>BSEG01000004.1:10212500-15212500 GCA_036245055.1 Diospyros kaki
CACCATGTGTTATGACAAACATCAATCATATTAAATTCATAACATACAAGTGAGGTTAGATTACCTTTCTTCTCAAGCCATGCCTTAAATTTGAGGCAATCCTTCTTCAGGTGTCCTTTCTTTTTGCAAAAGAAGCACTTGGATTCATTCTTTATTTTAGGCTGGATGGGTATTTTACCTTTTCCTTTATGCCTTGCTTAAGTAAACTTATTCTTTCCTTGAGTGGCCATATATGCACTCTCTCCCATTTCCATAATCAGCCTCCCTTCTTCTTGAACACACATGGTCAATAATTCATTAATAGACCATTTATTTTTATGTGTGTTATAAGAAATTTTAAAGGGACCATACTGCTGTGGGAGAGAATTCAAAATGAAATGCACAAGAAAAGAATCTGACATCGTAACCTCCAGGGATTTTAGTTGAGCTGCAATGTCCCTCATCTTCATGATGTGCTCGCGCACACCTTTAATACCGGTGAGCCTCATTGATGATAACTTCGTCATTAGGGTACTGGCAAGTGCTTTATCTGAATACTCAAACTGTTCATCAATAGCCTTCAGCAACTCATTGACTGTCTTGCATTCTGGAATTGAACCACTAATACTAGCTGAAATCTTAGTTCGAATGGACATCATACTGAGGCGATTAGATCGCTCTCATTTCTCATGCTCAGCAATCTGAGCCTTAGAGCTAGTAGGATTGACTGCAGGTGGTTCAGATTTTCGGATTGCATAGTCAAAGTCCATGCACCCTAATTGTAGAAGAATCCTGTCCTTCCACTCCTTATAGTTATCACCATTCAAATCAGGAACGTCACACTTCATATCAGACAAATTCACAGGTAAAACAACTGCAAAAATAAACATATAATCATACTCATGTAACTCAATATGAGGCTAATATATCTTAATGTCATGTTTTACCAATGTAAAGCATGCAACAATTATGAATCACTAACATATAACAACTGCCTGTGGGCTAAGCTATTATATTTAAATTAATTCATAAGCTTTACAATGTGACTAAAAGTTATATTCCTTTTCTTAATTCCTGTGGGAAAATCAAGAAAAATAATTTATTATCACATCCTAATTAATCACATATATACAACAAAAATTCATGTGGGATAAAATTTATTGTATATAAATATGATTAATTACAATTAATGTCATTTAACCTTATGTGATCTTAGCAACTCAATATATAATTTTAATTAATTAAAGATGCTGTGGCTAGTCTCTAATTAATCAAAATCATATTAATCACATGACATTTAAATAATTTAATCACAATAAATCATGCATAAGCAAGAAATTAATTTATGCACATATAACACCTTTAATTATGCATAAACAATATCAATTCAATTAATCATGTATCAAATTTAACATGAGAATATAATTAATTGCATATGCATAAACATTATCATGATCAAAATATAAACAATTTAATTAAGCATGCAATTTAACAATTAAAGAAGGAATTAATTTAATCAATTGCATAAAAAAAAATTATTATAAGCTGTTATAAAAAAAAATAATAATAAATTAACTCAATGGCGCGTGGCTGTGCTAATGCACAGCAATAGCTTGGGCGCGTGAGCCATATGCGCGCACATGGCGCGTGAATCGCGCGCCCAATTGCGCGACCCAGATCCGCTCGGTGGGTCGACTCGGAAACCCAATGGGCCGACCCACCCACCTCCTTCTTCTTCTTCAAGCAGCAAGGGTTTTACAGACCCTTGCCGCCGCCGCCTCCATTAAACGCCACCGCCAACACGCCATCGCTGCCTTCGATTGCTGCCACCGCCGACCGCCATCGCAGCCAACGGAAGCACCGCCGACCACCATCGCTGCCAACGCAGCCGCCTCCGACCGCCATCAGCGACGACGAACGTCGCACGGTCCAGCGCGACCACCATGACGGCCATCAACGACGACCAACGTCGCGCGGTCCAGCGATGCCGCCATGACCGCTGTCTTCTGCTCCTCTTTTCATCAGCCCACGCCCATGGAAGTCTCTGTGCCCAGAATCGGCCATGGCTGCGCCTACTGTAATGGCTAAAACCGACGGCCAAAAGCCAGCCATGATGGTCGATCGTCCATGGGAAAATTGCAGGTTACGGGCATGATGAGAAGCTTTGGCCGTCGGCCATGGCAAAACTTAAAGCCATGGCCATTCAATGATGGCCAAGCAATTGATAAGCCACGGTCAGGGGCGTCCATGGCGTCTGGCCAAACAAAAATCAAGACCCATGGATTCCAACAGTGATGATGCAGAAACGGGTCACAACGGAGAAGCGACCAGATCTGTTATGGTCGCTCAGAACGTTGGCCACAAAACAGTAACAATTACTTCTCATGGCAGCAGTCGGCAATGAGCAAATCGGCCATAGTTACTGCTACCCCATGGTTGCAGAACATATATAGGTACTGGCGTTGTTCTTTTACTGCTGAAATACAAGCAATAACATGCCAAAATATTGTGCAGAAAATAACAGTTTATTTCCCCAATCATAAATCGTCATGTAACAGATACGAAATTTAATCAACAAATAAGGCAGAGATTTTACAGGCTCTGATACCAACTGTAAGATTAATTAAATAAAACGCACTAACCTTCAGCCATTATTTGTATGAAAAAAAAAATACCGCAGACTCGAGTTTGGATGCTTCCAACCAATTAGCAAACAGCACTTTGATGGTGTATGCCCTTAAATCTACTTTGATTGGGGACCCAATGTTGTTTTCTGTCTACGATACTGAATAATAGAGAAACCTCTCTATTTATAGACTAACCAAAGTCTATCATCAATCAAACTAACCCCATCAAATTAGTTTGAATTAGATTTAAACAATAATTATCACTCTTTATCTAGTAGATAAATATAAGAGATAAATTCTTAATGATTATCAGAATGGTGTTTATAAGATAAATAGGATCATTTAATGATAATTAAATTAATAGATAATTACACCAATTATAATTAATCTATTAAATATTTACATGGGGAACATTCACAATTAGATATTTAATTATGGTATTTTTAATTATATGTGTATGTCTATATATATATAATAATTTATTATATTTTATGTTTTATTAATATAAATATATAATATAGTAATACATAAAATATTATTGAAAATATATCCAGAAATAACATTCCTTCTTCTTATATTAACAGTACAGTAGGAGGCACAATGGCCGATGCATGCATTGTTGTCTTTCAAACGTCAATCTCTCGTGCCCCCACCTCCAGGCTCCAGCCAGCCCCGCCGTACCCAATAATCACATTTACTACATGCAGCCACGTACGAACGAAGCCATCTATGGTACCTAGAAAGGCCAAACATTATTGCTGCTTACAGCGTATATCCACAGTAAAACGATTTGACTTCTTCTTGTCTATTGGAAAGAAAATTATCCCTGCAGCTACATCAGAATTATAGAAATATATTCCGCTCCCGTCTAGATTGAGTGTGATGCTAGTTGTCGATAAAATTATATAAATATATATATTTTTTAAATTACATGTTATTATTCGTGTTTTTTTTTTGTCATATAATTATAGTATTTTTGTATAAGGTAAATTAAGATTCACTCAATATGTTTTAACCCTTAACACAACTACAAATATGAAGATGATAAATATTTTATAAAAATATATTTTTTATTTATATATAAATATAACACGAGCTACACTTTAGTATAATAAAATATCAAATGACAAATGAATTGGCGAACAATGAAACTCAACCTAAAGTAAAAACAAAAATACTGTTAATTAAACTAACCTTTCTAGTCATATATATATATATATATTTTTTTCTCCCTATTAATGAAACCTACAGATTTTAGTTAAAGAATAAGAACAAAAAATTATTATTATATAAATTATAATTATAAATTTATGTAAAAATAATTAAAGCGCGGATTTTAAAGGGTGTGGAATCAAACATTCTACGTGAATTCCTCTCAGTAGAATCAATCATCTTTTTACTCATTTGAGTGAGTTTTAGAATTCATTCATTCATTCCCAACATGGCCTATGCTATATGGTAGAAGTAAGTGACAGCATTTCAATGGAGGAGCGCGTTGTGATAGAATATATAGATATACATACATCTCTCAGCGCTAACTCGCATTGTGATGATAGCAACTTTTCGAATCCACCATAATTACGCCTTTTGAAGCTCAAGAATCGGAGATGGGTTCCGCTGCCTCCATTTCCATGTCCAGCAGGAGGAGGAGGGAAGAAGAAAACGTCGACGACGACGCGCTATCAATCTGCAGGCAGCGCAAACGCCTCATCAAATTGGCCGTCGCCCGCCGCCGCTTGCTGGCTAATGCCCACCGTAATTACAGCCACTCTCTTTACGCCGTCGCCATGGCCCTAAGGCTGTTCGTGCCCCGGCAATCTTCTCCGCCGCCGGCGTTCCTCATCACGCTCACGTCTCAATCCCCCTCCTCATCCTCCGCCGGCGGCGGCGGTCGAAACCCAGTTCTCAAAGCCGCGGTCTCTTCTCTCTCCTCCAGTCTAGAGGGAGAGAAAGAAGAAGACGGTGGCGGCGAAGAAGAAGAGAGAGAGATCTGTGAGCATTTTTACGGCGACTCGGCCCCGGAATTGCCGTCACCAGAGAATGTTTTCCGCTGGGATTTCTTTTCTCCTTTCGACGGTGATCCGAGGGCGGCGACGGAAGCAGAGGGGAGAGCAGAGCTGGAGGAGGAAGAAGAGCACAAGCCTCTGCTGAGGGGTGGTGATAACGTGACCCTGGGGGAACAGAAGGGCTTAGGAGGGATTGACACGTGCACGAAAGGGAGGGAATTGCTGGAGGCGTTGAAGGACGTGGAGGACCATTTTGTGAGGGCTTGTGAGAGTGGCGGGGAAGTTTCCAGGATGCTGGAGACCAACATGGCTTCTCTTCATTACTCTGGTTTCCAGGAAATCCAATGTGGGTTTTTATTTTTAAGATCATTTCTTATTCTCCCTTTCAGTTTCATCTCTTCAGCTTCATGACTACCCTGTACTTTAGTTTTTTTTGTTGTTGTTGGGTTTTTGGGTTTCTTCCTGTATGTTTTCAGATTACATTGAATTCTGATTCAGTAACTAAATTTGTGTGATAGAGATGGTATTTCTGTACCTAATTCAAAACTTAGGATTCTTGACCCAACAATTCTCTATAAATAGCCCAAATATATGATTACTACACGTCGAGTAATCATATATTTGGGCGCCTCGTGGATGTAGGCACGTTTTAGAACGACGTTAAATTTGTGTTGTTTTTAATTTTGATCTTGTATGACGTAACAAGCCATCCAATAGCATACCAAATTATGAACTTTGTTTCTTGGAAGAAATTTTCTTGAAATGCTACACGGAATAACATATTTCCCACACTGATGATTTTCTTTTCATTATTGCTGCGTATTTACAGACAACCCAAATAAGAATTTGCAATCAATCGCATGGCATGGGTCTACTTCATCGTCTCCTTCCTTTCTGAAGAACTTACTTGCGTCCGGCAGCCGGAGTTCCTCGCAATGGGAGTCAGATTTCAAGAGAACTGAGCTTTGTGATGAATATGGAGGGATGGATTCGGGAAGCCATTCATTAACTCTTGAAAGGCTCTATGAGTGGGAGAAGAAGCTTTATGAAGAGGTCAAGGTAGTATATTATCTCCATTCAAGTAATTAATTTACCCGCTTTGTATGATCTAGCAAAAGAGATGGGGGAAGATCTGAAAAAACTTTACCGGGAGGAATTTACAGGAAAATGAGACTGTAAATATAAAATGAATGGCGAAATAGAATTTACGTACTCGAACCACGTAATGGGATAATGACTTAATGCAGTGTTGTTATTGTGTGATCTATTGAATCTCCTTTTCTGAATGTTTAAATATTGTTGCTCTGTATACAGGCTGGAGACGACGTGAGGAAACTTTATGAGAAAAAATGCTTACAGTTGAGAAACCAGCTGGCTGCTAAGAGAAAGGGCCTCCAGTCAGTGGAAAAGACCGAAGACGAGGTAAGAGAACTGTATTCCAGAATGTTGGTTGCGATACGCAGTGTTGAATCGATCTCTGAAAAAATCCAGAAACTGAGAGATGAAGAGCTGCAGCCGCAACTAGTTGAGCTGCTACACGGGTAAGATGATTGATATTCTAATCAACTTTTTGAGGATTGAATGAGAACGTAACCTGAAAATTTTTGTCCCTAATCCCCATTCTAATTCCTTTTTGCAGTATAATGACAAATTGGAAGCTAATGTTGAAATCACATGAAACTCAAAAACAAGCCATGTTTGAAACTACCCTCTTCTCTTGTCCTGCTTATGGGAAATTTTGCAATGACTCTCACCGTATTGCCACTCATCAACTTGAAGCAGAACTCCAAAATTGGCGTGCTTGTTTCGCTGAATATGTTTCTGCTCAAAAGGCATATGCTGAAGCTCTCCATGGATGGCTATCTAAATTCATTGCTCCAGAAGTTGGATCTTTTGTCTGGGTCAGATCTTCAGTTTTGCCGTCTCAGATGAATGGGCCGCCATTGTTTTCGCTATGTCATGATTGGTTGACAACCCTGCAAAATTTGCCGCACGAGTCAGTAATCTATGCCATGAAAAGTTTTGCAAAAGATATCCAGGCTTTGTGGGCTCAGCAAGGGGAGGAGCAACAGCAGAAGAGGAGGGTTGATGGACTTGCAAAAGAGCTTGAGAGGAGGGTTCTCGCATTGCAAAGGGCAGAGGAAAAAGTGCTGGAGTCTAAGGTTTCTCGACAGAAGACAGAGATCAATGTTCGAAAGCAGGTTGAGTTCTTGGCAGAGAGGAAAGATCTGTTGGATGTGTTAAGGAAAAAGCTCGAGGTTGAGAAGGCGAGACATTGGGATAGCATGGAGGAGACGCAACAGATGGCTTTACATGGATTTCAGGCAGGATTTTCTTCAGTTTTCGAGTCCTTGACAGAGTTCTCAAAGACCTCTTTAAAGATATATGCTGACCTGGTGGCCAACTGTGGAAATGGTGAGGCAGGAAACTAGAAAGGTAACCTTTCTGACAAGTAGGAACAGGATCCTGAGTTCAGCTCAAGATGTATAGAAATAGAAAGTTACATGACGTTCAGGCATCCAGCTTGGTTGTTTCCATAAGATACTTGGAAGTTGTAGCCTGCCGGAATAGAATGATATGCATATTTAGATTTAGTAGATCATATATGTTATGCAGATTCAGTATATCAGTTTGCACATCTGCTTGTGATAAACTTTTTCCTGGCATTACTTATGCTGCTAGCAAACTTTCTCATTTGCCATACAAACAAGCAAAGAAGAAGAGGAAAGAACAAAAAACTTCTAAATTCAATTGTCCTGACTCTGTCCATTAAACCCCGACAGTTCAGAAATCATTTAATATACTTAATCTAACATCTAACTCCAAACACAAGACACAATCAGTCCCGGGGTAAGCTGACGTCCGCGTTATTATCTGAATTTGTTTCCTCGCTTATTCCCCCCAGGTTGTTCATATCGAATTCAATGCTCACACTACTTGTTTCTAAACATCTCAAGCTTGCACTTTGGAAGGAGAGGCTATCAATATCTACATGAAACCTTTGAAGTCCGACACCATCTATGCTGACAAAGCTTTGAGAATACTCGTAATCCATCGACCTACAACTGCTTTGACCCCTTGATCGACCAGATGCACTGATGGATCTACAGGGACCCCTTGAAGGCTGCTTGTTAATGGAGTTGTCCGCTGCATGGAGAGCTGCCTCTAGCTCTTGCCACACTTGAGTCATTGTAGGCCGCTGCTTTGGAACTTTCACCACGCATCTCAGGGCAAGTTGTCCCATCTTCAGCATCATCTCCATATTGCAAGGCTCTAATAGAAGATTAGCATCCAAGATTTCCTGGACAACACCTCGCTCCAAGCTTGGCCTCGCCTGCAATTTTATGAAAACTAGTGATTCCTTTCCAATTTTGTGTATTTTAGCAAGAACCATGATTCCTTTCTCCGGTTAGATCTAAGCTTACATACCCATTCAATGATGTGATATTTAGATTGATTTCTGGTTGTACCAACTGCAGGGCATGCTGTAACAAGCTGCAGAAGTATGACTCCAAAGCTATATACATCGCTGAAAGGAGACAAATGGAAGCTTGAACAATAGGCAGGGTCAAGGTACCCTGGTGTTCCTTTGATCTGGCTGCTCACATGTGATTGTTCCCCCGTGGGACCTGATCTCACCAGCCCAAAGTCCGAAACTTTAGCTTCAAAGCCCTCTCCTATAAGGATGTTACTCGGTTTTATGTCCCGGTGTATTATGCTCGGTGTCATCTCTTCATGCAAATAAGCTATGCCTGCAAGAAGTTTGGAAATCATATTGGTTTACAGACTGCATGTAGTTCATGTTATGAAAAGGATGTTGTTGACCGACCTTTTGCTGCTCCGATGGCAATGGTGACTCTTTCCCTCCAGGATAAGCTCTTCCCTCCTTTTCCTATGCAACTAATATCAGAAATCAGTAACAAGGTATAAAGTAGATTCAGGCGGCAAATTAGAACATACCTATAATGTAGTCAAGTAGTGAACCATGTGGTACATATTCATATACCCAAACTTTTTCCCCTTTTAGTCCTGCCAAAGGAAAATTTTGATGAAATGATTAAGGCTGCCTAATTGTTGGAACCATTATCTTTGGGGATTGCTGAAATCTGGGGCATTATCGACTTACCAGGTTCTTCACAGAATCCCACCAATCCCACAAGATTTCTGTGCTTAACTTTTGAAAGCAACCTCACCTCTGTTTCAAGAAAATTACAGCAGAATTACTTCAAATACTTGACTTGTACCTTCAGGCTAAGAAACATAGGCACAGATTATTGGTACTTAATTACCATTTCGGAAATCTTCGGTGCTCGGGATGGAATCATCACGAGGCCTCTTGATTGCCAGGGTTCCCTCCACATCAAACGTGCCTCTGTAAACATTTCCATATGCACCAGATCCCAGCAGGCAATCTTTGCTGAAATTCTTGGTGGCCTTTTCTAGTTCTTCGAGCTGAAATTGCCTCAATGCCATCTTCTCCGCATCCAACTTTCCTGCAGACAGGGAAACAACACAGAAGAAGATTTTTTGGGGTTTAGACAGAGCCAAGCATTTGTAATTCACTAGTTCTTTCTCTTGCAGGAATTTTGATGAAGGTGACCTTGGCGCTTTCTAGGCCGCCTGCAACTGGGATAGAGCTTGCTCTTGATACAGAAACATAAAAAGACACCAACAGAGAGAGTTGCCATGGCAAAAGCAGCTCCCCACCATATATGACTATGGGTGAGAACAGAATTTCGAATTCTCAATGGCCGGGGGCTGAATGCTGCTGGCGAAGCTGCTGTTGTGCTTGAATCCGCCATTTTTCAATTAGAATCAGCCGGGCAAACAGATGACATGCTCTCGCTGGCATGAAGCTGCTCAACCGACGAGAGAGACAGGAAGAGGGATTAATACAGACAAAATTACAGTATAAGAAGTTGCAGAAACCGGTATGTGGCCGGCAATCTGTGCATTTTCAAATCTCATCCTATAATGACCAGTTTCTAAATTGTGACTTGGTCTTACACTCGGGCGGCATATGTGGCCAAGGTGAGTTCGAAATCAATACAAGTATTTTGTTTAGAAGTCTTCTTAACAGAGAGAGATATACTAGTTTTTGAATTTGGACAAGAATAGAGCACTTGTAGGTTCAATTGCTAAAGGTCATTGACCACTATCAAACAAAACTCTTTCAACATTGCTGTCTTGTATGTTTATCTGCGTTATTTCGGGGCATAAAAAATGATGGTTCTACAACAAGACTTGAGTTAATTTGTGTGTTTTAAGGATTATTGGTTGAAACTTTCCATCATGTACACGATGATGATTAGTTTTTGTAAATTGGATAAGCGTACGTCCAAACTTGTATACATAAGCACAGTATTTAAAAATTTAATACTTGATTACTTAATCCATAAATTGTGTCAATCTTGATCAGTTCCTTTGTCTTTTTTCCCATTTGAATTAGCTTGATTGGATTGTATATATTTAGCCATTGATTGGTTGTTTGTCATCAACCCACAAATTGAAAGGGCCAACCATTTCATCTGGGAAAATATTTTCCCGAGAAACCATCAGCCCCACATATTGGTAGATCTCATCACCCATTACTAGACATCTAAAAAAGGAGAAGAAGAAATGAAATGGGAGATATTTTTGGCACTGAAATTTGGTGCAGGCACCAAGAACTTAGGGGGGCGGATATAGCAGTGAGGATTACTGGGTTTGGGCCATAAAGGCCATTTATTGCGGTAGCTCTACGGTATGGCAAGAGTATTCAATTTGGTGGTTCAAAAGCGATAAGGGTTTTGGCTCAGACAGAGTGTGCCACTCTCAACTCTCAACTCTCAACTCTCGGTGTCATCCACCCTCCCAATCATAATGCATCTCCATTTTGATATGTTACATCAGCACGCAGCACCCATCAGTTATTTTCACAGAGCCATAATGGTGCCATATTAACTCATAAGTTTTAAATTGTCTAATTTGCTCCAAAAGAAAAATTCATCATCTTGAAGTGAAGATCCCAACCCGAAGATCTGGTCCGATGGCGGTGGTCCTCAGTTGAAATCAACTAATCAGCAATTGTATTCCTCATCCTGACACGTGTAATAAAAATTACTAAGCGTGCTTTGTCCTTGCACTTCAGTTCATGTTCACAACCAGCCATTCTATCATTCACTACAAGCAATTTTGGTTCTTCTTCTTGATTATTCTGCTTCCCCAGTGTACGAGACTCCTCCCATTTCTAAATAGTGGAGCCTCGCCCCTCTCGACTGATAGGTAAATGAAATCTCCTCTTCGACAATTGGACATGGGAAGGGAGAGGGATTCCTATGTGCCTATCATTTAGTAGACATTCTAATTGCAGTCGAAACTAAGAAGCACTTTGATAATGCTATACCCACGACAGACAAGTGCACAATCCATCAAATGGGGGACCAAGATGAATTGGCATTACAAGACAAGCAGGAATTCAGCAGAAAGAAACGAAGAAAACAGAGGATGAAACATAGATTGACAGTAGTAATAGAATCATTTCATCACAACTCAAAAAGGATTTTATACAGGATGATGATGGTGAAGTACAATGATCTAGCTCGTCGAGATACGTCACGCTCAGACTGATTACATAAGACTATATGGAGAAAGGTATATCCGAGTGTTTTTAAGAACAAAACAGGGAGGGAGATCCTACAACTAAAACAATTAAAGAACTCTTCATGTCCCGAAATTTACATCAAGTAATAATTATAGATCCCTTCTGCATAATGGGCAAGAACCATGCCTCACCAGCCACTTATCAATGCATGGTAGGTGGAACATATGATGACAATGGGGCAAGCTTCTAACAGTCTCTCCAAGCTGAAAGTCCTGAGTCATTTAAAAGGCAAATAGTCTTTGATTAGATAAGGCTCTTCCTGACCAATCCAATTCACACAAGCCTGTAAGAATCAATAGAAATCAAAATTATGCACCTGCAGGCACACAGAACAGGATGCTTTCTCCCCAGATGCATCCACATTATTGTTGCTAGTGATTGTGATCTTTGGGATCTTTTCAACTGAATCTCCAGGCAAACCCTTCGAGCCCCCAGTATCGAAGATATTGGGGATCTCTTCAAAGTTCGTTTCGACAGCGCCCATCTGGTTAAACACCACATCAGAACCATCAGCAAATGTACGAAACTCATTGCTAAAGCTTTGAACAACTTGAATTTGTGTCCGAGAGTACCTGACTTTGCACTGCACTTAGCATGGCTGGACCAATTCGCTCCCGGACAAGTCTGCCACTCAGAAGGCTTGCAATAACATCAATCTGGATAATTCACAAGAATATGAAGATTAAAATCTTCCTTCAGAGAATGGAGTATTCATGATAAACTCGTAAGCTAAAAAGGGGGGCATCCCCAATGTACAAATGCTCCCCGCTTTGGCGAGGGTTGGGTCATATTTATATGTAGCTTTTCCCTTGCATTTTTTTAAGGAGAATATTTCTAAGACTCAAACTCGTGTCTTTCTAACCATAGAGGGCAGATATCAAAATTGAAGGGGGAAGAAGATGGATAGTACCAAGTAGAGTAGACAGCCGATTCCAGATTCGTCTGATTGCCAGAGAACAAGAGAGGATTCGAAAACTTCAATGGAGAAGACAGCCCCAGAGATGGCCCCAACTGCAGCTCCGCGCACAAATCCGCTCTCTGTCTCTTGGCCTATTAAGGCTCCGGTCATGGCTCCTAATAAAGTCCCCACTGCAGAAAACAAGTGACTTCCTCCATGAATATCAATGTCTAAGCAGACAAAAGAACATATTTTTCTTCTGCTAAAACAAAATTTGGCATTGATTCCCAATGTGTTCGTCCATATGCAAATCTTTTTCATCGTCACAAATACTCAACTCAAATCCATCAAATCAATTACGGCAAATCTCTAAAACGACAAAAAAGAAAGAAATGGAAGAAACACAAAATGATTTGCTTCACAGAGAATCTGAAGATCATTACCAAGTTGACCAAGGGGAGAATTACGAAAAACCTAATTTAATGTTCCATAAATATGAAGGCAAAGAGAATACACCCTAATCCCAAGATTTTGCAAGCCGAGGTCAGAAAACAAAAACATAATGCCATTTGATCAACAAATCCAGGGAATTGAGCCAGAAATGGGTGGAACCGAGGGAAACTACAAACCTAACGCGAAGAAGAAGGTGAAGATCGCAGAGAAAACATGCCCTATAACCGCAGAAACCGCGCATCGGAAGAATTCCTTTACTCTGTCGACGAAATTCCCGACAGAAAATGGAGACGGCGAGGAGGAAGAAGGAAGGGAATGAGATGGGTAGCCATAAACCTCCATGGATTGGAGCTTCGATCCAAAAATAAATGCTTTGGACTGGTTCAAAAGGGCAGAGAAGAGAAGGCGAATGATATAAAGGAAACAAGTAGGAGGAGAGAGCTTTGCATACTTAGTCGCTAAGAGAAGGGGAAAATAAACCACATGAACCAACTCGCATTTATAGCTGTTTACTTGCAGGATCAAAGCTACTTCTCTCTCTCCGTCGGGCCAGAATAAATAAATAGGGTTTATGATCTCATTAATCAATCAAACACAGGAGGAGAGATCCAGGAAGCGAATTTTCTTTCTTTCTTTCTTTCTGTTTTTCTTTTTCCTGGCCGTCAAAGCAATAACGTCCTAATTGCCCCCCCACCTCCCTCTGAGTGACGCCATAAAGTAATTTCATAATACCGATTCCATGATTTTGTTTGCAAATCAAATCAATAATAGGCCAGAAGAAGAAAAATTAACATTTTCTTGCCGTTTCTTTATACACTCGAATGAAAGAAAATGTATATTAATTTGTTTTTCTTTTATTTTCTGGGGTGCCAAACAGAGGGGAAGCTTCTTTTTTGACAAATTGGGGATGTCATAATTTCATCGTCTAAGTCGTCCACAAATGGTCACAAGCCGGATTGATTTTTCTACCACTCGTTTTCTCCGAGAGAGAGAGAGAGAGAGAGAGAGAGAGAGTTTGATGAGGAGGGAGGAGATATTTTCATCCGACGGGGCCTATTGGAATTGATTGTGTCCGTCCGATCTAGTTATTATTTTATTGATTGATCGTGATCAATGGTCCACGGATCGCTCTTAAGTAGCAATGGGTAGGTGTTGATTAGAGCTAATCCCGATGAGTTCGTCACCATGCATGCATGCGGATTGCTGTCTTCTCTTATTTTTCTTTTATTATTATTATTATTTTTATTCTTTTTCTTTTAACAAAAGGGGTAAGCTTGGAGCCAGTAATAACTTGAGGCTGGACCAATTTATACGTCAAAATCGGGCCTAATTTTATATTTTGAGGTATATAATTTGGCCAATCATAATTCGGCCTAATTTTCTTGAAAAGGTGTGACGTTAATTTAATGTTACACCAAAGTCCAATTTGCTTAGTATTTCAAAGCAAATTAAGAAGAAGAGATGCAGAAGTTGCAGTAGGTGTGCGTAAGGTAAAGGTCAACCAAATTGTGCCCTTCGTGTGGCATGCTTTTTCCGTCCTGGATTTTTATCTAAAAACATTAATAAATTTATATAAAAAAATAAGATTTTCTCTCCAAAATCTGTTTGTTAATCAAAATATGAGTTAAAAAAATGATATATAAAAAATATTTTAAATAAAAATATTTTTATTGTATTTGTTAAATTTATTTGATAATTTTTAAAAGAAAGTTGGATCACTTCTTATCTGTGATTTTATCAATAAATTTATCTCTTGTCTTTTTAAATAAATTTTTCTTTAACCTTATAAATAAGAAAAAAAATGATTCATATGTCTCTTAATTTATTCTAAAAAATGTAACAAATAGTTTGATAAAAATATTAAAATATTTCTTATTCTTATCTTGATCATTTCATATATTGATCTAAAAAATATTTCAATCTTATCTTACTCATTTTAACAAATAATACTTTAATAGAAAATAAAAAGAGATTAATTAGGTCATGATAATATTATTATTTGTTTAATTAATTTACCAGAGTATATGAAGCAAGAAACCAATTGAGTAGCAGCTGGTTAAGAGCTTAAAAAGGCAAATCCAACCTAAATGCCAAGACTCTCAAGAAATAGGAACCAGATGCACATAAATATTACGGCTTTCATTACTCAAAAGAAAAAACAAGAAAAAAAGTAATTTTGTTCATGCCCGGCAATGGGGCGGGGATGCTATAAGAGGTGTGAGACTCACACACTCATTCACGTATTTTGTATTAGGTAATATAAGAGTTATTCGACACAAACAACGTGCCATGATTAAGAAAGAAAGAATATGGTAAAGAGAGAACATTAATTATTTTTTATAAGTAGATGCTGAAGATTAATTATTTACTTAAAAACAATGAGTAATAATAATCAATGGTCATAGATGTGTAGAGGTCCAAGCTATAAGAGGTGTGGGACCCACACACTTATTCTTGTATATTTTTACATTAAGTAACATAAGAGTTGTTCGACGCGAACAGTATACCACGACTCAGAAAGAAAGAATATGATAGAGGCAGGACATTAATTAATTTTTATAAATAGATGCTGAAAATTAATTATTTACTTAAAAGCAATGAATACTAATAATCAATGGTAATAGATGTGTGGAGGTCCAAGCTTTTTAATTTGTTTTTTTTATTTTATTTGGGTGGGGAGGGGGGGGTTCGCCCCCATTGGAAGTTTTTACTTATTTTGGGGTGGGGGTGGTTCGCCCCCAGTGGAAGTTATTACCATTAAAGAGGCCCCATTTAAGACTGATCGCACTCTAACCACCAAACTTGATTTCATTCTTGGGCTTAACACGAAGGCGACCATCAACTACCCTTTCGTCTTCATTCCACAACTTCATTTTGGCTCAAATTAATTTTTTTTTTTTATCCATCAAAACTTAGTATTAATTGATTTGGAAAGTTGTTTCTTAGAAAAATTATATATGTCAAAAAATACCATTAAAAAGGTGACCATGAATATTTAATTGGTAACTAGCTACTTTAAGAGATCTAATAATATATTGATATTATTATAACTGATGATCATTTTTGTAGTAAAATATATAATACGTACCCTGCAGTAATAAGTTGAGTTTTAAATTCCATCATAGTTAGAAATTATGGTCTTTTTCTATTTTTTTTTTCCTTTTTGTCGTTCAATGATATATTATGATAGAATTGACGGGTGCTAAATAATATGGAAATCTATGGATCTCCATCGATCAAGCAATATAATAATTGTACTTATATGAAAAAATAATAATATTTATGTGAATTTTTTTGTTTGTGAGTAAACAGGAGGTCCCAATCAAGGAGATGAACTCGAACTATCGAGAAGGAGGGGAGAGAGAGAGATGCGTTGAAATTGTGAAGCAATCAATATATTGTTTGGTGGAGTGGGATTTTGATGATTTAGAGACGACTGTTGGATTGCCTGCTTGCGAGGGTTCAATTCACATTCACAAAGAACAGTACGTAGGCATTCATGCATGGCTCCTCCTCCATCATTGGCTTTGCAAGGGAAGAGAAGAGAAGAGAAGAGAAGAGAAGAGAAGAGATCGATCTGGGAATATTATGATCACATCCAGATCCATCTATCTATCTATATATCTTGTGACATTAATGAGAGAGGACAATATTGTTTCACTACTTTTACAAGTTGTCACCACCCATTCCATGCCATCATCAAATTGCTGTCACAGTGACCAAGCACCCAAACAAAACAAAACAAAAAAAAGAAAGAGAAAAAGAAAAAGAAATGCTGTCTGTCGTCACAGAGATTATATATATATATATATATAATGTCTCAATTCGCCTCGAAATCTCCAACCTCTCTATCTTCTAGCCACCCACTTCCTGCGTGCTCGTTGACGGACGAACTCTCTAGCAAAAATGGGAAACTTTGAGCAGTGAAAACAGGTTTTTAATTTTTTTTTTAAAAAGTATGTATATATATACATATACATATATGAAGAAATGATATTAATGAAGGCATTTTATCAGAAATCTTATGTTATTTCGGAAGGTGGAAAATTAAAACATGCTGCGTGGTTGATTGATTATATATGCATGCTGGTAGAACCTTCAGATGCATGCATGCCTCTATATATAATATAATATATAGTACATATATAGTGAACTGGGTTTGTCTTCGAAGTTTTTCTCGACGATGAAATCAATGTAAAACAGGAAACAAATTAATAATAATGACGATAGTGGACTGTATGTGTCCATGTCTACGTACGTACATACATATCTTAATTAGCAAAATGCTGCTGGATTTTCTTCTTCAAGTTGGTTGGCTTAAGCCTGCTGCTGATCACATTATCATTATTCTATAGAAGGCAGATCGATGCATTCATTTCAACAAGCTTTCGTTGATATATATATATCTTGCAAGTTTCAGCTAGCTTACCTATGGTCCACTATATATATATATAGAAGCTTAATTAATTATTAATTAAAATGATTGGAGAAACATATATAAATTTAAAAAATAAAAGAAATTGTTAGTTTTAAACCATCGTAACGATCGCTGGATGTGGGAGAGCTAGCTAGCTAGCGGCGCCATTAATTCTGTCATGTGAAATTAATTAGGGTTTAATTATTGGTTGGTTTTTGCAAATGTAAACAATAATATATAATAAATTGGATCGATCGAGAGTTGCAGCAGATTCGTTAGTTGGGAAACCAGAGAACACAGATTTGATTCATTCATTTTCCATGCATATATATATATATATATATCCATTGAACGTTGATCTATCTATCTAGTTTAAAATTGCCCAACATCTGGGCATTAAGCCTACCATCAATGCTGCTGTATAGAAATATTGTGCTTAATTTATTAACGTTGGTTGAGCATAAACTCTACGCCGGACCCAGTTCACGTCCCCCTCGTGGACTGGGCCAACAGGGGACCGCCGCGTGTGATGTGGCAGGAAAAGTTTCAAAAACTAGAGAGAGACTCCACAGCTTCCTCTCTCTCTCTCCGGCAACATTTCCTTGTCACCATCTCTCTTTCTCGCGTCTCCCCAGCTCTCTCATTTCTCTCTGGCTACGTTTTCGGTCTCTTTCTCTCTCTAATTGCACCACCACTAGTTGCTTGTAGACCAAGCCGTCGATCCTAGTGGCGAAACCAAACAAGGGACCAAAGCACGGGCGAGATGCAGTCGATTTGCTTGCCAACCTCGGCGCAATTGGCCTCATCAACGGCCTCTCAAATCCTTCCATTCCCTTATCCTCCTTGCCACTCACCATTATCAAACAAAAAGAAAACTCACAGCCGAAGGCAAAGATTTCAATAGATGAATCATGTAGCGATGATGAAGAGAATGAAAGAGCGGTCAAGTTTGTCTCTTAAGGCATGATGCAAGTGGTAAAGTTCTCAAATTTTTTTAAGAGTAGCAGGAGAACAATTTTTGATAGAGACTGCTTGTCCACTTAGAAGTGTATAAATTTGTAACTATATCCAATTTACTCAAAAATCGAATTAGGAGGAAATGTCAGTGTTCTTTAAAATTAGGTGAACAAAACCTAGACACCTGAGTTATCAAAAAAAAATAAAAAAAGAAAAGTGGACCCCAAGGCATGGCACAAGTAATAAAACTCTTAAGTTTTTTTTGGAAGTGATAGGGGATCAATTCTTAGTGAAAGTATAAATGTCCCATTTAGTGACGGCTAACTGCGAGTCCATTTGAGAATGTATAAGTTTACGATGGCATCCAATTTACTCGAAAGTCAAATCAAAGGAAAAGTCAGCCTCATCCAGAACTAGGCGGGCAAAGACCGGACACCTTGGACAATAAGAAAAATAATTAAAAAGTCAAAGTCAAGTAAAAGTAGAAGTCAGAGTCAAAGTTTGAGTCTTGGTTCCATTGCAAACATCTACAACAATCAATACAATCAAAAATCTTACACATACAATTGAAATTCTACATTTTTAATTAATTAAACAATCAAAATCTTGCATTTTTAACCATAGCATCTGAAATCTCAGTTAGACAATTAAATACAAAATATCATTTATGATACAAAGTCACTAAACTCCTAAATTTATTGTGGTATACCCGTATCAGGCGTTTCCTAACATTATTAGACTAATTCATATCGGGAAACTATATATATGGATATGAAGGTATTATCTAGTAAATATTGATAAAAAACTATTAAAAATTCTTAAAATTAAATTAGAATCAATACAACTTAATAGTCACGATAGCATAATAAACTTCCTTGCATTCCATTAATTATAATTGGTTGTCAAACACTGTAAAACATACTTGAAAATGATATGTTTAATGGAGATAATCCCCATGGAACTTGATCCCCCCCTCCCCCCCAACCATAAAACAAATAAACAAATTATTAAAACTTTTGTCTCCCCACTTGATTATTAGCAACAGTACAAAAAATATAATTTACCTAAACTTATGGGCCAAAATAAGACATCTAAGTATCCATAAGGTTGTAAGGATTGTTACCATCCTATATAAACCAATGGTGTTATCTAAGTATCCATAAGGTTGTAAGGATTGTTACCATCCTATATAAACCAATGGTGTTGATGGAACTAGAATATAGTGCGAATAGTCATAACACTAGGAGTAATTATGGTGCTTTTTTCTCTTATATTTTTACGTCTTCCTACAAGTAGTATGTAAATTATATCATATGCATAAGATTTGTATAATTCAAGAAATAAAAACTCTAAAGCATCCTATGAGATAAATGAATAGTTTGGATGTAAATATAATTGAAAAGAATTCAACAAACATATACCTGAATGAATTGAAGTTGATGTCTTGTTTTGTCGTTTCTCTCGATGATTCTTCAACCTTTAACTTGGTACACCTTTTGCTTTTATTCTATAAGGGTCCATAATAGGCTCTTCATATAAGATATTATCCTCTTTAGGTAAGATAGTATCTTCTTCAACTATTTCATTACCTTGATATTCCTTTGCCTCAATTATTCTTAATAGATGAATAATATGCATCTAAGTTTAAAGAACTTAAATACTCCTCTAGTTTCACATGCTCATCCTAAAGTGCCCCCGACATAATACCTCTTGCCCTTTTATTTTGCTGGCAACGGTGTAATAAAATCATAATCAATTTTCATTACCTTTTTAATTACTATAAACAATATGTGACTCTCACACCCCACTAGGTTCACATTGACCCATATCCAACATATGTACTCTTCTTCTAACATCCTTTGTCCATAGCATCATTATGTATCTTTCAAGAATATGATTAACATTTCAATTAACAATGGCCTTAAATAAATGTGAGCAAAGAATACCAATGGACTCAAACTTTTTACAACTAAAATTTACTTCCATGGTATTACAATTAAGATGCATTGTACTAATCCCATTATCCTCCCCACCATGGGTCACTATCTCATAAATATACACATTATGAACATTTAACTTCTTCTCAAAAGTTGTTACCTTATCTCTCTAAGATATTCTTTTTCAAAAATCATATACATTTTGTTTGTATAAATCTTGGTTGCTTGCTTCAACATAAGACTCCTTTATGATGCGTGATGGAGCACCATTTGTACATCGAAAGTCTTCATCCCTCTCACGAGACCGCCACTACCTAACCATTTTCTCATAACCTTCAACAAATTTGTACAACAAAGTTGTTATATCACTAATCCCATTAAGTACATGATTTGTGCTCTCACTCTGAGATGTAGATTTAATCTTACAATGAAATGTGTCATTATTAAAAGGTGTGCTCCATTTACGGTGAAGATTGTAAATGTTATTTAACCATTAATGTTACTCTAAACTCTATATTCAGTTATCATATAGTGTCATGTATCTTCAAAATCTTCTTCTGTTTAATATTCGGACAAGCATTTGTGAAAGGTCTTTTGAAAATCATGATTTGAATTCGAACTGCCAAAATAAGATGAAGCTTTTTGAGCAATGTGCCAGTGGCAAAGACGATGACATAATTCTAGAAAAACCTCCTTGATTGCATTTAACATTGTTGCATCTTGATCAGTAAATATTGTTTTTGGTTGCTTACCTCTCATTGAATCTAAAAATGTTTTAAACAACCACTCAAATGTGTTTGTTGTATCATTACATAAGAAAGCACACCCAAACATTATTGTTTGCCAATGGTGGTTAACTCCAACTAATGGAGCACATATTAAACTATATTTGTTTGTTCGATATGTAGTATCAAATGATACATCTCCAAAAGTATCATAGTCAATCCTAGATCTCCCATCCCTCCAGAAAGAAGAAATTTGTCATTCAACCATCTTGATCAAGTTAGTCGTCCCAATAAAACAACACTTTCTCATCACCTTTATAAACAACACTTTCTCATCATCTTTATTCATGAAATAATTCATCAAACTATGTGAATCCCTATCTCAATTTGAGAAGTCTTCATCTCATGTATATAATTATACGCATCCCTTTTAGTAAACCCAATGTTTTCCACACCACCACTTTCATCTACTAAATACTTATAAGCAGTGAGAATTGGAATTCTAGCATTTAACATGGATTTAACATGCCACCACTACTTTGTTATATTGATCATGAAGATCTCAACAAATGCCTTTCGTAATACTTGGCCATTTCATAATTGTACTCTAATTAATTGCTTAATTCTAAAAAAATCATCTTCATCACATTCAAACAAAACCATTGCCTTACAACTTGTCCTCGTATCCAATTTTTTATGTGAAGATTCTCCATAAATACTCCTTTTCTTATCCTTACATCTTTCTTTCCAAAAAATAAATTTTTTATCTAATTTTTTTAATACTTATGAAATAATAATATCGTTTTGATTTCTTAACACTAAATCCCAAAGCATGAGCATAATCACATTACATCTACTCTGCCTCTTCCTCACTATTTGTTACTCTATTAATTAACAAACTTATTTTCCAAATCTTGAATATAATTATTAGCATGGGCCTCATCCTAAGCAACTTTTTCATTATTTTCTCCATCAACATTTCTACATTCATCATTATGAAGGCAAATAGCATCTCCACAACTTGAAGTTTGATACTCTAAAACTTAACATTCCTACTAAAAATAAATATTAATACAGGTAATAGACAATGAAAAAAATTACCTCTTGAATCAAAATTCTATTTTTCATGTAGTAGGCAGCAATGTTGGCAGAGAGAGTCAAAGAATGACGAACTGGGCGAACAGAAGGACACAATTGAGGATGGAATAGATCTAGAGAGAGTTTCAGAGGGAATGGGCCAAATGGAGAGGAAACCGAGGAGACTTTCATTGCCGAAAAGAAACGAGGAGGAAAGAGAGATGGCAGTTGAGGAGACAAGGCGAGCTGGTGAATGGCTTCGACTCTAGTGAAAGGAAAGGAGCTAAGAAGACAGTCAAAGCCCAATTTATGAGTGGGGCCATAGTGTGAGTCCGGCATAGAACTTCTCTTGCTCTAGCCCAATTTATGGTAAGGCCGTCGGGCTTTCTAGAATTTTTCATCACCCATAGCCTCTAGCCTCTAGCCTTGCATAATTGGTCCTCTCGCCTGATTTCTTTGTCGGGCAGTGGCGGCACGCCACTAGCTGTATGTCTTCATTGTCAACTCGTACGTTGTTGTCGCATATCTCTATCTGTAAAATCTGCCGGCTTCTTCCTGCATTAACAACAAGGTTCCCTCTTCTTGTATAAAACCAAGTTCAAGCAAGAGCCAAGCCAAAATGATTGGCACTTTGGTATCAATATTAAATTGGTGTTTTCTGGTGTTAGGATTGATCGGCTGCGTTCTTGTGGAGGCTTAAAAACTTTTTAAGATGGCTTAAAACACTCTCTTATTTATTATGAACAGACGATGCTAAAAATACTATAAAGCTAGCCAAAATTATGTTCCTTTTATTAAAACTGCAAATGTTAGGAAGCTGTTTATAGAACTAGTTACAATGAGACCAATTAAACTCAAATCTAAACCAAAATAAAGATCAAATCTGTTGAGACTCGACAGAAACCCTTAGGGTTAAACTTAACCAATCACAAAGCAATATTTGATGAAAACATTCACAGTGCTGGAATCAGAAAACATAAACTGCGAGAAACAAAAATAAAGAAATGGAGGCACAAGGGTTTTTACCGTGGTTCACCTCAAATTGAGGCTACATCCACGTTGAGCTCAAGAGAGGAGAGTTCACTGCACTATGAGATGAAAAATCGGATTACACGCTCATAAACGCTCACAAACAAAACCCTCAAAAAGAATCAATGGTTCGAGAACACAAAACCGCCTATTAATCACTAAATACAGATTAAAGGCAAACCTATCGAACCATAAACCTATACAAACATGTACAGAAATAGAAATCGGGAACAAACCAGGAAGAACAAGAAGAACCCTAGCCCACAAGAGGCGAGAGCCTCCAACCCGCAAAACCCAAGAATGACCCGATCGAAAACCTCTCTGATTTCTTTTTGCCTTTTTCGCCTCTCTTCGATCACATCTTGAGGCAACAATAAAAAGTGATGAGGAGCGGCTGAGATTGCGTCTCATTAAAGTGAGGATGGAGGGATCAGATCAAATCGTGCGAGCACGATTATAATCCCAACAGAAAGCGGCAGAAGGTGCAGGAGAGCAGGAGAGCAGGGGAGCAGATTGAGCAAGGAGCATGATCGGGCGCCAGCTGAGGGACAGCCGATGGTTGCCACGTGCAACCATCCAGCGGCTGCCAAATGGCAGCTCGCGGTTGCTGCACATGGCCTTCCAGTCAGCAAAATGGAACGACACCGTTTGGGGCTTCACAATTAACAATCTCCACCTTGAAGCACCAAACAGAAAAATGTAATCCAAAACATCATAACAAAAATGCAGCATGCTACAATTCTCTCTTTCATTGCTCTGGTTGATATGATCAACCAACACCCACATGCAATAAGTCCAAGCAATGCTTGAACTTAGTTGCATTTAGCAACTTTGTACCCATATCAGCAGGGTTATTTTCTGTAGGCACTTTAAGTATAGATATAGTGTCATTTGCAACTAAATCTCTAATATAATGATACCTGACATCCACGTGCTTGGTGCGTTCATGATAGACTAGATTTTTGGTCAAGTGAATCGCACTTTGACTGTCTGAATATACCACAGCCTTACCTTGCAGCAGTTGGATTTCCAGGAGGATACCTTGAAGCCACACTGCCTCTTTTACAACATCAGTAATTGCTACGTATTCAGCCTCAGTGGAGGACAGAGCAACCAGAGGCTGCAGCTGTGATTTCCAGCTGATGCAATTCCCACCTAGGGTGAAGTATAAAGCAGTAGTGGACTTACGAGAGTCTCTATCCCCTGCAAAGTCAGAATCTACATACCCAACAAGATCAAGAGAGTTAAATCTTTTCTTGTAACATAAACCAACATCAACTGATCCATGTATATATCTCAATAAATATTTAAGAGTCTCCCAGTGAGGTTTACCCGGGTTGGACATGAATTTACTGAGGTTTGAGATAGCATAGGCTAAATCAGGCCTTGTACTAATCATGGCATACATGATGGTTCCAATAGCATTAGCATATGGAACACTTTCCATTTTAATGATTTCAGAGTTGGACGAAGGGCATTGAGATTTAGTTAAGACAAAGTGTCCAGCCAATGGGACACTTACTGGCTTGCAATTTTGCATGCCAAACCTTTTCACAGATTTCAACAAGTAGTCATTTTGATGAACCTTTAGGCTGAAATTTTTCCTATCCCTTTCTATTGTCATTCTTAGAATTTTCTTTGCTGAACCTAAGTCTTTCATGTCAAAACTTGTGTTGAGCATCTGTTTTAATTCATTTATCTTTGACTTAGATTTGCTGATTAACAAAATGTCATCAACATACAACAATAGATAAATGGGATCATTTGTGAGGATAAAATAAAAACAGTTATCATATTTACTCCTTACAAACCCAATTCCTAAGACAAAATTATCGAATTTTTTGTACCATTGTCTTGGGGATTGTTTTAAGCCATAAAGGGATTTCTTTAGTAAACAGACATGCTCAGGTTTGTTTGAGTCAATATATCCAGCAGGTTGTATCATATAAATTTTTTCCTATAAATCTCCATGTAAAAAGGCTGTTTTAACATCTAATTGTTCTAATTCAAGATCAAATTGAACAACCACAGATAACATCATGCGAATGGTTTTGAATTTTACTACAGGGGAGAAAATTTCAGTGTAGTTTATTCCTTCTCTTTGAGTAAACCCCTTAGCCACTAATCTTGCTTTATACCTAATGGGGTCATTTAGAGTTATGCCTTCTTTTAACTTATACAACCATTTACACTGGATTAACTTCTGTTTTTGAGGTCTGGGCACTAACTCCCAAGTGCCATTAATTTTAAGTGATGCCATTTCCTCATCCATAACTTGTTTCCACTTAACATTTTCCTTAGAGCTGACAACCTCCTCATAAGTAGAAGGCTCACTGCTCCTTAATTCCAGACTTGCCACTAAGGCACAAAACACTAGATCCGAATAGGCATATCTGGCAGGGGGTCTTGAAACCCTCCTACTTTTATCTCTGGCTAGATGATAATCACTGAGATCTTGGGTGGGGCTGTAATGCTCCACCTCAATCTCAGATTCTCTTTCTTGTTCCTCTTGATCATCATCATGATCAGAGGTTTGAATTTCATGAGGATTTGGGACATCTTCTAGGTTGGATTCATTTGGAGCAACTGGAAGGGAACCTTCTGCTTGCTCCACCTCAATTTGGGATCCTCCTAGAATGACAAAATCATCTGGATTACTGTTATTGTTGGTTTCTTCAGAATTTTCAGTTTTGCAAGGGAAAATGGCTTCATTAAATATGACATCTCTACTGATAATAATTTTTATCCCACTAGATTGTCTTTCCCATAATCTAAAGCCTTTGGTCCCTTCTTGGTAACCAACAAACACACACTTAATGGACCTAGGATCTAACTTACCATCTGTTTTGTGAGCATATGCTTCACAACCAAACACCCTTAGGTAATCTAAATTTAGTTTTCTATTTGTCCATTTTTCTTCAGGGCATTTTAGATTTAAGGCAGTGGAAGGGCTTCTGTTTACCAAATAGGCTGCTGTAGACAAGGCCTCTCCCCAAAAAGACTTTGGCATATTAGAAGTAAACAAGAGGCATCTAACTTTTTCTAGAAGAGTTCGGTTCATCCTCTCAGCTACCCCATTTTGTTGGGGTGTATACCTCACAGTCCTATGCCTAAGGATACCTTGGGTATTACAGAATTCATCAAACTCTTTGTTACAGAATTTTAGTCCATTGTCTGTCCTTAAGGTTTTAATCTTTCTATCTATTTGATTTTCAATTAAGTTCTTCCATGTCTTAAATTTGTCTAAGGTCTGGTCTTTAGATTTTAAGAGAAAAACCCAAACCTTCCTAGTGAAATCATCAACAATAGAGAGAAAGTATATGTTACCACCATGGGTAGGGACCTGAGAAGGCCCCCATAAATCAGTATGTATATACTCTAAGCATACCTTCACCAGGTGGGTTCCCTTATGGAAACCCAACCTGTGTTGCTTGCCTAGGACACGTGGCTCACAAAAGTCGAGGGACCCCACTGACACTGAACCAAGGTAGCCTTTGTTTGACAGTGCTTTAAGACCTTTTAGGCTCATATGACCAAGTCTCAAGTGCCATAATTCTATCTTATCAGATTTTACTATGCATGCAGAATTAATCATATCAGAAGGGAAATAACAGCCATCCAACACATATAATCCATTTTTCTTAGCTCCAGTTAGTATTAGATCATCTCCCTTAAACACATGCATGGATCCATTTTCTGCCTTATAGGAGAACCCTAGTTCATCTAATGTGCCTAGAGATATTAAATTCCTTTTTAGATCAGGAACATATCTTACATCAGTTAATGTTCTAATTTTGTTGTCATGCAATCTGAGAGATATGTTTCCTACACCTCTAATTTTACAAGATTGGTTATTACCCATAAACATAGTTCCTGATTCTGTTTTTTCAAATTTTTGAAACCAATCAATGTTAGGGCACATATGAAAAGAACACCCGGAATCCATGATCCATTCATTATCAATAGAAACATTTGAAACAGTAAGAACCTCAGCTAAGTAATTTGAATTATTTGGATTAGCATTCATGTTTCCCCCTTGCTTTTGTTTTTTAATAAAATCATAACAGTATTTCTTAATGTGTCCTTCTTTCCCACAGTGATAGCATTTCCATTTATGTTTACCCTTTTTATCTTTCTTCTTACCCTTTTGCCCTGACCCAATGGTTTGATCATTGTTATTTGCAAAGTGTTTTTTCTCATTCTTACTCTTTACAAATAGGTTGTTTCCAGATTTCTTAGATGTTCCCAATTCTAGTTCTCTAGCCTTAATGCCTGAAATAACAAGATCTAATGTAGGTACTATGTCAGTATATCTTAATGCATGTTTAACAACATCATAATCATCAGGCAGTGCATTTAATAAAATCATAGCTTCACTTGAGTCTCCTAAAGCTTGATCAGTACCCCTAAGTAGCAATGCAAGTTTAGTGAATTCATTTATATTCTCATCCATTGTCTTAGATGTACTCATCTTATAATTAAACAACATGCCTTTCAGATATAGTAAATTAGGTGCAGTAATGACAGAAAATAAAGCATCTAATTTATTCCATAGTTCTAAGGGAGCAGTCATACCATCCACTTTGCGAATCACACTGTCTCCTAGATGGAGGAATATCAGATTAAAGGCTTCCTCTCTAATTTCCTCTGTTCTTGCAAGCTGGTCTGCTGACCATTTGCGATCGTCTGTCTCAAGTGCTATGAGCACTTTATGATGAGAGAGTAATACTCTCATCTTTTTCTTCCAGCTTCCAAAGTCTCCCTTTCCATCAAATATACCGATCTCAAATCGGGTAGAGTTCATCTTCGTATTGCACGAAGGTAACCTAAAGGGCTCTATTCACTGAAGAAGATCAATACAGCAAACACCCGCTGACACTGACTCTATCAGAGAACCCTAGTTTCGAAAAATGATTTGACCTTACAGTAAACCCTAGAAGCCGAACTTAACGCGGCTCTGATACCATTGTTGAGACTCGACAGAAACCCTTAGGGTTAAACTTAAGCAATCACAAAGCAATATTTGATGAAAACATTCACAGTGCTGGAATCAGAAAACATAAACTGCGAGAAACAAAAATAAAGAAATGGAGGCACAAGGGTTTTTACCGTGGTTCACCTCAAATTGAGGCTACATCCACGTTGAGCTCAAGAGATGAGAGCTCACTGCACTATGAGATGAAAAATCGGATTACACGCTCATAAACTCTCACAAACAAAACCCTCAAAAAGAATCAATAGTTCGAGAACACAAAACCGCCTATTAATCACTTAATACAGATTAAAGGCAAACCTATCGAACCATAAACCTATACAAACATGTACAGAAATAGAAATCGGGAACAAACCAGGAAGAACAAGAAGAACCCTAGCCCACAAGAGGCGAGAGCCTCCAACCCGCAAAACCCAAGAATGACCCGATCGAAAACCTCTCTGATTTCTTTTTGCCTTTTTCGCCTCTCTTCGATCACATCTCGAGCCAGCAATAAAAAGTGATGAGGAGCGGCTGAGATTGCGTCTCATTAAAGTGAGGATGGAGGTATCAGATCAAATCGTGCAAGCACGATTATAATCCCAACAGAAAGCGGCAGAAGGTGCAAGAGAGCAGGAGAGTAGGGGAGCAGATCGAGCAAGGAGCATGATCGGGGGCCAGTTGAGGGACAGCCGATGGTTGCCACGTGCAACCATCCAGCGGCTACCAAATGGCAGCTCGCGGTTGCTGCACGTGGCCTTCCAGTCAGCAAAATGGAACGACACCGTTTGAGGCTTCACAATTAACAAAATCCAATAAATTAAGATTGAAAAAAGTAAGCTAGCTAGACAAACTTAATTGACTAAGAATTGATATCTCTCAATCTCAAGGATCAAGGGCTCTACGGCCTACCTTAACACCATGAGTTAATACCTTTGTTGTCTGTCTTTTTCACTTAATCTTAGGTGTGCCTGTGGTAATTATCCCTAGATTAATTAAATATATAATATGATTTAGACAAAATAAATATTTTATATTATTATAGGCCCTGGTCTGAAATTGGCCAGCGGGTGGGGGCGACGGTCGTGAGAGAGGGAAAGAAGGTCGTTAGAGGGAGAGAGAGAGAGAGATGATCGTGTGTGTGTGTGTGCGTGTGAGAGAGAGAGAGAGAGAGAGGGAGATAACATCGGGCGGAAAGCATTGCATTAGGCCTTGCAAAGGAAAAATATTTAAAAAAAAAATTATTTACCTTTCGGTAGCCGAGGGTGTAGCCCAGGGCGTACCAGTAGCAAAATCCATTTGAAGCTGACAGTACGCCATGGCAGCTCCAGTGCACAGTCGTGGCATGCGTGAACCCCAACACGTAGCATGTCCCCCCCCCCCGGCCGGAACGCGATTCTCGGGCCGCCATTTCAGTCGGCGGAGCTGCTCAGTGTCTGCTGTATTCTTTATCGCCTTCGTAAAACCTAACCCAAATCATGCATACAAAAACACCCGATCTTTCTCGGCTTTGGCAGTTCAGATAGCGCTCGGGTCCATGGGTAAGCATTTCATGCTCGTTCTTCCTTTGTTTCCATGGAAAATGAAACAAAACAACCCACGACCCAGAGTCCTTTTTCTTGTTGTTTTACATGTTTCACCGTTTTCTCTGCAACCAAACGGAAGTTTCGCAATTTCATCTGCCTGTTAAGTGTAATGTCAATTCTACGCATCTTTCAAGTTACTAGCATACTGTTTGATGAATTGCAGCTACTGCAAATGAAAATGCTTTCCGGAGAATACTGAAGACCCTCGAGAAGCCTGATGGCAGCGGTGAATTTGAAAAATATTACAGCTTGCCTGCTCTCAACGATCCCAGAATATCGGATATATATATTTATTTATATTGGTAACGAATTAATTTGATACAAAACTTACACGTTAGTTGTCTGAACAATGTTTCTACTTTCTATACCGCAGACAAGCTTCCATATTCAATTAGGATACTTCTGGAGTCGGCAATTCGGAACTGTGATGAGTTCCAAGTCATCTTAAAGGACGTTGAGAAGACTCTTGATTGGGAGAATACTTCTCCCAAACGAATTGAAATTCAAGCCTGCCAGAGTGCTTCTTCAGGTAAATATTAATTAATTGCGTTTTTATGAATGCGAGATGCAATGAAGAGGCTCGGCAGTGACCCAAATAAGATTAACCCAATGGTGAGCTAAATTTCTGTTTCTATTTCTTTAGCACCTGGTAAGGAATTGGTAAGAATACAGGGTTGACCTGGATTAAGATCACGAGAACTACCAGTTTCTTTCTCTCGGGTGCGGTCTTACCCAGTGCATGCGAATGGAGAGCTGTGCATGAACGCTTGGATATTAAAAGCTGCGTTAGACTTAGAATACAGGGTTGGGCCGGAGGTTAAAAAAAATAATTGAATTTCTGTTTCTTTGAGGATTTTAAAAGCTTCGTTAGACTTGGTATGCTCACAAATTCGATACTGATCTAAGACACAAAGTAGGGGGAGTTAGTGTTACTGGAACAAGACATCCATGGGGTGAAAATGATTTAGAGCTCTAAAATGATGTTTAGCTCTACCATATTTGGTTCCCTAACCTACATGGTTTTCCCTCCCAGATTTAGCTTTAAAATGATATGAAGAGTGATGAACTATTTATTAATCATAAAACACAAATGCTTAGATTCAAGGTGATGTCTAATTAAGCATCTAATTTTGCTTTCCATGGTGAAGAATTTAATTTGAAAATTGGATCCTGTTGGTGTGGCTGGTATTTGATATTTTTACACTTGAGGGTCACTTAGATGAATAACAATTTGTTTTATGCAGGTTCCGGCTGATCTTGTCATTGATCAGTCCGTCGAAGCCAAAATGGTAAGATCAGAAAAAGCGTTGCAGGGCAATATGGAACTTGAGTTTCGACAAAACAAAGAAAGATTTGCTTTCCTCAGATGGGGCTCAAGTGCTTTTGACAACATGCTTCTTGTTCCTCCTGGCTCTGGGATTGTCCACCAGGTGATAATTAAAGCGTATATGGTTCATTTCGACTAGACCTGTTTTTAGACCCATCATGGTTAGTGGAAGGTTCTTAATATTCTTCAACCCCTTCTATTTATTTGGAGGCTAGTATGTTTTGCCCACATTTCCAATTGATGGATGCCTGTGTGAGGCAACTGAAACTTGAAAATGACCACGTGCAGTTGAACTTAGAACACCTTGGCAATGTGGTGTTTAGCACGAACGACCTCCTTTACCCTGATACCGTTGTTGGAACTGATTCTCACACAACCATGATAAATGGATTAATTAGTGATTGGCGGCTGGGGAGTTGGCGGCATAGAAGCTGAGGCTGCAATGCTCGGTCAGGTATAAGAAAGAATATGCTGGTCTATTTCCATGTCTTCCATGAAGAGAACAAGACTACTTTGTACCAGGCCCTCTGTTGTACATCTTTTGCTATAATTTTCCAGAGAATTTTATTTCTGACTTGTTCCCTACTGCAGCCCATGAGCATGGTTCTTCCTGAAGTAGTTGGTTTCAAATTATCTGAAAAATTTAGAAATGGAGTGACAGCCACTGATTTGGTCTTGACGGTGACACAAATTCTTAGGAAACATTGAGTTGTGGGCAAGTTTGTGGAGTTTTATGGTAACCTTGTCCATTAAAGTTGTATCCTATTCAACATTTATGTGTTCTGAAGTTGCCGCTGTTGCTCTGGCTCTTTTCTAACTTCAAATTGTTGTTTTTCTTACATATGTAGGTGAAGGCATGGGTGAAATTTCACTAGCAGATCGGGCCACTATTGCCAATATGTTGCCGGATTATGGTGCAACCATGGGCTTCTTTCCGGTTGACCATGTCACTCTGGAGTACCTGAGACTGACTGGAAGAAGTGATGAAACTGTAGGTCAATTAATAAAACATCAATTTCTAGTTGTCATGACTCATGTTGCATAAACTGACCTACTATCCATGTAGATATCTATGATAGAATCTTTCTTACGGGCTAACAACTTGTTCGTGGATTAGAGTCAGGTACTGTCTTTCTTACTCGTATGTGTTTTCCGATTTCATCCATTGAAATTTTTCTGACCGATCATAGTGAACTCAGCCCCAGACTAGAGGAGTGTACACTTTTTATTTAAAGTTGAATCCTCAGGATGTAGAACCCTGTGTGTCAGGGCCAAAGAGGTAGGACTTCCTAGTTTTCATTAGAATGTTTAATTTATTATCGTGCACGTGTATTTCATATGTTCATCTTCAATTCTCAAGCTTTCTTCTCAACAGTTGATTTTGTTGCAGGCCACATGATCGCGTTCCTTTGAAACAAATGAAATCCGATTGGCATGCATGCTTAGACAAAGTTGGGTTCAAGGTGATACTTTTAGCAAGACTTTTTAAGTGATATGCATCAGATATTGCACCGTCTTAACTGGCTTTCCAATTTTGCATCAGAGGCTCCAAGTTTAGGAATTGGACACTTGATAATTAAACATGACAAACCATACATTTCTGCACATAAGCACACATCCACTCCTCGGATGTAAGGCTGGTGAATAAAAGTTCAAACAAAGTGCTTTAAGTGTATGAAGGGCTTTTCTAAGCTGATTCTAGGTAGGTTCACAAGCCAACTCGTGCATGACAAGTTAGGTGGGAAGATAATCAGAATTCACACCATCAACAAGGAACGCATTCATAATAAAATTAGTACGATCAGTATAGCAGTTCTACGGTGAGGAGTATGTCAGGTTTGTTAAAATTGGTGTAGCCTGCCGAGCAAAAAACAATAAAAAATGGTGTAACCCAAGTGTCTGGATATGTGGAACATCAAGTAGACCATTCATGCAATCATTCAATACCAATGCTTCAATGTAGCTGATTGGTCAATTATGTAGCATTTACGTAGTGGTAGGTCTCTATGTCTCCATCTATTCTATCATGAATTTACAGGGCTTTGCCGTGTGCCAAAAGAGTCTCAAGAAAAGGTTGTAGATTTCACATTTCACGGGACTCCTGCGCAACTCAGACATGGGGACGTTGTTATAGCAGCTATCACTAGCTGCACAAATACTTTTCAAATCCTAGTGTGATGATTGGAGCTGCTTTGGTTGCAAAGAAAGCACGTGATTTTGGCTTGGAGGTTAGAATGTTCTCCTTTTTGATTTTAGGTACCTAATAGATGATATGTTTACAAGGTTTTGCAAGATTGTCTGCACTCTTGGCATCCGTCTTCTATTCATTTCATTGGCTGCCATTTTAATTTCCGGCTCATCTTCGACTTCTACTAGGTGAAACCGTGGATCAAGACAAGTCTTGCTCCTGGCTCTGGGGTTGTAACCAAGTATCTAGAAAAGAGGTACTATTCTATCACAACTCAATCCCAGATGGGTAATTTACTAGGGAGATTTAAATATATTTTTTGGTCTCACTAACTGAAATATCTAAAGGATTGGATTGTGACAAATCCTTTTGAATCTTTCAGCTAATATTTGGAAATCTGTCATTTCATTTTACATTCTTCAGCCAGATATTGCATCTGTAGTGACTTGCAGAGGTATTTGAACCGCGTGCATCCTTTAACGAGAGCAAACTACCTGGCTTCTCCTCCCCTTGTGGTCATCTATGCCCTTGCTGGGACTTTTATCTTCACACAGAACTACTCATCCCAAATACAATTTAACATGCTGGCTGGTTACATTAGGGAACATTCAGCAGGTCGACATTGATTTTGAGACCGATGCTATTGGGATGGGAAACGATGGCAAAGAGGTCTTTCTGAGAGAGATTTGGCCGTCGAATGAAGAAATAGCCGAGTTGAGCTACTTGACATGCATGCTTTAAATTAAATGTAGTTCTACTGTTGCGAGAGATCGAAGAAGACGACCTTTTTCCTTGTTCAAATGTCAGCAGGTTGAGCACTCGAATGTGCTGCCAGACATGTTTAAGGCAACTTACGAGGCAATAGCCAGGGGAAATCCACTGTGGAACCAGTTACCCGTGCCTTCAAGCACCCTCTATGAATGGGACCCGTCTTCGACTACATAAAGGAGCCACCCTATTTTGAGAGGATGAGCATGTGCCCTCCAGTCCCTCACGGAGTGAAACACGCTTACTGCTTGCTCAAGTTTGGGGACTCGGTTCCAATCGACCATATTTCACCAGCCGGTAGCATTCACAAAGACAGCCCTGCTGCCCAATACCTTAGGGAACACGGCGTTGATAGGAGAGACTTCAACTTTTATGGAAGCCGGCGTGGTAATCACGACGTGATGGTGAGAGGAACTTTTGCAAATACTCGTCTTACAAACAAGTTATTGGATGAAGCTGGGCCGAGAACAATTCACATCCCCAGTGGGGAGAAACTTTCTGTGTTTGATGCTGCCATGGTAATTTCTTCTTCTAATGCCTTGCCTTGTTGGTAGTATTTGTAGGGACTGCAAATAAGTAATAATATACTTCTAGTCACAACTGACAGCGGAAAATCATTTACATGTGCACTGCAGTTTGATACAGGGGTAAGAGATGACCTGACCATCCTTCTTGCTGCTTGATTCTTCGGAAATTTGGTGATGAACCCCCTGGAAACTTCTATTGCAGGTAGAACTGGCTTATTTTGATCACGGAGGCATCCTGCACTATGTTATTAGGAAATTGGTTGATGCAGAGAGCGCTAAGATCTTCAATGATTAGTGTACCGTTACCTAATGAATGAGATGTACTTGTGTAGATGTGAAAAGAACAAGATGTGACGTAATAGGTATTTTATACATCGGAGTATTATGTCCTATTAAAGTGGGGAGCCGGCAGCCTGTTCTTCTAAATCTAACAATGCCGTTGCAATTATAGCCTTAAATTCGGACTTTATAATGTCAAATGTCCAGTTTGGCTAGGCGTCATTACCACTAAATTAGAGCAAGACATGATTAATGATGTCGCAAGAATCAGTGTTGAAGTATATAAAATGCCCAAAAGTATAGAAAGGTCCATATTTGCAGAGCTTTTCTTGAATTAAAATCTATTTGAAGCTTGAACAAGCTTGGGTCTTGGAAATGTTGAGAGAAGGCAAGAACACAAAAATGAGAAAAAGAACTACTGCTACTTTTGAAAACAATTATACAATTCCACAAAATCAACAATCCGTGATAATTTGGAACGCTGCGTGAAGATGAGAGCTAGCTGGATGCATTCGGCAATGGATTATCATCTGTTCTGAAGTTGGCGTTAGTAGTGCATCACCAGTCAACATTTTTGATTCCCTTGTACTTTGACGCTTAAAGGACATACAACTTCCCTCTCTCCCCATAATTTATTTTTAAGTTAAAGGCAAGGAAATGTAAAACAAAACTGATGGCGTTACAGACTTCACACTTGTGGGGAGCTCCTTTTGTATCGTCATCTTTTGTTAAAAAGGACACAGCCTCATTGCAGGAGAAGTCGTTTCTGTACCTGTCAACATAAAGATACATTAACTAATCAAAGAAATAGTAAAAGTGAATTAATCCTAAGCCAACGGGACAAATTCAACTTCTGGAGGGAATACAAAGAGGGCAAACTTCTAATGGAAACAGAGCGGGGAGAAAATACAGCACAGAGAGAAACCCAACTGAAAGTAGACTCAACTCATTGGAGAACTTTTTGGTAATTCTATACATGTGTGGGGACTTAGCAGGCATGTTTGCTTGCAGATGTTAGTAATGCTCGCATAATCATTTGAAGAACGGTCTGTACTATAACATAGCAGGGTGAACTTCACATATGAACAAATTAATAGACAATGTACAACAACATATCAAGACTTAATCTCTTATTAGATGGGGTCAGATACATGTATTCTAGCTCACCAATCATCTATATCTATGGTTACACTTCATACTGTATGTAAGAGTTTTTCACTTTTTTAAAAAAAAATTGGTCTTCAACCGCCTCTTTTAGTAGAAATTTCTTCCATACCATCAACTCTCCTTATAAGAGCCTTTATTGGTCTTTTTTTCACATGATTAAACCATCACACACACTATATAATCTTGTTGCAAATAACATCATTTTTATTTAAATCCCCTCTTTTATAACAATACATCCATCCTATAAAATTGGTTTTATAATCATGTTTACTTATATTCATTTTTACAATCTTATTCTGTGCACATGTTAGTGATTTACTGCCTAACATCGCATGCTATATAACAAAATTGGTCTTATTTACTACCTAACATTGCATGCCATATAACAAAATTGGTCTTATAATCAACCTATAGAATTTTTCTTTAGTTTTAACAGAATTTCACTATCACACAAAACGGTACACACACTTTTTCTATTTTAACTATCCTACCTTAATTCATTCACCACCATCTCATGAAATTTCTCCATGTGAAGATGGTGTTCAAACTTCATTTCATCATTACTCCGCCAGGGGATATTATCCACTGTCGGTCCCAAGTCCAGATAAAGGAGGAGGGTTGCGTTAGGTAGCCGACAGCCAGCGTAAAACTTAGTCGGATCCAAATATGAATTCTAGACAAACTATCTTTTGGGATGTAACCCACATAGAAGTCTAGAATTCATGTAGCCAACCCCACATAGTGGGATAACGGCTGGATATGATGTTGTTGTTGTTGTACCTTAATTCATTCGATAGGTAATATCCTCATTAATTTCTCCATCTTTTTGAGTGATTGATTCAAGATATCTAAACTGATCTTTTTTTGGGAGAACTAAATCTTCAAATCTCACCCTAACATCATCTGTACTTATATTTTTTATTAAACTAAAAAAAATACAAAACAAAATAAAATGAACCAGAAAAAAATAAAGAAATTAATACGTTGGCACCTGTTACTATCATACTGAAGTTAAATAGATGATCACGAAAATCAAACCCCAGAAATTCACAGAGACCATATACAGAACCTAGTGAATTTTCAGCTCTTAGCAGTTTGAGAAATATAATTGCTCAAAATTAGTGAAACTGAACAATTAGCCCTGCCTCCTCCAATCCAATATGATGGTGCATGCTTGTTCTCTCTCAGTTACTTAAGATATTGATCTTAATCAGCATGTATAGAATTCAAGACCACTTAATCTATCAACAAAACTAAGCTCTCAGTTAATGAACTGTGAAAACTGAATTTCCCATCAGACGAACAACAGCCCATCAGATGTGTGTGCGTGTGCATGTGTGTCCAAATGAGATAATTCTGTAAGGTCCCACAATCATAGAGTCCTTCTCTATAAACCTATTATTTAACTTACCACAATTACAGTGATAAGTTAAATTATGGGTTTTAATTAATAACCTCGTCTAGGTACAGAAGAGAAAGATTACCTTTGACTTTGTACATTAAGCTTTGTAATCATTGATACGGATCCATTTTGTTGACGACCACTTGTTCCCTTTAATAACAGGGCAGCCACCTAAAATAACACAATTTTCAATCATTAATTAGCCGCATACATAGATTTGCTAATAGCATGCAGGTGTGAAAGATGGAGGTAGTTTCAAACTCTTAAGGAACTAATCAAAGTGTGTGGTTTTACAAACATACAACTTGAAAGCCAAGTCAGTTGACAGATTCAATTTAGAAATGTTGACTCAGGAAATTGGAGAACCAGAGAATGCATGCTAGGTCATTCAAGAAGAAATTGGACCAGCATCCCTTTAATAGCAGATAATGAACCAACCATCAACATCTACACTGCACACTTAAAGGCTAAGCTAATCAGATGAAAATAACTAACCATGCAAACTTGAAGGATCCAGAGATGCATCAGGTTTCAGGCTCCAAAAAAGCAACGCATCACCCATCTTTGGTTTAACAGATAGTCCACCTTTCCCACATTCAGATAGCTCATTCCACCAAGGCACAGAACTAAAATTTCCTTTGGCAGAAGGGAATACTGTCTCACCCCCTTCTTCAACGTCTGACCTGTGTCAATGATAGCAGGGGCAAATAAATAAGAAGGCCCAGAAAAGAACACAAAGCACTATTATCCAGAAAGATGTGATCGAGACATTACTTACAGGTACATTAGAACTGTAGCAATGCGTTGACCCCCATTCTGAGTGTTAAACTCATCTTGAAAATAGTCAAAGTGAGGTTCATATTTTTGGCCCACTTCATAGTGGAGAATCTGAAGCCCCTCTCCGTGCTCTGCAAATCAATGAAATGAGAGAAAAAATAGGAATGAACAAAATGCATAACAATGAAGAACAACTGAAAATCTAAATGCTAAATGAAGTCTTCATCAAACCTTACTGTTGTACTCTCGTGGAGGAAAAAAACTAAAACTGGTAAACATTAAAATCCACTAGTAAAATGGCGATAAGAATCTTGGGACATGAAACTATACCCAAAGATTCACCTTTAGTTAAGCATCATAGACAATCGAAACAATCATTCTCAGAAGCTAATAGCCTTTTATCCTTTACAAGTACGTAAAGCATGTAAAGATGCACACAAACAGCTGTATTTATCTAGTTCATCTTTGCCACAACAAGGCTTGAGTTAAAAGAGTAAGCCAGCACACAAATATCCAGCCATGTGCAATCTGGGCCAGGTCAGAGACACAAATTTTTACAACCTTACCCTAGCATGCAAAAATTGTTTCTGAGGTTTAAACTGCATAAATATACTCGTAAATTAACTGACTCACAAATGTACTCCTTTAAGTTGTTCTACCATCCAACTTGAGGCAACAAGGTTCGCGATAGAGCCTAGAATACCATCAATTTGCTCCAAAAGATTGGAATTGATATATTGAGGCACGTATTATGCTGAGATTAATAATTATCTTGACCCTTCAAGCATCATAATTTTAATCCACCACAGAAATGAAAAAAAAAATAAGGTCTTAAGCATATTAATCTCCAGAATCTCATGAAGATTACATCCCAAAACTCTAACAAAACCTTCTCCTTTGCAATTAATGTATCCAAAAATCAAAATGGAATCTGAAGAAAAATAAAATGAACCTTGAACTGCTCAAATGCGAAGCATAAAGAATTAAGGTGTTGCTGTTCATCTACTTACCTACAGGGATGAAGGTGAAATCTGCAATCTTTTTCTCAATGTTCCGGATTATTTTATCACGCCCTCTGGGGAGAAATGTACCAGAGCTAGTACGTACCCTATATGCACCCCAAGAAAAGCAGAAAAGAAACTCTTAAGGTGTGGATATATAAGCATGTAAAAGGCAATAATGACAGGACAAAAGCGAGCTTAATCTGGGAAAAAAATTAAAAATACTAGGAGAGAACTTAAGAAACACATACCTGCTATCTTTAGTCTTGCCAGTAGCACTATCTACAACTGTCGATTTTACCATATGAGGCTTCGCGAGATTAATTAGGTATTCACATTCATCCTTAGACTGCACATCAGAAATACAATGAAGATCTAGGGCTATTAATGAGATGACATCGAATTTAAACTCTGATCAAGCATGAACGGGAAAAATACAAAGTCTAAACCCAAACATCCTTTTGCAGAATAAAGTGATTCAGACATGTATAAGATTGGACATATGTAGACATAAAATCAGATGAGGTAAAAAGATTTGTGTGGCTCCATGCACTACTCTGCCATGATTTATCACAAACCAGTCCTATCATTGATTCTTTGCACACTAGGTTGCCGTTTCTTCTAAATCAGATTCCTTACAAAATTCAACGAATTTCAAGAACTAAAATTATGCGAAATTAACAAATGTTGATGGTCCTTTCAGTTCATAGACATAACTGCAACACAAGCAAATACATTAAATTTTCTAGTAAGATAAGGGCAAGAAAGACAAATCTATAAAAAGATGAGAAAAATTCGACCAACTAACCAAGAAATTATGATAAATGAAGGCTCTTGGTTCCCAAGAGATCACTTCAACCCACTGATCTCCTCGCCCATCCTCCACGTCACTCCTGGACCCAAAAGACCACAAGATAAACCAGATCGTGGGACTCGAGCAAATTGTCAAAATAAAGCTCGACTGAATGCAACGTACCTTCTCTCCACGGTTTTATGAACAATTGAGGTGAGATCCTGCACCATAGGAGATTCTCGAGAATCGGTGGGAGATGATAGAATGCGGAAGCCAAGAAAGATGAGAATGAGGAACGAGCAAATGGTTAGCGCAGAGTAAACGATTGTAGACGACGATGAAGACGATCTCCGAGAGAGCACACGCGAATGCCTCCCTTTTACCGCCATTGCTGTTGCACTTCAGTTTCCCAAACCCTGTAAATGGATTGAACAAGATCTGAAACCAGTTGGTCGAGAAGAAGACAGACGAAGAAGAAGAAGAAGAAGAAGAATATGAAGGCAGTGTCAATTTTTCTTTTCCTCTTTCTTAATTAATTCCTTGTATTCGTGAGAAGTCGGTGCGTTGCTACAGTGCTACCTGCCAGAGCTTTATACTTATTTTTGTTTGTAGGATACATTAGGTCGCTCAGCCACAAACAAAACACTCTTCATATTTAAAACAAAATAAAAACTTTTTACAATATAAAAAAATTAATTAAAAGACCATTTTTATCCTTTATCCCTTAAATTATTTTCCTTTCTCTCCCTTAAATTAAATTGATTCTACTACAAATTATTGTTGAACGATCTACAAGAAATCCCAATGACATCAATAAGTTTATCTCTCTCATAATTTGATGATAACAATTTTTTTTCTTCATTTTCTCTCTCAACAACTTTATTAGTGATAAAGTTGCAAAAACCTCTCAGTGATGTCATTGATAAAATCAAATTATCAATAAATTTCATCTCTCACCTCAACAATTATCTTTCTATCTCTAGTTCTCTCTACATGTTTCTCTCTCTTTCAATAATTCCATCTTAACTTTGTAATTTATATTTTTCTCTCTATTTGTCTTGATTTATCTCTAGTCTCTTTCTTTTTTATCTTAAAGAAATCAACGACACAAGTTTCCTTTGACAAGTTCTTCACACTGGCGATCAGTGATTACCAACAAGGCAACTAGCCACCACTACTAATTCTCTATTTTTTTTTCTTTATAATATCCATAAGAGAAAAAGAAAATGAGAAAAAGTATTTTGGCATTTAAATAAAATTAACAAATGTTTTTCAACAATCTAGAGGAAAGTTTTTCTTATTTTTTAAATATTAGGGTGTTTGTGTCTTTTTATTAAATCTCAAAATACTTAAGATAACTTACCTTATTTTATATATATAATACTAGAGTAATATTACATATAATATGACGGTCACAATAAATATATTTTATTTTCAAATAAAACGTATTTATTATATTTTGTTTTTAGCATCTAAATCATTTGATGGATTATTTATAAATTCATCGTACTTTAAAACATTTAATCAATTAATTAAATTATTTTAATGTTAAAGATAATATATAATAAAGCATACTATGTGAAAACAATATGCATAATCGAGGTTTCGAGCCGATCACCACCCAATTTGTACAATGATTGTATTATTAATTAGTTTTTCTCAGTTCCAAGGTATTCTTAGTGATTCTCGACTTGACCTTGGTTGGGACTTGCTCTACTTGAAAAATGAGAGCAGCGCTTAGTTTTTCAGTAGATTATTTGACGCTCAAGATAGTCACTATACTCGAGATTAAATAACACAATAATGATGCGGTTAATGTGTAATTAATGAAATACCTGATTCCTAAAAAACTACAACTTTTTATAGGCTGATCACATAAATAATAAAGAATAAAGATTATATTATGTGAATAGTCAAACTTGATCTCCTATATATATGAGTTTAGTTAGCGAGTGATAGAATATGAGCTTGGACTCAAGTTCAAACCTATATGTTGTCCTAGCATAGATAACTTTTAAGATTAACCTAACCCAAATATAGATTCAAATTTTTGGAGTTGACTTTATTTAGTTTGGTGAACTTAATTAAATCTAAATTATTGGTTTAAATCTCATTTTATAAGGATATTTTTATATTTGCCCCTAGAGCTAGAATACCTCATCATCAAAACTACTGTCATTATCATTGTTTTTCTCTTATTGTGTGATTTTAAGTTAAATTTTAAATTAACATGATCCATTTCAATTTTAAATAATAGATTACTATATCATGATTTATAAGCACAGACCCAAATAGCTGTTTCAGGTTCACATAGAGTAGAAATAAATAGTTTCCTTGTTTGGCGGACTTGAGAGCGGTGTGGTCGGTTAAAGGAAGTTCCCATTTAGTTATGGTTTGGTGATCTGTTTTGGACAGTTTATGACATATCCTCCTCATGCAAGCTGCAACGTTGCAATCCATGTATAGATAGATCATCCAAAACGTTATAATAGAACACTGATTACACTAGATAAATAAAGCAAGGGGGTGAGACTGAGAGTAGAAGCATAATTCGAGGGGTTGAAGCCGGCTAAAAAATGCCAAATGTGGTGGTTGGCGGCGGCTGAGAACGGTGGTAGTTGCAAAAGTTGGGAATGTAGGTAGAGGCTCGGCTTCTCGGCGCGGTAGTCGATTCAATGGCTGGGTGGTTGAGATATGCATACTTGCTCTTTGTCCACCTGCAATGGCAATTGAATTGAATGAACCTCTGTTAATACATAGCCCATCTCACTCTGTTTTCTCCATCTTTACACATCTTTCAGAAGCTCATTCTCAGAACACCATGCTTGCCGGGAAAAAAGAAGTTGAATTTTTTTCTGAACTACTCATTTTCAGGGGTACCAAACAGGCTTCATTCTATATACTGAAGAACCAGGGGAAGTTACATACCAGTCCTTGATTCCCACGCGCAACTCTTTGTGGTTGTCATCTTCTCTGCTGCCCTTGGAGGTGGCCATGGCATCTTCTTCCTTGCTATCGCCATGCTCATCCAACGACGCTACAAAGCACTTGTAATCATCCTCCTGTGTTCCATACATTCTTCAAGTTAGTCAAATCCAGGCATAGTAACCGAATAAACAGCTCAGTCCCCTCAAGTATTCAAGATCTGAAGTCACCATCATATGCGATAATGAAGGCACGGTTGACCTTATGGTTTCCATCTCAGCCATCATCCAGGTTTGTAGGTGGATGACGAACTCAACTTTTATTCTTTCTGTTGGTTTCTTGTATTTGCTAAATAATTTACCATTTTCTAAGGAAACTTTTAGGTAAGAGTGGTGCCAACAGTGGTTGCATCAGGAGTTAGGTGACAAGGTTAGCTGACGGGTAGCTATGTTCTCTCTAGAAGGCAGTTCACATCAAACACAAGTTAGAGAAGCGCACATATTTAGTTGCTTCTTCCATCTTTTTTGTAGTTCAACTGTAAATCCTGTCTAATCATTAAGATGTATTAAACGACAAATCCTGGCCATGAAGCCAGAGACTTTGCTTGGTTTCAAACTGGGGCGGTTCCAGCCACAGCACCCTAAATTTTGCATACATCAGGATCTAGAAGGCATGATTTTGTTTGGAAAACAGAAAACTACCGAGAGAGAGAGAGAGAGAGAAGAAAAGTTGGCATAGCTACTAGAACTGATTTATATTGCAAAGCAAGAATGTTTCCATGTAGGTCAGTAAGAAGCTCATCCGCAGAGCTGAATGGATTAACAAGTTCAATCATTCAAGAAATGGTTAATGGAAAATACTGGGTAAGTGGTCCTTACTGAAAGTTTGCGTGCCCTGACATGAGCTGCAGCCTTAATAGCAGCTAGAAGATGATCTTCCTCTTTGATCCGCTTCTGCTTCCAGAACTCGGCAATCTCTTGATTTGTCACACTCAAAACTGCTGGTTTTCTTGCAAACCTGTATGTAGGCAATGGTGGAGAAGGTGGTGGGGGAGGGGGTGCCTGTTTCAACTTGGCACTACCACCTTCAGGTTCCACCCCCATCTGCTTCATCCTCTCAGAACTTTGGAATAAACCTACTTCACTTTGATGTGTCCGTTAGTCCAAGCAGTGCGCAACTAAAAATTGATGGGAAATATAAAGATTAAGTGATTCAGGTCCAACACTCACCAGTCACCAACACTTTTTTGGGGCTACTAATCCAACCTAACTTTCAATATGACTGATAGATTGGACAAACTTGTTTGGTAGTCCACAAGATATTAATTCAAGGTCAACTTTTGCATATACCAATACCCTTGAAGCCTTCCATTTGAAGAGTGGAACATACAACAAAAACAACATATCCAGTCGTTATCCCACTATGTGGGGTTGGCTGCATGAATTCTAGACTTCTATGTGGGTTACATCCCAACAGATAGTTTGTCTAGAATTCATATTTGGATCCGACTAGGTTTTACGCTGGCTGTCGGCTACCTAACGCAACCCTCCTCCTTTATCCGGGCTTGGGACCGGCAGTGGATAATATCCCCTGGCAGAGTAATGATGAAATGAAGTTTGAACACCATCTTCACATGGAGAAATTTCATGAGATAGTGGTGAATGAAGACAAGGGAATTTTGACCGGTAGTGAAGGTAGCCAAGTTCACGTCATAATCAGCAGGAGAAGGTATTTGTATATAGATGACAATCCAGATAGAAGAAATTCCTGGAAGAGGCATCAATCTGACAATTAAATCATTTACTTAAACTTCGGCTAAGCAAATTGCAGAAAGGGATTAAATCATTGCAGTGAAAGTTGAATGACATGGTGGATGGCATAAAAAATCTTCAGTGAGAACTCAACATAATTTAATGACCACAACTACTACGATTATTTTTCTTTCCTTGCACCAGAAATGTTAGCTTTAATCAAAAGTGCTCAGTGATTAACCCCACAACCAGTCTGTCCAACCATGAGACAAAAATTAAGGGACATAACCGAGAAACTGGGGAAAATATTGCTATTCCATCCAAATTCTAAACGTTGTTTCAGAATCATCAAGGCCAAAAACTAAAATGTTTTTTAACTTTGTGGATTCCTAAAACAAATGAAAACTTCCACCAACAGGATAACCTGGTTGAAAAAATCTTAACTCCTCATTATGCTGGAATAGTGTAAATACTGAACTACACCAATGGCAGTTGCAGGTTCAGAATGAGATTCTTAGCAGTAACTACAAACCTCTAGATTCCACCCTTACATTGACACTAACCATTTAATTAAAAGGGGGAGCCACATGATCAAAATCAAAATGGCAGTAAAAAGAAAATTTTAGATGTGGAGAAGATCAATAAATCTCAAGGCCTAATAGTCCCAAAACAAATTTGAATTAGGAACTATAAAGATATAGAGAGACCACTACTTCCAGAATTATAATCCTTAATTTCCATGGAATATTTAGTTGGCATGTCCAGAAGAAATACAGACAAATGGTCTTTTCATTTTCTTTCCTCAACAATAGAAGATTAATAAAATAAAACCACTTGCTTCTTCATACTCTGCATGAAGCATCTGAAGAATTGGCTTCCATTTCTGTTCGCAATCAAAATGATTATATAATAAGCCTTAGGATACGTCCACGTCCTCTCTAGTACTATAGATGACAAATGAGGAGAGAATAGAAAATAGCAAATGAGAAGCATATGTATTGCTTCAACCACAGTCTATGGTCCATAGAGGATTTGTTCCCAAAGTACCTGAAATTAATAAAGAAATGCAATCCTGTAGCCTACCTTCACAGCAGCCACTTTATATTAAACATAAGCAATCTGCTGAGAAGTAATGCCAACTAAAAAAGAAAGAAAAAAGAAAAAAAAACAGACCATCTCTAATTTGATGGAAGGCTCTGGATTAGTTTGAAATAACACACTTAACAAATTTAAGCAAATAGTTAGCAGACCTAGCCATTTAATGGGATGAAACAATGGCCACTTAGTTGTTTTACAAGGCAGTCTTGAAGAAATAAAACCATTTTGAACTTGAGATAAGGCTCTGCATTAATTTAAGAAAAGAATACCATGCATGAGCATAGCTGGTCTGTGTCACTAGATGAAGCACATTCAACCATCCCATGAAAAAGGCAGCTCAATTGTTCCCCATCTAGCATTTGATGTTTCAACCAGGCACTTATATGATAATGAAAAATCATCTTCATTTTGATGGCTGAAGACATTTCAACCAGGAAACTTATCAAGCAATACATAAAAAAGTTCAAAAGAAATGAATCCATCAAATATCAAATAAAATCTTTCATTCAGTAGGCTGCTTTAAACCAAATAATGGTGGTACATATTCCATGTTATATGTGAACCCAAGTTTCTTTTATCTAATTCATACAGCAATTCTTCTTCAGATGGAAGTGTAATTGGGAACTACAAGATAGATATTCAAAAGGCTACGGATTTTCACGGCAGCTGCTCATGTCCTTCCTTGAACTTGAAAACTATTAAACATAAAAACTAAAGCACTGAATATCAGTGCTCTTTGAGGAACAGTACATTGGATTAATCTCCTGCTTCCAAAATAAGGCATGTTTAATTGGCTGCAATGCAAAGAAAGTATCTGATTGAAGTTTAGAGTGAGATTCGTATTTCTTGTATGTTCATACCCAAAAGTACCTAAAATTAATAAAGAACACAACTCTGTAGCCTTCAAAGCCACTTTATATTAAAACATTTGCAACCTGCAATCTGCTGACTAGTGATGCCAAATAAAAGAGAGAGAAAAGAAAAAAATTCACTTGGGGAAAGGGAATGGACAAGGATAAATTCTTGACACAGTAACATGAGGCAGCATAAAAGAAATAGACCATCTCTAATTTGATTGAAGGCTCTGGATTAATTTGAAATGACAAGCAAATTTGTGCAATTAGATGGAGCACCTAGCCATTCCATGGGATGGAAACAATGAACACTTAATTGTTCTACAAGGCAGCCTTGAGGAAAAAAACTACTTTGAGCTTGATAGAAGGTCGGCATTAATTTAGAAAAGTAGACCATAAGCATGGCTGCATAGCCAATGTATGTAAATTGTGATGAAGGATGTTTAACCATCCCATGGACAAGGTAGTTCAGTTGTTCCCCATCTAGCATTTGAACATTTCAACCAGACACTTCTATGATAATGAAAAATTGTCTTCGCTTTGATTTCTGATGATGATAAGTTGATAACCGTATACTACGAAGACCCATCGGCAACAATGTGTTCAAACATGAATATATACAAAAAGAAAAACACAATCGAAGCAAGCTACTTATGAGAATCAGATATATCCTATCAAACAGCAAATTTACACGGTGAAAGTAATGATCAAGACAAGTAGCACCACTGGATCTAAAAGCCGTCCTGAAATTTATATCATACATTCTGAAATATAAAATTGTAGGAATGCTACAAGACAGTCAACATTCAGTATCCATAAACGCACCAAGTATACAGCAGAAACCCCAAATCCTCTATAAAATTCTCAACCATGCACTGATGCACACAGAAGCATGAAAATCCGGTCTAAGTTTCAGAAGTAATCCGGAGAGCCTTGGTCTTGAACCGGTACCTTGGAGCCCTGGGGATGACCTGGCTAGGACCGAAATGGAACTGGCCGGGGCTATCGGTGAGCGGCGGGCCGTCGTCGTAGATGTAACCTAAGAGGTGGCCGCAACTAACGCACTTGATCTTGGTCCTCTTCCTCTGAATTCCCCAGTAATTGAGGGACTCGAAGAAGGGCCTGATTTTGTCCTCTTTGAGGAAAGTGAATTTGGTGGCGTCGACGAGGGCGAAGGAGAGGCTGTCCTTGTTGCCGGCCTCGAAGTAGATCTCCGCCGGGAAGAGGTGGGCCGTGTGGAGGTTGAGGTTGGCCCCGCACTGCCTGCAACTGTAGATGGACGCCATTGCTGTCCTTGTCGATCGCTGAGAATGTGGGAAGATATGAATGGCGATGTGGGTTGAATCGAACGAATACGCGTTAACGTTAATGTCAATGCGTTGAAGTTGAAGTTTCAAACTTGTCGAAGGTTCCGTCAGAGAATTCGCGATAATAATTATTAATTAATACAATACGCGACTTCTTGCGATTTTCTTTTATTTTTCCTTTCTAAAACCTTAATTAATGCAGCATTGGATATTGATTATCAAATAAAAATAAACAATAATAGAAAATTACTCATGCAAATTGTTCATAAAGATTTCGTTTTCTTATTTTGAACACGTGCTTGAATAATTTAAATTTAATAATATACATTCAACAAGAAAAATTTAATAAAAATCAAATCATGTATAGGATAATCTCTAAATTGCTTATTATTTATCAACCAATTAATTGATTTTGTTATATCTACAGATGGAAAATGGGTCGGACGACCCATGCTGGCCCGCCTCATAGTACAACTCGACCTGTTATTGTAGTAAATGGGCAGGACCGGCCCACCAACTAACCTACGAAAATGGCCCGACTCGACCCACCAATTGGCCCGCCAAAATGGCTCCGTCCGACCAGTCAAATTGGCCCAACAAGCCCAACCCAGCAAGGAATAATTTAAAAGTTTCTCTATAAATTATGTAAAAAATACAATTTCTTAAAATTTAACTTGCAAACTTCAAAATTCAAATGCCAAATAATAATTTAAAAGTCAATTTCATAATAGTTACAATTGTTAGCATATGGCAGGAATAACTTTAAACTATTCAAGCATTTGGGATGAATAATTTCAAATGCATGGCAAGAATAATTTTATAAACGTTCCTAAACTTTTGATGGTAAGAACAAACAAACATTTTCTTGACTTTTATAGGCTCAAGCATCTTCTAATTTTATAGTATTATTGTCATACTATGCACTCATTATTGTTGCCATGCTATGCTCCCACAATTCTGATCACTATAAAATTTAAAATTTGAATTTTCATAGCAATTTCTAGGTTTCCATAATTTCAACCCACTTGCATTTGATGACAGGGAACCATAGGCTTTTATAGGAAATATGGATTAATTTTTAAATAATATTTTTTCATATTAATAAATTGTAACTAATACATATTTTTAAATAAAATATATTTAGTATATTTTTATTTTAAGAATTATTATACCAAATTAGGTGCCATGATAAACTGTACAAAAATTATTATAGAAAAAAAATGTGTATTCAATTATTTAGTATAAACGCTTATTAACTTGCTCATAACTATAAAACTAAATAAATAAATAAATTATGTCAAAATCATATGAATCTAAAAAAAATAGATACAATGATAGAAGTACATTTAAACTTTTTAGAGAATATGGTAGCCTAGATATTGCCATGCACCCATTATTATTGCCATACTATGCACTCATTATTGTTGTCATGCTATACTTTCACAATTCTGATCATTATAAAATTTAAAGTATAATTTTTCATAGCAATTTCTAGAATCCCATGATTCAACCCACTTGCATTTGATGGCAGAGAATATAGCAGAGAACCATGGGCTTTTGCAGGAAATATGAATTAATTTTTAAATAATATTTTTTCATATTAATAAATTGTAACTAATACATATTTTTTAAATAAAATATATTTAGTATATTTTTATGTTATGAATTATTATATCAAATTAGATGCCATAATAGAGTGTACAAAAATTATTATAGAAAAAAATATGTATTAAATTATTTTGTATAAAAACTTATTAACTTGCTCATATATAAGTGTATCTCACCAACTCTCTTTTTTGGTTTTCTTAGGTGTCTTTATTACATTTATATGGTTTTCATTTCACCCATTATCTTTATAGAAGTTTTATTTTTTATCTTTTTCTAACATAATCAAATAATTTTAATCATATAATCCATCTCATGTTTTTTTTTTCTCCTCAATAAACAAACTTTTATTTAGAACCAAAATAGAGAATGCAGTGATTGCTAGGGCACAAGCCCCTTCTCGAGAGGCCTTGGCCTACCACAAGCTCCTGATTCAGACTATAAAAAAAAATTTATTTAAATTATTCTTTTAATTTTAGGAGTAGTAATATTAATTTATATTATTAATCTCTCAATCTATTAATTTTAATAATTAGTTCAAGATTTTTAAATTAATTTCTTCTTGACATGATTTGATCTTGATGTACCCGGAAAGATGAAGGCAGACAAAGCGACAGCAAGGAAGCAAAAAAGACCCCCTTGGCTGGGCCAAGGGGGCCATGCCGAGTGACCAAGCCGAGTGGCCAAAGCCACTCGGCGTGGCCGAATGGCCACGACCACTCGGCATGGTCGAGTGGCCTGGCCCCTCGGCAACAAGCGAGAAAGACCCCCCACCCGAGTGGGGGTCACCCGACATCGTCGGGAGACTCTTCGTGATTCAGCCTATGGGCCCCGAGAATTCCTAAACGGGCCCCGAGATTCCCTCCGAAAATATCGCGAGATTTCTCTCTCTCCTCCACTATAAATACAAGACCCAATTTTCATCACAAGGTACGCTATTTTGAGCAATTGAAGTACGATTTCATATTTTCTCTCGAGATCTAATTTAAGCATCGGAGGGTTTGCGCGGGGACCCTCACCCACGCCCTGACGGTGCTCTCGTTTTGTAGGTCTCTCGCCATCATTGAGGCCTCTCGTCATATCAAGGCCTCCTGTCACTCTGAGGCCTCCCATCACTCGGAGGTCTCTCGTCGCTCCGAGGCCTCCCGTCACTCCGAGGTCTCTCGTCACTTCTAGGCTTCCTGACACTCCGAGGCCTCCCGTCACACTAAGGTCTCCCGTCTCTCCGAGGCCTCCCGTCACTCCGAGGCCTCCCGTTACTCCAAGGTCTCCCTACACTCCGAGGCCTCCCGTCACTACGAGGTCTCCCGTCACTTTAAGGCCTCTCGTCACTCCGAGGCCTCTCGTCACTTCTAGGCCTCCCGTCACTCCAAGGCCTCTCGTCACTTCTAGGCCTCCCGTCACTCCGAGGCCTCTCGTCACACTAAGGCCTTCCGTCACTCCAAGGTCTCTCGTCACCTTGAGGCCACCACATCACTTTTGGCCACCAGATCATCTTGAGGCCACCAGATCATCAGCCTACACGATCATCAACCTGTCAGACCATCAGCTCCGTCGGTTTATCAGACTTGGAACTCCACCAGATCCAATTCCTCGTCCGGATTTTCATCAGTGAAGGCACAACTTTCGAGACTCTTGTGTCTATCCTCAATTAAAATAGATTGTTGTATTTTGGCAACAACAATTGGCGCTGTCTGTGGGAAACGCAAGACAAAAAGTCAACTTAAGAATGACAAACACCCGTGGACACCGACGAACTCTCTCTCAAGGCGTAGAAACACGCCTACCACCATGAAACACTCAGCAACAGGGAGCACCTCCTCCCCCACATAATGCTTAACTTGAAGGAGACGACCACTCCATCCCGCAGGTGGGGAACCAAACAGTCCCATCGCCACTACTTATCAGCTCAAGGCCACCTCCTACTGATCAAGTTGGGGCTTCACGACAGCCATCACATACGGTATCGTGGGAAGAGTACGAAGCATTGAGACAACAACATGTTGAGGGAAATCGAGACATGGTTGGTATCCTCTAAGGTATGATGCCTGTAGGGACGTTACCTGATACTCTGAAAAAGTTTATGCCATCTCCAGAACCTCAACCCGAAACAGGGGCCAATACCTACCAAGAAGCTACTCCCGATTCTCATTCTCGATCTACGCCAAGACAAGAGGGTAGGCCTAGGTCACCACCACCAAGGAAGAACCTTCATTCCGTACCGCAAAGAAATGAAAACCCCAGAATGGAAAACATGACTAGAAGCCCTCAAAGACGAAGGTATCATGAAACAGTGGGCAGTACCCCAACAAGATATGACAATCAGACAACAGCTACTATGAGGGATGATATGAAACGAGTAGTAGAATAAGTGCTTGAACGGAAAAAGTTGATCCCTGCAACAGAAGAGCACCAACGAAGAAAAAGTCCTTTTACGACAGATATATTGGAGAGGCCACTGCCTCGAAAATTCAAAATGCCACAAATCACCCTCTACTTCGGAAAAGATGACCCATATGATCATGTTCAGAACTATGAGTCACTAATGATGTTGCATGGATGGGATGACGACATAATGTGTCGAGCATTTTCCTTAACACTGTCAGGACATGCTCGAACATGGTTTAACAGTCTTCCAGAATCCTCTATTTCCTCATTTGGGCATCTTAGGACAGAGTTTACCAAAGCTTTTGTGATTAACAGTCGAAGGAAAAAGGATGTCACCTATTTGCTCAGTATACGACAAGGGAATAAGGAATCCTTACGACAATTTGTGGATAGATTCCGTAATGTCACCCTTGAAATCCCCGACTTGCCGGCCCAAGTGGTAGTGTCTGTTATGCTCCAAGGGACGCGCCTCGCCTCTCTACAGGAGTCACTTTCTTTAGACCCCCCAACATCCCTAGCCGATCTATTTGTCAGAGCGAACAGGTATATCCTCCACACTGAAATTATGAGGAATGTGACAGGGAATGAAGACAAAGAAAAGAAGAGAAATGAGCGAGAAGGGGAAGAAGAGTTTATCTGACGACAAGAAAGAGTTAGGCGTTCAGATGTACCTAAACCTCTCTTTAATCATTATACTCGGCTTCTACAGCCCCAATCAACTATATTAGCTGCAGTTAAGGGAGAATGACTCCTTAAACTACCCCGCAGAGTTGACCGACCTATGGGGAAAAATCAAGGAGAGTATTGCAGATATCACCGAACTAGGGGGCATTCCACTAATCATTGTCGAGAACTGAAGAACCAGATTGAGATACTCATCCGTGAAGGGCACTTACAAAGGTATGTGAGAAAGGAAGAAGAAGAAGAAGAAGAAGAAAACAGGGAACCCCGACAAAGGGAAGACATGCGTGATGGACATGAAAGGCCAAACCCAAGGCAACAAGAGAGAGGAAGAGATCATCGACAAGATACTCGTGTAGACAACGAGCCGACTCAACAGGCCATTCACGTTATTTCAGGGGGGGAAACCCTAGGAGGAGACATATCAGCCTCCCGAAAGGCATATGCACGTCAAGCCTACCAAGTTAACTCAGTAATGGAGGTAGGAGACGATGAAGAGCCTATCACCTTTGCCCCAACTGATCGAGGCGATATAATACTCCCACATGATGATCCCATGGTTATCTCAGCAGTCGTGGCCAAGCACCCCATCAGCAGAATTTTAGTGGATAGTGGCAGTTCTGTCAATCTAATTTACTGGAACTGCTTTGAACAAATGCATTTATCCCATGATCGATTAAAGAAAGTATCCTCACCTCTGTATAGTTTTACTGGAGAAACGGTACCAGTTGCAGGATCTATTCAACTACCTATCACGTTAGGTGAAGACCCCCAACTTGTAACTCGACAAGCGAATTTTATGGTGGTTAAAACTTCCTCGGCGGCATACAATATGATGTTGGGACGCCCATTACTCAACGATTTAAGGGTTGTGGTATCCTCCTGCTACCTATTAATGAAATTCCCTACACCCGCTGGGGTCGGACAGGTTAGAGGAGATCAAAAGAAGGCACGAACTTGCTATGTGTCGTCTACAAAAGGAAAAAGAGCTAAAGAAACCTTATCCATAGCTGAGAAAGCTATACATAAATCCTTGGAGGAAGGAGTTGCACGTAAACCTCAACCTGTTGAAGAATTAGAAGTAATATACCTGAGTGAATCAGATTCTGAGAAAGTGGCGTATGTGGGATCCCAGCTTCCGGAATGTGTGAAAGAAGAAATCACCAGATGCCTGCGAGAAAATTCAGACGTGTTTGCTTGGAAACCGAAAGATATGCCAGGGATTAGCCTCGAAGTAATATGCCATCACTTGAATGTGGATCCCCACTTCAAACCAGTCCGACAAAAGAAGCAAAACATTGCCCCTGATAGGCTACATGCGCTAGAAGAGGAAGTTGACAAACTACTAAAGGCAGGTTTCATTCGAGAAGTATTGTATCCAGAATGGTTGGCCAATATTGTTATGGTCCCGAAACCTAATGGAAAATGGCGTGTTTGTGTGGATTTCACCAATCTCAATAAGGCGTGCCCCAAAGACTCCTACCCGCTACCACAGATCGACCGCCTCGTGGACGAAACATCTGGATACCAGTTTTTAAGCTTTTTGGATGCATTCTCAGGGTACCATCAAATAAGAATGTACCCTCCAGACCAGGAAAAGACGTCATTCATCACTGAAAAAGGGACGTACTGCTACCAAGTCATGCCTTTTGGACTTAAGAACGTCGGAGCCACTTATCAGTGCATGGTGAATAAGGTCTTTAAAAAACTGCTGGGCGACACAATGGAAGCCTATGTTGACGACATGATAGTGAAAAGTCGAGAAAATGAATCCCATGTAGAAAAGCTAACGCGGGTGCTAGGGGTCTTTAGGCAATACAACATGCGGTTAAATCCAGCGAAGTGTGCATTTGGAGTACAGTCGAAAAAATTCTTAGGATACATGATCACACAAAGAGGAATCGAGGCTAACCCTGAGAAAATTCAAGCAATATTGGATATGGAACCACCCGCGTCAACTAAAGAAGTTCAACGATTGACAGGGCGAATGGCAGCCCTGGGACGCTTTCTCTCCAAGTCAGCCGAAAGGGAGCTGCCCTTCTTACGAACATTAAGAGCAGGGAAAAAGTTTGAGTGGACAGAACAGTGTCAAAAATCATTTGAAGCATTAAAAGAATATTTGAAAGGAGTTCCCCTGTTAACACGACCGGAGACTGGAGAGACGTTATACTTGTACTTGGGGGTCAGTGATGAAGCCATCAGTGCGGTATTAATCAGGAAAGAGGGACATGTGGATCGACCAATATATTATGTCAGCAAGGTATTACAAGGCCCTGAGACACGTTACCCCGTGGCGAAAAAAATGGCATTGGCCCTACTAAATGCATCCAGGAAGTTGAGGCCATACTTCCAGGCCCATTCGATTATTGTACTTACAGATCAGCCTTTGCGAAGTATTTTAAAAAAACCCGAATGTTCAGGTCGCCTTACCAAATGGTCCATTGAGTTAAGCGAATATGATATCCAATATCAACCTCGACAAGCTATAAAATAACAGGCACTAGCTGACTTTACTGTGGAATGCACTCACTCCAGTAAAGCAGGAGAAAACAAGCAAGCAGTATGGTTGTTGTTTGTTGATGGAGCATCTGGTTCACAAGGAAGCGGAGCGAGAATAGTACTAGTATCCCCTGAAGGAGAAACGATGGAATATTCTCTGCGATTTGCTTTTTCAAGTACCAACAATATGGCTGAATATGAAGCCTTAATCGCCGGAATGAGGATAGCAAAGAAATTGGAGGTAACACGATTACTTGCCCATAGTGATTCTCAATTAATTGTGCAGCAATTTCAGGGACAATTCGAAACCAGAGAACAAATAATGGCTCATTACTTGCGTAAAGTCAAAGACCTGGCCCAAACATTCCAGAGCTTCGAATTAACACAAATAAACAGATCTCTTAATGGGCACGCTGATGCCTTATCTAAATTAGCATCCACCAGAGAAATAACAGGAAGAGCAGTATTTGTGGAAATGCTACACCATCCAAGTATTGAAGAAAAAGAAGTATTGTGCATTGAGACAAGAACAGACTGGAGATCGCCCTTCTATCGTTATCTCACTAACAATGAATTGCCAGACGACCCACAAGAAACGAGAAGGCTTAAGATGCGAGCTTCAAGATTTACTATCATAGATGGGATGTTATATAAGAGAGCTTATACTACACCTCTTCTCAAATGTCTAGGCCCTCTAGAGGCCGAATATATCATAGCAGAAGTTCATAGTGGAATGTGTGGGGAACATCTGGGAGCAAGAGCTCTGGCGACCAAAATATTAAGAGCTGGTTTCTTTTGGCCCACACTAAGGTCAAACGCGCTAAAGAAAGTCAAGGCATGTGACAAATGCCAACGACATGCTCCAGTCCAATCTGCCCCGATATCCCAGCTGCAGCCTGCGTTCCAACCTATACCCTTCGCTCAGTGGGGCTTAGATATTTTGGGACCTTTCCCTCAAGCGCCCGGGCAAAGAAAGTTTTTAATAGTAGCAACTGACTATTTTACCAAATGGATTGAAGTTGAACCGTTGGCCACTATTACAGCACGAAAAGTAGAAGCGATGGTATGGAAAGACATTGTTTGCCGATTTGGAATACCCAGAATCATCGTCACGGATCATGAGAAACAATTCGATTGTGACTTTTTTAAAAAAAATTGTGACAATCTAGGGATTCAACTAAGATTCGCCTCGGTGGCGTACCCCCAAGCTAATGGACAAGCTGAGGTCAGTAACCGAACCATATTACATGGCTTAAAAACTCGACTTGAAGGAGCCAGAGGCACATGGGCAGATGAGCTACCCACCATTTTATGGGCTTATTGGACGACTAGAAGAGTCGCTACTGGAGAAACTCCATTCAATCTTGTATATGGGACAAAAGCCTTAATCCCCATAGAAATTTCAGCAAAGTCCCCAAGGTTAATGGCATATGAAGAGGAGGATGGTGTGAGGAATTCTGAAGCATTGCGAGAAAATTTGGATCTGATCGAAGAGCAGAGAGATAATGCTGCCATGAAGATAGCCGCATATCAGAGAAGAATAGCCAGTTATTTCAATTCTCGGGTTAAGAATAGACCCATGAAAGAAGGAGATTTAGTACTTCGGAGATCTGTTGTAACCAACACGCTAAGGGAAGATGGAAAGCTACGAGCCAATTGGGAAAGACCATATCGTATCCTAAAGCTGATCGGACTCAACACTTGCATTTTACAAACTCTGGAATGAGACACCATGGGAAAAACATGGAATTTTAATTATTTGAAGTTGTATACAAACGATGTACCTGAGCAACTATCTACAATAATATAAAGTCCTGAACTGGACCGTGGACGTAGGCACACTTTGCCAAACCACGTAAAAATGTTTGTGTCTGTATGATTGCCATTTTATTTTTGCAGAAACGCAATCGAGCCCGTTGTCCCGCCTATGGCCCGGCAACGAGGTAAAATTCGATCAAGCCCGTTGCCCGGCCCATTGCCCGACAACGAGGTCAAACGCGATCAAGCCCGTTGTCCCGCCTATGGCCCGACAACGAGGTAAAATTCGATCAAGCCCGTTGCCCCGCCTATGGCCCGGCAACGAGGTCAAACGCGATCGAGCCCGTTGTCCTGCCTATGGCCCGGCAACGAGGTAAAATTCGATCAAGCCCGTTGCCCCGCCCATGGCCCGACAACGAGGTCAAACGCGATCGAGCCCGTTGTCCCGCCTATGGCCCGGTAACGAGGTGAAATTCGATCAAGCTCGTTGCCCCGCCTATGGCCCGGCAACGAGACCAAACGCGATCGAGCCCGTTGTCCCGCCTATGGCCCAGCAACGAGGCCAAATGCGATCGAGCCCGTTGTCCCGCTTATGACCCGGTAACGAGGTGAAATTCGATCAAGCTCGTTGCCCCGCCCATGGCCCGGCAACGAGGTCAAACGCGATTGAGCTCGTTGTCCTGCCTATGGCCCAGCAACGAGGTGAAATTCGATCAAGCCCGTTGCCCCGCCCATGGCCCGGCAACGAGGTCAAACGCGATCGAGCCCGTTGTCCCGCCTATGGCCCGGCAACGAGGTAAAATTCGATCAAACCAGTTGCCCCGCTTACAGCCCGGCAACGAGGAGAAATACGCTCAAGATCACCACATTGTGCATAATTCAAAAACGAAAGAGAGGTCTTGGCCTCATATTAGAGACGACAGCCAGGGATAACCAGCGACGGCAATGAAAGAGTAAATCAAGCAATAAAAGAATAAGGCACGTCAGATAAGACCAAGAAGAAAATATTTCATTGATAAAGCATAGTTCTCTTACAAAAAAAAAGGAAGCAACAGCAATAGCAAAAAGTGAACTACAATGAGGACCTACTCACGGGAACGAGATCTGCGAGACGAACGCCGAGTAGATCCAAAAGACAGAACAAGAACCTCAGGAGACCCTGTAGGAAGTTCCCCTTCCTCAGCATCGGCCGTATGAGGAAAGTCTTCAACAATTGAGCCAGAAGCTTCTTCAATGACTCCGGGATCGGCCGTCGCACTTCCTTCCCCACTCTTAAAAGGAAACGAATCCCAGGGGCCCGTCAAATTATCCAAATCGTCCACTAAGTAAGAGTCTAAATAAGAAGAAGGACTCAAGGGCTCATTTGGTTCATACTGACGTCAATCCACTTCATGAGAATCCTCAACCTCGGGGGTAAGAAAAAGTTCAGGAAAACTCTATCCTGGGCGCTGAGACTCCAAATGGGTGCGAGCCAGATAAAAGCCATATTTCAGGAATCCTGAAGCATATCTTCCTTTCCTTTTCTGACAATCTTTCGAAAGACGGTATTCCTTCACCGCTTGAGCTCGAATCTCCCGGGCATCCCTACGGCTTATCTTCAATTCAGACAGGCGTAAGGAGTGCTCCTGCATGAGCGCTTCGTGTCGCGCCGCCAACTCCACATTCTTTTGCTCTTCAGCTCCAAGCTTAGAGCGTAAATCTTGATTCTCCTTGTGAAGGCTCGAGCTACCAGCGAAAGCCTCAGACAATCGATCATTCATACGCCCAATCTCTTCCTCTGCATTCTTCATCCCAAGCTCCGCCCGACGAGCGCGTCCCTTTAGCACTTGATGCTCATCATTCCATGAAGTTTGGCGTCGCCTCCAATCTGACATCTGGGCCTCTACCTGCTCACGATATGCCCTGTCCCTGGCATTGGAAGCGACCATCCCTGGACCGCTTGCACCAGAAACCGCTCTACCTCATCTCTGGTTTGGGCATAGTTGCCACCAATAAATCGTCGTTCTTCTCGAGGGAGAATAGTAGAATAAATGAGATGAGCACCAATTCCTGGTTCAGTGACGGAGTCTGTCTCTAATACGCCCGGAGAAACTTCAAAGTCCCGACCAGTGAGTTTCCTACCATCTCCAATAATCATAGTATGTCTCATATCCCCCGGAGGGGGAAGTATAACAGGTGGACTCAATGACTTCTTGCCTTCAAGACGACGACGATCTTTCCTATTAGGAATAACAGGATGGCGACATTCTTCATCCACTCGGGCCATATCACCAGCAAACCGAGAGGACGAACTTCGCCCCCTTCGAGAATCAGGAGCGGGAAAGGGGATGTTGACTGCTTCTTCAGGAAACGATGGAGGACTTTCTGTATGAGAAGGAATCTCAGCACTCGAGGGGCCACTTCTCGGGCGACGCCGCCTTTCCACCCCTATGGGAGAAACGCCAGCAAGCCTGCGAGATCGAGGAGGACGAGAGCTTGTAGCTCCCTCAATACTTGGGGGAGGAACCTTGGATGACGTCGCAGCACGCGCCTCCTCTTCACATTGGAGTCTACGCTGCTCCCTCAACCGAGTCACTCCAGCCATCTCTGCAAAATTCAACACGAAGCAAAACCTTCAATATGGGAAGAATAAATACAATAAAGAAGAAAAAAAGGCAATGTCAAAAATATATTCTACCCCCAGGAGTGTTTTCCTCTTGAGGATCAAAAGGAGGATGCGAAGACGATTCAGGCATTCTCATCTCCTCCTCCTTGACTCCCTCCATTTCCTGGTTGGATAGTGTAGAAGACTGAGGAGGAGCAGTTGGTGTTACGACCCCCCAGCCCGCGACTCTGAAATTCTCCACCGTCAAGAGGCTCATCAAATCGACGGGGCCTTGTGCTGTCAGCATCTCTACAAGACGACGATATACACCCCGAACTTCCTTACAAGGAGGGAACCCTTGGCTGACATCCTGATGATTCCAGTATAGAGGTGCATCCTAGGTAGGCGGAGGTCCTATCACTACCCATCGCGCTTCAAACCGATTGATTTTATTTGGAAGAGTGTTGAACAGCTCGGAGCCCAAAACCTTTTGGAGCGTATAAACGGCACGGTTCTTGCTAGCTCTTCGCAATTGATAAAAACAACTGAAAAGCATCAAGGAAGGGGGTACATCCCTCTGGTGGTAAAGCACAGAAAAATCGACCATCTGGGCCCAACCATTAGGGTGAAGTTGGGCAGGAACAATCTGATAATGACGTAACCATGCCATAGCGAAAGATGGAAGGGGAAAGCGGAGCCCCACCTCAAACGAAGCAAAGTGAATTCCCAAGGAGCCCTCATCTACTTGAGAAGGAGCCGGCTCGTCAAGGCGAGGGTACCTCACCATAAAACCAGAAGGTGTGGCATCATAAATCTTCTTGAAAGCATCATATCGAAGTCGAGAGCTTGAAGTATCATGGATGTGCGCGGGGCTAGGGGGTGATGCCGGTCTTCTCCTCGACATATTCAAGAAATTCGAGACCGTTACCTGGTTACAAGAGAAAAGACGAAAGGTCACAGCGAACAAAACACCTGCACAAAAGACAAAAAACATCAGTACAAGGCAGAAGAAAGAAGCTATCGAAGAAAAATCAGGCGATTAAAGGCATAAAAGGACGAGAGAAGGCCAAAGCCACTCGGCCACCACCGAGTGAGGGGCCACTCGGTCATGACCGAGTGGCCTCGGCCGAAAACACGGCCACTCGGTCATGACCGAGTGGCCACTCGTCACCCACCACGGCCACTCGGTCATAGCCGAGTGGCCCCTTGTCGCACACAAGGCCACTCGGTCATACCTTAGGAGATTAAATTGTATAAATTGAAATAACCGAATAAACAAACAAGCACAAAAAAATTGATCAAGATCAAACTAACTAATAGACTAAATAAGTTAGAAAATTATCCAACGGCCCAAAAATGACATTGTCTTAAAGTTCTGTCTGCTAAATTATTTTTAATTAAAAATCAAATTCTCCTAAAAAATTTATCAAATTAAAAAAAAATCAACCAAATCGATAACTTCGATCAGGTTAATTCCATTAGTTAGGTTAAACCAAACTTTTGCACACTTTTTATGTCACCTATCAAAATTAAAAAGTGAGAATTATAAGTTATGTTGATAAATGTAATTTAATAAATCAAAAGAAAATGGGTCTTGCTATTTAACAATTTCAAATGATCATGAACACTTGAAAGTGGTTATTAGAGGGTTTTTTTTTTTTTTACATCAGTGTCTCAAGTTTTTAATTTGTAGCGATGGTTGGTTTGAAGTAGCCGATAATAAAAAAAATTAGATTTTTATATACTACTATACATTTCATATAACACATGGTGTATTTATAAAAAATAATTCACCCGTTAATTAAAAATATTTTTTGATTATAAAATAAGTATTTATCACTAATGATAAATACATGACTCATAATCTAGTTACAGTTAAATTTATATTTTAGATAGTTTATGTCCTACAAAATGATATTTATCTTATTTTTAGGACATAATTTAGAATATAATCAAACATCTCTTTTAACCATTGCTGTTAAAATCTCAATTTTACTCATACGATATTACGCTTCGAAGACCCCCAAATGATTTAAATTTCATATAAAATTTTATTTGGAGTAAAATTCTATAAAATCCTGATTTTAAGTGTATAATTTTACGATTTTACGTTTCAGAAATCCCAAACGATTTTATACTTCAAGTATAAATTATAACTTAAATCTAATGGAGAATATTGGAATAATTCTCTAAAAAATTTTAAGTTATATTTTGCCTCTAAATTGTCTATACTAACATGTTAGTTTTGAGTTATATTTTGAAAGCATCATCTTTTGAGTTATAATAAGCAATAATCAGGTTATTAAAATATATTAATTTATTTTTTATAAGATTATGTTATTATAAACATATATTTATAAAAATTAAAGATTATTTTTAATTATCTCTAAAATCTTACGATTTTACAATTTAATTTTATGAACCCTTTTTCGATTCCACTTAAAATCTCGATTTTAACCACCTTGCTTCTAGGGTTTTGAAAATTGTGCTTCCTAATTATGTTGTCAGGATTTTGGAGTCCTACAAGACTTTTTAGGGTGGGGGTGGTTTCTTAATATGCTTAAAATATATGATAGGCTATTAATAAGTAAAAAATATAATACTTAGTGTCTAATGTATAACAGGATGGTATATTTTAACTATTAAAATTTATTATTTTAACTTATTATTCTGAAAGAATGTTAGCACATTCATAAATATATCCATTTTTCTAAGTGAATGGGATATCAACAAGATTAATCAAATTAGACTTAATATATAAATATTATATTTAGTTTTTTAATAATTAAAAAAATTGACATTTAATCTCAGAACAATTAAAAAAATTGACATTTAATCAGGAAAAAAACCAAATTTGATTGAAAAAAAATCTAAATTTCATAAAAAAACCTAAAAATTTCATAAAAAAGACATCAAAGTATTCAAAAGAAGACCTATATTTCACAAAAAGCCTAAAATAATTAAAGCATAAATTTCATAAAAGACATACAAATATTCAAAAAAATTGATGGAGTTTATTTTGTTTCTTCTTGTTTAAGACCTCATTTGAGAGTTTGTGAATAAGATTTATAGATTCAATAAATTTTTTGTTATTTTTCACTTGAATTATTGTTATCACAGATTTCATTAGATATTTTTATAAAATTTAGTATTTTTTATAATTTTAAGGTATTTTTTAAATATTTTAAAGAATTTTTGTAAAATTTATGCCATTTTCTATTTGTTGTTTTTCATTTTTCAAAATAGTAAAAACACATTTATTTTTATATTTTTAAAAACATTTTTTTGAAAATAAGAAATTTTTTTGTAAAAAATTCAAAATAACAAAAAATTGTTTTGGTTGTTTCATAAAAAATACGCTCAAAATTTATAAAATGCAAAGCATGTTACAGAAAAAAAATATTTTTAACAATTTCAAAAAAGACACTCAAACACACAAAACTAAAAATAAATTTAAAAGTCAAAATTAAAATATAAATATAACCCGAGCTGACTAAGGCCCAAAAACAAGGGGCCCCCAAAACATTTCTAGCCAACTTTAGGTTTAGGTGGTTGCCTGTGACTGACCACTTAGAAAAATGTGGTGATGGAGACAGGACTGGCTAGAAAAACCCCCAAAAAATTTTGACTCCAACTTCAAGAATCAACAACCACCGCCCAGGAGGAGACGACGATGATGGAGACTGGAGAAGACAACAAGAAGAAAGAGATGACGGCAATTGCTAGTCGATTCACTGTTTGTGCAGATACAAATGACGACTGGAGAAAGAAAGAGAGAGAAAGGGTTGTCTCACCTGCCTCTCGACCACATCGCTACCTGTTGTTGACCACCGACCTTGCTTATCTCTGATCGTCGAACTATTGTTCTTTCCTCCTGTTGCCAGCCATAACTTGCCACCCCTAAATTAGTTTTTGCTTAAGCCCCGTAGCTTGAGCCGGCCCGGAATACAATGTTCTTTACAATTTTTTTAAAAATATTTTTAGACCGTTTTTTAATGAAATTTTAATCATGATTTGAATGGTATAATGAATATTTGGCGTGAGGTGGCATCACGAAAGACGTCCCACAATACGCACACGCAACGTCGTGCCGCACCGAATAAAGTTCTCCACTGATATTTTTCCCTATAAATCCGATCAAGGGGCGGCATCCTTTGGTAATTAGGTTTTCGTCAGTTCCTGTTTCGCCCTTCGATAGAATTTCTGGTTCCATCGAAAGCCCTTCGTCTCTTCGAGGGTTCATCTTTCACAGCGAACCATGGCAAGCTTCCTTTCTCTCTCCATTTCTATGCGGGTGCGTGTGTGATTGCATGGCAAAAGAATTGTTTTCTGATCGGTTTTTATTCATCGCAGGCTGAATCCCCTCGCAGAAGGTAAGGCGGTGTATTTATACGCATACATTATAGTAGCTCTAGTCTTTGTGATTTTCAGGTTCGATTTCTCGTTCTGAATGCTCGGGTTCTTGATTTCTGTTCAAATATTGTCCGATCAGATGCCCAACCCCCTAGTTTGCGATATTTTAACTCTTTAACAGAACACTCGGGTTTCTGATTTCTGTTCCATCTTGTCTGTCGAAAGGCCCAAATCCCTAGTTGTGTCTGCGTGCCCTTCGGTAAGGCATGTGGGCTGGTCTTCTTCCCTTTTTTTATGGGGTTGCTGTCGAGTTTCTCCTCTAATAAACTGAATTTTTTTTGGTTTTTATTCGTTTTCTTCTCAATGGTCTAGATGTATTTAGGTTATTGGTGGTGGAACATTTAAATGCCCCTTTTTTGATATTATATGTATAAGGATGTTTGAAAAGTCTGGCATATTGTGCATCGTGCTGACAACTAGATCTGAGTAAAATCTTTGGACACGATGAAGAGCTCCGGGGGTATCCCGATTGTCTAGTCAGTAACAGTATGAGGCTGTTGTTGAATGTTTTCTGCAGTTTTGGTATATTATTATTTGGATGCGAGAAGTTTGAAGTTACGGCTTCTTATTTCTTGTGGAGTGTAAGTTTAATGTTAAAAAGGTTGGGGGTTCTATTTGAGGTAGTGCAGGAGGTTATCGGTCAAGTGCATAGTGGTGTCTCCGTCCCGATCATCATTTGAATTTTTTGCTCCCTGCTTACCAATACCAATTTGTTTTACTGGAATTGGTATTGAGATATATGGGCAATGCCTGGAATAGTTTTATTGAGATGATTGATGAGTTGGAACTTGGAATTTATGTAGCTGACCTTACCTAGTGGGATTAAGCCTTGTTGACTTTCTTTGTATTCGTGCATGTTATTGTCATGGTTTTTCTTTTCATTTTGATCAGAAATACAAGGTCTGGTTTGAATAATATGGCATTGTTTTAAAGTAGATATCTGTCAGATCTCTAGATCTGACCGGTAGTCTCTTTCGAAGTTTGGGAAGAGATTTGGAGGGAAGAAGGGAAACATGAGAGAGAGAGAGAGGGAGAGGGGGGGGGAAGGACTTGTGGATTAATCTTCACATATCCCCATCCTCGTGAGCAGCTTCTTATTTATAGGGGTTGGTTACACTAGAGACTTCCTCTAACTACTTCTCTAGAATCTCCAAGTGGCCATGTGCCAAGTAGGCTGCCATGTGCCAAGTGGCTTATTACAGTTACACCAATCTCCCTTTATACCCTGCTACACAACTCTAATTACAGACCAGCCCTTGGGTTGTGACACTCCCCACCCCTTGAAATATTTATTGTCCCCAAGAAACTAGAGAAAGCTGGCCACCCTGGGATAGAGCTGAAAGAGCTCCGGAAGGTATTCCTAGGTGGTGTTATCTAGATGCAGGTGCGTCCATTGGACTAGAACTTGAGTGATGGGTAGGGAATCCTTGTAAATGACACGCCGATCGATCATTGCCTTAGGCTCGATTTCCAATACCATATCATCTTGTAAGTCAGGAATTTCCCCACTAGTATCAGTCATGATTCCTCTTGCTGGCTTGAGAAGAGACACATAAAAGATCGGATGTAAACCCACACCATCAGGTAGTTGCAACTTGTATGTCACGGTTCCTATCTTGGCCAGTATTTTGAAGGGACCATAGTATTTGGGGCTAATTTTAGAGATAGGTCCCTTGTGAAATAAGTGTTATTGGAACCGTTTTACCTTCAAATAGACTTCGTCACCCACCTCAAAGGTTCTGTTCGTGCGATGTCTGTCTGCCCTTTGTTTCATCTTCTGTTGGGCCATGCCAAGTTCCCTCTTTATTACTAGAAGGGACAACAAAGTGCATGTGGCCAGGCAATTGTGGGGCTATTTCTTAGATATTTTGAGGTTTCCCCATGTTAATCAATCTTGCCCTATGGTTTAAACAAAGAGAAATGTTAAACTAGAGGCACCTGTCCAATCCTCTCTCTCTCTCTCTCTCTCCTCCCCAACTCATGCACAACCAACCTACACAAAAGTTTGTGTAATTATTTCTAGCATCAACAACATATCAAGCTTTAATACCACGGGGGATAAATTTTGTTTTTATGCTCATAGTCATGGTTAGTAACATTGGAATTGTTATAGGATTGATGGAGGGGCCTTGTAGTTTGGATCATATGGTCTGGCTGAGTATTATAAGATCCAACTAACAGAGGAACAGAAGTCTCATAAATTTGCTTAAAATATAAACCTAAATTGTGAAACCAAAAGGCAGAAATTTCATGGTAAACAAAAGGAAACACCTAAAGCTACATCTAATTACTTACAAAATTAGTTGAGATTTGAGAATTGCTGTTGTTGCTGCCCACACCTAGAAGAGGAGGCAGCAGGAATTAGTTATGCAGTACAACTAAGAGAATTTCTGCAGCCTGCTGCTGCAGCAGTAGCACAGAAGAAGCAGTAGTAGAAGAAGAGAATTATTTCAGGTAGCAACAGCAGGAAACAGTGAATAGAATTGCTACTGATGTAAAGGATTAATTGCTAAGAAGAAAAAAGAAGAAGAGTTGCCACAAGAAAAACAAATAAGAAATGCTGGTGTGAGTTCCTGAGAGAGAAGAGAGTGCACAATTTTATTAAAACATATATATAGAATCTAAAAATCCAAAATCTTCAGCTTCATCTTCTCTATTGAGTGTATGGGCCACAAGGGCGACCCCCCCTCCCCTCTCCCAAACCCCCCCTTCCCCCCCCCCCCCCCCCAAAAAAAAAAAAAAGAATTAAAAAAATAAATTCAGTTTAAAAAGGATTGGATTGTGACCATACACAAAATCAATATATTATTATGTATTTATGTGTACTAGATTGATTACAGTTGCAATGTTAACAATGTTTATGTTTGATCTAAGCTACTTTGGAGTTCGGAATTGGTTAATGAAGCCATACTTGTCTATTAGTCATAGCATGGATTGATTTTCTATTTTTCATAAAGCACCATGTTTCTTGTGATTAATTTTCTAGTGTTAAGAGGCAAGGAATAGATTGTAACAAAGCTTGGTTTAAATTGTGCATAATTTGTCTTGGTAGGGTAGATGCCTTCTGCATTATATGTAGTTCATATATATTGAACTTATTTACTTATGATTAATGTAATTATGCATTATTTCTGTTTTTGGAGTTCAGCTTATAGTTTGAATGTGTGATAATTGAAAACTAGATTGTGTGACATTTATATTAGAGCTGAACCATTATAGTTTTTATTCATTTTCTTCTTTGATTATCTAATTGAATTGCTAATTTTTGTGATGCCTGAATGGAAATATGTGATCTGTATTAGTAATTTACTTAGGAATTAGGATAAGAATAAAAGTTTTAATTGTGGCCTCTTTATAGTTTCAATAAAATCTAATGAACAAATTTGTCTAATGTGGCCATTAAAGCAAGTGGTGGAATGTTGATGTTTTGACATTGGGTGCTCTTAATGATTGCACAATAAGTGCAATGTGCCTAAGCACCATATGCATAAATGGTGATGTACATTAGTGTAGTCTTAATGAACACATCAGGAAATGTGTAAATGAATCTTAAGATGCATATGCAAGGTACATGAGGTTGATCAAAGAGGATACATTGTACGTTGGCCAAAGCCAATGTTCTTAGAGTATGTTCATTAACAAGGGTAATGCTAACCATTGGCCTATAGTTAAGTGGCAAGATATACAGCTTGTTTTCAGATAATGTGCATTTATTCTAAATGCATTGTGTAACACCCAGCCCGTTTGGGCGTGTCACTAAACCAACAATTGGTGTTTTTTTAATACAAATAATTATAATTAATTCAGCTTGCCTTGTTAAAATTATTCCTTTCTGCTGGGCTCCTCTAATGAATCTCTTAACTCATTTTTCTTTGGTTAAGTAAGCTAGCCCAATGATTACTAGAGAGCTTATGCTTAATCCATTAAAGAATGCAATCATTTATTCCAAAACCTTGATTAAGGGTGATAATAAAAGTTTCAATGCATCTAAATGTGTTTAGATTGAACCTCAATGATATTACCTTTTTATACTCTTTTTGAGTCATCTTAGCCCATCCTTAGGCTTAAGAGGTTTTTAGAGTTTTTCTTTAATATGGTTGTTCTCATCAATTTGAATATTTAAAATACAGAAATAGTTATCAAAATTCATGAAAATTTTACAACTATAACACTCATTAGATGAAATTGTGTAAAAATATCAACCTCATATCACCATTTGATCCTTTGAAAAATTACATAAAGTTGACTGTCCACTGTCTTCTTGAGTCATATACCGTTCGGAAAGCACATCTGATAAGCCACAACATACCCAAAAATTATTTTATTTTATCAAGGTTTAAATTTCCTGAATTTGACTGTAAGTCAGCTGGTCTAATTGAGCGACTGGATTGCGTAGTTGTTACCAAATTAGGCATATCTTTTTCCACAAAAATTGAAAAGACGAGAAATCAAGTTTGCTAGGAACTAGACTTCCTTAGCCATCATCTGGAATTTTCTTGTAATTTAATACATTGTCTACCATTCCCAGGAAGTAGTCAAAGCTCATCTGATTTCTCCTTCCAAACTTTCATGTCAAAGTTGCCTTACATCTCAATCTTTAAATGGTCTACATATTATTACATAGGGATTCATTTTCATACATAACCCTATCAAAATGAAACCCATGTAGTTTAAGAGCTTACAAGAAATAGATTCATGATATGAAACCAAAGCTAAATAAGATGCCTAACTATATATGCTTCATATTCAAATCTATTTTCCTTCATTTGACAATCTTCTTCTTGCCATTGAAAGACTTGCTCCCACATATACATATATATACATTTTGTAGAAGGAAAAATACTTTTGGGGGTAAGCTATAAGCGTTGTGTAAACATTTTGACATGTATTGCATTTTTAACAAACTTCAAATGCATTAAAATATTCACATATAGCATGCATTTTCCAAATAATACCTAACAAGCATATGCATAGTCATCTTTAACATTTTTCACAAGGTATTCAAAATGGCATTTATGAAGTCAATAATCATATCAAATAATACAAAATTTTTTTTGCTCATATCCCGCACCTTGATAATGCTTTTGAGGGAGTCTTGTTTTGTTTCTTGCCTTCTTCATTCTCCCTTAACCATGGCTTCTTCTCCTTCTCTAGCTTTCTCCCGTTTGTTCATTCTCTATTTTCTTTCCTGTCTCAAATCTCACTTGACTTCTCCACACCCATCACCACTTGTGTCTTCTTTATAAGGGTGGAAGACAACTCCTCCATCTCCTATTTATATGGGTTCAAGAGGCTTGAGCCCCAATTATCATTTTAAAATTTCCACTTACTAATGAGGTAGTAAATTTAAAATTTTGTATAAAGGACACTTCCATTTTGGTAGAAAAAGACTCATTCTAGCATAAGTTTATTTAGGGAAGAGGGTATTATGGAAGAATGAAACTAGGGGACCAAGTCATCTATTGAATGAAATTCTTGGGACCCAAAGGTCCCCTTTTTCTTAAAAGGGGCTACAACCTTGCTCAAATGCCAACATGCTTGCTGGTGCGCTCCCCCCCCCCCCCCCAAAAAAAAAAAAAAAAAAAAAAGGCCCCCTTTTCAATTAATATATCTATATCTATATATATTTCTCATCCACAAACATGCATATATATATATATATGTCTAAATGTTTAACTAATAATATGGTCAAATACTCTACTATATTCAATATCAATTTAATTTTGCAGACACTAAATCAAATAAATTTTCAAATTCTACAATTTAATAACACTAATATTTGATTACTAATTAACTTGTCTCAAGGACAATTTCTACAACCTCTGGTTATAAAATAATGCTAAAAATTATTTTCCACCGTAATTACTTTTCCCAAACCACTCGAAGTATACAAATTTTGAATAATTATACTAATACTTTAAAATTTTGATACTAATACTTTAAAATTTTGAATAACCATCCATCAAACTCTTTTTTTTTTTTTTACTATTTTTCTTCAAAAATCAATTTTCTAAATGTTATCGAAAATCTTTGTAATTGCACTTATATCCCAAACTTTCAAGAATTACTTCAAAATCTTAGGGAAATTTTTACAATCTCACTAGTACCAAAGTTTTTCATTATCCGTCAATTAGGACTATTCTAATGATTTTTAATTTATTGCTCAATCACGTCTATTTAGTGATTAACACCAAAATTTTGTGAAATTTTTGGGTGTTACACTCACACTACTCTAGACTTTCATCCCCACAGTTCAATTTTTGTTGGTTATTGAGATGTCTATTTAACAAGTTTTCTCAAAACTAACCACCCAAAACTTTGTAAAATTTGGGGGTGTTAAACTCACACCTTCTCAAGAGAATTTCGTCATCGAAATTCGTTTCCATTAATCATGGAGATGCCATTTAATAAATTTTTCTTGGAAATTAACACTTTAAAAATCTTATAAAATTTTAGGGTGTTACATATCATGTTTTGAACCATTTTATCAACTAATAAGATTGCTTACAAAACTAAAAACAAGATGCAATAAATGTACCTTGTTTAAAAACAAGGTGCATTTTAACATTGCCCTATTAATAGAAGTTCATGGTATCCTAAAGATATTATGATTTGTTCAATGAATTTATTTAAGAAGAAGATAGTGCAGATTTGTGACTCCATAATGGAGACTAGAAATAGTCAACTTAAGCATCTATATGAAGGGGCACTTGGCCCTCTCCTTCTCCACCAAACCCAAGTTTGTGTTGGTTCTTTTGGTATCTCTATTACCAATGGAAGTTGCTTAGATCTCTAATTTGCTAATTATTGATGTGAAAATTCCCTTGTGATGAGATGGACCTACATATGTGTGTGTGCTGGTGGCAGAATCAAAACAAGGCTTGTAAGCACTCGCCAGGAATAACTGCAAACAGCAGCAGTTATTATCCTTTGTTATTTTCACTTAACTCAAACCAAGATTACAGAACTTAGCCAAAAAAAAAAAAAACCCTTAAGACTACAGAAACATGCAAAAAAAGGGTTTGATGAATGCTAAAATCTAATCATATTGGAGCTTGAAAAGTATTTGGGGAAACTTACTGTGGGTGTAAAAGTTGAATGAACAAGTAACATCTGTGGTTGTCCAATGGAAAGGCTACTAAAATGTCTTAATTGTATAGATTGTCCTTTCATGGCATTGTCTTAAAATTTGCATGATCAATCCAATGAATTTCTCAAACCAGTAGCTGAGAAGTGTGTGGTTTGCTTGGGATATCATGTTGAATGCTCATGCATTGACTTGTGCTTATATTGGCAGTGTCCCCCCCACTGACCCTGTAGAATAAGAAAGTTTAGTTCTCTCAATTATTTTCATATAAAAAGGAAAAAAATAATTTCAAAACATTTTTGTAGCATAAAGTTTAGGTTTCAATGTGGCAATCTACCGTGGGTAGCATAAAACAGTTTTGGATGTCTTAGTGAAACATAGAAAGAGAATATTATCATTGTTTTAGAACTGTTGTATATTGGATTTCTTCTCTACTTGTTTGCGACTTCCATCTTATGTTATTTGCACTGATCATATCAGATATTCCCAGTCTCCTTCTCCCTATGGAGCACGCTCTCGATCTAGATCCAGGTCAAGGTCCAGATCCTGGTCAAGGCCAAGAGGCAGATCTAGATCAAGGTCCAGAAGTCGTGGAAGGTATTGCTGCCCTGGGCCTTTTTTCTTAAGTTGACCGTGTTGTACCTTGTAAACATGACACTTGTATATTGCTTTAATATCCTGGAGTTGTCCTTTTGTTATGTGTGTCCGGTGATTTGAAATTTGTCTGAACCTATTAATGGCAGGTCTGAAGTTGTGAATCAAGGAAATACATTGTATGTGACTGGTTTATCTACAAGAGTCACTGAAAGAGACCTTGAAGACCATTTCAACAAGGAGGGAAAGGTTGTATTCTGTTACTAATACGATGAGTGGGTTTGAAGTTTCTTTCTACATTTTCTCTTGTATTAGAAATGTATCATATGAGCAAGATGAACTTGTTGAAATAGCCACTTTTAGAAGCAAACCCTGTTATTGAGAAGTCATAGAATGAGTCTGTGGCTGTGTGGGAGCATGCTATGGTAAATGTTAGACTGTGTATTCACCAGAACTAGTTTTGCTTCCCTGATTAATGGTTATTGCTTTTCTTGTCCTTTTAGGTAAGTTCATGTTTTTTGGTTGTGGAGCCCCGTACTCGCGCCTCTCGTGGTTTCGCCTTTATCACAATGGAAACTGTTGAAGATGCTACTCGCTGCATCAAGCGTCTCCATCAGTCAGTTTTAGATGGTCGATGCATTACTGTTGAGAGGGTAAGTTATTGTTCTTTGTGTGGTATGGAATATCCTGTTTTGGTTGTAACTCTTTTCATGTTGACTTGGAGGTTTCTCGTTATATTCAGAAGACATTGCGTCAGCTATGTTGGCAGCAATCAGATGATGAGTTCATCCATTTCAACAATTAAGTGAAACAGCTTGATCAATGGCCAGCTAAAACAGCCTTTCTCATGCATCTGATCAACTTAACATAGCAACTATATTGATCAACAACTATACAACTTCAGCAATTACTCTTTCAACTCTCAACTAATCAACGGACATTACCAACAACATTCTAATCAGGCTGTTATGGTACCTCATACCTGGCATTCATTTGATGGATACCAGTCGTATATGCCAAGTATCTTGTGCTTTCTTTGCATGATCACATCTATTTTCCATGTTAGTAAGGCTGCTTATGTGAGGCTCTCTTCTGACATGTTTCTCTTGTGAAATGGTTTTAGCAATGTCTTTTCATAGTGTATTCTTTTTATCTTTCCTAATGATGCAAGCATGGTTGTAAAAGCTGATTCATATCTTAAAATATGTTTAATTTGAGGTGATTTATTTTTCTCAGTCCCGGAGGAAACGCCCCAGAACTCCCACACCTGGTCACTATCTTGGGCTGAAAAACACAAGGGACCATGGTAAGCAGTAACATATTTGTATCTTATTTGATTTTTTGTGGTCATTATTATTATTTTATGTCTCATGTTAATGCTACTTTCAGCCATTATTTTTCTCTGTCAAGAGACTATGGGGCTGTTTGTGATGCAAATTAGTAATTATATTGAACTGGTTATGTGTTTCTGCAGTTAAGTCGATTAGAAATTGCATAATTGACTTTAGTTTAAAAATAAATATTACTTAAAATGTGGAAAGTAATCCAGAAAGGATTTTGTTTGCAAATAATAGGGACAGTGGATAGGTAAGTGAAATTTCTACCGTAACTGCATGGTTTACCCCCAAATAATTTGTATCTTCTATGCGAATGCAAATGCTTGTATCTCTATGCCTGTTTTGAAGGATGGCCCACAAGTGTATTTTTTTCCCCCTCCCATTTGCATAATGCAAAACTAAACAAAATATGAAAAAATTGTAAGTTTGAACTTTGAACACAATCATCCCAATATCCTCTAATTTTTCTTCCATGGGGTGGATTTCGAAATTCTCTGAGTCTTCAAAAACAATTAACAATATTATAGCATTGTTATATTCTCAACAATTATTTAATAGTTGATATTTTTTATTTTCATCTAGTTCTATTATCTAGTAAAATCTTTTATGGGGAATTTGAACTGACCTTATTTTAGTTGTTAAGAAATCTTTACCAGGATGGCTACATATACACACAATTAAGATAAGTTTTATTGTTTTTAAACTAGTATTACTGACATTGATTCCATTCTGTGCATATAAATTAAAAATATAACATGCAAGGCTATTTCTAAATAATTTATCATAAAAAATTAAATATAATTGTAGCCCAAGATAGAACCAACTTCCGTAGTACTAGTCCAAAAGCAATAAAAAATTATCTTTTGTGTGCATGTGTAGTTGCCCTGGAAAAGACAAGGTTTTTTGAAAATTGAATAAGGTCATTTGGCATGCTGTAAAAAAGATTTTTATTAGATATTAAAAGTTTGATACTTGGATGAACTCTAAATATCAATCATAAGTAGTTGCTGTGAGTATAGAAGTGCTATAATATTGTTGATTGTTTTGGATGATCATAATATTATCGATTGCTTTGGAAGATTTATGGGTTATAGATGTCTCTAATATATCAAACGGTACAGTTTCCTTTCAACTTGTTTCGTACAGCTGAAGAGCTAGCACCATCATGTTGCGAGCCTGAGTTTCTGTAAAGTTGGGAAACTGTACTTCTACATCAAAATTACAAAATATGGCCTCATCAGAAAATGTTTGTTCAAAATTTGAAATTTGGAGATAGCACAAGAGAAAGCAACAGAGTGAATTGATTTTAATTTTTGCTGACCATTAAACAATTAATTTTAATTTTTAAATGTTATCTACAAAATAGATAACAATGTTGTATATTAAATTTTTACTTTGATTGAATCATTAAGGGTAATATGGTCAGATTACTTATTTAATTCCATTTCCAGCTTGGTTTCAAATACAAGAAATGGAATTCAATTCTAATTTTTGGTGTTTTGTTCCAATTGAAATAATTAGAATTCTAAATCAGTTGGAATCATCAACACACCGGAATTAGAATTCTGACTGTGTTCCCAAACGGGCTGTAAATGGTTCGTGCTAATGTGTTACTTTGTTATAGTTACACAGCATTTTCATGTTAGATTGTAGAGATGTTCTAGAAATGAGATGCCAATTTGAGCAGCAGGGACATACTATAAAGTGGACAGCGTTTGGAATAAATCCGAAATTAGAACTTCAATTCCTGAAGATCCCTTATCTTGAATGTTTGATATTTAATTCTTCATTTGACAATGAGGTTCTAACTGTGAAGTTATCTGTTGCATTTGTGAAAGGCTATCGGGGTGACCGTGGAAGGTATCGTGGAGGGCGGGATGATTATGGGTATCGCAGGTCTCCAAGGCGCTCGCCTTATAGAGGTGGTCGCGATTACTCCCCCAGGCGTTCTCCTTATGGTGGAGGAAGATCAAGAAGAGAGCGGTCAAGGTCACTTCCATATTCACCATATGCTAGTCCCGGACGACACTATAGTCATCGTTCTAGGTAACATTGCTCAGTTGTTGATGGTATCCTTGTTCAAGTTGGCAGACAAAAAGACTCATTTTGGGGATGTGTTTTGAACCTTTTTTAGTCCGTATCTTGCTGAGCGGCGCCTTTTTTGTTGATTAAGGATTGCTACATTGCCAGCCAGCCATGTTTCCATTTTCAACAGTTGCTTTTGGTGTAGTGAGTTTCTGTAACATAAGAATGGAGCATTGTGTAATTTCTAGTTGGTCGGTTATTCTGGGCAGAGGCTGACTAAATTGTTGGGCTTGTGAGTTGTGGCCTCTCCCCGTGTTATTAAATTTAATGCGTTAGCAGGTTTAGGTTTGGTACACAATTTGCTCTATTTTTAAATGCCAAGGAACTTGCGGTTTGATGTATTGTAGGAAAGGGAACCGTGTTTTGTTTTTTAGGGTACTTTTTGTGGTTTGTTAGCATCCACGCGCGAGGGCAGGCTTTATGTTGCATGTGTATGGCCTACCAGCCAACCAATGCTTGATGATGGAATGCAATAGCTGCTGTGCAATCTCCAAAGATGAAACCGATATAATAGGGTATTGGGATGCCTGCAGGACGATGAGCACTGATGTTTAATATAATTTTGTCTTTTGTAAAGTTTTAATATATACAGACAGGAAAACCAATCCAAACTTCAGGAAGGAACCAGACGGATCCTTCTGCACAGCCCGACAGCCTTATGGAGAGACTTATCGTAGAGTGCAAAAATAACAAAAACGTCTCATTTAAATTGTAAGTTTGTTTCCCCTATCCATTCTTTTATCTGCCTCCTCTCTCCCTTTTCACGGCCATTTCTAGGGAGCGCTGGCTGCTGCTGCATCGGATTGTTGCCTTTGCCTCTCGGTCTCATCTCACTGCCTCTCCATCTTGTCTTGCTGCCTTGCGTTCCATGGCTGTCTCCGGCAAGTGCTGACTGCTGTTGCGTTGCCTTTGCTTAGCCACCCTTGCCTCTCTGTCTTGTTGACTGTCATTGTGAGGCGATGAGTGATGTAACGGTGGTCAGCGTTTGTTGGAGGTAGTCATGGAAGGAGAGAGAGAGAGATATAGTCATGGATTAGTGAGAGAGAGGAGAAATAAGGCAGACAAGAAACTAGCAGAACAAGTAAATTTACAATCTAAGTAGAGATATTTTTATTATTTCTGCACGTTTCAAATAACCTATAATTTGAGTGGGGATATTTTTATTATTTCAATAAGGCTGTAGATTAATTCAAGCCAAATTCCCACTTAAATTCTGACAGCAAATTAACCCAAATATATAAAACAATTATTGTAAGAAGTTAACTGTCTTCTGCCTCTAGAATCCTATGAACCAAATTGAGTCTGTTCTGTTCAAATTGTCCACCCCAGTTCCATACGATATAAATAGTAAATACACAGCGACAATTACCTCCCCATCTCAATTCATCTCTCTCTCGCAAAGAAGAAGAAGCATGTGGCCGGCAGCAGCAGCCCGTTTATTGAAACCCCATACCCCGACGACCCACTTCGCCATCCTCCCAACTTCTCCTCTTTGGTTCTCTGGCCATCCTTCCCAAACCCTACCCCTCTCCCGAAAACCCTCCTTTCCCATCGCTTCTGCCTCCTCTTCTCTTTCCTCATTCCACGACGACGACGATGACGACCACCACCACGTCCTCGGCAACTGCGTTGTGTTCGAAGACGGCGCATTCGACGATCCTTATCTTCATTCCGACTTCGATTCCGGAGCTCCTCACTTCAGCAAGAAGAGCGCTAAGGCCTCTGTCGGAGTGAAGGCTGAGGATTTGATTCCGGACCAGTGGAAAGACGCTCAGGCCGAGATCAACATTACGAAGAAGGAACGGCGGAGGATTGCTCGGGAGCTGGAGTTTGGTCGTCGGGTTGAGAAGAGGAAGCGAGATCTCATGCCGATAAGGACTGTGAGTGTGGATGACTACGGGGCATATAGGGACGACAAGCTGGGGCAGTTGAAGCCTCTTGTTCTCGACAATCCACGAAATTTTACGGCTGGGAATCAGGTGGTGGAGGACAGCGGTGGAGCCGGAGGAGGCGATGCGAGTGTTCCGAGTAGCAGCCGCGTGGCGCCGCGGAACCCTAGATTGGCGGTTTATGGTGGTACTTTGGATGATGTTTCTGAATTTTTTAGTAGTGGAAGTTATGACCCCAATGTTGCCCAGAGATCTGAAGGTAAACTTGTGACTCTTTGCACATGGCGATTGATCTCTGTTTGTGTTACTGTCTTACTATGTTGATAATTTTTGTGATGAATGATAATTTAGGCATCTTCAAGTCAAGAATGCATGAATTGGATTCATATATGCTGTGAAACATATATGAAAATACGACCACCTTAAGTTCTATATAATATCATGGAATGAGGAATTTTAGGTAAGGTAGTTGGGTTGTGTTAGAAATCAGAGTTACAATTGAATTGATTTAGTTGCAAATTGCAATATTCGTTAAGTTGCGCTTCTCTATACTTTCTCACCTGTAAGTAGTAATTTGTGTTGAGAACTTACTGAAGATGATGTTAATTGGAACATAACTGTGAAGACATTTGTGTTAGATTAGTTTATGTACTTAGGTTTAATTTCTTGTATAAATCTGTTAGCATAAGTTTTTTTCTTGTTGTAATGGTTTTCCCTTTTGTTTATAAATGACTAGTAGTTAGTTGTTTTTCCGTTCAGTTAGGGCAGTTGGTTGTAACTGCTCTGCCCGTCTCTATCTTTTTATAAATAGGGGCTGAGAGAACTCGGTTGTAAGGTGTGAGATCTCGGGATATCTTGTAATGGTTGTGCGGGTGAGCTAGGCTGAGAGATTTGTACTTCTCTTGGGGTGTTCTTCTCTTGGTAGTCTAGGGTCTTAGACTCGTGAGGAAGAGAGGATTTTGCTAGTTCATATAATTGCTGTAACCATAGTTGTTGAATCGAGAATCGGAATCCATATTTTACGAATCGTGAATCGAGAATTGAATCGAATTGTAAGATTCAGTACATATTTTTAATTTCAAATATAAATAATATATATCCATAGAAAATAAATAAAATATATTAAAATTATATCAAAAATATATTCATGTTGCTTTTAAATTCAAATTGTATCAAATCAAACCACTTTCAAAATAACAAACTAGAAAAAAAACAACTATTAGCCATTAGGCTACCAATAAATGCCATTGTCCATACTTTTCACAAGTTATTAATCATCTTCATCTTCAAGTTGAAGAGCATCATCATCTTCAAACGTAGCCAAGTCCACTTGTTCTCCATCCTCTACATCTTCCTCACCATCAATCATTTCTAAATCCAATTCTTCTTCCACTTTATCTTCAACAACTTTTCCTTTTCTTTTTCTATCTAGCTTCAAGTTCCTTGGCCCTATATTATACAATATAAGTTATAACATATTAGAATTCAACTCAAACTTAAACAAACACATTAACTTAGTTTTAGAAAGTAGGAAACCATAAAGTATAGATATTTACCTCTTCTATTATTACTTGGTTGAATGCCTCCATTATCTTCAAAACATTCATTAGCATCCATCCATGAATTATCTTGGGGTAAACAAGGATTTTCTTGTTCAGTGATCCATTCATCATCGGACTCCATATCACTCAAACAAATAGGATCATAATTTTCACCTCTTTTCTCCCTCTTAGCTTGCCTCAATTCAAGTTGAATGTTATATTTCACAAAGACAAGAGCATTTAATCTTTGTTGCTCCAAACGATTTCTCTTTTTTGAATGGACATGCTCAAATGTGCTCCAATTTCTTTCTCATCCTGTAGCACTACATGTAAGACTCAAGACTCGTATGGCTAGGTTTTGTAACTCTTTACATTCTTCCCCATAGCTTTCCCACCATAAAGCTAAGATAGAAAAATATAAAACTAATTAGTCTAATTAGTTTAAAGGAGCTAACAATTGAAATTTGAAAATTGAAACATTAAATCAAAATAATACCTGGTTGCTTCTTGTCTCTTGTTAGAGTAGCCATACTCATGCTAAACAATCCTTCGCCTTTTTTAAACTTTTCTAATTGCTCATCAATTTTTAGTCTTGTTTCAATATCCGGATAGATCTTTTCTATTGTCTTGTACAAACCAACTTTAACTTCTATATCCGCATTAAAAGACTCATCATATTGAAACCTTAGAAAAATGCAATACAAGTAAGAAACAACAAAGCATAAAGAATACAAAAATTTGTTAGTTATAGGAAATATGATTTTAGAAACTCACTTGGGATTAAGAAAATATCCCGCTGCATGGAGTGGCCTATGAAGTTGCAAATCCCATCTTGTATCAATAATGTTCCAAATGCGCTCATACTTTGTCTTTTGATGGTTGAAATTTTGTGCAATTTTCTCCTTTGCCCTATCCATCGCTTCATATATGTATCCCATTGCTGGTTTCACATCCCCATCAACAAGTCTTAAAACTTTAACAAGTGGACTTACACATTTTAAGCAATACTTAACCGATTTCCAAAACTTGTCATCGGATAACAAAGTTGCTCCCACTTTAATTGCATCCACCTTAGAAGCATAATGACTTTTAGCCCACTCTTCCGATGCAAACATAGCCCTAAGAGGAATCTTATTTTCCTCAAAGCTCCTCAATGTAAGAAATGATGTGGCAAACCTTGTAACTCCTGGCCTCTTCAACTCTCTCTTCTTAGAGAACTTCCTAAACATGTTAAGGACCCAAGCATGTCTATAAATGTATACACAAACTTCTTTAGCCTTCTTTATTGTATCTGTGAAAATAGGCAACCCACCTATATCATGTAAGATCAAATCAATGCAATGTGCTGCACAAGGAGACCAAAATAATTTTTTTCTTTTCTCCATCAACAAGTCACCCGCAGCTACATAGGCTGAAGCACTATCAGTCACCACTTGAACAACATTTTCTTCCCCAATTTCCTCCACCAATGAATCAAGCAACTCAAATAACTTTTGTGCATCTTTTATAACATCTGATGTGTCAATAGATTTAAGAAAAACTGTTCCACTTGGACTATTCACCAAAAAGTTTGTAAGAGACCTACTTTTCCTATCCGTCCACCCATCTGACATCAAAGTACAACCAGTCCTTTTCCACTCCTTTTTATACTTCTCTAGCATTGAGTTTACATTGTCAACTTCCTTCTTCAAAAATGTAACCCTAGCCTCATGATAACTAGGAAGTTTTAAACCCTTACCATATTCACCAACCGCTTCCATCATTGAAGCAAAAAGAGGACTTTTACCAAAACGAAAGGCAATGCATGTCCATACAAAAATCTAAAAATGCTATGAACAATGGGCTCCCTTTTTTTAACCATTGCATTTAAAGTTTGTTGTTTTTCTTTCCCTTTAGTGACAAAGACATCCATACTAGTTTTTCTTTTTCCTCCTACCATTTGAATTTCTGTCTCTTCTTCTTGGAAATATTCTTTTTCACTCACCTTTTGTCTTTCCAATTCTCCTAAGATCTGAATACAAAGTTCCCTCACATTATCTGGACATTGTGTACAAGGAGCCACATTATCATGATCACCCGCAAAATGATGTTTCATTCGATTTATCCCTCCCCATCTTTCAAGTCCACAATAATTGCACTTTAAGTTCATTCTATTTCCATTAATCCGAGTGCAATATTCCCAGATAAGATCATTATTCTTTGTTGTAGATCCCTTTTTTGATCTTGATGCCATATTCAACGAGAAAGAAACAATATTCTGCTAACATTGAAAAAAAATATAAAGTCAAATTTTTAAAATAAAAAACAGTAAAAATATCATAAAAGAAAATAAAAGAAGTAGAACAAATTTGACCAGATAATAAAACATATTAGAAAAAATTAAAAGAAGAAAAAAAAGACACAGCACAGCAGCAACACAACAATGCAGTGCAGTAGCAAGAAAACTGAAAATATATAAAAAAAAATAAAACAATAACAATAACAGTCCCTAACCCCAAAGTCAACAAAAACAGCTGCAAAAGACACAGCAGTCTGCAGTGCAACAGCAAGAAAAAATAAGAAAAAGACAAAATAAGTTAACAAGAGAAAGCCTCAAAGTCAATAAAAACAGCTGGTGCTCTGCTCGGAAGTAAGCATGAGTGGAGGCTCATGCGCCCAGCTGCCCACATCTCTGATGTCTTTGTTGGCACGTGAGCACATGAAAAATTATAATATCATTTTCAAGGATGAAAAATTATTTGACCAGAGAAACTAGAACAGAAGCATTGGTTTTAATACTCGTTAAGACTCCCAAGCTGAATTTTCTCTAGGAATAGGCATAGAATAGAAGCACTGGTTTTAAGCAAACGCAGTCTTCTTCTTAGGACTCGTATGGTCTCGCATAAAGCAAAGAAGAAAGAAGAAGAACTGAAGAAGAAGAAAGCAACGCACCTTGAACAGAACCTAAAGTCTCTCAGTCGCAGCTCTCGAGGCTCGCCTTTGCTTCTGTCGTTTCATCTCATGCTCATATGCAGCGTTTTTGCTTCTCTGTTACTTTCCAGCTTCCAGCTCCTAACGCTTCAGGTACTGTCGTTTCACCTCATTTCTATTTTAGTTTTGTGATTCATTCGATTCACTCGATTCGTCCGATTCTACCGATTCTTTGCCGATTCTTTCGATTCATGGTCGATTCTAAGCAATTTTTGAGTCACCCTATAGATTCGACTCGATTTCTCTTGGAATCGAGCCGAATCGTGCGATTCGCGATGCGAATCGCACGATTCTAATAACAGTGGCTGTAACATTGTCAAAATAGTGAAGATTTCATGGGCCTAAGGCAGTCTGGATGTAGGTCTCATTTATGAGACTGAACTAGGATAAAATCTTGTGTGTTTTGTTGCTATTTTCTATTCCTAGTCTTTATCTTTCTATCGGGTGATTGTGTGTTCATAATGAGGGGCATAACAGTGAGATCTTGAGGGCTAGATTGCAGTGAGTGTGTGTCGGTCTTAAAAGACTACAATCTGGTATCAGAGCTCTAGGGATAAACTCCAGCAACTCTATCAAGATTTTTTCAAGATTCTCAAGAAACCAGAATCAACTCTGGTAGGCGATCATGGCACCCTCATTGGCCACTCGATATGATGTGGAGAAGTTCGACTGCAGCAACGATTTTGGCCTTTGGCGGATCAAAATGGAAGCCCTGCTGTGCAGTCTTGGGTTGGAAAAAGCAATCGAACAAGAGGTAACTACCGATGGAAGCTCTGAAGGTAAGGATCCTAAAATTATATCTTTAGAGGATAAGGAAATAAACAAGAAAGCATATAGCATGCTTATCTTGAGTCTTGGAGACAAAGTTCTCCGAGAAGTTTCAAAATTAAAAACAGCCCTTGAAATCTGGAAGAAATTGGAGTCTCTTTATTTAAAGAAGACTTTATCCAGTAGGTTGTATTTAAAGGCCAAATTCTTCACATATAAGATGCAAGAAAATCAGAAACTTCAAGAGCATCTAGATGAATTCAATAAGCTATGTCTTGACTTAGAGAATATAGGAGTAAACTATGAGGACGAAGATAGAGCCCTAGTTCTTCTTTATTCATTGCCTAAGTCTTATGAAAACTTTGTAGACATCCTGCAACACGGTAGGGACAACCTATCGTTGGAAGATGTAATAGGATCCCTAAACTCAAAGGAATTGAGAATAAAAATGGAAGTAAAAACCACCCCTAGTGATGCCCTAACCGTAAGGTCTAGGAGTACCAAAAAGGACTCAAAAGAGAAAAGGAGAAAGTCTAGATCAAAGTCTAGAAATGGAAAGGGCCCTATTAAGTGTTACTACTGCCAGGCGGAAGGGCATATCAAGAGATACTGCCCTAAAACTAAAAGAAAGAAAGACATGGCTGAAAAGAAAACATCCGATGGTGGAGCAAACTTAGTTGACATTGGATATGACAGTTCAGAGGCCTTGACTGTCACAAAAATAGCTAGAAATAACAGTTGGGTGATGGATTCGGGTTGTTCATTTCTCATGACCCCTAGGAGGCATTGGTTGCAAAACTATAGAGAAATTAATGGGGGTAAGGTCTTGCTGGGCAATGACCATGAGTGCAGGGTTATAGGAGTGGGTGATGTGAGGTTAAGGATGAATGATGGCTCGGTTATGACTCTCTCAGCAGTTAGGCATGTGCCTGATCTCAAGAGGAACTTGGTTTCCCTTGGAGAATTAGACAGAAATGGCCTAAAATTCAAAGGAGAGACAGGAGCCATAACAGTGGCCAAAGGGTCACTGGTCTGCACGAAAGCAAAATTGCAGAATGGCATCTATATCCTGCAAGCCTCCACCTTAAGTGGTGAGGCTGCAGCAGTAAGTAGCAAATCCCAAGATTTGGCAAAACTGTGGCATCTAAGGATGTCACATATAAATGAGTAAGGGCTCAAGGAGTTAGCTAAACAAGGGATCTTAGAAAATAACCAAGTCTCAGTTTTATCCAAATGTGAGTCTTGCATCTATGGGAAGGCAGCAAAACTTAGGTTTAATAAGACTGTCATTCACTCATCTAAGTCCACCTTAGATTATATACACTCGGATCTGTGGGGACCAGCCCAAACCCCAACCCATGGAGGATCTAGATACTTCCTTTCTATTATAGATGATTATTCTAGAATGTTGTGGGTTTATGTGCTAAAATCTAAAGATCAAACTTATGGGACCTTTAGAAATTGGAAGACAATGGTAGAAACACAAATGGGCAAGAAAATTAAAACCATTAGGACAGATAACAGATTGGAATTCTGCAATAAGGAATTTAATGAAATGTGCAAAGAAAATGGCATAATTAGGCACCTAACATCCCCTGGAAACCCCCAGCAAAACGGGGTGGCTGAGAGGATGAATCGGACAAATTTAGAAAGGGTAAGATGCATGTTATTCCATGCACACCTTCCAAAAACTTTATGGGGGGAAGCAGTTTCTACTGCAGCCCATATTCTCAACAGAACCCCATCTAAAGCCATAGATTTGCAAACTCCTTATGAGAAATGGACAGGCCATAAGCCAAACCTTGCCCACCTTAGGGTATTTGGGTGCTTAGTCTATGCTCATGTGAAGCAAGGCAAGCTTGAACCTAGGGCTAGGAAATGTCTCTTTATAGGTTATCCAACCGGTGTGAAGGGATATAAACTATGGAACCTTGAACAAGAAGGACCTAGGACAATAATCTCTAGGGATGTAACTTTTGATGAGTCAACTACCATAAGTCTAAGCTCAAATGAAACCCAGAAGGATCTAGATAGAAAGAACGACTCTATGAAGGTAGATATTCAAGGTATAGAGTCTAAAATGAATGACATAGAACCTGAACCAGATTTGGACCAAAATGATCAGGTCCAAGAGGAAGATCAGGATGCTGAAACCTCTCAATATGAGGGAGAAGAAGCTAACAGTGATGCTGATTCCAGCATTGGTGATTAGCCAAACCCAAATAGGTATAGTGTGGCTAGAGATAGGCATCCTAGAGTCCGCAGGCCAGCTCTTAGGTTTGGTTACTCAGATTTAGTAGCCTATGCTTTATATAGTGCCTCCAAAAATTTCTGATGAAGAGCCCCAGTCCTATGACCAAGCTATAGCATCTAAGTATTCCCAAAAATGGATAGAAGCCATGAAATCAGAAATTTCTTCTCTTATGAAAAACCAAACCTGGGAACTGGTAGAAAAACCAAAAGAGAAAAGGATTGTAAGCTGCAAATGGCTTTACAAAATAAAAGAAGGAGTTGATGTAAATTCTAAGCCTAGATTCAAAGCTAGGCTAGTTGCTAGAGGATTTACCCAAGTCCAAGGGGTTGATTACAATGAAGTTTTCTCCCCAGTTGTAAGGCATACATCAATTAGGGTTTTATTGGCCATCACTGCCCAATTAGACCTGAAATTGGAGCAGATGGATGTTACTACAGCTTTCCTTCATGGAGAGTTGGAAGAAAAGATATATATGAACCAACCTAGAGGTTTTGAAGTTAAGGATAAGGTGGAGAAAGTTTGTTTGCTCAAAAAGTCTCTCTATGGGCTCAAACAATCTCCTAGGCAATGGTATCGTCGATTTGATATTGTTATGATAGGCCAAGGATATTCAAGATGTTCCTATGACTGCTGTGTGTATCTTAAGCACATATCCCCTAGCATTTCAATATACTTACTACTCTATGTGGATGACATGCTTATTGCAAGTCAATCCCATAAAGAAATTCAGCAACTAAAGTAGAAATTAAAGGCTGAATTCGAAATGAAGGAGCTAGGTGAGGCTAGGAAGATTCTAGGGATGAAAATCTCTAGGGATAGGCAGCATAGAAAAATATTCCTATCTCAAAAAACCTATATAGAAAAACTGCTTTCTAGGTTTGGTATGACTGTTTCAAAACCAGTGAGTGTGCCATTTGCACCTCACTTCAAATTAACTTCAAAGCAGTCCCCTAAAGATGAGGTGGAGAGAAGAGAAATGAAGAAAATTCCATACTCAAATGCTGTAGGCAGCCTGATGTATGGGATGGTATGTACCCGCCTCGATCTAGCTCATGCAATGAGTGTAGTTAGCCGCTTCATGGCAAACCCAGGTAGATCCCATTGGATAGCTGTAAAATGGATGCTTAGATATCTAAGGGGCACCAGCAAGAATGTGTTGTCCTATGGTGGAGCCAAAATAGGAGAAAAACCTAGTATTTTAGGCTTCTCAGATGCAGATTACGCTGCAGACCTTGATAAACGTAGGTTCACAACCGGTTATGTTTTTAAGTTGTGGAATTCCTCTATTAGTTAGAAGTCTAGCCTCCAACATGTGGTAGCTTTATCCACTACCGAGGCAGAATATATAGCTGTTGCTAATGCAATTAAAGAGGCTATATGGCTTAAGGGGCTAGTAGGAGAGCTTCTAGGTTTAGAGGTTAAAGTCACTTTGATGTGTGATAGTCAAAGTACTATACATTTATCAAAGAACCAGGCTCACCATGAGAGGACAAAACACAGACATTAGGTATCATTTCATTAGGGATATTATTGAAAATAAACTTGTGAATCTAATCAAAGTTGCAGGAGAAAATAATGCTGCAGATATATTCACTAAAGCTGTTCCAGTTTCAAAGCTTCAGCATCATATCAAGCAGTTGGATCTTATTCCAGATCAGATTGAAGATGGAGCAGCAGTACAGGAAGCTAAAGTACAGAGAATCTAATTCAAATGGGTGGAGAATTGTGAAGACATTTGTGTTAGATTAGTTTATGTACTTAGGTTTAATTTCTTGTATAAATCTGTTAGCATAAGTTTTTTTCTTGTTGTAATGGTTTTCCCTTCTGTTTATAAATGACTAGTAGTTAGTTGTTTTTTCGGTCAGTTAGGGCAGTTGGTTGTAACTGCCCTACCCGCCTCTATCCTTTTATAAATAGGGGCCGGGAGAACTCGGTTGTAAGGTGTGAGATCTCGGGATATCTTGTAAGGGTTGTGCGGGTGAGCTAGGCTGAGAGATTTGTACTTCTCTTGGGGTGTTCTTCTCTTGGTAGTCTAGGGTCTTAGACTCGTGAGGAAGAGAGGATTTTGCTAGTTCATATAATTGCTGTAACATTGTCAAGATAGTGAAGATTTCATGGGCCTAAGGCAGTCTGGATGTAGGTCTCATTTATGAGACTGAACCAGGATAAAATCTTGTGTGTTTTGTTGCTATTTTCTATTCCTAGTCTTTATCTTTCTATCGAGTGATTGTGTGTTCATAATGAGGGGCATAACAGTGAGATCTTGAGGGCTAGATTGCAGTGAGTGTGTGTCGGTCCTAAAAGACTACAATAACCTGTTCATAATTTATGGCACATTATAGTTGACGAATAGTACTTGGTGACTTCATCTTTTTTGGGTGTCGGTTAACATGCAACCACTGGCTGTTGTCTCCTCTCAACAAGAGCTGAATTGCTTGGTAACCTTGTCTGTCCGTGTAGCTGGCATTGCCTGGTTTATTTGTTTGTTTTTCTGGTTCTCTTTTCTGTTCTTCACCTTGGTAAGTTCTTTTATAAGGATGGCTAATTGTACCTACTTTAACCCGCCCCAATCAATTTGGGTTTGGGTTTGGGTTCGGGTTCGGTTCGAGGAAAATTTGTAGTGCAAAGATTTGGTTTGGGGTAAGGGGTGGGGATGGTAATCCTTGGCCTGAACCCAAACCCATATATATAATATTATCATATGCATTATTTTTATATTAACATTTTAGCTTATTATTTCTATTTCAACTCATAAATAAATTATAAAGTTTGTAAAGGATAAAAATATATTAAAAATATTATTTTGATTTTAAATTTTAAATTTTAATCTTAGAATCTTAATTTTTGTTGGATGTTTTAATCTTAATTTAGATGTTGCAATTTTTTCTTATTTCAATATGATTTTGATTTTAATCACATGTTTGTGTAATGTTTGGACAGGTTTAGGGTGGATTTGGGATCGGTTCAATGGGGTGTGGTTAGGTGATTTAGGGAACTATTCCCCAGGGGGATCCTCAAACCTTGTTGGGATGTGGTTGGGGATATTTGCTCTCCAATTGGGTTTGGAGATGAGTTCGAGAGTTTAGGGTTGGGATCAGGGATGACACTCCCTGCCCCACTCCATTGTCATTCCTATTCTTTAAACTTTGGAATGTGTTACAGTCTGTCAGTCTCCATTTTAAATATAGAGAGTTTGTATCATCTACGTGCTTTGATGCTTATGTAATCATGCCAGAATTTATAATGTTATGGGAGCTTGCATTTGCATGCCTATCTTGTATAGAAAAAATTCTGACATGTGGGTTTTTTCTTCTATTGTTAGGTTCTAGGTAATTTGGAACTTTTAAGTAACAGCCTTAAGATGTTACTTTGTGTCTTACTGTTTAATGGCTTAAGATACGAAGTAGTTAGCAAATTTTAATCACAAAAATATTAATCTGGATAGGTGTGCAAATATTCAAGATGGCAACCAATGTGTCATGCTAGGGAGAACTTATGTTCAAACATTATGGTAGACTTTTTCTATTGACTTAAGCTTTATTTTGTTTCTCAATTTTTTAATGTTTAACATCTGTTCAAGTATTTCTCAAGCCAAATACCCATTGACATTTATAAAATGATTGAGTTTGGCATTCAGATCCAAATAGAAACCAAACCCGAAAGTTATTGTCAGGGACCCATTGTGCCATCAAGTGGAATCGGTTTATGTCTTCACTCTTTGGGGATCACTTGAAATTTAACTTAAAAAATCAGGGATCCCTTTTTCTATTTTCAATCTTTTGCTTAAAATTTCAAACCTTTTGGCAGTTAGAGGTGTTTTGCAGTGGTCTGAGAACCTAATTGAGTTGAACCTGTTGGTTAGATTGATTGAATCAACAGCCAATAAACCAGTTTTTTGAAAAAACCGTGGTTGGACTTGTGAACCAAGTCAGTTCAACCAACTAAACTGGCTGAGGTGTTTTTTTATTTTATTTTAAATGTTAGAAAATGTAATAATAATTTGAGATAGTTGAAAGGAGTTTATGTCTACTAGTATTTGAATACCATCTATCATTTTGTTAATGCATGAATAATTTTTCTTGCTTTATGATTTATAATTTAAATATTTGATCTTGATATTTTATTTTCATCATAAATTGGTTCTAATATCACTGTATGAATTTTTTAGTTGTAGGACACTTTTAAATCTATTAACTATTATGTGATAATTTTTTTAAAATTTTATATAATTTTAATTAATATATATTTATTTATTTCACAAATACTCCCCAATCTGACTACTGAACTGTAAACCTCTCCCCTTTTCAGTTAGAGTATGATGCTTCCTTCGTATGCTTTCATGAACTTTATTTGATTTCCTATGATTCATATTCTATCTTTTAGCTTTCTGATGGTATGGAGCCTTTATTTTTGCTGTGTTCCTTTAAATTGCACATGATTTTCTCTTGAAGTAAGAATCTACTTGGTATGTTTTGTTATATCTTGTAGATATGATGTGAAGGGTTTATCTGTTGGATATCTTATTTTATTATATTAAAATGAGTAGGCCGTCGGAAGTTGTTTACGAAGGGCGAGAAGATCCTTCTCAATATGAGGATACCTGATGTGGCTGCTGCTGCCTCTGTAAGTTTCATAAAATGACGTGAATGATGTTAGTCCAAAATTTTTCCTCACTTTTATGCTTTTATCTCTCTCTCTCTGCTGGACTCCTGTATAACTTTCTTCTCTTTGTTTTCTTTTCTTTCTCTTTTGCTAAGAGCCTCCACAGCTTTTTAATATGTTGTGTGTATGAATTGTTTTAGAGGAGGATAGCAATATTCAGGGTTTAGATGACATGCTTTTGCTTTCAAATTCTGTGTTTGGCTAGCCAGTGTGTTTGTGTTACTGATTGCAGTTGACAATGGTTTTGACCCATTATTATGTTGAATAATGTGTTAATATTCAGATTATGTTTTCCTGAATTTCAGTGGACCAGATGAATAGATGATTGAAACTGTTGTCCCGTTGTCTATTTTTGGTTTTCTTTTATTTCTTGTCCTTCTACAAGTTCTGTTTAATTTCTTTCAGGGCAAGTGGCAACCTCTGCATACACTTGCTGCATCAGGGGAGTTTTACCTTGTTAATGCTTTGTTAAAACACAATGTTGATATCAACATTCAAGAAAAGGTATGTAGAACAGCCATTATGATTTATGTTGCCACTTTACATGGCTTGATGCCTTCTTCATTTTTGTTCTTTTGTTTCAGTAATTTTTTTTTGTATGCATGGCCTGAAAGTGCCAATTATTGCATTCTTTTTCTTGTCTTTACTCTTGGTGTAAGTTCTTGTCCGTCAATTCATTTCCAGGGTGGACTAACTGCGCTTCACAAAGCAATACTTTCCAAAAAGCAGGCCATTTTTAACTTTCTCTTGAGAGAATCGGCAAATCCATTTGTTCAGGATGAAGTAAGCATTATAATTTCCTCATTTTTTAATTGCAATGTTCAGATCTAAAGTTGTAGCCAAAAAAAGGAAAAAATGTTACATATGGATGAGGGTGAGAAATTTTATTTTATCCCTTAAATTCATCCTATTTCATGACAATATATGATCAGCATCCAGAATGCTTAAATTTATGTAATATCCTAATATCCCAGATTAATGGTTCAAGGAGGTCCATCCAATCCATAAACACACACGGAGACTAGAAAATGTTGTCTGAGTCCTTGTAACTAAGGTTTTAGATGTAGTGCTGTACTTCTGTAAAATGTGGTTATTTTGTACTAACAGCATTTTGTTCATTAGATTAGATAAATGTGAAAGGTACAGATATCAATTTTTTGCTTAGTTTGTTGACTAAGTTATGTAGCCTGAATAACTAATGCAAAGTCTGTGTTCAGCGGCCGATGCACAGGGGGGCGGTGCAACCCCCCCCCCCCCCCAACTCTCCAAAATTTTTTGTACTGCCTTCACTTAGCCTCTCAAAAATATATTTGTTTTAGTTCAGCCCCTCATTTTTTTTTATCTACAACCCCCAAAAGAATTTGAGAGGTCATTTTGTGGGCCACCTTTTAAACTACTATGCTCGTGAATATGGTATGAGTAGAATATGTAATAGCGGGCCACAGTTCTCTACATAAATTTATGAATAAGCAAAATTGAAAAATAATAAAGCAAAGTTAGATACTTTAAAGCTTCAATTTATTTATGTTTATATTTCAAATCACTAATTATAAGCGTGTCTCATTTGCATATGAAAAATAGTTGGCATGTGTTGGTGTATAATCATAGTTGGGAAATTGGTAGTCATAGTTTCATATAAGAATGAATTCATATACATCGCAGCCCCCCACCCAAGTCTCCTGGATCTACCACTGTGTGCTTTGGCTTTACCCGAATTTAAAATATTGATTTTGTTATTATCTTTTAACTCATTGCCCCCTTGACCCACTAATTTTTGGCTAACAGGAAGGAGCTACCTTGATGCACTATGCTGTTCGGACAGCTACAAGTCAGATGATAAAAATTCTGCTGTTATATAATGTTGATATAGATCTTCAAGATAGTGTAATGCTAATAATTCCCTTTTTTTTCTTTTTTTTTGACATCTTTCCTACCAAAGTCCAGGCTATACTCTAGGGTGCTCATGTGTGTCCTCTTTCAGGATGGGTGGACTCCTTTGCATGTTGCTGTTCAAACCCGCAGAACAGATATAGTGAGACTTCTGTTACTTAAAGGGGCAGACAAGACACTCAAAAACAAGGTAAACGTCTAGTCACCTTTTATTCATTCTGTAGTGTAATGAACCCTCTGTTCTATTTGCTTTGTTATTTTCTTTAGAGGTAGATGCTTTAGAACTTCTCTTGGGGGCGCATTTTTTTCTTATCATAGGTGACTATTATAAATAACATTTCAGATGTTATAAAGAAAACCTTTGCTACTGTTGAGTGTCGACATGTTGCATGCACACATTATGATGAGGCAGCAAGGGCAAGGGAAGAGTATTTGTTGTCTGATTAGCCTAATGAGGAGACAAAGGGAAGTAGTGAATTGATTAGCCTACTGTTGCCTACAGAATTATCACCTTGCAAATTGAGGTGATTTTGGATTTTTCATGGTGAAAGTACACCTGAAATATTTTATTTTCTCCTCTCTTTTCCCATGTTAAGTTGCTACGGGCACTAGTTCAGTTACATTACCTTGTGCCTTTTATACAGCAAAGGTTTACGGACGCAATTTGAACCATGTTTGTCTCAGGATGGTCTCACCCCGCTTGATCTCTGCCTCTATTCTGGTCGAGACACAAGGACCTATGAGCTAATCAAACTGATGAAACAGCTTCCAAAGCCTCAGTAACTGGTGCAAGCTCGCATAGGAACTGATCAAACTGATGACACAGAACCCAGACTTCTGAACTAAGCTTAGCTTGCGAGAGTTGGGGCTTGCCTTGCCCCTACTCCCGTGTCATCATGCCCTTGTTACATGAACAAGTGAGATTTACTTCTGATCGAATTGGCTCGCCAAATATCATGTGTTTGGCAAAGAAAGAATGCAAATGAGCCCACTGGCGGCAGAGTGGCCCACAGGACAAATACAAGTGCCGGGTTCTCCTGCTTATGCACCTGAAATTCTACCATTGATCCTGCTGTACTCTTTAACAATTACCGGGCAATTTTCTTGTAGATATACTCGTTAAATCTATGAAGTGATTGCAACACTGTAAATACTGTTTTGAGATAGCAATTCTTTGTGCCAGAACAGTGTGTTTATACATGGAAACGTTTCTTTTGTTGACATTGGCTAACTTTATAAGCAAAAATATTTGTATTATTTCTCAAAATTAATGTCTTCGTTTTATTTATATTAAAGCTAACAATAGAGATATTAAATAGGCAGGCCGATTGGCTTGTCTTGGCCTTTTCTTTTGGTGGGTCAGGTGAAAATCATTTTTTAAAACAAATGGTGTTAGTTTTGCTCGTATTAGAAAATAAGGTTTGGCACGACTCCTAGGCCATTAATAAAGGGTTGGGTTAGGCCCGTGTTGAGTGAGTGAGCCATGTTATGTGTTGAGTCAGGTTTGGTCTTACTAAATTAGATTATTAAATCAAATGAGTTTGTTTATGCAATTTTTTAAAAAATATTTTAAACATATATTTTTTTTAATTTATAATGATTTAAATAAATTTCTAACCATTTTTTCAATTTAAAAATTTAAATTGTAAATCTCAAAACTATTTATATTTATTTTATTTATAATAATTTTATTTTAATTCTACTCATGATCAATTATTAGGTAAATGATAGTAAGTTGGCTAAAGATCACCTTATTTAAAGAAATTCAAAAATATTGTGTTTGGTTTTTTTTTTTTTTTATATTAATTTGTCTTATCTTTGTTTGAATTTCTTTTAATTAAACTTATGAATTGTATAATGTAAAAAATAATTCAGAATTAATGAAATTAGAATGTAGACCCATAATTTGGAGCTTATAAAATAGTGTTTTTAAATTTTTAAATTGAATCCATTATTTTTAAATTTATTGTAAATAACTGTAAAATTACTTATAAAACTAGTGTGTTATTCCCTTAACAAGTAATGGTTAAATAATTAAATATTAAATAAAATATTAATTTCAAACTTAAATTATTATAAAAATATTTGATTTATTAAATTTATTTTATAAATTTTTATTTTTTCAAAAAGATTAAATGGTTCGAACAAATCGAATGGGTTATAATTAATAGATTGTAAGCTTAAAAATATAATAAAAATTAAGTTATTTTTTTAATAATTTACTCATAAAATAAGCGAATAATGATACTTAATTAATTAAGTAAATAAAAATAATTAAAATTGTAAAGAGAAGACTAGACTAGACTAGAGAGAAATTTTATGTTATAAAATTATTTTAAAAAGGTCCTTTTAAGAGAAGTAAAGATTATTTTCCAAAATAAAAGCACAAAAAAAGGAAACTTAGGGGAATGGGTTAAGAAAGTGACCCAAAACTGAGGGCTTGCGCTGCGCCGAATCAAAAATCTTAGGAAAATGGTATTTAGGTATTTAAATTTGATATTTATATTTATTATCATATAAAGTATTATTATTATTATTATTATAATATAAATATTAAATTTAAGTGTGTCCGAAAATGTTACATCCTCGAAGCGGTTTTTTCCTCTCTAGGAATCTGCGAAACCATCAGCCCTTACGCCAAAGAAGTGCCTTTCTTTCCACTTTCTGCTTCGACTCTTTTCTTCCCCGTTGGGGCGTTGGCGGTTAGCTAAGCCTCTCTGGCCACGCATTGGATTCGACGCCGGAGAATGGTTGGCGCTCAACTCTGCTGCCGTGCAGTTTGCGGCTTTGCGGGTTTCACAGACCAATTGAATGCGGGCCGTCAAATTCGGAGTTCGCTCTGTCACTACTCCTCTTCCTCGCTGCTTCGGTTCTCGTTTCGATTAGGTTTGTCGCACCGGCATTGTGGCAGATCAAAATCGGTTCTCATATGCTGCAAGTCCTCTCGGAGCTTTGGTCCCGAATCGGACGACAACGGTGGGCCTGATCACGACTATGTTGAAGCGTTCGTCCTTCTTTCAGGTCGCGATTCTCTCTCTCATTACTATGTCTTTCGATCATTGTGTTGTAAGTGTGGCGGATTCAGTTCTTGGATTGCCATTAGGATTTACTTGGGAATTGTCTCCAAATTTTGAATTCAGTAAATTCACTTTTTTTTCAAGAGTAATTGTGTGAGAATCCCTATTGGAATTCGTACGGAAGGCTTACGTGTGAGTCGCAACTTGAATCCAAATACAATCATCATTCACCTGTGTAAGAATCAATATGCATGCTTCCATGTTTGGTTAATCCTCTGGGACTGATTATTATGTGATATAACTCTGTTGGCCAAAACAAATATAAGTGCCCACCATTTTCGTGGCGAATTTGGTTACATGTTAATTATCTGCACCCATGTTGTTATGATTTTCTGTAAGTGCTACACTCAAAACAATAAATCTGGTTTCCTGTAAAATTAAATATTGTAGAGAGTTTAAGATTCAAATCGCACCATCCACATTTGTTAGTTGACCCGACATAGTGGGATTAAATATTGATATGTATATGTTGTTGTTGACATGTTCGCCGCTCTACAATGTAGACAGTGGGGTGAACTTTTATAAAATAGACTATTAAAATTTAAGGTACTCGACTGAGCCTAAATTTAAGAACTACATATTTCATAAAGTAATGTGTCCTTCAAATATATTTTCTGGTAACAGTAGCACCATTATGATTCATTACCATATCTAATTCATCGTACCAAGTACCAAAACACACCACTCTCTTTATTTAGTTTATTATTAATTTACTTGATCTTTTCCTCCCATGAAAAGCTTTTAAGGAAATATTATATTGTTTTCTGTCTGGCAATGAAAGTGCACAATGTTTTGAAAGTTCATTCCACGTTAAACATTGCTAGTTCATTAGTGTTACCTCGTAACACTTGTCACTTGACCAGCCACAGTTGATACTGACAACACTTTTTCCTGTTACTTTCTTTTTTTTGGATATTATGACTATGGTTATCACTAGATACTTAATAACTGTAAGTATCATTTATCGATTAAAAGATTAAGGCTGCCTCTTTTATTTTGTGCTTCCATGGTTGTGTAATCATAAATGTCCATGATTTCTACAATTGCAGAAACTATCAGGCACTACCGAATGCGCATGCAAGGATTTCAACAAGAAGCCAAATGGCAATCCTCTGCGCAGTCTTTCCCTAGAAATGAGGTCAGTTCCATAGGACCGGCATTTCTACGTCATTTTCAGAGTCCCACCATTTTTTTGAAAATATCTTGTGACGGAGACTTCTTGCTACCGATAATTGTAGGTAAATGAAACTCCAACATGATCAGTTGAATGTTGTGTATTTGCTGGAATTATTTTGATTACAATCTCTTGAAAGACCTAGATGGAACTATGCAAATTATGCTATTTTCTCTGCAGGGGAATTTGCTATTGAAAAGCTTATAGATTCCTCAAATGAGGATGACAGCTGGGTAATTAATTGGAATTTGATGTGTAATATCACTGCTTGTTTATTTTCGCTTCGGCGCTCACATATTGGATGCGCAGGATTGCCCAAATCAGTTCCAGCTTGTGAGAAACCTTGTGGAACATCTTGGCTATAGGGTAAGGACTTCTTTTTTCTTTCTTTCCCTTTTCTCTTTTTTTGGTTTAAAAATTAATTTTAGCTGATTTTAAGACGTGCTCCATGGTCGTAGTTATAGACATTTTATTGCTTAAGATGCTATCTATGGTTGAACCTTTAAGTGAAGTTGCTTATGAGTGTGAATTAGCAATATTTTGAAGTTCGAATGACCCTTACATCTCATTGTATATGGTACCCTACTAGAGTCTGGGTTATTTATTTCTTTGCAGAAGTTGATCAAAAGTGAGTTGAAAAATATAAGAAAGAGAAATGGAGTAAAGGTGATGAGTTAGTTTGGACTATCACTATTAGATCTCGGCTTCCCACAACCCTTCTACGAGAAACCTCAAGGGACTCAACTAATATGACCTATAAGCATGCATTATCTTTACAATTTACATAATTTAATTTCCAGCATTTGGTCCTCAAGAATTCATTTCTGGGATTTTCCATATCCTCGTAACTATCCCAAAATATTATTCTTACTGTTTCTGGGTATCTTGATTTGTCAGGGTGTTACAGTCACTATATTTTTATACAAGTTACCAGAGTATTGACACTAAGTTAAGAGTGTCTATTGTGGTTTTTTTGTTTTGCCACTATGCCCATAGCTAGAGCTGCAACCACCATACCTTCCAAGATTGAAGCATACGTAAGGCAAAAGAGTGTTTACCGCCCTGACTTAACAATGCTCAATGAAAAGAAGCAATAAGGAATGAATTCCTTGCTTCATGGGCATCATCGGAGCTCATGGTTTTGACCTCAGTTTGTCATTGAGGATTGCTTCAAATCTTGCACAACTGAAGCATCTATGAACCACCCCAACTTCTAGGGCGGAGCTATGGAGAAGAAAATTGACTGCACCAGATTGTGATCTCCCTCAAGAAGTAGTTGCTATGGTTTGGAAATTTTAAAAACTGGCCAAACCAGTTAGATTGATTTTTAAGCCTCTGGTTAACTGAAACCCCAACCAACTGAATGCACCAAGCATTGGTATTAATAGAAGCAAGGGGCTGAAGTTGGCCAATGTTGGTTGGCCTACTCTTACACAGACCCATTAGGGTTTCTTGGCATTTGGCAAGAAAGTGTATACCCCTCGGCACCTTCCATCGGTCTAGCCACCTCACCTTCTCACGTGAGACTGAATCACCAAAGGGGACTTTTCGTTGTTTTGATCTCCTTCGCTCTAATAGCTGATTAGGTATGTGCATGGAATTTGGGGATTTTTCTTCTTTTTCTCGCATGATTGGGGTTTGGATTGAGGGATTTGAGTTGAAGATGTTAATTAGTGGTTCTCTTTTCTTTTTGCATCATTAGGGTTTTAATTTAGGGCTTTTGAATTGCTGATGTTGATTAGGGGCTTTGTTATTCCCTTTTTTTGGTCTTCTTGGGTCTCAGCTATGTTGGGCATTTTGAATCTTTCGATTTAGAGGTTTGATTATGCCATTTGAAATTGAATTGCGGTTTGATCTAGAGGTTTGACCATTGTCAAGACCCTAGTCCTAACTAATGTTTTCTTTGAAGATAGAACTAGAATTGAGGGAGAAATAGATAGAATAATAGAGAGAATCAGACAGAAATAAGGGAGAAACTAATATAAAGTAGGGAGAAATAGAGAGAACAATAGGGGGAAATGACAGACTTCAATAACTTCTTGACAATTTATGCCTAATCTTGACACTGTGGGTTATGGCTTTATTTATTAAGCTAACCAACAGATTATACCAAGCGGTTACCACTCCTCCACTACCTACCCATTACTCTAACTGCCATTACTCCATAACTGTAAATTACTGTAAATAATACCCCCTACTTCCAAAACATAACTATAAATAACAACTAAATAAAGACATAACAACTAAAATAAAAAATAACTTCCTAGTTCATCTAGGTCGTGACATCCATGTTGGGTTTTGCTATTCCCTTGCTTTTTATGTTATTCAATTCTAATAAAAAATAATGTAACATACAATGTGGCACGACATACCATTTTCTACTACCCTTTGGAAATATTTGAAGATTGGATGGCCGGCATCATCAACAGAGATCAGACTTCAGTTGTGGCGCAAAACTTTTTCCGTTCAACAATCCATCGATATGTCAAAACTTAGTTTCCAAATGTTGGGATTTTGTATAAAGAAAACAATTTATGATGGCCTAACAATATTATTCTTGACATGCTGATCACACTGATTATATACAAATAAAGTAATATATGATGTTTGCTATGCCCCTTCTTTTTAGGTTCCAAATGAATGAGTCCAATTGAAACCAAATCTAAGATTGATTCTACTAAAGGTAATGCAGAACCAATTTTAAAGAGATACATCTCATCTAGTTAAAGTATATTTAAAGTCCAAATTCAAGTCTTTTAGAGATACATATCATCTAGTTAAAATTCTTGCCTTTTATTTTGCAGATGGAATCTCAAATAGACAAGAACAAGGGAGAAGTGTATCAGAAGGAGAAGTCAAAAGAAGAAGACGGTACATCTATCCCCAAAATTAAAGAGAAATTTCTTGTCCAAAAAAAGAAAAAGACCCAAAATGGTAGGCTAAAAAGTGATGTATGGAAGCATTTTACTAGACAAGTGATGAAACAAAAGCTTCTTGTAATTACTGCAAGAAAGTTTATGCTGCTAAACAAAAAGAAAACGGCAAGTTCCATCTTGAACCATCTAAAACAGTAATGTTGGAAGTCCCCTTTAAGGGTTCAACTAAAAAATCAGAAAGTCTTGTGTTTTGAGCCTAAGAAAGGGAGATGTAGATGGTATACTTAAGCTACGAGTTTAATCAAGAATAATTAAGAAAGGTGTTAGTTATGTTTATAATTGTTGAAGTTACCTTTCAAGTTCGTAGAGAGAAGTGTTTAGGATGTATTCACAAGCTTTGGAACCAAGAGTTATAATTCCATGCCGATTCACTGTTCCTAGAGATTGTTTGAATTATTTAATGAAGAGAAAAGAAATTGAAGAAAATCCTAAGATCTCACTGAGTTTGTCTTACCACTAATACTTGGACACTGTTGAAATCTTGGTTCTAAAGCTTGAGAATTCATTTTAAAAATTCACCCCTGTACAAACAAGAAAGCTAATCAATGATTATAAACTTAAGCAACACTGTTTCTAATTCTTCTTGATTAAAATTCGTAGCTTAAGTGTACCACCTCATCTCCTTTTTTAGGTTCAAAGGACAAGAACCTTAAAGGAAATTTCCACCATTGCTCTTTTAGATGGTTTCACGTTGCACTTGTCCCTTTCTTTTTTGAATTAGCAACATAAACTTTATTGTAGTTACTACAAGAAGCTTTTTTCATCACTTGTCTGAGTAAAAGCTTCCATACATCACTTTTTAGCCTACTACTTTGTGTCTTTTTTTTTTTTTTTTTTTTTGAAAAAAAGGCGTTTCTCACCTGTTTTTGGGATAGATGTATCTTATTCTTCTTGTCACATTTCCTTGTGATAGGCATCTTCTTTGTTGCTGTCTACTTGAGATTCCATTTGCGAAATAAAAGGCAAAAATTTTAACTATAACCTATAGCCTAGAGGGGATTTATCTCTAACAGAACTAAATTTGGACTTCAAATGTATTTTAAAAATTCTTGTTAATTCTACTCTTTAAAATTGGTCCTGCTGTACTTTTAGTAGGATAGAATCTCAGATTCAGTTTCAATTGGACTCCTTGATTTGGAGCCTAAAAAAGAAGGGAATAGCAAAAATCGTTTATTTGTATGTAAACAGGGTGATAGGCAGGTCAAGGTTTTAATATTGCTGGCCCATCATAAATTGTTTTTTTTACAAAAGCTCAATATTTGGAGACAATGTTTTGACATATTGATGGATTGTTGAACAGAAAAAGTTGTTCTGCAATTGAAGTCTGATCTTTGTTGATGATGCCAGCTATCCAATCTTCACATATTTCCAAGGGGTAGAAGTGCACGGTATGTAATGCCACATCATATATTACCTTATTTGTTGTTTAGAATTAAATTAAATTAAAGGCCAATAAAGAAGGAATAGCAAAACCCAACATAGTCAAACCTCTAATTTGTACCTCAATTCAATTTCAAATAGCATAATCAAACCTCTAAACTGAAAGATTCAAAACACCCAACATAGCCAAAACCCGAGAAGATGAAAAAAAGAAAAAGAAGGGAATAACAAAACCCCTAATCAGCATCTTGAACTAAAAAATCATAAAATCAGAGCCCCAATCATGCAGAAAGAAGAGAGAGCCCCTAATGAACATCTTCAATTCCAATACACTAAACCAAAACCCTAATTGTTTGAAAATAAGAAAAATCCCCCATTGGGGCTAAAAATTCACCTTGTGACTCACAGTTGAGCCTTCTTCGGGCATCAATCAATCTATCACTCAATCACAGGCCGCCCCGTCATTGTCTGATTTCACATTGGCTTGACAGCCAAACCTTTTGATCTGGACTATCTGCTTTGATAGATCTTTCCTCTCAAAAGGGCCTTGTAGGATTTTGACAATTGTTGATAGGATCTAAAGCAGTTACAGGCTCCCATACATACCCCATTAGTGATCATAGTGAAGGGGACTGAAACAACAAAAATTCCCCTTGGTGATTCGGTCTTTGCTCAACTGCTTACTCCCAAGTGCACATGTGCATGAAGTTGTAGCCAATTGTGGGGGATGGGGGGCATACCCATTCTAGCCAAATGCCAACAACTCTAATGGGTTTCTGTAAGAGTGAGCTGACAAATGTTGGAGCAGCTCCAGCCCCCTTTTTTATGAACACCCATGCTTGATGTGATTGGTTGATCTTAAACTGCAATTGAGCCGCTGTTCCCTAAAATTTCCAAACCATAGCTGATTGTTGCAACTGCAATGGAATTGCTGTTCCCTAAAATTTCCAAACTGTAGCTGATTGTTGCTTGAGGGCGACCATAGTTTGGGTCGAAGTTTGGTTTTTCCTTGCTTAGCTACTCTTGATTCTATATCCCATTGGGAGAATGGCACAGTCAGGACCTCAGCTTAATGGTGGGAAAGTTTTTTTTTTTTTTTATAGTATAATATCACCACATATTCTATATTTAATTTGAATTTTTGAAATTTTTTTATCGTCTTAGTTATCAAATTCTTAAAGAGATGACTGGCTATTTAATGCCATTTTTCTTTTAAGAAACTTGTCCACAAGTATAAACTAATAAAAAAATAAATTTTAGCTTAAGAAATAAATATAACTTCAAATGTATCACTTAGTTTGTAATAAAAATTATAATTAATTAACATTATTTATCCTAAAATAAGTTTAACAATAATATACTAATATGAAAAAGACAAATGTTTTTTTCCTTCACTTTATACAACTATATTTATCAACAATTGCTAAAGATTATTTATCCTTCTTCAATGATATTTCTTCTCTCACCCCCTTTCCCGTAGTTTTCTTTCTTCTAGTAATTTCAGGCAGTTATTGTTCACAAAGAAAAGATTTTATTTGTTTATTTTATCAAGTGACAACAAAGAAAAAGTTCTCTTTCGAATATTTATTTTCAATCAACCTATAAAGTGTTAAAGGAAGCAAATCACTGAATCAATTATCATGCTTCAAAGGCAGCAATGAAGTAATAAAGACACTCCTTTATTGTAAAAAAAAAAAAAAAAAAACTTAATTTTGTATTTCGTGAAGATTATGAAAAGCACAGATCAATATCTTTTACATTTTAAAAGTTTATACAAAATATACCTCATTATCTTTATTGGCCTTGAATTTTTTAACCATTTTTTTATTTAATAACCATTTTTTTTTATTTTTATAATTTTTATTTTTTTATTTTTATACATTTTCAAATTGATCCATATTCTATAGATTTAAGACTGGGCAATTTTGAAAAAGTTATATACCTTATATGTACTTTTTAAGACAGGGCATCTATATGTGGCTCTGCCACCATATTGGCAGGGTTATGGTGTGGAAATTTTCCATGCCAAGTTCCTTTGCATGAAAAACTGCCTCACTACCATGCATTGATTTGAGAAAGCAAGAAGATTCTCTGTCCTATTATTAAAAGGAAAACACAACAATCAGTCTTTGAACTTTGACCAAAAAAAAAAAAGTCAATTAAGTTATTCTACTTTCAATTTAATCAATTAAGTGCTTGAACTTTAGGAAAAAAGTCAATCACGTTCTTCTACTTATAATCTTGTGCTTGAACTTTGAGGCTAAAGTTGATGAAGTTCTATGTTAAAATCATCAACCTAGTGCAAGCATTAACACTGTGTAGTGCAATTTAACAGATTTTATGATTTCATATTTTAGCACTATCAACAACTGACGTCTCCTAGAGGGAGCAACGTCTAGGCTTTAGGCAATAATGAATAAAGAAATAAGAAATACAAACCTAGCATTTTAAAAATGCCAAGTTTCTCTCATGCTAGAAAAGGGAAGGAAAAAGTCTACTAAATTTATCATTAGTTAAGAAAAACTCATCAGATAAATGTGGACAGTAGCAGAGAAGTGTCACATGACCTAGTTTTTCTTTTTTGAACTTTTGAATAGATATGTTATCTCTATTTGTAGAAGATACATCAGTTATTAATGGTGTTGCATTGTAGAAGATATGTTATCTCTCTTTGTAGAAGATACATCAGTTATTAATGGTGTTGCAATGTAGAAGATATGTTATCTCTCTTTGTAGAAGATACATCAGTTATTAATGGTGTTGCAATGTAGAAGATATGTTATCTCTCTTTGTAAGATCTATTACGATTTAACAGTTGCACTAGATTGATGATCTTAATAAAAATTAAGAGCTGAATTGGTTCTTTCAATATATTGTTTTGTTGTTTCCTAGAACTGAGGTACTAATAGACAAACTTCATGGAAATACTTTTTTCTGCTTTTGTTGAGTTTATCTGGTTCCAAAACTAGAAACTGTAAACAATAACCAAATGGAACGTTATTGTACTAATGTGGGAGGAATTAGTGTGAAACCTATTTATTGTACTAAGATCGCTTTGGTGCTTGTGTACTAATATTTCAATTTCAGGTTACCATGGTGAGGATTACAGAAAGAGTGGTGAACACTTACTTTGCCAGGATATTTTTTTCCAAGGTAATAATAGGTTAGAAACATGTGTGAAATTTTATCAGCAAGCTATATGATTTCAAGAAATTTTTCCTGATTTGTTTTGGAATTTTCATCCTTGCAGCCTGGGGAAAATGATAGTCTAAGTGTTGATGCACGTCCATCAGATGCCATAAATGTGGCAAAGAGATGCATGGTAAACTATCTTTAGCCTCTTGTTGGCCCAAGTGTTGTAAGTGAAATATTCAGATTTCAAGTAAAACCAGATGCTTTGGGCATTGGTTGCATAACTTACTAGGAAATAGTATGGTGGGTTTTGAGAATTTGATAGACTTGATTTCCCTTGCTTAAGTGGAGATGTTTAGTGGCCAAGCTAATTAAAGAAAGATGAGTTTATTTTGGTATATCAGGTAGATTGGGGCCTTGTAGTAACAAGGACTTCTCGTAGGGCATCTAGCACTGATTCCATACACAAGTAGATACTTAAATCCGGAGTGCACTTGATGCATCTGGCACTGATTACATAAATTAGTAGACACCGTTGACTATGGTTGACTATGAATAACTTCTGAGGACAGCCTTTTATATGCAGCATACATTGCTCTGGAGTCCGCCAATTCAAAGAAGCATGTATATTGTTGAACACTTCTTGACATCATTCCCTGTATCATGTTTGCCTACTTTTATTGAATAGTTCCTGAAGTTGTTTTTGGAGGATTCATCTGTTAATTAACTCACAGGTTCTTACCGAGAGATGTCTGCTAAAAAAGCATTCACCAGTACATCTGGAAAATTGAGCAAAACCCTTTATCCTAAAATAAGATGGCACTGCTTTCCCCTGGAAGCTAACTGTGACGATGAAATGATATTTGCAGGCACCCATATATGTAAATAAACAAATTGTTTTGACAGATGGATTTAGGATTGCCTATGGGATAGGCAGAACGCGGAATCCAAATTCCATATACGACGTGTCTTTAGACAGGTACACATTCTGCTTACTTTATTGACTTCATTTTGACTGTTTTTTTCTTGTGCCTCTTAAGAATGATTCACTTCATATCCAGTCCTGCAGATGGTCCAGATTTGCTTGCTCTGGAATTAGAACTGGTGCAGAACATGAACTTAGCTGTCAAAGAGGAAAGATACAGTGATGCAGGTATTTCAGCGGGAGTAAAATCGACTTGCTAACAAGCTCCTGTGTATCTTGACTTCATTTAACACTGTCGACGTTATAGAATCTTATACTGTTGGTATTGGCAGACTGAAAGAAACGGGAAGAGGACCACCACACCTAAACACACACACACACACACAAACAAACAAGAATATTGCTTTTTCATGAAGGCTCCGTAGGCATGTTATCCAATTAATTAGTCTTACCTAGAAAATGATTCCTGCCTCCACCACCGAATTCACTGGTTAATTTTTGTCAGCCATGTGGAGAGACAGACTCAAGGAGCTCCGTGAGTCGAAACATGAACATTAAAGAACCATACAGGTATGTTTTATACACAAATGATAAAACTTGTTTATGGCTTATAGTTGGTTCATTATAATGACCCTCTAGAAATTTATATTTGCTTCGCAGATGAACCTATTCAATCTGTAGATGCCGGTGGTGGGAGTCCTATATCTACAAAGGAACACCATGAAATTTGCAAATAATTGAGGCAAAAATACAGGTAAATGCGACTTTAAATAAATTCTCTTGCATGTATTTGTAAGTTGCTTGTATGTAAACGTTGGTACATCATGTATAATGCAAAATGAACGCACGGTTATTGGGTTCATGTATAATAAATCTAAACGCTTTATGTGTGTATATGTAGATATATATATAGTTAAGTAGTGTTGGTTAAAATAAGTATGGTAAGATTCTATTAAGATAATTTATTTATAAAGTTTAAGATAAGTTATCAAAAAAAAGAAAATGATAAATTTATTTTGAAAGTTTAAGATAAAAAGTTATGTAATTTTTTTTAAAAAAAAATATAATAAAAAATACTTTTATTCGAAATATTTTTTATATCTTATTTTTTTCGACCTATATTTTAGTTAATAAATGTTATCTTAATAAGTAAGTGTTAATTATATCACTTTCAATCACTTGTGTGCGCAAACAAGTTGGATGAAAACAGAAAACCGTAATTTAACTGATGAAAATGAGCAGGGTGGGTAATTCAAAGTGTGATCAACAAGCAAAGCCATTTTTTTTGGTTGTGCACAGTATACATTTCACAGCGCAGATGTCACTTCCATGTGGCATTTGGTTGAGGTTGTTGTTGGCAGCAATTATCCCAGTTTTCATCAAAACGGACAAATAAATATATTTTTTTATATTCTATTTGCTTATATAATAATAACTAGTGGATTAGCGATGCATGGATATCATAAAAAAAAAAAAATTATTAAAGTAAAAGTTGTATAATTAGTAGTTACAATAAATAAAAATCACAATCAAGAAGTAAAAAATAAACAAAATAATTATGTTACAATCATGAGAATACAACAAAAGAATTGTAGATTTTAAAAGATTTTCTTATATATATGCATCCAAGGGTAGACGAACAATTAAAAGTACGTAACTCTATCTCGAAACCATGTAAAAAATAAATCTAAATTAACATGTAATACAATAAGTAATGTGTAAAAAAATACAAAAATTACACGATAACAGGGGGAAAAAAAAGAATAAATGATAATCAACCTCTTTATTCTGAAATATGTATTCAAGGGTAGATGTTTTTCTTTTCTGAATTTTCACGTGTATTTGTCTCACATATGCGTACCACACGAACCCTTAAGGCTTAATTTTTCTTAGTTGCATTCACATCACTCACTTGATAGAATAGTGGTGCTATGTTACACCCAAAGATCAAATTAGGTAAAAAAACACAATTAAAATTTACTAAATAAAAGTAAAGAAGAAGAGAAAATTTGAGAAGAAGAATTGAGGAAGGAGAAGAGAGTAAATGGAAGGGTTGAACGGGAATGGAGAGGAAGAAGAGAGAGAGATATTTGATTTCTTTTATTAATTTTTCTTCCTTCAAATTCTTTTATTTCTCTCAATTTATCAAATCACATGCCACCATTAAGTTTTCCTTTTTCTCACGCTTTGCCACACAATCTAAATCTTACTCATTTAACATAATTTTCAAAACACAAATTTAATTTGTATTTAATTTCCTCAAGTTCAACATATAACACATCTTTTTGGAGTAGACCAATGGGAAAAAAGAGAATTAAATAAATGACAATAATCAATTAAGTTGAAAAAATAAAATTATGAAATTTAAAATTATAAAAAAATAAATTTAAATTAATTAAATTGTATGTAAAATAAAGATAATTTAAATAATTAATTAATTATATAAATGATAATAATCAAATTTTCAAAATTGATTATCCATACATGACTTTACATATTTTTTCTAACAATTAATTACCACATTTAAGACAGGTCAAATTTTTAAGGAAGCAAAAAATAATAATAATAATAATAAAGTTAAAAAATAAAATTATAACATTTAAGTTATATATAAAATTATAATATTTAAAACTATAAGAGAATAAATTTAAATTAATTAAACTATATATAAAATAAAAATAATTTAAATAATCCATTAATTATATAAATAATAATAATCAAAATTTCAAAATTGATTATCTATTCATGACTTTACATATTTCTTTTGCAATCAATTACCGCATTTAAGACAGGTCAAATTTTTAAGAAAGTAACAAAAAAAAAAGTTAAAAAAATGATAATATTTAAGTTATATATAAAATTATAATATTTAAAAATATAAAAAATAAATTTAAATTAATTAAACTATACATAAAATAAGGATAATTTAAATAATCAATTAATTATATAAATGATAATAATCAAAATTTTAAAATTGATTATCCATATATGACTTTATATATTTCTCCTGACAATCAATTATCACATTTAAGACAGATCAAATTTTTAAGAAAGTAACAAAAAAATAAAGTTAAAAAATAAAATTATAACATTTAAGTTATATATAAAATTATAACATTTAAAATTATAAGAAAATAAATTTAAATTAATTAAACTATATAAAATAAAGATAATTTAAATAATTAATTAATTATATAAATAATAATAATCAAATTTTTAAAATTAATTATACATACATGACTTTACATATTTCTCCTGCCAATCAATTACCATATTTAAGACATGTCACATTTTTAAGAAAGTAATAAACAAAAATAAAGTTAAAAATAAAATTATAACATTTAAGTTATATATAAAATTATAACATTTAAAATTTAAAAAAAATAAATTTAAAATAATTAAACTATATATAAAATAAAGATAATTTGAATAATCAATTAATTATATAAATAATAATAATCAAAATTTTAAAATTGATTATCCATGACTTTACATATTCCTCCTAGCAATCAATTATCACATTTAAGACATGTCACATTTTTAAGAAAGTAACCAAAAAAAATAAAGTTAAAAATAAAATTATAACATTTAAATTAATTAAACTATATGTAAAATAAAAATAAAATAAAAAATTTACTTGGCGATCGATAATCGACAATATTACCTAATATCTCAAGATTTCTCTCAATTTAAAAGTCTCATTTTTTTTAATTTATTTCAATTAAAATTTTATGTTAATATTTAAAAATTAATAATATTGATTAGATCTTGACTCTTCATATACCAGCATGTTTACACATTCTCCAAACACTATTTAACTATAAAAAAAATCATTTGCATGTTTCAAGAAGTACATATTTTTCATAAATCTAGACTTAATTAATGACTTATAAAAATTATATTTCGGGTAAGCAAAAAAAATTAAAAAAACATAATAAAATATCAAAATAGTAACTTGAAATGGGTGAGAAAAAATTTGACGACTGTTTTGTTATAATATATATATAGATTTCCCTTTTTGTTAAGTCATAATTATTAAAACTACATCGAACTTTTGTATTGGATTGGTTAGACCCTTAATGTCACCACTACCAAGCCAGTTAGATTAAGAAAATATTAAAAGATATGTCTTAAGTCAAAATTAATTAGTTTTAGCAGTTCCTTTGGTTTTACTAATTCTACTGATTCACAACAAAAAAGGTAAATGATATTAAATTTTATCTAAAATACTAAATGGTTCAGAATTTGTAAATATTTCTTTTTATGAACAAATTGCTGTTTGTAGGAAAAAAATACAGAAAGGGAAGATTTGAACAGTTACTCCTTTCTTAAACTCTCCAATTTTAGTGAATTATGTTTTTATGTTATTCTAATGAATTTTAATATTAATAAAATTATCCACTAATGGAATTGGGTCTGACTAGTATTCTGGGTGGTTCGGTGATTAATTTAGTTTTAATATTTAAATAAGAATATGTTTAATAGTATAAAAAATATATAAAAATGTCACATCTAAGAAATTGAATTTCATATTTAGTGTTTGACACATTATATTTTTTATAAAATTAAATTTTATGATACAATCATTAAAATATATTTTTATCACTTTTACATAAAAAAAAATTATTTAAAAAGAGATAATTTTTATTTTTCAGCTGAAAAATTCAAAATGTCAAACACACCCAGAACATAAAATAAAAAGGAACTGCACTGTTTCTGAGTTTGAAAACGACAAAAAGAAAAAAAGAAGAGCAGGAGCAATACCACATTCCATATACATATACCCATTCAACCCCACAATCAATGGCGCCTCCAGAGGTTTCGAAACCTGGGCTTCATGTGGATCCGAATCATCGGCGCGTGCCTCTCGCCGTCTCCCCACAGCGCGTAGGCCTCCTCGCCGTGCACGGCATCATCGCCGATCTCCAGGTCGTCCTCGTCCATCCTGAGATTGACGATGCGGCTGATGATGAAGCAGACGAGGCTCGTGGCGACGATGTTCCAGACGGTGATGAAGACGGCTCCGAGAAGCTGAATAAACATCTGATGCAGGCCGCGGCGTGGATGCCCCGTGGCTATGCCGTAGGCCAGCCCATACATGTTTTTTTTGCCGTAGAACAAGTAGAGGAGTCTATGGTCGGCGAAGAAGCCGGAGAGGAGGCCGCCCAAAGCTCCGGCGACGGCGTGGGTGTGGAAGACGCCGAGAGTGTCATCGACTCGCTGGAAGAAGGCTGATTTCTTGTGCAATACCATCATGGTGTACCACGGGACGGAGCCGGACATGGCTCCCATGATCACTGCGGCCCATGACTCCACCACCCCTGCCAACCAAAACTTATTTACAACTCGGCCTAACCAAGTTTGGACCTCTCAACTATGAAGGCTAAATTACACAGATTACTTTTTAAGACCACCCTTTCTTTTTAAAATTTACAATGAGCACCCTTGCTATTAATATTAAAAAAATTAAATTAGAAGACCATTTTAGTCCTGCCTATTCAATCTCTCTTTCTATCTCCTCTCCCTGGTTATAGAAGTAAAATATTAAAAAAAAAAAAAATTTTGTTGGGTGAAAGCCAGAGGGGTGGGGGAAGAAGAGAAGGTTGTTGCCAAAGGAAGGAGGTTACTAGAGATGGGGAGAAAGAAAAAGCATAGGAGAGAGTGAGCCTCAGCCTTGAGGTCATTTTTTGGATATTTCTGAAAATTTATTAGTGTTTATTCGTAATTAGAGATAAAATGTAAAGTAAAACTTTTAAAATTTAAAATGTAAAAGTAAAATTTTTAAAATTTAAAGGGTGACTCCTTAAGTTAGACATAGAATAGTTTTTAGACTTAGATTTATAATTAAAGTTTTGATCTATTGCCCGACACAAGCATACAAAGAATTGGGAGAGGGAGAGTCACACTGCCTTTAAGCTCGTTTATGTCAAAACAAATATTATGTTGACGTAAATATTATCACGTTTCACTTCAAAATCATATTCAAGGGCGATGAAATATCAATCGGGATGAGCTAGTCTGGTGCTATTATAGCTAGTGAGTCTGCCCTAGGGTATGGCCCCACGACCTGCTTAAATGGCCTGGCCAACTTGGCATTCATTTGGCTAAGCTCGTGGCCCATTTCATGTTAACAAATTAATAAATCTAATATATAATTATTTGTTTAGTTTTTATTGCATAAAAATTCTAAGTTAGCATTTTAGTCTTCTTAGAAATTTTAATTTTGATGTTAATTAATTAATGTGATTAAAGCCAGCTAGCTATAACAATATCAAAAATGGATATTTGGTAGATAGGCGTGATGTTAACTAATAATGATATTAAAGAAGAAGATACTTAAATTTTTTTAAATCCGTACTTATAATGATATTATAAACCATTTCAGAAAAAAAAAAGTCTAAATAAATTATAAAAAATAGGGTACGTGGCCGAGTGGGGCAATGGTCGGCCTAGCCTGTTATAGTTGGGCTGGCTACCCCTGGCGTGACCCAACAGGCCCAGTATTATGCTTGAAGGGCCTTCCGACTCATTTTACATGTGTATGAACTAACCTGCGCCGGGTGTGATGCAGACAAGGCCAGTGATCATTCCTTGGACGGCGCCAATGACGGAGCTTTTCCTGTATACGATCATGTCCAGCGACAGCCACACGAACAGGCTGCTGGCCGTGCAGATATGGGTATTCAGAACGGCCAGCGACGCTATCGGATTGGCGCTCACCGGAGATCCACCGTTAAACCCTGTCCATCCCAGCCACAGGAACCCCGCCCCTCCCAGCATGTGTGTTATGTTGTTTGGCGGGAAATTTTGCCTGTCGTGCGAATGCCTTGGCCCCACCTACACCCACATTTTCAATGTCCATCAGACGATCGATATTCCATCATCGTATTATTATTATACTTATACAGGGCTAGGAGGTAAGGGTTGAATTGTTACCCAATAGGCGGCGACAAAACCGGCGACGCCAGAGGACAGGTGGATAACGTAGCCGCCGGAGAAATCAATGATGCCGGCCTTCTTAAGGAAACCGTCGGCCCAGATGGTGTAGGCCCCGACGCTGTACGATAGGGTCAACCACAGCGGAACAAACCACATCCAAGCGTAGAAATTCATCCGGCCAAGCAGCGACCCGGCCACCAAGATGACGGTTATGGCGGCGAAGGCGAACTGGTAGAAGACGTAGTCGGCCTTGGGCACGTAAGAGTGGGCTTCTTGGCCCAGGAGGTAGTGCTGGGTCAAGGCCCAGTTGGGCTTGCCCAGGATGGGGGCCAAGCCGGTGCCAAAGGAGAGTTGATGTGCCCAGAGGACCCAGCAGATGAGGGCCGCTGCAAAGGCGTAGAGCGCCATGAAGGCCGAGTTTACGGCCCATTTCTTCTTCACCATGCTGCCGTAGAGAATCACCAGGCCCGGCACGCTCTGCAGGCCCACCATGGCCGCCGCCGTCAGCTCCCACGCGTTGTCCGCCTTGTTCAGCCACTCCGGCGACGCCTCGTCCGGCTGCAGCCCCGGCGGAAGCCACCTGTAAGCCTCGCCCATTTCAGAGAGAGAGAGAGAGAGAGAGAGAGAGAGAGAAATTTTTGGTGGCCTTTGCAAGATAAAGAAGAAGATGAATTTGGAGTTTAGTAAGGAGGAAGCATTGGAGTTATCGGTTTGGTTGGCTATAGAAATTAGAAAAGGATCAGTCTTTAATTTACATTCTTATTTGGTTGCTGTCTGGTGTCTGCTAGGGAGTGGGTTTTCCAAGATTCATCTGAAAATATCCCGAATGGCCGTTCCCAGTTGTCCTCTTCTTCCCTTATTGTACAAAATTGCCAATCCTCAATGCCCACGCGTATTCTATCCTATTTTATTTTCTAGACAGATTTTTTTTTTTAATTATAAGATTCTATAATCAATTATTTTATCTTTTACTAAATAAATTATGAGTAAATTTCACACACACTGTCTGCTTAAAATTTGCTTGAATTGCACTAATTAGTATATTTTTTAAAATCAGATAGACCTCCCTTACAATTAACTAAGATAACATTTATTAAAATGAGTAAAGATAATAATGTTTTTCATATTAAGATATAGAATTGTCAAGATAAGATTAATTAGAAATATTCTAAAATTTTTATTAGACTATTTGTTAATTTTTTTAAAATAACTTAAAAAAAATTAAAATGTATTATGAGACATATGAGTTTTTTTTATTATTTATAAGGTTCAAAATAAATTTATCTGAAAATGGATAAATAAATTTATCTAAATAATTTTATATAAGAAGTGATATGATTTTTTTTAAGGATTATTAAATAAATTTAACAAATATAATAAAAAATATTTTTGTTTATAATATTTTTCATATTTTATTTTTTTCAGCTAATTAACAAATACTACTTTAACTATAAAACTTGGCTATTTAACCGTTCTACTCAAACAATTTTTTTATCTTTCTCTCTTTTTTTGGGAGGGGGGCCATCTTTTCTAGCAACTCCAATATCATCATCTCCATCGTTCTTTTCCAACAACTAATCGACGACTCTTAAGTAAGTTATCTCTTTTTATTCTTTTTTATTTTTATATGACTTAGGTGTCCAACAATCAATCGACGACTCTCAAGTAAGCTCTCTCTCTCTTCTTATTTGAATTCATGAAGAATTATGAAAAAAAAATAACACGAAACCAAAGTACGTAAACTCATGAGAAAAATGGATTATTGTTTTCCTTTTTATAGTTCTTGTAAACATAAATTACACTAATGCCCTAAAATTTAGCATAAATATAGAAATTATTTCTTATTTTTTAAAAGTTACATTAATTACTCATATATCATTAAAATGTTATGTTACACGTACAAATGCCCTTAAAATGTTATAACTTTATATGAATGCGAGGAAAACATGTTGTAACCTTTTAATGTAATTTAAACCCCTTTTTTTGTAAAATTTTTATTCATTTGAGCAATGTAACTTTTTTTTTGTTTTTCATGATGAATGAATGTGATGATACATAAATAGAAATTTAATATAAAATAATATATATTCCATTAATGTCCGTACGTATGTTGAAAAGCTCTTAATCTTCCAAGTGATTTTATTAATTACTCCACACATGCTATTGCAAAATCACTCTAAAATGGAATATTATATATATATGACCAATTAAGTTTCATAAGCTTATTGTCTTAAGTTATACCTACAGAGGCATTACATTTCTTTCGCTCAATATCATTCGCTTGTAATTAAAAACCATTGTCATGTTTATTATAAGGATTCTCTTTGCAGTTAATGTTCACACTTTTATATATGATTAAAATTAATTACTATCATATTACAATATATATATATAGTGATGTCCTTGTCAACGTTCAATTTCAGTCGAGTCCGATTCTTTTTTGGGCCGCGCTGGATGATTCTAGGTCAAGGTAAGAAGAGAAGCCTTTTTTAAGAAGCTAATGAAGAACACTTGACAATTTTCTCGTGGTTCGGTCAGAACGATGCCTACTCCACGCCCGCACTCTGATTCTTCTTTCAGAATGGCGGTTCCTCTCATTATTCTCCATGTTCCTTATGTTACTCTGTCCCCTATTTATAATCGAGGGGGCTTTACAGTTTGGATAACATATAAAAATAAAAAGATGATATAATGGGGGATAAACAGTCCTTATCATCTGTTCAAAATCGTAAGTGGGATCTTCATCTCGAGGAGCATGGGCTGCTGCAGCAGATGGTCCCTACCTCTGACTCCTTGGCAGCTTTTGCCACTTTATGCGAGTTGATCGTTTTCGGGCCAACGACCTCGGTGGTCTAGCGATCTGAAGGACGCTCCTTGGAGTTTGCTCACGGATGACTTCAGACTCGTTTGAAGGATATCAGGACTTCGCCAGGTGTCGCTTTATAAGTTTGGTTTCTGGCAGCGAAAACGATCTCCTCCAGTGAGGTCGTTTGGGCTTTCTTGTTTCCAGGCGATCGGGCTGGCCCATCCGAGTGAGTCCAGCCCATACGAGAAATACGTATAACAGTCCTTAATTTATAATTAATATAGTTTAATTAATCTCTTTTGAAGTGAATTTGCATGCATGCACATAAATTTATGTGCATTGAATTTGTAGGTTTTTGCATTTGCTTGATAGATCAATGTACTTAATTAGTATATGCACATATCTTTAAAAAAATATTAATGGTTATGAGTTCTTCACAATAATTAAGAAAAATACGAGCTAATTATTTTCTTTGTTTCTAGCTATATAAACAATTTTACTTAACAACATTGCATATCCTTGAATTTGGTGGTTAAAATATTAACGCAAATGATTGAGCTATATATATTCAATGTTTTGGGTCGTAGACGAAAGATTTAATTATCATGCAAAATGAATCATTTTCTAGTGTCATCTTTGTCTCTTTAATGAAGAGTTCTGGCCTCTGCAGCATTAAAATTTAAAACCAAATTAATAATCCCCAGTCATATATCATCATACTACCCAATGATTGAAGGCCGGATCTATGTATCAATCAATCGGTCTTAACTGGTTACTACTAAGCAATGTGAATATATATTAATTATTATATATTAAAGCCACCGTCTTCTTCTCTCTCCACTCAAAATACATATAAAATGGAGTCCACATGGGCATAGTCAAGTGATAAAGGGATAGGCTTAAAAGCTTGTCTGGAGATTCCTAGTATGGATTCAATTTATGGGGGAAGCAAAAATGCTTCTTTCTGGAAAAGGACCTTAAGAGTGATATTAGTGGTGTTTAGGTCTACCACTCTGATCACTTGGGCACATCCCTCGATTTACCTCCTCAGTATAGCTCTAGGGGCGAGGTGGCTGAAGACGCCAGTAATGGGGCATAATCCAAAAAAATGGACGTTCCCACGTCCCACCCAACCCATTTTTCTTTTTTTTTTTTTCCTTGAATGTTAAACATATATTCATAAAAAATATTAATTTAGGACACAAATACATGTTTAAACAAAGTGACACTCACAAAATCATTACTTTCAAACAATTATTCATTTGAAACACATATGTGACGACTTGTCTCCTACCACATTATCTAAATTGATGAACCACATATAATAAATAAATATATGAGTCTTCTTTTTAATTAATAATTACTTAAAAGTGATAATCGATTATATATGTTGATTCTTATATATATATATATATATCTCAAGTTAATATGAAAATAATAATTTTATGAGTCTTATTTTTCTTACATATGTAATATTAATATCATGGCTATGAAAGCTTTGCCCCTGTCGTCTTTTATCTAGTAAAAATATGTATATTTAAACTTTTTAGTAGACTTGTATCTGCCAAGGGCATTAGAATGATGAATTATACATAAGAGGAGACTTAGAAGTGTTATTTCTTGTGGGGTGGGCTTATGATAGATAATTGCTTTGGAGTCTCAACTTTTGCAAGTTATAGGTGCACCATTTTTAAGTTTCATATGTACAGTACATATTTCTTTCATGTTTGATAGAAAAGTGGAATATATAATATATAATGGAACAGAATGTAAAGATAAACAAGTAATGTAGAATTTATTATCTTTTAATATATTATTTGAGAGAAATAAAATTTAAATAAACACAGTCATTTTATTTTATTTGAATAGAGAATGGAAATGGGTGATATTATAATTATATTATTTTATTATTAAAATAAATAAATGAGTACAATAATGTAATAACAAAAATAATAATAATATCTATAAATATGTTACATCCCTCTCTTTACACCCCAAATCGAGAAATAAGAAAAAACACTGGGACGATCAGAAAATGCATAAAAAAGAAAAGAAAAAGAAAATCAAAACTTGCCGTATTTATGCCAACAAAGAAGCATAACAACGCATCTTCTGGCAATGTAAAATCTGGCCCTTTGCTCTCTCACCAGAAACATACAGCCTTGCCGCCGTCCGCCGTCGACGACTGCTCCGTCCCACCTTTCACCATTCTGCTTGCAGCTGTGCCGTGAACCACACTGACCCATCAATTTATATGTATCTATATATACGTGTATATATCTTCACTCTCAAGTCTCATCGACGACGGCGCCGGAATTAACGATGATCGATATCGCTTTATCTGTATGCATGCCTGCAACTAAATCAACAGCCAGCTAGCTATGATCACTGCAGCTTCACTGATCTCTTTCTCTTTCTCTTTCTCGGGCAGCAAGAATTAAGGACCTCTGAAAATTTTCAGGTTTATCTTCTTCTTCTTTGAGGTTTTTCCTACATATAGCAGTTGTTTCTGGCATCATGAGCAACCGTTTGGTTGCCGATAAAAGGGTGGTCCATCGCGCGTCGCCATTCGGATAGGATATGGAGAACAAAAATCTCTTGTATATATCACGGTTCTTGGTTGAGTCATCATCCCTCTAAAACGACGTGCCACTGATATGTTAAAAAATTGATAATTTTGCAGAAAAGTTCCCTAAACTTAGATGACTGTGTTATTTTATATTAGAATTTATTTATTATGATCAGCCTTCTAACACCCACCCATCCATATTAAATTTGATCAATTGATTTGTATATGTATAGTTACCCCATTTTTAATTGAATAATAATAATATTTGATTGAATATAATTCTCATGTATGATTCAAATTAAATTGCAAAGCAATAGAATTTTTATGCGAACATAATTAATTATCGTTAATGTCATGCATGGGTTTCTTTATTCTCAAGAATTTTTTAAATTTTATTGAGAGAATTAAATATTTCGTTTGGTGTGATTTATTTAAAGCTTTTAGCTGTAAGTGACCTCATAAGATTCCTAACCAACTAGGGGTCCCACCTCATGGCCAACCCGAGTTAGATGACTCAGCTACCATTTCTAATCATCATGCACGAATTGAATCAAATTATTCTCGAGAAAATTTTACTTTCTCAAGAAAATATATGCTTCAATTTGGTATTTGGGCACGGCAGATGTAAGGCATTCCGACCTTCGTATCACTTCCTTATTGAGGGAATATTCTTAATTAACAAATAAGTCACGCATCTTGGATTACTCAACTACTAATTAATTAATTGTGCATTTTAATGCTAGGTAGTGAATAAATGAATGTTGCATCATATCAACACTTGCTTATTTTTAGAAATATATGTAACAATTTCAGGGTGCAAATTCAAAGCAATCCGATCCTCAAATGATCTTCTTGTTCTGTTGTTTAACTCTATATAATGAGGATCATTCTTAGCGTTATGTAGGCATGCATATATGTTTTAGGGGCGAATTAGGAGAGGAACAAATTTAATTTACGAAAATGCGCATTAGTTAAATGTTGTTTTTGATTATTTTGGCAACCAATCATTCTCTATATATTTTGTATATATATATAGTAATGGTATACGCAAATAAAGTTTTATATAGAATGGCTAGATTTTTTTTTATTCTTTGCTAATTTACATTATATAACAACCCACTAAAGGGAAAACACATACAGCACCATATGTCAAATGAATATAACTTAAAATCTCTCCCCCTAATAGCATACTACTATATATACTACTACGTACTACATGGTCTTTAAGCGCTATCATCTTCATCTACCGCCTTTTTGATGATATATAGTCATCAGCGTTTGCCTCTCATCACCCATGGAAGATCCCTTCATCACCATCATTGAGTCTCAACCTTTCCATCATCAGTTGATCCTCTCTTTCTTATCGTCATTAATCCTCTTCAACATCTCTTAATTCCATTGATTTTTATAAAAAGTATGATTTCATTCTCTTGAATTTAACACAATCGAAAAAATAAGGGATCGTTGGGAAGACCAAAACAATGACGTGGCGAGCTAGGCCTCAATCCAATAGAAAAAGAATGTGAATGAATATAGGAGATGGCCAAACCAAGCCTTACCCTTGTTAGCAATCAGCTGAATTATTCATGTATAATACATAAATTATTTCATATTTTTATTAAAAATATTATACTCGCATATTTTTAAAATATTTGGATTAATTCACGTATTTTAAGTCTATAAAGTATAAAATGTGTATCAGCTGAAAAATTCGTTGACATTGCCATGCTTCCTATGTTACATTGCTTGTACTGTACGCAGTCCACTTGCAATGCAGACGAGCAACACTTGCTCTCATGTGGTCGTGTTGTGCCTCTACCCCATTCGCCCACATATAGACCTCAATTGTGTAATACCCAAGAAATTGGAATTATTTGAAAATAAGTGTTTTATTAGAAAAATAAAATTTTGGGGAAAATTCGTATCTAAATAATCCAAAAAATTGATCGAATCAACTATAGGGAATGTCCTGTAACCAAGATACCTAAGAAAAATGATATGAAATTGATGAGTATTTCGAGGCATAATTTATGGCATCAGAAGAAATTGGATCAAAAATGATTTTTGGTACAGCTAAAATATAGCTATGATTCTGGCTAAAAAATCGAATTATCGCAAGAGACTTTCGAGAGGTTAACGAAATCCCAAGGAGGTTCATATTTATCACAGGAGACTTTCGGTGCTGGAAGACTCGAGAGAGAGTGGGCTGAGGGACCATGGGGCAACACCTAGGCCGACAATTGGCCTTAGCATGGTTGTAAACGGCCAAATTTTTCGACCGAAAGTGGCCAGAAAGTTGACCGTTTAAATCAATCTTTGGGGGTCACTTTTTGGTGGATTTGGACAGATCTAAGGCCCGAGAATGACTTTGTGACCTTGGTTGAAGCAAGAGTTGTCATTTTAGGATTCAAATTTGTGTATAATAGAGATCCAAAATGGCCGAAAATTTTAGAATTTTAGGCTTCAAATCAACAAAGTTTTTGAACAAATTAAGGCACCAAACCATAGGACTTTTGTTTCCCATGAGGTGATGATTATTTCTAAAAATTTTGAAGAATTTTAGAGTTCATTTAAAAGGTGATCGGAGCTTCATTGGAAAAATCGAATTTCGCCGGGTTGGACTAATTTTTGCTCGGAGAAAGGTCTTTAGGGTGTTGTTTTAAACTCAAATTTGGACAGAATGATCAACTAAAGGTGGGATATCTTCTGGTATAGGATGTTTGATTTTCCGGTGTGCCGACGCTAGAGAAGACGATCGAGTGTAATTTTTATTGTTTTTAAATGTTAAAAATAAGGGGAAATAGAGTAAAAATATAAATAAGAGAGATAAAATTATAAAAAAATGTTAAAAAATACAAGAAAAATGAATATTTTACTTTTATGAATTTTTATTTCAGAAATTTCCTGAGAAAATAATTATTTTAAATTTTTGAAAAGAAACTTAATTAGAACAAAATAGTAAGAGGTTTTGAAAAATTTCCAGAAAATTTATGGAGATTAGAAATATTATTTTAGGAATTTTAATGAATAAAAATTAAATAAATTACTTTATTAGGTATTTAATTTAAATTTTGAAAGAATTTATGACTATGAAAAATAGAGAAAAAATAAGAAAATGTCTGAAAAAATTATATTATTGATTTTCCTTAGAAATGATTAGCCAAGAAGTGATTTGACCAAAGATCTTGAAGATTTACGTTATTTTAGAGGTTGACACGCAAATCGAGACAAGTCAAATTTTTGTTTTAAGATGAGTGGTTTTATCTCAAGAACCTATGTATGACATGTTTTCTTCATTATGTATGATATTTATTGAAATTATAATCATTTTGTCATATTGCATGGAAAGTCAAAATTTTTACATGACACAATATTATTGCCATATTGATATTCATGTATGGGATTGGGATGTCGCCCCGATAGTGTAGCCGTAATTCCCCAAAGACAAATGATGGAACAATGTTAGGATTATCCTAAAAGCAAATAGGAATTCTGCCTAAGGTTCCGTGTTGGGCTGGTGGGCCAGAGAAGTTACACTAGGGCATATAATTGTTTTTATTATCGCATCATGTGTTCATGTATCATGTTTCTAAACCCTCACTAGAAAATTCATCTTCTAATTGGATTATGCCACTGGAACATTCAAACATTCCAGTTAGGATTTACAGCTATGACGAGGGGATGATTGATGACATGGCCGATAGGTTTGGTGAGATGTTCCAGTATATACTTATTTGTGAGGATTCATGATATGTTTTTAGTCATGGTTAAAAGATTATATTATATTGAAGATCATGTATAATTGTTATGATTTAATGTATTTTTGAGGCATCATTAGATTATATCAGAGGTGTTTGGTTGTTATTTCAAGAAATGAGTTTCCATGTATTTAAGTATTTGATGATACGATGGTGCAGATTCTTGTATTATGAATAAAGCAAACTCAATTATGTTCCATATCAGGTTTCGATTTTATTTTTCGCATTTATGATGATTACCTGTCTTATCTTGTTGAATCTTATTTTGGTATGCTGGGAAGGTAGAACGGGATTATCGAGAAATGATTTATGTTGAGTTAATGTGAAAAAAATATATATATTCCCGAAATTCTTAAGTTATTTAACGCTCAAAAAAGTGGGGTGTTACAAATTGTACCTTCAAGTTCAGTATTTTTTTCAATTTTTGCCACCTAGAGTCAATCTTATTTTCGGCTTCTCGAAAAAGCTATTCTCGTTGTCGTGAATCGCCAACCACATTTCCCTCTAGAGTTTATATTTCTAGCGACTTTGTTCTCACTCAAATTCAATAACTTCAATCTCTGTCTCTCTCTCTCATTGGAAAGCTTTTCTTCGTCTCTCTGTCCGTAGATTGCTTCGTTTTATTTCTTGTTTTGTGCTTTTCTTGACATTTCTTGAAGTAATTTTTTTATGCTAATTCTCCATCTTTATCTTAATCTATATGCACAGAAGATTATTTAGGGCCTATTTTGCTACATTTTTAAATTAATTTTTAGTTTAAAATCAAACAATGTAAGAAGACAAATTTGAAAAATTGATTTTTGAAACTGTTTCTAAAATTAAAATTTAAAAAAATTGAGATTCAACAAAATTTGTAATATATTTGTGTGCATATATAAATGGATCGTCTTAACAATTCTCATTTTATAATATTGGTGAAAATATAGAATTATGTTTTTGTGTTTAACGAATTGTTTGCTTATTTATTAGAAATATATTTATATTCTTATATATATAATATGTCAAATTTTTATTGTTGAATTTATTTAGTTGAAACATATTAAACACAAATTAATTATATTCTAAATATTTTTTGTATGACGAATGTTTGATCATATTTAAAATATGTTAAGCTGAATAATACTCGTACTTTTACGAGTCACGAATTGCTAACAATGAGCCTTACTAGAATGGAGTGGAGAAGAAGCCGAGAGGGACAAACGACCTCACTTGACTTGAAGGCTCATTGATTTGCAATGCATGTGAGTTAGAAAAACTATTGTCAAACCTTGAATTGTCAATTAGAATAATGCTATTTGTACAAATAGAATTTTTACAAGTAGGTTTATAGGAAAGGAAATTTATTTGCAACTAATTTTTTTGTTCTTCGCAACTAGTAGAAATTCACTTTCCCCTTTTTATTCTTTATAGTCACGTTAATAACTATTTGCAATCAATATTTTACAAAAATATTATTTTCTATTACAATCGCACACAGGCACAACCATCCCTACACAATCATCTCTAAAACACATTCTCAAACCCCAACAACTCGAATCCACAAAGACAAGTTTCATAAGAGAATAGTGCAAAATCAAGGACACACATATATATTCATACACAGTTACACATATATACACATATACAAAGACACACACACACACACACACACTATATATATATATACACACACACACAGACATACCCGCCAACAGAGGCCATGAAAGTCGCCCTGAACCCAGGCCATGAAAAGCGGTTGCCTTCGACAGGTATGGCCATCGCTAATTGTGTATGTCTGTGTGTATAAATATATATATGCGCACATGCGTATATATATATATGTATGTGTGTGTGTATATATATGTGTGTGTGTGTGTACGTGTTCGGATATGTGTGTATATATATATGTGTGTCTGTGTATGCATTTGGATACATCGCCATTGTTCTTCTACTCCATTACTATATTTTCATCCATTTTTTGTCTTCGCCCCATTGAATTTAGGGTCCTTGGCCGCATCATCTCCGGTGTGAATGGCCAACTACGCATGGCGATTGGCGAGCAGCTTATTGAGGGAGAAAGTGGCTGCAATAGGGAGGGTAAAAATGAATTTTTAAACGAGGGTATTTTAAGTATATTAAAAGGTTGGTGTGGAAAGCAAAATGGGTGATTGCAAATAGAACTTCTCTTATAGGAATTTAAAAGACTATTTTGCCCATTTCTCTCTTCTCACAATGATCATTTTACCCATTCCTCTCATCTCTCTCTCTTTCCTCCTCTAGCACCGCCTCTCACAGCCTTCCTTTTACCCCTGTCTCGCCCTTGCCGCAGGTCGTTGCCTCGCATTGGCCGCACGCCACCTGCGCTACATCTTTACCTAATCGACCATGTAACACCCCATTTTCTCCGAGCGTGTTATAACTTAGGACAATTGTGGGATAGTATTTGTTTTTCTATAAACTACGACTAATCATATCATTGCTCTTATCCATCCCAAATTTTCATACATTTATCTCAAAAGAGAATCAACATAAATATTGAATGCGGAAGCTAGAATCGAACCTCAATATACTTCAAACGCTATAATATTACATGATTGTCTCAACATAATTGATAATACAAGATTATCATAACAAAAGTCTTACAAACATAACTTGTTACATGATATAAGTTTTTCAATATGACTTTAAACAAAACATAAGTTTCTCAACATGACTTCGAACATAACATAACTGGTACATATTAGAATCCTCATACGAAAACTAAATGCAGAAAATAACTTTATAATGTCTTGCATCTTTATATTTCGTCCACTTCTATGTCTTCGCTGCAAACCTCATCTGGAACGTTTGAATGTTTCAGGGGCAATGCCCACATTAGATGATGAATCATCTAAGTAAGAGTACATCATAATGCATATGTATGAATGCAATATACATAACATCATAACTGTCATGTTTGGGTCGACTGCACCTTAAGATTACCCGTCATTTTTCCAATCTCCCTGCCAGACCGGGGTGTATGGGTGCACCATTGGCAAAGCAACGGTGCCAGTACCTAATCCCAAACCCATGCAACGTATGACCGTGAATCTCATCATGCTCATATGCATACTTTGTCATCAATACATGTAAATGCAATTCACATGACATGTTCACATCAAATCATGACAACATGATAAAAATATTTACATAAAATCAGGTTTTGGTGGAAACTCTTACAAGTCATTTTCATAAACTAAATTCAGTTGAATAGTACCACTTACCTTGTAAAAGACAATTTTGCCCCTAGCACAATTTTGCTTCAAAATTCGCGTCAACCTTCCAATTGTACTTAATTATGAATCTTGACGTATCCTGACATCATAATTACTTAAGAAAATCAGATTTCTAATTTTTTCTAATTTCTCCAATTTTCTCCTATTATTTCCTCAAGATTATGAATTAAATACTTTCTCATAAAATTTTCTCAATTTATCTTCACAATAATTCCTAAAACAATATTCCCAAGCCCTAGAAATTTTCTCATAATTTTTAAAATCCATGTTCTATTTATTTCTCATTTTCTCTTTGATTTTCAAGCATCTATTACCTCAAAAATCCATAATAAATACTAATCATGTATTTCTCTCTCAATTTCACTATCAAAAATTCTAAAATATCATTCTAACATTTTCAAAATTTTTAAAGAAAATTTTGAAGATAACTTACCTTCTCGTGGAGTGATTCGGTATTCTTCTATATTGTGATGAAGCCTCGTTTTGCGTATCCAACAATGCCTTTTGCCACAAATCTTTGCACGAACTACTAAACCCAACCTATAGGATTTTTCTAGAAATTTTTGATATTTTTCTCTATATTTTTCTTTCTCTTTCTCAAATCTCTCTCTTACTCTCAAATCATTCTTTCTTACAACCTTTCTCTTTCTAATTCAAGTTCTCAAACCTTTCAAATTTTCTCTATTTATAGAGGTTGAATTTAATTTAGTTTAATTGTAGTGATCCACTATCTTTTATTATTTTATCATTTTTTTTATTTAATTTTCCACTAAATCTCACTCATAATCTTTAATTATTTGTCCATACACTACTTTATCTTTCACATTTCTCCATTAATTCATCCATTATTTTTGATTATTTGGCCACATTCTACTTTTTCTCTCACATTTCTCCATTAATTCATCCTTTATCTTTGATTATTTATTCACACCATATTTTGTCTCCCACATTCTCCATTAATTCGCCCATTAACTTTGATTATTTATTCACACCATATTTTGTCTCCCACATTCTCCATTAATTCACCCATTATCTTTAATTATTTTTTACTTTAATTATTTTTAACTAAAACTTATTTTGAATGGGCTATTCTTTCATTTAGTCCATAAATTTAAGCATACTTTCTTAACCTACTAACTCTAAGCCCATTTACTTAACCTTTATTTTCTCAACTTAACCCACTAACTATAAGCCCATTTACTTAATCTTTTTCTTTTTTCAATTTAGGCCACTAATTCTAAACCCATTTACTTATTTATTTCTTTTCAAATTAGCACACTAACTCTAAGCCCATTAGTTTTCTCAATTATAATTTTTAATTGATGTCAAAAAATATTTTAAATATAAAATTAATTATTATTATTATTATTGTCAAAAACTAGGATATTACAGACCACCGTCGCTCGCTATTTGCCGCTCGCTGACAGTGCGTCGCCTGCTACATCCTTGCTTGGCTGTCTGTTACATCCTCGCTTGCTCGCTTATTACATCCTCGCTTGGCTGCCTACTGCCCACCTTGCCCTCGTTGACTGTTGTCGCGAGAGGCGAGAATGCAATAGGCAGTGAGGGCGAGGCAGGAGGCGACGGTTTGTCAAGTGAGAATGCATCAACGAGTGCAAGACAGCGGCGAGCAACGAGGCGTATGCAACAATGAAAGAAAGGCTATGAGAGTCGGTGCTAGAAGGGAAAAGGTCAAATGAGAGGTTGCTAGAGGGGAAATAAGAGAGAAAAAAGAGGAGAAAAAAAATATTGCGAGAACATACACCTCTAAAACCCTCCTGTATGAGTAGTATAACTCTTATGGATTATTAACAACAAAGAGGTAGATCCATGAACAATGGGGACAAGGACCCAAAAATCAAAGAAAAACCTAAGAATAAAATGTCTATGCTTATTAATAATCATATATAAGTGACTTAAAATTGTAAAAATGTCACTTTACACTATTTTCATTTTTAACAGTATTATTTATTCAAAAAAATAAAAAAGGTACTATTTTAGATTTGTAAAGCTAGTTTACGGTTGGTGATAGTGATGATACTCATTGCCTATTTTCCCACTTTCATCGAAGATAACCCTTGGGAAAATTCAACCTAATAATAAATGCTACAAGCAACACATAGATAGGTACTTGGATTTGCTATTTAATTTCCATAGATATGCCATTCTTCATAGCCAAATATCTACTAGAGGATTTGTGATTCAAAAACACAGCTTTAGGTACTTGGATTTGCTTTTAAGTTTGTATAATCTTTTATGTAAGTATTGAACAGGTTCTTTTATACGTAATTTAAAGTAATTTTCTGTTAGAATTGCAGCCATCTCAACTCAATCACCGCATGTGTTGAAGCACTGCCGCGGTAAAGAAAGTTTGCACTTTGCATAAAATTGTTTTTTAACTCGTTACCAATATTTAGTCATGTTTAAAATATACCCAACAATTAATTAAACGAGCTACCAGATTATATAGCAAAATCGTAGACGAAGAATAGCATCCCATCACTTGTACCTGTAAAAGTTGCTACTAGTAGTTGTGTGAATGTGTGAGGAGGGGGACAGAGTGGTAGGGTATAGAGGGCGGAGCATTAAAGAGGGAATCAAATTAAGCCGCGGGCTGACATTCAAGTGTCTGAGCAGTTGAAGAAGAAGAAGAAGATGGGGTGAAGGAAACTCAGCAAATCAAGACCAGACAGGAACTGCTCTCTGTACGGAGACTAATTAACATTCAAAGCAGCTGGAATAATTAATTATGAGTTGCATTTGCAGTGCTTTCGCCCGCCCCGGCTGTATATATATGTAATGCAACTACTCTTATATTATGGAGTCAAAGATGATTAATGACTAATGAACGCGCAGATAATAATGTCATGAGGATCGATCGATCCTCAATTCCTGTTTGGTTCTTTGGAAAAAATATATATATTAAAAGAGATCTTCAGGGAGAGACAGAAAGATAAAAAAGTAAACAAAAGGGGAAGTTGGGCAGCTTGTCTTGTTTGAGGAGTAGGTGCTATACTGTTCCTTTCATCTGCAAGAATAAAAACTGAACAGTAGTGTCTTAAATGAGGGAGGTTTTAATTTCCTTTGCTCTGCTTCTGCTTCTGCTACTGCTGCTCCTGGGTGGTGTCGTTCACGGGCAAAAACCCATCTTCTTCAACTGCCCAGAAACCTCATTCAATATATATGTCAATCAATGGTTTTCAAATTGATTCCTTCTCCATCTCCCCCCCGCCCCATTATTAATGTTCTTCTGCCGTATCTGTTTCTCTGCACCTCTCTCTCTCTCTCTCTTGCAATGCGTGTATTGAAGAGAGTGCGAGGCGGAGAGAGAGAAATAGATTCCCTCATTAATGGCGATGCCTTATTAGTTGGACAGGAGAGGACAGCCAGTATCACGATCACGGCCATGCGATCCTTCGTAGACATACCGGAAGAAAATCAGCCCCTTTGTTTTCTTAATATTTTGCTTCAAAATTCAAATTGTGGGGGAGTCAGAAAAATGAAATGAAAATGGAGATTGGGATGTAGGTGCCCCTATTAAATCAAGAGTACTGTGGAGGGGAAGAGATGGTTGGAGATGGTGGGTTGTCTTATCTGGAGAGAGAGAGAGGGGGAGGGAGGGAAAGGGAGAATAATGGAGTTAAATGCGGTGGCCCTGCTTTCTGCTTTGGTAGTCGAGGTTTTAAATGCAATTTTGCAGGGACCCTCTCCTCTCCCCTCCGATCCGCCTCTTAAAATGCCAATTAACCCTCGGACATTCCCATCCCCATCTCCTCCCAAATCATCATTTTTCCCCTCTCTCTCCCTCTATCTCCAACCCTTCTTCCATAGTTGGGAATTCAAGGAAGAAGAAGAAACTGAATCTCTGGGTTGCTTCATCTTCTTCTTGTTCTCAATGTTGACGCATGACTCTTCTTCTTCATGAAAGAGTAACTCTGATATTGGCCTGGTTCACTCAGACAAAGCATCTGCCCACAAGCCAGCTACTTGTAAATTTCTCCAGTGGCATGCACACACACACCCACACATATATATAACGTCCGTATACATATACATATATATATATCTCATTGTGGGTAGGTACCTTTGGTTTGATTGAGCCGTGCCAATATCTCAGTTTCTCTTTCATATCTCCCTCCAGAAATAACATGTTAAGAAAGGTTTGTATTTATTCTTTAACTTGAACAAGAGTAATGGATCGTATCATCATGCAGTGCGGTAAAATTTACACTGAGTAGATTTAGTGCTTAATTTTATTTATGTACTCTATTCACAGATCTGCTCCTATTCAGGAAAATCTATTTAAGGTGTAGTTTGGGTATGGTTTCTTGTTCCCTTTTGTTTTTTTATTTCTCTTTGCTATTTAAGAAATTGTCATTGTGGTTCCTTGTTCTTTTCTTTTTATTTTTCTAACTTTATTTTTTTATTATTTTAAATTAGAATCGATGCTTTTGTATTTTAATGTGTTTGGTACTCTTAAGTGACATAGGTTCCTAACTCTCTGTTGCTTTGAGATTTTTTTTTAAGAAATTAATTCTCAAGTAGTTTGCATAAAAACTTTAAATGAGTTGGTCGACCATTTATAAAGATCGATTGATAATTCTTAAAATTTTTAATTAAAAATTATATAGTAACTATTGATAACAAGTAATTATGAGCATGTATAAAGGATGATCGATAATTTTTATAAGCATGTATAAAGGATGGTCGACAATTTTTAAAAACTGATTAATAGTTTGCAAAAATCGATCGATACTTTTAATTATTAAAAGTTTTGTTACGTAGATAATATGAGTTTTGTTAAGTAGATAATATAATAATCAATTCATATCTAATTGATTACCTAATCAACATTTTTAATATTTGACTTTAAAATGAGTGTTTTAAAAACGATAATCACCAAACCATTGTCAAAATTAATACGACTGCCAAATGCTTGAAGCTTTGAAAAACGGGTGCTCAGGCTAGAGGCGTGTGCATGGCCTTGGGACCTTTCCAAATCTAATTATTTGATAGGAAAGATGGTAGGTAATGCTACCGCGCTGGGAGACTTGCAAAAGCCCCATTTTTACTCTTCAATTTGAAGAGTTCTTTCACATTAAAAATTATTTTTTTAAGCGTGTGTGATTGATTTACTTACTGAGATTTGGACCGTATGGTATTTAGTTACATATTTTGCTTCCTCACCAATTCTTATAAGCAAGAGAGTAGTCTTTGTTTAAATTTATGTACTTTTTCGTTGCAAGTCATTTCGTTACTCTTGCAAGCGAGATTTCATAAAATAGAGCCATGAGAAGTGAGGTTTTGAATTTACTGGCAAATGATTAATTGATTGAGCGATTATTCAAATATATTACTCACAAATTCAAAAGTGAAAAAGAGTATTCATGCATTTTAGAAATGTTTTGAATGGTCATCTAATTAGTCATGCATAGATATATGCACATATCTATAGATAAATACATGCATATACACATGATATATATATATATATATATATTGATGCACATATGCATACACATTAAAGGCCTAAACATAAAAGTGCCCAACTTTACCATCTTAACTGTGTGACGCTCCTAACTCAGATTTTGACTTATTATCTGACTCAATTATTTCTCTGCAGCTGCAAGTGAAAGAAATCCCACAACCCGAAAGCTGTTAATTCTCAGACTCCCAAGATTTTGGATCTTTTCCTGGCAAGGGCCGACCGTTGGCCCCGACCAGTTCCCCTCTGACCGGCGGCGCTTCACCGCCGCTATTCTCGCTGCCTTTGGCACCAGAGCTGCCGCCGTTTCTGGGCGCGGCCAGACCGCCACAGGGGCTCGGTTTACCGCCGTGTCTGCCGCCGGCGAAGAGTGGAGTGTGGCTAAGCCGACCGTGCCGACGACGACCTTGCAGGAAGCCACGGACTATGTGGAGTTGGCGATTGCGAAAAGATTAAGCCGCATGGGAATTGCTTCTCGCCGGATAATGTTGAGGCTCACTCTTGATCGGACCGCGTGATTCCACGTGTTGCATGATTCAACAGCGAGCTCTTTAATTGTTGCAAATTTAGACAATCTAAGGGCAATTGGATCAAAGTCTAAATTGGAGTGCCACACTGCCAAATGACAGTGCTTTATGCCTTTAACACACACACACACACGCACATATATATATATATACATACATAAAAATTCACACACACACATACACGCATATATATATATATATAGACATGCACATGTGTATATATATACATACATATATACACAAAATATATATTTTATTTTTATATTTTTTTTATTTTGACACTCAAATTTTTTGTTATTTCAAAATTTTTCTTAAACTATACAATTTCGAGTCAATTACACTCTTAAATTTTTTGTTATTTTAATTATGTCATTAAATAGTAAATTTATTAAAAATAATAAATTTATTAGTATAATTTAAATAATAAAAAATTTAAAGATACAATTATCTCGAAATTGTAAGTTTTATGGATGTCTTTGGAATAATAAAAAATTTAAGTATTTAAATAAAAAATACAAATTCAAAAGTTAGATTATGTATTTTGCCATACATACACATGAACGCATGTATACATCAATGATTCATATATATATAATGGTTATGTATACATATAATTAATTTAAAAATATATATTTATAATGTAAATAAATAAAAAAATAGAAAACAAATAAGTAAAAGAGGTTTAAAAATACCTCTTTACTTTACTAAAAACACCATGTGACACTTTGAATTTTTAAAACATTTCATTAGACACAATTGTTTCAAAAAATTAAAATTATTAAACACTCGTTATATATTGACTATGGATCAAAGGTGCAATGTTTGACGTGACAGGAAATTGTAAAATTTAAAGTTAAAAGAAGTTTAAATTTTCAACATTTCCTCATCTCCCTCTCTTTCCTTCTCTTCAGTGTCTCTTTTATTTCTAGCATCTCCCGTCTCTTTCTCTCTCCATCATCTATATTCTTCTTTCTCTCTGTAGTAGCATCTCTTCAACTATTTTTCTCTAGTGTCTTCTCAGTTCTCTCTTTGATTGCATCTCTTTTGGTTGCCATTCTCTATGCATCTTCTATGTTAGTGGAAAGGTCAATCTCTAAGAAAGAAAGACAAAGATGGAGGAAAGTTGCATCTTCAACCTTGAATCAATGATGCCATCTTTGGGAAAGAAAGAGAGAGAAGGAAGGGAGAAAAAGAGAAAATTTTTTAAAGTGTATTCAAAATTTTAATTTATTGTGATATATCAATGTCAAAATATCTCAATAAATTAGATTCTCACAAAAGTTATCACGATAGAATTGTCTGCCTAGCATTGTCCATTGTTGATTGGACAAAAAATATTTAATAGTTTTATTTTTTTAGAGTAAAGATGTTTAATGAAACATTTTGAAAATTTGAAATGATAGATAATATTTTTAGTAAAGTATGGAGATATTTTTGTACTTTTTCCTATGAAATATTTTACATTCAAATAAATAATTGAAAAACCAAAAGTAGTCACGTTTCATCGCTCTTTTGGGGCCGAGTCTGCTGAAATCCATAATAATGGCGAAGCGTGGGATTGAAATCCCTGGCGAAGAGTCTCCATGACGTGGACACCGATGTCTTTGGCATCTCTTGTCTACTCTCATTTTGATGAATTCAGGCCCTACAGACTAGCCCCCTTCATTGCCATGTGGAGGCCGCTTTGGTTTGGATAAGGCCCGCCTCTTGCTAGCTTCCATTGTTTACTAACATTATTGGCCTCCAAAATATTCAAATTCAAGCAAAACACAAGCAGCTACGTTTTGCCGCATGCAATGAATGTCGGCCAGCCAAGCACGGTCAACCCCAATCCCTCCACGTCGACTCCACCTCAGCATCTTGAATTTGCTCATTGAGCCGCCCTGATGGCAGAAACTTACGAATTTTTAATCTTTAGTGAAGGTTTCAGTCTTGGATTATTGTACGTGATTTTTTATTATTTGTATTTTTTAATTTTAATAAAAGAGATAAATCACAAATAAATTTTTAATTTTTATTTAAATCAAATATTAAACTCTTGATCTATTAATATTAATATTAACGCAAAAATTTCAATTTTGTTCCTTATCGTTGCTGTTTTTTGTTTGGGGTCATTTTCATGACACCATTTTCATTCATTAGTTAATTTGCATTTCTTCTTTTTCTTTTTTAGGGTTCCTTGGAGTTTAAACACATTGACTTCCATTCCGTGGTCAAATTTGATTAGAATTCTGACTTTTTAGCTACGACTCTAAAACATTAGGTCAAGCGAGAAAGATAAAATAATATTAACAGTAAATTATAAAACTTAATTTGGATAATAATTGAATTTGCCTCGCGGATGCCCTGGCTGACAAGATAGCTTTTAATGGAGACGCAAATTGATGTGCGTGCGTAACACTTTCGGTTAACAAAAGTATCAAAAGGCGTTAATTATTTGAATTGACATAAGGACTAAAATATGTATCTTTTAATCTAAATAATTAATAATTACTTAATAATTATTTGAATTGCCATAAGTGACACATGTTGCTTAATAATTAGAGGGTGGTTCTTCTAATTAATCCATTTAATTTTTAAATTATTCATAAAATAAATAATTAATGAGTATTTTCTACTATCTGCAGTCTAATTGATGCAACCATTTGGTACTTTTTCGGTTTTTTTATTAAAATTTTATTTACACATTAAAAAACAAATAATTGACATATAATAAGTACATTTTGTTTTTAAATAAGATATGTTTATTGCATATTATTTTTAATTACAAACCGATTAATTATGAGTGTATTATATTTTACTACATTTATCATTAATATAATTACTTTATAATGAAAAATAATATGTAATAAACATTTACAAGAAATAATATACAATAAATCTAAATTAATTAAAATAAAAATACATTTTCTGCCCCTTACCATTACCCTTTATTATAAAAATAAATTAGTTATTCACCGGGCGATGCACGATAAATAAATTTACAAATGAAAAAATAAAAAATATATGAACTCTCAATAAATATTGGAAACACCACAATTTAATTTTATTAAATTATAAATATCATATGAAATGAAATTTATTATAAGATTAAATATTACAAATTTTTAAAAACTTGTTTGAATATAACGTTTGTGGTTGAGTTTGTTTGTTCTCCTTCTTTATCACATATTAGTATATTTAAACCATTTCGGTTTGTAACTCTTGATATAATTATGTATAACTGACCATGACTAAATACTAGTTTTTTCAAATAAAGTTCTATATGCAACAATGATTGTCCCTGCCTTTTGTTGATGGTCATAGCGTATGATACAATCAAATAAAATTGTCTTATTTGAAACTTGAACAATAATCTTGAATCCGATGGAATTAATGATATTCTTGGAATGAAGACCTTGTGTCTTGATACACATTTTCTAATTTTCAATATCAGATAATAGAGCAATTTATATGCGAAAATCGAACAATATAGAATCTGAATATTAGATAACGCGTTTTTAGAGGGATTCAATATATATCACGTTTTTAATTGGAAGGAATATTACTTCATAAAAAAAAAAAAACTAAAGACAATTTTTGGGTGGGAAACTGTGTGCAATAATATTGAAAATATGGATTTTTGATTTATAGTATTGAAATTTAATTTATGCAATAGTAACAAAACATTGAAAATAATGAAAATATTAAAAAATATGGATAATTTTTTATGATTTAATTAATAGTTTAAGTTGTCTATTTATATTTCTCATAAATAATATTTATTTTTGATTAGTTGAGAGATTAATTGATGAGAATATATGATAGAAAAGATTTATTTTTGATTAATTAATTATATTAAAAAATTCATTAGTTATTGTTGATGCACGTTTTTTAATTTTCAATATCAAATAATAGAATAGTCTATACGCGAAAATCGAATAATCCATGATCTAAATATTGCATAACACGTTTTTTTGAGAGATTCAATAACATGTTTTTAACTGTAAGGAATATTATTTATTGAAAAAAAGAAAAATGAAAGGTAACTTTTTGGCGGGAAATTATGTGCAATAATATTGAAGATATGGATTTTGACTTATACTATTAAAATTTAATTTATGCAATAATAACAAATAATTGAAAATATTGAAAACATTAAAAACTATGGACGATTTTGTATGACTTAATTAATAGTTTAAGTTGTTTATTTATATTTTTTAGAAATAATATTTGTTTTTGATTGATTGAGAGATTAATTGAAGAGAAGATATGATAGAAAATATTTATTTTTGAATAATTAATAACATTGAAAAATCCATTGATTATTACTGATACACACTTTCCAATTTTCAATATCAAATAATAGAGTAGTCTATGTGTGAAAATCAAATAGTTTAGAATTTGAATATTACATAACATGTTTTCAGAGGGATTGAATAATACGTTTTTAACTAAAATGAATATTACTTCCTAAAAAGAAAAACTAAAGATAACTTTTTGGTAGAAAACTGTGTACAATAATATTGAAAATATGAATTTTGATTTATATTATTGAAATTTAATTTATGCAATAATAACAAAACATTGAAAATATTAAAAGATATGGATGATTTTTTTATCATTTAATTAATAGTTTAAGGTGTTTATTTGTATTTTTTAAAAATAATATTTATTTTTAATTAATTGAGGAGAAGATATGATAGAAAATATTTCTTTTTGATTAATTAATAACATTGAAAAACTAATACAAATTTAATGCAAAGTTTAGAAGTAGCTTTTAGGCGAGAAACTATTTACAATAACTCTATTACTTTAATATATATTAAGATTATTAAGAGATCGATTCACTCTTATTATTATAAAAATTATTTTTGTGAAAAAGTTAAAGTAGAAGGAAAAAAAAAAAAAAAAAAGAGAAAGTAGATATGAATCAAGTCGCTTTCCTCCCAGGTATAAAAGAAAAGAAACCCACGAACCTTTTTGAGATACCGCCCCCACCGTCTAACTAGAGAAGAGTCAGGAGACCAGGCGAGATGAGCATAATAAAGAGGAACAAACAAAAACAAAAACAAAGGGCACGAGAGGGTTCCATTCTCTCCAACCCAACGCGCAACATACATACATATAATAGATTCTTCACCCTCCATCAGTACGCACAGCGTTTTGCTTTTTCTCTCTTGATCGATCCAAGGCTAATCCTTCTGCTCCCTCACCGACTCGGTTCTGAAGAAGATTCTGAATCCAATCTATAGCCTCTGCAGCGGTAAATATCTAAGGATGAAATTGCACCGAGGTTAAATTCGGTTTCGTTTTCGTTATCCTGTTAATGGCGATTGACAACGAGGAGAGTTGCGGCAGTAGAGCGGCAGATCCGTCGTCGCCGAATCAAAGTCGGAAGAACAGACAGAGGCTGGAGGTTTTCAACGAAGTGCTCAGTCGACTCCAGCACTTGAACCATCAAGAGGCCGCAATTCCGGCCTTCGAAGACCAACTCTGGCTTCACTTCAATCGTCTCCCTCCGAGGTACGCCTACGCCATGCCATAGCTTCCTGTTTTATTTCTCATTCCTCGCTCTGTTTAGCTACCGGAGACGAGTGGGGAATTTGGAAACCAGAAAACTACAGAGTATCGTGTGCTAGTTCCAGTTCGAAATATTCCTGTGAATTTTCGGTAATCACACGGGTATATAACGGATGTTTATATATTTTTTTATATTTCTTGCTTGAGTTCGGTGTTCAAGGAATGACGTGCTCTTGCTAATTTATGCGTGTTGACGTGTCTTGTGTATTCTCATTCCATGTGTTGCATTTAACTCATACTAAGCAAATTCTCGGATGTTTTTTCGTTTGCTTGTTCACATCGTATTTCTCTCTCTTTCTGGTGTATATTCGGTGAGAAATCCTTTTTGCTGATATGTAGATATGCTTTGGATGTAAACGTGGAGAGGGCAGAAGATGTACTTATGCACAAGAGATTGCTTCATCTGGCAGAAGATCCTGCCAATAGACCAGCCTTTGAAGTTCGCCTTGTTCAGGTAAACCTCATCCGCATTTGTTGCATCCTCAATCTTACCATTGTCACCTGTCACGATCCTTGTCTTCAAGATATTCCACTGTGAACAAAAGCAACCTTGTGGTTGAGGATCTAAGAAAGGCGACCTATTTGTAAAGGTCCTGTTTGTCAGCGGCAACATTTTCTGTACAACTAAAACATAACTCAACTTGTATGATTTTCCATGGAACACAAGAACAATCGTGTCTGGGATAGGAGCATGGAATGGAAATGGGTCAAAAAAGGATTTTTCTCGTTTGGTAGAAAAATAATGGATTAGGATGGAACGGCAATGGAGAAAAACATTTTTCCATCAATTCTCCTCCAAAGCCCTATTTTTGTCATGTCGAATTGGGTGAATGGATGAAGAACTTTGTTTTTGTGTATTGACAATATTAGCCTTAATAATTTATAAAAGTTCAAATTTGCCTTTAATAAAACTCTATTTTTCTCATTAAAAAGGTATTAAGGTCACTTGCTGTTTAATATTTTACCATTCCACCCGTTTCCATGGATCTCTTAAACAAGGAGAAAGTATTTTACATTATTTCTCATCCCATTCTCTCCCAAGCAAGGAGAAAATATTTTACATTCATTTCCATTCCTTTTTATTCCATTCCATTATTAACTCTCTCTCAAACATTGCCTAACTACAGATACATTATTGTGAATAGGCTTGTGAAAAAGATTTGAGTTGGTAATATGTAAGTGGCTGGACCAGATATTGGTTACCTTGAATCTGGAAGGGCTCCGTCTTTATTTATTTTTAGAGGAATGACTTCTAATTAGTAAGTTGGATCTTGCAATATCCTGCCCCTCTCCCAAGTATTTTTAGTTTATCTGATGAAAATTTAAGAAGATATTGGCTTTTAGATAAAATTATGATGGAAATATTTGATAATTGATCCAAGTGGTTGGACAACTCTTTGATGAACTGCCTTGGGTTTTTGGTGAAATTTAGCCTCAATCTTTTGCACTCTTCCAGTTCAAAAAATTATAAACTTGTTTCATTGTATTCAGGTTTATTGACCAGAAATTTAGCTAGATGTCAAGCCTATTTGAAATATTTACAGCAATTTGGGTGCTTGGGGAATGCTATTACAGTATTCAATGCTCTGTGCTCCCCTAGGGGACTGTTAAGATAAAGTTGGTGAACTTGCGCCTCTCTGTGTTACTAGGATTATTTTATTTCCCACTGGGAAACTACTTCTTTGTTATATTGGGATTAGCATTGGCATTTGCAAGGCAAGGGGATTGCTTTATTTAGTTAATCTTGTAAAATTGTGAAGGGTGATCTTGAATCCTGACTAAGCAATTGATTTTCAAGATAAATTGTTAATATTCTTAGTAAATGTATTTGTCATGACTCCAAGGAATCCCCAAGGGTATAATAGTTGAAGAATTTCGGTAGAGACTTTGATGAAAACTACCGCAATTAATTCATTCAATGGTAAACAGAATTTATACACTAAGAGTCCTTAGAATAGATGACTCTATCTCCTAAATACTAGCTAACTTTATCTTCTAGATACTTTCCTAAAAGTTAGGAAAAGATTACAACTTGTTTTACAGCTAACAGAATAATCTACAACTTTTGAATAATTTTTTGAATCCTTCTTCTTCCGTGAGATTCATCTTCAAGACTCCTAATGTATTACAACTTCTTCCAACAATAGTCGTACGAATTATATGTTTCTCAGTTTGATTGTATTTTCCGTTATAGCTACTAGTATATTCAGTTGTAAGCCTATAAATAGGCTGGAGTAGTTAGAGGATGGCAGCTTATGAATGAATTTGAATTCCATTTCCTTTTCTCAATTCTCCAAACTCTCCCGTGGTTTTCCTCTCTTCCTCCTTAATTCTCTCTGTTATGTTCTTTCTCTCCCTCCCTTTCTGCTCTTTCTTTCCCACGTTCTTACCAAATTCCTTTCTAAACCCTAGCCAAATCCTAGGGTCGTAACATTTGGTATCGGAGCTGACGATTCTCAACTATTATCCGGAAGTTGTAGTGATTGACCAAGGCGATTTCGTGCAACAAATTTCGACAGAGGATTGAATCTCAGAATTTGATTCTGACACACGAGAAGCTTCAATAGATCAGATTGGCCAACATTTTTGATCCGATTCCGAAGGAACCAAGGGCTGATCGTAACGAAGCGAGCAAGGTGGAATTGAACTCGAATTTGAATGCGTAGTCGAGCAAAGCAAACTTGGATTTGGAAGGCGAAACTGAGCAAGGCAAACTTTGGCTCAGAATTGAAGATGTAAAGGTGACGCTGACCCAAGCATCTTCAGTTGTTGTTCCAAAGCAATTGGATCTAGGTTACTGCATGTGACCAAGGCGAGAAGGAAGGTGTGGCCGGAAGTGGAACTGATCAAGGCGGTAGGCGTTTCCAAAAGCGGCGGTAATTCCAACAATCCTTAGCAGTAGGTTTGGGAAGAAGCAACGGTTTCCAACAATATAAGCTTGAAGTGGACGGTGATTGGGCGACGACTCCACTAGCGATCTCGAATTCACTCTGATCATGAGTAGATGGTGGGAAGGGAGGCGTGCATGTGACCAAGGCGAGAAGGAAGACACGATTGAAGCAGAGTCTTGAGCGATTCAAGAATTCAGGAGAATTCCAATTAGAGGTTGGTGATTGGGTGAAAACTGAAATGGAAGGTGTCGATTACGGCGAAGGTAATTAGGGTAGGTCACTGTAATCCATTGGCCAAGGTCGGTGATTGGGTGAGACGGAAGGCGTCGATTACAGCGAAGGTAGTTAGGGTAGGTCACTGTAATCCATTGGCCAAGCTTCTTGGTGCGATTCCGAGGAGAGTAGTTTATCCTTTGAAGGTGAAGTGGAAGTAGGTTTGGGAGTAGCTTCTTGGTGCGATTCCGAGGAGAATAGCTTATCCTTTGAAGGTGAAGTGGAAGCAGGTTTGGGAGTAGCTTTTGGGCGCAATTCCGAGGATAGTAGCGTGATTTTCGGGTGATTAAGAAGCTGAAGATGAAGCAGATCCAAAGTAGCCAATCCAAGAGGCGGTACCTATAGGTCAATTCTTGGATTGGAATTTTGGCAATTGTCTGACTTTTGGAGGCGAGTCAGGCCAGGCGACTTTTGACTCTGATTATGGCCAATTGTTGTGGCTGCAACAGAGTGGATCGAAATATCAGCAGGCCGTCTCTGTAGATCTCGACGGCTCTTATTCAGGTTGCTAAATCAAGAATTGGAAGGTTGTCCTTGGAACAATGAACTATTTGAGGTAAGTAACTTGAGGAAATGACGGAAGGCAACCACATGATGCAAGGGAAAATTGATAAATATCGAGAAAGTCTTGATAATGTTGGCCAAAAGCTGGATTGAATGGACGCATTGCCTATTCAGCTTGCTAGAAGGTATCTGGTCAGTACTCTGAATGAAACTAAGGTTAATTAGACTAGGTTTGGGGAGGATTGAAGTGACCGGTTTGTAGGAAGCTGAAGAAGTAGCATTGGAAGATGAGGATGGTGTTGCAGATAGGTTCCTTGTCACTGATGAAAGACAACCATGCAACAAGGACTTGGACCAAAGAAAGAAGCGGGAGGCTGAGGACTTGCGCAATACTATTGCTGCTTTGAGCAAGAACAACCATGTGATTTAGGAGATGATGGAAAAGGAGACTGTTGCCACATAGTTCAGGAGTTTGGATATTGGAGAAGGGAGCCTTGACATGGTGATCCTTGGAGTCTACATTTTATTTGTGCAGGAAAAACAAAAGCAACAGAATGTAAGGGAAGATGGGACAAAGCTTAGAAGGAGAAGGAGAGCAAGAAAAAGAGAGGAAGAATAAATCAGATTGTTAAGGCTGGAATTGGATGAAGAACAAGGTCAACAGTTGTAAATTCTTAGGGACAAGAATTGTTTGAAGGGATGAGAATTGTCACAACCCCAAAGAATCCCCAAGGATATAATAGTCATACGAATTATATGTTTCTCATTTTGATTGTATTTTCTGTTGTAGCTGTTAGTATATGCAATTTTAAGTCTATAAATAGGCTGGAGTAGTTAGAGGATGGCAGCTTATGAATGAAATTGAATTCCATTTCCCTCTCTCAATTCTCCAAACTCTCCCTTGATTTTCCTCTCTTCCCCCTCAATTCTCTCTATTCTGTTCTTTCTCTGCCTCTCTTTCTACTCTTTCTTTCTTGCGTTCTTACCAAATTCCTTTCTAAACCCTAGCCAAACCCTAGGGTCATAACAGTATTCTGAGTTCTTAATTCATTTTTTGTCAATCTCTTTTTCTATTATTTTTCATCAAATATCAATAAAAGAATTGTGTGTGTTGTGTCATTTGTATTAGATTAGGATATATGTGTAATCAGAACATTGTATTGCAGCATTTGTATCTTTCCTGTCATAATGTTAGATGTATAAGTCTTCTAGAAGGTTTGTTTTTAAGGAGAATGATTGACCGGTTGAATTAGTTATTTCCGGTCAGTCGGTTATTTCCATGTAATCCATGGCTCTATGGCTTATAAGTAGAGATTGTGGGATAGGGATAGTTGATCTGTATTAGTGTGCCTCAATCCGAGAAATGTTAGTTCCGGTTTCTGTCTTGTGTTTGGGATTGAGTGAGAGAGGTAGAGAAAGGCTGGGTATAGCTTTGTAATCTCGGAATTCTGCTAAGCTTTCAGGGTATATGGGCTGGGTAGAATTAAGGTTCTCTTTGTAATCATCCTAAAGGGTTATCAGGATCTGGACGTAGGTCTCATTTTGAGACCGAACTAGGATAAATCCTTGTGTGTTCTTGCTGTGTTTGTTATTCTCTTGTGTGTTTCAAATATCATTGTGTTCGCGGGTGTGGTAATACCTAGGGTGAGCTATTTGAGTTGAGAGAATCTGGGGGAGTGCTGCGATATACTCTTAACAGTGTGCAATAGTTGCACCCATTTCTGATGTTCATTTGATGACTTATCTTTGCTTGCCAACTGTTGTGAGCATGTCTTAGTTTTTCTTAACCATGTAGACAGACGCTATCACTAATACAAAAAATGTAGCTATGGCAATTATCTTCTATAATATGTTTGTATGATTTGGTAGTATGGGGGCGTACACACACGCTGCATGTGTCAAAACCCCTGGATCTCCATTCAACACTCCACCCTCCACTTGTGCAAAGGCATGATGAGCTGGATATTAAAAGATGTATTTTATTTGTATTAAAAGATGTATTTTATTTATCTTGTTTTAGTTTATCTTATATTTAGATGATGAGGGTTATATTTGGTTTAGGTTTTATCTTGTTTTCTGAGTAGGTTTTATCATTTATTGAGGTGATTATAGTTTGTTGGAATTCATAATCATGTTATTTTGCCTATAAATGAGCATATGATGTATTCTAAAATTTACAGTTTACAATTACTGAATACACTTGATATTGATCTCCCTTTCTGATTACTCTCTCTCTCTCTCTCTTCTCTCTATCAGGTTTCTTGTACTTCTTTCACAAGCTGCTTCTTCCCCTACTTTCTTCTATTTGTTCTCCAAATCTTTGGTCATTCCACATCAAATTTGGTATCAAATCAATCTTTTGATCATCCTGCATCATGAGCTACTTGCCACGTGGCAAAGTCGAAGTACCTCTCTACTAAATGCCTAACCTCAAGTATCAGAAATCAGTTTTATAAGGTGAATCATTCACCAAATGCTTAATTTCCTCTTCAACAGGGATTACCTTAGCTAAGAGATACTACACAGTGCTTCTATTTAGGCCCCAAACCTAGCCTTTTTATCACATCCCTTAGGATAAATGCCCATGGCATCTGCTATAGGTACTATGTTCTTAGTATTCTCCCTAGCGGGATCCTCTCCATAATATTTCACCTCAGTTGGTTAAATTTGAGTATCCTGGGTCCTAGGCAAAACCCCAAGGTCATTCTTCTCCAGGCACTACCATTTGAAACTTTTGAATTGGAGATGAGGACTAGTGGTATCATTGAAATTCCTAGACTTCATCTGTCTCGGTAGCACACAAAACTCAGGCCTTGGCTAGCCATGGAGAGAGAGATATCATAAGACAAAATAGAATTTTTCTGATATTGGGGATGACTTGCAATATTCTTTTTAACCACCTCTTGCTCCATCCGAGAGGGACCTGTCCTTTATATATTGCTCAATTGCCTTAGTTCCCTCCCTTTCCCACTTCAAAGGCCCTAACTTCCACTAGTCCTACTAATTGACATTATGCTTCCAGTATTAACTTAATTCAACTGTACTTGACTTGTCATTAAGTCACTGCATCTTCTTTCCCACATAAAACAACAACAACAACATATCCAGCCTTTATCCCACTATGTGGGGTCGGCTACATGAATTCTAGACTTCCATGTATTTCTATCGTTTGTCATATCTTCATTTAGATCCATATACTTCATATCGAACTTTAATGTCTCTCTCAAAGTCTTTTTGGGTCTACCTCTACCTCTTTTTGTGACTAATTGTTCCATTTCATCAACTCTCCTCACAGGAGCATCTCTTAGTCTCCTTCTCACATGACCAAACCATCTTAGTCTAGTCTCTCTCATCTTCTCCTCGATTGGCACTACTCCTACCTTATTACGAATAACTTCATTTCTAATTTTATCTTTTTTTGTATGTCCGCACATCCATCTTAACATCCTCATCTCCGCTACGCTCGTCTTTTGCTCATGCTGGTATTTGACTGCCCAACATTCTGAGCCATACAGCAAGACTGGTCTTATAGCTCTCCTATAAAATTTTCCTTTCAATTTTAATGGGATTTTACCATCACATAACACTCCCGATGCATTTCTCCATTTTAGCCAACCTGCCTTAATTCTATGTGCGACATCCTTGTGAATTTCTCCATCTTTTTGAATCACTGATCCCAAATATCGAAAATGGTCTTTTCTTTGTAAGATTTGGTCTTCTAATTTTATTATAACATCATCCACTCTTGCATTTTTACTAAATTTGCATTCCATATATTCTGTTTTCTTTCTACTTAATTTAAATCCCTTAGATTCTAAATTGTTTCTCCACAACTCAAGCTTAGTGTTCACTCCTTCTTTTGTTTCATCCACCAACACTATGTCGTCTGCAAATAGCATACACCATGGCACATCTGTCTGAATATCTTTAGTGAGTTCATCCATTACTAAGGCAAATAAGTATGGACTTAGTGCAGAACCTTGATGCAGTCCTATTGTAGTTGTAAATGGTTCAGTATCCCCTCCGCATGTTCTGACCCTTGTTTCTACACCATGATACATGTCTTTAAGGGCTTGTATATAGGCTATTTTGACTCCTTTCTTCTCTAAAACCCTCCATAATACTTCTCTAGGGACCCTATCATAGGCCTTTTCTAGATCTATAAACACCATATGTAGGTCCTTCTGATGATCCCGATACCTTTCCATTAGACGCCTCAGTAAATATATAGCTTCCATTGTTGACCTGCCAGGCATGAAACCAAACTGATTTTCTGACACATTTGTTTCTTTTCTAAGCCTCTGCTCTATTACTCTCTCCCAGAGTTTCATGGTATGACTCATTAACTTAATTCCTCTATAATTTTCACAGTTTTGAACATCTCCTTTGTTCTTGTATATAGGAACCAAAGTACTCTTCCTCCACTCATCTGACATCTTTTTTGATTTAAGGATCGCGTTAAATAGTTGCGTTAGCCAGGAGATGCCCTCTTCTCCCATGCATTTCCATGCTTCTATTGGTATATTATCTGGTCCCACTGCCTTATGATTTTTCATCTTTTTTAAAGCTTGCCTTATTTCATTTGAACTTATGCGTCGATAGAATATGTAGCTCACCTTCTCTTCGGAGTTACTAAGATGTCCCAACCTAACTCTTGTGTCACCACTATCATTGAATAATTTTGTGAAATACTCCTTCCATCTCTCCTTAATCGCTCCCTCATTTACTAAAACATTTTGATTGTCATCTTTTATGCATTTCACTTGATTTAAATCCCGTGTTTTTCTTTCTCTTGCTTTAGCTAATTTATATATATCCCTTTCTCCATCTTTTGTATCAAGTCGTTCATATAGATTCTCATATGCTTTTGACCTTGCTTCACTAACAGCTCTTTTTGCTACCTTTTTTGCTTCTTTATAATTTTTTTGATTTTCTTCATTGTTGCATTGATATACTGCCTTATAGCAAGTTTTCTTATTTTTAATTTTCAATTGTACATCTTCATTCCACCACCAAGACTCCTTAAGGTTAGGGGCTCTACCATTTGTCTCTCCAAGGACTACCTTTGCCATGCTTCTCAGAGCATTAGCCATTTCTTTCCACATTTGGTTTGTCTGTCTTTCTCCATTCCATTCCCTTCTACCCTTTAATTTTTCTTTGAAGATTAGTTGTTTATCCCCTTTTAAATTCCACCACCTGATTCTTGGATTTTGTTTTATGTGATTTTTTCTCTTCCAATTTCTTACTTGGACGTCAAGTACTAGAAGTCTATGTTGAGTAGTCAAACACTCTCCCGGTATTACCTTACAATCCTTACAACATAACCGATCCTCTTGTCTCATGAGGAAGTAATCTATTTGGGTGCTTGAGGTGATATTTTTATATGTGATTAAGTGTTCGTCCCGTTTTTTGAACCTCGTATTAGTTATAATAAGCCCATATGCCATAGCAAAATCTAGGATAGATTTACCCTCATTATTAATTTGCCCGAATCCATACCCTCCATGTACCTCTCTATATCCGTTTCCGTCTCTACCCACGTGCCCATTTAAGTCACCTCCTATAATCACTTTCTCTCCTCTTGGTATCATTTGTATGAGTCTCTCTAGGTCCTCCCAGAATTTTGCTTTTATCTCATCACCTAACCCCGCTTGTGGTGCATATGTACTAAAGATATTCATAGTTATTCTTCCTAGACTAATCTTCACCATAATAATCCTATCCCCTATTCTCTTTACATCCACTACCTCATCTATTAAGCTTTTATCCATAATAATCCCCACTCCATTTTTCGCTCGATCAGTTCCTGTGTACCATAGTTTATATCCAGCTTCTGATAAAGTTTTTGCTTTTTTCCCTACCCATCTCGTCTCTTGAAGGCACATAATATTAATTTTTCTCCTAATCATCACATCCACCACTTCCATAGCTTTGCCTGTTAATGTTCCTATGTTCCATGACCCAATCCTTAATCTATGATTTTGTTTTTGTCCTTGACTTTGGATTTGATTTTGTTTTTGGGCTTGACTTTGAATTTGATTTTGTTTTTTATTTTGATTTTGGTTTTGATTCTGATTTTGATTTTGGTTTTGATTTTGATTTTGATTTTGATTTTGGACTAACTTCTTTACCCACATCCGTCCAAGCAAATGCGGGAACCCTTGTTCATTTATCACTACATCCGGGCGCCGATGCAGTGGCCCTAGCTCACTTGTCACTACACGGGGGCAGTGTAGCGCGTCGCTATGAAGGGTTACGCCCACGCCCAAACGATTTTTCATAATTTGTCTAGAGTTCATGTTTTGGATCCGACTAAGTTTTACGTTGGCTGTCGGCTACCTAACACAACCCTCCTCCTTTTAGTTATGCCTTAAAATTTTTAACTTTGGGTTTACATTATAGAATGGCAAGTTACCTCCATTTTGAATTATGATTCACTTTAAAAAAAATTCTAATGTTTAAATTGTGCTTTGGTTTCATCAATTTATCCCTTTTACCCTATCACTTGAGTAATGTATACATTAGCTTATTAGCATATGAATAAGTAAAAATTAAAATCATGATTTGTTGACACTTTAAGGTCTTGAACATCTCCTTGGTGCTATAGGTAAGGCCTCTTTGTTCTATGACATCAATGTTTGACTGCCACTTGATGGATATATTTATGTCTACTAGACTTATTAAGTCCAAATGTTTCATAACTGACTTTCTGGGACATGTTACTTTATCATTTTCATGGTTAGAAGCCTTATCAACAAAAGCCTCAAGCATGGAAATATACAAACTTGGTTGTTTGCTCCCAACTAAAGGCTAACTGGTTGCTTTGGAATGTCTAACTTGCTAACAAGTGAAGTGAAGCACTTTCCCTGCTAAAGGCTTTGCCATCGTAAATGCTCTTTGACATGCTGTTGTCTGGAACAATGGCCCATTGCGGTGCTGTCTGCATCTAAGTTATCAGCATATGTCACAACATACATAATTTTTTCAGTGGTGGCACCACCTTGCATAGTTGTCCAATCATGTGCTAGCATAGGTCAGTCCTCTACTAAATTGACAATTTCATTTGCATGGTATAAGCTATTGTGACACATCAGTTAGTCACATGGCTACAGTTGTGTCATGAACCAGAAAGAAGTAAGGGAGATTAGGGAGAATTGGGAGAATGATTTAGAAGGAAAGAGGGAGAAGATTGAGAAGAGAGGGGATCGAGAGCATAAACAGAGAGAAAGAGAGGGAAAATAGTGAGAACGAGGGAGAGAGAGAATAGAGAGAGAAATCAGAGGTTTAATTTCAATTCATTCATTCATCATATCCTCTCTACATACTTGAGGTAATATATATATATATCCTCACTTTAGCTACCAAACAAGCCTCTAACAGCCTACTACAAGACAATGAAGGAAAAGATACACAAAGAAAATATCCTAACAGAATTTAAGGGCACAATTACATAGCTACCCTTTGGAATGTGAAAATCTCCTAATATTATAATACTATTACTATAATGCCCTCTAATTACTGCTTGGGTCGTGACAATACCCTCTCCTTGAAAGGTTTCTTGTCCTCAAGAAACTTATTACCGTCGAGCCAATGATTCCATGGCTCTTCATCCAATACCCACTTTGTCAATCCGTTTCATTCTTCTTTCAATTTCAGCAATATAGCAGTTCGGACAGGTATATTCAGCTTGCCCACCATCATTCTTTCGACCATTGAACAATGCACAGATTTGATGTTGCCATGCCTCACACTTGTCACATTGAACCCACCATTCCTCAGTCTCCCCATCATTTTTCTTCTTGTCCAGCTTTGCCTTTGGAATAGCAGTTCCATCAACCAGGACTGTGTCTCCACAGACTTCATTGTAGAATGGAATGCAAAAGCACTGTCGGGTATCACCGGCTCCTACCGTATAGTACATTGCATTTCTTTTGATGCGAGCACCACATGGTATACAATATATAGGGGGCGGCTCAAAACTGAGCTTCTCAACTGCACACAACTCGCATGAGTTCTCACTCATTAAATGCTCCATTGCTTGATCCTTTTCTGCCTTTGCTTTACTCTGGCCAATCCTCTGCTTGAGACTTTTAATATGTTCCCTGACTTGCTCAGGGGTAAACACTTCAGTCAATGATACTCCTTTTATTTTTGGCTTCCCAGATTTGGCTACAGTTGCAGTTTCCGCTGTAAGTGTCAGATTTTCCTGTTTAGATTTGTCTCTCTCACTTTTAATGTACTGACCTTGAGCAAAGCCAGAAGGATTGTCTGATACAATGGGTTCACTAAAAGGTTTTTGGTTGTAGGTCTCATCCTTATCATCCTCCTTCAATTCGACTACATGAGGACGTTCTTGACCAGAACTTGAGAGGATTTCCATCTTTACCTCTATAGCTTCAGCTTTCATTGATATGGTCGTGTCAACATGTTGGTATTCTTGACAATGTGCAATAAGGAGTTTGTGAGATTCACCACTGGTAGGAACTGAAAAGGCAGATGTTTCACTCTGAGGAATAAGATGTTGGCCGGGCTGCTCAGCCTTTATGCCTTTCAGAGAAGGCCGTAAATCTTCTGAATTTTCAACAACTAGTGAACTTGTCTTTGAATTTAATCTAACTGCAGCATCTCCACTATCATATGACTTGCACAATCCATTTACAGAACATTGGAAGCTAGAAGTAGAATCATCCTTCCACCATCTTAACTCCTCCTTCGGTTGCTCCATTTTAAGGAATTCGTCGGGGTTAAAACTCCCGCGATAATCATCAAAGTACTCAGCAGGAAAGTTGTAATGATACTTCTTATTTAGTATCATTGCAAACTCCTACAACTTCTCGCGGAACTTACAAACAAATTCCTCTTGTGTTTCATGTATCCCATTGCTCGCTCCCTTGCCCCATTGGCTAATCTCCTTCTCCCACTTCTCTTCCCAAGTTTCAGGTTTCTGTTCAAACTCCTCATGCTGTCTGATTCCAACTGAAAGCACAGCATTTTTCTGCTGCAATTGTAACCTCATCTGCTTCATGTATGCACTGCTCCCCATAGCCTCATGAGCAAGACATTCCCCTGAAAATGCAGCATCCTTCTGCTGCAATTGAGACTCCATTGGTCTCATATGTGCACTACTCCCCGTGGCCGATTTAGTGGAATCATTATACGTCGGCGACCAAGGAATAGGAGTTCTGTACATGATCCAAAAATTAAACAAGAATTGGGATTGCCTAACCTGCTCCGCCTTCCCAGTTCAAACCGATGGCTACTCGCTCGTTGGAAATTAACCACGTCAGCAGCAATACCCACAAACCGGTCAGAATTATCTTGGCTAGATCGCTGTTCGAAGTCCTTCTCTCGAACTCCAAACCTAATTGCTGCCACAACTGATATCTTCCAAATTAAAATGTTATGGTCCACTTCCCTTAATTCGAATTGAAACTACACCAGAGGCTCACGGATCTGCTGCTGGGCCCAGAAATGGGTAGCCTCGAATCAACCTTCGAATCCTCCTTCGCACGTAAATTTCGAGCAAGACTTACTAAAATTCACTACCGGTTGTCAATCTCTTGCCTCGCCCATTGCCAATTTGTTACTGGATCACCTTCCAATCAAGGCAGTGACACACTTCACCTCAGATCCTTCCAGCCCAATCACCGTCCACAAGCTCAGAAAATAGCCGCAATCAACCTGCTCTTCCCGATTTTCGTATAATAATTATCGAAATTATTGGCTGAGGGTCACTCACTTGCTGCGCCTTCCATGTTCGAACTGAGGGGGCTCACTTGCTTGGAGATTTACACCTTCGTCTCCTCAATCCAAATCGATCAGCCCGCGCCGGGTTACCACTTCAACTCCGGCTCACTGAAATCGCAACCGTGGATGGACTTCCTGCTCGCCTCCAAGAAAATCGATCCACTCTTCCGCTTCCGTGGCTTACGGTTAATGAACGCCACCTCACCCACTGCTTCCAGAAGTCGCTCAGCCTTAATTCGCCTCAAACGGAATCCGCAGAGATTTGGGTTGGTTTCGCCTTCAAGTCTGGAGCGTCACAATAGCACTGGAGTGAAGCAACCGAAGAAGGCCACTCGATTAACTCAAGCAGAAGGAGTCGACGGCCAAGGAACTGCTCTCGCCTAGTATTTCCGACATCAATCAAAGCGACAGTACCCCACAGAACTCCGGTTGGAATTCTCGATCAAAATCGCAACACCCAGTCGCGCCTATAGGAAGGTTCTCGGTCTGGTCGGACTGGACTTCCGGTTTGGTCGCACTCTCTAGGCCGTCCGCTTCACCAGTGACGGGCTCCGCTCGCCTTGGACAATCGCAACCATTGGCTGTCCACGTCAACACCTTCGACGGACTCCTTACTGCAATCCTAATGACTGGCCGAGGATGGTAAGGCTCTGCTCAATCACTTCCGCCGAGTATCGACTATCAAAAAATTGCACAAACCACAGCCGAAGAACAACGGCTCTGATACCAATTTGTCATGAACCAGAAAGAAGTAAGGGAGATTAGGGAGAATGATTTAGAAGGAAAGAGGGAGAAGATTGAGAAGAGAGGGGATCGAGAGCATAAATAGAGAGAAAGAGAGGGAAAATAGTGAGAACGAGGGAGAGAGAGAATAGAGAGAGAAATCAGAGGTTTAATTTCAATTCATTCATTCATCATATCCTCTCTACATACTTGAGGTAATATATATATATCCTCACTTTAGCTACCAAACAAGCCTCTAACAGCCTACTACAAGACAATGAAGGAAAAGATACACAAAGAAAATATCCTAACAGAATTTAAGGGCACAATTACATAGCTACCCTTTGGAATGTGAAAATCTCCTAATATTATAATACTATTACTATAATGCCCTCTAATTACTACTTGGGTCGTGACAAGTTGCCCCACACTTAACCACTAAAAGTCACTTGTATGTTACAACCACTTATCTGAACACACATGCTAAGGAGTGCAATAGGACTTTGCACTGCTCTATTATTTTACACTACTTGGCATACAGTTGCTTCTCTCGTATAACAACAAGAAGCTTCACACTGAAACATCACTAGTAGCCCTGCGCAGAGTTTTTGCTCTCTCAATGTATGACTTTGGCTTTGAAAATCTAATAAGCAAGGTTGAATACAACATTATGCCCACAACTTGGAACACAAATGTTGTTGTCACCTTGATAACCTGTTTTGATTAGGACAAGTTTCCATGCTCTTGTTGGGCATGAGATGTGTGGATCTCTAAACTCATGTTTGGCAGTACTATATGATCCCTAAACACTCTTTTTGATGCCTGAATGAGGCTTTCTATTTCTGATCTGACATTTACAGGAAAAGGATGGATATTTGGATAAGATTTATGGAAACTTTAAGAAAGTTTTGTCTTTTTGTTGAAGATGCCATGGTCACTTTCTAGACCTGCCAAATATATTGTATTTCCAGAACTTGGATCTCAGGATTCAAGCATTTATATCATCTATTAGTCACTCAGTGAGCACCTTTCAAGTTTAAGGGAATGCTTGAGAGCCAATGAATAAAAATTCACATTGCAATTTCAATTTCTTTGAGGGACAGAGTTTGACAGCTGAACTACTAATTGTTAGAATCAGACCAGTCTTATGGTGGAGTTTGGTGGAAAGTTTAACATATTCATTTTTTAGGTTTCTTAGTTTGAAGAACTTTAAACCTAAAAGTACGAATCTATTTATGAATGAAGCTTTTCAATAAGATAGAGAGAACCATAAATCCATCCTTCTTTTCTCATAGATCTCATGTTTGTCCTTGGAGGTCCTCAAATTTGATGATAAAAGAACCCTGTAATTTTGGTCAATTTTGTCTTCAATGTACTCATCCTTGTAGGTGGATGTAAATTCATTTATCTATCATGTGGGGGAACCAAAGTGAATCTAGAAAGAAAGAAGTATTCAAAGTGGTATGAGATTAGGTCAAGTGACAACAATTTGGTTAATTCTTGTTGATGTTAATGGCAGTTATTAATGGAGAGTTGACATGGTAACTACAAAGTGTAGGATTTTGACTGTTGCAATCAGAAGTATGAATATCAAAGTGATATTTGAGGTAATGCAAGTGTATAATTGCAGATCAACTCGATTGGTCTTAAGATTTTTGTTCTCGCTCATTTACCAATGTATAAAACATGGGATAATGATCTCTTTGTGTATAGATATAATAAAGCATGATTCTGTTTATAACATATTTATTGGTTGTGGTTTTGTTGCAATGTGTTGCTTTTTTATTTTATTATTGCATCCCTATGTTTGTACCATGATCTGTGAGTATGTTTTCCTATCTATGTTTCTTAGGTATATGGGTCCTGTAGCTTGGCTTTGAAACTTCAGAGTGTTTGCTTAATCTATTTCAGTTCAACGCCTTACATGTTGCTTTCTGAATCATCTTATGCAGGTCCATCCGGTCCCTTCTGGAAATTCAGGGGAATCTAAGCTTTTGGATTCTCTATTGAGAGATGATGCTCAAAGTTGTTTGAATCAGTCTACTACACAGGGGTAAACTATTACTCATATGATGTTGTTCCTTATTATTTGTTTTGTCTATTCAAATATCTACAAATGTAACCCCATGTGATAATTTTTCTTTGTTTTTCACATCTTTTAATTTTTCTTTGCATTCTTATTGAATTAATACTCCTTTCTTTGTTGCTCATTATTCCAGAATCCATCCACCCCCTACCTTTGGTTCATCACCTAATCTTGAAGCCCTTGTACTTCAAGCTAATGGTTCTCAAATTGAAGATGGAGACAGTGTTATTGATTCCACTTCACGGTTAACTCGGTAAAGCTTTTGAGTTGAGCATTAACATGAATGATCTCACTGGGCCATATTAATGAACAACAAATTTTAGCATGCAACGATCACAAGTGAAATTATTCATTTCCCATAAGAAAAAATTCTATCTGAATTCGAACATTTGCCGCATAGGCTTTATTACAATAAAGAAGAAGATATTGTTTTTTTTTTTTTTTTTAAGAATATAAGAACAGAGTGGGACAAATGGGAGTATTTTGGTGTATTGCATAATTTATATAATATTTAAATGGGAAATTCTAAAGAAAAAGGGAAATTTTAAAAGAAGACTACAAGACCATATAAATGAGTCTGTCAAAATTCAATGTTAAATAAGAATTTGTTGGGTCATAACATTTGCAAACAATGGAGATAAAATGAGAGGAAACAGCTGAGATAGGTTGGTCATGGGCGTCAAAGACCAATATTTGCACCAGAAAGGAAATAACATCGTTTTTGCTGGGAATAAAAATAATAATATAATGAAGAAAATTGATGCTCTATCTAGCAATGAAATCTTTTAGATGAGATGGTGTGTTAACAATTCAACATAGAATCAGAGCAAGGAAAGGTCTTGAGTTCAAATTTCACTGCTAATCAAATATTTAAATAGTTGCACGCATTTAAACTAGTTATGTGGTTAAGGTTGGCCACACGTGAGGGGGCATGTTGAAAGTAAAAATAATAATATAAAAGATAAAGCTAAACCTCTATCTAACAACTTAAGATGAGATGGCTGTGAACAATTCAACAGTTTCATCAGGGTAATGTTAGTGAAGAGAGACTAAAACTGCAATGGGTTGAGATAGTAATGGGAACAGATTGAAGCTTGCTATTTATCAAACTTATGGTGTTATAAGACTTACATAGGTGATCATACCTGGTTGTGAGATGGGCCTACTTGAGTTGGAAAGGCTAATAACCTAGTACCACCAAGGAGAATTTGATCATAGTAGAGTTGACAAGTAGTTTGCTGTGGGATAATCTTTGATTGGCTCTGTAGTTGTAGTTTTTTTATTTATGTTTTCTTTTCTTTATTTTTATATAATGTTGTTGTGAGAATGAAATAATCCGTGTGTATTCTTCTCATTAGGATATAGCCCTAGTTATAGGGTTGCGTATTTACAACTTATGAAATATTACAACAACACAATTTAGGAAAGTATCCTAAACTAGAATTAAGAAACTATCCCAAACTGAATTTAGAAATTTCTAAAAATTATAACATTCTAGATTAGCTTCCAACATGTTAAGGCTACTTTCCTTTCCTCTTTCTCTTGAATTTCTTACGGAAGTCAATACTCCCCCTAAAGTTGGTGAATGAATATCAATCATTCCCAGCTTGCTTACCAGGTCTTCAAATCTTCTAGTAGCCAGCCCCTTTGTTAGAAGATCAACCACTTGCTTCTTAGATGGAACATAGGGAATCTGAATTAAACTTTTCTAAAGCTTCTCCTTTATAAAATGTTGGTCAGTCTCTATTTGCTTTGTCCTATCATGCTGCATAGGATTATGCGTAATGCTAATGGCTGATTGATTATCACGAAATAATTTGATTGGACCATTAGTAGTAATTTTCAGATCCTCTAGAACAATTCTTAGCCATAATAACTCACATAAACCAAGTGCCATAGCCCTTAATTCTACTTTAGCACTTGACCTTGGCACAATACTCTACTTCTTACTTTGCCAAGATACCAAGTTTCCACCTAGAAACACACAATATCCGATAGTAGACATTCTATCAATTAAGGATCTAGCATAATTCGCATCTGTGTAGCCTTGAATGTCTAAATCATTACCTGATTTGAACAAAATCTCCTTACCTAGTGTTGTTTTTAGATAACACAATATTCTTCTTACAGCCCGCATGTGATCCCCAATTGGATTGTACATAAATTGACTTACCAAACTAACTGCATAGGCAATGTCCAGCCTAGTTTGTGATAGGGAGATCAATTGGCCTACCAACCTTTGATACGTCAGATCCTTGGATTTGACAAGGGTTAATTCCGCGAATTGAGAAGTAAGAGAGAATTGAGAGAATCGGCAAGGGAGAAAAAATTCAATCTTCAATTGCATGCCTTCCTCTCTTTTACAACCACCCTTTTATGGGGATCATCAGCTACCTTCAGTTGTCGTAACTAAAACCCAACGTCCTTATAACAACCATAGCTTCCAACTGTTTTACAACCAACAATGCAACCCTAACCGTTTCTAGCCACTCTACACCTGTAACTCCACAATTTACACAATTACTCCTCCCATAGCCTATGGTCATGAGAAATCCCCCCTTCTCGAACCACTTCTTGTCCCCAAGAAGTATTAAAGTTAGTTACAGATCGGTGGATCAACCAATACCAGCCTTGACTTCCTTATTTATCTCCCTTTCCTCCTTTCTCCTCTACACTTCTTCATGGGCCGGTTGGAGAGTAATAGTGTTCGCAGTTGTTGAATGTTCTTCCTCCGTCTCAATTTCGTTTTTTAACTCGACCGCCTGAATTGATTGTAGCTGGATCGTTGGAATCTTTGTTTCTTCTAGGATAACAACCTTTCTATCATCTTATTCTGTTGTGACATTTGTATTAAATTAGATTAAATGTAAACATGTATTATTGTATTGCTGCATGATTCTTTTTTGTTTGGGTGTTAGAATTAATTTCTCTTCTAGAAGGTTTGTTTCTAGAAGGGGCAGCTGTCCAATTAGATTTGTTCGGTCAGTTGGGCAGTTAGTTATTTTTCTTCTTGTACTCCTCGCCCCTATAGCTTATAAATAGGGGTCGTGGGATAGGAGTAGAGGCAGAGAGCTTAGTGCATCTATTCTCAGAAAGATAGTTTTCGATTTCTGTCTTGTATTTGGGATTGAGTGCGAGAGGTAGAGAGTGGCTGGTTTATAGCTTGTATTCTCTAGGATCCTAATAGCTTTCAGTGTATATGGGTGAGGGGGATTCAATTCTCGTTGTAATCATCCCATGGATGTCTCAAGATAGTGGATTGTAGAGGTGCCTAGCAGTCTGGATATAGGTCTTGTTTCCAAGACCGAACCAGGATAATTCCTTGCGTTTTCTTGCTGTGTGTGTTATCTCTTTTATGTGTTTCTATTATCAGTGTGTTCTTGAGTTTGGTAGTGAGCTAGTTGAGTTGAGGAAATCGGTTGAGTGCTGTGAGTTACTCTACCATATTCCCTTCCTTCTTCTAATCCTTCCATGTGCAGTAGCAACCTCCGACATTGGTGGCCGGGACTAAATTTGTCTCCACATTTAGAGTATAACCCTAACTTCCTTCATTGTTCCATAATAGAAAATTTAGTTTTATTAGGGTTAGGATAATCTTGAGAATTCCCTCGATTTCCTTCCACTTGTTAACTGAATGAAGGATGAACTTCCATGGAGAACGTGTAATTCTTTACGATTGTTCTCAATGCAAGTTCCTGGAGCATGCCTTTCTTTGTAGCATGCTTGACGGTAGCTGGCTGCATTATCTTCACCATTGGCCTTGGCTCATCTTTCAAGCTGTTGATAAAACTCGACACAAAGTAGGGTTCATCCAGGGTCGAGTAGGAAAGAGTTAACAATGATTTTAGTTCTTCAAACCTGATTAGGTAATTATCTACTGCACCTTCCTGTTTCAATTTGTTGAACTCTTCTACCACATTTGTCATTGCTCTTTCATCGAAGCGAGAACAAAGTTTTTTTGCAAATTCCTGCCAACTCAATTCAGATCTTTCGCCACTCCACCCTTGGAACCATGCATTCGCGATGCCATTAAGGTACGCTGCAACCACTTTTGACTTTCGACCACACGAAAATAGTGAAAGAACCTTTCACATCGTCGGATCCACCAACGTGGCTTGCCTCTATCAAATGTTGGTATTTGTAGCCTTGGTATCGGTATATTAACCTGGCCCGTATATCCCCCATTGGTTGGAAGGCCCTGTCATGAACTATGGTTGATCCGATGTTTCCACAGGATCCGAAGTATGGCTGCTACTCCTTGCTCCTGCCAACATTGGAGTGGTGACTGTTCTTTGGGGAAAGTTGGCCGGGAAAGTCGCTTTGGGCAGCCTCGAAAACAAATGCAGGACAATACTCAACTGTTGCCCGAACCTGGAAAACTCCTCCTTGAGGCTAGAAACGCCCCCACGAATGCCGGTGATCTCCACCTTCATGCTTTTCTCCATCGACATCAATATATCCTTTGTTGTCGCGTTCTTGGCCCTGCCTTGACTCACCTCCTCCTATGTTCGGCGGAGCCTAAGTTCCATCATCTCAAACTGACCCTTTAATTGCTCCCGAGTTTGGCAAAGGCTCGTCTCCATCGCATCCAAGTGGGCCTCCAATTGTTTCATTCTTGTTCCTTTGGCCATGCCTTCCCCTGTTTCTACTTCTAGTTGACCACTAACTTAGAAGGAACCACTTTGTTCGGCCTAATCAACTCTCTTGATAGACCCAACCGCCAACTTTGAACCCAATTTCAACGTCGTGGATCCCACTCTAGTTACAACCGCCTTGGGCCTGCCCGTACTGGCTCGGCTTGAGTTCACTTCATGCCCGTCTCTTCTAACTTGCTTTGCCTTCAATGCCAACCCAAAGTCGTCAAAATTTGCTTGGGTGTTAAACGCAATGGACATCCATGAAGTGCTGGAAATCAATCATGCCAAGAATCACAATTGACACCCAAGGGAGCTGGAAATCAATCGCACTTGTCGCAAACCCTTGGGTTTGCTTCCGCATGCTCGCCTACTTGACTCGCTTTTGTTTGGCTGCCAAGACCGCCGATGTCTGTTCTGCCTCGTCTTGGGTTGCACTCTTGCTTACGTTCGTCAACCCAGATCGCTACCCTTACTTTCGTTTGTTCTGCCTAGTCTTGGGTCTCACTCTTGCTCGTGTCCGTCAACCCAAATCGTTGCTCTTGCTTGCGTTCGTCAAAACTCTGCCTTTGTCTTCAATTGCGCCTTGAAGCTGCCAGGGATCACCGGCTCTGATACCACTTTGTCAGATCCTTGGATCTGACAAGGGTTAATTCCGTGAATTGAGAAGTAAGAGAGAATTGGGAAGGGAGAAAAAAATCAATCTTCAATTGCATGCCTTCATTTCTATTACAACCACCCTTTTATAGAGATCATCAGCTACCTTCAGTTGTCGTAACTGAAACCCAACAGCCTTGTAACAACCCCTACAGTCTTATAACAACCATAGCTTCCAACTATTTTACAACCAACGATGCAACCCTAATTGTTTCTAACCACTCTACAACACTTGCAACCCCCCAGTTTACACAATTACCCCTCCTGCAGCCTAGGTTTGTCACACTTTGATACCTGCCCTTGTCCACTGGTGGATTGGTAGTATCTCCTCCCAATTTAGTGTTAGGTTCCATTGGAGTGCAAGCTCCTTTTCCTCCCAGCATACCTATTTCCTTTAGTAAGTCCAAAATATACTTGCGTTGGGATAAAAAAATACCTACTTTAGAGTAGGCTACTTCTATTCCTAGGAAGTATTTGAGTGGGCCAAGGTCTTTGATTTCAAAATTTTGAGCTAAATTGTTCTTTAGGACCTTTTGTTCTTCAGTATCATTCTCTGTGACAATGATGTCATCCACATCGACTAGCAAAGCTATCACCTTTCCCTTTAATGAGTGCTTAATAAAGAGAATATGGTCTCCCTTACTTTTATGATATCCCATGTGCCTCATGGCCTTGGGAGAACCTATCAAACCAGGCTCTCGGTGACTACTTGAGGCCATAGAGTGCCTTTTTGAGCTTGCATGCTTCATCTGAATTTCCCTTATAGAAACTTAGTGGTGATTCCATGAACACCTCATCTTCTAAATCACCATGAAGAAATGCATTCATCACGTTTAGTTGCTGTAATTGCCATCCATAGTAGGTTGCTAGAGAAAAAAGAATCCTTACAATTGTCATTTTTGCTACTAGAGTAAAAGTCTCAAAGTAGTCAATTCCATAGGTTTGAGTGTAACTTTTAGCCACTGTCCGAGCCTTGTATCTCTCCAAAGACTCATCTGCTTTATACTTCAAGTTAAAAATCCATCTACAACCCACTGGAACCACTCCTTTTGGTCTAGGCACCTGTCACGAGGCCATTATGTAAATAAAGAGAATTCTAAGGTAGAAGGATAAGGGGTATTATAGCACATGGTCGTTTTTAATTCAAATGTAACCAAATAGTGGCGCCAAGGCTGGAAGTATATAACCAACCTTCGCCACTAGGAGAATCATCTTTTGGCAATACAATTGAATCATTCTTCCCTTCACTTTCTCGAATTCTCTCTCTTCCTCTCTCGTTCTCTCCCTCCTATTCTTTCTGTTCTTCTAACCTACCAGTTCCCACACAATTCTATCAGAATCGCTAGAGAACTCTCCTTGTTAGAATTGTATGTTGACAACACCAAATCCCATGTTTTATTTTTCTCCAATGCTCTAATCTCCTCCTACATAGCTTGCTTCCAATTTTGATCTTTCAAAGCCTCATCCATCGTTTTAGGGATGACAATGGTGTCTAGTGAAGTTAGGAAGCTTTTATGCGTTTGGGAAAGTCTGTGATAGGAGATATAGTTGGCTAGAGGATGCTTGGTGCAACTTCTAACCCCTTTTTTGATAGCAATAGGGATATCCAAATCATTAGGGGTAGAATTAGAAGAAATTGAGAGATGAGTAACTTCAGTACTTGGATGGGAATCAGACGTTGATCCTTGCTGAGACTGTAGAATAGACTGAGTTCTTCTTTTGTACACATAAGGAGAGCCTTTGAACCTTACCGGGGATGGAACCTCAGGCTTACCTGCTTGGTTAGGAGTGTCCTGTTCATTGGGAATAGGAGAGTGAGCATGTGAGTGTGAGTTTGGCTTAGTGATTTCTTCTGGGTTTGTCTCAGTGGGAACTAAGTCCAAGCTGGGAAGAATACTCCCTTGATCACCCATCTGCTGATTCTCCCCCGGGCACCAAGGTCAGAAGAGCCAAAAAATGGTTGAGATTCAATACATGTCACATCCTTAGATACAAAGAATTTTCTAGTGGAAGAGTAGTAGCATTTGTAACCTTTTTGGGTAGGAGAATAGCCAAGAAAGAGACATCTAAGAGCCCTAGGATCAGTTTGTCTCTGTTTTGCTTGGGATTGTGAACAAAGGCTACACAACCAAATACTTTAAGAGGAAGAGAGTTATGCAGGCTGATGTTAGGAAAGTAGGATGAAAGACATTGGAAAGGACTGATGACCAAGGAGTTTAGAAGGAACTCTGTTAATTAGGTAGGTTGCTATGAGGACAACCTCTCCCCAGAAATGTTTAGGGATATAATGATGGTGGAGAAGGATTCTATTGACATTTAGAAGATGTCTTATCTTTCTCTCGACCACTCCATTATGTTGTTTAGTGTTGATGCAGGAAGATTCATGGACAACCCTTGCTTGCTGGAAAAATTGATGCAAGTGTTGATTGAAGTAATCCCTTGCATTATCAGTATGAAATTCCCGAATAGGAGAGCCAAATTGACTCAAGATCATCTTATGAAAATGAGGCAAAATAGTACTAATAGCAGCCTTTTCCTTTAGAAGATACACCCAAGTCATTCTAGTGCAATTGTTTATAAAAAAGATGAACCATCTAGCCCCAGAACAATTGGGAAACCTAGATAGCCTCCAAACATCAGAATGAATCAATGAAAAAGGATGAGAAGACAGCTTATTACTAATGGGATAAGATACTTGATGATGCTTAGATATTTCACATACATCACAATGTAAAGTACTAGTATCTAAATTCTTGAATAATGTAGGAAACATGGTTTTCAGTAATGGAAAAGGAGGGTGTCCCAAGTGATAATGGTGAAGCCAGATGTGAGTGAGAGCAGTAGAAGACTGAGATGAGCAAGTTAGCTTAGGTTGAGTCCTTTTAGGCAAAACACTCTCTTTCTTTAAGACATACAACCCATTCCACTCCTTAGTAGAACCAATCATCCTCCTTGTGTCCTCGTCCTGAAATTCACAAGCATGAGGGGAAAAAACAACATGACAGTTGAGTTCCTTAGTAAGTTGATGAACAAAAATCAAGTTGGTTGATAGGTTAGGAACATGCAAAACTTGTTTAACAAGAAGAATAGGGCTAAGAGTGACCCTGACCCTTTATAGGAATGGAGGTCCCATTGGCTATGGTAATATGTTTAGGAATTCCCAAAGGCTTGCAAGTGTCAAAAACAGTGAGATCATGAGACATATGGTCAGTAGCCCTTGAATCTAGAATCCACAAGTTATCCCTATTGGTCTTTGAGATAATAAGAGAATTAGAGTGAAAGCAAGTACCTTGTTGGGCAAGAGAGCATGACCCATCCTGAATAGTTTTCAGAAAACTCTTGAGTTTGCTGATTTCATCAGTATTTAGTTGGTTTAGGTCTGCTTCAGCAACAGATTCTGCCTTATCAACAACTTCCACTTGCTTGTTTGAAAGATAGATATGATTTTTAGAGGGTAAATTCCTGAAACCCCCTATCTTTTGCAGCACGACCTCCTTCCCATGTAATTTAAAATAGGTCTCCTTAGTGTGCTTTGGTTTTTTGCAAAAGGTGCACCATAAACCTTCTTGCCCCTGTGACTTGGATGGCACACCAGACTTCCCTTGCTGAGGTTTGAATATAGTTCCTTCTCCCTTATTAGTTAGCATAGCTGACCCTTTAGAACTATGTCACGAGCCAGGCGTGGCAATGGCGTGATTTCCAACCCGGTTAGGATCGGAATAGGTGCTGCTTAGAACAGAGCAGTCGTAGAAACAATTTTGAGGAGGAGGAAGAGAGAAGAGAGAGAGAGAGAGAGAGAGAGAGAGAGAGAGAGAGAGAGAGAATTCTCATTTCATGCTATCCATAGCCATATAACTGACTATATATAGGCTGCCCAAGGGCAGATTCTCAGCCCGGCCGTTGCAACAAACAGCCAGCTGGCCACATGTTTAGGAATATTCTATTTGTCCACTCCACTAATAAGGAAATACAGAAATAATAGTTACAGCAGTATAGCTAATGCAAGAAAATTAAATTGACAGTAAAATATTTGGTATTAGAGCTGGTGGTGTGTGACAATTCCCTCCTCGTTAGCTCTTTCTTGTCCTCAAGAAAAGCTGAGGAGACTGACGGATCTGGGAAACTGCTACAACAGCTGTGGTAGGTACTCCCATGTGCTCTCTTCCTCTCCTGCTCCCTGCCATTTAACCAACACCTATATGATAGGTGCCCCCTGCTTGTAGATGACTCGGCGATCCAATATCATCTTTGGCTCAACTATTCTCCTAACTTCTTTAGGTAGTTGTGGCAGCATAGGACTCACCAACTATGATCTGGCTGACTTCTTCAATAGTGAGACATGGAATACAGGGTGGATGCGAGACTCCTCTGGGAGTTTCAGCTGATAAGCCACTCGGCCGACCTTGGCAATTATAGAGAATGGACTGAAATACTTTGGGCTAAGCTTGGATACAGGCCCAGACACAATGGACTTAAGATGGGGATATCGTAGCCTTAGGTAAACTTCCTTACCCACATTGAACTCGCAATCACTTCTTCTGTGGTCAGATATTTGTTTCATCCTATTTTGAGCCGATGCCAACTCCCTTTTTAACTATTGCAATACCCTTTTCCTTTGCTACAAATAATCTTCCACTTTAGCCACTGTTGAGTAATTTCCCACAGCCAGTATTAAGGGAGGTAGGTAACCAAAAAGAGCCTCAAATGGTGACATTTTGAGTGATGAATGGTTGTTAGAATTGTACCACCATTGTGCCATTGGTAGTCATTTATGCCACTCTTTAGGGTGCAGAAAACTCATGCATCTTAGATAAGATTCCAAGCTTTGATTCACCCTCTCGGTTTGGCCATCTGTTTGAGGGTGATAAGCTGTGGACATGTTCAACCTCGTTCCCAAGGCCTTCATGAGCTCTTGCCATAGTATACTGGTAAAGACTTTGTCTCGGTCGGAAATAATAGTCTTTGGGACCCCATGCAGCTTAACCACTTGATCCAAGAATACCTGAGCCACATCTTGGGTTGTAAAAGGGTGTGTCAGCCCTATGAAGTATGAGAACTTTGTGAACCTGTCAACAACTACCAAGATGCTGTCCCTTCTCTCAGATTTCGGTAGCCCTTCAATGAAGTCCATAGAGATGCTTTCCCAAACTTGGTCTGGAATTGGCAAGGGCTGTAGAAGTCTCAAATAGGCTACCGTCTCACTCTTGCACTGCTTGCACACCTCACAGGCCATGACAAATTTTTTCACCTCTGCTTTAAGACCCTGCTAATAAAACAACTATTTTACCCTTAGGTAGGTGTTCTGCACTCCGGAATGCCCTCCTAAGGCTAACTCATGAAGGGATCGCAGTATCCTCTCCTTGAGACCATCATCATCTCCAACCACTATCCTTCCATGGTATCTCAGCACTCCCCCACCTAAGTTGTATCCATCCTCCTCCTTGCTGCCTGTAGCAACTCTTTCTAGTATTTGCTTAATCTTTGCATTCCCTTCATAGCTGTCGATAATTTCCTTATGCCACTCAGGAACTGCCGTAGTTATAAGGGCCATTTCCCTGACCTCATGACACCTGGACAAAGCATCGGCAGCCACATTTTCTTTCCCTTTTCGGTACTGGATCACATAATCCAACCCCATAAGCTTGGACATCCCCTTCTTTTGCAGTTGGGTGTGCAATTTCTGTTGTAATAAAAACTTTAAGCTTTCATGGTCGGTTTTAATTATAAACCTCCCTCCCTCAAAATAATGCCACCATTTATCAACAGCCATTAACACAACTAGGAACTCCTTCTCGTATATGCTTAACCCTACATGCTTTGGTCCTAATGCACAACTAAGAAAGGCCAGCGGTCTCTCTTCTTGCATCAACACTGCCCCAATGCCGGTTGCACAAGCATCGGTCTCCAATACAAAAGGTTTGCCAAAATCAGGTAGCCCCAAAGTGGGTATTCTACTCACTGCCTCTTTTACCCTTTCAAAGGCTTTGTCAGCTTCTTCAACCCACTTAAAACCTTCCTTCTTCAAGAGTCTAGTTAAGGGCTTACTAATAACCCCATATCCTTTGACAAATCTGCGGTAATAACCTGTGAGGCCCAAGAATCCCCTTAAAGCTCGGACTAATTTGGGTTTTGGCTAATTCAACACTGCCTCTATCTTGCTTTGGTCGGTGCTAACCCCATTTTCTGATGTCACATGCCCTAGGTATTCCACTTGGCTTTAATTAAAAGCGCATTTAGACTTCTTGATATAGAGCTGATTGGATCTAAGGATCTCAGAGGTGGTTTTAAGGTGTTTTAGGTGAATTTCAAAAGAGGGACTATAGATAAGTATGTCATCGAAGAAAACCAATATAAACTTTCTTAGGTGAGGCTCAAAGATTCGGTTCATTAGTGATTGAAAAGTGCCAGGGTCATTGGTGAGCCCAAATGGCATCACTAAAAACTCAAAATGCCCATGATGGGTTCTAAAGGCTGTTTTAGGAGTGTCTTCAGGTTTCATCCTAATTTGATGATAACTCGAGCGAAGATCAAGTTTAGAAAAGAATTTGGCTTGACTTAGTTCATCCAAGAGATCTTCCACCAAAGGTATAGGGAATTTGTCTTTGATGGTTATGGTGTTAAGTTGGCGATAATCCACACAAAAGCGCCATGAACCATCCCTTTTCCTCACTAATAAAACCGGAGAAGCAAAAGGGCTATGGCTGGGTTTAATGATGGACTGTTGCAACATTTCCTTAACCATGGCTTCTATAATAGATTTTTGAATGAGTGGGTATCTGTAGGATCTTACATTAATAGGCTCCGAATTAGGTTTAAGATGAATAACATGGTCAAACTCTCGGTTGGGGGGTAGGCCTTTTGTTTTTAGGAATAGATCATTAAATTCAATCAGCAATTTATCAAGGAGGGCAGTGTTTTGTACTTGTCCCGCCGTGGTGTTCAGTGTCTTGATGCTGAAATAGGCCTCTCCTTGCCTAGCACTGCCTGGCACCTCCTCTATTGACACAATTGAAAACAATTGTGTTAACCGCCCCCACTTGTTCTTAAACACCTTTTGGAGCCTCTTTCCAGTTATCATCTTACATACTCCTGCTTCCCTTCCTCCAGACAAAGTCAGTCTTCTCCCTCCTTTCTCAAAGAAAACTTCCATCCTATTAAAATCAAAACTAATAGGACTAACTTCTTTCATCCAATCTACACCCAAAACGACATCACAACCCCCTAAACCCAACAGTCTCAAGTCTGCCTCGAGTGGTTCTCCCTGCATCTCCCAGCAGAATACTTGGCATGTTGACTTGCTTATTACTCTGCTTCTATTGGCCATGGTTACACTCAGTGGTAGTGCACTGGCCAACTCGCACTTAAGCTTCCCTACTATTCCTTCATCAAGGAAGTTGTGAGTGCTTCCACTATCAATCAAGATCATTAGGCTGCAGTCCTTTACCTTTCCTTCAACCTTAATTATTTTGTTGTTAAGGACCCCCTTGAGTGCATGTATGGATATCTCTCCATCGTATACCCCTTCACACTCTTCTTTAGCAGCTTCTTCTTTGCCCTCATGCACCCTTTCCTCATCGCCTTCTAACAGCAAAATTTGTCTCTTACATTGGTGTCCAGGGAAATACTTGTCCCCACACCTATAGCACAGTCCAGACAGTCTCCTTTGATCTCCCAATCAGCCACCATAGGACGGGAACCCTCTTCCAGCCACTCTTTGCCCCAGCACTCTCCTTGGCTGCCTCCCTAGTGGGGTTCCTACCCCCCGGAGGAAACGACCCCAATCCCATGCTCTTCTGTTGCTGCTTCTGCTTCTTCACTAGAGCTTCAACCACCATCTCCTGTAGTCGCGCGCTTTCTGATGCCTGCTCGACCGTTTTGGGCTTCAACACTTTAACCATTGGTCTTAATTCATCATTCAACTCGCTTAAATAACTAGACACAAAATAAACTTCAGACAGGTGAGGATTATGGTGGATCATAAGTGACTTAAGCTCCTCAAACTGTTTTTGGTAGGATTCTACACTTCCGACTTGCTTCAGCTTATTAAACTCTTCGACCACGTCCACCATGCTTCTTTCCTTGAAGCGTTCATTCAATTTTTCTGCAAATTCTTCCCAAGTATGAATCCTTCCCGCCCTCACACATCCTTGATGATACCATGCATCCACCACCTCGTTAAAGTAGGCCGAAGCCAAAGTTACCCTCTGCCTTTCGGGGATATTATACCATTCAAACACTTTCTCACACCTCCTGATCCACCATCTGGGATTGACTCCTTCGAAGGTTGGTATCTCCATTCGGGGCATAGGAAAACCAGTCTCCTCACGGATCCTTCCATTTCCTCTTCTGGTTCAATCTCATTTTCTCGGTGGCCACTTCCGTGGTTCATTATATTATCCCCTAGAATGGGTTCAATTCTTCCTTTGGGAGGGAAGTCAGGCGAGAGCCTCACCGCATGCTGCCCAGTGAACATCAACATAAATCGTTGCATCTGAGCTCCTAACTCCTCCCGCACCCTCGCAATGGAACTATCCAGCTTGCGTTCCATTCCTTCCATGGAGCTCTCGACCTTGCGGTCCAATGCTACGATTGCTTCGTGCTCCCTTGTAGCTCCCAACTCCAACTAATCGACTCGGTTGTGGACATCGACCAGTGACGAGCTGACTTGCTGCAGCTGCATCTTTAATCCCTTCATCCTAGTCCCTTCCACCATTGGTTCAGTGTTCTTGGCTGAGAATCGGAGCTCTGATACCAAGTTGTCACGACCCAGGCGTGGCAATGGCGTGATTTCCAACCCAGTTAGGATCGGAATAGGTGCTGCTCATAACAAAGCAGTCGCAGAAACGATTTTGAGAGAGAGAGAGAGAGAGAGAGAGAGAGGAAGAAGTAGAATTCGGTGATTTCCCATTTCATGCTATCTATAGCCATATAATTGACTATATATAGGCTGCCCAAGGGCAAATTCTTAGCCCGGCCGTTGCAACAAACAACCAGCTGGCCACATGCTTAGGAATATTCTATTTGTCCACTCCACTAATAAGGAAATACAGAACCAAAAGTTATAGCAGTATAGCTAATGCAAGAAAATTAAATTGGCAGTAAAATATCTGGTATTAGAGCTGGTGGCGCGTGATAAACTAGTCTCACCAAGCGTAGCTATCCTCCTGTTCTTCTCACTTCAGACAACAGAAAAAACTTCATTAAGGGATGGAAGTTTGATGCGGTCACCGATCAAGATCCGACCCAAATCATAACAGTAATCGGCCGGAACAGTAATGCTACAGTATGCTACAGTAGCGTCAAAACAGTATCGCTACAATATCGCTATAGTAGAACTCCATAAGTTTTTAGGATTTTAGATTTTTTAGGATTTTTACTTCTATTCTACTTCATATGTTTTAGGATTTTAATTCTACTTCATATTTGATTAGGGTTTTATTTTTATTAGGATTCTAGTTAGATTTTGTTTACAAATATTAGATGGATTTGGATTAGCCAAACACTATAAATATGCCTAGAACTTATAGTTTGTAATTAGTTTTTTTAAATACAAATTTCAACAACCTATTTGGATTTTCTTAACAAAATAATCTTGTTTTGGCGTCTTCTTGAAAGCCAAGATTCGGCTATTGAAGTTTGTGTCAAGCCTCGAGCAGGAGACTTGGGCGTTTCTGGTTGAATTCGGTAGTTTGAGAAAGAGAAAGGGAGGGAGAATTCGAATTAAGAGGGGAGAAAGTAAAAGAGAGGGAAATTTAAGAGGGAAAGATCCGACTGCTTTGATTGATAGATCCCATCCTCACATACACTGCCCATTTATAGGCTCGCACCAGCTGATTGTTACTCAATCCAGCTGGTTGTTACTACAACCGGTTCTTGCAAGTGGCTTGAACTGCCGCACATGCAAACGGTTATTACAATATGTTATTCCGCTTATAGCTATGTATTTCTAGATTATTACACTTAAGCCCTTAGGCTCGTGACAATCCCGGCCCCTTAAAGTCTTCCTTGTCCCCAAGGAAGGTAAGTAGCTGAGCAGGGCGTGGGAACTGATTCAATAGTTGGGGAAGGTATTCCCAAGTGGTATACTCCGGGTGTCGGTTGGACCACTGAACCAATACTTGTATGAGAGGCACAGGTCCTTGATGGATTACTCTCCTGTCGAGGATGGCTATAGGCTCTCCGTCGCTGTCAGCTTCTTCGGTGGCGAGAGGTGGTTCTGAACTCACAGTAGCATTCGGCTCAATAGACTTCTTCAAGAGGGACACATGAAAGACCGGGTGGCATTCCACGTGGGGAGGCAACTGTAGCTTGTAGGCAACTTGTCCCACCCGTTCCAAAATGAGAAACGGTCCAAAGTATTTCGGGCTGAGCTTGGTGGGGGTGACGTTCGAAAAGGAGGACTGTAGGAACCGTCAAACTTTCAAGAAGACCCGATCGCCTACTTCGAAATTTCGGTCACTTCTTCTGCGGTCCGCGACCTGCTTCATCCTGTTGTTAGCTGTAGCCAATTCTTGCTTGAGTAGTGAAATCGTCTCCTGCCTGTCTTGCAAATACCCAGCAGCGTTAGATTGCGCTCTGGGGGTACCCGTCATGGCAGGCATTATAGGTGTCTGGTATCCAAATAAGGCCTTAAAGGGAGTCTTCTTGATAGAGTTGTGATAAGTTGTGTTATACCACCATTGAGCTAAAGAGAGCCACTTACCCCAACTCTTAGGCCGGGCAAAACACATGCAACGCAAGTAAGACTCCAAGCACTCGTTGACCATTTCGGTCTGCCCGTCGGACTCCGGATGATATGCTGATGACATGTGTAGGCTCACCCCTAAATTCTTGAATATTTCCTACCAGAAATGGCTGGTAAATATTTTGTCTAGATCCGAGACAATAGATTTAGGTAAACCATGCAGTTTGGCGACTGTATCAATGAATATCCGAGCGATCTCCTGGGCTGTGAATGGGTGAGTAAGGCCGATCAAGTGAGCAAATTTGGTCAACCGATCAACCACCACTAAAATCGCATTTCGGCCTTCTGATTTGGGTAAGCCCTCGATGAAATCCATGGAAACCTCCTCCCATGCCCTGTCCGGTATGGCCAGTGGTTGTAACAACCCTGGGTGAGCCACTTGTTCATGCTTGCATCGTTGGCACGTTATGCAGGCTGCCACAAACTCCATCACTTCCTTCTTGAGACCAGGCCAAAAGAACATCTGTTGTGCCCGATAATAAGTAGCTCTAACCCCCGAGTGTTCCTCCCAATGGAGAGCTGTGTAATGCCTGTAAAATTTTTGCTCTTAGTTCCCTGTCATTGCCCACGACCAACCTGCCTTTAAACCTGATCAACTCGTTGTCCATAGAATACCCTTGTTCATTGGTGTGCTGCACGGCCAATTGGGTTTGGAGGGATTTGGTCCATTCTGATTTCTCATAGCTTCTAGTGACTTCTTTAACCCAATCAGGCACCACGGCAGTGATTGCCTTACATTCCCCTGTTTCTGATCTTCGTGACAGAGCATCTGCCACAACGTTCTCTTTTCCCCTCCTATACTGTATCACATAATTCAGGCCTAACAACTTGGAGATTCCCTTCCTTTGCAAATGTGTATGCAGCTTCTGTTGCAGGAGGTGTTTTAGGCTGTCATGATCAGTCCGTACTATGAATGGGGCTCCTTCCAAATAATGTCTCCATTTATCGATAGCTATGATCATGGCTAACAGTTCCTTTTCATACACGCTTAGCCCTTGGTGTCTAGCAGCCAGAGCTTGGCTGATATAAGCGAGGGGTTTACCTTCTTGTGTTAGCACTGCTCCTACTCCAATGTCGCACGCATCAGTTTCCACAACAAAGGCCTTAGAAAAATCCGGCAATGCCAGCACTGGGGCTTGTGTCATTGCTCTTTTTAGGGTATTGAAAGCTTGTTCAGCTTGGGAATGCCACCCAAAGTTGTCCTTCTTGAGTAATTCAGTCAATGGCTTACTGATCACCCCATAATTCCTTATAAACCTTCTATAATATCATGTTAAACCAAGAAATCCTCGCAGCTCCCTTATAGTTGTAGGCTTGGGCCACTCCAGCATTGCTGTAATCTTGCTGGGATCGGTACTGACTCCCTCACCCGAAATAATATGCCCTAAATATTCCACCTCATTCTTTGCAAAGGAACACTTAGAGAGCTTAACAAACAATTGGTTAAATTTCAGGATTTCAAATGTGGTATGCAGGTGGGTTAAATGTTGTTTGAGATTGGGACTATAGACTAAAATGTCATCAAAGAAGACTAAGATGAATTTCCGCAAATATGGGGCAAATAGGTGGTTCATAAGGGCTTGGAAAGTGGCTGGGGCATTGGTGAGCCCAAAGGGCATCACCTGAAATTCATAGAGGCCTTGGTGTGTTCGGAAGGCTGTTTTATGGATCTCGGCAGGGTCCTTTCTAATTTGATGATACCCAGCCCTCAAGTCCAGCTTAGTGAAAATGGCAGCTCCCTTGAGCTCGTCTAATAGGTCTTCAATTAAGGGAATGGGAAATTTGTTCTTCACGGTGAGGCTGTTTAACTGCCTATAGTCTATGCAAAAGCGCCATGTTCCATCTTTCTTTTTAACAAGAAGAACGGGTGAGGCGAAAGGGCTTTGACTTGGTTGGATAATGGATGTTTGAAGCATAGTTTGGACCTGTTTCTCAATCTCAGACTTCTGGTAAGGGGGATATCGTATCGGTAGGCTTGAATGTTAACTGGCTCGGAATTAGGTTTCAAAGGTATAGTATGATTAAACAAACGGTTTGGAGGTAGGGTGCATGGTTCCCCAAATAGTCCCTGAAATTTCATAAGCAGGGGACGTAATGTAGTAGGTAAGGTTACCTTTGCAAAGAAGTCGGTGGTGGAAAGGTGCTCCTGCTCGTCTTTTTCTACCGATTGAATTGAAAATAGCTGGGATATCTGCCCCTTTGCTTTCATTAGCAACTTCTGTAATTTCTTGCCTGTGATCATCTTGCATTCCCCTGACTCGAGGCATCCCTTTAAAGTCAGCTTCCTTTCCTTCAAATCCAGTGTGACTTCCAATTTATTGAAGTCAAAAGTCAGAGGACTTACTGTCCTCATCCAATCCACCCCAAGGACAACGTCACAACCGCCTAATTCCAAAATTCTGAGATCCGTAGAGAACTCTTCTCCTTGCATTAGCCATTTAAACCCTACACTCTTGTGGCTGCTGTACATTTTATTGCCGTTAGCTACCGTTACAGATAAGGGAGAAGTATTTACCAAGGCACACCCTAGTTCAGTGGCAGTGGCTTTATTGAGGAAGCTGTGGGTGCTGCCACTATCAATCAGCACCATCATTCTTCTTTTGCCCACTCTTCCCTCGACCTTAATAATTTGCCCTGCATGCTCCCCTTTAAGTGCATGAAATGAAATTTCCCCTCCTTCTCCAGCAAGATCACTTTGAGGAACCTCCACCTCTGTTTCTTCCAAGTCTTCTTGCTCTTTTTCCAGCACCTGCTCCTCACCTCCTTTCATGTTCAGTAGCTGCCTTCGACATTGGTGGCCAGGACTATAGGGATCTCCACATCTGTAACACAGCCACAATTGTCTTCTTTGTTCCATAGTGGGATTCCTGACCACCACAGCATGCTGATTTCCCCTTGGGGGACCTGTTCCCCCTGCTGCTCCTATTTCTCGCGCCTGACCACTAGGAGGAAGACTGATTATCGGTCCGGGTCGAGAGGAGGCCCTATTTCTCTTGTAAATAGCTTCTAACGTCAATTCTTGTAATCTAGCCTTTTCTGCTGCTTGTCTAACTGTAAGGGGCATCATCATCTTCACCATGGATCTCAACTCATCCTTGAGTCCACCAATAAAGCTGGACACAAAATATTGCTCGGTAAGTGATGGTTGGGCGTTCCACATTAAGGCTCCTAACTCCTCAAATTTCTCCAAATACTCCATTACCGTTCCGTCTTGCCGGAGTTTGTTGAATTCTTCTATCACATCCTCCATATTCTTTTCTCCAAAACGCCTACACAATTCTTCGGCAAAATCGATCCATCTCACCCCAATTCCTTGGTACCTAGACCATCCTTGAAACCAGGAATCAGCCGTATCATTAAGATAGGCTGTGGCCAACGTGATTCGCTGGGTCTCAGCCACATTATAATACTGAAAGAATCGTTCACACCGACGGATCCACCACCTTGGTCTTGTCTCATCAAATAATGGAATCTCTAGCCTTGGCATTGGCGTGTGAGTACCCGTTTGTAATTGAAATTCCCTTACCTGATGATCCGTGTCAATTCCTTGCACTCCGTCCGACTCCGCTTCTCCTGTAGGTCTCGGAAGTATTCCAGACCCGTTCGAATTAGGTCTAGATCCAGATCGCGGTGCAAATTCCGCTGGTAGGCGGAATTGTGGTAAGGATGATAGCATATTAAACATGCTATTGATCCTTTGACCAAACTGGTCCATCGTTTCTCTATGCCTTTCCAGCTCGCGATGCATCTCCTCACGAGAGGCTGCCATTTCCTCTCGCATTCCTTCTCTCATCGCAGCCACATCTTCCCGACTTTGTGTGATAGCCTCGTGCGTCTGCGTCATTCCGAATTCCAGCGCTTCCATTCTGGTTTCCAATTGCTTGAGTCTCGTTCCTTCTGCCATCGTCTGCTTCGTCTTGCCTTGAGACACTACCGAGACCGCTGGCTTTGATACCAAATGTCAAGCCTCGAGCAGGAGACTTGGGCGTTTCTGGTAGAATTCGGTAGTTTGAGAAAGAGAAAGGGAGGGAGAATTCGAATTAAGAGGGGAGAAAGTAAAAGAGAGGGAAATTTAAGAGGGAAAGATCCAAATGCTTTGATTGATAGATCCCATCCTCACATACACTGCCCATTTATAGGCTCGCACCAGCTGATTGTTACTCAATCCAGCTGGTTGTTACTACAACCGGTTCTTGCAAGTGGCTTGAACTGCTGCACATGCAAACGGTTATTACAATCTGTTATTCCCCTTATAGCTATGTACTTCTAGATTATTACACTTAAGCCCTTAGGCTCGTGACAATTTGTTCTTTCAATGGTTTATTTTGGTGTGTTTTTTTCACACGCGTTACACGCTGCGCCAAAGTTTTTCCTTTCCAAGAAATTGCACCCTAACTTGATCATATTCTGCATTGAGACCTGTCAAGAACTCCACAATTCTATCCCTCTCAAGAATAGTATTAAGGGTGGCTGCATCTTCACTACTCACCATTTTAATATCTTGGTAGTGGTCAAGTTCAAGCCAATATCCATTCATTTTGTTGCAGTATTCACTTATTGTTAAGGCCCCTTGCTTAGTACTACTTAATTTCATTTTAATTTCAAAAATCACTGAGGCATCGTGAACCTATGTACGTCTAACTGTCTCCCAAATGTCTTTTACAGGAGATAAAAACATGTAGTTTCTACTTACCTCAGGTTGCATAGCACTCCACAACCATGACATGATCATGGAATCTTCTATATCCCAAGCTGGGAATCCGGGATCTGATGCCTTGGGGCTTGGTGCTGTCAAGTGGGCTATCTTTTCTCTTCCTTTTAGAAAGGTCCTCACTGGAAGTAATTCCTGCGTCCAAGTGGTAGGAATGGTGCATCCTTGGTAGGAAGACTCCTCGTTGATTGATCAAACGGATTAGTCTCCCCTATTGTCATAGATGGAGCAATCTCGAAGATTTCTAACATATTTGGTGGGATAAACGGAGTGGGATGGTGCACTTAAGGCAGAACAACAAGGAGGAGTTGATGGCACTAACAACCAAGTGATGGCAATGAAGGTCAGGAAAAAACACAAAGTGCTGGAGTCAAAAGAATGCAATGAAGGCTGAGAAAAATTTTTAGGACCACGACTCTAATACCATGTGAGAATGGAATAATCCGTGTGTATTCTGATAGGATATTGAAAATGGAGATAAATCAACTAGAAAATTAAGCAAATGAAAATAAAAGTGGACTTTCGAGAGGTCCACTCTCTCCCAATATCCCCACTAAAATATTCCCCCCTTTTACTCTATTTATAGGAATCTGTTGCCCTCATATGCCCCCCCCCTTCCTTTGCTCTTCCCATTCTACCCCTTAACTGAATTTGTTAGTCTGCACATGCACCAATTAGCCTTCTCCTATTTCAATTCCTATTCTGTCCTTATTGCTTAGGTCTTTGGTAGTGGAATGTGATGGGCTGGCTATCAATACTCCCCCCACGGAACTCACCTTGTCCTCAAGGTGAAAAACAGGGAACTGTTGTAGGGTTCCTAGGTGGTCTAGGACCCACTTAGGCTTGGAGTATTTGAATCTTGTCTTCAATTTGCTGGGCTATCTCCATGATTTGTGATAGACTCGATGGCTGTAACACCCTAACTTCTGCCTTGATTTTTGGCTTCAACCTGTTAACAAATGTGCCCTCCAGTATGGCCACTGAAACTTCTCCCACCAGGGTAGCCAAAGTCTCAAAGAGGAGGCGGTATTCCCACATGGAGTCATCCTGCCTGAGGGCCAAAAGCCTCTCCTCCATTGATCCCTCCTGTGAAGATCGAAATTGTTTACTTAGATGGATCTTCAGATCCTCCCAATTTCAAACTCCCTTCCGTCGAGTCTCCCATTGAAACCACGCCAAAGCCCCTGCTTCGAAACACAGAGCAATCGACTCAATTTTCTCCTCCTCGGACAACTGATTGATAGAGAAATATCTTTCGGCTCAGAAAATCCATTCATCCAAATTTTCTCCTTCAAAATTCGGCATCTCCAGCCTTCTTCCCCACACTTTTGGCCGCCAATTCCCTCCAATTCCACCCTCGAACTCCCTGCCCATTTCGATTCCAAGTGATCCCTCGAAATTCTGGGTAAATTCCGAAGGTCTATCTCCCTCATTCGCTTTGCTCTTCCTCTCCCGTTCTTGATCCTCCCACTTTGTCCTCAAGTATGCGAATTGGTCTAGCATGATTGCTACATTCCTTTCCATCGATTGCACCTCCCTTCTTATGACGTCGACTCCCTTTTGCATCCCCTCCATCTTCCCCTCTAACTCCCCAACTCTATCCGACAAATTCACCATTGGGATCGTTAGCCGGTTTCTCAGAGAATTGAGCCCCTGACTTCTAGAAACATGCTGCCATTCCACCATCATGTCTTGCTTGGACGAGGCACCCACCCCCTTATGATGGTGAGAATACATGGGGGGCTTTCTATCAACCCACCCCATGTGAAATCTTTGAGAAACTGGGTTTAAGAATCAAACCAGCTTCCTAGACAACATAGATCGTTGATGGCACCCTAATCATCAGTAAGATGCTCTCCTTGGATGTCTCTGGATCGGCAGTCCTTGGCATTTTAAACAAATCGATCGTCGGCTACCCTCCTACCTCTCCAGTAAACTCCCCAACACCACAGAATTTTACCTTCATCGTTTGTGGTGGAGTTAGGCCTGTCACAGAATTCAGCGACAATTCCACCATCTCACCCTCCTTAATCGTGTCCTCTAGTTCGTTCGACTTCTCTACCGTGCCTTCCTGCATGGATCCTAAGGGATTCCTTAGCAGCCTCTTTAGCTTTTCCCAGCTTCTCACTCTTCGTCTTCGTTGCTCCCACTGGAACCATGAAAGTGCAGCACCCTCCAAACACAATGCTGCTGTGTCCATCTTCTCCTCGTCAATCAGCCCATTCACCGCAAAGTACCTATCGGCTCGGAATATCCAGTTGTCAAGTTCTTCGCCTTCAAAGAGCGGCATCTCCAACCGTTGCCCTCGGATCTCCGACCGCCAACCCCCCTCGGACCCCCCAGCTTCAGCTCGCCGCACTCCTATTTCTAGTGTCGCCTCGGAATCCTGAATGAATTTCGGAGGCTGGCCCCCCAACTTCTCCTCGTTCTTCCTCTCCCGTTCCTGCCCTTCCCACCTCGTTCTCATCCAAGCGAACTGTTCCAGCAAGCTCGTTACCTTCTTCTCCATCAATTGAACCTCACTCCTCATGGCATCAGCTCCCCGTTGCATGCCTTCCATCCTCCCTTCCAATTCACCCACTCGGTTCGTCAGGTTGACCATTAGAATTGATGATGCTCTGATACCAAATTGATAGGATATTGAAAATGGAGAGAAATACAAATGAAAAATTAAGCAAATGAAAAGGAAAGTGGACTTTCGAGAGGTCCACTCTCTCTCAATATCCTCACTAAAATATTCCCCCCTTCTACTCTATTTATAGGAATCTGTTGCCCTCAGATCCCCCCCCCCCTTCTTTGCTCTTCCCATTTTACCCCTTAACTGAATTTGTTAGTCTGCACATGCACCAATTGGCCTTCTCCTATTTCAATTCCTATTCTGTCCTTATTGCTTTGGTCTTTGGTAGTGGAATGTGATGGGCTGCCTATCATATTCTTCTCATTAGGATACAGCCCTAGTTATAGGTTGTGTATTTATAACTTAGGGAAGATCACAACAACACAATTTAGGAAAGTGTCCTAAACTGGAATTAAGAAACTATCCTAAACTGAATTTAGAAATTTCTAAAAAACATAACATTTTAGATTAGTTTCCAACACGTTAAGGCTGCTTTCCTTTCATCTTTCTCTTGAATTTCTTACGGGAATAAACAGTTGTTTAATTTCTTGTAGTCTTGCTAAGTATGAAATATGAGATACATTGAAGTTATCCTGGCCTCCCTCTTTGTGCTGCATTTGGATTCTTCTTGTGAAAGTTGATTTGCTTCTTAAAGAGTGACTATTTACTTCATCCTCTCTGTCTGTTGTTTCCAGAACATGCATGCGAGGTATTGTTTGTGTTGAATGTTAATAATTTTCAATTCCTGCTCAAATGATATTTTAAATTGGCCATGCAGGCCAATGCATGAGATCACATTTTCGACTGCGGACAAGCCAAAACTCCTTAGTCAGGTTGGTGATTATTCCCTTCTCCCGTCTGTCACGTGATGGATAATTTCATTTTCTTAACATGTTTCTCCCACATGCAAAATTTTGTCCATTTAGTGACATCTTTGGCTAAAGTGCATGTGTTCATAACTCAATATGGGCAACCGACTGATGTTTCTGTAGCTTTTAATACATGTTAATAAGAAGCCTATGCATTTGAATTTTCAGCCTGGTTCTTGATCTTAATCTTCATTTCATTTAGGAACATAGATAATTTAACATATGCTGAAGTTACAGTTTCATATTATCGCAATTTCTCCATCCTTTCCTTTGTGTGGTGTGTGGTGATGGGTACTGCAACCCCGTTTGCACATGTTGTAGCAGATATATTTTACTGAGTGCAGTGATCCATAGTACTGAGTCCTCTATTGGTAGCTGGAGTAGAAATTTGTATTAAAATCTTATATCCATCATATGCTGCTCAGAGTTCTCTCACACCCAAATTACTGTTTGTATGTTCATCTAGCGCAAGCCCATGCAGGTGGAGAAATGGGAATCTTACATTCTTCTATATGACAGTTTGTTTAAAATTTAGTCTTACTTCTGAACATTATCTATCTTGAATTTTGATGATCTAGTTTGAATCTTTAAAAGATTAGAAGTAAAGTGAAAATAATGTCTGTTAATGATATTTCACTGGATTACCAGACATTTAGCAAGTACACTACATAGATATCTTTGATCCGGCCTCATGCTGGACTTAAATATGCTAAATAGGGTGGTCCAGTATGGATCTGGAAAGCTGCTTGTAACTAGCAAATATTGGTGTTTGAATGATTTGAAAAATAAAATAGTGAATTTTGCGCTTTCCATTTTGAGAATGATACCATGCATCGCAGAGAAAATATGCAAAATATTTAGGAGCTGTTTAGTTGTGGAAAATAACCCAGTTACCCAGATAATTACTCAGAAAATGAAAAATTGGAAAACTTTGTTCAAATTCAAAAACTTTCTAGACAAAAAATGGAGATTTGGAAAACATGGTTCTCCAAAATTAAACTGAACTTGGAAAACTCCTAAAATGAGTTTTCTGAATTTCCCTTACTAATTTGGAGATTTGGAAAATGGGGTTTTCCACTGTAAGCTACACAAAAGAAAAACCTCTCACACTCTCATTTGTGAACACATGTTCCAATTTTCTAGGTTAGAAATGAGTTTTCTGTACTTATAACATTTGAAAGCAATTTTCAATTTTTTATGGGAAATGAAAACTAGAGATTGTTATACCTAGGATCATTGGATCAAGCTTCTTAGACGGAAATTATGCCACTCTCAACCGCACACACTCATGGATGAAATTGAAGGAACAAATTAAAGAATGAAACTGAAATGATAAACAGAACAAAAAGTAAAGCAAACCACATGAGACAAGTGGAGTATCTTGGTTCGGATTGCATGAAAAAGCAACCCTACATCCAGACTCAGTCCAAGAGCAATTTCACTAGAAATCCAACCTTTGAACAGTACAAGAAATCCCTCACTCTTGTCCCACCCAAGTACAATCTTTCTTGGAGATTACAAAGAGCTTTCTTGACACAAGCCTTTCCTCTCACACACTGCACTCACACAATATCAAAATGAATGATCAGTTTTTTCCCCCTCAAACGGCTGCCTTAGCCCTATATTTATAGACAAATTAGGGTGAACACTTCTAGGGATAAAACAGATATTGCAATACCCAAAACACCCCTAGGTTACATATTACCGTTAGAATAAAACAATCTAACTAACTGTCGCTTGAAACCGATCAGGACTTTACTGCTTACTTCTAGATCTTCTTGTTAAGACCCTAGGGTTTCTAGGGTTTGAATAGGAATGTAGAAGAAGAAGAACAGAATGGGGGAGGGAAACAGAATAGAAAGAGGGAGAACAAGAAAGAGAAAACAATAGAGAGAGATGTATGGAGAATTGGAGAAAGATAGACTAGAGAGAGAGAATATGGAAAACATTCATGTATTATTCAATAATCCCTTCAGCTATTACACAAGCCTTCTTATAGGCTCTCTCCTAACTCCCTAACAGCTTACAACACAACCCTTTGTTAGTTATAGCCCCATTTGTCCCTTATACCCCTAGGTTCCTAACACTTCTACTCGATGCAAAGCAACTCAACAGAGATCTTATAGAAAATTGAGGATAGAAAACTGAAAATCATTTTCCACAACTAAACCAGCCCTTATGTTTTTCCAAATGAGAAAATGAAACAGAGGATCCTAACCAATTGATACTAAGCTCTCTTGCATGTTTTCCCTTGCATTCTCTTTTTTCTTCCAATTATCAAAATAAATATTATAGCATAAAGTCCCAATGGTTGATTCTTTTCAGTTTCCTCTGAATACCATAATAGATTGAGAGGATGAGACTGTCACGGTCCTAAGTCACCGTGACAATGAACTACCCAGGGTTCGGTGGTTTAGAAGGGGAGGTGAGTAGGAAGTTGAGTAAGAGAGGAGAGAGATCAGAGGGTTAGAGAGAATTGGGAAATGCGAGAGAGAGATAGAGAGAAACAGAATAGTTTGTGTATTCAATCTTTTTGGATACCATCTCCCATGGAATGGGAGTATTACATATAGGCGCACAAGGTGGGAGAAGATGCAGCGGATCCTTCCCTCCCTAGCGGTTACAACAGAATGTTTTGTCCTTTTCCTCAGCCTTTACACGTGGCCTCTTAAAGCTAACAGAATCTGTTTGGCTAGAATACACCTAACAGCTGGAATAGAAATGCAATAAAGGAAATACAGCAAAATATATCTAAGAAAGAAATGGAAATAATACTGAAATTAAATGTAGAAGTATCCTAGCCGTGACAAAGACTAATCAGAAGAGGGTCTGGGCTTGATGATGTAAAGAAACATATTAACTGATCATCAAGAGCCTTTTGACTTTGCGAATTGTTCAACATGTACATTTCCATTTTTGTTCTTGAACAATTGATATTAGTCACCTTTTGCAAATTGGCAATCTGGAACATGATAACCTGTCCAATATGGATGCTGTTGGTTTTTGTTTTTCCCAAATTTATGCATAAAAAATGTTTCCAACAGTCTTGAAATCTTGGAATTTGGTAATTTGTTGCCTTTCTTGAAGGCATGTATGGAGATAAGGTTGTGGATCATGATTGGTAACTCCATGGAGCCGTCACATGCCTTATGCATAAGAATATGCTGTCTTTGATCTGTTTATACCGTTGACCTTTCTTTGACAATTGCAAAATAGAAGAAAGAAGATAAAAGAACAGGAAAAGTGTTTTAAAATACAATGACAGCTGTTAAGTTAAAAATTTATCTACTGTTTCATGCTAACTTTTCTAATTCAATGTTTTGACATCTATATTATGTTAAACATTCAGTTGACTTCCTTGCTTTCTGAGATTGGACTGAACATTCAAGAAGCCCATGCATTTTCAACGGTTGATGGCTTCTCCTTGGATGTCTTTGTTGTTGATGGCTGGGCTCATGAGGTATGGTCTTAAAGGTCTTTCTGATAACTGACATGCTCATAAAGCTTTGGTAAAACATTTAACTATTTCATAACATGCAATATTATGGTATTCGTAGTTTGATTTTTAAGTCTCTGCTTAGTGATTCCTCACAAAGTGGTAACATTTACATCTTTTGTGGGTTTAATATAAGTAATCATGTATGCCTATTCATGTCGCTGGCCTCACCTAGTGGGATTAAAGCTTGATATGTTATAATTGTTCATTTGTTTTAAATGGTCAAAATTTTATTTTCGTGTTAGATATGACATGTTCTGAGGACATGAGATTCCATAATTTTAAACATGAAGATTTTTTTTATAGAATTATTTTAAATCATCTTAAAAAATTGTTAACTACAAAATGCTCTGATGTAGAAAGTTATTTCAATTGGATTGCAACTATATGTGGTATCATGTTCTTTATTTGAGCCATGGGGTATTTACAGTAGTTGGGTTTCCAAGGGCAAGAAGAACCTTAACAGTTCAACTCAACTTCTCCATTCATGTCCCAGGTTTGGACCTGCTCTTCTGCATGCCTTGGCTACTATGTATTCTTTTTTGGTATCCAAGTTGTATATTCTGACTGGTTTCTATATGGGCTCAGCATGTTATCTTTTACAAACTAGTGAAGTGTTGAATTACATTATAGTAGGTATTGATAATTGCTCTCTCTGTCTAGTCATGCTTAGCAATATGGAGTTTTCTTGGTTTTGGTGTCTTCTTAACTCTTTCTTCCTTGAGATATTGATGCAACCTATTGTAGTTTTCTTCTTTTCTTTTCTTTTTTTCCCCCCACTTTTGCTCTTTCATGACATCTTATACTGAATAACTTCCATTTTGGAGACATCTAGGAAACTGAGCAGCTCAGAAATGCACTCGAGAAGGAAATTCTAAAGTCTAAGGTAGTTACTCTCTTATGTTTACAATGTCTTAGCTTGTTTAACCAATGGTTATGCAGAGTGTATTGGTTTGGCATGAATGCTTCTTACCATGAAAGATAAAGCTGATGAATTTTTGTTGTTTATTGGCATTGATGTTTTATTGTATGCTGAGATATGGTACCTTTTCCTGTTTAGCTTTAAAGATGTACAACTATCATGTGCTCTGTGAAATATATATATTTTATTATGTCGCTATTGAAGTTCTAAAGCAGCTCATATTTTCAAGGGAGGGAGGGAATAAAAAAAAAGTTTGAGAGAAAAAGAAGAGAGGAAAAGAGAAATTGGAGGGAAAAAAAGGGAGGGAGAGGGAGAGAGAGAGATAGAGAGAGTAAAAAAAAAGTTCGAGAGAAAAAGAAGAGAGGAAAATAGAAATTGGAGAGAAAAGAAGGGAGGGAGGGGGGGGGAGAGAGAGAGAGAGAATAAAAAAGAGTTCGAGAGAAAAAGAAGAGATGAAAAGAGAAATTGGAGGGAAAAGAACTAATCAAATCTATTAAGCTAGGGTTACTAGTATTTATATCAAAACACTGAAACAGCCATGTACAAGCTACCTATGCCAGCTAGGTACAAAGTACAACTAGTCTATATAGTACACCTAATACAAGCTAATATGAATTCTCAACACATGTAAATGTTTTTCCTTTCCCCATGTTTGCTTGCCAATAAGTTTGACAATGACTTGGACATGTTACTGCTATTGGGTTCAGGAATGGAAAATCATACCTGATGTTGGGGAGTGGAGGCTTCACTTTAGGTTTATGATATTATAATGACTTGGTAGTTCAAATCATCTTTGAGATCCTCCATGTGCCTGTTTTTAATGCTCTGTAAATAAAATTGGAGCTATGGAGAAATCAGAAATATAACGTCTAGTAACCACCTGCCCTCCCTTTACCCTAGTTTTCTGAACTTGTGAATGGCATCTTCAGAACAAATTATTTTGATTTTTGTTCTATACAAAAAATATGCAACTTGGTAAAGTTAGATTTTAAAACTTTACTGAGTTAGCTTTCAAAACATATTACCAAATATGCAGGATGTTAATGGAAATTAGTACTTGGTTCTCATGTTTTGAGCAGTCCTGGATAAATGCTAACTGCTTACAATCTAAAATCACATTAGTTTTATGGTGCAAAATCATGAAAGGATGCAGCTGTATAATCTCAGTTGCCAAGAATCTCTTCATGGGTTGTACATCTGCAATTACTTTAGGTTGATATTCATAGTTCACTATCGTGGATACTGTTGGGGTTATCATCCACTTTGAGACAATTGAACTACTTGTCAGAATGCATCTTAAAAGTTTTGAGCATACTATTCCATAACTATTATAGATCTTGTTTAGCTATTATTGATTTTTATGTTGTCCTCATTATTTTGTTGTTGGATTGCTGGAATCACAATCCAACTTGCATCTTTTGTTCACTTCGTTTTAAGAACATAACATGTTTCATTTGTGCTGTGCACTGCTCTCAATATTAAGTAGCCCTGACATACAATCAGAGTCACAATTAACTGGGCAGGAGAAACAAAGGTAAATGAGAGTTGAAAGTAAATCGGCATTACTTCTATCCAACGAATGTCTTAACAAAAGTTTTATCCAACAGCTTTTTGGTATGCTCTGCATGGCATAGATGAATAATTGTTCCTCATTGTTCATAAATTAGTAGGCTTGCTTGTCTTTGACTTACATTAGCCTTGACTACCCTCTTGTCCCATCTCAATGGTGGTGTGGCCTTTGAAGACAGTTTTCAGAACTTGACCATGTTTCACTCATGTTGCCAGATCTTAATTCTTCCCCTTTCTTTTCTGTGTCATATACATCTATTGGTAAATGATACTCAGTATACATTCTGCAGGGAAGATTTTGTTCAAATCAACAATCATTGTTGCCTATTAGCAACAATAGCCAAATCCAATCCAATTCCTCTGCTGATTATGTGAAAATACCTACTGATGGAGCTGATGTTTGGGAAATTGATGCCAGCCTGCTGAAATATGAACACAAAGTTGGATCTGGTTCATTTGGGGATCTGTGAGTTTTATCTCTCTCTCAAACCTATTTTTGGTTGTGGTGACTCCAGCATATCTCATGATTTGTCGTCGTCAGGTATAAAGGTACATATTGTAGTCAGGAAGTGGCTATCAAAGTCCTGAAGCCTGAGCGGGTGAATGAAGATATGCTGAGAGAGTTTGCCCAGGAAGTGTTCATTATGAGGTCTGTTAAATTATTTGGTTATTTTGAAGGCACTTGTTGGTTTCTCCACAATTTGTTTTGGAACTTACTTTTCGTTGCTACTTATGTTCATCCCTTGGTATCTAGGATTAGTTCATCCTTTTCAAACCTCATTGCAAAAGGAGTGTTCTTTAATGAATATAGAGACTATGCCAAAATTATGTAGTCAGAGAACGAGTTTGCTCATATGTAGATCTGAGGTTTGCAAGAGGCAGTTACTTTAGTGGGTTCTTTATTGTCCAGGTGAAATCTTTCAATGTTTTCAGGCCTTTTTGTTGCAGGAGTTCTGAATCATTCTAATCAATTAGGTTGTGTTCTCTTTGCTTTTCAATTTTCAATTTTGAGTTTTGAATTCATTTTCAGTTTTCTGTTTTTAGAAAATTAAATACACGTTCTCTTTGTCATTTTGAAAAACTATTTTTCAAAAGAGAAAATTAGAAAACGAGTTCTCTTTGAAATTTTGGAAATAATTTTTTAATAATATTTTATACAAAAAAATTTGATTATTCAGTAAATTAAAAATATTTAATGTTAATATATTATTAAAAAAATATATACATTTTAAAGTTAATGAATTTTGTAATATTTTTCCCATTACAATAATAAAATATGAATAAGTACATAAATAAATGTGTTTTGAATTTAGAGTTTGTTTTGGATGAAAACACTCAAAACAACTTTTTGTTGTTTTGAGTTTTCTTTACAAATTTTTTTTTTTATTTTCAAAAATGCATTTTTAAAAATAACAAAGAGAACGCGTTTTCATTATTTTAGAAAATTGAAAATTAAAAATGACTTGAAAACAATAAAGAGAACGCAACCTTATATTTTCATCTGGGACCAGCTGAAGAGGTTGCTTTCTGCTTTGCCTTCAACCTAGTCTGAAATATAGTGATATAATAGATGATGCAAGATAGATTCAAAGTTCTCTTGTTAATTTGCATTTATGTGAAGTAACAGTACTAGGTTCACAGGGGGGTTTACTGGCAAGACAATGGCCTTTACATTCTCTTACAAAATTAACTTATCTTTAAATTTAGGGTTAATTGCCCCTAGGCCTCCTGTGGTTTGGGTTATTTGCATGGAGCCCCCCTGTAGTTTATTTTTGTCTCTGGAGATTCTTGTGATTTACCTTTTTTGCTCAGACACCTCATCTGTTACAACATTATTTAAAATCATATTAGGTTAAAATTTAACACATTTTTGCCTAATCTATCACTCTAATTACAAAAAAAAAAAAAAAAAAAAGCCCCAAAGAATAGAACAGAGGTTTTGTTCTTCAGAGAAGGTTGCGGGCAGCAGTACTGTAAGGAAGAAGAAGGGTCACTGTTGGCAATGGCTGAGAGAGGGAGGGAGAGAGAGGAGAAGAGACAGAGGACAAATGCAGAGGAGTCTTGCTCATATATCTCCACCCATTATTGCACCTCCAAAATGCTAGCCCCTACCTCACAGCCATCTTTGCTGCCATGAGAAGCCTAGTTGCCTTTTGGACTCTCTCATCATCTCTCTCTGCCTTCAAGTTCTTCTCACCTCTCTTGCTTCTCCTCTCCTCCATCTTGCACAGCCTTGTCCATTAACCCTCCACAGCCTCCTTACTCAACCACCCTTCTGAAATCCTCAATTCCTTCCCCAGAACTCTTGAGTCCCTTTCGTCCCTCCTTTGTATCGTCAGAATCTGCAAGCTTCACCCCCACGTGCCACGCAGTTGGCCAGGTCCTGGTATGGCAAACATTTTCTTCCAAAATATATTTACTATAAGAGGGTTTTCTGAACTGCTTCTGTACCTAACATGCATACAGGTTCTCTCAGACCTCCTTAAATGTCATCTCAGCCATTGTTTTTCTTTGCTTACTACTTGTCTGCATTTCATACCTGGTGTTAAGAAGAAAAATATTATTTAGATGTTTCTCTGCTTAATTTTTGCAAGGGCCATGAGTTTCAATCTTGCTGAGATGACTGGTTCTTTTTCTTTTTGAGCTGTCCTAATACCTAATGGATATCATTACCCCCCTTCTTACCTCTTTAACATCTACTTGCTTGTTCAAGAGAAAAAAGAAAGAAAAGAAAACATGACCTAGTGAATGATGTTAAATTTGTTTGGGGATTTTATTTGTAAAAGAACCAACTTGATAAGAGATTTTTTGAGTGCACCTTGTGCACAATTACACTTGGGAGCTACAAACTGAAAATCTTTTAGGTAGAGTGAATAATTTTCTGAATGCTTGACCAATTTGGTTCTTTTGTTGTTACCACTGGACTGTTCACCAAAATCTTTATCTGAATTTTTGGATGTCGGTGTCGGTGGATACCACGAATGTGCAGAGGCCTTTTCCCTTCAGGATTTCCACCAAATTGGGGCAGTGGTGGCTGAGTGAGGGCTCAGGTTCATTGGCTAATTGGTGGCTAGAGTTTCTTGAGCGCACCTCAAGGAGGAAGCTGGAAGGAGATGAAGAGGAAGTGTGACAGTGATGATACCATAGGTGGCAAGATCCTCCTCGGTCATCTACTTGGTTCCTCCCTCCCTCCTTTCTCTTCCTCTCCATCCCTCCCTTGCAGTGGAGGCTGCATGCCTCTACCGGTAACCTTCTCTGAAGGTTCTGTTCTTTGGGGCTTCTTTTTATTTTGTTTCTTGTAATTAGAGTAAGAGATCAGGTGAAAACTTGTTAAATTTAACCTAAGTTGATTTTAATTAGTGCCATATGTGTCAAAAACTAACAGAGAGGTGTTCGAGCAAAAAAAGGTAAACACGGGGATCTCCAGAGACAAAACTAATGTACAGGGGGGTCTCCATGCAAATGACCCAAACCGCATGGTGTTTGGAAGCTATTTACCCTTATATTTATTCAGCAATAGGCCATAACTTTAGCAAATTACATATGGTACCTCATGAAGGGCTTTGGCACTGGTGAACACGAGTTTGCTTATTCTCAAGGTCAGTTGTCCTGTGGTAACTAGTTCGTTTCTACCATGACTCGAGGCATATCAAGTTTTTAGCCACCTGCTTATGCATAGAAATATTATAGTGCCTCCTTGAATATTTAGCATGTCCTTTATGCTAGTCATTGTATATTAGTTATTCTTATTCTTTTTCTTCTTCTGTCTTTTACTATTATTACTTTGTATCATATAGGTGAGAATTATAATTGGAAAAATAAATGAAGTACAAGAATACTGGGGTTTCACATATATATAACAAATAATGAATGCAAAACACAAACACTAGCAGTCTAGGATACAATTCTGAACAGAAAATAATCAGGATGGGTAGGAGAATTATTTTGAGTGTTTTGGAGGCTGAATGAAAAATAAATGTTCTTCCTTACTTTGCTTTGATCCGTAGACTGACATATATACAAAAGATATCCTACAATATCTCCTAAAATACGGGGATAGGATACGACAAATTTAAAAACAATACTTTACAGATTAGAACAGATTTTGAACTTGACTTCTTCTCATCCGTTTTGGAACTGCTTCATCTCTTCTTCCATTTATCCTTTTAGTTTGAAATTCTCCTATCTTTTCTCTCATAACAACCTTATCTCTTAGCCTCCCATTCATAACTTGAACTCATTCTTTTCTTATCTTCTCCAACAAATTCCTCTACCTTAGGCGCAAGAGTAGAGAACAAACATCCTAGATCAATGTACAAGCCTCATAGACAATTCATCATGTTGGAAAAATAGACTGAAAAATGTCTCATATTCCGTATGAATGATACAACCCTATTAATGGGGTAAGAGATTATAACATAGGAAAGATTACACATGCTAAAAACAAGGAAAGTTAAGCTGTACAAAGTATAAAAAAATTTCCTGTACTAAGGATAGGAAAGTATCTAAATCTGGACAAATAATTAATGTCAATAATTTCCAAAAAACTGAAGATTAGATCAGTGTCTATATCAAGGATGATTTGACTAATGAGTCTCTAGAGATCATAGCCAATCATCCCCTGAATCAATACATCAACTAGGCAAAAAACAAGCCAACCAACATAGAACAGAACATCAACACATAAAGCCCACAATTTGAGTTGGGCATCTATGTGGAATGCAGTCAACTACACTGAAGACTGATTGTGGATGGTTCCTTTTTCATTGCATCCATCTATTTGATTGATGCAAATGCAGTTCTTTATGACCTCCCAATGCCCCTTGTATTTTCTGCAATTTATTTATAAACAGTGTTAGCTTTTTTTTTTTCGCCCTGGAATTTTCTCCTATTTCTTTTGATGACATAGCACACACAGAAACTAGAGTTTTGGGATCAGAATCTTTATAGACTTACCCTTAAGGCAGACAGCTAACTGATGAACATGGTGTCTCTATCTTTGATTGCGGCTATTCCATTTTTAGTTACTTGCATATCCATCTATTCCTTTAGGGTGTCCCTAGTGCATGATGCTCCTTGCTTTTCGAGGGACAAGAGAGGGTTCTATTTGTACACAGCCTCTCCCTGAAGGGAAATATAACTGTTCTTATTTTAGTTGTTACTTCTCTTGGTTCCTGCAGGAAAATTCGGCACAAGAATGTTGTACAGTTCATTGGTGCATGCACACGGTCTCCAAACCTGTGCATCTTGACTGGTACTTATGGTGTAGTTCTTTCTTCTAATTCATTCTCATTATTAGGTAAGTAATAATTTATCGGTGAACATTTTCTTTTTATCAGAGTTCATGTCCCGAGGAAGTGTTTACAGCTTCCTGCATAAACAACGGGGTGTTTTTAAGCTTCCTGCTCTACTCAAAGTAGCACTTGATATTTCCAAGGGAATGAACTATTTGCATCAAAACAATATTATCCACAGGGACCTGAAGACTGCCAATCTTCTGATGGATGAAAATGAGGTAAGAGACTAATGGGATATGTGATTGATTTTTTTGTAAGTTTGTCAAATTTTTTTGTTTGTCAACCATCCATTCACATACACGTTATATGTGCATTTGAAGGGGTCCAGATTGTGTTATTTAATCTCATTTGTTTCTTCCCTTATGGTCGCTACCCATTTTGGATTGCATTTCTACTCATTGGTGTTTGTCTGTTTACTTTAATTTATATTCACACATTATCTCATACGGGCCAAGATTATTTCATCACTTTTGGGCACTTTTTATTCTTCCATCGTGGTTTCAAGGTTTGAAGTTTTATGCCATAATATGGCCCTGTTTTATGTAGAATCTTTTTTCCCTCGGTATTTCAGTATCATTTATGTCGCCTATAGAAAAAATTATTTTACCAGTATATCATCATTATAATAAATCCAATTCTTATCTCTTGAAACTTGATTTTCTACCTTACTGTTTGGGTGTTTCTCCATTTTCTTTTGCCTCACCTATAATTTTATGAAGTTTACATGAAATGAAGGAATATGAGACACTTAAATTTTAGGGTTGTGTCAGTTTGTATTTATAATAAGAAATATAAGACATTGACATTATTCATAAACCCTAATAAAATAATACATGTAATTACATACAATACCTTGCACCCTGCCCCCTCCCCCGTCAAGCTGGAGCATATGTGTCTGCACTCTAAGCTTGTTATAACTCTAGCTCCCCAAAAGGTTTTCTAAACAAATCTGCAAGTTGATATTTAGATTCCCCATGGGTGGTTTTAATAACATTTTGTAACACCTCTTGGATGAAATGGCAATCACCTTTATGTGCTTAGTCCTTTCATAAAGCCTAAGATTGGAAGCTATGTTATGTGGATTGTTGTCTTACCCTCATGGTCTGTGGATGTTGGACTTACAAGAATGTGTTTCAACCCTGTGAACTCACACGTCCTATCTGCCTTGGCCCTATCCTCAGACTTAGCACTAGATGGAGCTGCCAGTGTTGTTTCTTACCCTGCAATGATACTAAGCTACTTTCCACAATGATACAATACCTTGTATTAGACTGCTATTGGATGGAAACCTATCTGATCCATATCTATGCATCTCTGAATTCATATATGAACATGGTCTTGATACAAAAAAACCACTTCCTGGTGCAAATTAAGGTATCTTGAAATACAAATTACTGCATGCCAGTAACTTGTATGTGGTTAGTCTAAGAACTAATGACAACACTAGTTACAAATGCTATATCTGGTCAAGTAAAAGTGAACTAATTCAGCTTCCCAACGAGTCTTTCATATTGGTTTGGATCACTCAATAGATAACCTCTTATGTGCTATAAGTTTGGATTTGGATCCAAAATATTTTCAACAGGCTTGGCTCTTGACACTCCTATCTCAGATATAAATTATGAACATGCTTGAGTTGGGATCTAACCATCTCAGTACTCAAGAAATACTTCCCAATTTTTAGCATGAAAATGAGAATGTAGAAACAATTTTAGTTCAGTTATCTCCTTATTATCATCAAGCTTATTTACAACATGATCAACATAGGATCTGTAGTCTTGTTCTACAGTCTGTAAAATGATTGTAGGAGACAAAAATGATCAACGTATTTCTGAGGACCAAACTATATCATAATATCATTGAATTTACCATCATATTTAACTGTGCCTTATCCTAACGAAGTTGGGGTCGGTGGCATGGCATTCATAATGTCAATTAATTTCTAAAAGTCATATTGGTAATACAAATCCCATGCACAACAACAATGTGTCAAAATTTTTCATCAAACACCTTTCTTGATGTAACCCTCTATGAGGGAATGATTAGATAAAGTTCCAACATCATCTTCATATGGAGAACTTTCATGAGATGGTAGTGAATGAAGATAATTGACATTATCGCATTCCATTACATAGTTGATAATGTAAAACCAACTTGTACAATATGGAAACACAACTAAAATGAAAGAATCCTAAAATTAATGATCATCTAATGGGTTCTTGACTGTATTCATCTCCCTTGTTGGAGAAATATTAGCCTTGAGTTTAGTTGATTTTCAAAATTCCAATGTTGAATGGTCTTGGTGTGGGAAAAAATTGACCCTGTCAATTGAAGATTCTGATTGATTCTTGTTGAATTCCCATAAATCTAGATCATGTTGCTACTATGCCTCTATAATAATTTAAATGCAGTCTGAGTTTGGGCAATCCACCCAATGAACAAAGGAACGTTGGATCTCTCCATTTGGTGAATACAATCTTCTCATCTAAAATAGCATCAATTTTATCTTTATGTGCAAGGTTAAAGGATATCTGTGAAAGAGTGATTGGCTTTAGATTAAGGCTAGCAAATGGCACAAAAAAAGGATCATATGATGGAGTAGCATTGCCTTTGTATGTGACAAGGCCCTCAATATTAAATACAGCCAAAATTTCTGAAAAAATGCACTACAAGCTTGTAAATTGGAAAGAAATGTGGAGAAAACTATTCTAGTTGAACTCAGATAATAACATGTTCAAAATTCTAGTTTAAAGATCTGACAGTTTTTTTGCTGACCATCAGCTACCTAATGTACCCCCTCTTCTTTTTAATCCATGCGGGGGACCAGCTAGGGTAAGGCGTAATACTTTTACAAGTGTTGAAGAGATTACTTGGTCCTTACTCAATAACTGAAATTAAAAATGAAAAACATGTCCTCTTTTGAGAGTTGAACTCAAAACCTCCTACTTACAAAATGGGTCCTCTAACCAAATGAGCTATGATAGCTTGGTGTTCTCCTTGTCTGCGGTTTTTTTTTTGGGCTAACCTCTTCATATGTGAATTAGTGTGAAGTTTATGTAATGCTTTACTTGCTTTGAGTTGTTTATTGATCTAGGCAGGCAAATTATGAATGTATTGTGTATTTGCCTTTCAGAAGACAGTTTAGCATGTGAAGACATGGGAGCACGATCTAAAGGGAAGCAAATAAATGGAAATTATGGTTGCATTAATGGATACAAATTAAATTTTGGAATTGCTTCAAGCTAGTTGTCTCTTTTTCTTCTACTCCTTCCTCTCTCTCTTATTTCTTCTTTTTCCTCTTCCTTTCTTCCCTGTTCTTCTTTTCCTCCCTTGGATTTGCATTAAATTTGGATTCAGAGTAAACTTTGATCCACCGCAGCACACCAATGCAGAATCATCTCCATTATACCCAACTACTTGCTGCAATTCTTTTGTCAGTCACAGACAAAGTCAATATCTGTTTTACTGCAACCATTACATTCTACTACTGTTAATTTAGCTAATCATAGGTAGGAGTCTTCCTCAGTGTTGTTCTGTTCTCACTGGAACCCTTGCTAGAGTCAGACGCTCCAGCCATGACTTGCTGCGACATTCTTTGGGATTTTCCTGTTTAGTTGTGTCCAAGTGAGGAAGACAAGTAGGGCTGCAAACCCTTTCGTTTTGATACCAAATCTGTATCCTGATCTAAGCTCCAAACCTATTTGACTTTTCTTGACCCACAGCCCTAGGCCAAACCTTGCACGGCCTTTACCCAAATCCTTTAAACTCATCTTTTTTTCTTTTTGGGGGGAGGGGGGAATTACAATAACCACCCCTGAGTTCTCCCTAATTGCAGAGACTACCCTCATGTTTTAAAAATAGCGATAACCTCCCTAGTAGTTTAAAATGAATAAAGTGACCCAAATACGCCTCTCTCTCCTCTCTGATTTTAGGAAAAGTAGAAATTAAAAAAAAAAAGAAAAAAAAAGGACTACAGTTCAGCATTGGCTCCATCTGATACCATTTATTTCTGCTTGATTGCTAGTCTTTGGGGAACTCGGATCCATACTCAATGGGGGCATGGGGACGTAAAAAGGGGGATCCTATGAACTTGTTTCAACCTAGGATAATTAGCTCATGAGCTTGGTCTTACTTCACTGTCAAGACATGAAGGAAGACTTCCATCTCCAGTATTTCTGGCAATGGCAATGGCTTCTTTATCTCTTCATGTTCAAAAAAACAAGATTGTTTAGATTTGATAGGATCAAATCTCATATATATATATATATATATATTTCCAAAATGAGGCAGTGAGTTGGACAATCCCTTACTTCAGCTTCAGAGGAGCATCTCTGCATGAATCAATACTAACTCCCCAGTCAGCTGACCCTCGATTTTGGAGATTATAGTAGAAGAACTCCATAACGAGGGGAAGGGTTTCGCCTCGAACTCAAACGATTTCTCGTTTTTCTTCTCTTAAGATATTTCTAGTTAGGACTTGATCGAGGGATCAATTGACTCTGAAACATAAAGTAACAAGACCAGAGCCCCATGGGGACTATAAACCAACAAAAAGAAGAATGCCTTTTGAGAGCCTTTCCGCTGGTTTCCTTCGTTAGTGTCATCAAACCAATGGAAGTTCATCCAACTCCAATACCCTAAAGGCAAGTGCGTAGGCTATAGAATCCCAAATAGAGCCTCCTTTTTTCTCTAAACAGCTACTGTGCCTATTTGGTCTATCAGCCACTTGGCCAGCTACTGACCTAATTGGGAGCTTTTCAGTCAAGGTCGTTGGATTCAGAGGTCCTTTCGCAAGGATCCAGATCATTCCCTTAATCCCAGATTTCAGGGGTTGCATCACAGAACCCCAGCAATCTGGGATTCGATTTCTGCAATGGAAATAATGGAAGCAACAAAGAAACAAAGAAATGTCTGTAATGAGGCTAAAGTGTAGAGCCCATAAAACAAGAAGAAATAAATGCCTGAAGAAAATGATGATGAAGAAGTAAGTTTTATAATTTTAGTCATAAGATCCAGTAAGGGCCTTCTGAGCATATGGCTTTAGCATTTCAGTCCAATGTATGCATGAAAGATCAAAATAGAAGAAATTCAAAACAAAACTGAACAATCTGAATTGTGCATATATATATATGTAGAGATTGAAACGGAAGTGGAAGCATTCTTGATGCAGAGACAGAACTGGTAGAAGAGTTGGAATGAAGGAGAGTAGTGTCTGGTAATGACCTGAACTGAGATCTGCCTCAATGGGAAGGGTCAAATTCGTCCTCCCAACAGAGGATTCTTGTAAAGCTTCAGCAAAACAGCTCTCTCTCACTGCAACTCTATCTCAACTTCCTTCTTGTGAAAGAGGGGGACCCCACTGCTATGGCTAAATTGAACAGAGAGAGGTGAGGGAGGAGAACAGAGAAAAAAGAGACCCTACTGCGGTTTTAAGCCAACCCATCTGGGTTCTGCCATTTGAGAGAGAGAGACAACCACTACCCACCACCACCAATGAGGAAGCTCTGGTCATGGCCACATCACACTGGGGGAGAGGAGGGAAGGGTGAAGGAGGAGAAAGGGGAGAGAGAGTGAGGGTATTTGGGTCATTTTGAAGAATTTAACTGGGGTTAAGCAATGGTAGGGGGGTTTGTGCACCATGGTTTGTGAAGTCAAGGAAGGTCAATGCTATTCTCAGGGGTACTGCTTGCATTTAAGCCAAACCTCAAGGGCACTGAGGCTCTCTCTCTCTCTCTCTCTCTCAAATTCTAACTGGTAGTTATCAGGTCCAGTGTTCCAAATCTGAAGTCTTGAGCTTTGTGCAACCATCCCAAGTTCAGTAAACTAAAGCTTGTCTTGCTGGCCCAAATTGCTAAATACAATACAGGTTTTCCAGTTAGTTACTTTAAGTGCCACAATTGCTTTAAGTAGATGCACCTCCATTCTACTTGTTCGGTCCAAACAATGGCTTTTATATGATTTCCATGTAATTGCAGTGTATGTACCATGTGTTCTGATTTCACCAACTCCAAAATGTGTAGAAATCCAAATGAACAATGTTATGAAGATTCCAAAATAGTTACAACAGATCAAAACCCTCTGATACCATGTGAAATTTACACAGAATTAAAGGAAAAACTGGACACCTAATTGGGTTTGTCTCAGTTTGTATTTATGCTTAAACCATTGGTAACACATATAATTACATTAAAGACCTCTTAATGAAGTCAAACGGAATATCTTACCTTCTTGATATAGAAATAGTAAACTAGTTGGTCTGTCTTTTCACTATGACCTTACATTTGACTAGTGTGATGCATTCGTATTTGGCAATTTTTTTGAAAAATCAATGGCCAGCTGTCTTTTGGTGTAATATTCATCGCTTGTTATACAAAGACGTTATAATATCATATGTGAAGATTGATTGACCTTTTGAGTTTTAGCCATAGGGAATATGTTCTGCTTGATTGGTTAGTTATATTTATCAATATCATATTTTACTAATTTCAAAGTGGCTGATTCATTTATTGAAGACTTGTGTTAGATCTTGATATTTATTAACTAAGCAATATGGATGCTTTTGCCATATTCCCTACATGACAACCACAAGTATAGTTGAAGGGATATTGATATTTCTGATCTTTCATGTTGTATCTTGAGAGGTATTTCTGTTGTGTTACCTTTTCCACCTCATCTATTAGCTTGAGTGGTATATCCTGCCACTTATGAGGTATGAGGTGGAAAGTAAAAATCATGGTTGAGGCATGGTTATATGTAGCTTAGTTGTCTGGAAAGGGAAGAGATATCGCTTTCCTCAGGTCTTTGGGAGTAAGCAGACTTTTGAAACATACAATTTTCATCTATTTGTAACTAAATCTTCATTGCTTCTTTCGTATAGAATTTTGAATGAGTTGAACGTGATGTATATCTGACCATATTATGTAATGGCACTGCTCTCATTTTTGATAATTTAGGCATGTTGACTTTGTTTTGAACATGCTTGTAGAGCAGAAAGCGGGGATCTTTGTTAACACTAGAGTGTGTTCATTTAGGTACTGGGATAAGTTTATTTCCTTCTACTCTTTCTAGCTGTTCAACGGAAAAAAGGATGTGCTTGGTTATGAAAGTGATCTTCTTGGTTGGTGATTTGGATTAATTTACATCTTATGATCATTGTATTGCAATTCTTTTCCTTGTTTGTGTGTTATATTTTCTTGTATGAAATTCTTTTCCTCTCTTGCCAGGTAGTTAAGGTTGCTGATTTTGGAGTTTCTAGAGTGCAAGTTCAATCTGGAGTAATGACTGCAGAAACTGGGACATACCGTTGGATGGCTCCAGAGGTAGGCATTGTTTTCACACATTGAATGTAAAGTTGATTTGTGTTACTTGTGGAGTACTGGTTTTCTTTTTGGGTGCTACCTGTGTAGAGGTTCCTTTCCAGAATACCGGTAATCGTTGTTGTATCTTTGTTGTGAGTTGTCACACATTTTTATGCTCAAGTTTGTTGATGGCCTTGTGCAGCTAGCAGTGAAAAAGCTTTTTGTAACTTTGTTATTGTGACTTACTAGATGACGAATGTTAAAGTTGTTCCCTGATAACCTCAATAAATTTTTGGTTTCCAGGCCCACAATTGTCGCATGGAGCTGGGATATATATAGATATATATTTTTTTGGTTTTTCTAGTCTGTCCTTATGTTTTAATGACGTAATTTACCTTTCTTATGTTCGGCACGAGCACATTTATAACCTTCATTTATGTTTTTAACTATCCATTTTTTGAAAGTCCCTTGTTCTAATAGTTGGTTTCTCCATAAAATGGCATGCATGGACCAAAGGTCATTGGACACAAACCATATGGTCACAAGGCCGACGTTTTCAGTTTTGGGATAGTCCTATGGGAGCTTTTGACAGGAGAAGTAAGCTTTTTCTTTTTTTCTCCTCATTGCAGATTTCCTTTTTCCTTTTCCTGTATCTCAATTGTAATAACCAGATTTACGTTGTATGATTCAACATGCCAGCTTCCATACACGTTCTTGACTCCTTTGCAAGCAGCTGTTGGTGTTGTACAAGAGGTATTGTAGTTTATGCAGGCGCACACATGCACAGGGAATCCTCTTCCTTAAAGTTAGGAAAATGCTATTGTAGAGTGTGTAGGAAATGATCTTTTCAATTATTATGTTTTGATTGATATGGTTCTCAGGGTCTGCGACCAACAATTCCCAAGCACACACATCCAAAGCTGGCAAAGCTGCTAGAGAGTTGCTGGCAGCAAAACCCAGCTCTAAGACCCAACTTCTCTGAAATTATGGACATCCTGCAGCAGATAGCCAAGGAGGTGGGTCATTTTACCATGTCAAACTCTTTACCATTGAATTATTCACGAACTGGCGTTTTCAGTTATGTAAGTTTGTTGAAACAGGTGGAAGAGCATGGAAATGATCATCACAAGGATGGATCATTCAGTGGATTCTTCTCAGCCTTCAAAAAAGGGGGTCATCACTAAAGGTGCGAATGTTATAATAAGTCATCCTGCAGGTCGTCGTTTTCCACAATTCGAAAATGCATTGCACATTATTCCTCCTGGTGTTGAGCCCAGTTATAGCTTGTAATATACCTGCCTTATTTTTTATTCCTAATGTGTTTTAACCAAGGCATATTTGACAAAGTAGACGAACTTAAGTAATTTGGAATTTTCACGGATAAAGATTGCCATTTCGGTGTTAATTATTTCTATATCAAAAGCGTATTGTGTTGGGATGATCAATCGTTCGTGGTTTCCTTCTTGCTTGCTTCAATAGAAAATGTAAAGAAGAAAAAGAAAGTTAATATACAGGTGGAATGAATCATCAGGCGAGGAGCTGCCGAGCGCGGACGGTGATGTGTAGCCGAGCGAGCGCATGCATGCAGTGGAGGGCAATCCGGGCCTGGCTTCGAACGGACGCCCCACGGACCACAGCTTGCAGCTTCACCAGGCTCTTTAGTGCCCGAAAAGCAAGCCTTGCCTATTGACAAAATTCATAAAGAACGAAGCTTATTAGTCAAACCTGTGTAGTATCGTGAAAAAACAATGTTGTTGAGAATAATGTTTTGAGGGGATGAAGTGGTACGAGATGACCCCTGAAGAGCGCTTGGATTTTGATGGCTGCATCGTCCTCTTTAGACAGCTTTTTCTTCTCGGATGCGGTTAGTTCAGCACTGGCAGCTTCTCCAGGCGTAGTCAGTTCTTGGCTGAAGGTTGTGGTGGTTTCAATGGTGTGGAAGACGGGGACAGTTTCTTCAGATGTTTCGAAGGGTCTTGTACGGAGAATGCCAAACGAACGCCGGGAATTCCCCATTCCTTCAGCTGGATGTCTGCGTCTCTAGACTAGCTCCTTGACGACAGCTTAAATCTTTGTTTTTATAAATTTCAGCCTGTGGAAACTTGCCTGACGTTCCTACCAAAAATCAGGAAGGTGCGCGCCATGTTTGCTGTCTGTGTGTGTGTGTGTGTGTGTGAGAGAGAGAGAGAGAGAGAGAGGGGGGGGGGGGGGGGGAGGTAATTATGAAACGCCACGGGAAGGGAACGTGCTGGGATGAATTCCACGTTTGGTTTCGAAATATTTTCGATTTCCGCACACCTTGAGACGGCGACAAATTTGATCTTTAAATTCAGCGGTATATGACAGAAAGTAAAAAGTAGTGATTATATAATATTACTATATATGATATTTTAATAAAATTTCTATACTAAACCAATTTAACAGTTACATCATTCTGCTTGTGTGTGTATGTATTGTTTATATATATCGTTATTCTAATAATTACTATAAATCACTTTTTCTAAGTTTTCTTTTGATTTTAAGTTAATAAAAAATCGATAATCATTCGTAAGGTTTGAATGACAATGTAGGGGTCGCAGTAAATTTCACATCGGTTTGAATTTAATTCAAAGAGGGAATTTTAAATTTGTGAGTAATTTCCACATTTAAAAAAATTAACTATCATTTTTAGCGATGAAGGTACTTGATGAAATAAATTTTATGAAGTTACAATACTGTTTTAACACGATAATGTGATATTGTCATTGTATTAAATGTTTCCTCTTAAATTACGATAATTTGACATTTTTCATTGTAGGCTTATGTCTTGGGTCAAGCTACCTAACCAAACAACCATGTGGGAGTCACGTTTACATATATAAGCAAAAAGTCGTAACCATTCCGTTCGAGTTAGGGCTGTAAATGAGTTGAGCCGCTCGTGAGCGGCTCGATGTTCGGCTCGAAAAAAACTCGTTCGTGTTCAGCTCGATTTATAAATGAGCCAAACTTGAGCTTGGATTTAAAGTTCGAAAATTAAACGAGTCGAGCTTGAGCAACCCAATACTCGGCTCGTTAGTTCGCGAGCTGGCTCGTTTGTAAGCTCGTGAACTAGTTCGCGAGCTGGCTCATTTGTAAGCTCATGAACTAGCTCGCGATCTGGTTCGACAAAGGGGCTCGTAAACAAAGTTCGTGAGCTGGCTCGATTATAAGCTCATGAACTAGCTCGCGAGCTAGCTCTACAAATAAGCTTGTAAATAGAGCTCGTGAGCTGGCATGCTAGTATACTCGTGAGTTGGCTCGACGGTAGGTTTGTGAGGTGGCTTGATAATTGGCTCGTGATCAAGTTCGTCAATTGGGTTGGAAATGAGCTCACGAGCTAACTTGACAATGAGCTTGTGAATAAAATGAATTGAGTTAATAATTAGAGTTAATTATGTAAATTTAGCAATATATCAATATGTATAAAATAAAAATATATAAAGAAATAATGTTTTATTCCTTTAAATTAATGACTAAATAATATCAATTTTATAGAAATTAATCTTATAAAAATATTAACATTATATTAAAAATAATCTCTTGACAATCATATGAATTTTTATATAATAAATTGAATATCAATATGTATAATTTTTAAATAAGTCAACAAGTAAATAAATATCAAAACATTGCCATTTCAGAAAAAAAAAATACTGTTTTTGTGATGATTCAAATCTACAACATTTAGTTATCTTAAGAAGAATATTGTTTTTCATATGTTCTTAAGTTTTGAACTTGTGGTGTAATTAGTTTGTTTAGAAATTAGGATTTGAAAACTAAAGTTGATATTTTTTTTATATATATATATTTTGAATTGATTATTAAACACTATAAATTATTATTTTATTTTTTTACATATTTTATTAAACATTTTTCATCGCTAATCTTACTCTTTTTATATTTTTCATTTTTATGCATTAAATTATTTTTTTTACATTTTCATTTAATATAATTCTATAAATACACAAATATAATTATTAAATTATTATAATTAATAATATATTATTTATTTATTGATAATACAATGTGTGCGCATTAACTATTAAGCTAGAAAATGATGTGACAAATTGAGGCATTGGATTCTTTGGCTGTCAAAATATATATATTTACATCTCATATGGGTCTTTATGTTTCAAAGGCTAGGATTGAGTCCAACTTAATTTCGGTGCTTTTAATATTTAAAGATCATAAAGAAAGGAAAGTTAGTATATATTTAAATGGCAATTTACAATTTGCAATTGGCATGATGATGGTGAATCCTGCAGTGAAATTATTCTCATATAATATTATTATTATATTATATTTTTAAGTATGCAAATATTATTTAAAAATAAATAAAATTAGTGCAATCATTCCATGCTTGTGCGTGTCTAAATGTTATCACGGGGTGCCAACAGTCTTTCTGAATTTTCTCCGCGTGTTTCTCTCCAGCCTTTCTAATTTTGTGGCTGGTTTCACGGAGTGTCTGCCTCTATGTTGGGTTGGGTCCGGTTACATAATCGAATCTGTCCATCCTGCTCAAGGTTAGACGAAAACTAAGAACTCTTCTGCCTTCTGTCCAAAAACAAAGAGCAAATACCAACATCGTCTTCCTTCTGCTAGCTGCTATGGCCACCAGCACTAGTGCTGTCGATGCTACTCTCTCAGTTACTGCTGCCGATGCTGCTCCCTCAACTCCAACAACCGGTTCTTCCCCTTGCGGTGCATGTAAGTTCTTGAGAAGAAGATGCATCCAAGGATGTATCTTTGCCCCTTACTTCAGACATCCGAGAGCTTTTGCAGCTATCCACACAATTTTTGGTACTAGAAATGCCTCTAAACTCCTGGCCAGGCTTCCAGTAAGTGATCATTCGGCGGCTGCCATTACACTCTCATATGAAGCTCAAACCAGGCTTCAAGATCCCATATATGGTTGTGTATCCGAAATTTTGGCCCTCCAACAGCAGGTATGACGAGATGTCTTTCTACGGTTGAGGTTTAACTAAGCCGTGATCTTCATAGACGACATCTCCTTTTCATCAAAAGATTTATCCTTAATCTTTTTGCTTTTTTAGACTTAATTTGTTAATTATGTGTGATTTTTAGGTTAATAATCTGCAAGTTTCTCTAGCCTTTTTGAAGGAGATTAATAATCTGCAAGTTCAAAATGTTCAAAACCCAGTCATCCCAGCAGCAAATGTTTCATTTTCTGGTTTACAAGAAGGTCATTTTCAACATGATCCAAACCCAGTCATCCTAGCAACAAATGTCGATGAACTTGGATCTGTCGAATTCAGCAATTATCATCAACACTGACCATTGGCGAAATCCAAAGCTATTGTGGGAGAATTAGTTTTTTTTTTTTTTTTTAGTTTTTGTATGATTTATTAAGTTACAATAATGAGAATTGGGTTGAAGACATTTTTTAAGTTGTTGTTATCATTTTTTTTATTTATTATGGAGGATTGCAGTTAATTGATAAAACAATAAAACAAAATGATACCAAATTTAACTAGACACTTAATTCTAATTAAAAAAGAATTATTAAGATTTAACTAACACTATTATAAGCAATCCTTAATAAATTAATTAAGCTATTATAATTCATTGTCATAAATATTTAGTTATTAACTGTCAACATTATTTTATATTTTATTTAATTGTCAGAAGCTAATTTTATATTTTAACATTATTTTATATTATATATAATTATAGTAATTATAGTCATTAATTTTCAAAAGGGTTAATTAAATGTTGTCGACATTTTATATAATTATAATAATAATTTCTTTTCAACATTATTTTATATTTATTTAATAACTAAATATTTAAAAAAAAAATTCTAAATCTGAAATCACGCTCACTCTCTGAACTCCCCCCCTCTCTCTCTCACTATTCCTTCACTCTCTCTCTCTCACTCTCACTCTCACTCTCACTCTCACTCATACTCACTATCACTCTTACTCTCTGAGATCTACCGCCGGGTCGCAGCACTGCATCTAGATCGGCTTTCGCCTCCATTTCAACCTCCGATCATTGCCTCCAGTTCACTGAGTTGTGTTGTGCTCACTTGAGAACTGTAATTCTTTCATAATGCTTTCATTTGTGTGGATATTTAAACTAAGCAACCAATTTGTTTCTTGTGATGAATGATAGCAATTGTCATTACTTTAATTTAATCAAGTTCCAATTCTTTGTCTTTAATTTATGGTGATGAATGATGGCAGAGGACCCAGACACCATTAAAATGGGCAAAACTCCAAAAAATGACCAAATGGGTATGGGCAGAATCAACAAGCAGACCTCCGTGAGGTTATGAGATTATGGTTATGGAGAGGAGGAAGAATATTAAAAAAATCAAATTTTAGTATGTTTCCTATGCATGTGTGTTAATGGGTTTCCAATTATATGGTTGAGATTTTGTCTCCGTATCTTCAAAAATAACATCTTCCTTTTACTGCATATTAACCTAAGAATTTTCTATATTAATATATATTTGTTTGTAATGACAAGAAATTAGGAACAAGTAACTATTATCATTCTAGTAGACTTTGAAGCATGGAAATGATAAAATTGTGTGTTAATATGTTTTAATATGTTTCCTATGTATGTGTGCTAATGGATTTCCAATTACATGGTTGAGATTTTGTCTCTGCATCTTTATACAGAAGATAGATACATACATATTGAATAGCAATCCACCATTTTAGGCTGTTTTTCCTCATCTTTTTAACCTTTTTATATAAAATTGTGTTAGGACTGTTAGTTATGTGATTACTGTTTACACATAATATAGTTATGTGATACTAATTTTTTTATTATTGAATAGAATGTCACAAGGGATGGAATCCATGGAAGAGTCCTCTATGTTTCATGTTGATGGCTCGAGCAAGGTACCATCAGAACATGAAAATGAAATTTCAATAGAAATTGTAGATGAAGGGGATGATAACCCTTTTGAAAAGAAGAAAAGAAAGAAAACTTCTAAAGTTTGGTCTGAATTCAAAGAAGTGACACATTTGGATGGAAGTAAGAAAGTTGAATGTATTCATTGCAAGCATCAACTTGGCATTGTTAAATCTGGTGTCACAACACATCTTCTTCGACATTTGAAAGTTTGCATTCGACGACAAATTGTCATGAAGGTTTGTTTGTATTTCCCTATTTTTTATTGGTTTTATAATATTAATTAAACATGCATTTAATTGGATATATTTATAAAATAAAGAAAATTTATACTTGTATTATAAATTAAATGTTTATGATGTGTTTTTTTATTTAGGGACAAAAACAACTTTCAATTGATATGGCAACCTCCAAGTCAGAAACTGTAAATGCAGTTCAAAACTATAGATACGATCATGCAAAGGTTAGAGAACACTTTGCTCACATGGTTTTGATACATGAGTTGCCATTTAATTTTGCTGAATATGAAATGTTCAATTTGTTCATGAGAACGGTGAGCCCTAATTGGGAAAAGATCAGTAGAGCAACTTTGAGAAAAGATTGCTTCAGTAGTTATGAACTTCAAAAAAAACATATAAAGATTTTATTGGATAGTGTTAATCGAGTTAGCATAACTACTGATATATGGACTTCAGATCAAAAAATCCAATACATGGTTGTGACTGGTCATTTCGTGGATTCAGAATTGAGATTGCAGAAACGTACTTTTAGTTTTGTTGATGTTCCTCCTCCACATACTGGGGTTGTGATATGTGATGAATTACAAAAATGTTTAGTGGAGTGGGGAATTGACAAAAAATTGTGGACTATCACAGTTGATAATGCTTCTTATAATGATGTTGCTGTGTCTTTATTGAAAGATAACTTGAAATATAGTAACAATCTTCCTCTTGATGGGTCTTTTTTCCATGTAAGATGTTGTGCGCACATATTGAATATTCTAGTTCAATATGGTTTATCTGAGATTGGGGAAATTATTCATAATGTGCGTGACAGTGTAAAGCATATTAGCATTTCTCCTTCTCGGCTTCAAATGTTTAGTGATATTACTAAACAATTGAATTTGCCTAAAAGGAAACTCATTCTTGATTGTGGCACGAGATGGAATGCGACATATGCTATGTTAAGTGTTGCTTTGGAATTCAAAGATGTATTTCCTCGATATAAATTAAGAGATAATAGCTACAATCATTTACCTTCGGAGGAAGATTGGGAAAAGGCAAAAATTGTATGTTCATTTCTTGAAGAATTTGATGTGGTCACTAATGTAATTTCAGGGTCTGACTATCCAACCTCAAACTTATTTCTCCCTGAACTTTGGAATATTAAGAAAATATTGGATGAAGCAGTTAAGAGTTGTGATATTTTTATGCAAAGAATGGCAGAAAAAATGAAGAGAAAATTTGACAAGTATTGGGGTGAGAGTAATATGTTAATTTCAATTGCAGCTGTTTTAGACCCTAGGAACAAAATGAAGTTGATTGAGTTTGCTTTTGATGTGATATACCCGTTTGATGATGCTCAAAAGCATATAAATGATGTTCGAACCAATTTGTTTAAGTTGTTTGATGGGTATGTTGAGGTTCATACAATGAGCAATATCGATAAGCAAATGTCAATTGAAGGTAAGGATGATTCTACTTCTAGTTCTACACCTACTTTATTTGGAAAAGAACGAAGAAGAGGACGAGCACAATTTGACAGTTTTATAAGAAATGTTGACACAATTCATACAGCAAAGTCAGAGTTAGATATATATTTAGAGGAAAATGTTCATTTGTGTAATGAAGGTATAGATCCTCCGTTTGATGCTTTAGAATGGTGGAGATCCAACAAATTGAAATTTCGTATTTTATCAAAAATGGCATGTGATACCTTATCTATTCCCATCACAACTGTGGCTTCAGAATCAGCTTTCAGTACTGGTGGTAGAGTAATTGAACCACACCGAGCATCTTTGGGTACAGATACAGTTCAAATGTTGATGTGTGCTGGTGATTGGTATAGAGCCTTTTATGGGATCAAGAAGAAAGAAAGAGGAGTAAGTTCTATATTCTTTATTTTTGTGTTTCTCTTTATTTATTTATTCATTATAATAAATATAATTTATAATTTTAATATTTTTATTTTTCTTTGCAGGAAAAGGAAGATATGATTCAATTTTCATTACCCACTACATAGTGGGTGTAGATTCAGCCATGGGGCAAAACTTGTTATTTATTTTATAGTGTTTTGGACTATAATTTCAGAATTACTTGTTATATATGTATGTGTTGTAATATTTTGAACTTTAACTATAAAATTACTTGTTATTTATTTGGATTATAGAATTATTTGTTATTGGGGTATGTTTGTAGTATTTTTTTCATAATCTGATTAATAGTTTTGTTATGAAAGTTATCTAAATTTGAGTTTTATTTTATTATTAGTTTAAACTCAAGCTTATAAACGAACTTTTGTCGAGTCGAGCTTGCTTAAAATTAACATGCCGAGCTCGAGTTGGCTCGTGAACGTATCTAAACGAATTTTAAACGAGCCGAGCTCGATCTTAGCTCACGAACGTATCTAAACGAATTTTAAACGAGTCGAGCTCGAGCTTGGCTCGCGAGCGAATCTAAACGAATTTTAAACGAGTCGAGCTCGAGCTTGGCTCGCGAGCGAATCTAAACGAATTTTAAGCGAGCCGAGCTCGAGTCGAGCTCGAGCTCATGAGGATTAAAATGAACCCGAGCTCGAACAAGATTTTAAGCTCGAGTCGAGCTCAAGCTCGAGCTTCAGGAAAATAGACCGAGTCGATCCTAAGCTATGCCAAGCTCGGTTCGATTCGATTCGATTACAGCCCTAGTTCGAGTCCATGGAAGCATAGTTATAGCAGAAGCCATACCCAATTTATATATAATGGCATTTCACTCTCATTTTACCGTGAAGAGTTATTTTGTTTTTTTCCTTTAATAACTTTTCTTCTATCACTCTGTGAGCTTGTTATATATACTCTTGCCATTCAAAGTTTCTAACTCATTCCCACAAGATAAATATAAAAACAGGCATGCCACTGAAACTAGTATAGTAGTCCGTATTATTATTATATGTTAATTACAGGCGGATGAGATGAGAGACGACCATCTCCAATGATGTATCCCAGGATCTATGGTACATACTGTCAACCTTTACCAGATTCATTTTATTCAAGTGCTTAATTTTGTACGTCAAAACCCTAGAATTATTTCAAACCCAGCATTTTAGGACTCCGCTGGAAGTCCATTCTGTGTCCAGGCAGCATACCCACCAGCAATATCTGTGACACCTGTAAAACCCTGCATCAAAACAATTGAAGTTTCCTTTCAGTTCAGCAGAGAGCCTCCAGCTGCACAAATGGAATGATTCCAAGAAGTGTACAATTCCATTTCCCTTCACTTGATCATAACAGTTAAATCAAAATTATGAAACTTTGTCACTGAATAAGAAGGTTAAAAATATTCAATCCCATATGACCAATGTATCTGCAAATGAATCACCCACAAATAGTCCATGCACAAGGGCGACCAACAACAATTTGTCGCATGTCTTTGCGAGCCATCTGCAGCATCTCTTACTACCACCACAGTATTTCTTATGTCTACAGGACAGGTCTGTCTACTCTTGGACATGTCTTTCCATCACAATAAACAAGTTTCAGCAGACATTGCAATCATCCTTAACCCCCAGATAGAGTATCAGATAGCAAGAGGAGGTTGCATAACGAAACACATGGGAGACACGAGATAAAAAATTTCACATACAATGTGTGAGAGGACTGATTAGATTCAACAAATTAAGCAATAATAAGGCCTCATATGGTGATCAATAGAACATTTTTTATCCGCGGAACCAAAAAGTCAGGAACCGGGTAACTAAAAGAAAACATGTTATAGGCAGATCCACAATATCAGCAAGGTTCAATGTTTGTTCAAAAAATTAAAAATAGTTAAAAATTAACATCTGCATTGCAATTCATGCATTCTAAAACACCATTTTTTTTATCTTAATAGGCATGTTCTAATGGAAGCATAAACAGGAACAGGACGGAACGATATATGGACATAGATATGATCTAGAATCATTTTTGAGTCCCTTCCGTTTAGAGGATGAACTTACAGCTGATACAAGATCAGTTGCTGCCGCTATTGATCTTTTTCCAGCCTGGCACCCCTGAAATTGAAGAAGTAAAACTCTATTAAAAGATAGCTAAGAGACTTAAGACTTGTATTTTTTTTTTTTTCTCCTTTTCTTTTCCCTATACATCATTTGCATGAATAAAGGTTTTACACAAGCAAGTTGAATATTGTTAAAATAAATTTGAACCAATCTACAAAGTCTAATAAACATTTTTTCTATAGTCAAATTCTGCTGTTGTCAGTTACCTTCTTCTCAACTAAAATCGTTTTAGTCCTCTAAATGACAAGAATTTGTTAAATTTTGCACTTCATGAATTGAGGAAGGTTTGACAAGAGATAATCATTTACATTTTTTTGAAATTCTGTACTCACTTGAAATGATATTTTCTCTGCTTGAGGGATAAAAAATACTTTATATTGGTCAACTCAACTCGACAAGACGTCAATTAAAGGAATTAAGAATTTCATGCAAAATAGTGAAGTGGGCAAACATTAGAACTCACGACAATAATCTCATCATCTCTCCCGAAGTGTGATAATACTTCCTCCAGAAATTTAGGGTTCTTTGTCATGCCTGCAAGAAAAAACAACCTAAGAACAGAGTAACAACTTAATGAGTGGAATGGACTGGAAGCATAAAAGATGTCAAACAAATGTTATCACAGTTGCCTCAAAGTACCAACATTGCCAAACAATAGAACACTTCGATTTATGCGCTCCACCATGCTCATCAATTCTGATTATTAATATAAGAAACATTGATAGTTCTTCTTGGAAGATCCTCAGTAATATGAAATTTACTAAAGGTATGCAAGAGCAAAACAAGATTTGGGCCCGTTTGCCGGCGATCTCTAAAACTATTATGGTTTAGAAACCAAAAAACGCATGTACATTCTAATATCTAGCGCTTGAATCAATGCCTTTTCAGTCCAAAAGCAAGATCATCCTTATCCAAACTTATAAATAACAAATTAGACAAAAACCTGATCCAACTTTGAACATGTAAGGAATATTGATGGCCCCAACAGGATGCCCAGCAGTGAACTCTTCAGGCGTCCTGCACATAACCACATCCACCACTAACAAGATAAGAACAATAATCGGAGCATACATATACCCAGTACCATACAATGACATTTCTACTCAACCAATCCTCAGTAGAAACCAATTCTGAAAAATCATGTACAACTCAAATCTGCAAAAAACCGAGTGAATCACAAATACCTGACATCCAAATACCGGTGTCCAGCCAGAAGAAGCTCGTGGGCCACTCGAACCGGCACTGATGTCGGCACACCCGCTGCAGATTCCACACCCCCTCCCGCCGTAGCCATCCAACTGCTAATTCCCGTCAGTCAATAACACGTCCAACTGCTGAAACACCCAAAAATTAAATTCTTCGAACACTTACTCGAAGCCTGAGAATCTGTCTTTCGTGCCGAGTATACGCCTTTTGGGGGCTTGGAACCTAGAAATCACCGCGAGCGGCAATGAAGCTGGAGCCCACCTACAAGAGACGAATTTTATATACGCAAATGGGTCAGGAGAACGACTAAATGTATACAATATTATAGATATAAATTCAGAGAGAGAAGTAGTAGCCTGGATTGACCTCCGTTTGAAGCTTTGAGGAATTGATAAACAAGGGGCTGAAACTAAGAGCTTGGCCATCATTTCCTCCACTGTACTTTACACAAGCGGTTCTCGATGCGGTGTGTACCAATCAAAATGAGAGACAGAGACTTCCGGAAGAATTTGAGGAACAAGATGAACATTGAAATGTGTGTGTGTGTGTGTGTATAGTGGTCATGGTTCGCTAGAGTGGATACTTGAAATGGGAGCAAGTGTGGGGCATTGAAGTTGGCGGGATGCGTGCGTGAATCGTCGGACACGCACGCCGCTTTCGAGTCCTTATCCGGATAAAATTTAGAATCATGGTTGTCGCTGACACCACCACATTTAACACAGATGAGATTGAGACGAATCGATTTGTCACTGTGTGTCAGATAAACTAGTGGTTTTATCTGAACACGATTCCCCCACGGTTTTTGTGGGCCTTCATGGCCCAATGTTTAGCCCATAGGTCCATAGTCAGTGTTGTTGGGCTTTAAAGGAAGCCCATTTAGGGTAAACTGATTGGGGCCTTGTTTCAAGGGGCCCAACGTTTAGCCCATAGTATAGTTGGGCTTTGAAGCCCATTTAGGGGCAACTGATTTGGGCCATCCTCAAAAATGGGCTAAGGAAGATTTCAGTGCCGAAAGCACTCGAACAAGGTAAGGGAGTGTTGTTTGTTAACAGAATGAAGAGCTGAAGATTGGCACCAGAACACTGAACACAGAAGAAGAAGGGGAAGGAATTGGCGACCTGTATTCAAGGAAACGATGTCAAGTTTTGTGAATTTGTCTCCTCCTCTGTTCGCTAGGACTCATCGTCTCTCTGTTCCACCTTCTCTTTCCCAAATCAAGGTACTCCTTGAAAAAGGAAAAAGAAAACCGTTTCCGGATATCTGAATTCGTTCTTTTATTTATTTGGTTTGAGTCACTTAAGACGGTTTTGTGTGATTGTATTGTTAAAGAATAGCAGCCGAGTGATGATGCTACAGGTGAAGTGCTTGACGGAGCCGAGCAGAGAGACGGAATCTGAAGCTGAGACGACGTCGTCTGCTTCTGCTGCATCTGGCTCTGCTTCCAGGAGCATTTCGACATACAGCTGGTGTGCGGGTCTCGGAGGGGTTGGGTTTCTTGAAACCAGTTACTTGACGTACCTGAAGGTCACCAATTCCGATGCCTTTTGCCCGATTGGCGGGGGCACCTGCGGCGACATCCTCAACAGCGACTACGCCTCTGTTTTTGGTATTCTTCTCTTCTTTCTCTGTTTGTGGTTTATTGTTGATTTAGTGTATGCAGTTCTGTGTCTGTTGTCTGATTCTGGCTTTTGATTTATTGTAATATATCATTCTATTTCGGAAGTCTCAACAGGTACGTTAAGTAGAAATTGATGGGAGAGAATGCAGTAAAGGAACAATCCATGCTGTAATACTGAGAATAAACTAATTCAACCTACTTGTGTGACCCCAGAGAGGAATTTGACCAAGGAGAGATATAGAGCAAAGTAACAAAATTTTAGCTGGTAAACAAGGCACAGAGAACACCAAATTTACGTGGAAAAGTTCCTCACAGTGAGGAGTAAAAACCACAGGATCAGATACCCAAACTAGGGGACACCAAATTAAATCTCCATCGTGCAAATTTCAGGTCGATTGAAAAGGAAATTGCCACCCAATTCGTCAGCTTGATGAAAGTTGCATAGTCCTATACAAAACTGAACACTCCCTTTTCTCTTCTCTTTTGATGGCTGCTCTTTTTTTCAATTTTCATTATATTTCTTCTTCAAAAAAAATCCTCTCGCTGCATTATATGCCGGTCTTCATTAAATAGAATTCCACACAAGTTGACTAAATTATGTAAATACCATCTATATGGTTTTAGACTATACAGGCCTTGGGCTTTCCCTCCACCGAGAAGGGAAACCCAAACCAACACAAATAAGTTAGCATTTCAGTGAATGCTTTTAGAACAAAGAATTTAACAAGCCTTTTAAGGGGCGGAAGGGTTTCCTTGCATTTGGATTTTCCTTGAATTGGGTTAGAGCAAATACATGATTAGAAGTTGAATTTTTTGAAATGGATCAACTACATCCATTTTTTCTTTATAGTGATTTCAGAGACATATTGAAACTTTTTTTATTTGGAAATGCTATTCGACCGTAATTTTTAACAATACGTCACTTGTGGCATTAGTAGGTTTAAAAATATCACTTGCCTGTTTATTTCAAAGTTGCAGAATGAAAAATGGCCACGTCATTCTGTTAAAAAATTATGATAGAAGTTTCTCTTTGTACAGCGTTACCCTTTTTATTGAGGTTTCTCTCTCCATTTTTATTTTTCTTTTATCTAATGTATGATATAAAGCTATCCAAACTTTTTTCTTCATCAGATGTTAACACTAATTGGTTTGTGATCTGGTTTGCCCTTTTATGTAGAGTTCTAGTGGATGAGTTTACTTCTTCCTTTTATTCAATATTTTCAGTAAGCTTTTTTGGGCATTCATAATATATGGTACTTGAATTGGATGGATTTGCTTCTTTGGGTGCTCAATCTTCCTATAAAAACTTGGGTTTTGTTTGAATACTTCCATGACCAATACAATGACAAGTGATTGTGTCATTTACTGGGAACCTATATCAATTGCTTTCTAAGCTACTTTTACAATAGACTGTTCTGTTTAATGTTCAATATCGCCTTTCACATGATATCTCATATTGCTTGTGAATAATTTTGTTTGTACTTTCCTTTTTAATTGGGCATGGGGTTGGAGAGGGTATGGTTCTGAATGTACAGTTACATTTTATTTGATCTATTATGTCCTATTATTTAGCCAGTGTGTAATTTCTAGTTGACAATATATATCACCCAATGGAAGTTATTTAGAACTCCTTTTCCATTTGACAGGTGTTCCTCTTCCATTGATCGGAATGTTTGCTTATGGACTAGTTACAATATTTGGTATACAGTTGGCTAGAAACAACTTGCCATTCAAGATGGATGAAAATGGTGGACGTTTGATATTACTTGGATGCACCACCTCCATGGCTACTGCCAGTGCATACTTCTTATACATTCTGAGCACAAAATTTGCAGGAACACCTTGCTCATACTGTTTGATGTCAGCTCTGTTGTCATTCGGCTTGTTTTTTACCACTATAAAGGTTTCACACTTTTTTATTTTTTAGTAAATTTAATCTCTTTGTGACCTGCTGACAATCAAATATTTGGTTTTAATGTTAGAACGTCTTCCCTTGGGGTTTGTTTGCAGGATTTTGGATTGCAGGAAATACAAAAAGTGGTGGGTTTACAGTTGTGTTTAGCGGGATTGGTGGTGGCTATTTTAGGCACATCTTATAATACTTCTCTATCTGTCCCTGTAAGGTAATAATTCCCACTATCATACAAATTTTTATCCGAGTATCCTAATTTGACTCCCAAGATCCGTTATTAACAAGTGGATGAGACAGAAGAATTCTGAGGTCAGGATGGTTTACTGTGAATATGCAAAACGCTGGCTCCAGATTAGTGAAGCCATTCCACTAGAGTGCAAGTATCTTAATTCATATTAGGCTTCCTGGCGGGAACATTCAGCTTTCCATGAGGGTTGCCTACGATGTAAGGCCCCATGCCGTGAGGCTGACCTTTGAGGGTCTGCTGTAATGAAGTACTCCCCCCTTTCTCTTCTTCCATCATGAGGAGGCGAGGTCTCTAAGTATTTCCCTCCATCATGCAAAGTGGTCGATTCTTGACTTGTTGAGCTTGATCTCAATGACTTGTCAATCTCTAACTATATAATCACTCCAAGAAACTAGGTTCAGACAGGCCTAGTGTCTCACTTCATTTGAATTTGGAAGAACTGGTAAATTGGAGGCTAGACCTGATGGGTATTCCCCTCCACCATGCGGACTGGTGGACTCTTGTTGAGCTTGATCTCAATGACTTGTGAATCTAGCTAGATGATGACTTCAAGCTCCAAGAAACTAGGTTGAGACAGCCTAGTATCTCACATCATGTGGGTTTGGAAGACATAGTGACTTGGAGGCTAGACCTGATGGACTCAGTGAAGTGCTCACCTCAAAGGTGACTTTGCCTTGACCTACCACGAGAGAAATGCAAACCATCTTGCACCAACTTTTTTGTGTAAAAATAATTGCGCTACTACCTCCAAGAATGGAGTATGATACCATAGTAAACTGAAACTGCTCATATCCCGGGTATATCAATGTTCTGATGTGACATCTCCACCATAATAGGGGTCCCCAAAACCATCATATAATATAAAAATATCATCTTTCAGAGCTTCGATTTGCCCTTTTATGACCTCAGATATTCTCTCCGCTGTCCACTTTCTCAACCCTCTCTCCCTTTCAATTCTGGTAATCCTGTGGCTTTCTTGGGGACTAGCATTTTTTCAGGCCTGCTCAATGCAAGACTTGTTCACAGATTGCAATTATTTAAGTCTGATGTGTTAACTTTTAATCGCCCAGCAGTAAAGACTTGCTGCTGTTGTCACTGCTGATGTGTTTTTCCAAATACTGATATTCATAGGCATCCTTTTGACTAGTTCTAAGGAAGCATTTATCTTGAACTTCTCCTTTTATCTACCAGCTCTGCTGAGATTGATCTGGAACCTTTTACAACTGAGATTACAACAGAATCAAGTCCTTTTGCTATTGCTCTTGCAAGACATCTACATTCTGTAGGAGCTAAAATGTATGGAGCTTTCTGGTGTTCACATTGCCTTGAGCAGAAGCAGGTACTGCCTCCTCCGCTACGAACCTCTGTCTCTACATTGAATGTTGATTCAAAGACAGAAGCAAGTATTCAGGAGGAGCTAAAATCTACTAAAGTAGTCTCTGTAGAGATAATGAAATTTTCCTACCAAACCTGTTATTTTTAGAGCAATTCTGACTGCTGCTTTGATGACACAGATGTTTGGGCGTGAAGCTGCAGAGTTTTTAGACTATGTGGAATGCTTCCCTAATGGATACAGGAAAGGGGTTAAAATAGTCAAGGCTTGCGCTGATGCTCAAATTGAAGGTTTCCCAACATGGGTAATTAACGGGGAGGTGAGGATCCTCTATCGCCCAACTTTTCTTCGTTGTGTTGGCTGGCCAGAATCACATATATTCTTTCTATTGTTAAATGGGATTTGGTAAAACAAAACCGTGTGTTTTACCCAACTCATTCATGCATTAAAAAAAAAAAAAACTGCGTCTAATATGTTCCATTCCTTCCGTTTAGGTTCTTAGTGGGGAGCAAGAATTGTCGGAGCTTGCAAGTGCATCTGGATTCGAACTTGATGATGTTGTGCAACAATGATGTCCCAATGGATATGGTCCTATATATAGTATTATAGTGGGTAGGTACATAGTTCCTAAATATTAGTCTCCAAACTTCACATGTCCCAGTGGGTTCAAGAGCCAGAAGCAAAAATTGCAATTGGACCGATGAAATATGGACGGAAACATTGACACAAAACAAAAATTTAAAATTTGCTCTTTAAAAGAACTTCGTTGCTGGTTCTCATTTGTAGATGTTCAAGTGGCTACATTAACATAACTTCTGAGCACCAATATGATTAAAAACATATGGTAATATAACTTGCCTTAACATGAAACGGGAAGTTATCTCCAATGTTAATTGCGAGATAGGACCGAAAAATTTAAGACTTGTAATGTAGGGCTTTACCCTGGGTTAGAGGGAGCCCTTCCAGAAATTCTCGACGGCCAAGGCATAACCCAGGCCGAAGAGGGGGTTTGGAAATAGTTTTCAACCAGCAATTGACGCGCCTCGGTTAGAACCTCACTAGCTGCGTCATTGCCCCAAGCGCAAAGATACTCTAACTCTTACCCCGACACCCTATTTTAAAGTGCAACCTTCAAGGCCTCTCTCTCTCTCGCTTCCGATGTGGGACGCAAGCAGTAGTTGTAGTAGCTGCCAACTAGCAAAGCATCCTTCACCCCACAAGATAGCGAGTGAGACACCTCCCTCCCAATTCCCATTCATTCATTTCTCAACAGCCTGTGTCTGTCTGTCTTCCCCTCCAGTCCCGAAATAATTGAGAATTGGATAGAGATATTAGAAGGGTTGGGGACAAAGTATGGGGGAGAAATTATACTACCCATGTTTATTAATCCCTGAACGGGTCGAGCGGAGCCAGCTCATGGGGTGTAACTAGGAAGGTTTGACATTTAACTTTTATTAATTTCTTAATGTAAAAACATTATAAAATTTTAATTGATTAGATAATACTAAAAATGCACGCATAAAAAATTGTTCTTGGAATAATGTTATGGATTTATTTATGTATTTTATCACTTATGCACAGATTTGTTATTTTATCATTAGTATCTTCACTCCTCTTCTATCTTAAAAAAGTACATTAAATTAAAATGACAGTTATAATGAGTATAATATGTCCCTAGCTAGCACTAATAAAAAATATGTATTTTAAGTCAAAAGTAAGGCATACAACTCGCTAAAATTTGTTTATGTAATTGTACTCAATTTAACAATGGCAGTATGTTACCTAACAAATAAAATTCATGTCATTATATTTAATTAAATATTTGATACGAACCGTGCCGGCCGGCCCGCGCCCATTAACTTGCAGGCCAGGGGACGGGCCGAGTAGCCCTGGGCTGGGTACAGCCAGGATAGGTACGGCCCACAAAACTTGCTGCCCTGGTTGGGCGAGAGTGGGGGCCCCGCCCATCTCAGAGGGAGAAGAGTCGAAAGCCCGCCCGACTCCAGAAAGGGAACATTCCTGAGAATATTCCTCAGATTCTTCCCTTTCCCCGCGGCGCACCTTCCCCTGTTTACCTCATCAAAGAGCTCACGCTTCCTCTCGCTCTCTGGATAATGGCAATTGGGCCTTCCCTTGTCTTCTCCATCCCCGTTTCTTTTTTATTATCATCATTATTATTATAATCACAATCCCAACCGGTTTTATCTTATTTAATTCTACTGTTTCTAACTTCCTAATTCCCCTCCCTCTGTATATATACACAAGATCACTTCACGGTTTTCTTCACCGGAGACTTTTTGTATATCCACATACCTACAAGTAATCGATGGATTCCGTGCCCCCGTTTTCGCACGATTCTCCGTTGGATCAAGAACTCTTCATCCAGAAGATCGACGTCTTCAAGATCCAAGGCAGGGACAAGCAAGGCCGCAGCATCCTCCGGATCATCGGAAAGTTCTTCCCCGGTACGTACTTTACCGGAACACATGTTTTCTACTGTTTTTTTTTTAGTGGATTTTGGATTTATTTTTTGTTCTTTGGATGCGTTGATTTGGATCAGCTCGGGTTGTGAGTGCCGACGCTGTGAAGAAGTATCTGGAAGAGAATATCTTTCCTAAATTGGAGAAGAAGCCGTTTGCGGTGCTGTACGTGCACACGGATGTCGAGCGGAGCGAGAATTTTCCAGGAATCTCTGCCCTTCGGTCGATCTACGACGCGATTCCGATCAGCGTCAGGGTCAATCTGGAGGCCGTGTACTTTCTCCACCCCGGCCTGCAGTCCTGGCTCTTCCTCGCTACCTTCGGCCGCTTCATGTTCGGCGGAGGGTAAGAAATATCATCTACCTCTCTCTCTCTATCTCTCTCGGGGCATTTTAGCATTTCCGTAGCGAGTTACATTAACGTGAGTCTGCCAGTTCGTTTGTGGTCTGAAACGCCGACCGATTCGAATCTGATCGGAGTTCTTGCGGGTGCAGATTCTACGGGAAACTGAGGTACGTGAGCAGGCTGGACTACCTGTGGGAGCACGTCCGGAGGAACGAGATCGAGATCCCTGATTTTGTGTACGATCACGAGGAGGATCTGGAGTACCGGCCGATGATGGACTACGGCCTGGAGAGCGATCACCCGAGGGTGTACGGAGCGCCGGCGGTGGATTCCCCGGTGCCGATGTATTCCATGAGGTGCATCTCCTAGAGACGAACTTACTTGCAACAGACGCAGGCTAGGCGACGGTTTTGTTGAAACTTGTTTAGATAGGGTTTTGGTGGTATTGTACAGTTGAAAGTTCTCTCAGTCTACAACTTGCCGCTTTAGATGTTTCGTTCGTGTTAATTGTTCTTTACTGGCCGTTGTAAGTGTAATTAGATGAATCTTGAATCTTGATAAGCGTGTTATTGACCAAGCACCAGACAGATGGATTCTCCTTAGCTCTCTTTTTGCTGAGTCATGTCCAAAGGAAATGAACTTTTGATAAGACATTCTTCGAGGCATTGTCACCATCGTAAGAATCATATGGCCCAAGTAGGGTATCGTCTTGGGTTTAGAATAAAAATATTCAAACCTTCCGGCGATTAATTAATCTTTCAAGGTTGGGGGCTAAAATCGATACAAGTTATCATTTGATCAAACTAAAAAAGAAAAATGAGGGGAAAATATGAAAAAAAGGCTACAAAACTATTTTGAATAAGTGAAAAATATTTTACAATTAGTATTTTTTCTGCTGAAATTAAACTAAGCTAATGAAATTAGAATACGTTGAATGCATTGGTTTGTTGTGTACACTCCCCACTTGCCCACTGAAATCCAAGCCCATTCACTTAAGGTGGGGTCTGAGGGATTTTATGAGTTCTTAGTTGGTGATCTAATCAACCTAAAATGAAACTTCTACTAATATAATAATAATAATAATAATTGTAATAACTATTACTGAGATCACTACTAACTCAGAAATGATATGTTGCCCACTGGCGGACAAATGATACATATCATTTGCCTGCCAGTAAAGGCAGTGTTGGCCCCATGTCACGTGGGCCCCATGTGCATGGGGCCCACACTGCTCTCACTGGCAGGCAAATCATATGTTGCTCGCCAGTAAATAACATATCATTTTTGACTACTAACTATTACAATTTTTTAAACATCGTATCAGATTTTTATGTCATACGGCTGCTTATAAAGTTAACAATAATATTTGGACATCAATACGTTAGAGAATAAGATACACGACTAGTTAATTGAATTTTTTTTCCCTTTATGTTGAATAAAAAAATTAAAATAGAAAAACTACAATACCTTCTTCAAACCTAAACTGCAAATCTAGATCTAGGTTTGCTACTGAAAGCTGAAGAACCCTAAATCGAGGTTTGGCCCACGACCTAACAAAGTATAAATTCACTAATACTTTGACTCATTTCCATATAAATTATAAATTCAGTAGTAAGGGTAAATGGCCCAACCAAAGAGGTCATTGATGAGTTTTAACATAACAAGGCTAAAATAAACAGATGAACATTGGATGGGCCGGAACACAAGAGGCCGACGGCACGCACCATTCTTCCAAAGGGCGCCCAATCCAATCATCCTCGATCACATGGATGCTGGGACTAAACTTATAGAGCAAATGGTAATGATGATCGCATTTTTATAAAATATTTCATATAAATATCAATAAAATGGCATGACAGTGATATTTGTACAATTATAACTATCACTTTTATAAAGTTTTATTTTTAATAAATAGTTATATTAATTGTAGGATATATGTTTATATAAAATTTCTACTTATTTCATTATTTGTGTAAATATGGTTGAAGAAAATTGATGTGGTGATGAGACTCAAGAGACTAGGCCCAAATGAAGCCCAGTTGGTAGGCCTAATTGATAGGGCCATAACGCAGGTTGAAGTCTAGTTCATTTGGAGAGGGCCATATTAAATGAGAAGTCAGTTTTCTTTCTCTTAATTCCATCCTTTGTAATTCTTTCTTTCCTTTTTGGCACTTTTCCTCCTCCTCCTACATTTTTCATATTTATTTATATTGACTTGAACGTCAAAGTGGTAGTCCTAACCTCAGTTTTGTAAATTTAGTGAAAAAACCTTTCTATTTAATTTAATCAAGACTGACATATTATCCAACGCAAGTTTACAGGGGTGTGTGAGTCACATTCCCATGAAACCCACGTCCCTCTCAATTTTCTCATGCCATGAAAATTTTCAGTTTCCTTAATTCAAATACTGGCGGTGCATTTTTCAACATCTATCAAAAGAAAAATAAGGAAATTGCAAGTTTTCTTATTAATCAAGATCACTCAACACTGATCAAGTTGAAGATAAAGCCAAACTTCAGTGCTTCTAGACCAATCATTATTGCATCTGAGGTCTTTGACGATTAAATTCCTGTAAAAGCAATGGCCTTAGCACAATTAAGCTCAATGAGCTACAAGACAAGTTTTGAGGCTTTCGTATATTACAGAACCAGTTGACTAAAATTCACCGGCGTCACAAACGGTGGTGCTCCGCCATAGAGGGTGAGAGCCGCCAGCTGAGAGGCATGCTGGGTGGGATGATACCAGTCCCAGAACAAGTAGTCTTCCCGATTTCGGCAAAGGTTATCTGACTGTGTACACAACCCCAAATCACTGAACGTTCCACTTGTGCAACACGGCGTTTGGACATCCTTCAGACCTGATCATCATTTGATATTGTTCACGAAATTAATTAAGTATACAAAAGTGACAAATACATGCATGGGTTTTGCCTAAAATATAATTTAGTTAGTTAAAGACCTACAAGCGGCTACAACATACAGCCTAGGGGGTGTCGATATTGGTCGAGTTGGTTCCAACTTGATGTTAACGGCCTCGACCAAACTTGAGGTCTATCGGTCTAGAAAATCAAACACTACACACCCAAACAAACTTGAGAATCGATCAAATAACATCAATTCAATTCAGTTTTCAAGTCTACTGAAACCTATATTCCATACTGGTGCTAGAGTGCTTACCAAAGGGTAATGGGTTGTTGATGGCATCCATGGTGGCCTGATACGCGTTGCCAAGGGAGTATACCACTCCACTGCACTGCGAGCTGAATTCTTGCAAGATGATCTCAGTTAAATTATAAAAGGACTGAGCCAAGTCGTTCATTTCATCATAGCAACCCCCACTTCCATTGTTGTACTCTTGATTAAGATATCGTTCGTAAGGGCAGCATCCTATCGCGGGAGCACTTATGATTCCAAACTTTCTGGCACCCAGGTTGTACAGATTCTGCAAAAAGTATAATTTAATGATCATGAAGAACCAACTAGCCAATTAACATTATAGGGAATTAATTAATTTACCTTCAAATGGTTGAGGTATTCATCATGGAGAGTGGATAGGAAGGCTTCATTGGACACGTTGCTGGCATTGCGCTGATACTCAAAGAGGTCATTGCTGCCTACGCTAATTATGTACAAGGAGTTTGAGCTGATGAGAGTAGCTGCTTTGTGTTGTCCCAGTAACTCCGTGATGTTCGCCACTGCTGTTGAAAATTGTTGGATTTGGTCTCCTAATGACACAACTTCTACCTGCATGTATATATTTATATATGTGTGTTTCGTGTTCTCAACACCATTAATGTAAATACAGTAGTAAAATTTCTCTTTTGTAATCAAGATTTCATAAAGTTCAGCTGATTGAAATAGCCGTTTTGCAAAAAAGTAATACAGTACGTACTTGCAAAGCGGTCCGGACCCCATACCCAAATTGCCCTTTTTATATATTATAAATGTAGTCAGAGAGAGAGAGAGAGAGGGAGGGGGGGGGGGTGTGGTGGGAGGGAGAGCTTACAAATACTTTCCCAGTTGTATTTTGAATCCCGGATCCTCCTGAAGCAAAGTTGGCGCCCAGCAGCAACTTTCTCTTGAAGGTAGAGTTGTGACGGAGAAGACAGAGAAAAGGTGGCGGACTTCTATTGTAATTTTTACTCAGTAGGCTCACTAATTAAACAGGCAAATTAACAACGGGGAGCGTGATCAAGCGTTGTCAGAGAGATCGCTAATTATTTATGCTTAGATAACAGTAGATGATGAAATTAATCTAAATTAATTACTCACCGAGCAAGTCGGCAGTGTTATAGCCATTGCTGAACCTTCCGGTGGGTTTAGAGAAAGGGAAATCAATCCCATTGAAGGGCTTGTCGGCTCGAACGACACTTCCATTCAAGTAAGTGTTGGTCCCAACGTCCATTGTTGAATCTCCAAATATGAAAATAGCCGCCACATCTGCCTTCACCAGAGATAGAAGATGAAGGTGGAGAAGAAGAAGAAGTAGGTGGAGGCAGAATTTTGCCATTAATGTTATGTCTGAATTAGCACGCACTGATCTGTGAGTTGGGGGAATGAATTTATAGGGAGGGGTAATTAATCATTAATTAATTTTAATTACTATAAGTCATTTTCATTAATTATCCATAACCAGCTGGAAGGTATCCAATTGTGAAACAAAGAGCATATATAAAATAAGAATCGAACAAGCAGGTAAACGTCAATTACAAGTCACTGTTCCAACCTGCTGGAAGAGAGGATGAATCTGAGTATTATAATAATTTAATTACACTGTTTACCCTAGTGATTAATGATCCAATATATATATAATAAACATATACGGGCGAGAAAATGCAGGTAGAATACAAACATTATGGGGCGAATCGGGACAGAGAACCCTCAATTCTTCGTTTAGAACAAAGTAATTAATTTTAATTAACATCCCTTTCAACCATGCCAACAAAAACACGGGCTTAATTCTAAGTTGTAATTACAATCTCTATGCCAAGTTTGCCAGCCATGCCTATCCTTTAAACTATTCTCAAAATGAAGAATATTATATAATTAATTAGATCATCGATCACCCCACAGAATACAAACAATTGAATTAATTGTTAAATTACAAATGACCAAATTATAGCAAATTAATTAGTACAAATCCAATGGATTCGGTTAAATTTTTTTAAAATAATTTTACTTATCACAAGATTTGAACTGGGAGCTAATTAATTAGGGGTTCCACGGCCTACCTTAGAACAATTGCAAGAAAATTTATCCATATATCAATAATATATCATAATTACACATCAGTAATCGTATATATATTTTTGTTGAGTTTTCTTCTTTCTTTTTTTTTTTTTTTTTGAATATAAGTTGAATCACTGAATCTATAGATAGTATGGTACCCACCAGATAAAAAAAATAAAATATAAAAAATAAATATTCACAAATTTAAGTGAAATCTAATAAGAAGATTTTAATAAGATATATGTTACTAAGCAAATTCGTACTTAACTTTTAACTTAATTAACCTTCTAGTTTCTACCCTGTTATACGTTAGAAAAGAAAATTTTCAAAAGAAAAAGTGTATAATCCAAAGTGTTTTTTTTTTGGATAAATGTATAATCCAGATTAAGTTTAATAGTGTAGAAGCTCCCAAGAGGTTGCCAAGGGGTGACTAGTATCCAAGTTCACCTAGGTAATTACATAATGACGTGACCCAAGCCCAGAGCACTTCTTTCATGTTTATTTATGATAATGATATAAATAAAAAATTATGATAAAGAATAAAATAGACTTTAATAAATTATTTAAAAGTATGAAATAAACTTAATTTCTTGGATGCCGCGTTCGCATACAGATGAGATTTGAGAGACAGAAATTTAAATCCCATTTTGATCTCATGAACACACAAGATATTGAGATTTTATTTAATTTTCATTTGAGCTAGCTATTTAAGCTGCTCTCATCAATCTAGAGTACTGTAGAGGTTTTTTGTTGCCATTGACATCCCTTTGAGGATGTTGACCGATCGATGATCCTTTTGTTATTTCTCACATTTTCTCTTTATTGTCATTCTCCTTTGTTTTGAAACTGGAAAGGAAAAGGATTTGTTAGATGAAATTCCTTTTGATCTTTCAATTTTAAGGTTCTTAATCTAGCTAGTATCAAAAACTTTAAGAATGGCTTATTATTTACATCCAAGATCAAAGCAAGCTTAAAAGCTCTGGAACTTAATTTAGCTTATTGAACAATTGCAATATTTGGCGATGAAATCGAAATTCTTGACCACTAGCTACTATCAAAATTTTAAATTTTTCAAGTTAGAAGGTCGTTTGGAACTCCCTGTTCGCTGTTGGTATCAACCTTTTATCTAGTAGGTGAGCTGAAGTTTCATTTCAAAGGTCCAAGTAGATTGGTGAATGAAATTTTGAGGATCGAGTGAAAAGCGTAAGGTAATATGTTTGGAGGTCTAATGACTTAGTTTTGTCCAAGCAAAAAGAAGGTTAAGCGTTAGTCATTGTAGCAACCAATGCAACAAAGCTTCAAAATTTGATGATGAAGTATGTTGGGGAACTTTTACTTTTGTTGGCCAATTAGATTCGGGCATCACAGATGTTCCTTATGACTTTGCATCAACTACTATCATCAAATATGAGGGCAATTTTTTAGAAGGTTGGTTTTGTGTTGGAACTCACGTGCGTGATAAACGCATGCTTAGTGGAAGGATAGTCTAGGCACTAAACATTACAAGAAAAATGGCATTTAACGACAAAAATATTTGTCGCTAAAAAATTTAACGACGAACAGTTTCCTATCGCTAAAAATAGCATCACTAAATTTTAGTGACTGTACAAATCAGTGATAGAATATTTCGTTGCTGATTAAAAAAATTAAAAATTATTTTAGTGATGAAAAAAAAAATGATAATGAAAACAGTCTCGTTGCTAATCAGCGACGAGTGTTTTCGTCGCTAACTTTTATCTAAAAAAATTAAAAAGATTATAGCAAACGTCAGGCGAACCCATGTGCGCTCCCTTGCCTTGCGGGCAAGAGGTGGCTTTGCCTCTACACGCTAAGAGGCTCTCCCTTAAGTCGTCACGTGTAGCATTGGAAAATTAATCCTAGTGCACTCCTTTTGCTTTCCCTCAATTTCTATTCTTGGTTCTCCATGCATGCACGCACGTGATCGTTCGAGTTGCAAGTCTCTTTGATACATACACTGCACATATTAATTATATACTATATTTAGTTATCAGGTGTTTTAATTTTATTTTAAATTAAGATTTTAAATTTTAAATTCATAAATTAATACATAAAAAATAAATATTATAAATTTTTAACTCAACTAATGTACCACTTAAATGTTGTAATTAATTAATCTCTTAAATATTTAAATTTTATTTAATTAAAAATTAGTTTAATATATATTTGTTATTATAAATTTACAATATCATATCAATTTAAATATTTTGATTTGTAAATAAAATACATAAAATATGCATTTAATACTAAAAATTTTTATTTTTATTTAATTTTTTTAATTTTTTAGCAACGGATGCCTCCCATTGCTAATAAATTTTAATATTTATTTAATATTTGTTTAATATATAATTAATAAATTTTATTTTTTTCTTTTTTAGCGCTGGATTTGTACCGTCGCTAAAGTTTTTAATTATTAATTTAATTTTTTTAATTATTTAACAAGGAAATATATTCCTTCGTTGAATATATTTAATTTAAATTTATTTTTTTATTATTTAAGGATGAAATATTTCACCGCTAAATAATTTTAATTTAATTTAAATTTTTTTAATTTTTTAACAATAAAATATTTTATCGTTAAATATATTTAATTTTAATTTAATTTTTTAATTATTTAACGACAGAATAATTCGTCGCTAAATAATTTTTAATTTTAATTTATTTTTTTTAATTATTTAATTTTTCGTCGCTAAATAATTTTTAATTTTAATTTAATTTTTTAAAATTATTTAGCGATCAAATATTTTGTTGCTAAATAATTTTTAATTTTATTTAATTTTTTCATTATTTAGTTACAGAATATTATGTTGTTAAATTTAAAAATTTAATAAAAAATATTAAAAATTATTTAGTGACTGAATATTCCATTACTAAAATTAAAAAAATTAAAGAATTTTGCGACGGAATATTTCATTGCTAAAATTTAGTGACGTAATATCCGTCATTGAGACGTTTCTAATTAGCGACGAAAAAATTTTGTTACTAAATCTGTCATTAAATTACAAATTTTTTATAGTGTGAGACTATGAGTCCTAAGGTGTTTGTCACCCTCAAATTAGACAACACAACGAAAGGTTAACATTGTTTGGAAATTTTAGGTTGTAATGTGCTACCTCACCTTATCAAGAAAAGATAAGTGATGTGGCATTCCAAGGCTTTCATGTCATCAATCTAGTATTAAGTGCTTTAAAACTTTCAACCATATATACAAGCAAATGGGATTTCCAACCAGCTTTTAGGTTCTATCCTCAAGGGCTAGTATTGGTCTAAGATATCTCTAAAATGTTTCTCCCTTCAGATTTGGGACCCAAGAGGGTGGTGATTGAATTAGGGATCAAATGTAGTACCTTGTGTGGGTTTTTATTGTAGTTTGATAAAGGCTTGTTTGTTTAGAGCTTCGTGAGAATCGTGCCTAGGCATTTCTCCTTTTGTTTCTTTTAAGTTTTTTTAGTTTTTATTTGTAATACCCTGCATTAGCATAAGATTATTACGTAATTTTGAGGAGTTTGGGATATCAAAAAATTGGCTGGAAAAGGTAATAAGTCACCGAATCGATTGTAGGGAATGTCTCGATACTGAGATTTCAGAGAAAAATGATATGTCGTTGTTAAACATCCCGATGTAGGATCTTTAGTATCAAAAGAAATCAGATCGGAGTTAATTTTCGATACAGGTTCGTTTCGGGCTGAAAAACTGAATTGTTGGCAGGGAGTGCTTTGGAATTTAGATGTTTAAAAGAAATGATATATTATTGACGAGCATCCCAAGAATGTCTAGTATCGATTATAGTTGTTTTAATAAAGGATATTATGTTTTATCATGTTAAAAAAAAACAGAATTGCAGCGTGAGGCATGGTCGCTACACCTGCCACCGTCGCCGTTAAATCAACGACCAGGGCATGGCTGAGCCTGGCATGGATGTGGGGGTGGTTTCTAGCTTACGTTACCCTTTGCCATTGGTTGAGAGAGCCTCGGATTTGCCTATTAATAGTTGAGTTTTGGTCGAGGGTTTCTATCAAAATTTATAGGCTTAGATCGAGAGTTTGGGAAGGAATTGGAGCATTTTGATAAGAGGCTTTTGTTCCCCAAGTTATGAGAAGCAATTCTGGAGATTTTGAGAGTTTTTGGAGCGGTATAGGGGGTGTTTTCGCAGTTATATATTCGACTGCCTATATATATATATACATTTGAGTGAGGGTTTAAATCAGTTTGTAGAGTGAACGATCGAAGGATCTAATAAGGGGCTTTTGGTCGCGAGGCTATGAAAAACTAGTTTGAAAAGTTTCATGTCAATTGGAGTTCGAATTGAAGACTAATTTTGTTCGTCAGAGTTCGGTGGCGAGCGGTTTAGGCGGATTGTTTTCGGCCAAATCGAAGGGCTTCCGGTGGTTTTTTTTGACCAAGAGGAGTACCATTGGGATTGACTAAGGGAGAGGAGCAGTCCAATGTCATAGGTTTAATTTTCCGGTGTGCCGGCGCCAGAGAAGATGACCGGAGGTTATTTTTGTATTTTTAAATGCTAAAAATATAAGAAATTATAGAAAAAATAGAATTAAAGAAAATAAAATTCTGTAAAAATGTCCATAAATTCAAGAAAAATGAATAGTTTATTTGATGAATTTTTATCTTGGAAATTTCTTGAGAAGATAATTATTTGGGATTTTTAAAAGGAAAGGTAAATGGAAAATAAATATGAGAGATTTTTATAAAATTATGAGAAAATTCCATAAGGATAAGGAATTTATTTTATGAGTTTTGGTGATTTTCATGGAGGAAATTTGAAGGAAATCAAGGAGAAATAAATTTTCAGAAGGAAAAATAATTATGAAAATTGGAGAAAATAGTAGAAAATCTGGAAAATTTCTAAAAAATTCCAGAGGCTTATAAATATTATTTTATGAATTTTTGTGTAGAAATTTTTTTAAAAAATACTTGAATAGGTATTTATTTAGAATTATCGAGAGAAAAATAGGAAGAAATTAGAGAAAAATTATGATAAAATTAGAAAAATAGATATTGATTTTCCTTTGAATGCATATGATGTCTAAGGTATCGTTGAGGTTCGAGGTTGAACTATAGTACGCTTGGCATGAGAATCGAGGCTGAGTACGTATTTCGAGGAATCTTGAATTTATTTCAAGGTGATTTGTTCAATCCAATTCTTGTGCATATTCTTGTTACTTTTGATCACTCTTGATTTATTGTGGGTGGTACGACCCTATACTCTATTTTGTTGCATACAAATAGTTAACTCGTGATAGGTTGATTTCATCTGAATGGTTCATCCAAATGTTTTTGCATGTGCATTGAAATGTTGTTGTTCGTAATTCATTGATAGATTTTGTGGTTATGGCATTGACATATCTTTTGTATTATTCATGTGGGATGTCGGGATGTCAACCTATATTACGGCAATTGAGTGATAACACTAGGGAAACGTGCCAAAGATCAATGCCCACCTATGACTGGGGCTGAGAATGGATACCACCCTTGCGAGTCAAAAATGGCAGGGCTGTGAGTGTACACCACCTCGGGTCGGCTCAAGTGGCGAGGCTAAGAGTGGACACCATCTCAGATTTCTTTGAGCGACAACATTGTTTCCAAGGTGAACGTGGATTCCCAGGGATAGTGTTGATCATCTAGTGGCTAGGGTTTGTGTTGATGAGACCCGGAATGCCTTTGAGTGGAAACGTAATGATGATGGGGTGATTACCAGGTTTAGGCATTGATGTTTTCCCTCTTAAGCTAGGGTTGTGTTATGACAATATGTCAATGTGGTCTGGTTGCCTCTAGAGAGATTTGTTATTTCCTCGTGGTATGGGTTAAGCGCTGTATGTGATTCTCTTGAATTGGAGTGTGTCGAGATATGTCAGTTTTGTTCATGGTCTTGCATATATCATGAAAATGTTTTGAACTCCCACTTAGATGATTCAATATCTAATTTGGATTATATTCTTAAAATATTCAAACGTTTCAGGTGAAAGTAGTGGCGTCAAGGGAAAAGATGTCGTCGAGATGTAGCCATTATTTGCATATTAGATCTTTTGTAGGTCTTTGGTTACGTACAAGATATTCAGTTGTATGCATTTCGTTTTGATGATGTCATGTTGATCAATGATACGATTTCTATGATATAAAGAAAGACATCACGGTTATGTATCTATTTGAGGTTTCGATCTTGCTTACGTATTTGTAATATTGTTCTTGTCTTAGCTTATTTATTTTTAAGTTTGATATGCTGAGAAGGTATAATCGAGATTGTCTGAAAATGATTATGATCGAGAAACTTGTGTGTATGATGTTAAAAAAAATATATATGTTTTTAAAATATCAAGTTAACACATATTTGAGAAAAGTGAGTTGTTACATTATTCTTGTGTAACTTTAGGTGGCTTGTAGTGGTGTTAGCTTTGTTTGTAAAGAGGTGGCCCAAAGTTTTCCAAGTGGATGCTCGTCTTTTTTGGGTAGTTTTTTGTTCTTGTGTTGCTTATTTGGCATTCAAAAAAAGAAAAAAGAAAAAGAGATGATATTCCATTTATTTTTAATAGAAACAAGATGAGATTGAATTGCAACTTAATCTCCACTCAAGTTCCTTGTAAAATTAACCTCCTTTACTCTCTCAAAATTACAAAATCACAATAACAGATAAACAAAAACAAAAAAAAAAAAACAAAGCGAAAAGAAGATAAATTCTATACAAGTTTGTAATCCTATGAAAAAAAATCCTACATTAAAAATGGAGCTCACTTGTGAAAATGGCCTATATATCCACTATCAAGTATATATCATCAGCGGCCATTTTTGTAATCCTCACCTCGAACTCCAAATATTTGAACACATGCAACTTTCTTGTGTGGAAGTATGCGTAATGGAAGCATAGCTCCAAAGAGATTTGAACTTCCAATCGGAGAATGGGTTATTATATATACCTTATTCAATTGAAACAACCCTTTTATTTGCTTATTCTTTTCCATTTGTCATGAACCCTCGACACGAACCACTTTGGGAATTGGATGCCCTAAGAAATTACCATTACTATACTAGTCATCATCATTTTTGGAAATTTTATGTTGTTGAATGACCAAAACTGAACCGCTCATGTCATAGTCTGAAGAAGCTAAGAGATCTCCAACTGTCCCGAGCTCTGGACACTCTTCCCAATCACTCAATCCAGTGGTTAATGGCGAGTATCCGCGTCTACCCTTTCCAACAATGAACAATGAGTACATGTCTGTTATCTCCGTTAACGCTGCTGCTGTCTCCGCCCCGTTTTCCACATACTTCTCTACGTACCCCACTTGCCCTGATGTCACATACCTAATATTAATTCCACCAACCAAAACCCATTAGAATAATATATAAGAATATTATTTGAAAGCTTTGTGGAACTATAATCATCTTCGAACATATATCATATATCGGGTTATAAAGGCCACTCCCTATTTCAACTTACCTATTAAAGAAGTCAGTGAGGATTGCAGTATCTGCTTCACTCTCAGTCTCTTGATCTGATGATATGGCTAGTAAAACATTTGTCTCTTTGTGAGAAACATTAACCCCTTCATTTATGTTCCTAGATGATGCTGGAAGGAACCTGATGATCGTGAGGTGTAAGTGGTGGTGCAAGGAAAGTCGTCGACTAAATCCCAAAGCTTCTCGGTCATCGGCTCCACCAAAGAATAAGATTGCAACATGTTGTAGCGATTCTGATCCAATACCTTCCGACCTGCATATCAACCCTCTATCCACCAAAATGGCGACAGAGCACCTTGCATATCGAAGCACCTTTTGGTTTGTCGTTCTTATCCCTTCCTTGCCAACCTCCATTTTCCTGTCAATTCTCTGGTGCTTGTGAAAATGCAAGAGGATGATTGATGCTCGCATGTCTTCTGCTTGGTCCAACACATCGATATACATTTTTGTAAAGGGCGAGACAGCTTTCACCCTGTGAACCATTGCTCCTGTTTCAATGGCGAAAGCATCCATGGCCTCGTTAATTTCGAGTGCATCATTACCGCCATAGCTATCTTCATCACTGAATTCATCATTTTCTCGTTGGTTGTACAAGAGATTGTGCTTGGTTTTATGCGTGAGCTCAATCAGGTGCATCAAGTAGGGCGTGATAGGGCCTTTGTCTGAGCCTCTCAATCCTGAAATGAGGTTGAGCATGGTGGGCACATGGCGAGGATTATGTACGCAAGCTAGCGTTCGTAGCTCGACTTCTGGTTCTAGCCATTCCAAATCTACATGCTTGTAACTAAGGGACTCATTTTCTCCTCTCACCATGAAAGCTACCATTGGCCCCACTATCAACGTGTTAATCACTAGGGTTGTCAACATCAAATGATAAAAGTCTTGACTGATCATCTGCACTAATCCCAACGTACGCAACTTACTTAATATGCACTAAAATGTTGAGTACTAATGACCACGCTAAGTATTAACCGAATTGAATAGAAAAAAAAAAAAACTTACTTTATTTTGGAGGCCGAGGGAAAGGGTAACAATATCAACATGGCCTTTAAGGTCCATTAAGAAAGCTAAAAGAACACCATCATTCAGGGAAATATTTAGGTGGGAGCAAGCTACAAGGACACCACTGATCTTGCTGCCGAGGCTCAACACGATAAATACTATCACGAGGATGAGATTGGGGATGTTGTTTATGGTATTTAAATCTGCTTGGAAACCCACGTAGCCCAGGTAAATTGGGAATATAAAGTTGTGAACTGAGTAGTTGAGTTTGTGCAGCAATGTTCGAGCTGTTTTCCCACCTCTTGGGAACATCGAGCCGATGAGAAAACAGGCAATGATGCTGTTAAATCCCATAGTTTCGAGGGCCATAGCTGTTATCAGAACCACTGACAAAATCCCAAATGCTTCCTTGTTTTTAAGGTTTTTCTGATTATGATTCCTTCTGTTCAGCCAGTTCGCCAGGTAGACGTTGAGAATGATAACGGCTATAATCATGGAAAGCGAAACACAACCCAATAAAATTGACGACTCTTTTTCTCTTCCCAGTCTTTTTCTTGAGCTCAAAACCAACATTAGGACAGCGTAAATGTCACTGATCAGAGAAGAAGATATCGCCAGTCGCCCAAAATCTGAATTGGCGAACCTTAGCTCGGCCGCAAAGCGGATGACAATCGGAGAGGCGGCATTAGACATGATTGCCGTGAGCATTACGGCCATGGTGATCATAGAGCCATTAGATGCGGTCTGGTGGTATATAAAAGGGGTCATTGCGGCTGCAAATATGGTGCAAACTATGCAATTTCCGGCGGCGATAATGCTAGCCGGACGTAGATTCCTCAGCAAGAAGCGAAGATCGATCTCAAGGCCGATTAGGAACATAAGAATGGTCCGAGAAAACAATGCCATTATCTCGTAGTAATCTGCACTCATCTCCTGGAAGAATACCCTCTTTATGTATTCTATTCTCGACAACCCCGAGGGACCTTGCACCAATCCAGACTGTGAGACGAACAACAAAATTACACCAATTTAGTCAACAATCTCCAATTTTTTCCCTTTTTTTTTTCTAGCTAACAAAGGGTAAGACTAGATATCTAAGGCAAAGTAATTAATGAAAGAAAGAGGAATATGCACTCAGGGCAGGTGTGTTGAAAAGACGTACTTACGAGAATCTGAGCAACGGGATCGGGCTGGCCGAATGGCTTTAACAGGAGCTGAAAAAAATGGCAGAGCACAAGGCTGATGGAAAACTGGGTTCCCACTGTGAGAACTGGGTTAAACATCACTGATTGGCAACCTAGCCCCGATTCAGACTCCATTTTGAATCACAACAAGATCAAGATCAATATTAATCAATCATTTTAGAATTAAGAAAATTTGGCTATCTATTTATATACATGTGTAAACTTAATGGGGTTGAGGAGGAGGAGGAGGAGGAGGCAAATTAAGTTGGGACTTGGAGAGGTGGCAATGGCGACCGGAGAAAGGTGGGTTTGTCGGCCGGCCGTTCTTCCTCTCCTCTCTTCTTCCCGGACCCTTCTTCTGTGTGAATTAGATTCTCTTTTGTCTGTTTAATTTCTCCCTGTTGTGCAATTGAGGAGGGGCAAAAGAGGAGGGGAAGAGACGGCGAGTTGCAAGTTTTGTTATCTTCACGTGGTATTGCTATTTTATGGATGGAGAGCCGTGTTGGACGGATAATTAAGCAACTATAATATACGAGGAATTTATTTAATTTATATATTCATACCCATGGAGTCATCTCGTCGGGTTTGGATCTTCTTCGTCTATTATTAAACGGGATTGAAGATTGACAGGTTATATTATTTAATAAAAATATAAAATTAAAATGATAAAATGGATACAGTGATTCTATATATATCGATATTAATTTTAGTATGGAGAACAGAGATTTACTAATGAGTAAAAAACATTACATAATGGGACAATAACATCTAAGTGTAAATTTTTATACAATTGATGGGATTAATAATAATAATAATAATAATAATAATACAAGAAAAAAAAGACTTTAAAAATTGAAGGCAAAATAGTAAAATACTTTCTAACTTTAGTCAAACCATGTTTTACTCTGTATAAATAACGAGGGTTAATAATTGACAATGCACATCGATAGTCAATATGTTGGTAAGATGGGAGCAAGTTTGACTTGCCGGTACATCTGAATGAGAGCTTGCATTATCCATCTGCCTCAAGTCCAAGTATAAGGCTCACGGAGATCAGAAGCAAGTATAGGGTACTTCGCTGGACACGATCTAAAAGTGAGTCCCAGCAAATCAGCCCATACACCGCTCTTTTTCCTTTAAATGGCCCGGCCCCACTTGGATTGGTTAAGTTAAGTCCACATCTGATTTTGATTTTTGGATGGAGTCGGAAGGAAAAGTCTTCTATTCTATTTCCCATAAATAATTTGGATAATACTAAATCCTTATAATTTGTCGTCCTCCTCGTCTCCGGCTCGCCGCTCCCATACATATATTCAGAAAAATTATATTTTTTTTATTATGATATAAAATATAACTTTGATGTTAAAGAGAATAACACCTTGGCGTCCTCAAATTTTATGTTTATTCACAATTTAACCTCCTCTGTTGTGGAATCACATTTTCAATTTCAACATTATATATTTAGAATAGAAACATTATAGAATTTCATTTGATAATTGAATTTACACTAAATTAAATTCTACCAATGAAAATGAATTCTATGATTTAAAAATAAATTTTCTTGTGAACAAAAAATATTTCTTCCTCTCTTACCATCCATCGATTTTTGTTTTTTTCATTGTAACAAATGTTACATCAATCTCATTACTTTTACATCACTATCGAAAATTACAATTTAAGTCTTTTAAAATATAACTTTACTTTTATTCAAATTTTGAAATTGAATATTGATTCATTTCAAACAAAGTTAAAGCGATTTTGAAAATTCATTGAGAGCATTGGATTTACCAAATATCTTAACATCAAACTATATGTTTATTTTTTCATATATTTGCAATACAGAAGGAAAATTATAATACCTTACAATTAATCTCAATATTTATTTTTTTAAATAACAAACAAATTCACAGTTATTAAAAAATATTATTTATTAATAAAATTTGTGCACTTAATTATGCACACTAGTAATATTAATAATAATAATAATAATAATAATAATAATAATAATAATATTTTTATATAAAAAACAGGATCAATTTATTACCGTATCTAGGATTGGGGGTCTGTTGTTGCTTCTTCCATTTAATTCAAGTCAGTGAGAGAGAGACTGAAAGAAAGAATTTTAATTTGCTATTTTGCTAATAGGAGAGAGTGTTTACGGCTTTTGAGTCTTGATCGTCGTGCGATGCGAGTTCTGTTGGATCCATGACGATGGTGGGTCTCCGCGACGGATGGAATTGCGCCTTCCGCCGATGCCTCGACTATTTCCCCTCTCTCTCCGATCCCGGTAAAGCTTTCTTCCTTGCTCTGTGTTTCTGTGAAATTGTAGTTCTCTGTGAAGTTTGATGTGTCGGTTTTGTGGGGGTTTAGCTCGGAGATCCTCTCTGTGCTTGAAACTTGCGCTGGTGATGATACATCTTATCTACGTCGGCGTTGTCTTCCTTTTCGATCAAGATTTGGTTGCAAAGACAAAACAACAACCATGGTATTATTCTGCCTTCGACTTGTTGCTTTTGTTTTTTTTTTTTTTTTCAGTCTTCACTGCCATAACAACTGGCTTCACTAACCTGTATTAATAAAGAATGAGTGTGTAATTGGTCCGATCGATTATGAGAACCGTGCGACACTAGTTCCAGCATTGGTGCGTTTATGTAATTTGAACTTTCACCATTTGAAATTTCTGAGCTGTACTAGGGTGGTTGCTTGATTTCCAATTGGTTGGATGGGAAAGGATTTGAAGTAGGTTTATAGAAGATTAATTAAACATCTGCACATTGAGAACGAACTTATCTACTGTAGCTTCTCGGTGTTAATCTGGACCCTCAATTGTATATGAAATCCTACACAAGCTGTGACAATATTATTTAGTACTATTGCAACAATAGTCTCATGTTTTTAACAAGAATAATAAAGTTCTTCATTCTCATAAGGTTCCATGATCATTTTTTGGTGTAAGATCTTCTGAATGCAGATGAATCTGATGAGATATGGCAACTTCTTATTATAATTATCTTTCCATATTTTATTTTCTTTTCTTTTGTTCATGTATTGTCACAAGCATGGGAATGACTGATGCATCTAAGATCCTGTTAGTTCTTATACATGATTCATATGCAACAATATATGGTATACAGGAGAGAGGATGTTTATATAAAGTCAAAAACTGCTGTGCTTAATAACATAAGTCACACCTGATGTGTAAGTCTTGATGGATGAATCCGAAATGCCTTCCAGTACTTTGACAAAGACTTGGGCAAATATTTCAATTATTGTCAAACATCTAGAGATGTGCATAATTCTTCTCTTGGTGACATTTCTGAATTGCTTTTATTCCTTAATGTTATTACCCTAACGCCCCCCCCCCTTCTCTCTATCTCTCTATCTCAGGTACACAGGATTATATTTGTTTTTATTTGTTGCTACATTGGTTCAATATTTCTTGACAGCTGGTTCCTCTCCTGGGTAAGCATCATATTATGAAGAAAATGCTAATGCAAAAGGCTTTAATCTAGAAGTTCGTGTGGCATGTGTGAATATTAGCTCATTTTTTATCTCTATTGATTGTTTTGTTCTCATTTTTATATGTTAGCTACGTTCTTGATGCAATGAGGGTTGCTAACCAGGCAGATAATTTATTGAGGAAGACATCAATGACAATGAAGTAAGAACTGGTATTCATTTTCATTTGGTTTATCATTACTAAAAGGAAAGATTCAGGTAGAAAAGAAGAAAATATTTTAGAGTAGTCTTAGTTTCTGGTTTCTTAATTAAACGTATAAGATGCAGGGAAAGTTGTATTATCTGAATCTGGGTCTTATCAGTTTCCAGATTATTCTGATTCTGTGTTTATGTATGATCAAGTAAAGACAACCTGCTTCAAGCAGAAATGTAAGCGTGGTTGTTCCAGTGGATGGGAATCAGTTCGGAAGAAACCTTTCAGGGAGTAATCCTACAGCCTGGACAAAGTTGGTGATGGAGATGTATCCTCCTGGATCTTCTCCTAGGTAGGAAACTTCTATTGGCATTTTTAGTCCGACTCATGTTTCAAAACGAAGCATGCAGTAAGCATTTTGTGTTACTTCTTTTCCTTTAAATTTTTGTTTTTTTATATATTCATGTACTTATTTAGACAGAATTTATATGTATATATACATTCAGTGTTTCTGTACCTCTTATATAGAAAGATAGCTACAAATTAGCTAACATTTGCATTAAACAATACATCAGAGTATGATCAATTTCATCCTCATTGTTGGATTATGATTTATTGTAGGTTACGTCTAAAATACTAGAGGTCATATTGTTATGTATAGAGAGAATAGCCTTGGCCAAGTTTACTTCAAAATTTCACTTATCTGTTGGCGTCGTACTATAGGTTTGTGGAAGAACAACATCATCTGCATCCTTGCACATGGCATTTAGAGCAATAGTTTAGATAATAGCTAATTCGTGTGTTTTGTTAAATTTGGGATGAACATGGCAATCTGGAAACCACAATGCCTATTTGTGTGCATATATATGAGATCCAACAACAAGAACAACAATACCAAGCCTTAAACTAAGCTAGATAACAGCCATAAGCGAAGCTAGGAAAGAGAGATGAAGATGACAAGTATTGCAAATTAGGCAGGACCTTGAAGAAATACATGCAATGATGCCTGGAGGGGCTTTGCTAGAGGAATGTAGGAGAGCAAAAGAATTAATGTCCATGGTACAACAACATATCCAATCTTTATCCCACTATGTGGGGTGGGCTACATGAATTCTAGACTTTCATGTATTTTTGTCTTTTGTCATATATTCATTTAGGTCCATACACTTCATATCAAACTTTAATGTCTCTCCCAAACTCTTCTTGGGTCTAGCTCTACCTCTTTTTTTGACTAATTGTTCCATTTCATCAACTCTCTTCACATGAGCGTCTCTTAGTCTTCTTCTCACATGATCAAACCATTTTAGTCTAGTCTCTCTCATTTTCTCCTCGATTGGCACTACTCCTACCTTGTTATGAATAACCTAATTTCTAATTTTATCTTTTCTTGTATGGCTGCACATCCATTTTAGCATCTTCATCTTCGTTACGCTCGTCTTTTGCTCATGCTAGTATTTGATTGTCCAACATTTTGAACCATACAACAAAACTAGTCTTATACCTGTCCTATAGAATTTTCCTTTCAGTTTTAATGAGATTTTATCATCACATAACACCCCTGATGCATTTCTCCATTTTAGCCAACTTGCCTTAATTTTATGCATGACATCCTTGTGAATTTCTCCATCTTTTTGAATCACTGATCTCAAATATCGAAAATGGTCTTTTCTTTGTATGATTTGGTCTTCCAATTTTATTATAACATCCTCCACTCTTGCATTCTTACTAAATTTATATTCCATATATTCTATTTTCCTTCTACTTAATTTAAATCCCTTAGATTCTAAATTGTTTCTCCACAACTCAAGCTTAGTGTTCGCTCTCTCTTTTGTTTCATCCACCAACACTATGTCATCTGCAAATAGCATATACCATGACACCTCTATCTGAATGTGTTTAGTGAGTTCATTCATTACTAAAGCAAATAAGTATGGACTTAGTGCAAAACTTTGATACAGTCCCATTGTAATTTTAAACGATTCAATATCCCCTCCGCATGTTCTAACCTTTGTCTCTACACCGTAATACATGTCCTTAAGGGCTTGTATATAGGCTATCCGAATTCATTTCTTCTCTAAAACCCTCCATAATACTTTTCTAGGGACCCTATCATAGGCATTTTCTAGATCTATAAACACCATATGCAGGTCCTTTTGATGATCCCGATACCTTTCTATTAGGCGGCTAAATAGGTATATAGCTTCTATTGTTGACCTACCAGGCATGAAACCAAACTGATTTTCCGAGACGTCTGTTTTTTTTTTAGTCTTTGCTCTATTACTCTTTCTCAAAGTTTCATGGTATGACTCATTAACTTAATTCTTCTATAATTTTCACAGTGTTGAACATCTCCTTTATTCTTGTATATAGCAACCAAAGTATTCTTCCTTCACTTATCTGGCATATTTTTTTATTAAAGATCGTGTTAAATAATTTCGTTAGTCAGGAGATGTCTTCTTCTCCCATGGATTTCCATACTTATGTTGGTATATTATCCGGTCCCACTGCCTTATGATTTTTCATCTTTTTTAATGTTTGCCTTATTTCTTTTGAACTTATACGTTGATAAAATATATAGCTCACGTTCCCTTCGAAGTTACTAAGATGTCCCAACCTAACTCTTGTGTCCCCGCCATGATTGAATAATTTTGTGAAATACTCATTCCATCTCTCTTTAATCGCTCTCTCATTCACTAGTGCATTTTGGTTTTCGTCTTTTATGCATTTCACTTGATTTAGATCCCTTGTTTTTCTCTCTGGCTTTAGCTAATTTATATATATCATTTTCTCCATCTTTTGTATCAAGTCATTTATATAGATTCTCATATGCTTTTGACCTTGCTTCACTAACAGCTCTTTTTGCTGCCGTTTTCACTTCTTTATAAATTTATAGGTTTTCTTTATTGTTGTATTGATATACAACCTTATAGCAAGTTTTTTTATTTCTAATTTTCAATTGTATCTCTTCATTCCACCACTAAGACTCCTTAAGATTTGGGACTCTACCATTTATCTCTCCAAGGACTACCTTTGTCGTGCTTCTCAGGGCAGTAGCCATTTCCCCTCCACATTTGGTTTGTTTGTCCTTCTCCATTCCATTCCCTTCTACCCCTTAATTTTTTTTTGAAGATTAATTGTTTCTCTCCTTTTAAATCCCACCACCTAATTCTTGGATTTTGTTTTATGTGATTTTTTCTCTTCCAATTTCTCACTTGGACGTCAAGTACCAAAAGTCTATGTTGAGCAGTCAAACACTCCCCTAGTATGACCTTACAATTCCTACAACATAACCGATCCTCTTGTCTCATGAGGAAGTAATCTATTTGGGTGCTTGGTGTGACATTTTTATATGTGATTAAGAGTTCGTCCTCTTTTTTGAACCTAGTATTGGTTATGATGAGCCCATATGCCGTAGCAAAATCTAGAATAGACTTACCCCTCATTAATTTTCCCAAATCCATACCCTTCATGCACCTCTCTATAGCCATTTCTGTCTCTACCCACATGACCATTTAAGTCACCTCCTATAATCACTCTATCTCCTCTTAGTATCATTTGTATGAGTCCCTTTAGGTCCTCCCAGAATTTTGCCTTTATCTCCTCACCTAACCTCGCTTGTGGTGCATATGTACTAAAGATATTCATAGTCATTCTTTCTAAACCAACCTTCACCATAATAATCCTATCTCCTATTTTCTTTACATCCACTACCTCATCTACTAAGCTTTTATCCATAATAATCCCCATTCCATTTTTCACTTGATCATTTCCTGTGTATCATATTTTATATTCAGTTTCTGATAAAGGTTTTGTTTTTTTCCCTTTCCATCTCGTCTCTTGAAGGCACATAATATTAATCTTTCTCCTAATCATCACATCTACCACTTCCATAGTTTTGCCTGTTAATGTTCCTATGTTCCATGACCCAATCCTTAATCTTTGATTTTGATTTTGGTTTTGACTTTGAGTTTGATTTTATTTTTTATTTTGGTTTTGATTTTGGACTAACTTCTTTACCTGCATCCGTTCAAGCAAATGAAAGGACCCTTGCTCATTTATCACTAGATTCGGGCGTTGATGTAGCGGCCCTAACTCACTTGACATTACACGCGGGCAGTGTAGCATGTCGCTATGAAAAGTTACGCTCCAACAGTTTTTCATTGTTTGTCTAGAGTTCTTATTTTGGATTTGACTAGGTTTTACGTTGGCTGTCGGCTAGCTAACACAACCCTCCTCCTTTATCCGGGTTTGAGACTGGCAGTGGATAATATTTAAAGGCAGAGTTAATTAATGTCCATGGTAAGTGAATATTTTTATTCTTTGTTAACACTCAGGGTGATGGTAGCAGACACCAAAATTAACTTCAGCTGAGATGCTTCAAAAATAAATAAAAAATCAAAAAAATAAATAATTGTGATTTTTGGTCCTCAGTAGATTGGAGTGAAGAAAGAGGACTTTGGGAAATGCTTATTTGAATTGGACCTATTATTTGGTCTTTAGTAAGTTTGTGTACATGTGCATTGAAATCTTTGGACAATTGCTAAGCATGGAGAAATCTAGCAGCTGATGAAATGAAGATGAAAAAGAATTTTCTCCATATGAAGACCATAATGACTAGCATCCATGAAGGGAAGCCGGTTGCTTTTGCCACTTATGATTAACATTCATGAAGGCATTCTTGTCAGATGAAGTAAGAGTTAGAATTTTAAAAGGTGGTGGTGTTGGGTTGGGGGGGGGGGGGGGCGCTCTACTGATGACGTTATTTTATAATGTCAGTTAAGTAGCTTGCCTATAGTTCATCATTGATGTGGATAATGAAATCTCATTTTTTGTTGACTGCATGTGATGGAGAACACAGGCAAACAGACCCTTACATAATGCCCTTTCTCTTAAGGTTAAGTGACTCTAGATCTTTGGCCTTGCATGTTTTTCTTAGCTGTTGATGTCCATCATCTAAATGCACTATGTCCAATCCTTAAATCAAATAGGGTTAAGCTGTAGTTCTTAAACAGAAAATGGAAAGATAATGTGATTTAAATTCAAGCTTTGATTGCCTACTAGCATAATCATAAGAGGATTTGCAGTTGATAACTGCATGATACCAAAGGGAAAGTATTTTGTTGAACCTACTTTAATTGTATTGGAGTTTGAACTTAGGTGGAATATCTTGCTGTCCACATTGTGATGGTGTGGGCATAATTATAATGCAAATAATTCAAGAAGAAAAACTTACATTTTTTATCCAGAGCTGAAGAAAGAGATGCTGGTGTGATTCCTAACATTTTCATCTAGCCGCAGTAAACCTGATGCATAAGCAAAGCATGCATGGAAAACAATTATGGGATTACGTGGTGAGGAATTGTAGAAGTGCACAGTTTGTCAATGTCTTTTGGTTGACTTTCATCTATTCACCAAAATGGGATGTGGAAACAATATGAAGGAAAAAAAGAAAGAAAAAGTATCTGCAGAAAGCATAATTCAATTGCTGATATTCGGACCTAGATCACTAGTTTAAATCCTCATATGGTTCTTTGTACTATTTCTGTTTTCACATGCTCTTTAACTTGCCTTAATCTATCATTCAATTTACATGCATTCATTTTACTCCTTATATATGGAATAACTAGTGATTTTTCATAAGAAAAGAGGTTAAATAAGAGTTGCTACAACTTTTTTCTTTTTGTATGTAAGGATTATTTTGCTTTTCTATTAGAGATCTGCTAGCTAACATAGACAGGAAAAAAAAAAATAACAAAAATGATTCTTTCATATAAAATGAGGTGGTTTAACATTGCAATTTATACATAAAATAACAACATATCCAGCCGTTATCCCACTATGTGGGGTTAGCTACATGAATTCTAGACTTCTATGTGGGTTACATCCTAATAGATAGTTTGTCTAGAATTCATATTTGGATCCGACTAGGTTTTATGCTGGCTGTCGGGTACTTAACGCAACCCTCCTCCTTTATCTAGGCTTGGGACCGACAGTGGATAATATCCCCTGGCGGAGTAATGATGAAATGAAGTTTGAACACCATCTTCACATGGAGAAATTTCATGAGATGGTGGTGAATGAAGATAATTGATGTAGTTGTGTTCCATAACTTAGTTGATATGGTGAAACCAACAAGTACAATATGGAAACACAACCAATTGCAATTTATACATGAGAAGGGTAAAATGATAGATGCCGTTGAATGAAGGGGTGCCAGTTACCATGCTTGCCCTCAAACTTTTAAATCTTACTCAGTGACCTGTTGGGTTATTTTCTATCAAATATGACCTTGAAACTTATTTCCTCAAATAGGTTAGCAGAGGATTGTAGTATATTATAGGATGGGTGGCATGACAGTGGAGGTGTTGAAAGAAAAAATATTCTTGGTGCCTGGTATGATTTAAGATGGAAAGTGGAGGAAATGATGTGGACCACCAAATAATTCCATTTTTCAAAATATTAAAATTTAGGCCTCGTATTATCTGTTGACTATGCATGAATTTTCAGTACTTTATAACTACAGCGACCACAAATCAAACTGAATGATTACTCTACTTCTATAAATAATACTGAAATTAGAGATGAATTAAGATAAATATGCACACATTTTATTAAAGCAAAAATTTTAATTTGAATTTAATATTATTCTCTATGGAAATAGCTTTCAGAATTAAGGACTATAAAGATTGTTGGCTAGAATGACTTTGCCTTGCTCTAGAAAAAACACTTTTTCTGCACCCAAAGATTCTTTTTTCTTTTTCATTTTTCACCCTGGGGGGAGGCCTGGGCACAACTAGGTGTGCGAAATAGATGTGCAGTAAAGTAGAGGTAGACTGACACAGTAGGAACAAGTTGCTCAGATTGCCTGATTAAAAACACTTGATAGAGGAATGTAAACTAAAAGCTGATGAAGACACTCGACAAAAAATGAAAAAGAGATGAAGGACAAAGCCAGCGCCACTGCCAAAAGGAAGAGAGAGAAGAGGTTTTTTTTAAAGCTGATTGAGTGAAAGTTCTATTGATTTGTTGGTTTTGATGCCTAGATTTTTTTTCTGAACTTTAATTTTGAAATTCTTTTAGACAGAAGGCTTGGCAGAAATGATAAGGTTGCTCATTTGTGATGGAAAGGTCACAGGCTTGAGTTGTGGAAACAGCCTGCCTGCAAACACGAGCCTCTTGTATTGAGAACACCCTTTTTGTAAGAAAAGCCAAGTTGATTGGGTTTAGGGTTGGAAATGTGGTGCAAAACATGGGGGCAAGGTAAAAACTTACATTTTCAACTTTCAATGATTTGTAACAGGTGCATCGCGTACCAGGCTCAGTGGACAGCTGCCACTAGCTCATGATACTTCTTTATTTCAAACATATTGATGTTTACTTCTGTTGATCTGAGGAAGAAGAATGGAGATCATAGAAAAAGTTTGGGTAGCTATATTTATGTAGGATGGGAATGTTAATGTTGTGTTTGCCTAGAGTTTGTGCGGTAGATGATCGGTAAAATATTGGAGATGCATAGGCCAGAAGATTAGATCAATTAGGGTTAAAATACCAAGTGTAATTACTTAGTATTTATGGGGGCCTAATTGTAATATTCCAATAGTAGTTAGTTATATTGGGATGTCTGTCCCTTCTATAAATAAGAAGGCATGTAAGGTAGTCGAGAAGCATTCCAAAAGAGAGTTTCTATTTCATCTATGATCAAGTAGTGATTTCATTCTTGAGAAAGAAAGGTTTGAGCATTTAGTCTTGTGTATTATTGGGAGAATGAGTTGTGTGTACTTGGGGATATAGATAAGGGTTAAAAGCTTGATGTACTGATCGATTTATCTGAATAAAGACTGCTTTGTTGGGTGTTGACTGTTGGATGTAGGTTTGCCAAAAGCATTCCGAACCAGTATAAATCTCGTCTCTTTCCTAGTTTGATTTATCTTTCTGTTATGTCATATTTCATTCTGTTTTGTTCTGATTACTCAATTATTTCTAATTCTGTTAGTGTGTAAAAGAATTCGAGTGGGAATTCTTTTCAGGTTGGTCTTGTTTGAGAGTCCCAATATCAACAATCTAGTATCAGAGCCATCCTTCAACCAAGATAAGCTTTCTTGCTACTTTTTCTTCATAATTTCTTGTTGAATTTGTTAGACATTAGTTCTGATTATAGCTGCGACAAGATATGATATAGAAAAATTCACTGGCCAAAATGATTTCGGCCTTTGGAGAATTAAGATGAAAATGTTTCTAGGGAATCTAGGACTGAAAGGGGCATTAGAAGAAGATAAAAAATTACCTGAATCTAGTACTCCTGAATAGAAACAAGAATATAGTAAACAGAAGGAAGAAATAGATGAAAAAACCTATAATACTTTGATTCTTAGTCTTGGTGATAAGGTCTTACGGGAGGTCTCCAAGATGACCACTGCCCTATCTTTTTGGAATAACTTAGAGATCTTATATTTGATTTGACTAAAACTCTTTTCACTCGACTGTTATTGAAAATTAGATTTTTCTCACTTAGAATGGGAGAAGGCCAGAAGCTACAAGATCATATAGATGACTTTACAAAGTTATGTTTAGATTTAGAAAACATTGATATAAAGTATGACGATGAGGATAAGGCTCTTGTCTTTTTACATTTTTTACCAAGATTTTATGAGACTTTTGTTGACATTAAAACATGGAAGAGAAAATCTATCTCTAGATAATGTTATTGGAGCTTTAAACTCCAAAGAACTTCAACAAAAGGTAGAAGTCATGAATTCTATAAGAGATGCTCTTATAGCTAGGTCAAGGATAGAAAAGAAGGATCAAAAGACTAAAGGAAGGTCTAGATCAAAGTCTAGAAACGGTAAGAAAATTGTAAGATGATTCTTATGTCACGAAGAAGGTCACATTAAAAGGAATTTCCCTAAGAAAAAGAGGGAGTTTCAGAATAAAGGGAATGTTGAGATTTCATCCTCAATTTGTGAATTTGATTATGACACTGCTGATGCGCTTATTGTGTCAAATATCGAGAATAAGTAGGCCTGGGTATTAGACTCTGGTTGTTCATTCCACATGACACGTCATAGGGATTGGTTCTTAAGTTTTAGGGACTTAGATGGGGGTAAAGTCCTTCTAGGAAACAAACAGGAATGCAAAATCAAGGGAGTTGGGGATGTGAAAATCAAAATGCATGATGGAATAATTAAGACATTGTCTGCTGTAAGATGTATACCAGATTTGAAGAGAAATCTGATATCCCTTGGAGAATTAGACAAAAACGGCTACTCCTAGAGGAGTTGGTGGAGTCCTTAAGGTAGCAAAAGGGTCCCTCATATGCATGAAGGCTATCCTTCAAATCGGCATATATATACTGCAAGCATCCACAGTGTGTGGAGAGTCAACATTAGGAGAGGAAAATCCTATGAGCAGTCTAGGTTATGGCACTATAGGATGGAGTGAGCAAGGACTTAAGGAATTGGCTAAGCAAGTGATTTTAAGTGCTGGAAAGGTTACAGCTATGGACAAATGTGAAACATGCATATTTAGAAAATCTGTAAAAGTTAAATTTCCCAAAAAAGCTATTCACTCCACTAAGGCCCCTCTAGAATATATTCGTTCTGATCTATGGGGCCTGTTCCAAACCTTATCTCATGATGGAGCTAGGTATTTCTTATCCATAATTGATGATTATTCTAGGATGGTTTGGGTTTATGTTTTAAAATCTAAGGATAAAACTTCTGAAACCTTTAAAACTTAGAAAACCATGATAGAAAATCAGAAAGGAAGCAAAATTATGATCATTAGGACTGATAATGGTTTGGAATTTTGCAATAAGGAATTTGCCCACCTATGTAAACAAGATGGTATCCTAAGACACCTATCAATTCCAGGAAATCCCAAATAAAACGGTTTGGCCGAGAGAATGAACAGAACTCTTTAGAGAGAGTTAGGTGCATGATTATTCATGCCAGGCTTTCCAAATCTTTTTGGAGAGAAGCATTATCTACAGCAACCTATGTTATTAATAGGTCACCATCCACAGCCTAATATAGATCATATTAGGGTGTTTGGGTGTATAGTTTATGCTCACTTGCAAGGCAAGTTGGATCCTAGAGCAATTAGGTGTTTGTTTATACACAGAAGGAGTTAAGGGTTATAAATTGTAGAGTTTAGATCCAGATATGCCTAAGACCTTTGTGAGTAGAGATGTCACCTTTGATGAGGGATCTAACATAAAAGACTTTGAGGGAAAGGAAGAATCAAAGGATGTTGAGAAAGAAAAATCAGTAGATGTAGATCTACCTAAAGGACCATTAGATAGAGGCCAAGATAATCCTCAAGACTTCTAGAAGAAAATGTAGGTTATGGAGAATTTTCTCCAAGTCAGCAAGATGACTATGAAGCATCCTCCTCTAGACAAAAAGAGGATTATGAAGAATCCTCCTGTTCAGAAAATCCTCCTGATCCAGAAAGTTACAATGTTGTTAGGGATGGGAAGATGAGGGTTTCCAAACCTCCGGTAAGATATGGCTATTCTGATCTAGTTTCCTATGCCTGTCAAGTGTTGTGACATAAGTAAGGGAGGAACCCCTTTCATATGAAGCAACAATAAGGTCTAGAGACTCTCAGAAGTGGTAAGAAGCCATGAAATCTGAGATGGACTCTCTTAAACGGAATAATACTTGGGTTCTTGTAGAAAAATCTCGAGGAAAGAGGGTTGTTAGCTATAAGTAGATATATAAAATTAAGGAAGGTGCTGGGAAGGAAGATAAGCCTAGGTATAAAGCTAGGCTAGTGGCTAGAGGCTAGAGGCTTTACTCAAGTAGTCGGTGTAGATATCAATGAGGTATTTTCACTCGTAGTGAGACACACCTCAATAAGGATTCTACTTGCAATCACAGCCCATCAAGACTTAATTTTAGAACAAATGGATGTCACCACAGCTTTTCTACATGGAGATTTAGAGGAAAATATTCTTATGGAATAGCCAAAGGTATTTGAGGTAAGAGGAAAGAAAGAACTAGTGTGTCTTCTTAGGAAATCTCTTTACGGTGTAAAATAATCCCCTAGACAATGGTATAAGAAATTTGACTCATTTATGTTGTCCCAAGGGTTTAAGAGGAGCTCATATGATAGTTGTGTCTATTTTAAGCATATGCCAAATAATGTATCCATATATCTTCTCTTATGTGTAGATGATATGTTGATTGCAAGCCAATCAGCTAGGGAAATCAGGAATCTAAAACTGAGTTTGAAATCAGTTTTTGAGATGAAAGAATTAGAAGTTAGGAAGATATTAGGCATAGAGATTAAAAGGAACAGGCAGCATAGGCAGCTAATTTTGTCTGAAAAATCCTATCTTAGCAAGTTGATCAAGAGATACAACATGAGTGATGCAAAGAATGTATCAGTTCCTTTTGCCTAACACTTTAAATTATCATGAGCAGTCTCTTAAGGATAAAGAAGGCATTAAGGAAATGAGTAAGATTCCTTACTTTAATGCGGTTGGGAGCCTAATGTACAACATGGCCTATACAAGACCAGATTTGGTCCATTCTATGAGTGTATCTAGTAGGTTTATGGCCAATCTGGGTAAAGCTCATTGGGATGCCGTAAAATGGACCTTTTGGTATGTTAAAGTGACTTTAGGTATGGCTTTGGTTTATGGTGGAGGTAAATTAGAAGGAAAACCTTACATCTTAGGGTTGATAGGTGCAGATTTTGCTGCAGATATTGACAAGAGAAGGTCTTCAACAGGTTATATATTTCAGCTATGGGGATCTTCCATTAGCTGGAAAACAAACTTACAATTGGTAGTGGCATTATCCACAATCGAGGCAGAGTATATTGTTGTAACTGAAGCAATAAAAGGAGGTCTTTGGCTTAAGGGAATCATTAGTAAACTATTAGGAATAGATGTTAAGGTTAGGCTAATGTGTGATAGTCAAAGTGCTATTCACTTGGCTAAGAATCCTTTACACCATGAAAGAACCAAACACATAGATGTTAGGTATCATTTCATTAGGGAAATTCTTGAGAAGGAGGAGATAACCCTAATAAAAGTTGCAGGAGAAGAAAATTCAGTTGACATGTTTACCAAAGCTGTCCCTATGTCTAAATTACAGCATTGTTTATCCATTCTTAATGTTCTTTGTGTCTAATATGATCAGTGTTTTGTCTTATATTCTAGATGAGAGCAGGTTTAGGGCGATCGAGTGAAGAACTCAAGACAAATGGTGGAGAATTGTTTTGTTTGCCTAGAGTTTGTGCGGTAGAAGATCAGTAAAATATTGGAGATGCATCGGCTGGAAGATTAGATCAATTAGGGTTACCAAGTGTAATTACTTAGTATTTCGGGGGGGCCTAATTGTAATATCCCAATAGTAGTTAGTTATATTGGGATGTCCGCCCCTTCTATAAATAAGAGGGCATGTGAGGCAGTCGAGAAGCATTCCAAAAGAGAGTTTCTATTTCATCTGTGATCAAGTAGTGATTTCATTCTTGAGAAAGAAAGGTTGAGTGTTTAGTCTTGTGTATTCTTTGGAGAATGAGTTGTGTGTACTTGGGGATATAGATGAGGGTTAGAAGCTTGATGTACTGATCGATTTATCTGAATAAAGACTACTCTATCAGGTGTTGACTGCTGGATGTAGGTTTGCCAAAGGCATTCCGAACCAGGATAAATCTCGTCTCTTTGCTGGTTTGATTTATCTTTCTGTTATGTCATATTTCATTCTGTTTTGTTCTGATTACTCAATTGTTTCTAATTCTGTGAGTGTGTAAAAGAATTTGAGTGGGAATTCTCTTTGAGTTGGTCCTGTTTGAGAGTCCTAATATCAACAGTTAACCCTCATCATGGAATGGGGAGAGGTGAAGGAGTGGTGTTGATACCCATACAGGTGGAAGTTATTTGTGGATATAGCATATTGTGTTTGGTTAGGTGAAATGAGGCTGCTTTTCTCTTCTTTTTTGTATAATGCAGTACTGTTTCTTCCTAATGGTTGTTCTATACCAGTATGGTGATTAGTTTTTTCTAACTTAAAATACTTGTTTAATTAGTATAGCAATATTGCATATATATTAAATGACAATTTTCTTATTGATATCTGTACTTGGTTCATGTGACAAATTATAGTAGGTGTTTGATATCTACAGATAAATAGTTAGAAGAAAGTGCTTTTCAACTCTTTTGAGTCACTGACAGTCAACAAAAATGTTGTGTTAGGTAGCTAATAATACTGAGACCATATTAACTAAGTAATTAAGCAACTTGACCGCCAAAAATTGAAGTTGTGTAATATCAGCTCTCAAAGTGAAATATTGTATTCTTTCTTCTTTACATTATTGTTGTCAGGTCCATGTACCTTGAAATTTTCTGCAATGCTGCTAGATTTTCAATATTTTGATTATAACTTAAAACTCTCATAAAAAAATGAACAATTTTTTCCACAACTGTAAGATACGAACCAAAATTTTCATAATCAGGTTTGTAATTAAACACAGTTTTATCACTGCATATTTCCTCTTGTTTTTTTGCAGGTCCTTGACTTGCAGTTACTGTAATGTTTTGCCGGTAATTTTTTCTAGCTATGTTTTATGTACAACACCTGAATCTGCTACATCACCATTGCACAAACTCACATATGTGCACATGTGCAAACACACTGGAAACACTGCGTTGTGAGTTTTCTGTAATCTTATGTCCTATGTTTAGTAAGATGAAGTAGAGAATTTACTTAGCCAACAAAACAGTGCCACCGAGCCTTAATCTCACTAGGTGAAGTTGGCTACATTGATTTTAGTTGGTTAATCATCCTTATACACTAATATATAACTTGTAAATCATTATATTCTATGTCATGCCTAAGAGCTTTTCACGATTTTTTTTTCCCATCTTCCTTGACCTCTTTTGCTATAAACTTCTTCCATTCTATTTATTCTCCCGACAGATGAATGTATTGGTGTAGGAAAAATAATTACTCTAAATAAGCAAGAGAACTAAAGCAGCCATCAAAACAGAGGGTCTATATTGTGACCCCACAGGCCTCCATTTAAAAGTGTTACCTAAAGTTAACTTTTTTGGGTTCATGAGATCGAACGACATATTATACCTAAGACCTATCCAATAAACTATCGAAATGGGATTGGATCGTGACAAGCTTCCTTCATTTTGGGCCATGCATCCTTGCCAGGCAAGAATATCTCATATTGTCATAATTCTAACATATGTCAGTCTTGGTCTCATACACTGTTGACACATATCCACACAATACTAGTCTTGCATCAGCGCACACTCTCATCTAAATGTATTAACTGAACTTTACTCTTAGGGACATACCTATGACCTCCTGAATAGACTACTGATATGGGGCAAACTCCCTCCTTTAGGTCGTGGCATCCTCATTAGGTCATAAATCAATTTGAAACACTCGGTTCACATCCACATGATAGTTGTTTTGAGTCTACTTTGGTACCACTTGTAAATCCACATATTCTCATCTATAGCTACTAGCTGAAATGATCCCGTAAAGATCAGGTAATTAGGTTTAAGATCTCCTTAGTTGACTGCCAATATGGGATTGGGCCATGACATGTGTGAATTCACATTTTACACTAGTGAAAGTTTCATAATAATTATCTTATTTTATTTTGTCTATAATTTTTAATGTTTGCATGCTTGTCCGGATTCTAAAGTTTGAATTTCATTCTGAAGTCTGTGGACTTGGTTTATTTACATGCATGTTTTTGATGTTTTCTCATATCTTTGTCCCTTTTGACGAAAATCCTTCAAGGAGAATATAAGCTTCCCATAACAGCATTCTTGTGAAAATTAACAGTGGCCAGAAATTGTGCCATGTACTCCTGCATTCCAATATCATTAAATCTACAAACTCAAGAATAATTATGCATGTGCATTTACAAATTCCTTTGAAGCTATTGTTGCTGACACTCAGAATTACTTCTGGTTATTGTTAATTCTGCATCTGGCATGTTACAGCCCCCAAGAGCTAGGCATTGCTATGATTGTGACAAATGTGTTCTTGAGTTCGATCATCATTGTGTTTGGCTTGGAACATGCGTAGGTCAGGGTAACCATTGTCGATTTTGGTGAGTTTTCATCCTTTATTGTATTGTATTCTTCTTGCTTCTTACTTTAATTAGCTTTTTAACCGCCATCTGTTGGTGGTAAAAATGCATGTCCTTACGTTGTTGGTGCTTTCTAAGCTTTATTGCCCTTGTTGCAGTGTGGCAGCTTTAGTTCCATGTGGTCACCTTAAGCTGTCCATCGGGGTGACATTTTCTGACCTATAAACAACCCGCCATCCCCAAAAAAAAAGAAAAAAAAATCTAGCAACATATATCCACACCCAACAAGGGTAAATTGCATGTAGATCCCCTGTGGTTTAAAAAATGTCTTTGAAGGTCCTCGTGGTTTTGTCTTTTTGCACGGACCCCCTTCGATTCTACTAAATTCCACCTAGACCCTCTTGTGATTTTGACTATTTTCACACAGACCCCCATGAATTGCTTTAATTTTTCATAATTCAAATCAAAATCAAAGACAACTTATTTGGGCTATTGAGTTAGTTGGTGTTGGGGGGGGGGGGGTGTCGGGGGGTTGTTTTGCAAAAGAAGAAAACCACAAGGGCTTTCAAAGATGTTTTTAAACCACATAGGGTTTCCTTGAAATGGCCCAAACCACAAGGGTTTATGATGTAGTCCCTTAGAATAGGATCTCATAATAGGGCAATTCAATCCAGAAATCTTACTGTCAGCTAGGAAGATGAGATTTCTTCCTGCCTTGAATGGGCTCATTTTAGGGTGAACCCAAATATCTTCACAATACAACCCAGGTTTTGAATAACTTCTCTGATAATCCTTTTCCCCTCCTGAATGAAGTTTGAGTACAAGTTATAGCCATATAATAATAACTCTCTTTGATGATCATTTCTGTTATGCTCAAATTTGCAGATGTTGATACGCCAAACATTTTGTTTCATACAACAAAGTTGGTCTTATAATTGTGTTATAAAATTTTTCTTTTATGTTTAATTGAATCACACTATCACACAAAACATCAACGTATTTTTCTGTTTTAACCATCCTACTTTAATTCTATGAGTAATATCCTGTCCATCTTTTTGGATGATTGATCCAAGTGATATGAACTAATCTATTTTTGGAAGGCCTTGATCTTTGATTTTTTCACCGTAACTTCTATTTTTACTAAACTTAATTTCTTATGTTATGTTTTGAATGTGGTCAACATTCCATTTATGAAATGACACAACTAATCATACTGGCCGAGGGTAATAGGGGCAGGGAGGGGTCATGCCACACCAACCCCCCCACCCAAAAAAAAAAAAAAAATCAAAATTCTTCCATGTGTCCTATGTTTTTCTATGTGCCATTTATAATTTATGTTATGCCTGTGCTAATATGTATGTAAAGGCATGTAGTTTTATTTATGCATTAACTATGTAGCTTCCCAACACCCCCCCCCCTTCCCCCAACAAATAAATGTCACCTTTGTCACATTCCTATGGTTGTGATTGGAATTAGGGAGAGAAACTGGATGATAGAATTAAAGGAGGGAGAGAGAATTAGGGAGATAAGAATCCACTTCATTCATCAACATGCCTTTCTCTACATATTAGGCTATTCAACAGTAAATGAAATCTGGAAAATAGCACCCATGTGCTCCTAACAACTCACAAAATACCTCTTACTAACTACTACAACCTTATTACAATAATACCCTTCTAACTACCCTTGAGTTGTGACAACCTTCTGCCCCTGTTATCATAGTAAATGCCATTGTTCTTAAATATTTTCCAGTTTTGTTGCTATCGTGGAGTTTTAATATGCAATAAGTTCTGAATATGGAAAATATAATCCTCTTTGGACTTTGTGGTCCAACCAAATAAAAGGTATATATTAGGAAAGATGTTCTCATTTTTTGTTTCCCTGTGACTCTTATGTTGAACAAACTTTTTGTGAGCAATAATGCTTCATATCATTTTATATTATTATTATTATTATTATTATTATTATTATTATTATTATATATTCTTTTTGCAAATGGATATGCAGGTGGTACATCTTTGAAGAAACAGGATTGTGCACTTGGACTGGTATCTTGTACATTACGTATCTAAAGGCTAATATTTCAAAGGCATGGTATGCATATCTCTCTAGGACCTTCATCAGTTGAGAAATTATAATTGGTTGTTTCTTGTTCTGTTCTCTCTCTCTCTCTCTCTCTCTCTCTCAGGGGTGGGGTGGGGGGGGGGGGGTTTGGTTGCCAAAATTTAACGTGATAGAAAAGCAGTTTATTTAGGGCCATTCAGAAACCACTTTATTCAGTTTTCAATTTCTTTGTTTTTTCTTGTTCAGTTTTCATCATCATTTAACAAAAGGAAAACATGTTTTATAACTATGATTTGTTTTTAGTTTAGTTTTTTTTTTTTTTTTTTTTGCATATTCTCCCTACCATTCCCATCACCGGTGACCGTGACTCTTATTGTAGTGGCTGGGGTCTTGATGATTGCTAAAGGGCTCCCAACAACCTCTCCTCTGACCACCTTGGTAATTTGACAGTGGGAAGGGGCCCTGGGGGGAAGAAAACAAAAACAAAAGGAAAATTGTGAGAGCACCTTTTTCTTATTTTTATTTTCTTGAAAAGTTTTCAAAATTTTGGAAAATAAAACCAAGCAATCAAACTCCATTTTATGTTTTGTTTTCAAAATAATGAAAATGGAAAAGAAAAAACTGAAAATGAACACAATACTACCCCCCCCCCAAAAAAAATAAAAAAATAAAAATAAAAATAAAAATAAATAAAAGGAAGAAAGATGCCTACAAGTAATAGAGGCAATCTTTGTGATGACTATTCTTGTTAAGTTCCTCTTGCTCTTTGCTATTTTGATGCGATCTAAGTTTAGATACTGCAATGGAATTGTTTCAGGTGGATAGATGTGATAATGATCTTCTTGTTGGTTACTTTGTCAATGTGCTTTGTCTTTCTGCTGCTGCTGGTCCTGTTCCATAGGTAAAACTTATTTCCTCAAGGATATACCCCTTTTTCTTCTTGGCATCCTGTATTGATTTTTATCTTATGTATCACTGAAAGTTTGCTCTGCATTGTTGTAGCCATGAGAATAATTGGTACTGTCAATGACATGTATAATAGTGCCACTTCAGTCAACGTTCAGTTTATTGGTTCTGTTATGATGCATTGCCTACCGGGCATATTTTAGTTAGTTTGGTTCTATGATTTCAGAAGTAGACATTAATTTAGCTGGTTTAGAATCGAAATGTTTTAGGACAATTAAAGCAGAAAGATTGTCCTAGACAACCACTAGGTCAGGGAAAAAGGGGTTTGTGGAATTCATGGTCAGAAGATACTCAAGATTTGTTTGATTTATTTATTTTAAGTTACCATGTCCAGTGCACATATATAGAGAATCTTTTTTTTTTTTTTTCTTTTCAAATACTGGAATTTTAAAAAAATTTAAACATTTGCCAGTTGGGCCAAATTATTTAACAAAATACTATCCTGTCTTTCACCTCAGTTACCATGTGCATAGCAGTTTCTGAACGAGGGAGAATTGCTGGTGAGACCAGCAGTTTATAAACCGCCAGTCTCACAAGCGGCTTTCAATATAGTAAGTTCACTTTAAGGCAACCAATGCAAACTTTTAGAATGAGCTTAATGCATTGAAAACAGTTGGTCTCACTAGTGGTCCTTGGCTAAAAGCTGTTTTTTTTTTTTCCATAAGTGAGAGGTTCATAGAACACAAACCAAAGCCGAAACGACAACAAGCCAAGGCCAAGGCATACCCTAGACCGTCCAAAAACTAGGGGCATGAGCATAACAACGATCACCCACTGCTCCAAAAGAAGAAAAATAAGCTAAAAATAAGAAAAAACATAGGAAAAAGTAAAATAAAAGACTATGTACAGAAAATAAACAAAAGCCTAGAAGTGATCGAAAGCAACAATCCATCTCGAAAGAATAAGCCTGTTGTACTAATCACGAGCAGGAAAACTGCAAACGGAGCAAGCCCCAACTGGAGAGGCAGCATCGAACACAAGGCACCGAAGGGACTGGTGCTGAACAAGATCACAAAAGCCAGCCTCTAGCAACAAACAAGCAGCAACTCAATGGGGACAGAGAACTTGGTCCCTCGGAAGACACCAAATATGACACAGAGCATAACTCTGAATAGACAATTTAAGTCGGAGGGTCGTCAAACGGGCCCACACAGCGCACTGAATCTGATGAGCCAACTAAGAGGCAGATCTCTCCTAATCACAAAAGCGCTTGTTATTGCGCTCCCTCTAGATGAAATACACCAAAGCATGAAGCACCAGTCTGTTCACCACCTACCACGGACCCTTGCCACTCCATCTCGTAGCAGCCCAAAGCACTCTAGAATCCCATCGATGTTAAGGCCAATTGAATTTCTTTGATCTGCGGAAGAATGTCATCACCTCTTTGGAATAAGGGCACTCGAAGAAAAGGTGACTATGTCTCTCTGCATTCATCCTGCGAAGGAAATATTTATTCGAAAACGACAAAAAATGGTTAATACGGTCAAGTGTAGAAAGACGCTCCCGAATTGCAAACCATAGAATAAAAGAATGAGCCAGAATATACTTCAACAACCACACGAGCCTATGCCAATGGACCCGGGGGTGCTGTTCCTGGAAGTCCTTAAAAGTAGCTCTAACCGAAAAAACACCGTTCGCAACTGGGAGCCAAAAATTCTCGTCCCAGCGTTGAACGCGGGGGAGACTAGGAAGGTGATTCCTAATAAGATCGTAAGCCGGATGAGGGAAAAGATCAGTCCAATTCCAAGAGTCATTCTCAATGAAATTAGAGACCTTGGCCAAGGTATGAATACCTAATTGCCGAGGCAATTGACAAGAGAAATGATCAATAAGCACATCCAAAGGGTGCCATTGATCATGCCAAAGGAACATGCTACGACCATCACCAATTTTCCACCCCACTCTAGATCTCACAACTCCCCTGAGGGAGAGCAACTTCCTCCAATACCATGAACAAGTGTATGACACTTTAAGGAGCCAGAAGCACGCCCCCTTAACTCGATAGGTATGCACCCACTTCACCTAGAACGACTCCCCATTGCTTGAGAACAAGCGTTAAATAAGCTTGGCGACAAGGGCTTGATTCCAGACATAGAGAGGCTTGAGACCCAGACCCCCTTGCGCTTTGGGGCAACAGATCTCCCGCCAAGCCACTTTAGCTCTATGGGGGTCAGCATCATCACCACTCCATAAGAAATTACAAATTGATTATTCAATCTCGTGGATCACCCATTTCGATAAAATAAACACAGAGGCCCAATACACAGATAGTGGAAAGAACAAACTGTGCTAATTGAAGGCAGCCCCCAAAGGAAAGCAACCTACTCCGCTAAGAGTTAATCTTATTCTTAACCTTATCAATGATAGGTCGGTAATCCCCATAAGATAACTTGGTGGAAAGAAGAGCCATCCCCAAGTATCGCATAGGCAACACACCTCTCTGGAAACTCGCAACAGTCGAAATATTCTCCCTTAAAAGACTCATCTCTACAAGAGACGAAGCAACTGCTTTTTAAGGCATTGGCCTTGAGGCCAGACAAACTAGAGAATCTCTCCGAGCAAGATTTCAAGATACCCACTGAAGTAGGATCGCCATGGGAGAACAAAAGGAGATCGTCTGCAAACATGAGCATCACTAGCCGAGTCTACTCACATTTCCAGTGAAACTAAAAATCTGGAGACCTTGTCTGATGGCTAACAATGCCATGTAGGATCTACATCACAAGGACCAAAAGATAAGGAGATAGAGGGTCCCCCTCTTGCCTAAGGCCCTAACTACCAGGGAAGAATCCATCTAACTACCCATTGATTTTAATGGAATAACGATGAGTAGTGACACACTCGCTGATCCAATTACAAAACTACAGAGGGAAATTCATATGATGAAGGACAGACAAGAGAAAGTCCCACTCCACAGTGTCATAAGCTTTAGCTAGGTCTACTTTCATCGCAAATCGAGGAGGCCCCTTGTGAAGGTGATATTGGAACACGAGCTCCTAGGTGAGCAAGACGTTATCCCCAATCGAACGCCTAGACACGAATGTTGTTTGAGCCTCATTCACAAGACCAGAAAGCACGGGTTTGATTCTATTGGCCAATATCTTGGTGATGACTTTATGCAAGACGTTGCAACAAGAAATAGGCCTAAACTGGGACGACGACTCGGGGTGAGGGACCTTAGGAACCAGACTAATGATAGTCGCATTCATCTACCCCAAAAGACGGCCTGAGGAGAAGAAGCTCCTGACAACCTCCACCACGTCAGGCCCCACAATCCCCTAAGCCCTCTTGAAGAATTTAACAATAAATTCGTCTGGCCCAGGGGCTTTATCATCCCCCATGCTAAACAAGGCTCCTTGAATTTCCTCCAATAAGACCTCAACAATAAGGCCCCCCTACTAATCCCGTGACAAGCCTTTGTCAATAAAAGGGGCAATCTCTTCAGGGGACACAGGGGCTAAACGGGCACTGTGACCAAAGAGGTTTTGGAAGTAGGAAACCATACATCTTGCCATATTTTCTTTAGAATCCACAATAGATCCATCTTCTTTTTAGAGGCTATAGATATTTTGGAGGCTATAGATATGGTGATTATTTCACCGAGCTGACATGGACTGGAAGAAGCAAGAACACCGGTCCCCTTCCATAAACCACCTTATCCGAGCTCTGAGGCAAAAATAATCAGATTCTTGCACCAGAGCTGCTGAATAATCTTTATTAAGATTGAACTCCCGCTGGCGAAGATTAGGACATGAGGGTTATCTTGCATTTCTCGCTAAATTCTGTGTAGACTATCTCGGAGGGACAAAACAAGATTAGAGACATGACCACTCGACCTATTAAGAGTCTTCATAGCTCCTTTAGTCACCTTAAGTTTTTTGACAACCCGAAACATAGAGACCCCAGGAACCCACCTACTCCAATTGTCAGCCACCTTATCAAGAAAAAGAGGATGGTCAGCAATGGTTGAGGAACCTAAAAGGGCTACAATTATTCTAAGAAGAACCAAATAAGAAAATCACGAAAAAGAGGATGGTCAGCAATGGTTGAGGAACCTAAAAGGGCTACAATTATTCTAAGAAGAACCAGATAAGAAAATCACGGCAGGGCTGTGATCAGAGATTCCTGGTTGAAGGAAAAGAGCCTCACTCTTTGGGTAACTAGCAAGCCACCTATCATTCCCAAGGACTCTGTCCAGCTTTAGGAAAATGCACTCCACACCAGACCTCTTATTGTTTCACGTCAGCTTTGGATCACTAAAGGCCAGATCCTGAAGAGAAATCGAGGAAAGAAATCTATTAAATCTGCGCATACCCAAAGAATGAGAGGTGCGACAGACGTTAAAATCACCAAGGAGGATCCAAGGGTCGTTAACCACCAACAACCCCACCCCTCTTAGAGAGTTCCATAAGTGAGCTTGATCCACCTCTTCACTCCAGACATAAATATAAGATAGGAAAAAGGGGGTGATAATATCAGGACCAATCACCCTGACGTGAATGAATTGGTCTGACCTACTCAAAACAACTAAATTAATGGCTGACGGATCATAACCAATCCAAATCCGACCTCCATTATTCGAGTCGTAATTGAAGATGTGGTGTTGAGATGTAAGATTTGGCTCAAGTAACATCTTTTAAAAGATTTTTAAAATGTGTAGTATTTTAAAAATTTCCATAAAGGGCAACATTGTAAAAGAGATGTTTCCCATTTAATTGAAGAATGATGGATGAGAAGAGAAACATATGAGGTGACGTGATAATGCAGAAATCCTGCCAAGTTAAAGCTTAATGCTATCTGGGTGTTTTGACATGAAGGCTGGTATTCATTCACCAATATGGGAACTCTTGAAAAGCTCGATATGGATTGTTGGGGCCCTTCCCTGAACAACTTAAACTTTTAGGACAACTGGTAACTTGATAGGAACGAGTTCCAATATAGAATAAGACAGTGCTGTAGAATGCTTGATAACCATTGTTAGCATTTCTGTTTGGGGCAACACGGATCATAGATTGCCGGACAAATAATGGGGAAGCATTTTTTTTCCCTAATTGAAAGGATTACAGGGAACTAGGCTTAAGAAGTTAATTCAGTTAAAGCATGGTGGCTTTTGATTCCGGCATTTCATGCTGCTTGGGCCAATTGTTAGTGATAATGCTTTGTGGGTGTGTGAGAGAGGATTTGGCCTAGTCTGTTGTGCAGGTGTTTGAACTATTCTGTTAGAAAATTCTATAAAATCTACTGGCTCACATTAAGTTCAGCCTGTTGATTGTGATGCTATAATATTATAATATTATAACACACAATGGATTTTTAACTCCATAATTCAGTTGATTTAATGGAGATGGTATTACCATATTTATGGGAGGAGATTTTTGTCTAATTTCATTTGATACACTAGAAACAATGGCTCTTTGTGAGTATTCTTAATTGTTTGTGTTTAATAGTTCTGTTTCCCTCTTAATCTTTATGGCAGCTTTCTTGTGTTAACAAATCAAACCACATATGAACTTGCAAGACGACGACGCATTCCGTATCTGAGGTCAGTATTTGTTTTTCCTTCTGATGTTAATGAGAGAGATCGACGTGCAAATTATTTCATGCTTTCTAATGCGTGAATTATTTAATTCACTTAGAAGAAACCTTGGCTATAAGAATCATAATATTTGGAAAATGTCCTAAACCGGGTTGTGTCACTAGTCAATTAGATCCTGAATGCAAAACGTCAAGTGAAGAACTTTGCATTGATCTGCAGGGAAATTCCTGAAAGAGTGCATCCATTTAGTAAAGGAGCCTGCAGAAATTTGTACAATTTTTGCTGTACAATGAACGGTACATACAGTCTGGAACCGCTGCCGTCACAACAGGAGCTTGAAGAAAAGTTGAAACCCTACACATGCATGGATGTTTTGTCATGTCGTTGTTGCTGTTAGTTTTGCCATTTGTATTATCCATCTTCATTATTTGTTTTTATCCTCTACTGGGACTTAGTTAGCCAATTTGATTTTGAATTTTTATGCCTTTATAGGTTTATTTAAATCCTTTCTAATTTCCGTGCTTAATAGTGGAGTGGACTCGCTGTCTTTTGTGTTCCGAACAAATCTGATAGTTTTTTCATGCAAATATCAAGGCTTGAGCTGACAAATGATGTTCCAGAAGAAGCCCGATACTCATGGTACATTTCAGATATTTCTGCCATCAAATATTGCTTTAGACAGGAAAAAGCAAAAAAGCCAAATGGGGCTTAAATAACAATCACTAATCTGAATTCGTAACAGTGATGACTATATGAATTTTAGTTCTATTTCCGTCCGTATTTAATGGTATGGTTGTACTATTTAATGAAAATTGCTGCAAACAAACAGCACTACCTCATTGAACAATTTCCCTCTCGATGAGTTCAAAGGTCTTTGTGGGCCAGGAATCAGAAACCATGTTTTCGTTTGAATTGAACAAAGCCATGAACAAAGCCATGCAGGAACGCTTCGGCAGAAGGTATAATAGAATGAGAATCTTATTTAACAACAAATATACAAGTATCTTAAAATGAAAGCTACTAATACATCTGCTTGGCAAATGAAGTAAAGCATTCTATGGCTTGGAAAGATTGGAGGGAAAGGCGATTACAACAAAAAAGGGGTACATGCCACCTGAACTAGTCTGGCATTCAGAGGTTGAAAGACCTATACAGATAACAAAAGAATAAAACCAGAACCTGATCATGATAGCCTTTTGTGGGAGAAAAAATAAAGGAAGGTGATCTTCTGTTTAAACAGTGCATCTCTTTATCTTTCCTACTTTAGTGAAGTGGGTGCTCACTTCCTTGCAGTCCTCCATTTTTTAATAGGAAATACAGTTAGTTTTCTGTTGGGAGCGTAAGATCCAACTTCTGTTGGTTGTAACATGGGAATGGCAACCTGATGCTGACTTTCGTAGGCCTCGTCATCGGTCAATGGTTTCACCTCAAATGCTCCCCTGGTAAAACCCCTAGCAACCTGAAGAATCAAAGCTCAATTACAACAATCATTCCAAATAATGGTAGCTATTTGGCTGAAGTCAAATTAATTAGTACAGAAGTGCACATCTAGCAAAAAGAAAGAGAATATTAATTAGAGACACTGAACAGATAAAGCAGAAAGCATATGATCTGCAAACTAACTGCTGTTTGTTGGCTGTTGGTCCTGAGTCATAACCTTCTCTAATGTTAAATACTTCATTCTCTTTTCTATTTGGAAAATATTTTTTGTACATCAAGAGCTACACCTTAGACTGCACACACACATATAAATGACCAAAATATCCCTTTTGTCTCACGGTAAGGCGAGACGGTTAGGCGCATGTCCAAAATACCCCACCCAGAGCGGTGAGGTGTGAGAAGTATTTTGGTCATTTACGGTGATGTGTAGATTAAGGTGTAGTCCTTGATGTAAAAGTAACATGGTCATTTCTATTTTCTCTCTCTCTTGTCCTTCATCTGACTTAAAAAAAATAGAAAAAAACAATTAATGGTCGCCAACAGCCATTGTTTTGGTTGGTCTGAGTTTGAACCTAAATTCGTATAGGAGTCAAATCCCTTGTCTTTGAACCCAGATAACTAGATGAATTTGGGTTTCGTTGAACCCAAAACAAAGAAAAAGAAATAGGGGGACTTATCAAGATGGTGGCAGGCAACAACAATTAAGGGAGGTCAGCAGCAAAAGGAGAGGCAGAGAGGGAGAGGAGAGAGAAAGAAAAATGAGGGAGGAGAGAGGAGAGAAAGAAGAGAGAGAGAGAGAGAGAGAGAGAGAAGTTTATGTATAAGGGTATTTTGGTCATTTTCAATGTTCAATCGGTATTAACTAATGACGGGAAATATTGTAACAAGTATTAAACCTCAAGAGTATACTTCTCAAACATTAAGAGTAGTTCTTGCAATTATCTTAAACTTTAGGGGTACGGCATATAATTTTCCCTATTCTTTATTGAAAAAACCTTTGGATTAAAGCAACATGCTTTAAACATGACGAGTCCATAGCTTAGAAAAACACAAGCATAGTATATGTCTAAAAAAGTAACTCAACAATAATTTTCCACGTGTAATAATTAATATAAATGCATTTGTAATAATAAGTTTACATTTATACGTGCCATCCCTCTCTCTGGTGTCCTGAACTGGTGGATCTCTGCATATTTTGCCTTCTTTGTTGTGTATCCATATCTGTAATTCTAGTAGTTCCTTGATAGGATTGGGCGGGTTATTTAGTTATTTATTTTAGTTAAAGAATAAAATACTTCTCAGAACTTCTAGACAACTCAAAAACTTAAACATGGGAACAGTTATTTAACCAGTATACCCATTTATTTCCTACTACTGCCAACAGTAGCAAGTAAATGATTATGTGCTATTTAGATGTACCTTCAAAAGGATCCAAACTTTGAGAGAGCTACTCAGAACTGCTAATCTTGTTCTTTTGCCAGAAGTCAAGTAGTTACACATGTAGCGATCGACCCACAGCATAAATCTTGGCCAGGATTTGGGGTTTTGGGGATCTGGTTTCTGGCTCATCATTGCCTGCCGAAAAATCATCAGAATTAAAATCAAGTCATAGAACTAGGAATAAATAGGTAAAGAAAAGTGAATCATGTTGCTATGATGAACTAAGATTTCCAAGCAACTAAGAAACAAAATAACAAACACAGAAATGGCTCTCAAAGAATAAGAAATATAAAGGCTGAGAAATTCAGAAGATCCTTTCCTTATTTCATTCACAAGAACTATGATGATCAATCCATAGCAAGTTGTGGACCTATAGATCTGTATAACAATATAGTAACTTCCTTGTTGCTATAGTAGAAAACTTACAAGCAACCGGCAAATTTCGTGCTCAATTTTGGAAAATGAGGTCTCCAGAGCTTCCACTCTTCCAGTAGCATGGCAACAAGTGCATGGTTCACTAATCATAAATGTCACACTAGGTCTAACCTGTCAAGGGTGGTAAGCAGCTTATTAGGAAAAAGTAAATGCCACTAGTCATCTATCATCATCTATCTTGTTCAAATGGTTTCTGCAGGTAGTGAATGAGGCAAAAAAAAAATGATGAACAGCTAACAGACCCTCTTCCTGGTGATTTCCATAAGCCCATGTCGGGACAATTCAGAGACTTTAACCGTTGATCGGTCTCTCTCCACAGCCTTTTTAACTTCTTCATATACCAGTCTCTTGTTTGCTGGAATATAAGATTACACAGTTTCACTTTTACATCTGGAAGTCACTATTAACATAACATCATTTACAAAATAATATTTATAAATAAACAATACAATAAAATAAAAGTGGGAGCAGCAGGTGTCACCTCAAATTCTCAATTAACTGTATGTTATTTTATTTGCCAAAGATTTTATGTTATCCTTACAAAATACACAAAAAATGGAACTTGATTGGCCTATATTTTAAAAATATGATCAAATCAACTCGATGCTATTATAGTTATTCCAAGTTTTCATGTAGACAACCAAGTTCAGGAAACACTTAACCCAATGCATGAAGGAAAACTTAAAACAACTTTTTCCATCCTTGATCGTTGCTGATCACATGTTACTATCAAGTAATATCTAGTCTACTGTACCATGGCCTTCCAAATTGTAAGGAAATCATTGTTCTCCTATAGTGCCTATGTGGTACAGGTTTGCTGATGCTTAACTGGTTTTGGATACTTTGATTGTAGTTAAACTAATTTTGTTCATAATTAATTGAGTGTTAGGGTACTGCATTTTTTCTAAATGCTATTAGCCGCTGAAGTGATCATCTCACTGATTGGCCCTGTAGTACTGAAAAGGCGGTTGTAGATGTCAAGGTGCAACCTTACCATAGAAGTCCTTGGGCTTCTTTTCTTTCCTTTATTTTGTGTCGGCAATTAGGTCCTAATCTTGGGCAAGATCAATGTTGATTGATTGATTGATTATGATTGTATATATTTCCTAAAATAGGATTGTATCTTCTAGATCTAGATTAGTATATATTTCCTTAATTTGTTGCATCCTAAAAGATGTATATTTCCTAATCTAGGTTTAGAAAGCTTTCCTAAGCTAGTCTTTGGCAACTTCCTAATCTTGTAAGGAAGCCTGTATAAGATTGAAGAGAAGCATTTTTACTATTTTTCTTGACATGGTATTAGAGCTCTAGGAACTATTAACAGATTCCTTGGGACGTTCGTAGCCTATCTCTTTCAATCTTCTCTCCATCTCTTTTTTTTTTCCACTCAAACTTCATTGACAATGTCTACCATTCAAGACCCTACACCCGATTCAACAGATTCTAGGCCGTACCTCAAAGATTTCAATTGCTGGAACTCAAAATGGGGGCTCAAGGGGGGAGCGGAGATAGTAGAACCTTCAAGCAGTTTTCCATTTGAACGGTAAGAATTACTTGAAATGGTCACAATTGATCCACACCTTCCTTAAAGGAAAGGAAAAGCTCAGCCACTTGTTGGGAACTGGCCAAAAGGAGAATGATTCGGTGTTTGAAGCATGGGACGAAGAAGACTCCTTGGTATTGTCTTAGCTCTAGAATTCCATAATTCCAGAGATCAACAACACTGTCATGTTCTTAACAACAATCAAGGATATCTGGGAGGCCATAAAGTTGACCTATTCAAAGGTCAAGGATGTAGCTCAGATTTATGAGATACAGGCAAGGGTGGCAGCAACCAAGCAAGGTACGAGGACCATCACAGAGTATGCAAATTTGTTGCAAACTCTATGGCAAGAACTGGACCACTACCAGTGTCTAATGATGAAGTGTAGTGAGGATGCTGCACTACATAATAGATTTGTTGAAAAGGAACGAACATATGACTTCTTAGTCAGCCTCAACATAGAATTTGATGTGGTCATAGTGTAGATTCTTGGCAAGGAAGACTTACCTTCCTTAAATGAGGTAATTTCTTTAATATAAGCAGAAGAAGGGAGAAGGATTGTAATGTTAGAACCTATCCTGAGTGAGAGCTTTGCTCTAGTGTCCTTGAGAGCTCACAATCAGAGCAAAGGGTCTAGAGATGAGAAGGATAGGATTTCTCTATGGTGACCCATTGTAAAAAACCTAGGCACACCATAGAGAAGTGTTGGAAGTTTCATGGAAAGCCAACTAAAGGAGGGCCAAGAGCCAAGTGCAGGGACATGCCTATATGGCAATCAATGGCCAGCAATCCGAACCAAGGGATTCAAAACAAGGAGAAGAGACCCTTGAGCTCAACAGGGCAAAAATTGAAAGGCTAAGGAGTTTTTTAGGGTCCCTAGACAAGAAGACAGGAAAAGGTACCATCTCTCTTGCTTTCACAAGTACTCCTTCCTCCTCTTTTTCTCTACATGCTTTAGAAACTTTGCACCAAAATTGTTGGGTCCTAGACTCGGGTGCTTCAGAGCACATGACCTCCTATCCACACTTGTTTATTTCTTATAACCCTTGTCCTAGCTCAAGAAAAATCACAATGGCAGATGGCTCTTTTACCACTATTTCCAGCCAAGGAGATGTTCTTCTCAACGAGCATCTAACCCTTAAGAATGTTCTTCATGTTCTTAAGTTGTTTGCTAATCTCATATCTATTCAAAAACTTATTGAAGACATTAATTGCAATGCATTTTTTTATTCTAATGTCTGTGAGATACAAGAACAGGGCAAGAAGAGGATGATTGGGCTTGCTAAGGCTAGAGAGGGGCTTTATTACCTCAAGGAACCAAGTGGATAGGACAAGAAGGAGTCTCTTCCCCTCCTGTCATGCCTAGCTCAATCCAACGAAGATAAGATGTGATTACAACATTATAGACTTGGTCATCCCTCTTTTCTCACTCTCAAGTTAATGTTTCTTGATTTAGCCAAAGGTCTTGACTTTGAACATTTTAGTTGTGCTGTGTGTGAACTTGCAAAACATAAAAGAGTGTCTTTTCCTCTATCCAATAAAAGGACTAATTCTCCTTTCTCTTTAATTCATAGTGACATTTGGGGTCCATCAAATGTTCCCAATATTTCTGGGGCAAGATGATTTGTTATATTTGTGAATAATTGTACAAGGGTGGTTTGTTTATATTTGCTGAAAACAAAATCAGTAAGCCGTGTCTTCCCTATATTTTACAACATGATTAAAACTCAATTTGGCGTGGAAATAAAACGATTTAGATATGATAATGCTAGAGATTTTTTCAACCTATTTCTATTTGTTTTCTTTCAACAAAAATGTATCATACATGAATCCTCTTGTCCCTACACTCAATAGAATGGAGTGGCCAAAAGGAAAAATGGCCACCTTTTGGCTGTTATTCAAGCTCTTCTCTCTTTCATCATAATGTAACAAAACATTATTGGGAGGAAGCAGCTCTAACAGCCACCTCCCTTATCAATAGACTTCCATAAAAAATCCTAGAATCTCATAGTCCTATTCAATTATTGACTAGTCATTTTCCTGATTTTCAGGCGGCTAGTAATTAGCAACCCAAGATATTCGGGTGCACAACCTATGTTCATGTTCCTATAACCAATAGAGGGAAGCTAGATCCTCATGCCTTAAAGTGTATGTTCATTGGATATTCTTCTACACAAAAAGGTTATCGATGCTATCACCCTCCTTCAAATAAATTTTTTATATCTGTAGACATGACCTTTGCTGAGAGTGAGTCCTACTTTAAATCCTCTAGTACTCAAGAACAAAATCTAACCTTGACCAATAGGGATTCTCTTTTAATTCTCTCTGACTATGATCTGTCACCTTCCTTGAACCCATCTTTTAATCTGAAGGATTCGGTAAGTGTGACACTAGAGGCAGAAGAAGTTTCACCATCTACTCCTCGCCCATTACAAGTATATTCAAAAAGAAAGAAACTAGAATCTAATCTTATGCAAGCCCCAACATCCATTGCAAGTCCTGAAATCTCCCTAGATAGAAGTGACTTCGACAATTCTGCCACCATTTCAGAGCCATTTCTAGGTATCTCCTCAACTGACCCTCTTGATAATAGCTCTATAAAACCTGTTGAATCCACACTTGAGATAGATACATATGACCTAGATTGGCCCATTGCACTTAGAAAAGGAACTAGAACTTGTACCAAACATCCTTTACACCTATTTCTTTTCTTTTCTAAGCTATCATCTACCCACAGAGCCTTTTTTACCGGCCTACATACTTTTCCTGTCCCAAAAAAAAATTCTGAAGCTATAGGAAATAAGAACTGGAAGGATGCCATGGAGGCTAAGATGACAGCCCTAGAAAAAAATCAAACTGGGGATTTGGTGAAATTGCCTAAGGGAAAACATCTAGTGGGTTGTAAATGAGTCTATACTATGAAATATAAGTCTGATGAGTCTCTAGATCGGTACAAGGTGAGATTGGTTGCCAAGGGGTATACACAAGTGTATGGGGTGGACTATTTGGACACATTTGCACTAGTGGCAAAGTTGAATACAGTTAGGGTTCTCCTTTCTTTGGTTACTAACCTAAATTGGCCACTGCATCAATTTGATGTCAAAAATGCATTTTTGCGTGGGAATCTAGAGGAGGAGGCATATATGGAAATGCCACCAGGTTATGGGACAACCACACAAGAACCAATTGTATGCAAATTAAAAAAGGCCCTGTATGGACTGAAACAGTCCCCACGGGCTTGGTTTTGGCAGATTTACAAGTGTAATGCTTAGCATGGGATATAGGTAAAGCCAAGGAGACTATACACTTTTTATTTAGCACTCGGCCACAGGGTGAGTAACAGTGCTTATTGTGTATGTGGATGATATTGTTGTTATCGGCAATAATAAGGAAGGTATGTCCCAACTAAAGGAGTGTTTGGTGAAGGAATTTCAGATCAAAGATTTGGAGAGATTAAAATATTTTTTAAGAATAGAGGTGGCTCATTCAAAAGAAGGCATATTCATTTCCTAGCAAAAATATATAGTCCATCTCCTAAATGAAACCGGACTGCTAGGTTGCAAGGCAGTTGAAACCCCATTGACCCAAATCATAGGCTAGGAGAGGCTTTGGAGGACAATATGGTAGACAAAGAGGATTATCGGAGGCTAGTAGGGAAATTGATATATCTGGCTCATACTCAGCCAGATATAACCTATGTTGTGGGGTGGTTAGTCAGTTTATGCACAATCCAAAAGAAAGTCATCTCAAAGCTGTGTACAGAATACTTCATTAAAATGAGCACCTAGGAGGCATTTTATTCAAGAAAGGAGAAGTCATGACACTAGAGGCCTACACAGATACTAACTATATAGGATCTATTATAGATAGAAGATCAACTTCTAGCTATTGTACCATGTTAGGAGGCAATTTGGTAACATAGAGAAATAAAAAACAAAACGTGGTCGCTAGGTCAAGTTCTGGGGCTAAATTTCAATCCATGGCTTTAGGTATGTGTGAATTATTGTGGCTAAAAATTTTACTAAATGATCTTAGGATTAAATGGACCACACCTGTGAAACTCTATTGTGATAACAAATCAACAATCAGTATCGCTCATAATCCAGTTCAACACGACCGTACAAAACATGTTGAAGTGGACGGACACCTCATAAAGGAAAAAGTGGATAGTGGATGTCATAGCTAGCGACAATGGTTGTCTCACTGACTTAGAATTAATTAGTGGATAGCAATTGTAGATAGAATAGTTGAGCAGGAAGAAGCAAGAAAGAACAAAGAGAAACAGAGAGATGGAAAGAGAGAGAGAGAGATTTAATTTCAATGATATTCTCGATGTCCTCCGAGAAGGTCTAGGAAGGATAGATATACCTCTTAGCATGGGGCCGCCACAACAGATCCCTCCTTACAAGTGGTTATAACAATCGGTTTGTCCTATTATAGCCCATACACGTGGGCTCTCCCAAGAATATTCCCCTAGTAACAAACTACTACAGCTTGAATTTAAAACAACAACCCAATAAGTAATAACAAAAATAAGGGAAAACGAATACATCATTTAATAAAAAGAAATAGCAGGAAATAAATTGTCGTGTGTGACGCTTCCCTCCCCCTTGAATCATTTCTTGTCCTCAAGAAATGCTAAGGAGGCTGGCAGCCTTGGGAAACCGCTATAGGAGACTTGACAGGAGTTCCCAAGTGTTGCTCCCTATATCTCCTTGTTGCCACTTCACCAACACTTGGATGAGGGGTGCCCCTTAGTGGTGGATCACCCTTTTGTCCATTCTGGCTCCTTCAAATTCTCCATTTCCTTAGGGATGGTGGGCAGTGTTGGGTTGACCGGCTTAGCTCCTGCTAACTTCTTCAATAGAGAGACATGGAAAACTAGGTGAATCTGGGATTCCTTAGGGAGTTGTAGGCAGTAAGCCATCTTACCTACCCAGGCCACTATGGGATATGGCTCAAAATATTTGGGACTGAGTTTGGACACTGGTCCTCTAGTAAGGGATTTCAGGTGAGGGTACCCCAGCCATAAATACACCTTCTCTCCATCTTCCAATTCCCTCTCACTCCTGTTCTTGTTTGCATATTGCTTCATCCTATTCTAGGTTGAGGTCAGTTCTTGCTTAAGTTGTTGCAGTACCATCCTTCTCTGCTGCATATACTCCTCAACAGTTACCGTTGTGGCATGTCCTTCTAAAGCTGGTAGGATGGGAGGTTTGTAACTGCAGTTGGCCTCAAAGGGTGACATTTTTAAGGATGTGTGGTGGTTAGAGTTATACCACCATTGGGCCAATGCTAACCACCGATGCCAGCTCTTAGGTTGTAAAATGCACACACACCTCAAGTAAGTCTCCAAACTTTGATTGACTCTTTCCGTCTGCCCATTCGACTAGGGGTGATAGGCTGTAGACACATTAAGTTTGATTCCCATAGACTTCATCAATTACTGCCAGAACACACGCGTGAAGATCTTATCACGGTCTGAAACAATGGTGCTTGGGGCCCCATGCAACGCCACTACTCGATCCATGAATGCCCTTGCCACTTCTTGGGCTGTGAAAGGATGAGCCAACCCTATGAAGTGGGCAAACTTAGATAGCCTGTCAACCACAACCAAAATACTATCCTTCCCTTTAGATTTAAGCAACCCTTCGATAAAGTCCATTGAAATGCTGGTCCAAGCCTGGTCAAGAATAGGAAGGGATTGAAGGAGACCAAGGTAGGCCACATTTTCATGCTTACACCTTTTAAAAGTGTCGCAGGTCAAGATAAACTTCTTAACATCAGCCTTTAGCTTGGGCCATTGGAACAACTGTCTTACCCTCAGGTAAGTGTTTTGAATTCCCAAATGCCCCCGTATAGGAGATTCATGCAAGTATTGCAGAATCTTCCTCTTGAGATTTCCGTTGTTGCCAATAACAATACGACCATTAAACCTTATCAACCCTTCACTTAAAGTGTAACCCTTAACGTCCTTAGATCCCATTGCTAGTCTTTCCAGTATCTTTTTCACCTGTTCATCCGCTTCATAGCTGTCTACAACTTCTTGACACCATTCTGGTATTACAATGGTGATTGCTAATACATTTCCCTCTTCTTGGCACCTCGAAAGAGCATCAACTGCTACATTTTCTTTGCCCTTCCTATACTGAATTATGTAATCTAATCCCATCAATTTTGCCATCCCTTTCTTCTGAAATTGTGTTTCCAATTTTTACTGTAACAAATACTTTAAACTGTCATGATCTGTTTTGATTATGAAGCTTCCAGTTTCCAAGTAATGGCACCATTTTTCTACAGCCATGAGAACTACCAAGAACTCCTTCTCATAAATGCTTAATGCTAGATGCCTTGGGCTTAATGCCTAGCTTAGAAATGCCAATGACCTCCCATCTTGTAACAACACGGCCCCAATGCCTACCCCATTGGCGTCTATCTCCAATACAAAGGGCTTGCTAAAGTCTGGCAAGCCCAAAATAGGTACCCTACTCATTTCTACCTTTAACTTTTCAAAGGCTTCTTCAGTCTCCTGCCCCCAACTAAAATTCCCTTTCTTCAGTAGATTAGTTAGAGGTTTACTAACCACTTCATACCCTTTAACAAACCAATGATAGTACCTGGTAAGACCAAGGAACCCCCTTAGAGCCCTTACTGTTGTGGGCTTAGGCCAAGTTAACATGACTTCCACTTTCCTAGGATCAGTCCTAATACCCTCCCTTGAAATCAGATGGCCCAAATACTCGACTCGATCTTGACCAAAGGAACACTTAGACCTTTTGATGAATAGTTGGTTAGATCTAAGGACTTCTAAGTTGGTCTTTAGGTGTTGGAGATATTGGTTCAAAGTTGGGCTATAGACAAGGATATCATCGAAAAATAAGGGTATGAATTTTCCCAAGTAGGGTTCAAAGATTTGGTTCATTAGAGATTGAAAGGTGGCTGATGCATTAGTGAGCCCAAATGGCATCACAAAGAACTCCAATCTAAAGGTCGTTTTGTGGACATCATTAGGGTTCATTTTTATTTGGTGGTATCTTGAACAAAGATCAAGTTTTGAAAAAACTTTGACATTATGCAACTCATCCATTAGGTCTTCTACCAGGGGTATGGGGTACTTGTCTTTGATGGTCAGGGCATTTAATTAGCGATAATCCATACAAAAATGTCAAGATCCATCCTTTTTTTTTTTAAGAAGGACTGGTGAAGCAAATGGGCTCTGGTTGGGTCTTATAAAGGATTGCTTTAACATCTCCTTCACCATTTTCTCAAATTTTGTTTTCTAGATTGGAGAATAATGATAAGACTTGATGTTTATTGGTTCGGTATTGGGTTTAAGGTTGATTGAATGGTCCAGGGTTCGGGTAGGGGTTTGAGTAACAAGTTCAGTGAGTAAGTCCTTAAACTCTGCCAGCAGTTCATCAAAAGGGTTTTGGAAGTGTACTTGGTTAAGTTCACCTTGTTGATGGTTGCCCGTCAAGTGTAATTCTCCATATAACTTTTTGACTGCTCTTTCTTCTGCTGCCACAACGGAGAACAATTGAGTCAGCTGGCACCACTTGTTTTTGAACACTCGGTGGAGCCTCTGTCACGACCCAAGGGTCTTTACTGTCATTTTTTAAATTTTTGGCAAGTAGCAGTGTAACTAACAAGGCTATTGTGGCGTGAGGACTGTTATGCCTCACGTGCAGGTTGTTACTACCTATGCATGGCCTATAAAAGGCTTATAGGCAAGAGGATAGGGATTCATTCATGATAATAACATTGAATTCTTTCTCTTAATTCTCCCTCCAAATTCTATCTCCCTTTCCCTCCCATATTTCCTTTCTCGTTACCCATAAACATTAGAAATTCAAGTCTCGATCCAGAGGCTTGACAGCCTCTTCTCGATTATCATCCTGCAAGCGCCGAATTCTATTCCCTCGTGAGAGTCATTCTCTTTCCCCCCTTGTCACAAGGACACCTCCATCCGATTGAAATCAAAACTTATGGGGCTCACCCCCTTTATCCAGTCAACCCCCAACACCACATCACAACCTCCTAATTGCAACAACCTCAGGTCTACTTCAAACTTCTCACCTTGCATCTCCCAATTAAATCCCAGGCAAACTGACTCGTTGATCACCCTATTCCCATTAGCAACAGTCACACTTTGGGGTTGAGTTCCTTTTAGTGGACACCTCAGTCTTCTCGCAGAACCTTCATCCAGGAAGCTATGTGTGCTTCCACTATCAATTAGGATCAACAAGTTGTCGTCCCTTACCTTCCCTTCTACTTTAATTATCTTATTATTGGCCACCCCCTTCAATGCATGCAATGAGATCTCACCCTTATCCCCTTCATTGAACTCCTCCTTATCCTCTTCTCTTTCTTCTTCTTCTTCTAGCCTCTCCCTCGAGTCCCCTTCTAGCAGCAACAGTTGTTATCTGCATTGGTGCTCGAGATAGTACTTATCCCCGCACCTAAAACATAGCCCAGACTACCTCCTTGGGTCATTGTATTTTCCCCCAAAACCGGGACCCCCTGAATTCCTGACACCCTGATTGCCTCTACCCCAATCACGGTTGTGTCCCTTTTCCCCTTGATGAGACGCGCCCCCGATTATAGCACGGTGTTGCTGCCTCTACTTCCTCATCAAGGCCTCCACCACCAACTCTTGCAAACGTGTGCTTTCTGCCACTTGCTTCACTATTCGTGGCCTAATCATCTTTCACCATAGGCCTTAAATCTTCGTTGAGTCCGCTTAAGAAACTAGACACAAAATAAGCTTCTAAGAGGTGGGGGTCGTTGTTGATCATCATTGATCTCAGCAACCTCCTCAGGTAGGTGTTCATCTCTCCCACCTATTTCAATTTATTGAACTCCTCAATAACGTCTGACATGCTCTTCTCTTCAAACCTCTCGCAGAGCCTATCAGTGAACTCCACCCATGCAAGATTATCCCTGACCCTAGTCCACCCCTGGTACCAAGCATTTACCAGGTTATCAAAGTAGGCTGAAGCCAGGGCTACCCTTCTCCCTTCAGGTACATTATACCAATCAAACATGTGCTCACACTTCCTTACCCACCACCGGGGGTTATTCCCATCAAACATCAGAATCTCTAGTGAGGGCATTGGAAAACCCAGTTGCTGTGGACGATTCAGTCCCTCTTGTCCATCTTTCATCATATTCCTTATATCTTCCTCCGATTCAATCTCGTTTCCATCGTTTCCTACTACTATGTCTCTACTATTGTTTGGTATTAAGGGTTCTGTTCTATCTCTAGGAGGGAACTCAGGGGCCATTCTCACTGTGTTTTGGCGAGTGAACATGACCCTAAATTGTTGGAGTTAGGCTCCCAGCTCTGCTCTCATTTGCGCATTATCCTCCCGCATTTGAGTTAGAGCCCCATCGAAACTTCTCTCCAGTTCCCCTACCGAATTCTTCATCTTGCGATCCATTGCTATGATGGCCTTGTGATTGCGTTTCGAACTCCGCTGTAGTTGATCTACTCGGTTCTGGAAGTTAGTCACTGTCGAGCTGAACTGATGCAGCTGTGACTCAAAGTTCTTCATGCAGGTACCTTCCACCATGAATTCTCTACTAACTCTGGCTCTGATATCAAATTGTCACAGCTAGCGACAATGGCTATCTCACTGACTTAGAATTAATCAGTGGATAGCAATTATAGATAGAATAGTTGACCAAGAAGAAGGAAGAAAGAACAAAGAGATGGAAAGAGAGAGAGAGAAAGAGATATTTAATTTCAATGATATTCTCGATGTCCTCCGGGAAGGTCTAGGAGGGATAGAAATACCTCCTAGCATGGGGTTGCCACAGCAGATCCCTCCTTACAAGCGGTTATAACAACTAGTTTGTCCTATTCTAGCCCATACACGTGGGCTCTCCCAAGAATATTCCCCTAGTAACAAACTACTATAGGTGGAATTTAAAACAACAACCCAATAAGCAATAACATAAATAAAGGAAAACGAATACAACATTTAAGAAAAAGAAATAGCAGGAAATAAATCGTAGTGTGTGACAGTGGACTGATATGCACACCTTACATTTCATCACATGATCAGTTAGCAAACATGCGAACCAAGGGCTTGCTTGCAACCGTGTTCAGAAGAATGATAAGCAAGATTGGGATGCATGATATTCACGCCCGATCTTGAAGGGGAGTGTCGACAATTAGGTCCTAATCTTGGTCAAGATCAGTGTTGATTAATTGATTGAATATGAATGATTGATTGATTATGATTGTATATATTTCCTAAATTAGGATTGTATCTTCTAGATCTAGATTAGTATACAATTCCTTAATTTGTTGTATCCTAAAAGATGTATATTTCCTAATCTAGGTTTAGAAAGCTTTCCTAAGCTAGTCTTTGGCAACTTCCTAATCTTTTAAGGAAGTATGTATAAATCATAATCCTCCCGTGGGAGATGAATAAGGTTGAAGAGAAGCATTTTCACTATTTTTCTTGACATTTTGGTTTTCCATCTAGACATCCCCTTCTCTCTTAAAACAAAAAAAAAACAAAAAAAGGGGAAAAAAAGAAAAGAAAAGAGAGGAGCCCTCCCAAGACACCACCTAAAAGTACTAGATGGAGTTAATTTGAGCTCTTAAGATCAAGTAATGCAAATAGGACTTCCTAATACACTTCGGATATGGGATTAGGTCATGACAATAACGCTGAAATATTCTATAGCACTGGAGACATAATAAAAACAATAGCTAAAGTGTTTATAACACCAAATCCCATTTTGAAAGAGTAGGCCAATGACTGCTTGTGCTGAATGCAAAAATTTTCATTTTTGGACTCGGCAAATTGATAAGTAGATTGCCAAACACATGGGACCAAAACAGGATTCTTGAAGTTGAAATGTCAGTTTTCATTTTAACTTCTAATTACAATCCATTTGAATATAATACACTTTCATAAAAATATAATAAAGCTGCATTTGTTGAATATATTATCAATAGACATCCAAGCATGTAACCCCAATCTGTTAAAATATAATAGATTTTCATGAAGATACAAAAGAGTTATACTAGTATAATATATCTTCAACAGAGATGCAAGCATGTAATCACAAACCATTTGAATGTTTTCATGAAGATACAATAACGTCAACTTAGTAGGATAAATCATCAATAGAGATGCAAGAGTTAAATATGCCACACAAGTGTGCGCACAAACACACGTGAAAAGAGAGAGAGAGAGAGAGAGAGATTATTCTTTACCATCATCCATCATATCAATGAAATCTACCACAATAATGCCGCCAATATCTCTCAACCGCAATTCTCTAGCAATCTGAAGGGGTTGACATTGTTAGTAACACAACTTGAGCATCCCATTTTTCACAGCACCAATAAGCAAATACAATGCATGGATAATATATTGAAACATGGAGAGGGGGAAGCAATTTATAGAATTATTCCAAGGTGGGGTTGATAGAAACAGCAGCTGTCGAAGGCAGTGAACAAGCTATGGTTGTGGGTTGCTTGGTGTCTGCATGTTAAGGCATTTGTATTTCTATCATTTAATGTGGGGAAAAATCTAAAACACAATTCATTTGCAATAGAGTAATGTCCTTTTTCTGAGAATCCAATATAAATTGCTTAAGAACAACTTACCTGAAAAGTTAAGAAGAAAAGAGAAGCAATTGTTTTAGAAGCCCTAATAATTATTTTATGTCTGAAGCCTTCATTGTATCTAGTACCAAGCTGATTTTCATGAATAAGCTAGTAATGGAATCTGAAAAATATACTTGAGGAGCAACAAACATGCAGGAAGCTAATTCAGTGCTGGACATTGAACAAGGTCATGAAAGGTATTTTAGACTCAGCAAAAAAAAAAAAAAGGAAAGAAAGGTATTTTAGATCATAATATCAACTAATTAAAAACTTCCAATTTCAAAATTCATCTACCTAAGATTTTCAGAATTTCTAAATCAGCCACTTTCGTTACTAGACAACCCTAGTCTTATTCAATGAAAAATTGACAAATTGATTCCAATAAAATAGTCTTGATTTACTAGGCTGAGCCTGTTAACCATTTTGTAATGCATAAGGTTGATTTACTTGTCTGGCAGCAGCTAGGTTGACATCAAGAATTGCTGTCTCTTGGGATCTTCCCTGACCAAGCATGCATTGTCCACCATTCACGTCAATAGAGACTAATGCCTCAGTTTGCTCAATTACTAGATAGCCTCCATTAGCGAGAGGAACCCTACAACAGAAGAGGTGTAATCAGCAGATGGAGTCTAACAATCAATTTGGAAAGAACAAAGAGGAAGTTAGGAAAATTGTTGTGAACTAGATTCAAAAGAATACTTCTGGGTCAGGGAAAACTAAAATTAGTGGAATTTGAGTTAAAGACAAACTCAACACAAAAAACTAACATTGAGTCTTATCCTATTGAGATGCCACTGACTTATTCTTAACCCCATACATCTTTTTTATCCTTTATTAGGTAGATAACCAGCCTTCGAACAAGAAAACAAAATTTTTAAGCAAGAACTGGAAGTGGTAGAAATTGTAAACAAACAAGAAAAGAGGACAATTATAACAATAGAGGCTAGAACCTTTTACAAAAGATTGATCCTCCTAAAGCTGTGGGAGGATGCCCCAGAAAAATCCAGTGTGGAAGTATGCCAAGGCCGTTTCAGAATAATACAACAAAAACAACATATCAAGCCTTAATCTCAATATATGTGAGATTGGCTACATGAATTCTAGCTTGCCAGCATTTCTATCTATGGTGCTATATTTTGTAAGGCCCTTATAGCTAATATAATACCTAAGTTCCCCACCAAGTTTTTCTTAGCCTTCCTCAACCTCTCTTTCTACGTACTTATTACATTCCATCTACTCTCCTCACAAGAGCCTCTATTAGTCTTCTTCTCACATGACCAAGCCATCTTAATTGTGTCTCAAGTTAAAACAAAATTGTAATCTTGTTTTACAAAGCTGGACAATATTTCTGCATTATGGCATTCATAGTAACATGATTTAAGGGTGTATCAGACAATATTTTGGTCTTACTGTTATAGCAACACTGGTCCTCTTTCATATAACACCCCCCCCCCCCCACCACCACCACCACAACACACACACACACACCCCCCCAAAAAAAAAGAGGAACATGATTTGGAGTCATGGGTGGTAACAGGTCTATTAGTTGTAGAATTGTTAAATGAAGTTTCTTCAGAAATTTAGGAAACTGTTAGAATAAAGAATTTCTTGAATTAATTAGTGTTCATTTTCTTTTCTAGCATAGACAGCTCATTCCATATTTCAATTTTAAATTCTAGGCATCTATTTAAAATTACTCAAGTGTTTAAGGCAATTGGCAACAGAATAAGAAATGTTTGAGATACATTAGGTGTAAAAAGAAATGTGCTTGAAGTATATTAAACAAGTGATAATGATGCAATGTCCTATGTTTTATGGACACTTAAAAACCTAGAAGTAGGCATACTTGATACTTAAAACACATATAGGATATGTCAGGATATGACCGTTTGACATGCAACCAACAAGTTTGTATAGACAGTCAACTTTGATACATGCTCACACAAAAAACTTTCATTTTTATATACAACATTCACTGCTAGTTTGTAAATACTATTTTTGTAAACAATTTGTTGGCAAACATCATTTTACCCTAAAAAGTAGCATAACCATTTAAGAAGCATAAAATATTGGAATGCTATTCGGGCACTCAGTTGTGACACTTTTTGGTAACACCCGTGCATTGATGTGTTGTACTTTGTGTTACATCAATGTAGATGTACAACACATCAATGCATGAGTGTCATCAAAAGTGAAACAAGCCTTAGAAAACGATGAATGCTTGCTTAGATTGATATTAAGAGAGCTTGAAAATATATACAAGTTATATCCTAATCTTTCTCCTATAAAGTAGGAGAAGATTTAGGTAATATATCCCTTAAAATCTAGGATGAACTATCTCCTAAATTTTAGGAGATAAAACAGAAACAAAAACAAATTTACAACAATATCTACAACTTTAAATAATTAAACAACTTTAGGATAAACTGATCTTAATCTATTCCCGAGAGTTGATAGATTTCTTCTTGGAATTTTAATCTCGTCCAACACTCCCCCTCAAGCTGGTGAATAGATGCAAATCATTCCTAGCTTGCTAATTAAGGACTCAAAAATGGGTCTTGCAACTATTTTTGTTAAAACATTAGCCACTTGATCAATAGAAGGTATATAGTATAGACTTATCCCTCCTTCAATTTCCCTCTTTATAAAACTTCTATCTATTCCAGTGTTATTAAAGGCCCAAGGCGCACAAGGGTCGTGGAGCTTGAGGCGCAAGCTTGGCGGAACTAGGCGCAAGTTAATAAAAAATAAAATAAAATAAAAATATATGTCCTAGTTGAAGAAAAAGGTATAAAATAGGTCCTAACTTCTAATAATATTTTAATAAGCATGTTATAAAAAAATATAAAATTCAACATATGCTAACTATGATATTTTCATGCTGGATCTTTTCTTCTACTAGCAAAACTACTATCAGGATTAGAATCAATAGTGTTGGATAACATTTTAAATTTTTTATTCCTGCAAGATTCACAACATGTCAACAACAATACCACTCTAAAGACCATCTTAAGAAAAACAAAGAGATAATACTCAAACTCGAACAAGTACCAATCATCAGGCAAAGTTCTAAACAAACACATAAACATTATAAGTCCACAATCAATAAACACTACAAGTCCACAATCAAGAAAATGTTTTCATTTTGAAAAATGCTATTTTTCTAAATCTAGAAGATTAGCGCATTATAAGGAGACGTATAAGAAAATATTTTCATTTTGAAAAACTATCTCCCGGTATTTTGATAGCTAATATTTATTGTTGTTAAAATGATTTTTAATGAATTTTTCAAGAAATAATAGGTATGTATTTTGGGGGCGATAAAATCTTAAATCCCAAGTTTGTACTAAAATCAAAATTCTATTTTCTTATTGTTATGGATTTTGATTTTTTAGATATTTTTATTGAATTCAAATGGGGGGTACTTTCTTATTTACATTTATGTATTAAAGTAAATATTTTACCTTCCATTTACTTAAATTAAAAAAATAGCAGTGGGCTGCTTGACAACTAATTTCATGAAGCGCACCTTTAACATCTATGAGCCCAAGGTTGCGCCTAAGGGCCTGGGTGCGCCCAGGCGCGCCTGGGCAAATCTTGCCCGCCTAGTTTGTTTCTAGGCGTCAGGCTTGCGCCTGGTACGAAGGCACGCCTTTAATAATACTGATCTATTCTCACATGCTTCATTCGATCATGCTACATCGAATTTTTTGCAATACTGATAGCTGATTTGCTATCATTAAATACCTTTGTTGGTTGAGATAAAGGTATCCCCAAGTTTTTCAGCCTTTCCAACCAAATCACCTCACACATCCCTTGAGCTATTGCTCGGAATTCAGCTTCAGCACTATTGCGAGCCACTACTAATTGCTTCTTGCTCCTCCATGTAACCATATTCCCCCACACCTTGGTACAATATCCTGACGTTGACTTCTTGTCCTCTCTAGAGCCTGCCCAATCTGCATCGACATAGCCCTCAATACTATTCTCAGTTTTCTGAAACATTAAACCTTTCTCAGGACTACCTTTTAGGTATCTTAGAACATGAAACACAACCTTCATGTGCCTTTGAGTGGGAGAATGCATATATTGACTGATTACATTGACTGCATAGGCTATGTCTGGCTTGGTAAGTGACAAATAAATCAATCTCCCTACTAACCTTTGGTATCTTTCTTTTTCTACCGAAATAGCATCATCTTTTTCTTCCATTTTCCAGCCATTTTCTAAGGGAGTTCCAGCTGGTCTGCAAGCTAGCATACCTGTATCTTTTAGTAGATCAAGGGTATATTTCCGTTGTGATATGAACAACCCTTCTTTGCTTCGAGCTACCTCCATGCCTAGGAAATATCTCATGGTTCCTAGGTCTTTTACTTCAAATTCAGCCTTTAGTTGCCTCTTCAAGTTGTCAATTTCCTGTAAATCACCTGTCACGATAATATCATCAACATATACAATTAATATAACCCTTTTTTTCATTTCTAGTGGGTTTTATAAACAAGGTATGATCTGATTGTCCTTATTTATACCCTAATCGGTTGAGAGTCATGCTAAATTTTTTGAACCATGCCCTTGGGGACTGCTTTAATCCGTATAAGGATTTCGTTGACTTGCACACACTCCCACTATCAACCTCATGTTCAAAACCGGGTGGAAATCTCATATAGATCTCCTTATCCAAATCACCATTAAGGAAGGCATTCTTAATGTCAAACTGGAAAAGTGGCCAATCTAAATTCATAGTAATAGACAATAACACTCAAATGAAATTCAACTTAGCAACCGAAGCAAACATCTCCTCATAATCAATCCCATATGTTTGAGTAAACCCTTGGGCAACCAATCTAGCCTTGTACCGTTCAATACTACCATTAGCATTATATTTCACAGTAAAGACCCACTTACAACTTACCACCTTCTTGTTCGGGGGGCAGTTTCACAACATCCCATGTACTGTTCTCCACCAGGACATTCATTTCCTCCATAACTGCAGCCTTCCACTTGGGATTATTCATGGCACTTTGAATATCCCTTGGAATTTCAATGCTGTCAACATTTGCAATAAATGCTCTGAATTGATGAGAGAGCTGTGCATAATTTAAATGGTTAGCACTAGTATACTTGACACATGATCTTACCCCTTTCCTTAGAGCAATAGGCATAGCTCAGTCCATATCATCTTCCCTTGTTGTACTGTTGTCTTCCCCTTTTTCATTTGATGGACCAGTCTCTAGAATAGATGGCTGACTTTTCTGAGGTTCTGGATGGCCTTTAAGGTGTCTAGAACAAAACAAGCAAGGGGTTGTTTGGGTCTGAATGGGAAAGACAGTGATGCCAGCTGTTGTTTTAGGTTTAGAGATAATAGGAGGATTAATAAGAGGAGGGTCTGGACTAGGATCTGCTAGTGTATTCTCAGGTGTAGAAGATGAAGATGCTCCCCTTTGAGAACATACTAGTAGTGGAAGGTCATGAAAAGATAAGGGGAAGACAGTATTCGGGCTGTGAGGAAACAACCGGATTGAAAGAATGGTAAATCTTCATAGAAAATAACATCAGTAGAGACAAAGAATTTTTTGGTTGTAGGGAAACAACACTAGTACCCTTTTTGAGAGGGTGAGTACCCAATAAAGATGCATTTTTGGGCCTTGGGATCTAACTTTGTCCGTGTGAGGCTGTTGTTGTGCACATATGCAATACATCCAAAGACTTTAGGGTCAAGTTTAGAGAGATAGGGAGCATGAGGATATATACCACATAGGATGCTAAGAGGAGTGTGGAAGTTCAAGGTTTTAAAGGGAAGCCGATTGATCAAGTAGGCAATTGTGAGATCAGTTTCCCCCCAATAGGAATTAGGAACATGAGAGGTAAATAACATAGCTCGTGCCATTTCTAGACGATGCCTATTTTTTCTTTCGGTCACCCTATTTTGTTGAGATGTGCAAGGGCATGAGCTTTGATGAAATATGCCATGTTCAATCAAGTAATGAGTGAGATCATTAGAAAAATACTCTCGACCATTATCAGTCCGAAGGATTTGGATAGAAGTTTGAAACATATTCAAAATGAATCAATGGAATCATTTGAAAATGTTGCTAGCTTCTGATTTTTTCTTCATTAGATAAACCCAACAAGCTCTAAAGTGATCATCGATAAATGTGATGAACCATCTTGAGCCAGTGATATTCAGGTGTTTAGAAGGACCCCAAATATCACTATGTATCAAGTGAAAATGTTTTGAGGGTTTATAGGACTAAATAGGATGATGAGATCTAGGCTGTTTAGCAAGAGTGCATGATTCATACGAAAAAACATGCTCTTTATTGATGAAAATTTCAGGAAACAGGATAAGGAAAGCTAGGATGCCCTAAACGTTTATGCCATAACAAGACTTTGGCATTAGAATTTACATTTAGGGTTGATTTATTGATAGGACATTTGAGAGGATCTCTTTCCAGATAGTAAAGACCACCCACAACCTTAGTACTGCTAATCATCCTCCCCGAGACTTGATCCTAAAACAAACAATAGGAGGGTGAGAAAAATACACTGAAATTCATATCCTATGTGATCCTACTTACAAATAAAAGGTTTCATTTTAACCCTGGCACATGTAGGACCAATTTCAGCCTTAATGATGATTGATAGACACACTGTTCCAAAACCCATAGAAGGGGATATTGTGCCATCAACCATGGAGATGTTAATAGGTAAAGTGCATGGAGTATAATTAGTCATTAGGGGTTTAGAACTTGCCATATGGTCAGATGCACTCGTGTCTACCATCCACACATTTTTCAGAAGTCTATTTGAATTTGAGGAGTAGAATAGAGAGTTACCTTGCAATGCTATAGATGTTGTGGGCTGAGTAGCAATACCTTGATTGAGTAGCCTGTACAAGGCCTGAATTTGTTCCTCAAAAAGATTCAAGTTGGTACCAGTTTTAGGTTTTGTGGGAGTTCAGCAACATATGCTGATCTTGGTATTTCCTTCCTATTTTTTGGCTTCCAATTGGCTGGTTTTCCATAGATCTTCCAGCATGTCTCCTTTGTGTGGTATGGTTTCTTACAAAAATCACACCATAATTTGTTCTTTCCCTAATCTTTTGGAAGAATCTCCCCCTACCTAGCAGTGGCCAATGCTAAGTTTTGATGGTTTAGGATAGGATCAGTGTGCTGAAGCATGACTTTACGCCTGCTTTCTTCCTTCCTAACTTTTGCAAAAATTTCTTTAAGGGCTGGTAAGGGTTTTGAACCCAAAATTCTTCCCCTGACCTCATCCAAATCAGTGTTAAGCCCACATAGAAAATCAAAAATCCTATCCTTTTCTACCATCTTATTGTACTTTTGGCTATCCGCAGGAGATTCCCAACTAACAGAGTGAATAGGTCCATTTCATGCCACAATTCTACCAAAATATTGAAATATTGAGTAACACTTAGATTACCTTGTTGGTAGACCTTATGGTTGACCTGATTTCAAAGCATTGGGATGAGTTTTCCAAGTCTAAGTACATCTCTTGAACTTAATCCTAGATCTCTTTTGCGGTTTTGTAGAAGCGATAAGTCCTGCCAATTCTAGACTCTATCGAATTTATCAACCATGCCATGATTATCGAGTTCTCCGCTTCCCCTACGCCATAAGCGGCTACATCTGTTGGTGGAGTAGGAGTAGATCCTATCAAATACCTTGCCTTTCCCTTCCCTTTAATCACCAACATCACATATTGAAACCACTCTTTGAAATTACTCCCATTTAGTTTATGTGGAGTGATTTGCAAAGGATGATTATCAATAGGGATGACAGGAAAATTTTGCTGAGAAGGAGAAGGAGGATGAGTGCTCGGAGAGCTGGTAGCGGAAGCTTCTGTTAGGGTAGTGTTAGGTTGTGGGTCGGCCATGGTTGGAACAAACAAAGATTGAAAAAACAGGCAGAATCTTGTTATGATCGTAAGGCAAGCTTTGATACCATGAAACAAGCCTTAGAAAACTATGAATGCTTGCTTAGATTGATATTAAGAGAGCTTGAAAATATATACAGGTTATATCTTAATCTTTCTCCTACAAAGTAGGAGAAGATTTAGTTAATCCATCCCCTAAAAACTAGGATGAACTATCTCCTAAATTTTAGGAGATAAAACAGAAACAAAAACAAATTTACAACAATATCTACAACATGAAATAATTAAACAACTTTGGATAAACTGATCTTAATCTATTCCCAAGAGTTGATAGATTTCGTCTTGGAATTTCAATCTCGTCCAACAAAAAGTGTCACAAGACTTACAACTGAGGGTCCAAATAGCATTTTCGATAAAAATATAAAAGGCAGTCCATGTATATTGGACATGCCAAGTAGATAAATCTGACACTTAAAATACAAATATGACATATTTAAGTTGTATAGGCAATTTCATATAAAATAGGCTACACAACACTTCTTTAAGAGTGCAGTTCAAGCACTTGACAGTTCAGCAGGTAATTAAGAAAATGTATTTTATATGAAAATTTGTGAAAAAAAATGGATAAGAAAGCAGAAATCGAGAATATGGTTCATTTAAAAGATGAGGACTATAACAAAGGTCTCAATGCAAAATGTAGTTCTAGTGAATGCAATAGTCCAGAACTATTCTGTAGAACAGAGCACAATGATATCCCCAAGCTTCAAAGTAACAGCCTCATGCTACGGCTGCTTGCATGATCAAAACCAGCAAACAACAATCATGACAGTATTCTGGCTGTCTAGGTAACATTCAAAATATAAACAACAACAACATATCCAGCCGTTATCCCACTATGTGGGGTTGGCTAAATGAATTCTAGACTTCTATGTGGGTAACATTCAAAATATGTAAGGACAAAATACTATTCAGGTCACTAGATCCTGCTAAGCCTCTTCAATCACAATGGAGAGTTAAATTACTAACCTGAAACCTGTGGCCATTCATTATTCCATGAATGATGGCAATATGTAGAAAAGAACACTTGATATGCATTAGATTCAAGCCACATACTTCTTCTATTAGCAAAACGAACCTGTGTTGTGTTTATTTATTTCCTTACCCATGTATTAGTATAATTGTATTTAACTATGCCAAAGACGAAAGCCTACCCAGGCCAATTCCTTTTAGATGCCACACTAGCTGTTTAACACCATGCTGAAATAACTTTGGCAGCTTAATTAGAATGCATCTCTACTCTCAATATGCTAACCATGTCATATCTATATTATATTATAGATTGACAAGTGCATCCTTTTAGTGAACTTATCACCCAAGTATTATTTTCAGTAACGAATAACAAATATTCATAATATACATATGAAGTACTACAAGTCTAGACAATAACTACCTTGTAGTATGACAGTGAGAAAAATGAAGAGAAGTAACAGCTGCCCTTTCTTACCTTTTACTCAAAATGTTGTTTATCTCTTCCTCAATCTCATATTCATCAAAAAGTGGAGTTCTTTTTTTGTATAATTGAACTCGATCACAAAGATCAGGAGCTATTTCCTGAAGATAGTTGGTAACCTGAATATATAACATAGCACAGTGACAAGTGAAATTTAGTTAATGATGGAAGACAAACTTTTAATCCATGAAAGAAAATTCAATAAGCATGATATTTCACTGGTCTTTACGACATATCTGTGCATAATGATAACCACCTTGATTCACTTGTAAACTCAACAATTAATAATATTAATCTTCTAAAACCCCAATATTGCAAATGGTAACATAATTAGGTTCAACTACTATACCCATGTAAGAATGCCAATGGAAAAGATAAACAATATTCTAGGTAGGAGTTGCCAATCCCTTTGCTTCTTGGATACAATTGGAAGATGAAGTTAAGTTTAGCAAAGAATATTATCAGACGAAACATCTAAATGGACAGCTTAAGAAACATGATGCTTTGACAATCTTAAGCATCCAGCCAGTATATATTTTACAAGAAGACTGACTTTTGTTAGAAAATTAAAATTGTAGGCCATGTTTTAGAGTTGAAAACAGGTTGACATGCTTACAGAGTGGACTCAAGTTGTTCTTAACCATGCAAAGTTCAGCTGACATGTTCAACCTTCAGCATTATAGTTGGATCTTATCAAAATAAAATCTAACTGATAACGACATAGCATTGTAATCATTAGCCAATTTGTTGTTGGAGCCCTTGGTTGGTTTATCTGCTTTACACATGCACAGAATCCATAACCAAATACCGGATCCCCTGCCAGTCACCCCTCCTAGCAAGAGAGAGAGAGAGAGATGAAGGTTACTGTGATGGTGACCTTCACCCCTCACAGCCACATAACCATCCACAGTATAATGTGGTCATGTACAATTGATAGGGGAAGAAAAATCTAAACTCGCTAAGCATCCTGAAATTTAAGAACAAACAATTCCTTCCAATTAAACATTAACTTCATTAACCTGGTGTTTTTGACAGATGCCATACCTCATGATATGTCCTCGAAGAATCAACAACCAAGCTCTTAACCTGAAGGGAAGCCATATTAAAAGACCATAACAAATTGAATCACTTCAATGGCATACCTAAGGAAAGCTTGAAACAACCTATACTAAGCATGTCATAGTTTAACAAAATAGTGGACAACTAATTGAGGACTTGTTCACCTTCTCACTAAAGTAATCCTGGACAACACAAAGTGTTTGACCCATTGCCCTGTGCAACAGAACAGGAATTGCCCCTTCAACACCTTCATCTGCAGCAAGAGCAGCAGATTTTGCGTGGTCCATTATATCTTTCCAAGTTGAAAGCAAGCCTTCCAAATCCTTCTGTAATTCATCCAAGGAGTGACTGGAAGCAACAGTTCGCACGGTAAGACCAAAACCTTGAGGTTGCAAAGTTTTTGCTATGACTCTCAAGCGTGTTCGCTCAACACCGGAGATTTTTCTTGAAATTCCAATACTATTGCAACGAGTGTTCAGGATCTGAATGCCAAACAAATAAAAGGGTTCCAATAAACAAGAAATACAGAAAAAATGAATACAAATTTGATCAAAAAAATGAAATACCCAAAATCTGCTCCTCAATTTTGGATAAGCAGTTAGAGTGGGGCCCTTTGTACCCAATCCCTCTTTAACAACTTGTACAATGATTTTAGTGCCTTTTCGAACTTGTCCCCACTTGTTTTCATTTGTGCATTTGTCCTTAGAATCTGTTTCCATATCTTGGACCTGAGAAGGTGGTGAATTCTCAAAAAGATCTTCCACATTGTGCATGCCTCCATCTAACTGACCTGAACTGCCATCAAAGTCAGGTTCCACCTCATCATGAGCAGTTAGACTACCATTGACATTTTCCTTAAGAACTTGTTGAATATCACATTCATCCTCAATGTCATGCTCTGCATACTCATCATGCATGTATTGCACTGATTCGTCATCACTTTCATCATCCTCAATTTCATCTATTACTTCAGCACCATGTAAATTTATCTCATTTTCTTCAGTGCCAAGCGGCTCCTCAAGCGTGGCAAACATGGAGTCATTTACTTTTTTCTTCTTTGTAGACTGGCGAAAAGGAGGGAATATGAACGGTTCCCTGCTGTTCTTTATGTCCATAAGAGAGAGTCTAGGACTCCCAATATTTACAAATGCACCACCCATATGGGGAACAAGTTTTGTGACTACACCAAGATATACACTATCACACTGAACATTGTTTTTAACAGGTTCCAGTAATAATTCAACCAATTTTCCATCTTCTAACACAGCAATTCTTTGCATGGTACATACAGAAGAGTTGACCAATATAATTGTAGGAACAAGATCATCCTGAATAGCTGCTTTACTCGCTTCTTCAAGTACCAAATTTTCTCTAACCTCATGATGCTGGGCATTAAGTCTGGAGAGAGCTCCTTCATCTTCAACAGTTTCTTTATGAGAAACTGCCTCGGCAGACTGCAGAAAAAGACATGACTCAAATAGCCATGGCTCCTCGACAGGCTGGTCCCTCTCAGAGACAGTTTGATAATGATTGCATTCATCATTAATAGAAATTGAGGTATCTTTGCATTTAGAATGGGATTGCGCCTTTAATATGGGCAGATCAGAGGAATGAGCTCCTAAACAGTCACCATTATGGTGTTGTACAATCCCGTGTTCACCTGTTAAACCATTAGATCCATTAGAATGTGCAGCATAATGTGACCGGAGAGATGAATGAAGTAGCCAGGGCTCCTCAACAGGTCCATCAATCTCAGAGACTTTGTTTTTAAAATCTAAGACCTTGTTAGTTGCAGCATCTGTATTCTTTGTGTAAATTTCAGATTCAACATTGATGTCACTTGATAATTGCTTCGAGACCAAAGAATCACTTTTAAAGCATTTCAGAATTTGGCCATTATCTGTCAAATCACTGGAAGTATTTGAGTGTCAAGAAACATATCAAGAAATGACATGAGCACAAAGAAATGTTTTCATGAAAGTAATACCTCTGGCCGGATATAACATGAAAGGTTCAAGAGGAAAATATGTCTCCTCCATCCTTGACCCCATCAGTTGAGCTCGAGACTTTTTGGCATAAAATCTCATCCATGAATCCATCATCATAATTTTTCTATACCGTTTTCCAGGTGGAGGTACTGAAAGAGAAAATTCAGGCCTGACTCTCAATAGTGTATCACATGAAGGCAACATATGTCCCTTTTTGAAGAAATTACACTTGAAATTCCGGTGAAGAAGTATCTGCCAAAACCATAAAAGTCAATAGAAGAACTCAGTAGAATATTTGGTAAACCTTAAAATGGTAAACCATATCAACTAAATCCTGTAGATCCATGGTTTCCATATTAGGTAACATGTTAGCTTCAATCCACTCTTCTTGTTAAGGAAAAACAGAAAAAGAGTGCTGACAGGAAATTTTTTGACATCAGTTGCATGATTGACTGATGAGCTGCTCTACTTATAATGCACCGCATTTCAAGAATTACCAAAATAAGACTTGGCTTATCACCAACTCTGAGATATTACCTTGACTTCTGAATTTCATAAGTTAGCATGCTCGGTAGGAGACATGAGAACAGCCATCTAAGAACCCATCATCAAGGGCAAGACCACCTGACTAATGAAGCCAAACCTCTGCGAAATCAACTTCTCTAGCACAAAGTTTTCCATGTGATTCTCCAGTCAATGTAGAATCCACAGAGTGCTGAATCCATTATCCATTCTATTTAAATCAACACAATAAACTTTCTGAGAACATGTACAATCTAAAACACTAAAATCTGCAGTACCTGATAATAATCATAGCAGAAAATTGAACAAAAGGAGAAATCAAATAGACAGAGAAAAGGTTATCCTTGAAAAGGTCAAATGAAATCAAGGTTTAAGAGGACATAACCCCCCCCCCCCCCGCCCCCCAATATACATCTAAAAGTGAATCATTTGTTGCAGAGTTGTCTGGAACAGCTTCTGTAAGAGACAAGTGACACATAGATCCTAAACTTGCATTTTCCAAAACACCTCTGCAAAACCGGAATTACACCTGAACTCAGTTACTTAACACTAGCACTAGCATTGTCATAGTTATTTTCATCATCTGAAACACCAATGCCCTTTTAATTGGAAAGGCTAAAGAAAATTATAACACATCTACTTTGACGGTTCTCGTTTTAGTCTAGCAAAGCAATTAGCATTGAGAAAACCAAGCAAATTTACAAACACGTGGCGCTCAATATCACTGGCCCCGCACCAAAAAGTGCATTTCAGCAATCACTTTACAGAACCTAAACATTATTCCAGTAATTTCAAGATGCTCATACTAGAGAGCATGAAACCATATAGGTAGCGGTTAGACGCAACAGCAGAAACTTCACAGAAGTACTAACAGATACAGTGAGAGAGAGAGAGAGAGAGAGAGAAGGCACCGTACCAAATGGGAAGCAATCTTCCTACTTCTAAAAAGGGGAACGGAGGAAGAGTACGTGCTGAAACAGCGAGGGATAAAGGTTCACGAAGCTAAGCGTCGAACACCGAGTTTTGAGTTCACGTTTCCATGGTATTGGTAGATAGAGAAACCGATTCCAATTTCCCCCTACGCGAGGAAGATAAGGAAGACTATATATACATGGGCAATATTGTCTTTTTATCAGAAATAAAGTGTCACCTTTTTTTTTTTTTTTTAAGATTATGTGATATCACTCACGGCCCGCTAATTGACCCCACGATTCTAGTAAGAAAGGTAAATCAAGAGATCCAACAAGAAGATTTCGACCCCTAACTTTCTTATCCTAAGATCGCACAAGGTCTTTGAGTTCCAAAACTTTTAATTTAGTCTTCTATTGATTTTATTTATTTTTTTATTTTTTTATAAATTTTAAGTTGAGTATTTATTTTTGAGGGATTGAGGTAAAGAGCCTAGTGGAAGGATAAGTTTGATTAAAAAGTCTTCTTTTAATATTATTTGTACAAAAGGCCTCAAGTATTAAATAAAAGGTAAAAGTTATTATTAAATATCTGAAATAGTCATGTATGTCAAAAGTCCTTATTATCCCATCTTGTTTTAACAATTAATGGCTGTAATTTGTGTTTCTTCCCCCACCCAATCGCACATTATTCATAGACAAAAAGAGTAGGAGAAAGTTGTTTCTTCCCTAAACCCATAGCATTCAGAGAGGGTCACCAAGAGAGCAACATCAACGGGTGAAAATTTGATTTCTTCATTCATCACTTACATTGTTCTTATTCTAAAGCAAAACCCCATAATCTTCCTTTTAAAACTTTGATTTATTATTAAACTTGTTGAATCCTTCCATATTTATCATTTGCATTTAAAGAACAAGAAATGTACATATTGTTTACTGCACCTTTGTTTTTGTCTATTTTCTTATTAGTTTACTGTATTGTTACTGATATATATAAAAGTGTATCTTCTTATGAATTTATAATAACACTACAAACACCATTATCTGCAATGTATAACGGCACCACTGTCGTTATCTTATTTTTAACTATCAGAATGTATAACTTTGAATATGATAACTATGTATAAATATATATATATATATATTTGTTTCAGTGAGTTAATATGTAAATTTAATAACACTCTAAAATAAAGACAAGTATGTCATTATTTATAATATATAACGGCATAAGTAGCGTTATCTTATTTTTAACTGTCACAATCTATATATCTTTGAGTGTGAAAATTGACGATAAAAATATGTCTAGTTTAGTGTTGTTGGACTTATTCTAATAGTTGACACTCATATTTTTATTGAAAAATGTATGATATACACTTTGAATTGTATAATATAGCAGTTCATGATATGATCAACTTAATTGTATTTGTTTTATGTTGAATTGCAATTATGGATCTTGTGGAGAAGGTATGGATATTGGTTTGCTATTTCATTGAGTTTGAGGAGAAATAAGGTGGTGGTTGGACATAGAGGCATATAGGAAATGGTCGAGCAAGCATATTCAAAATTTATATACCCATTGTCAAACGAGGCTGAGTGACAAATATCTGAGAATGTTAATTCAAGAGTGGTCTTGCAACCATTAACAAAACGATCTAGTGGACGTCCATCGAAACAACGAAAAAAATTAGCCAAAGAGGTACGCAAGTAGCGTAAGTGTAGTAGGTGTTTGAAGACTAGCCACAATCGGACTATTTGTACAAACCCTTTATCGACTACTGAGAAATAAACACATCTATGTAGTCATTGCATTCTTTTGAATTTATATGCAATATGCATTATAGATTTGTTGTCCATTCTATCATTGTTAAAACTAAAGTGTTATACACATTTTGTTGACTTGAAATGTGCAAGTAGTGTTATTCTGACATACAGTGTTGTTGGAGTTTTGTTGATTTGAAAGTAAGTGGTTTTATTGTGATGTTTTGATTTAGTAATTTGAAAATGTAAAATCTCCTTAAATAAAATAGTGTTTATTATTTACTGTGATGGTTAAGTTACGGGATTCTGGTGGTAACTCTACCTGCTTGGTTGCTATTGAATTCTGGTGGTAAATCTAGTTGCTTAGCTGGTGTTGAATTCTGGTGGTAACTCTAGCTACTTGGTTGGTGTTTGAGAAATCCAGTTACACATTTTTATCACTTGTCTCTACTGTTCTCTTGCTCTTACTAACCATTCTGTTTTTATGGGCCAAATCTGCAGCGATTATGAACAGTGATGATCGATTAAATTGGACATTGTTATGCTATTTTGCTCCAAATTGGTTTTTGTAAAAAGCTCTTTGTGTTCAGAATTTAAACTGTAATACACATTGTGAATCATTTGTATCCTACATCGGTTGCTTATTTTTCCATGTACTCTGTCTTTAACATCAACTACATACTCCATTTTTATGTTCTGCAGAACACAAAAAAAAAAAAATCAATTTCAGGTCTTAAAAGTAGTTAATATATATAATTGACGAATCATATATAGTTAACTCACAAGTAAATAAGCTAATCTTTCGGATTTATAAGATAAAAGTTGGTCTGAATTTTTATCCTTAGGGAGCGTTTGTTAAAATGAGCAAAATAAGGTAGTATTAAGATAAGATTGAGATGCTTTCAAGACCAAGATATGGAATAGTCAAGATAAGGCCGGAAAACATTCCAAAATTTCTATCAGACTGTTTGTTAATTTTTTTAGAATCTACTAGTAACTGTACTTTTTCTTTCCATATGTTTGTTAATACATATAATAAGCACCAAGATAAGGATTTTTTACCAAAATATCCCTATTACCAAATTTATGATTAAAATAATATTTTATGATTAATATGAATTGTCAAAAAAATTAAGATTAAAATTAAAAATAATATTTTATTTTCAAAATTCATGTTCAAAAATAAATTTAAAAAGAGTTGAAAAGTATAAATAATAATTGTTAGAATTATAATAATTCCACCTAGATAATTAAAAATGGCCAAAACATATTTTCATAATAGATAATAAAATATAAAATTAAATAAAATAATTTAAAAATTGATGAAAGGAATTATATTAGTTAATAAAATATATAGAGAGAGAGAAATTTAAATTTTAAAAATAATAATGTCATTTAAATTTTAAAAATTATCAAAACATATAATAATTTAAAAATATATTAAATAATATAAATTATAAGAGTTAAATAAATAAGTTTTTTTAATAAATTTAAATCTTTAAAATGCATTAAATGGCATTAACTATCTTATAAGGGGCAGATAAGTAATTGAGCATTATCTTGAAAGAGTTAGATAAATTTATCCGATGAGAGAAGTCGAATAAATTTATCTTGAAAGGGGGAGATAAAAGGTCACGTGAGACCTTTTTCGAAAATTGTTAGATAAACTTAACAAACACGTTGGAAAGACCAAACATCCGGAATACTTTCTATATCTGACATTTTCTCCCTTTTATCTTGGTTAACAAACACCTCCTTAAAAGTAAGTTCTAATTTTACTAACAAATGAATAAAAAAAATAGAATAGTTCCATAGCAAAGTGCAAGTGAATCCTAATTACAAAAATAGAATAATTCAATGACAAATGATGCACATGTGTTCTTCATAAAAACTTAATAGAATATTCTTTCATCTACCCAAAACAAACAACTAATCAATTTTGAAAAAGACTATCTTTGATTACAAAAGAAACAAAAACACAAAAGCAAACAATTAATCAATATTTTTTTCCAATCGTTTGCATTTGCTATTTAAGAAACAATGGGTGATTAAAATAATTATCCTTCCAACACTACCAAGCATTTATCCATTTAGCCCATTTTCTAATTGATCCACATGGTTGGTTGTCAAGGATGTTTGAACAAAATACATAAGCTTCTTACAGCATTCAAACATACAACAGGCAGAAAAAAAAAACTTGAAAAATTTTCAAATTACATTGGTTTTTACGATTTACAAAAGTCACAATCTATGCCAAATTGGTGGCATCACAACTGCATTACACTACATTAAGAACAAAAAATTTTGATTTTTGTAACCTTATTACACCATTTATTTCAAACGTAGATCAACCAAAAATTTCTCCAAACAAAAAATCCTAAAACATATGAATGAGAAATATCAAAGTGCGAGCAAACAACAAAGAACATTAGAAATGTGAAAAACCCAAATGACCAAAACTAAAAATATGACACACAACTGTAGGTAAACAAACATATATGCATAGAAAAGGCATGCAACAAGAGTTTATCGATTGGGGGATTTCCAATTCATGCCGGGTCAAATGTTGACGGAGAAAGTGCGGCCATTTGATGATTATTAAAGAGGATGGTCGAATCATACATACTAGCCTCCTTGTCGTGGATGTTAGACAACTTCCTCAACGAGAATGACAAAGACGAAGGGGATTGGGGAGCAAATTGAAAAGAAAGGTATATTCGTCATTTGTCAAATTATTCAACTTTTGATTTATTTTTTTTTACTTTATTTTGGTCAAAGCCATTTGGCCAAAAGTTATGAGTGGGTAAGCCATCTATCACAATTCCCCTTTTCTTGGAGGTTGAAGGTGAAGGGGCTTGTATACCATGTGAATATTACAAATATGTTGATAAGCACAATTTCTTAAGAATCTTTAATTAATTAATTATATTATATTATATTATATCAAGCCAAATATTTTTAAGCAAATTCAAGACGTTCAAAAAAATATTATAAAAATTCCTAAAAGTGAAAAAAGCTTGCTCAGTTGACCTCTACTACAAATTGCCAAAATTTTTGAACACATTTCTTGCTATTTTTCATCGGAGTTGGAGTTGGTTGTTTACATGTGTGGGCAAATGGCAATGAGAATTAGGATTTGTGATTTCAATTTCGGTTTGCAGTTTTGTGTGCCCAAATGGCTTGGACTTGGACTTAAAAAAATAAAAGTTATAGGAGATCAAATAAAATGGCTACCCTACTTAAATGGTATAGTCACTGATGTCTGAGCATTGAAGGTGGTTTGAGCCTGAAAGTGTTAAAGAAGCCTTGGAGGATGTATTCAATTACACACTTTTTTTATTTTATGTTTAGTAATTTATTAGCCATTCAATATTTTGCTTCATTTCATTCTTAGCCAAACCATTCTACACCAAGAAAAATGCTATTGGTACATTATTGTGTACATCTTAGACTACACAATGATGTACAAATATCTAAAATACTCTCACCTAAATCAGTGAAATATGGTGAGACGATGGATATTTATGTCATTTATGTACATTATGTAACCAAATGTGTATATAAATGATGAACAAATAACATGTCCCAAGGTGGTCAACATGGGAGTAAGGTTCATAGACATGTTAAAGGTACATAACATATCAACTGTACTTTTGATGATGATAACCCAATAATCAATCATCTATCAATTAATTACCATTCACGGATAATATTACTTGAACAATTTTATCATGATAAGTTTGTCAATAATTAAATTTATTATAATATTTTGATATCAAAATATTGCGATATTTTAAACTCAATGAGTAGCCTAATTTTTGAATATTCACCCAAAACCTTCTTTCCCGTACTCTCTCTATCTCTCTCTCTCTCTTCCCTCCAAATCTAAGCTTTTTTCTCACCTTCTCTCTCTAGAGCATCTTCTTCAGCTTCTTCATTCCTTTCCCAATTGCCTCTCTCTCCAAAAATCTGAGCTTTTTTCTTCACCTTACTCGCCCACACTAAAGCAAAAATCCACTTACATACCCAAAAATCTGACGCCTCCTTAATCTTTGAGATTTTCAATGTCCCTTCCTGTAGCTGCAACAATCCTCTAGTGTCCTTTCCACCTCCCAACCTCTCTCTCTCTCTCTCTCTCTTTATATATATATATATATATATTTCACAATCTCCTTTACACACCCCTCGCTCACTCTCTATCTCTCCATTTTCCTATCGATCTCTCGTTCTCACTTTTCACCCTCTCTTCCTCGAGTCTTCACTCTCCGCCGTTCACATCTGTCTGGCGACCAATTTTATTTTGCTCCTAATTTTTAAAAAATTAAACAAACACATATATATAAATATATAGTATATTTACTAAAAATATATTTAAATATAACTTTGGGTTAAATACACATATTTTTTAAATAAAAATATAAACTAAACAGATATACAAATAAATAACATATTTTGGGTTAAAAATATTTTATGTTATTATTTATTTGTATTATTTACATAACTTGAAATATAATACTATAATTTTGTATAACTTTACATATAATTTTTGACTTTTGTAAAATGTGATATTATGATTTTGTATAATTTTACTTACAATTTTTAACCTTTTAATTCTAACAATATAAATAAATAATAACATAACTATATATAATTATTTATACATAGAGTAATTATAAAATATATAAAATTTTATGTTTTGTATGAATGATAGAGAGAAGAAATATAATTGTATTGTTATTGATATATATGAATATATCTTTTTATTAAAAATAAATATTATAATATTATAGTTTATAGTTTGATTTCATTTTATAACTTAAAAAATGAAACAAAACTACCAAATAATTTTCTAAAAATAACAAGCCAAACTATGCTCTTAAAAGGTTCAACATATTACAAGCTATGCTCTTAAAATTTTTAAAAGTTACAAAATAGATTTAATTTGGTCCAAATAATTTTGTATAATATATTTTTAGTTTATAATTATATTTAAAAAATATATTTGTGTATATTTATATATACTGAAACAACAGCTGAGGCGGTTGCGTTGGTGATAGCTGCAAAGCTAGTGAGAACAAGAAGAAAGAGGTGGGGGGGGGGGGAAGAGATAAAGAAGAGAGAAGGAAATGAAGGCGAGCTCTCAATGGATAGATCAATAGCGAGATAAAATACTAGACGAACAATAAGAACAAAAGACTGACTGCCAGTCATGCACTGCCGGCAGGTCATGCATTGTGTGACAAAGGATCAGATGATTGCAGGCAAGAGAGAGAGAGAGTACGCTGGAGACCTCAGATCTAGACCAAGCGCCACCAAAATTTGGCTGAAGAGACGATGTTGCACCTGCCCAGATTTGGTAGAAGATGTCGCAATGAGAGAAAGAGAGAGAGAGATGAGAGAGCGAAAGAGATACGCACGCACACGGAGTGGACTAGATACACACGTAAGAGATGCACGCAACTTGCAAAAGTTGGCGGCAATGGTGGAGAGAGGGAGAGAGAAAGAATGCGTGGGCAGGCTTTCAAAATATTGACAAGGGCAAATCTGTAGTTGTGACAGGGATAGATGTGTAATTTCAACTTAGGTTGTCCACCAAATTGTCATCCAAATTAGACGTGTAGCATTATCCTTCTTTTGAAGAGAGGACAATGCTAGACGTCCAATTTGGCCGACAACTTACTGGACAATCTGATATAGTCACGAGATTTTAACCAAATTATCGCGATAAATTGAAGGCCAATTATTTTGAATTCCCACCCAAATAGAGAGACCCACATATTACCCAATTATTTTGAATCCCCGCCCAACACCCACATATTCCCCTCTCTCTCTCAACCTCTCCCTCTCTCTCTCGACCTCAACCTCTCCTTGTCTCTGTCTCTTCACCTTCGGAGTCGTGTCTCCAGCAACCGCCGAATCCATCTCGCCTCCGCCACCGCGTCGCCTTCTCCAGCAGCTGCCGGATCCCTATCGCCTCCTCCGCCGCGTCGCCTTCTCCAGCAACGACCACCATCTCTGGCGTCCCCAACACCGCTGGCCTCTCATTCACCTGGTCTGAATCTAACATACATATTCCCCTATCTCTCTGTCTCTTCACCTCCGGCGTGATGTCGTTGGTCTGCTTGAAGCGAGGGCTCAAGCCTGATGGAGTTGTGTTTGCAGAGGTCCTCACATCATGCAGCTGTGCTGGGTTGGTGGATCAAGGCCTGCATATCTTCCAATCAATGAAGGGAACTTATGGAATCTCCCCACAAATAGTTCACTATGGCTGCGTGGTCGATTTACTTGGCTGAGCCGGCCGGTTGTTAAATGAAGCTCTCAATCTTATAAAGGGCATGCCAATGGAGCCAAACAATGTGATCTGGGGAACCTTTCTACCCACAAAAATGACACAATGACAGCCTATGTAGCCGATAGGATAACCAAATCGAGCGATTGTAGGAGTGGAATCCATGTTCTTCTGTCAAACACATGCTTCTGTTGGTAAATGGACTGATGTTGAGAGAGTGAGGCTACAGATGAAGGAGAAATGGGTCAACAAAATGCCTGGATCGAGCTCAATCGCAATCAAAGGAGTAGTTCGCGAGTTCACCTCTGGGGATGAATCCCACCCAGAAATGGCCAACATTGCCACGATGTTAAGTGAGATGAGCTGCAGACTCAGGGGCGCCGGTCATGTTCCTGACATAACAAATGTTCTGCTGCGTGTTGATGAAGAAGATAAAGAATTATTGCTTAGTTGACACAGTGAGAAACTGGCCATGGCCTTTGGGGTTCTTAGCACAAGTCCAGGAATGCCTATTAGCTAGGGTAGTTAATAACATCAGGATATGCTCTAATTGCCACTTATTTGCAAAGTTGGTGTCAAAAGTATATGATAAGGAGATTGTTGTTCGAGATAATAATCGATTTCACTTCTTCTGGCAATGGGCATGTTCTTGCAATGATTATTGGTGATAGTTAAATACAAAAAAAATTCATTAATTCAATCTTCTAAAACATATTCCTGAAAATTTTCTCGGGAAATGCCAAATTTTTTATAGTTTCAATTTGAGCAAAAATATGAGTAAGAAAATCCAACAAATTCACACCAAAAGAAAAATTGATGTCATTCCCAATAGCCAGAAATTAGCAAGTGCCAGAAGTGAATTGAAAAACTATAAACCACGTTATTCAATACAATAATCATAATAGAGAGGTTCCATACAAGACTAAGAATAGAGAAGAAAAAAAACGAGGAAATTTACCAACAAGCATTAGTTTCCCATGTCATATTCATAGTTTGGGGAAAATGGGATCAATATAAGCATGGGGCGTTGGATCATACTGTATAATTGAAAGATAATTAATTGAATTGTCTTGACTAGAGGAAAAACATTAGTGGGCAAAAATTTGTTTGAAATCTGGGTTTTCTTAACTGCTTGACCAAGTAGAAATATAAACACAAAAAATAGGCCACCTCTTTGAAAGAGTCCCAATAAATCCTTGAAGTAAGAATTTTTTTTAGCCAAACAACATACAGACCAATTCCAATATGAATCTGTCAAATGTCAGATCTCCGAATCTAATTTACAGAAGCAACGAATGGATGGAGATAAACCCAGAATCAGCAAACGGTGTGCCAACGCAAATGAATTTAAATGATAGTTTACTATTACAATTCCCCTAAAACTGAGCAAAGGAACCGAAAAAAACATGTGGATCCACTGCTTTGTCCACCATCACCACATCATTGGTGCTGGATTTTTTTTATGGGTTCTGCAAGTCATCCTCTTTGATGGGTTCTATAAGTCATCCTCTACAAGAACAATTACACTTGTTTGGGTATTTTCCTCATCGCTTGAGCTCAAAATAACAATAGGCAATGGCGCTGGAAAAGCAAGATCCACCAATTTGTCCATCGTCTTCACGTCATAAATGCTGGATCTTTTGGATGGGTTCTCGCCGAGAACAACCACCCTTGCCTCTGAATCTTCCTCATCACTTGAGCTCAAAACATAACTTCCAACTTTGCCTCCTCACATCCTCCTCGTGGCTATTTTCTGGGTTCATTTGAAAAATTCCTTCTGCCTGAGAAAAAAAAAAAGACCATTCAAAGAAAACCCACATAAAGAAGCTATAAACAAAGAGTGATGAACTTCCAACTTTGCTTCCTAACGACATGAGACTCGTTGATTTCTGAACATCACGGCGAACGGCCATAGGGGAGGAGAAGCCGCAAGCAAGAACAAGAAGACCCATAGAGAGAGGAGATGGAGGCGTCCGTGTCGGTTAGTATGGCGGAGGCGAACAACGATGGAGGCAGATGCAACGACGGCAAACGGTGACTAGAAAGAGCGTAGCAAACGAGAGAGAGAGAGGGGGGGAAGAAGCTGGGCGAGTAGAGAAAGAAAGAGTAGGTGAAGAAGATGAAACTGGGCGGGGTATTAATTTTGAGTTGAAAAATTAAGGGTAAATTTGTAATTTAAAAAGAGGATAGATATGTAATTTTAACTGGGATTGTCAACAAAATTGTCGGCCAAATTGGCCATCAAGCATTATCCTTGAAGAGAAATGTTACTTGCACAGCTTGAGTGTTGTGACATCTTTAATTTATTGCAATATTTTGACATTAAAATATCACGATATTTTAAACCCAATGAACAGCCCTAAAATTGAATACTTGCCCAAGAGCTTTTTTCTCATACTCTATTTCTCTCTCTCTCCATCATGTCTCCTCTATCTCCAACGTGTGTCTCCTCTTGCTGTTGTCAACCCTCACCACCAGTGATGCCAGTCCTCTTACATCCCCTCCACCTCTCGCTCTTGATCATCTAACGTGCGTCTCCTCCTGTCATTGTTGGTCCTCACTAGCAGTAACGTCGATCCTCCAATGTCCCATCCAACAGCAAAATCGATCCTCCGACATCCCCTCCAACAGTGACATCTATCCTTCGACATCCCTTCCACCTCTCGCCCTCAATTTTCCAACGTCCCCTCCACCTCAGATCCTACTAGTAGCAAGTCCAAAAAAAGAAGAAAAAATCCATTTTTTTATGGTTTTGTTTGCATTTGTTTTTTTTTTATTTCTTTTGTTATGCATCTGCATTTCCAGTTGGGTGTACGTTCGGGGTAGAAATTATTTTGGGGGGTTTTGGGCTCTATTACGTGCATGATTCTTGCAATGCTCCTGTTCTTATCTTTTTCCATTATGGGGAAGTTTGGCTATGTGTTTCCTGTCTGTCCCTATACATGTCATGTCTTGTAAAGTGTTTCAAAACTTATTTTCGCTACATGTTCATATTGTGTATATACATATATATAGATGATATAACATGCAACACTACTGTGTTACCTCTTATTTAAACCACCCGAGCTGAAATGACAAGGCAAATAGGCAGTCACAGCCAACCAACTTCGGAACCAACAGAAAGTTGACTAATTCCGAAGACAACAACTTTTGTTTATTATATATTTGTAAATTTTCATGTTATTTAATGTTGTGACCATAAATTCTCTTTAACTAAATTGGTTACTTGTTCATCCCCTATGGGCAGATTCAGCCGATTGATCACTATCCAATTTTATTGTTAACTTATTTTTAGAGTCTCCATTTTAATGTATTAGTAATGATTTTTTACATATTTTATAGTGTATAAATTTGTAATGTTTAATAATGTTTTTTTACATGCTTTATAGCGTATAAAATGAAAGATATTGACAATATTAAAACATTTCAATTACAATCATTTAACTTAATTAAATTTTATGGTCTTACTTAATATGACTTCTAATTTGGAAATGAGCGAATTTTCAATCAACTCCTCTATCTCTCATCCAAAAATTGTATATAATTATGATGTATCTATTTGATACTACATATTATGAAATAAGTCTAACTTTAGAAGAAAATTCTTGAGATGTCGATTCTAGAAGGTAATTTGTTATCTTATAAATGAAAAGCTATTAATGTGAATGAAATTGATTGTTAGATGGTTTGATAGACATGATGATAATTGTAGAAGATTTGAGTGGATTGATGATGAATGCACAAATTGTGAAAAAGAAATATGTAGAGTTTTGTTGGATAAGTTGAATGGAATTAAATGTAACATAACAAAAATGGTTAAAAAATGAGAATATTACAAGAACAAATGAATATTTTTGAGAAAAAAAAAGCCTAAAAAGAAAAAAGAAACTGCTAAAGGTTGAGAAAGACTATAGGTGTATTATGAAAAATAACTTTCAATTGAAAATGAAGCTCAAAGTCAAAGAGTACAAGACAAAATAAATTAAATTTATTAGCACTATGATAGTGTTAGGGTCGTATTATTTTCTTTTAATTTTATAAGTGATAAAAAATAAAAAAAATAACTTCAGGTATTTGATTTTAGTGTAATAAGCACATTTCTTGTTTATTAATTATGTATTTACAAATTATTATCTTAGTTATTAGTACAATAATTAATTATCTTGATGGTTGTCTTAATCAATGCTAAAATATAAACATAATTTTTGATATTTTGGCACGCTTGATTCTGGAAAAAAATATTAATTGTGACCCATGTATATATATATATATATAGAGAGAGAGAGAGAGAGAGAGAGAGAGAGATATGAGTTTGAGTCTATTGAAGAATGTAACAATTTATATTTTTATTTCAGTGTAAAATAAATATCAATTGTTAGGGACCAAACCCACATATGTGGAGAGTAGACGACGAAACGCCATTAAGAAGGTATTTTGCACATTTTTGGAATAAAAATTTTATAAAACTAAGAATAATCTTAAAAGTCATAATTAATAATAGCATTATCAATTATGTATCATATTTTTATTAAAAAAATATTAAATAAAAAATAATAACACATAATCTTGTTAAATCTTTTTTAAAGAGACATCACATAATTGATAATATCTTTAACTCTTAATATTATGTTAAAAATAAATATCAATTGGGATTCATCAATTTAGTGTAATGATGACATTAAATGTTAAAGAACCTGCTTGGAGAGTGCATTAAGCTATGATTATAAAACGGATTTGGGTAACAGTTGAGATATTTATAGCTGTTGTGATTAGGAGACTAGGAGTAGAGAAATGGGCGGGTTAGGTGAGGAGGCAGGCAGTAATACCCCACCACCCACTTCAAAGTCTTGTTAATTAAAGTAAAATTAAAAAAAAAGTGCAAATATTTAACAGTTAATTAATGTTTTTATTTTAAGATTACTTTTTACTTTAAAGAAAAAAAGAGAAACCACCCAACCCAATTTAAGAATTAAATATGGATCTCATTTGATTTTGACATATGATTCTTGCAGGTTATTTAGTCAGTATTTTATGAAGTATCTAGAAGCATTGTGGGGGACAAGATAAATACGTCTTTTAATAAACGTTTATGTATATTAATTATTTATCTCAAGTTTAGAGCACATTGTCACTTATCCTTTATATTTTATAGAAATTTATATTTAGAGTAATATAAATGCAAATTATTATAACAATATTACATTTAAAAATAATATTAAAGTTCCATTTGTTTAGCCAAAAACATTTTCCCGAAAAACACTTTCCTTGTTTTCCTGGTAATGATTGGTACCAGCAAAACAAGAAAGTTAAAAATAACTTTTTGATGAATAGAAACTGAAGTGTTAAAATGTGAAGGATGATAGTTTATTTTGTTATACATTTTTTTAATCTACTTTTGAGTTTAAATGTGTATTATTTAATCGGCTTCTTCTGATCAATACATACATTTATTTATCGATAAAAAAAAAAAACAGAGGAAGCAGCAGAAGAACAAAGCAAACAGCAACTGGTGGCTCTCGCAAGCCTCACGCAGCCACTAGCCAGGCTCAAGCCAAGGTCACGCAAGCAAGCCGTGCACGGCAGGAGGCAGACTAGGCCCACGCAGCAAGCAAGCCAAGCAGCAGCCACCTCACCCGCGCGCAAAGCCAACCGGCATAAGAGTGTTCAAAAAAATCAATAAATCGTAAAAATCGACTGAACCAAACCTCACCATATCATATCGCACAATTTTCCATATCATATCGCACAATTTTTGGAGATAAACAGTCCGACACGGTTTGAGAAATCCTCAAACCGTGCCGTTTGAGAATTTCTCGGTTCAGTTTAAAATCAAACCGCCAGAATATAATGTAATAATAAAAAAATTATAAAATAATTTATTCTCAAACCAGAAAAATAGATCTGATAAAACAGATTGTAAACAATCTGTTCCGTTTATATATAAATAATCAAACTCTGTTTACATATTGTATAAATAAAAAATTATTTTATTTGTTTTAATTTATAAATTAAATAGTTGATGAAATAATTTATTAAACCATGAAAATAGCACTACAAAAATGAGTGAATTAATATTTTGAATGTTTTGAACAAATTGCAAAAACTGCACCAAACTACACCACAAATTGCGATGCAATTCAGTGCGATTTCTGCTCATCAAATTAGACTGTGTGATCTGATTTGATAAAAAAATTACACAAATGATTTGGCATATTAACAATGTCAAAAACCGACCAAAACGGACGGTGCACATCGCTAAGGGGTACAGCAAGGCAGGTCAACAGCAGAAAGGCAAAGGCAACCTGGGCAAGCGGGCGAGCAGCCGCTGGTTCATTTTCTTTATCCGTAAATAAATGTGTAGATCAAAGGAACTGTACAAATATACTTGGCACACCTAAAACATACATGAGTCAAAAACTAATAATTCATAACAATTGACTCATAATAGACTAAAATATTAAGATAAAAAAAAAACTTTGTATACATGTGTTTTAGTTTTAATATTCTGTTCACATTAGTAGGCTTTCAAAAATCAGTTTCTTGCTGTTCACAGCTATAACAAAACATGAAGTTAAAAAACATGATATCTCTTTAATAATGTTACATGATATCTCTTTTTCTAAACCCTAAACATTAAGAAAACATTTTCCCTAGAGAAATGGAGGTCAAAAGAGAGATCCTGTAACATTATTAAACTCAAAGGGTAAGGCTAAATGTCTACCTCCAGTGATTGAATAGGACGAAAGCCAAAATGAGGGAGGGTTGGAAATTAATATTATATATATACATATATATTAGCTTTTTGGAGAAGCCAAATTGAAAAGAGAAGAAGAATGAAGCAACAAATTAAGGGAGGAGCTGGGCAGAACCGCAAGGCACATCATGACATGGTTGCTTGGTAGGAGCAATGTAACACAGAGAGGGACAAAAGTTATATAACCGAATTTTTCTGTTGAATTTTTAAAAATTTATTTAGTATACATTTTAAACTTTTTAACCTTAAAAATCACATATTATTCCAAATCTTTCAAATAGATATTAGTATAATATTTTTTTCAAAAATATGAAATAATTCACATATTATTCGACTGAACAAGGGTTTTAACTGGAATGGATCAAATGGGCTCAAGCAGAGGCCCAAGAGAAAATAATTACCACTAAGATTTTGGTTAAGTCTCCAATTTAACTAATAAAGAAAATTATGATATGTAAACTGGGCTAACAAGGTTTAAGGCAGGCATGACTCGAGATGCATTTCCTTATGCGCACACTGATAACTCTCTTGAGAATTTAAGATACCTTCACTAATTAAAAGTTAAAATGGGAAAATACCTTACCATATATGGATAACAACTTGCCTAAGAACAGTAGCATACAAATTTTGGTCGAAACTGTTTCAAACAAAACCCTTTATTTTGACCGCTGAAGCCGTTGCTCCCTTTGTCTGCTAGCATCTCAATCCAAGATTTGATGGCTTGAAACCGTTGCTGCCTCTCCACAATCAAAGACTTGTTCTTGCAATGTGTTGTGAGCATATATATTACTACCACAGCTTAGCTTCGCATTGGATATGTTCAATACATTTAATTGAGATTCAATCCATTCCATAGTTGCCCGAGTTTGTTCTTCGTCATTTGCTACCAAATTTGCTACCTTCGCAAACGCATTGCATAGTTCATCATATCTTAACTGCCCAGGAGTATTAATCCAACCGTTGTAATTGATCTTGACTCTTTTGTAAGATCTACTCACATCTCTTCTCCATCGCCTTAAGACATACTTCTCAGGTACTAATCTCACACCATTTCGAATCAATGTTGTAACAACATGTCTACAAATTATTCCCCTAAACTCGAACATGTGACAGCTACAAACAATATCACATTTCTCCTTCTCAAACACAACCACAAATTTTTTTTCCTTTACTCTTTCATCAAAGATGATATCTTCTCGTACCTCGTATCTTGTACCTAGCGGTCCTTCTTCAGTAGACACAACCTCACAATACATCTTTCCAGTGAACTCTTCTTGAAACTCCTTGAATTTTGAAATCGTGTACACTTTTTGAAATTGTTTCTCCATGGCATACTTTGATACACATGGGACCATTTGAGAAAATGATTTCACATCTGCCTGAAACTCATTTTCAACTTTACACCTCAATGCCCGCTCATACTGTTCAACAAATTGCTTCAACGAGGTTTTCGAGTGTACATATCCATCAAAGAATGCATTCATACCCTTACTTTGTTCTGTTGTTAACATCCCTGCCCAAAAACTAGTTTTCAAGAAACATGGGACCCAACGACCTCTTTCTTCGTAAAGTCTAGACAACCACTCGTTGTCATGCAGTGCATATTTCTCAATCATTGAACTCCAACTGTGCTCGAATTCTTCAGGACTCTGTGATTCATACACCATATCATGTACAACTGAAAGAATTGAAGCCTTACAATTATGATTCCCAATTTTTTCAGGCAACTTCTTCAGTATATGCCACAAACACCATCTATGCTTCGTTTTAGGGAAAACTATCTCAATTGCGTTTTGTATAACCTTATCTTGGTCAGTGATTATTCCCGCGGGAGCTTGATTCTCCATGCACTCAAGCCATGTTCTAAATAGCCACACGAAAGTTCCGGTGTCCTCGTTGGAGACTAGACCACATCCAAGTAGTGTCGATTGTCCATGGTGATTTATACCAACGAATGGAACAAATGGCATATCGTACCTATTAGTCAAGTATGTGGTATCAAATGTGACAACATCACTGAATTCCTTATATGCTTGTCTACACCTATTATCTGCCCAAAATATATTCTTCCATCGACACTCCTCATCCAAATCCACACTAAAGTAAAAACCCGGACAAAGAACTTGCATTTTTGAAAAGTAAGCTTGAATAGCAGCAACATCTCCTTCCCCAAGTCTTAACTTCACAACCTTATCAATGTAGTTTCTGCAATCATTTTCCACAAACGTCATCTTCTCATATCCACCAGGTTCAACAACAGCTGATTTATAATTTTTGTGCGACGAAATTTCAGCTATATCATTCACCTCAAGTTGTCGCTTCACATGTTTGCTCAATTGTCTATTACATCGATATAACCTAGATTTGGTTGGACTTATTTTATGGTTATGCTCAAGATGGATCGTGCTTATTCGCCATGTTCCTAAAACATCTGAACAGGCTGTCATCCTAGCTTTACACCCTAATTGAATAGTTGGTTGAGGCTTCAGAGAGGTGTTAGCTTTACTAGTTCTTTTACCTTCTCGACTACATGCATATGTTACATATCTTACCACCCCATCATCACCTTTCTTCGAATTCCTTTTTCTAACTGGAAAACCCACATGATAAGCATATCCTTTGTAAAATTCAAAAACTTCATTCTCGTTATTGAACTTCATTCCCACCTTAGGGACAAGATCACTGTGTTCTCCTGGCAGTTTGTCATTTAACACAGGACACTCATTATCTTCAAAAACTTCCTCATTATCAACAAAAGTTTCTTCATTATCTTCGAATGATTCCACAAGAACAGTATGATTTCCTGGATCAAAATAAGGTACAATCATATAATAATACAATGCTAGCTATATAATTTGCATTATCTCACAGACATCCTGTTTTTCTTTTTTATATCACTAATTTTCTCATAAATCAAGCAAACCACATTTGAATAATTTGCATTTTTCTCTAATTCCAAGTGAAAAAGTTACCATTTAGAGAAAATCTCATGGTGACAAATTGAGAAAATTTGTGATCCTATCACTAAAGTCTAAATCCACTTTGTACCAACTAAATCAATATTTACAACACCACAGTAGAACCAACCAACCAAGTACAAAAAACAAATATATGAGCTCATCAAGATATTTATACTCATGGCATATGTCTGAGGAAGTTGTGCTAGATTTGGGAAAAAAAATCAAACATACCTATGTCACTCATGGGGTTTACTTCGTCTTCTAAAATAGAATGGATTGTTTGCAATAAAATCTGAAAAATTATAGAAACTGAAGACTTCAGTAGAAGTATAATATGGTACATGATTATATAAAAAGAAATGATAGAAACAGAAACAGTGGAGACCAACCGAGTAGACGCCAGTGAGAGAGACAAGGTGCAGTTGATGAGACGCTCCTGGTGGAGGACCGTAATATGCGTAGTCTTTCAGCCGCTAGTTCATCTGCAACCTGAAATATCCGTAGTCCTTCTAAATCAATGAATACTATTTCATGGTGAACTGCACATGATAAGAAATTTAAGATACCCGCCAGTAATAAATAGGAAATCAAGCATCTTCACATGCACTACACTAGATCTGAAAGGATTAAGTAGGAGGTGAAGGAGATCTTTACCAATAGACTAGACCTATAATAATCTTAACATTACTCTGAAGAAAGCTTATAATTAATCCCTAGATAGCTTTGAAAAACAACACAAGTTAACCCTTTGATGTTTGTTGAAGTACACTCAAGAAAGAAAAATGTTACAAACCTATAGGTGGGACTTGGGAGACCTTGGAAGTGAAAAGGCTGTTGTTAAAGGAACACCGTGAAGTTTGGAATATGAAACCAAAATATAACTATTTTTTCCTGTGATCAAAGTATATTTTCATAATATAACAAAAAATTCAGTGAAAAATGAATATAATGTAAATCCTTATACAGAAACAGTATTCATAATTATTCTCTTTTAAATTTATCAAAAATCACTTACTATAATGTAGTTTGCTTTCTTTTTTCCTCTATGTTTATATATGATTTAGGCATCCGTTTTTCTCACTTAACGAATCACAAATTAGTTTTTCTTGATTAGATTGATTCTGAAGAGAATAGAGAAATTATTTTACAACTAAAATAATAGAAAATGATTAAGAAAGGGTGAGGGGAAGATTCAAACTTCAAAGTGTGGAAAATGAGGAGCCAAAACATGTGCATCCCCAAACACGGTGCCTGTGTGTTAGGCACTAGAAGCCCAATATTGGCACTGCCTTCTTTTCTAGGGGAAGAAAACTAATGTAAACTGAACAAATAAACATTACATTTATTAATTAATTCATTGAGCCAACTATGTCCAACTGTCCCAAGTACTTCCGCTGCCATCACCAACTTGGCTACTGTTATTTATTTTTAAAATGGTTCTAAATTATATTCAAAACTATGTCGTACCCACAATTAAGTTTAATCAAACCCCCATCAAGTATTCTGGAATGACATAACCCTAATCAAACATACAGAACAGATCTTCAAAAAACATAAAAAAAGGTTTCAGTGTAGAGATACCGATCAAATCAGGGAGGATTCAAATCCAAGGACAATGGAGATGGCAGAACGGTGCAGTGGACAACGAAGGCTCGCGATGCCAGAGATGGTGGCGTCGGTCTGAGCAGAGAACAGAGAGGAGGAAGATAGTTGCCGGTGCCAGAGATGGTAGTGTCGGCCAGCGAACGGAAAGGAGGAAGATCCCGGAGATGGAGGTGTCGGGTTGATCGGAGGGCAGAGAAGTGTCGAAGATGGTCAGCGATGGCCCAAGTCGGTCTGCACTGGCTATGGCTGCGGCTAGAAAGTGGAAACCCTAGCCCTGCCTCGCGATCTCAGATATGAGAGATCGAGTGTGGGTGGTGAGTGCAATGGGCCTGGCATTCTCTCAATCCAACGGGTCTGTGATGCCTGTTTTATTTAATAAACGGGTTTAATTAAGTTGCACAAAAATTAAAACGAAAAAAAAAATAAAATAGAAATAAAAAATAATATTTAAAAAAATAAAAATAAAAAAACCAAAAAATACATAAATAAAAATATAAAGATTTTTTTTATAAATATAATTTTATTTTTAAAAATAATTATTTAATTAAATATAAATATAAATTTTACTATTTATTAAAATAAATATAGACACAATTTATTTTTATGTCTACCGTAATTATCAAAATAATAGAGATGGAAACATATTTTTAATATTATAAAATAATTTTTAAATATTTTTAAAATTATGAAAATAAGTTAAAAATATATTTTTTATATTTTTTAATATTTTAAGATGAAAAACATTTCAAAAAAGTCAAAATAAAACCATTTCAATATTTCTATATACAAGAGGGTTTAATGAGTTTGGATCTACTTAAAGATGTCAAAAGGGCCGGGCCAAAGAATTTGGACCCACAGCCAACTCAACCTGACCCTTCTAAGGGTCCAGCCCGTTAGGAGCTTATGGGACGGGCTTGTTAGGCCCATTGAGCCCAGGCCGTTGGGACCTTATATTATATCCAATGTCCCTTACTCATTTATTTTTTAAATATGTTATTCTTTATTAATTATTGATATTAAATGTTAAAAGAGTTCTTCTACAGAGCCAGAAAGCCCTGCCAGACGGCCTTATAGAAGTGACATCTCGCGATATTTTGATTATCAAAATATCGCGAGATTTTGGTTAGGGGAAAATTCCCTTCTCTCTCTTTTTTTTTCTCTCTCTCTCTCTCTCTCTCCTTCCCCCTCTCTTCACCTCACCTTCGCTGCCACATCTCTAGCAACCACCGGATTCGTCTCGCCTCCACCGCCGCATCGCCTTGTCCAGCAGTCGCCGGATTCGTCTTGCCTCCACCGCCGCGTCACCTTGTCCAGCAGCCGTCGGATCCCTATCGCCTTCTCCAGCAACGACCATCATCTCCGCTGTCCACAGCTATTAAAGCCGCCACCAACGCCTCTGCCTCTACTGTTGGGCCAATACTTTCTGCCAATTAATTAGTGTTCTACAGCTTCTACACCTGGAACCCAGAGGGTCAGCTTGTCTCTGTGTACAGCTAGTGTAGTTAAAACCATTTTTAGCAACATTCAAGTTTGAGATAGAGCCCTTTCTTTTTCGGTGTGATGTACAGGTTTACAAGGCCAAACGTGTGGCAACAATGAAAATGATGAAGGATGGATTTGAGGAGAAAGCAAAAGCCCGAAAAGAGTAGAAACTGAAGATGTTAACATAAAAAGGATTGCTAAAGAAAAGGAAAAGAGCATAGAGGGAGGGGACAAGATCAATGGTGTCGAGCTTGTTGAACACAGAACACGCATCTCTTATGGCTCCACACTTGACATACATGTCGACAAGAGCAGTGATCAATAGAGAACTTAAATCAATACCCTTCTTGATCATATAACCATGAACCCACTTCCCCTGATGTAATGCTCCTAACTTTGAGCATGCTGTGACTATACTCCCAAAAGTGTATTGGTTACCTTCAACCAACCCATCTCGCATTTGATTAAACAAAATCAAACCCTCCTTTGTACAATTGTTCTGCACATTCCCAGCAATCATCGAAGTCCAAGAAACTACGTTTTTGTCAGTAATTTCATCAAACACTTCGCGGGAACAGTCAACCTCACCACACTTGGCGTACATATCAACAAGACCCGTCAACACAAAACTATCCGGATTACCCACCTTAAGAATCTCACAATGGACTTTTCTTCCTTCGTGTAGATAACTTAATTCACTGCATGCCTTCAACACAATGGAGAAAACAATGTTATCTATTTCTGTTAGGTATTTCCTCAAACAAGTGTAGAACTGAATAACGTCCGAGTACAAGTCGTTCAAAAAATACCATCTGATCATCACTTTATATGAATAGATATCCGGGTTTGGTATTCTATCAAACACCAAGCGAGCAGCTCCAGCTTGCCCGAACTGCCCATACAAACTGACCAATTTGGTCTGGAAGAGAATCTCGTCGGTTAAGCCGTGAACGACAAGCAAAGCATGGATTTTCTTGAGAAAGGAGATGGTTCTGCAGAGACCCAGAAGAGAAAAGAATGGGTTTAAAGAAATGGATCGAATTGAAGCTACAGTTTGGTCAATTTCTGGCAATTCTAGAAAGTGTAGATGGTTTGGCGAGGAAGCCAGAGTTGTTCTATGTTGGAGGAGAGGTCTGATAATGGCAGGCTTTATAGCGATGCATGAGATGTTTCTGCGCAACGACGAGAGCAGTTTCATCTTCTTCTTCTCAACTGGATTGGTCGGTTTTGTGGGTTAATAGGGCATAGAGAGAGGGGGCCAGACGGGTTTAATTGGTTATTTTGGAATTTTCTCACAATGTGAGGGATAGTTTTGTCAATTTATGTTCTTTTGTAAGGTCGTCTGGCACGGCTTTCTGGCTCTGTAGACTTTTTCATGTTAAAAAATTTACATTTTGTAATATATATAAATAATAACTATTAATATATTTAAAATTTTCAAGTTAACTTTTTTATATAACTAAATTATAAATAAATATTTTCCTTTTTATATGTGCATTGTTTTTTATATCAATTTACAAGAAAATTTATGAGGCATATGGAATTTTGAAATATAAAATGATGAAATAATACTTAAAATTTAAGATAGAAAATTGTTTTAAAAGAAAAAAAGAAAAAAATTAATTTTTATATATGTATTATTTTAAAAAAAATATTTAAAAAAAGAAAAAAAAGAACTGGGCTCGGTGGGCCAAGCCCACCAAGCCGGGGCTACTAGGCTCATGGGCTGGCCTAGCCCAGCCTAGCTCAACTCTCTACAGGGGGGTCGTGGGCTGGGCCGACCCTTTTAGTAAATGGGCTAGGCCAGCCCGTTTAACAAGCCTGTGGGCTGCCCCGAGTCGGCCCGTTCCTTTTAACATCTCTAGATCACCTATCAACTATAATTCAGTCCATCATAAACGGATCTAGATCCTCATGGGTTTGAAACTGGTAGGATCCATACCAGACCTGACCTATTGATAGGTCTTGTTATTATCACATTCACAGGTAAATCATAGCAAAGATCACTAAACTTTAGTGTGTTTTTTATTTTGATCACTAAATTTTAATTTTTTTTAATGTGATAACAGAAATTTAAAAAGTTTTGCAATGTGGTTACATATAAGATTTTCTGGCTAATGTGACAAATAATAAAAATTATCATGCAATGATAATTAATAAGAATGTGTCACATGTCAATATATAATAATATTATATTAAAATGTTATTGCATAATATTTTTATTATTTGTCACATCAACGTCACGTCACCCACTTTAATTACAAAGTGGCTGAAAAATCTTATATATGATCATATTACAAAACTTTTTAAATTTCTGTGATTACATTGAAAAGAATTAAAGTTTAGTGATCAAAATAAAAAACATACTAAAATTTAGTGATTTTTTGTGTGATTTATTCTCACATTCACAAACTTGTGCTTCATGGCAATGGCTGCTACTTCCAAAACCAAAAGTAGTCCTTGCCAAATCCGATCCATTAGCCTGCCTTCCAGATCACACCCTAGCATTCTCAAGATTGAGGAGGAGCTGCGCAACTTCAAGGAATGGGAAGCAGTATCTCCCACTAGCCCAACTGCAAGGACTCTTAGGGGCAATGCTCTATCAGCAAGGGAGGGTCCATAGAAGAAGCATGGAAGACCTTCTCAACTTACCGCTGACCCAACAACTAGGCCTCTCCGGCGATCAGTCGGAGCGATGCGTCGACGAGTTGCAGGAGGATTTCATGAGTGTTCTGGATATCTGTGGAAGCGCAATGGATTTTTGATCTCCCAAATCAAGGAACATGGCCGAGATGTCCAGTGATGCCTTAGAAGGAGAAAGGTCGGCTCAAGCATCCAAAACAGCATTAGCCAAGTACCCTCGCTATAGGAAGACAATGAAGAAGGAAGCCAAGACTTGGTTGCAGTGTTGAATAAAAGGGAGAACCAAATTGGGGCCTCAGACTCACCACTCTCAATGCTAGGAGAGGTGGAGCTAGTGAGCATATCTATCTTTCATTCGCTTCTCTGCTTCTTGTCCATGCCGAAATCGGATGGCAAGGCAGTGGCAATCTCTGGTTTTGAAATTGCTGCACAAAGGGGGCAGTGGCTTGTGAGAATCAGCTGGAGGATGGGAATGACTTGCAAAGCTTAGATGCGGCGCTGCCTGGGCTGTGCAAGAGTGATTCGAGAGATGGCTGTGAGATACGAATCCAGGAGGCACAAAATAGGCAAGTCTTTGGAGGTGGGAGTTGAAGAGATTGAGAACGGATTGGAGGGCTTGTTTAGGAGCATGGTTAAAGCCAGAGCCTCCCTCCTTACCAAAGTCTCTGTAACAATTTGATTGTCTTATGGAGGTGCTTTCATCTCCAAATCCAGCATAAGCATCCAAGTTTTAGAGGATATGCTCATGCTTTTTTCTATTTTGCATCAGCACCCAGGTACATAAAGCCATATTATATGGATGTATCAAACAATATAAATTGTTCTTCAGCTGACTGTCAATAGCCATCTTTTGTTTGCCTTAATAAAGTTCTGCTGTGTTATTCTTGAAACTACTGACAAGTAATTACCTTTTAAGTACGAATACAAATTTTGCAGCAACATCACTCTGCCTAATTTAAGAACCCAGAATAACTGGAGTAATTAGAAACGTTTAACAGTTGACATTTTCTAAATAAAGGAAATGATTTTCTGCAAATTTGAATTCTAGCTGGGTACAGAGAATTGAACTTGAAACACAAGCGAAGAAATTTGGACTGCAGGTAAATAATTTATGAGACGGAAGGTTCATCCTTTTAACAATCTTATTTTTATTATAAACCTGTGACGGAAGGGTCCTAATGGATCAGTATAAATGTTTGGCTGGGTCTTCCTCTCCATTCTCACAGTGTGATTTATATTGCCTAGTGCCATTAATACTGTCACATTGCGGGTGGGAGAAACAGGGGAACATATTATTTGCTGATCATTGGTTTGTAGATCTAATAAAGATTATGTAGCTGTTGATTACCAATAGTAGCGAATTAATTCAGCTGTATAATCATGATTTGATTATTGTTAGTATTGCAATATTCATGAAGTGGAGAAAAATGATACTCTGTACAAGAAAAAGACAGCTACATAAAATTTTGAAACTGTTTCTCTAAGGGAACTAAAGCAACCAACTTTAGTTTCCTTATCCCCCAGTAAATGTTCAATCACTTAAAAACTATAAGATTTGGCACTGAAAGCAACTGCTTTATCTCTGGTTAGCTTCCAATTACAATAGATTTTAGCCAAATAAGTATAGATTAAAATAATTCAAGCAACTTTCTACGAGTTGATTATAAAAGGGTGGATTCCTTATCGAGTCCCAGCACAAGCTTATCCTATTAATTGTCTCCTTATTAGGTTGCTGCAAACCCTTTTTAGTTCTCCTAGATATTCCTCTAACTTTAAAAGTCTCAAATTATTTACAATTTTTTTCCCCCCCTCCATGTGTTCTGATGTAAGAACCAAGGAAACTTGGAGTTCCAAGTTAAAGCGATCATGCATGTGCTTAAAAGTAGCTGATTGAACTAGTTCAATATTTCTTTTGGTTTCTTCCGAGGCAGCCTTCATGTTATGGATAAAATTCCAATTACTAATACAATAAGGGTTTTTTAATTCTCAAAGTTCTTCCTCTCCAGACAACTTTGGAAGCTCCCGTTCCTTTCTATATTGTAACTAAAGCTATTAACTCGTTTGATGAACCACAGATATCCTACTTTTTTTCTTTCCTAATTTACAGATATACACAAACAAGTAATAACACCAAAAAGAAAAAAAGAAAAAAAAGAAAAAGGAAAGAAAGAATTGCAAAGTTAAATCAGAGGCTGTCACGGGGATAAAAGGAACAGTATGAGAGCTCTAGATTTTAACTTCAGGGTCCTCCTTTTGCCATTTCTTTAAGTAGACACGCTTGCAACAAGCCATTCGTGCATTCAATTTAATAATGCTCTAATAAATATTTCTTACTCTCCACAGAAGATCTGGATCTCAATCCCGCTCGTATCTTCCTTTGCTATAATAAAATATAGCTTCTTGTATTTTTTATGCCTTAAGCTTCTCCCGCAAGAGACAAAACCATGGCACGCCACGTACGTGGAGGAAGAAGAGGCAGCTTGAGAAGAAATGACATGGGATTCGTGGCAGTAATAGCGTAATGCAGGGTGGTGGCACGTTAGAATTAGGACACCTCATGCCCGCAAAAGGTGTAAAAACTCCAAGGAATTCAAAGGAAGCCCACCATTGCTTCACGTGCTCATCCATTTCTTTTATCAAAGAGTCTGGCTCACCATCTCCTTTCCTGAGTTACAAATAGCAAAGCATAGAGCCGGCAGTTAAACATATTCAGAAATTTGAGCTTCTTGTGAAAGAAACAGAACAACAATGGCTGCTAGTTCTTCAAAACTCAAGAGTTGTTACAGCATCCGATCTATTAGCCTGCCTACCAGATCACATCCTACCACTGCTGGAATTGAGGAGGAGCTGAGCAAGTTCAAGAAATGGGAGGCATCGCCCACACCAACTGCAAAGACAATTAGCAATGATCTATTGGGACTGCAAGACCTGTACACACGGTCACAGGATCTTCTTGAATTGCCACTGACCCAGCAAGTGATATCTCGCCATCAACACGAGAGATGCGTGGATGAGTTGCAGGATAGATTGATGGGCCTGTTGGATATCTGTGGCAGAGCGAGGGATGTCATCTCACAAATCAAGGAACATGGTAGAGATGTTCAATCCTCTATGAGGAGGAGAAATGGTGACTCAAACATCCAAAGCAGCATAGCTAAGTACACTTGCTTTAGAAAGAAAATCAAGAATGATGCCAAGCAGTTGATTGCAGTGCTCAAGAAAATGGAGAATAAAATTGGGGCATCCCCACTCCTGGAACTAGACCATGTCTCCTCGGTTGTTAGATCACTAAGAGAGGTGGAGTTGGTGAGCATCTCCATCCTTCTTTCACTTCTCTCCTTCTTGTCTGTCCCAATCTCATTGCCAAATTCTGCAATACGGTCACTGGTTTCGAAATTATTGAACAAGGGGGCAGTAGCACGTGAAAACAAACTGGAGAATGTGAAGGATCTGCAAAGCTTAGATACTGCAGTGTATGCCCTGTCCAAGAGTGATTCAGATGAAGGGGATAAGAAGCAAGTTGTACAAAATGGCCTCAAGTCCTTCGAGGTTAGCATCGAAAACATCGAGAATGGTCTAGAGTGCTTGTTTAGGAGCATGATTAAAGCAAGAGCCTCTCTTCTAAACACAGTCTCTACAACAATTTGATAATCTATAAGAAATTTTTTTTTTTGGTACATATAAAATAACAGGAAATGTCCATACATTCAGGGGCATGGGAAGGTGTGAACCCACGACTTCATGCTTACCATGGGGGTTGGTCAGCACTTGAGCCACCCTCCGGAACATCTGTAGGGATACTTCAATCCAGCATGAGCATACAAGTTTTAAAGGATATGCTCATGTACCTAAACAAGAAAATACAATTTAAATTGCTATTCAAATGACTGTCAATAGCCCATCTTTAGCGTACTTTACTCATATTAAGTTGATCTGAGCTTAAGCACTTGAATTAGTACTCCATCTCAGAGCTGAAGTTGAGAATCGTCATAATATGCAGTTCAACATATCTCAACATAACTCATGTCACAATTCATAAAAATTGCCGCTAAAGATTCCAGAATAACAGGATTAATTGTAAACTTATGACAGCTAACATTTTCTTTAACAAAGCAAATGATATTTTGCAAATTTAAATTCAAGGTGAGTACAGAGAATAAAATTTTAAGCACAAGTTAAGAAATTTGAACTGTAGGCAAAAAGTTCATGAGACACAAGTTTCATCCTTCTTTTTGACGAAGTTACTCTAAGGTGAAACGAGGTTTAAAATTAATCTTATGTACTTGGAAAGGACGAGTTTGAAAGATACAATCACTCAAAGGGAACAAAAAATTGTTATTTTATCCAGCAAAGAAACAAAAGTGAACAGAAAATAAACATCTCAAGATAGTCATGAGTTAGTGTTCGCAGTCATGAGGCTCCCCACTTTGCAAGGGTTGAGGGAGAGTTATATTCACACGCAGTCTTTCCCTTACTTTTTCTGCAAAGAGACTGCTTTCCTTAACTCGAATCCATGACCTTCCTGTCACAAAAGGTCAACCTTCATGTTGCTACCCAGCTCCCCCTCTCTCGCAAAATAAACAATAAATCACGATTTTTTTTTTTTCTGAATAAAGTAATCTTAGAATACTAGTATATTAAACTATGCTATAAGTTGAACTACTGAAAAATATTGGCATCCCTGCACCTACAGTTGAGACATCAAGAACTGGTTAATTCAAGAAAGAGAGAAAATAAATGGTTAATTCAAGAACTGGGTGCTAAAAATTAAGGTTACAAGCTAGGATAATTAACATGTCAAGTTGTCAATATTGCCATTTTTGTTCGCAAGTTTTTGAATTTTAGCTATATATGTATACCTCAACTTCAGAAAATTCAAATGCAGCTAAGTCCAGATATTTAAACAATTAGACATGCAAGAACATGCCATTCGTGCAACACATTATAATAAGAACTTCACTTCCCTTCAACTTGCTTGTCTTTTGGTTTAACCCTACAAAACCGGATCTTGATCTCCCTAGTGCCTTAATTTCTACACATGATTAAGGTTTAATGTTGTTGTTATTGGTGACTCGAGGTTCTTCAAAATGGGACAACCTTGACAGGCCAGCTCTGCAGGGGTGAGGCAGGTTCAATTTTATAGTAGCCAATGGAAGGTAATGTTGAAGAAATAGAACAATGCAGGGTAGGCAAGAAGAAATTTGATTCTCTTTTGGATGGCACAACTCATCCCCATTTCATTAGCATGGAGAATATAGATGATAAGTTGATAACAAATTATTAGATCATTGCTTGCCAAACGGGTGACAACATGACCTAATTTGACGGAGAACCCTCCTTGGCATCACATGCTTATAATATTGTTATGGAAAACTCCAGGTCTCATCATGTTGCTTACCATTTTGTATAAATAGGCAAGTGTGGAATATGTGCTTACAATCAATAACTTTTGTGAGTAAAGAGAACAAAATGGATAGCTCTTCAAATTGCAGCCATCATTTCCACATCCGGTCAATTAGCGTGCCCTGCAGATCGCATCCTAACATAACTGTGATGGAGAATAAGCTCAGCAAGCTAAAATCATGGAAGGCAACATCCCCACTAACAGCAGGGGCAATCAACAATAGTCTCTCAGGACTAGAGGATCTGTACAAGTGTACAGATGAACTTCTCGATTTGCCGCTGACCCAACAAGCCCTCTGTCCCCACCAGCATGGGAGATGGTTCAATATGTCATTGGATATATCGGACAGGCTTCTTGACGTTTGTTGCATTACAAGAGATCTGATGTCACAAATTAAGGAACATTCTAGAGATATTCAATCAGCTCTCCGAAGAAGAAAAGGAGATTTAAGCATTGAAAGCAGCATTGTTAAATACCGTACCTTTAGAAAGAAGATGAAGAAGGAAGCAAAGAAGTTGATTGCAGCAGTGAAGGAAACGGATAACAAGATTGGAGCCTCACCAGTCACAGAACAAGATCACTACGTCTCCCCGGTGATTACAGCACTTAGAGAAGTCACTGCAATTAGCATCTCTGTTTACCATTCCATTCTCTTGTTCTTGTCTGCACCAGTTTCTAGGCCAAAGTCCAGAAGATGGACTGCGATTTCCAAGTTCTTGCACAAAGGTAGAGTAGCTCCTGAAGATCAGCAGCATAATATGAGTGAGTTGGAAAGTGCAGATTTTGCATTGGACATCCTATACAGATGTGGTTCAAGTGATGGGGATAACATGCAGATTGCACAAGCTAGTCTGGAGCAATTCGAGGCTAGCATTGGATCCATTGAGAATGGCTTGGAGTGTTCATTTAGGCACTTGATCAAAGCAAGGGCGTCTCTTCTGAACCTAGTATTCAAATAAAAACATAGTTCGTCTTGAAACCCGCATAGGCATCCAAGTTTTACAGGATATGCTTATGGATCCCAATTTTGTGATCAATAACTATGTATAAATTTTTTCATGTATAGAAGAAAATGGTATAGAAACCTTCTTTTATCATGCAAATATGACCTCTCTATCTTCTTCTTAAAGTCATTATGCATATATTTTGCAGAAGTGGGATAATACGCTTTGTTAAAGAAACTAATACAACCCCCCAGAAACAGATGGAAGATACACCACATCTCAATACACACACACACTTGGCTCGATGCAACAAACTAGTAAGAGGGGTTCAATATCCTCCCTAATGAATGAACTGAAAAATTGCATCCGCATTTTAGTTGGCATCATCCCAATTCAAGATCTAACTTGGTCATCACCAAGCATCTTTCCCGTCTTGGAGTTGAATGCTAGAAATTATCGAAATCCATTGTGTTGTACTGTATTTTTTGTTCTTGGATGCATAAACAAATAGGTAATAAACAAGAAAATCAAGTATTCTAATAGTATTCTCAAAATATTTTAACAGTGAAGTCGTAAAAGAGATGGTAATTAATTTTCTGACAATGCATATTAGTATAGAAGCACTACAAAACGGTCACCGTTACCTAACATTTGTAACCCCCGGAACTTACTGGAACGTGGGAGAGCAACTGGAAGAATTCGTGTCGGAAGCGGCATCGTCTAACAAAGAGAGAATGAGGAGAGAAAAGAAATTAAGAGAGAGAAATCGGCGAACAGAAATAAGAAGAGTAGAAAGCTTACCGGCGACGAAGCTGAGGCAATGAACTCGACATTTCCGCTCGGTTTTCTTTCTTAGATAGAGTCGCCCGATTTTTCTTGAATAACCAACGGCGATGAACTCCGCCTGAGGATGTTATCCACTGCCGGTCCCAAGCTCGGATAAAGGAAGAGGGTTGTGTTAAGTAGCCGACAGCCAACGTAAAACTTAGTCGGATCCAAAACATGAACTCTAGACAAATTATGAAAAAACGTTTGGGCGTGGGCGTAACCCTTCATAGCGACGCGCTACACTGCCCCCGTGTAGTGACAAGTGAGCTAGGGCCGCTGCATCGGCGCTCGGATGTAGTGATAAATGAGCAAGGGTTCCCGCATTTGCTTGGACGGATGTGGGTAAAGAAGTTAGTCCAAAATCAAAATCAACATCAAAACCAAAATCAAAATCAAAATCAAAATCAGAACCAAAATCAAAATCAAAAACAAAATCAAATTCAAAGTCAAGGCCAAAAACAAAATCAAATCCAAAGTCAAGGACAAAAACAAAATCATAGATTAAGGATTGGGTCATGGAACATAGGAACATTAACAGGCAAAGCTATGGAAGTGGTGGATGTGATGATTAGGAGAAAAATTAATATTATGTGCCTTCAAGAGACGAGATGGGTTGGGAAAAAAACAAAAACTTTATCAGAAGCTGGATATAAACTATGGTACACAGGAACTGATCGAGCGAAAAATGGAGTAGGGATTATTATGGATAAAAGCTTAATAGATGAGGTAGTGGATGTAAAGAGAATAGGGGATAGGATTATTATGGTGAAGATTAGTCTAGGAAGAATAACTATGAATATCTTTAGTACATATGCATCACAAGCGGGGTTAGGTGATGAGATAAAAGCAAAATTCTGGGAGGACCTAGAGGGACTTATACAAATGATACCAAGAGGAGAGAAAGTGATTATAGGAGGTGACTTAAATGGGCACGTGGGTAGAGACGGAAACGGATATAGAGAGGTACATGGAGGGTATGGATTCGGGGAAATTAATAATGAGGGTAAATCTATCCTAGATTTTGCTATGGCATATGGGCTCATTATAACCAATACGAGGTTCAAAAAACGGGACGAACACTTAATTACATATAAAAATATCAGCTCAAGCACCCAAATAGATTACTTCCTCATGAGACAAGAGGATCGGTTATGTTGTAGGGATTGTAAGGTAATACCGGGAGAGTGTTTGACTACTCAACATAGACTTCTAGTACTTGACGTCCAAGTAAGAAATTGGAAGAGAAAAAACCATATAAAACAAAATCCAAGAATCAGGTGGTGGAATTTAAAAGGGGAGAAACAACTAATCTTCAAAGAAAAATTAAGGGGTAGAAGGGAATGGAATGGAGAAAGACAAACAAACCAAATGTGGAAAGAAATGGCTAATGCTCTGAGAAGCACGGCAAAGGTAGTCCTTGGAGAGACAAATGGTAGAGCCCCTAACCTTAAGGAGTCTTGGTGGTGGAATGAAGATGTACAATTGAAAATTAAAAATAAGAAAACTTGCTATAAAGCGGTATATCAATGCAATAATGAAGAAAATCAAAAAAATTATAAAGAAGCAAAAAAGGCAGCAAAAAGAGCTGTTAGTGAAGCAAGGTCAAAAGCATATGAGAATCTATATAAACGACTTGATACAAAAGATGGAGAAAGGGATATATATAAATTAGCTAAAGCAAGAGAAAGAAAAACACGGGATTTAAATCAAGTGAAATGCATAAAAGATGACAATAAAAATGTTTTAGTAAATGAGGGAGCGATTAAGGAGAGATGGAAGGAGTATTTCACAAAATTATTTAATGATGGTGGTGACACAAGAGTTAGGTTGGGACATCTTAGTAACTCCGAAGGGAATGTGAGCTACGCATTCTATCGACGCATAAGTTCAAATGAAATAAGGCAAGCTTTAAAAAAGATGAAAAATCATAAGGCAGTGGGACCAGATAATATACCAATAGAAGCATGGAAATGCATGGGAGAAGAGGGCATCTCCTGGCTAACGCAACTATTTAACGCGATCCTTAAATCAAAAAAGATGCCAGATGAGTGGAGGAAGAGTACTTTGGTTCCTATATACAAGAACAAAGGAGATGTTCAAAACTGTGAAAATTATAGAGGAATTAAGTTAATGAGTCATACCATGAAACTCTGGGAGAGAGTAATAGAGCAGAGACTTAGAAAAGAAACAAATGTGTCAGAAAATCAGTTTGGTTTCATGCCTGGTAGGTCAACAATGGAAGCTATATATTTACTGAGGCGCCTAATGGAAAGGTATCGGGATCATCAGAAGGACCTACATATGGTGTTTATAGATCTAGAAAAGGCCTATGATAGGGTCCCTAGAGAAGTATTATGGAGGGTTTTAGAGAAGAAAGGAGTCAAAATAGCCTATATACAAGCCCTTAAGGACATGTATCATGATGTAGAGACAAGGGTCAGAACATGCGGAGGGGATACTGAACCATTTACAACTACAATAGGACTGCATCAAGGTTCTGCACTAAGTCCATACTTATTTGCCTTAGTAATGGATGAACTCACTAAAGATATTCAGACAGATGTGCCATGGTGTATGCTATTTGCAGACGACATAGTGTTGGTGGATGAAACAAAAGAAGGAGTGAACACTAAGCTTGAGTTGTGGAGAAACAATTTAGAATCTAAGGGATTTAAATTAAGTAGAAAGAAAACAGAATATATGGAATGCAAATTTAGTAAAAATGCAAGAGTGGATGATGTTATAATAAAATTAGAAGACCAAATCTTACAAAGAAAAGACCATTTTCGATATTTGGGATCAGTGATTCAAAAAGATGGAGAAATTCACGAGGATGTCGCACATAGAATTAAGGCAGGTTGGCTAAAATGGAGAAATGCATCGGGAGTGTTATGTGATGGTAAAATCCCATTAAAATTGAAAGGAAAATTTTATAGGAGAGCTATAAGACCAGTTTTGCTGTATGGCTCAGAATGTTGGGCAGTCAAATACCAGCATGAGCAAAAGACGAGTGTAGCGGAGATGAGAATGTTAAGATGGATGTGCGGACATACAAGAAAGGATAAAATTAGAAATGAAGTTATTCGTAATAAGGTAGGAGTAGTGCCAATCGAGGAGAAGATGAGAGAGACTAGACTAAGATGGTTTGGTCATGTGAGAAGGAGACTAAGAGACGCTCCTGTGAGGAGAGTTGATGAAATGGAACAATTAGTCACAAAAAGAGGTAGAGGTAGACCCAAGAAGACTTTGGGAGAGACATTAAAGTTCGATATGAAGTATATGGATCTAAATGAAGATATGACAAACGATAGAAATACATGGAAGTCTAGAATTCATGTAGCCGACCCCACATAGTGGGATAAAGGCTGGATATGTTGTTGTTGTTGTTGTAACCAACGGCGATGGAGACGGCAATCGGCCTCCGGCCGGAAATCAGCGACGGCGCCAAGGTCTCTGGCCATGGCCGCGGGCTGCCCCAGCTTCTCGGTAGGCCGCTGGAATGGGGAGGGGCGCCGGTCCTCCTTAAATCTGACCCTATTGGGCCCATCTTTTATGCATCCAACCGGGTTTGAACATTTTCTCTAAAACTAGAAATAGTCGAAATGGGCTCGACACAAATAAACTTATACTAAATTACAGCTATTTAAATGATGGAATCTCATTACAAACTTTTTTGGGCCAACTAGTCTAATTATAAATTTGTATCTCATATAAATACATTTATATCTAAATTATAGTTAAATGTACATGAATAAAATTAACTCAAATTATTTTAATTGGGTTTGCTTGATTTTTTTTGTATCATTTGATTTTACTCTAAATATAATAAAAACGTCTTTAATGTAAGCATATTAGTTTTATATGTTATTTTTTATCTTATTTTTAAAAGATAGTTAGTTGTTTTCTTTTTATTTCTTTAAAAATTCTAAAAATGGTGTCCTAAGAGTAGCTGTCAAAATAAATTTTCTTTCCCCAAATAGATTCAAATAGATGGCTAAGATAATGAATTTGAATGTCACTTAAAATTACTAGCAATTTGAGGAAGAAAAATGGGACACACAAGGAGAGAGCTAAGAGTATTAACTCAAAATATACACTTCAATTGATTAATGTGCACAGCTCTACAATATGCAGCAAACTTTAAAATGGCTATTACAATTGACCTAATGGGACAGTATATTCAGAAGAGAGACCCTTGTGTAGATCAAGTGCCTAAAGAGGCCTTCCAGTCCACTTTCAAGACCTTCAATGCTTCCCTTCAAATCCTCCAACCTTCCCAGAACAGATTGAATCCTCTCTGCCACAGAATCTTCTTGTGAACCATACAACACCAAGCTGTTCAGTTCCATCTCCACCTCCTCCATCTCGTTCCGGCTGTTCTTCTGGCCATCGCCGCCTGCCATCGCCCCTTTGTGCACCAGTCTTGAAACTAGTGACCATCTGCTAGGCCTTGGCTTGCCTACTGGTGTTGAAAGAAACAGCCATAGCGATTGGAAGATCCAACTGGTGATCAAACTTGCTTCTCTCAGCACTCGAACAACAGCGCAGAGGTGGTGATCTGAATCCGGGAGAGTGGATTCAGCAAATTTGCTGTCTGTTGGTTGCTTCAGTCCAGCCAGTGATTTTGCTGCCTCCTTCATCATCTTCTTCCTAGAGGATGCGTAAGCGTTGACATCTAGTTCAGTCCCCGTATTACCAACTTTTCTTCTTCGAAGAGCAGATTGAAGCTGTTGAAGACCTTCCTTCATTGCCAAAACTGCATCCCTGGTGTTGCTGCATATGTCTATACAACGGACAGACTCTTCTAACAATTCGTTTGCCCATTTTTCGTGTTGATTCTGGAAGAGAGCTTGTTGAGTCAGTGGTAAACTGAGAAGCTCCTCAATGCATTTGTACAGTTCTCCAAGGCCAGACAAACCAGTGCAAATTGTCTCGGCCTTTGATGAAGAAGAGTATGGCTTCCAAATTTTGAGCCTTTTCAGCTCTTCCTCAATTCGAAGCGTGCTAGGATGTGATCGAGCCTGCAAACTAATGGATCGGACGTGGTGGTGACTTTTGCACTTAGGGGAGAAAGCAGGCATGGTAGTTCTTCTCAATATGGAAGAACTCATGTCAGTACGTCAATTTAGAGCAAGACGGGATAGAACCAGGAGAGTCTATTTATGGTTCTTCATGTCAATATGACGGTCACCATCACCATGTGAAGGCAATGTGGGTATTTTCTCAGTTGCATAGCGTCTTGTCACCCCTTCAGCCAACAAAATCATGAATGATCCATATCCTATTAAGCCTCATAGGAGAGAAGTGGTACGGTATATCTTACAAATTAGATTTTTTAAGCCCTCCGCCACCGCCAACCTTTATGCTAATCCATGGTTCATCAATCCAAGGAAGTCGGTTAGATAAATAAAGGAATGATGGCTCCTAAAGTTGTCTGGAGAGCACGAACCTTGACAAAAGATGTAACTCGTACAGGGGTGAGATCTATAGAGATCAAGAACTATATTAGTATTTGATTACAAGATATAGATATGTGGATATGGTGGTTGTGACAAATAATGAAGAGATATTTATTTTTATATCTATGCACGGGTGGCTTGTACCCACAATGCCCCCCTTGAAGTTTGCAGCCTGCCGATGTACTTAATTAATGAGGTTGATTAGTGCATGATTATTGCACTGTCATCAAAGTACAGCTAATATGATCTGTACTTGATCCATGAAACCTACTGCTTGATTGACCTGCATTCATTGTGGATTGTCGCCGTTGCTTTTCTAAGGTAAGACAATCATGAGATCGCATTTTGGAGAAGAGTGAGTAATTTCAGGCATAACTGTGAATTTAGTCGTGTTTTCTTAGATCTTTTGTATGCATTTAGAATAGTGGCTTTTTGAAGGTAAAAGCTCAAGAAACTTGGAAATGTTCAAGGAGAGATGGAGCAAGAAAAAATGATAAGATAAATAGCGCTGCTGCTTGAAATTCTGATAAGAAAAAGCATTTTGTGGGACTACAACAGTTCACCTAGGAATTCTCAATCTTACTGTTTGTTATCTCATCTCACTTTTCTTGTAATTCAAGAAAAAGAAATTAAACTAATATTTGATATTTGGAATCTGTACATGAATGGTGTTGCGGGAGAAAACACGATAAATAATGAACTACCTTAATCAATTCCTGTGAGGACACCTGTGATCATTTTAACTTGGAATTCCCAAATTTTGTTGGTTATTACATCCTGGACACATTGAAGAAGACGAGTTTAGCAGAATAACTTGAGAACCACAAAGTTTAAGACAATACCTGGGAGAAATAAAGAAGGGGCTGCAGCTGCTTAATCTGGGGATGCACTAGGCTAAGGTAGTGCCTAGCCTGTGCACAGCATCTACCCTTTTATAATCGACTCCTTGGAAAATGTTTTCAATTAGTTTAATCACCACAAGATTGGCTAAAATCATTTCCTAATTTTTCGAAGATCACCAGGCATAAGGAAATTGTCCTGAACTTTAAGCAACTCTTTTAGATTTGAGCAGTAGTGAACAGTTCATGATGCTGCTCGATTGATATGCACTTCTAGAAAATCAATTGTAGCATGATGCTTGTGTTTGATAACTTCAGCTCCAATATAAGAGATGAAACAGAGAAAGATTCATTAAGATGTAATCAAATTAGACGAGAATATCTAATTCTGCCCAAGAATTTGTATGAAGTTTTCTTTTCATTTAGAGACTGAATCTTTTACAAGGCTATTGAACACAAAACTGGAGTCCATAAGCATATCCTCTAAAACTTGGATGCCTATGCAGGATTCAAGATGACCGCAAACATCAACATCACATTATCGGTGAAAATATGTTCAGAAGAGAGGCCCTGGATTTAACCAATCGCCTAAATAAGTCGTCCAACCCATTTTCAATCAATTTAACGACAGCATCCAAATGCTCCAAGCTGCTTTGTGCACCTTGCATATGGTCCCCGTGACTGGAACCTTGTCTGGATAAAATGTTCAAAGCAACATCCAGGCTTTCCAACTCCTTCATATTCTTCTGTTGGTCATCGGATGCTACTCTGCCTTTCTGTATGAATCTGGAAACCAGCGACCATCTTGTGGACTTTTTGGAGATTGAGGTGGACAAGAACAAGAGAAGTGAATGGCAGATGGATATGCTAATTGAACCAACTTCTCTTAGCAATCTAATGAAGGAGGCGCCCCGGGGGTCTAGTTCTAGGAGTGGTAAGACTCCAATTTTGTTATCCATTTGTTTCAGTGATGCGATCAACTTCTTTGCTTCCTTCTTCGTCTGTTGTCTAAAGCAAGAGTACTTTGCAATGCTGCTTTCGATGCTGAGATCTCCTTTTCTTCTACGGAGAGCAGATTGAAGATCTTTAATATGTTCCTTAATTTGTGACACAAAATCCCTTGTGCATCCACAAACATCAAGAAGCATGAGTGATATGTCCAATGATTCATTGACCCACCTCTCCCGCTGGTTGGAAGAAAGAACTTGCTGGGTCAGTGGCAAATTAAGAAGTTCATCCACAAATTTATACAGATTTTCGAGTCCTGATATACCATTGCAGAGAGCCTCTGCAGTTGGTGTGGATGATGCTTCCCAAGTTTTGAGCTTGTTCAGCTCCTCCTCGATCCTAATCATGCTAGGATGCGATTTTTTAGGCAGGCTAATTGAGCGGCTGTGGCAAGGATTGTTGGAATTTGAAATGCTAGCCATTTTTTTCTTCCTTAACAAATGAATCAATTTGTGATGGTAGGGATGCTCTATGCTTGTATATTTATACCACATGAAAGTCAACAAGATGATCCATCGACCCTCCGAAATAATATGACAAAGCATCTGATGCCAGAGTGGTTCTCTCTTTTGGAAAAATTGGCTGTCTTGCCACACATTTGGCGAACAATTGTCTATAATCAGTCTTTTTCTATGTTCTGCAATATGAAACAAATATGAGGTGTTGAAATACTATGTGTTTGTTGTACCAATTACCAAAGAATCAGCTTCGTGCTTGCTCTGCACTGTGCCATTATTGCCACATTGCTCTCTTTTGGCTACTATTATATTGAAGCTGCCTCACCTCTGCAGACTTGGCCTGTCAAGGTTGTCTCACTACGAACAACCTCAAGTTACCAGCAACAACTCAAATCATTTTTTAGCGCAATAGAAACATTGAGGAGATCAAGATGCCGATTTGTAGGACTAACAACAATAATAATCGGATTAAGAAAGGGGGAGTACACATTATAATGTGTGCACGAATGGCTTGTTGTTAGGCTGTCTTCACTGCAATTCCAAATTCAATAATCTTGCATCAATTTGGAGGTGGCATCAGGGCTAAATCATCTACTTCCATGTACGGCTGTACCAGTTTCGGCAGTATAATGGCTCATGATCTTTTTGCTCGGATTAGTGCCCAATGTTCAGCTCATACTCCTAGAGTCCAAAATTTGCAGTAAGCATTTGCTTTATTGACAAATTTCAATTTGTTAATTGTTAGAAAAATTGGACTATTTTTTTCAAATTCAACTTCACCATAAATAGTACCGTATAGATGAACAATATCTGTATAGGTGAAGAGTGTGAACAATTATACCAAAAATTGCATCAGAAAAAATCCTAGGAAAGACTAGAGTGGTCAGCGATCCCACTTAAAACCCAGACTCTTGAGACAGATTTTTCTTAGACATGCACTTAATAACATAATATATCACTAACACCACTATGGATATATTCGACAAAAATTGTTGAATATAGCAACAAATAGAACACCAGAATTTAACAAAATTCGGCTAATTTAGCCTACGTTCTCAGACATCATAAAAAATACTTCACTAATTTTTAAAGAAAGAAATACAAATAAGAGAAGAGAATACAAATTGTTTGGATGATTTACATAAAATGGGGAGGGCTCCTTTTATAATAAAAAGAAACATTCCCAAACCCACAACCAACGATGTGGGATTTGGGAGAGCTACAAAGTTAACAAATCTCCACCTTGATGAATTTCCCAAATCCCAATCAAATTCCTTAATTAACAAAATTCTCACCAATGAAGCTATCATTTGTAGTGTCTTCAAATGCGCTTTGTAGCGTCAACTTCAAATGTTAAGGATATTAATCAAGTCAAAACAATGTTGGAATTTGACTGTTGTCATTACCTTAGTCATCATATCAACAGGATTTTCAGTGGTTCAGATTTTCTGAATTTGTATCTCACATTCTTCTAGAATATTTCGTACAAAGTAATATCTTACATTGATATACTTCGTCCTTACATGATAAACTTGGTTTTTTACTAAGTGAATAGCACCGTGACTGTCACAATATACCTTGATGTACTTCTAACCAACTTTCAATTCATCAAACAACCCATAAAACCAAATTGTTTCCTTCACAGCCTCTGTAACTGCCATGTACTCTACTTCTGTTGTAGACAGAGCAATTGTAGATTGTAAGATACACTTCCAACTGGCCTGTGCTTTTGTTAAAGTGAAAACATAACCAATTGTAGATCATCATTTATCCAGGTCACCAACATAGTTGGAATCACAATAACCAACTATGTATTTACCCACTTTCTCATCTCGCTCAAACACTAAACCAATATCTATAGTGTTTAAAATATATTGCATAATCTATTTCACAATTTGCTAATATTCCTTTCCAAGATCATGCATATACCTGCTCACAACTCCAATTGTTTGTGAAATATCGAGCCTTATACACACCATAGCATACATCAAGCTACCAACAACATTTGCATATGGAACTTTTGACATATACTCTCGTTCCGCAACATTATTTGGAGATAGAGATGCACTAAGTTTGAAATGAGAAGCTAATAGAGTACTCACAAGTTTTGATTTTTCATTCATGCCAAAACGTTGTAGTGCTTTCTTCAGATATGTTTTCTAAGACAAACAAAGCCTTCATCTTTTCTTGTCTTTGATTATCTCCATGTCGATAATCTTCTTACCTTTTCTCAAATATTTCGTTTTGAACTCCTGATTCAGTTGAGCCTTTAATTTTTTAATTTCTTCACTATTTGAAACTATCAGCATATCATCAATATACAAGAGAAGATAAATGAAAGATTTATCATATAGCTTGTGTAAATACACATAGTGATCATATTTACTTCTTGTGTACCTCTATTCCAACATAAACTTGTCAAATCGCCTGTACCACTGCCTTGAATATTGCTTCAATTCGTACAACTATTTGTTTAGTTTGCAAACCCAATTTTCTTTACCAACAACCCTGAATCTTTTTGGCTGAGTCATATAGATTTCCTCTTCCAAATTACCGTGTAGAAATAAGATTTTCACATCCATTTGAACTAGTTCCAAATCCAATTGTGCTACTAATGCTAACAAAATTCTAATAGAGAAATGTTTCACAACTGGAGAAAAAACATCATTATAATCAATTTCCTCCACCTAAGCGTAGCCTTTAGCCACTAACCTTACCTTGTAGTGGACATCATTTTTGTCAGGAAATTCTTCCTTTTTTTTTTTTGTTGCATATACCCATTTGCATCCAATTGCCTTTTTCCCCTTTGATAAGCTGGCTAGCCTCTGTGTTTCATTCTTTTGAAGGGACTACATTTCTTCATTCATGGCTTTCCTCTACTTTTCATTTTCTAAACTTTGGATAACTTCATTATAAGTGACAAGAATGTCATCATTTATAATTAGAGATGCATAGGCCACCATATCAACAAAACGAGCAGGTTTTTGAATCTTCCATCATGGCCTTCCTATTGCAATTGATTTATGTTGCTGTATAGGTTCTTGGGTCGGAATCTCTTCTTCATCTGATGACTCCTCTGCTATAGGAATGTCTTTATCTGGTTCATTATTTACTGTTGGATCAATGATTCTTTTATTAAACTCCATTTATTTTGGAGTATTCTCTACCTGTTGTGAAACATCATCAATCTGCTGTACAACTTCATTTTTACCTTATTCAACATGGTAGATTCATCAAAGGTAATATCCCTACTAAAGATTATCTTCTTCAATTCTGGACACTATAGTTAGTATCCCTTTATTCCAGAAGCGATCCTCATGAACAATGCTTTCTTTACTCTTGGATCCAACTTGGATTCCTTAACATGGTAATATGTAGTGGAACCAAACACATGTAAAGAATTGTAATCATTAGAAGATTTTCCAAACCATACCTTAAAACGTGTTTTTCCACAAATAGCAAGCGATGACAATCGATTAATGAAGTGACTCGCATATGCCACATCCTTATCCCAAAATTGCCTGTCTAACCCAACATTGGACAACATACATCGAAATTTCTCCAGCAACATTCAATTCATGCGCTCTGCCACCCCATTTTGTTGCAATGTATCTTTGAATGTGAAGTGCCGAACAATACCTTCATCTTGGCAGACTTTGTCAAATTGATCATTTCTATACTCATGGCCATTATTTATTCTGAGTCATTTAATCCTTTTACTAGTCTGAGTTTCCATTATATTTTTCCAATTAAGTAAACATCCTAACACTTTATCATTTTTCTTCAAAGTATACACCCATATTTTTCGGGAATAATCATCAACAAAGGTAATATAGTAGTGTTTGCCTCCCATTAATGATGTCTTGGAAGGTCCCCACACATCTAAGTGAACATAATCCAGAATACCCTTGGATTGCAGCGCCAAATTTCACTCTTGTTTGCTTCCCCTTGACACAGTGCTCACAAAAATCCAATTTGGTATTGACATCTTTCAACAATCCTTACTTGGTTAGAATTTGTAAGGATTTTTTACTTGCATGTCCCAAACGCATATGTCATGGTTTGGTTGCTTCTGTATTCCTGTCGTCATTAGAAGCTATTGTTGTTACTATCCAAATAACTACATTACCCTGATAGTAATACAAGTTATTTTTCTTTTGAATCCCTTTCATCAATACAAGTGCGCTAGATTTCACCTTCATAACTTTATTTTCTACAGTTACTTAAAGTCCCTTGGATTCTAAAGTTTTCATAGAAATGAGATTCTTTATCAGACTTGACACATATCTCACTTCTATCAATATTCTGGTTGATCCATCATGATTCCTCAAATGGATTGTGCCAACTCTGGTTATATCACAAGGTGTGTCATTTGCTGTGTAAACAACTCCTACATCAAGTTCTTGAAAGTCAAAGAATCAGTCCCGATTGGGACACATATGGTGGCTGCAACTTGAATTTAAATGCGAAGCACCAAAATAGCTTGTTGAAGAAGTAATAACAAGTGAAAGGTCTGAGTTTCATCATCAAACTCAGCTACATTTGAGACAAGTTTTTCTTTTGTCAGGTCTGCCTTTAATTTTTAACTTTGAGCAGTCTTTCTTCCAATGGCCTTTCTCCTGACAAAAGGCACACTCATCTTTGTCTGGTCTGAATCTCGAACTAAATCTCCATCTTGTTCATTTCTTCTAACTTTGTGAACGACCTCTTACAATCAATGCTTTTGCCGAGCCATGCATTGCTTCTTTCTTATCTTTCTCAACTCACACCTTCTTGTGAAACAGAATAGTTTCAAGAAATTCAAACTCCTTAAGAAAAGATCCCATCAACATCAAAGCCAAATCCTCATATTTGAATATTTCATCCAAATTCATCAAATTAACTACCAACTGATTAAAGGTAATGATATGATAATTCATTGTGGTACAAGGAACATAAGTAAAATAGAATAATCTCTTTTTTATGTAAAGCTTATTTTGATTGTTTTCTTCAAAAACTTTTCCTCCAATACTTTTTATAATTTATTTGCAGAAGTTTCCTTTGAAAATGCATACTTCTTCTCTCTGAATAGGCATGATCTAATTGTACCACACACTAATTAATTGATGGTCTTCCATTCTTTTTCTTTAATATCAACTAGTTTCTTTTCCTTAATACCAATATCTAAACCTTGTTGAAAGAGAGCGTCTAGAACCTCACATTGCCACATGTTGAAATGGCCCGAACTGTCAAACACCTCCACTGTAATTCTTATATTTTCCAAATTCACTACAAAAAAATTAGCATTTAGCGACAGTTTTTTTACATTAAAACCTCTGCAAAGAGATTTAGCGGCGGTTTTCAAAAATCGCTAGAGTAACTGCCGCTAATTATATTTTTTGTAGCAGTTTTTAAACCGTCGCAAAAAAAGTGATTTAGCGACAGTTTTTAAAATATTTAGTGACAGTTTCGGAACTACAAGAAAAATTAAAAAAAATTTAAATTTTTAATTGCCAGGCATGCGCCTCGCGCAAGCGTGGGCAACCAGGTCGCCCGGGCCTAGCGCTACTAGCGCGAACTTGTGCACACGCTTGGCCCTACGCGCCACGTGGCGATGCTGGAAATTAACTTCCCAATTTTCCCCTCTCTTAGTTTCAAACCTGGGACCTCCCCTACGCGAGCGTGTGCACCAACCATCTGATATGCGAAGTCTCCTTGTTATATATGCACGCATATAAATTACATATTAATCCAACAACTATTTTTTAGAATTATATTTTATATTTTTAATATAAATTAAAAAATATTAATTAATTGATTATTTTTTAAAAGAATAATGGAATAAATTAAAAATAAATTAATTGAGTTAAATTAAATAAATTAATTGATTAAAAAATAAAAAGAAGATTTTATATATTTTTTAAAAATTATTAAAATTTTATATATTAAATTTTGTTAAATTTATTTTTATTTTTTTAAATTAATTTTTTTAATAAATTTTGCTATTAATTTAAATTAAATTTTAAATTTCTTTTTAAGATTTTATATTTCTTTTTATTAATTTAATTTTTAATTATTTTCTTTAGCAAAATTTAATTTTTTAATGAATTTTGTCGCAGTTTTTGAGAAGCCGCTGCTAAATTCAATTTTTTAATGAATTTCGTGACGATTTTTCAAAACCACCGTAAATGTTAATTTTATTTTAATTTTAAATTATTTAATTATTTTTTAAATTTAGCAATGGTTTGTAAAAAAATCGACGCTAAATTCAATTTTTTAATGAATTTTGCCATGATTTTTCATAATCGAAGTAAATGTTATTTTAATTTTAATTATTTAATTATTTTTGAATTTAACGGTAGTTTCTTAGAAATTGTCGCGAAATTTAATTTAATTTTTTAATTATTTTCTTAATTTAGCCGCAATTTTTTAAAAATCGTCACAAAATTTAATTTTTTAATGAATTTTGCAGTGGTTTTGAAAAATGCCATAAAATATTAAAAAAATCGTTGTAAAAAAATCATTACAAAAAATTAATTTTTTTGTAGTGATTTCTTGCCAAAGTGGACGAGAAAAAGGCTCCCAATGTGAGTGTTTCTGAACTCCTATAACACCCGAGAATAATTTCAAGGATAAAATGATATTTGATAAAGGGCACAATTGAAATATTGAGAAAAATAAGACTACAAGGCACACTAACATAGTTTTGGACGACCGAATCAGTCAGAGAGAGTACCTCGGACTCCAGATAGCCAAGGAAAATGATATAATATCAACGAATAATTAAAATTATGATTTTTGGTGATAAAAGAAAGAAGATCGAGAACAGTTTTCGGTACAGCAAAAATACAGCTGCCAATTAGGTCGTATTACCGAATTGCTATAAACTACATCCAAAAAGTCAACGGAGAGTGTTGAGGAATAGTATTCGATGTGTAGAACAACCCTTAAGTGGTTTCAAGTTGAATCGAGTAGATTTAAGGCCAAATAAATCAGTCGGACCTAAGTGTAATTTTTAAAAATTGCCCAATGGACGTCTAAATGGTAATTTTTCAAAAGTTTCAAGGGAGAAATGAGAAGTACTAATATTTAGGGTCTTAGTGAGGATGTTAGAAAGATCAGGGGCTTGAGGATAAGGACCAAAATGCAAAACAAAATTTCGTAGGGGCCTAACTGTAATTTTTAGAAAAATCACACGAACATGGCAGTCTGGCCGCGAGTTTTGGCCGGAAAATCCGGCCATTTGGCAGCCAAATCTTGTCAAGTGATGGTCCAGGACAGTCCTGGTGGCGTGAAGGGGAAGAAATGGCCGGGAATCGGCCACGTGGGGGTCAATTTTTGCCTATAAATACTGAAGGGTTTCGGCAGAGGAAGAAGCACCAAATCGAGCCCGTTTTCGAATGATTTTTGGAGCTTGGATAGAGGGGTTTTGGTCTCTAGGAGGCAAGGATCATTTTGGGAGTGGTTTGAAGCATTTTGGAGTAGGTTTGAGGGTGTTTCGAAGGTGGCCGGAAATGGCTAGGCGGACCGCCTACCGCCGCCTGTAATCGGCCTTTTGGAGGGCTTTTCGGTGGCCTTTCGGCCTGATTTTGGTGGGGTTAGGATCGATTCTCAAAGGGCTTTCGGGGGGTACCGATTTCATGGCCATCAGAGCAACCGCCGGCGGCCGGCTAGAGGTTGAAGACAGTGGCGCGTGACTGTCACGCGCCAACACAAACCAGCCAGCCATGCGCCCGCGCGTGAGACCTCAGGTAATTTCAAATTTTTTTTATTATTTTGAGAAAAATAAATTATTAATTATGGTGCAATAAAATTTAGAAAAATGTTGGAGAAATGGTCGTTTTGTAATTTTCAAAATAAATAGGGCTTATAAAAAATAGGAAAAGGAATCAGAAAATCCTTAGAAAATTTTGGGAGTTAGGAATTAATTATTTATGAATTGTTATGAAGAGAAATCAAGGAAAAATCTTGAGTAGGTATTTATTAGAATTTTTGAGGAGAAATATAAAGAAAATAGAAAGAAATTATAGAAAAAATGGAAAAATAGATATTGATATGATTTTGGACAAACTTGATGTCTAAGGTATCGTTGAGGCTCGGGGTTGAAGTACAAGAGCATCGAGCGCAAGAATCGAGGCTAGGCACGTAAACCAAGGCAGACACGCAAATCGAGGCAACTCGCGCTCTTCAAGAGAGTTGAATTACAAGTGAGTGTTCACCCCCAAACTTGTTTAGCCTTGGGTCCTTGTGATGAATTGATCAAATGATTGTTTACACGTGCATTAACGTTAATTTTAAGTTGTGATTTTAAGTTACGCATGTTGTGATTTTAAGTGATGCATGTTATGATTTTCGACCATTGGCTTGTTTTGTGTCGTCCATGTGTTATGTGGGTTGTTAACCTGTGACGTGGCCTGGAGTGACAGCACTCGGGATGCGTACCTAGGATTAATGCTAGGTGACCCACTTGGGACGGGGCTGAGACGGACTTCACCCTACGGGACCCAAGTGGCCGGGCTGAGAGTGGACACCACCCCGGTTGTTGGCTCAAGTGGCGGGGTTGCGAGTGGACACCACCCCAGGTTCTTTTGAGCAATAGCATTAATGCCGAGGTGACGTTGATTTCGAGGATAGTGCTGATGTGACACTCTTGGGGCTAGGGTTGCGATGGGTTTTGGAATGCTTTTGAGTGGGAGCGTAAAGCCTGACGATGATAATGGGGTGATTCCTGAGTTCATTTGTCGAGGTTGTCCCTCTTAAGCAGGATCGGGTTGCCAATGGGTCGATGTGGTCGTGTCGCCTTTAGAGAGATTACATTTTCCCTGATTAGGGCTAAATGCTGTGTGGGATTCTCTTAGGCTGGTGCATGTCGAGATTTATCGATTTTGGGTACATGATTTTGCATACATTCATAAAAATGTTTTCGAACTCTCACTCAAATGATTCAGCATCTAATTTGGACTATGTCCCTGGAATATTCAAACGTTCCAGGTGAAAGCAGTGACGCCAAGGAAAAGAATGTCATCGAGATGTAGCTGTTGTGTTAATCGTCGTAGGATTTTGTCTATGATTACGATGTTCAGAAATTATGTAACATTTGATATTTTCATGTGAAACATCAATTTGATTAATAAAAATGGAATTATCAATTGTATATATCTGAGGTTTCGATCTTGCTTCCGCTGATGTGATTGATAATGCATGTCTTAGTCTAATTATTAAATTTTGTTATACTGAGAAGGTACGATCGGAATTGTCGAGAAACGATTTTGATGGAAGTATGCCTATCGAGAGATTTATGTGGTGTTTGATTTAAATTATTTCTGAAATCTCGAGTCAACGCACGCTTGAGAAAAGTGGGGCGTTACAACTCCTTTTGTCTGTCATTTCTATCATATTCTATATTCAATAGTTATCAAAGCGAAATATCAACAATTCAAAACAAAAAATTTTAATGTGAAATATCAGACAAAACTACAACTGCAGAGTATACTAAGAAAAACTTGGCAAAAAGAATATTTTTTGATGTAGAAAATTAGACACAGTTGCAACAATAAAATATACTAAGAAACCTTTTACTTTGATACCAATTATTGGAAAAATCAAGTTATTTTTCCTAAATTCAACTTCATTATAAATAGTATTATATAAATAAACAATACTATATAAATGAATAATACGTGAACAATTATACCAAAAAAATATTTAATAAATACTAAAAGGGTCTCAAGTCTAGATTTGTACTTAATAACACATTATATCCCCAATACTACTATAAATATATTTAACAAAAATTATTAAATATAAAGACAAATGAAACATCACTACAAATATATTTAACAAAAATTATTAAATACAAAGACAAATGAAACATCAAAATTTAAGAAGATTCGACTAAACTATTAGATATAAAAACAAATAGAACATCAAAATTTAAGGAAATTCAACTAATTTAACGTACATCCTCAAACTCTATTAAAAATACTTCACTAATTTCTTAAGAAAAAAATACAAATGAGAGAGAAAAATGTAAATTGTTAGGATGACTTACATTAGGGGGGGGGGGGGGGGGTGTGGGAGGGCTCCTTTTATAATAAAAGGAAACCCTCCCAAACCCACAGCCAACGATGTGGGATTTGGGGGAGCCACAAAGTCAACATTAACCATCATAATTTGACTCCTTCTATACGGAAGTGTTGAAAAATTCAACATTTTGTTGATACATTTGTTGAGATTGACAATTTTCATGAAACTCAAGTAGAGGGATTAGCATCACTTTCAACTTGAGCTCTAAGATTGGACTCAATGAGGAAGAGCCACAAGATGTTAAAAAGTTTTTGTGGATATTTGATACGCTAAGAGTACAAAAGGACAGGACAAACAGTTTTGCATGTAGAGGGTATCTAAAGTTTTGAGCACAAAAAGAAAAGGAATGAAAAATTCAGATAGTAGGAGCCTTAAATGTCCCAAACTCCAAGTTTCAGAGAGAGAGAGAGAGAGAGAGAGAGAGAGAGAGAGAGAGGCAACATATGAGCAGAACAGAAATTATATTGTGTTTTCTTGCATATCTACAGAATATGGTTGTACAATGGGTGCTAAATACAAAACTGGAAGTCCATAATCATATCCCCTAAAACTTGGATGCCTACTATGGATTTGTAGATGGATGTATCTCTACAGATTATCACAATGGAGTAGAAACCATGTTTAGAAGAGAGGCTCTTGCTTTAATCATGCTCCTAAACAAGCACTCCAGACAATTCTCAATGTCTTCGATGCTAAGCTCAAAAGACTTGAGGCTATTTTGTGCAGCTTGCTTCTTATTCCCTTCACCCGAATCACCCTTGGACAGGGCATACACTGCAGCATCTAAGCTTTGGAGGTCCTTCACATTCTCCAGTTTGTTTTCACATGCTACTGCCCCCTTGTTCAATAATTTCGAAACCAGTGACCGTATTGCAGAATTTGGCAATGAGATTGGGACAGACAAGAAGGAGAGAAGTGAAAGAAGGATGGAGATGCTCACCAACTCCACCTCTCTTAGTGATCTAACAACCGAAGAAACATGGTGATCTAGTTCCAAAAGTGGCGATGCCCCAATTTTATTCTCCATTTTCTTGAGCACTGCAATCAACTGCTTGGCATCATTCTTGATTTTCTTTCTAAAGCAAGTGTACTTAGCTATGCTGCTTTGGATGTTTGAGTCACCATTTCTCCTCCTCATAGAGGACTGAACATCTCTACCATGTTCCTTGATTTGTGAGATGACATCCCTTGCTCTGCCACAGATGTCCAACAGGCCCATCAATCCATCCTGCAACTCGTCCACGCATCTCGCGTGTTGATGGCGAGGTATCACTTGCTGGGTCAGTGGCAATTCAAGAAGATCCTGTGCCCGCGTGTACAGGTCCTGCAGTCCCAATAGACCATTGCTGATTGTCTTTGCAGTTGGTGAGGACGGTGCCTCCCATTTCTTGAACTTGCTCAGCTCCTCCTCAATTCCAGCAGTTGTAGGATGCGATCTGGTAGGCAGGCTAATAGATCGGATGCTGAAACGACTCTTTAGTTTTGAAGAACTAGCAGCCATTGTTGTTCTGTTTCTTTCACAAGAAGCTCAAATTTCTGAACACGTCAACTGCAGGCTCTATGCTTTGCTATTTATAACACATGAAAGGAGACAGGATGTGCCAGACTCTTCATAAAAGAAATGGACTTGCATGTGAAACCAGAGTGGGCTTCCTTTAAACTCATTCAAGTTGTTCAATGAGCCGGCATTAGGTGTCCTAATTCTAATGAGATGCAACACGTGCCTTACGCTGATACTGCCACGTTGTTGTGTCCTCTTTGCTGTTATAAAACTCAAGCTGCCATGGTTTTGTCTCTTGCGGGAGAAGCTGAAGTAATATATAATACAAGAATCCATATTTTTATTATTGCAATGAAGATACGGGAGAGATTGAGATCCAGATCTTCTTCTGTAGAGAGTAAGAAATGTTTATTAGATCATTGTTAAATTGAATGCACGAATGGCCTGTTGCAAGCGTGTGCCTCCTTAAAGAAATGGGCAAATGGGAGACCTTTAAGTTAGAAGTTTAGAGCTTTCATATCCATCCTTTTATCCTTTTATAACCTCTGTTCAACTTAGAAATTCTCTTTCTTTCTTTCTTTTTCTTTTATTTTTTTGGTGTTTTTACTTGTTTGCGTAAATCTGTAAAATAGGAAAGAAAAAGTGGGATATCTGTGGTTCATCAAGCGAATTAATGGCTTTGGTTACAATTAAGGAAGGAATGGGAGAGAGGAAGAACTTTGAGAATTAAATATTAGAGTAAAATCGAATTTGTATCCTTAACATAAGGTTGCCATGAAAGAAACCACAAGAAATAATGAACTGGTTTAATCAACTACTTTAAGCACATGTATTATCACTTTAACTTGGAAATCCAAGTTTCCTTGGTTCTTGCATCCCAACACATGGAGGAAGAAGAACTTTTGTAACTAATTTGAGACTTTTAAACTCAAAAGAATATGCAGGAGAACTAAAAAAAAGAAAAAGGTTGCAGCATCCTAATTTATCCTTTTATAAACACAATTCTCTCTCTCTCTCTCTCTCTCTCTCTCTCTCTCTATATATATATGTAAGATTATGAATGCATAATTTCCTTCACAAATATAAGTATATTTTTTTAAAATAAAAAGAAAAAAAAACAAGACAGATGAGTTCAAAATAGAACACTCCTCACACTTATTATTCACATTTATAACTCTAGACTCATATTTATTGATCTACACTTTAGGAAATTCTCTCGTGTTCTTAAAAAATATCACTATAAATAGAGATGTGAAAAAAATCACTATACATAGAGATGTAAAAAGAAATAATTTTTGTGTTGAAAAAGAATTTAATATTGTAATTAAAAAGCCAATAAAAAAAAGAACTCATTACCTTACCTTGTAAGTTAATTGGTAAATATGGGCGATTCTATTTAAATTCTTATAAATATTTTCTACTCCATATATGGTGAATCTAAAAATGTAACTTCAACGTTACTATATATTGACATTGATGTAAATTTGTAAAAATTTTGATTCATGATATGCAACAAGTAGGGGTGACCTGTGGCCCAAAAAAAGATGTGAACATTTGGTCCCCTGTACCATGACATAAGTGTATGCAAATATGATTCTATATTTTGATTTGCATGCTAAGTTATACAAAAATTCATTTTTTTATTGTGTTCTTATTTTTCAAATAACGCCTCACATGCTACATCTTAAGGACTTGGACCCGAAGATAATACACATATATCTTCTGGTGGAGATATATCCAATGACTCGTTGATCCATTTCCCGTTCTGGTGGAGACAGATCAGGGCTTGTTGGGTCAGTCAGTGGCAAATTGAGAAGTTCACCGGTACACTTGTACAGGTCCTCCAGTTCTGAGAGACCAGTGCAGATCGTCTCTGAAGTAAGTGGGGATGATGCCTCCCATGTTTTTAGCTTGTTCAACTGCTTCTCCATGACAATCATGCTAGGATGTGATATGCAAGGCAGGCTAAAGGACCGGATGTGGCAATAAATAATGATTGGAATTTGAAGGACTAGCCATTGTGTTCTCTTTTCTCACTAACGGCTCAAATTTTTGGTTGTAGATACAGGTTCCACGCTTGCCTATTCATACAAAAATGATAAGCAACATGATGAGCCCTGGAATCTCCATGACGATCATATGATCATGTGATGCCAAAATGGGTTCTCCTTCAAATTAGGTTATGTTCCCCTTTGGCCAGCAATCATATAATAATTTGTTATCATCTGTATTCTCCATATACATGTGCTATTGTACCAATTGAAAGAGAATCAAACTTTCTTCTTGTCTACCCTGCATTGTTCTATTTTTGCAACATTACCCTCTTTTTCGGCTGCTATAAGAATGAAGCTGCCTCACCTCTGCGGAGATGGCCTGTCAAGGTTGTCCCATTTTTCACGAACCTCTAGTCATCAACAACAACAACATTAAACCTTAATCATGTGATATACATAAAAGCACTCAGGAGATCAAGATCCGGTTTTGTAGGGTTAAACCAAAAGCCACAGTCCTGAAGGAAAGTGGAATACTTAGTATAACGTGTTGCACGAATGGCTTGTTCTTGCATGTCTATTTAATCATTTTGGCTGATAAATCGTGGGAAACTATTTGCTAATGATATTTTACTTATAATTGTTAAAATATCTGGACTCAGCTGCATTTGGATTTTCTGAAGTTAAGAGTTGTCCTTGCATAGCTAAAAATTCAAAATCTTGAGAACAAAAGTGGCCATTTTTACAAATTGACATACTATTTAATTATCTTTGTTTATAACCTCAATTGTTTAGCACCCAATTCTTGAATTAACAATTTCTTTCCTTTTTTATTTTTATGTAGAGATTGGCAGATGTTTCAAATTTTCAACAGCCAGTTAGGGGGAAGGTAAAGCAAAATTGTAAGTTCAGAGGTCCAAATATTTTTCAATAGTTTAACTTATAACATATATAGTTTAATATAATTGTATTAATCTAAGATCCCTTTTATCCAGAAAACTATTTTTTGCTTATTATGACTTATCATGAGGTGACTATCTTTAGTTCATTTTGGAAATTTAATTTCTTTCAAACTTGTCCTTTTCATGAGTACGAAGCAAAGATTAATTTTAAACCTTCTTTCACCTTTTACAGTAGCATTGTTGAAAAACATATATTATACCAGTGATGAGGATTACGATATACTAAGATTCTCGTACTCCAGGCGATTCAAAATGCACTAGAGGAAGTGATTCCTCATTTTCATAATCTTTCAAAACCAAGTGCTGATTCAATTTACTAGTCAAGAAGCAAGTACAAGACTTAGACATCACTATGAAGCATAAGAAGTGAAGTGTAATTTCAATATGTTCTTGATAAAAGTTATTTATCTTACCAATGCTTTAAAAAAAAGAAAACAATGTAGAGCTCAAAATATCAAGTCGGTACTGTCATCCTTCAGTTTTCATCAAATGCAAGTAAACTTGCAAAATTTCAATGTGGATGATGACGGTTTAAAGTGTAGGTGATGCTCAACTTGTTCGTGTGAGAGACCAAAAGGACATTTTGAAGTTCCATTCTAACTTATGAGACCCTATAATGCCATAAAATATAACTCAAAATTGCAGTTTTCCCTTGGTTATCACATTCTCAACACGTCAATTGAAATAATTCAACTTTCAGAACTGTACAAATAAGCATCCTTTAACAACTTTGTTTCTAAGGTTGAAGTAGAACTGAAGAATATGTAGAAGTGAAACCACCATTAGGTTGTATCAGGCGCCACCATTAGATAGTCTTGGCTGTATCAGGTAGCGTGGGCATGGCTGGAAGAAGGCTGTGTTTTTTTTTGGTTGCAGACGGCATGTTTTGATTGCATCAGGCAGGGTAGGCGAATCAGCCTACCCTTATTGACTTTTGCTTATCTTCGTTCTCCTATAAATGACCATATTCTCTTCTTGTAATATGTATCCCAAGTTAGAGAATCAAAGGATCCAGAGAGAGTGAGAGATCGGTTGAGAGTTTTTTGTTTGTAAGAAATTCTGGTTGAAATTTCTTCTGTAAATTTATTCAGTGAAATAGATTGCTTTTCTCTCACATTGGGCCTGTTTGTTGCAGCTTAAAAGTTGTAACTTTTAGCTTCTAGTTTCAAAAAAGTTGGGATGTAGTGTTTGTTTCAGTTTATAGAATTCTAACTTATAGCTTTTACTAACTTTTAGAAGGGGTAGAAGTTGGCTTTTTCAAAGCTGGGGTACCCCAACTTTTATAACTTCTGCTTAAATAATTACATTTTTATGACAATTTTACCCTTATTTTTAACAAAGAATTACCTTCTTGTCTACGCAATCATGGGTTTTTCTTCTCCACCGCCACTTTCAGAAATTACATTTTAACTCCTGAATTTTTTGAAAATTACAATTTGGCCCCTGAACTTTTTGGTAATTGCAATTTAGCCCCTGAACTTTATGAAAATTGCACATTAGCCCCTGAATTTTCAAAAAATTACATCTAAGCCCTGATTTTTTCACAAATCATAATTTGACCCCGAAAGAATCAAATCTACCATTTTCGACCCTTCCGGACGCAACAGTGTACTCCGTTTTGGAAGATTTAACTTTGTTTTTGAACAAGTTCTTAAAAAATGGAGGAAAGAACATCATCAGGAGCTATGATAAAGCTCACATCCACTAACTACACACTATGGAGACCTCGGATGGAAGATCTTCTCAGTTGTAGAGATTTGTACGATCCCCTGGAGTTATTAGGTGTCAACCCTAATCCTATTAAAGAAGCAGAATAGAAGAAATTAAATAGAAAAACCATCGGTCATATCCGACAATGGATTGATCATAGTGTCTTCCACCATGTCGCACAAGAGACAGACGCACATGCCCTATGGAAAAAGCTGGAAAGTATGTACCAGGCAAAGACCGCTCGAAACAAAGTCATGTTAATGAGGCGGTTAGTTAATTTGAAGCTGGGTAGTGAAACTTCAGTTGCCGAGCACACCAGTGAGTTTCAGAGCCTGGTAAACCAATTGTCATCTGTGGACATGTCGCTTAGGGATGAAACACAAGCGCTCTTACTTCTCAGTTCTCTTCTTGACAGTTGGGAGACGCTAGTAGTCTCTCTCAGCAATTCGGCCCCAGAAGGAAAACTTACCATGACAATGGTTAAGGATACCCTGTTCAACGAGGAGGCCAGGAGAAAAGACATGAGCACGAACTAGACTCATGCCCTTGTAACAGAAAATCGAGGAAGACAACAAGGAAGTAGTCGAGGCAAGTGGAGAGGAAAAAGCAAAAGTAGGGACAAATCCACAGATGGAAGAAAGACTTACAAGTGTTACCATTGTGGCATTGAGGGTCATCTGAAGAAGAACTGCCGAAAATTACAACGAGAGCAAGGTCAAGGCAGTTCACAGCCAAAGAAAAAGGATGGAGACACACTAGTCACTATCCATAGAGAGGTAGCCTACTGTTCCATCCAAGATGAGACATGCCTTCACGTCTCAAAAGAAGACACTGAATATGTGGTAGATACTGCAGCATCTTACCACATGACTCCCTACAAAGATTTCTTCACAACATACAAAACAGGTGATTTTGGAGCAGTGAAGATGGGAAATTCCAGTTCCTCTGAGATAGCTAGAATTGGTGATGTTCAGATACGAACGAGTCTCGGGATCACAATCACCTTGAAAGATGTCAGACATGTGCCAGATCTTCGATTGAATCTACTTTTAGGAGTAGCTCTTGACAAACAGGGCTATGGTAATCAGTTTAGCAATGGCATATGGAAGTTGATAAAAGGCGCCATGGTAATTGCCCAAGGACATATTTGTGGCACGTTGTACAAGACTCATGTGAAGATATGTCCAGACAGCCTCAACATAGTTGAAACGAAGACTTCTCATAATCTGTGGCACCAGAGACTTGGTCACATGAGTGAGAAGGGTTTGTCAACCCTGGAAAAGAATAAGCTTATTACTGTTGCCAAAGGTACTGCTCCAGATCCTTGCAATCATTGTTTGTTTGGTAAACAAAATAGAGTATCTTTCAGTTACTCTTCAATAAGAAGATCAAAGTTGCTCAGTCTGGTACACTCTGACGTTTGCGGTCCCCTGGAAGCTGAATCATTAGGTGGAAACAAGTATTTTCTGACATTCATTGATGATGCTTCTCGAAAAGTGTGGGTGTACTTCATCAAGACAAAGGATCAGGTATTTGATTACTTTAAACTATTTCATACCATGGTAGAGCGTGAGACAGGAAAGAAGTTGAAGTGCCTCCGGTCAGATAATGGAGGCGAATACACTTCCAAGGAGTTCGATGCCTACTGCAAGAGACACGACATCCGACATGAGAAGACAGTCCCGCGTACCCCACAGCATAACGGTGTTGTCGAGAGAATGAATCGGACCATTATGGAAAGAGTTAGAAGCATGCTCAGTATGGTTAAGCTGCTAAAGCCATCTTGGGGAGAAGCAGTCAGAACCGCCTGCTACCTAATCAACAGGTCACCGTCAGCACCATTGAATTTTGAAGTCCCCGAGAAAATGTGGTCTGGTAAGAACCCTTCGTATTCTCACTTAAGAGTATTTGGTTGCTTAGCATTTGCACATGTATCCAAGGAGCTTAGACAAAAGCTCGATGCAAGGACAACCCCATGTATCTTCATAGGCTATGGAGATGAGGAATTCAGATACAGGTTATGGGACCCAAAGGAGAAGAAGGTGATCAGAAGCTGAGACATTGTGTTCCATGAAAGCCAGACGATAACAGACATTGAAAAGCCCACAATGTCTCAGATTCCAGATTCTAGTATCCATGAAGACATTTCAAGACCAGCACTAACACAATTTGCCATTGATGATGATTTGGTGCCTGAAGAAATGCCGGAAGTAGAAGAGGAGGAAGAAGCAGAGGGTGTTGAGCAGGGGAGTTACAATACCCTCCACCAGAAGCTGTTGAACCGTCACAAGAATCAGATGATGGTGAACCTCCAAACCCAGAAGTTCGTAGATCTAAACGAGATCGGATTCCGTCAACGAGATATTCAGAATCTGAGTACATTCTGCTTACTAAAGATGGAAAACCAAAAAAATTTCAAGAAGCTGTATCTCATAAGGATAAAGAAAAGTGGCTGTTTACAATGCAAGATGAGATGGATTCTTTGCAGAAGAATCACACTTATGAGATAGTCAATCTTCCACACGGGAAAAAGGTTTTGAAAAATAAATGGGTGTTCAAGTTGAAGAAAGATGGCAGCAGAAAGGTGGTGAAGCACAAAGCTCGGTTAGTAGTCAAAGGATTCCAACAGAAAAAGGGAATTGACTTTGATGAGATTTTTTCACCAGTTGTAAAAATGACTTCAATAAGAGTCATTCTTGGGCTTGGTATCCAAGTTGAACCTAGAGCTTGAACAGATGGATGTCAAGACAACATTTCTTCATGGAGATCTGAATGAAGAAATCTACATACAGCAGCCAGAAGGTTTTAAGGTGTCAGGTAAAAACCTTGTTTGCAAGCTAAAGAAGAGCTTATACGGTCTAAAGCAAGCACCAAGGCAGTGGTATAAGAAGTTTGACTCTTGCATGGTGAGTCAAGGGTACAAGCGAACTGCTGCAGATCAGTGTGTGTATATTCAGAGATTTCCTGATGAGAACTTCGTTGCTCTTCTACTATATGTAGATGATATTTTGATCGTGGGATAAGATGCAACAAAGATCAGACAGCTGAAGATGGAACTCTCCAAGTCCTTTGCCATGAAAGACTTAGGACCGGCTCAACAGATTTTAGGAATGCAGATCGTTCGAGACAGAAAGAACAGGAGGTTATGACTATCTCAAGAGAAGTACATTGAACGGGTGATCAAGAAGTTCAATATGCAAAATGCCAAACCGGTAAGCATTCCATTAGCCAATCACTTCAAGTTGAGCAAGAGTTCGTGCCCCTCATCCAAGAGAGAGATCGAGGAGATGTCATCAATACCATATTCTTCAGCAGTGAAAAGCCTGATGTATGCAATGGTATGTACCCGACCAGATATTACTCACGCAGTGGGTACAGTGAGCTGTTTTCTCTCCAACCCTGGAAAGGAACATTGGGAGGCAGTCAAATGGATTCTCAGGTACTTAAAAGGTACGCCGAAAACATATCTTTGTTACGGGAGAGCTGATCCAATCTTGGAAGGTTATACAGATGCAGATATGGCAGGAGATCTTGATGGTAGAAAATCTACTTCGGGATTTCTCTACACTTTTGCAGGGGGAGCTGTGTCATAGCAATCAAGATTGCAGAAATGTGTTGCTTTATCCGCAACAGAAGCTGAGTACATTGCAGTAGCAGAAGCTGGGAAAGAGATGTTGTGGTTAAAGCGTTTTCTCCAAGAATTTGGGATCATACAAGAAAACTACAAGATACATTGTGATAATCAAAGTGCTCTAGATTTGAGTAAGAACTCAATGTATCATTCCTGTACAAAGCACATTGACATTCGCTATCATTGGATATGCGAAGTAATGGATCAACAGCTGTTGAGACTAGTGAAGATCCATACAAAGGAGAATCCAGTCGTCCAGTCGACATGTTAACTAAAGTGGTTACTCGAGAAAAGGTAGAGTTATGTAGAGACATAGCTGGGATGTTTGTCAGATGACAATAGATCCAGATGTGACTTGAGGGGGAGAATTGTAGAAGTCAAGCCACCATTAGGCTGTATCAGGTGCTACCATTAGGTAGCCTTGGTTGTATCAGGTAGCGTGGGCATGGCTAGAAAAAGGCTGTGTTTTTTTTTTTTGCTGCAGACAACATGTTTTGGTTGCATCAGGCGGGGTAGGCGAATCAGCCTAACTTTATTGACTTTTGCTTATCTTCGTTTTCCTATAAATGACCATGTTCTCTTCTTGTAATATGTATCCCAAGTTAGAGGATCAGAGGATCCAGAGAGAGTGAGAGATCGGTTGAGAGTTTTTTGTTTGTAAGAAATTCTGGTTGAAATTTCTTTTGTGAATTTATTCAGTGAAATAGATTGCTTTTCTCTCACATTATATCTCTTCTTTCATGCGTTTTGAATCTCTGATTTCCCAACAGAATAGTAATCAAGATTTTCTGATCTAAATGAGTGATCAATTTGCAATCCAGACAGCAACATCAATTTTAGTCCAATGATCGAAGAGACAAGGGATTGAAGGGCACGGCCCCTGTCTTTTGTACGGAATAGAAAACTGAGAGAGAGAGAGAGAGGATATTTTGTCCAGGACAAAATTTTGTCATGTCTCCTTGTATATTTTACATGTTTTGGTTCATGTACACGGTTGCTGAATACAAAGTTGAACATCTGTAAACATATCCTCCAAAAACTTGGATGTTTGCAGGATTTGGGGATGAAAATATGTTAGAGATCATCACAATGCAGTGGAGACTATGCTTAGAAGAGAGGTCCTTGCTTTAATCAAGGCCCTAAACAAGCATTCCAGACCATTGTCAATGGTTTCAATGCTAATCTCCAAAGACTTGAGAATATTTTGTGCCGCCTCGATTCTATCGCCTTCACCTGAATCACTTTTGCCCAGGGCAAGCAGCGCAACATCTAAGCTTTGCAACTCATTCTGGTTCTCCAGTTGGTTCTCACACGCTACTGCCCTTTTCTGCAGCAATCTTGAAACCAGTGATTGCCTTGTTGACTTTTGCTTTGAGGTTGGCGCACACAAGAACAGGAGACGTGAATGAAGGATAGAGATGCTCGCTACCTCCACCTCTCTTAGTGCTCTAATAACCAAGGAGGCATGTTGATCTAGTTGCTCCAAGGGCCCAGCTCTGTTGACCATTTTCTTCAGGCCTGCAATCAACTGCTTGGCATCCTTCTTGATTTTCTTTCTGAAGCAAGTATATTTAGCGATGCCGCTTTGGATGCTGGAGGCACCCTTTCTCCTCCTCAGGGAGGATTGAATATCTCTACCATGTTCCTTGATTTGTGAGATGAGATCCCTTGCACTGCCACAAATATCCAACAGGCTCATGAATCCATCCTGCAAGTCATCCACACAACTCTCCTTTTGATGGAAAAATATAGATTTCTGGGTCAACGGCAAGTTGAGAAGATCTTGCACACGGTTGCACAGGTCCTCAAGTCCTGAGAGTTTATTGTTGCTGATTCTCTCTGCAGTTGGTGTACTTAATGCCTCCAATTTCTTGAACTTGCTCAGCTCCTCCTCAATTTCAACAGTACTAGGATGTGATCTGCAAGGCAGACTAATAGATCGGATGGGGTAACGACTCTTGGGTTTTGGGGAACTTGCCATTTGTGCTGTGTTCAACTCACAAGAGGCTACAATTTATGAACATGGTAACTACAGGTTCCATGGTTTTCTATTTATATCCCATGAAAGGAGACAAGATGAGCCATACTCTTCAAATTAACAATGTGATGACCATGTGATGGCAGCGTGGGCTCCCTTTGAATTTGGTTAAAATGTTGCATCATTGCCAACAATGATCGAGTAATATGCTACTATTCTTTTATGGGACGCATTCTAGTGAAATGGGTATGAGGTGTCCTAAATTAATGTTGCCACTTCCCTCTTGCCTCCCCTGCAGTAGGCTTTACTGCCACATTATGCCGTGCTTACTACTATAAAATTGAAGCTGCCTCACCTCAGGAGACGTGGCCTGCCAGGGTTGTCTTGCGTGGAACAATCATGATTCTCCAAAATGACAACACAACTATATTCTATTTTATCAAGGAAGATGCTGGAGACATTGAGATCTAGATCTGTACGGCTTACCGAAAATTTAGGGATGGATATGGGGTATCAAACAGTATTTCTCAAGGACTATTACCAGTAACAGAAATATCACACATATCTTCACCTTTTTCACTAATGTTCTTATCATCTTATGAGTTGGTAATCGTTCCTACTCTTTCCTCTGAAATCTGGAGACTTCTTCCTGACCCTCACCTGGTAGCACTGGAAATGCCTTATTTTGTGCATGCTTCTTCACTTTAATTGCAGTCATAGTGATATGACGTGATGTTTAAATTCATATGGCACCATGGACTAGCTTCTAGCTAGATGCAATACTAATTAAACTGACTATAAGAAGACAGATTAACTTTGAAGAATGTACTAACTATGTGAGATTAAGTATTTATTCTTTCATTGACTGGTTATGAGATATGAAGTATTCTAACTGAATAGCGAGGAGATTAAGTATTTTTTCTTTGTTCATGTAAAAACAAGATTAACACTGTGTGAGGCGGCGAGTTGATGACGTAAATCAAATATTTAATGAAAAAAAAAGAGAAAAATTAAGAAAAATTTGGTGAGAGACTCAATGAATGAAGGCTGAGTATGATGATGTTTTGAGAAATGTGTTTTTCATATTTGAGAATTGTATTGCAGGCCATGAAATTAACTCTTTGTCAACCACTGTGCAACTCTTTTTTGGACAAATAAAAACTATCAGCTTGATTAGACGGCAAAGTTCACAGGAACTTTATAATTAATGAATTGTTCATGCTTCCTTCATCTTTAAAAGTGCATCTTTAGCTCATATTTGAGTGCATTGGACTTCATCTTCAGCAAAGTTCAGAAGATTTTTCTTTAAAAGAACTTGCCAATAAATGAAGTGTAAACAATTTTCAGAGGTGATGTAAATCTATTCTATATATTTTGGTTGTTTCTTATTCCTTTTTTTTTTTTCCCCTTTGTTGAGATTTGTGATTTTTTTTTTAATTAAAGTTGATTTAATTTTCTGTTTTTTTTCATTATGCCTCCACTATTATATTCTCCATTTGTAACTGAAGTTTGGCATTCAATTTTGGAATGCAAAACATCCTGCATGTAAAGTTTTATTTATAGCTTTTCAGTTTTATTTGATTAATGCTATATATTCAAGTCCTATATAAATAAGACTTCATTTCTATCTTTGGTGTAGTGTGAGCTTTAATGCAAGCTTTCATTTCAATAAGAAAAAGTTATTTTTCTCCCATTTCTGATTTTCTTCTTCTCACATTTTTCTTTTTTTTTTATCTCTTTGTCTAACATAACATTGAGACTTTACCATTGCTTTCGCAATACCTTCTTCTATTTTTTTATATTTCAGCACCTTTGGCTCTTATTCGAAATGCTATTCTTTTACTCTCAAAGGATACAGAAAGAACTCAGCGATCCAAGAAGTTCCTTGTCTGTTTTACAGGACTGCATAGAACAGTGCCTTTTGGATGTAAAAACAATTTAATTTTATGTTAGAAGTTATGTTTGTACATTATGTATATCGTGCAGAGATATCAGATATATAGGAACCGAAAATGTAATTTTTGGCAAAAACATTGTACAATTACTTGGAGTTGAATTCGGAAGTAGCTCACTGAGCTAGAATGACAGAAAATCTATGGAATATTATTATACATTTGAGTGCAGAGACATTTGCAGGTCTATGGACTGGGTGGGAGCAAATCCTCTAAAATATGGAAAGCCCAGATGAATGTACAAGAGGTTTCTCATCTTTCACTTTCAGTTAAGGACATTAAGCAGAGAGACTCTGTATTTAATTAGAAACTTGTAAATGCATTCCATTTCAACTTCAACCCCATCCATGCATAGAGCCATGGACTCCAGCTTCCTCTGCACCGTCTGCACTTCAAACTTAAGATCATTGTTCTTGGCTTGCTGATGAAGGCTGCAAATTGCAGCATCAACACTGGCCACTTCATTCAGAGTCTTCTTCTCCTTCTCAGAAGGAAGAAATCCTATGGAAATAACCCGGGAAATCATCGAACACCCGCCGGTCTTAGTTTTCAACACCGGGCTAGAGAGGAACAGCGTGAGAGATCTCAAAACACGGATGCTGACACTGGTTACTTCTCTCAGCATTTTCACTACTGCTGAGAGGTGTTGATCTTGGAATAAGATAGCAGAAAGGCCAATCTTCTTTTCAGCTTGCTTCAATGCCCTGATGGACCCGGAAATCTCCTTCCCCACCTTCTTCCTGAAACTGATATAATCACCAAGGTAGCTTTGGATGCTTGATTCTGCACCTTTTCTCCTCAAAGCTGATTGAAGAACATGAGCATGCTCCCTCATCATCAGCAGCACATCCTTTGCAGTGCTGCAAGCGTCCAGCATTGTGACAGATTCATTCAGAGCCATTTCAATTGCTTCACCACCTTGGTGGCCAAGCAGAGCTTGATGGGTGGATGGAGAGTGAATCAGTTCATCAACACAATTGAACAACTCTGCAAGCCCAACTAGACCGACCTGAATCGTTCCGGCTTCAGAAACTGGTGACACTTCCCACTTCCTCAGCTTCTCCAACTCTTGTTCAATTCTGAGGCAAGTGGGTGGCAGCCTGGAGGGCAAGCTGATGGACCTAAGGGGTGGCAAAGCAGATGATTTTTCCATGTTTTATTTCCTCTGCAAAAGCTGAAGATCACTCAAGTTGCAAGTTTTGCTTGAGAGGGAAAGACTGATTCCTCTTCTACTTATAAGACCTCCATTTGCGCTGGTGCAATGCATGTGGTGCCATTGTGGGCATCTCTTGTGCTTTATTTTAATTGAGAATGGTATTATTTGGGGCAAAAAGCTGCAATATCTAATTCTTTCTTGAATCTTATGGCCATGGGAAGCGCAACGCCGTTGCTTTGGCTGGCCTTTCTGTCATATTCTTCAGGGAATGGTCTTGTTTCAATGGACTGTATGTAGCTGGGTGTACTGGTGAATTAGATGAGTCCAGAAATATAGGGGCAGAAGGACGACAAGGAGACTGTCTTTTTGGCGTTTCTGATAAATAATAATCTGAAATGGCAGAATGGTTTGGGACACATTGCGGGGCAAGGAGCCACGACGCAGCAGATGCTTTGGGATTTGGGGTGAACCTGGCAGTAGTAAACACAAGGGGATGGCATCGCAAGGAAACCAATGGTTTTGCTATTTCACATGCTTCTTGTTTCTGGGAGCAGACCATGATTCTGCATGCCTCCTGCTTGCATTTTTCTCTGTATATGCAAATTGTACCTGTGCACACCCAGTTAATTTGTTATGTTTGTTTGGCCAAGCAATCTGCTTGCTGTTGGCGACGCTAATATTGAAAAGATTGAACGATTAGTTATAAATTTTCAACCTTTCAAGTATCATAAAAAAAAAAATGTAATGTGACATATGATGCATACTCATGAAATTTTTCTTGTTTGATGATACCATATATGCAAGTTTAGTTGGATCTTGAACAAGGTAATGCCTAATTTAGTCTAAAAGGTCAATTGTTTCTGGACCTCCTCTTCTTTGTGCCATTTTCGTGGAGACTTGTATGGTCTAAAAATTGTTTTAGAGATCAATGTCGTATATATTTTTTACTTTTGACACCCCTTCATCACAAGCAATGTTAATTAAATTAAAAATTAACAAAAATAAATAAATAAAAATTCAAAAAATACAAACAAATTAATTAAAAAAAAAAACCATCATCAATTGATTGGACTTGCAACCATTGAGATATGTTCTGGTTGTTGAAACCCATGGATTCATGAGAAAATGAAATGGGAGGTTGATATGGAGTTGGGGTGGCAGCGATGGTCAAAATTACATGATAATAGTCATGATAATAGCAAAGAGACGAGAGCTCAATAAGAAGAGATTAAAAAAAAAACACACATAGAAAATGACAAAGAGAGTAATCAAGACGCAATAGTTAAAGTGATGAAAATTAAAAAAGAGAAGTTGAAAAAGTGGATGATTAAGTGAGCAATATACTAAAGACAAAGAGATTATAGAGTTCACAATGAATTGCGATGGCACTGACATTGTAAAGAAAAACAAAAAAGTAGAGAAAATCAAAATTGAAAGGGAGAGAATGAAAGATTATAAAAATTGATTGAAACATTTCTTCTTCTTTTTTCTCTGAATCTCATAAGCGATCGGAGCCCATTGTCAATAGGTTTTGGTTGCCCCATTGACAATGGTTTTTTTTTTTATTTAATTACAAAATAAAAACAAAATGCAAAATGCTAAGCATCTTCTATTAAAAATAAGTTTTAATTTCAAATTTTCTTTTTTAATTTGACTCAAAAAATGTGAGTAAAGAGAGAAAACGCCTTTGAAATTCAATTTGGTTCCCAAATTAAGACTCAATAATGGCAACAAAATAATAAATATTTCTAGCTAAATAACCACGATTCTATATCTATAATCATATTTATGATTGTAACTACACAGTTATGGATTTTTATAATTGTGCTCATAATTGAGTAATGAACTATATTTGTGGTTTTTATATGTTATTGTTTTAATATATTATATAATTAAATAAATTTTTCAATAAAATTCTTTTTTTTTGTAAATATTAGTATAATATATTTTAAGTTCACAATTTTATTTATTAAATATTTTTATAAATAATGTACAACTTAACGATATTTATAAAGAAATATATATTTATTTAAATTAATAATTTATAAAATAATAATATAACGATATTTTTATTTTTAAACTATAATCATAGCTGTATCCATTTTAGTTGGGTTTTAAAGTGTTTGCTAGGCATGATTACGATTTTTGTTTTTCAAAATTAACCTAATTGCTTTCTATTCCTAAATTTATCTTTACTTTTAAGTCATATATATTTTTAGAGTAGGAGGGTGTCATGCGTGCTATTTATGTATAGATAAAAATAATGTACAATTGATAGTTGAAGTTAGGCTTTTTAGATTTAATTATTCTAAATTTATATGAAGAAGAGTTTGGATGTAGCGATAAAAATTAGTTTCAAGTTAAATTAAGTTAGAGGTTATGAATTTAAATTTTATTTTCAAAAGAATTTAATTTATTAATAATATTTATATAATTTTTATTTTCAAAAGAATAGATTTTTGTTAACTACCATATCTAAGGGGAACATTTTTTATTAGAAGAAAAATCACTAGTAATATCTGTAGTTTGCCGAGCTTAAATCATAAGCAGCACTGTCAGGATGGCCGAGTGGTCTAAGGCGCCAGACTCAAGTTCTGGTCCTCGTGAGAGGGCGTGGGTTCAAATCCCACTTCTGACAATCTCAATAAATTTTTGCCTTCTTTTTACAAATATGCAACTCATTCGCGGGCCTTCCCATGAGGTCCAAAACGTGTTTTTTTGTTTTGGGTCGACAGAAGGCCCACACGCAAATGCTTAATCATATCTATACATATATATATATATACACCAATACCATGTGAGTGCTATGGCCGGATTTGGTTGCAGGGCCCCAACGCTCATGTCCTTGATTTTATTAAAGAGGGTAAATCGTGAAATACGTTTTAAAAAAATTAAGGTTTAAACTCGTAACCCACTAAAATAATATTGATATATTATTCGTCTAATTTTTTTTTTTTTGACAATCAAGCTATATCTGGAGACTGCAATGGTCGGACTTGAGCAATAGAAAGAGGGAGAGAGATAATAATGTGTACTTATTTATTTGATTGATTAATTAAGTAGCTCTTAGAGATGCCATTAGACTTGGGTCTTCCCATGAGGTTCAAAACGTTTTTTTGTTTGTTTTGGGTTGACAGAAGGCCAACACGCAAAACGTTCTTAATCTCTAGTTGCTTAATCATATCTACAGACATATATATACCAATACCATGTGAGTGCAATGGCCGGACTTGGTTCTAGGGCTCCATTGCTTATGCCCTTAATTTTGTTGAAGGGATAAATTGCGAGATATGTTTTGAGAAGGTTAAAACTCAAACTCGTGACCCACTAAATAATATTGATATATTACTTGTCTAATTTTTTTTTTGACAATCAAGCAATACCCTGAGGCTGCAATGGCCGGACTTGGGTAACAGAAAGAGGGAGAGAGATGATAATGCGTACTTATTTATTTAATTGATTAATTAAGTAGCTCTTAGAGATGCCATTAGACTTGGACCGTAGCACGATATACCAATATTCAGTGTACGATTGAGTGGCGATGGATCTATTCAAATTCAATGCATCATATATATATATATATATATATATAATTCTATGGATGATTTTAATTTAATTTTTGCATATGCCTTGCCAGAGGACAATATCCAACCAATCCACTCCACTCCACTCCCGAAAAGAAAACTGATCAAGCATTCTATCATACTGGTTGATTGCACCAAATTAATACGTTCTAGTTCTAGTGGTGATTAACAATATTTTATGATAAATATAAGGTAAAATTGTAAATTCCAATCGTTGCACGTTCTTTAACGTAAAGATTTACAGTTATTTGTCATGCATAAAAAAAGGAAACTACCTCTACGTACGTTTAGGTTAAAATTAATTGACCAAAAGGGGATTAAATCTCACGTTTTGGCATTACAAAATAGTAGTTATATTATAAGTATAAAATGTCAGCCTTCATGGACCTAAACTTTTCCTATAAAATAAACAGATTTGTGATTGAAAATGAATATTCATGTTACTGATTCCTTCCTCTATTTCTCAAACTACTTACTCTTCTTTTCTCCTCCAAATTCTCGTCTTCTTCAATCTCTCACAAGGTTGTTGCTGCTCCCCATCAAATTGAACACTTGAAAACCTTTTACTTTAAGAAAAGTACTATTTTCGTACCATGATCGATCTGATCAAAATGGGTGTTTTGTTTAATATATTCTCAATTACTGTTTCGAGATTAAACATTTGCTCCACATTTTTAGGAGATCGAGACAGTGGGCCCCACTTCTCAATTTCTTCTCGCCCTTTCCCTCTTAGATATCCATATATAGTTGAGTATTTAGATTTTTTTGTTTTAATTATGGGTTAAAGGCTTAGATTTTAAGTTCCCGTAAACATGCTTTTTTTTATCTAATTTTCTCGTAGTTCTTCCTATTTCTGTTACTTAAGAAAGATGAAAGTAATCCATAACTTTATTGATATCCTGATCCGATTGAGAGATATATATACCAGAAGATTAGATATACTTTATTCTCGATCTAATTGTCCTTGTTTTATTTTTCCTTTGCTAGAAAGAAAGATTCAATACAAGATCAGATAGAAACTCCACTACAAGCAAACAAAACCCAAAGAGCACAATCCACAGCCGAAGGCTCCAAATAAAAGAAATTTACACGCTGCGAAAAAGGCTACAAGGGGCAAATCCTAAGAAGCCGCTGTTAGGGTGAATTGCCAAGAGGTGAGCGTTGTCTTTGAGCAGGATTATTGGGTCAAGGTGAGGATGGCAATGAGGAGCAAGTACCACACTCCATGCATGGGGGCTAATTGAATGGAACATGCTCAGCGACCACATCTAGAACAACCATGACCCAGTAACACCAAAACATGTATATCTGTTGTGCAGAGTAGACTTAATTAGAGCACATCTTTCACTAAGCAAAGACAAAGCCCCCCATCATTCATGGCCAGTAGCAAACCAGAAGGGATAGAAGACATGCGAACCTAGAAAGGCAACAAGCCACTCTTTGAAGGAGCGATGGAACAAGGTAAGGCGTAAATTCATTATTAGCAGGCGTAATGACATGACAGAAGCATATCCAAAAGTTAGGGTTTGCGGGTTACTTGCTCTGTGGGTCTTTCCCTGCGTCCCATGGATGGATGAGGAGTTCAACCATGAGTGCAAGAGAGGCCATCCATCAACAATCTTTTATTAGATGGCGGTAAGCTGAGGGCTTAGGAAAAGACTCTGGGGAGGATTAAGTTGACGTAGCAGGGGAGGAATCCACTTTAGGGTTTCAAATAGAGAGAGGAGGGCAATGTTCATAATATTAAACAGTTGGATTTAATTTCCAGTTCTTACATAATTTAATTATAAACTCACCAGAGAATAAATCACAGATAAGTTGTATTGACAATTTCTCCATTAATGCAAAATGAGCTTCGAAAGGAAGAGAGGACAATCTGTTATCCAATGCACATTATGCTGCTGCCAAAAATGAAAATTGAGAGGATCGACGAAATAAACTCTCGGAGTTGATTATAATTAACAGGTACTATTGGAAAATGCCACAAAAATCTTACCTTAGCAAATCTCCTAGAATGCTAATGCAATAATTTACAATGAATGCATGGTAAGTCTCATCAGTGAGCCAAAATGTTAAGAAGGGAGACTCTGTGTTGGATCAGGCGCCTGAACAGGCAATCCAGTCCAGCCTCAAGCCCTTCTGTCCTGTCATTAAAAGCTTGCAATCTTCTTCTTGCCATTTCCACACCAATCTTTGCACCATTATTGCTCCTAAGGCATCCATGCAAAGACTGGATGGCCTCATCAACACTTCCCACTTCATTGAAAATCTTGCCATGGCCACTTTCTGAGGCTGCTACTTGCCTTGTAATCATCAACTTTGAGATCAATGACCATCCCTTAGCCTTTGACTTTGATACCGGCACTTGCAAGAACACCAACACGCACCGAATCACAGAGATGGCAATACCGATTACTTCTCTCAACACTCTTATCATCTTTGATAAGTAGTGATCCTGATCCCTGTCCAAGAGAGGAGAGGGTCCAGTTTTCATCTCTATTTGCTTCAATGATCTAAGACCCCTGGTGATGTCCTTCTTCACTTTCTTCCTGCAGCAAAGGTAAGAACTGAGGTTGCTCACAGTGCTGGAGTCTGCACCCTTCCTTCGCAACACAGACTGAAGATCTTGAACGCTCTCCTTCATGAGCGACAAGAAGTCTCGTGCCATGCTGCATGAGTCCAACAATCCTATGGAGCCCTCGAGTGCCTCTTCCACTAGTACTCCATGTTGATGCTGGAGAAGAACTTGCCGGGTGACTGGAGAACGAATGAGTTCTTCGACACGGTTGTACAACTCTGCGAGCCCAACCAGGCCTGTTCTAATAGTCTCAGCGGTTAAAGGAGATGCAGAACCTGTGGATATTTCCCAGGTCTTAAGCTTGTTTAGTTCAGCTTCAATCTTGTCACAATGGGGATGTAACCTGGAAGGCAAGCTAATAGACCTAAAATGACATTGTGAACCGGTTAATGCAGATGACCTTGCCATCTTTTCTCTCTACCAAAGCAAGGCCTAAGGGCTGAATGTGATGATCCTTCAATGGCTCGAATGCATTTATATGAACGAAGGCTGTTGATGTAATAGCAGTGTGCCTGCATGTGCTGTCGATTATGTGGATATAATCCTACCCTCTCTGATGATCATGCAAAAATTTGCCACCAACCGGCAATCTCAGATTCCGTTTTCAATCTCGTGGCCACGAAATGGCCAACGTTGGGCTCCTATATTACTTAATTGAAAACAAGGGGCACAGACCATAAGAACTTGATGCCTCATTGCCTCCCCAATAATCACTGGTGCTATCATCTTATCTTCAACCAGAGAGAATACAGCCTTAATTAAAAGTAGCATTTTCTTGCTGTGGAGCAATTTCTAATCTCAACAATGATAGCTGGCAATCCATGCATTGCATACCCACAAACCTATGCTCATGATTGCAGCAGGGAGCGAATAGGGTTTGATAGAAAAGTATAGGTTTGTTGGAAGCCTAAACCTAATTTGGTGCAAGTTCCACATGCATGGCATAATGTGGCAGAAGAGTTATTCTTTTAGAAGAGACAAGGCAGGCAACATTTAGAAATGTATATATATTCTCTTTATATTGGAAATTGGTGCAGGCCCAACGAAGACAATGGAATAAAAAAAGGATTTTGGATGGAAGCAGGTGGTAGCCTGTTGGCAAAGATGAGCCTTACAAAAATGAATACCCACAACAGGCCTTGATTCTCCTTGTCTCCATGTCTATTTACTGTCCCAAGGATTTAATTTTAATTAAACTTATCGTGCAAGCTGTATGACATTGTAACAATGTTTACTGCATTTGAGTAGCTAATGATGAGGCACGTTTATAAATAATAACAGAGGAGAGCATGGGCATCCTTCCTGCATTGCCCATTATATATATTATTAATTTGGAATAATATATATTATTATGAATGCATATTTATCCAGAGTCAAGCATGGAGAACGGTGTACCAACTGTTGTTGCTCAACAGTAGAGCAGTAATGACAGAGAGGATTAAGGGTATCGAAATACAGAAATAATTAACACTGGCTTATGGCTAAATGATATTTCGACGATAGGTTAGATTATAGATTATTGGTTTGATCGATTACCACCCTTAAGTCTATCAACTACCCGACATCTCATGTCAGATTGCGTTTTTCCTTTTCCCAAAAATTTAAAATTGGTTACATTGACCTAATATTTATGCTAACAGTCTCTGTGTATATATTGCATCTGTTATTAATTATTTAGCCTGTAGGTTCTTAATTAGGGACGTTTTTGTGAAGGCTGCTTTTATGAGAGTCCCAATTAATTGTTTCTACTTTCATCATTTCCCTTTTTTTTATTTTTCTTTTTCTCAATAACAAACACAAGCATAACGATGGCCATACAAAGCAAGGCCAATAGAGAATCAAGAAGAAACCGAAGGATGGGGCTAGAACTTAAATGGAGCATCAAAGGCATATATAGGACCATAGAGATTGGGAAAGGAAATCAATAGAAAAAGGCTTGCAAAGCATGACGAGGGTACCACTAAAATATAGGACCATAGAGATAAGGGTACTACTAAAATATATATAGCTCGGAGATCCCCATGCGAAGCATGATGAGAATGACCCTAAAGAGTAAAGGATTAATGCTCAATGACAAGCAAAGAAATGACCACAAAGGGCTGCAGTTCGTGAAGCAAAACAAATCTCTTGATTTCCTTACCTTAGGACCAAATGCCTTAGAGCCAACATAGACACCATAACCAGTGTCGTACTTTAAATTTTGAGGTACTGAAGCGAAATATAAAAATAGGCTCCCAAATTGGCCATAAGGGCGAGCCGACGAGTGTGTAAAACTATGACGAAGCGATGGAGTGAGAGAGAGGCAGTGAGCAATGGAGAGCGAGCCACCAGCCACGAGGGCGAGGTGAGCCGATGAGGGCGAGCGACTGAGCAGAGCAGCGAGAGGCGAGGGCGAACGAGAAAACATCGGGAGGAGAAAGAGGCAACGAGCGAATTAGTGAAAGAGAGAGAAAGGTAGAGGCAAAGCTTTGGAGAGGGAGTGGGAGAGGGCGGCTGGCCTGGGCAATGGGCCCTTGCAAGGAGGAAGGTTTCCAATTTATGAACCTCCAAATAGTCAAATTTTCATGGCCCTGAGGCAATCGTCTCATGAGTCTCATGAAAGGTCCAGCCCTAACATAACCAACAATCATTACACAAAAAAAAAATGAACAGTTAAAGATCCCAAGAAACAAAGAGCAATATAAAGGAAAAAAGTTGTAACTAGGGGTCCAGTCACGAGAGCTAGAAGGGAAGGGGCATATATGCAGTGATCATACGTTAAGCTTTTGGAATATTTCAAAATTTTACAAAATTTTGAAGGGTTAAATTATGAGGAAAATCATTTGAATATGCCTGATTGATAAATAAATTAAAAATTTTGATACTAATGAGATTGTCAAAATTGTTTAGGATTTTGGACTACTAATTTTTGGTAAAAAAAAATCATTAAATGAATGACAGCTAGTAGTTTATTTAGAAATTTAGGTGTTAGTGTAATTACCAAAAATCTGTGAAATGTTTGGCAAGATAATTTTCACAAAAAAATCATATAAAAGAGATTAATAGATTAATATTCAAATTTTTACTGTATGAGTGTGATTATTTAAAAAAAAAATTATACTTGAGTGGTCCAAAAAATAATCCTTGTGACATAAATTTTAGAATTATCTCCGAAATAATAGTTATGAAAATTGATTTCAATATAAATTCGATTAGTAATAAAATAGTAATGCACCATACAAAATAGTAAAACTTGAAAATTTATTTGAAATAAGCTTGAAAATAAATTAATATTACATATAGTAGTGTATTTGACCAAGATAATGATTAAATATGTGAAACTGAGAAAAAATATACTTGAATGAAACAATTAATCAAAAAGAAAAGTAGATATATATATATATATATGAAAAGAAAAATATATGTATACTTATAAAAAGAAAAAAGAAAGTAAAGGGAAAAAATAAAAATAATAAAAGTGAAGGAGTTCCAGCCAACGTGAGCTGTGCACCGCACCCAATGCAATAGTGGTACAAAATTCCACTAAAAATGAAGGTTTTGAAAAGATAAAACAAAATAAAAATTTCAATAATTGGTGAAAAAATTAGGCAAAAATTTGAGTTTATATAAAAAAAAAAAAAAGAAAAGGAGAAGGGGGCAGTCTTCTGTCTTTAGTGACTCCAGATATAGTGTGGAATTAAAATGGAGAGAACAGAAAAGAGAGAGGCCTTTGGCTGAGGAAGAAGGAAGAAGGAAGGTGTGAATGAGCCAAACAAAATTTTTTTCAAGCACATTACCAAGGTAAGGGATATGAATAAATTTTTCTTAGCAAGTGAAATATATATTTTTGTTTTCCTACTTACACGTTTTTTTTTTTTTTTGGATATTGTCGATGTTCGAAATTGGTCGACCGTGATTCGTAGACCTGCAATGAAAAAAATGAGCACAAAATACAAAGAGAAAAAACAAATGAAAACCAATAATGAGTCACACACAGGAAAGTTTTTACGTGCTTTAGATAAAATAATGTCTAGTTCATGACTGTTCTCTAATTATTCTGACAGAGTAACGGTATGTCATTATTGTTCATCCCCTACAATGGTGTTTTTGATCCTTATTTATAATGTGAGGTGTTTATAATTTTTACAAAATCCATAAATAGAAGGATAATGTTATAGGGGATAAAGTGTCCTTATTAATTCCACAAAATTGGGAGTAAGCTCCGTATTACCAGGGATCTAATTTACCTCAGATAAAGTAAGTGGGTCCTAACCTCCGGTTGTTTTGCAGTCTTTGTTGTTATGAGAACTAAACAGTTAGGCTAGCAAGCTAGGAGCATTGCTGAGAGCTCATTTGGTTTGGTCAGCGAGCTGGAAGTATCGTTGGGAGTTTGCTTGGTTCTGCAATTTGAGCTCGGGTCTCAGTGACATGTGATCTTATTCTGACAATCTTGGCCTTGGACCCATTGGGTTTCAGGAGATTGAGTCAACCTACTGGGTTGAGTCCAGCCCATAAGAAGTGGTTCGGAAAATACCCATAACAGATATTTTAACTTTTTATTGTTTAATTATACTTCTGAATTATACAATTTCAAGTCAATTTAATTTCTGTATTTTGATTTTTTTTATATAGACATTCAAACTTTTCATTATTTCAATTACACCATTAAACTATACATTTTCAAATTAATTTAATCACTTCTTTAGAGTAATATTATGTGTTATTATTGTATCTAACATTTGTATTGTTTGGATGCATAACAAAATACATAAATACAGAAGTGTTACATTAAATATCACTTAAAGTGTCCAAATAATATTTTTTAAAATTTTCCCTAATTTATTGTTGATATTTTAATACTTTTTTCTTTAATTATATTTGAAAAAAGTTAGCATTAAATAATTATTTATTTAATTTATAAGTTTGGAAAACATATTTAAAACAATTATTTATAAAAAATGATATTTAGACACAATGTAAAGTGATATTTAATGTAACATTTTTTCATTTGAATATTTTGTTACGTGTTTAATCAGTACAAGTGTTAGATATATCAATCACACAAAATATTACTTTTGAGAAAGGGTTAAATTGACTCAAAAATGCATAATTCAGGAGTATAATCGAAATAATAAAAAATTCGAGTGTCTACATAAAAAAATGTCAAAGTATAAAAGTTAAATTGACTCAAAATTACATAATTTAATGGTGTAATTGAAATAACAAAAAATTTGAATATTTAAATAAAAAAATATGCAAGTACATGGGCAAAAATATATATTTAGCCTTTTCTGATATGATGATTTGACTTCAAAAATATTATCCTAAATTCCTTGCAAAAAATGTTAAAAATAACTATGCATATACTTTGTTATGTATTCTTTGGAAAATGTATGTTACATGTGAATGTTTTGATACATATTTGAAATTTGTTGAAAAGCAATACAAGTCAAAATGTTTATACAATGCCTAATATATAGATATCTCACCCCTAAATATATTTTTCTTCTACAAAATGTATATATGTAGATGTGAAAGCAGCCCTTCAACGACAAATAGAAGATTGTTGAATGAAAGAATATGTTTTTTTTTGGTAGTATGAGATGATGATGATGATTAACTAGGCTCCCAAATGGACCGACCTGGGAAGAGTAAAGAGTTCCTATGATTAACATTGGTGTAAATCTTTCTCCATGCCTCCTTATTAGTTGCAATTCCTATAAGGATTTTTTGAAAGAAAAATGACAAAACTTTTTGCAAGCTCAGTCAGAAGTAGTTGAATTTTAGTTGTTTGTGTAGTCTTAAAACTAAATTGTTTCACACTTATAACCATGTTTTATAATATTTGTTGGTTCGAAACAATGTTTACAAAATCAGACCGGAGAGCGAACCGGCCTATTAATTGGATCACGAGTCAGTTGGTCTGACCAGTTAGACCGGAGTGATCCAACCGGATAATGTCATATATATATTTTATAATTAAATAATATATATTAAATATATATTTTAATATATATTTCTCATAATAATATTTTATATATTATTATGAGAAATGTTATTATTAACTAATATATAATTATTATATATGTTATTAAAAAATTAATTAATAATTAAAAATTTAAAAATAAGTAAGAGAGTGAAAAAAATTGGGCTCAACCCGATTCCCGATTCATCAGTCTAATCGAATTTTGATCAAGTTGAAAGAGATTTAATTTTTTATGTCAAATCAAACTAGATAGGCCATTGGTTCCCGGTTAAACCAGTCCAATCAGCCAATTCGATCCAATTTTTAAAACAATGGTTCCAAATGAGTCCATGGGCTTCATTCTTCCTTTTCATTCTCTAATCGTCGCAAATGAAAAATTCCATCGAGTCTACACCACCTTTATTTTTATTGTATCCCTATCTTTATTTTTATTATTATTTCATTTTCGGTAATAATTTTCAACCACAACTCCCTCGCCTGTACTTTGTTTTTGAATTTTTGCATTAATACCATTCATTTATCGCCCCTTCTCATTTTTTAAGTGATTGTTCTTGTGTAACCTTTGATATTCGTGTCCTCAATTATGTTAGAAGAGATAAATTATAAATTGAGCATTTAACTCTTACGCAAGACAAAGATTAAATTTACAACTTATTAAATTAATACCGATATAATATTCATCTAACCACTCGATCTATGTCCCTTCTCATTCTTAACCAATGGTGGCAAAGCTTGGAGATGTTTGTATTCATATATAGTGTGCAGTTCCTCTTTGTTTCCTAGCCATTCGCAATCATTAATTTATTAACTGATGATCATCGAGTTAATAATAGCCCATCGACACAATCAAATTGGGAGAACAAACAAAGAAACACAAACGATGCTGCTCAGCAGCATCTATAATGAACAATTAAAGTAATAATAACAAAACAAATTTGCAAAAAAGCACTAGAAGACCAACCAAAAAAAAAAAAAAATGCTTCTCCTTGGTATAGTACATATGTAAGGTCGCAAACGAATCATTTGACTCGTTAAAAATTTATTCAAATTTATTTGTTAAAGTAAATAAATTGAGATTAATTTTAAAATTTAATTTGTAAATGAGCTGCGATTGAGCTCAGTAAAATTCGACTTGTTAATTCACGAGCTGACTCAATTAGAGAGTAGCGAACAATCTCGATTATAAGTTCGCAAGTTGGATCATTTAGAGATTTGTAAGCAAACTTTATTATAAACTCGCGAGCAGCTTATTAATAAGCTTATTTATAAATACATTAATAAATTTATTTATAATTTTATAAAAATATTATTTAACATAAAATTATCAAATTTTAAATTATTATAATAATATCATTAAATTTTGTTGAATATGATTTTAAAAATATTTTGATGATGAAAAATTAAATACAAAACTTTAATACACTTTATCCTTTAGAATGCTTGGATAAGAAGATATGTTGTGACTAAAAAATTAATTAATTAATATATGAGATTAATAAAATAATTATCATTTTAATTGAGTAAGAGAATGTTTAGTTGTTCTCGACTAATTTTTTTTTTTAATCAAATAAAATTTAAACATTTAAAGGGTTAATTAATTATATATTTGTTTTACTCGAATATATGACAAAATAATATTATTTGAATAAGTAAAGAGTTCATCTATTAAATGTCAAGTTTATGTATTTAAACATTTAATCGACTAAAATATATTATTAGTTGAATAACTTCATACTTATTCAACAACTAAGACTCTAATTGTTTGTTGTTTTCAATCTATTTTTAATTTTTAATTTTTTAAAACACTAAAATTACGTTTACTTATTAATAACTTGAGTGTGAGTTTCAATGCTTGAATTATTAATCAACTAAATGAAAGTTGTAATTGAATAAAATCATATTTCACTCAAATATCAAAAAAACTTATTCGAGTAATTACATATTATATTCAAGTAATACATATTTTACTCAATTAACATTCAAATAAATTTTAAAAAATTAATCGTTACATAGATAGTATTAAATGCACATTTTAATTATTTATCTACAAACAAAATTTATAAAATAAATACTGTAAAATTTATAATAATTTTATCTAAAATCAATTGTTCATAATAATTCTACTAAAAATTAATAAAAATTCATAATAGTAATTAAAATATTAATAATTTTAAATAAGATTATTATGAATTGTGTAATATTACATCAATATATATATAAATAATAGCATCATTAAAATATAATAATTATTTAAAAAATGTGTATATATTTTGAGTAATATGCATCATAATAAAAAATTTTATATTTTATATATTATAAATTACAAAATACACCATGTAAATAGTTATTGTTCTAAAAAAGTTAAGATTTTGTGTTTCAGTTTTTAGTTTTTAGTTTTAAATTTATTTTTAATTGTGTTTGAGTATCTATTTTAAAATTTTTAAAAGCACATTTTTTTTATCATTGTGAAAAACTATCTTTTAAAATAAAAAACTATAAAACTCTTTTGCTTTAAAATTTTGAAAAAAAAATATTTATGATATTTTATTTAAAAATTTTAATTATTAAATAATAAATTAACTCTTTTTAATATAACATTTTATAGTAAATATTATTATACAATATATGTGTAATACACGTAATAATATATACTATACCCAATATATATTTTTAATTATAATATATATATACTATAATTTAAAAATTTTAAATAAATATATAATTTTATTTTCTAAATTTAAGAATTTTTTTTTCTTTTCTTTTCTTTTTCTATTCTTTCAAGCGCTAAGCACTTCTTCTTCATTCCCAGCAACCGTCGCCAGCCAGAAATTTACACAATCAAAGTCTACCATTAGAAAGGTCAAATCAAGAGGGTTAATATACACAAAAATGAGCCCAATTTAATAGTTAGATTTTGATAAATTTAATTTTTAATTTTTGACCAAACCTCAAAAACGTAGTCATTATCGTCAATGGTTTCATGGTCGTCAGCCGTCATTTAGATGCTGCTTGGCCGACTTGTGGTCATCAAGCCATCATCACCTGCTTGCTTTGTTATAGTCGCCGTTTGGATATTACTTGGCCATCAGTATCATCAAGCCATTATCATTGACTTCATGTGGCCACCAACAATGGAGGATGAAGGAGAAAAAAGGAGTGCGACGGTAATAACGGGCAAGGTCGATAGCAACAAGAAGAAATGAGAGAGAGACGATGGGTTCTGCCATATTAAGTTTGGGGATGGAGCGGTGGGAATGGCGTCTTCTGAGTTTCGTGTTTTCAATTAGTTTTGACTGAAAACACTCAAAACAACAAACGTTATTTTGAATTTTCTTTATAATTTTTTTTTATTTTTACAAATATATTTTTTAAAATAACAAAATAAAAGCATTTTTAATATTTTAAAAAACTAAAAACTCAAAATGTATTAAAAACAACAAAGAGAACAAAGACCTAATTTATTGATTTGTGCTTCCAATTGCCTGCATGTTGAAGGGGGAAGAACGAAAAATCGAGACCCACAACCTCTCGTCATAGCTGCCTGTTGCCGCCAACTTCAAAGACGAAGAAGCCTGCCATTGAAGCCTCTTGCCACCACCCTCTCTACCACCAGGGCGATCACCTACCACCACCACCGGTCGTTGCATTCTCCCCCTCTGCCACCTCTCACCGTCATCACACAACCCCTTCCCTCTTTGCCATCACTACAACACAACTCCTCTCTCTCAAGTTGGTTTGATTTAAAGTTATATTTGTTAATTATCATGTTAATATTGTTATTACATATCAAATTATTAAGTTGTTTTTAAAACAAAAATTCAACCTTGATCTTTAACCCATCCTCGAGCTTGATCTCAAGTCGAGGTTTTAGGCTCGAATCGAGCTCAAGCTCAAGCTCAGCTTGGCTTCGCTCAGTTTGGTTCGATTCCAACCCTATATAGATAGTTGTGAAAATCGTTCACGAGTCATTCATGCAAATTAGACAAAATGCTTCTCTCTTCAAATATGGCGAATACAAAATGCTGCTTGCAATTGAACAAGTTTATTGTAATACAGTAGAATACAAGTTACCAAAGAAACTGGTAAGAAAAGAAAAAAGCCATCAATAAGTTTTACCTCAAAGCATACTTGCAAACTTGGATGTGTGAACCTATCGCACCTGACCATTCCAGGTGCAATGAGAAATATGTACTTGCACATCGATGCTGAAGGGCCAGATCAAGGACCATATACCAAATTTCCAACACTGAAGATCCGAACCAAACAATTAAGCATGGTGGCAAAACCGATGGTTCTCAATGGTTGCGTTCCTCTAGGTGGTTAGATTGCTCACACCCCCAATTCACGCTGGATCCAGACCTGAAAGCTTTGATAATATTGGCTGGTAGTTGGCAACCTTCGGATGGTCCCAGTTTCCTGCTTGTTGCATTTTCCCAATACAGTTGCATGCTCCAGTGCCAATCTAGTGGGTATGCTTTGTGCCAGGTTTAGGGCCATAACAGGATGCCCTTTTCTTGGTTTTCCAAGGGAAATTCATTTATCATTCTGCCATTCAAACCAATTGCAGATTACCACAATCCCTGCCTCTTCGGAACCTAGTAGAAAGAAAATCAACTGCTAGTTTACCAGCAGTACAGGAATGCAAATCTCAACCAATTCTAGCTTAGTACTGACAAATTAAAAAGGTAAAAACAATAATAGAAACAGCTACAAAGGACCAATACAAATAGCAAAACTGAGCAGTTATGAATCCGTACAGCTTACAAATTGAAGAGGAGAGAGCATGTAAGCTAAACAAAATTATACAATCCATTTCAGGTTATTATCAATTTATAGAAAAACTGAGAATTATATTTTATATTTTGTCATGCAGCATAGCTATCAAAAGAGCATGTTGCCTCAAAAAGTCTGGTTGATGAATAAACAGCCGATCAACCTGATCCACAATTTTTTTTTTTTTTTTTTTGAGACAGTAAGTGTGGACTTCCGTTGGATTTAGGGACCCGTGCACTATTTCTTGTTTCATAACATCCAAAGAGTTATGGGGTCTGAACGGAATTTGGAGTTGATTTTTTTTTTTTCAGGGGAAGGATGCCAATGACTACCAAAAACAAGCTCCCTTGAGGCCTCCTAAACATAAAGTCAACAAGAGCTGAGAACACTCCTAAATACAATGCCCAGGATACAAGAAAAGCATCTGGTGGTTGAGATTTGAGCCATAATTCTATAGGTTCTTGTTTAAGAATGACATGCAATAAAATTGCACTCATCCAACCCTCCTAGGACCTTGAACTGGAGTAAATACCTGTAAATTGGGCTATTATTTTACTTTTTGGACCATTAAGGAAAATGAAGCTCCAAGCCTAACTTGAGCATCCAAAGCAATACATTTGGAGCTAAAGCTTAACAGATGCTAGAAAGGTTGCCAATTCCAACTAAAATAAAAAAGGGAAGCGTATTCACGGAGGCAAGGAGGGAGTCAATTTCAGGTTTCCATCAAATGGGAATGAAAACAGAAGATACAATGATTCAAGATAAGTTGTGAAAACAGAAGATACATTGACTCAAACTGCCTCTCTCAAGTCGCCAGATAGACTTTCCTCTATATTTGGGGCCAAACACATGCAACGACATAAAATTGGTTTAATATTAAACAATCAATTAGGGTTGTCACAATTTGTATTTGTACTGAAAAAGATATTACAGCTATCATACAACTATACCCTTGCCTATATACCTAAATATATAAATATATATTACCATACATAAACAATAATTTTAAACCCTGATACACCAGAGGTTTTGATAATGCATCTAAGCGCATAAATACCAATTATCATATATAAACAAGACTTTTATATTCTAGGACTCTAGATGCTTGAATTAAGTTGACTTGATCTACATTTAAAGAAGCAAAATGTAGCCATGACATCATTTCCTATCCTTTACTCAATGAGGTCCACCAACCCACCCAAGTCCTTCCAAAGGCATAACATAATATTATTTATGTCGGAATTTTCCACTCTGGAGTAACAGATTGCAAGTATATGGGCTAGAGTTGGCAATTGTATGCAGTCAGCACCAAGGCCAGTGATGGTGGTGGACAGTTGGGAGGAGGCAGGTGGCCTATGGTCTGTGGTGGGTATTAAGGTGGTGTTATGTCATTGTGTGATAGTGCTAAGTCATGAAAGACAATGTGTTGAAGAAAGTGAAACATGGTGTTTTGCAGAATGCAGAGGCTACTGTCTCTGTACCGAGAAGTGATGAGTGGAGAAAGTGACCACTGGTACCGGCAGCTTTTAGAGTATAACAGATCATAGGGATTAAAACACAAAAAGATGGGTGGAAACAATGTTAAAATATAAATGGAGAATCATCTTTTTCATGTCCCGTGTTGGGCACAACTATAATTTGACTCAAATTATATTGTAAGGTTCAGAATTCATGAGAAATTCGTTTGGACGAAAAAACGAATCTCGAACTCATGAAGCAGAAGACACTATGAGAAAAGTCCAGCATCATAGTATAAACTTGAAGACTGTTTCCTTAATGAGTTTGGAAAGGGAGCAGAAAAAGAAAATGCAAAAGGGCTCTATTTCTTCATTTGATCACCAAGTAAAATGCTGCAGAAAAGATAAATATAAGGAAAGTAGATAATAGTTTTTTTCTAATGTCATTTCTCCTACCACGTGATTTATTATCTGCACAGGAAAAATCTAACTTCTACTGTTTCCTTATGTCCCACTAAAAACGAATAGGTCTATGGCAGCATATTCTTTCAAGCCTGGACAGGGCAAGTGTAACATTCCCTCCATAGTAAAAACACTAGTAATAAACAACAGAATGAACATAAAAGATAAACAGATATAAAACCATTTATATTAAGTAATAAAAGATACCCACAAATAATTGAGTTAGTAATGAGCTTAACTGAAATTGCATATAAAAAATAAGCTTTAACTAATTCAAGTCAAAATTTGAACTTTGGACGAAAATTTAAGCCTTGAGGAATTTATGTGATACAAGAAGATTAAGCTACAATGATTGCAGAAATTCCCAAATTAACAACAGAATCAAGTGTCGGTGCATTAGTGGTTAAAACCATAGTCTCTACGTTGTAATGCCATTTTTGAGAGTTACATGATCAGGACTTCGTTTTAAAAATAGGGCTAATCATAAAAATTCCTTTTCACGAATTTGCAATTTTTATCCAATTCTTTCAATTTTGGCAATTAAGTGGGTGCAATTTTATCCAACATATAAAATCGATTTAGAGAGAGTGCTCATACTGAGTTGAAATGCTAGGTGTCATATAATAATATTTATATGACCCATATGTAAACATAAATTAAAAAAAGAAAAAATGTAACTTGAGTTGGGTCTTAAGGTCAACTACATAAATTAAAAAAAGAAAAAATGTAACTTGAGTTGGGTCTTAAGGTTAGTTGACCTTGGTTTAACCTAGGTTGTTAAGAGGTAAGTTATGGTTAAATAAAAAACTTAGAATGGTGGTCAAACCCATATTTTTCCCCCCTATACTTTCACGTTTTTCCGTGTGACCACCTAAACTTTTCGTTATTTCAATTATACCCCTAAACCATACATTTTCGAATCAATTGAACATCTCGCCAAGAGCGTACAAGACACTCGCTAAAATGCCCAAATTATCCCTCCATCCTTTGCAACCCTTGAACATCGCCAACCGTAGTCAACCCCTCACAATCGCCATCTACCCCTTGTCATGAACCTAGGGTTTAACCTATGATCAGTTTGGAAATCGGAAGAATCCGATTCAGCTAAGGCCAAGAACAGAAGGAAATTAAAGGGGAATTTGAAAGAATGAGGGAGAGAATAGAAGAAATGTTAAGGTGATTAGAAGAACAGAAAAGAAGGAGATGAAGATCAAAAAAGGGGAGAGAATTTGGAGGAAGAGAATAAAGATTTAATTCTTTAATTTCTGGATAAAGAAACAAGCCTATTATAGTAGCCTTATATAGGCATATTTGCCTTCTAACAGCCTAGCACATGCTCCCATGTGCTTCTAACCACTTGTTAAAATATCCCTAACAAACTATTCTACCCTATTACAATAATACCCCTTTATTGTTCATAGGGTCATGACAATTCTTCCCTTCTTGAGAGAGTTCTTGTTCCCAAGAACTTGCCGCAAGTAGCCATTGCTTTTTCATCCAATTCCAACTTTCTCTATGTGGATCATCCTCCATCTTTTCTTTCTACTTCTAGGTCTCTTCTTTGTCATTCTTAAGTTCTCATCATCTTCAAAACTAGCAACAACACAGTGGCATCGTTTAGGATCAACAAGTCTTCCTTCTGCTTGTGTTGTCTTCCTCTTACCGTTTGATAAAGAAACCTCCACGTTAGGCAATGGAACAATATCCTTAGGAACTCCACTCTCAATTCCATTTCTTACAAAATTTTGATCTAGCATACCACCTAATCCTTCAGTCCATGCATTAGATGCCAAGGGTAACAAGTTGGCCTTGGTTTCGTTGGTCACTTGATCAAATACTTCCCAGCTTTCCTCTTGCAACCTTCTGGTAATTGCCCTTTGATGTATTAATTCTTCTTCTATCTTGTCAATCTTAGCCGGATAATTTTTTTCCAATTCCAAAAACTCTTGGCTACCTTCTTTTATCTCTATCATCCAGCGAGCTGTTGTCACGAGAAGAACCAGCTGGGCATTTTTGTTTCTTTTTTTTACCTTGCTGTTATTTCTGCAATTTCTGTTATGAGTTAGTTAGGCCATGTGCTAGTAAGGAGAATAGGACAAAAAGGGCTGTTGTAACAGCCTGGGAGGAGAAGATCTGCTACAGCGGGTGTACCAAACACCCAGCCAGTATATATCTTCACCCATGCGCACAGGAGAGGGTATCTATGAATTAAATCAGAATTCCCTACTTACCTCCCGTTCTCCCTCTTTTCTCTCTAGTCTTCCTTCCCATCTAAATTCTTCTATCTCTCTCTCTACACTTATTCTTATTCGGAACCCAAAATCAGTCTGTCATGGAGCAAGCCGTGACAAATTGGTATCAGAGCAGCATCCTTGGCCGAGCTAGGAAGGCAATCGCAGAAGGGACCTGGATGAAGGCATTGGAGGCGCAAGTGCAACAGTTCAACTCGACTATATCCGACACCCACCATCGGATAGAGCAATTAGAGTTAGGAGCTAACTGAAGTCACGAAGCTATTGCGACAATGGATCGGAGAGTGGAAAGCTCCATAGAAGGATTAGAGCAGAGGCTCGAAGGCTCCATAATGCGGGTACGAGAGGATCTGGCTACCCAAATGCAGCAGTTTATGCTGATGTTTGGTCGCCAGAATCGAGTAAGTATGTCCCCTGAATTCCCTCCTAGGGAGAGAACGGAACCAATCCTTCAAGGGAATCGGGAAGTTGGTGGTCAGGGTGCTATGGAATTAGGAGGGGAACCAGAGGACGAGTTGGATGGATTGAATCAGGAGAGAAGGAATGGACAGAATTATATCCACCAACCAGGCTTCCCCATGCCTCGGATGGATATCCCCACATTCGATGGTGTTAATCCCAGATGGTGGTTACGAAAATGTGAGAGGATGTTCGACTGGTACAACATTCCAGAAGAACAGAGAGTGTCGCTGGCATCCGCTTACTTCAATGAGGTGGTTGATGCCTGGTATCAAGGGTGCATAAGGCGAAGAAGGGGTTGCACTTGGGACGAATTTTCGAAAAAGGTGTGCGAAAGGTTTGGGGAAAAGAGCATAGTGGATGTCATAGAAGAATTCAACAAACTCAAACAAATCGGTAGCGTGGAGACTTATCAGGTGTGTTTTGAAGAGCTGAGGTCACTCATGCTTCAATATAATCCCCACCTATCTGAGACATATTTTGTGTCTAGCTACCTGAGTGGACTTAATGAGGAGCTGAGGCCAATGGTCAAGGTATTAAGGCCCCAAACGGTGGAACAAGCAGCAGAAAATGCTCGTTTACAAGAGCTAGCAATGGAGGCGCTACTAAAAAAACAGAAACAGCAAGCAAGAGGAGTAATCACGGGAGCCTCTAATCCGGGAGGAAAGGGTTACACTAGGGAACCAGTAAGGGTAAACGGTGGGAGTAGAGGTGGTATGAGCACTGGCTCACTGTCGTATGGAGACCAACTGAGGGAACAGAGGAGGATCGCTGGCCTCTGCTTCCGGTGTGGGGATAAATACCACATTGGGCATCAATGTAAAAGACAAATACTACTATTAGAAGGGGATGATACCCAAGAGGAAGGGGAGGCAGAGGATGGAGATTGTGAAGGTCCAGAAGATGAAGATAATGGAGAAATCTCCATACACGCTCTAAAGGGAATGGTTAACAACAAAATCATCAAGGTGGAGGGACAAGCCAAGGGAGGTAGCCTCATGATCCTAATCGATAGTGGAAGCACCCACAGCTTCCTTAATGAAGGAACGACTCGAAGGTTGAAATGTAAGCTGGCTGGTACACTTCCTCTAAGTGTAACAGTAGCCAACGGCCAAAAGGTTTTGAGCAGATCGTCGTGTAACGGTTTTTGCTGGGAAATGCAAGGAGAAGAGTTTGAGGCGGATCTAAGACTATTGCAGCTAGGAAGTTGTGATGTAGTTCTTGGGGTTGATTGGATGAAGGGGGTCAGCCCCATCAGCTTCGATTTTAATAAAATGGAAGTGTCTTTTGAAAAGGAGGGTAGGAGGATGACTTTGTCGGGTGACAAGGAAGCTGGAACCTGTAAGATGATTTCAGGGAAGAGGCTACAAAAAGTCTTCAAAGGAAGGTGGAATCAGCTGGCTCAATTCTTCTCAATAATGGCTATAGAAGGAGGGCTAGAGGTTCAAAACGAGTTCGGCTTGACTGTCAGCACACCACCAGGAGGTCTTGACCAGGTACACTACCTAGAAACCCTTAATGAACTGTTGTTAGATTATGAGGATACCTTTTCCGAACCCAAATCCTTGCCCCCAACTCGATCATTTAACCATTCTATTCATCTCAAACCCAACTCTGAACCTGTCAACAGCCGATCCTACCGGTACCCTCCAATCCAGAAAAATGAGATAGAAAAGATGGTTAGGGACATGCTTCAACAAGCCATAATTCAACCCAGCCAAAGTCCATTTGCCTCACCCGTTCTTTTGGTTAAAAAGAAAGATGGATCATGGCGATTTTGTGTAGACTACCGCCAACTTAATGCCATGACCATCAAAGATAAATTTCCCATACCTTTTATAGAGGACCTAATGGAGGAATTACATTCTGCCCAATATTTTTCTAAATTAGATTTACGTTCGGGATACCACCAAATTAGAATGAATCCCGAAGATATTCATAAAACAGCCTTTAGGACCCACCACGGGCACTTTGAATTCTTGGTAATGTCATTTGGGCTTACCAACGCCCCAACCACGTTCCAATCACTCATGAACAGAATTTTTGAGCCACATTTACGAAAATTTATACTTGTATTCTTTGATGATATACTTGTTTATAGTCCCACCTTTGAGCAACACTTAAACCATCTTAGGGCCACCCTCGATATCCTCCGGTCTAATGAACTTTTCATTAAAAAATCTAAGTGTGCATTTGGTCAAGGACAAATAGAGTACTTGGGACATATTATATCAAAGGAAGGGGTTAGCACCAATCCAATGAAGATAGAAGCTATGATAAATTGGCCAAGGCTTGCCTCGGTTAGGGCCCTAAGAGGATTCCTAGGGTTAACCGATTATTACCGTTGGTTTGTGCAAAACTATGGAAGAATCAGCAAGCCCCTAACTGAATTATTGAAGAAAGGGGGATTCGGTTGGGATACCAAGGCTGAGGAGGCTTTTCAAAGGCTGAAGAAGGCCATGAGCAGGGTGCCGGTTTTGGGACTGCCAGATTTTACAAAATCTTTTGTGCTGGAAACGGATGCTAGTGGAATTGGAATTGGGGTCGTGCTGGTGCAGGAGGGAAGGCCATTGGCATTCTTGAGTCAGGTTTTGAGCCCTAAACATCAAGGGCTCAGCATATATGAAAAAGAATTCCTAGCGGTGCTAATGGCAGTGGATCGATGGAGACATTATCTGGAAGGTGGCAAATTTGTGATCAAAACCGATCACGAAAGTTTGAAGTTTCTATTACAACAGAAGCTCCAAACCCAGCTACAAAAAAAAGGGATGGCGAAGTTAATGGGTTTGGACTATTCAATTCAGTACAAGAAGGGTAAGGAGAACAAGGCTGCTGACGCGCTTTCGAGGTGCCATGAGGAAGGAAGCAATGCAGCCATGACCGCCATCATTCCAGATTGGTGCAAGGAGGTGATAAGCAGCTATGAAGGGGATGCCAAGGTAGCGGAAGTGTTAGAAAGGGTGGTAGTCGGTTCTCAGGAACAAGAAGGGTACACCTTAGTGGACGGATTACTAAGGTATCAAGGCAGAATAGTAATTGGCAATAGTGTCAGCCTCAAGACAAAGATTCTACAAGCACTACATGAATTACCTTTAAGAGGACACTCTGGAATTTAGAACACCTACCTACGAGTTAAGCAGCTCTTCTACCAGCCGAAGCTAAAAACAGAAGTAAAGGAATTTGTCATAGCCTGCGACATTTGTAAAAGGTGCAAGTCCGAAAATGTGGCCTACCCGGGACTGCTACAACCGCTTCCCATACCGGAGCAGGCCTGGTCAAGCATCTCAATGGATTTCATGGAAGACCTGCCCAGGTCAGAAGGCAGAGACAACATTCTGGTCATCGTGGATAGGTTAACCAAGTTTGCCCATTTTATAGGCCTAGCCCATCCTTACACAGCCAAGGAAGTGGCAAGGGTTTTCTTAGACCGAGTGGTGGCACTACATGGAGTTCCCAAGACCATAATTTCAGACTGAGACAAGATCTTTACCAGTCTTCTATGGCAGGAGCTAATGAAGGCTATGGGAATAAAATTGGGTCTATCTACAGCTTATCACCCCCAGTCCGATGGGCAAACCGAGAGGGTAAACCAAAGTTTGGAAGCATACTTGAGGTGCATGTGTATCCTACAACCTAAAGAATGGCATCGATGGCTAGCCTTAGCGCAATGGTGGCATAACTCTAACCATCATTCCTCCCTCAAAACGTCTCCATTTGAAGCCCTTTTTGGGTACAAACCACCCCTCCTACTAGCTATGGGCGAGCACACCACGGCGGCCGCGGTTGAGGAATATTTGCAAAGAAGGAGGGAAGTCCTAAGGCAGCTAAAACAGGAGCTGACGTCCGCCCAAAATAGAATGAAACAAGTGGTTGACCGAAGGAGGAGCGAGAGAGAATTTTCTGTGGGGGAGAAGGTTTATTTGAAGCTAAAGCATGCCCACTTGAAATCCATCACACGTGGGCAGGTGACTAAGCTCAGCCCTCGATACTATGAGCCCTTCACTATTCTGGCTAAAGTAGGGAAGGTGGCCTATCGGCTACAATTGCCCGAAGAATCACACATTCATCTCGCTTTTCATGTCTCCCTCTTGAAGAAGGCAACGGGTACAGAACGGGTGAGCTCCACATTTCCCTCGCTGCCAAAGGAAGGAAATGTGTTGGAAGAACTAGAGGTTGTACTGGACAAGAGAGTAACTTACCACCAGGGAGCACCACTCATTCAAGTGTTAATCAAATGGAAGGAAAGGCCAGCAGAAAATAACTCTTGGGAATATCTGCCAGATCTACTCAAGAAGTTCCCTAGAGCAACCAACTTACTTTAAATTTCTTGAGGACAATAAATCTGTTAAGGGGGGAGAATTGTCACGAGAAGAACCAGCTGGGCATTTTTGTTTCTTTTTTTTACCTTGCTGTTATTTCTACAATTTCTGTTATGAGTTAGTTAGGCCATGTGCTAATAAGGAGAATAGGACAAAAAGGGCTGTTGTAACCGCCTGAGAGGGGAAGATCTGCTATAGCGAGTGTACCAAACACCCAGCCAGTATATATCTTCACCCATGCGCACAGGAGAGGGTATATATGAATTAAATCAGAATTCCCTACTTACCTCCCGTTCTCCCTCTTTTCTCTCTAATCTTCCTTCCCATCTAAATTCTTCTATCTCTCTCTCTACACTTATTCTTATTCGGAACCCAAAATCAGTCTGTCACGGAGCAAGCCGTGATAGCTGCATCATTCAGCTCTAGTTTTGGCCTTCCATGAGTATCATTTGGAACATCCTCATCTGCTGTTGCTACCAACACTGTCCTAACAGCCACCATCTTTGTTAATTTTGCCGAAACTAGTATCCTTCTTCCACTCCACACTGGAGGTAAGCAATGAATCTCCTTCCCACCTCCTCAATTTCTCCTTCGGCTACTCTATTTTAAGGAATTCATCTTTGTTAAAATTCCCGTAGTAATCATCAAAGTATTCAGTGGGGAAGTTATAATGATACTTCTTTATCAATATCATCGCAAACTCCATTAACTTCTCGCAGAACATACGATCAAATTCCTCACACTCTTCATGAATTCCACTGCTTGTTCCTTTGTCCCTTTGGTTAGACTCATTCTCAAACTTTTTTTCCTCATGTTTGATTGTTCTAGCTACACTGCTCCTTATCCCTGTTGCTGCCAACTGAAAATGTAGCCTTCTTTGGTTGTCATTGAAGCTCTATTCTAGCTGAAAATGAAGCATTCATCTGCTGTAAATTGAGGCTCCAATGGTCTCCTACGTGCACTGCTTCCCAAGGCTTCACAAGCAGGACATCCCATTGAAAAAGTTGCATCCTTTGGCTGCAATTGAGACCCCATGGCCAACATCCCACGAACATGACACTTGGAAGACCAAGGGATAGGTACATACCGCTCTTCTTCAAACAATTTAACCAAAATTCAAAGTCGAAATTAACCTTTGTTTCCCTTTGCTCACAGCCTTAAGCACCAACGATCAACGAGCTAGATAAGCTGGAAGAATCCACTTCTCACACGGAATCCGCCAAATTTGTTGTGCCACTCTGATCTACCACTGAATTGCCAATTAGACCTGACTAACACAATGGATAAACAACCTTCGAACTTGCTCGCGAATGCTATAGATTCAGGATCGTTCAGACCTACGCCGACTTCACTGCTCACCGAAATTGAAATGGTTCAACGATCTTCCCAGCCGCGCCTCTTCTTTCGGCCTCAGCTATCCGCCTTTCTTTTCAAGACTAGGACAAGAGTGCCCAAAATTCCCAAGCAACAACCGCCTCACATCAACATCGAAAATCACCAGATCTTGCTTCTCCCTTTGATTCCAAATAATAATCACCAAAATTATTGGCCGAGGGTCACTCACCTGCGGTGCCTTCCAAGTTCGAACTAAGGGTGCTCGCTTGCTTGGAGATTAACACCTTCCAGCGCCTAACCACCTTCTAGATGTCTAGAGTCGCTAGAACACCACCCAGCCAAGTTGCCTTCAAGTATTCTCAATCTGGACCTAATCACTGAGATGAATTTTCCTACCTTTAGCTCGAATTGAAACCACAGCCATGCAGCTACCGCCCTATCACCGACTAACACCACTGTCTCTGTTGTCGCTGGCCAGAATCAACTCTGCTCGCGATTGCTGCGGATTCAACAATCTTCTCCGACCGACTCCTTCTCACCCAATCACCGACCAATTCAGAATTATTGCCCAACAGAATCCGTCGTCTATGCTGATCGACTTTAATGCAGTCAGTACACTTTGTTGGATCGATATACTTTGTCAGATTCAAGCCGAAAATCGCTTGATCCGCTTCACACGTCAATTACGAGCAAGAATTATTGATATTTGGAGCCAAGAGTCAACCTCCCACTTCGCTTCCAAGTTCGCACCAAAAGTTACAGAAATCGCCTTGCTAAATCACACTCATTGTCTAGATCGTTGGCAGTCACTTGGCTTGCTCTCAATTCCAATTGAGATCGCCTTACTCACAGCTTCCAAAGTCACTCGAACTTCGACACTGAAACCGCTTCTATACACCGCCTACCTTAGTCGCAATCTACCAACTCTACTTCACCTTCCTTGATGGACTATACAACTCAGAGAACAGCAATGAATCAACTTGTTGCTCTGCCTTCACCAGTCGAACCTCGTACCTTTCCTCTACAATTCCAACCGAGAGATCGACGTTGGCAATTAACCACGTCGGGAAGCAATAGCCTATAACCGATTGGAAATTGCTTGGCTAGACTGCTGTCAAATTCCGCCTATGAACCACAACCGAAGAACGACGGCTTTGATAACAATTTGTCATAAACCTAGGGTTTAACCTAGGATCAATTTGGGAATCGGAAGAATCTAATTCAACTAAGGCCAAGAAAAAAAGGAAATTATAGGGAATTTGAAAGACTGAGGGAGAGATTAGAAGAAATGTTAGGGTGATTAGAAGAACAGAAAAGGAGATGAAAATCAAGAAAGGGAAGAGAATTTGGAGGAGAAATCATATTTAATTCTTTAATTTCTAGATAAAGAAACAAACCTATTACAGCAACCTTACATAGGCATATTTGCCTTCTAAGAGCCTAGCACATGCTCCCATGTACTTCTAACCACTTGCTAAAATATCCCTAACAAACTATTCTACCCTATTACAATAATACCCTTTTATTGCTCATAGCGTCATGACACCCCTCACACTCGTCGTCACTGTCAGCCCTTCGCAATCTCATTTGCAATCGCTGTCGACTACATTAGTTGTCATTTCCGATCATCACGACTATTCCTGTGCCTTCTCTGATCATCGTGACCGACTGTCGATCTTCTCCTGTCAATGAGACCTCTCGCTTTGTCTTCTCCAATCATAGTCTTCCCAATCGATGATGCCTCTAATCATCCATCTTCTTCTTTAGTCGCAGCAACCATCCGTCCGTTCGACCAATTTGTGCCCTACCGACATCTCCTTTGCCTCTTCACCTTCCACCACCACCGATGCCTTTTTACCATCAATTGCTCTCCACCATAGCCACCACCAACAATGATCGGTTCGTCTTTGCCGTTTCTTTTTCTTTTTTTTTAACTTATGTGTATATGTAGGTCCATAAATATTATTATTATATGACACATGACATGCCAAGTCAGCATGAACACACTCCTTCTAAATTGATTTTACATGTTGGATGAAATTACACCCAATTGAGCCAATTTGGACCTAATTTTCAAAATTGAAATGATTGGATAAAATTGCAAATTCGCAACATGGATTGGGTGGGTTATTTTCATGATTAGCCCTTAAAAATAAGAACTTTGTTTTAAATTTTTTTTCCCTTCATGTGAGAAATATGGAAAGAGTAGGAATCAAAGAGAAATTCAATAATCTGTATATGTTGACCAAACAATATATGAGGATTTCCAGAGTCCGTCTATTTTCTTCCCACAAGCAAAGCAAACATGAACTAATTAGAAATATGTTCAATTAAATTGTAATAGCATAGAGAACAGAGCACCAATCAGAACATAGTTTACGATCCTTATTTTTCTACAGCACTTGCATGTAATTTTATGCAGAAATAAACAACATACCAAGCCTTAATCCCACTATGTGAGGTTGGCCACATGAAATTCTAACTCGCTAATCATTTTTGCAGATGTAGAACTCAAAAATTGTTAGAACCCGGATATCAGTTATACATGTTCTAACATTTTTAAAATGCACTAAAAAACATACACAAATTAAAATCCAAAATGAGACTGGATCGTTAGAATCTCAAATGAATATTTTTATTTAAAACATATTAAGACCAACTGAGTAATATAGGTGGAAGGTTGTTATCTGTTCCCCAAAATTTATGGAAGAAGAATTGGACTCAATTGCTACATTACTAAATAAACCAATAATCAAAGGAATTTTTTTTTTAAAAAAAAAAAAAAAAAGACTGACAGATTTACTTCAAGATAGTGAAAATACCAATTAAACTGCAAGCCCTTGTTCTTTGGCTTTCTTCAGCCACTTCAATGTACTTTCTAGTGTTGAGTATGCAGAAAAATCTTTCAAACTCTTACTCTCCACTGCATAGTCAAATACTTCATAAGCTTCAGCAACCTTACCATTCCTACAAAGCGCCCTCAAAAGTGTCCCATAAGTTCCTGTCTCGAGCTTCACATCGCCCGATTTCATCACACCATACAATTCCATTGCCCTTCCCAATAACTTTGCCTTGCATAAGCCATGAAGCAGAGTGTTATAAGTGCATGAATTCGGACTACATCCTTGTGCTTCCATCTCTTCCAACAGCTGCAAGGCTCCCAAAGCATTCCCCTCCCTGCACATCCCATTCATCAAAGATGTGTACGTAACTTCATCTGGAAAATGGCCCATTTCCGCCATCACATTTAAATATTTCCTTGCTTCTTTAACTCTTCCAGACTTGGACAACCCAAAAATCAAAGTATTATAAGTCACCAAATCAGGCTCGACTCCTCCTTCCTTCATTTTCTTGTAAACCCACAACACCTCGCTTCCCTGACTTAACATGCAATAACCCTTCATAATTATATTATACACATAGCGATCCGGCTTAAACCCATCCTCACTCAGCAATTCCAGGAACCGCGTCGCCTCGCGGAGGTTCTTTTTGTTACAGACATTGTCAATCAAGATAGTGTAAGCAACGAGGTCGGGCTTAATTCCGAAGCAGTCCCGCATTTCCTTGATGAAATTGTTCACAACACTGACAGGCCTATCCTTGCACAGATGTTTGAGGAGGAAATTGTAGGTGTAGGAATCGGGAGGAGAGCGGTTCAGGCAAAACTCCTTGAACAGCTCGAGCGCGAGGTCGAGACGGCCAGCATTGCAGAGGGAGCGGACAGCGACGTCGGTGGTGACCTTATCTGGAAGAAATTCGGCGGCGGCCATGAGGTCCAGGACTTTGCGGACGTTGTTGAGAGTGGAATCGGGAAATTTGCAGGACTGGATGAGCAGAACGTGGTAGGTGGACCGGTCGGGCGAGAAGGTGGGGTTATTCTTGATCATCTCCCGGAGGTGAGAGATCGAGTCGTCGAGGGACGATACGGCCGAGAAGGACTGGAGGTGGGAGTTGTGGTACTTGAGGTAGAACGCAGCGGCAGACTCAGCCGTGATGGAGTCGGCGAGGGCTTTGGCATCGGAGTGACTGGGGATGTTGAAAGGGACGGTTGGGGGTTTAGGGTCTCGGGCGGTGGAGGGAGCTGATTTTTTCTTGGAGACTTTCCTAGGAAAGTGACGGTCCCTCGGAGGAGGCTGGGTTGGGGTTCCCGATCCAACGGCGACAGAGGGACTCTTCTTGAGGAAAGTGGATGCCGGAAAGGGAGCTGTCCTCAGTGCCGGCGGAATTTTCCCCATTTGCTCCCTTCCCCTTGCTTTCTTCGTCGTCCTGGGTTCGGTCGGGGTTAGGGTTTTGATTTTGATGGAAAAGAGAGAGGGGTACTTTGGTAATTCGACTTCTGTCCCTCGAAGATGGAAATACTGTATTGGGCCTGTAGGGTAAGGTTTCCTTATCAATTATAAAGAACCCAACCCAAAACCGAAGACGCAATAACTAGATTTTATAGATTTTAAAAAAATGAAATCAAACATGTTCTCCTAAATTTGAAACTTAACTTAATTATGATATTTTATATTGTTCACCCTCACTAAAAAACTAATGTGGTATTTTTTATTTTTTAATATATTAAATATAAAATATTGTAGTTATTATTTTAATTTTTTTACTTGCATTATTGACGGATTCTTGTATTATTAAATTATTTTGAAATTATTTAAGTTATAAATATAAATTTATTAGAATAAAATATATTAAGTATACCGATATAAAAATAAAATTAAACAAAATATCTTAAAATGAAAATTAAGAGATATGAATTAAAATGCTAAGCAAAAAGGCAGATAGAGGAGTTGGTACTTGTATATGTTCTGTTATTATCCCTAACTATGATTTATAATATGATAATGATATATAATCCAAGTCTTTACAAAAAATTATTGATAAAAATAAAGAAGTTTATTAAAATTTATATATCAAAAGAGAAAAGGCACGTGGGAGCGAGCCACACTCCCACCAAACTAGTGGCTAGTTGCTAGGGGTGTCAAAAAATATTCGAAAATCGGTGAACTAGACCGAACCGAATCGAACCGTATCTTTTGGATTGGTTCTATGGTTTAACGGTTAGGTTCTGGTTCTAAAAAATTAAGAACCAATATATTTAGTTTGGTTACTGGTTTTTATTTTCAAACCGTGGTTCGAACAAAACCAGAACCGATATTATACTTGTATATATTATAATTTTTTGGGTATATATATATATATACATATGCATAAATATATTGTTACTTGTAATTTTAATCTGCTAGTTTTTGTTTTTGTTTTTTTTTTTTTGTTGGTTATTGTTATTCATGAACTTTTTTATTTCTAGACTTTTATATGCTATTGCTATACTAAATGGTCGATGTAATCTTATTTGATGAGGAGGTAGTTTATGAATTATTTTGTTCTATTTTTACTTCAAGATTTGAGCATTAATGAAGTTATAGGTTTATTTTAATTAACATATTTGTTTGTAATTTTATATTTTACGAAAATGTTTAAAAGTTAAATGTTAATTGGATAGAACCAAAATCGAACCGAAACCGGTCCGATGCGACGGATTGTCATGGTTTGGTTTTATATATGTAATGGTTCGGTTATGGTTCTTATTTTTTCGGAACTGTTAAAAATGGTTCGGTTACTGGATTCTTATAGAACCGAACCAATCCGAACCGTTTACACCCCTACTAGTTGCTAGTTGCTCTCTTCCTCTTTCTTGCGTCTTGTCTTTTCTTCTTCTTCGGCCAGCAACTGTTGGTCGTCAACTCACCTCTGGAAATGTATTATCAACCATTGTCCATGGTAGATTCAGATGATAAGAATTCATCACCGAAATCGTCTTAATTTTATGACCAACATATCCAAAAACTAAAATGATCTAACAATTAGATCTTATTATATCTAAAAATTAATTTTTTTTTAAGAAAAAGACCACCCATTTTTGGAAAAAGAATTGTAGGCCACTATCCATAGAAAATTCTAACTATTAGAATCGACATTTGAAATTGTCTTGGTCTTGTGACCCACATAAAAAATCAAAATGATCTTATGGTTGAATCTCAATAAATCTAAAAATTAATTTTTTGAAAAGGCTATCCCTTTCTGGAAAGACATCATTGGCCACCATCCATGACAAATTCTAATGATCGAATATCCAAAAACCAAAACGATCTGACGATTGAATTTCACTAGATGTGAAAATTATTTTTTAGAAAAAAAAAAAAACTACCAATTTTTGGAATGACATTGCCAACCACCGTCCATGGCAAATTTCGATGATCAAAACCAATTATCAGAATTGTCTTAGTCTTGTGACCCACATACCCAAAAAATCAAAATTATCCAATGGTTGGATCTCATTGGATCTGACAATTCAAATCATAGAACTTTAAGTGCTTAGTTTAAATCAAAGAAACTCCAGTCACTAGTGTTTGGAATGACATTCAATGGTTGGAGAAAAGAAAAAGGATTATCGAACAACAAGAAGAGAAGGCGAGTCGACAATCAAAAACTAGCAGTTGGGGAAAAAGAGGAGAATGATACATAGGCACGAGGGAGAGGAGAAGACGAGGAAGAGAATAAATGAGAGAAGGCATATATATATATATATAGCAATTTAGAGATGAAAAATAGTGATCGAAAATTCTGTCTTTAAAGTCGATATCCATTCAAATTTTTTCATCTTTGGGCCCAAAGATGAAAATTTTCTTCTTTGATTCTGTCTCTAATGAAAAAACTTTAGAGAAGAAAAAAATTTCGTCTCTAATTCTAGAAAAATTAGCATAAATTGAATTGATTCTAGAAAAAAATTTGTTTCTAATTCCACATTTGACAAATTAAACTTTAAGAAATAGAATTTTTCTGTCACTAATTCCGTTTTTGATTTTTTTTTTCTATATCTAAAAAAAAAATTATTATCCATCTCAAAATCTGTCTCAATTAATTATATCTCTAAATTCGTCTCTATTAGAGACGAAAATAAATTCCTCTCTAAAATCTATTTTTTTTATAGTGACAGTTTCAAATATTTTAAGTTGGAGGTATAATCTTTCCATAAATTATAAGGTGTCTTATTAGTTTTCTTATAAGAAATTATATTTTGTAAATAACAAACAAGTAAAATTGATTCATCCCAAAAATTATTCGGTGCATTAGAACTAAAAAGCATGAAATTTATCATTTCTTTTAAAGTCTTATTTTTTCTTTATGCTATGCCATTTGATTTAGGAGAGTAAGAAAGAGAAATCTTATCATGAATTATTCATTCTTTATCACAAAAGTCAATAAATAAAATATACTCTCCTCTTCTATTTGACCTAATTATTTTTTATCTTTTTATTCAATTGATTTTCTACTTTTATTTTGTATAAGTGAAACATATTAAAGGTCTCATATTTATTTCTTGTTAAATACATACATACATACATATATATAAAAAAAACAATCATCTATAAATATAATATAATATTTCTTGCTTCCTCTAGTCATAGTTTACTTTAAATCCCCAATATCAATATGGATTAAATTCAAGAGCTTAGATTCTCTTTGAACAGAAGTATATAGATTTTTTTAATTAGTTTAATTTTAGTACATGTCTTATCTTTATTCAAGCATGCATTATTTATTCTAGTAAAAAATCCAAGTGATTTCTTAAATATATGAAACACTAACACAACCTAATCTAACATGCCACATCAATAAAATCAAGCATATTTAAACAAAAGAAGTTGCATTCTCATTAATTAATTTAAATACATTAAGCACAAAAATACCCTAAATACAAAAGCCCTTGTTAACAAAAGTATATATTTTTTTTTTGTTATGACAATCTTGTCAAATTAATATGACACTTTAACCCTAATCTTGCACAACAAAAATACAAAAACCAAGTTACCTCTAATATTAGGAATACAAAGTACATCAATAAGACCTTGTCGAACGCGAGCTTGAGAAGAATTTTCTATTTTTCAGAAATTGGTGTAATTCTTGAATTATCAAGATAAACTAATTTTGCTCCTTCTCTTATTAAAATGTAAGAGGAAAATGCATTTTTATTTACACATATGTGTTTGGTAGCCCTAGAGCCTACAACTCAATCTTTCACATTGGTCACAATATTTGCTTGAGAAATGACCACAACAGTAACGCCATCTACTTCAACCAAATTTGCTTTTGATAAAATAGGATTGTCATTTCTCACTTTATTTATGATCCGTATTGAGTTGCATGATTGTGACGCCCCTCCCCCGGGACTCAAAATTAATTTGAATGAGATTCAAATAAACTCATAATTTTTTCCCATAATTGTAAGAAAATTTAATCGCACATTCAATATCCTTTACAAGATATGACTAAATAAATAAATACCCAAAATATCATTTGTCCCACAATTTTAATACAACCACATAACTTGCAATTTAAAATAATTTCTAAGTAAATAAAAGACTCTTCATAGCTCCTTGATTACATCCATAGGCGACCATTCCTTTAACACGTATTTTCCTTTACTAGAACTTGAATTATCTATATAGTTGGTTAGGGGGTGAGTCCTAAGACTTAGTAAAGACAATATATATAAAATAGCAAATCATAGTTCATAAAAAATATAAAAAATAATACATGAAGTAATGCATGTATGCAGGCCCGTCCATCTTATTCCCTTTTGGATTCTTGGTAGTCGTCCACCTTATCCATCTTGGACTTTTGGTAGGCCCAAATAATATTCTCATGGATCCTAACACAAGTTTTGTTTAATTCCCAAAAATTTTAGCCTCATGCTTAGGTTGTAATGGTCGGGGTCCACATAGCAATGTATTGTTCAGTTCAGGTCGCAACCAATCTTTGATTTTGTCACTCTGGGATTTAATTCCAAAACGCGCGTCACTATGTAGAACACCCTCCGCACTTAAATGCCCAGTTCCCCCCATTTGCATGGTCGATATGGGATTCACCTAAGATGCCTACATGTACCCCTCTTAAGGACTCAGCGTGCTCGTTGAGGTTTGCCTTACCATTGCGCTCAAAAGCTCGGGAGTTGGCTTTGATACTATTCTGTAACGGTCGGGGTCCACATAACAATGTATTGTCTGGTTTAGGTCGCAACTAATCCTTAGTTTTGTTGCTCTGGGATTTAATCCCAAAATGTGCATCATTATGTAGAACACCTTCTGCACTTATATGCCCAGTTCCATCCCTTTGCATGGCTGATGTGGTATTCACTTTAGGTGCTTACATAGATACTCACTTGTCATCACATGCTAGTTATGGAAATAAAATTTGCACATAAAATATATATATTGACCCTTATAGTTGTTATTTATACCTTGGTAGACCTCTTTGAATAGATTCTTTCAAAGCATTAAGAACAACATAATCATGTGTTAGAATTCTTTTAACAAAAATTTAAATATAATAAGTTAAAAGAATTATTTAAATAAATATTATAAAAATCTAATTTTAAACTATTCACATTTATTTGCAAATTAAAATTGACGTACTATTCCTTCTTTACTTTATTTTTTTATCTCGCACAGATTTTACTTCGGCCAAAGTGCCATATTTGTAGGTTTTTTTCCTTGACCTTCAAAAAAAATAAATTAAATAAATTTTAAATCTCTCTCACGTGCCACTATCAACTCATACTGTAAAGCTATCAAATTCCATAAATTCATTCTAGCCAAAATTCCTTCTGTAGCTTGCGCATGTCTCAATCAAATCCACAAAATTCCAATTTCAATCCAACTCATGTGTTGCAAGTCCCATCACATTACATGACATTAAATGATTTGTCTCTATTACTTTTATCTCATTTGCTATCCAATTCACCTCCTGATTTGTGCTTTCACTTCTTAATTAATGCTCAACACATGGCCTTTCCCCATAAGCTGATACGTGGTGAGACAAGAAAACAAATGGGCACCAAAAATTTAATAAATCATAAATCATTTATGGTACACAAAATTATTTATTTATTTTATTAAGATAACTTACTCATATTAATTAAATTTTAATAATTAATAAAAATATTTTTATAATATAAATATATTTCTTTCTCATATAAAATAAATAAATTTATTTTGAATTAAAAATGAGTATAAAGAATAAATTTATTTTAAATTAAAAATAAATTGTCTTTAAATATGTTTCCTTCTTTTGATAATTTATGTCTCAAAAGTTTATATTTTTGAATTTTTATTTATTGATAAATACTTTTATTACTTATGCAAAAAATATATTTATTTTGAATTAAAGGAGAATTATTTTTAAACATGTTTTCTCTTTCTTATACAAAAAATAAATTTATTTTGAATTAAAGAAAATTGATTTTAGACATGTTTTCTCTTACTCATGTAAAAAGTAAATTTATTTTGAATTAAAGGAGATTGCTTTTAGACATGTTTTCTTATTTTAATCATTTATGTCTCAAAAGCTTATATTTAAATTTTCAAATCTTGATTTCTTATGCAAAAAGTAAATTTATTTTAAATTAAAAGTGAAACATGTTTTTTTATTGTTTGAAATGTCTAAATATTTTTTGAATTTCAAATTTCATATTAACCCTTTCTTTAGTGGGTAAAATGCTTATAAATACCCCCTTCAAACTCATTTTTTGAGTATCCACTGCACATATTGCATATCCAAATCTCACAAAAGCTCTCAAGCAAATTTCCAAACATTCTAAGACTCTCAAAGATTCATTGTTCATCCACTGAAGAGCCACAAGGCAAGAGGAGAAAAGTTCTTTAAGTCTTTTATGATAAATCTAAACTTCTCCATTTAAGGTTATAAATTTATTTATTTATTTAAATATTATTGCCTTGTATAATTTGTTCTTAATTGCTTATTTGTGTCCAAGTGTAGACAAATTATTTGTAATATTTAAATTACTATTGTGGATTGTATATGTTTTCTAGATCCATTAAAATCTAGATGAATCTAGTTTCCAAGATAAGTTAGGGAGAAAACCTTGGTGTAGTGGTTACCTAGAACACATTGTAATCTCGGTGTGTATCTAGTTTTTAAGGTGAGCTAGTGTGGAAACATTGGTGATTTTGATTAAGTGGAATTCCAATGGTGGTTAAACCTTGAGATAGTGGACTAAGTGTGTGTGAAGACACTGAACCACTATAAATTGTGTTGTGCTTCATTGCATTTATTTTTATTATATCTTGTGGCTTACATTTATTATTAATCACAAATATAATTTATTAATTTATCATATATATATTTTTTAATAAAATCATTAATTAAAAATATTTATTAAAATTAAGAAAAATTTTAATCACTTAATTCACCTCCCTCTTGAGTGGTCATACCCTAAGGGACCAACATTTTTTTTTTCAAAATAATGAGATGTTACAATGATGGCTTGTGTTGCCCTAAAAATACTCAATAGGGGGTGAATTGGGTTTTTTAAAAATTTATAGTTTTAATTCTTGTTGATTACTCTTATTTTTTGTGATCTTAATAAAATGTTATTGAGCAAGTATATGAAAATTTAAATCAAATAACTACAAAGAATAGGAGAATTTTATACAGATTCAGCTCTTTAAAAAGTTAATTCTCTCTCTCAAGACTAAGTTTGAGGTTCCACTAGAAAAAATCAATACTAACTTTTAATTAGAGGTAAAATTAGCATACAATCTCTTGTTTAAACAAGAACCACTAACATACTCTTAGCAAATACAATCATTTTACATAATAAGTGAGTAAAAATAACAAACTTACAATCAGAGACAAACCAAACAAATCATCAACAATTGAAAATTCTAGCTGACATACTTCCAGCACTTAGTCTTCTCACTCTTATTTAAATGCCCTATCAATAGTTTGTTTTTCTTTACTCTAAAGTCTTCATACTCACTCTTTATATATAGACATCTTCAGATAACTAGCTGTAAGCACCCTCGTCCGGATATTCCAACCACCCGGATTACCCGAACGGGAGCGCTTAAGGAAGGAAAAAAGAATGAAGGCGAAGACAAAAACCACCCTGGCATGCATACACAAAAATAAAAATAACGGAAGCGAAGCTAAACACATGTATGCACTACGGGTACTCCGCTAACACAGCGGTCACATGATAAATAAATAAATACAGACTCCTGTGCCGACATACATGAGACTCGAGGAAAGACTTGACACAATACAAAATGATAGAGTAAATCCTACTCAAACATCAGAGTTGACAGGGACTGACGGGACCGCCTGTACACCGTATCGACTCGGCTGCTAAATGCTAACTCCCTTGCTCAGACCCACGCTGGCACTACCTGGAATGATGAAAAGCAAAGTGAGTCGAGAGACTCAGCAAGCATAAAGAAAAGAAAGGCTGAAGGCTGAACATAACCAGAAAACTCTTCCCAAAATAAACCCCTAGGTACACACAAAGCATGAGACACCATGTAACACCCCAGCCTCTTTAGGGCATTAATATATGTTAGGATTTTTTTTTTTTTTTATACATCAAACTTAAACCAAAGATAAATCCTCAACATATCCTTTATAAGTAGTAATCCCAAACATAACAAAGGAATGATACACTTTAAACATAAGCGAAAGTAAGATCAGAACCTGTAAGGAACCTTGAAGACACATCATACGTGAGTGCATACACGTCGTTCACCCGACATAATATTACAAATATTGTTAAAGTCTAAATAATACAACGGAATATAATAGATGGTTCTAGCCCCACATGGGGCCCATAAAATATCCATCAAGCTCATGCCTCGATTACTTCCTTGCCCTTCCGGCCGCTCCTCCCGCTTGGAACGTGGAATATTCTAGGGACATAGTCCAATATTAGAAGATGAAATCTTCTAATTGAGGGTTATATAAGTATGAATGAATGAATGATGCATGGACATTTATAAACAAATACTCTAGTGTAACTTCCCTGGCCCACCAGTCCGGCACGGAACCCTAGGCAGAATCCCGAACCTCTGCAGGATAATCCTAACGTTGTTCCATCAATTGCTCTTGAAGAATTACGACTACACTCTTAGGGTGACATCCCAATCCCATGTATGAGTTTAATATGACAATAATATTATGTCATGCATACCTCACGACTTCTCATGCAACAGTATATGAAGATGATCATAACATACATAGATTTCATGCATAGAAAGGTATACATATCGTATATGGGTTATAGGGGCAAAACCACTCACTTTAAACAGAATTTGATTTGCCTCGATTTGCGTGCTATCCTCGAAAATAATGCAAATTGTCAAGATCCTTGGCCAAATCACTTCTTGGCCAGTCATTTCCAAATAAAATCAATAATATAATTTTTCCAAACTTTTTCTTATTTTTCCTCTATTTTTCCTCTATTTTTCATAACTATAAATTCTTCCAAAATTTCTAATAAAATAATTTCTTCAATTTTTTTTCTTCATGAAAATTCCTAAAATAACATTTCTAATCTCTATGAATTTTTTGGAAATTTTTCAAAACCTCTTCCTATTTTTCTCTAATTAAGTTTCTTTTCGAAAATTCAAAATAATTATTTTATCATAAAATTTCCCAAATAAAAGTTTATAAAACTGAACTATTCATTTTTCTCGTATTTCTGGATATTTTTCCAGAATTTTATCTCTCTTATTTCTATTTTTACTCTATTTTTCTTTATTTCAGCATTTAAATAATACTAAAAATTATCTCCGGTCATCTTCTCCGGCGCCGGCACACCATAAAATTAAACTGACTATACCAGAAGATATCTTACCTTGAGTCGATCTCTTTGGCCAAATTTGAGCTTGAAAGAACACTTGGAAGACCTCCATCCGAGCAATATTCAGTCCGGTTTCGGCGAGATTCGATTTTTTCGGCGAAGCTCCGATCACTCCTCAAATAAACTCCAAAATCTCTCAAAATTTTCAGAAATGATCCTTACCTCATGGGAAACAAAAGCCCTATAGTTTGGTGCCTCAATTCGTTCAAAAATGAGATCGATTTTAAGCTCAAATCTTGCAAAACTCTCTACTACTACATCCTCTATTTATAGCCGAATTCGAACCCCAAAACGACGGATCTTGCTTCACCCAAAGCCACTAAGGCCTTTCTGTGCCCTAGATCTGTCCAAAACGCACCAAAAGTTACCTAAAAGCCGATTTACTTAGGGTAAATTATGGTTACTTTCGGTCAAAAATTTGGCCATTTTCGACCAAATCAAAGCCAATTGTCGGCTAATATTGATTCTGGGGCCTTGCCCCGACGTTCCTTGCCAATTTCTTGGGCCTTTCGCCACCAAATTCGGCGATAGGAAGGTTGGCCAGAAGCTTGGTCAGCCATGGCAGCTTTCAAGTTCTGAAAATTGTACTTTTGCCCCTTTATTTTGGTTTCTTTACATTTTGGCATTTTCATGAAGCCCCTGAACTTTTTATAACTTCCATTGAGTCCCTCAAGCTTTGAAATCTTCATTTCTTCCTCTAAGATTCCCAAAAAATGTCATTTCGACCTCCCTCCGGCAAATTCAAGAAATTGCACTTAGGCCCGAATCTTCATTTTGGTCGTAAATCCTTTTATTTCTTCTTGAAACCGCTAAAGGGTTGTTCTACATGCTAAATATGAACTTTATTGGGGTTCTTTTGACTTCTCAAAAGTCTTCTGCGATAATTCGATTTTTTAGCCAGAATCATAGCTATATTTTAGCTGTACCAAAAATCATTCCTGATCCAATTTATCTCGATGCTAAAAATCATTTCTTGAGATTCTTAATAGATATATGCCTATTTCTTTAGGTATATGAGCCCCCGGGCATTCCCTCTAGTCGATTCGGACATTTTCTTGAGCTATTCTGATACTGATTTTCTTTGAAACCACATTTTTCTTACTCGAAAGTTTTTTGGGTATTACACACCACAACACAACATAATAGTATAATAAAACACATACCGGTCCTTGGGGCCCACACAAGACACACAGCACCCAAGTCCCATATCAACCTGTCGCTGCCCTGGATGGTAACAAATACCTCCAGCAAACCTGTGTGCGCCATCTCGGGTTGGTACTCCCGCCACCCATCCATGTCGGTACTCTGGACACCTGAGCCATAGGCTCCCTCGAAACGGTACTCCCGTCCGAGAACTAATAACTATCGGTAATCATGTAATGCACATAAAAATGCAATGACGTAGTGAGCATCAATGTGATACACTGGCGCCCATACATCTAGGCATCAGGCTATGCTCCGCCCACATAGTAAACCACACGCGATGCATATGCCCATATATACTGGATGCAACCTGACCAAGCTAGAATGTCCATGTCCAAGCATACTCAATAAATGAATATCCCAACATGCAACCCGTACCCATGTGCATATCAAATCATGAATAGTAATATAATGAATCTAGATGTGCAGTAAATCACATACTAGCAGATCTAGTCAGCAGTGTCTGGCATTGGTCAACGGTTAATGACTAGGAGTGTCTACCCGACGGTCCACTTTAGGGCTGTACAATAGTCTACCCCAACGTCACCAAACAGCCGACCCCTACCCCACTGCACGATAGCTCTAATTGAACCGAAAATAAACTCGAGAAAATCATAAATAACCCGCACGTCTAGAAATCTAGTCCCCAAGCTGGCTCAACATCATTCCCAAAAAAAGTGGGGGCGGTACAAACCCTCATAGGCTCACAACGAATAAAATTCTAGAAGTCTCGGATTTAATTTAAATTAAAACAAATGGATAATAATTCAACAAATAAGGTTATGCGCCGAATTAGAGTAAGGGAGATGATAAAATACGAGAAATCACGGGTTATTTCACAGGAATTAAAGAACAGGAAGAGAGGGTTAGGAGCTTGCTTTTACGCGACCGTTTCCTACCCTTCTTGCACTTCCGCTGCGAAGTAAAACGTTTAATAACAATTAATAAATCCCGTAGCTCACATTAATTAAATCTAACCGTGTAATATAAATAATTTAACCGTCTAAAATCTCACGTAGGCACACCGTAAATAAAACCCTAATAAGTCTTATATTTAATTTAAATTATATCACACCGATAACATCCTCAATGTATATAATTAATTAATTAATATACAATAATAACAACTCACCAATATGCACCATCACTTCCTGCATAGCTTATAAACATAGGAAAGCATATATATATATATTTGCTTAATAGCATATGCACATATCTCCATTAACATACAAACACGACTAGGGCCAATTCTTTCATTTTCTTTTATTTCAATTCCCTACACTCACACACAGTGACATTCACGCCCATGTTTACACGCGCGCGCGCGCGCACACACACACACATATATATATAGATATAAATTGGTACACTCACTACAACACAAACTCTCACAATCAAAATAATATACACCCTCACGCACATAGTAAGCTCACCCCTTGCACACAGTGCATTAGTGTGTGTATATATATATATACTTACACAACAAATTATTACACGTAACATAGCATAATCACCCAAAATTAATAAAATCAAACTTTTAATTAAATTCTAACCGAACAAAATTATTAATACATAATTATTTACTCACCCGAGTAATTCAACTGCGATTAAACTTGACTAAATCCTCAACTTCTCCCCAATTTCCCTCACCATTTCCAGCCTCTACGCGCCATTTTCTTCTTCTGAAAGCTCCCTGCTCGTCACTGTTTTGCTCCCAATTTAATCTCAATTTTAGCTTCAATTGAAGCAAATTATAGCAGCAAAATCGACAGAAAAATATGGTCAATTTGGCCTTAAAAAGCGTGCAAAATAGTGGGCGTGAGAGAGCAGCAACGTGGGCGCACCAGCGCGCGCCACGTGGCCGGGGCTGGCTGCCCACCGCCTTGCCCAAAATGACGCCGTTTTGGGCAAGGTTTGGCTGAAAAATCAGCTAAAACTCCCTCCAGCGCGCGCGCTTGCACGGTTTCGATCCCGCGTCCCCCGCCTGGCCACGCGCGTGCGCGACCGCCCGCGCTACTTGTATCCTTCAACCATATAGTGCCTTCAATTAGATTTAAAGTGACTTTCAGTCACTTTCCAACTTTTACACCAACACCCACAACTTTTTATTAATTACACAGGCGCCCCCTCTTAATAATTTTCCTTACACCCAAATTTCCTTAAATTGACACTTGCACCCCGAAATTCTAGAAATTCCACTAATTTAATTTATTTTCTCATTTTCATAAATACTCCCAATTAAATAATTATTTTTCCAAAATAACATAAATAAATATTTTTCTTAAATCTCCAAATACCCAAATAAATTAATATTTTCCTTATTTTCCTCAAACCCACATAAATAAATGCTTCCTCTTAAATTCTCAAATATTCAATAATGTCCTCAAACGCCAGTTTGAATAATTATTGTTTATTTTCAAATTTTGGGATATTACACTAGCTGTCATATAGAGGGACATAAAATGATTTTGAAATTTGAAAACTTTTCAATCTTTTTCAGTCTCCAACAGCAGTTGTAGGAATTTTGGCTAACAAAACACATTAGAAAAAATCATTGTTCAAAAAGATAATTTAGAAAAGATGGGTAGACAACTTGATAACAAAATTAGTCATAAACTTTTTTTAGACAAAAAGCTCGAGTTAGAAACATGAATTTGTAAAAAGAGAAATCAAAGTCGTATTTTCTTCAAAAAGAGATATTATATTTTTGCATGGGGAAATCTAGAGATGATCTTAAAGTACAAGGTAAAAGAACATTTTGCAAAAATATACCCTTGGCGTGCAATAAAAAGAGATGCATAAAACAAGAATAATCATGGGGAAATCTAGAGATGCATGATCGTTAAACTTCGGTCGACCTAAGGCACAAATTCGGTTGAAGTTTAGGTCGACTTAACACATGAGGCTAAATTTTTTGGCCAACTTTGGTCCCCCGAATAATAACTTCAGTCAAACTAAATGGTTTACAACGATATTTAAACATTCTGTCTCATTTCAGTCGACTTAGTTTAAAAAATCAGTCGATCTAAGATACATATACATAAAAAATATCTTTTACTTCACAAAAAACTAATAAAATACATTCATATAATAGAAATATTTTTATTATCATCAAAATCTTATTTACTTACTCTTGAGTTTAATACCTTGGTTTTCCACAAACAAAGCAATAACCCTTTTTTTTTTCTTCTTGAAATTGTGGTTATTCATTTTAGGCTTATAATCAAATTTATTATTTTTCTAAGAGAGAAGGAGATGAATGCATCTGTGGCGGCTGGAACAACGAAGGTGAATGCTAATGGAAGCTGTAAAAAAGGCGAACGGCGACAAGAAGCGTTGATGGCGGCGGCTTCAATGACAGCGAAAACGGTTGTGTCGATGGCGAGAACAAGAAGAGAGAAAGAGAGTAGGTGGATGAGACATTGACAACAACAAAGGGGGCCAGTTCGAGAAGGTGAGAGTGAGACAAAGAAAGTGAGAGACGAGTAGAGGAGATGCCGACAATAACAAAGGGGTAAGGAGACGCATGCAGCAATGGCGGGGGAAAGAAAAGTCAATGGCAACAAAAGGAGGAGGAGACACTGACTATAATGGTGGGGAGAGAGAGAATGAATGGGGAAGAAGGGTTAGGCAAATATTTAAATTATTGAGAGAGAGAGAGTATGAGGAAGAAGCATGAGGAAGTAAATAACAAATTTGGAGTATTCAATTTGAAGATAGATGTGTAATTAAAGTAGAAAGTAAATTTATAATTGGAGTAGAGTTGTCACCAAAATTGCGTAAGTAGCATTTTTCTAATTTGTTGTACTACTGATCGATCAATTTGCTGGACAGATTAGAGTGGTAAGGATGGCAGAAATGGATGGCTATACATAAGCAACATAAGAGGGGTAAGGGAATAGGGTCAAGGTAGAGATGTCAAAAGGGTCAGCTCGGCTTAGGTCGACCCACGGGCTTTTTAAACGAGCCGGGCCGGCCCATTTACTAAAAGGGTTGGGCTCGGTTCGATCTTTTTTGCCTTGGGTAGGGCCCGGCCCTGACCATGGCCCTCCTAGCCCTCCTATAGGGGGGTTGAGCCCTTAGCCCACAGGGCCTAGTAGGCCTTGCCCTGGTAAGTCGGGCCTACCGAGCTCGGCCTTTTTTTTCTTTTTTAAAATATTTTTTTTAAAAAATAATGTATATATAAATATCAAAGTAATGCATATATAAAAATTAATTTTTTTCTTTTTAAACAATTTCTATCTTAAGTTTTAAATATTATTTCATCATTTTATATTTCAAAATTCTATATACCTTGTAAATTTTCTTGTGAATTGATATGAAAAATAATGCACATATAAAAAGGAGAATGTTTATTTATAATTTAAATATATAAATAATTTGGCTTGAAAATTTTAAATATATTGATGGTTTTGCTTTTGTATATATATTTATATATTATTTTAAATATATATATATATATATTAATTTAAATATGTTTATTTGTTTTTGTATCTAACTGGCCGGGCTCATAAGGTCCCAACTAGGGGTGAGCAGGATGTCGGTTTAACCGAACCGACCGAACCGAACCGACCGAACCGGTCGGTTCGGTTCGGTTATTTATGTTAGAAGCGGTCGGTTCGGTGTAAAGAGGCGAAAATGAGCGGTTCGGTTAAGCGGTTCGGTTTTCTCGGCCGTTTACCCGAAGAAACCGAACCGACCGATATATTAAACGACGTCGTTTTATATATTTAGCAACGACGTCGTTTTGCGTCAATCCCTCCCCCTCCCAAACCCGGCCTTTAGTCGGTTCGTCTGCGCGGCCAATACCCTAACCCAATTTCAGAGAGGCGAGAGCTAGAGAGCGAAACCCTAACCCCAACCGTTTCGAACCCCGGTCGTAGTCGACGCGTCCGTCGTCGTCGTCGACGCGTCCGTCGTCGTCGTCGACGCGTCCCCCATCGTCCTTCGCCCTCGGTAGTCGATTCCTTCGTCGCCTCCATTGTCTCGGATTCCCGGCCCGTCCGTCGCCTCGCACAGCCACAGCCACAGGTGAGTCTCTGATCGGCCATCGCCTCTCCCTCTCTCTCTCTCTCTCTCTTTGTGGTAGTTAATTTGTTTTTGGTTATGCTCAGAGCCGACGCTGAGTCCTCGACCGGCCGCCACTGTCTATCCATCGTTTCCTCTATCCGCAACTCCGACGCCTAGGTATTTTTTCAATTTTTTTTTTGTTTTTTCGTTTGTTTTGAATCTCTGATCGATCCAGTGCTGCTACTCAACTTTGTCTGTACACTGTTTGTCCCAATCAATTTTGGGTTTTTTCGTTTTGGTTTTAATTAAATGATTTCTTCTTGGCATTATGACATCAATCCATTTTTTTTCTATTGTCGGGTGTCGGCTAGTGCTACTTATGGTTTGTTTCAAGACCCTAAAATAGAGGATTCGGACATGGCCCCTTGGGAGTTTTTTTTTTAATTTTGTATTTTACAGTAATTGTTTTATACTTTTTTATTCACTTGGGGATCCTAATCCTATTTGGACAAAATGGAAGATCTAATTATGCAATATTTTGTGCCATGGGACCTCTCCAACCAATGGTAGAAAAACCTATAAATTAATTAATTAATAGCTATATCACCCCGTTTGTGGACAAAAAATAAAATTAGTTAATAGAAAAATTTTAAATTTTTATTGTGATGATTCATTTTAATACTATTTCTTTTCTATTTCTCATTTTAATAGTTTTCTTTTGAACATAATCAAATGGATCTTTAAGGCTTGAGTTGTTCAAACTTCAAAGTCATACTTAAAAAATGCATGAGAAATAACATATAATATACATTTTCACTAATAAAATAAAAACATATATTTTTCAAAATCATGTACAAAACCAAAACATATCTTCTCATGGGTTTCTATGGATACTAGTGTTGGTATTATTTAAACCCCACTAAGGTTATCCTTCCAAGACCATTCAAATAATAGTAATGACAACATTACTATTATTTGGAATAGACTAATTTTGATAATATTATTTATTATAATGTAACAGGGAGTATAAGTGTTATTACATTACACTGGTACTTCATTCGAAATGGCAGCCTCAACGTCCTCTTCTTGCAATGTACGTAAAGTCATACTAATATTGCTATATGGGTTTTTAGTAATTGATTCTTCTTTTCATGTGTTGGGTTTCCTAATTTATGTACATAGATGTCAATGTGTCATTTCTAACTATAGTCTTTAGTATTTAAAAATATTTAAAATAAATTAAAATTACTCTTTAGTCTTTAAATACATTTAAATTAAATTTACAATTGTCAATTGTATTAAATTATTAATAATCTAATTTTAGATGGAAAGAGAAGAAGACATGACTCACACCACAAATATCCCTAGTGTGGATAGTTCAAGACCTGCACCAATAGCACCAACTCAAGATAGTCAGCTAGAAAATGATAGAGGTGCAACATCACTTGGGAAGGCAAAGAGAAAACCAATAAGAGCTAGGTCAGAGGTTTGGGATCATTTTACCAAGTTTACAAATTCAGAGGGTGAGACTAAAGGGAGATGCAACTATTGTTCTAAGGAGTTCCACTGTGATCCCAAAAAAAATGGGACTACAGCTTTAAGGAATCATATGGGAAATTGTAAGAAACACCCTCATGTTGTAGAATCTCGTCAAATGAAATTACAATTTCAATCAACTGCAACAGGGGGTGAGAGAGAGGGTGGTGATAATGTTACTAAAGTGGTTAATTGGAAATTTGATCAAGTGCTCGCAAGAAAGGCTTTAGGTCGTATGCTGATAGTAGATGAGCTACCTTTCAAGTTTGTTGAGCGTGAGGGGTTTAAACACTTTGTGAATGTTATTTGTCCAAAATTTCGGTTTCCTTCACGTTGGACTATGGCGCGTGATTGTTTTGAGTTATTCAATGAAGAGAGGTTGAACATGATGAATGAGTTAAAAAATTCTTGTCAAAGAGTTTGTTTAACCACTGACACTTGGACTTCAATTCAAAGGATGAATTATATGTGCTTGACAGCGCACTATATTGACAATACTTGGAATTTGAAGAAAAAAATCATAAACTTTTGTCCAATTTCTAGTCATAAGGGTGATGCCATTGCTATGGCAATTGAGAAATGTCTCATGGGATGGGAACTTGATAGAGTTTTTACTTTGACCATGGATAATGCTAGTTCAAATGATGTTGCTGTGGCTAATTTCAAGAAAAAAATGGCAAAATGGGATACTAGCATTATGAATGGACAACATTTGCATATGAGGTGTGTGGCTCACATTATAAATCTGGTTGTACAAAATGGGTTGAAAGACTTAAATGAATCGGTAACAAGAGTTAGGGATGCAGTTAGATATGTTAGACAATCCCCTGCAAGATTGAGAAAATTCAAAGAATGTGCTGAAATTGAAAAAATTGAATGTAAGGGCTTGTTATCGCTGGATGTTACAACTAGATGGAACTCCACCTACTTGATGTTAGAGACCGCTCAAAAGTTTGAGAGAGCTTTTGAGAGATTTGATGAAGAAGATCCTTATTTTAAACTTGATCTTTGTACAAGTAATTGGAGTACTGATTTGAACCAAGTTATTACTATAGATGGGAGACCAAAGGCAGATGATTGGAATAAGGTCAGACTTTTTGTCAAAGTCTTGAAACATTTTTATGAGCTAACTTTGCGAGTATCTGGTTCATTATATGTCACCTCCAACACATTTTTTCATGAGCTTGGTAAGATGCATTGTCTTTTACAGGGGTGGTTGGAGAGTGATGATTTTGAAATGGTGGAAATGACGATAAAAATGAAAGAAAAGTTTGATAAATATTGGGGGGATCCGCATAAAACAAATCACCTAATTTATATTGCTGTTGTGCTTGATCCGAGGTACAAGTTAGAATATATGGAATATGTACTGAAAGAGATGTATCAGGGTGAGAGAGGAGTTGGTGTAGTTTTATTATTGAAAAATTCTCTACATGCTTTATATGAGGAATATAAGAAAAAGTTGGGACCTCGAGATGATGCTAGAGAGTCAACTGAAGTGTCTACTCCAACTGTTGTGGTGGATGATGATGACGACTTTGAAAACCCATTTTTTTCTCGTTTCAAAAAACATAAGTGTGGCGGTGGTAGTGGACCTACAGTTGTGCCTTCGGAATTGGATAAGTATTTTAGTGAAGTGTGTGAGCCTCCAACTAAGGAATTTGACATTTTGAAATGGTGGAAAGCAAATTGTCATAGGTTTCCTATTCTGTCTTCGATGGCTCGAGATATATTGGCAATTCCAGTTTCTACTGTTGCGTCTGAGTCTGCATTTAGTACTGGGGGTCGAGTACTTGATCCATTTAGGAGCTCACTATCTCCTAAAGTGGTTGAAAGCTTGATTTGTACGCAAGATTGGCTTCGGTCATCTACCACCCCAATAAGTGTTGAAGAAGATTTGGAGCATGCTCAACAACTTGAAGAAGGTAAAATTTGTTAAATTTACTTAGTTTTACTCTCTTTTAAATTTACTCAAGAGTTAGTTCAATACATACATGGTACTTTGATATTAACTAATTCATTTTACATATTATTTTTAGAATTGTCAAAGGTTATCATAGGCAACAGCTCAACGTCCAATATGGAATGCTGATTTGAACCAAGTGATTTTGAATATCTCGTGCATTTGTAAGTATATATGTTTTATACTTTCTAATTGTATATATTTTATATTTGCTTTGAACAAAATTTCTTCATGGACTAACAACATATATTGGCTCCACTTTTTGTGTAGGTTAGATGCAGGGAGAGGGAGGTGGAAATCTGTACTCAAAAGTAAGTTATATAAACCACTTGTAGTTGAGTGTGATTTTGTTATATAAATGCCCTTAGTTTCCAGCAAATTCATGTTGAGGACAACACAAAAATGAAGATTTGTTTGTTTAGATGTTTATATAAACGGATTTTATGTTTATATGTTAATGTTCTTTCTTTTTGTTTAGACTTGTGTTTGATTGCTTGGCACAGGTAGTCTTTGTTTAGATGGGTTTGATTGCTTGACGGCATGTATAATCAAACTGTCAGGTCTAATATTTTTTTCCCCATTTCTTTATTTTGAGTTTAGCACATTTTGAAATACTTGTGGATCAAATTAAATTGAAATATCATTTGGAAGCTATTGACCAAAGCTGTTGAGGTATGTATTCTTCTATGGGTGTTTTCCTATTTTTAGTGCAAATTCTTGTGGATGAGTGGGTGATAGAAGGATCATCCTTTTCTACAGGCTGTTCTTGATCCTAGACATTGGATCTATCCTTGATGTAGGTTCAATGTGAAAAATAAACACTAGATTATGGGTTAATTGTACAGCTTTATTCAATAGCCTAACCATTCCTTTGTAGGATAACAAAGAAACAAAATGATCTTTAAATGTATACTAGCTTTTAAAATCTGCGTTTCATAATGGTTATTAGATTTATTGATGGGCAGATGTATGTGTAGCAATGGTTTAATTTTGTTAAATCTGTTTTGTTGTTAGATGATGAGCGCTACACATGATAAAGATATCTATTTCCCTTTTAGATTGGAGTAGGGTGCAATCTCAATGTTGATTATAGAATTTTTGTGTGACTTACATCATTTTGATACCTAATAATTTACAGGAAAAAAGATATCTAATATTACAGAAAATGCACATTGTTTTTTTCTGTGGTTTACCAAGATATGTTTGAATCCAATATCTACTTGTCTTTGGGCTGTGTGTTGCTTTTGTAGGGACAACCTATTCAAAATGACGCAGCTGATGCCCCTCCTGCAAGTCGTTTTAGTGCTGTTATTGAAAAAAATAGAACGCTTGTACATGGTATGCAATGCTATCTCTGAGACTTTTGAAAGGACTGTAAACTCAATCAATTGGATATGGTTAAGATAAACAATGTCTTAACTGTGTGTTTGATTATCTAAATCTGGTAGTTAATTGAGAAGTGAACATATTCTGGTTGGAAAGGATGTGAACTCAATCTTTGTTAATCGTGGGAAATTGGAAAGGATGTGAGTTTCAACTAGCTGTATGTTTTAAAAAGAATTTTCAACCATATTCTGGTTCTTGATTGGTTTTCTTATATTTGTTACAGTTGGAAGATTGGTTTTCTTATATTTGTTACAGTTGGAAGATTTAGGTTGAACCTGGTGCTTTGAAAGATTTAAAAAGATTTAGTCGTTTTATATTTGTCTTTTGGTTTTCTTATATCGGTTCGGTTTTTCGGTTATGTCGGTTTTGGGTATAATCGGTTCGATTTTTTCGGTTTTTTTTGTATAATCGGTTCGGTTTTTCGGTTCGGTTAATTTAAATTCAATGTCGGTTTGTTCGGGTTCGGTTAAATCGGTTAGTATAGTATTTCGGTTCGGTTCGTTAGAAAACAGGCGGTTCGGTTCGGTTAAACCGAATGCTCACCCCTAGTCCCAACGGGCCTGACCTAGTGGGCCACGAATTGGGCCTTAGATGGGCTGAGTTGTGGGCTCAAATTCTTTGGCCCGATCCGATCAGGCCTGTTTGAACAGTGACGGGCCGGGCCACGGCTCGGCCCGGCCCGTTTCGAGTGGGCCGCCTGACCCTTTTGACATCTCTAGGTCAAGGTCAAGTTGAAGAATTTTCTTTATCTTGAATTTTCTTTAGGTACTACTAGTAGATATTTCCAATCAATATAGCAATTGGGAGGTTAATAATTGTACTCTATGAATGGGATGGAAGATGATTTGTCTAAATTAACAAAAGAAGAAAAGATAGGGGAGAGAAAGAGGGTGTGTGTTTGTGAATGGGTAAAAAATTTATAAATATATAAAAGTTATTTTAAATTTTTATTTTTTAAATATATTTATTAAATTTATTTGATGATCTTTAAAAAATACTTATGTTAATTTTTATTTGATCTTTTATAAATAAATTTATTTGGTTCCCCTTCAAATAAATTTATTTGAGATTTTACAGATAAATGTAAATTATCTATATATTTTTTTTAAGATAATTAATGTCATTTCATACATTTTTAAAATTTAAATTTATTAAATTTTATTTTCCAATAAGATTGATTTTAAAAGAACTTATTTATTAAGTCTTATAATCAATGTCATTTAAGATATTTTTAAATTGTCATATTTTTTGTAATTTTTAAAATTTAAATTTCTCTCTATATATTTTATTATCTAATAAAAATTCATTTCACTAATTTTTTAAATTATTTTATTCAATTTTTTTTATTATCTAATATAAAAATTTGTTTTGGTAATTTTAATTATCTAAGTAGAATTATTTTAATTACACTAATAATTATTTCTACTTTATGAGTTTTTTAAAAAACTATTTTTAAACATAGATTTAGAAAATAAAATGCTATTTTTATTGTTTATTTTAATTTTTGACAATTCACATTAATCATAAATTTATTATTGATGTTAACATACAAATTTGAATGAATTTAATAATAGGGATATTTTGTTAAAAAATTATTATCTCAGTATTTATCATATGTATTTAATAAACATATTAAAAAAAAAGTATAATTCTTAATGAATTTTAAAAAATTAATAAATAATTTGATAAAAATTTTAAAATATTTTTTAATTTTATCTTGATCATTTCATATTTTAATCTAAAAATTATTTTAACTTTATTTTAATATAAAATTATCTTGCTCATTTCTATAAATTTACGAAGGAGATGGTAGATTCTGAATCTATATAAGAATTATTAATTTTTCTTTAAAAAATGATAATTTTAGCTTTAAAGGAAATGGGATAAAAGAAAAGTCCACGAATTCACAATTCATGAATATGTCGCAAATACTGAATATTTTTATTCATATATGATGCGTCGCTGCATTAGATTCCTGTGATATGAAGAATCACAGTCACTTATTGAAACGCTTGTTTAGTAGTAATTAACATGGCGTTGGAAGCCATTTTTATTTAATCCTTGGCCCAGCAAAGCGGTATCAGCAGCAACTGAGGGGGCTAATTAAGCCTAAGCAAAAGGCTTCTGGTTGTTGCAGTCGAGATTGTTGCCATAGCTCACGCCCAAAATGTCACAGTATCTCTTGTAGAATCCAATCCGGTTGTCAGCCTGCGCATTAGCGCCTTTACCGCATTCTATTCCGCCGTTGATGATGTTGGTGGTCACCCCATAGCCAGGCACCCTGCCGGCTGCTGTATCCGCCGGAGAGGGCGTCCATTTGCCGGTAATGACGTCATGGCAGGAAGGCTTCGGTGACTGAGGAGTCATCCAGAACCAGAAGGCTGTCTTGAAGGATATGGTTGCGTCGGTTGCAACGAGGTCTGGGTTATTCAACAGGTCCGACCCTATGGCCTTCCCGGCTGGACCATAATTGTAGTTGCTGCCAAGTTCATGATGCATCACACGAGAATTCAGCTCATCATGATTAATTCACAAACGACATGACCATATATGTATATGTACAATGAGAGAGAGAGAGAGAGCGAGAGGGAGAGAGAGTTACTATGAGATTTGGATAGGGCCTCGTCCAAAGTACTTCTTGCCAGGGGCACAAGGCCACTGTTGATTTTGAACACAGTAGTCAGGAGGATTGCCTTGTTCTTTAAGAAAACAGTACCCCCATGCATATGGGCCATCTGGTGCAGTCGCCCACCCACCTATATATATATATATGTATGTATGTATATGATCCATCCATGTCAATATTTAATTATTTCAGTATAAATAAGAAACATTAAATTTTCCGAACCTGTTATTATTTAATCTAATTAAAAACATAAGAGTAAAAAAGAAGAACGTACCGGTAGTTTCGTGGGAAGTCTGAGCAAGAAAAGCGGCGATCTCTCTTTTGCGGGTGTTGACATCTCCGGTGGTTCCGAAAGCTCCGAAGGACTTGGCGGCAGCTATGAAAGCCTCGTAAGTGTAGAACCCTTTGCCCTCGCAGTTGCCATCGTTGCGATGCTTCAACATGTTCTCGAAGAGGTCTTTGCTGATAAGAGAACCAATGTCTTGGGCCGCCGACTCTCCCACCAGGGAGATAACGCAGCACAAAGCTAGTGCCCACAACAACCTCATTTTTTTTTCTCTCTTTGCTAGTACTGATAAGTTTGGTTTGGCTGGGATGGTGGAAGTGGGTGGCTATATATAGGCATAGAAGTGAGAGAAGGGAGGGTTGTTCATGGAAATATGCAATGGCCTGCTTGAAGAATTTTCTACCAAAGTCGTATAGAACGAGGGAAGGCATGACGGCATGGAAACAAAAATTTTCATACAAGGTAATGTGATAATTCATCACCGTCTTGCATATTAAAAAGAAAGAATTTATCACAATTATATATGAAAATATCAATTTTGTATCATAATTTTTGTAACGCTTCCATGATTCCAACCTATACCAATTCAGTATCCTTTCTGCCTTGGAACACATATATATTTATAGGTGACTTATTGATATCATATTTGATTTTTTTTTTTTAAAATAAGATTATGCCAATACTTGAAACTCGGTAGACGAAACGTTAAGTTTACAGAGCTACCACTCTAATTAATAGTGATATTTATCAAATTTGAACTTGATGAATTATTTAACACCGTAGCACAATTTTTTTTATAAGGAAAAAAAACACTCATTTGGAAGAATTAAATTTGGTATAAAATCATCTAATGGAATATTCTTAGGAATTAAAGTCTTGAAACCTTTGAAGATGAAAGTAGCTAATCAACAAGCATGCATACATGTGGCATCATTATGCATGGCTATAGCTTTATATGCTCTGTTGTTTCTCACCAGTAATTGGAAGGATTCCTGTTGCCCGGTGGCTAAGGATGGATGAGAGAGACATTCCTGTTGGCTGGTGGCTAAGGATGGATGAGAGAGACATTCCTGTTGGCTGGTGGCTAAGGATGGATGAGAGAGACGTGTATCCAATAGCACCACTGTCTGGTAGTTTTCCATTAAATAATTAATGTAGTTAGTCAAGCTGATGGAGCAGACCAAGAGACAAATTATTAAGCAAGCTGCAAGCGCACGTCTGTCTTACAGGAACAAGTCCAGCCAATCGGAGCAGCAACGCATGTATTACAGGTCAAAGCTGGTAGGGGAGGGAGCCCGGGGATGGATAGCAGAAGATGACCGGTGCTTGAATTGTTGGCCCATTTCTACGAAAAACGACACCCAGAAGCTGCATCCCACATGACATGATGACCTCTCTTTTAGTCTTCCTCTCGCTGTAACCCAGTTGTTACCCTTTTCTTATATTGTTTACTTTTCTTTGCTCCCCACATGTGACAGGCTAATTCTAATTATTCACTTTAGAATAATGTTTGAGCTGTAATTAATTTATTATTTTTAGATGATACGTACGTTTATTGTATTTTGTTCTTAATTTTTAAATATTTTATTATTTGATTAAATATCAACATATTCATTATCAATTAATAAAATTATTTGACAATTAAAAATAAAGTGTAATAAGTGTATATTGTTTAAAAAAATTGTACACTTATTACAATTTAACCATTATTATAGGGTAATATTAATAAAAAGTAATGTGAAAGAAAGTTAAATTGAAAATAGATATAAGAGAGAGGATATTACCGAAAACGTTGAGGGTATTCAAAATTCTGTTTTTTTTCTTGCTTAGAATTGAGAGAGATTGGGCGTAACAAAAATGGATGAAAAACTAATTATTATTTTTTTACTTTGATAACATTAATCTTAATATTTAATTTTTCAAAAAAATAAATTATTCAGAATTTAATCAGAATTCGATATTTTCATTCTTCCAAATAGAACACCCAAAGGTCCCCATCCAACGACTTGTCCTATGCTGCTATAATTCCCCGTAAAGTATGGATAGAAATGTTGGCAAACTAAAAGAAGTTGAGCCACATGGTTAATGCACCGGATATGAAAGATTAGGTACAAACCCACCTTCATTTGACTATTATGTTTTATGTTTTTAATAAATTATTTAATTTTTATTTCTTCCACTAATCTACGTACTCTCTTGTTCAATGGGGAGGGAGGGAACAAGGAAAACCAAAGATAAATTAATTAATCAAACTATCAAATTGCATGTTATTTCTTAAATAAAATCAACTCAATGAAAAAAATAATAACTTGAAACAGTGTTAAATAACCTTTTTTTTTAGCTAGTTCATGGAAGAGGGAGGGGCAAAAGAAAAGAAAAGAAAAGAAATTATATTTATATATAACTAAATTAATAAATCAAAACTGTCAAACAACACCTTATTTTTTAAATGAAAACATTCAATAAAGATAATACCAAATAACCCAAAACAATATTAAATAAGTCTTTTCCATAGGAAAATTAAAATTAAAAACTAAAAATTTAAAGTATTTATTAGATGCAATATTAAATAGCCCTTAAATTTAATTTTTTATTTAATTTTTTTTAATTTTTTATTAATAGGTTTGACCAATTGCTAAATTTTATATGTTTTATTTAATTTTTTTAATTTTTTTCGCTACGGGTGTCACCTTGTGGCTAAAATTTAATTTTTTATTTAAGTTTTTAGTGACGGGTGTCACCACGTCGCTAAATTTTATATTTTTTATTTAATTTTTTTAAATTTTAACTACGAGTGTCATCTCGTCGCTAAAATTAAATTTTTTAGCGATGGGTGTGACCCCGTCACTAAATTTTATATTTTTTATTTATTTTTTTTTAGATTTTAGTAGCGGGTGTCAACCGGTTGCTAAATTTTATATTTTTTATTTAATTTTTTTTAATTTTTTGCGATGGGATTTCCATTGCTAAATTTAGCAACGGGTATTTTCGTCGCTAATTCAGTTGCTAAATTAAAAAAATATTTAAAAATATTGTCGCTAATTAGCGACGAAATTTTTCCGTCACTAAATTCCGTCACTAAAAATTATTTTTCTTGTAGTGCTGAAAGCAAGTCAAGGTTGTTTTACTTACAAAATCAAAGTCTTTTAAGGGTTCTGTTGATTTTTTGGAAGTCTCTTACGATGATTCGGTTCTTCAGCTTGAATTATAGCTGTATTGAAAATTGTTTTTGATCCAATTTCTTTCTATGTCATAAATCAAATCTTGAAATGCTCATCAATACCATATCATTTTCCTTAGACATCTAGGCTCCTGAGCACTCAAGATAGTACCAATAATTACGTTATAACCATAATCTTCTAAAGATTTCACTTATAGCCCAAGATAAATTATACTTAAAACCTTATGAAATTCTCAAGTGTTACATATTAAGTAGGGTTTAAGAAACCCTAGGAGACCTTCTCTTCTATAAATACCCCTTTAAGGGTTGTCCAAATAAATGAATGGTTTCGTTGTGATTTTTCAAGAGTTGAAAAATTGCCATTCACTTTCTCCCGTTTCTTTCCGCATCAATTTAAAATGGGAAGTTCTTTCTGTCCATACACAAACCACGAAAAGGAAAGGAAGCTAACACTCCCATTTTACTTTCCTCTCCAAAGGATGCGTGCCGCGTATCACGAGTTAGAGGTTGAATGCTTGGACGGCTCAGATCCACAAATGACTCAAAAATCTAAATGTTAGCTTAATTTTATTTTGTATACGAATGCTTTGATTTCGATGTTGATCTAATTGTCAGAATCGAGGTGATGTTCAAAATTTTTGAACTACGCTGTTTGTCCCATAGCGATCTTGCTTATCACTTCACACACTGTTCTTTTGCTCTGACCCGTTTCAGTAGTGTTTTAGTAGGAAGTTCCGAGTTTGTTCATTTGTAAACTTTTTTGTCCAAGTTTTGTGACCATATGTATTCATAATTTTGTAATCTCTTTATCCCATTTACAGTGTTGCAATCTGTAATAGTCGCCATGATTGTTTTTCTTATGTTGATTTTTAATTTGTTTTCCCAGTTTGGTCTTCAGGTATAACATGACACCATTATTCAGTCAAGTGAGTGATGTAAACTGTAACGGCCTACCTCTCGAAGCCCCCATTAGCATAAAAAATCCATGAAAATGTCATTATTTGGATGATATAGAACAGTAACACAAGTCAACTACAAGCACCAAACTCAATGCAATACAAACCATGGCTTTCTAGCAACAAGTTACACAAACAAGCTTGACAACAAAGTACTTAAGCTCCACAAACTGACAAAATAAAATGACACCCAGGACCGCTTATTTAGGATAGCTCTGCACACAATACTACTATCCAAAAGACAGGTCTCACCACCACTCAACGAACCCGTCAACTAAGACGCTTCCCTTACCTGGAATGATGGAAAGCAATGGTGAGTCATAAGAGTCAACAAGTATAAACAAGAACAAAGGCTAAGGCTTTGAGAGAATAACCTAGCACAACCCACACACCCCGTGCCCAAGACATACACATGCACAACATGAACCACAAGTCAAAGGAAAATCGCATAAATAAACATGCACATAATGATCCTTAGGGCCCACATAGAAGACACCGGCACCCAAGTCCCTAACAAACATGTTGCTGCCATGAACTGACAAGCATGAAACCACAAGCCAAAGATAACCTTAGGTCGGTACTCCCGCCTAAAACGAAACGATACTTCAATATGTAATGTCAACATCAAGTCGATACTCCCACCTGAAATGGAATGGTACTTCCGTGTGTAATGTCAACCCTAGGTCGGTATTTCTGCCTGAAACAGAACGGTCTTCCTGTCTACAATAATAGCCTCAGATAGATGTACCTCAAGAAATCATAGTTTCCGCACGCATAAAATCATGCAATGCAACACATAAGAAATGCAATGGTTTCTGCAGTATAAACGTAATGGTAAGGCCCCCATAAGCCAAATATCAAGCCATACTACGATCACATAGGAACCCACACAGGCAGAATACTCTAAATGCATATGTTCACCTAACGTACCCAAGTCGGCACTCAACAGGCCAACCAGATTATGCCAATGCTCACATCTCCCAACACACACAAAGCATGTCCTCTAATAAATGCAACCCAATTCTCATGTGTCACAATACAATGATATGCACAATCAAATGTGGGTAACTGGTAGTACTAGCTTTCTTGGTTCGTCTATGGCTTGTCACAACGACCGATAATTAGCACCCATACATCCAACGATTGATTGTCACTACCCAACAGTCGAGAACCAATAACTTTGTATCCTACACCCTTAAACTCACATAAACAAATCTCTGGCCCCAAGTCACAACAACTTACACTGGAAGGTACCCACAACCACAACCGACCCTTTAAGAACCTAGTCCCACCCAGGTTCGGCATCATTTCCAAAGAAATAAAGGTGATACAAAGTCTCATGTCGGCTAGTAAGAATTAAGAAATAACGCACAAATCATAAAATGGTTATCATGCATGATTACATAATTAATGCGTAAAACCGAATCATGGCAAGGGAGGGAATACAATATGTAAAACGATAAAGACTTGCATAGGGTTTGGAGAACACAAAGAAAGGGTTAGGAACTTGTCTTTAAACGGCCAATTCTCGTTTCTCCTGCACTCCCATTGCGAAATAATGTGTTTTATGAAAAATAATAAGATTATGACTCATACTAATCAAGTCTGACCGTGCAAAATGTATAATTTAAACGTACGACGTTTCTACTAATTTTACCTCAATTAAACAAAATTTTCTCTCAATTTTTCTCCCATTTTTGTTGCTGGCCGAGCTCCTTCTTCTCATATTTCTCCCCTCGTTTTTGTTGCTTGAAAACACCTGAAATGGGCTTTAAAACAGCAAAAAATGAATGGTTGAGGCGCGACCACGTGGCAGTCGCTGGTTTGCACACGCTGCAGCCTCTTAGCTGAAACACATCATTTCGGCCTTTCCTTGGTTGAATAAAATTGATTTTTTTTCCTTACGCATGCAGCCCCTTTGCCTCGAACCCGCGACAGTCTCCCTCACATGCGCATGCACTACCACCCGTGCTACAAGCCACCTTTAATATATATACACACCTAATTAATTTTAAGGTGATTTCCAGACCCTTTCCAAAATTCTCACTCAGAGCCCAAAATTTTTGAAAATCCCACTTGGACCCTAAATTAATAATTACACTTATACCTTGAACTTATCAAATATTTAACTATTTTCTCAGAAAAATATAAATTAATATTTTCTCTTAAATCCTCAAATAATATTCAGTATCCACCTCAAATACCGGAAATAATTATAATTATTTATCTCCAAAATTATGGGATGTTACATGAATCATTTGCTTTTCCCGTTTGGTCAAGATAGTTATATTGAAAATATTTTGCTTACAAGTGTAAGTATGAAAAAATCGAGTGAGAGAAAAAAGGTTAGCATGAGAGAGTATTTTGCAAATAGATTACAAGAAAATGAATGTGAATCGTTAATACTTTTATTCTCAAGAAAGCTTTTCTAACAATTTGTGGTGGATGCTTACATGATGGTTGAGTCGTCTTGGTTAGCTTATGTGCGAAGTCATCAAAAAAAGGTGAGATCAAATATGTACAGAGGTCTATCTGATGTAATTCTGAGAGGAGAGACCAATCCATCGACACAAGTCAAACGTGTCATATTACCATCATTTTTACTGGTAGAGCACGATATATGGTGCAGAACTTCCAAGATGCAATGGCTATATGCCGATGGGTTGGTTATCCTAATTTGTTCATCACTTTTACGTGTAATCCAAAGTGACCAGAGATAATGCATTTTTTAAGAAGCAGAGGTTTGAGACCTAAGATAACCGACCTGATATTATGTGTCGGATTTTAAAAATGAAGTTGGATGGTTTAATTAAGGATCTTAAGCAAAATAAAATTTTTGGAATAGTCAGATCAGGTATAATAACTGCTCTTCTGCATAAGAATTTCATAAAATTTTTAACATTATTTAGTTTTGGTCACATATAATACAAATGTTTCATACACTGTTACACCTTTGAATTTTGATGCAGTTATATACATTGTAGAGTTTCAAAAACGTGGGTTGCGGCATGCACATATTTGCTATTCCTTTCATCAGAAGATAAATTTCCTACAGCAGATGATATTGATCGGATAATCTTGGCCAAAATTCTTGATGAGGTCTTGGATCCTCATTATTATAATATCGTGAAAGATTTCATGGTGCACGAACCATGTGGCATTGCAAGGAGTTCTTCACCATGCATGGCAAACAGCTGTTGTACCAAACATTTTTTTAAGAAATTCGTTGAATTTACTAGTATTGATGAAGATGGCTATCCAGTGTACAGAAGGAGGGATGATGGAAAATGAGTTACAAAAAATGATATTGAGATTGATAACAGATTTGTGGTTCCATACAATCGCTATTTTTTACTGAATACGATGTTCATGTGAATGTTGAGTGGTACAATCAATCTCAATCGATAAAGTATTTATTCAAATATGTTAATAAGGGACACGATTGCTTACAACAACTTTTTATAAGAGTTATGTGGATGATAGTTCTAAAAAAAATGTCGACAAAATAAATAGGGTAAATTATATGAAACCCCCCTGCACTTAGGGTCACGTGCAATTTACCCCCTTATGTTTTTGATTGCATAAAAAAACCCCCTTACACTTTCAAAATGTTTCAATCAGCCGTAATTTGTTGTTATTTTACATAATTTTGTGCAATTTACTGGTTAATTAATGCAAAATTTTTTATTTTTTTGATATATTGAAATTATGTATGTAGAATTATGTATTTTATATGTAGATTATTATACAAAATTATATAAAATAATAACAAATTGTGGCTGATTGAATATTTTGAAAGTGTAAGGAGGTTTTTTGATGCAATCGAAAATACAAGGGGGTAAGTTGCACATGATCCTAAGTGCAGAGGGGTTTCATAAAATTTATCCAAATAAATATGTACTACGACTGTAGGTACATATCACCTTGTGAGGCTATTTGGAGAATTTTTGAATTTGATATTCAGTATAGAGACCCTCTAGTTGAACGTCTGAGTTTCCATCTTCTGAACGAGCAAAATGCCATTTTTTCAGATTCAGATCCAATTAATGAAGTACTTAGTAGACCTACTGTGAACCAGAGTATGTTTCTGGTTTGGATGGATGTGAACAAGAAATATGATGAAGCAAATGAACAAACTTATGCTGAATTTTCCATGAAGTTCATATGGAAGCCGTCGCTAAGAGAATGATAGCCTAGGCAGCCCGGGTTTTCTATTGGACATATCTTCTTTATTCCTCCAAGCTGTGGAGAGATGTATTATTTGAGGAGTATTTTGAACATAGTCCATAGACCAACTATCTATGATGAAATGAAAACTATAAATGGGGTTACACACAATTCATTCAAAGATGCTTGCTATGCCCTAGGTTTGTAAAATGATGATGAAGAATACATTGATGAAATTGCCGAGGCAAGCCATTGGGCATCTGCAGATAGTCTACGAAGACTTTTCGCCACTCTATTGTTGTTTAAATCTTTGTCACGACCCGAGTATATTTGGAAAAAATCTTGGGAGTATCTATCAGATGATATACTATACATGTGAAGGAACGTTTTGCAACATCAAGGTATTATATTAATTACGAAATGGTTTATTTAAAATCATAAAAAAATCAGAAATTATGTTTTTTTTTTGACAAAAAATATATTTATTGTTTTTGCATATATGCAGAATTGGAATTGAGTGCTGATGAAATAATTATTCTTTTGTGGAAGTTGAAAAGATATTGCAGAGTAGTGGAAAAAGTCTGCGAGAGTTTCGTTCAATGCCATTTCCAAGTTTTAAATACTTTTCAAGTTGTCAGAATAGACTTATACAAGATGAGCTGCGATATGACCGAAAATCTTTGATGAACAAGATATTGGTGTATAAACTAAATGAACAACGTCACGCATATGATACAAATTATGATGGTAGTTGAATTTAACAAAGGTGGTGTGTTCTTCTTATATGGTTACGATGGAATAGGGAAAACATTTGTTTGAAAAACTTTATTTGCAGCTCCAAGATCAAAGGGATAGATTGTACTTAATGTGACGTCAAGTGGAATAACGTCTCTTTTATTGTCTGGTGGTAAAACAACTCATTCTAGATTTGCAATTCCATTAAATCTAAATGAAGATTCAACATGCAATATTAAACAGGGGAGTCCTTTTGTAGAATTAATTGTAAAGTGTAAACTCATTATTTGGGACGAAGCACCTATGATGAATAAGTATTATTTTGAAGCATTAGATAGGAGCATGAGAGACATTTTGAGATTTAGCAATCCAATGAGTATGGAATTACTATTTGGAGGAAAGACAATAGTTTTTGGATGAGATTTCCAACAAATCTTGCCTATAATTCATAAAGAAAGTAGACAAGATATTGTCCTTGCATTTATCAATTCGTTGTATTTGTGGAGAGATTGTATGTAATATCCCGAAAATGGAGAAATAAATAATGATTATTAATTTGGTGTTTGAAGTCATTATAAAATATTTGAGGAATTAAGAAAAAATAAATGTTTATGTTATTTTGAGGGAATTTAAGGGTAGCTAATTAAATTATTTGGCAGTGGTTAATCATTATTAATTATCATATTTGTGGTGAATATTGAATATTTGTGGGTTAAAAAGAAAATATTAATTTATTTGGGTATATAGAGATTTAAGAAAATGTTTATTGATGTTATTTTTAGAAAATAATTATTTAATTAGGAGTATTTATGAAAATAGGGAAATAACCATTGAATTTTTTGAAAAGTATGGGGTGAAAGTATAATAAGAGGAAATGGAAGTTCGGGCGTATGTGCAATTAATGGAAGTTGTGGGTGCAGAAACGTGATTTGCGAAAGTGGCCCTAAATCACTTTAAATTTAATGGGAGTGGTTATATGTATGAGGGAGCAGCTGGATCAAGTTGTCGGGTGCGCGTTTGCAAGGGAGGAGGTCGCGGGTTCGAGGCTTGGAGGCGCGCGCGGCTGGAGGAAATGCTGATTTTTTATTCAGCAAGCCCAGCGCCAAAACGACGCCGTTTTGGGGCAAGGCAGTTGGCGGCCAGCCGCGGCCACGTGGCGCGCTGGTGCGCCCCGTTACAGCTTCTATGCATCCCCTGTTTTGCAAATTTTAAGGCCAATTTGGCCATGCATTTTGGCTGATTTTTCTCATGTGATTAGCTTGCTATTTAAGGCTTTAAGTGAAGTTAAATTAGAGGCAAACAGTGAGCAAATCGGGTGAAGAACAGAGCGCGAAGTAGTGAGAAGAAAAGAGGAAATAGAGAAAAAATTTAGGAAAAATTGATTTTTTTCATGCAAGTGAAGATTTGAAGGGCGAGGTAAGTTAATCAGTTGGTATTAAACATTTTCTACGGATTAAATCGTATTTTTAGACTGTATTTTAGTTTATTTTAGTGTTAATATTATTTTGCAGTGCGCGGGCATTTAAGGTTAGAAATCTACAAAATAAGGCAAGCTCTCTTTACTTTCTATTTTTTAGTGATCTCGTATACTCGTAATAGTTTTGATTTTATACTGACTTAGTTAGATTATTGGAGATACGCGTATGAGTTTTATCTCGAAACTTAGTTTTATTAGTAAAATTTATTAAATTGTGCAACGGCTGAGCTAGGAGGTGGAAATCTGCTATTAAAAGGCAAACTCCTAACCCTCTCCTCATGATCTTTAATTCCCGTAAAAGAGCCTGTGATTTCCTGTATTTTATCTTCTCTCTTACTTTAATTCGACACCTAGCATTAATTATCGAATTATTATTCATTTGTTTTCTTTTAAATTAAATTCGTGACTTCTGGAGTTTTATTTATTGTGTGTCTACGGGGGTTTGTACCTCCCTCATTCCTTTCGGAATGATGCCGAACCTAGCTTGGGGATTAGGTTCCTAGACGTGCGGGTTTATTTACGATTTTTCTCGGATTTATTTATGGTACGGTTAGAGCTGTCGAGCAGTGGGGCAGGGGTTGGTTGTTGGTGACGTTGGGGTAGACTATTGTACGGTCCTAATGTGGACCGTCGGGTGGACACTCCTAGTCACTAATCGTTGACCGGTGTCGGGCACTGCTGATTAGCTCTGCCAGTATGTGATTTACTACACGATTAGATTCATTATATTACTGTTCATGATTTGATATGCACATGGGTACGGGTTGCACGTTGGGATATTCATTTATTGAGTATGCTTGGACACGAACATTCTAGCTTGCTTAGGTTGCATCCAGCATGAGCATATGCATCGCGTGTGATTTACTATATGGGCGGAGCATGGCCTGATGCCTAGATGTATGGGTGCCAGTGTATCACGTTGATGCTCACTACGTCGTTGCATTTCTATGTGCATTGCATGGTTACTGGTATTTATTAGTTCTTGGATGGGAGGACCGTTCTGAGGGAGCCTATGGCTCGGGTGTCGGGAGCACCGAACCGGGATGACGTGCACAGGTTGCTGGAGATATTTGCTGCTTTTCAAAGCAGCGGCAGGTTGGTATGGGACTTGAGTGCCGTGTGTCTTGTATGGGCCTCAAGGACCAGTATGTGCTTTTATTATGCTATACTATTGTGTTGTAGCGTCTCGTGGCTTGTGTGTACATGGGGGTTGGTGTTCTGGGGGAAGTTTACCGGTTTTATGTAGCCTTTAGCCTTTTTTTTCTTATGCTTGCTGAGTCTCTCGACTCACTTTGTTTTTCCATCATTCCAGGTAGTGGTAGCGTGGGTCCAGGCAAGGGAGATAGCTTCTAGCGGCAACGTCGGTATGGTGTACAGACAGTCTCTATCAACTCTGATGTCTGAGTATGATTTATTCTACTATTTTTACTATGCCAGATTTTTCCTCGAGTCTCATGTATGTCGGCACAAGAGTCTGTGTTCATTTATTTATCTTGTGATCGTTGTGTTAGCGGGGTATCCATAGTGCATGCATGTGTTTAGCTTCGCTTCCGTTGTCCTTATTTTTGTGTATGCATGCCAGGATGATTTTTATCTTGTGGTTCATTCTTTTCCTCCTCCTGTAAGCGCTCTCGTTCGAATAGTCCGGGTGGTTGGGGGTATCCAGGCGGGGTGCTTACATTGTACAATTTTGAGGTTGACTAAGAATATGGGTCCAGAATCTTGAATCAGATAATGAATGTGCTCGGTTGAAGGTGTTCTCCGAATGAATTTCCAATATTGGAGATGGTATTATAGGCGATCCTAATGATGGTCATGCAAGTATTGAGATACCAAATGATCTTTTGATTATTGATTATGATAATCCAATAGATGCGATTGTGACAAACACTTATCCGACCCTTACAAATGATGTTCATGACATGTCGTATCTACAAGGGTTATTTTAGCACTGACGCTGAATGTTGTCGAATTCGTAAATGAATACATGATGTTGCATATTTCGAGTGAAGTGAATAATTATTTGAGTTCTGATTCTACATGCAAATCAGATGCAAATATAGATTTGTTACAGGATCTCCACACACCTAAGTTTTTAAATGGGATTAGGTATTTTAGTGTGCCAAACCATGAACTGAAGCTGAAAGTTGGCACTTCTGTCATGCTATTGAGGAACATAGATTATTTAGTTGGTTTGTGCAATGGAACTAGATTGGTTATAATAAAATTGATTTTAAAATAACTTATTTATTAAGTTTTGTAAGTAATGTCATATATTTTTAAATTTTCATATTTTTGGTAATTTTTAAAATTTAAATGATATTATTCATTTCACTAATTTTTAAAATTTAAATTTCTCTCTATATATATTTTATTATCTAGTTCAAATTCCTTTCACTTATTTTATTCAATTTTATATTTTATTATCTAATATGAAAATATGTTTTGATAAATTTTAATTATCCAAGTGGAATTATTTTAATTCCACTAATAATTATTTCTACTTTTGAGTATTTTTAGAATCTCTTCTTGAATATAGATTTAGAAATAAAATACTATGTTTAATTTTTATTTTTTTACAATTCACATTAATCATAATTTAATCATATTGTTATTAATGTTAACATACAGTTTTGAATGAATTTAGTAATAAAGATATTTGCTAAAAAAATATTATCTCAGTATTTATCATATGTATTTAACAGGCATATATTGAAAGAAAAAGTATAATTCTCAATGAATTTCAAATTTCTTTTAAGAAAATATAATAAATTATTTGATAGAAATTTTAAAATATTTTTTAGTTTATCTTAATCATTTCAGATTTTGCTTTGAAAATCATTGCAACTTTATCTTGATACAAAGTTATCTTGCAATTGTTAGGTGAAATTATCATTTTATCCTCAATTTACTTCTAATCATTATAAATAAATGAAGGGCAAAATGGTAAATTGATTAATGATGTTAGAATTATGGGCACATTTCTAAGAAACACATGCCGAAAAAATCAATTTGCTTTTTACTTTTCTTAATTTACAATAAGAAAAGTAATTGCGGGATCAATTCCATTTCCTTGGCATATCTAGGACCCATCAATTCAGGCGGTCCAATTTTTTGGACATATCTTGTTTACTTTTTCTAATTTACAATAAAATAATTAAAAAAATAAATAACCATCCAACTCACATGTAGACAAAAACTTTTTGAGATATCTTTAAGATATTTACAATTTATATATATTTTTTTGCTTGAAAAACGTTAATAAATAAATTTTAAAAATAAATAAAATTGCACTAAATTTAACTAAAAAGAAAATATAAAAAAATCAAAAACCAACACAGATGGATTCCAGCTTTCCCCATTTCTTTCCTCCTCTGCTGGCTTGCTTGCTCGCTCGCTCCAGCATTAGTGTGTTGGGCCTGTTGAATATATGCCGAAACCGAAACCAATATGGAAGGCCCAATAGATAGATAACTACCGTTGCTTTTTGAGCATCCCAATGGATCCCTACTGGCCCGGCTGACAATTAAAATGTCACCAAGTAGTACAATTAGCGGAGGAAATAATAATAATCATTTGATTGAAAGTATAGGCATGATATATATGGAATCAGAATTTTTATAAAATATTATTGATAAAAATAATGAAGTTCATTTATGTTTTATTATTAAGGAAAAAAACCATCAAAGTGGCTTAGCTATATCTCTATCTGGTTATTCCGTTTGTTTGAATTGTTTACACAGAAAATCTACATAGGAATATTAATTTTTCTTTAAAAAATACTAATTTTAGCTTTAAAGGAAACGGGATAAAAGAAAAAAGCCCACGAATTCACAATTCATGAATATGTCGCAAATACTGAATATTTTTATTTATATATGATGCATGTGATATGAAGAATCAGTCACTTATTGAAACGCTTGTTTAGTAGTAATTAACATGGCGTTGGAAGCCATTTTTATTTAATCATTGGCCCAGCAAAGCGGTATCAGCAGCAACTGAGGGGGCTAATTAAGCCTAAGCAAAAGGCTTCTGGTTGTTGCAGTCGAGATTGTAGCCATTGCTCACGCCCAAAATGTTACAGTATCTCTTGTAGAATCCAATCCGGTTGTCAGCCTGCGCATTAGCGCCTTTGCCGCATTCGATTCCGCCGTTGATGATGTTGGTGGTCATCCCATAGCCAGGCACCCTGCCGGCTGCTGTATCCGCAGGAGAGGACGCCCATTTGCCGGTAATGACGTCGTGGCACGAAGGCTTCGGTGACTGTGGAGTCATCCAGAACCAGAAGGCTGTCTTGAAGGATATGGTTGCGTCGGTTGCAACGAGGTCTGGGTTATGCAACAGGTCCGACCCTATGGCCTTCCCGGCTGGACCATAATTGTAGTTGCTGCCAAGTTCATGATGCATCACGAGAATTCAGCTCATCATGATTAATTCACGAATGACCATATATGTATATGTGTTCAATGAGAGAGAGAGAGAGAGAGAGAGAGAGTTACTCACTATGAGATTTGGATAGGGCCTCGTCCAAAGTACTTCTTGCCAGGAGCACAAGGCCACCGTCGATTTTGAACACAGTAGTCAGAATTACCTTGTTCTTCAAGAAAACAGTACCCCCATGCATATGGGCCATCTGGTGCAGTCGCCCACCCACCTATATATATATATATATGTGTGTGTGTGTGTGTGTGTGTGTGTGTGTGTGTGTCAATAATTAATGATCCATCCATGTCAATAATTAATTATTTCAGTATAAATAAGAAACATTAAATTTTCCGAACCTGTTATTATTTAATCTAATTAAAAACATAGGAGTAAAAAAGAAGAACGTACCGGTAGTTTCGTGGGAAGTCTGAGCAAGAAAAGCGGCGATCTCTCTTTTGCGGGTGTTGATATCTCCGGTGGTTCCGAAGGCTCCGAAGGACTTGGCGGCAGCTATGAAAGCCTCGTAAGTGTAGAACCCTTTGCCCTGGCATTTGCCGTCATTGCGATGCTTCAACATCTTCTCGAAGAGGCCTTTGCTGATAAGAGAATTAATGTCGTCTTGGGCCGCCGACTCTCCCACCAGGGAGATAACGCAGCACAAAGCTAGTGCCCACAAGAACCTCATTTTTTTTCTCTCTTTGTTAGTACTGATAAGTTTGGCGTGGTTGGGATGGTGGAAGTGGGTGGCTATATATAGGCATAGGCAGAGATGGTTCAACCCTAAGAAATTAAAATCAATTAATTACTTTGAAATAGTTTTGAACAATTTGGAATATATGAAAAAAATAAATTTTTATGCAATTTCTAGAAATTAAAATCAATAGATGAAGATGTTTTAAAAGAGTATTGTTTAAATCTTGAAAAGGTTCATATAGATGATTTAGATTTATTTTTAAAATTAAAAGTGTTAAAGAGAAACTTTTTGGAAAGAAAAAATAGTTCAATGAAAATTCTTTATTATATTAAAAGAATTGATTATTTTTTGAATGCATATATTGTTTATGGAATATAGTTCACAATTTCAATTTCAGTAACTTCCGTGAAAAGAAGTTTTTCAAATTTAAATTTGATAAAGTCATATTTGACGTCAAATATATTACAAGAAAAATTGAATAGATTAATTATATTATCCATTGAACATAATGTATTAGATATATTTGATTATGGAGATTTAATCAATAATTTTATATCTTAAAAGACAAGAAAAATTAATTTTACAAAAAGCTGAACATAGTTCAGCACATATTTGAATTTTATCTTTTTAATGTTATCAATTTAATTCATTGTTTTGTTTCACTTTATAGAAGAATCAGGAATGGATAACTTTTTACTCATTAGCATCGACCTTCTTAGAGTTTAAAAGAAAAATAGTTTTATTTTTTATTTATTTATTGTTGTAGATTGTTTGGATTTTTTTGATATCTTAGACATTATATTTAATTAAAAATTTACTATTGTTAAGAGATTATCATATATTGTAGTTGATTGAACTTCATTTTTTTTTAATTTAATGAAATGATGTAATTTTTTTGTAAAAGATGTATTATTTATTTTTTTATAAAAAAAATTAATACTTTTGAGACAACCCTAACAATTTTTTTGCCTAAACCCCCGGAATTAGTTGAGGCCGGCTCTGGACATAGGAGTGAGAGAAGCAAGTGTTGTTCATGGAAGTATGCAATGGCCTACTTGAAGAATTTTCTACCAAAGTTGTTTTCCCAAAAATTTTCATACAAATTAATGTGATAATTCATCAGCATCAAACATATTCAAAAGAAAGAATTTTCATAATTATGAAAATATCAATTTTGTATCATAATTTTTGTAATGCTTCCATGATTCCAACCTATATCAATTCAGTTTCCTTTTTGCGTTGGAACATATATTTATAGGTGACTTATTAATATCATATATGAATTTTTTTTAATAAATAAGATTATGCCAATACTTGAAACTTGGTAGAGGAACAATTAAGAGTTATGAGACTTGATCTCATGACACTTTAAGTTTACAAAGCTACCACTTTAATTAATAGTGATATTTATCAACTTTGAACTTGATGAGTTATTTAACACCGTAGCACAATTTTTTTATAAGAAAAAAAAAACACCCATTTAGAAGAATTAAATTTGATATAAAATCATATAATGGAATATTCTTAGGAAAGTCTTGAAACCTTTGAAGATGAAACTAGCTAATCAACAAGCATGCATACATATATGTGGCCTCATTATTATGCATGGCAAAATGGCTATAGCTTTATTATATGCTCTGTTGTTCTTGTTGCTGACCAGTAATTGTAGTGCACGTATGGAGGAGAGGAGATGGGTGCTGTTTGAATTATGTATGAGACAAAAAGACAAAATAGAGAAGAGAAGAAGCGGATAGAGAGAGAGATGGACAGATAGGAAATATTGGAAGGGATTCCTGTTGCCGCGGCGGCTAAGGATGGATGAGAGAGAAGTGTGCATGTATCCACTATCCAGTAGCACCACTGTCCGCTAGTTTTCCATTAAATAATTAATTAATGTATTTAGTCAAAGTTGATATCGAGCAGACCGAGAGACGAATTATCAACCAACGTCTGTCTTACAGGAACAAGTCCAGCCAATCGGAGCAGCAAAGCATGTATTACATTTACAGGTCAACACTGGGAGAGGAGGGAGCCCGGGGATGGATGGCAGAAGATTACGGGTGTTTGAATTGTTGGCCCATTTCTACCGGAAATCTTCTGCCATCCAAACGCCCAGAAACTGCATCCCACATGACGAGATGACCTACCTCTCTTTTAGTCTTCCTCTCGCGGTAAGCCAGTTGTTACCCTTTTCTTATCTTGTTTACTTTTCTTTCCTCCCCATTATAGCGACGGGCGCTACTTCTAATTATTCACTTTTGAAAAATGTTTAAGCTGTAATTAATTTATTATTTTTAGATGATACGTACGTTTATTAGATTTTGTTCTTAATTTTTAAATATTTTATTATTTGATTAAATATCGACATATTCATTATCATTTAATAAAATTATTTGACAATTAAAAATGAAGTGTAATAAGTGTATATTGTTTAAAAAAATTATACACTTATTATAATTTAACCATTATTATAGAGTAATATTAATAAAAAGTAAAGCGAAAGAAAGTTAAAATGAAAGTAGATATAAGACATAGAGTATTACAAGAAAGATAGTATTCAAAATCCTGTTCTTTTTCTTGCTTTCTTGGAATTGAGAGTATTTAAAATTATTTATCCTGTGCTCATGTTTTTGATTATGCAAGGGGAGGTAAATCACAGGATGTCTCGAGGAGGACATGGTTCGAACTCACAACCTATCAGAATGACACTGATATATCGCGGCCGGTCTTTGCCATGCAAATTCTATGCCTTGAGGACAATCTATGTAGTCTCTTGTTCAATGGGGAAAGGGGAGAGAATAAGGTAAAACAGAGATAAATTAATTAATCAAACTATCAAATTGCATGCTATTTCTTAAACAAAATCAACTCAATGAAAAAAATAATAACTTCAAACAATGGTAAATAACATTAGGGGTTTAGTGGGAATACTTTTGGTCGGGCCTTTATTCAAATTAATGATAATGGGAAAAAAGGGTTAGGGGGCCATCACTCTCGTCGGCGAAGGGATTGAAGCTGAAGGTGAAGTCGGCCGACACCCAACGCACATGCAAGCTTCGACATAGCTCCCAATCACTAAGGTTGGAACTTTTGAGGACGTTGATGGTGTTGCTAAGAATGTCGTCAACAACATCGGGGAGGGACCAGTTGCATGCTCATCCATGATCGTCTTTAATGACTTCGACAACGAATCATCCACAAGCGCAACCACTATCGCCATAGACAGCTTTGAGAGGGAACCATGAGCCGAAACCAAGACTAGAAAGGGTAGAGGTTGCTCCATCTCTTTCGATTCCAAAGGAGGCAAAGAGAAAGTAGGGCCTTTACGAGTGTACGTGTCTGTAACGCCTTGTTTTTTCCCGACGTGCGTTAAGATGAAATCTTGGGGATTTTTTTTTTCAACATGTACTCAACCTAAATCAAATCCCGACAAACTCATTCTACCTTCTCAGCATATCAAAATTAAAATGAATAAGTTAAGACAGATACATCATCATATTAGCGGAAAGAAGATCGAAATCTCAAATTTCACATAACCAAATTCACTTTATTCATAACGTAGAAATCAAACCATCGTTTGACATGACATTTTCAAAACAAAAATACATAGAGACTCATCTCTCAATAACAACTACTAAACACCTCAAACATAGGCAAAATATACGCTAAAGATTGCCAACATAAATGACGGCTCATCTCGATAACCCTTTTTCTTTAGCGCCGTTGTTTTCACCTGATATGTTTGAATATTCTAGGGACATAATTCAAATTAGATGTTGAATCATTTAAATGAGAGTTCAAATACATTTTCATGAATATATACAAGACCAAGAAATAAAATCGATATATCCCGACATGTCCTAGCCCAAGAGAATTCCACATAGCACTTAACCCTAATCGAAAAAAATGCAATCTCTCTAAAGACAATACAACCTCATCGATATATTGGCATAACACAATCTTGCTTAAGAAAGACAACCTTAAAATATAAACTCGAGTATCACCCTTATATCATGTCAGGCATTACGCTCTGACTCAACAGTATTCTGGATCTCAACACAACCCTAGTCACAAGAGAATCAACACTATCATCGGAATCAACATCCACCTAGACCTAGGCAATAATGTTATTTTTCAAAGGAACTTGTGGTGGTGTCTACTCTTAGGTCTGCTACTTGAGCCAATATCCGGGGTGATGTCCACTCTCAACCCCACCACTTGAGTACCATATGGTGAAGTCCGTCTCAGCCCCGTCCCAAGTGGGTCACACAATATTAATTCTCAACACACATCACGAGTGTTATCACTCAAGTGCCACAACATAGGTTGACAACCCATATCCCACATGGATCACACATAAACATGCCAATGTTACAACACATAACATGGATCATTTAAAATTAACATTTCAATGCATGAATTTATAACGCACAAAGTTCAATGCACAGGTATAAAAATAATTTGGGACGAACCTCTCACATGAAACCAACCTATCGCAGGTTAAATTGTTTGCATAAACAAATCAAGTATAGGGTTAAATCACTCAAAATAAACCAAATTAAAGTAGAAACTCTCACAATAAAACTAAATTTTTTATGGAACTACTCACAATAAACCAAGTTTTTAAGTCAGAACACTCACAATAAACCAAGTTTTTGGTAGAACTACTCACAATAAACCAAGTTGTAGTTAGGAACACTCATAGTAAACCAAGTTTTCGGTAGAATCACTCACAATAAACTAAGTTTTAGGTAAGAATACTCACAGTAAACCAAGTTTTTGGTAGAACTACTCACAATAAATCAAGTTTTAGGTATGAACACTCACAGTAAATTAAGTTTGGGGTAAAAATCACTCACAATAAAATAAAACTTCAGTTAGGAACTCTCACCTTGAACTTATCTCAGACTATCTCGATTCTCGTGCACAACCTTAATTTTATTTCAACATTCCTCATTCTTTTTGCAAATTTCTCTCATTTTTCTCAAGCACAAATCCTTCACCTTAATCTCTCTTAAATGGAATAGTTTTGAGAACAACCCCATCACCCTATTTATAGGCTTGGACTCCAAAGTGATCCAAAACTAGAATGGATTAACTTTTGAAATCCACAATCATAACTCTTACTAACTCGCCATACCTCACATCACTTCATCATACCTCACATCACCTCACCATACCTCACATCACTTCATCATACCTCACATCACCTCACCATACCTCACATCACCTTAAATCCATACCCTCAATTAATTTTATAATTCCATTTTAGACTTTGCACAATAGCAATTGCATCCTAAAATATCGAATTAATAATCATCAAGATATTTAAAATTTAAAATTAATAATTCCAAGTATACTCGATAAGTACATTTCGTCTCTATGCCATCACAAGACCTTTGTTTCATCCCAAAACCACTTCACGGTTGATGCTTACATAAAATCGGAGTCCCTTAAAGGTTCCGTTGACTTTCAAATGTCCCCTATGACGATTCGATTTTTCAGTCTGAATCACATTTATACTGAAAACAGTTTCAATTATAATTTCTTTTAATAGCATAAATCCTATCTCGAGATACTTGTCAATACCATATCATTTTCCTTACACATCATCAAGGTTTCAGGGCACTTCCTGCCGTCGATTCGACGACTTGTTTTTACTATCAAGCCAATTTTTGTGTTTTTTAAACTCACTTAATTTATGTGGCAACCTTATGCCAATATGAGGTATTACACTGTCAACTAGAGTTACTCTTATTTTGTTACCCAACTCCAGGGAGCGTTGGGTAGTTGCTCATCTTCGGTACTTGGTTGGTTGGTAAAGGAAAGACTTGCGAATTGAGGATAGAGCGCCCAATGCGTCTTTACTTAATGAAAAATTTAGGCAAAGTGGGTCAAATTATGGGTTGAATTTGGGCAAGATGAAGTCGAGCAACATGCACTTGGGCAGTGGAATTTTGGATGTGGTCAGTAGAAATAATCATGATAATTCAAATGGTGTCTTGCAGGGTTTAATCAGATAATATCAATTGGTAGATAAATTAGGTGGGCCTCACAGTCATCATAATGAAAACTTGAATAGAGGTCATCCTAATGATACGGTTACGGGGGATGTCAGGGATGGGAAGGTTATTCCTAAACTGACTCTGAATGGGATGCAAAATGTAGGTAATCGTTGAATCTTCTATTCAATTTTTTTTGTCTTTGGGCCTTGTTAAACTCAATGGTAAATAAATAAGATTTTGATGATAACAAAAATATTTTTATGATTTAAATATATTTTTTATTCATGTAAAAAGTAAATTTATTTTGAATTAAAAGTGGGTATATAAAGTAAATTTATTTTGAATTAAAGGTGGGTTGTCTTTAGACATGTTTCCTTATTTTGATAATTTGTCTCAAAAATTTATATTTGAATTTTCATATCTTGATAAATGTATCTCTTACTCATGCAAAAAGTAAATTTATTTTGAATTAAAGATGAGTTATTTTTAGACATGTTTTCTTGTTTTGATAATTTATATTTCAAAAGTTAATATTTGAATTTTTATATCTTGATAAATGCATTTCTTACTTATACAAAAAGTAAATTTATTTTGAATTAAAGATGAATTACTTTTAAATATGTTTCTTTATTTTAATCATTTATGCCTTAAAAATTTATATTTGAATTTTCATATCTTTATAAATGTATTTGGGTAAATCACACCAAAGATCACTAAACTTTGGTGTGTTTTTCATTTTGCTCACTAAATTTTAATTTATTTCAATATGATCACAAAATTTTAAAAAGTTTTGCAATGTGGTCACATATAAGATTTTTTAGCCACTCTATAGCCAAAGTGGGTGATGTGGCGTTGATGTGGTCAATAATAAAAATATTTTACAAAAATATTTTAATATAATATTACTATATATATATTGACACGTGGCACAATCTGATTGGTTGTAATTACATAATAATTTTTATTATTTGCCACATCAGCTGAAAAATCTTATATGTGACCATATTGTAAAATTTTTTAAACTTTTGTGATTATATTGAAAAGAATTAAAGTTTAGTGATCAAAATGAAAAACACACCAAAGTTTAGTGATCTTTGGTGTGATTTACCCAAATGTATTTCTTACTCATGTAAAAAATAAATTTATTTTAAATTAAAGGTGAGTTGCTTTTAGATATGTTTCCTTGTTTTGTTCCTTCTTGTTTGAAAAAGTCTAAAATAATTTTTGAATTCCAAACTTTATTTTAACCATTTCTTTAACTACTAGCTTGTTTGGAAGATGTATATATATAGGGTAAGTATGGAAGCTCAAGATAGAACAAACTTGATAGAGCATTCAAACGAAAGTGAGAAGGTTCAAAGTGTTGGAAGTGTGCTAATTGATGGAATTCTCAATCATTGGTAATTTGTTTGTAATTGTTTCTGATTATAAGTTTATTATTTTTACTCATTTGTTGTGTAAGGGGATTGTATTTGCTAGTAATGTTCTAGTGGTTCTTACTTAAACAAGAGATTGTATGTTAGTTCTATCTCAAATTAAAAACTATTGTTGATTCTCGTGAGTGGAACCTCAAGCTAAGTTTTGAGAGTCTCAAGCTGAGTCTTGAGAGAGAGGATTATGCTCTTTCTCTTTTGGTTGTGTGATTTTATTGTTATCAATCCTACTACAATCGTCATATATTAAGATAATAAATTTAAGAGTTTTCAAAAAGAGATAAAATTATTAATTTTTAAAAAACTCAATTAACCCCCTCTTGGATAATTTTCTGGGCAACATGCCCAAAGATAGAAATTTTCTTCTCTGATTCCGTCTCTGATAAAAAAAACTTTAAAGAAGGAAAAAATTTCGTCTCTAATTCCAAAAAAATATGCAAAGATAGAATTGATTCTAGAAAATTTATGTCTCTAATTTCAAATTCGACAAGAAAAACTTTCAGAGCCAAAAATTTTTCGTCACTAATTATGTCTTTGATTTAGAGACGAAAAAAATTCTCTAAATATGTCTCCGTTAATTCTATCTCTAATAGTGTCGACGTTCGATTTCAGCCGACCGTGATTCGTTTTGGACCGCGGTGAGTAGATCTAAAATGTCAAGAAGAAGAAAAGGAACCCCAAACCTTCTAACGTGAGTCAACACCCGAATTTTTTACGTGGGTCAACACTCGAATTTTTTACGTGGTTCGGCCAGAACGATACCTATTCCACGACCACACTCTGATTATTCCTTCAGAATGGTAGTTTCTTTTCTGATTATTCCTTCTGTCCCTTGCCCCTCACGATATTTTTCATTCTTATTTATACTGAGGGGCTTTTACAATTTAGATAATATAAAGAAATACAATGAGTGTTTAATGAGGGACAAACAACCCTTATCGTCTACACAAAACCGGGAGTGGGATCCTCATTACGAGGGACATGGGTTGTTGTAGGTAAAGTGAATAGTCCCTACCTCTGACTTCTCAGCAGCTTTACCACTTATGCGAGCTGATTGGTTTTAGGCCAGCGACCTGGGTGGTCCAGCGATTTGAAGGATATTTCCGGGAGCTCGTTAGTCGATTGTTGGGAGCTCGTTGGTGGCTTATCGGGAGTCCGCCAGATGCTCGTTTTTACGAGTTCCAGATTTTGGTAGTGGCTGGACTTTCTTTGGTGAGGTCGTCCGGGCCTTCTTGGCTTCAGGTGATTAGGTCGGTCCATCAGATCGAGTCTGGCCCATACGGGAATCACGTATAACAAATAGAGACGTAAATAAATTCCTTTCTAGATTTCATCTCTAAAAATGATTTTTTTAGAGGTATAATCTTTCCATAAACCATAAGGTGTCTTATTAGTTTCTTATAAAAATTCTATTTTGTAAATAACAAGCAAATAAAATTAATTCATCCCAAAAATTATTAGGTTCATTAAAACTAAAAAACATGAAATTCATCATTTCTTTGAAATCTTGTTTTTCCTTTATGCTATGCCATTTAATTTAGGAGTAAGGAAGAGTAATCTCAGCCAGGGGCGAAGCTACGCCCAGCCAAGGGTGGGCAATTGCCCACCCTACTTTTTTAAAAAATGTTATTATATATATAATTTATTTTTTTAATTTTTTTTTTCTGAATATCAGTATCACCCCACCCCACTCCTGACCCAACGCAACCTCATTCTCTCTCTCTCTCTCTCTCTCTCTCTTTCACCTACTCTATTCGGACAGCCGGTCTGTCGGACGCCTCCATTGTCGCCGGTCACCAACGTCTCCTCCACCTCCCTCACTCGGCTACTATTTTCTATCTTTTCTACGAAAGCTCTGTAAATCACCTATTTTGCAAAATTCGATCGTAGGATCTTGAATTTGACCACATTATCACCGTAAAATCAATCCCGATCTACAACAAGGTAAGTTTTTTAGTTTTATTAGCTTTACTTTTAGCATAGATTCGTGAGGTGTTTATGTATATATGCGTTATTTAGATTGGTCAAAATTTTAAGCTTAGATCTACGGAGTATTGACCGTTGGATCTTACTGATTTTTGGGCATGTTAGACGAATATGGTAAGGGAGTTGAGTAATGGCCTTGGATGATCTATATCAATTGCATCACACTTATTATGATGCTCCCTAAGAGTTCCCAACATTATCCTCGATGTTTCTCATGCGTCTCCTTATTCGAAGAGTATACTAGTATATCATCAATAAATACAATTACTAGAAATAGATTTAGAGAAATGAAGGCATTTTCCAAGATGTTATTTTTATCAATAAAATATATTTATTTAAATTCTAATATATAAATAATTTAAATGGGTGAAAAAAAAAATTAAATTAACATTTATAGCGGTTAGCAACGGTCGTAAAATTTATTAATTTAATAATTAAAAAATAAATTTTACAATGATTTTTGAAAAATTGTCATAAAATTTAAAAATAATTTAATAATTAAAAAAATAAATTTATATAATTTAATTTCTTTTAGTCTTTTTCGATATTATTTTATTTTTGCTTACTCTACTTAAAATTCCTAGCTCCGCCCCTGATCTCATCATGAATTTTTCCTTCTTTATAACAAAAGTCATTAAATAAAATATACTCACCTCTTCTATTTGATCTAATTATTTTTATCTTTTCATTCAATTCATTTTCTACTTTTATTTTGTATAAATGAAACATATTAAAGGCCTCATATTTATTTCTTATTTAATACACATTTATATATATAGAACAATCATCTATAAATGTAATATAATATTTCTTGCTTCCTCTAGCCATAATTTACTTTAAATCCCCAATATCAATATGAATTAAACTCAAGAGCTTAGATTCTCCTCGAACATAACCATATAGGTTTTTTTTAGTTAGTTTAGTTTGAGTACATATCTTTATTCCAGCATGTATTATTTATTCTAGTAAAAAATCCAAGTGATTGTATTTTCTTAATATATGAAACACTAACACAACCTAATCTAACATGCCACATATCAATAGAATCAAGCATGTTTAAATAAAAGAAGTTGCATTCTCATTAATTAATTTAAAAATATTAAGCACAAAAAGACCTTAAATACAAAAGGCCTTGCTAACAAAAGTATTATTTTTGGTTATGACAATCTTGTCAAATTAAAATAACACTTTAACCCTAATCTTGTTCAACAAAAATACAAAAACCAAGTTACCTCTAATATTAGGAACACAAAGTACATTAATAAGAGCTAGAGTCTTGTTGGACGTGAGTTTGAGAAGAATTTTTTATTTTTCAAGAATTAGGTGTAGTTCTTGAATTACCAAGAGAAACTATTTTTTCTCTTTCTCATATTAAAATGTAAGAGAAAAATACATTTTTGTTTGCACATATGTGCTTGGTAGCCCTAGAGCCTACAACTCAATCTTTCACAATATTTGCTTGAGAAATGACTACAAGAGTAATGTCATCTACTTTAACCAAATTTGCTTTTGGTGAAATAGGATTGTCGGATTGTCATTTCTTACTTTTTTTATGCGTATTGAGTTGCATGATGCCTTGTGTTGCCCATAAAGATACTCAAGAGGGGGGGGGGTAGATTGGGTTTTTTGAAAATTTGTAATTTTAGCTTTTATTGAAAGCTCATAATATTTGTGATCTTAATAAAATGTGATTGAGCAAGTATATGAAAATTTAAATCAACCAACTACAAAGAATAGGAGAATTTGATAGAAGTTCAGCTATTTAAAAAGTCTAATCCTCTCTCTCAAGACTAATAAGTTTGAGATTCTATTAAGAAAAATCAACACTAACTTTTAATTGGTGGTAGAACCAATATACAATTTCTTGTCTAAATAAGAATCACTAGGACAATGTTAGAAAATACAATCGCCTCACACAACAAGTGAGTAAAAATAACAAATTTACAATCAGACAAACCAAACAAATCACCAACAATTGAGAATTCTAGCCGGCATACTTCCAACACTTAGCCTTCTCACTCTTATTTAAATGTTCTATCAATATTTTGTTCTTATCTACTTTGAAGCCTTCATACTTACTCTTTATATATAAAAAAAATCAAATAACTAGTTGTTACATAAATGGGGCATAAAATGATTTTGAAATTTGAAAATTTTTCAATCTCCAACTATAGGAATCTTGTCTAACACAACACAATAGAGAAAAATCATTGTTCAAAAAGATAATTTGGAAAAGATGGGGAGACAACCTAAAAACAAAATTAGCCATAAACTTTTTTGAGACAAAAGCTTAAGTTAGAAACAGGAATCTACAAAAAGAGAAGTCAAAGTTGTCTTTTATTCTAAAAGAGATATTACCTTTTTGCATGGGAAATCTAGAAATGATCTTGAAGTACGAGATAAAAAATATTTTTCAAAAATATACCCTTGGCGTGTAATAAAAAAAAATGCATAAAACAAGTGTAATCAGGCATGAGTGTTGAGCTTCGATCAACTTAAGGCACAAATTCGACTGAATGTCAAGCGGCTCGGCTCATTTACAGCCCTAACTTTCGAGTATTTTTAGAATCTATTTTTGAATATAGATTTAGAAAATAAAACACTATTTTTAATTTTTATTTTCGAACAATTCACATGAATCATAATTTAATCATATTGTTATTGATGTTAACATACAATTTTGAATGAATTTGTTAATAGAGATATTTTACTAAAAAATTATTATCTCAGTACTTATTATATGTATTTAATAAACTTATTGAAAGAAAAAAATATAAATGTCAGTGGATTTCAAAAAATTTTGAAAAAAATATAATAAATATATAGAAATTTTGAAATATTTTTCAGTTTTACTTTAATTATTTTATATTTTAATTTGAAAATCATTTCAATTTTATCTTAATACAAGGTTATCTTGCAATTGTCAGGTGAAATTACCATTTTATCCTCAAATTACTTCTAATCATTATAAATAAATGAAGAGTAAAATGGTAAATTGATTAACAGTCTTAGAATTGTGCGCACATTTCTAAGAAATAGATGTGAAAAATCGATTTGCTTTTTACTTTTCTTAATTTACAACAAGAAAAGTAATCGTGGGATCAATTTCATTTCCTTGGCATATCTAGGACCCATCAATTTATGCCGTCCAATTTCTTCGGCATATCTTATTTATTTTTCTTAATTTACAATAAAATAATTAAAAAAAATAAATAACCATTTGACTCACGTGTAGACAAAAACTTTTTGAGATATCTTTACGGATATTTATAATTTATATTTTTTTTGCTTGAAAAATGTTAATAAATGAATTTTAAAAATAAATAAAATTGCACTAAATTTAACTAAAAAGAAAATATAAAAAATAAAAAACCAACACAGATGAATTCCAGCTTTCCCCATTTCTCTCTTCCTCTGCTTGCTTGCTTGCTCCCTCCAGCATTAGTGTGTTGGGCCTGTTGATTATATGTCAAAACCCAAACCAATATGGAAGGCCCAATAGATAGATAACTACCGTTGCTTTTTGAGCATCCCAATGGATCCCTACTGGGCCGGCTGACAATTAAAATGTCACCAAGTACTACAATTAGCGGAAGAAATAATAATAATCATTTGATTCACGGTATACGCATGATATGGAATCAGATTTTTTATAAAATATTATTGATAAAAATAATGAAGTTTATTTATTTATGTTTTATTATTAAGGAAAAAACCATCAAAGTGGCTTAGCTTGTGTTTTCTTAATTACATATATATATCTCTTTTTATATGTACAGAAAATCTATATAAGAATTATTAATTTTTCTTTAAAAAATGATAATTTTAGCTTTAAAGGAAATGGGATAAAAGAAAAGTCCACGAATTCACAATTCATGAATATGTCGCAAATACTGAATATTTTTATTCATATATGATGCATGCAAGTACATCGCGTACACTAGATTCCTGTGATATGAAGAATCAGTCACTTATTGATACGCTTGTTTAGTAGTAATTAACATGGCGTTGGAAGCCATTTTTATTTAATCATTGACCCAGCAAAGCGGTATCAGCAGCAACTGAGGGGGCTAATTAAGCCTAAGCAAAGGGCTTCTGGTTGTTGCAGTCGAGATTGTTGCCATAGCTCACGCCCAAAATGTCACAGTATCTCTTGTAGAATCCAATCCGGTTGTCAGCCTGCGCATTAGCGCCTTTGCCGCATTCGATTCCGCCGTTGATGATGTTGGTGGTCACCCCATAGCCAGGCACCCTGCCGGCTGCTGTATCCGCCGGAGAGGGCGTCCATTTGCCGGTAATGACGTCGTGGCAGGAAGGCTTCGGTGACTGTGGAGTCATCCAGAACCAGAAGGCTGTCTTGAAGGATATGGTTGCGTCGGTTGCAACGAGGTCTGGGTTATGCAACAGGTCCGACCCTATGGCCTTCCCGGCTGGACCATAATTGTAGTTGCTGCCAAGTTCATGATGCATCACGAGAATTCAGCTCATCATGATTAATTCACAAATGACCATATATGTATATGTGTTCAATGAGAGAGAGAGAGAGAGAGAGAGTTACTCACTATGAGATTTGGATAGGGCCTCGTCCAAAGTACTTCTTGCCAGGAGCACAAGGCCACTGTTGATTTTGAACACAGTAGTCAGGGGGATTGCCTTGTTCTTTAAGAAAACAGTAGCCCCATGCATATGGGCCATCTGGTGCAGTCGCCCACCCACCTATATATATATGTGTGTGTGTGTGTGTATGATCCATCCATGTCAATATTTAATTATTTCAGTATAAATAAGAAACATTAAATTTTCCAAACCTGTTATTATTTAATCTAATTAAAAACATAAGAGTACAAAAGAAGAACGTACCGGTAGTTTCGTGGGAAGTCTGAGCAAGAAAAGCGGCGATCTCTCTTTTGCGGGTGTTGACATCTCCGGTGGTTCCGAAAGCTCCGAAGGACTTGGCAGCAGCTATGAAAGCCTCGTAAGTGTAGAACCCTTTGCCCTGGCAGTTGCCATCATTGCGATGCTTCAACATCTTCTCGAAGAGGTCTTTGCTGATAAGAGAACCAATGTCTTGGGCCGCCGACTCTCCCACCAGGGAGATAACGCAGCACAAAGCTAGTGCCCACAACAACCTCATTTTTTTTTCTCTCTTTGCTAGTACTGATAAGTTTGGCTTGGCTGGGATGGTGGAAGTGGGTGGCTATATATAGGCATAGAAGTGAGAGAAGGGAGGGTTGTTATGCAATGGCCTGCTTGAAGAATTTTCTACCAAAGTTCGTATAGAACGAGGACAGGCATGACGGCATGGAAACAAAAATTTTCATACAAGGTAATGTGATAATTCATCACCGTCTTACATATTAAAAAGAATTTATCACAATTATGAAAATATCAATTTTGTATCATAATTTTTGTAACGCTTCTATGATTCCAACATATACCAATTCAATATCCTTTCTACCTTGGAACACATATTTATAGGTGACTTATTGAAATCATATTTGAATTTTTTTTAATAAATAAAATTATGCATACTTGAAACTTGATAGAGGAACAATTAAAAATTATGGGACTTGATCTCATGATGACACTTTAGGTTTATAGGGCTACCACTCTAATTAGTAGTGATATTTATCAAATTTGAACTCGATGAATTATTTAACACGGTAGCCAATTTTTTTTATAAGAAAAAAAAAACACCTATTTAAAAGAATTAAATTTGGTATAAAATCATATAATGGAATATTCTTAGGAAAGTCTTGAAACCTTTGAAGATGAAAGGAGCCAATCAACATGCATATATGTGGCATCATTATGGATGGCAAAATGGCTATAGCTTTATTAAATGCTCTGTTGTTGCTGACCAGTAATTGTAGTGCACGTATGCAGGAGAGGAGATATCTCCTGTTGCCCGGTGGCTAAGGATGGATGAGAGAGACGTGTATCCATTAGCACCACTGTCTGGTAGTTTTCCATTAAATAATTAATGTAGTTAGTCAAAGCTGATGGAGCAGACCAAGAGACGAATTTTAAGCAAGCTGCAAGCGCACGTCTGTCTTACAGGAACAAGTCCAGCCAATCGGAGCGCATTAAAGGTCAAAGCTGGTACAGGAGGGAGCCCGGGGATCGATGGCAGAAGATGAAGGGTGCTTGAATTGTTCGCCCATTTCTACGAAGAAACGACGCCCAGCAGCCCACTCTTCGGTAGACTGCGAGGTCGCTCCTCGTAATATATACACAAGAGTTGAAAGGTTTAATTTATAATTTATTTTTAATTTATTTCTCCTAATATAATCGAATGTATAAGTAGTTTGGGTAGTCATCCCAATAAAATTATTTTAATAATTAAAAATAAAATATAATAAGTGTGTATTATTTAAAAAAATTATACACTTATTATAATTTAACCATTATTATAGGGTAATATTAATAAAACGTAATGCGAGAGAAGGTTAAAATGAAAACAGATAGAAGATAGAGGGTATTACTGGAAAAGTTGAGGGTATTCAAAATCTTGTTCTTTTTCTTGCTTTCTTAGAATTGAGAGCGATTGGGCTTAACAAAAATGGATGAAAAACTTATTATTATTTTTTATTTTGTTAACAATACTCTTAATATTTAATTTTTCAAAAAAAAATAAATTATTCATAATTTAATCAGAATTCGATATAAATGTTTTCATAATTTAATCAGAATTCAAAAAAACAATAAAATAAACTTATTATTATTTGGTCCCCATCCAATGACTTGTCCTATGCTGCTATAATTCCCCGTAAAGTATGGATAGAAATGTTGGCAACGTATAAAAGAAGTTGTACCACATGGCTAATGCGCCGGATATGAAAGATTAGGTACAAACCCACCTTCATTTGACTATTATGCTTTATGTTTTTAATAAATTATTTAATTTTTATTTCTTCCACTAATCTACGTACTCTCTTGTTCAATGGGGACGGAGGAAACAAGGAAAAACAAAGATAAATTAATTAATCAAACGATCAAATTGCATGCTATTTCTTAAATAAAATCAACTCAATGAAAAAAATAATAACTTGAAACAGTGTTAAATAACCTTTTTTTTAAGCTAGTTCATGGAAGACGGAGGGGCAAAAGAAAAAAAAAATTAATTATATTTATATATAACTAAATTAATAAATCAAAACTGTCAAACAACACTTTATTTTTTAAATGAAAACATTCAATAAAGATAATACCAAATAACCCAAAACAATATTAAATAAGCCTTTTCCATAGGAAAATTAAAATTAAAAACTAAAGATGCAATATTAAATAACCCTTACCCATATTAAATATAAAATTATTTTACCATTTTTAAATAATTATTAAATCCATTGAGTTTCAAAAGTCCAATGATGCGGCTGGTGTAAATTAATGTTAAATGTTAAATGCTGCTATTAAATATTAAAATTTACTAAATCTCAATCCCAAACATTTTTCCATTTGTATTTGAAAATGGAGGGTTCCACTAAAGCATTGCTTGTTTCAAGTTTAAAAAAAAACAATGTTTTTGGTATTTGCATGAGAAAAAGTAAAAAAAAATGATTTCAAAATAAAGAAAATAACTTGCAAATTCAATTTAAATAATTTATTTTTAGCCAAGTGAAGTTTAAGGGGGGGGGGTATGAATTAAAATTTTAAAAATTTTACAAATTCAAATATGAAAAACAAATTTTATACTGGTTCGATAATTTATAATTATCTTATGTTAATTATTTAATTAAAGATTTCCTAAAAATTTTACAAATTCAAATATGAAAAACAAATTTTATACTGGTTCGATAATTTATAATTATCTTATGTTAATTATTTAATTAAAGATTTCCTAGATGTGAATAATTGGTTCCACTATCTCCTTTATTATTATATTGTTTATCCGTGTAAAGTCGGGGGAATATTTAAATTTTAATAAAAAATGCTTAGATTACATTTAAATAGCATAAATAATAATTATTCTTCTAGGTCTGGTTCTAGATGGTGGAAACGAGAGCAGCCTAAGCAAATAGCAATGATTTTGGGGGATACATTATAATTTAAATTATCCAAGCTGACTCCAAAGTCAAGCCATTGGCCACTCCAGTGGTGAGTGAGAGCCACGTGGGGCCAGCCATGACCCTGAGCATATCATCTTATTTACGTCATCACCATCATCATCATCTGGATCAAACTGATAATTCCAAGGCGCTGTAGCCCGTAGCTCGTAGCTGGTTGGCCACTGTACGGGCAATTTGGCTTTGAGGGTTATAAATGTTAATTTCGTCCGATGAATAAAGATGGGGGTTGGCGTAGCCCACAAAATTGCTCTATATGGTCCATATCCTACAAAATTCTTCATTAATTTTTAAATTCTCATTTTAGCCTTACAACTAACAATCCATTATCTTCTCCGACAATTTCTAAGTCTCGCTTCACCTCTCTCTTTACTCTCTCACATCACATATACACACAACTGCATACATATATATAAATACACACAAACGACAGACATAATTGCCGACCCACTACCATTAACTGACCCCCTTACATATACACACTTTCGTTCTCTCTCTCTGTAACGACAATTAACTGTAGCAGAGAGGAGAGAGAGAGAGAACTGGTCAACCATGGCCGATCCCCCTCCCCCCCACACACGCGCACGCACACATATACACACATGCATGGTCGTGGCCATAGAACCAAATTTCGCAGTCGGGGAAAGATGGTTTTATTTTTTTTATTTTAATTAAATTTGTGTTATTATAATTAAATAAAATTAAAAAATTAAAAAAATACAAATAAATAAATTCTAAATATCTATATTTTAAGTAATTATAAATTAACTAATTTTAAATTTTAAATTATCCTAATTAAGTGGTGAATTTTTTATACTTAAAAAAAATTAAAATTAATTAATTTATCTTATTAATTTTTTCTTAAAAATTAATTAATTTATCTTATTGAATTAGGTAAAGATACATATATATTTAAAAAGAATTTATTTTAAATGATGATAAGATTTTTAGATATGTGTATATTTAAGTAATTCAATAAGATAAATTAACTAATTTTAAATTTTTTTAAGTATTAAAAATTTAACACAATGACTTAAAATTTAAAATTAGTTAAATTATAATTACTTAAAATGTAGGTATTTAAAATTTATTTATTTGTATTATTTTTTAATTTTATCTTATTATAATAAAAAATTTAGAGAAAGAGAGAAAAAGTGTGTGTGGATTGGCTATGGTGGCCGCATGTGTGTGTGTGTATATATATATATATATATGTATGTGTTTGTGTGTGTATGTGTGTGTGTGGGAGAGAAAGAGAGAGGCGAGGCGGAGGCTGGCGGTCGGAGCAGAAAGTGGGTTGTGGGAGGGGTAAAATAGGAATTTTAAAATTATTGTGGAATTTGGCATGGTGCGGGCTATGAAGAACAAAAATATGGGTTGTGAATAGAATTTCTCGAGCCCTTCCTCTGCTCGCCACGTGACCGCACTGGTATTATTTTCCAGCAATAATCCTTTAGCAGCCTGCTCCTTGAATTGAACCCCTAACCTCCTGGTAGAAACTAACGCGTGTGAACCAACTGATTTGGAAGTCTCATTGATTATTAATTTACATAAAATATATTTATAGTATTTTCTTCTAAACTTTTCAATATTACATTTACACTCCAAATTTTTTTAAACTTATTTAATGAATATTAATTTTATTTTATTATTAATTTAAAATTTATATTTTATTTTTTTCTTTTTAGCGACGGGTCAGCCTGTCACTAAAATTTTAATTTTAATTTTTTTTTAGCAAAGGGTTAACCCGTCGCTAAAATTTAAAATTTATTTTTTTTTTCTTTTTAGCAATGGGTTTGCCCATCGCTAAAATTTAAAATTAATTTTTTTTTCTTTTTAGCGACAAGTTTGTCCCGTCGCTAAAATTTAAAATTATTTTTCTTTTCTTTTTAGCGACGAGTTTACCCATCACTAAAATTTAAATTTTATTTATTTTTTTTAGCGACGAGTTAGCCCATCCCTAAAATTTAAAATTTAAATTTTATTTTTTTCTTTTTAGAGACTAATTTGCCGTTCACTAAAATTTAGATTTTTTTTTCTTTTTAGCGACGAGTTTGCTCGTCGTTAAAATTTAAATTTTATTTATTTTTTCTTTTTTAGTGACGGGGTTTCCGTCGCTAAATTTAGCGACGAAATAATTAGTGACGGAATAATTCCATCATTAAAACTTATTTTTCTTGTAATGTATTATCCTCTTTACACTCATTTTCTTAATAATATTATGCATTTTACGTAGAGGTATGCATTAACCTTCCTTGTGTTTTAGAGCCCAAAATTGATTTACTTGGGTCATGTGATGCTTTAAATGACTAGAAAATGTATTAGGTTGGTCGGTGGGACCTGTGTTACATTATATGGCTTCAAGGGGGGACAAGAGATGTTAGAAGACCCATGCCTAGTGGGACTCACCACATTAGAATTAGAAAAGACAATAAAGGGGTTTAGTGGGAATACTTTTGGTGGGGCCCTCATTCAAATTAATGATAATGGAAGAAATAGGTTGGGGGGGCCATCACTCTTGCCGGCGAAGGCATTGAAGTTGAAGGTGAAGTCGACTGACAGCCAACACCCATGCAAGCTTCGGCATAGCTCCCAATCATCGAGGTTGGAACTTTCGAGGACGTTGATGGTGCTGCTAAGAATGCTGTTGACAACATTAGGGAAAGACCAACTGCATGCTCATCCATGACTGCCTTCGACGACTCCGATAATGAACCATCCACAAGCGCAACCATTATTGCCATCGATAGCTCCGACTGGGAACCATGAGTAGAAATCGAGACTAGAAAAGGTAGAGGTTGCTTCATTTTTTTTGATTCCAAATGAGGCAAAGAGAAAACAGGGCCTTTAAGAATTTGCTTGTCAATGAGAGTTTCTGTAACGCCCTATTTTTCTTAAGCGTTAAATAACTCATGAAATTTGGAGATATTTTTTTTTTAACATAAACTCAATATAAATTATTTCCCGACAATCCCGTTCTACCTTCTCAGCATACCAAAATAAGAATTAATAAGGTAAGACAGGTAATCATCATAAATGCGGAAGCTAAAATCGAAATCTTATATGATCCATAATCGAATTCGCTTTAATCATAACACAAGAATCTTTACCATCATATCATCAAATACTTAAATACATAGAGACTTGTTTATCAAAATAACAACTAAGCACCTCAGATACAATCTAATGATATCTCAAAAATACATTAAACTGTAACAATTATACATGATCATCAATATAATATAAACTTCTAACCATGACTAAAAACATATCCTGAATCCTCATGAAGAGGCAAATACCGAAACAACTAACGTGTCATATATCTCAATCATCCCTTTGCCTCCTCATGAAGAGGCAAATACCGGAACAACTAACGTGTCATTATATCTCAATCATCCCTTTGCCATAGCCGCAAATCCTTATAACCCAATTAGAAGATAAATCTTCTAGTGAGGGTTTAAAAACATGATACATGAATGCATGATGCAATATCATGAACAATCATATGCCCTAGTGTAACTTCCCTGGCCTACTGGCCCGACATGGAACCCTAGGTAGAATCCCGACCTACTTTCAGGATAATCCTTACGTTGTTCCATCAATTTATCTTGAGAAATTGCGGCTACACTATCAAGGCGACATCCCAATCCCATGCACAAGTGTTAATATGCCAATAATATCATGTCATGTGAAAATCACGACTTTCCATTCAATAGTATATGTGCAAATATGACAAAATGATCATAATTTTCAGAAATATCATGTATAATATAAGCAATCATATCATATATAGGTTCTTGGGACAAAATCACTCACCTTTAGCACGAAGTTTAGAATATCTCAAAAACACACATTGCCTCAATTTGCGTACCCGACCTCAATTTTCATGCCAACCCTAAAAAATTGCACAAATCACTTAACCTCAAGCACAACAATCCTATAAATCATATTTATTCACCGAATATATCAATACTTCAATTTTTTCATATTTTCCTTCATTTTTCTCCCATTTTCCTCTCTAAAATTCCAAATAAATACTTCCTTAACTAATTTCTCAAATCTTTTTCCACAACAATTCATAATATTCTAAGAACTTAAAAAAAAAAAAAAAATCTAGAAAGCTTTGTTTGCTTGCAAAACGAGGCATGTCGTTGCGAAAATCGAGAAATTGGAAAAGGCCAAAACTAAAACTTTTTGCACAACCTTCTATATCACATTTTTCTAGGAATTTAGGAATTTTGTTTTCACATTTTTCTAGGCTCGGATGCGCCCTCACGCGCCGCAGCAAGAAGCTTCATGCGTCCCCACTTGTGGGGGCTGATAGGCACGTGCATTGCATTCGTTGGTCGTCTTCTTCCTCCAGCACGTTAGATATCACGAACAACCTCTGTTTTTTTGAGTTTTCTCCTTCGTCTAAGCTCCATTTTGCCTTCCGTTTGAACCTACACCTTCCTCTCTTCATCCTCTATAAGATTATAGCTTCAAAAGCCTCGATTAGAGTCAATTTTTGACTGCTCAAATTGATTTTTCGACGAATCTCAATTTTTGGTCGAAGCTCCATATCTTCCTTGTCTCTTAACGAAAAATTTCTCAAATTTTTCAGAAATGATCCTCAGGACATGGGGAAAAAAAGCTCCTTATCTGATTCCTTCATTTTTTCCCTGAACTCTTGGATCTAAGAGTTTAATTTTTTTCTTCTCTTGGCCATATCTAAAAACCTCTATTTATAGGCGATTTCGAGCCTTCAAATGCTAATGGTTGGTCAATCCAACCTCCTTGAGGCTTATACTTGCCCCAAATTAGTCCAAAAACATCACCAAACACGGATTCAATACATTGAAATTCTGAACAAGAAACGATAAAAAATTATGCAAAATTGATCACCCTCGTGGCCAATGTCGGCCTATGCTCGACCTAAGAGCATCCTAGGCCACTTTCCTCGAGTCTTTTCCCATCGAATTCGGTGAAGAGAGGTGGTGATGGAAGCTTGATTGGCCATGATAGATTTCCCTTTGTGCATTTTTTGCAAAGTTGCACTTCAACCCCAGTTTCTTTCTATTTTGCACTTTTGATCATTTCCTTGAAGCCCCTAAGCTTCCCAATAGTGCCATTACGGCCTACAAGTTCTATACTTTCCATTGCATCTCTAAAGATTTTGAAAATATGCCATTTCGACCTCCTTAGGTAAAATTAAGAAATTACACTTAGGCCTGAATCTACGTTTTGACTGTAAACCCTTTTGTTTGTTCCCGAAACAACTGAATGGTTGTTTTACATACTAATTATGAACCTCTTTGGGGTTTCGCTGACTTCCTGGACGTCTCCTATGACAATTCAATTTTTTAGTCTAAATCATAGCTGTATTTTTTAGCTGTTTCGAAAATCGTTTATGATCAAATTTCTTCTGAATGCCATAAATCATGCCTCGAAATGCTCATTAATACCGCATCATTTTTCTTAGGCATTTCGGTTTCAAGGCATTCTCTGTAATCAATTCGGTCACTCCTAACTGTACAAAAAATTTCATTATAGCCCTAATCTTTTAAAAATTTTATTTTCACCCTAAGATAAATTACTCTTGAGCCATTTGCAAATTCTTGGGGTATTACAGTTACTCTTATTTTGTTACCCAACTCCAGGGAGTGTTGGATCGTTGCTCGTCTCTAGTACTCGGTTGGTTAGCAAATGATAGGCTTGCGAATTAAGGATGAAGTGCCCAATGCCTTTTTACTTAATGACAAATTTGGGCAAAGTGGGCCGAATTATGGGCTGAATTTGAGCAGGATGAACTTGGGCAACATGCACTTGGGTAGTGGAATTTTTTATGTGGTCAGTGGAAATAATCACGACAATTCAAATGGTGTATCGCAGGGTTTAATAAGAGGATATCAACTAGCAGATAAATCAGGTGGGTTTTGCAGTCATCATAATTGTAATACTCAAAATTTTCTAAAGAGATTGAAGTGTAAATTATCTTGGGCTGTAAGTAGAATTATTAGAAGATTAAAGGTATTAATGTAAATTCTGTCAGTTGCGAGTGACCGAATTAACTGTAAAGAATGCCTTAGAGCATATATGTCTAGGGAAATAGGAATGTCTCTAGCAAGCATTTTGAGGCATGGTTTTTAGCGTTGAATGAAATCAGATTAGAGACATTTTTCTGTATAGCTATGGTTTAGGTTGAGAAATTGAATTATCGTGAGGGACCTTTGAAAAGTCAACGAAACCCTGAGAAGAATTTGAAGTTGTAAGTAGAACAACTTTGAAGTGCTCCCAGGATGAAACAAAAGGATTCAGGGTAAAAACGCGATTTTACATAGATTCGGGCCTAAGTATAATTTTTTAAATCTTGACCGAAAGTGGCAAAACGAAACTTGGGGGATAAAAAGTGAAAGAAGAAATTTTATGCGTCATAATGGATATTTAAGAAATGCAAGGGGGTGCATGGAAAGAACCAAACGAAATTTTGAAAATTGAAGAGGGCCAAAGCGTATTTTTTTTAAAGACAGCCATGGCCACCATCGGCCACCATTGCCGCTGCCTACTAGCCTCCTTCTATCATTGGAAGGGTCATTTTAGGGGCCAAAAGTGGGCCCCAGAGCACGGTGAATCGATTGGAGTAAGGGATGAGAAATGGCTGGGTATGACCGTGATTTGATGGAAACATGGTAGGTATGCTCGAGGGTTGCCAAAAAATCGGGCAAACGTATTCGAGGCTAATTACGGTGATTTGAAACGAGATAAGGTCGTATCAAGGAATTAAAGGCTCTGATTTGACAATGCATCGCTTGTCTTGGCTCAATTTCGGGTATAAATAGGGGTCGAATGGACGAGGGTTTCTTCATAACTCAAGCTCGAAATTCATAGCTTTAGAGCTTGAATTGAGGAATAAGGATAAGGGGCTTTTGATCTTTATATTTTTTAGGGTTTTTCTCGAAAATTTGAGAGGCTTTTGAGGTCATTTGAGTGGGTTTCGAGCTTGGTAGGAGCTTTCGAGTGAGTCACCGAAGCTGGTATGAAATTGACCAAATTGGGGCATCTCTGGTGTTGTTTTCAAGCCAAGGTAGTACCATCAGGACTGACTTGAAGTAGGCTTCAAATTGGTGCAAAAAAATAGGTTATCAGAGCATCGTAGAAGACCAAAAAAAGCTTGAAGACTACTAGCGCGTGAGGAGCACGCACTAGCCCTTCACTCTGATTTCACGCTCAACACCTGAGGGCGCGTAACAAGGTATTTAATTTTGAATTTTTTTTAGAAATTTTCCTAAAATTATTTTAGTAATATCTGTGAAAAAATATTTGGGAAAATATTTAAGGAGATATTTATTTTGGAATATTAGAGAGGAAAATGGGAGAAAAATTATGAAAAAATTGAGAAAATAGGATATTAAAATTCTTGAATAAAATGTGATAGCCAGGGACCATTGAGGCATTGAGGTTTGAGCAAGAGTGTGACAATCGAGATCAATGCATATTTTGAGGATAAGTCAAATCAATCAGTCAAGTTGAGTGGTTTTACTCAAAAACTTATATGTGACGTGATTGCCTATATTACGCATAAGATTCATGAAGGTTGCTAAGTCATATATAATTTATGAGCATTTTGTCATATTTGTGCACATATTATTGCATCAATAGTCATGATAGTATAGCTGTAATTCCTCAAAGATGTTGCCAGAACAACGTATAGGAGTATCTTGTTGCCTTATGTGCAAGATAGGATGACTGCCTAGGGTTCTATGCTGGGCTAGTTTGCCAAGAAAGTTATGTAACACTCTACTTCTCCTGAGTGTTAAAATTTATGTTAGGATTTTTTTTTTTAACATACACGAATTATACTAAAATCCTCAACATACCTGAATAAGATTAACTTTCTCAAACATGACTGAGGAATGGTGTACTTAAACATAAGCAGAAGCAAGAATCAAAACCTTAAGAAACCTCGAAATATCATAACATAAATGAGTTCATACATATTGTTTGCTCATCATAACATTACAATAACCGAAAATGAAGCAAGCCAATCTAATTGGATAACTTGTCCTAGCATTGGCTTAGGACCCATCACAACTTCTATCATGCTCAAGCCTTGATCACCCCCTTGCCTTTCTGACCGCTCGTCTCGCCTAGAATGTATAATATTCTAGAGACAGATGTCCGACATTAAAAGATGAATCTTCTAAGAGAGGGTTAAAATAACATGAATGTATGATGCATGGACTTACATAAACAGATACCCTAGTGTAACTTCTCCAGTAAATAGCCCGATGCGGAACCCTAGGCAGTAGCCTCATCTTGCACACAAGGCAACTGATTACTCTTATACATTGTTTCAGTAATACCCTTGGGGAATTACAACTACACTATCAGGGCGACATTCTATTCTATGCACACATATCAATATGCCAACAATATCATGACATGTGAAGAAATTACGTCTATCGATTCAACAATATATGTATAGATATGACAACATGCTCACAAATTACATAATACTTAGCAATTCTCAGGAATAACATGCATAGTAAAGAAAATCTCATCACGTATAAGATAAAGCTTCTCAATTTGTGAAAACACATCAGCATACTCTTCAAAAAGCTTCTCAATTTGTGGTGGAAAAGAAGTTTCTTTGTTTGGCTTTTCTTCCTTTACTATTAGCATTAGAACCAAGTTGTGAATAGATAAAGCTCTTTCTATCTCTCCCTTACTTTCAAGCAAGTTTTTTTTTTTCCCCCTTCTCCATTAGCAGTTGATTTCGCTGCACTTGTTGTGGACTAAGAGGCGTTAAGGTTATGTTTTTCCCATCCTTGACAAAAAAAATTAGTGTTTTGAACCCATCATACACAACCCTCCTATCATACTGCCACTGTCTTCCCAAAATCAAGTGACTCGCATTCATTAGAATCACATCACATAACAACTCATCTTTGTATGTTTTCCCAATTGAAAACGATACAACAACCTACCTTGTAACCCTTACTTCTCCATTATCATTCAACCATTGTAGCTTGTATGGGTGGGATGTTTTGTTGTTACCAAATTCAATTTTTCCACCAAAGTAATGGAAGCAACATTAGTGTAGCTCCCTCTATCTATAATCTCTCTCCATCTATAATCATTCCACACACATTTCCATTAACTGTACACCTGGTATGGAAGATGTTCTCACGTTGCTCATCATCTATCTTTGCTTGTAAGTTTAAGGAGTGTCGAATCACAAGCAATTCCCCTTCATCAGCTTGTAAACTATCTTCATCCACACCCTCACATTCTTCTTCCATAGTTGCCTCACCTTCACTTTCTACCTCCCTTTGTGATCCTCGAAGAACCATCACTCTTTTATTTAGACATTCAAAAGCAATATGTCTATGGCCAAGGCATGATGTCTCAGCTCCTCTTTAGAGGAGGATCACCCACTTTCTCCTTTTCTTTACTCACATTTGTTGGTTGTTTGCTAGAGTCCCCTATTTCTAGTCGTTTTGTATTCCAATTTGAAATTGCTCCTGGTGGTGTAAAGAATGAGTTGGTCATTTTATTACCAACTTGTCGAGACACCTTTTGCTTTGTTGGATTGCGTTTCAACTGTCTCTCCACCTTAATGACAAGTTTAATTACATCTTCCAAGAACAAAAAAGGTTGTAACTTTACCATGTTAGCAATTTCTCTATTTAATCCCCCTAAGAACCTACCAATGGTCTACTCTTGAGGTTCTTGTAAATCACATCTCATCATTAATACCTCAAATTCTTTAACATAATCCTCAACATACATGCCACCTTGCCTGAGACTTTGTAATCTAATAAACAATTCCTGCCTATAGTATTCGGGAACAAAACATTTTTTCATTACACGTTTCATAACCCTCCAACTCCTAATATCCGTTTCTCCATCTCTCCTATGATGTGCTTTTAAGTTCTCCCACCATAGATTAGCATAATCTGTAAATTCAAGAGCTGCAAGTTTGCATTTTCTTACCTCAGAATACTCTTGGTATTCGAATACTTTCTACATTCGCCGCACCCACTCCAAGTACTCTTCCGGTGAGCTAGTTCCCTTAAGTGGTGGAATCTTCATCTTGATGTTGTTTCTCGAATCTCTTTGCTGCCTCCTTTGACATGGTTGTTTAACCACGCTGTCTTCATCTCTAGTTTCATCTCCTTCACCCTCATCTTCATGGATGACCCTTCTTGGTGCTTAAGGAACGCGTTGCTATTGTGGATGTTGTTATACTCCCATCCTCTCAAATGCTTGAGTCAAACAAGTAAGTTACTCCATCATCTCTTCTTGCCTTCGTTAGAGGCCTAGGATTTGAGCTTGTTCCAATGAAAACCCTTTTGGTGCATCTTCTTTAGCCATAATCAGAACCTAGGCTCGGATACCAATATGATGTGCCTGAAATACAAAAGAAATACTAGCACGTCTTGTTTGATAAGAAAGTTCGCCACAAACAAGAAAATACTAGTTTTGATTTGCCACACTCTAAGATAGAAGAAGGAAGAGTGATAAGAATCGAGTGAATTCGCCACTAACAAATGAATTCCTTGGATAAGAATTATGATAAAAATGCTCTTACACTTTCTTCATAAAAATGTTCATGCCAAAACATTACAAGATTGCACATATAAATACTACTCTTAAAGATAAACCTAATAATTAAAGACAGACAACATCATTACCTCTTTTGAAAAAAGAGGGCTAATTATGATAAAAGACAAACCAAAATCATAAAGTAAAATATCATCATGCCACTTTTGATAAAGGGAATCATGATTGCCTTTTTTGACAAAATAAGGCTAATGATGATAAAAGACAAACCAAAAACATAAAGAAAAACATCATCATGCCATTTTTGACAAATGGAGTCATGATGATAAAACACAATGATACATAAAGACAAAACACTCTCAAACATAAAGGACAAATAAAGGGTGACATCAATTATGAGACTTGGGCTTGTTGGAAAGATTTGGGCCTAGTAGATGGGCTGATTGCTTGGGCTTGATCATGGAGTGCTTAGATTGCATTTTGGTCTTAGGCTTCCAAGCAAACAAGCAATGTGATTAATTTGGGCTTTAACTCATTCACTTTGAATTCTAACTCTTCCAAATGGGCTAAAGTCTTCCCAATAAATAACTCAAGTTCTTTTTGAAATTCTTTAGTCCTTAAACGAGTAATTGACCCAAGACTTACATGCTCTTAGACAACCCTTGCCTTTTCTTCTTTACCGTTCACATCAATAACGCCCTGAAGAGGCGAGGTGTTACAATTGGTTTCAAAGCAAACTTTACTTGAAGACTTAGGAGAGATCGATAGGGATTTATAATCTCGAGGTTTAGAAAAACTTTAAATAAGGAATCTGATCGAAAGAATTATTGAAATCCCAAAATGGAAGGAGACTATCTTGAGCAATTTTAAGCGACCCATTGGGCTAGTCGATAGGAGGAAAGAAATCGGTAGTGGAAGACATCTTCAATCATTTGAATGTTCTCGAGGGCATCTTAAATGATGTACCACCAAGTATTCACGAGCGACTTAGTTTGACATATGCTCAGGTGGAACTTCTAATAAACCACCTTGAGGGAGATTGAAGGGCCTTAGATGAGTGGCTTTGTCAGCAAGGCAATTATGTGTCTTTATATTACTATTGTCAGCAACTCTGGGGTCATGCCGCTGATATTTACGAGGAGGTCATAATAGAATAATAAGTAAATTCTGACTCGAATGGGGATTGGGACTACGATGAGGTAGACGAGGCTAATTTTGTGGCTGTTAACGGTTTTAGCTCAGACGAGGAAGATGGGGCAACCGAGCATGATGACCTTAATGGACCAGGGGTAGAGTCTGGAGATGATGTGACAAATAATGATGCTTGGATCTGGAAGTCGACTACTCCCTAGAAGAAGTCATGGACAACTTTTTTTTTTTTTCGCTTAGTTGTGTTGTTTTTCCTTAGGGATGTCATATGTTATACTTAGAGTTTATGATGAAATGAAATCCTTTTTTTGGAAAGAGTTTCTCATGGAATGAGATGTTGTCCTTTCTTTCCCTTCAGATGTTGACTATTAGACAACAAGCAAATAGGACTTTCGTCACCCCTAACCAAAGAAATGAGGATGATAAAGACAATGAAATTCGACATGGCAGCCATCACGGTGATAGTAGCATAAAAAGTCGAGATCAATGAAGGGAATCTGCAGTCCCGAAAAGGCAATTAGATAGAATGAAAAGGGTCATGGAGAATCTCCTGACCTATGCAACCAGGGAAGAACAAACTAGACTTACGAAAAATGTACTGGAGTAGTATTGGAGGTAGGGACCACCTACGTTTAAAGAAATGCCCAGCAACGACCCCAGCATAGCCGAGTATTAGTGAAGCAAAAAGAAAACTTGCTTCGGCACTTACAGTACGATGACCTGGATAAGGTGAATTGCACCTCCTTTATGCTGGAGGAAGAAGCCAGGAGATGGTGGCAGACTATGGAACGAGCTTTGTAGCGATCTTGCTTAAAGCAAGGGTTTGAATCTAGCAAGGCTCTAGGGATAACCTAGGAGGCATTCAAGGAAGCCTTCAATGCCAAGTACTTCCCGCTGAGATGGAGGTAAGAGAAGAGCTAGGAGTTTATGAACCTAAAATAGATTAGGGAAATGTCAGTGGTCCAGTACGACACCAAATTCACCTAGCTTCTTAAGTACGTGTTGATGTACAATGCAAATGAATGGAAAAAGGCATAGAAGTTCCTATCCGGATTACGAGTGGAGTTACAACAGGCCTTAAGTACCTGGTCAGTGGACTCTTATGAGGAAGTTCTAACAATAGAAAGAAATCTCCTATGAGTGAAGTTGATACAATCTGAGGAGACGAAGGGGAGCATGGAGCAAAAATCGGGAAATAAAAATCCCCAGCGTAGCAAGCGGTGCCTCAAATGCAATAAAAACTATCCAAGGAGAAAATGCTTGGCTGGAACATCTAGTTGTCATTCGTTTGGAGAAGAAAGGCATATAAAAAGAAACTGTCCTAAGGGGAAATAAACACCTCTAGTGAAAGGCCTGGGAAGATTGTGTGCTTTCAGTGCGAATAGCCTGAACACTTTGCAAGGAGCAATTTGAAAATGCCGAAGGTCGGGCAAGTAGGCGGGCAAGCCAAAAAAAGGGAGAAGTTCACGGGACTCGTCAAGGACACGTCTTCAACCTAACAAAGGAAGATGTGGGGACAGATCCAGTGATCATCCAAGGTACACTCTTTATATTGGAAACCCCTGTGCACATATTGATAGACCCTGGGTCAATGCATTCGTTTATGTCATATGCATTAGTTGGGAGTTTGAGAGTAACCAAACCTTTGGGATTTCCAATGATAATTTCGACACCTATGGGTAAAAGTATGAAGACCTCAAAAATACTAGAAAGATGAGAAATTAGTTTGAGTAATAGTAGGTTTCAGGCTAAGTTAATTTTATTGAACGTATACAATTTTGAAGTCATTCTAGGAATGCACTTTTTATCCAAGTACGATGCCAATATAGATTGTTGAAGAAAAATAATGACCATAAAGAAACGTAAGGGAGGATGGGTCAAGTTTCAGGGGCAAGGTGACCTTAAGGTTGGAGAAATGATTTTGACAATGAAGGTGGTGAAGTTGTTGAGCCAATGAGCTCATGAATTCATAACTTATGCTCAGTTGAAAAAGAAAGAGGGATTGAAACTCAATGAGGTACGAGTGGTACAAGAGTATGAGGATGTGTTTCTGGAAGAATTACTAAGACTACCTCTACCTCGAGAGATCGAGTTTTCAATTGATCTACTACTAAGAACAAAACCAATATCAATCCCACCATACTGGATGGCTCCGGCAAAGATGAAAGAATTGAAGAGTCAGCTGTAGGAACTAATCGATAAGGGGTTCATTAGGCCGACTAAGTCACCATGGGGCGTGCCAGTACTATTTGTAAAGAAGAAGGATGGTTGTTTGAGAATGTGCATTAACTACCGTATATTAAACAAGGCCACGATAAAGAATAAATATTCGCTCTTGAGAATTGATGAGCTGCTCGATCAGCTGTAGGGAGCGAAGGTGTTCTCGAAGATTGATTTGAGTCTGGATATTATTAGTTGAGAATTAAGTCAGATGATATTCCAAAGACTACATTTCGGTCGTATTACCATTTTGAGTATTTTGTAATGTCGTTCGGATTGACGAATGCTGCAGCAGCATTTATGGATCTTATGAATAGGGTGTTCCTATTTAGATCGGTTTGTAATTGTGTTTATAGACGATATATTAGTGTATTCCTCAAATGAAAGTGAGCATGAAGAGCACTTGAGGATAGTGCTGAGAACTCTCAGGAAACATCAATTGTATGCGAAGTTCTTGAAGTGCGAATGGCTATTCCAAGTTGCATTATTGGGTCATGTAATATTAGGTGAAGAAATCTTAGTGGATCTAACTAAGATCGAAGCTATTCAATAATGGAAGCAGCCAACCAATATATTTGAGATACAAAGTTTCCTAGGGTTAGCAAGCTACTATCAAAGGTTCATGGAGGGATTTTCAAAGTTAGTCACACCCCTAATAAAACTTTTGCAAAAGGGAGTCAGCTATGAATGGACGACCAGATGCGAGAAAATTTTTCTAAAGCTTAAAGCTAGATTGACTTCGACTCTAGTCTTAGCTACGCCAGGTAGGCCTAGAGGATTCATTGTGTATACAAATTCGAAAATAGGTCTAGGTTGCGTGTTAGTGCAACATGGTCGAGTGATCGTGTATGGGTCACGACAGTAAAAAGGCACAAGGTAAACTACCCGACGCATGATCTTGTCACGACAGTCAAAGTGCAATTTTTCAAAGTTGAGGGAGCATGTAATACCCAAAAAAAAATTGGGTAAGAAATATGAGGTTTCAAAGGAAATCTGTACCAGAATAGCCCGAGAAAATGTCTGAATTGACAAGAGGGAATGCCTAGGGGCTCATATACCTAAGGAAATAGACATATACCTATTAAGAATCTCAAGAAATAATTTTTAGCATTGAGAGAAATTGGATCAGGAATAATTTTCGGTACAACTAAAATATAACTATGGTTCTGACTAAAAAATTGAATTATCGCAGGAGACTTTCGAGAAGTCAATGGAACTCCAATAAAATCCATGTTTAATATGTAGAACAACACTTCAGTTGTTTTAGGAAGAAACAAAAGGATTTACAACCAAAATGAAGATTTGAGCCTAAGTGTTATTTCTCAAATTTGCCTGAGGGAGGCCGAAATGACATTTTTTCAAAATCTTAGAGGAAGAAATGAAGAGTTCAAAGCTTGAGGGACTCAATGGAAGTTATAGAAAGTTTAAGGGCTTCATGGAAAGGCCAAAATGTAAAGAAGTCAAAATGAAGGGGTAAAAGTGCAATTTTCAAAACTTAGAACCTGCCGTGGCAAACCAAGCTTCTGGCCACCCTTCCCATCATCGAATTCGGTGGTGAAAGGCTCAATAAATTGGCAAGGAACGTCAGGCCAAGGCACCAGAATCAATCTTGGTCGACAATCGGCCTTGGCTTGGTCGAAAACAACCAAATTTTTTGTCGAAAGTAATAACAATTTATCCTCTGTAAATCAGCTTTTGGTCAACTTTCGATGCGTTTTGGACCAATCTAGGGTACAAGAAGGCCTTAGTGGCTTTGGGTGAAGCAAGATCCGTCATTTTGGGGTTCGAATTTGGTTATAAATAGAGGATATAGTGGCCGAGGATTTTGTAAGATTTGAGTTTCAAATTGATCTCATTTTTGAACAAATTGAGGCACCAAACCATAGGGATTTTGTTTCCCATGACATGAGGATCATTTCTAAAAATTTTGAGAAAGTTTGGAGTTCGTTTGAGGGGAGATCAGAGATTCGCCAGAAAAAATCAAATCTCGTTAGAGCCAAATTGATTTTTACTCGGAGAAAAGTCTTTCGAATGTTATTTCAAGATCAAATTTGGTCAGAGTGATTGAGTCAAGGTAAGATATATTTTGGTATAGTCAGTTAAATTTTTCAGTGTTCTAGCACCAGAGAAGATGACCGGAGATAATTTTTATAATTTTTTAAATGATAAAAATAAATAAAAATAGAGTAAAAATAGAAATGAGGGGGTTAAAATTATAAAAAAATGTCCATAAATACATAAAAAATGAATAGTTTACTTTTATAAATTTTTATTTTAGAAATTTCATAATAAATAATTATTTTTTATTTTTGAAAGAAAACTTAATTAGAAAAAAATAGGAAGAGGTTTTGGAAAATTTCCAAAAAATTTATGGAGCTTATAAATGTTATTTTAGGAATTTTAATGAAGAAAAATTGAATAAATTACTTTATTAGGAATTTTGGAAGAATTTATGACTATGAAAAATAGAGAAAATATTATAAAAAATAGAGAAAAAATCTGAAAAAATTAGATTATTAATTTTCCTTGGAAATGATTGGCCAGTAAGTGATTTTTCCAAGAATCTTGACAATTTTCATTATTTTTTAGGTTGGCATGCAAATCAAGACAAGTCGAATTTCTGTTTCAAGGTGAGCGATTTTACCCCAAAAACTTATACATGTTATATTTTGTCTATGTTGAGTATGATAGTAATGAAAATGGCTAAGTTATATGTATTATATGAGCATCCTATCATATTTATACATGTATTGTTGCATTGATGTGTTATGATTTATGCATGGCACGATATTATTGGCATATTGATATTCGTGTTGGGTTGGGATGTCACTGTGATAGTGTAGCCGTAAATTCCTTAAGGGCAAATGATGGAACAACGTTAGGATTATCCTGAAAGCAGGTTGAGATTCTACTTAGAGTTCCGTGCCGGACTGGTGGGCCAGAGAAGTTACACTAGAGCATATGTTCATTCACGTTATTGTATCATGCATACATAAACTGTCATTTTAATCCTCACTTAGAAGATTCATCTTCTAATGTTGGACGTATATCCCTGGAATATTCCACGTTCCAAGCGAGTCGAGTGGTCGGAAGGGCAAATGAGTAATCGAGACATGAGCATGATGGAGATTGTGATGGGTCCTAAGCCAGGGCTAGGAGAAGTTATCCTGTTTAATTGATTTACTTTATTACAGTTATTGTAATGTTATGTTAATTAAGTAATATGTATGAACTCGTGGATGTTATGATTCGTTATTAAGGTTTTTTTTTAGGTTTCGATCTTATTCCTCTGGTAATTATGAATTTTATTTCCTTAATATTAATTTTGGGAATTGTTATTATTATGCGAATGTGCTGAGGATTTTAGTTTGATTCATGTATATATATAGAAAAAAATCCTAGCATATAATATAATGCCCTCAAAAGGCTGGAGTGTTACAGTTGGTATCAAAGCGAACTATAAGAAAACTTAGGAAAGATCATCAAGGATCCATGAACCCGAGGTTTAGAAAAACTTAGATTTAGAAATCCCTATTTAGAGATTCGGGAATTGATGATCGAAGTCTTAGAGGTTATGGACCTAAGTATGTTGAAGTGAAAGTGCATGTCTAGAAAAGTTATGGCTAAGGAAAGACTTGGTATTTAAGTGTGTCCGTTTGTGACCCGCCTCTCTTTCTTAGAAACTTACCTAGTGTACTATTCACTTACAGACACTATACGGTTACTATTTAATAGTGAAAATCTGATCAATTTTTCAATGTCAGAATGGAAAGAGATTACCTTGAGCAATTTTGAGAGACTCACTGGGTCAGCCGATAGGCGGACAGTGAACCAATTGTGGGAGACATCTTCGACTGCCTAGACATAATATAAGGCATCTTGAGGGATGTGCCACCAAGTAGCTTCGTGAGACCGAGCCTAATGCACGCTTAGGTAGAGTTCCTGATAAATCACACGGAAGAAGAATGAAGAGTCGTAGTCGAAGAGATTCGCCAGCAAGGCGATTATGCGTCTCTACATTTCTTTTGTATACGATTCCGCGATCAGGTCATTGAAATGTTCGAGGGAGGCATAATAGAAAAAGAAGATTTGGATGGAGATTGGGATGCCGACGAGGCAACTGAGGTTAATGAAATGGACATCGACCTTTTTAGCTCGGATGACGAGGAAGAAGGGGTAATTACATTCGAAGATCCAAATGGACAAGAAGTCGAGTTTGGAGACGAGGCAATGGACGATGATACTTGGGTTTGGAAGTCAAACAACCCCTAAAAGAAGTCTTGGCAATTTTTTTTCTTTTCGCTTAGTGTGCCAGTGTGGTGTTTTGTTAAGCAATGTTGTACTTCGGCATAATAATGAAACGAAACTTTTGAAAAGATTTTCTCGTAGAATGAGAAGCTATCCTTTATTTTCTTTCAGATGGTAACCACAAGGTGACAAAGGAATCGGGCTCTCGTCACTTCCAATCAGAGGAACGAGGGTGTCGAAGATAGTGAGATTCGCCACTACAACCACGTCGGTAACAACGACATCCTAGGTGAAAACCAAGAAAGAGAGTCTGCAATCCTCGAAGGGCGATTGGACCACATGGAGAGAGTCATGGAGAATCTCATGACCTATGTGACCAAGGGAGAATCGACTAGGCAACTAGATAACGTGCTGGAACAGTACCGACGACAGCGGCCACCGACATTTAAAGGGAAACCCGGCGATGATCCCAGCATAGTTGAGTACTGGTTGGATCAAACAGTGAAGCTACTCCAACACTTGCAATACAATGACCGAGATAAGGTGAACTGTGCCACCTTTATGTTGGAAGAAGACACCGGAAGATGGTGGCAAACAATGGAGCAAACTCTGCAGCAAACCTGTTCAAGGCAGGAGCGAACTCTACAACAAACCGATTCAAGGCAGGAATCGGAGGACGACAAGACTCGAATAACAGTCTGGGAAGTGTTCAAGAAAGCCTTTAACGCCAAGTATTTCCCTTTAAGCTGGAGGCAAGAAAAGAGTTGGGAATTCATGAACTTGAAGCAAACTAGGGAGATGTCGGTGACTTAGTATGACGCCAAGTTCAACTAACTCATCAAGTACGTGTTAATGTACGACGCCGACGAGTGGGAAAAGGACTAGAAATTCTTGTCCGAATTCCGGGTAGAACTACAATAGGCCCTAAGCACTTGGACTGTCGATACTTATGAGGAAGCCTTGGACAAAGCTCTAATGACATAAAAGAACCTCCTGCGAGTACGACTGATAAGATCGGAAGAGTTGAAAGGGAACATTGAGCAAAAATCTGGAAATAAAAATCTCCAGAGCAGCAAGCGATGCCCTAAATGCAAGAAAAATCACCTAGGGCGAAAAATGCTTGGCGGGAACATCTAGTTGTTATACGTGTGGAGAGACAGGGTACATGCAAGGCAACTGTTCCAAGAGGAAGGAAGTATCTCTGTTGAAGGATCATGTGAAGGGCGTGTGTTTCCAATGTGAGCAGCCAGGACACTTCGCAAAGGACTGCCCAAAATGGATGAAAACCAGGCAAGCAGACAAGCCAGCTGAAAAAGCGGGAGAAGTTCGTGGAACTCGTTAGGGACGTGTCTATAACCTGACAAAAGAAGATATGGGGTCAGATCCCATAGTCATTCAAGGTACGCTCTATATAATGGAAACCCCTGTGCATGCATTGATAGATCCTGGATCAATGCATTCATTTATGTCACATGCTTTGGCTAAGAGTTTGTAAGTAAAGACCATACTTATGGGTTGCCCAATGGTCGTATCAACACCTATGGGTAAAAACATGAAGACGTAAAAAATAATAGAAGAATGTGAAATTAGTCTAAGTAATATTCAATTCCAAAATGATTTAATCTTATTAGAAGTATATGACTTCGACATAATCTTAGGAATGGATTTTCTATCCAAAAACGATGCCAATATAGATTGCCGAAGAAAAATAATGACCATAAGGAAACTTGAGAGGGAGGGTGGGCCAAATTTCGGGGACAAGGTGACCCCAAGATTAGAAAAATGATTTCGGCTATAAAGGCAATAAAATTGATAAGCCAGGGAGCTCATGGGTATATAGCCTATTCTTGATTAGAAAATGGAGAATTACCAACACTCAACAAGGTGCAAGTGGTACAAGAGTACGAGGACGTTTCCAGAAGACCTACCAGGATTACCTCTGCCTCGAGAGATCGAGTTCTCGATCGAGCTAGTACTAGGAACGCAACCTATATCAATTCCACTATATCGGATGGCTCCAGCAAATATAAAGGAATTGAAGAGTCAGCTTTAGGAACTAACCGACAAAGGGTTTATCCAACCAAGTACATCGCCATGGGGCACGCCAATATTATTTGTAAAGAAATATAGTAGTATGAGGATGTGCATCGACTACTGTCAATTAAACAAGGCCACAATCAAGAATAAGTATCCACTCCCAAGGATTGAGCGTTTGGAAGCTCAGAGTCGCCTATAAATAGATATAGCCGAAAGCTTTGAAAAAATTAAATTCTCATATCCGAGAGTTTGAGGAGAAATTGAGGAAGCGAATAAGGGGTTTTTGTTCCCCATGTCCAGAGGGTCATTTTTGGAGAATTTGAGCAATTTTCGTCTAGAGTTGATGGAGATACAAAGCTTCGCTGAAAAAATAAGATTCGCCAGAATCTGGGCTTTACCAGTCGAAAAATAGCCCCGATTGAGGCATTTGAAGCTATAATCCTGTAGAAGGGGAAAATAGGAAGACATAGGTTCAAAAAGAAGGCAAAACAGAGCTCGAATGAATGAGATATCGCCAAAAAACAAGGTTGTTTGGAAGTTGCCGGCGAGTTGGAGGTAAGAGAATATCAGTGCGTGTGATACACGGGCTAGCCAGCAATGCACTTGGAGGCGCGTGAGGTAACCTTGCGGCGGCGTGTGAGGGCACGTGAGGGGCTAGAAAATTCCAACTTTTTTTTTTGAAAAATCGAGAAAAAATAATATCTTGAGGGTTGTGCGAAAAGTTTTAGTTTTGGCCTTTCCAATTTCTCGGTTTCTACAATGACTAGCCTTATTTTGCGTGCAAACGAAGCATCAGGGTAAGTTTTGAAATTTTCTTTTGAATTTCTTATAATATTATGAATTATTGTAGAAAAAGATTTGAGAAAATAGTTAAGGAAGTATTTATTTAGAATATTAGAGAAGAAAATGGGAGAAAAATAGAGAAATATGAAGAAATTATGAGGAAAAATAGCTTTTGATACTTATTTAAATAAATATTATGATTAGGGTGTTTTGAGGCTTAAGGTAAAGTGACTTGTGTGAATTTTGAGGTTAGCATGAAAATCGAGGTCGAGCACGTTTTTTGAGGTACCTTGAACTTTGTCAAAAGTGAATAATTTTATCCTAAACTTGGTTTATTATGAGTGGTTCTTCTCTTAAAAACTTGATTTGATTACATACAAAGGTTTTGTTGCATGTGAACGGTTTTAACCTGTGATGGTTGGTTTCATATGGGTTTGTCCCGAAATGTTTTATGCATGTGCATTGAATTTTGTACGATAAATTATGTACATAAAATATTTTTTTGCATCGAATCATTGTATGTGGCATTGACATGTTTTTGTGTTGTTCGTGTGAAATGTCAACCTATGATGTCGCCCCGATAGTGTAACTGCAATTCCTTAAGGTTGTTTGTCGGAATAACGTACAATGGTATCCTGTGTTATGTGCTGGGATGACTACCTGGGGTTCTGTGCCAGGCTAGGTGGCCAAGGAAGTTACACTAGGGTGACTAGTTGTACATGTGGGTTGGGATGACAACTTGTGATGTGCCACTTGAGTGATAGTACTAGGAAAGTGTGCCAAAGAAAAATGCCAATTTGTGATGAGGGCTGAAAGTGGACACCACTCTTACTAGTCGACAAGTGGTGGTGTTGAGAATGTACACCACTGATTAGTGGTTAATTTTGTAAAATTTTTGTTATAATTATAACCCCCGTTTTGATTTTAAATTGGTTTAATTGAATAGTTATGTGTAATATATATCTATATATATAATATATAATATATTATAATAAACATGTAAATATAATACATATATATACTTAATGGAATGCATGCATGGATTATCTATATAAGTATATAATATACCATATAGTATATCATATAAATATATATAATATATAATTTATTACTAATACTTAATTGCTTATTTGTAGGCATGAAGAAGGTGGGCTTGAAAACCCATGAAGAATTAAAGTCTATGAAGAATTCAAGCCCAAAAAGAATTCAAGCCCATGGAGAATTAAAGTCCATGAAAAGAATTCAAGCCCCAAAAAGAATTCAACCTCATGAAGAATTAAGACCCAACTTGAGCATCCCATGAAAGATATCATTTTAAGAAGACCCAAGGATTATTTTTAATCCTAATGAAGATTAAAAATCAATTTATAGAAATCTATTTTTATTTTTTATGTGAGTGCTTTATTAGGTGTGTCTTTTAGCAAAAATCCATTTAACTATTAGTTGTGTATTATAACTAAAATCCATTTAACTTTATGAGTGCTTTATTAGGTATGTATTTTAGCTAAAATCCATTTAACTTTAATTATGTATTATAGCTAAAATTCATTTAACTTTAAGTGTGTGAGTGCCCATTAGATATAATTATGTCTAGTTGAATAATTGAAATTGTGTGGTTTGTATTGCATCTTGTGGCCTATAAATAGGTCACTTGATTTCATTTGTAAGTGTGATTATTATTCTTGAATAAAAGTTTAGTTGTTTCCTTATAATTCTCTCTTTGAGAATTGTTCTTGTTCTTTCTCCTTTTCTTTATTATTTTCTCTTGTGATTTTACTTCATTTCTTTCTTCTTTTAAATTCTTATGTCATTTATTGTTACTTTATTATTCATCGCCTAAATGGCCGGTTAATTTATGCCTTTAAATTTCTGCAATTTTAATTCTAATCTTTTAATTATTCACCGCCTAAATGGCCGGTTAGTTTTTGCTATTTTAATTTTTGTCATTTAAATTCTGTCATTTAAATTACGCTATTTAAATTCCTGTTAATTAATTTACAAATAAAGATGAATAGCTAAATCTAATCTTGGGTTAAGGCAATGACAGTGTCCAACGCCCATGATTCCCAAAGAAAGTTACGCTTTAAATGAGTGATATTAATTTAAATTTCAATATGAGTGTGTATTTTTAAATTAAGAAATCATTAGGTTTGGATTGGAGCGTAAGCCTAACTTAGAGCTTTCATGCCATGTATGAAAGTTACTAGAACTGGAAATGCTATCATACCCAAACTCGGATGATTAATTTAGTTGTTTTGTGTTTTAATTGTAATTGGATTTATGGTAGTTGCTTAAACTAGAATCTCACATATCATGTATGGAGATTGCTTAAATTAGAACTATCATCATCTCTAATTGCATTTAATAACAAACCCTCATATCTGAAATTAAATTAATGTTACTAACCTTGTCTGTTAAAATTTGGGAATCAACGGATTGGCATTGAAATTGTTTTAACCCAAGTACTATCCAATTTCATATTCTTACATTCAGTAATTATTTCAATTTCTGCTTTGTTTTATTTCCTCGTATATGTTGTTTAACAAAAAAATAAAAAAAAAACCTTGTTGCCAATTTATTCAAATGTGTATGTTTGTGTGTGACATTCTTTTTATTTTGCCATAAATAAATCTCTCAGTGGACGACCTGGACTCATCCAGAAAATATAAATTTAAATTTAGACTACAACTGCACTCGTACACTGATGAGTATAAACCTCTCACCAATATAAAGGAAAAAAAATATAAAATTTTTATTGTGTTTTGTTTTGTGTTTTAATTGCAGGGTGAGAGTGCAGTCAACCACCTTGGATCAGCTTAAGTGGCGGGGCTGGGAGTGGACACTACCCTGGGGCCTTTAAGGGGTATCATTGTTCCCAAGGATAGTGTTGATCATCATGTGGCCAAGATTTGTGTTAATGTGATCTAGAATACTTCTGAGTGAGAACGTAATGATGATGGGGTGATTCTCGGGTTCATGCATTGATATTGCCCCTCTTAAGCTAGGACAATGTTGTGTTAATGTGTCGATGTGGTTGTATTGCCTTTAAAGAAATTGTATTTTTCCCGATTAGGGTTAAGTGCGGTGTGAGATTCTCTTGGGCTAGGATTTGTCGTGATATTTCAGTTGTTTTATGTCTTGTATATATTCATGGAAATATTTTGAACTCTTACTTAGATGATTCGACATCTTATTTTGGACTTTGTCCCTAGAATATTCTAATATTCAAGGTGAAAGTAGCAGTGCCAAAAGGAAAGGAATTGTCGAGGATTGGCGGCAACTTGTAGGTGGATTGTAGCATGTCTTTTGGATTATGATGTATTTTATTTTGATGATGTGACATTAAATGATGGTACGATTTTGATATTATGAATTAAATGATTTCGATTATGTACCATTTGAGATTTCAATCTAGCTTCCGCATTTACGATGATATTACATGTCTTAGCCTAATGATTCTAAATTTGATATGCTGAGAAGGTGATACAGGATTGTTGAGAAACAATTTATATTATGTATTTGTGGAAAAAAATATATATCCCCGTAATCTCGTGTTATTCTAATGCCCCTGAAAGAGGGCGGGGTGTTACAGACAAGGTTGTATGTATGACTTACTCCATTTTTTTTTTATATTGTTATGAACTTTAATTTACTATATTACATAGTGTCTTTACTGAGTCTCAGGATAAACCTCCTTACCATACTAACTATACAGATGGGTTAGGGTTTAGTAAGGAAAAAAAAGTACTAGTGGGCGAATCGCTGACGGATGAGGATGGCCAGTTGTGAGAGAACCCACATCAGGTCCATAAGTCTTATATGTAATTTGTTTGTTTTGCTTTAAATATGTGTGAGACAGTCAAGTTTCATATTAATTAAATTTTGTGTGTGTGGTTAAAGATTATTTTAATTTGGAACTCTATTCCAAGGCTTAGTCGAGGGAGAGGCTGATTAGTGGTTAATTTTGTAAAATTTTTGTTATAATTATAACCTCCGTTTTGATTTTAAATTGGTTTAATTGAATAGTTATGTGTAATATATATCTATATATATAATATATAATATATTATAATAAACATGTAAATATAATACATATATATACTCAATGAAATGCATGCATGGATTATCTATATAATATATAAGCATATAATATCCCATATAATATATCATATCAATATATATATAATATAATAGATGATTTATTAATAAATTGCTTATTTATAGGTATGAAGAAGATGGACTTGGAAGCCCAAAAAGAATTCAAGCCCATGAAGAATGAAGAATTCAAGCCCATGAAGAAAAAAGAATTCAAACCCATGGAGAATTAAAGTCCATGAAAAAATTAAAGCCCATGAAGAATTAAGACCCAATTTGAGTATCCCATGAAAGATATCATTTGAAGAAGGCCCAAGGATTATTTTTAATCCTAATGAAGATTAAAAATCAATTTATAGAAATCTATTTTTATTTTTTATGTGAGTGCTTTATTAGGTGTGTCTTTTAGCTAAAATCCATTTAATTATTAGGTGTGTATTATAGCTAAAATTCATTTAACTTTATGAGTGCTTTATTAGGTATGTATTTTAGCTAAAATCTATTTAACTTTAATTATGTATTATAGCTAAAATTCATTTAACTTTAAGTCTGTGAGTGTCCATTAGATATAATCATGTCTAGTTAAATAATTGAAATTGTGTGGTTTGTATTGCATCTTGTGAGCTATAAATAGCTCACTTGATTGCATTTGTAAGTGTGATTATTATTCTTGAATAAAAGTTTAGTTGTTTCCTTATAATTCTCTCTTTGAGAATTGTTCTTGTTTTTTCTCATTTTCTTTATTATTTTCTCTTGTGATCTTACTTCATTTCTTTCTTCTTTTAAATTCTTATATCATTTATTGTTATTTTATTATTCACCGCCTAAATGGCCGGTTAGTTTATGCCTTTTAATTTCTGCAATTTTAATTTTAGTCTTTTAATTATCCACCGCCTAAATGACCGGTTAGTTTTTGCTATTTTAATTCCTGTTATTTAAATTCCTGTTAATTAATTTACAAATAAAGATGAGTAGCTAAACCCAATCTTGGATTAAGGCAAGGACAGTGTCCAATGCCAATGATTCCCAAAGAAAGCTACGCTTTAAATGAGTAATATTAATTTAAATTTCACTATGAGTGTGTATTTTTAAATTAAGAAATCACTAGGTTTGGATTGAAGCGTAAGCCTAACTTAGAGCTTTCATGCCATGTATGAAAGTTACTAGAACTGGAAATGCTATCATACCCAAACCCGGATGATTAATTTAGTTGTTTTGTGTATTAATTGTAATTGGATTTATGGTAGTTGCTTAAATTAGAATCTCACATATCATGTATGGGGATTGCTTAAATTAGAATTATCATCATCTCTAATTACATTTAATAACAAACCCTCATATCTGAAATTAAATTAATGTTACTAACCTGGTCTATTAAAATTTGAGAATCAACGGGTTAGCACTGAAATTATTTTAACCCAAGTACTATCCAATTTCATATTCTTACATTCAGTAATTATTTTAATTTCTGCTTTGTTTTATTTCCTCGTATATGTTGTCTAAAAAAAAACCATAAAAAAACCTTGTTGCCAATTTGTCCAAGTGTGTGTGTTTATGTGTGACATTCTTTTTATTTTGCCATAAATAAATCTCTCAGTGGACGATCTGGACTCATCCAGAAAATATAAATTTAAATTTGGACTACAACTGCACTCGTACACTGATGAGTATAAACCTCTCACCAATATAAAGGAAAAAAATATAAAATTTTTATTGTGTTTTGTTTTGTGTTTTAATTGCAGGGTAAGAGTGCAGTCAGAGGCTCAAGTACCTTCCACTGGCTGTGTATTTCGAGGCTCAAGTCCTTAATAGTCGAAGGCGACAAAGATTGGATGTAACACCCCACTTTCTCAGACATGTTATAACTTAGGAAATTTTGACTATATTTTTTTTAAAAAAATAACTCGTCATGATAATTTTTCAAAAATTTCTTACTACCTGCCTATCATTCGCTTACTTATACTTTATATATGCTAGGCTAGGTATTCTCAAGTAAGAATCGAATCTCAACATACCTCAAATACTAATAATATTATATGATTGTTTCAATATAATTAATAACACAAGATTATTCGTCATCAAGACATAAGTCTTCCAACATAACTTGCAACATAAGTTTTTCAGCATGACTTAAAACATAACATAAATTTTTTAACATGACTTGAAAACATAACATAACATGACTGGTACATAATATGATCCTCATACAGAAACTAAATGCAGAAATACTTTATTTGCACCCGTAATGCCCTGGGTAGATTACGTCTCATTCCATTTATGTGCCTTCGCTGCAAACCCCATCTGAAATGTTTGAATGTTCTTGGGGCAAGGCCTACATTAGATACTGAATCATATAAGTAAGATGTACATAATTTAATGTATGTGTATGAATACAATGCACATAACATCCTTGCTCTTGTGTTTGGGTTGACCACATCCAACTGTTACTTGCCATTTTTACAGTCTCCCTGCCAGACCGAGGTGTATAGGTGCACTCTTGGCAAAGTAAAGGCGCCAGTCCCTAATCCCAAACCCATGCAACGTATGACCGTGAATCTTATCGTGTTCATATGCATATATCATCATAAAAAAATGTAAATGCAATCTACGTGATGCATAGCATACAATGACATGATAACAATCGCTTTCATGAAATTGGGTTTTGGATTGAAAATGCTTACGAGTCCTTTTCATAAATTAAAATCAGTTAAATAGTACCACTTACATTTTACAAAATTTAGAATATCTCAAAAAGCGTGCACCTGCCTCGATTTTCATGTCAAATCTCGAAGATAGCGCAAACTACTTCACCTCAAGTTCCAAAGCACCCTATCCAAGATATTTATTTAAATAATCATCAAAACCTATTTTTTCATAATTTTCTTGTCTTTTTCTCTATTTTTCTCCAATTTTCTTCTCTAGCAATCCAAAATAAATATCTACATTAATAATTTTCCAAATATTTTTACACATAAAATCCTAAAATAATTTTCTAAGAATTTTAAAATAAAATTCAGAAAATACCAAGGCCCCACACGGTTGCATGGGCCAGCGCGTGAAAAAAATAGAGAGACTTGCGTATAAAGCACATGCGCCGGTCATCTTCTCCGGTGCCGATATATCGACAAATCTAGATTTTTACACCTTGACAATCTACAGGTTAAATCGATCACAATGGTACCTTAAATGGCTTAAAAGGATGGCCGAAAGTGGCTCAACTTGTAGCTCGAAGTCTCGGCCAGGCGGTCCGCCTAGGGCTCCGGCGAGGCCTCAGATCTCATTTGATTCTGCTTAGTTGCTCACCAAACGCTCTAGAAATGATCTACTACTCTCAACGATCAAAAGCCTTTTATTCTTGCCCTTTGATTTGACCTAAAACGTCTTCAATTTGAGTTTCAAACTTTTAAAAATCTCAGCCACTTCAACCCCTATTTATAGCCAAGTTCGATCCAGAAAACGACCATTATTGCTTCATCCAAGGTCACTAACCTCCACTCATGCCCTAAGTCAGTCCAAAATCATCGATTAATGCCCTCAAAAGCTGATTTACAGTGGCTAAATCTTTGATACTTTCAGTTGAATTTTGCCCAATTTGATCACTTTTGTCAGCCATGGATCACTCTAGGGCAAGCTTAGAGGTCCCTTGGACCCTTACCTTGAGTTTCCTGTGGTCAAAAGAGGTGCTGGAGTGGATGGTCGAAACCTTGGTTGGCCATGGCTGCCAAGCTTTTTCCAAAAATTGTACTTTCACCCCTTAAATTTTTGAAATGCCATTTCGGCCCTTTCCACAAAGTTCTTGAGTTTTCCAAAACTTTCATTGAGACCCTCATGTTCTAAATTTCTCATTTGTCCCTCAAACTTTCAGAAAAGATATCGTTTCAATCTCTCTCGAAAATTTTCAAAAATTACACTTAGGCCCAAATCTTCATTTTAGTCGTAAACCCTTTTGTTTCTTTCTGAAACCACTGAAGGGTTGCTCTTTATGCCATATTTGTCTTGTGAAAAGGTTTTGTTGTCTTTTCGGAAGCCTCTTTCGTTAATTCGATTTTTCAGTCTATTTTGAAACTGTACCGAAAATCGTTCTTGATTTGACTTCTTTCGGCACTAAAAATCTTATTTTAATATGCTTGCTATGGGTATCTTTTTTTAACACATGCACGGCCTTGAGTACTCCCTCCTACTGATTCAGTCTTCCAAATCGAAGCTGTATTTTAGTTATACCGAAAACCATCTCAATTTCGATTTTTTTTAATATCATAAATCTTCTCTCAAAACGCTCATCGAGACCATTTCATTTTCCAGGACATTTTCTATAGTCGATTTGATACTTGTAACTGCTATCAAGGAAATTTTTCGGTATTCTAAACCTTCTTAAATTATGTAGCAACTTCACAAAAATATGAGATCTTACACTGGACCCCCACTTAGGGTTCCTATCTCTTTCTGTCGGGACATAGTCGACCTTCAAGTTTGGTCGAAAACATTAATGTTTTAAAAATCGGACTGGACAGTGAACCAATCTATTAACTGGGTCACGGGTCAATTGGTCCGACCAAATAATATCATATATATATATATATATGGACACACATACATACAACACCACTATTAAGCAATATATATGTATATATAGCACTGTTAGACACAATATATATATATACCACTGTTAGACACACACACACACACAACACCATTGTTAGGCAATATATAAAAATATATATATATATATGGACACAAACACATACAACGCCACTGTTGAGGCAGCCCTTTATTTCTCCATATAGTATTTACAGGGAAGGCATCTCTTCTAGCTCACTCTTTGCCAATTCTCTCACCATCAAATTCTCTCTCCCTCTTTCATCTTCGTTCAATCCCTAAAACTCCTTGCATGTGATCTCGTCATGCCAAGGCACGCGTAGCACTGCGTGGAGAAAAATCTATGGAAAATCGGACACTCCGATTGCTTTATCACTGCCCCCTCATCGTTCACCAACATCGCGGAAACGTAGAAGTTCTTGGACGCTGGAATCACACTTTCGCACAGTAACTCGTCCCAGCGAGCTGCACTCCCAGACTTCTTTTATACACTGCAATAAAAACCAGGGTCAACCCAATTCTGGTTCTGATCAAGTTCACCAGGTTATCCCAGTTTTAACTGATTTAAATGAAAGTTAACAATATATATATAATCGGACCGGATGACAAACCAGTTCCTGATTTAACCGGTCGAACTGGTCGGTCTAGTCCAAATTTTAAAACATTGAAAAACATAAGCTTGGGTTATGGTGACAACCGAGAAAAGGAGCTCAGCGTCACAAATTGCCAGATGAAATTACTATTTTATCCTCAATTTACTATTAATCATCATAAATAAATAAAGGGTAAAATGATAAATTGATTAAGGGTGTTAGAATTGTGGACACATTTCTACGAAACAACCATCGAAAATATCGATTTGCTTTTTACTTTTCTTAATTTACAATAAGAAAAGTAATTGCGGAATCAATTCTATTTCCTTGGTATATCTGGGACCCATCAATTCAGGCGGTCCAATTTCTTTGGCATATTTTGTTTATTTTTCGTAATTTATAATAAAATAATTAAAAAATAAATAACCATCCGACTCATGTAGACAAACTTTTTGAGATATCTTTACAGATATTTATAATTTATATTTTTTTTTTGCTGGAAAAATGTTAATAATTAAATTTTAAAATTAAATAAAATTCACTAAATTTAACTAAAAAGAAAATATAAAAAATCAAAAACCAACACAGATGAATTCCAGCTTTCCCCCATTTCTCTCTTCCTCTCCTTGCTTGCTCCAGCATTAGTGTCTTCGGCCTGTTGAGTATATGCCGAAACCCAAACCAATATGGAAGGCCCAATAGATAGATAACTACAGTTGCTTTTTGAGCATCCCAATGGATCCCTACTGGCCCGGCTGACAATTAAAATGTCACCACGTACTACAATTAGCGGAAGAAATAATAATAATAATAATAAGAATAAGAATTTTTATAAAATATTATTGATAAAAATAATGAAGTTCATTTATGTTTTATTATTAAGGAAAAAACCATCAAAGTGGCTTAGCTATATCTCTTTTTGAATTGTTTAGTTGTACAGAAAATCTATATAGGTATATTAATTTTTCTTTAAAAAATGCTAATTTTAGCTTTAAAGGAAACGGGATAAAGAAAAAAGCCCACGAATTCACAATTCGAGAATATGCCGCAAATACTGAATATTTTTATTCATATATGATGCATGCAAGTACATCGCGTACACTAGATTCCTGTGATATGAAGAATCACAGTCACTTATTGAAACGCTTGTTTAGTAGTGATTAACATGGCGTTGGAAGCCATTTTTATTTAATCATTGGCCCAGCAAAGCGGTATCAGCAGCAACTGAGAGGGCTAATTAAGCCTAAGCAAAAGGCTTCTGGTTGTTGCAGTCGAGATTGTTGCCAAAGCTCACGCCCAAAATGTTACAGTATCTCTTGTAGAATCCAATCCGGTTGTCAGCCTGCGCATTAACGCCTTTGCCGCATTCGATTCCGCCGTTGATGATGTTGGTGGTCATCCCATAGCCAGGCACCCTGCCGGCTGCAGTATCCGCCGGAGAGGACGCCCATTTGCCGGTAATGACGTCATGGCACGAAGGCTTCGGTGACTGTGGAGTCATCCAGAACCACAAGGCTGTCTTGAAGGATATGGTTGCGTCGGTTGCAACGAGGTCTGGGTTATGCAACAGGTCCGACCCTATGGCCTTCCCGGCTGGACCATAATTGTAGTTGCTGCCAAGTTCATGATTCATCACGAGAATTCAGCTCATCATGATAAATTCATAAACAACGTGATCACCATATATGTGTGTTCAATGTGTGTGTGTGTGTGAGAGAGAGAGAGAGAGAGAGTTACTCACTATGAGATTTGGATAGGGCCTCGTCCAAAGTACTTTTTGCCAGGAGCACAAGGCCACTGTCGATTTTGAACACAGTAGTCAGAATTGCCTTGTTCTCTAAGAAAACAGTACCCCCATGCATATGGGCCATCTGGTGCAGACGCCCACCCACCTATATATATATATGTGTATATGATCCATTCATGTCAATAATTAATTATTTCAGTATAAATAAGAAACATTAAAATTTTCGAACCTGTTATTATTTAATCTAATTAAAAACATAAGAGTAAAAAAGAAGAACGTACCGGTAGTTTCGTGGGAAGTCTGAGCAAGAAAAGCGGCGATCTCTCTTTTGCGGGTGTTGACATCTCCGGTGGTTCCGAAAGGTGCGAAGGATTTAGCGGCAGCTATGAAAGCCTCGTAAGTGTAGAACCCTTTGCCCTGGCAGTTGCCATCATTGCGATGCTTCAACATCTTCTCGAAGAGGCCTTTGCTGATAAGAGAACCAATGTCGTCTTGGGCCGCCGACTCTCCCACCAGGGAGATAAGGCAGCACAAAGCTAGCGCCCACAACAACCTCATTTGTTTTTTCTTTGTTAGTACTGATAAGTTTGGTGTATTTGGGATGGTGGAAGTGGGTGGCTATATATAGGCATAGGAGTGAGAGGAGGGAGGGTTGTTCATGGAAATATGCAATGGCCTGCTTGAAGAATTTTCTACCAAAGTTCTTTTCCCAAATATTTTCATACAAAGTAATGTGATAATTCATCACCGTCAAACATATTAAAAAGAAATAATTTATCACAATTATGAAAATATCAATTTTGTATCATAATTTTTGTAACGGTTCCATGATTCCAATTATGAAAATATCAATTCCGAAATTCTTAATATAAAAAAATAATTTTTAATAATAAATTAATAAAAATTTGTCTATCTCAAAATTTGTGATGTATATTTCTACATCTCAAAAAAAAAAAAAAAATTCAGCCTCCCCTTACGTAAATCTCTGAATCTGTAGTCCCTGTTCCAACCTATACCAATTCAGTATCCTTTTTGCCTTGAAACATATATATATATATATATATATTTATAGGTGACTTATTGATATCATATTTGAATTTTTTTTAATAAATAAGATTATGCCAATACTTGAAACTTGGCAGAGGAACAATTAAGAGTTATGGGACTTGATCTCATGACACTTCAGGTTTATAAGACTACCACTCTAATTAATAGTGATTTTTATCAAATTTGAACTTGATTGGTTATTTAACACGGTAGTGCAATTTTTTTATAAGAAAAAAAATAACACCCATTTAGAAGAATTAAATTTGGTATAAAATCATATAATGGAAATATTCTTAGGAAAGTCTTGAAACCTTTGAAGATGAAAGTAGCTAATCAACAAGCACGCATACATGTGGCATCGTTATATTATGCATGGCAAAATGGCTATAGCTTTATTATATTGTCTGTTGTCGCTGACCAGTAATTGTAGTGCACGTATGCAGGAGAGGAGATGGGTGCTGTTTGAATTATATGAGACAAAAAGACAAAATAGAGAAGAGAAGAAGCGGATCGATAGATGGATAGATAGACAGATAGAAAATATTGAAAGGATTCCTGTTGCTGCTGTGGCTAAGGATGGATGAGAGAGACGTGTATCCACTATCCAGTAGCAACGTCTGTCTTACAGGAACAAGTCCAGCCAATCGGAGCAGCAAAGCATGTATTACAGGTCAAAACTGGTAAAGAGGAAGGGGAGGGAGCCCGGGGATGGATGGCAGAAGATGACGCGTGTTTGAATTGTTGGCCCATTTCTACGAAAATCGACGCCCAGAAGCTGCATCCCACATGACAAGATGACCTACCTCTCTTTTAGTCTTCCTGTCGCGGTAAGCCACTCGTTACCATTTTCTTATCTTTTACACTTAATTACAATTTAACCATTATTATAAAGTAATATTATAAAGTAAAATTATAAAGTAATATTAATAAAAAGTAAAGCGAAAGAAAGTTAAAATGAAAATAGATATAAAATAGCAAGTATTACTGGAAAGGTCGAGAGTATTTAAAATTCTGTTCTTTTTCTTTTCTTGCTTTCTTAGAATTGAGAGAGATTAGACGTAACAAAAATGGATAAAAAACTTATTATTATTTTTTTACTTTCGTAACATTAATCTTAATATTTAATTTTTCAAAAAAATTAAATTATTCATAATTTAATCAGAATTCGATATTTTCATTCTTCCGAATAAAAGAAAAACGTGATTGATTAGAATGAAGAGGGTAGTCTAGTCTAGTGTAACCATAAGTGGAAACACCCAAAGGTCCCCCATCCAATGACGCTCCCATGCTGCTATAATTCCCCATAAAGTATGGATAGAAATATTGCCAACGTAAAAGAAGTTGTCTATTATGAAAGATTAGGTACAAACCCTGTCTATTATGTTTTATGTTTTTAATAAATTATTTAATTTTTATTTCTCCCATTAATCTATATTCTTTTTTAGAATAATCGTTCTTATGTGGTCTCATATGTTAATATTTTTTATTACGTAGAAGAGATAAATCATAATATATGCTTTAGAGATGATAAGATTCAAACTCATGACTCATCAAAATGATACCAACAGATAGCGACTAGTTCTTTTCTATCTTAATTATGTCTCACGACAATGTACCTACTCACTTACTCAATTGTTGAATTGGATGGGGTGGGGGGCGAGGACAAAGATAAATTAATTAATCAAACTATCAAATTGCATGCTAATTCTTTAATAAAATCAACTCAATGAAAAAAAAATAACTTGAAACAGTGTTACATAACTTTTTTCCAGCTAGTTGAAGGAGGAGGGAGGGGAAAAAAAGTTAATTAATTATATTTATATATAACTAAATTAATAAATGAAAACTGTCAATCAAGACTTTATTTTTTAAATGAAAATATTCAATAAAGATAATACCAAATAAGCCAAAACAATATTAAATAAGGCTTTTCCATAGGAAAATTAAAATTAAAAACTAAAAATTTAAAGTATTTATTAGATGCAATATTAAATAGCCCTTAATTACCCATATTAAATATAAAATTATTTTACCATGTTTAAATAATTATTAAATCCATTGAATTTCAAAAGTCCAATGATGTGGCTGGTGTAAATTAATGTTAAATGTTAAATGCTATTATTAAATATTAAAATTTACTAAATTCCAATCCCAAACATTTTTCCATTTGTTTTTGAAAATGTTGGGTTCCACTAAGGCATTGCTTGTTTCAAGTTTAAAAAAAAAAATGTTTTTGGTATTGGTGTGACAAAATATAGAAAAATGATTTCAAAAGAAAGAAAATAACTTACAAATTTAATTTCAATAATTTATTTTTAGGCAAGCGAAATTTAAGGGGGGTATGTAGGCACCCCTCAACCAGGGACCTACAAAAAAAAATGACATACATGTCAAACCCATTAGAAGCATCACACACAACTTCCTTTTATTGACAATGGAAGCCACACTCATACATTCTTATTAATAGACAAACACAATAGTATCCACATGCTCACATAAACAAACGTAACTCAATATTACACACCACAATAGAGTCCATAAACTCATCATATCCCCTTAGGGGTACAACCTAAAACATAAACAAGCACAACTTAGTTATTACACATTACACAACACCCCCCCCAATGACCTTTTGATTGAGACGGCTCTGTACACACTGCTACCCTGGCCATGGATCCTGATTCACTTGGCTAGCCTTCTACTTTGGCCTTACCCTTACTTGAAATGATGCAAGCAAATATGAGTCACGAGACCCAGCAAGTATAACTAGAAGAAAACGAGCATAAGAGCCATGGGTATTGAGGGGCAAAAGAGTCCTGAATGCTATTTAAAGTATTTTCACATGATAATAATGATGAAACATGCATCCATGCTCATGCAATCTTTTTAAAACCATAATCATGGGACCAAAGTCCAAAACCTTGGGACCGAAGTCCATATCATAAACCTGGGATTGAAATCCATATCATAAACTTGGGACCAATGTCCAACTCTGAGCCAAAGCTTTCTCTGCGGATATATCTTGCGGGTTCGTCCGCAGCATGCATCATGAGGCCTTTACATATTTTTAAAAATCATTTTCATGCACATGTTTCATGCATTATCATAACATGCATATTTGTAATAACTTCTCATATATAACTGACATGCGATTACTGAAACAATATGCACAATAGGGCAACATTCATGCAAGACAACATCAAACCATTGCATGTCCACAATAAAGCATCATTCCCAAAGAAAGATATGGTGAATCAAAGCCCTATTTGAGATTAGGAGGCATAACTGATAACCATAAAATAATTTACTAGAAAATGAGAGTAACTTAGAAAATGACTTGCTAAAATAGAAGCTTAAACTTGCAATAACAAGAATAAGGGTATGGAACTTGCATAAGGAGGAATTGAACTTGGAAAATAGAAAAATAACTTGCAATATAGGAATAAGAACTTGCTTATTAATAAAAAGACTGAGATCTTGCCTATTTAAGTGAAATAAAGAGGAAGAAGAACTTGCAAAATTAGGAATTTAAAGAATATGAACTTGCCTTAATTATTTTCCTTAATTCTTACAGCATAACGAGGTCGTTGTGACTCAACTGAAGCCCACATCACCAAAGATTCCCTAATCACTCTCTAAATCCCCTATTTTTCTCAAGCATTAATGGCCTATTTATAGGCCTTGAGGAGGGAACATCGCAAGGCTAGCAAGTTTTTTGGGCAAAATAGCATGTGGGCATGGTTAATGGGACAAGTGGCAATGGTTGGAAGCCACTTGGTAGCAGTTGGCAGTTGCTGGCACACAGCAGGGCCACACAAGGCCTTGCGTGGCGCCCTGGGCGCACGGCCGCACGCATGCGCGCCTGGGGGTGCCTGCTGGGTTTAAAAACCCAGCTTATTATTATTATTATTATTATTATTATTATTATTATTATTTTGCTTGGTCGCGGGTGCAATCCCGTGACCTCTTCCTCCTCCTTGGCACCCCCAACCATCTCACCTACAACCCTTCTTGCTTTTCATCGCAAGAAATTTATTTTTAAGATATTTTTAGTTTCCAAAATTTCGCTTTAACCCTAATAACTTTCAGAATTTAACCCAAATAAATTATTTTAATATTTCCTTATTTTCATAAATACTTTCAAACAAAAGAATTAATTACCTATTCCCTCAGAATAACATAAACTATTATTTTCCCTTAAATCCCCAAATATTCCATGACGACCTCAAATAATTTTGAATAATTACCAAACTCACTTGATCAATTTTAATTTTTCTCCAATTAATTCATTACACCCAAATTCACATTAATTCACAAATAACTGGGTCATTACAGGATATGAATTAAAATTTTAAAAATTTTACAAATTCAAATATGACAAAAATTAAAAAAATAAATAAAAAAGAAAATCAGAGATTACATCAAATTTTGTAGTGGTTCAATAACTTATTTACATCCATTACCTTCACTCCTTATTAAGAATTTTTTAAATTCACTATATGAGTATATTTTAATATACATATATTGTCTTCACATTCACTTTCTTAGTAATATTATGCATTTTACGCAAATGTTAGCATTAACCTTTGTTGTGTTTTAGAACCCAAAATTGTTTTACTACTTTAAACACTACAAGAATTTCGGGATTTAGCGACGGAATATTTCCGTCGCTAAATCCAAAAATCCGTCGCAAAATATCTTTAGCGACGGATTAGCGACGGAAACTTTCCGTCGCTAAAGTCTACGTCGCTATTTTTTTCGCGACGGATCCGTCGCTATTTTAGCGACGTCTTAGCGACGGAAAAATTTCCGTCGCTAAGTTAATTTTTTTTACAAAAATTGCGACGGAATTTTTCGTCGCAATTTTTTAAAAAAAATTATAAAAAATTCTTATTTTTATTAGCGACGAAAAATTCCGTCGCTATTATTTTAAAAAATAAAATATTTAAAATAATAGCGACGGAATATTCCGTCGCTAATGAAAAAGAATTTTTTATATTTTTTTTTAAAATATTGCGATGGAAAATTTCGTCGCAATTTTTAAAAAAAAAATTATAAAAAATTCTTATTTTTATTAGCGACGGAATATTTCGTCGCTATTATTTTAAAAAATAAAAAAATTGTAAAATATAGCGACGGAATATTCCGTCGCTAAAAACATTTTTATAAATTTTTTTTAAAATATTACGACGGAAAATTCCATCGCAATTTTTGTAAAAAAAAGATTCTATTTTTTGTTAGCGACGGAATATCCGTCGTTATATTTTACAATTTTTTTATTAGAATAATTTTTGAGAAGGAATTTATAATATTTTAAATTTTTTATTAAATTAATTATAGCAACGGAAATTTTCCGTCGCTATTAGTTTAGAATTTTTTATTCAATTAATGTAGCGACGGAATTTTCCGTTGCTAGTAGTTTTAGAATATTTTTTAAATTAATTATAGCGACGAAAAATGCCGTCGCTAATTATTTTTTTGAATTTTTATTAAATTAATTATAGCGACGAAATTTTTCGTCGCTGATTTTAATTAAAAAAATTTTAAAAAATATATTAAAAATTTATTGCGACGGAATAATTCCGTCTCAATTTATTATTTTTTTTAAAATTTTAGCGACGCAATTTTTTTCCGTCGCTAAAAGTTATATATTTTTTAAATTTATTTAATTTATTATTTAATTTTAAAATTATTTATAATTATTTATTAAACAAATTATATAAAAATGCTAAAATTTATATTTATAATATAAAAATTAATATTCAAACAAGATACTAATAATTGTCTATTACATGCTAATATATTTGTCTGTTACATACCAATCGTTTCATAAAAATAACTGCAAAAACTAATCATCTAAATCATCATCAACATTAGGTGAGTCTGGTTGATAAGTCGATTGTGGCTGAGAAGAAGAAGAAGAAGGAACAATACCGCGAGTAGATGCAGTAAGTTGTTCAATCAAATATCGCATCTCAAACATCTGTTGTCGAACATCGCTCAGCTCATGAGCCTGCGAATTTATCTGCTCCGCTTGTGAATTTATCTTCTCCACCTGCGAATTTAACTGCTCTGACTGCACTTTTAATTTCTCTGTCATTTCTTGTATAATTGGATTTTCATTAAGACTAGATGAGACAGAAGATGAGCTGCCAACGTCAGAAAATTTTGATTGGGATAAAGATCCCGTGCCATAAATCCTCTTCTTCTTATTTTTCCCCCCGGCAGCCTGGATGAATATCTGATCGCAATCTGGCTGCTGAGACTCCTCAGACCCTTCATTTGGTTGAGTTTCCTGCTCTAACAACTGTCCATACATTTCCTACAACAGTATAATGAAGAAAATAAAATAAATCAATTATGAATATTAAAGTTTATCTTAATTATAAAAATGATATTACTTATAATTAAAAAAAACTTACAGCGACACTAGAAGAACGTCTGTCGACATACACCATATGTCCTTCCTCAGTTTTTTTAGAATGAGTTCGTTCAAACAATTCAATCATTGTAGACTCTCTTCCAAACTCATGTGTCTAAAAAAAAATGATATAAAATTAATCATGTTAATAAAAAAAAAATTAAATATTAACAAATTAAATAAATTAAATTTCTCACCATTCATCTTTTATGCTCTGCTGAAGATATAGAACCCCCAGTATGGCGGGAAGGACCAGCCCCAAGGCTACCTGTCTCACTCAAACGGTTCAGCGATGCTTCTGCAGACCGTTTCTTGAAAGCTTCATCTTGTTCCCATTTTTGCATCCAGCGATCCCAAACATCATCTGGCACAAAGATAGGTTTTCCATTGGCATGCCACTTACGAATGTTGTCGATGTATCGTTTTGCTGCTTTTTGTGCCCACTCTCTTCTCACTAATGCATCAATTGCAGGATCCCACTGAAAAATTTTCTGTAAAAAAAAAAGATTAAATAATTTAAACATTTCTACCTTAAAAGTTGAAATATATATATATTATTAATTAGAATTTAATACCGCAAATTCATCCCAATACATGCCCTTTGTCTCTGAAGGCACTTCTTTCCAAACATGACCTTCTTTATGAAGCCGTTTCTTGAAAATTGTCGATATAAAATGGGAGATATTTATTGTACGACAAAAGATGCTCCTGTATACAAATAATAATAATTAGTATAAAAATTAATACATGTCATAATGTAAAAAAAAATAAAAAAATTAAAATTACCCATCGCCATCTTGCTCTATAAGATGTAATGGTTCGGATGTAAAATGACTGGCAGTCGAATGAGATGATGGATGTACTGGTGACTCTACAGGAAGGGTCGGTGAAGAATCAACTGCAGGAGCAGCAACAGGAGATGCTGATGGGAGAGAGGCCGGTGAAATATCTCCCAAAATATGTGGTGCTGCAGTAGATGAGGTAGAAGCAGCAGTAGACCCAGACGAGTTAGGTCTAGAACCACTGCGTCCTGCACGATATCGTCCTCTAACACCTGTCATCTATATATATATATATTATAACGAAAATGCCGTCAAAATTTTTTTCCGCCCATTTCCACTTTCTATTTCGATATTTTATTATATTTTATTTATTTTTTTCTTATCCAAAATGAAATTTTTATAAATCATTAATTAAATATAGGTTTGTGGAAAACGTGTAGTTCTTGAAACCTGTAAATGGTTTTTTTTCATAATTAAATAGTGTTTGGAGAATGTATAAATATGTTGGTATATGAATAAGTAAGATCTAATCAATATTATTAATTTTAAATATTAACATAAAATTTTAATTAAAATAAATTACAAAAAAAATGAGATTTTTTTTAAATCGACAAAAATATTGAGATATCAGGTAATACTGGCAAATACCGACTACCAAGTAATTTTTATTTTATTTCTTATAATTTACCTCTCATTCTCTCTCAATAAAGCCACTATTCAAAACTCTAAAACCCTTAATTAATTTCAGAACCATGCAAAAAAAATACAAATCTTATATATGTTTAAGTTATTACTTAATTTTGAAAAATAATTAATTTGTAGGTTATGTTAAATTAGTATTTAGGTAAAATTGAATTATTTTAAATAAATTATTTAAGTTATTTTGACAAAATTAATATTTGTATAGGCTATTTATATTTATCATATGTTGTCATGTTTTTTTTGAAAATTTTATTATATTTTATATTTTAATTATTTATGTTACTAATTTATTATATGTTGTCATATTATTTATTATTTTGTATAAACTATTTATATTTATCATATATTAAATTAGTTATTAGTTTGTGAAAAATGTATAGTTCTTGAAATTTGTATATTGTAGATAGAATTTATGATTGTGAGGTTGCTAATTTTAAATAAATTCAATATATATGAACTTTCGTGCATCACACGGGAGGTAAACTAGTACCTATAATGAAATAAATCAATTAACAAAATCAATATCATTAATAATTAAACATAACTATTTAAATCATAAAATTCACCTCTAATCACTATCATACAAGTCTACATCTGTGTCATTAGATTCTAAGTCGTCATCAGAATCTAATTGAAGAACTTGTTCATCTTCTGATTCAGAGTCATATTCAGAGTCTGATCGCAAGACTTGTTCATCATACGATTCAGACTTATCTTCAGAATCAGATCTCAAAACTTGCTTATCATTCAACTCTGGAGCTTCATCAAATTCTGATTCCATAACAAGCTCATCATTTAAATCAGCATGGTCGCCATCATTCACTGTCTCAAGGATTTGGGCATCATCAACTGCGATATCGTGTAGTTCCACATCATCCTCTTGGTAAGGCAACGCTTCACGTGGAAGGGTCGTCTCTTGATTATTAAAAGATTGTGGAACCTCTACCATAAACCTTAGTTTGACTTTTGTTACAACCAACCAATCGCTTTTGTTACGCCTCAAGCTTGGATATTTGCAAAAATATACTTGAATCGCTTGAGAAGCTAATACAAATTGCTCGTTTGTATTCCATTTCTTCTTTTCATTGACCTCGACGATCTTATATGCATGATGAATCTTCACCCCCTCGTTCAAAGTTGGAATAAACCAATCGCCCTTGAACAATACAACTTTCTTGAATGACGATACTGAAGGATACTCGAGCTCGACAATTTCTGTTATCCGACCATAATAGTCCTTCTCGGGATCATCGTAGTTGGATCCTTTAACACACATGCCACTATTCATAGTGCCTTTATTCGATCCATGGCTAATCGTGTGAAATTTAAATCCATTAACAAAGCAGCCAGGGTACGTTGTAACAGTGTTAAAAGGTCCTTTTGCGAGATCTCTTATGTATGAATTGGTCACATCGTTCGTAGGATCGCGAGCCTATTAAATAAGACAGATATATAAGAAATAATTATATAAGAAATTGAGTGAAATTAATATTTTAATTAATCAACTTACATAATTATTAAACCAAGAAGGGAATTCCTTATTTGTTAATTGTTCAATGATGTGGTCGCCAATGCCGAGATTACGTTGCCTTAGCTCAGCATCGTAAATTCTTGAAAAATTAAAAAGAAAAATGAAAATAACTACATTAGACTATTCAATTTAAATATAATTTAGAAATTAACAACAATTAATTAGCAAAATCTTACTGCAGATACGGTTCAACTTCTGGACAATTCATCAAAATATATCTGTGTGCAACATCATATTCTTCACCGAATAACATTCGTGACTTTTTACATCCAAATGGTCGACAAGGATGCTTGAAAATTGATAACTTCCCCTCCTGGTCATCCCCTTCATTTACAACACCAGCATCGTTGCGCGACACTCGTGTAGGCCTTGTAACAACATGGTCCTCAAAGTAATGAGAACACAACAATGACGCTTCTTCCACAACGTATGAATTAGAAATAGAGCCTTCCACTCGAGCTTTATTTCTAACTGTTTTCTTAAACTTTCCAAGGTATCTATATAAAATGTATATAGTAATTAGATAAGTGAACTACAAAATAAATATGTTTTTTATAAAATAGGAAAAAAAAATTATCAATCTAATAAATAGTACCTTTCAAATAGATACATCCATCGATATTGAACTGGACCTGCTATCCTTGCTTCATAAGCCAAATGGACTGGAAGATGCTCCATAGAGTCAAAGAAACTTGGAGGGAATATGAGCTCCAACTTACACAAAGTGATGGGGATGTCGTTCTCTAATTTCATCATATGCTCACTTTTAATAGTGGTTGATGTCAAATCTTTGAAGAAAAGACTCAACTCAGTCAATGCCTCCCATACTTTTTGCGGTAGTAATTCTCGAAATGCAACGGGCACCAACCTTTGCATGAACACATGACAATCGTGACTTTTCATCCCAAATAACTTAAGTTTCTTTGTGTCAACACATCTAGCCATGTTCGACACATACCCATCAGGAAATTTTACATTTTTTACCCACGCACACAGGACAGCTTTTTCTTTCTTGTTCAGAGTAAAAGTTGATTGAGTAATGCGACGACAATATTGATTCAACTCTTCTCTCGACTTCACCGTGTCCTTAGTTTTGCCTGGTACATTCATCACTGTATTGAACACATTTTCGAACACGTTTTTCTCTATATGCATAACATCCAAGTTGTGTCGAATAAGTTGAGTTTTCCAATAAGGCAAATCCCAAAAAATGCTCTTACTCTTCCAACCACTACCATGACTGTTATCCGCATTAGTCTGTGCAGCATTGGGTTGTGTCGCCTTCACTAAACCCAACTCGTCCAAGGAAGCAAGTATCTCAGGTCCAGACAGTACAGGAGGTGGTGTTTTTTTTACCAAAGTATTTTTGCGAAATCCATACCTATTCCGTCGATACGGATGATCTCGATGCAAGAATTTTCGATGGTTATCAAACCATGAAATCTTTCGACTCTTTGACAGGTAAAATGCGTCCGAGTGAATCGTGCAATAAGGACATGCCAGCTTTCCTGCCGTGCTATACCCCGAGAGCATTGAATATGCAGGAAAATCACTAATGGTCCACATCAAAGCCGCTCTCAGTTGGAAATTTTGTTTCAATGAGATATCATATGCATGCACACCAACATCCCACAAATGTTTCAACTCTGCAATAAGGGGTTGTAAGAAAACATCAAGTTTTGCCTTAGGATTCTCTGGTCCTGGCACTAGCACTGTTAAGAACATTGTTGTATCCTTCATACACATCCAGGGTGGTAAATTATACACGGTGACAATGACAGGCCAACAAGAATATTGCTTCCCAGATTGACCAAACGGCTGAAACCCATCAGTACAAAGACCAAGTCTGACATTCCTTTTCTCTGTAGCAAATTCCCTATGAGTCTGGTTAAAATGAATCCACACAGGGGAATCCGACGGATGACGCATGACGCCATCTTCGACCACATGATCTGCGTGCCACCTCATTTCTGCTGCTGTTGAATTGGATGCATACAATCTCAAAGGCCGAGGAGTTAAAGGAAAATAATGCATCTTCTTATAAGGAACACAAGTTTTTTGTCGTTTGCTACTGTCAGCTTGATCAACTTGCTTGTACCGATTCTCATGACAAAACTTGCAGACTGTTAAATCACTGTCATCACCCCAAAAAATCATACAGTTATTTCTACAACAATCAATTTTCTCAATAGGAAGGCCCAACCCTCGAATCAGTTTTTTAGTACTGTAAAAATTATCAATCACCGTATTAGGTTCAGGAAGAACCTCCTTAAGTAATTCACAAAGTTGATTAAATCTCCTCTCAGATAGATGGTGTTCTGACTTAAAGCTAAGCAATCTAGAAACAAGCGACAACTGCGTATGCTTTCGACAACCAGGATATAACTCTTTTTTTGCAGCACTAAGCATGTCATAGTATGCTTGAGCTTCCGGATTTGGAGGTTCCTCTTCCATATTCGGATTGAAATCAGGCCCGGCAGCATCCATTACCATAGTCTCAAATAAGTTGCTTGGCTCTGCTTCAAGCGTTGATGCTGAGTAAGACATATCGACCGAATCTACCGTAGCAATAACTTCCCCATGAAGTGTCCACTCATAATACCTCGGTATGAAACCTTTGGTGAGCAAGTGACTTGTCATGGTATCCTGGTCACGAAAAGCGGTGTTCCTACACTTTGGTTGATTACAAGGACATTTAATCTTATTCCCATCCATCCACTCTGGTTGACTCTTAGCAAAATTAACAAACTTCTCAACACCCTTGATAAATTCCGTAGAAACATAACCATCTGAGTTACGCCTGATATACATCCACTGACGATCTGATCTCATTTTTTTCCTGTACCATTAAATAATAAAAAATTACTAAATTATAATTATAATATTTTTTATTTGAGTTGTTTTAATATTATTCCACTAAACTACTCCTTATAACTCCTCCTTAAAATTTGAAGGTTATGACCTATCCCATCCGGAAATGAATCGTGATATGACCACTAGCGGACGCATTTACTCACGATACGAAATTTCGGCAGCATCTCAGCGCAGTTCTCCAGATGCACGATAAAGATTATGTGTTGATTCATACAAGTTAAACTCAATTTGAGTTAATTGCATGAATCAAAACATATTCCTATCTGCAACCAGAGAACAACAAGAAATGCTACTGAATTTTCGTACCATGCATGAGTAAATTAATGCGTAATCGCTGGGCACACAACACGATACCAAATTTCCAGACTGTCCAACTGGACAATTTAGTGATCTCCTCGATCCATCGAGGAAGTCACCGAACGAGAATCTAAGGTTAAGTTCCAACCAATTTAATTAAATACCTAAAAAATATTTAATTAATTATATTTTTTATTTAATATAATTTTTAGAGAAAATTCGACAAAGTCTCCCCTATAAATGGACTACACCCTATGTAAGAAAAAAAAAAACACAAAAAATTAACACTTCAATACATGCAACATCATCAATTCTCAACGCAACATCATCAATTCTCAACACATCATACACTTCATAATCATCCAATAAAATAAATAAATTCGATAAACAAGAACTAAACAAGCTTTAACTGAAGCTTAAATGTCAACAAGGGAAAATAAAATAATATATTGCCTTGCCTTATCCCACTGTATGATAATAATATATTATTTTAGAAAAAAATCAATAGATTTTATGATCAGATAAACAAGGGAAAATAAAATACCCTTTATAAATGCAAGAAGTTAGAATTATTTGTTAGCTAGCAAGGAACATGCATAAGAGTAATGAGTAAAAAAGACATTATATATAGTGGGGTGATTGGACTAAGGCAGGTGTGGAAAAGGGAAAAACCCAACTGTTTTCTAGACTCGTTCTCGTGACCAAGAAAATGAAAGTAACACCATTTACCTACGTACATACATTATTATGTGGGCACTGTCCTATGTTCCAATAACGGATTGCTTTGGTATTATTAATTTTAAGTTGAATTATTATCGTTAATTTTAACTAAAATTATTATAAAATTTGCATGTATTATATCAATTTGTAACTTCAACATGTCTGAACTAAATACATGAAATATTATTTGGATACTCATTTGTGATCTACAATGCATGAAAACGCTCATCTTCGAAACATTTCATGTATTGAAACATCGAGAAACACCAAAAAATCATTTTTGGGTTTGTTTTGTAATTACGAAAATATTTTTAGATTATTTTATAATATTAAAAAAATATCAAAAATATATTTACTATTTGAAAACTCATTTGCGTCCACGAAGTTAGGTTATAATTCTGTCTCGAACAAAGTTATGTTTAATTATTTTTTTTAAATTTATTATTTATTTTTAATCAATAAGTTAAAGATTAGAACTTATATTTATGTTTGTTTATTTTATTTTTATTTACTCATTTCTATTTCTTGTATTTTAAAAAATATTATTTTTTCATTTTTGCATTTGTTTCATAGAAACCATTTTCATACCATCTAGCTTGTGACACTTTAATACATTATATATTAATATAATACAAATACAACACATTAATATATTGATATAAAATATATCAATATTTTATATATTTATATTAATATAATATAAATATAACACATTAATACATTGCAAAACTGACGCAAGTGAGCATTCAAATATCATTTTCATTAAAAATATAAATAGTAAATTACATTACTAACATATATGTTGTTGTCATTATATTTTCATTAAATATAAAAATACAAGTACTTAAAATTAACGATAATAATTCTGTTGTTGTCTTTTAACTGAGATTTTAAAAATGGGCTTCTAAATCCTAATGTATATTTAAATTTTATTTTTTATAATAAAATATTAAAAAATAAATAAATATTTATATCATATCAAAAAATAAAATAAAAAATTTAAGAATTTTAGCACCAACAATTAAATATTCAATCACATTCAACAATTTCAGCCACAATTAACATATCTCAACCATAACAATTCCTAACTAAGTGAAGTAGTCAATTAACAATTAGCAAAAAACCTAAAATCATAATTGCTAAACTCATTATAATAGGTATTAAATTAGCCAAAATAAAATAAAATACACATTAAATAGAACATAATCAAATAAATTAACTTACCTCTAATTTTTGATTTCTAGAGTATGAAGGGATGTCCACTGGCCACTGACTATCTGCCAAGAACAAGAATACAATACCAATATTGATTAAAACAAAAGAATATTTTGTCACTAGCATTGAATTTGAACCCGAATAAAATACAACACCAAAGATTGAACCAAACCTCAAAAGACTGATCGAACCAAAGTGTCCCAATGGCGAGCAACCCAGTCACCCAGCGAAAGCAAGGGCGAGAGAGAGGGAGAGGCAGCGAGATGCAACCTCCCCAACTACCAACCGAGAGAGCCGCGAGAGGCGAGGGAGAGGGTGAGCCGCGAGAGGCGAGGGAGAGGACGAGGCAGCGGGTGGCGAGGGAGAGGAAGAGGCAGCGGGTGAGCCAGTGAGCGAGGGCGAGGGAAAGGGCGAGCTGCGAGAGGCGAGAGCAAGGGTGCGCGAGGCAGCCGGTGAGGGCGAGGGAGATGGCGAGCTGCGAGAGGCGAGAGCGAGGGCAAGGCAGCCGGTGAGGGCAAGGGCGAGCTGCGAGAGGCGAGAGCGAGGGCGAGCCGGTGAGAGTGAGCGAGGGCGAGGGCGAGGGCGAGTTGCGACAGGCGAGAGCGAGGGCGAGCCGGTGAGGTCGAGCCAGTGAGAGTGAGCGAGGGCGAGGGCGAGGGCGATCTGCGACAAGCGAGGGCGAGCTGCGATAGGCAAGAGCGAGGGAGACGTAGAAGGGAGAAAAGGGAAAGAGGATACGCAGAACCAGGGAGAAGAGGGAAAAAGGGAGAGAGAGGGCGCGGGGCAGGGTTTTATGGGGGAAAGGGAAAGAGGGGAGGGGGGGAACCACGGTTTTACAGGGGGGAGGGAAATTAAGGCGGGAGTAATTTTTTTTTTATTAATAATTTATATAATATTAAAATTATTAATATTCTTTAATATATTATTAATATTTTTTTTTGTAATAATATTCTTTATATATTTTGAATGTTGATTAGTCTTTAATTTTTTAAAGAAGAAAATTTTGATTATTTTCTCTTTCATATATAAAGAGTTTCCCTCAATTATCGAATTAATCAAAATTAATTAAAATAAAAAATTCATTAAATTTAAAATTCAACAAATTAATTAAAATTGAATTAAACTAATCAAAAATCAAATTGAATTGAGAAATTAAATTGAATTTAGTTTAATCAAAATAAATATATTCATTGAATTAAATTTCAATTATCGAATTAATCAAAAATTAACAAATTGAATTGAGAAATTAAACTAAACTAACTTGACAGATTAAACCCAATAAACAAAATTAACTAACAATAAAAAAAATTAAATATAGACTACATAAACTAAACCGATTCAATAAACCGAACAAACACATAAAAAAATTAATTAAAATTGAATTAACCGATAAACTAAAGAAGCTACAAAATCGAACAAGTTGAAAAATTGTGTGATAGGCCAAAAATAACGTCATTTTATTACCATAAAAACATCATTGTCTTAAAATCCAATCGATTCGCCTATTTTTAACTAAAAATATAATCGAAAACAAAAAACTAATTTTTTTAAAAAACATTAATTGAATAGAAGCGAATTTAAAAAAAAAGTGATAATTTTTATTAATTTGATTATACCGAATTTTAATTAATTTGATTCAATAAAGTAGTAAAAACCAAAAATAAAATTAGAAATTAAAAAATAATATATTTTAAAAACTAACGATATATTGTCATACAAACAAATAGGTTATATCGAATTTTAACAAATACTGCCAAAAGAAAAGAGAGAGATATGGATTAAATCTTGTTCAACATTAATGTTTTATACATAACACTTAAACTTCAAAAATAAAAATTAACCTTATATAGTTTTTTTATAGTATAACTATTAAGGGAGAAAACCATTATTCCATATTTTAATCTAAAAACTATTTCGAACTTATCTTCATACTTATTTATCCTGCTCATTTTAACAAGCGCTACATAAATATTTTATTATATATTTTATTTTTTATTATTTATTATGAATGACTTAATTATACATTTAATTATTTCATTTTTATATAATTCTTCAAATTATAGAGAATAAGACATTGATAAGATAGCTCATAAACTATTTTCTATATATGTAATTCCTCGATATTGTTTTATTTTTATTTGTATGCACGTGAAATATATTAATTGATGTATTTAGAATTTAGTAATATTATGATTTTTAAATTTAATATATTTATCTAAATTTTATAAATTAATTTTTTTATATTCATCTCATGTTTAAATGTATATATTTAATTAAATATACATTAATATATTTAATTTCTTATAGATTTTAATATTTATAAATTTAAATATTTATAAATTCATTAAATAATAAATAAAAATTAAATTTAGTGACGGATTGGAAGTTCCGTCTCTATTTCAGCAATGGACTCGATCAATCCGTCACTAAATTTATTTATTTATTTTTTATTATTTCATTCTATATTAAATTTTAATTTGTTATTTCTAAAATTTGCGACGAAAAAACTTTCCGTCTCTATATTTGAAAAGCAAAAAAATTACAATTAAAATTTAATTTTTTAGCAATAAAAATAGTTTTGCCTCACAAAAAGTAGTGTAAGAATTTATTATTTTTTTAATTTAAACTAATATTAATTTTTTAAATTTTGAACTTTAGGGACATAATTTATTTCCATCTCTAATATTTGAGATGGAAGATAAATTTTGTTGCTAAAATTAACGATAGAAAATAAATTCTATCTCTATCTAAAATGTATTTTTATTTTTTTATTATTAAAACTATTATTAAAATAAATTTTTGTCTCTTGAATTTATTTATTTTAATATTTTAATTATATAAAAAATAATATAACTTATAAAAATAATATTAATAATTATTTAATTGATAAAAATAATATATTTTAAATAAAATTTTATTATTAAATCATTTTTTAAAATCTTACTGTAATTATCTAAAATGTGATGATAAAATAATTTAAATTATTGTATTTTAAATTAATATTTATTTAAAAATTAATTTGATATATTGAATTATTTATTAATTAATTTTTTTATAAATAAAAATTATATTAAACGAAATGTACATAACATCTATAAATTTTTAGGGTAATTTTCGAGTTTCATAAAAAAATTTAAAAAATAAAAATTCAAAACATTCACCGAACTTAGGATTCTCAATTATAGAATAGAACAATACTAATGACAGAACCTATCTGATCAACATAGTATTTTTTTCTTGATCAACATTAATGTTTTACACATAACACTTATATTAGATAGTGACATATAATATTGTTATCAAGTATAAGACACAATGTCGTCCATATATTGGCCTCGTTTGTTGCAATTTAATTAAATAAATTATAATTTATAATTTCTTAGATTATAACTTTTAAAACTTAAAATAAGTTGTAAACTTGTTTGTTACAACTTCTCAGAAAGATGTAGAAGCTGTAGAAGATAGGGTACCCCAACTTTGAAAAAGCCAACTTCTACCATTTCTAAAAGCTAGTAGAAGCTATAAGTTATAATTATACAAGCTAAAACAAACAATACATTATCACTTTTTTGAAGCTAGAAGTTAAAAATTATAGCTTTTAAGCTACAACAAACATGCCCATTATGTTTGGTTTTTAAACTTTTTAGCTTAGCAAAAAATTCTCATATTTATAAAGGGAAAGAGATTGACAAGATAACCCCTAGACTCATTTCCATATAATGTAATCTCTCAATATTTTTTTATTTTTATGATTTCTAAAATTTAAAATAATTTTTTTTAATAATATTATGATTTTTAAACTTTTTATTTATTTTTCAATTATAGTGTTTGTTTACATTTTGTACACAGTTAATAAATATTACAAATAATTAATTATTATACATTTAATTGATATAGTTAGAATTTAGTAATATTATGATTTTAAATATTAATATATTTATTTAAATTTTATAAATTAATCTTTTAATATTCATCTCATCGTTAAATGTATATTTAATTTTTTATAAAGTTTAAATATTTATATATTTAAATATTCATTCCAAATTTAAATATTTATAAATTAATTAAATAAAAAAATAAAAAATTAAAAATTAATGTCAGCGACAGATTTGGATAATCCGTCGCGGATTTAGAGACGGATTTGAATAATTCGTCTCTAATTTTATTTTTTAATTTGTTAACTTAAAATAATTTTTTATTTAAAGATAGCGACGGAAAAATATTCCGTCGCTATATTTTAATAATAAAAAAATTAAATTTAAAAATTTTATTTGAATTATTTAAACTGATATTAAAATTAATTTTTTATTTTAAAATTTTGCGACGAAATATTTTTCCGTCGCTAAGTAAAAATTTAATTTTTACTTTTTTTATTATCCTTAAAATCTAACGACGGAAATTTCCTTCCATCGCTAATTTTAGCGACGGAAGTGTATTTCCGTCGGTAAATTTTAATAATAAAAAAATTAAATTTAAAATTTTATTTTAAACTTTTACGACGGAATATTTTTCCGTCGCAACACAAAAATCTAACGACGGAAAATGATTTCCGTCGGTAAATTTTAATAATAAAAAAATTAAATTTAAAAATTTTATTTTAATTATTTAAACTAATATTAAAATTTATTTTTTATTTTAAAATTTTGCGACAGAATATTTTTCCATCGCTATATAAAAATTTAATTTTTATTTTTTTATTATCATTAAAATCTAACGATGGAAATTTCCTTCCATCGCTAATTTTAGCGACGGAAGTATATTTCCGTCAATATATTTTAATAATAAAAAAAATTAAATTTAAAATTTTATTTTAATAATTTAAACTAATATCAAAATTAATTTTTTATTTTAAAATTTTACGACGGAATATTTTTCCGTCGCAATATAAAAATTTAATTTTTATTTTTTTATTATCATTAAAATCTAACGACAGAAATCATTTTCCGTCGTTATTTTTAGCGATGGAATTTTATTTCCGTCGGTACATTTTAATAATATAAAAATTAAATTTAATATTTTATTTTAATTATTTAAACTAATATCAACATTAATTTTTTTTTAAAAAATTTTGCGACGGAATTTATTTTTCGTCGCTATATAAAAGTTTTTTTTTATTTTTTTATTATCATTAAAATATAACGACGGAAAATAACGTCTGTCGCTATTTTTAGCGACGGAGGAGTATTTCCGTTGGGAAAAAAATTAATTTTTTTATTTTTTTGCAACGGAAAAAATTCCGTCACAAAAATCTGTTGCTAAATAAGTAAAAAAAAAAAATTCGCAATCCGTCGTAATTCCGTCGCTGTTCCGTCGTAAAATAGCGATGGAAATTTTCGTTGCTGAAAATCAGTCGCTAAATCCAGAATTTCTTGTAGTGAAATGAATTAGAAAATGTAATGGATTGGTCAGTAGGACCTGCTATAATATATGGCTCCAAAGTGGGACAAGAGATGTTAAAAGACCCATGCCAGGTGGGACTCACCACATTAGAATTAAAAAAGATATTAAGGGGTTTAGTGGGAATACTTTTGGTGGGGCCCTAATTCAAATTAATGATAATGGAAGAAATGGGTTGAGGGGCCTTCACTCTCGTTGGTTAAGGCATTGAAGCTAAAGGTGAAATCGGTTAGCACCCAATGCCCATGCAAACTTTGACATAGTTCCCAATCATCGAGATTGGAACTTTTGACGACGTTGATAGTGCTTCTAAGAATGTCGTTGATAACATCGGGGATGGACTGACTACATGCTCATCCACGATTGCCTTCGACGACTTTGACAAGAAACCATCCACAAGCGCAACCACTATCACCATCGACAACTCCGGTAGGGCAGGGAACCATGAGCAGAAACCGAGACTCAAGAGGGTAGAGGCTGCTCCATCTCTTCCGATTCCAAAGGAGGCAAAGAGGAAACAGGGCCTTTACAAATCTGCTTGTCAACGAGAGTTACTCTTATTTTGTTACTCGACTCGAGAGAGCGTTTGGGCAATTGCTCGTCTTTAGTACTTGGCTAGTTGGCAAAGAAAAGACTTGCGAATTAAGGATGAAGCTCCCAATGCCTCTTTACTTAATGAAAAATTCAAGCAAAGTTGGTCGAATTATGGGCTGAATTTATGGAGGATGAACTTGGGCAACTTGCACTTGGGTAGTGGAATTTTGGATGTAGTTAGTGGAAATAATCATGACAATTCAAATGGTGTCTCGCAGGGTTTAATCAAAGGATATCAACTAGCAAATAAATCAAGTAGGTCTTATAGTCATCATAATGAAAACTTGAATAGGGATCATCCTGATGATATGGTTACGAGGGATGTTAGGGATGGGAAGGTTTTTCCTTCACTGACTCCGAATGGGATGCAAAATTCAGGTAGGGCTCCTATTCGATCTTGGGCCAATGTCGTTGAATCTTCTATTCATTTTTTTTTTTTTTTTTTTTTTGTCTTTGGACCTTGTTAAGCTTAAAGGTAATATATAAGTAAATAAGATTTTGATGATAACAAAAATATTTTTATGATATAAATGTATTTTTTACTCATGCAAAAAGTAATTTATTTTGAATTAAAAATGAATGTAAAAAGTAAATTTATTTTGAGTTAAAGGTTGGTTGTCTTTAGAAATGTTTGCTTGTTTTGATCATTTATATTTCAAAAATTTATATTTGAATTTTTATATCTTGATAAATGTATCTCTTACTCATGCAAAAAGTAAATTTATTTTAAATTAAAAATAAGTATAAAAAGTAAATTTATTTTGAGTTAAAGGTTGGTTGTCTTTAGACATGTTTGCTTGTTTTGATCATTTATATTTCAAAAATTTATATTTGAATTTTTATATCTTGATAAATGTATCTCTTACTCATGCAAAAAGTAAATTTATTTTGAATTAAATGTGAGTTATTTTTAGACATGTTTTCTTATTTTAATCATTTTGTCTCAAAAACTTATATTTGAATTTTTATATCTTGATAAATGCATTTTTTACTCATATAAAAAGTAAATTTATTTTGAATTAAAGATGAATTACTTTTAGATATGTTTCCTTATTTTAATCCTTTATGTCTTAAATGATTATATTTGAATTTTCATATCTTGATAAATATATTTCTTACTTATTCAAAAAGTAAATTTATTTTGAATTAAAAGTGAGTTGGTTTTAGATATGTTTTCTTGTTTTGTTCCTTATTGTTTGAAAAAGCCCAAAATAATTTTTGAATTTCAAACTTCATATTAACCATTTCTCTAATTGCTAGTTTGTGTGGAATATGTATATATATATATATATATAGGGTAAGTATGGAGGCGCAAGATAAAACAAACTTGATATAGCATTGAAACAAGAGTGAGAATGTTTAAAGTGCTGGAAGTGTGTTGGCTGGTGGAATTCTCAACCGTTGGTGACTAGTTTGTAATTGTTTCTAAATATAAGTTTGTTATTTTTACTCACTTGTTGTATAAGGGATTGTATTTGCTAGCAGTATGCAAGTGGTTCTTACTTAGACAAGGAATTTTATGTTGGTTCTAGTTATAATTAAAAACTATTGTTAATTCTCCCTAGAAAAATCTCAAACTAAATTTTAAGAGCTTGAACTTAAGCCTTGAAAAAGATGATTAGGCTATTTACTTTGTGGTTATATGCTTTTATTATTATCAATCATACTGCAATTGCCACATATTAAGATCACAAATTTAAGAATTTTCAAAAGAGTTAAAATTATTAATTTTTAAAAAATCCAATTCACCCTTTGTTGGGTAATAGGTCCAAAGACAAAAATTTTCTTCTTTGATTCTATCTCTAATGAAAAAACTTTAGAGAAGGAAAAAATTTCATCTCTAATTCCAGAAAAATCTGTAGAGATGGAATTGATTTTAGAAAAATTATGTCTTTGATTCCATATTTGACAGGAAAAACTTTCAGAGAGAATTTTTCTGTCAATAATTTCGTCTTTGATTTAGAGACGAGAAAATTCCTCTCTAAATCTATCTCTAAAAGAAATTTCATCATCCATCTCAAAATTTGTCTTTGTTAATTCTGTCTCAAAATTCGTCTTTAATACAGACGAAAATAAATTCCTCTTTAAATTCCATATCTAAAATTAATTTTTTTTGTAGTGATACTTTCAAATATTTCAAGTTAGAGGTATAATATTTCCATAAACCATAAGGTATCTTATTAGTTTCTTATAAGAAATTCTATTTTGTAAATAACGAGCAAATAAAATTGATTCATCCCAAAAATTATTAGGTGCACTAGAATTTATAAACATGGAATTCATCATTTCTTTTAAAGTCTTTTTTTTTTTTTATGCTATGCCATTAATTTGATTTAGGAGAGTAAGGTAGAGTAATCTCATCATGAATTATTTCTTCTTTATCACAAAAGTTATTAAATAAAATATACTCACCTTTTCTATTTGATCTAATTGTTTTTATCTGTTTCTTCAATTGATTTTCTACTTCTATTAAAGGCCTCATATTTATTTTTTATTAATTACACTTTTATATATATATAGAACAATCATCTATAAATGTAATATAATATTTCTTGCTTCCTCTAGTCATAGTTTACTTTAAATCCCCTATATCAATATGGATTAAAGTCAAAAACTTAGATTCTCTTCGAATATAAGTATATAGGTTGTTTTAGTTAGTTTAGTTTTAGTACATATCTTATCTTTATTCAAGCATGCATTATTTATTCTAGTAAAAAATCCAAGTGATTGCATTTTCTTAATATATGAAACACTAACTACAACCTAATATAACATGCCACATATCAATAGAATCAAGCATGTTTAAACAAAGAAGTTGCATTCTCATTAATTAATTTAAAAACATTAAGCACAAAAAGACCCTAAATACAAAAGCCCTTGCTAACAAAAGTATTATTTTTGGTTATGACAATCTTGTCAAATTATAATGACACTTTAACCCTAATCTTGCTCAACAAAAATACAAAAACCAAGTTAACTCTAATATTAGGAACACAAAGTACATCAATAAGTGTTAAAGTCTTGTCGGACGCGAGCATGAGAAGAATTTTCCATTTTCCAAGAATTGGTGTAGTTCTTGAATCACTAAGATAAACTCTTTTTTCTCCTTCTACTAAAATGTAAGAGAAAAATGCATTTTTGTTTGGACATATGTGCTTGGTAGCCCTAGAGCCTACAACTCAATCTTTCACATTGGCCACAATATTTGCTTGAGAAATGACCATAACAGTAACGCCATCTGCTTCAACCAAATTTGTTTTTGGTGAAGTAGGATTGTCATTTCTCACTTCATTTATGCACATTGAGTTGCATGATGCCTTGTGTTGCCCAAAAAAAAAAACTCCAAGCGGTGAATTGGGTTTTTTTGAAAATTTATAATTTTACCTCTTGTTGAAAACTCTTAATTTTTGTGATCTTAAAAAAATGTGATTGAGCAAGTATATGAAAATGTAAATCAAACAATTACAGAGAACATGAGAATTTTATAGAGGTTTGGCTCCTTAAAGAGTCTAATCATCTCTCTTACGACTAGGTTTGAGGTTCCACTAGAGAGAATCAACACTAGGTTTTAATTAGAGATAGAACCAACATACAATCATTTGTCTAAACAAGAATCACTAGCACACTACTAGCAAATACAATTCTCTCATACAAGTGAGTAAAAATAACAAACTTATAATTAGAAATAAACCAAATAAGTCACCAACAATTGAGAATTTTAGCCAGCACACTTGTAACATCCTAAAATTTTGGAGATAATTAATAATTATTAATTTTAGTATTTGAGGTTATTAGGGAATATTTGGAGATTTAAGGAAAAATAATAATTCATGTTCATTTGAGAAAATGGCAAATTAGGACAATTAATTATTTTATTTTATTTTTGGACTATTTATGAAATTATTAATTTAGGTGTGAGTGGGATTTTCAGAAGCTTTGGGGTGTTAGCGTAATTATTAAGTAGGGGTGTGTGTGAATTCTGGAAGTTTGGGGGCTGAGGTGCAATTTTCGAAAAAGGGGCTGAGGGCCACCTTAAATTTAATTAGAGGCGCATATAGGTTGAAGGCGAATGCAGCGCATGCAAGCGCGCGCGAGTACGACCAGGCGGGTGACGCAAGTTCAAGGCTGAGGGGTTGCAAGCGCGCGCAAGGATTTTGACAAAATTTCACTCAGCCTTAGGCGCCCAAAATGACCTTGTTTTGGCTGTGAAGCAAGGGACGCGCGGTAGCTGCTGGCCACGCCTTGTGGCGGCTCCTGAACCACCCATTTGCCTTGGCCAACAAGTAACCAGCAACCTCCATTTTGCTTCATTTTTAAACCAAGTTTGGCCATTTTAAGGCCATTTTGGGAGCTAGAAGCAAGGGGAAAAGAGAGGAAGCACGAGCAGCTCGAGAAAGGGGAAGAAATTTGAGAAAAACAAGAAATTTTGGGGATTATTGTGTGTCTAAAATAACCTGGTAAGTGGGAAAAATTCGTAGAAGCGTTGTATGCCTAAGTTATCAATTTTATACGGTTAAAGTATGCAGTTTATGCGGTTAAATTTAATCAAGTTAAGTCACGATTTTATTAATCGCTATAAAACGTTTTACTTCACAGTGGAAATGTAAGAAGGACAATAATCACTCAGTTCTACTTGCTTTTCGATCCTTGTGAGAGTCCTTGCCGCTTTACATATTTTATTCTCTTCCTTACCCCAATTTGATATCAAATGTTATACTTGTGAGTTGTTGGCAAGGTTTAACGGTGGTTTAAGTTGAGTAAAAGTCCCTTTGTAATATTTCTTGCTAACCGCTACAAGGATTTGTATCGCTCCTTCTTCTTTGGAAATGATGCCGAACTTGGTTGGGACTAAGTTCTTAGCGAGTCAATTGTGGTTGTGGGTACCCTCCGGTGTGAGTTGTTGTAACCAAAGGGCTAAGGATATGTTATGTTAGCTAAGGGTGTGGAGTACAAAGGTACTGACTGTTGATCGTTGGGTCATGGCAGTCGATGCCTGGATGTATGGGCGTTAATTATCAACTGTTACGATAGACTATAGACGGACTAAGAAAGCTGGTGCTACTAGTCACCCATCTTGATATTGTGCATATTGTGGTATTGTTGTGATACATGGGGATTGGGTTGCATTCATTGGGGGACATGCTTTATATGGGTGGAAATGTGTGAGCATTGGCATAACTAGGTTGGTCTAAGAGCCAACTTGGGTATACTAGGTGAGCATTGCATTTAGAGCATTTCGCATATGTGAATTCCTATATGGACGTAGCATGGCTTGATGCTTTGTTTATGGGGGTCTTATCATCATGTTTATGTTGCAGAAGCCATTACATTTCTTATGTGTTGCATTGTATGGTTCTATGCGCACTGTGATTCTAATTTTCAATGTACATCTTTTAGACAGGAGTACTGATCTAAGTCTACTATCACGGGCATGAGGACCGTATTGTTTCAGGCGGGAGTACCTGTAATACCCGAGAAATTCTAAAGGACTCAAGGGTAATTTATCTTGAGGGCAAAAATGGAATTTAAGGATTAATTGAGGGTATAACGGTAATTTATTACAGTATGGATTATTGAATCGACTGCCGGGAGTACCCTGGAGCCGAAATACCAAAGGAAAATGATGTGGCATTAAAGAGCACCCCGAGATAGGATTTATGGTGTCGGAAGAAATGAGATTGGGAACAGTTTTCGGTACAGCTAAAAAGGCAGATGCCAATTAGGCTGCAATACCGAATCTTCATAGACGACTTTTCAGAAGTCAACGGAAGCTTGAGGGAGCTTCGGTTTTTCATGAGGAACAACCCTTCAGAGGTTTCAGGAAGAAACGAATGGGTTTAAGGCCAAAACGAAGATTCGGGCCTAAGTGCAGTTTTTGGAAATTGCTAGAGGGAGGCCGAAATGAGGTATTTTTGGAATCCTCAAGGGTCAAAATGATGTTTTAGGTCTTGAGGGGCCTAAATGCAATAATGGAAAGTTGAGGGGTTTAGTGAAATTGGCTAAAATGGAAATAGCCAAAACTGGAAGGGCCAAAGTGCAATTTCAGCAAACTTTGACCAAAGAATCCGACCATGGCACGGACGGTCGCCGACCGGAAAACTGATGCACGGGATTGCAAGAGGGTGGTCGGGGGACCAACTTTTGTAAAGAGGTTGGTCGGAAATAGTCATCATAGCGGCCGAATTTTGAAGAAAAATCGACCAGCTTTTGGTCGCGCGATGGAACCCCTGCAACTCGAGTTTTTGGTCGGCCAAGGCTCGTTTAAGGTCGATCCAGGGGAGGGTGATGCTCCTAAGGCAGTGGGTAGGTCGGCTAAGGGCATTTGGATGCTCGAAAATGCCTATAAATAGGCGTTCATAGATGGCCGAAAGTTGGAGAGTTTTTGAGCTTTAAATCGGTCGTCATTTCGAACAAATTGAGAGAAACGGATAAGGGGCTTTTGTTGCCCATGTCCAGAGGATCATTCCTGTGAAATTTGAGGAATTTTCTTTGAACGATGAGGGAGTTATGAAGCTTCGACGGAAAATTGTGCTTCGCCGGAAAATCGGGTTGAGCAGTCAAAAAATGGCTCCAATCGTTCGATTTGAAGCCATAGTCTTGTAGAGGATGAAGAGAGGAAGCCATAGGTTCAAACGGGAGGTCAAACGGAAGTCGGATGAAGAAGATATGGCTATTAAACGGAAGGCAGCGCAACCAGTCCGGCGAGCTGGAGGTTGAAGAAGACCAGCGCGTGGGCCACACGCGCCAGCTGGGCCCCGCGAGTGGGGGCGCGTGGAGAAACTTGTGAGGGAGAGTGTGGGTGCGTCCGGGCTCAGAAAATTCTTAAATAAATTTATAAATTCATCTAAAATCGAGATCTAGGTCCTGTAAAAAAATCAGTGGATTTAGAGTTCTCTAGGTCTCGTTTCTAGCATCAAAGTGCCTCGTTTTGCATGAAAATGCAATATCCGGGTAAGTTCAGTATTTTTCCTTGAAAGTTCATAGCATATAATGAATTGTTCTGAAGTTAGATTTGAGGAAATAGTCTCGATATAATTATTGGGATTTTTAGAAGGAAAAATGAAGGAAAATGAGAGGAAATAGGAAATAAATGGAATTTTGAGGATATTTAGTGATTAAATATTATTTTATGATTGAGGAGATCGAGATGATAAGATTGGTGCAACTTTTGAGAGTTGGCACGAGAATCGAGGTGGGGCACGCATATCGAGGCGATGCACACTTTTCGAGGTGTCTTGATCTTTGAGCAAAGGTGAGTGGTATTCTCACAAGAACTTATATTCATGATATGTTTGTTATATATGCATGTTATTATGAATTGCAATATTCATTTGTCATATTGCATTGAAAGTCGTGATATTTACATTGCACGATATTATTGTCATATTGAAACTTGTGCATGGGGTTGGGATGATACCCTCAGAGTGTAGCCGTAATTCTCCTAGGGCATTGAGGGAATAACGTTAGGCCTATCCCGCAGAGGTTCGGGATTTGCCTAGGATTCCTAGCCGCGCTGGGGATGCCTGGGAAGTCACATTATGGGTATATGTTGTTCATATTATTGCATCATGCATCATATATATGTTTTTGGACCCTCACTAGAAGTTTCATCTTCTAATGGGTTATGCCCCTGGAACATTCAACGTTCCAGTTGAGACTTGCAGTTAGGGCAAGGAGCAGGTTGATGTATGACGGCACGTGATGGCGTGGCCGATGGATTCAGCAGGAGATTCCAGTATTTTATTTATTGAGAAATGGCTATGTATGTATTCGAGATTTCATATGATTGCACCTAGGGTGTTAGATGTTATCTCGGGAGACGTGTCTAAATGTATTTATGGATTTGAGGATATGATGGTAATATATGGTACGAATCCTTATATTGTTTTAAATATAGTGAATTCAAGTATGTACCGTATCAGGTTTCGATTATTGCTTCCGCATTGTGAATGATTTGCTGGGGGGTTTCCCTTTGACATACGGCATTTGATGTATAAGGAAAGGGATTATGTATGTATACGATGGGCCCCAGCATAGTGACACGCCCTTCGACGGGACGGGGTGTTACAGTACCAACCTGAGGTTGACATTATACATGAAAGCATCATTTCGTTTCAGGCGGGAGTACCGACTTGAGGTTACATTTGGCTCGTGGTTTCATGCTTTCCAGTTCATGGCAGCGGCAGGTTTGTTGGGGACTTGGGTGTCAATGTCTTCTATGTAGGCCCCAAGGACCATTATGTGCATGTTTATTTATGCGATTTTGTACATGAGTTGTCGTTCATGTTGTGTATGTGTATGTCTTGGGCACGGGGGGTGCGGGTTGTACCTTGTTTTGCACATGGCGTGCAGGTGGTTTGGGGTTATATCTTTAGTTATACTAGTCTTGTTTCTCGTTATACTTCCTAAGTTTTATGACTCACTCTTGTTTTACCATCATTCTAGGTAAGAGAGACGCTTGAGGCAAGGGGTTGCTCAACGACGTTGAGCTCAATTTTGAATCTTAGGTCTGTGTGCAGAGCTACCCCATTCGAGAGGTCCTGGGTGTTTCTTTTTGTTTTGGGTTGGCAGTGTAAGGGAATGTATTATATTGTTAGCTTTGTGTTTTGGCCACGGGATGGGGGTGCGACATACACACTACAACAGATTTTGCTATTAGTGACAATTTTTTAGTGGCGCTATGAATTTTCGTCACAAAAAATACTCTTTTGGTGACGATATAAGCATTTCGTCACCAAAATTTGTGAACTGTTATAAGCATTTCGTCACGCATAAGTTGGCGCTAACTTTTAGCGCCAACACTCAATTGCAGAAAATGATTTCGTGACGCTTGATATATATAGGTGAGAAAAAATATAACGTCAACATATTAATATTATATTGGGTGACGATACATTTGTGTCACAAATGAATGAATGACCATCAGTGACGCAGTGAACATCGTCACAATTGTAAATAATATTAATTGACGTTAACTTTGGTCACTCATTGATAGTAATATTTTAGTTTGTTGCATAAGATGACGACTTTAGGAATGCCACTAATCAGTGTTACATTTGGGGACGATATTATTTGTGATGCATTACATATTGTCACATTTGTGAATAATATTAGGTGACGTTGAGTTTCGACACACATTATTAGTATATTGTGGTTTGATACATAAGGTGACTACTTTTGAAATGTCAATAATGAGTATTAGAGTCGGTGACGATTTTCTTTTCGTCATATATGCAATAATACCTATTTGTGACGTATTAAATATCGTCACATTTGTGAATGATATTAGGTGACATTACGTTTCGTCACCCCTTCTTAGTAATATTTTAATTTGATGCATTTTGTGACAATTTGATAAATGTCACTAATTAATATTACACGATAGTGATGATCTATTGCGTCACGTATTTAAAACTATCTATTTGTGACACATTACATATTGTCATATTCATGATAAGTATTAGGTGACAGTGAGTTTTGTCACCCATTGATAGTAATTTTTTAGGTGGACACATAAGGTGAAGACATTGGGTGATGATAATTATTTACGTCACATATGAAAAAATATTTATTTGTGACACATTACAAATAGTCACATTTGTGAGTATCATTGAGTGATGTTGAGTTTCATCACTAATAGTTATTGATAATTTTTGTGTTGTGTGTACAAGTTAACAAAACACATTATGTTAACTTGAGTTTTAATTCACATTATGTTACAGAAAAATGTCTTGATTTTTAGTTCATATTGTATTTTTGTATTAAAATATATTGTATGTGTAAATAAAAAATAAAAAATAAAAATTATGAATGTCTGAAATTTTATTTTTAGATGATTCTGAGAGTTATTTAAAATTTTAAAATATAAATTCACAATTTGTAACATAACATCGATTAGTGAATTTTAATTTTGGAGTCCATTATCAGATTATGTTATAAGTTATACATTTATTTTTTAAATTTAAATTTAAATTTATTTATGAAAGGAAATTTTATTCTGATTGAGGCCCGTCCAACTTCCATCTAACAATTCAGGTTTTAATTCCCATTCTGTTCCATTATCAGTTTCTCTATTAGGTATAATAAAATGAAATATTCATTTTAATATTACAAAACTACCTTTTTTAAAGCAATATCGAAAAACTGATTAATGGGTTGGGTGGATGCTTTAATATTCCAGAAATCCTGAAGAGATCTCTTTTCTCTTATTAATGTTTCAAAATGATGATTCCATTACCACTCACTCAACAACCGCCGCAATATTCCGTACAATTTGCCCCCTTGGAAGTGCATGAAAGAGCCATTTTTATTCCTCTCATTGCTTATACCTGGACGAAAAACACCAGGGAAAGACATAGATGTGTTCTTGCGACCCTTAATAGATGAGTTAAAGGAGTTATGGGATACTGGCATGCAGACATGGGATGCAGTTACAAAACAAAATTTCAATCTACATGCAGTTGCTTTCTGGACAATAAATGACTTCCCTGCCTATGATGATATTTCTGGTTGGAGCACGAAAGGGTATTTGGCATGCCCTGTTTGTAACAAGGACACTTCATCACGAAGGTTGAGGAGTAAAATCTGCTACATGGACCATCGACGCTTTCTTCCTCATGACCACATTTGGCGTCAAAGTAGGAAATTTGATGGGAAGCCTGAAAGAAGAGAAAAGCCTCACCAATTTTCTGGTAGTGAGTTGTTACAACAGTTAGAAGTGTTACCAGATTGCAAGTTCGGAAAGCATCCAAATAACAAGAAAAGAAAGCGTACTCCTGAAGAATTGAATTGGACTAGAAAGCCTATTTTATTTGAGTTACCTTACTGGTCAAAACTAAAGTTAAGACATAATCTCGATGTTATGCACATTGAGAAAAATATTTGTGACAATATAGTAGGTACTTTGTTGAATATCGAGGGAAAGACCAAAGACACATTTAAGGCAAGGTTAGATTTGCAAGATTTGAAAATCAGAAAGGAGTTACACTTGCAAAAACGCCCTGATGGGTCTTTTATGACGCCTCCAGCATCTTACACGTTATCAAAGGAGGAAAGGAATGAATTTTGTGAATTTCTACAATCTGTGAAGTTCCCAGACGGGTATGCATCCAATATCTCAAGGTGTGCAAATATTAGCGACGAAAAATTATCTAGATTAAAAAGCCATGATTGTCATGTCCTATTACAACGAGTACTCCCTATTGGAATTCGTAAATACTTACCAAAGGAAATTTGTACAACATTGGATGAGTTAGCCCATTTCTTCCAAATGATATGCTGTAAAACTTTGAAACGCAAAGATTTGGAGATTTTAAAAGAAGACATTGTCATAATTTTTTGCAAATTGCAAAGAATCTTTCCTCCATCTTTTTTTGACATTTCAGTACATTTAGCAGTTCATTTACCATTTGAAGCCATGCTTGGAGGACCTGTCCAATATAGGTGGATGTTTCCCATTGAAAGGTAATCTCATACTTATTATTCTTGTTTCAAACTAATAGCTCACCAACTTCGGTTCCATTGAATGACACCATTAAATATTACTTATTAGGACATTGGGTCGTTATAAGGGGTTTGTGCGTAACAGAGCTCATCCGGAAGGATCAATTGCAGAAGCATACATTTCAACTGAATGTTTAACATTTTGCTCAATGTATTTGGCCGGCATTGAAACTAGGTTTAACCGAGAAGAAAGGAATGATGACAAAGGTAAGGAAGATGATATAGATGGAATGTTAGTCTTCTCCCGTAATGTGTGCCCATTTGGAGCTTCAAAATATGATACATTGACACCTGAAGAATTTGAAAAGGTGCAATGGTACATACTAAGTAACTGTGATGAAGTGTAACAATATTTTAAGTGAGTTCATTCGTATCTCTCTTTTTTTTTTCCTCTCCTATTTCTTTTACATGTGTTAAAAAGTATGATGTTCTAATTACTTACCCTCTTGGCTATGCAGTCAGCATAAAGATATGCTGAAACAACAAAGAAATACACGTTTAGAAGAAAAACATCGACAGCAATTTCCAAAGTGGTTTAAAGAAAAAGTCAGTGAAAGCATTAACTTAAGTAATATAGTTATTTAATTTATATCTAAATATTAACTAATTATTCCTTTATGTTAATATGGCAGATGACATCTTTGCGAAGTCAAGATCAATCTAAATTAACTGAGCAAATTTATGCTCTTGCTTGTGGGCCTGATAATCGAGTGAGACGGTATAGTGGGTGCATTGTTAATGGTGTAAGATTCCACACAAAAGAGCATGAAACTAATCTTAGAAGCCAAAATAGTGGTGTGGTTGTTGGAGGGATGCATGAAGATGAAGACATTGACTTTTATGGTGTTGTAACAGACATCATTGAGTTAAACTACATCAAAGATAATCGAGCCATATTATTCAAGTGTGATTGGTTTGATCTTGACAAGAAGAAGAAAGGAATCCATCACAATGGACGGTTAACAAGCATCAATGTTAGCAAGTATTGGTATAAAGATGACCCTTTTATGATGGCATTGCAAGCAAAACAAGTTTTCTACTTGGTTGACTTAAAATTAGGAAAAGATTGGAGAGTGCCCCAGAATTTTAGCCACAGACACATATATGATGTTCCTGAGATGTCAAGTAGTGCAGTTGAGACAGAAGAACTGGCTAATGTTGAGAATGAGATCATTTACCAAGACATTGAAATATCTGAGAACAGTAGACATGTTCAATTAGAGGAAGAGGAAGACGGACCACTAATAAGGAATGACGTAATCCCAGACATTGTTAATGCTGATATCTTAGAGACAAGTATAGGAGCAAGACATGATGTAGACGATTTTCTTGATTATGGTGTGGAAGATGAAGAGATGGATGCTTTTTCTCAAGAAAATGAAGAGACTAATTTTACTTCAACTGATAGTGATTCAGATCCAATGGAGTAAAAATGAACTTTTGTGATTTGTGTTCATAATAACGAACTTTTGCTAGATTTGGTAACAATTGTGTTTTTATGATTTGTACTCTTAATAAATATGATTTCTACTCTTAATGAATTGTATTTTGTAAAGTTAAAACTACTCTTACCAGATGCTTTTTGTAGGAAATAATGGCTCCAGGACTGACTGCAAATAAAAGGTTGGTTAATAAACAATTACATTCAGCTAGTTCGAACCAAATGGCATCTACAACTCCAAGTGGTCAACATGTTGAGAAGATCGTTGCCTCAAATCAAACTGGTCAAAATGGGAGAGTGGAATTAGAATCTTCGCAAGAGAATACAGGTAATCCTTTTTGAAAATTAAAGTATGGATGACGAAAATATAACTTAATTTAATAATTTAAAACAATGAGGTTTAATGAATTTTTTCTTTGGTTAGTGATTGATTACTTGTTTGATGTATATATATATAACTATCTCCTTTATTTTCTATTATTATACAAGGCTTGCAAGATAATCAGAAAATAATTTAAAGTAATGAGGTCTAAAATATCATTTCTTTGATTGTGATATTGATTTTCATTGTGATGTCATGTTATGACAAACAAATCAAATACAGATTCTAACTCTTCCAAAAGAGTAAGATGACCCACATGAGGTAAGGAGCTTGAGAAACTACTCAAGGTGAATGGGAAAATGGTAATCGACATACCGCTTGGAAAAGGAAGACCAGTTTGTGAGGTTCAATCTGCAAAATTATCATCGGAGCTTGGAGTCATCTCTCGACAATTCATACCAATACCAGAAAAGTGGAAAAATTTTACTGAGGATGAGAAAAGGCATGCATTTGAAAGACTTGAAGTAAGTAATTGTTTTATATTGAAAGTTATTTTTGTTTAAACTATGTCACTTATGAAAATTAATTGTTTGCTACATGTCTTAATCATTTTAGACTAGGTTTCAAATTCAAATTGATGACGAATATGTGAAGAGCAGTGTTGAAAAGATTTTACAAAAGTTATCAAGAAACCAACGGTATAGACTCCACCAATGCTTTAAAAAGTATTCATCAGTGCAAGAAGCTCGTCGAAACAAGCCTACCAATTTTAACTTGAGTCAAGAAAATTGGGACAAATTATGTGACATGTAGAGTGATCCCAAATTCCAAGTATGTGATATTATATTTGATTCATTCTTATATATATATATATCATGACACATGTCACTAACTCTTTTAAATTAAATGTTCTACTTCATTATTTATACATATTGACTAAAATTATAGGAAAGATGTGCAAAGAATGCAAATAATCGCCAGATGGTACAATGGTCTCATAACCAAGGCTCAAGGGCATTTGTAGCAAGTCGTCACAAGATGGTAATATTTTTATTACACATATTTTGATAAGTTATTGGTTGTGTTTCATTACTTACATTGTTTGAATATCAATAGTGCATGGATAATGAAGAGCCTAATAGGATAGAGTTTTTCAAAGCCACACACTACTCAACACAAAAGGGATGGACAACACCTACAACAGAAGAAGCTTATGTAAGATTAAATCATTCTCTCTTTGTAACTAAAATTTTATATTGAGTATTTTAATTGATGTTGCTTTCTTCCTTCAATGTCTAGGACAAAATGGTTGAGCTGCAAAACCAACCCATAGATAGTGAGAACCCAATGTCTGTAGATGACATAGTGGATAGTGTACTAGGCACTAGGTGTGGATATGTTAAGGGACTTGGGTATGGACCTAAACCTAAATCATTTAAAGCTTCAGAAACGAGGACTTATGAGTGGGAGGAGAAGCTTAAGAAGACTCAAGATGAGTTACAAACTTGTCAAACAAAGTTTGAAACAACAACTTAATTAGAAGGGAAATTGGATACTATGATGAGCAATTACAGCCAATTACTACAATTTTTGGTGAGTTCAGGGACCCAACTGCCTCCTTCGATTCTATCTCCTTTAACCCCAAATCAAGGTAAGAATAAAATAACTACTTTTCTATTCACTTCATTGTTAAATAAACTTTACATGTGTCCAACTTGATCAAATTTCCATCTTACATTGCATGTTTCTATCCTTCCAACACAATTACAAATGTGATTGATTTCAGGTTCAAATGAATCGCACGCAGAATCAACTGAAGGATTGGAGAGAAGCGTTTGAAGTACATTGTGGTGGTACTTGTATTGTCACATTTGAACAAGTTTTGTGAAATCTACTTCGTTAATTCATAACTGTTACTGAGATACTAATTAGATGTTAATTACTTCTATATTTTTGGATATGTCATATTGGGATTTCTTTTTTGTGACAGAGATTTGATCATCATATATCAATCCATTTTGCGTGTGTAATATGATTTTAGTATTTTTAATTTCAAATTTTGGATCAATTGATAGTGAGTATAATATTTGTCAAAGAAAACATTTACAGGTTTATACAATTTGCTACAAAAATAATTTTTGTCACTTATTAGATTGTGCAATTTTGGGTGACGACTTGTTTTTGTCACCAAATTAACAAGTTTAATTTATGAATTCATGACAATTAAACTTTTGCCACCTATCTACACATACATATTTAGGTGACAATTTATTTTTTTGTCACTAAATAAAGATAATATATAATTGTATGAATTTAGGACGCTTTTAAATTGTCACCAATTGATTATCCTATTATTTGACAATTTTATTAACGTTACAAAAGTCATGCCTATAGTGACGAAAAGGTCTATATGTGACAAACATTTTTTATTTTTTGTGGCAAAAAAACTTGTAAAAAAATATATTTGATTGGTGACGATATTTGTGCGTCACCAATTAACATATCGACCTAACTTATTAGTGACGAAATCAATATTTGTGACGAAATTAAGTTGCCTTTTGCAACGATTTATTGTGTCACCAATTACAAGATATTTTGTGACGTTTTAGTTTGCGTCACCAAATCAAATTTGATCAAACTATTTAGTGACGATTTTATCTAATAGTGATGAAATATAAAAAGACTATAGTGACAATATTACCGTCACAGTTGTCACAATTTTTTAGTGACGATAGGAATTGTCGCAATAAGAAACTCCATCACAGTTATTTTGTGACGATTTGAACTCTAAGATGACGAAATTTTATTGGTTTTCGTGGCAAAATTACTCGTCACTAAAGGAGATGCTTTCGGTGACAACAAAAAGTTCGTCACCTTTCCTTTATGCATTTGTGACGAAATATAAAAAACGTCACTAATTACTTTTCCCTACGGACCTAACATGACGATGGTTGTGACGCCAAAAAATCGTCACCAATACAGTTTTGTGACGAAATTCTAATCATACGTGACGATTTTGTTTCGCCACTAATGACCAAATTTCCTGTAGTGACAGTAGTATGGGTGCCTGGTTTGCATAGCTTGCATGTTGGTTGTGTAAACAAAAATTTATGGGTTAATGTGTTTATGTTTGGTGTGTTTTCTGGGCTTACGTTGTTATTCTATATAATTCAAATAATGACTTCCTCATGGATCCTCTATGCGCGCGGAAGCTCCAGGAAGCGGGCCGTTACCGTTTGGTATCAAAGCAAGTTTAAAGGATGAGGCTCTGCACACATAGGACAATTGGGTAGAGTTAGAAGTGCATTGCTAGTTGTGTAGCTAGGATCGTAGTTCTAATACGAAGTGCATTCCATCAGAACCTTGAATTCTAAATATGGTTGTCTGTAGGGAAATGAGTTCTGAGGAGAGGAAGTCATCGACTCAGGAGCAGGGGTATGGCTAATCAGCGTTTGGAACCCTAGGGGGCTCAAAGGGTAATTAGCGCCAGGAAATGGTGGAAATGCGAGGGGCCTTGGCAAGGGTGATCTGAACGTTAAAGACCTTCACTGCTAACCAAGGTAGCAACAAGTGCATCAGGGAGTCAAGGAGAATGTTGCAACACGTGATGAAGAGCTTGTGATCTGAGTTGGGGTAAGTGATGATCAAGGAAACGATGGAAAGAAGATAAGGAGAATTGGTTGGGACGATGAGGGCACTCAATAGTGTACTATCTGCAGCAAGAGGCGCAAGGAACCTTGTTGGTTAGGTACAGGGGTTTGTTACTATTGTGGTCAGGTGGGGCATCTCAAGAAGATGTGTCATCAGAAGCGAGATGTGGACATGATATGCTATCATTGTGGGCAAAAAGGTCATCGACCAAGGAATTGTCTACAATCACCCCAGAACGGAGGTCAGGTTAGGGGGTCAAGAGTAGGGATCTGCCTAGGAGACAAAGGCGCTAGTGGTGCAAGGAGAGGAACCCTAGTCGACACCGTCACAGGCTCAGAGTTTCGTGGGTGTTAGAAGTGGTTGTGAGCAGGTAGCAGAGGAAGACCCCATTCAAGGTATGTGTTTGTCGCTTAGTTTAATATTGACATTTGTGTCCCTACTAATGTAAGCTTGACTTAACTTACTTGCTAGCCATATCCTGGATTGTAAGTACAATTTGTTGTGATCTTCGGAGTTCATTGTATTACCATTACTAGTTCATGGTTTGTGTGGAAAATGTAGCACGAGAGGGAAAGGTTATGTGCATGATGGATGACCTGGGGTGGTTGAGGATATGCTCTTAGAAGTCTCGGGGTAGTAGGTGTGACTGTCGGTGGAAAGCTACAATAGGAAATTCTAGGTAAGGTGCATCATACCTTGTATCTGTTGCATTTTAGGACCACCATGGTATATTAAGACCTTTGGATGATATAATGGTAGTCAGGGAAGATGGGATATGCTCTTAGAAGTCTCGGGGTAGCAGGTGTGACTGTCGGTGGAAAGCTACAATAGGAAATTCTAGGTAAGGTGCATCATACCTTGTACCTGTTGCATTTTAGGACCACCGTGGTATATTAAGACCTTTGGATGATAGGGAAGATAGGAGGTAGGATGAAGTTATCAATAAATGTTATACAGTTGATGAGTGGAAGCTAGATATCAGAACCCACTCAAGGGAATTTGCAACTAGTAAGAACTCCCAAATGGAAATTTGATGGGCTAGGTTTTACCTTATAGTTGAAGTGAGTATTAAGTTAATTGGGAAGTCATGGGAGATACAAAAAGATTGAGGTTGGTAGTTGATTCGATACATGGAAAACTTGAGATGCGACCAATGTAAACGAGACCTAGGGAGTGACCCTGCGGTGTAAGATGGCCGGTGGGATACTAGAAAATGATAATATGGAATGTACTAAAGGTAATGCTAAGTAATATCGTGAGACTAGTTAATGTATCTCGAAGAAATGGATCAAGTGTGAATTTTGAAGATAAAATTCTATTAAACGGGGGAGAACTCTAACATCCTAGAAACAAAGGGAGGAGGAGACACTAGTAACAACGGTGGAGAGAGAGATAAAATGGGGGGGCTTGGGCAGATATTTAAATGATTAAATTATTAATTGGAGCATAGTTGTCACCCAAATTACGCAAGTAGCATTTTCCTAATTAGTTGTACCACTGAACGATCAATCTGCTCCACGGATTGGTGTGGTTAGGATGGCAGAAGCGGATGGCTATACATGAGCAACATAAAAAGGGTAGAGGAATAGGGTCATGGTCAACTTGAAGAATTTTCTGTGTCTTGAATTTTCTTTTAATAGAACTAGTAGATATTTCCAATCAATGTACCAATGGTAGACTGATAATTATACTCTATGAAGGGACGGTAGATGTTTGTGAGTGGAAAAAAAAAAAAGTAAGATATAAAAATTATTTTAATTTTTTTTAGTTTTATAATGTAAATTAATTTAATAATTCATGAAAAAATGTTTACGTTAATTTTTATTTATTTTTTTACAGATAAATTTATCTAGTCTCTTTTTAGATAATTTTTTTTAAATTTTATAGATAAAAATAAATTACCTATATGCTGCTTTTAAAATAATTAATGTCATTTAATATATTTTTAAAATTTTAATTTATTAATTTGATTTTAAAAAAACTTATTTATTAAGTCTTATAATTAATGTCATTTAAGATATTTTTAAATTACCATATTTTTTATAATTTTTAATATTTAAATAACATTACTCCTTTTACCAATTTTTAAAATTTAAATTTCTCTCTATGTCTCTCTATATATTTTATTATCTAATACAAATTCATTTCACTAATTTTTAAAATTATTTTATTCAATTTTATATTTTATTATCTAATACGAAAATATGTTTTGATAAATTTTAATTATCTAAGTGGAATTATTTTAATTCCACCAATAATTATTTCTACTTTCGAGTCTTTTTAGAATCTATTTTTGAATATAGATTTAGAAAATAAAACATTACTTTTAATTTTTATTTTTTAACAATTCACATTAATCATAAAATTTGTTATTGATGTACATACAGTTTTGAATGGATTTTGTAATGGAGATATTTTGTTAAAAAATTAATATCTCAGTGCTTATCATATGTATTTAAAAAACATATTGAAATAAAAAGTAAAATTTTAAAAAAATTAACAAACAATCTGATAGAAATTTTAAAATATTTTTTAGTTTTATCTTGATCATTTCATATTTTGATTTGAAAATCATTTTAACTTTATCTTGATATAAAGTTATTTTTACTCATTTTAATGAATGCTACTTAAGAAGAAGTAGATGGTATATGTTTCATTTGAATAAAAAAGAAAAAAGATGGTGAAGGGGAGTTGCCAACTGAGATTACCGTTTTATCTTCAGTTTACTACTAATCATTATAAATAAATGAACGGTAAAATAGTAAATTGATTAACAGTGTTAGAATTGTGAGCACATTTCTAGGAAACAATCGTCGAAAAAATCGATTTGCCTTTTGTTTTTCTTAATTTACATTAAGAAAAGTAATTGCGAGATCAATTCCATTTCCTTGGCATATTTGGGACCCATCAATTTAGGCGGTCCAATTTCTTCAGCATATCTTGTTTATTTTTTTTTAATTTATAATAAAATAAATAAATAACCATCTAACTCATATGTAGACGAAACTTTTTGAGATATCTTTACAGGTATTTATAATTTACATTTTTTTTTACTTGAAAAACGTTAATAATTAAATTTTAAAAATAAATAAAATTGCACTAAATTTAATAAAAAGGAAAATATAAAAAAATAAAAAACCAACATAGATGAATTCCAGCTTTGCCTATTTCTCTCTTCCTCCGCTTGCTCCAACATTAGTGTGTTGGGCCTGTTCAGTATATACCAAAACCCAAACCAATATGGAAGCCCCAATAGATAGATGACTATCGTTGCTTTTTTAGCATCCCAATGGATCCTTACTGGGTCGGTTGATAATTAAAATGTCACCAAGTAGGAGTAATGCTACTCAGCCACTCTTAATGCCACCCTCAGTGTCACCCAAGAGATATGGCGATATTTTGGTGCTACGTGATTGGAGGGCAAGAAAGTAGGTCTTCAAACTAAGAACACGAAGCAACAAAACGAAGAGGGGACACACGAATTCAAAAAACTAGACAAGCAGAAAGTAGATAGAAGAGACGGGTGGTTACCTTTATACTGCTCTCGTCCAAAGCATCGGACGAACAAGAGTCACCCATCACTAACTATTGGCTAAGATCGTGCACATGCCGCGCACTTGGCACTCAAGTAATAAGCTGGTGCCTTCCTGTTCGCGACGTCCCATCTCCCAAACTTGACGCCTCGAGCCTCGAGGCTACACACGCTGTCAGAACCTCGATGAAGATTGCTCCCATCATTGAATACAGGTCGCGTCCCGACAATCAAGTGTTCAGGCTCTGAGTAATGCTACTTGTAGAGAAAGTTTCAGAGAAAGTTTTATCGAATTTTTTTTATTTAATTTTTCATTTTTAGTTTTTTGAATCTCGCCCATTTCACTGTCTATCTCTCTCTCTCTCCCTCCCCCCTCTTTCACTATCTCTCCCACTGTTTCTCAAACCCACTACCAGTGCACTCTCTCTCCCTCCCTCCCTCCTTCTTTCACTGCCTACTCTTTCTCTCTCCCCCTCTTTCACTCTTTCTCCCATAGCCTCTCAAACCCACCACCACCACCAGTGCGCACTCTCTCTCTTTCCCTCTTTCACTGCCCACACTCTCTCTCTCAAACCCACTGCCCCCACATCACCGCGAGCAACGCCATCACCCCCGCCAACCGCTCGCACCGTCCAGCCTCACCCGTCGTTGCCCCCACCCTCCGACCAACCACGCCGCCCACAGGTTGGCCCCCCCACCCGCCGGCCATATTATTTGTGTTAGTTGGCTTTGATTCTGCTTAATGGATCAAAATGGAGGACCAATAATTGCCCAGAAAGGAACACTGGCTCAGTAGTTAAATAAGAGACAACACGAATAATATTATAATTTCATATGGGAAAACTTACTTTGAGATAATTAATAATCATCTCAGTTCATAACATGGCTTAGTAAACGGATACAGAGTTGATGGTTGACTTAAACCTCACCATGCAATTGAATCAAAGCTTATCCTCATGGGTAACATTAAGACTACAATGACCTTGGCTTGTCAACATAAGTGTAGGATTTTTGTGTGTCTACGCAGGGGCATTACTCTGCTTATTTTGCTTACTTTGTGATGGCCCTACTTTCTAGTTCTTATTAGGAAATGATGGATAATTGATTTGCACCACTTGAAAGAATTTATTTGCTTAAATTCTTATGAACTCATTGTTCATATAGTGACAGTTTCAAGTAATTTTTGAATCAGTTTGTAAGGAACTCAATGCAGACAATGTTGATGATCAAATAGTTGTTCATCTACCTGTATCTTACAAGCTCAAGCTTGCATATTCTTACCTTTTGCATCAAAATTAATTAAGGAGTCAATAACACTTCACCATAATAATTGGCATTTTGCTGGTTTGCTTACTTCATGCTGGCCCGACTATCTATTTCTTATTAGGAACTCAGTTTTGGATATTTGATTTGGGACAATTAAAGAACCCATTTACTTAATTTTGTATGAACTCTTTTTTCATATATTAGCAGTGGCGTACACGCCTGAGAGAACGAGCCAGAGGTGGGGGACTGGACGGCCGGAGGTGGAGGCACCATGATCTCGTCGCAGTCGCGCACTCGCCCCAGAGAGAGAGAGAGAGAGAGACTCGAAGGCCGGAGGTGAAGGACTGGACGACCGGAGGCTGGGTGACCACGGTTGCTCGCGGCAGAGGGAGGGGCGAGGCGGTGCGACTGGCTGGCGGGGGCACGATGGCGTTGCTTGCGGCAGTGTGGGGCGGGCGACGGCGGTTTGTGGCCGGACAGTGCAAACAGCAGAGGGAGGGGCGACTGGGGGGGGCAACGGCCGATGCTTTTTGCGACGGTGGGTTTGAGCGATAGAGTGTGGACAGTGAAGGGGGGAGGGAGGGAGGGAGAGAGAGAGAGAGAGAGTCTGCACTGGTGGTGGGTTTGAGAGACTGTGGGAGAGATAGTGAAAGAGGGAGAGAGATTGAGAGTGAAATGGGCGGGATTCAAAAGATAAAAGATGAAAAATTAAATCTAAAATAAATTAATAAACTTTCGGTAAAGCTTTCTCTGAAGCTTTCTCTACAAGTAGCATTACTCTCAGGGTCTTTCACTATTTCGATCACGAACCATTTACACCCGCCTAAGCTTCACCTTGGAAGACCTTCCGAGCCACACCACGTGGCCAAGATAACTATCCCACCTCGGTCGTACCTGCCAAAACCATAGATGTCATTTGTCTTATAAGCCACCCATAGTCGGCCAGAGGGATAAAACGTCTCACGTTTGGATTATCACCTTTGCTAGAACAACTTGAAACTCGGCTGCTCAACTACCAAAGACGCCATCCTTCAACCACAGCCCAAGCAAGTTCGGTTTGACTGCATAACTAAAGAAATGCGAGATGAGAGGCAAAGTGCGCAAGAACATCCAAAAGCCCGAAGGATAGTAAGATAATAAATCGTCGTACCAAGAAAAGTATATTTTATTCATAACAAAAGAATCCCATCGTAACCACTTACACGAAGGTTTCCCAACCTACTCTAGAGCTATTACAACAGGATCAAGGGTTGATGGGACTAGGAGCAGGCTCGGCTACATGCACGTCAGTGGAAGTAAGAAGATCCGAAAAAGCACCTGGCAACTCTATCAGGGTCACGTCTCGATCATCCGGGACTAAGTCCACGATCCGGCCATCGACAACCTCCTTGAAGGGGCCACAGAGTGAGAGATCGGCCTTGGGATGGAGCACTTGGACTTGAGACGAGGCCGATGAGAACCCTTCCAGAAACTTATCCACGACCTCACCCTTAAGGCACTCCACCATAACAGCTAACTTCGCCAATTTTTTTGCCTCTTTTCGAGCAGCAGCTTCAACGATATCCAACCTCCCCTGTAAGGTGTTTTGTTCCTGTTGAGAACTTATAATCTCGCACGAAGCCAAAACACTTTCTGTTAGTAGAGAACAAATCGAACCACAAGTAATAGCAATATAAAACAAGAACAGAAAGTATAATCTTCCCTTTAAGTATAAACGAAAGGTTACTGCTTTATTCAAGGCTCAGATCTGTTTATCGTCACCTACAGCGAACCAACGAGAGGCTCTCCCAAATCTGAAATCCAATCGGCCCAGCTCGGTACCAGCACACAGCAAGAAGATCACACAGAGATGGTTTACACAAAGACCAAACGAGATCAACTAGGTTTCTCTTAGTTTTCACACCCCCGACCCATCGAAAACACACAGGTTTTATAGCCATCAAAGATAAAAACCGAAACCAGCAAAAAATTCGTCAAAGGAGGATAAAGGAACCAGGGTTTCGGAGAGGATAAGAATGGCGAGATAGGAGGAGAAGATAAGCTAGGGTTTGGACGGAGTCGCAAACGGCCAGAGAGAAGAATAGGTCACAAAGAGAGAAACGTGCATTATATACCTGGGGGGAGCTGGCCGAGCTGGGCCTCATTTGGGCCTGAGCTGCTGGGCCAAAGTTGGCCCTGCCTCCTCAAAGGCCCTTTGGGCGCCTCTCTCAATTGGTGGCCTGCAACATTGGGTATATCCACACAACAGTGGCCCTCACAAAATCATCACAGCCTTGGGAGTTTGGCATCACAAACAACAGTTCCCCCTAGGCTTAGTCCCACTACACCAGCCATTTCTGCTTGGTGTTCTCATGATAAGCGACCAAGGCTCCAATGTCTTCGGCTCTTTTCTAGAGAGACTTTATCTCCGCAGCTGCCATCTCCCTCGCTCATTCATCCGCAACCTTGCAGACCCCCATAAGCCTTTTCGACCGAGCCTGGGTCTCTACCTCTAAGGTCCAACAAACATCTGCAGGATAAAGACTTTGCATCTCGACCCAGCGACATAGGCCTTTGAGTCCCAAGGCCATCTGCCTCTCACGATCGACGAGAAACGCAAGATGCTCCTTGATGAAGTCGTTAGGGCAAAACTCCTTACTTCAGAGACTCTTGGGATCAGATTTAGCGTTATCCCAGCCCCATAGAGCAAGCCCATCTGGAGCCCGATCCATACTCAAGGGCTGCTCGACCAAACTGGTGATTACTTGGTAACACCTGATGTTGGCCCTATAACGAAGAATAATAATTTGACCCCTAATGTTGAAGTCCCTGGACTCCTCAATGTTTCTTCCTCGGCAACCGAGCTCAGGGTCCTTGGAAGCTTCCTCGGCCTCGGAAAATTTATGCACCTCTAGAGCCGCCCTCAGATCCCAACAAAGTGAGACTCTCAGAAGCTCGGCTCCATTACCACCTCGGCCAAGCATGACGAGCTTTGAAGCTCGTAAGTAACCGAGTCATCATAACGTTACCCCGGGTATGTCCAGGCAGTATCTATCAAAACGCCTCTACTGAGGGGATTATATCCCAGCCTCATTCCCACAACAAACGGTTGAAACACATCACCTAGCTACAAATCCTTTATGTATTTCCAATCAAGGAATTTTCTTTTGATAGAATTAATAGATATTTCCAATCAATGTACCAACTGACAAATTAATAATTGTACTCTATGAAGAGGGTGGTAGATGATTTAGATGATTCGTCCAAATGAACAGAAGAAAAAAATAAATAAAGTTGTTGACGTTCAATTTCAATCAACTGTGATCCGTTTTGAGCAGTGATGAATGTGTTCCAAATGCGCTGAGGAAGAAACAGATAGAAAACAACACAAAGAATTTTTTCGTGATTCGGCCAGAAAGTGATGCCTATTCCACGACCGCACCCTCAATATTCTTTCAGAGAGGCGATATTTTCAATTATTTCTCCCGTCCCCTATGACATTCTTGGTCCTCTATTTATAACAAGGGACCTTTACAATTTGTCTAAGATATAAAAATAACGAGATGATATGGTGGAATCCTTATCATCTGCATAAAATCGGGAGTGGAATCCGCATTATGAGGAGTATGACTCGCCTTAGATAAAGTAAGTGGGCCCTTGCTTCTGACTGTCTAACAGTTTTGTTGTCTACGCGAGCTAATAAGTTTTAGACCTCCGAGCTGACTGGTCGAACTTGTGAACTAGGGGCTTTGTTGGGAGCCCGTTGAATTGATCACTAGGAGTTCGCTGGAAGGTTGTTCGATTCCACGAACTGAGCATGGATTTGGACAATATATATGAGTTTATCTTGATGAGCCCGTTAGGGCCTCCTAGGCTTTAAGTGATTAGGCCGCTTTGTTACACTAGGCCTAGCCCATAAAAAGTGGTGCGGAAAACACGTATAACAAAAGGAAAGAGAGGGATGTGTGTGGTTGTAAACCAAAATATAGAATGAAAAAAAGTAAGATTTGAAAATTATTTTCAATGTTTTAGATTTTTAACATATTTGTTAATCTTATCTGATAATTTTTAAAAAAACATTCATGGTAATCTTTATTTTATTTTTTACAGATAAATTTATCTCGCCCCCTAATAAATTTATTTGAGATTTTACAAATAAACGTAAATTATTGATATACCCCTTCTAGGATAATTAATATCATTTAATATATTTTTAAAATTTAAATTTATTAAATCTTATTTTTACAAAAAAGATTGATTTTGAAAGAACTTATTTATTAAGTTTTATAAGTAATGTCATTTAAGATATTTTTAAATTTCCATATTTTTGGTAATTTTTAAAATTTAAATGACATTATTCCTTTCTCTAATTTTTAAAATTTAAATTTCTCTCTCTCTCTATATATATATATATTATTATCTAATTCAAATTCCTTTCACTAATTTTTTAAATTATTTTATTCAATTTAATTTTTTATTATCTAATATGAAAATATGTTTTGATAAATTTAAATTATCTAAGTGGAATTATTTTAATTTCACTAATAATTATTTCTACTTTTGAGTATTTTTAGAATCTATTTTTGAATATAGATTTAGAAAATAAAACATTATTATTAATTTTTATTTTTTGACAATTCACATTAATTATAATTTAATCATATTGTTATTGATGTTAATATATAATTTTGAATGAATTCGATAATAGAGATATTTTGCTAAAAAATTATTATCTCAATGTTTATCATATGTATTTAACAAACATATTGAAAGAAAAAGTATAAGTCTCAATAGATTTCAAAATTTTTTTAAAAAAGTATAATAATCAATTTGATAAAAATTTTAGAATATTTTTCAATCTTATCTTAATCATTCTATATTTTGGTCCAAAAATTATTTTAACTTTACCTTGATATAAGGTTATCTTGCAATTGCCAGGTAAAATTACCATTTTATCCTCATACTTCTAATCATTATAAATAAATGAAAGATAAAATGATAAATTGATTAATGGTGTTAGAATTGTGGGTACATTTCTAAGAAATAGACATCGAAAAAATCAATTTGCTTTTTACTTTTCTTAATTTACAATAAGAAAAGTAATTGCGGGATTAATTCCATTTGCTTGGCATATCTAGGACCCATCAATTCAGGCGGTCCAATTTCTTTTGCATATCTTGTTTACTTTTGAGTGCTTTTAGAATCTATTTTTCAAAATAAATTTAGAAAATAAAATATTTTTTTTATTTTTTATTTTTTTGACAATTCACATTAATTATAATTTAATCATAAATTTGTTATTGATGTTAACATACAGTTTTGAATAAATTTAATAATAAAGATATTTTATTAAAAAATCATTATCTCAGTGCTTATCATATGCATTTAACAAACATATTTAAAAAAAATAAATAAGATTTTAAAAAAATTAATAAATAGATAGAAATTTTAGAATATTTTTCATCTTTATCTTGATTATTTTATATTTTAGTATAAAAATTATTTTCACCTTAGTTTGATACAAGGTTATATTGCTCATTTTAATAAATGTTACCTACGAAGGTAATGGCAGATACTTTGTCTAAATCAACAACCAAAAAAAAAAAAAAAAGAGTAAAAGGGAGTTGTCAAGTGAAATTACCATTTTATCCTCAGTTTACTACTAATCATTATAAATAAATGAAGAGTAAAATAGTAAATTTTAAGGAACAACCGTCGAAAAAATTGATTTACTTTTTGCTTTTCTTAATTTATAATAAGAAAAGTAATTGCGGGATCAATTCCATTTCCGTGGCGTACCTGGGACCTATCAATTCAGGCGGCCCAATTTCTTTGGCACATCTTGTTTACTTTCTTAATTTACAACAAAATAATTAAAAATAAATAAATAACCATCCCACTCACATGTAGACAAACTTTTTGAGATATCTTTACAGATATTTATAATTTATATTTTTTTTGCTTGAAAAACATTAATAATTAAATTTTAAAATTAAATAAAATTGCAATAAATTTAACTAAAAAGAAAATATAAAAAAATAAAAAACCAACACAGATGAATTCCAGTTTTCCCCATTTCTTTCTTCCTCTGCTTGCTTGCTCCAGCATTAGTGTGTTGGGCTTGTTTAGAATATGCCAAAACCCAAACCAATATGGAAGACCCAATAGATAGATAAGTACCGTTGCTTTTTGAGCATCCCATTGGATCCCTACTGGCCCGGCTGACAATTAAAATTTCACCAAGTAGTACAATTAGCGGAAGAAATAATAATAATCATTTGATTCACAGTCTAGGCATGATATGTATGGAATCAGAATTTTTATAAAATATTATTGATAAAAATAATCAAGTTCATTTATTTATGTTTTATTATTAAAGAAAAAACCATCAAAGCGGCTTAGTTTGTGTTTTCTTACATATATATCTCTTTCTGGTTATTCTGTTTGTTTTAATTGTTTACATGCACAGAAAATTTATATAGGAATATTCATTTTTCTGTAAAAAAAATGCATATTTTAGCTTTAAAGGAAACGGGATAAAAGAAAAGCCCAGGAATTCACAATTCATGAATATGTCACAATTCATGAAGAATCAGAGTCACTTATTGAAACGCTTGTCTAGAAGTAATTAGCATGGCGTTGGAATCCATTTTTATTTAATTAATCATTGGACATTGGCCCAGCAAAGCAGCATCAGCAGCAACTGAGGGGGCTAAGCCTAAGCAAAAGGCTTCTGGTTGTTGCAGTCGAGATTGTTGCCATAGCTCACGCCCAAAATGTTACAGTATCTCTTGTAGAATCCAATCCGGTTGTCAGCCTGCGCATTAGCGCCTTTTCCGCATTCGATTCCGCCGTTGATGATGTTCGTGGTCACCCCATAGCCAGGCACCCTGCCGGCTGCTGTATCCGCCGGAGAGGACGTCCATTTGCCGGTAATGGCGTCATGGCACGAAGGCTTCGGTGACTCTGGAGTCATCCAGAACCAGAAGGCTGTCTTGAAGGATATGGTTGCGTTGGTTGAAACGAGGTCTGGGTTACGCAACAGGTCCGATCCTATGGCCTTCCCGGCTGGACCATAATTGTAGTTGCTGCCAAGTTCATGATGCATCACGAGAATTCAGCTCATCATGATAAATTCACAAACGACATGATCACCATATATGTGTGTTCAATGTGTGTGTGTGTGTGTGTGTGTGTGTGAGAGAGAGAGAGAGAGAGAGAGAGAGAGAGAGAGTTACTCACTATGAGATTTGGATAGGGCCTCGTCCAAAGTACTTCCTGCCAGGAGCACAAGGCCACAGTCGATTTTGAACACAGTAGTCAGAATTACTTTGTTCTTTAAGAAAACAGTACCCCCATGCATATGGGCCATCTGGTGCAGACGGCCACCCACCTATATATATATATATGTACGTATATGATCCATTCATGTCAATAATTAATTATTTCAGTATAAATAAGAAACGTTAAATTTTCCAAACCTGTTATTATTTAATCTAATTAAAAACATAAGAGTAAAAAAGAAGAACGTACCGGTAGTTTCGTGGGAAGTCTGAGCAAGAAAAGCGGCGATCTCTCTTTTGCGGGTGTTGACATCTCCGGTGGTTCCGAAAGCTCCGAAGAACTTGGCGGCAGCTATGAAAGCCTCGTAAGTGTAGAACCCTTTGCCCTCGCAGTTGCTGCCATCATCGCGACGCTTCAAGATCTTCTCGAAGAGGCCTTTGCTGATAAGAGAACCAATGTCGGCGGCGTCAATGGCCGCCGACTCTCCCACCAGGGAGATAACGCAGCACAAAGCTAGTGCCCACAACAACCTCATTTTTTTTTCCCTTTGCTAGTACTGATAGTTAATTTGGTGTGGTTGGGATGGTGGAAGTGGGTGGCTATATATAGGCTAGGCAGAGGTGGCTCAACCATAAGGCTATTTAGGCGGCTGCAGCCCTAAAATTCAAAATTTTGTAATATATATATTTTTATTTTTTAATAATAAATATTTTACTTAAAAATTGAGCTCAAAATAAAATTTAATGTATGAATTAGAGAATTTTGAATTTTTTTTAGATATGACTATTTTGTATAATATTTTGTTTGCAGTAAATTCAGTTAGTATGAGCTTTCAATATAAAGATATGTATATTAACGTTTTTATAGATCAAGTAAAATGTCTTCTTTTTTATTTTTTAAATTTATAGGAATAAAAAATTTCAATCTGCTATTATTTTTGTCCAAAAAACTTGTAAATAAAATAAAAATAGAACCTCATATTTTGTGAAAATGTGTGATTCGTAGAAAAAAATAATTTGATAAAAATATCAATAATGATAAAACATAATCTGCTAAAATATTCTTTAGAGTTGATTATTTTATTTACATGATTGATCAAGTCATTTCTTCACTTTGAAATAGTTTTGAGCAATTTGGAATATATGAAAAAAAATAGATTTCTATACAATTTCAATAAATTAAAATAAATGGACACAAATGTTTTAAAAAGGTATTGTTTGAATCTTGAAAATGTTCATATAGATGATTTAGATTTATTTTTAAAATTAAGAGTGTTAGAAAGAAATTTTTCAAGAGAAAAAAATAATCTAATGAAAATTCTTCATTAAATCAAAAGAATCGATTATTTTTTGAAGACATATATTGTTTATAAAATATTGTTCACAATTTTAATTTCAGTGGTTTTTGTGGAAGGAATTTTTCAAAATTGAAGTTACTAAAGTCATATTTGAGGTCAACTATGTCAGAAGAAAAATTGAATGGATTACCTACATTATTCATTGAACATGATTTATTAGATAAATTTGATTATATATAGATATTTAATCAACAATTTTGCATCTCAAAAGGTAAGAAAAATTCATTTTACAAAAAACTAAATATAGTTCAACATATGTTTGTGAAATGAAAATTTGCTCATTATTGATGAATTTTACCTTTTTAATGTTATCAATTTAATTCTTTATTTTGTTTCCTTTTATAGGAGAATCAAGAATAAATAACTTTTTACTTGATTTGTACTGATCTTTTTAGAGTTTAAATAAAAAAAATAAAAAAAATTTATTTGTTTATTGTAGTAGGTTGTTTGACTTTTTTTAATCTCTTAGACATTATATTTTAATTAAAAATTCACTGTTATTAAGAGATTATCATATATTTTAGTTGATTGAACTTCAATTTTTTTTTTAATTTAATGAAATGATGTAATTTTTTTATAAAAGGTGTATTATTTATTTTTTATAAAAAATAATTAATATTCTTAAAAAGATCTCAACAAATTTTTTTGCCTAAAATCTCCAAATTGGTTGAGCCAGCATAGGAGTGAGAGAAGCGAGGGCTGTTCATGGAAGTATGCAATGGCCTGCTTGAAGAATTTTCTACCAAAGTTCTTTTCCCAAAAAATTTCATACAAATTACTGTGATAATTTATCACCATCAAACATATTCAAAAGAAAGAATTTATCACAATTATGAAAATATCAATTTTGTATCATAATTTCTGTAACGCTTCCATGATTCCAACTTATACCAATTCAGTATCTTTTCTGCATTAGAACACATATTTATAGATGACTTATTGATATCATATTTGAATTTTTTTTAATAATAAGATTATGCCAATACTTGAAACTTGGATAAATAACTCATTAAGAGTTATGGGGCTTCATCTCATGACGCTTTAGGCTTATTGGGCTACCACTCTAATTAGTAGTGATATTTTTCAAATTTGAACTTGATGAGTTATTTAACACCATAGCGCAATTTTTTTATAAGAAAGAAAAAAACAGCCATTTAGAAGAATTAAATTTGGTATAAAATCATATAATGGAATATTCTTAAGAAGTCTTGAAACCTTTGAAGATGAAAGTAGCTAATCAACAAGCGTGCATACATGTGGCATCATTTTGCATGGCAAAATGGCTATTGCTTTATTATGTTGTTGCTGACCAGTAATTGTTGTGCACGTATGCAGGAGGGGAGATGGGTGCTGTTTGAATTATACATGAGACAAAAAGACAAAATAGAGAAGAGAAGCAGCGGATCGATGGAGAGATGGATAGATAGAAAATAGTGGAAGGATTCCTGTTGCCGCGGCGGCTAAGGATGGATGAGAGAGGTGTATCCACTATCCAGTAGCACCACTGTCCGGTAGTTTTCCATTAAATAATTAATTAATTAATGTATTTAGTCAAGTTGATATGGAGCAGACCGAGAGACGAATTATTAGGCAACGTCGGTCTTACAGGAACAAGTCCAGCCAATCGGAGCAGCAACGCATACGCATGTATTGCAGTTAGGGAGCCCGGGGATGGATGGCAGAAGATTACGGGTGTTTGAATTGTTGGCCCATTTCTATTCGCGGGTTAATTATATTAATAATTATTTAATTTTATATTATATTATTATTTTATCACTAAATTTTAAAATATTATCTATTAATAATTAATATTTTAAAATTATTATTACTTAGTCACTAAACTTTAAAATATTACCTAATAGTCACTAATATTTTAAAATTATTTTTCATCCGTCTCTCGTGAACTTAAAGTTCAGTGAGTAACGAGTGACGTGTGAAAAATGATTTTGAAACATTAATTACTAATAAAAAAAATTTAAAATTCAATAACTAAGTACTAACAATTTTAAAATATTAATGATTAATAAATAACATTTCAAACTTCAATAATTAAACAATAATAGAATGCACAATTAAATAATTATTGGTATAATTAATCCAACCAAAGCCCAGAAACTGCATCCCACATGACGAGATGACCTACCTCTCTTTTAGTCTTCCTCTCGCGGTAAGCCACTTGTTACCCTTTTCTTATCTTGTTTACTTTTCTTTCCTCCCCATTATAGCGACGGGCGCTACTTCTAATTATTCACTTTTGAATAATGTTTAAGCTGTAATTAATTTATTATTTTTAGATGATACGTACATTTATTATATTTTATTCTTAATTTTTAAATATTTTATTATTTGATTAAATATCAACATATTCATTATCATTTAATAACATTATTTGACAACTAAAAATAAAGTGTAATAAGTGTATATTGTTTAAAAAAATTATACACACATTATAATTTAACCATTATTATAGAGTAATATTAATAAAAAGTAAAGCGGAAGAAAGTTAAAATGAAAATAGGTATAAGACAGAGAGTATTACTGTAAAGGTGGAGGGTATTTAAAATCCTGTTCTTTTTCTTGCTTTCTCAGAATTGAGAGAAATTGGATAATAAAGTTGGATGAAAAACTTATTATTATTTTTTTACTTTGATAACATTAATCTGAACATTTAATTTTTCAAAAAAATTAAATTATTCATAATTTAATGAGAATTCGATATTTTCATTCTTCCAAATAAAAGAAAAACATGATTGATTAGAATGAAGTGGGGTAGGCTAGTCTAGTGTAACCATAAGTGTAAACACCCGAAGGTCCCCCATCCAATGACTTCTCCTATGCTGCTATAATCCCCCATAAAGTATGGATAGAAATCTTGCGGGTAAATTATATCAAAAATCACTAAAGTTTGGTGTATTTTTTATTTTGATAATTAAATTTTAATTTTTTATAATATAATTAAAAAAAATTTAAAAATTTTGCAAAGTGATCACGCATAAGATTTTTCGATCACTTTATGGTCAGAGTGGGTGGCATGCCACTCATATGACCTTGATGTGGCAAACAATAAAAATTACATACTAATTGTGTAATAACAATCAATCAAAACATGGCACGTGTTAAACCCATCAAGCCCATTCTCCCTCCCCCATCTCTCTATCTCCCTCTCTCCCTGTTCTCGCCACTTGTCGCGTCTCTTACCCTCGTCGTTCATTGTTTTCGCACCAGTCGTTGTTGTAGCTGCCGTCGGTCGGCTCCAACACAGATGCTGCCACCTTAGTAGTCATTTGCCTGCGCACCATCAATGCCTCCAACTGCTTGGCGACAGCCTCCGCCTTTGGTCGCTCGCTATTTCACCTTCGCTGCCTTTGACTGTTTCACCTCCAATCGCCTCTCAATCGTCGTTTGTCGTCGATGAAGTTGTCGCCAACAACACTTTTGGTCGTCGTTCGTCAGCGCTGCCTTTAACACCTCCGATTGCTTCGTGGCCGCTACCTCCGGTCTCTTACTGCTTCACCTACGTTGCCTCTAACTAGTATGAAGCCAACGAATAGCTAGGGTAGTAGATGCGGCAAACAGTGAGAACAAAAAGAGGGGAAATGAGAATGGGTTTGACACATGGCACATTCTGATTAGTTGTTATTATAATTTTTTTTTTTGTCACGTCAACACCACACCCATGTGAGCATCACGTCATCCAATCTGACTATAGAGTGGCCAAAAATTTTTATATGTGATTACATTGTAAAACGTTTTAAAGTTTTATAATCATTTTGTAATGAATTAAACTTTAGTGATCAAAATCACACCAAAATTTAGTAATCTTTGGTGTAATGTACCCAATCACACTGAAATCTTGCCAACGAAAAAAGTTGCACCACATGGCTAATGCACCAGATACGAAAGATTAAGCACAAACCCACCTTCATTTGACTATTATGTTTTACGTTTTTAATAAATTATTTAATTTTTATTTCTTCCATTAATCTACGTACTCTCTTGCTCAATGGGGAGGGAGGGAACAAGGAAAAAAAAGATAAATTAATCAATCAAACTATCAAATTGCATGCTATTTCTTAAATAAAATCAACTCAATGAAAAAAATAATAACTTGAAACAGTGTTAAATAACCTTTTTTTAGCTAGTTCAAGGAAGAGGGAGGGGCAAAAGAAAAAAAAATAAAATTAATTATATTTATATATAACTAAATTAATAAATAAAAACTCTCAAACAACATTTTATTTTTTAAATGAAAACATTCAATAAAGATAATACCAAATAACCCAAAACAATATTAAATAAGCCTTTTCCATAGGAAAATTAAAATTTAAAGTATTTATTAGATGCAATATTAAATAACCCTTGGCCATATTAAATATAAAATTATTTTACCATGTTTAAATAATTATTAAATCCATTGAATTTAAAAAATCCAATGATGCGGCTGGTGTAAATTAATGTTAAATGTTAAATGCTATTATTAAATATTAAAATTTAATAAATCTCACTCCCAAACATTTTTCCATTTGTTTTTGAAAATGGTGGGTTCAACTAAGGCATTGCTTGTTTCAAGTTTAAAAAAAAAAATGTTTTTGGTATTTACATGACAAAAAAATAGAAAAATGATTTCAAAATAAATAAAATAACTTGCAAATTCAATTTCAATAATTTATTTTTAGCCAAGTGAAGTTTAAGGGGGGTATGAATTAAAATTTTAAAAATTTTACAAATTCAAATATGGCAAAAATTAAAAAAAAAATAAAATTAGAGATGACATCAAATTTTATAGTGGTTTAACAACTTATTTATATCCACTACCTTCACTCTTTATTAAGAATTTTTTAAATTTACAGTGAATATTTTTTTAATATACATATATTATCTTCTTTACGATCACTTTCTTAGTAATATTATATATTTTTGAAAGGCTTAAGCATTAACCTTCTTGTGTTTTAGAATCCAAAATTGATTTACTTTCATCATGTGATGCTTTAAATGAATTATAAAATATAATGGGCTGGTCAGTGGGACCGACCACAATATATGGCTCCAAAGGGGGACAAGAGACGTTAGAAGACCCATGCCTAGGTTCCACATCATGTAAATCAATTGATATGGGAGATATTGGCGTGGGACTCATCACGTTAGAATTAAAAAAAAGATGATTGTATTATTTAAAATTTAATTTTAAATAATAATTATTTAAAAAATAAAAATTATCTCATCTCCTTAGAAAATAAATTTTATAAATTTTTTTTTTTAAATATTTGTACCATACATAACCTTTCTAAAGAAAAGTTAAGGGTGTTTAATTATTTTTATAAAAAATATGTGTAATAATTACACATGATTAAACATTTTCTATGAAAAATATATGCTATCAAACGTGCCCTTCAAGGGGTTTAGTAGGATCTTCATTCAAATAAAAAATAATAGAAGAAATGGATTGGGGAGCCATCACACTCGTCTGTAAAGACATTGAAGTTGAAGGGGAAGCCGACCGACACTCGACATGTAACAATTCGTCTTTTTTAAGACGTGTTATTATTTCGAGATTTAAGATATATATATTTTTTTGTAATATAATTTTTAAATTTTTAAAATACTATATTTCATAAAAATTTAAAATCCCCTGATACTTTCTTAGCATTTCAAATATTAAGCTGAGTAAAGTAAATTAAATACTTGTAGAAGTAGAATCGAAAGTTGATAGAATATTATAATCGCAAATGAATTCAAACCATACAATATAACACTCAATAATCATAAAATTACAATATTCGACAGACAAATTAACATATAATAACATGCTTAATATCATTAGAAATCTCATGACTTATCTTGTTATGGGTGTAAGATAGAAATACAACTGAAGTCACATCTCAACAATCTCCTTTCATTTTTTATTGCACGTCCCACCTAGAACGTTGAATATTCTAGGGATAAAATCCAAATTAGAAGATAAATCTTCTAACTGAGAGTTTAAAATAATTTTCTTAAATGTATGATGCATGGACATGAATGAATTGACAAGCTAGAGCAACTTTTGTTAGCATTCGAGTCCTGGCACAGAACCCTTAATAGTCACCCCGGCAATCACACACTACACGGGATATTTCTATGGTCATTCCAACATAACTCATTTGAGGAAATACAAGTCACACTACTAGGGCAACATCTCATCCCATAAGGGTCAACATGGATGACCCAATTATCGATATACCAATAATTTCATGCCTAATGCAAAAACACAATTATTAAGGAAACATAACATGAATATGCATATCATATAACAAGAAACACATAAATCACATAAAGTTAGTGAATCCCTCAAGAATTTAATGCTTATTTAGGTAAAATATATTACGTATAAATTTTCGAAGAAAATCACTAACCTCGTTCTAGCTGTTTAAGCTTTCTCGAAACTTGTGGCTTGATATTTTTCACGACCAAATTTAAGAAAAAAATTAATAAAACTTAATTTCCTAATTTTTCACAATTTTTTCCCATTTTCTCTATTTTTTTAATTTTTCTTTTTTTTCCTATTTTTTTCCTTACCTCACACGCTTACCCCCGCCCGCACCCATGCGCGTGTTCCCACCCGCTCGAAGCTGGTTATCTTCTCCGATTGCCTTATCACCGCCGGCCATTGGTTTTTGCTTCAAATCTCTTATTTTCTTCTTTTATTTTACTTTATTCTTAACACAATGGAATCACTTGTGGCTTGAAAAATCAGCTAAAATATCCTTGATTTGGTCTATTAATTTTTGGTTCCAGCAATACCCAATTTTCTGGCGAAACTTCAAAACACCTTCAAACCTACACCAAAATCTCTCAAACTTTCCAAAAATCTTCTCCTTCCATTGGAGATCAAAACCCCCCTATCATTATCCCTCAATTTCTCCCCAAATGCTTGGATTTGTCAACTGAAAATCGATAAAAGCCTCGGCAAAAAATTTGGCTATTTATAGGAGTTTTCGGCCATTTCTTTAGCCAATTAGGTGGCTCCTGTAATACCCAAGAATTTTCAAAGGGTTCAAGAGTAATTTATCTTGGAGGTTAAAATGCAATTTGCAGATAAATTGAGGTTATAGGGTAATTTTGATACAGTTATGAGCGACCGAATCGACTGCAGGGAGTACCTTGGAGCCGAGATGTCTAAGGAAATCAATATGGTATTGACGAGTATTTCGAGGCATGATTTATGGTATCGAAAGAAATTAAATTAGAAATGATTTTCGATACAGCTAAAATACAACTATGATTTAGGTTAAGAAACCGAATAATCGTAGGGGACTTCCGGGAAGTCAAATGAACCTTAGGGAGATTCATATTTGATATGTAGAGCAACCTTTCAGAAGTTTTAGGAAGAAACAAAAGAATTTACAGCGAAAATGAAGATTCGGGCCAAAGTACAATTTCTCGAAATTGCCGGAAGAAGGTCGAAATGATATTTTTTTCAGAATTTTTGGGAATGAAATGGAAGTTTTAGGACTTGAGGGTCTCAATGGCAATTATGGAAAGTTTAGAGGCTTTGTGAAAATGAGTCAAAACATAAGAGACAAATCAAGTGGGGCAAAAGTGCAATTTTGCAAAGTTGAGGAAGGAGCAAAGCCTGCCATGGCTGACCAGCCAATTCTGGTCGCCGACTAGTGGGGTTTCGAGAAAATGGGTCGGGCATGCTCCAAGGTCGAGTTTGGGCCAACATTGGCCACGATGATGGTCGGATTTTGGACTTTTCCGACCAAAGCTTTTGGCCAAATTTTGAAAGTAATGCAATCTTGTTTTGTGGTCGGTTTCAGACGTGATTAGGTTGATCCATGGGAGGTAGAAGCCTCAGAGGCGTTGTTTTGACAAGCCTTGAGCGTTTAGAAGCTCAGGTTGCCTATAAATAGATATGGCCGAATGCTTTCAAAAAATTAAACTCTCAGATATGAGAAATCGAGCAAAAATTGAGGGGATCAGATAAAGAGCTTTTGTTCCCTATGTCCAGATGATCATTTTTGGAAAATTTGAGAGATGAAGAAGATATGAAGCTTCGTTGGAAAAATAAGTTTCACCAGAAAATTGGTTTGAGCAGTCTCAAAATGTCTTTGATCAAGCAATTTGAAGCTATAATCCTGTAAATGATGAAAAGCAGAAGGCGTAGGTTCAAACGGGGGGCGAAACGGAGCTCAAATGGAAGAGAAAAGGCTGAAAAACCAGGGTTGTTCGAACTCTGGCTAAGGAAGACTACCAGTGCGTGCAATACATGCGTCAGCCAGGCCCCACAAGTGGAGGCGCATGTAGGACCAAAAAATGGCGCGTGGGGGCGTGTGCAATGCTAAAAAAATTTGAAAAAAACCCAAAAAATCAAGAAAAATAAAATAAGGGGAGTTTATGTTCAAAGTTTTGATGTTTGCCTTTTGAATTTCTTGATTTTTGCAACTACCAGCCTCGTTTTGAGTGCAAATGAAGCTTTAGGGTAGGTTATGAAATTTTCTCTTAAAGGTCTTAGAATATTATGAATTGTTGTGGAAAAAGATTTGAGAAAATAGTTAAGAAGGTATTTTCTTGGAATTTTAGAGAGGAAAATGAGAAAAAAATAGAGAAAAATAGAAGAAATCATGGAGAAATTATGAAAAATAGATATTTACGTGCTATGTTAAGTTATGCATCATGTATAGTGTATTTACATGTATTGATGATGAATTATGCATATGTTCACGATAATAATATTGATCATGCCACGCATACGAGTTTGGGATTAGGGACTGACGCAGCTGCTCTGCCAAAGATGCACCCATACAGCTCGGCGTGGTAAGGAGGTTGTTAAAATGGAGAGTAGCAGTTGGGTGCAGTTGACTCAAACAAAAGGAATGATGTTATGTTGCATTGCATACACGGATGAGATATGAATTATGTACCCTTACTTAGATGATTTATCATCTAACTTGGGCTTTGTTCTTGGAATATTCAAACGTTTCAGATAAAGATTGTAGGAAAAATGAGGATGAATGAGGCATGATATGACACTTAGCAAAGTGCAAGATGTAATGATTGAATGTTGTGTAGCCCATGTGTTTAAGTTCTACTACATCAAATTATGAACGTTTTAAAGAATGATGATGTATTATCTTATTTATGGTTAATGGTAAAGTTAGGGTTTGAGGCACGTGATGACGTGGCCGCTGGATTCTACGTGTAGATTCAATGTTCTGCTTATTCATGAAGATTTGGTTTTGTTATGTTATGTTTCAAATCATGTTGAAAAACTTATGTTCTGTTGATGAATAATCTTGTATTATGGGATATGTTTGAATTGATCATGTATTATTAATATGGTTCGATGTATGCTTGGTTCGATTCATGCTTCTGCTATTGGTGAATACCTAACCTAGCGTTTATGATGTATGATGATTCTCATGCTAGGTAGGTAAATGGAAAGTTTGGGAATTAATATGATGTTGAGATTGTTCTTAAGGAAAAAAAATATATCCCAAATTTCTTAAGTTATAACATACTCGAGAAAGTGAGGTGTTACTGCTCCCTTGCCCTGGACCTTCTCCTTTAGGCCATAATGGCCCTAACTAGCGTCTCGGACATTGATTTGACATCCCTATTGGCGGCCACAGTACGACTACCAACGACTTGCAGGTTTCACACCTGCTTTTCATTTTGGTCCCTCCACTTCTTCCTTATTTCATTTTGACCCTTTGCCTCCAAGTCCTTATGTTTCAAAAATTATACTTTAGCCTCATAACTTTGAAAAATTATACTTTTGCCCTAATAATAATTACACTTGAGTACACCAAAAATTTTTGGGTATTACACAATGCCCATGCAGACTTTGGCATAGCTTCCAATCACCAAGGCTGGAACTTCTGAGGATGTCGATGGTGCTGCTAAGAATGTCATTGACAACACCAGGGAGGGACCAACCACATGCTCATCCATGACTGCCAATTTGACGACTTCAACAATGAACCATTCATAAGCGCAACCATTATCGCCATCGATGGTTCTGGCAGGGAACTAGGAGTAGATACAGAGATTGGAGAGGGTAGAGGCTACTCCATCTCTTTCGATTCCAAATGAGGCAAAGAGGAAGCAAGGCCTTTACGAATCTACTTGTCAACAAGAGTTACTTTTATTTTGTTACCTTACTCTAGAAAGCATTGGGCGACTACTAATTTTCGGTACTTGATTAGTTGGCAAAGGAAAGACTTGTGAATTGAGGATGGAGCGCCCAATGCCACTTTACTTAATGAAAAATTCGGGCAAAGCAGGTCAAATTATGGGCTAAATTTGGGTAGGATGAACTCGAGTAACATGCACTTGGGCAGTGGAATTTTGGATGTGGTAAGTGGAAATAATCACGACAATTCAAATGATGTCTTGCGGGGTTTAATCAGAGGATATCAACTGGCAGATAAATCAGGTGGATCTTGTAGTCATCATAATGAAAACTTAAATAGGGGTCATCTTAACAATACGGTTACGATGGATGTCAGGGATGGGAATGTTATTCCTACATCGACTCTGAATGGGATACAAAATTCAAGTAAGGCTCATCCCCGATCTTGGACTAATGTTATTGAATCTTCTAGCCCCCATGTCCCAACTAAATTGAGGTACATTTCCCAAATGACAATTTTCTATGGCATACCGTGAGTACATCTTTCCTAGGAAGCTTGTGCAATTAGCGCGACATATTGGAAAAATACTTTTGTCATGTATTTTATGGAGAAGAGACTTTCATTTCTTTCAATTCAGAATTTAGCTATGAAGCTCTAGAAGAAGTTTGGTTTTGTTAAGGTCCACACAAATAATTCAAGTTTTCCTTTTTCCATTTTAATGCTTATGATTAGATGATGCAAGTTTTTGAAGAAGGTCTTTGGCACTTTGCTTAAAGGCCTTTATTCCTTAGATGCTGGGAGTCTGGTATGGTTCTTGCTAAAGACTCCCATTCTTTTGTTCCCATGTGGGTGAAGTTTTTCAATGTGCTATTGGAGTTCTGGTCCTCCGAGGGATTCTCGGAGCTAGCGAGCTCATTCGGTAAGCCCATTCATGCAGATGCTATGATTGGAGATCGTAAGAGGATAGGTTTTGCAAGAATCTGTATTGAGGTTCATGTCTCTTCTTCTTTTCCTCCATATATTGAGTTATATCATGGCCTTGATGTCATTACCAATGAACCAAAAATTGCTCGTATCCAAGTGGAGTATCAATGGGTCCCCACGATTTGTTTTCAATGTAAAGTTTTTGGTCGTTAAGATAGTACTTGCCCTCGGAAGGCTCAGGTTCCCCCTCTCCTGCTCGGTTGGCACCTCCACCCCCTCTGGCTCAGTCGGGGTCAGCTCTAAATCCCTTCCTTCCCTTCTCTCAATCTCCTCTAGATAGCCAGAGGGCTCATGGTGTTCTAGAACATGACTTTGGAATTTTCCCTTCTCTGGGTCTTCCTATTCTCTTTTCCCTCCTCTATTCTGCTCCTATTGAGTTCAAGAATCACTTCGATTGTTTCATGGAAGATGATTAAGATATCTCTTCCACAAGCATCCCTAACCCCCCAGACCTGTCTATAGCTTAGTCTTTTTGTCCATCCCAAGTCGATGATAAGTCAGCTTCTAGGTGTTCTACAACTAGCTCTCGAGAAGTTGTCTCTTCCCTTCCCCACCCCTACCAGGTTAAGGGTAATGTCTCTTTGAGCTTGTCCTCATCCAACCCTTCTCCCCTCTAACTTGGGGTCCTTTCCTTCTCCTAAGAAAAAGTGTAGTCATAAGCGTCGGTCAAATGGGGGAAGTGACATACCCCCATTCCTTCCCCATGACATTTAGTGCCTAAAATATTAGGGGTCTGAACCACCTTGCTAAGCAGTGGGAAGTTAGATCCTTTATCCTCCAACATCATTTAGTGTTCGTCATTCTTCTTGAAACTCGTGTTCAAGAATGTCGTTCTCTTGTCATTTCTAGAAATATATTATCCAGATATGGTCTTGGACTATGAATTATGATCGTAGCTCTCACTAGTTGTATCTGGTTTGGCCATGATCCAGTCCACCTGATAGTGGAAGTTGTATGTAGTTAAGATTAGTTTGTGCATTTAAAATGCACTCGATTGATTAATTAGTTAGTATTCTTTCTGACCTGTGTGTACGCCAGTTATGAGGATGCGTCCCAACGTCAGCTATAGCATCGCTTGTACTCCTTGGTGTCATTTGTTCACGCCCCCCTAGGTTTTCCTTGGAGATTTTAATGTTTGTCATCATATCTCTGAAATTAAAAGGGGAAATCCATTGGTTATGTCAAGTATGACTCATTTTTTTGAATTTTTGTCTCGTTCCTTCTTCTAGGACCTTTCATTTCATGGCCTAGTCCTTACTCAGAATAATAGGCGTTCTAGGAGGGATAGTATATATCGTAAGCTTGATCGCGTTCTTATCAATGATGGCTTGCTAGCTTACTTTGGGGGTAGTCGTGCCATCTTTTTCTCGCCTGACATTTTTTATCATAGCCCTATGGTTATTAATTTTCATGGGAAGAGGATTCAATCAGGGGGATGTTTTCGATTTAATAATCACCTCATTGAGCATCCTCACTTCATTCATGTTGTCCAGTCCAGTTAGGCCCATGAGTCTCATGGATAGTCCATGTATCGCCTGGTAACTAAGCTCAAAAGAGATAAGTAAAGCCTAAAATCTTTAAATTGATGAATCACATGATAGATCTATAATTCAAATATAAGGACTTTAGTTTTAATGATGAAAAACATCTTTCGTTTTTGCAAAATCTTCTATTAAAAATAATTTTTTATTATCAAAAACAAAATATCTTCAAAGCATACTCTTATGAAAGTCCTTATTCAAAAGGTCGTAAGTGCGGTTAGTCAAAATAGATTCCAAATGAAGCATTTTCTCCAAAATCAGTAAGGTCATCTGTTGACTGGTCAATATAACCTATCGACCGTTTTTCAAATTTTGGCCTAGCTGTCGACCGATGCTTATGCATCTGTTAACCGGTAGAATGGGTGTCTTTTGAAAGATATCCATCTATCGACAGATTGCTTGTTATCTATCGACCGATCCTTTGTATTGACCTTCATCTATCGACCGATGCTTATGCATCTGTCGACTGGAAGAATGTGTCTTCTGAAGGATGGCTTCATCTGTCGATAGATATATCATCATCTGTCAACCAGTCTTATGTTTTTCTATGAATCTGTCGACCAATGCTCTTGCATCTGTCGACCAACAGAATGTCAATCTTTGGTGTTTCTTTAGTGCTTTTATAGTGGGCAAGCCATCTATCAACTCATGCTCTTACATCTGTCGACCAGTAGAGTGTCAATCTTTGATGCTTCTATGATGGGCAAGCCATCTGTCGACTGATGCCTATGCATCTGTCGATCGAATTTTGAATTTTTACTAATCTGTAGACCAATGTCTTACATCTGTCGACCGTTCGCTTAGCAGAAATACATAACACTAGTTCATCCTTTGTACTCAAGTGCTCTCTTCACTTACAATGGCTTGATTCAAACTTGGGCCTTCAAGATGCTATAAAAACAAGTCATAAGGAGATTTCAAATTACCCGAGCAATCTATCTACAAGCTCCCAAGTGTTAAAATCGTTGTTGTGCTTCATTGGTAAATTCATTCTCTTTTCAAGGCATTGTATTTATTTTATGTAATTTTTTTCGAGCCTTGTCTTCATCTTTGAGAGAACTTGTAACAAAGAATATTGTTTCTTAGATCCTCTCGTATTTTGTAATATTTTGTATTTTCTAGCTTGTCTGACTAGAGGGCCTACTTTTCTTGTAGAAGGTTTTTGTGATACATATCTTTGCTAGAGGGCTTACTTGTTCAAGCAAGATGTTTGTATCTTCCTAACTTAGTGCTAGAGGGCTTATTCGATGTGATAGGAGAGTTATAGTATTTTGCTTGAAAATCCTTAATAGGGAACTAAAGTAGTGGATTAGGCTTATTTAAGCCGAACCACTATAAACCCTTGTGTTCTCTTGTACTTTTGACTTTTGCTTATTCATCTTTTCAAGCATTTCTCTCTTGGTTCATATATTTAAATCTTTCATTGAAAAAGACTTCATATTTTCCATTCTTCTGTTCTCCATTGTCAAAACGAGATTGTCTTCATACGGTTGATACCTTATCGTGTCATTTCAAGGTCTTGAGGTTTAACGAAACTGTGGTCTTCATAGACATCTTTTTTTCATCAAAAAGAATTATTTTTTTAAATTAACCAATTCACCCCCTCTTGGATGTGTGCCATAGCACTTCCATTCTAACATAAATAATATCCATGGTCATGTCACATCTAGAGTTAGGTGTATTCGTGACCAGCTTTAACAGGTGCAGTACTTCCTTTTGGACTCCCCATCTGATGTCTCGTTAAGACAACGGGAGCTTGAATTAACCTGGATGTGTTCGGAGGCTTTAGTCTAGGAGAATGAGTTCTTCTAGCTTCGCGCTCGGGTGAGATAGGCTAGTGAAGGAGATCGCTGCTCCCGGTTCTTCTTTCAGCCAATGTTATCGAATAAAAACCATCGCCACATCCATAGCCTTATCCAAGTGGATAGTTGTCCCACTTCATCTAATTAGGAAGAGTTGTCCCAATTACTTCTTTCCTATTTCCATGCTCTCTTAGGTACCCAATCTTCTGGTCCTACCATCTCTCAAGTCGACGTTGTGAGGTATGTGTATCACTCAATGTCTCCCAATTGTTGGCCTCAGCTCGATAAGGATGTTACATCTAAGGAAATTAGGCTAGCACTCTTTTCCATGAGCAATGACAAAGCCCCATGATCGAATGGCTTTTTCGTCAAATTCTTTCATCAGGCTTGGGATGTGGTAGGTCTTATTTCATTGCTAGTGTGTGTAATTTATTTCAGTTCGATCAGTTGCTTAGGGAAGTCAATGCCACCATAATTAGCCTTATCGCTAAGGTTCCCTACCTTGAATCCCCAAATCAGTTTTGTTCGATATCATGCTGCAATGTGATATACAAGGTTATCTATAAGATTCTTACAAATCGGCTTAAACCTCTTTTGCCTCGTCTTGTAATCTTTGTACCTGGGCGGTCCATTGGGGATAATATTTTGTTAGCCTAAGAGATCCTTTATCGTTACTATCTCTTACGTGATCCCCTTCAATGTGCGATGAAAATGGATTTAGAAAAGGCATATGATTATTTGAACTGGGAGCTTCTTCTTTTGGTCCTTAAGCTCATGAATTTTCCTCCATGCTTTTGTTCCTGATCAAAGCTTGTGAGACTTCTCCTAGGTTTTCGGTTAAGATTAATGGAAAGCTTCATGGTTTCTTTCTTGGGAGGCGTGGGCTTCGCCAAGGGGACCCCCTGTCTCCATACTTGTTTGTTTATGCAAGTTCTCCACAACATTGTTAGGTATCACATGCAGAATGACAATTTTTAATATCATTGGAAATGTGAAAACTTAAAGCTTATCATGCTAATGTTTGTCGATGATCTTTTACTTGTTAGTCATGGAGATTGTGTATTTGTCAAAGTTTTGAAAGCTTGTTTGTCCGACTTTGTGGAGTTCTCTAGCCTTCAAGCTAATCTTTCTAAAAGCAACTACTTTGTGTGTTGTTCTAACCCAGAGTTGCGTGATGAGTTGGTTAGGGAATCCAAGTTTCGTCATGGCTCCTTACCTATTCGTTATGTGGGTATTCCCCTGATATCTAAGAAGCTTTCGTATAGTGATTGTCATCCTATCCTTGATCGTGTTCGATCCAGTGTAGGCTTATGGTAAGGTTATCTTTAATCCTTTGTTGGTCGGCTCCAGGTTGTTCAGTCAGTGCTATCCACTACCCATGTCTACTAGGCATCCATTTTTATTCTTCCAAAGAGAGTTATTACAGAGATGGAACAGATTGCTTGTGTTTTTCTTTGGAGTGGCTTTGAATTATCCTCTCATAAGGCCAAGGTAGCATGGAATGATATTTGTTGCCCCAAAGATCAAGGAGGTTTGGGGCTTCAGCCCTTGTTTCTATGGAATCAAGCCTTGGTTGCTAAACTCATATGGTGTCTCATGCATGCTTCTTCTGAATCCTTGTTGATTTAATGGAATCAAGCCCTATTTTTGGTTCCTCCCAACTGCCTTATTCTTGTCCTTAGTATTCGCAAAAGCTTATCCAAATCAGGGGTAAAGTACGTAAGTTCTTTGGATGGAACATGGGTGATGGGAGTAGGATTTTCCTATGGTATGATCATTGGCATCCCCTAAAGGTGCTAGTTGATTACTTTTCGCTCCATCTCCCTCGTTAGTTTTCCATCCCTTTTACCGCTAGGGTGGTTGATATTATTGTGGATGGTGCTTGGTGCTGGTCAGTGTCAATCCCATCATAAGCCCTTCAGCTCATCCTTTCCTCTATGTCAGGCCCCCCTAAGATTAATTCTCCTGATCAGCCAAGGTAACTCCCTTCCTCTGATGGGGTTTTTCCAGTACGTTTAGTGGTGAGGGATTTACAGAACATGCGTAGTAAGGTCCCATGGTTTCAGATTGTTTGACATAGATCAAGTGTCCCCTCATATGCTTTTATCCTTTGATTGGCTATTCGGGAGCAACTTTCCACCCTTAATTGGATCAATAGTTATTTACCTTTCCCAAACAAGTGTATTATCTACGTAGGAGAGCGACAGAGTACCACAACCATTTATTTTTTGCATGTTCGTTCTCTTGGTAGGTTGTTTCCCTGCTAAGGCAAAAGGTAAAGTCGCCTTGGAGATGATGGTTGAGGGGGATGTTCTGGGGTGCCCATATATGGGGTGGTAAATCGATGTGGAATATGGCTACCAAACTTACCCTACAAGCAACAGTCTATTTCCTTTGTCAATAGCGTAATAACATATGCTTTCGTGATCATGAGCAGACCCCCGTTCAAATTGCTTACCAAATTCAAACTTCTGTTTTAACTCGTTTGTCCTTGATGTGCTTCCCTCAATCATTACAAGGTTTGGCTTTTGCTCATTATTGGCATCTTCCGTCTTCGTGTATTATCTAGATCATTTTCTCTTTATTGTCATTGTGTCCAGATGTTGTTTCAGATGCTTTTGATCATCTAGTCTGAAAGTGTATTTGTTTTGCAGGGCTTCTAAAAACGCTATTCCTCATTCTGCCTTGCTTTTTGGTGATCTACCCTTGTTGTTGTCATCATCAGGAGCAGATTCACCCTGTTTCAAATATTATTATGGGAGGAGTTCATTTTGGAAGCTTGGTGGCATTGGATATGGTGGTGTACCCCGCTTTTCAACATTAGGGCCTTCTAGAGGTCTCGAATGGGCATGCTTTCGTTTCCTTACTCAATTGACTCCTATTCGAGGGTTCTTTTTCTGAGTCCTCCCATGTTCTCCTGTAGATTTTATCTCTATGGAATACTTCTTATTGTTGTTCTTCTATTTTTTTATTATTTATAGTTTTAACCCTTCTTTGCATTGCTTGTTTGAGGAAGTTGCGAAATTGGTTCATTTGTGGTGTATGAGTGTTGGCTTTCTTGTAATTTTTTGTTTAGTTTTTCTATTTAATTCTTTATAAAATATTTTTATTTACACAAAAAAAGAAAAAAAAAACTTATCGTGTTTTTCCACAGGCTCAACAACTTAATCTTAAAAATATTTTTCTAGTGTTGAAGCAATTACCCTCTCTTAGTGATCACTATTTCAATGATCTTTACAATGAAAAGAAAATGGTTTGTCAGATACATTCATAGTATAAGAAATTCTTACAAAAGATAACATTCAAGGTGTCTCGAAATAGGCATACAAAGGAAGACTCTTAGATCCGCAACATACCCTATTTTGTGTGTAGTTAAAGAATGCAGAAAAATTATTAAAGGAAGATAAACGTGAGACTCTTTTTCTTTTAGATGAATTATCTCACCTTCTTCTCTGCTTTTCACATTCTTATATAGCAAAGATTATTAATTAACAATCAGTTGCACTAGTGGCTTGTACATTGAAACAATTGCTAATTTACTCATACTTGCTCCTGACAGACTTATCGTCTTATCATGTTTTGAGATAAACAAGTTCATAAGTTAAAAAAAAAAAAAAAACAGTCTGCAACAATTAGAGAGATAAAATAATCACTTGATAGGATATCAAAATGAAATGATTGCATTCCAACAGCTAGAATTTCAAATTTTTGGACCTTCAATTTTCAGTAATTGACTATTTTATTTTTGATTGTCGAGTATTATGAAAAATATTATTTTAATTTTTGACAAAATTCCCATACACTCAGTATAATTTTCTTCATTACTTGAGTATTCAAGTATTTTTAGTTTACAACTGAAACCCTTGTTTGTTTCTCAAGAAAATATTCAAATATTATTTTCTACAGTACTTGAGTATTTTAGATTGTAATTAAAATTAAAATTAAAACACTCTTGATTTCTCAAGAAAATACTTAAGTATTTCTTTTCAATATATTTCAATATTTGAGTATCTTTTTCCAAAAATCTTAAACTTGATTTTCTTCATACTGGATTATCTTGCTTCTATTTATTTATTCATATTTTATTATTGTAATGGAAAAAAAATATTACAAAATTTATTAACTTTAAAATGTATATATTTTTTAATAATATATTAACATTAAATATTTCTAATTTACTGAATAATCAAATTTATTAAATAAAATATCATTAAAAAATTATTTTCAAAATTTCAAAGAGAATGCGTTTTCTAATTTTCTGTTTTGAGAAATAGTTTTTCAAAATGACAAAGAGAACATGTTTTTCAATTTTTTTAAAAATAAACTACCAAAATAGAAAATTGAAAATGAATTCAAAACTCAAAATTAAAAATAAAAAAATAAAAAAAACACAACCTTATTATTTATATTTCCATGTTTATTTTGTTAAGCATCAAAACAATCAAAATTCATCCAAAGAATTCAACAATTATCACACAAGTTCTAATAAATTATATTTTTTTTCATTAAAACACATTTATATATATGTATATATAAAAATATATAAATATACCTACACATACATAAACATAGATAAATGTACATATACATATATAAATATATTAAAAAATAAAGCGTATATATATATATACACACATATATGTATGTGTTTATGTATCCATAGGTTGCATACATACATAAATGGCCAAACCTATACTTGTATATGTACTTTCATGTTTTTTTCACATAATTATTTGAATTTTTCGCTATTTCGATTATATCACAAAAATTATAAAAAAAAATCATTTTTAGAGATGAAATTTATTTCCGTCTCTATTAAAAGAAAAATAAATTTTGTCTCTAATAAAAATAGATTTTGAGACGAGTAATGAAAATAACTAAAATTTATTTTAGAGATGATTTTAAACATCGAAAAATTTTGTCTCTTAATTGAAGACGAAATTAATGACGAAATTTTTTTGTCTCTAAACATTTTTTGAATTAAAGACAGAATCAAAGATGGAATTTTTTGTCTTTGATAGCAGAGATAGAATTCCATTTTTGATTGTTCAAAGACGAAAAAAGTTTTGTCTCTGAAGTTTTTAGGAATTAGAGATGGAATTTTGTCTTTGAATTTTGCCTAATATCAAAGATAAAAAAATTTTGTCTCTAATTTTTTCTTACTCTCAAAGAAGGGAAAAAAAATTCCATCTCTGAATTTTTTATTAGAGAAAGATGAAAATTTTTTCGTCTCAAGTTATTATTTCAATCAGAGATGGACTTCTATATTTTTGTCTCTAAGTTAGAGACAAAAAATTCTGTCTCTAATTTGAACAAAGATGAAAATTAGAGATGAAATTTTTTCTGTCTCTAAATCTCTTTATATATGCATGCCCTTCATTATGTTCTGCTTCTCCTCATCTCATTTTACTTTCCTTTGCCTGTTCCTTTCCCTTTTACTATGTCTCATTCTCTTCTTTTTTCTCGACCAGCAACTGCCAACTATAAGATTGGCTTCTTTTCTTCTCTCCTTTGGCCATTGACTATCGTCCTAGACGCCGACAACCAAAGTTTCTCCTAATTAAAATAAGAACATAATGTTCTCTGATTTTAATTTTTATATCTAAAGAGATCCAATCATTATATCATTTTGGTTTTTGTATGCGTCACCAGATCAAGGCGATTTCGATAGTTGGTTCCAATCGTCTAAATTTTTCATAGACAATGGCCAATGATGCCTTTTGAGAAATGAGTAATATTTTTTCATAAATTTAATTTTTAGATCTACCTACCCTAGTCTCACATATTAAAAGGTTAGATGCTTTCAAAATTCTAACTACCCTTGTTTCAAATATTGAAAAGTTATTTTCTTTCAAAATTCTAACTAAATTTTGAAAAACTATTTCCTTTAAAAAAAAAAGATTGTTTCCTTTAAAAAAGGGGTTGTTTGCCTTCAACATTTTAACTAAAATTTTAAAAGATTGTTTCCTTTAAAAATTTCTAACTACATTGTCTATATATAAGTAGACAATTTTGGAAATTAGAGACAAATGCAATACGTTTAAAATAGTTTTTTCCTCTATTAAAGAAGATCAAAACTCTTTATATTATTTTAAAACTTACAAAACTTGATTCCTTTGCTTTTTGCTGAGTGCAAAAATTAAAAAAAAAAAAAAAAGACTTGTCATATCTACTAAATTAATTTGATAAATTGTCACAACAAACTCAAAGTGGAGGGAGGGCAAATTTCACTTTTAAGAACGAGATATTTTTCCTGTTTCAAGACTTCCACAAACTTGAAGATTTTTTTATAAAATTTTCTTATTTATTATTGTTGTTGTTTCATTTTCAATTTTGTACTTATTTTCCATAATTATCTAATATTCCGAATTTAGCATTTGGCCCAAGAACGGGCAGCTCCGTCTTACGCGTGGTATCGTGGCCTGTGGTGCCAAACCCGTTGAACGACCTTGCGGCGGTAATGAAGGCGTCATGAATGTAGAATGTGTGATTGTTACAGTCTTCTCCGTGCTTGAGCTTTTCATCAAAAAAAGATATATCTCGGGTGATAACGGAGGAGCTAACATCATCTCGATGCTGGCACTAGCGCTGGGTGAGGCTGTCGGGCTGTGTAGAAGGGTCCGGGTGCTAGAGGAGTACTGCACTGCACGCATCTTCTGCTGATATAGCTGACAATAGTATATAGCCAATGCCAATGCCAAGAAAACTAGCAATAAAATCTTCATGTTTTCTTGGTTTCGATATCTTAATTTCTTTATTTGTTCATGTGTCTCTATTTTTAAATCAATTTCAGGTTAAGGTGATGTTTAGCTAGGAAAGACGTGCACTTGCATAATACTCTTACGTATATACTTATCTTTTGATAGTTCTCTTCGATAATAGATATATAGACGACATATCTATGATTCAATTTAATCCCAATTCATATATAGAGGAAGAGAATCGTGAATAAACTTTGGTTTGATGACAAACAAGGTACGTAACAGAAGAAAACAAGAATGAATATATTTAGGCATTTGATTTTTGAATCTTCCTACTGCTTATGTAATGGCCTTAATTTCCCTACAATCATATATATATATATATATATATCCTACACACACACACATAAGCTAGCATTCATGGCATGGGTGAAGGAAGAAGAAAGTGTATAAAAGTAAGGAATAATCAGACAACAAACAAGTCATAACAACAGCTGGACGTGAGCTGTGGAACAATAACTTACCATTGTCTCCGAGGAGCCGTTTATGTACATGTATATATAAAAATACATACATATATACACATAAACATAGATAAGTATATGTATATTTATATGTATCTACACACACACACACACATATATATATACACACACATGTCACTACAGCACAGGAAAAAGTGTTTTCCCTGGCAGATATTTTAGCGGCAGTTGTCATAACCATCGTTATTGACAACTTTTAATGGTAGTTTATATTGGAGACACATATTAATTAAATGATTCAGAGACATTTATTAATTTTTATCTCTAATAACTATTTTTAATGGAGTTAAAATATGGGTCATTTGGATTCCTAAAGTATGGCTTAACAAATAAGTTAAGATTGGCTTTTGATTAAATTGTGCTTCTTTGAAATGAGGTTAATATTTGGCTAAGAAATTCCCAAGAGCAGGCTTGAAATCAATCAAAATTGGTACAAATCCAATAAGGTCTAGATCCAATTTATTAACATTTTAGATTTTTTTTTTTCCAGATACATTAGAATGCAGATCGACTAGATTCATTTGTTTAAAAAATAAAATGAAAAGTTTTTCTAGAAAAAAGATTTAGATCTGGTTCAGATCCATTAAATCCGGTCTACTGAAAATAGATATAAATCAAATCATTAGTTTTTGAAACTGGACTGAATGGATCGGATTCAGGCTTACCTAACAGGAGATTTCACTGAGAAGTTTGGGTTGATGGGCCAAACACAACTTTACAAATGGGGCCAGGCCTGGGGGGTAACTTGGGCTTTGGGTCCAACATCTCCAATAAATTTGAAAGCCCAACTTTAAGGAAAATAAAGACCCATTAAAATTTAACTTAGGTCCAAGTAAACTTAAAGCAGAATATCACATGGAAACCCAAGTAATCCTATTTATTCATTGAGCTGTGAGTAAACATATTTGGATGCGGAATTCTGTTAATAAAATAAAATTTTTATTGAAATATAATTTAAGTAATATCCTTTTATAATATCATTTATCAAAAATACAAAACTTATCATATTATGTATATATTTTATTTTATTGATTATTGTACTGCAAAAATCATATAAGTTTTATGTCTGAAATTAGAGCTTATTATATAATGGATTTAATCACAAACTTTACCAGTAAATATAAAGTTCACATAAATAGAAACATATGTATTATACGAGGGAGGCTCATGGTAAAGAAGTATCCCTTTGTTACGGTTTATATGAAACTTTAACCATCCATCTCATATAAAATCAATATCTCTAATTGATAATTCAAACCAGAAGAAAATTGGGCATTACCGTTAGGGTGTCAAAAATAAGTAAACAAGTCGGGTTAAGGTGGAGTTATTAATGGGTCGTGATCTGTTAAAACTTAAGTTAAATTTGATCTGTTAACTTATTGGGTCAAGAATCATAAACATTAACCTGAATTTAGACATGTTAACTAAACAAACAAATAAGTTAATCTATTAAAGTTAACATGTAGTGATTGAGTTGACCTATTAGTCTGTTTAAATACTTATTTAAATTTAAATACTAATCAAAATATTAAAAAAATAAAATAAAGTAACTTACAAATTTTTAATTAAGTGATTACACTAGTAAAGATATAAACTATGAATAATACATCCATCTTCAATGATACAATTTGAAAAAATAATCAAAATATTAAAGTCTGTATTAAAAATGACTTGACAGTAAGTGAAAAAATAGAAATTGAAAAGCTGTTAGGGAGTAATTGAAAATTAACAATATCATAATTAATGGGTCATAACAAGTCAATTTCGATTTTGAGTTTTTGTTAACCCATTTAAAGCTGCTTTGTTGTTGGGTTTGTTTTTTCAAGTTGACATGTTATCACCTTGAACTCAATAGATTCTTATCAGTCAATCCAATAACTATCCAAACTTGTTAAAAATCGACCTAAATTCACTACTTTTCCATTGAATTCAAATTGGATTATTGGAGTGATTATTTTAGTACCTTGGGTTTGCCATCATAAGTGGTAACCTTGGAGTTTAAAGCTAACATAATGCTTAGGGAAGTACATGAATTGAGAGTTCTACTATATGTTAGTTGTCTACTCTAGTTTCAACTATTTAGTAATTGAGGGTTACAATCACAAATGACAACTCTCACATCAAACGAGGGCTTGTGCTATGAGTTTGATCTTAATACTCTAAATTGTTATTTTTGTTAGTAACACGAGGTTTTTAGTACCAATAAATAACATTGGAGTCCAAAGTTGAAATAATGTTTAGGGAAATAGTTGTCTAAACGACCAGGAGTTAGCCTTCTCAGTGTAGACTTGAAGACATTCTCTAATGCATGTACATAGTTGTATAGTTTTTTTATTTTCTTGTTTCCTTGTTGGAAGAATTTCTTTATTCACTTGTTTTTTTTTTATTTTTTTTTGTGACCTAAGTGTTTGAGTTTTGCTCAACTAATTTTGGAGAGATTGGCTTTCCCCCCTGATTCTCCCTCCAGATAATTTCGAATGCAGTCACACTATACACACTCAAAGTGAACTTTAGAAAAACGACTACCCTCCTCGGAGATTTCACATTTACGTCATGCGAATGGGACTCCCAAAAGGGCACAGGGTACACCATAACCATGCCTTCACGTGAGCAACTTGCCTTCTAACCTTATTATTCTCTCACTTATAATTTTGTCTTCCAATACGCCACAAGGATTCAAACCTCCGATACTCCAGTTATTTTTCTTGTGCTTTACCGTTGTGTCATGCTCATGAAAGTTAGTTTGTTTCTTTTTTAGTATTGCCTTATGATACTCTAGGTATGCCATAGCAAAAAACTATAAATACTTTTGTGGTTATTTTTGTTTTATGATATTCTTATTAAGAAAAAAAGTATTATATAATATTTATTATATTTAATACTATACATAATATATTATATACCATTTGATATTATATTTTTAAATATCTTTTAATATTTTATATTAGTATTTAATATATAGTATATGGTTTTAACTATAAAATATATTTAATACTATCTATTTAATCTATTATAACACTACAAGAATTTGAGAGATTTACCAATACACATAAATGTGGGTAAAAATTACCTTGTGTTAACTATAATTTTTTCTCACACATAATGCAAATGTCAATATGTGTGAGTGAAGGGAGATTAGAAAATAACTTTTACCCACATATATTTATGTGTGGGTAAAGCCTAATATATTACCCACATATATGTATAGATAAATATTTATGTATGTGTAAGTATTTTATAAAAGAAAATTGTAATTGTGAAGTGATTGATGACGTGGCTTTAATTAGATGATGATGTAACATGACACGTGTATTTGCTTATGTATAGATAAAGTTAAGATTATATGTAAATAATAATATAAGAAATAATTTTTATATGTGTGGGTAAAAAAAATATTGTGGGTAATAATATAAAAAATTTAAATATGTGTGGGTAAAAATATTATAATGTGAGTAACAAACATATTATGTGTGGTTAATAATATAAAAAATAATTTTTATATGAGAGAATAATTTTCATATGTATGACTAAAAAATATATTATGTTTGGGCAAAGTTAAAATTTTATATTTAAAATTTCAATTGTTGTAATATCTATTACAATATATTTCAAATATATACGCACATAAAAAGTCATAAAGTCACAAAATAAGCATAAAGTCATGAAGTCATCTAAAAAATTCAAACATATATGAAAAAAGCCATAAAACAAATTCTTAAATCTCATCGACAAACTCTTGTTCAGTAGGATGAAGGGAAAGACTGGAGCTGAATGGATCGAGGTGGGATCATTCTAAACTATGATTCAATGGTACATATGGAGTAGACGAAGGAGGCATAATATTCTTCTCAATTAATACTTGTCTGCAGCATGTTTATATCTCCTCAAAACTCTTGAAAAGAGACTTCTTCTTCCTCAGGTTCTTTCTCACCATGGTACACCCATCGTGTGTACGAGTCATCAATTCCCTTTTTAATCAAATAAGCTCTAATGACATCTATGCTTTGCAACCTCCTATTAGCACAATTGAAGCATGGGCATAGAGTTAACCCCGCAGAATTCAGACTTTGTTTTGCGACAGTTATAAATTCTTTTACTCCTGTCACATACTGAAGAGATATCCTATTCGGGTTCTTTACCCATTCATGATCCATACTCTATCTTTTCACACTCTACACAAAAGTAATACATCAAGATATATTAAGTAAATAAAAAATCAACAAAACCATAAAGAAATGTTAGTTAAACCTATATTGCTTCTATGAACCAACTTTGACTGATTCACTGAGCAAAAGAAATTATTAGAAACATCACATATTAGCTTTACTTTTGTGTGTGTTCAAGTATTTAATTTTTGTAATAAACTAATTCAGCCAATCTCAACATCATTGTAGGGTTGTTGTGCAAGGTCTTGGACCAGGGCCACGTTATGGGCATGTTATGGCTCTTGTAGGGCAAAGATACCTGATGGCAATTGATGGAAATGATGGTGAGCCCCTTTATAGATGCTTCCTGTTGTTTGCTTGAGTATCTTTCTCAATTTTGATCCTCAAGCAATAATTTAATGCATGGTTTCAGGCAAGCGACCCTTGGCTGATGTGTGGGCACTTGACACAGCTACAAACATGCAAAAACATGAATTGGACATGCCATGGATGTGAAGGTGTTTTCACTATAGTTTTTCTTACTTTTTTTTTCAGTAAGTATTTTTTTTTTTTTTTACTTTTTTTTTCAGTAAGTATTTTTTTTTTACTTTGTTTTGGAGATACATTACAAATATAACACATTTTGGGTAAAGTATAAAAACACATTGATCCTAGTTTGCCTGTAATATAATTGTCCTTTTTATGTTTACGGATTTAACGCTGCATTTATGTTGGACTAACATTCTTTTTAGTAGTTTATACATTATCATTATTATATATAAAGTGCCATGTTCATATTAGATTGGTGGGGTTATTTCAATATTTTCATTACTTTTTGGTTATTATATTTATGAACACTATAAATAAAATGAATAGTATTATTTTTTTCATTTTATCCATATCTCTATTTATTGTTACTTTTTTTCAAATAATAAAATTTCATCACATATTAGAACCAAATCTTTTTATTAGTAGCCAAAGAAATTATTAGAAACATCAGATATTAGCTTTACTAAGATCAAATCTCCCAAGACAGAGAGAGCTCTAAAGAAACCGATTAATTAAACAATCAAATTCAAGTTGAGTCCCTCTGTATGCAATGTAGCAAGGGCAGCATCTATATTTATGTTAATATGGTACAAAATATAAATAGAGAAAACAGTTAACAGAGTCGTACATCTTCAATTAAACAATTTATAGCTCTTGTCAGATAAACAGTTAACAGAGTTTTACTTTCAGCTTAATATTAGTTTTCCATGTTATGCGACAAAACCACCAGCATGAATATAATAAATGGCAGGTTATTGGCTTATCATGCCCATAAACATAAGCCCAGATAATCACTAATACCCCCCCTCCCCTCCCCCAAAAAAAATTCCTAATACAAGTAAACTCCATGAACAAGCACAAGCAAGATATAGATTTATACACAATCGTTCTGGATCCAAACATATAACAAGAAAATACACAAGACTTATAACAGGTTCTTGAAAAAACCATACTTAACAGAGCGCAAAAGAAAAAAAAAAAAAACCTCATTTAAGAATTGCACCCACAATCCAGAACCAAGGCATTGTACAAAAATGCTACTTACGATTGAGAAAACCAAAATAATTAGATAAGATAATAACAATTTAATAGATTAACCAACAAGATGGGAAGAGATACTAAAATTAGCCCAAACCTATCAAGACAAGACAAAATCAAACTGGAAAATCCCAGATTATAACCACTCACTTTAGCACAGAAAAAAAAAATCAAATCCCTTCAGGTTCAAACAACAATAGCGGCGACGACAACCGGAGTTGCAACGAGTCGGGAAGAGAGGGGAAGAGAAAGAAAAAGAGAGAGAGAGAGAACCAGACCTTGTGGAGCTGCGATGACGACCGGAGGCCGATCTGGAGGAGGCGGCGACGAACGGAGACGGAGGCAGAGGCAGAGGGGTTGACGGCAGGAGTTCAGAGAGAGAGAGGGAGGGTAGAGTGGGTGAGGGTTTTGGCCAAAGATAAACAGGGAATTGGGAATTTGGGAAGGGAAATAGTTTTTTTTTTATTTTTTTTGGAAATATTTAGTTATTAAATAAAAATAAAATAATTTAATATTATGATAATTAATAAAATTATGATAATTATTAAATAAATTAATTTGATATATTGTATTCTTTTTAATATGTTCATCATTTTTAATATATTGTATTATCAATAAATAATTAATACTTAATTAATTATAATAGCTAAATAATTACATTCGTGAGAATTATATTAGGAATTGATACTAATAATGTTAGTTAAATCTTAATAATTTTTTTTTGTTTAAAATTAATGAAAATAAATTCAATAAGAAAAACTATAAATATAACTCTAAACACAAAAAAAACTAAAGAAAAGAGAAATAAAACCAAAAAAGAGATGAGTTGAGATGGGATCATAAACAATGTTAAAAGAGATTGAGATAGACCTAAAAATTAATCGGTATGAAAAATGTTACAAATAATGGGAAAAAGTCTAGAGTTTCGCAACTTTGTCTCTATTCTTATAGAAACTTTTTATGAGATTAATGGTACCATGTATTTGTTAAAGTTTTAAGGATTCTAGAAATGAGTAGATATGAGCAAAAGAATTTGATGATCAAAAGAGGAATTTTAGAAATTAGAAATTGAGTAGGAATTTAAGTTTAGGGAATGGGGAATTTTAGTGTAGAGATTTAGTTTTAGGTTTATTATTTGTATTTGTAAATAAAATAAAAAAATTATTTTAAATTATAAAAATTAAAACGATATAATTTTATAATTTAAATATAAAATCATAGATACTTAAATACCCACACATATATAACATTTCTAATTATGTGTGAGTAAGTTTATAAATAATTATCCATACATACATAATATTTATTGTGTGGGTAATATAATTCAAAAAATTGTCACATCAACTAATACGTGGATATCCATAAAAATATAATATTTGTAATTATGTGTAGGTAAATTTATAAACAATTACTCACACATGTGTAATATTTATTAATATATGGGCAATATAATCCAAAATAAATGTCACATTAACTAAAATTTTATTGAAAAACATCCCACTAACCTTTGAAAGTGGAGGAAATTTTTTTGGCCAAAATAAGTTTGGGTATATCAATTTACTCACATATAATAAATGTGAATAATGTGACGAGTTTGTCTAATTTAATCGTCCACATATATTATCATTATATGTGGATAATTTAATAAATAATTACTCACACATACGTAACATTTATTAATATGTGTGGGCAATATAATCCAAAAAACTGTCATATCAGCTAACACGTGGATACCCACACATATATAACATTTGTAATTATGTGTGGGTAAGTTTATAAATAATTATGCACACATACGTAACATTTATTAATATGTGTGGACAATATGGTCCAAAATAAATGTCACATCAGCTAAAATTTTACCGAAAAATATCTCACCAACCTCTAAAAATGGAAGAAATTTTTTTCACCAAAATAAGTGTGGGTATATCAATTTACCCACATATGATAAATGTGGATAATGTAATGAGTTTTTTTAATTTAATTACCCACATATGTTACCATTATGTATGGGTAAATACCCACGTATAATATGTGTGGGTAAATCTCCCAAATTCTTATAGAATTATTTATATCAAGATTGTTTTTGATATACTTAATCGAATCTATATTTTAATATTAGATTGGATCAAACAGGTCATATTTAGGTTTAAAGTAGGGTCATTGATATCTTTAAAAATTACCTATAAAAAAATTTCTTTAAAATTAACACATCTATATTTAGTTTAATCTAAAGGTGACATGTTCTAACTACTTAACTGTAAAAAAGAAACATAGTAAAATTTAGCATTAAATAATGCAAAATTTTGGTATAAGTAAGAAATTAGTTAATTTAATACTTAAAACTTTCACAAAAAAAAAAAAAAAAGTTAGTTTGATACTCGTGAATCACTGTAGTTTAACTAATGATAATTAATGGTTAATTTGATCGCTGATTTTAAAAGTTTAAGTACTAAATTCACAAAAATAAAAAATAAAAATAACGAAAATATACACTAAACTAGATATTTTCATTTCGGCCAAACTTTTTTTAAACGGACAATGCATCCAATTGGTCTTTTTTGAGGTTAGAGGTCAAAATGTTTAGACAGAATTTACATGTATATATAACTTTTCTGTTTTGTGCTTATAATTAAGATGATAATAAATGTAGACAATTTGCCTACGCCTATTCCAAATGCACTCAACTGGAAAGCTACTAATAAGTCGTTAACTTTAGTTCAATGCACATTTGTCTTACGTTGAATTTAGATGATGATACCATCAAGTGCAAATGAATACTCACAAGAATAAAAGGATACACAAACTGTTAGAGAGACATGAATCAGCTGTTCTCATCACTCGTCTGTATTGTCTAATAATTAATTCCTTCCTTATATTACACTTTTCTTCTTCCTTCACCTATGTACGTATTAATGCTTATGTGTGCGTGCCTGTATATATACATATATGTCTGTGTATATATATATATATGTATATACATATATGTGGGTGTGGGTGTGTATATACGCAGAGAGAGAGAGAGAGAGATGGCAAATTGGGGTTTGAGGGTGGTACGTAGCAGTGGTGCAGATGGTGCTGCTGACGCCGGGACATTTTGTCGAATTAACGAATAGTATAGGAATTCGGAAAACTAAAGCAGTAGGAAGATTGAAATCAAATATGCCTACATATATTCTCGTCTTATGTTCTCTGTAGTGTACGTAGTACCAAACTTTATTCACAATTCTCTTCTTCTACAAGTTAAAATTGAGTCATAGATATGTCGTCTGCCAATCATTGAATGGAAGCGCCAAAAGACAAGTAGAATACGCGAGCGCATGTCTTTCCTCTATAAATCACCTTAGCCTGTAGATATTAATCTTCAAACAGAGACAAAACATAGAGAGAAGAAGATCGAAACCAAGAAGATATGAAGATTTCGACGCTGGTTTTCTTGGCCTTGGCCATATTGTCAGCTATATCAGTAGAAGATGCCTGCACTCCTCCTACACCCTCCCCTGACATTAGCTCCATTATCACCAAAGATCTTTTTGAGGAAATGCTCAAGCACCGAAATGACGAATCTTGTGCTGGCAAGGGATTCTACACTTACGATGCCTTTATTGCCGCTGCAAGGTCATTCGATGGGTTTGGCACCACCGGCGACGATGACACCCGTAAGAGGGAGCTGGCAGCCTTCTTTGCTCATACCTCTTATCGAACAAGTGGTTAGTGGTAGAACTAATTATTTGTAGTTAATTTCTTTCTTATTTTTGGTGGGTCGTGGTTTTCTTATGAAGGTGAGTGGTGGTCAATATTGGTGCAGGTGGGGGGCAAGAATCGGAAGATGGCGAATACGCATGGGGATATTGTATAGTGAGTGAACCAGGTAATCATCCACCTACCTGCTGTACCTCCCCTGACTGGCCATGTGCCCCTTACAAATCATATCATGCCCGAGGACCCCTCCAACTTAAGCAGTAAGTTCCTTAGCTTGTCTTTCACCGTTGAGTTTGGTAGTCTTCTCTTTTGACAGTTGAGTGACCTTAATTGGCGCTGCTGATTTTTTTGTTCTTTTCAGCAACCATAACTATGGTAAGACAGGCCAAGGAATTGGAGTAGATCTAATAAACAATCCGGAACTGGTAGAAACAGACCCGATCATATCGTTCAAGACAGCCATATGGTTTTGGATGACCGCACAAGATAACAAGCCATCGCCGCATGATGTCATGGTCGGAAAATGGACACCATCAGACGAAGACGTTTCAGCTGGTCGACTTCAAGGTTTCGGCGTCGTCACCAACATCTTCAATAGTTGGGCATGCGGTAAGGGTCCAAACGAGGGGGTGGACGACCCAATCGGGTTTTACAAGAGGCACAGCGATATACTGGGCGTTGGCTACGGGGAGAATATAGATTGCTATTGTCAAAAGCCTTATGCTTAAGCGACATCTTTGTACAAATTATGAGTTTTTACTGAATTGAGTGTAAGCTTAAGCTTCTCCGAAGCAATTAATAAATAAAGGCAAAGCTCTTTTGAGCTGCAGCAATTGAAATCCCATCAATTAATTAGTTCTCCAATAAAATCAATTATCATAATACCAAATTAAGGTCCTGTTCTTACATATATATATATATATCTATATATATATATATAATTAAGAAGATCACATGATGGGATAGCTTGTGAGAAGTTGGGGAGTAAGGATCTCTAAGTATCAGCCTCATGACTCTGATCTTCCAAGGTTCAATGCTAACACGGAATAAAAGCATGTCAATGCAATTAAGAGTTTTCAATACATCATATTATGTAATATATTAGATATTTAATTTAATATATAATATTAAACATATATTTTTTGAGGATATATTAAACATAATTTCATATTTAATATATATTTTTAAATATGAAATATTGTATATCTAATCCATTATTCATATTCAGACTATTTATAATATATGTATGTAATCCAATTTAGATCTAGATTCAAGTAAGCAGATCCATGTTTAATACTAAAATCAAATAAACAAATTATATTTAACTCCATTGTCAGTTCATTGGCAGATACAAGGTAGCAAATCACCTTTCAAATTACACTCTTAGATTTATTTTTAGTTTTATGCACTTGTAATTTAAACGTTACCATGTTCCTACTATTTAAATGTGAAAAAAGAAGTAAAATAAAATAATCTAATAAAAATTTAGTGCTAAATAATGCAAATTTCTGCATTAATAAAAACTTAGTTAGTTTAATGCTTGTTTCCTTAAAAAATAAACCAATTTGATATTTGTCGTCGTGGTTCAATTCTTAACAAAAAAAAAAATGGTAGTTAACGGTTGAAAAAAGACAAATATTAAGTTAACACAATTTTAAAAGGTGAAATTGATACTAAACTAAACATTGATGGATATTATATAATTAAGGATTAAATAATTGACCCTTTAGTCGAAGGGTTTAAACCCTGATCTTACAAAAGATCATTATAACTTAATTCTTAGGCAAACCTCAATTGTAAATCTTCACTTCTGCTAATATTACACAATAAATGTGACCGTGAGTGATTGATTTTATCTGAATGTCATGTGAAATGCGATAACAAGTTTGTTCAAAGTTCAAACCAACAAGGCTACCTCCTACTCTTAGATAGATAATATTTTTGCTTTGGTTTCATTTATTTCTCGTCCACCCCCAAAAGTATAGGAAATCAATTAATCTTGCGGGAAACATCATATTTTATTGGATGTTGTCAAATTTTATTAAATTTTTTTATTCTTAAAATATCTTATAATATTCTTAATTTGTTTTAAAGACAAAAAATTAATTCTAAGAATAAAATTTGGACTCATAATCTCTAACTTAAAATAAATTTATTTTTACCAATTTTTAGTGTTTGTGTATTACATTTGAAGCGAATTTATCTATTTTTGGTATTTGTATGACAAAAAAAAAAAGAAAAAATAACTAAAAAAAGTGAAAATGACTTGGTCAATATTATGTTATACAATTTTCAACACAATTATTTCTTGTATTTCTTCTAATAATCAAAAATGTTATTTACAAGGTAGATAATTAAAGTTGAATACAATTATCAGAAGCAAAAATTTGTAAATGTGATTTGTCCCTAAAAATAATAAATTGTACTAAATGTACAACTAGAGATGCGAGCAAATAGGAGTAGTATACTTGCGCTGTTTGGTATATTTATCTTGTTTGCTTCCATCTCTAATTATATTTTTAGTGACATATTATTATTACTACTGATATATATTAAATGATTTAGATTTTTTTTATAATAACAATATTTAAGTCTAAGTGCATTAAAGTATGATTAAGAGGGTAAGTGAACTAATATGGTCGGTGAACAACTAATGAAAGAGCTTAGTTTAAACTTATTTAATAAACAAGTTTAGCTCGAACAAAATTCTATTCAACGTAATTATATTTATGAATAAGCTCATCTATAATTCGTTTAAAATTTATTTGTTTGTTCATTAATAAGAGTAAATATATATTCTTAAGATGATTTAGGTTTTCCATTTCACAAATATGTTAGAATTGTTACAAATGTTTAAATTTGTGTTTTAAACTTTGAATGTGTGGTTGTCGTTAAGTAATGTGGCTCCTTCAGCTTAAAGGAGCTGGGCCCAAACCAAGTCTAAACATGAAACTTTGTTCATAAACCAAGTTCGAACACCTTAATAAATAATCAAGAGATAAACTCAGCTACCCTGACTCCCTTACACCCATGAATATGGACTCCTAAAGTATGGCTTAATTACAAATAAGTTGTTATTAGCCTTTGATTAAATTACGCTTCATTGAAATGAGCTTAATGTTTGGCTTAGAAAAGCCTAACCGTTGTACCCTAACCCTTGGGACAATTCCCCCAAGAAAAGTTCCTAGGAAGATTCTTGAGAAGTGTGCATGTGACCGAACAAACATTCATTGGGGTACCTCCCCCTAGAGCCAAGAAAAAAGTCAAAATAAAAGAAAAATGAAATAGAAGAAAAAGGCCAGGGGGTGGCAAGGTGGCGCCTACCCCTATAAAAAGGCCTTGGTGCAGGGTCAGTGTCGTACTTGAGTTTTTGGGGCCTTGAGCCGAAATGTAAAAATGGCCCTCAAATTGTAGAGTACATTCAAATGCGACGGCAGCGAGCCACTAGCCACTAGCCACAACCCACAAAGGTGAGCAACAGAGGGCGAGTGATCGAGCAACAAGCCACCGGCCACGAGGGCGAGGCGAGCTTGTGAGGATGAGCGACCGCCGACTGAGCAACGAGAGGCAAGAGTGAGAAGACGAAGGCAAAGGGCGACAAAACAGCAGGAGGAGAGAGAAGTAGCGAGCGACCGAAGACGGAGCAGCAGCTAGAGGCGAGAACAAGGGCGAGGTGTAACGGAGTAAGAGAGGTAGGGCTAGGGAAGCAAGCGAAAGAGAATGAGGGAGAAGGGTTGCGAACTTTGCAGACGAGAAGGGGGTGAACGGCTTAGGGTTACGAACTTTGCAGACGAGAAGGGGGTGGGAGGTTTGGGCTGGGTAATGAGCCCTTACAAATAGGGATGTTTTCAATTTATGGGCCCCTAAGTAGTGAAATTTCCATGGGCCCCAAAGCAACTGTCTCATGGGCCTCATGGAAGGTCTGGCCTGGTGCAGGGCCTTTTTTGGGCTAGGTGCGTGGAAGACTTTTCCACACATTAGCCATCTGAAGACCCTGCAAAGGCCGAATCCATCGTTGGCCTATTAACCCCATGGCTTCTTCATATGCCACCATCCTCACTGACCACAAAGACCTCACGACTTTTTTAGACTCTAACCATCTGAAGACCTCGAGGGGGCGCCATCCCTCTCTCCCCCCCCTACAGCCCTTTAGCACCCAACTTCATGGAAGAAGCAGGGGCTCTTATGCACCCAACCCCACGAAAGAGGCTCACAGTTCTGCACATCTTTCCACCTGCCCCATGTAGGTGCCAACTACACCCACGCACACCCTCTACACACTTGCTTATGTGCCATATGCCTATGTGCTTGCTGGCAAGCCCATGTGCCCACGCGTACCCGCAAATGCCTACATGGCCATTTGCGACCCTACCTTCAACACCAAATGTGCCCATGTGCCTCCTCATGCCGTGCCGCGTGCCTTGCCACGCCTCCCATTGTGCCATGAGCCTTTCCTTCACGAGCACCTGGGGATGACCTTCTCAAGTATCTAAGTAAGCATCCAATTAAGTCTTTAGTGATCGCGTACGTCACCTAAAGACCCTTAAAATCTCACCCTTCATCACCTCATGATGATAAGGCTAACCTCTTAAGGCTTTCCTTCCTCTTTTAACCTTTCTTGAGAGAAGAGGCTTCTCACCTAGGTCTCTCCATACATGCCTAATCCCGGAACCATTGGATGCAACAAGAAAGTCATGCACTCCCCACATCTGCGTGTCACGTGTCAATCACATGTCCTAGTTACGACCAACCTCTATAAATACTGGTTTCCCCCTTGGCCTCAAGCTAGCCGTTCCAACCACATAATCTCTCTCTATCTTTTTTGTGTCACTCACCTAAAGAATCCACCTATATAGTCCACTCATATTGCTCACTCGTGCACCTCCTCACGGTGCACTCATAGACCCTATCTGTGCATTACACTCAAGCATAATGCATCTTTACTTCTTCATGACCTATATTGACTTAGGCATTAGAGAGTCTGCACGAAAAAAATCCTCGCGTGCTTTCTAATTGTCTTCTATCTTATAGACCCTCTAGAAGATTCATTTGCGGACCTTACAAGCATCATTCGAAAACCCCTCCAAGGCACTTTTCATCCTTTAGTGCTCATTCCTCTTGCTCTCTTGGGTACTAGATCCTTTTGCTCCCCCAGACAATGGGTCGAGCCTTGGGTGGCTGCCAACCTCCCCTAGTGGTTTCTTGGCTTTTCATTCTCACCAAGCCCTACCAATTATTTGATGAGGTTTTTGAGCATACAAATTTTAATTGTTATATCCTTATAACAACAAAAACACTTTTGAACATTTTAAAATCATTGAAAACAACAAAAAAAGCTTCGAATTAATCATTTTTAGGCTTGTTTTTCTTAGAATTTTTGGTTTTCTCCTAAAAGGAGCTTGAGAAGAATATTCACATTGTATAGTTTATATCTAATAAAACTTTTGTCTCAATTTTTTAAGAAAAATATTTTTAAAATGAATAAAATTATTTTTAGTTCAGACTTCACTTATTTTTGCAGTCTGGATAATGAAATGTTTTAAATACCTCTTAATAAAATATATAAAAAAATAAAATTGTAATGAGCATCTAAAACATTTTATAATTCAAATTATAAAAAAATAAACATACTATGAACTGCAAGTAGTCAACTTATGTTAGAAAACAGTCCTCTAAACACTTTAAAGTAGAAAAAAACAGACATAATCCTCAATCATTGTAAAATCAATAAAAAGAAAAAACAAAGTCATTAGCTTCCCTCAGCACCCTATTTATGAGTTGGGTGCCGCATAATTAAAAGTTGATTTGTATTTGTAGTTTTGAAAACCGTATTTTCGATTTCAAGAAACTATAATAGATAAAAAAAATATTATCCTAATATCAAAATCAGATTTCATAAGAAATTAAAAAGAGATATTATATCTGTTGCTGCTGCTGCGACTTACAGAGAACAATCAATACACTAACGCAACATCTCCACCTCAGGGACACAAAAATGGAAGCAATTAAATACGCACCTTGGTTTGTTACCTTCTTGCAATCTATGATCTATGGAAATTTTTCAGAGTATTGTTTCAATATTTTTAAAACATTTTTGTTTTTAAAATATCAAAAAATATTTTTAGATCACTTTTTCAATTTCAAAATTTTTTTGTAACTATTTCGAAATATTAAAAAAATATCAATCCATGAATAGAGATCAAATTTTTTTCGTTTCTAATTCAAAATTTTTAATTTTTTCTAGAAATTTGTTTGAATGTATTATAGAATTTATGTTTTTTTAAATTAAATAACTATTTTTTATTCTATATTAAAAATTTTATTTATAAATTTGTATTTACATATTTTCTTGCATTTTTATTTCTTACTTTTTTAAAAAATAACTTTTCAATTTTTATTTTGTGTATCTATTTTTCGTTTTTATTTTTGTACAACCTAGGTTGTAATCTCTTAAGCATGTAATTGCACGTTTGATATCATGATAATTGATTTTAATGGAGAAGTAACGGATGGCATTTTAATTGGTAGGACTCACAAGAGCTTTGCCTTTATTTAATTGCTTTGGAAAAGCTTTACCTTACAGTAAGTTAGTGAGTCATAATGCGTACAAACTACAAAGAGCCGCTTAATTAGGCATAAGGTTTTTGATTGTAGCAATCCAAGTTGTCCCCATAGCTCACGCCCAATATGTCGCAGTATCTCTTGTAAAACCCGATCCAATGGTCCTCCACGGACTCACCACGACCGCACGCCCAACTACTGAAGATGTTGGTGACAAGGCCAAAGCCAGGAAGACGACCCGCCGAAATGTCATCGGCAGACGGGGTCCATCTTCCGGTCATGACATCGTGCGGCGACGGCTTGCCCACCTGTGGGGTCACCCAAAACCATATGGCCGTCTTGAACGATGTGGTCGTGTCTGTTTCTACCAGATCTGGATTGTTGATCAAATCCACTCCAATTGCTTGGCCTGCCATACCATAGTTGTAGTTGCTGAAAATGGCCAAAGAAGAAGTAACGGTTAAAGTCACCATAAAAGAGAAGATGACCAAACTCTTCGACAAAAGACAAAAAAAGGTTAGGGGACTTACTGAGTTAGAAGGACGGGTCCTCGACCATAATAGCTTTTAGAAGGGGGACATGGCCAGTCTGGGGAGGTACAATATGGAGGTGGATGATGACCTCCTACTCTTACAATGCAATATCCCCATGCAAACTGACCATCCGATGCGTTGCCCGCCTGCCAATTCCCACCTTCACCAACAACCATCACTCATTGCCATAAGAAAACTACCACCCACCAAAAAGAAGAAAGAAATAATCAGTCTACAACTATTTAATTTCTACCACACTAACCAATCGTTATATAAGAGGTTTGGGCGAAGAACGCAGCTAGCTCCCTCTTACGCGTGTCATCATTGCCAGTGGTGCCAAACCCATTGCACGACCTTGCCGCTGCAATGAAGCCATCGTAAGTGTAGAATCCCTTGCTGAGACAAGTATCATCGTTCCGGTGCTTGAGCATTTGGTCAAAAAGATCTGAGGTGATAATGGAGGAAACGTCTCCAACGCCGTCGCTGAGATCTTGTGCTGGTATAATTGACAATGTGGCCAAGGCCAAGAAAGCCAGTGCCGAGATCTTCATATTTTCTTGGTTGAAAGTGTGTCAATTCATACAGCAATTTCATACTATGATGGTTTATATATATGGGGAATAGATGGTGTATTCTACTTGTCTTTGACCAAATCCATTTTCCAACAGAACCATTGAATGACGGATAGACAGCATATCATCACTTAATTTTTAAGTTATAGAAGAAGAGAATCGTGGATGAAATTTGGTCTGAAAACGAAAGGAAAACAAAAGAAGGAAGGAAGAGGCATTTGATTTGAATCTAGCTGCTGCTTAGTGTCATTTTGTGAATTCCTATATTTCATCCCACAAAATAAAAAATACAATCTTACAATACTAATATAAAAATCAAAAAGTAATATTTTACCATCTTAATCTTATATGGTCAATTTCATAATAAAAATACAATAATAATATTTTACAATCCTGATCTTATTTGAATTAGAGAATCAAAATCTTTAATTTAACTATAATTGAAAGAAAAAGATTTTTTTTTTCACTTTAAGCGTGGAGAAATTTTTGGTGAAAAGGGATGTGAAATTAGAAATGTGCTGGACTCATTAACTTTATTAAATTTAATTGTATTTTATACTTTGAGGGTTTGACTTTTCAAAGGATAAAAAGACTCATCTAATAAAACAACAAAAGAATAGTGAATTTCTTTGCAGCTGGGGGATGAGAGGTGAGGGGTGGCAGTGTGCACTGGGCATGGCCCCTTCCCCATTGGTTTCGGGTACCTCAATGTGATAATTATAATTTTTTGAAGATGATAAAATTAATTTAATCTACAATGACTCTAGATGAGCAAAGTGTCACAGAATGTAAAATTAGATTTTTAATCTTGTTTAGTCTACAAAAAATTATAGATATAGTCGACTAAAGATTGTTTAATGGTCAATGTGTTTTTCACTTTTTGGGTTATTAGTTTAATGGTCAATGTTATAGACGTAGTTGACAAAAATTGTTGTCGGTATGTTTTTAAAGTTTTGAGATTTCGGTTTAGTAGGTCAAAAACAAAGTTTGGTCTATTGTGGGAAACAAAATTTTATTCGTTTATCTGGGAAGATAAATTAGAAAGAAAATCATACTGAGGTATTAATAAATTTTATTGAAATATAGGTATTAATTAACAGTCTATATAACTATTTTACCTCCAGATTTGATGTTCTCTCTTTTGTTGTAAGTTAAAAATTGCTCCCATAATTGATCGCTTTCTACTTAATTTCATAGAACTCATTTATTGTCGTCACTTGTTTATCCATCTTTCAAACAAATTTCAACTATAAATATTTAGAAATTCTGTCTAAACACCCATATTGAGAATTTACGAACTGCAGACACTGAATAATTATTTCTTCTTTGTTGCTTGGCATTAATTATATGCTTAGCTTGTTCATTATTGACTCATTATTAAATAAACTAAGGTTATCCCACGAAACTTCTTTTCTTAGCAAAGCTAACAATTACACAAAATTGATAGAGGTTTTTCAAGAATTCAAATATTGTTAATCCTTACTATCTCCAACACTTATAAGCTGAAGAAAGAGTTATATATTCAAAATTGAAGGTGTTCAAACATTCAATTGAGTTGTACCAATATTATATATTATATATTCATAATATACAAATAATATATAATAAGTTTTGATCTCCTAACTAACATTACTTAGTTCATATAATGTGTTTAAATAGATAGACCACATATAATCATTACATTTGAATTGTCACATTAATTAGTATTGTTTAGGAAATCAAAACTCATATACAATATATTATTTTTATAAAAAAAATTGTTTGAATATATATATATACTAGGGATAACCCGTGCCTGAAGGCACGATGCAACTAAAAATAAATTAAATATTAAATTTGAACGTAAAATAATTAAGTACTAAACTCGAATATATAGTAAACTGAAAGTCTAAATTCACTTATAAAACCATTTAAAGACAATGTATATAATTTTTAAATATGAAATTATTAAAAAATGAATAGAAACATACCTAAAAGCACGATGTAAATAATATTAAGATTAAAAAATAGTTATAAAATTTGTATTATGTTAAAATTTGTGAAGTTTGTATCATTTTTTGATAAAGATACTGAAAAAATATATTAAAATATTTTTCATCTTAAAGAACTTGTAATAATTTTACTTGTATTACATGCTCTACAAAATTCAAATAAAATAACAACTCTCCCTAAAACTTACACTGTTGACATTTTTTTATTTAAAAATTTCAAATGTTATTAAATATTGATATTTAGAATATTGATATTTAAAATTAAGTATTATTTTTTTAAAAAAATAAAAATTTAAAAAAATTGGACAGTCCCCGACAGCTGTTGGTCGGGGGCTCCAAGGGCACGTATTATCTATCTAAATAAACAAAAAAACCAAAAACCTGCTACCATTTAGAAACACGCAGACACACACACATATATATATCTATCTATATATGCACAAATGATAAAATTCACAAACAACAGAGAAGAGCCAAGGCAAAAGAGATCCAGAAACAGAAAACTACATATATTTGCATATATCCACAAACTGAGGAGACAAAGTACAATTCATTAATGAAAAATTCTAACTGTTAAGGAATTCATTAATATATGATAAAAATTCTAACACACACAATTCATTATACGCATCGTCCAAAATTCGCTCCTGTAAGGAATTCCAAGCAATAGAAGATTCTCATCAAATCAAATAAACACAACATCAACCTCCCATTCTCAAAATTTCATTGGCTCATTAGTTTGATTAACAAATTCTTTCATCCAAATAAAGGAGAAAATAAAATCTCAAATTTTAAAATTTCACAGATTGAAATACAGTTAATTTAAAAAAAAAAAATCTAAATTACGCAACGTCATCGTGCACGCTAGCAAACTGAACATAAATTCAACAGATGACCCAATCTGAAACAGTTGCAAAAGCTGAAATTCTGAAACTTCAAAGCCTCAAAGACCCATTAAAATTTGGAGGAAGAGATGAGAGTTTTCTTGTTTGGGTACCTAACAAAGGGATGGGGAGATGGAGTTCTTCTGCCTTTCGGATCCCAAAAAACACAGCAGCATCCGTAAAAAACACAGCAGCATCCCTCTATTCTTCTCCCCCTTAGATCCACAGCACCAGTCCCCTCTGGCCACCACCGAACCAGATCCGCCTTTCAATATCTCCCACAGCCCAAAGAGCACCGCAGCCGCGAGCATCATCGGTCGTCGTCCCCTCTGTGCTTGCACCACCTCGTCCCTACCACCGTAAAGAGGACCGCCACCGGCCGTCGCCCCCTCTCACCTCATCGCCTGCCCCCTCGCCATCGCCCCCCGTCGCCTCCACCAGCTGATTGCCCCTCCCACTGTCGGCGTGGGTGGGTGGGAGAGAGAGAAAGAGAGAGTGAGGGAGAGAAAGACAGAGGGAGATAGTGAGCAGTCAGTGGGTGGGTGGGTGGTGAGAGAGAGAAAGATGTCTCTGATATTGGGCGGGAAGTGAAATTAATCCCAACCATTCACTAACACTCAAAATCCATCTCAACCATTTAAAAATGTCTCTCTCACATTTGTCTTTCAATTTCAAAAACCATCCTCCCTTATTATATAGACTAGGGATAGCCCGTGCCTGAAGGCACAGTACAACTAAAAACTATTAAACATCGAATTTGAACACAAAATAATCCAACACTGAACTCATATACGTATCAAAATAATCCAGCACTAAACTCATATAATGTATTCTACGATGTTGAGGAGATTTAGAAAGATTACTATAATTGTTAAGCTTGTAAAACAGACAATATATTTAATCATCGGTTGCAAAAGATAGAAATTAGCAAAAGAAAAAAAATACATTAACTTGTACAAAGAAGAAAAAACAGAAACATACATGCTCTTCCCATAATGCTCAATGATCTAGATAATTAGTACTAATTTGTAGAAAAAATAGAAACATACATGCATTTCCCATAATGCTCCATGCACTTCCCACAATGTTGAGCGACTTGATTAGAGAACCTCCAAACAACACAACGGTAAAAACACCTCTTTGGCAAACTTATCTGACAAATAAACAATGTATTTGGCCAGCGACATCGTTAGATCTCCCTCTGAATTGTCCTACATAAAGAGACTATTTTATTTTATTTTATTTTATAAAAAGACTATTTTTAGTTGTTTAGAATTAAGAGTATCAGCATGTAAATTTAATGAAAACTAAAGCTATATTACATGAAATAAAGGTGAAAAGTAAAATTCAATATTAAAATTATAAATTAAAACTAATTAGCACATAATAAACTTCATTTAAAGATTAATTAAATTTAATTAAAACTAATTAACACATTGTATATCAGTAAATCATAGCTCATTGTATATTAGTGTCAATACTCATTCTACTTACACATTCCACCATAAATTTGAACTATATAGTTTATGTGATATATTTAATTACTATAATCTCTCAAATTTCAGGGACTACAGAAACATATGTCAACAAATTTTAATTTATAATATATTATTTAACCAGTCCCTAAAATATATGTGAATCAATTCAAATATAGGGACTATAGAAATAAAAACAAAAATAATCCATACATAATGGTGAATCATATATTAGACACATATATTAGACACACAGTAAGTAATACACATACAGAGCAAAAAAAGTTTAAAAAGCTAAAATTTATATACACACATTGATTTACTAAGATTAAAATAATAACTTACACACACATACGCTAGTGATTACACACACACGTAGTGATATACACACACACAATGAGCTTCAGCCATACACACTCACAGTGATATATACATACACACAGTGAAACAAATCAATATATACACACAGTGATATATACATACATGCAGTGAGACAAAAACCCATAAACGATTAACTCACAGGAATAACCCGTAAATTTATACACACACAGTGCTTCAAGCATAATTATTTGTTAAAATTATAATTTTAATCTATTTAGATAAAAGCACAAATTGGTCTTTTAACAATTAACTCATTGACATATTTTTATACAATTTGACATATCAATTTTAAATTATACTCTTTTTATTTTTACCAAATATAGACCAACATTATCTAATTTTATCAGTATTTTATATCTTAAAATTTATATAGAATATGATTAATTATCTTAAAATTTTAGAATTTGCGTCTGAAGTGGCCAGTTTGTGTAAAAGAAACAAATGCTTAAGCCACCAATTCAAATTTAAAAATCTTCAATTAAATAGGAATACCCCAGATTCCAAAAAGACCATTTAAACCATGTAGTATTTTAAATTCATAGCCTAACATTTTTTTAGTGTAATAAATTTCAGGAATTAGTTTCAAAAACTTCAGAATTGAGTTGAAGGTAGAAATTTATGCATAACCTGAAGCTAATGTTTGAAAACTATACTTTAATTGCACTAATAATGCAAATTGCATAGAGTACTGACAAAGTTAAGAAAAATTTTTGTTACCTTGTTGCATGTGTTGATGTATAACAGATAAACATATACATTAAACTAAACTAAATGAATAACAGAAATGAACTAACAAATAAACAGAAATGAATAACAAATAAACATATACATTAAACTAAACTAAATGAATAATTAAACTAAACATTAAACAATTAATTAAACTAAATGAATAACAGTAAACTAAATGAATAATTATAAACATTGAACTAAATGAATAACAGTAAATGAATAATTAAACTAAATGAATAATTACACACATTGAACTAAATGAATAACAGTAAATGAATAATTAAACTAAATGAATAACAGTAAACTAAATGAATAATTACACACACGTTTATACAGAAATGAACTAAATACAAAATGAAATGAATACAAAAATGAATACAAAATACAGAAATGAATACAAAATACATATTAATACATACAAAATAAATTCACACACAAAAATGAACTAAATACAAAATGAAATGAATACAGAAATGAATACAAAATACATATTAATACATACAAAATAAATTCACACACAGAAATGAACTAAATACAAAATGAAATGAATACAAAAATGAATACAAAATACAGAAATGAATACAAAATACATATTAATACATACAAAATACACACACGTTACCTAGGAAGTGGGCTGCCGCGGCGGGGGCGACGAGGGGCGGCGACGATGCAGGGGCGGAGAGAGAGAGGGAGAGAGACAGAGAGAAGGGGGCGGGCGAGGGACGATGCAGGGGCGGCGATGGCGGGCGAGGTGCAGGGGCGGCGATGGCGGGTGAGATGCAGGGCGACGATGGCGGCGAGAGAGGGAGAGGGGCCGCGACGATGGCGGGCGAGGGGCGGCGACGATGGCCGCTGGCGAGGGGCGGCGTGGGTGAGAGAGAGAAAGAGAAAGGGAGAGGGGCGGGCGGCGATGGCGGGCGAGGTGCAGGGGCGGCGATGGCGGGCGAGGGGCAGCGACGATGGCGGCGATGCAGGGCGACGATGGCGGCGAGAGAGGGAGAGAGACGCGACGACGATGGCCGCTGGCGAGGGGCGGCGACGATGGCCGCTGGCGAGGGGCGGCGCGGGTGAGAGAGAGAAAGAGAAAGGGAGAGGGGCGGGGATGATGCAGTGGGTGAGAGAGAGAAAGAGAGTCGCGGGTGAGAGAGAGAAAGAGAGAGGGAGACAGAGGGGAAGAGAGGGGAAAGAGAGAGGGAGGCCTGATGCGATTGTTTTGGGCGGGCGGCCACGCGGGAGAGGGGTGGAGACATTAATCTCAGCCGTTTGATTGATTTCAACCATGAATCTCAGCCACCCAAGACAGTTTCTCTCTACACATTTTCAAAAACAATTGTGTCTTATTATATAGATATATATGAATATTTTTTAAATTTTTTATATTAAAAAATAAGGATAAAAATATTTAGGACCAATTAGGATTGGATACTGAATCAGACCAAATCGAATTGGTCTGGTCTTTGGTATGGAATTTTTAAGAATTCTGGTATGGACCAAATGAACACCTCTAACTGATCGAAGGTGTGAAAATGATGGGAATAATCCACTAAATTTCGATCCACTACTGAGTTCAATATTGAATGATATATCATCCATGAAACGTTGGTATGAGATTCTTAAGTATTATGATTTGAACCAAATGAACACCTTTAATTGAAGGTGTGAAAATGATGGAAATAATCCACTAAATCTCGATCCACCACTAAAGTCAATATTGAATGATCATTTATGAAACTTTGTTTAATTAGCTGGGATTAAACTCTGGTTGACTAAACTCGTAATGAAAAGTTGATGGGTACATTTTGTCAAACTCTGGTTGAAATTTTTAAAGCAAAATTACTCAGGCGTTTAGCCCACACCAAACTTTCCCTAAAAGTTGTTTTTAATATTTTTTGAAGGTTCAAAATTTATAAAAAAAAGTTTTAACATTATGAAGAGGTTCATCTTGGTTGCGACTTTACAATAAATATGCTTAGTCATGAATTGCTAATTTCAAAAACTATTGAATATACATAAAAAAATAGATTATTATTTTTATAAGAAAATTTTCCTTTTGTTATCATTAAAACAATGATTATATATATCTTAGAGATTATTGTGGCACATCTTAAAAGAGTTATATCTTTATTTAATAAAGATTGTATTAGGCTTTTTGATCTCTTTCTTTCTTCGTTGTAGAATATATATATATATGCGTACTTTATTTGTCTTTCGATCGACAGTTCCATTTAATGATAAATAAAGGGCATATGCATGACGACTTCCAAGCCAGGGGATGAGGAGATTTGGGAATGAATGAATGTTTAATTGGTACGACAACAAAAAAGAAAACAAAAGAAAGAAATGATCGAGAGATTTGATTTGAATGTTGCGTCTACTTTTGTGACTTTCAAGTCACGGGACGATCGAGGAAAACAGAAGATAGGAAGGAGGCGCCTTGTGAATTTATATTTTGTGACTTTCAAGTTATGGGGACGAGGAGATCAATCGTGAATAGATGTTTGGTATATATGACGACCAAAAGCAAACAAAAGACAGGAAGATGGCATTTGATTTGAATCCTTGCTACGTACCATGTTTGTGGTGTTTTGTTGAAGGAAAAAAGATAAGAACAACTAGATGATGCAAGCTGTGGCATTCGTGGCTATAACGTACGTGGCAGCATCCTATCATACAGGTTGACATCTTATTGCCACTCCACGGTCACTCATCCATCAAATGTGTCTTGCATTGCATACATACCCTTTCTTACTTATGTCCACCCCAATTTAATGATATCTCTCAGCCCATAAATCTTCGTGTCTTTTTGATAGATTATAAATCCTTCCATTCCATTCCATTCCATTCCAGCCTCATTTACATTTTCTTTGTGTTCAACTTCGATTAGAAGATTAGTGGGCATTGAAATACCCTTTAAAACTTGGTAGATTTTCAATTGAGAGCATTTAGGACAGGTGTTGAAAAATGTCTTGAGTTTATATAATCTTATTTGGCATATATAAGCATGAAAGAAGTAATATGTCTAGATTCATCTTAAAAATAATTTAAATTCTGATCTTAAAAGATATAACTAATATATAAGATTTGTCCTTAAAGTATAGGTCGACTGGTCGAACAAGTGATATGTCAGTGTTAGTCTGATGGGTCGTGAGTTTGATTCTCGCCCTACACAATAAGGTGAAATCTTATACTTGCGATTTATCTTCCCTATCGTAATTGAAAGCACGAGTATCAAAAATCACGCAAAACAGTAATCCAAGGGAGCCAAATTTTAATAGTTTTCCATCTATTGTATGCTATACATCGAACCTGATACTTGTAGAGGCAATTAATTGCGTCATTGATATAATTACATTTATTTTTGATACATGAGAAATTATAAAAATTATATACACTAATGGATATGGAAAGATTCCAACTCTTAAAAGTCATAAAATCACTTTATATTTTGAATTTGAATTTAAATTCTAATAGCTGTGTATAATTACATATTTCTTTATATATTGAGAATTTTTTAAAGTGATTATGAATTTTCATATATGAAATTTTAACTTTTCTTGTAAACTAGTATAAAATTTTGTACGGGATATAAATTATTTGAGATTTATTGATTGTTATTATAAATTTGTGGCATTTTTTATATAATTTTTAATGTATTAGAGTTATTAAATTATATATCAAAAATTAAAATTTAAAATTAAATTATAAATAATGTTATTTTTTTTTTATAAAATACAAATTTTGTTGGGCCCCATGAATTTAGCTGAGTAGTTGAGCCTTTAAACAGGCTGGGCCTTGGGCCAAAAAATAAATAGGTTAACTCAACCCTATATAAATGGTCAGTTGAACCGAGCAAAATTGGATTGCCCATCCTTTTGGCATCTATCCTTTTATTTTATTATCCCCCTCCAAAAGGCAAAAATTACCACTAACACTATCATTTTAATTTCTCCTTTTAGAAAAGAAAAGGCTGTCATTTATTTTTCCAAAAAAAAAAAAAAGAAATCAATTTTTGCTCTTCTACTTTTCTTTTCTTTAATTTCTTCTCTCTTTATCTCTAATTTGGCTTGAGAGATTCTAATTAAGAATTGATTTTTGGCCCAAAACAATAAATGTCACCAGATAATCATTTAAAACCAATTATATGGTGTCTGAGAATGTATACAATTAATGTACACCCACAACTTAGGAATAGTGTATTTGCGTGGTCTCCTGCTACTCGTGCTCTTAAGTTTGGCAGAAGAAGTAAATCATAGACGGGTCTTTAACCCTTGCCTAGGCGAGTATCGAATTCGTAACCTACTGGTACTAATCTCAATGTATCACTTACCTGTCACTTAATTTATACCCTCAGGGTAATGTACACCCACAACTTAAACTTGGAAAATGTTGCTTACCATGCTCGAATTCTCTATCTAAATTAATAATGTTATGAGTCATGATTGATGAACACCTCCCCATTAGAAGAGGATAAGATGTGTCATTATTTCATTTACCTAACACCTCCTCTAATAAAGATGTTAATATATAATTGATGATACCGACTCTTAACATTACTCCATTTAAATTAGTGCCATAAAATCTAACTTCTAACCATCAAAAAGTAAAGTGAAGACAATTAAATTAAAATTGTATGTAAGACCTAAGTAACATTCAAGAACCTCTGCCACAACACTAAATATCATATGTTCTGCATGCACAAGATAGATACATTAAATGTACTCTAATTGTTTAAAAATATGCGATAACATGCATTTATTATATATCTCAATTTCAGTTGTGTGTGATCATTTAATTTTAATTAAAAATAAAAGTAAGATACATTAAGCATGCCTTATCTTGGAACCCTAACCCTAAGCCATAAATTAAATTAAAAAAAAATTAAGAAAATGAATTTGAGAATGGAAGTGGACAAGAAGATGAATTTGAGTTCAATCTTCAGCATATAAATTATAATCAACAACAGAAAGGGCGAGCCGACTAAAGCATCCAATCAAGAACCAAAAATGTAGGCATAGAGGATGAGATTCCAGACATCAGGCACTCCAGGAAGACACCAATGGGTGCAATCCGCAAAACGAACAGGGTTTGATATTTCCTCGGAGCCCCATTTCTTGGAATGGATGGATGGGTGTGCGTCCTTGCGATACTCTGAAAGCTGGGTTATGTTCAACATTTGAACCTTCAACCCTCTGCTTCCCAGTTCACCAATGGTTGATTCTAGAATCTTCGTCATTTGAGGGTCTGAATCCATCCCCTGGTGTCCCTCTTCCGCGATTGGCTCTGTTTCATTGTTGCACTTGTGGTTTGGCGGCTTGCCCCATTCTTCAGCCCTGCAATTTTACAGCATATTCATTGAGTTTTTCGTTTTTGAATAGAAACTGCCATTTTAATCATCATCAGCTAATGACAAATTTTTTTTTTTTAATATTATGAACAGGGCTGAAGAATGGTGTCCCTCTCAAACAGTCAACACTATGTGTGCGTGTGCGTTGGTTGGTTGGGATAAGGCTTGCAGGAATTATCAACGTTGCAGGACAAATCCCAACCAACATATTCCAACGTAAGACGTTGGTTCAATGTCCCACTCGTATGGATCCATCCCATTCATCAATGTTCATCCCTCTCCTTGGCCCTATTATCCATTTATTTATTTTTTTACTTTTGAAAATTGTTTATGAACATCTCAAGAAGCTATAAAAGGAATATAAAATTAAAAATATTATACCTGTTGTGAGTGGGGGACAGGGTAACGAAGAAGAGCTGGGTCTTGCTGCGGTTAACATGAAACTCTAACCAATCCGCCCACGTTCTCAGAGCCATCTCATACGAACGCAACATCTCCACCTCTTTGTATATTCCATCTCCACTTCCGAATGATCCCCACCTACTCGTAGTCGTACGCTCATCTTATTATTTGCCTCTCTATAAATTTGGTGTTTTAACCACCTGATTCTGAATGTGGTACCTACTGTAGTTGTTGTGAGCCCTAATATTACTAAATTTTAAGGTGTCCCAAATTTGAATTTTATGAGTTTTGAGTGCTATAATTTCAAAGACGATGATGATACATATATAAAACACATCCACTTACAAGACCTTCAATTTAGGCCGTCTCCACCATAGATAGGAATTGAACACAAGAATGTCGGCGTCAGTCCAGCTCCGGGCATGCTTCTCTATCGACTGGGCTCTGACGATCCGGTCGGCGGTGCGGTGGTGGAAGAGATCGTCAGAGTTAGACTCCACCAGCAACGGCGCCCAGTAGAAATCAATTGTTGCATTGTATTCCTAACAATCAGCCAGCCATTATTATATTATATATATATATATGTATGTATACGCTTCTCATTGAATGGATTGAATTTTTGAAATCCAATCATAGATCACCAGTTATATAATTAGGGTTTTAACTCACAGTCGCCTTGAAGGTGATCAACGAGCCATTGAGGTGCACGGACTTGAGCGCGGGAGGGATGGGAGACTGGACCAAGCAGACCATTGAAACCCACTGATTTCTGTTAATTGAATCCCCCACAAATACGAGCCTCTTGTTCCTTAGCCGCTCCAGCATTGCTGTGGCATTGAATCTTGGGAGATCACACTCATGAGGCTGCCACCGCCATTGCTGATACTTGAGATCCTTCCTGCCGAACTTCTCGCAAGCTATCCCGTCATGAATGAACGAGCAATCTTGCTCTTTATACATAGGATAAAAATTAGGCTCCTTGTCAATCACCCATTTGCCTGAAAACAAGTCGTACCCATTGCTGCCACCGGCGCCATCTTTGTTTGGCCGGCGGCGATGATCTTCTTCCGCCACCAACTGGCTCTCTCTACTGGTTGAGTAAAATGCCAGAATGAGGAAGATGCCCACTGGCAGTGCTACAAGTAAATGGAAGCTGTAGCTGATTTTCCAAGTTCCTGAAACTTTATGGGCCGCCTGTTTGTCACTCATCGTCATCGTCATCTTCCTCTGCCTGGCTCTGTCCGGCGATCATTACTCTTTGCCACCGGAAAGCAGAGTATTTATTCTTCTTTAGTCTTGCCCCAAATCAAGCTGTCGGTGCTACGTGGCAAAATCGGAGGCGTTAACACATGAAAATTTTTGTTGTGCATTTGAGATCTATTTTTCTTTAGACAATTATTTTTAAATTTCACAAAATATATATAACTAAGAAACATTTAAGGAATCTAATATGCTCTTAACAGGCGTCATTAGCAGTATTATTTTGTCTCTTTATTCTTTAAATTCGATAAATAATGATACAAAATCATGCAAACTCTAATAAAATACAATATTAAGAGTTAGACATCGTATATTTTGGGTTCTTCTATATAGTATATTTAGGACTGGTACTCTTAAGATACGATATAATCAAAAAAATTATATAAAAAATATAATGTGCTTCAAATAATGAGAGTGTAGTGTAAAAAGTAAGTAAAGGTGACGATATAATATAATTTAGGATAAGATATAATTGAAGAGAAACGGTACACTTAAAGATGGGTAAAGGTACAGCTGCCTCTGGTGGGTGCCCTAAAATTTTACTTTTTCGGGAGCAAAAGGTGTTAACCCACACCCCGAGGGCCCCCCACGAACTGCCTCACGCCACGTGAGGGGGGTAAATCAGGAACTCAGCTGGTAGGTGACGGGGAGGACCAGTGCGAGCCGCCCACAAGGACCCCTGAGGAGCAGGAAATCCCACACTGCGACTTGCCCGACTCGATCCTTACTACTCGGGAGCAACTCTACCCGCTCCTTACCAACTGAGCTGTGCCCTGGGGCAAAATTTTACTTTTTCATTCATGCAAGAGACGCGTTTGGTATTATGATTATTGGATGTCACATCATACCAGAATAATTAACTTTGTAACTTTGCAGAGAATAATTGACTTTTAATGGGGATAGATAACCAATGGATTGGATTGGATTGGATTTTAATTAGAGTTTTGCCTTCATTAATTAATCAGGCATTTTGATTTTTTGTTTGCTTTTTAGTTTTAAGTTATTAAAATGGGGGTCTATGCCGTGCCGGTGCTTGTGGATTTTACTGCTGAATTTGGCACATATATAAATATACAGGTGGAGTTTAATTTTTTAAATAATATTTTTATGGAGATAAATTTGAGTATAGTGGTATAATTAATTAATTTTGTATTAGATATGAAAAGTTATGAGTTCAAATTATGTTTGCATAATAAGATTTTATATTTTTAAATAAAATATTTTGCTTCAGATAAATTTAGGTACGATACGTACAAGTAATTGATAATGCGTACAAAGATATCGCTTTATCTTTATTTTTAAATAAGACATTTGGCAAATGGCCAATAACTTCAATGGGCCGCGAAGCCCCTTAGGCAAAAGGCCTTTGATTGTAGCAATCTAAGTTGTTCCCATAAGTCACACCTAGTATGTCACAGTATCTCTTGTAAAACCCGATCCGATCTGCCACCTTGTCTTTTGGGCCTTGACCGCACTCCAACCCACCATTGATGATATTGGTGATGACACCATAGCCTGGAACCCTACCCGCCGACCTGTCTGCCTCGGACGGCGTCCATTTTCCGACGATGACGTCGTGCGACGACGGTTTGTTTGCTTGTGGGGTCATCCAAAACCATATGGCCGTTTTAAATGATACGATCGCGTCTGTGGCTACCAGATCTGGATTGTTTATGAGATCCGCTTCAATTGCTTTGCCCGCTAAACCATAATTGTAGTTGCTAATTAAAGAAGTCAAAAAAGGACAATGGTCAAAAAATCAGGATCACAAGACAGAGTCTCATCACTGAAAGATAAAAAGAGTTGGGGAACTCACTGGGTTAGTTGGATAGGTCCACGACCATAGTACTTTCTACCAGGGGGACATGGCCAATCTTTGGAGCTACACAAGGGATCGGTATGATCATCTCCTTCCCTTACAAAGCAATATCCCCACGCATACGGACCATCCGGTGCACTTGGCCACCCACCTACATCGACGACCGTCAGTCTCCGGCACAAGAAATTAAACCACCTAACAAAAAAGAAAAAAGACAAAAACTAGCCACTAACCAGTTGTCTCATGAGAGGTTTGGCCCAAAAACGCGGCCAACTCCCTCTTACGAGTGGCGTCATCGCCAGTCGTGCCAAACCCATTAAACGACCGTGCAGCCGCAATGAAGGCATCGTAAGTGTAGAATCCGTTGCTAGGACAACTCCCGTCATTTCGATGCTTGAGCATTTGGTCAAAAAGAGCCGGGGTGATAATGGAGGCAACGCCTCCTCCACCGCCGCTAGGGGAGGGCGTGGGAGTTGAACCGCCGCCACCAGACTTGCACTGGCTCTGGCAACCTTTTAGGCAGTAGTCATTGGTGTCGCCACAATAACCGTATTGGCTGCAGCAAAGCCCATTTGGGCACAGGGCGCCACCAGCTTGTTTTCCACATTGTTCAGCGGATAGAGCTGACAACGTGGCCAAGGCTAACAAAACCAGCGGCCAGATCTTCATACTTGCTGGGTTGCTCTTCCTTTCTTTGCTGTGGGAATTTGTGTAAACTCAGGAGATGGGGCATTCGGACTTGAGGCTTAAGGTAAGGGCGATAGTTTAATATTTGTAGGGGAAATTGCGTAATCGACTTGTCTTAAATTTGGCAGTTCAAGACTTCCAGTCAAAGATGGTACCTTACGTACGTAGACGACCTGCCATTGTTGACTGGATATCTACGACTTGAGTCACGGCCAGGATGGGAAGTCTGGCTGGCAAAAATATCCAACAGAAAATTAATATTTTATATAATAATTCTATAAAAGAATTATTTTAATATATCTTTTCGGATACATTAAACATTTTGTACAAGCATTTTAATGAATTTTCGTGTAAGAAATAATAGCTGAAGTATCAAGGATTGGTATTTATGTAATTAAAAAATATTATTATACTTTTTTAATTTTTAATAAATAAATATAATAATTGCACTGTTGAGATACATAAAAATTTATTTGCAATTGCATCACGAGTAGCCATATTTTCTAAACTGTTTTTGGATTTACATATGCTTGGCATTATTTTTGTTTTATTCACACAAGGTGTCTAAGTTTTGCCCAATGAATTCTTAGAGCGGTGACATTTTCCCCCTAATATATTTTTTGAATAAATTTATATACAAACATAATTTATATACATTTAAAATTAAATATTCAATACAATCTATATAAAACTTAAATCTTTTAACAAATTTCTGCACTGATTCCAATCCGTATACATTATGTAAAAATTTAAATGCTTGACCAGTGCAGGATACCCGGGCGAGCTTGCTTGATATTGATATGAAAAGTGCAGGATACCCGTGCGAGCTTGCTTGATATTGATATGATAAGGAGGTGGTCTCGTTGCTGCCAAGAAGACAGAAATCCGTTGTACCCGTTATATGATTAAGATACATATGATATGTTATGCTAAAATCAAAAATTAATTGAATAGAATAAAACTAATGTTTTTTTTTCAAAATTCAAAACTAATTAAAAAAATTTACAAATGTTTTTTTCAGCAAAAACAAAATTGGTAAAAATGGTGATTTGTCTGAATAGTTTAGGTGTTCAATTAGAATCCAATTTGGCTTTGGTCCTTCTGTTTAAAATTTAATTTCTTATACCTCTCAATTATTTGAACTTTTATTTTAATTTCTTGACTATAAAATATAAACTAATTATAGACAATCTAGATTGGACATTTTTTTCTAACTATTTATAAAAATATATATACTGTTACAGGGACCCAAGTTACAAGCTTAGTTATCAAACATTGTCATACATAAAATAATTCTACTATTCTACTCTTTAAAATTTCATCATTCAAATAAGTTGAGTGATTTATATGAACAATGTTTTAATACTCTTTATTTGGTCAAGTTAAAAAGAGAATGATTTCATTTATTTAAAGTTGATTTATTGGGGTTTGTATTTATTATAGGAGTAAATTGATCAGATATAGACCAAATTTTGGTCATTTGACCTAGATCCCATCTAAATTCTAAGGTCTATTTAATCAATTCCTAAACTTTTTAAAATTAGTCATGACAACCTCACAAAAACTTAATTTTAGAGTCGTATTGCTGCTAATTTTGAAGTTTAAAAATTGATGAGATGATTTCAATGTTTGGAGAGTATTGAGTGTTGGACAAATAAACTGATCTAATATGCTACAAACATCTAATAGCGTTTACATCAATGCAAAAAATAAAATCATAGATTACCTCCAAGGCATTTCCAAGCTCTAGAACACCTCGAATGATGGTGTATAATGAATAAAAAAGGATGACAGAGCCTAGGGACCAAACGATACATATGTACGTTTTTTCATTAAGAACATGCATCCATTATCACTTTATAATTCAATCAATGAGCTAATAGCTGGCACATAATAGAAACGTTTGACAATTATTAATCAAAAAACTTTACATTCTCTCACTTGGTCCATACATTTAACTTGATGTCTTAACGTAATTTCATTGATTATCATTTCTCAAGAAATAAAAATATGAATCATGGCAATAAGTCATCTAACAACGAGTATTACCTTCCATGTATTACAATGTATTCATTTTCTCAAAAATTATACTTCATGTGGCAACATTATTTAATGAATAAACCCTAACCATGGCCTAACCATCTCTGCGAGAATGGAGGTGCTCCAGCTCTGGAGGAAGTGGACTCAAAGAGGCGCCGTCAGGATCATCCAACCCATGCCTAATTGTTTGCAAGGCCTCTATAATCCCAGAGGTATCATCCGAATCAAGTACATAAGGGCTCCACGGTCTCGACAAGTTAGCTAGGTTATCTACTAAAGCGGCCCTTATATATTCATCAGGATCACAAAAGTCGGGCTCGTACTTTCGCCAATCAGGGGGATCCAGTGAAGCCGTTTCCGAAAACACCATTTCAGGAAATGACTTCCTAGGGCGCTTGGACTCCAAGAGGCTGCGGCCAAGGTAAAAGCCTAGTTTGGAGAAACAACTGGCATAGGCTTCTTTTCGCTGAAAGCAATCATTAGAAAGTCAGTACTCTTTCACCGCCTCTCACGCGGCCTCATTGATCTCTCGATGCCTGCCTTCACTAAGATTGGATATCTCTTAACGAGCCTGCGCCACCTAATCCTCGAAGTTGGCAAGGGATCTCCAAAGTTGAGTGTTTTCCTCTCGAGCAGTGGAAAATGAAGATACCATCTCTTCATACGCTTGGACCTGCTCCACAGATTTCTCTTTCCATTTTTGGGTCTCAGATTCTGTTGATTAACATCTTGTAGTCACTACAAAAAACTGGTTTTTTTGCGGCGGTTTTTTAGCGGCGATTTGGAAAACGGCCTCTAAAGCCCAAATTTAGCGGCGGTTTCCCAACCGTTGCTAAATTCCTATTTAGCGGCGGTTTTCTTAGCATTTAGCGGCGGTTTTTCGAAAACCGAAAAACCGTCGCTAAAATACAAAAAAAAATTAATAATTAAAAAATAAAAAAAATTAATTTTTGCGGCGGTTCAAAACCGCCGCCAAATTTATTAAATAAAAAAATTAAAATTAAATTTAACAGCGATTTTTCGAAAACCGTCGCTAAAATTAAAAATTTTAAATTTTTTTAATTTTAGCGGCGGTTTTAGAAACCGCCGCTAAATTTAAAATTTTAATTTTTTTTTAATTTTTTATTTTTTAAAATTTTAATTTTTTTTATTTTTGCGGCGGTTGTAGAACCGCCGCTAAAATAAAAAATTTTAATTTTTTATAATTTTAGCGGCGGTTTCTAAAACCGCTGCTAAAATTAACAAAAACCGTCGCTAAATCACTTAGCGGCGGTTAAAAATCGCCGCTAAATGCAAAAAAAACCGTCGCTAAATGCCAGTTTTTTTGTAGTGAGTAAGGCCCTGAAGTTGGGTTTGGAGGCCTTCGACTTGTGTGTGAAGGCTCAAATTATCGGACTCCAAGTATCGGATATTCATGTTTAGCACTTGCTTTTCCTCACCCCATTGCTAAGACTTGTTCATCCATTAAGCAATCTTTGCTTCAGCACGAGCAATGCGAGCCCGATTCATCGTGTTTGTCACCACGACTCCCTGAGCACCCTGCCATAAGAAAATTTAAGCAAACAACCTTCAAAAGATTATAAAATAAAAATAAAAAAACAAACAGAGAAATGGGAGCTTACAATGGCCAAATGGCGTTCGAAATCATCCATGTCATCAGGGGAGTTTCGAAAATAACAATCCTCGTTTCGAGAAAGAATGGTGGAATACAACAAACGTGTCCTAACCTGGCGCATGTTTATGGAATTCGTATCCAAAATCCCTGGGTGCACTATAAATTCCTCGCCTCGTGCCCATCGGCCCTCTTTCAGATCTAGGATGCCTATAGTTGGTGGAAGGAGCTCGGCAAATTTGGGCTCTAAATTTCGGAGACGTAACCTCTCCTCATTGTGTAGGACCCGACGCTCAGAACGTTGTGGGCTAATCACCCTTCTATAAAATTGCCCACGACCAGCAGTATAGGCTGCATTGATGGCCTCTTGGTCAAGGCAAAAGGTAACCTCGATCTCCTAACCACCAGAATCACCAGAGTGGCATCATAATGACCGACGTACCCCGCGCCATTAGGGGCCCCGCACATGGTAATCGAGTTGTACCCTTCGTTGGGGAGTTCACCGGGCTCAATGGAATATTCATTTGGGGAAAGAGCTAATGGGGTGTCCACAAGAGATTCCATAGGAATAGGGGCGATGATCGGCTGGAAAGTGGGTGGACCTGCCTCCCTTTGCTGACGCCGACTCTTTTTGTGACGACGTCGCACCTCACCAGTTTTCCCTGTCCCCTCAACAGCATGAGTCTCTGGGATGGCAGCAACATCTTTAGGGGGGAAGGGCGTAGGTTGAGAAGGCTCGTCACACGTCGCGCCCTCGATCGCCTTCTAGCAAGAAGTTCGCATTACTCGCCTCATATCTATCAAGAAGTAGAAAGATTTGCTAATCAAGATTAGTAAAGATAAATAAACATAGAAGGAAAAAAGCGCGAGAGAAAAAAAAAGGCCTAAAAACCTAGAAAAATGTAAGAAAAAGAGCAATCGAAAAGATTCAAACTCTCAAGAAGAGAGCATTTCTGGAGAGTGACAACCCCTCTTTCTACTTGGATGACAGTTGCCAGAGGAGCTGGGGGCCACATTGTTCAGCGGATAGAGCTGACAACGTGGCCAAGGCTAATAAAACCAGCGGCCATATCTTCATACTTGCTGGGTTGCTCTTCCTTTCTTTGTTGTGGGAATTTGTGTTAATTCAGGAGATGGGGCATTCGGACTTGAGGCTTAAGGTAAGGGCGATAGTTTAATATTTGTAGGGGAAATTGCGTAATCGACTTGTCTTAAATTTGGCAGTCCCAGACTTCCAGTCAAAGATGGTACCTTACGTAGACAACCTGCCATTGTTGACTGGATATCTACGACTTGAGTCACGGCCAGGATGGGAAGTCTGGCTTGCAAAAATATCCAACAGAAAATTAATATTTTATATAATAATTCTATAAAAGAATTATTTTAATTTATCTTTTCGGATACAATAAACGTTTTGTACAAGCATTTTAAGCATTTTAATGAATTTTCGTGTAAGAAATAATAGCTGAAGTATCAAAGATTTGTATTTATGCAATTAAAAAATATTATTATACTTTTTAATTTTTAATAAATAAATATAATAATCGCAGTGTTGAGACACATAAAAATTTATTTCCAATTGCATCACGAGTTGCTATATTTTCTAAACTGTTTTTGGATTTACATTCGCTTGACGTTATTTTCGTTTTATTCACATAAGGTGTCCAAGTTTTGCTCGATGAATTCTTAGGACATATGACCTTTCTCCTTAATATATTTTTTGGATAAATTTAAATACGAACACAATTTATATACATAATTTAGATATTTAATATAATTTATGTAAAATTTAAATTTTTTAATAAATTTTTGCACTGATTCAAATTCTAATACATTATGTAAAATTTTAAATGCTTGACCAGTGCAGGACACTCGTGCGAGCTTGCTTGATATTGATATCATAAAGAGGTGGTCTCGTTGTTGCCAAGAAGACAAAAATCCGTTGTACCCGTTATATGATTAAGCTACTTTATATATATATATATATGATATGTTATGCTAAAATTCAAAAATTAATTGAATAGGATAAAATTAATGTTTTTTTTTCAAAATTCAAAAACTAATTAAAAAAATTCACAAATGTTTTTTTCAGAAAAAACAAAATTGGTAAAAATGGTGATTTGTCTGAATAGTTTAGGTGTTCAATTAGAATCCAATTTGGCTTTGGTCCTTCTGTTTAAAATTTAATTTCTTATACTTCTCAATTATTTGAACTTTTATTTTAATTTCTTAACTATAAATATAAACTAATTATAGACAATTTATGTAATATCCCAAAATTCTAAAATAAACAATAATTATAAATATCAGCGTTGAGGTCATTATTGGGTATTTGAAAATTTAAGGAAAAATAATAGGTTATGTTGTTTTGTGAAAATAGAAAATTAAAGTAATTAATTATTTTATTTGAAAATATTTATGAAAATAATAAAATAAATTAAATTGTGAATTACTAAAAATTTGAGGTGTAAGTGAAATAACAGGAAATTGGAGTTTGGGGTGTATGTGGCAATTTTCAGAAGTTATGGGGTCTAAATGTGATTTGCGAAAATGGGTTTGGATTGCTTTAAATTTAATTGGGCGCATATTAATGTTGAAGAAGTGGCTGGCGCGGGTGGCAGGCGAGCATGAGGAGGCATGCGTGGTCGCAGGTTTGAACCTGTGCTGGTGTGCGCGCTAAAGGAAGTTTTGGCTGATTTTTTAGTCAAAACCTTTCCCAAAACGGCATTGTTTTAGGCAAGGCAGTGGGTTCAATTAAGCTGCCACGCGACAGCTTCTAGATGCTCTTCTTTTTTCCTTTTAAAGGCTGAATTTCAGTGTGTAATCGACCATTTAAGCAGCGAACAGCAAGAAAAAAAATTGGAGAAGAAGAAGTGGGCGCAGAGACCATTTTTTTTGGAGAAAATTCATGATTAAAAGAAGTTTAATTGCGGTTTAATTAGTCAGGTAAGTAAAGAATTATGTATTAATCATTTTGTACGGTTGGAATTTAATTTTGGATCCAATTTTATTAATTTTGGGAGCTTATGTTAATTTGCAATGTGTATTAATTTTGTGGCTTTCAAGTGTAAAAACGTTGTAATCTGATAAAGCGAGGCAAGCTCATTATTCCCTTTATGACTCTCATTCAATTTATGAATTTTGTATCCTCCCTTAATTCAGTTTGGTTCCATAAATTAATTACGTTCGTTATAAACGATTATTGTGTGAATTTTGTTTAATTAATTTAATTATGAGACTTCTGGGTTAAATACCTTTGTGAGCCCTTTTCATTCTCTGAACCCCATGCCTTTCCTTAATTCGTTTCAGTTTTGCATAGTAATTATACGAATCGAGAATTTTATTAGCATGATTTAATTTAAAATAAATATGAGACTCGTTGAGATTTTATTTATGGTGTGCCTACATGGGTAAAAAATTATTAGTAGCATTATATGTTTAAGAATTTTATACAATTAAATTATTAATATTACACGGTAGATTTATTTAATGAAAGTTATGATTTTATTAATTGCTAGGAAATGTTTTATTTCACAGCAGGAGTGCAAAAAATGCAAGAAATAACTGTGTAAAGGCAAGTTTCTAACCCTCTCCTCATATTCTTTAATTCCTGTGAGAGACCCCATGGTTTCTCATATTTTATACCCTTTCTTACTCCAATTTGGCTCCTAGCATTATTTATTGAGTTATTATCCATTTGGTATCTTTTAAATTAAATTCGAGACTTCTAGAATTTTATTTGTTGTGTGCCTACGGGGGTTTGTACCGCCCCTATTCCTTTCAGAATGATGCTGAACCCAACTTGGGGATTAGGTTCTTAGAGGTACGAGTTTATTTATGGATTTCTCAGGTATGAGTCGATTAGGGCTATCGAGTAGTGAGGCAGTGGTCGGTTGTCTGGTGACATTGGAGTAAACTATCATACAGCCCTGAAGTGGACCGTCGGGGCGAACACTCCTAGTCATTGACTTTTGACCAGTGTCGAACACTGTTGATTAGATCTGCCATTATGTGATTTATTGCATGATTCGATATGTTGTATTACCATTCATGATTTGATATGCACATGTGTACGGGATGCATGTTGGGGTATTCATTTATTGAGTATGCTTGGACACGAACATTCTAGCATAGTTAGATTGCATCCGACACAGGCATATGCACCGCGTGTGGTTTATTATGTGGGCAGAGCATGGCCTGATGCCTGGATGTATGAGCGCCAGTGTATCACGTTGATGCTCACTACGCCATTACATTTTTATGTGCATTGCATGGTTACTAGCAGTTCATAGTTTTTGGACGGGAGGACCGTTCCAAGTGAGCCTACGGCTCAATTATTCTACAGCTCGGGTGTCGGGAGAATCGACACGAGCATTCGAGTGACGGGAGCACCGACTCGGGACAGCGCACACAGGTTTTTTCGAGGCATTTGTTGCCTTTCAGGGCAGCGGCAGATTGGTATGAGACTTGGGTGCCGTGTGTTTTGTGTGGGTCCCAAGGATCAGTACATACTTTTATTTACGCTTTTATGCTGTTTTGGACATCTCATGGCTTGTGTGTAATTGGGAGTTAGTGTTTTGGGTAGAGTCTAGTGGATATGTTCAGCCTTTAGCCTTCTTTTCTTTATGATTGCTGAGTCTCTTGACTCACTACGTCATTGCATTTTTATGTGCATTGCATGGTTACTAGTAGTTCATAGTTTTTGGATGGGAGGACCGTTCCAAGGGAGCCTACGGCTTAATTATTCTACAACTCAAGTGTCGGGAGAATCGACACGAGCATTCGAGTGACGGGAGCACCGACTCAGGACAGTACACACAGGTTTGTTCGAGGTATATGTTGCCTTTCAGGGCAGTGGCAGGTTGGTATAAGACTTGGGTGCCATGTGTTTTGTGTGGGCCCCAAGGATCGGTACATACTTTTATTTACGCTTTTATGTTGTGTTGGACATCTCATGGCTTGTGTGTAATTAGGAGTTAGTGTTTTGGGAAGAGTCTAGTGGATATGTTCAGCCTTTAGCTTCTTTTCTTTATGCTTGCTGAGTCTCTTGACTAACTTTGCTTTCCATCATTCCAAGTAGTGGCAGCGAGGGTCAAGGGCAAAGGAGTTAGCCTCTAGCGGCAGAGTCAATATGGTGTACAGACAGTCCCATCAGTCCCTGTCAACTCTGATGGTTGAGTAGGGTATACTTTATTATTTTTTACTGTGCTGGGTCATTCCTCGTGTCTCATGTATGTCGGCATAGGGTTTTGTATTCATTTATTTATCTTATGACCACTCTACTAGTGGTGTTCCCGTAGTGCATGCATGTTTATAACTTCGCTTCCGTTGTTTTAATTCTTGTGTATGCATGCCAGCATAGTTTTTTTATCTTATGTTTCATTCTTTCTCTTTCAGTAGGCGCTCTTGTTTGGGTAGTCCAGGTGGTTGAAATATCTGGGCGAGGGTGTTTACAATTTAGATTGTACATTTTTTTCTAATTATTTATAAAAATATATATACTGTTACAAGGACCAAAGTTACAAGCTTAGTTATCAAGCATTGCCATACATAAAATAATTCTACTATTCTACTCTTTAAAATTTAATCATTCAAATAAGTTGAGTGATTTATATGAACAATGTTTTAATACTCTTTATCTGGTCGAGTTAAAAAAAATGATTTCATTTATTTAGAGTTGATTTATTGGGGTTTGTATTTATTATAGGAGTAAATTGATGAGATATAAATTAAATTTTGGTCATTTGGCCTAGACCCCATCTAAATTCTAAGGTTTATTTAATCAATTCCTAAACTTTTTAAAATTAGTTATGATAACCTCACAAAAACTTAATTTTAGAATCGTATTGCTGCTAATTTTGAAGTTTAAAAATTGATTAGACGATTTCAATGTTTGGAGAGTATTGAGTGTTAGACAAATAAACTGATCTAACATGTTATAAACATTTAATAGCGTTTAGATCAATGCAAAAAATAAATCATGGATTACCTCCAGGGCACTTCCAAGCTCTAGAACACCTCGAATGATGGTGTATGATGAATAAAAAAGGATGACAGAGTCTAGGGACAAACCATACATATGTACATTTTTTCATTAAGAACGTGCATCCATTATCACTTTACAATTCAATCAATGAGCTAATAGCTAGCACATAATGGAAATGTTGGACAATTATTAATCAAAGAACTTTACATTCTCTCACTTGGTTCATACGTTTAACTTGATGCCTTAACTTAATCTCATTGATTGTCATTTCTTAAGAAATAAATATATGAATCATGGCAGTAAGTCATCTAACAACGAGTATTACCTTCCATGTATTACAATATATTCATTTTTTCAAAAATTATACTTCATATGGCAACATTACTTAATGAATAAACCCTGTGTTTATATTGGTACTATACAGATGTGTTTTCTCAAATAAATTAAGAGTTCCATTCATAATAAATAAGAGTTCCATTCAAATATCAAATGTATAAAATTACATAGTAAAACCAAGTCTCATCTTATCAACATGATCCTTGAATTTCAATGGTGGCATGCCTTTAGTCAAAGAATCAGCAATCATCAACTCAATATTGACGTGCTCAATGACTACTTTTTTTCTTTAACATGTTTCCTTATAGTTAAGTACCTAATATCGATGTGTTTACTTCTACTTCTACTTCCACTTTTGTTGTTCTTAGCTATAAAGACAACAACTAAATTGTCACAAAAAATTCTTAATGGTTTAGAAATTGAATCAATTACCTTAAGCCCATATATGAAACTCTTGATCCATACACTGTGTGAAGTAACCTCAAAACAAGAGACGAACTCAGCTTCCATAATGGAAATAGTAGTCAAGGTTTGCTTGACATTCCTCCATGATCAACTCCACCGACCATCATAAAAAAGTATCCTGATGTTGATTTATATATATGAATCAATGCAGCCAGCAAAGTCAGAATCTGAGTAACTAATCATTTCTAGATTATTCATTTGTTTATACATAAGCATGTAATTCTTGGTCCCTTAAATATACCTCATTACTTTCTTTGCAACTCTCAAGTGGTCCATACCTGGATTACTCTAATATTGTCCTAACATTCCTACAACAAATATAATGTCAGGCTTTGTGTAGACTTGAGCATACATTCGGCTTTCGACAGTTGAAGCATATGGAATGTTCTTCATTTGCTCCCTTTCAAAATCATTCTTCATACATTGGTTCAAATTGAACCTATCACCATTCACAATGAAAGCTACACTTGGTGACCAATCCTTCATCCGAAATCTCTAAAACTTTATTGATATAGGTTTCCTGATATAGACCTAAAATGCCTCGAAATCTGTCTCTATGGATCTCAATGCCAATAACATAAGATGTCTCAGCCATATTCTTCATATTAAAATTTTTAGAGAAGAACTATTTTACTTCATGTTGCAAACCCTTATCATTGGTTGCAAACAAAATGTCATCCACATATAAAACAAGAAAAAAAATATTACTCCCATTGACCTTTTGGTATATGCATTGATCCATGGGGTTCTTAACAAATCCAAATGAAAAAATTACTTCACGGAATTTAAAATAACATTAACGGGACACTTGTTTTAGGTCGTATATGGATTTCTTAAGTTTGCAAACCAAATACTCACCATCACTAGAGGGGAATCCTTCAAGTTGTTTCATATAAATCTCCTCCTCTAGATCTTCATTGAAAAAAGTTATTTTCACATTCATTGTTGCAACTCAAGGTCAAAATGAGCTACTAATTCAACAATAATGTGCAGAGAATCTTTCTTAGATACTGGAGAAAAGATTTTCATGTAATCGATTCTTTCTTTCTGAGTGAATGCCTTAACAACGAGTCTTGCCTTGTAATTTTCAATGTTTCCTAATGAGTCTTTCTTAGTCTTAAAGACCTATTTACAGCCAATGGCTTTTGCACCATGAGGCAACTCAACAAGATCCCAGATTCTTTTACTTTTCATAGAATTCATCTATTCCTTCATGGCATTATACCATAATTCTGCCTATTTGCAACTCATGGCATGTGAAAATGACTCAAAATCATTTTCGGCTTCAATGTTGTAGATAGGTTCTTGTAGGTACACTATAATTACTAGGGATTGTCAACCTCTTAGTTCTAGTGAATCTTCTTAATATTGTATCAACATCTTCTTGAGAAACTTGTGATTCAGCCGACTATTCAGGCGGTGTTAGTAATTCCTGAACTACTTGATCCACTAGAATGTTGCTAGCAACTTGTGGAACTTTATTGATTAGTTGTTCAACATTGGTTGGAACATAAGGGGTGCTGTGAACTATAACCAATCTATCATTTGAGGTGGAAGGTTAAAATTCTAAATGATCATGTTTAGGAATTTTGTTCATGTAATGATCGCTCCCACTAATCAAGTCATTCTCAATAAACTTGGCGTTTTTTTATTCCACAATTCTAGTGTTGTGAGATGGACAATAAAATCTGTATCATTTATATCTTTTGGCATATCTAAGAAAAACCCATTAATGGTCCTCGAGTCCAGCTTCTTCTTTTGTTGATTATAAATTCTCACTTCAGACGGACATCCCCAAACGTACATATGTCGCAAACTTGGTTTCCAACCCTTCCATAATTCAAATGGTGTATTTGAAAAAATCTTGGTTGGAACCCGATTTAATACATAGATAGTCGTCGTTAGTACTTCAGTCAACAAGGATTTAGAAATATTGGAGTTGCTAAGCATACTCCGCACCACGTCCAATAATGTTTGATTTCTTCTTTAGGCCACACTATTCTGGTTTGGTGAACCAAGCATGGCGTATTAAGCAACTATTCCATGCTCTTAAAGAAATTTAGCGAACGGACCAGATACTTGTCCATCATCAGTGTATCTACCGTAATACTCTCCACCTTTATTTGATTTCACGATTTTTATTTGTTTTCCACATTGTTTCTCTACTTCAACCTTAAAGATCTTAAAAGCATCTAATACTTTGCTTTTGTTATGAAGCAAGTAGAGATACATATATTGTGAGTAATCATCAATAAAGGTGCTGAAATATTTCTGACCAAGTGAGTTCATGTTTAGACTACATATATCAATATATACATTTCTAATATGTTTGAACTCCTATTTGTACCTGTTTTGGACTTATTGGCTTACTTTCCCTTAATGCAGTCCACATATATTTCAAAATCAGTAAAATTTTAAGTACCAAGTATCCCATCATTCATTAATATTTTAATTCTCTCTATGGAGATATGTTATAATCTTTGGTGTCATAACATAAAGGAGTCATCGTTAATAATACACCTTTTAGTACTAGTATGAACATACATTGAACTGTAAATAGCATTGTCTTGTAAATTAATACAATAAAGATCATCAACCAAAATACCATTTCCAACACAATCAAAGTTATAAAACAAACTAAATGATGTGTCTGAAAATTTTAAAAAATATTCAAAAGGCACAAGTTTGAAAACTGAAATCAAGTTTCGTGAAAAATTTAAAACATGAAAGGTCCTATCTAATTTTAAAACAAAACCACTAATTAAAGTCAAAATACACATCCCTATAGCCCCTACATGTGAGCCCATCTTGTTTCTAAATAAGATGTTTTACCCACTTTCTACTGGCTTCCTTATGTTTTGCATACGCTGCAAGGAGTTTGCAATATGGATTGTAGAGCTAGAATCAATCTACTAGGTGTTAATATTAACATTAACCACATTAGATTCATAACAAACAAACGAGGTTGGATTATCTTTATCCTCAAGCCATTTCTTGAATTTAGCGCAGTCTTTCTTTGTAACGACCCGATTGAGCGATAGAAAGGACTGGAACAACTTACCTTCATGAGCCTACACGAACTTCCCAGGGGGGTCACCCATCCTTGGATTACCCCAGGTCAAGCACGCTTAACTTGAGAGTTCTTTGCCTACATTCAGCCCAAAAAGTATCCAGCTGGTGTTGTTTCTCTCCTTACTTATCCTCGATATATACTACTCTCCTCTAGGCTCTCGAGGTATTACATTCTCCCCCCCTTGAGCACATAACGTTCTCGTCATGCGACCTTACAACTAGTCTCAGACTTTCTCTCATTTGGAGGCTACCATCCTAGAAGCCTACCAGGAGCCGCTCCTTGAGCAGGCCTCGCGCCCCGACGCCACTTCCCCTCTCATTAGACCGCCTTCTCCAAGGGTCGGCTCTAATACCACCTGTAACGACCCGATCGAGCGATAGGAAGGACCGAAACAACTTACCCTGATGGGCCTACACGAACTTCCTAAGGGGGTCACCCATCCTTGGATTATCCCAGGTCAAGCACGCTTAACTTGGTAGTTCTTTGCCTACATTCAGCCCAAAAGATATCTAGCTGATATTGTTTTCCTCCTTACTTATCCTCGATATATACTACTCTTCTCTGGGCTCCCGGGGTATTACATTCTTCATGTGTCCATTCTTCTTATAGAAGAAACACTTGGACTCCTTCTTAATATCAGTCTGGGGTTGTATTTTACTTTTCCCCTTCTGATTAGCCTGAGATTTGTCTTTTCCTTGTATTGTAGTCAACATTACATTTTCACCATACTCCAGCACAAGCCTCTATTCCTCTTAAACACACATGGTCATTAATTTATTGATTGGCCATTTATCCTTATGTGTGTTGTACAAGATTTTGAATGGCGCAAATTGTGGTGGAAGAGTGTTCATGATACAATGCACTAAAGAAATAAATCGGACACTATAACCTCGAGTTTCTTAAGTTAAGCCCAATGTCCCTCATCTGCATTATGTGCTCAAGCATACTTTTCACGTTGGTAAGCCTCAAGGATGAGAACTTCATAATTATGGTGCTTGCAAATGCCTTATCTAAAGTGATAAATTGATCATCAATTACTTTCAGCAAATACCAGACCTTCTCATGCTAATCAAAGGACCACGTATACTATCAAAAATTTTAGTCTCAATGAACATCACGCTTAGACGATTAGATCTCTCCTAACATTCATAAAGTGAAATGTCCATTGTAGTGTTGGAATCAATGATTGCTAATGGCTCGTCTTTCCTAATAGTATAGTCAATGTGCATGCACCATAAATGGAGAAGAATTATCTCCTTTCATATCTTAAAGTTATCACCTGTTAATTTAAGAATATCAAAACGAATATCAGAGAAATTAAGGCTGCGTTATCTTTATTTTTCAATTTTCAATTTTGAGTTTTGAATTTATTTTCAGTTTTCTGTTTTGATAGTCTATTTTTAAAAAATTGAAAACGCGTTCTCTTTGTCATTTTGAAAAACTATTTCTCAAAACAGAAAATTAGAAAACGCCTTCTCTTTGAATTTTTAAAAATAATTTTTTAATAATATTTTATTCAATAAATTTGATTATTCAGTAAATTAAAAATATTTAATGTTTATAAATTATTAAAAAATATATACATTTTAAAGTTAGTGAATTTTGTAATATTTTTTTCCATTATAATAATAATATATGAATAAATAAATGTATTTTGAGTTTAGATTTTGTTTTGGATGAAAACAATCAAAATAATTTTTTGTTGTTTTGAGTTTTTTTTATAATTTTTTTTTGTTTTCAAAAATACATTTTTAAAAACAGTAAAGAGAACGCGTTTTCATTATTTTAGAAAATTGAAAACTAAAAATGACTTAAAAACAAAAAAGAGAACGCAACCAAATAGGTTGTGAACTTGTATAAATATTATAAATGCTTATGTCAAAATTTTGAGGTCTAATTAAATAAATTGCATGTTTTACCAATGTAAATCATACAGAAATGAATTTAATGACATAAAAATTGTATGTGAACTAAATTTTTAATTCAAACATATTTATGTCTTCTTTATGATAGAATTATCAAATTATACACTCAATTCATGATTTATGAATACATTATGTTAGAATAACTCATAAACTTTATGATAAAACTATCAAATTATGTACCATAATTTCTATGGGAATATTATGAGAATAATTTGATATTTCATCATAATTAATTATATAAATATAATAAAAGTTTATGTGGGATAAAATTTATTATATTAAATATAATTAATTGCAATTCTTTATGTGATCCTAAACATAATCTATAATTTTATTTAATTAAGGATGTTGTGGCTAATTCTTAATTAATTAAAATTATATGGATCACTAGACATTTAAATATTATGCATAAAATTAAATTTTATGTAAATAATTTATATTGCATATTTTAACTATGCACCAAAAATATTCTCATATATCATACAATAAACATAAATATAATATTATGCACATATTATTAATTTTATGCAAATGAACTCATTCAACATATTGCATAAATTAATGAGCAGAATAAATTAATTTATGCAAATAAGTTGAAGCAAATAATTACAATTATTTTTTTTTTTTACAGAAATGGGCCAGCAGCTATCCTTAATTTTGCAGGCCAATAATGGGTTAAAAGATGCAAGTCCAAAGTGAAAAAATATGCAAATCCAATAGCAGGTTAAAATATGTAAGCCCAATAATGAATTAAAACATGCAAGGCCCATCCCACTTAAAAACTTATGAAAACATTAGCAATTTTCAGGCCCAATAATAAATTAAAATATACAAGGCTCACCTCACTTAAAAGCCCATGAAAAACCAGTCTATTTAATGGCCAAATTGAAGCACTAGCCCATGAAAAATCAGCTCGTTGATGGACAAATTGAAACACCAGCTGAACAGTATCGTCTTCAACCTCCATCCCGGTCTTTTTGACCCGATTTCAACCCATCAAGTAGACTCGATTAAATCTTATGATTTCAACTATTAAATTAGATGATTTAAATTACAGAATATTAAAAAAATAACTTCCTAAAGATTTCTAAACTCAAATCATCAAAATATTCCAGAAAATTGTAGATCAAATCTAAACTTCAACGAAATTTGTTTCCAAAAAATTTTCTAAAATTTTGGAAACGTCAAGGCAGAGGCAAATAATGGCTCTCATACCAACTGTTAGACAAATAAGTCAATCTAACATACTACAAACATCTAATAGCATTTAGATCAATGTAGGAAATAAATTGTGGATTACCTCTTGCCATTGTTGTTCTTTCACGTTTTCTATTAGTTTTGACATTCCAATCTCTAGAACATGATGAAGAGAAAATTACGATAGAGCTTAGGGACCAAACTATGTATATATATATGTACATTCATCCATTAAGAACGCACATCCATTATTACTTTACCACTCTATATTTTTAGCTAAATCAACATAACTAGCACATAATAAAAACATGGAACCATTATTAATCAACTTTACATTGAGACCAGAGGGCCAAACTTGAGGAGTTATATGGTTGATTTACCCTTATTATAATTTTTTATTTTTATTTGTTTTCCCCTGATCTTATTCATTTATATTGTCCGTCTAATTCTATCCCACAAGTGAACGAATCGTGACAAGTAATATAGTGATGAATAGAGTGTCGTACCCACGAGGACTAACTTTTGACGTTTACTATAACTGATTTAACCTTAACCTAACACACACATTAACAAATAATTTAACTGTAATGAAAACTAATTTATGAATAAAAGATGCAAACAAAATAATTCCTTTGATTTAAAACTCACAAGACTAAGGCACTAGGGTTTGTGAATCCACTATCGGCCTTCTATAATTCAATTATTCATTACTCGGGTCTTGCTATTCCTTATCTTAGGTTGAAAATCGATGATTCAATCACAACCAAAAGCTTCTCTCGATGGTCATTCAGTTCTATGAATATATATGAGATTAACTATCTCTAGTCAACCTTCGAACATATAAACATGCATTCAATCACGGAGATCATCAAAAAATGATTTCATATGACATAACGGTATCTCTACCTATTATAGGACCCTATGTTGATTGCTATCATGTCTAATCCATATTGAATCTCTCGAAAGCAATACAAATCACAAATATGTTCCAATGGTGATCAAGCATTAAAACAACATTATGAACATAACAAACAATCAACCCGAATGGATAAGAAAATAGCAAATCGAATAACTTTAAATCAAACTATTAGAAGTCGAGGTTTCATCATTCACCCTAGTTATAAAAACTTAGCTATGCATGCTCTCAATCAAAAGAGAAGGAAAAGAGTTAGAATCCATAACAAAGAATTGAGAAATAAAAGAAAAATACAACCCAAGAGTAGTCTTCAATCTTCCGTCAACTTCTCTTCTCTCCCCAAAAGATCCCCAAATCTCCCAAGAATAAGTCTTTATATAGTCCTATTTAGGTTATCAAAGTCATATACCTTGAAGGAGTCTATTTTTCTTTTATTTGGATTGAAACGGGTTTAAAACGGCCTTTTTACGAAACTTTGAACCCTACCGAGGTCCTACTGCGGTATGCTTGTTGCTGCAGACTCGTGAGCTCCAGAAAGCAATTCCTAAAGCGGTCCTACAGCGGTATGCATTCCGCTGTAGGACCGTGAGCTTCAGAAACTAAACCTTATAGCGGTTCTACAACGGTATGCATTCCGCTGTAAGACCGTTAGCCTTCTTCTTTAGCCTCTTGCTTTATCATCTTCAACTTCTTGCTCTCGATACTCTTTCGCTTTCTTTTAATTCAAAACCCGACCATGCCTCTAAGCTTCATTTCACTCCCATCATGTACAAAAATCACTCTTTTTGCTCCATATCTGCTTTAACACATGCTCCACATCTACATAACCATATATAGAATCAAATCAAGTAGAAATCATCCTTATTGAATGTATAAATGCTAAGTTTATAGACCAAAATAAATGTATAAAAAACACTTATCATATATCAAGTTTCAATCTTGAAGACGTATGTCTAACAAATGAAATTTTATTCTTTAATTGTTAGACAAATTTGCAAGTGTTTATTATAAGATTAGTAGGAAAAATATAAAATTTGTATTGTCTTTATAATGTCTTGTTCTTTGTTATTCATCTTCGTAAACATTGTTATCGGTGCAATTTCATACCCGCTGAATTAATTTTATGAGTTGGCCACTGCAACCTCACCTCATCCTCACGTGAAATAATTTTGTAAGTTGGCCACTGCAACCTCACCTCACGTCCAAAGCACTACGGAACCATGCTATGGCGTGTCGTGGGTCAACCCCAACAGAAGAAACTCAACTGCACTCAAATTATCGACCATCATGGACCATATCAACCCCACTTGGAACTACCACTTTGTGTTCCAAATCACACCACCTCATGGCTTTGTGACATCCCCCTGTCAAAATGGTCCATCCTCTCTAGTCACCCGGAAACACAAATCATGTCCGTTCGGTTCTTAACACCAAATTGGCTGGCATTGGCTGGCCTGGCCATCACAATTCACAAATTATAGGATTCCGCCAGCTAAAAGAGTCTTGTCAGGGCCAGACCAGAGAGAGACAAGGGGAAGAGGTCGAATCCTCCCTCCCTCCCTCTACTCCATTTTGGTCATAGGTCTATTAAGTAAAAATACAAGTGATACCCTCGTCTGTTTTTGGAAACAATAAAAACCTTTGATGCTATTAAAAAATTGCATAAATTCACTATTTTTCCCTATACTATTAAACTTTTTTTTTCTCTTTCTCTCTCTAAGCATATTTTCTGAATTACAGAAAATATATTTAAAAACTAAATGTATAAATTTGAATATATATATATATATAATATCTAAAAAAAATTAAGGAAATGCACTAGCGGTGGTGGAGCATACCAAAAAAAAAATTAATTATTTTTTTATTATATATAAATACATTTTTTAACTTTTAAAAATATAGTTAAAAACTATATATACATAAAGATTTGAGTATATATATATATATAAAAATGGAATGCATTGGTAGGAGTAGGTTTATCAATGAGTCTGGACTAACCTAAACATGACTTTATATTTAACATGACTTTATATTTATTATGTTTATTAGATGAGTTGAATTTGAACAGACCACTTTTTCTAAAGTTCTAAGAAAGACCTAGCTAGATCCATTATTAACCACCCATCCATTCCCCCCCCCCCCAACAATTCAATTAAAATTCATTTCAAATTGCAGAAAGAATGCAAATATTTTAAATTGAGATGTAAAAAGGGGCTCATTATAAACTAATAATAAAATTAGTTTAAAGTTAATTCTATATATCTGATTAAAAACCATGAGTTCAAAATTTGTTCACATAATTTTTATTTTTTAGATAAAATATACAAATAATATTTTTAAAAAAATAATTTTATTAACAAGCCTTCATAAACATCAAAATGATGTACTTGTCGCCTCCAAGGCGTAGATTAACTGATAAAGGAAGAATTTGTTGGGGTGTTGCTCTTTGGGCTCTCAAGTTCCGTCGATCTCTAGTCAGGATATAGTTCAGTAAATAAGGAGTAATTTTGAAAATGAAAAATGTTTGTTGCCGTCACATTTGTAGTTGTGTTAGAGGTCGAAACTTGCCTGCTGGATCTCCTGATTTATCTCTCCTGCTAGAATCGTGGGGCTGAATAGTGAAAATGCGAGCGATAACATGTAATTAAAAAAAAATAAAAAAATAATATAGTTGTCTGCGTAATAGAATAGATACAGAATAACACATAGACTTGTATGTTTTTATATACACATACTGTGTAGTGTAGTATATGGGTTATAAAATGTATCTAATCAACAAACAGCACAAGGCGTGACTTGTTTTTAAATGAATTTGGGTGGGTGGAGTCTGGCCCTTGGTAGAGTTTGGACTTGGTGAGTCTTCTTTTTCATTTCTAGACTAGATAAGAAGATTACAAGCAGCAGAAGGAAACAGGGCTGTGGGAGGGTTGGGCCCAAGAGGCCCAACCTCAGCCGGCAAACTGGAATCCCTACAAAACGGAGATGAAGCTGCTGGGTAGTAGATGTCAAACATTGAGCAGCACAAAAATCATCACATATCAAACTCTTGACTCATTTCTTTAAGAAATTCCAAATATTTAAAAATTGAAAATGAGAGCAATAAGGATTCAATATTAAAATATCTTAAACAAAATTCATTGCTCATGGAACATATAATTTGACACCCATATACCATAGTCCAAAGACAGAGAGATCAGGGCCGGATCAGAATTTAGGTTTGGAGGACTGAAATTTAAAAAATTAATGTACTAAAATTTTTATGTAACCAAAGAATTAATACAATCAAATTTCATTAAACTTGTGCTCGACGATATTTTAAAACAAAAAATTAATTAAACTTATGTTAAATTGATTTTGCTCACTATGAATTGAAATACTTTCACTAGTGTAATGATCTCTCTTTATGAAAAAAGATAACAACGTTTTTCCTTTCTTATTGTTTCTTCTAAATTCTAAGATACACAAACAAAAAATAGCACAATTTAATAATCTAATAATTAAAATATTTAACTCAAAATTTGAGAGAAATACAAGTCTAATACAACAATTGTATTTCTAGAGTTTAAACAATAGAAGACAAAAGTATGGTAGATTCAAATATTCAATAACAGATTTACAATAACAAATTTTAGAGTTCCAACCATGCCAATTTTTAAGTTCCTAACTAAATGCAATAGTCAAATAGGTAAGCAGACACAAAGTTAGTAGAAAATCACTTACTTGATGAAAAAATGTAGCGATTTCAACAACAAATCAAGCATAAACAAGAAAAAAAATATGGGCGAAAAATAAAAAAACTATATACATTTAACTATCAATCGAGAGAATCAAAGAACTGAAAGAATAGAAAACATACATGGGCAACTGGGCTCGAATAAAGCAAATCTAGAAGCTTGGGGGGGGTAAAACGAAGGCCTGAATCAGAGGCAGGGCAGGGAGCAAGAGGGCGAAGTCGATTGGCCGAGCGAGGGTGGCGCGAGGGCGAACGAAAGCAAGAGAGAGGCAATTAGGCGGAGAGCGAGGGCGAGAAGCAATGAAGGCGAGCGAGAGCAAGAGAAAGGCAGCGAGGGCTGGAGAATGAGGGCGAGCAACAGCAAGAGAGGCAAAGAGCGAGGGCGAGCGACAATAAGAGAGGCAGAGAGTGAGGGCGAGAAGCAACGAGGGCGAGCGACAATAAGAGAGGCAGAGAGTGAGGGCGAGAAGCAGCGAGGGCGAGCGACAGCAAGAGAGGAAAAGAGCGAGGGCGAGCAAGAGCAAGAGGGGCTGAGCTCGAGCGAGGACGAGTGAAAGCAACAGAGGCCGAGCTCAAGCTAGAGCAAGAAAAAGCCAGTGAGGGCGAGCTAGAGCAAGGGCAAGCACGAGCTGACGAGTAAGAGAAGAGGAGGCAGAGAGCGAGAGGCAACGAATGTTAGCCGTGAGCGAGAGCAAGAGCGAGATTGAGAAAGGAAGGAGAAGATAAAGGCTTGCAGGCAAGTGGGTGGGCTAGGAAAAATTAGGGTGGGCTGGGCTAGGGTGGGTTGGGCTGAGTTTCGATTGGGATAATATTAAATAATTAAAAAATTTACTTTATAAATTTTATTTTTATTGTGAATTGTCTTAGACTGAATTTCAAAAAAAACTCACACATACATTCACTCCTGACAGATAAATGCATAGAGAAACGGGTGGTTTTAATTAGTATTGACAGATATACACATAGAGAAATGGGTGGTTTTAATTAGTATTGATGATAAGAGAATCATATGATTAAAGTTTGGTAAGACAGGGAAAGGACAGAACAGAACAGAAAAAGGAGAGGCATTTGATGGTTTTCTTTTTGTTTTTTGGGCTTTGTGACTGATTAGATCATCCATCTGAGTCATCCATCTGAGTCCAGCATAGTGGATTCTCCTACGTTTCATTCGACAAATTTCATATAAACTTTTCAGTTTCAGTGCAGTGCATTGTCGACATGGGGTTTTATTGCTTTATTTTTGGCTGCACTGCAGGGTGATGCGCATCGCATTGTCACTGACCATGGTTTCCAACACCTCCCATACACGTTCAATGCCCTCCAATCCTTCTCACTCATCAATTAACTTTTGTGAACATATATATATATATATATATAAAATGACAAAAAATTAAAAAAGAAAAGAAAATAAAAGGCGTGTGGAAGGGGCGGTGGGCAGTTCAGTCTTCCCCCGCGTTATTCACGCGGAATGGGGCCCTTGAGCGATGACTCATTGCCAAGTCTTCTGCGTAATCATTTTAAACAAAAATTATTATTGTTTCTCATTAATTATCATGTTTATCATTACACTTTTAACAAGGCAACTGGATATTATACTTAAAACAAGCAATCAATGAGAATGGGCAGCCATATTTCCTATATTTTAAGACTATTCTGACAATAAGCAATTAATGAATGACCCACTCAACTTTTGATTGCGTCAGATATATCATATAGTTTGACCTAGTAGAGTTATATAAGAGGGCAAATTCACTTCTAGAGCACAACTAAACTAATCGCCAGAAAGCTACATTCAATAATAACGTGAACAGAATAATGCTAAGTGTCATGACTGATGACAGTCATGGGGCTTAGCTGACAGCACACCATTGAAATTTGTGCTGCCAGCTAAGCGTCATGGCTGTCATCAGTCATGACATTTTACTCGCGTGGAAAGCTTCAAACTTGTCATCAAAACTACTGTCTTTGAAATTTGTGTATTTGATAAAGACTGATTTAGAAGAAGAAAGCACGAAAGAGTGACAACACGAAAGAAAATAAATAATTTTCTCACCTAAATCGGGCAAATCGTTTTAAGTAACTATTTATTTAATTGTATGTGATTATAATAATAATAAATTGACTATATCACATAGTTAGGAGTGCAAATGAGCTGAGCTGTTCGAACTCAAACTTAATTTTTGACTCGATAAAAAGTCATTCAAATTCGTTCGTTAAGATAAATGAGATAAGTTTGAACTTAATTTTGAAACTCAATTTGTAAATGAACTGAGGTTAAACTCAGTAAAGTTCGACTCATTAGCTTGAAAGTTGGCTCAAATAAAGATTCATGAGCTGACTCAATTATAGACTTGTGAGTTGTCTCGAATAGAGACTCGCGAGCAAACTCGCTTATAAGTACCTTATTAGTTGATATTGATAAAAAATATTATTTTTTATGTTTTTATATATAAGATAGTATCACTGAAATTCTTTTGTCACATTAAACAAAACAAGGTATGTGATTCTTGAAAGCTTTTGATGTGTTGGTATTTTATAGGTTGATATATGTGATTTGATATATAATTATGATTACTAATTAATATTACAATTTCAAATTGCATGTAAATATTTGGAGCAGTTAATTTGAAATTGAATTGAAAATATTTTTGTTGTGTTGTAATTTTAATTATACTTTTATTTTGAAAATAACTAGACAAGTAATTTGATTATCTTTTTGTATGATAAATGATATTATGCTTATTATAATTTATGAAATTATTATTACTTAATTATCTTGTCGATGCTATATCTTATTGATTATCAAGTTGGGTTCATTTAAGTATATTTATTAATTATCATATTAATATTTATTTTTATTATACATCATTTTATTAATTTTTTTAAATAAAATTTTGATAAATTTCAATCTGAGCCCAAACTCAAGTTGGGGCTTGCTCAAGCCCAAGCTCGAGCTTGAGCTCGGCTTGAGTCGAGCTCGAGCTCAAACTATACTAATCGAGCTCAAGCTTGAACTTGTCATAAAATTTATTGAGTTAAGTCGAGTTAAGCGAAACTCGACTTAGTTTGGCTCAGCTGACTTGCACCCCTAGACATAATTAGGTACAAGTAAAATAAATTGACTAAGTCACAAAGTTGAAAACTTAATTTCATGAAGACCATATTGCTATATTTCAAAACCAATAGGGTTGACGTTTCAAAATTTAGAACAAGTTTTGAAATTTACTTAAAAAAGAAGCTTCGAAATATTATTGTATATACAAGTTTGGAAACATTATTATCCAAGTTTTGACAAATATTGAAAACGAGGACAAACTTTTTATTTTCCAACTCAGTCCCCACCTGTGAAATATATATTCAGCTCTAACATTGCTGGGTGTTTACAGAACCTTGCCCTAGCTTTGCTGCAGTAGTTTTCAATCCCTGCCCTGGTTAGCTAGCTGGAGCTTATATTTGTATATTAGAAAATTTTTAAGTTCATATATAGCCAGTAGTCATCAATCTAATTGCTATGTCTTGGAATTATCATCTTTATATGATCTTTTATTACTCAAATTTTTAATTTTGATAAAAGAGATAAATCGCAAGTGGAGAGTTTGTCTCACTATACAGGATAAAAAATCAAACTCATGACCTACTGATACAAATCTTAATTTATTGTGATTAAATTATTTATTCTGTGGTCTGAGAACATCCTATTGCTATGTCTAATAAGATGTATGACATTATAATTATTTTACCGACAAATAGGAACTATCACATGATTTGATTCATTTGTTACCCACCACCAAATTTCATTTTTAGGTTATCAAATTCAATTTCAATAATAAAAACATTCATTTAGGGCCAACTAATTTTGTTGTTAATTTGTATATGTGAACTTTCTGTTTATGATTTCAAATTTTTATATTCAGTTTTTGTTTCCAATTGAAAAAATAAAAACAAAACTAATCTGTCATTTGACTTTTACTATTATTTCAAAGAATTTAAAATTAAAAATGTAAAATGTCATTTGATAGATCTAGAAAGAGATGAAACCATGCATGGTTAAATCTTAAATAACTTAAGTTTATTTGACTCCGATTTATAGCGCCAAAAACTAATAGAGGGTATGTCCAAGTCAATAACAAAAATCAAAAAGATTTTTAGAGACGCAAGTACGTATAAAAAGTCTCTATACAAATAATTTAAATCATAAAAAATTTGAGGACAATTTACATTAATTTTTCTCTAGAGGATTTGTAAGTTCATAATATGTATATGCATATATATATATTTTGCTTAATATAAGTGCATTAATTAGAAAAAAAAATATGAACAAACTAAAACAAAAATGACATAAAATACCATTTTAGTTTTTCTTTTTTTTTTGTGTTATTTGTTGGACACAAGTTCATGTTTTAAATACTTAGAACCTTTATTTAATATGTTTTTAATTTTTATTTTTTTTTGTATTTGTTGTTATAATATAAGTATTTTAATGATTATATTTGTGTAATTGTTGATTAAAATGGTTTTTTATATAAAAAAATGCTTCTTTTAATTCCCAAAATCATAAGCTCACTTGGTCAACACCCCCATATAATTGTTCTTACAATTGTTTAGTCATGAGCTCAGGAAGGCAAGTCATGTCATTCTCCATATAGCTGTGGTGCTTGTCTTTTTTATGCATACATTACCCTTCGACAGACCATGACGTCTACCAGAACAAAAAAAAAGAAAACAATAAAGAAGACCACGAACACGATCGACCTCCACAAAGCTTATCCACCACGGGTCCACGTCAACTCCTTCATCGTCTTCTCTTCCATTATGTTGTATAGAAACGAAAACGAAAAACGCTTTTGATAAAAAATGAAAACGTAGAAATAGACGTTTTTTTAAAAAAATAGACATAAATAGAGTCCAAAACGAGAATAGGAAACGTTTCCGAAACGTTTTAGAAACGAGAAAACGATACCTATAAGATGTTTTCGTGTAACATAGCTCTTCCAAACGGCTTTCACATTGTCTTTCATTCTTCTTGCTTTGCTTTTTATTAGATTCACGTTGTCTTTTCTAAATATGTTTTTTTTATTGAGATTAACAACCAAATAAAAAACTGATCATAATAACTCTCTTTCAATCCAAATACCTATATGAAAGGATAGAGCCAGTGTATGTAGACACCAAGACTTGTAATTAAAACAATTCATGGGACTGATCGGTGGGGGCCTCGTAAGGGAGAGCATCCCCAAGACTTGTAACTAAATCATTTTATCTAGACAGGGAAGTAAGAGAAATATTTGAAGTTTTTTTTAAGATTTATTAAGATTCTTGAATTTTTTTTTTAAATTCATTTGTCAAATAACGAGATTTGTTTTCTGAATTTAAATTTGAATACATGTAACTTAGGTTCTCTTAGGTTGAGATTTCGAAGATAAATCTAAGTTAATCCCTTTGATATTAATTTTGGGTTGAGTAATGGACATGTAACGAACTATGACTCATTATTTTTTAAAGGTATCTCGGTGATTTTATTTTTCTTGAATACTCTTTATTTTTTCAAGGATAAAAGAGAAAGTTATACCATTATTCACTATAATAAATTTGTTTTTATAGTAAAATAAATGTCTCTAAATATAATATTATGTTTCTTTAAATATATATTTCTAAAATTAATAAATAGCCATTATGGATATAATCAGCAAAACAAATAAACAGGATAACTGTGCTACATATACTAATGGGATGATGGGTCTAATGACTTTTATAAATCAAACTTCATTATCAATTATCAAGGCGTCGCGAATGAGAGGATCTCGAGCTTCATGAAACCCGATCAGACTTGGATGAAGCTCGACCAATCCTTGGATGAAGCTTGCACAAGCTTCATCTGCGAATAAAGCTCGCTTGGGCTTTAGCGACGGTCACACAAGGTGCTGCATCAGGGTGACGAGGGTAGAGGTGATGAATCTGTAAATTAGATAAGGATATTTTTGTCATTTGATTTCTTTGATCTTTCTCTTAGTAACTCAATTATTTATACAAATAATATTTTTCTAACTATTTTATCCTCTTTCCCATATATGTGCCCTGTTTGCTTATGCCGTCTCTAATGTATTTTCAGTGAAAACTATTATTATCAAAAGTACACATTGAATAATTGAGATGTATATAATAAAATATTTAAAGACATATTAAAATTTGTTTATATCGAACTCCAATTATTTGCCTCTTACCAAAAACTTTCTTGCAGCGATGTAAGTCTTGTTTGGTATACAGATAAAGAGAAGATTATACCATCAAAGAGGCGATAGCCATGCTTAGAATATCAAAAGAGTTAGAGACTGTCCCCTTTTTTTTTTTTAAGTTGAAATTAAATAATTCCACTTTTAATTTTAATTTCTCTCTTTGGAGTGACTGTGAGATAAATTAATTCCAAATTCTTCTAGCTATAATTTTCTCCCACTTTTGTGGGGTTAAGATTCTTAATTGAATTTTTCATCAAAAACAACAAAATCTTAATTGAATCGACAAAAAGGTCCTTCATCTATACTACAAAAAAGTTAACTTTTAGCATCGCAAGAAATCTATTGCTAGATGCCTAAAATTCTATAACTAATTACTTAGCGACGAATTTTAATCAATCGCTAAAGTAGGAGTTACTAATTTCTTAGCAATTTATTTTTAAATTTGTAGCTAATTAGAGACAAAAAAAAAAATTTGTCGCCAAAGTCAAAAATTTTATCGCTAAATTGGTCATAAAATAGGTCACATTTTGGTTTTACATAAGAAAAAAAATTTCTTGATAACAACTTTTTTGTCACTATTATTAGCCCAATTGCAACACGACATGAGGCTCATGCCACTATGCATGACTTCCTATTTTTTTTTTTTTCAAAAAATGATGTTTCTCTTGTGACTCAAATCATTGAAGGCCCTAACATAAGTTATTGCTTCCTTATATTTAAACTATTATTTTCTATTCTCTATAATAAAATTTCAATTTCTTGTCTAACTCTTGATCTTACTAACGACTAATCAAATTATTATATGTAAAAAATATCAAAAATCCTTAATATGGAGTTTAGAGACAAAAACTTTTCCGTCTCTAAATTTAGATGCCTTCACATATGTTGTTAATATTTATATTCTAAAATATAAATTTTTATTGCACGTATACTTTTACTTTTGATTATTTTTATTTGATGTTCTTTAATTTTGTATAAATAGAGATAGAATTAATTCCTTCTCTAAACTGAGGGTAGAGACGAAATAAATTCATTATCTACTTCCGTCTTTGGTGTGTGTGTGTTAGGCAGGGGGGGCGGGGGGGAGCATACAGAATTTGATTTCAGAGACGTAAAAATTCTATTTCTAAATTTGTCTTTGAGCAAAAAAATTAGAGAGAGAAAAAATTTGTTTATGACCCCATCTTTAAATCAAAGACAATTAATTTTTGTCTCTAAATTTATTTCTAAAACAATTTTTCCAAATCTATCTCTATTAGAGATGAGAAAAAATTCTCTCTAAAATCCATTTCTAATTTTTATTTTTTTTTGTAGTGATTAAATATTTAGTAATTGATATTTAGGTGTACCTAATTCAAAATTTATTATATTAAACATGGGACAGAATTAATTTTAATTTTTATGCAATTAAAACTTAGGATATCAAACATGGGATATAATTATTTAGTCTATCACAAATTTGTCCTAAACTTAATCTTATCCATATTTAATTTGGATACCAAACAAGTCTATTATAATTTTGTCCTATACTTGATATCATCACTATTTAATTTAGATACTAAATAAGAGGTAATAGTTATGGTATAATAAGTGCATTTTATTTATAATGTCTAAACACTTTTTTTGGTGAAAAATAAAGTATATTTCTAACCAACTAATAAAAATATTTATACACTAAAAATAAAACATATTTATTATACTTTAATTAATCATTATCCTATTATTTTAAATATTGAATTTAAATAGTGATGAGAATAAGTTAAGTATGAAGTAATGGCGAGACTATATATATAATCTTATTTTATGTTTGATAACTTAAATTTAATTTACTGTGCATTATGATGCACCCCAAGGACACATTATAAAACTATGTACAAATTTTATGTATATTTCTTTTTCTTCCACATCTCCGTTAACAAATTTATCATTGAACTTTCGATCGTTTTTCTTTATTATTCTTTTTATAACTCAGATTCTGAATTTTGTCTCACTAATTTTAGGAGTAAGTAGTTTTCCTCTCAATTCAGCTGTCAAGCAAACTCGAATTCGGTCACAAACAAAGGTGGATGTAGAGAATAAGCATGAGCTGTAATCCATACAGGGGCGGATGTAGGGGGGGCTGGCACGGGCTTCAGCCCGTGCCAGCCCCAACTAAACAGTAAAATTATATATACTAAAGTAATATATATATATATATATATATATAAAAATACAAATGCCCAGCACAGCCTAGCCCCAGGCCTGCCTCTGCATCCGCCCCTGAATCCATATAACTCTTAAATATCCTCTGGATCTAACCCATTTAAGGGGGGAAACTGAAACGACCTATAAATTTGAGGATCGCTTCTCTCTTAAATCTGTTCTTAAATCAGGCTCTAATCACAACCCATTCATACATAAAATAAAATATTTAATTCACACATCTACATAAAATAAATACCATCACAAAAATTTAATATAATATTCCTTATAAAACTCCACATACCTTATCGCTCACGGCGGTGGGGGATCTTTTTCCATCTTTCGCCAGTTCATATGCCGACAAACGCAGAAGAAATGGCAAACAGAATGGAGTGACGTCCGTATCTGACGTCACCGCTTATCTCTTCATGATTTGTATTTTCCTTTTTTTTTTTTCTCCTCAATGGACTTTGATAGTCTGACTCATTACCCATCTGCAAAGCATATTCATCTTTATTCTATTCATTAAACAAATTTTTCATTAAGTATTATTTTTTTGTTATATTATTTTTTATCACGCACAACTCTCCCAATTATAATAAATTTTAAAATATTATAAATCACACTGAAAATTAAAATCTAATTATCTAAGGAGCATTTAAAATTTTCTATTTTTTTTTAATTTATACAGGAAAGAACATAGACCACCTTCTAGCCAGGGGTGGACTTAGGGGGAGGGACGGGCTGCGGCCCTCCCCCAGGCAGGCCCATTTACAAAGAAGGGAATTGAAATGACTTATAGATCTGGAGCTAATTCTTTCTCAAATCTGTTCCTACACCTGCCGCTCTTCTAACATTAATTATAAATAAAAAATTCTCGTGCACTATATATATAGCTAGCTAGCTAGCGGGGATTGACGGGGAGAAGATCATCATCTGATCATCTCAGCTGAGCTATAAGACAGAAAAGGTAGCTAGGGATCGATGGAGGGTCTGGTGAAATGCTCGGCCAACTACGTCCCTCTCTCCCCCATAAGCTTCTTGGAGAGAGCAGCTTTTGTCTGTGGAGAGAAAGTGTCTGTTGTTTATGGCAGCCATATTAGATATACATGGAGGCAAACTCATGCAAGGTGTATCAATCTGGCCTCTGCTTTCTCTCAGTTGGGTCTCCGCCCTGGAGATGTTGTAAGTTCTCCCATTTTTCTCTCTATTCCATTACTCACACACACACACACACACACATGTATGTATATTTTTTCACTATATATATATATATATCAAAAAGGATTTGAATATGCATAATAACTGACAAATATAGCTAGCCTGCATCAACTAAACGGCGAAATTTGTGTGTAGACTTGTTTCGTAGAGATTTAAACATTTTATGTAATATATAATTTTATTTTAGTTAGAAATTAACCAATCACTAAGACTCATAAAAAAGTTACGCAAGGAGACATGCACTGATACAAAGGCGATCATGAGGAGAAGGCTCTGTAGAGCAGACAGACAAAAACAAACTAAATAAATGCTCCAACTAGATACAATAGCGAAACAAGCATGATGCCACCTAAAGAGACTAAAGCACACACCACAAAACGTACACCTTAGAAAGCGTCCTATCTAAAAGGAGGATAACTTGCAATTTAATGTATTTTTTAAGCCGTTTTCACTTAAAAAACAAATGCACTGAAACTAATTCAGGTTAAAACTTCAAAGAGTCGAAGCATGACAAAGCTCAATACCAAGGCCCAAATCTCTAATTAAAGACAAGACTTAAAATCAACACAATAAAACATATGCTAGGAAACAAAGCTACAAATTTAATAGCATATTTTGTAAAGGTCAAGAAAAAACCATCCTTGTGTGCAGGCTTAATTATGGCTGCCTCCGCGAATAATTGAACCATTCAATGCCTCATTTGCAATCCTGACTTAATGGGATTATTCAAACTAATTAAATATTAGAATATGTGGGTCAAAGCAGACACGGCGGCGAGATGTGTGCAAACACTGGTCCCCAAGTGCAAGTATCATCTCATCATCATGCATGGTTAATTAATTACAGAAGGCCAGCTCCATTTAAATCTCTGATATATCATTAATTGGGATACTTCAGGAACAGTCTTGATGCATCCATGAAATGAACAACTGAATTTCTTCTTCTTCTTTTCTTCATGAGGACCCACCTAAGACCGGCAATTACGCCACAGATGCCAACGAATTCTCAATAGATCCATCAGCCATATATACATGCCACCAATAAGGTCAACAAACATATCATGCCATATGCCGTCTCACGTCCACATATCCATCCACAATTTTTTTCAATTTTTACGGTTCATGTTTGTTCTCTTATGGCATATCATGCCATATTTCTCTCCTATTTTCCGCCATTGCATTTGAATCGATCCGTAGAATATGCGGCTAGTAATTTACAATCTGTCTGCATGCAACCCTTTTCCTTGGAATACTATGATTTATTCCTAGAAAAAAACAAAGGACACTATTAACTTACTGGTAGTCTTCTCATGAAATGTGCCGGCTCATTATTAATTGAATCTAGTCAACTTGGGCATGAACCATTATTTTCTGGTTTGGAAGCCTACATGGGAGAGAGGACCCGGTCGATGAAATCTCACTCATCTAGAAGGTTACTAAAGCAGCCTCGTCCCTTGAGGATTTGTAGACCCTCGTCGAAGATCTATGCACCTCTTAGAAGGATAGGGTCGAAAACTGGAAGGAGAAGTTGGTTGCCAAGCTCATTGCCTTGGAGGCAGACCCTAATGCACAAGCAGAGACACGAGAGTTAGCACTAAAGGCCTAGAGAGCCTCATTGGAGGCAGACGTGGCTCTGTTGAAGTGAGCCTTGCTGAGTGGCCTTTTTGGTGGGGGTGAGGCGACTTTAAAATTGAAGGTCCCTAAGCCTAAGACCTTCACAAAGGTACGTGAGTCCAAGGCACTCGAAAACTATTTGTGGGACATGGGGAGTACTTTAAGATTGCCCACATACTAGAAGGTGAGAAAGTAGATCTAGCCAACAGGTTCCTTACTGGGGATGCCTAATTATATATGGTGGCGTACAAGAGCGTCAGTGAATGACCAAGAAAAGCCTTAAATCCAGATGTGTGATGAGTTAAAAGTGGAATTGAAGGCTCAGTTCCTATCCTCACATGTATTATGGATTGCAAGAGAAGTACTAAAATAGCTAAGGCAGATTGGATCTATGTGAGAGTATGTTAAGCAATTTAGCTCATTGATGCTAGACATCGAAAAGATGATAGAAGAAGATTGACTTTTTAATATCTTCATATCGGGTCTCCAATCATGGGTCCAAACCAAATTGAGGAGACAATATGTGACGAATATGCCCTCTGCCATGGTGGGTGCAGATGCCCTTGTGGACTTTCAAGCACTCAAGGCCACTGATGGTGTAGGAATGAAGGAGAAGGACAAGGGGAACAAGAAAGATGATCGTAGACCCAAAAAGAAAGGCATGTGGGTGTTTTATCTGTGATGGACCACACCGTGCGAGAGAATGTTCTAATCGGGAATGACTAAGTGCACTGATTGCTGAGGGACAAGAGGACCCAAATGATGACAAGGAAGACCAGGAATGGGTGTCCTCTCTAGCTAGGTGCTAGTAGGCGTAATCCAGGCCTAAGCTCTAACAGACGATATCATACAGGTGCATGTTTCAGTGAATAACGTTGACTGCTATGTGTTGGTAGACAATGGGGCCTTACACAATTTTATTGCGGACAAGATAATGGTGGCATTGGGGTGGAAACTTGAGCCATGCCAAAACCACATCAAGGTAGGCAACTTCGTGACCCAAAGTGTATGAGGAATGGCTTCGTGACCCAAAGTGTTGGACGACTTTGACATCATCCTTGGCATGGACTACCTGATGAGAGCCAAGGCAACACCAATGGTACACTTAGGTGAGATTTTGATTTTTGATGAATCGTAGTTGTGTTTTATTAGACTGTCTGTGTTTAGCAGGTTGCAAGATAAGGGAAAAAACAACATGCTCTTTGCCATGCAGATAGAACAAGGGTTAAAGAAAGACGAAGCAACGTATTTGGGAAGATTGGTTAAAATGAAGCCAGACCAATGGGTAGAAGTCCCCAGCTTAGTGGCAGACGTGTTGCTTGAGTATGCAAATGTGATGCCACCCGAGCTACCAAAGGCTTTGCCACCTAGACACGTAACTAATCATCGAATTGAGTTATAATCTGGTGCAAAACCCCCAACTAAGCCCCATATAGAATGGCACCTCCCAAGTTGCATGCATAGCCAAGTTGAGGAAATAGTTGGCCGAATTGCTATATATAGGCTTGATCCACCCATCCATTCAAGGCATCCTATGGTGCCCATGTGCTATTCCAAAAGAAGCAGGATAGGAATCTAAGGATCTGCATTGACTACAAAAACCTTAATAGGGTGACTATTAAGAATAAGTATCAAATTCCCCTAATTGGATACTCGTTTGACAGATTGGCACGAGTCACCTACTTCACAAAGTTGGACCTACCTTTAGGGTATTGGCAAGTTAAAATTGTTGAGGGAGATGAGGGGAAAACAACTTGTGTGACCAGATATGGAGCATATGAGTTTTTAGTGATGCCTTTCGGCTTAACCAATGCTCTAGCAACCTTTCGTAACTTGATGAATGATGTTCTGAATGAATATATTGATCAGTTTGTTATGGTTTACTTGAATGACATTGTGATCGATTGTGAAACTTTAGAAGACCATTTGATGCACCTGAGAAAGGTGTGTTCTCGATTAAAAGAGCATAAGCTATTTGTGAAGAAAGAGAAATGCTAGTTTACCTGTGAAGAGATCATGTTCTTGGGGCATCGTGTGAGTAAAGGGCATGTTCGAATAGACAAGAGGAAAGTTCAAGTCATGCTCAATTGGTCTACCTTTGCAAAAGTTTCAAAGCTATGATCATTCCTTGGACTAGTGAACTACTACAAAAAGTTCATCTAATGGTACTCGAAGAAAGTTGCATCCTTGACCGATCTATTGAAGAAGGATAAGGTATGGCAGTGGAATGCCAAGTGTTAAGAGGAATTTGACTAGCTGAAGGTAACAATTGCTTCAGAACCAGTGCTAAAGTTGTCAGATTTTGAGTGACCTTTTGAGGTATACACTGATGTTTTTGATAAGGCCATTGGTGGTGTCTTGATGCAAAATGGGCATCTAGTTGCATTTGAGAGTGAAGTTGAGCATATGTACTCAACTCATGAGAAGGAAATGTTGGCAATGGTACATTGCTTGCAATTATGGTATGTTTACTTGTTGGGGACGACATTTGTGGTATGTACAGACAATGTGGTCAATACATACTTCTCGACCCAAAAGAAGTTAATAGCTAAGTAGGCATGTTGGTAACAACTCTTGTCGGAATATGACTTTGTGTGGCAACACAAAGCCGGGCTATTAATCGAGTAACAGATGCATTGAGTAGGAAGCATATGCAGATGGTTGTTACAGCCATTAGCCATATTAGTACTCAACTCTTGGATCAGATTCCAGAACAAGCAAAGGCTAAAAACCAATATCAAAAGCTAATGTAATGAGTTGCTAAGGGTGTGGACCGACAATATTGCGTTAAGGATGACTTTTTGTGTGCTAAAAAGGACAGGTTGTATGTACTTTGTCGCACTGGCTTGTGGCAGATATTGTTGCATGAGACTTATGACATAGCATAAGCTAGTTGTCCTGGGATAGCATGGATGAAAGCGTTACTCGTGCAACTACTATTGCCCAAAGATGATGAGAACATAAAGGCCTATGTTAAAACATGCATAGTGTGCCAATAAGATAAGGTTGACAAGAGGAGGGAGGTTGGCTTGTTGTAGCCTCTACTAGTCCCTGAAAGACCATGGGTGTTGATGTCAATGGACTTCGTAATAGGTTTTTCCAAGGTGGATAGGAAAGATATGATCATGGTGGTGGTGGATCAGTTCTCCAAGTATGGAATCTTTGTGGCTAGTCAGAAGGCATGCAAGATAGAGACCATTGCTAAACTATTCTTCAAGCATTTGGTGAAATATTTTGGGTTGTCAGAAGATGTCAGTGATAGAGATGCGAGATTTACGAGCCAATTTTGGACTTCGTTGTTCAATTGACCTGAAATTTTCAATGGCCAATCATCCCAAATTGATGGCCAGACTAAGCGGGTGAATGTCTTGTTAGAAGAATATCTTAGACACTATGTGACAGCAAGTCAGAGGAATTAGGTGAATCTCCTAGACACTGCTTAGTTTTGCTATAATTTGCATAAGTCTTTTGCAATGAGTCAAAATCCATTTGAATTGGCCATGGGCCAACAGCCTTTGATGTCTCATGAGGTGGCTCAAACAGATGCAGCCAGTTGGTGCCTTACTGCATACTAGTTTGCCAAGGAAAGGCAAGACATGCTTGAGGAGAAGCATGATAGTTTGGACAAAGTTACTCGTCGGATGAAAAAATATGCTTATCAAGGGAGGTGACCCTTAAAATTTTCTATGGGAGATAAAGTGTGTCTGAAACTTACTCCCCAGAATTGAAAGTAAATCACCAACAAGAAGGTACATCATGGGTTGATACCGAGATATGATGGACCATTCGAAGTACTTAAGTAGATTGGTGCAGTGGCTTATTGTCTTCTTCTACTCGGGAAGCTTAAAATCTATCCCACATTCCACATGAGCTTTTTGAAGCCTTACTTCGAGGACAATACACCTGATTGGGTCCAGGCCAAGAGGCCCTCTCCAAATATTTGAGTGCAACATGATCGAGAGATTGAGGCAATCTTAGACCATCGCACACTGGGGGAAAGCAAGAAAAACAGGCATTTTCAGTACTTGGTGAACATGAAAGGAGCTCCAGATGGGGAAAAGAGTTTGGAGAGGAATACAACTTTGTGGCAACTCGAAGATATAATTCAACAATATTTATCTTCACTTCCGATGAGGGTGTTGGAATCCCCTCTAGTGTGGGTGAGTTGTAATTTCCATGACACACTCATAGGTGTGTTATATTGAACCTATGAAGCACATTGACATGAAGAGGGTGTGTCAAAGCAAGATGGGGATGGCTAACATGCTCAAGTGTTGGAGGCATAGGGTTGTCGTGTCAAGGTGGCAGCAATCATTTGGTGAGAGTGGCTAACACGCTTATAGGTGTGCATCCTGCACCTATAAAACACATTAACACGAAAGGGGCATGTCTTATAGGTGTGCATCCTGCACCTATAAAACACATTAACTCGAAAGGGGCATGTCAAGGCAGCATCCGGATTGCTAACGGGCTCAAGTGTTGGAGGCACAGACTGCTGTGCCAAGGTGGCAATATCTTGTGACAATAAGTCTCTACTAACCTGTAAAACACATTAACACGAAAGGGGCATGTTAAGGCAGGATCTAGATGACTAACGGGCTCAAGTGTTGGAGGCACAGGCTGCTGTGCCAAGGTGGCAATATCTTGTGACAATAAGTCTCTACTAACCTATAAAACACATTAACGCGAAAAGGGCATGTTAAGGCAGGATCCGGATGGCTAACGGGCTCAAGTGTTGGAGGCACAGGCTGCTGTGCCAAGGTGGCAATATCTTGTGACAATAAGTCTCTACTAAAATAAGAGTGTCCTATTTTGACAAAAACGTGCCCCTGCCCTTTGCATGCATATATGCTTTATTGCGTGCGTTATAAACTACAGGGAGGTTCACAAACACCAAACAGTGCACCCGAACAATCAATATTGGAGATGATTTTGATGACGCGAGGTTCCATAATCAATTAAATTTATATAATATGTGAGTGAGACTTTCATCACCTTCCATTACTTCGATGAACTTAAATTGATTGGGCAAAAAGAAAACAAGAAAATTGTTCCGGAACTCGGATAAGATGTAACATCATTCTAATACTTAAGTCAATAAGAAATTTAATAGAAAATTAATAGTTCTAATAATTATAATTAGTTTCATACTTTTGTCTCTCACATCTCGAGATCTTTTTATACCTTTTGAAAAGAGAATAGTGATATGGATAGTTAGCCTTACATATATCATAGAATATTAGTTAATTCATCTAAATTCTCGAGTCAATTTAGAATTGAATTGTGAATTTTGAATAGGTGTTTATTATCTTGAATAAAAACACATGACACATTAGGGAGAGCTGGGACGTGAATCCCTTGGTAAATATTTTCCTCTTAAGATTGTGATTGCAGTGCTAGGCAAATGAGGCCTATCTTTATCTTCTTAAGAATGTATTTATGACTTTATTGTCTATCCAATTAATTTAGTTTCTTTATCTTGTTTTTATCCCAATTTTCTTGAAGAGGTGCTTTGTTTGGAGTCCTGGGTTTTTTTGGTGCTTTATATATATATATATATATATATGCTTTATATACTATTATATATGTACTCTTCAATGGTTTATATGTAGCAATGTACATTTAAAATGCAGTGCTTGCAGGTTAACATTGATAGTAAATATATATATTAGGGCACTCACTAAGAAATTAAATATAGACACAATCTTTTTTTTTTTTATACTTCATAGTTTTTTTTTTCTAGCTAGTGGTCGAATAAATAATATGATATGAATTCACCATCTAATAATTTGTGAATTATGATATGCTTTTTTCTTTTTCTTTTTTTTGTTTTTCATATACGAGAAAGGTTGCAGCATTAGCACCAAACATTCCAGCACTGTACGAGCTGCATTTTGGGGTTCCAATGGCAGGGGCAGTCCTTTCTGCACTCAACACAAGGCTTGATGCATCCATGCTCGGATTGTTATTGCAAGAGTTGCAGGCCAAATTCCTCTTCGTTGATTACCAATTCATCGAAGTTGTCCTCGAAGCGTCGAAATTAATCACAATTGCCAAAGCCAAGCCCCCATTTCTTGTTCTCATCCCAGAGTCTGATATTTCTGATCATCAAGAAATTGCACCCTCAGCCATGGAAGAACTCCCGCCAGGCAGCCTCCATTACGATCAACTTCTTGCGATGGGAAAATATGGATTTGAACCTATACGTCCTTCCGACGAGTGCCAACCGATCTCCGTGAATTTCACCTCTGGTTCTACCGGGAAGCCTAAAGGCGCAGTCTACAGCCATCGGGCGGCCTATCTGAATTCCATTGCTCGGATCCTCGCAGGTGACATGAGACCGATTCCGGTGTTTTTATGGACGGTGGACATGTTCCGCTGCAACGGGTGGTGCTTCACGTGGGCAATGGCGGCGATGGGCGGCACCAACATATGCATCAGAAGTCTCACTGCCAAAGCCATCTTCGACGCTATACACCTCCACAAGGTGACGCTTTTGTGTGGCTCGCCGGCCATCTTGAGCCTGATCGCAGAAGCCCCCGCCGCCGACCACATGCCACTTCCTTCCAAGGTGGAGATACTAGTCGCCGGAGCACTGCCGTCGGGTAAAGCTGTGAACAAAGTCCAAGAACTAGGATTCAGCGTGTCTCATTCATACGGAATGACAGAAGCCCTTGGCCCGTTCACTGCTCGTTCACTGAAACCACCTGAAGATGATCAAGCATGCGGGGAAGGGATTCACAACCTTATGATGGAAGAAATCGACGTGAAGGACCCAGAGACGATGATCAGCTTGCCCGGTGACGGGAAAACCATCGGAGAGGTGATGTTCAGGAGCAACACTTTAATGTCAGGCTACCTGAAAAATCCACAGGCAACTCAGAAAGCTTTCAGAGGAGGGTGGTATAGGAGTGGAGACCTTGGAGTTCGACTCCCAAATAGGTGCATAGAAATGAAGGACAGGGCTGTGGACACGATACAGAGTTTCGGTGGAGAGATGATAAGCAGCCTGGAGGTGGAGGCGGTGGTGGCAGGGCACCCAATGGTGGCGGCCGTCGCTGTTGTCGGGAGGCCTGATGGTGCTGTTGGAGAGACGGCGTGTGCGTTTGTGACGCTGAAGGAGGGGTGTAACGGCACTGCCGAAGAGATTGTTGAGTTTTGCAGGGTCAGATTGCCACAGTATATGGTTCCAAGGAGTGTAGTTTTCGGGGACTTGCCGGTCAACTCAACCGGGAAGGTACAGAAGTTTGTTCTAAGAAGGAAGGCCAGGGCCATGGGCAGCCTTTCTAACTCAATCGGGCATTGAAACAGAGTACGATTTTGTTCACCCTCGGGTGATTTTATCCTGGGTAAAAATATCATTTTAAATCTCTCTCTTGTCACTCAGTTTATCCCTCCTTTGGGAAATTCTATTTGCAATCAAATGATCGCTCTTCACAACTCATTTTTAATATTCTTAAAATATTTTAAGATAAAAACTTATATATGTCCTTTATTAAATATTTGACACTCAATCACCTATTATTACTCTTCAAATGCGTGCACTTACTTTCTCGACCATCATCGCTACAATCACTTTACTCACCCACAACTGAATATCGTGCAACCATTATTATTTAACACCGAGCATTACGCAAGCACTATTATTCAACATCAAACATTACTCAGCCAAATTCTTCTCATTATAGCCAATTACCAGTTACTATCAGCAGTTACTATCACCGATATAAGATTATTATCTGCAAATGTTTACGTAGAACTTGATAAAGAAGATAACGAGTATTCCTATTTTGGTGAGAAACAACACAATTTACAACATCTATCACTAGTTCAATCACATAATTTACACATACACGACGGATGAATTAAAAAAAATGAGATTAATTAAAAATTAAAGAATATCCCTTCACTGCCTTGAAACCCCGAAACCCCGAGTTTTGGGAGATGCCCCAAACCCCAGGCTTCGGGGCTTAGGGGATGCTCCGAACCCCAGGGTTCGGGAAACCCCTGACTGCCCGAACTATAGAGTTCGGGCAGTTTGGGGTTCCTTGAACCCCAGGGTTCGAGGTACCCCTAACTGCCTGAACCCCAACTTTCTGAGTGTTCGGGGAACCCTGAATCTCAGGGTTCCGTAAGCACCCCGAATCCATAGATTCGGAAAAAATTAATTCTCCTGAACTCATGAGGAAAAACCATTTTTTCCGAATCCATGAATTTGGGAGAATGCAATTCTCCCGAACCCATGCGTCCGGGAGACTATTATATGTATATAGCATATTATATAATATGTTATATAATAGTATAAGATATAATTGAAATTGGGAGAATGGGTTTGAGAGAATGTGTAATGCCCCGTTTTTCGAGCGCATTATAATTCAGGACAATTTTTGAATATTTTTTTTTTATATATATATTACTAAAACTAAGACTAAACCATATCATTGCTCTTATACATCTCAAAATTTTCATTCATTTATCTCCAAAGAGAATTATCATAAACATTAAATGCGGAAGCTAGAATCGAACCTAATATCATAAATTAATCAAAAATCAGTTCTTACATCACGATAACACAAATTTCTCAACATGACTTAAATATAAGTTCGCAACTAACATTAACCCTAAATAGGGTTTTACATCATAATTTCTCAAACATTTAGAATTCGAAATAACAGAACTTAAATACATGAGCAACATAACATACATTTCAACTGATCATACAACTTATCATGCACTTTGCTAAGTGTCATTACATGTCTTATTCATCCTCATTTTTGTTATTATCTTCATCTGGAACGTTTGAATATTCCAGGGGCAAAGCCCAGGTTAGATGATGAATTATCTAAGTAAGGACATAAAATATTTAATACTCATGTATGTATACAATGCACATAACATCATAACTCTCATGTTTAGGTCGATTGCACCTTAAGATTACCTGTTATTTTTCCAGTCTCTTTGCTAGACCGAGGTGTACGGGTGCACCCTTGGCAAAGTAACGGAGCCAGTATCTAATCCTAAACCCATGCAACGTATAACTTTGAATCTCATCATGCTCATATGCATATTTCATAAATCAAACATGTAAATGCAATCTACATTACATACTCACATCAAGGCATGAAAACATGATGAAAATATTTACATAAAATCAAGTTTTGGTAGAACCATTTACAAGCTATTTTCATAAACTAAACCCAGTTGAATAGTACCACTTACCTTGTAAAAAGACAATTTTACCCCTAGCATAATTTTATCTCAAAATTCGCGTCAAACTTTCAATCGTACTCAATTATGAACCTTGGTGTACCCTAAGCATCATAATTATTTAAGAAAATCAGATTTTTAATTTTCTCTAATTTTCCTAATTTCTCTTATTTTCTCCTATTATTTCCTCAAGATTATGAAATAAATACTTTCTCATAAAATTTTCTCAATTTCTCTTCTCAATAATTCCTAAAGCAATATTCCTAAGCCCCATAAATTTCCTCATAATTTTCAGAATCCATGTTATATTTATTTCTCATTTTCTCATTGATTTTCAAGCATCTATTGCCTTAAAAAAATCCATAATAAATACTAATGATACATTTCTCTTCTAATTTCATCATCAAAAATTCTAAAATATCATTCTCATATTTCTGAAATTTTTTAAGATAACTCACCTTTCCGCAGAACGATTCAGTATTCTTCAATATTACGATGAAACCTCGATTTGCGTATCCAACAACGCCTTTTGCAACAAATTTTCACACAAACTACTAAATCTAGCCTATAGAATTTTTCTAGAAATTTCTTGGTATTTTTCTCTTTCATTTTTTTTTCTTTCTCTTTTCCAAATCTCTCTCTCACTCTCAAATCTTTTTTTTCTTACAACATTTCTTTTTCTAATCTAAGTTCTCAAACCTTTCAAGTTTTCTCTATTGATAGAAGGTTGAGTTAAGTTTAACATAATTGTAATGACCCACTATCTTTAATTATTTTGTCACATTTCTTAATTATTTTTTACTAAATCTAACCAAAAATCTTTAATTATTTATCCACATCTTACTTTATCTCCCAATTTCTCAATTATTTCACTCATTATCTTTGATTATTTGTCCACACCTTATTTTGTCTCCCACATTTCTCAATTATTTCACTCATCATCTTTAATTATTTTTTCATCTTTCTTAATTATTTTCCACTAAATCTCACTCATAATCTTTAATTATTTGTCCACACCCTACTTTGTCTCCAACATTTCTCAATTATTTCACTCATTATCTTTGATTATTTGTCCACACCTTAATTTCTCTCCCATATTTCTCAATTATTTCACTCATCATCTTTAATTATTTTGTTATCTTTTCTTAATTATTTTTCACTAAATCTCACTTATAATCTTTAATTATTTGTTCACACTCTACTTTGTCTCCAACATTTCTCAATTATTTCACTCATTATCTTTGATTATTTGTCCACACCTTAATTTGTTTCACATATTTCTCAATTATGTCATCCATTATTTTTAATTATTTTGTCATCTTTCTTAATTATTTTTCACTAAATTTCACTCATAATCTTTAATTATTTGTCCACACTCTACTTTGTCTCCAATATTTCTCAATTATTTCACTCACTATCTTTAATTATTTTGTCACCTTAATTATTTTTAACTAAATCTTCTTCTAAATAAATTATTCTTTTATTTAATTCATTAATTTTAAACCTATTTTCTTAGCTTACTAATTAGCCCATTTACTTAGTCTTTATTTTTCTAATTTAACCCACTAACTCTAAGCCCATTAATTTTTTTTCAATTATAATCTCTAATTGATGTTAAAAATAAAAAAATTAATTATTATTATTCTCAAAATATTAGAATATTACAGAATGGATACTATTACTTGTATATAATATATTATATACTATTATATGTATAATATTATATACATATATATTATAACTATATACATATATATAATGATTTTGTATATAAATTATTTCGTATCATTCAATTTTTGGATTAATATTATATTTATTTTTTCTTAAATTAATGTTGCTTTAATTTTATTTTTTTTGAGTTAAATGCAAATCGTAATAAAATTATGTTTATTTTTATTTCTTCAAAATTTATATTAAATTTATGACATTTTGTCATAAATTAAATAAAATCTAATAGCAAATACTAAAATAAAATATTATTACAAATAACTTAATTCACGTTTAAAAGTTATAATTATAATAATACAGCAAATAACAACAAATAATTCTAGTGGTCTGAAGAAGAAGAAAAAGAAGAAGAAGAAGAAGAGGGTTTAATGCACGTGGGGTGTCTTTTTTGAGATATGGTGTTTGGAGGGTATGTTTGAAATTGAAATAGTTGTAAAAAGTAATAAATGTGGTTATAAATAGTAAAATCTAATATTTTACTTATACTGGTTGTAGAAAGCAAAAAATATGATTGCAAATAGAATTTTCCCCCTCTTTTCTCTCTTTCCTCCCATTACGAACTCGCCTCACTGTTGATGCACCGGGTCAACGAGAGTTGGCAAGTCAACTGCTGAAAGAATGAAAGAGAAATAAGGTGTGTAAATAGAGAAACTTAAAATGACATTTTTATCCCGGGGTAAAGCTTCCTAGGTGAACAAAATCCCACTCATTGAAACACACGAGGTTGATGATGAATTCAGTAACTATAAGTACACCCGCTCAGATATCCCAACCACCCGATCTATCTGAACGGAATCGCTTATGAAAGGAAAAATAGGATAAAACACAAAACGAGAATTTACCCTTGGCATGCATGCATAAGAAAAACAATAGCAGAAGCAAACTACAAATATGCATGCACACAAGTACTCCGCTGGAACAACGGTCAAGGAGTATAATAATATATACAGACGCCTGTGCCAACAATAGAAGACACAAGAAATAACCTGGCACAAACAAAAAATAAGAGATAAAAATACTGACAAAATATCAGAGACAATGAGGGCAATTATCTGTACACTTTACCAATGCGACTGGCTGCTAGGCAATGCGATCTTCGCCCTCGACCTTCGATTTACCCTTACCTGGAATAATGGAAAGCAAGATGAGTCGCAAGACTCAGCAAGTTTATAAGAAAAGAAAGGCTATAAATAGAAGAGGAGATCACCCCAAACACAGTCTCGCATGTACACACAAGCCATGAGACGCTACAATACAACAGTACAGCATAATAAAAGCACATACCGGTCCTTGGAGCCCACACAAGACACTCGGCACCCAAGTCTCATACCAACCTACCGCTGCCCTGAAAAGCAACAAATGTCTTCAACAAACCTGTGTGCACTGTCCTGGGTCGGCGCTCCCGTCACCCGCGTGTCCGTGTTGGTACTCCCGACACCCGAGCCATAGGCTCCCTCGGAACGGTCCTCCCGTCCAAGAACTAATAACTAGTAGTAACCATGCAATACACATAAAAATACAATGGTGTAGTGAGCATCAGTGTGATACACTGGCGCTTATACATCCAGACATCAAGCCATGCTCCGCCCATATAGTAAACCACACACGATGTATCTGTCCGTGCTAGATGCAACATAACCAAGCTAGAATGTTCGTGACCAAGTATAACCAGATCATGAAAACCCCAACATGCAACCCGTACCCATGTGCACACCAAACCATGCAATAAGAATAAAATGTAACCAGTCATGCTATAATCACGTAACGGCAAAGCTAGTCAGCAATGCCTAGCACCGGTCAACGGTTAGTGAATAGGAGTGACCAGCCGATAACCTAAGAAAGACCGTACAATAGTCATTTCAACGTCACCGAATAGCCGACCCTTGCCCCCACTGCTCAACCGCTCTAGCTTATGAACAACTAAAATCCATAATAATATCCGAACAACTAAGAACCTATCCCCGGGTGAGTACGGCATCATTCCCACAGGCATAGGGGTGGCACAAATCCTCGTAGGCAACCAACGAATAAAATCCACGAGACCAGTTTAATAAATTAAATTTAAAGCAAACTATTCAGAATTCCATAATTAATTAACTGTTGAAACAAACGAAGGGAGGTCCAATAAATTGATGATGAAAGGAACGTTGTAGAGGGTATAAAGAATTTGCCTTTACGAAGATATACTTAGGTTTGTTTTGTCCCAAATCGGTAAAAATTATACAAACTGCAACACTCCAATAATTTGCCCAAATTAACAAAATTGGACCTTAAACGAAATTTCGACCATACAGAATATTTATTACTAGTTTCTCTACATAACTGGCAAATTAAATCTTCGATTAAACTTGATTTAATCTTAATTTCAACCCCAAAATCTCCCAATTTTTGTCCGCGCACACTGCTCTTTTTTTCCAATTTTTGCTGGTTGTTCTGCTGCGAAAGAAACGCCCAAATTGGGCTTAAATTGGAGCAAAAACAAGTGGACGAGGAGGAGCCACGTGGCAGCACACGAGCCAACCGTTGGGAGGCCACCACCTCAACCAAAATGAAGTCATTTCGGACGCCCAAGGCTGATTAAAATCAACCAAATTCCCTCAGCCTCGCGCGCCCGCCCACAGATGCGAACCCGCGCCTCGCCGACGGCTGCCCTCGTGCGCAACCATCCACGCTGCCATCACCCTTCAACATTAATATGCATTACATTATATTTGAGGTGACTTTTTGACCCTTTCTGAAATTTGCACCAACACCCCAACCTTTCTAAAATTCACACACACCCCCCCTTAATAATTACACAAACACCCAAAACTTCTAAAAACCTCACAATTTAATTTATTTCAAACTTTTTCTTATTCCAGAAAATATTCAAAAATAAATAATTAATTACCCTAATTTCTTATTTCCTTAAAATCACATAATTTATTATTATTTATAACAACAAGTTATTTTAATATTCTTTTTAAATTAAATTATCCCAATAACAAATAATTAAATTAAATCACAATTGTGATTTACGGGTCAGTACAGTAACTCTTTGTAGTTTTAGTACAATACGTATTTAGGACATTGATTGTTTGAATAAATGGGGATGGTCTTTGCTATATACGTTTAAATTCTGCGTAATGAGTAATGTTATTAGCCACCCTAAGGCCATTTGGTATAGGAGAAATTTTAAGATTCCTAAAAATATTAAGTTGGGAATCTATATCTCTATATTTTGTATAATTTTTTCATAAAAAGAATCCTGAAAAATAGAATTCTTGGAAATAATTTTTAAGCAACTTTCCCACAAACAGATTTCTTTGGGGGGGTTGGGAATCTAAGTTTTCTATGGACTTGGGAATGCTTTTATTAAAGAAAAAAATTAAAACACTCATTACTCTTTTACAATCTCATACAAACATATTATATAGATATATATATATATGTATATATATTTATATATTATATATTAAATATAAATATATATTATAATATATTTATATTATTTATTATAAAATATTATATTATATATATTAAAGTAAATATTCATGCAAACATATATATTATGTATATATATTATATACACACGCATATATATATATACATAATGTGTAAAAAATTAATATTTTTTTGACTTCCTAAAGGTGCTGTGGGTCCCAATATTTTATATAGTAAAAGAAATTTATTATTTTTAAATAAAAAATTAAATAAAGATAATTTTGAAAAAGAACATGAATTTCCAAGAATGTTGTATTTAAACCAAATATAGAAATGTAAAATTCTAAGAAAAGAATACTCAATATTTTTGAAAATGTTTAAATCTAACCAAATATAAAATTGCATAGATACTATGAATCAAATATTTTCAAGAGCATTCACAAAAATATTTTTAAGAGCATTTACAAAAATCATGAATTCTAAGAATTTAAAAACTTCTCCCATACCAAACGCCTCCTCAAAGTCACCCTCGAGATATCGTGACATATCGCGTTTTATCGACTCCAAAATATTGCGATATATCGCAATCTGAAAAGTGGTTCAAAATCAATTATTTTAAATTTCTGTCTCATCTCTTTCTCTCTCTCTCTATTTCTCCCACAATGATTTTCAGCATACATTCATCATATATGCATATATACGCGTTATTTGGGTTTGGTTGAAACTTTAAGCTTAGATCTACGGAGTTTCGTTAGTTGGATTGCTGGTTTTTGGGTATGTTGGTCGATAGTGTAATACCCCATGTTTAGATAGGATTGTCACGTAATTTTAATAAGTTTAGAATACCGAAAAATTGATTTTATAGCAATTTCAGGTACCGAATCAACTGCAGGGAATCCCTTGGAGTAAAATTGTCTAAGGAAAATTATATGGTCTCAACGAGCGTATCGAAATAGGATTTATGGTATCAAAAGAAATTGAATCGGGAACAATTTTCGGTACTGCTAAAATACAGCTGCTAATTAGGCTGTAAAACCGAATCATCGTAGGAGACTCCCAAAAAATTAACGGAACCCTAGGGGGGCTCCGATTTTGCGTAATAAGCAACCCTTTAGTGGTTTCGGGATTAAACGAGAGCCCGATGAGGACACTGGGGCGAAATTGTCATTTTCAGATAAGATTTGGATTATTAATTATGGAATTTCAGTATTATAATGCAAATTAATTTGAGGTTCAAGGTCGAAGCTTCAATTAGAGATATGCATTAGTGAAATAACAATGAAATTTAGGGTTTAATGTATAATTTTTGAATTAATTTTCCATATATATTAATGTAGTTATATATATATATGTATAAAACGTATGTGCGTGGCCAGCTTCTGAGAAGCTTTTAATGGCTGCGATTTTTGGGGCTGCAATGGGAGATTATGGCAATTAATATGAGAGATTATGAGCAGCTGAATTTAAGGAAAATGTGGCAGCGAAGCAATTAATAGAGCAGCTGAATTTAAGGAAGATTGAGCAATTAATGGAACAATTAATGTGATATACAATGTAGAGTAGCGGCCAAGGCGCCGTGGCTATAAATTGGATGCATTGGCCGAATTCAAGTAGCAAGAAAATGGGAGAGGCAGAGGGAGCTCGAGAGAGAAGGCGAGAGAGAGAAAGAGAGAGAAAGAGCAGCAAACCCGCGGCCATGGCAGCCATGGCCGCGAGCTCACCGAGCTGGAACAGCTGCCACGGTGATGGCAGCAGGGTGCAGCCGCGATGTCGTTTCGGGGAGGCACAAGGCAGCTCGGTGAAGGCCGAAATGGAAGCCGTTGTAGCAGCAGCGGCTGAGACCGAGGCAGCAACCATGGCCGACGAAGCGAGCAGCCATTGCAGCTCGAGCGCGGCTGCAGCAAGGTCGCACCAACCGCGGCTAACGGCAATCGCGAACAGCCCAGTGGCGGCACAACAGCTGGGGAAGATGGCGGAGGTCGTCGAAGGAGATTGCAGCGGCCGATGGGAGCGAGGGGAGGGCCGGCGGAGCTCGGTCGTGCGCACGCATGGCGGGCGCGCCAGTTGCAAGCAGCCGCGGGGAAGAAGGAAGAGAGAGAAGAAGAAGAAGAAAATAAGGAAGAAGAAGAAGAAAGAAAGAAGGAGGAAAGGAGTTGCAGGCGCGGAATAGGGGAAGCGGGAGGAAGAAGAAGGAGGAGGAAGAAGAAGAAAGGAAAAAAAAGAAAAAGAAAAAGAAAAAGAAAAGAAAAGAAAGAAAAGAAAAGAAAATAAGAAAAAAAATGATGGAAAATTCTAAAAAAATTCCAAAAAATAGGAAATTATGTTTCGGTGATATTCTGGAGATTTTGGTGAGAAAAAATGGCTCGGGCACGCTTTTCAGGAATATCGCACGCAAATCAAGGAAATCGGAGATGCTAAGCCAAGGTGAGTAAAAATTCTCTAGAAAATTTCAGAAATTTCAAAATATTATTTTATGAATTGTCGTAGTGAAATATTTGAGAAAATATTTTTATAAATATTTAATTTAGAATTATTGAGGAAAAATAGGAAGAAATAGAGGAAAAATTAAAGAAAATGCTAGAAATTATGGAAAAATAGGATTTAATATTTATTTAAATATTTATGGTGATTAGGATGCTTTGAGGTCAAAGTTGAGGTGTCTCGTGCAATTTTGAGGATGGCACGCAAATCGAGGCAAGGCACGAATTTCGAGATAGCCTGATAAGCTCTAGAAGGTAAGTGGTACTTCCTCGAAAATGTTTTCATCATATTGACATGCCCTGATATGTATTTATCACGTAGAATGCATACATGATTATGAAATGCATGATTACACGTTGATATCATTGATCACACGTATATGAGGCCGTAGGGAGTACGAACTGGCACCGCTGCCTTACCAAGGGTGCACCCATACACCCCGACTTCGAAAGAGGTGGCCGCTAAAATGGTAGGTAGCATGAGGGGTGCAGTTGACACCTACGAGGAAAGACATTGCATACACTCATGACATAGCATTACGTACCCTTACTTAGATAGTTCATCATCTAACTTGGGTTCGCCCCTGGAACATTCAACGTTCCAATCGGGACTTGCAGAGATGATTTCGAGATTGATGATGTGTGGTGACGCGAGACGTCAAGAAACGAGCAAATGTGCCATGTTATGTTGTGATATGAATAGTTAAGGATTATGTACATTTGTTTTACTTTTCGAAGGTTATGTAACAATGTTTATAATGAATGTCATGTCCAGTTATTATTATATGCATTACCGTGAGCAGGTTCGATTCAGCTTCCGCTTTGTAAATTGTATTTATCTCTAGTATGTAAATTAAACACTAGATAGGCCTTAGGGAATTTCGGGATAATGTAATGATTAAAAAAAAATAAATAAGACCCAATTTTCCTAAGGCATAACACGCCCCGAGAAAACGGGTTGTTACAGATAGGCCCTTAAGTGTTGGGTGGTTACCCTTTGTAACGCCCCATTTTTCCTGATCGTTAAATGACTTAGGATTTCGAGGATACATATTGTTTTTCCTCCACGAATACATAACGTAAATCATTCCCCGACAAACCCGTTATACTTTCTCAACATATCAAACTTAAATCAGTAAGCTAAAATAGGTATCATCATAAATGCAAAAAGTAGATCGAAACCTCAAATAGAATATAACCAAAAATCACTTCATTCATAACATAAAGATCATACTATCGTTTAACATGATATCATTTAAATAAAATACACCCTAATCAAAAGTCATGTTATAAACCACCTATAAATTGTCGTAGCTCCTCGACAATTATTTTCCTTTTGACACCGTTGCTTTTACCTAGAACGTTTGAATATTTTAGGGAAAAAGTCCAAAATAACATATTGAATCATCTAAGTGAGAGTTCAAAACAATATTATGAATATATGCAAGACATGAAACAAACCGACATATCCCAGCCCAAGAGAATCTCACACAACACTTAACCCTAACGAGAAAAAATGCAATCTTTATAAAGGTAACACAACCACATCAACACATTGACACAACACAGTCCTAGTTTAAGAGGGACAACGTTGACGCATGAACTTGTGTATCACCCCACTATTATGTCAGGTATTACATTCCTACTCAAAAGCATATCAAATCACGTTAATACAAACCCTAACCACAAGATGATCAATACTATCCCTAAGAATTAACATCCACCTCGAAAATAATGCTATGACTCAAAGGAACCTGGGGTGGTCTCCACTTGCAGTCCCGCTACTTAAGCTGATCCGAGGTGGTGTCCACTCTCAGCCCTGCCACTTGTCGACCACTAGGGTGACGTCCACTCTCTACCCCCATCACAAGTTGGCATTTTTCTTTGGCACATTTCCCTAGTGTTGTCACTCAAGTGCCACGTCATAAGTTGATTTTCCAATCCCACATGTACAACTAGTCACCTTAGTGTAACTTTTCTAGCCACCCAGCTCAGTACGAAACCCTGGGTATTCATCCTGGCACACGCGCGACACAGAATACCCTTATACGTGGTTCCGACAAATACTCTTGGAGAATTATAGCTACACTATCGGGGCAACATCCCACGTGGACAACACAAAAACATGTCAATGTTACATACCATGATTTGATGCAAATGCAATAAACATTTTGGGACGAACCTCCCACATGAAACCAATCACCATAGGTAAACCATTCACATGCAATAAAAGCCCTTTTGCTTGTAATCAAATCATCTTTAGGAAGAATTAAAACCAAGTTTATGCTAGAACCAGTCACTTTGAACAGAAATTCGACTCGTGCCTTGAACTACATGTTAGTCTCAAAAGTCATGCAAATCCTCAAACTTCTAGGCCGAATCACCTCCTGACCAATATTTTCCAAATAAAATCAATATTTTGATTTTTTTCCCATAATTTTCTCTATTTTTTTCCTATTTTGTCTATTTTCCATAAACCTTGTTTTTTTCAAAATTGCACAAAAATTATTTCCTCAATTATTTTTTCAAATTTTTCTCCACAATAATTCATAAAACAATATTTCCAATTTTCTGGAAATTTTTCAAATTCTTCTCTTATTTTTTTCTCTAATTTCCATAATTCCTTTTTCTCAAAAATTGAAAATAAATATTTACTAAATAATTTCCCAAACTTTTCTCTATAATAATTCCCAAAATATTTTTCTGAAATTTTTTGAAAAAATTTCAGAATTTTATCCTATTTCTTTTCCTTTTTTCTTCTTTTTTCCTATTTTCTTAATTTTCAACCTTTTTTGACTTCACCTACTAGAAGATCTCCTCAAGCCAATCACAATGGTGCCTTTAGATGTTCGAAAAACCAATCGAAAGTGTCTTAAATAGGCTAATTACAGTCTGGCTTTGGCGACGACTCGATTTTCCGACAAACTCTTAAAATCTTCTCAAATGAACACAAAATCTCACCATACTTTCCAAAATTGATCCTTAATACCTCGAGAGCAGAAGCCCCTTATCTATTTCTCTAAATTCATCTCCGAACTCACAATTTTAGCCTCTAAAAGATACGAAAAAACCCTTGGTTGAAACCCTCTATTTATACACGATTCTTCACTGTAAAACGTCCAATCTCGAGCTTGATTAACCCTTAAGGCGTACTAGCCACTGAGTGGCTCGAGTAGACCTGAAACGAGATAAAAACCCCTTGATTTCCTCTGACCAAATTTTTAGTCACATCGCCATTAAACTCGTTCCATTCACGACTAATAGCAAGCCCCAAACGACCCATCACGACCTGGAGCATGCTCTGGGACCCCTGGATGACTTTCTCGAAGACTTACAATGGTGACAAAGCAGCTTATCAACCATGGCAGCATTCACACTGCAAGTTTTTAAATTTTACACTTTTACCCCCTAGTTTCTTCCAAATTCTGTTTCGGCCCCTTTTCTTGAAGCCCTTGAGATTTCAATAATTCCATTATGACCCAAACTTCTAAAATTTTCATTTCATCCCCTAAAATTTTGACAAAAAGTCTTTTAGGCCTCCCTCGGGAAAAATTAAAAATTTACACTTAATCGAAATTTATGTTTTGATCGTAAACCCTTTTATTTCACCCCGAAATCACTTAAGGGTTATTCTTTATACCAAATTTGACTCCTTTAAGGGTTCCGTTGACTTTTTGAAAATCCCTCACAATAATTCGATTTTTCAGCCTGAACCGTAACTTTATCGAAAACTTTCTCTAATTCGATTTCTTTTAGCACTAAAAATCATGTCTCGAGATGATCGTTATTACTATATCATTTTCCTTTGATATTTAAGTTTCAGGGTACTCCCTACTGTTGATTCGATCACTCCAAACAATAAAAAATTACACTATAACCCCAAATCTTCTAGAAATTTCACTTATGCCCTAATAAAAATTATACTTAAGCCTTTTAGAATTCCTCGGGTGTTACACCTTTGATCGCCAGAAACTACTGACCACGGTGGCCTGGGGCGATTGGTGGTGTGTATATACGTGCTATTTGAGTTTGGCCGAAACTTAAGTTTAGATCTACAGATATTGGGTTGTTGGTTCTTGCTGGTTTTTGGGTATGTTGATCAATGGGACCTTGGGTATCGGGTGGTTACCTCTGATCGTCGAAAATCACCAGCCGCGGTGGTTGGTAGTGCCTGGCAGTACGTTTTTAAGTTATGACTGAAAATTAAAAATCAGATCTACTAAAATCCAACCATTAAATCTGGACCACTTTTTTGTATATTAACTCGCTTGACTTTGTGTTTCTAATGGTAAGCTTTGATTGTGGGAATCTTCGATTGGCGGTGGTCGTCGACGACATTGGTGGCAGCGGTTGTGACTTTCATACATACATAGATACATATATTTATATATATTTACATATTCCCTTTCATTCTACATTAATTTTTCTTGTTTGCTTAATGTTATTTTTTTTACCAGTGATGATGATAATTTGGTTGTTGAAGTGAAAATTAAGAACTTGATTTGTTTTTTTATTATGTTTTGTGTGCATCCTGTTGAGAAGGAGTTCGGGGTCTTGCAAAGGAAAGTGAGAAGAATTAGGCCTATATGACAAGGGTTTCACAAATTAGTGTTTAAATATTATTTTATAATTATTTTAGTTTATACTGTGAATATTGATATTTAATTATGAATTTGTATTGAAGATGTTGAAGTTAAATATTGAATTAGTGATCTTTGGATATTGTGAAGGCTAAATGAAATGATTGATTGAAATATAAATGTTAATAAATTGAATTAGTTTATATTTGTTTTGTGAATCTTTGAAGTGAAATTATTAAGTTTATTTCAAAATTAAATGGTAAATAGTTATTGTTAATTTTATTTGAATTTAGATATTTATTAATGTGTATATATATTTTAAATTTATATTAAATAAAATTTAAATTATGTCAATCTTTTTTTATAATAAATTAAAGATTTTAAAAATGAAAAGTTTTAATTTAATTTGTTAAGTATATTTAGATACATATACAATACAATAAAAAAATACAATATGTTTTACAATTTAAAATAAATTATATTCTTTAATATTTATTTTAACTATTTAAATCAAACTTACTCAATATAAGAATTTAAATATAATTATATAATTTTAAGTAAAAATGTTTGATGCATCTATTATTGTTTGTTTCTTTCATATATAAATAAATGCAAAATATTCAAAAATAGCAATTTGGCATACAAAAAATATTTGAAAAGTAAAAATATTATTTAGTTAAACATATTTTAAATATATTTAAAAATTTAGTTAAACATTTGTTACAAAAAAATATTCAAAAAAAAAAATTTAACCAACATTCAAACATTTGAAAAATACAAAATTATTTAACTAATTGTTACCTTACTAAAATTCAAGAGTTTTCACTTTTGTCTTTTGTCTTTCTAATTTCTTATGTTTATGATCAATCAATCTTTAGAATATATAATTTTTAATAACTCAATTTAGCTATATCAATTCTTTTTGATAATATATATCTTAAATTTAAAATAATAAAATATCATTTCAAATAATTTTCACTTAAATAATCTTTAATTCATTATTGATTGTAACCTCACTACCCTTATTAACAATTATTCATTCTAGCCTCTCTACCCTCTTTGTTAATAATATAAGTGATCTTCTCTAATTTATTAAAATTAATTAATGATAACTAAAAAATCATATTAATACTTATTAATAATAAAAGGATAATACAAATAAAATCATATTTAATTTATTTTTAATATATTAACGTGTGAATCAACACAAAGTAGGGTGGCATTTCTTGATCGAGATTTTCAGATGCCACTCAATCCGTTCGAGTTCATGCCCCAATCAAGGAAGACATAAATAAATAAAATTAAACAATTTAAAACTATCAAATGATACATTAAAATTTTTATTTTAAAAATTTGAAGCATAACATAAAAAATCAACACAAACAAAATATGCAACAAATTGTGACTTTCTTTTAACATCATCTCGAAATCTATCTCCCTCACTATCATCAACAGATGTCCGTTTGTCGATCTTATCACATAAGCTTGGTTCTCTCTCTTCTCAAACTCCCTTCTCAATGTTTGAATGCACACACAACAAAATATGTAAACAAATTATAATTTTTTACAACTCAAAACAAATCACATTATTTAATTTCTATTTTAACAACAAAATCATCTTCATCATTACCATTAAAAAAGCAACATAAACAAACAATAAAAACTAAAGCACAAAAAAAGGAATATGCAAATATATATTTGTATACAAATATACAAAAACAGTCCAAACCAGCTTGCCACCACCAGTGGCCATTGACAACCATCATCGAGCAAAGATTCCTATGATCAGAGCCTACTATTAGAAATACCAAATCAAGAAGGTTAACATATACAAAAATGGGTCAGATTTAACAATTAGATTTTCGTAAATCTGATTTTTAATTTTTTGCCACAACTTAAAAACGCATTGTCAGCTACCACCGGCCACTGTGGCCAGTGATTTTTGCCGATCAAAGGGAATCACCTGACACCCAAGGGCCCATCAACCAACATACCCAAAAATCAGTAAGATCCTATGGCCTAATCTCCATAGATCTAAGTTTAAAGTTACAACCAAACCCAAATAATACATATATATGCACTGTCAATCACCACCAACCATCCTTGGTTGATGGTTTCCAGCGATCAAAGGCAACCACCTGCCATCCAAGGGCCCATCAATCAACATACCCAAAAACTAACAAGATCTAACGGTCGAAACTCCGTAGATCTAAGTTTAAAGTTTCGGTCAAATGCAAATAACATGTATACACTACAAAAAACAGGTTTTTTTGCGGCGATTTTTTAGCGGCGATTTTGAAAACCGCCGCTAAATCCCAAATTTAGCGGCGATTTTCCAACCGTCGCTAAATTCATATTTAGCGGCGGTTTTCTTACCATTTAGCGGCGGTTTTTCGAAAACCGCCGCTAAAATACAAAACAAAATTAATAATTAAAAAATAAAAAAAAATAATTTTAGCGGCAGTTCAAAACCGCCGCTAAAATCATTAAATAAAAAAAATTAAATTAAATTTAGCGGCGGTTTTTCGAAAACCGCCGCTAAAATACAAAACAAAATTCATAATTAAAAAATAAAAAAAAATTAATTTTAGCGGCGGTTCAAAACCGCCGCTAAAATCATTAAATAAAAAAATTAAATTAAATTTAACGGCGGTTTTTCGAAAACCGCCGCTAAAATACAAAACAAAATTAATAATTAAAAAATAAAAAAAAATTAATTTTAGCGGCGTTTCAAAACCGCCGCTAAAATCATTAAATAAAAAAAATTAAATTAAATTTAACGGCGGTTTTTCGCAAACCGCCGCTAAAATACAAAACAAAATTAATAATTAAAAAATAAAAAAAAATTAATTTTAGCGGCGGTTCAAAACCGCCGCTAAAATCATTAAATAAAAAAAATTAAATTAAATTTAACGGCAGTTTTTCTCAAACCGCCGCTAAAATACAAAACAAAATTCATAATTAAAAATAAAAAAAATTAATTTTTGCGGCAGTTCAAAACCGCCGCTAAAATCATTAAATAAAAAAATTAAATTAAATTTAGCGGCGATTTTTCGAAAACCGCCGCTAAAATACAAAACAAAATTAATAATTAAAAAATAAAAAAAATTACATTAAATAAAAAAAATTAAATTAAATTTAGCGGCGGTTTTTCGAAAACCGCCGCTAAAATACAAAACAAAATTCATAATTAAAAAATAAAAAAAAAATAATTTTAGCGGCAGTTCAAAACCGTCGCTAAAATCATTAAATAAAAAAAATTAAATTAAATTTAACAGCGGTTTTTCTCAAACCGCTGCTAAAATACAAAACAAAATTCATAATTAAAAAATAAAAAAAATTAATTTTTGAACATATAAATATATATATATAATGTATATTATAATTATATTGTATAATATAATATAAATATATATGACTTGTTTACTATAAATATTATTTGTGTGAGTATATGTTGAAGGAGCTTGCTGGATCGAGTGGTTACGCGCGCACAGAGCATCCCGACCACCCGGGTTCAAAACTCGGGAGTAACAGAGTTCAAAATTACTATAAACATATTTTCAATTGTTTTGAAATAATAAATAGTAATAAAATTTTCTCCCAAATTAATGATTTACATTTAGTACTTATTGCATTTAGTACTTATAAAAGTAGGAACGTCTTCAAAAAAGAAATTTCCCCCCAAAACTTGCATTAATGATTTACAAATAATACTTATTGCATTAGTAATTTACATTTTATAATTTGCATCTTTATATATATAAAAGAAGGATAGTTTTCAAAAAAGAAATTTTCTCCCAAAACTTGCATTAATGATTTACAAATAATACTTATTGCATTAATAATTTGTATTTTGTAATTTACATTAATAATTTAAAATTTTCAATTGTTTTGAAATAATAAATAGTAATAAAATTTTCACCCAAATTAATGATTTGCGTTTAGTACTTATTGCATAAATAATTTATATTTTGTAATTTGCATCTTTATATATATAAAAGTAGGATAGTCTTCAAAAAAGATATTTTCCTCCAAAACTTGCATTAATGATTTACAATTAATACTGATTGAATTAATAATTTGCATTTTGTAATTTGCATTAATAATTTAAATCTTTTAATTGCTTTGAAATAATAAGTAGTAATAAAATTTTCCCCCAAAACTTGCATTTAATACTTATTACATTAATAATTTATATTTTGTAATTTGCATTAATAATTTAAATCTTTCAATTGTTTCGAAATAATATATACTAATTATTGTAAAATTAATAATAAATTTTAAATATACAAGTTTTTCAATGCTAATTGTTTTCTATTAAATTTGCATGAATTTTATGAGAAATATTAATAGACAACTTAAACTATTAATTAAGTCATAGAAAAGTATCTATTTATTTAATATATTATTTTTATATCTTTATTCTATGTATATTTATATAATATTAAAATATGATAGTCAAATAAAGTATTTTGCCAAATGTCAATTATTAGAGTTGTCAAGTATTAGGGTTTTTCAATGCTAATTAATATTTAAGGTATCACAATTTTAAGACTATGGAAGAAATCAAAATTCATTTTTTTAAAATTTTTGTTATTATTGAAAAAACTTATTCTTACTCATGTTTAATTTATATTTATAATTATAATATAATAAATAGAAAATAATGAATGTCTTTAAGTGGAAATATTATAGATTTTATAATATTTATTTATAAAATTTATAAGTATATTGAATTAAAAGTATTCTCCATTATCATATTGAATAGTGAATAATTAAGTAAATTTAAATTTTTTTAAATTGATTAAAGATTAAAAAAATTATAATTATCAATTTAGTTAAAATTATTTAAAATAATAAATTTATTTTTTATTTTTAAATTAAACTCTCCCATATATAATGCGGGTTCACCACTAGTTAACTAAAAATTTAATTTAAAAAATAAAAATAAAAATAAAGTTAACAAAATTTTAATAATTTTAAAAAATATATAATTTTTTATTTTTAATAAATTAATTTAGTTAATTTAATTCAATTAATTTTAAATTAATTCAATTAAAAAATAATGAATTAATTAATGTTTTTCTTTCTATATTAAAAAATATAAAATATAATTCTGAAAATAGTGGTATATAATTTATATATGCAATTATATAACAAGAAAAGTTGGTAGATCAGGCGGTTTCAAGCATCTAATGACATAGAAGAGGTTGTGGGTTCGAAACTAGGGAAGGGGGAGGCAGGAAATATAATTTCCAGCCTCGCCACGTGGCGCGATGATATGCCGCCACGTGGCTGGGTGGTGGGCAGAGTTGGCGCGGGCGGGTGGATTAAAAATTAAATTTAAAATTAAAAATTTTTAATTTTTTTAATTTTAGCGGCGGTTTTTAAAACCGCCGCTAAAATTAAAAATTTTAATTTTTAAAATTTTAATTTTTAAAATTTTAATTTTTAAAATTTTAATTTTTTTTAATTTTTGCGGCGGTTGAAAAATCGCCGCTAAAATAAAAAATTTTAATTTTTTTAATTTTAGCGACGATTTTAGCTAAAATTAAAAAAATCGCCGCTAAATCACTGATTTAGCGACGGTTTTAAAACCGCCGCAAAATTATTGATTTAGCGGTGGTTATTCCAGCGGTTGGTCAAAACCGCCGCTAAATGCTCCACGACGGTTGTTTCAGCGGCGGTTTTGAAAACCGCCGCTAAATGCAAAAAAAACCGCCGCTAAATGCCAATTTTTTTGTAGTGATATACGTATAAATGATGGATGTGTGTTAAAAATCATTGTGGGAGAGACTTGCCTCCTTGTAGATCAAAGCTAATAGAGATCTGTGACAGATGGAGAGACAGAGAGAGGGCTGGAGTGAGCACAAGGGATGGACGATTGGATCAGACGAGCTCAGAGATAGAAAGACGCTGATGGACAATGCTTGTGCCAGACCAACCTAAGGGCTGTCGAAAGGAAAAGAGAGCAATGGCCAAAACGAGAGGAAGGGTCACACGACTGGAATGAGAGAGAGAAAAAAAGAGGAAATGTCACACAAAAGAGCAACTGAGAGAGAGAAAGAGAGAGAGAGAAAAAAGTGAGATTGAAACCTCGAATTGCGTGAGAGAGAAAAGAAGTCTGGCTAAGGTCATTTTGTAAATCCACACTATGGGTAGATTGGTAATTTGCTTTGAGGGTGGCATTGAGGATGACTGAATGCAATAGATGTTGTATTTTAACCATATTGTCATCTCTTTATTTTGATTAATTTTAACTTTAGGTAGACTTTAATTAGTTTAATTTTAATTTAATTAGGTTTAATTATTTTAATTTTAATTAATTTACTTCACCTTGTTTGTAATTGATGGGGGTATATATGTAAATGAAAAAAATTTAAATAATAAGGATGTTTATTTATTTTTAAACCATGAAATATCTCTCCATAATAACCTAAAATCACAGAAAATCTACATATACATATAATTTACCCGTAAATATTCTGTAAAATTTGGGATTGGCAAGATGTTGATGCCCTAATCTCCAACATAAAAGGGTAAAATATAAATTATGTCTTTCCCATGCATATAATATAAATCACCATATATATAGTCCATTAACAGGAAATTGCTTTACAAATAGAGAAAAATTTCACAAGAAAAGAAGAAATAGAGCAAACCTAGCTAGCAATGGTTAATTACCCAAACCTCTTATAACATGGCTAGCTAGTTGTAGTTGGACTTGGTGGTGGATCCAATTAATTACCAATGGTTAATTTTCTTTTATTTTTTATGGGTCATGGTGGTTTCCTTACAGCGACAAAATGGTGAGCCATTGGGGTAGGCTGGCATGTTTGCACACATGGCATATATATATGTATATAGGAATTGAAACCCAAAGTCTTGAACATTTTAGATACAAAAGAATTTGTAATCCAAAAATTGAAAACATATGATATATACATACATATGGCACATGCTTGTATTTACATGTCAACGTGCCATGTAACCTCTAATACACTTTTGTTAGTCAACTATAATAAAATAATTATATTATTAATTAAATAATAATTATATTTATAATATTATAATTATTGTTAAAAAATATAATTATTATAATATTGTATTTAAACTAGTAGTACAAAAATATTAAAATAATACAATACTACGTAAGGAAAAATAAAAGCAGAACAATATATAAATGATAAAATCGAAATCTATGTAATATACAATTCCCTTAAAATAAATTCGTTGTCTCATCAAAAATGTTAGAGATTAATTGACATTTATTTATCAGGGTACAACGATTTACAGATTAAAAAGTTAGTACAAATTTCAGAATCTAACAACAAACTGGGACATTAATAGAATACTATTAAAATTAGAATAGTATGAGAATTTTATAAAATAATTTTATTGAGAATTCTATCATTATTTTTTAAAAAAAGAACCTTTTATTTATAGAGGAGAAAGAAAGACAGAAGAAAAAAAAGAGAAAGATAAAAGAATGGGAGAAGAGGGAGAAACGTGAAGGCTTTAGAGCCTCTTTCAATTATCTATATATATATATATATATAAATATTCCAACAGCTTCTTCATTTTAATTTCTTTTATTTTCTTTCTCCCCACATCAGTTTACGTGTATAATGACAAAACTAACATATTGAGTAATTAATTAGAAGAACTAATATTATTTTGCTCTAAGCAAAAAACACTTTCTTGTGTTGTGTTTGCCAAAGCCAAATGATGCAGATGATTTGGATGGATCTTTTCCTATCCTCTGTTCTGTTCTGCCCTGCACTGCTCCAGCTTTTAAACTAGCAAGATGAAAGCCCCCACTACCATGGGAGGATAATTGTAAAACCACCGCCATATATATAATTGTTCCAAATTTACATATAACATCTTATCAGAGATATCCAGAACAAATGTGAATATCCAATTAAAAGATACAAACATAACCCAAACTCCACAATCAATTAGCTATTTCACATGGTTATAGTCTTAAGTTTCTACCCATTAAAACGATCAACCCTACAATTTATTCCACCAAAATTTTGGGGCTTGCTAGATGCCCTAGCTAATGTAATACCCCAAGTTTTTCTGAAAAAAAAAATTAAAAATAAATATTTTAGGATTTATTTTTAAAAGATATGAATACACACACATATATGAAATAAAATTAACCAAAATTCAAGTGGTTGGAATTTAATCATAAAAATTAAATGAAAATTCAAAGATAAACGTTAGGATAATAAAGATTACATAAGGATAAGATAAGAAACGAACAAGGGGTGGAAGAGAAATTATTTTTAGAAATATCTTGAGGACATGGAGAGCAAATTTTAAATTTTTTTGAAGGTCTAAATGCAATTTTTCTAAGTGAAAGGGGTCAAAGTGTAATAAATAAAATTTGACCAGGGCCTAACTATAAAAAGTGGAAGAGGTAGATTTTGGTGGAGGATTCGAGATAGGGCTGTCCATTGAAAAATGGAGCCTGGGTCCAGGGTCTGTTTTGGCTGAAGGAGTTGAACCAAATTTTAGAAATCTTGACTTTTATGGTGATCAGTCACCCATTGGAGAAAGGTAGTAGACGATTGGAGCTACTCGTGGAACGCTAATGTTTCAATTTCAATTATTATTTATTGACAATTGCATTTGGTGGCAAATGCATGCGTGATAATCATGTTCTAATCAATGATAATTGTGGGTTCAATGAGTGTGTTCCTTTCGATAATAAGGTTGGTCAAACTGATTTGGGGTTATGTTATTCTGACTTTTGGTTCTGACCATAAATAGTTTGTAGGAAAAATTATAGCAATTCGTCTTGGGGTAGGTAAGTTTTATTCGGCTTTACAATGGACTTCAAATGTTCTTTCTGACCTACAAGGGTTGATAGGACTGGTTAATGGCAGCGGAATGCCACAATTCGACAACTTTTACTATGAGGATGACTGACACTTGCAAACACTCTGATGTTTAAATCAATGAGAGTTTAAAATATCAGAATGTGAGTAAAGTTTGAAAAGAACATACTTTACCCTATGATCAAACTGGTTATATAGAGATGAAGATACCTTACGTATCGTCAGTCATCGTGAAAAGATAGAAGGTCTAGATATACGATAATGATAGGAATCATCCTTGAAGATTCTAAATTCGATGAAAATTACAAGCTAATGAGAATCAGCGTGCGAATTGTTTAGAATTAATATAATCCGTTATTGGTGCAAGAATCGCGATTTAAATAGAAAAATAGTCTGAACTTTTTGAGTTGAGATCTAGTTTGGGGCCGGGCTCAATGCCAAGCTGTGGGCCTATAGTCCAATGAATTAATATGGTCCAGAGTGCATCACTTTCATCTTAATGCAAGTGATAACATAAATTGACAAATAATATAGCACAATATCTTTATGTCATGGGAGGATAATTAAAAACAGGGAATACTCTTATTTATATTTACACAGAAATTGTTCTAATCATCATTTAAATATTCATATCTTATATTTACATATCAAATGTGTTAGTTTACACGCTAGCAAAGGGAAAGAAAAGTGATAGACATTTAATTCTAGTCAATTACTTTAATTTTCAATAGTTTTGAAGAAATTTATGTGTTATTGAACATTACTACTATTTTTTTTGTCATTTACTTTAATTAAGGACATTTATGGGAAATTTAGTCACAGTTAGCACTAATTGTATGAGACTTTGGAGTGTTAATTTTTGATAAAAATTATAAAATGAGTATCTCAATAATAAACAAAAATAAATTTTGAGGTTGAAATTCTTCTTAGGGGGTGAAAGTGTAACATCCAAAAATTTTATAGAATTTTGGAGTGTTAAATTATGAGAAAAACCATTGAAATAGGTTTGATTGACAAATAAATTGAAATTTTTTATAAAAGTGAAATTTTGAAAAATTCTTTAGAATTTTGGAATATCAATTTTTGAGAAAAAATAAATAAATGTTCTAGTAGTTTACTTAGAATTTTAGATGCTATTGTAATTATTGAAATATTTGTGTGACATTTATATGTGATTAATTGACCTACACGTGCCACTCCACTAGGCCGAATGGTGCCTAAAAATAGATAGCTTGCAACTCTTTAGTTTTATCGAACCATACTATTTGTACATTATTTATATACATTTTAAACTACACAAGGTACATAAATGATATAAATACCCCTAGTCTCATTGCGCCTCACCGCCTTGAGTGAGAGCATTTTAGATATTGGTACATTATTGTGTAGTTCAAATTATACACAATGATGTACCAATAACATTTTTCTTATTTCATCTAATAAGAGGCTTGCACTAAAGGGAATGGATTAAAAGCCATCACCTATTGACCTCAAAAATGGATTTGGCCATAAAGGTGAAGAGAAATTTATTAATTTTGAAAATATCTTTTAATTTTTTTTTAAATTTATGTTATTTATACTAAGTAGATTTTAAAAGGAAAAAAAAATTAAAAGTTCACCCTTGAGCCCAATGAATGTTTTTTATATTTTATTTTTTTTAATTTATATCTTGATTAATAAATACTATCTTACTAGAGTGGATTATAATTGATAATATTTTTAAGAAACAATTATATGAGAGGAGAAACCATTAATAGCGAAAAGTTACTTTATTCCTTGATCCACAAAAGTCAAAATATAATGTTCTACATGTGAATGAGTATTTTACTTATTAATCAAGTGTTTGTTAGTTAACGTATACATCGAAAAACAAGCGAGATAGAAAAAATATTTTATATAAAAATATTTTTAATTATATTTGTTAAATTTTTTTAATGATCCTTAAAAAATAAGTTACATGGCCTCTTATCTAGATTTTTTTAAAATATATTTATTTCTCTCCCTCCAAATAAATTTATTTTAGTTCTTTCAAATAAGAAAAAATGACACATGTATTTTTTAATATATTTTAAAAAATTTAAAAAATAAATTAATAAAAATCTTAAAATGTTTCACAATGTTATCTTAATATAATTTTATTATATTTATTTTAACAAATGCTATTCACACGTCAAACATAAAAAATAAATAATCAATCTTTATGAAATTTTACACTTAACTATTACTTCTGATCTCGTATCAAATCTCCAAAAATTTCCAAAACTACAAACTAAGCATGCATTATGTTAAGCCAATTATAATCAATTTGTCTTCAGAATGAATATTATCATTTTTATTATTATTATTATTATTATTATTATTATTATTATTATTATATATATTTTGGAGTATATTAACGGTAGCTTGGTCTCCATTTTTAAAACAAGCGGATGGAGAGTATCGTTTTGATTGATGATTTAGAAAAGCAATATAATGGTTAGAATCTCAGTAAGCCAGCTGCCAAACATGATGAAATTAATTTGTTATTATGTGTATGAACCAGCTGTCAAATATACAACGTAATACACAAAACGCAGCTACAAAACACATCAAGATTCTTTTGTTTTTTTCCAATAAGCAGCAGCAGCATGATTCAAATTAAATTCCTCCATCGATCCTTCTTTCCTTTTTGTTATCTTTTTGTCATTATACCAAACTTTATTGACGATTCTCCCCTTAAGTCATCAGAGATATTTGTCTATCCATCCATCAGCACTGGATTGAACTGGCAAAAAACAAGTTAAGCACGCAACGGGTATCCTTTCTATATATATAAATCACCTTAACTTCAAATTGCTCTAAAAACATAGACAAACTCCACAGCAAAGAAAGAAAGAGAGAGATCCATTAATCCCAAAAAATATGAAGATATGGGTGTTGGTTTTCTTGGCCATGGCTACAATGTTAGCTATAATATCAGCAAAAGATACGTGTGCTCCTACACCGTCTCCTGGTGACAGCACCGGAGATGTTGCCTCCATTATCACCTCAGATCTTTTTGAAGAAATGCTCAAGCACCGAAACGAGGAGAGATGTGATAGGAAGGGCTTCTACACTTACGATGGCTTCATTGCCGCTGCAAGGGCGTTCAACGGGTTTGGCACCACTGGAGACTATGATACGCGTAAGAGGGAGCTGGCGGCATTTTTTGCCCAGACCTCTCATATAACAACTGGTTAGTACTGTTATTAATTAACTAAACTATTGTTAATTTCTTTCGTCCTTTTTTTTTTTTTGGTTTATTACGACAAGTGGTTGTGAATGGTGCAGGGGCCTATTGGAGGGAAGACCATGCAGATGGTCCATACGCTTGGGGATATTGCAAGTTGGTAGAATCAGGTCATCATCCGCCTCCCTACTGTGTATCCCCAGACTGGCCATGTGCCCCTGGTAAATCTTATTCTGGCCGAGGACCCATCCAAATCACTGGGTATGTCCCTTTATACTTTGTCTCTTTTGTTGGTTAATTAGTTTGACCCTTCTTTCTTTTTTTTACAATGACTTTTTTCTTTTTCTTTTTTTTGGGGGGCCTTGTCAGCAACTCCGAGTACGGCAGGGTGGGGAAAGCAATTGGAGTAGATCTAATAAATAATCCAGAATTGGTAGAAACTGACCCGATCACATCATTCAAAACAGCCATATGGTTCTGGATGACCCCACAAGAGAACAAGCCGTCGTCGCACGATGTCATGACCGGACAATGGGCACCATCCGCCGATGACATTTCCGCCGGTCGACTTCCTGGTTTCGGCCTTGTCACCAACATCTTCAGCGGTTATCAGGTTTGTGGTCTGGGTCAGGGCCTGAATTACCCTATGGAGGATGGGATCGGGTTTTACAAGAGATATTGCGACATGCTAGGCGTTAGCTATGGCGACAAGTTGGACTGCTACTGTCAAAAGCCTTTTGCCTAAGCGACCCCATGAGTTTCACTAAAAAATAGCACCAATGTCTCTCAAGACAACACAAGGCCCACATCTTTGTACGCATTTATTGCTATGAAAAGCAAATAAATAAAAGGAAAGCCCTTGTGAGTCAGTATCAATTAAATAAAAGGAACGTAAATAATTAGTAAGCCTCTATTGTTATTACATTGTTCTATAGCTGGTCAATATTTTGTATTTAAGCGCGTCTAAGATATATCCAGACTAAGATCTCATATGATCACAATCTCATGAATTATACCATAGGCATGCCATGTCTAGAAGTACAGTTGCACAGACTGTATGTACTAAGCAATCAATTTGCAATTACGACTTGGTTTAGGTCGATAGGCCTTGTAGAAGTAGTTTAGCTCTTTCTTTTTTTTCAGCATCTACATATATTATAAATTAGGAATCACTAAAAATATAAATTCATTAATTAAATAAATAGTCTGGACATTTTAATTATCTCTATCTATAACATGAAATTAGAATTCACTAGAAGAGATTATGAGGTGAATACATTTATTTAAATAAGTGATCAATTAAATGGTGACATACCTACATAAAAATCTCCTTGCTTAAACCTTCTTTTGATAATCCAATATTTAATTCAATATATTCAAAATTATTAGACTTCAAAAGGTACATAACAAAGAAAAAAGAAGGTGCATTATTACATTTGTTTGCGCAAGAGCCTTTGCCTCATTCTAATAATTCAAGGGCAATTTAGTTTGTTAACTCAAGAGGATTTTTTTTTTCTATGATGTAAAATGTTATTATAGGTTGAACCCCATATTTTTGTCCATATAATTTTATATTTGTTTCATGTGATTAGTTAATTTTTTTATTATTCTAATTATACTCTCAAATTTATATTTTTAAGTTAATTTAATTTTTATACTTTAATATTTTTTTCATATGACAATCTGAACTTTTAATTATTCCAATTATACCCTTGTACTTATTTTTTTAGTCAATTTAACTCATATACTTTAATGTATAAATATTAAATTATCCGTTTTATAATAAAACAATTGTTTCTAAATAAAAATTAAACTATTTGTTAGTCATCTCTACCAAAATCTTTAATGCCAAAACAATTTCTTTTTCCACCAAAACATTAAATGATCTAATGCCAAATTATATTTCTCATTCCTACCAAAACATTAAAAACTGATCTAATAATTTTATTGGAAAGTAATTACTAGTTTAATTGTTAAGAAGACAATAAAATCAAATAAAAATTTCAGGGCAAAAGTTTATTTTTCTCATTCCCACCCTCAATTTACACACGAAGTCACATAAAAATATTCAAATACACAATCTTATATAAACCAAAAACTGAAGTTCACCACTTAGCCACTTTTAAGAATATAGATAAATTAATGTTAAATAGTTGGATAAATAATATGTCAATGTCAATTTGATAGATTATGAATTTGATCCTTGTCCGCAATAGCCAAAAGTCTAATCTGCTATTTATCTCTCCTAACGCAATTAAAGACACAAGTACTGGCGATCACACAAAGACAATAATGCCAAGAATATAGATAAATAATCATTAATTAATTTCAAATACCAAATAATTAGTAAGCTCTATATGGTCAGTGCATTATTCTATAGTCAAATCAATGTTTTGTATTTAAATATGTTCTAAGCTATATAAGGTAATCTTCAACCCATCTCTGTAACACCTCACTTTCTCAGACGTGGTATAAATTGGAATAATTATGGGATAATAATTTTTTTTCCCTTCAAGACTAATACTAAACCATATCATTACTCTTATTCATCTCAAAATTTTCATACATTTATCTCGAAAGAGAATCATCATAAACATCAAATATGGAAGCTAGAATTGAACATTAACTTTAACATTAACCAACAGGGTTATACATCATCGTTCCTCAAAACGTTCAGAATTTAAAATAACAAAAGTTAAATACATGGGCTACATAACGTACATTCAATTCATTATGCACTTTGCTAAGTGTCATTTCATGCTTCATTCATCCTCGTTTTTGTTACAATCTCCATCTGAAACGTTTGAATATTCTAGGGGCAAAGTCCAAGTTAGATGATGAATTATCTAACTAAGGGAACAATAAACATATTTCGTGCATGGATGCAAAATTTCCTTTTCCATTTCATTTCGCTTTGAGCCGACCATACCTTAATGCTACTCTCCATTTTTATAGTCTCCTTACCAAACCGAGGTGTATGGGTACACCCTTGGAAGAGTAGCGATCTCAGCCCGTACTCTAAAACCCTTATGTGAATACAAGATCAATAATATCATCGTGTTCATATGCATATTTCATCATAGCATGTAAATGCAATATACATGACATATTCACATCAAGGCATAACAATATGATAAAATCATTTACCTAAAATCGAGTTTCGAGTACAACTACTTACCTCAAACGCATCTCAAAATATCTCGATTCTCTTGCCAAACTTCTAACAATCTCAATTTGAAAGCTCAACATACCCTGACCATCATATTTATTTAAAGAATATCAATATTCTATTTTTCTTAATTTCTCATAATTTTCCCCTATATCTTCCTATTTTCCTCAATAATTTCAAACTAAATATTTCTCAAACATTTTCTCAAATATTTCTCTATAACAATTCATAATTTTTCTTATTTTTTTTGAAATTTTCAAAGAAATATTACTCACCTTAACTTAGCTTCTCCAACTTCCTCGGTATACGTATTATGACCTGGAAATGCTTGCTCGAAAAATTTCTTGGCCCTGAGCATACTCCACAAGCCTCGAATTAATTCCTAGAATCTTTTAAAATTTTTCAGGAACATTTCCCCATTCTTCCTCCTTTTTCTCCATTTTCTTTTATTTTTTGCTTTTCCTTTTCTTCTTCTTCCCTTATCCTTCTTCTTCTTCTTCTTCTTCTTCTTCTTCTTCTTCTCTATTTCTTCCTCCACCGACCTGTGCGCACAGCCTCTATTACGCCGATCATCCTTGTGTCTGCCGCCACCACCCGCCACCTAGTGGTCGCCGTCGAAATCCGCTTGTGCGCTGCCCAGCTCCGCTATGTGGCTTGCTGCTCGTGGACATGGCCGCTGCATGCTCGCAGCTATAGTCGCGCTTGCTGATGCGGTCGTCTCCAAGTGATGCTTCTGTCGCGCGCCATTGCGCTTGCTAGTTGCGACCTCGCCACCGATCGCCTCCTGCCACAGCTGCTTCACCACTAGCCTCCATCGCAGTCGCTTCAAGCCGCCGCCATGGCCGTGGCTGCTTGCTTCAAGCCACCTTCGATCGGCCATCTTCCTCACTCTCTCGTCTCTCCATCAATCTCTCACTCTCGTTCTCTTCTCACAAGCTCGCCCAAGCTCTCAGCCATTCTCTCTACAACTCTCTACTCCCTCCAATTCTATGCCTCAGCTTTCTCTTCTCTAATCTCTCTCTGGTCTCAACCTCTTCCATTTGCTTCCTCTTTTATAGCCAACACACCAAATTAAATAGCCTTGGCCACCACTCTACCCTTAAATGGTGCAAATTTGTCCCTCAAATGATGCAAATTTACCCCCCGTGTCTCACACATATACATATATACATTATATATATCTCACACATTTAATCCCCATATTACATCTTTATTACCGTTGGGAATTTCTTACATTGCAAATAAACTATCTAACGTCTAATAAATTTGTATTATGATACTGAAAATGCAAAATTAATTATTCATAGCTTACTTGATAAGGACGATTTCACCCCAGTGTCCTCATCGGGTTATTGATTCATCTTGAAACCACTTCAAAGTTGATTCTTATATAAAATTGGAGCCCCCTTAGGGTTCCGTTGACTTCCCGAAAGTCCTCTACGATAATTCAATTTTTTAGCCTAAATCGAAGTTGTATTTTAGTTGTACCAAAACTTGTCTCGATTCCGATTTCTTTTAATACCATAAATCTTATCTCAAGATACTCGTCATGACTATATCATTTTCCTTAGAAAATTACACTCTTGAGCATTCCTTACAGTCGATTTGGTACTAATAACTATAAGAAATTATGCTTAAGTCTTTAATCTTTTGATAATTTCACCTATGACCCACGTTAAAATTACTCTTGAATCTTTTAAAAATTTGAGATATTTCAACCTTCATATCTCACTTCTTGTTATATCATAAACAAATCACTCTTTATTTTTAGCTTGCATTGAAAACTGTGTGCGCTCCAACCTATACTCTCTATTCTATTTTCTATTTTATTTATTTATTTTAATAAATTTTAATTCTATTTATTTTATTTTATTTATAATTTTTACAGATACACAAAATCAATAATCAAATACACAAATTAATAACCACATACACGAAATAATCAGTTACACACATAAACAAAATTAATAATTAAATACATAAAATAATCAAATATACACATACACAAAATTAATAATTAAATACACAAATCAATAACTAAATACACAAAAACAAATTCCACAAAAATTCCCCAAAAAATTCTTGAAGAAGACACTCCTCGTTCTACTTGAAGAAGACGACATTCTACTTGTCACTGACACCAGATCCGACCACCATTTTGCTCGTCGCTACCATTGGATTTGGTGTCTGTAATTTGCCTTCGCTTGTAACTCGACTTTACCCTCACCATTGGTTGTTGTCGCCGTTGTTGCTGCTCATCGCCAACTATCTTCTCCTTGTTTCAAATCTACAAATGAGCCGTTGAGTGGGAGAACAACACTATGGTGACTTTGTTGAGCAATATTTGGTTCTCCATCTTTGTTGAGCAATTTGAAGCTCAACAAAAATTTGGCTAGTAACAAGATAAGTAGAAAGCAAAGAGCAGAAATTGTAGGGATGGCTCTCAAAATTTTAGATTAGCGAACATTTTGCCTCTACATTGGAGATGGCCTAAAGAATAAGATCTCATACTAGGATCCCCTTATATTAAATTAAATTACCTAATATTTGGGGTGTGATATGTGGTTGAATGCTTTATACCAAGGCTTGGCCTCTTTTAAGCAGGTTTCGCTTTTAGTAAGATCATCACTATTCATTACAAGAAATTCAAGATTTAGCGATAGATTTTTAGTGATGAAAATTTCTTTCACTATTTTGCAACGGAATAGTAACGGTTTAGGAGAAAAGAATTTTTTGAAATTAGCGACGAAAAATTATTCTGTCACTAAAAAAATTAAAAAAGAAAAAGTTCTTAAATTTTTAGCGATGGATTATTAAATCTGTTCCTAAAAGTAGCAACAGGAAGACCTTTCCATCCTTAAATTTAGTGATAAAAAATTAATTCCGTCGCTAAATAAATATTTTACTTTACTTTTTTATTTATTAAAATTTAGTGACAAAAATATTAATCCGTCGCTAAAATTAAAAAAGAAATTAATATTTATTTAAATAACAAAAAGAATAAAAAATGCAAAATTACTTTTAGCAACAGATTTGGAGAATTGTTCTCTGATTTAGAGATAGAATATTTAATCTGTCTCTAATTTTAATTTTTTTTATTTTTAAGTCAATTAATTTGTAAATATTTAAACTTGAGAGGAATATTTAAATATATAAATATTTAAATTATATAAAAAATGAAATATATTAGTGTATAAATATATTTAAAAAATTAAATATAATGAGATGAATATTAAAAAAATTAATTTATAAAATTTAAATTTTTGAATTTAAATTAATATATTAATTTTAAAAACCATAATATTGTTAAATTCTAAATATATCAATTAATATATTTCATGTGAATAAAAGAAAAAAAATATATTAAATGTATAATAATTAACTATTGATAATATTTATTAAATGTGTACAAAATGTAAACAAATACTACATTTGAAAAATAAATAAAAAGTTTAAAAACCATAATATTGTTAAAGTTTTGATTATTTTAAATTTTAGAAATCACAAAAATAAAATAATATCAGGGGATTCTATTATATTAAAAGGAATTTTGGGGTTACCTTGTCAATCTATTACTCTCTATAAATAAGAGAACTTAATGTTAAGCTAATACATGCTCTCAATTTTAGTGAAACTATGATTTTACTTCAAACACAAGACTGACTTATGCATCAAAAGGTTTGCAGGTGATCTTATTCATGCCCTAAACTTGTTTTTCTCTTTGCAAGTCTCTCGAAGACGCTAAAAGACAACTCTCTTGCATCTTGATCGACACATTATCTCTCATAAAAAAAATCATTATTATTTCTTAACAATAATAGTGTAAATTTAACATGGTACTTAAAACTTAATTCGAACATGTAATTTTTATTAAAAATAAATTATTTTTAAAATAAATTCAAGAAATGTCTCTTTATTTTTTATGGACGTATTGTTGAAAATAATGATTCAATATATAGGGACACAAATGTATTTTTTAAATGTGTAATGTTATCTTAAAGTTTAGTCAATTAAAAGTGATCTATAAAATTTAATTTTTGAACTATTGGGTATTAAACTATCATGGAATTAATGTGTAGAGACATAAATTATATTACTAAATAGATGAGAGTCCAATTTGGAAATATTAAAATTATTAATTGCTTTTAGCAATTATATATAAGGGTGATGGTCCCCAATTGATAGTAAGTTATTTTTCTTTCTGTATCCCCATCAATAGATAAATTCTATAGAAATTACAAATTAATTGGAAGATCAAAAGACCCGTTTTGATCAATCATCACAATGGATACAGATACACTTCCATTTATAGTTTATTTTATTTTTAGTGATTTAACATGAATGTTCTTGGAATTTGAATAATAATTTTACAAGTATTATCAAAACCATTTCTAAACTCTCTCAATGCTCATATTTGTGCATCGGACTCTTCATTGTTTTGTTGATCATCATTTTAGTTATTTGTATGAAAGTCGTATATCACTAGTTTTTGAAATTGATTAGTGTTTAATTTTACTTTTGTTGTTTACAAGTTTTGTCTCATTATTTTGTGCCAAATGATGTTTGGGACCGTTGGATGCAAAAATGAGAACAAAATGAAGTCTTTAAGAAACGGTCTGCACAAGTGTCATTGAATAGCTTGAGTGAGACAAGTGGCCCTGGCATCGGTCTTTCCTACCACACTGGGGGCTCCATATCCTCAGTGAAGTATAAAAGACGAATGGTAAGAAATTTAATTTATTTAATTTATTAATATTTATAATCCTTTATTATTAAAATTATTAAATATGTATCATTTTTTTTTAGAAAGGGGAGTTTGGGAAGGAGCTCACGCTAATTGAAGTTTTTAAACGAACTCATTCAAAAAAAACTGAAGAATGAGAGAGGACGTACGTCGACAGACGTTCTGCAAGCGTCACTATAAGTTTTTTTTATTGTAAATAATATCAATTTTATAATTAGCGTAAATTTTAATATTCGTAATTAACTTATTCCATTTTTTTCCATTAAACTGTCATAGGAAACGTACAAACAGTTGCTGGAGCAGGTGACTCAATTGGATCAAAAGTCCGATCATTCATTTGACCCAGATTGTGACTAGATATTCATCCAAGCTGCCAGCGAAAAAAACAAGAAGAAGATGATTTACAGCACGGGATCCTTATCCCAATCAAAGTTTTCCAACGTCAGTAGTTCATCCACTGTCTCATCTGACTTTTAAGAAAATGCCATCATACAAGAAATGACAAAGAAGATAAACTCGCAAGTTCAAGAGTTGAACGACTTTCGACGACAGTTGTCTAATATGTGAGTTTTGATTAAACAACTTACTACATCTACTTGTGGCATGTTTCCTTCTTCTTCTTCTCGTCTACAGTTGACTCACCAACATTACAAGAAAAATACTATTTAACGACGGAATTAGTGACGAGAAAAAATTCGTCCCTAATTAGCGATGAGCCAGCGTCGAATTTGCTGTCACAAAAATTTAGTGACAGAAAATGACGTCACAAATTTAGCGACGAAAAGACCTGTCACTATATATTTTTTATATTTTGTGACAGAATTAGCTACTACAAAAATTCGTAGTTAAAAATAAAGAAAAATAAAAATTAATATACAATTTTTTTAGTAACCAATTAGTTTCATTTAAAAAATTAAAATTAAATTATAATTTTTTGCTACGGAAGAGATCCATCGCTAAAAGATATTAAAATTAACATTTAATTTTAAATTTTTTAGCGACGAATTAATTCTATCCCTAAAACATTTGAAAAAAATATAAACTAATATTAAAATATTTTAGCAACAGAAAATTTCGTCACTAAAAATGAAAACTTAAAAATTAGATAAATCCCCTCGTCGATCGGCATTTACTGGAGGTGGTCATGAAATGAAAGAGAGAGGAGATAGGAGGCAAGGGACAATGAAAACAAATTTATAATTTGGGTGAGGGCATTTTTGTTATTGTGCATCTTTTGATTAGCCTCTCAATAAGTCGAGTAAAGTAAATTAATCCACTTCAAGGGGAGAATCCTGAACTGAATGCACGAAACTGTAATTAGGTCTTTAGTTGCCCGCCACCTCATATTATAATTGGTAGATGTGCCCGGCAGCATAAAATTTTCCCTATAAGGATAATGCTATTCGGCTAGAAGTGGTGCCCGAAGAAGTGCCACCCCATAAATATCGTAAAATTATCTTTAAAATATCGCGATATTTTCAATAAAGAGAGGGTAGCCGAAATTTAAAAATTTAAATTATTTTCTCTCTCTTGCTCTTTATCTCTCTCATGTTCTCTGCCTGACCCATTTTCCCCCTCTCTCTCATATTCTCTGCCGAAGCCACTGCGTGACCTTCCTTCTTCTTATTCTAGCCTTCTCTCTCTCTCACTCTCCCATGCGCGACCTTCCTTCCTCTCATTCCTCCATTCCTCTCGTTCAGGCCATCTCTCTCTCTTTCTCTTCTGCACGTCCGACCGAGCCTCTGGCCACCCTTGGGCTCATTCCAGCCATCTCTCTCTCTCCAGCCTCGTGCGACAGCGTCTCTAACGTCCCTTGGCTTGATCCAAGTTTGATCTATAAGGAGGTAAGTCTTTAGTTTTATTAGCAATGGTATATGCGAGTGTTGGGTTTGGCCGAAGGTTTAAGCTTAGATCTATAGAGATTCGGCCGTTGGATCTTGTTGATTTTTGGATATGTTGGTCAATAGGGATAAGGGTGTTGGGTGGTTGCCTCGGATTGCCAGAAACCACTGGCCACGATGGCCGGTGGCGATTGGCAGTGCGTTTAAATGGGTTTTGAGTTTAGCCGAGACTTTAATGTTAGATCTAGGAAGATGGGGCCGTTGGATCTTGCTGATTTTTAGGTATGTTGGTTGATGGGCCATTGGCTATCGGGTGGTCACCTCTGATCGTCGGAAACCACCGGTTACGGTGGCCGGTGGTGGCTGTAAGTGTATTTTTAAATTTGACCAAAAATTAAAAATCAAATTTACTAAAATCTAACTGTTAAATTTGTCATATTTTTTTGTATGTTATCTCTCTTGACTTGGTGTTTGTGATGGTAGGCTCTGATCGTAGGAAGCTTCGACCGGCAGTGGTCGTCGGCAGCGTTGGTGGCGATGGATACATACATACATATTTTTACATATTATGTTTTGTAATTATTTTAATTTATATTATAAATATTGATATTTATTATAAATTTGTATCGAAGATGTTGAATTATCTTAGGCCAAGTGTCATCTTCCCATTACTATAAAAGCCCATTCTTTCTTGCTGTTATGGAAGATTTGAGTTCTTTTCGTTGAACAGATTATACCACCATACTCCATTATGCAGCCAATTGATTTAGGTCAATACTGATTGGGTGCTTGGATTTTTTTTTTTTTTTTTATGGATTTGTGGATTGTCTATTTCATTTTCATGTTAATGGATTGCATACTTCTTTTCTACTCACATGAATGGGCTTTGAATGTTTTGGCTCATCAGCTGTGTGTCACTGTGTACGGTAACTAGGCAAATGCTGAGTCATGTTTAAACTCTAAAGAACATGTAGCTTCATTGAAAATAAATTATCAATTCAGTGAGTGTTGCCCTGATGTCTAATTAAGATGCTGAAACCTTAGGTTAGCTTTGTCAACATGTTACGCTTAAACTCTAAAGAAGGTTTTTTTAAGACAAATGTTGCTAAGCTAATACTACAGGGATAATCCATGCTAGGTAACTTCCATTACCACCAATGTACAAAAAAATAATTATAGAATAAGCTAGTTGTCTTTCTAATAACGAAAAAATGGGGTACTCAAGCCTCTTAAGTGCACATTTCTTATCTGATTCGGCTTGTAGTCATTTATCCCACAACAACAATAATTTTATTTAAATTTATATTAATGTGAAAGTTAACTGTGACGTCCCAGCGCTGCCACGTGGTAGCGCCTCCTCCGCTCATTTTGCCTCTATTTAATGCCCAATTCGGGCGTTTTCTCTTGCAAATTGAAACCGCAAGCATTTTGGGAGAAGAACAGTTCGCTCTCGGGAGAAATTTCAGAAATTTTGGGTTTCAAATCCAGATTTAATCAAGTTTAATTCAAGTTTTAATTATCCAGGTATGTAGACCAGCTAGTAATTAATATTCTGTACGGTCAGAATTTTATTTTGCGTCTAATTTTATTAATTTTAACAAATAATTAAGATATTGTAGTTTGTATAATTTTTGTCGCTTTTGGACCAAACGAGCCTAAGGATATCTCTGATAAGGCAAGTTCTTTTCACCCACCTCGTTGTTTCTTTCGTTGTTAATTTATTTGACCTCCCTTCATTTGATTCGGCTGTTAACAAATTATGTGATTTTAAACTGTGTGTTTTAAAAAAATTTAATTTATTAACCGGGTCTCGAGAATTTTATTTATTGCTGCTTACGGGGGTTTGTACCACCCCCAAATTTATGGGAATGGTGTCGTACTCAACTGGGGCTAGGTTCTTAGCTGTTGGGTATTATTATTGGATTTTTTATTATTTATTAGCTAGAACGGTTGTGCAGTGGGGGCATGGATTGACTTTTCGGTGTAGATGTGACCGTCGTACGGTCTATCTTAGGCCGTCAGATGGTCTCTCCTAGTCACGGACTGCTGTCCGGTGTCAGGCACTGCTGACTAGCTCTGTCGTCATGTGATTATAGCATGCTTGTTTATATTTTATTCTTGTGGCATGATTTGGTGTGCACATGGGTACGGGCTGCATGTTGGGATTATCATGATTTGGTCATGCTTGGTCACGGGCATTCTAGTTTGGTTAGGTTGCATCCAACACGGGCATATGCATCGCGTGTGATTTACTATGTGGGCAGAGCATGGTCTGATGCCTGGATGTATGGGCGCCTTGTATCATGTTGATGCTCACTACGCCATTGCATTCTATGTGCATTGCATGGTTACTGATAGTATTTAGTTCTCGGACGAGAGTACCGTTCCGAGAGAGCCTATGGCTCGGTTGTCGGGAGTACCGACGTGGATACGGGTGACGGGAGTACCGCCCCGAGACAATGCACACAGGTTTGTTGAGGATATTGTTGCCTTTCAGGGCAGCGGCAGGTTGGTATGGGACTTGGGTGCCAAGTGTCTTGTATGGGCCCCCAAGGACCAGTATGTGCTTTTATTATGCTGCACTGTTGTGTTGTAGCGTCTCATGGCTTGTGTGTACTTGTAAGGCTGTGATTGGGGTGGTCTCTTCTTTATTTATAACTTTTCATTTAATTTAAACTTGCTGAGTCTTGCGACTCACCTTGCTTTCCATCATTCCAGGTAAGGGTAAAGCGAAGGCCCAGGGCGAAGATCGCGCCACCTAGCAGCCAGCCGTGTTGGTAAGGTGTACAGTTAGCTGCCACCGTCATCTCTGATGTCTTGATAGAGTTATTGTCTTTTATTTTTTACTGTGCCAGGTTGTCATTTTGTATCTCCTATTGTTGGCACAGGGTCTGTACGTATTTTTATATACTCCATGACCGTTGTTTCAGTTGGGTACTTGTGAGCATGCATGCTTACTGATTTGCTTCCGCTATTAAATTTCTTATTTATGCATGTCAAGGTATTTTTGTCCTGTATTTATTTCTCTTCCCTTAAGTAAGCGCTTTCGTTCAGATAGACCGAGTGGTTAGGATATTCGGGCAAGGGTGCTTACATTAACTGTGAAAATAGTTTTCTTGTAAATGATATAATAATTACATAGTAAACCAACACTTAAAGGGTATTGTACACTTTATTAAAAGAAAAATTAATTCTTTATTCGTAAAAAGAAAAGTCACTTAACATGGCCTAATTTATCTGCAAGGAGGAAACTAACCTATTACTCTACCATCATGGTGGAAAATGAGTTGGTAGGTCCCTTATTTACAAAGAAGTGTCTTTCTTCTTTTATGATTTAATAGTACTCACTATGTACATATATATAATTTATGAATCTTAATATTGAATAAAATTTTAAAAGAATACAAATTTTAATCGAGATCATAATTTCCTTGATAAATAATTTACTTGATAAGTTAAAATAGAGCCAATCCCAAATAAACAAATTTTTGAACAAACGACTGCTATCTCATGATCCTTCTCCATCTATCTGGTTAGAAAAATTCAAAAGAGCACAACTCAATCTCTATTATCACATAGAATTAGTTAATTATTTTTTAAACTTTATTTAATATAAATTTAAAATATATCTACACATTAATAATTTCAAATAAAATTAACAAAAACTACTTACCATTCAATTCTTCAATAAACTTAATCATTTTAATTCAAAAATTTACAAAACAAATACAAATCAATTTAATTTTAACTTTCACAATATTCAAATATCACAAATTAAATACAAATTCAATATTAACTTCAACATCTTCAATACAAATACATAATTAAATATCAATATTTACAATATAAATTAAAATAATTACAAAACAGTATATGTAAAAATATGTATGTATGTATTTGCCGCCACCAACGCCGCTGACGACCACTACCAGCCGAAGCTTCCTACAATCAGAGCCTACCATCACAAACACCAAGTCAAGAGAGATAACATACAAAAAAATAGGACATATTTAACGGTTAGATTTTAATAGATCTGATTTTTAATTTTTGGTCAAATTTAAAAATACATTGACAGCCACCACCGGCCACCGTAACCAATCGTTTCCGGCGATCAGAGGTGACCACCCAATAGCCAAGGGCCTATCAACCAACATACTCAAAAATCAGCAAGATCCAACGACCCAATCTCCCTAGATCTAACATTAAAGTCTCGGCCAAAGCCAAAAAATGCGTAGATGTGCTGATGACTAAAATGTCTAAAAGACTTACCTCCCTCCTTGTAGATCTGATCCAATGGAGACGTGAGAGTGCCTCAGAGTGAAAGAGATCGAGAGAGGGCCGGAGATGAAGTCACACGGGCGGAAGACGACGACCTTTCTTTGATCCGAGAAGAAGGCTCGCACTACGGCCGATTTGTCTTTCAGCCATGGGGAAGGTCAAACTAGAGAGAACAAGAGAGAGCAAGTGAGAGAGAAGATAGTGAGATATTTCGCAATGGATAGGGTCGAACAAGAGAGAACACAGAGAGAGAAAGTGAGAGAGAAGGGAGAAGAGAGTGAGAGAATGAGTGTCGGATGGAGGGAATGACTGAAATTAGAATAGGGGTATTTGTGTCAATTGGACTATGGGTGAAATTGTAATTTCGTTCTGGGATGGCACTTCTTCAGGCACTACTTCTGGCCGAATAGCATTATCATCCCTCCCTCGAGTAATGCTATTCAGCCCACTAAAGTGCCACCCAAAGTGCCATCTTTGAGATATCGTGATATTTTGATACAAAATATCACGATATCTCAAATGATACAACCAGATGAGAGGGTAGAAAAAATTTTAAAATTCAAATGCGTTTCTCTCTCTCACACACCTCTCTCTCTCTCCCTTTCAAATTCTCTGTTCGTGACCCTCATTCTTCTCATTTTGGCCTTCCCTCTCTTTCTCTCTCCCGCGTCTCCGACCTTGCCTCCGGCATCCCTTAGGCTCATTCCGACCATCTCTCTTTCTCCAACCCTGTGCGACAGCGTCTCCGGCATCTCTTGGGCTCGTTCCAGCCTCGATCTACAAAGAGGTAAGTCTTTAGTTTTATCAGCAAAGATATACACGCGTTATCTTGGTGGTTTTTGGGTATGTTGATCGATGGGGATAGAGGTGTTGGGCGATTGCCTTTGATAGTCAGAAACCACCAGCCACAGTGGTCGGTGGCGACTGGCAGTGCGTATATACGCGCTATGGGTTTGGCCGAAATTTTGAGTTTAGATCTATGGAGATTCAATCGTTGGATTTTGTTAGTTTTTGGGTATATTGGTTGATGGGGCCTTGGGTCTCGAGTGGTTGCCTCTGATCGTCGGAAACCACCGGCTACGGTGGCCGGTGGTGGCTGGCAGTGTATTTTAAAGTTTGGCCGAAAATTAAAAATCAGATCTATTAAAATCTAACCGTTAAATTTGTTCCATTTTTTTGTATGTTAACTCTCTTGACTTGGTATTTCTAATTGTAGGTTTTGATCGTGGAAAGCTTCAGCTGGCAATGGTTGTCGGTGACGTTGGCAATGGCGATTCTGACTGTTTATACATACATATATTTATATATATTTACATACTCTTTTGTAATTAGTTTAATTTATATTGTAAACATTGATATTTAATTTTGAATTTGTATTGAAGATGTTGAATTTAATATTGAATTTGTGATCTTTGAATGAAGATTAAAATTAAATTGAACTGGTTGGAATTTAAATATTAATAAATTGAATTAGTTTGTATTTATTTTGTAAATTTTTGAATTAAAATTAGTCAGTTTATTAAATGGTAAGTAGTTGTTGTTAATTTTATTTGAATTTAGATATATATTTTTTAAATTTATATTAAATAAAATTTAAAAAAATAATCAAATGTGATACATAGAGATTAAGTTGTATTCTTTTAATTTTTTTTTAATCAAATGGAGAAAACAGACGAGGGATACTAACACCTTGTCCAAAAATTTGGTCGAAAGATATTTTTTAAATAAATAACAGACCTACCAACTCATTCTCCACTCCACTTTCATGTACATGTACAGTAATAGGTTGGTTTATTTTTTATAAATACTTCTTGTGTTTTGATAAATTAAAACTAATGAATTAAAAACATCTTTTTTTTTCGCTTAAAGTAAGTAGATTAGGAAATTATTTTTTTTAAAAAAATAAGATGAATCCACGCCCTGATGGGTGAACGGGTGAGACCATGTTAGGTGAATTTTTTTTTTTACGAGAAGGTGATACATTTTAAGTATTAATTTACTGTAATTATTACATCATCTACATAAAAATCATTTTCTCCATATAAGCAACTTTCACATTAATATAAATTTATATTAAATAAATTTAGATTTAAATTTATACACATTAATAAATTTAAATTTGATATTAATAAATATTTAAATTCAAATAAAATTAACAATAATTACTTATCATTCAATTCTTAAATAAACTTAATAATTTCAATTCAATTCAAAGATTCACAAAAAAAATACAATTTAATTTAATTTATTAATATTTAAATTTTAACCAATTCAATTTAATTTTAATTTTCATTCAAAGATAAAAAATTCAATATTAACTTCAACATCGCCAATACAAATTCATAATTAAATATCAATGTTTACAATATAAATTAAACTAATTACAAAAGAGAATATGTAAATATATATAAATATATGTATGTATATAAAGTCAGAACCGCCGTTGCCAACGTCGCCAGCAACCACCGTCGGTCAAATCTTTCTACGATTAGAACCTATAATTAGAAACACCCAAGTCAAGAGAATTAACATACAAAAAATTGGAACAAAATTTAACGGTTAGATTTTAGTAGATCTAATTTTTAATTTTCTGCCAACTTTAAAATACACTGCCAGCCACTACCGGCCACTGTAGCCGGTGGTTTCCGACGATTAGAGATAATCACCCGACACCCAAGGTCTCATCGACCAACATACCCAAAAACTAGTAAGATCTAACGACCGAATCTCCGTAGATCTAAACTTAAGGTTTCGGCCAAACCCAATAATGCGTATATACGTATATATCACTTTAAAAGACTAATCTCCTTCAAGATCGAGGCCAATAGAGACATGTGATGGACGAGAGAGAGATGGCTGAAGTTGCTGCAATGAAGGAGATGAGAAAGTTGCAATGGAGGAGAGGAACGAGATGCACGGGCAGGAGAGAGACGGTCAGAAAGGGAAGAAGGAAAGGGAGCACGAGAGAGAGAGAGAAAGGAATGAGAAGAAGGGTCAAGAGAATGAGAGGAGTAGCAGAGAAGAGGGTGAGAGGAAGGAAAGGTGAATTGAGGGTATATTAGTAATTGGCTCAATGGTTAAATTTATAATTTTGGGAAATTCTATTTGCAACCATTAATTTTGCTCTCTGCAACCTACTTTTAATATTCCTAAATAATCCTCAGATAAAATCTCATATTTACCCTTCATTTAAATTCTATACGCTCAACCACCTGCAATTACTCTTTGAAGCGCGTGGATACAATTTCTCACCCACGCAGCCACTTTACTCACCAACTCATTTACTCACTCACACTACACAGCCATTATTATTCAACATCCAGCATTACAGAACAAGTATTATCAACAGAAGATTTGCACAAGAAAGAAGATTTGAACAACTGAAGATTGTTAAGCACACTTCTACTCATTAAGCATGGAAGATTATTATAAAGAAATGTTTACAGAGGTTTATGAAGATGATAATAACTATTTCTGTTCCGAGAAGAAAGAAGCTGATGAAATCCATGAGGTATTTAAAAATTTGTTATAATTTTAAATTTGTTTATCATCAACAAATTGTATCCTCCAGTCCTCGAATTCGAGAGAATAAGTGTGAGTTGATACATCCCGAATCAAAGGTTTCGGGGAATCCTTAAGTATCCGAATCCTTGGATTCGGGACCTCAAGGATGTCCCGAATCCTTGGCTTCAGAGACTCATCATACTTCGTTATTTATGTTTTTTATTTACTTAATTTTTTTTGGTTAATTTCAACAGTTAGCTATTGAACCGTTTGCTGACAATCAGGTATCATATATTATTAAACTTTTATTTAATTATTATTTATTATTTGATGTTTTAAAATTGTTTATGTTTTTTATTTACATAATTTTTTTTCATTTTAACAGTCATTCTATAGTATTGACCCGTTTACTACAAATGAGGTATGATATATTTTTATTCAACTTATATTTCATTATTATTTGAACAATATTTGAATTCTATTTTTTTATCAGTTGTTTACCAGTAAAGAAGATCTTATTGGATGGGTTAGACAAGTTGGAAAAGAAAATGGAATTGTTATCGTCATAAAGGGTTCTGAATGTGGGGGTCTCGGAAGGCCATTTAGAGTTCGCTTTGCTTGTGAAAGGGGTGGAAAATATAGACCATAAAAAAAAAAGAAGAATCAGGGGAAGAATTAAAACGTAAGTGTACGGGTTCGAAGAAATGTGATTGTCCATTTCAATTAATTGGCGTGAAAGTTTTAGAGGGACAATGGAAGTTGAAGATTACATGTGGATTTCACAATCATGCACCGTCAACTCAACTTGAGGGTCATTCATATGCAGGACGGCTTACAGAAAAAGAGAATGAAATATTGAATACAATGTCTAATAATCTTGTGAAGCCTAGAAATATTTTGATGGCTATAAAGGCACAGGATGATAGAAACGTTACTACTATCAAAACTATATATAATGCACGTCAAAGATATAGACTTATAGAGAAAGGTGGTCGATCACAGATGCAACAGTTGATGAAGAAATTAGAAGAATGTAATTACGTGGAATGACATAGATGTGAGAGATCAACAGATTGTATTACAGATTTATTTTGGGCCCATCCGATGGCTATAGAGTTATTAAAGGTCTTCCCCCATGTTTTAATAATGGACTGTACGTATAAAACTAATAGGTACAGATATCCACTGCTTCAGATTGTTGGTGTAACATCTACTGAATTGACTTTCCCTGTTGCATTTGTATTCATGGATCATGAATATGAAGAAAACTATACATGGGCAATGGAAAGATTGAAGAGTTTGATGGGATCTAATATATTTTCAGGAGTAGTTGTTACGGATCGAGAATTAGCATTAATGAATGCAATACATAAAGTGTTTCCAAATACTACGACCTTATTGTGCAGGTGGCATATATCAAAAAATATACCTGCCAATTGTAAGAAGTTCTTTGATAGAAATGAGACATGGGAGAAGTTTATATTGGGTTGGCAACTTGTTATATTTGCATCAACTAAGACTGAATATGAACGTCGGCTTCATGACTTGACAGTTGAGTATCATGCATATGATAATGCACTTGATTATGTGAGAAATGCATGGTTGAATAATTACAAGAAAAAATTTATTGCAGCGTGGACAAATAAGATAATGCATTTTGGGAATGTTACTACTAACAGGTACTATTTATAAAACTCATATCTCATGTATCCTTATTTATGATTTATATTATAATATACTTAGAAATTAAGATATCTAATATATTAATATGCTTTTGTTCAGGGCTGAAAGTGCGCATGCGAAGCTGAAAAGACATCTTGGATCATCTCAAGGTGATTTTGAGTCATCATGGAAAATCATCAACTCTCTTATTGAGTTACAGCATACTGAGATCAAATGATCATTCGAGAAGAGCTTAACATTGGTGCAACATAATTTCAAACAAGAAATTTTCAGAGAATTACGAGGTATTATCTCTAGAAATGCAATGAATATGGTGTTAAAGGAAACATAGATAGCTCAAAAAATTGGGGTAGATAAGATTGCATGTGGATGTGTGATAAGAAATACACATGGTTTGCCATGTGCACATGAAATTGCAGAGTTTATCATTCAAGGACGACCAATTCCCTTATCAGTTGTGCATCCTCGTTGGAGAAAGTTACATTTAATACAGACTACTTCTGATAATGATATGTCATCTCTATTGATGATTGAGCCAGAGATAGAGAACATATATAAGATGTTTCAGTTAGAATCAGAAGCAGGTAAATTAATATTGAAACAAAAATTGAGAGAGTTAACTCATCCTGCTACAACTTCATTGATGCCGCCAAGTGTTAAAGTTAAAACAAAAGGTAAGCCATCCTCAAAGAAAAAACATCATCTTGATAGTTCTACCAGACGTGATCCTTCGTACTTTGAAATAGTACAATCTTCTCATGATAATACAACCCCAGTGATTCAGAGTTCAAGTAAGATAGGAAAGGAATGTAAACTTTCAAAAGCTCGACCGAATGTGAAACATAGATTGCGAGGTTATGATGATTCTTTCCCACCAAGCATACAATATTTCATACACAATATTGTTAATGTAGATTCTGATGGACATTGTGGGTTTCGTGCTATTGCTGCATTACTTGGTATGAGTGAGCAAAATTGGGGAGATATTCGTCTTAATCTGATTGAAGAGTTACATACTTTTTATGCTGAGTACTCACAATTATACGGATCTAATATGCGTGTTGATGAGTTAATACATACACTCTCTTGTTTTGAGTCTGTTGCACCTCCTCAGCACTGAATGACATTACCTGACATGGGACATTTGATTGCTTCAAAGTATAATGTGGTATTGATCCATTTGTCTAGACTTTAGTGTCTTACCTATCTTCCGCTGAGATCAGTGCCTCCTCCGTCACTACAACATAGAATTATCAGTATCGGTTTCGTGAATAATTGTCATTTTGTTCAGGTATTCTTAATTCTTATCTTCTATATTTAGATAATTATATAGTTATTAGATTGTTATTAATAATATATATTATTATTATTTTTCAGGTGTTTCTGAAATCAAACTCACCAGTACCTCCAGTTGCATTGAAGTGGCATATATATCGAGCTGATAGTGCACGAGAATGGATAACACCTTATATAGCTAGAATTGAAGCTTTTATGTCAATGATTGACAAAAATGTGGCAACTAGAGATATTATTGATTTAAGTGATGGATGATAAAACTATGAATGTAATGTTATGAATGTAATGTTATTGGTTTAATGGTATGAATGTAATGTTATTGGTTTATGTGAAGGATGAGAAAAATGCGTGGTAGTTTGTATTAGTTATAGTTGTTATTGTGTATAGAATATGTGATGTTTTTATAAAATGTGATTTGTATCCAAACATCATTGATGATGTTTTTGTTTGCTTTAATTTTAGGTTTTTTAAGTATTATTTAAACTTACATCAAAATTTATATTTATTTTATTTTAATTTTCTTCAATTACCGTAACATATATAAAATTAAATTAAAACTAATGAAATTGGTGACGTTCGAACGCTGAGATTCGGGGACGTCCAAAATTACCGAACTCAGGAGTTCGGGGAAATCTTCAATCACCGAAGTCAGAGATTCAAGTTCGGTAGAATCTTTCATCACTGAAGGTAGAGCTTCGGAAGGATTTATAATTCCTGAAAGTTGTGGTTCGGGAACATCCTCAATCATCCAATTTAGAGATTCGGGAGGATTTATATTTCATGAATTTGGGAATTCGAAAATATCACTAATGACCGAAATTAGAGATTCGAGAGACTTTGTATATTCTGAACTCGAGAATTCGAGAAGATCCCCAATCACCGATTTAAGAGATTCGGAAAAATCTATAAGTCCCGAACTCAAAAATTCGGGACCATTCCTAATCACCGAATTGAGATATTCGGAAACATTTATAAGTCCCGAATTCGAGAGTTCGGAGGCCTCTAAGCATTTCCGAACTTAGAGGTTCGGTGCTGGGTGAGATATCCGAATTCCGAAATTCGGGAACTACACAATCCCCATATTTAGAGATTCGGTAATATTTTTAATCTCCGAAACTTAGAGTATTTATAAATTTTGAAACTATAGATTAGGCAAAATTTGTCCTCCCGAGCGTCACCCATTTCTAAAAGAAAATAATAATTAATTACATACAAACTCATATTAAATTTATATTTTTACTTTAATTTGTTTAGTTGCTTTAATTTTAATAATTTTTAAAATTACATCACCATTTATATTTATATTTCTATATATATATTTTATATTTCTTTTGAGTTGTTTAAAATATTCTTAATTTTTTTTAAAGTTACAGCAAAATTTATATTTTCTTTTGTTTTTTTTTCTTCAATTGATTTAAATTTAATTTTTTTAGTTAAATGTATAAGAGAAAGAAAGATTACATAAAATTAAAACTAATAATAAAATATCGTTACAAATAACTTAAATTTTAATCTACATTGAAAATACAATAAATAAAACAACTAACAACAATAATTAATTCATTCAACACTTAGTTCAACTAGTCTTGCTGATCTTCAACACTTAGTTCAACTAGTCTTGCTCATCTTGATCTTGATTATGGGGTTGAGAAGCACGAGATGTGGAGGCTCCACCAGTATTAGCCCCAGATGATGGATTGAATCCCGCAGAAGATGATAGAATACGATTTACAGTGAAACACGTATCTCTCCAGGCATCAGGAGGTACAGGTTCTACACTTGATATGTTAACATTGAGAGCATATAATGCAAGGCGAATACGCTGAAAAAAAAATTATATCAATTTTATTTAATTTAAATAAATTATATTGAATAATAACTTAAACATAAACTTAAAATCTTACTGCTTCCGCAAGATTGACTAGATCCTCACGACCTCTGTCGAATCCTGATCGACGTGCCGGATTTTGTATCAATTGGTGAGTAATAGGTGTATACCATGGGAAATAATCATGTGTAAATTCCCATGGAACTTGACAAGTTCTACCGCGACGATGTGGTGGTAATAAATGAATATCCCACCTACTCCAACTATCGTCAATAAATGCATAAATAACTCGATATGATACCGTACCTGTACCTCGCCTAGCTTCAATAGGTGATAATGGAGGTGGAGGAATAGTTTGTACATACCCAAATTGTCGTAACACTCTTTTAGGATGATATGGTTCGATAATACCTCCACATTTCAAACAACCCGAAAAAAATGTAATCTCCGGTAATGGGTGATGTGCACGAGCTCTCCAATACGGCATCCAAATTACCTGCAAGTATTTTTTTAATTTAAAATTTAATTTCATACTATATTAATTAATTTATAAAATTATAGTGTGAAAATAAAATACCTCGTCTGGTGACAACTCATCGATCTGCTCCCTAAGAGATTGTAAAATATCACTTTCACGAACAGGTAACTAACGAAGAGCCCGTGGTTGCTCCTCACTATATAACAAAGTATATTTATTTCTAGTGAACTGAAAATGTTCATATACCCATGCCTGTATAAATTTAATATAAATAATTATTAATATATGTTAAATATATGTAAATACATTAATATGGACTTATGAACTTAAAATAATTACTTACCTCCAGTAATGTAAGATATCCGCTGATACTCTTCACCTCTCGTCTACTTGCAATTCCAAGTTGTCTATATAAATATGCTAGACATGCAGCTCCTCATGCATAACTACTAACCATACTCAAATCATCTAATAATGTCAAATAGGTAACTGAAACTAATGTATCACTCTTATCTACAAATAAGGTACAACCTAATAAAAATAAGAGATATGCTCTACTGGCATATTGGATTTCTTCGTTGGAAACTGAATCTGATATATGCATGAATGTTTTTCTTAACCAATCTAACTTTACAAATGGTCCTCTATTTTCTGCAATTTGTTGAGCTGCTATATCTATTGGAATCCCAAGTAAACTCGATAATAAATCCCGAGCTTCATTAGTGCTCAAATGATAAGGGATAGATACAGATCTTCCATTCACTGGAATTTTCAAAATAGATGAGACATCATATAATGTTATACTCAGCTCTCCAAATGGTAAATGAAATGTATTCGTCTCTGGCTGCCATCTTTCTGTAAATACTGACACAATTGTAGCATTTGTAAAACGATACGTGTAATCTATCAAAGGTGATAAACTAGAGCCCATAATGATATCACGAACACGTTGATTATTTAATGGCCATTCGGGAATTTTTGATCCATGACTTCTATATTTTAATATCCCTCTTTCCTGTTAAAATAATAAAATACTTAATTATTTAAATTATAATAATAACATTTGTGTAACAAACATTAAAATAACTTACCTCTCCTGACCATATTGCAAGCGCAACATGATTTTTAAAGCTTTTTAAAATGGATGGATCCTGAGGCCCTCCAGGTAGTGGTCCAACAGAAATATCATCCTGCAGTAGTTGCTCTTCATGAGATGGCTCCTGATGAGATGGTGAGACATGTGACTCTGAAATAAATGGAGGTAGTGCAGATGTATCTATTAAAACAGATGGATCTGTTGGATCTATTGCAGATGGATCTACTGGCTCTGATACTGGCTCACTAGTACCCTCCAGTCTTCTTCGTCTCCTGGATGTAGTGGGACGCTGTCGAGAAGAAGAAGGAAGAGCTAGCTCTGCTGCATTTCTTACTTCATTCCTTCTACCACGGGGCATATCTATACAATTATAAAATACATAAATTATTAATATTTTTAAAATTCATAAATATCTGCACAATTACACTAAACACACAAATTATTAATATCTTTTAAAAATAAATTTTGTATTTACATTAATTAATAACAAATTATTAACATTAATTTTAAAAAATTAATTAAAAATTAATGAGTTCAACATCGAACTCTCCGAAACTCGATGTTCGGGGAAAAATTTTCCCCCGAACATCGATGTTCGGGGGGGCGAGCTCCCCCCGAACAGCGCTGTTCGGGGGAAGGCTCTCAGCGATGGGTTCGTTCGGCGGCTTCATCTTGTTCAGGGATGAAGCATTTCCAAGATCGCACGAAATAAAACAAATTAAATGGCTTACCTGTTGCGATTTCGGGGACTCCAAGGAAAAGGGAAGAGGCTGGACCAGAGAGTTCGGGCAGCGCTGTCCTGAAAGAAGAAGACTAAGGTAGAAGATGAAGAAGAAGACTAGGGTTTGAGCGCGTGGGTGTGTCTTTTGAGGGATAGATGTGTGGAGGGTATATTTGGTATGTAAATGGTTGCAGAGAGTAAATTGAAGGGTTACAAATAGTAAAACTTAAAATTTTAATTAAAATGGTTACAATGAGTAAATTCGATGATTGTAAATAGAATTTCCCTATAATTTTCTCTGGGGTGGCACTTCGGATGCCATTGTGATGGGCCAAATAGCATTACTCCCCTCCCTCTAGGTTTAGTCTGTTGTGGCGTTTAACAGAATCACCAATGCCGAAGACTAACCCACCATCATCTCCCTCAACCATCCCATCTCCTGATACTTCTTCTTCAAAGCAAACCAACAGCTTATGGCCCCCCATTTCTCTACTCTCAGTTCTCGCGCCTCTGGTCGCCGCCGCCGTCGTCTTCTACCAACTCTTCTCCTTCGATCCAGCTCCTCTCCCCACCCACGAGCTCGCTCGCCGGCCCATCCTTGTGCCTAGCCAAAACCCCCGCATGCTTCGCGGCGCAGAGTTCATCGGGGCTGGGCAGTTGCCGGGACCGGAAGACCTCGCTTACGACCCCAAATCGGGACTCGTGTATACTGGTTGTGCTGACGGCTGGATCAAGCGAGTCACCGTGATGGGGTCAGCGGCGGACGCGAGGGTGGAGAACTGGGTCAAAACCGGCGGCCGACCTCTCGGCCTCGTTCTTGGAGGCGACGACGAAGTCATCGTCGCCGATGCCGACAAGGTTTGTGTTATAATATTATTTGTTTAGATAGGTGTTTAAATGTTGTGGTGGAATATTATTCTTTGATTTGTTTTATGATAATATTATTTTTGAAAACATAATTAATTAATTAGTCAACATTTTCACAGAGTCGACAGTACAATTATTTGATAACTCTTTTAATGTTGGGGGAGTATTAGTAGAGAAGGCTGCATTTTGTGTATCCGGAATGCTTTCAGACGGGTAGATTATCAAGACACGTGTCTAGGCATAAGACGTCTTGACTTTAGGCGCGTATGGATTTTTTTAACTGTATTTTTATTTTATTTAATTTATTATTATTTAGAGTTTAAATTTATTTATTCAATTATAAATTTGAGAATGATTTCAAATGTTCTAATTAAATTTGATCTCGATAAAAATGGAGACAAAGATGATATGGAAGAAGATACTGGGGATGATATTTTTAATTATAAAAATATTAAAATATTTGATTTTAATTAGAAGAATAATTTTTAGATTATTTAAAATACATAATTAATTAATCTTGATTAAAATTTTATACTTATAAATTATTTAAAATTTAAATTAACTCAACTTAAAGAACTTTTAAATTGTATCTTTTGATATTTTTTATTATTTTTTTATTAAAATATATTAATTTTTTTAATTTTCTTGATAACATGTTTGTGAATGTATTATTACGAATTTTAAACTATTTTATGTCTTAATCTCTTATATTTTTTAATTTTTTTGATAATATATTTGTAAATATATTAATACGAATTATGAGGAGTTTTATATTTTATTCTCTTACTATGACTTAGTTTCATTAGACCTGTGTTATACGTCAGGCTCAACACTCATTTACAACTTAGTGTGTCGTGTACGTTTAATAACACTGACTGAAAGAATTTTGTAATTACATAAAATGTCAACAAGTAGTTTTCCACCTTTAACCTTCTGGAAGATACCAAATGCCAACTGTGGCAATCCGGTAGCCTAATTGTGTGAGTACTGAGTAGGCATATGGTGTTCCGTCATTGTCCCGCATCCGTTGATGGAAATTCGTTTTCGGCCACATCTGGAAAGCTTAATTGTTGGCTATAAACCACTGGACAAAGAAGGAAATAGATATGAGGAAAATGCTATTTGTATAGAAAATTTTTTACAAAAAAACTTACAAAAATGATATATTGTGATATATCGTGATATATTGACATCAAAATATTGCAATATTTTGATCTATTCATCCCCTTCTTCTTCTCCCCCTTTCCTCTGCCGCTGCAACTTAGCCTCCGCCTGCTCTTGCCGCCGCCTCGCCTCGTCGCACCACCTCCTCGCCTCACCGCACCACCGCCTCGCCTCGCCGTTGCAACCTCCGTCGCCTCGGCTGCCTTGCCACCTTGTCTCGCTGCGCCTCACCTCGTCGCTGTCGCTACTACCGAGGCCGATGGTGTGAGAGGGAGAGCGAGAAAGAGAGAGAGATATGATATTGGGCATTTGGGTCATTTAAGTCATTTATTGCAAAGATAAAATGGGTATTTTATTGCTTCTGTAAGTTTTTTATATAAAATTTTCTGTACATATAGCATGACCCTAGATATGAAAGGAGATTAGAGGTGCGGCCCCCGGGTGGGGGTTCAAATAAGAACTTTGAAAGATATTTTTAAAAACATTGAATCTCATTGGAAATTACTTGAATTATATAGGGTTCTTAGTGCCATTTAACCTTAAAAATTTGGTAAGTTACATTAAGAATATTTTTAAGATTTGGTATATATATAAGAAAATTTTTAGTAACTACCCTTTTAGTTCAAACAACATAGTAGTCTAAAGTTAGATTTATGATATATAGGATACCCTTTAACTAAAATAAAATTTAGATTCAAATTAAATAAATTTTTAACAAATATTTTACCAGTGTGAGCTCGATATAACTTTTAAAATGTGAGAAATACACTTTTATACTATTATATATAAGTATTTTGGTGTTATGAAATTCCATCAATAAATTAGTTTTATTAAAATATCCTTCATGTATCTTGCTTACAAAACGAAAGTTAATTGCATTAATAAAATTTAACTCGTGATCCCTAAATAATAATTAATTTTTTAAACTACACTAATTGATTTTTTCAAACTTTACCATTATACCTGCACTAATTTTGTTTAAAATTATACTTAAAATAAAACCCATTAAATGAATTTTTTTTTAAATTTTTTAACTTTTTTATTATACATACGCAACAAGTTACCTGTCTACCCCATTAAATGAAAGTCTATCCAAGGCTGCATGGTTGGTTTATAAACGCAGGGGCTGTTGAAGGTAAGAAGAGATGGCGCAGTGGAGCTGCTCACAGATGAGGCAGAGGGTGTGAAATTCAAGCTAACAGATGGAGTGGACATGGCCAAAAATGGAGTCATATATTTCACAGACGCATCCCACAAGTACAGCCTCACACACTTCATATGGGACATTCTAGAGGGCAGACCACATGGCCGACTCCTCAGCTTCGATCCCTCAACTCGCAAAACCCATTTACTGCTCTCCGACCTCTACTTTCCCAATGGAGTTGCGGTCTCTCCTGACCAGCTCTCCGTCGTCTTCTGCGAAACCCCAATGTGGGTAATTCTTTAATCGAGTTTATTCGGATTCAATCTGGCATTTTCTGATTGAGTTTTGATGATGACGAGTTGAATGCGCAGGAGGAGGTGCAGAAAATACTTCATAGAAGGGGAAGGAAAGGGATCTGTTGGTAACTTGGTTGAGAATTTGCCCGGAATGCCAGACAACATACATTACGATGAAGAAACAGGCTATTACTGGATTGCAATCGCCGCGGTGAGTCAAGGAACTGTTTATTTTTTTCGTAACAATTTGCCCAAACTCCGAACTTATCTCAACAGTTCTTCTGGGTGCAGGAAGCTTCGTTCTCTTGGGATATGGCGCAAAGGTACCCTTTCATAAGGAAGTGCCTGGCAATGATGGAGAGATACATTGGGCGACCGAACATGGAGAAGAACAGCGGGATTCTATGTAATACCCGAGAAATTCTAAAGGACTCAAGGGTAATTTATCTTGGGATAAAATTGGAATTTAAGGATAAATTGGGGGTATAACGGTAATTTATTACCGTATAGATGACTAAATCGACTGCCGGGAGTACCCTGGAGCCGAAATACCAAAGGAAAATGATATGGTATTAATGAGCACCCCGAGATAAGATTTATGGTGCCAAAAGAAATGAGAACGGGAACGGTTTTCGGTACAGCTAAAAAGGCAGCTGCCAAATAGGCTGCAATACCGAATTGTCATAAACGACCTTTCGGAAGTCAACGGAAGCTTGAGGGGGCTTTGGTTTTTCATAAGGAACAACCCTTCAGAGGTTTCAGGAAGAAACGAATGGGTTTAAGGCCAAAACGAAGATTCGGGCCTAAGTGCAGTTTTTAGAAATTGCTAGAGGGAGGCCGAAACAAGGTTGTTTTGTGATCTTCGAAGGTCAAAATGATGTTTTAGGACTTTTTGGACCTAAATGCAATATTGAAAAGTTGAGGGGTTAAGTGAAAAGGGCCAAAGTGACAAACCCGAAACTGGAGGGGCCAAAGTGCAATTAAGCAAAAGTTTGGCCAATCACCACCAAGTCTCCGGTCGTCGATTTCGGCCGATCCAACCGTAGGGATGGCACGAGGCTTGGTCGGGGATGATTTTTTGTAAAGGAAGCAGGGGGCAACGACCACTCGAGTGGTCGAATTTTGAAGAAAACCGACCGAACTTTCGGTCGTTTTTGGCCGCCACCTGCAAGTGGCTTTCGTGGTCGGCCAAGGCTCGGGGGAGGTCGATCTAAGGTAGGTTGAGGCTCCTAAGGTGATGGGTAAGGCGGCCAAGTGGGTTTGAGAGCTCGGGTTTGCCTATAAATAGGCATTCGAAGTGGCCGAAAGTTTAGCATTTTGGAGCTTCAAATCGGCCGTTTATTTGAACAAATTGGGCGTTCAAAGCATGGGGCTTTTGTTGCCCATGACTTGTAGATTCATTCTGGAGATTTTGGGCCATTTTGGTCGAGTTTTGGTGGCCGTTCGAGCTTCGCCGGAAAGAGGAGGCGGACGGTTTGGCCGAGCCTTTGGCCGGCCGGTTGAGGGCTTTCCCGAGCTTCTTTCGAGGCACAAGAGGTGTCATCGTGATCGACTGGAAGAGGGGAAGAAAATGGTGGAGTCATCTCCGATCACCGGCGACCGGAACGCCGGAGAAGATGACCGGCGCGTGCCGGTCACGCGCGGTCTCTCACGCGCGCCCAGTCGCCCTAGTACGTGTGGGCGCGTGCGGGCGCGTGGGCCATGGAAAAATTTGGGAAAAATGTTGGAAAAATAGAGAAAAATGTTTTATGGAGTTTTGTGCAAAAAGATTGGGATTTGGGATTCCTGATGCCTCGATTTCCACACCAAAGTGCCTCGTTTTGCGTGAAAACGCAATATCCGGGTAAGTTCAGTATTTTTCCTTGAAAGTTCATAGCTTATAATGAATTGTTGTGAAGTTAGATTGGAGGAAATAGTCTCTATGGATTTATTGGAATTTTTAGAAGGAAAAATGAAGGAAAATGAAAGGAAATAGGAAATAAATAGAATATTGAGGATATTTAGTGATTAAATATTATTTTATGTTTGAGGAGATCGAGATGATGAGATTGGTGCAACTTTTGAAAGTTGGCACGAGAATCGAGGCGGGGCACGCATATCGAGGCGATGCACGCTTTTCGAGATGTCTTTGTCTTTAGACAAAGGTGAGTGGTATTCTCACAAGAAGTTATATTCATGATATATTTGTTGTATACGCATGTTATTATGATTGCAATATTCATTTGTCATATTGCATTGAAAGTCGTGATATTTCCATTGCACGATATTATTGTCATATTGAAACTTGTGCATGGGGATGGGATGATACCCTCAGAGTGTAGCCGTAATTCCCCTAGGGCGTTGAGGGAATAACGTTAGGCCTATCCCGTAGACGTTCGGGATTTGCCTAGGATTCCTAGCCGGGTTGGGGATACCTGGGAAGTTACATTATGGGTATATGTGTTGTTCATGTATTTGCATCATGCATCATATATATGTTTTTGGACCCTCACTAGAAGTTTCATCTTCTAATGGGTTATGCCCCTGGAACATTCAACGTTCCAGTTGAGACTTGCAGTTAGCAAGGAGCAGGTTGAGATATGACGGCACGTGATGGCGTGGCCGATGGATTCAGCAGGAGATTTCCAGTATTTAATTTATTGAGAAATGTATCTGATGTATGCTCGAGGTTTCATATGATTTGCACTTAGGGTGTTAGATGTTATCTCGGGAGACGTGTATCAATGTATTTTTATATTTGAAGATATCATGGTAATATATGGTACGAATTCTTGTATTGTTTTTTAAATATAGTGAATTCAAGTATGTACCGTATCAGGTTTCGATTATTGCTTCCGCATTGTTAATGATTTGCTGGGGTTTCCCTTTGAAATACGACATTTGATGTATGAGGAAAGGGATTATGTATGTATCTGATGGACCCCAGCATAGTGGCACGCCCCCCGACTGGGCGGGGTGTTACAGTTGGTATCAGAGCGAAAATGTTGAGGACATAGGAAATGTCTGAAACTTATGTGACTCTAGTATAGTTTATATTAGAGCGAACCTAAGGAAAAGGTCGCGTGTGGCTAGATAAGTAAAGCCACCGTAAGATTTGGGTATTGACGGTTACTGGATAAGTGCGTTGTTGTGGAAGTGCATGTCTAGGCTAGTTCTGGCTAAGGAAAGACTTGGTACTTAAGTGTGTCCATTGTGACCCACCACTCTTTCCTGGGAACTTACCTGGTGTACTCTTCACGACAGACACTATTTCAGTAGACGACTACTATTCTCGGTGAATAGTAGAATGCCTGATAGAAGCTAGTTCGAGCAGAATGATCTAGCTAGTGGAATAAGGATCCGATGATATGATTGGAATGTAAGGATGACTCGGTAACCATGATTATGGATCTGAGAGATTTTGGAGACTAATAATTTAAGGACGTTAGTCAAAATCATTGAAAGGAAAGATTGGATAACTGGTAGTTATCGAGGATGATCGGATCAGGAATGATTAGTCTGATGATGCATGACCTAGCTGATGAGTTAGGATAAAAAGGGTAAAGGATTTTCGAGGATCATTTAGTATCTCGGAAATAAGATATGGGATCCCACAGATTGGGACAAACGAGAGGCCAAAGATGGCCAAATGATGGCGCGTGAGTGCGTCAATTGATGAGACGAAAGTGGTGCAACCGATGAGACTCGCAAAAGTGGGATAAGGGAACCCTAGCAGTGTGACGACACTACTGGTCGGTGTTCGTAGTGACAGATCTGGATCTAGGGACCGAGCAGAAGACTTGTGATGAGCTTATGATCAATGTACCGGGGAAGCTAGTTAGCTGTCTCGCGGTATGAGTCGAGGACTCAGGATCTAAGTTGCTTAGTGTACTGCCGAGGAGACGATCAGATGCTGAATATCTGGGGCAACACAGTAGGGTCTGTACCTTGTAGGGGAGACCTAAGTCCTAATAGGTGCGAGGTGTGCCACTAGCTATGATAGATCGAGGCCGGAAGCCTCAGGAATCTAAATGAGACAAATTAAATATGGACTGTGTGTCCTATTTAAAGATTGCAAATGGATCACGAGATGGTCGTGTTGGGTGGCTCAAAGGAAAGCTACCTGACGTATGAAATGGAAAGGAAAGATGCATGCTCGTGAGCCGTGTTAGGCGCTACCTATGAGGTGATGGAAATCACTAGGCCATGATGAGGGCCTAGAATGAAGGTTCTTACAGAAGGAGTTAGACTCAGGGCAACGACGACGAATGATAGTTCTTAGAGGACTACGACGAGACCGTGCAGTTTTCACCCGGGATGTACCCGAGAGAGGGTCGACATATGATCTAGGAGTAAGCCTAGCATATGATGGGGGTGATGATGACAGCTGTGTGCTGGCTGACGGAAAGAGTAGTGCCTAGGAAGAACTAATTTAATGGTCGTGTGCCGATAGTCAACTGGATCTGAAGAACGAAAGGCGAGAGTCAGTGGATTCTCGGTAAATGAGATTTCAGGTAGTGGAGCATGACCGGTCCAAAGGCTTGACCGATGAATAGTGAAATGGTAGTCTCGACTCAAGGTAGAGTTCGAGTACTAAAAATGAAAGAAGTGCTTAATGGGTCGTATCGACCCTAAAGGAATGATGAGGAAACCTAGTCAACAGAGGTTGTGACTATGGTTCAGTATGTTATAAACGAACCTGTGAAATCAGGTGAAGTGGTCGGTAGTTAATCCGACGAAAAGAGCTTAAAGACACCATGACAAATGATGGATAGAAAGCCATGAAGGCAAAGGAATCAAATTCTTGGAAGATAAATGGAACCAGATATCGTGATCTGATTCAGGATTTCCGAGGATTGATCGGTTTGAGATTTTTGAGGAATTTCTTAAAGAAATGATTGAGGATCTAGAGGTTCGTAATAGAACTTTAGAGTTTTCAAAGGAAGAAATCCAGTAAGGATGAGAGTATTGTAGGTGACATAAGTACCTGCCTACTCTAGCTGGTAGTAAGGTTATGATTGTCGTCTTAAAGATTGTGCAAATCTTGGACGTGATTGAGAGGATCAAGTGATGGCAAAGGTGCCAAGATGATAGGTCGCAGTAAGAGAAACTGTAGACCCAAGTTGATTGAGGATTGGAGATTTTCGATTTCAGAGATTGGAACTCTCGTATGGCTAGACAGTTAGTCTAGGTAGCCTTGGTGGCAAATTGGGAAAAGTATAGCTGAGTGATGTCAGCAAGTTATGGAAATAAAGAGTCTGTCGAGTTATGGTTCAGGCACTTGCGGTTAATGAAAAACCGTAAGATGAATTGGAAGATGATAGGATATATTCTCGGAGGTATTAACGAGATTATTTCTTAAAAATGATTGCCAATGATAGCTTGAGGTTATAGGATGATTAGCCGTGTTCGGCTTGTTTGAGGATGTAAATTATCAGGTTTTGAAAGAGATGATAATTAAGAAACGATATCTTTTATCTCGAATATGATGAATAATGAAACAGCCGCAAGAGGCTGGGATATTTATGATTGATATATGATCGAGGTTAAGATAAGGAAATAAGGTATTTTGAAATCGATGTTTCGATGATAAGGATATTGAGATGATAATCTCGGAATTGATGATTTGACCAATTTACCATTAGCATTGATGTTGCGTTGGCAATTGTGTCTATTGATGATACGATGGTTTACTCCTCGGACAGGGAGACGCACAAGGAACATTGAGGATAACGCTAAGGAACATCACGATAGATGTTATGATGAGATTGGCTTGCTAGGTAGTAAGCAGATCATGAAAGAATTGATGAGAGCATGAGGCTCTATATTGGTGAATGTGAAATCAAAGTTGATTGTCATAAGCACCATAAGGATCAGAAGTTTCTGAAAGGTAAGATGTCCTGATAGATATCGGGAGACGAGCCAAATGTTTTGAATAGAGGATGGTTCGAGGAAAGGTTGGAAACCTTAGTGAATGTAAATCTGAATATGATTGAGGATCCATAAGATTTGGAGATTTAGACTGGTATTGAAAAGTATCAGAAGTGACGGGAGTCGGGTCAATTACAACTCTCGGAGACGGGACAAGGAGGCTCTAGAAAAATAATAGCACCATGGGTGTGTGGCCTATAATAGCGGATCTGAGCCCAAGGACCAAGGTATGAAGGCTAGTAAAGAGCTTATGATCAACGTACCGGGGAAGCTAGGTAGCTGTCTCGCGGTATGAGTCAGGTGACTCAGGGTCTAAGTTGCTTAGCGTACTGCCAAGGAGACGGTCAGATTCCAAAGTTTAGGTACCACCGTGACTGTTATGGTTTGACTAGGATCCAAGATCCTATGGACCGGAGTGTTGTGATAGGATCCCTACCTGTCTATGAAATGATGGAAAGTTTTTGAGGTTGACAAGCTGTCGTCAGGGGTTCGAGAGGGAACACTCTGAAATAGTTGTGTCTATGATAGGACTCGTGAGAGAGTCATGAGAATGAACTGTTGGGTGCAGTGAGAGCTCGTGGTAGCTCAAAGGATAGAGTTGCATGTTAGTGCAACAAGACTGAATGATGGCATGTGGATCATGCCAAGGCACAGAAAGGACTACCCGATGTGTGACTTGGAATTGGAAAATGTGGTACGTGCTCTCGAAGTAATGGAGACACTACCAAAATGATGGGGCATTGATGTGCTCACGAACCACGAGGAGCCTGAAGTATGAGTTCTCGCAGAAGGAGCTGAACGAGAGGTAGCAACGTTGATAGAGTTCCTTAAGGACTACGACTGCACTACTTCGTATCACTAGGCGCGTGGCAGAGAGGTGCCCAACGCAGGACCTGGTGGTTAGCTGTGAGTGTCAGATGATGTTGGAGGCTAGTTAGCCTGCTGACTATGATGGTAGTGCCGAAAGGAATCGTCTATTTTTTTTATGGCTAGCCTGGTTGTTTAGCTGGATCTGGTGAACGAGATACGAAGGCAAGAGTGGTTGACAAGTGTTCTTGTCTATGATTGATGATTATGACCAGCCCAAGAGTAATGATTTTGTAATGCAAGAGGGCATTCTCAAAAGTTTCGGGGTAAGAAATGCGTGCCTAGAATGATGAAAGATGTGTGGTCGTCTGAAAAGAGCTACAAAAGGAAATTATGTGAATGACACGGTATGCTTGTAAGCATTGCTCGTGTAAGGAATGCAAACCGAGAGGTGTTTGCTAAAGGATCAAATAGATGTTTGATTTGAGGTGTTCAGGTAATGAGCTATGTTATGTCTTAGTTACCTGACTGAAAGATGAAAATTTCGAGGCCGAAATTTCTTTAAGGAGGGGTGAATGTAATACCCGAGAAATTCTAAAGGACTCAAGGGTAATTTATCTTGGGATAAAATTGGAATTTAAGGATAAATTGGGGGTATAACGGTAATTTATTACCGTATAGATGACTAAATCGACTGCCGGGAGTACCCTGGAGCCGAAATACCAAAGGAAAATGATATGGTATTAATGAGCACCCCGAGATAAGATTTATGGTGCCAAAAGAAATGAGAACGGGAACGGTTTTCGGTACAGCTAAAAAGGCAGCTGCCAAATAGGCTGCAATACCGAATTGTCATAAACGACCTTTCGGAAGTCAACGGAAGCTTGAGGGGGCTTTGGTTTTTCATAAGGAACAACCCTTCAGAGGTTTCAGGAAGAAACGAATGGGTTTAAGGCCAAAACGAAGATTCGGGCCTAAGTGCAGTTTTTAGAAATTGCTAGAGGGAGGCCGAAACAAGGTTGTTTTGTGATCTTCGAAGGTCAAAATGATGTTTTAGGACTTTTTGGACCTAAATGCAATATTGAAAAGTTGAGGGGTTAAGTGAAAAGGGCCAAAGTGACAAACCCGAAACTGGAGGGGCCAAAGTGCAATTAAGCAAAAGTTTGGCCAATCACCACCAAGTCTCCGGTCGTCGATTTCGGCCGATCCAACCGTAGGGATGGCACGAGGCTTGGTCGGGGATGATTTTTTGTAAAGGAAGCAGGGGGCAACGACCACTCGAGTGGTCGAATTTTGAAGAAAACCGACCGAACTTTCGGTCGTTTTTGGCCGCCACCTGCAAGTGGCTTTCGTGGTCGGCCAAGGCTCGGGGGAGGTCGATCTAAGGTAGGTTGAGGCTCCTAAGGTGATGGGTAAGGCGGCCAAGTGGGTTTGAGAGCTCGGGTTTGCCTATAAATAGGCATTCGAAGTGGCCGAAAGTTTAGCATTTTGGAGCTTCAAATCGGCCGTTTATTTGAACAAATTGGGCGTTCAAAGCATGGGGCTTTTGTTGCCCATGACTTGTAGATTCATTCTGGAGATTTTGGGCCATTTTGGTCGAGTTTTGGTGGCCGTTCGAGCTTCGCCGGAAAGAGGAGGCGGACGGTTTGGCCGAGCCTTTGGCCGGCCGGTTGAGGGCTTTCCCGAGCTTCTTTCGAGGCACAAGAGGTGTCATCGTGATCGACTGGAAGAGGGGAAGAAAATGGTGGAGTCATCTCCGATCACCGGCGACCGGAACGCCGGAGAAGATGACCGGCGCGTGCCGGTCACGCGCGGTCTCTCACGCGCGCCCAGTCGCCCTAGTACGTGTGGGCGCGTGCGGGCGCGTGGGCCATGGAAAAATTTGGGAAAAATGTTGGAAAAATAGAGAAAAATGTTTTATGGAGTTTTGTGCAAAAAGATTGGGATTTGGGATTCCTGATGCCTCGATTTCCACACCAAAGTGCCTCGTTTTGCGTGAAAACGCAATATCCGGGTAAGTTCAGTATTTTTCCTTGAAAGTTCATAGCTTATAATGAATTGTTGTGAAGTTAGATTGGAGGAAATAGTCTCTATGGATTTATTGGAATTTTTAGAAGGAAAAATGAAGGAAAATGAAAGGAAATAGGAAATAAATAGAATATTGAGGATATTTAGTGATTAAATATTATTTTATGTTTGAGGAGATCGAGATGATGAGATTGGTGCAACTTTTGAAAGTTGGCACGAGAATCGAGGCGGGGCACGCATATCGAGGCGATGCACGCTTTTCGAGATGTCTTTGTCTTTAGACAAAGGTGAGTGGTATTCTCACAAGAAGTTATATTCATGATATATTTGTTGTATACGCATGTTATTATGATTGCAATATTCATTTGTCATATTGCATTGAAAGTCGTGATATTTCCATTGCACGATATTATTGTCATATTGAAACTTGTGCATGGGGATGGGATGATACCCTCAGAGTGTAGCCGTAATTCCCCTAGGGCGTTGAGGGAATAACGTTAGGCCTATCCCGTAGACGTTCGGGATTTGCCTAGGATTCCTAGCCGGGTTGGGGATACCTGGGAAGTTACATTATGGGTATATGTGTTGTTCATGTATTTGCATCATGCATCATATATATGTTTTTGGACCCTCACTAGAAGTTTCATCTTCTAATGGGTTATGCCCCTGGAACATTCAACGTTCCAGTTGAGACTTGCAGTTAGCAAGGAGCAGGTTGAGATATGACGGCACGTGATGGCGTGGCCGATGGATTCAGCAGGAGATTTCCAGTATTTAATTTATTGAGAAATGTATCTGATGTATGCTCGAGGTTTCATATGATTTGCACTTAGGGTGTTAGATGTTATCTCGGGAGACGTGTATCAATGTATTTTTATATTTGAAGATATCATGGTAATATATGGTACGAATTCTTGTATTGTTTTTTAAATATAGTGAATTCAAGTATGTACCGTATCAGGTTTCGATTATTGCTTCCGCATTGTTAATGATTTGCTGGGGTTTCCCTTTGAAATACGACATTTGATGTATGAGGAAAGGGATTATGTATGTATCTGATGGACCCCAGCATAGTGGCACGCCCCCCGACTGGGCGGGGTGTTACATTCTAGGTGTGGACAAGGATGGAAAACCCGTCGCCTTCTACTTGGACCCGAAATTGGCGTTGCTTTCGAGCGGAATCAAAGTCGCCGATCATTTGTATGCCGGTTCGGTGGTGCTTCCGTACATTATCCGCCTCAACCTCACCCAGCACCCTGCTAAACCCATTATCTGAAGTGATGGAATTACACGTAGGACACCGGGACCTTCAATGTTAATGGCGGCGGAACGTATTAATTAGTAGGTCTATCTGCTTCCTATCCGCGGCTTCCTATCTCACATGGGGAATCTTATTATTGAAAACATAAAATTGTTGTCCCTGATATATATATGTATGAGAAATTTGGAATTAAAACTGTTTGTAATATAGAATTTGGAGCATCTCTTGGGTTGTAATTGCAATAAAGCACTAGTAAATCCATACTGAGTTAAAGCTGACAAGTGACAAGCATTATGAATGTTTTCATGAAAATGATCATTTGCTTCAAATATACAATGCATTAAGCCAAAACTCATATCGAATCAAATTCAAAGCTAACATCACCCATTTGTCATGGAAACGTGAATTATGATCATGTAAATTGATTTTGGTTGTTTGGTCATTTGATGAGTATCATATACTGTTTGATTGTATATTTTACGGGTTGTTTTACAAAAATAAGGTTGTTTTTAAAAAAGAATTTGTATATAGGGAGAAATGGATAAGAATAGTGTGGGATGGTAGTTGTTACAACTAATTACAAGCGAGAAAATCCCATTGTCTTCTACTTCAACCCAAAACTAGCGACGGTTACGAGTGGAGAAAGCTTGCAGATCATTTGTATGGCAGTTCTCTGGAGTTTCTGGACATAACCTATCTTGACTTGACCCAGCATCCTACGGTAGCGATGTCAAACAGATCGGGTTGGGCCAGCTCAGCCTGGGGCCCCCATTAGCCCTAAAGAGACTGGTTGAGATACACCCACTCGTTTATGAGATGGGACTCAATCGATGTGTGAGCCCGCCTAAATCGGGTCAAGCCTAGCCGACATATCAGGCACTCAACTTAGGTGGCATGAAAACGAAAAATATTTTTAATATAAAATAAAAATGTGAAAACAATATTTTCTAAAAAGTTAAAAGAAATAGAAATATGAGATAAACTATAAATTTTTAAAATATAACAATATATGTATTAAATAGTCAAAACTATAAGTGTTAGAGTAAAATAAATAGTAGTGTATTTGAAATTAATTTATAATTTATATGATATAAATAATATTAAAATGGAAAGTGTTCCATATGCTAATGCTATTGGAACCATCATGTATGCCATGATTAGCACAAGGCCTGATTTAGCCTATGCTATCTCAAACCCCAGTAAATTCATGTCCAACCCGGGTAAACCTCACTGGGAGGCTCTTAAATATTTATTAAGATATATACATGGATCAGTTGATGTTGGTTTATGTTACAAGAAAAGATTTAACTCTCTTGATCTTGTTGGGTATGTAGATTCTGACTTTGCAGGGGATAGAGACTCTCGTAAGTCCACTACTGCTTTATACTTCACCCTAGGTGGGAATTGCATCAGCTGGAAATCGCAGCTGCAGCCTCTGGTTGCTCTGTCCTCCACTGAGGCTGAATACGTAGCAGTTACTGATGCTGTAAAAGAGGCAGTGTGGCTTCAAGGTATCCTCCTGGAAATCCAACTGCTGCAAGGTAAGGCTGTGGTATATTCAGACAGTCAAAGTGCGATTCACTTGACCAAAAATCCAGTCTATCATGAACGCACCAAGCACGTGGATGTCAGGTATCATTATATTAGAAATTTAGTTGCAAATGGCACTATATCTATACTTAAAGTGCCTACAGAAAATAACCCTGCTGATATGGGTACAAAGTTGCTAAATGCAACTAAGTTCAAGCATTGCTTGGACTTATTGCATGTGGGTGTTGGTTGATCATATCAACCAGAGCAATGAAAGAGAGAATTGTAGCATGCTGCATTTTTGTTATGATGTTTTGGATTACATTTTTTTGTGTTTGGTGCTTCAAGGTGGAGATTGTTAATTGTGAAGCCCCAAACGGTGTCGTTCCATTTTTTGCTGACTGGAAGGCCACGTGCAGCAACCGCTAGCTGCCATTTGGCAGCCGCTGGATGGTTGCACGTGGCAACCATCGGCTGTCCCTCAGCTGGCGCCCGATCATGCTCCTTGCTCGATCTGCTCCTCTGCTCTCCTGCACCTTCTGCCGCTTTCTGTTGGGATTATAATCGTGCTCGCACGATTTGATCTGATCCCTCCATCCTCACTTTAATGAGATGCAATCTCAGCCGCTCCTCATCACTTTTTAATGCTGCCTCGAGATGTGAACGGGAGAGGGGCGAAAAAGGCAAAAGAAATCAGAGAGTTTTCGATCGGGTCATTCTTGGGTTTTGCGGGTTGGAGGCTCTCGCCTCTTGCGGGCTAGGGTTCTTCTTGTTCTTCCTGGTTTGTTCCCGATTTCTATTTCTGTACATGTTTGTATAGGTTTATGGTTCGATAGGTTTACCTTTAATCTGTATTAAGTGATTAATAGGCGGTTTTGTGTTCTCGAACCATTGATTCCTTTTGAGGGTTTTGTTTGTGAGCGTTTATGAGCGTGTAATCCTATTTTTCATCTCATAGTGCAGTGAGCTCTCCTCTCTTGAGCTCAACGTGGATGTAGCCTCAATTTGAGGTGAACCACGGTAAAAACCCTTGTGCCTCTATTTCTTTATTTTTGTTTCTCGCAGTTTATGTTTTCTGATTCCAGCACTGTGAATGTTTTCATCAAATATTGCTTTGTGATTGCTTAAGTTTAACCCTAAGGGTTTCTGTCGAGTCTCAACAGTGGTATCAGAGCCGCTTTAAGTTCGGCTTCTAGGGTTTACTGTAAGGTCAAATCATTTTTCCGAAACTAGGGTTCTCTGATAGAGTCAGTGTCAGCGGGTGTTTGCTGTATTGATCTTCTTCAGTAAATAGAGCCCTTAGGTTACCTTCGTGCAATACGAAGATGAACTCTACCCGATTTGAGATCGGTATATTTGATGGAAATGGAGACTTTGGAAGCTGGAAGAAAAAGATGAGAGTATTACTCTCTCATCATAAAGTGCTCATAGCACTTGAGACAGACGATCGCAAATGGTCAGCAGACCAGCTTGCAAGAACAGAGGAAATCAGAGAGGAAGCCTTTAATCTGATCTTCCTCCATCTAGGAGACAGTGTGATCCGCAAAGTGGATGGTATGACTGCTCCCTTAGAACTATGGAATAAATTAGATGCTTTATTTTCTGTCATTACTGCACCTAATTTAGTATATCTGAAAGGCATGTTGTTTAATTATAAGATGAGTACATCTAAGACAATGGATGAGAATATAGATGAATTCACTAAACTTGCATTGCTACTTAGGGGTACTGATCAAGCTTTAGGAGACTCAAGTGAAGCTATGATTTTATTAAATGCACTGCCTGATGATTATGATGTTGTTAAACATGCATTAAGATATACTGGCATAGTACCTACATTAGATCTTGTTATTTCAGGCATTAAGGCTAGAGAACTAGAATTGGGAACATCTAAGAAATCTGGAAACAACCTATTTGTAAAGAGTAAGAATGAGAAAAAACACTTTGCAAATAACAATGATCAAACCATTGGGTCAGGGCAAAAGGGTAAGAAGAAAGATAAAAAGGGTAAACAGAAATGGAAATGCTATCACTGTGGGAAAGAAGGACACATTAAGAAATACTGTTATGATTTTATTAAAAAACAAAAGCAAGGGGGAAACATGAATGCTAATCCAAATAATTCAAATTGCTTAGCTGAGGTTCTTACTGTTTCAAATGTTTCTATTGATAATGAATGGATCATGGATTCCGGGTGTTCTTTTCATATGTGCCCTAACATTGATTGGTTTCAAAAATTTGAAAAAACAGAATCAGGAACTGTGTTTATAGGTAATAACCAATCTTGTAAAATTAGAGGTATAGGAAACATATCTCTCAGATTGCATGACAACAAAATTAGAACATTAACTGATGTAAGATATGTTCCTGATCTAAAAAGGAATTTAATATCTCTTGGCACATTAGATGAACTAGGGTTCTCCTATAAGGCAAAAAATGGATCCATGCATGTGTTTAAGGGAGATGATCTAATACTAACTGGAGCTAAGAAAAATGGATTATATGTGTTGGATGGCTGTTATTTCCCTTTTGATATGATTAATTCTGCATGCATAGTAAAATCTGATAAGACAGAATTATGGCACTTGAGACTTGGCCATATGAGCCTAAAAGGTCTTAAGGCACTGTCAAACCAAGGCTACCTTGGTTCAGTGTCAGTGGGGTCCCTCGACTTTTGTGAGCCATGTGTCCTAGGCAAGCAACACAGGTTGGGTTTCCATAAGGGAACCCACCTGGCGAAGGTATGCCTAGAGTATATATATGCTGATTTATGGGGGCCTTCTCAGGTCCCTACCCATGGTGGTAACAGATACTTTCTCTCTATTATTGATGATTTCACTAGGAAGGTTTGAATTTTTCTCTTAAAATCTAAAGACCAGACCTTAGAGAAATTTAAGACATGGAAGAACTTAATTGAAAATCAAATAGATAGAAAGATTAAAACCTTAAGGACAGACAATGGACTAGAATTTTGTAACAAAGAGTTTGATGAATTCTGTAATACCCAAGGTATCCTTAGGCATAGGACTGTGAGGTGTACACCCCAACAAAATGGGGTAGCTGAGAGGATGAACCGAACTCTTCTAGAAAAAGTTAGATGCCTCTTGTTTACTTCTAATATGCCAAAGTCTTTTTGGGGAGAGGCCTTGTCTACAGCAGCCTATTTGGTAAACAGAAGCCCTTCCACTGCCTTAAATCTAAAATGCCCTGAAGAAAAATGGACAAATAGAAAACTAAATTTAGATTACCTAAGGGTGTTTGGTTGTGAAGCATATGCTCACAAAACAGATGGTAAGTTAGATCCTAGGTCCATTAAATGTGTGTTTGTTGGTTACCAAGAAGGGACCAAAGGCTTTAGATTATGGGAAAGACAATCTGGTGGGATAAAAATTATTATCAGTAGAGATGTCATATTTAATGAAGTCATTTTCCCTTGTAAAACTGAAAATTCTGAAGAAACCAACAATAACAGTAATCCAGATGATTTTATCATTCTAGGAGGATCCCAAATTGAGGTGGAGCAAGCAGAAGGTTCCCTTCCAGCTGCTCCAAATGAATCCAACCTAGAAGATGTCCCAAATCCTCATGAAATTCAAACCTCTGATCATGATAATGATCAAGAGGAACAAGAAAGAGAATCTGAGATTGAGGTGGAGCATTTCAGCCCCACCCAAGATCTCAGTGATTATCATCTAGCCAGAGATAGAAGTATGAGGGTTTCAAGACCCCCTGCCAGGTATGCCTACTCGGATCTAGTGTTTTGTGCCTTAGTGGCAAGTCTGGAATTAAGGAGCAGTGAGCCTTCTACTTATGAGGAGGCTGTCAGCTCTAAGGAAAGTGTTAAGTGGAAACAAGCCATGGATGAGGAAATGACATCACTTAAAATTAATGGCACTTGGGAGTTAGTGCCCAGACCTCAAAAACAGAAGTTAATCTAGTGTAAATGGTTGTATAAGTTAAAAGAAGGCATAACTCTAAATGACCCCATTAGGTATAAAGCAAGATTAGTGGCTAAGGGGTTTACTCAAAGAGAAGGAATAGACTACACTGAAATTTTCTCCCCTGTAGTAAAATTCAAAACCATTCGCATGATGTTATCTGTGGTTGTTCAATTTGATCTTGAATTAGAACAATTAGATGTTAAAACAGCCTTTTTACATGGAGACTTAGAGGAGAAAATTTATATGATACAACCTGCTGGATATATTGACTCAAACAAACCTGAGCATGTCTGTTTACTAAAGAAATCCCTTTATGGCTTAAAACAATCCCCAAGACAATGGTACAAAAAATTCGATAATTTTGTCTTAGGAATTGGGTTTGTAAGGAGTAAATATGATAACTGTTTTTATTTTGTCCTCACAAATGATCCCATTTATCTATTGTTGTATGTTGATGACATTTTGTTAATCAGCAAATCTAAGTCAAAGATAAATGAATTAAAATAGATGCTCAACACAAGTTTTGACATGAAAGACTTAGGTTCAGCAAAGAAAATTCTAGGAATGACAATAGAAAGGGATAGGAAAAATTTCAGCCTAAAGGTTCATCAAAATGACTACTTGCTGAAATCTGTGAAAAGGTTTGGCATGCAAAATTGCAAGCCAGTAAGTGTCCCATTGGCTGGACACTTTGTCTTAACTAAATCTCAATGCCCTTCATCCAACTCTGAAATCATTAAAATGGAAAGTGTTCCATATGCTAATGCTATTGGAACCATCATGTATGCCATGATTAGCACAAGGCCTGATTTAGCCTATGCTATCTCAAACCCCAGTAAATTCATGTCCAACCCGGGTAAACCTCACTGGGAGGCTCTTAAATATTTATTAAGATATATACATGGATCAGTTGATGTTGGTTTATGTTACAAGAAAAGATTTAACTCTCTTGATCTTGTTGGGTATGTAGATTCTGACTTTGCAGGGGATAGAGACTTTCGTAAGTCCACTATTGCTTTATACTTCACCCTAGGTGGGAATTGCATCAGCTGGAAATCACAGCTGCAGCCTCTGGTTGCTCTGTCCTCCACTGAGGCTGAATACGTAGCAGTTACTGATGCTGTAAAAGAGGCAGTGTGGCTTCAAGGTATCCTCCTGGAAATCCAACTGCTGCAAGGTAAGGCTGTGGTATATTCAGACAGTCAAAGTGCGATTCACTTGACCAAAAATCCAGTCTATCATGAACGCACCAAGCACGTGGATGTCAGGTATCATTATATTAGAAATTTAGTTGCAAATGGCACTATATCTATACTTAAAGTGCCTACAGAAAATAACCCTGCTGATATGGGTACAAAGTTGCTAAATGCAACTAAGTTCAAGCATTGCTTGGACTTATTGCATGTGGGTGTTGGTTGATCATATCAACCAGAGCAATGAAAGAGAGAATTGTAGCATGCTGCATTTTTGTTATGATGTTTTGGATTACATTTTTTTGTGTTTGGTGCTTCAAGGTGGAGATTGTTAATTGTGAAGCCCCAAACGGTGCCGTTCCATTTTTTGCTGACTGGAAGGCCACGTGCAGCAACCGCTAGCTGCCATTTGGCAGCCGCTGGATGGTTGCACGTGGCAACCATCGGCTGTCCCTCAGCTGGCGCCCGATCATGCTCCTTGCTCGATCTGCTCCTCTGCTCTCCTACACCTTCTGCCGCTTTCTGTTGGGATTATAATCGTGCTCGCACGATTTGATCTGATCCCTCCATCCTCACTTTAATGAGACGCAATCTCAGCCGCTCCTCATCACTTTTTAATGCTGCCTCGAGATGTGAACGGGAGAGGGGCGAAAAAGGCAAAAGAAATCAGAGAGTTTTCGATCGGGTCATTCTTGGGTTTTGCGGGTTGGAGGCTCTCGCCTCTTGCGGGCTAGGGTTCTTCTTGTTCTTCCTGGTTTGTTCCCGATTTCTATTTCTGTACATGTTTGTATAGGTTTATGGTTCGATAGGTTTGCCTTTAATCTGTATTAAGTGATTAATAGGCGGTTTTGTGTTCTCGAACCATTGATTCCTTTTGAGGGTTTTGTTTGTGAGCGTTTATGAGCGTGTAATCCTATTTTTCATCTCATAGTGCAGTGAGCTCTCCTCTCTTGAGCTCAACGTGGATGTAGCCTCAATTTGAGGTGAACCACGATAAAAACTCTTGTGCCTCTATTTCTTTATTTTTGTTTCTCGCAGTTTATGTTTTCTGATTCCAGCACTGTGAATGTTTTCATCAAATATTACTTTGTGATTGCTTAAGTTTAACCCTAAGGGTTTCTGTCGAGTCTCAACACTACTACTAGTACTAGAGAATTCTTCATTCATGCATCTTTTAAGTCAAAAGAGTATTTGTATCGGCTTCTCCCATCAAAATCAAATCAATAGCCCTTCTTTCTATTGTTGCTTCAAACCATTCAAAACCAAAATATTATAACACATAAAAACGAAATATTATATTACTTCCTTGGTTGAGTAAACTAATTTTTTTGTGTTATTTATTAATTTTATTTTAATTAAATTGTTTGCTTAATTTCACGAGCCTCTTTATTTGGAAACTTCAAATTCAATCTGATGAGAATTTGTGTGGCGTTTAACCAAACAAGCAAAAGCAATGTCGTCGTCGTCGTCTGAGCCAACCCCGCCGTCTTCTTCTCCTTCTTCTTCCAAGCAAACCAGGAGGAGGAGGACCTTATGGCCCTCCATTTCTCTCCTCTCCGCTCTCGCGCCTCTACTCTCCGCCGCCGTCTTCTACCAACTCTTCTCCTTCGACCCAGCTCCTCTCCCCACCCACGAGCGAGCTCGCCGGCCCATCTTCGTGCCTAGCCAAAACCCCCATATGCTTCGCGGCGTAGAGTTGATCGGGGCTGGGCATTTACCGGGACCGGAAGACCTAGCTTACGACCCCAGGTCGGGACTCATATATACTGGTTGTGTCGATGGGTGGATCAAGCGAGTCACGGTGGACGAGTCGGCGGCGGACACGGTGGTGGAGAACTGGGTCAACACCGGCGGCCGACCTCTGGGACTCGCTCTTGGACACCAAAATGAAGTCTTCGTCGCCGATGCTGTTAAGGTTTGGAACTTAATGTGTATTAGCATATTATTACTTTACCCGATTGGATTTAGGTGTTTCAGTGTTTCGCTTATCCGTCTGACCGCGAAATGGCTTATAAGTTACCTTAAGCAGCTGTTTTTTTTTTTTTTTTCCGCATTTGGTAACATTTAAAGGCTTAAATGTTACTCAACTTTTGAAATTAATCAGTAGCAATTTTTCAAAAATTACTCCCCCACTTTTTTCAAATAAACTCTTAACAGTTATTGTGTTAACCAAGCAAAAGACAAATTTTTCTACACACGAATTTTTAATTTTCAATCTATCTATCTCTTTCATCTTACTGGCTTTGTCGTTACCACCTCCTTCCAATTTTGACCAGCTCCTTTGTTGCCGTCAGTCACCACCTTCAGTTTCACCGTTGCCATTGGCCGTTGCCTCCAAACTCATCCCCATCTCTTTCATCTTACTATATTCTCTATCATCCTCTTTGTTGCCGTCAGTCGGCCGCTACTTCCAGCTCTATCATCCTCTATCGGTCGTCTCTATTTGTATATATATATATATATTATATAAATATATTTTTTAATAATTATATATAATTTATTAACATTTAATAATAAAATTTTATCAAGACATCAATTTATAATTTATTTTTATTAAAAATTAATATTTTTATAAATTTTATTTATATTTTGATCTTTTTATTAAATTTTAATAGTTTATTAATTTTTTTTAAATTGAACATATAACTATATATAATTCACAGCTTAAAGTAAATTTATTTAAAAATATTATTAATTATTATCCAATTTTTAAATGATGCATAACTTAAAAACTGCTGAAAAAAAGGCCAAACACCCCCTCTAACTCTCTGAGTTTATACATGAACGCAGGGGCTGCTGAAAGTAGGAGCAGGTGGTGAAATTGAGCTGCTCGCGGATGAGGCAGAGGGAGTGAAGTTCAAGCTAACAGATGGCGTGGACATTGCGGAGAATGGAATCGTATATTTCACAGATGCATCGCACAAGTACGGACCAAAGGAGTCCATTTGGGAGTTTCTGGAGGGCAGACCTCACGGCCGACTCCTCGCCTATGATCCGTCGACTCAGAAAACCGAATTGCTGCTCTCCGACCTCTACTTCCCCAATGGAGTTGCAGTCTCGCCAGATCAACTCTCTGTCGTCTTCTGCGAAACCCCGATGTGGGTAACTCAAATTGAATTAATTCGGATTCATTCTTCTTCTCTATTTCCTGTCTGAAACTGGCAGTTTCTGATTGGATTTGACGACTTCTTGAATGTGCAGGTGGAGGTGCAGGAGATACTTCATACAAGGCGAGAGAAAGGGATCTGTTGATAGCTTCGTTGAGAATTTGCCCGGAATGCCAGACAACATACATTATGATGGAGGAGGAGAACATTACTGGATTGCAATAGTATGGGTGAGTATATATATGAAGGGCCTGTAGGGATTTTGAAACTTGAAATGCTATTTGGGGATATAATAATGCATTGTGTATTAAAATTGAACCCAAGATTAGAACAGTATTTGTAACAATGATTTTCAGAGTGCTAGTTTGCCAACCAAATTAAAATTACCGTTACCTTATCAAAATATATAATGACTTGGGCAGGGTGCTTCATTTTATTGGGATATGGCACAGAAGTACCCCTTTATCCGAAAGTGTCTGGCGATGGTGGTGAAGTACATGGGGCGACCAAAAATGGAGAAGAATGGTGGGATTCTGGCTGTTGATCAGCAAGGAAAACCCGTAGCTTTCTACTTCGACCCGAAATTGGCCATGGTTACCAGTGGGATAAAGATTGCAGATCAACTGTATGGCGGTTCTGTGACACATCAATACATCATGCGCCTCAACCTGACCCGACATCCCGCTATCTCCATTGCTTAAAAGGAAGGATAATAATGCTGTTCGGTCTGAATTCCAGGCCGACTGAGTGTGTGTGTAAGGGACCAAATGAGGTGCAATTTCGGACTGATCAGCGCTGTCCTTCAAAGAACTATTTGCCCGAGTACTAGCTTGAAGGGTTGAGGGTTGTACTTGTACTATAGTACTTGTTCCTGTAAAAGTATTTGAATGTAAACTTGTATGGAGAAACAAAGAGTGCCTTTTGTAGCATAATATTATTAGAGATTGTTGATGGCAGAAAATGTCACCAAAATGAGACATTTAAGTGGCATTCATTTCTGCATTTCATTCATAGGATCACTTACAGTTATATTGCCTTAAAAAAAATTATTCAACGTTTACAGATAACAACCATTATATGTACAATTTTCTGGTTAGAAACATGAAATACAACATACCAATTTCCTTTTGAAGCACTATGTTTAAATGCCACCTGGAACTTCTAATCCAATATAAGCACTCTGCCTCTGCTTTAGGATCTTAGCCTATTTCATTGCTTCTCCCGACAGCTCCATAAGACAACATCGGATCCCAACTTTCTTATTCTGTTTCCAGCCTACAAAAGTAGCCAAAAATTCTGGTCCAGGCATGATTTTTGTGAAAGCCATATCTAATATAAGGAGAGCTTCCCATATGGACTTGTTGGCATCATCCAAATTATATTTTGACTGAAAGCAGAAATCATTCACAACAATGCGATGGTAAAAAAGCAATCTGAATTCAGAACTGGTAATAACAAAATGCACACACCAGTTTTCAGCTTGTAACTTTACCTCCCGATGCAATGAAGCAATGCGACTGCTTATCTTCCCACTCAAAAAAGGCTGCCCAGTGCTTTTGCCCTCTCCCTCAAAAGGAATTTCTGCACCTTTCCAGTTGAAGTTCTTGGAATATCATCAAAAATGACAGTCCTGGGTGCCATGTAATGTGGCAAATGATCCTGGCAGAACTTGATCATTTCTTGAGCGTCAACATTAAACCCTTCCTTCAACTTCACAAATGCACAAGGAGTCTGTCCCCAGTGATTATCAGGTCTCGCAACAACTGCAGCTTCAAGGACTCCTGGATGACCATGCAACACGGTCTCTACTTCTACACTGCTAATGTTCTCCCCCCCAGAGATTATAATATCCTTTGACCGATCCTTAAGTTCTATATACCCATCTGAATGTTTCACCCCAAGGTCACCACTCCGAAACCAACCACCCTTGAATGCTTCTTCTGTTGCTCCGGGATCCTTGAGGTATCCACTCATTACAGTATTTCCTCTGAACATAACCTCGCCAACTGTCTTTCCATCAGCTGGAATGCTATTCATGGTGACTGGATCCTTTACGTCTACTTCCTCTAGACCAAGATGTTGAACTCCTTGTCGTGCTTTCAACCTTGAACGTTCATCTAGAGGCAAACAGTCCCACTCCGGCTTCCATACACAAGATGTTCCTGGACCATAAGTCTCTGTAAGTCCATACAAGTGGGATACTGTGAATCCCAGCTCCTCCATCTTGAAAATGATCTGAGGAGGAGGTGGTGAGCCCCCTGTCATTACTTCAACCTTGTGAGGAAGTGGCTTCTGGTCACTGGCAGGTGAGTTTATAATCATGTTCAAAATAGTTGGTGCACCACCCATGTGTGTCACCTTGTGGAGACCAATGCTCTCAAAAATGCCCTTGGGAGAAACCCTTCTAAGGCATATATTTGTGCCACCAAGCGCAGCAACTCCCCAAATAAGGCACCACCCATTGCAGTGAAACATGGGCACTGTCCAAAGATAAACAGGCATGGACCTCATCTCGTGAAGTAAAACAGTTGCAAGGGAATTGAGATAGGCACCTCGGTGATTATAAATAACTCCTTTAGGACGTGAGGTTGTGCCAGAAGTATAGTTCACACTAATAGGATCCCATTCACTTTTTGGCCGTCTTATGGCAAAATCAGCACGTCCTGTTGCTAAGAATTTTTCGTATTCATAAGCTTCAGAAGTAAAGCTCAATGGCAAGGAATCTGTAGATTCAGGAACCAGGACAAGAATAGGCAGTTTTGTTCCTGTACTTGTAAGGAGGTCAAGTGCTCCACGAGCAATTCCAAGGAATTGGTAATCTACGAAAATGATCTTGGCTTCTGAATGTTTGAGTAGGATTGAGAGCATGGCTGAATCGTGGCGCGCATTAAACGTACACAGAACAGCACCAGCCATGGGGACTGCAAAATGCAGCTCATGCATTGCAGGAATATTAGGGGCTAATGTTGCTACCTGCTCAATGGTTTGGAATTTAGACATGACAAATTGCATCTGCCATTTGTAAATGTACAGAAAATTGATAATGAGGTACAAACACAAACCAAATAGCTATGCAGTTTCCTGAATTTCCTTCTTGATCACCAACTTAAACGGGGAAGAAATTCCAAAAATAATACGTAATATCATAAGAACAAGAGGGCAAAATGTCGAGAGTGCACATGATTCACAACATACTGAAGCATACCATACCAACTGGATCGGATTGTCCCGAATGAACCTCACTTGCTACTCCATAAATTGCATCGCATTGAACCAAACGCTTATATGTCAAATTACAAAGAGAGTCAATGGAAATGGAAACGCATGCAATTTGGCAAGTTCCCTACCATGAATCAGCTAATTCACCAAAAGAACTCACTCAGAGCAAAGCCAGTAAGATCAAATTCCACCAGGGCCAACAAAGAAACACCCATAAACAAAGGATCAACAAAATCATAACAGAAAACGAGGATTTATTAGATGAGTGGGAGAAGCAAACTCACAACGTCTCCGCGGGAAATACCCAACTGGGAAAGAGCAGAGGCGAGCTTGACACACCGTTGATGGGTCTCTTTCCATGTGTACTTTACAGAACCATAAACAATCGATGTCCCGTCCCTGTAAACCTTGGCCGATCGCTCCAAGAAGCTTATCGGAGACAAAGGAACGTAGTTGGTGGCGCACCGGACAACACCCTCCGGCGATTCCCACTGCTCCGGTTCAAGATTATCGGAAAATTGACGAGTCCATATGGGTCGAAATCGGTTCGCACCGCCATCAATATTAATGAAGCGTCGTGTCAAAGACATCAAAGAGCTCTTGATCAAACGATTCATGTTCATGGTGGCAGAGAGACGGAGAGAGAGAGGGGTGAATATCACTCAAGTGGTAGATATTTTCCAATTATCCGTTATTTTGCAGGATTGTGAATTAAAGGTCTCTCCGTGAAGAGGCACAGAACCTCCACGATTGACCCGAAGCTTAGCTTGAAAAGATAAAATAAGACGAAAGTAGTAGAAAAGAGAGGAGGAGGAGAATTTCTCTCTCTCTCTCTCTCTCTCTCTCTCTTTATTACTCTATCTGGTGTTAATTAGTATTTATTTATATACAGGATGAGTAAATGTCACCTAAGACATACAATTACAACAGCTTATACAGATGGAAGAACAACAAACTAACAGCTACTCAATGCTACTAACAAGCTAGCTATGACAAACAAGGATAAGCAATCCTAAGTTGACAGAGCTGCGAGAAAATTAAGTTACACTCTTCCACACCCCCTCAGGTTGGAGGCAGGGGTTCCAACGTCCCCAACTTGGAAGTAAGCAAGCGACGTTGAGAAGTACTCGGGTTACGTGAAAATGTTTGAGAGTCAGTTGCTCATGGACGAGATGACAATCAATGTCCAAATGTTTGGTATTATAAAAAATAATATACACACAAGAAGGGTGGATTGAGTATTTTAATTTTTTTTTAATTTAAAGACCCTTTATACAAATAAAATTGTTTGACTTTTTTTTGAGCCTTTGACAGATAGTTATAAAATAATTTGTTGAAAAACTTAACTCTTACTAATTAAAGAAATAATGATGCGAATATGAGTTGAATGAGAATGAGTTTTATAAGATTAATTTTATAGCTTTGATTATAAACTTTAAATATTAAAAGTAAAACTTGATTTGTTCAAATGAAAAGTAAAAATAAATAAATATAGCATACAAAAATTTTATAATGATTCAACTTACACAGTCTATTCCACTACTTTGACTCTCACCAAAGATTTCAACCAATTCACTAGATAGATTTTTAATTAGGATGAGCTATAACTACTTTATTACAGTTATTTAAGAAGGCTTTGGCAAAACCTCTTACCTTTTAAGAATTGGGTAGAACAACAAAATGCTTACAAGAAGTAAAGATTAAAGAATACAAGAGAAACTTTTACAATAACAGTTTACAATAGGATAATGCTTCTCTCAATCAACAGATATATAAGAATAGAAAGTTGGGTTCACTCTCTCTTGTTTTTACAACCAACTTGAAGGAATTCTTTGGCTTAAAGCAGGAGTAGAAAGTATTTAAACAGTAGCTTTTCCTTAGCATTTTCTTACTTTTATACTTTCTTTTTCATAGTTGTTAGTCTTGTTATTAAGAGAATATCTTATTTCTTGCAAAAACAGTTTTATTCCTTTTCAAAATAATGATTAGAATATCGAAATATCATATTAAATGAGTGAGAAAATTCATAGCAATATATGTGTATTTTGTTAGTGTTATATGCCCTGATGGTAGATTTGGATGACATCTAACTAGCTCGTTTTAATGTGTTAATTGTATTTTTATATAAATTTATAAAAGACAAAAAAAAAATTATTCATATTTTCTTTAATCAATTATATGAATAAGTTCCTAGATCTTTTATGTGAGAATTTTATTCTCAAGGTGTTGAAATTGTGTAACAAGATTCCTTGGTAACAAAATATCTTAAACTATTGCTAGTCCTTAGATTTTTTGGATAAGAACTTAGATTAATCGAGTATGGACTAGCACATGGGTTACTATCTTATTCAGTATAAAGATACTGATGGAAGAATGGTGTGTCACGCACCATATAACATAAGATGTTAGTAAACCTGTGAGTGGTCGTTAAGGAACGATCAAACGAATATGACACCGATAACTGACCACATGACCTCAATGACTGACCACATAACCTAGTGGATAATGGTCATGTCATTAGGTTGCAATAGTGTATTGATCTTTAGACTTGAACCAGCATGATTGTTTTGTGTATTGATGTGTGAGATTTACTAATGAGCTAAACCATCCAATTGGGAGGTAAGAACGTCCAAATATGTAGTTCCATATTGATGGTATATGAAGATAGGTGTTGAAAATAGGATCTGTCACCCTTGTCAATATTTGATAGGGTGAACGTTCTATGTGATATACTATTGATATAACAAGACAGTCCCTGACTATAGCAGATTGAAAGTCATAAAATGTGTTTATTGAGTTGTCATCTAATCACATTAATAAGATCTGACATATAGTTACTGAGTTTGAGAATGACCGGAATGATACGTTACTACATACTAGGTGTGGACCAACTAAGACCATCACATCTTAAGGTGGAATATGTCACAATATAGAAATCGATTATGTATTTCATTCCTTTATCAGACAACAGGTATGCATTTATTTATGTATTCAATTGTAGAATATGTATGTTGTTTAAATACCTAAGTTATGTATGGCGTGTATGTTATATTCTGTTATGTGTATCTAATACAAGATAAAAATTTCATTTTTGCTTATCCCGTCATATTAGTAATTCCCTTCATCTTTAACGGTCAAAATTGTGCATTAAATGCACTTGCAATGATTTGTTAACAACTATATTTTTTATTTCAACAAAATTTTACTCGAGTAGAGAAAAGATGATAATCGAGTGGTTGTTGTGCAATACTTGAGTGAAGAGTAGATGATAGTCGATTGGATTTTCATCAGCATAACTATGACTCGATTGGAAGCTTAATCCACTTGAATATTTCTATGGAAATAGAGAGTAGTTTTTGTCATTTTAAAATCCACTTGAGTGAGCCTTTCTTCCACTCGATTGGCAAAGCATTTTCACTTTAATGGATATTTTTAACACTCGATTGATGTTTCAAATACAAAGTTTAATACTTTGTTCAAAGATCTTCACTCTAGTGGGACATTGAATTCTTGAATACATGGCTGATATCTCAATCAAATATAGATTTACTTTAGATATTCGATCAAAACACATTTAATATTTGAATCAAATCATGATCTAACATAAATAAATATTTATCATCCATAACTAACACTTTTGCCTTTTAACTTAGATAAAGCTTATGATCAAGTGAGGTATATTTTGTTAATACTCAAGTGATTAAAATTTATCAATTAATTGCTAAAATGAATACAGAGATTATCTCTCTGTTTAGCACAATCCACTCGACTGGAACACCAAATTATTCAATTGAGAAAGACAAAATACTTGATTTGAGCACAACTCCCAATCGATAACCATCAAGGAATAGAGGCTTGATACTACAAAGCCTAACAAATACTCTATTGAAAGATTATGTTAATCGATTGATGATACATGCATAGAGACTTATACTCTTTTCACTCAATTGGATGGTTATTCTACTTGATTGACAAGTACAAAAAGTTTGACATAAAACCTTGATTTTCTTACTCAAATACAGAGTTAATCACTCGATTTGAAAACTACAAAAATAAATATGAGATGTACTTGAATGAGTCTGTTATTACTTGATAGAACACCAACATATAATCACACAAGTGTTATTTGTGAAAGTTTCACTCGATTACTTATAGAGCTTTACTTCAAATGAGATACTTGAATGCATTAAGCTTAATCATTTGAATTTTTGATTACTAAGAACACTCAAGTGATATTTTGAAAGTTAGTTAAAAACTAATTTTCACTTATCATCCACTGGATTGTTAAAAAACTTTAATAGAACATAACAATAAGATATTTTAATAACATAGAATTTTTTTTATTACAAATAGATTGAGTACAATACATGTTACTCAGCTTAGAAACCTTTTGTTTTTAAATTTAAATAAAAATTATTTTACTTAAATCAAAACACACATATAACATAAAAATGTACCCCTAGATTGTACAAGAAGTCGACTTAAAACATGAAGCTGTGAAGGTACGGCAGGGCAGGATGGATGCATGTAAGTAAGATTCTTGGGGTCACGTTGGTATGCCTTGTAGGGTTTATGTGCTTTTTTATGTTGTGTGTGTGATTGATGTGGTGATTCATTCAAGCTTTATTGATTCCGTGATTGAATTTTATTTGATTTATAAAGACAAAATAATTTGCGTGAACTCGTGAGAATTAATTGACACTCATATAAAAAAAATAAAGTTTTTTTACATTGAGGTGAACTGTTGAGTGTGAAATACTGTTTATAAAGTTAGTTTTAAAAATAATAATAATAATAATAATTATTATTATAATAATAATAAAAATATATATATTATTTATATGTATGTATTTTTCCAAATATGAAAATTTTTTATGTTTAAGTTATGCATCTTTTTAAAAAATTTGGATATTATTTACTTTTTTATATGGACCTAACGTATTTATGTAGGCATGTTTTTTTATTTATTATAATTTTTATAAGAGGTTATATATGTTGTTTAGGTTTTCTAAATTATAAGCTAAATTATGATATTTTTAGTAAAAAAATTTATTATGTTTACATATTTATATATTTTTATAATTTATGATTATAAATTTGAAATGATATCTAATATTAGCATAGTTGGCGGTGCACCGGACTATACCCTCCGCCGCTCCAAGATTGCCGGAAAATTGACTACTTCATATGGATCGAATTCGGTTCACACTGCAAACAATATTAATGAAGCGTCCTGTCGAAGACATTAAATTAAGAGCTCTTGATGTAAGTGATTCATATTCATGGTGGCACAGAGAGAGAGAGAGAGAGAGAGAGAGAAAGAGAGAGAGAGGACAATGCTGTTGAGTCTTCTTTTAAGTGCTAGATAGATGATTCCAGATTATTAATATTATTCATGATAATACATAGTAAGTGAGTTTATAGTAATGTGATAAATTGGATTATGTGATGGAAAATGTGTTGCTGACGAGGTACTAGTTTAGGCAAAAGGACAAAACTCGCTTAATAATAACCCTATTTCATTAGGGATTATGAGTAGAGAGAGTAATAAAATATTATTATTATATTTATTAATTAATATTTAAAACAAATAAATAAATACTTAATTAATATCTTAGGTACTACAAGTACTTTTTGCCAACCATACAATTTTTGTGATCTTGTCGTTTTCTTCAACCCAATTCCTTGTGTTTGATTCAACTCTTTTTTATCTCTAGTTTATACGTGGGCAAGGTTAAGTTAGAGAAAAAAAATAAGAATGAATGCCCCAAGATGTAGATTAACTGATAAAAGAAAAATGTGTTAAGGTGTTATTTTTTGGATCTCAAGTTTTGTGTTTGAGTTCGAGTTCTAGTTAGGATATAGTTTAAGTCTAACAGACAAGGAGCAATCCTAAAAATGAAAATATTTACTGTCCTCACATTTGCGGTTGTGTTAAGAGTTGAAACTTATTTGCTAAATTTCTTAATTTACCTCTCCTACTGAAATTATGGAGTCGAACAGCGAAAATACTCGTGATAATATGTTAATAAAATAAAAAAAAGTTGGAGTGATCCTTCCTTTTGGCATATCTTTTGGTGGGAAGTTGAAATGTAAATCTCAAAACTTTTGGCATTTCAAATATAAAATTTAAAATTAAGGTGTCATGTAGAATGAAAATTTATTTATGTAACAATATAGGCAAATAACTGAAAATTCATTTGAGATTTCAAATAAATAGTCAAATGGCATTTAAAATTTCAAGCATAACAATATAATAAATTTAACAATTTAAAAACATAAAGAAAATTAAAAGGCCTGGGGGACGAGGGCTGGCTTGCCCATTTAGCAAGGCCATAGGGCCATGTCGAGCCAACCCCAGGTGTAACGCCCGCCTTGACGCCCAAACGTGGCTCAGCCCGGCCGGGGCATCAGCCTGTGAACTTTTTCACAATTAAATTGCTTTCAGTGACAAAAAATTTTTCACAGTTTCAATCCTCTCTCTGAGATTGAGAAATTATTCCAACATGCATCCAGAACGCCAGCAAATTATAATGGAAGTGAAAAAACAGCCGGCGGAAGAGTTGAAGAAGAAGAAAGAATTATGAGGTCTGTGTGATGAGGAAGAATTAATTAGTCCAAGGCTGCAATGACCGCGTCAACCACCTCCTGAGTGGTGCTCTGGCCCCCCACGTCCTTTGTCCGGTGCTTGCCCTCCGATACGACCCGCTTCACGGCGGTTTCTAACCGGTCGGCGAAGGAAGGAAACTGCAGATGTCTTAGCAGCATGGCTGACGATAGAAGTAAAGCCACCGGATTTGCTTTCTTCTTCTGCAGTATTCTCTCGTTCCCAACATTCCCAGCGGAAGCACCTTGCTCGAATACCGCGTGATCGGCCCCTACGTTCCCTGCACAAACCCCCCACAAATTTCTGTATGCTTAATTATCTGGTGCTCCCGAATGCCCGATAATGAATTTATTTGGTTTGGGTAAGGTACACTCATACCTCCTGGCATGACTCCTGTGCCGCCAGCAATGCCAGCTGCGGTATTTGCAACCAAATTGCCATAAAGATTGGGTGTGACCTACAAAATGAAATACAGAACTGATCATATATGCATACATATAATATCATTCACTTAATCAATATTCAATCAACACTGAACAACGACGATATATAGCAATAGCATGAACTTACCATGACATCAAATTGCTCGGGCCTGGAAACAAGCTGCATGCAGCAGTTATCAACAATAATTTCATTGTATTCGATTGCAGGATACTCGGTTGCAACTTCTCGGCATGATTCCAGGAACAGCCCATCTGCGAGCTTCATTATGTTGGCTTTGTGAACAGCCGTCACTTTCTTTCTGTTGTTCAAGTACGCATACTCAAATGCGTATTGCGCGATCCGCTCCGAGCACATCTTTGTGATCACCTATATAAACAACAACATTGAGAATGCACATCGCAATTCACATACAAATTAGACGGAATCATTCTCCAGGGCACAACATATTTTAACAGCGGATTCAAATTCGGAAATCACATGCACGATCCCCAAACAACAATGTGACATGGCATCGCTCGAGATCGAAATCGAAATGTCTTCAAAGATAAACTCAGACGGATCAAAGATTATATATATAGCCACGGTACCTTGAGGCTTTCGACGACGCCGGGAACGACCTCGTGCTCGAGGCCGGCGTACTCGCCTTCTGTGTTCTCCCGGATCACGACGATGTCGACATTCTCGTGGCGCGTCGGCAATCCCGGCAGATTGAAGCAGTGGACGAGCGAGGCGTAGAGATCGAGCTCCTTCCTGAGCTGCACGTTCAGCGAATTCACGCCGCCGCCGACTGGAGTCATCAACCCTCCCTTGAGGCACACCTTGTTCTTCTTGATCGACTCGATCACATCGTGAGGCATGCTTTTCATGTGGCCGTGGACTTCGTAGCGCTCAAAGAACACCGGCGCGTGCATCACCTCCATCACTTGCTCGACGGCGCCGGTCACCAGAGGGCCGATTCCGTCGCCGGGAATCAGTGTCACCGCCCGGGGAGTGTCGTCGCCTGGTCGGGGCATGTAGGTGATGGATCGGGTGGGGCCGAGGTGAATTGGACTATCCAATGATCGACAGATTCGTTTCAGCAGCAGCGGCAATGCGGTGCTTCTCGCCATCGGGTCGAGACAATTTGGGTTCGGATTCTGGCTTTGAGAAATGGAATGACCGTTAAAGATCCGGCTTCTACGAGCTATGAACAGAAATGGCATGAAATAATTCCTTGAGAAAAAGAGCGAAAAATTAGATGCGGTAAGGTCTGCGATAAAAGATCCGATCCTTGGTGTTAACGTAATCAGAGAAAGATATTGTATTGATTACGCTTTGATTGGCAGTGATCAGGCGGCTGTGGATATACGATTCCCGTAATTGTGGATAGGAGTGTCCACTGGACTGTGGAATGGGTCAAAGGTAACCTCGCTCGGTCGACACTCGTTTGAAAATAGTTTTATTTGAAAACAATTGAAGAAATTAAATAAAAATACAAGTAAACAAAGGGGTGAGAGCATTCTAAGTTATAATATACTATTATGTATTAGTAAAAAAATTTAAATGTCGTCTGCATAGTACATACATAATGATCCCACTAAACTAAACTAAATCAAATCAAATAAATTGACATGGAGTTCCTGTGATCAATTTTTTGTTACAAAAAACCATGTCTTATTTAGCAACAGAATAATTAGTCACTTAAAAATTCTAAAAAATAAGTTAAAAAGGTACTCTTATCATCATTTTTTCATTTTCAAAGAAGATAGTTTGTGATTAAAAGCATATTCATTCTCTTTTTATTACTAAAATATATATATATATATCTTTTCAAATAATATCATCTCAAATTCTCCTACCCAAATATATCCTTCAATATTTATAATTGAAATTAGTAATATTTCAATTATCACTTCAAATTTTTATATTTACAATTGAATTTTACTGATAAATATAATTAAAAATAAATTAAAACTAGTAAATAGAAATTTGTAGATAATCAATAATTATAATTTTATAATTTATTTATTATTTTATAAATTAAAACATTTTTATTCTATTATATAATATTCTTTTAGATAAGATATATTTATTGCACATTATTTTTGTCTCAAAATAATCTTATTGGTTGATGAAATGTTACAAACCACAATATATTTATTACTAATTAATAAAAGTGTTTTGTGGTTGAAAATAGTGTGCAATAAATACGTAATATTCAATTACTATATTTAAGGCAATATAGTTAATAAACATAAAACAGAAAAAAATAAACAAATTATGAGATAAAAAAAAACCCATATGAGAATGGTGAATGTTAAATAACCAATGAGCTAGAATGGAAATATGCGTTTGAGAGAACCATTTGTTATACACCCTTTTATACCTAAATATAAGACTATATATAGTAGAAGTTTATATATATCAGAGAGTGTATTTGATATGAATGCTTCTATTGTGAATGTGGTAGGTTTTGTCTCTTGTCATCTTCCTTGAATAAAAATGTCAACCATGTATGTCGATTTAGCTTGCAGGGCAAGACAATTAGAATTATATATGTTGAACTTCCATGTCAAGATGTTTACATTTATAAAAGGGATGTTTTTTGTGATCAAACTGGTCCTTAATTTCGCGATAATTAATGAGCCCCCCTTAATTTTAAATCCATTGTTAAGCAATTACATCGTTTCATTTTAAAATTTCAGTAATGTACATGTATTTGATGTTGAATTGTCCATTTTATTTCCATCTTAATATCTACCATGTTGTGAGCATTTGTTTAGCTGCACAAGAACAAATACTATCTCATAATTGTTGACAATAAATAGACAATTCTAAAAAATCTAATTTCTCACATTCCCTTTGACATAAGAATTTTTGTTATGCATTCGGTCTTTATTTCAAAATTTGAGATTGAATTTAGACCAATTTTCTTCAAATATTAGGACTAATTAGGAATAAAAATCGAATTGAAAGACATTCAATCTTGGAATGAATTGAGATAAAAATTTTAACACTATTACTTGACATTCTTTTTTTGAGAACTCAAAAAAAAGATTTTGGGGTGTTTGTTTATATATAAGTGTACTTAGACGTCTTTATGATATGAAATTCAATTTAATAATTAAATTTTTTGAATTATAATTCTTCTGTTATAATATAAATAGTCTAACATTCAAAAATAAATTTTGGTTCAACTTAAAAGGTCTCATGGGTCTAACAAGCATCAATAAATATCAAGTAACTTTTCAATAGATATTTTTGTACACTATCAATAGAAGGATCGTGCTATTTATACAGAAGGAATTTATAGAACCTTTTTACAAGTGCGATATATCATGATTTGTTCACCTTCTTCTCTCTCTCCCCTTTCTCCCCGCCTGCCTCGCCCTCGCCTGCAACCTTACCGCCCCGCCTCGCCTCTGCATCTCCCCTCCTTGCCGCCTCTCATCACCTTGCTTCTACACTTTGACGCCTTGTTTTCGTCGCCTCGTCGTTGCTACCTCCAGCAATCAATGACCACCCAAACCAACCGAGGTGCAACCGGCGACGACGATCAACAAGCGACGAGGGCGATGCGGGTGACGCAGGCAAGAGAGAGATAGAGAGAGAGTGTTCTGGGTCATATCAAATGTGTAATTTTGTCATTTTATTTTTCTATAAAAGTTTCTGTACATCTCCTTCTATACAAATAACTTAATCCAACAATACAAATTGTGTTATTAGTTTGTAAGGGGACAAGTTCTTTTTTTTTTTTTTCATTTTCTAAATGAAAGCTTCACCTTTTTTTTTTTTTCATTGATCAAAGGTAACGCATGAAATAAATTATCTATTAGACTTGCACTTCGCTCCCATAAGCCTAACCATGGTTTGGTTTAAACTCTGAACCAAACCAGGATTGTTTTTCTAAAAATTAAATTGGAGTTATTTTTTTAGTTTTGATTAAAAATTTAAAATTGGAATTGATGCAAATCGTTAAAAAATAAATTAAATAAATATAAAATATATAGTATAATACATAATAACCGATATTTTTAAAAATAATTTTTATTAAAATAAAAGAATTATAAATTTAAATGATAAATGAATTACATAGAATTTTATTGTTTTAAACTCCAAAAGAATACATACATGAGCAACTTGGTATATATATTAAGTTCAAGTCTTTTTTTTCTTTTCCTTTTTTAGAATTGATTCGAATGGAAAGCAAAACTGTTAGAACTGGAATCAAATCATCAAAAAATAAAAATCAAAATCGAAATCATCTATTGACAATTTGATTCAATTCTAAAACCATGATTAGGTCTGCACCCACAATTCTAACACACTTATATAAAGAAACAGCAGGAAATCTGTTTTCTCAATTCCCCGGAAACGAATGCGGAAGTCTTTGCTATGATTGAAATGGCATTTAAAATTTACCCATTATTATAGTAAAATATTCTATATGAAAAATCATATAAGCTAGAAATTTCTCCCATAAATAGAAGACAAGTGAAGTGGAATCTTTTACATGTTTTCTGTACCGTCCACCAACTAATGCTTATTATTTGTTAATTCAAAGGAAAACATTTAAGAAGTTGCATCTGTTTTTGTCGATATCTCTATTAAGTTGTTTGTAATTTAACACTACACTAATCAATCATCAATGCCATTATACCCTCCCCCAAGTAGGGACATTAAAAGGCTTGATGGGGTGGGGGTGAATGTCAATTATTTGTCTACTGACATCATTTGTTTGTCTGGTGGGTTCCTCCATCCCCTCCACAAACCACAATGGGGGGGGGGGGGGGGGGGGGGGAATTATTTGTCTACTGACATCCTTTGTCAATTATTTGTCTACTGACATCCTTTGTTTGTCTGGTGGGTTCCTCCTCCCCATCCACAAACCACAATCATTCTTATCAACGACAAAACAGTACCCCAACCCAAGTGCGATTGTTTCCAGTAACATACATCAACAAATTTATATAAAACTTGTTTTTTAACTTCTTGGTCATAAAATTTAGATGCATAATTAATCGTCAAAATCTTAATTTAGGCTTAATTTGGCTATGCTTTTTTTTTGTAACAGCATTTAAACTTAATAGTATTTAAATTGTATAATAACGTTAAAGTTGGGTAGTGTTTAAAGTGATAACATGTTTGGATAAATGTATTTTTAAGTTATTAGTATAAAGTTATGTGTTTAATTTGTAAAAACTGATAAGTTGTTAAAATTTGACAAAAAGACTAAAATAGACATGACATTGAATAATATAAATAAAATTTTAAAAATATAATTTTTTTTAAAAAAATTGTAATTGATGTCTAATTGCTAAAATACTTAAAATTACGTGTTAATAAATTATAAAATAATTTTAAAAATATATAATTTTTTACTTTATGTATAAATTTAAATTTAATTCATAAAAATATTCAATATATATGTTGAAATATTATATAAAATTATTTATTTTTTTAATTTTATCAATACATAAAATTATTGAAATTGAAAAGGGACAATTTGGAAGCAGGAGGAGGCAGCAGCATATGCGACAATGGAGACCCCGAGCAACAACAACCAGGAGGCAACGATGAGCAGAGATGGAAGCGATGGCAGTGCTAGGCAGCAATGGGCGGTTATGGGCAATGGTGGCGACCATTATGGGAGGAGATCCGACAATGGAGGAGGTATAGATGTTGTGGGAGAAGAGAGCTTCGTTGAAGGAGAAGATAAGGGTCGAGAAATAAGAAATGTAAATATTAAAATTAGAATAGAGCAAAATAGTCATTTCTTTGAACAACTCCAGAAGCTCTCACAAGCTTTTTTGCAAAAGCTACTGCTCTAAAGCTTTCTTTAAATGCTAATATAAAAGCGTTTCTGGGGAGCTTTGAAGCTATTGATAAATCTAAATAGATAATTAAATAAGTTCTATAACTTAAACGTTGTACTAATAACTTATAAGTGGTCAAACCACTTTGCCAAACGAAGCCTTATTCGAAACAGCGGGATTACGAAGATTTGATATATTTTTTTGCTGCTAATGCTATTATGTATGCATTTTCCGTCAGACGTTTTGGCGTTACTGCGTTAGCATCACATCCACAACAGTTGCGGAGACAAATAACTGACAACGGCGAAGGACACCGCAGCGCCGCCTTTGTGGTGGTGCGCACAGCCGCCCGAATCCGCCTGTCTTTCCCGTTCTCTCTCCCAACCAACCCTATCTTTCTCTCGCCCACCGCCACCGCTTCTGCAATGAAGTGAAACCCTAGTAGGTCTCCTTGCTTCCTTCCATGGCTTGTTTGGGCGACGAGGTCCTCCGCTTCTCCCTCTCCGACATGCTTTCCGGGTGTGAACTTCTCGAAGAACAGGACATTCCTGACTCCAAGCTGATGGAGTACAGGCTAGAGAGGGTTTTCCCAGTTTATGCCATGGGGCTCACCAAGCCCGACCTGGCTGCGCTCGTGCCCGCCCTCCGTACGGGCTCCGCCGTAGATGATCCCATTTGGGACGCCGTGATGGAAGAGGCCAAGTTGGAGGTATGAACCCTTTTTCTTTTTGAGGTTTATATTTAAGGAAATTGTGCGGGCTTGCTATTTGGGGGAAGGTGTTTGATTTTATGCTTGTGTTAATGGGCTTTTGATTGGTTTTACATCACCAGAAACATCCATAAACTACTGTTACTGCCTTTGGATTTGGGTTGTTTCTTGGAATGTTTTGACAAGACTTCAAGTGCAGTTTTCATGTTTCACTTACTTCCAGTGTATTAGAGCTTCAAGCCTTTGGATTTATGTCAAGACCACTTTTCTTTTACTACTTTCTGTTTTAGTTTTCATATATATATATATATATATATATTAGTGGCATCTTCAGAGACGGATAAGTGATTGTGTGTGGTTTTTTTTTTTTTTTTTGGGGGGGGGGGGTGGTTGTCATCCGCACTCCCTGCCAGTGGAAATCCTGACAAATTATTTGCTGAACCACAAAATTGCAGGCAGAGAATGAGCCAATTTTAAGCAGCTTCTTGTATTCCAGTATTCTGTCGCATGATTGTTTGGAAAGAGCATTGGCCTTTGTCCTTGCCAATAGACTTCAAAGTCCTACGCTCCTGGCAACACAACTAATTGATATATTTTGTGATGTTATCATGGCTAATCAAGGTATTAAATGTGCCATTCGCCTTGATGTGCAGGTGATTTTTTTTATTGTCAACATTGCATCTCTCTTAGGATGCTTAAGAGTGCAGGAAAATGTTCTTTAATGCTGAAAATTGTTCTTTCTGCAGGCATTTAAAGACAGGGATCCTGCTTGTTTGTCGTATTGCTCAGCTCTCTTGTACCTTAAGGTTATTAAACCCTTTCACTCTATTATTTGTTATGAATTTGATTGACCCATTCAACTTTCTAGTAAATGAACTGGGGTGTGCTCAGGAATTGTCTTTTAGAGTTTTATATGCTGTTTTAGGGATTGGCTAAGTTACAGAGTAGTTAATCTCTTTAGGGTTATCATGCTCTGCAAACACATCGTGTAGCAAATTCTTTGTGGAACCAGGGGCGCAAAGTTTTGGCACTAGCACTACAAAGTCGAGTTAGTGAGGTAACTTCTGTATTTATAATATCTGATCAAGCGTACAAGATTTCAGAGAAACTATAACTTACTTATCTATGGCTATGTTATCTCTGTGCAGGTTTTTGGAGTTGATATACATCCAGGTATGTTTTACTTTGGTCTTCTGCTGAAAAACTTCATTTGTCTTACAAACTAAGACTTATTAGATTTCTATTTTTCCTTCTTTAATAGCTTTGATCTATGTTATACTACAAAAGACTTCTTTTAGTTGGTTACTGTAAAGCTAATTTTCCTAATTTCTCCTGTATATCTGATTCTGATGATAATATGCAGCTGCAAAAATTGGGGAAGGGATACTGTTGGATCATGCCACTGGTGTAGTCATTGGTGAAACTGCAGTCATAGGGAATAGAGTTTCACTGATGCAGGTGAACCAGCTTTCTTCCTTTCGGTACTCATTTGATGGATGGTTCTGTTAACTCTCCCTTCAGCTGGCAAATAACTAGATAAAAAGCGATTTAATGTTGTCCCCTTTCTTTGTAGTTGCTTTATTGAAAACTTATGGTAGAGAAAAATATAAGAAGATATTGCATGCATTGAAGCTTAAAATTGTTATATAACTAATTATTGAGACTGAACATCATCTTTTAATAACACCACAAATATGGAGCTATCTCTGATGTATTAGGCGGAATATGGCATTTCACTTGGGTCACAGACATGGTAAGTAAAGCCACATAGTGCAAAATGTTATGCAGAGCTGTTCCAAGGTCTCTGTAAGTCTGCATTCAATTGATTGATCCTATCATTATTTCCTTCTTTGATTAATACTGCTTTTTTGTTTATGTGCATTTTAGCTAAATCAATATTTGGAAAATTTTCTCATAGAGTCCAAAGATTCATAGAGATTAGTTTGAAATGATTTCAGAGAATCCAGATATTCATAAAAAATTACTATATTTCATCTTCAAGATTTCATGAGACCTGGTTTTTGTTTGTGGGTATTGTATATCTTATTGGTTGGCTAAGAAATAAAGGCCTAACTTACAACACTAACAGTTCAAAAGTTGGTCTTAGTGTTATTTACTTGTTTGATTAATACTATCATTTGGTTTACGTGCATTATAGCACCATGAAAATTTGATTTTTTTCCCCATATTCCAAATTTCAATGGAAAATTTAGTATATTTCATTTTCAAAACTTCATTAGACCTGGTTTTTGATTGTCAGTATCAGGTATATCTTAGGCTCTTAGGGTCCATGTGATCAGCTTTTGTTTTCAATTTTTCAGTACTTTGACAAATGAAAACAGAAAATGATGTTCGGTTACCCATTTTTGTTTTGAAAAGATTCGAGAACAAGAAATATGTGTTTTTCATCATTTTTGTTTTGTTTTCATTTTCTTTACTCTCCCCAATCCTCACAGCCAGTGACCCAAGGTTACTGGAGAGTGCTCAAGCAACAGCAGGCAGTCCCTGGTGACCCCACGTCTGAAGTTGCCAAAAATTTCATAACCCAGAAACTCCCTCTGTAAATGAGAAACCAGAATGGGTTACAGCTTTAAGAAGAGTAAATTCTGATTTGACCACAAAGACCACATAAATGCATAAAGAAGAGAGTGGGCCTTATTGGTTAGAGAGAGAAAACAGAGGACCTCTAGGGTTTTCAGAAGAACCCTTTTTCTTCTGGAACAGAATCAGTCTTCTATGTACTTTTTTCTCTCTCTATTATTTTGTGTGTGTGTGTGTGTGTGTTTCAGTGTTTCCTTTGGGATTCTTTCTTCAAAACACCCCTTTGCTCTTCTTTCTGGATTCAGGGAGACCAGATTTTCCGATTTCATCATTTTCTTTTAGTCTCTGCTGCTAGGGACCAGACCTTGGTCCAATGTTTTGATTTTCTGGTTTCCTTTGGAGACCAGGCCAGATCTGGTTTCCTTATATTCTTTTTGCTTCTTTTCCTTGATTTGTTGTGTGTGCATTTATTTGTATAGCCAGATCTTTAACGTGTTCTTTACATATCCAATCTGTGTATATTGACTCCCAGAGGCCTGGTTGGCAACTTGGGTTGCCGGGAGTTGCTTGCTCACCAGTGACCTGGCAGCAAGATTAGGTGGGGAGAAAAAATAAAATAAAAAATCAAATACAAAACTGAAAGGAAAACAAAGTTGTCAAACAACATGTTGATTTCTCATTTTTTAAAATGAAAACAAGAACTGCATGAAAAAAATCAAAATGACAACTAAAAACAGAAAATTGAAATTTTATTAAATGAATCCATAGTGTTTTATTATGTGAAAAAGGCTTAATTCACAACAGAGACTGTTTACATATGTTAAGAAATGATTATTTGATATATACATTATCCTCATTGGAGAACTGGTGACAGGGTGTAACCCTGGGAGGAACGGGTAAAGAAATTGGTGATCGTCATCCAAAAGTAGGTGAAGGTGCGCTGATTGGAGCTAGTGCAACTATACTGGGGAATATAAGAATAGGTGAAGGTGCAATGATAGCCGCTGGTTCACTTGTATTAAAGGATGTCCCTCCTCACAGGTGAGAAATATTATGTTCTGGTTAATACTTTATTCATATTATTCTATTGAACTGTCAAGGAATCTGCATTGAATTAGTCCCGTAGTGATATATTTGTGTTTGTTTATTTGCTTTGAAGCATGGTGGCAGGAATACCAGCGAAGGTGATTGGTTATGTAGATGAGCAAATTCCATCTCTAACAATGAAACACGGTATGTCAAATGCATGAGTTGCATCTAATCATTATGTGTTTCTGTCCTAGATTATCCCATCTGCAAATGGGAAAGCCACTCCATTTGTTTCAGAAAGTTGGAAAATTGGCTAGCACTTTGTTGTCTCCCTTGAGAGTATATGGAGCCTAAACAGGCCCTCCCCCCTAGGATGGTCACCAATTGTTATCTTTTTACCATGATGCCAATCTAAACATGCTGCTTCAGTTAATGCAGTGAGTAGATTGTTTACTTATTAAATCTTAAGAATCCATCTGGTTGCCTTTGAGATTTTGGAAGGACCTGAATAGTAAACTTGGTTAACTGTTAGTGCTTGCTGTTAGAACTGTCCAAGACCGCAGAAATTGATGCAGTAATGTTTAATGAAATATTAGCTTGAAAGTGACTTTGGCCTGAAAAAGTTCTTGGCCAAACACATGGATCTGATCCACCTAGACTTTCCTATAGTGATTCATTTAGTTGCTACCGCCCCATGCTTGATTAAGAAATGCTTAACCTAAGTCTTGTGACATACCCAAATCTCCCCCCTACTATTTTTTTGCCTTCTCTTCGCATCTTATTCTTATGCAAATTACTCAAATGTGCAGATGCCAGCAAAGACTTCTTTGAACATGTAGCTGTTGGACATGTAGGGGGGAAACCTCCAGGTAAGTTACTAAGTTATATCCAGTCTCCTGTTATTGCACAGCATTTTCTGCAAAAGAGTTATCAATTGAAGTGCTTGGATGCTAATACCATAGAAGATATAGTGTAAAGATAAAGAAATTGCTGGATATTGTACCACATCATGCTAGATGACATACTTTTACCAGACTTAACCCTGATTTTGTGTAACTTATCAAGTAGCTGTGTTTTGTGTTGAAAAATCATACATAGTGCTAAAGTAAAAGCATAAATCTAATTTCTCACTATAGGATATTTGGTACTCAGTGAACAACTTAGATGTAAGAAAAAGCACAATCTTAATTGTGGCATTTAGTCAAAGTTCATGTGATGGGCTCTGTGGCGAGTTTATTGCCAGAAATGTTTAGGCAAGGTCTCATAGAAGATATACTTCAAAATCAATGTGAATTTAGGATGTAGTTTCTTGAGCATTTAAATATAAGAATATATGGAAAATGATGTGAAATATTAGATGAAATTATTTTGCAAATGGTATGCAAATGTCTGAATTTTATTGAAGCATATATAGAAACCACTATTGCAGGTTTCTCAGGTTGATTTTTATTTAATATGTAAATGAATTGCAAGTATGGCCCAAGTAAAAAATGCTCAAATTTCCTTTGGGGTACAAACTCCGACACAATCCCCGTGCTTCATTAACCCTGACACTAATATTTGTTGGGGGATCTGAGATAAATTTCCTAAAATTTTGGCAGCCTTGGTAAAGGTTTTTATATTTTAAAGGACCAGTGATTCTTAGCATAATATGCAGAATCATTTGTTATAGATATTAAAAGAATATTGGAAAAGTTTGGAGGGCGATAGATATAGACCCCAACTATCCCCGCACCCCTAGACTTCTAAGAGCAACCTGTTTGGTTGGCATTGGTCTGATTGCCAACACCTGGAAAAGAGGATGTGCAATGCATGGTAGAGCAGCTTTTCTCCCCGTTTCCCCATTTTTTCCCCTTATTGAACTATTGGGGCTGTTTGAGATAGAGACCCCTAGTTGAATAATCTGTTTTTATTCTGATTGGTCTTCAACTTAGTTGTCCATCTGTTCTTGGCAAATCCATATTTATATATCATTTGGTGAATTTAGACCAATTTCATTTAGGGTACTGAAGGATTCTTCTTTTACCAGGACTCCTGGACTGTTTGCGCTTCTGTCCAGCTGAAGCGCAAACAGGGAAGAAAATGTTGTAAAAGGAGTAAGTTTCATTTGTTGCAGTTTCTCCATGTAGTATGATAAATGTAAAATACCCCCTACCATCACAAAACAAGAAGTCTTGTGCACTGGGGAAACTCTTCAGTAAGATTTGTTGTATGGAGTAAACTAGCATATCCGGTGATAGCACGTGTGTGTCGTTGGGAGCCTTAACCCTTTTAAGTTTCTACAATAACTTGCAAACTTTGACCATGTGTGATCTCCGCAGCTTATGGGCTGCCCCATCCATGTGGACCATCACCTATATCTTAATTTTTGCTCAATAGATTGATTCTGAATTGACTCTCGATTGGTAGCATTGGCACGATTATCCTCATTAACAGTTTGCAATATTTCTCTGCGATTCTGATAAGAAGCTACATTTCATTCAGTTTTAGTACTGATTTTGTGATGAAAGCATGACATTCGCTTGAAGTTTAATCCGTCATATATTTTATGGATGGAATTAGCTTGTGAATCTGGCACTTGAATACGGAGCATCTTCTGAAAGCGGTTTGTTTGTTTTCAGGAGAATCGGTGTCACAATGAAATGATGGAGGTGCTTTGGCGATCTGAGACCCAAATCTCCGATGCAATGCTTTTGATTTGCAAAAACGAAATTAGGGAGCATGTTAGAACACAATTCATATGTAGACTTGGTAGGTTATTAATAATCATTTATTTCCACTGTAACATCATTGTTGTAACATTAACATACATATATTGGTTGCGCATTAATTGCTCATGCCCCCCTATGGTTATATTTTTGTATTGCAGGAAGTTTTGGTAGAAATGATAAAAGTCAGTCAGTCAGTCAGTAAGTCTTTTTATGATTGAATTGCGAAAACAGTTTTTTAGTTGAGAAACGGAACAAAGAATATTCAAGTAGACACTTTAATTATGTAATTCTCACACCTGCAGTACAAATTTGGGAAGTTTATTTTTATGTATTCATTTAAAAATCTCATAATATGCAATTTAAATTGAAGAATCATGTACCAATAAATAAATAAAAATGAATTTATGAAAGAAAAGCAAAGATTTAATGTAGTTTTTTGGAATTGCGTATGCTGTGGATAATTTAATTTTAAAATGACAAGGGAAATTACAATACCAATTGGGATAGTGGAATAACTTGCAGTGGGGATAGGATAAAAGGAGGAGACTAATTGGGGCAGTGGGAGAATTTGTTGTTAAATATTAATAGAAACAGTGAGATAATTTATTACTAGATAGACGAGAAGATAATTAATATTCAGTTATCCATTATTTTTATTAATCCAAAATGAATGAATGGAAGAAAGAAAGAAAAGGTGGAACATTTTAATTATTTCTAGCGGAAAAAATACTGAGAATGTTTGGCTTAGCGGTTTGTCCGTGTATAAGTTATTTTGCAGTTGATAAACTGTATAGCGTTTAATAGTCAAGTGTTTGGAATCAATAATAAGCATAAAAACTACCTTACTTACACATTGTTGTAACAGCGTTTAGCAAAAACTGGTGCCCCCAGTTTTGCTAAAAAATGCTACTGGGTTGATCAAGAAAAATATCAAAATGCCCTCAAAGCTCTCTTATCCCATCATCTTCTGCAAAGCTCTGCTATGCCATAATCGCTGTCGCCCCTCCTCCATATCGTCGTCATCGTCGCCTTTGTCTAGCTGGGCTGCCGCAAGCAGCCTCGTTCCAGATCCCGGTCGCGCCATCACTTGCCGCCTTCTTCTCCAGATCTGCAGTCACAAAACGCCGAGCTTTCTCTCCAGATCTGCAGTCACAAAATGCCGAGCTTTCTCTCTAGATCTGACGTCGCCATTGTTGTAGCTGGTGAGTCTCCTTGTCGCGCCATCACTGCCTCTGCTTCCGTTGCTGCCTCCTTCTGCTTCCAGTTCCTTGGATTCTGGTTTCAAGTTCAAGTATGGCTTTGAAGAAATGTTTAATGTATTTGTAATTATTAATTTTATTTAATTGTATTGTATTATTATTTTTTTAATAATTATATATAATTTATTAATTTGTAAGTATTTTATTAATTAGAAATTAATTTATAATTTTTTGATTAAAAATAGTATTTTTATATTTTTTAATTATATTATTTAACATCATGTTTATTTTAATCTTTTTGTCAGGTTCTAAAAGCTTATCAATTTTTATAAACCAAACACATAATTATTAACAAATAACTTAAAACCACATTTATTCAAAGTCATTACCAACTTAAACACTACACAACTTTTACATTAACCATCAATTAACTTAAAGCTCTCATAAAAGACGCCATGCCAAACAGCCTCTTGGAATTCAATTTTACTGGAAAACCCGTCGCATAATTGGAAAATTTCAGTTCCAATCCAACAACGGAACGGAAGCGTGCAATGTTGGGATCCCTCTGTTATTGAACATGAGAGATGAGAAGCTAGGCGTGAGATGACGGCCGGCTTCTCTTACAAGCCCGCGCCCCGCCCAGCCCAAATCCCAGACGCACGCGCGCGCGCGCGCACTCTCTCTCTTTCTCTCTCTCTCTCTGCGATTCGTGATTATTCCCATTGGATTTACAGACTAGGGTTTCGTTTCTCCCAATTAAATTCATAATTTATCTACTTACGCGACTCCACAGATCTGCTTGATCGACTCCCTGATCGCGTCAGCTCCAACAGCCGGTCGGTTCCCAAACGTCAAATAATTTCCCAGATCTTGATTCCGTTACTTCAATGTGCATATATGTTGACTGAAATTTCTTAATTTTGATTCGTTCTCTAAACTTATTTCTTAGTTCAGTATTGTTTTTCTGTGTCTCGTTGGCAGTTAGTTATTTGGCAATTAATAAGTTTGATGTCTTTGCAAGACTAATACATCAGTTGGACACTGTCTTCAGCAATTTAATTCTATTCATGCTCGATCGTGTCTCTCTTAATCTATCTTTCTGATCCTGTGATTGTCACCTTTTAGTTAATGGGCACAGCGCGGTGACTTTTTATATAGAACAAATTGGGCGGTTTGCAATAGCGAGACAATGTCGTCAGGGGGGGCAGAGGTTAGGGGAATGCTGGAAAATCATGCAGAAGACGGTGTAAAACCTGACAAACAGTTGATTGACACAAACCCTGAAAGTGGTAAAAATATTTCCACAGATAATGGGTTGCCCCCGTATGCTAGCGATGCTCAGGACCAACTTGTACAAATGGTTGTAGAACTCAATTTCCAGAAGGAGTATTTGAATTCCCAGTTTGAGGGCTTGAAAAATCTGGAACTAGAATCTGGTGAGTCTAACCAACCGATAGGGGCAAGTAAGCAAGATGGTTGGGGATCTGAAGACTTAAAAGAGCTCCAAGATAAGATAGAGTGTTTAAGTCGGGAACTTTTGGAAGAGAAACAAACACGAGGTGCTGCGGAGAAGGCTTTGGAGCATCTTCGAGCTGTATACTCAGATGCAGATGCAAAAGCCCAGGAGCTTTCTACCAAGCTTGCTGAAGGTCAGATTTCATCCCTTTCCCAATATTTAACACATGTTAGACGCACTTTAATTTTGTGCTGGTAACTCTAACTGTAAACTTACTGCTCTGGATTGTGACCCGTTATGAGTCTTAAAAGGGTTTTGGATATATTTATCAGGAAACTCCAGTACGACTTTGTACTCCTATCATTGTCTTGACATTGTTGCCTTTCCTATTATAAATGCAATTCTCGGTTTATGTGCATAGCTCAACAGAAGATGGAGCACGAAATAAAAGAGCGTGATGAGAAGTACTCAGAACTTGACTCCAAGTTCAATAGGCTTCACAAACGAGCAAAACAGCGTATTCAAGATGTTCAGAAGGTAAATTTAATTTCTAGGTTCTCTTGATGTTGGGATTTCATTTCGTGATGCAAGTTGAATTGTCTTCATATCTTGATTCATCAAGTTGTAATACACATTCAGTAGTTTCCTTTTTTCTTTTTTTGTTATTACTATTGGTAATAGGTTCAAGTTGTGGAAACAACATATTTGCAAAATAGGGGTAAGACTGCATGCAAAATGACCATCCCCAGACCCTCGCAAAAAGGGAGCCTCGTGTACTGAGGATGCCCTTTTCATCAGTGTCAATGATGTACATTCAGTAGTATTAATTATTGATTCTTGAACTAAATGTAGGTTTTTGGCTTTTGTTTTCTAGTTACACACTCATCCTCAGCTAAAAGTGTTAGCTGAGGGTTACTCTTCAGTTCATGGGACCAAATAATATACCCGAGGCTTCTCTAATAAACTACGGATGTGGAATTGGATTGTGATAAACTCCTCTCTTTTTTTTGGCCAGGTAAAATACTACTCCCCTCCTTTAATACTTGGAGTCATTGCTAGGCCAAAAATCTCATCTCAATATTGGCAGTCTCAAGCACCTTTCCTGGGTCACACTCACTCGATAGTGGTCCCGGCTTGGCTCTAATGCTACTTGTAATACCATGAGTTCTCACCCAAAAGTGTTAATTGAATGTGAATCTTGGGTTCATGAAACCTAGTAATGTAGTAAAATATGTATGTGAGATTGCGTTGTGACATTATACCTTTTTGGTACTTGAATCTTTAGGAAGTGGTCTGTTGCAGTCACAGGTAAATCTTTAGGGGGCTTGTTTCATCCAGTTATGGGCAGCATTTGGTGCTCGTGTTTAACCAATATATTACATCTAGGATTTGCTTTCTTTTAGAACTTATATGTGTATATATATATATTATATAGATGCAGGATTTGCAACTAGATGAAGTGCTGTTTGCTCATGAATGACCTCTCCTTTATGTGGACAATTCTTTAATATCTCACCCAATTGATGGAGTAACCATTTTGCTACAAAAGGAAAGAAAAGAGGACTTCAACTGTCTGAGACAAATTTAAATACTTAGTCATATTTGGTGGAATGTATTTGGAGGCTGCAAAATCTTGAATTACCATCCAGTTACCTCAAAAATTTCCAGTCGAAGTATGAAGATTGAAATTCTTGATAAAATTTTCATTTTTCTACATGAATATTGTCACAGCTAGTGACAATGGTTATCTCACTGACATAGTATATATCGGTGAATAGCGAGAAAAGTTAGGCAGAAAAGAGGGAAGAAAGAACAGAGAGGAACAGAGAGATAGAAAGAGATAGAGAGAGATGTTGAATTTCAATGATATTCTCGATATCCTTCCTGGAAGGTCTAGGAGGGATATATATACCTCCTAGCATGGGTGCTGCCACAGCATATTCTCCCTTACAAGTGGTTATAACAACCGGTTTTGTCCTATTCTAGCTCATACACTAGGGCTCTCCCTAAAATATTCTCCCAGTAACAAACTATTACAGCTGGAAATTAAAGCAACAACTACAATAAGCAATGACAGTAATAAAGGAAATAGCAATTACAACATTAAGGACAAATTTTAAAAATAACAGATAATAAGTCGTCGCATGTGACAAATGTGTACATATTCATAGAAAATGTAAAATTGTACCATTCAAGGGTATCAAAATGCAATTATGTAAAAATTTATTGTGATTTTTCCTAAAGAGTAAAATAGCCCTAATAATCAACAAATGAATGTTGGTTTTCCGCAGCACCATCTTAGAGATATTGATCAATGAAGAAAACATTAAGGCTCTTTACAAGCTGGTCATCCATCCATATCCATATCCAGCCGTTATCCCACTATGTGGGGTTGGCTACATGAATTCTAGACTTCTATGTGGGTTACCTCCCAACAAATAGTTTGTCTAGAATTCATATTTGAATCCGACTAGGTTTTACGCTGGCTGTCGGCTACCTAACGCAACCCTCCTCTTTTATCTGGGCTTGGGACCGGCAGTGGATAATATCCCCTGGCGGAGTAATGATGAAATGAAGTTTGAACACCATCTTTACAAACTGGTCATGCTAAAAAAAAAATGTCTACATCCATGGCTTCCATTCCTCCCTTACAAATACCCCAACAATGCTGACAAAATATCATCTAATAGGCTAAGCCCCGTAACTTAGCTCATACTGTGCTTGGAAACTATCACCTCTATCATTGAAAAGGCCTATCTAATTAGTTCCCATGCACTTTTAGAACCAACTTTAAAATCCAAATGTGGAGACAAAGGTCTCCACTGCTCCACCTTTGCATTAATCTTCATATAGATCTCCAACGTATTCCTACATATCTCTTCCTCTATATTCATCTTGATGAGAAACTAGGATTATTAAATTTTAATGTTTGGTATTAGGTAATGTTTGGATTATTTTAATTTTGTGATTTAGATTTAGATTTTAAATTTTTATGACTTTTATTTATTTTGTTAGAATAATTATAGCTAGGGTAATTATTATAAGATATTTAGTTATTGATATTATTTTACTTCAGGTTTATCTTTTAATTATTTTATTTTGAGGTAATTGTAGTTAAGTTAATTGTGTTTTGTTAGGATTGGATTTTAGCCTATAAATAGGCTTAAGATGTAATCAACAATAAACCCCTTTGATTGATATTGAATACAATTGGTGATCTCTCTCTTTCTCACTCCTGCTGGTTGCTTCTTCTTTCCTTACTTCTTTCTCTTTCCTTTTAATCTTTCTCTATTTTCTTGTTGTTCTGCATCACACGTCCTTCTACGAACAACCGATCTCCCAATATGATTGCTCTCTTCAATGATAGTTACACATCTTAATAAAAGATGTAGAATTCCTTTCTCCTTTTGTAATGCATAATGTCCTTGACTTCTCCCGTAACTAACTGTTTTGAGAAGAAGAAGCCTACCACTTCTAGTCTCCTATGATATCTTACAACCTGCTTGGATTCTGGCAATGAGTCTCTGGCTTTCTCATCCAGTAACTTTATATTGTCCAACATCGTATCAACCTTCACAATTACCTAGCCAAACACCTTTCCATGCTACTTCCACAAGTCCTCTTTAAAGGACTTCAACTTTTGAGCAAGAAGAAAGCTGGTAGAATAGAGGTACTAGCCAATTATCCATCCAGCATCCATTAGTAACCTATATAAAACCCCTTCTCCCTTGACCTCATATTTTCACAATTAGAAGGCGCTGGGCAAGATCTAAGGATTCTACTGATGCAAAACAGAGGGCAAGAAGAAATTCGATAGGAGGATGAAGAAAAGGAAGAAGAATAAATTTGGACAGAAGAGATGAGAAGAAGATAACCAGTGAAGAAGCAGGGAAGAGAAGAAACTCTATGTGTTGAGAGAGAGAGAGAGAGAGAGAGAGAGAGAGAGAGAAGCCAAGAAAATTCTATATATTCAGTGTCAATAAAAAATGTGTTTTTCCTCTTGCTTGTTTATGTTTTATAAACAAACAAATTTAATCATGCTAAATACTAGAATTCTAATCTTACTACAATTATATTTCCAGAAATACAAAAAATTAAAATAAAATATAAACATAATCCTAATTTTATTTTTTTGAATTATGCTAGGTCATAGTGCTGATTTCTGCTTCCTCTTTTCCTTCTCCCAGAATAAAACTTCCTTTCTTTATCCCTATATATTTCCCCCTCAGAGAAAACTCATGCTCTAGTTTTGCTGATTTTGAATCACTTAATCACTCAACCATAAAGTGAGTGGTTTGATTAGTCTTCTTCCGCTGCTTGCTTTTTACCTAGGTAAATGGTGGTCTAAATCTGTTATCAGGCTGCTAAATATCTTAACAATGCCTGTAGAACTGCTGTGAAACTGGATCAATTTGTTGCTATTTCTCTCTAATAATCATCCGCAGTCTGATTCTGAATGATTTATCCAACAAACATGAAAGTGGTAAATTTCTGTCTGGAGAAAACAATCTGTTCACCTAAAATAGCATCAATTCTGCTTTCGTGTGTTGGGGTGAAGGGCACTGGTAATAGAGCAACAGGCTCTAGATTGGGTTTGGTGTAGGGGTTGTCAAAAGGATTATTTGGGAGTAGCATGGCCTTTGTATCTAGCAAGGACCTCAATGTTTTATGTAGACCTAAAACTGCAATTAGTGGTATATCAATGGTGTGTATTTGGTCTAACCCATTTTAAAATTTTAGAAGAACTAGCATAACAAGCTTGCAATTAAGAAACAGATCCAAAGGAAACTGCTCCACTCTAAGTCAAATCATAACTTAAAAAACAACATACCAAGCCTTCCAGCTACATGAATTCGTGCTCGCTAGTCATTTCTATCTATGGTCTTATCTTCTATAAGACCCTTATAACTAATATCATACCTATATGTCTTACACCAAGTTTTTCTTGGTCTTCCTACCTCTTTTGCTGGATTCTTGGTCCATTCTATCAACTCTCCTCGAAGAAACCTCCATTGGTCTTTTTCTTACATCACCAAATCATCTAATTTTGCTTATTTCCCGATATTAAATTCAACATGACCCCTATGTGAATCAGCTCGAATTCTACTAAGAACTGGAAGCCTAATTCTACTAAATATGAAGTCCTGACTAAATACTGGATTCAAATGATCAAGTCTTATAAGGAAAATTGGAGTTTCCGGGCATCAGAATATAAATTTCAAGAATAAAGATCGCATTTAATGTTCTAATGCCATGCCAACTTTATTTCACTGAACTTAGGTTATTTTGCAATACTTGGAAGACATATTTGCTTTCTTTATAATTTAATTTCAACTATTTTGGGGGGGATAACCATTTTCAGGAAAAAGATGATCTCGAGGCCCAGTTTCGTGAGTTGAAGGAAAAAACTGAGCAAGCATCATATCAACAGTCAGCATTGCAGCACGAGATGGAGCGCACTCGGCAACAAGCAAATGAAGCACTGAAAGCCATGGATGCTGACAGGCAACAATTACGAAGTGCAAATAATAAGTATGCTCACCAAATAGCGGCAAATTTATACCTGATTTACTTGAATCAGAAATGACTTCCCTCAGTGACTTAATTGTCACCCCCTCGCCCTCCAATTTTTCTATTTATTTTTCACTTGATTATGCTTGTTTGTACCATTTTATAGTTACTAGTATCCATTGAGTTGCATAATCTGTCTCCAGAAATTTGCTACTACCACCCTAGCAATTTATGAAAGTCTCTGTCTTCCAGGTAAATTTATGATACAAATCAATCCCAGTCTCTTATGTATTATTTCCCTTAAAAGCTTTCCTAGGAGGGAAAATCAAGGAATTGGACATAGGGAAAGTAGAGTTTTGGTAGGACAAGATTTTGTAAAATTGACCATTATGTTTGGAGAAGTGCACTTTTTTACTTTATAATTTGAAAAAAAGTAAAAGACTACATGTATCATTTTATTGGATGCCTAATTCTTGAGGGAAAAAGGAAAAAAATTGTGAAGTACTTTGGATTTTTGTAGTAATATACATGGTGGAATGATTTGCTTTCCAGGTAACATAGTGCATAATAACTTTGTTATCTTAATGGAAATGCTCCACTCCGTTGTCTCTGTTAACTTTCTTGTTGTATTTTACTTCATGGTTGTAGAACCATGAGGTAATGTATTGAAGCTTTGTGTTTTTTGTATGTATATATCTTTTAGTTCCTATCCATCATCTCTTGGTCAATATCTTCTCCATGTGCAATGCGAAATGAAATTTGCTTTATATTTTTGTATTTCCAATTTCCCTGATTTGAGCAAACGCACCTGCATAGCACTCTTGAGGGAAAATAATTGGTTCCACACTGAAAAGATTGATGATGAAAAATTATACAGCACTTTTTAAGTGTCATGACTTATTTCATGTACTCATGTGCTATAACAGTTTTCAAGTTTTGTTTCTAAGAATTGCAGTTTCTGCTAGTTGTCATTTATCTTTCCTACAATTTGTCATTATAATTGACAGCAATGTCTTGGTATGCAGGCTGCGAGATAAAATTGAAGAACTGCGCCGTTCATTGGAACCCAAAGAAAATGCTCTTGAGTCTTTACAGCAGTCCCTTTTGGAGAAAGATCAGGTACAACACTCGGCAATAAATTTTATTACCATGTATTCTTGTCACTTCTATATCCTTGTGACTGATATTGTTTTTTTATTTCATATTGTAATAATTTCTCTTCTAATAAACAAGCTACATGAATCACTGGTACAATCTATATGCAAATTGCACAAGACACCCCTACAATGCACCTGCAATACCAAAGAATGAAAAAATTGAAAACTGAAATGATGCTTCCACTTCCTAAAGAAGAAGTTGCCTTCTTCACCCCGACAGGGGAGCTGGTTGGGTGCTTCAGTGGGGCACTTGAGTGCCTAGGCATCGTGGAAGGGAAGCACTTGCTTCCATAACTTTACATTTGTGTGATTGATTTGAGACTTCTTTCTAAGCATTTGACACTAGAAAACCTGTCAGTTGTTTGTTTATGTTGCTATTCAACATGTTTTAGGCACTTGATATGTTTGCGTTGCATGCTGTTACTATTTTGGTGCAAGTTATGATCTGTATATGCTTGTAAGAAGGAAAAATATCCTTTTTTTCTTTTCCTGTGGAGGATGATGTTAGCAGGCATGCTCATAAAATGGAAAATATGTTCTTTCAGAATATCTTTTCTGTCAGGCAACAAATATCAAGTAGCGACAAACCATGCTTCTGTACTCCTGACTTGTTAATAAATATTACTTACACTGAGAAGGGGTTTTTTTTTTTTTTTTTTTGGGGGGGGGGGGTTGCTTTTCTGAACTTCTTCTTTATCCTAACATGTATAAATGTTCTCCTAACTTTTGAGTTTTCATTTCAACCATTTGTTTCTTTGCTTAATACTATTATGTATTTCAATCTTGTTAAGATGACCGGTTCTTTTTCCTTTTGAGCTGTCCTAATATGTAATGGATAGCGTTACCACCCTTCTTACCACTTTAACATCTCCGGAAAGAAAACATGACCTATTGAATGACGTTAAACTTGTTTGGGGATTTATTTGTAAAAGAACAACTTGATAAGATATTTTTTTGAGTGTCCATTGGAAGAAAAGGTCATTCTCAATGATGGAATTTACCAAGGCAAACTGAGAAGGTTGCTTTAGGTGATTTAATTTTGGTAGGATTTGAATAATTACACGTATTCTATTTTAATTTCCTAATATTTTGACTCCTAGTTGGACATGGCTGTGCATTCACATATACAGCTTGATTGCAATGTAGTTTTAAATTTGGCACAATATTGATTGCATTACTGAATAATGTGACAAATTCTCTCTCTCTCTCTCTGTGTTAATCCTCTCACCCTCCTTTTACTTCTTCCCTCTCTTCCTGTTGTCTTTCTTGGACCTCTACATCTTCTCTTCATTTCTTCTTTTGTGATATTCTCTTTCTCTTCTTTATTTCCTCTCAATTTTCTTCTCCTTTCTTCTTCTTGTTTTTCCCTATTTCTTTTTTCTCCCTCAGTTTTCCTTCTGATCTTGCTATTCTACTCATATTTCTCTTCTTTCCATCCTTGTCTTTCTGTTCTTTTTTTTCCATGGTTTGTTGGATTTTCATGTCAGACATTGACACTCATCAGACTATTATTTTTTTATTTTTTTTACAGTCAATTATTTTCTGGACACGGAGACAGCCATATCCATTGATCTTGCATATCCATTACTTAGAATAAGTTGAAAATCAATTATAAAATAGAAACAGTGTAGATGTATATTTTAAGACCTCACTCGTATAAACTTTCCAAATTTATGAATTCCAACTAAATTAAAAAAAAAATTGCCAATAAAATTTTCTAATCTAGGTACTAAGACTTTTTTTTATTCCACTTATTGTGTAGAATGTGAGTTTTTTTTATGCATACATGTAAGATATATAATTCACCATTGACGTGTCATGTGGTGTCCTAGAATGCATTAATTCTCGTGTACTTGAAGGCAACGTGGAGCCTCTTGACACTTTTCCTAGGCCTTTATTGACTTGTATATTTGCAGATGCTGGAAGACATTCAAGGTTTACTGAAAATGGCAGATGAGAAAAAACAAGCTGCAGTATCCGAGCTCTCAGCTAAGCACCAGAAGGTAAATCTGCATGCAGATGCATCAAAGATGAAATTTCGCATTCTGCGGTTCTCTCCATTATCACATTTGCAAAAAAATGTACATTATGTCCTGCTTTCTGTTTCCTTCCAGCAATTAGAGAGTTTGGAAGCCCAACTAGCTGATGCATTAGCTGATAGAAGCAAAGCAACTGAAACCATTTCCTTTTTACAGGTATGATTGAATAGTTGTAGGTGGATTATTGTTTGATAATAAGGAACGGAGAAGTTTACCCTAAAAAAAAATGGAACTGAGTAGCAGTGAATTGTTTCTTCTTCTTGCTGAAACAATCACTTCCTTCTTTGTTCTTTATTTATTCTTGTGTACTTCCTTTTCTACCTTTTCACTTTATGACATTTTGTTCATCTCATTCTTTTTTATTAATGATTTCTATTGGATCTTTCCAAATTTTGAGATGATTACTTCAGGGTGTGATTGCTGAGAAAGAGTCTAAGATTGCAGAGATGGATGCAGCTTCAAGTGGTGAAGCAGTACGGCTTAAAGCTGCTATAGAAACTGTAAAGGGAGATCTTGTGCACATGAAAAATGAGCATGTACGAGTTGGATTCATTTCAGCAATTTACTATGATCTTCTTCACTTGTATGAATTATCCTACTTTGTCAGATTCCCGTTAATTTTTAAGAGCTGATTTTGGTAGCAAACCATGATGTTTATATGGTGAAACAGCATAAAAATTGTTAATTGAGAGATTAAGTTCTGGCTGCTAGGAAACTATGTTTTTATATTCCAATCTTTATTTAAACGCCTTCATGGAGAAGGAAACACCATTTCTGCTCTAACCTTCAAATGCTAACCTTAGTGACTTTTTTCAGTAACCTTATTTTACCTTTTAACTTAGTATCATTCATTACCTTTATTAAGTAGCAAATTTCTATGAGCACTTACATGACTGATATTCACGAACTATGCTAGCTGTCAAGCACATTTCATGTGGTAAATATGTAAACCTATAGTTATAAAGATTTGCCTTCAGAAGTCTGTTAAGCTAAAATTTGCTGGCTAAGAGTAGGAGCTGGCATTTTTTCTGTCTATAATTTTCCTTGCTTCATTGGAAATTGGAATTCTTTTACTGCAATGTGGTTATTGTACCTCATATCATGCACATATTGTACCAGATTTATCAAAAGGCTATTCAAGAAACAAGAAATGATGCCCTTTTTCTTCCTTTTTTTTTTCTCTGGATGCACTATAATTTCTGTCATGTCCATTGTTATTCATGTCTATTGCCTTACTGGTTGCCCCTTTGTGCACTTTGTCACCTTGAACATTGGATCTTCTGTAGTTGAAACCTTCCTACAGGATCTTTTTAGCAAATAAAAATGTCTTCCCTTCTTTCTTTTGGTGTATGACTATGAACATTAAAATGAGCTTTTAATATGTAGAAATTGTAATGTGTTAGGACTTGTAGGGTCCTATGGCTTTTCCCATTACAATCGATCACATAAGGATCTATGTTGAGCTCTTACCTCTTTGCTCTTGTGATGCATCAACTTATAAAGCCTATCCAAGAGGTTACCATAGTGTATGTTATTTGCATATGATATTTTCTTGGTGGATGAAATAGAAGAAGGCATAAATATTAAGCTTGAATTATGGGGGAACAACTTAGAATCAAAAGGTTTCAAGTTGAGAAAATTCAAAAGCAAATTTATGGAATGTAAGTTTAGTAAAAATAGAAGTGTCACTGATGTTATGGTTAAACTTAAAGCTCAAGTTAATTCCTAGAAAATATTAGTTTATATATCTCAGAAATGGTCATTAGGTCATTAGCGAGGATGTTACTCATAGAATCAAAGCGGGATGGTTAAATTGGAGAAGTGCATCAAGTATTTCATGTGATTGTAAAATCCTTTTGAAGTTAAAATGAAGTTTTATCGGATGGTTTTAAAACTCTTGTTTCTTTAATGGCTCAAAATGATGGTAATTAAGTGCTAACATGTGTAAAATATGAATGTAGCTATGATGAGGATTACGATGGATCAACCATATAAGTAAAGGCATTATTTGAAACAAGATTTTATGTAATAATTTTGGAATGGCATCTATTGAAGATAAGGTGTGTGAGAAACAATTAAGATAGTTTAGACATGTAAGAAGAAAATCAGTAGACAGCCCTGTAAGGTGAGTAAATAAAGTGGAAAATTTTTGTAGCAAAAAGGTGGAAAATACCAAACAAAACTTGGTAAGAAACCCTTAAACATTGCTTAGGACATCGTAATGTGAAAATCTGAGAATTATCATGAGAGATTTAAATTACAATCTCTCTGTTATCCTCTTTACAGAAAAATACCTGTTGTTGGGTCCCTATTTGGTGTACCCACCTTGCTCTCCATGTCCGCTGGAGTACATGGATTCTTGGCTTTCAATGGTCCTTTACGTTTTCTGGTTCCCTTGTTTAGGAACACAAGGGTGGAATTAGAATCAATTGAGCTAATTCTTCCTAGGCGCTTTAAAAAATTGGGAGAGTTTACCCTTTTGAGGAACAAGAATTGTTCCTCTTCAAATAGAGCATGCTTCTTCCATCCCCAAGAGGGGTTTTGGTGTGGTTCTCTTCAGTTCCTCTATTTCAAAAATAATTTGCACTTAACGAAATCCTTACCTTGAATTAATTTGATCTGAACATGCATCTGTTTTTCAAGGTGTTAGCTGTTCTTTATCTACACGTTTTAGTTTTTTTCCCTGAGGTTATTGATGCATTCAGGACAAAGAAAAGGAGAGTTGGGAAGCTACAACCCAAGCGCTCAAAACAAAATTGGAGAATGCTGAAAGTACCTGCATACATGCTGAAATCGAAGCAGCTAAACTGAGAAGTACTTTTATGCCCTTTGTTGAAGCTATCTGTTGTTTCTGTGAACTTAATTTTTCTCATATATAGTTACTTGCAGGTCAGCTGGAACTAGAATTGTCTGTGCAAGCTCAGCTTCTAAGTACAAGAGATGCTGAGCTTAAGGCTGCAAAAGAGGAGGTAAAATGAAGGCAACAAATTAATTATTCTTTGTGATGGCTTTGATTATTGATGGGTCTAGGAATATTTCTATTTTGGCTAAGGTTTACAATTTTCCCCTCAATTTGAAATATTTTTTATAACCATAAGATATTTAATCATATCCTAAATATCTGGCCTCCAAGTATATGTGATGGTTATTGGCAAGGAGCCTTGTTCTTTTCTGAGACGTAGAGGGTGCCCTTATATGGATTCTTGAGCTCTCTCTCTTTCTTGTCACCAGAGTTTTTCCCACCATTTGCACTTGTCATAAATAACCCTATCTGAGGACACTTATGACCAATATGTCAGTCCCACAGCATTCCAGAAACTAGATAATAACATTCTCCTCCTGTTAGGGTTGGAATATTGTGATCTTAATGTGCACAATTTCTCAAGGATCACAATGCTCATGGTCCATCTGTATCAATTCATTCTATCACATTGTTTTATCTGAAAAGAGCTGTAATCCTCTTTCTTGGAATGAAAGACTCCTTACATCCTTATGTCTGGCAACAAATTACCGTGTGTTTAGAAATTGAGGTAGAAAGGCAAAGAAATGAAATCTTTTACACACACACTTATATATTTTCCTTCTTTTTGATTCCTAGGTAGAGGGAGGGAAAGTCAAAACAAGTGAAAATGATTTTTCTTCCAACTTTCCTAAATATTATCTTTCCTCTCCATAATATAATACTTATCCTATTGGTTCATTTCACTTTATTGTATATTGCAAACAAGGGAAAGGTATTTTCCTTCCTTTTCAAGAAGAAGAAATAATATTTTCCCAAAATTTCTCTCCCTTACAATTCCTCCCCCCTTTCTCCAAGTTCCAACCACTTAAGAACTTCAGTTTTTGTCTTACCAATCTCTTACACAAATCTTCTTTTTCACTGTAGTTTCTTCTGTTATATAATTTAAGAAGCAAAGGTTACTTCTAAGAAGAGCTTTGTGCTTGTTACATGTGTGGCACACTCCTTGGCACATGTATGGTACTGGACAAGCTTTAGGAACTGGGAAATAAATGCATCCATCACTTATACATGAGTGGCCATGGCTAGCCAGGCATGAATCACACATGCTCTGGAAAAATAGCTTAAAATCGTAAAGCAAAAGCAATGTGGACATGTACCCATTAATCCTCCTTTTTTTCCTTAGTTTTAGAAATACATCCAAAAATTTCCAATTTAGTTTTTGAAAAATAATTTATAAATCATGTAAGAACATTTTTTTCACACTTTTCAAGTATATAAGTTCTTAGTATAAATGTATTTATGAATAATTTGTTATTATTTTGATACAGGAATGAATATTTTCTTTGTTTTCTCTCTCTCTCTTTTTTTTTTTGTCTTGTTGTTGTGTAAATATAATGTCATATCTGAGTCAGGTTTCCCTGCTTCTTAGTCTTCAATATTTTCTCCAAAATTAGTTTTGACAATTTAGATCAAGTTTCAATATTCTGACTTTTGAGTGTCTGAATGCTGAGCTTCTATGTGGTAGTAGGTTGGAGGTTTTGGAAATTGAGACTTGTAAAACCTAGGATTAGTTTAAAATTTTATCTGAAGTTCTGAACTGGCCTCAGATCCTAGTGATGAGCCCTGGTAGTGACTTTTGCCTCCAGGCCACCTTCTGCTCTGATTTAAAGAGAATCTTCCAAGACAGACATCCTAGTGTTGGATCCAATTCAAGATAATAATGCATTGTTCTGATCCCACAGTTTGTCTGGAAGTAATATTAGTTATCCTTTTCTGATAATTTGTTGGTTGAGCAAACCCCTCTGCGCTAAGCCTTCTTTCTTCCAGTTCACAAGCTCAAGCCACGCCCTGTGGATATCCACCTGATGCTATACCAGACATTGATGATACTTAATCATGCTGCTGTTTTGCTTCTCTCTTTTCTTGTTTTTCATGTTCTAATATTTTGCCTCCCTTACATCTGTCCTGCCAATTTATTTTGTGCAGATCAACCGCCTTGAAACTGAATTTGCTTCTTACAAGGTTCGAGCTCATACACTTTTACAGAGAAAGGATGCAGAACTAGCTGCTGCTAAGGACAATGAAATTCTCAAAGCACAAGAGGAAGCATTAAAAGTACGTGTTTCCTGTTACTGATATCATATAAATTTATTATGGAGAACGGCTTGTACTGATTCATTAGTGTGTTTTTTTGTTTACTTACAGTGTTTCTTCTGTTCTTTAGGAGGCTGAGAAAGAATTAATGTCAGTATCTGCTGAAAGAGATAAGGCCCTTAAAGATCTTCAGGATGCTGTTGTTAATTTTGATAAGGAACTCGCTGCAAGGTAAGACAACTCTGAAAACTCATGTCACTATACTTTCCCTCTGATTAATTTTTTTTTTTTTTTTAGTAATTTACTGCCATTTTAACTAGATGTGTAGTGATCAAAGTTTGTCCTGTCTGTTTCTGTCTCTTCAAATTTATTTTACCCGTTTATAATTAATTTATGCTTTCATTATATGCAAAATTGATGTTGTTCTTATTCTTTAAATGAAAAATGTTTTTGGTTAGGGAAGTGTAAAGTAATTTTCTCTGATTTTCTATGACTTCATTTCATTTCAGTGATGCAGCTCTTAGCACTGCAAAGCAGCAAATAGAGAGCATGGAAACAAAATTTAATTCTGCTAATGCTCGCCACCAATCTGAGAAAGAAAAATGGGAAATAAACCTCCAGAATTTGGAGGAAACTTGGCGATGTACTCAATCATAAAAGCATTCTATTTTCATACTATTTCCATTTCTTCTGTGTGGCTTCTTATTGTTTGAGCATTGAAATAAGATTTCCTTTTAATGAATAATCATACAGTGAGGTGTGAAGCAATGAAAGTCCAGAAGGAAGTGTCCCCAAGTCCAGATCTACAAAAACAACTAGAAGACCTTAAACTATTGTACAAAAAGTTAAAGGTATCATGCTTATTATTTTTCCTTACCGTAGTTGAGAACTTATCTTCCTGCGTTAAGTAGATCTTTTTGCCTTGTAGGAAGAGCATGATTCATTTCGTGATCTTGCTGATAAAATGATCGAGGAGAAGGACAATGAGATCTCTAGACTTATAAATGAGAATAAGAAACTGCACAAGACAGTGGAGCTGAGACCACAGGTATTCCCTCCTCCTCTCTCTCATGCACACACACACTTACAGTCACTGTCATGTAAACCTTGCCCTGTTTCTTGAACTTTGTAATGAAATTTTTCACATTATTTCTACTTCATCCTAACAATATGGTGAATAATCTCAGGCTGATCCAAATGATAATTATGGCACAGGTATGATGACTATTCCAGTCACATTTGCCAGTGTCTTAGTTAGAACTTAACAAAATTAATTTGGCTAAGTCACTGTTGTATTTTTAATGCTCTTTCCAATACTGGTAATTTCAGCCCTTCAGAAATATGATTTGTCTTATTCAAGCACCTCAGCAGCAGAGCAGCAGATTCTGGTACAGAAATATTCAACCTGATGTTTTTCAACTTTTAATTGTTTAACTCATTTATAAGATGGTCTCAGGTACTGATATGATGACTTCATTAGAGTGCAGTTTTAAGTTGGTGTTGGAAGTTTGCTAATTCAGTCATCATCATCATTAATTGCACCTTATCCTAACCATGCTGGGGATGGTAGAAGTTGGCTAGTTCAGTTTTAAAACTAATTTATTCATTATTCATCTTAATGAATCTATTTTCCTTGAAACTTCTCTGGATTGTATCTTAATGAACGTTTACACATGCTTTATTTAAGTTTGTAAACAATGTTCAGTAGCAGTCTTTTTAAACCAGGGACATGTTTCATACGGGGTCAAGAAAATTGTTGTCATAGTTATTATCTTTTTTCTCAGTAGTAAAATCCATGTTGAAAACAAATCTTGAACAGCATGGGAAATGCAGAAATAACTTTAATCTTCAGAGGATAATATTTAGGGGCTGTTTAGTTGTGGAAAAGAACCCCAGTTTTCCAGAAAATTACTCCACAAAAAACAGAAAATTTAAAAACTTGTTCAAATGCAAAAATTTTCCAAATGGACAATGGAGATCTGGAACGTGGTTTCCCAAAATTGAACTGAAATTGGAAAATTCCTAAAATGAGTTTTCTAAGTTTTCCTTATTAATTTAAGATTTGTTTGGATAATGCAGTTTTCTAAAAGTTTTCCCAAATCATCTCCATCTCCTTCCCTTACACAATTTACACAAAGAAATTAAAGCATCTATCCTTTTTTAAACATGTGTTCTAATTTTATAAATTGGAAATTAGTTTTCTGTATTTCTACCATCTGAATGAATTTTTCAAATTTTCTATAGAAAATGAAAACTAGAAATTTGATAGAAAATTGGAGATAGAAAAATGGAATTCATTTTCCACAACTAACACAGCCCCTTAGTAATATATATCTGGCAAACCCAAGTTCTTCCCCTGGTTCTGATAGGTAGGGTAAGTGGTCATGAGGAATAGTCCTGCTGAAAACAGGGTTACCTGGTAATATGAAGAAGTTAGAAATGAATGACTACAATTATCTAAATAAAAACTACCACTTAATTGCTAACAGACATTGGATGAACTTATAATTAGAACATCACAAATCTAACACTTTAAACTTCTGGAGAGAAAACATAGTTGATACACATATAAGGAAAAAACTGAGTATTCTTCTGGTTCTGGTGGTGGTTTGGGGTCACAGGGGATTAGCCCCGTGGAAGGGCAGGGGTACCCCTGGTCATTTATAACAAAGGCAAAAAAACAGAATTACTGATTTAGTTGTTATCAATAAATAAAACAATCTAAAGAATCTATATTTGCAACCACTGACCTGTTACCAAAACAATAAATGAGTGTGTGATTGAGACAAGAGAAACATCTTGTTATTACCTTCAATGTTGTATTTTCAGTTTTCCCTCTTATAGTCCAACTTGCAAAATGCTTGTCTTTAGTCTTAGGTAGATCTTGGTCACCTTTTCTAACCATGCTCCTTCATCCACTTCCCCTGTGGCAAGTACTACTCAGAAAACAATGAAGTTCAATGTTCTCTTGTTATTATGAGGTTTTGTGCGTGCTGCAATTGGAAGCTGAAGCTGGTCAGCACAAACTGTATTGAGTTGTTGCTGGGAATACCGAGCAAAGCTTTTGTGGATTAGAGTCATGGTTGTCTGAAGGGAATGGGATTTCCTGGAGGTGTCAATGGAGGCAGTGTAATTAGTTCTGCAATCACGTATAATGAATAAATTGAGTGGGAGCATAAAAGAGATAATTAATGTAGAGCATAAAGGACAAATGAGGTTGATTTAATCATAATATATATCCGGTGCAATCTGTTGAACATCTACGGCATTCTGGTGAATGTTCTGAGAAATTCTAAAGCTAAAATACTATGAAATTTTTTTCTGGTTTTTTATCTTTGGAATCACAATTTCTTCTGTGCTGAGTAGATAAAAAAAAAATTCCCACTTAATTCCTTCTCATCTTTCTGTTTTCAGCTTTTGGCAAGGCAACAAGCTCAAAGGGAGGAAGAGCTGGCACAATCACAGCGGCACATACTTGCACTTCAAGTAAGTTGCTTCAGTATTTGTATATATAGTTTCCTTTTGTACTCATCTTCCACCACATGAACTTTATTGTATTTTATATCAGGAGGAAATTGAGGAGCTTGAACGTGAAAATCGTCTTCACAGCCAACAGGTAACCAGATGTATTTTAAACATAATTCCATGATGGATGTTTCATAGGCTTTTTCATGTTTTGAGCAATCTATTTTTATCTTACATGGGCATCTATCAGGATGCTTTTTCCCATTTTTTCTGTTGCCACAAGAGCTCTATATATTTGTCAAAATATCTTTGATCATTATTTCTTTTTTCCCCCATTTCAAGACAGATGACTATACCAATTACGTGAAAATTTGATTTACTGCCATCAATGTACTTATCCCTTGTGAATGTCTAGGAGTCAAGTAGTTTTTGCTCATCATTATGTAGAGTATAGATGGTAGTGTGTGTGTATGTGTGCGTATTTTGGGGGAGGGGTGGAGTATGGATCACATACCTTAATGTCCTTCACCTTTTGTCTCATTTCATGTGGACAGGAAGCCATGCTGAAGGAAGAGTTCAGGAACATGGAAAGAACGAAGAAAAGAGAAGGGGTAGATATGACATATCTTAAGAACGTAATACTAAAGCTTCTTGAAACAGGTAGATATGAAATGGCTTTTGTGTAAATGTGAAGCTAGAAGTTTGATTTCTTCAATCAGAACTTCCATCTGGCACAAGGAAAATGATTTAACTTCCCTCCCAGAAAAATAAAAATTTTACAATAGTGTACTTTTTTTGAACAGGTGAAGTGGAGGCTCTGCTACCTGTGGTTGGGATGCTTCTTCAATTCAGTCCTGAAGAGGTAAACCTCTCTCTCTCTCTCTCTCTCTCTCTCTCTCTCTGTACATTCAATTTATTTCTCTCAACAGTGCCGTACTGTTGCAACTTGCAGGTTTCAATTATGATTAGTTGTTATTAACTGATCCATGGTGCAATTAATTGTGCTTTGTGAAAAGAATTCTGACCGTGGGAATGAAAAGGGTCCATTTATTTTTGAGCCTGTGATTCCCTGGTGATTGCTATATGGTGTTCTATATTTTAGGTCAAGGGTGCAAGAATATTTGACAATAATACTTGGCAACAGTTACTGACTGCCTCAACTGAATATTTGGACATGCAGATGCAGAAATGTCAACAAGCTTACCGCAATTTAACTGATGTCCCACCGAGCACACCAAGTGATGCTTCAGGATCTGGTTTCTCTCTTTTTCCTAGATTTTCATTTTCTTGACGGCAGAAACAAAGGTGAAGGAGAACATACTTCTACAAGCTGCAACAACATTTGGCTAGTTGCCCAGATCCTCGAAGCCCAAGATATAGGTTTCACTGTATTCTTTCTGTAACAATAAGCTAATATTATAGTTGAGACATTGTTGAGATATTTGTCATAGAGGGGTTTTGAGTTGGCAGTATGACAAGATTTTGAGTTGCTGTCTGGGAGCACTGTAAAGGCGTCATAGAGGTTTTTCTGTTTTTCCTTTTTATTTTTTCAGTGAAATTTGGCTTCAGGTGGAAAAAAAAAAAAAAGCAAGTGGCTCGTTTGAATTTATTGTAATGAAATTTCTTGTAGTTTCTTACCGTTAATATCCAATCATTACGGGGATTGAAGCCTAAAGGATCCCCATATGCATATTAGTAGCTACATTGGATTCTTCTCAACTACGAGCACCAAATAAAAGTTACCTACAAAAAAGTTTGATCAAACCCACCACAGTTGTGCAAGAACAACAGGGTGGTGGTGGGAGTAGTAGTAGAAAGTATGAAAAGCTGCATAATCAGTGTGTTTTGTATTTGTTGTATTCATCTGCTGGGGGCAGGTACCCTGAACCCCAAACACACCCTTACCCTTGTGGATGTGTTGATAATTGGCGTTGGCCTTGGGCGGGCAGCCTGAAAACGAAACGATGAAGAAATGCCTACCATTACCAAAGCTTCTTTTAGAATGACGAGTGGCTTTTGGCCTTTTGCTCCTCCTAATATACTTTTCCTTCTGTCATCACTGACGTGGAGGTTTTGGTTGGTGGCTTAACTTAGTCCAGTCAGGCAGGCACTTTCAAATTCTAAGGGATTTTCGTAATTTATTTAAGTACCACAACGGGTCAAAGACGTACAAAGAATTTCAAAAACATAATGTGTTGGAATTTTTCATCATCAGTCTCATTTAAAAATTTAAACTGTTACATCAAGGTTTAATTTTATTTTACGTGCAATTAATTTTTACTATATAATTCTAATCACACATCAAAATTTAAATATTGAGTTAATAAGAAAATTTTAAATTCAAAATCTTTATCTCCTCCGATGTTAAATGGTTAAAACCATTATCTAATTTAAAATTTTAAGCTATTAAAAAAATATTAACTTTATTTTTTATATTATTATTTTACTCTTTAAAATTCTCAACAAAATGCAAAAAATGGGGTGCCGTAAGGTCCGTAACCTCCATGCTGCCAAGTTTGAGATCCAGAAGATCCTAGCTTAGCATGTTTAGTTGCCTTTGTGTCATTTTCAAAATAATAATGTGACAAAAAGGGGGTTGGTGGAGGATGGTGACGTTGTGCTAAAAGCAAAATCTAGTTTTTGTTTCCCTTCTTCTATTAATATAAGCAATTTGAAACTTAAAAGTTTGTCATCGTATTCATTTTTTTTTATTTTATTAAAGAAGTAAGTAAAGGTTTAATAGTAAAAAAAGAAAAAAAGAATTTACACCTTAAATATATCTTTGTTACGTAAAAAACACATCCAAGTAGATAAGGAAGAGTTTAGTGTTTTAATTACTCTTACCATACATATGTTTTGAAGGCGCAGTAGCCACAACGGAATTGCCCCCATTTTCACTACTTTGAGCAAAAGCAACCACTCACCAATTCAATTCAATTCAGTTTCTAACTTTCTATCTTGATCTTGAGAGGCAGCAGCCCCAACTATGAACGAGCAAATATTATATTCACAAAAAGCTGGGTCCGTCCAACCAAGATGGTGCTTGGACAAAGGAAAAGCAGCAGCATTATATCCAAGTCCATTAATTATTAATTAATTAATTAATCAGGTCATGGTCAAGAATCAAGATGGGTGTTATTAGGAGGAGAAAGTTTGAAAAGCGGCAAAATCTATGTGCCATCCACTGATTACTTTGTGTTGGGCACCGTCTCCAATTTTGTATTTTTTATATTTTCTCTCTTGTTCTTGTGTGTTTCATACTATATCAATTATGCTGGTAATTAACCCCCAATATTTTGGATTGTAACAAAAAAAAATTTGCTACGTCCACTCCATCTGTTAGCCCGGTAAGGATAAGAAACCAACACCAGCCCGAATTTGCAGCCTTCAAAAACTAATCACGAAAATACCTACAAACTAAAATGTTTCCTTAGAAGGTAATCAATGGAAATGGAGGGCTTATAAGACTTTTTTTTTTTTTTTTTTAATATAGTCAGAAAACAATTGGGTTTGGGGGAAATTTGCAGCTTTTAATTGGCTCTTCTTTCTACCAACATTGACAAGCAGGTTTGACCTCACCCACCCCCATCCACTGCTTAAGCTACAAGGCACTTCCATGTTCTTAAGTTTCTTCTTTTTCCTCCTTTATTTAACTAAACTACTCCGGGTCAGGGAGGTAAAAAGAATTTCCTTAGGTAAAAATTTTCAAGATATATATATATATATAATACAAAGAGTGCCGCAGTCTCTATGCTGCCAAGCTTCAGACCCAGAAGATACTATTACAACGTGTTTCTCTTGTCATTTTCAAATGGGACAAGGGGGGTTGGTGGAGGATGCTCAAGTTGTGCTACGTCCCTTCAATTCGGTTTTAGGCAGTATTGCCAACTAGCTAGGTTTTTATTCCCCCCGAGTTTCCCACTTTCACCATTTTAGCAACCACTCACCAGCCCACTCTCTGCAATTCCCATCATCTCTACAAACTTGAATGGCCTGCCAAAGGGTCACCGGACCAAGATAATGCCCCTTAGGTGTCCTTGACAGAATAAAATTGAGGGTTCTAGCCAAAACATTTGAACAATTGTCAGTGTGAGATGAACAAATAAAACAAAAGGGGAGGATGCAAGGTGGCTCTCCGCCTTCTTCTTGCCCTTTGAAGGGGGCTTCCTTATTGCCTGTGGGTGTGTGTATATACATGCATTTGTCAAATCCTGTTATTCATATAACCAGTGCAAGAAAAGAACAATACAATAGGACCCATTTGCTCGACATTAACCATAATAAGCCCAACCATGCTAAATTCCTTCACCGGAAAAAAAGATAGATCATTTTCCCATAGTATTCAGAAACAAAAACGGTTACCGACATAAGACAACAACATGAGATAAAACCACCAGGAAGCAAAAAACAAAACAAAGGCTATAACAAATAATACCACAGAATCAAGCATGCCTTGCTTGGAAATCCTTCATGAATGCAACCAACTTCTCCACCCCAGCCAAAGGCATGGCATTGTATATTGAAGCTCTCATCCCGCCCACCGATCTGTGCCCCTTGAGCTGGATCATCTTCTCCTGCGCCGCCTCCTTGATGAACTCTGCCTCCAGTTCAGACTTCTCCAACGTAAACGGCACATTCATCAGCGATCTCACGGATTTCTCGACCGGGCACCTGTAGAACCCCTCGCTCTGATCAATTGTGTCGTAGAGTATCTGAGCCTTCTTCAAGTTCTTCTTCTCAACCTCTGCCAATCCGCCCTGGGCCAAGAGGTCTTCGAAAACCAATCCACACATGTAAATCCCAAAGCAAGGTGGGGTGTTGTAGAGCGAATTGTTGTCAGCGTGGATCTTGTAATCCAGCATGATTGGAGTGATTTCCTGAGCATTCCCAATCAAATCTTTCCGGACGATTACAATGGTGACCCCAGAAGGGCCGACGTTCTTCTGCGCGCCTGCGTAGATCACGCCGAATTTGGCTACGTCCACGGGCTTTGAGCAGAAATTCGACGACATATCGGCAACCAACAACCCATCTCGGTTCTTGGGGATCGGGTAGTTTTTGAACTCGACACCGTGAATGGTTTCATTGGCGCATATATGCAAATACCTGGCGTGCGGGTTCTGTTCCAAGCTATCGAAAGCAGGGATCTTCGTGTATTTCTCGGATTTCCCAGACCAAATCACGTTGGGCTTGCAGAATTTACTCGCTTCCTTGAAAGCCTTGTCGCCCCACGACCCAGTAACCACGTAATCCACCGGATCGTCGGGCTTGCAGAGATTCAGGGGCAAGGCGGCGAACTGGGTGGTGGCCCCGCCTTGGAGGAAGAGGACGGCATAATCGGAGGGGATGTCGAGAAGGGCGCGCAGATCGGCCTCCGCCTTCTGGATAATGGAGAGGAACTCTTTGCCGCGGTGGCTCATCTCCATGACGCTCATCCCGGAGCCGCGCCAGTTGTAGAGCTCGGCCTGGGCCTTCTTGAGAACGACCTCCGGCAGGGTGGCGGGGCCGGCGGCGAAGTTGAAGACCCGATCTTGGGATTGGTCAGCGGCGGCGGGGCGGTCCTGGACCTGCGCCGCCGTGGAGCAAGTGATAGAGATAAGCTTTCTAGGGCGGTGGAGAGGGAAAGCATTGATGTGGGTGGTGGTGGTGGTGGTTGGGCTGCCAGAGAGATGGTGGCGTTTGTGGCATTTCAGGAGGAAGGAATGAGGGGTTGCTGCTGACATTGCCATGGGAGCTCTCTCTCTCTCTCTCTCTCTCTCTCTCTCGTGAAGAATTAATCAAAGAAATGGGCTTGGCGAACAGAGAAAGATCTGCAACTTTGAAGGCTCATGAATCGGAGAATATATATAGAGGCAAGGAGAAGGGCATTGGATCTATGTCTGGATCCTTGTATTTAGGAAATTGAATTGTCAATGCCAAGGCTGGGGTACAGTCCTTAAACGAGGTCGTTTTGTGGTTGGTTTGCCTTGCCAAGATCAAAACTGTAGGTGACAGTATCACCTGTCGTCAATTTTCCACAGGCTGATGCCGGCGGCGCACATAAAAAAGTTGCTGAACAAACCTGGGGTTTTCATGGCAACTTTGCAAGTATATTCCTTGCTGGAAGATATTTTTGAAATTCTATTGCTATCTCCTTTAAAAAAACTGCCAAAAATATAAATGGACAAAAGTAAAAATAAAAGAAACCTTTTTTCGGTGTCCAATTCAGAAGAACTTTAAAAAGCAAAAGACCCAATAAAAATGATAATTTTATGTTACTATATAGGATTTAATTTCTTTGTTTTTCTCTTGGAATTTTTAGGTGAGAAATTGATTGTTTTTAGGTATACAATACAATATAAAGGAGAAGCAAAAGAGCTTTAAAAGGGGAAAATACCCAATCAAAATGATAATTTTTTTGTTGTTTAAAATTTTAAAATAATTAAAAGAACCCGTATTCTTTAATTTTTTTTTTCTCTCAAAACGTGGAATTTTTCAGTGAGAAATTGATTATTTTTTTTCTCTCAAAACGTAGACAATTCTTTTTCTTTTTTTTTTTTTTTTGTACATGAGAGTTTGTAATTTTAACAAGGAAAAAGGAAAGATTGGGAGTCTGAACAGAACTAATCCAAAGTAAATTAATAGAAGCAATGGCCAGAAAGAATGCGCAATCAGAAAATTATTTTATTAAACAATTAAAACAGAAACAGTCCAATCAAGCAGCCATGGCTGCATGATCAAGAATTTGGTAATTAGTCCTATTAGGGGCAACTCAAGTTGCTGAATTATTTATTTCATTTGAATTTTCCAACCCCTGAGAAAGTGGAATCGAACTCTCCAGTGTTGTACATTCTTCTCCATATCAACCCAAAGTTCAAATAAAAATCACTTTAAGTTAGCATGCTGGTGACCATATTGTGCCCCATCTTCCTGTTATTGTTTGGACCCTACCAGAAAATGAGCGGGCTGGCATTTCGCCGTGTAGCCGAGCTTGGATGTCGAGTACTTCCGGTGAACTGCAGTGAGCTTCCCTGCTGCTGCCTTGTCATGGAAACTCACTATCATTTTTGAGCATTCTCTGCAACCAAGAGGAAAAATTGGCAATTACTCACTGGAAAACTTCAAAAAAGGCCTTTGAATTGGAAGTTTTGAAGAGATGGGATGGGATCAAGATGACTCACCGGAGCTGATCTTCTGAGTAGCTAGTGTACCACTCACAGGTCTTGGTCCACTGCTTGAATCCATAGAGGGTGCATTGAGCAGTGTAGACTGCAGCAGCAGCCAAGAAAGATGGAGGGAATCTCAGCATCTCGTACTCCACCAGGCAGAGCTCAACCAGGAAGAAAGACAGAGTCTCAAGCTGTTTGTTTGTTTACCACATTTTGCAAATTAGATTGATTTGTCAAGAGAAACATCAGAATTTGGGTGATTGGGATGGTGTATTAGTCTTTGAAGTTCCACTTGCCTTCTTGTCGGATTCGGCGGCCTTGAGGTATCTTCTCATGAAAACATAGGGAGTTGGAACTGACATGTTGTATTGCAAAGCATTCAGCATCAATCTCTCCTGTAAATTATTCATATGGGAAAAGGATCAGGGACAAATGAAATGAAATGAAATAAAATAAGCTTAGAGGGCTAAAATGGTTACCATTTCAAGGAGCTCTTTCCTTGAGTAAGCCCTGTCTGAAATGAAAATCAAATCATCCACAACCGGTACCGAAACTTCCTCGTATTTGCAAGCCAACAGCATAGCAACCAGACCCACCAACTGCAGTTTCTTCCTTACCACTGCTTGTTGGGCTAAAAATCTGTCTATAAGATTAACCGTCAGAAATAATGTCTCGTCCCTCAGTTCAAATTTGTAGTGTACCTGTTGATTACAGACAACTTTATCAATCCTTAAGAAACCAAATATTCTCATACTGATCAATCTACTAGATCCATGTTTCGCGTACCAACCTCAATAAGCCAGTCGATTAGAATGGCCCTCATCCTGTCACTGATGTCGAATTGTTGAGCCATGTAGTTGGACGAAACACAGCTACAACTCTGAAAAAAGGGAGGCTTTTTCAGTCATCGATCAAAATAAGGATGAAAGTGAACAGAATTTTCGTAACTAATTAAACCGAATGCACCTCCATTTTTCTGTAGTATGCATAGAGATCGTCAACATAGTCTGCTACTGCAAGCGGGTTCCTGGCATCTGTGTTGTCAATGTCCAGGATGGCATCCTCAAATATGTCCTCCATTTCGACTTCCTGTGATTTCAGGGGTCATATTGTTGAGCTATTTTGATCTGTGAACTGCTCGAAGTCATCCAAGAAAGAAGAGATTGAGCTAAGATACATATGTCTGTGTGAGTATATATATATATATATACCATCTGATCCTTCTCATCTGGCATTGTTTCGGTTTGTTCCAAGGCCATGGGTACTGGGTGGTCTGTAGAAGCCTTGTCTTCCTCCACATCTGTTATTGAACAATCTTCCCAGATTGTGAGATTCTGAGTTGATGATGAGTTGGGTTTCTTACTTTCCTCCGGGCAAGGCGGTTGTGCACTTACAATCTGGGCTGCATATTTTCTGTAAAGAAGAATCACATTAGCACAATTTGAAGGAAAAATCCAGTAATCTACTTACAAAATTCAGAAGGGTTGGAAAGATATGTATCCTCTTTCAAGAACTGAAGGGAAAGAGAATTCAAAGTGACCTGGTGATGGGTCTATGACCCGAATGGAGAAGATTCTTGTCACAGATTTCTTTCACTCTGAGAACAGAAATTATATGTTCACGTTAATTGTTGCAGAAATACACACACACACACACACACATATATATAGTGGGGAAAATTGGAAGCATTGAGGATTAATTTTATTACTCTGAGAGGGCTCTCTTGTTGACGACACGATGGTAGGGATGAGCTCCAGCTAAATTCTGATTAATGACGCCTAAAGCTCTTCGATTGTTTCTCATCTCCACTCCAAATTGCGCTCCTTTTCGTCGAAAGTCAAAAGAACAAAAAGAAATTCAAACAATAGAAGAAAACAATTTAGAAAACTGGGGTTAATTTTACTCGTGATTCCATGCTCAACCATATCCTCATTGCAAGATCCACCAGGTTTGAATGTTTAGTTACCTTGAGACCTTGTGGGTTTAATCAAAATGGGATTGTTCTCATCAGATATCACCATTTTCTTTGGCTACCCGAACGACAAACCACAAAAACCCAAGACCAGAGAGAGATCCCTCTTCTTTCAGAACAAACCGCAGAATGCAGGCTAGGAGAGCATCTATCTAGTCTAGCTAGAAAACCCTAAATCTACAGATTGAACCGAGGAGGAGGAGGAGAAGAAGAAGAAGAGGAAAGTAGTAAGTACGGAGTGTCGCTAGGAGACGGAATTGTTGGGTATTTGTCTCCTGCGGCACGCCCACCTTTTTTCAAATCCAACGGCTAGTGAAATGTAGCCGTTGGATCATAGGGTTGGCAACGCCCGTAATTTGGTCCCCAACGTTCATGTGGGCATGTGACTGTCGTTGCTTTGAAATCATTTTTTGAGTTTTGTTACAAGTGTAAGCAAAAATGTCAATAAATTATTGGATTTGGGTTTGGTTACGGGTTGCAGACGTTGTCCTTGTCCTTGTTGTCCTTGATGAGGATGAGGAGGCGCTCTCCTCCACTTTGGGCCCTCTTTAGGGCTCGAAGGCTCCCATTTGCATTTTCCCCTTTATGGTGTGGTCAAGAATCAATTACGCTTTCACACCCCCACAAACATCATCCATGCACTGAAACTTGAGAGCTTACATTCATAATTGCTTTTTTCATCATTTCGTGTATTAAGAAAGCTCCGCTCTTTTATAATTTACTAAACTATTACAATATAACAATAATATTTTATAATTATAAATTATTGTAACTTGCTTTTTTTCTAAATATGTAAATATAAACAACAGTATAATAATAATAATAATATTGTTAAAGAAACATATAATAATAATAATAATATTGTTAAAGATCACGCAATGAAGCCACAAGTAGATTAATGTGTATTTAGATGATTTAATTATCCTCGCATTATTAATTTGCATAATAATACTATTATTAGTTCATAGTAAATATGTTTCAGTGGGTGAGACTTTAAATAATTAATTATACCTCTTATTCGTTAAGTTTCTTCTCATCATTGTAAGTGCAATTAATTCTTCTAAATGAATTTTGAATTATATTAAATATTTCTTAACAGTTCCCCCCCACACGCACACACACCGCTAGCATTACTTTGTTAAATGAAAAATTATAGAGATAGCATTTCTTTATGCTTTATTACATCTGACAAGACTTGAAGGTCGTCAGTATTATTGTTAATTAATTTAGCTCATTCTTTAAAATGAAAATACAATAACGGTACTATATTTTGGGGTTAAATATTGCCTTAGAAACAAAAATGCTAACTCTTTCAACCTTAGTTAAATAAATTTAGAGCAATTTGAAAAACCAAACCTCACTGAGAGTATCTTTGGCCCGTTTGATTTTGTTGTAATTTTCAATTTTCATTTTTTTTCTAAGAAATGAACATAATTTTTTTATTTTTTTAAATAAAAAGAGAAAAAAAATATTTTTTTATTAATTTAACTTTTTCCAACCAACCAACTACAATTCTTACGTCCACTTAGACTACGCATCTTCCAATGACACCATCAATCAAACCACCTTTTTTAGGAATGGTTGATATAAAATTGTTTTTTTTTTAATATATTTAATTATGATAAAACACAAAATATTCTTTTATCAAACATCATCTCTAATTTTTAATTTCAAAATAGAAGCACAAGCAATTCAGCAGCTGCATTTGTAGGTTTCACCCACCAGAGAGTACAGAAAGGAAGAGGAAACTACAAAGGTAAAGGCAAAGCATGTTCTATTGCTGCAATCTCATCTCAACAAAGTTAAAAGAAAAGCAATAACCTAATCAAAAAGAAGAAGAAAGAAACGCAATAATCTCATGCTGTATTTCAGTTAGTACAACCCATTTGAACAAAAATACCTCTTGTAAGTGCCAACTGTTGTTACAAAGATTGAATACCTGAAGTAAAAACATAGATGGAAAAATTTTCAACACTAAATACTACAAATTGTAAAACAAAAAGCAGAGGGAAACCGCAAATTAGCTAAGATCTGTCAGATATATGAAGAGATCCTGAACAAACAAAATGATTCACAAAATAGTCTGTTCACCTAAACAGACCAGAAAGAACCCGAAGGGGCATATCCTGTTGCTTCTCTGTTACATCCGTCTTGTGTTTCTCACTCTTCTTTGTAATTGTCTTCTGCTGCTTGCTTTCTAAAACTCCTTTCTGCCGCTTGGTTCTGTCTGAATGACACTTCTCGACTGAATTCACCGGCTTATTTCTCACTTCTTGTGATTCATTCTGTTCCCCTTCCACCATTTTCAAATGCTTCTCAATCATCTCTTGCTGCTGCTTGGCTCTCTTCTCCGTATTTCTATTAGCCACCGCTTTTTTCTTCTTAGTTCTCCCGTCATCCAGCAGGTTTAACGTTTCCCCAACTGACTTCTGCTTCTTGGCCCTTGCTTGCGGGTGTTCAGCACTAGATGGTGATGAGTTACGTTTTTTGTTGTCCTTAACAGTGTGGTGCACTTCAATATCAGAGGTCAATGGATCCTGGCTAATCCCAAGAGCCTGCCCCTGATCTTTCTCCTCCTCCACAACTTTACTCTCTTGGACAGCCCCACTGCTCAAGGCGTTCATAATAATTTTCCCGAGGACAAACCTGGTCTCCCATACATCTCCCTTCCCAAGCAGATTATAGTTGATATCAGGACGACTCCTCCTCTTTGTAAGAGATTTAGCATTATGCACCAGCATCCTAAAGAGTAGGGCAGCATCTTTCCCGCTTTTCTTTGATATAAATACCTTAAGGGAATAAAAACAAAGAAATTTCTGAACTTCTGTAAAATACATGAATAAACATGCAAATTAATCCCAGCCATCATGACAAGCAGATGCCAAGCAAAGATGGCAATGAAATGATCAAAATGGATCCTGGACTGCCCTTGAGGGCCATAGAGGTGCATAAACAAACCAGGATGGGGCAAGGGGGGGGCACCTAGGTTGAGTAATGCTGGGTGCCTGGGATGAAATGTCAACTGGACATACACTTTACTAGGCACATTACATTTTAAAACTAATAAAAAGATGCATCCTTTTAACATATAACCATATTCATGATGTACTGTACCATGAATATCTGTTTTAGATCTAGTATTAACAATCAAAGTTTCGTTATTTATCATGCTACAAGCATTGACATCATTTTAGGAAAAAAAATTATAAGTCACCGCCAATATACAATTTAAATTTAAATCACCACAAAGCTATTTAGAATTTTACATTCATCACCTAAACAAGCCATACAAGTTTGACATGTCAGCATTAAGACAATACCTAACATGGTAACCTGTATCATGTGAAATTTCAATTTTCTTGTTCTGAATTCCATCAATAAAGCCCTCAGTGTGAAGAGTTTTTTCTTCTCCAACCCAAATCTGTTATGCTTTAAATATCTTTCAGAAAATCAAATCCAACTAGATTGGTTCATAAACAACTCAAGAAAGGCTCAACTTGTGCACATATGGAATGCAGGAGGCAAAGCATCTGCCTGCTCCCCTCCTGCCCCACGCTATTGGACCACATCCTCATTCTAAAACAATGATAATGCTTCATTCTTGTTATTAAATACATAATGTGTAAGAGGCAAAATAATTCAACAGTAGAAGTTTTCCAAAACCAATACAAATTTCTCTAAGGAGATGCAATTCGAATATATTCAGACTGTTCTAGTATAATTATGTTGGTTACCTGTTTAATGCATTTGTCAAATCTAATATGTAATTACTGATCTAATAGAGCAGAAGGAGGTAAATGATCTCCATTCCAAAATATCCATTCAGGTACACATATCGGTATGGTGGGATACATAGTTCTAGCGTTAGTTAAAGAAAAATTCTCAACAAAGTTTAATATACTAATTGTTGGCAATGAAGCACCCAACGACACCGTTTCTCTTAAAGACCCCGGGCAGAAGGGTCAGCTGCAACCAGTGCCACGTGGCACTGGAGGGCAGCTTGGCAACCGCCCAGACGCCCATCGTCTCGAACATGCTCTTGTCTCGTCCTTGTGCAATCTTGACCATCGATGCTGCCTTTTATCTGCTTCAATCCGAACCCTTCAAATGCATCGTGCGACCCCTATTTATTTACTGTGCATCGGGATGTGTAATGTGACAGACGAGAGAGAGAGAGAGTGTTGTCGTTTGGGCTTGAGGGGGGTCTTTCTCATTCCATGAATCAGACCTTCTTCGGCTCCTTCTAGTCATCTCTCTGGTCCGAATAGGGTAAGCCTCTGATCTTGTTCTTGTTATGATCTTGAGGCGTGTTTGATATAGAAATTGTCTCTATAAATACAAGTGATTGTAAGGCTTGTATACAATGTGCTTGTAAACCCTATTTTAACTCCGATAGTGCAGTGAGCTCTCCGTTACCGAAGCTCAACGTGGATGTAGCCCTTTCGGGTGAACCACGGTAAATCTCTCGTGTTCATTCTACTTTCATTTTTTATTCGTATTGTTTGTGTTGAATGATGGTTTCCGATTTATGACTCTATTGTAAGTTAGAAAAGGTTTTATTTCAGTGATTCAAAGTGTATGAATGTTTTGGGTTGCTTTCTGTTTCCGCAACAATTGGTATCAGAGCTATTTTTTGCACTGTATGAGTCCTGATTATTTTTCTAATCTGATCAGAGTCGAGCTAGGGTTATTGGTCACCTGGTTAAACCTATCATTTGGCCTCTAGGTTTTTTGATTTCTGAAAAGTCACGGTCAGTAGGTGTTTACTGTGTGTCTTTGTCAGTGTCCAGGGTTCCATTAGGATACCTTCGTGCAAGGCGAAGATGATAACAACCCGATTTGAAATTGGAACATTTGATGGAAATGGGGATTTCGGGAGTTGGAAAAAGAAGATGAGAGTATTACTCTCTCATCACAAAGTGCTAATTGCACTTAAATCGGATGACAGAAAATGATCCACTGAGCAATCAACCAGGACCGATGAGATAAGGGAGGAGGCTGTCAACCTAATATTTCTCCACTTGGGGGATGCTGTTATTAGAAAGGTAAACGGTATGACTAACCCACTTGACTTATGGAATAGACTTGAATCTTTGTATGCTGTTGTCTCTACTCCTAACTTAGTTTATCTGAAAGGTATGCTATTCAATTTTAAAATGAATACATCGAAATCTATAGATAATAATATAGATGAATTTACTAAACTTACAGTAATGCTAAGAGGAATTGACCAAGCCTTAGGTGATACTAGTGAGGCAATGATATTATTAAATTCATTACCTGATGATTACAATGTGGTTAAACATGCATTACAGTACATTAGTATTATGCCAACATTAGAACTTGTAATTTCTGATATCAAGGCTAGGGAATTAGAACTTCACACCTCTAAGAAATCAGGTAACAACTTATTTGTAAAGGGAAAGTTTGGAAAGGGTCAGGGTAGCTTTAACCACAATCAGAATGGGGGCACGGGACATAAGGGAAAACAAAATGGAAAGAAGGGAAAACAAAAAACTAAATGGAAATGCTACCACTGTGGAAAGGAGGGTCACATTAAAAAATACTGTTATGATTTCATCAAGAAACAGAAACAAGGTGGGAATGTGACAGTAGCTGCCAGTAACTCAAATGCCTTGGCTGAAGTTTTAAATATCTCTTATACATCTACTGTAAATGAATGGATTATGGATTCTGGATGCTCCTTTCACATGTGTCCAAATATAGATTGGTTTCAAAACTTTAGCTCTAAAGAAACAGGGCACTGTTTTTATGGGAAATAATCATTCATGCAAAGTTAAAGGTATAGGTGGCATCTCTCTGAAACTACATGATAACAAAATTAGAATGTTAACTGATATGAGATATGTACTTGGACTAAAACGAAACTTGATTTCTCTTGGCACCTTAGATGAATTAGGGTTTTCATATAAAGCTGAAAATGGTTTTCTACATGTATTTAAGAATGATGACCTTATTCTCTCTGGTACAAAGAAACATGGCTTATATGTGTTGAATGGTTACTGTTATATTCCATCTGCATGCATGGTTAAATCTGATAGAACAGACTTGTGGCACTTGAGACTTGGCCATATGAGTCAGAAAGGACTACAGGCACTGTCCAACCAAGGGTACCTTGGTCCAGTGTCTGCAGATGCCTTAGATTTCTGTGAGCAATGTACCCTAGGCAAGCAACACAAGCTGAGTTTCCCAAAAGGAACTCACCTGGCGAAGGTATGTCTAGAGTATCTGCACGCAGACCTTTGGGGTCCCTCACAAGTCCCTTCACATGGCGGTAACAAGTACTTCTTATCCATAATTGATGATTTTTCTAGGAAGGTATGGATATTCTTAATGAAATCTAAGGATCAAACTCTAGAAAAATTTAGATCATGGAAAATTTTGATTGAAAATCAAACTGATAGAAAGATCAAAACTCTAAGAACTGATAATGGATTGGAATTTTGTAATAGAGACTTTGATGAATTGTGTAAAACTCATGGTATCCTTAGGCATAAAACAGTAAGGAACACCCCTCAACAGAATGGGGTTGCTGAGAGGATGAATAGAACACTCTTAGAAAAAGTGAGATGCCTTTTGTTTACTGCTGGAATGCCAAAAACATTTTGGGGGGAAGCCCTGTCTATAGCTGCCCACCTAGTGAATAGGAGTCCCTCGACAGTTATAAATTTCAAGTGTCCTGAAGAGCAATGGACTAGAAGAAAACTGAACTTAGACTATCTAAGAGTATTTGGTTGTGAGGCATATGCCCATCAATCAGTGGGAAAATTAGAACCCAGGGCTATTAAATGTGTATTCGTGGGATACCAAGAGGGAACCAAGGGTTATAGGTTATGGGACAGAACTTCAGGTGGAGTTAAAATCATTATTAGCCGAGATGTAAAATTTAATGAATCTAATTTCCCATGCAAATCAGATAATAATGAAGATAACTCAACACCTAACGACCCTAGTGAGATTGTATTAGGCGGGAGCACCCAAATTGAAGTGGAGCAACATGACTCTCCTGCTACTTCAACTCCAAATGACCCACACACTCTTGATGAGTCCTTAGAACAAGAAGAAATCTCTGATCATGAGAGTGATCATGAGGCTCAACTTGATAACCCAAAAGTTGATGAGTATGACTCTCTTCAAGAAGACCTAAGTAATTATCAACTCACCAAAGACCGAGTAAGGAGGTCAGTCAGGCCTCCTGTTAGATATGCATACTCAGACCTGGTATTCTGTGCTTTAGTTGCCAGAATGGATATGAGGAGCAGTGAGCCTACCTGCTATGAGGAGGCTGTCAGCTCTCATAACAACATTAAGTGGAAACAAGCTATGGATGATGAAATGACCTCTTTAAAGGTTAATGAGACTTGGAAACTAGTTCCAAAACCTGATAAGCAGAAGTTAATTAAATGTAAATGGTTGTTTAAGCTTAAAGAAGGGATGTCCCCATCTAATCCTCAAAGATTTAAAGCAAGACTTGTAGCTAAAGGTTTTTCACAAAGAGAAGAAATAGACTACACTGAAATCTTTTCACCAGTAGTTAAATTCAAAACCATACGTATGATACTTGTTGTTGTAGTGCAATTTGACTTAGAACTTGAACAAATGGATGTCAAAACTGTCTTTTTACATGGAGACATAGATGAGATAATTTACATGGAACAACCTGCTGGGTACATTGATAAAAATCATCCTGATCATGTCTGCTTACTTAAAAAATCATTGTATGGATTAAAACAATCGCCTAGGCAATGGTATAAAAAGTTTGATAACTTTACTGCAGAGATTGGTTTTAAGTGAAGTAAATATGACAGCTGCTTTTACTACATACTATCAGATGTCCCTATTTATCTCTTACTGCATGTTGATGATATCTTAATTATTAGCAAATCCAAGTCAAAGATTTGTGAGTTAAAGTCACTGTTAAACACTAACTTTGACATGAAAGACTTAGGATCAGCTAAGAAAATCCTAGGGATGATAGTAGAAAGAGATAGAATCAAAAGAAAATTGAAAATACACCAGCATGATTACATTCTTAAAACGGTTAAAAAATTTGGTATGGATGAATGTAAAACTGTCAGTGTTCCATTAGCTGGACATTTTATATTGTCTAAAATTCAGTGTCCATCATCTGAATCAGAATCTCTAAAAATGGAAAATATACCATATGCAAATGTAATAGGGACCATAATGTATTTAATGATAAGCACTAGGCCAGACCTAGCATATTCGATATCCCTATTAAGTAGGTTTATGTCCAATCCAGGAAAAATTCACTAGGAAGCTTTGAAACATGTATTAAAATACATTAATGGTTCATTACATGTTGGCTTAAACTTTGAGAAAAGAAATGACACTCTTGACCTAGTAGGCTATGTAGACTCAGATTTTGCAAGAGATAGAGACTCCCGTAAGTCCACCACAGCATATTTCTTCACATTGGGTGGCAATTGCTTTAGCTGGAAGTCCCAGTTGCAGCCTTTGATTGCTCTGTCTTCCACTGAAACTGAGTATGTGGCGGTCACTGATGCATTCAAGGAAGCTATCTGGCTTCAAGGTCTCTTGAAGGAAATCAGTCTTCTACAAGGTAAGGTCAAGGTATTTTCTGATAGTCAGAGTGCAATTCATTTATGTAAGAATCCTGTTTATCATGAAAGGACTAAACATGTTGATGTGAAGTTTCATTTTGTGAGAAATCTGGTAAGTAATGGAACTATTGAAATCCTCAAAGTATCTACATAGGATAATCCAGCTGATGTTGGGACAAAGGTAGTAACTGCAGCTAAGTTTAAGCACTACTTGGGCTTACTGCATGTTGAGGTCGGTTAATCCAAACCAACCAGAGCAATGAAGGTATGGATAGGAGTTTGCTGCACTTATTGGTGTCCTGTATCGTTGATGCTTCAAGGTGGAGATTGTTGGCAATGAAGCACCCAATGACACCGTTTCTCTTAAAGACCCCGGGCAGGAGGATCAGCTGCAACCAGTGCCATGTGGCACTGGAGGGCAGCTTGGCAACCGCCCAGACGCCCATCGTCTCGATCATGCTCTTGCCTCGTCCTTGTGCAATCTTGACCATCAATGCTGCCTTTTATCTACTTCAATCCGAGCCCTTCAAATGCATCGTGCGACCCCTATTTATTTACTGTGCATCGGGATGTGTAATGTGACAGACGAGAGAGAGAGAGTGTTGTCGTTTGGGCTTGAGGGGGGTCTTTCTCATTCCATGAATCAGACCTTCTTCGGCTCCTTCTGGTCTTCTCTCTGGTCCGAATAGGGTAAGCCTCTGATCCTTGTTCTTGTTATGATCTTGAGGCGTGTTTGATATAGAAATTGTCTCTGAATATACGAGTGATTGTAAGGCTTGTATACAGTGTGCTTGTAAACCCTATTTTAACTCCGATAGTGCAGTGAGCTCTCCGTTACCGGAGCTCAACGTGGACGTAGCCCTTTCGGGTGAACCACGGTAAATCTCTCGTGTTCATTCTGCTTTCATTTTTTATTCGTATTGTTTGTGTTGAATGATGGTTTCCGATTTATGACTCTGTTGTAAGTTAGAAAAGGTTTTATTTCAGTGATTCAAAGTGTATGAATGTTTTGGGTTGCTTTCTGTTTCCGCAACACTAAACCATATTTCAATGATACACATTTTGCTGCTAATGAGATACTTCCCTCCCTCAAAAAAGTCACCAGATTTAGATAGCAGGTTCAGTTACTTTCATACATATAATAGTTTTTGCTGCTGATTGTTCGCTCTCCTGCATGGTGCATGCATGCCAACATGTTTTTTCCTTTTTTTTTTTGGCAAGTAAAAAAAAGAAAAGGTTAACATTGGCCCACTCGGAAATAATTAAGAGTTTCCTATTAGTAAACAAGTCCTATCTAGCACTTAAATGCAGTAAAAGCTACAAATACAAGCATGAATTATGTGTGTGGGTGTGGATAGTATCTTACACTCAAACCCAAGGTCCCTCGACCTGGGTCCTCTCCCACAACCTCCCCTTCACACTTTAGAACCCTTGACATAATTCTGTCATGGACTAAAATTTAACGATTACCACATGCATGTGCTATATTGTTCCCTGATGAAAAGTTAGAGCAGAGACAAGCTGACAAAATAAAATGAAAAGCCTAAAAACTGTCTAGCTATCATGACCCCTTAATACAAACTCTGGTAGCAGGGTTGATGCCACATTAAGTGACCAGCACAGTGAACTTGCATTATTAACAACAAAAACTTATCCATGAGTTAGGATGAATTTACCAAACCAGGGCATGGACAATCAGGAAATCTGGACATTAATTGGAGGAGGATTTCTGTCTCAGTCAAAGCACCAACCGACTCTTGGACCATTGTTGCAAACTGACTGACTCTTTCTGCAAGTTCATCATCAGATATGAAGTTGCAGTTGTCTGAAATCTCAGGTGAAAAATCAATTGGTGCTTGAACATTTTCTCTTGCAAATTTGACACCATCTTTCCATATTTGATGATAAAGGACAGAAGCAAAAGTCCAAACTACAAGAGCATTTTGAGGATTATTTACTAATGCCAGGTGAAATGCCAGAAGACCAACCCTGTCACATTTACATAAAATAGGATCAATAAACCATTCTTGCAGTACTAACAGAGGAAATTGGAAGACAGACTAAATGTAAAAGGCCACATATTAGGGATGGCACAAGCAACAGTGCAGTAAAAAAATTCCAGAGAGCAACTCAAAAGGCAGACCATGGTTAAAGCCATTAAAACCACTGTGTATGGATCTGACGATATTCAAAATTTATATATTGATTCAGATGGCATCATCCCATATGTAAGTTGATTTGTATTTACTCAACTTAAACTTAGATGAGCAAAAGCAGAATAAAGTGCAGAGGATGCAATCAAAGAATGCTGAACGCTAATGAAGATGATTTCTTGCATTTTCCTGCCTACAAATGCAGAATTAATATGATTTCCACAGTGTGAGAGTTCACCAGACATCATAATGAAAGGAAGGATCATGTGTCCAGCCATCAGGATCAGAAGGAATGCAGTTTACACTCAAGTGTATTTATTAGCACAAAAAAAAAAAAGTTTAGGGAATTGGACTGCAAAACAACAAAAAAGGTACTTGCCTAAAGAAGAATCAAGAATGCAAGCAATGCATGCTGGGAGCAGTCCTTTTGCATGCCATAATTAATTAGAGATCAAAAGAATTACATTAAACTAAAAGCCTCTAGAAATGAAAAGGTCGATTTCTCTGTTATTACGTGATAAGGACTCCAATAAGGTAAACATGACAGTGACTCGAAGAAACTGGGAGAAAGAATGATACCATGAAAATATCCTCTTTCATTCATCTAAAAAATCAACTTACCACAAACTGCAATCTGATGGTTGATCACAAGTAACTAACTTATCCAAATTGAAGAATAATTTCTGCAAAAGAAGACAATACTAATAAAAAAACCATGCATAAATGATTGAGACACAGGTTTAGAGCAAAGGACTGTCACTTACTGTAATGCCCCACCCCTCCAGGGATGTTACTGATAATAAAATAAACCAAAAACTGGGTAATTTTATCCAATAAAACCCAAATGATCTCACTAATTTAAAATTTTTCTGCACTCCCCAGCTAGAGGTTACTTCACCAGATTTGCTTAATTAATCACCATTTAACCTCTAGTGAGTTTCACCCTTAAATCCTTTAGCCATATTTAATTTAATGACAATAAAGGGTGAAACTGTGCATGGGCATGTCTCTTTCAAGATGCTTTGAATTATCTTTAATTAGAACAATTTCATTTTATGAAGTAATAGGTCAAACAAAATTTTAGCACAAAAGAAAGAAGTATAACTTATCATGTCAAGAACAACCTATAAACCACAAACACGCCCCCTAGGGCTGCGTCGCTGGTGTTGCCAGCATGTTGGATACAGTGACTTGCACTTTGCTGACACTCCTGGGTGAAAACAGAAAATTTTAAAGGAGAATCCTAATAGTGACCTAAAATAATAATAAAAAAAGGAAGTAGGCCATTTTCATTCATGGAAACCTTCACCTTTTATCAAGAAAATCTCTACAATATATGAAAAGACAGAATAAGATGTGCAAAGAGCTGGAGATTCTTTTAACTCATTTGAGGATATTGGGATGCTTTAAGTAGCCAATCTTTCTCTTGATGAAGAGGACTTGTGTGGTTTTTGCAGATGATATTAATGATGTTACTGAAGTTGAAGATGAAGAAACCCAGAGAATGAATGATTGATTTTCATTTTTCATTTATTTCTTAGCTCTAGTATTTATATTGAGTTTTCTTATAAGAATCTTAAATACTTGTTTTGGTGCTTAAATTTGAAATGAGTAATGATTTGTGAGTTGATTGCTAATTAGATTAGACTTATTCATTTGGAATCTTGGATTATGAAATTCAAATGCATATTTATGAGTTAGCAATATAGTTTTGGCACTTTATTATGCCATTAGAAATATAAATTTATTTTATTAACATACCCCAGACGTGTCACACCCTACTTTTTTGGAAAATGCCATGTCCTTGTGTCTTTGTCTGTATTTCATAGGAACAACTTATACACACCTATGGGGCCTTAATTGCCATTCACAGAAGAAGTTTAATAAAACAGAAGTTTACCATCAACATTATAGAACCTTGATGGGATTTTCTGCAGGCTTGTTGAGCAAGGTATGCAGCCTGCACTCCAAAAAGTTTTTGAATATAAGCTTTTACTTCTGATAAAAACTAAACAGCAAAGTGGCAACTGTGAAACAACTTACATGAAATGGCAGCAAAACTTCAAGCAGGTTGAATCTCCGTAGTAAACAAAGAGAAGGTTCAGCAGCTCCATAGGACAGCATATAGTTCAACTCCATCATTATTCTACACTGAGTAAGTAAAATGTCTTTTTAGTAAACAATGAAAGAGTTGATACCCCAAAAAAATGGACAACCAGACTATCCAAATATCTACTGTAAAGAACCTCTTTTCATTGGTCAAAACATATGAAATCAATATTGAAGAGAAAGTGCTTTCATGGACAATAGAGAAAGAAATGTTCAACAAAGGCCCACAGCAGCTGAGGAACCTTAAGTTACCAGATTCAGTTAGCAAAGTGGTCTTGAACTTTTCAGCATACCTGTGGCAAGGTTGCTATGGATGAAGAGAGTTTACGTATTGCAGAGTCAGTTTCCTTTGAGAAGGACAGACCAAGACGAGCTGCAATTCTCAAGCCCCTCAAGATTCTGGCTGAACAAAGATCATATTTATAAATTATTGTCAGTTTGGAGTACCACAGTAGGACACTGACTCCTTTTTTGGTTTTTGGCTAGTATTACTAGTGGCGATGTCTTTTATTTTGTGCCACTGGCTCCACATATACATATGATGATGTTAAACGAGTATATACATAAAATATGGATAACATACCGCAATCCTCTTTAAAAGACAGCTGAGCAGGGATTAATGTATGCAGCTGAATGTAAAATGAAAAGAAAAGAAAAGACATCACTAAAGTTTTGGACAAAATAAAATGAAAATAACAACAGAAATGCTGGTTCTTTCACCTAACTTAAAGGAGTCACCTTTAAAGATTGCAAGTCCACCATTCCATTGGCATAATCGTAGATTTTGTTCACAAAGGGGTCAAAGAATAAACTGTTTCCACAATTTCACAAACACAATCTTCAATTAGTCAAGCGGTGTCAAAAAACTTAAAAGATTCAGATAAACAGCAAATATTTTGTATTTTCATGTCGATATTTTAGATGCATAGACGATGAAAACAAATTCCTCTTGATGTGGGGCCTAGAACTCTGTAACCGAACTGAAAATGCCTTTATCCACTAGAACTTCATATTAACAAAAGGCCGAATATAAGAAGTAACCTGTTAATTGTGAAGTCCCGACCCATGCAATCCCTCCAGATAACAAAGTCTTTTCTGTCACAGCCATGTGGCATTTGAGAGAATTGGCATTCTTCTTTTTCTTTAGAATTTTTTGTTTTGACTGCTGTCTCAAAACTGGATACCTGGTTTCAAGATGATAATAATAATGATCGATACAAATGGCCAGTCCATTATACATAGGAAACAAGACGCTGCAGAAACAAATATACAAACCTCAACAACAGAACCTTTGATATGCACCCTACATATAGGAAAACGGCGTCCAACAATTTCACAACGGCGAAACTCCTGCCTGATCTATAGTAAAAAATAAAAAATAAACTACTTGAACTTCATATGCAAAATGCTATGCTGCTGCTCAGGAGTTTCCAAGTGTTCAAAACAGTAGTATGATACCCGTTTAAGTGTTGCTGTGGTGATCACATCAAAATCTTTGGGAATTTTATTCAGAAGTAGATCTCTCACACATCCGCCAACCAAGTAGGCTTCAAATCCTGCACATTAACAAATTCTTCATGAAGGAAGAACATCAAAGAATGACAAGCAAAAGGACTCCTGTCAATAAAACATTTAATACAGAAGTTCAAGATCAAGATACTTCATGTGTTTCTGATGTAGTTAATTCAAGGTCAACCAAATAAAGTTAGGACCAAGCCAAAAAATGCAAAATCTGGTTTTGTCCAGAAATCAGTTTCAAGCAAAAAATGGCTCAAATCCATGACTTGTGGGGTCCCCAAAAGCCACAGGAAGAAGGGAAGGGACAAAGGCAGAAACTATAATTCGAATGTCATTCTCTCAAAAGTTCCTAAATCCTCTATTACAGCAGATTTCATAGCATGTAAACAGTCTTAGCTCTATACCTGTAGAAAACTGAAATTCCATGCTGACAAAAATAAACCTGCTACAAGAAAAACCATTAAAAGCTGAATCAACACCATCAAGCAATTTAGTTATGGTTTAAGTGTATTTGACCAGGTGTCATGCATGCCACCTTTGGCACAAAATCCATGTAGAATAGATGTAGTCATTGGTACAACCTCAAATAGGACTTGCTCATCAAATAGGTCACACTGAAAATTGAAGTTGGTTGTTTCTCATTCTCAAAAATTATATTTGAGGTCCTACATTTCTGAAACACAACCCTCCCCCAATCCTCATATAGCAAGAGCCTCGTGCACTAGGGATGCCCACATTTCCGAAAAACATGTCATTGCTACTTTGTTCCCTAACACAATACATTTCTACTTACGTGGAAGAATAATTTTGCACATGGCATAAGGTGAAAGTTTATCTTTCAGTTTTCTGGTACTGAAGTCTTCAAAATGAATCTTTCAAGCCTTTATTTTAAAACTGATAAAAGATTTATCTTCAACTTTATCTTTGTGAGGCTCTTCTTGTTGGATATTTTCTTCTAGGCAGTAGTCTCCACATATTCAATACATTTTTTCAATCTTTCTGAAACTCTTGAATTCAACCACTTGTTCACAATGTTCAGACAACTGGATCGACTATCAAACTGGAAAGGGGAGAGGTGAGAGGAGAGAGGTTCAATGGCCCGAGTCTGGTCAAACCAGAGTCAAACTGGAATGTAATTTTTATTAAATAAATAAGTACAACAAAATTAAAATTATACAGTAAAAATAAAACTAAAATATATAAAATTAATCAAAATTAATATTTTTCTTTTATATTATATAATTATAATTGAATATAATAATTATACAATTTATGGGACAACATTTGTGCCTGCTCCCTGCAATTTGCAAGGTCCTTTTGAGGAGTCCCTGCAAATTACAAGAACTTTTGAGGAGACTCCTCAAGGAGTCCATTTTCTCCTCTCAAATGAGAAATCTCAAAAGAAAGTGAACAAAATAAGAAGAAAGCAACCGTCAGCATTACTTAAGAAAAAGAGTTGCAGGACTAGTTTAACAAGAAGTTCAAACTTGGCTCTCTCTCTTTCTATGGTTGCACCATTTTCTTCTATCTCCTAATCTCTCATTTCTCTTTTCTCCTGTAAGCTAGTTGTTATATTTTTCTTTGTGAAACATCAAAAGGGCCCAAATGTTGGGAGGCCATTTCGGCAACCGTGGGCTGCATTTTTGGCACCCATTGGAGGGCCATCTAGCAGCCACATTCGGCCCAGCCCAACCTTTTGGCTTTTGGTTTTTGTCGTGTAGGCTGCAGCCGTTCCTTTGCACGATTTTATCCAAGCCGTTGCAACCTCCTTTATCTTGTGCTATCTCAGCCATCCAGTTGCATTATTTATCTGTCGCCTCGAGATTGATGTGACAATCAGTGGAAGACGAAAGAAAAGGGGGGTTGGCCGAGAGAGTTGTCATTTTTAGGGTTTTCTTTCTCTCTCTCTCTCTCTCTCTCTCTCTCTCTCTGTGTGTGTAAATTTTGTACAGTTCGTCTTCCTCTTGTGTTCTCTGGTTTTTAATCTAAGGTAAGCTCTTGATTTGTTAGTGATTCTAAGCATTTTTTGTATAGAAAACTAGGGTTTGTTTTTGGTCTCGATTTATTGTAATCAGATTGAATATATTTAGTGGAATGAGCTCTTCTCACCGGAGCTCAAGTGGACGTAGCCCCTATTTGGGGTGAACCACTATAAATCGTGTGCCTCTTGTTTTGTTTATGTTGTTAATATTGTCTGTATCGTTTTTAGACTCTCGATCAGATTTGTTAATTTCATCGGTGCTGATTTTGACTGTGTGAGTGAGTGTGGAGATTTGCCATCACTGTTTGTTCGTAACACTAGTTTATCAGACTCATTCTGATTGCTGAGCAACAATGGTAAAGCCATGTTTGCAAAGTCAAAATTTAATGTAGGTGGTTTGAATTGATTCGGGACTTTTTGATTTGGGAGCAAACTGATAAAAAGGTTTGTGTTTTGAATCAGTGTTGAACTTTATTAGGGTTTTGGATTTGATTTACGGTTGACAAGACACTGTTGGCCAACCGATGACCCACCCAACTTCGCTGGTTCACCAGTTAAACCACAGTCAGGTTAAAAAACTGACCAGCTTTTTTCTGGCCAATTTTCATCATTAACCAGACTGGTTTTTGGTTTGACAGTTTGACCCAGCTGATCCAATCCAGTTCTCAATTCATTACTTGCTCAAAATGATCCTTCAGTTTTTTTATTCCACAATGTTGTTTGACACGTCAAGGAAATATCCACAGCTCAGAGCAGGTAATCTTTGATCCCAAAAATTTAGTGTAGATAATTCAAAATCTGACTTGAATAAACTGAATGGAATGCCGAAAGCCTGCAAAATCTGGTTTGGTTCAGAAATTTGCAACCTCCAAGATGTGATTGTTGAGCCAACTTGCATTAATCAAATGATTAAGAACCCCTATGATCTCTCTAAAAATTATGTCTTTGGTTAAAATTGGAATTTTTTGTATGAGTTGATCTACAATCAACTGTCCCCAAGGAGAGTCAATCCCACCATTAATTATTGGTCATAAATGGTTGGCTTTCTAAACATTTCGTCTTACTGCAGGTTGTCATTTTCAAGCTTGTACTATCAATATAGTTGATGAGGACAACTAAAGGCCGGCCTTGGGCAATAAATAAGCCCTCACAAAAACAAGAAGAAGTTTACGAAATGCATTTAAAGCTGCACATTCAAGAGAGAAGGCTCAAAAGGTCAAAGCAATCAAAAGCTCACTCAAAGTTTTTTCAAGCCCATTCATTCTAGAATCTCCAAATACAAAGCATTGCACCTTAATTATGTTGTTCAATTACTTAGAACCTGACCAGATCTAAGAGTTGTAAACCAAGTTTCTAAGGTGAACTTGCAAAAAAAACTTCACAGAATTTGATAGAGGAACACAATGTGAGATTGCTTTATAGAGAGTGGATGTAGGTGCGTGAGACACCAAACCACTATTAAAACTCTTGTGTTCTCTTGTTGTAGTTTGGTTGTTAAGATACAAGATTTAATATTTCCACTAAATATACATCAAACTAAAAAAATTAATAAAAGATTTGTTAAATTTTATATAGATTCAATTCACCCACCCCCAACCCCTCACCCTCCTCTCTTGAGTCTAACTAGAAGTAAGAAGTCCTGGGAATAAAAGAAATCAAAGGGCTCTTGTAGTGAAAGGTAACAGGAGTATTGAACATCCTTAAATAATTTTGAGTATCACTTAGGCCAACCTTATTCTGATGCACTGTACAATTTACCTTTTTTCTATGCTTTTGTACAATGATCATGCCCCCTCAGGACCTTATTTGATTTAATTTAATTGACTTATCAGGGAAATTTTCCTTAATCCTCTATTACAGCAGATTTTACATTATTCCTACGTTCCACATGCACTGATATGTAAAAGTGTTGCGATATATGCCCTGATGGTCCAAACCAGTTCCATAATTAAAGAAATGAAATCTAAGATTTAAAAGACCATCCCCTTTGGTGTACTCTTTTTGTGAAGTATGGTGAAGCATCAACTAAACGTTGTCGTTTTGATAAAGGGTGGAGGGCCACCTGGCAACCGCTCAATGGTTGCTCCAAAATGCTACCGTTTTGGAGCAACAAAGCACGGAGGGCCAAACGGCAACCCCCCTCATCATTTCACAGCTCGTTTGATTTCCCCCCATACCATCTTGTCATTTTGCCTACTGCATTTGAGGCCGTTGATCTGATTCCCAGGCTTCATCCCTACCACTGCTTCTGCTTATTTATACTCCTTTGTCTTCTTGAGACTTGTGCAGCACAGTCTCCGATTGATTATACCGATTAGGGTTTCATTCTCTCTTCACTTTTACAATATTCTTTGTACAATTTTCTTCTTCTTTCTAATTCTTAGGGTTTGCCTCTGATCTCTATTTGTTGTGGTTATGGGGCATTTTTGTTAGAGAGCTATTGTTTGTATAGTGAGTGAAAGAGAGAGATGTATATGGAGGTTGCAATCATTTTTCCAATTAGTGTAGTGAGTTCTCCTCGCCAGAGTTCAACGTGGATGTAGCCCTATTTAACAGATGAACCATGGTAAAATCGTTGTGTGTTCTTTACGCATTGTTTATTGCTTTATTTCCGTTTATGCGTGTTTAATCGTTTATCGAATGTTCTCTTTTTGGGTATTCTATTTTTGAATCCAAGTGTTGAGGTGGCTAAGCCTTGGCTCAACCCAACACTTTTTGCAACTGGAATCTGCTCTTTCTAAAGGAACATGATTTTTAATTTAACCACACCAATTTCCCTCAATTCCTGAATCCTAAGCACACTTTAGATGCAATTTAAGGAGCACGGACGCTTGGTACGTTCCATATCGCTTAGAGATGGAGTACCACATGGATATAAGGTCTCAAGTCAACTATACTTATCAACAATTATTTTTCGGATGTGAATTCATGACAAAGTAGTGAGAAAGTATCAATAAAGTAGGACTCAAGTGCGCCATTTGTCTATCACTTTTGTAGGCCCAATTAGAAACATCATAATCAAGGTAGATTTGGCTTCACCATAAAAAAGTGAGAACCAACGTGATAAAGGTGTCGTGTGATTAGGTCAGGAAAATGTCACGTCTCACATTGGTTGGAGATGAAGTAGCACATGGGTACATAAGGTCTTAGGCCGATCACGCCTAACAACAATTACTATTGATGAGCCTGTGATATATTTCTCTTCAACTTCTAACCTGTATATGGATAACATTTTCTAAAATGTATTATAATGTGAAACATAATGAATAATTACTATTTTCATTTATACATTAAAATATACATTTATCAATTGAAATGACCCTTTTGTGCCATGTTCTTACTTTTTCAAAATTGTTGCATCAAGGTACTGTTGCCATACATGTTCATGTCCCACATCCATGTCAAATTTTTATTTATATAAAAAGAAATGAATCAATTTAAGGCAAGCCAACAAATGGTTAGGTTTAATATTTCAGAACATATTCTCAATTTTCTTCTAAATTTTATTTTGTTTGAGAAGTACTTGCACAAATGCTAAAAGAAGAGAAACATATATATATATATATATATATTTCTGTCACATGCATCATCAGTCCTTATAATGATATAGCATTGCATGTGAGAACAAACAACAGTTTATAACCTTGCAAACTGAGGTGGAGAAAAATGAAAAAGGCTAGATAATATAAACTGAAGCTCCCAGTAGCAGCAGCAGAAAATCCAAGATAGAATTGCCACTCCACAATAACGCCTTTATCTATATTCCCACCAGAAAATCCAATGGTATATTTATCATATGCAACTACTTATTTACTCAGCATACTTGCAAATGGAACTGGAAATAATCTCACAAAGCGATTATAGCACAGGAACTTTAATAACTCTAACTACCAGTTCTCTGACATCTCTACCAATCGGTTACAAAAATGAATAGTGTATATCAGTCAACAGTTTGTTTACCAACATTGTCAATGTGAGTATATCAATTAATTGGTTAGCTTTAAACATCAAATCCGATGGTGTGTGTTTAAAGGTGGGAAGGGTGTAAAAGCACAAGCTTCCTTGCTCAATATGGTAGTATAATAAGCAAAAAGAATGTGACTAAGCTTAACAAGACACCAACATGCATAGCAAGAACCGCACAGCATGGCTGAAGATGAGGTAAACAACATGAAAGATGCAAAAAAGGCAAGAAAAATTACCTGCACTCTGAAGCACTTTCAGAACAATCCATGAGGGCGCAGATACCATTGACCAAGTTAGCCCCAAGGTCCTAGAGTCCAGTATTCTCCATTTTGACATGTCAATTTCCCCTAACCGAGTCATTTTTCTCAAAAAATTAACTTCCAATTTGATGTTTTTAGTTACATATACTAACAGTTATTCTGTAGCAGGGATCAAATCCCGGTACTTGATGCACATGTAAGTGGACAAATAGAAGCACAAACTGAAATAGAAGCACTAAGTAGGATAAATTTGAGCAGGTCTGCACCTCGCTCTAGCCCCGAATCAGACCCCATTCCAGCTGAGAGTTGAGCTTGTTTTCCAGTTTTGACTAAGGTGTGGTTAAATCTCTGCAAGTTAAAACTCTAGCCAGATAAGAATTGTCCTAAACGTGTTCGAATAAAGGCCTCAAAGAAAACACACGGAGAGAACACCTGTACGGCGAACACTGCCTTGAGGCGAGATAACAGGGCATTGCGTCTGAGGGATATCGCCATGAGATCATTGGGGGCATGACGTCAACAAAGTCCAGTTAGGAGGAGCTTCCATCCGAGGTGGCTGCGGGGCGCGCGGCGTGCGGCGTGCCTTGAGAATTGCTGTTTAACGTTCGGCTTAATGATAATCGATTTTGTTTTTTTATAGGTTACCACCAAAAGTTCAATGTCGGTCTCGCCTGCTCCCGAGAAGAGGCCTCGCGTCGGTGCCCTACGAAGGATAATCGTTAAAAAAATAATGAGAGATGTTGAAAAGTCATAATCAATGTAAAATAATTTCTATTTGTTTTATATTTACTAAAAAAATATTAAATAATAAATGATCATAACACATTTTTCTAATAAAAAAATTGAGGGTCATTAAGTTAATGATAATTTAAATTTTAAAAGATTATTAAAATTAATTTTGTCAATAAACAAAATTCAAAGCTTCCATTCACTTTCCTTTTAAAATTCGCATAGGTATATATTTTTTAAGTTTACCTCAATCGTTTATGCATATTTTGTTGATAAAAATTCATTAGGGATATACAAGAATTTATAAATAATGTGAATTGTAATTTCATACAAAATTATATATAAATTTATATTTAAATAAATAAGGGTGCTCATTTGGACTAATCAAATCTAAATTGAATATAGAGATGTGCACAATTCGATTTAATTGATTTTTAACATTTTTATTATATCGAACTGCATATGCAAATTTCCTATAAAATCAAATTGTGCGGTTTGATTTGGTAAGCGAAAATCGCACCCCATTTTGTTGTTTAATTCAGTGCAGTTTTCATGGTTTGATGAATATCTTACATCCTTGATGTGATTTGCTTCAGTGTTGTTTGGTTTCCGCGGTTTAGTGCGGTTTGGTCTCTAAAAGTACTTGCTTTTGTGATTGAGATCACAAGTTTTGACTATAGAACTCAATATGGGAATTCATCAAACAGATGGTGAGTATAAGGTAGTCAATCTCACAACTTTCCTAATTGGAATAAATCAGAAGCAAGAGGGAATATAACACTAGATATATTTTTCCAACAATTTCAAAGATCTAAAAAAAATCATAAGTAAGTAAATAACTAGAAACTAACCTAGTAAAATTGATGGGTCAAAGAAATGGAGTTGCTCATCGAGTCAAATGCGTTTGAGGTCTCATCAGCAATCTCAATGCGTTCAAGGCCTCACAAACGATCTGGTCGACAATCTCTGACGACATGGAGTTGTTGTGATGATCTGGTTAGCATATTGGGCAACATGCTCAATAAGTTGTTGTGGCGATCTGGTTGCTGCAATGTGGAATTGGTGCGATGAAATTGGGTTGCTATGATATTCTGATTGGCGTATTGCGCGACGAGCTCAATTAGTTGCAAAGAAGTTGGTCCGGTGGAGTAGAGTTGTTGTGACATTCTAGTTGACGTATCGAGCAACAGGCTCAATGAGTTGTGTGGTGAAGTAAAGTTGTTGTGACATTTTGATTGGCAGGCTCGATAAGTTGTAGAGGAGAAGTAGAGTTGTTGTGACATTTTAGTTGGCGTATCAGGTGGTGGGCATGATGAGTTGCTACGGCAAAATGGGGAAATTGCAAAGGAGTTACTACGACGGGGGCTAAGTAGAATGGAGACTGGAGAGGAATAATAAAATTAGGGTTAGTGCATCTTTTTAAGCTTTTATATATTTTGTAATTTATTTTTTAATTTTGTTATTAATACACTACTCGGGCAATTGGTTAAAAACTGAATCAAGAAATCCTCGTACTACAAAGCGTATAGTTTGATGATTTTTCTAATTGTGTCGAACTGCTCTCCCAAAAAATCGTGTAGTGCAATGTAGTGCAATTTAGTTCGGTTGGTTTTCACAATTTGCCCATTTTTTTGTCCACCTCTAATTGAATCGAATCGATATCAAACTTTTAAGAAATTTTAAATCGAGGATCTAATTGGTTAGGATTAGGATTAGACTCATTTAATCATAACATTTTTCCTCCTTAATTTCAATATATATATTTTTAAAAATATGTGTATATATTTACGTGTTGTATTTGTTGTCTTTATTTTAACAATTGTTAATATTAATAACTATGGACTAATTTTCACTCTCTATTAAATTGAATGAGACTAAAAATCAATCAATTTTAATGCTAAGACTTAGGACCAAACTATCGTTCTTCAATATTTGGTTTGAATTGAAACTTAAACGCTCAATAAATTAATTAAAATTGTGGTGGTAAAGACAATTATAATTTACTCTCTTGAGTGATTAAAGTTAACTCTATAGGTGATATATGAGACTTTTTATTTATATAAATGTTAATGAGTTGAGTTATTTGAGTTTTATATATTTTTAAGATCTAAATAAATCATAATTGAGTTTAAAAATTTGAATCCAAATTGAGTGCATTCACCAAACAAAATTTCAGTTTTGATTGGACTGTGTCTTAATTCCAAATTTTATATAAAATATATCAAAATTTTATATAGACAGCTTATTTAATTATAGAGAATATTTTATAATTTTTCAGCTTCAATTTAAACAGAGAGATATATAATGTATTGCGTAAAGAGCAATTTTTTATTTTAAAAAATTAAAGTAATATTATCAACTCACGAAATTAAATTTTGTATATATTCTATATTTCTCCTTCAGTTTGAAGGTGAATAGATGATTTATTTTTTTTAACCACCGACAAGAATTGACAAATCAATATTCTTAAATGTCAATAAATAATAATAATAATAGTAATAATAATAATAATCCAAAACCATGTATTTTTACTTAATAATTCAATTACAATTGTCTATTAATTAGCCCAACTCAAGAGATTTCTTTCTCTCCCGTTTTCATCTTAAACACACCGCAAACGTACGTAATCAAATCACTTGCTCGTTGGAACTGGCATTTTTAATTATTATTTTTATTAATTAATTTTAACACGTATTTATGATTTATGAATAAAGTAATTAAAAATAAACACGAAAATTGGAAAACAAAAAGGTAAAAGAAATACCCAGCAAGCAACATGCAAAAAAGCAAAATACTTTCCCGTCTTGAGTGGGCTAAGGCACCCCCGATTCTCTCGTCCTATTTTTAGATAATTTCATTTTTACCCCCTAATAATTTATATTATTATGCACTCTCAAGCTCTCTCGCCAACTAAAGGCACAAATGGAGGAATAAATAGAGCTGTCATATATTATATAGTTCATACAAGCAGTAGCCATCCTCAGAATCTAGTCACTTTGTTAGGAGTATTAGATGGTAACATCACAAATTTTTCTTCATTAAATCTTAAATTTACAATAGCAAAAGACCATTAAAATTAACAAATTTAACTATAAAAGTAAGTTTCAGATGTAATATGCATATGCGAGTGCAACCACACACCCAACTATTTAGACCACCAAATAGTTTTGAGCTTATTTATTTATGAATTAATTGAAATCCACAAATCAGGACACATTTTCGGACTCAACTTAATGGGTCCATATGTAATTGTTTGAAGTGGGAGGATGTAAGTGAGTTTTAGACCGAGTACGGGGTTTGCAAAGTGAATATATACATATATATATATTTATTTTAATACCGAATTATATAAATATGTGTGTGTGTGTGTGTGTGGGCGCATATAGCCGCTAATCAGCTTCTCCTGCCCTGTGGGTCGATCTTTACAGCATAGAAAAGCCCTCCCATTTCCCCAATTTCTCTCTCATTCCTCTTTTCGGAGTCACAGTCAAAGCTCCGTTCCTCTTCTTCAACCAGACCATCTGTTTTGTGTTCTGGCCGTTCTCTCCGTTTTGGTATGGACGGTGATGGTGGCGGTGCGGTGGAGGCTGGCGAATCGAACAACCCCGTGGGCGGCGTCGTCACAATCCACATCCGATGCTCCAACGGTTCCAAGTTCTCGGTGCAGATCAGCCTCGACTCCACCGTCGGATCATTCAAGTCGGTTCTCGCCCACAACTGTGATATCCCCGCTGAGCAGCAGCGCTTGATTTACAAGGGCCGCATCTTGAAGGACGACCAAACCCTAGAAAGCTACGGTAAGCCCACCTATTCATCTACATATATGTATCTATATATTTATTTATGCACATTTCTGTGCAGATTTGGTTATTAGCTTTGGAATTGAATTAATTTTGTTGTCATTGGCTGAATATGCTTGACGAGGTGTGGATCATGGCTTTAGGATATATGGATGGCTAAGAGGGTTGCAATTTGGATGGTACAATATGAAATGAGTAAATTCTGAACTGCTTTTACGTCGGTTTGGACTTATTAATATATTGAAGGAAAGTTTTCCCACTAAAGGATTGAAGAGATTGGGATGTTCAAAGTAATTATTGTTGTATATACAGCAGCGACGACGAACTTTCTTTTAGTCTGCCATGTTGTGTCGCGAACTAACAGTGACCAACTTTTAATATAAACGGTAATGCTCGTTCCTAATTGAAGTCAATTTGGTTGTTGGTAGATAGAAAAGAACTGTATGGATTAAAAATGGAAAAGGGGAATGACAAACTGGACTAAGCACCCTGGGGACATAAAGCAGTGGTACATACAGGAAGCGATGAAAACTAGGAATACAAAAATTGAAAGCAGATAAGGAAAACTTTAATACCCCATAAAAAGGCGCTCTGTTTGTTAAAACTGCTGGGACTCGCAACCAAAGCTAAAGAACCTTGTAGGAGTTTAGTTTAACACTTAGAATTATGTGTTGCTCTTATATATTTCACTCAGCACATGAAGAAAATAGACTGAGCAGATGAAATCACCTTCTTGCACTTCTATCCTTGCACTTAACCCCATCCTTCAGCTCACTAGAAATTGAAATAGATTTGGATACCACTAACTGTTATATCCTGAGAAATGTAACAGTTTTTGACCTATCCATACCAGGACAAGCAAAGATGGTCTAAGAATTTTAGAAAAGACCAAGAGATTTAGGCGTATATTGTCTTGGCCAAATAAATAAGGAAAAGGGTATTGGTCCTTTTAAACAAGTCATCTCTTGAAATTTTCATTTTTTTTTTTTATTCCTTTCATGCAAGATGCACCACATAGCACAAAAAGTGAGGTAAACAAGCCTCTTTAATTCCTCATTGAGCAAGCACAACCGCTGCAAAAATGAAAATCCAATGCCTTGTGCACATGGTTCGCTATTGACTAATAAATCAAGTATATAGGACTGTGTCTCTGGCTGTTAGACAACAAAGAAGGAACTGATTCATTCTATGGCAAGTTTGTACTTGAGATATGATGCTAATCATCATTTAGACTTGCTTCGTGTGAGTGAGTCTAAAGAGAAAAGCTACTTCAGGAAGCCCTTGGTCTCCACAGAATTCTCCAAGAAAAGTCTGTTTCTTGTTAAAGGTGATCATCAAGAATTTCAAAAAATCCTTCCATAATTTGATTCTCAATAATGAAGAATATGTTGAACTAAGAGGTCCGCACAAGTATCTTGGGAAAATGATAAAATATCCCATCACCATGCATCTGAAAACTGGCCCTTGACCCAGAACCCTCCTCAGACACTGATGAGATTAAAGAGCTCACGCACACTAATGAGACCTCTTGACAAACCTGCCCCATTAGAAGATCTGATATCTCTGATAGTACAACCATCTCTAGGAAGGCATACCTGCTCTCAATGAACCTTCTATAAGGACACTATCGTTCTTGTGGTGAATCTCCAAAACCACTTACCCAAAAGAGCTATAGTTCCCAAGCTACCATTTGCAGTTATGCTTCATCATTGTAATTTGATCCTTTCCTTGAAGGTTCTTTTTCTTTGCAATTTTTTCCCCTTTTTAATTCTTTTTAATGTTGTTTTTGAAGTATACCTTTTGAGATAGAGACAAGTAGACAACTATTGATTTGTGTGCAATATCCTGCATTTGCAACCATAGGACAGAATGGCCTTGCTCTTAGAATAAGATGGTTAGTGGGGTTTGTTAGTGAAGTTCTTTGCTTGTTTAAAGGTTAGCCATCTCTAAAGATCTTGTGCACTCCTCATTTTATGTTTTTGATGAATAATTTACATGATAAAGAATGACCTCAATCCTGGAATAAGATGGTCAATATTCTTTAGACTATCAGTTTGCTAGCTGTACTTCACCCTCCTATTATAGTGGCAACCTGTTTGTTTCATTTCCATAAATAAGTTTTTATCTTTTCTTCTTGGTTAAATTTGTGAAATCCTATCTATTTGAGGAGCATTTTAATGAACTATCCTTTTGTTTTTCCAATAGACTCAAGTTCCTTGCAGATAGGTGGGACAAGATTTGCTTGCCTATGCCTGGGTTTGGTTTACCTTAATTGATTCTGTTTTCATTATTGATAGGACTGGAGGCAGATCACACTGTCCACTTGGTTCGTGGGTTTGCACCTGCTGCATCAGGCAACACTACAGGTTCAACGAACACTGAGATTTCCGATTCTACTCCAAATGATGCAAGATCTGTTGGTTCTGATCTGGGTGGGGCATTTGGGGGATCTGGCAGGGGGGCTTCCCTTCCTGGACTTAGTTTTGGTGGATTAGGCAGCGGTAGTGGACTATTTGGAGCTGGACTTCCAGAATTTGAACAAATGCAACAACAACTGACTCAGAACCCCAATCTAATGAGAGACATAATGAACATGCCTCTAGTTCAGAATCTAATGAATAACCCTGATGTCATGCGGAATTTGATAATGAACAACCCACAGATGCGGGAAATCATTGATCGAAATCCAGAGCTTGCTCACATACTCAATGATCCTAACACTCTACGTCAGACGCTAGAGGCTGCAAGAAACCCTGAGCTCATGCGGGAGATGATGCGCAACACTGACCGAGCTATGAGCAATATTGAATCTTCTCCAGAGGGATTTAATATGCTTAGGCGCATGTATGAAAATGTCCAGGAGCCGTTTCTCAATGCTACAACTATGGTTGGAGATACTAGAAATGATCCAGGCTCAAATCCGTTTGCAGCTCTTTTGGTGACACAAGGTGGGGGGCAGGGTAGAGATCAGTTGACTAACCCTGCAGATGCTGGTTCTGAAACTACACCTAATTCTCCTGCTCCAAATACTAATCCACTTCCAAACCCTTGGGCCTCTGGTGGGGGTAAGTTGAGCTCTCTTTACTAGCCTTTTGTGGTTTTTCATCATTAGGGTTTTGATTTTTTTTCCCAACGCAACTGATAATGACCTTCTACTTGTCATTTTCTTTTCTGGCCAAAGTATTGGAAGTTATATGATGCTAACTTCAGATGCTGAGAAGCTACTTCTTTTCCTTACACTTCAAAGACTTATTTCAAACAAGGGGTCTCATCTATGGAAGTCAGAAGCCATTTAGACTTCACCTGTATTATATGCAGTCTAAAGTTGTAAAGATAGCTTGACGATTTAGCTTTTTCATGTTTGTCAGAGAGTAGATATGTGACAAGAGTATTAAAGTTGAAAATGCTGGGATTCCACATGTGTATTCTGTGTTCAACTTGAAAATTGTTGTTGAATCTTACCAAATGCTTTATCCCCACTTTGTTGCTTTAATTGATTGCATCCAAAGTGTGGGCTAACTGCATAAATATGATTTTCTCTTAATCCAATCAGCTGCTTATTTTACCTTCCTTGTCAATTCTCAAAACATGTTTAGCTTCTCCCTGTGCGCCCCCCCCCCCCAAAAAAAAAAAAAAAAAAAAAAGAAGAAGGAGAAAAGAAAGAAAACTGCATTTGTTACCTTACCGCTAATGTTGCAGCTGCAGGTGCCCAAACAAATTCCACTAGAAGATCGAATCCTGCTGGTGATGCTAGGATTCCTGCACTTGGTGGTCTTGGTCTCCCAGAGTTTGACCCCATGCAGGGTAATGCTTCATTGGCTCAGGTTATGCAAAATCCAGCTGTATCACAGATGATGCAGTCTCTCCTCTCCAATCCTCAGTACATGAATCAGGTAGTAATTTTCTTTATTATGCAATATCTACATATATTTATATATTAGCAAATATAATATGGTTCATATACCATGAATTTTCTTATTCTTAAACATATTTGGATTTCTAGATTCTTGGTCTCAATCCTCAGCTGCGCAGTTTGGTGGATTCCAATTCTCAACTTAGAGAGATGATGCAAAACCCAGACTTCATTCGGCAGTTAACTTCCCCTGAAACATTGCAGGTACATTGCTCAAGAGATCTGCATTTCTCAACCAAACTCTATTTCTCTCTCAGTATATATGTCTATCTAGAGGGGAAGAAAAAGAAGGGGGGGCTTCATGTTTTAGGTGTTGGTAAAGGATTGAAGCAATGAAGTCTGTTGGTTGCTCGTTAGCATCTTAGTGTCTAAAGAAAACTCTATAATCCTAGCACTTAGTTTTCTTTCCTGTGGGTACCTTCATTCTATTTCCTTGGCCTTGCACCCGCTCCACTTTTAGATATTTCTTTCTTTGTCAAGGTCTTGTTTGGTTTGCTGATTTTCGCTTCAATTCTTCTAAGATTTCATTTTAGGTCAACAAATCCTTCTAAGCTCTGAAGTATTTGGGTTGGTTATTGTATCAGTCTTGAAAGTTTTCTCTTTTTCTTGTTTTTCCCTATTCCTTGAACATTACTATTAGTTACCCCATATTGATTAACAAGCATTAAGTCACAAAGGTGCCAAATTACTACAAGCAAGGGCAACAAAGAAAATAGCTTAGACAATTCATTATCCATAGTATACTCAAACCAATTAAAAAGGTGGTGTGCCATGAGTTCCAATTAAAAAGGTGGTGCAGTAGCAGTTCAAAAGGGAACCTTGTACTAGCAGAGAAACAAAAAGGAGCAGCATGAAACTTTCACTGGAGTACTTGAGATGTAAGAGAACCAACAAGGTGGAAATTGATTCCATGTGTTTCTCATTGATTTCATCCACAATATTATCAAGTTTAAGAACTCAAAAGAAGCTACAGTATGAGCTTCTAGTATGAGTATAGTCTTAATAATGAAATATGTAAATAAGGCTGGAAATATTTCAATTGATTTATGTAATCTCACTGTACAAGTTAATTTGCATCAAACATACTCCAAATTTGTGCACATGAATATTAAAGCTGGCAAAATACTGAGTGAGAATTTATTATTTCAAATCTTGAAACTCTAATTAACCTACCCTTTTCATTCATTTAATCTGGCATGTAAGATCTCAAAACTATCTTAGGAAAATCACATCTGGTATGAATGAATCAGGAAATAGAAAAGATACCCCATCTAATGCAACCGTGGAGGAGGAATGTGTATTTCATCAGCAACACAAGTTTTAATCCCTCCACTACATTGATTCTTGCTCTTTAATCACTTCTATCCTTGGATATATGTTCTGTGAGGCCATTAGATTCCATGTTACATGTAAGGGGTTTCTCACCAAATTTTTTTTGGTCTTCCTCTTATTTTTTTTGGTACAAATTATTTCGTTCCATTCACTCACCTCTCAGGTGTGTCATTATTCTTCTTTTCATACGTTAAAACCATCTTAATTGTGTCTCATATGTCTAAACTTCATCAAATGTTACTCCAACCATGGATTATGATAAAAATACGATTTTACACTGGTGGTTGGCTACTTAATGCAACCCTCCTCTTTTGCCTGAGGTTTGGGATATAAGAAGACATACCTTCAACACTAGAGGGTTGCTGAATACACAAGTAGAGTTAGGGGGAGCCCATATTTGTAGGGTCAATGTCCATATTTGAAGGGTGTTATCATCATCCAAATGTTGTGGCGCTGTTCTTTCTTCCATTCTTCCACACATTTGCAAATGTGTAAATGGACATAGTGATTTACAGAAAAAAAGGGACATAGTGACAAATGTATCCTTTTAATTTCTGTGTGACTGTAACTTCTGATCCATTTTATGTTCTTAATGTGTTCAGTTGTTTATCGGTTCTCTTTGTTTTGTTTCAGCAACTCCTCACTTTACAGCAAGCACTTATGTCTCAGCTTGGCCGGCAAACGTCAGCACGGTAAGTGATTTGACATTTAAATTTATTTTCTGTTGAATGCTAATTTAATTTTTATAATTTTATCTTTTCCTTTATCTGTGTATACATGCATTGTTCATATAGCAGGATGTAATTTTCTTTTATTAAAAAAATAGATCAGTATGTTATTTTTAATTCAGCCAATGTATTCCCAGATTATTTTACTTATTGCATTTATTTGAACAGTTTTCCTGGATTTCTAGGTTTATAATGCCAAGGAGAATTAATTTGATTTGACTCTTAACTCCCTTATGTTCCAACTTTGCTTAATTGCTATTGCATTCTTGCAGGGAAGCTGATCAAACTGGTGGGGGAACAGGTACTTATCATTGATAAAACCGTGTTTTGAACTCTGCTCTTTCGCATAACATGGGATGCCTGCTATAGCCTTTTATTGTAATGACAGTCGAATGTATTTAACTTATTTAGTAGGATGGAGATGTATGATTGAACGACTCTTACCACATCTATATAAAGTTCTTACTCCCAATATGGAGGAACTTACTGGCGGTGGTTCAATATTAAAAATCTCCTACTTCAAAAATGACTGTCCTGTGGTATTGTATTGTTTAATGGATAGGATGCTGCTGGGCTAGGATTGTGTTATTGCATCACTTTGCATGGCATACGGATGTGAAATCTGATGCTACCTCCATATACGATAGTTCTATTACAGATAATAAGAGGAGAAATAAAAGATTTTACATGAATGTTTCTTTGTTATTTTTTCTCTTGGTAATCGTGACACTATTTGTCCAATGGCAGGAACACTTGACAACGTGGGGTTGGAGATGTTGATGAACATGTTTGGAGGACTTGGGACTGGAAGCCCAACTGTTCCTAACAGACCCAACGGTGACTCTTATTTTCTTTCCCATGTGTCTTACGATGATTTACTTTGCCATGCCACTTGTGGTTTACTTCTCCTGTTTTTCCATTTGCAGTACCTCCTGAAGAACTTTATGCCACCCAGCTCTCGCAGCTCCAAGAAATGGGTTTCTTTGACACTCAAGAGAACATACGGGCGCTGGTAGCCACTGCAGGGAATGTTCATGCGGCAGTGGAGCGGCTGTTGGGAAGTCAGGGCCAGTAGATTGTGGTTGTTACTTGTCTGCTCGTCTAGACATATTGTCAGATGGGGCTCAATGAAGTAGGGTTCGACAGGACTCTTGAGGCGCCGTTTTAAAATCTTATTTTGGCTATGAATAAGTACAGATTATGATAGAGGTGCAAACTTCTTTTCATGGCTTGTTATTGTGGAAACCAAACCCCAACCCCCCCGCCCGCCCCCCGCGGCCTTTTTCTCATCGACCCCCTCCAGAATCAAAAAGAAAAGACAAATGGAAATTATATGAACTTTCAGAGTGCTATGTATATACCCTATTTCAGAGTCGTGTCTCACGAATTGTCTACTTACAAAATTTCCCCAATTTTTGGGGGCAATTGTACCTTTTCTTACCTTCCACCACTGGATGGGGGAAAAAAGTTGTTGCAATTACAGTAGAACCTTTCTACTATTTCACATTTCATTCTTTCTGGATACTCGGCTTATACTATTTCCTGTTGTTTCTCTAGTAATCTGACGACTTATGGGTTTAATAATGGTTTGAGGATATGTTTTGTTTGTTTTTTTTCCCTTTTGGTGAGGGAAAAGGGCTTGAAGGGAACTCAAGGTAAGCTCGTATCTTCACTGTGACTGGTGCTACCCACAAAACTAGGCAACCTGATGTTCTTATAAAAGATGACAACGTTCTCTTCTGTTTTGTATTTCCAGCCAAGGATGGTAAATAAAGATCAGAAACTCCAAGAGGACACTCAGGGCTGGCAGAAAGGTGGCCCAGTTCTTCGTGAAGTCCTATTGTAATATTATTTTGAAGTAAAAAATATAGACTAGAATGTCATTCATACGTTTGTAAAAACCGACATACAATCTTCAACTCAAGGACACGAGGGGGAAGCTAAAAGGAGGAGATAACCATGATTCGGCGTAGATGACTAACGATTTTCAAATGAGAAACCAGTGAACATTGACTCGTCAGGCGGGATGATGAATGCCAGTCTAAAAGCCATAGAAAGGCAAATTGGACACTTTTGTTCAACTGGCCTACGTACCTCTTTCTTTCATCCATCAAAGAGAATTGAACGTCATTATCTTTACGTTCACCTACTAGCTAGTCAACATGCGTTAATCTTAAACTTGATTAATTAATTGCTATAGTTTGAAACTACTGACATTCACGAATTGTAGCTAATTAATAGTTAAATAATATTTGACTCTTCCTTCCTTCACAAGGACTGAGTTTTCAACAAGCATGGGACATTTTGAGTTATTTAATTAGGAACTTGAAACACTCAATTTCTTTCAATTTTAGTTGCACTGCCCCTATTTGTAAGCTCTTTTGGAATAACTTTATCATATCATTCATGTTTGGTGGATGATAATCTTATTAGGAACTTCTTTGATATTATCATAATTTTTTTTTATCTGCTAATGATTTTGAATGACTAGACAATTATCAGTTAAATTATAAAAAAAGATAGCATTAATATGCATGCATGCATGCATTGATCAATGCACCAACGCAATAGAGTTGTAATTCACTAGCTAGTTACATCACTCAAATGATCACCAAATATGAAAAATCACAGTTCGTTTGAAAATTAATAAAATTTAATTTTAATATTATTAGAAAAGTTTTAAAAAGCGAGTTTTACTTAGGTTCAATTTTAAGTTATATATTATCTTAAAAAATACACAAAGAAGCTTTACATTTAAGGGCAATGCTTTTCAAAATAAATTGAAAAAAAATTGTTTGACTAGCTCAAGAAAATGATAGAGTATCAAATTTTAAATATTTTAAACTTTTTCTTCTAATTTTAGTTGAATTATTTTTATTTATGGAGAATAAATGATTATCAATGAAAATGGAAGATCTCCAGCGACCGAGTAAGAAGGTTTAACGGTTAATTTCGCGCCTTTACGATAAAACAATGGAGTCCTGATTCCATACTTCCACAACAGCTAGCGACACAAACCGATGCACCCTTCATCAACAGACAATCTGAACGTTCAAATCCATCGGCTACCAAATTGAACGGTCTAAGACGAAGAGACGCAACCTTTCCCCTAAGCCAGACGAGTAACCGTTAACTGAAAATAACCGCCAATTCAAAAATTTCCCACCAGTATATATAACCACCAAGCCCCCTGCATGTTCCTCACTTGTCTTCCGATATCCATTGGCTTCTTTATTGCAAAGTATCCGGTGGTTATCTTCCTGGCAAGTCTCCATGGCCGATTCCGGAAACTCTCCCGACCGAAGCACCCGAGAAGTCCCTGAAAACGTCGGCCAAGGGTCCGGAACTGCTCCTCCGGAAGTTCCAGTTACTGACCTCCCCGCCGCCGTACAAACCGGTGGCGAGGGCAGCTCTACTGCTGCTTCTGGGTCTGGACCTTCTGAGCCCGCACCGCGGCCTCCTCTTCCTCCTCCTCCTCCTCCTCCTCCTGCGGCTGCTGCTCAGGCAGCAGGCGGTGGCCCATACGTTTGCCACTTGTGCAACCCGCCCAAAACGTTCGACAACGACAGGGCAATGGCGGGGCATATGCGCAGGCATAGAGACAGGGCATGGAGAGGTTCATTTCCACCTCCAGTCTTTAGTAGAGAAGAATTCATGCACGATGACATCGCCAGGGGGCTGCTTAATCCCCCAATCCAAGAACAAGAGGCGGCGCTCGCCGCCGAGAGGGCTGAGAGGTTTGTCCACCACTTCGATCTGAACGTGGGGGTGCCGGGGGCGGACGAGCCTGCCCCGGCCGGGCCATCTGGGGGCGACATTCCTGCCACTGGTCTCTCGGAGGACGACACTGACTGAAAGGAGAGAAATTTCCGAGGTCGGCCTCACCGGGATATGTTTTTTTGTTTATTCTTCGAAGATGATTGTTATTATCTTACATATACATATGCATGGCATTAGACCTGCAACAATAAATTATTGTAACGATCATTTCATAATAATAATGTGGATTTATTATTATTATTATTATATTCGTACGCAGATGTTTCCAATATTACTTACTGCATGAATGAGAGCTCATAATGGAAATTATCAATGCATTGCTAATAAGGCCTGTAGATGTGAAATATGCAGCCGTGGGTTTGATTGTAGTTAGTCACTGAAACAATAATTATTATAATATATGTTATTAGCAAACCTTATGTAATAATATCTAATTTATGTGATTTTGTTGATTTCAATTAATTAATTCTTGAATAATATTACTTTTGGTTAATTAATAATATCTCTCCGCTAAAAAGATTAGGTCTGTCGTGTTTGGTGGGGGGTTCCCGGCCTCATATCTTCTGTAGTTTTGGATTATTAAGTAATCCACATGCATGTGGATTTCCGAGTCGATCTCTTCATCACTCGCATTTCGCTAGCTGTTGGAGTTCGTATGAACTAGAGTTTCTGTTATTATCTGTTTAGTTCATATAAATTTTCAATACAATAGGTCTAGAAAGTTTCAGCTGATCACAGTCAAATATCTTCGTTTCTTTCTGCAACAGCGAATGTTTTTATAATTCAATAATTAAATGAATATGTCATTGCATTTTAAGGTATTTTGATATGTGTTTTTTTGGCCATATTTTTCAAACTTACAGAATATCTAAGCCATGGGAGGACGGCAACCCAGGTTCCTCCATCTCCGTGTTGCGTTTCAACTAGGAGGAGGAGTAGATGGAGAGGACTGGGTTATTTGTGACCACTGTCTTAAAGAGAACTAAATGTGAAGCCAAAAAATGCGAGAAACATCTGCATGAACACTTGAATAGGTGCTTGAAACATGTAGGCAGTCAACAACACAAGAAAATAACAGAGTATCAAGCGTAGTCATGTATTTGATTAAGAAACTTCTCATAATGAGTACCCGTTTTCCATAGTGGATGTTGGTTTTAGGAAATTTGTTAATAGTCTTCAACCCAATTTTAAAACGGTTTTAAAAAAAAAAAAAAAAAAAACACAATAAAGTGTGATGTGTTGAAACTTTATTATGTAGAGAAACAAAAAACATATAAATTGTTAGAGAAAATAAACAGTAGGGACATTGATATAGGAAGTTAATCCACCATTACGGTGGACAATACTACCACAAGTGATGCTGAATATGTGATAGTGTTTATTTTTGGACTGCAACACAATGAAGAATCGAAAAATCCGAGGAAGTTGCACGCCTGTTGCCTCACCCACATACTAAATCTTTGGAACTTGATGTAAAAAGTCACTAGAATTGACCCCATTTTATGCTTGAAACGGCATTAGTGTACAAAGATGTGTTCACGTGTGTGAAATAAAATAAGAAGAGCTATAACTGATTGCCAATTGAAAATGATTGGTGGTTGGTAAAAGAGAAGTTTAAGGTTGAAGAAGTTTAATAGCCAGAGAGTTGTTTTCTGGAATTATACATACGCCACACTTTAATTGGTACTTGGGTTCCTAAATTTTGTGAGATCAAACTAGCCTTGGTTCAATGGCGTGACAACACAATTAAGTCCATTAGTGAGATGGCAACACAAGCTGGCACTCTCCAATATTTTTCATACTTTTCTAGCATTTGAAAAATATTGGAGAGTGCCATATCACTTGTGTTGCATGTCTCCTAGATCCAAGGTATAAAATGAAACTTGTGCAGTATCTTTTTCCAAGTATTTAGTGATGCATGCAAGCTTGAAAAGTTCTTCAAAATTGTTACGATTTGCTTCACGACTACCTATTTAGGTTGAAGTATAGTCGAAAGCAGCGGGGTAGGATCTTCTTCATCTAGTCATTCAATGCTTATAGATGTTAACGAGAATGATCCTTTGGCGAAATTTGATTTGTTTGTAATTAGATGTGTGGTGTTGGTAGGGTTAACGCAAAATTGATTTTGATGTTTTGTGGTGGTGGATGACACATGGGATTAAATTTCCCACCTTACAAAAGATAGCTCCAGATATTTTGGCTTTTCCTATGTCCACAGTTGCATCAGAATTCAGTTTTAGTACAGATGATAGGTTGGTTTCTCCAAAACGCAATAGACTTTATTTGACTAGTTTAGAGGCGTTGATGTGCATACAAAGTTGGTGGCGCAAAGTAAGATAAATGGTAATTACACAAATTTAAAATGTTTTATCGATTTAATGTATTTGTCCTTTCTTAATGAAATATATATTGTTTGTTTATAGCTAATAAGAAGACATGCCCCCCAAATTTTGTGATGAAGACGAGAATCTGGATGAGAACTGCAGCAGGTTTGTTTGTTGATAAAGATTTATATCGATTCATATGCTATTTAAAGATAATTTGCAATAAGAAGTATGATTTTTGTGACATTGCAGTGGTAGTGATCATTTTTCTCAATTTCCCAGCCGGTGTTAGATTTTATTACATACGATAACCATATATATGTCTGCTCTGTAATTAAGCTCCTTAATTGCATTCGCCTTTTGAACTGATAATTCATCAATTTTGCCAATTTCTTGCTGTCAAACTAATTCTAATTAGTGGGCTGTTTATCTTCTTGTTAGAGGACTGCTGAGCCAGAGCTTGTCTGGGACTTCATCACCAGGATTGAAACCCTATAGTAACTTGCAATCTGTGTAAGTCATAACCATCTTTCTTTTATGCGATTTCATATAGTGTGATTATTTCCAGTTTCCCCTTCATTCAATGCTTTTAACTGTATTTTTATGGGGATAATTATGTAGGTTGCCGCAGAATAATGGCATTTCAGGTCCTATTCCTTTTCCTGCTGCAGATAGGAAGTTGTAGAAGCTTCAGACGCTGGATCTATATCCAGCAATAAGTTCAATGGTGAAGTACCCAGTTCTTTGGGAGACCTAAAGAACCTGAATCATTTGTATGTTTCAGTATTTCTTCCATATTGGTTGCCCTAGACTTCCTGCATGGTAGGACACTTCGGAGCAGAAACTGCATATTGATACTGAGTATTGTGTGTTGTCTGAGCGACATCAGATATATCCATATATCTACCAACTTATTTTAATTGAGCTGTACCTTCTTCTTCATTGTTTCTCCGCCAGGAGCTAGCATTGTTTTGTGATCTTATCTTAATACTGATTGCGGAGACCTTAACTTCAAAAATCTCAGCAATTCTGTGCCAAAGTTATCAGCAAGAACTTCTTTTCAAGTGAGCTGTCCATCGTCCTTATATTGTTAATTTGGATACTTTATATTGTCTGTGTGTTTAAGGGTCTCTGACTTCCATCATTCTTTGTTGTATGCACATCTTCAGGGAGGGTTACAATTACCAAACACATTCCCCACAACATGCTTTCTCTTCTCTTGTAGTAGTAACACTATTAGCTTGCTTCCAATTGATCCCCTATATATAATCTTTAGGTAAATTATAATTTACTTATTTTGTTTATAAATTACATATCTAAATAACTAAAATTTTCATAAATTGTTTCATTACATTAGTGTGTGGATAATTAATTAATTTTACAAAATGTATATATGTCAATGTATATTGATATAATTTTATATACACATAAAAAAAAAGTTCCCATAAATAAAGAAGCGTAGTTGTAAAATATAAAATAAAAATACAATATTTAAAATGCTTCTCTAGAGGCAGATAATTCAACATATGAATGTAACACTTTTTAATATAGATTCATCAATGCTCGTAATATATATATATTTTTTTGTAATACACGATATATTGTCACTAAAAATATAAAAAACCCTAATTGTTAAAATTAGTATAAAAATATTTTAAATAATTTACACACACATTCGGACACTGTTCTTTGCCCACCTTCTCAAAACCTATATATATCATTATCTATTAGGAAAATATAATAAACTACCTGTTGTCTAATATATATATATATATATAGCATCCCGCATCGGGCAAACAATGCATTAAGAAAAGCTCCAGGTAAACGTGAAATTACCACGGTTAATTCCTAATTGATTTTATTTATTTCTCCTAATGGGATCTTAATGATATATAGTTGTAGGGGGAATCCACAAATGTTACAATATAATTATTTGACAATATATATTCCAGGAGAATATATGCTTTTGACATTTAAGGACATATGTAAATACATATATTTTTTAGATTACCACGTTTGGTCGAAAAATCCCTTAAGCTCAAATTAATTGTGGTGAATTCAATCAAAACAAATTTGAGAAAAATATATGCTAAATGGATGAAGTTAAAGCACCAAAATCTCAATTATTGGGGAAATTCAGACTTAAGGAGTGTTATTTACCAAGTTGGTTGTCTAACATGATCTGGTAAAAATTCTAATTTCATTTCTATACAAATTCCTTCTAATAATGATAAAAATATTATTGTATTAACACTGTTTAGCATATTAAAATTTCTTAAAATGAACCAAAGATTCACAACCATCAATATCATCATCATTAATATCGTAATATTTGCAATCATGAATAATAATAATAATAATAATATCTCATTAATTCAGTAATATTTGCTCTATCCATGCACATAATAATATCAGATACACATCATTATATTACAAGAATATTGCAGATAACTTACTCCTACAGGCGTAGTACAGTTGGTTCTCAAGTAACAAATTGCGCCCAAGAATATTGCAGATAACTTGCTTGTATTATAATAAATGCACCTTTATTACTAAATCATCGATTATTGCAAGAATATTGCAAGTTTAATCCCATGCATATATATATATATATACATATAATATAAGCAAGCAAGCATATAGAATCCATCAAAAGCCATACATTCCAGTACTAGTTGAAGATGAAAGTTGAGAACTCACTAGGATCACTTCCTCATTGGCCATGACAGCCATGGTGGCCTCATGGATTTCTAGTGGAGGGTTCAGCAGCTATTGCCGGCCGCAGTTGAAAGCGGTGCTACTGGTGGCAAAGGCCAGCGAAGCCTCTCCAGAAATGGGCCGGCTCTTCAGTTGACTAACCTCTCCGCTCCCGTCGACCGCTACTTCTGGCGCCGGCCCTTCTCAGCCTGCCGGAGATAACCCACCACCGCCAAGCACCTCCTCCTCCAGCTCAGCCCGCTGGCGGCGGTCCATACATTTGTAAATTGTGCAAGTGCAACCCACCAAGAACCTTCAACAATGACCGGGCATGAGCACAGGCACAGAAACGGGGGGTGGAGTGGCTCATTCCCGCCTCCGATATTTTAGTAGAGACGAATTTTTGGGGGATGAGAAGGCAAGGGCGCTATTGAACCCCCCATGGAAACACAGGAGGCGGCGATCGCCGGCGAGAATGCCGAGAGGTATGTGCGCTACTTTGATTTGAACGTATGGTTTCCGGGAGCGGACGAGCCGGCCCCGGAGGGGCCATCTGGAGGCCAAATTCCTGACATCGACGAGCCTGCCTATGCCCTGGAGGGCGACAGTGACTAAAAAGGAGAGATTTCCGAAGTTGCGACAATGACGAAAAGGGAGAGATTTCCGAAGTTTCAATTTCAACGCCAAATAAACTACTGTAATTTCAAATATAATATTACGTACATATAGTTACTATGAAAGGTGTCATTAAAGGATGGTAAGGTAGACATTGTATTCTAAAAATAATTAAATAAATTATTATAATTTCAAATTCAGTAACACATTAGTCATTATATGATAAATATTATCTTGAGACCATGAATAATATTTTAATTTCATTAATAGTGTCATATATACGAGGCGATTTAAGGTTATTGAATTGTAAGGTGATTGCGACTGTGTGGTATATCTAGAATCTTGATTTGGGTTTCCATTTAATCACTTTGCCCTTATTCTTTTGTAAAAGTTAAAATAATTATTCTCATCTCTCTCATTTAGCTCATAATGCAATAAAAACAAAAAACTCCTGTCTATACATGGCCCTCACCGATGGTGAGCTTAGAAACATTGCAATGTACTCATCAAGTCGATTTTCAGTCTCTTGTATACTGACGTGTTATTTTATATTAAATCAATATAAATATATACTACTACTGAAAAAAAAGTTCACAAATGAGCTCTAAATAGCATTTTCATTCTTTAAGTAGGGTAGTGCGCCTGAAAGGAATCCCTAATTTGCAAAAGTTTTGGCATTAGAATAAATATATATTTAATAGGAACGGTTGGTGTTCGATGGTATCGCTTAATGACTGCATGTGCATTAACTACATTTTGTGCAGCAAGTTAACTAACTCGCTATGATTCGTGTGCATGGGATGATGGGACCAGAACCTGACCATCCATCCATCATCACCTTTGTAATCGTTGCTTGCTTGGTGTATATATGCTTAACTAGGTTTCTATATTCCATTTCATTTTGTATTTCAAAACTGTGAAGAGCAGAGAACATGGAAACTACCCTGTCTTTCACCTCGCTTTGCTGGAAAACTCAAAGATGGCCCGTGGACCCATTTTACGCCCTGGATTTGGGTTGGCTTGTCTCTCTCAGATGGTTTTTGGGTCAATGAGCACTGTACCCTATTTGTGCAATTCCTAGCCCGACGACTTTGAAGTTTGGAGGTGGCTGCCAACCCTACTGTTCGACGATGTTTGGGAAGATGTTGGATGCGGTGGACCTGGAGTTGCCGGAAATGCAAGTGGACCATTGGCTTGTGTACCGGAACATGGGTGCCTATGCTGGAGCTCTAGCCAGTGACTCCAGTGACTTTGCTGCCTCCGACATTAAACCTACCTAGCCTGTTCTATTGACCTTAAATTACTATAATTTCTATGAGATCACTAAGGTAAAGGGTCAAAGAGATGAGACTTTTATTTTCGTAGAAGTGGTTCTTTGATATCCAATGAGAATCGCTTTGGACGGAACCCTACTCTACTATATCACTTTTATAATCAAATGTTACGATTTTCCTAATGAGGAAACAAGAAATTCGGTAATAGAATCGGGCCATAACACTACAGTATTTATTGTCAGCCCCATCTTTGACAGGCAATCAGCGGGCCAGTTGGCCTCTCTCCAAGAATGGGGCTATCTCCCAAATGAATTTAACAACATTTTGTATATTATTAGTTGCGCCCAATCCCTATGTCTTGTTGCTAGCAAATGATAAAAGAATAAGTCTTTGACTGTGACAACAATGAAAGACCAAGTGTCGCGGAATGTTAGCCAACAAGTGACTTCCTAGCTGCTACTTGATCTATCTCATTAACTGCAGAATACACATGAGTGTACTTCCTACTCGCAAATGGGAAAAGAATACTTCTTAGACTGTGGCCGACACTAGAGAAGAAACATTTAGGGCTTGTTCTCTTTGTTATTTTTGGGCCATTTTCTATTTTCAGTTTTTCAAAACAGTGAAAACGTATTCTCTTTGTTGTTTTCAAAAACACTTTTTCGAAAACAAGAAATTTTTTTGTAAAGGAAATTTAAAACGACAAAAAACTATTTTAACTATTTTTAACCAAAACACGGTTAAAAAACCAAAACGTGAAAAACGGTTGTTGCCTCTTCTCTTTTCGTTCTCTCTTGCAGATCTGATGAGCTCTCTCCCTTCCCTCTCCTCTCTTGTTGTCTCTTATCTTTCCCTTCTCTCTTCCTTGCTTTATCTCTCTCTTCCTTCTTGGCCGGCGACGCATTTGCCACGGCCATTTCTGTCACGTTCCGCGATCTCGCTTTTCCTTTTATCTCTTCCAAATCAGAGTCCTTTGTCTCTTCCTCTCTCTCTCTCTCTCTCCCCCTTGTTGGCCAACGACACACCTGCCATGGCCATCACAGCTGCGAGCCATCACTGCCACGACCAATAAGATTCACCTCGCCTCGCCTTCATCGTTTTAGCAACTCTGTCGCGCCTCACCTTCTCCTATTCCCGTCGTTGTAGCAACCCAAATCTATCGTTCACCTACACCATCGATCACTTCCTCCTACGGCTCTTCCTCTTTAGGTTGAAGCCCTTGTACTTGTTGGAGGATTATGTATGATTTTGTATTTTTGTATGGTTAAATCTGGATCTGGATCTGTGAATTTGTTCTATGAGGAAATATGTATAATTTTGTATTTTTATTTCTAATTCGGTGATTGTTGGTATGATAGGTGATATTTTTATTGGTGGTTAGATGATTATTTTGAGTATAATTTTGTGTTATTATTTGAAAGAAATATTCATGTTCCCTTTCAAGTTTTTGAGACAGTACTCTTCACTCAATTCTTCATTTGATGCTACTAGCTATCCTTTTGGAGTTTATGATCTTGGGTTGTTGTAATACAAGCTTGGGGATTAATCCTCATTGTATTATGTGGTGTATTTGAAAGGAAACAAATAGGATAAATTTTAAGAGCAGTGGGAGCCAATCTAATTGAATGAAAAGAACTATGTTTGCCTTTGAATTGGGCCAGTATCCCATGCCCCATTAGTGTTGCATTTTTTGCTATTAGTTTTGTTCATTGAGTTTATTTTTAATTTTTATTTTTATATTTTTTATTTTTTTATCAAAGTTAATTTATTTCTTGTTTTTATTTTTTATAACAAGAAAAAAATATTACAAATTCACCAACTTCAAAATATATATTATTTAATAATATACTAGTATTAAACTGTTTTAATTTAATAAATAATCAAATTTATTAAATAAAATATTATAAAATAATTTTTCTCAAAATTCAAATGTGAACGCATTTTCTAGTTTTCAGTTTTGCAAAATAGTTTACCAAAATGACAAAAAGAAATAATTTTTAATAATCTCAAAATAGAAAACTGAAAATAAATTCAAAACTCAAAAGTCAAAACTGAAATACAAAGAGAACACTGCCTTAATTCTTATTAGATGATGATTCTCATTACGTGAAACCTAATTCTGCTATGATTGTGGTTTAGATCCTATAAATTGACAATCTTAGTTTAGAGTTTGATAGAACACTCTCAATAATCTATATATAGGAGAATACTTATTTATATTATTGTGGTTGTGTGTCATGTATTCCATAATTTGATAGTTATAATCCCAATATATAGTGTAACTAGTTACCTGAAGTCGTAAAATATATCTGTTTAGTTTGATTAGTGAATTATCCCCATATGATGAGATCATTCATGTAGACTATTAAATTGAATCCAGTTAATTTTTCATGTCGAGATTTTCTAATTGATTTCTGTTTATGTTTATATTCTTTATTTGTATGATTCAATTCTAACAACGGATTACTCTGAGTGTTTCGTAGTGATTTTACCTAAATAACATTTTTTGCCAAAAACATAGGTGCTTTAACTAGCAACTTCAATGGCCAATAGAATCCACTTAGCCTAATGTATGTGGCTATCAAAAAAGTTATTGTATTTTGACTTAAAAGAGGTCAATTGGTCATTATATTTTAAAAATGTTAATAAGTTATGGTAAATGCCAACTTAAGCTCTATCCCTAGCCAAATCTTAATTTAAAAATTAAACTTGAAATCATATTCCAGACACATTGGAAAGTATATCATTGCATGTGTTGTGGGGCGATGGCAACTATGTTGGCTTCTTTGAATTTTAATTTGGTGTTCAATTTGGATATTTGCAATATAGAGTTTTTTGAATTTAGATTTGAAGTTTAATTTATGAATTTGTATTTGAGTAGGATTCTTTTGATTAAAAATAGAGTTGATGTCGATCGTTAATAACTTTAAAAATGTCGACATTAAAATGACATTTGCCATAATTACTAATGTGACTTTAATTAAGTTTGAAAGTAAAATGATTTATTCGATCATTTTTGAAAATAATAATAACTTTTTTTAATTTATAAAATATGGTAGGCAATTTCATCCCAAGCCAAAGTATACTTGCTTATTTAGTTTTGATACTTTGGCCCCAAAATCTTCCATTAATTAATGATGAACTTAAATGAGTTTATTTCATATTTGGATATCTCAATCAAAAATATGATTAAGATAGAATTTTTATAATTTAAATTCTTTTCTTATATTATTTTTTATAATTTATAGTTAAGATATGTGCCCAATGTTATTCTATAAATAAATTATTCGATCGCAACAAAGTAAACTAATAATTAACGTAGGTGAAATCATAACTGTGAATATCATTTAAGATATATGACCTATTATTCTCTCTTTAAATAATAGACTATCAGTGGTTTATCATTAATTACGCTGGAGATTTTGAGTTTAATTTGGGTTGAAAAATAAGGGAAAGTTTTTGAGTAATTTTAATTAAAATATGTTCTGGTTATTTGTTTTCTTTGAATATTTTTGGAAAAGAATCACAATTAATTGGTAAATTAAATCAATCATTATCAATACTAACAGTAATACGTACTAAATAGTAGATCACAATAATCATCATTAACTTATATATCCAGTAATATTCCCTCTTATCTATATAAGGATATAATCTTCTCATATCTTTATCATTACTACAAGAATATTGCAGATCACGTGCTTCTATTCTATTATAATAAATGCATCCTTTTAGTAAAATCGTGATTATTACAAAGAAGATTATTGCAACCATGCATATATATATATGTATATGTGTTTGTGTGCATATAACAATCAAACAACAGAGAACCGAAAGCCCCACCTTCACCATGTAGCCAACTTCAGAAGCTCTCCTTCTAGTCCCTATAGTCTTCTTGATGGAGAGTGCTTGAGTGTCACCGGCCACTTCCTCAGCCCTCCGGCCCCGGCTGCCTCTCGGACTTCTAGTGGAAGAGTACAGCAGCTGCCCCCCTCGCATTCTCATCTTCCATATACTCTTCCCGGCTGAATGTCGGCGGAGGAAAGGATCCCCTCCATTGGGGGTTTCTGTGCGTGTGCTTATATTCGCAGTCCTTTTGGGCCATATATATATATATATATATATATATATATATGCAGACGCGCAGCGACAGTCAGTGGAGGGGGTCCTTTCCACAGTCAACATTCGGCCGGGAAGAGTTTATGGAAGACGAGATAATTGCGAGGGCGCCAGCTGCTGAACCCTCCGCTGGAAGTTCATGATGCCGCCGAGGCTGGAGGAGCTATATATATATTACGATCGAGGAAGGGTCTATAGTGAGTGAGAGGGTCGAGCAGTCTCCATCAGGAGGAAGAGGCCAGGGACTAGATGGAATCAAAGCTTTCGATTCTCTGGTTGTTAGATTATAATACATAACATATATATCATCATCTGCAATGGTACGTAATCATCCTGAACTTGAAGGGAGAAGCTGGTGGCAGAGAAGGCTAGCTACAGACAACAGATCGAAATGGAGGCTTATTTTTTTTTTTATCCAATTTAATAACGAGCGTGCATTTGTTATAGTCATATATAGGCACGCGGTATCAGTATGTTATGTATTGAGGTAGACTGAGACTGTATCCATAAACATCTTCATCTTTAATTATATTAGAAATATTGTTTTTTTTCTTAAATCATTCAGGGAGTTTCTAATTAATTCCATCCTTGCATGCATTTTCGATCGAAAGCTTGACCACCTCATCGCCGACAATATATATTTATATATATATATGCTCTGTTTCCTATATATAAAAATAAAAATAAAATTTAATTACGATTCATTATATATATTACAATGCAATATTATTGTAGACAAAATTACTTTATCAAACATATATTTTTACTCTCGTACAACTTAAATTAAATAATTATATATCATAAATTGAACTCATCTGATGGCATGTGTTATATATGTGTAGCAAAAGAAACAATGACTAAATCAAGGATGCAGGTATATACATATAATTATGATCATTGAAGACTTGATTTAATAAATATAAATCACTATTAACAGCATTCAACCATAAAAACAATGCCAAAAAAAAAAAATTATCTCTTTTTCTTTTTCATAAATAGATTATTCTAATTAGCACTTACTTCATTAAATTACATACCACCTTCATATGCTTCTTAAGGTTGTAGATAAAAGTAATGTTTTTATTTGTTTATCTAATTAAATTGAAAGGATAATTAATGCTTTATTAGTCCAACTAAATAGGGGACAGGGAGGGGCAAACGAGGAACCTCCCCTCCCTGTAAGACTGTCTATTTGAATTGACTAAGATAGTAAGATATCATTCTTCTCAAACTATATAAAAAGGGTTATCAATTAAGAGACACATGCCGTCCCAAAACCTCAATTTTGTGTAAGTTGTTTCAGAAATTCAGTAATAACTTTAATTTTCAAGACCAAAAAGAAAATATATAATTAAGAAGGCACAGAATACACAATGTATAATTAAAATCTTCAATTTTTATATTCAAAACAGAAATAGAATAATATTTTTTATAACTCCATTAAATTTTTATAAACGATAACATTTAACAGTTAAAATTTATAAATTATATATATTGAAAATGAAGACATAAAATTAATTAAAAAAGTTAATTACAAGTGGAGGCTATATTTATCTTTCCAACGATTATTTATCAAACTAATTAATTAGTAACGACCAACGGGTACGAAGGTTTAACAATTAATTAGCCTCGCCGTCGCGCCTCCAGAGTAAGGCGCCAGCCAGCCTTGATACCATACTCGCACATCAGCGTGGCAGACCCATGCACCTTTCATCTGGACAGTCAATATATTGGCTACGAAATCGAAAGGTCCAAGATGAAGAGACGCATCCTTTACCATAACCCAGATGAGTAACCGTTAACTGAAAATAACTACCAATTCAAAATTTCCCACCAGTATATATAACCCCCAAGCCCCCATACAGATTCGTCACTTGTCCTAATACCCATTTATCGCTTATATATTTATCGATCCATTCCTTATATATTGGCAAGTAACGACCGTAAACCATGGCAGATTCTGGAAATTCTCCCGATCAAAACCCACAACGAGGCTCCGGCAGCGCTCCTCCAACTCCCCGCGGCCAGGCACCAACTCCCAACCCAGCCGGCGAAGGGTCCTCCAGGAATGTGCCAGTCTCTCGATGGTCTCCCAGGCCTAGACTTGGCGGTGCTGCAAATCCGGGGACTAACCAACCCAGAAATGTTGCAGGCGGTGCTGGTGCTGGGGAGGGCACTTCGACCGGTGCCTCAGGCGCCGGTCCTTCTGAACCTCCTCCGGCCGACGACCGACATCCACCGCCACCACCGCCTCCTCCTCCCGTTCCTCAGCCAGCCGCCGTTGGTGGATACAGTTGTAATCTGTGCAATCCACCAAAAGCATTCAATAATGACCGAGCGTTATCAGGCCACATGCACATGCACCGAAACCGCAATTGGAGGGGTTCGTTTCCACCTCCGGTATACAGCCGGGAAGAATTTTTGCAAGACGAAACTGCCAGGGTTCTATTGAACCCCCCGTTAGAAGTTCAAGAGGCCGCCCTGGCGGCGGCCCGCGCCGGGGAAGCAGGGCAAGGCGGGAGAGCCACTGTTGCAGGAAGGGAAACAATTATTCGGGATTTCGATTTGAATGTGAGCTTGGAGGGAGCGAACGAACTGGCTCCGGCTCCGGCGCCGGGAGCGGGGCCTTCAGGCGGCGGCATTCCAGACCTGAATGAGCCTGTGGACGAAGAGGGAAGGGAGTAGATAGAGCTTCTGAAGTTGGTGGGATCGTTGGGTTGAAGGAGATTATATAATAAATAATTAATGATGCATGGTTTAGTTAATTATATAATAATTTGGAATAATAAATAATAAATAATGGGCTTGTAGGATGATGTTTCATTTGTTTGTTCCTTGCAACTCTCTGTTATATTTGGTATATGCATGCATGCATGCATGGAACGAAACCTGAATTCTTATTGCAATAACATATTTATAATAATAATTAGTTAGTTATAGTTAAGAAATATACATGCTTGTTTGTTTGTTTGTTTTTCTCTTTGTTTAATTTATTCTGCTGGTGCTGGGCATGGGAGGGAGGAAATTAAGGATTCTTGGTAGCGCCGACAAATACCCAATTCGAGTACTGTGCCGTACGTGCTGCCTGCATGCCGCGGGAGAAGGTTAGTATTGAATGTTCTTAATTAGTTTAGTAGTAATAATAATTATACCTTTTTCTGGATCTGGATTACATACAATAAATAAATAAATAATTTATGCTGATGATTTGGGTTTAATTGGAAGGGGATAATGGAAAATGAAAGCAACAGAGAGAGATGAGATGGATGGATGGATGGATCATGGATGGATGGGTGGATGCTGCCAGATTGACTGACCGATGATCCTCGATCGGATATGATAATATTCCAGTTGCTGACTGCTGACTGCTGAAGATTTATTAGATTGTAGACTGCCAATGTTGTTGTAATCAGTCACCAACTTTGAAATATTATTATTAATCATTCTAATTCTAATAAAAACAAGCTTTTTATTTGCTAAAAACTATTCTTGTCTTGTAATTCCAATTCCGCTTGGTGTTAATTTCTGTTTCCCATTTAAATAAGTGTTAAAGAATTTCAAAAAAATAAATATAATCTTATTATATATATATTTATTGTTTCCAGAAAATGAGTATAATTTTGCTCCAAGACACATAACAATTAAATGTGTTTGGAAATAAATATACGAGCTTTGGAGGTGGGGAAATGTTAATTTACCACTATGCCCCATGAATGGATTATTAATTAATACAGAAAACATGAGAGAAAATTTGATGATGGGACCGTTTTTACTAATGTTCAATAGAAACCCCTCTCAATCAATCAAATAAATACCTGACTCAGCTGTAAAATTAAATGCACTTCTTCTTCTATTAAAATACTTATATATTTTGTTGTATGATAGAAAATTTTATATTTTATATTAATCATTTTTTTAATTTTTAATTATAAAACACCATATTTTACCACACTTTTATATATATTTTTTAAAATTTTTAAATAATTTTATTAATTAATTAATTAAATGATACACGACAATCAATATAATTATTTAAAAACTAAAAAGATAAGGTAGCACGAGATGATCAGATAGAAGATGTATCTGACATAAATTAAAAATGAGATATAAGAAGAAATAGATGATATTATTTTGTGTATTTATCTCATACATGATGCAATAGAAAAACTCAATATTTTAAGCCTAAATTTCATTATTAGAAAGCAAGCCAACATCAGATCATTTGTCTTTTCTAATGAATTCACGAGGCGGCGGCATATGGAGGCCAGTAAAGGTGGAACTCGATCCTGTAGACCACAGTCAAGCCTGTCAAATCCACCGGCGACGACCTCACATACCCCTGCACGAACAAGAAGTCGCCGGTCCCGCCGACGACGGGGTGATCGGAGGGCTTGATATTATGCGTGCCGCCAACTATGGAGATCGACCCCTTGAGGCGCTTCAAGCTCAGAGTAACCTTCGCGATGGAAACACTCCGGAGGCCGTCGAGGCCGGAAGTTATGGAAGTCCCCTCCGCCGTGCCGACCACTCGCGAAGTTCGGTTCGCGGTGAGAGTCATCGGATCTTCGAACACGAACAAGGTCCCGAAGGGGTGGTGGTTTGGCTCACCCCTGGCCCCGCCACGCCTTTCACTACGATGTACCCGGTTTTGTTTATGGTTTCGTGTTGAAAGAGCGCAAAATGGATGGATTTCAGCCCCTTGATGTGGCGGTGGCGGTGGCGGTGGCGGTGAGGGGCGGATGCCGCCGTGGAGTGGAGGAGGAGGAGAAGAAAAGGCAGAAGAAGAAGAAGAATAAGACAGGGGCGGGGAGAGAGAGCCATGGTTGCTGAGTCAAATGATGTTTCCCGTGAAAATGTATGTGAAATTAGTAGGTTTCACTTTAAAAACGTCAAATGCCATGCCAGCTTGCCCCGAAGGAAACGCAATTCTGACGGCACTGCTGCCGAGAAATTACTAATTTCATATATACATATATATATATATGAAAAAAGATATTTTTGTAGTTATAAATTATTAAGATAATAAGATCTTTCTTTAATTTTTTTTAATATTAATGATAAAACCAAATTATAGTGATTATTATAATTCTGTGGTGGTAATGGTATTTAGGTCATTAAATATAAAAATTGTTAATTAATTAGGTGCCTGGTATGGACGCCATGCGGTAGAGATGTGTTTTCTTTTTTTTTTGGATTTTTTTTGTAAGATTTCTTAAATCTTACGATGTTGACTTGGTCATTGGTAAAGTAGTGTTCATTGGGTAAAGCATTAATCAATTCAACATTATTTCTTTGAATTTGTTGTTGTTGATTGTAGTCATTAGTGGTTAGGGTGTGCAGAGCTCAGTTAGACCAAACTAACTGAATCGAATTGATTGAATCGGTCGGTTAGTTCGGTTAAATAAGGGTTGATTATTGGTTTGATTAGTTGTCGATTAGTTCAATTAACAAGGAGCGGTTTGGTTAATCGATTCGATTAGTTAAATATAAGCTCAGTTTGGTGGTCGATTAATCGTTTAATCAAAGCCAACCAATGATCAAACGACGTTTTGTGTATTATAAACAATGTCGTTTTGTGATATTATCAGTTAACCATGCGTAAGGGGACTTCGAAGGCATTCTCGAGCCTTCTCTAGATTTCTAATCGACGAGAGAGAGAGAGAGGGGGGGTTGAAATCGAAACCCTAACCCCCTACCAAAACCCTATCGTCGTCGTCGCTATCTACCATCGTCGTCGATTGCTTTCAACTGTCCTTTGTCGCCACTGCCATCCAATAGGTTAGTTCTACTTCTATCATCGACTCATCGCGCGATCTCTTTTTTTCTCGAGCGATCTTTTTCTCCCTCTCTCTCTCTTTCTTAGTTGCTCTATGCCTCTATCTCTCTATATTTATTTTGTTCTTTTGTTTTGCAGTTATCACCGGCTTCCGTCCCCGATCCACCGTCTACTCCCAAAGCGATTTAGCCATCCACTCATCCATTCTTAAAGGTTAAAGGTAACTTATCTTAGTTTGTTCTTTGTTGACTGTTTAAAATTTGTGTAAATACTTTTATTTTGTTCTTTGTTGACTGTTGTTCTGTTCTCTTTTGTCCGTTCACTAATCTGAAATTGTTTTGATGACTCAATGGAACATTCGATTATTTTTTAAGTATCTTTTTGGTTGGATGTCACTGTTGTGTTGAATCTATTCTATTGATGTTCACTAATTTGAAAAAATTTTGTATAATTGATTTTATACTGTATGTGGTTAGATGTCATCATATAACTGTTGTGTTGAATCTGTTGATATCCATTAATCTAAGTAATAAGCGTGTAAATGATTTTATACTGTATGTGGTTAGATGTTAATGTTGTGTTGAATCTGCTAATATCCACTAATTTGAAAAAATTTCGTGTAAATGATTTTATACTATAGGTGGTTGGATGTCATTGTTGTGTTGAATCTGTTGATGTCCACTAATTTAGAAAATTTTCGTGTAAATGATTTTATATTGTATGTGGTTGGTTGGATGTCACTCTTAAAAATAATTACCACAACCAATCCATTGCTCTTATGTTGTGATCTTGAAATTTTTGCAGTTAAACAATAATGAAATCTTATCTTATAATATCTTGTCACATGCATTAACAACTTTTAAAAAAATGTCAAAATATGAATAAAGTAGTAATCCAACAAATCTAATAATAATTTAGTTATTTCTTTCCCCTATTACTTTTTCATAAACACCATAAGTTTTCAAATTGTCTGTCTCTTATTGTGTGCATTTATAAAAATTAAATAGTTAGGCTGATACTTTTTGCATCAACTGTATAGTTTTCATTACCTTCTTTGGCTGTGTGTGTGTTTACTAAAATAATATATGTAACATCCCAATTCCCGAAAGGGCGTTACTATAACGAAAGATTTCGGGGATAAATTTTTTTCAAATAAAAACCCATCACAAAAACCATTTCTTAAAGATCCCGTTACACCTTCTCAGTATATCAATTATGAACCATTAATAAACTAAGACAGGTTCACCAACACAAATGCGGAAGCTAGATCGAAATCTTAACAGGTCACAACCGAAACCACTTTATTTATATATAAAGTTGCACCAACGTTTACAAAAATAAATTACATAATTGAAAAGACATAATGTAAACTCTGCACTAATCGCCGTCACTCCTCGACGACCCCTTTCTCTTTTGCACCGCTGCCTTCACCTGTAACGTTTGAATATTCCAGAGACATAGTCCAAATTAGATGATGAATCATCTAAGTGAGAGTTCAAAACACATTTTTCATGAATAATGCAAGACATGAAATAAACCAATACACCTGGTAAGCCCTAGCCCAAGAGAATCCCACGCGCTTAACCCTACCACGAAAAAAGAGCAATCCCTTTAAAAGCTATGCCACCATACCAACTCGACGACACGACGTGATTCTAGCTTAAATGGGACTGCCAACGCATCTCACCAGAATACGTTCCCACCTTAAGTATCCAGGAACCACCATACAATCCCAACTCCAAAATTTCACATGGACCACCTAGTCGTCCTAGTGCAACTTCCCTGGCCAAACGGCCTGGCACGAAAATCAAGGCTGCTATCCTGACATACACACCTAGCGTCAGATACCCCTATTATTCCGTCACGCCCTTGGAGAATTACGGCTACACTATCTAGACAACATCCTAAGCTGACATCCCACATGAACAACATAGTATGGACCACCTAGTCATCCTAGTGCAACTTCCCCGGTCAAACGACCTGGCACGGAAACCAAGGCGACTATCCTGACATGCACACTAGCATCAAATACCCCTATTATTCCGTCACGCCCTTGGAGAATTATGGCTACACTATCCAGACAACATCCAAGGCTGACATTCCATACGTACACATAAAACTCAAGACAATGCCACACTTCACAATTCAATGCATCATATAAACAACATTTATAAAATGCAATGCACAGTTCAAAACGTTTAGGGATGAACCTCCCTCGTAAAACCAACCGTCACCGGTTACTATTTCAATGCACAAAACCATTTTGCATGAAATCACCACATGTTCAAATAGAACAAGCACAATAAATCAAGTTTTGGTAGCGAACAACTCACAACTTAAAACCAAGTTTTGTAGTAGAACACTCACAATAAATCAAGTAGTTTTCCAGACAGAACACTCACAACTTAAAACCAAATTTTTGGGTTAGAACCACTCACAAGAAAGCCAAATTTTGGTAGCGAACAACTCGCCTTGAAAAAAACTCAGAACACCTCAAATCTTGTGTCGAACCTCGACTTTTGTGCAACTCCTCAAGTCTTTTGATCAAACCACCTTCTTACACGCCCTCACGCACTGCCCAAGTGCTCTGCGCGTGTGATGCTTCGCGTATGCTTAAAAAGTCCTCTATCCACTAAACCCGAAGCACTCTTGTCTAGTATGAACTTCTCACAATTTCGAATGAGAAACCTTTAGCTATGAACCCCTATTTATAGGTTTTGGAAACTTAGCCACCAAGAAACATATATTCTGTAATCATTTCAAATATTTCAAAATCTTTTACAATCATTCCAAATCTTCTAAAGATCTTCTGCAATCATTGTGAATCTTCAAAGATATTCTGCAATCATTCTAAATCTTCTAAGATTTTATATAATTATTGTTATCCAAATCAAATCTTATTCAAATCATATCCAACAAAATCTTATCCAATCAAATCTTATCTTATCCAATCAAATCTTATCCTTAAAGTCATCATGAAACTTCATCTTTATCACTAAAGTCATTTATGAGGCTTTTCCTGAATTTTTCAAATGCCCCTAGTAAAAAGGTTTCAATAATTACACTTTGACCCGAACTTTTGGGTAATTGCACTTTAACCCTTTTCAACATGGTCCCCGGACTAATTTTTAATTGTATTTTAGTCCTTAAAAAATGGACTAATTACGCTAATGCCCCTAATTTTTAGGTAAATTATACTTTTACCCCAATCTTAAAAATTACGATTTTGCCCCTGGCTCAAAAACTGAACTTCTCTTTAAAGACCTTTATAACCCTTTGAAATATCCTGAAACATTCTCTTTAGAATTCCGAAAAAATATCGTTTCAATCTCCCTCTGTCAATTTCGAAAAACTGCACTTAGGTCTAAATCTTCGTTTTGGCTATAAACCATTTTGTTTCTTCCAAAAACTACTGAAGGGTTACTCTATATGCTAAATATGAATTTTCTCGGGGTTCCATTGACTTCTCGGATGCCCCGTACGATAATTTGGTATTTCAACCTAAATCACAATTGCCTTTTTAGCTATACCAGGAACCGTTCCCGATCCAACTTCTTTTGATGCCTAAAATCATAAATCGTATTACTTGTCGATACTATACCATTTTCCTTGGCTATCTAGGGTCCAGGGTACTCTCTCTAACTAATTCGATTGTCCAAAGTTGCGTTAGTGTACCCTATAGTTTTATTTTCCACAAAGTCCATTTATGCCCTTCACTAAATACCATTTATATCCTCAAATCATTCCTGGGTATTACATTCTCCCCCCTTTAATAAATTTCGTCCTCGAAATTTGGTCATTGATAATTGTATCACTGCTATTGCTAATGACTCCCAATTGAAATGTCATAGATACCACTCCCAATCCTTAGCAATCATTCATAACTTACATTCTAACACAATCCATGCTTACCAAACATCTTACTTATTTTTCCAGAATATCCTATTGTAGCTACATATTGGCGGCTACACGACTCCCAAAATAATTTATCATTCTCAATCGTGTCCTCAAAATACATTTTATCTGGCTCCTAAATCTCCCAACCCACTCTTATGCTAATGCATATGTCATGATCACACAAAAATTGATAACATTGAACTTAACTCGGCGTACCTTTCTCCTTTGTCCAATAGATATCTTCGTCGTCCTTTGACAGGTAGAAAACTCGTCCAGGGCGAGGTTTTTGAGCATCGTTTGCTTTTCCCATTTGTTCCACCTTTTGCCTCTTTGGACATTCGCTCGAGTAATGACCAGGTTGTTGACACGAAAAACATGTGATCCTCATTCGATTCCCGGTCGGTGGTGCCTTTTTATTCTTAGGACAGTCATCTTGCTTGTGTCCTTCTTCACCACATGAAAAACATCGTATATGTCCTTGGAAACATTGTTTCCTTGAGTGTACCTTGCCACATCTCGGACACAGCCCATTGTTTTTGGAGTTCCTTCCATCTGATTTATGCTTCCCATCGTTCAGATCTTTCTTCTTCTCGTCCGATCGAATCAAACCAACTCGTAGTAAATTAGTCTCAGTGGATAAGGCTCTATGCAACGCCTCATTGTAGGTGTCCAAAGTCCACGAGCTAAGAGCTTGCTGCAGTCCCACTTTCAATCCACCCACAAATTTCTGGGCTTTCTGCCACTCATCGGCTTCGTACATAGGTACATAACGGATCAATTGAGTAAACTTAACATCGTATTGGGTTATCGACATCTCGTCAGTCTGCTTCAACTTCATGAACTCCCAAGTCTTTTCTTCTCTCCAACTCCAAGGGAAATATTTTGCGTCAAATGCTTCCTTGAATCTAGCCCAAGTCACAGGTTGAGTTTGCCTCGGCCTTAGATCTTGCTCCACTTGCCTAGGTGTCCTCTGCAAAGCTCGCTGGGCTGATTCCCACCATCGTGCAGCGTTTTCCTCAAGCATGAATGTAGCACAGTTGACCTTATCTTCGTCACTGCACTGCAAATGTTGGAGCAGCTTCTCGATTTGCTCCATCCAGTATTCTGCCATGCAGGGGTCGTCTTCTGCTTTTCCCCTGAACACCGGGGGTCTTTGTCGGCGATACTGATCCAACACATGAGTTGTATGCCTCGGCAGCTCGTTCCTCGTTACATGTGTCAGCATGCCTTCTAAGATTCTTTCCATTCAGTCAAATCTATTCTCGCTAGGACCTGATCATTCCTCTTGTCGTCCGTTATTCGTGACATGATTCGCAGAATGACTGCGATGACTGCTACTACCGTTACTTTCATCTTGCTCGCTGAGATCCATCACTCTTTGAGTTTTCACCATCTGAAAAAGAACAACACTTCCTTAATCAGTGCAAATCTCACTTAAAGATAATCTCTATCTTACTAAAAGATCTTTCGGGTCCCACAACCATCAAAGGTACCCTATCCAAATCTCAAATCATGAATGGTCACAATTTCTAATCTCCAATAACCTTTACGTAACTCAATCCTACATCCTGACCACTTCATTTTCTAGATCAACATTTGAACTAAACACTCTCGACTCGTTCCCATGAGTCGTTTCCTTGAGGTAACCCTACCTCGATCCTTTCATCACCTATTTTGAGATCCCTATCACCAAATTCAATCCTCAGAATCCTTAAACTCGATTCCCCACAACACTTATCGAATTATCCTAAGTTTAATATCCCTAGGATCCTCGATACAAATCGAATTATTTCTAACTCGATCATTCCCGATAACTGTTAGTTATCTCCTTACTCCACGTAAAATTTCAACTATTGACCTTGAATCGACAGTTTCTAAATTTCCAACGAAATCTATAATCCTCAAATAACCATCGCTCTAATCAGAGTCTCTTAAATTTCAAACCCTAATCAGAGTCTCTTAAATTCCAAACCTTTGCTCTGATACCAATTATAACATCCCAATTCCCGAAATGGCGTTACTATAACGAAAGATTTCGGGGATAAATTTTTTTCAAATAAAAACCCATCACAAAAACCATTCCCTAAAAATCCCGTCACACCTTCTCAGTATATCAACTATGAACCATTAATAAACCAAGATAGGTTCACTAACACAAATGCGGAAGCTAGATCGAAACCTTAACAGGTCACAATCAAAACCACTTTATTTATATATAAAGTTGCACCAACATTTACATGACGTTTACAAAAATAAATTACATAACTGAAAAGACATAATGTAAACTATCCACTAATCGCCGTCACTCCTCGACGACCCCTTTCCCTTTTGCACTGTTGCCTTCACCTGAAACGTTTGAATATTCCAGGGACATAGTCCAAATTAGATAATAAATCATCTAAGTGAGAGTTCAAAACACATTTTTCATGAATAATGCAAGACATGAAATAAACCAATACACCCGGTAAGCCCTAGCCCAAGAGAATCCCACGCGCTTAACCCTACCACGGAAAAAGAGCAATCCCTCTAAAAGTTATGCCACCATACCGACTCGACGACACGACGCGATTCTAGCTTAAATGGGACTGCCAACGCATCTCACCAGAATACGTTCCCACCTTAAGCATCCAGGAACCACCATACAATCCAAACTCCAAAATTTCACATGGACCACCTAGTCGTCCTAGTGCAACTTCCCTGGCCAAACGATCTGGCACGAAAATCAAGGCGGCTATCCTGACATGCACACCTAGCATTAGATACTCCTATTATTCCGTCACGCCCTTAGAGAATTACGGCTACACTATCTAGCCAACATCCTAGGCTGACATCCCACATGAACAACACAGTATGGACCACCTAGTCATCCTAGTGCAACTTCCTCGGTCAAACGACTTAGCACGGAAACCAAGGCGACTATCCTGACATGCACACCAGCATCAGATACCCCTATTATTCCGTCACGCCCTTGGAGAATTATGGCTACACTATCCAGACAACATCCAAGGCTGACATTTCATACGTACAGATAAAACTCAAGACAATGCCACACTTCACAATTCAATGCATCATATAAACAACATTTATAAAATGCAATGCACAATTCAAAACGTTTAGGGATGAACCTCCCTCGTAAAACCAACCGTCACCGGTTACCATTTCAATGCACAAAACCATTTTGCATGAAATCACCACATGTTCAAATAGAACAAGCACAATAAATCAAGTTTTGGTAGCGAACAACTCACAACTTAAAACCAAGTTTTGTAGTAGAACACTCACAATAAATCAAGTAGTTTTCCAGACAGAACACTCACAACTTAAAACCAAATTTTTGGGTTAGAACCACTCACAAGAAAGCCAAATTTTGGTAGCGAACAACTCGCCTTGAACGAAACTCAGAACACCTCAAATCTTGTGTCGAACCTCGACTTTTGTGCAACTCCTCAACTCTTCTGATCAAACCACCTTCTTACACGCCCTCACGCGCTGCCCAAGTGCTCTGAGCGTGTGATGCTTCGCGTATGCTTAAAAAGCCCTTTATCCACTAAACCCGAAGCACTCTTGTCTAGTATGAACTTCTCACAATTTCGAATGAGAAACCTTTAGCTATGAACCCCTATTTATAGGTTTTGGAAACTTAGCCACCAAGAAACATATATTCTGTAATCATTTCAAATATTTCAAAATCTTTTACAATCATTCCAAATCTTCTAAAGATCTCCTGCAATCATTGTGAATCTTCAAAGATATTATATAATCATTACCAAATCTTCTAAGATATTCTGCAATCATTCTAAATCTTCTAAGATTTTATATAATTATTGTTATCCAAATCAAATCTTATTCAAATCATATCCAACAAAATCTTATCCAATCAAATCTTATCTTATCCAATCAAATCTTATCCTTAAAGTCATCATGAAACTTCATCTTTATCACTAAAGTCATTTATGAGGCTTTTCCTGAATTTTTCAAATGCCCCTAGTAAAAAGGTTTCAATAATTACACTTTGACCCGAACTTTTGGATAATTGCACTTTAACCCTTTTCAAAATGGTCCCCAGACTAATTTTTAATTGCATTTTAGTTCCTAAAAGAATGGATTAATTACGCTAATGCCCCTAATTTTTAGGTAAATTACACTTTTACCCCAACCTCAAAAATTATGATTCTGCCCTTGGCTCAAAAACTGAACTTCTCTTTAAAGACCTTTATAACCCTTTAAAATATCCTGAAACATTCTCTTTAGAATTCCGAAAAAAAATCGTTTCGATCTCTCTCTGTCAATTTCGAAAAACTGCACTTAGGTCTGAATCTTCATTTTGGCTACAAACCCTTTTGTTTCTTTCAAAAACTACTGAAGGGTTACTCTATATGTCAAATATGAACTTCCTCGGGGTTCCATTGACTTCTCGGATGCCCCGTACAATAATTCGGTATTTCAACCTAAATCACAATTGCCTTTTTAGCTATACCGGGAACTGTTCCCAATCCAACTTCTTTTGATGTCTAAAATCATAAATCGTATTACTTGTCGATACAATACCATTTTTCTTGGCTATCTAGGGTCCAGGGTACTCCCTCTGACTAATTTGATCGTCCAAAGTTGCGTTAGTGTACCCTATAATCTTATTTTCTACAAAGTCCATTTATGCCCTTCACTAAATACCATTTATATCCTCAAATCATTCCTGAGTATTACAATATATGTTGTATATAAGGGCACAACACAAATTATACAATAAGAATATAAAATATGATTATTTTTTCATGTTTGATTTTTAATATGAAGGCTTTACCAAAAGATAGCACAACAAACACCAACATCAAAATGAAATAAACACAAATTAAACCACATAATGCCTTCATTGCCTAATTAAAGAAAATGCCTTCATTAAGCTCAAATTAAACCACATACAGTATACAGAAGAAAAAATAATCTGTCAACAGATTGTCAAATTAAAGAAAATGCCTTCATTGAGTTCAAATTAAACCACATACAGTATACAAAAGAAAAAATAATCTGTCAACAGATTGTCAAATTAAAGAAAATGCCTTCATTGAGTTCAAATTAAACCACATAATGCCTCAATCCAGGAATCCATTGAAAATGAAATCAAAAGGAAAGGAAAAAAAAACAGAAGCAAAAAACAATCTGCCAACAGATTGTCAACACTCAACAGATTGCATAATTCCTCAATTGTTTTACTTAAAAATGATGTGAGATATTTTCATTCCCTAAGACACAAATCAAACGGCAACAATTAGAATATATTTAAACTCACTCTTTAAATACAATACATATTAATTACAAATTTACAATTGTATCAATTTTAGATGACAAAAGAAGAAGTCATACAACAAACATCCCTAATATGGATGATAGTTCAAGACCTACACCAATAATACCAAGTCAAGGTAACCAATCTCAAGCTAATAGAGGTGCAACATCACTAAAAAAGGCAAAGAGAAAAACATTAAGAGCTAGGTCAGATGTGTGGGATCATTTTACAAAGTTTACAAATTCAGAGGGTCAGATTAAAGGGAGATGCAACTATTGTTCTAGGGAGTTCCATTGTGATCCCAAAAAAAAATGGGATTATAGCTCTAACGAATCATATGGGAACATGTAAAAAACACCCTCATGCTTTAGAAACCCAACAAATGCAATTAAACTTACAACCAACTTCAACGGGAGTTGAGAGAAAGAGGGAGAGTATGGGATTGGTGAATTGGAGATTTGATCAAGTGTTTGCTAGAAAGGTTTTATCTTGCATGGTGATAGTAGATGAGATGCCTTTCAAATTTGTCCAAAATGAGGGATTTAAGCACTTCATTAATGTGATTTGTCCAAAATTTCGGATTCCCTCAAGTTGGACAATTTCTCGTGATTGTTTTGAATTATTAAATGAAGAGAGGTTAAAATTGATGAATGAGGTAAAAAATTTATGTCAAAAAGTTTGCTTAACCACTGACACATGGACCTTCATTCAAATGATTAATTATATCTGCTTGACGGCACACTATATTGAAACAATTAGACATTGAAGAAAAAAATTTTAAATTTTTGTCCAATATATAGTCACAAGCGTGATGCCATTGCTATGGCAATTGAGAAGTGTTTAATGAGATGAAAACTTGATAGAGTTTTGAGTTTGACAATAGATAATGCTAGTTCAAATGATGTTGTTGTGGGTAACTTCAAGAAAAAAAGGGTAAAATGGGATGCTAGCATTATGAGTGGCCATTATTTGCATATCAGGTGTGTGGCTCATATAATAAATCTGGTTGTGCAACATAGGTTGAAAGAACTAGATGAATCAATAACAAGAGTTAGAGATGTAGTTAGATATATTAGGCAATCTCCAACAAGACTAAGAAAATTCAAAGAATGTGTGAAAGTGGAAAAAATAGAATGTAAGGGCTTATTATCGTTGGATGTTGCAACTAGATGAAACTCCACATACTTGATGTTAGAGAATGCTCAAAAGTTTGAGAGGGCTTTTGAGAGATTTGATAGGAGCCATGTTCTATGCTTGATCTTGGTATAAGTAGTTGGAATAATAACCTGGAACAGGTTATTACTATTGATGGGAGACCCAAGCCAGAAGATTGGACGAGAGTCAGAATGTTTGTTAGAGTGTTGGAACAATTTTATGAGCTTACTTTGTGGGTTTCAGGTACTTCATATGTCATCTCCAACACTTTTTTCCATGAGATTAGTACCATTCACTATGTCTTACATGAGTGGCAGAAGGGTGATGATTTTGAGTTGAGTGAGATGGCTGAAAAAATGAAAGAAAAGTTTGATAAATATTGGGGGGATTCAAAAAAACTAAATCACTTGCTTTATATTGATGTGGTACTTGATCCTAGGCACAAGTTAGAGTTTATGGAGTATGCACTTCAGGAGATGTATCCAGGTGAGAAAGAGGTTGCTGTAGTTTTGTCCTTAAAAAATGTTGTATATGTTTTGTATGAAGAATATAAGAAAAAATTAACACCTCAAGGTAATGCAGGAGAGCAGTCTCAAGTGTCTACTCCATCTATTGTGGAGAATGTTGAGAAGGGAAAATCTGGCAGACCAAATTTACTTAGTTCTCGTTTCAAAAAGTTTAAGTATGCTAGTGGTAGTGGGTCTACAACTGTGCCTTTAGAATATGATAAGTTTTTAAGTGAAGTGTATGACGAGAAAACTGATGACTTTGACATTTTAAATTAGTGGAAAGTGAATTCTCATCGGTTTCCTATTCTATCTTCCATGGCTCGGGATGTCTTGGCAATTTCAGTTTTTACTGTCATATCTGAGTTTGCCTTCAACACAGGGGGTCGAGTACTTAATCCATTTTGGAGTTCTTTTTCTCCTAAAGTGGTTGAAAATCTAATTTGTACATAAGATTGGATTTGGTCATCTACCATCCCAATGAGTGTTGAAGAAAATTTGGATCATGTTAAACAACTTGAAGAAGATAAACTAATTGTTAGTCTTCTTTTTTTTTTTTACTTTTAGTTCAATACTTGTTATTTTTAAATTATTTAATTAATTTTATGTATTATTTGTTTTAGAATTGGCAAAAGTTACCGTTGATAGCCCCGCACCAATGGAAATTTAGATTTTAAAAACTCATACATTTGTAAGTAAGAGAATTTGTGCCTCTCAATATTTCTATTTCAATATCTGTTTTGATGTGTTTAATGCATTAGTTAATATTTGTCTCATGTTGTCTTATAATTTTTTATTTGTTTATGTTCTACTTTTTACACAGATTACTTACAGTCTTTTTATGTTGTTGATTATTAGTTTTAATTTTCGATGCTTTGAATGCAACACCAGAGATTTGTTTATTTTTTGGAAACTGTAAGTATTGTAAATGGTGGTTGCTTCTTTCTTTTAATTACTGAAAGAAATTTGTTTATTTTTTGAAATTCATGATTATGTCGTTTAGGTGATAGCTTCTGCAAATGATCCAATTGTTGATGGCTTTGTTGATTGTGTAAGACTTGCTTGGGCTGTCCATTTGATGTTAGTAGAAGATGGGATTGATGCATGGAGTGTGCATGGGGTGTGTGTTTTCAGTTTTCGGCTCAGTTAGAATTTGGTCTTTTACTAATATATTTGTTTATTATTTATTTTGTTAATTTTATACTCCAATTCTTGTGTGTATATGTGTGCATGTACTGTGGTCCTCTTCTGGTCCAAGTTTCTTCCCCCCCTCCCAAACATACTGTAGCATACATCCATACATATATTGTATTGGGTTTATTTATTTATTTTTCTTATTTTGGATGATGATAGAACATAGCACGATGTCTTTTAACTTGACAGTAATTAACACACTCATCACCTAGGATTGTATATTTATTTTGCTTATTTTGAAAAATCATTACAACCGTTAGCACACCCAGAGGTGCTACCTCCAATCCATTTACATTACTTGGATCAACTTGTACAACTGCACAAAAACTTCTCTATTATTTATTGAGCTTCAAAAATGTGTTCATTAGTTAACAGAACTCACTATTTTTTATTAGTTTTTTGGTTTTGAAACTATGATATAATTTGTGCAAGTTGTGCCGTTATGGTGGAAATTGGAGTGGTTAATGTCACTCATGAACTGAGTGCAGATACTAGGATGTGGTTTGGGAGAGTCCGGGTCATCTTGGTGGCAAAAATGACTGATAATTTCTCTTTCAAGCTCTTTTTTTTTTCTTTTATTTCTATGCATGTGCATGTGTATGATGGGCATTGATGATGTTTTAAATGTTTGCAATGACATGAATTTAATGTTAATTTACCAGCTCTTAGTCTTGTCAACTTCAATGTCAATGCATCATTTTTCAAGTTTGGACTATAGCAGCAGTGTAGTGGTATGGGTTTAGGTCCTTAATATTAAGTGCTTTTATTTTTCTAAAATTGTATTTCGTTCATTTGATACTTATTCATACTTTGTTTACTTACAATTAGAGTATTCAAAATAGCGAGTGTGAACAATTTAATTTACAAATTAGAGACAATTATTCATGCTTTATTTTTTGGAATAGAAGTTTGAGTACTATTATTTATGCTTTCTTATGTGAAGTGACCTATTTGACACTTTATGTACTTTGTTTCATACTTTCTTTCCTACTTAAAATGTTCAGTTATGAATCCATGAATAACATGTCGGTTCAGTAGATTTTCAAATATTCGGTTAGACCGAACAAACCGATCGAACCGATCTGTTCGATTCGATTATATAGTGATCGGTTACCGGTTCGGTTAGTATTTTAGGTAAAACTTTGATTATCGATTCAGCTCGAGTAGCGTATTTTAGATTTGGTTATTTTCGACTTCAGTTAGTTCAGTTATATTGTGCTGTCGGTTGGTTCAGTTCAATTATAACGCCCGGTTCAATTCAGTTCGGTTAGTGATTTTTGACCAGTTCAATTCAGTTATAATCGTTTACACACTTTTACTACTTGTGGATGACTTTGACCCATTGAATTTGTTTTTAATCTAGCATTGATTGATAAAAGTAAGATTTGATACTCCAAGGACAACAATGATGGGTTTGTTAATTATGTGACACATATTACATCAGGGTGGTTTTCATTTTTTTTAAATTTTTAGTATTTATTTTCTCCTTTCCTTTTTATTTCACTATTTTGGCAAGTGATTTTGATGTACTGTGATAGTGAAGAATGTTCGTTTTGTAGATTGTAATATCACACCATTCATATTTATAATGGACGACTTTTATTTGGACAGTCTATTATTTTATGTTTAGCGTAATTTCAACAATAAGTGTCATTTGAGATGTCAACTCCATAATTATTGAAATGGCATTTCGAATTAAATTTTTTTCACTCCAACGGTGGTGACATTCGAGATTACAAAATGATAACAATCTTCTTGAAGTGCCATTTTTCTAATATTTGGAGAGAGAAAAAGGGAGATGTGTCATTTCTAACAGTAAAAAATGGCTTTATTTCAACTTTTACAAATACATAAATTACTTAAAACGAGAATTTTTAGGTGAGGCAACCGATGGAACGAGAGAGAGCCAGAGAGGCAACAATCAACCAGCAAGCGATGGAAGGTTAGAGAGGCAACCTGACGAGGCCGAGACAGCGATGCTGGCGAGTGATAGAGCTAGAGAGTCGAGAGAAGCAGCAAGCAAGAGCGAGGCGAGCGATCAAGAGGAGAACTAACGAGGGCAAGACAGTGACCGATGAGGGCGAGCTGCGAGTAATGATCGATCGAGGGTCGGGGGGGCAAGCCGTCGAGGGAAAGGAGACACAAAGAGAGGGAAAGGGAAAGGAGGCAAGGGTATATATATATATAATTTTAATTTAAAATAAATATTCTTATTTTAATTAATTATTAGAATTTACAAGATTTTATTTATTTTTAATTGATTATTTTATTTTTTAATAAAAAATATTAAAATAACACTCCTATTTTAACACCTATTATTGGAACAGATTTATAATTCAAAAATACCATAATACTGTTTAAAGTTACAAATAAATGATTTAACATCCTAAAATAAAAACTCCCTTTGAAATACCTCTTTAAGGATTTTTCACGTCAAGAATCCCAGGTGACTGTTGTTCATTGTCAACGGTAAATAGCCTTTTTACAAGGAATTGAAGGAACAGCTCAAGCTAGGAAGATATATAAATGACTAAATCGACGGGGCTAGCAAATTACTATTGGAAGAGCGGGATTCATTTTTACAACACATTCATCTCCCTTAGAGGGTGTTTGGTTATAAGGTGAAACTTAAATTTTGTATGCCTTATTTAGTTATATGTTTATTAAAAATTAAAAATATTAAACTGTAAATTTAAATACTATTTGACAACATTTTAAAAAACTCCCTACCTCCATAACTTATTTAATTAATCAAAAATTTTATAATTTTATTTTCCAACAACTATAGTATCATATTTCTCAATTCTCTTCGCCTTTTCTCCCTTCTCATCATCAATATATATATATATATATAATGTCTCAATATATATAATTAATATTTTTATAAATTAAATTTAAATTTAAATATAAAAAATTAAATTAATATATTTTTTAATAATTATATTTAATTTATCAACATCTGATGATAAAAATTTTATTAGTTAGATATTAATTTATAATTTATTTTTATTAAAAATTAATATTTTATAAATTTTATTTATATTTTTTAGTAACATTCCTATCTTAATCTTTTTATTAAATTTTAATAATTTATCAAAATTTTTAAATTAAAATAATTTAAATTATATTTATCCAAAAATATTACCAAGTTAAAAAAGCTCGCGCTTTAAACTTTTACAAAGTAAAAATGCTTAAAAGCCATCTTAATAAACTTAATAAAGGGTACGCCAAACACCCTTTTACTACCAACGCCCAGATCAAATTTCTACCAAAGAATTGGGGAAAAAAATGAAATGAAAATAATTTACTGATCCAATTCATCAGCTAACCTGGCTCAGATTTGGTGGTTTTGCACCTCTCATTGCAGGGCCATGGTGAGGCGGGTGAAGTGGAGAACGAGGATGAATAGGTTGATGATGTCCATGACCATGAGCCGTAGAGATGGTCGTCTTTGATTCTTTTGGTTTTTCTTTCATGGCTTCAATCTGTTCCAAGATCCCGACAACTTCCTTCATTGGGGGTCGCTTTCTAGGTACGCTTTCCAGGCATTGCAGGGTAAGTTGAGCCGTCTTCATGGCTGCCTTCCAAGAATATTGGCCTTCTATCCGTTGATCCATAATTGATTTCAGCTTTTTTTGGTTGTGGAGAAGGGGCTTTGCCCAGTCAACCAGATTATGCCGGTCACTAGACCGTCGCCTATCAAATGCTCGCAAGCCTGTCAACAACTCCAGCAGCACAACCCCAAAGCCATACACATCGCTCTTCACGTATAGCCGACCTGTTGAAAATATTGGTGCAATGCGTTATCAACTAATTCAACTTGATCACAAAATCGGGTTTCTCATCCTCCTCCTCCTTTTTCTTCTATTTTTCGTTACCATTTTATCCTTCAACTATCAATAAATCAAAAAATGTGAGGATTCTTTGCCTCTTATGTGCTTGCTTGTTCAAAGAAGATATCTCTGGGGAACAATTTCTATAGTTCACTACTCCAAGACTACTGATTAACAAGGCTCTGTGCTTGTTTGTTAACAGTTTTCTAATCACCTTTATTCTAAAACTTGCAGAGAAAATTATTCACCTGTTGCGATGTATTCTGGTGCAACATAACCACAAGTGCCCATAATTCGTGTTGTAACGTGTGAGTTTCCACCTGATGGCCCCAGATGTGCTAAGCCAAAATCTGAGATTTTTGCGTTGTAGTTCTGTTAAAAGAACAAAGGAGAAAGAAACAAAAAAACAATTATTTCCCATGAATGCAACTTTTCTCTTGAGTTGGAAAAAAAAAACTAATTAATGGGAGGAATGTGGTTATATCATTTCAAATAAAGGAAATATGCATCTTCATAATTGTGATGTCAGTATACCAAGTACATTCTTCTTGAATAATCTGACAGCAAATTGCAAACCCCGTATTGTAGAAAATGAGATAGTCACTCTTTTTGAGTCTCATAAACAAACAGAACTTGACTTGTGGCTAAGAGGCACGCACAGATAGCAGTCACAATCATAATTTCAATTGTAAATTTTAGATAAACTTTTACTGAGATTGATTTCTAAGAGGTCTAGGAGAAAGGAAAAAACCCAAACTTTTTTACAATTTCAATTGTAAATTTTAGATAAACTTTTATTGAGATTGATTCTAAGAGGTATAGGGAGAAAGGAAAAAACATTCGAGTCTTTCAAATAAGCCTCAACCCAACCTTTTGCAATAGTTTAAGTATTCAACTCTGTTCTTGTGCACCCAACACAATCAAAATTCAGAGGAAACTTATCCATCCAATACATGAAAACTAAAGAGGGCCGGGAAAATGAAAAGAAACAAAATTTAACTTTGGAATAATAGAACATATTGTCCAAAAATAGTCATGTACTGCAAGTTGTCATTTCTACTCAAATCTTCTTTGCTTCCTCAGATCACTAAGGCATTGTTTGATTGAGCATATTTTTCATGAAAAATGGTCATTTTTCACTCAAATTTCAGATTTTGATGTGTTTGATTATCCAAATTTTTCATGAAAAATGATTTCCATCTTTTGATCATGTGACCCTATTTTGCCACTTTTAATGGAATTCATTTTCTGGGGGGGGGGGTATATTTGATTTCCATGGAAAATAAAAAATCACGCTGGCCTTCCTCTTCCACCACCGACGGTTGCAGCAGCCATCAACATTGGTAGCGGGCAGCAAAGGCAATGGGCAGGGGCAATGGCAGTGGGCAGGGGCGATGGCTGTCGGCAACATCACCGGTGATGGCAGTGGATAAGAGACGGCGACTGTGGCTGAAGTTGCTGAGCAAATAGGTTATTTTGATTATTTTGTATATGTATATTTGATTTATTTTTTGAATATGTGTATATTTGATTATTTTATGTAGTTGATTATTAATTGTGTATTTGATTATTGATTATTGATTATCTACATGTATATGTAATTATTTTTATGAAAAATAATTGCAATTAAACATCAAAAGTTAAAAAAATATAACAATTTCTAGGTAAAAAATTAAGACAATCAAACACCTTCAATTAACATTTTGCCTAAAATTTAATTCTAAACAATTCAATTACCTAGAAAATATTTTTTTCCCACCCAAATTTCATGCTTACAATCTAAGGTACCCTAACTGAAAGTTTTTAACTTGGTGTCACTGCAATGAAGCACGATAACATAAAATCTTACCCCATCTAGCAGTATGTTAGATGCTTTAAAGTCCCTGTAAATGACTTCCTTTTTTGAACTGTGCAAAAAGGCAAGGCCTCGTGCTGCACCAATGGCTATTTTGATCCTTATGTCCCACGAAAGAGGTTCAACGGCGCAGCCTCCTGCACAATTAAGAAGTCCAGAAATTAGCGTGACATAACCTTGAATAAAGTTTTTCTTTTTGTTTGCTCTGCTTTATAATCAGAGTTCTTACGTCCGAAAAGATGGTTTTCCAAGCTTCCTTTCTGCATAAACTCATACACAAGTAACAGTTCTTCGTCCTCTGAACAGTACCCCAACAGCTTAACCAAATTGGGATGAGAAAGCCTTCCCAAAAATCTCACTTCTGACTGCATTTTCAAATGATAAAATAGACCATTAGATTAAATAAAGACGATTTTATCATAGAGATTAACAAAGAAATGGTTAAAACTCAGTTGACTCAGAACATAAGTCAAATTTACCTAAGAATGAGATTGGATCCTTATTACCTTAAAAGTTTTAGTTCTAAAACGCTTTGGAAAAGAAAAAGAGAAATATGCCATATATCATTAAACGAAATGGATACTTATAATTTCACTAACATCTCTGCAAACCAAAGCAGTCCATAAGCATTTCTCATTTTAAGCTGGAGTGCCAACCAAATGGAACAGTTATATTGCCGTGGTGCAGCCTTGGAAATCTCTATTGATCATCAAGTATGAAATAAGCAACTTGACTTGGCATCGCCTATGAACATGAAACTAGTATAAAACCAGTCATATATAGGACATCCCTAATGCACAAGTCTCCCCACTTTACAAGGAATAAGAGGGGGCATTTTTGTAGTAGTCTCACCCTTGCTTTGCAAAGAGGGTACTTCTACAATTCGAACCCATTACCTTCCTGTCATAAAGGAGTAACTTTACGATTGCTACCCAAGACTTGCTCTCAATAAAATCAGTTATATATATTATCAAAAAAAAACAACAATAGAAATAAACAAATTCAAACAAGAAACATACAAGTTAAAATTCCATTTTGTTAGAAAGAACATAAAAACTGGTCAATACCACTATCAGAGACAGCAATAGTACTTCGATTATTTGCAGTCCGCCAAAGATTTAGTAAGCCTAATTTGGGTTCTCACCCAACTTAGACCTGCAACCAAGCCTAACCTGATGAATTCCCAGCAGGGGACATTGAACATTTAAAATTGTGACAAGAAGTCCACACAAATTTACCCTTGAACCACTAGAACACTCATCCAAACACGAATATGGCCTTTTTATGTTAAAAGGCTGGCATGCATCTCAAAAAGCAAAAAATCTCATTAAAACTTCATAACGATCACTTCTTCACGTTAGAACTCGGTACCATGTAAGATTCCTCATTGCTTAGACTAATGTCCTCTTCTTGCAAGGGACAAGAAAAGGGGAAATTTTCTCCCTTAGACTAATATCCTCTTCTTGTACTTTGTCCATTCACAATTTATATTCTTCCATGATTGGAGCCATGTCACAAATTTATGTAAATTTGTGGCTCTCCACTTTGCGAAGGCTGGGCGAGTCCAAGGATTATGACAATCCACCCAATTCTACACTAAACAAGCATTTCTATAACTTTCCTCAATTTCTTTTAGGTTTTTCCTACAATCTGAGGAAGAATGCTGACTTTTCGCTTGCATAATGACTAAAGGGGATTGAATTGCAAAGCAGAACAGTACCTCCCATTCATCGAAACCCTGAACGCTTTCTGACTTCAGTTTCTTGATGGCAACAATCATCCCAGAGCCGAACTTGGATGGTAAAAGGGTCCTCACATCCACCCATCCCTTGAACACGGTCCCAAAACCACCCTCCCCCAACACCATATCCGGCTTAAAATTTCGAGTTGCAGTCTTCAAATCCGCAAAACTGTAAACCATCAAGTCCCCCGCGTCCAGTATTTCTCCATCCACATACGTCGTATCTTCGGCCACCGCCGATAACGTGCTCAGGCCGTCACTGCTGCTCATGGCCGAGAAAGGGGCACTATTACTGGAGCCACTAGATGTTCCTGAAAACATATCCACCACACAATTAAATTCTCTCAATAACAGACATTCATCCTGAAAATTAACTCGATGGCAAAAGAATCAAAATTCCGACCGAACTTCGGATTAAAACAGCCATCAAACGAAAGGTTGAAAAACAGTGTGGTCATTTTGCGCAACACGGGAAACAAACGATTTACTCCAACTAAATGTAAATTCACCTGGAGTGGGAGTTAGGATGGCCGAGGCGGTAGTGGGGGCGGTGCTGGGGCTGGGATGAGAACGCTGAGAAACCAAACAGTTGCCCATGTTGATCTCGGTGATTCCCCTGTTTCGACAAGAAGAAGCAAAAGCATGAACCTAAACGATATATGCACACACACACACACACGCACACACACACGGAGAGAGAGTTTGACAATTCCAAGAGAATAAAGACAGATAGTGTTTGAAAATAATGAGAGGATGAAGAAGTGATCTTTGTGGATTTCTTGTTGGACTTTTGTTCTTGGTTAGAGTCACCGTTAACTGCGGTTTCCCCAAAAATTCAAATAGGCTTTTACAGTTTGATCATGATGCTCTGTGGTTGTGTAAAACCACGATAAATCTTGTCTTTTCCATCATGAATTTTAGTTTCCAAGAAGTAACAGAATATGTTCAGAAGTCAGCGAACCCGTTTCCCGGGAATTTCCTTCCTTCTTTGGTTAGATTTAGGGTTGGCAATGGTTCGATTTACTTTCAATTTTTGTCAAAATCATAATCAAATCAAACTTAAATTACTAAAAGTAAAACCAAACCATTACTCATTTGGTTTTAAAAATTTAAAACCATAACCAAACCATTCGATTTTGGTTCGATTTCGATTTAACCATGGTTTTTTTAGTTAAATCCATATCAACAAACAAAAACAAATAACATTCATAAAATTTTTTGATAATTTCACAACAAATAAAGATAAATTCTAATAAAATTACCTTATTCTTGCATAAAGTTACAAAACTTATTGGATATAAAATCATATTTCCAAACCTACAATTGTTAAGATCAATAAATTAATGTGCATAATTAAATTGTAATTTAAACTAAAAAAATTAGCTATAAAAGTTAATACCTTCATCAACAATATTAATATATTCTTCGTAAATTGATGCATATCTATCTGAAATGAATGAGCCAACTCCATCTAACAAAATTATAAATATAAAAAATAAATTAATATGAAGAGAGATGAGGCAAAGAGCGAGAGGCAGCGAGGGTGAGCGAGAGCAAGAGGGGCCGAGCCCTAGCGAGAGCAAGAGAGATCTAGCGAGGGTGACTAAGAGCAAGAGAGATGTAGAAAGCGAGGGCGACTGGAGAGCTCACGCAGATGAGCAAGAGAAATGAGGCAGAAAGGGTGAGAAAGATCGAGGGCAAGCGAGAATAGGGGCCGAGCCCTAACAAGAGCAAAAGAGATCCAGCGAGAGCAAGAGAGATGCAGAGAGCAAGGGTAAGGGCGTGCGGACAAGCGAGAGGCAAAGAACGAGAGGCAGCGATGGTGACAAAGAGTGAGAGCGAGGTCGAGAGAGGAAGGAGAAGAGAAGGGGAGACGGGTTTGTAAGCAAGACAATTGGGCTGGGGTGGGCGGGGTTGTATATAATATTATATATATATATATATTCGGTTCGATTCGGTTACCCACTATTCGGTTCGGTTTCGGTTCGGGTTTTGGTTTAGTTTTAGTGAAAATCATAACCAAACCATACCCATTGAAATAGTGTTCGATTTTTTCCTGAACCAAACAATTATCCAGTCAAACAGTTTTTAACCGCGTTAAGCAATTCGATTTCGATTCAGTTTCCCACGATTTTGATTCAATTCTCCACAATTTCAATTGCAATTGTCATCCCTAGTTAGGTTACGGTTGCGGGGGCGCGAAGTCACCCGACACTACCTTCCCTACCTACCTATCAACCGACATTACTGAAAATCCGTACAATTGCACCGATCATGATTTGTTGTAAAATATTGTTATTTAAAAACTTGCATTGAATTGAGGTGGGTTCTTTAGCCGTGTCTAATTCTGTTAAAGAGTCTGGCCCAGTACCAATTCTAGTATGATTTTTAATTTAAAACTTATAGCACACCAAAGCATTAATTTAATTAAAACTTATTTTAACATAAAATTAAAAGAGAAAAGCAACTATTTGGATAAAGCAAACAAATTTGATCTGATAAAAGTTTGAAAAGAGAAAAGATTAGGAAAATTGGGCGATCTGAAAAAGGGAATCAAACTGAATTAATTTTTTTAAAAAAAAAATTAAATTAAATCGACTGGATCTCACGACATTGATTCTGTCATTGAGGAGTTTATCAAGACCCGTCAAGGCAGGCATGCAGATTGCAGTAAATACATTTCTCCAACTTATGAATGAATTTTAATTTCATGTTCATATATATATATATATATATATAAAGTGAAGACGCTCCAAAGGGGCCACGCACTCCAACCAACAGGAATTGAAATTAAATTGGCATAAATGGCATCAGTCATTCTTCAATCATTCTCATACAATTTTTTCATTATTATAATTGGAAGTATATGCTAACTTCTCAATCATCAATCGTTGTATCTTAGGAGACAGATGTCAACCATCCTCAAGCACTATTAGTGAGTTGCCAAATCTATTTTAAAGATACTGTGTGTCACACAGATCTCGATTTGTTACTCCTACGCTATTGTCGTTCTGTTTCATACTTTGTTGGCTCTATTAATTATTTTGTTGCACTATTATTTAGATCTGTCCAGCATTAAATTCAACATTTTTTTCTAATAATCTTAAAACATATTTTTCTTGCACAATGGCTACTCTTGCGAATTTTGCTAGAACCTTTAATAACATGACGCAAGGATTTGTCTCTGTGGCCCAAATGTTTGTTATTGTGCCTATGAGCCATGGTGAAAAGTCTAAGAAATTCAACAGATTAAATTTCAAGAGGTGGCAGCAAAAGATGTTATTTTACCTCACTATTTGAATCTTGCAAGATTCTTGACTGAGGATGCAAGAAATTCATACTTGGTCAATTCCTCAATTTTAAAATGGTGGATTCCAAGACTGTAGCCAGTCAAATGCAAGAACTTCAAGTAATTTTACATAAAATTCATGCAGGGGGGATGATCCCAAGTGAATATTTCCAAGTGGCCGTAGCTATTGAAAAGTTGCCTCCTAGTTGGAAAAAGTTTAAGAACTACCTTAAGCATAAGTAAAAGGAAATGAACCTTGAAGAGTTGATTGTTAGACTTCTAATTGAAGAAGACAACAGAGGGTCAGAAAAGAAAGGTTTCAATCATACTACTGCTTAGGCCAATGTATTAGAGTATGAGCAAAGCTCCAAATACAAGAAAAATAAGTCGAAGCTGAGACTAAGAGGAGGAGTCTCCAAGAACAAGTTCCAAGGGAAATACTTCAACTGTAGTAAGACATAACACAGATCTATAGAGTGCAGACTTTTGAAGAAGAAGACCATGGGCCATGGGGCACATGTGATGGATACCATAACTAAAGATATGTCTAATATAAGTCTGTCAGCCATGGTATCTAAGACGAACTTGGTGCGTCTAATCGGAGAGAATGGTGGATTGACACTGGTGCCACAAGGCATGTTTGCTCACATAAGGAGCTATTCACCACCTTCGAGCCACTTGATGGGGAAAAGGTTTTCATGGGTAATTTTACTTCTTCTAAAATTGGGGGATAGAGGAAGGTGTTGTTGAAGATGATGTCTGAAAAAGAACTAACTTTGAACAATGTGTTGTATGTGCCAGAAATCTGCAAGAACCTGGTGTCTAGGTCGCTGCTTAACAATCATGAATTTTGTATGGTATTCGAGTCAGATAAAGTTATTTTGTCAAAATTTAAAATGTATGTTGGGAAGGATTATGTGTTAGATGGGCTTTTTAAGCTCAATGTAATGACCATCATGAATAAGAGTAATAATCCTTCAGTTTACTTGCTTGAGTCTTCTAATTTATGGCATGGTAGACTAGGTCATGTTAATTATGATACATTGCATAGATTAATTAATTTGACTAATATATATCCTTTTTCCATATTGATTCAAAACATAAGTGTGAAACTTGTGTAGAGGCAAAATTAACAAAATCATCTTTTCAAATAATTGAAAGACATATCGAACCCCTTGATCTAATTCATAGTGATATCTGTTATTTAAAATTTGTACAAACAAGAGGTGGCAAAAAGTATTTTATTATTTTTTTCGATGATAACACAAAATATTATTATGTGTATCTACTTAAAAGTAAGGATGAAATTTTAGATAAATTTATTCTCTATGAGAATGAAGTTGAAAATCAACTTAATAAGAAAATTAAAGTATTAAGAAGTGATTGAGCAGACAAATATGAAACACCGATTGGCGAATTTTGTGCACAACATAGAATTATACATAAAGTCACAATACCTTATTCCCCTCAATCAAATGGTGTTGCTCAACGCAAAAATAACACATTGAAATAAATGATGAGTGCGGTGTTAATAAATTCTAGACTGCCTTAGAACATGTGAGGTGAAGCTATTTTATCAAACAATTATCTTTTAAATAAGATACCCCAAAAAAAGAAGAAAATATTCCCTATGAACTCTGGAAGGTAGGAGACCATTCTACAAATACTTAAGAGTGTGGGGGTGTCTAGCAAAAGTTATCATTTCAACACCAAAGAAAATAAAAATATGTCCTAAAATAGTGGACTGTATTTTTATTAGGTATGCATATAACAATAATGCTTATCAATTCCTTATACATAAGTCTAAAAACCCAAGCATACACAAGAATACTATAATAGAATCAAGAAATGCATCGTTCTTTGAAGATGTTTTTCCTTGTAACTCTAAAGAGGGTTCAAATTCGTCTAAACGAATATACAAAACTATGAATGAAGACAGTCATGATTCAAAACATGAACAAGAACTTCAGAAAGAACCTAGACAAGCAAAAGAACAAGAGTTGAAAAATCTTTTGGCTTGGATTTTCTAACTTACTTGTTAGAAAAAGAACCATAAAATTATGAAGAAGTTATAAATTCTTCAGAGCAACTTTTGCGGAAAGAAGTAATTAAAAGTGAAGTTGATTCTATTTTACAGAATCATACTTGGGAACTAGTAGGGATCTACCCCCTGGGTGTAAACCTTTAGGATCCGAGTGAACTTTTAAACACAAAATGAAAGCAGATGGTTTTATTGATAAGTATAAGGCTAGACTTGTAATTAAAGGTTACAGGCAATAAGAAGGTCTGAATTACTTTGATACGTCTTCTCCTGTAACAAAAATAAACTCCATTATAATGATACTTGCAATTGCAGTTTTGTGAAATTTAGAAGTACATCAAATGAATGTGAAAATAACTTTTCTTAAATGGAGATTTAGATGAAGAAATATATATGGAACAATCCAAGGGTTTTATAGTTTCAGGATAAGAAAAAAAAGTTTGTAAATTGGTAAAATCATTGTATGGTTTAAAACAAATGCCTAAGCAATGACATGAAAAATTTGATAAATGCAATGATAACTAATGGGTTTAAGATCAATAAGTGTGGCAAATGTGTTTATATAAAAACACATAAAATGAATATGGCATTTTGTGTCTTTATATGGATGACATACTCATTGTTGGTAATGATAACAAGATGGTCAAATCTACTAAGAATATGTTGAATTCAAAATTTGACATGAAGGATATGGGGTTAGCGAATGTGATTTTAGGGGTTAAAATCATAAGAGAATCAAATGGTCTCATTTTGCACCAGTCACATTACGTGGACAAAATTGTGGAGAAATTCAATAAGAATAATTTTGGCATAGCTAGAACACCATTAGAAACATTAGTCTTTATCTATCCAAGAATAAAGGTGAGAGTATTTTTCAAGTAGAGTACTCTAGAGTAATTGGAAGTCTAATATATTTAATAAGCTATATTAGACTAGATATTGCTTCTATAGTTAGTAAACTGACTTGATATACGAGTAATCTCAGTGCTGATCATTGGAAAGCAATAGCAAGAGTACTTAGGTACTTACGATATACTCGTAATTATGGACTACACTACACTAGATACTCAATTGTCCTATAAGAATATAGTGATGCGAATTAGATATCTAATATAAAGGACTCAAAATCTACAAATGGATATGTATTCACACTTGCAGGTGTAGCTGTGGCCTGAAAATCTCTAAACAGACTGTTATAGCCAAATTCACTATGAAATCTGAATTTATAGCTTTAGACAAATGTGATGAAGAGGCAGAATGACTACGCCATTTCTTAGAGGATATTCCAATGTGGCAAAAAAATGTGCCTCCAATATATATACATAGTGATAGTCAATCTACAATTAGAGAGGCACAGAGCAACATGTATAATGGTAAGTCTAGACATATACGTCGTAGACATAATACTATTAAACAACTACTCTCAACTAAAATTATTTCTATTGACTATGTGAAGTCAAAGAATAATATTGTGAATCCACTAACCAAATGGTTGAATTGAGAGTTAGTTAAAAAGTTGTCAAGAGAAATGGGACTGAAGCCCGTTAAAGAATGAGTTGATACAATGAAAACTTAACCTAGTTGACCAGAGATCCCAAGATTTAGGTTCAAAGGAAAAACCTAATTGTAAAAACTTTATTAGGTCACTATGAGGGGTTTTTATCCTCTTGTCCATTCTTATAAAGAAACAGTGATACCCGTAAGGAAAAGGATAGCGATGTTTGCTTTAATGATCCTTGAACTCAAAAATTCTAAGAGAAGTAAACGGGTTACTCTAAATTAAATAATCACCTATGTGAGAGAGAAGTGGGACTACTTCAAAGAAGAATTATATCGAACTCAATTCTTTAAAAACTCTCACAGAATCAAGTTGATGTTCATGGCCAAAACAAACATAATCATGAGAACTGAACAACGGTAAAAATATTCATGTGTGAGATGTATTATTATTTACACAAATAACAAGATAATTCAAGAACATCGTATCTACTAGACAATTAGTAAAGTAAATATATCTTAATAAGGGAATGTTCAAAAGATAACACCTATCTATCCTTTGTAGGTTTCGACTGATGAACACTATCAAAGAGTCTAAATGTTTTCTCCATCAATTTTCATTCATGTGGGGGATTGTTAGAAAATTTAGTGTATTCATATGATCAAAAATAATAAATGGGGGAATGAGAAATTGATATTTAAAATATACCCAATGTCGCATAATACGTCATGTATTAAATCAGCAAGTGGATAGGTTGTCGTGCACATATAATATATATATGTAAAGTAAAGAGGCTATAGTCAAAAAGCCTATCTCAAGAGTCTCTTATAAATTGAAGTTCTTTATTCATTTCAATTAGAATGAACACACTCACACATAATCATATACATTCTTAAATCATTCTCATACGAATTTTTTGTAGTGTTTAACCGACGTTCAAGTTCACTGTAAGGTTTCGAATTTTGTACTAATTTCTCAATCATCAACTATTATACTTTGGGAGACAAATGCCAACCATCCTCAAGCACATTATTGGCGAGACAATAAATCTATTTTAAGAGCACTGTGTGTCACATAGATCTCGATTTTCTACTTCTATGCTATTATCGTTCTGTTTCATATTTTGTTGATTCTATTAATTATTTTGTTGCATTGTTATTTAGATTTGTCCAACATTAAATTCAACATTTTTTTTCGAACAAAAAGCTCCATGTTTTGCATGGTTAAGCCAAGAGGTTGAAACTTTTTAAAGTTATAGACTTGTTAATACATACCACAAATTAAGTGAACTAGTCAAGATATTAGGATTTAAGGCACAGAGGCAGCTCAACTAACTTGGGGGCCTTAGGCAAAAAAATTTGTTGGGACCTTTTTGAGAGTATTAATTTTTTTTTATAAAAACATAAATAATACATATTTTTACGAGAAAATTCTATCATTTCATTAAATTAAAAAAATTTGAAGTTCAATCAATTATAAAATACAATAATCTCTTAACGATAGTGAATTTTTAACTAAAATATAATATCTAAAAGATTAAAAGAAGTCAACCTACTACAAAGTATTAAACTGATAGCATTAAAAAGATAAAGTTCCCTAATAATGCGTAAATTTTCATTATACAAACATGTGTTGAAATATGTTTAACTTTATATAAAAATAATTTTTATTGTCTTTTGAGATTCAAAATTGTTGATTAAATTTTTATAATCAAATTTATCTAATAAATCATGTTTAATGAATAATATAACTAATTTATTCAATCTTTCTTATAATATAGTTGACCTCAAATATGACTTTATCAACCTCAATTTTGAAAAACTCATTTCTATAAGAGCCACTAAAACTGGAATTGTTAACAATATTTTATAAATAATATATGCATTTGAAAAATAATCGACTCTTCTAATGTAATGAAGAATTTCTATTAGACTATTTTTTTTCTCTTGAAAAATTTCTCTTAATACTCTTAATTTTAAAAATAAATCTAAACCATCTATATCTAAAAGTCCATCATATTTAAAAACGATTTTAAGATTCAAACAATACTCTTATAAAATATTTTCATTTATTGATTTTAATTTTTTGAAATTACATGAAAATCTAATTTTTTTTCACATATTTCAAATTGTTCAAAAAAATTTGAGTTTAAATTTTTTTTTTATTACTTGGGAGCCTTAGGCGGCCGCCTAATTGTCTTCACGGTTGAGCTGCCTCCATTAAGGGACAAGTGGAAGAGGAAGAGGCCATCCAGTTTGAGCTGCCTATATATGATGCATTGCCATCTTGCAGTTAGTGTTGGATATAATAATTATAATATATGAACTCTGGGTGTGGGACAATCAATTCTGAAACCAGATATTCGACGGTGAGAGTTATCTGCCTTGAAATATTGATTATTGATAAAAGTAAGTAGGATACATTAATGTTAATTAAACGTTGATTCCAACCAGCATGGTGTGATTTTGATTGCTTGATGGCCTCCCTCAGCAAAGGTCTTTTCATCTTAAGTTGACAACAGCTGCTTTATTCACTCAGGACAAGTGTCCGGTGGTGATGGTGTTTCAAAGTCTGACTGGAATTGGACGTTTGGCACAGTTACATTGGTTGGGAGAGGGATTTTTTTAGGTGTTGGGTTTGAAGATGTTTGCGATTTGGAAGTTTATTTCACTTTCAGTTTAATTAATTACTTTTATTTAGGCGTGTTTTTCTTATTGTCATAAGACTTTGATTGATGATATTAAAAAACTATTTTGTCAAGATTAACAATAGTCAACTTCACATTCCTCCTTTTTATGCGATGGCAGTTGAATTTGACTAAGTTGGGCCAATCTTTTAGTTTGGACTCCTATTTGTTGGAGGACTCTTTAATAGAGATCCGAGCTTGTCTCTAAAATTAGGTCAATATTATATTATTTTTAATTATTGGTTAATTTGTCTTTCATATATCTCATGTATCCCAAAAAATAATAATATGTCTATCATGATTTAATACAAATTATTCTTTGTAATATAAAAAGGGCATAATAAACAAAAAAAAAACATTGGAGGAAAGTAGGAATTAGGCGATGATTAGTGGACAGGAAAAGCAAGCACAATTTGGGGGGCATGAGAGCGTGGTCAAGGGGCCATTGTTGGTGATGGGATGGGTGGGGTGTATTAATATTATGGCTAAGGATTGGTGTGGGTTAAGATGTAAACACTTTGACTCGGTTTCCTTCACCAATTTTCAATCTCAACTCTGTCTACGTCTTGATTGAATTTAGTTTCTTTCATTTGGGAAATTTCCAGTAATGTGCAGTGAGCAATATCAAGATCACAATGACCACTGCCTAAACGGGTTTGGTTTGTTTCACGTGGGCCAAGACATATAAAAAAAGTAAGGGGAAAGAGTATGGATGGAGTTGTAAGGAAAGGAGAAGCAACGAATTGGCGTCGTCATCTCCACTAATTCTTTGTTGGTTCTTCATTGATCTTTCACCATCGGCCCCAATCCCATTAATCGGCAACAGCCTTTGCCATATATGCATGGGATGGCACAGAAGAAGAAAGGAGTGTGGGGAAGGGTGGAAGCTGCAGCCTGCAGGTGGTTGTTGTTGCTATACATGTAATTGTAAATAAAAGGAGAGGGAGGAGCAAATGAACATGGCGGATGCCGTCGGGTGACGGTAAGTGCCACAAAATCGGCCCACACAAATGATGCTTACCCGGCAACCAGGTCGTGTGATTAATTATGTGAGTGAGAGAGCCATCAACAATTATTATTATTATTAACACATTGAAACAGTATAATAATGTAATTGAAACAGGATAATGAAAAGTTGGGTGACACAATTGATAAAAATTAAAATTTTAGTTTAAAATTAAAACAAAAGTAAAAATTAAGTATTTTTAATATTTTTCTTTAATATTTAATATTTATTAGACCAATCAATATTTTTTGAGTCATCTTTGTCAACCTTTAAACTAATTAGTTTTGTTTACATAAAAGAAAAACAAAACGATTCTTGAATAGTATTCAACCTCCTCCTTATATTAAAAACACTTACAAAATTTGCCCTCCAGATTGCCCTTGAGGGCACTTCAATAATTAAGTTGGTATAATTTAAAAAATAATAATAATAAATTTAAGTAAAAACAAAAATTAGTTATTAAAATATATAAAACGACATCAAACCAATCTTTAAGGGTGTCCAACATCCCTCCTAGAATGAAAGATGACTATTCTATGGATAATCCTCTAACATCATTATACTTTTAGTCACTAAATTTATCTATCAATTTTTTCCCTTTGTAATGGAATTCAGCATCCAACTAAAACACATGCATATTTCTAGGATTAGATATGACAAGCTTGATTTCTTTGGCTTCAACACACTATTCCCTACAAAAAAAAAATAGACTTCAATGACATTGTGGACACCCAAACAAGGGGGGAAGGTTATTAGATTTTAGGTTACAGCGAGCAACAGTAGATATGTGTTGATTTTAACTATAAATCTTAAATTCACATAATGTTTAAAGTATTTAAACCATCCCCACTTTAAGAATCCTTTAGACTTTTTTGGTGAAGAAAAATCTTCACCCAATGATTTGTTACCAAAATGAGATTCATATAAATTATATAAGCCCAAAATTAAATTTCTAATCATTGGTTTTATTTCTTATGTGTTGACCCCATATTCACTTTATAGAACTCTAATAAAAATTCTACCCCTTTTCCACTCATGCGTAGAATCTAATATATCTACCATAAGATATAATGTTGGGATATTGGTCCAATATTTTTAAAATTTTATTTCTATTGCAATTATAAATTATTCATACATCTCCTATGCCTTATATTTTGTAAAACAATTGACAATTAGAATATTTAGAGTCAAAAAATATTTCTGTTGCATTATAAAATGTTCATAATCTATTCATAATAACACAACTTATTGTCAATCACTATCCCATATATGTCATGCATTTAAGTTTCTTTGTTTCAAAATAGTTTGAGTTATTATCTATTATGGTGTTATTTTTTGTAACAATAAAAATGTGAAATTCCACCTAGTTTGAACATTTGTTAAAAATTATTTATACAATGGACCAAATCCAATAACTAGTTATTTTCAATCTCATATATGAGTATCATTACTATAGATTAAGGACAACACCACATATTCGAACTAATGCTTAATTAAACACTTCAAATCGTCCTATACACACAAGTTTAAAATATGATATGTCTAGATGAAATAATTATTTATCTAAAATTAATAGAAGTTCACATTTTAAATGCTCAATGACATAACCAATGTTGCTAGCATTGTCCAATGAGATTGTTCTTATCTTATCACCAATGTTGTAATCATGATTAGTCTCTCTAATTTTATTTGCAATTAAACTACCTTTATATGGTTCTACCAATAAATAAAATTTAATTTTTTTTTTGAATTATTTACCTTTTCCCACCTTGATTTATTAAAATCTTTCAAATGAGTCTTAACTATGTTGTGCCAGGTTGCGCGTTGCATACCCTTAACTCATCACAACACTACGTGCTTGGTTTAGGCAAGCACAACCCATTTGTCATATCTTAAAAAATATATTCAATGTAATAATAATATAATGTCATCATATTATCTGATATTATAATTTAGTTCTATCTTACTATGTATATAAATTGTAAGAGCCTTACAATGAGTAAAAATACTTAAACATAAAAAAAACAATCATTATATGTTCAAGATCTGTATACGATAACTGAACTATAATACCATATTTCAAAATAATGAGGTAATATCACATTTGCATTCAATATTTTCTCCCCAATTGAAGATACAACGCTGATTTGGGTAGGAGGTCCACTTCAATATTGCATTAAACCCTTTCGTGGGGCAGAAAAAGCGAAGAAAAATGTCCAAGTCAACACAAGAAGCTGCTATTGTTAATTGTTTGCACGGTACTGCAATAAAATCAATCCTTCTATTGTTTGCACAGTAATAATTAAACATGAGTTTCTTCATTGTCGACCCAATAATACAATAATTAATAAGCCATAAAAGTATAAACTGTATGTTCCCTAACTACAAGAGGTTGTTGGCTTATTTTTCTGTTCCACTGAAAATGGTTCAACTGATCGGGGACTTGCAAGTGCAGATGGTTCCCTGGGGGTCTCTTTTCCATGTTTAACAACTAAAAATTGAATAGGGAGAAGAAATATCTTGTCTCCTCCATGCACCCAGAGCTGCTACTTCAAGAAAATTGTGTAGGAAGAAGCAAACCTAACCCGACTTCGATGGCTTAGTCTAATTGCTGTTGTGAATCCAGTGACTCCTCGGCAGGACTTGGATTGTGCCCACCAGCATCCACTAAATCGCTATTAGGACTTTGATCAAGCCCACCATCATCTGGCTCAGAAAAAGCTGCCTCGGGAAAGAATTCTTCATCTGGAAACATTCTGTGAAACAGCTGCCACACAGAAAAAAGCACCAACTCCTAATCAAAACCATCCGTGATTTTCTTTTTCTTTTTCCTTTTATATTTTTATGAATTTCGTGACAATTGAGTGTTAATAAAGAGCAAGGCATGTAGAAGAAAAGATAATGAAATCCTTTTGGGAAAAGGTGAATTAGCAGTACCTCCTTGGTTGTGTTCAGAAGATCACTGTAATTCAGATTTGCATCTGGCATTGGGGTAGAGGTAATGGATCCAAATGAACTCTGGAATGAACATAGGCAACCATCAAAAGCCTTTAGGGTTAAGTAAATAACACTTTCTAACATAATATATTTCATCAACCAGTATAACAATTCAGGTTCTCAGACAACATGGCAATAATTTAGAATGGTCCACATGCACCACACGACAAGTTTAACCTCACCTTTCATACCTATTTCTAACCACTTCATCCTCTGAATAACCAACATCATTTTTCTCCTTCTACCATTTCAAACTCTTCCAAAGATCTCCAACCCTCTTCGCCTAGCAGAATACTTAAAGATGAAAGCTCTTTCAAGATTGATTAAGAAACTCCCATTGTAGCCCCCAAGTGAAGAAATCTGTTGAATACCATTGTAGAAAATAATCTTCTATTGGAGTTTATTTTTCTCATGGTTGGGAAGAAAGGGGCAGAAAAAATCTGATAAGGCTTCAAAAGGAGGGAACACCAGATTGGGATAAAGAATAATGATTTAGGGTATAATACCAAAGGTTTAGAAGTACAAAATCTACTGATAATTCAGCTCCATACAAGAATGAGAACATACATCAATGCTATTAACTACTTGGATCAGTGACTGGATGTGCAACACAGCTGGTAATGCATTATCCAGGACTTTATTTTGGCTCTCAAAATTTGTCTTTGTCCACAAAATTAGACAAGCATCCTTAAGGCAGGGTGCCTTTTTTACAAGGAAAAATAAACATTACATTAAGAAGTGCTGAAGAACAGGGGGGTATGACAAATAGACAGAAGGTATGCAAAAAGAACTTTCTATCAAGATAAAGCTTCCCCTTGAAACTAAGTAATGATATAGTGGAAACAGGAAAAACCTTTTTGAACAACATATAAAGATTTATATGTACAGTATTTTAAGTAACTAAACGTCATGTCCACTATATACAGAATGGTAAGCAAAGAGACTGAACCTCTTCCTAGCCACCTCATAATGCTCTTCATACAAAAATGTAATCTTTGACATAGGTCTTGTGCAGCAAATGCCTTCCAAAGGAAGGCATCCTCAGATCAGAAAGCACCCGTCCTCACTAAAACAGAAACTGAACTTGCCACATGCAAAACCTCCAACATCCTCTGTCAAAATTGAAAATAGCAATGCCTCGAATGTGCAAACTTCACCTTGAGGTTCTGGTAAAGCTCTTGCTAGGAGAGTGCACAAAACCCTACTTTCTGTTAAGTTCATGTAAATTGCTACAACCCTATCTGAAGCAATCATATAAACCTCCAGATATTTGTCATCCAAAATAAGAACCCAATGCAAAGTTGTCTTGGTATCTCTACATTTCTGTCTATTTACATGCACCCACATTTTTAGAGTTTAGAGTTGTCCCTTATGTTCCATCCATATATTTATGTCTGTTTATGCATGATACTTTAACCGGCATTTTGGATTTATCCCATTACCTTACACTAAATGAAGAGCTTTGACTTTTCTTTTCTTTTATTCTTTCTGTGCAATGGTGGACAAATTATTTTAAGTGGCTATAAGAGTGCTTCCAAGAAGGGAAACCTATCTCATTCCCAAAAAGAAACAATCTCTTCCAACCTGAAAGCCTCTTTCTTCTAACTATAAATTAAACCAACTTGGTTCCAAATGAAGGCCCCCCGGTGAAAATCTTAAAATGCAGAATATACCCCACATACATGCCAAATCCTAAGCAAGGATAATAAATTCATCACTTCAACACCTTTAGCAACAATAACAAATCATTTTTTGCCAACTTTATACCAAGGTCTGATGCCACTTCCTAGCATAACAGGCAACCTCAAACGCAACTAATTATCATATGCTTCATCCAAAATTCTTTTTTGCCAGTGCCAAAATAGAAGGTGAGAGCTATATATGCTACCACCCTATCACCAACCATGGAACCCCAACACACTACCAAGCTCAGGCCTTGTCAAGAGTTAGCTCGATGCTTCTGGCTAAAAAAGGAAAAAAAAAACAGAGAGAGAGAGATTAGACAAAGGTAGATTATCAGGTCTCAGACCCCCAAGCTAGAGGGTCCTCTCCAAGAATCATCAACCAACAACACCAACCCCACCAGGTGGAGTCTAGCCAAGAGAATCTACACAACAACAAAAACAAGAAGGGGAATCCTGGTAGGGTGCATGCTGTTCAAGGCAGAAGAAATGAGCTGTTCCTACAAGATACTTGAATTAGTAAAATAATAATGCGAATGCATGGAGGGAGCAGGAGCAGGAGCAGGAGCAGGAGCAGAGATAGCCTCAAGATTCGAAGAAGATATGAGCTGAAAGGAGAAGTTCTAGCCAGCATACAGCTGGAAGAACAATTTGAGCTGAGAAAGTGAAGTATTGGCTACTAGAAGACATTACGTGGCTGAAGAATGGAGTAAAAGCTAGCATACTTAGCTGAAGGCAAAACAATTCCAGTTGGAGTGAGTTGAGCACCTTGCAAGAGGAGAGAATGTTGTGATGATAATTTATGCTTGAGATAATTGTACAGGGGAGGTTGAGAGTTAGTTGAGTTGGTAGTTGGTAGTTTGAGATTTTAGCTTTCAGTTTTAAATAACTAACAACGATAGTTATGAGGCCCTGTATAAGAGATAGACTTTTATATTGGATCATTAATGAGAATGTCAGATTCCTAATCTGACAAGTGAATTCTCAATCGCTTGAGAATGGCGAGAGAAAGAGAGAATTGAGAGAATCAGAGAAAACGAGAATTGAGAGGGAAACTAATTTCCAGATTTCATTCAACATATGGGGTAGGCGTAGATCAGTTGCTTTTATACTAATCTATGGCCTAATTGGGCGCCAAAACGGTTATCCCACCCACTTGCTTAACAACTTGTCCGATAGCATGTTTGAACATTCCTCTAGCTATGTTTATCCGTGGGCTTTTATTTACACAGGGCCTCAGCCTACTAGATCCAAGCCTATAGCCTATTACATGGTCCAACACCCCCCCCCCCTAAAAGCATTTTAAGTATTTCTTGTCCTCAAGAAATGTGTAAGAGGCTGGCAACATTTGGAAACTGTCGAAGAAGGTCTGGGAGGTACTCCCAAGTGTTGTTGTCCTCATGGAGAGATGACCATTTGACTAGGACCTGGATGAGGGGCGCTCCATTTATGCAGATTGCTCTTCTTTCTAGGATGGTTGAGGGCACGACATCCTCCTTTTCTTCTCTGGCCATGGGAGGCAGTGAGGTACTAAATCTTTGTGTACCTATGGCCTTCTTTAGGAGGGAAACGTAGAATATTGGATGCATCCGTGTTCCCTCCAATAGATGTAACCTGTAGGCCACTATCCCTATTTTCTCTACTATGGGAAATGGCCCATAATAATTGGGGCTTAGCTTGTTGATTGGCTAATGGGACAAGGCCTTGAGATGTTTTTGGCCAAGCTTGAGGTAGACCTCCTCCCCCACTGAGAATACTCGTTCGCTCCTTTTCCTGTCAGCCATCCACTTCATTTGGTTTTGTGCCTTGGCCAATTCCGCTTTCACTAATCTCATAGCCTCTTGTCTTTGTTGCAAGTAAGTTCCCACAGTGGCCACAGTAAAATATCCAACCAAAGTTGGCAGGAGCCTTGGTTTATAACCGTAAAGGGCCTCAAATGGTGTCATCTAGATGGAGCTGCAGAAAGTTGAGTTGTATCACCATTGGGCAACTACCAACCATTTGTGCCATCCCTTAGACTGTAGGAAACTAAAACAACTTAAGTATAGCTCCAAGAATTGATTCACCCTTTCTGTTTGGCCATCAGTTTCAGGGTGACAGGCCGTACACATCAACAGCTTAGTGCCTAGAAACCTCATCAACTCCTTCCAAAATAAGCTAGTAAATATTCGATCCATGTCTGAAACTATGGACTGCGGTATGCCATGCAGCTTCACCACACTATCCATGAATATCCTTGCTACTTCTTGTGTTGTGAACAGGAGAGATAAGCCAACAAAGTAGCTGAATTTAGAGAACCTGTCCACCACTACCATAATGCAGTCCTTCCCTTTTGATCGCAGAAGGCCCTCTACAAAATCCATAGTGACGTTAGTCCATGCTTGGTCCGGTAATGGTAGGGGTTGTAGAAGGCCCGGATAAGCCACTGTCTCATGCTTACACCTTCTGCACACATCACACCTCATCACATAATCCCAAACATACTTCTTTAGCTGAGGCCAAAAGAATACCTGTTGTACCCGTCTGTAGGTGTTTTGAATGCCAGAATGCCCTCCAATGGGAGACTCATGGAGTGCATGTAGGATTTTTCCCTTCAACTCTTCGTTGTCCCCAATGATCAATCTTCCTTTATACCGGATTACTCCATTGTTTAGTGAGTAATCTGGTCTGCTATTAGCATCCACACTCAACTGTTCCAATAACCCCTTGGCCCATTCTCCTTGTTGATAGTTGTTGGTCACTTCTTGTACCCAATATGGGACTATTGCTAAAACAGCTTCACAAACTCCCTCTTCTTGGTAGCGAAACAAAGCATCTGCTACTATATTTTCTTTTCCTTTTTCTAAATTGAATGACATAATCCAATCCCATAAGCTTGGTCATGCCTTTCTTCTGTAGTTGGGTGTGCAACCTCTGTTGTAGTAAGAATTTGAGGCTTTCATCAGTGCCTTCTCGTAAATGATGAGGCCTTGGTGTTTAGGGGCCAGGGATTAGCTTAGGAAGGCCAATGGCTTGCCATCCTGGGAAAGAACTGCCCCTATTCCATGGTTGCTAGTATCAGTCTCTAGCACAAATGGCCTGCTAAAATCAGGTAGACCTAGCACTGGAACTTCACTTAGGGCTCTTTTCAGCTTCTCAAAAGCTTCCTCCGCTTGAGGGTTCCATTTAAAACAATCCTTCTTCAACATCTCAGTTAATGGTTTGCTTATTGTTCCATAGTTTCTTACAAACCTCCGGTAGTACCCCGTAAGCCCTAGGAACCTTCTCAAGGCCTTGATGTTAGGGGGTTTTGGCCATGCCACTACTGCCTCAATCTTCTTGGGATCTGTCCCTACTCCACCAACCCCTGAGATGATATGCCCCAAGTATTCCACTTGTTTTTGTTCGAAATGACACTTTGGCCTCTTGATATACAATTTATTAAACCTTAAGATCTCGAATGTAGCCTTAAGGTGGTCTAAGTGTTGGTTAAAAAAGGGGCTATAAACCAAGAGGTCATCAAAGAAAACCAACACAAACTTTCTGAGGTAAGGCTCAAAGATTTGGTTCATGAAAGCTTGAAATGTAGTTGGTGCATTAGTTAGGCCAAATGGCATGACAGTGAATTCAAAGTGACCATGGTGCGTTTTGAATGTTGTCTTGGAAATGTCGATAGGATCCATCCTAATTTGATGGTATCTCGACCTTAGGTCCAACTTAGAGAAAACAAAGGCATGTTTAAGTTCATCCAAAAGGTCCTAAATGATAGGAATGGAGAATTTATCTTTAATGGTAATGGCGTTGAGTTATCTGTAATCGATACAGAACCGCCATGTATCATCTTTTTTCTTAACCAATAGGACGGGAGAAGCAAATGGACTATGGTTGGGTCGGATTATAGATTGGGTTAGCATATCCTTGACAAGCTTCTCGATAACAAATTTCAGTTTTGAGGGGTATCAATAGGACCTAATGTTCATTGGTTCAGCATTAGGTACAAGGGGTATGGTGTGGTCCAAGGATCTTTGAGAGGGAAGGGTTTTAGGCTCTACAAACAGATCTTGGTATTCAATTAAAAGTAAATCAAGGAGAGCCAATTTGTGTACTTGCCACATGGCTATGAGTGAGGAGTGTTCCTGTTGAGATCTTCCTTCGGCCTCTAATTCCAACTGTCCAGTAGCCTCAATTGAGAATAGTTGGGCTACTTGTGATATCTTCTTCTTGAACAGCCTTTGCAACCTTTTTCCCTTGATCATCTTACATGCTCCCACTTCCATATTTCCTTGTAATACTACCCTCCTCCCATCCTTATCTAGGGTAACCTCCATTTTGTTAAAATCAAAGCTGATTGGACTTACTTCCCTCATCCAATCAACCCCGAGTACAATGTGGCATCCCCCTAACTTCAGCAACCTTAGGTCAGCCTAGTAGTCCTCCCCTTGCATTTCCCAACAAAATTCCAAGCATGCGGATTTGCTGATAACCCCATTTCCATTGGCCACGATTACAGATAGTGGTTGGGTGCAAGCTAACGGCCACTTCAACTTTTTAGTCGTGCCCTCGTCTATGAAACTGTGGGTACTCCCACTGTCAATTAAGACCATGAGGGTGCTATCTTGGACCTTACCTTCCACTTTTATAATCTTGTTGTTGGCCATCCCTTTTATAGTGTGTAAGGAAATGGCCCTTCCTCCCTCTTCTTCCTCCACAGTGATTTCTTCCCCTTCTTTCCCTTCTACTCCTTCCAATAGGAGTAGTTGTTTCTTGCATTGGTGCCCTGGTGTATATTTGTCCCCACACCTAAAGCACAAACCCGCAATCCTCCTTTGCTCAATAATCTTATCTCTTGGGGGCAAGCTTGAGTCCTAGGGTGTATTGGTCAGATACTTCACCCCTGTTCCTCCTCTAAAATTTTCCTTGCTCTACATCCTACTGCCAGACGGCATCATCCTTGGATTCATTCCCCTGCTCGGCCCCCTCTGCTTCTTCATCAAAGCCTCAACAATCAATTCTTGTAATAGTGCATCTTCTGCTACCTCCTGCACCGATCTTGGCCTCGTCATCTTTACCATGGACTTGAGATCATCGCTCAGTCCACTGATGAAACTCGACACAAAATACTCCTCTGTTAAGTAGGGATTTATGTGGAGCATAAGCGACTTCAACTCTTCAAATTTGAATTGGTACTCATGAACCATCCCCATTTGCTTCAATTTATTGAATTCTTCTACAATGTCTACCGTCCTCCGTTTGCCAAACCTTTCACAAAGTCCTCTGGCGAATTCATCCCAATTGTAGCCTTATCTCACCCCAGACTAGCCTTGAAACCATATATCTACATCATTTAGGTATGCTAAGGCCAGGTTAACTTTTCGATCCTCAGCCACCTAATGGATATTGAATAACTTCTTGCATCTCCGGATCCACCATCTTAGCTTAGTCTCATCAAACACCGGCAACTCTAATTTGGGCACTGGAAAATTATTGCGACCCAAATTCACCACCATTCTCGGTCTCCTCTCCACTACTCCTTCACCCATCCCCACCTGATCACCCCCCAATTCAGACGATCTGACCGCCCTATGACTCGTGCCCATACCTAGTAGTATTGGATGCAACTGTTCACGAAGGGGAAAGTCCGAGGATATTCTTACCTATGTCTGGTTCGAGAACATCAGTATGAATTGATGCATTTGATCTCGAACCATGTAACTATGCTCCCGCATCTCTTCTCTAATCCGGTTGTGCATATCTCCCCACAACTGATCCGCCACAACTTCCAACTTCTTGTCCACTGCTCCGATCGCGTCCTCCATACTTCCCACCTGCTGTTGCACCTTGATCATTGTAGTAGTTACTTGTTGTAACTGCATCTCTATTTGTTTTATGCGGGTACCGTCAGCCATAGTATCTCAACCTCCGAAAACTTCAGCATAGAAAGTGCTCTGATACTAATTTGTCATATTCCTGATCTAACAAGTGAACTCAATCGCTTGAGAATGGCAAGAGAAAGAGAGAATTGAGAGAATCAAAGAGAGAGAACGAGAATTGAGAGGGAAAAAATTTTGAGAGAGAAACTAATTCCCAGATTTCATTCAACATGTGGGGTAGGCGTAGATCAGTTGCTTTTATATTGATCTATGGCCTAAATGAGCGCCAAAATGGTTATCCCACCCACTTGCTTAACAACTTACCCGATAGCATGCTAGAACATTCCTCTAGCTATGCTTATCCATGGACTTTTATTTACACAGAGCCTCAGCCTACTAGATCCAGGCCTACAACCTATTACATGGGTACAACATTCAACTAACATAGCAGAGAAGTATTACAATTCATTTCTTTTACTCATAATTTTCTCCTTCCTCTACTTTCTATCGACTTCTTCCATTGTTAAATATCTCTTAGACCTTAAGTAACTGTAAGGCATCACTTGATATTTAAAAGTGAGAGCTTGGCTAACAAAGGGAGGGAGGGAAAACCCTGACAAGGGCCATTTCTATATCATATTGTCATGGTAATCCCCCATTACTCAACATGAAATGCACATCCAGAAACCATTTAAACATAATTCCAGGATTGGCCTGTCCCTAGAAAAGAATTATGAGAACCCATCAGATTGCTGCACTGATGATAGACTTTCACCATTAGCACAGATCCACTTCCAATTGATATTAGTCTGTGAAATCACACAAATGTGTTTAGAAGATCTGATGTGCTTATAATAGCTTAAAGGAACATCCAATCACGAAACACCAAAAAAATAAATAAATAAATAAACTTATAGAATCACTAAACATCAGCAAACAACAGGAAAAGAGAAGGGGTAAAAGACAAACTGAGAATGAGCACTTAACTGTAGCCATTTCCTGTATATACAGAGCACTCCAGAGTAAAGTGGGCTTCACTTCTGCATTCTCACTTTCACCACTGGAACTACTTTCAGGTGTTCCAGTAATAGGGACTGAAAACATGGCATTTACAGCTGCATGCAGTGATTTTTTTCCTTCAATGGCATCATTACACAAAGCTGAAAGATACAACACAAACCTGCCAAAGAAATAAACAGTGTAGATCAACTCCTGCAAATGCTTCCTCCTATGTACCAACTATGCAGCATATTTTTGATAACCTAGAACAGAATAATCAAAACTCTACAATATGCTATTGGTACAAGTTTCACTGACTAAAAGTTTAGAACTACCACCAAATGACCAATAATTTAAACAATGAAGGTGAAGCAATATAAAGTTAAAAACAACCTAATCGGGGATTAATACTCTACTGGAGCAACCCAATAGTACAATATTCGCCTCCTACCTCTTTTTACTAGGAAAGATGGAACACCATTATTACTTATCAAAAAAATAAAAAAAAATAAAAAGAAAGAGAGAAGAGCAACCAATCAAGTAGCCACAAAAGGGTCAATCCAGGGCATACCCTATCTCCATGACCACAATCATTTTGTCACAATATACAACACAGTGATGGTCTTGCGTTTGCATAACTTTTAGGACACTTAAGAAAATTATTTCCCCAACAACAATGCAGAAACAGTTAGAGAATAAATTGATAATAGTTAGAGAACTTCAGAAAATCAGGAGAAAGTTGTGATCAAGATCTTTTGATACATAGAAAGTTCAATTCATCTTTTTCTTTTCAATGGACAAGACTGCTAAATTTTTATGCTGATAAAATGTTAGTATCATATAAGTAAACCTACAAAAGGAAGTGCTCTTAGCATAAAAACAACATTTAGAAGCATTTATGTAAAAGAGTGCCAAAGATCCTCCTCAAGTTCCATTTTACCATGAAATACCTACACAACTACAAGTTTGGGTTTTAGCCTGTCATTCAATCAGGTGTCAAGGCGCTACAGATAAATATGATTAAAGAATGAATTTTTTTTTCTTTTAACTCATAAGAATTATATTACAATGTGAAGTTACAAAATCAAGAAAAAGGAAGATTTATTCATTTGAAATTACATGTCATCTTTAATGGTGCATTAAATATAAGTCCTTTGTTATATGCTAGCTTTCATTGCTCGCATTCTGTATGTATAACTGAAAGATTAGAAATTTAGAATACTCATCAAAACTTGATTGATGTATGACAACATGAAACTTCAAATAATGGATTGACGTTAAATCCTTATTAAATATAAAACATTTTGAAGTAACCAATAAAAACAAAATATGAGGCACAAATGAAATGTAATGAAACAGGAAATATCAACATATACTCTCAGCACTTATGGGCTATTGCTCCTAAAAGAAGTACCAAAGGATAACAAGATCATCATCCAGTTAAGTATGCCATCTCAATTGTCTGCATTAAGTGCCAGAAAGGAGACCCCTTGCTGCTCTTTCCAGAAAAAATAATACAATAAGCACCCCATTCAAGGGGAAGGTTGTGTACAGCAAGACCCTCCTCAACCCATGCAAAGTGGGGAGCTTCACAAACTAGGGACGCCCTTTGCATGTGCTCCATATGTAAAACAGATCTGAATTCACAGCTAATAATCAGCAGGTAGTTATGTCCTTTCACTTCTTTAATCCAACAGATAACTAGATCCATGGCATGTAGATAGGTATTTTTTGTCTGGTCCAACCAATATTTCTGGTCAGTTGGAAGATCAAGATATTTTACAAGTGCAGGAATGTAACACATCATACTTATTTTCTTTTTATGACAAGGAACCTCAAAGCCTCAGCCACCAACTGTTGTTATCAATTAACCGCTAGGTGCACCAAATAGGAAGCACATCCAAGACCTCCAACTTTACAGCTGGTGCACCAAAGTTCACAGCATCTTCCCACAAATCCTCCAACCTAAAACGTAAAAAAGAAAAGAAAAAAGAAAACCTCTATTTCTAACTTATGGCATTCTTAGGTTTGACAAGAAAATCTAAGAATATCTGAAAAGTTGCGCTGGCACAAAAATTCCAAATAATAGCCCCCACTTTTCAAACACTTGGCGAATGACATCTCAATCCATTGAATACTCACCATTAACAAATTTGAGATGACCAGCCAACCGTGTACCATATATTTTGCCATTATTAACAAGCTAATTGAGAATTACTGTTTCTTGATGGCATGACCAATCTAGTTGAAATGAGCACATGGTTATCATTGAGAAAAAGTTTAATAGATTTCTATTTCACGTGATCTTGGTATAGCAACCCGAAGAAAAAAGTAAGCACTACACATTGTATTAGTTATTAGAAGGTAGAAATAGAGAACTGTTTCAAATTCAAAGACAATGGCCACAAAATTCAATTACATTGCTAATAATAAAAGTGGGTGGTGAAGAAAAGAAATGAGCACACAAGCAAAGAAATTAATTGTAGATCATGTGTGTGTGTGTGTGTGTGTGGAGGAGGGAAGAAAAAACTTACATGCCACTTGGGCAAACAGCTAAACTGCTACCAATCTGGAGAACTCGGATTGATGTAGCCTGCTCTGGGTATAGAGCTGGAGATAAAATAGTAGCCACTAATAAATAATATGATGTGTGCCACCCCTCATGCAAAATGCAACAATAAATGGTGCTCACATTTAGGAGGAAATATGACCAGAAAAGTTGAAGCATCTGGCTTCAAGGAACTATTTGTGATGCAAATTCCCCTGGCTACCTTCTTCCCAACACCTTGAGGCCCAAAATCTTTTAATGTACCTTGCAGGAATTCTGGAGATGATTTAACTAGTGGTGATGGAATGACAAATGATGGTCCAAGGATCAAGTGAAGGCTGAATAATTCCTGACCAGAAGCCAGCTCAACACCTTTGTAACTCCCAGTATCCTGCAAATTTCTCAAAAGATTACAAAATATTATCCATTAACACTTGATTAACATCAACCTTTCATTTCAAAAAAATGAAATGTGAGAGCAAATATTCAAACCTTGTCCATCAGTAGAGCATTTACAGGCATTCGAAGAACCTACATGATAAAAGTTTTAAAATTTAAACAAGTCTTATAACCACTAAAGCAAAAACCAACATTTCTGGATCAAATTCATCTTTATTATCAGCAAAAACTGTATTCAGAATGCGAAAGAATCCTCAACCATAAAACAGTTTCAATAGTAGTTGTCAGGATTGAACATTAGACAAGTAATGCAGTAAAAAAAGATGAATACTCACTTCAACTCATCTAAATAACCAAGCATTTGATATAGCCAGAAATGGGGACAGATTAAAACGAGAGAACATGACAAACAAGGGTCAACAAATTCAGAAGATGTAGTTCTAACAAGAACTATCAGAGCATATTAAAACCCTTTTGTAAACCATTTTTACAATTGATAAAATATTATGACAAAATTCTAATATTTTCTGGAGGTCATGCTAAAACAAAATTTCACCTAGTGAAAAGACCAGGTTTTCAGATTTTTCTGTTCTCTTCTTTTCTTTTTTCTCAAGACAACTAACAAAAAGAAAGGATGGACCAAAAAAGGAATAAAGGCAGCATGCAGAAAACATAAAAGACAAATGCTGCTCTGCAAAAAGTTAATCAACAAAGTAAGCAGAACTAAAGAACCAAATTCAAAAAAAAAAAACAAAAAACAAAAAAAAGAGCAGTTAGTAGAATGGACCAAATGCCCCCTCCCTATCCTCAGAGGTCCTATATATTCATTTCACACAAAATGCGCCACATCACAAAGACAGGAATAAGGATTTGAATCTATTCTGAATCAGATGCAAAGGGTTGCAACCCCAAATAAAGAAAAACTGTCATCAAAGCCAGAATAACCCACTGAAGGCCAACATATGGAAGAAAAAATCTCCAAATCTCTCTGGCTACCAGACATTGAAGCAATAAATTATTTGTCAGCTATCTGCCTTCCTTGCATAAGTAACATGAATCGATCACAAACTACCATCTAGCCCTCACATTGTTAACTTTAAGAAGAGTACTATGAGTGGCTGTCCAGGCAAAGAAAAAAGTCCTGGGAGGAGCTTTCAATCTCCAAATAACTTTCCAAGGAAGAACATGCCTCAATCACAGAGAGCACCACAGCACAATCTAAGCAAGAACCTTCTAAGCAAAGGCCTCCAAATCCATCTATCCTAATATTGACCATCTGGAGAGAGGTCAAAAAGTAAGTGAAAGAAAGTGATCACCAAATCAACCCCCCAATCATAAACATATCTCAGAAAGCTTGGGAACCAAACACAAATATGTGTTTTTGTGTGTGTGTGAAATTTTCAAAGTTTAAATATAAAGAATAAAGATTTATGTGTCAACAATTTTCAGCCCAGAACTTTACAAAATTCGTATATATCTCTTCCCATGTTTATTATCAAAAAAGAAAGGGAATAGTTACCTCCATTCTCAACTTTTAGTAACAACCTGCTCATCCAACACCCCCCCGCCTCCCCAAACCTCCTTTATTAGTAGTGGCACAAGAACGAGGGTAGAGACAAATTATAATATGAAAAACAAGATCAGTTGGCAAACTTAAAAAATACAGTAATAACAAGAAACATTGCAGATTGTCTTAAAAAAAATGACTGCAAAATCAGATATTCAGTTGGAATCACCCAGAAGAAGAGGATGCATTTTAGTGTAAGTTCCTATTACAAGTCCAAACATTTTAACGGAAGTTTGTATTACAAGTTTAAGAGGCTAAAAGCCTTTTTAAACTGCAGTCCTAGTGTCTAGGTGCCCTTTAACAAGGTATATAAACCACTAAATGTGAAAGCTGATAAGAGGACTGTTATGGGACAGCAAGTAGATCAGTCAGATTCCGTCAAAGTGGATCCATTTAGTGACAGAATCTACAAGTGGTTTTCTCATGGAAAGAAGAAGGCTTAGGCAGGGCTAAGTGTCCTAATATAATGTTTTAAAATATTCTGCTATGTGCAGTTTTCTTTTGTCAGTTTATTTTCTATTTTTATGTCGGTTATGTCAGTTATTAGTATGTGAATTTGTCTAGATATGCTATTCTCTAGGAAGCAGTTTCAAGTTCTAAGATGGCAGTTATTTCTTCTAAGATAGCAGTTGATGTGGAACATCTAGCAAGTGTCTATTTGGACCAAATAGACAAGCAAAAGCCAGCCTGAAAGTGTCCGAAAGAAGCCTGATGAGCCCTCTCAGTTTTAGGGTTTCCTATGCTTCCCACTTCAATTAGAATTTGACTTTTGTTTTCTTTTCCCTGATTCAAATAGGATTTCCTTTCTTGGTTGATTAAGGTTTAGCGCTAGCCTATAAATATTCTTGTTCTAAGTTTAGAGAGCAGCTTTTGAATAATATCAGATTTCTTCTCCTAAATGTGGTTTCATCCTCAGTTTCAACGTGAAACTAGTTAAAATTGCTTCCTACACTGCGTCAGCAGTTATTCCTCTACTTTCCTGAAAGACTTATATGCAGTTCAGAGGGGAATGAATATTTTTGTGCAGTATTTTTCAGAAAAGTTTTGAGTACTTTCTTACTCAAGGAGATCGTTGGGTTCTTTCTTGACGAGCCCAAATTTTCTAGTCAAGATAGGTCAGAAAGGGAGAAGATTGCAGAAGCATTCAGCAACTTCTTTTTCTGATTATTCTGTTTCAGGACCTATAACCAGATCCAGGGCTAGGGAATGTACCAAGGACCCACACTAGGAACCATGACTGTTCTCAAAATGTCAAATATCAGTAAAATTACAAATTGCAAAGTAAAAATTTCTCACGTAGTGGCAGAGATAAGGTTCGTTTACATATAAGAAGGGGATAGAAAAACCATTTCTATAGATATTCAAGCATTCACCGGCAACAAACAAATAGTGACTAGATTAAGGTGTACAAAACCCAGCAGTTTCTATCAGTTAAAAAAGTCCCTGCAGAATGCACTTAACCGTGCATTTCCAAACAAGGTTAGAGAGAAGAAGAAAATGGTTCAACAAAAACAGTATGAAGCCAAGAAGATGCTACTGATGATGAGTGCACCAATTTCTGATCATTAATCTGGGGCTTCTATCCATTGAATATATAGCATCACAAATGTTAAAACATTGAAAGATGGAAATGGAAAACAGAAAATGAAAAAATTAAGGCAGAAAATAAAGTTGCGAAATAAAATTATATACGTTGGGGCCACGTTCAAGCCATTCTTGAATAAGATATATATCGAGACTGATCAAGAAAAAGGTGCAATGAGAATGCATAGCGATAGATGCCACCAAGCAAATGCAGCTGAAGCCATACCAGACAGAACTTACATATATACAACCCTTGACTGCAGCACGACGGCAAAATGCCTGAGGCAGTTCCCCTTGGCCATAAATAGGGTAAAGCGATGCACCCGGTGCATTTGGAAACCTGAAAGGTTGAGAAGAGCAATGAAGAAGATTATCAAAAACTAAAGAATATATCAAAGCATTTTGTGGGGTAAAAAGAGGACAAGAGTGGGAGAGCAAGCGAAAAGGAGCAAAGGTGGAGTCATTGCTGAGGTATGCTCAATGTTAGAAAAGCACTTAAGTCCATTTGAAGAATTCATTGTCATTATATGAGTTCAAACTACAAGCAATAATAAAAAAATGGAAGACAAGTGTAAGCTTCCTGCTGCAGTGGCTAACCATTTTAGTGAAGTAGTTCTCATTTCACCTCTGCAAAATAATCGCTTGTGTGATGACCTCTGTGCTTTCAATAGAGCTATAATTGCATTATTCTGGTGATAATTTCAATTGTGAAACATCAATACCCTACAATTTGGGGATATCTTATCGTGACAGTCCTGGCAAGTTGTCCCATGTTCTATGGTGCTGAAACAAATGAAACAAGAAATCAACTAACCAATGGCATTAGTTGTACAAAGTGGCTAGTTCCTTAAATTCACATTCAGCACCCCAGCTGTTACTGTTCCACCAAGAAAACTGACTGTGCATGGATTTGCATTGCTGCCTTTTTTTTTTTTTTTTCCTTCCTTTTTTATGTAGACCCAAAGACAAAACAGAAAATTCCCTGAGCCTAGTGGATTGATCTCCTGCTCTACGTCTTCACATTAGTTCTTACACTTGGGTGATAACTGACAAGAATTTAGCAATGAGCAGCCAATTATTTAATAAATAATGTTTTATACTATACACTTTAAAATGGAATAAAAAAAGAGGAGCATGCTAGAAATAGGAATGGCTTCACCTGTCACGTTTCTATTTCCAACCAACTTGACATCATTATCTTCATTGTTCTATGTAAGAAAACAATTCATTGCCTGTTCTACTCCACTTAAGATGCAGTTCTATTAACATTATCTGATAAATAGCAATCATAATTTTAGAGCAACTCCTGAAATATAAACCCAAAGATTGGCAACAACCTGCCAACTGAAGAGTGGTAAAGCGCTAATCGATTTATTCCATCCCTTGTCTTCAGAACATCTTTACAAACCTCCAACTTGTCTTGATCATAATCAACCATTGCTATTGCATATAGAATAATCCTACATGGAGAAAAACTATGCAAGTGAGGTGCAATACTAAAGAACACCAAATATGAATACAGATACAAAATAAACATTGGATATGGCACAAATATCAATTAGGCATTTCAATCTGAAAATGGAGGATAAAAATAACGGGAAAAAAATATCTTCAAACAAGGAAACCCCAATGCAGCATCTGAACAAATGATCACATGGAATGGGTATGAACTTGAATAGAAAAGCCTATATCCTTGTCTAGATAGCCAGCATTTGCACAATTTGCCTGGACGTATGATGTATCTCTACCATGCAAATGTCCACATTTTCAATTTTTTCAAATCAAATCAAACTGCAAATCCAAGACAATTAGGCAGAGTAACAGAATATGAACTCTCACTAACAGATAAAGAAAGGCGGTTTGGTCTGTACGATTTTGTCTTCGGCGGCAACCGCATTTTGTTCAAGAATTCAACGAAAGGACTCTCCAAATCCTCCTCTGGAATCCTCCTACTACTATCACCGCTCTCACCATCTCCCGATTCAGCTGCTTTCAAATGCCCCTCAACAAGCTTGAAGAAGCGCCCCAACCGATTCTTCTCGGCAAGACCTAGACTTGCATCCTTGAATATCGCCGACCGCGAATCAGGCACACTCAACAAGTTCCCTTCACCGCCACACAAGAAGCTCGCATCAACACTCTTGAACTCCATATACTGACTAGCGCCTGATTTCAGTATGAGATCAACGGCTGTATCGGCGCAGAACAGAACCCTAGGGCCGGCCAAATCGAGGTTGAATTTCCTGGAGAGCTCAAGAGGTTCGGCGAAGTGGGAAGATATCTCGACCTCGGAGTACATGGGCCGAGAGGCCAGATCGGCTATGGTGTGGTCGCCGCCGCCGGGTGTGGCGGACGGCGGCGGGGAGTGGTGGGAAGATTGGGATTGTATGAAGGAAGTGAATTCGTGAAGGGGAACAGAAGCAAAGTGACTGCCGTAGAAGGGATTGGGATCGAGGTGGAGGACGGTTTTTCCGGCGGCAGAGGCGGCGGCGGCCAGGATGGATTCCGGCAGCCCTGTCCCGACGATGATGACATCGAAGTTGGTGGGGTCGATAGGTGGATACGATGAAGTGTCCTCCATTGCGGCGGCGAGAGATTTGCCCAGCGTAATATGTTTCCTTCACCGCCGGCGATGTTTTACATTCAGATTCACGTCAAAGCCTGCCTTGTAGTAGAGAACACCGTTGACAGTGTCAGTTTTCAAGTAGATACAGTGGGCTGTTTGTTGCAGCTGCTACCAATTTTAGCTTATAGCTTAAAAAATGTTGAGATGTAGTGTTTGTTTTAATTTATAAAATTTTAATTTATAATTTTTATTAAATTTTAGAAGAGATAGAAGTTAGCTTTTTTAAAGTTGGGATACCCTAGCTTTTATAACTTCTGCTTAAATAATTATATTTTTATAACAATTTTACTCATATTTTTAACAAAGAATTATCTTCTTGTCTACGCAATCATGGGTTTTTTTTCTCCACCGTCATCTCCATTTTTAGATCTCTTCCTCTCTCTCGCCATCTTCCTCTCTTTTTATACTCTAATTAATTTTTTTATAACACTTAAAACTTATACATATACACTAATTATTTTTTAAATTATCATTCTATAACTATTAAGGGTATTATGGATAATTATACAAAAATAAGTTATTTTACAGCTTATGGTATCAAACACCACAACTATTTAATTATAACTTCTAAGAAGTTGTAGCAAACAGGTTCACAACTTATTTTAAGTTTTATAAATTATAATATAAGAAACTAAAAGTTATAATTTTTTTAATTAAGTTACAACAAACGGGGTCATTGTTTTAACTGATTTGATTCAACTTCCAAAATAGAGAAGAGAAGAACGAAATAATTCCAAGTGGCCTAGTCTAATTCGATCGTGAGTTATTTTTTATTGAAAATCAAATGTTAAGGAGAAAATAATTAGCCTTCTAATTATTAACTCTTTTAAATTTACAATGTATGTTAAAAAAATCCAAGTGTGGTATCCTAATGGTTTAAAATATTTTAAATAATATAAATTTCATAATGAGAGGAGCCATAATACTGAACAAAATATGTATGGCACATATGTAATATGACTTATGTTAAAAAAATCGAAATGAGGTACCCTAATGGTTTAAAATATTTTAAATTTCATAACGAGATGAGCCATAAAATTGAACAAAATAAGTATGGTATATATATAATATGAGCCATGCTTTTCGTATAGGGAGGATTTTACAGGGGGTTTACAGATAGGTGTTATTTGTGATAAATTTGAGGATTTATCACAATAAATTCATGATATTCTCTCTTTTTTCTTTTTTAGCAACCGCTCATCTCTCTTCCCATTTCCCTTTCAGCATCGTCTCTCATAGTATTATCTTCTTTGCTACTGCATCCTAGCCTGATCAACTATCGCCACTCGCCACCCACGGTATTCTCGTGCTATCTGCCTCACCTTTTGTAATGATGATCAATCAGGCGATGATGTAATTGAAGACGTTGGTCAATAAAGGTAATGGTGAGGTGGGTGGCGCTCGACCAGACGATGATGCAACCAATGGCAACTATTGGGCAGGCGAAGATGTAGCGCGGGCAATGAGATGAAGGTTATGAGAGATAATACTGGAGAAGGAAGGGGAAAGAGGAGAACAAAAGATAAAATGATATTTGTAAGAAGATATAAATGGGTAATATAGTCATTTAAATCCCTATAGACTCCCATGTAAAAATTATATCTGTACAAATAGCATTATCTCTCTCTATATATATATATTATGTATAAGTTTACAAAAGTAACAAGACTTTCGATTGTTAATTATTAACTCTGATAAAAATATTTTTTAGTAAAATACAAAAAAAGTTAAAACTGACTTCTTTTTTTTTCTTTTAATTAGATTGTCTTAGAAAGAACAAAACATCTAGATTGACTATAAAGAATGAACTCATATCAAAGTTCATATGCAATTGTCTTTGAAGATAAAATTGATCTCAAATCAATTAAACACATATTTGGACCTTGTTTCGTCAATCTAACTTTTAAAATGTAATATTTGATATTAAATAAACATATATAAAGAATATATCAAATGACAATTATGTTATTAAGAGAAATTAACTCTAAATCCTAAAATGACCCAAACTAGGACTTTTGGAGTGAGATTGGGGAATTTAGAAAATCAAACTTGATTTGGTCACATGATATGTCATTAGAAAGGTCTTGAAAAGACATACAACATGCCCAATTTTGGTGTTGATTAAAGGTTATCTCATTTGTCCTCAATGGGATTCGGTATTAATTATAAAATAAACTTTGATAGGTGGTAATTAAGGGACAAATTACCTAATTAATTCGTCACCAAGTGACATCACAGAAGCCATTAAATATACAAGTGTCACCAGTATTTTAAAAATAATTAGATAAACTATTATATTCTTAAATTTAGAATCACATTAACAATTATATTAAATGCCATCCAGAGATCATAGACTAGATTTTAATTCCATTACCGAGCCATTATTACAAATCAAATCGAATTGAAGCAAATCTTCTCGACCAATTGATTTCCAAATATGTTTAATTGTCTAGCTGGCGAAATTATACGACTCATTAAGTTATATTAATTATATTCCCTCAAAGTATACAGATTCCAAGCACGTGGACAACGGCGCAGCTTTGATTATACCTTCAGTTTTCACTTTCTAAAATACTATGCACTGTAATTCGATTTTACTTTGTAATTCTAAAGTATAACGTTGTATTATACTTTAAATTTGTATTTTATTTTTCTTGTTTAGCTTATTAAGGAAGTCTTAGTCTTATGATATCAAATACTTGCAATTAAAGCAACTTATTTAGTTCTTTCTAAGAAGTGCTTAAGATTAACTTTTGAGCTAAATTGGAGACTTCGAGTTGCTAAATTAAAGGAAACAAAATTGGTTATAATCCAATCAAACATTAATAAACTAAGTAGAAAGACTTGACTATTTTCAGCTCATGAAACAATCCACAAGTAAGTTTTCCAGAAAATTAAACTTCATCTATCATAGGTTGTTGTTTAATACAACAGTTACATTAAACTTTATTAGTTTACAAACTAGGCTACTTCGTTAAACTTGCCGCCGTAAAGCTTTATAGAACCTCTGTACTGTTCATCAATGCCGAAAGATGCAATTAACCTTCTGCTCCAATTACACACACACACACATATATTGGACAAAATTGAGCAAAAGGATATCCGTTTTAGGTTTTCCGATCACCAGTACCAAGCGCAGCCGCTGCTTCCACCGTCTCCATAGCAATTCAACAATGCCCAAGTAGAAGTTCCAATGGCGAACATCGGATCATCACCGAAATAACCAAATTCCGCCGGCTCGGCAAGTGTAGATTCGTAATTCACGGCCTGCAATGGCTGCGGCCACAGGCTGCCAATCATCATCTCCGCTGCGGCCATCTCATCATAGCTCTCATTCATCGCGAACCAGTTTTGCTGTTCGATCGTCATCTTCTCCAAGAACTCGATTCTGGCCTCGACGCCCCGCAACTTGTCCTCCACCGACTCCAGAAAATTCGCCAGTTCTTCCTTGGACAAGCCTCTAAGCCAGCGATCCTCCCAACCGGAAAACCCCTTCTCTGTTAAAGCGGCCTCCAGAGACTCCAATTCGGCGTTATCGTTGATTTTACTGCCCCGCCGGCCGTTCCTGACGTAGTCGTCGTGCATCTGGAGAACGGCTCGGACGTCGGAGGGGTTCTCCGGCCACGTCTCCAACTCGCCGTTTGGGCCGAAGCAGACGACGCAGGCCTTGGTGCCGCAGAGCGTGGCCAACTCCATCGTCTTCTTCTTGACGCAGTCCTTTCTTTTCTTGAAGGTCCTACTCGCTCTGGCTCTCGCCTGGTCTGTGGTCTCGCCTTCCATGGCCGCCTTCTTCACCATCTTCTACCAATTGCAATTGCGGTCTAGAAAACTTGAACTGATCAGTTTACAGAGGAAGAGTGGTTGGCTATGAGTGTGTGTGTGTGTGTGTATATACACACACGCACGCACAGAGAGAGAGAGAGAGAAAGAGAGAGAGATATGGAAATAAATGGGGATATTCGGGGGAAGATTTGGCTGCCATAATCGGAGTTTGCTGGTTCATGCAGGTCATGCTGAATTGGCGCGTGGACACCGACTTGGAAAGAAAGCCAAGGAAGTGTGACTCACTCTCAGTTTATTTTTATTTGCAAATTTTAATAAATGAATAAAATTATATTAATATTTGTAACTTTACATAATACCGTAAACAAAAACTCACGTCAACTTGCGATTGTCACATTAACTTGCTAAGGTTGGATATTTGTAAACGTATATATATTTTCAAATTTTATATTAAAAAATAGAGAAAACAAAAAGAAAGAAAAATCAATTAAAATTAACCCATCCAATCACATTCAATCTTCAATTTAGCTTTTTTTAGTTTCACAATTTTGGTCTCAACTAATTAAACACTCCCATCTTAGTTTTCTCACTCTAAGTGGAATTTCAATATTAACTAGCGTATAGATTATTTATAAATAAAGAAATATTAAATTAACGAATTATCTTAGTGTTGTGTCGAGTTAAAATTGTATAGTTCAAGACTTATCAATTTAGTACAACGTAACCTAACACAATTTATATGATCAATTTTAAAACATAAAAAATATACACTTTTTTGAAATTTATACTAACTTAATAAATTATTGTTTTTCACATATATTTTATTAAACTATACTGATTTAACCATTGTTGTTTTTCCTAAAGTGTGAGTGTAAGTGTGTGTGGGTGGTTGTCCCACATTAGTTGTGTAAAAAGGTGAGAGTGGATATTTATATTCCTCCCTCACACTTGGGTTTGGACCCTAAGGGGCACCCAAATTTTGTAAGCGGGCGACCCCCTTGGCTTACGCGCGCGCTGCCGCCGCTGCCGTCCGTCCGGACGGGCGGGCCATATAGCTATATTTTTACATAAAGAAAATCTAAAATTAAATTATTTTCTTTAATTTTATTTTTTCCATCTTTTAGAAGTGGCTCTGGGTACCCGAAATGGCATCATTTATTTCGCTGGTCTGTTCGTCTCCTTGAATCGTCGGACATTCAAGCCAGCGATCAATGCCGACTTGAATGTTGCGTCGTCTCGGTGCCCTCGTTCCAGCCTATAAAAGGGTGGACGTGCCTCCAGTTCAAGGCATCCGATTTGCAACGTCTGCCTTCTTTCCTCTATCGCATTCATCTCACAAAGAGCAAAGTCTTTCTCAAGTTTTGCCAAATCCGGTCGATCGTGGTCACCGTTCGTCGGAGATAGACCATTGTAGCCTACGTTGACAGTCGCCGTAGCCTGCCAGTGACCGGAGTAGGGCGCATCTGTCTTCAGGCCAGCACTTCCCTGCGTGCCTCGTTCGTTCCTCCATCTTTTTGCCATTGCCACAAGCTGGGTTTGAGTTTTTAATATCTCTTTGCTTGCTGTGTTGCTATTTTCGGAGTATATTATTGTGGGTTGTCTATTTGTTGCAATCGGAAACTCCATTTATATATATATTTCGTTGCTGGTGTTGGTACTAGTGGGGAATTTGATTTTGGCAACTTCAACATAATTGTTGATTTCTATCAATTGTTGTTGTTGTCTCAACAATCTGCATTTATTTTGCTCTACGGATCTAACAACCATTAGGGAGGCCTCAATCGAAATTTCAAGAATAGTTTTTTGCAAGTACTCTTAACATTAGAATGAGATTGGACGCCACTCAAAGAATAATTAATTTATTTTTTATATGATTTAATAACTTGCTATTCTCTCGTGTTGATATATATATATATATATTAAGATTTTATATATTTTTGGTTTATGATTTGATAAATTTTAAGTTAAAAGTTAGTGGATCCAACCATAATTCATGCATGTTTGAATAAATAAATCCAAGTTAATTCGACATGCCATCACCCTGCTTGCTATGCTTTGTGACGAGGCAAAAAGTAAAAAAAACCTAAACTTTATTACAAATTTGTAAATTTATTTAAATATTTAAATTTTAAAAATTATATCTCAAGTGATATAAATAAGTACAATTTTATTCACTACTTGAAATCAATTTGATAGGCACGCGTCATTGCTGATATGGTAAGTCATATATCGTAAAAAGAAAAAAAATTATAAGAGTGAGACACATATGTACCATATATAAAGGACTCACATGTATAATTTTATTTTTTATTTTTTTCATGTGTGTATATATGAGTCTCAATTATATATTTTTTTTATGACAAGCGATGTGTCACACTAGTAATGACATATGTCTTCTAAATTAATTTTAGGTGTTAGATAAAATTATACTTAATTGAATTAATTAGAATACAATTGTTAAAATTAAAACGTTTGGATAAATTTAAAAATTTAAGAAAAATTTTGAGTTTTTTTGTTATTTTTCTTTTTTAAAATTAAAATATTTGAGATAAATTTGTTACAAAAGAATACAAAAATAATTTAATAAATTCGTTATTTGAATTGATTTCGTTTGAGAACTGGGAAACGGTCCCCATTTCCCAAAGCCATTACAAAGTGGACAAATTTCAAAAGCCCATTCGGGCGTGCTCTTTGTAGTTTTCATTTTTTATAATTAAAATTAATAGAAATACTTTCAAATATTGGCAACACCTTTCTATATTTCATTTTATTAAATAAACAAAATTACACCAAAGATACCTATAGATTATCTTATTTGAAATTAAACTGTAATTGTGAAAATTACATAAAATATTATTGCTTAAATGGTAATGGTGATATAAATAAAAAAAATTACAATAATCACTCTTTGACTTGCTTTAATTGTGAGAAATCGAGACTTATCTCTTATATTTTAAAAATATTAATAATTTTTTTATTATTAAATCAAAAAATAAAATTATTCTTTTATCCTTAATTTTTTTTATCTTTCATCTCATTTCTTTTTCCAATCTCATTTAATTTTAGAAAAATAAGAAAATAAATGATAATTAATGATCACCAATCAACTAACGGAGAGTTCAATTTTGAAATTGAACATAGAATTAGGGTTTGATTTTGAACTCACTAAACCACGAAGTGAAAAAATAAGGGTGAGACAAAAAGTAATGAAAGAAAAAATAGAAAAATGAGAAGTTGTCTCGTTATTATTGTAAATAATCATATTCACGATTGTCATATGAACAACTGTATCTATCTGTTATACGTATTTCTCGTATGGGCTAAGACTCGCTTGGATGGACCAGCCCGATCGCCTGGAAACAAGAATGCCTAAACGACCTCACTGGGGAATGACGTTTTCACTGCCAAAACCCGAACTTATAAAGCGATACCTGGCGAACTCCCGATATCCTTCAAACGAGTCTGAAGCCATCCGTGAACGAACTCCGAGGAGCATCCTTCAGATCGCAGGACCATCGAGGTCGCTGGCCCGAAAACGATCAGCTCGCATAAAGTGGTAAAAGCTGCCAAGGAGTCAGAGGTAGGGACCGTCTGCTGCAACAGCCCATACTCCTCGAGATGAAGATCCCACTTACTGTTTTGAACAGATGATAAGGACTGTTTGTCCCCCATTATATCATCTTTTTATTTTTATATGTTATTCGAATTGTAAAGCCCCCTCGATGATAAATAGGGGACAGAGTAACATAAGGAATGGGGGGAATAATGAGAAGAACGGCCATTCTGAAGGAATAATCAGAGTGCGGGCGTGGAGTAGGCATCGTTCTAGCTGAACCACAAGAAAATTGTCAAGTGTTCTTCATTAGCTTCTTAAAAAAGGCCTCTCTTCTTACCGTGACCTATAATCATTCAGTGCGGCCCAAAAAGAATCGGACTCGACTGAAATTGAACGTCGGCATTTTGGCGCTAGAGGAAGGGGGCGCTCTGATCAATAGCCATGGCAAGAGGAAGGAATACTCGAAGTTCCGAGGCAGCAATCGACCCTCTAGAAAATGACCGCGACAGACCGCGAGATTTTCCGTTGAACGGAGGGCCCGTTGCTCCAACAGCAGACAACCATTTACAGCCATCCGCCGGAGATGCTGCTGGAATACCACCACGAATCCCTGTCCAACCCGCGAGCCAGATTACCTGGACCGGAATGATCCAGGACTGGCAGCAACGTTAGAAGGCGTTAGAAAATACAGTAATGCAGCTCGCCGATGCGGTCAGGATTCTGGCCCAAGCCCAAGTACGAGCCACTCATGACCCACCGGCTTCCCCTCGGAGAATCCACCAACCGCGGGATGAACGACCTCCCCTTGAAGAAGAAGATATTGTGGACAACTACCCATTCCCGAATCACCGCTCCCCAGACCGGGAAATGAGCAGACGGTCGCAGGCCCAACAATCGGTGGGCTCGGACTCAACTGTGGAGGAATTATATCAGAGAGTCCGGCAGCTGGAGGAAAGGCAAGGGGTCCGCAGCCAGAGTAATGGTCGTGGAGACAGGACACCGTTCACCAGAGAGGTCGAACTTGAGCCCCTCCCCCGAAGATTTAAGGTCCCAAGCATGCCACAGTACAACGGGGATAGCGACCCCTATGACTACCTGGATGCATATAACGTGCAAATGGACTTACAAACAACCAGCTTGCTAGTTAAGTGTCGCGCCTTCCCAGCAGTCCTGGGTGATATTCCCCGCGCATGGTTCAGAAGTCTTCCACCTCGCAGCATCAGCAGTTGGGAGGAATGTCAACAGCGATTTATCAACCAATACAGGGCCCTAAGAAGACAGCTCGCACCACCGTGCCACCTCGCCACCGTGTTCCAAAAGGCAAACGAGCCCTTGAGGGACTATATTGCTAGATTCAGACGTGAGGTGAGCAATGTTGAGGATCCATCTGATGAGAGCATCCTCACGGCGATCTCCGCCGGCCTCCAGAAAGATGGCAAGCTCTATGAGAGCATCTACAGGACCCCGGTCAAGGACCTGGGGGAATTTTATGAACGAGCCTCCAAGGAAGTCCGGTGGGAAGACGCCTTCGGGTCAAAGAAGCCCATAGGACCTAAAGAAGAAGCCGGGGGCTCCAACCAAAACAAGAAAAGGAACAACGTAGACACCGGAAGGGAAGTTCGAGGAGATCGTTCGAGCGGTGAAATGTTTAAACGGACTCACAAGGCGGAGCGGGATGAACGACCTCCGAGGCCGCAACGCTTCGATAGTTATTGCGTCCTATCTGACTCTCAAGATAGGATCTTCGCCATGGAAAGAAACAAGGAGGAGTTCGGAAAACCTAACCTGTTGAGAACTCCCAACAAATTTCGAAACAAAGAGAAGTTCTGCGCATATCACAACGAGGCGGGTCATACCACCTCCGAATGCTGGGCCCTGAGGGATGCCATTGAAGATCTAATACGAAGAGGTCGCTTAAAAGAATACGTGGCGCGACCAACCAATCGACCAAGCCAGCAACCAGCACAGCCGCCCCCATCTGATGATGAACGCTTGCCAACCGTGTGAACTATTTACACTATTCATGGTGGACCTCATCTCGCGGGATCCTCCCACAAATCCCGCGACAAGTACGTATGAGAAGCTAACCATGTCCTGCTGGCGAGGTCGGGCGAACAATCGGCTCCTGCGAAGAGATCCAGGGGTGGACCAACTCCGGAAAACATGGTTTTCTCAGAGGAAGAAGCCAACGACGTTCACTGGCCCCATAATGATGCAATCGTTATTCGGGCGCAGATCGGTAACTCCGAAGTACGAAGGATAATGGTGGACACGGGAAGTTCGGTGAATGTGATGTACAGAGCGTGCTTCGATCAAATGGGCCTGGGAACAGAACAGTTGAGCTCGTCACCCGAGCCGCTCTATGGGTTCACAGGTGACGCAGTGATTCCTGTCGGACGAATCAGCCTTCCCTTCACCATCGGGGACACAAAACACCAAGCCACCACTTTGGCAGATTTCCTGATTATAGACTGCCCCTCAGCATATAACGTCGTACTCGGAAGGCCAGCAATGAACGACCACGACCTAGTCACATCGATAAGGTCGCTTACTGTGAAGTTTCTGACCCCAAATGGAATAGGAAGTGTACGGGGCGAGCAACACCTCGCAAGACGCTGTTACGAAGATGCCCTAAAAATGGGGGCAAAAGGAAAGAAAGTGAACATAATTGCAAAAGACGACCCGCGACCAGTCAGCCAACGGGAAACTAGTCACGATCTGGATCCCCGCGAGATCGACTGCAACAAACCCACCGGTCCCATGGAGGAGCTCGAAGATATCCTAGTCGGTAAAGCGGATGGAGGGAGACACCTCAAGCTAGGAAAGAACTTAGCTTCCGAGGTAAAAGAACAACTTACAAATTTCCTTAAAGCTAACCTTGATGTATTTGCATGGAACCATCAGGATATGGTGGGAATCGCCCCAAAAGTCATGTCACACAAGCTTAACATAGATCCGAGCTACAGGCCAGTGCGACAGAAGAGGAGGCCAATGATGCCAGAGCGTTACACCGCCCTTAAGGAAGAAGTGGACAAACTCTTGGCAAACAACTTCATCAAGGAAGCCCATTACCCGACCTGGGTGGCCAACCCGGTCTTGGTAAAAAAGAAGAACGGGAAGTGGAGGACCTGCGTCGACTTCACCGACCTGAACAAGGCGTGTCCTAAGGACAGTTTCCTCCTCCCTAGAATCGATCAGCTAGTGGATGCAACGGCTGGTCATCAGCTCCTTAGTTTCATAGATGCTTATTCAGGATACAACTAGATCCCCATGGATCCCAATGACCAAGAGCACACCTCGTTCATTACTGATCGGGGCTTTACTGTTATAAGGTCATGCCCTTTGGATTGAAGAATGCTGGCGCGACCTACCAAAGGCTGGTCAATATGATGTTCGAAGCACTCATTGGAAGAACCATGGAGGTATACGTTGATGACATGTTGATAAAATCCGAGCAAATAACGGACCATGTTTCCGATCTGGAAGAGATGTTTGGAATCCTCAGAAGCTATCAAATGAAGCTCAACCCACTCAAGTGTGCCTTTGGGGTAGCCTCCGGAAAATTCCTCGGGTTCATGGTAAATAATAGAGGCATCGAAGCCAACCCGGACAAAATAAAGGCTTTGCTAGATATGAGGTCGCCCGTAAGGAAAAAGGAGGTGCAAAGCCTCGATGGGAAGGTCGCAGCTTTGAGTCGCTTTATTTCAAAAGCGACTGATAAGTGCGCCCCTTTCTTCGAGCTTCTAAAAAAGGAGAAGGACTTCAGATGGACAGAAGAGTGCGAGTTTGCGTTCCAGCAACTGAAAGAATACATGGGACGACCCCTACTGCTCGCCAAACCAAAGAACGGAGAAAAGCTAACCTTATACTTGGGAGTATCCCAACAGGCTCTCAGTGCGGCTCTCGTCCGGGGGGAAGAAGGGGTGCAGCACCCCATTTATTACATCTCCAAAAGCTTGATTGACGCAGAAACAAGGTACGCACCAATCGAAAAATTGGCTTACTGTCTAATAGTGGCATTAAGAAAGCTGCGACCTTATTTTCAAGCTCACCAAATCGAAGTAATGACCAAATACCCGCTGAAGCAAATCTTGTAAAAGCCAGATACATCGGGTCGCTTACTGAAATGGTCGATCAAGCTCGCTCAGTTCGACATTGAATACAAACCAAGGATGGCGATAAAGGGTTAAGCATTGGCAGACTTCATCGCCGAGTTTACTGGGCCAATCAACGAGGATGCAGAAAACTTGAAAGAACCATCCTGGGAGCTATACGTCGATGGGTCATCGAGCGAACAGGGAGCAGGAGCCGGGGTTATGCTAATAAGTCCCGAAGGTCACAAAATCCTCTGCGCCCTGAGGTTCAGTTTTTCGGCCACTAATAACGAATCCGAGTATGAAGCCTTATTAGTTGGACTCCGCCTGGCAAAAGAGATATGAGCCGAATCCTTGAACATTTTCAGTGACTCCCAGCTGGTTGTCAACCAAGTACGGGGAGAATACCAGGCCAGAGATACACAAATGCTCGCATATTTGCAAAAGGTACGCGAGCTACTTGCTCTCTTTGAAAAATATGAATTACACCAAATTCCCCGCTCCCAGAACTCCCATGCGGACGCGTTAGCTCGTCTTGCAACTGCCCGGGATGCAGAATTCTCGGGAGACATACCCATGGATTTTTTAGCTGTCCCAAGTATAGAGCAACGAGCTGAAACAATGGCGATCACCATATCCCAAAACTCGTGGATGATTCTTATCCTGGAATATCTACAAGACGGCAAACTACCTGAAGATAAGTTGGAAGCGCGTCGTCTGCGAGCTCAAGCAGCTCGGTATTGCATCTACGACGAAAGACTATACAGAAGGGGGTTCTCAGCCCCGCTCCTGAGGTGCATTGATGGCACCGATTGTCGGACTGTGCTCGAAGAAATTCATGCAGGTCACTGCGGTAATCATACAGGGGCACTTTCGCTGGCACAGAAGACCCTCCAACAAGGATTTTATTGGCCCACCATAAAGCAAGATGCCCTAAAAACAGTTAAGAAGTGTGAAAAGTGCCAAAGGTTCGCCAAAATTCCGCGAGCTCCGCCAGCTTATCTACAGCAGATGAGTAGCCCATGGCCGTTCGCTATTTGGGGGATGGACTTAATCGGGCCACTCCCAACAGCTCACGGAGGGTGCAAACACGCCATAGTAGCAATCGACTACTTCACCAAATGGGCGGAGGCCAAAGAGCTCGCACAGATCACCAGTGCGAAGGCACAAGCATTCACATGGGATAACATAATCTGCAGGTTTGGAGTGCCACGACAAATAATAACAGATAACGGAACCCAATTCACCAGTGAGCAGTTCATCCAATTCTGCGAGTCAATGGGGATCCAAAAGAGTTTTATCGCAGTTGATCACCCCCAGGCCAATGGGCAGGTTGAAGCTGTCAACAAAATAATCAAACAAACCTTGAAAACTAAGCTTGAGGCCAGAAAGGGAGCTTGGGTGGACGAACTGCAAATGGTATTGTGGGCCTATCGAACAACAGCTCGGAGCAGCATTGGAGAAACCCCATTCTCAATGGCATACGGGTTGGAAGCTATGGTCCCCGCCGAGAATGAAGTGACCAGCCACCAAAGGGCCACCTTCAGCTCAGATCGTAATAACGAGCTTCTGGCGGCTAACTTGGACCTGCTCGAAGAATCAAGAGATATGGCTCGCATAAGGGTCGCCATTTATCAGCAAAGAGTGGCACGATACTACAACCGGAAGGTCCAAATCCGGCGTTACAACGTCGGAGACTCGGTATTACGTCGGGTACTCCCAGGGGCACGGACGACCAGTGACGGCACACTAGGCTCTAATTGGGAAAGTCCATTTATCATCAAGGAAAATCTAAGCAACGGAGCATACCATTTGGCAAACTTGGACGGCTTTTCTCTCCCACGAGCCTGGAATGCGGAGCACCTCCGTCCTTACTTCAAATGAGTGTAATTTTTCCCACCTACTCTTCGTCTTCTTTATCACAAATAATTTTCGTGGTTCTGTTTAAGATTCATGAGCTCTCATTACACTTTCTCGGTATTTGATTAAATATCCCTGAAACAAGGAATTAAAAAACCATGGTGTGCGAGCTGGAGCCTAAATAACCTAACCACTACGTTACGGTTTGGGGGCTTAACTGAGCATTCACCTTGGTCCCTCCTTCAAGTCTTGGTCTGAAGCCGGAACCATCCATCTTGACTTAATGTCATGATTTGGAAATTTCCGAGCAACGACCTCCACAAGTAAAGCCGAGTTGGGTTCGCTAGCCGAGGTCCTTTCATCTTAGCCTAAAGCTACGGTCTGTGACCTACCTGGGTGTTCTCTCTCGGCCCAAATAAAAATTACGGAAGTCACGGTGTGTCAGCTGAGGTCGTAACGCGACGTATCTGGACACATATCTTGGCTCAGCGAGTGAATGAAATAGCAAGCCATGGTATGTTAGCTGGGGTCGCCCTATGACTTGCATGAACATATAGCTTAGCAATGCTGGGTCTAGATTTCTCTAACCGAAGGTCCCTTTATCTTGGTAGAAAGCCTTGAATTACGACCTACCTGTGTATTTACTCCGAGTTTGTTAAAATTATCAGGCGCTTCAGAACGCCAGTCAAGGGTATAACACGACCTCGTGTTTACACAAAATCTTCGTGTTCAAACGAGTCAGCAAAGATCTGTCTCAATTTATATAATTAGATCATTCGCGACCTATTGGATACACTTCCTGACTGTTTATCGCGAGCTTCTCAGCCACTATACTTAAACCAAGACAGCGAGGGACTCTCTTAAACCTTGTCGTTTTAGCCAAACATGCTGAAGAAGGATTTTCTTTTGGAGATTGTTTTTTAAGTATAATCGTTCACGTTGATTAATTACAACTATCATGGACGACCTGGTCGAGCCTATGATCGTTCTGAAATTATGATTCTGAAGACTTCCCCTGAGGAGATCGTTTTTAAGGTACCAACTCTATTCCGAGATATATCACGAAGAATGCTTTAAGTTATTATTTCTTTAAAAGTTAAATTCGTTTGAGCTAACGAAGAAACCTAAAGCAACACAATGTACAAGAAAGTGTTCATTCATTTAAACTGGTATTACAAAAAAAAAAAAAAATCCTAGCTCGGAGGGAGATTGGCTCCTGAAGGATCGATCTCAACTAACTGAGCTGAGGACGATGGAGTCGGCTGAAGACCCGCCTCCTCAGTAGGGCAAACCGAAGATTGAGCCCGGCGTTTCCCCCAACCTGGACGTTAGCAGCTTCGGATGACTCGATCTCGGCAATTGGCATCGATGAATTGAGTGGAGTGGCAACCATGGCGTTCTCGACAGCCTCGATAACGTACTGTTTCACCTCCTCGACGGCCTCCGCACCAAAGAAGGAGAAGTCCATTTCGGGGTGATTCAGCCACAATGTGTACAGGAACGACGAGCAAGTGTCGAACCTGACCTCTTGACGTGCTAATTCCATCCGAGCTTCCACTTCCCCCCTGATATCATCGATGGCCTTGTTCGCGATCTCCTCACACCGGGAAGCTTTTTCTTCAGCTTCTCTCTGCTCCGCCTCGGCCAACCCCAGCTTGTCCGAAACATCATTCAGACGCTCCTTTACCTTATTAAGCTCATCAGTGAGCTTCAAATTGGCAGACTCCCACTGACTTTTCGCGCAACCGAGCTCCTCGTCGAGTTCTTTATTCTTCCGAGATGCGTCCTTCAGACGTGCGCTTGAACTCTCGAGCTCTTTCTGTACAGTGAGGAGTTCAGTGCGCTGAGCCTCTTTTTCCCTCTCAAGCTTCGTTATTTTGGCTTCGTAGCCGGCCTTCGCTGCCTGAAGCCGCCCTTCAACATCTTCCCGACACATCTTTGCCTTCATGGCAGCAAGAGAATTCTACAAAAAGGCAGAGTATCAACGACGGAAAAGAAAAGAGAAGAAAATAAGTGAAGACCTAAAGAGAAGGAGCTCGAACGTACCAGGAAGCTATGGCGGGCAATGTAATTATCGAGCACTTCCCCCCTCATCTCCTCTCTGTCTAGAGATCTTGCAGACGTGCCCACGACCTCGGACATCTGATCCATGAGGGCATGAAAGTAGTCTGATCCGGGCATCGGCTCCTGCACGGGCTCCCGGCTCGCCCCTCCTTCCGGAGCTCTGGCCCTCTTATCTCTTTCGACCTCCAACTGCTCCTCTGGTCCCCTCTTCGATCTAGCAGCAGGAGGGTTGGAGGGCTCCCTCGCGACCTCTTTTCCCTGAGCTCCGGCTGCCCCCTGACTATGAACAGCCGGAGTTCGTTGCTCTTGCCGTTGCTGGGGAGGTCTTTGTTACCGCTGATGTTGAGGGGGGGCTGTTGTTGTTGAGGTCTTGAAAGAGGTCGGGGCACCTCCGACCTCCCTTCCCGGGAAGACGATGCGACCGCCGCAGTAGCACCGGGCCTAGCCCCTGGCGCCTTTCGCTCAACAAGGGCGAGGTTCACCATGTCCTCACTTTGGCCGCTTGACTCGAGCGTCTGGAAAGCAGAAGGAAGAACCTTCGCGCCTAGGACTTCGACGCGGTCTCCTTTTATGACCTCGATATCGATGGAGGGGGCGAGCTCGTAATTCCTCAAAAGCTAGTCAGTTATTTCGAAGTTCTCCAAGCCCGGGCCCGCAACAACGAGCTTATCTAGAACCCCGACCTCTTCCTCTGACAGGAGTGGCTTTCCGCTCCCGAGGTCTGCATGGCAAAACTGGGTGTTAGAAAAATAAAATAAATCGAAGCGACCGTAGGCGATTAACGTGCCTTTACCAGGAGTAAGCACGAAACTAAAATTGTCAAGCGACGAAAGCAAGGGGCAGGAGACAAAAAACCAACTCGACTTGTAGTCGTCGACGTTGGATTTCCCTTTCGCTTTTCCTTGGGGAAGAATGGCTTTGTATTGAGAAGGACGAGCTGCCAAATAATACAGCCCGTCCTTGGCATTCTTCATGGAAAAGAGAAATCTAACTATTTTCGGTGATGGAGGGGGGAGTCCATTCGCAAGAAATAAAACGGTTAGCGAGGTGAGTTGAGCGTACGAATTCGGTGTCAACTGAAAGGGTGCGAGTTTAACATCGTTTAGGATGGCAAGAAGGTAGGGAGCTACGGGGAACCTAAGGCCAGATCCGAGATGCTGGGGGCTAATCGCTATGAAATTGGAAGGTGGGTAAACCGCATGAGAAATCGGGGGCAGGACGTAAACAAGGCAGTTCCTGGGAAAACGGAACTCCCGAACACAAGACGCCACCTCATGATGCCTGGCCTTAGAAGGAAATCTCTTAAAAACCTCGCGCCCTACTCTCTCTTCAGCGACCTGATCTTCAACCTCAAGCTCAGTGCTGGAAGAGATTACGCTAACGATATCCATAGATCGCGAACTCACACCCTCAAAATTCTGGTCTTCCATGATAAGACAATCTTCGGAGTTCGAAGTGTCGTTCTCTCCTATGATATAGTTGCAGCGCTTTTGGCCTGAACTCCCACAATATTGATCGGACATCTACAAAGAAAAGAGAGAGAACAGTCAGGTCGCAAATCGCGGACCAGACCCCAAGAATCCAAAAGCAAACCCTAAAATCCCTCAGGCCAAGCACTTCGCAACGAGATGCCGCTTAAAGCGGAGGGATTACAGCTGCAAACCCAGTATTATAAGGGAAGCCTAAAGGTCGCTATGCCTGAAAAATCCAGCAAACACCAAGACAAATCGTGCCGTTTCCACATAAATGGAGACGACATCGATCCGGCGAACAGTCGGCGGTTACCCGGGGAAACAGAAGATCCCCCACCAAAAAAGAGAAGGAGAAAGAAAAGGCGTGACCAACTTACCAAAAACTGAAGCCAGTAGATGAACGACGAGCGACTGAAAAGCGGTTGCAATGGGGGCTTCGAGAAGGAGAAAGCAAGAAAGCAGAAACTGGAAAAGATTTCGAAAAATGGCGTGAAAAAGAAAAGGAGGGGGGGTAGACACCCCTCACTATTTATACTGATGTTTCGATCGGCCCAACCGTCGGATCTAAACGCGACTCACCGCATACTCCACATCCAACGGCCGCACGATAGCTTATGGGTCCCACAGGTATAATCATGCGCCGAAATGGGGGAAAGTGCGCATTAAATGCGTTACAGACAAGGCCTGCTGCGTGGAACGACGAGATTTGAAACGATTGAGCAGACATCGAAGAGGCGGAAGAACAGCTGGCACGCGTCAGTTCCCAGCGCGAGGATCGCACCGCGAACTGGGGGGCTTATGTTATACGTATTTCTCGTATGGGCTAAGACTCGCTCGGATGGACCAGCTCGATCGCCTGGAAACAAGAATGCCCAAACGACCTCACTGGGGAAGGACGTTTTCACTGCCAAAACCCGAACTTATAAAGCGATACCTGGCGAACTCCCGATATCCTTCAAACGAGTCTGAAGCCATCCGTGAACGAACTCCGAGGAGCATCCTTCAGATCGCAGGACCACTGAGGTTGCTGGCCCGAAAACGATTAGCTCGCATAAAGTGGTAAAAGCTGCCAAGGAGTCAGAGGTAGGGACCGTCCGCTACAACAGCCCATACTCCTCGAGATGAAGATCCCACTTACTGTTTTGAACAGATGATAAGGACTGTTTGTCCTCCATTATATCATCTTTTTATTTTTATATGTTATTCGAATTGTAAAGCCCCCTCGATGATAAATAGGGGACAGAGTAACATAAGGAAGGGGGGAATAATGAGAAGAACAGCCATTCTGAAGGAATAATCAGAGTGCGGGCGTGGAGTAGGCCTCGTTCTGGCTGAACCACGAGAAAATTGTCAAGTGTTCTTCATTAGCTTCTTAAAAAAGGCCTCTCTTCTTACCGTGACCTATAATTATTCAGTGCGGCCCAAAAAGAATCGGACTCGACTGAAATTGAACGTCGACACTATCAATATTATAAAAATATATTCGTTTTCGCCACTAATAAAGACATTTTCTCTATTATTGATAGATTGGGAGAGTAAAAAAAATAAATTACATGAGAGAAAAATAGAAATTTAAGAAGAATAAAGAGATTTTTATGTTATAAGGGTATTTTGATAATTTATAATATTTAATTAAAATTAATTAATGACAAAAAATTTATAAATATAATACTAAACTTAAAAAGTATTCCTTGTAATCAATGCTTCTTAGTGACATTATTCTAAATCTTAGTGATATAAATTTTTCTTATAAATAATATACAAATTTTAAATTGTATGTTAAATTATTTTAGTATTAAATAATAATTATCAACAATAATAATAGTATTTTTATAGAAAATTAATCAAAACAAATGATTCTTCGGGGATTCGAGCAATCAATGCAGGCTAACAGCTAAATATTTCGGTGGACCATTTTACCCCTGGGGTCACCACTGGTGGGCTGATTGATATATGCGCAGACGCGCAATCTCGGTTTCGATCATTATTATTTATTACCCTTCAGAGCTTCGAACCCGAGATAGGGTTTTCATTTGGCAGCTCTCTGGAAAAAATTTGGGGATTTCTCTCTGTTCATCGGGGGAGCGAAAGGGACGACGGCGCAGCCATGTACGGACAACGAGGGTTAGTACAAAAAACTTGCTTTTCACCTTTTGATTCGACCTTTGATTGCTCTCTTCGCGTGTCCATGTGCTGTATGTATAGCGGGTTGTGCTTTGTTTCGTGTTTGTCCGTCCTGTTTTTGTAGAAACTTGGGTATTGTCATGGTTTTTGTTCCTGTTTTACCCTGCGTACTCGTCAGATTAGAGATTGAGAGGACTAGTTAATTTATTTTTTTCTTTTTTTTTATACACACACAAGGATTTGCGAGGCGAGTGGATTGCATTTCGTTGTATTCTTGTTTCTAAATTCTTGAAATAAATTAATAGGGCTCAGGGCAAAGATTGCTTTTTCATGAATTTATAGTTGACCAACTTTGTGAATTTGAAGTACATGTTTTGATGAGGATGCGTCAGTCCTGTGTTATAAAGATAATATAAAGAATGCTATGGGGTTGTCTGAAAATTTGGAAAAAAAAAATATTGAGGGAATTGTGTTATTGGCAGGAAAATAAGTATATACAGAAGGTAAATTGCCTTATGCCCAAAAGATATTGAGTCTTTTGTAAAGAAACAAAAGTCAGGTAGGGCCGTCCTCCCTTGTACACAAATGGGCAATTTAGAAGGTTCATTAGGAAAAGCTAAAGAATGCTCCACCCATTGAACACACATGTATTACACTTATTCATAAGGCCTGCAAAACATAGAAAGGAGCCCCCACCCACCAAACCTCACATTTTGAGCGTTTGGGGTAACCTGTACTCACAACTTTCTGATGGTAATAAACAATGGCAGACATTTCCCAAGACATCCCAAATGGGATAAAACAAGCGGGCAATGGACAAAAAAATGATCTCAAGAGACTTCACTTCTCTTACGCATTTAGACTAATCCAGCACTGTCTGTCTCCTCTTTCAAAAGTTTTCATTATTGAGAATGGTGCCTAAGGGGACAGTCCACCCAGAGAGAGTCACCCAAGTAGGTGCTCCAGCTTTCCAAATGGCTTTTCAAGGAAAGCCTGGTCTGCCCAGTGAAGGTTCTTGTCACATGGGCTGATAGAAAATGTCCCAACTCCAGAAGGATGCTGAACCTAATGGTTCTTCCTCTACTAGAAGGGTAAAAGGCGCACAGAAGTCCATGAAAAGCAGTTAAACGGTCAAGTCTCCCAATGTTGTAATTTGCATCTAGCAGGAGAATCTCAAACAAGGCCGCCAGAGGATGGATAAAGGCTCTCACCTATACTCAGTCCCCTATCTGTTGCAAAACTGTACAAATTATAGAATAGCTTGTGAAGGTATATGTGGACGCCACCAGGCATGTCTCTAAAACACTAAACTTCACTCTAAACCCCTAAACCACCTTTAAAAATACGAGACACAAGTATTCCTCTCACACTCTCATGATACCATCTCACAACCCCATGTGTTATGGCTTCCAATATCTCCTAGTCCTAGTCACCCAATTACCCCAAATACCTCCAATTTTGTTTGCCATGAGTTTTTTTGTTGTCAACTGACCAATTTTTGCTACTCCTAGGCATATGTAGAGAATAATCAACCTTCAAGGAGCATCACCGTTGGATGAAAGCCTACTTTGATGCTACAAACAACAATATATTGAGCCTTAATCCTACTCCTTGGCCTCTACTACATGACATCTCACCAATCATTTCCATCTATGGCCATGTTTTTTTAAGAAGGTCCTTATAATATATATCATACCTAGGAGTCTTGCCAATTTTTGTCTTGGTTTTCTTCTACCTCTTTTGTCAAAGACTTGTTCTAATCCCTTCACTTTTCTCAACGATTCTCCCTATTGGTCTTCTTCTCACATTATCTGTTAGAGTATTTCGTAGCACTCCCTTTGATTCTCTTAACTCAAATAGCTCACTATCGACTCACGAACACACCGATATTAGAAGCACATACATAGATAACAAACACAATAAGAAATACACACTGATTTATCCTGGTTCGGTCTTTGAAACAAGACCTACATCCAGATTGCTTAGCACCTCTCAATCCACTATCTTGAAACATCCACAGGATGATTACAATGAGAACTTGGATCCCTCCTCGCCCATATGCACTGAAAGTTAATAGGATCCTAGAGAATACAAGCTATTCCCAGTCACTCTCTACCTCTCGCACTCCCGAATTCAAGATAGAAAACCAAAAACTATCATAACTGGAAATAGGCGCACTAAGCTCTACTCTATCCCTATCCCACGATCCCTATTTATACTATATAGGGGCATGGATTACAGGATATAATTGACTGCCCAACTGACCAAAACTAACTAAATTGGTTAGCTACCCCTTATAGAAACATACCTTCTAGAAGAAAGATTAATTCTAACACTATAATAGAAATGAACCATGCAACAATACAATAATACTTGTTTACATTTAATCTAATCTAATACAAATGACACAACAAATTCTCCACCCATTTGTACTTTGATTAGGCCTCATCTTCAACCTTGAAATGACCTCCGCAACCCAGCATCGTCACTTTCCTCCTGGATCTATCTGAAGGATCTTCATGCAGTGCTTCAGCTTTGCTGTAGGTACTGGCTTTGTAAACATATCTACCGCATTATCTTCTCCTGCAATCTTGGTTAGAAAAAACAGTTTTATCTTCAACAATTTGTCTTATAATATGATGTCTCACATCTATGTGCTTAGTCCTTTCATGATAGACTTGGTTTTTGGACAAATGAATGGCACTTTGACTATCACACATCAAAGTTGCCTTTACTTCTACACCTAAGAGCTCACTAACTAGACCCTTAAGCCACATAGCTTCCTTAATTGCATCAGAAACAATTATGTATTCTGCCTCGATAGTGGACAATGCTACCACATGTTGCAAGCCTGACTTCCAACTAATTGTAGAGTTCCAAAGCCTAAAGACATGGCCAGTTGTGGATCTTCTTTTGTCTATGTCGACAGCATAGTCAGCATCCAAGTATCCTAGGATGCTAGCTTCTTCTCCTAGTTTAGCTCCGCCATAGGTTAATGCTTTGTTTATAGACCCTTTAATGTACTTGAGCATCCATTTCATTGCCATCCAGTGGGATTTCCATGGATTTGCCATAAACTGACTGATGACACTCATCCCATGTGCTAAGTCGGGTCGAGTACACACCATGCTATACATAATGCTACCTACTGCACTCGAATAAGGGGTATGATCCATTTCCCTCTTCTCTTCTTCATCTTTTGGGGATTGGCCAGAAGATAACTTGAAATGGGCAGCAAATGGTAGACAAACTGCCTTTGCTTCAGCCATTCTGAATCTAACTAGCAGCTTTGTTAAGTAGGATTTTTGAGAAAGATATATCTTCCTATGATGCTTATCTCTTGAGATTTCCATCCCTAGAATTATTCTAGCTTTCCTTAGCTCCTTCATTTTGAATTCAATCCTTAGATTTTCTTTGAGGAGCTGGATTTTTTGAGAAGAATGACTTGCTATAAGCATATCATCTACATAGAGCAGTAAATATATGGAAATACTAGAAGAGATATGTTTAAAATAGATGCAACAATCATAAGAGTTTCTAAAATACCCTTGGCCTAACATAATTGAATCAAATTTTTGCTACCATTGCCTTGGGGACTGCTTAAGTCCATACAAAGAATTTTTAAGTAAGCATACCTTCTCCACCTTTCCCTTAGCTTCAAAACCTTTTGATTGATCCATCAAAATCCTCTCCTTTAAGTCCCCATGGAGGAAGGCGGTTGTAACATCCATTTGCTCAAGATATAAGTTCAATTGAGCTGTGATGGCTAGGAGAATTCTTATAGAAATGTGTCTCACAACTGGAGAGAACACTTCATTAAAATCAACTCCCTGAACTTGAGTGAAACCTCTAGCCACCAGTCTAGCCTTAAACCTAGGCTTAGCATTCTCTCCTGCTCCCTCTTTAATTTTATATAGCCATTTGCAGCCTACCACACGGTTTCCTCTTGGTTTTTCAACCAATTCCCAGGTGTGATTCTTCTTAAGGGATGCAATTTCAGATTGCATGGCTTCCAACCACTTATTTGCATCCTTAGAGGCCATTGCCTCTTCATAGGTAAGGGGCTCCTTTCCTATGGATTCTGCTGCACTATTAAAAGCATAAGCTACCAAGTCTGAGAAACCATACCTTTGGGGAGGCCTACGGGATCTAGGCTACCTATCTATTGCTACATTATATCTTTCAGGATTAGGAGGTTCTCTTAGGCTTGAGTCTGTGTCACTACCACGTTCTTCCTCTTCCACTTGGGAAGATCCTTGGTCTTGTTTATGGTTACTTAAAGGTTCAGGATCAGGATGCTCGAAATCTGAGACATCTTGAGTCAAATTTGGGTTTACATTAGGAATCTCCACCTGAACTAATTCTCCAGATTCTTCCTGATTAGGCTGAGGTTCTTTACTTCCTAATTTTATGGTAGAATCTTCATCAAATGTTACATCTCTAGTAACTATGGTCCTTGGTCCATCTAATTCTAAGTTCCATAGCTTGTAACTTCTAAGACCTGATGAGTAACCGATAAAGAGGCATTTCTTAGCCCTAGGTTCTAGCTTTCCTTGCTTTACATGAGCATAGGCTAGGCAACCGAATACTCTAAGATGGGTTAAACTTGGTTTATGGTTGGTCCATTTTTCATTAGGGGTTTGGAGGTTGATAGCTTTTGAGGGAGTTCTGTTGAGGACATGAGCTGCAGCAGCAATTGCTTCCCCCCAAAAAGTCTTGGGTGATTGAGCATGAAACAACATGTATCTTACCATTTCTAAGAGGGTCCTATTCATACTCTCGGCGATCCCATTTTGCTTGGGATTTTCGGGAGCTGTAAGATGTCTAATAATTCCACCATCTTTACTCATTTGATCAAACTCTCTATTACAAAATTTCAACCCATTATCAGTTCTTATTACCTTTACCGACCTGCCCTTTTGGTTTTCTACCATACTCTTCCATGCTTTAAATGTTTCAAAAGTGTTCTCTTTTGATTTTAGAATATATACCTACAACATTCTTGAGAAATCATTTATGATTGATAGGAAGTATCGAGAACCTCCATGGGTTTCTGTTTGGGCTGGACCCCATAAATCTGAATGTATGTAATCTAGAGGAGCTTTAGATGAGTGGATTGCTGTTTTACTGAATTTTACTTTGGCTCCCTTTCCTAGGATGCAAGATTCACATTTATTTAATTCTAGAGACTGCCCTAAATCCAGAATACCCTGATTTGCAAATTCCTTGAGCCCTTGCTCACTTATATGTGACATTCTTAAATGCCACAGACTTGCTTTGGATCTAGAATTAATGCTAGTAGCTGCAACTTCATCACATAAAGTGGTGGCCTACAATAGGTAGATTCCATTCTTTAAAACAACCCTCATATAGATTAAGGATCCCTTTGAAATCTGAAAATATCTACCCTCACCTTTAAGCTTAAAACCATTTCTATCTAGCTCTCCAAGAGAAACCAGGTTTCTCTTCAAATCAGGGACATACCTCACTGATGTGAGGGTTCTTAAGGAGCCATCATGAAGTTTTAACTTAATATCTCCTACCCCTTGAACCTTATATTCATGGTCATTTCCAAGCAAGACCTTTCCACCATTAATTTCCCTAAAATTTTGCAACCCCTGCTTTCTTGGGGTCATGTGAAAAGAGCAGCCAGAGTCCAGGACCCATTCTAGGCTGTCCGAACATTCACTTACTATTAGGGCTTTCGAACTATCATAATCGAAGTCACAATAGTTAGCTCCTCATCCTGATTTTTCTTTGTCCGCTAAGTCCTTCTTTCTCTTTGGGCAGGACTGTTTAATGTGGCCTTCTTGCTGACAATAATAACATTTTATCGGCCCTTTCCCATTTCTAGGCTTAGACTTTGATTTACCCCTATTTTTCTGATCTTTCTTAGTGCTTTTTGACCTAACTGATAAGGTATCCCCAGGAGAGGTTTTATCATTCATTTTAAACCTAAGTTCTTTTGAGTTTAAAGCACCTATGATATCTCCTAATGAGAACTTATCTCTGCCATGTTGAAGGATGTCTACAAAATTCTCATAAGACTTGGGCAGAGAGTATAACAGAACTAAGGCCTTGTCCTTCTCTTCATATTTTACGCTTATGTTCTCTGAGTCTAGGCACAACTTATTAAAATCATCTATATGATCATGCAATTTTTGGGATTCTTGCATTTTAAAATTAGAAAACCTGGCCTTTAAGAGGAGATGACTGGACAACGTCCTTTGGAGATAGAGATCTTCAAGTTTCTTCCAAATTTTTGCTACTGTCTTCCACTTCGAGATCAGAATACTGTAAGCCTTTTTGTTGATTTCTTTCTGGAACTTTGCTTGTTCTTCAGTCACCATCGGTACTTCTTTCCCAGTAGTTGTGTCTGTTGTCTTTGCTTCTTGTTCCAGAGCTCGTTCCAGAGCTCATTCGAGTCCTTAACTACAGAGAAGAGCTTCTATCTTTATCCTCCATAGACCGAAGTCATTTGACCCATCGAATTTATCGATGTCAAATCTGGAGGTAGATGGCCCCATATCGCTTTCTTGAGATGAGCGAGTTTCCTTGAGTTTCTTGAAAATCTTGATCGTCGAAGAAGACTTCTTGGCTCTGATACCACGTTGTTAGAGTATTTTGTAGCACTCCCTTTGATTCTCTCAACTCATATAGTTCACTACCGACTCACGAACACACTGATATTAGAGGCACGCACATAGATAACAAACACAATAAGAAATACACGATTTATCCTGGTTCGGTCTTTGAAACAAGACCTACATTCAGACTACTTAGCACCTCTTAATCCACTATCTTGAAACATCCACAAAATGATTACAACGAGAACTTGGATCCCTCCTCGCCCATATGCACTGGAAGCTAACAAGATCCTAGAGAATACAAGCTATCCCCAGCCACTCTCTACCTCTCACACTCAATCCCGAATTCAAGATAGAAAACTAGAAACTATCATAACCAGAAATAGGTGCACTAAGCTCTACTCTATCCCTATCCCACGATCCCTATTTATAAGACATAGGGGCGTGGATTACAAGATATAATTGATTGCCCAACTGATCGAAACTAACTAAACTGGTTAGCTACCCCTTCTAGAAACATACATTCTAGAAGAGAGATTAATTCTAACACTACAACAAAAATGAACCATGCAACAATACAATAATACTTGTTTACATTTAATCTAATCTAATACAAATGACACAACATTATCAAACCAATTTAATGGTTCTCATGCATCTTATTTCAGTAAGAGCCATCCCAATCTTATTATGAATATTCATTTCTTATTTTATCTTTTCTTGTGTGTCTACATATCCGTTCTCGCCTTTGATTACACTCATATTTTCCAATGCACATAAACTCCAAAACTCTGATGTTTTGGTGTCTTTGAAACATTTCCTACCCTAAAACACTAAGAAACACCAAAAAGACATTTTTGGGTTGTTTCTATAATTTTGGAAATGTTTTAGGGCCATTTCACAATATTGGGAAAATATTGGAAATGCATTTTTGATTTGGAATTGCGTTTCTATTCCAAAACCATGTTAGAGATGGAAACAATTCCTTCTTCGCTACCTCGACGACCATGTTAGATACAAGCAATTTATGTTTATATTTACTTGAATGGATGATGGAATTTATGTTTATGTTTGATTGAATATTTTTTTGTTATAATTTTATATATTAAACATTATATTTACAAGCTATATATATATTTTTACGTGTTTCCCTTGCGCTTTCATTTTCTACTTTTTTGAAAAATGCCGTTTCCGTTTCGTATCGTATTCGTTTCCTGTTTCCCGTTTCTGTGCAACCTAGCTCATATTTTGTAAATGGCGATGCTTTACCTTTCAACGTCTGTCAAATCCGAAGACCTGACGGTGGCTGTTTGGGGAATAACTTGAGAATTATAGAGAAATTTAGGGGGAGAATTAGATTGACAAGGAGGAACAACAAGAATGGGGGAAGAACATAGGGTTCGAGAGACAAGGAGAGAATAGAGAAATAGAGGGAAGGATTCAATTATCATTTGTCACAAACCTAAGGTTTACCTAGGGTTTTGATAGGAAGATGGAAGAATTCGAGGGAAATAGAACAAGAAGTAAGGGGGGAAATCAAAAGAAATGAGGGAGATATCAAAAGAATAGGGGAAGATATTCAGACAGAACAACAAAGGAGGGGGAGATTAGAGAGAAATGAGAGGGAAATTGAGAGAGAATTTCTAGAGAGAAATGATTGAATTCAATTATCAATTCAAACATAACATTCTCTGAGTGACACAACTTATTTATAGGTTGGAACAACCTATCTAATTGAAAGGTACAACTATTCTCAGCAACCTAGAGTACAATACAGTAAATGCATTTAAACTAACTACTATTATAATGACAATTATAGCCTTAGAGATCCTTGGGGTCGTGACAATTCCCCCCTCCTTGAGAAAGCTCTTGTCCCCAAGAACTTCTAACAACTGGGCCACTGTGTGCTTCATCCAATCCTTGTCTTCTCTATCTGGTTTATCCTTTTTCTCTTTTTCCTTATTCTTTTTAACATTTTCCTTCTTTCTCTTATGTTCCTTTTTGTTCGCTTGCCCTTCAAATATAAAATATAGACCTGAATGATCTCCATGTCAAAGCTATAGAGTCCAGTAATTTCTTGAATCTTTGTTGATTTAGACTTACTGGTTTAGGTAAATTTAGATGAACTAATTTCTCTCAAATAATCTTCCCACTCTTGGATCAACATAAATGAATGTTAATGGAAACAAAAAGTAAAGAATTCACATTACAAGACATAAATAAAAAAAATCAGACCACAAGAAATTGATTTTATCCTGGTTTGGATTGCAAGTGTTGCAACCCTACATCCATTATCAAACACCCCTCGGACAACTTTCTTTATTCAATATGAACGATCAATACACAATTAGTTCCCTTCCTTCTATTCCCCAGTACATCACACCTTTGCTTCCCAAGAACAAAGCTATCTCTCAACCACTAGCCTTTCACTCAGAACGAACAATACTTGTTACAACAAAAAATGAGAACTCCCTCTCAATCGACTACCCCTCGCCCTTTATTTATAATAATGGGTAGACATCCCAATATAACCAACTTGAATTAGATAATTATAGTTTTAACCCTAAACAAATACTAATCACATTTAGGTATTATTTCTAACTGCCTATCTACGCCCTAGCTAACATAAGCCACTGTCTTCACTGATCTTCTAGGATAACTCGAGGCAAACATTTCAACAATCTTTGCTAAGACCAGCTCCATGACCAATGTACCTCCAATCATACCATTTCCAGTAATAGGAAGGGACTCAAAACTTCTTTGCTAGCTAGAATCTAATCTGATATTGTAGCTCACCAACTGGTATTTGAACCAACAAACCAACAAAGAACTCTTCCTCCTTAGATGTTTCTTGCTTGCTGATGGTTCTTCTTCAACAAATATCTTCTCCAGTGGTGTTGCCATTACTCTCCCTAGTGAAACAATAATTTTTTCCACTTCAATTTGTTCCTCAATTTCCTGTAAGTCAGAAAGCTGAGGATGCATCCCAACTGATAAGATTGGATCTTTAGCGGATCTAGAAATTTCCTTTTATCTCTGAAAGCTCCTCAATGGAGGACATAATATTTTCATTCTTGTAAGGTTGAACACATTTTGTAGCCTCATGCGCTAAAGCAGATGCACGCATTTGAATTATCCCTCGGTCGTAGTTACCTAATTCGATACTGCATCTGCCTCCTTCAAACCGAAGGTATTAGAAAGGATTCCATTAGGAGGTTCTGTAGTGGATCTTGAATAAATTTCCACTGGTATACTAACCTGATACTTCCTAGAAAACTTCACCAAAAATTCATCAAATTTCCTTGATAGGCCTTCCTATTTGTTGTTAGTTCTGTCTATAGTGTTCTCGATTCTGTCCATAGTGTTCTTGATCCTTGTATCCATCTCATCAATTCGATTTCTTTGAAAATTCTCCTCTGCTCGCCTGAATGAATCAGTCACCTAGATCTGAATTGCCTCCGAAAATCAACCTCTCTGTTGCAATCTTTCTGAGAAAATGATAGGTTTCTGTTGCCGCTAGGAATCGATCGAAAATTGCTTGGATAGATACTCGATCAACTCTGTTGTGGCTTCCTGAGAGTCACATACTTAGCTTCCAAGGTCACTGGAATTCCGTTATTGGGACTGCTTCTATAAATTGCCCATCAGAGTCGTAATCAACTGGCTCTACTTCGCCTTCAATTTCAAGCTAAGAATCTTCGTCGGAATCACTGTAAGTATTGCCTCCGATCAACTGTAACTAATTGTCAACGATCACATTTGCTGTTGTTTAGTGATTGCTCAAGATCTGCTTTTGACCGTGCCTTCCTTCTTTCTACTACCTCAAATTCGTAGTCAAGGACCACCAACTCTAATGTAATTTCGTGAGAGTTCGCCTAGGTGTTGCTTCGCGACCTATATCGTTGGAATTGAGAAATTGATAGCTTGAGACTTGCCTCTAACTTTGCTCCCTGAATTGCCTTCTGCTGCCCGATATCTAAATTCAGCTGCTAAGATTTTCACCACAGGATTCACAGCTGAGGATTGATTAGCCTATTTCGCCTTCAAAAATCAAACCTAAAGTAGCTGTTAAAATTTTTGAAATCATAGTCAAGAATCGTTGGTTCTGATACCATTTTTTCATGAATCTAGGGTTTTGATAGGAAGATGGAAGATGGAAGAATCCGAGGGAAATAGAACAAGAAGTAAGGGGGGAAATCAGAAGAAATGAGGGAGATATTAGAAGAATAGGGGAAGATATTCAGATAGAACAACGAATGAGGGGGGGATTAGAGAGAAATGATAGGGAATCGAGAGAGAATTTCTAGAGGGAAATGATTGAATTTAATTATCAATTCAAACATAACATTCTCTAAGTGATACAACTTATTTATAGGTTGTTCCAACCTATCTAATCGAAAGATACAACTATTCTCAACAACGTAGAGTACAATATAGTAAATGCATGTAAACTAACTATTATTATAACAACAATTATAGCCTTGGGGATCTTAGGGTCATGACATCATTCACATATGCATTCCCATCCTCTTACAAGTAGCCTTTTATAGGCATAGGCTGGCTGCTCTTCAGTTGTTGTAACTGAAGGTACAATCTAAAATAGCAGCAGCAATGGCGCCTAACAGAATTACAAACAAAACAATAGTAGCTCAATTACACTAGTGCTCCTAGGGTCGTGACAATTCCCCTTTCCTTAAGAGAGTTCTTGTTCCTAAGTACTTGTAGTTACTGGTTATGGTTTAACCAATTCTTGCTTTCACAACCTGATTTATCCTTCTCTCTTTCTTTCTCCTATTCTTTCCTCATTGAGGAGTTGAAGTGTAGCAATGGTTGCAGCCTTTGCATGTTCTTCCTTCACCACAATCCCTTCTTCAAACTCAACAACCTGTATGGAGTGTAGTTGATACCAATTGTCAAATTCTAAGATCTGATAGGGGCTATTTAGGGTAGAATTTGAGAATTAGAGAGCATGAGAAGGAGAATTAGACTGAAAGAGGGGGAGGATTATTACTCGGTAGGATTCCATGCTATTTGAAGATTGCTTATAGAGCAAGCTCTTGTAACCTTGCCTTCTCCGCATCTTGTTTTACAGTGACAGGGCACATCATCTTCACCATAGGTCATAGCTAGGGGTGTGCAAATGGTTGTTTCGGTTATCGAACTGATTGAAATTCAATAATCGAAAAAATTGAACTGTTGTACAAAATCAAACCGAATCGACCAAAGAAACCCAAAAACCGAACTAATCGAACAAAATTTGTAAAAATCGAACTGAATTGAAAACCGAACAAACCCACAAAATAACCAAACAAACTAAACTAATTTTCAACCTTATTGATGTCATCGACCACCTAGCTAGCCGATGATTAGTGATTCATTTATCCAAAAATGAGTTTGATCCAACGATTGATTTTTTGTAGATCTAAAAATTAATTTTATAGTTAAAAAACTCAAAAACACATTTATGGAAAAATGTCGTCGACCACCATCCGCGGTGGGTGGATTCCAATGATCGGAATCGACCATCATATTCGTCTTGGCTTAGTGACCCACATATCCAAAAATCAAAGAAAAAATCTTGAGAGTTCAAGAGGATGACCGATGGGCTTACCGAATGGGGGCAAAAAGACGAATTTGCCCCCACGCCTTGCTCTCTCCTCTCTCCTCTCCCCTCCCATGGTCGCTATCCTCGCCTCACTGTCGCCTCGCCTCGCCTCACCTCATCAACAGTTGCTGCATCGACTGTCGACGAGGCAGCGACCATGGGAGGGGAGAGGAGAGAGCAGGGGTGGGGGTAGTGGCCCACTTCGCAAATTTGCAAAAGTGGGTGGGGGTAATTTTGTCTTTTTGCCTCCAATCTGTAAGTCCCTCTGTGACTCTCTCTGGCTCTGTAGAAGGACTCAAAAAGATTTAATGGTTGGATTTTAGTATATCTAGGTTTTAATGTCCCCCCCCCGGGGACCGAGGAAAAAAAAAGGAAGTTGGAAAACTTATTGAATGGGCCATTGGCGTCAATGGGCGAGCACGGTGGTGTGCAAATTAGAGGGAGAGAGATCTGCCAGCGTTGGCGTCGAAGGGAGATGAAGGGCCGTCGGAGGGAGACAAAGGGCCGAGTGAACCGGAGACGAAGACGAAGGGCTAGCCCTTCAGCTTCGACCTTCATCTCTAGTCGTCGCAGAAGCAATTGGGAATTGGAAATGTAATTGAAAATTTGAAATAGCTTCTTAGAGAAGCAAAATTGAAAAAGGAGATGAAAGGACAATTTTTTTTTTTTGGGGGGGTGGGGGGGGGGTGTGCAAGCTTCTTGGAGAAGCCAAATTAAAAAAAGAGATTGAAGGGACAATTGAGGGGAGTGGGGTAGGCTTAGGGGAGCAGGGCCGTTGGTTTCTTGGAGAAGCCAAATTGAAGAGACATAGGGGAGTAGAGCTGCGGGCGTTGCACGGGGCATATGGAAGTACTGATCCGAGCATCAATTTAGTTAGTTCGGTTAAACCGACAATAAAAACCAAACCGATAACCGAATTTTCTATAAAAATTAACCAAACCGCTAACTGATTATGTTAAGAGTGTTGTTTCAAGTAAATCTAGCATATTGGCAGTTGGGATGCATTGGAATTTGGGGGTATAGATAGGCGGTTTTTCAGCTTGTAAATAGAATTGAGTTGGGGGTCAAAATCGGAAATATCTATACCGGTTATAAGTTCCTAGAGGTTAATGCCCTATTTTTCTATAAATAGGACAGTAGTCTAGGCATTTGGATGCATTATTCATTCTCACGAGAAAGTAGAAAGAGGAAAGGTTGTGTGATAGAATAGTCTTTGTAATCTTTAAGTCTTGTAATCGTGAGGGATTGTACTATGATCATTCTGAATTAAAGAAGGCTGCTCTCGAGAGGCTTTAGAGGCTGGATGTTGGGTTGTCCTAAGGGGAATCTAAACCAGGATAACGGCTTGTTCTGTGGTTTGCTTTAAATTTCTGTCAATTTACGTTTTGTTTTCATTCATTTAATTTGATCTTTGTTGTTGTTCAAGACTGAGAGTGTGTGCGCGTGTGAGGCAGTAGATTTAGGTCTAAATAATCTGTTTCTAAGTGCTCCTAAGATAACAGATTATTAAATAACTGAACCGAACCAACCAGTTCGGTTAGTTCGGTCTAACCAAACTTCTGCTCAGTCCTAGCCATAGCTTCTCAGTCAATCTGTTAATGAATTAAGATACAAAATAGGACTGTTGGGTGAGAATTAAGCATGAGTGACTTCAACTCCTCAAACCTGACTTGATACTCCATTACTGAGCCCTCTTTTTTCAACTTGTTAAACTCATCAATAACATCTGCCATCGATCGTTCTCCGAGTTGCTCACAGAAATCTTCCACAAACACTTGCCACTTATATGCATTCCTTGTCCGACTCCATCCTTGGAACCAGGCGTCTGCTATATCATTAAGATATGCTGCCGCCAGGTTCACCTTCTGGTTTTCTGCCACTTGATAATATGGGGAATATTATCCACCATCTAGGCTTGTCCCCTTCAAAAATTGGAATCTCCAATCTAGGCATAGGAGTATGAGGAATATGATGGAAAGCAGTATAAGGGCCTCTCACCTGAGGTTCTGGCTCAGTTTCTGTCCGGTGATCAACTAACTGCATGCAAATCAGGGGCTGGTGATAGAATTCCAGCTCCGGTGGTGGATCATGGGGGGAAATCCACCAGCAAACCCACTTGGGGCCTCCCAGAAAACAGATCAAGGACACTATTGATCCTTTGATTTATATTGGCAATCTCCAATGAATTCTGGAGAGTTCCTCCTCCATCCCCTGAACTAAAACCTGCACCGCGTCCCTAGCCGCTGCACTCTCAGCTCTGCCATGACTCACCTCCTCCTGAGTCTGGCGCAGCCCCAATTCCATTGTGTCAAGCCTGGCCTCTTAAGTGTTTCGTTCTCCATCCTTACGCCATACCTTGAACCAAATGACCTCCTCTGATCTACAACAGAATTATCTACTCTGTTCTGCAACTAATTCACTTCCTTTTATTTGTACTAAATGGCCTGTCCGATCTGCAATTGATCACCGATCAGGACTGACAGCAGCTGCGACTCAACAATTTCCCAATTCAATCCGATCGCTGGAAATCACTGCAACCGATTGCTATGGATCAGCAATCTCCAGATCTGATCGTGATCACTGCCAGAAGTCGGTGGTTCTGTTGCAGTCTTAGAATTCGCCGAGAACCGACATAAATTAATAGAGCGCAGGAGAGGTCGCCTGGTCGTCAGTTCTGTTGCAGTTATTGGCTCCTATGACATGTCACGATCTAATACTTAGAAGGGGGACCTATAAGTGCAAGTGGCAAGGCTTACACGTGCAGGTAGATAGAGAATCTGTTAGCTGATTCTAGAAGGGGGTTAAGATGTAAATAAACTCTGTTTTTGGCGGGACTTTGGATGCAGGATCCATTATATAAGGACTTGATCCCATTTGATGAGGCATCGAGAAAATTGAATTCAATCCAATACTGAATTTCTCCCTCATTTAAGTCCTCTCTCTCAGTTCCCTCTCATTTCTCTGTTTTCTATCAAGTTCTTCCCTATTCTCTAGAATTCTCCGCAGAATTATTGAGAATTATTTGTCAGATCTCTAAGATCTGAAATGATGTAGCCTCCTATGAATCGCCTACTCTACTTCGCCTTCAAATCTGAGCTGCAAATGGCTTTGCTCTCTCTCGGTTACAATCGGTCTTTGATTCCTTCAGGATCATATCGGAAACACCTGCTAGTTCTCGCCTATCAACAGCTGAGACCAATTGGAAATTAACCGCCCAGAAACGTTGGAAATCACATCCAAGGACCGTTGGCTCTAATACCAAGTGTCAGATCCTAAGATTTGACAGTGGCTGTCTAGGGAAGAACTTGAGAATTAGATAGAAATTTGGAGGGAGGATTAGACTGATGAGGGAGAACAGCAAGAATGGGGGAAGAACAGAGGGTTCGAGAGAGAAGGAGAGAACAGAGAAATAGAGGTGAGGATTCCATTATCATTCACATATGCATCCCCGTCCTCTTACAAGTAGCCTTTAATAGGGGCATAGGCTGGCTGCTCTTCAGTTGTTGTAACTGAAGGTACAATCTAAAATAGCAGCAGCAATGGCACCTGACAGAATTACAAACAAGACAATAGTAGCTCAATTACAGTAGTGCCCCTAGGGTCGTGGCACATTCTATACCATACAAGTATACAACAATGCCGGTCTTATAGTCATCTAACAAAATTTAACTATAACGGACTCTTATTATTGCATAAAGCCTTGCGCTCACTATTTCATTTTAACCATCATACATTAATTTTAGGGTAACATCCTTATTAATCCCTCCACATGTTTGAAGGATTGATCCAAAAAATTTGAACTGCTCCTTTTTGGGATGACTTGATTTTTCAAGTTTCACCATAAAATTATCCATACTATATTTTTACTGGAATTCAATTCCATTTATTCTGTTTTCCATTTGCTCAAGTTCAAATCTCTAGTTTAAGTGTTTCTCCATATCTTGAGCTTAGTATCAACACCTTCTTTTGTGGCCATGACCAAGCTAATTTGGTATTAGTTCAATAATTTTGTTTTGCCTCAACTTGTATTTACTTAAACATTTACTAGCATTTTTCTCTAATACTGGATAACTGTACCTCCTAAGGATTTAATCACTGTAGATGTTTTATGATGAATCTATAAATGGTTTTTCTTGTCTTATGCATTATTTTCAAAGGAATATCAGCATGTCTAAATGACTCACTAGGACTGTAATTTTTGTTTATTGATCTTATTTTGCTGTTGTCTGGAAATTCTGCACTTGTTTATATCATTTATTTTTGTGTGAATGATCCTGTTTACATTCATTTATTCTGATTTGTGAGGACTTACACATAATGCATGTTGGAGTTTTTTGTTTCCTGTTCTGTGTCTTAATCCTAGGGTTTCAAGTTACCAAAAAGATTGATTGAGGAAACATGGCGGTTGATGACCCAGAACCGCTTTGCCCTTATGATTCCCTCTTGGCTCAGTAATGTTACCTGGCTTATTTCTCATTTGTATTATTATACCTAGTAAAGAGGGTGTTTAGCATAGCTTATTTTTGTTAAAAAGAGCTTGTGAGCTCTTCAACAGCTAATATTTCTATTACATGTTTGGCAAAGTTGCGTAACTTATTAGCTACCCAGCTTATAAGCTCTTTCAACTTTTTTTGGGGTAGCCTACAAGCTGCCCCCTCTTTAAAATACCATGTAAAATACCAAAATGCCCTCTTTAAAATATAAAATTTCAAAATAAAACACTCACAACTCATAAGCTGCTATAATTTAAGTTAAAGCCAATCACCCTCAGAATCACATAGTTTGAATATATGAATCCAAAAATTAATTTGCTTTGTTGTTGTAAGAGCCATCTACCATTTGCTCTGGCTAGTAGCATTACTGAGTTGAGGTGTACCCACGGGTGGTCTGCTGGTCTGGTCCACCAATTGCCGTGTTTCCTCATCGTTATACTTTATTTTAAATGAGGGTTGATGAATTATGAGAAAATGCTCTAGGAACTAACGAAGTAGCAAGAAAACTAGGTGTTAGGTAACATGGGTTGGGTTGGTTTTATTAACAAGGTTGAGTGGGGGATTTTTGTTCTTTTGGGTATGAATTACTGAAGGGCAATGTGGGGAAGCGGGGGGGTATCGGACGGGTACGAGGTCGGCTCAAAGAGACAAAGAATGATGGAATCAAATCCCTACTTCGCAGTGAGCGGCAGTTCAAGCGGCTTCCAACCTTACAGCTATGGCAGTGGATATCAGCCTTCTGCATTTCCTGTGGTTCGTCTCAGGGGACTTCCCTTCAATTGCACAGACATTGACGTTTTCAAGTTCTTTGCTGGGCTGGAAATTGTGGATGTGTTGCTGGCGAACAAGAATGGGCGGTTCTCAGGAGAGGCATTTGTGGTCTTCGCGTCACCCATGCAGGCTGAGTTTGCCCTACAGAGAGATAGACAGAACATGGGAAGGAGATATGTGGAAGTTTTCAGGTGCAAGAAGCAGGATTATTACCAAGCTGTGGCTGCCGAGGTGCATTATGAAGGAATTTATGATAATGATTACCATGGAAGCCCACCTCCAGCTCGATCTAGAAAGTTCCATGACAAGGAACAGATGGAGTATACTGAAATATTGAAATTGCGGGGTCTGCCTTTTTCTGTGACAAGATCTGATATCATGGAATTCTTTGGGGAGTTCAAGCTGACAGAGGGAAAAATACACATTGCGTGCCGTCCTGATGGGAAAGCTACTGGGGAGGCATATGTGGAGTTTTCCTCAGCTGAGGAGGCTAAGAAAGCAATGCACAAGGACAAGATGACTATTGGATCGCGATATGTGGAGCTATTTCCTTCGACACCAGATGAAGCCAGGCGTGCGGAATCAAGATCACGGCAGTGATGAGTTCATGTGATTGGAATTTTTAATGCTTTTATCGTGTTGTGCTTAGCATTAGAAACAGCTGTCCTCATTTTCCTTTATGATCTACTGTAGATTTTCTGCTGTGGTACTAAATCTTCTCAGAACTCAGAAGGTGCTACTACACCTGACAGTGGTGATGAGTTTCTGAAGCTTTTGTTTAGTTTGATATGGATATCCATGATGTTCTTCTCAGGTCTCCTGGCCCCTTCTGCTTTCATGGTTTTGTCATGTTAACAGTGTGGACCCTATTTTTAATTTTGTGGATTAACTGGAACGTGGAGTTTGTCATATGAACTAGAGGCTTTGTCTGGAGCCAAAATTGAATTTGACTGTGATACCAATTCTGGTCGCGAGGTAGGCATTTTCATTTCATTTGTTATAAGGACTCAAAAGCAATTTCCATTCCAAAAAATTCATCTTAGGCTGCATTTGGAATGCATGAACTAGAAGTTCAGAATTCACTTACAAATAATAAGGATTATAATGATAGCCGAGTGTTGGGATTTATTTTTATTGTACGTGAAAAAGGGGGCCATGGAAAATATTTTGAAGGTTATACATAAAGAGTTTAAAAAAAAAAAACACTTTATTGCTGGAATTATATAATACAAAAATCAAATGATTTGTAAAAATGAATAACATGGGTTGGCGTTTAATCTTAAGAGAATATGTTTCAGACAAGTTATAAATAGGAGTAAAAGGGGTAGCCTTGAAATTGCGTGAGGGGATTAGAATGTCCTCAATTTAATAACACGCCTAAATTCATGGCATCATCTATGTAATGTCTCTCACAGCCACAGGCAATAACAACTCATCTATAATAAGTTTGCTAGGCACAAATGCATTTTGGTCAAAACATCTTTCAATACCAAGCTTGGCTCGCCTAATGCCCACCCTCCAATTTATTTGTAAATGACGTTGCAAAGACTTGATTGATTGCTGCTGCCCAATAGTCAAAAAGGGGATTTGGGATTACTTTGTCTTGGGGATAAAAGCTATGAAGAAGGTGTCATCCAAACAATTTGCACCTCCTACCATAATTATCATTCAAAATATATAAGATAATTTGTGTGGAGTTAAGACGGTGTCTACTTCTTAATATTGTATAATTTAATATGAATATTTTATAAAATTTTAAAATATTTATCATAAAATATTTTCTAATATTAGATGTGCCTTGTTTCGGTTGCCTTCCTCATCCTCTCCACCCACATGCCCACAATTGTCGCCATTCCACCAAGTTAAAGAATGCATAAAATACAATTGAAAAATTACATGCGCTATTCTTAATGTTTGGATAATTATAAAAATTATTTTTGATATTTAAAAAAAATAATAAGTACTTTTGAATTTTAATGTTATGTTGAAAGTTTTTTTTTATTGTTAATTAATCTAATTAAATATTACAAAAAAAAATAATCAAATTAATCTTATATAATATATATTTTATCTCTCACTCTTCTCTCATTCTCACAACTACTACCTTCTTCGTCACCGTCCCTTCACCACCTATCGCCATCAAACTTCATTCATTGCTATTAATATTGTCTCCTTTTGATTTTGAGTATGATAAAACCCAAATTTAGGTTACCTCAAACTCATATTTTTTTTTCTTTTTTTTTTTAGACTATAATATACTATATTATTTATTTATAAGTAACTGTTATGTTGTCCATCATCGTCAGGCAACATAACAATTACTTGACTAAAAGAGAGAGAATTGGCCCCACATGCATAGAGCCCATCTCCCTCTCTCTCAGTCAAACAACTGTTATGTTATCTAATGGTGGGTTGTACATTGAGAGAGAAAGGGATAGGCCCCATGCATGTTGGGCCCACTTCCCTCTCTCTCAATCGGACAACTGTTATGTTATCCGACAATAGACAATATAACAATACTCTTATTTTTAATTAAAGAGGATAAGAGATAGAATAAAGAGTAAATTAACCATTTTACCTCTTTATCCAATAACATGAGTGCTTATTATTAATTTTCAAATGTCAAATATTTCTTACAATTTGCCAAACCCCATGCAAGTTATTTGTAATTTCGCAATACAATGAATTTTTTTGTAAAAGAATTGGTTATGTACAATTTTTTGTGTGAAAAAATTTGTTCAAAACTTAGTTAAAATTTTATTTGTATTAGAATTTTTTCCTCATAATATAAGTGAATTTATATTTGATTTTAACCTTATTTACATAGAAAACATAAAATTTATATATATAAATTTTTTAAATAACACAAATAGTATGAAAAAAAATTCACAACTGTAAAAGGTACATTTTTTTAAAATAAGCTACAAAAATAGTGCTCTAAATTTTATTTAAATAATAAATTTAAATTTATTGTATTTAAGTAAATAAACAAAGAAATTGGAATGGAAACGAATTTGGAGTCTGGGTGTAGCATACAGTTGCAGGCCTACGCGTTATTGTGTTAATGTTGGGAAGTGGGAACGGAACCACACGTGTGGGTTGAAAGCCAGAAGAGACAGGAACGCGCGTCCGGCACGCACGAGGGACCGAGAGACGAAACAAACACAACTGAAAACACAAAACCACAAGGAAGGGGCTAAATGGGCGAATGCTGCGAGAGCACACGGATGGATGACGTGGCGAAAGAATTTTGAAATCCCGCCTAAACACCGGATTTCAATTCATTCGTGATTCAATTTTATTTCCTTCCCTTCTTATCTCTCCTTTTCGCCTCCCCCACTCCTCGCTCAACACCAAACCCAGCCCAAACCGTCTTTCCCCTTATCTCTTCACGCCGCCCCCCCACCCTAACCCTAGAGGTAGACTCGTCCCCAACTCGTTCCGAGTCACGCCTTTTCGGGCCGATTCCCGACGATTCTCACCGGTTTCGGTCGTTTTTCTTGCAGGTAACGCCATGAAGGGAGGTAGATCGAAGGCCGAGACGAAGAGGACGGATGCCAAGTGAGTTTGTTCGGTTTTTTTTATTTTTTTCTTTCGCGATTTGTTATTTGAGGTTATGGCGGTTTAGATCTGCAATCGCTTATTTGTATGGTTGATGGTTCTGTCGTGTGAATCGACGATGAAGATGCGTTGTCTTCGTAATTTATGGCCAGGCTATCCGTGAAGAAGAGGGGCGCCGCTGCCGAGAAAGCCGGCAAAAAGCCTGCCAAGAAGGCCAAGGCTACCAAGGATCCTAACAAGCCTAAGAGGCCTGCCAGTGCATTCTTCGTTTTCATGTATGGTCGATGTCTCTCCGCATGATTTTTCGTTGATAGATCTTTGTTTTGGGTGAAATCGAATTTCCTAAATAATTTCGTAAATGCGTTTCGGATCTCAGGGAGGAGTTCAGGAAACAGTACAAAGAAAAGCATCCTAACAACAAATCTGTTGCTGCTGTAAGTGGTTTCAGATCTGCCGATTTCGTGAAATTTTCTCGAATTCTGACTTTCTTTATCTTCATATTTAATATGAATTTTATTCATGGATCAGGTGGGTAAAGCTGGGGGAGACAAATGGAAATCGATGTCTGAAGCTGTAAGTAATTCGCGAAAACCAGAAAATAAATTAACTCTAATTGCTTACCGAAGAAGCGTATTTATTTTTCCATGAATTCCAAACATCAGGATAAAGCTCCATATGTGGCAAGGGCAGAGAAAAGGAAGACTGAATACAACAAGAACCTCGAGGCTTACAATAAGAAAATTGTAAGCCCTCAACCTTTGAGCTAAATTTCCAAAATTCAATTTTCCCTTAATCATGCGTCTCTAATTGTTGTGATTATCTGCAAATACTGTTAATCGGTTTTCATGTTTGACTTCAATTACAGGCCGAGGGACCAGCAGATGATGAAGAGTCGGACAAGTCAAGGTCAGAGGTGAACGACGACGAGGAGGATGAAGAGGAGGGCAGCGGAGAGGTTTGTTACTGCCCAAATTGTTGAAATTTTCAATGGCTTCTTGTTCTCGTTTTGCAAATTAAGGTTTTTGCGATAACGTTTTTCTTTATGTTCTTGACAGGAAGAGGAGGACGATGATTAGGTGGAAGGCAATGAAAGGTGTATCCAAGCAATCTGAGTAGGGTTTCTATCTTACGATAAATAGTATAGTATGTATTTTTTCCCCTTGGTGTCTTCTTCCTCTTTTTTTGGGTAAGCGAGGAAAGAAATATGTTCCGAACGTGATAAATCCCTCTCGTATATGGCTATGTAATTGACGATGTTTTCCGTGTTAAATGATGAAGCTAGGTTTTCTTGTCTTCGCTGTTCAATCTCTGAAATTTCTCGTCAGATTCTCATAATGGGCAAGCATTTATTTTATTGTTGGTATCCTTGTATCTGGGTTGACTATTTTAAACGCATCATACTAGACTCAATTCATGGAGTTGGATTAGTTGACTTCTCTTCTTAGGTTGTTGGCTCACAACTGAATAATTTTTTACAGCAATTTTGTTTTTACTTGTATGTTTGGCGATCTAATTTAAAGTTTGTTTCGTTATCTTGTGGTTCATCTGATCTTTTTGAAGTCCAATTGAATAGAATATGTTTTTAAAGCTTGTGATTGGGTTTTTATTCGATTCCCACTCTTTAGTGATAGGCAAGAAGCTGACTCAGTCTGCAATTGAATAAAATTTCTGATTTAAGAAAGTTCTCAGTAATTAGTGCAAGAATCAAATAAATGCCTTTAGATCGTGTAATGGTTGGTGGTAGCGTTTATTAGGTAACATCTTTTACTCAGCACAGCTGGTGAGAATGCGATTCGGATTCCTGGTTTTGTTCGGTCGCCCTAGTTGTTTTGAGGATCTGACTGTCGTTTGAAAGATGATATAGGTGTTCCAAAATCTAATCAAAAGAAGGAAAGGGGGGATCTTTTCCAAAGTGCTCTTCAATATGCTGGTTTTGTATAAATCTGCAGTTTACCGCAATCAAATTCCCATGTTTTTGTGTACCTTAACCAAAAAAGGAGGAGAAACTCCATATTTTTTGTGGTTTGACTTATTCCCATGATTGTGCAACTACCAAATCAAAATTCTAGCTAGTGCTCAATTTAACCAAAACATCTTATTCACTCCACTCCTTAATGTTAATTTTTTGTTTTATTCTCGTTTGCTTGGCGAATAGCAATCATTTCAGACTTTATGATTCCAGTTCAAGTGGATCTTAGCCTCTTATTCCCAATTTGGATACTCATTGTTTCTCAAAATTCATGCACAATCCGTTTTTTTCTATATATACACACACCTGAGCCTATGGGTGCTCGTGGTTAGATTAGTTACGAATTTATATGAATTCAAATTCTAAAGCCTGTTTGGCTATCTGCTGGTAAACGGTGAAAGTGAGCTTTTTTGAGTTTATTAGTTACTTTTTAAAATTTTGTCAAGTATTTGCCAAAAAGTGTAAGAGATTGATGTTAAGCTCTTTTAACAATTTTTGAACTCCATTCAATTTTAGGAATAATTTTTAATTCTAATTTTAGAAGGATATTTTTTATTTCCTAGTATAAAGTTGAAAAATTAGAAAAATAAAAAAAAATATTTCTATCACTAAACACCAAACAGGCTTTAAATTTTTTTCAACTTATTATTTGATAGTTTATGAGTTACTTGAAAAAAGCCTTTTTTGAACTAATCAAAAGACAAAAATATCCTCAAAACAATTCTAAAATTGTCAACAAATGTCTTTAACCACGATCTTGTGTGGTTGTGGTTACACTACCGTGCACCATTGGTGCAATGATAGGTTTCATCAATACGGGAACCTTTCGCGTTGGGTTTGACCGGTGATGGAACTCAATGACATGGGTTCTTTCTGGCCACTTCTTTTTCTTTTCTTTTTTTAAATTAAATAAATTTAATTTTTGAAAATATATCACTGTGTATGGTTTGAAATCTATATTTATTAATTAAACATATACTTAACATTTTTATTAATTAATTATGAAATTTATTATATAACTATTGTTAATGTACGTATGTTATAGTCTGTCTCAAAGTACAATTAATTATTAAATTTTTTACTTAAAAAATTGCATCAAATAGCTTTATTTATTAAAATAGATGATAAGCCTTTTTGGTCATATTACAATTTCTGACAGCTTATAATTTTTTTTTTTCTTTACCAAACACGTGAATATATGACACTAATAACTTAGTATACTTTTTTTCAAATGCTTTAATAATTTTTTACGGTTATAAGCAAGCTTTTATAAAAATTTTTTTGTAAAAGCTAAAAACTACTAAGCCAAAGACGCTCATAATTAGGTTCGCAAATTTAATTAATTGAAGCTTAAAGTAAGATCAAAACAAGCTAACCCGATTAAATTCATATAATCACATCAAATTTTTATAATAATAAAAAAAAGATGAATTAGGTTTTATAAATTACTAAGCCAAGCAAGCTCATAATTAGGTTGGGTTTGAAATTTTAGTTTCAAAAGTAATTCAATCTTAAAATAAGACCAAAACAACCACCTAACCCAAACAAATTTGGGTTTGATTAAAAGTTTTGAAATTTATATAATAATTATATCAAAGTTTTTAAGAGGTTCATAAAACTTGTTTTAATATTTTGAGAATAGTAATCATGAATGCAAGTCGTCCCAATTGGTCTTGGTCTTGAGAAAAACCAAACTCTTATCACAGAATTGAACAAAATGGATTCATGGGGATTGGCTTGGCTTGGTTTGGGTGGGCTCAAGTTTTGGGCTTCCAGCTGTCTTGTGCACCCTTAATTGGGACCAACTCTGCCTTCAAATAAGGTTATCAGTTTGCTTTGCTTAAATTAAAATATTGGATGAAGCAGATTATTAAGCGCATCTGTTTCAGTCTCCATGTCTCTCACTCACTCTCTTTCATACTCTGCTCCATCATCATTTAAGAATGAAAGAAGCAAACCCAACCCACCCTCGCCTATAATATATATATATATTGTATGTATGGAAAAGTCATGAAAGCCTCGTCTTGAACTAGAGGCCACATATATAGATGATGATTTTTGAATGCGTGTGTGTGTGTGGAATGAGTCCATCAAAGTGGTTGTGGTAAATAAATACCATGGTGGTACCTGTACCTGTTGGATTGGAAGTGATGGCCACTTCATTAACATTCATTCAACCAAAAGGATAGGGACTCATTAGATCAAAGCCTTGTCTTAATAATATGAATTAGGGGTAGGGGTGGGTATATTATGTATATGATCAGTTGGATTGCTTTGGTTTTTATGTTAATCTCCACTCAAATTAATTTTGATTGGATTATTTATAAACTTAGACATAAAATTAACCTAATCACAAAACAAAACTCAATTAAGCCCCCAATCTAATCAATTTCGAGTTGGGTTTTGGTTCTAAAATTTTATGTAGTAATAATGTTATCAAAACAAAACATGGAAGATGGAAGAAGCTAGTTGGATTGGACCATGAGCCCAGCTCCCTCATAATTAACAGCTAGATTTGTATTTTAACTTCATGAATACTTTTTTTTTTGTAGAAATAGAGTGAGTGAAATCCTTCATTACAACACAACATTATTCTTTACAATGTAATAATAATTTTGAACTTAAAAACTAAAGCAATTCTTGGTAGTAAAGTCAGTTCTAGAGCTTAGCTTAGCTTAGCTTAGGGTTATGATTGCTACTTGTGCTTGCTACTTAGACAAAAGTAAAAACCTTCCCTTCAAATTTCAAATAATAATAATAAAATAAAATAAAAAACTACTTTTCCTTTCACTTTTGTTTCATTCTTTTTACAAAATGGAACCCAAAAGCAAAATCCATTTGATTATGATTCTGCTGCATCTAAATAAAACTCCTCACTTTTAAGGGAAATTTCTATTTCTTTAAATTGTGTAATTTTTAGAATGACACAAATAAAAAGATAAAAATGCACAAATTTTCCCCTTTCATTTATTATTTCCCTTTCTTTAGATTTATGAATCTGAAGCACAGAGAAAAGGAAAGAGTCCTTCCCCAATTGTGGCCCCCCAATGAAGCAATGAATAATGGTGGTACCTGCGGGTGAAGGGAATCAATCATCACTCACTGGGTTAAGGGTGGATGCTCCGAGAGTTTGCCTCTTAAAGAGTCTCTATGAGAGAGGAGGCTGCAGCACATGGCTTTGCGCTCTAGACATGATTTTAATGGGTTATCAATTATGTATATACTATATACTAATTAAATATATAAAACTTTATGTACAACAACCCCACGCCCATCTGTTCAAATATTCAAACTCTTACTTTAAAAAGTTATTATTATTATTATTATAATATGGTCAAATTTTATTTTACATTTAGATTTAGTTGTCACTTACTCTTTACTTTTTTAAATATTAAAAATTGAGTGATAAAAAAGAAAAAAAAAATTCGTTGCATTAAGGAGATAAGGGATTGGCTTTCCTTGTGTCATTATATATATATATATATATCATTCTCCTTGCTTGCTTTGGGTTGGGAACTCCACCTGTCAAATATATATGACCCATTACTATTGATATTATTAAGTTGACAAGTGCTTTCCCATCTTTCAATTGATTGGCTCATCAATATGAAAATTTATTAATTATGAGGAGCTGCAATCCAATCAAATCAATAGCAGTTGTAAACACTCCCTGTTTGTAATTTGATTACTGTCGCACCATAACCATTGCCCCAAAGCCCAAAGGTGCGTGCTGGGGGAGGACTCAGCGGGAGGTGACATTAATTCCGCTCTCGCCTAATAATTACATCTCCCCTTATTCTTTTTCTTTTGTTATTGCCTCCATTGCACTTTTAATTTTTTATAATAAAAAATGTATTATTTATGTAGATATTAATATTTAGAGAAAAAGAAAGAAAAATCAAAGAGAAGAGGACGGTATCTTTAATGTCAATGAAATATATCAAATGTTGCCTACAATAAATATTTTTATTTTTTTTACTTTAATTTAATTTAATTTAACTTAATTAGGGCATAAGCAATGGAATTAGTAACGAATGGGCCGGGTATATGTACAAAACAATTAAACTATAGGGATATCTAGAATTATTTTTAAACCATAAGTAATTTGAGTACAATTTATCCTTTTTGTTATTTAAACATGCTGTTACAATTTTTGTATCACACTAAATTTTGTGTAAGATTATTTACAATACAAGTAAATATACAATACATTAATTCATAAATGAAATAAATTTAGCCAAAATTATTATTAAATATCACTGGAAACATTCCAATTCAATATTTAAATAGCATCTTCATATATTTATTTATTTTTGTAGTATGAGGGAGGGGGGCAACACCAAAGCATTAATTAATTAATTAGAAGCAAAAAAGATATGATTCAATCTCAATCATCATCATCATCATCCCACGTTTATCTTCCAAGGGCGCCCTCAGTCAAACCAACTCACCCCTTTACATGCATCTTGCTATTATATATATATTATATTGCTTCATCATCACGGGTCCTCTTTTAATATATTATTACTTCAAAATCCCACTATTGATAAACTTATAATAATTCTTTCAAGTATGAAGGAATTAAACTGTAAATTGTGTGTCTCTTTTCATATAACTTGAAATTGGAAGAGGTAAGTAACGTGAATGCGCCACTCATATCATATGGTACGCCAAATAGGAACATCGTCTTGGTTTGCTTTCAAGCAGTTATTTTCATAGAATTTGTGGTTTATTTGTAGCCAGTCGGTTAGCGTGGCAGCAAATCTAGGCATGGCCAAAAATAAGGAAACAAGTCTCCAGGGTATAGCTAAATGATAAAAGGGTAAGTTGAAAAACTTGTATGGTGATTCTTAGCGTGAGTTTGATTCTCGAGAGAAGCAGAATACTTCTTTCTGAGAGAGGACTTTAAGAGTGATATTAGTGATAGTTAAGCATACCACCTTGATCATTTGAATATATCCCTTGATTTACTTTCTCAATGTAACTTTAGAGACAGAGTGGTTGACGACGTCAATAATAAAGAATAATTCGAAAAAAAAAATAAGGAAACAAAATGAAAGGGAATTGGGTGGACATTCCGTGGCGCCGTAGTATTATTATTATTCTCTCTCTCAAACCGGCGCCAATTGCCAAATGGAGGCGTCGTGGTAGCGCGCAAAAGCAACTGTCTCTCTGAGCTGTTCTTCCCGTCCTTTTCCAACCATTCTGTATGCATTGCATGCAGTTATTTATATTTATTTATAAACCTTTTTTTAAAAAAAAAATGGCTAATCGGTTAAAGCCACAGCTTTTCATCCGATCCGCTGCGGCCGGCGCTGCTCCGACCCCTCTGACGTGGACTTCATCAAGCGCCTGTTAGCCCATCAATTCGAACGCTTCAACTCGTCCTTAGTTATTCCTCGGACGCCGATTGAGTGAGTCCAGCGTCATTCGGTGGTCCAAGCAGCAGCAGATCGCTACCCCGTCGCTTTCTCACAGCTCAACCAACACGACCTTCGCTTTCTGGTCGTGTGATTCCAGTAACGGACTCTCTCTCTCTCTCTCCCTCTCTCTCAAAAAGCGCCTCTTTTCCTCAACTCTTGAAATCCTTATTATTCTTGTCTGTAGGGTTCCAACTTAACTTTGAATTTCTGCTTTTTCTTCCACTCCTCTCTGTCAATCCGAACCGCCTTTTTCTCCATGCCAGTCGGCCTTCAATGCCGTGAATGATTATCCGGTGTTGAATGCCTTGACTTCGAAACTGACAATTCTCTAATCAGTTTCACATTTGGATCGCTTTGGTCTTCGTCAACGGTAAGCTCCATCTATGCTTTCGGATGTGTCCGTGAATTTAACGGTGAAATTGAGCCTAATTGTTCTTGCTCGCCGAACGTTTTTGGATGAACTTAAATTCACTCAATTTCTAACTTCGTTCATGTAGTGGTTTATCTGAATTGTTTTTGCTGTTAGAGGTCCAGATTCGTGTGCAATGTGAAATGAGATAGCATATGTATGGAATTAATGAAGATTCGAGTAATATTATTGATGGAATTGTGCGTTTATGAATTCTCATTTTCCGCTTAATTTGGTGTTCTCAGTAGAGATGACTCTCTATTTCTTATTGACGACCTCATTTACAAACTTCTGATTTGAAATTATCCTGGATTGGCTACTATGTTCCTTGTCGTGCACTTAATTGTGCTACAGATTGCTTACACAGTGAAATTATACTGGAATAGAAACCGCAAACTCTATACAAGGTCCCCCTAGTCCTCAAGTAGTATGCTTTCGCCCTAAGAGATAGAACCATCTCTATTTTTCTTTCTATCAAGAATACAGAGGACATCAAATCATTAGTCTCCTGATCGTCACGTTTCTTTCCTCTTTCTGTTTAAACAGTGATGCTTAAAACAGTGTTGCTGAGTGAAAAACCATGTGAATTTTTAAACTTGTAATCAGTTCTGTCTTGCTTTGTAAGTTGCATTGCAGGTTTTATTAATAATATAAATCTCGGCTTTGCAGCTGTATAACAACAGTGCTGCGCTGTATTTGTTCGATGACAAAAATTGAAGGTGGATTTTATTGGGTAAAGCATAGATGTAACGTTAAAGATCTTTTGCCTTTTGTGAAGATCCATTTGTTACATGGGAGGCTTGTCGCACCTTTTTGACTTTAATCACCGTAGTATGGCAAGGAAGGTTCTCACGCAGAAGAGACATGGCGGCGGTAAGTATTATATTCACCTTTTGTGCATCAGAGAGAGTTATGATCTGAGGGGACCTGAGGGTTCTAGCCGAGTGCATGTCCAACTGTTGGCACTTGAAACCATTCCTGTTTGACGACTTAAACCATTTCAATATCATGTTTCTAGGAACCACTGAAGTAGATGAATGAGTTCAAAATAAATTTTACTTTTTACACCTTTGCCTAAGAGTTTTAAGATATACATCAGAATGATGCCATTTTTAGTTTCAACCATGCCAATATGAGTACATTTATGAAGTGAAGGCATCAAAGAATTATTGCAAATCTTTTACTTCTTAGCGACTTATATCAATGAATGATAAACGTGGTTCCTCATTACACCCAAAATCAATCTAGATATATTTTGCCTCTGGATTTCTTCTATATTTTTAAATTACAGGTGAATGCTTAACATAATTACTCCACAGGCTTCGAAGCTCCTCGAAACAGCTTGGAATTTCCAGTAGAAGCTTCACAGAGCTATACGGCTGTTGGAGACAACACACAGGTAATAATATCATATCACGCCTTATTTTAGAAGATCTCTTGGTCTGGTTCTTCAGACAATGAAATCCTGGTTCTTGTTGGAGATCTATTTTTCTTCAAGAACCAGAAGAAGTGAGGGTTTCAAGCTTTACCTGGATATAATTTCAAAACAAGAAGTCAAGGTTTTAAAGTTGACATGGTTTGTTGTAACCCCGAGCTTTTTGAAGTTCTGTCTGGATGTAGCTGATGAGGGTTTGCGAATCTTCTTTTTGTTAAAAACTGTGTCTGTTTCAATGATATTTACCAACTTTGAAGAGGAAATATCTACTAAAGCTTTATTTTTGGTTGGTATATAAGAACTCTCTTTTCAATGAACTGAACCTTCTTTTGTTTTGGTTTCTTTCTTTATCTTCTCAATATCTTTTATTTATGATTGCTGTGTTATTCAAATCAAAATCATTGTGCATGGCAGTTAGTTATACATTGTTATTATTGTACTGCTATGTCATTTCTGGAAAACAGATTGAACCAGAGGTTGCACATACTTTACTGGATACCCTTATAGCACACTTTACGCAGTGGTCCTTCCAAAAGTTACAACTTACTAGTTACAACAATCAATTACTCTGATGCTGTCTTTCTCCTTCTGTTTGTCTTTGTGCATGTGTGTTGCGTTGGAGTGTCATTTTGGAGACTTACTTAGCTATTTAATTTTTCAGTACTCGTATCGAGATGAGTGGCCCGTGAACACCTGTCAAACAGAGGCTTCAATGAAGAAGTTGATCAATGAAGAGATATCAAAACAAACAAACACCAGACACAAAGCACCAAGTGTAGTCGCACGCCTAATGGGAATGGATATGTTACCGATAGATTCAAAACCTGTAACCCAACAATATGAAAAAAAGAATGAAAAGCAGAGAATTAGTTTTTTTAAACATGACCAGAACACAAAAGTCTCAGGTGACCAGGTCCATGGTAACTCCAATTATTTTGGGCAAAGAGAGTTTGATTCTTTTCAACTTAACAAGGACAGAGACACCAATCATCAGTGTGTTGGTATAAAGGTGAGAAAGCCAAAGTCTCGAGAGCATCCTCAAGAGGAGGAACTACAGAAGTTTAAGAAAGAATTTCAGGAATGGCAAGCAGCAAGGTTTAGGGAATGCTCAAATGGGGTTGAACCTAGCAGAATTCCCAGCCAATGGCTTGCTCAAGAGACCCTCAACAGGGAAAAGTTTGCTCTCCATGCAAATTCAAGCAGAACCACAGGAGGTGAGAATCCTTTTGAAATGAACAGGAATGAAGTAAAATCAAGGTCACAGGATGGCGGTGTGTTAAAACATCAAGGATGTAGAAAGCAACATTTTTCATCTGAGCTTGAGGAACCGTATTCTTTAAGGAGTAGAACCCTAAGTAGAGACTCTGAGCTGTTTCCTCTGATGGATTCTGGGCCAAGATTAGACATGTTTTCTGCTCCAACGAGGATAGTGATCCTGAGGCCTGGCCCCGAGCGGATTAGTGACAATGAAGGGTCCTGGGTCAGTTCTTCAGGCATATCAGAGAGAGGTAGCATAGAAGATTTTCTTGAGGAGGTAAAGGAAAGACTAAAATATGAGCTGCAAGGTAAAAGTAAAAGAGGAACCAGTGTCAGAGGAGGTGGGATTGAGACCCCTTATCGTGAGAAACCATCTGAACCAAAGCAAATAGCTCAACGTATAGCGAAACAAGTCAGAGAAAATGTTACTAGGGATCTAGGAATAAATTTGCTCAGATCGGAATCCACTAGATCTTCTAGAAGTGAGATTCAACATAATGGACCAGGTTGTCCTGAGTTCATCAACAAAGACACTAGGAGAGTTTTAGCAGAGAGGCTGAGGAATGTTATCAAGGGGGAGACAGATCTGCATGTTCCCACAGCTGCTACTGGCGGCTCAAACTCTGCCATGCTGAATATAATGAGGAGCAGACGAGGAAAGTCGGTGGGTGACTTGAAGCCTGGAGGTAAGCTCAACTGCTGGGATATCATGGAAGATGAACCAGAAATGCAGACCAAATCCTTCAGACATGGGCCTGATGATGTTGTGATGCATCATAGGGATTTATCTCCCAGAAACCTCAGTAGATCCTTGTCAGCTCCTGTATCGGGAACATCATTTGGGAAGCTACTCTTAGAAGACCGCCACATTTTAACTGGGGCTCACATCAGGAGGAAGCATGAAGCAATTGAAAGTGTTACAGTTGATGTGAGGAAACATAAGAAGGAAAGGTTCAATTTCAAAGAAAAAGTTTCCAGCTTTAAATACAGTTTCACTCTTAGGGGGAGGCTGTTTCGCAGAAAGATTCAGTTGTTAGAGAAGCCACACAAGAATGAAAGTGATTCCAAGAAAGATATTACAACTGGACTGACTGGTGTGATGAATTTTGGGGAGAGGCATGTAAGGATCACATTTATTTGATTGGATCGTAAAACAAGAAAATGCGAATTCACTTTAGATTCATTTGTTTTAGATAAATGATTATTCATCAAGCCCATTATATCTTGTGGTTTTAGGAGAACTACACTGAGGTGCCACCAAGCCCAGCATCCGTAGGCAGCAGTGTTCATGAGGAGGTATGGAGGGCTGCAGAACATCTTAGCTCAGCATCAACACCAGATATATCTCCGCTAGAAGATTCTACAGTGCCTTGGGTTTTCAAAGAGATCAGCCATAATCTAAATGGTATGGGAGTGATTTATGTTCCTACAATTCACCAGTAGTTTGTAGCTATCTTCTTGTTAAAATTTTTGCATTGCTAACTTGATCGCTTGACTGTATTTCTCAAGTATATTTATGAAATTTTGTCTGATGATGGCTTCAACATTAAATTAACACCTACCATACAGACCCACGAAATAGATGTGTGATGTTTCAAGCTAGTACTTCGTTAACATGTGGCTACATAATCAAAACAAAGTCTACTTGAATATGTCACAAATTGAAATACAATGTCATTGCATAAGATATAAGCCTGTCAAGCAGCATCCTGAACTAAGGCACCTGACTTGCAATGCAACTGGTATATTAGGTCTACTTGCAGGCCTGTGTGACATAAAGGTAATTCATGCAGCTCGCATATCAGGGCTAGTTCTATAAACATTCAGAGAAATGAAACCTGAATAATCTATGGTTTTAAAATGGAGAATTCTGGTGTGTGAATATGGCTTCTTAAGAGATAGTTTTTACAATATTTTCAATAGGGTCGAATAAGAGAGTTGCTGCCTTGTCTTTAGATTACACTCCATCCTATGAGGAGACTAACATCAGAGATACAAGAAGTGAATCCAATTTTGTAGTTGGCCTTGCTTGCATTGGCCGATAATTCATTGGTGATGCTCCTTGCCATTAGGTACTGATGGATCAAGGCAATAGCTTTTGAAGGTTTTAGAGAAGTCTGGGAAAGCATGCTCCTAACTCAAGCTAATTGGGCGCCTAGATGATGAAGAATCCATTTGGAACTGTGGATTATTACATTTTTGGGATTGATTGAGCCTATATTGTGTTTTTTAACATATTGTTGCTGCTAATTTAGTTATGTTTCTTGTCTTTTTTAAAAGTTGGGTTATTTTGCAGTTCCAGTAACTTCTGGATTTTTTGAATGTATTTTCTGTATAGATCATCCATGGGTTATGTTGTGGGTTTAGGTTTTCTTTTAATTGTCTTATTTGGCTGGCTGTAGATAAGTTTTAATCGTCAAAGCTATAGTTTGCTACTTTGGAGTCAAAATCCTTACTGAAGTAGGGAGATCTCTAGAGTTTATTGTACTAGATTAATGTTGATATCCGTGTAATATGTGTACATGAACTCTTAGGCTATATTCAGAAAAGGAAATGAAATTATTCATATATATGCATTTTTACATAATGTACAAGTAAATTTATTTTCCTTTCCCTTTCTTTTCCTTTGACAAGACAACCTAGTTCCACAGAGACTGTAAGCTTTCTATCCCAATGGGGTTCTAGTCATTATTCTTGGATTCTTTGAATTCTTCACCCCCTCTTCTGTACTTTAATATCTCCAAAACCAGATTTAGTTCATATTTCCCCACCTCTTTAGTTGTGAAAAGCTATCCTTATATGGTTCCTAGCCCTCCGAAAAACACTCAGACCAGTTCCTCTCTTATCATCTCAGGAGTACTGTTTGCTCATTGAAATGGTTCCTGGCTGTTCTCAGAAACTCTTCTAATTATTCCCAGAAGTCAATCTCTAACCTACACCCTTTTTTATCCTTAACCTAATTGATTAATGATTTTCTTACCCTAGTCCTGCCAATTCTAAATAAAAAATTTGAAGGAAACGTTAACCACAAACATTTTGCAAGTGGGCAGTGCATGTCTTTAGTGTTTATCATATGAATAAGGAAAGAGCCTTCTTTTATAAAATGTCATAGGACTGTTAGAGATGGAGAAGGAGAGAGTTGAGATTATTAAGGGAGTAGTAGTAGCAGTGGAAAGCCCACTAGTTTCGTATGTTTAATAAATTTATTTAAATATGCACTATTATTCTATGTAAACCTCTTGAATATTATCTTCTTGTAGTACAAAAATGTATAGTTATTTTTATTTTTTTTCAAAATATGCATGAGAATTGAACCTCAATCTTAAATTAAAAGAAAAAAGAGTGCCAAAGCTCACTAAAAATCATTAATATTTTATGAAGATATTTTTATCAACAATAGAATATTTTTGAATTTTTTCTTTGTTGGACGCACTTCAAAAATTAAGATTAGGACCAAACAGGCTCAGGTTTGATTATGCTTTTATATATGGATGAGATGCATCCACATCTGCCTCTCTTTGCCCTGTCCGCCAACTCCACTCCTAGGAGCCACTGTAGGAAAGGATTTATTTTGCAGATGTACTGTTTCAAAATCATCATGGTTCATCTGTTTTAATCATTTAGTTGACAACTAATTATTTATTTGTTAATTGGAATCATTGAGAAAGGAAATTGACTGAAGCCAAGTTCCAGAGCAACATCTACAAAGGATGAAATTCAATTGACTGCTTTGCCGTACCAGTATCCCCTGGCTATCAATGCAATAGCTTCAGAGCAAGCTATATGGTTCTACACCAAATGACTTCTAATGAAAAGCAGGATAATAGAAAGAAAAGAGAAGCCCCTAAGCAATGCTTTTCAATTTTGTTAGGGGCTCCTACAGCTATGTAACCTAAGCTCGTAGTAAGAGCTGAAGCAAGCTAGTAGCCACTCTCTCAAATTCATTATTACAAGAGATATTTTAGAGGTTAATAATGGTCCCATACGGCCATATGTCTTGTTTGAGGAATCACAGTTTGATATTCATATTGTTGCTATTTGTGTTGGATTACAATGTTTTTCTTTTTCACCTCTCTTTTAGAATGTTTCCACCATTTGTGCTTTTTCCATCGGAAAATTTCCATGACTATTTTCTGTAACTTTATTTGGGTCTTTTCACTCTTGATAAATTTGTTGACATCATCTATTTGTTGAGCATGCAGAGTTGCGGATGCAACTGCTAGAACTTGAAGGGGATAGTCTCAATGAGACAGTTATTGAAGAGCAGACCATGGAAGCTGAAATGGAACTAGAGGATGAAGCAGAAGCTTACATAAGAGATTTGCTGGTTGCTTCTGGTCTGTATGAGTCTTCATCTGACAAGGTTTTATCAAGATGGGACCCATTTGCAAAGCCTATAAGCACTGAGATCTTTGAAGAAGTAGAAGAGTCTTATAGGAAAATGATGAAGGATCACGAAGAGTCCAAAGGGGATGAAGGAGAGATAAAGGTCAATCGCAAGTTGTTACTTGATTTGGCCAATGAAGCACTTTCAATTATACTAGGGCCGCCTGTAACCATGTCTAGATTCAGGAAGAAGGCTATTGGTCCCACACCACGTCCTCCACTTGGAAGGAAGTTATTGGATTGTGTGTGGGTGATTGTTCGTGCACATCTATATCCTCCAACAGACAAAACCTGTTACTCACTTGATGATATGCTGGCCAGAGATCTCAGATCCACCCCTTGGTCTGGGTTGATGAATGAAGAAATTGATGCTCTGGGGAAAGATATGGAATCCCATATTATCAGGGACCTAATTAAAGAAATAGTGAAGGACATTTTCCAAAACAGATGATAATCCTTCTATATTTCCATGGTCAGAGGCACTGTGGTAAAGGGGGTGAGGAAGCTCAGAAACTCGTGGCATCAAGGCTCGGTTTTTTATGTTGGTTTATTGCGAGTATTTACAGGATATAGCGTGAATTGCTTCTGTTGTTCATGATGCTTGTGGGTTAGGATAGGGATTTGGTTTGGGGTTGATTGTGATTGTACATTATCTTGTCAACAGTGTTAATTTTGATAAATTGATTTCTTATCAATTTGGCAATCTACTGTATTGCTCTCAAATTCCAGGATAACAAAAGATGTTGAACAACAAATTTTGATATTTATACATAATGAAGCTCCCCTGTTTCCTGCTTTGCCCGTGATTCTGATGTCGAGGTAATCCACTGATCCAGAAATTCTTGATAGTTAGCTGAATATCGCAATTCTGTATTAGTTTGATGTTGATGTCTGATCAAATTATTGACAAGTAACTGAATAGAACAATTCGATACTAGTTGCTGCTCAAGGTCTTAAATAGGCCCTGAAGCGGCTTCAAACACCTGTGTATGGTACTCCAATGGGCTGCTTAACATTCTTGACTATCTTGTTGAAGAACAGGAAAGAAAAGAGTATTCATAGTTACCCGGATAACCGGATTTGATTGTTTGATATGCAAACTTCATATCATATCCAAGCATCCAAATGATTAATCAATTCAACATCTTGGTGATATTTCTATGGTTCAATTAATCTTGTGTAACTATTGATTCAAGTATTCTTGTCATGGGTTTCTTTTCTCCTACATTACATGATAGTTAGGTCCTTCTAACTGTGGAAGTGTTAGATATACACGGCTTAAATTCAAGGTCTTTGACATGTAAGGCCAATCCCGGCCTAACTAATAAAGATTGCCAATGCATGAAAAAAACAAACAAATATGGATCTCTTAGAGGTGTATCAAAATAGAAGTGACCCAAGTCTGATTAGGTGTATTTAGGAAAAACACAAAGAAACAAATGCTTGGCAGCACGTGCTTCCCATCCCAAGAGAACTTGGCCTTGCTCTTGTCCTCTCGCTCGCCCCTGCATATGCAATCCCCTGTTTTTGACCAGAACAAACATACTAGCCATGTGGAGCAGTGATGCCACGGGCAAAGACTTTCCTGCACTTAGGAACAAAATAAAAATTGAATTACTTATAAAAACAACTAGCACCGTATAAAAATAAACATAGACTATCGTGCATTTAGTATAAGTCACTCCAACTAGCACCGTATAAAAATTAAAAATATGAAAATAAAATAGAAAACTAAAATAAAAATTAAGCCATAACTAATTAAGGATATAATAATACATTTTGATACAAATTTGGTCAAAGAATAAAAGATTATTCTACTTTGCCCGAATTAGTTGTCGTACGAGATGACTAAAAATATCAAATGTCAAACATATCCTTACTTCGAAAACACCGCATGCATTTTTAAATAAAATCTGGGCAGATTTTATCTATGATGAAATCCGCCGAAGTAAACTGGGCGGACTTCAACTGTGTTGAAGTCTGCCCAGCAGATTTCATCAAATCTGCCCACACAATGTGGGCGGACTTCATCTTTATCTGTGATGAAGTCCATCGATGAAGTCCGTCCAACAATTTTTCTGTAAATTTATGCGTCAACCTTTTTCAGGCACTGTAGCACGACCCAAAAAGAAAAGGAAATTATTAACAGATTCGTCCCTCCTAAATTCTAATGATAAAGCCAGCTATGTCTCTGTTTATTATTTAGCTTAGTTTTTTTTTTTTATCTAAATATAAAAAAGAAAATAAATAAATAAAGGGTGGGCGGCGCATGAGCAGTACTGCTGTGCTAACGTGCGCCGAAGATGATACTACGTTTCCTTGCCCGGGTCTACGGTATAAATACCAGCCGTCATCCCCTTTTCGTCTCGACTTCGTTCCTCTGAACGCAGTCCCGACTCTGTTTTCTTCTCAACCCCACAGAAAGCAAGCCGGCGAGAGCGAGAGAGAGAGAGAGTTGCGATGATGATGATGATGAACGCGTACGTGAAGGTGATGACTGACGAGCAAATGGAGACCCTCCGTAAGCAAATCGCTGCTTACACCGCCATCTCCGAACAACTCCTCCAATTCCACAAATCCCTGGATGCTTGTCCAAATCTCTCTGGTTCGTATTCTCTCTCTCTCTCTCTCTCTCTCCATGGATTAATTATTAGACCGCACTACAAACTTAATTCTCCTCTTCGCGATCTGAATAATCTGATATCATGTCCGTTTCTGCATCTGTCTTCGGTGCAGTGCCCTTCTTCTTCTTCTTCTTCTTCTACTGCACAACTTGAATTTGAAGAATAATTACCTAAAACAGAAGACATAAATCTTTTTTTTTTTTTTATCTTTTATCTTTTTCTTTTTGCTGTATAGAATATTGAGAAATCTGGTGAAGGTCTCAAATCTTTCTAGTTTCAATTGGCTCGTTCTCTCTATAATCAAATTGAACTCGAGTTGCTCCTGATGGGGCGTTACCCAAAAAATTGAACTCGAGTTGTGGGAAATTTTTGTCTCAATGAGTTGCTCTTGTCATGCCAATTTGTGTGGGAGTTATTTCAACTTTCAGGGATGATTCCATGAAGTTATTTAATATAAATACAAATTTAACCATTCTAAAAAAATAAATTAAAAGGACTACTTACTCAATACACTTATTATGTTTGCATATCCATTCCCAGAGAGAGAAATGATAGTTTGGGGAGAAAAAAGATCGTTCATTTCCAGAGTCATGTTTAGGTAATCTATATAAATGATCTTTTCCTTTCTAAAATGTAAAGATCATCTAAACTATATAGAAATCTTATATATATATATCTTTATTAAAAAGGAAAACTTTTTAAACCAACATTAGACCTCTACTTATCATTGTTCATAAAGTAAAAATTAACTTAGAGAGGAATTAGTTTCTGTTGATATCCTCTTTAAAATAAAAATATTATATAAATTATATAAAAAAATCTTAGTTATCTTTATTCCAAAAATAAAGATTAATTTAGATAATATATTGTCTAAAATAAAAAAAATATCTAATAAATTATATTAAAAAATGTATTTCTTTGAATATTGCCAATTTCTCTAAGATAAATATACATTTTATTTAAAAATAAAATTTTTAAATCAATATATAAATGAAATGAGTGGAGGTATGATATTGGTTTAAAAATTTTGTTTTTAATTAATGATATATATGTACATATATCTTAGGGAAAAAGTCACTTGGGTACATGAACTAACATTTTTTAGTACACATAATTAAATTCATATATTTATAATTTTGGTCAACTTCATACAAACTAAATTGCGGTTAATTATCCTTACGCCCTTGTGATTTAAAAAATAATCTAAAGGTCCATAGCATTTACCTTTTTTTTGTTCCAACACCCTTTTATTTTGTGTATTAATCAAAAATAAAAATTAAAAATATTGACTCTTCTCCTTCATAATTGATCATGATCATGAAAATGAATGAAGAATGAAAATGAATGAAGAAGAAGAAAAAAATAATGGTTAAATATCTCTCTTGAAAAAATTAAATCAGCGATAGAATTTTATCATTGGGTCAGTCAATGGTGGTAAATCGCCATCGTCTACTTATAATTTTATATATATATATTCAAGTATAAACTTAAAAAATATTTTCATTAAAAATATACATCAATAGAAATAAAGATTAATAGAGATATGATATTAGATTTAAAAAAATTGTTTTTAAATAACTAAAATATATAGTTATCTTATAAAGACCTAATATTGTTAGAAAGAAGATCTTTTATATCATTTTGATAATATTTTCATTTTTTAAATATTAAAAGAACTTCATCTCTAAGTTAATTTTTATTATTGGAATAAAGATAACTAAGATTTTGTGTATATATATATATATATATAGATTTCATTTTTAAGGAGATAAGTTTTTAATTTAGACAATCTTTTCATTTTAAAGAAGGTATCAAGAAAAAATTGTTAATTTTTTTCTGAATACTTAGTATAAGTAGAGGCGTGATGTTGGTTTATAAAATAATTGTTTTATAATAAAGATATATATATATATATAAAGATACATTTCCATATCTAAAGAATAATATGTTTACATAGTTTATATAGTGTTTTCACTTTAAAAAAGAAAAGATTATTTATATAGATTTCTAGGTTCAACAGCAATAATATTTAGTTACAAAAGTTTTTAATATTTAGATAATTTTTTTATTTTAAAAATGTATAATGGTGGTTTAGAAGATTTATTTTAAATAAAAATAATTGAGCGTTTAAAGAAATTTCTGGTGGGAGGAAAAGTAATGAAGAGATTCCGTGGCAACAAAACAAAAGAAGAAACACTTTAAGAGGAAAGAGAATTTTTGCAAGTGAAAGAAATTTAATATTATATATATATATATATATGTTTAAAGATTAAACATAGAGAAAGAAGAATTTAAGATTTTTTTTCATTTCCCACCCAAACTTTAAACTAATTCAACAACTACACGATGATAAAACAAATACTAAAGAAAAATACACTCTAGTTGAGACTTGCTTTAGCTTTTTGAGTATTTCCAATGACTTTCAGCCTTTGGATCATTAGACAATAGACACTATTAAAATAAATGAATCATTTTTGAATGTTTTTGGCAGGATTTAAAGAAAACCAATTTGGAATTACATCATTTTTAGTCAGTGTTTTGAGGGAAATGAGAATTTTGGTCTACTGGGAATATGATGAAATAAAAATCTGTCTCTTGACCTCTCAGGAGCCGCATTGGGAAACCTATATTATGATCCCTTGGTGACATCTGTTGGCCACAGAGTTACTGGCAGACAGCGTTGGACCCCGACGCCTGTGCAGCTTCAAATTCTCGAACGTATATTTGACCAAGGGAATGGCACACCAAGCAAGGAGAAGATTCAAGAAATAACCTCAGACTTGTCTCAACACGGCCAGATTTCTGAGACAAATGTCTATAATTGGTTTCAGAACCGGCGTGCTAGATCAAAAAGGAAGCAGCAGCAGGAGGTTGCACCAGCAGGAGCAGTAGCAAGCAATGCTGAATCTGAAGTGGAGACACAGGTTGAATCATCCAATGAGAACAAAAATAAGCCAGAAGCTTTGCCTGCTGCTGAACCCAACCAAGTTGCAACAAGGCCCGCTGACTTGTGCTCCCAAAATGCTGAATTAATCTCTGGAAACTATTCTGTAGGTTCAAACCCTGCTACGAGTTTGGGACAAATGTTTTTCTACGATGGCATGTTATCAAATCCAAGTACGTATATGTATACCCTTTAATTTTTGGCTGCCTACCATTTTGTCACAGATCGATATCCGAATTCAGAAATGGACCTCGACTACTGATATGCCATTTTCTTAACTTGCAGTGGATGCGTATTATAGTTGGAACAGTTAAAGAGATTTGTTTGTATTCGGATTAAAATTGGTTTTCCTCCTGTGAAGCATCAAGCATTTGGTAAGTTTTGGAATAATCTCCAACTGCTTGTTCAGTTCTAATTCTTCATTTTTACTGTCAAGCTCAGTCTTTGCTGCTAATACGGTCTACTTCTCTACTGCTTGTTGAAGGAACGCTGACCGCTATCAAAGCTCTACCCTCTAGTTTTATACTACTTTTGACTTCTTCAGTTGAATCTTGAACTCTCTCCATCTCTAGTAAGGCCTTGTTGTGTTGAGGAATGATATTGGTTGGGTTACGTAAATAATTCTTACGTGTGTATCCGGAGTTAACAAATACCATTTGCAACCATAATATTTGAATGAGCTGCTGTCAATCAGAACCTGATGGGACTGAGCTTACTGATCTTTTCTGACAAAAATTACATCAATATTTCCCGTTCTAAATATACTCTTCTCTACTTCGTTCCAGAGGTAAGAGGAATACTAGGGTCTGTTTGATTTAGTTGTTGTTGTTGTTGTTTTTTTTTTTTTTTTTTTCAAATTTAAAAAGAAAACAGAAAACACCATTTTGTCAGGTGTTTTTATTTCCAAGAAAACGAACTCGATTGCAAAAAGAAAAAATAGTGTTTTTGCATTGTATCTATTTTCGTCTCTTAGGCCGCGTTTTTTTTATTGTTTTTAATTTATTTTTAATTTTTAATTTTTTAAAATAATAAAAATATGTTCTATTTATTCTTTTTAAAAATATATTTTTAAAAACAAAAAAAAAATAATAAAAAAAACTCAAAACAACAAAAAATTATTTTGAGTATTTTTATCCAAAATAAATTCTAAACTTAAAATATATTTTCTGACTCAATTTTTTTTAGTAACATTTCAAAATATGTATTTTCACACAACTGTAAATGTTAAAAAAAATAATAATATGCATGAAAGATATCATAAAAATATATTGCATGGATTTACAAAATGTTACCACTACATGTAAAACAAGAATTAATATAAATAAATGAACGACCCAATTTTAGTTGATTTGTGCTGCATGGCTCCTCGTGAGCCAAGAATGGAGATATTTTGATGACCAGTAATTAGCACTTGGGGGCGAAAGCTAATGAACCCAACCAATTCCATTGCATAAAGACTGTCAATTCTCCAGTGATTCAAGAGCGAATCGTTTTAAGCTAATGAATAATGGAGGAAGAAAAGCTACAATCTTATTGACGTACAAGAAATGTGATTAGAAACTACACAGGTGGCAACAATACTGATTATTTGTTGGCAGGCATAATACATCAATGCCTATACAAATTTTGAATCCGTATATCTACACATGATAAAAGAATTTGAGTTTAACCGTGAATGCAGGACATGTTTAAGCACACAATCGCACAGGCTTCTGGGGACAAAATCAGGTTTTTCATTCAAACTGACCTCGTGCAGACTTCAAACGGCATGTTGCACGTTCTAAGCTGAGTTCTTGTCGATTTAAACCGCGCCATGACACATCCCAAATGCCATCAGATGATCCAAGCTTCTGTATCTGTTTATGCAATGCCTCCAAATTGACAAGAGGGACAGTTGTAGGTCGCCCATGGGCGCACTGCACAACAAACTCTCAGGATTATATTCACCAAGCACATTGATTGATTCCCTCTTCCCCTTTTTTCTCTCAATTTTTGTGTTTGTTGATCCATAAAATGGCTGGGATATCATGAACTTACTTGGAAGCACAATGAGGTTCTCCGCAGTTCTTCAACAATAAGAGAGCACTCTGATGGTAACAATGCATCGCCAAACATAATTGCACCTAAATAATGAAATCGACAAGCCAAATTAGGAACTATTTTTACTCTGTTGGGCCCCAGTGGTGCTGATCTAGAAATACTTAACATCTCAAACAAGCATGGCCCGTTAACTTACTTTGTGAACAAACACTAATTGCAATTTTTACGCAGTTCATCAAACCATGACTATCGCTAACGTTTTCTAAAAGAGATGCAAATGGTACCTCTACATGCTTTGGAATTAAGTATCCGAAGGACAGATGGTGGTATTGTGGATGATCCATCCGTATCAGCAAGCTAAGATTTGCAAATACAAATTAGAGTTAGAAAGTGACTGAAAATAATATTTTTACCCCTTTTCCCTTAGCAAGCCATCAAGGGGGAGTGAGGAGATTTCAGGCATGGATGGTGAATCACACAAAAAAGTCAAAAAAGGAAATCATGAAAAACGCCGCCAAGAATATTCCGCATTACCTGTTGAAGAAACTCTAACAGATCTCCATCTGTCAAATTCACTCCCAGAATGCATGGCACCTGCATAACCCCAAAATTGCAACATTCAATATTGAAATGGTACCGACGAGGTACCTGGGGTGCAATATTAAAATTGCAAAGAAGTTCCTGATAAATATACCTAGGAAGAATTCCAGCTTTAACATAACAAAAAGATAAGAGAATGAAACTTTCTGACTCAAACTGGTAGGATTCTATCATTCAAAAAATAAGCTATTTTCATGAAATTCCACCAATTTAATTTGGAGAATGTCTATGGAGCCAGAAACAAACATTTGAGAGATATTATTCTAGACACAAATATAGAAATTAGCATATAACGTTTCCATATTCAGAATCCTAGGTAAGGTAGGATTTATAGTCTAGATAAACCCTTTTGGATGTATTCTTTGAGGTAGCCTTGATAATTGATTTGATGCTTTTGAGGTTTTCTCCAGTTTAGTTCTTGGCATCTTGTTCTTGGATCTCCATCAATATTATTACAACATTAATAAACCATAAGCTAAGGCTTCACTGCTTCCAATGCCATAGAACACTGTTAATTAATAGTGTACAATGTCCAAGGACGCAATATTAACTTTTGCGGAAATGACTATTCCCGCTACACAAGTAACTTATTATTATATGGAAAGTAGACAATGGAAAGATGATCAATGGAAAAAATTGGCTTGGGTTATGCATGGGGGGGGAGAGAGAGAGAGAGAGCTTCACCGCAAGAACTGTGACAACAGTTGGCTCCTTGTGTAGAAGATTCAGGTTCCTGCAATTGAAAAGGGTGGTTACTATAGAACCTCACTTAAAAGATGCATCATACACAGAAAAACATATGAAGTTCCAACTTCAAAAATTGAACAAAAGTAAAGCATGAACGAGCACCTGAGACAGACTTTAATATCTTTTAAAGCAATTTATGCACACAGACAAACGGTATTATTTGTGATTCAGAGACAATAAATTTCTTAGATGGAGCCACGTAATTTACTTTCTAAAAGATCTTGAACCCCGACCATGAAAATTGCAGAGCCAGCCCCACTTATGAACCTGTTCAGCATAATTGTGCAGTAACTGATAGCCGGTTTCAGGCAGGACCTGTACATATGTTCGAAAACAATAATATCCAACATAAAGAACCTAGGGGCTGTTCAGTTGTGGAAAATTGCCCCTGTCCATGGAAAATGGAAAACTAGAAAACTTGTTCAAATACAAAAATTTTCCAAATGAAAAATGGAGATTTGGAAAATGCGTTTTCCAAAATTGAACTAAACTTGGAAAACTACTAAAATGAGTTTTCTAAGTTTTCCTTGTTAATTTGGAGATGTGCAAAATGCGGTTTTCCAAAAATTTTCCACAAATCATCTTCATCTCATTCTCTTATGTTACATAAAAAAAAGAAAAAAAAATTTAAACATATCTTCTTTTTTTTTAACATATCTTCTAATTTTCTAGATAGGAAATTAGTTTCTAGATTTCTAACATTTGAACACATGCTCCAAATTTTTTATAGAAAATTGGAGTTAGAAAACTGGAATTCATTTTCCACAACTAAACGGCCCCTGAATAATTCAAAAGTATTTCTTTCAGATAGCATACAGGTCTAGCTGTTAGCTACAAGACTACAGTAAAAACTTAAAATACCATTGAATGCACATACCAGTTTCTTTTCAGTGTCCAGATAGGTGATTGTCTTCTTTTCTCCAGATAGGACCTACAAATTCCAATAGTTCACCGAGTAATACTGGATACATCATCTTAGAAAAGGTCTGAAGGAATATTTACCTTCTGACGGAGTTCTTCCAGGCGGATCCTTTCATCCGCAGCATGCTGAAAAATAAATTAAGTAATAAGTAAAAATAGTCACTTGCAAAGCAAAAATGCAACCACCGCTGGGAGCAACTTTTACCTATATGATATCACATTGTAACCGTAAAGGGAAGTGTGCACAGGTGAGAAACCAAAGGATCATGAACATATCATGTTTCTCTGTGATTTTTCTAGATTTCTACTCAATGATGCTAAAACTACTGTCCAATAACAAAACTTTCATTTGAGAAACCATATCTATTTCATGTCTTTAATCCATGCTAAGACTCCAACCTTGCATTCATGTATATAATCAGTCATATTGAAGAAAAGTGCATGCTTCATCTATGATTTTATTGTCAGCCAAGTTGTGAACTAATTAATGATCACTGAGCAAGTGGCAAAGCATGAGTTGAACTTTGAGATGAAATAGTTAACAAGAAGAAAAAGTCCAATAAGCAGGACAGACCTGGTCAATAAGAGCAAGCACTCCAGAGCCCACAACTGCAATGAATTTCTTATCCACCTGTTGGAGAACCTTGGCATCTTCTATACAATTCCTATTCATGGATTCAGGAACTAAAGAATCTCCAGCTAGGTGTAAGATGCCAGAAGAGATGTCAAGGATAGCACCCTCATGAAGATTACGTAATTTATTCCCATTCTGCATAATAAATAAATAATTTCATAACCAATAATGTCACATAAAGGACTAAACTTGTGGAAACTGATTCATGGTAGGCAGCGCTCGAAAACTGTTAAAGGTACTTACTAAAGTGTTTTGACAGCTCTTCCCCCATTTAGGCTGAGAATCTAAAGGATTGGAAAATTCTGAAGGATAGGAAGAATTGTATCAGAAATACAGAATTATATTCAGGAAAAAGATACAAAAGAATACAGGAAAATGCTAGCTATTTAAAATAATGAAGGAACACAAAAAGAGGAACACCACCCCTCCCCCAACCAAAAAGAAGAAAAAAAGGAAATGAAAGAAACAAACTCGAATTTATTATATAATTGAATTATTAATAAAAATGTTCATATGCAACAGAATATCAGATTCTAAACAAGAAAAGAAATTTAACCAGAAATTATAAGTTTCCCAAGCTATAGCGCCTCTTGGAACCTGGAGCTAATGTGCATCAGCAACAAGCATAATTTTTGCCAGAATTAACAACTGAATTACCTTCAAGAGAATCCCTACTGCAAATGTACAGGCCCTCTGAGTTCTTAGGCACTTTAAATTTTTTAACATCACTGTCGTCTGCTACTTTTTTCTTGTCTGGTCTGCATGCAAGACTGATGTAGATAATGATTAGCATATTTGATCTAGCATTTTGATACAAAACTACAGGAAGTTGTATACCTGGTACAGACCAATTGAGCTTCCAAAGTAGTTGGTTCAGAATGTAGTTGACATATACCAGATGATCTCTGTAAATGCTTTAACTCACTAGTTTCTGCAAAACACGTGAAACTCAGTTTGTCTGGCAAATTTGTGCTGCCAAATAATTCCAACAAACATTGCTAAAGAAACACCTTCTAAAGTAGGAGCATCTTCAATGGTGCAGACTTTGGCTTTTCTAGACTCTACAGTCAAGCAATTATTTGAAGTCAAGAATTTTTTCTTCCCTCTGTAAAATGGTGGGCATGAATGGCTTCTTCTTGTTTTTTTCTTAAAAACATACTCTGTCTCTTGATGTATAAACTGATCCTTTTTATTTTTATCCTTGTCAGAGGAAACTGATTTAGAAATATGATGTGGTCTTACTGTAAAACAGTTGCCACCAGATTTTCCATATGAGTTTAAACATAACCATTTTGCTTCCTCATAACAAATATCTGAACATTTAGGAGAGAGGACATCATCAAGTGTGTGTTGTCCGAAAAATCCAGAACTATTTTTACCAGAACAAGCATAACTCCTGGAATCCGATTGTACTGTATTCCAGCCTGAAAAGGAGAAACTTGCAAGGCTTGAGCTATTTCTGACAGAGTTGTCAAAGTGAAAATCATAGTCCTTAACTTCGCTGTCTGCCAAACAGTCATGTCTAGCACTAATACTAGAAGTCATGCATCCGTCAAGGGCACACTGTTTAGCAAATTGTTCTACAGCATGAGACTTAGCTTCAAATGCTGGGCCTGACATAACAGGAGACCATTTAACATCAGAAGAATGATGAGTAGAACCAAATTGTCTGATTTGAGAACTTAAATCTGATAGGGGGTCATTCTCTCTGGCTAAACACTCTCCAAAATTTGCAGACAACTTCAGCAAATCATTTGACAAAAAATCCACACCACTAAGTACATCATTTTTAGTTCTAGATCTACGGGAGGGCCACAAACTTGCTGCCTCATCCTGCACCATAGGCGTTTGAAGGAAATCAAACCTTCGGCCAAGGTCATGAACTTTTGCAACATTAACCCAGTCATCGGTTTCAAGCCGCTTCCGTTTGGTTCTCAAGCGATCATTCTGAAAGTCAAATCCTTCAGAGCTCAACAGTGATTCCTCACCATATGGCAGGCTTCTCCGAAAGGAGCAACTTTTCAGGAAGGGCATTTTAGGGTCACCACTGACTTTATCCATTTCAGTGCCAATCTCAAAATAGTCACAAGATAATTCATTTTGTGAATATGTATTGCATATACTAACATCCATATTAAGACACTCATCCTGCAAACTAGAACCTAAAGAATAGGCTGCAGTGTCATTAATTTTTTCTGCTGCAAAGCACTTATTCCTGAACGAACAGTCTTCATCGGTAAAGATATTAATATTGGATTCCTGCATATAACTGCCACTCTCTTCTTCTGCAGTTATTCTGGACAATGGATGATATCCATCACATGATTGGAGTGAGTAATCAGTTTGATACAGAAACCCTAACCCAGTGTGGCACTCTTTCTCTGAATCATTACAAGAAGAAAATCTTTTGTTGTTCTGGCAACACTTGGAGTCATCAGTTTGCATCTCCATCCAGGGGCATGGAAGGACAAAAGAAGCTGGAGGGTTGTGGATCCTGCCCCTTCCTTTTCGAATTCCATATTTCACTGGTAAAGCTGCTGACGTTATGGCCAAAAGAAAGACACTTCAGATGCAGCTGAATGAAACCAAAACATTTTTTTATTTTTTATTTTTTTATTTTTATTTTTCCTTCTCTATTGGTACAAATTCTATATTTATGTATAAACATCATTTATGACATTCTTTCATCCAGCACACTTGGCAATCTAAAATATGGTTTTGATGAAAGTGCTGTTCAAACGGCTAGACACAAAACAACAACAACATATCCAGCCGTTATCCCACTATGTGGAGTTGGCTATATGAATTCTAGACTTCTATGTGGGTTACATCCCAACAGATAGTTTGTCTAGAATTCATATTTGGATCCGACTAGGTTTTACGCTGGCTGTCGGCTACCTAACGCAACCCTCCTCCTTTATCCGGGTTTGGGACCGGCAGTGGATAATATCCCCTGGCGGAGTAATGAGGCTAGACACAAGTCCATTCAAAACAATATCAAAAGAAGACATTTCATTCCAAAATTAGATCCTACCTTCTTCTGATAACAGTCCGTTGTCTGCTTCTCCTTTGACTTTATCTTCTACTGACCTACCAGTGCCATGTGCAAGGGGATGTCCATGTCCTTGAAACATATCAAAATGAAGCCATGTTAAGAAGTGGATTAACTGGAACAACAATAACACGTTGCAACAACATCAAAAAAGAGCTATCATTTTACCATAAGAAAAATTTTCACTCCAGAAGTCTGTGATGGCTTTTTCAATAAAACCAAGAATTGGAAACCAATCCTGAAACCATGAAGAGAAAAAAGGATACAGTCAAAGAAAAGATAACTTGTTATTTCATTTAGAGAAATTACCAAGCAAACTAAATTAGAAAGGGAAAAAAAAACGGACAGAAAAGCCAGCACAGTTATAAGCATGAAGAATGAAGCTGCAGGAATAAGTGCAGATTTCAGCCAGAAGCAACATAAGCTTCTTTCTTACATTGGCATGCAAAGATAATTTTAAACCAATTGAAGAAGAGTGACAAGCTTTCAATATTTACTGTGCACGCTCAAGAATATATGATGATAACTACCAAAAGGCTGCATGCAGGTATAAAAATTAAAAACCTCAATAAATTAACATCTCAATCTTGGCATTGAAACATAACAATGTGCTTCCAACTTAATTAAGTTCTGCATAAAATTCCTTTAACACAAAAAACAACTTAAAGTTAGCTAAAACACCTAACCCTGGAGAGGACAACCCTACTATCCTTTTGAATGAGGCATTGCTTTGAAAAAGAAAACTTTACAATTATTTGTTCTTAGGTTTTGTTTATAACTACAAAAACTTTTCTCCGCACGTGATCACTAAATTCGTATTTACTGAATACAACCCTCTCACAATTAGGCTCCAATGTCCATTCCAAGGTTCAGGCATCCTCTAAGCAACCCTTTCCTCTCAGATTAATATATATTTCACATAATAGATATAACCTTGATGGTCACGAAAATAGAGGACAATGTAAATAACATGAAATCTCCTATATGGCTCCCTATATAATCCAATTGACAACAATCAAAAGATTCCAGTTTACTTTTTCTTATAGCAGCACCATATGGAATAGTACACCTGTAGATACATATATATTTCATATCCAGGATTCAGTTAAGGGTCCAAAGAATCATTGTAAGAAGATTAAAATATCAAGCCACTCAAAAATCAAATAACAAAAGGGAAAAAAAAAAAGAGATAAGCCAGAAATAATTGGTACTAAATCAGCATTTAGCATACATGGTGATCCACGTGTAAACAAGTAAGAACATTACCCTGAACTCAACTGATGTCTTTGTTGGCTCAAAAGTTAGATCATACCAAGATCTCGGGCAACTCAAGTCTAAAATAAAAGTTACATCTGTTTGAGACCTACTTCTCTTTGAATTCTGGGACCCAACTTTAGCCTTCTGCATATCCAAAAAGTTGGACCCTGCTGCTAACTGATTCAGCAGTTTATGTATTGGGCATTTGCAGATATATCGTGAATTGATGTCTAGACAAGCAAAGGTTAAGAAAAAAAAAAGATTAAACTATTCAGTTCTCCCTCAGTGCCAACTGTTATAGTTAAATATACGCTCCGTACACAATCAAGCTTTGCAACTTCATGGATACAGACATACTGAAAGGCCTGCAGCAAAAGAAATGTTCAGTTGCAGGGACAGAAAAATAAGAATGAGTAAAGCATATAAAAGCTGTAACTTGTGAGATCCGTATGATTTAAGTATACCTTCAGAAAGGAAGTATCACAAGGACTGGACATGTATCCAGAAAGCTTTAACACACCATCAGAGACATTCAGTTCACATAGAGAACCACAAACCTCAATCCCCAAATTACTCATCACCAGTGACAAAGGAGATGAGGAAGGGGCTGTGCAGAATAACTCATCTTCACTGCAGACAAAGACATAAATTAGACATATAATGCCCCTACAAGTGTAATATTGACAAATAGAGAGAGAAGGACAAGTGCAACACTGACAAATACAGAAACGAATACCTCTCAATATCAGCAAGTTTCAAGAAAACTTTTGGATGAACAAGCGCAATCCTTAGCACAGATTTTTTGACTGATTGCAAGACCTTCTTTGTGCTTTCAATTTAGTTATAGAAATCATAAGAACATACCAAGTCAGTTGAAATGGTTGCCAATAAAATAACCAGACCAGTTATGATAGCAGGAGCAATGCATAGTGGACATTAAACACACAACAAAATATGTGTAAAGAGCAACCTGGACTGTATATGCTTCCTCCGTACAGGTTGGTTGTAAAATAAATCCCGAACAATGACTACAAGGACCGAAGAGTATTCTTAAAGTTAAACAATGCTTGACCACATGAAATTCAATAAGATAAAGGATAAGAGTTCTGTCCAACATATTAAACCCCTACAGTTCATATATACTATGTGATTCCTAATATCCAAATCTCCAATATTAACTATTAAGTCATGAAAATAAAGTTGGGAGAAGAATCAAACCAGCCACAGGAGCAACAAAAAGAAGTTGTTCAATTGTGGAAAATGTTTTCTAGTTTTCTACTTCCAATTTTCTATAAAATCTCTAGTTCTTACTTTCCATAGAAAATTTGGAAAACATGTGCGAATATTAGAAGTATACAAAAGTAATTTCTAATCTGGAAAACTGAAACGTGTGTATACGCATGTGTGTAAGAGAGAGAGAGAGAGATGTGTTTTCCTTTTGTGTTAGCTGGTTTGAAAAGGAGATATAGATGATTTGGGGAAAATTTTGTGGAGAACCACGTTTGCCAAAACTTGGAAAGCTCATTTTAGGAGTTCTCCAAGTTCAATTCAATTTTGGAGAACCGCATATTCCAAATCTCCATTTTTTATCTAGAAATTTTTTGTATTTTAACAAATTTCTAATTTTTCTTTTTTTCTGGAGTAATGGAAAACTTGGAAAGTTCATTTTAGGAGTTCTCCAAGTTCATTTTTTATCGATATTTGAGATCAGTGATTCAAAAAGATGGAGAAATTCACGAGAATGTCACGCATAGAATTAAGGCAGGTTGGCTAAAATGGAGAAATGAATCGAGGGTGTTATGTGATGGTAAAATCCCATTAAAACTGAAAGAAAAATTCTATAGGACAGCTATAAGACCAATTTTGTTGTATGGCTCCGAATGTTGAGCAGTCAAATACCAGCATGAGCAAAAGACAAGCGTAACGGAAATGAGGATGCTAAAATGGATGTGCGACCATACAAGAAAAGATAAAATTAGAAATGAAATTATTCGTAATAAGGTAGGAGTAGTGCCAATCGAGGAAAAGATGAGAAAGACTAGACTAAGATGGTTTGGTCATGTGAGAAGAAGACCAAGAGACACTCCTGTGAGGAGAGTTGATGAAATGGAACAATTAATCAAAAAAAGAGGTAGAAGCAGACCCAAGAAGATTTTGGGAGAGACATTAAAGTTTGATATAAAGTGTATGGGCCTAAATGAAGATATGACAAAAGACAAAAATACATGAAAGTCTAGAATTCATGTAATCGACCCCACATAGTGGGATAAAAGCTGGATATGTTGTTGTTGTTGTTTAATGAAAACTAAGTTGTTCCACAACTAAACTGCCAAATCGTCACAAACTTTACCTATGGACAACTGATTTCATCCTTCCATTATTGGACATCAAGGGCACAGCCTGGGGAGACGAGGGGGGTGTCAAGCTTTACCTGTGGACTACTGATTCAACTATGATTGGGCTTTACATTATTATTTTTTTTATATGGTAGATTGTTTGGCTAGACTATGTACTATGACTTTTCTTTTCTGTTTTTTTTTTTTTCTGTTTTACTGTGATTTTTCCATTTTGGATATTTCTTACAAATCTTTTCACATAAAAGATCAAGTTTTCTTGTGTAGTTGATTTATTAATTTTACATATGATTGATTGTAAATGTTTGAACTAATCTTGAACAGACTGAACAAGGCAATCCTCACTTCACTAACTTCTACCTGTTGTGCCTACATCTTGTCTACCATCATCAATCCCAAGGTACAAACACTTGCATTCCTGAGAAGAAAGTTGAGAAAGTTAACCGCAAAGTTACCTAAATGAAGGGGAAATACCATAAAATTGATAGTAGAGAACAAATTAAAAACTTTAGGTTGTCCATGCCTTAATGACCTTGCGGTAACCATTTGGCTTCCCATGAGCTTTTGTAATGACTTCCAACAACGAAACATCAGAAATGGAGCTTAATGCTTCTCCTCGAAAGCCAAAGCTTCTAGCAACAGAATCGGTATCAGCCAGCTGATCAGATTTTGATGTTGCTGTTCATACAGCAAATGTACAATCATTGTAGCATGGTAATAACAAAATCTGAACTTACATAATAATCTAGTTTAAGTACCCAGCAAAATTTTCCTTTTCTTTATAGTAGTACCCATAAAATTTTAGTTATCCAGTTCAAAAATCCAAGTAAGCAAGTTTATCCCAGCCACTGCCCTTTTTCCCTAGTAAACTAAGTACCTACATCCCAAGTAGTAATGCCAACCTATCAGTTATCATTACCTTAACAGGTAAAAAATTGCCCAATACTCCTGTAAAGCCTATCATCAAATTAATAAACGCCCTTGTGGTTATTTAATATTCTACCATAATAATGAGAACAAGATGTTCACCCATATACAGTTTTTTCCCTAATACAATTCACTAGTCCCTGGAATAGGAGATGGTAACCTGTAACAAGAGCCATCTCAGTTCAGAAGACATAAATAACTATTATGGAGCCCAGGGTTGGAAAATTTTGATTAAGTGAAAAGTAGAGATGCAATTAACTGGCTAGTTATAATCGCATCATTGGCTCCATTTCAATTTTGATGTTTAATACCTTTTCATCTATATTACGTGCTACTTCATTATAAAGGAGCATTGATGTTAACATAGATCAACAGTAATTTCTTTCTTAGAACCTTTCTGGTGTTGCTTAAAACCATCACAAATTATAAACATGCAGAACTGGATACTTAGCCTGATTGAACTATTTTATTGGGTGGGGTGAATTTTGAAAAGTTACAAGAAATAAGTTAATCAACAAAGCTGAATTTATTACGAATTTTCTTTCTAAACTTTTGGACAAGGTGGAAGGCCATTCTCTATCTCCATTCTGCCACAGGCAATGGTGCTGCAATGGGTATGGTGAGTGCAGATCTGGAATTCTAAAGACTTGCATAAAGTGGCTGACTCAAACTTGAACCCATATTTTGACACAACAATGGATTGCATTGAAGGACAAGTCCTAGGGCAGTGAAACTACTGTCTTCCCAAGACTTGTCAAACAAAAATTACTTAATTACTTGGAGGTATTTTTATTTGAAAATCTTGTATAAAAATGGTTTAAATCCAAGGCAAAGTGAAAAGGATAAAACAAACAATACTTAAGAAAAGAATTCAAAAATATCCATTCTTTAAAAAAAATGCAGATATAATGGCAACACATAAGTTGTTGATTACAAATAACTCCTCGGGTGACATCTAAGTTTGCGAGAAAGACATAAACACAATCAGTTTGTTTTATTTAGACTGAAAGATCTCTGCACAAACAAAACCATGTGCACAAGCACCTTTCTCTATCACTCCAAAGGTTAACCTAAGCCCGACTTCTCTGAAAAAAGATGAATTTGAAGCTGGAAGCAGTAGACACAGGACAAAATCTGGGCTATTAGCTTGCAGCAATAAAGAAAACTGCTATCAAGAAAAAGATTGCCAGTTACCATATCTTTCTCCCAGCAGCATCAATCCCTCCCGATCTATTCCACATCCTGCAAGTTTACAGATGTAAAATGGAAACAGTAAAACATAGATGATGCTGTTCTACTAGACTTCTTAATTTCTGTTTTATCTCTTTATGTGTGTGCGTGTGTGTTGGGTGGGGTGGGGAGGAATCGTTTACCATTGTCCACTACTTTAACATAGCAGGTGCCAACACCAATTGCGACATATATCTGACAGAAAAGGTAACAGTTACACGTGAGAATTTACAAGTCTTTACTAATAAAAATACAACAAACATAGGCATAAAGATTACTAGCAGGATAAAACTTCATGTTTTATGGGGTTTAGCAACTGTCTAATTCAAATCAGTGGGAAAGCAAACCCTGTCACGACATCATTTGACACCATTAAATATAAAACCCACCAAAAGAGAGATTTCCAGAAAATGAGCTAGTGACAACTTTGGCATCCATTAAAATGGCATGGAATACAAATTCTTTCTGTTTGGCATTGATCAATGTCTTGCCCCAGTTCTATGATTAAGTTAAATTCTGGTCACACAAACAGGTAATCCTATCCCTAATATAAAACCCAACTTCTTACTAAATAGGTTTATGTAAATTTTGCTGATTAGTTTTTACCAGGCTAGTTTTATTGGGGAAGACCACACAGCTCCCCAATCAGATATTATTATCTGCACACACCTCCCCATTGCCTATGAACGTTATTAGCCACTTTTCACACTGTAGAAAAGCTATCCTTCTAAAATGGACAAAAATATCAGGATATTAATACACCCATCTTTTATGCTAGCACACCAATTTGTTGTGCATGAAAAGATTACCGTTTACTCTTCCTCTCATTCTTTTAACACAAACCTCTCAATTCTTTTAACACAAACCATTCGTCTTCTCACAACAAAAAACCCCATATCGTTGCAGTCACGTTCTCACAGCAAAAAAACCCTTATCGTTGGGGTTCACCAGTTGCTCTATACTCTCATATCGTTGTAGTCACGTTCTCACAGCAAAAAAACCCATATCGTTGGGGTTCACCAGTTGCTCTATACTCTCATATCGTTGTAGTCACGTTCTCACAACAAAGGATCTTGCTGAGTTTGGAAAATCAAACTGTCACTCCTCATGTTGATGACCCACTAGATTCTTTAGGAGAGTCAGTCTCAATCTTTGTTGCAAGATATATCTCTAAGGCCCTTTTCTTGAAATTTCAGAGTTTGGGAGTCACTCACTGCTGAGTCTTTGTATGAAAAGCTGCGATCTGATTTTGCTGAGATTGGTATTGAGATGGAACTTATTAGTTTATTTCAAGAGTATGAGAGGAAAAGTAAAGGGTAATTATGCCATTCACAAAAAATCGGTGTGTTAGGATAAAAAATGAGTGTGTTAGTATCCTCACCACTGGACGTATCAGATAGAACATTGAACTCAGTACCCAGAAAAGCGCACACACACTGATAATCATATATTGAACTAAGTCATGATATAAACATTTTACCCAGATAACACGTATGCGAGCATACACATATGTGAGGCAGTTGCAGAATTTTTACCTTGGTCGCACCAGCATCGAGACTGTTGAAAATCAGCTCCTCCACAACTCTGGTCAGGTTGAACAAGATAATGCCAGAACGAACCGAGCTGTGCACGGCCTCAGGCAGGTGCTTGATGTCGCCCATACCGAACCCAGAATCATAATAATCCTACAATTCTTTAGAAATATTCCATGCCTGAATAAGAAAATTTCGAGTTAATTCATTCCACACATGCGAACAACAGGTAGGATCGTCGCTAACCTGGAGGCCTAGGGTTAGGGCTTTGATCAATGTTTGGAATTCGGAAGAGAGCGGCGACGGGCTCTTTCAAAACCTCAGAAAAAGGCGGTGAAGAAAGATTAAAGTGGACGGGTATGTTCTAAGTCGCGCCTTTTTAAGTGTCTCGTTAACTTGCAGGAGCAATGTGTGATTGTCAGTAGCATGAGTTATAATTTTTTATGTAAAATTATATTAAAATAAAATTATAATATTTTTTAAAAATAATATATAAAATAGTTAATTTAAGATTATAAAAATAAGACTATGAAACATTTTAAAATTTTTATTAAATTTTTTAAAATGCATTGAAAAATACATAAGTAATTTTTTTTTCTATAAGAACCAAAATAAATTTATTTAAAAAAAGTCAAACAAAAAGTCACATGATTTCTTTTTCAATAATTATTAGATGAATTTAACAATACAATAAAAAAAATTATCTTTAATACTTTTCATATTTTACTTTTTTCTATGTATATTTCAATTAACAAACATTACCTATAAAAAAAATTAAAATAGGTTACCAAGAATCTTCTCGTATTGCTAGAGATAAGTCAAAAAATTATATTACAATTTGTGTTAAATAAGTTATATTAGATTTAAATTTATCACCTGAGTTTTATTATTTTTAAATAAGATTTATCTTTAGATATCATTATATTTTATCTTTTTCTTGCGTAGCCTATAAATAGGCTTTTATAAGATATTTATTCAATTCAATAAAAGTGTTTTATTTGTTTGATTTTTATATTTCTTCTAATACATATAATAAAAATACATACTAAATGTTGGCTCTACACTAGTGACAAAATTACTAGGAATTGAAATTTGTTTATGTTCACTGAAAACTGCAGACAAGGCTTGAAAGATTATTTACTAATCTTCTTAAAAATATTCGTTAATACTTGAATCAAAATAACTTTATCAAGTCGTACTCAAAGAAAAAAATAATTTAGTCTTATATACCTTTGAATGGTTGTCTTCTTTTTTTAAAGTTACGTGTAATATCTAAAATTTTTAAAATAATTTAAAAATAAGAATAATTATTTTTCAAGAAAACGAAATGGCATTTATGTTGAATCCATGTCATCCCGTTCGAGAATAACTGAGCCGTAGGCTCTCTCGAAATAGTTATTCCGTTCGAGACTTGTGAACTACCAGTAATCATGCAATGCACATAAAAATATAATGGCGTAGTGAGCATCAATGTGATACACTAGCACTCATACATCCAGATATCAGACCATACTCCGCCTACATAGTAAATCACACGCAATGCATATGTCTGTACCAGATGCAACCTAGCCATGCTAGAATGTTCGTGTTCAAGCATACTCAGTAAATGAATATCCCCACGTGCAACCCATACTCATGTACATATCAAACCATGAACGATAATACAACATATCGAACATGTAGTAAATCACATAATAACAGAGCTAATTAGTAGTGTCCGGCACCGGTCAAAGGTCAGTGACTAGGAGTGTCTGCCTGACAGTCCACTTCAAGACCGTACAGTAGTCTACTCCAACATCACCAAACAGCCGACCCTTACTCCACTGCTCAATAGCTCTAACTGAACCATGAATAAACTTGAGAAATCCATAAATAAACCTGCACATCTAAGAACATAGTCCCCAAGCTCAATTCAGCATCATTCCGAAATGAATGGGGGCGGTACAAACTCCCATAGGCTCACAACAAATAAAGTTATAGAAATATCGGATTTAGTTTAATTATTATATCAAATGAATAATACTCGATAAATAATGCTAGGCGTCGAATTAGCGTAACAGAGAGGATAAAATACGAGAAACCACGGAGTCTCTCACGGAAATTAAAGAACAGGAGAAGAGGGTTATGAGTTTATCTCTACACGGTCGTTTCTTGCATTTCTTGTACTCCTACTGCGAAATAAAACGTTTAATAGCGATTAATGAAATCATAGTTTACATATAATCTAATTTAACCGTGCAATATAATAATATAAACATATAACGCTTCTAATACATTTTTACCCCCGTAGACACACCGCAAATAAAACCCCAACGAGTCTCATATTTAATTTAAATTAAATCATGCCAATAACATCCTTAATTTATATAATTAATACGCGACACCGAGACGAGTTAAGGGAAGGCGTGGGTTTCACAAAATGGAAAGAGATCACAAGGGCAGATGAGAGCTTGCCTCTATTTAGCTGTTTACAGCGTTTCTATACTTGATTACTACCAAAATAATACACATTATAAAATAGAATAACTCACAAAATTAACAAAATAGAACTCAAAATAAAATTTTAACCGTACAAAATTATTAATACTTGTTTCTCTACTTATTTGGCTAATTAAAACACGATTAAACTTCATTTAATCTTAAATTTTTACCCAAATTCCTTCATTTTGCACGTTGTTTCTTCTCCATTTTCCTTGTTGCTTTTGCTGGCTCGAACTGGCCGATTACACACTGAAATTCGGCCTTTAAAAGGCAAAAAGAAGAGCTTCTAGAAGCTGCCGCGTGGCAGCACAGGTGCACCACCGGCTCAAGGCCAAAACGGCGCCGTTTTAGGCGCCCTTAGCTTAGAAAAATATCAGCAGAAATTCTCCGAGCGCGCACATCACCCGGGGTTCGATCACTCATCTAGCAGCTGGTCCTTCTCGCGCGTGGCCGCCTATTACACATGTTGGCTTCGACCATAATGTGCGTCCACTTAATTTTAAAGTAAACTTACACAGCTACTAAAAATTACATTTAAGCCTCACTACTTCTAGAAATTCTCACATACACCCATATCATTTTAACTTTTATACTCCAAATTCCTATAATTAATTACCCATCACTTAAACACAAAATAAATTAATTAATAATTAACAACTATTCACTAATTATTCACTTCCAATAAATCAAAAATTAATTCATCTAATTAATTACCTAAATTTCATATTGCTTCAAAACATCATAAATTATTTTTTTTCCTTAAATCTCCAAATAATTTAATATTTTCTTTAAACTCACAATTAATCAATAGTTACCATAAATACAATAATTATTAATCACCATCCGTTCCCAATTAAATTAATTAATTACCTTATTTACCCATTTTCTCAAAATAATATAAATAAATATTTTCTATTAATTCCTCAAATATTCCATAATGACTTCAAACACCAAAATTAATAATCATTATTTATTTCTCAAATTTCGGGATGTTACAATCCTCCATCTGACCCTCTATTCCTCTCGAATCTCTCTTTCTCTTTCATCATCCTCCCCACTTCCTCTCTTTCTCTCTCCTCCTCCCTACTTCCTCTCTTTCTCCCTCCCTTTTTCCTCTAAATGGCAACAACCATCAACAACGCGACCGTCAGTCGTCGCCATTGTTGCGCCCGAACCTTTGGGTTTGAGGGCTTTCGTTGCCCCCCAAAGGCCACTTTTGAGCCCCCTGAACCTTGGGGTACGGGCGCGGCAATGGCGATGGGCGTCGGCCGCATTGCTGGCGGTCGTTGCCATCTAGAGAAGAAGAATGAGTGAAGAGGAGGAGATAAGGAAGAGAGAGAAAGATGGGGGTCGAGAGGAAGAGAATGGTGGAGGAGGAATGGTAGGTCGTGTTGCTGCGGCCGTCGACGATTATAGCTGAGAAAAAATGAGGGAAAGATAAGTGATGGCGATAGAGGAAGACGAGGCGGGAAGCGGCAGTGGTCGACTGCTGCTGCGAGAGAGAGAGAGAGAGTGAACAGTGTCAATGGCACTTTGGTCCTAATGGACAACTTTGGCTGCGAAGAGCAAAAATCATGGTTACAAATAGAATTTTACTAAAGGATAAGTGCAGGGGTCCCACTTTTTAATGAGCTCATGCCTTTTTCTCTTTCTTTCAATTTGCTCGTATCAAACAAATATTATGCTATATGATGCGATAACATAAAATATTATGTTATATGATGTGACAACATAACAAAATCAGTTAAGAAGATCATAATAGTTGTTTTAAGATTTTAACAGAATATTCCTTGGGTTTGATTAAGAAAAAAATAAAATGAAATTGTGAGTTCTTAAAAAGGTTTTATAGTGTCCCTGAAAACACATCTCATCAAAAAAATTAATTTGACAAGTTCATTTGAAAATGCAATTACTTAGTCTAAAATCATAATTAATAGTGGCATTTAGAATTTCAATACATCTACACGTAGATGTTTAAATCAAACCTCAATTATATTATCATTTTATATTATTTTTAAATCATCTTTAATCCATTCTTATTCTTAAAAGACTCCAATTTTTTTTTTAAATATAGTTGTTATTTAATTTCCCATTAGAGTCAAATATTTAAAATATATAAATAGTCATCCAAATGTTACAACCATAGCACTCACAATACGACATTATGTACAAATATTAACTTCAAATAATATTGTTAATTTGACCATTTGAAAAAATTATATAAAATTGATTGTTCAATTTCATTCATACTGTAACACACTTTAACTTATCAAAATTAACATTTTCATGAGATCCATATACTGGTAGAAAGCTCACTTCATAAGCTGCAACATAACCAACAATTAGTTTATTTTATTAAAATTTGAATTTTTTGAATTTGACTTGAATCAATTGATTTGACTAAACGACTACACTGCACAATTATTATCAAATCAAGCATATATTTTTTCAAAAAAATTGAGAAACACGAAACAAAGTTTTTCAAAAAGTAGACTTTATTAACCATCATATGAGATTTTCTCATAATTTAATACATTATCTACCATTATCAAGGTGTGTTGCAAAACTTTTTGTATAAGAATCATTATTAAAAAATAATTTTTTACATTTACTTATGAATTTTCTTATGAAACTTGTTTGAATGAAAAAAATATGGCTAACCACATAATCATACACTGAGATTTTCGTTTTAAACCAAAATATTAAGTATTGATACATAGTGAAACATCGATTTCTCATTTTAAAATTTTTATAACATAATTAACTTACAAATTAATATCCAAAGAATCTAAATATTTCTATCTATGATTTGTTTTCACATAAAACAATACGTCTATTACCTACAAATTCATCTTCAAATATAATAGTCCAAAATATACTAGATATAGAGACTTTTAGATTTGACACATGACATTATTATCTGTCAAGATTAACATGTACATATCAAGTTGACTTCTTCACCTATTTGAGTACGTATTTAAATTTAAATATTAAAAATAAATAAATAACTCACAAATTACCAATTAAGTAATTTGTTGCATTCTAATTCTTCTAAACAATCCAAAATAGTTAAAATATAACAAAAAATAATACATCTATCATCTATGATATAACTTAAAAAATAATCAAAATATTACCTTGTTATTGGTTCAGTTCTAGGTTTTTTTAGGTTGACTTGCTATTAACTCAAATTTAATAATCTTTTATCAAGTTGACCTAATAACGACTCAAATTTATTAAGAGTTGACTCAAATCTACTAACTTTGTGTCGAATTCATATTAGATTATCGAGCTATTGAATTTCAAGAATAAGTCATTTAGGAGGTGCTTTGATTATTTTTAAGAAAGTGTAAGGACTAATATAGGAAACAATAAGGTTTTGTTCTCTTTACTTTTCAATTTTGAATTTTGAATTCATTTTCAATTTTTTATTTTGGTATTCTGTTTTTAGAAAATTGAAAACGCGCTTTTTTTATCATTTTAAAAAACTATTTTTCAAAACAAAAAATTAGAAAACGCGTTCTCTTTAAAATTTTGAAAATAATTTTTTAATGATATTTTATTCAATAAATTTGATTATTCAGTAAATTAGAAATATTTAATATTAATATATTATTAAAAATATATATATACATTTTAAAGTGAATGAATTTTGTAATATTTTTTCGATTACAATAATAAAATATGAATAAATAAATATGTTTTGAGTTTAGAGTTTGTTTTGGATGAAAACACTCAAAATAACTTTTTGTTATTTTGAGTTTTCTTTATAATTTTTTTTTATTTTCAAAAATATATTTTTAAAAACAGTAAAAAAAACGTATTTTTATTATTTTAGAAAATTAAAAATTAAAAATGACTTGAATATTACAAAGTGAACGCAACCTAAAATTTTGGATATATCTGCATAAAATAAAATATAAGGTTTAGAAAGTAAATGATTAATTTACTTAATATCATTAACAAAAAAAATAATTTAAATATAAAAAAAAGTATGAAATAGAGGAAAGTGTTGTCCAAAAATATTAAAAGACTAAATAACAAAATTAAAAATTAGGAGTATAAACGATGGAATAAATAAAAATATTTAAACGTGGCTGCAACATATATTATATATAACAATAAATATTAAAAGATAATGAAATGGCATTTACGTAAATAAAAAAGGAAAGAAGGTGAAAGTGGAAGGCTGGGCGAAAACCAAAAGTTAACCATTTATACGGGAATTGCGTTGCGGAATTCTAGAACCAGAACCAAGCGAAATTCTTTTTATCTGACATAAACATTGCTCTTCCATTTTCACCTTCAACTGGATTGCAAGCCCATTTTATTCCTTCTCTCTGTGTCACCGAAACCCTAATTTCATCTGGCCCTACTGCCCCCCTCTCCAGCTGACTCGACAAGATCAGGTATTTGCACTCTCCCCATTCCCTTCACCTTCGCTGAATTCCCGTTTCTTTGCCTCCTCTGAATTTCAATTTCAACGCAAACTCGTAACTCAATTAGATTCGCATCAATTCTGTCGAATCGAGTATTTGATCTTGTAGATTGGGTTGGTTCCTATTCAATTCTTTGTATTTTGTGATAAAAGATTGGGATTCTCGCTGCTCTGCATGAGTGGGTTTGTGTTGTTTTTGTGTTAATACGTGCTGTTTGTGTATTGAACTTGATTTCGGATTGCGATTGCGGGTTTATTGATCCTTGGATGAAGTACGTGAAAATCTAAATGTGTTTTAAAATTTGTGATGAATTGAGACTTGTTGGTCGTGTAGCTGAGAATTCCCCACTGAAGCGGTGAATTATGACTTATTTCTTGTTGTTTTGTAGCAATCGAAGCAAAGGAGATACAGATGTAGAGAACAATGGACGCTAATTTGTGCGACATTAATCACCTGGATTCGGATGTCCTTTTGCCGCCGCGAAAGCGGCTTCTTGCTGGATTGAAGAAACAGAACTTTGATGGGAATTCCCACCAGCCATCAAGCTCGGGTACTTTAACTCAATTTGATGCCCATCTTAAGAACCTATTGAGATCTCATTTAAATAACCCAAATATTTCGCCCGAGGAGATTGTGAAGTCCTCGAGATCAGCTGCTGAAGCTGCAATTAAGGCGGCAGAGGCTGCAAGAGCTGCTGCAGAAGAGAAAGCTGCAATAGCAGCAAAGGCAGTTGCTACAGCCAAGAGTGCTTTGGAATTGGTTGCAAATGTTTCTGAGGAGGCACCTAGCAAAGAAAGGTACTTGAAGAAGAACAAGATGAAGAAGCATGTTCCCGTCCGAATGTTGTACAATAAGCACCAACGTGTTGAGAATTGCAGGACAGATGAAGAGTTGGCTCGTAAGTTGCATCGAGCCATGAATAGTTCCCCAAGAATTTCAAAGAACTCTTCAACTTCAGAATTAAAAACTAACAAAAATAAGAGACTGAAAGGCTTGTCTACTCTAGAAAGAGCTAGGGTTTCAAATGGTGGTATGGTGCATGAACGAAACATAGCTTCCACAACCAATGGGAATGGAGTGATAGACAAGGTGGGTTTGGGAGTTTCCATCCAGGAGGGATATGTTGTTAGAGTAGATGAAAACACATCAGAATCCTTTAAACCAGATAGGTCAAAGATAGATAATGGGGAAGCAGAAACAGGCCACTCAAAGGAAAGGATGTTGGAATCGTCAGATGATACATGTAGCATTGGCAGAAAGAGGGGAAGAATCAAGCAGAAGAAATTGCCACTGAGCATTTGTACATTTAGGGATCGAGCAAACCCAAAGGAGGATCCAAAATCGAAGAGTTCCCCACCCGCTGAAGAGAACACAGTGAAACCTACTTCAAGCAATATGCCCTTGTTTTCTGTAGGGCCTCCTCGTGATGGCGCGAGGCCGGTTGAGACAGCACCATTGTGGAAGTGTCAAGCATTCAAGGCACCCACATGTGTTAAACAAAATAAAGTCATGCAGTCATGATAAATGGCTACAAGATAGAAGTTGTTAGCCAAGGTAGAATTCATTTATGGTTTTCTTATGCATGCTTTTCCCCCTTTTTCCCTGTCTTGTTGCTTGCAATGGCTCTGTAATGATTTTGAACTTATATGAATGTAAATTTACCTGTTTGATTTCTCTCACCTTTACATCATGACATCTGTTGGTTTATTTGGCATCACACAAAGGGAATATATGAGAGGGACATTTTATGTTGTATTTGTTTTCTATTCAGCATATTTCTCACGCTATATGTAGATTTTAGTCATTCATGGGGCAAAATTTTACAGTGCTAGCATTGTATCATTCAACTAATTAGTCCTTGAATTGTGCTTCTCCTTGTATTCTGGAGTTGTAAATCCATACCATTTGTGGGTGCCTTTCTTCTATATATTTGCTCTTGCCTTTCTAAAAAGATAAATTCATGTCTGAATATATGCAGTGTGATTTCAGTAACATTTTTTGGCGGACTAGTCATATTGTGAGTCTTGATATCCCTATCACGTCTGCCTGGGTGCCACACCCAGTCGTTGCAATTCACATAATGGACACTCTTCTCTTGGGGAAACTGCTTGCACAACCAATTAGGTAAATAGCTCACAGTTGTTATATGTTGTTATTTGTCATTATTTTAAGTCCTGTTTTAACTGTTGAGATGCAGACAATTAATTCTATTGTCGTTTGTTTGTTTGAATCTTTTTTAACAACCCTTGTCAGCAAATGCTTCCCATACAATAAACTGAAGGATTGTATTTCCATGAATTTAGTGAGTTGTAAAATCTGTCGGTGGTTACAGTTTTTCTTCAGCAAAATGCAATTATCTTGATCTCTCCTTAATATTTTTCCAACTTTTTTTATTTTTACTAATTATATGTTTGTCAAATTCAGAATTTAGTTCGTCCATCTGAAAAGGCTGGTGTTGATTTTGATATCTGTAGTGTAACACCATCCAGAATCCTTGGGGCTTTCTTGCACTGACATCATACACTATTTCTGAAGGATTTCCATGATTGGTAATAAATTCTTCTGTGGTTGTGGTTTGCTCAAAAGAGGAATCTTATATATTCTTTAGAGCATATATCTTAAGCATCCATTAGATCTCTTTCCATAACAACATTTAGGAACAGCAAAATATAGCTTGGATCGTTGGTATTCCTTCTGGAATGCTTAACACACGTTAGTTGTAATCTATTTCAACATATGAATTTGTCATTGTGATATTTGACTATGCGAGAGAGCTTGAATCGTCTTTAAGCATTTTTACCATTCGACAAGAGAAGAGCAAGCATGTGTTTTGATGGACTTAAAAGTCCTTATTTTTGGGATGTGGGTTGAAGCGGTAACTCATGTTGGTCCCAGTATTTTTGTGCAGGTTTAATGTAAGCCAAACCATCTGTTAGGACTTTGGCAAGTTGTAATTGGTCACTGGCAATAAATGCTTATGGTTCTTCAGAAGCTATGTAATCTGTCGGGACTAAAGAATCTCGGGCCTTGGTCTTTAATGCAATTACAACAATAACATAGCAACCCTCTGTCCCTGTGAAGTCGGCTTCATCAATTCTATCTTACTAGTCATTAGTCCCTCTATGTAATACTTACCAAATTGGCAGCATATTTTTGGGTTCATTTTAGTTTTTTCCTAGAATTTGAGGATATACGTTTAGACACTATACATTCTGCTTTTCATGGTGGGGAGAAAAAGAGTTTTGAGGGGTAGGTTGGGGGCTTACAGCAGTTTGTTAAATAGCGTAGTATTTCCTGTTATTTTTCTTTTCTGTGCTTGTAATATATTATATTTTCTAGAGTTTCATGTCAATTTCTCTAATCAGATAAAAGCATATCTGATAACCATATGGGAGACATTCATGTTTTCTGCTTTCAGACAGGACAAGTGTAAGGTAGGTTGCGTTTGGAATGGATCATTTGATCTTTTATTTGTCATTTGAAATTTTAAAGTCTTTTATTTGCTTAGAGTTATTGAAAATATTTGAATTCAAATTCACTTACTTAACGCAACCTGATAGACATTGTGCCCCATTTGATTTAGCTGCAAATTCTTTTTCTCTGATGCCTTTTTCAACACGAACCATTTGATCATGTGTTTAGTTTAACTTAAACACAATCTGAAGTCAGAAACACCTAATAAAAGGCGTGTTCATGTTCATTACCATTCCATTTCAATTTAGATAATGGAATGAAAATGGGAATGGAAAGGTCAAATGGAACGAATTCTATCTTTTTTTTTTTTGATAGACGTAGATTTCATCAAACCACACATGTTAGCCTAACATGGTATTGCCTAGTCTAGCAAGGAAATGGGCAACCCGATAAACTTCCTTCAAACATGCGATCAAGAAGAGTATAATGACGATGAGACCGACATAGGTTGTTGCTGTCTCAACACGAAGGACCCTCTTTTGTAAGGTAGAGACCAGAGAGAGTCCTGCGAGAGCTGCCGATAAGCATCTCGACTGATTTTTTATTACCACTCCAATAGCCGCTTTGCGATCTTCAGCATTGAGGGCTTCATCAAAATTAACCTTGATGAAGCGAGAGGCAGAAGGCTGAATATCATGACCTTATACGTGAACTGACGAATCATCCAAATGAACCACTTTATTGCGAAGCCACCAAAGGGGCCAACATATGGTAAAGAAGTAAGCCAATTGATCCGCCAAAAGAGACTCCATAGCAGAAGGGTTTTAAATTTTCACATAACATAAACAGAAGGGTTTTAAATTTTCAAGTTATTCGATTTTTTAGGAAATTAAAAGGAGAAAAACCCTTACTAATATTATTTATAATCCATGAGAATGGAGGTGCTAGTTGTCCATGACATAGCCTGGACCTGGCGGGCTGGTTGCTCATTTTCATATTGTAGCAAGTAGTGAGCATTATGTATTTATTTTATTTTTTTATTTTTATAAAATAACAGAGTTTGAAATTCACTTAGATTAATTGCATAATAATCTTAATTAGATGACAATGATTTTCTTTTAGTTTACACGTGTACATCAGCTAGCTTAGCTATGGTCGTGGGGGCGGTGGTTATGAAGCGCGCATGTGTGGTTGCGATCCAAGTCCAACCACTAGGCAGTGCTGTCAATTCTTTCTCGTTGGCTGGACGCATCATCATCATCATTGTAACATCTCACTTTTTTAGATTATTCAAAAATTTTAGATCTTTTGTAATAATTACACTTTAAATTTTTTAATTTCTTTTACCTCTTTAATATAATAAATTTAAAATAAATAGTCAGAGTCTAACACGAAATATAATCTAAATTGAACCAACATGAAGTTTCTAATGAATAGTATATATATGTAAATCTCAATTGATTTTAAATAATAATCTAGATTTGTTTAAGACACAATATAAATAAGAGTATAAAATCAAAGGATTGATATAATAAGTCTAAAACTCTAAAAAACAAATTTATTTTTATGTCCCAGTCATCAGTAAATACCTTCTTGGATCGATTGTCCATCAAATTTATATATAATATTGTCGCTCAAAATGATCAACATAATTTATAACAAGCGATTTGTTTTCAAGAACTAAGAATTCTGCAAAACAAAAAATGATAAGAGGACATAAGACGTTCTCTGTGTACACACTCAAACGCTAAAGTTTGATCTTTAAAAGAAGTTACAAAATTATTTTGCAGAGCAGAAGTATGTGACATGGGAGAATAGGTTCTTTTTATTTATAGTTGAAATAGGTGGAAAGTGATAAGGATTCCTAACTTTTCAATATTGGTATTAATCATGTTTATCTCTATCCATTACACAATTTTAAGAGAAAATCTTGAAGGTATGTTTGTATGTTTCTCCAGAAGATGTTGCAAACTCTCACGAAGCTTTTTAATTCTCCCTCGTAGGAGTTTATCGAGAGGGTCTCCCAAACACCATTTATTTGAGAGGGTTTCTTAGGCCCATTTTATGTGTATTTCTCCTTTCTTTGGCTCTTATGCTTTATTCTTAGCTTTTGGGGTTGAGCTTTGTGGGGTTCATAAATGAGCCTCAACCCTTGTGCATATTAATTACTCTTCACTATTTCCTTATGGACTCCTGAAAGGAAGAGTATTATTTTGTTAAACTTATCCTCTTAGGTAGTGTTTGTTAAAATGAGAAAAATAAAATCAGAATGCTTTTCGAACTAAAATATGGAATGATCAAGATAAGGTTAGGACTGGAAGTATTCCAAAATTTTTATAAAACTGTTTGTTAAATTTTTTAGAATCCACTAAAGGATATAAACGCCATTGTTTTCTTATTTGTGGGGAGCAATATATACTTATTTTGAGGGGGAGGGAAAGGGAAGAGATAAGCATATTTGAAAAAATTAAGATAAGAAGTCACGTGAGTTCTTTTCTAAGGGTCACTAGATGCATTTAACAAATACATTAGAAAGGACAAACATCTGGAATGCTTCCCATATCTAACATTTTTCACTCTATATATAGATTAACAAACACTACCTTAGTAGATTCTTTCTTTCGAATGGAGTTCTTTTACCTTTTTTAAAGGATGATAATGTTTTTATTTATTTATTTATTTTTATCAAAGGGTAGACTTCACCTTACCGAATCTTTATCCTTGGTTGATCCAACAACTATCATTTTTCAAGGTTTTTTCATTAGGTGATCTGGATCGTCGCACCTTCCGTCATTTCATTTTTTGAGGTCTTCCTATAAAATGGGGCCTTAGTTATTTTCTTGTTTTCACTTTTCACCAGAGCGAATTCTTCAAGATTCTTTATGTCCTCTAAAAATTTTCCTTGCAAGTCTCTTACAAACTCTCTTAGTCTTCTGCAGACTTTCCTAGTCTTCCACAAAGTCTCTAGATTTTTGTATTCTTTTGGGTAAGTTTTTTTATATAAGCGATGGTGAGAATGAACCAGGCTCGAAAGCTTGCCACTTCTTAGAATGCACAATTGATTATAGGTATGGTTCTCATTTTTCAATAGCAAATCTCACGAGAGTTCATATGCTATATCCTTTCCCCCAAGGGTTCATATGCTAAGGTTCATGTGTTATATCCTATAACGGATGGGCCTAGCTAGTGGACTTCTCGATTTTATGCCACCAAAGCAGAGTGGTGGCCATCCTAAAACTTTTTAGTTATTTTTACTGAGTGTAGAGGATCGACCAATATGTGGGTTTCTTAACCCTTCAACGATTTTTGATAGTTAGCAAGCTTTTTGCCAACCTTCCTAACAAGGTCGATGACTTAAGGTTGGGTGGTTTATGGTGAGACCTTCAGCAGGCTAGAACACCTTTCTTTAATGGTGCTTGGATGAAAATAGATAGAGAGAGGTATATGCAACTCACATTCATCTTCTCAAGGATGTTCGCTTATGTTACCACAAGGCCATTACGTGGCTTGTCTCGTGAAATTTTCTTACTTTTTGCAAGGTGTTAACTGGTGGGAACATAGTCGCGACCATATAGGGTATGCCTATAGCAGTTGCTCAAGTTACCACTATTTTTCTAGCATATCCAGCCGTGGATGAAGGTTCATCGATCAACTCTCTAACTGAAGGAGGCAATTCTCCTTTGGATTCCATTAAGGTTCTTTTATGGGTGATGTTTCTTTCGAGTATTTATCTCAGAAGCACACATTTATCCTCATAAATTTTTGGTTTAAAGATATTCTTTCATATGTAGCTCGGCCCATTAGTCGGTTATTTTGTTGCATACACGCTTACATTTTAGGAGAGGGTTATAAGGTTGGCTTCGCTCCTCAATCCTTTGAGATAACTTGTTTTGTTGAAGGATTCTTGTATAATTGTGTGCATTTACAGTGAATCCTTGATTTTTATAATCTATTGGTTCAATAGAAATTCAAGTTTTCATGATCTCTGCATGTCTTAACAGCTTTGTGCACACCTTGTCTTCTAATTGAAACTAAGACAATCCTAATGTCGTGTTAAACTTTGTTGGTCCCTCATGGTATGGCCACTCAAGAGGGGAGTGAATTGAATAATTAAAATTTTTCTCAAATTTAATAAATATTCTCGATTAATAATTTTATTGAAAAATATATATTTGATAAATATAATAACTTATATTTGAGATTAATAATAAATGTAAACCACAAGATGTAACACCCCGCCTTCCAGGGCATTAGTATATGTTAGGATTTTTTTTTTTTTATTTACATCGAGCATAAACCGATAATAAATCCTCAACATAACATTTATTTAATCACTCCCAAATATAACAAAGGAATGAAACATTTATTTTACATAAGCGGAAGCAAGATCAGAACCTTAAAAACATAACTTATGCGGGTACATACATACTGTTCACCCGACATAGCATTAGAAACAACATAAAACTCTAAACGATACATCCGAATAAAATATATAATTCTAGTCCCACATGGGACCCTCAAAATTTCCACCACGATCATGCCTCGACCACTTCTTTGCCCTTCCGGCCGCTTGCCTCACCTGGAACGTGGAATATTCCAGGGACACAGTCCAATATTAGAAGATGAAATCTTCTAAGTGAGGGTTAGATAAACATGTATGAATGATGCATGATGCACTTATATGATCAATATATACCCATAATGTAACTTCCCAGGCATCCCCAGCCCGGCTAGGAATCCTAGGCAAATCCCGAACCTCTGCGGAATAGGCCTAACGTTATTCCCTCAACGCCCTAGGGGAATTACGGCTACACTCTGAGGGTATCATCCCAACCCCATGCACAAGATCAATATGACAAATAAATATCGTGTTGTGCATACATCACGCTTTTCCATGCAACAGTATATGAATGAAAATGATCATATCATAAGAAAATATCATCCATGAAAAGGAAATTATATCATATAAGGGCTAATAGGACAAAACCACTCACCTTTTCTGATTTTTGGGTTACCTCGAAAAACGTGAAACTCGTCTCGATTTGCGTGCCAATCTCGATTTTCGCACCAAATGTCTCACCACACTTCCCAAAGCACCCTAGGCAAGATATTTATTTATTTAATCAATAAAACCTATTTTTCCTCAATTTTCTTGCCTTTTTCTCTATTTTTCTTTTATTTTTCCTTACTAATATTCCAAATTAAATACCTACACTTAATTTTTTTCAAATATTTTTATATAGAAAATTCTAAAATAATTTTCCAAGACATTTAAAAAAAATTGCACAAAAAACCAAGCTTGCACGCGCCCACACGCGCTGGCGCGTGTTAGGGCGAGTGAGACTGGCGCGTGGGGCCCACGCGCCGGTCGTCTTCTCCGGTGAAGGCCTCGCCGGAAAATTACAAAACCGATGCCAATTGAAAGCTTATGAAGAATCGATCCTAGGGGTACCTGATTGGGCTCCAAAAGAGGTCCGGAAGCCGTCCAACGAAGCGATTGAAGACTCGGCCAGGCGGTCCGCCTAGGGTTCCGGCGAGCTTCGATTTCCCCTTCAAATCGCAACCAAAACGCCTGAAAATCTCCAGAAATGGCCTTCAAGCTATGGGCAACAAAAGCCCTCTATCCTTTCCTCTCAATTTGTTCGAAAAACGGACCGATTTGAAGCTCCAAATTTGAAAACTTTCGGCCACTTCGTCCGCTATTTATAGGCAATCGTTGGGCTACCAAATGGCCTTGGGCAGCTTGCCCATTGCCTTAACCTTCTTCCCCTCCCCCGGATCGACCCAAAACCATCGTCACCCGACCAAAACATCGGGTTGCAGGTCGCGACATCGCGACCTGCATTCTGGTCGGATTTTGTTTCCAAAATCCGACCAACTCGAGGCCCAACGATGGCACTCGAGTGATCCTTGGCCTTCCCCGACCATCCCTCGTGAATGCCCATGGCTCATTTTGGCCGGTCGGCGACCGTGCGTGGCCTGGTCGATTTTCATGGCTGCCATTTTTGATTTTTTACAGTTTTGCCTCATCAGATTTGGTTTTCACGATTTGGCCCATTTCCTCACAACCCCTAGACTTTTGGTAATTACCATTAGGTCCCTTAATCTTTGTTCTTTCAACTTCTTCTTTGCAACTTTTTCAAAAAATGACATTTTGACCCCCCTCGGGCAACTTTGAAAAATTACACTTTGGCCCGTTTCTTCGTTTTGGCTCTAAATGTACTTGTTTCTTCCTGAAACTTTCGAAGGGTTGTTCTACTCGACAAACCGAAGCTTCCCTTAGCTTCCGTTATCATTTCGGGAGTCTCCTACGAAGATTCGGTTTTATAGCCTAAATGGCAGCTGCATTTTTGCTGTACCGAAAACCGTTCTCAATTCCATTTCTTTCAGTCCTTAAAATCACGCCTTGGTATGCTCGTTAAAGGCGTCCCTATTTCCTTAATCATTTAAGCTTCAGGGTACTCCCTTCGACTGATTCGGTAAATTTTTCAGGCTTTTCTGATACCGAATTTCCCCGAATTTTTGATTTTCTTTCAAATTAATAACCCAAAGTTCTTGGGTATTATATTCTCCCCTCCTTAAAGAAATTTCGTCCTCGAAATTTTCGTATTCTTACCTACTAAGACATCAGTACTGGACTAATAATCTCGCAAAAACAACGACTTTTATCTCTTAATCGAGCTTTATCATTTATGCATTTCTAAACACATCAATTGCATCTCTAACATATGTAAGGTCTATCGGGTATATTGGGTTTTTGAACAGAATATCCCGTTGTAGCTCTTTACCATCGGCCACATACATCAAAAATAACCATTAATATCACAAGTACAAACGTACTATTCGCAATCATCTCTTCATTTCACAATATTTTTGACAACCTTACATAGAAAATTACAAACATTTGCTACATTCATTCTATTTCCTCGAACAACAGAGGATATTTTTCCCTAATCGTATCCTCGAGTTCCCACGTAGCTTCTTCCTCAGTGTGATTTCTCCATTGGATCTTTACCAGCGGTATAACTTTATTCCTCAAGATTTGGTCACGCCGATCTAAGATTTGCTCGGGCGACTCTGGATAAGTCAAATCGTCTCTTAGCTCAATTGCTTCCACCCGAATTTCTTGGGTCGGGTCCTGAATATGCCTCCGAAGCTGAGACACATGGAAGACATCATGGATGTTGGACAAGCTAATAGGAAGTTCTAGACGATAAGCTAATGGTCCGACTCGTTCTTTAACAAGATAAGGTCCAATAAATCGAGGTCTCAATTTACCTTTCTTCTTTCCTCGAGTTGCTAAGTGTTGAGGCGATACTTTTAGGTACACAAGATCTCCTATCTCGAATTCCAAATCTCGCCTCTTTTTGTCCGCATAAGACTTTTGACGACTCTGTGCGGCTCGGATTCTCTCTTGGATCTTTCGAATCTTTTCTGTAGTCTGCTGAACCAACTCTGGTCCCAGTATTTGTCTCTCTCCTACCTCAGTCCAACAGATAGGTGATCGACATTTTCTTCCATATAAAGCCTCATAGGGTGCCATTCCTATACTGCTATGGTAGCTGTTATTATAAGCAAACTCTACTAAGGGTAAATGCTCTTCCCAGTTACCCTCAAAATCTAAGGCACATGACCTCAGCATATCCTCTAACGTTTGAATGGTCCTTTCAGACTGTCCATCTGTCTGCGGATGATAAGCCGTACTAAGGTTCAATTGCGTCCCCATACACTCCTGCAAGCTTCCCCAAAATCTTGAGGTAAACCTCGGATCTCGATCGGAGACTATGCTTACTGGCGTACCATGAAGCCTAATTATTTCACTAATATATTGCTCCGCAAATTTTCGTACCGGCTTATCCATCCTTGTAGGCAAGAAGTGGGCTGACTTCGTTAGCCTATCTACGATAACCCAAATTGCATCGTTGCCTTTCTGACCCTTGGGAAACCCTGTCACAAAATCCATCGTGACATGCTCCCATTTCCATTCTGGAATATCTAAGGGTCTCATAAGTCCAGCTGGCCTCTGGTGCTCGATTTTTACTCTCTGGCATGTATCACATTGTGCCACTTTCCTTGCCACACTCATCTTCATTCCCGGCCACCAATAGATCTCTCGGAGGTCCCGATACATTTTTGTAGCTCCTGGGTGTACTGTATAGCGAGTTCTGTGAGCTTCATTCAAAATTCTTTGCCTCAAATCCTTTGAGTTTGGCACGTAAATCCTTCCCTGAAACCTCAGTATGCCATCATGCATTTCAAAATCAGATCTTTTAGGCTGGCCATGCTCGTCCACCCATAGACATAACCGTTTGTCATCCACACATGCCTCTCGTACTTCGTTCATCAAATCTAGTTGAACTACCATGCCAGCGATAAGAACGGACGATTCCTTGGGCACTACACTCACCGTTAGATGGCTAAAAGCCTCTAACATTTGCCACTCACAAGCCATCATTCCGGCCATAGAGATAGGCACATTCCTACTCAGTGCGTCAGCCACCACATTGGCACGCCCTGGGTGATATCGTATGGTGCAGTCGTAGTCCTTCAGAAACTCCATCCATCGTCGCTGCCTAAGGTTCAACTCCTTTTGTGAAAACACGTACTGTAGGCTCTTGTGGTCTGTGAACACCTCAAAGGTTTCACCATATAAATAATGTCTCCATAGCTTCAGAGCATATATCACAGCCGCCAATTCCAGATCATGAGTCGGGTAATTTACTTCATGCCTTCTCAACTGTCGTGATCCATACGCGATCACTCTGTCGTGTTGCATTAACACACATCCCAAACCTATTTTAGAGGCATCCGTATACACAACGAATCCCCCGGGCCCACCCGGCGTTGCTAAAACAGGTGCCGTGGTTAATCTATCTTTAAGTTCTTGGAAACTTTCTTCACATTTGGCAGTCCATTCGAACTTGACATCTTTTCGAATGAGCTTTGTCATCGACGCAGCTATCTTCGAAAATCCCTCCACGAATCTTCGATAGTAGCCTGCCAATCCCAAGAAGCTCCGTACCTCAGTCACATTTGTTGGTTGCTTCCATCGCTGAACAGCCTCAATTTTTGTCGGATCTACCGAGATTCCTTCCTCAGAGATTACATGTCCAAGAAACGCAACTTGAGGTAGCCAAAACTCGCACTTCGAGAACTTGGCGTACAATTGATGTTTCCTGAGAGTTCCTAGTACCAACCTTAGGTGTTCTTCATGATCGCTCTCATTTGAGGAATATATCAATATATCGTCTATGAAAACTATCACAAACTGATCTAAATAGGGTCTGAACACCCTATTCATGAGATCCATAAATGCCGCTGGAGCATTCGTTAACCCAAAAGGCATCACGAAATACTCGAAATGGCCATACCTTGACCGAAAAGCGGTTTTCGAAATATCTTCCGGCTTAATCCTTAACTGGTAGTATCCAGACCTTAAGTCAATCTTTGAAAATATTTTCGCTCCTTTCAATTGGTCGAACAACTCATCGATCCTTGGAAGTGGATATTTATTCTTTATCGTGACCTTGTTCAACTGACGATAGTCAGTACACATCCTTAAACTTCCATCCTTCTTCTTTACGAATAGCACAGGCGCACCCCACGGCGACGTGCTTGGTCTAATGAATCCTTTATCAGTAAGTTCTTGCAACTGACTCCTCAACTCTCTCATTTCAGCCGGAGCCATTCGATATGGAGGAATCGATATCGGTTTGGTTCCTGGCACCAGTTCAATTGAGAACTCAATCTCCCGAGGTGGCGGTAGTCCTGGTAGGTCTTCTGGAAACACATCTTCGTAATCTCGTACTATCCGCACCTCCTTGATCTTTGGTATTTCTTTTTCTTCCAAATGTGCGTAGGCTATATATCCACGAGCTCCTCGATTCATTAACTTCTCTGCCGTAACGACTGAAACTATGTTTCCATTTTTGGGGTCTCCCTGTCCCCGAAATTTGACCCATTCCCCTTCGGGTTTCTTTATGGTCATTATCTTTCTTCGACAATCTATATTGGCGTCATATCTGGATAAGAAATCCATTCCTAAGATTACGTCGAAATCGTACACCTCTAGCAAAATTAGATTGACTTTAAATTGAGCATTACTTAAACTAATTTCGCATTCTTCTACCACTTTAGAAGACATTTCACTCTTACCCATGGGCGTCGAAATTATCATCGAAAATTCCATAGGTTTAGTCTCTACCCCCAAATTTCCAGCCAAAGCATAAGACATAAATGAATGCGTTGACCCAGGGTCTATCAATGCATGAACAGGGGTATCCAATATGAAGAGCGTACCTTGAACGACTGTTGGATTGGTCCCCACATCTTCCTTGGTGAGGTTGTAGACACGTCCCTGACGAGTCCCACGAGCCTCGTCTATCTTTTCTGCTGGTCCAGTAGCTTGTCCAAGTTTTGGCCTTTTCGGGCAGTTACTCGAGTAGTGCCCAGGTTGATTACACTGAAAGCACACTACCCTTGACAGATCTTTTGTTGGCATTGGAGGCGTCTCTTTTCTTTTGCGGCAATCCCTGCTGATATGCCCTTGCTTTCCACAGAAGTAGCAGACAGTCGTTCCTGCTAAGCACTTTCTTCCTGGATGGTTCTTTTTGCACTTAAAACAAGGCTTGCCACTTTGAGGATTTTTGTTTCCCGTTTTCTGTTCTGGATCCCTTTTTATCTCCACTGACCTGATCTGTTTCACCTGCAGAAGGTTTCTCTCTGTTGTTAAAGCTTTACTCAAAGCTTCTTCGTACGATTCAATTGACCAGGTGCTCAGAGCCTGCAACAAATCCACTTTGAGTCCTGACATGAACTTCTGAGCCTTCTGCCATTCATCGGCATCGTACATCGGCACATACTTAATGAGCTGATTAAACTTAGTGTCGTATTGAGATACCGACATTTCTTCAGTTTGCTTCAGATTTGCAAACTCCCAGCTCTTCTCTTGCCTCCAGCTAAGAGGGAAGTATTTCTCATTGAAGGCTTTCTTAAAGGCCTCCCAGACTGACGTTGGAGTCTCATCAGTTTCGGATCCATGCCTCGAGCGGGTCCTTTGCAACGCTCGTTCTGCAGTCTGCCACCATTTTCCAGCTTCTTCTTCTAGCATGAAAGTGGCACAGTTTAACTTATCCTCATCGTTAAACTGGAGATGTCGAAACAACTTTTCTGTCTGCTCCAACCAATACTCAGCCATACTAGGGTCATCATTGGTTTTCCCCTTAAATATTGGTGGTCGTTGACGTCGGTATTGTTCCAGCACTTTCTCGGTAGGTCTGGCTGGTTCTCCTCTCGTCGTATGGGTTAAGAGGTTCTCTATAACCCTCTCAATACGATCCAAACGTCCTTCAGGCACTGTTGACTCTGTCATTGGTTCATCTGTCCTGATGCTGCCACTGTAGCGGCGATTACCACTACTTCTTACGTCTTCTATTCCCCGATTGGGGCTGACAGGAGTCATATTTCCTTGTTGTCTTGTTGTTACCATCTGAAAAGGCAAGGCAAAACAAAATCTTATTCCACGAGAATTTCTTTCAACAGGAAACTTCTTTTTATATATATAACATGATATATAACATCGTTTTATGGGAAACGTAAAGCACACATCTAAAACATCAGTAAGCGAAGTAAATCGTCCACGATTCTTTTTATGGGTTGGCTGGCTTCCAGACCCAAACATCATCGCTTATAGTATCGTCATCAGACTCGACCTCGGGTCCTTCGAGGTTATCGTGCTCGGTCACTCCTTCTTCTTCTTCATCATCGTCCGAGCTAAGGTAGCCGGCGGCCATCATATCGGCTACCACCATGTCCTCCCAATCTCCTTCGGACTCGGACGATTCGTCTTCCTCAGGATCTTCATCTCCCTCGAGTTCACCTTCATCTTCGAGCATGTTGAGGGCATGATCACGGAACTGCTGGCAGAAGAAGAACAAAGATGCATAGTTGCCTTGGAGGTAAAGTCCCTCAGCCAAGTCTCTCCATACTCCTTCCATATGATTTATAAGGAAGTTTACTTGAGCGGTCATTAGGGTTGGCCGAACAAAACTGCTTGGCGGCACATCTCTTAATATCCCTTCGAGAAGGTCCAAGCGTCCGAAGACATCCACCACTATAGGCTCGTTATCTGCCCAACGACTGATCCAATGCGTTACCCAGAACTGCTCAAGATAATCGTTTTCCATGCTGCATCAAGAAACCAGTTAGATTTTCTACTATTCACCGAGAACAGTAGCCATTCAGTGTTCCGTACAGAAATAGTGCACCAGGTAAGTTCCCAGGAAAGAGTGGTGGGTCACAATGGACACACTTAAGTACCAAATCTTTCCTTAGCCAGAACTAGCCTAGACATGCACATCCCAGTACATCACACTTAAGTCATTTAAGTCATAATCTCTATATCATCGATCTCCTAATCTATAGATAAGGATTTCTAAGTCTAAGTTATCTAATCATCAAGTTCGAAAATTCCTAAAGATCTAACCTGATTCTCCAAATAAAAATTTGGCTCTGATACCAACTGTAACACCCCGCCTTCCAGGGCATTAGTATATGTTAGGATTTTTTTTTTTTTATTTACATCGAGCATAAACCGATAATAAATCCTCAACATAACATTTATTTAATCACTCCCAAATATAACAAAGGAATGAAACATTTATTTTACATAAGCGGAAGCAAGATCAGAACCTTAAAAACATAACTTATGCGGGTACATACATACTGTTCACCCGACATAGCATTAGAAACAACATAAAACTCTAAACGATACATCCGAATAAAATATATAATTCTAGTCCCACATGGGACCCTCAAAATTTCCACCACGATCATGCCTCGACCACTTCTTTGCCCTTCCGGCCGCTTGCCTCACCTGGAACGTGGAATATTCCAGGGACACAGTCCAATATTAGAAGATGAAATCTTCTAAGTGAGGGTTAGATAAACATGTATGAATGATGCATGATGCACTTATATGATCAATATATACCCATAATGTAACTTCCCAGGCATCCCCAGCCCGGCTAGGAATCCTAGGCAAATCCCGAACCTCTGCGGAATAGGCCTAACGTTATTCCCTCAACGCCCTAGGGGAATTACGGCTACACTCTGAGGGTATCATCCCAACCCCATGCACAAGATCAATATGACAAATAAATATCGTGTTGTGCATACATCACGCTTTTCCATGCAACAGTATATGAATGAAAATGATCATATCATAAGAAAATATCATCCATGAAAAGGAAATTATATCATATAAGGGCTAATAGGACAAAACCACTCACCTTTTCTGATTTTTGGGTTACCTCGAAAAACGTGAAACTCGTCTCGATTTGCGTGCCAATCTCGATTTTCGCACCAAATGTCTCACCACACTTCCCAAAGCACCCTAGGCAAGATATTTATTTATTTAATCAATAAAACCTATTTTTCCTCAATTTTCTTGCCTTTTTCTCTATTTTTCTTTTATTTTTCCTTACTAATATTCCAAATTAAATACCTACACTTAATTTTTTTCAAATATTTTTATATAGAAAATTCTAAAATAATTTTCCAAGACATTTAAAAAAAATTGCACAAAAAACCAAGCTTGCACGCGCCCACACGCGCTGGCGCGTGTTAGGGCGAGTGAGACTGGCGCGTGGGGCCCACGCGCCGGTCGTCTTCTCCGGTGAAGGCCTCGCCGGAAAATTACAAAACCGATGCCAATTGAAAGCTTATGAAGAATCGATCCTAGGGGTACCTGATTGGGCTCCAAAAGAGGTCCGGAAGCCGTCCAACGAAGCGATTGAAGACTCGGCCAGGCGGTCCGCCTAGGGTTCCGGCGAGCTTCGATTTCCCCTTCAAATCGCAACCAAAACGCCTGAAAATCTCCAGAAATGGCCTTCAAGCTATGGGCAACAAAAGCCCTCTATCCTTTCCTCTCAATTTGTTCGAAAAACGGACCGATTTGAAGCTCCAAATTTGAAAACTTTCGGCCACTTCGTCCGCTATTTATAGGCAATCGTTGGGCTACCAAATGGCCTTGGGCAGCTTGCCCATTGCCTTAACCTTCTTCCCCTCCCCCGGATCGACCCAAAACCATCGTCACCCGACCAAAACATCGGGTTGCAGGTCGCGACATCGCGACCTGCATTCTGGTCGGATTTTGTTTCCAAAATCCGACCAACTCGAGGCCCAACGATGGCACTCGAGTGATCCTTGGCCTTCCCCGACCATCCCTCGTGAATGCCCATGGCTCATTTTGGCCGGTCGGCGACCGTGCGTGGCCTGGTCGATTTTCATGGCTGCCATTTTTGATTTTTTACAGTTTTGCCTCATCAGATTTGGTTTTCACGATTTGGCCCATTTCCTCACAACCCCTAGACTTTTGGTAATTACCATTAGGTCCCTTAATCTTTGTTCTTTCAACTTCTTCTTTGCAACTTTTTCAAAAAATGACATTTTGACCCCCCTCGGGCAACTTTGAAAAATTACACTTTGGCCCGTTTCTTCGTTTTGGCTCTAAATGTACTTGTTTCTTCCTGAAACTTTCGAAGGGTTGTTCTACTCGACAAACCGAAGCTTCCCTTAGCTTCCGTTATCATTTCGGGAGTCTCCTACGAAGATTCGGTTTTATAGCCTAAATGGCAGCTGCATTTTTGCTGTACCGAAAACCGTTCTCAATTCCATTTCTTTCAGTCCTTAAAATCACGCCTTGGTATGCTCGTTAAAGGCGTCCCTATTTCCTTAATCATTTAAGCTTCAGGGTACTCCCTTCGACTGATTCGGTAAATTTTTCAGGCTTTTCTGATACCGAATTTCCCCGAATTTTTGATTTTCTTTCAAATTAATAACCCAAAGTTCTTGGGTATTATACAAGATATAACAAAAATAAATATAATAAAGCACAAGATAATTTATAATGGTTCGGTGTCTTCACATATACCTAGTCCACTCTCCCAAGTAGGGGTTTGCAATCGGTTATAATCAAATCGAACCGTCCAAAAATTACTAACCGAACTGAACCGACCGATAATCCTAGTATAACCGAACTAACCGAAACCGAAATAACCGAACAATAAAATGCAATAATCGAACTGAACCGAGAATAGCCAGAGAGTTTCCAATCCCCAATCAGAACCGATAATCCCAGTATAATCGAACATGAAACCAAAACGATTTTTCAGTCCCCAATAAAAATTTCCAAAACAAATGAACAAGAATTGGAAATAGCCAGAGAGTTTCCCAATCGAAATTTTCCAGAACAAGTGAACAATAATCACTGAATTAGAAATATCAAATACGTGTACCTTTGAGTCTTTGACGCAATAGTTGAGGTCGTCGAGGATCTTGTAGCCCTTGGGAAGAAAAAAGGCCTGGTCGACGAGCTTCGAAACGCACGTCGTCGTCACTGATTGCCCCTCCACCACTTCGACAGCCACCACTACTAGCACCGCCACCATGGCCCAGATCTTGGAATAACCCTCGTCAATCGTCCAAGCACAAGGAAAAGAAGAAACGAATGCGAGAGATAGTGGGGTGAGGTTTAGGGTTTGATTCGGTTGGGTGTGGGTTCCGTGTTTTGGGGTCGCCGGAATTGATCTCGCAGTCTCACCTGCAAGTAGGAGGGTATGGGGAGATAGAGAGAGAGAGAGAGAGAATGGGGGGTGCGATTATGCCTTCAGTAGCATACGAACTCGTTAGAGAAAGATAGAGGTGAGAAAAAATTCGGTTAAACCGAATTAACCGAATCGAATCGATCGAATTTGTCGGTTTGGTTCGGTTTTTCAAAAAGAACGGTTCAGTTCGGTTATATTTTTTCTTAAAAATCGGTTATTCGGTTCGGTTCGGTTATTTTGTTAAAAATAACCAAAAAATCGAACCGAACTTGCACCAAATAACACCCCCCACGCGAACTGAACATGCCCTTCCACGCGGGCGCAACACCCCATGTCTGTACTTCTCTTCATTCTTCTCTCTCTCTCTCTCTATCTCTCCTTTGCCATTTTCTTCTCTCTTCTCTTGGAGTCTTCATAGATCTGGTTGGCGACTGCCTCATCTCTTCGTCCTTTCTTTCTCCCTCCACCATCTCTCCCTGTTGCCAATGGTGAAGACAAAGGCTCTTCGAGGCTTTGTAGATCACTGGCCGAAGGCTGTTCGTCTTCGTCTCTTATCCCTCCACCATCCCTCGCCGTTACCAATGGGGTGAATAGGGACAGGGATTGCTGCCTTAAGAATATCGATGGTGTGGGATTTGATCTCGTAGGTGGAAGCAAAGAAGAGAAACTGCACCTTTCGCACCCATGACGTAGCTTCCACAGCTACATGGAAGACCTTCCGTCCGTCGCCGTAGAAGAATGTTGGAAGATCTGCTAAGCGAGTTGGCGGAAGTCCAGGTATGTAGTCGACCACCTCGTTTTCTCGCTGTAACAAGTTGAAACCAAATTGATGCACAAACAAGCAAGAACTTTAAATTAACGAAATCAATATTCTATACAGAATTTATATACATAAATATTTGTCACTACATCCGGATCCTTTTTGAAATACAGCTATTTCTACTGGGTTTAATGGTTAATTTGCTCATACCATGACATATTATTAATTTCTGGAGTTTTAAGTCCACTTGGATGATATAAGCTTGGCTTCTATTTTGTTGCTCCTTAAGTGTTCGATAAAATGCTTACAACAAACCGATCCTAGAATTCTATGAAGCTGTAAGCTTTTGACATTAAAATGCCTATATAAAGGCTGCTTCATCAAATAAAGAATTAGAGTTTCAACAGTCCATTTTTTTTGCATATCACGTGTTCGATAGAATTCCTCTTTAAGCAATTTTATCCTTTGCCCTTTGTTGCAGCCCCACTAAATCGAACAGTTTAGTTAGAGATCATGTCATGTAAAAAATTCTAGACGACCTAACAATGTTAATCCTTGTGTACTCTCTTCTCTTTTTCTATGGGAATTGTGTCTGATTCAATTCTGAGAACAGAGTTAGGAGAAAAGAAGCAATAATTGATCAACTGAATAAAGAAAACAAGGAGGCATTTGTGGGCATTGAACAAACTGTATTCGGTTCGGTTTTCGGTTCAGTTAGTTTAAAGTTTAAATCAGTTAATTCGATTTCGGTTATTTCGGTTAGTGTATCAAGTTGGTTCGGTTCGGTTCGGTTATATCCATAAAGTTGGTTCGGTTCGGTTAGGTAAAATGGGGCGGTTCGGTTCGGTTATAACCCAATGCACACCCCTAGAGAAAGAGAGAGAGAGAGAAGGAGGGAGTGTGAGTGTCGGTCAGCGGGTCGGGTGTGGCTCGTGTGGGTTCTGTGTTTGGGGGGGGCGATTAATGCTCAACTCACGGTTAGTTTGGTTAATCGAATAACCGAAAATGTGGAATATTGCAAACCGAACCGAACCGTCTTATAAAAAAAACCGAACCGAATTAACCAAACTAAATTATTTCATCAAAAAAAATTGAACCGAACCGGTTAGTTCGGTTTATCCGAACTTTTGTTCACCCCTACTCCCAAGGTCTAACCACCCTTGGAGTTCCACTAAAATAATTTCGCCAAGTTTTTCACATTAACTCACCTTATAAATTAGATACACACCTAGATTACAACGGGTTCTAGGCAACCACTACACCAAGATTTTCTTCCTAACTTACCTTGAAAACTAGATTCATCTAGATTTTAATGGTTCTAACCTATACAATCCACAATAGTAATTTAAATGTTACAAATAATTTGTCCACACTTGGACACAAATAAGCAATTAAGAACAAATTATACAAAGTAATAATATTTAAATAAATAAATAAATTTGTAATATCAAATAGAGAAGTTTGGATTTGTCGTAGAAGACTTGAAGAACTTTTCTTCTCTTGTCTTGTGGCTTTTTGGTGGATGTGCAATAATATTTCAAGAGTTTTGGATTACTTTGATGCTTTGCTTGAGAGTGTTTGAAAGCTTTCGGGTGCTTTGAATATGCAATTGAATGCTCAAAAAATGAGTTTGAATGGGATATTTATAAGCATTTTAGCCACTAATATAAAGGGTTAATATGAAGTTTGAAATTCAAAAAATGTGTATGCTTTCTCAAACAATAAGAAATTATGTCTCACCTTTAATTCAAAATATATTTACTTTTTACATGAGAAATCAAGATTTGAAAATTCAAATATAAGCTTTTGAGACATAAATGATTAAAACAAGAAAACAAGTCTAAAAGCAATCTCCTTTAATTCAAAATAAATTTACTTTTTGTATGAGTAAGAGAAAACATGTCTAAAAACAATTCTCATTTAATTCAAATTTTGAAAATTCAAATATAAACTTTTGAGACATAAATGATTAAAACAAAAAAACATGTCTAAAAGTAATTCTCTTTTAATTTAAAATAAATTTACTTTTTATATGAGTAAGAGAAAGTATGTCTAAAAATAATTTTCCTTTAATTCAAAATTAGAAAATTCAAATATAAACTTTTGAGACATAAATGATTTAAATAAGAAATATGTCTAAAAGCAATTCTCTTTTAATTCAAAATAAATTTACTTTTTGCATGAGTAAGAGAAAAACATTTATATCATAAAAATATTTTTGTTAATCATTAAAACTTAATTAATATGAGTAAGTTGGCTCAACAAACTTGATTAGGGTTTAACCACAAAGTTTAAGGTTTTTCACACTCAATCATGTAATTCTTGTTATTGTGTGCTGCCATAATGAGCCCCAAACTTCCTTTTTGAAACATTGGTTTACATAGCTCATTGCATGTTTTAGCAACCTTCAATTCTTAGGATGATGAATCCTAGATCATTCTTACTCATTTTTTACTTTTAATGCTAGGTTTTTTTGTCCATTCATCCTTTATTTTCATTGGTGAACACCTAAATCATTCTCATGTATTTTTCACTTCTGATGTTGGTTTGTGTGTTCACCAAGCTTTTAGTCTTTCTATGTATTTACTACCTTGAAAAAAAAGATATACAAAAAAGAGACTACAACAAGATGAAAGTTTTTTATTCGAGTAATCATATATTAGAAGGTAAATACAAATTCAAATGATTTGTATTCCAAGTCTTGTTTATTTTACTTTCCTAGAGCATTTGTAGTACATAGGTGTTGGGCTTAATCATCTTTTGGATTCTATATAGCCTAGCACGTAGTTTCCTTTCTTTTCTAAGGGCATTGGTAATTGACTTTTGTATTATAAAATCTCAAATTTTCAATGATTGGCTTCTTACCCTTGAATTATAATAGTTTGCCACTTTCTTGTGATATGCAACTAGTTAGATATGCGTTTGATCCTTTTCTTTTTTTAGGAGGTCCAGATTTTCCTTTAGGGCTTTAGAGTTTGCTTCCTCATTGAATTCTCCCAACCAAAGGGATCCAACCTTAATCTCGATAAGAATTAGTATCTTTGTCCTATAAACAAGGTTAAATATGTCTCGCTAGTAGAAATTCTCTAGTGGTTCAATATGCCCATGGTATGAAGGGTAAGCTCATCCATCCAAGCTCTCTTGGCCATTTTTAAATGAGTCTTAAGCCCATGTAGAATAGTCATATTACTAACTTTTGTTTGCTTATGAGTTTTAGGATATATCATTAAAGCTATTTGTCCGCCTATTATATCCCGTAAGTGGACAGATCATGACAAGTAATATAACGATAAGTAGAGTGTTATACCTACAAGGATTGACTAATAATTTCTACTTTAACCACATTTAACCTTAATAAGACACACATAACTAAATGTTATTAACAGTTGGTTTTATAATAACTATAACTAAATCACTAATAGAAAAACGCAAAAACAACTCTTTTGGTTTTGAAACTCAGAAATTGAAGACACTAGGGTTTATGAATCTACCATCGCTCTTGATATGGTGTAATCTTGCAGTACTCAAGTTTGTTAATTCTTGCATTGAGTTGAAAATTGATGATCCTATAACAATCAAAAGCCTTTCTCAATGGTTAATTAATTTTATGTATATATATATGAAATTAATTATCTCTAATCAATCTACGAATAGATAGACATGCACTTACCCTCAGTGATCATCTCCATATGATTTCACAAGATATAATAGTATCTCTACTTATCATCGAACCTTATGTTGTTTCTTACCATGTGCTAATTTGTATTGAATCTTTCGAAAACAATATGAATCACAAACACATTTTAATGGTGATCAAGCATCAAACGGAATAAGAGTATAATAACAATCAACTCAAGAGACAAGATTATTGCAAAATCGAATACTTTAAATTAAACTAGCAATGAATGAGGTTTTATCATTCACCCTAGTTACAAAACACCTAGCCTAATATGATTTCAATCAATGATAGAACAATAAAAATGGAAGTAATGATCTGAAATAGAAGAAAGAACAGAAAAAAATACAACCAAACAGTTGAGTTCTTCAAAGTCTCTTTCTTTCTTCTTCGACTTTTCTTTGTCTTTGTCCAAAACATCCCCCAAATCTTCCAAGAATCATTATTTATATAGTGTTTTTTAGGTTTTCAGAATCGTGCACCTTGAAAAAGTTCATCCCCATTTGATTTGGAAGGAAACGAGCTCGAAATGGCCTTTTCATAAAGTTTTGAACCCCACCGCGGTCTTATCGCAGAATGCTTATCATGGCAGAACTGTGAGCTTCAGTAAATATGTCCAACTGCAGTCCTACTGTAGAATGCATTTCACGTTAGGACCGTGAGCTCCAGTAACTTCCTTCCACAGCAGTCCAGTCACGGAATGTATACCGCGTTAAGACCGTGAGCTCTAGCAACTTAACCTCTCAACTCTTTAACTTCTATATTTTCATCTTGCCACTTTGTGACTTCCTCTACATCGATCCTGAATAGATGTCCATCTATGCCTTCCAAATCAGGTTCAGCTCTAATCGTACACTAAAATATTTATTTTCGCTCTAACTATCTTCAAATGATTTTATCACCTACATAATTATATATAGAATCAAATTAAGTAGAAATCATACCCATTAAATGAATAAATGTTAAATTTATAGGATAAAATAAGTGTATAAAAGACATTTATCGCTATTCTTAGTTGTATTCCCAAGTGTTTATAGAATGTTTTGAAAGCTTCACAATCAAATTGCTTTCTATAACATCTTTTCGCACCATTGATTTCATTTTCTTCTCAATAATGGTGGTTAAGGCTTCCGGCCCCACCCATTTTGTGAAGTAATTGGCGGTGAAAAGAAGGAATTTTCATTCGCCTATTGCTTGTGGAAAAAGATCTAAAATATCCAATCTCCACAGTGCGAATAAAGTTGATTGAAAAATGTTATAATTTGTGAATATGGACATAAAAGTGGATTGGAGTATACCTCTTAACATTTATCACATGTTTAACTTTTTTCAAGACATCGTTTTTAATGTTGGCCAAAAAATATGTGCTCTGAGTACGTTGGCTATCAATGCTCTTGACCCTAAGTGTTCACAAATTCCCTCATGAGTCTATGTCAAAACATACTTTGCTTCTTGGGGACCGAAATATTTGAGTAGGAACATGGTGAAGACTTTCTTATACAACATTCTGTCAATAATAGTAACAGTAACCGTGCTTCTCGAACTCACAAAGAAAAACTTTAAAGAGTTATCAACTCTCAAAACACCATGTCACCAATATTTATATTCTTTGATCTTAATATTATGAATTTAGTGTCTTCTAATCCCCAACACTAGCAGGGGCAAGAGAGAATAAAAATAATAACAAAACATATACAAAAAAATAAAAAATAAGTACAAAATTATCAAACAATACGTTAAATTTCATATTTCTTTAAATGAAAACTGAAAGCACCATGAAATGGTCCATTGGTTTTCGAATTGCAGCAAACCACTTTACTCCATTACATTCCTTCGATAAAGCCTATGGTAAATCGTTTCAAAGAATTTTTTATCTAAGACGGTACAGTTAGCAAGCAAGAACGAAATTCTAAAAATATTTTTGTAAATGCAAAGATGAAAAAGGAAGACGAGAATAATGATGCCTTTTGGTTTCAAGAACAAAGAAAAGTAGGAGGAGGGGATGGAAAAACAATAACCAAAAACCAAAACATGTTTGGGTGACATGTTCACCAGAATCCTTTCGTGTATACAAAGCTAAAAATCTCAATAGTAGTAACATGTCTGTCAAATTTCTCTATTTGAGGTAATTTCTCACAAAAGTAATTGTTCACTATGCTACATATATTTGTTAATTAAGAGTCAAGTGTTAAAAAAAAATAAATCTCAAGCAAAGTCATCCAGGTGGAGGGAGGGACACGAGTAGAAAAGAAAACCTTTGATCCCTTCTTCACTTTCCCACCTTATTCCGAAGGGTGCTCATTTCAACATCCAGTTTTCTGGAACTAGATTCAGTCAGACCCCGTTCACGTTCCGATTCCTGAGGTCGAGCCACGGGTGTTGCAGACACAGCTGAGCGGTTGGCCTCTTCTCTGGTGAAAAATCCAGGAGGGGAGTGAGAAACTCAGACAACTCCCGAGCATCACTCTCTTCGAATTTAAATTTATCGATCAGCAATCTGTCCAGCGACGAGTATTTCAGCCTCCGGATCCTCTTCAGATCCCCATGTCTGTCAAAGTAATCTTTGGATCGGGCTCCCCCTATGGCTATCTGTTTTCTCCAAATAGAGAACGTAAACCCATCATCACATGTTTCAGCAAAGCAGAAGAAAGGGGATAATTTGTTTGACTCACCTTCCGTGGCATCTTTCCAAGCACTTCCATCATTTGAGCAAGGTGATCCTGGGGAAGTGCAAAAATAACTTCTTTAAAACAAAATTCAACTACACTTCATTCTTATAACTCATCTATTCACATAAATGGTTTCTTCAGAAACTCAGTGACAAGAATAATCAAGGGATACTAAATAGTCACAACACAATCAACTAAGTAGTTATCCTAAACAGAGCATTCAGTTTGCAGTTACACTTCTCACCACGTTGAAACAATTAATTAACAAGCCATATACAACGGCATGCCAAGCCTTAACAATGTTAGCCGAGAAAATTAACAAGCTATTATGTTGAAAAAAAAAATCCCAATAAGGGGTTTTAGAGAGCAAGTGTAACATGAAGGCTTCTTCTGTTTTGTCAACACAGCAAATTGCATGTACGTCAAAATTGATGTCAACTCCACAGGCATTATCACGCCCAGAACAGATCATATAATGAAATTGCAGCATCATGAGATTTCCTTGTATCTTTTCTCTTACTCCCTTCAGCAGGAGAGGCCACTGGGGGAGAGTGCATAGAGCATTTCAATGATTCTAAGCTACAAAATTTGGCATATACTACTACAGTAAATCAGGAATATGAAAAGCTATAATACCTCCTCATCACTAAATCCTTGTCCACCCTTGGGAGTAAACAACATTTCTCCTGTAGCAAGCTCAAAGGTGATGCAAGCAAATGACCACACATCAACAGAGGAGGAGTAACCAGAACGAAGTATAACTTCAGGGGCCCTATACTGCATTGTTTGAATTTCCTCTGGGAACTGCTTATCAGCCCAGCATGCATTTCCAAAATCCACAACCTTACACCTCATATCAATCCCATCCAAGCATCTTTCTGGTTTTGGAGTCATTCCGGTCACTCCCATTGAAGCTCTTCTTTCTGACATCCTAGCCACTGCCCTCCTTGCCCTCCTTTTTAACTTTTTCTCAATAAAGTTCGTGGTGAATCCACCATTTGAACTTCCCTCGGGCCTTTCAAGGATTGGGGTAAAACCAGACCTTATTGGATCTTTGGCAGGATCAATAGTGGAAAAAAGAAGAATATTTTCAAGCTTTAGGTCTGTGTGTATTATTCCAAGTTCTCTGTGCAGGTAATCCAACCCAATCAAAATGCATTTGCAAATCTCTCTAACTTTATTCAACTCAAGGCCTTTATAACGGTTATATTTGATCAGGCGGAGCAGGCTATCGCCAAGAAACTCAAGGACCATGCACAAATGCTGTCCATTTGGGCCTATGTGCTTGAAGTGATCTACTAATCGTACAACAAACTTACTATTTGAGGGGTCACCATCAGCAATGGCAGAAAGAACTTCAATCTCATGTAAAGCAGCTTGAGCAAATTGGGGTGCACTTTTCTGGATCTTGAGTGCAACGTAACTCTACAAGGATTAAAAACAACAGCAGCATCAGCACTAGTGTCCAGACAAAGATAAAGTAGTTGATGTTCAGGAATATCAAACACACATATACGCAACAAAAGTTTTCTTCCTCTTCTTTTGTAAATGCGCGGTATCCCTTGGTGCCTCTTTAATGATATTTTTATCCGAAAAAAATAAAGAAATCTTTAGAACACAAAAGGGGAAAAAAAGACAAAGATGGAAATCAGCACATAGTCAAAAGTTCTAAAAGACACCATTCTCACGAGCATGGTTATTAAAGGTCCAGACTGATCATCCAGCCATCAAGGTACTGGTTTACCAGTTGAATCGTTGGTTCAGACATTCATATATCAAATATGATAAATTAATAATGACAGTGTCCAAGTTATATGAACACTAATTAAAATCACATTTAAAAACTAATAAAATAATATAAAAGCATTTATCACTAATTAAATATTTAAATTTCATCATTACAGAGCTACTTAAAAACAGGAAAAAAATAATTAATGTTCATTATCACAATACATGCAAATAGTCATATAAACTTTTAATACAATAAGCTAAATGCATAATATAGTAAACTAAAGCACTGTACCTGCAGCTGCTAAGGCACTGCATTTTGCCTAACATTTTAATTAATTAAATGGTTTTACTTTTTAATATGTATATATACAAATTATAAAAAATCAAACATATAAAATGATATTACCAATTATGTAATGTATTCTTTTTTCTTAACTCTTAGCTCACATATTTAATTATTATGTATGTATTTATTTAATAAAATTACATTTTGGTTCAACCACAGTCCAAATGTTAACCCTTACCCATCTCCCCTTTCTGTTTCAATGTCTGGTCCGGTTGTTAAAATATTGGATTTTACTACCTTGTCTTGCCAGAAATTACAAAACACTGTATCTATGAACTATCTATCTTTGTCCGGTTCGGTTCAAGTTTAACATATGATGCATGAGAGAGAGAAGAGAGTTATGACCACCTTACTGAACAAGCAAAAAAAAAAAAAACATCATTTAATATAGTACAGAAGAAGAAAGTGTCCACCACCTTACAGACCAAGAAAACAAAATGGCTATGAATGGCCCTGAAAATTTTAGATACTTATCTTCCAATAAAAGCTTCATACGTCTCTAAAGCATCAAAATATATGTAATGCAAATCTTATCATGTCCAACCACATTCTTCCTCAAATACTTCATAATAAAACACAATTATACCATTCAGATTCTACTGGAAGCCCAAAAACAACTTTTCTTTTATTATGAATATTTGTTCATATGGATTAATTAACACTCGTTTCAACAAATTGGCAATTTTCCTTGTTCCACTGCTTAAGACTGGCAGTGTCATAATCTCCAAATTCCATGACTGATATTTACCAAAGGAGGCTGATGTGGCTTATCAGAACACTGAGCTGTTGACATGTCTCTCATAGACAGCCCACTATTGAACTAGCACAATGTTGAGCACTATAAAGTAAGTTGTAATTGCTTTTCTTTTTCTTTTCTCCCCCTTCTTGAGCATTGGTAGCAACGGTAATATTGATCCTTTGTCATGTAAAGGTCTTGGGTTCAAGTTGTGAAAACAACCGTTGCAAAAAACCAAGGAGAACGCTATGTGCAAATACAACCATTCACTTACCCTAGCAAAAGAGAAAGCCTAATGCATTAGGGATGCCCCTTTTCTTGAACTCAGGTAATTGGTTGTTAACAAGAAGAAATGAGATAGAAGGGAAATTGCTCTCGGATCAATGTAAGCAAGGCCAATGGTCCTAGTTGTAGGTAAACTAGAAATAGTGTAGCATACGGTATCCTCATCCCACGATGACATGTTCTCAATGCATGCCTATATTAACCCGTAAAGAAATTTATTTCTTGCACTTAAGTTCATGATATTGATGCCGAACTTGGTCAATCCTACCAGAACCACACCACTATGCAAAACTGTAAGACTAAAGGTGGATTTGTTATCTTTGAATATCTCGTATCCAGAGAAACTTTCAAGGAATATAAAACAAAATATGAGCCAACCAAAAACACAGCCAGAAATTCACATTCACCCAGCGGCAAGCAAATACGTAAAAGGGCGCAACGAAGATATATGCATACAATGGAAATGGAAAAAAGCAGGTTAAGAAATTACCAAAACAAGTTACAAAATTAACTCCTTCCTTATAAATAGTTTCCAACGACGAAAGGTTCGTTAATTACCGACGAATCGACCGATCACACGTCAGAAATCTCACCGATTCACTCACGAAATGGGGCATAAATACAAATAGAAAACAAACAAGATCACCAAAAGTCCAAAACACAAGCGTGGCATAGATTCAACGCAAAGTCAACCTAACAGAAAACAGAGCGATCGAGAAAGGGCGTACGGAGGAACGAGTGTCGTAAGCGAGCCAGACGGTGGAGAACTCGCCCCAGCCGAGCTTCCTCTGCGCAATGTAGCGGCCGCCGGAGAAGGTGTCGCCGGCCCTCACCGCGTGGTAGCCACCCTTGCGATAGGAGTCCATGCCCTCCTCCTCCTCCTCCGAGCCGCTCGAGGACGACGAACACGCCATGATCGCTGCTTTCCGCTCTCCAATCGTGCGATTTCACGCCTTCCGCTTTGGATCACGAATCGAATCGATCGATTGCATCTGTTCGTAATGATTAATAAGTTAGAGATGGAGCGTGAAAAGGAAAAAAAGATGCAGATGTGTATATATACAGGAGACGAGACAATCTCCACTTTTCTCTCGCTCTTATTTCTGGTTCGTCGGTCTTTCCTTGCATCTTCCTTTTGAAAAAGCCGGTGCTTTTTAGTTGCCGGTTTTGCCCCTCGGCCCTTGGCTTCCGCTTGCAATTAGGTGCAGTGGAGGAGTCTTCTATGCTGATTGCTGAGCAGCGTTGATCTGTGTCGGCCGACGGCTCCCTTTCTTTTATGATTTTTAGGCAGCGTTCATCATTGCCGTATTATTTTATTTATTTATGATTTTATATATATATATATAAATTCTATTTTTAACATTTAAATAATTTATTATAAGTTCTTATATACATGCAAATATATAAATAGGTAATTTATTGCCCTTTTTTTTCCTTTATTAGAACTCTTAATCCTTTTATTTTGAAGTACAACACTTTAACTTTAAGTTGGAAAACAATTTTACATATAAATTTACACAAATTATTTTTCATCTTAACTTTTGTGTTTGGCTTACATTATACAAAAGCCTTAGAGAATGAAATATATCCTCAAATACTAGCTCTATACTTAATTAATTTTGGCAACAGATAAAATTTTATAATAATGTCAAACATATAATTAATTTCCAAAGTAAACAAATAGAAAGTAATAATAATGGAGATTAAACTGCTTACGTCCATGTACAAAGTAATTGTGTATTTTGCTTCATATACCAACATTAAATTAAATTTGAGCAATTTATTTCCCTTAAGTGGTCAACCAATAATGATTTGGACCCATCATCTGTTCAATCCTTGTCACCAATAATGGTTGCTGATGGAAAAATTGTAACTTAATATTCTATACATATATAGTTGAGAATAATTATTTATAATGGCGTATTGTTGGATGTAATAATAGCATCTATAACATTTTTATAAACAATTGATTTAACATATATTTATATCATGCTAGTGACAAACTTTAATTAACAAGTTAAGCCATGTATAATAATATATATAAACCTAAACATGCAAGCTGACTCGACTTAATTTTTTTTTTTTTTTTTTGCTGATTAACATAATCCAATTTGTATTAGTTGACTTTGCTTGATTTCCAGCTTTAATTAATCAGTTAATTAGTTAAATGGGAGAAAATTGGTTTATTTTAAGTTCAACTTCAACTCTAGTTAACCAACTATGCACAGCAATATAATTGACAATATAAATCAATTAAAAAATTTATTTATAATTTTATTTTATACACTTTAAATGTCCTTTATAAACTTCTAACAATATAAATTAGTGGGTAAATCACACCAAATGTTACAAAATTTTGGCGTCCTTTTTAATTTGGTCACTAAACTTGTAAAGTGATAACAAAACTTTAAAATGTTTTACAATGTGGTCACTAAAGTGATTTTTTGATGATTCTTAGCCGAAATTGTTGACGTGGCGATGATGTGACGCTGACGTCAATAATTTTGGTGAAAAATTGTCAAAAAATCACTTTAATGATCATATTATAAAATATTTTAAAATTTTGTTATCTTTTTGCAAGGAATTGAAGTTTAGTGACTAAATTGAAAGGAATACCAAAATTTTGTGACATTTAGTGTGATTTACCCATAAATTAGTTTAAAAAAATCTAACCAAACAAGGCTTAAATTTGTTTTGGAAGACCAACGTTGTCCTGTACTGCAACTAGAATGGGTATTAAGTATTTGTACAAAAAACAGTTTTAGAAAGAGTGAAAGCTACTCAACTTGGCAATTGGCATGCGTGATGTTTTATTAGCAGGGAGTTAGATAGGTGTAAAGTTAGCGACCCTACATTGGATGCACATTTAATTTAAAGTTTGAAGTTTGAGCAAATCAATGCCAGGAAAGCAATTTATTATTTCTTGAATTATAGTAAATGGATATGTTTAAGCTTTAAGTGTGTGTTTTTTAAGAAGTAAAAATAAATGATATTTTAATTTAAATACAAATTTAAAAATTAATTAACTTCTAAATTCTAAATTGGTCATTTTAAATATAATACTTCATTTACAAATGAAGTTTATTTAAAATTAATGGCAAATGAATTCCACGTCTCGAGGTTCAAAGACTCATGAGTCTGTATAATTTGTATTTTATTAACTTATGGTTAGATTAATTATGATTGGTTATGAAAATTTAGATCTAACATTTTCAGCCACAAAGCAAACAAAAAAAAAATAAAAATAATTCTCCATTCATAAATCATGACCGCTGACACACACCAACTGGGCCAACTGTCCGGGTTCATGATAGCCAAGGCCACGTGTAAATTTAACGTATGGTCATCCAATTTTGAAATTACTTATTTATTAAACTTTAAATTATTACTATCTACTTGCTAAATTTTATTCAATGTCGACTACCTATTACTCATTATATCTTACAAAAGAAAAATATTCACGTGATTAACGAAATTAAAAAAAAATTAACAAAGACTCACTGAATTTAAAAAATGTAACTACTTATTTTTTAAATTTTGGATTGTTATTGCCTACTCGCTAAACTTTACTTAACGTCAACCATCCATTACCTGTTACATTACCATCTGATTTTGTAAATGAAAAATGTTCACTTCACTAATAGAATCCAAAGTGACATAATCAAATCCTCATTTTTTGCTAACTCAGGAGCACCTCTCTCTCTCTTTCTCTCTATCTCTTTTACTCTAGCAGCAACGGTTCATACTCGAGCAGCAAGATAGAGAGGTGTAAGGCCAAGGGCGGATCCAGGAATTTAGATTAGGGCGGGCTAAAATTTAAAAAATTAATGCAATAAATTTTTTATTTAATCAAAAAGTTAGTACAATAAATTTTCATTAAACTTGTACTTAACGAGGTTTTAAAACAAAAAAAATTATTTAACTTATGTTAAATTGATTTTGCTCACTATGAATTAAAATACTTTCACTAGTGCAATGATCTCTCTTTCTAAAAAAATATAACAATGTTTTTCTTTTTTTCACATAAGGTTTTTGTTTCATCTTAAATTCTAAGATACACAAACAAAAAATAACACAATTTAATAATCTAGCAATTAAAATATTTATCTCCAAATTTGAGGCAAATACACGTCTAATACAGCAACTGTATTTCTAGAGTTTAAACAAGATAAGGTAAAAGTATGGTTGATTCAAATATTCAATAACAGATTCACAATAACAAATTTTAGGCTTTCAATAACAAATTTCAGACTTCCAGCCACGCCAATTCTTAAGTTCCTAACTAAATGCAGTAGTCAAATAGGTAAGTAAACACAAAGTTAGTAGAAAATCACTTACTTAGAACTTGAAAAAAGGCAACGATTTCAACAACAAATCAAGCATAAACAAGAAAAAAAAATATGGGCGAAAAATAAAATAAACTATCTAGATTTAGCTATCAATCGAGAGAATCAAAGAACTAAAAGAATAGAAAACATGCTTGGGCGGCTAGGCTCGAATAAAGCAAATCTGGAAGGTTGGAGGGGGGTAAAATGAATACCTGAATCAGAGGCAGAGTAGCGAGCAAAAGGGCAAAGCCGACTAGCTGAGCGAGCGTGGGGGCGAGGGTGAGTGAAAGCAAGAAATAGGGAATCAGGTAGAGAGCAAGGGCGAGAGTAAGAGAAAGGCAGCGAGAGTTGAAAAGTGAGCGAGAGCAAAAGAGGCAGAGAACGAGGGTGAGAGGCAGAGAGGGAAAGCGATAACAAGAGAGGCAAAAAACGAGGGCGAGCGAGAACAAACGAGCAAGAGAATAGGAGACAAAAAGCGAGAGGCAACGAGGGTGAGCTGTGAGCAAGAGCGAGAGCGAGGTCGAGAGAGGAAGGAGAAAAGAAGGGCTTATAGACAAGAGGGCTGGGCTGGAAAAAATTAGGGTGGGCTGGGCTGAGTTTGGGCTGGGCTAATATTAAATAATTAAAAAAATTACTCTACAAATTTTATTTTTGTTGTGGGCTGTTTCGGCCCAGGGCAGCTCACACATAGATTCGCCCCTGGGTGAGGCGACGATGACGAAAGGGTCGGCAGCGATCGCATGTTACTGAAGTTGAGTTGGTCGAAAATAAGCATTTGATTGGGCCACTTCAAATTTCGTTAGCCATATAGGCATTTTTCGTTTGCAAGATCAGACGATGATTTAATGGGTGATGGATGGTTAACGTTGAACAAAGTTCAGTGAGCAAGTAATAACAATCAAAAGTTTAGAGAGTAAGTAATTATATTTTTAAAGTTTAGTAAGTATTTGTTAAATTTTTTTAGATTCCGTTTACAATATATAACGGGTGATGGATGATTGACATTTAACAAAGTTTAGTGACTAGATAGTAACAATTCAAAATTCAATAAATAAATAATTATATTTTTAAAGTTCAATAAGTATATGTTAAATTTACCTACTAAGCCATCTCGTGGAATCAGCAAGCGCGCAAAAATATATATTTTCTTTATAAATATCAAAAGTCGTTTTTAGAGTCCATTTAAATATATTCTTTATATGTTTTATTTGTGAGGTATTTGTGGAAGTACAACGAACAACCTGGAGTGCGTGCGAGGCTTCGTGGTTAATTCGATTCTTAATGATGAATTTTTGCCATCACCATGAAATAATTAGCCAAATTTAATTAATATCAATTTTGGTCAACCTGATATTTAATTATAAATTTTATAAAATTATATGTAATTTTTTTATAATCCAACGTTGTAGCATGTCAAAAAAAGATAATATATGCATAACATGTTTTAATACAAATTTGGAATTTAATAGCAAAGTTAAGCAAGCACAAATGAGCATAAAAGCATCTTAACAAATAGGGGGTCTTAATCTTGTTTATATAAAATGGGTTAGATTATGTCTATCTAATAAAATTCAATGCAATGCCATTATTTAAATTGAACCAAACTAAAAGATAATCATGAAGTCCACTCTTCCAATCACATTAGTGGGATTAATTTCCAAGCCAATCAAAATCTCATAAATTTATTTATTTTTGTTTAAATAAATAAAATAATATTATATTAAGATAATGTTAGAATATTTTTCGAATTAAAATATGAAATGGTCAATATAAAATTGAAAGACATTCAAAAAATTTTATCAAACTGTTTGTTCAATTTGTTAGAATGTACTACAAGATATGTGCGTCATTTTTTTTTATCTGTAAAGTTAAATATATATTTATTTTTATTAAAAAAAGATAAATATATTTAAAAAATGTTAGATAAGAAGTCACGTCAGTAATTTTTTTTTTCAAACGTCACTAAATAAGTTTAATAACTATATTGGAAATGATAAAAATTTTGAATATTTTTTATTTTTTATATTTTTTGATATATATTTTAACTAACAAACATTATTTAAATAATTAGTTAAGAAGATATTACGAATTTTGTGTTCAATTTCTAACCCCCCACAAAATCCATGCAATCTATGAATTTGAGTGAAGAAGAAGTTATGTTGGTAGCAAGATTCATCAAGTTGGCCGGTACCAACAGATCAAAGTACATGATTTCTTAATTTTTCATGGACACATCTTTGAGACAATTTATTTTTTTTCATTACTATTTATTTTTAATAAAATTTGATTACACGTAAAATTTTGAAATGACCATTTATATATTGGTTAAAGTAAAAAAAAATAAGAATTAAGAAAAAATCTATTACACACTCTTAAAATTTATAATTTAAAATATTTAACGTTCTTGTAATTTTATTTTTATTAAAGATTATATTTAATATCATTTTCCAGATGAAAACATGAGATCTGCATGCAAAACAAAAAAAAAGAGGAAATAATTGTAATACCCAATCGATATTAAACAATTACAAGTGATTCTATTATAATAAATTAATTAAAAATAAAATTACCAAACTTACTTGCGTGCAATAAAGTAGTGTCAATTCATGATTTGAGAAAAAAAGTAAAAAATATAAATGTAAAAGTAATTCGATTCTTATAATTTTATCACCAAACTCACGGTTGGTTTTCCTTTTATTCTTATAATTTTATTTGCTGGGTTTTGTTTGAATTTTATAAATAAAAAATAATTTTAAAATTACAAAATTTAATTTTATTCAATTTAATTTTAAATTTATCGGAGAGCCAACAACACTCACGATGGTTAACGAGAAAGAGTAACGCTATTCATTTTCAACGAAAAAAAATAAAAATGTGCCTAACAAATTTATTTTTTATATTTTAAAAATAAATATATAATATTAATTAAATATTTTTACATAAATTATCACATCAACATTTAGTCAGTGAAAAATCCAAGCGCATTGTCCATCGCACTGCATCAGCATCATGGAGGTTTATGATTGTAATTTATTTACAGAATATGCCATCCATAAAATAAAATGATTATAAGGGCACGCATTTTCTTAGTGGCACCGCCGGGTGACGCTATCATTCATATTCTTATCAAATCCTTCGAGATCACAGTTCAGCGGCAAAAAAAAGAAAAAGAAAATAAAGAGGCAAGAAGAAAAGAAGCCTACAGCCGAAGCACTGTGTCGCATCGAAGTGCCCAAATTCGAGTCGAGAGATTCTGGCGTCTTCCAATATCATCCCTGCGCTCTCCTCTCTCCGTACAATTCACCGACCAACCGCCCGATCCCAAGAACCCGGCGGCGCCTCGACGCCTCGGATCGCCGATCGGAAAGCTCTTGCAATCGCGGGGGGACACGGATTGCTTCTTTGGGGCTTCGATTTCTCGATCCTCTAAAACTGTTTGAATTCGCATCTATTGCATGTAGAATTTGGGAATGGCGGGGCAGAGCCAGTCGCAGAACGTGGATCTGTTCGATGCGTACTTCCGTAGGGCAGATTTGGACCGGGATGGCCGGATCAGTGGGCCCGAGGCCGTCGCCTTCTTGCAGGGCTCCAATTTACCCAAACAAGTCCTCGCTCAGGTACTTCCTCCTACTACGCCTTGTCCCTCCATGTTGAATTTCATTGGAGAGCTTGATCGGATGTATAGTTTGTCGAATTTCCTACTGGACTGAACCAACAAGCAATTAGATCATCTGTTTTTTTGCTGCTTCCCACATATTTTTCAATTTTGCGACGTTTGTTATTAGACGGACGATATTTTTGCTAGTTTCTTTTTCCGTAGTAGGGAATTTATTGCATCCACATCCATGTCGGCTGTTGTTTCTTAGCCAAATAACAGGACCCGTGGTGATGACCTTTACTTGGTGTGGTGCTCGGTCCTGCCTTGATTTTTACTATGATTGGATGCTGCAAGCATTAGATTTACATAAAGTACTTCAGAGAAAAAACGAAAAATCATTTGATGCATTTTCTTGGTGGCTATGTTTAGCCCGGCAACTTTCTTTTTTTTTTTCCCGGCTTAGAAGTTGATTTAAGTGAATTGAACATTGGACACTTTCACATGGAGTGTTCATTTGGCTTGCTGTAATTATTTATGCTACCCTAATTATTGTAGAACAAAATCAACAAATTTGATATTTTGGTTTTGGCTGCACACGTAAAGATGAGATGATTGTTTGTAAGTTTAAGCTTTCTACTTGTTGGGTATGACTAAGGGTAGGCTTAGCAAGAGGAAATCAGTGGCTTGTGTTTAAATGGAAGGACAGTGTCACATCCCTAGGGTTAGTTAGGGTTGTGATAGGAATTGGGGAAGAAATCAAAATTGAAGAATTGAAGGAGGGGTGTTGTTATTTAGGACTGTCAATCGAAGATCAAATCCGAAGAGAATTCCACTCGAATTCTTGCACACTCACAGAACTTAGAAATCGATTAAGAAAACAAACAAAATAGAAATGGAAATGGAAATACAGAAAGATAAAACAAACCAACAAGAGCCGAGAATTATCCTGGTTCGGAATGCCTTTGACAAACCTACATCCAACAGTCAACACCCACACAGAGCAACCTTTTATTAGGATGAAAACTGATTAGTACATCAAGCCTCTAAACTCTCATCTATATCCCTAAGTATAGACATACATTCTCCCAAGAATACACAAGACTAAACCCAACCTTTCTCTTCTCAAGAATGAAAAACAACACTCGATCATAGAAAATATTAGAAGCTCTCTCAGAATGATCTTTGACTGCCTCCTCTACCCTTTTATTTATAGAAAGGGCAGACATCCCAATATAACTAACACAATTAGGCCCTGTAAATTACTAGGTAATTACACTTAGTATTTTAACCCTAATTTCTCTAATCTTCCATCCAATGCATATCCAAGATTTTACTGATCTTCTATCGCATAGACTCTAGGCAAACTCAACAAGGGGGAAGAAATCAGTAGAAAGAGGGAGAGGAATTAGAGAAGAAACTAGAGAGGGATAGAGAAATTAGAAGGAAAGGAAATTCAGTTTCATTTCACATATATCATATCCAATCTCTTACAAGTAGCCTGTATATAGGCCTTAGCTAGCTGTTAACTGATTTCTAACAACACCCATGTGCTTCTAGCAACTTGTAAAATATCTCCTAACAGCTATTATAAGCCTATTACTATATTACCCTTTTATTGCTCCTAGGGTCATGACAGATAGTTCTAAGTTGTAGCTGGAATGAGGCAAAAAAATTTTTTGGGGGGTAGTTATACCCACATTTGATTGGGGTTGAATGAGGTCTACTCCCTATTTGAACTCTGTCCACAGTTGATATCGATAACTTGGAGTAAAGCTATGTTCTTGTATAGTATATGTGGTTCTTGGTCGTGTTGACATGCAGTCATAAGCCCATTATTTATAGCAGTGTCTGATTTACCTGTTGACTGGTGCACAAGTTTTGTTGTCTATATCTGTTCCCTATTTTCCCTCTAAAAGTATCTTGGAACTGCAACATCAGCTGTTTCTGGGGTTAAATGCTGTATTTTCATTTTTGAGCTACCTTGACCTCATAAAAAGAATTAACGTGCAGATTGCAGGGAATTAGGGTCTGTTAAATATTTGGGAGACAAAAACTTTGATGTCTAGATAGTGTGCATATACTGAGGAAGGTTGGATATCTATTTTAGAATGGAAGCCATTTCCAAAAGTAGGAAATGTAAAAAAATAGTTGTTCCCAAAAAAAAAAAAAAAAAGCTTGTCCATTTGCAGATAATTTGGTTAAATGGAAATAGTTGCATGCCCCTTTAGACGAGAGGTTTGGGCATGAGGAATTTGGTTATCCTTGATGAAGCCCTTCTTAGGAACTGGATTTGGAGGTTTGCCGTAAATTAGTGTGAGCTTTGGAAGGAGGTTATCAGGGCATGTGTGAAGTTGTGATTTGTAGGAGTGGTTGACTTTTAGGGCTAAATGCTTGTTTGGAGTAGGGGTTATGGAAGGAATATGAGAGTTACCTTTTTCAAGTTGATTTATTTTTAAGGCGGGAAGGGAGAACAAAGTCAGGTTTTGGTTAGACATTTAGTGTGGTCATTGAGGCAGGGGGCTACTGTTACAGAGCGCTTATTTATCCCCAGATGGCATTGTTTCGAACTTTCAGTTCAGCATCATCTCCAAGATTGGGAGATAAACTGTAAGCCCACAATTTTTGGCTTGCTTCATGACCCCTCTCCGATCTGGGGAGAGGATGGCTGGGTTTGAGGCATGTTGGTAAGAGGGGCTTTCTTTATCCACTCTCTTCGTGGGACCTTATGTGAGCAAAAGAAGACTAACTTTCCTGAAAAGCCATTGGAAGACCAATACTACCAGAACAGCTTTCTTTTTGTGAGATCTGCAGCCCATGGATCCATTTTCAAACAGACAACCTGAGGAAGAGACAGATTGTCATTGAGGGGTGCTGCACATGAAACTTCTTGGCACATTGGTTGATCATCTGTTCATTCATTGCTGGTTGTTTGGTAGGTGTGCAGTTTGTTCTTCTCTATTTTTGGGTGTAATGGGTTGTCATGGACAGGAGGAAGGGCACCTGTTAATCGAAGGGTAATGTAGTAATAATGGGAGTAGGCGGTTAGAGCTTAGAAGTGTGTAGAAGCTGGTAGTTAGCTGATTGTAATTCAAATGTTTGGCGCCTCCTTGAGGAGGGTATATAAGCCAGCTCATTGCCCCTTTAGCGGGTATCTGAAAAATACAATTGAATCACATTTCTCCTTACTCATCTCTCTCTTTCTCTTTCACTATCTCTCTCCTCCTAATTTCTCTACCTTTGGGTTTCTCATTCGCACGCAATTCCGTCTGAATTGCAGAGGAAGCCATTGCTAGATTCGAGATCTGACAATTTGGTATCAGAGCACGTTCGTGGGCGATCGGGAGGGCAATGGCAGACGGCACTTAGATGAAGCATATGGAAGCGTAGCTCCAGCAGGTGACTGCGTCGGTTTCGGAGATGCAGAATCGGATGGATATGTTTGAAAGTTCGGTGGAAAGAAGGATCGATGGAGCGGTGAATGTGTGGCGGGAGGAGAGTCGATCACAGACTGCTCGGTTGGAGGAGCAAATGAGAGAACAGAACCAAACTCTTCGGGATCACATGCATCAGTTTATGCTGATGTTGTCACGCTAAACTCAGGTACATATCTCTTTGGAGTTTCCTCCGAGGGAGCATTCGGAACCGATCCTAAACGATCTAGGGGGTAATGGCAGATCAGAGGGATCTGCGGAATTGGAAGCAGAGCAACCGATGATGGAGGAAATCGCAGGTGTCAGGAGATTTGGCATAGCACAAGGATCGAACTAGAGCGAGACGTTGATGCCGCGTATGGAGATTCCTTTATTTGATGGCCAGAATCCGCGATGGTGGGTGAGGCGTTGTGAGAGAGTGTTTCGTCTCTACAACGTGGCTGAGCAACAGAAGATAACAATTGCTGCAGCCTACCTCAATGATGTGGGGGATGCGTGGTACTAGGGGTGGATGGGAGTGAAAGATGAGTGCTCTTGGGAAGAATTTGTGGAAGGAATGTGTGGAAGATTTGGGGAGAAAGGAATGTTAACGTAGTAGAAGAATTTAATAAATTGAAACAAGGAGGATCGGTGCAAGTCTACCAACAAAAGTTTGAGGAATTGAAGGCACTCATGTTAATTTCCAATCCTACACTTACCGAAGGTTAATTCGTGTCAAGCTTCATCAGCGGCTTGAGCGAAGAAATCCGCCCCATAGTGAAAATGTTTCAACCAAAAACTGTACAGCAGGCTACTGAGTGTGCTAAGCTACAAGAACTAGCGGTGGAGGCCTTATCGAAGAAATAGAGAGGGGTTAGTAGAGGTTGGTAGGTGCCTAATCAACAGAATAACAGGGGGTGGAATAAGGAAGGAGGAACAGGGGGATCCAACGGAAAGGCGTTAGCTCTGCCGGCTCCATCCCCATTGTTTGGGAATAACTTGAGAGAATAGAGGAGGTTAGCTGGGCTTTGTTTCAGGTGTGGAGAGAAATACACACCAGACCATCAATGCAAACGCCAATTGCTGTTGCTAGAAGGTACAGAGGATGGGAAGAAGAAGTTGAAGAAGCAGAGACCCAAGAGAACGACAGAGACGAAGAGAAAGTGGAGATTTCTCTCCATGCTCTAAGGGGAGTATCCACAAGTAAAATCATAAAAGTAGATGGTAAGGCACAAGAGGATGACCTGTCTATACTCATTGACAGCGGAAGCACACATAACTTCGACTTACCGAGACAATACCATTGTCTGTTACAGTGGCTAACGGACAGAAGGTGATCTGTAAGTCTGCTTGCATGGGATTCTGTTGGCAGATGCAGGGGGAGAACTTCGAAGCTGACCTAAGGCTTCTCTGGTTAGGTGGCTGTGACATGGTTTTAGGCATGGATTGAATGAGGGAAGTAAGCCCCATTTGCTTTTATTTTAAGAAAATGGAAGTCACTTTTGAAAAAGGGGGAAAACGAATGATTATCATTGGCGGTGCTGAGGCGGGTACTTGCAAACTGATTTTAGGCAAAAGACTACATAAGCTATTCAAAAGCAAGTGGACACAGGTGGCTCATTTGTTCTTGATACAAATAATTAAGCAGGAGGAGGAAGAGTTGGATTTTGGGGGAAAAATCAAACTGGAAGCAACAAAGAATAGCTTCATTCCTTGGGAGGTAACTCAATTGGACTTACTTGATGAACTCTTAGATGAATTTAAGGATTTGTTTGAGGACCCGAAAGCTCTGCCCCCTCCCAGACCGTTTGACCATACCATAACCCTAAAACCCAATTCAGAGTCGGTTAACATTCGTTCCTATCGGTATCCCCCAAAACAAAATGCTGAGATTGAACGCATGATTAAGGAAATGCTTCAGCAATTAGTCATTTGACCCAACCTTAGCCCATGTGCCTCGCCTCTTCTCTTAGTCAAAAAGAAGGACGGCAGTTGGCGGTTTTGCATAGACTACCGCCAACTCAACTCCCTTACCATAAAGAATAAGTTCCCCATCCCTATCATAGAGGACCTACTAGTCGAGCTACATGGAGCCAAAGTTTTCTCCAAACTCGACCTCCGTTTCGGATATCATCAAATCCGTATGAACCCCCAAGATATCCACAAAACAGCCTTTAGGACCCACCAAGGACACTACGAATTCCTAGTTATGCCTTTTGGTTTAACTAACGCACCAGCAACTTTCCAAGCCCTCATGAACCAGATATTCGAACCTTATCTTTGCCAATTCATCCTGGTTTTCTTTGATGATATCCTAATTTACAGCTCCAGTTTCCTGAAACACATAGAGCACTTACGATTAACCTTGCAAATCCTTAGATTCAATAAGTTGTTCATCAAGAAGTCCAAATGTGCCTTTGCACAAACCCAAGTGGAATATTTGAGCCATGTTATATCAGAGAAGGGGGTGAGCACTGACCCCCAAAAGATTGCAGCTATGAATAACTGGCCACGACCGACTACCGTGAAGAGTTTGCGGGGATTCTTGGGTATCACGGGTTATTACAGGAGATTTGTTAAAAATTATAGCATCATCAGCAAGCCACTCACTGTGTTGCTCAAAAAAGACGGATTCCATTGGGATGAAGCAGCTGAAGCTGCCTTTGATCTCCTGAAGAAAGCCATGTGTGAGGTTCCCACATTGACCCTTCTTGATTTTAATCAACCGTTTGTTTTGGAAACTGATGCCAGCAACTATGGAGTGGGAGTAGTGTTGGCTCAGGGAGGAAGGCTTATAGCCTTCATCAGCCAGGCTTTAGCACCAAAGCACCTTGATCTTAGTGTGTACGAGAAGGAACTTTTGGCGGTCTTGATAGCAGTAGACAAATGGAGGCATTATTTGGAAGGGAGTAAGATAGTTATTCGCACTGACCATGAAAGCTTGAAATTCCTACTGCAACAGAAGTTACACACACACCTCCAACGGAAAGGTATGTCTAAACTCATGGGGCTTGATTACACTATTCAATTCCGGAAAGGACACTAGAACAAGGCAACTAATGCCCTTTCCCGCTGTATGGAGGAAGGAACAACGGCAGCCATGACTTCTGTCATACTAGAAGGACACCTAGAGGTAGCAGCCAGTTATGAGAAAACAGAATGGACCAAGGATCTAATGGAGCAACTGACATTAGACCCCACGAGCAAACCAGGGTATTCGCTAAGGAATGGGTTGTTACGATACAAAGAGAAGCTGGTAATTGGAGGTGACGAACTGCTATGAAGAAAGATCCTAACCGCCTTGCATGACTCGCCCGTGGGAGGTCATTCGGGGGTCCAAAGCACATATAACCACGTACAACAATTGTTCTATTGGCCGAGGTTGAAGAAGGCCGTGCAGAGTTATATCAAGAATTGTGACATTTGCAGCCGGTGTAAACATAAGAACATTCACCCTCCAAGGCTGTTGCAACCATTGCCTCAACCGGAGCAAGCTTGGGCCAGCATTAGTATGGACTTTGTGGAAGGATTACCCAAGTCAGAGGGTAAAGACTGCATATTGGTAATCGTGGACAAACTCATCAAATACAGCCATTTCCTAAGTCTAACTCATCCCTTCACAGCCCAAGAAGTGGCGCGAGTGTTCCTTGATCAAGTTGGAAAATTACACGGCTTGCCTCGAGTCATTGTATCCTATCGCGACAAAGTCTTTACCAGCTTACTATGGAAGGAGCTTATGAAATTGCTTGGTATCAAGCTCCACATATCCTTGGCGTATCATCCGGAAACGGATGGATAGACGGAACGAGTAAATCAATGCCTGGAGACCTACCTTCGGTGTGTGTGCTTGGTGCAATCCGCCGGATGGCACAAGTGGCTGCCCATGGCACAATGGTGGTACAACACCAACTACCACTTGTCCTTGAAAATGACCTCGTTTGAGGCTTTATTCGGTTACAAACAGCCACTGTTACCGATCAGTGGTGACCCCAACTTGGTAGCCACAGTGGATGATTACCTCACTCAGCGGTGACAAGTGATGCAGACATTAAAGTGGGAATGGGCAAACGCCCAAAACCGAATGAAGCAATACGCTGACAAAAAGCGGAGTGAACGAAACTTCTTAGTTGGGGATCGGGTCTATCTTAAACTGCGACATGCCCAATTGAAGACTCTCTCACCATCGACAGTCTCCAAACTTAGTCCTAAATTCTACGGGCCATATGAAGTGTTAGCTCGGGTGGGCAAAATGGCCTACCGATTACAACTTCCGGCAGAGACTTCTATTCATCCCGTTTTCCACGTCTCTCTCCTCAAACCATCTCTTGGTACCAACCCGGTGAGGGCATCTCTACCCCCGGCTGCTCCAGCAGCGCATCAGACAGCTGAACCTGTCGTTATCGTGGACAAATGTGTGATATACAAACAGAATCTTCCCCTCACTCAGGTGCTCGTTCGCTGGTCCAACCTTCATCCAGGAAACAACACCTGGGAGTATCTCCCAGACTTACTCCAGCAATTCCCAAGGGCAGTCGGACTCCTATAAACTCTTCTTGAGGACAAGAAGAATCTGAAGGGAGGGGAATTGTCACGGACAGGGGCAAGGGCGCTTGTTAATCGAAGGATAATGTAGTAATAATGGGAGTAGGCGGTTGGGAGAATTGTACTCGGGTTGTATGAGAGGGCGAGTAATTCATTGTACTGATTTCTTTCATTCTTAGTGGATTGTTCTCTCGGTGGAGTTGTTGGATGTAATGCCATTTTCGTGGCATGAACCAGGGTAACTATTGGCGTGCAAGACTTGTGGTTTGATCTTCTTTTTGTATTTCAAATTCTGTCTTTCTTTTACTTTCTGATTTGTGTATGTATTGTGGTTGATTCAGTGAGTAATTGAGTGAGTTATTGGGTACCGACAGTGCTCCAGTTTTAACAATCTAGTATCAGAGCCAAATCACTTAATCAAGAACCACCAAGAACCCTTAGAAATCTATAGAATAATTGTCTACCATGGCTTCCGCGGATCCTGCTGCTCAGTACGATATTGAAAAGTTTGATGGCATTGATGATTTTGGACTTTGGAGGATAAAGATGAAAGTCGTGATAGGAAACCTAGGGTTAAAAGAAGCCTTAGAACCCCAAAAACCATTGCCTGAAACAACTACTAATGAACATAAATTAAAAGCAAATAGTCGTAGACAAGAAATTTGTGAAAAGGCCTTTAATACCCTAATCTTGAGTCTAGGGGACAAAGTCCTAAGGGAAGTGTCCAAGATGGAAACTGCCGAGGCATTGTGGTCTAAGTTAGAAAGTCTCTATATGACTAAGTCTCTCTCGAGTAGGTTATATTTGAAAGCTAAGTTCTTTATTTTCAAAATGCAAGAAGAGCAAAAGCTCTAAAACCATATTGATGATTTTAACAAATTATTGTTGGAGAATATAGTAGCAGATAGTATTTATATTGCTGTTGCTTGTGCTGTTTGTTTACTCTGTTTGGTTACGTTTAATTACTGTATAGTTTGCTAAGCTTGTTTTGTTAGTAATGTTCCGTCTTTTTGTACTGATAGCTGGGTATAAATATCTATGTTGCACGGAAATGGAAATGGCAAATGTTTTCGATACGAAACGGAAACGCGAAAACGGTATTTTTCAAAAAAGGTAGGAAACGGAAACGCGGGGTAAACTGTAATTTTAAAAAATATAGGGGTGTATGTGAAATTAATATATAATTTATATACTATAAATAATATTAAGTTATATGTGAAAACCAAGACAATAATCACTCAAGAATCACTCAAGAAACTCACCGATTCAAAACTAGCAATGAATACTGAAAGTAGAAATGTAAAACAGAATGTAAAAAGGAGAAATCAAACCAGATTGCAGCACACGCAATTTATCTTGGTTCATGCCATTTACATGGCACTACATCCAGCAATCCAAGAAGCAAACAATCCACTAGAAACAAGTCTGAAACCAGTACAAGAATTCCCCTTTTTCCCTCTTCCTTTACTCTCGGATACAATACTCAACCGAAGCTAACAAGAACTTGAAACACACAGCTCTCTCTCACGCCTCTCACTGTACCCGAACCCAAGGAATAAAAGATATGAATGATTGATGATGAAAACTGGCCTCCGCACCCTTCTATATATAGACTAAGGGAGGCGGAAATATCTAAGGAAGATAACTAACTTTACAAAAGTCAAAACTACTCTTATTAAAGCAATTAGATACACTTAAGTCTTATTAACTAACTGCTGCCACATCATCTTTAATTCTTCCCTAGTTTCTTCAATAAATCCAGCTTTTACTTTAGGCAAAACAGTAACATTATAATTTTGTAAACCTTAGAATTGCTTTTCTCTAGCCTGAGAGAGACCCACGCCGCTCGCTGTCAATGGCCGACTGCTGTCGGTTCCTTCGTTTGCCACCGTCGCCGACTTGCCGCCTCTCTTGCCGTCGACGGGTCTGTTGCCCTCGCCCTCACCATCGATCTCGCCTCTCTCACAGTCGACGCGTCTCTGCCATCGTTGTTGTCTCTCTCGCCATTGACGAGTCTCTTGCCCTCACCCTCGCCTTCAATCTCGCCTTTGTCACCGTCGTTTGCCTCTCTGGCCATCGACGAGTCTCTTGCCCTCACCCTCGCGTTCGATCTCGCCTCTCTCACATTTCTACCACCGTCGCTCGCCTCTCACCCTCGTCGCAGCCCACTGCCTACGGCCGTACACCATCTCTCGCCTTACTGTCGACCGTCGCAACACACTCCATATCTTGCCTCGTCGCCGCCTCGCCTCTCGGTGACCATTGTCTTCCTTGCTGTAGGTGACCGTGGTCGCTGGAAACGTGTTTCCACATTTTTCTATAAATTGCAAAACCGCCCCCAGAATGTTTTGCAATTTATAGAAACGAACCGAAAACCATTTCGGGCCGTCTTCGTGTTTCCAAAACGGGAAACGGTTCGGAAACGCCGAAACAGCGCCTCCAAGCCGTTTCCGTGCTTCATAGATAAATATTAGCTGTCTTTGTTTTATCATTTGTGATTAATGAGAACTTGATCCAGGTACTTTTATGTTTCTTTCTCTCTCTCTCTCTCTCTCTCTTTGATCTTTGAATCTCACATGGTATTAGAGCTTGCCATGGCCTCTGATCCAAACTATAGTGCTTCATCTTTCTCTCGATCTTCTAAACAATCTCTTTCTGATTCGCAACTCGAATTCTCCTCGGTTGCTAAAGCACTCAATTACAGTTTGATCAAGTTAGGTACAAGTAATTACCTATTTTGGAAGGCGCAAATCCTTGCCACAGTTAGGGCATATGGTCTAGCACAATTTCTTAATAAGCATCCTCCTCCTCCTAAATATCTGTCAAATTTTGAGTTGAATGTGAATCATGAGTCGAATTCAAATGCAGAAGATCCAGGTTAATCCAGCCTACATGAACTGGATCAGATCGGAGCAACTCTTTCTTGGTTGGCTGCTTTCAACAATGGAACATGAAGTACTCACTCAGGTGATTCCTTGCGAGTCTTCATTGAAGGTATGGATTTCGCTTGAGAATTTGTATTCTCAACAAACAGTGGCGAAATCTTTTCAATTGAAACAACAGTTGAGGTCAGTAAAGAAAGATTCTCTCTCTATTAACGACTACATTTTGAAAATAAAGACTATTGGACATGCTTTGCCTGCAATTGGTGAAACCTTAGGAGATAAAGACCTACTATTAGCTATACTGAATGGATTGGATCACGACTACGAAACTATAGTTAGCTTTATCACTTACCAAATGGATGAAATTAACATTGAGAAGGTGCAATATCTTTTGCTTATGCATGAGAATGACTAGCAGTTAAGAATCAATCGGTTCTTTCTTCTGTTAATTTTGATCTGACTAGTCCAATAAATGTTAATGTTGCCTCGTATGGATCAAGATCTAGTGATAGATTAGCTAACAGTAGAGACAGTTTTGGTTCTCGAGGGGTGGTTATATGAATAGAGGTAGTCGTGGTCGTGGTGGCCGATCTAGTGGTAGGCGTGTATATTGTCAGCTCTGTGGTAAACCTGGTGTCATGACCCAAGGGTAATTAGAAGGGCAATAATGTAATTAGTTACCTTAGTTGGTTAGGAGCTATTTTTGTTACATCACATGGGTGTTGTTATTTTGTTATTTTCCCTTTTTGTCTTGTAGCTTAGTTGGTTAGAAAGCTTTGTCTGATAGGTAAATGAGGTTATATATATATTGCCTCAGCTGTAGGAAGAGGGCATCCATAACTAATGAATTGAATACTATTTCTCTCTAATATTCCACTCTTTCTCTCTCTCTCTCTCTCTCGGTGATCTCCTCCCTTTATCTTCTTGCTGTTCTCTCTTTCCAAACTGATCTCTCCCCAAATTCTTCTCTTATTATTCTTGATCTTCCTTTCATACCCTAGCTCATCTCCAAGGTTTATGACAAATGGTATCAGAGCAGTTAATCCTTGGCTGTGGATTTGATTTCAGTTGATTGAAACTTGCAAGTCCAACCCAGACGGTGAGAAGCAAATTTGGGTGACTTCTAGAACCCATCATAGTTATTAGATTTTCGAATATACCTAGGAGAGCAAATCCGGGGCCGTCGACTCCTTCTGCTTGATTTAATCGAGCCTAGATTGAGAAGGCTTTGAAGGCGATCTGGGTGACGCGAGTGCGAACTATGATGGTGATCAAAGCCGGTTTGGCGAAACTTCGGCAATCCTAGTTCGTCGCTTGAAGGCGATTCAAGAGGCAACAACTTCTAGTAAAGATGTGAAGGAGAAGTAGGAGGATTGGATCGTGGCCAAGACTCCAGTAATCTGGACTAGACTTGAAGACGAGCAACCCAGGAGGATTTGCGAACTGGAGCGATTGGGTCTGGGTCGCTGAGTTGGTGATTAGGTGGGACACGAACTGAGGAGCATTCGCCATTGGTTGTGGGTTGCGACTGTCCAAGGTGAGCGTAAGTCCGTCGGAGGTGAAGCGGACGGCCCAGACCATTACGACCCAGATTGGTAAGCTTCCTTTAGGTGTGGTTGTGGCAGTTTTGATCGGGAATTCCGTTCGAAATTCTATGGGTGCAGCCGCTGGATCGAAAGGCACGATGGTGCTGCAATTTTTTTGGGTTGAGAAGCAATTCTGACTGTTCGGGTGAAGCGAGTTGCCCACCTTGATTGGAAGGGGATTCCGACCATTATAGAAGAATCAACCCAGAGAGAACCGAGCCCATAACCAGCGACTGAAGCAACGAGCAAGGTAGGTTGTTCCAACTGATCCTTGATGGAATTCCTTAGTCATGGCTAACAGGGAGCAGTGATTTTCGTTGGTGATTTGGAGGCGACTACTAAGAGGAAGACGGCCATTGATTCTTGTGGTTAGATTCCGATTGTGATTTTTGGTTGGGAGTTGGATGCTTTAGGAGACTCCAGGAGGCCATCAAGTCGCTGTAACTGACAACGTCTTTTGTTCCCAAAATAGGCTGGAATTTGAAGCGAAGCAACGCCTGAAATTTGCCACTTCTTGGATCAATTTTAGAGGTGACTGGGTAAGCCAGTTACAGAAGAGAAGTGCTGATACATTTAAGACCTGGAAGACTATGATTGAAAACCAAAGGGGTGTAAAATTGAAGGCCATTAAGACTGATAATGCCCTTGAATTTTGTAATAAGGAATTCACCCAACTATGTAAAGAGAGTGGCATTTTAAGACACCTTACTGCCCTTAGTAACCTTAAGCAAAACGGGTTAGCTAAGCGCATGAACAAGACCCTCCTAGAGAGGGTGAGATGTATGTTATTTCATGCTAGGCTTCCAAAAGCATTTTGGGGAAAGGCTGTTGCTACAACAACCTATGTGATAAACCGGTCACCTTCATCAGCCATAGGTTTTAATACACCTTATGAAATGTGGAATAATCATAAGGCTAACCTAAATCATCTTAGGGTGTTTGGGTGTATAGCTTATGCTCATGTAAAACAAGGTAAATTAGAACCTAGGGCCAAGAAGTGTGTGTGTATTGATTATTTGTCAGGGGTTAAAGGGTATAAGTTGTGGAACTTAGAAGAAGAAATATCTAGAACCATGGTAAGTAGAGATGTAACTTTTGATGAGAATTCCTTTATTAATCAAGATAAGGAGAGTAGGGATAGGAAAGGGAAGGCAAAAGTTGTGAATTTTGAACAACAACAACAGAATGATGTTGTTGCATATGATACTCCCTTAGAACCTATTCAGGACCAGCCAAGTGCTGGTGAAGAATCCTCAAGCCGAAATAGCCTTGACAGATCTATAGATGTGAGGGATTTATCGAGTTATGATGACGACCAGCACATGGACATTGCCGGTTCATCAAGTACAGTAGGAGATTTAATTGAAGAAAGGTATAATGTAGGCCGAGATAGGCAAAGAAGAGTTAGTAGGCCACCAGTGAGATATGGTGTCTTTGATTTGGTGGCATATGCACTGTTAAGTGCGGATGAGATGGTTGGAGAAGAGCCTCAGTCCTATGAGGAGGCTATAAACTCAAATGAATCTTAGAAATGGCAGGCTGCCATGGAAGCTGAGATGGAATCCTTGAGAAAGAATAAGACTTCGTTGTTGGTAGATAGACTCTTGGGAAAAAGAATAGTAGGTTGTAGGTGGTTATTTAAGGTGAAAGAAGGAGATGGAGATAGCCTTAAGCCTAGGTATAAAGCTAGGCTAGTAGCAAGGGGTTTTACCCAAGTAGCAAGAGTAGATTTCAACGAAGTGCTTTCTTCGGTTGTGAGACACATTGTCAGGGTGCGAGCCTGACAGAGGGGAGTTCTCAGGTCTCCGAGAATTCAAGTTGAGAAGAGAATTGATAGAGAGAGGGAAATAGAATTCAGACAGAAGAATAGACAATTTAGAGAGAGAAAGAGAGAATTTCCAAATTGGAATCAATGTATTCATGCTTTCATTCATGTGAGATCAACCTTTTATACTGATCTCTTAACAATTTAAATGAAAAGAGCTTCCTGCTCTTATTGTCTCCCGCCTTATAACTACCGCTACATGTGCGGTTAGTTACTCCTTACTCTAGAAATTACAACAAGAATTTAAAGGTATTAAGAGAATTAAGAGTAGCCCATGACAACTACCCTCCCCTTGAAGACTTTCTTGTCCTCAAGAAATACAAAGCAAACTTGCAGCTCTCGGAACTGCTTGAGCAATGTTGGGAGGTATTCCCATGTGCTGTCTTCGGTAGGTAGCTGGTTCCACTTCACCAACACTTGCATTAGAGCAATCCCTTGCTGATGGATCACTCTTCGGTCTAGAATAGCTTCTAGTTCCCTTGCCAACTCTGGCCTTGGACTTTTGGTGGGTAGGCTGTAACTGGTAGGTTGGTCTCCACACATCTTTTAAGCAATGATACGTGAAATACCGGGTGAATTAGAGACCCTTCCGGTAGTTGGAGTTGATAAGTGACCTTTCCCAATCTTACTACTATAAAGAATGGACCATAGTACCTCGGGCTTAATTTAGTAGTGGCAATTTAGTAGTTGCCTCTCCAGTCATAGACCTCACTTGCATTGGTCTTAGGTTTAGGTACATTGATTCTCCTATTGAAAACTCCCTTTCGCTTCTTCCTTTGTCTGCTTGTTGCTTCATTCTGTTACGTGCCATAGCTAGGTCTTTCTTTAACTGTTGAAGAATTCCTTGCCTCTGCTGAAGATAGTCATCCACCGCAACCACCTTAATAAACTCAGGGGGTACTGGTAGGAAGGGGGGTTTATATCCAAAAAGAGCTTCAAATGGTGACCTTCGTATGGAGTTGTGGTGGCTGGAATTGTACCACTATTGAGCTAATGCCATCCACTTGTACCACTGCTTCGGCTGCTGAAAACTTAGCCACCTTAAGTAGTTTTCCAAGCATTGATTAACTCCGTTCGTCTGCCCATCCGTTTGAAAATGGTAAGCCGATGACATGCTGAGTTTGGTTCTCATATTCTTTTATAGAGTCTGCCAAAACAGGCTAGTAAAGACCTTGTCGCGGTCAGAGATAATAGTCTTGGGAACTCCATGCAACTTAATAACGTGGTCCAAAAATACTCTCGTAACCTCTTGAGTGGTATAGGCGTGGGACAACCCTATGAAATGGGCAAACTTTGTGAGTCGATCTACCACTATTAGTATACAATTCTTTCCATCTGACTTAGGAAGCCCTTCCCCAAAGTCCATGGACAGACGTTCCCATGCTTTCTCTGGGATTTCCAAAGGTTGTAAGAGTCTAGGTGTGGCCACCGTTTCATATTTGCATCGCTTACAAACATCACACCCCATAACAAACTCAACTACTGTTTCCTTCAACTTTGGCCAGAAGAAAAGTTGTTTTACCTTGCAGTATGTGTTTTGGATCCCTGAATGTCCCAAAGGGGATCCATGTAAGGCATGGAGGATCTTTTCTTTAATCTGTGGGCAATCTCCAACCACTATTCTTCCTTTATATCTTAGCACCCCATTCTGCCCATTCTGTAGTGTGTATCTCTTCTTGCTATTGGGGTCCAACACCAGCTGTTCCAATATCCCTTTCACTGACTCATCAAACTCATAATTGCTTGCTACTTCTTGATACCACTCGGGTATGGCTATTGAAATGGCTGTGGTTTCTCCCTTTTCCATACAATGGGATAGAGCATCTGCCGTTATGTTATCTTTCCCTTTTTTTTATTGTATTGTGTAATCAAGCCCCATTAACTTGGCCATACATTTTTTTTGTAATTGTGTGTGAAGTCTCTGTTGCAATAGGTATTTGAGACTTTGGTGATCAGTTTTGATCACAAACTGTCCTCCTTCCAAGTAGTGCCTCCATTTCTCCACTGCCAATAGGACTGTCACAAACTCTTTCTCGTAAATACTTAGCCCTACATGTCTTAGGGCTAATGCTTGGTTAAGGAAAGCTATGGGTCTGTCTTCCTGCATTAGTACAACTCCCACCCCATTATCACAAGCGTCTGTTTCTGTAAAGGTAAAGCAAGAGTAGTAACTAGGGCAAGCGAAGAAGAGACAGAGGAGAGAGAATTGTGAACAAAATTCTCGTGTTTGAAATTATCAAAATGAATACAAGAAACCAAAGGAGTCACTGATTATAAACTCAGTGGCTAGGCAAAAAAGAGCGCTCAAACATAAGTTGCGCAAACATAGAAATAACCGTAAAGAATAGGCTAGCTAGGACTACCAACATATACAGCAAGCAACATAATTACAAGAAGGGAAAATGTAACACAAAACAATAGCATAAAAACATAGCTTCAATTAACACTTCCTTTCACAGTTTCAACCACAAACGTTTTGCTAAAATCTGGCAATCCTAGCACTGACACCTCACTCATGGCCTTCTTTAACTATTTAAACACTGCCTCAGCCTCCGGTTCCCACTTGAATCCGTCCTTCTTCAACAATTGGGTTAGTGGTCAACTTATTATACCATACCTCTTCACAAATCGCCGGTAGTACCCTATCGACCCGAGAAAGCCCTGTAAGGACTTGAGGTTTGTGAGTCTTGGCCACTCTTGCCTGGTCCCACCTTGCTAGGGTCAGTGCTGACCCCCTCACTAGAAATAATATATCCCAAATATTCTACTTGTCTTTGTGCAAATGAACACTTCCAACTTTTTGATATACAGTTGGTTGACTTGGATCTCAAAAGTAGTCGTTAGGTGTGTAATGTGTTGATCAAAGTCTTGGCTATACACCAGAATGTCATTAAAAAAACACAAGTATAAAATTACATAGGCGTGGTTTGAATATTTGGTTCATGAAGGATTGCAATGTAGCAATTCGCAATGGCCTCGATGGGTACGGAAGGCAGTTTTGTGGTTATCTTTTGGGCTCATCCTAATCTGGTGATAGCTAGCTCGAAGATCTAGTTAGAAAAAATAGTTGCCCCCCTCAATTCATCCGAAAGATCTTCAATAAGCGGGATTGGGAATTTATCCTGGATAGTCATGGCGTTCAACTGTCGGTAATCCACACAGAAGTGCCATGAACCTTTTTTTTTTTTTTAACCAACAACACTAGGGACGCAAATGGACTGTGGCTAGGTTGGATTAGAGAGTTTTGTAGGATTTCTTTGATCATTCTCTCTATTTCCGTTTTTTGGGATGGGGATAACGACAGGCCCTGGAATTGCAAGGTTCAGATTGGGGTTTAAGGCTAATAGTGTGGTCATGGGTTTGGGGTGGAGGTAGGGTTGTAGGCTCTTTGAATAGATCCTCATATTCAACCAACAGTAAATCTAGTGAGTCAAGTTGTCTTACCTCCCAAGTAGTCTGGTGCAGGCTGCTCTTCTTTTACTGCTTGGATAGAAAAAAGCTGAGTCACCCTACTCATTTTTCGTTTGAGTAATTTCTACAGCCTACTCACTTTACTCCGTTGGCTCCTCTTCTTCTTCTACTGCCTGGATAGAAAAAAGCTGAGTCACCCTACTCATTCTTCGTTTGAGTAATTTCTACAGCCTCTTGCCAGTGATCATTTTACACATGCCCACCTCCTTGCTTCCCACGAGTGTTAAGCTTCTTCTCTCCTTCTCGAAAGTGACTTCCATCTTATTAAAATCGAAGCATGTAGGGCTCACGTGCTTCATCTAGTCTACTCCCAAGACTATATCACAACCTCCCAATTTAAGCAACCTAAGATCTGTCTTGAAGCTTTCTCCTTGTATGGTCCAACAAAAGCCTCCACAAGCTGATTTGCTGATCACTTTACTTCCATTTGCCACTGTCACCGTCAGGGGCTGAGTGTTGATTAGTGAACACTTCAGCCTCTTAGCCGTTCCTTCATCTATAAAGCTGTGGGTGTTCCCACTGTCTATAAGAATCATAAGCTTGCAATCCCCCACTCTTCCTTCCACTTTAATGATCTCATTGTTAGCTAGGCCCCTTAGGGCATGCAACGAAATCTCACCATTGTCTTCCTCTCCTTCTTTGGGGTTCTCTAGAACCTCTTCTTCCTCCAAGCACTCCTCTCCATCTAGCAACAATAGTTGTTTCCTACATTGGTGCCCTGGGAAGTACCTGTCCCCACACTTGTAGCAAAGATTGGCCTGCCTCCTTTGCTCTATCAGTCTCTCCCCTTGCATTGTGGGAGCTGGTGGTAATGAATTCCGCATTCCTTGTATTCCCTTCCAATTTTCTTTGACTTGAGCCTTCCCTACGGGAGTTAACACATTGTGTGTTCCTCCCCTGCTCACCAATCATGAGCGCTTCCACTGTCAGCTCATGAAACCGGGCACTATCAGTGGCATGCTTAAGAGTCTGTGGCTGTAACACTTTCATCATAGGCTTCAACTCCTCATTCAGACCACTAATAAAACTGGAGACAAAATAAGTCTCTGTGAGGTAAGGATTATGATGTCACAACCCTAGGGTTTGGCTAGGATTGTGATAGGAATTTAAGAGAGATTTAGGGAAGAAAAATCAGTAAAGAGGGAGGTTTGGAGCTGAACAGAAGAAATGGGGAGGAAGAGAAGAAGAACCGAGAGAGAGAGAAATTAAGAGAGAAAAATAGAGTTGAAATGTATTCTTCAATTCAATGATAACCTTCTCTACATGCTATAGCCTATTTATAGGCTTTACAACTAAAAGAATTATCTAAAATAACAGTCCCATGTGCTGTAACAAAATAACCAAGATAGCTTCTAACCAACTAAGGTAACTAATTACATTATTGCCTTTCTAATTAGCCTTGGGTCATGACAATCCCCTCCCCTTGAAAGGTTTCTTGTCCCCAAGAAACTTATTATCGTTGAGCCACTTCTCTATCTTCATCCAATTCCCACCTTCATTCTCTGTTCAATGTCTTTTTCCCTCTTTCTTCTTCTAGGCTTCTTCTTCTTTGTTCTTAGGATTCCAAGAACCAACCCAAACATAATTTGGCTTAGAGCTGCAATAGAAGCAACCTGATTGGCCTCAATGATTTCAAGTTCAAAGCTGTGAGTGCTTGATGAATTAGGAGATCCAAGCTTATAGTCCTCAACATGGTTGTCTATGTGTCTTATGAATAGAGTTCGAGATGGTTGTTCCCCATGAAGACGTTCTCCATAAATCAAACTAATAAATCCTCCAAAATGACAATAAGGAAAGATATCCTTTCTCAAGTCCAATTCTCCAACACTGCCAAAGAAATCCAAATCTTTAGTATCATCTCCAGCCTTGGGTTGGGGCACATAATCAACCCCATCAATCACCCCCGACAGTAAGTCATCGCCATTAGGGAAAGGTTTTCCAATAATTTGTGCCTCAATTCCCTCAAGGGATTTAAAACATTCCTCTTCCTCATAGTGAGAAGTTGCAGCACCAATAGGATGGCTACTTGGATCAGAAAGTTGAAAGAACTTCACTATCTGGGATTCTACTGACCTCGATTTCTCTAGGGCCAATGAAGCAACTGAATTTCTGTCTTCTGTTCCCATTCTTCCATCCATTTGCACGCCAAGCTTCTGACCAGATAAGGAAAGAAGTTCAACAGAATCATGATAATTAGGCTTTGATGCCTCAATATTGTAATTCCTGTCATTGTATTGAGGTTCCCCAACCGTTAAGCCAGCTGTTCTTGGCAGTAATTCTGCCACATCTTCGTCTCGTTCCTTGGAATTTTTCTGAAGTTCACTCTCAACATTTTTCTCCTCCACATCAACAGCCCCTCCTTCCTTGTGTTTGCTGGAAATTCCCTCTAAATGAACTTCTCTTTCAACCATTTCAGATTGTTCCTTTGCCTTTGCTGCCCTATTAATCTCTTCATCACAGATTCCTTTTGGATAATGCCATTCACCACCAATATCATCACCAATGGTGCATTCCTCCTTGATAATTCTGTTGGAATCTGTACACTTCTTCCACTCCTCTCCAAGGAACTCCTCCTTGTTAAAATTCCCATGATAATCCTCAAAGAATTTTGCTGGGAAACTATAATGATACTTCTTAGTAAGTATCATTGCAAACTCTTGCAATTGTTCATGTAGCATCCGGCCGAATTCTTGGCTCGATTCATGTACCATACTTCTTGTTCCGTTGTCCCATTGGCTACTCCCCTTCTCCTGTTTCTGGTCGTTTCTCGCTGAAATTGCAGCCTTCTTTTGCTGCCATTGGAGCTCCAATTGCCTCATGTGTGCATTGCTTTCCATGGCTGAGTTTTTTCACAAACTGTATACTTAGAAATCCAACGTTTTTGCTATGCAAACACTTCCGGACTTGATTGAGTTCTGCTGTGCTAATACTTCCAGACTTGGTTGGATTGGTTCAGCTTCCAATTCACCTCATGAAATCGCTGAGATCGGGATCTGCCTTGCCTCCAAATCTGATTCAATTCCGATTAACTGAATCGGTGATGGACCTCAATTAATCAGATTAGCTCTCCCTCAATTCACCCTTCTTACCCAAACTGACTTGGAAGACCCCCAGAATCGTTCTCACCGTTTGGGATCGGACTTGTTTGCTTGTGCTCGCCTCACCCAATCACTTCTCTAAAACGCCTCTGGACCAGCAACTCACTGATGTTCAGTAGTGGCGTAGGAACTTGCTTCTTATCGTCAACTTCCTAATTTGCGTCAATTTCCGAAGTATGCTTCACCTTCTCACGTCTTCAAATCTATGCTGAGATTAGCAATGTTTCTAGCCACGAAACTACTGCTGCGCCACTCGAATTCGCCTCCAATTTCAACTCAGTATTGCTGCGGACCTCTCCTAGCTGGCATTGTCTTCACTTCCGAGCCGAAGTGGCTTTGCTCGGTTTTGCTTTTCAATTCCGAGTTTGCTCTACTAGGCGACGCTTTCCAAATCTAAGTGCAATTCCGAATTCAGTCGTTGCTTCGCCAATCCACTTCAACCAACTTACTCTGATCTGCCTTCAATTTGGAATCACAACTGCAGTAATTCGGACCAATAGCAGCGAATCAACCTGCTGCTCCAGAATCGGATCTGCTCGCAATTGCTGTAGATTCAACAATCGCTTTCCCCGACTCCTTCTCGCCCAATCACCGACCACGGTATGCAACCACTGGCTCGGTTTCGTAATTTACCGAAATTGCTTCACCTAATCGCCAACGTCTATCACCTTTGAAGATCGATAGCAAGCAGGATCCTCGCTCCGTCAACTCTTTGTTATTTCTGGAATCGCCTAGCCCAGCCTCGACTTGGCTTCCAAGTCCGTTGAAGCTGCGTCCCCTTCCACTTCGAGCAAGACTCACTGAAATTCGTGGCCAAGCGTCAATGGTCAGCTTCGTCTTCCAGACTCGAACACTTTTTCGGAATTCTCAAGCCGAGAGACACTCCCTTGTCGGACTCACTGGAAGCTGAATTCGCTTAGCTTTGCTTCATCGTTCGGACAAGTCGGATCGGAATGACTGAAATGGTCTCCTCGTTTGATCGATGTTAATCTGGCTTGCTGAAAATCACTTGAGGCTTTGCTTCGATTCTAGCTGGATTACCTCCAAATCGGATCGGCCACTGTTGAATTTCGAACTCCAGCCGAGGATGACTGCTCTGCTTCAATTCTCCTGAAATGCGATACCTCTGGCCTGCAATCGAATTGCCGACCAGAGCCTACACTCGCGCCTTCTTCTCAAACTTCCTCGCCTGGCCTGCTCGTCTGCTAATTCTGATCACTGAAATGGCTCTAGGAGTTGTCGGAAGCACCGTCGGAACAGCTTTTTTCAAATCGAATCAAATCACAGCCAAGGATTGTTGGCTCTGATACCAATTGTCACAACCCTAGGGTTTGGCTAGGGTTGTGATAGGAATTTAGGAGAGATTTAGGGAAGAAAAATCAGTAAAGAGGGAGGTTTGGAGCTGAACAGAAGAAATGGGGAGGAAGAGAAGAAGAACCGAGAGAGAGAGAAATTAAGAGAGAGAAATAGAGTTGAAATGTATTCTTCAATTCAATGATAACCTTCTCTACATGCTATAGCCTATTTATAGGCTTTACAACTAAAAGAATTATCTAAAATAACAGTCCCATGTGCTGCAACAAAATAACCAAAATAGCTTCTAACCAACTAAGGTAACTAATTACATTATTGCCCTTCTAATTAGCCTTGGGTCATGACATATGATTGAGCATTAACACCTTTTGCTCTTCAAATCTCCTTTGGTACTTCAACCACTGATCCACTTTGCCTGATCTTGTTAAATTCTTCCACCATGTCAGTCATTCCTCTTTCTCCAAACCTCTCGCAGAGTTCTATTGCAAACTCCGCCTAGGGACACTCCTCCCTTGTCTTCACCCATCCTTGATACCAATCATCCTCAACATCTGAAATTCCAAACCACTCAAAGGCCCTTTCACATCTCCTAATCCACCATCGAGGTGTATTCCCATCAAACATGGGGATATCCAATTTTGGCATTGGTATCCCCAGGTGGCCAAGGTTGCCATTCCTTCCTTGCCTTCGGCCGATCACATTCTCTCCCATTTCCCCCGCCTCCTCATCGACCTTGGAGGTTCTTGGTCTCCTAAGACTCATCCCATGGCTGGGAAGAATTGGATCCACCCTCTCTCTAGGAGGAAAATCTGGGGAGAGGCTTACCGGTTGTTGCCGTGCAAACATAACCATGAATCCTTGTAGCTACTCTTTGATTTGCGCTCCTACCTCTTTTCTAATCTGATTGACTGCCCCATCCAATTTGCGGTCAATGGAAATGATCGCCTCATGATTACGATTTGATCCTAACTCAAGTTGATCTACTCACGCCTGCAAGTCCGAGACCATGGACCCGAACTGGTGTAGTTGCGCCTCCATATTCTTCATCCTTGTGCTGCCCGCCATCACTAGATCTGCTCGCAATTTGATTAGCCTGCATTGCTTTGATACCAATTTGTCAGGGTGCGAGCTTAATAGAGGGGAGTTCTCAGGTCTCCGAGAATTCAAGTTGAGAAGAGAATTGACAGAGAGAGAGAGAAATAGAATTTAGAGGGAAGAATAGAGAATTTAGAGAGAGAGAGAGAGAATTTCCAAATTGGAATCAATGTATTCATGCCTTCAGTCATGTGAGATCAGCCTTTTATGCTGATCTCTTAACAATTCAAATGAAAAGAGCTTCCCGCTCTTATTGTTTCTCGCCTTATAACTATCGCTACATGTGCGGTTAGTTACTCCTTACTCTAGCAATTACAACAAGAATTTAAAGGTGTTAAGAGAATTAAGTGTAGGCCGTGACACACACTTCCATAAGAACCTTGCTAGCTATGATAGCCCATCTAGACTTATGCCTAGAGCAAATGGATGTTACCACCGCATTCTTCCATGGCGAGTTAGAAGAGGAAATTCTAATGGATCAGCCTAGAGGGTTTGAAATTAGGGGAAAAGAGAACAAGGTTTGCTTGTTGAAGAAGTTCTTATATGGACTAATTTGACTCATTTATGCTAAGTCAAGGGTTTGTAAGAAACCCATTTGATTGTTGTGTCTACCTTAGGCATGTTTCCTCTAAAGTAGCAATTTACCTCCTGTTATACGTATGACATGCTTATTGCAAGTCATTCACCAGTTGAAATCCAAAGTTTAAAGTTGAAACTTAGGTCAGCCTTTGAAACAAAAGAGTTAGGTGAAGCTAAGAAAATTTTAGGGATAGAAATTACTAGGGATAGACATAACCAAACCCTCCAGCTATCCCAGAAAGCCTATCTACAGAAAATTATAAGGAAATTTCATATGTTGGATGCAAAAGTGGTAAATGTACCCTTTGCACAACATTTTAAGTTATCACATGCCTAATCTCCAACGGATGAAGAGAGCCTAAGAGAAATGGAAAGAATTCCCTATTCTAATGTTATTGGCATACTTATGTATGCTATGGTGTGTTCTAGGTTGAATTTAGCCCATGCCATGAGCGTGATAAGTAGATTCATGGCTAATACTGGGAAAGAACATTAGACAGTTGTAAAGTGGGTGTTTAGATACCTAAAGGGGTCAGTTAATAAGGTCTTAGTCTATGGTGGAGCTAGGGAATTAGAAGAACCAAATATTATAGGTAATATAGATGCAGATTATGCATCAGACCTTGATAGGAGGTCTTCCACCGGCTATGTGTTTCAATTATGGAACTCAACAATTAGTTGGAAGACTAATCTTCAACCGTTTGTAGCACTTTCAACCATCGAATCAGAGTATATAGCAGTGACCGAGGCTATTAAAGAGTCATTGTGGTTGAAATGTTTGGTTAGTGAGCACTTAGGAAATAATGTGAAGGTTATTCTAAAGTGTGACAGCCAAAATGCTATACACTTGGCTAAAAATCAAGGCCACCATGAGAGGACTAAACATATTGACATTATTTACCATTTTATAAGAGAGATTCTTGAGAAGAAGAAGATTGATCTGATTAAAGTTGTAGGTAATGATAATGCAACTGACATGTTAACTAAAGCTATTCCCATGTCCAAATTGTATCATTTTTAAGGTTGTTATAGTTTTATGTTGTTTGATTGATCACTTTTCAGGTTTTCAGGGAGAGCAGAACAAGAATGGTAAAGTTCCAAGTTTTACTTGAGGCAAAATGGTGGAGATTTGTTGATGCTTTGCCCGAGTTAAGTGTGCTGGAGGCTTAGAAGAAATTAGAGGAGTCAATGATGATGATCGAGTGGCAATTAGTGTGAAGGATGTTTTTGTAATTAACTGAATATGCTAGGGATAGTTTAAATTTGATAGAGTCAGTTATATCCCTAGGTTGGTCCGCCTCATAGTTTATAAATATGAGAGTAGGGGATAAGTTGTCATCATCAATCTAAATTCATTCTAGTCTTTTGTACGAGTGTAGTGATAAAGAGACAGAGTTGTGAGAAGAATAGTTCTTGGAGTCTTTTGCGAGAATTGTACTTGGGTTGTATGAGAGGGAGAGTGATTCATTGTATTGATTTCTTTCATTCTTAGTGGATTGTTATCTCGATGGAGTTGTTGGATGTAGTGCCATTTCCGTGGCATGAACCAGGGTAAATATCGGCGTGCAAGACTTGTGGTTTGATCTTCCTTTTCTATTTCAATTTTTTTCTTTCTTTTACTTTCTGATTTGTGTATGTATTGTGGTTGATTCGGTGAGTAATTGAGTGCGTTATTGGGTTATCGACAATGCTCTAGTTTTAATGGTTAATAATTGAATGGTTGTAAACAACCTATAAATAGGCTGTAGGTTAGAGAATAAGGGCTATCAATGGATTGAATGAAACATTCTGTTTTCTCTCCCACTCTTCTCTTTCCCTCTGTTTGTCTAAAATCTTTCCTTTCCTCCTCCATTTCTCCTTATTTCAATTATGTTTTCTCCCTCCAATTTTTTTCTTTCTTCTTCAATTTCCTATTCAAACCCTAGGGTTGTGACAATTGGTATCAGAGCCAACAGTTCTTGGCTGTGGATCCAACTAATTCCAGTTGTAATTCTGACGATTCTGGCAACAAAATTCAGTAGCGGACCCAGATTTTAGCGGATTCAGTTTGGAGTGGAATTGAACAGGTCGCAGGAGATAATTCAAGAAGTAGCAAGTTTCGGTGATTCCGGAACAATTAATTTCATTAGAGTCAGGGCCTTCGGCCCTTGGACGATGATTGGGTGATCTGATTCTAGGTGATCTTGAAGGCGCAGTTGTTTGATCCGAGACAAAGCAAGCAGTGTCAGAAGGACCGAGCTATAAGAAGCAAACATAGGAAGGCGAATTCTGATGGGTGATTCTTGGCTATGAATTCCAACAATCCCTTGTGATAATTCCGATCTGACTTCATCTAGGTAGATCATATATGGAGCAGTGATTTCAGGCAATTTCGACGCATTCAAGAGTTTCGACGATTTCAATTGGTCTCGGCTTTACAGTTCTTGGAAATTGCTCAAGTTGATTGACAGATTGTTGTTTCAGAGGTGAATTTGCAAGGATTTGAACCGAGAAGATGGATATAGGAATTGCAAATATTTGGGATAGTATTGATAACAAATTGAAATGCCTATCAAGTAAGTTTGATGAATTTTTGATTAAGTTTACCAAGCAGGATCAGGTTGGAGACGAGAGTTATAATGAGGAGTTCAACAAGCTAAAACACGAGGACTTGGATATGGAGTATTTGGTCAAGTTTGAGAAATTGAAAGCATGAGCCCTCCATTCCCATCCAACCTTGAATAAGTCTTATTTTGTATCAAGATTCACTAATGGTCTTAATGATACGTTGAGGCTTATGGTGAAAATGATTAGTCCTTCTATGGTGGAACAAGCGGCGGAGAAGGTGAGACTGCAAAAATTGGCACTGAAAGCCATTTGTAGAAAGCATGGGCTGTTGCCTAAAAGTTATCTTAAGGGCAGCCAGCGGAATAAAGGTATTTCTACGGCTACCCCTAGTTTACAGCAAGAGGTTGATGAATTTCCTCCAATGGATCACTAAAAGATAATCTTATTGGGGAGATCTCTATGGAAGATGAGGAAGTAGATGATGCTGTGAACTCGAGAAAGGATATGATCACAACAACTCTGGATTTCGAAGACTTCAAGTTTGTTTCTCTTGAAAAAATGGGCATTCCTCCAATACCTGATGACAATACAAAGTTAATTTTTGAGGGTCTACTGAATAGAGACAAAGAGGAGGAGGAAAAAGTGGTTAAAAAATGTCAACGTGTGGCAAAAGATTTTGTTGACCTTTTAGGCACTACCAAGGAAATCACAACAGATGATATTGTTGGAGATTTCTTAGCTGCTGAAGAGGTAGAGGAGTTGGTGTTGATTCTAGTAGAGGAAAATAAAGGCGGTACTTCAAAAGATCTTGAAATACCTGCTGAACAACAAGATGCTGTTTCCTCTCTTATTCATTAGATAAAGCCAAGAAAGAGAAAGAGAAAGAGGCCAAGGCAAGTAAGAGAAAAGAACAAGAAAAGGCAAAGAAGAATTCAGATTGTGAATGCTGGAATGGTATGAAGAACAAGGTCAACAACTGTTAGTTCTTGGGAACAAGAACTCTCTCAAGGAGGGGAGAAATGTCATGACCCCAAGGGTAGTAGATGTAATTGTACTGGAGTTGTTAGTTGTAGTTACTTGAGTTGGTTAGTGTGATAGTTGATTAGTTAGTTAATAACTGAATGTTTGTAAACAGCCTATAAGTAGGCTGTAGGTTAGAGAATAAGGGCTATCAATGGATTGAATGAAACATTCTGTTTTCCCTCCCACTCCTCTCCCCCTCTGTATGTCTAATACCTTTCCTTTCCTCCTCCATTTCTCCTCCTTTTCGTTCTGTTTTCTCCCTCCAATTCTGTTCTTTCTTCTTCAATTTCCTATTCAAACCTTAGTAAACCCTAGGGTTGTGACAGTATTGAAGATTTTGTTGGATATTTCCCCTTTGTGTAATGTATAGCACGTGGATGGAGCATATCAGAAGGGATTTTGAGGACAAGGAGCAGAAGCTTTTCTTGAAGAGCACCATTTTTGTTTTCCTTTTTTCTTGGATGAAAGATGGTAGTCCATTTTGTTTTGAGTTTCTTGTCCATTTTTTGGTTGACATCTTACTCTTATAGATCTTTAGAGCTCACCCAGAGGTTTGCATACCTGTCGGTGGTTCTTTGTTTTCTATAGTCTGGCTTTCTTATGTACAAAGTTTGTCCCTTAAATTTTCTCTCTTTTATATCTGTCATGGTTATGGATGACTGTCTTTCCTATTTTGTGATACAGCAGGCATTCTATGCTATTATTATGAGTTCAATTCAACATATCAAGCTACAGCTTCCTATATGTACCTATGGTCAGTCTGTGATGTCCCTTGGATAAAATGTAATACCTTAATTTGTGATTTGTTTTTGAACTTATCAAGAAAAGGTTGTGATTTGGTTTTAATCATGAATCTACACAGCTAGATATGAAATCTAACATGATTCTGAACTTGCTAGTATGCTTGTGTCAATTCACATTATAACATTTTGTAATTCCTGATAAGTACGAGGAATTTACTTAATCTACATATTGTGTTCTGATGCACTGGTAAACAGCATTTGAGATTTAAATCTGAACATTGTATGACTGCTTTTTCTACATGCACATTGTTATTATTATGGATAGTGATAATTCTGAAATGGAGAAATATGTTTTCTCCATTATTTGGAAAAATACTTTTTTCAAAAAAATTTATGCTTGGGCTGACTCCTATTTATTAGTTTTATAGAGGTTGTATCCTCATTCCTTGGTAAGACATTTACTGGCCATAGAATTATATTACAGTGTAGCATGTCTCCTCCTGTAGTAATTTGTGGAGGAAGTTGAAATTTACATGTCATGTTTTGCATCTCTTTGGAAACTTACCTTTCTGTTTTCTAGGGAAAGTTTTTTCTCACTGCCAGTTTCCCGTTGGCTCTTTACACAGATATGGATGCATGCTGATCAACACAAAATTGGTTTTCTTGGTAGAGCAGAGTTTTATAATGCTCTTAAACTTGTCACTGTGGCACAAAGTAAGCGGGAGCTGACACCGGACATTGTCAAAGCAGCATTATATGGCCCTGCTTCAGCTAAAATTCCTGCTCCACAGATTAATTTTGCTGCTGTTCCTGCTTCTCCTCCCAATCCTGTGGCAGGTATGCCTGTTCCCCAGTCACATGCTGTCTTGACAACACCAATCCAAAGTATGGGTCCAAGAGGGCCACAGGTGTTGACCTCTGCAAGCATGGGCCAACAGTATTTTCCATCTCAGCAAAATCACCTGGGAAAGCCACCACGACCAATGCCTCCTAGTACTATGTTCCGGCCACAACCGGGAATGCCTGGGGTAGGTACTATGGCAGCATCTGCTCATCCAAGTACAAATGTCTCTAATGATTGGCTTAGTGGAGGGGCAGGTGGCTCCTCAGCTGGAACTGCTACTCAAGTTTCCACCAGAGGGATTACTCCATTGACAGCTCAGGATGGTTTTGGGATGTCTGCAGTAGGTATGACAACTCCTGCACAACCTAGACCACAGACAACAGCTGGGGTAGTGCAAATTGCTGCACCAAAACCACATGATCTAACGCCATTCTCCCAGGTGGAAGTTAAAGATTCTAAAACATTGCCTGGTTCAACAAATGGGGTTGCATCTGACTCAGTTTTTGGAGATGTATTTTCAGTAACCTCGTCTCAACCAAAACAGGAATCTCCAGCACCTGCATCTTCTGCCACCAACCTGCCTGTTTCATCATCCACCGTCCCAGTATCCTCTGGGCCTCAACCTGCAGCTAAGCCAAGCACATATGGATCTTCACAGAATGCATTTGTTCAGCAAACTATGGGTGGTCAGCCTCAGCAAGTTCTGTCCATCACTCAAGCAAAGCAACAAGTTCCAGTCCAGAGTTCTGCAACATTTGGCTCCAACAGTACTGGTTTTCCAGTTGGTGCTAGGAATTCTGCTTCTGGCCAGTCTCAGGTTCCATGGCCAAGGATGAGCCCATCTGATGTTCAGAAGTACACTAAAGTATTTCTGGAAGTAGACACGGATAGAGATGGGAAAATAACTGGTGAACAGGCTCGCAACCTGTTCTTAAGTTGGAGGCTGCCACGAGGTGGGACGTCCTTCACTTTAGATCTAAACTTGAAATTTCTCTCTGTTCAGATCTCTCTTCTCAGAAGTTGAACTTTGTGTTTACCTTAATGTTTGTGCCTTTTTAAAAGAAGAGATAAGAAATAAGCAAACATATTAAGTGCTTCTGTGGTTGTATATTGGTTACTGGCTGTTGGCACTATTGCGTCGCCTCTTACCACAGGATATTATTGAATCATGAACTTCATTAAAGTGTTCTTGTGTGACAACTTTATTCTTTTCTTTAGATTTATGATTTTCTATGACTACATAGCCAACTTCAAGTTTTTGTTATGAAAATGACGTTTTAAGAAGATATATAGATGATGTGGATTGGTAGTGTTACACTAGAGAGGGAACAAGACACCAATTGATGAAGGAAGTTAAGTAGTTGTTCTTATTGAAGATAAATTCAGGTAGTTTCTTGAGATGATTTCGCCTTGTCCAGTGAAATGACATGATCGCCTTGGATATCTAGTCAGGGAGACAAGGCCATGTAATTTTCAGTTGGAGAAACCAGTTTTTGGGCCCAACACAAATAATTAACTCATTCCATGGTGTTTGGACTTCTTGTAGAGACTTGGAAAGATAACAAAAACAATGAAAATTTGAAAGATGCGAATGTGAAAAAAAGTCAAAAGATGTAAAGCTTTGGTAATTGTAATGCTAGTAAATAATGACAAAAGAGTATTACATGAAGTCACTAAGTTAAAGGAGAGGAACAGTAGACACTTCATTGTTTTTACTGACATCAAATATATATTGAAATTAGTTTAGGATATGAAAATCAAATTGAGGTGAGAAAAGTTTTGGATACAACTTAGTTTTGGAAGTACTAAGAGATCTATGTTTATTGTGCATAACAAGACCATTTAATAAATTTAGGAAATGATGGATCAATGAGGGAAAGGTGTCTTAGTACCAATGCATGAAAATTAAAGAGATATTCTAAATTCATAAGCTTTTGAGTTTTTACCATAAAGATATGGGAGATTGAACTCACTTTTTGTAGAATTAGAGAAAGTGTATTATAGGATTGTGTAGAAGTACTATCTGGGTAAACTCCAGGTTCCTCATGGGATGGAAATATATGTGGAGCAGTATAGAAGGATTTCTTATTATTTAACTCTTTGAGCTTTATAAAGCTGGTGCTATGCCACTGTGTACCATGAACTTTGCCGGTTGATTCAATTTTATTGGGTTCTGGGATGTATATGAACAATAGACTACTGGGCTGCTTTCAATTTATGTTATTTTACTTACAATTTTCTTAGTCCTCCTTGTAACCATGTTTTCTTTGCCTGCTCTAATTTCTCATCTCTTATATTATTCTGGTTGACTCAATGCATCTATTTTGACATCTCTCTTGATTTTGAAAATCTGTTTTCTATTTTTTTTTTTTTTTTTTTGTGAAATGGCGAGCCTTAATAGCTGCTCTTTTGCGATTGGACGGTCAAGAGTTCAAGTCATGGAGATAGCCTCTTTGCAAAGCAAAGTTAAGGCTGAGTACAAAAATGACCTTCCTTGACTCTTGCAAAGCAGGGAACATTGTGCACCGAGGACACCCTTCTTTCTAATTTTATTATTTTATTTTTTTTTTGCAAGTACAACCTAGGTTATATGGGTTTGTGTACAAGAATTTGGTGGTGTATCTAATTGTGAACCTTCCATAAACCCTTAATCTTAAGCTATTCTGATGTGTCTGGAAGCTAAGTGCAAGTACGTGTCACATTGTGAACATTTTAGATATAAAGCATATATTTCAATAATTGACGTATGATGATGTTATTAGTTCGGAATGTACTTGAAATTGAATGAAATTTAGGGAGGAAAAAGGATTTTTATCTTGCATCCTCATGACAGCACAAATTTGTCTTCTTTTACATGTGAGCTTCTTGTTCTTCAAGAATTGTTAAAATGAGAAAGTAAAAGTGCCTGCCTTGGTTGTAGGGACTGGGCACGTATCCCGTACTTGAGTCCTGTCACATCTGGAAAATGTGTACACAAGGGTTAAAAGAATCCGTGTAACCGTGGTGTAGCCACCATTGTGATATAGGATGTTTGACTCTGAGGCCAAGTTGCTGATTGTCAAATTATGTTCTTTCCACGTGGAATCCTCCTCATCTTTTTCTGGATGTTTGAGAGTTGATCTTGCGAGTATGGAAGAAGCAACAAGATGCAATAGGTCTCCTTACGGTCTAAAGTCTGGATTAATCAAACTGAGACTAGAAAGAGTGAATGAAAAGGGTTGTGAATGATGACTTCTTTCTCATATAGTTTCAGTTGTCTAAAATTAAGGTGATGCATCTGTGAATCTTGTGGTATTAAGCTATCTTGGCTTCTGGTTCCATCATTTGGATCTCTGTTGAAGTTTGAGAACATCCATTGTAGTCTGTATTTCAGGATCAGATTTGCTGTCTGTAATTCTTATGGCTTATTTTCTAAGGTCAGTTTTGGTGGCATTGACAAAAGAAATGTTGTGGTTAGGCCACTGTCTTTGAGCAAAGATGGTTGGATTGTTTATACTGGAAAAATTGTTTATGTGTTGAAAATAGGGCCATGGCTTGATTAGATAACAAAATGCGGGAAAGGAATCATATGCTTATTGTTCTATTGTTTGGTTAACTCCATTTTTTTCTCTCCTTTGAGGTGGGGGAGCTCATTATGTTTTTAAGTCTAATCTCTTGGCATGTGTGTGTATATATATATATATATATTTAATTCCAGTTACTTGGTATGTAGTTAACCCTCCGTATCTAGACAAAATCTTTCTTTCTTGCTTTTCCCTTCCTGGTTTATGCAAGAAATTTGTTGCATATACTTTACAAACTAGTTGGAATCAATTAAAATCTTGATATCCTTGTCTTCAATATTCCTCCCAAAACAGTATATTTATCATGCTTTTGTTATTGGTGTGTCAGAGGTCTTAAAAGAGGTGTGGGATTTATCTGATCAAGATAATGACAGCATGCTTTCACTGAGAGAATTTTGTATTGCACTGTACCTGATGGAACGGTATAGGCAAGGCCGGCCTCTTCCTAGAACACTTCCCACTAATATTATGTTTGATGATACGCTGTTGCCTGCCTCTGGTCAACCTGCCACTGCTTATGGCAATGCAAATTGGAGACCTACTCCTGGTACACATTTTCCTATGAGTTCTTTTTTCAATAATTTTTGAATAGAATATCAATAGAAGAAAACTAACATTGAGTGGGCGAACCATGTATGAAAAAAAGAGCAAAACAAGGTGTCTATGTATGTCCAGGTAAGAAAAACTTATCTAGAAACTGCAAAAAAGGAGCAGCAGAAAGAAATGCCCTTCCTCAACCACGAAAATAGAGCCCCCGAGAATGGTTCCATTCAGACAATGAATTGAATGCTTGAAGTCCTCAATTGCTCTTCTACTCTTTTTGCACCAAATGCTACATGTTGCTCTGGAAGGAGTAACATAAACTTGATATATTTTGTCATTTTTGTCAATAGGTTTGCAACAAGCGCAAGTTGTACGTGGTGCCCAGGCAGTGACTGCTGCTGTTGCTAGAGCAAGACAAACAAATCAGGATCCAGTCCGTCTCCCTGATGAAGATGTGCAGCCTGCTCAACAAAAATCCAAAGTTCCAGTTTTGGAAAAGCATCTATCGAGCCAGCTTAGTGAAGAAGAACAGAATTTGCTGAACTCAAAGTTCCAAGAGGCAACTGAAGCAAATAAAAAGGTATTCCCTGTTTCTTGTGTTTACTAAATTATCTGCTCTTTGGGCATGCCAAAGATTGGGTTATTTGCTATATTATTTTTTTAATAAAATAATGATTCCATTTACCCTCACAAACTTGGGAGCCTCTTGCATTGGGAATGTCCTTTAATAAATTCCATTTACATGAAAACAAGCTCCGATTATTTTGCAGTCATACACAGAATTTTTAGATTCTCTATTCACGCGTTAACCTGTTTGCTGGATTACTATCCTTCCTTACTTGTGCATGATGTGATAAGTATAAAGTTGTTAAAATAGTGGCTTGTGAGTGAATCTGATTTATGGTTATTGCCTAAGAAGCACAGGTATAGAGAGGACATGGATACAGACACAAACCATGATTTGTGACAACTTGGAAAAATGATAATATTTATAGAATCATTTGTCTAAGATGCAAAGAAATTTGTCTGCTTGAATTTTGGGCTTTGATTACTAAGGAATGGTACTTTACCAATAATGCCCGAGCATTGGCATTCCTTTGATGTTATTTTGTATCCATATGGTTCTCAACGTGTGTATGATATTGCCCTTGGCAGTCTAGCTTGTATCATCTTATTTAGAGGGTATTGTAGATCATCCAGAATTAGTAAGCATGTTGCATGGTACTCCCTCAATTATGATATTCATTACTTGAAGGGACTACTTGACATAGGGACATCCTAAGGAGGCGTCGATCTTGCAAGGTTGATAACCTCACTACAACAAGGTTGTCTGTCTTGGCAAGGTTAGTAACCCCACTACAACAAATAGTGGCTAAATCACCATCTCAGGATGCCAACTCAAGGATACAAAAATACTTAAGACTCTAGGAATCCTCAACTAAAGAAGAAAGCACAAGGAAAACCCTTGTATTGATAATAATCAACAACACTCAAGACATGAACAAAACATTATCCCAAGAGGGGTATTTATAACAGTAGTAAGGGGGTTAGGGGGGTTTAAATTTTTTTTACGTGGGACTCTAAATCCCATGCCCTGTAGCATGTATCCCTCCTTGAGAATTTTACTCCTCATTCATGTCCTAATTGAATCTAGGAATTTAGGTAATCAAAATAAAAGGATACAACATACAACAACATATCAAATATTTATCTTACTATGCGAGGTTAGCTATATGAATTCTAGCTTGGTAGCCATCTTTGTATATGGTCTTATCTTCTATAAGGCTCTTACAACTAATATCATACCTAAGTGTCTCCGTCAAAAGTTTTTCTTGATCTTTATCTACCTCTTTTACTAGATACTTGTTCCATTTTATCCACTCTCCTCATAGAAGTCTATTTGGTCTTCTTTTCATAGAACCAAACCATCTTAATCAAGTCTCACACATCTTATCTTCAATAAGAGCCATTCCAATCTTATTACAAATAATCTTGTTTTTAATTTTATATTTTCTTGGCTGTACATTCATTTTAACATCTTTATCTTCTTTATGCTCATATTTTGCACATGTCGGTGCTTTATTGTCCAATATTTACACCATCCAAAAAGGCTGGTCTTATAATTGTTTTATAAAATTTTATTTTACCTTTAATGAATCTTACCATCACTTAAAAACATCAGATGCACTTATTAGCTTTAATCTCCCTATCTTTTTGAATGAAGCCAAGGTATATAAGTTAATTTTTTGTTGGTATGACTTAATCATGCAGTTTTACCATAAAATCATCCACACTTATATTTTTACTAAACTTAGATTCAAAATATTCGGTGTTCAATCTACTTAACTTAAAAACATTTAGATTCTAAAATTTTCCTCCATATCTCAAGTTTACTATTTACACTGGCTTTTATCTTATCTATCAACACAATGTCATTGACAAATAACATATCCCAAGGCACCACTGCTTGAATATATTTAGTGAGTTCATTAATTAATAGGGAAAATAGGTAAGGGCTTAAAGCTGAAATGAAAAATCTAGGGCACAAAATGAAACCAGAAAGAACACGAGCAGGATTTTCAGCAGAGAGAAAAATAATCAAGCCTCTATTAGATTCTGAAAATGAGCTGCTTTAAATAGACAACTCATAACAAACACATAACTACCGCTTATTAAACATAACGCTAACTGAAAGAATAAAGAACAACATATGTAAAGCTGAGAGAAGAACATGATATGTAAACTAAACTACTCCAACAAAAGCAGATCCATAATGTAATTGAATTACAACAACAACAACATATCCAGCCGTTATCCCACTATGTGGGGTTGGCTACATAAATTCTAGACTTCTATGTGGGTTACATCCCAACAGATAGTTTGTCTAGAATTCATATTTGGATCCGACTAGGTTTTACGCTGGCTGTCGGCTACCTAACGCAACCCTCCTCCTTTATCCGGGCTTGGGACCGGCAGTGGATAATATCCCCTGGCAGAGTAATGATGAAATGAAGTTTGAACACCATCTTCACATGGAGAAATTTCATGAGATGGTGGTGAATGAGGATAATTGATATAGTTGTGTTCCATAACTTAGTTGACATGGTGAAACCAACAAGTACAATATGGAAACACAACAACCATAATGTAATTGAATTGTAATGGGAAAAACTTTAGTGTCTCCACTTGCTCTAACATGTGTTTTTACTCCATAATACATATTTTAATTAACCTATATATAAGCAATTCAGATCCTTATCTTCTTTAAAACCCTTCATAAGATTTATTGAGGAACTTTATCATAAGGTTCTCTAAATCTATAAACATCATATGTAAATCCTTTTGTTTATCTCTATACTTTTTCATTAGACACTTCAACAATTATATAGCTTCCATTGTTGACCTACCTAGCATGAAACCAAATTGGTTTTTAGACACCTTGGTTTCTCTTCTTAATTTCTAACCAATCACTGTTTTCCCAAAATTCATATTGTGACTTGTTAGCTTGATTCCTCTATGATTTTCATGATTGAGATCACTTCCTTTATTCTTGTAGATAGTCACTAAACTGCTCTTACTCCACTTGTCTGACATCCTTTTTCATTTAAGGATAACATTAAATAATTTCATTAACCAAAAAATGCCCTCTTGTCCTATGTATTTCCATGCTTCTATTGGCATATTATCTGGTTGAACTGGTTTATTATTCTTTGTCTTTTTCAATGGTTGCTTTATTTCATTTCGACATATATGTCTATAAAATATGTAATTCCTATCTTTGAAGTTACTAAGATGTTGCAACATAATGCCTGTTTCTCCACCTTCATTAAATAACTTAAAGAACTACTCCTGCCATATCTCCTTGATTGCCCTCTCATTTACCAGTACTTTTAGTTTTTGTCCTTTATGCATTTCACTTGGTTCAAATCTCTTGTCTCTTTCTCTTGCTTTAGCTAGTTTCTCTCTCTCTCTCTCTCTCTCTATATATATATATATATGTATATATTTCTCCATCTTTTGTATCAAGTCATCTTTATAATTTTTCTTAAGTGTTTTTACTAAGAGTCACTAACTACCATTTTTGCTTCTTTTCTTGGCCAAATGATACCTCTATATGTTTTCCTTATTACAGTGAGTCCTGTAGCAAGCTCTCTTAAATTTGATTCTATCTTGTACCTCTTCATTCCACCTCCATGACTCTCTTCGATTTGAGACTTTTACCTTTCTCTCCTAGAACCGTTTTTGTCGTATGTTGAATAGTAGTAGCCATGTCAATCTACTTCATTTTGCCTCTCTCCCTGTGTGATCTCTTTTGCCACAAACTCTTTCCTTGAAAATAGTTTGTTTTTCACCTTTTAAATCCCACAATTTGATTCTTGGGTTTCGCCTTTTTTTTTTTAATCATTTTTTATCCTCCATTTTGCATCAATGATTATAAGTTTGTTGATTTGTTAGACATTCTCCTGCTATAACTCAACAATTCCTGCAACATAAGTCATTCTCTTGTCTCATAAGAAAGTAGTCTATTTGGGTAGTTAATAAGCCATTTTTATATGCAATTAAGTGTTCATCTCGGTTTTTAAGCCTAGTGTTGGCTATGATGGGTTTTTATGTTTTGGCAAAATCCAAAATATTCTTACTCTTATTATTTTTTCTCCAAATACATGACCTGCATGTACATCTCTATACCCATTCCCTTTTTACCCACATGACCATTTAAGTCACCCCCCTATAATAATATTCTCACTTCTAGTTATTTCTTTTATCAACATCTAAATCTTCCCAAAATTGTCTCTATCTCCTCTCTTAATCCAACTTGCTGACATATGTATGAAGTATGAACAATGTTCAAGGTTTCTTGTTCTAGAACTTTAGCTATAATAATCCTGTCTCCTATTCTCGTCACATCCACTATCCCATCTTTTAAAGTTTTATGCATAGTAATCCCTACTTATGTAGATGTTCCTGTCAAAGTCTCAATATCTCATGATCCAATCCTTAATCTTTGATCTTGCACTTCTTTACACACATCCATCCATGAAAATGCAAGAATCCTTGCAAATTTAAGACTACATCTGGGTGCCAATGTAGCTACTAACTTTCCCATTATGTTTGAGCAGTGTAGCACTTCTCTGTGAAGGGATATGCCCAACGGTTTTTCATTTGTCTGTAATTCACATTATTTGATTTGACAAGTGTTACATTAGCCGTTGACTACCTAACACAACCCTCCTCTATCTGGACCAGCTGTAGATAGGAACCTGTTATTGAGTGCATAAGTGGTTTGGCTAGTGATGTTCCTATGTGTTCATTTTGCTTTGGCCAGTCTTATTTCCCTGTCCATTGCCCAAGGGTCCCTGAAAATTTTTGACTCCTTGTTCACCCTAACTCTGGGAGTTTTGAATTTCTGCTCTTCATTGAATTGAGTTGGCTTCCAGCTCAGTTTTGAGGGGAAACATGTTTATAACATTTATTTGGGAGAAAAAATTATAGGTCTTTGAATCTTTTCTTTCCATGGTGCAAGAATCAGGTCAATCTGATGTCAGGATCTAAACTTATGAACAAAATACTGGGGCTAATCTAGTGAGCCATACCTTTACTCGGTTTGCTTTCATCCCAAGGCCAGTTATATTGGAAATATATAAACATCTTGTAAGTAAAAATTCACGAATTTAATTTTATTATCTTGTATCCTTATATTCTGAAAGAGCAAGTATATATAAATTAAAAGTGTAGGCTATTTTTGGAATACTTAATTTTTTAATAAAGTTCTTCATTTATGTTTTGATCTGTCTTATATTATTGGTGAGATCTAATAAAGAAATTATACGGAAACCTTGCAGAGAGCTCCATTTCTTTTTGTTCATGAAATTTTCTATATCTAATTCTTCTTGGAGTTCAGTGCTTATTGAGGCAAAATTGCTCTGTCAAATTATCATCTTATTTTTTTCTTTGGGCTTCAGTACTGTGCTAACTGCATCAATTTCACTCTGAAGCCTTGTTTATTTTGAAGTTCTTCGGGGGAATAAATTCACTCGATTTGAAGTGTGCAAGGGTTGTTACCAAGAAACTTCCTTTTTCAGATCAGTATAATGATAAATCTTTCTATTTCTGATTTCAGGTAGAAGAATTGGAGAAGGAAATTTTAGATTCTAGAAAGAAGATTGAGTTCTACCGCACCAAGATGCAGGAACTTGTGAGTGTTCGCCACTTTTTCCTTTTTGATTCTTGTTATTCCCTCTAGTAATTTATTGTGCACACCTTGTTAAGAATGAATCATTTGATTTATTCTTCTGTACATTTTGGGATTAAGATTATGTCTTAAAAGTTAGTCCTGGGACAGTGCCATGAGGATTGGCTGGTTGAAGAAGAGAGATTTTTTTTTTTTTGGGGGGGGGGGTTGCTGAAACATAAAACATTAGAAGATAAAATATATGGCCAGCTGATATGGTACCATCAATTCAATGAAAACGTGAAAAAGTTGCATGGGTATGATCATACTTATGAAGATTCTCTATAGGTTATTGTTGAGAATCCCATATCGCCTCCACAAGGGAGACCTGGGCTATATATAAAGAGGAGGATCTCTCCACCTGTTAAGTTAGCTTTTCAGTTTGGAGTTCTACCTCTAACTTTTCACATGGTATCAGAGTTAACCCTTGGCTGTCGTGGTCATGGACCAGTACACTGCCGATCACCTGGGCATGTATCAATTACTGGAGAAGTTCCGGCGTGGGGGGGAGTGTTGAGAATCCCACATCGCCTCCACACAAGAGACCTGGGCTATATATAAGGAGGAGGATCCCTCCACCTGTTAAGCTAGCTTTTCAAGTTGAAGTTCTACCTCTGACTTCTCGTTATTTTCAAATTATTTCAGGGTTGAGAACATTTCTTTCTCTTTACATAATTGATTTCAGGGTTGACAAAAGTTTCCTGGTCTGTATTGATCACCCCTTTGAAAAGAAAAATTATCCTTAAAGTACATTCTTGCATGGATGACAAAATATGAAGAATAAAAAATACTTCCTCAAAGAAGAGTGATGATATAACTTTAAAAGAATGAGTAATAAAAAGGAAACGACATAAACACGTATTCCCTTCATTCCTTGAAATAGATTTTTATTGAATCTTATTTTGCTTCATTCTTGTCTGTTCACCCCCTCTCCTCCAACCACATTTCTTGGAAAGTTACAGTTTTCTTCTTTCTTTATAAATAATATTGGGGCAATTGAAGCTTGTTGTCAATACGCTAGGTGGCTTAGTTATTTCAGTATCATTAAGTCATGTTATAATTAAAGTTGAGAAACTTGAAAGCATCCTTACCCGTAAGGACTTGTCTATTTTCTAGACCTTTCTTGTCCTTGGTCAACTATAATTTTTGGGTAAGACAGTCCTTGAGTTAGAGAGCAAATAAGAATTCAGCAGAATTTGGAAAATGGGGGTTCCCTGTTAAACCAGTTGCTTTTAGCTCACTATTAATGAATGTTGAAATTCTCTTTGGAGGGTACAAGCAATGGGATATAATTTCTGTGTTGTGGCTTCCTCAACCTGTGAATATAGTAATGATTTTCCAGCAATTTCTTTCTCTTGCTGCTCCTGGCTCAAACCATGCATTTGAAGTGTTCTTTATAGTAAAGATCTTCAGGTGATAGTTAGGAACTTCTGTAATTTTGACAGCCTGTTCAAGTTATGGAAATTTCTTCTTGTAATTTTAGCCAGTATTTCTGTTAGCGCTAGAAAAATGTGGAGGTGGTCCTATAATAGTATGACATAGTTATCAAAAAAAAAAAAAACAAGAATACTCACTTGGACATGTTGCCGATGGCATCAGTCTTAAATTTGATCTAGCCCTTTTATATGGTGCAATCTAGTCAAGTTCCATGTGTTGGCACAAATAGGTACCCAAAAGTTCATGATTAGTTGTTTCTTATATAGATTTCATTTTGTAAAACATTTTCCTGCTATTGTCATAAATATAGGGAAGTTTGGGGTCCAAGAATGATCGGGAGATATATCTTACATTTTCAATGTTCTGGAGGAAAAGGATGGTTTGTGGGACTAAACAAAAGTACTGCATATGATTTGAAAGTAGCTTTCCAGACAATTAATTGCAAGAGAATGCTGCTATCAAGGAGGAGGATGTAAAAGGGAATCATATCCGATGGTGCCAGGTTGTCACAGGATTGCAGTTGATATAGCTGGGTGAATTGTAATTAGTTGATTGTTTGAATAGGCGGGAATATTAGTTGGGCAGTTAGGCCTAATTTTCAAATTCAAACTATTTTGTAATTGTTGATCAAGTGGTCATTGGTGCCTATTATGGGAGCCGGATCAGTATATAAAGCACGCTGATACCGCTCCATACCATTCAAAGAATTATCAATACAAAATCTCTCTCCCGCCACTTCTTCTCTCTTCTCTCTTTAACTCTCGTTTCCCCCTCTTTTCTCTTTGTTCTTCCCCCTCAATTTACCAATTCTCCTCAATTCAAGGAAAATTTCCCCGTCAAAATTCAATTCTAACACAGGTCTCCTTTTCACATTACCACCTTTTATGGTCTGGAACTCTTGAATCCACAATATAACTGGAGGTAATGCCTAAAACAATGCCTTTATTGAAACTTATACCGGACAAGTGCATAACCATATCAGAGAATTGTGGGAGGCCCTTATACAAGAAGGAAATTCCTATCTAGTTACTCTCTTATAATGGAAGAGATAGGTGTAGGAAAGAAGACTCCACAGTTTTAGCTGTAGCTTACTGGCTTTGTGCAAGGTAGCTACTAGGAGATAGATGCTGCAATCTCTGCAGAGAACTAATTGTTATGTAAGACACCTGAGTGCCTTTATTAGTAAAGCCCAACAAGTGCTATTCTGTAACATAAAAAGCTCAATTTTGCTTCCTTTAACAATTATTGGTATATTAAGATTTTATCCTCATAATATAACAAGTATAAAGCAACTACTTGGCTGCTCTGGACTTTGATTAGTTTGAGCTGTGGGAAGCATTGTGCCTTATGGAAGAACCTAGGGAGTGGTAGGGCAAATATTGGAGAAACTATGGTTTCTGGGATGTGCAAAATGGGGAATTGAATGTGGTAGAAGGAAAGTGATCATTTTACCTGCAGATTTTTCCATAACATCTTTCACACCTATGTATAGAGAAAAAAGAGTACCCTTTCCGTTTAAGTAGCAATGTTATTTACATTTGTTTGAATTATTTGATCGAGAAAACTATAGTCACATAATTGATGGACAATCAAGGGCAAGCCTTAGTAGCAATGGTGAGATTGCTCCTTTGTGACTAGAAGGATATGGGTTTATATTGTGGAAACAACCCCTTTGCAAAGTAAGGGTAAGGATGCTTTCAACAATGACCTCTCCTCAACTCTTGCAAAAACAGAAGCATTGTGCAATAGGGTTGCCCTTTTAATTGATTGAGAATCAATGATAACATGGAGGGATGCTAGTTTGTACTGTGACATCTTCCGGTTCATCATTTCCCCTTAACATAAAGATGTGAATGGTCATCACAATCTTATATTGTCATTCCTTAAGGTGATTTCCTTGTATCTTTGCAAGGTTTTGAAATTATTATTATCTTTCCTTTATTTCGTCGTCATTGCCATAGTTCCTTTCCACATGGAACTTTTAACCTGCCACAAACATGATATGTTTTCCAGTTAATTATTCCTCCTCGAATTCAGTTGTGTTCCTTTTTGCTCTCTTGTTCAACATAAATTGTGATATTGGCCTCTATTATGGTGATTTGCTTGGATCTCTGTAAGGTATTTAAATTACAATTCTTCTCTTTCCTTCATTGGAATATTGCTGCCAGAGTTCCCTTCCAGATTTCAACTTGTAAACTGTCCTGTGATTCTATTTTAATATTGTAACATTAAGCATGCCCATTTTGCTCTCGTGGGAGTGGTATTGAGTCAAAGATATGAAAGATAGCTTTGCAACAAGAAAATATCTAATGCAGAATCCAGCATCACTTTAATAATCACCATTTTCTCACCCTATGTATTTCTTTAGTCTTTTTTCTTCTTAACTGGCAGGAATGACCACCCTTCTTGCTACTTTCTAATTTAAGTATAATGCTGATATGGTCTAATTTTCCTTTGTCCCATAGTTTCCACCCCCCACCCACCTTGTTTCTGTCATATTCCTTTTGGGTAAACTATTAAGTGGTCCCTCCCAACTTACAATCTAGTGTTAATGCCAACCTTAAATTTTTAAAATTTCTAGTTAAGCCCTCCAACTTTCTTGTTATAGTTTGTGTAGTCTAATCTATTAACAACAATAAGGTATGTTATCCTGGTGTATTGTGTTTCTTATGATTGAATTTTAAGATTTAACTTAAGAAAATAATAATTAAAAAACAGATGTAGAGGAAATGAAGGATTGATTGTCCTAAGTAAATTTTTAGTTTAAATGGTATGGCTGATAAAAATTAATATATGATCAATAATTAGATATTTTACTTGAAACAACCATTGATTTTCTTTATTCCTCTATGTTTCTATGATTTTGTCAACATATGCTTTGTTTATATGCTGAAATTAGGTCAAATAGGAAGGGCTTGTTATATAATATAAGAGGTCTTCTCACACTTACGAACAGATTGACCTACGCTCACTTCAAAATGAGAGTTGGAGGGTTTGTGCAAAAAAAATTAAAAGTCAACATTAGAAGTTAGAGGGACCATTGAGTTATTAACTCTCTCTGTTTTTTTCCCCCTTCAAAAATCTTTTTCCCATAGTACCTTGTTGCACTCATCCTTTTGCCTATTTTCTTTCTAAGACTTCAGCTTTCTACTTTTTTGATTAGCCAATTGGTTACTATTTGTGCCCACTCTATAACATGAAGAAAGCTGTGTTATGGTTATATGTTGTTAAAAACCAATGATACTCATTCTTGGTATCTTATTACACTCATCCTCACACCATATGCTATCTTCATATTGTAGCTTTAAACTTGAAACTATTGTTCTCAATTTCCAAACTCTTATTACCTGACTACTACATAGTTGTTGGAAATCCTGGAACCAGCCCTAAGCCCTTTGAAAAGATCTCTGTGATTGTCAGGACCACTTATAATCCATCTTTTTGATGCTTGGATGTTATGTATGCTCCAGATTTGGAGGCATCTGCCGCTTAGTAGCTTATCATAGGTGGTGCCCTGAACTTTAGCTTCTATGGCAATGAAAATGAAAGATAATGACAAAATTGCTAATTTAATCTAAAAGTATTGTTATCAACTGCACTTTATCCTGACCAAGGGTCAGTGACACAGCATCTATAATGTCAATTGACTTGTATTTAGGGCAATAAACGTTTCATATGTTGTTGTAGTGATTTCCTTGATGCATTCATGTATAGTGCTAATTGTCTGGAATTTATTTTTGGTCAAATTGTTTTAGTTCTGGATTGGGTAAACAATTATTTCAGATGCAACTTCCATTTAGTTTGTCCAGTTGTTGGACTAATCACAGGCAGACATGTAATCCTTTTTAAAGTGATCTTTGCAGGAAAATCTTAAAACTCATGTAGTTGATCAGGGTGGATTAGCTAATATGGATCTTTGTTGTCTTGTATAGACAACTCAATTCTCACTCCTGATCTCTATAGACAAATAGAATGTGATAATATTATTCATAATTTTGGTTCTCTGAGTTACATGGGAGAATAATATATTTTCTTTGTTTGTTATTTTCTCTTTGGGCAGTAGTTGCCTAGGTTTTGGAAAGCTGATACCAGATTTATTGCTCTGTACCCTTAATGATGATGCGTTGTTTGGTATCAGATTTTATACAAAAGCAGATGTGACAATCGATTAAATGAGATCGCTGAGAGGACATCAGCAGATAAACGTGAGGTACTTAGTCTTCAAGCCCTTTTACGCCGGCCACATTAACTTTTGTTCCTTACTGCTCTAATGGACAATGTTTTTTAGGCTGAATCACTTGCAAAAAAATATGAAGAGAAATACAAGCAGAGTGGAGATGTAGCCTCTAAATTAAGTATTCAAGAGGCCACATTTCGTGATATTCAGGTAATATCAGTAACCTCTTTCAGTTTAATGATGGGAAATAACTGTTTTCAGCTTTTATCTAGTTCAAATGTCCATGGTGCACAGGTGCAGTAAGTACTGATATCCTGTGATTTACTTTAAAGTCCTCCTTGAGTAATATTCTATTGTGCTGAATTCTTTTTAGGAGAAAAAAATGGAGTTGTACCGGTCAATTGTCAAAATGGAACAAGATGGAAAGGCTGATAGCATTCAGGTATATCCTGGTGCTGATTACTTTCTTGAGACCCTCAAAAGACTTTTCTGATTGCAGTTTTCTGGTCTTGGCAGGCTAATGCTGATCAAATTCTATCAGAACTGGAAGAGCTGGTGAAATCCTTGAATGAACGCTGCAAAAGTTACGGATTGCGTGCAAAACCAACCTCACTGGTTGAACTACCTTTTGGTAAATTTCTGCATTACCAACATTCTGGTGTTACCATACTTGTTTTTGGACAGTTTTGAAGTATCTGTAGACAACTGTTTATTCCAAAGGCTCTAACCCAATATTTACATTAATTTTTTTCTTATATCTGGGCTCACATTTAGGGATGTAAATGGGGCCCCAATTAACCCCATTTACATACTTGTTTTAATACATTTTCAAAGGAGCCTTATACCTATATCCTCATTTTTATATTTGTTTTAATGTTAAATGGGATTAATTGGTCCCATTGGGGACCCATTTGCATCCCTACTCACATTAATACATATATTTCCTATTTTCCAGTAATGTAAGAAAGGACTTTACATTCTGAACTGACCCTTCAGCAAAACTTTTTCTAGGATTTGTGATGAATTTATGGTTAGAGTCGGTTGCAGGCACTGGCATATCAAACCAAATGGTTTGCCCTTAAATGTTTCTTGATATCTAGTACCGTTCTTGGTTTCCCAAATCTCTTTCCCAGTTTCATGTATAAAATAATATTGGATTCTAGTTTCTTTGACTAGGTTGATTAATGTTTAGTTCTTTTAGCTTTCTGGTTAACTAAACTTATGCATTGCATTTCCTAATGTAACTCTTTTAGTTTAACTGGGTTTTGGTCAATTTCTATCTTGTTTTTTAATTCTTAGGTCTCTCCTTTAGTAGATTACTGTCTTATTATTTTGAACTTCCATGGCATACTTTTCAAACTGAATGTATATATATATATATATTTTTGCTTGGAGTTGAACTCAATATTAAGAGACCATTTCATCTTTCTTATATTGTGGCACTGGCTGGTTACTCTCCTTCACAAAGTTTGAACTGTTTGGAAATTGCTTTGAAAGATCTGTTTGACTTTTTGTCTGTTGGCATATCAACTCTTAGGCAGCCATATATTTTGAGGAAGCAAAATTAATTTGGTTTTTTTATGATGTTAGGCAGCAAATGTTAGGCAGACTTAACAAAAGTTCCCTCTTTCGGAGATGCAAGATAAAAATAGTTCCATTCTCTGATTTATCTCATCTTTTCTTCTGATCTTGTTAATAACATTTATCTTTGTCTTCCTTTCTTGTTGGTTTTGTTAAGGCTGGCAACCTGGTATCCAAGAAGGCGCGGCTGATTGGGATGAAAATTGGGATAAGTTTGAAGATGAAGGTAGGCCACATTTGCTTATGAGATTAATTGGAAATTCCATTCAAATATCCTCTTGCTGAGAAGTGTTTGATGACTGGGTTCTAGTAGCCCTACTACTTGTTGCTTTATCGTACTTGTATTGGCATTTAAAATGCATCCAACTTCCCTTTCTGATTTGCCCAAGTATGTACAGATTCTGGTTTTGGGAATTCAAATGAAGTGTATTACTTTGTGGTTGTGTCCTTGATTAATTCTTACCACTTACAGGTTTCAAATTTGTCGATGAGCTCACTCTTGATGTGCAAAATGTCATAGCCCCTCCTAAACCAACATCCTCCTCTGTTCAAATCAAAGCATCTTCCATAAAAGATAATGTAGCAGCGGATGTTTCTTCAGATAATGCTGATCAGAAGTCAGAGCCGCTACCTGGTGGAGAGCAAGGGAACCATAATGACACTAACAGCAAAGACAATGTAGCTAGAAGTCCACCAGGCAGTCCAAGTCATGCTTCTGAGAGCCCATCTGAGAAGTTTCAAAATTCTCCATCTAGAAAAAGCTTCAATGCAGATGGCTCACCCCATGCTGCAGAGACCCAGAGGTATGGACTTTAATTTGTATATTTCTTCCTCTTTTGTTGGCTTTCAATTTTGTATTAATAGCTAAGCCTTTACATTATTGTGCCATCATATATTACAGAAGAAGGCTAATTCTTATTGAAAATCTAAAAGTAAAATCATACTTGTGCAGTGAACATAGGGGAGCTGAATCTGTTCTCTCAGGGGATAAAAGCTTTGATGAACCAAGCTGGGGTACATTTGACACTCATTATGATACTGACTCAGCCTGGGACTTCAGTTATGGTTCTTCTAAGGTATATGAAAATTTCTTGACGTGGCAATCAATTTTGTGCAGTCCATTAATTAGAGATACACTGTGTGATTATTTATGCTAGGTTTTGATCCATATCCTTCTATCATTTGCCCTTTCTTTTCTTTTATGTTAGATGAGATTCTTGTTCTACATGTGTGTGCTTACAGTTACATTGCGTTTACCCTTTGAGAAGGGTGGGGAACCAAAGGGAAGTTTTTTTAATTGGCAGAAGAGAACAGGTTTTTTTGTTAGTAAAAAATGAAAATGAAGTTACAAAGAATGATGGTGAAAATTGCTGGGCCCAAGTAAAACTTACTTTTTGATTTTTTTTTCCCCTGATAAGTAAAAGGTACATACATACCATAAAGCACTGCCAAAAGGGGGCGGAAACTCTGTCAAAAAGTTGTAGAGGCTACAAATTAGAACAATAAAAATGTGCTTAAGCCCTAAGAGGCACATAGTTATCTTTTCATAATTTAGAACAAATTGATTATTATTGTTGTTGAATTGGGAGCACTGGAATCACTCAATCTTTACCAATTAATAGCCAGATAAACACATGGTTTGATCCCCAGAATAACGGAAACTGAAAATACAAATTAAGAACATAATGGAAATAGGGAAAAGATACGCAAACCAAACAAGAAGCATGACAGATTTATCTTGGTTTAGACCGCAATAGCGATCCTACATCCAGCCTTAGTCCCAAGAGCAATTCACTATGAAATCTTGAAGAAAACAGTACAAGAACCCTCTTCTCTCACACGAGTACAATACTCTATGAGATTACAAAGAACTCTCTCTACAAGCCTTTCCTCTCACTTTATAACAATTTACTCGTATAGCATTTTCATGAATGATAAATCGCGACTGCCCACCTATGCCTCCTATTTATAGACAAATTAGGGCTATAATTACGAGAACTCATAACAGAGAACACAATCTCTAATATACCTCTTATAATACTACACAAGTTAGACTCTCTAACTTAGTTTTTTTTCTAGCTGCTTGATTCACCCGAGAATTCTCCTGATTTCTTCTTAATCTTCTAGGCTATACTCAATGCAAAACACAACAATTCTCCACCACTATGCATGAGTAATGCCTAAACCCGATTCCATCAACTTGCTCTTCCTCAGGACTTGCAAATAAACTGGTCATTCACAAATATAAACCTGTAAAAGTCTTAAACAATGGTGTAATTTAGATATAGGGATTGCCTTAGTGAACATATTAGCTACATTTTTCTTCACCTACAACCTTAATCAGATCTATTTCCTTTCTTTCAAGTACTTCTCTAATAAAATGGTACATTACATCAATATGCTTTGTTCTCTTATGGTGGGTTTGATTCTTTGCTAAGTGTATAGCACTTTGGCTATCACACTTTAGGTCAGCCTTAACATTTTTTTCTAATAATTCACTTAATAATCCCTTCAACCATAGGGTCTCTTTTATAGTTTCAGTGACAACTATATACTCGGTCTCGATGGTTGAAAGAGCCACCACAGATTGTAGGTTAGTTTTTCAACTAATGGTTGAATTCCATAGCTTGAAAACATACCCTGTAAATGACCTTCTTTTGTCCAAATCTACTGCATAATCAGCATCAGTGAACTCTAGAATGTTAGGCTTTTCTTCTACACTAGTTCCACCATAAACTAAAGCCATTTTTTTGATCCTTTAAGATATCTAAAAATCCACTTAACAGCAGCCCAATGATCCTTTCCTGGATTAGCCATGAACCTATTTGTAACACTCATGCCATGGGATAAATCCAGTCTACTGCACACCATACAATACATAAGACTTCCTAAAGCACTAGAATAGAGAATCTTGCTCATTTCTTTAGTGCTCTTTCATCACTTAGGGATTGTATATGAGATAACTTGAAATGTTGAGCAAAAGGAACATTCACTTCCTTTGCATCAAGCATTTGAAATTTCCTAATTAGCTTCTCAAGATAGGACTTTTGAGATAGCTAGAGCAATCTTTGTTGTCTATTTCTTGATATTTTTATCCCTAAAATCTTTCTAGCCTCTCCTAGCTCCTTCATTTCAAAGGTTGATTTCAACTTCAGCTTTAAATTTTGGATTTCCTCATCCGATTGACTTGCAATTAGCATTTCATCAACATAAAGGAGAAGATAAATTGAGATTTTAGCATAAATATGTTTTACAGACACAACAATCAAAAGTACTTATCTTGAATCCTCGGTTGATTATGAATGTGTCGAATTTCCTATACCACAGTCTAGGGGATTGTTTAAGTCCATATAAGGATTTTTCAGCAAACATACTTGCTCTTTCTTACCCCTAATTTTGAATCCTTCTAGCTGTTCCATTAGAATATCCTCTTCTAATTCACCATGTAGAAATGCAGTGGTCACATCCATCTGCTCTAGGCTTAAGTTTAAATGGGCAGTCATAGCAAGCAAAATTCTAATAGAAGTGTGTCTCACAACCAGTGAGAAGACTTCATTAAAATCTACCCCAGTTACTTGGATAAAACCTCTTGTTACTAACCTAACTTTATACCCAGGTTTTTGAGCAATTCCTGCCCCATCTTTAATTTTAAACAACCACTTACATCCTACCACCCTTTTAAGGGTTTGTCAACCAAGATCCAAGTATCATTCTTTCTCAATGACTCCATGGAGTATTTTTTGATCTAACAACCTCTTCATGCGAGAGAGGCTACTTAATGAAAGATTGTACTAAAAACTTAATGAAAGATCATACGAGAGAGGATCTCCAGCTATTTCCACTGCACTTGACAGTGCATAAGACACCAAATATAAGAATCCATACCTCACCGGTGGTCTACTTATTCTCCTTTGCCTATCTTGGGCTACATTGTATCTCCTAGGTCTGGCTGACTATCTAAGCTAGAGGAACCAACACTTTCTTATTGCTGGTCTGCTGCTTGATCAGTGGGACTATCGAAGGCAGCATCATGTACTTCATCTTGCTGTTCTAATTCCACAGTCTTAGATTTTCCTTTATATCCTCTAACTTATCTTTCATGAAGGAATTCTCATCAAATGTTACATTCCTACTCACTATAGTTCTTGGCAATCCTTCTTCCAAATTCCATAATTTGTATCCCTTATCCCCTACGATGACCAATAAATAGGCATCTCTTGGCTTTAGGCTCTAATTTGCCTTGCTTTACATGGGCATAAGCTATAAACCCAAATACTCTTAGGTGATCTAGGCTTGGCTTATGGCCATTCCACATTTCATAGGGTGTTTTAAACCCTATAGCTGCCGATGTAGACCTATTTGTTACATATGCAGCTGTAGTTACAGCTTCACCCCAAAAAGACTTAGGCAACCTAGCATGAAACAACATGCATCTCACCCTCTCAAGCAGGGTCCTATTCATTCTCTCAGCTAGGCCATTTTGTTTAGGGTTTCCAGGGGCTGTAAGGTGTCTGTCTAAGGATGCCACTTTCACTACACATTTGAGTAAAAAATTTTTTACAAAACTTTAGGCCATTATCAATCCTAATGATCTTGATTTTCATACATTTTTGTTCTCTATCATGATTTTTCAGGTTCTAAAAGCCTCAAAGGTGTGATCTTTTGATTTCAAAACATACCCAAACCATCCTAGAGTAATCATCTTAGTGTTCTAAAAATCGGTCTAGGCGGCCGCCTAGGCGCCGGTGAGGCGCTAGGCGGCCCCTGGCCACCCCGAATATGGCCTAGTCGGCCCCTCTAGGCGTCGGCCCGATTAGTCGGGCGGCGGCAGCGCATAGGCGGCCTAGGCGGCGCCTAGCCGCCTAGGCGCGCCGCCTGAGACACCAAATTTTTGGGTTTAAATCTTACCCGTTGTCGATTCCGAAGCCTCTCTTACTCCTCTCAGCCGTCTCGCCATCTCAGCCCAAGGCCGCCGCTGCCTCAACGCCGTCGGTACCTCCTCGCTGCCTCCAGCTCCATCGCGACCTCCTCACAGCCTCTACACGTTCAAGCGTCGTCCTCGCTATTGCTTCCTCGCTGCGTCAACGCCGCCGCCGCTGTCAAGCTGCTCCACCTCCGCTTCCGCTTCCGCTTCCGACCCCCCCTCTCTGTCTCTCTCTCTCTCTCTCGCGCACGCGCGCGCGCGCGGTTTGCTGGTGTTACAACACCTGATAGGGTTTATATGTTATATATATATATATATTTTCTTTCTATTTATATGTTAAATATATTAGATATATATATTTTTCTATTCCTATTTATATATTAGATTAGATATATATATATTTTCTATTTATATATTAAATACATATCTAATATATAAATGTTAGATATATATATTTTTTTATGTCACTTTTAATTTTGATTTAATTGAAAATAACATCAAGTTACATCATAAAGTTAAAAAAAATAAAAAAAATCAACAATTTTTCTAATCCTGCCTAGGCGCCCTAGGCGCTAGGCCCCAACCTGGCGCCCGACTAGCGCCTAGCGCGTTTTAGAACACTGATCATCTATGATTGATAGAAAATATCTTGCCCCTCCATGAGTTAAAATCTGACTAGGGCCCCACAAATCTGAATGTATATATTCTAAGGGCTTTCGAGGTGTGAATTGCTTTCTTAGGGAATTTTACTTTTGTAGACTTACCAAAAATGCAAGATTCACATTTATCTAACTCTGTTAAATTTTCAGCACCCAGGATTCCTTGGTTGGACAGTTCTCTAAGGCCTTGCTCACTTATATGGGCCATCCTATAATGCCACAATTTAGTGTGTTCATAGGTTCTGTTTTCACCTATAGCTGCATCACCACATAATGTGGTTGCCTGCAGCACATATATTCCATTTTGCAGGATAGCTTTCATGCAAATAAGTGAGCCCCTAGCTATCTTTAGAAGCTACCTTTGGAACTCCACCATCCCCCATTACTTTTATCCAATTCACCCATGGAAATTAGGTTCCTTTTTAATTCTGAAACATATCTCACAGCAGTTAGAGTTTTAATTATTCTATCATGCATCTTAAGTTTTATGTCTCCAATTCCCTTAAAATGTTACTCTCTTGGTTGTTTCCAAAATTACTTTACCGCCTGCAATATCTTTATAGTTTAAGAATCAATCTCTATGGGGTGTCATATGGAATGAGCAACCCGAGTCAAGCACCCAAACCTCCCTATCTTCCTTGCTAGATACAGCCAATGCATCAGTACTATCATAATCAAACTCACATATGGAGGATGAAATTTCAGGATTTAATTTTTCTTTGAATTCCTTCTTTCTTTGAGGGCAATGCTTCTTAATGTGCCCTTCTTCATGGCAGTGGCGGTGATAGTACTTAATTATTTTTCTGTCATTTCTAGATTTAGACCGAGATTTGCCCCTATTCCTAAAGTCTCTTCTTTCTGTCCTACTCCTAACTACAAGAACATCTTCTGTTGTGTTCTTGCCCTCTACTTTCTGCTGCAATTCCTTAGAGTTTAATGCTCCAATTACATTCTCTAAGGTCTATGTGTCTCTAAAACATCTCTACCATGTTTTAGAATGTCCACAAAGGTTTCAGAGGATTCTGGCAAAGAATGCAATAAAACTTGGGCTTTGTCTTCATCATCATATTTTACCTCTATGTTTTCTAAGTGAAGACATAGTTTATTAAAATCATCTATATGGTTTTGAAGTTCCTGCCCTTCTTGCATCTTAAAGGTAAAGAACTTGGCCTTCAAATACAGCCTACTAGAAAGGGACTTTGTCGTATATAGGCTTTTTCTAATTTCAACCAAAGTTCTGTAGCAGTTTCCATTTTTGAAACCTCTCTCAAAACTGTCTCCAAGACTCAAGATCAACGTATTGAAGGCTTTCTGTCACGGTTGTTGGACTGTTGTCCACTACTGGCTTAGTATATTAGATTGTTCTAGTAAACGATAGTAGAAAGGAAGGTGTAGGGAAGAGAAGAAGAAGAAGGAGAAGGAGAAGGAGGAGAAGAAGGAGAAGAAGGAATGGAGAATAGAAGAACGTTAGAGAGAATGTAGAGAGTAGGCTGGAAATTCTCTATTGATTCTTGATACCGATTCTCATGAACTGTTTGGGCCTATATAGCTATCCTAGGGGCTGCCACAGCAGATTGCAGCTCCCATAACTAACTATTTTGTCCTATTCCCAAACACCTTTACAGCTGGACATTCTCTCTAACAAACTACCAGCTGGAATAAAAGAAAGCATATGGAATAATAAAGAAACATAGCAAGCAGTTAAAGAACATAACAAGAAAAATAAATCCGCAACAAAATCTGGGCTTGGCTCCGTGACAATGCCCTTCCCTTCGGCAATTTCTTGTCCTCAAGAAATATGTAGGAGGCTGGCGGTTCGGGGAAACTGTTGCAGCAATTGGGGAAGGTACTCCCAGGAGTCTTCCTTACCGGTTCCTCCTTGCCACTTGACTAGCACCTGCATAAGAGGAGCTCCTTGATGGTAGATGACTCTTCTGTCCAATATGGCTGCTGGTTCCCTTGTGATTTCCTTCTCCTTAGGAAGCATAGGCAACTTTGGATTCACCTGTTCCTGCCCTGTTGACCTCTTTAATAGGGAAACATGGAAGACGGGATGAATGTGGGTTCCTTCGGGAAGCTGTAAACGATAAGCAACCTTACCCACCCTAGCTGTTATAAGAAAAGGGCCAAAGTATTTGGGGTTGAGCTTAGAAACCGGGCCTTTAGAAATGGACTTAAGGTGAGGGTCCCTCAGCCGTAAATAGACCTTGTCTCCTACCTTAAATTCTCTGTCAGTCCTCCGCTTATCAGCCTATTGCTTCATCCGGTTTTGGGCTGATGCCAACTCTTGTTTGAGTTGTTGTAGCACCCTTCCTCTTTGCTGGAAATACTCTTGAACTGCAGTGGTTGAGGTACAATCTTCGAAGGCTGGTAGAATTGGAGGCTTGAACCCAAATACAGCTTCAAAGGGTGACATCTTAATGGATGCGTGGTGGCTGGAATTATACCACCACTGGGCTAGAGCTAGCCATCTATGCCAATCCTTGGGCTGCATCAAACACATGCAACGAAGGTAGGTTTCGAGACTTTGGTTTACCCTTTCGGTCTGGCCATCCGACTGAGGGTGGTATGCGGTAGATAGATTGAGTTCAGTGCTCATACTTTTCATCAACTCTCTCCAAAAATGACTGGTAAAGATCTTATCTCGGTCAGATATAATGGATTTAGGGACCCCATGCATGGCAATTACCCGATCAGTGAACACCCGAGCTACCTCTTGAGCCGTGTAAGGGTGTGCTAGTCCCACAAAGTGCGCGAACTTCGTGAGCCTATCGACAATCACCATTATACAATCCTTGCCCTCCGAACGTGGCAGTCCTTCGATGAAATCCATGGACACACTTGTCCATGACTGTTCTGGAATGGGTAAGGGTTGAAGAAGCCCAAGATATGCCATGTTCTCATGCTTGCATCTCTTGCATGTGTCACACCCCAAGACAAACCTCTTGACTGTTTCCCTTAGTCCAGGCTAATAGAATAATTGTCGCACCCGCAAGTAGGTGTTTTGGATGCCAGAATGTCCCCCTATAGGAGACTCATGAAGTGACTGCAGAATTTTGTTTTTTAACTCCTCCTTGTGGCCTATCACTATCCGACCCTTATACCTCAGCAGCCCATCTCTCATCGTATAGCCTTCTGTCTCTCCGCTTCCCAGAGCCAATTTTTCCAGTAAACCTTGAATAAGATTATCCCCCTCATAGCTGTCCACTACTTCTTTACACCATTCAGGAATTACCACAGTCATGGCAGCTGATCGAGCTTCTTCTTGGTACCTGGACAAGGCATCCGCTGCTAGGTTCTCCTTCCCTTTCTTGTATTGAATTGAGTAGTCCAGACCCATTAGTTTGGTCATTCCTTTTCGTTGGAGTTGGGATTGGAGCTTCTGTTGGAGTAGGAACTTTAGGGACTCGTGGTCTGTTTTGATGACAAACTGCCCTGCCTCCAAGTAATGGCGCCACTTTTCAACTGCCATTAAGACAGCCAAAAACTCCTTCTCATACACACTAAGCCCCAAGTGTCTAGGGCTGAGAGCTTGGCTCAGAAAAGCCAATGGTCTCCCCTCCTGCATCAGCACCGAGCCTATTCCCACTCCGCAGGCATCCGTTTCGAGCACAAAGGGCTTGTTGAAGTCTGGCAACCCAAGTGTGGGAACCCTGCTTACTGCCAACTTCAGTCCCTCGAAGGCCACATCTGCTTCCGGTCACCACTGAAAATTCCCCTTTTTTAACAGGTTGGTAAGTGGTTTGCTCAAGGTCCCATACCCCTTGACAAATCTACGATAATAACCAGTCAGCCCCAAAAAACCTCTAAGTGCTCTTATTGTGGTGGGTTTCGACCAGTTGAGCATGGCCTCCACCTTGCTGGGGTCGGTGCTGATTCCTTCTTCTGAGATTAAGTGTCCCAAGTATTCCACTTGGTTTTTGCCAAATGCACATTTAGATTTTTTTATGAATAGCTGGTTTCTTCTAAGGACCTCAAGAGTGGTTCTTAGGTGGATTAGGTGTTGGTCTAAAGTGGGACTATAAACAAGGATGTCATCAAAGAATACAAGGATGAATTTCCTTAGATAGGGCTCAAATATCTGGTTCATGAGGGATTGAAAAGTGGCTGGGGCATTGGTGAGCCCAAAGGGCATCACCAAGAACTCGAAATGACCATGATGTGTGCGGAAAGCTGTCTTGTGGATATCTTCGGGCTTCATCCTTATTTGATGATAGCCCGAACGCAAATCCAGCTTGGAAAAGAACTTGGCTTGGTGTAATTCGTCCATAAGATCTTCAACAAGGGGAATGGGAAACTTGTCTTTGATGGTTAGAGAGTTGAGTTGGCGATAATCTACACAAAAACGCCAAGTGCCATCTTTTTTCTTTACTAATAGGACAGGGGAAGCAAATGGGCTTTGACTTGGTCTAATGAAGGATTGGCTCAACATTTCTTTTACCATTCTTTCGATTTCAGTTTTTTGGATGGGGGGATAACGGTAGGATCGGACATTGATGGGCTCAGCATTCGGTTTCAAGTTAATGGCATGGTCCAAAGTTCGGTTAGGAGGGAGGGCCTTAGGTTCCACAAAGAGGTCCTTAAAGTCAGCCAACAATTCATCAATTAAGGGAAATGTGCATACCTGATCGTCATTCCTTCGCTGATGGCAGACAGTGAGTCGCAGCTCCCCTTCACCAGGAAGCTCCTCCACTGCCACAATGGAGAATAATTGCCTGAACTGATTCCATTTGCTCTTGAGGACCCTCTGCAACCTCTTACCCATGATCATCTTACAAGTTGCCACCTCCTGCCCACTGGTAAGCGTCATCCTCTTCCCTTCTTTTTCAAACGAGACTTCAATTCGGTTGAAATCAAAGCTTATGGGACTCACCCCTTTCATCCAATCCACTCCTAACACCACATCACAACCTCCTAATTGCAGCAACCTAAGGTCTGCTTCGAACTCCTCCTCCTGCATCTTCCACATGAAACCCAGGCAGGCTGAATTGCTCAGCACTCGATTTCCATTAGCCACGACCACACTCAATGGTGGTGTTCCGGTGAGCTGGCACTTAAGCTTTCTAGCGGTGCTATTATCAAGGAAGCTATGGGTGCTCCCACTGTCAATCAGAACTGACAGGCTGCCTTCCTTCACCCTTCCTTCCACCTTAATTATCTTCTTGTTGGCAATTCCCTTGAGGGCATGGAGGGATATTTCTCCGTCGTTCTCTCCTCCAGTTTCCCTGACCTCTTCTATTTCTTCTATTTCTTCAGCATTCTGTTCGCCTTCTCTGTCTCCCTCTAACAGTAACAGTTGGCATTTACATTGGTGCCCCGGATAGTACCTATCCCCGCACTTGTAACATGCGCCAGGGAGCTTCTTAGTCTCCTCCACCCGTCCTCCTTGATATGGACCACCATTATTTCTTCCTCCTTTAGCTGGATCTCTGTAAGTTCCTTTACTGCTCCCCACTTGGTGCCAATTTCCACCGGTGGTTACCTTCTGTTGCTGCCTCTGCTTTCTCATAAGGGCCTCGACCACCAATTCCTGCAGCTTGGCACTCTCGGCGGCTTGTTCCACTATTCGAGGCCTTATCATTTTCACCATCGGTCGTAAGTCCTCATTAAGGCCACTGAGGAAGCTGGAAACAAAATAAGCCTCCGACAAGTGGGGATCATTGTCACTCATCAACGATCTCAGCTCCTCAAAACGCTTCAAGTAGGATCCAACATTCCCCGCTTGCTTCAACTTATTAAATTCCTCTATAGTGTCCGACATGGTCCTTTCCCCGAATCTTTCACAAAGCTTCTCGGCAAACTCCCGCCATGTGTACATTTCCCTCGTTCAAATCCATCCATGGAACCATGCATCCACTGCATCGTCGAAATAAGCTACGGCCAGGGTCACCCTTCTCTCCACGGGTATGTTATACCATTCAAACATACGCTCACACTTCCTAATCCACCACCTAGGATTAGTTCCTTCAAATACTGGAATCTCCATTCTCGGCATTGGGAATCCTGGTTGAAGTGGAGCAATTCGGTCTTCCCTTCCTCTCCTTGTTCCTGTTTCGATTTCATCGTCTTGCTCAACCTCTATCTCGAAGGTCCCATTGCCTCTGTTCACCCTTTCATTAGGCAGGATGGGGTCCGTTCTAACCCGAGGAGGGAAGTCAGGAGCTATTCTAACCTGGTTTTGTTGGGTAAACATCAGCATGAATCGCTGAAGCTGATTACCCATCTCTTCTCTCATCTGGTTGAGATCCTCCCTCATTTGATTCAACCCGTTTTCAAGCCTACGTTCGAGTCCTCCAATAGCCTCATAATTCTTCTCGGAACCCAACTCCAAACGGTCCACGCGATGTTGGAATTCTTCCACGGTCGAAGTGACTTGCTGGAGTTGTGATTCCATATTCTTCATGCGAGTGCCTTAGGCCATTGCTCTGCGCGGTCCTCTGCTGCCGAGGTCGTGCTCTGATACCAATGTCACGGTTGTTGGACTGTTGTCCACTACTGGCTTAGTATATTAGATTGTTCTAGTAAACGATAGTAGAAAGGAAGGTGTAGGGAAGAGAAGAAGAAGGAGAAGGAGGAGAAGAAGGAATGGAGAATAGAAGAACGTTAGAGAGAATGTAGAGAGTAGGCTGGAAATTCTCTATTGATTCTTGATACCGATTCTCATGAACTGTTTGGGCCTATATAGCTATCCTAGGGGCTGCCACAGCAGATTGCAGCTCCCATAACTAACTATTTTGTCCTATTCCCAAACACCTTTACAGCTGGACATTCTCTCTAACAAACTACCAGCTGGAATAAAAGAAAGCATATGGAATAATAAAGAAACATAGCAAGCAGTTAAAGAACATAACAAGAAAAATAAATCCGCAACAAAATCTAGGCTTGGCTCCGTGACACTTTCTTTCCTATCTCCTCCTCCTTTTCTATAGAATAGGTTGCTGGCATTTTAGACTCTCCTTTGAGAGCTTCTTCCAGTCCTAAATTACCCAACAAGGCCCTCATCTTCATTCTCAAGGCCAAAATCATTCTGCCCATCAAACTCCTCAATATCATATCGAGTGGCAGAGGCCATAGAAGCCATTCTTACGACTATTCCTATCAATTTCTAATGGTTCATGTCTTTCTTGATGAGTTAACCTTGCTCTGATACCAATTTGTTGAATTGGGAGTGCTGGAATCAATCAAATCTTTACCAATTAATAGCCACACACACACATGGTTTGATCCCCAGCATAACAGAAACAGAAAATACAAATTAAGAACAGAATGGAAATAGGGAAAAGATACGCAAACCAAACAAGAGACGCAACAGATTTATTCTGGTTCAGACCGCAATAGCAATCCTACATCCATCTTTAGTCCCGAGAGCAATTCACCATGAAATCTTGAAGAAAACAGTACAAAAACCCTCCTCTCACACGAGTACAATGCTCTATGAGATTACAAAGAACTCTCTCTACAAGCCTTTCCTCTCACTTTACAGCAAGTCACTCGTATAGCATTTTCATGAATGATAAATTGCGATTTCCCACCTATGCCTCTTATTTATAGAAAAATTAGGGCGGTAATTACGAGGTCTCGTAACAGAGAACACAATCTCTAATATACCCCTTATTATACTACATAACTTAAGACTCTCTTAGTTTTTTTCCAGCCGCTTGATTCACTCGAGAATTCTCCTGATTTCTTCTTAATCTTCTAGGCTATACTCGATGCAAAACACAACAATTATTATTTCTTATTTATAATTTGTCTCCTTTAGTTTCAGAATTTTTTTTTTGGGATTTATTTTTTTCACTTTTCTTGTTGTGTTTCCATATTGTACTTGTTGGTTTCACCATGTCAACTAAGTTATGGAACACAACTATATCAATTATCTTCATTCACCACCATCTCATGAAATTTCTCCATGTGAAGATGGTGTTCAAACTTCATTTCATCATTACTCCGCCAGGGGATATTATCTACTGCTGGTCCCAAGCCCGGATAAAGGAGGAGGGTTGCGTTAGGTAGCCGACAACCAGCGTAAAACCTAGTCGGATCTAAATATGAATTCTAGACAAACTATCTATTGGGATGTAATCCACATAGAAGTCTAGAATTCATGTAGCCAACCCCACATAGTGAGATAACGGCTGGATATGTTGTTGTTGTTGTTTATTTTTTTCACTTTTATTTGGTTGATAAGCAACTGAGAACTACGTGAACTAGATTAGCATGGGGAATTGTCTATTATGTTTTCTAGTGTCCTGAAGGATGAGATAGTTGAGAGTCTTGAGACTGCTTGCTGCCATGGCAAACCAAACTTAGTTATTAATTCCATTCAGTGGCATATTTTCTTTGTTGCTCTTGATGAAACACTATTTTTCCAATTTGGGGACCATAAGCTAGATCTATCTCTTGAGTTAAAAATGACTTTGCTTTTAAACAAGTCCTAATAATCGATACTGCAGCCTTCTTGGCAGTTGCAAGAATGTAGCGATTGTAATTATCATCTGATCTGACCTGGCTGAACTCAGTCTGAAGAACCTCTTGTGGGAGCAAATTAATAATGTAGGTGATTAGAAGAGTAAATAAATATAGGGGTACTGATGAAGGCATGTGAAAATTACAAGCATAATGGAGTTTCTATCAAATAGATTATTTTTTCACATTTAAGTAGTCTTTGAAAATAGCTTATTGTAAGATCGTAGGGGAAGTCTTTTAGTTGCTTTTATTCATTTGAACATAACACCCCCCCCCCTCTCTTCTCCTCTCTCTCTTTCTCCTCTTCTCTGTGTATGCAGGAAATGGGTCAAAACAAGCACTACCACTCCGAAAGTACCTTCTTTGATGACTTGGGCTTACCTCCAATAAGAACAGATTCTTCACATAAAGACTTGTACCAAAGGAAGAGCCCATTTGCTTTTGGAGACTCTGTTCCGAGCACTCCCCTTAACAATTCTGGCAACTCCCCTCAGGGGGATAACAGCCTTCATTATAGAAACTCATTTGTATTTGATTCAGTTCCAAGCACCCCGCAGGCAGACAACCTGTTTCAGAAGCCAAGCGCATTTGTTTTTGATTCCGTCCCAAGCACCCCACAGGCGGATAACCTCTTTCAAAAGAAAAGCACATTCGCTTTTGATTCTGTCCCAAGCACCCCACATTCAGATAACCTGTTTCAAAATAAAAATACATTTGCGTTTGATTCTGTCCCAAGCACGCCGCAGGCAGATAACCTGTTCCAAAAGAAAAGCACATATGCTTTTGATTCTGTTCCTAGCACCCCCATGTACAACTATAGCAACTCCCCTCGAAGGTTCAGTGAAGGGTCGGAAGAGCACACATTTGACAGCTTCTCAAGATTTGATTCCTTCAATACGCATGACAGTGGATCTTTGCCGCGTGAGTCCCTCACAAGGTTTGATTCCTTCCGCAGCACTGCCGACTCTGATTACAATCAAGGCTTCTTCCAGCCCCAGGACTCCTTTCCAAGATTTGATTCCTTCCGCAGCACTAGGGAGTCTGATGCTTCTCGGGGGTTATTTCCTACTCGAGACTATGCACGGTTTGATTCTATGGGTAGCACCAGAGACTCTGATGATGGTCACGGTTTCTCTTTTGATGACTCGGACCCCTTCGGCTCAGGTGGGCCGTTCAAGACATCATCATCATTGGAGAGCCGAACACCAAGGAGAGATTCAGACAATTGGCGAGCTTTTTGATGCGATAGTTACTTGGTTTCATATTCATCCTTCTTGGTTCTCATTTGAAGCTGTTGGTGTGAGGTTTGCGGGATCATCATTATGATCTGTTCTTTTATTGGACATGAAGTTTGATGTCACATGAGTTGGAAGGTGATTAGTTTTGAACCTAGCACATGTATAATTTTGGCTACTACATTCTTTTTTCTGCTCTTTTTTCATCTCCCATTACCTTGTAGCGAAGGGTTCCTTTTCTCTGTCTTTTTGTTTTCTGTTGCCATTTGGTGTTAAATTGTTCTGTATTGCCTAGGTGTATAAAATATATTCAAGTTTTATATGTATAATTCCGTGACTTGGTTTTTTGAAGTCCAGTTTGTTTGGGCAAAGCAGACGGATCACTTAATTGGTAGTCTGCACTTTGCCGACGTCTATTTTGCTTGTTCCCGTTGTTGTTTCGTACACTTGTTTCCCTTTTTTCTTTATTCATTCGGATCTGCTGTATCTAATCCTCCAATTTCAGGTTTCCCAACTATTTCTGCTTGCCTGTCTTCTCATATCTCTCGTGGCATTTGTTATCATTTTCATCTTATTAAAGAGGCTAAAGTTACATAAATAGAATGTTGGAATGATTTTGTCATTTTTGGGAATGTTTCTTTCTTTAGGAAGACAGATGTTTACATATGTTTAGAGCAAATATTGTGTCATTTTAACTTTTTTATGAGTTATTTTGGTAGGTATTATCCTTTTTTTTATATATATATAATAAGGCTAAAATTTACTAAATTCTCAAAATTTACAATTTGGGATACTTAAATCCCCTTATAATTTTATTTTTAACTAATAATTCTTTTTTACATTTTTTTATGAAAAATTAAATTTATATAATTAAAAAATCACAATTTCCTCAATAATTTTAGGTCAATTATGTAATTCTATTCTTACAAATTAAGTAAAAATAAAAAATATGTATCGTAATTGATGTTTCAAAAGAAAAAAAAAAGACAAATAAGTGAAAATATAATCTCTAATCTTAATCAATCTCTAAAAAATGAAAAAATAAATCTATTCATGATTTAAATGAATTATTTTTTTTTTAATAACATAAGCAGTCTTTAATTTATTTTTGAATTGTGAAACAAAATAATCTTTAAAGAAATGAATTCGCTTTTTTAAAATAAATTAGTCTTTTAATTGAATTTTTAGACATTATTTTTCTTCTAATTTCAAAAATTAAAAATTACTCTATTTAATTGCAACAATTGTGACAAAAAAATGGCTATAAGTTGCTTCAAGATGACAAATTGTATTTTAAGCAATTATAATATTTAAAAGCTAATTTTTCATTTTATTTAAGTACTCATCTATTGTTTCTATTTTTTTAAATTTTTTGAAAGTGAAAATAAACAATGAAATAATGTTATTTTTTATTTTTATTTTTAAAATATAAAACAAAAAAATAGTTGACTAATCGAGCTCTAAGATTTTTTTTATGGAAAATAAAATAATATATTTTTTATTCAATTACATTTTTCTACTTCTTTCTTAGATCAAATGAATTGATGCCACTTTTATTCACTTTAAGGTAAGTTTAATATTTGTATTTTTAATTGATTGTAGTAATATAACTATAAATAATTATTTAAAATTAATTAAGGTATTAAAAAGAGGTTTTTTGGTAGAAAAATGTTGTGAAAGTGGTTTTTGTCAAAAAAATAATATTACAAGGTGGTTAAGTGTCTCAAATTTTAAACTTTTAAGGGGTTTAATAAATTATAGCCTATAATTAATAACTAATTTTGTTATATAAAAAAGATGTATAGAATTTATGTCTATGAATAATTACATCTTATCGTAGATCTAAATTAATGAATTTACAATATGAGTATATAGGAGAATTATTGAGTTGTGATATTATTTTAACGTAATTAAAATGGTATTCTCGTTATAATAATTTTTTTTTTTTGTCTAACTTTGATAAAAATATTATCTCTCAATTATGTCTTTACTTTATCCTACCTTATTTTTCTTTTGAGGAAAGCAAAAATTTTGCAAGATTGATTGGTTTGTTGCGAGGATTTAGTTATAGATTAATTAAAGCTGTTCTGTTATTTATTTTATTATTTATGTATATGAGTATTTTAACTTTTTTTAACTTTATTAAATATTTTAAATTTCAATAATATTCTTTAAACATTTTATTTAAAAATAAAAACTTATCGTGTAAATATAAATTTAAACTCATAACCTTTTATATTTAATAAAAAAATTAATATCTAAATTCATCTTATAAATTGTTATATACATTTCTCGCACCACTCCTTATGGGCTAGATTCAGTCCAATGGGCCAACCCAATCATCCGAAGCCTATGAGGTCCAGGCAACCTCGTCAAAGAAATATCATACACCCCCGAAATCCGAAGCTCATAAAGCGAGCTCCTTGCGAGCTTCCGACAAAAGCTCATAGCGAGCTCTGAGCATTCGACCTAACGAGCTCTCAATAAAGCCCCTAGTTCACTAGACCGTTCACCTCGTTGGCCTAAAACCTCTAACTTGCATAGATGACAAAACTATTGAACAGCAAGAAACAATGCCCACTTACTTTATTTGAAACAGATCATACTCCTCGAAATGAGGATCTCACTCCCAATTTTATGCAGATAATAAGGACTATTTGTCCCCTATTATATTATCTTTATATTTTTATACCTTATCCAAATTGTAAAGGCCCCTCATTATAAATAGGAGTTAGAGATATCATAAGGAGACAAGGAGAATAATCAGATACCGCCACTCTAGAAGAATAATCAAGGTACAGTCGTAGAGTAGGTATCATTCTGATTGAACCACATAAAAATTCTTTGTATTCACTCATATCTGTTATCTTTATTTTCTTCCCCTTAGTATTTTTGGATTCACTCATTGCGGCGCAAAACAAATCAAATTGGCCGAAATGGAACGCCGACATAAATATTGTCTAAAAAATTAAATTTTAATTATTAAATATATTTTTTAAATTTACACACGAATTACACCCAAGAAATATTTAAGTGAACTCAAACGAATGAATTGTAATCAGTTTATCCCACCAACTATTTTTTATTAAATTGAAAATCAAAGGGCCACTTTTAAATAATAACTAAAATTAGAACATCAAAAAACATCTCAATTATTTGTCTTATATGTGAGGAGTGATTAACCGTTATTTACCCTTATATAAAACTAGTAGAGTGGAGTGGAGAGACTGGTACGAGATGGGCCGACAAGCATCAAAAAATCAGAACGTGATTGGAGTGTGGAGAGGAGAAGTGGAAGAAGGCTCAGATTTCAAGAATCCAGAAAGCATGGCATAGACGGTTGAGATGGCGTAGGGAGGAGGAAGTGGGAGGGCAGAGCATCAATTATTAATTTCAACCCCACGTTTTAAACATCTTCACATTTATAATTAATTAATATTATTATGCCAATCCAGTTTTATTCATTTAGTTAGGGATCTATCAATTACTTAAACTCCCCTCTCTAATCATGTTTTAGTGAGTCATTATTTTTGAGAAGTTTAAAATATATATATATATATATATTAATATTATCATCATCATCATCTCCATCTCATACCATTGCTTTTATGCAGTTGGGTGAATCATCTGTGCCATTAGTGGAGCGTGACGCAGATGTCTAAACCAAATCAATTGGTCTAAAACTAAAAGGTGACGCTGAGTCATCATGCATTGCATTCCATTTGCACTAGTTGAACGAACGTTCCTTATTACTTAGTTATATCCAAGTGTAATGCTCCTGGAAAGCATTAGTAGGAGGAGGATTCCAATTGGAAGTAGTAATTGATTATTTCCTTGGGAAGATAACCCAAGTCTACATAAGTAAGACTTGCGTATTGTATTGTAGTGTAGACTGCTTATATATTTTTTAGCCTGGGAACAAAAAACAACTAGGAGTCCAGAACGGTATCCGCAATCATAAACTGTTTTTGTTTTTTTCTTTTTCTTTTTTGCAAATTACTGATATATTGGGAGGAATTCCAATTCAGGAGATGATCAATAACATCAGTGATCCCACTACAAATAAACGGCAACAACAAACTCACTCCTTGCCAGCACAAGCAAGAAATGTATTGCAGTTTCAGCACATGGAAACTGATGAATTACAAGAGGAATGAATGGCAAGAACAATTACCATTTAACATTTGTCTTGATCTTAAAAAACTACACAAAACAACCCAGTTCTAGTATATAACTGTTCTTGCCCTGAAAATTTCACACAGATTGACTTCACAAAATATCTCTAGCAATGTAGAATCGTAGATTTCAATCATTTGATGTTCAACCTCAAGTTCAATCAAGCCTTGACTGCAAATATCTCCAACAGGGAAGACCATGTTCCTGAAACTGCAAGAACAATACCTAAAATCACCAATCCTCCATCCAAACCAATCCTTCTCCAACCCAACTCGTCCTTGAACACAATCAAGTGAAACAGAGACGGCAACACAAACCCTAAAATTATGCAGACACTGCTCCCCACCAGAGACAAGAAATCTGCAAAATTTGGCACTGTGAGGGCCAGCAAGCTCACCCCCAAAACTACAGCCCATCTCAGCCACATGCAGTATCTTGAATTACAGAATCTTCTCTCCACCACTTCATAGACAGGATTCATCATCAATGGGAAGGTGAAGAATAGATTTACACATAGACCCAGTTGAACCAGGCTGCTCACCATGCCCTGCCCCAAATTGGTGGTGATTATGTCTTTGGTCTCTTCACCAAAAGCAAAGTAACCCAGAACTCCAAAGCTTGCATACATCAGAGTGATGAAGAGCATGGAGAGGCCCAGGATTTTCCCAAATTTGGGCTTGTCTTTCATCTCAGCTTCTAAGGGTAAAACCATTCCTATCCCTTCAAATGCATAAACAGCCACTCCCAGGCCGTAGAAGAAAACAGAGAGGCTTCCAAAGGCCTGTAAAACTGGCCTGTGTTGGAAGAAAATGATTACGTCTTCAACCATGACGACGCCCATGGCGCCGAGATCGACGATGTCGGCGAAGATGCTGAGAGGGGCCAAATGCGTCAGCGTGGGGATGGAATTGAGCCCTAATTGGAAGGGGAAGCAGGCCCAAATGTAGAGGGATTTGAGAGAAAGCCCTAATATTTTAGGGTTAGGGTTTGCGGAATCGGAAGCGGAATTGAAGACGTAGGACAAGGTGTTGCCGATGAAGATGAGGTAGCTGACGCAGAATCCGGCCTGGGAGAGCACGATCATGGCGTCGACGGCGGCGCGGCCGACGGGGCCGCAGACGGCGAAGCCAAGGTCGCCGAAGGAGGTGATCTTCGTGAATCCGAGGACGGATTCGAGCCGCCGGCGCGTGTTGACCAGGAGGAGCATACAGTGGTAGGTGAGGAAGGAGACGGCGAAGAGCATCAGGCTGCCCGTGACCCATCCCGTCCGCCGGAAAGTGTACGGAAGGCCGAGGACTCCGGCGCCGACTATGGCGATGAAGACGTTGGCGAACGTCTTGGAATTGGACGAGAGGGGCTGGCCAGATTTGCTCAGAAGCGGGCTGTCTTCTCTGCGTACCGGCAGAGAATGCGACGACGAGCTCGCTTGCTGATCGAATCCCATCCTCGATCCGTCTGGAGCTCAATTCTGATGGATTCCGGTGATTATCTCGGCGTTGGAATCGGCTGAGAATCGAGTCCGATGAATTCAGGAAGAACTGAGACGAAATGGGAAGGAGGAGGAGATGGAAAATGGGTGGCTGTGGTTTGATTTTCTCGGGAAAGTTGGGGCTGGGCAGAGATTGTATATATAGAGAGAGAGGAGGGATTGAAGAAAGAAAGATTGCAGAGATTGTATATATAGAGAGAGAGGAGGGATTGAAGAAAGAAAGATTGCAGAGATTGTATATATAGAGAGAGGAAGGAGGGATTGACGAAAGAAAGATTAGAAAAAGGGAAATGGAAGACGAGTTGATCGCATTTTGGAGTGCATAAATAAATTGTCTTCGTTTATTAAAAGAGGTATTTTTTTAACCTTCTCCTCTCTTTTCTTTTCTTTTCTTTTTAACCCAACAAATAACAATAACAATAACATTAACATTAACATGATGATGCTATGGAGAGGCAATCCTTCCTTCCATTCATTCCTTGATAATGTTTTCATGTTTTGTTTCTTTTAAATTCGTAGATTTTTTTATAATCAAAAAACATTCGGAAGGACCCAAGAAGAAGCAACGAGGAAGCATGTGTCGGCGGATAAGTTTGACTTTGGCCCACCCACCAATTTATCACAATTTACATAATCTTTCTCATCTTTGTCGTCAACTATTTAGTATTTATTAATGGAAGACAAACAACACCAACACCAACAAACTGAAAAAGATCCCAAGTGTCAAAATCATTTTATATTAACGTTTGACTGGCAGTGCCTACTAACGTTCGTTTCGTTTCGTTTCTTTTCTTTCCTATACAACAGCTCATCCAGAGGCGTCAAGGGATTGATTAAATTTTCAAATCCCACATTCTTGTACGTACTTGCTACTATATGATTTATAACAACCAGTACTTGTTTGGTTTCTCCAATAATTTCTTCATTTCTGCTACTTGCTCCTGAAAAGTCTCCCTCGATTTTCAAATAGCCATGATGCAATGTATGAACTGGGCCACCAAAACAACAAGAGTAGGGTTATCTTTCCTTTCTTACTCTTTGTTGCATCTCATATCTTAGCAAGCAAAATATCTTTCTTTTTATTAATAATATTGCAGCCGCAATTATGGGCTGAAAATGGGACATATTTTCAAAGCATATATATATGATCCTTCCAATGAAGACAAAACCAACAAATATATATATTTTTTTTATCTCTAGCAATCTGATGCAAATAAATCCTCCCACGTTAATCAGTCTAGCAATGGGTAAAATTTATTGCCCAAAAATTCAAGTTACCTTCCTTGCCTGCTGAAAAGGATCAGGATGGGTCCATGCGGTCCTTTTATCTTTTCCCCATAAATGGAGCACTTGTTTCTTGATCACATGGCATGGGAACAACTTGAGGCCAGATCAACATTTTCCTGCGGTACAATCTCATATTACTTTTTCTCCAAATACAGCATCTTAATTTCTTGCCTTTCAACAACTCAGGAGACCGGAAATTTTGTCTTGGTAAACCATTCTTTTTCACACATTAACTGAAAGTAACACTCGTGTCCCGAAAAGGATAAACCACCTGTAGAGCACTGCTTCAGATTTTCGCATCTCAATTTTCCACCACCCCCCCAAGCATCACCATCAACACAATGCCTGCCCAAATTATTCAGGTCTCAATCATCCACCGTAAGAGGTAATCTACACGGCAGATACTCTTTCCATCTAACCACATATTTTCTTGACAAAGACACAGAATTAACGAGTTCCAGATAAAATAATCAGGAATAATACCCTTATCCAGCATTTGCTGAACAAGTGACAAAGCCTTCTGAAGATCTCCTTTTCTACAAAAAGCATCAAGTAGAGGACTGTAACTTCCAAGATTAGGCAAGAAACCCCTTCGAACAATGTCCTCCATGAGTTTAAAGGCACCCCCACCTTTGCTCTGTTGGCAAAGCCCATTAATTAAGAGATTAAAAGTCGACGCCACAGGAACATAACCGCTGCTAACCATCTCATTCATCAACTCGAATGCTTCCTTGACACACCCCTGTCGGCATAACCCGTGAATTAAGCTGGCATACACGAGTGCGCTTGGAATGCCTCCTTCCTCGGTCATCTGGTCATAAACCCGTTTTGCATCCTTAATGCTGCCTTCTTCACAGAATCCTAGTATCTTAGAGCTCCTATCAACAGCTCTAGGAAAAAGTTTTCCCATCTTAGTTAGAACTTCAAAGGCTTCATCTAAACGGTTTTCTCTATAGAGACCATATATGACACTGTTGTAAGGACTAATGCAACCTCTAGATCCGCCCTTACTCTCTTCCATCAATTCTAAGATCTTAAACCCGTTTCCTACTCTTCCTACGGAACACAAACCATTGATTAATGTATCATATGTCATGAAATTCCAGCTGATTCCAGCCATTTTCATCTCGTGAAACATATCAAGAGCTGAATCCAACATCCCTGACTCACAGAAGCCACGAATGAATGCATTATATGTGTCTACATTTGGGAGGCATCCCTTGATCTCCATCTCTTTCAGGAAGCGAACTGCGAGTTTCACTTTCCCAATCCTACAAAAGCCCTTGATCAAGGTGTTATAAGTAACAACATCAACGGTACTTCCCTTGCTCTCTACTCGTTCTAAGACTTCAACAGCCTCAGCAACACGGCCATCATTGCAGAGAACTTCAATGATCTTAGTCACAGTGATGACGTCAGGGACAAATCCATTACTGAAACTCTTTTCCAACAGAACAAGAGCTTGCACTAAATTCTCCTCCCTACAGTACGCTGAGATCAAAATATTGAAAGTCACTTCATTGGGTTTCACTATTTCATTCATCAAGCTCCTGGCTCTTCCAACCTTGCCATTCTTGCAAAGAGCATGAAGCAATGTGTTATAAATAACAGTATTTGGTGTCATACCACGAGACTTCATCGCAGACAAGAGCTTGAAACCCTCGTCAATTCGATTTGTCAAGCAAAGTCCCTTCATCAAGATCCCAAAAGTGTATTCATCGCCTTGAACACCACATCCCATCATCTTCTTCCTATAAAATTCCCTTGCTAGATCAATATCTTCTTTAACAAGAACATCAAGTATGGAATTGAAGAGCTTCAAAGACGGGCCTTTTTCAAATTTAGAAACCAAATCGAATACCTTAATGACCTCGCGAATCATCCGCGCCCGTCCAAGACCGCGTACTATAGTGACAAAAATGTCCTCATCTGGGGGCGAACCAATTGAGCTAGGCATTTCGTCGAGCAGTTGGTGCACAGCATCGAACCGCCGGAAAGTGCAAAGCTTATGAACCAAAGCCCGGTAAGTGGATTGGGAGTGGGCGAAATTGGGGAGCTTGGAGGCCCATCTGAAGGTCTGGAGGGCTTCGGTTGGTGATTTCTGTTCCAGTATGAGATGGGCAATGTGGTCATGGGTTGGAACAGGAGTGGTTGAGATGGATATCGATTGAAACATGAGAATACGTCTCTGAATGTTTCTTGCTTTCTGCAAGAAGACGGGAACTTTGAACGGGTTGGAGATGTTGGGCATGGAGCTATGCCGTGATCGGTTCTCGTCCGAAGTGTTTGATTGATATTAAAAAAGGGGGTTTCGATTGAGTCAATTACGAGCGGAAATTGAATTTTATGCAGCTTTATAGCGCATAAAATTGAAGAGCATGCACCACAAGTCCAGCTTTGAATCTCAATTTATTAATCAGAATGCATCTAAAAGCCCCCGAAGAAAGCACAGCGAGAGTTTGGCTCGACTTGGATTATCAGTTTCCAGTTTGAGCATCCTAATTTGGGAGGTTTTTTTCCTTCTTCTTTTTTGTCAATTTAAGTGAGTTTAAGGTTAAAAGAATTGATGATCTTACAAGACTTCTTATGAGATTTGGATCTCAGAGTTGAATTGATCTAGTTTTATGATTTTTATATAAATGAAATAAGAGTAATTATAGTCAATTAGAAATATGTCACTTTGATATTTAAATAAGTAAAAAATTCTAAAAATTAATGTGAGAGAAGTATAGAATGTCATATCTTAAGTAAGATTTTTTTTTATATTTTTTGGGTTGAGTTTCATAATAAAAATTATGATGAAAATTAATGTGCCTAACTATATCGATGAGAATTAGTTGATTCTTTATAATTTCGTAAATTTTAAAGTGATTTGAACTGATATAATTAGATAAGTGTAAAATATATATTAAATTTATAAATATTAGAACACGTGATACTAAAAAGACTTGAGATGCCTACCGTGTATTTTTTTACACTAATCTTAATTTTATTTTCTCTCTAAATCATATGAATTGTCTCATATTAAAAACTTATTTTATGAGAATTACCTTTGAATGAGTACTTAACATATAAGTATTTCAAAATATTCTGCTTAAACTATGTTTTATGAATATTATTCATATTCTGTTTTAAAAGATACATCAGAGCCCATCTTCTACTTAGATTAGGTTTTTTTTTAGCTTGATCATTTTTGAACAATTGGAGAGTATAGTTTATTTAAATAAAAATTAATATGAGTATACTCTGTTTAGGATTCAAACTCCTCGTGAGAGCTGGGCATTCAAGGTCAGCCTGTGTGTTGAGAGGGTGCTCTGATATCTGATCTTTTACTTAGATTAGGTTTTTTTCTTAGTTTGATCATCTTTGAACAATTTGAGAGTATAGTCTACTTAAATAAAAATTAATAGAATATACTCTACTTAGGATTCAGACTATTCATGATAATTGGGCATTCAAGATCGGCATGTATGTTGAAGGATGCTTTGATATCCAACATGGCTTTGATGACTTACATTTTCTCACTTTACAACTTTTTTATTTTCCTAGATATGATCAATTATCATAGATTATTTATTCAAAAATTCTACTACATAAACAACCCTTAAATGAAGCTGTAATACAAGCAATAAAATATCAAACTAGTCTCATGATTGATGTGATTCGCAAAATACTTTAATTCTTATACTTATATTTTTTTTATTTATACAATCAAACTTTTTATTGTTTCAAAAATATTTATAAACTTACAATTTTAAGTCAATTACATTTCTAAACTTTTTATTACTTCAATTACATCCCTAAATTCATTGTTCTCATCAAATTTATCGAAATGTGTAATTATCTCAAAATTACATATTTCATGAGTATAATTAAAATAATAAAAACTTTAAAGGTACAATTTACTTGAAATTACATAGTTCAGCGATGTAATTGAAATAACAAAAAATTTAAAGATACAATTGATTCAAAATTATATAGTTCATGGGTGTAATTAAAATAATAAAAAGTTTAAATGTCTAAATAAAAAAAAAGTGCAAATATAGTAGCTAAAATATATATTTGGTGAACCTTGATTTCATGAAGCAAAATTCATGTGTCACTTGACACTTTTAACTCTTTATTTTTCAAAAAGAAAAAAATGTAAAACCCAAGTGATTTATCTAAATTTTAGTCTTCTAAAAATGAACTTCTGATTAAAAAAAAAAAAAAACCATTAGAATGCTATGATTGGCTTTATTATATACAAACATAAATTTTATTTAGAAAAATTTCACAATAAGGGCTTATTAATCACTATACTTGAAGAAAGAATATTCAGAATAATATATTTTATCATACAAATATCACTATCATGTATCATATTGATAGTATTTGATGATGTTTCAAATATATAATACCAAAAAAGTATGAACAATTAGGCTGTGATTTCAATGTCATGAAACTATGCATCTCATTATTGGTCACCCAAGATTCGTGACAGACAGCACAATTGCACAGCTTTGCAACTCTCTAGCTAGAAGAGAAACAATGAGACCTGAAAGCTAAAACTGATAGGGGAAAAATCAGATCTTCAAGAATCAAGACTATCACTTAAAGAATCAGCAAAAAGTGGGAAACTCTGGAAAGAAGAAAACGAAACAACATGTGAGCTCCATTTTGGTCTGTACATATATAGCCGTTAAGACGGTTGTTGTCTAGACACTGCCCAAGACACCCTTTAACACATCGAGTCCTTCAGCTGATATGCTCCTCCTCCTATGGAATTTGGGTACCTCGATTGGAGGGGGAGGATCCTGGGAGAAGCAAACCACGAGAACCGTGAGGTTGTCGCAGGTGTTGCGCTTCAGAGCTTCCCGGACGAGCACTCTCGAGCACTTATCTGGATCGTTGTGCAGCATAAGCTCCTTCCTGACAATCGTTACTGCATACTGGCTGCTCATCACGTCCCAGAGGCCGTCACAGCCCATTATCAAGTACTCGTCTTCTTCTGTCAGGACAATCTCCTCTAACTCTGGCTCGGAGCTTAAGGGGTAGAGTGCACCTTTCGGGCCCTTCAAGTGCCAGTCCCCCAGAGCGCGTGCCACTGATAGTTGTCCATTGAGATAGCCGTCATAGATAACACCACCTAGTTTCTCGATTCTGAGTCTTTCAGATGTGCAGTTTGGTTTGTGGTCTTTGGACAGTTCGATTGCTCTTCCTCGTTTTCCCATCACAGCTCGAGAATCCCCAGCATTAGCAATCAGCATAGTCCTGAAAGGCGATACAGCATCAGATAAATCCTTGATTGAAGAAATAAGGAAATTGCCTTTGCCAAAATGAAAGGTAATTTGGACAACTATTGCAGGAGGCGCAACTCCGTTTAGTTGGTGTGTGAACCAAACTAAGCGGTCTATTTGCATTAACTTGAGAACCAATCTCATTATTTTTGGAATTATGAATAAAAGAGATAAAAGATCTTTAGCAAGAGCACAAGATCCTCTTAAACAAAGCCCAATTCTATAAGATTCAGAAAGGAAAAAACGTTCAACTTGATATTGAATCCAAGCCAAATTTCAATTGCAAACATGGGACTTTCAAGTTTGTCATAACATACAATATGGCAGAACTAGTTGTTTTAGTGCCTTTGATACAAATCCACTCTAACTTACATGTGTTCCATGAACCCAGCTGCTTCACAGAAACAAACCAAAGGAATAGAAGATCCCAAAGAGACTGATCAACTTATCATAATAATAATAGCTCTGTTTATCCTTTGAAGTTTGGTGGCGGAAAACCAGCTTGGCAAAGAAAAGGCTTGGGGGTGGATTCGTCTAACAAAAGATGTCCGTGCTCAAGTTCTAAACTTAGAGAGCTAAAGCCTTGAGGAGGGCTGCCAACACTACATCAAAGCAAAGAAGAGAAATCACATCTTTGGATCCTCGTAGTTTAGAGAGAATGCTTGGCAAGCATGTGTGAAAGAAAATTTTTCCAGGTGGCATTAGTGCACCTCTGAGTTCTCACCCACAGGAAAAGCATCCTGGTGAACCTAGGTTGTGAGCTCAAAGGGGTTCTGTGACCTTCAAGATTTTAGTCGCCATTTTTTAAAACTACATTGCAAAAGTAGTAGCAATAGCAGATGAAAATACTGTTTATCTTTTAGAAGCATAATTCTGTTTATCCCCTTATTATGCTTGTGCCAGTAAGGAAAAGGCCATTAGGTTATCCATTTTCTTTATCATATACTGCGTATTCTTTCAAATTGGACGTATTGTAACAGGAAAGCACTCCCAGTTGGAGTTTTAGGGACTGAGTTCACTTTTGTTCTGGTATTAATTCAAGGGGAGGCTTGGAAGCCTACAAAACTAGGTATTGTAGAAAATTTTCAGAACTTACAAATGTTTCAAAGAAGAAAAATGAGTCTTAAAAGTTGTATGTGGCTAGCAAGACAATTAATGTGGGTTTTCCAATCATAATGAATGTACAGTTCAACCAGGGAAAACAAAAAATAAAATGAGGAAATAATTGCGGCAGTCTTGTATCAACTTAAAACAACACCAATAAATAAGACAACCCATTATGATCATGTTATATCAACTTAGGCCCATGCTATTGAAACACAAAAATTATCAATCAAAATAAGTTCAGTTCCTCACCGTCCAAATATAAGGGCAGTCAGAGCTGTGGTGCCAGAGGATCTATCAAGAGATTTTGAATCAGCTAATGCATGATCAGCTTTGACAAAAGCATTCCTAATGGACTTTTTTAGCCCACCTGGGAAATGAGAATCCTCAACAATAAAATTAAGAAGGTTCTTCTTAGTGAATGATGCAGCATCTACCCCACCATGCCCATCAAATACCTGTAAAACAGACAAATTTCGTCATGTGACTAGAACAACCCTAATAAATCAGAGGGCAAATGTATAAGTTACTCAGGACTTCCTCCTGGAAAAATGTTGCTTGATGAGACGATATGTTTGTAGTAAGTTATTACAGTAACTTCCCATCAGAAGAATTAAACATTTTATGATAATGACCTCAAGAAGTTAAATAGATGATGGCTAAAGACAAGATGGCCAGATAGATGCACTCTTTAAGTCAAAGACTGAATATTTGCTACCAAATTATTCTCACGTGAGAGATATACTTTCAGTCCAAATAGAAAATAAAGTGAAGTTAAAACTACATACCCCATAAAATGCTGCTGGGGAAGGGAAATCTGAAGCTGCACCAATATGTTCCCGAAGATTATCCACACAGATGTACTCATCTTCCATAAATGGTTTTGGACCTATCTCAGAACAGCTTCCTGAACGAAAGATGGGTAGAAACACAGACTTCTCCTCTGAAGGTGACTTTAAGACACCAATAGGTGATACCTAATACAGGCGCGCATGTTAAATAGTTAGTGAAGTTTAGGACCAAAATACAGAATCACAACCACAAACTCCAATGAACTTACAAAATGCTTATAACAAAACGAAGACAGTTTCTCACACGTAAAATTCACAACATTCGTACCAGAAATTTTGATTAGGGATCAGTGAATGCATCATGAATGCAAATATTGCAATGTACTTAGTTACAAGAAAGTAAATAGTTTTGCATTTTAATGTAGCTTCAAAACCAATGAAGACAAGTTCTAAGGGCCACAAGAAAATGTGACAAAATAAGTCTATAGTGGATATATTTCCTGACTGTAGCCTGTATGCTATTTGATAGATAATAAAACACAGGGCATATTCAGACATTCGGGAATCAAATAAATGGATACTTCGGTATAGTTTTGTTTAGATAACAAGTTTGAGACAGAAGCATTGACTACTTGGACTGGATAACTTATGGATTGGGACCAGGGTCTCGGACGTGTAGCTTTAGAATCTGATTCTAAGAGGACCCAGTGGGCAAAAAACCAAATCACCACCCGCACTGACTATAGTTCGCTTCTTAATATTTGCTAAATTTAGACCAAAGTTGGTTATTTTGCAGTATATTTGCCTAGAGGTTTTAGATACTCCAAATTGGGGATATCCAAGCAAGATCGTTATACAATATACAGTTTCTTGGCTTCAGCCTCTAGTGCACTGAAAGAAATAAGCAAAGTTGTAAAGTACTAAAATTTGATGAGCATCAATATCTCCAAGATCTGTCAAAGGAACCACATAATTCAATCTGACTTTGTATGAATGTAAGGTCTTAGATTTACTACTTCAGACAACCATGAAACAACCCCCTGTGGCCCCTTACACAGAAGCTATACACCGGGCTTTGAGTAATTGAATTCATCATTGGATCCCCACAAAACCCTAATCACACCTACAGATTGGGCAAAACAAAGAGGACTGACTTGACTCACCAATTGATCAGCCAGCATTGCTTGGCTCATGCTATGCCGGATAATGGAGAGGTTTCTAGGAGGCTTCCCAGCCTTGGCTTGACCCGAATTACCTGAAGTTCCTGGATCCTCATCTCCCATGGCAGACCCATCTAATTCACTACAATGTGGTGACGGCTCAGTGCCAGCCATTTCAATCCATCAAGAACAATAAATTTCTCAAAACTGGCGTTTAACCCTTTTATCAAATTTCTTTTTGTTTTTTCCGTCACAGATTCTGTATTTAGTAACTCTGCCTACCTACAGATCAGCAACAGCCAACCCATTCTGTATTTGAAGGACAGAGACAGCTGTCCACCTATTTCTTCGACCCCAATTCAAGAACTGCCTGAGAACCGACTTTTTTGGGCACCGACACATGACTCCCACCTTTTCCTCGTGATTTTACCGAGAAACAAACAGACCCACCTGCCGGGAAAATGCATCCGCGCGAATCATGGATGAAATTCACCAAACACGGCAGAATTTGAAACCAAGGAAGAAGAAGAGGAAGAATTCAAAAGAATGTGCAAAGACGTGGTCAAGGAGGTAGAGAGGGGGCTTAAACAAAACCCAAAGCAATTTGCAAAGCAGGAAATGGAGGATCATTGGTAGCTGAAGTTTTCTTTTCATAATTTTTTAAATTTTCGTGTTTTATTTTATTTGTTTTTTTCTTCTTCTTGGAAATAAGGGGTTGAGTGTCACTGCCAAATCCAGGTTTCCCGGTCGCCATTGTAGGGCGGACACTACAGCGACGTGGGTTGTTGACACGTGGCTATCCCGAGGGTGGAAAGGTATTCCAGTTGACCGGATGGGTGGCCAATTATGTTCAGTTCATGGATCTCTCTCTATTGCTCATCTCTTTGCCTCCCACCATTTCTTTGTTCGCCATTTCCTTCAATTCTGCTTTTTGCAATAATATTCGCTTCTTTATTTTTCACACTTCTTTCTTTTTATTTTTTGGGTTCCTAAAAATTAAAATTATAAAATAAAACTTATCATTGCTTGGGCTTGTTGATAATTTATTAGTCAAAAATAAATATTAATAAATTTAAAATCTCTAAATTTAAATTACGTCTCAAATTATTTCTTATCATATTATGTTATGTTTGATAACATCATTATACAAATCTATCAAGATGTTGTTAGATTCATATATATAGAACATTTAAATATTATTTGGTTTTATGATTTCTATTGTGTTGTCAACCATATAATATTTAATTTTATAGATGTAATTGTGAGTTAATTAAGATTAAATAATATATAGTGTTTTTTAGTAATCCACCTTGTAATTACTTGTTAGGTTTAGCATCAAGTTTCCATTTGCATTTGAAACCAAATGAAGTAATTATGTACTTTTAAATATTTTTATTACGATTTTTTTATTATGTTATTATATTTAATTTTTATCAATCATCAAATATTGTCTCCCTAAACCCTAAATTCTCTCTATGTTGAAAGAGCATAGAGAATAATATTTTTTTAAGAAAATATCAAATAAGTCATTATATTTAAATTTAAAAATTAAATTAACCATTATATTTTAAGAATGATAAATTAATATACTTTGATTATTATATTTTAAAGAGTATTAAATGAATCATTGTACATTTAGACTTGGGTCAATCGTTATTATAGATGTTTTCTTAATGTTATTTAATAACATTTTAATTTTATTAACACTATTATCTCAATACTCTGTAACGGCCCACCTCCCGGAGTCCCCGCTAGCATAGAGGATCCGTGAGAGGATCATTAGGAGAATGATATAAAAGCAACTTAATCAACACCACCATCACATACTACAGAAAGAACAACAAAATGTCATAACGAACAGTTAAACATACACATACAACTGAACCCAAAGATACATCTTCTGCATACAAAATGTGAAGTCATAGCCATCAAAATATATATACACCCCTAGCTCGAGAGTCCAGCTAACACTAGCAGTACCCTACAAAACATTCCCGGACCTTCCCTTGGTAGTGAGCTCTGTACACATCTATTGACACAAAATCAGCCCCTGCTAGACTCGCCCTCTGCTTTGTCTTTGCCCTTACCTAGAATGATGCAAAAGAAAAGAATAACCCATAAGGCTCAGCAAGTATAACAACGAATAAAGAAAGCATGATATGAGAATAAAGAAACATCAACAACCCATCACGGTCAACTCAATAAGACAAGAGTATAAACTAAGGAATCATGCTCATGCTATGCATACCATACAACCCAAAACATAAGCGGTACCATGAAATCTCGAGTAAGACCCCCAACTGCCACCGATACTTGGGGCCAGAAAGCTCACTCCTAGGGTTGGGCCACTTGCCCCGCAACCCTTGAGGACATTCAACTCCCACCCAAGGTCACAGTCACACACCCTTCACTTGGTCATTGGGGCCGGAAAGCTCATTCCTAAGGTGTTACTCATGAGTACATACACCCTTAAGGACAATCTTCTCCCACCCAATGATTAACCTGCTAGCACCACATGCACAAGACCATATAGGTATAGGTAAGCCATGCCCATAAGTGGATTCAATGCCAAGTCGATGAATGTATACTCCCCCCCCAAGAACATTTAAAGTGGTATTGGATCCAAGAGGAGAATAATCAAATTTAATCCAAATGACTTGAATTATATACCAAATCAAATCCTATCGAGTTAGGTTTACAACGCTTCAAACGGTTCGCAAATCCGATATTTCTACAAAAAGTTATGCTCGAAATAGCGGAGCATGCACAGGCTGAAAACGTGAAAAACGGTCGACCGATGGAAGTGAACGGTCGACCGGCAGTAGCCTTGACACCCATCTGTCAACCGTTCAAATGCAACGGTCGACCGGCAGAACCCTCTGCACCCATCTGTTGACCGTTCAAAGGCAACAGTCGACCGGCAAAACCCTCTACACCCATCTATCGACCGTTTATGGACAAACGGTCGACAGGGATCAACGAAAACACCCCCGAACACGCCCGAATGCAACCAAAACAGGGGAAAAACACCCAGAAACCATCCCTTAACCCAAAAGCATCATTCCTCTTAGGATTGTAGGGTGAAACTAACCCTACTTTGAGGCCCAAAGAAAACCAACAAGATTAAACTAATCGCAAGGGAGATTTACAAAGATTTCTACATAACCCTCCAAGACAACCATATTTTAGAAAAATATGGAATGTTCATGCTTAAATCCTCAAACACCAAGCTCAAACTTACAAGAAAGACAAAAGAAACTAGAACTTGCCTTGAAGAGCCCTTTTGATGATGCTTCTTGAGCCACAAGCCTTCAAAACCCTTTTTCTTCACACTTCATCCAACAACCTAGCAAAGGGGGAGAAAAATAGAAAAGAACCCTTAGCCTCCCAAGCCCTTTTCACACCATAAATCAAAGAGAAAATGAGGAGAAAATGAGGAAGAATAAACCCTTACCTTCCTCCTTGCTTCCTTTCCCGAACGTCCCCTTCTCCTCTTTCCTTTACATGCAAAAGAAACCCACTTCTCTTATATATATATATATACATCCTTCCTCCCATAATTACCCAAATGCCCTTAGTGCACAAAACACTAACGTGAGAACCCCACATGTACAAATACTACCTTAAATATTAAATCAACACTATACAAGATTTTCACACTACCTTAAACCATGGTGGGACCCACTCTCTCTTAAGTCGAATCTTTGAATTTTTCTCATTTCCTTGTACATCACCTAGAAAAACCACATAAGTTAATACTAGTAGTTATCACATTCCAATCTACATATATATATATATATATATGTGTGTCCCGGACCCACCAACGGGTCATTACATAATCAAAATGATCTCACACACAGTCGCAAATATCCAAATCGAACACCAAATTTATATTTAAAAAATCTTATACAATTCCAACTAGTGTCTTTTTAAAGTATAGCTACTATTTTGTCCCCTATCAAAAAATATAACAGTTTATCTGATTATTTTTAAAATATAATGATCAATTTATCCAAAAACTAAAATATAGGGGCTTATTTAACACCTCACCTATTTTTTTTCACAAAAACACTTTAAAATTATCCCACAACACTTGTTAATTATTTAGTTATATTATTATAGGTTTTCCCCTGTAAGTGGAAGATCTATACATACCATCATGGGCCCAGAGAATGTCCCAGCGGCGCCCCGTTTGCCCGTCTGAGGTCAATTTTAATTTTTTAAGTGACAAATATTTGACTCTTTAAATATATATCTAAATAAAAACTTACTCTTAACACTAAAAATCATGAAACGTGACAATCTATACAAAAATAAAAATGAAATTCAAGGCAAATTGACATGCTGGTACAAACCAAGCCTGCTGAATTCCTAATTATAGAAAGAAGGACTCCAATTTGCCTTGCCAAAACACTCCTCGAAACGGGCAAATTATCCTAAACAATAAAGAGTATAGACGCAGCAGTGTTCATACTTCATACATTAGGGAGCAATGAAAAGTTAAAAGAATTAAAATAAAATAAAAAAACTTGGCGGGCCAGGCAGCCCGTTAGGCCCATGGGCTGGCTCTTCCCATCGACCAATTTGATACTTACAGATCAGTTATATCAATTTTAGACTTATCATCTTTATATATTACTATATTTTTATTATTAAACTACTACTACCCTTATAATATGTTTACAAATTTACCTAATTATAAATTTTTTCCTAAGAAAAATTATATATATTTTAAAAAAATAATAATTATACATTTCATAAACTTTAAAATTAATCCAAATAGTCCATTTTCGAAATTAACTATAACATTAACAGTGTTAAGTAAATTAATTATATACTTGATAAACTTTTATTTTATCAAATTAATTTATGTTATTTTTTAATAATTAATTAAATAAAAGATTAAAGTGGGTGAGATGTCTAAACTAAATATTTAAAATTTCAGGGGTGTGCGTTAATTTAGTCATGACTATTAATAACAGAAGATATCAAAGTTAATTTTTAAAAAAATTAGAAAATAATTAGATAAATTTTTAAATTTAAAAAATGCCTGGAATCAAAATAACAAAAATTGAAAGATTGGAAAGTGGCTTTACCCAATTTCAAGGAGTGGTGGATACGATTGATGGCAGCGGTGCATTTTCGATACAACCCAAATGGTGGGCCCCAGGAAAACGACAATATTCTGTAGATTTCCTTTGACATGAATACGACGGGTCGGAAAGTGTCAAATGTCATGTATGACATCACCGCGAGGTTTCGAAGGAAAACGTGGAAAGTAATTAAACTTAAAAAATATTAAGATTGAGTATTTTAATTATTAAATATTATTATTTTAATTTGTTACTGTAACCAAATTTTAGTGTGTGTAAATACACCTATTTTCGTGAGTGACACGTGATGTGTATGATTGATAAATAATATTTGAATAAATTAATTAATTTGTTATTATTAATACAAAGTATCAACATCAACCTATGGTCACGGATTATCGCTCACCCTCAAAAGAGTCTCACCACACTTATAAGTTCAGTTGTTGTCTCCTGTGCAACCAATGTGAGATTAAGAACCAATGTTACAACACCACCACCAGCCTCCCCCCTTAAGTGTGGTGGCACTCTTGGGCGCAAACTATCTTAGGGGTGATAGAGGGTAGTTTAGCCAAGGCATAAGGCCCAAGGTTTTCCATAGACGACACCAAATGTTGATGTAAAGCATTAGCATCAGCCTACAGCCACGGATCAATGCTCGCCCTCAAAAGGACAGGAGCCCCATCGCCCCTTGGGCAACCGATGTAGGATTGAGAACCGGTGCTACAACACCACTTCTAACCTCTCCCTAAAGTGTGGTGGTGCTCTTGTGCTCAAACCATCTTAAGGATGACAAAAGGTGGTTCGACCAAGGCCTGAGGCCTATGGTTTCCCACAGATGGCGTCAAATGTTAATACATAACATCAGCATCAGCCTACAACAACGGATCAGCGCTCGCCCTCATAAAGGATAAGAGCCCCACCACACTTATAAGCTCAGTGATTGCCTTATGGGCAACCGATATGGGATTGAGAACCAGTGCTACAACACCATTGCCAGGCTTCCCCCTAAGTGTGGTGGCACTATTGGGCGCGGACAATCTCAGAGGTGACATATGGTGGTTCGGCCAAGGCTTAAGGCCCAGTATTTCCCACAGACGACGTCAAAAATGTTAATGCAAAGCATTAGCATTAGCATCAGCCTATAGTCACGGATCAACGCTCACCCTCAAAAGGACAAGAGCCCCACTGCACTTATAAGCTCAATGGTTGGCCCCTTGGCAACTGATGTAGGATTGAGAACCGGTGTTATAGCACCACCGCCAAGCTCTCCCCTTAAATATGGTGGAGCTCTTGGGCGTGGACTATCTCAGCGGTGACAGAGGGTGGTTTGGCCAAAGCCTAAGGCCCAAGATTTCCCATAGACGGCGCCAAATGTTGATGCAAAGCATCAGCATCAGCCTACAGCCACAGATTAGCGCTCGTCCTAAAAAGGACAAGAGCCTCACTACTAGGGCTGGCAATAAGCCGAGCTACTCGTGAGCTAGCTCAAAACTCGACTCGATAATTGGCTCAATAAGCTAACTCGTGATACAAATGAGCCAAGTTTGAGTTAGCCAAGTTTGAGTTCAAATATTTGGCTCATTTAGTAAATGAGCCAAGCTTGAACTACCATCAGCTTGACTCATTTGGTTCACGAGCCAGCTCGATATACTTATATATATTAATTTTATAAATTTATTAAATAAAAAATATTTATTACTTAATACTCAATAATATAAATATATAATTAATAATTTTATAAATAGATTATTTAAATATATACACATAAATAGATTTGGAGGGAGGGGGGAACTCCAAAAAGCCATTGATTGATTTGAAGGGGTGGCTTAGTGGATTTAACAAGGACGGGAAGGCTATGTCTCCAAGGAGTGGGGTAGGGTGGGGGGAGTCTTTTAATTCTTCTCCAGCACACTTTATCTTTTTCTTCCTCGCATTGTCTTCTTCTTTCTTCCAGCAGATTCCAGCATATCTTCTTTTTTTTCTTCTCTTCTTAACTTTTGGCAAATCCTTCTTCGGTAATAGCACATCTTCTTCTTTTTCTCCTCCAGCTTCAGACGAGACGACCAACGACTTCTCCGACAGTCGACTAGCATGCGACCTCCAGTTCCTGCAACTGGGTTTGTTTTCTATGTTGCTATCCTTCTTTTTGGGTCTATTTTCTGTGCATAATTTGTTATACTTTTGCTGTTGTGCATTTGCATGTCGCACTTTTTTTCAAGTATACATAATACAATTATAGAATATGTTGTGTGTGCTTGTAGATTTATTTGCATTACATTTTTTGAATATATATATACACATAAAAGTAAGGTAATAGTCAGTTTCGAGCTAAGCAGAGCCAGTTCGTAGTCATCATCGAGTCGAGCTCGAGTTAAAAAAATCAGCTCATATTAAGCTCGAGCCGAGCTATGAGTCAAGCTAAAATCAATCGAGCTGAGCTCGAGCTAGACCTAACTCGGCTTATTGCCAGCCCTACCCACCACACTTATAAGCTTAGTGGTTTTACTCCATTAATAATTAAAAAATAAAATGTTTGATTTCTAAAATATAAAAATATCAAAATTTTGTATCTCAATTATTAAAAATAGTTATTTTAAATCTTATCTTGACTAAAAAAAAAATAAAGTTATTATCAATGTTACATAAAGCATACACGTAGAAAAGATAAAATATTATATCATTAAAAAATCAAGTCAATAAGACATTAGATTAAAATTTATCTTGATGAAGAAAATAACTAATTACCCATTGCTTAAAAAAATTCCTAAATCCCAAATCTCTAAATCATTAATCCCAAAAACACTATCTTCTTTCACTCTCAATCACAAAATATAACAGAACTAATATCTATTATTTCTCTTTGTTGAACTCAGGCCATCACTATCTTACTCTTTTGTTTATATCATCTTTTATGTCTCAATATAAAGATTTAAAATAATAATTTTTAATAGTTAAGATATAAATTTTTGACATTTTATGCATTGAGAATCAAACACTATATTTTTTAATTGTTGAAGGAATACAATAAATCAGTCAACCTATTCAAATATTGCAAACTAGTTATCCACGTGATATGTCACTAACAAAAAATGAACGTATAATATATGTGCTAACGTTCTATCATGATAAGAATTTAAAATAATATTTTTTAATAATTAAAATATTAAATCTTGATATTTTATAAATTAAAGATTAAACGTCATATATTTTAATTATTGATCAAGTGTCCTTAAAAATAAATATATTTATGCAAACTTTTGAGAATAAAAGAGTACGGCACTATTATTAATTCACGGGATAAAATTACACAGTATATTCTTTTTAAGTTCAGCATAAACATAAAAAATATTTTTATATTTTTTAAAATTACACTAATTATATATAAGTGTTTAAAAATTGTAATTAAATGATCATCTCTCATTAAGTTCACATGTTATATGGCAAATGAAGTGCTCCAAATATACGTAACATTGCACGCTATAATTTAAAAAAGCATAGGAGGGTTGTTTAGTTGTGGAAAGCACTACCAGTTTTTTTAAAAAAAAATATTATATAAAAAAAGAAAATGAAGATTTGAAAATTGTAATTTTCTAAAATTGAAGTAAATTTGAAAAACTCATAAAAATTACTTTTTTAAAAAAAAAATTTACAAATCATTTCCATCTTTATTTGAAAATTGTGATTTTCTGAAATCATATATTCCACGACAAGAAGTAACGACTAAAGGCAGGGTAATTGAGTCAGATTCACAGCGCAAGTGGGTTTGTCCGTACAAGTTGAACAGAGCAAGTTCAAGAGCCCAGTGAGAAAAAGGCAACCTTTTAGTCATGTTCAATCCAATTGTCTTCATTTTTTTCTGTTTTGTGAGCAAAGCATTAATTTTTTTTTTATTTCTTTTTGAATGAATGTGTGCAAACCAATTGGCTGACCTTTTCCATGGCCCTTCTTCGGGATTGAATGTGGTGGGTGCTGCACTGTAAGTTGGTCGCCCCTTCCGTCACACTCACAGGTCTGTTTTCTTCAATCCTCCATAGATTTCTCTCCCTCTGCTACTCTCTTCTTGCTCCATGTCTTTTTTTCCATCAACTGTATTCTTTAAATCATTAGATGCAAATAAGATGAACCTCTTTCACACCCAAGGTGCTCATGCTATGAGTGACAGTTCTTCTCTTGCAACTTCGATAGACCGTTATGGGTATGTGCTTGAATTTGAGATCCTACGAGGGCTGAAGGCAGTTTTGGGTGTATCTTGACTAGGGTTATTTCTCTAGTTGATTTCTAGTTTTTCTTTTTTTTCCTCCCAGTTCATGTTGATTTGGAAATAGTTATTGATATTCTCGCTTGTTTATGTATTTATCCTGAGTATCTTTGTTTAATTTTCTTGATTGTTCATTCTTTGTTAGTACATGACTTCGAGAATTGTTCGAGCTGGAATTAGGAAATTCCAATCTATATCTTTCATACTGAACTAGGTTCTTTCTGGCTCTTTAGGCTTCGCGTTACAGATTGAAATTTGGGGTTTGCAATGAGACAATTGGCCGTGAATCCAATTTGGGTGCTGGTATTACTGGCTTTCAACAATGGACATTTTCCAAATGGAGTTGGTGCTGACACTTACAGAAGGCCTGAAGTAGTAAACATTGGCTCTATATCCTCTTTTAATTCTGAAATCGGCAAAGTTGCGAAGGTTGCCTTACGAGCAGCGGTTGAAGATGTGAATTCTGATCCAGGAATTCTTCGAGGAACCAAGCTGGTGTTGACAATGCATGATTCCAATTCTAGTGGATTTCTGGGCATGGTCGAGGGTACGTACGCACTTTAGAGTATCTGTTTTTGATTTTTCTACAGGCTTCCCTGTCCCGGCATCTTCAACACTTATTTTGTTCATCGTCCTTTAACATTAATTTGTTGTTTTCCTTAATGATAACAGCTTTACAGTTCATGGAGAGTGATACAGTGGCCATTATTGGCCCCCAATCTTCTGTTGTAGCTCATGTGATTGCACACATAGCAAACGAGCTCCAAGTGCCACTATTATCCTTTGCAGCCACAGACCCGACTTTGTCTTCTCTTGAGTACCCATACTTCGTGAGAACAACATGTAGTGATTTATTTCAGATGGCTGCAATTGCAGAATTGGTTGAATACTATGGATGGAGAAAAGTAATTTCAATTTATGTGGATGATGATTATGGGAGGAATGGGATAGCTGCATTATCAGATCAATTGGCAACAAAAAGGTGTGGGATCTCTTTCAAAGCACCTTTGACCCCTGAAGCTACCCAAACTGAGATCACAGATGTGTTGGTTAAGGTGGCTTTGGCAGAATCCAGGATTCTTGTTCTTCACACATATCCTGGTCAGGGTCTAGAAGTTCTTTCCGTGGCACAATTTCTTGGTATGACAAGCAGTGGATATGTCTGGATAGCTACAAATTGGCTCTCCACCGTCCTGGACACTAATTCTCCTCTGCCGTCTGAGACCATAGAAACTATCCAAGGACTTCTTACACTGCGGGCATACACACCAGATTCAGAACTAAAAAGAAACTTTGTGTCTAGGTGGAAAAACTTAACAGCTAACCAAACAACTAATGGTCCCTTTGGGTTGAATACTTACGGCCTATATGCCTACGACGCTGTTTGGACACTTGCCCGTGCAATTGATGCTTTTTTCGATAGAGGAGGAAATATTTCCTTTTCAAATGATTCCAGGTTAAGTGAATCAGATGGTGGGAGTTTGAATCTAAATGCTATGAGCATTTTTGATGGAGGAAAAATGTTGCTTGACAGCATTTTACAAGTCAATTTGACTGGCTTAACAGGGCCTATTAGGTTTGATTTGGACAGATCCCCAATCCATCCTGCATATGAAGTCATTAATGTGGTTGGCTGGAGTAGAAGAATTGGTTATTGGTCTAATTATTCCGGGTTCTCTATTGTACCTCCAGAGATGCTCTATACAAGGCCACCTAACCGTTCCAGTGTGAATCAACACCTCCGTAATGTGCTCTGGCCTGGACTAACACCCCTGAAACCTCGTGGGTGGGTTTTTCCAAATAATGGAAAGCTATTGAAAATTGGTGTCCCAAACCGAGTCAGTTATCGTGAATTCATAGCCCAAGTGCCTGGCACTGATATGTTTAAAGGGTACTGCATAGATGTTTTCTTTGCTACCCTCAACTTGCTGCCGTATGCTGTCCCATTTAAGTTAATGCCTTTTGGAGATGGCCGTAACAACCCCAGCTCCACTGAGCTTGTGCGCTTGATCACAGCTGGTGTGAGTATGTGATACAGAGTTCTTATCACAATGTTAAAAGGTTATTTAATCTTATGTTTACTTCCCCTGTTTTTCTTTTGCTATGTAGGTCTATGATGCTGCAATAGGTGACATTGCAATCATTACTAACCGAACAAAGATGGTGGATTTTACCCAGCCATATGTTGAGTCTGGGCTAGCTGTGGTGGCACCAGTTTGGAAGTCAAACAGTAGTTCTTGGTCTTTCTTGAGGCCCTTTTCTTGGGAAATGTGGAGTGTAACAGCCGCTTTTTTCCTATTTGTGGGAGTTGTTGTTTGGATTTTGGAGCATAGGATTAACGATGACTTTCGTGGCTCTCCTAGGAGACAAATCGTTACTGTTCTATGGTAAGTTCCTAAGAGCTCATTTCTGTTTTACTAGTCCATGTGAATTGATATTTTCGCTTATTTTTCAAGCCTCATGCTCCCTCCCTTTATGTATTCTTTTCATGCTGAAATAAAATTCAAAAATAGCAATCACAATGCAATTCTATCAACACCTCCAAGTCTTGGCTTGTTTATTGGTGTGCTTTTGCATTGCAGGTTTAGCTTATCGACCTTGTTCTTTGCCCATAGTAAGTAATAACGGTGCCCAGTTTTATCATCTTCTCTTGCCCTACGACCTAGCCAAAAGTAACTCCCAAGTAATAACGGTGCCTTTTTGCTATTAAATGCAGGAGAAAACACAGCCAGCACTCTTGGTCGCCTGGTGCTTATCATATGGCTATTTGTGGTTTTAATCATCAATTCCAGTTACACTGCGAGTCTGACCTCAATTCTCACAGTCCAGCAGCTTTCTTCACCCATTAAAGGGATTGAGACTTTGATGTTGAGCCATGACCGCATTGGCTACCAAGAGGGTTCATTTGTGCGAAATTACCTGCATGAGGAACTCGGCATTAGTGCTGAGAGACTTATACCTCTTAATTCACCAGTTGACTTTGCTGAAGCCTTAAAGAAGGGTACCAAGAATGGTGGAGTCGCAGCAGTCGTAGACGAGAGGGCATATATTGATATCTTTCTGTCAACCCGTTGCGAGTTCAGTATTGTAGGCCCCGAGTTCACAAAAAATGGATGGGGATTTGTAAGCAATCTTTATCAGCAACGACTTTTAACCTTTTTAGCTCATTACGTGGTCCATCACAGTTTTATAGTTGAAACTTTTTCTGTTTTATGCTCCAAGATGATTGATTAGCAAAACAGCATATGTTTGTTGACATGTGGATTTGTGCTTTGCTTCTTATCAGGCATTTCCTCGCGATTCCCCTTTAGCAGTTGATTTTTCAACTGCCATTCTGAAACTGTCCGAAAATGGGGAACTGCAGCGAATCCACGACAAATGGTTGAGGAGAAGCGCTTGCAGTTCACAAGGTGCAAAGCTTGAAGTGGACCGCCTTCAACTTAGAAGCTTTTCAGGCCTCTTTCTTATGTGTGGATTAGCCTGCTTGCTTGCTCTCTGCGTGTACTTTGTGCTGATGGTCCGGCAGTTCAGCCGCCATTACATCGAGTCCTCGGAATCTTCTCGTGGAAGCTCGCAATTGGCACGTCTCCAGACATTCCTCTCGTTCATCGATGAAAAGGAAGAAGAAGTCAAGAAGAGGTCAAAGAGAAGGCAGCTGGAGAGCGGTTTGGATCGCAGCAATAGGGGGGATGAATCAACAGATAATTCCAACATAAGTAGTAGTAAAATAGAAATGAGCTCAAGCATAAGTCTTAGTTCTGGTTCCAGAATTTAGTCTGCATCTCCCTGAGGCCTGAACCACAACTGTTACTATACATATTAGTTATGAGTTTCAGACAAACTATATATATATCTGTATTAACAGAAACCATGTTGGTCCTCTGTAATCTGTACCTGGATAGTTCAGCATAATATACATGAACATTATATAGAATTTGATGACTTGTGGACTCCCTCTGTCCCTCTATTTGTCGGACCCGCCCTTCCACACCCACTTCCACTATCCTTCTACGAAATTTACAAGCCCACCTTGGGGGGTCCATCACCCATCAACACCCAATTGACTTACCCAGATTCTTGCTCAAAATTCCTCATTTTGCAAAAGTAAAAAAGAGTCGCATTCATATAACTTTTTTTTTTTTAATAAAATATTACTTTACAACTCAAAACTCATGATCTTCTAAGGTGTTCGAGATAATCTCTTACTGTGAAGGTGAAATAGCGCAAATGCAAAATTAAACTTGTTGGATGAATTAGAATGTTCCAAGTCTACATTAAAAATTGACAAAGTAATAGAATCATACATTCATACAACAACTAAGATAAGTACATTTTCCAGTTCCGGTCATACCTACATTCATACAACTAAGACAACTACATTAATAACTGAAAAGGTAGGATCATACATTTTCCTTTACATTAATAAGCAACTAAGACAACTGAGTACTGTACATCTTCTGATCTTGCAGTTACAACCATATTTTACATTCTTGAGCAACTCGTTGCTATTCAAATCTGCAGTCTTTCTAAAGCAGCCTGTTGGAAAAGCGATTCAAGCTATACTGCTTTGGAAGTACTTGCTGTAGCATTCTTCTTCCCTGCAGTGCTGGTACATGACTTTGTATACTTCTATCAGTAATTTGGGGAACCGACTAGCAAAATAGCCATCGAATCCTTCGGGTACTGGTCCTAGGATATCCTAAATTAACCACCAAAAGAATTCATCAGCCGTCAAAGGAATATCTGGATCTGCAATTCAACTTCTCAAAAACATTGGTCATTGGTAAATGGCCAATAACTGTCCGTTTCAGAAAAGAATGCGTGAACGCAAAACAAATTTACAAATTGTGTAGTGGTTAAAGAGAAAAACAGAAACACCATTAAACGATCCCACCAGATTTTGCCATGTAGAGTTTTGTTTTGTTTTTTTTTTTTTTTTTTTTTTTTTACAGATCATGGAGAGAAGGACCGTTTGTTTCAAATAAATACGGACTGAAAACAGCCTGAAGTAGAAGGCAAAGCTAAAAGACCTTGGGCAAATACAAAGATGCCCATTGGAGGTCCATGACTTTCTCAAGTAGCACGAGATGAACAGAGTTTGAAGGTCTTTAAAGTGAGGTGCCAATTGAGGGAAACACAAAAAAGTATGTCAATGCTTAAACTAAGCAAACAAAAAGGTGTATCACTATGTAATATGACTACAGTTGTAACATTATAATATTTACTGTTGGCATGAGAAATGAACCTGAATTTCAACAGGAAGCTCTCTATAATGATTCAACTTGTTTCGCATGACTCGCAGTAAGTCACGAACACTGTCAAACCTATAACGCCTGTACCGTCCAATGTTATAAAGAAATGCAGGTTCCATCTTTTCGTCCCATTTTGAGCCTAACGCTACTGGAGCTATACTTTCTAATCCTTTTAAAATAACAGAGCCAGTTTCCCTATCTTCCAACTCCACTCTGTCACTTGTGTCACGGAAGAATGATAATCTCATCTCAGAACTCCAAAACAAAGGATGATGCAACACGTCCAGAGCCTTGGGCCTGCAAGGAAACAGTATCAGGGTTCATTAAAATTAATTGAAAGATCTAAGAAAGCAAAATAACTAAACAAACATCATACTGACCCATGTACTATTAGTAAAAGGCATCATCAACAAATTGGGACTATTCTTAGTGTGTTTCACATCAGACTAGAGGTTATATTCTTTTCATTGGAGAATAACTCCTAAGAATTCATTATATTGATCTTTTAGGTCTCTGTACTTCAGGAAAAGGATTAGTGGGTTAGTTTCTATACATAGCAGGGAGAAGAAAACATTCAGGGCAAAAAAGTCATATATGTTCATATATATTGCTTTGCAGCCATCAAGGCAATAAAAATAATGCCCTTAGTTCTCACCTTAATTCAGCATTAGGATCCAATAGACGAGAGAACAAATCTGCAGCTTCTGGAATATACTCCACTAAGAATAGGTCAACTTTGTTGTTCACAATATTGATGTCACGTTCAAGACGGTCACCAAATGGATGTCTACCCCCAGTAATGCAATAAAAGAGAACACAACCCAAGCTAAACATATCTACTGCACGTGTTTGGCGTCCATGGAGAAGCTGTTCAGGAGCTTGCCATCCTGAACTGCCATAACCTGCAATTGGTCATCAAACAAAGTTGTAAGAAAAAAAAAAAATAAAGAACAGATATAATTTGCATACACATTGACAGGCTAAGCAGCAGGTATGAGATATGAAGAGAGATTGTAGCATAATTATCACGGTCCGACAAAACAAAATCCATTTTCTATTATACCCTGACCTAAACAAATTGATATACTAAACATGAAGACAGAAACACAACAGAATGTGGATTCTAGAAATCAAAGGATTGTGGATAGGTAAAAATTTTGCAAGACCTGACCATAAAGCTTCAAATGCATACTAAATGCAGGGCAATTACTGATTCATTAACTAGTCAATAATCAACAGTCAATAATACTTACCAGTAGCATGATGGCCCAAGGAAGACATATCTCCAACAAGACGCTTGCTGATACCCATATCAGAAAGCTTAGCACACAAAGATCTTTCTTTAATTATCAACACATTGTGAGGCTTCAAGTCTCGATGAATTATTCCCAATTCATGCAAATGCACAAGCCCAGAAACCACATCCCTGTGTTACAGGTATACATTAAGCAAGTTCCGAATTCAGTCCATTTAAATGGGCATATATGTATAGCAACAAGCTTTAAAAGATCAAAAAGGCAGCCTAAAAGAAAATGATAACAATAATATGAGCATGATTTCTGGCAAGCCAGCATTTGAAGTGGAAATGTGAAGGATTAATACAGAAATCCATTGGAAATGCATGAAGTATAATTCTTAAAATTGTGTCCTAATGGAGCCCATATGAGATAATGAAGACACCATAATGCACAATAGTAAAATTTTGAATATAATCAGCAGAAACTCTCTGGAATCTCAATCGCACATATGAGCATGGTTTCCAACAAGCCAGCATTTGAAGTGGAAATATGAAGGATCAATTTAAAAATCCATTGTGATTGCATGGTGTCTAGTTCTTAAAATTGTGTTCTAATGGAGTCCTTATGAAAAAATGAAGCCACCATAATGCACAATAGCAAAATTTTGACTATAATAATCAGCAGAAACACTCAGGAATCTCAATCTGCACGTTAACAAGTTCAATTTACAAAACAAGGGTTTAGGTGCACTTTATTTGATGTCAACTAACAGAAAATGCTTCATAAAATCATATTTAATTCCCAAAGGGCTTAGGCTATGATATATGAGCATCCCCTTTTACATATTTACCAAAGGGCTCAGGCTATGGTAACCCCTACTGTAAATTAGAGAATATATAAATTTACTTTCATCCTATGAACAACAAAATTTGGTGGCTTAGTGGGTGAGCAAAACAAAGCCGCTCTTATAAAAGCACAATAGCATATTAAATGAGATGATGAAAGATCTAATGTAAAATCTAGTTGCATCATTAACTGTAAACTAACCTCATCAATTTCAATAATAAAGGTGAAGGGAAGCCATTATCTTTCCACAACTTAATATCCTGCAAAGAACCCTTCATTGAATCCAAGCAGACCTTATTCTTTGTCATAGCTTCCATTGGTTGGTCCTCAGTATATGTTGGCCTTTCAGAGGTATCAGAGCACATCTGAATTAGATCACTTAAACTGCAAGTGCAACGCTCTAGAGAAAGATACACAAAATCTTGATCAGACTCCACACCATACCATCTAACAATATTTGGATGTCTGTCGGATGCAATAAGATTCTGGATTTCTTTAAAAGCAATGTCATGATGGGCCTTGACAAGACGTTTGACAGCAACAAGACGCCCTTCATAGATTCCCTCTAGTACAATGGTACCATTGCTTCCCTTAGCAATTTCTCTATTGGAGACAAATAATTTACCAATTCTGCGCCCATCTGTGCTGTCACCCAGTGACTGATTGAGTTTCAACCATGGTCTGTCATCATATCCATCACCAAGGGAGGAGCTTTTATCAGTCTTCTCAAAAAAGTCACTATTCTTTCCTGACTTTTGAGCTTTCTTCTTTTTAGGAGGCACAGTGCTTGCATTTAAATCAGTCAACTTCTTAGCCAACTCAGTGTCCTTTCTAGCCAGTAAAGCACAAGAACCGCAGGTGAACAACCCCACAAGAAAAGTAACAATATAAATTATAGGCCACACTATAGGCCCTTCCAAAAGCACATTTAGCTTGTTATTATGATCTATTTTCATAAATTTCATGCCAGAGATCATGGAATTTTCATTTTTTTGTGGCAATGATGATGCTAGGTCATTGCCATTAGTGTGATGAGAGTCCACAAATAGATTGGCACTAGGTTGTGAAGAAAGAAAAAGATCTGGTGCTGGGAGTGAGGGTATCCCATCTTTATGTTGAGCTTCTGTGAATATATCAAATTCAGGTTGCCAACGAAGCATATAATTTGAATCAGACAATGGGACCATCATATCTTGATGATCAGATTCTGGTAGCACATTAGGTTTGTCAGAGGGTCCTAGCATATTATGACGACGAAATCGGTAGACAACAGCTTTTGATTGACATGGCAAGGGCATACTGAAGCGAACACCAGGTTCAACAGGAGATTCATATCCTGAATTTGAAAGAGCCCCGTTAAATGAATCCTCACTGTCTTGACAAAGGAAAGCAGCTCCAATTTCAGCAACTGTCATGTTCCATAGAACTTTATCTGAATTTAGGATGAAAGACTTCAGTGCATAATCAGTTCTAGTGATGTAAATTGGAAGCTCATCAGGCTTAAGGTTCAATGGACCAGAATTTCCCAGTTTGTCAGATGTTGTACTGTTTAGAACACTCTTTTCATCATTACTCTGCGATGTGGATGAGGAATCAGACAAACTGTAACTGTAGATTAGCCTTCCACTCTTGGCATCAACCAGAAAAACAGTAGTTTTCTTTGAACCAAGTACAACTCCTCCATCTTCTGCTATCAGTGGAGTATTACTAACAAATTCTTCAACAGTCTCTTTGAGTTTCTGAGACAGCATGAATATGCAATAATTTAAGAGCCGATGGTAAATAATTATGAGAGAAAGGAAACTGTAGATACAATAATACCAACTGGTGGCAAAAACCAATATCCACATGAAAAAGCTCCAGGAACAAATCTATGATAAGTAGATGATTTGGAACAGTCATCTTAGCCTTTTGTCTAATACTATGCTTTCTTATATGCTAAATCTCAACATCAGCAGTGTGATTTAACCATGAAGCATATCATGGTTAAATCAAACAATTCAGTTCAGAGTGCTCCAAGCTTGATAGGGTGCTCATCAACAATTGTTGGCGTATTCAGGGGTTTGAAGGCCAGGCCACATTCTTGCCATCAGGATACTTATCAGACCACTCCCCGGCTGTGGTTTCTCTTTTTCAACAGAGGAGTATTCCCAGGAGTTCCTTTAAGTTCTTTAATATGTGGTTCGAGCACAATCAGTTTCTGCCCACTGTTCGTGAGTGTTGGGAAGGCGATTTACATGGGTCAAGCCAGTTCACCTTTTGCATGAAACTGAAACAGCTTAAGGGTCCTCTTAAAATGCTGAATGTTAAGCATTTTAGTCACATTTCCATGAGGGCCGAGAAAGCTAAAAAGGATCTTGAGGAGGCTCAGCTGGTTGTTCAAAACCAGCCACATGATAGTGAAGCTCAGAGGAAGGTGGTCAGTCTGCGTAAGAGGGTCTTTCTCCTCTTGAATGCTGAAAGAATGTTCTACTGGAAAAAAGTCAAATGTGATTATCTGAGGCTTAGTGATAGGAGCACTAAGTTCTTTCATAATATTGTGAAGAGGAATGCCAGGCGCAATTTCATTCCTATGGTTTTAAAGGCCGATGGGGGGACCACTTCCTCCTCGGAGCAAGTTGCTGAGGAGTTCGTTAGGTACTTTAAGCGCTTGTTGGGTTCTTCCTCCCCATGTGAGCATGTATCCATGGACATCCTGTGTTCTGGTCCTATGTTGTCCTAGATGCAAACGGATAGGATGATTAATGATCCCTCGGATCAAGAAATCAAGTTGGACCTCTTTGATATTGGGGATGACAAGGCCCCTGGGCTGGTTAGATACTCTTCATGTTTTTTCAAGAAAGCCTAGAATGTTGTGAGAAATCAATTCTACCAAGCGGTTAAGGAATTCTTTAGCTCGGGCTCGCTTTTAAAGCAGATTAATCATACGACTGTTGTGCTCATTCCTAAAAATGCCCATGCCTCGATTGTGACTGATTATAGGCCTATTTCTTGTTGCAATGTGTTGTATAAGGTCATACCTAAGATTTTGGCGGCCAGGATGGTTCCTGTTCTTGGGTCGATTATTGACCAAGGTCAAGCCGCTTTTGTTAAAGGTAGGAGCATAACAAATAATGTCCACTTGGTTCAAGAACTATTGAGAAAGTATGGCCGCAAGAGAATCTCTCCTAGATGCTTACTTAAAGTGGATTTAAGCAAGGCATTAGATTCGGTAAATTGGAGTTTTATTAGGCAGATTTTGTTGGGCCTTGGATTTCATTCTCGTTTCGTTAGTTGGGTCATAGAGTGCATTTCGTCCCCCTCATATTCGATTGTGGTCAATGGTGCCTTGTGTGGCTTTTTCAAGGAGGCGAGGGGTATCAGGCAAGGAGACCCAATATCTCCCTTTATTTTTGTGTTATGCATGGAATACTTCTCAAGAGCTTTGAATTATGTTGCCAGGTAGCCTGATTTTAATTTCCATCCCAAGTGCAACAAACTTTGTATTTCTCACCTTATTTTTGCTGATGATATTATGCTCATGTCAAGGGGGGATCCCATTTCTGTTTCAATGCTCATGGATTGGCTAAAAGATTTGGTTGTTGTCTCGGGTCTGTCCGCAAATATGGAGAAGTCAAACGTTTTTACTACAAGGTTATAGGGGGAGGATCTTCAAGATATTCTCAGCATTACGGGTTTCCAGAGAGGCAACATGCCCTTCCGGTATCTAGGGCTACCTTTTGTGGCTTAGAAGCTTAGAGTGAGCTTTTATGCACCTCTTATTGATAAAATATCGGATTGTATCAGTTCATGGACAGCTTCTTCTTTATTGTATGCTGGGAGATCTGAGCTCATCCAGACTGTTCTACAAGGGACCGAATGTTATTGGCTTTCAATTCTCAATATCCCTGGTGCGGTGATTGATAACATTGTCTGTTTATGTATGCTGTTATTATGGAACTCTAATTTTCCATTAGTTTCTTGGAGGTCTGTGTGAATGCCAAAGACTGAAGGAGGCCTTGGCCTTAGAGATCTCAAAAGTTGGAACACTGGGTTGCTATCCAAGATCTTATGGAACATTCACTCCAAGAAGGATTCTCTATGGGTTAAATGGATTGGCCACCAGTACTTAGGAACATCGTCCATCTGGGAAAGGGAGCGCAAAGAGCATGATTCATCCTTATTCAAAAAATTGTTGTGTATCAGGGACTCTTTATTACAGGATGGAGGATCCCCAAATGGTGTTGTGGCCATTATATCGAGTTGGATTGAGAATGGGGCTTTCAGGTCTAAGGCAGCGTATGATTATTTCAAGCCTAAAGGGCAGAGAGTCAAATGGTTCTCAGTGGTGTGGAAGTCCAACCTGATCCCCAAGCAGGCTTTCATTTTGTGGCTGTATGCCAAGGCAAAAATTCTCACGAAGGACAGGCTTTTGTTTCTTAATATTGATTGGTCATGCCCTATGTGCGGCACAACTGAAGAGTCTTTAAGACATCTTTTCTTTCAATGCCATGTTAGTTCAGACATTTGGAGCTCGATCAGGGCTTGACTAGGCCTTTCCTGCACAATGTCAACACTGTCAAGGGTGTTAAAGTGTATTCAAAGGCAAGCTAGAGGGTCTTCTTGGCAGAGCCATGTTAAAAGGATGGCTTTGGCAACCACGATCTTCCACATTTGGGTTGCTAGAAATCGGAGCGTTTTTGAGAATGTAAAGCCTTTGGGTTGCTAGAAATTGGAGCGTTTTTGAGAATGTAAAGCCTTGTAGTGAGAGTATTTCATATAGGATTAAAACCTTTGTATACAAAGCTATGTTTTCTTTGTATCCCCCATGTTTTGATCCAGTATGAGTCTCTTCTTCAAGGACTTTAGTTTTGTTGCCTCTATCGTCTCGGATATGCCCGGTGTATACTGTACATTTTGATCTTTATACATATTTACATTTGATAAAAAAAAAAAAAAAGTACTTGTATCAACTTTATTCCCTAGAAGAGCTGTTACAGCTATTGCCATATCATTGAAACCAGTTCTATGATATATCAAGGAAACCTTCCAGACTTTATGGTCTTATGGTTCATTTAATGCCGCTGGCCATAAAGGGTTTAAATAATAGGCAGATATCTAGCAGCATCCTAAAATTTGAGGAGGTCAAAAAGAAAGTTGCTTCAATATTTGGTAAAAGGAGTCTGTTTCATATCTATTAAATGGGAAAAAGAAGACAAATCTTACCCTATGAAACTCTCAACCAAGAAGCCACCAACCTACTTAATCTGGAAGCATAAGAAATCACAATATAGTTCTAGAACACAATTGGAATCAGTGAAATGCTGCAGATAAGGATTGATTTATCAAGGCCTTTAGATTCTTTGATCTATATAGATGCCTACTTGTCCTGGTTGAAATGTAGAACAAGATGGAGAAAGACATGTAGAATGCTTTGACCTAAGAAGCATTGTTTTTGTTTTTCAGATCTCAGACTATGGTGCTTGTGCCCTTGCTTATTAGAATTAGAAAATCAATAGATACTCTCTTTGCCCACTCTTCCCTTACTGATACAATTCCCGTATTAGCAAATAGCATAGAGATGTGTAAACTAAAATGAAAAACAGAAAAAGGAATGCATAATTAGATATCAACAAATGCGCTGCCCCAAGAAAGACAAGAAGGTACCCAACAAAGACACCAAAAACTAAGGATTGACATTCAGCACCCAGCAAGTATGCGATTTGCCAATTTGGATGCATCACTTGTTTTCACATCTTCAATTATCAAAGCTCGTTCTAGGCATTGACCAAGTTCACTATGTCTGAAGGAGCAGAACTAAACACAAATATTAACACCACATGAGGCACAACCATTTTCAGGTTCCTGCAAGAGAACAGTTGATCAGAATCTTCTATACCCTTTACAACCTTCACTCATTTAATAGTAGGATCACTATCAGGACAAACTAACTATAGGAGAGGCCTGAACAACATATGAAGCATTCAGTAGGTTGGCATCAGAGAGCCACTCACTCCCGAATTATTTGGACTTCTGGCCCAAAAACACCCACTCTCCCTCCCTCTCCAGCCCAGAATCCTGTTGTTCTCTCTTAACAATCTTCTTGCCTCATAAACTGCCATCCCTTTGCATTATTTGAAATGATTACTTCATCCAGTTCCCAATATGTAGCATAAAGAAACCCACGAAAATGCAGAAGCTAGAAAACAAAAAACAACCTGACTGCCAAAATCCATTGGAAGCAAATCAATCAAATTAATTAGCAGAGAAACCTTTATATGACAAGATCTAAAAGTGAGCAGCTCATTGCTTGGACATGTAATGAATCAGGTTGCAAAGTCAGCCAACAGTCCCATACAAGGAATGCCTATGTTACCTTTAAGAGTTGCACCATAAGCAGTGGCCATGTATAGAATGATCATGTAGGCTTGATCAGCAAGTGGTTTTCTTAAATTTTCAAAATTGAACCATAATAAGTAACAAAGAAAAATTTCATATTGCATGCAGGTCAAAGACAGGTTGTACATAGCAGATAGAGAAAAGAAGAAATAGGAGCCATATGACAGAGTTTACAGTTTTCCATAGTTATTTTTAGTTTTTTATGTTCTGATTTGATTTCCACCCAAAAAAAATTAACATGTTGTTTGACAGCTTTGTTTTATTTATACTTTTGTATTTGATTTTCCTTTTATTATTTCTCCCACTCCTATCTTCCTCGGCAACTGGAGGAGATGTCGGAGGTTGGTGGTGACTCCTCCACCAAGTCACCATGACTGCTGATGATTCCCAGAGCAGATCTAGCAATCATGTGACTCCCAGGTTTACCAGAAAATTCACAGTGAAACTGTGAAAACCATAAGAGTTGGGACAAAAATTCATAGTGACATCAAGGGGTTGTGATGAAATAAAGATTGATGCAGAGAATGAAATTTAGTTGGAAATTAGTTGACTGATGCAGAGATTCAGATGCTTCAGTGACTTGGACTCCCATGGGAGTCACCAGCAAGTGCCACGGTAGGTGATAGGGTCACCAGCTTCCTTCCGGCAAATTTCCAGCAACATTTAGTTGTTGACAGTGAGGAGTGTCGGAGGAGGAAGAAATGAAAACAAAATGAAAATTGTGGAAACACCTTTTTGAAGTTCCCAAATTTTTTTTAAAAAAGACGAGGAACCAAATGCCATTTATTTTTTCATTGTCAAAATAGTGAAAATTGACAACTAAAAATTGAAAACAAATAGTCTACCGAAAAGCAGCATATTAAGGCTCACAAGAAATAACAGCAGGTGGGAACTTGTCATCCGATGATAGGAAGAAGATGGCATGCATTCAAGAGACAGAGAGAGCAATAACATAAGGTAATTTGGGGTAGTACATTGCCACAGATGCGTACAACGGACCTAGGTGGAACAGGCTGTCTAGGACAATTAGCCTAAACAAAACCAGTCATTCAGAATCTTAAAACTAATTTGTGTCAGTAAACGACTTCAGAGAGCACTTATATAAGAGATGGTGACAGCATTTCATACATACCCTCTTACCAAAGGCATCATGCATATACAGTGCCCAGTCATCGCCACAATCTATATAGAAACTGCTCAGTCGAGAAGCATTCTCCTCATCATTATCATGCTCAACATGAGACTGGTATGAAGAGTAAATTGATGATCCTGATGTAAATGACCATAATACTTGGCCAGATTTAGTATCAACTAACTGGACTTTACCATCCAGGGCAGCAACCAGTGCAGTATCATGTTCACTGTGAGAATAAAAAGAAAGCAATAGGATAAAAGCAAAGACAATTGTCAATTGGCAAAGAAAGGTGCATGCTAAAAAGTGCAGCTAAAATGAAGGCAAAATTATGATAACGATGAAGAAAACAGAAGCAAATACAACTGCCTGCATGAGAACTTAATATATACCCACACATTAAAGAATCCAATATCTAAATAAGAGAATTTGACTTTGGAGAGTGCAAACCAAAGATGAGCACTTTTGACAAGAAAACGTATATAAGAAATAGGAAGAGGTACCAAGCATACCACCCATGTCCAACAAGAGAGTCAAACTAAATCACTAGTCTTCTTTACACTAACACATTTTTTAGCATTTTTTTTTTATATCCCAGTTCATTGAAGAACCAAAGTAGGATCTCAAAGCATTCTAAATGAACTAGAAAAGGAGAACACTTGTACATGAAATTAAGATCTTGCCTTCTCTTTTTTCTTACAATTTCCAATCTTCTATCCCACTTCAAGAAGAACCAGAATAATATTATTTAAAGAAATCCAGATAATCTAGACAACAAACCCAATTAATATTGCAATTAAAGTCTTAACTTTGTCGCTTGGATTTTCAAAGCCATTCTCTACATCTAGTAATGTGTTGAGACTGAAAATCAAAAAACCTGTCAAAAATCAAGCTGGTTAAAAACAACTTTCAAAAACTAATAAAAATTATAAGGCCCCCCCAAAAAAAAGAAACAGAACAAGAAATATTATACATGTTTTGCAAAGAAAAAACAAAAAAAAAAATATATAACATAAAAGGAATTTTAGTTGCAGTTCTGCATTCCCATGACCCTTAATGGCATGCATCAGTCACCATCATAAAGAATAGGGCAACTGTTCAAATTATACCTCTGAAATCTGATAAACAGTTTCAAGATTTTGCAGATAACTTAAATATAAAAAGCCTTAAAAATTGACAACTGTTCAATAATGTGATTTGGCTCCAAAGGGTGACGAGAACAGATAGAGTAATTGCAACATCAAGAAGAAAATTTGGTATCAAGGTCCTAATGTCGAGCATAAAGCAGGAAAAGTGTGTGAAGTATAAATTTCAGGCAGCAGACTCCAGTACTTGAAAATCAGTTACCTGGTATAGAAGTTAAGTTGCTTTATGAAGAAATTCTCGTAATTCTTCTATATTTTCAGAATGAATTTACAGCCCTATTTAAGGTGAATCTTGACACCTTCAAAAGTAAACTAGTAATCAACCTACTAAGGAAACTAGTTACAAAGGGAAATCTATACAATTGGAAACTACCTGGTACAGAGAAAATATCTACACATTCCATATCTCAGGTAAATCCTTTAATTTATTCAGCCTCAACACTTTATGTTACTAGTGTAGAAATTTTCCACAAAAAATATGGGATTCTGCCATGGACATAGCACACTATAGCATTCCTTCATGATGAATCAATACTATGGAACATAGAACATCTCTGCAGTTTAAGTGAATTCCTCTGAACCCACTCCCAACTACCTTCCTCAGAGATAAATATTAACACTGCTTTTTCATATTTTTTCTCATTTACAATCTTCAAACTAGGAATTTTGGACGCAAAAATGAAAGGAAATATATAGGAAAATAAAATGAATGTACTGAGTCTTCATATAGTTAATTATTTGAGTTGGGTTATAAAAAGATAAAATATTAAATAAATATCTGTACAACAAATAATTTTCAATTTGAAAACAGCATAACAAGCTTTTATCCCACTATGTGCAGTCAGCTAGATGAATTCTATCTTTCCATTCATTTTTATTTATAGTCTTATCTTTTGTAAAGCTCATATAATTAATATCAAACCTAAGTGTCTCCCTAGTTTTTCTTGGTCTTGCACTACCTCTTTTGTTAAATATGTGTTTCATTTCATCCACTCTCTTCACGAGAGCCTTTACTGGTCTTCTTCTCATATAAACAAATCATTAAAATTGTGTCTCGTGCATATTATCTTCAATAGAAGTCGCTCTAACTTTATTACAAATAACCTCATTCTAATTTTATCATTTCTTGTATGGTCATATGTCCTTCTTAACATTCTCATATGAGTTACACCCATATTTTGCACATGTTGGTTCTTCACTATCCAATATTCTGTGGCATAAAACAAACTGATCGTATAGGCATCATGTAAAATTTTCCTCTTAGCAAAGGGTTGCTTTGAGCAGTGTTGTTTGGCCACTTATGTGCGGGCATGACATGGATGTATCGGGCATGATGTTAAATTGAGTCTTTCTAGCACCCTTGGCCAGTCGAGTGGGTCCAATGGCGTCCAACTGCACCATCAAGATGTTAACAGCCTGCCGTCACCATGCTCGGACCTCTCAAACTGAACACTATGACCATTGGTGACGGCTGGAAGTTCAACATCATCCCACCAAAACTCAACACCGCTGTTGGATTGGACTTTAACTTCACGTGCTCCCAAATCATGTCCCCCACCTTTCTCCCCACAGCCACCAAAAAAAAAAAATACATAAATAAGTGTGAAACAGAAATCATTTTTATCATAATTTCACATGATTATAGCCATAGAACAGATGTCAGATGATAAGGCTGATTCACGAAACTTCAGACGATTCCAAAGTATCTATTATTATACTAATGAAGGAAATACTTGCATCAAATTAACCACGCCATGGCTTGGAGAAGTCTTGTACCGGGAATACTGAAATTTCACATGACTAAGAAATAGAAAAAATTAAAAACTTGTACTAACAGAGGAGGGTAGATTATAAACCACATAATATCATTCAAACTTGTACATATACATCTGAGAAACAGCAACCATTAATCGATAACAAAAATCTGTATTTTGATGGAGCTATACAAATACGTGTAAAATTAATAATGAAGGAAGTACTTATAACGACCAGGAAAGAGCAACAGAAAAACGAAGCCCTAACACTCGCAAGTCACCTATCTCATCAAAGACTATAAGTAAAGCTTGGGGTAATACAATAGGAATAAATACACTTACACTGACAACAGAGACCGCCGTGCCGGCGATCGACTGTGAGCACTTAAAACAGTACCAATTACGCTCCCAGAGGGCACCGCCGAAGCTTCCGAGCTCAAAATATCGACGGCCGAACCCGAAATCGCAGCCACAAACAAGAAAAGCAGCACAAATGGAGCCAATTTGAGTCTCATCTCCAAGATGGAACTGGCCCGGCGGCTTTGCAATCCTTGGTTTGAAAACGCAAATTGGGTTTTTGATTTGAATTAAATTGATAAAATCGGTGCCGTGGAGACTGGAGAGACAACAACGGAGGATTGATAAGGTTTTGGAGATCAACGACAGGGAGGAAGGAAGATTCGAAGCTTCCCGAGCGGCTCTGCAATTTGGGATTTCCACGTCCGTAGATTACCGCGTAGAATCGCCGAACAACACTTCTCTCATGTTCAACGGTTGAATTGTTGTCTGGTATAAAAAATATATATCTTATCGTTTTGTCTTAACTAATTGTATAACTGATGGATTAAGGTCAAATTTAAAGAACATTTAAATAAGCTTAAGTTATAATAGTTACGAAATAATAGAGTTGATAATTTTTTTTTTAATTAACGTACCATCAGTGACTGCTCCATTATTTAGTTCTATGATATCAATAAGAGATGTAAATCAGATGAGTCAATGGCCAATTCAATCCCTAACCCCACTGCAAATGTGAGGGTAACAAGTGATTTTTAATTTTTAAAATCGATCTGACTGCTAAGCTTCTCCTTAGGTAGAAGTCAAATACTGAATCTGATGACTCAAAGAACAACATTCAAAAGTGTACTTCATTTGCCAATGAAACTATGCCCAGGGCTAGTTGATAAGTATTTTGTATAATTAATTGTGTAACTAATGAATTAGGGTAATTTTTTTAGAATACTTTAGCAAGCTTAAATAAATTAACGAACATGTCCTTAATTTTTATATATTCCCTCGTTTTTGCGTATCACCTCTGTTTCATCATTTTCTCTCTTTAATAAACAAAAATATTTATTTTCAAACATACAAATATAAAACTATATATATTTTTATTTTTAATTACAGGAATTATATTTTATATTATACAGATAACAAGTATTTTCTAAAATAAAAAATATATTAAAAATAAATATAAACTTATATATCCCAAGTAAAAATATTTTCAAATAAATATAAATATATAAAATTACAAACTAAATATACGCATATTTCCAAACAATTTTTTTTTTTAAAAGTCATTTCCCTTTTTATTAGCAATCCAATATTTATCAAAGGGAAAGAGATTAAAGGGATTATTATGCAAGGGCGGAGCCACGTGAGGAGGCCCAGAGTGGGCAATTGCCCCCATTGGGTCATAATTTTTTTAATTTTTAAGTATTTAAAAATAATAATATTTTATATTAATAAATCAAAAACTCAAATAACTTTTTATAAGTTATCTTTTAAAAGGCATCTATAAGCTTAAACTCCACTATAGACAATACCCAACAAAACCTTAATCATATTTTAAGACTATTGTTATAAAGTTTTCTCTAGTCTCTTTGTTAGTTTAGTATTCTAAAAATGTAAATATTTTGAATGTGATTTTTCATAATAATAATTTGACCGATCTTACTCTTAGCAAGATAATTAGTTTTATTAAGATTTATAAAGTTCTAATAAACATATCTTTAAGGAAGTATAAAGATAAAAATTTAAATACAAGATATATTAAGAATTAATTAAAATAAATAATTAAATAAATTTAATTAGAGATCGTTTACCCTTCTCTATGCAAGATAGTACTGAAGACGACTAGATAGATACAGTTAATAGTCTAATGATAGGCAATATAACAATAGATTAAGGATGAGTCTCAATTACTTATTTAAAATTAAAATAGATATAAAAATTAAGATGTGAACATGAGAGTCAATTAAATATTTATTAAAATAAGTATGCAATTAAGAAATCTCAATTATCTATTGAGAATTAAATAAATTTAAAATTAAGATATACATAAAACTTATTTTAAAATTCATCAAAATAAATATGTAAATAGATAAATAAAAAATCTATTACCATCCTTAGCAACAAGTTTAAGATAGAAATAAATATTGAAAAAACTCAACAAATCAAAACTTGCTTAAAAATGTCAAAATGAACTCACAAAATATTATTTGTCTAGTGAGCACATAAAATCAAATAATTAAATATTTCGTAAATGAGAATGACCATGACTAAAAAGTCCAATTAAAAATCCAGACAAGTTTCACATAAAAAATCGTCTCGAAATCATACATTTTCACGTAAAAAATTAAGATGATTTATTTTAACTTATAACAAGTTTTTATGTATTTTAATATTATTATTATCTTATTTTTTAAATTATATTTTTTATATTTAAGTTCGACCTCAATGAATCAAAATCCTAGCTTTGCCTTTATTTTTATCATCTCTCAACATGAGTTGCAAAGGTAAGCGAGGGATATCTCACCACCAAAACAAATAAATTAGACAATATCATGTATAAGAAAACTCAATAAAAATAAGATATTGTTTGTGTTGATTGTCATTATGTGGTTCTCAGTGCTCGTGTTTTCTATTAGGTCAGGGGAGGTAAATCACAACTTGGGTCTTTGGCCTTTGCGCAGGCAGATGATCAAACTTATAACTTATTAAATTGACACTGATATATTTTTCATCCGATCGCTTAATTTATACCCTATGAAAAAAAAAGAAGAAGATATTGTTTGATATTAATGAACGGATGAACTATATTTATTACTGTAAACAAAGTTATTAAAATTAAGATTTTAAATAGGATTGAATAATAATGCATAAAATTGAATCATAAAATTGTAAGATTTAAAAGACAATAAAAAATAGCATTTAATATATGTAAATATATGTTCAGAATTATATAATTTTATAAAAAAATATAATTAATATTACTTAATAACGTAATTAATATATTTTACAACCATATTTGTTATGAATTAAATATATATATGTAGCTATTTCAAAATGACTCCATCTATTAATTTTAAAAATATAAAATAATATTAAATTTATAAATATTAAGTATATCATTTGTCATCATTTATCCATAAAAAAAATTGTAAATATTAATTTATATATAGTATAAATTTTAAAGTATGTTGACTTTACTAAATGAGTTTATAGTATTCAATTACTACCCAATTTTGATTATATGAAAATTCAAATTTTGAAATGAACTAACTCATTTAAACTTATATAAGTCGTACGAGTTGCCTCACGAGTTTGATAATAATAATCTATACATATATTATAACGAAACAGTTGCCAAATCCTTTTCCCACCCATTTTTAGTTTCTATTTTGATATTTTATTATGTTTTGTTTATTTTTTCTTACCCGGAATAGAATTTTTGTAGATCATTAATTAACCCTAAATTTGTGAAAAACGTATAATTCTTGGAAACTGTAGATAATTTTTTTAATTGAAAAATGCTTGGAGAATGTGTAAACATGGTATATGAAGAGATAAGAACTAATCCATATTATTAATTCTTAAATATTAATATAAAATTTTAATTAAAATAAATTATAGAAAAATTAAACTTTTTTAAATAGAGAGAAATCTTAAGATATCAGGTAATACGATCGGATACCGACTGTCAAGTAAATTTTTTAAAAAATAAATTTAATTTTTTATTTTATTTTCCATAATTTATCTCTCATTCTCTCTCAATAAAGCCACTACTAAAAACTCTAAAACCCTTAATTAGTTTCAAAACAATACAAAAGAAGTGCAAATCTTATATATGTTTATGTTTTTACTTAATTTTGAAAAATAATTAGTTGGTAGATTATGTTAAATTAGTTATTTAGGCAAAATTAGATTATTTTAAATAAGTCATTTAAGTTATTTTGACAAAATTAATATTTTGTATAGGTTATTTATATTTATCATATGTTGTCATATTTTTTTTTTAAAATTTTATTATATTTTATATTTTTATTATTGATAGTAGGAATATGTGAAGTTATATATGGATAATTAATTTTGAAAATTTGATTATTATCATTTATATAATTAATTGATTATTTAAATTATCATTATTTTTTATATAGTTTAATTAATTTATATTTATTTTTATAATTTAAATGTTATAATTTTATATATAACTTAAATATTATAATTTTATTTTTTAACTTTTTTTTGTTGCTTTCTTAAAAATTTGACCTATCTTGAATATAGTAATTGATTGCTGGGAAGAATATGTAAAATCATATATGAATAATCAATTTCAAAAATTTTATTATTGTCATTTATATAATTAATTGATTATTTAAATTACCTTTATTATATATATAGTTTAATTAATTTAAATTTATTTTTTATAATTTTAAATGTTATAATTTTATTTTTTAACTTTATTTTTTTTGGTTATTTTCTTAAAAGTTTGACCTATCTTGAATGTGGTAATTGATTGTCAGGAAAAATATATGAAGTCATGTATGGATAATCAATTTAAAAAATTTGATTATTAACATTTATATAATTAATTAATTTTTAAATTATCTTTATTTTATATATTTTTTAATTAATTTAAATTTATTTTATTATAATTTTATATACAACTCAATTAATTATTATCATTTTATTAATTAATTTAAATATATTTTCTTATTTCCAACCAATTAGTTTTGACCGTGTTTCTGGTTTGTCAATGTAAACAAATTTTGTATAACAGTTTAATTCTTTGGAAGTCGTCTTAACACTAAAATTTCCAATTAACAGTTATTTTTTAGCTTTAAGTTTTCTAAGAGGAATATGTAAAATCATGCGTGGATAATCAATTTTGAAAATTTGATTATTATAATTTATATAATTAATTGATTATTTAAATTATTTTATTTTATATATAGTTTAATTAATTTAATTTAATTTTTTTTAATTTTACATGTTATAATTTTATATATAACTTAATTGATTATTATCATTTATTTAATTAGTTTAACCGAGATTTTGATTTTCAATCAATTAATTTTAATTGTGTTTCTGGTTTGCCAATGTGAACAGATTTTGTGTAACAACTTAATTTTTTGGAAGTCGTCCTACTATTAAGTTTTCCAATTAATAGTTATATTTTAACTTAATGTTTTTTTGTTACTTTATTTAAATTTTGACCTATCTTAAATGTGATAATTAATTGTCAGGGAGAAGATGCGAAATCATGTATAGATAATCAATTTTAAAATTTTGATTATTATAATTTATATAATAAATTAATTATTTAAATTATCTTTATTTTATATGTATCATTTAATTAATTTAAATTTATTTTTTAAATAAGTCGTTTAAGTTATTTTAATAAAATTAATATTTTATATAGGCTATTTATATTTATCATATGTTCTCATATTTCTTTTGAAAAATTTATTATGTTTTATATTTTTATTATCGGTAGGAAAAATATGTGAAGTCATATATGGATAATTAATTTTAAAATTTTGATTATCATCATTTATATAATTAATTGATTATTTAAATTATCTTTATTTTATATATATATATAATTTAATTAATTTAAATTTATTTTTTTATAATTTTAAATAAAAATATTTTGTATAGGCTATTTATATTTATCATATGTTGTTATATTTCTTTTGAAAAATTTATTATATTTTATATTTTTATTATTATCAGGAGAAATATGTGAAGTCACATATGAATAATTAATTTTAAAATTTTGATTATTATCGTTTATATAATTAATTGATTATTTAAATTATCTTTATTTTTTATATCTATAGTTTAATTAATTTAAATTTATTTTTTTATAATTTTAAATGTTATAATTTTATATATAGCTTAAATATTATAATTTTATTTTTTAATATTTTTTATTACTTTTTTAAAAATTTGACCTATTTTAAATATGGTGATTGATTGTTAGGAGAAATATGTAAAGTCATCTACAAATTAATAATCAATATGTAAAGTTCGGTTAATAGGAACAGATTTTATATAACAGCTTAATTTTTATAGAAGTGGTCCTAACATCAAGTTTTTCAATCAATAGTTATTTTTTATTTTTTTTATTACTTTATAAAAATTTTGACTTATCTTGAATGTGGTAATTAATTGTCAGGAGAAGATGTGAAATAATGTATAGATAATCAATTTTGAAAATTTGATTATTATAATTTATATAATTAATTAATTATTTAAATTATCTTTATTATATATATAATTTAAATTTATTTTTTTAATTTTAAATATTATAATTTTATATATAACTTAAATGTTATAATTTTTTTTTTGTTTATTTTTTAAAAATTTGACATGTTTTGAATTTGATAATTGATTCTTAAGAGGAATATGTGAAGTCATGTATAGACAATCAATTTTGAAAATTTGATTATTATCATTTATATAATTAATTAATTATTTAAATTATCTTTATTTTATATATAGTTTAATTAATTAAAATTTATTTTTTTATAATTTTAAATGTTATAATTTTATTTTTTAACATTATTTTTTTTTCTTAAAAATTTGACCTATCTTGAATATGCTAATTGATTGGCTGGAGAAATATGTGAAGTTATGTATGGATATTCAACTTTGAAGATTTGATTTGTAGTGACCTATAATTAAGAACTAAATTAATTATTGATTTAGTGTGTTAATATAATTTAAAAAAATTAGTTAAAATAATTTGTTGTGATTAAATAAAATTAAATTATGTGGTTTTAAGGGAATGAGAAGTTAAAATAATTAATTAACTTGTATTAGGAATTTCTGGAATTTTAGGAAAATTAAAATAAATTTAATTGTAGGATTTTCAGAAGTTTTTGGTGTTGATGTAATTATTTAAGTGGGTGTTTGTGTGATTAATGGAAGTTGGGGGGGAGGGGCGGCTGGTGCAATTTCAAAAAAGAGACTGAGGGTTCGCTTATATATTAAAACGCGCGCTATATATATATATATATATATATATAGAGGCGGAGGCGGGCGCGGGCGCGGGTTCGATTCTTGGCAGGTGTGCGCGAGGGTCGGATTTTGGCTGAATTTAATCAACCTAAGGTGTCCAAAAACGGCGCCGTTTCGTCTATGGCGGTGGCCTCCAGCGCTGGCTCTGCGGCTGCCACGTGGCCGCGCCTTAGCCGTTGCTTTTTGCCTCTTTTTAAAGCCCGATTTCGAGCGTTTCTTTTGCTCAAAACAATGAGCAATTTCAAGGAAATTTCAGTGTTGGCGACGCGAAGTTGGGGGATTTTGGTGCCAAAAAAATGGATTAAATCAGGTTTAAACAGCGAATTAATTATCCAGATATGTAGAGTAGCTAGTAATTAATATTCTGTACGGTCAGAATTTCGTTTTGCGTCCAATTTTGTTAATTTTGGCAATTAATTGGGATATTGCAGTTTGTATAATTTTTACTGTTTTTGGACCAAACGAGCCTAAGGATACCTCTGATAAGGCAAGTTATTTTCACCCACCTCGTTGTTTCTTTCGTTGTCAATTTATTTGACCTCCCTTCGTTTGATTCGGCTGTTAATAAGTTATGGGATTTTAAACGGTGTGTTTTAAAAATTTAATTTATTAACCGGGTCTCGAGAGTTTTATTCATTGTTGCTTACGGGGGTTTGTACCACCCCCAAATCTATGGAAATGATGTCATACTCAACCGGGGCTAGGTTCTTAGCTGTTGGGTATTACTATTGGATTTTGATTATTTATTGGCTAGAGCGGTTGTGCAGTGGGGGCAGAGATTGGCTTTTCGGTGTAGGTGTGACTGTCGTACGGTCTATCTTAGGCCGTCAGATGATCTCTCCTAGTCACTGACTGCTGACCGGTGCCGGGCACTGCTGATTAGCTCTGCCGTTATGTGATTATAGCATGCCTGCTTATCTTTTATTCTTGTGACATGGTTTGGTGTGCACATGGGTACGGGCTGCATGTTGGGATTATCATGATTTAGTCATGCTTGGTCACGGACATTCTAGTTTGATTAGGTTGCATCTAGTACGGGCATATGCATCGCATGTGATTTACTATGTGGGCAGAGCATGGCCTGATGCCTGGATGTATGGGCGCCTTATATCACGTTGATGCTCACTATGCCGTTGTATTTTATGTGCATTGCATGGCTACTGATAGTATTTAGTTCTCGGACGGGAGTACCGTTCCGAGGGAGCCTCTGGCTCGGTTGTCGGGAGTACCGACATGAATATGGGTGATGGGAGTACCGCCCCGGGATAGTACGCACAGGTTTGTTGAGGATATTGTTGCCCTTCAGGGCAGCGGCAGGTTGGTATGAGACTTGGGTGCCAGGTGTCTTGTGTGGGCCCCAAGGACCGGTATGTGCTTTTATTATGCTGCACTGTTGTGTTGTAGCGTCTCATGGCTTGTGTGTACTTGTGGGGCTGTGTTTGGGATGGTCTCTTCTCTATTTATAGCCTTTCATTTCTTATAAACTTGCTAAGTCTTGCGACTCACCTTGCTTTCCATCATTCCAGGTAAAGGTAAAGTAAAGGCCGAGGGCGAGGATCGTTCCACTTAGCAGCCGACCACGTAGGTTCGGTGTACAATTAGTCGCCCCCGTTACCTCTGATATTTTGTCGGTATTTTTGTCTTCCATTTTTTACTGTGCCGGATTATTCCCTGTATCTTTTATTGTTGGCACAGGTGTCTGTATATTTTTATATACATTCCTCGACCGCTGTTCTAGCGGGGTACCTGTAGACATACATGTATATCATTTTGCTTCTGCTATAGTATTCCTTTTTATGTATGCATGTCAGGGCATTTTTGTCTTGTGTTGTTTCTCTTCCCTTAAGTAAGCGCTTCTGTTCGGATAGACCAGGTGGTTGGGATATCCGGGCGGGGATGCTTACATGATTATTATCATTTATATAATTAATTGATTATTTAAATTATCTTTATTTTATATATAGCTTAATTAATTTAAATTTATTTTTTATAATTTTAAATGTTATAATTTTATATATAACTTAAATGTTATAATTTTATTTTTTTACTTTATTTGCAAACGTAATAAAGTTTTTAGTGTGATGAAGTTAGTAATCAACCCTAATTTGATCTCTAAGTGCACGTGTATACTAGAAGTAAGTCAGGTTAGTATAATATTTAAGGTTTTAAGGTTTATAATTTGTTCAGAATGACTATGTGCTAAAACATGTTCTAACATGTTATGCCCACATTTCTTAACAACAAGAGTTTGATCTTTATTGAAAGATTGAAAAGACCGAAATTGAGGAGGAAAATGTGTTTCACCAATTTTTAGAATATAATATCTATATTTGTAAAATAAGTTTGTGGGTTCCTAATATGTTTGACGTAAGTACTAATTAATGACATTATATTCTAAATTTTTTCATCTAATGATGAAGTTACTATGTCGCTAAAGTCGGGTCGTGAGTTATACATACATTAGAAAACTATGAAGGGTGTTTTGCCAAAAGGGCTCTCCTTGGCGATTTGTTCACTAATGCAACTAAGAAGATTCAATCGATGATTAAGAAGGAGGATAACTAAAAAAGTTTATCTGATTGGTTTCAGATTAAAATATTTTTTTCTTTTTTTGGTTATTACTTATTTCTATAAGAGTTCTTTTATAAAGCCAGACATGTTGACAAACAAGTTTACAAAATGGGGCCTAAAAGACTAAAATACCCTCACCCACGTTGCATTGAAAAAAATGCAATGCAATATGGGTGATGGCATTTTAGTCTCTTAGCCCCTATTCTGTAAGTTTATCTGTCAACTTGTCTAACTCTCAAGAATTTTTCTTCCTATAAAACTTTTGAGATTGTTTTGTTAATTGCTACTGAATTTTATTTGTTGGCTTTTATTATAATTTCTTATGTAAGGTAAACTTGGTTTGCTAATTTTTTATTTCTATATTTTTGGTTGTTGCTGGATTCATAGTTAGGCAATTTGTTTGATTTACATGTTTTTTGTTTTCTTTTATTATTTAATTTTTTCTTTTTTTTTTTTACTGATTCATACTTATGTATTTGCTCATTTTTTATGTTCTTTCACTTCTATTTGTTTGTATATTTTTTTTAGTCTACTAATTTATTATGGGTGTTTAACGTTCCTACATTCTTACCTACATTCTTTTTTCTTTTTTTTTTCATTGCACAAATTATTCTTTCTAGCATATTGCACAAGAATTTATCATAATTGAGCTATAGTTTAATAACCTACACGATATTGAAATCATAATGAACGAGAAATATTTTCAATCAAATAATTAATAAAATAAATCGAGAAATCACCATTTATACTGAGTAATCAACTACTTTACTACTGAGAGTTCAGAATAAGACCTGCCACATTTTTAGTGTTTCGTGCATCAAAGTGAAAATAGTGTGTTAGAAATGATAGACATTAACCTCACTCTAACAAGTCATGAATACTATAGATGTTAGATACAATATTTTGTTAAAGACACATATATGTGTTAATAGAAAAACCATAATAAAAGTATAAAAAATGTCAAAAAATAAAAAAAGATTAGACAAAAAGGGGTATACATATTTCAGAATAATTTAATAACGAATTTTGTTGTATATTTGTTAATTTCTCATGATTACAACATAATTATTTTGTTTATTTCTACTTCTTTATTATGATGTTAATTTGTTATAACTATTGAATTATATAACTTCTGCTTTAACGATTATTTTTTTTCTTGCGATAGTTGTGAATTATATTTGATGGCAATCATGAGAATCACCAAATTAATGAACTAAACCTAGTATTATTACACATAACAATAATATCATAAAATATTTCAAATATTAAAATTCAACAAAAACCACCTCCTAATTACTTGGGAAAAAACCCAGAACTTTCCCAAGTGCAAACCTTAATTCCTTCAACTTTACTTGCCAAAAAAATTCAACAAATGGATTTTAAAAGGTATTTTTCGTACCACTAAAAAAGGCAATTATTGACAAAATATAATCCATAGTAGTGTGCACAAATAAGACTAACAAAAACATTTTGTGACACTAGTGACACACATTTATCATGGGTGATTATTGATTCAATATCTCAGGTGAAATCCTCAATATTATTCAATTTAGAATATATATTAGTAATAAATTTTTAATTACTCATTTTCAAGCCGTCTAGAGTCCTCATTTCCCCACAAGTAGATAGCTTTTTCATTAAGAATTGAATTAGAATTGTTAAGAATAAGTTTGTTCTATAGAATCACAATAATAGCAAAATTATTTTGTTATATAAATTAAAAAATGTATGATTTAATAAATTAAATTAGAGAAATTATTGAATTTAACTTGAATGATGGATCTCTCCTCAACCTTTAAAATTTGGGTTTGGAAAAAAAACCATTACATGTTTTATGAAGTTCAAAGATATTCTTATAATTTTTAAGAATACAAAGATATCATATAACGTTTATTTTATGTACTTTGATCCAAAAATAGAGGCAGGCGTAAATATTTCTGTTAAATATTTTTTGAAATTCAAGGATATCCTTAAATATAGAGATACCGTATAAAGTTTTTATTTTTTAATGTAATTTGATTTGAAAATAGAAGTGGGTGTAATTATTTTTAATAATAATATTATAAAAAATCCACTTTCGTGTGCGTCACTGTGTCCAGGACCGAGCACAAAAGCTCGAGAACTCAAGACGGTGAAGGTCATTGTGTCTCGCATATCGCTTGGCCAGACCAACACCTAAACGTAGCCGTCAAGGAAGGGGCGATCAACGCATATACACACACGTTTCGGGGTCGAAGACACCTCCGTATCGCCCGCTGCTGTTGAAGAAGCCGGTGATCGGAACTCTGTCACGCTGCCAACCGCCGCCGGAGGCGAAATTGGCACTGAAAAATGTTGCAGAGCAAGTCATTCGTCAGGAAGACGAAGCAAGGCAAAGTAGTCAAGGTCTGCTTCCACTGTTACAAACCCTAACCTTAATCCTAATTACTCCATATTCCTTTCTTGTTGCTCTTCGGGCTTTATTTCATTAGTCGAGTTAATATTAGGGTTAACATTGATTATATGGTTCGCAGGTCGTTAGAGAGCACTATTTGAGGGACGATATCTACTGCGGAGCGCCTATCTGCAAATTCTGCGATTCTAAAGCTGCTCGATTGAGCTCCGACCTCTCCACCATTCTTATTGTTGACACCAATGTTGTTCTTAATCAGGTCCCGTCTCATGTTCTTAACCATTGCCACTATCCTTTTCTCGCATACAGGTTTTGTAGCAATTGGATTTTGGTTTAGTTTTGAATACATCTGTTTTCAGATCGACTTGCTGGAGAATCCGGTAATAGATGACGTCGTCATATTATCGGTGGTGCTGGACGAGGTCAAGAACAAGAATCTCTCTGTTTATAATAGAATAAGAGCCCTATGCAGCAACTCTGTGAGGAAGTTCTTCGTCTTCTCTAATGAATACCACAAGTAGGTCTTTTAGCACACTTTTTTTGTTTGTTTGTTTGGGGGGCGGGGGGGTGGACTCAATGGCCACTAGGGCAATCACGTTGTCACTTATGCACAACGCTGTCATTTATACTGATAAATAGAAGTGTTTTTTCTGTTATTAAGCCCCTTTTTTTGTTTTGTTCTTTTCTTCCAACGAATTTCATGTCTAGTTATCTCGTTGCCTAGCAGGGTTGGTAGTATTGAAACATTAAGTTCTGAACTCCTAATGCTTGGTGCATTATTTCTTTTTTCTTGAAGGGATACATATGTGAAAGCCATGGTTGGTGAAAGTCCAAATGATCGGAATGACAGAGGTTCTTTCTTCACTCTATTGAATTATTTTGCCTGTTTGATTGATTACTAATTACTTTGTGAAGCCTAGGTGGTGTTAGTGTTGCAAGAATCATTTCCCGTACGATGTAATGATATTTATTTTTCTCTATAAATAGAAAATAGGTTACCTGTGGACCCACAAAATTGTTAAATGGATTTCTGAGTTGTTTATCGGTTACGTGTGTTGAATATTGCTGCTTTTAACTTGTAATTTACCTACAATTGTTTCTGGTCTCCCAGACTCTGTAGCACTTGGATTGCCTCTAGTAATTGAAATATTTTAGGTTGTAATGCAAATATTTGGAACAAAATGTTGGATATTATACTTTATATGACTGAATCTTACCTCCCATGCTAGTGAAAGACACGATACAGCAAAGAATGATTAGCTCACAGAATTTTTTTTATAAAACATCTGAAAAGACTTCTCTCAATCTTAACAGTGTTAGCACATGAAGAGCAATTTCGAGGCAGAAGCATACAGGTTTTAATAAGAAATGACTGGAAATGGTCTACTATATAGATGTACACTTGTATACATTCCTGCAATCAAAGTCTAAGGTGTTTGTTTTGGAGTGTTAGCACTTCAAGAATGTCTTTGAGGCAAAAACATAAACAGGTTGTTAATAAGAAAATACAGGAAACTGTTTAGTGTATAATGCACACTTGTTTGTGTTCATGCTTGGTCTTGCAATAAAATTTTTGGGTGCTGTCATGAGACTATAATGTAAATAAGGAGATTACTAAGGTAGAAGGGTAGAGGTTACTAGTGTAATATAGAATAGATTGGCAGTTACAGCACATGGGTCCAATTCAAATCTAATCCAAATATTGGCGCCAAGGCTTGGTAAATATAAACCAACCCTTGCGGTCGGGAGAAGCATCTTTGGAGAATTCAATCAATTCATTTTCCCTCTCAGCCTCTCTCTCTCTCTTTCTTTCTATTTCTTCCTCTCTATCTCTCTCTTTCCTTCCTTCTGATCTATCAGTTCTCACGCAATTCTCACTAAATTGCGAGTGAACTCTCTCCTGTCAGAATCATATTCTGATAATTTGGTATTAGAGCATCATCTTGGGCGATTGGAGTAGGAGATAGCAGATGGGACCCGAATGAAGCATGTGGAATTGTAGATCCATCAGGTATCGACGACGATAGGGGAGATACAGAGTAGGATGGAGGCGTTGGAGAATTCTGCGGATCGGAGAATTGAAGGAGCGGTGAATGTGTGGCACGAGGAAAGTAGATCGCTCACGACGAGGTTGGAAGAGCAAATGAGGGAGCAAGGTCAGGTCCTTAGAGATCAGATGCAACAGTGTGTTCTGATGCTCACTCGCTAGACTCAGGTACAAATTTCACCTGAGTTTCTCTCGAGAGATAGATTGGAGTTGATTTTACATGGCTAGGGGGGTAACCCTCAATTGGAGGGATCAGTGGAATTGGAGGTTGAATCGTAGGTGATGGAGGAGAATGTAGGAGTTAGGAGGCAAGGCCACGGAACTGGATCACATCAGATCGACTTTTCTATGCCTAAGATGGAGATACCTCTTTTTGATGGCCAAGACCCGAGGTGGTGGGCGAGGCGTTGTGCGAGGGTGTTCAGCCTGCACAATGTGGCTGAAACTCAAAAGGTGACACTCGTAGCCACTTATCTAAATGACAAGGGAGACGCGTGGTATCAAGGTTGGAGTGGGGTGAAGGAAGAGTGCACCTAGGGGGAATTTGTGGAAGGATTATGTGAGTGGTTTGGTGAGAAGGGAATGTTGGATGTGGTTCAAGAGTTCAACAAGTTGAGACAAGGGGGATCGGTGCAAGCCTATCAATAGAGATTCGAAGAGTTGAAGGCCCTTATGTTACTCTCGAATCCTACCCTCATAGAGGGGTACTTCGTGTCAAGCTTCATTAGCGGCTTGAAAAAAGAGGTTCGTCTCACAGTTAAGATGTTTCAACCCAAGACTGTTCAACAAGCTGTTGAGTGTGCTAAACTTCAGGAGTTGATGGTGGAGGCATTGGTCAAGAAGCAGAAGGGTGTAAATAAAGGGTGGCAGATGGTGCCCTTGCAACGTTATAGCAGAGGATGGGGTAGGAATGGAGGAACCATGGGTTCAAGCAGCAAAGGGTTGGCATCCCTACCAACACCCCTTCAACCAATTTTAGGAAACTTGGTGGAGTGGAGGTGATTGGCAGGTCTCTGTTTCAGGTGTGGAGACAAATACACACTAGACCACCAATGTAAAAGGCAGTTGTTATTGCTAGAGGGGACAAAATAAGTGGGAGAAGAAGAGGATGAATACATTTCGGAAGAGGATAGGGAAAAGGAGAAGGTGGAGATCTCCCTACATGCTCTAAGGGGAGTGGTGACCAATGAAATTATTAAGGTGGAGGGAAAGACAAGAGATAGCTGTTTGATGATTCTTATCGATAGTGGAAGCACTCACAGCTTCTTGGATGAGGGGATAGCAAGAAAATTGAAGTGCAGCCTCACGGGGACTTAGCCCCTGTCAGTAACCGTAGCTAACACCCAAAAGGTTTTGTGCAAATCCACTTGTGTTGGGTTCTGTTGGCAAATGCAGGGGGAAGACTTTGAGGCTGACCAACGCCTATTGAAGTTGGGGGGGTGTGATATGGTCCTAGGGGTTGATTGGATGAGGGAAGTCGGCCCCATTTGTTTTGACTTTAACAAGATGGAGGTGACATTCGAGAAGGAGGGAAGGAGGATGACTTTAACTGGCAACATAGAGACATGAACATGTAAGATGATTTATGGAAAAATGCTACACAAATTATTCAAGAGCAAGTGGACGCAAGTAGCCCAGCTCTTCTCTGTACATGCTGTGGAAGGGAAGGAGGACACAGAAGGTGAAGGGCATTACATGCTGAATTTGGTGGAAACCAAGCAAGCTCTTTGGGAGGTAACTCAATTAGATTCTCTTAATTTACTCTTAGATGAATTTGGGGACTTGTTTGAGGAACCTAAGTCTCTACCACCCCCAAGACCAATAGACCACACTATCAACCTCAAACCCAATGCTGAGCCAATTAACATCCGCTCATATAGATACCCCCGAAAACAAAAGGTTGAAATTGAATGTATGATCAAAGACATGCTAAATACTTTAGTTATACAGCCAAGTACCAGCCCCTATGCCTCTCCCTTACTATTGGTAAAAAAGAAAGACGGTAGTTAGCGGTTTTGTATTGATTACCACTAACTCAATTCCCTAACCATAAAGAATAAATTCCCTATACCCACTATTGAAGACCTATTAGATGAATTGCATGGAGCTAAAGTTTTCTCTAAGCTTGATTTCAGATATGGATATCATCAAATTCGAATGCACCCCAATGATATCCACAAAACTGCCTTTAGAACCCACCATGGGCATTATGAATTCTTGGTAATGCCCTTTGGATTAACCAACGTTCCAACAACTTTTCAAGCCCTTATGAATCAAATATTCGAACTCTACCTACGCCAATTTATTTGGTATTCTTTGACGACATTCTTGTATACAACCCTACCTTTGCCAAACATCTAGAGCACTTAAGGACCACTCTACAGGTCCTCCGATTCAATAAGTTGTATATTAAGAAGTCTAAATGTGCATTTGCACAATCCCAAGTGGAGTATCTCGGCCATGTCATTTCAGGAGCAGGGGTTAGCGCAAATCCCCAGAAGGTGGCAACCATGATGGCGTGGCCAAGACCTGTCAATGTGAAAGCCCTACGGGGGTTCTTGGGCCTCACAGGTTATTATCATAGATTTGTCAAAGACTATGACACTATCAGTAGGCTATTGATAGAGTTGCTGAAGAAGGAGTGGTTTCAATGGAATGAGAGGGCTGATGAAGCTTTTGGGAGGTTGAAGGCTGCCATGAGTGAGGTACCTACATTGAGCTTACCTGATTTTAATTAGCCTTTTGTACTAGAAACCGATGCAAGTGATGGTGCGGTGGGGGTAGTCTTGATGCAAGGAGGAAGGCTTTTATCAAGCAGGCATTGGCCCCTAAGCACTTGGGTCTCAGTGTCTATGATAAGGAGCTTCTGGCTATTCTAATAGTAGTAGAAAAATGGCAACACTACCTTGAAGGAGGGAGGGGGGGGTTCATTATAAGGACAGATCACAAGAGCCTTAGGTGGTGTTCTCTTTGTGATTCAATTTTGTGTTTTGAGTTTTGTGTTTTGAGATTTTTGAAAACGTGTCCTTTTTGTCATTTTGAAAAACTATTTTCTAAAACAGAAAACTAGAAAACGCGTTTTGCTTTGAAATTTTGAGAAAATTTATTTTATAATATTTTAGTTAATAAATTTGATTTAAAATAAATTATAAATCATTAAAAAAAATTAATACAAAAAAATCATATTACATATTTTAGTATTCAAATAAAACAAAATAAAACAAAAAAAAAATCAAATCAGAAAAGAAAATCAAATCAGAAAAGAATTCAAAACACATAAAGAGGCACAACAAAAATCAGGAAGGGGAGGCCACGAGTAGTGGGTGGTGAAGGGGAGGCTGTGAGCAGTGGGCGGCGATGGTTGGGGTTGTGCATCGACGACGGTCATCAAGCCATCATTGCCTGCTTGCTCTGCCATGGCCGTCATTTGCTCGGCATCATCAAGCTATCATCGTCGACTTCATATGGCTGTCGGCGATGGAGGATGAAGGAGAAAAGAGGGGGAGTTAGCAACAGTGGTGGTGGGCGAGGAGGAGTCGGCGAAAGTGGTGGAGGATGAAGGAGAAGAGAGGAGAAATGAGCGAAGAGAGGAGAGAGAGAGAGCGTGGGTTCTGTGAGTGAGAGAATGGGTTTGGGGGTCGGGAAGGGGGGGGTTGCTGTTTTCCGTGTTTGGTGATTGTTTTGTATTTTCAGTGAGTTTTCATTGAAAACACCCAAAACAACATTTGTTGTTTTGGGTTTCCTTTACAAAATTTTCAGTTGTTTTTGAAAATGCATTTTTGAAAATAGTAAAAAGAACATGTTTTGGGTATTTTGAAAAATTGAAAACAGAAAATGGCCAAAAAACGACAAAGAGAACATGCCCTTAAGTTTTTGTTACAATAGAAACTTTATACTCACCTTAAGAGGAAAGACATGTCAAAGTTAATGGGACTTGACTATGTTATTTAGTATCGAAGAGGCCATGAGAACAAAGTAGTCGATGCTCTATCCTGTTGTGTGGAAGTATGGGCCTCAACTGCTACTGCCATTACTCCTAATTGGTTCCGGGAAGTAACAACTAGCTATACAAAAGGAAAGTGGATCAAGGAGCTGATGGAACAAATGATCCTAGACCTAGACAACAAACAAGACACCTTGAGGAATGGGCTGCTGAGATATAAGGAAAGAATGCTAATTGGTAAGGATGAGGCTCTCAGTCAAAAGGTCTTAGAGGAGTTACTTGACTCCCCCATGGGTGGCCATTTTGGGATGCATAATACTTACATCAAGATTAAACGACTATTTTTTTGGCCAGGGTTGAGGAGAAGTGGCCGAGTATGTGAAGGGCTGTGACACTTGCAACAAGTGTAAGCATGAAAACATTCACCCCCTAGGGTTGTTGCAACCTGTACCCATTCTTGACTAAGCATGGACCCACATTAGCATGGATTTTGTAGAAGGCTTGTCGAAGTCAAAGGGTAAGGACTGTGTGCTAGTGGTGGTGGATCGTCTGACCAAATATGCCCATTTCTTGGGCCTATCCCACCCCTTCATTGCACAGGAGGTGGCAAGGGTTTTCTTAGTCAAGTGGGCGAGTTGCATGGGCTGCCTTAGGTGATTGTTTCAAATAGGGACAAAGTATTCACAAGCCTCCTTTGGAAAGAGCTAATGAAATCCCTAGGGACACAGCTACACATGTCCTTCTCCTATCACCCAGAGATAGATGGGCAGATCGAAAGGACTAATCAATGCCTCAAGACGTACTTAAGATGTGTGAGCCTAGTGCATTCTATCGGGTGGCACAAATGGCTCTCCCTAGCTCAATGGTGGTACAATACCACCCCACACTCCTCTCTGAAAATGACACCATTTGAAGCACTATATGGATACAAACCTCATTTTTTACCATTGAGAGGGAGCCATAATCAGGTAGCTATAGTGGATGATTACTTGGTTCAGAGGCAACAAATGTTGCAAACCCTAAAGAAGGAGCTAGCTAGTGCCCAAAATCGAATGAAGCAATATGCAGACAAGAAGAGGAGTGAACGAGTCTTCCTGGTGGGAGATAAGGTGTATCTAAAATTGAGGCAAGCCCAATTGAAGACTACATCCCCTAAGTTACTTACTAAGCTGTCCCAAATACTATGGGCCTTATGAAGTGATAGCCAAGTTGGGTAGGTGGCCTACAGACTCCAACTTCCAAGAGGGGTCTCACATACACCCCATGTTCCATGTGTCACTCCTCAAACCCTCCTCAGGCAACACTCTAATTAGTTCTATCCTACCCTCAGCAATACAATCAGCACAACAAGAGACAGAGCCAATAGCTATAGTGGACAGGAGAATCATCTACAAGCATCAGGCACCTATCATTGAGGTGTTAGTCCGCTGGTCCAATCTCCTCCCTAAAAACAAGAGCTAGAGTACCTCCTTGACCTCTTGAAGCAGTTTCCCAGAACAGCAGGACTTCTCTGACTTACTTGAGGACAAGTAATGTTTCTAGGGGGGGGGGGAATTGTCATTGGACTATAATGTAAATAAGGAGATTACTAAGGTAGAAGGGTGTCAGCTCCCAAGGATCTGGCGAACAATTCTTCGTCCAGTGGTCTGCCCGAAGGAAGAAAGAAAGGTGATAGGGGGAGAAATCAGGGGGGGAAGAATGAACAGACGAGAGAGAGAGAGGGAGAGAATGAGAGAGAAAGATGTCAGAATTCTGTTAGAATAAAATCATAACCATCCGTGGCAAGGTTCAGCTAAATATATAGCTGAATATCTTGCCCATGTGCGGATAACCGCTTACAGCTGGAGAATGTACAACTTGCCTAAGCAGCAACAAACTTGTACCCCCCTTTACAGCATACACTATATTCTAATAGCTATTTCTCCCTCCTATTACATTTAATTATTCTAACTCCCCCTCCTACTACGTGGATCATGACAATTACCCCTCTCTTCAAAAATTTCTTGTCCTCAAGAAATGTGAAGGAGGCTGGCCACTCTCGGAAATTGGCGAAGCATGTTCGGAAGATATTCCCAAGTGTTGCCATCCGAGTGTAGATGAGACCATTTGATGAGTACTTGCGGAATAGGGGCCCCGTGCTTGTAAATCACCCTCCTATCCAGCACTGCTACTGGTTCTTTAATGCTGTCATTGGCAGCAGGAAGGTCAGGTAGGATTTGACTTGTTGGTTGAGTTCCTACCGATTTTTTAAGGAGTGCCACATGGAATACCGGGTGGATGTTGGAACCCGCAGGTAGTTGCAACCGGTAAGCTACATTCCCCACCTTTGCAGTGATGGGAAATGGGCCGTAGTATCTTGGATTCAACTTGGAGCTGGGGTTTTGGAGTAATGCCTTTAGGTGACCTGGTTTAAGCTTCAAATACACCCATTCTCCCACTTGAAACTCTCTTTCACTCCTCCTTCTATCCGCAAACTGCTTCATCCTATTCTGGGAAGTAGCTAATTCCTTTTTAAGCACCTGTAAAGCTTGCTGCCTTTGCTGAAGATAAGCATCTAGAGCTGCCACCGTGGAGGAATCTCCTAGAGAAGGGAGTAGAGGCGGTTTATAACCATAGAGTGCTTCGAATGGAGATCTCTTTATAGAACTGTGGTAGCTAGAGTTGTACCACCATTGGGCCATGGAAAGCCACTTGTGCCAAGTTCTCGGCTGTAGGAAGTAAGAGCATCTCAGATACATCTCCAAACACTGATTCACTCTTTCGGTTTGGCCGTCGGATTCAGGGTGGTAGGCAGTTGACATATGTAGCTTCACCCCCATCAGCTCCTTCCACAGCAAACTAGTGAAAATCTTGTCGCGATCAGAAACTATGGCCTTTGGTGCCCCATGTAACTTAATTACTTGATCCAAGAACACCTTTGCTACCTCTTGGGCAGTGTAGGGATGAACTAACCCAATGAAATGGCCATATTTTGTGAACCGATCTACTATCACCATGATGCAGTCTTTTCCTTCAGATTTTGGCAGCCCTTCAACAAAATCCATTGAAATGCTCTCCCATGGTCCTTCTGGTATATTCAACGGCTGCAGTAATCCTGGTTTGGCTATATTCTCGGATTTGCATCCCTTACAAATATCACAACTTAAAACAAAGTCCTTCACATACCTTTTCATCCCTGCCCACTGGAACAGTTGCTTGACCTTGTGATAGGTATTTTCAATTCCCGAATGTCCTCCTATGGGAGAGGCATGTAATGCCTCTATTATTTTCTTTCTTAGCTCCTCATCCTCGCCTATCACCAGTTTCCCTTGGTACCTGATTATTCCATTACTCAAAGTGTACCCTGGTCTTGAGGTGGGACTTACTACCAGCTGCTGGAGAAGTTCCTTGGTTCTTCCAATTTTTTTGTAACTATCAGCTACCTCTTGGCACCAATCAGGAACGAGGGTAGTGATTGCTGCTAGACTTCCTTCCTCAAGGCACCTAGACAGTGCATCTGCTGCTAGATTTTCCTTCCCTTTCCTATATTTGATAACATAATCCAATCCAGTGTTCTAAAACGTGGCCTAGGCGGCCGCTGGCCGCCGCGATTTTGGCCAAATCGGCCACCTTAGGCGCCAGCCCGGCTAATCGGTACCGGGCGGCGCCTAGGCGGCCAAGGCGAACGCCTAGCCGCGTTAACCGTCTGGCCAAGGCGGCCAAATCGGCCGCCTGGGCCGCGTGAAGCGCCTGGTATAAATCGATTAGGGTTTTAGTTACTTACCCGCTACCCCTTTCCCTCGTCGATTTCCCCTTCTCTCTCGCGCGCGCAGCCACCGACAGTCTATTGCTGAATCGCCGTCGCCTCTCTTGTTCTCGCGCACGCCGCCAGCGTCTCCTCTTGTAGTTGCAGAGTCGCTGTCGGCAACGATTTGATCGAAGGAGGCAGACAGACCGATTGGCAATGGTAGGGGGCAGCGACGTGCTCGGAGGAGGCAGACGGTTGGATTGGCAATGGCGGGGGCAGCGACGTGCTCGGAGGAGACAGGTATGAGAGAGAGAGAGAGGCCCCCGCGACGTGCTCGGAGGAGGCAGGTATGAGAGAGAGAGAGAGAGAGAGAGAGAGTGCGGTGTGAAATTTGGTTGGGGGAGGGAGTCCGCTGAAGCGCTGAAATTTGAGGGGGTGGGAGTCGCTGAAATTTGAGGGAAATTTGAGGGGGTGGGGGCTGGGGTGGGAAAAAAAATTATATATTAAGAAGAAAATGTAAAAAAATATTAAATTTTCTAGGCGGCGCCTAGGCCCCGCCTAGGCGGCCTAGGCGCTAGGCGGCAGCTTGCCGCCCGACTAGCGCCTAGCGCCTTTTAGAACACTGATCCAATCCCATTAATTTTGTCATTCCTTTTCTTTGCAACTGGGTGTGCAACTTTTGTTGTAGCAAGAATTTCAGACTTTCATGGTCTGTTTTAATAATAAACCGCCCCCCTTCCAGGTAATGCCTCCATTTTTCCACTGCCATCAATACCGCCAGTAGCTCCTTCTCGTAGATGCTTAGTCCAAGATGTCTAGGGGATAGAGCTTGGCTTAAGAATGCTATCGGCCTTCCTTCCTGAACCAACACTACCCCAATTCCCTTAGCGCTTGCATCTGTTTCTAGAACAAATGTCTTGTTGAAATCTGGCAGCCCTAAGGTAGGTACCTGACTCATAGCTTGCTTAAGATCTTTAAAAGCTGCTTCTGCTGTGGAATCCCACTGAAATCCATCCTTCTTCAACAGATTTGTGAGTGGCCGGCTGATCACCCCATAGTCTTTTACAAACCGTCGGTAGTAGCCGGTTAAACCCAAGAACCCCCTCAGCCCTTTGACATTTTGAGGCTTGGGCCAATCAACCATGGCTGCCACCTTGCTAGGATCAGTACTCACACCGGTTTTTGATATAATATGCCCAAGATATTCCACTTGTTTCTGTGCAAAGGCACACTTTGACTCCTTGACATACAATTCATTGAATCTAAGGACCTCAAGGGTAGTTCTAAGGTGGATTAAGTGTTGGGTAAAAGTGGGGCTATAGATCAAGATGTCATCAAAGAAAACCAATATGAATTTGCGTAAATATGGTTCAAAAATCTGGTTCATTAAGGCTTGGAAAGTGGCGGGGGCGTTGGTAAGACCAAATGGCATTACTATGAATTCATAGTGCCCTTGGTGGGTTTTGAAAGCGGTTTTAGGGATGTCTTCCGGCCTCATTCTAATTTGGTGGTAGCCGGATCTCAAATCCAGTTTGGTGAAGACAGCAACATCTTTTAGTTCATCAAGCAAATCTTCCACAATAGGTATGGGAAATTTGTCTTTGATGGTCATGGCATTGAGTTGACGGTAATCAATACAAAACCTCCATGATCCATCCTTTTTTTTAACAAGTAAAACGGGGGAAGAAAATGGGCTATGGCTGGGTTGTATAATGGATCTTTGTAACATATCCTTGATGAGATTCTCTATTTCCGTTTTCTGTCTAGGTGGATAGCGGTAAGACCTTAGGTTGATAGGTTCAGTGTTGGGGTTCAAGTTAATGGCGTGGTCAAGTGATCTTTTGGGTGGCAAAGCAGTTGGTTCAGAGAAAAGGTCCCTAAATTCAATTAAGAGCATGTTAAGAGAGTCAAGTTCTTGTATCTTCCAGGGCTCATGTGAGCTGCTGTTCACAGACATTGTCAACTCCCCTTCCTGCATTCCTGGTTCTTGTGCGAGCTCAATGGCATGTATAGAGAAGAGCTGAGCCACTTGGGACAGCTTGTTTTTAAACATCCTTTGCAGCCTCTTCCCAGAGATCATCTTACACACCCCTGAATCTTGACTACCTGTTAGGGTCTTCTTCTTCCCATCCTTCTCGAAAGTTACCTCCATTTTATTAAAATCGAAACTAATAGGACTGACCCCCTTCATCCAATCTACACCAAGCACCACATCGCAACCACCCAACTTCAATAGCCTTAGGTCTGCCACAAAGTCTTCTCCGTTCATCTCCCAGCAAAACCCCATACAGGAAGACTGACTCACAACCTTATTTCCATTAGCTACTGTTACTGAAAGAGGAGGTGAGCTGGAGATCTCACATTCTAATTTTCGGGCCATAGTTTCATCCAAGAAGCTGTGGGTACTCCCACTGTCGATAAGAACCATGACCTGGGCATCACGGGCTCTCCCCTCTACTTTAATTATCTTACTGCTGATTGCTCCTTTAAGGGCATGTAGAGAAATCTCCCCTTGGTCTTCTTCGTCCACCTCTAAAGTCCCTTCTTCCCTATCTTCTTCATCTTCCTCTGCTTCTAATATTAGCAACTGCCTTTTACACTTGTGTCCAAAAAAATACTTATCTCCACATTTGTAGCAAAGTCTTGCCTGGCGCCTTTGTTCCATCAATCGTCCCCCATTGGTGGTATTTGGAACTGTTGAAGGCAAGGCTAAGATCCCTTTGCCTCCTTGTCCCGTTTCCCTTCCAGTGGTTCTGCTTCCTGGCTGCCATCCTCCCGTGAATACCCCCTTAACTTGGCTTCTTTGTTTTTTCATTAGTGCTTCAATCGTCATCTCCTGCAGCCTTGCACTATCAGCAGCCTGTTCCACCGTCCCTGGTTGCATAATTTTAACCATAGGTCTCACCTCATCTCCTAGCCCACTGATAAAACTCGACACAAAATACTCCTCTGTCAAGTGAGGTTGATGCATGGCCATCAACGATCTCAGCTCTTCAAATTTGAGCTGATAGGCCTGCACCGTTCCTTCTTGTTTGAGCTTGTTAAATTCCTCAATCACATCCCTCAAACTCTTGTCTCCAAACCTCGTGCAGAGGTCTCTTGCAAATACATTCCACGGACTCCCTTCCTTGGTAGCAAGCCATCCTTGGAACCAGGCGTCCCCCGCCTCATTCAAGTAGGCAGAAGCCAGGACGACCTTCTGCTGTTCGGGAATTTGGTATAATGTGAACATTCATTCACATCTCCTAGTCCACCTTCTCGGGTTCTCCCCGTTAAATAATGGAATGTCTAGTTTCGGCACCGGAAAGTTCGGCTGAGTCCGGTGACCTTGCAATGCCAGCCCTCTTCCCATCAGGCTTTCTTCTATCGTTTCCGGTTCTACTTCAAATTCCGATACACCCGTAGGTGGGGGTTCCAATCCTACCCCCGGAAGGATTGGTTCCGTCCTCTCCCTAGGAGGAAACTCCGTTGACAATCTGACTGGCTGCTGCGATGCAAACATTCTCACGAATTGTTGCATCTGGTCCATCAGTTGTCCCCTCAACAGAGCATTTTGCTCCCGGTTTTCCTCTCGCCACCTCTCCATGGCTTGGGTAATTCGATCATCCACTCCTGCTCCTACTGAGGATTCGAGGGTACCCAGTCGGTTCTGCATGTCCGTCATGGAGGTCACCACTTGCTGCAATTGATTTTCCATTTGTTTCATTCTCGTTCCATCCGCCATGGCGAGGATAACACAGTTCCGACGTATCCCAAGTCGTGCTCTGATACCAAAATGTCAGCTCCCAAGGATCTGGCGAACAATTCTTCGTCCAGTGGTCTGCCCGAAGGAAGAAAGAAAGGTGATAGGGGGAGAAATCAGGGGGGGAAGAATGAACAGACGAGAGAGAGAGGGAGAGAATGAGAGAGAAAGATGTCAGAATTCTGTTAGAATAAAATCATAACCATCCGTGGCAAGGTTCAGCTAAATATATAGCTGAATATCTTGCCCATGTGCGGATAACCGCTTACAGCTGGAGAATGTACAACTTGCCTAAGCAGCAACAAACTTGTACCCCCCTTTACAGCATACACTATATTCTAATAGCTATTTCTCCCTCCTATTACATTTAATTATTCTAACTCCCCCTCCTACTACGTGGATCATGACAAAGGGTAGAGGGTACTAGTGTAATATAGAATAGATTGGCAGTTACAACACATGGGTCCAATTCAAATGTAATCCAAACATTGGCGCCAAGGCTTGGTAAATCTAAACCAACTCTCGCGGCCGGGAGAAGCATCTTTGGAGAATTCGATTGATTCATTTTCCCTCTCAGCTTCTCTCTCTCTCTCTCTCTATTTCTTCCTCTCTATCTCTCTCTTTCCTTCTGATCTATCAGTTCCCGCACAATTCTCACTGAATTGCGAGCAAACTCACTCTTGTCAAAATCATATTCTGACAGGTGTTTGCCCAGGATGGTGTTTGTATAACAGGGAAAATTTGGACTTAAAAATGTGATCCATGTTTCCTGTGCCTATAATTATAGACAAGGACATTCTTCCTTAATCTTTGGTAATTCTTGTTTATAATGCAATCACTTGCATCTGTAGATTTTTGTCCCCTGAAATTAAAGAAATTTTGCTTCAGCTATTCGGGTGGCAGCTCAGTGGTATCAGAATCATCTTGGTGATGCAACTAGAGTTTTATTAATCACAAATGACAGGGAGAATAAGAGGAAGGCAACTGAAGAGGGCATTATTGCAGAGACAGGTAGATTAACAACCATTATTCACATCCATTATATTTCTTTTTACTGTCTGCTAGTAGTTCATGTTCATCTCTCTTTGGTATCAATAGTCTGCTAGTAGTTTTGTTGCTGAGGGCTTTGGCTGTTTTTCCTCAATTATGAGACTTAAAACTGAGTATTGCTAATTTACTTGTTAAAAAAATTTACAGTCTTGCTGCTATTATTGATATTGTTACTACCTGTTCTTTGTGGTATTAATGTAATTGGGCTATCTCATATGGAGAAAGCTGAGTATTGAATTTTCTTTTTGTTTCAGTTGAATCATATGTAAAATCACTTGGCCAACCTGGATTGCTTGATCTGCTTGTTCATCCTTCTTCGGAAGATGTAGGCATGGAGGATGTTGAAGATCCAAGACCTTCAAAGAGGAAAATCATTTATACTGAGGTAATCTTGCTACTAGTGCATGTTGACAACTGATGATGTTCTATGCTGTCCTGGTTATATCACTGTCTTGAATTATGATAATGCTTTTACAGAATTTTCCTGCTCTGTTATACTTTTTCAGCATAAGCCCATGTCAGAGATTACTTCTGGCTTGCATCGTGGGATTTACCATCAAGGAAAACTTCGTGTCAATCGTTTCAATCCATTCGAGGCATATGTAGGAAGTGAGAGTATTGGTGATGAAATAGTTATCTATGGACGCACAAATATGAATAGGGCTTTTGATGGTGATGTAGTGGCAGTTGAGCTCTTGCCTCAAGATCAATGGTGTGAAGAGAAATCTATGTCCATAGCTGATGAAGGTATGTTAGTGCACTTGCCTCATTATTTTGCATAGTTCATGATGTACCTGTGCATCCTGGATCCTCATGTGTTCTTGTCTGCTATGTACGTTCCTTGATGTACTTATATTTCCTGGGAAGGACTACTCAACCTTATGTTTATTTAAGCACCATCATTGGAGATTTTTGTTTGTGGGTAATCTTTCTGAATGTATATGATCTTAAGTGGTTTTAGTTGATAGAATGTTTTATTAGATCTATTTCTACGTTGTTTTTAGTTGAGGAAGTTGCTTAACAGCATTGTGTGCTTCCAATGACCAATGAAACTACTCATTGGAAAGCTTTTTTTGGTTAAAGAAAAAAAAATATTTTATTTCTTGTTAAGAAGTTAGTTCATCTTGAGACACAGACATATCATGCTGTTTAATATGTCTTGAGGTAATTGTAGAGGATAAAGATGAGGGAAGAGCTCTTGAGGGTTATTTCATTTCACTCAGATGAATAAATTGCATGCAGTGCTTTTCTCCTTCTTTTTTTTTTTTTTTGGGGGGGGGGGGGAGCGCTATTGGTTGGAGGTGGATGCTAGGAATGAATTTTGTTGAACCAAGCGGAAGACTCAAACAAAACAGATTATAAATGACTATCTAAGAATCCAAAAGCTTCAGCAGAACAGAAAATATTAAACACTCTTACGCAATCAAAAACACAAGCAAATCAGAACGTAAAGAAGAACAGAAATAGAAAGAGGACACAACAAATTTACCGTGGTTCACCCTAATGGGTTACGTCCACATTGACCTCAGGAAGAAAGAGCTTATTGCACTATTTCGAGTAGGGTTACAAAATCAATACATACAGATTGTACATCAATGGTTCTTCTAACAAAATAGCCTCACAATCATTAAATATTAATTAAAAGCAAATCTAAGAACCAACGATTACAATAAGAACAGAGAACTACAAGAATGAAAGACAATGCTCACCCAAACAAAACCCTACACTGATTGATATCCCTCTTGCCCCTTTTCTTTTCTGTGATTTCTTTCGTCTACTTACCATCCCAAGGCACTGTTGAATTTATATGAAAATTGAGTGGCTGAGATTGGATCCGATAAAGGCAGCATCGACGGCCATTAGTTGATCATAGAGCACGATTAACAGAAAGGCGAGAAGGACAATCAAAAGGCGTCGGGCAGAGAGGAGCAGCCTTGATGGTTGCCAAGTGGCCCTCCATCAGCCGTCCAAAATGGTCAGCTGAGGTTGCCAACTTTGCTCTCCAATCAAACGGCATCGTTTGATGCTTCACCCACAACAAATTTCTTGTGTTGGGAGAGGAAGTCTCCTCGTCTTGGTCTTGTCCCTCTAACACATGCCATTACCTTCAGATAGCCTGGATGGAAAATGTTCCATGATTTATTGATTAGTCTTTAGCTAAAAAGGTGTAAGCCTCTTGCCTTGTTCTGGCCTGGTTATTTAGAACTCGGTGTTATGCGTGGTAATCATTGGAGAAATGGTTGAATTTGTTCTCATGTCATATGAGGAAAGGAAAAACTAAAACAAACGACTGATATCTTATTATTATTCTTTATGGTTTTCTACTGCATATAAGTGGAAATATTTTTTGAAAGGTAGGAGGTGAATATATAATACAAAGGTACCTTAAGGGGGGTGAACTTTTATATAGAAACTGCTGATGGAGGGTGTACCCAATATGATAGAATAAGTAGGAAACTAGGAGTTCCAGCTAAAGAATAAGAACCGAAATGAAAATCATCCAAAACTTGTACAACAGGTGGATACACAAAGGGAAATGTTACAATTTTGGTTCTCCGTGTAAGGAAAAAAAATTAGTTTTTGGTTCAGTTTCTTTAATTTGCCTCATACTTGGTGTAGTTGGGTCAGAGACAGGCAATATGGTGTGTGCTTGCAAATTTTAATTTTATTCCATGTATTAGTTAGGAACATGCTATCCATGCTCTTTGATATGTGATATTATTTCTTTCGACTATTTCAGATGATGACAATGAAGAAGATGTTCATCTAGTTCCAAACAGTGCTGATGATGCTCCTAGAGTTACCAATGTTGTAGCACAGGGTTCTGCAAGAGATGCAAAAGCAGTATCTTCTCGTCCATCTGGCCGTGTTGTTGGTATCATAAAACGGAACTGGCACTCGTAAGTTAATATTGGTTACCTCGTATATTTATGCTTTCCTCACAAGATTGGAGTCTGCCAAAGCTATTCTTTTGTATGAAGGACTTTCTTCTTATGTTGTGTAAGATGATTAAAAGAAGCTTGGGTACTTGACTAGGCTGTTGATTATTTGCACTGCTCTTTTCTTGGTCTTAACTTCCCTTAACTAACATGGATGATGAGACATACCATAAAAGCCCTGTATATTTGCCTTTATGAGGATATTTCCTTCTTGATAATGGGGCTGTCTGTTAAAAATCTCTTTTATCCAGGTAATGGTAATGGATTTTTCTCTATGTATTAGGTTTTGTTGTTTGTGCCTGGGACTTTTATATGCATGTTTTAATAGCTATTAGTATTACTCATTCTTGCTCTTGAGGTTGTCCAAGGAAGTAAGTTTTTGCAGGGGGACCTGCTATATTGCTTATAGGTGATTGGTTATGTATACCAAAGACAAATAATTGGCTGCCAAATCAACTAATTCCTGCAGAATAGGAATTTCAATAGTTGTTTCTTTATTTTTCTTTTTGAGTCTTTTCAAAATTTTCCTGTCTCTCTGGAATGTTTGCTCCAGTTCTTGGGGGATAATGAATACAATAAAAAACATTGAATTCATAAGTCTTCATGGACTAATGATAATTTCTCTACAAAGCAACTGTATTTTGTTTCCACCATCCTCAGGGTAACATTAAACTATTGTATTGGGTTCCTAGGCTGGATAATGATTTAGAATGATGTTAATGTACTACTGTTTTCTTTTTCTTTCTTTCTTTTGCATTTATCTGTAAAAGAAAATAATGTTAACGTAGTAATGTTTTTTTACATTTATCTATAAAAATAATGCTTCTCTTTGTGGTTCATCCTCTGAATATCAACTTTGGACAGAACTTTTTATTATCTTTGCCTACCATATTTTTAGGTGTTGCATCAATTTTCAGGTTGGTGGTCTTTGTTGCTATTTCGATGGTAAAAGTAGGTGTCTTTATCTTTCATCATTGTTATTGGTTGTCTAAGGTGTATGGTTTGAGTGTCAGTGACATGCCTTGACTTCTTGTACCATAAATGTAGTAGTTCAATTTTGTTAATTATCATGCAGATATTGTGGATCTTTGGAGCCAATGCCTATGCCTGCAGGCACTGGTGGTGTTGCTCATGCTTTATTTGTCTCCAAAGATCGTAGAATCCCAAAGATTCGGATACAAACCCGACAACTCGGAAATCTTCTAGATAAAAGAATTATTGTTGCTGTTGATTCCTGGGATTGTTTATCTCGATACCCTTCTGGTCACTATGTGAGAACAATAGGAGAAATAGGTGACAGGGATACTGAAAGTGAGGTATGATGTGATGTGATTTTATTTTCTTTCATTATCTCCTGTTAAGTGGGTCAATGCCAAGATGATTTGTTTCTCTCTAGAACATGTATTTTGCCTGCTCTCTATGACTATAATCCAAAATAGATGTACCCGTTTAAGATTATGTTGTAATCAAATGTTTGTGCTGCAGGTAGTGTTAATAGAAAATGACATAGATGCTAGACCATTTTCTTCTCAAGTTTTGGCATGCTTGCCACCATTACCTTGGTCTGTATCTTTTGCTGATTTGGCAAATTCCATCAGGCAAGATTTACGTCATTTGCGTGTCTTTAGTGTTGATCCTCCAGGTATGAAACCTATGGATGTATCTGACCTTTTATTTTGTCTCCACCCCCTTCTTTCCAAATAATTGTGTTTTTGTTTCTGCAGGGTGCAAGGATATTGATGATGCATTGCACTGTACAGCTCTTCCAGATGGAAATTTTGAAGTGGGAGTTCGTATCTTTTGACCTTTGGGTTCAACTTATAGGCTTTCTCATTTATGCTTTGCTTTGACATGAAAAAGCACTAGAATTGTGCTTTATGCTTTAATGGTGCTTAAGCTCACTTAAGTGCACTTTTAACAATACTGATTGCGATCAGATCATCCAGAAAATCATGACCATCATTATCAGCTTTGAACAACAACAATAATAATGAACTTTGCAATAGTTCTACCATCAACAGGAGCCGTTGACCCATCATCAAATCCATGAGAGCAAGTGTCCAAACACCATATGAACCATTTAATTAAAGCCATCATCGACCCTACCCAAGACCATTGAAGACCATCAAGGTGACAAAGGAAACCCTTGGGGCCATCAACACCTCTGTCCGCAACTGCTGACATCCACAATTGAAGATTTGGCTCTCATAATCCTTGCAAAGTCAAAATCATCGAAGATGGAACCTTGTAGAATAGACCCACCAGAGAATTAGAAGTCCTTGCACACCACCATTAGAAGCCCTTGCTTTCAACAGCGAAGTCAACTGAAACCATCTGAGCTAGCAGAGTCGTCACCTCCCTTGTTGAAGTCAAAGGCCTCAGTTGACACCATCACTACTTTTCTTCAGTGCCATCACCTCCGTGAAAGAGCCATTATCAATGTTGACGAGCCCCAGCTGACCTGCCCACTTAAGTCAGAGGTGTCTTCTTAATCCTTTCTTGATAATCCTTCCCAGAACAAGCACAAACCCATTCTAGATTCTATCCTCCCTATTTGTGATCAACCCAATCTTCTACCCATGACCCATTGGTGCAACCGACCCAGATTTTATCAGCCCATTATGGATTACTTGTGTAACACCTCAATTCTCATTTGAGGATAAAATAAGAGTGGAGGAGGACTGATAGTTGACCATAAGTTGACTGTGAAGCTTGGCTATCTGAAGCAGTGCATTATTGATGCCAACAGTTGATTTGAGAGTCTTAAAGAAATAAACATTGACTCTCATAATGCCTTGCAATAGGCCAACATTCTTAGGAACTGCTGAATTGGGTGCAAATCAAGCCAGTGGGAAACAACAATGATCTTCAAAGGCTTGCTTTATCTACAGGAAGAGCTTTGTTGAAAATTGCCAAATTTATGATCCAACCTCCTTCCCTCATTTGAGCAAACCATTTGGTACCTTAACTCATCCCTGTAACCAACTCAATCCATTACCTCTCCAAAAATAAATAAATAAATAAAAAATAAAATAAAATAAGAAGTTCCTTCACGAATTTCTCCACCGTGCAATTGACTGAAATAAAAAAAGTGAACAATGACAAAAATAAGTAAGGAATTGCAAACCTCTTGATGAGGGTATGCCTCCTTTCAAAAGGGTATTGTGGCTATTGTTGCTTCAAGATGCTAGTCCCTTTTCAAATATCTGAACAGACAGCCTATGCTTCCATAGTTTCGAAGGAAGAATCCAAGGAGCCCTAGATAAGATGAGGACAAAGGAACAAGCTAGTAGAAGGAAACAAATAGCAATAACTTTTGTTTGGTACATGGTCATGGGCAAATTTTAATTGATTAGATTTTCTTTGATTATGGCTCTTAAAACTGGACAGAATTGAATCTTTACCAAAAGTGAAGTGGAGATGGTTCTTAAAGGTAAAAGATGTACTGTCCATCTTACTATTAGGAATGTGGCCTAGACGGCATGGTCGTGTGCTGCCAATATTACTAACCCCCCCCCCCCCCCCCCCTCTTTTGGGAAATATGCATATGCTATGCAATCTTCACATTCTTATATCCTAGTAAGTTTCCAGTAGTCTTCTTGACTACTAACCTTCCTATTCCCTACTCGTCTATCTTACTGTGATTTTCTCTTTACCTTTGGGAAATATGTATATATACCATGCAATCTTCATATCATAGTAAGTTTCCAATAGTCTTTTTGACTGTTTTTGCATGAATAGTTTAACTAAAAGATTCTGTTTGGTGTTTTGTCTTACTGCTTGGCTTCTTTAGTGCAAACATACTAATTCCTTTTTCGTTATTGATATTAAGTGGTTCTTTATTAGTCTGTTTAGACTTCACTACCTTGCTGTTAAATATATTGATACATTCTGTTGCCATCTTATGCAATTTCCCAATGACTTTAGATTCTTAGTTGAGGGCTAATGTAGGTCTTAATTCAGTTCTTTTGGTAAGCTTTTGGTACCATATTGACCTTTCAGACTCACCCAATTAGCTGTCTAACTTATTTTTAAGGCTTTCTCATTTTGGATATTTCAAAATCTTAAGCTTGTAATTCAAAAACTCAATTTTACCAAAGTAATGACTTTCTTGAAAAACAATAGGTGATAATGTTTATGATCAATTTTACTAGCTTGCTTTGGTTAAAAAAATCTTTTTAACTTTTAACAACAACAACATATCCAGCCGTTATCCCACTGTGGGGTTGGCTACATGAATTTTAGACTTTTATGTGGGTTACATCCCAACAGATAGTTTGTCTAGAATTCATATTTGGATCCGACTAGGTTTTACGCTGGCTGTCGGCTACCTAACGCAACCCTCCTCCTTTATCCGGGCTTGGGACCGGCAGTGGATAATATCCCCTGGCAGAGTAATAATAAAATGAAGTTTGAACACCATCTTCACATGGAGAAATTTCATGAGATGGTGGTGAATGAAGATAATTGATCTTTTTAACTTTTAACAAAATACTTAAAAATGATTGAGCAATGGACAATGAAGAAAATAGAAACGAGGACGCGAGAATTAGAGTGGTTCGGTACCAAGTCCTAGTCCACTACCTTCAAGTCTCCCCACTTGAAGGATTTTTAATCCCAAACACTATCAATTAAGATAAACAAGGGTTTTACCAAGGTTCAGCCTAAAACCTTTACATACAATGATTTTTAAGACTACACTCAAACCTTACAACAATTGATAAAAATAATGGATTTAAATTTTACAACCCAAACAATTTATAACAATAACTCCTTACCAATGGTTGTATTAACCTCTTACCAAACCTTTAGACAAGGAGAGCCTAGGAGTAAATACACCACTTGAATTCACTTGCTCTTCCTTTTCACATTTAATGCACAAGATTGATTGAGAAATACAGCTTGATGCTTCAATAAATGTTGTTTTTGTTCTTGTCTGTCTTGTCTCTATCTTCAAACACCTGTTATTTATATCAAGACATAAAATTTTGGCCGTTTCTAGCCGTTAGAGACAAGTTTTCATGAAGTTTGAAGACATGTTTTGAAACAGAACATATGAAATTTCGAAACATCCCAATTTGCACTAAGGTTTCGAAACATGTACTCCATGTTTCGAAATCTTTGACCCTACAGCTGGTCCTGCAAACTGGGATAACATTTAATGCGAAGTAGAAACTCTTACCTACCAAGATTTGCAATGATTACATTTTTAAATTTGAAATAACTTTCACAAGAATGATTCTAATAGCTTGAAAAGCTTTTAGATACAAAAAGAAAAATTTTCATAAAAATGTATTTCAAATTTTCTTTAATCTATTGTCAGAAACGATAGAAGTTTCGAAACATGCAATGTAAGTTTTGAAACATGAATACTTAGACAAAATCATTCGCAAAAGCTCATTTCAAAAACATATGCATTTCAAAACATAGCATAAAAACATGTTTTACAGAGGTTTCGAAACATACGTACCAAGTTTCGAAACATTTCTAACATAAACATATATTTTGAAATATAAGCAACAATGTTTCGAAACATTATGCACAAACTTTAGAATTTTCAAACTTTTGAATATTTGAGCCAAAACCATACATGCATGTTTTGAAACCTAGAATGGTTCATTCGAAATATGAATTTAACACATTGAAATTTTAGGCTCTAATTTGGTCTTTCATCAAACACTTTTTCTTATAGATCAAAAAATATGTCACAATAATGTTGATCATAATTCATTAAATTCTCTAAAGGTTTTTTTTTTTTTCATATATATATATTTTTAAATTGGAGATGGAGGTCATTTGTTTTTTTGTTAAACCTTAATGACGTTCAATCAGATATTGCCGATGTTACAAATTTTGTGCACCCTGGAACACCCCTAGACGATGAGGCTGCACAAAGGGGCACATCAGTGTACCTTGTTGAGCGACGGATTGATATGCTTCCTAAACCTCTTACTGAAGGTAGCAATTTCTCTTCAATTAACTTGGCTGAATTTGTTTTTCATATCTTGCCATATGAATAACTGGTTTTGTTTTTGGCGGCTTTTCTAGTTGATTTTATAATTTCTTAATCATCAAAGAAATTTTGAATAGCTCACTCAATAGTTTTGTATTGCAGATATTTGTTCTCTTCGATCTGATGTGGAGAGACTAGCATTTTCTGTTATATGGGTAAACCTGCTTTTTATGTATTCAGTTTTCTATTTTTGCTAGTAAGTTGCCACTTGAAGAACACTGCTTTTATGCAGGATACTCTGTTATTAATTGGATGTCTTATTATTGATCTTGAAACAAGTCTTGGAATGATTAGAGACTTGAATGATTTATTAAACTCATATGAGAAAATATATACAACTTAGACTTCTTATCTTTCTCCTAGAAAATAGGAGAAGATTTAGAATATCTATCTCCTAACAAATAGGAAAGCTATCTCCTAAAACTTAGGGATTAAATCCAGCTATGAAACATGAATTAACATTATCTATTCTAATATATCTATAACTACTAGAGTCCTTCTTTAGCTAAAAGTCTTCTTGCCTTTGACTTCTTAATCCTCGTCCAACACTCCCCCTCAAGCTGGTGAATAGATGCACGTCATTCCCAGCTTGCCAATTAGTTCCTCAAAGCTCGGTCTTGCAACAACCTTTGTGAAAACATCGGCTATCTGATTCTTTGTAGGAATATAGAACAAACTGATCCCTCCTTCCTCTATCTCCCTTTTTATAAAACTTCGATCTATCCTCACGTGCTTCATCCGGTCATGCTGTATTGGATTCTTTACAATGTTGATAGCTGATTGGCTATCACTATAAACCTTAGTTGGTTGAGTTAAGGATATCCCTAAATCTTCCATCAGTCTTTCCAACCAAATGACTTCACAAATTCCATGGGCTATGGCTCTGAATTCTGCTTCAGCACTGCTGCGAGCCACCACTGATTGTTTTTTGCTCCTCCATGTCACCACATTCCCCCATAACTTAGTGCAATAGCCTGAGGTTGACCTGCTATCTTCACGAGATCCTGCCCAGTCAGCATCCACAAAGCCTTCTATTCCTCTTTCAGTGGTTTTTCGGAATAATAGGCCTTTTCCAGGTGTTCCTTTTAAATATCTAAGAACATGAAATACTGCTTGTAAATGTTTTTGAGTAGGGGAATGCATATCTGACTTACCACACTGACTGCATAGGCTATGTCGGGTCTTGTTAGAGATAAATATATGAGCCTTCCAACCAATCGTTGGTATCTTTCCTTGTCTACCGGAATATCCTCTCCTTCCTCATCATTTTTCCAGCCCTTTTCTAAGGGAGTTCCAGCTGGCCTACATCCCATCATACCTGTATCTTTTAGTAGATCTAAAGTGTACTTTCGTTGTGAGATGAAAAGGCCTTCCTTGCTTCTAGCAACCTCCATTCCTAGGAAATACCTCATAATTCCTAGGTCTTTAATTTCAAATTCTGCCCTTAATTGCTGTTTTAAGCTCTCAATTTCCTGCAAATCATCTCCTGTCACAATAATATCATCAACGTACACAATTAATATAACTTTCTTTCCTCTTGTCGTATGTTTTATAAACAAGGTATGATCAGCTTGCCCTTGTTTATATCCTACCCGGCTGAGAGTCATACTAAACTTCTTGAACCATGCACGTGGAGATTGTTTAAGACCATATAAAGACTTCTTCAACTTGCACACTGTATCATAACCAGCACCTTGTTCAAAACCAGGTGGCATCTTCATATAAATATCCTCATCCAAGTCACCATTTAAAAAGGCATTTTTAATGTCAAATTGAAATAGAGGCCATTCCAAATTAATAGCAATAGAGATTAGAGCCCGAATGGAGTTAAGCTTTGCCACTGGAGCAAAGGTTTCTTCATAGTCAATCCCATAGGTTTGTGTGAAACCTTGGGCTACCAACCTAGCTTTGTATCTTTCCACACTTCCATCAGCATTGTGTTTTACTGAAAAAACCCATCTGCATCCTACTATTTTCTGGTTAGTAGGTAATGAAACAACATCCCAAGTATTGTTTTTTATAAGAGCATTCATTTCCTCCATAACAGCATTCTTCCATTTGGGATCACTCATAGCTTCTTGAACATTTTTTGGAACTCGGATGCTGTCAATCTGTGCCACAAAAACTTTGAACTGGGGAGACAATTTAGCATAAGACAAATGATTAATCATGGGGTACTTTACACATGACCTTACCCCCTTTCTTAGAGCAATAGGCATAGCCCAATCAAGATTATCGTGGCCACTGGCAGGCTGGTTGCTGTCTGGCTGGTCATTGGCAGGCTGGTCACTTGCTGGCTGGTCAGTTGCTTGACCAGCTTCTTGACTAACTTCTGGACCAGCTTCTGGAAGCAATGATTGGCAATGTTTGGGCTGAGGACGTCTTGAGTATACCAATAAAGGATCATCAGCACTTAAGCCAGGTAATAGAGGGTTATCAGCACCAGCACAGGGCATAGATTTAGAAACACTGACTGCATTAGGTTCAGGATAGCTGGCTGTATTTTGCATAAGAGGAGAGTGAGACTGTTCTGCCAGTATGTTCTTAGGTGGTAATTCTCCCCCTTGAGAGCATACTGGCAATAGATGGTCAATGGAGAGTAAGATGGAAGAATGCTGATTGTCAGTAGGAAGATTGGATGATTGGTAAAAGGGGAGATCTTCATAAAATGTAGCATCGGTGGTCACAAAGATTTTTCGAGTGTTAGGACAATAACACTTATATCCCTTTTGAGAGGGAGAATACCCAATAAATATGCATTTAATGGCTTTTGGGTCGAGTTTGGTTCGGGAAGGACTGTGGTTGTGTATGTACACAACACAGCCAAAGATCTTGGGAGAAATAGAATTAAGGAACACAGTTTTAGGAAAGGATTGACAGAGAAGATCAATGGGAGTTTTGAAGCCCAAAGGTTTGGAGGGAAGGCGGTTAATTAAATATGCTGCTGTAAGCACAGCTTCTCCCCAATAAAAGTAGGGAACATTTGTGGTAAACATCATTGCCCGGGCCACCTCTAAGATGTGCCTATTTTTCCTTTCTGCAATGCCATTCTGTTGCGGCGTATAAGGGCATGAACTTTGATGATAAATACCATGTTCTGAGAGATAGTTTGAAAAATCATGAGAGAAATATTCTGGACCATTATCGGTTCTAAGAATGTGAATAGAGGTTTGAAACATATTCAAGATCAGTTTATGAAACTTCTGGAAGATGAAACTGGCTTCTGATTTTTTGTGCATTAGGTAGATCCAACAAGCCCTAGTGTGATCATCAATGAATGTAATAAACCATCGAGAACCAGAAATATTTGGGTGTTTAGCTGGTCCCCAAATATCACTGTGAATTAAATTGAAAGGAGTAGATGGTTTATAAGTTTGAATAGGATGAGAGGCCCGGGTTTGTTTAGCAAGAGTGCATTGCTCACATGCAAAATTCTGATTTTTATTGATGAAAAACTGAGGGTACAAAAACTGTAAGTATGGAAAACTTGGATGTCCTAATCTTCTATGCCATAACAGAATTTTGGCATCAGTAGTGGCTGTTAGACCGGCCTTATTTGCTGCAGGAACTGAGGTATCCTCTAAGAAGTAGTATAAGCCATCTTTTGCCCTAGCATTGCCAATCATCCTCCCCGAGGCTTGGTCCTGAAACAAACAATGGGAAGAGAAGAAAGTGATATAACAGTTCATATCTTGGGTAATCTTATGGACTGATAATAGGTTGCATTGTAAACCAGGTACATGCAGGACTGATTTCAGTTTTAGTCCAGAAATATAAATAGTTCCAAACCCCATAACAGGTGAAGTAGAGCCATCGGCCATAGAGATCTCAATGGAGGTATTACATGGGATATATTCTGTCATGCAAGAAGCTGAACTAGCCATATGATCAGATGCACCGGTGTCTACTATCCAAACATTCTTAGGAAGCCTTTTTGAAACTAAGGAGTAGGAAAAATTACCTTGAATTGCAGTCGATGCCTTAGGGAGACTGGTGGGTGTTGTCCCTTGGTTAAGAAGCCTATACAAGGCTTGAATCTGATCCTCAGTCAGATTTAAATTGGTATTTTTTTCAGCTTCTGCTGGGCCTTCTGCTACATAGGCTGATCGTGCAGATTCCTTCTTATTTCGTGGCTTCCAGTTGGCTGGTTTTCCATGGAGTTTCCAGCAGGTCTCCTTGGTATGGTAAGGCTTCTTACAGTGGTCACACCACTGTTTGTCCCTCCCTGGATTCTTAGGTAGAGTTTCCTCCCTTGTAAATGTAGCAAGAGCTGAGTTTTGGTTGGTTATAGCAGCAACTTCACTTTGCTGATTTAACATCACTCGGCGCCTGCTCTCTTCCCGTCTGACTTCCGAAAAAACCTCCTTGAGAGAGGGCAAGGGCTTTGTACCCAATATTCTCCCTCTAACTTCATCCAATTCCGGATTCAGCCCATGGAGAAAATCAAACACCCTATCCTTTTCAATCGTTTTATTATATAGATCACTGTCTTCCGAACACTTCCAATTGAATGTATAGAAAAGATCCATCTCATTCCATAGCTCAATCAGGATATTAAAATAATCAGTAACAGTTGAAGTACCTTGGCGAGTTGTTCTAATAGCTGATCGGATTTCAAAGCACTGAGATGCGTTCTCCAGGTCCGAGTACATCTCTTGGACCGAATCCCATACCTCTTTTGCAGTTTTATAAAATAGATACGCCCTACCAATCTTGGGCTCCATTGAATTTATTAACCAGGCCATTATGGTGGAGTTTTCAGCCTCCCAAAACCCATATGTGGCTGCTGTTGTTGGTGGAGAAGGAATAGATCCAGTTAGGTAACCAGATTTTCCTTTCCCTTTGATAACCAACATCACCGATTGAGACCACTCCCTGAAATTACTCCCATTTAGTCGATGGTGAGTGATTTGTAATGGATGGTGATCAATCGGACTGCTGGAATAACTCGCGACAGAAGGAAGATGAGGAAGAACACTCGGAGAACTTGTGGCCGATGCCTCTGTTAGAGTCGGATTCTGATGATCTGCCATCTTCTTGATCGCAGCTAATGAAAGACTGATTATAACCAATCGGAACTAGTCTCTGATACCATGAAACAAGTCTTGGAATGATTAGAGACTTGAATGATTTATTAAACTCATATGAGAAAATATATACAACTTAGACTTCTTATCTTTCTCCTAGAAAATAGGAGAAGATTTAGAATATCTATCTCCTAACAAATAGGAAAGCTATCTCCTAAAACTTAGGGATTAAATCCAGCTATGAAACATGAATTAACATTATCTATTCTAATATATCTATAACTACTAGAGTCCTTCTTTAGCTAAAAGTCTTCTTGCCTTTGACTTCTTAATCCTCGTCCAACAGATCTAATATCAACTGACACCACGTTATTTATGTTTTATGTTTACTTGCATAGGCATTCCTATTTTTAATTGCGTACACCTGTTCTTTATTCTATTTTTCTGTTTTTTTGCTTGACCTTTCTTTTTCCATTTAACCATATAATGTTGTTTGCAATGCGTCTTATTCCTCAATTTAAACTAGTGCCACTCTTAACACATTTTTAGTTTGTGGTTCAAATCGTTCAATTGAACATGATGAGCTGAGATGGAAAAGAAAGTGAGGATTCTTTTTATTTTTTTTTTGGGCACTAAGCAAGGGTAAACTTTAGTGATTATAAACACAACATGCTGTCTTCTAACCTAGGGGTTAGCACACTGGTCATCTAGGACATTTGGGGAAGCTTCTGTTAGGAGCTATTTAAGGTAGCATCATTAACTCCCATGCCTTTAAACACATGGATCATATGGTGGGCAACGACCAAAACAACCGGATGACACATGGCTCAAACTTGAGATCTTGGGTCCCACTGAGCGACCGCCTTACATGTCTACAGCTTAGACATGTAAAATGGGTTGTGCCAAATCTTACACATGATTAGGCAATACAATTTTTTTCTAACCAATAATATACCTCAAATTATTATTATTGTTGTCTCAAAATGTTGACAAATGAAAAGTTATAAAGTACATTTAAACTTATAATTTACAAATTATAATGTACAAATTTACATAAAATACACGAAAACAATAAATATTCTGAATAATACTGGTGGCACATTCTTTTAGCTAGTGCTTTTAATCAAGAACCCATGATGTTACAAATACTGGTGGCACATTCTTTTTTGTTGTTATTTTTTAACTGTATGTTTGCTTGGAATAAGATTTAACCCTAAACTATAGGTGTGTGCTTTATTTATCTAGTTATGTGCTTACCCAGTTATGTGTTTTATTTAGGGAGTTTGTTATTTTTATGCATATCTTGGTGGTCTTTTGCTCAATGGGTATTGAACTCGAGTTTTTAGATCTTTTTATTGGCATGATTTCAATTTCAGGAAATGACACCCGAAGCTGAAATTATTTCCACAAGATACACAAAAAGTGTCATCAAGTCATGTGCTGCATTGTCTTATGTTGAAGCACAAGCAAGGATGGATGATAGGTGCTGTAACTAATTCTCTTTCTATCTGTCATTCTTTTGAAAAGCATTTGTGACCTACAGATTATTTTTGGGCAAGTTGATGAGTGGGTAAATGGGACATCAGGGAAGTAATGGTTGCTGCTGGTTTTGTTAAAAGTGTACTTAAGCACAAAAAAGGCTCAAAATGCAGTTCTAGTGCCTTTTCTTGTCAAAGCGAAGCTCAAATTATAAATTGCAGCTTAAGTGCTAAAAACAGGCTTATTTATTTTTCAAAGGTGTATGTGAGCTGTATTGAACCTATGCCTTACAAAATGACCCAAAACGGACTGCTGCTGAGGGAAGGGCATCATGCAACTAAATATAATGCTGGCCATATTAGTCAAGTTGCTTGATGCCATTGGGTTCTAGTTTCTGGTTGCTTGAGAAGTTGTAGTGGTCATCAGTGTACTGTAAACTAGAGAGGACAATCTTGAGTAAGGTGGATTGTGGACATTTGATCCTTTTTTATTTGGTTTCCTGCCCAATTCTATTGGTTTAGAGTAACTTTGGGCCTTTCCATTATGCTTAATTTATCTGTGGTATTTATGTATTTATTTTTGCCTTCAAGCTTCCAGTGTACCAGTTTCCATATTGATGATTTCTATGTATTTTTCTTCTGTAGTCGCTTGATGGATCCATTAACTACAGATTTAAGAAATATGAATGCTTTGGCAAAGGTATGCATTTTAGGTCTGTACTTGCTATATATTATTAGAGTAGTGGTTAAATGTCAATGGACTGTGTTTTGCAGGTAATGAGGCAGAGACGGATTGATAGAGGGGCCCTGACTCTTGCCTCGGCTGAAGTGAAATTTCAAATTGACACTGAAACTCATGACCCTCTTGATATTGGTATGTAGACTTTTTGAATGAAGCAACTTGGAATTATATACATACCTTCACACTAGCAGACATATAATTCATTTGATGCAAATGGATATATTATGAGTTATTGTTCTAGTTTGTCTCCATCATCAGCACGCACTATATATGTGAATTCCCCCAGGACTCCTTGCAAGGCGGAAAAAACAACCATTTCTTAAGGGCCCAAGGGAAAAGTAACTACTACATAAAACTGGGGTCTAGTTTTGTAATATCCAATTATCAAAATTCAATTTTTGTTAGCAGTTCTACTTCCTAGTGAAGTTAAAGGGAATGTTTTTGACTTGCATGCCAATGAACTATTACTTGTATGAAGTATGCCTTATGAAAAGATTGCACCTTTGGCCGAATAAATATGCCATTATCTGATGCATGCAGCCATCAAGTGGTGTATCTATTCCTCTCTGGCTTCTCTGTTCTTTTTTCTTTGCTTTTTCATTATTCTTTTGCTTCTTTCATTCTGTATTGATATTAATGCCTAATGCATAATCTGCAAATGCAGGAATGTATCAAATTCGAGAAGCAAACCAGATGGTTGAGGAGTTTATGCTTGCTGCTAATGTTTCAGTTGCAGAAAAAATCCTGAAACATTTCCCACCATGTTCATTGCTTAGGTATTTAAATCAATTTTTTTTTTTGCATCATCTAGCTGTGTCTCCTAGGATCTGCCATATACATTGTTTTTTCTGGTCTAGATGTTTGTTACCAGATCTAGAAAGTGAGTGACTTGGATTACAACGGTTCAACACCCCACCCCCCCCCCCCCCCCCCCCAAAAAAAAAAAAGAAAAGAAAAAGACCATTGGCTAAAAAAGGAGCAACTATAATTAAGATATGTGTCATAGTGATGCTGGATTACAAAAACTGCTTCTTCAGTTTTTGATCTCAGAAATTTGCACTATTTTGCTCAGGCTTAAGAAATTACAAATATCTATAGAGAAAATATTGTGTGCGCAACTGCCCATCTCATGATGATGATGCATGATGTGCACTCCCACTACTTGGCCTCTATTAAAATAGGGGAATTCTATAAAATATTGTCGCCAATAAAAGAAAAATGAACTACAACTTAGTAATTTATTGCTGCGAAGCAAATCTTTCTACCAGTATCTGGGGCCAGTGTACTAGCAGTGAGTATGGTTTTTATATTCTTCATTTTATCATACTCCGATGAATAACAAATGGTTGGACTTCAATTACAATGTATAATCTCAATAATGTTTGACCTCTTTTCAACTTGGGTCTTAAACTCTTTTTCACCTCCTTTGGCCATTGATTCTGTTTAGGCGCCATCCCAGTCCAACCAAAGAGATGCTTGAACCTTTGATACGTACAGCTGCTGCTGTTGGTCTCAATTTGGATGTGTCGACATCCAAAGCATTGGCAGATTCACTTGATCATGCTGTGGTGAGTTTATGTTTTTCTTTTTTTTGGTAATAGATCCACCTGCACTTCGAATATCCATTTACAATTTGTTTCAGTAGTTCTTTGCTTCTTGTCTTCATTTCATTTTTATTTTTGTTAGGTCTGACTATTCTTTATTTCTGTTAGCTGTAAAGAAGAATTCTGCAGTGTAGTTCGTTTAATTGCTAGCTGCTAGTCTGTCTTTTTTGCACACACATATATAGAAAGCTCATTTTTTATTTCATATATGTCTTCAGTCCTGTCAAATCTGCTGAACATTTTGCTTAAAAAAATTGTTTCAGGGTGATGATCCGTACTTCAATAAGCTGATTCGTATCCTGGCTACACGTTGCATGACACAGGTAATAATACATATCAACTTTAATTCAATTTGTGTTTCAGAGAAACCTCATATAATTCTCATCAAGTCATTGATTTGTGCACTCTTCAAAATTCAGGCTGTTTACTTCTGTAGCGGAGATCTTAGTCCTCCAGAGTTTTATCATTATGGTCTTGCAACCCCTCTCTATACACACTTTACCTCTCCTATTAGGAGATATGCAGGTCAGTTGTGGTTTGTGATTACCTTAGAATATTATAGATCAGAAAGAAAAAAAGAAAAGCTTTTTTTTTTTTTTTTAATTTAAAAAATGATAAGTTTTTAACTGCAAAATCTCTTTCCTTGGCAGATGTTGTTGTACACCGATTGCTTGCTGCATCTTTGGGCATATACAAACTTCCTGGCATATTTCAAGATAGACCCCAACTTACTAGTGTTTCAGACAGTAAGAATTACTTCTAAGTTCTATTGCTTAAACGGGTCCATGCTATGGAAGACACATGTTCAATTGAGGATACAAGCTTCCATGCTATACATATGTCATAAGGATTTGTGCATTGACATATTCATGTGCATGGTATATAAAATGACCATCCATCTGATGGTATTTTCTTTGTTTAGTAATATTTTCATTTGGGCATGTGTGATTATACTCTTAACAGACATCCAAATCGTGAATTTCCGCTGTGAAACATATATCACTGTGCAGATTGCTTTGCTAGCTGCCACATCACATTGATTATTTGAAATGTAAGAAACCTTACTTATTGTTGGTCTGCTTCAGATTTAAATTATCGGCATCGGAATGCTCAGATGGCAAGCCGGGCCTCAGTGGAGCTTCATACTCTTATCTATTTCAAGAAACGGTATGATCATATTTATAAACAGCTTTTCATTTTTACGGTCTGTTCTTGCACTTGCTTGTGTGTCTGGCTTCCTTTCGTAATAATTTTCTACGCTCTTGCAGGCCCACTGACACGGAGGCAAGAATAGTAAAAATAAGGTCAAATGGCTTCATTGTTTTTGTGCCCAAGTATGCCCGCCCTGTTATCCACTTTCTAGTGTAATTCTCTTTTATTGAAAGAGCTGTTTCTTCGCTCTAACCAATGATTTTCTTCCCCAACTAATCCTTTGTGCAGGTATGGTATTGAAGGGCCTGTCTACTTGACGTCAAGAGGAGGAAAGGGAAGTGGAGAATGGGTGGTAGACGAGCAGGAACAGAAGGTCAAGAAGAATGATGGTAGCATTTCGTATGGTGTTCTTCAGACAGTTAGGATCCATATGGAGGTTGTTGAGCCCCAACCCAACCGGCCAAAGCTCCAACTCACCCTCATCTAAAAGTTAGTAACTTTACTTGTTCTTTGGAATTCACAGTATATGTAATTTAGACCAATACACAAAACAAATTTTATGCGATCTTTCACTTTCCATGTTACACGGAGAGTAATAGCTGAGGACTTGGGTGTTACCATAGGGTGGATCTTTTTTTAATCTTTGATCTTTCTTTAATTTCTGAGTTGAATTTTCTCTTTTTATCGACATTTTCTTATTTATATCATATGCTTGCTTCAGTAATCCAGGTTCCAAGCCACCGTGCATGCCATATGACGAGCAAGCTATTTGTTTGTATGCCTTCAGTTCTTTTTCATTAGATAGTATTGGAGCTAGAACTTTTGGGTAGGACAAGATTTTTTTAATGGGAAAAGGGGTAAAGAGAAGTTATATGTTACGTGAATATCACAAATTTATAATTTACAAGTTTGTTAATAAAATTTTGTAATAATTTTTAATTGTATTTTTTGAAATTAAAAACAACATTAAAAGAAAAATACTATAAAGTTCTTTAAAATAAATTAAGACAGTTATTTTAATTCTTTTCTACGAAGTTTTTAGATTTTAAAATACTATTTTCTTAATATATGAGGTTAAGTTATTATTCGTATCTCATTAAATATTTTAATCTTTTTAAGTTACATTTTATTTTTAAGTATATTAATTTTTTTAATGAAATTTATGAGGGCAATACCAAATGATTTTATTAATTTTTTATGAAAATGTTATGTAATTATAAATTAAGTGTAAAAAATTGAGGGGTATTTGTGTGCTTTCACGATTGTCTCTACCGGCCGATTAGCCCGTGACGACTTAGGTTAGTTCCAACAATATCTCTCAAAGAAAAACAAATTGAGCCCAGTATGCATGACCCTATCAGCTTGACTTTTTAAATCCGGTCTAAATTTATTCTTTCAACGTATAGATTGTACTAACCACGAGTTTTAATTAATTATAAAAAATATTTTTAACATTTTAAAATAATAACTATCTTTATTGCTAAAAATCAAAATAAGTTAATCATTTTACTCTTATTTCTCTTTCCCATCTCTTTCACTTCCTCAGTCATCTCTCTTTTCTCACTTTTATAAAAATATATATTTTAATTACAAAAATTTATAAATTCTAAATGTTTATATACAAATTAAACATATAATATTTGTAAAAATATCAGAAAATAAATTTTCTACTTACAAAAATATATTCTCTTAACTTTATTTATAGATATAATCTATGCATTTCTACGTGCATACAGAAAATATATTTTAATTGATAATTATTTTTAAATCATGTGAAAATTTAGAAAAGAGAGACCCAACAATGGAAGAGTGTCGAAAACCCAGTGATTGGAGATGACAATGCTATGAGTTGACAACTTTAATTTATTGCGATATTTTAACGTCAAAATATTGTGATAAATTAAAACCAAATTATTTGAAGAAGTGCCTAAAATTGGAGCTTCTTCTTCGTACTCACTCTCTCTCTTTCTCTCTCTCTCTCTCCCCACTACATCTCCTCCACCTTCTGTAGTTTGGTGCTCGTTCCTACCATCATTGAACCTTTACTAGCAGCGACGTTAGGTGTCGACGTGCATTTACTACACCTTTGAACATTCAACACTTGTTCTTGTCGTCGTCAGTCCTCCACCAACAGCGATCGCTGCCTATGTCACCAATGAGCTCGAAGAGGAAGGAAATCGTTTGTCGGAGAGCTCGCCTACATCGGTGGCCGGTGCTCAACGTTCAATGCCTCCTTCTTTCTCTCTTTCTTTGGATTTTCTATTCTTGCATGTCACTTCTCTCATGTCGTCGTTTGTCGCTTCTCTCATGTCATTGTTTGCCTCTACTGACACATCCATCTCCTTCTTTCTCCGCCGATGACTCCTTTGCAGTCCGCCTCCACCTTTCGTTGCCATTTACTACTATCTAAATATAAATATACACAAACTAAATATATATATTACACCAAATATTTATATATGTATAAATATACACAAACTAAGTATATATATTACACAAAGATTTACATATCTATAAATATAAACAAATTAAGTATATATATATTACAAAAAAAATTTATATATATATAAATATACAAAAATATATTTTTTAAATATAATTATAAACTAAAAACATATTATATAAAATTATCTATCTAGACTAAATTAAACCTATTTTATTACTTTTAAAAATTTTGGCTTGTAACTGTTGTAACTTTTAAGAATATAGTTTGGGTTGTTATTTTTAAAAAAATATTTTGTAGTTTTGCTCTATTTTTTAAATTATAAAATGAAAATCAATTATAAACTATAATATTATAATATTTATTTTTAATAAAAAGATATATTCATATATCCCTCACAATACAATTATATTTCTTCTATTTATTATTCATACAAAACATAAAATTTTATATATTTTATAATTATTTTATGTATAAATAATTATGTATATTTTTATGTTATTATTTATTTGTATTGCTTGAATTGAAAGATAAAAAACTTCATGTAAAGTTATACAAAATCTTAATATCATATTTTACAAAAGTCAAAAATTATATTTAAAGTTAAACAGAATCATAATATCATATTTCAAGTTTATGCAAGTAATATAAATAGATAAAAAAATAAATAATAATATAAAAATATATTTTAACCCAAAGAATATTATTTATTTGTATAGTTGTTTAGTCTATATTTTTAATTTAGAAAATATTTATATTTAACCTAAAGTTATATAAAAATACAATTTCAATAAATATATTATACATTTGTATATGTGTTGGTTTAACATAAGATCCAGAGAAAGAGAGAGAGGGAGATGGAGGCAGCTTCAACGGTGGCGAAGATAGCTTCAATGGCGACGAAGGTAGCTTCAACAGTGGCAAACGGCGGTGACTATGTCGGTGGTGAATGATGGCAACTACAACGATGGAGATTTGGTAGGCCATGATGGAGGTCTAGTCGACTGCGGGAGAGAACGAGAACAAGAGAGAGAGAGAGAGAGAGAGAGAGAGAAAGGGAGAGAAAATGCAGGTGGGTATTCAAAACTTTTTGGTGGAGAGAGAGAGAGAGAGAATGAGAAAAAATGTTTGGCAGAGGTAGATATGTAATGGAAAATGCTATTGGTACATCATTGTGTACACCTTGGGCTACACAATGATGTATTAATGTCTAAAATGCCTTCACCAAAAGTGATGAGACGAGGGGTATTTATGTTATTTTTGTGCATTATATAGCCCAAAATTTACATAAATGATATACAAATAATATGACTCATGTAATTGAGCTTTGGGGTAGATATGTAATTTTAGCATGAGTTGCCAATAAAGTTGTCAAAGTGTTTGTTCATTTAGCATTATCCAGAGTAATGCTATTTGGCCACCCTCAATGCCACCCTACGAAATCTCCCGATATTTTGGTGAGATATAATGATATTTAGAAATAAAATTTTGCAAATAACAAAATTCAAACTGCTTCTTCTCTCTCACTTTCTCTATGCTTCCTTTTTTGTGCATCCTTCCCCCCTCCCACCCCTCTCTCTCTCTTGCCTATGCGATCGAGCTTCATCAATTACAACAGCTCCGACTCTCTCTCTTTCTCTTTCCCATCCGTTGCACATCTCCATATGCCCTGATCTAGAAGGAGGTAAGTTTTTTAAACCTATTCACAATGATTTTCAACACATATCTATGATATATACATATACATGCGTTATTTGAGTTTGATCGAAATTTTAAACTTATATCTACGAAGATTCGACCGTTGGATTTTCTTGGTTTTTGGGTATGTTAGTTAATGGGTCCTTAGGTGTCGAGTGGTTGCCTCTGATCGAAGAAAACGACTAGCCACGGTTATCGATGGTGACTGGCTGGCAATGCATATATATGCGCTATGGGTTTGGCCGAAATTTTTAGTTTAGATTTATGGAAATTCAGCCGTTAGATCTTGCTAGTTTTTGGGTATGTTGGTTGATGGCCTTGGGTGTTGAGTGATTGTCTCTGATCACAGAAAATCACTTGCCACGATGGTCGGTGGTCACTGGTAGTGCATTTTTAAGTTTGGCTGAAAATTAAAAATCAGATTTACTAAAATTCAACCGTTAAATCTGACCCATTTTTTTGTTTGTTAACTCTCTTGACTTTGTGTTTTTAATGATAGATTCTAATTGTAAGAATCTTTGACCGAGCGAGAGTGGTTGTGACTGGTTAGGCTGTTTACATACACATACATTCATACATATATTTATATTTTTCTTTCTTTTAGATTAATTTTGTTTGCTTATGTTGGTTTTTTGATGGGGGTGTGATGATTTGGTTGTTGAAGTGAAAATTAAAAAACTTGATTTGTTTTTTTATTGTGTTTTTTTGTAGATGAGAAGCATCCAAAAAGAGTTTAGGGTTTCACAAAGGAGAGAGAGAATTAGGGTCTTGTGTTTAAATATTATTTTGTAATTATTTTATTTTAAGTTGTGAATGTTGATATTTAATGTTATATTTAATTATGAGTTTGTATTGTATATATTAAATAGGCCTGTAATCGAGTCAAGCTGAGTTGAGCTTTAAAAAGTTTAGACTTGGTTCATTTAAAAACGAAAATGTTCATTTATAATCAAATCGAGTATCTTGTGACTCATATTAAGTTCACGAGCCTAAGTGACACTTATCGAGGTTCAATTTTATTTAATAAAGTAAATAATAAATTAAACTAATGATAAATTTATTTAATAATTTCAATATTTAGTATATAATTATATAAATTCATGAAGTATTATAACTTTTCTATACATATTTTTCAATAAAATTACTTAAAATATATGAAAAATTTAAAAGAATATATTAAATTATTCATGAATTTTTATAATATGAGTTAACTCACAAACCTATAATCGAGCAACTCATGAGCCTTATCGAACTGAGTTTTACCTAGCTCAGGCATAAGTCATTTATTAAACGAGCTCTGAAAATGAGCTCGAATGAGTTTTTATCGAGTTAAGTTCCAAGTAACTCACGAGCGACTTAGCTCATTTACAGTCCTAATGTTAAAGTTGAATATTGAATTTGTGATCTTTTGAATATTGTGAAGGTTAAAATAAAGTGATAGATTGAAATTTAAATGTTCATATATTGAATTGGTTTATATTTGTTTTGTAAATCTTTATAGGGAAATTATTAAGTTTATCTAAGAATTGAATGATAAATAGTTATGGTTAATTTTATTTGAATTTAGATATTTATTAATATGTATATATATTTTAAAATTATATTAAATAAAATTAAAAAAATATTAACTAAATTTAAACTATGTGAATCTTTTTTTGATAATAAATTGAATACTTTAAAATGAAAAGTTCTAATTTTAATTTGTTAATTATATTTAGATAGGTTCCTTCCTGATCAAAAGATGACGATTGGAGGTGAGGTGCGGGCTCTAGCGACGAGTCCGTCTGGGCGGCAGCTAGCACCTGCAAGCACTCCGACGGTCGAGTGAGTAAAAGAGTAAAGAGAGACAGTGTATCAGCATGTCAAAGATCAGAACATACCTTAATTCTGAAGAGAGCTGGTTGACATAGGAGGAGGAGACGTCATCTGTATGCATGCGTCGTGCGTTTGTAGGTGATGGGATTGACTATCCAGAGTCGGTGGAGGTTCCCAAGTGGTAGCATGGTGGCGACGAGACCCTTATTAATATGGATGAGATCCGTTACTAATGAGGACATGATCTGAGGTTGTTGCACAGATATTCAGTGGGATTGCAATGATGCCGTGGCAGGCTGGCGCTAAGCCAAGATTGGGACTAAGGAATGCGCCGAGATAAGGCCTAAGGAGAGGACTGAGATTGGGCCTAAGGAGAGGGTCGAGATTGGGCTCGGATGGTCCACAGCCCCCTAGGTCAGATGCTTGAGTAATAAGCATTCGAGCTAGAAAAGAGAGGCCGGGGTAGTTTTTGCTACATGTTTTAAAGGGTCGGATTAAGTGGGATCTAGGTGGCCGGTCAAGCTGACTTTGTTTTTGCTGGGATGGTGATCCCGAACTCGTTTCGAGGTCGACCTGAGATGAGTAAGTAGAGCAGTATTCTCTACGCACTGACCTGCGCTGCGTATGGCCTCGAGATTCAAGGTGTTTTTCTTGGAAGATGAGGGTGCCATCTGGGTGGTAACTAGCAATCCCTTAGATATGTGATAGGTGTCAGTTTGGGTGATAGTAGATCTGTGGGATGCGTCGTAGGTATTCTTTGACGATCTTTATAAGGATCATCTTTAGGCTAGGGTTTCCTCGCTTTCTCAGTAACATGAATAAAGAGATAGGCGCATGAGTTTTGGTGAACCTTGCAAGTGACAACTTATTCGATTGCTCCTTACGCTTGTGTGTTTGTAAGGCGAATGGCTTCCGTATATGGTACAAAAGATATTAGGGAAGAGATGGACATGCTTCGCAAGGAGGGAGGAAAAGTTGCGTCGGGCTCCGTTATGGTGAATAAATGAGCTGGGAGGGCTTTTGCTGCGCCAGTACCTGCTTCCACCGCGCAACCCGCTGCTATGGTTGTTGAGACCATGACTCTGGGAACAAGCTCTGGGGAGCTTACAATTTTTGAAGAACTGGCCCGGTATAAAAAGCGTCAGAAAGGTCCTGATGGGGAGGTTCGATCACTTGGTGGTTCGAATCTTGTCGGGAGTGGTGGCTGCTTGGTTTCATTCAGGACCCAGAGTTTCGAAGTGACATCTTCATTGACGCCCATCTTAACTCATTGTCGAATCGGGAGGGATTACCAGATGTTGGCTCACTGGCTGCATTTCATTAGGCCAAGCACCAGGTGCTCCATCTTGTCGCGAACTGCTGCTTGCTCGAGATGGGTGTGGCAACTTGTTTTTCGAGATGAAGACAGGCCACGGAGAGGAGTTGCGTAGGGCTCTAGAGTCGATAAGTAGAGAGGTTAAGAAGGCTGTAGAGGGAGTTACCGTTGAGGTGAAGAAGCAGGTTGATGAGGCCGGTCGTGCGGTCAACGTTCTTCAATTTCAGCTAGATGTTACCGAGGCAAAGTTGAAGAAGCGAAAGGCGGAGGTGGCTTTAGCCAAATCTGAGGTGACAATGACGGGGATGAGGGCGAGGGTCGAGGTGGTCGTTGATCAGTCCGAGATAGAAAAAGCGAGGATGAAAGCGGAGGGGTCGAGAAGGGAAGGGTATGAAGCGGCCTTGTCTGATGTTCGAGCTACTTTCCCAGAGCTAGATCTTTCGAGTTTTGGCCTCCTCGAGGGAAGTCGAGTCGAGTCGTGATTTGTATGATAACGTAGATTTTGGGCATTTGTCTTGTAATTTTGTTGAGTGCCTCTTGTTTAATAATAAATCATGCTTCTTTCCCTATAGGGGCGATTTGTTCTTGTTTTTCTCTTCATGTGTGTCTTGCTCGGTCTTTGCGGCTTTGACGTCCTGGCTAGCTTATCGTGATCGTGGTTTTGGTCCGTGGGATGGGGGCCGGGCTATTGTTCTCTCAGGGGTTTGGCGTTTGGACTTTGGGCTTTGGTTTTGGTGGCCTTGTTTAATTGTGCGGGGCTTCATGGGCTTCGAGAATCGAGTTGGTTGTCCGAGGGTGTAAGGCGCCGTCTGAAGGCACAAAAGGGCTCGCTATCCTAGGCAGAGCAGGTCCGCCATAGTACTCATTATGGGACACATGGCAGGGTTTCGCTGGTTGCCTGTTCGGTGCCTCATGCGATGCTTATTTGTATGCGTTGCCCCGTGTGTACACGTCCTTTACTTTCGTTCATGAACCTGTCCTCTGTCTTGGGATTCTTATTTCGACATTCCATTGCTCTGTCTAGCCGGTTAGTCAACTTCGTGGATGGCTATCTCTACTTCAAGCTCCGTTCGTTCGTACAATTGGGTACTTGAGGAGGTTGCTCGGATCGCGTCGAAGTTCTCAATGGATTTGTCTTTGGCCGCAGTGAGGGGAAAGGTCACCTCTAGGAGCCGAGAAGGAGGGAAGCAGGATGGAGGAAGGGGAAAAAAGTTCATTTGCATTCCCTATGGTTGGGAAGATGTTCCTTCCTGACCAAAAGAGGACGATCGGAGGCAAGGCGCGAGTTCCAGAGACGGGTCTGTCCGGGGGGCGGCTGGCACCTGCAAACATTTCGACGGTCGAGTGAATAAGAGAGTAAAGAGAGGTAGTGTATCAGTAGGTTAGAGATCTGAACATACTTTTACTCTGAAGAGAGCTGATTGATATAGGAGGAGAAGATGTCCTCTGCATGCATGCGTATGCATTTGTAGGTAATAAGACTGGTTATTCGACACCAGTGAAGATTCCTAAGTGATAGTATAGTGACAACAAGACCCTCATTAATGTGGATGTGATCCGCCATTAATGAGGACAAGATCTAAGGCTGTCGTGCGAATATCTAGTGGGATTGCAATAATGCTGTAGTAGGCTGGCACTGAGCCAAGATTGGCCCTAAGGAGAGGGCCGAGATGGGGCACAAGAAGAGGGTTGAGAATGGGCCTAAAGAGAGAACCGAGATTGAGACTGGACGGTCCAAGATACATATACAATACAATAAAAAAATAAATTAAGAATATATATTTATAAATAAAAAATAATGCTCATTATTTGTTTTTTTTTAAAACAAATATATATTTATATAAAAGAATAATAGGAATTTTTTACGTTGAATTATTCAAGTGGGTGAAATGTGGCAAAGTGGACAATTTTGGGGGGCTGAATTTAAGTGTATTATAAAGAATTATGCATTCAGCATATTGGAATGGACATTGATTTAAGAATAATGTATATTTATAAATATGCATTAATTGGTTATAATAATTTAATTAATATAATATTTAAAAAAATAAGTAGATTTAAGAGTTGATGTATCTCACATCATTTCAGTGAAGAGATCACATATTAGAAATAAATTAATATAAATTTCATTTTTAATCCATAATTACTTAAATATATGTGATAATCTTGTGAATGGCGAAACAAGTCATATAAATAAAAAGAGGGCTTTGGTCAACATGAACTTTTACATTAAATGTTAAAATCGTTCAATAAAAATTAGAAATCATAATTCTTAAGAGTAAAATTTAACTAAAATTAAAACATTATCAATATCTTCCAATTTATACACTATACAATATGTAAAATATATTACTAATAAGTGTATAATACATGAATAATTTTATCTTTTTCAAATGTTTAAATATTTAACTGATTTTTTTGAATATTTTTTTTACAACATATGTTTGATCAAATTTTTAATTGTATTTAAAATATATCTAATTAAATAATTACTCATACTATTATCATTTTGAATATTTAATGTATGTCGAATTGCAAACAAGGCTCCTGAAGACTGATTTAGAACACGAATGTTATAAATTTAATTAATATTTTTTATATGTCAAATTAAATCTAATTAATATTTTTTAATTTTATTTAATATAAATTTAAAATATATATAAACATTCATAAATATCTAAAATCAAATAAAATTAACAAAAACTATTAAAAATTAAATTCTTAAATAAACTTAATAATTTTACTTCAAAAATTCACAAAACAATTACAAACCAATTCAATTTATTAACATTCAAATTTCAATCAATAATTTCATTTTACCATTCACAATATTCAAAACATCACAAATATAGTATTCAATACAAACTCATAATTAAATATCACATTAAATATTAACATTCAAATTAAAATAATTATAAAATAATATATAAACACTAATTTACAAATTACAAACCCTCCTCCTCTGCAAATGAAACCAAAACTCCTTCTCATCTGCATGCAGAAAACAATAAAAAAAACAAATTAAATTTTTAATTTTCACTTCAACAATGTCATCATCATCCCCACTAAAAAACATACCGTAAGCAAACAAGAAAAATTAATGTAAAATAAAGGAGAATATATAAACATATGTATGTATGTATGTATGGATGATAAGAAAAACCTAACTAGTCACAACTGTTGTCACCAGCGTTCGCCGACGACCACTGCTTGTCAAAAACTCTCATAATCAGAATTTATCATTAGAAACAATAAGTCAATGGGATTAACATACACCAAAATAGGCTAGATTTAATAGTTGAATTTTCGTATATTTGTCATTTAATTTTTGGCCACAACTTAAAAAACGCGCTGTCAGTCGTCACTGGCCACTGCAGTCGGTGGTTTCCAACGATCAGAGGCAACCACTCGACACCCCTATCTCTATCAACCAACATGCCCAAAAACCAGCGAGATCCAACAGTCAAATCTCCTTAGATCTAACCTTAAATTTTCAACCAAATCTAATACCCATATAAATGCACTGCTAGTCACCACTGACCACCATGGTTGGTGGTTTCTGACAATCAAAGGTAACCACGCGACACTCTTATCCTTATCGACCAACATACCCAAAAATCAGTGAGATCCAACGGCTAAATCTTCTTAAATCTAAGTTTAAACTTTTGGCCAAACCCAACACCCATACAGTAACAGGGGCGGACGCAAGGGGGTGGGCAGAATGGGCTAACCTACCCAATTTTTTTAAAAAAATAGAATTTATACACTAAAAAAAAAATTTTATTCTAAGCCCCCCAAGTCCACTCCCCTCCCCCTACTCTCCTTCTTCTTTTCTATTCTAGACTTCTTTTCTAGACTGTTAAAATCATAGTTTCATCCCTACTTTTGCAATTGAAAACAAACAAAATATTGGTGAAGTTCAAGGTTGAAATTTTTTCTTGAAGCCCTCTGTATAAAAAATCTTAGGTCTGCTCTTGCGCGTATATACGTATATCATTACTGATAAAATTAAAAGATTTACTTTCTTATAGATCGAAGCCACTAGAGACTACGTCTAAAGAACTCCAATCAATAGTGGTCACACGAGAATGAGTGAGGAAATAAAAAGGTGGGTAGGGAAAGAAGGATTAATATTGAGTGTGTGAGAGAGAAGTTGAATATATTATGTATTGAAGGTATGTTTGTAATTCTCATAGTGGGTAAATTTGTAATTATATATTGAGTGGCTTTGGGGGAATTTTATTTGCAGCCGACAAATTTGCTCTTTACAGCCCACATTTCGTGAAATTCTTTACTAATTTTAAAATTCATATTTTACCCTCTCAGCACTCTCTCTTCCGACCACTGCCTCGTTTCTCTCTTTTTCTCTTGCGTGCGCGCGCACACACACACATACATATATATATATATACACACACATGCGACAGCCATGGTCGGCCATTGTTGCCGACACACCACCATTGCTGGGTCGGTGATGGCGACTGACCCACCGTCATTGCCAAGGTGGGTCAGCTACCGGGGTGAACCGTTGAACCCCCCAATTTGGCGATTCCCCCCCTCGATGGGTTGGCCATAGCTGATCCACCTTGGTAATAACAGTGCCAACACACCTTGTAGCCATAGTAGAGAGAGAGAGAGAGAGAGAAAGTGTGTGTGTGGGTGGGTCGGCAATCATGGCCACTGCTCGTGTGTGTATATATGCATGTACTTGTGTGTGTATCTGTGTATATGGTGCAGGAGAAAAAGAGAGAGGCGAGGTGCCGAAGTGATGATAGGGGTGATCAGAGGATAGAGTTGGCTGTGAGATAAAATAAGAATTTAAAAATTAGTAAAAAATTTGATGGGGGTGTAAACTTTGAAGAGTAGAGTAAATTTATGAGTTGCTGATAGAATTTCCCGTGGCTTTGAGGGTAGCGTTGTGGGAATGGGGTTACGGTGGCAACAGATTGCACCATCGCTGGCTTGATTTATTTTTCCGCTGAACAGAAACGGGCTTGGTGGTGAGTGGCATCTCCTCCTTCGCAGGGACATGCCTCTGACAGCCTTTTCCCTTTAACTAGTGGCAACGGAAGAGCTTTCTCTTCCTCGCCGATGCCGGTGTCAGTAGCAGTGGCCTCGTCAAAATCATTCATCCACGTTTTCTGTTTTCTCGATCTCCAGGAATCCCCACCTCTTCATCTTCCAAATCGTCTTCATGTTTCGTAATATCTGTTCCAAAATGATGCCTCAGGCAACGTTGATGATGGCGGGAAGGGACGAAGTTCCTGTCCATGCATCTACGGAGGCAACGACAACGGCGTCGAGATTCAGATAGGAAAAATCATTGATCGTGTCATTTTAGAAAGAGGGCAAAATGTCCCACAATTCATCAGCGGAGTTGCAAAGACCCCCTTTTTAATTTTTATTCAATAGAGAGCACCCCATCACTGGGTTGAAGAACCCAACGACGTGGGTTCAGAGCATGGATTGAGAGAGAGAGAGAGAGAGAGAATACAACGAAGCCCACCCCATCGCCGAGGGAGGGGTGTTGTCGGGTCAGAGTTGTCCGACCGTGGCGTCCGATAACAAGAGAGAGAAGAGGAGAGAGAAAAAAAAGAAAGAGATTAACGATGGTATTTTTGGTATTTTCCAAAAGATAACTGGTTAATTAACGGTAGAGGGCTTAATGCATTCTAAAACTCAGGTTACCCAATCCATTTTTTTTTTAAATAAGAAAGTCATAATTTTTATATTGCAATTTTAATTTTAAGTTTTTGGCATATAATTTAATAAGTGTTTATTTTAAAAATTAAATATTATAAAGAGGAAGAATATCCCAACACTCAATCAACTAAATTTATATAACTATTATTCATATAATCCGAAAGTGAAAAATTTTAAAAGATAAAAATTTTAATTTTCAAATTTTTTAACTTCAGGCAAGTTCTCAACTGTTTCGGCTGGTATGGGCCGAAATGCTTGTTTCGGGCGAGATACTGAAATGGTGAGAATGAGTTGGGGCGGCTTTTGATTTTCTGAGTTGGCGAGGCTATTTGTTAGGGTAGTGTTTGTTAAAATAAGCAAGATAAGAGAATATCAAGATAAGGTCAGAATGCTTTCCAGACCAAGATATAGAATAATTAAGATAAGATTGGAAAGCATTCCAAGATTTTTATTAACTTGTTTGTTAAATTTTTTAAAATACACTAAATGACACAATCGTCATTTTTTTCTTATCTATAAAGACCAAGATATGCTTATCTTGAGGGAGGGAGAGATAAGCTTATCTTGAACAATCAAGATAAGAAGTCATTAATGATGTTTTCAAAAATTATTAGATAAATTTAACAAACATGTTAGAAAGGATAAAAGTCCGAGATACATTTCATATCTTGACTTTTTCATCCCATATTTTAATTAACAAACGTCTCCTAAGTAGGAAAAAGATCGGAGAATACCGTAGCATAGCTTATTATTGGATGGATTTTGCTACTTGGACAGAGAGGCTTATTGGATTCCTTCAGGACTCCCCGCAAATTGTAAACCCTTTTTACAATAATAAGTTGCCCTTCTATTAGATATCCTAGTTATGCAAAATTAAGATATTTTCTCCAATATTTTTTCAATCTTACTATTTTTAACTTTTTATCTCCCATGGATAAGAATGTTCAACCCTACACAAGTATGGAAATAAATTTCTGTCAAAGTCTGGAGGTGACTGACACACGACAAACTTGAGATCTGTTCTGCTGTAGTGTCGATCTATAGAGAAATCTTTATGATCTGTTTACAAATTGGCATTTATGGATCTGAAATTTGTACCAATAAAAAATTCTACATAAATCCCTTTGTGAGTACTGACACTGAGAATTGAATAGGACTCACCCTATTTAGCAAGGAAAAGACGTACAACTGCAAAAAGACAACAGAGCCAAAATTGATGGCATGGCTTTACCTTGGTGAATGTGAATGTCCAATTCAATGTAACTATCACTACCATGATAAGGTTAGCCCCATTCAGGACAAGATCCACATGAAGATTGAGGACCATACTGTGAGTGAGATGCACGCCACTAGGTATGTCCACAGGAACAACAATGAACACTCCTCTTCTGCCACATTAAACAGTTCCGTCATTGTACCTGTATCATCATCATCATCATCGTCATCATCAAAAAACCGCCCATGAAAAGTTTAAAGCCAGACTACACACTATAGGTACATTACATTAATATACCAACAGAAAAGTTCTGTTTTATACCCAAAAAAGGACACAATTAGAGTGGCACGAATTATTTGCATATCAAATAGCTCGCAGGCAATGGCTTACTGATATTCATGGCAGGTGGCAGCACAAACTGAATCATCAGTACAAAATGGAACAGCGGGTCTGATGGAAGGAAGCCAAAGCTGCCGGCTGCTTTAACCAAACCGATCCCAATTACAGGAAGCAGCACATATCGGACGCAGATAACCGCTATGATTGTTAGTGAATTCAATTTTGTGGAGCGCAGGCCTGCTCGGATCAGCAAATAATTTAAACTGTGTCAGATGTCTAGCTTCGCCTGTTCTATTGATTTCTTTAATTGGTATGAAATAGGACATTCAGAGCTCTTCCCACCTTTTGTGAGGTTGCCTCCTAAGATGAGGGTGATGCAAGGAATTGTTCCATTCCTAGGCAGTGAACAAAAAGGCAGGCAGTTAGCAGCCAAGAACACTTCAAAAGTGATGTTAGAAAAACATTTAAGCCAAACTGTGCTGTTATCTTCTAGGAAATATCATAGAACTCTATACTAGGTACAACACTGAATGTCAAGATACAAAGTGAACGGTTCTTGAACTGTCGCAACCAAGAAAAGAAAGCATAATTTTGTCAGTGGTTTGTTATTTGGCATGAGGATACATACCCAAGTAATGTGACGGAGTCTTGAATAACTCTTAGAGGTGCGTTATCACCGATTATAAGATTCTTCAGCCATGGGATTGCTCCAAAAATGAATCCAATAATCTTTGGATGGAGAAACTATGTTATTATCTCAAATAATGGTGATAGTAAATCTTGAAACTCATAGTTAGTTGATAGACGAAGCTGAAATATGGAGAAAACTTACAGCACCAAGGGTCGGAGGTGCCAATAACTCCTCCAGGAACTGGTGGAGAACAACTACTACATTGCTAAAGAATGACGGATTCCCTTTCTCCACTATACTTGAAGGCGCTCTGTGTTCAATCTGCAATAGGAAAGTTGATAATTTTGAGAAAAAAATTGGAATTTGAATATTGTATATGCAGCAAAGCTGCAAAAGTGTATGCTGTGCTTTTATGATCATCCTTTTTCTTGTCCTTATATCATGTAGACACAGAGGAACTGGAACAAACCGAGCTTACTACTTGGTTCTCTGTCTCCTCTTCAGTGGATTTTGTAGCTGATACAACTATGGCCACATGTTCTGGGACTTCACCCTCCAGAAGATGAGTCTTCCCATCAGCATCTAAATCCTTGTTTGCCACCTTTGAAACCACTTCGGCTGCTTCAAAAGCTCTGATTTTCAATGCTGAGCTTCGTATTTGTTGGTAAGTATAAGTCCAAATGAAGAAACCTCCAAGCTGCAAAAAGATACGTCAAGGACATAACGAACAGGAATAAACAAAGTTGGATTTTTTTAAGAGTCCTTGACGTAATTTCAGCCGCTTCTACTAATTTAGATCCCTAGGCAATTCAATTATTTCTCTTTATTTATTTTTTATATTTTGTATATAAAGCATGCAAAACAGGCATACCGCCATGGAGAAAGATGTGTATGATAGTCCAACAGATCTACAAGTTTTATGATCGCCAAAGGGGCTTCCATCCTCCGAGCAGATTGCAGGGACAATTATCAAGAGCATGTTTCCCAAATTTCCTATTCAACAGAAAAACCACAGCAGCAAACCAATGAGGATCCAAAGTTGCCTCCTTAAATGCAGAGAAAGAGCAGGGAAGTGTCTATCTGAGAAATACCTGATGCACAGGTAGCTATAATCAGGCCTTCTAAATGTGGTTTCGGCTTCAATATTTTTACTACTATCCATCCCAGAATTCCTCCAAACAGAAAGGTTAGGCCAACATTAACAGGCATATACCACCTTAGCACAGGAGAAGGACAAGTTATGAGCCAGAATGGAGAATACACATATTTTGACAGTTTCCCTATGAATTATAGTAAAGAATTTAGCATTCTTTCAAAAGTTACAGATAATTCAGACCTAAAACTTTGCCCCAGGGATGAGCCCGATGGCAAATGCATGAAGGCTGCGTCCAGTCTGCAGGCTTCTGGTTTAAGAGCCTTCAAGACTAATAAAGTAACGAATTCTCATAATTAACATTGAATTTTTTTTTTCCCATGAACCTCTTTCGATCAAAATATCATGAATTGAAGACAAATAAAAAACATTTATACATGGGATAGGATATAACAGCCTCACAAAGGATATAACCATGGACAAAGATGGTTGGAGATTTAGAATTCTATATAGCCGACCCCACCTAGTGATTTAGGTCTCTGGTGGTTGTTCTCAGCCCAGAAAAGGAATTATTTCATTTTCAAGTCACGAGGTAAAAAGCATAAATCATCCAAAACTCTCCTCTTCAAACTTGAAATTCAAAGCAGAATCACTTTGACCTGCTAGGTCCATCTCATGTTCAATTCTTACAAATCAACTTTTGCTTCGCATTTTTACATACCAAAAACTTGAGAACTTGTTTCGGTTGTGAAACATAATATGCAGATCACAACATTACAGAAAGAAAATGGGCCGAAATTGCCAGTTACCTACCATGCAATGAGATCTTTTAAGGTGACAGTCTCGGCCAGACTTGCAAATATGAGGGATGGTGTGAAAACCATGAACACGATCTATAAAGAACATTCAAAAATATCGTCACTACCAGGCTTCATGAAATAAAGAGATCAGGCATGTATACTAATCAGGCAAGCTGTTCCATGGAGGAACTTGCACTTTGATTTTGAATGCACATCTTACCTTGTTGAGCGACTTCCTAGTATCTGCAGGAAGAAGCTTGAGATAATCAGTTGCAATTAGAGCTCCTAATGCACCGATAATGAGCACTTGCAATATTGGCGCTGAAGCCACCTCCAAAAGCGTCAAGAAACCCATTCTTTTATTCTTTTTTTTTCTTCTGAAACTTCTTCACAAACTCAAAAAATTGCAAATGGAACTGTGTTTCCTTCTCTCACAGCCGGTTGTGCTTTTGCTGTTTATGGGTACTCTTTCTGAATCTTGTCTCTCTGTATATATCTAATAGCGGAGAAGGCAAAACCAACGAGATTTAGTCACTAAAACTGATTTCGAAAAACTAAAAGAACATTACTGAAAAGAAAAAAGAAACATGGATAATCTCTATTCTCTACGAAGTAGGAACTGTGAAAAATATCCAAAAGCTCTTTGTCTTCATCTGAGGAAAGGAAAGAACCATGAAGTTTAGCACTCGCGACTCGGTTCTTTACCAGATGCATCCCAGTTCCATCCCACTGTCTCAGAATCAGAAAAGAAGTAAAAAAGGGAAAAGGAAAAAAATTTGAAAATTTTGAAGCCTCTCCTTTATACTACAAGTTGGTATTGCGCAAAAGTTGGTTCCATTCCCCCAAAATTGATTTATGCGTAACTTCTTGAACAAAGGAATCCAGCCATTCAGGACCAAGTGGAAGTGATCACTTCTCAATGATTATATCTTAAAGAGAGGGATCCAATTGACAGATCATACACAAATGTTGGGACTTGGGAGGATTACTTCGTCAATATTATTTGCTCCCTATGCGACTCTGTACCTTATAGTATAAAATATCCTGTGATTATGACATCAAAAAACACAGAGGAAACTAAAATGGTAGTTTACCTGGCAGAAGAAAGATTGAATCCAAGTAACTTCAGTTCTATTTTAGTTATGTTCATCATTATTACATCTTCGTAGTTGTAAGGAAAGGGGGATACTATTACTTAATTTATTAGGTTGGAAGTTTTGTTCAACAATGTCTCTGTCGATGGAAGTCTTAAAATTAAACACGAAACTGAATCCTCTTTTATTGAAATTACTAAGCAATTGAGGAGAGAGGAGTGCCATTTAGTAGACTCCTGAAGTTTTTGAATATAATGACTAAACCCACTAAATGTTGCTGTTAAGCAATATGGTAGAGAACTAAATTAACTAGAAGTAGAAAAGCAAGTGGAAAAATTAATGAGAAATAATAGCACTGTTCAAATTAAAATTTAGTACAAAATCTTTTAATCAAAATTAAACAATTTTTTATCGATTTAAAATAACAGTTAAACAGCATAGGAAATTATTTGTTCAGTTTTTGACAGAGTAGTAATTTTCATATAATAATAATAATATTAAAATCTGGACAAAGAAAAGGTACAAGGCGCCACGGCTTCAGGTGAAACAATTCGTTCAGACTTAACAGTTCAATCAAGAACATACATATTTATACACAGTTTAAGATGATTGATATATACACGTAACTGGCTGATGCATCCAAATATATCGGAGAGAAGAAAGCAAGAATGAAATCGGAAAAATTAAAATTTAAAGAAATCAGTCGAGGACGCCATTGTATTCCAAGTAGAGGACTCATCTCCAGATCACTGACAGATAAACCTTTATGCATTCACGCACGCACAAGCACATATACAACACATGCATATATATATATATATATATATATATACAGATCCAAAAAATGGCAGCTAAATACAGATCCAAAAAATGGCAGCTAAATACAGATCCAAAAAATGGCAGCTAACTTTAGAAAATCTGGAGGATAGCCTTGAACTGAAATCAATTACAGATAAAAAACGGTATATTTCAGCAGATTCAGCCCTGCGCATATATAGATAACATGTATATATATAAACGAGTATACATATTTGTATAGAAATGGAGGACGACGAACCTGCGATCAAGCAAGACTCGGAGAAGTTGAATCAATTACAGAGAGAGAACTTCGGCGGTTCTCTCTCAGAGTCTCAACGCCTTTAGGCGTTCTTCGTTATGATGGTAGGGATTGAAATCTGCTCACCCGTTTATATAGCCGAACTAACTGTATATATATGTTTATGTACGGTATGTATAAAGCTATATCTGGCATTCGATGGTTTGGCGGCGCCATTTTCCTCGAATTTCCTTCTTTATCCAGCTATTCGCCTTTTCCTTCGTTACGATTCAGTCGTCATTTTTGAGACGGAACTTACCAGAATTTAATATTAGAATTATGCATCAAATAATAATAATAATAATCAAAATAATAAAGACTGCGTACTCGGAATGGTTGTCGGCATTTAACGGCCGTTCCATCTCTTTTTACTTAAAAATAAAAAATAAGAGTTCTCGTATTTATTTTTTTTAATATAATACTTAAATTTTAATAGAAATATTTTATTTTAAAAATAATTATATATATTATATTTTATAATATCTTATTAATAAATAAAATATGTTTATTAAAATTTAACTATTGCTCTAAACATTATTAAAATAATAAATACTTTAATATTTTAATGTGTTATAAAACTAAAGTTTTATTAAATGTGGAAAGGAATTAGACGTATGTTTTTTCTCTTTCAATGATGAAAAATTAGAGGTAAGTCTACAGTTCTATTTTTTTAATTCATAAGAGTTCTTTTCTCTCATAATGATATAAAAAAAAGTACCTATTTGTTGAGGGGAATTGGTTAAAAATTTAAAATAATTTTTTAGTTTAAAAATAGTAACTAAAATTGTTGAGGGGAATTGGTTAAAAGTTTAAAATAATTTTTTAGTTTAAAAATAGTAACTAAAATTGTTGAGGGGAATTGGTTAAAAATTTAAAATAATTTTTTAGTTTAAAAATAGTAACTAAAATTGTCTTCGGGAGATCTTATCTCTCAGAGGCCATAAATGTCTTTGGGAGGCATGAACGGAGGAATAAAGAGAGTTGGACAGGCTTGCACAAAAATAAAAATAAGAAATGTTTTTGACATGATATGAAAATAGAAAAATTATTTTTTTTCACAAAAGTAAGAAATTAAAATGCGAGATAAAGTGTAAATAAAAAAATATATAAGTTTTTTGTAAATATAATTTTTAATATAAAAAAATAATTCAAACATAATACAAATAAACATAAATTTTATAATAGATTCAAACAAATATAAATATAAAATTCACAATACATTCAAATAATCATCAATAATATTTATAAATTTTTATTATCGTTATCTCTTAGTAATTAAAAATAATAATACAATCAACGTTTCAAAGGAACCAAATCAATGACGACATGAGCACCAAGCAATTGTCTATAATGGCGAGAGGACAGAGGTTGGAATCGATGGCAACACGAGCCCTAAAGAAGAAGTAATCGGTTACGACAACGAGAAAGAACGACAATGAAAAGACCGAGGTTGGAATCAACGGCGACACAAGTATTGAGCAAAAAGCAATTGGCGACAACTACGAGAAGGAACGACGACAAGATAATCGAGATTGGAATCAACAACGACACGAGCACTGAGCAAGAAGCAATCGACAACGACAGTGAGACAGCGAGAACACCGAAAATTTTCTCAATCCCTTCAATCACCAAGGCTCGAATTGACGGCCACATGAGCAACAAATAATCGCCGGAAACTGACAACAACAATCAACAAGTGTGAGAGTGAGAACGACGATGAGAGGTTTGTGGTGAGACGATCTTCAAAATCGAAAATTAAGGCTAAAAAATAAAGGTGGCGTGAGGACTAAAGAAAATGAGGACATTAGAACTAAAATAATATATATATATATAGATATATATATATATATATAGTTACTAGTTAGAGACGAAAATAATTTCATCTCTAACCATATTCAGTTGCTGGAAAAGCATTTCCAATTGGAAACACATTTTCAAAAGTTTTTCGTAATTGTGAAATGTCTCTAAAATGTTTTACAAATTATAGAAACGACTTGACAAAGGTTATAGGCTATATTTAATATTTTCGAGATGGGAAACATCTTGATAATGCCAAAACAGCATTTCCAAGCTGTTTTCATGTAACAATGGACCAAAGACCATCCTATGACTCCTAAAGACTGTAACAAGTTCCGGGATACTGTAATATCCTAGAGCTTGTCTTGTAAATTTCTCTTTAATTGAGGAGGTTCAGAATAAAGCGTAAATAAGATAATTTTAACATTCAAATTTTTTTTCAAAAATTCCATAAAAAGGAAATATATTATTTATAAAAATCCTAATTTTAGTTAATTTTAGAATATCAATGATACTTATCACAAAACATCATATTTCTTTATAAATAGATGAGACATTATTCTAAAAAGGGTACACCTCTAATATTAATTTTTGTACTGTATTAATATCTTCAATGAAGTTTAGGGTGCGTTCTCTTTGCTTTTTAATTTTTAATTTTGAGTTTTGAATTCATTTTCAGTTTTCTATTTTGGTAGTTTTTTTTTAAAAGATTGAGAACGTGTTCTCTTTGTCATTTTGAAAAACTATTTTTCAAAACAGAAAATTAGAAAACGCGTTCTTTTTGAAATTTTGAAAATATTTTTTTAATAATATTTTATTCAATAAATTTGATTATTAAGTAAATTATAAATATTTAATGTTAATATATTATTATAAAAAATATATATTTTAAAGTTAATGAATTTTATAATATTTTTTTCAATTACAATAATAAAATATGAATAAATAAATATGTTTTGAGTTTTGAGTTTGTTTTGAATGAAAACACTTAAAACAACTTTTTATTGTTTTGAGTTTTCTTTGTAAATTTTTTTTGTTTTCAAAAATGCATTTTCAAAAACAGTAAAGAGAATGCGTTTTCATTATTTTATAAAATTAAAAACTAAAAATGACTTGAAAACAGTAAAGAAAACACAACCTTAGTGTCTAATTTAAATATCAAAACATTTGAACAGGTATTACCTTGTGTTCTTTAATGATTCTTTTTTTTTTTATAGAGTTTAAAAAATTTGGTGACGACATTTTAAATAAGTAAATTCATTTTTGTGTTCTAGCTAGTAACAACACAAATTTATAATTATTGATTTTTATATATATTAAATAAATTTATTAACAAAACATGAGTGAGTACTAAATAAACATATAAGAATTTAGTTACACGTGGCTCACCTCTTAAAACGAATTTAAATCTTGGTTATGGAGGCACTATTGTAATTGAGCATATTGGATAGATGCTATTATATGTAATAAGCATTCTTTTGCTGTCCGTGTTAGACAAGAAAGTGTGTGTGGGGAAGGAGATAGGGTCTACGCCCCTCTTTAATTTTACTCGTGTCAAGCAAATCTTATATTGTTACTCAATATGAGCAACATAATAAATTTTGTATGTGTAATATTTTACTACTGCATCTATCCTAAACTAAACTTATCCCTCGTGAACATTTTTTAATTACGAAATTAACTTATTTCTATTATGTACAAAATTTATATAATTAATTATACATATACTTTTTATATATTTTGACCAGACTTCATTTTTAAATTTTGTGGTTTAAAACGATGCCTATGCACCTGTCATTTGAAATTACGTATGTATTTTAACCGAGCTCAAATGTTTTCAAAACAAAGTCATTGAAGAAGAGAAAAGGTTTAGGGAAACGAATGAACACTGAGAAATGGAAAGAAAAATCCCAATTTGATTGTATAACAGCGTCACAGAGACACAGCCTTTGTACTTTGGGCACGTGCAATGCAATGCAAGGAGGCTAACATTTGACTAGTCGATTGGGGGGCACCCTGATTGACCAATGCCACTGATCGTCGGCTCACACGTCATCGTTTGCTGTTTTCTCTATCTTCCCAGAGAGCCAAAAATATATCCATGCCCTTCCAGCCGTTGAGCTAAGTGAGGAAAAGTCACTTTGGTTCCAAGGCTGTGGAGATTTTGTTATTTTCTCCTCTCTGAATATTGACCTCTTTCCCGCCGTGCTCCATTTTTATATCTGGTTCCCATAAAAGAGATTATAGCAAGGTTTTATGTGTAATTAAAGTTTAATTTTTCTGTCGATAACTGCATATATATGTGTGTGTTTGTGTATATATTTGTATATTTATTATGTATCTTCGGTAGATGATAAAAAGATGTACTTGAAGACATGAGTGAGGGGTGATGTTTTGTCGTAGAGGTGATTAATTGTCCTATAAATCGGTTTCAAGGGCAACCGAGAAGGGTTGGGGGGGTCCGTGGCGATGGTGCGTGTTGGGTGGAAACTTCCGGGAGGAGGATGAAGTGGGGCCCCCACACCATCGATTTAAATATATCGTACAATAATTCTGGGCCTTTAACCTTTTGTCTGGTGGGGTGGCGTTGTATTCCTTTTCCCGGTTGGACCATGCTAGGGGTCTCCTTTGGGTTACCTTTTGGATCACTAAATGTGTGTTAAATGGTAAAAATATTTTTTATATTTTATCATCTCATCTCATTGTCTCTTACTTGCGTCTCATCATCTTAGATAAGAGGTGTTTAATTATGTGACTCACCACCTCACTTTACCTCATCACTTTACATCACCACATTAGTCTAATATATTTTTATTATTTGGTGCATATTTAATAGTCCAAGGGATAAGGGCAGCTATAATATTTTCCTTCTCCATATATTTTTATTATTTGGTGCATATTTAATAGTCCAAGGAGATAAGGGTAGCTATAGCATTTTCCGTCCCCATTAGCCTTTGCTTTGCCCCTACATTTCGCTTCCCTTTCCTCCAAATGACGATAATATATAGATAATAGATTCCCTATTATTATCTCCACTCAACTCAAGCATGTGAATCATGACTCCAGACTGAGGGGGCGCCACCGCTAGTGGTGGTAGCCCTCCAAAGGAGATTGGGCGTCAATCACGGTAAAATTTGAACGAAAGAACGCTCCTACCAGATTCGACAATTTTATTCTCCCTTCCTTGTTATGATAACAGTTTTGTGAAAGATTATTTTTTAAGATAATATTTATTAAATTGATTAAGATAAAATTATATTAAGATAATTTATTTAAATAAAAAAATAAGTAAATTTATCTAAAAAGTTTAAGATAAAAAATTATATAATTTTTTTAAATAAAATATATAATACAGTTATGTTTTATATATTTTTTAATTTATATCTTAATTAAAAAATACTATTTAAAAAATAAAAATTTAAATCAAAGCATGATTTCAAATCTCAGGATATTTACGCACTCCAACTAGTGTGTTCAAATAATTAAACCTCATATTTTGTTTTATTTTTTTACCGCATTACTTAATTTGGTGACCCGTTATTACCGGTTAATTAATGATGGCTCCATAGACTGGCAGAGCACTGTATGAAGCAGCAGAATGTGACACCGATTTATAAGATTTGTGTTTTCAGAATCTGATCCTCCAAACAAAACCGACATGTGAAGAAGTTCCATCTACGATAGGAGTATATATACATATTGAGAATTCGTTTTTAAAGAGAAATTCCCATGTGATTAATTACCGTAATTAGGAAGGGACACTGCATCTGATTAGGTACGTAGGTGTAAATTGTAATAAGATTTCATTTAAGTCCCTGTCAATAGCTGTCGGCCGTGGCGGGTATTTTATGGCGAAACATCACTACATCAGCAAGTCTGTCAAGTTCCTCTTTAATGCATTTATTTAACTTTGCCGAAAACAGCGCATCCGAGGGGCCCCCCCAACCAATGTGCATTCATGCATGATGCAGACTGGGCTTTAGCTTGTCCTGGCTCGGTGGAGACTTCATTTGCATTTTCTTAATGAATTGGCAAATCCAACTTCTCCTTTGCCGCTTTTTTGTTTATTCTCAAATTGGATATTTAAATTGTTAAAAAATAGGATGGTCATTTCATAATTGAATATTGATCTTAGATTAGAAAGTCCTTTATCTTTGTCTGTCTTTTATTTTAATCTATGAATAGTATTTTATTTTATTTTATTATTCCAACAAATCAAATCAATACAGTACTTCATTCTTGTACTCTTTCTAACATAATTAACTAAAATATTCAAGGGACAAGGAAAATACTAGATGTTGCCTGCCCCGGTAGGAACCCTGAGTTGAGTGTGGCCACATATTATATGCGTGTATATACACAATGATTAACGCAAGCGTCTGCGCAGACGAAACAAACCTTGTCGTTTACAGTCAAGGCTTCGGCTTCTGAGGTCACGAAACGTTTGAACACTACTGGTACCACTAGGATTATTTAGGCTGACGAATTTGAATTTGTGGCTTACGTGGAATGCCATTAAATAAACTAAAATGTTATTTCAACGTTATCTTGTCGAATATTATGTAATTAGTATTATTACCGTCTCGTCTTTAAATAATACTTTCGTTAAATAAACATGATGTTTGGTTTGATCCAAATGAAAATGCATGAACTATTTTCGGCCGCCATTGTTTAGGGCGGCTGCTGGGCTCCATTAGTTGCTGACGGATAGGTGACAGAAGAAAAATTCTATTTACAGCACTTATATTTACTCTCAGTCCAAGTCCCATAAAATTTTACATTAATTTTAAAATTTTTGTTTTACCCTTCTTACAGCCCACAATTCACTTTTTCCCCCAAGTGCTAGCCTCGGTCTCGCCTCCCTCTTTCTTCCCCCCCCCCCCCCCCCCCACACACACACACACAAACATATACATATATATATATACACACACATACAATTGTCATGGCCGATCCCCCTCTCCACACACACTCACCCTCTCTTTCTCTCTCTCTCTCTCTATATATGAAGGCATATACATATACACACGAAAATCATGATCACGACCATGGTAGCAGTTGAGGAACCCAGCGTTCCTTGACTGGCCTAAGCTAGGGAACGATGGGTGCAGTCGAGGAAACTTGCAGTCGGGGAAAGTTGGGTTCCCCGACTGCTAGCAGTCGGGGGACGTTGTTTATTTTTTTGTTATTTTATTTTAATTATTTTTTTATTATAATAAAATAAAATTATAAAATTAAAAATAATAAAAATAAATAAATTTTAAATATCTATATTTTAAGTAATTATAATTTAATTAATTTTAAATTTTTAATCAATAAAATAAATTTTAAATCATGTGTATCTTTAAGTAATTTATTATTGACCGTTACTTATTTTCAGGTTTTTAATTACTCAGTAGAAATTGATAGAGAAAAAAAATAGTTGAATTTTTCTATGTGCCAACTATGTCTAAAATATATAAGACAAATGAGGAGACTCATAAATTTAATTATATTTGTTATTTTTTATATTAATATTATTTTTACACTTCACATTTTAAATATATGTGTGAGAATAATATGAAATCAATGATATTTTAAAAAAAGAGTAAAAAAATTTAAACGACCTAAAATTAAAAAAAATAAAAAATAAATACATTTCAAAGGTTTGAGAATCCTCTGCACCACGAGGTGCAAAGGTTTGGGAAATCCCCACACCTCGCAGTATAGGGGTTGTTGAAACCCCCGCATCGCGAGGTGCAAAGATTTGGGAAATCCCCGCACTGATTGCTGAAACTCCCACACCACGAGGTGAGGAGGTTTCCATGGACGCGGTTTCCATGGTCACGGCCATGCGGTGCGTGTGTGTGTAAATATATATATATATATATATTTGTGTGTTTGTGTGTGAGGTTTCTATGGTCGCGCCCATGTGGTGCATGTGGGAGTGTGCAATTGCTTATAATCGAACCAAACTGCTCAAAAATTATGAACCGAACCGAACCAAACTATATGTAATAACTGAACCGAACCAACCGACCCACCCCAACTAACCGAACTAATCGAAGCCTACACCATACTTACCGAACCGAACCGAAAATGAATCGAAAACGAACTAGAACACAAAAATAAACAAGAGACTACCTTGCTGTTGTCGCCGGTCACCTAGTCGGTCGGTGATTCCGATGATCGGAACCAATCATCGGATTCCCCCAACCACGGTGACCCATATACCCAAAAATTAAAAACATCTAATGGTTAGATTTTAATAGATCTAGGTTTCAAACTTTCAATGTAAAAGAGAAGTTGTACCCAGAAAACTAACCTAAAAACCATCGGCGTCATCTTCGTCTCTGACCATTGGCAGTAGCTCGCATCAACGTCATCTTCGTCTCTGGCCATCGGCAGCAGCTCGCATCAGCGTCATCTTCGTCTCCGGCTTTCGTCTTCGTCTTCGCCATCAGGGATGATGAGGGATGGTGGAGGAAGAGAGAAGAGACGAAGAGATGAGGCGACCTGATCTACGAAGCCTCGAACTCGAAGAGCCTTCATCTTCGCCATCAGCGACGACGAGTGATGGTGGAGGAAGAGAGAAGGGACGAAGAGATGACCATGAAGCAGTGCTGCCGCGCGACCAGATCTGAGATCTATGAAGAGATGAGATGAGGTAGTGCTACAGCCGGCCAGATCTCAAAGAGAAAGACGATATCGCGAGAGGGATAGAGTCTTAGAGAGAGAATGACGAAAAGAAGAGTGAAGAGAAGACGGTAGCAGACATGGGGTGTCGCCCTTGCGTGAGAGAGGGGGCCAGTTCGTTTCAGTTCAGCAGAGGGGTTGCCGCGCCAACGTCACGAAAGGGAGTGGTTTGGTTTGAGGGAGAGGGGGTATTACTATTTGGTTCGGTTCGATTTTTCAATTATTTTTACTAAAATAACCGAACCGAACCAAAAAACTGATTTTTAAGGGAAAAAATAATCGAACTGAACCAAAAATCGATTTTTAAGGGCAAAAATAACCGAACCGAACCGTTCGTTTTGAAAAATCGAACCAAACCAACCAAATTTGTCTGTTTGATTCAGTTAGTTCTGTTTAACCGAACTTTTGCTCACCCCTAGGTACGTGTGTAAATATATATGTGTATGTAAATATATATATATATATATTTGTGTGTGAGTGTGTGAGGTTTCCATGGCCGCGGCCATGCGGTCCGTGCATGTTTAAATATATATATATATATACCTATGTGTGTGTGTGTAAATATATATATATATATATATTTGTGTGTTGTGTGTGAGTGTGTGTATATATATATAGAACGCCTATGGCCGCGGCCATGTGTTGTGTGTGTGTGCAAAATATATATGTGTGTGTATATATATGTATATAGGTGTATTTGTGTGTGTATATATATGTGTGTGTGTTTGTGTATGTGTGTCTTAGTATTTAGGGAGAGAGAGAGAAAGTGTGGGTCGGCTGCCATTGCTGACCCACCTCGCGGCCATCGCATAAAGAGAGAGAGAGGGAGAATGTGTGCAGGAGAGAAAGAGAGAGTGGGTTGTGAGTTGAGGGGTAAAATAAGTATTTTAAAAGTAATGTAAGATTAGATGGGAGTGTGGGCTGTGAAGGGCAATTTACTTGGCTTCCGATAAAATTTCCCACTAGAGAAATTTGAGTGAAGGAGTTGAATGGGCTTTTAAGGTAACTGTCCACCGAGATTTGGGTTCGGATGGGATAGGAGATTTAAAGTATTGAGTTCTGTGTCTTGATTATTGTTAATTTAGCTCCGTAAAGTATTAAGGGTTCCTTCGGTGTCTTAAGGTGACCTTTAAGTTTAGGTTTATAAATATTTTTGTAAAATTTTTCAGAATATTTGATATAATAAATTAATAATATCAAAGATTACTTATTAAAGAGTTTTTAACTTTTTCATAAGCCAAAAATCTTCTTTTATGTGTTTTCAAAAACTGTTTATAACATATATAAATAACTAAAGTGATGATGTAGAGTCGATCACCTTCTTCTATCTCGGACCAAGTACCTACAAATGGAGTTGGGGACTCGCTCTCCTGTGATCACTCCGACAATCAAGTCAGTTCACCGGATTATCCAAGCTAAAATATGTAGTTGAAAACTTTAAGGAAAAAATATCCCCTTACTTGTCTTGGTTACCTCATTTTATCCTCTTGTCAAGATAATAATTCTGTTTTCGAACTTTTGGGATCTAGATCCCTTCCCTTGCGGAGTCATGATCTTGATGGCATAGATATGGTAATCGGTTTTCAAGGGGCTTGGGATAATCCCTACCTCCATGATCTTCGGAATAATGGTTAAGGCCAATAAATCTAGGGAATCCTCGTTGAGCAAAAGGTTAAGATTCCTAATCGATTAGTTGAGACGTATCTACCACGTGTCCATCTCGGACTTGAGCTAAATGGCGACTTTGGCTTGATTCTTTGGCGAACACGTGTATTTGCTTTTATTAGTTGTTTTCTCGGGATATTGGGGTAATTATAAGCCCGAAGGCATTCCCCTCATCATTTGCCCCCACTCCTCGAGTCATTCAACTTTAATGGCTCAAGGAGTGTCGGAGTCAGCTTGTGCTTGGGAAGTGCTTAGGCCTATCATCCCAAAATAACTTGACTTCTGCACTATCCATAAAGTTTTCTCCGAGGGCTCGAGCATAGCGCATCGATTATCTCTGAAGGCAAGCTTTCTTTTTCCCCGAAAGGTGAATTTTAACTGGGAGTCGAGGAGTTTTGTCTTTCCATAGAGTCGCTATTAATTTTTTTGTTGTTGTCTGAATTTTCTCTCTCAAGATGTGCAATCTAGGGCAATTAATGCTCATCATTATTCGTTTTTTTATTCTCCGCCTATAAGGCTCCGATACGTAACTTTCGCCCTTCTGTTCATTTGTTCTTCCCAATCTATTTTTGACTAACTTGCTACGGCTTTGTAGTATTTCCTTCTTTTCTGGCTCCTTTCTCGTCTTCTTTTAAGACTTCTCTTTCCATGGCGATTACTGGATCTGGAAGACTCAACTCGGTCCGTGTAGAGTTAATCAAGTGGGAAACCCACCTTGCTTCTTCCATTCCCTACCAATGGATGAGCGAGTTGAAATGCCGACATTTCATGGAGAAGTACAATATTCCCAAAGACGAAGGTCGAGTTCAACACACATTTGAGGGCATGCCATCCTGTTTTTGACCGTCTCTACATCTACAAATGTGCCTTCAATTGGGGCTTTCGCCTGCCCCTGGAAGAAGGGTCATGGCACTCCTTCAACACCTCACTATCATTCTAGCCCAACTATCCCCTTTCGGATGGACGTATTTGATGGGTTTTGTCGTTATCTACAGCATCGGCCGAGTAGACCCCTCAGGGAGCTGTTCGATTATTTCTTCACCACCAATCGCGATCTTGGAGGTTGGATTTCTATCTCGCCGAGGGTCATGAAGGAAAGTTATCTTCTCGTGTCCAAGGAGTGTCCTGGAATTGAGGCCATAACCACGTCTCTTATGTTCTCCGGGGGATTTAAGGATTCAAACGATTAGAATAAGCATTATGTCTTCATCCGTTCTTGGGGTTTCGGCTTTGCATAAGGGGTCTAGTCTGTGTGCAACGTCCGAGCGTCGAGCCTATAAAAGAGTCGGTGGGAAGGATCTTGGGTATCAGCAAGGACTGGAAAAGAGGAATGGCTTCAAACCCAATGCTTGCTAAGGTGGGCCTGGATGGTGGGACCTATAAGTGCTAGCCCTTATCTTTCTTCCCTACCCCTTATTCTTTTTGCCATTGTCGGACATTGATTCCATTATTTTTTCTACACAGTTAAAGACTCCTGGGAGATACCCTACTCCTTTGCCCCAAGAAAACAACTAATAAAAGCAAAGACACGTGTTCGCCAAAGAACCAAGCCAAGGTCACCATTTAGCCTAAGTTCGAGATGGACACGTGCTAGATACGTCTCAACTAACTGATTAGGAATCTTAGCCTTTTGCTCAATGAGGATTCCCCAGATTCCTCGGCCTCAATCATCATTTCGAAGATCATGGAGATAAGGATTATCTCAAGTCCCTCTGAAATCGATTACCATATCCATGCCATCACGATCATGGCTCTGCACAGGACGAGATCCGGATTCCAAAAGTTCAAAAAGGAAATTATTATCTTAACAAGAGGATAAAAGGAGACAACCAAGATAAGCAAGGGGATCTTTTTTTCTTAAAGTTTTTAGCTGCATACTTTAGCTTGGATAACCCAGTGAACTGACTTGATCGTCGGAGTGATCATGGGAGAGCGAGTCCTCGACTCCGTTAACATGTATTTGATCTGAGACAGAAGAGAGTGATCGGCTCTGCATCATCGTAAAGATTTTAATTTTTAACCTTAAAAATTAACTAAAAAAACTCATACCAAACAAGCCCTAAATTAAATAGTTATACTCTTTAGAGTGTGTTTACAAAATTTCTCAACGTCAAGTGGGCAAGTATTTAAGGGTTATTTATTTTGTGTTTCAATTTTTATTTTTAATTTTTAAATTTATTTTTAATTTTATATTTTGAGTATCTATTGTAAAATTGCTACAACAACATTTTGTTGGTCAGTAACATTTTTCGCATTTTGAAAATTTTGAATTTATTTGTGATAGAAACAATTAAAATAAATTTTTGTTATTTTTTGTTTTCTTTAAAAAAATTCTTATTTTTTAAAATATATATTTTTAAAAATATGAAAATAAATATATTTTTATTATTTTAAAAAATAAAAATAACATAAAAATAGTGAAGAAAATAAGATCTTATTGATTTTTTAAATGTTATTACATATTTTTAGTATTTACCAACTTTTCCATATGAGAAAATAAAGTGGAATGGGAAATGATTGGAATTGGACTTCCACTCGAAGAAAGTTGATGTCCATTCTTAGTGAACACGACAAAGCATTAGAAATAATAATATGGCATCGAAATTGAGCATATATATATATATATATGGGGGGCTGTTACCAAATGATTATGATACCAAATTATACCAAATATAATCTTTTATATATATATATATATTTTTCTTTGTTTTCGATTTGCGGGTAAAGTTGTATGGGGCCATCACTTCTTGTCATGCGTGGTGTCTACATGATTGGACGCGTCCCTAGTGACCCGATAATACGCCCAACGTGACGGATCAGATCAGGGGTCACCTGCTGCTGGGCTGGAGGGGAGTGCGATTTTGTTCACCCCCGTTGGAGGGCTCTTGAAGTCTTTCTTTCATTCTCTCGATATTTCTCTTTCATTCATTCACTATTATTATGATGGCAGGAGTGATGCAACGGTTCATTTTTTATTTTTATTAATTTCGTAAAATAAAAAAATAAAAGAAAATAACATCAGCGCACATTTTTCAAACGGTGGTACTGCTGGATTGCGATTGCTTTGGGCGGTCGCTTTTCTTATCCCTACCCAGTACAATTGCAACCTTACGCCTCGGGATGATGTTGGATTTGGATGGGTGTGGTGTGGGCTCCCCAGGGAATCAATCACCCTTCGTCCGTTCGTTAGTCAATCAATGTGGTCGCAATTGCATCAGAAGCCAGCCATATTGAGAACAAGATTCTATTTCAGGGTTAATTGCCGCCAAAATGGTTGTCTCATAACTAATGTAATGTAATAACCATTCGCTTTAAAATGTGTATGAATTTTATAACACAATTAGATAAAATTAATAGTGTCACTGTTGGACAGACCAATTAGCTCCAGATCGGGTGTCTTTACTTTTTTTTTTCACATGCTTTTAGTTATTAAAAATATTTTTTCTATATATCTAGATTTAGTGTGTTTAAAATACATATATACACATAGATATTTTGGGAGCAACTCATATTCGCACTTGACCGCTAAGCTATGCCTTTTCTTAAACTGATCGGTCTACCCTTTCGGTGCCTTTTCTTGACCAGATTTTCCTCTTGGCTTCTATTGCAGCTAGCCGGCAAGCCATGTTTCAATGTTCAATAATGTGTACTCTACATATATATATATATATATATATAGTTTTGGTGTTATATAAAAATGTGTGTTTGTTTGTGTAACATTGATGATCAGAATCGTGATCGTGCAGCAGTACTAATTGGAAGTGTTTTGCGGGTTTTTGCAGCCTGAAACTGTGGGAGAGAGCCATGGCGGGTGGGGCATATGGGGAGCGGTCGCTGAAGGAGACGCCGACGTGGGCTGTGGCGTTGGTTTGTGCGGTTTTTGTGGTCATCTCTACCAGGGGCGGAGTTACCTGAGGCCCACTGGGCCGGATTTTTTTTTTAAATTGTATTTTTTATAATAATTTACTATTAAAAATAAAAATATATATTATATTTTACGACTAGAAATAAAAAAATAAGTATCGAAGAAAGTAAGTATATAATGGCCTAATAACCATCACAACATTTTTTACAATTTACTCATAATTTTATTTTTTTTACAATGATGATGTAAATAAAATTAAGTATTGAAGAAAATTGTGAAGCAAATAAAAAGTATGAAAGAAATTTATATTGAAAAAAATAAATAAATTAACAAAGAAAGTATTGAGTAAATTGATGTTTCACAAATTCTTATAGATTTCGAGATAAGAACTACAATAATAGATTACAATGTTAATTTTTAATATCAAATTAGAAGAATTCATTTGCAAAGAGGTGTGTGTCAGCCTCAAAATCAAGACGATTCATTCCATATTGGTTCAATGAATTTGGTGATTTGTTAGAATATAATATAAATAAAAATGTCGTATTTTGCTTATACTATTATTTTTTTAAAACAAATAATGAAAAATAAGAAGATGGTGATTCTTTAATGAAAAAAGTGTTCAGTAATTTTTTTTTAAAAAAGATAATACTTTAAATTCATATTGGAGATGCTAATATGACACACAATTAAGTTCGAAATAACTATGAAATCTTAAAAAATTTAAAGCAAAATATTGAGATAGTTTTCTTCAGACAATTAGAACAAATACTGTATGATTATTGAATTCGTTTAAATGTATCAATTGATTGTGTTCGACTTTTTCTACGATAAGAACTAACTTTTCATAATTACATTAATTATTTAAATTTAAAAATTTAAATAATTAATATAACTTTTTTAAATAATTATAATTTTTAGTATGAAAAATTGTAAGAAATAATTATAAAAAAAATTAATATTATTATTATTATCTTATTTTTAAAATTATATTTTTTATATTTAAGTTTGCCGGCTAAACCAAAATCTTGACTCTGCCCTGATCTCTACTCTGATTGAACAGTGGATTCATTCTCTCGGAATGGTACGAAATTAACGAATGATCATTAATGCAGATTTAATTAATTAATTGGGATGAGTTCACTGAGTTTATATATTAATTAATAAAAAATACTATTGGTACACCTTTATGTACCCTTTGGGCTATGTAAAGATATACTAATGACTAAAAAGTCCTCATGAGGCGCATAGAGGCGCGTGAGGCTCATGTGAGATATTTTAGTCATAATAGTCCCTTGTGTAGTCCAAAATATACAAAATGGATGTACATCTTGCATTAATTGTTCGATTGATGGATGCGTACGGTAGCATTAATTGTTCATAATTAATTATTGAAGCTCTGTTTTGTTGAATGGTGAATGCAGTGGTTTCAGAAGCGCCATAAGAAGGCCATGAATGAGGCCTTAGAGAAGATTAAGTCTGGTAAGTCTCTCTCTCAACATGCATAGTGAACGATCGAACTGGGTGGAAACAAACATTCTAAACTATATATTTTCATATTGTTAATGAATGTTCAATAGGGCAAGTGCCATTGGTTTCTCAGTCGGAGGGTGCATCAGCTGCACATGTTCATCTTCGTGCTGGCGGTTTTCCATGTTCTGTACAGTGTAATCACCATGGCTCTCGCACAGGCCAAGGTCTCTGCATCTTATAACACTGATATATATTGCTTAAATCTTCATCAATATGTTCTACTCTAGCTTGCAAATTATTTTTTACTGTTTAGATGTGGGTTGTTGATTTTATTTTATTTATTTTCTTGGTATCTTGACAGATGAAGAAGTGGAAGGCATGGGAGCAGGAAACCAACTCATTGGAATATCAATTTAGCAACGGTGCGCGCGTATGCCAATTGCTAAGCAACAATATTAATGAGAATTAAAATAAAATTTACTAATTGGTTTGGGAATTAACTACATAAAACACCAAGTTTAATTCATATTATATATACATATTATCTCTTGATTCGCAGACCCTTCAAGGTTTAGGTTCATTCGTCAAACCTCCTTTGTCCGGCGGCACAGCGGCCTCTCCACCACGCCCGGCCTCAGATGGGTTGTAAGAGATATTTCTTCTTTCTTCTTTATAAATTTTCAGTTACCAAAATTTCCTTTTTTTGTTGTTCTTAATTGTTATACGTAATTTAGTTTAAAGCAAAATTATTTTCCAAATGAGAGCTAGTGTCCGTACTATAAAATATAAACAGGTTATTCAGTTTTATTTTTCTTTGTTTGAGTTAATCATGAAATTAAAACATAAATTGTTTATCATCTGTCTCTGTCTGAGGCCTAATTCGTCCAATCCCGCCCAATAACTGATTTATTTTGGGCCGGTCCATCAACATCCTCTTTTCCTTTCTTGTGTCCCTTAATTAACTGGGTTTGGAAAAACAAAAACAAATACAAATGCTGTGCTGCAGGCTCATTTAGCACCAAATAGCAAATTTGACTTCCACAAGTACATCAAAAGATCCATGGAAGATGATTTCAAAGTCGTCGTTGGCATCAGGTAGGGTACACTCTCTCTCTCATTTTGTGAATGTCTTGGCAAGTTAGCATTAGTGTGAAAAAGCAGTCTAAGTTGTGTTATTATATGAACTGTTTGGCCAGTAATAAAAAAAGAACATTTTAATTAGCTTTTAATTTGGATGTATGCTAATCATTTATGGATATGGCTGTGGGACTTTGGCAGTGTACCACTCTGGATATTTGCAACCATCTTTCAGCTGTTGAATGTCTACAGTACTACTACTACTACTAACCTCTCCTCCTTCCTCTTCCTTTCCCTTTAAATTTCTACATAATTAATTAATTATTGCTTACAGTACTTATAACTTCAAATATATATCGATCATTGCCTTGCAGGATGGTATGCCCTTTTTGCAATATCCTTCATGCCACCAGCAGTAAGAAATTAATTAATATATATATATATATAGATAATTAATTATGCATCTAATATAATTAGTCTTTCATTTTCTATTCTACATGAGTCAGAAATCAGGAAACGCTTAATTTAGTGAAGCCTGGATAACAGATACTGCTGCTGGTTGGCACAAAGCTGGAGCTGATAATAATGGAGATGGCTCAGCAGATCCAAGAAAGAACAACCATCATCAAGGGAGTCCCTGTGGTTGAGCCCAGTAACAAGTACTTCTGGTTCAACCGCCCTCACCTCATCCTTTTCTTGATTCACTTTACCTTGTTTGAGGTACTTATTTTATTACTTCTTTATTATATATAATTAAACAAATATGTATATATATAGATTTGCAAGCGTTTACGGCTTTCTGATGAATATTAATTCAATTCTCCATCATCATATATTCTTGCTTGCTCATCACTGTTTCATATATGTATATACATCAAGATCTTAATTAGTTATGTGTGGAATTTTGTTCACAGAATGCATTCCAGATGGCTGGCTTACTTTCTCTGGACATGGGTAATCCTCGATCAATATTATTCAAACAATTATCGGGGGATTAATTTGGGCAATATTAATTAATCGATACACTAATTAATATGATGCTTTCATTAATCTCCAGTACTCACTGGCTAGCATGGCTATGTATTTAGTTAATATTCTTTTGATTGTTGCAGTATGAGTTTGGGATTACTTCATGCTTCCATGAGAACTTGCCAGCCCTTTGGGCCAAGGGTCTTTCTTGGTGTTTCTTCGCAAGTTCTCTGCAGCTACGTCACCTTTCCTCTCTATGCCCTGTTAACCCAAGTGAGTAACCCTAAATAAGTCACTCCCTCGCTTATCAATAAGTGTGATATCACGCCATAATCTAATCATAGTTTTTCAAGTGTTTAGATGATGAATACATGACAGTTGGTAGTGTTATATGAACTTAAAAATTAAGATAGAGTATCTTTCAGCAAATGTGATATTTAATTTGTTAGATGGGATCATACATGAGGGAAGCAATATTCGAGGAACAGACGGCAAAAGCTCTAAAGAAATGGAAGAAGGCTGCAAGGGAGAGGAAGAAGCTGAGGAAACTAGGAGGGGCAGATATTGCATCAGCATCATTAGGTTCAATAACATCATGAGTAGTCCTGGAGAGACTACATCTCCCAGCCACGGCTCCTCCCCATTCCATTTGCTCCATAGATTCACGCACAGCTCCACAGATAGTGCACCCAACCCAACTCTCCAAGACTTAATTACTTATCTGATCAAACTCCTCTTCAGCTTGAAGGCCCTGTGCTGGTTTCCAGCGATGATCACCACGAACCAACTTCAAGATCAATATCACCCAACAACATTGATACAAGAGATGTATTAATGCTTGCAATGCCTCGGCCCTATCGTATGCTGGCCGGGTGGAGCTCATCAGAGCAGTCCTTCAGGGAGTCGAAAGCTTTTGGTTGGCTATTCTCCCCATCCCAGTGGCTGTCATTGAGAAAATTAATAGATTGTGTAGGCGTTTTTTGTGGAATGGCAAGTTTCCCTAGTTGCTTTGGAAGGAAGTCTGCCTTCCTAGGAGAGAGGGGGGCCTTGGCCTTAAGGATTTAAAGTACTGGAATTCTGCCCTCCTTGTCAAGGTTCTTCGGGACATTCACCAGAAAGAGGACACTTTATGGGTGCGATGGATCCACCAAGAATTCCTGTCTTCAGTGTCTATATGGGAGCGGCCTACTCGGAAGGACGATTCAGCTCTAATGAAGAGAATCCTGCCTATTAGGGATGCACTTATCCAGGCGCAGGGCTCAGTGGAGGCTGCGTTTAATCTCATGGACAGTTGGGCTGCAAGGCAGAGGTTTAATGGGCTTGCAGCTTATGAGCTCTTCCGTCCTAAGGGCCATAGCAGAGTTTGGGCTTCGGTGGTTTGGAATCCCTGCTTGATTCCTAAGCATGCTTTTATACTCCGGCTATGTGCCAAATCTGGTATCCTTACCAGAGACAAGCTCTCCTTCATGAAAATTGACCCAACATGATCGCTGTGTAACGGTGCGTTGGAATCTGTGCAGCATTTGTTTTTTCAATGCCCTTTTAAGGGCCTGGATGGGTATTTGTGCAGCTGTATGGTGTCATATAAGGGCCTGGATGGGTATTTCAAGGATTATGTTATCGATTTCTAGTGCTCTTAAGTGGATTAAGAAGGAGGCAAGAGGGACCTCGTGGATTAGCTAGGCTAAGAAGATTGCGCTCAGTTGCGCCATCTATCAGATTTGTGAGGTCAGAAATCATTTTATTTTTTATAATTCTCAACCCCATGTTAAGAGTATCGTTAATAAGATTAAAACAAACATATATATATAAAGTAATGTTCACTATGTATCTTTATATTTTTGTCTAGTTTGAAGGCCTTGCTTTGGGGTAGTTATTTTGGGGTGTTATCTCTTGTATTCTTTGGGTTTCTCCAGTGTATTTTGTATATTTTTTATCTATACATATTTATCGTTTCGATAAAAAAAAAATGATACAAGAGATGTTGAATTTGCTAATTTTGATAATTTCTCCTTCACTGTGCCCTAGACCTATTTGGAGAGGTGGTTGATGAAATTATATAAGGTTGATCATAAAACAGAAATCTATATATTTTGAAGATAGATATGCTTAATTAATTAATTAGATAGATCTAATTAGCTAGCCAGCCCTTGCAGATGTATGATTTTGAATTTTGGCATTAATAGTTTATTCATACACCTGAGACAAATTAAATCATGTCCTCGCATTCTAGCTAAAGAAGTCTACTAATTAATGAAGTTCTTTAGCAATGCAGCTAATTAAGGCCAATCCAAATGTTCCCATATGCTTAATTATGGTGCTTGAAGTCTCTTTAATTAAAGTGACTACACTGCATACATATAATTTGCTTCGGAAAAACCTGTTTCTGGACGCAACAGTAGTTCAATGGGCCCAAATTAAGCTTCTTGGATTTGACTTTTATAATATATTAATTATTACAATATTGTATAATAATATCGTATTAATAAAAAATTATATACATATATATCAGACACGATTAATTAGATTGATTTTATTTTGGTATTGACAAGTTAAAAGTCCATTAAAATGATTACCATTTTGATGGTGGTTTATGAACAAATATCACGTATAACTATCATTTTCTTTCTAAAAAATGTATGATATTGCTATTATCAAATAATATTATAGAAAAAATAAACTTATCTTGTGGTTAGTCTTTTTTCTCTTTTTGGCTCTAAAATGGCATGACATACATGTATGTCTCTTATTTGAGAAAATATATAAAAAAAATAAGTTTAATACATATGACACTTGTACAATAATTAAAAAATATGATATTTGGTTGTCGTTATGGGTATTGCACTACTACTCTTGGGCTGGGCACAACCCAACAGATTAACCCAATCATCAAAAGCCCAATAAGCCCAAGCCAAGCTCGCCAGAGCAATCTCGTACATCATTAAAACTCAAATTCAGATTGTGAAACTCAACAAACTCCTAGCAATACTTCTAGTTCGCCGACTTAATCATTCAACTCGCATAATAACAATGTCGCAGAACACCCAAAGACATTGACCCACCTACTTTATTTAAACCAAATCAGATCCCTGGTAATACGGAGCCAACTCTCAATTTTATGGAATTAATAAAGATATTTTGTCTCTATGATGTCATTTTTCGACTTTTAAATCTTATGCAATTGTAAGCATCTCTCACTAGAGTCAAAAATCATTATACAAGGAGAGAGACAATCATAAAAACATATCGTTACTCTGTCGGAATAAAAAAAATTGGTATTGACAAGTTAAAAGTCCATTAAAATGACTACCATTTTGATGGTAGTTTATAAACAAATATCACGTATTACTATCATTTTCTTTCCAAGAAATGTATGATATTGCTATTATCAAATAATATTATAGAAAAAATAGACCTCCCTTAACGTTAGTCTTTTTTCTCTTTTTTTGCTCTAAAATGGCATGACATACATGTATGTCTCTTACTTCAGAAAACATATACAAAAATAAGTTTAGTACATACAATGCCTTCTCAATAACTAAAATATATAGGATTTAGTCGTTAAAGTGCAAAACATCAAAATTTATTATTTTAATTATTAAAAATTATCATTTTAAATTCTTATTGTAATTGAGAGTAAATAAAACTGTTATATACGCCACATATGATGTTACATCATATAAAAAAAAATTATGTCAGCAAGACATTACATTAAACTTAGTACATAAATATAACATTTGGTCTTTTAATAACTAAAAAACTTGATATTTGATCTCTGATACGAAAAATAACCAAAATTAATAAAAAAAGACCTAAAATATTCAAAAAAAGGACTTAAATTTCATAAAAAGACATGAAAATTTCATTAAAAATAATAAAAAAATACCTAAATTTCATTTTACACGTTTTATTTTTAGGTGTTAAATGAAATTTAGGTCCTTTTGAATATTTTTATGCCTTTTTATCAAGTTTTTAGGTCTTTTATTATTTTTAGACATTTTCATTAAATTTAGATCTCTTTTTAAATTCTTTTTAATCCTTTTAATGAAATTTGTAGGGTTTTTTTTATAATATTTAAGTTTTTTTATTAAATTTAATTTTTTTATATCATGAATCAAATGTCATATTTATGTATTAAATCTAATATGATATGTATTACTGACGTGACTTTTTTTATATGACATGACATCTTATGTGACATAGATAACATTTATGTTTATTTTTAGGAGTTTTAAAAACTTAAATAAATATTTTTTAATAATTAAGATATTAAATCTTAATATTTTATATTTTAAAAATTAAACGTTTTATTTTTTAATTATAAAAAAATTTATATATCTATTAAGCCTAAAAAAATATATTTAGAATAGAATATATACATACGTGGTAGATAGTTTGCTGCCATGGCATTGTCAAAAAGAACATTAATTATAGCACCACTATTATTGTGGCGCTATGTTTTCAGGCAGTCTTGATCTCCTGCCGCGTCGGGCATTTCTTATTTTGCCCGACGCGGACGTGTGAAGCATTAATGCGGCGGCCCCCCTCCCCCCTCCCAACTACCTCTCAACGCGCACACCTCTCAACACACATTTTTAAAAAATATACATATATTCTAATTACTAAAAAAATATTTTCTAAACTTTATAGAAACTAAATATATATTATACTTTAAAAATATATAGAATTGCACATTTCTAACCATAAAGATATTAATATTTTAAAAAATATACAGAAAAAACATTTTTTTGACTAGAAAAATATATTTTCTTAACTTTATACATAAACTAAATACATATATATATATATATATAATTTTTTCAAAAATTATTTTAATTTATCACTATACAAATTAACAAAGAGTCGAACCAATATATTTTTTTCTCTTTTCTAGTTTTGGTAAAAGAGTACTAAATATCAAGATGCTAGAAGTAAGCTTTGCTAGATGTAAAAGTTTGGTTGGTTTGACAGTAATGCTATTTGCATAATCGTTTTGACAATTGATTGAACAATTCAATTTATAACAATATTTTAATACTAAAATATCGCGATAAATTGACTCAAAGAATTAATAATTTAAATACCCACTCATTCTTCCTCATTCATTCTTTTTTTTTTTTCTCTTTGACACACGCAGTCTCGTTTCTCGCTGCTCCTCTTTCGTTGTTACCGCCGACATCTCCACTCATTGTTGTTGTCAGCTTCACCTCTACCCGCCTCTCGCCTACTCTCTTTCACACACAGTCGCCAAAATATGGCGATAAATTAAATTGTTCAATCGATTGTCAAAATGATTGTGTAAATAGCATTATCTGTTAAACCAACCAAACTTTTACATCTCACAAGGTTTATCTGCATCCTACTTTTGAAGTTTCGAAATTTAGCACTCCTTTACTAAAACTAGAAAAGAAAAAAAAATATAGTTTGGCTCTTTGTTAATTTGTATAGTAATAAATTAAAATAATTTTTGAAAAAACTATATATATGTATTTTGATTATGTATAAAGTTAAGAAAATATATTTTTCTAGTGAGAAAATATTTTTTTGTATATTTTTAAAAATATTATATATCTTTACGATTAGAAATGTGTACTTCCCTATGTTTTTGAAATATAATATATATTTAATTTCTATAAAGTTTAGAATATATATTTTTAATAATTAGAATATATGCATATTTTTTAGAAATGCGTGTTCAGAGGGGTTCTGTACATGCTCGGGAGGGGGAACATTAGTTGAATGCTTGACACGTTCCTATCAAAGCAAGATATGCAATGCCCACATTCTATCGAGCCGTGTGTGGGGGTGCCTAAGATAGTGATTTACCTTTTTTTTGGAACAAAATATGAAATGGCCAAAATAAGAAATCAAGACTATGTTTTCAAGAAAAGAAAAGTGAAGTGGACTAACCAATCAGCGTCCACTGATGTAGACTAGGCGGGCCCCAAAGCACCAATAATTCAGTGGTTGTTTATGGCCCGCCAATGAAAAATCAGAATAATTTTTTCAGTTAAAAAATAAGAATTATGTTTAAAATGATTTTTTTTAAAATTGAAGAATAGAACACAATTTTTTTATTTTTTTTAAGTTATACTAGATTTAAAAAATATTCTCTAAAGAAAATAAACTTTTCTAATTTAAGTCATATTTTGTATTCTATCAACAATTTTTTTTTTCTTTTGTTTCACTTTTTACTAGTATTTCATTTATACCCACTCACTAACCATTCATCTCTTCTTACCCACAGCATTCTACCGTTGAGACAACAAGCATGACTCTCATCTCTTCTCTCGATACCTTTATCCTTCCCTTTACCATGGTGAGCACCATTGACACTCTCTTCATTTTTTTTTACCATCCTCATCTTTCTACGAGCACCACTGTGATTTTTCTTTCCATTGAGATGAGGTAACTTCTCTCTTCATCAAGCCACCATAACCATTTATCTCTTTTTTTATTGTCGACTTCTACATATTTTTTTATGCATGATTTTGAATATATTCTTTCGTCTTGTTAAATGTAAAATTAGTTTTATATTTAATATAAGTAAACACGTTCTTTAGTTTTTTTTATTTTTCTATAAAAATAAAAATATAAAAACAAAAATAAAAACTAAAACTGAAATTCATTCTTCTTATACATTTGAAATAATTTAATTGGGCCCATCACTCACCCTCCAATGCCCAATAGATTTCATTTGCGTAACGAATATTTCATTCCCCCTTTCGGGCTTGGGGTCCATTGGTTTGAAACCATACCCGATGTCGACCCGACATAACACTACTAGTTCTTGTATATAATTTTTTTTTTCTCTCTTTTTTCATATGATGGTTCGCTCATCCATACTCCTATGTTTGAAAAATAAAATGTTTAGTAAATTTCCACTGAAATCTTGAGCAAGGAGAATTCATAATTTTTGTACATAAAAAATATTTACATTGAAGAGTATACAAAAGAATTTTGATCCACATCATCATAATAAGAACAATATATATCTCACATGAATTACAATTAGCTTTTAGTATATCAAATATAATAATATATTATAGTAATGTTTTTAATTTAAACAATTAGTAGGGTGTGTGCATTTTCATTGTTTTTTTCAACTAAATATTTGCAGTGGGTCCGTAACATCTCGTAAATTCCCAGTTTGAAAGCTTTTAATAATGCAGTAAACATTGAGACAGATTATTTGAGGGGTTGGCCATTGCTAGCTAGCGATAGCCGATACAGTGCGCGTTTCACTTTATCACATGTGAACTTGGAGACGTGTCTATGACAAGATGCGTGGAAGATTTCTTCAGGTGTTCTTCCACCGTTTCCATTGAATAGGAATAGTTTGGTTTAGATGAAGTCCTATCCTATCCTATGTTTGTAATTTGAATGTATTCTCTTTTCACACTTGACTTATGTTGCAAGAAAGATATGAAAATAATGCCTGCATGGCACAAGTGATAAAATTCTTAAATATTTTTTAGAGTGACGAGATGATCAATTTCTTATGGATGCAAAAATATCTTATTTGATAGAGATTAATAGTGCATTTACTTGAAAATGTATAAGTTTGTGATCGCATCTGATTTGCTCGAATGTCAAATCAAGAGTAAATATCGATCTTCTCCAAAATTAAATGAGAGAAATCTAGATACTTAAGTTATCAAAAAAAAAAAAAATGAAAGAAAGACCTTTTCTCATTTTCAAATTATTAGGCTCATAAGTCATTACCATTGCTAAATGAAAAGTACCCCTCTACTACTTTCATTGATGATTGGGTGGGCAAAATTGAAGGGTTAACCACTTAGTTTGTCCTTATTATTTGATTTAAGTAAAATTATATAAGGGACAAATTAAGTCTTTTAATAAAATATTTTTTATTTTGAATCAACTCAATAACACTTCTATAAATAAATTAATCTTAATTTATATACACGAACACGACAACAGAAATAAATGAGATTAAAACTTATGAAATATCGAACCTTACAACTCTGTTAATTAAACATGATAAAGAAGATATTTTGTTTTAATTTAAGTAGGTGAATTTAAATATTTTATTAAATAATTATAATTAAAACATAACACAACTTAATTAAGTTATTGAATAACTTTATACAATCAAAGTTATCTCACTCACCCTAAGGTCAGAGTTATTGAATAATTTAATGACATAAAAATGAAAGAATAAATGAGGTAAAATTATTTACGCGGTTTTGAGGAGGGTCCCATCTCCATGTAAATTGCGTCGATCAAGTCGCGCTGCGCGGGATGGCCGTGACGCGTTGACCAATGACCCCGACCGGAGCAAAGGGCAAGTTTGAATTGAATGGGTTTACTGTTATAATATGTTTTTAATTTAATGCTGTCTTTGCCAGGAATTTGCCCTTTGGATTCAATGGTGAAGACAAATGGAGACCTCAAGTTTGAAGATGAACCGTTAAACCTGGAACAAATCTAAATTTCTATGTTTGATTAAACTTAAAAATTTGGTTTTAAAAATTAACACAGGTGGTTGTTGTCTGTCATCGCTTAGTCACATATAATTTTTGTTTATTTTATTGTTTTTCGGTAATAGGAGGAGCAGGGTAAGTGATTCACTTTATAATACTTGGGAGTATTTTAGGCAGTCTCTGATTAGCATAAAAAAATAATATAATAAATTATAAGTAGAGATTTTACTTCACTGCACATGATAAGAAGTCAAACCTATAATTTACTTGTAGCAATTTTAACTTATTATGATCCAACTATTTAATATGAGTCTTGAAAACACTTAATAATAATGATGGAGTATAAGAGCGACTTTACTAGAGGTGGTATTGGCCCAATCATGTTTGATATCTTAGATATGGAATGATTGTACCATCTTAAGTGATCTTGGATTATTGGGAGAGAGTGGTCTCATCCACATAATCAAAAAACTTCATGCCAAATAAAAGAGAACGCGTTTGTGGATGTCATGCTTGATAGTTAAGGATTAAAAGTTTGAGTATTATCTGCGTCTCTAAATTAAAAAATACTACTGATTTAGGTTGAGATATAGTGACAAGTTTATCATTGGAAGTGACAACAACGGCAAAAGAATCATATGAGCTGGCAAAATACATTTGAATTGCCTTTTACGATTCAACATCTAATGTCTAAGACTTGATTAATTTAAATTATTCTATATGGGTTGATCTATCTCTCTGACAATATTATTTAAAAAAAAATTAAAAATATATAATAAATATATTTATTTAAAAATAACATATATTTATTGAGATTACCGTTTTTACGCGGTCCTCCACCACTCGTGTTTCTGATTTCGTCAAAAAAGATAAATCGCAAGCATGCATTTGGCTTTTACCTAAATCAAGTATCAAACTTGTGATCTAATGAAATAATAATATATATTTATTATATTTTAATCATTACACATTAACTAACATCACTCTTTGTAAAAAAAATAAAATAAAATTATTTAAGGTAACAACTACAGTTAAAATAGAATGACAAATATAGTAAAAGATTAATTGAAAAGAGTTGTTCGTTACGAGATGATCATTCCCCCAGTAGGAACCTCCATTGACTTGACTATCTGGTAGTAGATCAATCTTCAATGTGACCGACATTAATTTAATTACTAAATCCGAATTGCTTCAGTTCCACTTCTTTCAGTTCCCATATAATTTCCATTCTCATGCAGTCAACTGAATATAAAAGGGAAGACCGACGGACAAATACAAATTTCATTATTATATATATATATATATATAAAATAAAACATCTGATTCATTATATCACACATTTAATTAGTGTAATAATAATTATAAGAACTCATTGTAGAGGCGGCCAAATTGACGGTTGACTGTGTAATGGCCAAGTTAAACTTCCCAACAGCAACAGATTATTATTATTATTATTATTATTAATAACCTGAAGATAGTTATAATAATACTGCAATAAAAGCATATTGAATTTGGGTGTTTGTTTATTTATTTATTTAATAAAGTCAAATATCATTGGGTATAAAGAGAAAATCAAATCAATGCTATTCTAGAAAGTAGAATTGTTAATACTTAGTCTTCAAAAGAGTCCAATTTAGTGAATCTACCAGAAGGTTTGTTGAAGAAAATAACATAACATGAAGAAATTCAAAATGAATCAGACTTACATGGGGTTTGTCTCTAGGCTTTTAGGTGTTATAGTCTCAAATAGGGGTGACTAAAATTTTGGATTAATCCAATCGAATTGACTTAATTTGTTGGTTCGTCTCGATTAGTTTTTTGACACAGTTTAATTTGAATTATTTTTTAAAAAAATTTTGATTAGTTTACGATAGTAACTAAGCAAACCAATCGAAATGATATGTCTTAATTTAAATTTTTCTTAAAATTCAAAATTTTTTTTTTGGGTTGAATGTTATAACATAATTTGATTTGATATTTTCTTATTTTGCTTAGAATTGTTGAAATTTTGAATTGTTATTAACTAAATATTATGGTTTTCATTTAGCTTGAATAAATTAAGAAACAAAGACATATATTCTCTTTAAATTTTGATTTGTTCAATTAACCAACTGAATCCAAGTTTTCTTTGATCTATTCAATTTGATTGATAAATTATGTTTGATCCATTTAGGTTTTGAATTTTCAAACCAACCAAATGTTCACCCTTAAACTAAAGTATATAAGGGGTATTTTTAAAAATTAGTTTATTGATAGGAAATTAAACATGTGTGTGTATAATAGTATAGATATACCTATTTCAATACATATTTAAGTAAGTTTTATATCTATATCTCAATTATATATATTTTTTAATTCTAAATAGATAATTAGGTGACATTTACCTATTTTTTAAATAACTCTGAAGTTTACTTATTAATTTTTACATTTATTTTAATCTTAAATGATGAACTAAAATTCATTATCATCCTTAATTAGAGATTTTTAAAAGAGAAAGATACATAATAATAAATAAATGGTAAGTAGTCATGTTATTTTTTTTAGTGGTGAGAAACCATTTTAATTTTTTAAAGAATTACTCCATTAAAAAAAATATCACACAGCATGTTTAAACATTTTTAAAAAAAAATAAAAAAAATAAAGATTCATAAAATATGATTCTCCAAAATTGCATTAGAATTAGAAAATTTCTAAAACACAAAAAATTGTAAAAATCTCTCCTTTTTGAACACACATTTCAATTTCTTATAATTCTAACATTTGAAAGCATTTTTAAAATTCTCATTTCACAAAAACTATAAACTATATGAAATATTAGAAATAACAAACTAAAAAATATTAGTAATTAATTGTTTATGGACAATAATATTTGCAGTGGCAAGAGAGTGTGACACGGTCTCCGGTACCTTGAACGGTCTGTGACTTCGTCGCCAACCAGCCTACCATTACCTCTTACGTCTTACCCTCAAGGGTTCCTTTTTCATACAAGTACAGGGCAAAAATTTCTTCCAATACGGTTGTCTCTGTGTCTGCTGAACTCTCAACCTGCAGATTTAACTTGCAGGAAACCCTCTTCCTTAAAGCGAAGTTTTCTCTTCTATTTAACTTTGCAGCTCAAATATTCCAAAACCCAGTTTGAATTTCAACTCATAGGCGTATTTGTGCATCTGGGTGAGTGTTGTTTTTGGAGAAGAGTTCGAGAATGGCGGGAGATAGCAGTAGCAGCTCATCTAGGGAGCTTGATCAGACGGCAACCTGGGCAGTTGCTGGTGTCTGTGCGGTCATGATCATGATTTCCATTGTCTTGGAGAAGAGCCTTCACAAAATTGGAATGGTACGTGATAATACACTAAAATAATTCAGTTAAACCCACCCGCCGTAGGATTCAACTGTTACTGCTCCAGAATTTTTGTTTCTTCTTAATCTCTCTGTGTCGGCATATGATGGTGTCTGGGAAGTCATTAGCTTCTTTAAGTTGTTTGGCTATTTGTTATTTTCCCCAATTAGTTTGTTTAAGGTTTTTTCTGTTTCCTGTGCCGAAAATTTTGGGGTATTTGGAAGGCTAAGAATGGATCTTCCTTCCATCTGCTTACTGGTTGAGCTAATTTTACTTTGGCCTTTGTGAATTGTGGTAGTTTTTAATCTTTGAAGCAAGGGTATGGAGGCTGTATGCAGACAATTGAATTAGTTCTTGTTCTGCTGGGTTTCTTGGTCTGTTTTGTTTGTTTCCTGGATTATTTGACTTTTAGTTTCCTTGGATCTTGTAGCGTAATTCGGTCAAGGGCTAAAGGGTTTGTTTGAGGTTCTTGCTTTCTTGGTGTTCTGATTAACCTAGCCGTACTGACAGTGAAATCTCTGTTACAGTGGTTTACAAAAAGGCACAAGAAGGCTCTGTTTGAAGCTTTGGAGAAGGTTAAAGCTGGTGAGAAAACAGTTTACAACAAATGAAAAGGGTGCTATTTTCTTTTCTGTTCAATGATGAACTCGTTTAGAACTTCTTTTCTTAAATTCTGTTATCATTTTTTTGGGGTTTCTGGAATTTGAACAAAAATTTAGCAATCCTTGTTGACTTTTTTTTTTTTTAAAAAAAAAATCTGCAGAGTTGATGATTCTTGGCTTCATTTCGCTACTCCTGACATTTGGGCAGACTTATATTGCGAAAATCTGTATTCCCATTAAGGTTGCTGATTCTATGTTGCCATGCCCTTCAAAAGTGAGCAAGTCAGAGGAACATCGGCGCAGGCTTTTATGGTATGAGCACAGAATATTAGCCGCTAAAACTGAAAGCAGTTGCAAAGAAGTAAGTATTCCTATTGATGGCTTCATGTTAACTATAAGCTGCTTGGTTAACTTCAGTATATGGTTTTAGTAGTAGTATTAGAAAGACTAAAGAGTAAAAAGAACTGATGGGCATACATATTTTCCTTTTATTTCATTCTTTTGCCAATTAAAGCTATTGAACGGAGTCATGTATGTGATGCCAGTTATTTTAAATTGTTTCTGTTGCCTCAAACTAAAGCTTTCTAGTGCAATGCATTATAACATGGTGGAATTAATGGATGTATAAATTTGGGGAAACCCTAGACTGCGATTCAATTTGGGACTGCCAGACTTTATAGCCACTGTAGGTTTTATGTTCCCAAAAATATCCAACAGAAATAGTGATTCATCTTTGCAAATGAATATTTTACATATTACTGAAGGGGGCATATGTAATTCACACATGCTGTACATAATCTTCCTGCTAACTCTCCCCCCTTTTTACTCTCTCCAATTTCTCTATCCCACTCATCTGAGAGACACACACTTGGACTTGGTATGAATAAACCATCTAGTTACAGATTGATGCATGGAAAGTCTAAAAGCATGCCCATAAAATGTGGCACAACTGAATTCTAATTTTAAACCTTCGAATTGTGTGATTCAACCTCAATTGTAAATTCCTGACAAGCATGAATCAGGTAGAAATGTGGATCTGATGAAAAGCATAGCCAGGCAGAAGTAGCTACTAATTCCCAATTAATATTCAGGACATTCTAGATAAAATGTTCCAGATATTATTACATCTATATGTTAATAGATAACTGTTCTTCTGATTAATGAGAGAGCAGTAATGTCAATGGTCGGTTAGGTAGGGTATGGTAGCTTTATGATCATAACCATCATGATGTTGAATCATTTAGGCATCATATGACATGACCTGGTAGAATATGAAGCAACAAATATTTAAAACCTCATTATAAGTCTCAGGGAACATGATCACTGTTTCCTCCTCCTTGGCTTCTATAACTGATAACTAAAACTTCAGAATCCATCAACTTACTTGACATGGTAGTCCCTTCATTAATAATGACTTTGATTGAAACTTTTATTCCTGCATAACAGATTATGAGCTTCAATTCAGTTTGACGCGATGCAGGCAACATTTTTGGAGAACTCATATTTCCTTGCATCAGCTGCCCGCTAAAAACTGTTAGATTTAGACCTGTGAAATCCCTTCATACGTATTCATTTAAAGACATATTGAAAAAAATTTGGACCCTGTGAAATCCCTCTATTGTTTTAAAACTTTTTTATGGCTGTGATTAATTAAGATTCTGAATGTAGTATAACTAATGTTTCTTAGAAGTTGGTCAATCTATCAGTACTTTGTTTGTAGGATCTTAAAGCAAGTATGTGAAAAGGCTGTCTATATGGAGTCATCATTGTTGGGGCATTTGCACCTACAAAACAAGATTAGTGCACAAAACCTAGCAAATAAAGTAAACCGATAACAGCAACAAGATGAACACGAAGTAAACTCCCTGTTTCGGCCAACGAATGGCAGTCACAAAGACAATGGATCAAGGCTCAGTTCTGGGCTCGTCAACACCACTTAGGTAACTCCAAGAATAGGGACACCAAGCCACAAAGGAGCACAAACCCCCAAGAACCAAAAACCTCAAGCCTCTCGGCTGATCGACACCCCTCACCAAGCCACACAAACTTCCACACACAGTAGGATCCACCAAGGAACAGAGAGAAATCATGAAGATATGGGTTCGACAATGGCCAAGAACAACTTATACATAGAAGAGGTGATCGATCCCCATAAATACACCTCATCAACAAATCGTCCAAGACGAACAAGGAAAGGTGCAACACTCAACAAGGAAAGGATGGCTAGAGCAAGAAAGAAAACAACCCATGAAAAATCGGCCATACAAGGAAGGAGGCAAGGCACAATCGGCATTGTAGAGGGGAAGGGGAGAACACAATCGACCGCCACACACAGGGCACAAATAAGAGAACAAATCCCTTATATATGGGAACCCTAAGGCAAAGGGTAATGGGCTTCATGGGCTTCCCCCTTCTCTTGAGCAAATGGGCCAAGGCCCATCTCTCCTCCAAATAGAGGGTTAAGGGCTTATGGCCCGACTTCCATTTGAACTGCCAATAAGGGTGTTGAACTGTCGCTTCAATCTTGAGTCAAAGGCTATGAAGCTAAGCCGAACTATCGTCATCACCTTGGGCCTTATTAGGAAACACAAACCCAACAATCATTAAAAGTTGATCAACACCAAAAATTGGTGCCTTTTGGAAGCCCTGGATCAAGTCATATTAGTTCCATCTATGGCTCTAAGCTCTTGATAGTCTTGAAGCAATGAACCTAGCTTGTACTCTTGTCTTCTAACATCTTTTAAATGTTTCTAGGTAAAGGCATGAATGCAATCTTAGGGACCAATTTTTTACATTTATTTGAATATATATCTGGCGACATTGTCTGAGTAATCAGGATCAATTTCACTTAGACCAAGTCAAAGCTTCCCACTCCTTTATTTGTTTACCTAAATTTATGTGTTTTTTTTATTGTTTCCCATTAACTTTACCATTTCAACTACTTTTGGTAGGATCCTTGTGATGCATAACTTCTTGTGGGATAACAACAACAACAACATATCCAGCCGTTATCCCACTATGTGGGGTTGGCTACATGAATTCTAGACTTCTATGTGGGTTACATCCCAACAGATAGTTTGTCTAGAATTCATATTTGGATCCGACTAGGTTTTACGCTGGCTGTCGGCTACCTAACGCAACCCCCCTCCTTTATCTGGGCTTGGGACCAGCAGTGGATAATATCCCCTGGCGGAGTAATGATGAAATGAAGTTTGAACACCATCTTCACATGGAGAAATTTCATGAGATGGTGGTGAATGAAGATAATTGATATAGTTGTGTTCCATAACTTAGTTGACATGATGAAACCAACAAGTACAATATGGAAACACAACAGGATAACTTCTTGTGGGATGAGATAAAAAAATTCAACATAGTCTTCCTTGAACTAACAACAACAACAACAACATATCCAGCCTTTATCCCACTATGTGGGGTCGGTTACATGAATTCTAGTCTTCCTTGAACTAATCCAAATATTTCCAACAGGGGCAGGAGCCATTGATAACAGTTAATGGACTTCACCAGTTACACATCCTCATATTCTTTTTAGCAGTCTTTCATGTGGTATACAGTGCTATCACAATGGCCATGGGACGTCTGAAGGTAAGTTTAAAATATGATAGTTTTCATTTGTTCTGAACCTTCTGGTTGTTATGCTTGGAAATATTAATGCTATTTAAATGCTGTGTTACGTTAGGGTAGTGTGGCTTGGGTTAGATAAGCAGCAGCACCACTTCCAAGAGATGACATGTCCTTGTTAGACACTGAAAATCATTAGGGCACATGTTAAACACTTGTCTAAATGTGCCCTTTGACTTTTTAATTTATTTAGCACCAAACAATTTGGAGAATGCTTAATACACAAATCAAACGTAGTGTAAAATGACAATGGTAATAATATGAAAATATTGCAGTACCTATTAATTAATCTTCTTTTGGATTTTTTTTTTTTTTTTTTTTGCTTTTTAACTATGTAAAATAGATGTTAAGATTCTTCTTTGCACACTTTTGTTTCCCTAATTAGAGATGACACCACACCAAGCCTTAATCCACTAGGTGAGATCAGCTACAAGGATTCTAGCTCGCCAATTATCACTTCTTTTTCCCCAATTAGAACATAGAAAGTGTATTTTACTAGGTTTGATATATTATAACTGTATTGGTGATGATAAAATGAGAAAAATGTTAGTATATTCAACCACATATATCATTTTTTTTTTTCATTTGTTGTCGTCTACAAAATATTGTGTCCAGATATCTTGAAAGTTATTGTGCCCAGATATATAAGTGCCTCATATTCATAGCGGTCAAACCTTTGATGTGTCTTGTCTTATCAAAATGCTTTTTGCTTTTGTTTTCAAGTTAGTGGGTCATAGCCATGCTTTTTATTGGATCATCTTTCTAGCATGACTAAGAGATGCCTGACTGATATGCTTTTTCTATGAATTGACAAAATGGCATTTCTAGCATCATAGTTAAAGGTCACATGGGAGGACCACGAATGAGTGGTGATGAGTTGGTTTTCTGCTAGTTCAAGTTTAGATTGAAAATGTGCTATTTCTGAAGTGTTTCTTGGCTTGTTTTGAGGTGAACAATCCCAAAACAGGTTTTTAATCAGTCATCTTAGGTTGACTGGAACAGTACTGAACTTGTATAGTTTGCGAGAGCCTGTCAGACCTACTATCACCTGAAAAACTTGACCAAAGGGGACTCAAGCTGAATTTAATTGACACAATGTGCAGAGTTTAATTCAGTAATCTCATTTTTTATGCCTGCTAAACTCTGGCTTTGGTTTTTCTTTGAATAGCCTGAACCAGACTCCTATGGTAGAAAGAGAACTAGTTTAAACCAGCCCAAGGTCTGGAATTCGTTGTGCCTTCTGAAAGAAAGTGACAACTCTCGCTAATATCCCTTTAGTTTTGTGAAAAATATCTTGCAAAATCCACAAACCCACAAGTTAGATTGAAGAAAAATGCACAAAAACAGTGAGTTAAATCAAAACAACAAACTGAAAAATCAAAGCAAAAAACTCCCTGTTGTTCTCCGACAAATCGCCGGCATTGGAGGAGATGAAGGTGGGGCTTCAAGGCTCAGATCGATTGGTTCAAAACCCACTAAGGTAAAGCCAATAATCGGTCCCAAGGAAAACCCAAAACCAGCCTCATATCGAACTCAAATCTGCCCAAATGGGAAGAAAACCCGAGAATGAATACAAACAGCCACTCAATTTCTCCTCTTCGGCTATCTCTCTCACTCTCTCTCTCTCTCTCTTTTCTCGCCTCTTTCAAAAAACCACCCCACAAACAATATATGTAGATAACCCATCGAAGGACCAGATAGCAACTCACAAAGATGAGGATAAGCTCCCTAGGTATCCGGAAGATATGAGATGAGGGTGATGGAAAAAGGGGAGAAAACAAACCTGAATTAATGGCGACGACCAAGTCTTTAGCAACCTCAAATAGGCTAGATCACATAAGGTGAGAAATGGGCTAATAGAGATGAGTGATGGGCTAATAGGCTAGGTAAAGACAAGGAGAACAATGGGCTTCAGATAGGGTAACTAGCAAAATGGGTTGGGCTTGGTTCTTGTTTTGAGCAATTGGGTCAAGCTTGCTTTCCTCAAAAAACAAGATAAACTTATTTGAGCCATTTTCTTATCGGGTTTCCTATAAGTGGGTTTGGACCTTTAAATCTATCAATTCCGGGCCGAATCCTATAATAGTTTTATACTTACCCGATTTTAGCATCATCGCCTTGGACTTGTTGGGTATCACATCCCAACAAGTTTGATACCCATTCTATAGAAATGTTGGATTGATTCTATGGTGAACGCATTTTAGTTACCTGATGAATGCTATGTGTGCAGATTCGTGGGTGGAAGCACTGGGAACAGGAGACTTCATCCCATGGCTACGAGTTCTCAAGTGGTATTTTCGAATGACAAAAAAATAGTTTTTGTTGTAGTTTGAAAATTTATGTTTCTTGGTCACTGACATGGGTTTCTCATTAACTTTCTTACCCAATGGCTAGTGCAGATCCATCAAGATTTAGGCTTACTCATGAGACATCTTTTGTGAGAGCACATACAAGCTTCTGGACTAGGATTCCATTCTTCTTTTATGTTGTAAGATGTTCTTCTCTGAATTGCTTTTGTCCTTTTGATGTTAACAGTAAGGTTGCTCCTTTGTGACTGAAAGGTCACTGGTTTGAGCAGTGGAAAGAACTTCTTTGGAAAAAAAAAAAAGAGGGAAAGGCTACATATAAATACGACCTTCCTTCAATCTTGCAAAGCAAGGAGTCTCATGCATGGACTCCTTTTTCACTTTTGTTTATGTCCTTTCTTTCAGTATAGTTATTCAATTTATTGTAGAAGTAAAAATGGTATCTTCCAGCCTACTCGATGGATGATCTTCCATGTGGAGTAATTGGTCTCTAAAATAGATAACATTACGCTAAGGAAGACATTCTACCAGTCTTAAATGGATGGGGCCTTCTGAGTTAGTTCTGTCATGGTTGAAGCACTCAGGATCACGTATCATATATCAGATAATCAAATTTGTGTGAGCTAACTGTAACAAAATCTTATCACTTACAGGGATGCTTCTTTCGACAATTTCTCAAGTCTGTTAGTAAGTCTGACTACTTGACCTTGCGCAATGGATTTATCAGTGTGAGTTTCCTAGTGACAAAAATCTGCAAGAACTATTAATTTTTCTTGGTCCCCCCACCCCCCTCCGCCTAATGGTACTGTTTCTTTTAGGTTCATTTGGCTCCTGGCAGTAAATTTGACTTCCAAAAATATATTAAAAGATCACTGGAGGATGACTTTAAGATAGTTATGGGAGTCAGGTAATATTCTTTTCTATAGCTTTTATTTCTTGAAGTTAAATTCGAGATTTAGTTTGCCTATAGTCATAAAGCTCATGAATCCAAACTCCTGATGCGAAGTTTCTTCATGATGTTTGCAGTCCTGTCTTATGGGCGTCATTTGTGATTTTCTTGCTCCTGAATGTTAATGGTAAGGAACTCATCATAGAGATGTCTTCAAATTAAAAATAGTTTACTTCCAGCTTTATATATTATGATTCTGTATTGAAAACCATCACATATCTTTCAGGGTGGCGAGCATTGTTTTGGGCATCCTTAATTCCCCTGGTGGTAAGAAATCCTCATTAAATCGGCCACTTTTTAACTAAAAGAGAAGACAAGTTTTGATCAAAATGATTGTTTGCAGATAATCTTAGCTGTTGGGACAAAGCTCCAAGCTATTTTGACTAGGATGGCTCTTGATATCACTGATAGACATGCGGTGGTCCAAGGAATCCCTCTTGTGGAAGGCTCGGACAAGTACTTCTGGTTTGGTCGGCCCCAGTTAGTTCTCCATTTAATCCACTTCGCCTTGTTTCAGGTACAAGTTTCCTCATCCATGGGGAACGGCGCCCGGGCATTCCTTTTGTGTTTTCCCCCAATCCCAATCTTTGTTATCGACTAATATACTATTGGTTTATGCTTAGAGCAGAACGCTTTCCAGATAACATATTTCTTCTGGATATGGGTAACGACTATTTCCCTCCCTCTATCTTCGTTGTCAAAATCTGATGATATTTCCATTTATCGTTTTAATCCTTCCTTACAAGTTATGGCTAGCAAATAATCATCACGGACAATTCTTTATACGCAGTATGAGTTTGGGCTGAATTCTTGCTTCCACGATAACATCAAGCTTGTAATTATCAAAATCTCTATAGGGTGAGATTTATTGGTCCTATAATCTCTGCTTTTTATAATTCAAATAGTCATCTTATTCGAGAATTGACCTTGAATGAACTTTGCCGGTTTTCACAGGTTTGGAGTCCTGTTCTTGTGCAGCTACATTACGCTTCCTCTGTATGCTCTAATAGCTCAGGTACTTGCTCTGCTAAATGGAATTGAGTGTTGAACTAGATTGCAATTATAGCTCGTAGTGGGGATTAAGACGATTGAGTTGATTTGTTGTTTTTGTTTGCCGTTATTGTGGAGAAACTTATAACAAGCTTGGGATTGGTTTGTGGAACTGCTCTGCAGATGGGTTCACATATGAAGAAATCCATCTTTGATGAACAAACATCCAAGGCTTTGACGTTGTGGCATAAGGGAGCGAAGAAGAGGCACGAGAAGGGAGGAAAGTCTCCTGCCCGAACCCTGGGGGGAAGCCGGACGCCTTCAATGAGCTCAACCCTGCACCCCTCATCAGGCGCCACTCTCCACCGGTTCAAAACCACCGGTCACTCGACCCGCTACGAAGAAGACCGCGAAGCGTCAGACTTGGAAACAGATCCGCCATCACCGACATCAGACACGGCAGATTTGATTGTAAGAGTTGAGCATGATAATGAAGAGACGCACGAAACAGGCGCACACCATCCCGGAGATGAACACAGAAATGAGGACGATTTCTCGTTCGCGAAGCTTGCTTCATTGAAGAATTAACTAGCAGAGTTATGGTGAATCTATTGCTTTGCTGCTGCATTTCGAGGAAGAACAACTAGCAGTGGGAATGCAGGCAGGCAGGCTCAAGCAGCGTTTCTTGTACATTTGATTTGACATATATATGCTTATTGATCTACATATATTATTTTTTGCTTTTTTGGGTAGCTGTAGTTGTAGCTGTAGCTGTTGTTATTTTTCTTGTATTGATATAACACACAATATAATATATTTATATTTATATTAGGTAATGTTTGTATCCCAATAATAATGGAATTAGACTTGAATTAGGTGAAGTCAGTGTAGTAGTAGTAGTAGTAGTGTACGTACACCCCCAATAACCAATCCTCTAAGCTGCTGCCAATCTTTTCAGTATCAAATTATTTTGTAGCAAATCGATTTTGAATAAAATGACTAAAAGAAAGAAATACAAAAATAAATAGAGTTTCAGTGGCTGATTAACTTCCAGCATTCTTTTAGTAGAAGCTAGTTATAGCAAATGATAATAATAATAATAGTAATTTATTAAGGGGGCGCTTATTAAAATGAGCAAGATAAGGTGGTATCAAGATAAGATTGTGATATTTTTCGGATCAAGATATAAAATGGTTAAAGATAAGATCGGAAAGTATTCCAAAATTTTTATTAAACTGTTTGTTAAATTTTTTAAAATCTACTAGTAATTGTACTTTTTCTTTTCATATGTTTGTTAATACATATCATAAGCACTAAGATAAAGATTTTTTTTACCAAAATATTCTCATTACCAAATTTATGATTAAAATAGTATTTTATGATTAATATGAATTATCAAAAAAATTAAGATTAAAATTAAAAATAATATTTTATTTTCTAAATTCATGTTCAAAAATAAATTTAAAAAGAGTTGAAAAGGATAAATAATAATTGTTAGAATTACAATAAATCCACTTAGATAATTAAAAATGGCCAAAACATATTTTCATAATAGATAATAAAATATAAAATTAAATAAAATAATTTAAAAATTGATGAAATGAATTATATTAGCTAATAAAATATATAGAGAGAGAGAGAAATTTAAATTTTAAAAATCAATGAAATAAATAATGTCATTTAAATTTTAAAAATTGTCAAAATATATAATAATTTAAAAATATATTAAATAATATTAATTATAAGAATTAAATAAATAATTTTTTTTAATAAATTTAAATCTTTAAAATGCATTAAATGTCATTAACTATCTTACAAGAGACAGATAAGTAATTGAGTCTTATCTTGAAAGAGCTAGATAAATTTATCCGATGAGGGAGGTCAAATAAATTTATCTTAAAAAGAGAAGATAAGAGATCATGTGAGACTTTTTTTAAAAATGGTTAGATAAACTTAACAAACACGTTAAAAAGATCAAACATCCGAAATACTTCCTATATCTGACATTTTCTCCTTTTTATCTTGATTAACAAACACCCCCTAACTAAATAAGAGAAAGTCATATAAAATTGCAAGATTATCTAATCCCTTTCATAAAATTGAACCTTTATAAATCTCTCCCAAATTAGAAGTCATACAAAATAAATAAATAAATAAATAATTAAAAACATCCGCTTTGTCTAATTTCATATATAAGACCAAATCTCCATGACACGCAACTTCCATCCTTGAAGAAGCTTAGCTAATAGCTAGCTAGCTATGAGATGAGAGGACGCTCCACTGTGTCTGTCCTACCACTACAATCTACAACTCCCCATTTCCACGTCACTCCTCGTATTACCACTATATATATATATAAACCCCACCCCCACCCCCTTGGTACCACTTTACACTTTCACGTCTTACGGTTACAACTTAGGAACGGATTACCCGCCAAAAAATCCTCTCTATTCCCCCCTCTCTCAGCGGACATGGCTCGTGCACCTAGATTTCTCGGCTCCTTCAACTCATCTTCATCTTCGTCGGCCGCAGCGGATCCTCCGGGACCGGTGGCTGGGGAGTCGGACCTGGTGGTGATCCTGGCGGCGCTGCTGTGCGCCGTAATCTGCGTCATCGGCCTCATCGCGGTGGCGCGCTGCGCCTGGATGCGGCAAAACACGGCGTCCTCCAGCGCCGCCCCGAGCAAAGGCCTGAAGAAGAAGGTGCTCCAGGCGCTGCCGAAGTTCACCTACGACGAGGCGGCGGCTGCGGCAGGCCGAGGCGGCGGAGGGGCGGAATGCGCGATATGCCTGGCGGAGTACGCCAAGGGTGACGAGATCCGCGTGCTGCCGCAGTGCGGCCACGGCTTCCACGCCGTCTGCGTCGACACCTGGCTCGGATCGCACTCGTCCTGCCCGTCGTGCCGCCAGATCCTCGTCATCTCGACCAGGTGCGGCAAGTGCGGCGAGTTTCCGGCGCCGGTGGTTTCCACGGAGGCGGAGCTGAAGGCGAGAGAAGAGGCCGGCGGCTCGTCCAGCGGTTTCTTACCATTTTAATCGGCCAATCGGAAACTAACACCGGATCCAATTACGAGACTAGGAGTGGATCGGCCCGCCCGTGACAGCAAAGGGAAGCAAAGTAATTCCGTTTCCATGTGATGCTTCAGCTCTGCTTTTGTCTGGTACTTGCAGTTGCAGAGGACTCCCTGTAATTGTCGCCTCTCTCTCTCTCTCTCTCTCTGTTTTTTATATTTTTGTGTACAGAGATCACCATCATTTGGTAGATGAGAAAAAGGGCAACAGTAGGCTTGCTTTAACTTCTTCCAGTGAAATTAATTCCGAGTACAGATGCAGGGGGTAACAGTACATCATCCGCAGCTGCCTTCTGATATTTTTTTTTGCACATAATCCTTCTTTCCCCTGCGGTTCCTTCATAATTTCCTAGCATTTCTCGAAAATTAAAAAAAAAAAAAAAACTGCATAAAACTATCTTCTTCTTTTTTTATACTTTATTATGCAAAAAAAATGTCGTTAGGTTGGTTTTGTTACATTCTTTTAGGCCGATGATTAAAGATTAAGTGGTGAAATCAATTTAGTTATTTTCCAGAAAATAAAATAGATAAAAAGAGTCATGGATCATCTGACAAATTAATACTTCATTTTTCAACTTGTATTTCTTTGTTCTTCTTTAATTAAGAAAAAGGATCACTTGCGGTGGACAGCTAAGTGACAGGGCAGCACCAAAGTGAGACGAAGACCATCCAGTTGAGAGTGATCTTAAAGCTTAAGCAGCCTACACTAACAAACCTAGGCTCCGTTTGGGTACTTTTTTCTTTTTATTTGGGATGAGGCGCAAAATCATAAAACTTAAAACACTAGCCTCAAGTTTCGTGTTCTAACCCACAAAAGTTTAATAGTTAAGGACTATCCTGAAAATTGAAAAATATCAGACTACCTTCACATGAACAAAAAAAAGTTAGGGTTAAAAACTAACTACTGAATTCTCTAATTTGTATCTTCTGTTGGAATCGTGAGATCGAACAGAAAAAAAAGGTTATGATGGTACATTAACCAAAAAAAAAGAAATATATTTGAGAATATGTAAAGCCCTTGATACAGTATTATTTATATATAAGAACAATGTAAAGGTAACCTATAAAAAAAAAGTTAAATAATATAACCATTAGTACCTAATGATACTAATAAATTAAAAGTTCAATCAATTTCTTCCTAAACTTGTATATTAAGTGAGGTTGGTTGCTTTAAATAAGTTGTTTTGATCAAAGTTAAAAAATGTATACGCCCATTAGGTAAGGCATAAAAAAGTACATGCTTCAGATGTCAAGACACAATGCCTCATCCACTCAAGACATTTACCCGAAAGAACTGCACTTTCCACAACAATCTCGACAATTTTTATCTCGTCTAATCTATAGGCTATAGCAATGGCCAAGCCCCGAGGGGCAACTATGTTTTTTTAAAGCTATACTCCTAAAAGGGCAGTGTACGAACCTTAGCACTCTTCCCTTCCCTTCCCCACCCCCCCCCCCAAAAAAAAAAATATATATATATATATATATATATATACACGAACGTTTCAAATCCATAATCCATTGAGACAGAATGATTATATTATTTGTTTCTAAAACATTTTTTTTTAACTCTTTAAGATTTTTATTGATTGGTTGGTTATTATTTAGTATGAAAATGAGAAATAAGAAAAAATGCTGGACTAAACAATAATTTTAGTTTCTGCTTTTATTTAATTTTTGCGCTTTCAATTCGCAAACACAATTTGTTAATCTATCTATTATTATTCCCTTTCAAACCCCTCAAATAAAATTATCAAAGGAACTGACCTTTATAATAATGGTATTTCATATCCCTTCAATTCAATTCCTCCCCCATCCAACCAATAAAAATCATTTCAGATTATCAAACATCACAGTAATTTTTTTTTATTTTTTTAAATAATGAAAATTAAAACAAAACACAAAAACAAAAATAATCAAATCCAAACAATGAAATGAAATATCTTTGAACCACCTAATTAAATATAAATAATGGAATGGAATGAAATATCTTTGAACCACCCTCTGAACTTGTCAACGTTGCGTTGCCTGTCCCACGCTTTACACAAGAATATCTGACGCAGGAGTAAGATACGATGATGCGTTGTTGAAAAAACAAAAAGTGACCCAAAGACCCAGAGAGAGCACAAAGTGGGTCTTATCTTAAAAGGGATCAAAGAACACGTGTCAGTACAAGGTTGGGCAGCTTTGAGTTTTTGGGCAAGTCTCCACTACCTACATAGGAAGAACCAAAGATTTCTGCCAAAAGGAAGTGGAAAATATCTGTTAGCCAGCTTCTTGTACCGGCGAAAAAATATCTCTTAGCCAGCCTTGTACCGGCAAAGCTATTCTTCACTTTTCTTAGTAATAATCATGAGAGAGTGGGAGAGTCCCCGCTCTACTGCTCCCAGCCAACCAACCAACACCAACACCAACGAACCACCCTTCCACAGACACAGGGGTCTCGAGGGAAATCAGAAAGTTAAAAATATTTTAATAATTCTTGAATTAATAACCGTCATCTCGCCCAATTTATGAATTTAAAAATAAATTTACGTATGAAAAGCAATCACAATGAGATCCCAAATCTTCACTTGCCGATGGTTTTGTGGCATAAAATAAAATCCATGGGAAACCCAACCCACGCGTTCAGCCATCGCTTTTCGCCCTCAATTTTTACCTACTTGCTGGGGCCCCTAATCAGAAGATGATGATATGGCTAGTGCCTAGATTTTCCTACCACTTTTAGGCCATTGCCAAACCCACGTAAGAGTTTCTGGGAAAGGGAGTAGTAAAAGAACTACTGAGAAATTCTATGGCTTTGGATACTTGGGATTCTCTTTTGCGTGTGTCTGAATAAGATAACCCCCATTCTCACTATGAAACTGAAAGATTCCCCAAAAATGGTAGAAAAGGGAAAGGGTCCGAAAGCAAGGAAGAAAGAGATGCAGAAATAGAAACAACTTGGGGGAACGGTGAGGACTTAAAACAGGAACAAGAGGGATTCACCAAAGAAGATCTTCCTCCACTTTCATTTTAAAGAGACATGCTATAAAATCAACTTCTTATCTGGATGTCATAGGAATCAAGAAAATTTGAAGTTTTACCCAGAAGTTCTTCTCCCCCACCCCACCAAAAAAAAAAAACTGAAATCTCAAAGGGTGCGTACAATAAGCTCATCTTAATTTGCGATGGTCTCTTCATCAAGATCATAAAGACAGCACGCTATCTGGTAAATAATCAGGACAACACATACCTACTAATTTGTTTGAGAGACAGTTGAAAAAACATCACTCTGAAGAAAAATTTGTAAATTTCACTGACCTGAAACACTTGATATGGTTTCTTTGTCCAGCCTGTAAATCTCCATGGTGATGAATCCTGGACAATATTCTGTGATATGAAGGCATTCGAGAGCACATAACTTACCAGAAGCCTCCTGTTTCACAGGATACATAGCTGGTGAATGATACCAATCACTTCGCCCTAATTAGCTATTAGAGCAATCCAAGGATGCACAAAGTTCTTGTAACGCACGGCCATATTTCATCTGATCAATCAAATCCCCCTTCATCATCACTGCTATCGCCAAACATGGCAGCCATTTTCAGGGCCAGGTTTGCTGCCATTTCCCTCCTCTGAAAATCAGGCATCAACCTCAAGCTGTCGCGCATGTTTCCAATCTCAGACATCAACTGTTCCAAATCCTCGAAATCATAATGTGCACCCTTATCATCAAGTTCCAAGACTTCATCTGGTTGTGTCTCGGGTTGGCATACACTGGGAGATACTTCTGTGCCAGTATCTTTGCCCGAATGAGACATTGATGTAGAAGGCTGCTGTTGTTCTCTTCCCAATAGGCCAGTTTCTTTGTCTCCAACAGATCCTTCGGATTCAGTACTCCGAGCAACTGGACCCCTGGGATAACTTGTTTCAACAGGACCATCAGCAGATACCCATCCTCCATTTGTGACATCCCATGGTTCTGCTGAACCCGCAGATAATACTTCATAATCAAATTCATAGTCAGATTCTTCTTCCGACGACTCTGAGCAATGAAAATGTAAACAGTCAACAGTCAGAGTAAACTGAAAAGCAGTTTTCAAAATTCAATGGTAGTAGTGTCAAACCTTGCTTCTCCGGGAAAGATGGTTCAGTTATCTTATCACCAGATTTCAATACCATTCCAGGCCACATATACGCAGAAAGAGCACCATGAAGTCGTTCAATACCCTGTAAATCTCCATCCACTGACAAACCTGTCAAAGAGAAGAACTCTTTTGATCACATTAAATATTAAACATACACAGCAGAATACAGAACCCGTAGACATAACAAAAGGGACATGAACAACAGATTAAGATTCCATTCAACATGCCTGAACTTTAATAAGTTTTGTTAAGACATAAATTGTTAGTTCAATTGACAAGTTTAGCTCAATAAGATTATGTTTGCTTAAGTTACTTGACCCAGGAACAATGAGTGACTTGATTTGACAGTGACAAATGTAAATATATCAGGACAACATAATTACATCTGCAAGCATTTGTGGATGCTGGTGAGTAAACTATATGGTTTACTCATATCTACTACAAGACATTTTGACTTCTCAACCTTTGGCGTTATGTTATACCAGATTGTAGGTACTAAAGAGATTAACATTGAGTCAAACAAGATTGCAATGATGCAATCCACAATAAATACTTATATATCACATTCTTTCTGATACATGTACTAATATTGTAGCTTAATTGTGACATTGATGTCATAGGAAAATGAGAAATCATTTTCTCCACATGAAGGAATAAAACTGCTTCAATTGGACCTTCCGTAGGACCTGCAGTGGTGGAACCTGGTGGACCTGGATGCCTACTAATCTTGTTATGGAAGTGTCCTGCACTTAATTGTCCTTTTATATGACAATACTACTCAGAATCTTATGCATCCAATATGGCCAAGACACTAATTATTGGGAATATGCAAATGATGCATGTTATAAGTGGTTTAAAGTCATACTGACAAAACGTATGTTGGGTTCCCTAGTGCAAAGACTTGAGAAAGTAAAAATCTCTTGAAAAGAACCAAAAACAAAAACAGCAGCAAAAATGGCTATTTCTAAAAATGCTCATCCATTTTATACTGCTAATTGCCAAATCCACCACTATCAATATCACTGTGTCAGAAATTTGCTTTATTTATGTTTGTGTCTGATAGGATACCAGATAGAAATCCAACAGCAATCAAATATCAATAGTTTTCAGTAATTTTCAGCAAGAAAACAAGAACAATCCAGGGCATTCGAGAGGCCCTTCGAGAGGCCCTTAACTCTCCCAAGACTCAATACAAGAATGAAAATCCCCCCCTCCACATATTCTTCCCTTCCTCCTCCTCAACAGAAATCTGTTACGCACTTGCTGGGTTGTTACGTAACCCAGCGATTTCCCTTCTCTACCCCTACGCACATGGCTGACTGTTATGCCAGCCATCAAATTTACACCCTTGCCCCCTGCCTCTTGGACCTTCTTTGATAAGTCAAGTAAACCGGGGGCCTATCATTACTCCCCCCCCCCCACCCCCCTCCTCCCCCCGAACTTTCACCTTGTCCTCAAGGTGGAAAAATGGAAGCTACTGTGGGATCAAATGGTAAGGTTCCCAAGTAGCTTCCAATGGGGGTAGCCCCTTCCATTGCATGAGCACCTCTAACACATATGATGGGGGTAGAGACCGCTTGTACACCAGGCTCCCAATCCTTTCCTCCACCTCATTGATGATCTCCACCTTGTCGCGAACAATCAATTCCCCTTCTAGGCTGAGAATCTGGTCAACCTCAGCATCCACAGCCATCAAATGACGTCTCATTTTAACTTTGGAGAAGAGATGGTCTCGTTCATAAACTATAGGTAGTGTATCTGAAAAGCCTATTGGCACCCTAAACATGATCCACACCTTCAAGTTTCTTAAAACAGCAGCAGCCAATCCTCCGTAGATAACTTTCATGCCCAAATTCCCATCAATATTTAAGATCTTTGGGTCTATACCAATAGTAACAGCCAAGCATAGTAGCATCAAGATCCAGTTAATCTCTGGGATATAAATCTGGCCATGTATTTTGGATGATGTGTGAACTATTTTGATTCTTGGGAAGCAACCCAGGGCAGAGCATTGCTTGATGATTGAGAAAGTCCCAGTGATGATGGCTTGGCTTCCCACAACTTCAGCAAGTACTGCAACTGCCAGAATTGGCCATCTTAATTTCTCAAGTACAGAAACATAAAATCCCACTTGATAGTCATGTCTAATATCATGGTGCTGAGATAAATAAGCAGCTTGTCCCATACATGCCAGTACTAAGGATGGGTAAACCAGGGATGTGAATGCAATCTTGATTGACAACTGTGAGAAGTGTCCTAGATCTGCAAACATAGCTTCTAAACCAGTTATGCATAACAGGACGCCACCCAAGGACATCCAGCCATCTCTTCGGGTTTTCTTAAAAAACTTGTACATGTAATACGGGCATAGTGCTTTGTAAACCGTAAGGTCTACAATGAAAGATGTTATATAGACCAAGAGCACTGATGCACAACAGCCACATCATGATAATGGGTGCAAACAAGAACCCAACCTTGTGGGTGCCATAATGTTGAAGGGCAAACAAACTGATCAAGAAGATACATACAAGCAGAACTTCTATATCATTGGGCTCCACAACAGAATGCAAATTGAGCCCTTGACTTCTAGAAACATGTTGCACTTCCACCATCATAACCTGCTTGGACGAGACACCCACCCCCTCATGATGGTGTGAGAATACATGGGGCGCCCTCCATTATCAATAAACCCCATGTAAAATCTTTGAGAAACTTGGCTAAGAGTCAAACCAACTTCCCAGACATCACGGACCGTTGATGGCGCCCCAACGCTCAGCCAAATGCTCTTCGTGACTGTCACCGAATCGACCGTCCATGGCATTTTAAATGGACCGATCGTCGGCTACCCTTCCGCCTCGTTGGAGAACTCCCCAACGCCATCATCGACGGCAGCCACTCCGCCTCGCAACACCATGTTCTGCTCAACCGCCAATCCCCCTTCAATATGTAGCTCGTCCGACTTCTCCACCACGCCTTCCTACGTGGATCCTAAGCGATTCCTCAGTAGCCCCTTCAACTTTTCCCAACTTCTCACTCTGTCTCTGTTGCTCGCACTAGACCCATGAAAGTGCAGCACCCTCCAAACACAGTGCTGATGTGTCCATCTTCTCCTCGTCAGCCAGACCACTCACTGCAACTCCCAACTCTTCACTCGTCGCCTTAAGCTCCGCCCAACTCCTCATCCGTCACCTTCGCTGCTCCCACTGGAACCAAGCAAGAGCTGTTCCTTCAAAGCCGAGAGCAGTAGAGTCTAACTTCTCCACATCCGACAACTAATTCACAAAGAAGTACCGCTCAGCCCGAAACACCCATCCGTTCAGGTCGTCTTCTTCAGACACCGGCATCTCCAAGCGTCGGCCCCTTCTATCTGACCTCCCATAGACGTCATACTCACTGCCAGCTTCCTTGAGCCGAATTCCCAGCTCCGGCGTGGCCTTCTCAATGAGGGACGATCCAATCGATAAGTGCTTGCCAGATTGTTTCCCCTTCCTCCCTTTCTCCTGGTCTTCCCGTCTCTCCTCGTTCCTCCTCTCCCGTTCCTGCTCTTCCCACCTCGTTCTCATCCAAGCGAACTGTCCCAGCAAGCTCGCTGCTTTCTTCCCCACCGATTGAACCACACCCCTCATGGCATCAAGTTCGCATTGCATGCCTTCCATCCTCCCTTCCAATTTTCCTACTTGATCTGTCAAGTTCACCATTAGGATCGATGATGCTCTGATACCAAATTGATAGGATACTAGATAGAAATCTAATAGCAATCAAATATCAATAGCTTTCAGTAATTTTCAGCAAGAACACAAGAACAATCTAGGGCATTCGAGAGGCCCTTAACTCTCCCAAGACTCAATACAAGAATGAAAATACCCCCCCTCCCCCAACTTCTTCCCCCTCTACATATTCTTCCCTCCCTCCTTCTCAACAGAAATCTATTACGCACTTGCTGAGTTGTTACACAACCCAGCGATTTCCCTTCTCTACGGGCACATGGCTGGCTGTTATGCCAGCCATTCAATTTACACCCTTGCCCTTGCCCCCTGCCTCTTGGACCTTCTTTGATAAGTCAAGTAAACCGGGGGCCTATCAGTGTCATGTATCTATACCCCTAAATCACAACCATGCTTGACTTGTAAGAGCAATGTCTGCGTTATGAAACTCCTTTGAAGTAAACATAAGTTCTAATAAATTCAAAAAGGGGTGGCAAAAGCTGTACTCCGTCTTGATTTCGATTTGGGGGCCATATGGGGTTGGTGTAATTTAGCTTCATCATCATACTGCAGTCAGGATTTTCCAGACTTCAGGCGGTAAGAGTAACAAGGTTGTAAATAGAAACATGTAACTGTCTCCATGAATGTTTTTAGGAGGTTTTAAAACCCAAAAATTAAGCTTCCAAATTATGAAGCAGTCTTTTCCATGTTTTCCTTGTTTCGGCAATCAGGGTACACACACACACACAAAGATATATGTATGTATGTATATATGTACTTATATCTGCTGGGTTGCAAAGTAAGAACATCAGCACACAAAATACAAATAAGAAACCAGAATTAGCAACATGATGAAACAAAGATCTTACATCTGTCAAAGTCAGGATTGGATGCACATGATTCGATGTATTCAATATTGTGTTCAAAGCACCAATCCAAACATGATCTCTTAATTTCTGATGATGGCTCTTCATCTCCTAATAAGCTAACTCCTTCAGTTTCAGAAATTCCATAGTCTGAGAACTCAGAACTAAGAGGGGACTCTTCAAGTTTATGTAGGCGTCTCCTGTATTCAACATGAGCTGAATGCCCTGGAAGAAGATCCACTTTGTTCCCAATACATAATAATATGTCAAACTTCTGAATGTTGGTGCGAGAAACCCAATCTTTGAGAGCAGCAAGTGATGATAGCTGTGCAAGATAAGATATTGATGTATCACATTATTATATTGGATGCATGGAAATTAATGTACACATTACTTTCTCAAATTTGAAAATTGAACTTCTTGAAAAAAGCCATAGATATGAAGTGAGAGGCTGGGCTAACCTCAGTCATGTCAAAAACCATAACCAAGGCAGCCAATTGGTCATGCATGGGCAGGGGCCCAAAGGAGAAGTCATCATGCAGTTGAGCCATCCAAACAGAGACATCAGCAGTGTAATATTTCGTGTTAATGGTCCACCTGATCAGTATTAGAAAAACCATAAATGCACTGCAAGTAGATGCTTTAGGAAATTCTAAGTAGACATGAATACTTTTACTACATTAATTGGACGATATAGGTCTGGAGAAATAATATTGAGCATGCATACCCATAGCTAAACACATTGGATGAAGAATCAGATGCATCTTCAAAGTCCACAGAAAGTAATCCTGCAATCAATAAATAGTAAAAATAGTTGGAGTCAATGTTGCCAAACAGAGAACATGAAGCTGCTGGATATGTCCAGAATGTTCTGGACCTTTTTATTCCCCCACTTCTTTCTTTTTGGTCTAGGCCTTTCTGAACAGTTGGGTATAGTATAACTAAGAAGCAAAGAAAATGAAGGAAAGGATAAAAAAGAAGAAGAAAGGAATATGATGGAAACAAGAAGAAGAAGAAGAAAGGATCAAGATAGTCTAATTAAAAATATGTGAAGAAATAACAATTGTAGAAGAAGTTACTGCCTCTCTAGTGAAATTTACTTTGGCATATACTCTCTAGAATAGCATCCATAATGCAAACTCCAACTCTGTGTTGTTATAATATTAATGTCTCCATAATAGTTACATACTAAAAAATCCATCAGGCAACTACACTTCCGAATCTTCATTTAAGAATTCCATTTAAGTTATTCCCACAGACCAAGTGAGCTCTCTTCTTTTTGACCTCTTTTTGGTCCAACATGAGGACCAAGAGCCTAAGAGGACTGAAATATCCCCCAAGGCTAGTTGATCTAGAACAGCAACAGTACAACAGTTGCTATGGTACCTTCATTGAACATTATACGATCTGCACAGGATGTAATGAGAGTACCAAGAAGCATTGAATTTCAACTGTTTAAGAAAAGAATCAAACATCATCAACACTTAGCAGAACATATGAAGAAAATGTTGCAACCCATGCCTTGAGAAAGGCAAAGAAGACAAGCCAAACACTTGTAATTGAGGCCAAGAAGCAGGAAGGGTGCAACTCACTTTCAACTAAATCCACTCGATAAACCTTGTGATTGATGATCAGTTTGGACTCCTAATTTTATAGGGTTTTGTAAGTATAAAATAACTCACTAGTGTAGTTAGTTTTGATACAACGAGATACGAGAACAAGGATAATCACAAGCCTTAATCCCACTAGGTGGGATTTCATACATGAATTCTGGACTTCCAGCCATCTCCATCCATGCCTATATCCTCTATAAGGCTGGCAGGATTAGGAAGTACTAATATTTGGGTTATTGGTTATAGAATAAAGAGATTGTTACTAGTCTTTTCCACCTCATTTTCTTCTCCTTAAATGATCTTTCTCTAAACTTCTCTTTCTTCTTCTTTTTCCCTAGGTTTTCTTTGGCTTGGTCTTCTCTCCATTCTTTTCTTTCACTTTATATGCTTCACCAATTTGGCATCAGAGCAAACACCAATTCACTGCAGCAATAGCATACTGCAACACTGTACTACCTTCTCCTTCAAAACGAACCAGTGTAGCAATTCTTCAAAAACAACACAATCATAAGGTTGAGATCAGCTTTCCATCAACATCCACCATCACTCAACTAGACACAGCCATTAAAAACATCCTTTGGCAATTCATTGTTGTCATAATCATCTAGCAGTTAAGCTATTGCTGGAGGCTTTGTTGGGATCTCAGCTTGTCATCATGGCCAAAACATAAACACAATGCTGATTTCTGAAGAGAAAATCCACTGTTTTGCCTGGATAATTTTTTAGCCTTTACACATCATTACCCCTCTAAATGAGATTTCTACTCAGTCAGGGAAAATAAAGGACATGAAGAATTATAATTATTTCAGAATTTTAGTTATTTAGGATCTTAAGAGGATTAGAAGTTTTATTTGTTTTTCTGTCGTACACCTAAGCTGGAACTATTGTATTAAGGGGGAATTATGGCTGCAATAAGTTGTAATTAGATGAGCATTTTTGAATTTGAATTTGGGAGTGGCAAGGCCTTAGATCGTTTGTGCGGAGACATGGGCAATCAGGTTCGAGAAGAGATGAGAGAACAAAGCAACATGTTGCGCAATTAGATGCAACAATTTATGCTAATATTCTCGAGTCAGGCTCAGGTGAGGTTATTCCCTGATTTTCCCCCTCGTGAAAGAATGGTTCCGATATTGCCGAGCATTGGCACTAGCCAGAGAGTGGTCGGATGGTCGGAAGTGGAGGTTATTATGGCAGCAATTGGGGACAGTGGTGTGGAGAGGAGATCGGAAATTTAGGTAAATTCAAACCATTCCAATTTTCCGATTCCAAAATTGGAATTACTTGAGTGTGATGAATCGAAACCACGCTAGTGGGTTCGGAGGTGCGAGAAGTTGTTTAGTATACACTAAGTGGCCGATGACCAAAGAGTCAATCTGGCAGTGGCCTATTTGAACAATGTAGGGGATATATGATTCCAAGGGTGGTCAAGAGGTAGGAATGATTACAATTGGGATGAATCAGTGAAGGGATTGTGAGAGAGGTTTGGGGAGAGAAGAACCATGGATATAGTGGAGGAATTTAATAAGATGAAACAGAGTGGGACGATGCAGGAGTACCAACTCAAATTTGAGGACTTGAAGTCGCTTATGCTCAATCAGAATCCTTACATGACTGAAGAGTACTTTGTGTCAAGTTTTATTAGTGGGCTGAGTGATAATCTCATGCCCATGGTGAAGATGATGAGGCCAAGAATGCCCTACTGCAAGAATTGACACTAGAGGCCTTGATGAGGAAGCAAAGGAATCAAGGCAAGGGAGGAAATTATGGCTTGACACAACCCACAGGAAGGGTGCAAGGGAAGGAGATGTTCCAAGCAAGGGCAAGGACCAAGTTTTAGGCACTGCCTCCTCCTGCTCCTACGGGGCATCAAGGGGGAAGACTCTTGGAGCAAGAAAGACAAGCAGGACTATAATATAGGTGTGGGGATAAGTACTTCCCCAGACACCAATGTAAGAGACAATTGCTCTTGCTAGAAGGGGGTGAGATAGAAGAAGATGCAGGGGAGAAAATCGTGGTTGTGGTGAATGATTGGGAGGAGGATAAGGGATTTATTTCACTGCATGCTATAAAAGGACGAGAGAAAAGTTCAAGAAGGCACTCTCATGGTATTGATTAACAATGGACGTGCCCACAGTTTCATTGACAAAGGGACAACCAAGAGGATGAACTGTGAGCTATCAAATACGCAGCCCCTATCAGTGACAATAGCTAATGGGAGTAGGGTGTTGAGTAAGTCAGCCTGTTTGGGATTTTGTTGGATGATGCAGGGGGAAACCTTTGAAGTAGATCTAGGCTTGTTAAAGCTTGGGGCATGCCAGATTGTTTTGGGGGTTGACTGGATGAGAGGGGTAAGCCCTATCAACTTCGACTTCAACAAGATGGAAGTCACATTGGAGAAGGAATGAAGGAGGGTAACTCACCAAGGTAATATGGAATCAGGGGCTTGCAAGATGATTAAGGGAAAACAATTGCAGAAACTGCTCAAATACAAACTCTCTCAAGTGGCTCAATTATTTGCAATTGAGGCAAGGGAGGAGAGGGAGGATCAAGGGGAATAGAAGGGACAACGTATGATGGCAAGGGAGGATCAAGGGGAACAGAAGGGACAACGTATGATGGCAGCCAACAATCAAACATCTCCATGGCAGGTACATGAATTGACTTCCCTGGATACACTATTGATTGAATTTCAGGACTTTTTTGCATAATCTAAGGACCTTCTTCCTAAAAGACCATTTGACCATTCTATTCCCTTACAACCTAATGCAGAACTAGTTAATATCCAGTCTTATAGGTACCCTCCCAAACTCAAAACCGAGATTGAAAAATTAGTTAAAGAAATGCAGGACCATTCTATAATTCGTCCCAGCAGAAGCCCATTTGCCTCACCTGTCCTCTTGGTGAAAAAGGAGGATGGAACTTGATGTTTTAATACTGACTATTGCCAGTTAAACACTATAACAGTCAAAGTAAAATTTCTTATCCCAATTATTGAAGACCTATTGGATGAACTAAGCCATGCCTCACTATTTTCCAAACTAGACCTGAGATCTGGATACCACCAAATCTAGATGAACGCAATTGACATTCCCAAAATAGCCTTTAAAACCTGGCATGGACATTACGAGTTTACCGTAATGCCATTTAGATTAACCAATGCACCAACCACATTTCAAGCCCTAATGAATCACATCTTTGAACCCTATCTCAGAAAGTTTGTCCTGGTGTTCTTTGATGATATTTTGATCTACAGTCCTACCTTCTCCCAGTACCTAGAACACCTTAAGACTGCATTCCAAGTCCTTAGATTCAATCGGTTGTATATCAAAAAGTCTAAGTGTGCCTTTGCTCAAAAACAAGTGGAGTACTTAGGACATGTGATTTCTAGTGCTGGAGTTAGCACAGACCCTAAGAAGATATATGCTATGGTTGCTTGCCCTAAACCTGCTAATGTTAGGGCTTTGAGAGGGTTTTTGGGGCTGACTAGTTATTACAGACGATTTGTGAAAAACTATGGGGTGATTAGCAAACCCTTGACTGAATTGTTAAAGAAGGATGGCTACAGGTGGGATGAAAAGTCAAGAGGCTGCATTTGGTCAGCTATAACAGGCCATGAGTGAGGTTCCAGTGTTGAGGTTACCTGATTTTAATAGGCCATTTACTTTGGAGACTGATGCCAGTAGTACTGGGGTGGGGGCTTGTTAGATCCACAAGGGTCTGGCAATGATTGGAGTCTGATCTCTTCTGAGAGGAGGGAGATCATAGTGGGAAACGAGAGAAATCTCACAAAAGTGAGGGAGAGAGAGAGAGTGTGGGAGAATTAAGAGGGAAATGTGAGGGAATAAGAGAATTTCATTCAAATTCTGGATGCCTCCCATAGTAGGGTCGGCCTCAATTTATACCCTTCCCGCACATGCCATGTACATATGTTCCTGCCCAATTTAGTAACCGCCTATGTACTACACACCTCTTCTACCCGTGTACAATTACTTATTGCATCATCAACTACATTCTATTTGTTACAGAATGTACCCCCCTAAGGACATGACAAATACCCTCCCCTTGAGACATTTCTTGTCCTCAAGAAATGGTTAGGTGGCGAGTTGCTCTAGGGAACTGATTAAGTAAGTTTGAGAGATACACCCAAGCGTTGTTGTCCTGATGCATGTTGAACCACTTCACCAGCACTTGCATGATTGGAGCTCCATGTTGATAGATTACTCGTTTATCCACAATAGTAGCCGGTTCTTGAAGAAGGCTGATGTCCATGGTTACCTAGGGCAACTGTGCACTGACCGGTTGTGTCTCTACAACTTTCTTCAACAATGAAACATGAAACATCAGATGGATTTGAGTTCCCTTCAGTAGTTGTAGTTTATAGGCCACATTACCCATTTTGGCCACAATAGGAAAAAGGCAAAATACCTAGGGCTCAGCTTAGAGATAGGACCAAGGACTAAGGATTTGAGATAGGGTCCCTTCAGCTTCAAATAGACTGCCTCTCCCACATTGAATTCTCTTTCACTCCTCCCCTTGTTCGCCAATTGTTTCATTCGATTTTGAGCCATGGCTAGGTCCTTTTTATGCTGTTGTAAGATTTGCTACCTTTGTTGCAAATGTTCATCCACGGCTGCCACACTAGTGGGGCCTAGTAGGGCTAGCAATAGGGGGGGCTTGTAACCAAAGAAGGCCTCAAAAGGTGGCATTTTAATGGCACTATGGTAGCTAGAGTTATATCACCACTGTGCCATCGATATCCACTTGTGCCAACCTTTAGGGTGTACAAAACACAAGCACCTTAGGTAAGTTTCGAGGCATTGATTAACTCTATCTTCACATCAGTTTGGGGATAGGCAAAGGAGAGGTTCAGCTTAGTCCCCAAGGACTACAATCAAGGACTGGCATAAAAGACTAGAGAAGACCTTGTCTTTGTCAGACACTATAGTCTTTGGAACCCCGTTGTTAGAATTATTAGTATTATTGAGTATTATTGTATATATTATAATTATTATAGAAATATATGAAAGTCTAGAATTCATGTAGCCGACCCCACATATTGGGATAAAACCTGGATATGTTGTTATTGTAATTATTGTATGTGTGTGTTTTATTTATAATTAAATTAAGCCCATAAGTTAAGCTCGTAGGTGTTTAAGCCCTATTATGCCTATTATAAATAACAAGCTAAGTGAGGATAGTCTGTCAGGTTTTTTTCTTATAGTTATTTTCTCACGTTGTATCAAGGCCACCAGTGAGAAAAACTCTAGCCGTTGTTGTGCATCTTTTTCCAACGACATTCAAACCCTAGCCATCACTGTCACTGCTTATACCAAAACCTCGTTGTCCGGCCACCACGTGCTAACACCACTACCACCCTAGGGTTCGACACCATTAGATCAACCGACTGCTGAGGAATCGCCGCCGTCGGACCACCCACGCGACCCCATGCTCTGCATCCGCCTCCATGTGCCGACACATGATAGCACTTCCGTCAGTCATTTTTCTCCGACTTCTCCAGATCAGATCTCCAACGACCCCTAAAGCTACTCTCGATGTCAAGGTCCTCACCATGTCTGATCTTAGTGATGCGGTTTCTACTGGTGCTACTCCTGCTCCAGCATCTGTTGCCCTTGTTGCCTCTCAATCCTTTACTGTCTCCAATCTTGAGACAACTAGTATTACAACTGTCAAGTTGATAGGGTCTGTCAATTATCTTTCATGGGCAGCCTCTGTCAAAATGTGGTTTAAAGGGAAAGGCCAAGCGAATCATCTTACCACGAAGGCTGAAAGTGTGCTAGAAGCTAATTGGGCTAAATGGGAACAAATTGATGCCCAATTATGTAGCCTCATATGGCAGTCTATTGATCTGTTCATCATGCAGCTCTTTCACTCCTTTGAAACTTGTGTTGATGTGTGGAAGGAAGCTAAAGAGTGTTATACAAACGATATCCAACGTTTGTACATTGTAGTTTCTAATATCAAGAATCTCAAGCAGGAGTCGTCCATGGAATCTTATATGGGGTAGGTTTGGGCTCTCATACAAGAATTTAATGCTCTTTTTCCTCTTACTATGACCCGCACCAAACAGATTGTTCAACGAAACAAGTTTTTTTATGGTTTTTGCTCTCTTCAGCCTAAAACTAGAGTTTGAAGCTATCAGGCATCAAATCTTGACTAGCTCCGCTAATCCTACCATGAAGGACTCTATTAAAAGGTGGTTGAATATGAGAGGTGCACATTGTATGTCATCTTCTTCTCATGCTGTTCCTCCATCATATCTTCAGCTCTTATGTCTCAAGCTTCCACCGTAGAAGGAACTAGAGGACGCAATAATAGTCGTCCACGTCCACAGTATACCTTTTGTAAGAAATTGGGTCATCTTAAGGACAAATGCTGGAAGAAACATGGTCGACCAGCTGCTCCACCTACATTATCTACCATGCAGTTTATGTATTTCAGAGTGATCCTAGTCCTACTCCATCTCCACCAGGTTCACAATTGGTACCTATGTCTGCAGCTAAGTATGATGCCTTCTTGAAGTTTCAGGCCACCCAACAATCTCATCTTGGTAATCCCGTTGCTTGTGTTGCTCAAGGCTCATCTATTGGTCCTTGGATTATAGATTATGGCGCCATTGACCATATATGTGGTAATGAACTTCTTTTCTCCTCACTTACCTATTCTAATACCTTGCCTATTGTTATCTTGACTGATGGTATCAAAACTACAGTTAAAGGGATCGGCCAAACCACACTCACCTCGTCTTTCTCATTAAATTCTATTTTATATGTTCCTGATAGTCCTTTTAATTTGATTTCAGTTAGCCAACTCACCAAAACCCTTAACTGTTCTGTTATCTTTACTCCTACCTCTGTTCGCCTCTTTCTCTCTCTGGCTGCCACGCATCATTGGCTACTCTATCAGGTTGATATTAAAAATGCCTTGTCAGCTCCCAAGGATCTTACCTGTAATCCTTCGAGCAACAAGCTGTTCGAAGGAGAAAGAAGGAAGAATAGAGAGAGAAATTAGGGGAAGAGAGAGATAGAAAGGGAGAGAGAGAGAGAATAGGAGAGAGAATGTTAGAATTTGTTGGAATAAATTGCATATCCGCCAGTGGAAGGAATCAGCTGTATATATAGCTGGATTCTCTTCCCCATGTGCGGGTAACCGCTTACAGCAGGGGAATGTACAACCTGCCCAAAGTAGCAACAAACTTTGTACCCCCCTATAGCATATTCTACTAATTTGTTATTCCTCCCTTCCTATTACATTTAATTACTTTATCTCCCCCTCTTGCTACGTGGATCATGACATGCCTTTCTTCATTAGGTATATATGGAGCAACCACCTGATTTTGTTGCTTAGGGAGAGTCCAATATAGTCTGCAAACTCAAAAAGTCTTTATATGATCTGAAACAATCTTCACGGGCGTGGTTTGGCAAGTTCAACATTGTGGTTCAAGCCTTTAGTCTCACTCGAAGTGAACCTGATCATTCGATTTTCTATCACCATTCTTCTTTCGAAGTATCTACCTTGTTGTTTATGTAGATGACATTATTATCACAAGGAGTGATCAAGTTGGAATACAGAAACTGAAAGAATATCTACATCAGCACTTTCAGACCAAAGGCCTAGGCCAATTTAGGTATTTCTTGAGAATTGAAGTTGCTCAATCAGGATGGTATCTCAATTTCTCAAAGGAAGTATGCCCTTGACATCTTAGAAGAAACTGGTACAGTGAATTGCAAACCAGTTGATACCCCAATGGATCCGAATGCCCAACTCTTGCCAGGACAAGGGGAGCTTTAATCAAATCCTGGAAGGTATAGGAGACTGGTAGGCAAGTTGAACAATCTCACAGTCAATCGTCTTGACATTACTTTTGCTATGAATATAGTTAATCAGTTCCTCAGTTCTCTATAGAGACTGGTAGGCAAGTTAAACTATTTCACAGTCACTCGCCCTCACATTGTTTTTGTTGTGAGTGTAGTTAGTCAATTCCTCAATTCTCTATGTGATTCCCATTGGGATGTTGTTATCCAGATTCTGAGATATATCAAAAGAGCGTCAAGTAAAGGGCTACTCTATGAGAATAAGGGACACAGATATTTGTTGTTATGCAGATGCAGATTGGACAAGATCTCATTCTGATCGTCAGTCAACCTCTGAGTATTGTGTTCTTGTGGGAGGGAATATGGTTTCTTAGAAAAGTAAGAAACATAATGCAGTAGCTAGATCTAGTGCAAAGGCAAAGTATCGGGCTATGGCTAATGCAACTTGTGAACTCATCTAGTTTAAACAACTCCTGCAGGAACTCAAGTTTTGTTAAGTGTCCCCTATGAAGCTTGTTTGTGATAATCAGACTGCCTTACACATTGATTCCAATCCAGTGTTCCATGAGCAGATTAAGCATATTGAAATCGATTGTTACTTTATTAGAGAAAATATGGTTGAAGGTGTTATTGTTACAGAGTTTATTAACTCCAATGATCAACTTGCAAATGTCTTCACCAAGTCTCTAAAGAGTCCTCGAGTGGAATATATTTGTAACAAGCTTAGTGCATATGATATCTATGCTCCAACTTGAGGGGGAGTGTTAGAATTATTAGTATTATTGTATATATTGTAATTATTGTATGTATGTGTTTTATTTGTAATTAGATTAAGTTCGTAGGTGTTCAAGGCCCATTATGCCTATTATAAATAACAAGTTAAGAGAGGCTAGTCTCATAGGTTTTTCTCCCATAATTATTTTCTCACACACGTGTACTTTCACCACCTAATCCAAGAAGACCCGAGCCACTTCTTATGCAGTGTAAGGGTGGGTTAGGCCCAGGAAGTAGTCAAACTTTGCGAGCCAATCCACCACAACAAATATGCAGTCCTTCCTTTCAGATTTTAGAAGCCCTCAATAAAATCCATTGATATACTCTCCCATGCCTGCCCCAGAATATTCAAAGGTTGTAAAAGCCCTGGATACGCCACAGTTTCATAGTTGCATGTTTTACACACATCACAAGTTAAGACAAACTTCATCACCTCCTCCTTGAGTTTAGGGGATTCATATAGGGCATGTAGTATCTTCTCCTTCAGCTCTGTGTTGTTTCCTACCACCAACCTGCCTTAAATCCCCATTTGCAAGTGTGTATCTATCACAACTCCAATGTGACAATGAGAACAACCTTCTAATTCGATGTGAATTAGAGAGTGCAATAGGGATTATGGAGAAGAAGAAGAAGAAAAAGGTAAAGAGAGATTGGAATTAGAGGGAGAGAAGAGAAAACAGAGAGGGAGAGATGAAAGTAGAGAGAAAAGCTAGGATTTCTTCCGGATTACAGCTTTAATATCCAAACCAACACAAATGCATAAAGTAAATAAAGACATAATAACATAACATAAAAGAAATGAATAAGAAGACAGCGAAAATTGTAAATGGGGTTGCCAATGTCACGCCAAGATCTTCATGCGTGACAATATCCTGCCTTACTTGTGGGATCAATTATTAGTCTTCCTTTGCTCATCTCCCTCATAACTTCTAGCCACTTCTTGACACCATTCTGGAACTAAGGCGGAAATAGAGGCAGTTGTTCCCTCTTCATGGCATCGGGATAGAGCACCTGCTGCAATGTTCTCCTTTCCTTTCTTATACTGGATAGTATAGTCTAGGCCCATCAATTTTGTCATCCCTTTCCTTTGCAAATGAGTCTGAAGTTTTTGTTGTAGTAGAAACTTCAAACTCTCACGATCAGTCTTAATGATAAATCTACCCCTTTTTAGGTAGTGCTTCCATTTGTCCACTACAAAGACAAACGCTAATAACCCCTTTTCATATAAGCCGAGGCCCATATGCCGTGGGGCTAAGGTCTAGCTTATAAAAGCCAAGGGCCTACCTTCTTGCATGAGGACAGCCCTTATGCCCATACCACTTGCATCAGTCTCCACCACAAATGCCCTTCTTGCATGAGGGCAGCCCCTATGCCCATTCCACTTGCATTAGTCTCCACCACAAATGCCTTACTAAAATCCAATAAGCTCAAGATTGGAGCTTCACTCATTGCTTTCTTCAATAGTTCAAAGGTTGGCTCAGCCTGTTCATCCCATTTAAAATTGTCTTTCTTCAACAAATCCATGAGATGTTTGCTAATTGCCCCAAAAATCTCTTATAATAGTCAGTCAGCCCCAAAAATCCCCTCAACGCCTTAATGGTCTTGGGCCTTGGCAATTGACCATGGTTGTTACCTTCTTTGGATTTGTACTCACCCCTAGCCCAGATATGATATACCCCAAATACTCTACTTGGCCTTGTGCAAAGGTACATTTTAACCCCTTAATATACAACCGGTTGAGGTTGAGAATTTTAAATGTAGTCCTTAGATGCTTGAGGTGGGTGTAAAAAGTTGGGTTATATATCAAGATATCATCAAAGAACAAAGGAATGAAATCTTTGAGGTGGGGTTCAAAAATTTGGTTCATTAGTGACTGGAAGGTGGTTGGGGCATTTGCTAGGCCAAAGGGTATGACAAGGAACTCATAGTGGCCATGGTGGGTTTGGAATGCAGTTTTGGGTATGTCGAGGAGATTCATCTGGATTTGGTGATAATCAGATCATAGGTCAAGCCTAGAGAAAATGGTGGCATATTTTAACTCATCCAACAAGTCTTCAATGAGTGGGGATGGGAATTTGTTTTTTATGGTTATTTCATTTAGCTAGCGATGGTCAATGCAAAATCGCCAAGAACCATCTTTTTTTTAACCAACAGCATTGGGGATGCAAAAGGGCTATGAATGGGCCTTATGAGTGATTTGTGAAGCATCTCCCTAACCAATTTCTCTATTTCTGTCTTTTGGTTAGGAAGGTATATGCACGCACGGGTGTTTACAAGATCTTTATTGGGCTTTAGGTTGATGGTCAATAAATCGGGTTGGGGGTCAATAAATCGGGTTGGGGGTAAGGAATTAGGCTCTACAAAAAGATTCTCAAACTCAGCTAGCAGCATATTAAGTAGGTCAAGATTGTGTACCTCATTATCAGCTTGAGGGGGGCTGTTGACAATTAGCATAAATTCCCCCTCAGCTCCCAACTCCACTTCCTTTCCGTCCGTGGCTTGAATAGAAAACAACTGAGCCACCTGGTTCATTTTAAGTTTGAGCATCTTCTGTAGCTTCCTCCCTGTCATCATTTTACAAATCCCTAGCTCTTTGCTTCCTGTGAGTGTCATCTGTAGCTTCCTCCACCTTTCCTTCTACTTTGATTATCTTACCGTTAGTCAATCGCTTTAGGGCATGTAGGGATATCACACCATTGTCCTCCTCTTCCTCTTCTTGGGTCTGTGATGCTTCCCCCTCCTTAACTATATCTCCATCTTCTTGGGCATGTAGGGATATCACACCATTGTCCTCCTCTTCCTCTTCTTGGGTCTGTGATGCTTCCCCCTCCTTAGCTATATCTCCATCTTCTCCTTCCAACAACAGTAGTTGTTTCTTACATTGGTGATCGATGAAGTATTTATCTCCACACCTGAAACAGAGGCCTGCCTACCTCTTCTGCTCCATAGTCTTTCCACTTTGGTGATTGGAAGCAGGCAATGCCAGATTCTTCATTCCCGGGGATCCCCTTCCCCACTCCTTAGCATAGTTCTTACTCTATGGTAGGCTCCATAGGGCAAATCCCTTGTTCATCATTCTTTGCTTCTTCATCAATGCTTCCACCGTCAATTCATGGAGCCAAGCACCATCAGCAGCATGCTTGAGCATCCTAGGTTGGAGCACTTTTACCATTGGCCTCAACTCTTCATTCAAGCCACTTATGAAGCTTGAAATGAAGTAAGCCTCCGTCAAGTAAGGGTTATGAATGAATAAGTATTAGGGCTTTTAGCTCTTCAAATCTTAGTTGGCATTCCATCATAATCCCTACCTGCCTGATTTTGTTAAACTCCTCCACCACATCCGACAAGCCCCTATCTCCAAACCTCTCACAAAATTCCTCTATGAAATCCTCCCATCTACAATCTTCTCAAACCTTGAACCACCCTTGGTACAATGAGTCACATCATTAAGGTATGTTGCCGCTATGGGCACCTTTTGCCTCTTTGCTACACCATACCATTCAAACATTCGCTCACACCTCCTGATCCACCAACGTGGATTCACTCCATCAAATAGCGGAATCTCCGATCATGGCATGGAAACCTTGCTGATTTTGTCCCACTCCCCATCCATGCTCACCTAGCTCCCCATGATCATCCCCTCCTACAAAGGTTCCAGTGGCCCTCTGGTTCACCCATCGACCCTATGTAATTGGATCTAATCTACCTTGCCCCGACAGAATTGGATTTGATCTCTCCTTAAGAGGAAATTCGGGAGAAAGACTCACCTAGTTTTGCCTTGCAAACATCACCATAAATCCATGAAGTTGCTCACGGATTTGAATTCCCATGTCCTCCCTGATCTGAGCCACTACTACTTCTAACTTCCTATCGACGGCCATGACAGCCTTGTGGTTCCGATTGGAGCCCAACTCCAATTGATCCACTTGCGATTGTAAATCACTCATCGAAGATCCACATTGCTGCAACTGAGCCTCCAAATTCTTCATCCTCATTCCTTCAGCCATCTTCGTCACCTTCGATCAAGCGGCCAAGGATTGGCTTTGATACCAAAATTGTTAGATCCACAAGGGTCTGGCAATGATTGGAGTTTGATCTCTTCCAAGAGGAGGGAGATCACAATGGAAAACAAGAGAAATCTCGCAAAAGTGAGGGAGAGAGAATTAGAGAAACAGAGAGATAAAGAGAGTGTGGGAGAAATGAGATGGAAATGTGAGGGAATAAGAGAATTTCAATCAAATTCTGGATGCCTCCCATAGTAGGGTCGGCCTCAATTTATAGCCTTCCCGCACATACCATGTACATATGTTCCTGCCCAATTTAGTAACCGCCTATGTACTACACGCCTCTTCTACCCATGTACAATTACTTATTGCATCAACTACATTCTGTTTGTTACAAAATACCCCCCTTAAGTACATGACAAATTATAGTATACCCCCGTAAGTACATGACAGGGTTGTTTTGGCACAAGATGGTCGACCCTTAACTTTCCTTAGTTAGGCCTTGGCCGCAAGGCACCAAGGGCTTAGTACATATGACAAAGAGCTATTGGCTATACTTATGGCAATGAACAAATGGAGACACTACTTGGAAGGGGGACAGTTCATAATCAAGACTGATCATGTGAGCCTTAAGTTTCTTCTACAACAAAGGCTACACACTAACTTACAAAGGAAAGGTATGGCCAAGTTAATGGGGTTGAATTATGTGATTCAGTTCAGGATGGGGAAAGAGAATTGTCATGACCCTAAGGATTTCCCAATGATAGCTTAGTAAATAAAATAGTAGAAGTTTACATTTCCTTCTGTATCTTCTGTTATATGGCTTTGTCTCTAGCTAATAGATAGTTGGGCTATTTGTTACATTACACATGGGTGCAAGTGCGAGACTGTTAGGCTATATATAAGCCATATATAAGCCAATATCCCTCTCCCATCATTCTGTTCTTGATCTTACTTCAATCGGATCCTTCCGATTCCCAATCCAACACTAGGCTAAACCCTAGGTACATGACAAGAATGTGGTTGCGAATGCTTTATCAAGATGCCATGAGGAGGGGACTAGCACAACCATCATTGCCTTGGTACCAAATTGGTACCAGGAAGTGGGAACAAATTATGACAAGGGGATGTGGAAGAGAGAGTTAATGGAGCAGTTGAGTATTGACAACAATAGCAAGCAGGGATATACTATACTCAATGGGCTAATTAGATATTGTGGGAGGTTGGTGATCGAGGACTGTAAGGCCTTGAAGAATAAAATCCTTCAAACCATGCATGATTCTCCCCTTGGATGGTGTACTCAGGGATTCAAAACACCTATCGGAAGGTGAAGCAGATATTCTATTGGCCTAGTTTAAAAAAATCAATGATGGAGTTCATCCTCAATTGTGACACATGCAAAAGGTGCAAGCATGAGTCAGTGGCACGACCTGGACTTCTCCAACCCCTTGGCATTCATAATCAGGCATGGGCCAATGTCACTATGGATTTTATAGAGGGTTTAACCAGGTCAGAAGGGAAGAATTGTGTCCTAGTGGTGGTGGATAGACTGACTAAATTCAGCCATTTCTTGAGTTTATCCCACCCATTTACCACACAATAAGTAGCTAAGCTCTTCCTAGACAGTGTGGTTAAGCTACATGGAGTGCCCCAAACACTTGTTTCTGATAGGGATAAGGTGTTCACTAGCTTATTTTGGCAAGAGCTACTACAGTCCATAGGCTCTAAGCTTCACATGTCCACAGCCTATCACCCGGAGATGGATGGCCAATCCAAGTGAGTAAATCAGTGTCTTGAAACTTATTTGAGGTGTTTCTGTTTTATGCAGCCTAAGGGATGGCACAAATGGTTGTCCTTGGCCTAGTGGTAGTATAATTCTAGCCACCATCAATTATTAATATGACACCATTCGAAGCCCTATATGGTTACAAACCTAATCTACTACCATCTATTAGGGGGCCGACAATAATAGCAGTCGTGGATGCCTATTTACAGCATAGGCAATACACTCTACAGACCTTGAAGATGGAATTGGCCAAGGCCCAAAACCGGATGAAGCAACTAGTAGATAAGAAAAAGAGTGAAAGGGTGTTTGATGAAGGGGAAGAAGTTTATCTCAAGCTCAGCCAACCTCACCTAAGTCCCTCTCTAAGCAACCAGTTTGTAAACTAAGCCCAAAATTTTATGGCCCCTATCCAATTATCGCAAGGATTGGACAAGTTGCAACTACCTAAAAGAACACACATTCACCCCGTGTTCCATGTCACTCTCCTAAAGAAGTCAACTAGAAACAATGTGCTCAGTCAAGCCCTTCCCTCTCATCTCAATGGGGAAGAACCAGTAACCATTCTAGACAAAAGGGTAACCTACCAACAAAGGGCTTCCCTAACCCAAGTATTAGTTCAGTGGTCATCACTATACCCTAACAATAATACTTAGTAGTTGTATACTTGGGAGTTTCGAAGGAGATTTAAAATTAAAGGAAAGAGATCAAGTTAATGGATGCTGCTCGTGAGAAGAATTTGATAATGTTGATATTTAAAAGTTTGTATTTTTAAATTACAAAGTTTGTTGTAGAGTTTAAATTTATTTCCTAACTTTAGAGATAGATTACCTAGTTTCTAGGAGTTTGATAATCCTAATCTTCTTCTAAATTATAGGAGAACTTTTAAGAGATAACTTGTATATATTTTCCCACTTATTTCATAGAATTTAATCAAGCCTTTAGATTATTTCCGGTTTGTTTCATGGTATCAGAGTCTGCTCTTCGATCTTGAATCAGACTCTGCCCGTTTTTCATCCAAGTTCGTGCCTTCAACAATGGCTGACATCCCACCTAATCCTACCCTAACCAAGGCATCAGCCACCAGTTCTCCAAGTCCTCTTCCTTCTTCATCCTCTCCATCTTAGCAAAACAATCCCATAATTTTCATTGATAATCACTCTTTGCAAATTACTCAACATAAGTTAAATGAGAGTAATTTCAGAGAGTGGTTCCAATAAGTTATGTTGGTGATTAAAGGAAAGGGTAAATCTAGTTATCTAACAGGATCTATTCCTATTCCTCCTACAACTGCAACAACCTATGGAGTATGGGAGGCAAAAAATTCAACCATTATGGCATGGTTGATCAACTCAATGGAGCCGAGAATAGGTAGGACTCATCTTTTCTACAAAACAACACAAGAAATCTGGAATTCGATCCAAGAGATGTATTCAGACCTGGAAAATTCCTCTCAGTGCTTTGAAATCAGGTCAATTATAAGATCTACTAAACAAGGTACTCTTAAGTATTACCAAATACTTTAATACTTTGGTAGAATTGTGGCATGAAATGGATTTATTTCATACTGTTAGTTGGGAATCTCATGCTGCAAGTATTAAATATGGTAAGATGGTTGAAAAAGACCGGATTTTTTTGATTTCTTATATGGACTTAACACTAATCTTGATGAAGTTAGAGGAAGGATTTTGGGGTTAAAACCCTTACCAGCCCTAAGAGAGGTCTTTGCACAGGTCAGAAGAGAAGAAAGTAGACGTAGGGTGATGCTGCAACAAGCAGAACTGGTTCTAAACCATCAAAATTCAGCACTAGCCATAACCAAACAAGGGGAATCTTTATCACGGAATCCAAGAAGGGAAAAATTGTGGTGTGATCATTGTAAGAAACCATACCACATGAAGGAAACATGCTGGAAAATCCACAACAAACCACCCAACTAGAAGTCAAGAATGAAGAAAGAAAATCCCAAATCTGCCTGTGCAGTGTGCAATCAAAGTTTCTACTGAAATCAAAACCACCCCAAGTTTGAATCTATCCGGGGAGCAAATCCAAGCCTTATACAGGCTACTAAATAAAGGTGCAAATCAGTCAAGTTCTTCTAATCCTCAATCCTCAACATCCATAGCCGTGCAAGGTAAATCTAAATCCTACTCCCTAATTACCAAGAGACTGCCTAAGAATGTTTGGATAATTGATACCGGGGATTCTAATCATATGTCAAGTGCTAAAAACCTAATGATTGATTATACACCATGCCATTCCTCGATTAATATTTCAATGGCTAATGGTACCACTTCTCCTACCTTGGAAATTGGCACGATTTGTGTGTCAAAACTAAGGCTGCAGTCGGTACTACATATCCCGGGAATAAAATACAATCTGTTATCAATCAGTAAGTTGACAAATGACATGGGCTGTAGTGTAACATTTTTTCCCTCTCATTGTGTTTTTCAGGACCAATCATCAAGGAAGATGATTGACAGTGCTAGAGTGATAGATGATCTTTACTACTTGGCTGGTGATATCCCAAATTCTTCTCACAATAAAGATGCCCTAAACGTGACTGCCAGTGACAAAGTCTTGTTATGACATTAACATCTAGGCCACCCTAGTTTCCCTTATCTTAAATCATTGTATCTAGAAATTTTCATCAATAAAGATCAAGTTTTCTCATGTCAACAGTGCACTATTGCAAAATAGCCTAGATCTCACCATTCTATTCAATCTTCTAAACCCTTTCATTTGATACATAGTGACATTTGGGGACCCTTTAAATGTCCTAATGTCAATGGTTTATAACTTTCATTGATGATCATTCTAGAGCTTGTTGGGTGTACTTAATGAAGGAAAAATCAGAAGCAAGTAACATTTTCAAAAGATTTCAAACATTCATTTTGAATATGTTTCAAACTTCTATACATATCTTTCGAACTAATAACGGCCGAGAGTATTTTTCTAATGACTTCACCAACTACTTGGCCGAGCATGGTATCCTTCACCAAATCTCATGTCCTTACACATCCCAACAAAATGGGGTTGCTAAGAGGAAAAACCACCACCCTCTAAAAGTGGTTAGAGCCATAATGTTCATCACCAATGTTCCTCATTTTTATTGGGGTGAAGCTGTCCTCACAGCTGCATACTTAATAAATCGACTTCCATCTAAACCTTTGAAGTTCAAAACCCCCCTTAGCATTCTTTGTGACTCATATCCGGATACACCCTATCTTTCTTCTCTTGATCCTAACGTGTTCGGGTGCATTGTGTATTTTCATAACCATAATCCATCTCATTCCAAATTAGATCCCAAAGCACACAAATGTATCTTTCTTGGGTACTCACCATCCCAAAAAGGCTACAAGTGCTACTGTCCAACCACCCGCAGATTCTATATTTCCACTGATGTCACATTCTATGAGCATCTACCATTTTATCCCTCTCTCCATTCTCTTCCAACAAAACCTAGCACTCACCATGACCCTATTTCTTCCTTGCCTCCTCTTGCTCCTAACCTACCAGTGTATTCTCAAGGGGGAGCATCTCAAGGATCAGCCATTGATAATACACTGGCAGCAATTCCTACAGCTCCTGTTTTTCCTATTTCTCACACCTTTGACCCTTCTCATACTTCAAGTCCCTCCAGCTCTTCCTCAAAGTGTTCTCCTACTAAATCCGGGCATGAGAAAATAGCCTCTAGCCCAAATCCAGCAACTAACAACCCTTTGTTTGTCTACTCCAGAAGACCCAAAGGCCATCCTGAACCTAATGCCAGCCTACCATTGCCCTTAGATGCTGGTCCGGTGGAGGATGAACCAGATGTGGTTGTGGCAACACCAGTGAGACAAAAGCAATGGGAGACAGTACTGATAGCAGGGAAGATGGTTTAGATTGAGCTATTCCTATAGCCCTACGTAAAGGGGTAAGATCATGTGTGAAACACCCAATTTCTAACCACCTAACCTATACAAAGCTGTCTTCTCAGTTTAAGGGTTTTGTTTCCAAGCTTGACAGCATTGCAATTCCAACAAATATTCGTAGTGCCATGAAAGATCCAAAGTGGAAGGAGGTTGTTATGGAAGAAATGGGTGCCCTAATTGAAAATCAGACCTGGGAGATGGTGAAACTTCCACCAAACAAGAAGACAGTTGGCTGCCGGTGGATCTTCACTATTAAACATAAGGCAGATAGGAGTACTGAAAGGTATAAAGAAAGGTTAGTGGCCCAAGATTTTACACAAACCTATGGAATTGATTATGAGGAGACATTTGCTCTTGTTGCTAAGCTGAATTCTATAAGAGTATTGTTGCCTATTGCTGTAAATTTAGAATGGCCCTTACTTCAATTTGACATTAAAAATGCTTTTTTAATAGTGATTTGGATGAAGAGATATATACGAGAATTCCCCAGGTTTTGAGGAAAAAATTGGCAGTGGAAATGTGTGCAAACTGAAAAAAATCTCTATATGGATTGAACCAATCACCAAGGGCTTGGTTCAAGAAATTTAACATGACCCTAAATCAATTGGAATATAAACAAGGACAGGTCGATCATACATTGTTCATAAAATCCTCAACATGTGGAAAGAAAGCAATATTAATAGTTTATATTGATGATATTATAGTGACAGGAGATGATTTCCAAGAGATTGAAAACTTGAAGAAAAAATTGAGGGCAGAATTTCAAGTCAAAGACCTAGGGAGTATGAGATACTTCCTCGGAATGGAGGTGGCTAGAAGCAAAGGAAGCCTATTTATCTCTCAACGAAAGTATACACTTGATCTGCTAGAGGAAACTGGAATGCTAGCCTGCAGGCCGACTGCTACTCCATTAGAAAAAGGGTGGAATGTTGAAGAAAAGGATGATACTCCGGTGGAAAAGGAAAGGTACCAAAGGTTGGTTGGAAAATTAATATATTTGTCACTAACAAGGCCAAACATAGCCTATTCAATGAGTATAATCAGTCAATACATGCATTCTCCTACTCAAAGGCATATGAATGCAGTGACTCATGTTCTTAGATATCTAAAGGCACACCTGGAAAAGGGATGCTATTTCAAAAAACAGATGAAAGGGGAATTGAAGGCTATGTGGATGCAGATTAGGCTGGTTCTAGAGAAGATAGCAGGTCCATCTCTAGTTATTGCACCAAGCTATGGGGTAACATTGTCACGTGGAGAAGCAAGAAGCAATTGGTTGTAGCATGAAACAATGTTGAAGCCGAATTCCAAGCCATAGCTCAAAGAATATGTGAGGTCATATGGTTGGAAAGGATGATGGAAGACTTGGAGATACCTTTATCTTATAAAACAAAGGTATTTAGTGATAACAAATCAGTCATCAGCATTGTGAAAAATCCAGTTCAACATGACCAGATGAAATATATGAGGATAGATAGGAGCTTCATAAAAAGAGAGATTGAAAAATGATAGATTGAGTTATCCTATGTTCCTACCACTGATCAAGTAGCTGATGTGTTCACAAAAGCTATTACAAGACTAGTATTTGAAGCATCGATTGGCAAGTTGGGAATGGTGTCTATCTATTCTCCAACTTGGGGGAGAGTGTTGGATGAGGAGTTTCAAAGGAGATTTAAAATTAAAAGAAAGAGATCAAGTTAATGGATGCTACTCGCGAGAAGAATCTGATAATATTGATATTTAAAAGTTTGTATTTTTAAGTTGTAAAGTTTGTTGTAGAGTTTAAATTTATTTCCCAAGTTTTAGAGATAGATTACCTAGTTTCTAGGAGTTTGATAATCCTAATCTTCTCTTAAATTATAGGAAAACTTTTAGGAGATAACTTGTATATATTTTCCACCGATTTCATAGAATTTAATCAAGCCTTTAGATTATTTTCAGCTTGTTTCAGGAGTACTTGTCAGAGCTTCTCCAACAATTTCCCAATGCGGCCAACCTACTCTACATTCTTGGGGACAAGAAGTAGTTTAAGGAGGGGGGAATTGCCGTGTGCCTAACTTGGAACTATTGTATTAAGGGGGAATTATAGTTTGTAATAAGTTGTAATTAGATGAGCATTTTTTAATTTGAATTTAGGAGTGGCAACCGTATTATTGGTGCCAACTTCCCGCGGAGGACCAGTTTAAAAGTTCAGTCCTAGCTCATTTGAAAGGCATCAAATACAATTGAATTGCCTATTCTCTAAATTTCCCTCTAAATCTCTCTCTCCCTCTCTTTCCTTCTCGATCTTTCTCCCTCAATTCTCAAATTTCCCTTCCCTCTTCTATAATTCCCACCTAATTCTCTTCTAAATAGAGGAGAGTTACCTCAGTCGGATCAAGGATTCAACAATTTCTTTCATTTTGTTTCTTAATTTTGAGCCCCTCCGCCCCACAATGGTCCTATCTTGGAGTTAAAGAATTGCCACAAAGTAAGACCCAAGCAATAGACTGTTTTCTAGGAACGAACTAAAATCCAGTCAACAAATGGATTTCCAAATGAAATGTCTTTATGAACATGCTACATTGGTATTTTGGACATGAATAAACAAGTTCAATGCAGTTGATTCATTTCACCAAGGCAATGTTTTTTTCTTCTTTTTTTTTTATAATGTTGTATCATGCCATAATTTGTCTTCATGCAATCAAACAACCAAAGCAACATCTAAGTTGCACAAGCATGCAGGCAGTTTCAGTCCCCTTAGAAGATGGCATGTATTCTGCAACAACAAAAAAGATTTCGAGCATAAAAGCATGAAAAATTGAAAAACTAAATCTAAGATGGACTTGATCCAGAATTCCAGATCCATTAGAGGTGGAAAAAGGAAAGCTATATGGAAATAAATGCCATGAGGACAAAAGGTCAAGAAGACAACCAAAAGATGATCATTCATTTGTTTTAGAATGAGTGAAGATTAGGTAACTTCTCATAGCGAACAGACATATCAGCTGAACATCATCTTATGAAAATGATATTTCCGAAATATGGCTTGGAGGCTTTCACATCTCACTCGCGTAAAGTCCAACTGAAGCCAATGGTAATAAAACTTCAAGCTGCTATTGTGTGATTTGCAAGGTGTTCAAATATCCCTTACATGGATTACTGATTCATACATTCCAAACTTAACCAACCAAAATACAAACTAGTCTCACATAATTCGCTACTAAAATTGCCCCTTCAATGCTCAATTGAATCAACCAAACTTACTGCCCTAATTCTCAAAAGACAGCACTAAGCGTAAAGAAATACAAACATTTCCCGCAAAGTAACAAAGAATCCAAAAACACAACCAGTAAAGAGATCTAAACCGAACGACCACCAGATAAACAACACATGTAGAGAAAGAGAGAGAGAGTTACGAGAGAGGAGGGTTCGCTTGCCCACGCCGGGGGATCCGATGATGAAAATTCCAGGCCGCTGCTCCAAAGAAAGAGCTCTCTCGACGCTCGCTTGCTCATTCATCTTCTTCGTTGTTTCACTGTAGATCAGAATTCACAAATATTATTATGTAAGTTAAATTTAGATTTATACTTATTTTTAAATTATGTGAAAATTAAAAGAAAGAAAGAAAAAGGTCATCGGACGGCGATGAAGTTGGGGGTTGAAGTTCGAGCCACTACCAGTTGAAGGTGTGGACTTGAGAGCAAACCGAAGTGGGTTTTCCGTGGATTCGATTGAAATAATGAGGGGGATGAGAGGTGGGTCTTAAGTGAGCGGCAATGGTTGGGGATTCAGCAAACTGAGAGATGGATTTGCTGAAAATCAAAGACGAATTGTGTAGATTTCTGTGCTTTTGGGACCAGTTGGAGAGATTTGGATCAAGAAGTGAGATATTTTATGGTTAGATTAGGAGATGAAACGTGAGGTCATGCAATCCACAGAGAGAGAAAGATCACCGTCATTGTCGCTGCCAGAGAAGGATAGGACGACGGAGAGGGAAAAGTTTGGGGGCAGGTGAGTGTGTGAAGGTGTATTTTAGATACCTCAAAAATTTTAAACTTGGGGTTAAACCAAAGGGAAATAGTGCATGAACTGATTGCTTTTGCATTTAGATGAAGGGTGCATATAATGCATCATTCTTGATCTCTTGCCCGACGTGAACGTGTCAGCATTAGGCACATATTGCAGGGTGCATATAATTAGGGTTGTAATTGAATTGAGCCGAGCCGAGCTTGGCACAGCTTAGGCTTGGCTCGATCTATTTTATTGGAGCTCGAGCTCAAAATCTTGTTCAAGCTCGAGTTCATTTTATTCCTCATGAGCTTGAGCTCAACTCGTTTAAAATTCGTTTAGATCCGTTTGCAAGCCAAGCTCGAGCTCGACTCGTTTAAAATTCGTTTAGATCTATTCGCAAGCCAAGCTCGAGCTCCACTTGTTAATTTTAAGCAAGCTCGACTTGAGCTTGGGTCGCTTAAAATTCGATTAGATCCGTTCGCAAGCCAAGCTCGAGCTCAGGTCATTAAAATTCGTTTAGATCCGTTCGCAAGCCCAGCTCGAGCTCGGCTCGCTTAAAATTCGTTTAGATCCGTTCGCAAGCCAAGCTCGAGCTCGAGCTCAAGCTCGACTCAACAAAAGCTCGTTTATGAGCTCGAGTTTAAACTAATAATAAAATAAAACTCAAATTTAAATAACTTCTCTTATATTTGGACTAAAATAAGCATTAAAATAACTTTATTCAATGCTAGAATAAAAATGAGATTAAGAGACAAGTTATACATAACTAGCAGGCTGTGCGAACAGTATAGTCACATAACTAGCTGTCCTAACACAATTTTGTATAAAACTAACATATGTATATTTAAAATATTAATTCCAAAAAATCTTTTAACATTACATGGAAAAAAAAAAACCAATGTTCAGAGATTTGAAAAACACTGTTGGGGTTGCATTTGGAGTTTTGACAAATACATTTTTATATAAATAAAAAATTATAATCAAAATAATACATATACAAAATATACGAATCAACAAAGAAAAGAGTGGGAAAAAAAACTTACCAGTCTGTGTGAACAGTATTCAGATTCGGGGAAGTGTGTATTCAGATTCGGTGCAAAAAACTCCTAGGCGACGACCGGAGGCTGAACTGGAGGTGGCGACGACCGGAGGCTGATCTGGAGGCGGCGACGACCACCGAAGACGGAGGCGGAGGCGGTGGGGCCGACGACGACCGAAGGCGGAGGGGCCGACGGCGGGAGTTCAGAGAGTGACAGAGAGGGGGGGGGGGAGTTTAGGGTTTCCAACTTTTCGCAAAGAGGGAAATCGGAAATGAGGATTTTGGGGGGGGGGGGGGGGGTTAATTTTTTTAAATATTTTGTAATTAAATAAAAAATAAAATAATTTATAAAATTAATATTAATAATTATTTAATTGATAAAAATAAAATGATTTAATATTATAATAAATGATAAAATTATTTAAATTATGATAATTAATAAATAATTTAAATTATAATTTATGATAATCATCTAAAGCATGATAATAGAATAATTTAAATTATTGTATAAAATTAATATTTATTTAAAAATTAGTTTGATAAATTGTATTTTTTAAATATACTCGTAATTTTTAATATATTGTATTATTAAAAAATAAATAATATATATTAAATTATAATAGTTTAATAATTATCTACATGCATTTACATAATTATATTAGGAATTACTTATAATATTATTAGTTAAATCTTAATAATTCTTTTTTTATTAGAATTAACAAAAATATATTTAATAAAAAAACTATAAATATAACCCTAAACATAAAAAAAAATTGAGAAAAAATAAAAAATATGAGATAGGATTATAAATAAGATTAATAGAGATTGATGTAGATCTAAAAACTAATAGATATGATAAATGTTGCAAATGACAGGAAAAAATTCAGAATTTCACAAAATTTTCTCTATTTTTATAGGAATCTTTTTATTACCTTAATGGTATCGTGTATTTGTTAAAATTTTAGAGATTTTAAAAATGAGTAGATGAGTAAAAGAGGGATCTTAAAAATTATAAACCGTGTAGGGATTTAATCTTTTTTTATATATTTTTTGAATATTTAAACAAATATTAAATAAAAAAGTCACAAAAATAATTTAATGCATAAAAATGAAAAATATAAAAAGAATAAGATTAGCGATAGAAAATGTTTAATAAAATATATAAAAAATAAAATAATAATTTATAGTGTTTAATATTCGATTCAAAATATATATAAAAAAAATGTCAATTTTAGTCTTCAAATCCCAATTTTTAAACAAACTAATTACACTACAAGTTCAAAACTTAAAAGTATATGAGAAATAATATTCTTCTTAAGATAACTAAAATATGGATTGTACAAATATAAAAATACGGGAGCATTAATATTACTTATAATTTAATGTTTTAGTACATAAGGAGAAAGATAAATTTTATTATGATATTTAATAATTAATTAATAAATATATAAGATGACAATGTAAGTGTTTGATTAATCAAACATAATGCATTTATTGATGGTTAACCTACTAAAAATAATAACTGACATTTATTGATTCAATTAATATATATGTATTTGACAAGAAATTCTATAGTTAATTCAATTAAATTTTTTATATTTATATATATCTAAATCTAATTAACTGTAAATATAATATATGATATATTTTATATAAACAAATATTACGAAACTAAGTGTATATTATATTTTTATATAAAAATATATAGCACTAATTGTTGACTAAATGTGCTTAGTTTAATGGTAAAAAGGCTATTCAAAATATAAAAATCTAAATGTTGTAGGTTTGAATCATCACAAAAATAGTATTTTTTTTCTGAAATTGTAATGTTTTGATATTTATTTACTTGTTGACTTATTAAAAACTGTACATATTGATATTCAATTTGTTATATAAAAATTTATATGATTGTCAAGAGATAATTTTTAATATAATGTTAATATTTTTATAAGATTAATTTATATAAAATTGATATTATTTAGTCATTAATTTAAAGGAATAAAATATTATTTCTTTATATATTTTTATTTTATACATATTGACATATTGCGAAATTTACATAATTAACTATAATTATTGACCCAATTTATTTTATTCGCGAGCTTATAGTCAAGCTAGCTCGCAAGCTCATTTACAAGCCAATTGGCGAACTTGATCACAAGCCAATTATCGAGCAAACTCACGAACCTACTATCGAGCAAGCTTACGAGCTTTGTTTACGAATCCATTTGTTGAGCCAGATCGCGAGTTGGTTCGCAAGCTAATTCACGAACTTACAAATGAGCTAACTCGCGCGAGCTTACAAACAAGCCAACTCACGAGTTAACGAGCCGAGTATTGAGTTGCTCAAGTTCGGCTCGTTTAACTTTCGAACTTTAAATCCAATCTCAACCATGGCTCGTTTATGAATCAAGTTGAACACGAATGAGATTTTTTCAAGTCGAACGTCGAGCCGCTCGCGAGCAACTCAGCTCATTTATAGCCCTACATATAATGCATTACTAGTTCATCCCCGGTGCGATACACGAAAGTTCATATGTATTAAATTTATTTAAAAAAATTTACTTGGTAGTCCGTATTTGGCAGTATTACCTAATATCTCAAGATTTCTCCCAATTTAAAAAAATTTCATTTTTTGTAATTTATTTTAATTAAATTTTATGTTAATATTTAAAAATTAATAATATTGATTAAATCTTGTCTCTTTATATACCAACATGTTTACACATTCTCCAAATACTATTCAATTATGAAACAAAACTATCTACAGATTCCAATTAATAATTACACGTTTTCCACAAACTTAGGCTTAATTAATGACTTATAAAAATTTCATTTTAGGTAAGTAAAAAAAATAAATAAAATATCGAAATAGAAAGTGAACATAGGCGGGAAAAAAATTTGATGGTTGTTTTGTTATAATATATATATAGATTCTTAATCTTTTGTTTGCGTCAAATATTTTTTATCTTATTCGATGCAGACGTGTTAACAATCCCCTTTCTTGCGTCAAATATTTCTTATCTTATTTGAAGCGGACATGTTAACAATCTCCCTTCCCCTTCCAATTAAATTATGACAACACCCCCCCAAATCAAAACTCTCATTTCCCCCTTCTAATTATATAATGTCAGCGCCCCCATCCCCAAATTAAAACCCTCATTCTACAATCCTAGAGAGAAAGAAAAACGTGAGGTCGTGCAATCCTAGAGAAAGAGATCACCGTCGTTGTCGTTGTTGAAGAAGGATAGGACGACAGAGAGGGAAAAGGTCGGGGATAGTTGAGAGTGTATTTCAAATACCTCAAAAATTTTAAACTTGGGGTTAAATCAAATTGAAATAGTCCATGAACTAATTGTTTTTGTGTTCAAATGATGAAGGATGCATATAATACATCATTCTTGATCTCCTGCACAATGTAGACGTGTCAACGTCGGATATATAATGCAAAGTGCATATAATGCATTATTCTTGATCTCTTGTCCGTGTCGAACATTTCTTATCTTATTTGATGTGAACGTGTCAACAATCTCCCTCTCCCCTTCCAATTAAATCATGACAACACCCTTTCCTAAAAAAAAAAAAAATTCAAAACCCTCAATTCCATTATTCCAATTATATCATGTCAACACCCCCACCCTCAAATCAGAACCCTCATTCTCCCCCCCCATACACACCCACCATGTACCATCCCTCGTACAACCTCCTATCAAAACCCTCATTTTAGCCCCGCATACATACATAAGATAATTTAATATTTTTTTAAATATTACTATAATATTTGTTGAAAAATGTTGTAAATAAATTACAACTTAAAGAATATTTTATAAAAGATGGGTTTGATCTATTGCCTGTATCGAGCATTGCTTATGTTGCCCGACACGAACGCGGACATCGACTTAAAACAAATGTGTAATACTCCAGAACTTTTAAAGGACTTAAGAGTAATGTATCTAGGGACGAAAATGCAATTTACAGATAAATTGAGATTATAGGGTAATTTTGGTACAGTTATGAGGGACCGAATTAACTACATGGAGTACCCTGGAGCCGAGATGTTTAAGTAAAATGATATGGTATTGACGAGCGTATCAAGGTATGATTTATGGAATCGAAATAATTCAGGTTAGAGACAGTTTTCGGTACAGTTATGATTTGGGCTAAAAAAAATTAAATTATCGTAAGAAACTTCCGGAAAGTCAACAGAAGCCTAAATAGGCTCTGGTTTTATGTGATGAACAACCCTTTAAATGGTTTCATGAAAAAAGTAAAAGGATTCGTGATTAAATATAAATTTGGGGTTGAAGTGTAATTATTTTGGGGTAAAAGTGTAACTTTTCATAGTCAAGGGGCTAAGGAAAATTTTCAAAAAACCTAAGGACTCGAGGGAAAATGGCTAAAGTGATAAGAGGTGAAAAATGATGGACCAAACTGTAATGTGGGAATGAAACATGCCAGAAGATCAGGAAAGGCAGTCAGTCATTAGTTGTCGGTGTCCCATCGTCGCTTTCGGTGGTGGGATGGTCATTATAGCCTAAATGGTAGGTCGGGCAACTCGGGATGACTTGATTGGTTGAAAAATCGACTGGATGTAGCTATAAATAGCGGGGTATAGCCAAGTTTTGTTAAACAAAATTTGGGTTTCTAGGTCGTTGGTTTTGGGAAGAATCGAGAGAAATAAATAGAGGGCTTTCGTTTCATAGGTCCCAATGATGATTTCTGGAATTTTGGAGCGTTTTGGTGTCGGTTTCACTGAATTATAGGGTTTGCCGGAAAATCGGCCAAGTCCCCAGAGTCGAGATTAAACCAACCATTCGACGGTGATTCAACTGGTGTTTTGAGCTGAGGGTCCTTCTAGTGAATTTAGGAGGTCGACTAGGCTATGGGTAAAGAACAAATCACAAGAATCGAGGCGTTCTAGGTCGCCAACAGTGAGCAACTAACCGGGGAAGACGCATGGGCGGCACGTGCACTCGAGGTGCGTGAGGTAAGGAATTCTAGAAAAAAAATTGGAAAAAATGAGTTATTGTGAAGAAAATTTGAAAAAAAAAAAGTGTTGGGGAGTTTTTATTTTAAGAGAAATGAGGTTCAGGGAAAATAGGAAAAGTATAAGGAATTTGAGAAAAATTCCAAAAAATTTTTAGAAAGGTAGGAAATTTTCGCAAAGGAAAATTGGAGAAAACGTTGTGGAAGTATTTAATTTTGAATTATTTTAGTGAAAAATAAAGAAAACTGGAAAAATTAAGAATAAATATAGGAAAAATCTGAAATATTTATTTGGAAGAATATTTATTGATTAGGATAATCTTTGACTATAGGATTTGAAAATTCGCACTTATTTTTTATGTCAACACGTATTTAGAGGCAAAACGCAAATATTGAGGTAGTTCGATAAGTTTGAGAAAATAAGTGGTTCTACCTAAGAAAAAAAAAACACAATTTTACATAAATAATTTTATCATGTTGCCATGCCTTAATATGAATATGTCATGTAGATTGCATTTACATACTATGATGAAATGTGCATATGTACATGATGATATTATTGATCATACATTCGCATAAGGGTTTGATAGTATAGGTCGGAACTGCTACTTTTTCAATGGTGCACCCATACACCCCGACTTGTTAAAGAGGCTATAAAAATAGGGAGTGTCATTAAGGTACGATCGGCTCAAAGCGAAATGAAATGGAAAAGAACATTTTGCATCCATACACGAAATATGTTTACTGTACCCTTATTTAGATGATTCATTATCTAACTTGGGCTTTGCCCCTAGAATATTCAAACATTCTAGATGGAGATTGTAGTAGAAACGAGAATGAATGAGGCATGAAATGACACTTAGCAAAGTGCATGATGAATTTAATGTATGTTATGTAACCTATGTATTTAAGTTCTGCTACTTTGAATTATGAACGTTTTGAGGAATGATGATGTATAACCTTATTTGTGATTAAGGTTAAGATGTTAGGTTCGATTCTAGCTTCCGCATTTGATGTTTATGATGATTCTCTTTCGAGATAAATAGAAATTTTGGGATGGTTATGAACAATTATATGGTTTAATTGTAACTTTAAATAGAAAAAAAATTATTATCCCATAATTGTCCTAAATTATAACACGCCCGAGAAAGTGGAGTGTTATAAAATAAACCATCCCAGGAACTAATTGTTGAAATTCATATGAGAAATATCACAGTTGCTACTGGTAATACTCATGAACCCATCATTTTGCGTTCTATCAAAAGAATACAGGGAATGATATGAGTTATCAAATCCATCCAACCTGGAAAGATTGGAAAAAATGCTAATATGAGACGTGCAATACAACTTGTAAAATGAGTTAAATCGGTTCGGAGAAATAATCTGAGAAATACATTACTTATCACGCAACGTTTGGCAAGTCCTCTTGTCATGACCACTAACATTACAAATACGGCATGTTCTACTAGATTGGGACGTCATTGCCTTCTCTTTTGATGACTTTAATCGCTTCCTACACCATTTTGTTCTAACGACATTCAAATCACATATTATTTGGATCTTCTCGCTGTTTTTGCTCTTATTCCTATTCATCTCAATATTTTCGTCGTTGTCAATATCTTCAAGCTTAATGCGCAAACATTCGAATTGATCCAATAAAAAGGTACTGCGAACATCTATTAAAGACACGTCATCGACCAACAAAGAAGTCTTGTGTGATAGTAACCCATGTCTAGCCATTAACGACTGACTAGAACCCTCATGGATTGATAAACTAACCAAAAGTTCATGTATAGGTCCAACCTTTGCATTTTTTGTTCACTTTCTTAAAATATACTTTTTTGATAACTATAACATTTGTTTTTTCTTTAAATAACATAGCATATGTCAATATGGATAACCGTCGAACTGAAACATTTGACAACTGCATAATATGAAATCATACTATGAATAAGTTAGCTCTCAGTGCCTATCAAAATTATTCCCTTGCTCAAAATGCTCAACGCTGCACACCTTAGCATTTACAGAACTTGATCTCTTTAAGCAAATGTATAAGTTGTTTTGCTCAACTTCTTTCTGGAACAACACAAATATATGCTTCGTGTATATCTATACCATCTGTTGCTCTATGATAATAATTGAGCTTAGTCTCTGTTGTTCACTGAGATCAATATGGTTGTCAACTAATTTCTAATAACGTTGATGAGTTAACGCCCTATTGAAACGTGTGATGAAGCCCATCAATGAGTTATTTCTGTTGACATATCTCTTAAAAAATGAGTGACTGCTCTCAACCCTTTAACTGTTAGACATTCTTGCACTGAATACATGTTTGGCATACGCTAGTACCCACCAATTGCATATTTCATACATGTTGATCAACCATTTATTATTGCCCAATTTGGTGGTCTCTATTATCTTAGTTCATCGTTATTCAAACTCCTCGAACGATTTAGACTGCTTAATGATATTCACTAGCATGTGATGCTACTCTTTATACAACATGACGTTGATTTTTTTAGAAAACTTGTTCAAAATATGCCACAGGCAATACCGGTGCAGAGTGAATGGCAACACCATCGAGATAGCCTTTGCAACGTCTTTATTAGTGATTATAACAGTAGGGGCTGCTTGGTTTGGCATGGCTTCTAGGAACTTCGAGAACAACTAAACAAATGATTCAGTCATCTTATCACTCAAAAATCTGCAACCAAAGATAATGGTTCGACCATGGTGGTTTACACCAACAAATGGGACAAAAATCATCAAGTACTTGTTGGTGTTGTAGGTTATATCGAACACCACAACATCACTAATTAAAGAAGGCATATGATTTTCTTGACTCAGAATCAGCCCAAAAACAATGAAGCATCCTATTGTCCAAGTCCATATCGTAATCAAAGAAAAAGTTTGAATTTTGTTCTCTCTCAAATGTGAAATGCTTGATTAATGTTTCAGCATCATGACCCATTTGTTGCTGACGTAAATCCATTTCATGGTTCCTAATATCTCTCTCAATACAATCCATTGATGATGGACTGCTTGACTCTATCTTCATGAGTCACAGTTGTTGACATATTGGTATATTGGCTTCTGAAAATTATTGAGCAAGTGTTTTTTTTTTGTGGATGAGACATTTCGGTGTGATCTTAACAAATACGCTTTGTTGGGAGTAGTTAGACTATGGTTATGTTTCCCCACAAATTGTCTAACTATTCAACTATTGCTAGTTTGTTGTTTCACTACCGACAATCTAGCATTACACTCAACTCGTGTATGTCCACAGTTTCTTTCGACAACCCGTAGCACAACGTTTTTATGACCTATCTAACAGGTTTCGTCTATTTTTCCCTCATTAGAGCAAACAGATAACTTCCATATGGTTTCACCCATTTCCTTATTCTTTTTGTTGTTTGCGATTCGAGTGCTAAAATCCGCTTCTTATGCATATGCAACGTAAAAAGTGTACGCCTCCTCATGTGATTCAAATACTTGACCAATTTCCAAAATTCGACCAATGAAAATTTAAGGAATATACACATTATCAAAACTTTGTGATTTCATCCATACAAAAAAAAGTTACGCTCCAATTAGAAATAACATATTAGGGCAACACAAGGCATATCAATAAATTAACCACAAAGTAAGGCTTTAATACTACTAGTAAATGATAATGCTAGACAAAATAAGGGAGGTAAAATTTATAAAAAAAAAGATTATTATGTGTTAGTTAATTAATGATTTTTCTAAGTTGGTAAAAATTATTACTTCAAAATTGATGAAAATTAAATGTAAACAAGTGTCATTTAAGCAAAAAGATTAGAAAAACAAAATAAAAAATATGAATAATATACCAAAAGTGGTGGAAGAATGAAATATATTAAAGTAGAGAGAGATGAAAAATAAACTATCAAAATTAATACAAATAATAAAGTGATAAATCTTCAAAGAGAAAGTAAGAAGTCTTCTAGAGATGTAGTGTTTAAATAGAGAGGAGTTCCATGAGAAAGATGAGACTTAAATGCTGCCAGCGAGGGTAGGGAAATGAGAATTCTGATTTGGGGGTGGGGGGTCGTTGACGTGATTTAATTGAAAAGAGTGGGCAAACGAGGGTTTTGTTTGTTTGTTTTTTTTTTTTTTTTGGGATAGGGTGCTATCATGATTTAATTGGAGGGGGGTTGTACATGGGGGGATTGCTAACACGTCCACGTCGGGCAAGATAAGAAATGTCTGACATGGGTATGAGATCAAAACTGTACAATGCATTTCTTTTTTATTTTTAATATTTTTAACTCTCATATATCGAGCAATGTTATGTTATTCGTGTCGGACAACCTGATGCAAATTGCAAGGAAGGTAGGTGGGTGGGTTCCTCCCCCGAGTCCACATCTTTCTCAATTTGTCTGTGTTAAGTAATGTCGAATAAATGATATGTTGCTTGACACAAATAATATAACAACTTCACTTATACATCTAACAATTACTTTTACAAAAGATGAGGACATTCTTAGTGAGGAGTGCGACACCCACACCTAGTTCGTAGGTGAACGCAGGTTGAAATTGGACTTCAACCATGGACACATTTTAAAAATTTATAATATATATATTATTTTTTTAATAATAAATATTTTATTAACAATTTTAAATACAAAACACTATAAATCTTTTTAACTTTCTTTCTCCATTTTTCAATTTTTTACCATTGTTGTCTGTTGTTCCCAAATCCCACAATCTCAATATCCTATAAAACCCACTTTCCCTTCTCAATTTTTCCCTCTTCTCGTAAAATATTATCTATTGAACATGATTTATTAGATAAACTTGATTACGGAGATTTAATTAACAATTTTGTATCTCAAAAGGCAAAAGAATTTGTTTTTACATAAAGATGAACATCATTCTATACATATTTATAGAATGAAAAGTTACTCATTATTTATAAATTTTATCTTTTTAATACTATCAGTTTAATGTTTTGTTTTATTCTATAAGAGAATCAAGAATATATAATTTTTTGTTCGCACTAATTTTCTTAAAATTTTAAGAAAAATTAGTTTTATTTTTCTTTGTTTATTGTAGTAAGTTGTTTATTATTATTTTTTATTTCTGAGACATTATATTTTTATGTTATTTTTTATTTAAAAAAATGATAAAATATTTGTGTAAAAAGGTGTATTATTTATTTTTTTATAAAAAAAATTAATACTCTTGATAATGCCTCGACAAATCTTTTCGCTTAATGCCCCCAACTTCGTTGGCCCACTCTCCATGGACAATCATATTTTTTTAATTTTTATATATTTAATAATTATTATGATGAGACAACTCAACTGGATATTTTCGCCTAGATGGCCGTGAGGTTAAATTGGTCTTAAGTAACAATGCATCTTAATGGTTACATGTTTACAACCTATAACAAATATATTACTAAATTTATAACAACAGTGGAGACAGACGACCCTTAAGGAACCACACTCCATAACATTCGTCCTCTCATCCATTCTCACAAAATGCTTGGCTACCTAGTGTTGGGCACACCCCTGCTGCTATTCCACCTGTGTGGGGGAGTCCGGCACGTTAGTGCTTCTACTTCATCTCAACATCCCCTATGCAACCACTGGAAAATGCACGCCAACTTTCTGTCTCTACATTGCCACCAAATCTTGCACTAATACCACATTATTATGGGTCTAGCAAATGTCGTCATACAATGTCTTCAACTCCAATGTAAATTAAGATAAAAATAAATTTGACTTGACTGATAAGTTTAGAACATGAATAATAAAGCATTCGACAACATATAGTTGAAAATGTAATCAAATTATCAGTAAATTAATAGGAATAATTAAGACCACTAAATCTTATTACTAGTGAGTGAGCCATCATTTGTGATGTTATAGTCCTAATATATAATTTAATTTTAATAAAATTATTAGACTAAATATGCTTGATAGTGCAAGATTGCTATTAAAATAAATATTTTTATCTTTCACTCACTCACTCACAGTGTCATTGTTGAATTCTTCTTATTTTCGTTTCGGTTAAAGTGGTGTATTTTTTAAAAGCAAATGTAATGATATATACTCATATAGATAAAATATAAAAATAAAATAAAATGTATATCTCACTAAAAATTAAATTCACAATTTTATATTCCTAAAGTGATATTTCTAAACCCTCCTGTGAGCTACCATATATCTCACTTTTTGAAGTGAGATTAGTGCGTGCCATGGCCAGGCCTATTGCATTTGCATGTCAAGGCACCCTGGAGTGTGGCCAGAATGAAGTCTAAACGAAACTCGCACTCCAAGACATTCACCAAGTTTACAATGAAACTCAAACATCAAAGAACAAAATCCATCACAATCAAAGGCAGCTACAAAGTGCATGTCAGGGCTACATGAAAACCCCGCGATTTAGCCCTTTAATTACTTAAAACAGAAAAAGAAAAGAAAAGAAAACCCGATTTCTGTCCTGTCCTGTCCTGAAAGTCTTAATATTCTTCTTGCCAGATGATCTCCATGACCTTGTTTTTCAGCTGCAACCCACCTCTTATATTGCCAGTATCTCGTCGACATAGTTTGCAACTTGTATCGTCAAGAAACGAGGCCGGCCAAAACTTTAATACTATTGTCGCTGTCAGTTTTATGCAGGAACAGCGGTTTGCTTTGCACCAAGAGCAAAGAACTCTGTGATGACTTCAAGGGGCATTCCCTTTGTTTCAGGAACCTTCAGAAAAACAAACACCCATGCAATTGTGCACACAACAGCGTACATTCCGAAAACTCCCCCGAGGCCCATGGAACTGAGCATGACAGGGAGTGTGTAAGTGATGGTGATGTCTCCAAACCAGAATGTTAGGGCACATATGGCAATGCAGAGGCCACGGACACGGGTCGGAAAGATTTCCGAGCAGAGGATGTTGGGAATTGGCCCAAAGCCCATGACAAAACAGCAGAAGTAGACAATGACGCTACCGGTTGAGATTATAGCGTGGATGACAGAACCCATGTCAACAACGTTGCCGATAACCAGTATGACAAGTGAAAATAGCAAGACAGGTAATGTAGACAGCAACAGCCGCCTGGAGAAGAAAAAATACACAGATTAGACAACCGAATACGGCATGAGATTCAACCTAAGAGTCTCATTCATGGTTCCATGATTGAAAACAGCTCCATAGTCCCAGAACCATTTATCAACTATCATTCTGTCCCAAGACTTGGAAAGGTAACATGCATGCATCATTGTGGAGAATGCTATATGATTTTCTTACCATTTGAATACAACAACAAAAATAAAAGCCTTAATCCCACTATTATGGTTCCAATAATGGCAAGAAAAATGAATTAAAAGGATGGGGGCAGAAGAAGGATGAAGCCTTACTTGCCAATTATGAAGTCCAAGACAAGAAAAACTCAGAATGGAAAAACAAAGTTCACAAGATACAGGCTTCACCAACAAAGAAGCAAAAGTTACCTTCTGCCTGCAATATCCATTAGTCTCATAGCAATACCTATGCTTGGAAGCATCAACAAAGTTGTAAAAGCACTTATAAGCAGAGATGCAGAGTCAGAACGAAGGCCCATATTGGACAGAAGAATTCCAACACCTGCTTGCTCAAGAATTTGAGGAGTATAGTACAGAACCCCATTTATGCCAGAAAACTGCATAAATGAGAAATATGCATTAAATTTTGTAGATCTTACAACAAAATTATTGAGAATTTAGCCCAGCAGATTAATTTAAGTGTTACACAAAAGTTGACCAGATCAACAATAGCTGAAGGAGCCACATGAGTTGGAATATATACTTGCCGTGGTCTTCTTAATCCAAATTCATGTTAATTGTGTTAAATTGGTATAGTATGCCTTGGCTTAAACAAAATCATTGAGAACTTTGCCTGGAAAGTTTATTTAAGTGCTCCAAAAAGTTCAGCTAAATAATAGTATGTGTTGCATGAGGTGGAATATATTCTTGTCATGGTCTTCTTAATCCAAGTTCATACTAATTGCCTTATGTGGGTATGGTATAGTTTGACTGAGTTGGATCATGCGAAAATTTGGCAATGCCTACCCATCAAATTTGGCAATCAGAGATGAGATATTGTCAGAAGGAGCCTGGAACAATTTTTCTTATAGAAGAAATGGAAAAGGAGACCACCACTGGAAAGATGAGTTACAAGTAAATGTACAAAGACAGTTTGAAGAAAGGGCAAAGGTAGAATTCATGACATCAATAAGTGTGTTGCCTGAGTGTTTCTATGTGGGAAAAGAATAGAATTACTAATGTTGGATGGGCTTCCCAGGCCTGACCCACCTGATGCAACTAAATATTTTTTTTACATTATCAACCCAAGCCTGTGAATGTATATGGCCAGGAGTTTGTGACAGAAATATTGCTTTATGTTCCATGGCTGTTACAAAAAACAGCACATTTATAACAGAAGATACATTCAACTAGGAAACTAGTTATAGGTGTTAGTTCAATGTATACCACTATGTTGCTTCAGCCTGGCAGCTGATATTCAAAAACTATGCAACCCTTTAAGAAAACATAAAGCAGCACAAGTACAGAAGATACTTTGATCAACATAACAGAGATGGAAATAGGAAATTAATAGGCTTTGCCAGTTGACAGACAATGCAAAGGCTTTAGCCAAAACCCAAATGAAAGGAGCACTAAAAAACAATCACTGTACTGCTCGAGTTGTTCAAATTTAAGATTGTTCATGAAAGTCTCTGACAAAATTAGGCATGTAACATAATGCCAGGAGTGACTAAAAGGGTCCAAATTCAATTGATTTATAAATAATTTTATATTTATTATTCGGATCAATGATTACCAAAGATATGTACTTTAATGTCCAAGGGAGTAAACTGTTCCAGTCCTTAAATCTGGTTGATGCCCCCACAGAATTCCCCTTGTAAGCACACGAGTTTCTTCCAGATTCTAGGAATGTAACAGCATACAATGAAGTAGAGAAGAGAGTTGATCAAATTTACGGATGAGAAAATTATCTATTTATGGAAGAAAATAGTAATGGTGACTCAACTGGACCATAACCAAAAGTCAGAACCAAAACAATTCAATGCCTACGCAGAATCAAAATTTAACAAGTCAAACTGCAACTTCAATTGAAAAATGTTCTTACCTGCTGAAGTATCTGAATTCCTACACCAACAATTAATGCGTGCTTGACGCCAGGCTCAAAAAGATCAGCCCAACTTGGCCTTTTCACAGCAGTTTGGGATGGCTGAACCATCTCTGGTTCAATCGGGAGAAGGCCAATAAGTTCTTTGGAATAAAGAGCAGATTGATTTACCAAAGCAGAAGCATGTATGAGTTCGCCTTCTGCAATAGCATCACCACCGGGAAGTGATAAAATGGACCCATGACGAGATCCAGGGGCATTCTCTTGGTGCAAATAGATCCTTTTAAGTTCTGACTTTTTTCCTTCTTCAACGTTCCCCTCAGACCATGTATATGCCAGCTGCCAACCACCACCAATGTCCATGCCACTGACTGTCTCACCAGCACCTCCTTGCATCATACTGCTTTGGAGTCTCGTGCTCGATACACTGCCATTAGAGACAGGAACTCCCATGTCCCTTTCCACATTTGTACCATGACGTGATAACAATGGGCTATGTATGTTGTCATCTGATTCAACCCCAGAATCATCAGATATTTGATGCTCACCATCTCTATGGAGGCTTTCTACATCCCATTGTTCATTCCGACTTTGCTCTGCTACATTCAACATGCTGCCAAAGGTAGGAAATAACATGCTTCGTCTGCTTCCCATCTCAGGCATTTTCTCATGAATACTTCCAAAGAGAGTGACCATAGGATCAATAAAAGATTTGCTGCTCCAGTTTACCACACTCCCATGTCGGGATGCTAAACCAAGGGTGCTCTGACCAGTGACAGGTTTTGCAATCCATGAGACGCCTTCCTCTGCACCATATAACCTGATATTGTCTCTCTGCTGATCATGCTCCTGGTTGTCAGTGAGCTCATTGACTGGGGCAATGACATACTCTTCTAAAGATGTCTCACCTCCTATGCCCAGACCTTCGACTAGCAAAGCCATTTCAGCTGAAGACCATAAAAACAAACCTCAAATCAAGATGAGAATTCCATGAAGGATATGGAAGAATTAAGGGGTAATCAGATTGATAAGGCGGAAAAAAAAAAAGACAACACTCACATGATGAAGATATGAAAATCCAAAAAGTAGGTGAATTTGGAAATTAGTCAACAACAAAACTAAAAAAATAGCAAGCGTTAATCCCACCAAGTCAGGTGGGAAATTAGTCAAGTTATCCTATACTTCACATGGAGATGACATCAGATAGAAATTAATAAATTATATTTCTAATCTGATTCATAAAAGTATGCAATATTATCATTCAGTTGTAAATCTTTTCTTTCCTTATCTTTTTGATGAAAAAAAAAAAAAAGATATGGCGATATTTATGGAACAAGGCCATGCTAAGTGTGCTTGTAGTTGTCGGTGCCTTTGCTTTCGAAATTAGATGATATGAGAAGCAAAAAATTGAAGTTGCTCAAGTAGTACTATTTTCAATCAAAGAGGAGTACGCACAAAGAGAAGAAAGAAGCTACTTATTTAGAATTGTCTAATTGAGAATTGCTGACAGATTACTGGATGGAAGCAATAACAATAATGATTAACAATCACAAGCTTTAATCCCACTAAATGGGTTCAACTACATGAATTTTAGACCTCCAACCATCTCTATCCATGGCCACATTCTTTATAAAGCCATTATATCCTATGTAGTGTCTAAATCTTTCCCAACAAGTTATTTGGTCTTTCATCCTCTCTTTTGCTACAAATTTCCTCTATTTATCCACTTGCCTTAAAAGAACTCCCATTGGTTTTCTTTTCACATGTCCAAACCATTTTAATGTGACTCCCTCATTTTTTCTTCAATGTGCATCATTTCAACCTTCTTACACATCTCGTTTCTTATTTTACCTTACTTGTCTAGCAGCATATCTATTGTAACATTCTCATCTCAACTACTAGATGGGAGCAAATAAGGAAAAAAAATTAGTTGTTCGGAAATCTTAAAGAATAAATGGGGCCTAAATTTAAAAAGTACTCTGACTGGACAGTAATTATATCTAGCTAAACAGATGCAATATAAAAGCTACATGACCAATAAATGGTTCATGCCATGAAGCCATCAGCATATATACATGCATATATCATAGAACTCTAAATATTTTTATGTCTAATTGCTAGAATTTATTGGAAGGATTCATCTTGGATTAATGAATTGCAAATATATTGCTTTGTAATATTTTCAAGCAAAGCCTTCTTTTTCTAGTTATGAATGCATGGCCACAACATATGCTTTTGATTTAAAGTACTCGTCAGCTTTGTTTCAAGTTGTAGGTCGAAATATTTATACGAATATATTTAATGGTGGCAGTTACAGGAGAGACCCAAATGAAAGGCATAGGGTGGCTCCTTTAATTTATTGGTTTATTTTTTCTTTAAGACAAGCAAAACTATTTAACAAAATTTTAGAAATACTAAAAGTTTGAAAAATAATTTAAAAAATGCTACTCCAACAAAATTATTTAACAAAATACTACTCTAGCTTGCACCTCAAACGCCATAATGGTGAGCATGCCAGTTTCTGAACATGGGACAACCGTTGGTCACACTAGCGGTTTTCAATATAGTACGTTTACTTTAAGGAAATAAATACAAACTTTCAAAAGTGAACTTAATGTATTAAAAATCGCTGGTGAAACCAACAGTTTATAAACCGCTAATCTCACAAACGGTTATTAGGCAGGACTTTTGGTCCCACTAGTGGTTCCGCTTTTGAAAAAAAATTGCCACACTAGAAGATTTCCAACGTGGCATTTTGAGGTGTAAGCTAAACAGGTGTTTTGTTAAATAGTTTGGCCTACATAGCATTTTTAATTTTTTTTTTAACTTGTAGTAATGAAAAAAAAAAAAAAACCCTAAAGTTGACTGTCAAGCCCTCAGATTATGGGCTTCACAATTTGAAGGAATTCGAGCAAAATTCCAAGAAGAAGAGATGAATTTGGGGAAGAACAGATAGAATGGGGAAGGAGGGAGAAAGAGAGAATGAGAGAAAGATCAAAGAGAGAATTGAGAGAAAAGACTTGTCATTATTCTCGATGCCCCTCCCTCTCACTGTCGCTAGTCTCTTATAGAGCCTGTAGCAGCCTTCTAATAGTATAACAACAAGCCAACAGTAAAGCTAACTAACTCAACAGTAAAGAGAATAGTTCTAACCCCCTAATTGTTAGTGTTGATGCCCTAATGCTAGATTTAGATGGTCTCTGACAATTATGATTGTGGGCCTAATAATGTAATTCTTGCACAAATATAACAAAATGTATTTTCATATTTTGAGGTTACATCTTCATTCATAGCTCTCCAATTATTATATATGAATGACTTCCTATATTTCTTGTTAAAGGTTTTATTCTTAAATGTTAAGAACATGTGACTAAGGACCTTTGAAATAAGGATATCTTAAGGTTTATTCCCAGTCTTTAGACGAATCAAAAGGGGACTATGATTAGTCAATTACGAACTGGCATGTGGGATACTACCTTTAACTAGTATGAGATGCTAATGATAAAAGATGGTGAGTCACATGCCATAATCCATGGGATGAATATAGTATACACGTGAGTAGGTGTTAGTGGAACACTTACTGAATGTGACGCATGTGATAGATCATATGGCTGAGATAATCTATAATCTATCACAAGTTTCGATTGTGTTACTGGTCCTTAAACCAGAAGCAACACAGTTGTCTTGTGTGTCTGTACCAGGGATTTGTCGTTGCTAAGAACAATCCGGTTACCGGGTGGAAGATGCATTGTACGGTCCTTGTGTAATGGCATATGGAGGCAGGTGATTGTTGATGGGATTCGTCGACCTCCAGCATGAGGTAAACATCCTATGCGATCAGTGGTACTCTTGATTGTAGAAATCCCTGACTAAGGTACACTTGATTGAAAAGTGTTCCAATGTCGGAAGGAGTTCCGATGTATCATCTCAATCTCACCACACTGATTTTGGCATAGTCATCGAGTTAGTGAGTTTGATCAGTCCATGACTTTCACTCGATCAAGATGATAACAGATGGAAGGATTATAGTACACATGAATCAAAAGACCAAATAAGTTTTATACTGAAGTAAGACTTCATTACTAGTAGGATCGCCTTGACATAATACTAGTTATCACTCAGGATCTTTCGAGGTACATTGGGGAGATGGAGAGATCCTCGTTGTAGACCAAAATGTTTAGTCAATGTCAAAAAGTTTGACGTTTCCTGATTGCTACTTAGTAGTGAATCTAGAAGGTCACACGCATATTTAGGTGTGATGGTTGACTAAGTGATTAAGGCTGAAACCGTCATTAAGAGTTAATAATGTTTATCGTTAAGAGTTAACAAATCGGGTTCAATGATCAAATTTATGAGAAGTAAATGTCAAGAGTTGACAAGCATGGCTTTAAGAGTTAACGGGGGCCTTGGTTTCATCATGAGATGGTGAAAGTGTTATTAAGTGTTTATGGCGTGGCCTAAATGCCATTTCTGGAAGTTTGTATAAAGGGCCAATATCGATCGATAGTTTCTTGGAAACTGTCGATAGCTCGAACAAAACTGTCAACAGGTCCTTGCGAACTGTCAACAATTTCTGTCAATGGCACTGGCAGATTGCATGATCGCTTGTCGTCTTCTGCAACGAAAAAGCTAGGACACGTGGCAAGGGCAAATAGAGGAAGGACGACATGCATCCTTGTGGTCTCCTCTATGTTCCCCAGCCCTATTTCCATGTCTCTTGTCGGTTATAAGGGTTTTGGGTGGCTAGGGTTTTGTGTTTTATATACAAGCCAAAATTGAAGAATAAAAGGAGATAGTGAATACCTTGCAACTGTTGCATTAAACTCTCTCGACCTTGGCTCGTTTTCTTCTCCACATTTCAGACCTCAAAACACTCACCCCTTGCCCCTCTTCCTAGGCTCCTTGTTCATCCATTACTATAGTAGCAACTTAAGCAAAACAATGAGACTGTTTTGGTCCTTGGGTCTTTTCATTTGAACCCACTTCATTTTCAACCTTGATCTCCCTTAGTCTCTCTGTCTAGCACAGAGAGAAAGTAGTGGGATTCACTATCTCATTGGAGCGTGGACTAGATAGGCTCCTCGTAGTTTCGGGGACGGTTTGATCTAACCGAAAATGTTTCAAGAGTTGTTCTGGAGCAAGGAGTTGCCGCTATTGGAGGATTTCAGCCCCTACATCGACTTTCAAGAGTTGAAAGGTATATCGACTAAACCCCCTATAGCATGGTTTAGTTTTGGTTTACATACGGACATTGAAAACTAGTCTTGTGAGGTGATTTTGGCTTATTTTTTCGCTACCTTCTTATGTGTTTTCAAAAAATGTTTTTAAAAACCAGTTAAACCCTTGCATTGGTACAACTAATTACTAACCCTCCCCAACTAATTAATCTCCAACGGTTAATACAAGTAGGTCTACTGATACATTTACTAGTTTTACCCCTAGAGTCGTGACAATCCCCACCCCTTCAAACAATGCTTGTCCCCAAGAATTGACAGCAACGACGATGGTTCAACCAATCCCTACCTTCAATACTTGCTACCTCTTCTCTTCTTCTTACTGTTTTGCTTTTCCCCTTTGGGTAGTAGAAGTGTAGCAGCGTCTGCCTCTAGCTGTGCCTCTGTTGCATCAGCCTTTCCTTCCAACACTTTAGTCTACATAGAATACAATTGTATTTCTTCTCCAATGATCACCATGCACTCACCTATTTCCTCATGGGAAACATCTTCTTCTTCTTCTTCTAATCGTTCCTTGTCTTCCTCACCCTCTTCATTAGAACCCTCCATTTTCAGCATTAACCTTTGATGTCCCGGACTGTACTTCTCACCACACTTGAAGCATAAGCCCAATTGTCTCCTCTGCTCTATAATTTGATTCTTGTTTGCTGGACCTGTAGCATTCTTGGCCCCTTATTGACTTGCTGCCCATGTTATAGCCTTGAGATTACCCCCAGACTATGAGTTTTAGACCTTTACTAGGTTGCGACCAAGGCTGTGTCCACTCCTTGTTCTTCTTGAATACAACTTCCCATGTCAATTCTTGTAATCAGGCTTTCTCTGCTTCTTGTTTAATCGATGATGGCCCTAGCATCTTTACCACTGATCTCAGCTCGTCTCTCAATCCACTAATGAAACTTGACACGAAATAAGGCTCGGTCAAGCTCGGATGGGCCATTCCTATCAAAGTCCTCAATTCTTCGAACCTCCTTAGGTAATCTTCCACCAACCCATCTTGCCTCAGTTTATTAAATTCTTCCACCATTTCTATCATGCCCTTCTCACTGAATCGGACACACAACTCTTCTACGAATTCCAACCAAGACACTACTCCACCCTCCACTTGTTTCCAGCTTTGATACCAGGCGTTGGCACTGTCATTGAGATACGCTGCCTCCATCATCACCTTCTACCCTTCATTGACTTGATAAAATTCAAAAAACCTCTCACAACGGTGGACCTACCATCTTGGCTTCACCCCCTCAAAGGTTGGAATTTCCAATCGAGGTGTGGGGGTATGGCCAATGCCCAAAGAAGCAGGAACCCTTCCTTGAGTTTCCCGCTCCCATGCAAACCTTTCCCCTGCCGTCCTTAGCCTGTCCGGTCTAGGCAGGATTCCATCCCTATCAAAGATCAGTTTCGATCCTAATCTTGGAGGGAAATCCTCCGATAATTGGAATTACGGCAAGGCGGACAACATATTAAACGTGCTGTCAATCTTCTGTCCATAGTAGTCCGCCCGTTCTTGGCCCTTCTCTAGCTCACATACGCTATCCCTGAGGGCCGCCATATCCTCCTGACTTTGGTCCTTTATTGCTGCCATACTCAACTCCAAGGCCTCCATACAAGACTCAAGCTGCTTCAAACGCGTACCTTCTACCATGGCTTGGGTCGAAATTGTCACTTCGAAATTGCTCTTGCTTCGCATACGTCTGTTATGCCTTGTCTTGGTCATGCCTTAGGTCTCACTCTCGCTGTCGTCTGCTAGTCCGATTCCCTTGCAATTCCACGTCGCCCACGCAAACCCCTCCTTCCAACCAAATCACCGACCAATGGTCGGAATTCACAATCTCAAATTTTCTTGATTCCTGATCGCACCGTACTAGCTTCCGCCCGCCACTTCCTACTTCAATTGCACCGTCTTCAATTGCGCGACCAACTTCCGATCGACAATCAGCCACTGCCTTCAAATGCGTGACCCAATTCCGATCGATTCTTGCTGAAATTTTCCGCCGTCAGCCACCGCCTTCAATTGCGTCTAGGAGCCACTGAAGATCACCGGCTCTGATACCATTTGTTAAGCCCTCAGATTATGGGCTTGACAATTTGAAGGAATTCGAGCAGAATTCCAAGAAAAAGAGATGAATTTGAGAAAGAACAGAGAGAATGAGGAAGGAGGGAGAAAGAGAGAACGTGAGAGAAAGACCAAAGAGAGAATTGGGAGAAAAGACTCGTCATTATTCTCAATGCCCCTCCCTCTCACTGCCGCTGGTCTCTTATAGAGCCTGGAGCAGCCTTCTAATAGTACAACAGCAAGCCAACAGTAAAGCTAACTAACTCAACAGTAAAAAGAGTATAGTTCTAACCCCCTAACTACTGAGCCTCCCCAACTAATTAACCTCCAACGGTTAATACAAGTTGGTCTACCGATACATTTACAGGGTTTACCCCTGGGGTCATGACATTGACACATATAGATAACATATATTCATTATATATTTATGTACTGACGTAAAAATACACAGAACAAGCTCGGTAAAGAGTAAGTAACGTACATGCTTGCTGAATAACTTAATTAAATATTTTTACGGAAGATAGTTGGAACAAAGAAAGATACTGTGTAACAGTGTGATAAAAAAGACATAAAACAACTGACTAAGAAAGAGGACCAACTGGACGAACCTGAGACATCTTCCCTGCCACATAGTCTCTGTAAAACCTGCTTAGCCTCCGCCATCTTCCCTTTACTCACCAACCATCGAGGAGATTCAGGCAAGAACATTACTGTTAAAGCAAAATAAACAAGAGAAGGAATGGAAAGAACCCCGAGCATCAACCGCCACTTCGGTGAATTCATCAGTGACATTCTAAAGACCATGCAGTATGACAAAAACATGCCAGCAGACCCAGTGAATTGCGGGAGCGTGTTTAACGATCCCCTTATTTCGGGAGGGGCTGTCTCAGATATATAAACCGGAACAAGAGTAACAGCAAGACCAATTCCGAACCCATCCATTAGCCTTGCAACAAGTAGAACATAGACGTTTGGGGACCATAACATTACCAGACTGCTAAGGAAATAAAGCACCGATGAGATTATCAGCATTGGACGTCGTCCAAGGGAATCTGATACAGGTCCAGAGAAAGTTGTAATAATTGTGGCGCCAATGAGGGACATAGCCACAATTAACCCTTCGATGGTTGGTTCAGATTGCAAATTAAACTCTCTCTTGATGTAGAGAACAGCCCCTGCAACACATCATACAAATTGTTTTGCCATGAGATTGCAACATAGTACTCAACCAATTTGCAGAAGAAGGGTGTCCCCAGTGAACGGGGATCCCCACTATGCAAAGACGTTTCTACAACCTGAACCCTTGACCTTCCTGCTGCAATACAAATAAAATACATACCATAACATTGACACGATAACAGAAAATGAGCAGATACCTGCAATTGTTGCGTTATCCCAGCCTTGCAGCAAGTTGCCAATTGAAGCGGCAATAGCAACTAGAACAGCTCCCCTCATCCTTCCGCAGTAAACTGAAATCTTTGATATGGAAAAGAAGTCAGATCACTAAGAACGAAAGAAATTTCAAAAACAGAACATGAACCAGGTAGGCATCGACGAGCCCAAGTTGAAAACAGCGTAAAAAGAATTGGGCGACTCTCGACCCCAAGAACGCACAACTTATCAATGTCGATAAAAGCGTACAAAATTGATATTTCAGAAGCAGATACAAGACCTGGAAATGCTCAAGAGACGGGGATGTTCAAGGAACGAAGTGATTCGAGAAACGAGGGCAGGAACTTCACGATGAAAGACGGCCTTACCAAACTACAAACCAATGCTTCCGAAATAAAGACAGTTTAGAGAGCTTACCAGAAATTCCTCGATATCTCACTTTCGAAACTGCAGCACTCAGAGAGAAAGCGAGAGAAGTTGTTTGGAAGTCGAACAGGAATCTGATGCAGATCTACAATACTGCACGGATGAACTTGTAGACTGGGGTGAAGCGGTTCATAGTATTGGTATAATTTAGAATTTCGATTTTGGACGCTACAATACAATGACGAGGCTGCGTGATTCTCTCTCTCTCTCTCCCCAGCTGTCGAGAATCAGAGCGAGAAGAACGTGCTTCGCTGATCTGTTTTTCTATTTTTATACATGGCTGACGCTGATACTCACGTTGATGGCGATGGGGGCTGGCAGCCACCACACCAGCCAAGGGTGGGTGGGTTGGTCCTTGCTTCGCTTGGATAGAGTTCGTGTTTTTCTTGAACTTCCTTGACAGTGACAGTCAGGATTCTCAAGTACAACGTTACTAGAATCTGTAAAGTAAAATTATTAAAATAAACTGCAAAAGTTCTGATTTGGCATCCACGTATACCTTCCTAATTCCTAATTTTTAATTTCCTTTTTCTTTTTCTTTTAAATGAAAAATCGTGATGATGACCTTTCTATAAATTACGAGTTTAATAAGGTATTACTAAAAAGATTTTAAAATACAGATTTTACTCAAATTACTATTTAATTTAAGGCTCTGTTTGTTTTCATTAGAAAATATTTCACGATGACATGACATGGTGTAACATAGGATTGATGGTTTCTTTATTATTTATTATTTACTTGGACTATTATTGTTTCCATGATACCAATGTTTTGACGTGATATGATGATTTTTTTAGACATTATTCTTTATCCTTTTTATAAAGAATGACACAAATCATTTTCAAGGTATAATTTAAATGATTAATATATTGATATTAATTTAATAAATTATGATTTCGATTTTTACTTTACATAAAAATTAAAAATTTAATTTATAATTTATTTTTTTATATAATTAAAGATACGAAACCCATATAATATCTCTTTCACTCCATTTGACTAAACCCATACATGTATGTATATACATATATAGAATTAATATTATTTGTCAAACTGAATAACGAGGATTCCCATCTGGGGTCATTTGATGCCACTGCCGTCACCCATCACATCAATTAATAATGCACGTACCATGTACTAATTTAATAAAACGAAGGATTCTCCATGTCTCTCATATAATTTCTGTTAAAAATGTTATCTCTAGAATAATATAACAATAACATTTTTTTTTGTTTTTAATTTTGAGGTATTGTAATAAAGTGGTGTTTTATCACGTTATTGGGGCATAATTATATTATTTAATTAATTTTAAATATCCTTTCACAAGATTTAATATTATTGGAATACATGTATAATATATAATAGTACAGGTAAATTTAAAAAAATTTCATATATAAAAAATATACAATAAAATATATCAATACATATACCATATAAAACTTAAGTATTTAAGCGACCCGATATTTTATTATATAAAATACAATAAATGATATATTTGTAGCCTAATATCAGGTTGAGTACATAAATTGGCTTTGTACTAAAATTAATTTCACCTCAAGTTGTGTCAGATCTAGTCTGTCCACACCTACCCAGCTGCTTGGTATCGCTGCGATACCTTCGTCCCCAACTAGCCTGAGGGCTTCAATTCATTAGCACCCATATGTCTCACTAGACTTTGTAGAATTACCACATGTAACAATTACGCGTACCTGTAATTTACAGAAACAAAAACAAACAAGGTCGAGAAAGAAGACAGAGAGCTAGCCAAAACCCCCTCTATTAATTATTACCCAAATCTCCCATCCAATTTCTTCTAGAACCCACCCCGCCACCTCTCCAATTTTGAGCCACGTAAAGCACACTAAAAATTAGTTGGGGTGGTGCGGGAGTTGACTATGAGTTTAAAGGAATCGACTTTTGCTATTAGGCGTCGATTGGTAGTCTTTGGGAGTCAACTCCTGTGGTAGTCATCTACCTTAACGAAGCAGTCAAAACCGAATGTAATTGGCTCATTAACTAGTAACAAATCGCTGTCATTAACACTTAATGACACATTTAAAATCATCATTAACTATTAATGATGTCCAAGACACAATATGTACATAGTGTCGATACCAGGTACAAAACTATATGGTATGTGACTTTTTAGGTTCATTATCTCCTAACAAACAAATAATATTAAATCTCGTTTGACATTGACCGAAACACATCGACCCATCACAGGAATCTCTCCATATTCCGGTGACAATTTGAGAGGTTATGGGAAGCGCCTAACAGCAGTCTAGGAAAATATAGAAGGTAATAAAGTCTAACTTCAAATAAGCCTATTACAATTGACGATTTCATATATTATACTATTTTTGTCACCTAACATCTCGACTGAGCGAGAATCATAGTATGATAAACTCACAAACTTAGTAATTATGTGTCCAACCTTATCAGTGTGACTAGATGACATCTCAGAAAATGCTTTCTTGATTAATCATACTGTTTTGGCTGAGAACTTCCTCCTCACACTAACAATAGATCACATAAGATGTTCATCTCATTAGTAACAATGAAGGTGACAGATCATATCCCTAAACATTTGTCTGCATACACCAACAATATAGAACCATATAGATGAACATCCTCACCTTGTAATTGGATGGTTCAATACATTAGCAAATCCTGCACACTAATATGTAAGACAGCCGTGTCAATTCAAGTCTAATGACTAATACACAATCTCAACTAGATGACATGATCCTTATCCATGATATCATGTGATCAATCATTGGTGTTGCATTCAGTGTGTTGTTTTCCAACAACCATTCACGAGTTTACTAGAGACATTCTCATGTCATATGGCATGTGACTCATCACCCCTAACCATTAGTATTTAATGCTAATCAAAGTAGTAAACTCTGTGGTAGTTCATAATCGATCCATCAGAGTCTACATCCAATTAATCTAAGGATTAGAAATATTTAAGAAATTTCGTTATCAGATAATCTCGTCACATATTATTAACATCTTAAGAATAAAACTTTCAATATAGGAAATTTAAGAACTCATTCATATAACAAATTAAAAGGTTTATGAATTATAATAAACTTATATTTTATTAATTATATACAAAGATATATCAAATGTAGTTTATTACAAGCCTATAACATGTTATCTAAATCTAGCATTATAACATATCACTAATAAATATATGTCATGCACAATCACGCGTGTGTAATTTTGGTATAATAAGTTAGTTTTTTCATTTGAAAGAAAATATCAATCAAATACATTATGCTATGTTCAATTGTAGAAAATATTTTTAATTTTTAATTCTAATTTTTTATTGAATGATTGAATTTTTAACCAAATAAAAATTGATTTTTAAATTTTATAATATGGATTAAAAATATCAAAAATATAATTTTTTAATTTTTTGAACTCTGATGTCTTTTGAACCATAAAATATTAAGGTATGTTTATACGTAAAGCTGAAATTAAAAGTGTAAAATTATTTAAATAATCTTTAATGTAAGTGTTATGAATTTGAATTGAAAACAAAATGCGATCAAACTATCAACCACACATATGAACATAAAATTTAACGTGAAAAACTGAAATTGAGAAATATTACGGGCAGAAAAAATAAAACATCACCAATATGATATTGGTATTATAAAAGTGATATTATTGCAACTAATTATAGGATATTAGACACCTATTTATAGAGCTAAATCATCTATATATGTACACAAAAAATTCTATCCAGATCAGAAGATGATTTAAGAGGATATTTCTTCAGATGAGATAAATTTCAATCAAAATCGAATTCGGCAATATCATAATTACAGTCAAATTTGAAGTCTTAATCAAGATCAAATTATCAATCACAGTCAAATTTGAATTCAGAGTCACAATTATAACAAGCTCTACCTTGACACGAAATTTAAATATAGAATTATTCATAATTATTTCTTCCAACAAAATCATAAAGAATTAATCTTCTGATAAATACCAACCAAATCCACACAATGGAAAATGCCAACTAAGTCCACATAACGATCAATACAATGGATATCTCTAGCCACACTCAAAGTATAGGTAATAAGATCAGGTTCAACATACATATATATATTTACTAACCTTAATGACTCCACATTCACCAATATAAATCCATCTTAATAATTCTACTTTCCTCTAAATCCATCAGTCTAAAATTGCATGTATCTTAACTTAGCATAACGAAAATCTAATATTATGTTCCAACAATGAAATATCATACTTTAAGGTAGCCATTATCATGATTAAATAACTCCAAATAATGTCAAATGATCGATAAATAAAAACCCAATAGAAAACATACCAAAATACCATATCTAGGCCAAATATGGGAAAAAAACATATCTGAATCTATATGGTGGACTTGTTAGATTTAGAGCGGGTCATAACTTGGGGGGTTGGATTTAACTAGATCTAGGCAAGATCTGGGTTTGCTTTGGAATAGCCAACAATGGCTGAAATACTTGGCCCTAACAATAGCGAACAACAAGGAAGGTTGATGACGGATGAAGACGGTGATTGATTGTGGAGATAGAATTGACTAACAAAGAAGACAATCGGAGAGGAGTCGATAATGGTGGATGGCAAGGGCTGTCAGTCGTACGTTGTAGGAAAAAGACAAGGCATCCAATGGTAGATGCGACCAATGGTGGCAAACGAACGACGGTTAGATCGACAATAGTCGGCGGCTAAGGAGGTGATGTCAGTTGTCAGCAGGCGGGTATGGAAGAAGCTGAGCAACTTGAAAATCCAGTTGAAAGATAATAATGATGTGTAGATTCAACGGCTAAGATTTGTCAAACATTGATGGTTTGATTCAATGGCTCTGATACAATTTTGTTACGAATTTGGATCGAAAACAAACAATGATCAAACTATCAACCACACATACGAACACAAAATTAAACGTGAAAAACTCACATTGAAAAAAATCACAGATAGAAAGAACAAAATATCACTAATATAATATTGGTACTACAAAAGTAATATTACTGCAACTAATTCTAGGGTATTGAATACCTATTTATAAAAAATTCTATCTTGATTAGAAGAAGATTCAAGAGATATTTCTCCAGATAAGATAAATCCCAATTAAAATCAAATTTGACAAAATCCTAAACACAATCAAATTTAAAATTCTAATCACAATCAAATTTAAATTTTGGCTCACAATTATAAGAGTAGGGGCTCGCATTGGTGGGTTTAGACATGAGTACCAAGCTAAAATGGTGGTTGATGGCCTTAATTGGAGGGAGAGCTATTGGCTCTTGGAACACATGTGGGTACGTACTTGCTTAGTTACTGCTCCAATTGTGGATCTTGAACCCTAATCTTTTGATTTTACTCTTTGACCACCTCTATCAGGGGTGTATGTAGGAGGGGCTAGCACGAGTTGTAGCCATCCCCCAGATCTGCCCTGCAAATTTGGCTTATATGGGGAAAGGGGGTTGAAACGACCTATGAATCTAGGGGCCAACCCTCCCCCAGATTTGTCCCTAAATCCGCCCATGACCTCTATACTTAACTGAAAATACTCAACCTCTTTGTCCTCCTTATTCTTTCTGTTATTGCAAAATGACCATTATCGTTTGTTGTCGCCTTTCATTCTTCCTTGTCTAAATACCTTGCTGGCACCTTCTTCCATATCTTGTTTCTCCTTATTCTCGACTCCTCCACTGTACTACATGACTTCTCTATTGGTGGCTCGAGCTCTTCCTTAATTTGTCGGCGCAACTTGCTATCAGCCCTTCTATATATGAGGCATTTGATTATACCATTTTTGGGTTCTTTATTGAAGTTTGCCAAGAATTAAAAGAAGAATAGAGTTCACAAATAACAAATTCATCATTTTCCCATTTCTTGTTTTTGTGCATTGCACTTAGGTTTTGCTCAAGTTTTTTGAAGGAAATACGGGTTGTGTACTTGGGTAGATCCGCCCATAACAGGTTCGGATCTAGTACCAAATCCAAATCCAAATCTAAATCTGGATCTACAACCGCACACAGCAGTTACAGAAGAAACTGCCAACGACAGTTAAACCCTTTTTCTCCATTCATGGAGGAAGTGGACAGATTATTTTCTCCAACTGGAAGTCTTTCAGATATCGTTTTTAGAAGGGTGAAAAACTCTTAAGAGAACTGACAACAAAAACTTTGTGTGTGTCTCTTAGTCTCTAGATACAAACAAAATCCACTGTATTTTTTTTTACACCAATAACTCAACCATTTGATCATATCACCACTGTGTAACCAGGTAAGTCCGGTTTGATTTAATGTTTTATTTGGTTATTTTCCAACATTGGTATCAAAGCATTTTTTGGTTGTTTTCTGGTTGGAATATGTGTATATATGTTTGTGTTGAATGATGTATATATGTGGATAGCCAGATCCAGATCTATCATGCGGGCCCAGTCTCGATGTGGGGCCTGCCTAGTCTTACGTAGAGGATGCAGTCCACAATGCATCTTTGCCCCTTAGTTCCATCGTGAGGATGGTACTACTCGTTTTGCCGCCATCCGCGATGTTTTTGGCGTTACAAATGTCATCAACCTCCTAACTCCGCTTTCGGTAAGCGACTGGTTTTGGGCTACCGATACACTCTTTATTGAAGCTCAGGCCCGGGTTCAAGATCCTGTCTATGGATATGTATCTCACATTCTTACACTTCAGCAACAGGTTAGTGATTTGCGAGCTTATCGAGTTTATTTGCAAGATTCACTATTCGCATATTATGCTTCACATCTCCAACCTGCTCCCCAACCTGATCAATACCCAAGCTGGAATTCCGATCTTCCCATCATCCCAGAGGACATCTTACTCCCAGGTTTCCCCGAGGCTACTTCCCTACCTCATCCTGACGTCACTAGCAGTAGCTAGATGCCACCCCTAGATGATATCAATGAGCTGGGACTCGTCGTGTTTGGCAACTGTCATCGTCACTGAGCATTGACATCATTATCAGCTTTATGGCTTGCATTTTTTTCCTTTGAGTATTTGTATGGTTTGATCTCCTGTAACTATTTTGAACATATGGAATGAATATTATGCTTTTGGTACTTTTAACGTCTCATTCCCTTATCCTCGATTGCATATTGATCATAAAATATCTCAATATTTTGTAGTTGGTTAATACTTCATCAAATATCGGCTCTTAATTATTACTTGATAATTCACGTCTTTAATCAAGTCACACATAGCTAACCATCCAAGCTGTCATTGGCAATTTCATCATTAAGAAATAATCCCGTTAAATCTTCGGAGGATATATCCTGATATTTTATTACGGCTTTTCACCGACCGCCATTGCCTATATCTCATATCAATAGGCTCCTTATTTTCATAACTTTGCTAACATCATTTTAATGATTATCCTGCTATACATATCTCAATTTGCCTACCAGGGCTACCTAGATCAACTGTCTAGCCACATGAGAGTTTCATTCTCCAAAATTAAAAATCTCGGATCTCTTAATCTGTAGCTTCCCCTACTACGACCTGTCATCTTGACACATCTGTCATAACATAATTCAATCACATCAAGGATCCGCACCATCTTCAAAATGACAATCCATAACTATACTGCCAACTAGAGCAAGTAGGTACTTACGTCGCCTATGGTACTCTAATCCTCACAGGATTTCTTTCATGAAAACTCTAAAGTTCCATAACGAATCCCTAGATCCTCAATTTTATTCTTTCAAGAAAATTTTCAAGAATCCCGAATCGATTTATCTCCGAAGATCTCGAATCAGATCACGATACATTGTTTCAATTATCTCCCATGGATTCAATTTCTTTGCAATCATGGCTCCCAATCCACCATTCATCATAGTGCTTTCAAGGTCGCCTGGTCGGGTTGACTATCGACAACTTTACCTAATTCCACAGATCCATCTAGCACATTAAATCGTAGCCACAATCTCTGTTGACTAGGTTTTCTTATCATCCATTTTGGTCGATACGACCTACCAAGCAATTCTTTCTTTTCAGTACTCGAACTCTACTTTGAACCGAGATTGTCTTCTCACAACTCACCGCCAAGGTTTTTGACTAGCCATGCTCTACTACCTGAAATCTCATTTACCAAGAATCTACTACTTCTCGCATTCTGTTCTTCAGATTCAGCTGACTACCGGCACATGACCATTAAATTAGTTATTCCTAGGCACTACACTTACCGTCAGCTAGCACACAAGCTGTCATCATTACCCCGATCATATGGTAGGCTTGCCCTTACACTATTCGTTAACCCTCACACGGGTACGTCTCGGGTGAAAACTGTACGGTCTCATCGTAGTCCTCTTAGAACTATCATTCATTGTTATTGCCACGAGTCTAACTCCTTCTGTAAGAACATTCATCCTAGGTCCTCATCATGGCAAGTGATTTCCTCACCTCATAGGTAGTGCCTAAATGACTCACGAGCATACATCTATCATGTCCATCTCGTACATCGGGTAGCTTTTTCTTTGCAACCCAATTCTTTCTCTGAGACAATTGCAAACACGACCATCTTATGATCTCATTGCCATACTAGACATCGAGGTTGATCTTCCCCTCAAGCCTTATTACCAATTCATGAACCTAGATACAATTCCTTGAATAGGATACACAGTTCTTACTCAAGACATTACATGCTTCTTATTTCTTAGATCGTGTCTCCTTAATACGATCCATCTTACGTTGGGTCGATTCTCTAGGCTCCTAGCCCTGATCGACAAGCTTAGTGGTATGCCTTGCATCCTAAATTTTTGGAATTCGAACTCCACACAAGGTACAAACCCTACTGGGTTGTCCCAGATCTTCAGCATCTGATCGTCCCCCTAGCAGTCTGCTATAATGTTTTGGTCGACAGGTCTCCCGTACCTTACGACAAGCCATCCATCAGTCATCTGCTCGCGGGTCCCTAGATCTAGATCTGTCACTGCAAACACTGAACCAGTAGTGTCGTTACGTTGTTAGGGTTCCTTATCCCGTCTCTATGAGTCATATCGTTTGTACCACTGTCGTCTTGTCAATTGACGCTACTCATATGCTATCACTTGGTCATTTTTGGTCCCTTGTTTGACCCAATCTGTTGGATCCCTAATTTACTCATCTTATTTCCGAGACACTAAATGACCCTCAAAAATCCTTATCATTCTATCTTTAACTCATCAGCTAGGCCCTACCACATCAGACTAATTATCCATGATTCGATCATCCTTGACAACCACAGTTATCCTATCTTTCATCATAAGGATTTCGACTAATAACCTCAAATCATCAGTCTCTAAATCTCTCGGATCCATAATCATAGTTACCGAGTCAACCTTACACTTGAATCATATCATCAGATCCTAACTTCAATAGCTAGATAATTCTGCTGGTACTAGCTTCCATCAGTCTCCCACTACTCATCGAGAATAGTAGTCGTATATTGGAATAATATTTGTACGTGAATAGTACACCAGGTAAGTTCCCAGGAAAGAGAGGTGGGTCACAAACGGACACACTTAAATACCAAATCTTTCTTTAACTAGAATTTTCCTAGATACGCACTTCCACTACCCCATACTTAAATCCATTAACCTTAAGACTTCAACTGACAAATCTCCAATTTCTAAGTAGGGATTTCTTACGAACCTTTAATCTATTTTCCTTTCAGCCACCACTTGGGGTTTCTACTAATTGGCTCTAACTGTATCTGATACCATTAAATCTTCAAATTGCTTTTCCCCAAATCTCCAAATAGGGTTAAGCTCTGATACTAATTGTAACGCCCTACTTTTTTCGAGCGTTAAATAACTTAAGAATTTCAGGAATATTTTTTTTTCAATATATACTATTTCCCGACATTCCCGATCTACCTTCTCAGCATACTAAAGTAATAATCAATAAGCTAAGACAGGTAATCATCGTAAATACGAAAACTTAGAATCGAAACCTGATATGGTACATAATCAATTTCACTTTATAACAGTATAAGAATCCGTACCATACATTAACATCATATCTTCAATACAGAAATACATAAATACATTATTATATCTCAACTTATTAAAGTATAAGCTTAAACGTATCCGGATAGACAAATTTCTAGAACCTCTTGCTGAATCCATTGGCCACGCCATCACGTGCTATTATATCTCAACTTGCTTCTTACCTAAACTACAAGTCTCAACTAGAACGTTGAATGTTCCAATGGCATAACCCATTAGAAGATGAAACTTCTAGTGAGGGTCCAAAATATATATATATGGATGCATGATGCAATAACATGAACAACATTTACCCTTAATGTAACTTCTCAGGCCCGCTAGCCCGGCACGAAATCCTAGGTAAATCCCGAACTGCTACAAGATAAGCCTAACGTTATTCCATCATTGCCCTAGGGGAATTACGGCTACACTCTGGAGCGATGTCCTATTCCTATGACAATAATATCGTGTCATGCAATTATTACGACTTTCCATGCAATATGACAAAATGAATCATATCTTTTATAAATATCGTACATAATAAACAATCATATCTTTTATAAATATCATGCAAAATAAACAATCATACCATATGGGATAGGACAACGCACTTTTTTGAGATAAACTTGTATTTTCTCGAAAAGCGTGCATCACCACGATATGCGTGCCCGATCTCGATTCTCGTGCCCACTCCCAAAAGTTGCACCAATCATATCATCTCGATCACCTCAATAATAAAAATGATATTTTATCACTAAATATCTCAAAACTCCATTTATTTCATTTTTCCTTTATTTTCTTCCATTTTTCCATCTAAAAATCCCAATAAATATCATCGAGACTATTTTCTCAAATCCAACTCCACAACAATTCATAATATACTATGAATTTCAACGAAAAAATACTGGACTTATCCGGATGGTGCATTTTCACACAAAATGAGGCTCTTCGGTGCTAGAATCGAGACACCGAGAACTCCAAATCCAAATCATTTTTTACAAGATCTAGATCTCGATTTTAGAGGAATTTAGCAATTTTTTTCAGAATTTTTAGAGTCCGGACGCGCCCTCACCCACCCAAACAAGTTAGCTCACGCGCGACCACTCGTGGGGCCCAGTTGGAGAGTGTGCTGCACACGCTGATCGTCTTCAACCTCCAGATTTCGGCCAGCTCCGACGCATTCTGGTTTAATGGCCATATCTCCTTCATCCGACCTCCGGTTGACCACCCGTTTGAACCTATGGTTTCTTCTTTTCGCCCTCTACAAGATGATACCAAGAAATCCGACAAATGGAGCCACTCTCAGACTACTCAAGCACGTTTTCCGGCAAAGCTCGTTTTTCCTACGAGGCTTCGGATCTCACTCATCTCTCAATCAAAATGGCTTAAATTGCACAGAAATGAAGCTTAGGATATGGGCAACAAAAGCCCCTTATCCGATTCTCCCAATTTATTCACAAACTCTCGGATCTGAGAGTTTAAATTTCTTCTATATTTCGACATCTCTAAATACCTCTATTTATAAGCGATTTCGGACCCCTAAACGACGGATCTCGCTTCATTCAAGGTCTCTAATGTCCCATCTTGCCCTTAACAAGTCCAAAATCCACCGAAAGAGCTCCAATCTTGCCATTTCAATGGCCAAACTTTCGACCACTTTTGGTCAAAAGTTGGCCCGATTTTGACGCCATTTTGGGCATTTGTTGGCTAAGAAATTTGTCTTGGCCTTGCCCAGAGCCCCCCAGCCACTGCCTTGGGTCTCCCATGGCTGATTTCGGCGATTGGAAGGTTGGTCGGCCATGGATGCTTTGGAGCTTTTCTTGAAATTACATTTTGACCCTTAAAATTTTAACTTTATTTATTTGGCCCATTTTACAAAGCCCCTCAACTTTTCATAGTTTCCATTAAGACCCTCAAGTCTTAAAACATTCATTTGACCCCTGAAGATTCCAAGAAATTATCGTTTTGACCTCCCTTTGGTAATTTCAGAAAACTGCACTTAGACCCGAATCTCTATTTTGGCCTTAAACCCTTTCGTTTCTTCCTGAAACCACTGAAGGGTCATTCCTTATGAAAAACCGAAGCCCCCTCAAGCTTTTGTTAACTTCTCAAAAATCATCTATAACAATTCGATATTGCAGCCAAATTGGCAGCTGCATTTTAGCTGTACTGAAAACCGTTCTCGATCCTATTTCTTTCGGCACCATAAATCCTATCTCGGCTCCAGGGCTCCCATCAGTTGATTTGGTCATCTATATGGTAATAAATTACCGTTATACCCTTTATTTTTCCTTAAATTCTATTTTTGCCCCAAGATGAATTACTTTTAAGTCCTTTAGAATTTCTTGGGTATTACAGTATGTGTAATACGTCGAGAGCCTAGAGAAGTTAGTATATATCGAGGATAGTGTAAGAAAAGAAATAACACCAGCTGGATACCTTTTGGGCTGAATGTTGGCAAAAAACTCCAAGGTTAAGCGTGCTTGAGTTGGGGCAGCTCAAGGATGGGTGACCCCCTGGGAAGTTCGTGTACGCCCATTAGGGTAAGTTGTTGTGGTCCTTCATATCGTTAGATGCGGGATGTTACAAGTGTTATCAGAGCCGACCCTTGGAGAAGGCGGTCCATTGAGAGCGGAAAGTGGTGCCGGGGCGCGAGGCCTGATCAAGGAGCGGCTCCTGGCAGGTTTCTAGGATGGCAACCTCCAAAAGGGAGAAGGTCTGAGACCAATTGTAAGGTTGCATGACGAGGACGTCATGTGCTCAAGGGGAGGAGAATGTAATACCCTGATAGCCTAGAGAAGTTAGTATATATCAAGGATAGTGTAAGAAAGGAAACAACACCAGCTGAAGACTTTTTGGGTTGAATGTTGACAAAGAATACCGAGGTTAAACGTGCTTGAGCTGGGGCAGCTCAGGGATGGGTGACCCCCTGGAAAGTTTGTGTAGGCCCATTAGGGTAAGTTGTTCCAGTCCTTCCTATCGCTCGATGCGGAATGTTACAGTATGAACTCCAAGAATCATCTGAACTGCTGCCCAAATAGTCCAAGTTATGGAAATGAAAAGGCAGTTAGATGATTGTCGAATGATGGAAGGGCAAAATATACGAAAGCATATCATTACTGTGTGTAATATTATGCAAAAACTTATATTTGCCCGCTATAGGGGATTATGTACTGAAGAAACACAGTATCAATTTTTGCTTACCACGTTGTTGCCACATGACAAGGAATTAATAGTTAATATTTGAGAAAATAATTATCTAAGTTTTTGTGGGACATTGTGTTTCTTTTTAAATGCATATAGAATAAGAGAAATTGTAATTGCTTTAAATCCAAGTAGCTTACCAATTGATATTGTTAGTGATATTGTTCAAATGACTCTTAGAGTCATTTTCGGTGATATCCTTCATGCAATTCCTCGTATGACTAGAATTATTAAGTAATATGTTGCTCAATTCATGTATTTAATCTATTTTGATTTTGTAACAAATTTTTAAACTAAGTGTTTATTATTTTATTTTATAAAATGAATCATGTTAATTATTTAATCTTTGTGATTAAATATGCATGTCCCATTATTAGTTATTTAATCTTTGTGATTAAATATGTTTTAATAATTCCTTATTAAGTGGAATTAAATGTTCACAAAATTTGTTTTTGAGGTAAAGAAAAATAAAATTTTTAATAGTTGGACAATTGGAATATAGGCGATAGTGAACTTCCAACCCTGTATCTAGTTAAATATTTATTGATAATTTTATTTAGTAAATGTGTGTAAGGCACGACATTAATGAAATGAATCTCGTGTAGATTATCCTTGACAATGGCTTCTTCAAAGAATATAATTGCTGATTTGATAAGGGGCAAAAAATTGGATGGGGATAATTATGAAATCTGGAGTATGAAAATTCAATATGTTCTTAAGGAACAAGAGTCAATAGAAGCTCTAAATAAGACTATGGTGGAACCTGCTGAAGGAACAACTACACAACATATGAGGGACAAAGAGGCTTACAATGCCTGGAAGAAAAAGAACTCCACTATTAGCATTACGTTGCTCAGTGCATGAAATGTGGAATGCTCTTAAAGAGCAATTTGGGGCGACTTCAATTGCAAAGGTACAACAACTAATCATTAAGTTTGATACTTATAAAAAGTGCTCAAATCACAACATGAGGTAGCATCTTCGAGAAATGACCAATATGGTGAATGGACTTAAAGATGCTAGTGTGAACCTCACTAATGAACAGCAAGTGCAAGTTGTTATCGTTGTTATCAGATCCCTACCTCACAATTGAGAGCATATAAAAATTTACTTTACTCATAATGTGAACATAAAGACAATGGTAGATGCTTCACGCCATTTGGAGTTAGAGGAGGACCGTATTGAGGCCTCTAAACCTAGCACAGATGTTTATACGATGACATCTAGCTCCAAAAGCGCTCCCAAGTTTAAGCGTATGTTTCCTTGCAAAAGAAAGAAAGAAAATTATGTCCTAAAGAAAGGCGAAGGTGCTCGTTTTGAAAAATTTAAGAGTCTTCATGGCAAGGGTAAGGGATCAACTCGTAATCCCTCAAAAAAGAAGAACATGGTGAATGTAAAGTGTTATAATTGTGGCAATAAAGGAAACTTTGCACGTGGCTGCAATGAATCAAAAAAGGTACATGCCCTAAATGTATTTTTAAATGCTATATATGTTTTGAGTTCAATATTCTTGATTGAATCTAATCTTTCGTGGACTGTTGATTTAGGAGCCATAGACCATGTAGCAAGAGACAGAAGTTCATTAATGGAATATCATTGAATACCATGTAGAATTAAGTGGATCTATATGGGAAACAATACAAAAGTTGAAGTTAAAGGCATTGACACCTGCAAATTGTGTATTCATGGTAGTCAAATCTTATATTTATATGATGTATTGTTTATATAAAAAATTCAACGAAATCTTGTTTCTATACTTGTTCTTCTTAGTTATGGTTTTGCTATGTATTTTCATGACACAATGTTTGAACTATTTTTAAATTCAATATATTATGATTGTGATAATTTACAAAATGGTTTAATTGTACTTGATGTAGATTATGATCTTTGTAGCAAATTACAAAGTACCGGTTTTTTCCTCATTACTTCTTCTAGAAATTTGCATGAAGAAAAGAATATATGACATGCAAGATTAGGCCATATAGGACAACATAAATTGGATAGATTAGCAAAATAAGACTTATTGATCTAAATTGCAAAAGTGAATCTACTAACTTGTGTAAATTGTCTGGGAGGGAAAATGGTAAGAAAGCCATTTGGCAAAGCGATTAAAGTTGAATATCCATTGCATTTAATTCACTTCGATATATGTGGTCCAATGAATGTTAGGGTCAGGCATAGAGGTGTTTATTTCATTACTTTCATTGATGACTATACTCGTTTTGGCTTTATCTATTTGATTTCTCACAAGTCAGAGGCTTTGAGTGCCTCAAAAGATATTTGAACTTAGTAGAAAATCAATTAGACCAAAAAGTTAAAACATTAAGAACCGATAGGGGTCGCAAGTATTTGTCTGAACAAATTAAATTGTTGTGTGATGAAAAAGGAATTGAGAGACAATTGATCATTCCATATGCTCCAAAACAAAATGGTGTTGTATAAAGAAGAAATATAACTCTTCTAGAAATGGTTAGGTCAATGATGGTAAGGGCAAAGTTGTCAATCACCTATTGGGGTGATACATTGTTGACAGTTGTCTATCTACTCAATTTAGTACCCTCCAAATATGTACCTTATACCCCATATGAATTATGGACTGGAAGGAAATATAATCTAAGTCATTTGAGACCCTGGGACGTGCAACTTATGTTCATAATCCTTCTCACAAACATGGAAAATTGGGTTTCAGAGACAAAAAGAATATATTTGTAAGATACTCAAAACACTCAAGGGAATATGTTTTTATTGGTGATCAGATAAGTGGGAGTGTTACCGAGTTTGAATCTCAAGATGTTTTTTTCTTAGAAAATGAGTTTCCTAGCAGGGGAAAGACAAATCAGAATTTGTCTCTTTATGAAATTGAGGATCATGACGATTTCATAGTTCAAAATTGTCTAATACATTTATTTAAAAATGTACCTAGGGAATTTGATCCAAGTGGAAGCAAGACGAGAGTTCCTGAATCTGTTTCACGTGAACCTCAAATTAGAAAAATTAGTCATGGATACGTACCTCAGCATCATTTTAATGTTGCAGGTGAAGTTTTTCTAATTGCCCCACAAGATGAGAAAGAACCTAATTCTATCGAAGAGACTTTTTCTGGACCTGCTAAAGAAAAATGGCAAAAGGCAATGGAAGAAGAAATTGACTCAATGAAATCAAACCAAGTTTGGACATTGGTTGATCTTCCAAAGGATTGCAATGCTATTGAAAATAAATGGGTTCTAAAAATCAAGCACAAAGCTAATGGATCCATTGAGAGATATAAGGCACGTCTAGTAGCCAAGAGATATACTTAGTTGGAAGGAGTTGACTATGAAGAAACTTTTTTTTCCTATTATAATATTTACCTCTATTTGCCTTATCCTACCAATAGTGGCCAGTTTAGATTTGGAATTACATCAAATGGATGTAAAAACGATATTTCTAAATGGCGAACTGGAAGAGAAGATTTATATGGAATAAGCCAAAGGTTTTATAAAAGAGAGTCAAGAGCACAAAGTGTAAAGACTCATAAGATCCATTTATGGATTGAAATAATCTTCTAGACAGTGGTATTTAAGATTTCATCAATCGATTATCTCATGTGATTTTCAAATGATTGATGAGGACCATTGTGTGTATGTCAAAAGATCTAACAATAAGTTTGTAATCTTATCTCTTTATGTTGATGACATACTTTTGGCTGGGAATGATAAGAAGTATCTTTTAAGTATCAAAGAATGGTTGTCCTCTAATTTTGAGATAAAGGACTTAGGCGAAGCAACATATATTCTTGGTGTTAAGATTAAGAGAGATCGTTCAAATAAGTTGTTAACTCTTTCTCAAGAGCCATATATATGAAAGATTTTTTAACAATTTCATATGCAAGATTTCAAGTCTGTAGATACTCTAATTGCTAAAGGCGAAGGTTTAACTAGAAATATGTGTCCTAAAACTCCGCAAGAAAAGGAACAAATGCCTAGAGTTCCTTATTTTAATGTCGTGGGTAGTCTTATGTATGCTATGATGTGCACAAGACCAGATATTTGCTATGCAGTTGGCATGGTGAATAGATATCAATCAAACCCAGGCCTACCCCATTGGAAAGCCATAAAAAGGATAATGACGTACCTGAATAGTATAGTGGATTATTCCCTCTGTTATCAAAGAAAAAATTTGCACCTTGAGGGATATACTGATGTTGATTGGATATGAGATTTAGATGAAAAAAAATCTACCTCTGGATATACTTTTGTACTTGGCAATAGAGTTATTTCTTGGAGTAACAAGAAACAAACTTGTGTAGCTTTGTCTACTATGCAAACTAAGTTTGTAGGATTATCAGTTGCAATGAAAGAATCTATTTGGTTGAAGAGATTTCTGAACCATTTGAGAGTTGTGAATGACTTGTCGAATTTTGTTATTGTGAATTGTGAAAGTCAAACTGCAATAACATTTACTAGGGATCCCAAATATCATTCAAAGACCAAACATATTGACACAAGATATAATTTTGTGAGAGATATTATTACACAAAAGGAGGTGAGCTTGGAATATATCTCTACACACAAAATGATAGCAGATGCGTTCACAAAACCCATTCCAAGATATTTATTTTAGAGTCATGTTAAATCCTTGGGAATGCGTAGATGTTAATTTTATCTTTTTTTGGCTTTGTGAATATTGATATATAATATTATTATTTCCCCAATTTATGTCAATAAATTATTCATTTTTTTTTTATTAATGTCAATTGTGTTTAATATACAAATTTATAATGCCTACACATATATATATATATATAATGCTCCATGCATATTGCTGAGTGCAATAATCAAAGGTATGTCGGACATATAGTTGGCTTTCTCACACAAACAACCACATCTATGACTAAGTGGTGCACAGATGAAAGATAAATTTTAAGTATATCATAAAGGCAAGATAATGAGAACTCAAACTTAAAACAAAATCACCTTGATGAGTTATCAAGATGAGACTATAAAGGATAGTCAAAAGGTGAAAATTTATTTCTCACCTTACCTGTCTAGGAATGCTAGGTGAGAGTCCTACTTAATAGATATGGAGTGTTCCGGTCGGATAAAGCATATCTGGAAAAACGATTGAATTATGATGGAAAGATTTCAAAAAGAATGAAAGATCTATTTGAGTGTCACATTTAAATGTATTCACATGCCAAAAAATTATAATAATTCATTGAATTATAATTGTGAATGCAGTTTTTATTGAAAAAGTGATAAATTAAATTGAGATCTAAATATGAATAAATGTGACTTGATAGTTCTGGAATATAGCATATAGATTCTACTTAAATAATGGAGTTGCTATATATACCTAACAATTATATAGCAACGAGCTCTCGAAAAAAGAATATGTTGGTCGCACGGCCTATTTGTCAGTATGGAACTCACTGAAAAATGAGAGTATATGAACCCATTATGTGTGAGTAGGAGATGAAGGAAATCCGGGTTGTGTACTCAGATAGATCCGCCCATAACGAGTTCGGATCTAGTATCAAATCTAGATCCAGATCCAAACCCAAACTTGGATCTGCAACTGCACACAGCAGTTGTAGAAGAAACTGCCAATGGCAGTTGAATCTGTTATTATTTTCTCCAACTGGAAGTCACTTGGATACTATTTTCAGAAGGGTGAAAAACTCTTAAGAGAACTGACAACAAAAACTTTGTGTGTGTGACTCTTAGGCTGTGGATATAAACAAAACTCATTGTGCTTTTGTTTACACTAATAACTCAACTGTTTGATTCTATCTTCGTTGTGCAACCAAGTAAATCCAGTTTGATTTAATATCTTGTTTGGTTTATTTTCTAACATTTTTTCTTCTTATGAATCTACTGTATATATTTTGCTTTTCTCTCCAAATAACACAGTAACTTTCTCGTTGGTTTGGAAAATGTTGGCAAGGGGACCTGGAAGAGCATCTCCATGCTTACCATGCAGACTAGAACCTCAACAACTGGAAGAGTATATCATCTATGTTCAGCCGCTTCAGCGTGCAGACTAGGACCCAACCCAAGTTGGTAGCCATGCTGAAACTTCATTCGTCTCAGCAAGAAGTCTAACCCCAAATAAAATGACAACTATTGTACTTGTTTTAATTAAAGACAGTTTGATGGCCACAGATTATAGGGACTTTTACAATCAGAATTTAAATTTTTTTTTAAGAGGAAACCTATATATAAGTGTGTTTATGTGTTTACTTGGTGTGCGTGATTTATGCACCATTATCAAACATAATTTCTCTATATCAACAGATGTGTTTTCCAATTATAATTATATATGATGAGAAGGATCCAACCATTTGTTTAGAAAAGCATTACTCCTTAAAGATGTTTTTTTAAGAAATTTTGTACTTGTGCATATGAGCCTCTTTTTCTACTCAAATTATTCTACACAAGTTATATTCGGGCTTCTTTTGTATTGTTGTGCTTTTTTAGTGCTTTATTATGAATATAATATTGATAAAAGAAATGTTTGGTGACTGAATATATCATTGTGCTTATTATGTGAAAATAAGTAATAAATATTTGATTAAATCGTATTATTGTGCTCAGAGATGTTAGTTCTTGCCAGCTTAACTCGTGTTTGACCAATCACTGATGGATTGGGCCGGACTTGCTTTGCTTGTTTTGTGATGGAAAGGCCTAACACAATCAATATGAGCCTGCCAACTTGATAAGCCCATTTTTTAAAAACTTCTATATATATATATATAGTTTTAAAATACCTTTCAAATTGGGAAAATTATACTCGTACCTTTGAGGTTAAAACTTATTTGTGGGTAATATCCCTAAAATTCTTTAAAAAATGCATTAACCTCCTTAACTTTACAAAATTTATTGCACTAAATGCCCTCGTGAATTAACCCTAATTAAATTTTTAAATATGAGAAAAGTACCCTTTATCTATTTCTCGTTCATCTTTTTTTTTTTTTAATTTGTCATACCTCCTCACTATTCAAAATTCGACAATATAATTAGGAAAGATGAAAAAGTCTTGTCATTGATTGGAGCCCATTGACCATTGGAAAAGGAGAAAATCTCGTCATTGACTACTAGAGACTACCCATCGCTAGAGAAGGGAGCATCCATCCTATATCTCTTTCTCCCCCTGATGAGACCCAATTCATATGGTTGAAGAAGAGCCCAGCTATTGGGTTCTTTAATCAAGGACCATTGGAACATAATTGAAAAACCAAAGATAATTGGTTGCATACCCATTATTTCTACACTATAGATGGATTTTCAAAACCATTTGTAGGCTCTTCAAACAGGGAGATATCATCCCCAATTGAAAATTTTGTTGCTCCCTTAGGAAATTACCACTCTCCTGAATTGAATTGAATTGAATAATAAATAATATTTAAGATTAATAATAAATATAAATAAAAAAATATAGCAAAAATAAATAAAATGAGGTATAAGACAATTTATAGTAGTTCGATATCTCCATACACATCTGCTCTATTTTTCTAAGGTTAACCACCTTAGGAGTTCCACTAAATCAATTTCACCAAAGTTTCTACACTAAGTCACTTGAAAACTAGGTACACACCTAAATTACAAAGAATTTTAAGCAACTACTATACCAAAGTTTCTACCCTAACTTATCTTGAAAATTAGATTCATCTAAATTTTAATGGTTTTAGGAAACCTATACAATCCTTAATGATAATTTAAATACTTACAAATAATTTATCCACACTTAGATATAAATAAGCAATTAAGCACAAAATATACAAGACAATAATATTTAAATAAATAAATAAACGATAACCTTAGTTTGAATGGAGAAGATTGAATTCGATTTTATGATCTTTTTTTCTTCTCCTTCCTTATGACTCTTCGATTGATGTGCAATAATATTTCAAGAGGCTCAAATTACTTGAATATTAAGTTGAGAGCGTTTGAGATCTTTTTGATATTTTAAATATATAATATGTGCAAAAAATGATAAAAAAAAATTATGATAATGTTTAAAAGAGTTAATTACGACCAAAAAAAATTATAACATCATATTAAATATCAAGAATAATTATTATATTTTTTCAAACATCAAAAATTTGTTTACATTTATCCCAAACCTTAAGGTAACGTGTAATTTCCTAAAAAAGGGCCAAATGAGAAACTCCTTTTTCCTAGAAAAAATTATAGGAAGCTTGACTTAAAAGGCGACCTTATAACGGAATCCAAATAAACTAAAAATCATAAATTTGTTGATAGTGTTTCATTGTCTTCCACTTAAAATCATAAAATTTAAGAGTTAGGACTACTCATAATTTTTTCTTTCAGTTTTAGAAAAAAAATAATATTTGATAAAATACAACTTTGTTTTACAACTACTTTAGAAACAGATTAAGCTGCTTAACAACAAAAACAACAGCCTCCTACTTTTTTTTTATATAAAAAACGACACTTATATTATATAATACATTTACTAATTATTTTTTAATATTAATAAACACGATGTCATCTTCAATTACCAAATATTCCTTTCATAGTAAACCCCAACATACCAAAAAAGCCCCAAATATTATAAAGCAAAACAATGCCAATAGGGGAATGGCCCACAATTGCAAATGAATCCAAAATCAAACGATTCCAATCAGAAATAATTGACCCAAGCCAGCTTTGGTGTTCTAACTTCATAAAACCAAAGCTTCTTTCTCGTCACATTATAAGGTCATAAATTCATAGCTGGATCCAACGATTGGGATTTGGGAAAGCCGTCACCATTCAGCCATGCTCCTTTGCTGCTGCTGCTGCTTTCATGTCCAAAGTAGAAACTACAGCATTATTATTATTCTTATTATTAAGGCCTTATCAATTATCATCATGGCACTTGCCAAATCTTGAAATGAAACTATCCCCTTCTTCTCGGAAACTATCCCTCCCTCCACCAATGACATTCTCATTTGGCAATTCTTTCCTACTTTGTCTCCTCAAATACCCTATTATTTTGTATCAATTTTCTTTACAAAAATTATGTAAGAAAGAGAGAGTTCCTATTTCTAAATAAGATATAGTTAGTAGCCATTACATTAGAAGATGGTTTACTTTTTTTTTTTTTCCCCCCTCTCAAAATGAGAACCCTTTTGTCTAAAATTAGTCTCACCTAACCCCTTGCTTTGCCTATGAGACTAAATTTCTTAATGCTAATTTGATGCCCCGCTATTTGCAAAACACGTAGAGCTTGTCTAGACCACTGTACATAACCACCTCCAATGAATTATCGGTGATGTAATCATCAACCACCAAAGTGAGAGCTCAACAAAAGTCAAACTCAATCAGGGACTAAAAATCTCAAGGTTCTAGTGTCTTGTCCCGTGAAAGACTTAAATGACTGCCCGCCATGCTTTGCCTTTGTTTTGTGACAGAATGGCTCCCATTTCTCAGGCTCCAATCTCAAGAGAATGGTTGGCCCAAGGCCATGCTCAACAGCTCATCACCATCTGGCTCAGATCTGGCCACACTGCCCCTTGCAACTGGTAAGTGATCATATTTGCTAATCACCACCTGAATCTTACCATTTAGGATTTCTCAGCTTTCTTATGTCAACATTGTTGACATATAATTTTTTAAACCAGAAACAAGGTTTTCTGGTCTCAGCCCTTTGAACAGGGAGGAAGTAAGAAGAGAAAAGGGGCAAGGGTTGAATCATGTGAGAAAAAGCACTATTTTGGAAAGAAAAAGAAGGCAAGACATAATAATTGCTGAAAATTAGTCAGATATTGGTCAGAAGGAATCCATGTGGTGGACTTTGAAACTGTAGATATTGTCCATGAAAGTACCATCTACCTACCTTGAACTTTTCTTCCTACTCACGGACTTCATGGGGAATCAAAGAGCTCTTTTAAGACCTTGCAAATCATTCTCAACACATATACAAACAAATAATCTACAGTGGAGCTCCATAAATTGCTTGAAACAACTACTTCAAATCATACCGAACATATCAGGAAAAAGATCCTCAGCCTCGGGGACCATTACCATTAACCATCTCTCTAGCAGAGCCATTGAAAGCCATTCTACCATTTAATGGCTTTCTTTTATTGTTATATTTCCCATGACTACAGGTCTTGCTTTCTCTTCCAACCACAGAAGTTACATCATGCTCCTGAAATATCCAGGAACAAGTATTTAAACTAATATATTGACTCATACAAACTTTAATTTCCCAGCGGCAACTACGCCACATGGTATCAAGGAAGCCAGCCTATCAACCAGAAACAGTACTTTCATCAAAGTGGACCAAAGACTTGGTACAAAATGTTGGCCAATAATGCACAACGTGTGCAAAACATGAGCATCAGATAAAGGTATTTGCGCAGTCATACAAGAAAGGATAAATTAAAAATGAAAGTACAGTTCCAAAGTCAGAGGAGCTTCTATTACAGATAAGATGCATAGGACAATTAATTTGGAAAAATAGGAAAAGACTGGCAAATGCTTACGTGACAAAAGTAGATAGAACAGAAGAAGTTTTAAACAGAAAAGGTAGGATAAGACCAAGAAAAACTTGGCGGAAAGCTCTTATGCATAATATGCATTATAATAGCCTATAAAAGATGTGACCATGGATAGAGATGACAAACTGGGACCTGTGCACGTGAACAACCTAGTAGGATTAATGCTTTATATGTTGTTGACAGTGTTATTGAACAGCCTGTACTCTCAACCCTATGAAGAAGTTCTGATTAAGGAATTGAAGACTTGAAGTCTTGTTCGTTAGGTTTGTTCAAGAAACAAGATAAGGGGAGAGCAGGTAGGTTAGCTCTTCACAAGAGAGCTCTTAAGAGATTTCCATCACAGACAATACACACAAATAAAGCTAGTTGGTACACATGCACTCCAAATCTCATCCACCCAAATTTAACAGGACTTTCATTCACTAGTTTGTGGCCGCTGCAAACATAAAACCATGTGACTGAACCTTGTAGGCTAATGTTCATTAAACATTGATTTTACTCCTATCAGCTATTTCAATTCCGTTTCATAAGCATGATTCAAATTTGAAATAACTATCTTTGCTTTTAGAGCTTTGACACAAGAAATAGAATTAGAATCTTTCTCTGCCTGGATTTTAACAGAGAGAACAATTTGAACAGTAAATGCACCTCAGGCTTTGCGTGCTTCTACTTGAAAAGTACAGGCCCAACGCAAAGGGCAAAAGAAAGGAGGGGAGACAAATAACAGAAGTCATTTCTTGTGACTTTCATAAAGAAACCTACAAATTAAGCTCAAAACTTTGTCAGAGATTTAGATAAGACCGTAATCGAGATTATCTTTCAATAATAACTGAGATTCCGTTTTGACTGTTTAATTGACTAGATAAACAAATTAGCCATTGGAATATGGCAGAGCAGATGGTTAACAATTCTTCGGACTTCATATAGTCAAAAGTAATAAGACAGCAGTTGGAATTTTCATAGCAGTAGCAGTGGCATATCTAAGGATGTCCTTAAACCGTTTGTCAGCAACCTATCTAGGAGTAGGAGCTCACTATGATTAATACTAAAATCCAACGACTCTAAACTTCTAGACTGTAGTAGGAATAACACTAAGACAGCAAAAAGCAGATTTGAGACAGCTTTGAAAAGAGATACTTCTATTGAAAGTGCTGAGGAGGGTAACTCATCATCACCCAATTTTTTATGATTAAATGCAGAGGGAACCTGAATACAACATTTCCCTTTCTTTGCCGTTTAGAGTCAAATGTACATCTCATTTTAGATTAATAACAAACGAAAGAAATAAAAAACTAAAAGAAAAGGATGAAATGTTGGGAAAAATTTACAATTTGATAAGCAAAGACCAGAACCTTATCTAGAAAGCCATTCCCATATAAAGGATCAAATTCAGCCTTCTTCCTGCCCACTAACAGCTCAATTTTCCTGTAAAATGAAAGATAAAGGAACATAAGGAAGCTGAAAATAGTTTATCCTTTTTTATTGTTTAATTTTATTATTTGTTAAAAGAGGTGATAGAGAGTTTCCCAGTAACAGGCAGATATACCTATAATGGAACTGAAAAAAGGGATTCTTCACCACATTGAAACAAAAACCCTATGCTGTGGATATACTCTACTAATGACTCAATATTGTTGATCAAAAAGTAGGTACAGGACCATGAATGGACTGATTAGTCATATGAAGATGGAAAACTTACCCAGCAGAAATACAATGTCATGTATTCTTGTGAAAATCGGTAAATCAAGCTTTCACATAGTCTGCACCACTGCGCTTCCGTTTGTTTGACTTCGAGAAGAAGCATATCTGAGCCCAGCTCTTTTTCTGCTTAACTGTTTGCGATTTGGCATCCCTCTTTGCAGCCAGTTCACCCATATACTGAACAACAGCCTAAGGAGCAGCAAACAATATTGATCAGGAAATAGAAGCTACAAAAGAAACAAAAACAAACAAACAACCAGTTGCAGGAAAAATGAGAAAGAATAATACCTGTGCTCCCATCTCAGCTACATTTCTTGGCGGCACCTCTAATGGATTCCCTTCCACTTTCAGAATGCGTAATTGTGATAGCATCCTGAATGAATCTGGGAGAGTTCTTATCTGGTTGTTACTAATATCCAACTCTTCAAGCAACTCAAGGTTCCCTATGGACCTTGGTAGGGATCGAAGATCAGCAAAATTGTTGCTAATGTTTATCTTGACAAGCGTGGTAGCAAAACATAAGCTCTCAGGCACTGATTCAAGCTCGTTGAAACTTACATCAAGCTCCTTCAAATTTGACAAGGATGCCATAGTGGTAGGCAATTGCCTGATATTATTGTACCGCGCAGACAGTATTTCCAGGGACGCAATTCGTCCTACAGCTTCTGGAATGGCCTTAAGCCTGTTGTAGTCTGCACGAATCTCCCTGAGCGAGGAACACGGACCGATGGCATGCGGAATTTCTTCAATATTGTTAGTCTCTACATTCAATTTCTTTAGACTAATGAGTGATCCAATTGACTCTGGAAGTGCGTGGAGATTATTTGAGCTCAAATCAAGCTCCTCAAGACGGACTAATCTAGCAAAGGTTGCAGGCAGATAAGTTATCTGGTTCCCACTCAGGTCAAGAAAAACCAGCGTAAGGAGATCTCCAATGGAATCTGGGAGTTCGGTAATTCTGTTTGAACGCAAATCCAATTTCGTCAATGATGAGAGGCCTCCAATTGTTACAGGAAGAGCCACAATTCGATTATCAGACAAATCTAGGGTGATTAAACTAGACAACTTCCCTATTGAATCGGGAAGCCATTCAATTTGGTCCATCAATTTGTTCCTCAGACTGAGATCCCGAGTCCCTTTCTTTGAGGACACTTCAATTAAACTAGCAAGCTTTATTAGACTCAATTTTTCACCATCTTGACCTGGAAAAGCAAACCATTTGTGTGTAAATACAAGGCTTATATCAAAACCACCAGGTTCATATAATTACCAACAATGTTAAAAAAAAGTTCAATCGTATCCACAAACACTAAAACTAAAAAACCAAGACGAGATGAACATGATCAAAATGTAGATGATACGATCCCAACTCACCTGAGGTGCTCGGAGATTTTAAAGATGAATCTAAAATCTGGGTTTTTAAAGCATCTCCAGATCGAAGGCCAACTCCAATTCCGTCAGTATAGAACGTTGTCTTTGCCTTTTTCACATAACTATCGTCCTTGCTAAACAGTTCTGAAGGTTTAGCAGGCTCTTTGTCATAGCATGAGCCTGAAGACGAGGCGGCAACTGCACCAACTGAACTCAAACTACCAAGTGAAAGTGAAGCTGAATTAGAAACAGACAAACTGCTTGAATCCGTGGAAGAATTAGAAGCGACGGAGTGAGCGGCTAGGAAGGAATTTGACTCTGACGGCGAAGAAAGGCATTTGGAGGCTCTCTGGATCAAATCGTCGAACACCGAGTGGACGTTCTCCAGATCGAGCAATTTCAGGGCCTCTTTCTTCTGTTCCTTGCTCTGAAAATGAACCAAATTCTTCTGCATCTCTTGCAACACCATGAACAGCTCTTCCGGCACGCGGGGAGTCTTCCTCTGCTTCGCAATGGCCTCGAGCCTCGCCTGGTCTTCCTTCTCCACGTTCCGGATCAATGTCTTCGCCGCCTCAACCTCGTCAATTCCAGGCCTCGCCGGCAGAGATCTGTGAATTCGCATGATCTCCTCCACCACCTCGTCCACCGACTTCGGAGACCAATCCATTCCCTTTCCAATCCCTATTTTCCGAACCCCCCCAAACAACCAAATCTCAGCAATTCACTCACAGAAAAACAAACCAAGTAAACCAAAACAAAGCAAACAAGGAGATTCTAGAACCAGCAGCAACGTAGACGGATTAGGAAAAGGCCACTCGAGTTAACTAAATAATTTAAGGCAATAAAACAACACCCTGTTCATTAGCTTTCTTTTTCTCAAGGAAACAAACACAGACGCATCATCGTAGAAACAACGACCAGAAAGCAAATAGAAATGAACCTTCTCGGCGACGGATCACCAACACCAGAAGAAAGCAAATAGAATCTGGGAATCTTCGCCTCTTCCTGCTTTTAAGGTGGCAAATCTGCGGGAGCAAAACCAGCTGCTGTGAGATAGCTCAGTAGTGGTATCTTCGTCGAACCCAAGCTTCAGTCACGTCGAAATATATATATATATACATATATAAATGCGCGCACACACACACACACATCTACAGTGCTGGATTTCTCCATTTGAAACAGTAGATTTTAGCTCCAAGATTTACACATCTATATGGAGAGCCTGGTCCGATACTTTGATCCGAACCGTGAACGCGATTACGACCGATCGCTTATCGCCAGCGTGTACGCTTTCTGGGCATTCCCATAATTGCCCCTGCCTCCTTTCGCTCACAGTCACAGCCGCCCCTCTACTATTTTTAGAATAATTTGTTATGCCAAACAAACAACATTTCTTACAAATTTTTTTAATATTATTTATTTATTTATTTATTCCACGTAAACTTTTATATAGATCCTTTCTTTAAATTTCTATGTCATTTTAACCATTACTCTCTTATCTAACCTTATTAAGTACGAATTTATTTTTTATTTTGATTTTTTTATTTATTTTATTATTTAAATAAACACTCATTTTGATGTACTAAAGTTTTTATAATTTTTAAATATTATTTTTCAAATTTTTTATTTTAAAATATATCTATTAATTATTTATTAAATATTAGGTACATACATTCATCTAAATAAGATCATTGAAGTGTGTCTATAAATATTTGTATAATAAGATTTTGTTATATTATCTGTATCGAGTAACATATCCCTTAGACTGCTTTATGATAATCAATAATTCAACTCATTTTCAATCAAGTCTTACTCTCTCATTTCTTTAGGAATTATTATTTATTTGATAGCTTAACACATGTACTTTTTATTTATTTATGTGTTTTCATAACACAATATTTTATTACTCAAGTGACAATATATATACATCACCAATACATAGCAGGATTCATCATAACTATGCTTATGGAGCTAAGATTATAATTTGGAACAAAATAAAGATAATATATTGATAAGAATGTTAGACTATCAAAAAGCTATCATATCTTACTTAAGTTGGGATAGTCTCTTTCGAAAATACCATACTTTGAGGCTTGACGTTCATAGTGATATCATGCTCACTTTTGGTACTCCAGAGAAACAAATATTGATGGAACCTATATTTGGTTAATAGATACAATCGATCCATAATAAAATTCTATATAGCTTTTATGTACCTTTATTTTTAATAAGCGGTCCAACTTTCAATGGGGGGCAAAGCATATCACTTCTAGTTTCTATATAATTCTCATGTATGTAAAAACAAATCTATCTTTGATTTTTTCTACAATCAATCTTCTTATTAATAATCAATATTTTTTAGAACATTTATTACACGAGTACATTTTTATGAAAAAATAAAACATTTCATAAAATTATTTAGTAAATATTTTCAAGTCATTCTATGATTATTCAACTATATTTTCATACATTATGTTAGATATGGACGAAAATTCTTTTTTGACGATAAATAAAAACATTATCTTATCAATTTATAATAATATTATTATTTTTATACGTAGTGTCAAGTATCCAACCAATCCCTCAAAAATCCATAAAGTAGTTAAGTTAGGAAACTAATAAATTTATTTTTTTTAGCAAAACAAAAGGTACAGAAAACTAGGGTGAATGAGTGATAGCAAATTTGGAGCTCAACACGTGGCACCGGAAGGCTGGTCCTCCATAAAATTGACACGATAACACCTAATCGCAACGTTGCCCCCAACAGCTAATGGATTGAAAAGCTAATGAAGGACCCTAGAAAGGTGTCATCACTGCTTATCACCCATTGAAACGACCTCCGATCTCCACGTGTGAGACTACATAGAGGATTTACGGGGATGCAAATTAGGCAAATGTACAAATTGAGTTTTACTAAAAAACTCCATAAGTATAGATTGAGCAAATTAAACTTTATCTATAGAATTTGTTGTGTGGGCTTATTTCTGTTGAGTTTGTCACTAAGCTTCGTTTTTAACCTTTTGTTGGGCTTAGACTTTGGTCTTTGCTGTTGTCAAGTAAATCGCAAGATGTGCTTAGTTAATTAGGGTTTGAAGTGAGATCCACTAATATCACCACTAAAATTATTTAAAAAAAAAATAAATATCTTTTCTAATAATTGAACCCACGTTCATGGTCTCCAACATAACATATAGCAATCTCCTTTGCCACCCAACTATATGCCGAGGGCTCTCAACCTCTGCTTTTTTATTGAGTTTGAACTTCGACCTTATAATATATTTAGTGTTATATCTAACTCTCTTAAATTTTCCTAACTTGGGTCTAGTTTGTTGCACTTTGTCCATTGACTCTGAACTATTTACCTATTTGGCTTTGGGTGCATTCAACAACCATTTTAACGTCTTGATTGACTTTAACTTTTTTACACTTACATAATCACAAGTTGTAATAATTAATCTAATGATAAATTTAATAATATTATTTTCATTTAACACGAAGATTGATGTTATTCTTTAGAAGTTTAGTTTTTTTCATTTACAACATCTCTAGATTTATATTGAATATCTGGATAGGTTCTCAACACATAAAAAATATTTATAAATTATCATTAAATATTATTACATTAGAGTAAAGTCTCACTGAGTGAGTTTTTTTTTTTTTTGCGCTTAGATGACCCAACTTCACCTGAACACATTTAAACATGTGAGATAATTATTTAACACTCATGATGATTAGATAAAATATTTTATGCATGATTTATATTACGATATAAGCATGACCAATCTTTTGTAGTGACCAGAGATAGGTTCATGAATTGCAAAGAATCATCTTTTTTATATATATATATATATTTATTTATACTTGCATTTCAATTTTTGAGGGAAAATTTGTCACTTCTTTTGGAATTTTTTATAAATAAATTCCTTTTAAAATTTAAAAGCAAAAAATTGAAGTGTCACTAGTTGGAAAAAGTAAGAGAAATAGAATGAAAAAAGTAAATACAAAGAATGTTCATATATTTCTTTAAATAGATTAATCATTTTTTATATCTCGACTTCCATAATTTATGAGTGTTAGATTATAGGTGTTATAACACTCTATTTTCTTTTCAAGATATTATCACTCAATTTTTTATTTATACAAATAATGAGTATTAAATATATTTAATATATTTTTTACTAACCTTAGGTACCTAATGCTTTGACAATGAGTTTCTTTTTCAATATGCTACAGATTTTCAATGGTTCTATTGTCTGGTTCACCTACTTATCCTTGAGCAAAGTTTTTCCTTTTTTTTTTTTTTTGGGGGGGGGGGGGGGGTACTAATGTTTTTGGCATCACCTTGAAATTTGCTTTGGCTTTAGAAGTTCTATTAGAAACGCCATAGAGCCGTAATTTGGGAGGCTTATGGAAGTGAACTTCAACCCTAAGGTGAGAAACTTTCATCCATAGCATGAGAGGGGATTGAAATGCGTGCAAAGAAAAACTCTTACTGTCGAATAAATTTTTAAAATTTGATCAAATGTTTTTGCTCGCATAAATGAATTGAACCATTTCTCTTATTTAATAAAAAATTACGAGCGTCTCAAAAAAAAGAAAGTGGATGGAAGAAAAAAATATGAAAAAAATTATTTTTTGAAATACAAAAATAATTTCTAATTCACACTTACAATTATCATAAGTATCGTATTTTTTCAAAGACTGTCAACTCACATCAACAGAATCATTTGTTATTTTAATAGAATAGTGATTTATTAGTTTAATCGCAATTGAGAATTTATTAAAATTCAACAATGGAAGCCGGAAATTCTTAAAGAAATCGACCTCAAATGTTCAAAATATTACATATTTATTATTAATTAATAAAATATTAAAATATTATAAATAATATATAATTAATATACTTTATCAAAAAATGAAAAACACTCCTTTAACATAACCCTTTAATTTAATTATTATTTTTGAGTAATTGGATAGTTTATTTGCATACGCAAACTTGTAACAAAAGCACCACTGAAAGACCCCTTGAATTTAATTCCTTAAATTATGGATAGAAAAAATTATGCTAAAAATAAGTAGCACTTATTATTTACTATATTTCCCTTTTTTTTTCTTTAATTAGAAAGGGCATTAGGAATACAAGAAAGACATTTTGTCTAAATTCAAAGTTTAAAATGCACTTTAGGCAACACGGTGGGAAAAATAAATAATAAGAGATGGCAGAGAGAGAGAGAGAGAGAGAGAGACAGAGAGGCGGGCTTATCTGGAATAACGGCCGCAAGTTCAATAGGATTTTTGGGGTTTGATGGAGAGTGAGTGTTGCCGCGCGTGGAGGATTGGAAACCGACGCCGGGCCCGACGGACGGCAATTAATGAATGGAACCGGGAAATGAACCAGACGTCGAGTATCGGAGGGTGGGGGGACACGTGTTGGAAGGTGAGAAGGTAACACATGTCCAGCTGGCAATGCCAATCTAACCATGAACCAGCTGGCGTTGCCAGTTCGGCCCTCGGCTCAGCTGGATCCCAGACCGTTCGATGATGATGGTTGTCACATTCACGATCCTCTCCCCCTCTGCATCTGCTTGCTTTCTGGGCCTCTGTCCGCGACCGCGTGTTAGCTGTTGGGTTAGGTGAAGCTTCCGTGTGGCCACGCTCACGTGCACTGCCACTGCCTACGACCTATTCCCTCTCCCAATCCTGAATTCACACGTAGACGATGCAGCGGCTGTGCTACGCTATGTTCCGCCACACCCCATTTACCGTGCATTCACCCCTCCCGCCGCCCCCCAATTAAACCACTAGCAAACACGGTGATTTACGGGATAAATCATACTAAAGTTCTGAAAATATTGAAGTCTTTTTTAATTTGATCTTTAAATTTTAATTTTTTATAAAATGATAATAAAATTTTAAAATATTTTATAATATGATCACTAAAATAATTTTTAGATGATTTTTTATCAAAATTGATATAGTAATGGTCACATCATCGCCACGTCAACACCATATTATCGCCACGTCAGTAATTTCAGTTAAAATTCATTAAAAAATCACTTTAGTGACCACAGTATAAAATATTTTAAAGTTTTATTATCACTTTACAAAAAATTAAAATTTAGTGATCAGATTGAAAAGAACTCTAAAATTTTATGATATTTGGTGTGATTTACTCGTGATTTACGCTCATGCTATATTAATTATTTGATTGGATTGGTTTTTGTTTTAATTTGGGATGGATTAGTTTAGACTTTTTTAAAACACTTTAATTTTGATTGATTATAAATTAATACAAATTTTGACCTAAAGTAATCTAGCCCAACCCACACATTTATTATAATTAATATTTTATAACATATTAATTATTTAATGCAAGTTCAACCATTCATTCCTAGTTAAGTAGAAAAAAAAATTAATATTTTCACAAATATATAAATTTATACAAACGTTTCAATTTTGGTAATTGTATCCCAATTAACTCAATTGAATATAATTTTATCTAATAATTAAAATTAATTTAGAAGGAATATGTCATTACTAACATAACAAGTCATATGTCTAAAAAAATATATAAAAATGAGACTTACCTGTAAAATTTTATTTTTTATTTTTTCATATGTGTATATATAAATCTAATTCATATATATATTTTTTAATGATAAGTGACATGACACATCGACAATGACATATGTATTTTAAATCAATTTCAAATGTTAGATAAAATTATATTTAATTAGAATACAATTGTCAAAATTAAAACGTTCTGATAAATTTACAAATTTGTAAAAAAGTTTAATTTTTTTTTTTTTGCTATTGACTCTTTATTTTTTATAATATATTATGAATTTTATATTAATTTTTTATTTAATTTTGCATAATATAGTTATTTAGTAAAATTAAATTATACATAATTTTTTTTCTACTTTGACACAATTTGATTAATGGTAGTATTGATATATAAGTAAAATAACATAAAAATCAATGAAGAATGAAATAGAGCAAATGTCTAAAGATCATGAGGGAATGTCTCGAGTTGACATAACTAAGGCTATTTTCATTGTATTTTTCAAGGTATATGTCAAATAATTAGCTTTAGATAAGTGGAGATTTACATCAATAAATTGTTGGTTTGATTTCTTTTCTTAACAGTGAATTAAAATTTCTATCTAAAATTTATTTATTTTATTGAAATCGAGAACACGACCGAGGAGAGATCGTGTGAGGGCGATAATTCAAAATATATCTGATTCTTTAGTCAAACAAATCAAAATGAAAGTACAATACAAATTAAGGTAATAATAAGGTTAATTATATTAAATATCCCGAACGTTTAGCATACTTTTAGGGCTCTTTTCAGTGGGTTAAGATTCAAAGTGAACCTCAACGTCAATTAAGATTTTACGATGAACTTGAGGTAAATATTCAAAGTGGCCAGCCATTACCGATAGTCTTTATATAGAGCTTTTGTGTACATTTCAATGAATTCATGAACGTTGACTCGTTTTAAAAAATAATTTGATTGTATTAATTTAAAGTAAAATATTGCATACTTAAAATATATTTTATATATAAATATAGGCATACATGCATGAACATGAATATACACAATGGTGGAGCTAAGCAAAATTTTTAGTCCGCCCCAAATTATAATTTTAAATCTAACTAAATTATAATTATTTATAATAATATATATAAAAAATCATAAAAACAAAAAAGTTAGCTAGGGCCAAGGCCTCAATTGGCCATAACATGGCTCCGCCATTGAACATGCATATGTACGTGTATGAATATATATTCATAAGTAGATGCGTATGTATCCATAAGGATGTTGTGGGAGTTTCCCTAAATGACATGTCGAAATTCATTTATTAAGCTATTTTATTTTATTACGTTACGTGTTCTTTGTCATCAAAATAATGAAAAAAATATTATTATGATAAATTGTTATCATATAGAAAATATTGTCTCAAAATATTGTTATGAAAATATTGCTATTTTATGTTATGATAAATTGTTATGAAAATATTGTTATTTTATTATGATAAATTGTCTGAAGATGATCAAACTCTTATTAAAATATGTTGAGAATATTGTTATTGTTGTATTCAATAAAGTAGATCTACAATTAACTTAAATTTTTAAAAAAAGGCCATAAAACAGAGTTATTGTCAAACTTGACTTTGTAAAAAAGTTGATTAAGGAGATGTGCAAAAAACTTGGCCTCAAGGGGCATGCAAGAGACTTGGTTGAGGGGTGTGCAAGAGACCTGATTGAGGGGCTTGCAAGAGACTTATGCGAGTAACTAATTGAGTGATTAAAAGACCAAATTACTTCAACTCAAGTGATCTTGCTTGCGAGTCTCTTTTGATGCTTTCAAAAAACTCTCATGGAAACTAATGAGGCACTCGATCATAGTTATTCAGAAGACTCGTACTTCGATATCCTCACCTACAAATCTAGAATAGAGCTCAAAATGTCTGTTGAATATTGTAGCTTTTTCTCCACTTGTTAATCTCTTTTGTCCTATAAAAATGAGACTATTCTTTTAGTAAATGTATGCTCACAACTTTAAGAAAACTATAATTGACTCAAGCATTTAACTCATTTGAGCCACTAACCAATGTCTCATAGAAACTACACTTGAGAGACTCTTATGTACAAAAAAAAAATTAGTATTATATTTTGATAACAACAATTATCATATTTTGAAAATATTTCAAGTATCATATAGATTCTTTGTAATTATTTTTATAATTGTTTATCTATTACTTATATATATATATGTATTGTGTAAAGTTAGATACAATACAACACCAGACGATTAAAACTTCTATATTTTTTTAATATGATATCAAAGTCTACATCCTAACCATTTAAATTTGTAAGTCTTGACAGTAAATTCATCACGATAGATCCTATGGTTTTTTAGACATAAGAATAAAAAAAATATCCACACTAAGAGATATAAAAAAATATTAATCTATAATCCTATATTTAGCATGAAAGCGAATCACTTAATTATATAATGGGCCTTCATATTCGGCTCGACTTCTCGGGGCCCAAAAACGTTATCCATTAGCAACGGGCTCTAATGGACATTTTGACCCTTCTAGCTACCTAAGGGACTATGTGGACCCACAATTCAATTTAGAATGATTTCCTTTTTATTTATTTATTTGTTCTCACCGCCCGGTGAGATATATAAACAAGAGTTAGAAAACCTAACCAGGGTTGAAGAATGAAGGTTGTTAGAGTTAGGGTTTGTGTAGAAGTTTGAAAGGCTACGTGATATCCAACCAGTTTCGTCTGTCTGGCGGCAACGAAACATAACACAGAACAGAGGAGGTGGAGGAGAGAAACTTCCGCTGAAACGCTCTTCTCTGGCTTGGTCCATTGGCGGTAAGCCCTTTATACGTATATTCTGCAAATAGAATCGGTTTTGATAATAACAGGGGTGAGATGATCGATTGTTCTGGTTTTCTCTTTTCGGAGGTCGTGTAGTTTATTCGAGGTTTCTGGTGCCCGGCCATGGGAGTGGAACTGGCGAATCAGAAGTCAGAATTGACAGTAGTCATGGAGGAGGACGGTGCTGATTTCACGGATTCAGAGTTGGTGTGTCGTGTCCGCGACGCCCTCAAATCAGTCTCTCTGGTAAGAATATGATATTTTTATTCTATGGGTTACTGGTAAATGGTGATCCTTTAATTACACATCCTTATTAATTCTACTGGATGCCCTAAGGACTAACGGATAGTTCATAATATGCCACTGATAGATCATTGATTTGGAGGGTCCAGGTGCCAACTCTTGAAGTAGTTAGGCGCAGTTATTGGACCCTGAGCCGAAATTCTTTAACTCTAGCAAACTACTTTTCTCAGCTTAAGTTAGTTTCACCATATTGTGTTTTTCCTCCCTGCAATGTGATTAAATTTGCGAAGGAGGAACCTTGGGCAACCTTTTGAAATAACTCCCGACTACCTGGACTGATTAATTATACAATCCTGATTTGTTGAATGGTACATTGAGTTATTTTTGCGTCAAACTCTTTGTAAATATATAATGCTGATGAACATCGATGTCCCAGGGTGACAGTGACGATTACAATCAGCTTGTTGGTGTTATCCATCGTAGGGAATGCTTCCACCCAGATGAGGTGGCACTACTTGTGGTATGTTTTCAAAGGCCAACTTATTTGATATAGCAACATTTTTATTCTTGTGAAGAATCATCATCCTCAGCCTTTGTTTTTATCTACTTATTATTACTTTTCTTTATGTTATTTTGTTGTTCTTGGGCAGACAAGTTTAAAGGCTTTGTCAGGAGCAGTTTGCTACATTGATAGCGTTCACCACGAGTCTCTTCTTTCTTCAGTAAGTCACTGATGCATGAACTTGTATATTTGTGGCTGTGTTTTGATACCATTCACCTTAGCTTTTTCTAAGTTCATCATGGTTTTTCTTGTCAGGTATTTGGAATGAGCATGTGGAACTATGGGCCTGACGTGATGGATGCAATAGTTGAGCTAATAATATCCTTGGTATGTGAGTTTCATGTGATTTGTGCGTGGTTTCTTGGTGAATCCTTTGTAACTATACCTTTTTTTTGTTAAAATGCAGGCTGGTTCGAGTGGAAAATATGTTGATTCATGCTTAGACATGCTCATATGCAATTTTATCCCTCCACATTCTTTCATAGAATTGCTGAAGCATCCGCGTGGTCTTGCAAGAAAGGACCAAGTTCTTTATCGTGTGCATTCAGCGTTGAAGGATATTACTGATTTAGTGCCTCTTGCACCTTTACGACTATTGCCAATAGTTATCCAGAGAATGCCAAATATTTATAGCAACGAACCTGTGAGTTTCAACTAATGGTGCCAACTTGTAGTTTTTCTTCTATTAAAGTTACCGTTCCACTTCATGAGATTATTAGATTTACTGCTATGTAGCATGTTTTAAAGACAACATGCCAGAAATTGTTATTATGCAGCGGCATGAAGTTGCCATGATATTGATGATTTACGTGGAAAGATTGCTCTGTTTGATTACGTTCTGGCACTCTAATATAGAACCTGACGTTTTGTCAAATGGTTTAGATAAAATGGATTCTCTTCTGTTGTATTGCACTTTTCACCTATCTTGACTTCCTTTTCCACTATTAGCCTGGCAATAGGCCATCATGTGGAATTTGGTTCTTCTTGATTGTTGGAAGGTTGAATGCTTACCTAGTTTTTGTGTGTCTTTTAGGAGGATGCTAATTGGTACCTTTTTACCTGGTGACTTTTTCTATTATGATAAATAATAGTATATTAAATATTCAGTTCAAATATATACACACATTTGTGCTTCAATGGCATAAAATTGGCGAATTAGTGTTTACTGTTGCATGGTAAATGATGTTTGAATTACTGTTGCATGGTATCTTTTTACCCAGATTATTGTATCTGGAGTCAATATCAATGTCCATGTATTTGGCATCATCCATACATGTGCTTCTTTGGGGTATTCTATGAATTTGTTAAGACTAGATTAATTTTTGTAAATCTTATTTGAGGTTGTACCATGTGTTTTGCAGTTGATTGTGATATATGTTGAGAACATGTTAACATTGGAGAGTGGTGCCATGGGAGAGCTTGTTGGCAGCATGATGCTTATAGCAGTGGTGGATAGGTTGATAGATTTGGACGTGAGTCTTCAAAATTTTGTGTTCCCAGTAAATCAACCTGGAAAACTGGCGTTTCACTCACCTTTATACTTTGTGTTTATGCTTCACAGGTGGAGATAGAATGGGATGATATTTTGAATGATGATTCTAGTAAAGGCATGTTTGAGATGGAGCTTGAAGAGGTGGAAGAGACCATTGATGATATTGAGGAAAAAGTTGATGAGGTATGTTTTTTACATGCGAATTCTGTAGCATTGATCTTTTTGCATCTCTTTTGGCTGGAACTTGGAAGTTCTATATTTATATGCCTATTATGTGACTTCTTAAAATGCTTGATGAGCTGTGTCTCATATGGATGCATGATGACATTTACTTCCAAGTTTGACTGGTTTAAATCCATTTCTGGGGCATTTTGTAGGAGAATAGAAAGTAGGAAATGCCACTTAACATGGTTATACTATGTTTGTGACACCATGTCATGTGGTATTAATTAATATTGAGATTGTTTTATCCCATGGTGGGATAAAACAATTTTTCCATAGTGGACAATTTTGCCTCTCACGTAAAAGGCCAAAACAATCTCTCTTCTCCATTTCGTTCAGTCTGCTGCATCTATCAGTGGCTGCAATCAGGAAAGAAGCAGCCCGTCACCACAGACAACGCTGCAGTCAGTGCACAGATCCAGTGGTGGAGCCACTGCCAGGCAGAGTTGTAATAGCCGCTGAAGTTATGGACCCACCAGTGGTTCTGCTTGCCACAGCCACCATGAGTTGGGGAAGGAGACTTGCTGTGTGGTAAGTTTTCCATGGAGCCAAGTTAGCTGTTAAAGCTGGCTTGAGGCTTCTATGCGCCTGGGTTCATGCTGACTTGGATTATTTATAGTGACAGTTGATCTTGTATGAGCTTCTGGTCTACACGCTTTTTTATTTGAGGTCTAGTTTGGTTCCTTTTGTAGTCCTGAGTGTTGTTTTGTTAATCCATTTTGAGCTTTGACGTAAAAAATGAACCAGCTACAAAAATGGATTCATGCATTCTTTTGTCTCATCCACCAAGACCCCATATCATCTACAAGTGCCTTGGTAATAAAAACATGACCATTCTAGGAAATTTGACAGAAAAGGGCATTCCTAGATTCCTAGTGCACGAGGCTTCCTACTTTGCGAGGATTGAGGGAGGTTTGTTTTGAATTCAGTGTTGTCCTTACTGTGCAAAAAAGGGTCTTTCCACATTGCAAACTTGTGACCTTCCAGTCACAAGGGAGCAACCTTACCTAGTGGAGAAGCCTCATAGTGTTGAGTGGGGGGAATCATCCCCCCCCCCCCCCCCTTTTCCTCTTCAAGTTTCTAAAAATTACATTTAGTGCATAATTTTGATTTTTTTTTAAAATGCCCCCACTCAAATCTATTAAATGTGAGTCAATTTGAAACAGAAAAGAAAAGAAAAGAAAAACCATAAAGTAACTAACTGTGGAAAATGTTTAATTATTTTAATATTTTTCAAATTGTTTAGTACTGCGACAAAAGAAACAAACTTAGTTTTTATATTATAATCAAACAGTTTTTTATGATAATCAAAATTTTATTTAATATGTTATAGATATGTTTTGTAAGGGAAAATAAATGTTATATGAACAGTATCTCTTTAAAAATTTGGTCAAGATGATAAAAAGTATTTTTAAAAATTGTGTACTTAAAATAAAATAAACTTAAAAAATGTTTTGTACAAATCATTAATTAAGATTAGTTTTTTAGATTTTCATTCAGATGAACAAGGCAATTTATGTAAAATTTACATGTAAAAGAAATTTCGTTGACTTTGCAATTATAAATTTTAGAAAAATTATATAAGTTTATTAAAAAATTATACCTTTTATTTTAATGAGTTTACAATTAGTTGGATTATAATAAAGTAAATTACTAAATTATGCTACTTGTTGATTATGCACCTATTTTTTTAGACTTAAACTTTAAAAAGTAAGGATTGCTATCACATCTTAATTTATTTCCTTATTTACTCAATTAAACATATGATATTCTATAATACTACGGTAAAAAAAAAAACTGTCCACACTCTGTCCAGGTATTGGCTCTACCACTGACCTTACCATTGCTCTCAAGGCTCACCTCTTTTCTAAAAGAAATTTCACTAGTTTTTGGTAATTAAACTCCAAAATTCTTACCAAGAAATTTAAAAGACCTACACTTAATAAGCATGGAAAACACTTCTTGCATTTGGCAAATCCTATTTGCGAATCCTTAGTTTCATGAAGGATTATGTGTTATTTGTTTTTCTTGATCAGAGTTAGCTGATATATCAGAGGTGTTGCACTATGTTAGCTGTAAAACTTAAAAGCTCTGTCAAAATATGGATCTTTATGACTAAATTGTTTCCTAAAATTGTCTGAAACCCACTAAATTTTATATCATCTGTATTCAACATGTTAAGACAAGTTTCTTTTGCAGGTTCCAGTAGAATTTTCAAGACGTAAGGGTTTTCGGGGAAATGTAGTTGCTGAAAAGTTAGATAGCTTATTGGTCCTTATGTTTGAGCACCTTAATTCTTGTTATGATGTAGGACGTTTGGTTAAGGTAAGCTCTGCATCTGTTATATGAGTTTGTTATTCTACTCTCTTGGTTGACTGTAATTATGTTCTGTCATTTGATGCCATAATAGGTATTTGAAACTCTTCTCCAGTCATTTCAGCTAACCGTCTTGAGTGCTTACAAGTCAAAGTTTGCCCAGGTACCTATTTTGGATCTCGTGTTGAAATATGATGTACATATGCAAAAGCCATATCATCCGTTTGATCCATCTTTGTTTTCTTGTTTTTACTGCATTTTAGAGAACCTGCTAACTTGGTTGTGAATGAGCATTGGGCTTCCATATATTTGATTTCAATTTCTTTATTTCCTTTTGCAGTTTGTGATGTTCTATGCTTGTTCACTTGATCCTGAAAACTGTGGCATGAGATTTGCTGATATGCTTGCAGATATTTTTATGGGCAGTGAACTCCCCCCTGTTAAGAGGTATGATTAAGGATGTTTAGTTTCTGCATTAGTGAACAATTTGTGTTAGTTCATCAGTGCTGCTGACAAATGGTTTTATCATGTTATTCTTATGCGAAAATTATTTTCATTTACATTGCATTTATTAAATCTGACTCTGGACATCAGTACCAGTTAGAGCAGATCAAACAAGAAAGCAGATTCTTTTCATCTAAGCTTTTGCAGTGTCTGTTAAGAGCATTTATTCTAGGAATTATGATATGAATGAAAGCAAATTAGTGACCTTGGTTTTTCATGTACTTCACTGTAGCATACTTCAGGTAGCATTATCTTGCTGACAAGTTTTTTTTTTCCCCAATTTCCAAATGCCTTTTATATGAGAACTTTGGAATTCTTTTGTGTTAGAATCCAACATCCAATTAAGTTGTTGATGCCATTTCACTAGTTGATTCTGCATTCTCGCACCCCACACCCCCAATGCTATTCCTTTTGCATGGCTACTATTCTTAAATTTTTCCTGAAATGTTTAGCAGTGCCTTGTTCACATTTGCTCTGCAAGTGTCTTAGCAAAATATGAAGTTCTTATTGCTGCCATTTCAAGTACTAGTTAACTGCAATTTCTGATTATTTTATTGATCCCATGCAGGATGAGTGCTGTTGCTTATCTTGCTAGTTATTTGTCTCGTGCAAAGTTTTTGTCAGTCTCTTTTGTTGCCAACACATTGCAAAGGTGGCCAATAAGTTCTCCGTCTCTCAATTCAATCTCTGTTGTTGCCCATTGAAATTAGGGAAATAAAATATGAATTTCTGATATAGTGCCTTTCTTTCCTTTGTTTTTTTTTTTCTTTTTTTTTTTGGGGGGGGGGGTGGGTGGGTGGGGGGGGGGTTATTTTTGAGGTTTTCAGGCTGGTGAGATGGTGTTGGGAATATTGTGAAGATCACAACGGTGATATTAATCCAAAAGCTCAGAGAGTTTTTTATTCTGGATGTCAGGTATGTTATGGTTGCTTTGCTTTATAGATAATAATAGCTATAATTTATCTGAATTTTTGTGGCACTGTCAGGGGCATTTCGATTTTTTTTTTAGATTAGATTATTTTCTTCATAACTTTACCATCCTTTATGAAGGGATAGTGAGTGGAGGTCTAAAAACTTAATTGTCATCATTCATCTATCATGCAATGTTTGGGGTGAGTGGAAATCTTCGCATGTTGGTAGAGTCTGTGTGTTCTAGGGAAAACTGTTCTTTTTTGAATTCTATGGCATCAACTGATGGGATTTCAGTCCTGAGCCAATATGTAAGATCGGTTACAATGTAGCATTCATGTTGGTGAGATGATATTAATCTTGCGAAGGGGCAGGCATGCTTATATCCTACCCTAATGCTTCCTCTTACTATGGTGCATGATATGGTTTTGGTGCTTTATTTGATGCCTGCCGTTGCTACATGGGTTCTTTATGATGTGCTTGTTACTTGCTTTCGTTATTTTGATGCTCAACTTCATCTTTTATGTAGTTTATATTTAATTTGGAACGTCCTGATGTTTTCTGATGTCATTTTGCCTTAATGCAGGCAATCATGTATGTTCTTTGTTTCCGCATGCGATCCGTGATGGAAATTCCACGTCTCAAGTCGGAACTTCTTATTATGCCTATAGAGGCAATATTGAAGCATCCTTTGAACCCACTGAAGGTAAAGCCTCCAGATTGAAGCATCCTTCTTTAGGCTAAACGTTTAAAATTGCAGAATGGATTTCAGTACCTCTATTGGATCATTTCCATAATAATTGTTTTGGAGTCTTTGGTTAGTAACTTGCAGTTTCCTGCTTTTTTCATAATGTCACCCATTTATTTATCTACTGGATAGGTGTGTCTGCCATCTATAGTGGAGGAATTTCTTCGGCAGGCAAAAGCAGCTCACCTGTTTACAGTGTCAGAGACTTTTGTCTTTAATGACATGCTGGAATCAGAACTTTCGAGGGCTTTTGGTGGGATGGAAAGGCTTGACATGTTCTTCCCATTTGACCCATGTTTGTTGAAAAAATCTGACAGGTACTCTATTTAATCTTCTTCTTTTTCTTTTTTTCCCCCCCTTAAATAACTGGATTGGTGGTTCTCTACACTGTCTAGGAACTCTTATAAGGCCATAATTTGTTTGATTCCAGAGTAATTACACTGCTTGTGTATGCTTCCACTTATCATATTTTGGGATTGATTTTCTTACATGAAAAGAATAATTTACTCTTTTCTTCACTTATTAAAAAAGGGTAATGCTAGGGGGCAATAAATGCACCTTGTTTTCAGACAAGGTGCATTTATTGCACCTTGCCTGATGATAGATACATTGGGTTTTGAATCATTTAATCAATCAATAGGATTGTTTAGAAATTTAAAACAAGGTGCAATAAATGCACATTGTCTGAAAATAAGATGCAACAAGGTGCATTTATTGCACCTTAGAAAAAGGGAAAAAGAAAGTAGAAGATGAAACAAAGGAGGACAAATAAGGTGGTGTTCTCTTTGTGTTTTAATTTTGAGTTTTGAATTTTGAATTCATTTTGAGTTTTGTGTTGAGATTTTTGAAAATACGTTTTTTTTTGTTATTCTGAAAAACTGTTTCTTAAAATAGAAAACTAGAAAATGCGTTTACTTCGAAATTTTGAGAAAATTTATTTTAGAATATTTTATTTAATAAATCTGATTGAAAGTTATAAATATTTATTAATAAATTATAAATTTAATTCAAAAAATTTAAAATATAACTTAATAATCTAAACATATATAATATATTAAAATTATAAATTATATTTAAAATTATGATCTAACAGTCTGTTTTGAAATTATAAATTATTTTTGACATTAATTTTGAGATTTAAATTACTCATAACATAAATATTAAAAATAATAATAAATCATAAAATAACAAAATGTTGATTTATTCAAAATTTTTAAAATATAATTAAAAAAAAATAAAAAAAAAAATTGGGAGTGGAGATAGGGTGATGGCGGAGGAAGAAATGGCTGAAGAAAGAAGGAAGAAATGGAATGGTAGGAGGCGATGGCGGCAAGCGATGGTGGATTTGGGCATGGCGGTGGCGGATCTGTGCATGGTGAGCGGCGGCGATGGTGGATCTGGAAGAGGAACGACGCAGGTGAACGACGAAGCGTGACGGATCTGGAAGGGATAACGACTTGCAGTGGTAGCATAAGCGAACGACATAGGCGGCGGTGGCAGGCGCTGTGATGGCTGACAAGGAAGAGATGGAGTTCGGAAGGGAAGAGGCGGTGACGGAGAAGATGATTGGGGCAGTCGCAGTGTTTTGGGCGAGGCGAGAGAGAGAGAGAACGAGATTGGAGGGTTGTTGGGGGGAGAGGGGGGCGTTTTCCGTGTTTTTGTGTTTTTGGTAAGTTTTCACTGAAAACACCCAAAACAACATTTTGTTGTTTTGGGTTTCCTTTACAAATTTTTTCCTTGTTTTTGAAAATGCATTTTTGAAAATAACAAAGAGAACACGTTTTCAGTGTTTTGAAAAACTGAAAACTGAAAACGGGTTGAAAACAGCAAAGAGAACAGGCCCTAAACCTTTCCTTTATAGTTCTTTGAGGAAATCATTTCATCCTTTTAGCTCTTCCATCCTCTTATTACTTGGTGCTGGTTTGAAGAACTTTTTGGAAATCTGTTTTGAGGACTTCTCATGTAGAAGCCCTTTCAAATTTTCTGCATGTACTCGCTCTTGAAATATGTTCTGAAGAAAATGTGCCCCAAGTGAGTTCTAAAATTGACATCTCATGCATTTTATCCTCTTTGAAGTAATAAATTGTTACCATCTAAACCCTTTATGATAGCATTAGATCTTTATGTATGCTTATCTTTGGAAAATAAAATAAAAATTCAATTCATATACGTTTCTCTGGAAAGAAGGATAGATTACAGTGAAGCCTTAGATATCACTTCCCTTCCCCAATTTACTCTTGCTATCCTCTTTTGCCTGCTTTGTATAACAGATTGCTGGTACAACCAGTTATAGCAAGACCTCATTGAGCATAGTATGTGATGAAAACATAAAACCAACCAAGAATTCAACCTCAAACCATCAAATGTCAAAACATTTAGTTGCAAATTGATGGATTACATGATGATTTGTTTTTGATTTCCAATGTCAACGGGAAAAGATTTTTTTTTTTTTAAATAGTTTTTTCCTAAGTTCTGTGCCAAGTAAATACATGGACCGTGATGCCATTATCTCCATTAAAGTAATAATTATGTCAAAGGAACAAAACCCCCAATATACCTGATCAGGCTGGAAAGTCGTAAAATATCATGTCTCATACCAAGGGGTGTCCATGATTCAGTTTGAAGAAAATATAGAAAAAAACCAAACCATAACTGTAGTTGGAATATATTCCAAACCAAGCCAAATCATTTCGTCTTTGTGAAACCAAACAAAACCATAAAATTATGATTTCATTTGGTTCAAATAGCTGTTTGGACAATAAAACAATTATAATTAATCAATAAAAAAGTAAAAAATTGAAATTTTTTTATGAGAAGTTAAAATTAAAAAGTTATTTGCATAAATTTTTGATTAAAAATGGCTAAAAAATATATTTTGGTATAAGATATATTTTTTAGGTATATATTATTATATACTATATAACATTTAAAAGGTTTACAGTTCTGTTTCTTTTTTTCTCTTTTTTTTTTTTTTGGGGGGGGGGGTTGTGACAAATCAAAATCAAACTGTAAACCTTTTTTCTTAAATTTTTCAAACTGGACCATTTTCAAAAAAGTTAAACGGGCTAGGTTTAGTGTAACGGTTTGGATCAAATTATGTGAGCCCCTACTCATACTGAATGAATTATCAGTTAAAAGTAAGAGGAGACAAGAAAATAATTAAAAGACTTGAAATTTTCTTATTGCTGACTTTTTAAATTGAATAACAAATTTGATTCTAGTTGATTCATGTTTTTAAGATCGAAATTTTCGTGAGGATGATGGCTATTGATCATTTTGAAGACTTGCTTGTGAACTGGAAATATCCGGAAATGCGTTTTTTGCTCGTCATGCATCCTTCTGTCAGTATTCTTTTTGCTGTCCCCAATTCCCTTTTTGATAAATTGCTTCAACATGTAGATTCATTCGGCGAAGCTTTGTGTACTGGTCAATGGTAAGAACTACATATGACAACGACGACTATGATTGTAGCAGTGAAGATGATGTTGAGGTTTGTATTGCTGGGAGCAGGAAGGACAATGCTGATGATGATGTAATGGCTAGGAGTTTGGGAGAACATGACCTGGATTTTGACGAATTTGACGAATCATTGAACAGAATGTCTATCACCCCCAAGAACTTGTCGAAGTATCAGTTTGGTGCTCAACAGCATGGTGCCATGCAAATGCCATCCAGAATCAGGCCTTCCACAAGTCCAGAATCCTTGTGATGAAGGCAAGGGAGCTTAGAATGCTTACACCATTGCCCATGCCTTAATTCTACACCCATTTTTCCAGTCACTGATGGCTCATCTCTTCTTCAGGCAAGCCAATGGACGATCCGGCATCTGGCTGCAGTGGAGTTTCTTATATATTGCAGAGTTAACAAGTGTCAGCAATGTACTCAGGTATCCTAGATTTCTATTTCAGCTTCGGGTAAATATTATTTGACTTTTCTTTTTTGTATTTCTTATAATCTGAGCAAATCAGAGTGACATTTGTAAGAACAAAATGGGCGGCAGAGTCGCAGCTGTCAGCTGATGTAATTTTTTGAAGGATGTCCGTCGTGATATCTATCCATTTTTGGGGGGTTAAAAGCATTCAACGAATTAAAATCTTGCACAATCACGATCAAGAGGATTTCTCGTACGATGGACGATTTGGAAAAGCATTTGAATTTGCATGTTCCCCTGTGTTAAGATGGATTTATCATTTCCTATCAAGACATTTTTTCAAGAATCAAATTCTCTATGATGTACTTAATAATGAATACTAAAATTTATTATAAATTATCATTTTATTACTACTTATCAACATATATTAAATATATATGTATAATTTAATACGAAACGTAAAACATATTGCTAACTTAAAATTATTCTATGTAACTAAACAATCAAATTTTGAATATAAAAATTTTAAAATGTAAGTTTCAAATAACATTTAAAATTCTCCTGTCTAAATATAACAATACAGAATTGTACTAAAGCTAAGAAAAGGAGGGTTGACAAACACAATCCTATCTGTCGTCTGTTTAGTGATGAAATGTAGGGAAAGGGCTTTGTTTGCACTTCACAGAGAGGATGTAGTTTGTTGGTGAAGTCTTTCCAGACGTAAGATGAACCTAAGCTTACAGAAACGCAGGACACGCAGGACATAGATAATAGATTACAAGCATCAGCAGCACCCTCACACTGGCAGCAGGTTAGCTCAGCAATTTCACTTCCAAGATAAAGTGGTCATGCCTTCTGGGTGGTTGTTATTGCAGGCTCCAGTGCTCTGATTAAGGGGGCTTCCAGGCCCGCCCGAGGACTCACTCATGGCTCCCCGCGATGCTGGGCTTCCAGCGCCCGTAGCCCCGGGGGCATGTTTTGCTGGACCAGCAGCAGTGTCTTGGTCGGGTGATTTCAACTCCTGGCCTGCATTAAAACAACCGACAACTACCTGCAAGAAAATGAACATTTCACTGCCTTAGCAATCTTTCGTCTTAATGTGCCATTAAAACCACCTGGAACTACCTGCAACCAAAACATAATTTCGCTGGCTGAATTAATCTTTTTCCTCTAAATGTGCACTAAGGAATCTGTAAAGGCAGAGGTCATTTTGCCATTATCCCATCAACCTTTATGGATGTTCCTGAGATGGGCTGCAAAAAGCTTCAACTTCATTGATACTACACAATTTTCTTGTCCAACCTTATTCATGATTTTGTTGGGTTGAGACCCAAAAAAAAAAAAAGAGAAGAACAGAAAAGAAGTCCCCAGGACCATCCTTTAAAGTTGTTAACACGGAGACGAATCATGTTATAATGGACTGCAAGCCCAGATTCCGAGTCAAATGAAAAGTGCAGTTGAGAAGGTTAACAGATGCAAAAAACTGAAAAACAAGAGGATCCCAACACCTATTAAGCGCTGGTGTTTTGTACAGGATGGCTAATGTTCATGAAGAACGGGACCGTCCTGGAATCACATGTGCTTTCCAGGGACTGGAATAAATTAGCTTTTTCTTTCATATTAATAATTAATTATGTTTAACCAGAAAAATTAAAACAAAAAACCAATAATGTTTCAACAAAAAAATAAAAGGAAAAACAAAAACCACATATACAAATACAAACAGTATACAGCTATGAATGTGAATAATTGAATATTGTCCTTAAAAGGTTGGCATCTTGATTATATCTTACTTCAATCAGAAGGAAAGATCCGTACTTCCCAGCTACTAGATGTGATGTACCATAGAAATTTTAGGAACTGAAAAACATACAACCAATTCGAAGGCAAACATACCTGCACTGGAGCAGCTGCAGTTAGAAGGCCCGCTACACCACCACCTAAAACCCGACCATCCGGCCCAGCTAACAGCACACTTAGACCACCAGTTCTGCTGCGCTGTCCACCACTCTCCAAGAGCATATACGAACCAGAAAGTGTAAGGATCTCAAACCGTCCCTGCACAACCAGTATGACAGCATTTAGTGTAAGATGTTTGAAAACTATACACCAGCACAAATAAGAATATAAGTTCCATCTGCAACTTGTTTTGACTGAACTGAATTTAAACACAATAAATGAAAAATCTTCTCTCCTTTATAAAATAGACCTATGTAGCTAGTTTATTAATTTTCCACATCTAATAATGAGGAATGCCATATTATCTCCACAAGCAATCCTATAACGAATAGTTTAACTAAAACAATGATGAAGATATGGACTCATATTTAAACAATTCCATACAAAAAGAGTTATGGTGAATCTAACAATGTGGGTGTTACCATGCATTCCATTTGCAATGCTTAATGTCAAATTGATGTATCAGTAACAATAGAGTACTGAGTTTGAGAGATTTATTGTAACCGCAATGACACAGGGATTACGCTCGGTTCACGTTGCATGACACAAGTTCGAGTAGTACCAGGGAACTGAATCCCTTGAACTACATAGGTTTACAATAACATTTAAATTCCTATAATGCTCTCTCATAAAATGTAGGCAGTCCAATTAGCTTAAGAAAAGCAGAAACTAGATTTTGAAACAGCATTTTATTTTATTTTAATTAATGTCATTGTTTAGACTGTTAAAGAGTTCATATGATGTCATTATACATTTTATTAACACAATATGAAGCACAAAAAGTGGTCTTATGTGACAATAAAATAAGTGTTCATTTAATAAAAAACCTGTTCCCTCACAAACAATCTTTAAGGGGGTTCATAATATTTGAGAGGGTGAAGATGAAACATTCTTCTGCCCTATTGCAAAAGACAATATCAGCTTTCATGCACTAATTAGAGCTAGAACCAAATGCAAATGCTAATTAGAAACTTCAAACACAGAGTATTCACATCAATTTTCTTATGGTTCTCTTTCTCATACACTTCCCCTTCTCTTTTCACATCCACATCCACAAGTACCAATATACCAGCATAACAGATTAAAATAGTCTTCTTCCTTCTACAGTATCTCCTATACCTAGAATACAAGCCAGTGTAATAATAGCAAATATATATTATATTAGCAACTGAAGTTCCCATGCAGTTCAAAATCCATCACAGGTAAAGATAGCAAAGCAGACAAATGACATTATCACCTCATATGTTACAGTTCCACCAGATGTTGCCGCTTGGCGAAGTGTCACATTAGATATGGCACCATTTGCTGACAGAATGCAGATAGCTCCCGAGCCATTTTGAGAAAATGACATTATTTTGGAAGATACATCCTGAGAAGCAGATAAAGAAGTATAAGATTAAACAGAGATGTGGGATTTATGTAATCAACAACACAATGTCATAATAGGTAAATACAGAAACCCCCAAATTCTAAAGGACTAATGTCAAACACACTTGGAATCTATCCCATATCTTTTAAAACATACTTAACTACAGAAGAAAAATCTTTGACAGAGAAATAAATTCATGTCATGTATGCATATGTACATGTCAAAGATATAGGTCAAACGATTCTTGGTTAGGTTATCCACCAAAATATTAATTATGAACAATTTCTTTTTAAGATCCCAACCTGGACAGAGAAGAAAACAACAAAAGATACACTTCAACAGTAAATAGAACTTCATTTTTCCCAAATAGGAATAACAATTTAACTTGAAAAACCAGAGACCAACCCCTACCCTAATGGGAAGAGTTTGAATTTAACTAATCAGGATAGGGGCACACATAGGGGAACAATGTATAACTGAAATGGGTATGGAATGGAATTTGATTAATGCCACACCTCACCTAGCGTGGCTACATTTTCTTAAGACCATGTCATAATAAAATATGTCAAAAGCACAAACATGCAAATTTCCAACTTTTTATCCTTGATTTTTTTCTACTTTATTGCTCTGTGCAATGGATTAAAAACTTGCTATCTTTTTTTTTTTCCCTTTTTTAAACATAATCTGCCAAATAACAAACAGTTAAGGGCCAGTTTAATAGAGCTTTCAATTTTTAGTTTTTAGTCTTCAGTTTTCATTTTCAATTTTTTTGTGTGTTCAGTTTTCATTTAGTTTTCATTTTCATTTAAAAATATGAAAACTTAATATATTGTTTGACAAATTTGTGTTCATTTTAAGTTCTGTAAATTATGTTTATTTTCTATTTTACCCTAATTTGTTGGCAACTGATGAGATGCCAGAGGTCATCAGCAACTCCTCTGCCCTTTCCTCAGCTGCCAGAAACTCCCAGATTGATTTGGGAATCTCTTGAAAGTGACTCCACCAATAGGTTACCAACAGTACAGGTTACCAGCAGTTGGCATCTAGCCTCTGGTGATTCTCCGGCAGCATTGGGCCAGCAAAAGTGAAGGGTGGAGGAGGGAGAAGAAAATGAAAACGAAAACAACAATGTGAAAACACCTTTTCCTTGTTTCAAAAACTTGTCAAAATTTTTGAAAACAAAAACAAGGAACAAAAAGCTATTTTTATGTTTTCATTGTCAAAATAGAGAAATGAAAACTAAGATTGAAAAAGAGAGCTCTGCCATATGGGCCCTAACTTTACAAGCTCTATTTCCTACCGTTTTAAAATTACAAGACAGAAAACAAACTTAAATTATCTCCTACATTTCCCCATATTGATGATCAAACTTGGCTATGGAAAAAGGAATAACATTAATACAAATGTACTTGGATCAAACCATGTCACAATTTAAGGGGTAGGTTCTCATGCATGAGTACTATTTACAAGAATAAATGATGAACACTAAATAAACTTTAACCCAAGAAATCTTCTAAACTTAATTACTTAACATAACAATGACGTTCTAAGAAAAAATGTCACATATGCAACCCTGCAAGAAATCAGTAGAACTTATTTTCTCTAATTTTAATATCTAATCATGGTATTTTGCTCTCCAGATGATCACATGTAAGGCATATAATCATGATCAAAATTAATTATCACCTAAGGACAAATTTAAGAATGATGAAGAATCATGCATATCCATGTGTATTAAAGAAAATGAAGTAACCATGACTATAATATCAGATACAAGGACAGTGATTCCAGAAAATCAAGATAGTAGCACAGCTTTTTACCAATTTACTAATTAAGTAAATACAGATCATATGAAGAAGTGGATATTATTTTTAGAAGAAATAGATACTTCATCTTTTATTTCTTACTCATAGAGCATAAGAGAAACCCTCATTACAACACAACAAATCATGAAACTGAAGAGCACAAGTCATAAACATTGCAAGTGTACTTTATGCCTATTACATACTGATCGAGTGATAATTTTCACATAACTTCAATAACTAATTATTTTCAGCACAATAAATGCACAGCAGTAACAGCATTCAGGAGAACCTATTAATTAGCTCCAGTTGTGCAATGATCTGTGTTCTCTTTCTTTCTATTTTGTAACCAACTCTAACCAAAAACGATGGACATTGAAGAACAGTGTGGGTGAAAATCATAAGGTTGAGGACCACCTCTCCAGTGTTTACTGTGATCACACGTGGAGTAAATCCAAACCCCGCAGACCCTGCAAAATAAAATCTCATCAGAACCCCACATGCACCATAAACATATCAAAATGATATTGATGTTTGGAATAATAAAGAATGAATCCCAAAATAAAGTCCATTCAGATTCCAGAATGAATATTTTAGTAACTTTTCTGCTTTTCCAAGAAACGCACCTCCTTATTTTAGAACCAAATTGGATAAGCAAAAAGCAAAACAAAAAGAGGTAACATAACAATCATGTGCAAAAACCAAAACAAGTCTAATTAAATTAAGTAAAATTTTTGATATCTTATCCCAAATAAGGAACCAGCAATATAGCGAGTTCTCCACATTTGACAGTATCCATTAAAACTGCCAATGCCATAACAACATTAAAGAAATACAATAACATGCTTTAGCTTCCCCATCTACAAACAACAACAACAACAACAACATTGTCACAACCCCAAGGATACCCAAGGATAGATTAGTAAATATGCATAGCCTACCAGCCTCCTATATGCACTTATGTGCAGTACAACAATAAGCATAACTGCCTATAGTTAAGGACAAATATCTATACCAGAAGAGGAAAGAAAATTACAATTACTGCCCTAGTAAACCCTCAGACAGTAATGGAGAATTGTAAACTCGCCTTAGATACTCAGACAAAGGCTGTTTGTGAGTATCAGAACTAGGAGCTGCTGCAACACTAATCCCAGCCATCGGTCAATCCTTCAATACAATAGACAGAAATTCGAATTGGCCAGTTGGAGTAAGAACAAACAAAGCAGCAGGAGCTTTGTTCCCCAAAGCAAAACTTTTGACTTCTTCAGCTATCTCCCATAGCTTTCCTCCATCTACCCACTGTCCCCGAAATTCCTTACCACATCCACACACCTTCACATCATTTTACCTCTCGATTTCCCTCTGAACTCTCTCCCGATCTTATTTCTCTCTAATCTCCCCCTCCTTGCTGTTCTGTCTGTAATCCTTCCCCATTTCTTGCTGCATTTCCCTCTCTTTCAGTCTAATTCCCCCCTTGATTTCTTCCAAATTCCAATCCAAACCCTAGGCTAAACCCTAGGTATATGACAAACATATCAAGCATTAATCCCCAGGATCAACTATATGAATCCAGCCCATAAATCATTTCTATATATTTTCCTAGCTTCTCTTCTATACGTACATATACTCTTTTTTTTTTTCCCCTGTAAATAACTTCCTCTGTTATACGTGCATCGTATGATATGTAGCGAAGAGCCCGATGACAGTTCTCAAAGTCCAAATCTGTAGAAAAAAAAATAAATGAATAAACAAATCGTAGAACCCTGAATGCACAACGTTGGGGAGTAACAAATATTTTTATTCCCAAGTCGAAGTTCCATTTATGTATGTACAGGCCCCCAGTATATACATTGTCCAATTAAAAACAAAAAGGAGAGAAAGAAAGGGTAACACCATGCCCCACAAGAAAGATTAAAATAGTCCCAACGAAAGTCCAAAGAGAAACGAAAACCAGATCCGGTAATATATATAGATAAATCATTATACTATATCTGCATGCACAAAGATATGTATGTATTGACAGAGCCTACCCATGGCAGCAACATTCTGCTTCCGGCCGGATCCAGGCGGCCTGCCTCTTGGCTTCTTCCCTGAAGGCGGCGAAGTGACAGCCGGCAACGCCCCGCTTGACTGAAAAGCAACCTCCGTCTGCCGCGGGGGCGGAGATGTCAAGAAGGGAGCCATGGTGCCATCAAGACCGTACTTTCTAGGCCTCCCACGTTTCCTCTTGGTCTGTTCTCCACCGGTGGCGTTAATGCTCAACGGAGCCGCCGCCACAGCAGACGCGTCTCCACCGGCTTGGAAGGGCGGGGGAGGCGTCGCCGAAGTAGAATGCGGCGGCGTTTGCGGCATCACGGGCTTGTACATCGCCGTGCCGTCGGCGCTGAAAGCCAAGCGCATATTGGCCATCAAGCCGGCGGAAGGTTGAGAAGATTGAGGCTCTGAATTGTTATTGTTCTGAACAACTCCATATAGCTCTAGCGTCGACATTTCTGTTATTCTATAAACCCTAACCAGAGACTCTCACAACCCCTAAACCCAGACAAACAGACAGACAGAAAAAGTTGAAAATTTGGAAACACAAAAAAAAAAAAAAAACCCGAAGTTTGACCACGAACAAGGAGAAGCAAGGAAGAACAGGTGGAAATGAACCCTAATTTCAGACAAGACAACGAAAAAACAAAAATCAAAATTCTAACTTCGATCGAAAATCAAGCCGATATCCAGCGAGAAAGGGTTTTCGAAAATCGAATTTTGCTTTTTGGCTTTTCTCTCTTTTTCCAAATTGAGTTTCGAATTCGCCCCGATTTTCCTATTTCTCAATAATTTTTAAAGCCAAAAGCAAAGGAAATTTGAAAATTGGTGAGCCTTTTCATTTTTCACAGACAATTTAAAACATAAATAAATAAGAGAAAAAAAAAAGAAAAAGCTGAAACGGCTGTTGCGTTGCTGGAAAATAGAGGAGGTGGCGGTGAAAAACAAATTTAGGGTTTCCAACCCAAAACGACGAACATATATATATATATATATGAGAGCGTGAGGAGAGAATACAAAAGACGTGTTGATTTTTGAGGTATTTCTTTATAATTTATTTTATTATAATTTCATTTCTGCACCAAAAAAAAAGAAAATCAAAAAGTAATTAACTAAAGAGTTTTGTTAAGGCGTTTTTAGGTCATTTGTTAAGGAGGAATTTTTAGTATTTAAATATCTTTATTAATTAATAAAATATTTTAAAATATAATATATTTATTACCAATTAATATAAATATTTATATGTTAAAACAAATACATTAAACGCTCATTAACTATTTATGGTAATTAGGATTACAATTCTGACATATTTATTATTAACTAACAAAATTATATAAAATTTAAAAATAATTTCAAAAAAATATATTTTATTTAAAATTAAGATTAAGATACACTAATTATAATAATAAAATCATTACCCTCCAGGGATGAGTAATTTTACTCTTATTTACCCAAAAACTATTTTTTAACTAAAGTTTACAATTTCTAAATCACATTATTATTTCCACAACACATTATTATTATTCAGAGTAAAATGTTTATTTTCATAGAATTTACCAAAATATAATAAGTGTACCAAGAGGGAGGTTAATTTCTGCAAGAAAGATGAGGATTTTTGCTCGCATGGGCAGCTCAGCTGGTCATAGCTGAGGGCACAAAGTGCCTCTAAAGTGAAGTTTGAGATAAAGATCAAGGATTGAATTTCGCCAGCAACAGTGTGGGAGCAATCTCTCAAAATGAGAGAGACTTCTTGTGTGCAGTGAACACTGATCTAACCACTATACCTAGCTAAATTACCATAATTAACTCTTTTATATTATGTTAGATCAGGTATAGAGACATCTAAAATGAGCAATTCACGTTTTGGGACAAAAAATGTGAGGACTTGCCAGCAATAATGATTGTATCACAATGTCCTCCTGCTGAATCTTTATAGAACGTTTAATTATAATTAGCCCCTCAAGACAGATTGATGACTGATAAGACAATTTTCACTATACATTATCAAGGTGATTTGAGTTAAAAAAAAATATTATGAATTTTGATTAATAATAGTATCATTAATTATATAATATTAATTCAATTGAGAGGATTTCGATCATAATTTTTAATATTATTTAAAAGAACGCACATATATATTATATAAATATATATACAAAAACATTAGAAATTAGGTCCCAGCATTCTTGCCAAAAGTCAAAAGGAAAATTGATCTCAATGCTTATTTAACACAATGCGTGAGGTAATCTTAAATGCCATCATTGACTTGTTTTACCAGCCATCGTGGACTTTATAAGGGAGAAGGTGGAACATCTTATCATCTGATGCAACACATATAGTCAAGAATTATGGTCTTAATAGGAAACAGAGTTAAAAAAAAAAAAAAAGAAACACTTTATATTAAGGTTTTGAAATAAATAAAATCCCATAATTTTCATGTCACATAAACAAAGATAAAACTAGAGTTTGATATATATTTATATAATTAAGTGTTAATCTCCACCACTTCTGCAAACACATGCTGCTTGGGTTTCACAGGAAGTGAATCTTGGCAGTTGGAACAAGAATCTACCTCAAATCTTATCTAATATATATGTCTAGTGGACACTTTGATGTCACTTCACTTTCAACCTTTTGCTGTGGCGTTTTACATTTTTAGCTTTGAAAGGGTTCATATAACAGGACCTATTAAGACAAAGTTTATTCCAACTTAACAGTGGTGAGTATCACACTTAGTAAAGGGACCAAAAAAAAGAAAAAAGAGAGATAGATAGATCTATCCTTTTGATATATTGTTATTTTATATTTTAATAATTCATCTATATATATATTTTTGCAGTCCTCATAGTTGATCGTTTATAGATAATAAATAAATGAGATCATGATTCATGAGGCAGAATAACTACTAAAGTCTATGTCCACTGGACAACACATCCAGCTGCAGCAACATTAATTCATTGCTTCAGAAGATGCCACTGAAACATTCTTTTCCCATGATCACAAGCATCAACCAACAAAGCATAAGGCACTTCACGCAACAGGATAACAATTTTATTTTATTTTTTCGAAAGAAGGAGAAATTAATATATATTACTTAAAGATACTACAGTGAGTCTGACAATAAAAAACGAACAGAAACTAAACAATGCATGAAGGAGAAGAAAGACTTGGCCAACCGAGTAAACGAATAAGAAAATCACTCCCAAAAGCCATGGCCAAGCCAGTTAGAAGGTAAGCAGACCAACTCTAATACCACCCACAACCGCGGCCAGGAGTACCAGATCAAATCCATTAATGGCACCCCAAATTAATTAAGCTGAACAATCTTAGGAGAAACCCCCCCAAGCAACCATTATTTCTACCAATGACGCAAACATTGAGAAGAAGCTGTGAGCAACTATACGACAAGGATGAATTCCAAAGCTTGAATCCAATAGAAAAGATCGATACGAGTGATAGAGAGCCTAAAAAGATCAGAAGGAGGCGGTTGTGCATTCTCAAAAACCACTTTTATTTTTTTCTAGACAAAAGGTCCACGTGATACCAAAAACGGAGAATAACAGGCTCTTTGAAGCCTTCCGATCCCCAGCAGCAAATCTTCCCCATTGATCAAATAGATTAAAATAGAATTAGGAATACCTCACACCACAAGCTCCAAGTTACCTCACAGAGCAGGAATAGATGATTAACAGATTCATCATTCATGAAGGCCTTGTTGAATGGAGCCCTTCGTTGAAAACCGCATTTGCTTCCACTTGCCGGCAAAGAGATTCGGCTGAATGGAATCCATTCGACCACCTGAACTAAAAGCCTGTGCTAAAATAAGCTGCATTAGATCCTCAGTAATATTATCTGTGCAGATAATATTCATATTGCTTGACAAAGATATATCGGAATAAGATTCTATGCTCCTCTTTGGTTTTTAATATACTATTATTTCTGAGGGCTTACATGTTCAGCATATGTTTGCCTGAAGGAGAATGTAGCATTATTATATTAATTACAAGGGTGACACTGCTCCTCCTCTGATGCTTTCTGCAAACAAATGGCTAAGGTTAACGTGTTTGTGTGTGTGTGTGTGTGTGTGTATATAACATCAACTCTGATAAGGCAGTTTTATCTCTTGTGGATTTCTTGTGTATTGAGTGGATATATATATATATATATAGAGAGAGATAGCTATATATTTTATGGCCGTGGAGTACATTTTAGAGCATTATTTATGTGCTGTAGATTTTGACCCCGTCTAGGCCTTTTGAACCATTAATATGGAGAGGGTCACAATCCATCCTAGCAAGTATAGTTTGATCCTCTATAATAAGAAGTTTGGACACTGTAAGCTGTTTCCATGTTATGCATGTTGCGGGTTCTTGTTGAATATTTGTCCAAATGTCTTAATTATTTAATTTTTTAATTGATCGTTAATATTGCATTCCCCTGGCTTTAACATGCTCGTTGATTGCTCGTATAAGTTAGAAACCATGCATGTTACACGTTTAGATATAATTTATAAATCAATTATATTATATATATATATATATGAGTGCTTATTTCCTTAATTTTTTTTTTAAAGATAAAGGTGGAATCACTAGCATGACAACCCTGTCTAAAACTAACTATATAAGATTTCTTTCTCCTTAAAAAATATTCAATTTGAATCATCAATACTGTTTATAAAGGCGAGATTGTTATCTTAATCTCATTATGGAGCATAGCGTAAGTCCTTATACTTATCCTGTATGATTAAATCTACCTCTGACCACCAAAGACAAGAAGTGCCTCCCAAACTGCTGAGCTACCATCACAATGGTCTCTGTCTTTTGCAATGTTATATAATTTTTAATATTTAAATAGATTATAAATAGTATTCTCTATACATGTATACTTGAACTTTTTTTTTTTATTGACACTCCTATACTAATGTGTAGAGTTTATAGTTAATGGAATAATTTCTTCTCATTTAATACAATAAAAATATATAATTGGTCAGCCTTGTCTAATGGAACCTAATGTAGAGAGAAATAAAGAGAGAGAGCGAGAGTGAGGAGAATTGATGGACAAGACCCATGGAAATCAATGGAGGAAAATATACTTGCTCGAAGACCAACTTCACCTTGAAGAAGAAGCCACATGGTCGCCCCCAAGGCACACTTGGGTGGCAAAAAAAGGAGTTGTAAAGCAATGTTTGAAGTTATCAATGTGAGATTAATTTTTAGGAGAGATAAATTTACATCTTTTTGGGTGTGATCATTGGTAAGTGTCAGTGAATATAACTTTAAACCTTGATCATTTAGACACATCCCTGATTTACCTCTCTTGTGATAATCCTAGACCAATTCAATGGAGGAGCAAGTCATATCCTCTTCCACTCTTCCTTTTTGGCCATTCTTTTTCTCTCCTTTGTCTATTTGGTGCTCTCCCTCCCGTTAGGTATCTCTATCTTTCCCTTCTTGTCATACTACAACCCCATTACAAAGGGGTTAGGTTCAACATAGGCAATACAACAATTAAAACTCGGATGAACCCCTATCTATAAAAGACCTTATTTAAATTAAAGAGCACTTTTATCATTATGCCAATATTAATCTTTATTTAAATTTATTAAAAAATAAAAAAATAAATTATAACCATCAAATGCCAATTCACCAAGACGATTAGAGTACTACTCTTTATGAAATTTCAAAAATTTGCTCTAATAAATTTATATGACTACAGCTTTGGTGATATTGTCACCTCACTAATCTGGCTTTTATATAAAATAACTTGTCAGGTTTATATAGGGATTGTTCAAAAAAATCTTTCCATGCTTAAAGTCGATGGCTGGTACAAGGCACAAAAAATGTAGAATTAAAAACTAAATAGCAATAAATAATGATATAAGGTTATGGTTATTAAAGGGGCGGGATAATTATATAACTTTTATGCAAAAAGAAGTGTGAGATGATGAGGATATGTGGCAAAATTGAAGATCGAACACTTAGTGGCTTACGTCACACGATGACATGAATGTTACAATTAAGGATTTAAATGAAATTAATCTCCTTCACATCTTGTCTTAATAAATATTAAAATAAATTTTATGTCTATATCTTCAACTTCGTACATATTTTAATTGATAGAATTTTAAATGGGGTTAATTATATTTACAACAAATATAAATAAAGTTATTTATAGACTTATTTATATTTTTAGTCACAATATATGCCACCTCTCTATTATTATGTAGTAAAAGATTTATGATAATTTAATTCCATCAAATGTTATGAATGATCAGTAATTTATAGTGAGAGTAGATGACAATAACACTATACTGATATGCAATCTTATTGAACCAATCTATGAGACTAGACTTGAACCCTAAGGAGGTCCAAATAACAACCTGTCGACGTTCAGAATTGGTCGACTATGTTTCTTTTGGCCCGCCTGGTGCGGTGGATCCGAAGAACGCGTTGGTGATGTTTGGTATTTGATCTTCTGGGCCTCGTCCCCCGTCCCTGCAAGGCACTCCGAAGTTTAAGTTAATAAGCGAGTCTGTGGGGGGTTTTTTTAGAGAAAAGAATGTGTCCAATGTAAAGTAGTTGTCTTCCCCTTCTTACCAGAGCTGGCCTATATATCGTGGGATGTCTCTCCTTAGGCGTAGCATGTCTGTCCTAGGAGATGGGACAGAATTCCTAATGCCGGCGAAGGATGTCCATGCTGTAAGAAGGTACTGATAGACCCTTCATTAATGTGGACGAGACCAGTCATTAACGGCGAGAGGACCTGTCATTCAATGAAGATGGGATTGGAGGCGGGCGCGCGGAAATCCAGGCTCTGTGGTAATGATGTTGTTACGAATGGACCAAGATGGGACTTGCATGGGCTAGCCAGGCAGGCCGGGAACGATGGGCCTGGGCTGCATGGCTGGGGCGGCCTTCGACCTGTTGCCTTGTCAGCTCGTCTGGACCTTAGTCTTTATCTCGCGAGCTGGTTAGCTGAGCCAGTAACCAGCGAGGTCGCTGGGGGCTTGCCCAGGTGACGTTGTTCCAGGCGAGCTTCGGCCGTGCACGAGCTCGCTTTGATAGGTCTGAGCTTGAGGCCTGTCAGCTCCTTTGCCAGTGGTATCGGCCCAATAAGTTGGGCCCGGCCTTCATAGAGTTGGACGGGAAATACCCATAACATCAAGCCCCCCCAGCTCGTAGTGCGACATTCGAACTAGGAGCTGATACGTTCTGGCTATTCCTGTAGCCGAAGTGCCTTTTCAACTTTCCGCCCAATCGCGTCATATCACATTGTTTTATGCAGCACGTCTTGTCTGCGACGCATTTAATGCGCACGTTTCCCATAACCGTTCAATCATCTTGTCTGTAGGGCCCACTCCTTTGCGCATCGCCGTTGGTCCTGGGGAAGCTCGTCGGTTTTTTCATCCAACGGTGGTGTGCCCTTAACTATAAAAGCGGGGATGGAAGCTTACCCTCCTTTCCTTCTACTACATCATTTTGAAAACCCCTTGGGCTACTGGAACTGCTTTCTCCCCGACCCCAAGGTTCCATAGTTGCAGATCTTGCGATTCCCTTGTCTTCGTTCTTCGACGGTTCTTCTTGCGCTTAAAAACCAGCAACTATTCATCAGAAAACTGTAAGTTTCTTGGGCCCCTTCGGTATATTTTGTTTTCGACTTTGCCCCCTCTTCCTCCTCATCTTCTTCTCCTTTCTTCTTTTTTTTTTGTTTGGCCTCCATATTGCGCCATTCGGCGACGGTGGTCGGTTCCACGGGAATGGTTCCTGGGAATCTTAGGGGGTCCTGTTAAACTCAGGAACCTCGGCTTCGGTCTTCCCCTTTTTCTTCCTGTCTCCTCTTTCGGTTTCATTTTGGGTCATGCCCTGTTGCGAAGCGCGAGGCCTGATATTTGGAGAGTTTCTTAGGTGCTTCTGACCCGCCACTCTGATTTGACCCTCTTTTCCTCCTTCTTTTAGATGTCTACATCAGGTCGGAAGCGCCGCAACATCGGGGTGGAAGACGACGACACTTCCAGCTCGTCCAGCGCCGGAGGGAGGGTGCTGTCGCGAGCTTCAAGAAGTGTAGTTTCGTCTGATTCTGAGGTCGCTGAGAGGATTCCTCAACTCGCCGCCTCATCGGTGGCTGCGCGAGCTTCCGAGGAGCGTGCGGCTCGCGAGGTTTTCAAATGTTATCCTTCGAAGATGACGTTTGCTGAGCTGAAGTCGTGCGCCTCAGAGTACAGGCTCCCCTGCGGTGCTCGCGTGATGGTGCCTTCACCCGGCGACCACGCGGCTTTCCCTCCAGCGGGATACGTGGCCTTTAGCCCGCAGCACTTAGAATTTGGCCTTAGGTTCCCACTTCATTCCTACCTTGTAACCATTCTAAACGATCTGAAACTTGCCCCCTTTCAGCTGACCCCAAATTCCTACGCCCAAATAACCTCTTTGGCCTTACTCTTTAGGAAAAACGAACTCCCTTTCCCTACTCCCAAAATTCTTAGGTACCTTTATTCTTTCAAGGGTACCAAGGACGGGCTGTATTACATGGCAGCTCGTTCGTCTGACTATAAGGGACTTTTGCCACAAGGGAAAGCAAAGGGTAGATCCAACGTAGGGGACTATAAGTCCCATTGGTTCTATATTTCTTGTTGCTCCCTCCACGATCTTAACAACTTCAGCTTTGTCCTTGTGCCGAGTGAGTGGTCTTTCAACTCGTCCCTATGACTGTGAACTGTTTGTGTGCTCTGCATTTACAAATTTTCGTCCGTCTTGATTTTGCAGGTGTTGCTGGTGGGAAACCCGAGCTGACCACTTCCGAGGCGGCAGGACTAAAGAGCGCTTCCGAGGCAAAGACTGACGAAGACGATTGCGAGTTTACAGACTGCCTGCTGAGGGATTATCAGCTCGCTCCTCCGCTGGATTTCAAAGAAATTAGGAAAGAAGATATCGGGATCCGGGGTCAGAGGGAAGTAAGGTCGGCCCTGGACATTGCCGGTTTCGGGGTGGATCTGGTGGAAGAGAGCCGGGTTCGCGAAGAAGTCGCTGTTGCAGCCCCGCCACCGTTATCGGGAGCGATGAAACTTCAACTCCAGCGCCCCGGTGCTCCCGCGATTACGAGTGTGCCCGAGGCTGTTCGCGCGGTCTCCTCCCCAGCAAAGGCTCGAGCTGGGGGCACCTCTGATGATGCGGAAGGCGCAAGCCGCGGCCCCGCGAGCATGCCAGGCCCAAATCCCGTATTGACAACGGTGGGCTCCTCGGAACCAACTCCTGCTGGTGCCTCCTTGCGACCTGGGACCGATGCAGCGACGGCGATTCGCGGTAAGCAGGTGGTCGGCGAGGAGATCCCGGGTGGAAAAAGGAAGACTCCGTCGGTCCCGCAGATCGCCCAGCAATCTCGGGCTGACAAAAGGAAGAAGACAGACGCCGCTGCTGCGCCGAGCGCCTCTATGGTCACGGCTGGCGGGACGTATTTTACTCCTCTCCTGGACAATTTGAACAACGTCCTTGGCAATTACGCCAGGAATTTGGACAGGAAGGAGGTGTCCGGCGACGCACTCGACGATTACGTCGCACGCCACTGTCTCTTGGTAAGGGACCTGCTTTCTTGTTTGCGTTTCGTTGTCGTCACTGTTTGTGTCATTTGTTGTTTTTTTTTTGAATCTCCGAGCTTTGCAAGCTTCTCTAGGCATCTTTAAGCAGAAGGAGGAGAGAGTTCGCTTCTCGAGGGAGAGAGAGAAGCTCGAGATCGCTGTGGAGGCGCTGAAAAAGGAGAAGAAGAAACTGGAAGAGAATCTTACTTTTGTGACCAATGAGTCCAAAAGGTACCGGAATAAGGTAGAGGGCCTGGAGGACCGGGCGCGAGATGCCGAAAGGGCGAAGAAGGAGGCCGAAGATGAGCTAGACCGCGAGAGAAGGATGCATCAATCGACCTTCTCTCAGGTGACCTCGAAATTGAATAAGGCCGAAGCGGAGCTGGTCACAATACAGGGTGACTTGGACGGGGCTCTTCGACGGGCCGAAGCGGCGGAGGAAGGAATCAAAAAGCTGAAAGTTGACGTCGAAGTTCGGGTTTCCAGGGAGCGTGAGGAGGTCGAGTCCGATATCTGTAGCGCGTTCCTCTTTACCTTATGGAAGGCGTACCCGGATCTCGACGTCTCTTGCTTCGGTGAGGAGGCGATAACAGCGGTGAAGAGATATGCCGCCGAAGCCGCCGAAGCCGCAACCTCGCAGACAAGGGCCCCTGAGCCTGGACCTTCGCAGGTCGTGATCGACCTATCCGCGGAAGACGCCTCCGATCCAAACCCCCAGGATGTCGCGGCCCCGGCCTCGGACCCTCTAGGCCCTTAGATTTTCGTTTCTTTTCCTTTGACTTTGTACTTGGATCCCTTCAATAATAGAGTTTCCTTATTGCTTGAGGTCCTCGTCTTTCTATATTTTTGTGGACTGAGCAATATGACAGCTCCCCACACAGGATGTTCTTTTTCACTCCATGCCACTGGTGGTCAAGATAAATGACTTTAAGTTCGTCCACTACGATCTTGGGTAAGCCACAGACCGTAGCATAGAAGCTAAGCTGAATGGGCCCCAGCTCGCAAACCTTTTAATAAAAATAAATGGCTGCTCAGGTAAGCCACAAACCATAGCATAAAGCTAAGTTGAATGGGCCCCAGCTTGCAAACCTTTTAATAAAAATAAATGGTTGCTCAGGTAAGCCATAAACCGTAGCATAAAGCTAAGTTGAATGGGCCCCAGCTCGCAAACCTTTTAATAAAAATAAATGGCTGCTCAGGTAAGCCACAAACCGTAGCATAAAGCTAAGTTGAATGGGCCCCAGCTCGCAAACCTTTTAATAAAAATAAATGGCTGCTCAGGTAAGCCACAAACCATAGCATAAAGCTAAGTTGAATGGGCCCCAGCTCGCAAGCCTTTTAATAAAAATAAATGGCTGCTCAGGTAAGCCACAAACCATAGCATAAAGCTAAGTTGAATGGGCCCTAGCTCGCAACCTTTTAATAAAAATAAATGGCTGCTCAGGTAAGCCACAAACCATAGCATAAAGCTAAGTTGAATGGGCCCCAGCTCGCAAACCTTTTAATAAAAATAAATGGCTGCTCAGGTAAGCCACAAACCATAGCATAAAGCTAAGTTGAATGGGCCCCAGCTCGCAAACCTTTTAATAAAAAATAAATGGCTGCTCAGGTAAGCCACAAACCGTAGCATAAAGCTAAGTTGAATGGGCCCCAGCTCGCAAACCTTTTAATAAAAAATAAATGGCTGCTCAGGTAAGCCACAAACCGTAGCATAAAGCTAAGTTGAATGGGCCCCAGCTCGCAAACCTTTTAATAAAAATAAATGGCTGCTCAGGTAAGCCACAAACCATAGCATAAAGCTAAGTTGAATAGGCCCCAGCTCGCAAGCCTTTTAATAAAAATAAATGGCTGCTCAGGTAAGCCACAAACCATAGCATAAAGCTAAGTTGAATGGGCCCCAGCTCGCAAGCCCCCCCCTTTTTTTTGTTTGCAGTCGCGAAATATAACTCGGGTATGAAAGGTTCGTTGTTCATATACGAAGCAAAACATTCATATAAAGTGGTACTTAAAAGTGAAGCATTCGTTCAGAAAATAAGAAATACAAGAGAGAGAGAAGTGCTTTCTTATCGGAAATATTGTTTCAAATGCTCTGCATTCCACGCTCGCGGGAGGGTTGCTCCGTCCTGATCTGTGAGATGATATGCTCCATTGCCAAGGCTTTCCCTTATCGTGTATGGGCCCTCCCAATTTGGGCCTAAGGTCCCTTCACTGCTCTTGCGAGCTCCGGGAAGGACGAGGCGCAGCACAAGATCTCCTTCACTGAACTGTCGGACTCGGACCCGTCGATTGTAGTATCTTGCGACACGTTGTTGGTAGGTCGCGATCCTTAACCGAGCTGCCTCTCTTGTTTCTTCGATTAGGTCGAGATGTGAAGCGAGTAGCTGATCGTTGTTCTCCGGGTCGAAAGTGGCCCTCCGCTGGCTTATTACTTCGTTTTCCACAGGGATCATTGTTTCAGACCCATAGACCATGGAGAAAGGGGTTTCTCCTGTGGTCGAACGAGCAGTAGTTCGGTAGGCCCAGAGAACTGTCTGTAGCTCGTCTGCCCAGGCTCCTTTTCTGGCCTCCAACCTGGTTTTCAAGATTTGCTTAATTATCTTGTTGACAGCTTCAACCTGGCCGTTAGCTTGTGGATGATCTACGGCTGTGAAGCTTTTCTTGATCCCGAATGATTCGCAAAATTGGACAAATTGTTCGCTGGTAAATTGAGTCCCGTTATCGGTGATGATCTGCTGAGGGACTCCAAACCTACAAATGATGTGGTTCCATACGAAGCCTTCTGCCTTTGCCGAGGATATTTGTGCGAGCTCCTTTGCTTCTACCCATTTGGTGAAGTAATCCACGGTTACAATAGCGTACTTGCAGCCGCCGCGAGCTGTTGGGAGTGGCCCGATCAGATCGATCCCCCACATGGCGAATGGCCAAGGACTACTCATTTGTTGTAAGTAGGCGGGGGGGCCCGTGGTACCTTGGCAAATTTTTGGCACGCATCACACTTTTTTACCAGGTCTGTAGCATCTTGTTTCATGGTGGGCCAGTAAAACCCCTGGCGAAATGCCTTCTGAGCTAAGGATACCCCCCCAGCGTGATTGCCGCAGTGTCCCGCATGGATTTCAGTGAGGACTACTTGGCAATCAGGCTTATCAATACATCTGAGTAACGGGGCCGAAAACCCTCGTTTGTACAGCACGTCATCAACAATGCAGTATCGGGCCGCGCGAGCTCGAGTGCGTCTAGCCTCCAGCTTATCAGTTGGTAACCTTTCGTCTTGTAAGTAACCCACGATCGGCTGCATCCATGAGTCTGGCCGTAGCTCTATCCGCAAAGTCTCATGTTTATCCTCTGTGCTCGGTGCTGCCAGAAACTCTATAGGGATTGCCTCCAACGAATTTGCATCACCAACTGATGCCAGACGAGCGAGTGCATCTGCATGTGAGTTTTGGTCACGCGGGATTTGATTCACGTCGTATTCCTCGAAGGAGCGAAGGAGTCCTTGGACTTTGAGGAGGTATGCCGACATCTTTTGACCCTTCGCCTGATATTCTCCTTGTACCTGGCGAACCACGAGTTGAGAGTCGTTGAAAATTTTTAACCGATTTGCCTTGACTTCTTTTGCTAAGCGTAGACCAGCCAGAAGTGCCTCATATTCTGCTTCGTTGTTGGTGGCCTTGAAGCCGAATCTTAGGGCATAGGGAATCTTGTGTCCTTCCGGACTTATCAGGAGGGTGCCGGCCCCAGACCCGTGCTCGTTGGAAGAACCGTCGACAAATAGCTCCCAGATGGGAGAGGATAAGGGAGGGGGTTCTTCGATTGGTCCCGTGAACTCTGCAACAAAGTCAGCCAGTGCCTGCCCTTTTATGGCCGTTCTAGGCTTGTATTCAATGCTGAATTGGGCGAGCTCAATTGCCCATTTGAGCAAGCGGCCGGATGAGTCGGGTTTCTGAAGGATTTGTTTCAATGGGTGTTTGGTTAACACGCCGATTGGATGGGCTTGGAAATAAGGGCGTAGCTTTCTGGATGCAACAACAAGAGAGAGAGCGAGCTTTTCCATGGGAGAGTACCTTGTTTCGGCGTCGAGGAACCTGTGACTGACGTAGTAGACAGGGTATTACACCCGATCTTCTTCTCGCATGAGTGCGGCGCTAACGGCGTACTCAGATACCCCCAGATAGAGGATCAGTTCCTCTCCGTCCTTTGGTCTAGACATTAGGGGAGTCCGCCCTAAGTATCCTTTTAGCTGCTGGAAAGCGTTTTCACACTCCTTTGTCCATTCGAAGCTTCTTGCCTGTTTCAAGATGTTAAAGAATGGGATGGACTTGTCGGATGACTTGGAGACAAATCGGCTGAGGGCTGCGATTTGTCCATTAAGGCTCTGGACTTCCTTAGTCTTGGTTGGTGCCCGCATGTCCAGCAAAGCTCGGATTTTCTCGGGGTTGGCCTCAATTCCTCTCTCGTTGACTATGAATCCTAGGAATTTCCCAGAGGCCACGCCGAACGAGCATTTGAGCGGATTCAGCTTCATCCGGTATTTCTTCAAAATTTGGAATGCCTCCGTGAGGTCGCTGACATGGTCATCGGCCCGTCTGGACTTTACCAGCATGTCATCTACATATACTTCCATGATTTTCCCAATCAGGTCTCCGAACATCATGTTGACGAGCCGTTGGTACGTAGCTCCCGCATTTTTTAATCCGAAGGGCATCATTTTATAACAGTATAACCCCCGATTTGTTATAAAAGAGGTGTGTTCTTCTTCATCAGGGTTCATAGGGATCTGGTTATACCCGGAATAAGCGTCCATGAAACTTAGGAGCTGATGGCCAACGGTGGCATCGACGAGCTGATCAATTCTTGGGAGAGGAAAACTATCTTTTGGACAAGCTTTGTTTAAATCTGTAAAATCGATACAAGTTCTCCACTTCCCACTCTTTTTCTTTACAAGGACCGGGTTTGACACCCAGGTCGGATATTGGGCCTCTCTGATGAGCCCGCTGGCCATGAGCTTATCCACCTCCTCTTTTAACGCTGTGTATCGTTCGGCCGTCATTGACCTCCTTTTCTGTCGCACCGGTTTGTAGTTGGGGTTGACATTGAGTCTGTGCTGCATTATCTTCGGGTCTATTCCTTCCATGTCCTCATGAGTCCATGCGAACACATCTAAGTTTGCCTTGAGGAATTCGGCTAGCTGGGCCTTCATGCCCGGGGGAAGGCCCTTGCTGATTTGGAGGGATCTTTTACTGCCATGACCACCGATCTCTACCTCTTCTACTTCGTCAGCCGGGCTAGCGGTGCGGTCGCAGTCCACATCGCGTGGGTCCAGATCGTGGTCGGTTTCTTGGCCACTGGGGGTTGAAACTTTGCCTCTGGTGATTACATTTACCCATTTCGCTTTTGACCCTATCTTTAACGCTTCTTCGTAGCAGCGCCTTGCTGATTGCTGCTCACCCTTTATGCATCCGGCACCCTTTGGTGTAGGGAATTTAACTGTCAGGCTCTTAGTCGAGATAATGAGATCCAAGTCGTTCATGGCAGGCCTTCCCATGACTACATTGTACGCGGATGGGCCATCGACGATGAGGAAATCTGCCATCACAGTGGCCTGGAGGTCTGATTCTCCCACCGTTAGGGGGAGCCTCATGCGTCCCTTGGGTGTTATAGCATCACCAGTGAACCCGTACAATGGTTCCGGAGAAGATATCAGCTGGTCGATCTTTAGCCCCATCTGGTCGAAGCATGACATGAACATGACGTTTACCGAGCTGCCGGTGTCTAACATGATTCTCCGCACTTCCATATTTCCGATGCGAGCTCGGATTATGAGGGCGTCGTTGTGCGGGTTGTGCACCTCGGTGGAATCGTCCTGGGTGAAGGAGATGGCGGGCAAAGCGATCTTGGCCTTTTTGGAAGGTCTCGCTTGGCTGCTGTTCCTAACGAGCAAAAGGTGTCCGGCCTCTCGTACGTACCGTTCATGTGACCTGTTGGAGGTCCCTGCGATATGTGGTCCTCCGTGAATGGTGAAGATAGTCCTCACTGTGGGTGCCTGGTCCGGCTCGGGAGCTCGGTGTGGGCTCTGTTGGGCTGGCTGCTTGGATTGCTGCTCTCTGGGACGCACCACATACTCACGTAGCCGGCCTCTTCTGATCAACTCTTCAATTGCGTCTTTCAGTGCCCAGCGTTCGGATGTTGTGTGTCCCACCTCATTGTGATAGGCGCAGAACTTGCTCCTCGTTCTGTATTTGTCGGGAGTTCTCAGAGGATTAGGCTTCCCGAAGTCTTCTCTGTCACGCTCTGTGGCGAAGATCCTATCACGTGAGTCCGATAAGACACTGTAATTTTCATAACGACCTTGACGGACTGGTCGCTCGACTCCCTGGACGAACTTTGCCTTTTTAGCAACCTGGTCATCGAGAGCCCGCCCTTGCCCCTCTTTGCGAGTCTCCTCTTCACCCCTTTTCTTGTTCTGGTTGGAGAGGCCCTCTCATTTTTTCTGGTCGTTGGGTTTCTTTAAACCGAATGCCTCTTCCCAACGCACCTCCTTTGCAGCTCGTTCAAAAAACTCACCAAGGTCTCTCACCGGGGACTTATAGATGCTCTCGTAGAGCTTCCCATCTTTGTGGAGCCCGGCGGAGATCGCAGTCAATATCCCTTCGTCGGATGGATTCTCCACATTGTTTACCTCGCGCCTGAACCTCTCTATGTAATCTTTCAGAGACTCATTGGACCGTTGGAAGACGGTGGCGAGGTGGCATGTTGGGGCGAGCTGCCTTCGGAGTGACCTATATTGGTCCGCAAATTTGCTCTGACATTCTTCCCAACTGTTAATGCTGCGGGGGTGAAGCCTTCGTAGCCATGCTCGGGGTACGTCTCCCAATGTTGCGAGAAAAACCCTGCATTTGACTAACGGACTGGACGTTTGAAGGTCCATCTGGACGTTGAAGGAGTCCAGATGATCGTATGGGTCACTGTCCCCATTATACTGAGGAATGCTGGGGACCTTAAACCTGCGAGGTAGGGGCTCCATCTCGATTTCTCGGGAAAACGGGGTTCTCTCTTCGCAGCTTCCCCTCTGATTATGCGTCCCATGCCTAGCCTCCAGTTGCTGAATTCTCAAAAGTAATTCCCCTACCATGGGGTCTTGATTTGCCGACCGCCTGGTAGTAAGTCGCTCTTCTGGTGCGGTATCCCGCTCCGAGCGATTGTGACCTCGCGGGGTGGGCTGTACCCCACGTTCATGATCAGGGGTATGGCGGTGGACGGCATAGCTGCTGCTAATCTTTTCCAAGGGGTTGCCCCGCCGTTGGTTTCCGGGCTGGCGATTCTCTCCACGGGTTCGTTCATGGTCATTCCGAACCAGGCTTACACCAGTCTTCTGCTGAGCGACGCACGTCCTTGGTCCTTTATGATGGTGACACCGCTTTTCTTCTTCCCGGGAGCGCTGGTTGGAGGAGCGAACCGAACCAGCTCTTCGGGGGCGCCTTCCGGCGTCGTTTTCCTCTTCTGGGGGGGGTGTTTCTTCCAAAGGCTGAGAAACGGCTGCTTGCCTCTGCGCTGTCTGAACTTGCACTTGCGCGAGAGTTTTGACTGCGTCTGCGAGTTGCATAACAGTATTCTCCAAAGTTTCTTGACGTTGCTGCCAGAGCCGTGTTATTTCTGCATCGGTGGCATGAGCCATAGGCAGGTGGGAGCATTCTCCGGGGATATTATAAGTAGGTTCGATCGGAGGTGGCCTGGAAGTTGATGCCGTGGTACCTCCGATTCGAGGGATTCCTGGTGAGCGACCGAGATGGTTCGCTGGTCGGCTAGTAGCTGCTCCGGAACCTCTCGTGTTTCTGGTTTTCGGCATTGATGTGTTGACCAAAGCGGGCCCTCCTTCTAGCGCCAAAATGTCGACGTTCAGAATTGGTCGACTATGTTTCTTTTGGCCCGCCTGGTGAGGTGGATCCGAAGAACGCGTTGGTGATGTTTGGTATTTGATCTTCTGGGCCTCGTCCCCCGTCCCTGCAAGGCACTCCGAAGCTTAAGTTAATAAGCGAGTCTGTGGGGGGTTTTTTTAGAGAAAAGAATGTGTCCAATGTAAAGTAGTTGTCTTCCCCTTCTTACCAGAGCTGGCCTATATATCGTGGGATGTCTCTCCTTAGGCGTAGCATGTCTGTCCTAGGAGATGGGACAGAATTCCTAATGCCGGCGAAGGATGTCCATGCTGTAAGAAGGTACTGATGGACCCTTCATTAATGTGGACGAGACCAGTCATTAACGGCGAGAGGACCTGTCATTCAATGAAGATGGGATTGGAGGCGGGCGCGCGGAAATCTAGGCTATGTGGTAATGATGTTGTTACGAATGGACCAAGATGGGACTTGCATGGGCTAGCCAGGCAGGCCGGGAACGATGGGCCTGGGCTGCATGGCTGGGGCGGCCTTCGACCTGTTGCCTTGTCAGCTCGTCTGGACCTTAGTCTTTATCTCGCGAGCTGGTTAGCTGAGCCAGTAACCAGCGAGGTCGCTGGGGGCTTGCCCAGGTGACGTTGTTCCAGGCGAGCTTCGGCCGTGCACGAGCTCGCTTTGATAGGTCTGAGCTTGAGGCCTGTCAGCTCCTTTGCCAGTGGTATCGGCCCAATAAGTTGGGCCCCGCCTTCATAGAGTTGGACGGGAAATACCCATAACACAACCAAATGTTGCTCACGAGTCTACTGATGAGATAAATCCAACCTAGCTTCCATGGTATAATCGTTAAAATGATATAGATAAGGGAAATTTTATTTGCAGCAATATCTTTTGTTATCCATACTCACATTTTATTAAAATTTTACATTTTGCTCTTCATACCCACCCTTATCATTCTTTGCACCTATTTTTTTTCAAAAATACCCTTACCATTGCACACACACAACTATCCCACACACAGCTAGCAGGTGTGGGCAACTCACATAGAGATGATAGTGGTCATGGTGAGAAGAAGACGACAAACGCAACCGCCCGTGACAAACGCAACCGCCATCATCGCATCCGAACCTCAGGGTTTAAGAGCGTTTACGTTACACACCTATTAACGAGTTGAACATCAATTCAATGATAACAACGCCCTGTTATGATGAGATATTGTCGATAAACTCGTGGACGATGCAGTAGTTGTACATGTTAAGAGGTTGGGATTGAAAATAATCAATAAAATCAGTGTAATGTGTTTTTCCAACTTTCTTCAGGATCCTTTGTTTTTTAGGCAACCAACTAAACAGGACAAAAAAAATAGATTAATTAATTAATTGATTGTGGGTATGGGTGTCGGTTTGCTGTTCTGATTCTCCAATTGTATGTGTGCGTCTATATATATATATATGTGTGTGTGTGTGTGTATATATATGTGTGTCTTTGTATCATCGTCGATAGTCATGAGAAATGCGACCACTCATCATCGACAATTGCATTGCTCCCACTAGCAGTCGCATTGCAATGAATGTGACTACCATCATCACACTCGAACCCTAAGGGTTCGGGGATGTGAAACTCCCATGAACCCTTAGGGTTCAAGGGCACTTGAATGCCCCAAGCGAAGAAGATGGTTGTGTGTTGCTCTCACCAACGATGACAACATAGAAGATGAGATAACCAGTGATGATAAATGGAGATGATGATAGCCAAATCTAAATGCACCCAAATGAAAATAATGGCAGACAGGTCATTGTTAAGAAAATAAGTTGGCAGCGATGACAAACAGAGAAAAGGATGGGGGCGGTTGACAATGAGAGGAGAAGAGATGTGGCTGCAAACAAAGGGTAAAAATGAATTTATATTTAAAATTATTTTAATTATATTTAAATATAATTATTGAGTAAAACACTATCTTAGTAGATCGATTCTATTACATAAATTGATTCTTAATTTTAATCTCACATCTCACATCATAGTATAAGCAGACAGTTATTATTATATCGGTCTAAAATCTCGCTTATTGATCTTTACCATACTTATTTTATCAATTAAATCTTTTATCAATAGAATAAAGAAGCTATACATATCTATTTTAGGCTGTAAATAAAATTTCCCTATTCCTAATCCTATTTCAGGGGCAACCACGTCTAAACAGTTAATTTCCTCACACAACGAGGCACAGTTAAACTGTTTCTTCCATTTTCAACAGATCAAAAACACACATCCAGCGGGCAGGCGGACGAACCACAGAGAGATAGAGAGAAGGGGAGATGGAAGAGTATCCGGAGGAGCTGCGAACTCCGCCGGTTGCGCTGGTGGCGCTGGTTGGGTGTGCGGAACTTCACACGGCAATCTCGACGCATCTCCACTCGGGGCAGCCGCCTATCAATACCCTAGCACTCCCTGACTTCTCCAAGATTTCCGTCTTCGGCAAGGCCCCCAAGGAGCCGCCCTCCGATTCCGCTCATCCCGCCGGTATTTTGGGGAGGGATTGGCTGCTCAAGCACCGCACTAGGGTTCCGGCAGTCGTCGCGGCCCTGTTCAGCTCCGATCACATTTCCGGCGACCCCGCGCAGTGGCTACAGGTCTGCACCGATCTCGACAACCTCAAGTAAGATGGCCTTACCTCGTATCAGTGTGTCTCTTGTGAATCTTCACTCATTTTAACTGTTTGATTGCGTGCATTTCTCCTAATCTTTGTATGCGTACTTACAGAACTGAGATTCGAGGAAGGAATATCAAATTGGTTCTGGTTTTGGTTGGGCATTCTACTTCTAAAGGTAATTTCTCTTATACCTTAACGATATAGTTTCTCTGTCTTCTCGATCAGGGTTCCTGAACGTTCAAGTACCAGCCAGAAACCAAAAAAAAAAAAAACAAAAAATCAAGATGATATATGATCCTGTTACCTGCTCTATGTGCTCATATTTTTCTTAAGAGCAAAATATTCTTCAAAATTGCCTGAATGTAGCTCCTGCTGGGTGGTAATGATCAATTTCTGTGGCGAAATTCCTTGTTTCTTTACTAGTCTGAGAATCCTGCACTAGTTATCTATTCAATTGTTAAGAAATATCTATAATAGGAAGCTTATAGGAGCTGATTGTCATTTGGATATCACGTGTAGTAGATTGCAAAATAACTATCTTATGGTGTTATCGATTCAGAGGCATGTCAATTTCATGAGATTAACAAGGGAAGTGTCTTTATTATTGTTTCCTATAAATGCATTGGTGATAGTCAATAGAAAGGTTGTATGGCTAAGAAAATTTTTATTCATAAATAATATAATTGGATACCCTTTTGACATTGGTACTAAATATTACATATAGAATGTACATGTATTTTTTGAACATTACTACATTTGAACTATTTCTATCTAACATAAGCACTATTGTTATGATTTTGGATAAAAAACAAACCACGATCAAACCATCAACCACACAATCAACCACGTAATTTAATGTGGAAAACCCAAATCAGAAAAAACCATGGGTAGAAAGAACAAAATATTAATATGATGATATTGGTACAATAATAATGATATAGCTGCACTAATTCCAGAGCATTGAGCACTTATTTATAGGCCTAAACTTATTTGTAAATGTACATAGAAAATTATATCTTGATTAGAATATAAGCCAAGAAGATAAATCTTCAGTTGAGATAAATCCCAATCACAATCGAATTTGACATCCTAATCATAGTCAAATTCGAAGTCTTAATCATGGTCAAATAAGGAGTCATAATCTCAAATGAATTTGAATTTCGAGTCACAATTATAACAAGTTCCACCTTGATACGAAATTCAAATATGAAATTATTCATAATTATTTTTTTAAACAAAATCACAGAGAATTAATCTCCTTGACAAATACCAACCAAATCCACATAGTGTTTGAACTTTGCAATAGGTAGGGACTTGGTCAACATATTTGTAGGATTATCATGGGTGCTGATTTTTCTCATAGTAACTTCACCATGAGCAATAATATCTCGAATAAAATGATATCTTACATCAATGTGCTTTGTTCTCTCATGAAACATATGATCTTTAGTAAGAAAAATAGCACTTCGACTATCACAATAGACTGTACTGTTTTGAAGATTCTCACTGATTTCATCAATCAACACTTTCAGCCAAATGACTTCTTTAATAGCCTTAGTAATTGCCACATATTTAGCTTCCGTAATAGATAGAGCAACAAATAAGGTAGCCTTCCAACTAATAGCACAACTACCAATGGTGAAAACTACCTAGTAAGTGATCTTCTCTTGTTAGGATCTCCTGCAAAATCAGGATCAACAAAACCTATAACTCCATCTCTAGTGCTTCTAAACTGCAAACATGGTATGTTTTATGGTGAATCGATCTTCTTCCTTTGTTATTGATAAGAAAACTCCAGAAGAGGTATGGTTTGGTACCCCAGTTTGTGATGATTTTTGGATTGAAAACAAACCACGATCAAACCATCAACCACACAAACGAACATAGAATTTAATGTGAGAAACCTAAATCGGGAAAAATGATGGGCAAAAAAACTAAATATCACTGTGATGATATTGGTACAATAGTAGTGATATAATTGCACTAATTTTAGGGTATTGAGCACCTATTTATAGACCTAAACTCATCTGTAAACGTACATAGGAAATTATATCCTGATCAGAAGATGAACCAAGAAGATAATTCTTCAATTGAGATAAATTTCAATTACAATCGAATTTTACATCCTAATCATAGTCAAATTTGAAGTCTTAATCATGGTCAAATTAGGAGTCTCAATTTCAGATGAATTTGAATTTTGGGTCGGAATTATAACAACTATTTTGCTGCAGACATTATTATCTAGATATGATTTATTTTTTATTTGTTTTTTTCTATAAAAGCATGGGAACCATGTGTTGCAGATCCATCACTCTATTCTTTCTTCAAAATTTTAGGTAATTAGAATTTAGAAATATTTTTTAAGTAATTTGTAGTATGAATTAGTGCAGAGGACATCACTGAAGACCGTATGATTGCTCTGCGGAAGCGTGCTGAAGTAGATTCCAAATACCTTATTATGTTTGTCCCAGATGATGCGGTGGAACTAAAACATTCCCTCAATAAGTATGTTGGTTTTTGCAGTATCCAGATTAGATGGCCTTCTCTTTTTTCCCACTTTTCAGTTTTCATATTTGTTAGTTTTAATTGCATTGCAGGCTGGCAACTGCAATTTCAGAATTAGCAAATACTTATTATAGGGATGAAGGACGGAGGATTAAGATGCGCCTTGAAAGGAAGAGCCTCAGTTCAGTTGAGATGAGTATTCGTTATTGCTTTAAGGTATGAGCCTCATGTTTTGTTGATTTCCTTATAATATTCGTATAATGCTTTACTGGTTGCACCGCATTCAATATGCTTTTCAAATTTCTTGGCTAAGTGCTTTGTATTTCTTGTGGAATGATGGAAATATCAGCATTCCTCCATCGAGTGTAGTTGAATGATTGAGGCAAATATTACCTCAAACTCAAAAGTATTTTACTCAAATCAGTTTATTTGTTTATTTATTATGTCTTTTCATAAGTTTTTACTCACTCATGTGATTAGCAGAATGTATAAATGGAAGAATGCACCAAAGACTTAGCAGTGATCTCTTATTAATAAAAGCAGTAGACATGACGATAGGGAACTGAGTTCATCATTTTCTGCTTCAGCATTACACACACTGTGGGAGAACTGAGTTAATCATTCTAGCTTTACTAATGTAAGCGTGTGTCTGGTGTTGCCATGAAATTTCTGCTGTTGTGAGAATTATTTTCATGAAAGGGGATTTTGCGAGAATCACTTTTAGTTGTGGGCAATTTTGTCTATTTTTTATTTCTTGCATTTGCTCCTCCTTCACCGCTTAACACAATTTTAAACACCGTAACAAAATAAACAGAAGTATTTTTGTCTACACAAAAAGTGCTTTTTGGCTTATCCACCACAGGCCCAAATAGACTGTAAATTTGCTTTAGCAATCAGTTGACTGTGGATGACAGGAACTGAAGGTACCAAATTTAGTTTTGGATTTAGGATCATACCCCATTCTTGTTTGCATGAGATTGATGCATTTGATAAGCATAGATTGGTCCTAACAACTCAAACTTTAAAAGTTAAATGCACTGGTAACTTTTATCCTTAGTCTCATAATCAAGTTGCAAGTGTTTTGACTTGTCAAAAAAGAAAAAAAACAATCTGCAGGATTTTGATATTTGTTGCTTATTATTGTTATTATTTTTAATAATCAAGAGGTGGTTATTTAATTTGTTCTGTATGCACTTGCCTGGATTACTTAATATTTACCTAAACCTTATGAATTGCTAGGCTGCTGTATATGCAGAGTTTCGAAGAGACTGGTTGGAAGCCTTGAGGTTGTATGAGGATGCCTATCATACAGTGCGAGAGGTATTCCTTTTTATACCATTTTATTCGTCTCATTAAGATAGAGTCTTATGTAGTCATGGCTTTGGGAACATTTGATTTCTTTCTTTATCGAGGCTTCTGGGGTAGAACAGTTCCATAAACTTATTAAGAAAGGATGCATGTCATTTATTGAACTGAGATGGACACAAAAGATTTTATCGGAAAATTTTCTAGTGACGGAGCATCATCTAAGCAAACACGATGCTTATTTGAGACCAAAGGCTTCCTCCACCTGCCCACATAGCCTCTATTTCCAGCAATCTACAAGCATGTTTAGAGATGCAGAAAAAGGATTTTTTGATATTGAAAAGAAATTTAAAAGAAAATGATATAATTCATGTACATGCATTTTGAGGGCAACCCTTGGTAGCAAAGGTCTCCTTTGTGTAGGAAGGTCACACGTTTGAATTGTGGAAACAACTTTTTTGCAGAACAAGGGTAAAGCTGCAAAGTGGGAATCCTGTTGCACTGGGGAAGCCCGCCCTTCGTGTGCTTGCATTTTATGTGTTGATAATAAGAACATTCTTTTTCTTTTTCTTTTCATTCCACAAATCATAGTTCCAAATATGTTATTAAAGAGAATTGAACAAATGAAATAATAAAGCGAGAAAGGGAGGAGAAGGAGAAAGAAAGAGAAAAAAGGACAAAGCCCAATTGCACCCAAATTCATGAACAATCACACAAACGAATAATGTGCCACACCTTTCAACAACAATGACATATCACAAATCATAGTTCCAAATATATTATTAAAGAGAATTGAACAAATGAAATAATAAAGCATGAAGGGGAGAAGGAGAAAGAAAGAAAGAGAAAAAAGGACAAAGCCCAATTGCACCCAAATTCATGAACAATCACACAAACAAAAAATGTGCCACACCTTTCAACAACAATGACATATCTAGCCTTAATCCTACCAGGTGGAGGTTACATGGATTCTACCTTGGGATTCATCTTTATCTATGACCATTATATTATTACACCTTAAAAAGGATAAAATAGTTCTTTGTTTCTCAGTACCTCCCACAAACTAATACAAAGAACACATGAGCGCATATACATAGAGGGCAATCTTGTTGGCTAAAAGAACTTGGGGGATCAATTGTTTGGGCCCCAATAATTATTGAGGTTGAAGCTTAAAGCTAACATGGACTGTATGTCACCCAAAAGGATTCAATAAACGAAATCTCATTATTGCATATACTTTACAATCAAAGTGCAAATTACAAAACTGCCTCTCACTTGAAAATTAAATAAACAAGAGAAGAAGAAGTCAAAATTCCTTTGTGAGTTGTAAGCTTGAATCTTGTCAAATAACTACTATCATTTCGATACAGTGTCTGCTACATTTATATTACTTCCCACATTTACTATGGACGAGATTTGTATAATTTATCAATTGAACAACAAAAAGTACACTGGTGAAATATACCAAATAACCTATTGGAAAAAAATGGCTGTACGACTCTTTTGTCTTACTGGCTGTCTTGCTGGAAATAGTTGTCTGCCTCTACTTCTGATATGCACATAAAGAATTATTGATTTTATGAATGAAGATTGGCAAAGAAGTCTCATGTAGGATGACAAGTAAAGTGTCTGGTTGTGGTTTGAAGTAATCTGCATCTGTAATTCTTGTGCAGGGGACTAGCATATTCACAGTTTGCAAATCAGATTTCTCTAAATTAAGGAAGATTGCCAAAGACTACTTTAGAAAATTTGTTGTCATCATGTGTAGATAGAATTGCATCAACTTATTATGAGCTTTTTTTCTGCTGCCTGTTTTTCTTTTTATCTATGAAGCTTTATGTTTGATAAACCTTTTCCATTCTGTGAACTCTTATTTTATTTACAGATGGTAGGGACATCAACAAGATTACCTGCAACTCAACGGTTAATTGAGATAAAAACTGTTGCAGAGCAATTACACTTCAAGATATCAACGTTGCTACTGCACGGTGGGAAGCTTACAGAAGCAATCACATGGTTCCACCAACACGTTTCTTCTTACAGGAGGCTAGTGGGAGTACCAGAAGTAAATTTTCTTCATTGGGAATGGTTGAGCCGGCAATTTTTGGTATTTGCTGAGTTACTTGAGACAAGTTCTGCTAGCATCCAAAGCATACCAGCATTGCCTTCAGGTGCTATGGATAGACCAAATGAATGGGAATTCAGTTCAGCTCGTTATTATCAGGTACATGGCTTATCCTATGGGTCAATACCATCTTAAATATTTAGGACTTTTTCATTTGTAGAAAACATTTTCTAATTTTCCAACTCCAATTTTCTGTTGAATGGTTGAATCGCCAATCAGAAAACAGAAAAGTTGATTTTCTAAATTTTCAACTTTTTACTATGAATTGGAAAACATAAAAAAGATGCTTTTCTAAATTTTCTGGAAATGAATGTTATTGCCTTTTGAAATATAAATGTTAGGGCATGTAAATTTATTACTATCCACATCATCTGCAGCTATATCCCAGTCAATGAATTCAAGCTTTTGGCCTCTTTATGTTTTGTATCTGAGATCAAATCTGCATTTTCTTTTTCTTGGTTAGGTTAAATAGGCTTGTTTCTTGACTATGCCAAATGTTTGCCACCTTTTCAGGCAGCTAGACAATTCCTACCCTGGCCCCCCTCTCCCCTGAGTCTCAATGGCTTCCATATCTGATACTTCTAACAACAACATATCAAGTCTTAATCTCACTAGGTGGGGTTGGCTACATGAATTCTAGCTCTTCAATCATATTTTGCCTTCAATCTATGATAAGAAGATTTGACAATTTGTACACTGGTTGTTGGCTACCTAATGCAGCCTCCTTTTTTATTTGTGCTTGGGATTGGCTGTGATAAGGAGTAATACCTTTTAATATTAAAGTGTTAAGGGGGTTGCTCAACTGTAACACCTGGAAAAAAATACATAAATACATATGCACATGCACATCAATAAAAAGGACAGGAATTTGGAAACTGTTGAAGATGAGAATAACTAATTGTGGATGAATTTGAGAAGGATTGGGGTTTAATAGGAAATTGGAGATTTAGATGAGATGAATAATCATAGTTTTGGGGGATAGGCATCAAATAGATTATTGTAGTTTTGGGTGAATTAAGGTTGAGCTCAAAATCTGATCGTAGATAAATTTGATTTCAGAATTTAGATTTAGTGATAACCATAGGAGAATTCTTGGAAGATTGGGCTTGTAGTCAAACATAAGTAAAATCAGAAATTGGAAGCAAAAAGATTAAGAAATCAAAATCAGATGGGGCTTGGGATAAATCAGAATGATGTATACATATTATTTGAAGAGAATTTGAGAATAACTAGGGTTAGCAGTGGCTAGATGTGGACTCGGATTGGGGATGTCAGTGGACTCAGTCTAGGATAGTTTATTTTTCAGTTATTGCCAATTGTATTGGTTATGTAAAACTTTGAGGATGCTAGTGGTTTTTATATCAGTTTATTTCTTCTATAAGATTCTGGATTATTTCTCATTGGTAATAATATGGAAGGATTTGTAGGCTTTGTGAACTTTAGAGGGTGTGTGTGACAATTGATGGTATCAGTTCTATAATTTTTAACACTACGAGCAACACCCTATTTCGTGATTGGTCAAAACCTTTCCACATCCTCAGATATTTTGTCCCTATGAGATTTATGTTTGCCTCAGATGTTTGTCCTTACTGGTAATGTTATTTATGGATTACTTGCAAAGGGAGTATTCTTGCTGTATAATTTATATGGGATATCTTCATTTTTCACATGCTTCTTAGTTTATATTTTCATAATCTTTTTTTGGCTAGGTTCTAGAAAATGGTATTTCTTGCTAAATAACTAACTGAAATTGTTTGATCATGGCTGGGAGTAATCACTTTTTTCCCCTTATCACTTTCTTTCAAAAGTTTTAAACTTTTTGACAAAGCATTTAAAGAATTAAAGTACCTTTACTTGCAATTTCTTTTTCTTTCATTTCTGGTCTTATAGCCCTCCCTTTTGCCCTTTTGTTTTTTTGCCGTTTGGCTGCAGCTTAATTGCAATAAGTGAACAATTCTTGCCCATTTACCCCTACCTACCCCAATTGCTTAGACTATTCTTAGACATGCTATGAATCTAGGGGCAGGGAGGGGCTTATCATTGCTGCTCTGAATTATTCAATCATCTGGTAACAAATCTGTTGGTTGGGATCTTTTGAACATTTGCCTGATGAACTGGATAATTATGGATGCCTGGTAGATCAAGGTTGCAATAAAAGGAGGGTGCTGAAGAGTCTGGTTGATCATGTAGAGTTGAAAGCTTTAATAGTTTATTGCAGTGTACACACACACACACACATTCTTCTAACAATTTGTTTTGAAACAGTTAGCTGCTCAATACTTGAAGGAGAAGAGATCTTGTTTGGAAGTTGCATTGTCAATGTCAACTACGACTAACGATGTTGATGGCAATGGTGAATCTGTTGTACCTTCTGTGTATGTGGGTCAGTTTGCTCGGTTACTTGAGGAAGCGGATACATATGTTATGCAACCGTAAGCCTATTGTCTTTTTTAATCCAGAATCATATCCTTTGGTTTTCATACACTCAAGAACTGATGATATTAGATGCGCTATTTTTTATTTGGCTTTGCAGTATTACAGATGAAGAGTATTTCCATTATGCTCTGGCTGAAGGGAAGAGGTTCCAGGATTCCTTTGAGATTATCGCTCTTCTCAAAAAATCTTTTGAAGCGTACACCAATTTGAAAGCCCAGAGAATGGCTTCTTATTGTGGGTTTGAGATGGCCAGGGAGTATTTTGCTGTGAATGAATTCAGTAATGCCAAACAAGTTTTTGATAATGTTGCACATCTGTACAGAAAAGAAGGTTGGCTCACTTTATTATGGGAGGTCCTGGATTATCTGCGAGAGTGCTCTAGGAGACTTGGTTCAGTGAAAGATTTTGTGGAATATTCCCTTGAAATGGCTGCTCTTCCGGTCTCCACTATTGCTAGCTTCCAATTTTTAAGCTCTAAAGAAAGTGAACCCACTGGTCATGCGAGCATCTCTCAGAGAGAAATCATACACAAGGAAGTATTTGAGTTTGTCGCAGGAGAATCAGGGTTGTTGTCAAACAAGGGCAGCAACAACCTTAAAGTAACTGGTGACCAACCCCTTCATCTTGAGATTGATCTTGTCAGTCCTCTTAGAGTGGTGCTTCTTGCATCAGTTGCTTTTCATGAACAGACGGTTAAGCCTGGTGCACCAACCTTGATTACACTGTCACTTCTATCACAATTACCTCTTACTTTAGAGATTGATGAATTAGAAATCCAGTTCAATCAATCAATATGTGATTTTACTATTGTGAATGGTGGGAAGCCTGAGAGGTCTGCAAATTACGAGGGTGAGACAGGTCGCAGGTTTGAGACTGCTCCTGCTCTGATGCTTTCAGCAAACAAATGGCTACGGTTAACGTATAACATAAAATCTGGTAAGGCAGTTTGCCTCTTCTGGATTTCTTGTTTAGTGAATGGATTGTGATATATGTATAGTCGTGGAGTACATTTCAGAGCATTATGCTATTTTATCCCCATTTAGAGGTTTTGAACCATCATTATCCATCCTAGCAAGTGCAGTTTGATCATAAGAAGTTTGGATACTGCCAAGCTGTTTCCATGTTTTGTCAAGGATTCTTGTTGAATATTTGCCCCAGGTCTTAATTTGATTTTTTTTTTTAAATTGATCATTGCATGTCCATAGCTTTAACATGTTTTTTGATTGCTCATATAAGTTAGAACCATGTTGCAAGCTTTAGATATAATTTAGAAATTAATATATGTGTGTGTGTGTGTGTGTGTGTGTGTTAGTCCTGACTTCCGTGGACTTTTTAATTTTCAAATCTTTACAATCTGTAACATTCAATTCAGTTAGGAATAGTGCTCTCTAGAAATATATACTTGGACATTTTTGTTAACACTTCCATACTAATGTGTAGAATCTGTGGAATAATTTCTTTTCATTTAACGTAATAAAAAATTAAAAATAATTGCCCAACCCCACCTCGTGGGATTAAGGCTTGCAGTTGCGTTGTTAACATAATAAAAATATATTATAGTTGTAGGGTGGATTTCAACAATTGACAGTTCTTGCCAGAAGTTTCATATAATGACACTGATCTCCTGCCTTTAGTGCCAACTTTGCTTTGACCATCCAAAACGCTTGAGTACTTTTGGTTTGCATGAAGAAAGATCTGTTGACTTAATAACCTCTTGAATTTGTTATTATACCCTTCTCGCTAAAAAAATGGCGTGCAATTTATAGAATGATCATCTTAAATTCATCATAAAAATTAGTTTTTTTGTCTTTTTAATAGAAAAGGATGTCAGACGAGTGGAGGAAGAAGAGTTTAGTGCCTATTTACAAGAATAATGATGTTCAAAGCTATGAAAGTTATAGAGGATCAAGTTAATGAGTCACACTATGAAATTTAGAGAGAGTGATTGGAAAACAATTGAAAAGACAAACCAATGTGTCTGAAAACCAATTTGCTATCATGCTTGGTAGGTTAACCATGGAAGTTATATATTTGGTCAAGTGCCAAATCGAAAAGGTACTGAGATAAACAAAGGGATTTTCATATTTTGTTTACAGTCCAAATTGCTTATATATAGGTTATTAAACACATATCAAAGCACGTGAAGGGGATAATGAGCCTTTTTCCAATTACATTTGGATTACAACAAGGATCTACTTTAAGCCCTTACTTTTTTGTCTTATTAATGGATGAACTCACTATATATATATATATATATATATCTCCAGGTAGAGGTGTCTTGGTGTATGTTATTTGCAAATGATGTTGTGTTAGTGGATGAGAGAGATATGGAAGAACATTTTGGAATTTAGAGGTTTTAAGTTAAATAGATTAAAAACCAAATATATGGAATGTGCGTTTAGTAAAAATATAAGCATTGATGATATTATGGTAAGACTAGAAAATCAAATCATACTTTGAAAAGACTAGTTCAAATATTATGAATCAATCATCCAAAAAGATGAGGGGATTAATGAGAATGTTACTTGTGGAATTAAAGCAAGATGGTTAAAATGGAAAAGTGCATTCGATGTATTATCTGATAATGCGGATTTGTTAAAGTTAAAAGGAAAATGTTACAAGACAGATATAATATTAGTTTTTACTGTATGACATAGAATGTTAGGTAGTAAAGCACCAACATGAGCAAAATATTGGTGTAATGAAAATGAGAATGTTAATATGGATGTGTGGCAATAGAAGAAGAGATGAAATTAGAAATAAAATTATTCATAATAAGGTCATAGTGATTCCGATTGAAGAAAGATGCATGAGACATGATTAAGATGATTTCTTCATGTGAGAAGATCAACAAAGATTGTGAGAAGAGTAGATGAAATGAAACGAGTATTTAGCAAAAGAGGTAAAGGAAGACCAAGAAAAAATTGATGGACAACATAGAGGAGCAACCTTACTATTACTCCCAAGGCTCGCTCTCGGTGTATAATGTTATATGAATAAAACATTATTACATGCTTCACGTAATTATATTGTAATACTTACCTAATAAATGGTATCTCTTAGTGGCTCCCCACTTGGAATAGAGTTGTCTTACACTCTTAACTTTACCGGTTTCTAGAACTTGAACCAGTAACCTTCTAGTCATAAAGGAGCAATGTAATATTGGTACAAGGTTCACCCGCTTAATACTTGCATAATAATAAAACTATATTTCATGTAATAATATAATACATTTAGCTAGAATTCATGAAGCCAACCCCACTTAGTGGGATTAAGGCTTGATATGTTGTATATATGGTATATTATTTTATCACTGAGAAAAAGTTCACATTACATGGCCCCTGGTATATCATCTACCTAAGAGATCATGTCCCAAGAGATTGAATCCCATCTTTCAAAATAAGCATGCATGGTAGGCATAAAAATTGCATAATTTGTTTATTTATTTGCTGTTATCCAAAGACTAGTAACTTTCAATAAGAGTGCTAATCTTGCATGTTTAGGATTATAGATCATCTTTTATGTTGTTATTATAATTATTGGTTCTGGGAGGAATTTTTCATGCCCTTCTGGTTTGCTGATGATGTTTCACCAAATTGGATGACAATTGCCTTTTAGAGCATTGCTTACTCATAGTGTGCCCTTGCTGCATAAACTCCATCATTCAAGGAACTGACAGGATCACTACAGTTATTTTCATTTTGCCATTTTTCTTGTTTTGTAACATAACAATTTGATTGATTGATGCAGACCAAAGTGGAAAGCTTGAGTGCGTTTCTGTAATTGCTAGACTGGGACCTAACTTCACAATCTGTTGCAGGGCTGAAAGCCCTGCTCAATTGAATGATTTACCTCTTTGGAAGTTTGAAGACCGTGTGGAATCTTTTCCAGTCAAGGATCCTGGTCTTGCATTCTCTGGCCAAAAGGCGATTCAGGTTGAAGAACCAGACCCGCAAGTGGATCTTAAACTAGGTGCTTCTGGTCCTGCTTTAGCTGGAGAGATCTTTGTTGTGCCTGTTATAATTTCAGCTAAGGGTGACAAGGTCCACGCTGGTGAGTTGAAGATTAACCTGGTGGATACAAGAGGCGGTGGCTTGCTCAGTCCAAGGGAAGTAGAACCATTTTCCGTGGACAATGTTTATGTTGAGCTCCTCAGCATAGAATATGAAGATGTATCTCAAACTGGAACTGACAACATCCGAAAAATTCAGCCCTCTTTTGGATTGATTTCTGTTCCATATATAAATGAGGGAGATTCATGGTCCTGCAAACTAAAAATAAAATGGCACCGCCCCAAACCAATCATGTTTTATGTGTCATTGGGCTATTCTCCATATAGCAATGAACCCAGTGCACAGAAAGTTAATGTTCACAAAAGCTTGCAGATAGAAGGTCAGACAGCTCTTGTATTTAGCCATCGATATATGCTACCTTTTCGACGGAACCTTCTATTACTCTCAAAGGTCAAACCAAGTCCTGATGCTGACCAGATGCCTTCACTGCCTCTCAAGGAAACCAGTACACTCATTGTTGCTGCCAAGAACTGCGCAGAGGTGCCATTGCAGTTACTATCAATGTCTATTGAGGTAGATGAGGATGTCACTGGGGATTATTGCAGAGTGTTGCACAGGGGTGACGACCTTTCAGACCCTGCACTTCTCATGCCAGGAGAAGAGTTCAAGAAGGTATTCTCTGTCGTTCCTGAGGTAAATATCTCGATGCTAAAGATGGGAACTGTGTGCCTAAGGTGGCGAAGAGATTCCGGGCCTGAAAGTTCTAGTACAACTGCTGCAACAGAGGTTTTGACCAGGCACAGATTACCGGACATAAATGTGGAGCTGTCTCCTTTGGTTGTGAATTTGGAGTGTCCTGCTCATGCCATCCTCGGGAACCCCTTCACGTACTTCATCAGAATTCAGAATCAGACACATTTGCTTCAAGAGATCAAATTCTCTTTAGGGGATTCGCAGAGTTTTGTGTTGTCTGGTCCCCACAACGACACGATTTTTATTTTGCCCAAGTCTGAGCATATCCTCAGTTACAAGATTGTCCCGTTGGTGTCGGGCTCTCAACAGCTGCCTAGAATTACTGTTACCTCTGTGAGATATTCAGCTGGATTCCAGCCCTCAGTTGCTGCATCTAGTGTTTTCGTATTTCCCTCCAAGCCTCAGTTTGAGATGACGAAAGTGGAAGCGAGGCCGACGGAATCTGTTGCAGTTGAATAAACACTCATCACTTGAACTGATTGGAGGAAATAATTTCTGTGTCTATGGCATAGCTTGGCTTGACTGACTGAACAAATCACGGGGAGAACAACTTTTCTGGCTGAACTTGAGTGGCTGATGAAGGAAGGATAGAGGATTAGAGGTTTGTTTACCGTTTACTGGAAAAGGTGACTGACGACGACGATACACACGCAATTCTCCTGGTTCATCGGATGGCATGGCATTTATTTAATTAAAAGTAGTTGGCCAATTGTGAATCCCAGGGATCGGTGGGGGCAAAAATATTGCCTAATACATGGACAGATAACAAATGAATCATTCCTTTTCCTTGCATGCAACTATCCCGGTCTCTGGCATGTACGTTGCTACTAACTTTTTAGAAAAAGAATTTTAAGAAAATAAGATTATGTTTTCCTTACTGTTTTTAAATTATTTTTAATTTTTAATTTTTTAAAATAATAAAAATATGTTCTCTTTATTATTTTTAAAAATAAAAAAAATTATAAAAAAATTAAAATAATAAAAAATTATTTTGAGTGTTTTCATTTAAAATAAATTTTAAATTTAAAATATATTTATTTATTTATTTATATTTTATTATTGTAATAAAAAAATATTATAAAATTTATTAACTTTAAAATATTTATATTTTTTAATAATATATTAATATTAAATATTTATAATTTATTGAATAATTAAATTTATTAAATAAAATATTATTAAAAAAATATTTTTAAAATTTTAAAGAAAAAACGTCTTTTAATTTTTTGTTTTGAGAAATAATTTTTTAAAATAATAAAAAAAATATATTTTTAATTTTTTAAAATAGGTTATTAAAATAAAAAATTAAAAATAAATTTAAAATTAAAAAATAAAAAGAACGTAACTTAATATTTTTATAATTTATTTTTTCATAAATTTTTTTTTGGAAGAGATTGGAAATTTTGAATTTTCACAGAAAAGTTTTTAATAAATAAAAAAATTAAAATATTTCTTATTTTTTTACAAGTTCATAATTTTTTCACGATTATTTTTAGAAATATTATATCTAAATTAAATATAAAAATATAAAATTTTTGTAAAACAATATTTAATATTCTTAAAAATATTGAAAATTAATTAAATATAAAATTATATAAATTTTAAAAATTAAAGATTTTCAAAAATACTTTTAAGAATCATAAATTTTAATAATTTAAAAATATTTTCTGTATCAAACCCCTCTATATATGTATGTATATATTCACCTTTTACTGAGATTGAAATCCTTTGCCGGTGGTTGATTTGTGCTAGAATGCATTGTTATCTATCTGGACTTTCTTCAATACAAAATGTTCATATGGCTGCCACCTTTAAACAAACAAAAATGCTGCTACGACTCAGGAAGAGGTTCTTTTTTTTTTTTTTGGTTTGAATTATTTTATAAACCTATTTTAGTACCCTAAACCTATTTGAGTACCAAACCTAAATTTGGGATCTTTAGTTTTAGTACAGAAACACCACCACCGATGAAGCTACCACTTGGGTGGTAGTGGGGGGGGAGTAACATGTTTTCAAACTCACCCGCTAACACAAGGAGCTGATATCAAATGAATGGTACACGATAACAAGTTATAATCTCAATTCTAAAATGGGCATTTATATGATCCAAATAATTAGATCCAGCTCTACTGAAAATAAAATACTCTGTTTTGGCCACTTTATATTTTCCCGGCATCAGCATCAGACACCTTTTGCCATTAACGAAAGCTGCAGGATAAAGTTTTGAACCCTTTCCAGGAAGCAACATGAGAGCGCAACCACTTATGGGATAGTACACCATTAGCAAGATACATTTCAACAAAGTAAAACACTAACGGCTTAAAGCAATGAACGCGGCATCCTCAGTGCCCTAAGCTTTCCACTTGGAAAAAAATCAGAAAGAAATAAAGGTCGTTTTCACATACAGCCTTTGTTATGAAGAAAAGGCTGAACAATACAGCAATGAAGCAACAAGCCATAGAGCATTGATTTTTGGAGGCACGGCTTTTTCTCTGTGCTTTCAATCTAGCAATTGTATATTTAAAAAAGAATAATGCTATTGGTACACCTAAAAGCTGTCTGAACCCAAGTTTGTAAAGACAACTAAATTCTGGGTATTTAGCATGGCTGCTTTCAAACAACCAAACATAGAAATTGCCCAATTCAAGAAAAACGCCTATATACCAAACCTCTACATTATCACCAAACTTGGTAATTGCTAACCAGCGACAGGGAACTGCCCTCTTTCAGATTTTAAGTCCGCTGCTAAAACAGGGACAAGTAAAGTTGATCAAATCGAATAATACTCAGGTCGAATAACAATTTAAAGGCCAAAAGCCGTAGTTTCTTCTAAATGACTGGGAAATGTCCCAAACGTCTACATCATCACCAGAAGTTGGCTGCCCATGTAATTTGATATTCAGACTACAATCCCTATATAATTTTCCAAGCAGTGTTATCTGGGGAATACCTGGATCAGAATTTCTTAATCCGCTACTTGAATCAATCAAGAGTACAAGCTCTTGAATGCAGCCCAAAGGGCAAGAAAAGAAGAAGAGATCTGCAGATTGGGTCAAATTTCATCGACCTTTTTGTCCCATAAAAGAGTAAGAAATGAACTGAACTCGCTAAAATTGTAAGTGACTAATTCCTCCATCAACTATGACCTGATATCATGCGAGGAGGAATAAGCTTTAGACACCATTGACACAAAGTAAGATTTGGCAATAGACCCAAACCCTGGGTCAGAACTAATTAAGAATCATATGTTGATTCTCTCTTACATGATTGCAGGAACCAGATTCCAGCAATCTACAAGTTCATACTCCACCAGTGACTCAAGAACTGGGAGGACATGTCTGTGATTCAGACTGGTGAAAGAGCAATCCACGCCCTTTCATGTTACAACACTGGGCTCGGAGCAACTCAATATCTTACAAGAGACTCTACTGCATCCTTGGTGACCATGACTCCAATGACCTGCAATGATAAAAGCCAACAAATTGAGCAAAGAATTGGAAAAAGGAAAGGTAAAAATAAAAAAATAAAGATCAGGTTGAAGAATATTGCAACAGGAAAAGTTCAACCTCCCATATGGTTCAAAATCCAAGAACACAACCACCCCACAGGTTTAATGCAAATACGATTTCTGCCACTTTGTTTCGTAACAAGGTGTTTGGACATAAAATCGGAAATTTCAAGGGTAGTTTTGCTCCTTTCCAGTGTCATAATATGAACCAAACATAAAAAGTGAATCTATTACAAGGTCATTGAATTTATCTTCTCATGGAAGTCTAATCATAGGAATCAAGAAATGAGAACACATGTTTGAAGAATGATATTAGGGGCAATAATTCTAAATACAATAGGATAAGGGTGATTTTTAGTTCTTATTTTCAAAATTTTGGTAGATTAGTTGTTCTAGAATATATATATATATATATATTTGATTTCTAGTAGGATTATACTTTTTCTTTATAAATAGGAGTGTAATCAAGAGCGTTACTCATGTTTTAGATTGTTACTGAATACACAGATTTCAACTCTCTCTCTCTCTTCTTCAGCTTCTCTATTCTACACTGCCTAATGGCATTTCATTCGTAGAAGAGCAATTCTGAAGGAATGGATGACAACTCTGTTGGTTGGGCACTTACTGATCCTCCATTTCTATCATGAATCTAAAATGTGTCACAAGCTAATTTCAGTTAAAACTTTAATACATAGAACAAACATAAAATTTTATCAACCAAACTTATTGCATGCTTTACAAGATCTATTTTATTTTTCCCTGATTATCAAACCAACAGCGGTGAGGGATTGATTTGGTCCAACTACAGTACACATAACTACATAAGTGCACAGACACTTTAAACTAACAGCTTTGCCAAAAGATTGAACAAAGAATATTGGATGATTTTCCACCCACTGGATTTAAATAAGGGCAAGGAAGTTTGGCAAAGAATTTAAGCAGTTTTGCAGAATGTTCTGGACATTTAAAGTTATTTAGAACTTAGGTCATACAATCGGCGACTAAAATCTCTGTATAAAGTAAAAATGAAACTCAGAAAACCTTCTAAGTCATTTAGCACATATTCAACTGCCCGTTTTCCATTTCTGTTTTCAGAGAAAGCCTAGAGAATGAAGTGTGGCACTAATTTTCAGGAAATTTTGTGGCAATATCCTAGTTAAAATCCAAGAAAAAGTGTCCCCAAGAGGTGTTGAAACCTGCTAATATATGAGAATAAGAACAAAAGCACTTCTGAAATTTTTTCAGTCGTTTTGTTTCCAAAACCAAGGAAAACAAAAATGAAACCTGGAATCAGAAATATAGAAGTATAATCAAACAGGAACTTGAAATCTAATTACTGGATCCCCAGTTTTCAGTTGATTGTACTTTTTTTTTGGGGGGGGGGGGGGGATGAACAACTTCAGTTGATTGCACTTGATCTGATTAAATTGTGGCAATATCCTAGTTAAAATCCAAGAAAAAGTGTCCCCAAGAGGTGTTGAAACCTGCTAATATATGAGAATAAGAACAAAAGCACTTCTGAAATTTTTCAGTTGTTTTGTTTCCAAAACCAAGGAAAACAAAAATGAAACCTGAATCAGAAACATAGAAGTATAATCAAACAGGAACTTGAAATCTAATTACTGAATCCCCAGTTTTCAGTTGATTGTACTTTTTTTTTTGGGGGGGGGGGGGATGAACAACTTCAGTTGATTGCACTTGATCTGATTAAATTGGAACTAACAACCAAAGCAGCTTCCAGACAAAATGACAGAAGAAACTGAAATATTTCACTTAAGCAGTGGATGATGTGCAAAGGTTTGTTTGCAATGATCACTTGATTGAACCACAAGTTCTTGAACAATGAAAAATGGAATAAAAATGTTAAGTTACAAGGAAACAGAATTCTCTGAATCTTTAGAGTTTCGAAATTTACCCCCAAACAATTTCATTAGACTTTCGAAATTTACCCACAAAAAATTTCATCAAAAAATAAATTTCAAATGCATTGTGAGTACTTTAAAATCCATCCAAACACTCTTAGATATTCCCAGTGTTGTGAATAATGCCCATTTTCTTTACCATGACTTATATTGACTATAAAACAAGTCAAGATATTAAATTATTTAACAAGTCCAAGTTTTCAAATTCAGTAACTTCTCTTAGATATTTTTTTCAATATTATATCTAGAATGAGGTTAAATTAGTGCTTAATGAAATAAGATGAGCGAGATGGTTTGAACATGCAAGAAGACGACCGGTACATACACCTGTGATGTAAACTGCTAGAAAAGGTAGAAAAAACCAAAGAAAATCTGGTAGAAAACCCTTAAGACATAATAAGGGGTATAATAACCTAACAGAAGATATGGTCATTGACAAAGATGATTAGAGAGCTAGAATTCATATAGCTAACTGTTGTGTCATTTGTATTAGATTAGAATAAATGTAAACATGTATCTTTGTATTGTTGCATAATTCTTTTCTAATTTATCGTTAGATTAAATTTCTCTTCTAGAAGGTTTGTTTCTAGAAGGGGGCAATTGTCTCTTAAATTAGTTAAATCAGTTAGGCAATTGGACAGCTAGTTAGTCTTTTAATTCTTGCTTGTTATCCGCACCCCTATTGCCTATAAATAGGGGCCGTGGAAAAGAAGTTTGAGCGAGAGGTTTTAGTGCGCCTGTATGTGTGAAGTATAGTTTTCGATTTTCTATCTTGATTTCGGGATTGAATGCGAGAGGTAGGGAGTGGCTGGTTTGTAGCTTGTATTCCCTAGTATCCCTATAGCTTTTAATGTATATGGGCAGGAGGGGATTCAGTTCTCGTTGTAATCATCCCTTGGATGTTTCAAGATAGTGGATTATATTGGTGCCTAACAATCTAGATGTAGGTCTTGGATTTCAAGACCGAACCAAGATAAATCTTTGAGTGTTTCTTGCTGTGTGTGTGTTTCTGTTTGTGTTAAATCTTTGTGCGCTTCTTCTATCAGCGTGTTCTTGAGTTTGATAGTGAGCTAGTTGAGTTGAGAAAATAGGTGGAGAGCTGTGAGTTACTCTAACAACTTGGTATCAGAGCCAAGAAGTGTTCTTCAGCGATCAAGATTTTCAAGAAACTCAAGGAATCTCGCTTTCTTCAAGAAATTGATATGGCGTCATCTACCTCCAGATTTGACATCGAAAAATTCGATAGATCAAATGACTTTAGTCTATGGAGGATAAAGATGGAGGCGCTTCTCTGTAGTCAAGGACTCGAAGGAGCCCTGGAGCAAGAAGCTAAGACAACAGACGCGACCACTAGGAAAGAAGTACCAGTGCTAACTGAGGAACAAGAAACGGCCAAGAAAGAAATCAACAAAAAGGCTTACAACATTCTGATCCTAAGCCTAGGCGATAAAGTTCTTCGAGAAGTCTCTAAGTGGAAGACTGCAACAGAGATTTGGAAGAAGCTTGAAGACCTCTACCTTCAAAGATCGCTGTCCAGCCGTCTCTTCTTGAAGGCCAGGTTTTTTAATTTCAAAATGCAAGAATCCCAGAAATTGCATGACCATATAGATGATTTTAATAAACTGTTTCTAGACTTAGAGAATATAGGAGTGAAGTATGAAGAGGAAGATAAGGCCCTAGTTCTATTATACTCTCTACCTAAGTCCTACGAAAATTTTGTAGACATCCTTCAACATGGTAGATATAAACTCTATTAGAAGATGTCACAGGTGCCTTAAATGCAAAAGAACTTAGGTTCAAAATGAATGAGAAAACCTCTTCTGGGGATACTTTATCAGTCAAGTCAAGAAGCTCTAAAAAGGATAATAAAAAGAGGGGTAAATCAATGTCTAAGTCTAGAAATGGGAAAGGCCCGATAAAATGTTACTACTGCCAGCAAGAAGACCACATTAAATGGCTATGCCCAAAGAGAAAGAAAGACTTAGCGGATAAAGAAAAATTAGGAGATGGTGGAGCCAACTGTTGTGACGCCGATTATGACAGTTCGGAAGCCCTAATCGTTAGTGAACATTCAGACAGCCTAGAGTGGGTGCTAGACTCTAGTTGTTCTTTTCACATGACCCCAAGAAAGCCGTGGTTGCAAAACTTCAAGAAAATTAATGGTGGAAAGGTCTTGCTCGGCAATGACCATGAATGTAAGGTTCAAGGGGTAAGAGATATTAGGTTAAAACTTCATGATGGCTCCATAAGAACCCTCACTTCAGTGAGGTATGTCCCTGATTTGAAGAGAAACTTGGTTTCTCTTGGAGAGCTAGATAGAAATGGCTTTAAGTTTAAAAGTGATGGTGGATCATTTCAGATTACAAAGGGGTCATTAATCTGTATGAAGGCAGTTTTAAAGAATGAAATTTACCTATTGAAGGCCACCACTCTGTGGTGAAGTTTCAGCGGCTAGCAATAATTCTAGATCTAAAGCAAGTCTGTGGCATCTAAGAATGTCACACATAAGTGAACAAGGGCTCAAGGAACTTACTAGCCAAGATATTTTAGATATTGGGTAGTCTCTAGAATTAACTAAATGTGAATCCTGTATTCTAGGTAAGGCAGCCAAAGTAAAATTCAACAAACCAACTATCTATTCTTCTAAAGCACCCCTAGATTACATACATTCTGATTTATGGGCCAAACAGAAACCCATGGAGGTTCAAGATATTTCCTATCTATTATAGATGATTTTTCAAGAATGTTGTGGGTATATGTTCTAAAATCAAAAGATAACACTTTTGACATATTTAAATCATGGAAGAGTATGGTAGAAAATCAAAAGGGCAGGTCAGTTAAGGTAATTAGAACCGATAATGGGTTGGAATTTTGTAATAAAGAGTTTGATCAAATGTGTAAAGATGGTGGCATAATTAGACATCTTATAGCTCCCGGAAATCCCAAGCAAAATGGGGTTGCAGAGAGGATGAATAGGACTCTCTTGGAAAGGGTAAGGTGTATGCTGTTTCATGCTCAATTACCCAATTCTTTTTGGGGGGAAGCAGTGGCTGCTGCTGCCCATGTCCTAAATACAACCCCCTCAAAAGCTATCAGCCTCCAAACCCCTTATGAAAAATGGACCAGCCATAAACCAAGCTTAGCCCATCTTAGAGTATTCGGTTGCCTAGCATATGCTCATGTAAAGCAAGGTAAGCTAGAACCTAGGGCTAAGAAATGCCTCTTTATTGATTACCCATCAGGTGTTAAAGGTTACAAACTATGGAACTTAGAATTAGATGGACCAAGAACCATAGTTACAAGAGATGTAACTTTTGATGAAGACTCTACCATAAAATTAGGAAGTAATGAACCTCAGCCAAATCAGAAAGAACCTAGAAAATCAGTTCAGGTGGAGATCCCATGTGAAAACCCAAATCTGTCTCAGGAAATCTTAGATTTCGAACAGTTTGATCCTGAACCTTTAAATAACCAAGACCAAGATCAAGGATCCTCTCAAGTGGAAGAAGAAGAAGGTGATAGTGATGCAGACTCAAGCCTTAGAGAACCTCCTAATCCTGATAGATATAATGTGGCTCGAGATAGGCAGCTTAGATCCCGTAGACCTCCCCAAAGATACTTCCCAAACTTGGTAACTTACGTCTTTAATAGTGCAGCAAATTCCATAGGAGAAGAACCTCTTACCTATGAAGAGGCAATGACCTCAAAAGATGCAGGCAAATGGCTGGAAGCCATGAGATCTGAAATTGCATCTCTAAATAAGAATCACCCTGGGAATTGGTTGAAAAACCAAGAGGGAAGCGTGTGGTAGACTGCAAATGGTTGTATAAAATTAAAGAGGGAGCAGGAGATCAATCCAAGCCTAGGTTTAAGGCCAAACTAGTGGCTAGGGGCTTCACTCAAGTTCACGGAGTTGATTTTAATGAAGTGTTCTCCTCAGTTGTGAGGCACACTTCTATAAGAATTCTCCTAGCCATCACTGCTCAAATGAACTTATATCTTGAGCAAATGGATGTTACAACAACCTTCCTTCATGGGGACTTAGAGGAGAAGATTTTGATGAATCAACCGAAAGGTTTTGAAGCTAAGGGAGAGGTGGAGAAAGTATGCTTGCTTAGAAAGTCCTTATATGGTCTTAAGCAGTCCCCACGGCAATGGTATCGAAAATTTGATTCGATTATATTAGGCCAAGGGTATTTTAGGAGTTCCTATGATTGTTGCATCTATTTCAAGCATATCACTTCTAGTATTTCTATATATTTACTGCTCTATGTAGATGACATGCTTATAACAAGTCAATCCACTCAAGAAATTCAGCTTCTCAAGGATAAATTGAGGGCATAATTTGAAATGAAAGAGCTAGGGGAAGCTAGAAAAATTCTAGGAATGGAAATTTTAAGAGATAAGCTCCATAGGAAGATATATCTTTCTTAGAAATCCTACTAGGAAAAGCTTCTAGTTAGATTCGGCATGGCTAAAGCCAAGGTAGTCAGTCTGCCTTTTGCTGTTCATTTCAAATTATCCTCATACTAGTCTCCTAAAATTGAGGAAGAGAAAAGGGAAATGGATCATATTCCATACTCTAGTGCTGTAGGTAGCATCATGTATAGCATGGTGTATACTCGTCTTGATTTGGCCCATGGAATGAGTGTCATCAGCAGATTTATGGCAAATCCAGGGAAATCTCACTAGATGGCAGTGAAATGGATGTTTAGATATATTAAAGGATCTATAAGAAATGCTTTAACCTATGGTGGAGCTAAGTCAGGAGAAGAAGCTAGCATCCTAGGATTCTCGGATGCCGACTATGCTGCCGACCTAGACAAGAGAAGATCCACAATAGGCTATGTTTTTCAGCTGTGGAATTCTACAATTAGTTGGAAGTCAGGCTTGCAAAATGTGGTAGTTTTGTCCACCACGGAGGCTGAATACATAGCTGTAGCTGATGCTATAAAAGAAGCTATGTGGCTTAAGGGTCTAGTTAGTGAGCTCCTAGGGGTAGATGTCAAGGCAACTTTGATGTGTGATAGTCAAAGTGCCATACATTTGTCCAAAAATCAAGCCCATCATGAAAGGACTAAGCATACAGATATAAGACATCATTTCATAAGACAAATTGTTGAAGATAAAACTGTTTTTCTAACTAAGATTGCAGGTGAAGACAATGCAGCAGATATGTTTACAAAATCAGTTCCTACAGCAAAGCTGAGGCACTGCATAAGGATCCTTCAGATAGATCCAGGAGGGCAGTGGAAGTCATTTCAAAGTTGAAGATGAGGCCTAATTGAAGTACAAATAGGTGGAGAATTTGTTGTGTCATTTGTATTAGATTAGATTAAATGTAAACATGTATCTTTGTATTGCTGCATAATTCTTTTCTGCTTTATCGTTAGATTAAATTTCTCTTCTAGAAGGTTTGTTTCTAGAAGGGGGCAGCTGTCTCTTAGATTAGTTAAATCAGTTAGGCAGTTGGTTAGTTAGTTAGTCTTTTAATTCTTGCTTGTTATCCGCACCCCTATTGACTATAAATAGGGGCCGTGGGAAAGAAGTTTGAGCGAGAGGTTTTAGTGCGCCTGTATGTGTGAAGTATAGCTTTCGGTTTTCTGTCTTGATTTTGGGATTGAGTGTGAGAGGTAGGGAGTGGCTGGTTTGTAGCTTGTATTCCCTAGTATCCCTATAGCTTTCAGTGTATATGAGTGGGAGGGAATTCAGTTATCGTTGTAATCATCCCTTGGATGTTTAAAGATAGTGGATTATATTGGTGCCTAGCAGTCTGGATGTAGGTCTTGGATTTCAAGACCGAAGCAGGATAAATCTTTTGAGTGTTTCTTGCTGTGTGTGTGCGCTTCTGTTTGTGTTAAATCTTTGTGCGCTTTTTCTATCAGCATGTCCTTGAATTTGATAGTGAGCTAGTTGAGTTAAGAAAATAGGTGGAGAGCTATGAGTTACTCTTAACACTAATCACAGATAATAAGATTTGAGGCTTGCAACAATGATGATAATATTCCACAATGATGATAATATTCCAAAATAATTTCCAAGACTATTTTTTTAAGTTTGTAAAATGATCCCAAAACTTAATATTACGGCATGCCTACCATAAGTAATAGGGCACTAGAGGGATTGGTCTTTAACTAGCTATTGGCTGAAACCTACATGCTCTAGTTTTAAGTGTTTTTGGCTTTCAGTTGGTGTTCCCACAGATTAATCATGCAAAGTGGGAGTCCTGTAAGAATAAGCAAGCAGCAAGAATGCACAGGAGATGGATCCTTCCTGTCTTATGTCAATTATTTAGAGAGAGAGAGAGAGAGAGAGAGAGAATAGCTTTTTTCTTTTGTTGTATGTCTGATTATATTATGAAACCTTAATTACATTTAAATGCTGTTTTCTGAACATTTTGTTTGCATGTATTCATGGGATTTTTAACCCATTCTAGAGAGATATTATAGAACTTCTACAAAAGTTTGATGGCCACAGGGTTCCTGTATATCTTTTCTTTAGGTTTTCTAAGAAGGTATACAAGTTTGCTCCCTCAATGCACTTGTACTTTGTACTTTCTTACCATAAAGAAAAGGTAAATTAAAATTGTTATTCTTCCTTAACCTTTAAAAGTTAGCAAAAAAGAAAATTAAAAAAAAGGAAAAAAACAGTAACATAAAGCAAGCACTAAAGAAAATAAGAAAATATAGAGTTGTAGAGAGAACCTGAAATCGTTACTTAGGTTCCATGATCATGTGTTAAAAATCAAATTACTACACTTCTATTTGGCATGCTAATGAAGTGGTTATGCACCTAGCATGTAACCAATTTAATAGATGTTGACATTCCTATTACCCCTAAGGTTATAAATAAAACCAAAGTAAATGGCAAAGGAAGGTATATTGTTAACAAAATATTTTCATCGTGAAGACTCGCCATAGAATGCATAGACTACAGACTGAGTTACTTTTGGATAATTCTGACTATTATGTGGCTTATATCAGAAGATAAAATAGGAAACCAAATTTAGTATTACAGGGGGTAACCTTACAGAGATGGGGAGATGACCTAGATGATGTGCAGAGATATAGCCAAATTTTAGGGGTGCTGTGACTAGGTTACTTCTGGAACAAAAGTGCAGATTATATTCACAGATAAAATGGCAAAGAAAATGTAGTCCTACACATAAATGTTATAACTGGAATTCGCTAGAGAGATTTGCATATATTACAGTGACTATCTTTAAAAGCATATTACATTCATAATTTCCTATTTCTCCAGGAAATTTTTACCAAAATCTACTGCATTATTAAATAAATTATTATGAAAAGACAGTTTTTGTTCACAGCTCCCTTGATTTGTGTAAGAACTGATTTAAGAATGACTACATTTGATATTTATCTCAACCGAATCTCATTTGAGTTTCATCTATCTCAGATGATTCTTTCATTTTCTTTTTCCATTTTGACAAGTCTATTTGAGAATTTAAAAATAGACATTTTCAAAGATTGAGAACAGCATGCATTACCTCTTGAACATGACAATGAGTACTTGCAAGGCTAGATTTGAAGTCCGCCACTCAGGTAGCAATGTTGTTAGTCATCTTGCAAATTATGGATTGCCTGCAGATAATTATCAAGCAACTTGATCATATATAATTCAGAAAAAGGAGGAGGGGGCAACAATATCACTACTTCTACCTCAAGATGTGTCTCATCCCTTCCTACCACTCAACCTGCTGTTTGATCAGAACTGCTGCTCTGAGTAAAATTGGGAGGGCGAGCAGGAAACATTATCTGTGTCTGTCCTGGAGATGGTGGAGGTAATCCTGAGGAAACAAAACATTATATGTTCCTTTCTGACAAATGAACGAACCCTATGATTAGGAAAACCAAACTTGCATGACTTGCATGTGTGTATTTTCGTCCATTTCCACAAGAATTGACATCGAACATTTGTCGAAGTGCAAAACCTGATTTCTACCAATTTTCAGTCTTTCATCTATTATTTATTCATGTTTTAGTGAATGCAAGTCTTGGTAGCAATGGTAAGATTGCTCTTTTGTGCTTGGAAGGTCATGGGTTCAAATTGTGAAAACAACTTCTTTGCAAAAAATCAAGAGGAAGGCTATATACATGATACAAGTACAACCCTTTTCTGACCCTGACAAAGTAAGGAGCCCCATGAACTAGGGATGCCCTCTTTATTTATATTTTGGTGGATGGCGGTTATGGAAGAGTAGTTAATATCTTTTCTTGTCTTTGTTTCTTATTTAATGTCTGCTGTCAGTTAAGTCATGCTTTGTTTTTCTGTTAGGCAGTTGTTATGTTTTCAGTTTGTATATAAGGACAATCTAAGTCCTTAGTCGTTGTTGGTTGTAATATTTTTGTTTTCAATATCAATCTGCTCGAGGTCTTCTCCATCTCAACTTTTCTTTTTGTTCGACCTTGAAGCTCTCGCTTCATAGTATCTGATGCAACTCTTTTTATTAAAAAGACTTCTAGTTATGTGCTGTTTGTCCTAGTTTATGTTGATATTTTGGTGACTGGTTCAGATTCCTTGGCTCTTCAGGGGTGTATTCAAGATTTGGCCAAGAATTTTGCTCTTAAAACTCTTGGATCGGTTAACTACTTTCTTGGGTTTGAAGTGTATAGAAACTCCACTGGTCTTTATCTCACACAGTCCAAGTACACTATGGATTTGTTAAAGAAAGCAAATATGGTTAACTGTAAATCTTGTCTAACACCTATAACTTTGGGTTTGTCTTTGACTGATAAAGGTGCTCTCTTTTCTGAGCCTTCATTTTATCGAACTATAATAGGCTCCTTACAGTATCTGACTTACACTCGGCTAGATATTGCATTTATAGTCAATAAGCTGAGCCAGTTTCTTTCAGCTCCTAAAGTTCAACACTGGCCTGCAAACGATTGTTGAGGTATCTTAAGGGTACACCTCATCTGGGGCTGATGTTTATACCTTCTCCTCAAGATATGTCTCTCACTGTCTTTATAGATGCAAATCATGCTGGGTGTAAGGTGACTCGCAAGTCTACCAGTGGTTTGTGTGTGTATCTCGGTTATAATTTACCAGTTTGGGGTTCTAGGAAGCAATCGGTGGTGGCTCAGTCAGTAGGGGAAGCTGAGTACCGAGCAATGGCCCAAGGAGTTACAGAAATTTTGTGGTTGAAGTCATTGATGTTAGAGCTGGGGTATCCTTGTGAGAAGACTCCTATTTTGTGGTGTGATAACTTGGTAGCTAAGAGTATGACAGAGAACCCTGTTTTTCACTCTAGAACAAAGCACATTAAGATTGATGTGCATTTTGTTTATGAGAAAATTGAAAATGGAGATGTTGAAGTTTAGTATGTACCTACTTTTCATCAGGCGACTCATATCTTTACAAAAGGTTTGTCGAGATGTCGGTTTTTGTTTCTGAGCAATAAGCTAAGGCTTCAGCAGTCACCTATGAGTCCTACTCAACCGGTTGTTTGTGCTGATTGTAAAGTGCAGTTGTTATCTACAACAGCTGCAGGTGGTTCAACAAGCTCAATGTTACCAAAGGAGCTTGATTTGAGGGGGAGTGTGGAAGAGTAGTTAATATTGTTTCTTGTCTTTGTTTCTTATTTAATGTCTGCTGTCAGTTAAGTCATGCTTTGTTTTTCTGTTAGGCGGTTGTTATGCTTTCAGTTTGTATATAAGGACAGTCTAAGTCCTTAGTCGTTGTTGGTTGTAATATTTTTGTTTTCAATATCAATCTGCTCGAGGTCTTCTCCATCTCGACTTTTCTTTTTGTTCGACCTTGAAACTCTCACTTCAGCAGTAATATCCAAAGGAATATGAACTGTAATCCCCTCCAAGGATGGCGGGAAAAAACAATTAAGCTATTTTCCAGTGACAAATATCTGATAGTTAAATAGCAACAAAAAAAACAAAATTCTGACAGTTTTAACTTTCAAAGGAATAAATTAATAATCAAGTCACTTATAGAACCAATATCATTTTAATGGTGTTATATAGTAGTATGCCTTGCTTTCAGTCCTTACTCAAGGTTGAACAGCACAGTGAGATCCAATCATTATTTCAACTATTACACACTGTCACAACAGTTTTTTAGGCCTCTCTTAGAGGTTCTTTGTTTTATGGAATAGTTCCTATTAAAAGTAAAGGTGTGAGAGTTACAATTAAGATGGTTTTGACACATGAGAAGAAGACCGATAGATGCACATGAACCGAGTAGATGGAAGTTTGTAGCGAAAGAGATAGAGGAAGATCAAAGAAAACTTGACAGGAAACCTATAATGGCCCTACAGAGGATGCCCATGGATATAGGTAAAGATGGTTGGAGGTCTAGAATTCATGTAGCCAACCCAACCTAGTTGGATTAAGCATTGTGATTGTTGTCGAATTTCTTACTCCATGAAGGTAACATTATTAATAATTGGGGAAAGAAGAAAAGGAGGTACCATGTCTTAGGCTATAAATAACGGTCTTCAAAAATGGATGGACTAGATGTACTATCATCTTGATTTAAGATGTTGCAAAATTCTTTACAATCCAATGATTATTCAATCTTCTGGATGCAAAGCAATTGAGCATCTGACATAGCTGCAAGGGCAGACCCAATAATAGATCACCCAATATGTCATAAGTTCTTCATAATCCAATATCCAGAGTACGGTACAAGTTCTTGTCATGAATTAAGAAGTGGTCTGACATCTGAGACATGAGCACAAGGAAAATAACATTTACTTCAATATAGTTGGGAAGATTATCAACCTGGAGCTATTGCTCATTTTTCTTGACAAACAAATCCAGTATTTGCAGAAGTCAGGATTTTTATTAGTGTGAAGCTGGTAGATAAAGGAACAGAGAAAGTGATACGTGTGTATATTATATATATATATATATATAGAGAGAGAGAGAGAGAGGTTGAAAAAGTGAACCTGTATGATATGGTGCTTGAATTGTTGCTATATTCTCTGTGGTTACTCCACTGAAATAGGCTCCCCCATAAGGAAGAACATGACGAACTGGTGGCACATACCCCTGAATGCTTGTATACCCATGATTACCTGGGAGAGGATGACCCGTTTGTCCGTAGGGGATAATGTTTGTGTTAACTGTGCCTGGCATCCCATACATCTGAAGGTATTGCTGAGCAACATAAGGATTGTAGACACCCTAGAAAAAGGACGTGGCATGTTAGATCTGAATGCACATTTCTTTATAGAATCAACAAAAGGCTGACATTTGAGCTTACAGACCTGTGGATAAACATATTCAGGCCCATAACCCCCGTACCTGCCAAAGAAAATATTAATTTCTTGAGGTCAATGAGCACTTGAATCAATTTAGGCAGTGTGGCAATGTGGCAATATACAACTCAGTGTCATGTACACATGTAACTAGGAAGCATAAAGAGCTTGACATCACAAGAAATGAATCTCTGTTAGACATACAGAAGATGTTCTATCACATACAGTAAAATCAACAAGACATATCTTGTCATTCAAGTCACAGAAGACTGTAATGAAATCAATTGTTTCAACACATAATTCTTTTCATTTCTTTGAGTAAAACAATTAGCACTAACAATAATATTTTAATACCACACGTACATAAATGCTTTGTCTATAAATTGGTATGCCCTGTAATCAAGATGACATTAGCACATGACCTCTTGCCTTTGACTAACTTCCATTACCATGCTACCACATGAAGATTTCACTAAAGTTATGCTAGTTGGTAATCTTACAAGAGAAACTTGGCTTCTTATTTTGTTAATGGCAACGAAAAACTGTCTTAAGCAGAAATGGTGGTCCAAGTTAGCTAAATCAACTAAGCATGAGTATCCAAAAAATCCACTCGACCTATAATGGTCTTCCAATTTCCAAGTACAACTTAATTATACTTCGTAGAGTCGGAGATGAATACACCAATTCAAAGATAATGAGGTGTCTGGGCCACCTTAGCACCTGGAAAAAGGTCAATGGAAAACATTGAATCAGATGGTTCTTTTTGAAATGCAGAATTGTAATATTTTATTCTTTGACTTCACAACCAGTGAAAAAGGCACAAGCTACAATTCAACTGCCAACCTTGGGATAACAATACAAGACCCATTGCTTAAAGTATTCTGACTCACCCAAATGGAGGATAAACAACCCCAGGTTGATAGCTGTAAGGGACAGGTCGGTTGAAATTGGAGCTTCCAGCATATGCACCTCTAGGCATCGCGGTCATTCCAAAATTGGGTGTTGCTGATCGTAGACGTCCTAAAATGAAAAAATAAAAAAGAAGCAAAAATTGATCAACCAAAAGTGACAAAAGTACATACTACCACACAAAAGATGGACAATATATTAGAGTTTATTCAAAAACTAGACACCACCACATAGAAGTACCTGAAAGTAAGTAACAAAAACCAAGCGGGAGTAAATGGTCAACAAATTTTAAAGATAAAAAAGATTGTACCATAAGGCAAAGATGGCGGAGACCGCCCAAGGGACGCCAAATTACAATTTGCTCTCCTCCCATCAATAACTGGATTTGGATCCATACAAGCTTTCTTGGCAGATTCAGGATCACGAAATGTTACCTAATGCCCAAACAAACATACAAAGGAGTATCAAATGGGACTGAACTCATTGATAGAAATTGTATTGAAATAACGCAGAGGAAGTCACAGGGGAAGAGCATAGTGCATAGGTGGGAGCAGAGAATTGTGACTTAAAAGGTTCATTTCACTAAAACATAATGAACACATCTAATTCTGACATAGAAAACACTTTCAAGAAAAGAAGCACAAGCAAACCTTGTAGGCTTGTATTGGCAGAATTGTTCTACCTAGGGTCACTGGACCAGTTTTCTTGGACAGGAATTCTGCCACACTCAATCACACACACACACGGATTTGAACTTAAAAACAGATTTAATGAATTCAACAGAAATAATAAATGTAATCAAAACAGAACAGAATGAAAAAACCAAGAAACAGAAAACGCAAACCACAAACATGAGATAGCAGATTTATCCTGGTTTAGATTGTAATCTGCAATCCTACATCCAACCTCTAAAACCTCCCGAGAGAAGCATTCCTTTGATTTTCAGAATGTAATCATTACAAACCCTCACGATTACAAGCCTTCAAGATTACAAAGACTATTCTATCACACAGCCTTTTCTCTATCTACTTTCTCGTGAGAATGATACCTCCTTTATGCCTAGATCATTGCCCTATTTATAGAATAACAAGACGTTAACTTCTAGGACTCTTATAACCGGTATAGACATTACCAGTTTTGACTCTCCCCCACTTTAATTATAAACACAAGTAGGAACCCGCCTATCTATACCCTCTAAATTACGATGCATTCTTACTGCCTCTATTCTGGATTTCTCAAGACAACATTCTAACAGGAATGATCAAAATACAATGAAAATAGCAGATACATAGACATGCAACTAAAATTTTATCCAAAAACTGAAAGAAAATAATAAAAAGAAAAGGGAGTGTCCCACAAGAATACAAAAGGAAAAATAGTTCTCTTCAAGCAAATGAATAGAAGCTCTACATCCTCAAAGGTATTATTCCAACAAAAATGAGTGGCAAACCAAGTGCACCTTTGTGACCTTAGAGCAGGAAATTAGCCGATCCAGCTCACTATACATTCGCAACTAGACTCGTTTATTTGCAAAATAAGTTGGGTTCACGAACTAAATGAGTTGAACATCAGTTTGAAAATATGGCTTGTTTAATAAATGAATCGAGCTCAATTTATGATGTGATTGACTTGTTTGGTTCATGAGCCAGCTTGATTGAATTACATATACATATAAAATACATATCATATGAAATAATAATACTATTGTATTATATTATATCTTAATAATAAATTACATAGAAAGAATTTTCAATCTCAAATTTTTAAGTACTATAGAATTCTTATTCTTGTGATTAGAAATTTAATTTTTCACTAATGAAAATCTTATAGTAAACTTAATTTGCACATAATATATAATTGATTATAGCAAATTTATTAATTCAAAATTATTGCATATTTGATCCATGAATTTTCTTTTCCAAGTGATTAATTTTTGGAAAGCTAAAGTAAGATTTCTTTGGTTTTTATGCATTTAAGTTAAATTGAGTTAAATGAGTCAAGCTAATGATCCAAGCTCACAAGTTGCTCAGCTTTAGTTGGTTCACACATCGCTCATTTGGATATCATTTGAACCCATCGAGTTGAGTCAAATGGTTTGTGAGCTTTATTTAAGTCAAGTTTGGACCAGAAAATTTGAGTTCTATATAATTTGGTTCATATAGACTAGACTCATTTCCAGCCCTACTTTTGTCTAAGAGATGTACAGCTCCAGACCATGAGCACATGAGGTCCAAAGTCCAGGCTAACATCATCCATTGGACACCAAAGAAAGGTGAAAAAAGGCTCCGTATTTTCACCAAATAGATAAGTAAGCAATTCACATAATCACACTTGCATATTGGGAGGGGTGGGGGGGAGGGGGGCAATCCAAATGAAGGAGCATCAGTCTCCAAATCACATCCAAGGGAATCTCTCTCCATGGTTGCAGAATGCACCATAAAAGAAACAAAGAATATTTCTTTTCTCATTGGGCATACCCCACTTTTCTTCCCAACATGTGGTGCTCATGGAACATGCTAGCAAATGCAATCAAATTTTCAAGTCTAGGGATTCTATTGTCATGATCCAAGGATCCATAGAAGAGCAATAGGGTAATAGGCCTATAATAGTTGTTAGAGAATATTTTAGCAATTAGTTAGAAGCACATGGGTGTGTTGTGCATGATGTTAGGAGCCAAATATGCCTATATAAGGCTACTATAAACGGATGGGATTCTCATTCTTGAATTGAATGAATGAAACTCTCATTTCTCTCTCTAAGATTTCTCTCCAATCTCCCTCTTGTGTCTATCTACTACTCTCCCTCATTTCTCTCTAAATTCTTCCCCATTTCTGTCCAATCTTCCCCTAATTCCCTTTGTTCTTGGATTTATCTATCGAATCCATGTTCTTCCTTAGTCTCCCCTCATTCTTTAGATCTTAACTCTCTCAATTCCTCCCCAATTACTTCTTAAACCTGTTATGAACCTTAGGTTTATGACAAATGGTATAAGAGCATCATTCCTCAACGGTTTTCGTTGCTGATTAAGGTCCAACAGATATTGACGGTTGTTGTCCGAAGCATCGAATCCTCGAAATTGGAAGTGATTCCTAGCAAAAGGAGGCCTAAGCGATAATTAGAGTGCGTAGACGAGAAAACGAGGTAAAGGTGACTCTTGGAGCAGTTCCTTAGCTACCAGTTCTTCTTTCGGTGCAACTTCGACTATTCCAGTAAACTGCGCATTCGTGATAGAGAAACAACTTGAAGATTTCTAGTTGAATCTTGTAATTGATTTCGACATGCGAGGGGGTGAGTGTCAATTCGAATCTGAAAGAAAGGTAGGTGGATTGGCTCAGTGAAGATTCTAGTGATTTTGTTCGGAATTGAGGACGAGCAAGCCAGGCAGATCCAACTAAATTCCGATAAAATTCCGTAGCTGTGACGGACACCAATCCACGGTAGGTGTTAATGCTGACCGCGATCCAGTGGGTTAGACTCTGGAGTGTCTCGATACAGTGGGTGTAGTGATTGAATTAGCAGTGAATTATGGTGATTTTGGAATCAAAAGCGATCGCAAATTGGGCTAGGAGCCTTGGACGGTGATTGGGCAGTCGTTGTTCTTTGGCTACAATTTTGATTTGAGTTGAAGGCTAGGAAATCAGTTTTCGTAGTTTAAGGTCCAGGTTGAGAAGGCTTGAAGACGACTTGGCCTAGCAGGTATAACGGTGTTTTCAGCAACTCCGATGAATTGATTGAGCGGCGAAATCCGGAGTCCGGTGAACTCAACGAAACTAGAAGTTCCAACAACTACCCATTGTGATTGACTGGGAAGTGTGGATTGACGATTAACAGCAGGTGACGACGCTAAACGGTGATTGCACGAGAAGGAAGCGCCGGTTGGGGCGATCGTCAGTCACTTTGGTTGTAATTTCAACTCAAACGAATATATACTTCTATTGATAGTGGAAGCAGATACAGGTGATTCTAGTGGTGAATTCCAGCGATTTGGGCGGAATTCCGGTAAATTAAGTGAGGAGGATCTGGAGTTCGATTATTCTACTGAATTGAGATTGACATAGGTAGGTTTATAGCAGTTTCTTTGGTGGTTGCTGACATAAGCGACCGTTGCATTGAGTCTAAGTCGAATTGGAAGGCAGGTGGCTCATCTTACTAAGAAATTGAAGGCTGTGGAGTGTTAAGAGACAATCATTTATCCTAGGTGCTTGCTGGGAAGTAGATATTGAGGGGAGATGAGGGATTCAATGTATAGGACTTCTACTCCCTAGCCTTTACAGTGTTCTGTTAGTGAGAAGTCAACCATGGGGAGCAATTCATGCATGAGACAAATGGAGTCTCAATGGCAGCAGAAGAAGGCTGTATTTTCAGTTGGAAACAACAAGAAACATAAGAAGGGGATCAACCAATTGGACAAGGAAACAAGAAATGTGATACATGATATGAGCAAGGAATTTAAGTGGATGCTACATGAGCAGCTGCAGGAGTTTGTGATGATACTAACTAAGAAGTATCATTACAGCTTTCCTGTAGAATTCTTTGAGTATTATCATAGAAGTTTTAACAAAAATGAATTCCTTAAAATGGAGCAACCGAAAGAGAAGTCGAGATGGCGGGAAACAGATTCATTGCCTATTTCCAATGTGGAGTGGAAGAAGTATACCAGTTTCAGCAGAATTATCAAGGAGGAGGAGTGCAACATCAGTGATGATATTGGTGGTGAATGGCATTATCCATGTTGTGACATTTGTATTAGATTAGATTAAATGTAATTCAAGTATTTTGTATTGCTGCATATTTTATTTCCTGTTTTAGCGTTAGTTTTAATTGCTCCTCTAGAAGGTTTGTTTCTAGAAGGAGGCAGCCGTCTTTTTGATTTGTTATTCAGTTAGGCAGTTGTTAGTTAGTTAGTTTTATCTTTCTGTTTTGTGCTCCACTCCCTTATATCCTATAAATAGGGGTCGTGGATAGGAATGAGAATCAAGGGTCGTAGTGCGCCTGTATTTGTGAAGGATTGCTTCCGGATTACTGTCTTGTTTTGGGGATTGAGTGCAAGAGGAAAGGAGTGGCTGGTTTGTAGCTTGTATTCCCTAATTTCCCTATAGCTTTCAGTGTATATGGGCGGAGGGGTTAAGTTCTCGTTGTAATCATCCCTTGGGACTTTCAAGATAGTGGATTTCAGTGTTGCCTAGTAGTCTGGATGTAGGTCTTGGATTTCAAGACCGAACCAGGATAATTCTTGTTGTTTCATGTGTGTGTTTCTCTCTTTGTGGTGTTTGATTAATAGTTTTCTAGTATCAGTGTGTTCTTGGGTTATATAGTGAGCTGGTAGGATTGAGAGAATTAGTATAGAACTGTGAGATACTCTAACAACTTGGTATCAGAGCCAAGAAGTGTTCTTCGGCAATCAAGATTCTCAAGAAACTCAAGGATTCTCGCTACCTTCAAGAATCTGATATGGCACCATCTATCTCCAGATTTGACATCGAAAAATTCGATGGATCAAATGACTTTAGTCTATGGAGGATAAAGATGGAGGCGCTTCTCTGCAGTCAAGGACTCGAAGGAGCCCTAGAGCAAGAAGCCAAGGCAACAGACACATCCACTGGGAAAGAAGTACCAATGCTGACTGAGGAACAAGAAGCGACCAAGAAGGAGATAAACAAAAAGGCTTACAGCATTTTGATCCTAAACCTAGGTGATAAAGTCCTTCGAGAAGTCTCTAAATGGAAGACAGCCGCAGAAATTTGGAAGAAGCTTGAAGACTTATATCTCCAAAGATCGCTGTCTAGTTGTCTCTTCTTAAAGGCCAGATTTTTTAATTTCAAAATGCAAGAATCACATAAATTGCATGACCACATAGATGACTTTAACAAACTGTGCCTAGACTTAGAGAATATAGGGGTAAAGTATGAAGAGGAAGATAAGGCCTTAGTTCTATTATATTCTCTGCCTAAGTCCTACGAAAATTTTGTAGACATCATTCAACATGGTAGAGATAAGCTCTCCTTAGAAGATATCATAGGTGCCTTAAATTCAAAAGAACTCAGGTTCAAAATGAATGAGAAAACCTCTTCTGGGGATGCTTTATCAGTCAGGTCAAGAAGCTCTAAAAAGGATAATAAAAAGATGGGTAAATCAATGTCTAAGTCTAGAAATGGGAAAGGCCCGATAAAATGTTACTACTGCCAACAAGGGCACATAAAACGGCTATGCCCAAAGAGAAAGAAAGACCTAGCGGACAAAGAAAAATTAGGAGATGGTGGAGCCAACTGTTGTGACTCCGGTTATGACAGTTCCGAAGCTCTAATAGTTAGTGAACATGTAGACAGCCAAGAGTGGGTGTTAGACTCTGACTGTTCTTTCCACATGACCCCAAGAAAGCTGTGGTTGCAAAATTTCAGGGAAATTAATGGTGGGAAGGTCTTGCTCGGCAATGACCATCAATGTAAGGTTCAAGGGGTAGGAGACATTAGGTTAAAACTTCATGATGACTCCATAAGAACCCTCACTTCAGTAAGGTATGTTCCTGATTTAAAGAGAAACTTGGTTTCCCTTGGAGAGCTAGACAAAAATGGTTATAAGTTCAAAGGTGATGGTGGATCATTTCAGATTTCAAAGGGATCATTAATTTGTATGAAGGCAGTTTTAAAGAATGGAATTTACCTATTGCAGGCCACCACTCTATGTGGTGAAGTTTCAACAGCCACCAATAATTCTAGATCTAAAGCAAGTCTGAGGCATCTAAGAATGTCACAAATAAGTGAGCAAGGGCTCAAGGAACTTGCTAACCAAGGTATTTTAGATATTGGGTAGTCTCTAGAATTAACAAAATGTGAATTCTGCATTTTAGGTAAGGCAGTCAAAGTAAAATTCAATAAATCTGCTATCCATTCTTCAAAAGCACCCCTAGATTACATACATTCTGATTTATGGGATCCAGCCCAAACAGAATCCAATGGAGGTTCTAGATACTTCCTATCTATTATAGATGATTTTTCAAGAATGTTGTGGGTATATGTTCTAAAATCAAAAGATAATACTTTTGACACATTTAAATCATGGAAGAATATGGTAGAAAACCAAAAACACAAGTCAGTTAAGGTAATTAGAATCGATAATGGGTTCGAATTTTGTAATAAAGAGTTTGATCAAATGTGTAAAGAGGGTGGGATAATTAGACATCTTACAGCTCCTGGAAATCCAAAGCAAAATGGGGTTGCCGAAATGATGAATAGGACTCTTTTGGAAAGGGTAAGGTGTATGCTGTTTCATGCCCAATTACTCAAGTCTTTTTGGGGGGAAGCAGTGGCTGCTGCTGCCCATGTTCTAAATAGAACTCCCTCAAAAGCTATCAACCTTCAAACTCCTTATGAAAAATGGATCGACCATAAGCCAAGCTTAGCTCACCTTAGAGTATTCGGTTGCTTAGCATATGCTCATGTAAAGCAAGGTAAGCTAGAACCTAGGGCTAAGAAATGCATTTTTATTGGTTACCCATCCGGTGTTAAAGGTTACAAACTATGGAACTTAGAATTAGATGGACCTAGAACCATAGTTACAAGAGATGTAATTTTTTATGAAGATTCTACCATAAAATTAGGTAGTAATGAGCCTCAGCCAAATCAGAAAGAACCTGATAAGTCTGTTCAGGTGGAGATCCCAAGTGAAATCCCAAATCTGGTTCAAGAAAATTTAGATTTCGAACAGTTTGATCATGAACCTTTAAATAACCAAGAACAAGACCAAGGATCCCCTCAAGTAGAAGAAGAAGATGGTGACAGTGAAGCAGACTCAAGTCTAAGAGAATCTCCTAATCCTGATAGATACAATGTGGCCCGAGATAGGCAACCTAGATCCCGTAGACCTCCCCAAAGATATGGCTTCTCAGACCTGGTAGCTTATGCTTTTAATAGTGCAGTAGAATCCATAAGAGAATAACCTCTTACCTATGAAGAGGCAATGGCCTCAAAAGATGCAGACAAATGGTTGGAAGCCATGAGATCTGAAATTGCATCTCTAAATAAGAATCACACCTGGAAGTTGGTTGAAAAACCAAAAGGTCAGCGTGTGGTAGGTTGCAAATGGCTGTATAAAATTAAAGAGGGAGCAGGAGATCAATCTAAGCCTAGGTTTAAGGCTAGACTTGTGGCAAGGGGATTTACTCAAGTTCAAAGAGTTGATTTTAATGAAGTATTCTCCCCAGTTGTGAGACACACTTCAATAAGAATTCTCCTAACCATTACTGCTCAAATGAACTTATATCTTGAGCAATGAATGTTACAACAGCCTTCCTTCATGGGGACTTAGAGGAAAGGATTTTTATGAGTCAACCGAAAGGTTTTGAAGCTAAGGGAGAGGTGGAGAAAGTATGCTTGCTTAAAAAATCCTTATATGGACTTAAGCAGTCCCCAAGGCAATGGTACCGAAAATTTGATTTAGTTATGTTAGGCCAAGGGTATTTTAAGAGTTCCTATGATTGATGCATTTATTTCAAACACATATCTTCTAGTATATATTTACTGCTCTATGTAGATGACATGCTTATAGCAAGTCAAACTTCTCAAGAAATCCAGCTTTTCAAGGAGAAATTGAGAGCTGAATTTGAAATGAAAGAGCTAGGGGAAGCTAGAAAAATTCTAGGAATGGAAATTACAAGAGATAAGCTCCATAGGAAGATATATCTTTCTCAGAAATAATACTTAGAAAAACTTCTAATTAGATTCGGTATGGTTGAAGCCAAGGCAGTCAATTTGCCTTTTGCTGCCCATTTCAAATTATTCTTAGATCAATCTCCTAAAATTGAGGAAGAGAAAAGGGAAATGAACCATATTTCATATTCTAGTGCTATAGGCAGCATCGTGTATAGCATGGTGTGCACTCGCCCTGATTTAGCACATGGAATGAGTGTCATTAGCAGATTTATGGCAAATCCAGGGAAATCTCACTGGATGACAGTGAAATGGATGTTTAGATATATTAAAGGATCTATAAGAAATGCTTTAACCTATGGTGGAGCTAAGTTAGAAGATAAAGCCAGCATCTTAGCATTCTCGGATGCCGACTATGCTGCCGACCTAGACAAAAGAAGATCAACAACAGACTATGTCTTTCAGCTGTGGAATTCTACAATAAGCTAGAAGTCAGGCTTACAGCATGTGGTAGCTTTGTCCACCACAGAGGCTAAATACATAGCTGTAGCTGATGCCTTAAAAGAAGCTATATGGCTTAAGGGTCTAGTTAGTGAGCTCCTAGGGGTAGATGTCAAGGCAACTTTGATGTGTGATAGTCAAAGTGCCATACATTTGTCCAAAAATCAAGTCCATCATGAAAGGACTAAGCATATAGATGTAAGACATCATTTCATAAGACAAATTGTTGAAGATAAAACTATTTTTCTAATCAAGATTGTAGGTGAAGACAATGCAGCAGATATGTTTACAAAACCAGTCCCTTCAGCAAAGCTGAGACACTGCATGAGGATCCTTCAGATAGATCCAGGAGGGCAATGTTGATTCTAAGAAGTGAAGGTCATTTCAAGGCTGAAGATGAAATCTAATCGAAGTGCAAATGGGTGGAGAATTTGTTGTGACATTTGTATTAGATTAGATTAAATGTAATTTAGGTATTTTGTATTGCTGCATATTTTATTTCCTGTTTTAGCGTTAGTTTTAATTGCTCCTCTAGAAGGTTTGTTTCTAGAAGGAGGCAGCTGTCTTTTTGATTTGTTATTCAGTTAGGCGGTTTCCATATTGTACTTGTTGGTTTCACCATGTCAACTAAGTTATGGAACACAACTATATCAATTATCTTCATTCACCACCATCTCATGAAATTTCTCCATGTGAAGATGGTGTTCAAACTTCATTTCATCATTACTCCGCCAGGGGATATTATCCACTGCCGGTCCCAAGCCCGGATAAAGGAGGAGGGTTGCGTTAGGTAACCGACAGCCAGCGTAAAACTTAGTCGGATCCAAATATGAATTCTAGACAAACTATCTGTTGGGATGTAACCCACATAGAAGTCTAGAATTCATGTAGCCAACCCCACATAGTGGGATAACGGTTGGATATGTTGTTGTATGTTGTTGTATTCAGTTAGGCGGTTGTTAGTTAGTTGTTTTATCTTTCTGTTTTGTGCTCCACTCTCTTATATCCTATAAATAGGGGTCGTGGATAGGAATGAGAATCAAGGGTCTTAGTGCGCCTGTATTTGTGAAGGATTGCTTCCGGATTACTGTCTTGTTTTAGGGATTGAGTGCGAGAGGAAGGGAGTGGCTGGTTTGTAGCTTGTATTCCCTAGTTTCCCTATAGCTTTCAATGTATATGGGCGGAGGGGTTAAGTTCTCGTTGTAATCATCCCTTGGGACTTTCAAGATAGTGGATTTCAGTGGTACCTAGCAGTCTAGATGTAGGTCTTGGATTTCAAGACCGAACCAGGATAATTCTTGATGTTTCATGTGTGTGTCTCTCTCTTTGTGGTGTTTGATTAATAGTTTTCTGGTATCAGTGTGTTCTTGGGTTATATAGTGAGCTAGTTGGGTTGAGAGAATTAGTATAGAGCTGTGAGATACTCTAACAATCCAAAGGGAATCTGTGATGAACAGATTGATAGGACAACAAAGGCATAGGGACAATCTAAAATTGTTGAAAGAGAAGTTCATATAGAGGGAAATTTCAGCAAACACAAAGAAGGAGTTGTTGAATATTTACATGGAATCAGGAGGTTTCGACTGAAAATCCAATCAATATTAAGGAAGAGAGTGTTGGAACTGAAGTAAACTTGTCAAGGGTAGCGCAAGGTCTCAAAGAAGAAAGGAAATTAGATATAAAGATCCGTGCAAACCACATTTTGCAAGAGCAGGAAGTTGAAAAATTCGTTGAGGATCGGTCTACAAATCATATTGCAGATGAGAACTACTATGAGGTTGGCTTTCATGCCTCTGATAGTTCAGATAGGAGGATGGTTTCCTTAGGTAATCAGGTTACAAATCATATTGGGGATGAAGGTTGGGATGGAAACCATGTTTCAGCCATTGAGGAACCTATGGAACCTGCACATCCTTTCCTATGCAATCAATATGACCTTACAGGATGGGAAATTGTTGGGAGGGACATTGGGACACCATTGGAGGAGAAAATTGTGAAGGATAAATTTGGGGTGTATGGTAGGGGGCAGGAGACAGTTGGGAAGGATAAGAGGAAGATAGTACCAGCAGGAGGAAGTCTTGTTGATCCTAAACGGTGTCACCGTGTTGCTGTCATTTTTGAAGATGATGAGAGGAGGGGACCATATGTGGTAACCCATCAGATGGGTGAATTTCAGAATGAACATCATTTGAAGGCTTTAGGGTTGCAGTTTTCAGCTGCTACCTACGACATGGAGCGACTAAATTCATTGGAGGCACTTGATGTGGACATATTGACCGGTTTTGACATCATAATGGATCCTCAAACTATGTGTACCAGCAATTTTAATTTGATAGTTATTGCAAACCCAAGAGAAATGGTATGTTACTCCTTGGAGGTAGATGCAGCCTTGACTGCAATGCTCATCATTTTTGTTCCAATTGATGAGAACCTAAGAAGGAAGAAGAAGCGGCCCAATAGGAGAATGAAAGAAAGGAGAATAAACCAAATAGAGAAGGGTGGAATTGGATGAAGAGCCATGGCTACTTGCTGCAAGTTCTTAGGGACAAGACTCTCTTAATGAGGGGGGAATTGTCATGACCCAAGGATTCATAGAAGGGCAATAGTGTAATAGGCCTATAATAGTTGCTAGAGAATATTTTAGCAATTAGTTAGAAGCATATGGGTGTGTTGTGCATGCTGTTAGGAGCCAAATATGCCTATATAAGGCTACTGTAAACGGATGGGATTCTCATGCTTGAATTGAATGAATGAAACTCTCATTTCTCTCTCTAAGATTTCTCTCCAATCTCCCTCTCGTTTCTCTCTACTACTCTCCCTCATTTCTCTCTAAATTCTTCCCCATTTCTGTCCAATCTTCCCCTAATTCCCTCTATTCTTGGATTTCTCTGTCAGATCCATGTTCTTCCTTAATCTCCCTTCATTTCTTCAAATCTAACTCTCTCAATTCCTCCCCAATTACTTCTTAAACCTTTTATGAACCCTAGGTTCATGACATCTATCTATATATCCACGGTAACCCCTTACCCCTAGCCAACTGGAAAATGGTCAAACAACACCAATACAAAGGCCTATGAGTGTATGACCCCACTAACATCAAGTTAAACCTCACTGTAGAGCCACAACCCACCTAAATATCATGGACCTAAGGAACTCACCCCAAACTTGAATAATTCATATCCCCAACCTAAAGCCAGAACAGTGTAACCCTCTATCCTCCCTATTGACCATGTACCTCATGGCAAACCATACTTAACATGACCCTTCTGTCATGAACCTAGAGTTTAACCTAGGGTTTAGAATGGAAATTGGAAGAAATTGAGGAAGTTAGAACAGAAAGGGAAAGATAACAGACAAAATTAAGAGGAAAGAATAGAGAAATCAGATAGGGAAATTAGAGTGGTGAGAGAGAGAAAGAACTTGGAAGGAGAGAGAGAGAGGAGAAAAAGCGAAGTTGAGGGAGGGAAGAGCAGTCAGATCTGAGAGGGAGAGAACTTGGAGAAAGAGAATTAGAAGTCTAAATTTGATATATTTCACATAATGATGTCTTTACAGCTCTAGTAATTTTATATGGCTACTTCCCTTAGGTAAGTAATTTTGCTACAAAGTGAAATAGAAAATACAATTACTAAAATAACAAAATAACTACTGCTAAATTACTATTATATCGTTAGGGTTATGACAATTCCCCCCTCCTTGAGAGAGTTTTTATCCCCAAGAACTTACAACGACTAGCCACTGTTCTTCATCCAATCCCTACTTTCACTAGCTGGTTTATCCTTTTTCTTTTTTTCCTTTCTTTCTTTCTCCTTCTAAACCTTTTCCCCTTTTCTCTTACGTTCTCTTTCTTTTACTTTTCCAGCAAATATAAAATGTGTGTGTGTGTGTGGTAACTTTGTTTATTTTTATCCCCCTTCAACAATTCATAGCACTCTAGATATTTGTTTTGAATTAACTTGATACACTTACCTATCACAACTACAATGTGACAATGAGAACCACCTTCTAATTCGGTGTGAATTAGATAGTGCAGTAGGGATTATGGAGAAGAAGAAGAAGGTAAGAGAGATTGGAATTAGAGGGAAAGAAGAGAAAACAGATAGAGAGATGAAAATAGAGAGAAGAGATAGGATTTCTTCTGAATTTTCACATGCCTCTACAAGCAGATTCTAGAGGATATTTATACCTCTAGCTTGGGTGCTACCACAGCAGACCCCCACCCTAATAACAAACTATTTTTTCTTTTTCCCAGGCCCCTTTACACGTGGCCTCCCCTATAGAATATCTCTAACAACCCCCCTTAGAGCTGTAATATCCAAACCAACACAAATACATAAAGTAAATAAAGGCATAACAACATAACATAAAGGAAATGAATAAGAAGGCAACAAAAATTGTAAATGGGCTGCCAATGTCGAGCCAAAATCTTCGTGTGTAACATTGCCAACCTTCCCTTTCTTAATTCTTATCAATGCTAAACAACTCCTTACCCACCGAAAGAAATTATTTACCATTTTTCTTGCCCAATTATTTGATATCATAGGATCACCATTTAAATCTAACTATCACATTACCAAAACCCTCCCATTTCCACTTTTTAGAGTCCTGTAATAATTCTGATTTTCTAGCTGCCTATTATCTCCTTACCAGGTCCATAGATCTTTCTTCTCTGGGCCATATGTTCTCAAACTGAAAGGGTGGAGGGCCCAAATTTTAACACTTATAATCAAGTTTTGTAAGAGAATGATTTGATATAGCCACATAATTGATAAACATCTGGAAAGGGCTCCTCCTACCAATCAACAAACACCATAAATCTATTAATATGAGACAAATAAGAGTTTTCCTAGATCTAAACTAGGTATAATAACCTATTTTCCAACAAAAATGCATTCACTTCTCAGCTTTTTTAAACTATAAGAAAATCAAGTCACTATACTAAATTCTAAACAAGCTATCTCATTTAAACTCGAGACAAGAAATTACCCTAAAGAAAAACATCAAGGAATTGCTAACCTTGGGCCCCAAGAGCTCCTCATAAATTCACCTCTTTCTCTCCTTCCTAGCTCATTGGGACTTTTTTATTCGTAGCAGATTCTAAATTCCTAGAATGCTCAATCTTTTGAAAAAGCCTCCTAACTTCTGTCTCACGCCCCTCAAATCAAACAATTCCTAGAATGCTCAATCTTTTGAAAAAGCCTCCTAACGTCTGTCTCACGCCCCTCAAATCAAACACCCGTAGAGTGACTAAATCTATTAATTCTCCTCAACGCCCATCCAGAAGCCCGAAACTCTAAAAGAAAATCCCATTTGCTTCTTTTAATACGAACAGATCCATGGTCATGCATTTGAAACAAACTAATCATCCAAGCCAAACACCATCAACAGAACCGCATATGGTAATATTAGATTACGAAAATATACAGAACAACAGCAAGTGGCATGAAGGGTGGTCCAACTAACAATGAACACGCTGATCAGTGTCAAAACAACCATACTATATAGATCACACACCTAGCACAAATATGTTAGTCATGCTACTGACATCAAGTGATTTACCACAAACTAATTACACTCCGATAACACTTGGACAGTAACATTAAGAGTGTTTATCCCTTGAATCAAATGTTTCAGCAAAAGATAAATCACTCACAAAGCCATATCCTTTGGAGCGGCCAGTGTGCTTGTCGGTTATGACAACAGCCTCGAGAATCTCCCCGTACTGCTCAAAGTGGCGGCGAAGCGTCTCGCTCTGGGTTTCCCAGGCCAGGCCTCCCACGAATACCTTGGTGAAGGTGGTGTCGCCGAAAGGGTAGTTCAAGAATTGCAAGCCCGACCCAGTTCCCGGAACCGGCTGATAAGCCATAAAAGAAAAAATGAAATCCCGGTGGAGAAGGAGGTGATCAGAGGAGGAAGAAGGAGGTATGAACCCTAAAGAAAAGTATTTACATATACATATATATATGTAGAGAGAGAGAGAGAGAGAGAGAGAGAGACAGGGGGGGGGGGTTCAATACTGAGAAAGGGTTGGGGAATGATGAAAACGGGAGACTGAGTGTGTTGGATTATGGAGAATCTTCGAGGGCGATTAGCAGACAATTGGAAAAGAGCATCTCTTTCACTTTCTTCCCCCGTTACTTTTCGTATATTCATTTGCATCCTCTTCTTCTCGTTTTGTTCAATTGATGCCCCTCCCTTTTTTTTTTTTTTTCTTTTGAGTTTCTTCTAGTACCAAACATATACATATTATTAAAGGGAATCACACTATACAACTTACCTCCATAATTATTATTTTTTTTTGACAAAAGTATAAATTAAGGTAAAGTGTCGAATAAATTATTACATCTTAACCTAACATTAAAATTAGCCATTATATTTTAAAAAATCAAATAAGATACTATAATCTCAAAATTTAAATCATATTAGCCATCATAGTAAATGCCATCTTAATAATATTAAAAGCATTTTAATTCCACTAATGGTATTAATTATATCTTCAATTGAATCTTACTTCAAAAATTTAGACTCGAATCAAATTCCAAATATATTAGATAAGAGAGTATTTTGTGATTGGGATCTAAAGATTTGATTTTGTGTCGGGAAGCATTTACGGTTATATTCTAAATTGCATTTTTTTTTAAAAAGAAAAACAAGTAATCAAACCTCTATCTGATCTGATGTATTTAAAGTAAATTCCAACTTGATTGAAGTCTTCATTTCCTGTCCAGAGCATGTATTGAGGAATCAAGTCAAATCAAGGTTTTTGTTTCCATCCTGAGTGAGCAATCAGAAGGGAAGGACAGTGCTGGACATAAGGCGGGAGGGAGGTGTGCAATTGAGAGAAAGAAAAGAGTTCAATCTTTAATGGAAATTTCGCATGCAAATGCAGTTGTAGTTGTTGTCGGGAAGATGCGTGCGAGACGTTCCAAGAAAGAAAGAAGAAAAGGGCAGGGCAGGGCAGGGCGGAGCAGCTTGCTTGCTGTCTGGCTGCTGCGAGTGGATAAAGACGAGGGGAAATTAAATTATAATATCTTTCTCTCTCACTTTTCTCGAGAAAGTGACAATAGACGTCCGGAAAAAAGATGGAAATGGTGACGTGGAGGCCTTGGGTCTTTCAGAAATTCACACGGACGGGCCGACGTTATGGGGTCGCTGTCATTGTCCAGAACACCCTTCCGCTGCTTCAAGTGCTCTGCTCCTTTGTCTGCTTCTTTGTTTGAGATGACATGTTTTTAGATCAAATAAGTTAGTACATTTTGATCTAAAAACATTTCATTTCATAATTCTTTTGAAGTATAAAAGGTGATTACAACTTTTTAAAATAAAAAGGGAAGCCTTCCAAATAAGATATTGTACTTTTAAATTGGATGAAAATAACAGATTTGACCAAATAAAATTTTAGAAAAAAGGCAATCTTAGAAAAAATGAGCATTATATTTGTCAGGCTTGGTTGAGACCATAGACCAAATGGTCCTAACCCAATCCAATGCCAATTAGAATAAAAAAAATTAATATATGGGTACCAAAGTCAAACTAAGTTAAATAGAAAACCCGAGCTAAACCCACCCAATTACATTAGTTTCATTTAATTATCAAGTTTACTCAAACTCATGAACACCCTAACATTATCAATATGTTAAATATTTAAAGGGGGACTTTAGGCCCAGTAAGTAGTAGAGTTGATCAGGGAAGCCCAGTCCTCTGAGGTCAATGACGGCCCACATAGTGAGCTAGTGCCCAGTGGTTTCCTTAATGGGCCTAACTATGTAGGGCCCGCTTTGCATAACCACTGGACAGATGAAATAAATTTTCAATGAAAGCACAAAGCTTATTTTAAATGCCATCATTTTTTTGTGGGATAGCTTTTCATATTTTGCATGTTCAAAAGCACAAAGTTTTCAATGAAAATGGTTTATCCAATATTTTGAATCTCCATTGGCCCGCGTATATAGCTCGATCTAAAGCCCTAATCATTTCCCTTTGTCAATCAAGATTCATATTTGAACCTTGTTACGTGATTTTTAAAGTAAGAGTGTTAATTTGATCATTTATTAAAAGACTAAAATAAAACTCACGAGAATATTTTAAGAAGTTGATACACATTTTATTAACATTAGCAGAGATCATTTGACCTGTTAGATGGTGCAATGTCGTAATATAGAATTAGAGTACCCTTCAACATTTTCTTAAATAATAAGGGTAATTTTTACAATAAATCTAAACTTTAAGGATATTAAGTGTAAGTTTCCCGTAGCATAATTGTCAAGTGTTGGCATTTCAATAATTTGGGAGAGATTATGATTAGGTTATTAGGGTTATTTGTCTATGGACTTTATAACTGGTGTTATATAAAAGTAACTGACCAGTTATCTACAGTTGTACATGTCTAGTTGCTATTTTTTTTTTTTTTTCTGATAAACACTAATATCATGGTAGAGTTTGCAGTTTTTCTATTAAAGAGAAACATCATTTTTTACTACCATGAACCTATGATAAGTGTCTTTTATACACTTATTTTGTTCTGTAAACTTAGTATTTATACATTCAATGAGCATGATTTCTACTTGATTTGGTTTTATATATGGTTATGTAGATGTGGAGCATGTGTTGAAGATACATGGAGCAAAAAAAGTGATTTTGGTACATGATGGGAGTTGAAATAAAGCTTGGAGGCATGGTCGGGTATCGATTCAAAAGAAAGCAAAAGAGTATCGAGTGCAAAAAGTAGAAGATGATAAAGCAAGAGGCAAAAGAAGAAGGCTCACAGTCTTACAGCGATATGCATTCCGCTGTAGGACCGCTATAAGAATTAGTTTCTGGAGCTTACGGTCTTGCAGCGGAATGCATATCGCTGTAAGACCGCTTTAGGAATTGCTATTTGGAGCTCACGAGTCTGCAGCAATAAGCATACTGCGGTAAGACCGCGGTAGCTTCGTGAAAATGCCATTTTAAACCCATTTTAATTTAAATCAAAGAAGGATAGACTCCTTCAAGGTGCATGACTTTAAAGACCTAAAAAGCATTATATAAAGAAGGATTCTTGAGAGATTTAGGAGCTTTTGGAAAGGAGATAAGACGACAAGTTGTGGAAGAAAAATGAGATTTTCTTAAAGATTTTCAGTTTTGGTTGTATTGTTCTATTCTCTCTTCTCTCCAACATCATGAACTTTGTTTTTATTATTCTTTCATTGGTTGAAACTATGTTAGGCTAAGTACCTTGTGACTAGGGTGATTGATGAAACCTAGTTGAATGATGATTTAATTAAAAATATTGGGTTTTATTATATTCTTGTCTTTCGAGTTAATCGTTTGTTATGCACTAATTCTGTTTTGATGCTTGGCCGCCATTAGAATGTGTTTGTGATTTATATTGCTTTCAAGAGATTCAATATAGATTAACACTTGGTAATAAACGACATAAGATTCAATAATAGGTAGAGATACCGTTATGTCTTAGGAAATATTATTTAGACAATCATTGTGGATAAATGCATGTTTGTATATTTGTAGATTAATTAGAAATAATTAATCTTATATATAAACATAGATTCGATTGACCATCGAGAGAGGCTTTTGATTAACTTAAGATCATTAATTTTTAGCTCCAAACAAGAATTATAAAACCCAATTACTGAAAAATTAAATCATTTAAAGAGCTACGGTGAGTTCATGAACCTTAGTTCATTAGATTTCTACATTCAAAAACTTAAAAAATTATTTTGTGTTTTCTATTTAGTAAGTTAGTTTTCGTTAATCTAAAACTTACAATGAGTATTCTTTTAATTATGTGTGGCTTTTTAAATTTAATAGTGATTAAAGTAGGGATCAAAAGTTGATTTTCGTGAGAACGATACTCTATTCATCATTATATTATTTGTTACGATTCCGTACACTTGCGAGAATGAAAACGCGAACAATCTACAACCAATACCATTTGAATAAGCATTATGCAACATTGGGAGCACATACTATGATACGTAGCCCTGAACTTAAGAAGGTTGTTTAATTTGAGTAAGACAAACACGGCATTAGAATCATAACAGGTTTGTATTATAAAAAGTGTTTGGATTTTTTCTTTTATCGTCTTCATATGAAATCTGTTAAGAATAACCCAATCTTACAGTTGAGCTTTGTTTTGGCTTTGGGAAATGCACAAACACAATAGCGGCAACCGGCAAACACTTGGTCAAAACAGACATATTATATAATAATATGTACACTTTCTTTTCTATCTCGGTCAAGGCCAAGTTTGGGCATCCAGCCATGGAAGCCAGTGGAACCTTCCTTCACCACCCATATGGGAACGGATCCCATTATACATGCCGGTTTGCCCACTCCACATTGATGATTCTCACCCTCACAGGATTTGGTATCTCAACAGCTAGCTAAATCATTATCCAATTATCAATTGCATCTGAAATATTCTTCTACTTGTTTTCTCTACTTCTGTAGCTCCTTAACTAACACCCTATAATTCATTCTCTATTTCTAGCAAAATCCAAGTGATGGTGTCCAAAAGAATTAAGATGAGACTGGTCACTTAAAATGGATTAAATCATCTAACTCATATTACTGGTCGATCTCAATCACCCAAATGTCTTGACCTTGATTGTCAATTACTTAAAGTAGTACCCCTGTTTTGTCCAAACCTAAAACTAATTGTGATATCAATTTCCGTTTTTCATGTTAAAGAATCATGAATTCAAATTATAACAATAGGAGAGGAGGGTAGTAAAGCTTATCGTAAAAAGAGAAGGCAACAGGTGGCATGTGGTGGTTGAGTTTAATTATGGTGGCCATCCATTTCTGAAACGTGGGGAGTTTGAGACCAAGAAGGTCCAAAACTTGGCGAGGTTTGGACTTTGGACTGAACTGAAGTGGGTGGCGATTTTGCATGTCCTTGTTGACAATTCACGGAGTAGACAGCTCACAGAGCCGACCAATTTTTGCAGTCTTTCACTTTCTGCCTGCCATCACCACTAACTCTTCTATCTAAGACTGAAGAGTGTTCACAGTATACATGAAAAACATCCACGAGATGGGATTGAAATTGAGGACCATGCGTCTGTCCAAAAATCTAAAATCTCGCTTTCATTTTGCTTTGCTAGGCGAGCTTCACTTGCAATCGTTCTTTTCATTTCTCTAACGTTTGGTGGATCCCACAAACAAATCAAATCAAGTCAATTGAATTATTTGCACATTTAAAACATATATATATATATGTACAGCAAAACACAAACAACGTGTTTGGCAAAATGATTTGACCTCTTAAAAGCTTTATCAATAATTTATAAGATGTTAAGGAAAGTTGATAAGGTGTTTAATTAAGTGCACCTCACTAATGTTTAAGCTAAATAACTTAGAAGTTATTATCATATAGTGTTTTGCAAAACCTGTTTGGGAAAATGTTTACAAAACGCTATTAATTTATAAGTTATGTTGACCAACTATTTTATCCTTTTACCCTTATCATTTTTATTAATTTCTAATCATACCCTAATTCTTCAACCTTTGCCTCTCATTGCATATCGTCTCAATTTTTTCGACCGTCATTGTCGACCATCGTCGTCGCCCTCACCGGTTGCTTCTCATCCCCCATCAACAACATTGGTTGTTGCTTCTATCGTCTCTTCCGTCGACTATCGCCCCCATCTACTTCAACTTCTCTATTATAGTCATTTGTCACCCCATCAACCATTGTCTGTCGCCATCCCCACATTTATATCCTCCGTCCATGTTTTTCCTCCCAGTTATCGTTGTCTGTGTATATATATAATATATATAATAATATTATATTAATATATTTTTAATAATTATGTATAATTTATTAACATTTAATAATAATGTTGTCCAGAAAAATACCCAAGAGGGGGTGAATTGGGTTTTTTAAAAATTAATAATTTTAATTCTTTTGAAAATTCTTACATTTGTGATCTTAATATGTGGTGATTGCAGTAGAATTGAAATTAATAAAATCATACAACCACACAGAATAAGAAAAATTTATAGATGTTCGACTCTAAAGAGCCTAATCCTCTATTTCAAGACTTAACTTAAACCTCTCAAGACTTAATTTGAGATTCCACTAAAGAGAATCAACACTAGCTTTTAATTGGAGCTATAATCAACATACAATCCATTGCCTAAACAAGAACCACTAGCACATTACTAGCAAATACAATCCCCTCATACAACAAGTGAATAAAATAAACAAACTTACAACTAGAGACAATTACAAACAAGTTACCAACGGTTGAAAATTCCGTCAGCTAACATACTTCCAGCATTTCAAATTTTCTCACTCTTGTTTGAATGCTCTATCAAGTTTGTTCTACCTTGAGCCTCCATACTTACTCTATATATATACATCTTCCAAACACACTAACAATTAAAGAAAATGTAGATATAAAATTTGAAATTTAAAAAATGTTTAAACTTTCTCAAACAATAAGAAAATATGTCTCATCTTTAATTCAAAATAAATTTACTTTTTACATAAGAAATCAAGATTTGAAAATTTAAATATAAACTTTTGAGACATAAATTATTAAAATAAGAAAACATGTCTAAAAATAATTATCTTTTAATTCAAAATAAATTTACTTTTTGCATGAGTAAGAGAAAGCATGTTTAAAAATAATTCTCCTTTAATTCAAAATTTGAAAATTCAATTATAAGCTTTTGAAACACAAATGATTAAAACAAGAAAATATGTTTAAAAATAATTCTCTTTTAACTCAAAATAAATTTATTTTTTACATAAATAAAAAATACATTTATCAATAAATAAAAATTCAAACATAAACTTTTGAGACATAAATGGTCAAAATAAAGAAACATGTCTAAAGACAATCCATCTTTAATTCAAAATAAATTTACTCTTTGTACTTACTTTTAATTCAAAATAAATTTATTTTTTGTATGAGAAAGAAATGCATTTATATCATAAAAATATTTTTGTTATAATCAAAATCATATTTAATTACCCTTCAACTTAACAGAAAAAATTTTACATCATTCAATAATATATTTATTTTTATCTTTTTATCAAGTCGTAATAGTTTATCAAATCTTTCAAACTAAATATATAACTATTAATTGATAATTTAAAAATATATTTATCTAAATATATTATTATTTTAAATGATATTTAGTTTAAATACTATAAACAGCTTAACCACTACCCAATTTAAAAGCTCCAAAAATAAAAATCTAACCAAACGGGCGCACAAAGACTAGTCTCTCAGTCTCACCGCTACCGCGTTGGAACAAGTCAGCTGTTGGTGTTTGCAGGCTACCGTATACTTGGTCCAGGAAATTTATTCAATGATGAATATATTTAAAGAATAACAACAGTAAGTTTTCATTGATATAACAGCTATCTATCTCAACTCTATATATATTTTATTAACAGAGGTTAATCAATTTGTTTAGTTTAGTTTAGATATAAATAAATCCATCTCAATCTCTTGATAACACTAATGATAACACTATTGGTGGTGGTGGTGTGATGGATGGGGATAGACACTAATGATAGTGGCGACAGCGATGACAATAATGGTAGTATATGATAATTATGATAATATAAGAAATTAGGATAAAATTACAATTGCAATGTTATTCTATATAATTGGATTAGAATTCTTTCCATTTTAAGAGGGAATAATGCCCATTTTCACATGCAAGGGAACAAGCATTTCTAAATGAATTCAAAATTTCATTATCTAGTACCAAACAAATGTGTTTTCGATGAGTTGTCATTCTCATTTTCTATTATATCGACTCTCGTTCCATCTAATTAACTAATCAAACATAATTAACTTGATAGTTAAATCAATATCATGAGATTTTTGTATAAAAATTGAGTTTCGTCAATGCCTAGGTTTTGTCCGACCAATTTGATATTTTATTATTTATATTACACATAAATTAAAATTATTTAAGTCATTACGAAAAATTCTTGACAATTATTATTTATGTAATGTCTAAATCTTTCGGTCTCGATTTGTTGCTAAGAAGGGTGGGGTCATCAGGTCCCACACCCTTCCCTGGTTGCCCACGACAGACAATTGATATATTGTTCGACCACTCCGACAACAAATTACTTTCGCTAATTCTTTTAGTCTTAAACTTTATTAAACATGTAATGCTAATATGGAAAGATATGACATTTGACCTTGAAACCTACATTTAATGCTGAAGCCGGGCTACTGTCAACGTGGAGGTGTTCGTTAGGTGACACTCATTTGTGAGGTGCCAAAGTCTATATATAAAAATTAAAAAGTCGAATATGGCATGCTAAATCGCCTATTTTGTTCAATGTGTTGAAGCTTACACATCCCAATCCAAAAAAGTTGTGATTTGGTGGGTTGACAAAAAGAGTTATAAGTTTTAGTAGCTCATGAAAGTCTCTCGAATTGTAGTAATCGAGTAACATGCGAGGTTTTAAGAGAGTCTTTCGAATGTCTCGAGAGAGAGAATCTTGAGTAAAATTACTCGATTGTCTTTTGATTTCTTGGTCTTAATGACTTCATGCATCTGTGATTTATTTTCCTAAATTTCTGTTTTCGATAGCTGTTTTGATCTCGTTCTTTGAGATTGAGTTAACTTTATTAGATACAATAAATATTATATTTATTTAATTTAATAAAAAAACAAACGGGTCCTAAATAAACTAACGGTGGAGAAAGAGAATGGACTCGTTATCACGGGAAGAAATTGGAGTCGTCTGCGTGAGATGGGGGTAATAGACTTCGTGCAGGACGTAGAGGCGGCGGTGGCCAGTCGGGCTTCCGAGTCTGACCGTGCGGAGTCGTCCCAGTTCCAGTTCCAGTCCCAGTCCCAGTCCCAGTCCCAGATCCAGATTGTGCGGAACTTCAACCTCAGACGCCTCTGCTTTCCCAAAAGATATTTAGGATTTAAAATATAATGTATTAATATAATTAAATTATAATAATATTACGTAAATATAACCAAAAGCACAAGGTTACAGCTTACAGCTGTTTTGGGTTGAAAATTGAAATTCTTTCGTGGAAATTTGAGAAAATATAAAATGTATTCCTCCTGAGTGGGAAAGAGACGTGTCTAAGGGCAGTGGGTCCACTTGTTAGAATGGTCCAACTGATGAAACCATGCTCAACTACTGTAACCTGGTCACCTTGATGAAACGACAAGATAGATAGCAAATGGTTTTAAAAGACTCGGGGGTCGCGGCGGCTGTTAGGAGCCAAATATGCCTATATAAGGCTACTGTAAACGGATAGGATTCTCATGCTTGAATTGAATGAATGAAACTCTCATTTCTCTCTCTAAGATTTCTCTCAAATCTCCCTCTCGTTTCTCTCTACTACTCTCCCTCATTTCTCTCTAAATTCTTCCCCATTTCTGTCCAATCTTCCCCTAATTCCCTCTATTCTTGGATTTCTCTGTCAGATCCATGTTCTTCCTTAATCTCCCTTCATTTCTTCAAATCTAACTCTCTCAATTCCTCCCCAATTACTTCTTAAACCTTTTATGAACCCTAGGTTCATGACATCTATCTATATATCCACGGTAACCCCTTACCCCTAGCCAACTGGAAAATGGTCAAGCAACACCAATACAAAGGCCTATGAGTGTATGACCCCACTAACATCAAGTTAAACCTCACTGTAGAGCCACAACCCACCTAAATATCATGGACCTAAGGAACTCACCCCAAACTTGAATAATTCATATCCCCAACCTAAAGCCAGAACAGTGAAACCCTCTATCCTCCCTATTGACCATGTACCTCATGGCAAACCATACTTAACATAACCCTTCTGTCATGAACCTAGAGTTTAACCTAGGGTTTAGAATGGAAATTGGAAGAAATCGAGGAAGTTAGAACAGAAAGGGAAAGATAACAGACAAAATTGAGAGGGAAGAATAGAGAAATCAGATAGGCAAATTAGAGTGGTGAGAGAGAGAAAGAACTCGGAAGGAGAGAGAGAGGAGAAAAAGCGAAGTTGAGGGAGGGAAGAGCAGTCAGATCTGAGAGGGAGAGAACTTGGAGAGAGAGAATTAGAAGTCTGAATTTGATATATTTTACATAATGATGTCTTTACAGCTCTAGTAATTTTATATGGCTACTTCCCTTAGGTAAGTAATTTTGCTACAAAGTGAAATAGAAAATACAATTACTAAAATAACAAAATAACTACTGCTAAATTACTATTATATCGTTAGGGTTATGACAATTCCCCCCTCCTTGAGAGAGTTTTTATCCCCAAGAACTTACAACGACTAGCCACTGTTCTTCATCCAACCCCTGCTTTCACTAGCTGGTTTATCCTTTTTCTTTTTTGCCTTTCTTTCTTTCTCCTTCTAAACCTTTTCCCCTTTTCTCTTATGTTCTCTTTCTTTTACTTTTCCAGCAAATATAAAATGTGTGTGTGTGTGTGGTAACTTTGTTTATTTTTATCCCCCTTCAACAATTCATAGCACTCTAGATATTTGTTTTGAATTAACTTGATACACTTACCTATCACAACTCCAATGTGACAATGAGAACCACCTTCTAATTCGGTGTGAATTAGATAGTGCAGTAGGGATTATGGAGAAGAAGAAGAAGGTAAGAGAGATTGGAATTAGAGGGAAAGAAGAGAAAACAGATAGAGAGATGAAAATAGACAGAAGAGATAGGATTTCTTCTGAATTTTCACATGCCTCTACAAGCAGATTCTAGAGGATATTTATACCTCTAGCTTGGGTGCTACCACAGCAGACCCCCACCCTAATAACAAACTATTTTTTCTTTTTCCCAGGCCCCTTTACACGTGGCCTCCCCTATAGAATATCTCTAACAACCCCCCTTAGAGCTGTAATATCCAAACCAACACAAATACATAAAGTAAATAAAGGCATAACAACATAACATAAAGGAAATGAATAAGAAGGCAACAAAAATTGTAAATGGGCTGCCAATGTCGAGCCAAAATCTTCGTGTGTGACATTACCAACCTTCCCTTTCTTAATTCTTATCAATGCTAAACAACTCCTTACCCACCGAAAGAAATTATTTACCATTTTTCTTGCCCAATTATTTGATATCATAGGATCACCATTTAAATCTAACTATCACATTACCAAAACCCTCCCATTTCCACTTTTTAGAGTCCTGTAATAATTCTGATTTTCTAGCTGCCTATTATCTCCTTACCAGGTCCATAGATCTTTCTTCTCTGGGCCATATGTTCTCAAACTGAAAGGGTGGAGGGCCCAAATTTTGATACTTATAATCAAGTTTTGTAAGAGAATGATTTGATATAGCCACATAATTGATAAACATCTGGAAAGGGCTCTTCCTACCAATCAACAAACACCATAAATCTATTAATATGAGACAAATAAGAGTTTTCCTAGATCTAAACTAGGTATAATAACCTATTTTCCAACAAAAATGCATTCACTTCTCAGCTTTTTTAAACTATAAGAAAATCAAGTCACTATACTAAATTCTAAACAAGCTATCTCATTTAAACTCGAGACAAGAAATTACCCTAAAGAAAAACATCAAGGAATTGCTAACCTTGGGCCCCAAGAGCTCCTCATAAATTCACCTCTTTCTCTCCTTCCTAGCTCATTGGGACTTTTTTATTCGTAGCAGATTCTAAATTCCTAGAATGCTCAATCTTTTGAAAAAGCCTCCTAACTTCTGTCTCACGCCCCTCAAATCAAACAATTCCTAGAATGCTCAATCTTTTGAAAAAGCCTCCTAACGTCTGTCTCACGCCCCTCAAATCAAACACCCGTAGAGTGACTAAATCTATTAATTCTCCTCAACGCCCATCCAGAAGCCCGAAACTCTAAAAGAAAATCCCATTTGCTTCTTTTAATACGAACAGATCCATGGTCATGCATTTGAAACAAACTAATCATCCAAGCCAAACACCATCAACAGAACCTCATATGGTAATATTAGATTGCGAAAATATACAGAACAACAGCAAGTGGCATGAAGGGTGGTCCAACTAACAATGAACACGCTGCTCAGTGTCAAAACAACCATACTATATAGATCACACACCTAGCACAAATATGTTAGTCATGCTACTGACATCAAGTGATTTACCACAAACTAATTACACTCTGATAACACTTGGACAGTAACATTAAGAGTGTTTATCCCTTGAATCAAATGTTTCAGCAAAAGATAAATCACTCACAAAGCCATATCCTTTGGAGCGGCCAGTGTGCTTGTCGGTTATGACAACAGCCTCGAGAATCTCCCCGTACTGCTCAAAGTGGCGGCGCAGCGTCTCGCTCTGGGTTTCCCAGGCCAGGCCTCCCACGAATACCTTGGTGAAGGTGGTGTCGCCGAAAGGGTAGTTCAAGAATTGCAAGCCCGACCCAGTTCCCGGAACCGGCTGATAAGCCATAAAAGAAAAAATGAAATCCCGGTGGAGAAGGAGGTGATCAGAGGAGGAAGAAGGAGGTATGAACCCTAAAGAAAAGTATTTACATATACATATATATATATATAGAGAGAGAGAGAGAGAGAGACCGGGGGGGGGGGGGGGTTCAATACTGAGAAAGGGTTGGGGAATGATGAAAACGGGAGACTGAGTGTGTTGGATTATGGAGAATCTTCGAGGGCGATTAGCAGACAATTGGAAAGGTTAATTAGCATCTCTTTCACTTTCTTCCCCCGTTACTTTTCGTATATTCATTTGCATCCTCTTCTTCTCGTTTTGTTCAATTGATGCCCCTCCCTTTTTTTTTTTCTTTTTTCTTTTGAGTTTCTTCTAGTACCATACATATACATATAATTAAAGGGAATCACACTATACAACTTACCTCCATTATTTTTTTTTTATTTTTTGACAAAAGTATAAATTAAGGTAAAGTGTCAAATAAATTATTACATCTTAACCTAACATTAAAATTAGTCATTATATTTTAAAAAATCAAATAAGATACTATAATCTCAAAATTTAAATCATATTAGCCATCATAGTAAATGCCATCTTAATAATATTAAAAGCATTTTAATTCCACTAATGGTATTAATTATATCTTGAATTGAATCTTACTTCAAAAAATTAGACTCGAATCAAATTCCAAATATATTAGATAAGAGAGTATTTTGTGATTGGGATCTAAAGATTTGATTTTGTGTTGGGAAGCATTTGCGGCTATATTCTAAATTGCACTATTAGTTTTTCTTTTTCTTTTTCTTTTTTAAAGGAAAACAAGTAATCCAACCTCTATCTGATCTGATGTATTTAAAGTAAATTCCAACTTGATTGAAGTCTTCATCTCCTGTCCAGAGCATGTATTGCTTGAGGAATCAAGTCAAATCAAGGTTTTTGTTTCCATCCTGAGTGAGCAATCAGAAGGGAAGGAAGTGCAGGACATAAGGCGGGAGGGAGGCGTGCAATTGACAGAAAGAAAAGAGTTCCATCTTTAATGGAAATTTCGCATGCAAATGCAATTGTAGTTGTCGGGAAGATGCGTGCGAGACGTTCCAAGAAAGAAAGGGCAGGGCCGGGCAGAGCAGCTTGCTCGCTTGCTTGCTGGCTGGCTGTCTGGCTGCTGCGAGTGGATAAAGATGAGGGGAAATTAAATTATAATATCTTTCTCTTCTCTCTCACTTTTCTCGAGAAAGTGACAACAGACGTCTGGAAAAAAGACGGAAAGGGTGACGTGGAGGCCTTGGGTCTTTCAGAACTTCACACGGACGGGCCGACGTTAAGGGGTCGCTGTCATTGTCCAGAACACCCTCCCTCTGCTTCAAGTGCTCTGCTCCTTTGTCTGCTTCTTTGTTTGAGATGACATGTTTTTAGATCAAATAAGTTAGTACATTTTGATCTAAAAACATTTCATTTCATAATTCTTTTGAAGTATAAAAGGTGATTACAACTTTTTAAAATAAAAAGGGAAGCCTTCCAAATAAGATATTGTACTTTTAAATTGGATGAAGATGACAGATTTGACCAAATAAAAATTTTAAAAAAGAGGCAATCTTAGGAAAAATGAGCATTATATTTGTCAGGCTTGGTTGAGACCATAGACCAAATGGTCTTAACCCAATGCCAATTAGATTAAAAAAAAATAATATATGGGAACCCAAGTCAAACTAAGTTAAATAGAAAACCCGAGCTAAACCCAACCAATTTCATTAGTTTCATTTAATTATCAAGTTTTCTCAAACTCATGAACACCCTAAGATTATCAATATGTTAAATATTTAAAAGGGGACTTTAGGCCCAGTAAGTAGTAGAGTTGATCAGGGAAGCCCAGTCCTCTGAGGTCAATGACGGCCCACATAGTGAGCTAGTGCCCAGTGGTTTCCTTAATGGGCCTAACTATGTAGGGCCCGCTTTGCATAACCACTGGGCAGATGAAATAAATTTTCAATGAAAGCACAAAGCTTATTTTAAATGCCATCATTTTTTTGTGGGATAGCTTTTCATATTTTGCATGTTCAAAAGCACAAAGTTTTCAATGAAAATGGTTTATCTAATATTTTGAATCTCCATTGGCCCGCGTATATAGCTCAATCTAAAGCCCTAATCCTCTTCCTTTGTCAATCAAGATTCATATATAAACCTTGTTACGTGATTTTTAAAGTAAGAGTTTTAATTTGATCATTTATTAAAAGACTAAAATGAAACTCACGAGAATATTTTAAGAAGTTGATACACATTTTATTAACATTAGCAGAGATCATTTGACCTGTTAGATGGTGCAATGTCGTAATATAGAATTAGAGTACCCTTCAACATTTTCTTAAATAATAAGGGTAATTTTTACAATAAATCTAAACTTTAAGGATATTAAGTGTAAGTTTCCCGTAGCATAATTGTCAAGTGTTGGCATTTCAATAATTTGGGAGAGATTATGATTAGGTTATTAGGGTTATTTGTCTATGGACTTTATAACTGGTGTTATATAAAAGTAACTAACTAGTTATCTACAGTTGTCTAGTTGCTATTTTTTTTTTTTTCTGATAAACACTAATATCATGGTAGAGTTTGCAGTTTTTCTATTAAACAGAAACATCATTTTTTACTACCATGAACCTATGATAAATGTCTTTTATACACTTATTTTGTTCTGTAAACTTAGTATTTATACATTCAATGAGCATGATTTCTACTTGATTTGGTTTTATATATGGTTATGTAGATGTGGAGCATGTGTTGAAGACACATGGAGCAAAAAAAGTGATTTTGGTGCATGATGGGAGTTGAAATAAAGCTTGGAGGCATGGCCAGGTATCGATTCAAAAGAAAGCAAAAGAAGAAAAAGTAGAAAATGATAAAGTAAGAGGCAAAAGAAGAAAGCTTACAGTCTTATAGCGATATGCATTTCGTTGTAGGACTGCTATAAGAATTAGTTTCTGGAGCTTACAGTTTTGCAGCGAAATGCATATTGCTGTAAGACTGCTTTAGGAATTGCTATCTGGAGCTCACGAGTCTGTAGCAACAAGCATACCGCGGTAAGACCGCGGTAGCTTCGTGAAAATGTCATTTTAAACCCGTTTTAATCCAAATCAAAGAATGATAGACTCCTTCAAGGTGCACGACTTTAAAGACCTAAAAAGCATTATATAAAGAAGGATTCTTGAGAGATTTAAGAGCTTTTGGAAGGGAGATAAGACGACAAGTTGAGGAAGAAGACGAAGATTTTCTTGAAGATTTTCAGTTTTGGTTGTATTGTTCTACTCTCTCTTCTCTCCAACATCATGAACTTTGTTTTTATTATTCTTTCATTGGTTGAAACTATGTTAGACTAAGTACCTTGTGACTAGGGTGATTGATGAAACCTAGTTGAATGATGATTTAATTAAAAGTATTGGGTTTTATTATATTCTTGTCTTTCGAGTTGATCGTTTGTTATGCACTAATTCTGTTTTGATGCTTGGTCGCCATTAGAATGTGTTTGTGATTTATATTGCTTTCAAGAGATTCAATATAGATTAACACTTGGTAATAAACGACATAAGGTTCAATAATAGGTAGAGATACCGTTATGCCTTAGGAAATATTATTTAGACGATCATTGTGGATAAATGCATGTTTGTATATTTGTAGATTAATTAGAGATAATTAATCTCATATATAAACATAGATTCGATTGACCATCGAGAGAGACTTTTGATTAACTTAAGATCATTAATTTTTAGCTCCAAACAAGAATTATAAAACCCAATTACTGAAAAATTAAATCATTTAAAGAGCTGTCGTGGGTTCATGAACCCTAGTTCATTAGATTTCTACATTCAAAAACTTAAAAAATTATTTTTTGTTTTCTATTTAGTAAGTTAGTTTTCGTTAATCTAAAACTTACAATGAGTATTCTTTTGATTATGTGTGGCTTATTAAATTTAATAATGATTAAAGTAGGGATCAAAAGTTGATTCTCGTGAAAACGATACTCTATTCATCATTATATTATTTGTTACGATTCCGTACACTTGCGAGAATGAAAACGCGAACAATCTACAACCACTACCATTTGAATAAGCATTATGCAACATTGGGAGCACATACTATGATACGTAGCCCTGAACTTAAGAAGGTTGTTTAATTTGAGTAAGACAAACACGGCATTAGAATCATAACAGGTTTGTATTATAAAAAGTGTTTGGATTTTTTCTTTTATCGTCTTCATATGAAATCTGTTAAGAATAACCCAATCTTACGGTTGAGCTTTGTTTTGGCTTTGGGAAATGCACAAACACAATAGTGGCAACCGGCAAACACTTGGTCAAAACAGATATATTATATAATAATATGTACACTTTCTTTTCTATCTCGGTCAAGGCCAAGTTTGGGCATCCAGCCATGGAAGCCAGTGGAACCTTCCTTCACCACCCATAAGGGAATGGATCCCAATATACATGCCGGTTTGCCCACTCCACATTGATGATTCTCGCCCTCACAGGATTTGGTATCTCAACAGCTAACTAAATCATTATCCAATTATCAATTGCATCTGAAATATTCTTCTACTTGTTTTCTCTACTTCTCTAGCTCCTTAACTAACACCCTATAATTCATTCTCTATTTCTAGCAAAATCCAAGTGATGGTGTCCAAAAGAATTAAGATGAGACTGGTCACTTAAAATGGATTAAATCATCTAACTTATATTACTGGTCGATCTCAATCGCCCAAATGTTTTGACCTTGATTGTCAATTACTTAAAGTAGTAGTACCCCTCATTTGTCCAAACCTAAAACTAATTGTGATATCAATTTCCGTTTTTCATATTAAAGAATCATGAATTCAAATTATAACAATAGGAGAGGAGGGTAGTAAAGCTTGTCGTAAAAAGAGAAGGGAACAGTTGGCATGTGGTGGTTGAGTTTAATTATGGTGGCCATCCATTTCTGAAACGTGGGGAGTTTGAGACCAAGAAGGTCCAAAACTTGGTGAGGTTTGGACTTTGGACTGAACTGAAGTGGGTGGCTATTTGCATGTCCTTGTTGACAATTCACGGAGTAAACAGCTCACAGAGTCGACCAATTTTTGCAATCTTTCACTTTCTGCCTGCCATCACCACTAACTCTTCTATCTAAGACTAAGAGTGTTCACAGTATACATGAAAAACATCCACGAGATGGGATTGAAATTTAGGACCACGCGTCTGTCCAAAAATCTAAAATCTCGCTTTCATTTTGCCTTGCTAGGTGAGCTTCACTTTGCAATCGTTCTTCTCATTTCTCTAACGGTTGGTGGTTCCCACAAACAAATCAAATCAAGTCAATTGAATTAATTGCACATTTAAAACATATATATATATATATGTACAGCAAAACACAAACAACGTGTTTGGCAAAATGATTTGACCTCTTAAAAGCTTTATCAATAATTTATAAGATGTTAAGGAAAGTTGATAAGGTGTTTAATTAAGTGCACCTCACTAATGTTTAAGCTAAATAACTTAGAAGTTATTATCATATAGTGTTTTGCAAAAGCTGTTTGGGAAAATGTTTACAAAACGCTATTAATTTATAAGTTATGTTGACCAACTATTTTATCCTTTTACCCTTATTATTTTTATTAATTTCTAATCATATCCTAATTCTTCAACTTTTGCCTCTCATTGCATATCGTCTCAACTTTTTTGACTGTCATTGTCGACCATCGTCGTCGCCCTCACCGGTTGCTTCTCATCCCCCATCAACAACATTGGTTGTTGCTTCTATCGTCTCTTCCGTCGACTATCGCCCCTATCTACTTCAACTTCTCTGTTATAGTCATTTGTCACCCCATCAACCATTGTCTGTCGCCATCCCCACATTTATCTCCTCCGTCCATGTTTTTCCTCCCAGTTATCGTTGTCTGTGTGTATATATGTATATATATAATATATATAATAATATTATATTAATATATTTTTAATAATTATGTATAATTTATTAACATTTAATAATAATGTTGTCCAGAAAAATACCTAAGAGGGGATGAATTGAGTTTTTCAAAAATTAATAATTTTAATTCTTTTGAAAATTCTTACATTTGTGATCTTAATATGTGGTGATTGCAGTAGAATTGAAATTAATAAAATCATACAATCACACAGAATAAGAAAAATTTATAGATGTTCGACTCTAAAGAGCTTAATCCTCTATTTCAAGACTTAACTTAAACCTCTCAAGGCTTAATTTGAGATTCCACTAAAGAGAATCAACACTAGCTTTTAATTGGAGCTATAATCAACATACAATCCATTGCCTAAACAAGAACCACTAGCACATTACTAGCAAATACAATCTCCTCATACAACAAGTGAATAAAATAAACAAACTTACAACTAGAGACAATTACAAACAAGTTACCAACGGTTGAAAATTCCATCAGCTAACATACTTCCAGCATTTCGAATTTTCTCACTCTTGTTTGAATGCTCTATCAAGTTTGTTCTACCTTGAACCTCCATACTTACTCTATATATATACATCTTCCAAACACACTAACAATTAAAGAAAATGTAGATATAAAATTTGAAATTCAAAAAATGTTTAAACTTTCTTAAACAATAAGAAGATATGTCTTATCTTTAATTCAAAATAAATTTACTTTTTACATAAGAAATCAAGATTTGAAAATTTAAATATAAGATTTTGAAACATAAATTATTAAAATAAGAAAACATGTCTAAAAATAATTATTCTTTAATTCAAAATAAATTTACTTTTTGCATGAGTAAGAGAAAGCATGTTTAAAAATAATTCTCCTTTAATTCAAAATTTGAAAATTCAATTGTAAGCTTTTGAAACACAAATGATTAAAACAAGAAAATATGTTTAAAAATAATTCTCTTTTAACTCAAAATAAATTTACTTTTTACATAAATAAAAAATACATTTATCAATAAATAAAAATTCAAACATAAACTTTTGAGACATAAATGGTCAAAATAAAGAAACATGTCTAAAGATAATCCATCTTTAATTCAAAATAAATTTACTCTTTGTACTTACTTTTAATTCAAAATAAATTTATTTTTTGTATGAGAAAGAAATGTATTTATATCATAAAAATATTTTTGTTATAATCAAAATCATATTTAATTACCCTTCAACTTAACAGATAAAATTTTACATCATTCAATAATATATTTATTTTTATCTTTTTATCAACTCGTAATAGTTTATCAAATCTTTCAAACTAAATATATAACTATTAATTGATAATTTAAAAATATATTTATCTAAATATATTATTATTTTAAATGATATTTAGTTTAAATACTATAAACAACTTAATCACTACCCAATTTAAAAGCTCCAAAAATAAAAATCTAACCAAACGGGCGCACAAAGACTAGTCTCTCAGTCTCACCGCTACCGCGTTGGAACAAGTCAGCTGTTGGTGTTTGCAGGCTACCGTTATACTTGGTCCAGGAAATTTATTCGATGATGAATATATTTAAAGAATAACGACAGTAAGTTTTCATTGATATAACAGCTATCTATCTCAACTCTATATATATTTTATTAACAGAGGTTAATCAATTTGTTTAGTTTAGTTTAGTTTAGTTTAGATATAAATAAATCTATCTCAATCTGTTGATAACACTAATGATAACACTATTGGTGGTGGTGGTGTGATGGAAGAGGATAGACACTAATGATAGTGGCGACAGTGATGACAATAATGGTAGTATATGATAATTATGATAATATAAGAAATTAGGGTAAAATTACAATTGCAATGTTATTCTATATAATTGGATTAGAATTCTTTCCATTTTAAGAGGGAATAATGCCCATTTTCACATGCAAGGGAACAAGCATTTCTAAATGAATTCAAAATTTCATTATCTAGTACCAAACAAATGTGTTTTCGATGAGTTGTCATTCTCATTTTCTATTATATCGACTCTCGTTCCATCTAATTAACTAATCAAACATAATTAACTTGATAGTTAAATCAATATCATGAGATTTTTGTATAAAAATTGAGTTTCGTCAATGCCTAGGTTTTGTCCGACCAATTTGATATTTTATTATTTATATTACACATAAATTAAAATTATTCGAGTCATTACGAAGAATTTTTGACAATTATTATTTATGTAATATCTAAATCTTTCGGTCTCGATTTGTTGCTAAGAAGGGTGGGGTCATCAGGTCCCACACCCTTCCCTCGGTTGCCCACGACAGACAATTGATATATTGTTCGACCACTCCGACAACAAATTACTTTTGCTAATTCTTTTAGTCTTAAACTTTATTAAACATGTAATGCTAATATGGAAAGATATGACATTTGTCCTTGAAACCTACATTTAATGCTGAAGCCGGGCTACTGTCAACGTGGAGGTGTTCGTTAGGTGACACTCATTTGTGAGGTGCCAAAGTCTATATATAAAAATTAAAAAGTCGAATATGGCATGCTAAATCGCCTATTTTGTTCAATGTGTTGAAGCTTACACATCCCAATCCAAAAAAGTTGTGATTTGGTGGGTTGAAGAGGACATTGTTCCCACTCAGAATTCAGAAAGGTAGGTCTACTGATTTGCATGGGGAGATGATAGATAAGGGTGACAATGCAAGAAGTCGGCAAAGAGAAGGGGACAAACTAGAGGCTTTACATGCATTTGGTTAACAATAAGCATCTTTAGATTCATTAATCTTCCAACTAATTTTCATATAAACCACAAAAATACCAACAAATCAAAACCATGCCATGCCATGTCACAATAATATTTTTTTTCTCTTTGGAGGTGTTTGTTAACCAAGATAAGAGGAAAAAAAATTAGATATGGGAAGCATTCTAAATGTTTGACTTTTCCAATATGTCTGTTAAACTCATCTGACCATTTTCAAAAAAGTTCTCACGTTACCTTTTATCTTCTTTTTTCAAAATAAATTTATCTGACGTTCTTTATTTGAAATTTTGCTAGTAAGGCTCAATTACCTATATGACCCCTGAAGGATAGTTAATGTCATTTAATACATTTTAAAATTTAAATTTATTAAAAGAATTTATTCATTTAAGTTTTATAATTAATATTATTTAAAATATTTTTAAATTGTCATATGTTTTGACAATTTTTAAAATTTAAATGACATTATTCCTTTCATCTATTTTTAAAATTTAAATTTCTCTCTCTATGTATATACTTTATTAACTAATACAATTCATTTTACTAATTTTAAAATTATTTTATTCAATTTTATATTTTATTATCTATTATGAAAATATGTTTTGGCCATTTTTAATTATCTAGATGGAATTATTGTAATTCCAACAATAATTATTTCTACTTTTTAACTCTTTTTAAATATATTTTTGAACATGAATTTAGAAAATAAAATTTTATTTTTATTTTTTGACAATTCATATTAATCATAAAATACTATTTTAATCATAAATTTGTTATTGATGTTAACAAATAATTTTGAATGAATTTGGTAATACGGATATTTTGATTAAAAAAACTTTTATTTTAATATTTATTATATGAATTAATTAATAAACATATAGAAAAAAAAAGTATAATTATCAATAAATTCTAAAAAATTTAACAAACAGTTTGATATAAATTTTATAATATTTTTCAGTCTTATCTTGATTATTTTATATCTTAATTCAAAAAATATTTTAAACTTATTTTAATAAGTCTTATCTTGCTCATTCCTTAAAAAGATATATAGTGGACATGATCCGCTCCTCCAAATTCCAATCCACATGCTTAGTAACAGTGACAGATACCCATTAGTCAAGCTGATGAATTGGACTTTTTGTGACAAAAATATACAATTTCTTGAGGTAAAACATAAGAATGTGCTCAAAAAATAGAAAGTGGGGGGCGATATCGTTGGTGGCGGTGTATTGAGTCAATTGTGTGGGATTAATAAATGAGGGAGGTTGGAGTGGAAGAGGTCTCTCTTCAAAATTTGCACGCTAGTGAAAGTCTTTGGCCTTCTCTGTGTATATATGTATTCAGCTTTGGCTGGCTTTGGCTCTTTAAATTAATAATAATAGTAGCTGCAGGTCCAAGAGTTCAGTACATATATATCTTAACTAATTTCTTCTATTTTCTAATCAAATAGTGGCAAATTTCCCCACTCTCTACTTGTGAATAAAAAATAATAAAATTTTAGATAAATATTTATTTAGTGGGGTTTACAATTGTATTTTCATTTTTAGTTTTTATAGGTGAAACTTAATTAAAATGAAGGGATCTTAGTAACCTAGTAAACATATTTTACAAATTTATTATAGTTGTGTAAGTTATGACTTCACATCTTATTAAGCGACTATTTATTTAAAGTTACAAAGATTAAATTATTCATAAGATTGAGAAAATTTTCGCTAATTAAAGAACAATAGATGATTTATATTGAGAGCACCTTAAAGTTGAAACCAATAATTGGGTGTGTAAAATAACATTAATACAGTAAAGTAATGTTTGTTAAAATGAGTAAGATAAGATTATATTAAGATAATGTTAAAATATTTTTCAGACTAAAATATAAAATTATCAAAATAAGTCTGGAAAGTATTTTAAGATATTATAAAACTGTTTGTTAAATTTTTTAAAATATACGGAAAGAGATAAATTTATCTGAAAAAATTCATATACGAAATTATGTGACTTCTTTTTTAAATGTTGTCAGATAAATTTAACAAATATAATAAAAATATTTTTATGTAGAATATTTTTTATATCTCATTTTTTTAAATCTATATCTTGAATAACAAATACAACTCAAATAAATATGTAATTTTTTTTAAAATAATTATTCTAATATTAATGGGTTGTTTGCATGTAATGTAAGTACTCTAAAAATATCAATATTTAGAAAAATAAAAATAAAAATAAAAATAAATAAATAAGAGTGTTTTTTTTTAGGGTGGGGAGGTGGGCCAAAAATTTTAAAATAGTTTGGCCCAGTCCAAAGCGGCGAGCATCTATAAAATAGTCGCTGAAGCTGCGCTTCTCCGTTCATACCCATTTCATCGTCCAAACTTAAACCAAACTGTGTCTTGTGACTCTTGTCCCACCGTCTTAGGGCCCCTCAGAATGGATATTCGCCGGCGCAAGGGCAATCCCCCCAGATCCGCCGGCGAACCTGATCTGAAGCCCCACAAGCAGCAACAGCAGCCGGCGGTGGATCCCAAGGCCTCCGACGCCTTCCTCTTCCCTCTCTACCTCACCAACGCCGTCTTCTTCACCCTCTTCTTCTCCCTCGCCTATTTCCTCCTCCACCGCTGGCGCGACAAGATCCGCAACTCCACGCCCCTCCACGTCCTCACCCTCTCCGAGCTCGCCTCCGTCGTCTCCCTCATCGCCTCCGTCATTTACCTTCTCTGCTTCTTCGGCATCGACTTCGTTCAGGCCTTCGTCACCGGCAAGACCTCCCACGACGCCTGGGACGCTGAGGATGAAATCGACGCCGCCGAATTTAAGGAGGACAAAGGTTGCGGGGCTTGCGCCGCCCCCGTCGATTTGCCGGTGGTGGCTCCGGCGCCGATGGCGGTCGAGGAGGATGAGGAGATTGTGAAGGCGGTAGTGGCAGGGACCACACCGTCGTACTCGCTGGAGTCCAAGCTCGGGGACTGCAGGCGAGCGACGGCAATACGGCGGGAGGCGCTCCAGCGGTTGACCGGGAAGTCGCTCTACGGGCTGCCGTTGGAGGGGTTCGATTACGAGTCGATTCTGGGCCAATGCTGCGAAATGCCTATTGGGTGCGAATTTCATTATCACGCTGGTCTTTACCCCTTTCATGTTTATCTTTTTTCTCTTGTACAGGTTTATCAATCGGTACAATTCTGTCTGACAGGTATGTTCAGATTCCGGTGGGGATCGCCGGGCCGCTGCTGCTGGACGGGAGGGAGTACTCGGTGCCGATGGCGACGACGGAGGGATGTTTGGTGGCCAGTACCAACCGGGGGTGCAAGGCCATATACGCCTGCGGCGGCGCCGACAGCGTCTTGCTCCGCGACGGCATGACCAGAGCCCCCGTCGTCCGGTTCGCCACCGCCAAGAGAGCCGCCCAGCTCAAGTTCTTCCTGGAGGACCCTCTCAACTTCGAAACCATCTCTCTCGTTTTCAACAAGTCAGTATCAATCTCTTCTGAACTCACATTAATTCCCTTCCCAATCTCTCTCTATCAAAACACATCTAAACTTAGTAGAATAATAATTACATTGGCTGATACATCATTTGCAATTGAATGACAGATCGAGCAGGTTTGCGAGGCTGCAAGACATAAAATGCACGATAGCAGGGAAGAATCTGTACTTGAGGTTCAGATGCAGCACGGGAGATGCAATGGGGATGAACATGGTGTCGAAAGGGGTGCAGAACGTTCTGGATTTCCTCCAGAACGAGTTCCCGGACATGGACGTGATCGGCATCTCCGGCAACTTCTGCTCCGACAAGAAGCCGGCGGCGGTGAACTGGGTGGAGGGACGGGGTAAGTCGGTGGTGTGCGAGGCGATCATCAAGGAGGAGGTAGTGAGGAAGGTGCTGAAGACGAGCGTCGCCGCCCTGGTGGAGCTCAACATGCTCAAGAACCTCACCGGCTCCGCCATGGCCGGCGCTCTTGGTGGCTTCAACGCCCATGCCAGCAACATTGTGTCAGCGATATTCATAGCCACCGGCCAGGATCCGGCCCAGAATGTGGAGAGCTCTCACTGCATCACCATGATGGAAGCTGTCAACGACGGCAAGGACCTCCATGTCTCTGTCACCATGCCTTCTATCGAGGTAATCAAGTTATTATTTTCTTTCCTTTTTTTTTCTCTCCCTTTCTTAAAGAGGAATAAACTTCCCGGCAGCCGGAATATACTCTCAGAAATTAAAAAGAAACAAATAGTACAAAAAGTTAATGTGATTCCATCTTAATGGTTACTTGCAATTTTACCACAATGGGACGAAATTTATTTAATGTAGTTTTTGTACGAAAAACTGTATATTCTTTAAGTAGTTTTTGTACCAAAAAAATTTACAAACATTCTTATAACCCGAATTTTGAATGGCCACAGAAGCTCAATAATTGAATGACATGATGATAATCGAGCAAAAAGGGGAATGCATGATTGTTTCAATTGTGAGTTGTGATCAATCATTTATACTGGGAATGCTTATTTACAGGTCTTGAGTTTTCTATCTTTTGTCTCTAATTCGGTAAAAATGAATTACATCTTGCTTAAAAGACTTTATTTCTATAAAAATCAGATTTTTGATGAATTATCTAACGAAAACATTAAGAAATTAAATAGAGACTCAGCTATGAAGGAAATTAAAAACAAAACTGTGCCTAGCTGGGACTCCAACACAACCACATGGTTAAGATAGTGAAAGATTCTTTAGCTCAGAAACACTGTCAACCCATGATGATTTCAGAATATACATGTATGTATTTATGAGTTGTTTAGATCTGTATTGATAATCTGGAAATGAATGATAATGATTTCAGGTGGGAACAGTGGGAGGTGGCACCCAGTTAGCATCACAGTCGGCTTGCCTGAACCTGCTGGGAGTGAAAGGTGCAAACAAAGAGTCGCCTGGTTCAAACTCAAGGCTGCTGGCCACCATTGTTGCAGGAGCTGTGCTTGCAGGAGAGCTCTCTCTCATGTCGGCTCTTGCAGCTGGGCAGCTGGTCAAGAGCCACATGAAATACAACAGATCCACCAAAGATGTCACCCAGGTTGCATCCTCCTAATAAATTGATTGCATAAATTTATCAAAACTGCAGTAGCGCCCCCCTCCCCCGCGGGCGAAAAAATAAAAAACCCAGAAAAGGGGATCCAGGAGGACCCAGAAAATTAAATAAGCATAGGTTAAGAAGAGGTCATGTGAGCAGGAGAAGAAGAGATTAAAGAACCAATCTTTGATGATGGTCATAACCTGTTGTATTTTATTGTTCTTTCTTTCCTTCTTTTTTTGGTTGAGAAGTGGATGTGGGTGCAGATGTTTTTAATTTTTTTTTTATATATTGTATTTTATTATGTCTGATGACGATGAAGAGCCCACTTGTGATCATGAAGATAGAACCCAACTTTGAACAGTTGTTATAAGTCTGATTAGCTTTTAACTAAGGAAGAAGCCAATCTCTGGAATTTGATTTGGATTTGTTCAAAGTTCAATTATGTCACTCTTTGTACGTTGTATATAAAAATGAATATTTGATCAATCCACTGTATTTTTATAATATTAGTTGCTTTGAGATTTCTTCTGCCAAAGGCTGTCTGCGCATGTGTAACTCCACCTCCAGATCTGGACCCCGGCATCTCTGGACCATTCTATTCTGATCATTATCTTCTCCCCCTTCAATTAAACTAATAATATTGAGTGCGATTTTGTTCACTTACTTTAACTGGATGAAAAATATAGGAATGATATGGGATAATATTTAATTGTTATTTCATTATTTTTCACCCTCATAAAAGTAATAAGAGTAATAGTCACATGTTAAAAGGGGTGAACAAAATTACACTCTTAATATTAGCTCATATGGAAAATTAACCCAATTAAAATAATACAATTTCTTTCCGTATTATTTATTAAAATAAATTTTTTTATATATATAAAAATAAAATAGTCATCATTAATAATTGACTTACACAGTTTTCTGCCTAAACTGTGTTAATTTATTTATTTTTCTCAAGTTATTACTCTACTTATATTCAATTTATTGAATATAACACTAAAAAATAAATTATTCAATTTATTGAATACAACAGATTTTAATGCATCAAAAAATGAATTATTCAATTTAGTGAATATAGATATTCTATTGTATCAAAAAATAAATTATTCAATTTATTAAATACAACAAATAAATATTTAAGAATTAAAAAATAAAAAAATATATCTTAGATATATTAAACAGTGGTGAAAAGCTTTTGAAATTTATTCAACTTGGTAAGTATAATTAATGATGGTTTCAACGTTAACTCTTCAAGCAGATAAATATAATTGAATGTACAACTATCAATTAAAATTAGGAAGGCGGAGACTTAATAAGTTGACTATATTAATTTACTCTTTTTTTTCCCAAAGCTTTGCATTCAATTTATTGAATATAGCAAGTTCTAATGCAAAAAAAAATGAATTATTCAATTTATTGAATATGATACTTTCAATGCATCAAAAAATAAATTATTCAATTTATTGAATACAACAGATAAATATTTAGGAATTAAAAAATAAAAAATATATTTTAGACACATTAAACAACAGATAAATATGGTTAATAATGGTTTTAATGTTAATTCTTTAAACAGATAAATATTACCGAATGTACAACTATCAATTAAAACTAGGAAGGTGGAGACTTAATAAGTTAACTAAGCTAATTTTTCTTTTCCCCAACTTATTACTCTGCCTACAATCAATTTATTGAATACAGTAGATTTCAATATACCAAAAAATGAATTATTCAATATTGATTTATTCAATTTATTGAATACAACAGTTTCCAATGCACAAAAAAATGAATTATTCAATTTATTGAATACAATAGACAAATATTTAGGAATAAAAAAATATATCTTAAACACATTAAACAACAAATAAATATAATTAATGATAGTTTAAACATTAATTCTTCAACTAGATAAATATTACCGAATGTGTCTACATTCAATTTATTAAATACATCAGGTTTCAATACACCAAAAAATAAATTATTCAATAATGGTTTATTCAATTTATTGAATACAACAAGTTTCAATGTTTCAAAAAATGAATTATTCAATTTATTGAATACAACAAATAAATATTTAGAAATAAAAAAATAAAAAATATATCTTAGATACATTAAACAATAGATAAATAGATTAATGATGGTCTAAACATTAATTCTTCAAGCAGATAAATGGGTAACTGTACGTTGCAACAACTGTACGTTGCAATATCAAGAGTCACAAGATAAAGTGGGTTAAAGATGTTAATATGTGATAAAGAGGGTGAACAAATAACTTCGATCACAAATATTGTATACAAAGAAGTCTTTCAAAATTTACTTTAATCACAATAAAATAAAATTACTGTTTCTTCACTAATTCATATAGTATATTAAATTTGTTGTAATGTATATTTTATATTTTGAACTATTATTTTATATATATTTTTATTATATATTATATCCCGTGCATCGCAGGATCGGGAACTAGTATAAACTAAAAGCAGCTCATGTGTGTATATATATAATATATATATATACATAGATGATAATGTAGGGGCATTGGCAGGATGAACAAAACAAGAAGGATTGACTGGGTAATAACAGGATATTACGGTTTACTAGGTCCTTTCAAATTACTTGGCTCTTGCTCGTTGCCTCTCCCTGCTAGCACCCCCATCCACCCATTCATGGGTGGCAATGTTTTTGTTTTAGGTTTCAAATTAGGCAATTTTATGTGTTTATTCGATATATGTAATTTATAGATTATTGAATGCAATTTGAGTTTACATAAAAGAAAAATAAAAAAGACTCAAAATAATACTTATACTAATTAAAAAAAAGGGGGATGATTACATCAAGAGCACGGGTTGTGATTATTCAAAAAGGGTAGTTGGCATAGAGAGGGAGCCTCCAGAAAGAGAGTGGGTGTGGCATTGAAAGGCAATGGCATGGTCTTCCAGTCTTCACCAAATAAAAGAGAGTTTTTAAATGTGGGCTTTGGTGGGTGAATGGAATTGGAACGGAACGTGTCAGTGTCCGTGTCCGTGTCCATCAGTGTGCCACTAACCAATTTCGGCATTAAATTCTCTGGCAAGCTGTGCCGCCACTTTCTGTTCAACTTCAACGCTTTTCCATAGGATCACACCAATGGTCGTGGTCCCATTTTAACATCGGGTCAAAATAACTCAATTCGTGCTAATTTTAATTTAAAAATAAAATATTAAACTTATTATTTTAGATAATTTTAACAGAATTGATAATTATAATTTTTATTTTTAATACTCGATCTTTTCTCAAAATTTAAGTTTAATTAATTATTCGTTATTCAATATGTTAATAAAAACACTCTTAATCCAATATACTGTCATTTAATATGTTGAAGAATAATTAATACATTAAATAGGTCACATGGTAAAATATTTATAAATTTTTTTATTTATTATATTATATTTATTTATAAATAAATATTATAAAATTTATAATATAATCACTCAAAGACATTCGTTATTTTTTATTTATTATATTATAAATATAAATTAAAACTCTTAAATATGAGTAAGAATAAGTTTTTCAATAATAACAAAACTTTAAAAATATGAATTTTGATTTCTTCCATAATCGATATCTTAAATATTAATTAGCATTGAAAAATCCAAACATTTGACAACCTTAAATATTTTTTTATGAATTTGTTAAGATATCACATTTTTAAGCCTATAATATAATTATTAAAGTAAAATTAATAATTAATTAATCACTATATTTGATTTAAAGCAAGTTTTTGAGGGAAAAAATTCACTATTGATTGACACTTGGCAAAATACTTTGCCTGACTATCTTATTTTAATGTTATATATATAGAATAAAGATATAAAGATAAGATTTTAAATAAATAGACAATTTTTTATGAATTAATTAATAATTCAAGTTGTCTATTAATATTTTTCAGAAAACCTATGCAAATTTAATACAAATTTTATAGGCAAAAAACAGATTGGCAAATTTTTGGAGGAAAAAAAAATTGCAAACTATTATACTTTAATATAATATATTATATATTATTTTATTGTATAAAGATAAGATTTTATTTAATGGACAATTTTCTATGACTTAATTAATACTTTAAGTGTCTATTCATATTCCTTGTAAATAGTATTTATTTTTGATTGATTGACGAATTAATTAAATATTTAATATTCATATAATAATGTATTGGAAAACCCATGATTAGGATTGAAAAACTCATGTATTTAAAATTTATTATTAATTTTACAGTAATTAGTACTTATTATTTCAAAACAATTAAAATTTTAAATTATTAATGTAAATTATTAATGCAATAAGTACTAAATGCAAATTATTAATGCAAGTTTTGGGAGAAAATTTCTTTTTTTCAGACTATCTTACTTTTATATATATAAAGATATTATTATATATTATTATATTATATAAAGATAAGATTTTATTTAATAAAAAAAAATTTGTAACTTAATTAATACTTTAAGTGTCTATTCATATTTCTCATAAATAGTATTTATTTTTAATTGATTGATGGATTAATTAAATATTTAATATTCACATAATAATGTATTGAAAAACCCATGATTAGCATTGACAAAACTTATGCATTTAAAATCCATTATTAATTTTACAGTAATTAGTACTTATTATTTCAAAGTAATTGAAAATTTAAATTATTAATGCAAATTACAAAATGTAAATTATTAATGCAATAAGTACTAAATGCAAATTACTAATGCAAGTTTTGGAGGATTTTTTTTTTCAAACTATCCTACTTTTATATATATAAAGACGTTTGGCAATAATAAATGACTTAAAAATTACATAGCTTAAAAGTTATTATAATAATGTTTTAAAAAAAGTTGGTACTCCCAAGCTTTTGTAAAAAACACTACTATGTTGACTAAGTAAAATATTATATGCCCTCAAAAGTTGGTACCCCTATCATCTTCCATTCACTTCAGCCATTACCGCAGCCCTTCCTTCATAACTGTCGACGTTCAATTTCAGTTGAGTGTGATTCGTTTTTTGGGCCGCAATGAATAGTTATGGGTCACGATGAGAAGAAGTGAAGTTTTTAGATCCTAATGAAGGACACTCAGCGATTTTTTCCGTGGTTCGGCCAGAACGATGCCTACTCCACATCCGCCCTCTGATTATTCTTTCAGAATGACGATTTTCTGATTATTCCCCAATTTTTTGTTACTTCTACCCCTTATTTATATTCGAGGAGACCTTTACAATTTGAATATCATATAGAAATAAAAAGACGATGTAGTGGGGGACAAACCGTCCTTATCATCTGTACAAAAACGTAAGTGAGATCTTCATCTTCGAGGAGCATGGGCTGTGGCGGTGGATGGTCCCTACTTCTGACTTCTTAACAGCTTTTACCACTTTATGCGAGCTGATCGTTTTCGGGCTAGCGACCTCGATGGTCCAGCGATCTGAAGGATGCTCCCTAGAGTTTGCTCGCAGATGGCTTCAACTCGTTTGAAGGCGTGTCGGTAGTTCGCCAGGTGTCGTTTTATAAGTTCGATTTTTGGTAGTGAAACGACCTCCTCCAGTGAGGTCGTTTGGGCCTTCTTGTTTCCAGGCGATCGGGCCGGCCCATCAGAGCGAGTCTAGCCTGTACGGGAAATGCGTATAACATAAGCCCCCCAGTTCGCGGTGCGATCCTCGCGCTGGGAACTGACGCGTGCCAGCTGTTCCCCCGCCTCTTCGATGTCTGCCCAATCGTTTTAAATCTCGTCATTCCACGCAGCACGCCTTGTCTGTAACGCATTCAATGCGCACTTTCTCCCATTACGGCGCATGATTATGCTTGTGGGACCCATAAGCTATCGTGCGGCCGTTGGATGTGGAGTATGCGGTGAGTCGCTTTAAGATCTGACGGTTGGGCCGATTGAAGCATTGGTATAAATAGTGAGGCTGTCTACTTTTTCCCTCTTTTACGCCATTCTCGAAATCTTTTCCAGCTTCTGCCTTCTTGTTTTCTTCTTCTCCTCTCGAAGCCTCCTCTGCTGCCGTTTTCCAGTCGTTCGTCGCTCTTCTTCCGGCTTCGGTGTTTGGTAAGTTGGTCGTTCCTTCTCTTTCCCCTTTTCTTTTCTGGATGGGGGGCCTTCCCTTGCCGGTTCGACTATCAACGGTTCTGCCGATTGATATTATCTCTATTTATGGGGAGACGGCTCGACTTGGTTAGACGTTTGCTGGGCCTCTGGGTTCCATGACCTTAGGATTAGCTCCCCTTGGAATACCGGGCTTTGCGGTTACAGCCCCTCCGCTTTAGGCGGCATCCCGTTTGCAAAGCGCTTGACCTGAAAGATTTCAGCGGTTGTTCTTAGGGTTTTTTTTTTTTTTTTTTGGATTCTTGAGGTTTGGTTCGCGATTTGCGACGTGACTATTCTTTCTTTTTTCTTTGTAGATGTCCGACCAATACTACGGAAACTCAGGTCAGAAGCGCTGCAACTATACCGTAGGAGAAAATGACACTTCGAACTCGGAGGATTGCCTTATCATGGAGGGCCAAAACTGTGAGGGTGCAAGCTCTAGGTCTAGGGAAGTCGTCGTTCTGACCTCTTCGGAAACCGACCTGGAGGTTCACGACCAGATCGCTGAAGGGAGCGCCGGGCGTGCGGTCTTCAAGAGGTTCCCATCCAGAGTCAAACCTCGTGAGGTGATAGCTTGTGTCCGGGAGTTCCGTCTTCCCAGGGGCTGTGAAGTATATATCCCTACTTCGAGCTCTCATGCAGCCTACCCACCATCCAAATACGTGGCCGTTAGTCATCAGCATCTTGAGTTCGGCCTTAGGTTCCCAATAGCTCCAAACCTTGTCGCCCTTTTAAACGACGTCAAGCTCGCCCCTTTTCAATTAACACCGAACTCGTATGCCCAACTTACTTCTTTGTCCCTTTTGTTCCTTATAAATAAACTTCCTCTCCCTTCGCCGAAATTGATCAAATTTCTGTACTCTTTTAAAAATGCCAAGGACGGGTTGTACTACCTGGCAGCTCGCCCCTCTTCATACAAGGCCGCCCTTCCTCAGGGTAAAGCGAAGGGGAAGTCCAACGTGGGCGATTACAAGTCCAGTTGGTTCTTCGTGTCCTGCCCTTCGCTTTCCCTCCTTAGGAACCATAGCTTCGTGCTGACCCCTGGTAAGCGAAGGTTAGCCCACATAGATCTTTCTTCTTTTGGACACCTGTTTTTAACTCATTCATCCTTTGATGCAGACTTCGGGGGTAAGAGACCGACTTTGTCGGCTGAGGAGACCGACGTCCTTGGCAAACTTCTGGCTGCGGGGTCAAGTTCAGAGATCCTTGAGCTTTCGAACGAGCTCCTCCGAGAAAACAAACTTGCCCCTCCTCTCGACATCGAGATCGTTCAGGGGGACCATATTAAGGACTTGGGCGCGGAAATCCCCTCGTTGGCTCTCCAGATCGTAGGGGCGAGTAGTTCTAGAGAAGCTGATCAAGGCGGAAGCATGGTTGAACTCGACCTCCTCCAGCCGAAGCGATCTAAGGCAAGATCGGGTGCCACCTCGTCAACGACCCCGAGCTCAAGCTCGTTGGACAACAGGTCGGAGCAGATGCAACCGCGCCCCCAACAACAACAACATCAACAACTGCCGGGGGGGCAACAAGAACAGCGGCGAAAGGCTCTGCCCTGTCAATCCCAACCTCAAAGGGAAACCCATCAACAGCAAGGGCATCGCCCCCTTCCTCCCGAGACTATGATTCGAGTGGGGCACGTGGGAAGGAGGTTGTCGTGGCTCGAGACGCTCCTACTGCTGGCTCGAAGAGGGGGCAAGACCATGCTCAGCCGAGGGAGGATGCCAGGGCCAAACGGGCCAGGGTCCATGAGAAGGAGCTGCCCCTGGAGGCCCTGCCAGGAGGGATCTATGTCAACTCCCTCCTGAACTCCGCGCCCGACCTCTTGGGCGCGACCTCGAAGCCTCTTGACGACCCGAAGCTAAAGGGGATTGCTCTCTGCGACTTTATGGCCCGTCATAGCTTGGTGGTAAGAAACTCCTCTTTTTTTTAAAAAAAAAAACTTTCTTCTTTCACAAGCTTCCCTTACCGCCATGAAGCTCCGGGCTCAGTACAAGGATTTTGATGACCAGCTTCGCACGGTAAGCACATCCCTTCAAGCCGAAATAGAGAAGCTTGAGGACGGGAAGAAAGCTCTCCAGGCCGAGCTTCTTACAACTCGGAAAGAGGTGGAGGGTTCCGAGACGCGTCTGAGGGCAGAAGCTCAGAAGAATAAAGACCTCGAAGAAGGGCTTCGTAGGTCAAAGAACATGTGGGAGTCCGCCAACTCCGGGCTCACTACCGAACTGAATAAAGCGAAGGAGGAGTTGCGGAGGGCTCAGGAGCGGCTTAAATCAGTCGAGGCGGAGCTGAAGTCGGCGAGAGAAGAGCATGCTCGGGCGGATGATCGTGCAGCCCGATGTGAAGAGCTCGCCCAGAGGGCCATAGATGATGTAAGAGGGGAGGTCGAAGCGCGGATGGATGCTGCGCGCCGGGAAGCCAGATCCGACACCTACTCGGCATTCCTGTACACCCTTTGGGTGAACCATCCCGAGATGGATTTCTCTTTCTTTGGTGCGCAGGCTGTCGAGGAGGTGAAGCGATATGCTGCCGAGGCCGCGGAGGATGCCATCGATGTCGATCCTCTCGATTCATCCGTGGCTGCCCTGGTCGAGGTCGAGCCATCTGGGGCTGCCGATACTCAGTCCGGAGAGGTCGCCGAGGAGCTCCCTGCGAATTCTCAGCCGACTCTGCCCACTGCCGAGATCGATCCTGCTGAAGCAACCGCCCCTCCCAACTAGGACTTTCACATATGTGTATATTTTTCTTTTCTTCTTCCCCTTTTTTTTTGTAAGACAAGCTTCATCTAATAGAAACGGACATTTCCCGTACTTTGTGCACATCTTCAAATTTCTTCGTGGGCTCAAGTTATTTTAACTTTTAACAGAGTGTTGATCAGAATAATTCAAACCACTATTCATGATATATCTCAGAAAGAGTTGATACCTTAAAAACAATTGTCTCAGAGGAAGTCTTCTTAATCATAATTTGAGAATGAACATAAGCTCGAACTAGCTCGTTGATGATAGTTGTAATAATCAACGCGAACACTCATACTTAGGCAATTTCCAAGAAAAACCCTTCTTCAGCATGTTTCGATAAAATAACGAGGATATCTTCGGGGTGTATGAAAAGGCAGATTGCCTTGCTGCCTCGGCTAGCGCATAGCGGCTGAGAGGCTCGTGATAAACGGTCAGGACGCGTATCCAATAGGTCGCAAATAATTCTATGCAATTTGAGACGGATCCCGGCTGTCTTGTTTGAATATGAGGAATTCGCCTAAATATGAGATTTTAACAAATGGGAATAAATACTTAGGTAGGTCGCAGTCCAAGGCTTTCTGCCAAGATAAAAGGACCCCCGGTTGGTGACAACTCAACTCGCATCACCAAGTTATATGTTCAGGAAGGTCATCGGGTGACCCCAACTAACATACCGAGGCTTCCCTTTTTTTTTGACTTGCTGAGCCAAGATATGTGTCCAGGTAGGTCGCGTTACGACCTCAGTTGACACGCCGTGGCTTCTACAAAATTTTAATTAGACCGAGAGGGAACACCCAGGTAGGTCGCAGACCATAGTTTTAGGCTAAGATAAAAGGACCTCGGCTAGCGAACCCAGCTCGGAGTTACTCGAGGAGGCGGTCGCTCGGAAATTTCCAAACCATGACATTAAGTCAAGATGAATGGTTCTAGGCTTCCGACCAAGATCTGAGGGAGGGACCGAGATGAATGCTCAGTTAAGCCGTAAACCGTAACATAGTGGTTAGGTTGCCTAGGCCCCAGCTCGCAAACCATGGCTTTTCAATTCCTCATTTCAGGGATATTCAATCGAATACCAATAAGGATAAAGTGCAATGAAAGTCCATGAATCTTAACCGGAATCGGGAAAGTTATTTGTAATAAGAAAGACAAAGCATAGGTAGGAACCATTACACTTATTTGAAGTAAGGACGGAGGTGCTCCGCATTCCAAGCTCGTGGGAGAGGGAAGCCATCCAAATTTGCCAGATGATATGCTCCGTTACTCAGATTTTCCTTGATGATAAATGGACATTCCCAGTTAGGGCCTAGTGTGCCGTCACTAGTCGTCTGTGCCCCTGGGAGTACCAGACGTAATACCGAGTCTCCGACGTTGTAATGTCGGATTCGGACCTTCCGGTTGTAGTATCGTGCTACTCTTTGCTGATAAACGGCAACCCTTATGCGAGCCATATCTCTTGATTCTTCGAGCAGGTCAAGGTTAGCTGCCAGAAGCTCGTTATTGCGATTTGAGCTGAAGGTGACCCTTCGGTGGCTGGTCACCTCATTCTCGGCGGGGACCATAGCTTCCGACCCGTATGCCATTGAGAACGGGGTTTCCCTAGTGCTGCTCCGAGCTGTTGTTCGGTAGGCCCACAACACTGTTTGCAGTTCGTCCACCCAAGCCCCCTTTCCGGCTTCAAGCTTTGTTTTCAAGGTCTGCTTGATTATTTTATTGACAGCTTCAACCTGCCCATTGGCCTGGGGGTGATCAACGGCGGTAAAACTCTTTTGGATCCCCATCGATTCGCAGAATTGGATGAACTGCTCACTGGTGAATTGGGTTCCGTTGTCCGTTATTATTTGCCGCGGCACCCCGAACCTGCAGATTATGTTATCCCATGTAAACACTTGTGCCTTCGCACTGGTGATCTGTGCGAGCTCTTTGGCCTCTGCCCATTTGGTGAAGTAGTCGACTGCTACTATGGCGTGCTTGCACCCCCCGCAAGCTGTTGGGAGTGGCCCGATTAAATCCATCCCCCAAATGGCGAATGGCCACGGGCTACTCATCTGCTGTAGATAAACGGGCGGGGCTCGCGGAATTTTGGCAAACCTTTGGCACTTTTCGCATTTCTTGACTGTTTTCACGACGTCTTGCTTTATGGTGGGCCAATAGAACCCTTGTTGGAGGGTCTTTTGTGCCAGCGAAAGTGCCCCTGCATGATTACCGCAGTGACCTGCATGAATTTCTTCGAGCACAGTCCGACAATTGGTGCCGTTAATGCACCTCAGGAGCGGGGCGGAGAACCCTCTCCTGTATAGTCTTTCGTTGTAGATGCAATACAGAGCTATTTGAGCTCGTAGACGACGTGCTTCCAACTTCTCTTCAGGTAGTTTTTCGTCTTGTAGATACTCCAGGATAGGAATCATCCACGAATTTTGGGATACAGTGATCGCCATTGTTTCAGCTCGCTGTTCCGTGCTTGGGGTAGCTAAAAAATCCATGGGTATGTCTCCTTAGAATTCTGCATCCCGGGCAGTTGCTAGGCGAGCTAGTGCGTCCGCGTGGGAGTTCTGAGAGCGGGGGATTTGATGAATTTCATATTTTTCAAAAACGGCAAGGAGCTCGCGTACCTTTTGCAAATATGCAAGCATTTTCGTATCTCTGACCTGGTATTCTCCTCGTACTTGGTTGACAACCAGCTGGGAGTCACTGAAAATCTCCAAGGATTCGGCTCGTATTTCCTTTGCAAGGCGGAGTCTGGCTAATAAGGCTTCATACTCGGATTCATTATTGGTGGCTGAAAAACCGAACCTCAGGGCGCAGAGGATTTTGTGACCCTCGAGACTTATTAGCATAACCCCGGCTCCTGCTCCCTGTTCGCTTGATGACCCATCGACGTATAGCTCCCAGGTCGGTTCTTTCAAGCTTTCTATATCCTCGTCAATTGGCCCAATAAACTCGGCGATGAAGTCTGCCAATGCTTGGCCCTTTATCGTCGTCCTTGGTTTGTATCCTATGTCGAACTGAGCGAGCTCAATAGACCATTTCAGTAAGCGACCCGAGGTATCTGGCTTTTGCAAGATTTGCTTCAGCGGGTATTTGGTCATGACTTCGATCTCGTGAGCTTGAAAATAAGGTCGCAGCTTTCTTGATGCCACTATTAGACAGTAAGCCAATTTTTTGATTGGTGCGTACCTTGTTTCTGCGTCAATCAAACTTTTTGAGACGTAATAAATGGGGTGTTGCACCCCCTCTTCCCCCCGGACGAGAGCTGCACTGAGAGCCTGTTGGGATACTCCCAAATATAAGGTCAGCTTCTCTCCTTCCTTTGGTTTGACGAGCAGTGGGGGTCGTCCCATGTATTCTTTCAGTTGCTGGAACGCGAGCTCGCACTCTTCTGTCCATCTGAAATTCTTCTCCTTTTTTAGCAGTTCGAAGAACGGGGCACATTTATCGGTCGCTTTTGAAATGAAGCGACTCAAAGCTGCGACCTTCCCATTGAGGCTTTGCACCTCCTTCTTTCTTACGGGCGATCTCATATCGAGCAAAGCCTTTATTTTGTTCGGGTTGGCTTCGATGCCTCTGTTGTTTACCATGAACCCAAGGAATTTTCCGGAGGCTACCCCAAAGGCACACTTGAGTGGGTTGAGCTTCATCTGATAGCTCCTGAGGATTCCAAACATTTCCCCCAGATCAGAAACGTGGTCCGTTACCTGCTCGGATTTTATCATGTCATCAACGTATACCTCCATGGTTCTTCCGATCAGTGCTTCGAACATCATATTGACCAGCCTCTGGTAGGTCGCGCCAGCATTTTTCAATCCAAAAGGCATGACCTTATAACAGTAAAGCCCCTGATCGGTAATGAACGAGGTGTGCTCTTGGTCAGTGGGGTTCATGGGGATCTAGTTGTATCCTGAATAAGCATCCATGAAACTAAGGAGCTGGTGACCAGCCGTTGCGTTCACGAGCTGATCGATTCGAGGGAGAGGGAAGTTGTCCTTTGGACAAGCCTTGTTCAGGTCGGTGAAGTCGACGCAGGTCCTCCACTTCCCATCTTTCTTTTTTACCAGGACTGGGTTGGCCACCCAGGCCGGGTAATGGGCCTCCTTGATGAAGTTGTTCGCCAAAAGTTTGTCCACTTCTTCCTTAAGGGAGGCATAGCGCTCTAGCGTCATTGGCCTCCTCTTCTATCGCACTGGCCTGTAGCTTGGATCTATGTTAAGCCTGTGTGACATGACTTCTGGGGCGATTCCCACCATATCCTCGTGGTTCCATGCGAATACGTCAAGGTTAGCTTTAAAGAAATTTGTAAGTTGTTCTTTTACCTCAGGAGCTAAATTCTTTCCTAGCTTGAGGTGCCTTTCTCCGTCCGCCTCATTGACTGAGATGTCTTTGAGCTCTTCCATGGGACCGGTGGGCTTGTCGCACTCGACCTCGCGGGGATCCAGGTCATGACTGACCTCTCATTGGCTGGTCGGTCACGAATCATCTTTTGAGATGATGTTTACTTTCTTTCCTTTTGCTCCCATTTTCAGGGCGTCTTCATAACAACGCCTTGCGAGATGCTGCTCGCCCCGTACACATCCTACTCCGTTCTGGGTCGGGAATTTTACTGTAAGCAACCTGGTCGAAGTGACCAGGTCAAGGTCGTTCATTGCTGGCCTTCCGAGCACGACGTTATATGCTGAGGGGCAGTCTATGATTAGGAAATCTGCCAAAATGGTGGCCTGGCGCTTTGCGTCCCCAATGGTGAACGGAAGGCTGATCCGTCCGACAGGAATCACTGCGTCCCCTGTAAAACCATAGAGCGGCTCGGGGGACGAGCTCAACTGTTCTGGTTCCAGACCCATCTGGTCGAAGCACGCTCTATACATTACGTTCACCGAGCTTCCTGTGTCTATCATTATCCTTCGTACTTCGGAATTACCGATCTGGGCCCGTACAACAAGTGCATCGTTGTGCGGCCAATGAACGTCTCTGGCTTCTTCTTCTCAGAAGACCATGTTCTCCGGCGTGGAGCCACCCCTGGATCGCTTCGCAGGAACTGACTGTTCGCTCGACCTCGCCACCAGGACGTGGTTAGCTTCACGTACGTACTTGTCGCGGGATTTGTGGGAGGATCCCGCGAGGTGAGGTCCACCATGAATCGTGTAGATAGTTCGCACGGTTGGCAAGCGTTCATCATCGGATGGAGGCGGCTGCTGTGCCGGTTGCTGGCTCGGTTGATTGGTTGGTCGTATTACGTAGTCTTTCAAGCGACATCTTCTTATCAGATCTTCAATGGCGTCTCTCAGGGCCCAGCATTCAGAGGTGGTGTGGCCCGCCTCGTTGTGGTATGCGCAGAACTTCTCTTTGTTTCAGAATTTGTTGGGAGTTCTCAACGGGTTGGGCTTCCCGAACTCCTCCTTATTTCTTTCCATGGCGAAGATCCTATCTTGAGAGTCAGATAGGACACAGTAACTATCGAAGCGTTGCCTCCTCGGAGGTCGCTCATCCCGCTCTGCCTTGTGAGCCCGTTTGAACATTTCACTGCTTGAGCGATCCCCTCGAACTTCCCTCCCGGCGTCTTCGTTGTTCCTTTTCTTATTCTGGTTGGAGCCCCCCGCTTCTTCTTTTGGTCCTATGGGCTTCTTTGATCCGAAGGCGTCTTCCCATCGGACCTCCTTGGAGGCTCGTTCGTAAAACTCCCCCAGGTCCTTGACCGGGGTCCTGTAGATGCTCTCATAGAGCTTGCCATCTTTTCGAAGGCCGGCAGAGATCGCCATCAGGATGCTTTCGTCAGAGGGATCCTCGACATTGCTCACTTCGCGCCTGAATCTTGCGATATAATCCCTCAAGGGCTCGTTGGCCTTTTGGAACACGGTGGCGAGGTGGCACGGTGGCGCGAGCTGCCTTCTTAGGGCCCGATATTGGTTGACGAATCTTTGTTGACATTCTTCCCAACTGCTGATGCTACGAGGCGAGAGGTTTCTAAACCAAGCCCGGGGAATATCGCCCAGGACTGCTGGGAAGGTGCGGCATTTAACCAGCGAGCTGGTTGTCTGTAAGTCCATTTGTACGTTGTATGCATCCAGGTAATCATAGGGATCGTTGTCCCCATTGTATTGTGGCATGCTTGGGACTTTGAATCTTCGGGGGAGGGGCTCGAGTTCGACCTCTCTGGTGAACGACGTCCTGTCCCCACGGCCATTGCTCTGGCTGCGGACCCCTTGCCTTTCCTCCAGCTGCCGGACTCTCTGATATAACTCCTCTACAGTCGAGTCTGGGCCCACCGATTGCTGGGCCTGCGACCGCCTGCTTCTTTCCCGGTCCGAGGAGCGGTGGTTTGGGAGTGGGTAGTTGTCTCTAATATCCTCCTCAGGCGGAGGTCGTTCCTCCCGTGGCTGGCGATTTCTTCGGGGCGAAGCCGGTGGGTCATGGGCGGCTCGTACTTGGGCTTGGGCCAGAATCCTGACCGCATCTGCGAGCTGCATCATTGTATTTTCTAACTCCTCCTGGCGTTGTTGCTAGTCCCGGATCGTTCCGGTCCCAGCGATTTGGCTCGCGGGTTGAATAGGAATCCGCGGCGGTATTCCAGCAGCGTCTCCGGTGGGCGGTGGTAAAGGGATGTCTGCTGTGGGAGCAACGGGCCCTCCGTTTAGTGGAAAGTCTCGCGGTCTGTCGCGGTGATTCTCTGGAGGGTTGACCGCTGCCTCGAAACTTCGAGTATTCCTTCCTCTTGCCATGGCTGTTGATCAGAGCGGCCCCTTCCTCTAGCGCCAAAATGTCGACGTTCAATTTCAGTCGAGTGTGGTTCGTTTTTTGGGCCGCAATGAATAGTTATGGGTCACGATGAGAAGAAGGGAAGTTTTTAGATCCTAATGAAGGACACTCAGCGATTTTTTACGTGGTTCGGCCAGAACGATGCCTACTCCACGTCCGCCCTCTGATTATTCTTTCAGAATGACGGTTTTCTGATTATTCCCCCATTTTTTGTTACTTCTGCCCCTTATTTATATTCGAGGGGACCTTTACAATTTGAATATCATATAGAAATAAAAAGACGATGTAGTGGGGGACAAACTGTCCTTATCGTCTGTACAAAAACGTAAGTGGGATCTTCATCTTCGAGGAGCATGGGCTGTGGCGGTGGATGGTCCCTACTTCTGACTTCTTAACAGCTTTTACCACTTTATGCGAGCTGATCGTTTTCGGGCCAGCGACCTCGGTGGTCCAGCGATCTAAAGGATGCTCCCTAGAGTCGCTCGCAGATGGCTTCAACTCGTTTGAAGGCGTGTCGGGAGTTCGCCAGGTGTCGTTTTATAAGTTCGGTTTTTGGTAGTGAAACGACCTCCTCCAATGAGGTCGTTTGGGCCTTCTTGTTTCCAGGCGATCGGGCCGGCCCATCAGAGCGAGTCTAGCCTGTACGGGAAATGCGTATAACAATAATTGTCGTCACCTTCGTCCAGTTGGGTTGTCACAAGCAGCCTCATGTTGGTGGGTCACACCATCGCCGCATTTGGTTCCAGATCCGTCGCCACAAGTCACTCAAGACTGTCGTCCCTCCTCTATTATCGTCATCGCTATCGCCATCAACCGCCTTTTCCATGTCCATCACCGTCATCTGTCACTCGTGCCTCCATCATCTACCTCTTCCTTCTCCATCACTGGTGGCATCCTCAATCGACCTGTAAGTGTATATACAAATACAATATATATATATATACCTGTAAGTGTATATATATATTGTATATACATATATATTATATTAATATATTTTTTAATGAATATGTATAATTTATCAACTTGTAATTGTAAGTATTTCATCAATTAGAAATTAATTTATAATTTTTTTATAAAAAATAGTATTTTTATAAAATTTATCTATATTATTCAGCATTATGTCTATTTTAGTTTTTTTGCCAAATTCTAATAGTTTATCAGTTTTTATAAGCCAAACACATAATTATTAACTGATAGCTTAAAAGTACATTTATTTAAACACGTTATCAATTTAAACGCTATACAACTTTTATGTTAAAAACTAATTAACTTAAAAGTTCAAATAAAAAATAGTAAGCCAAACCGCCTCTACATCTACATGGTCTAGCCATAGTTTCGAAATTAACAGTTTCGATTTCACTTTTTGATAGAATCGCAACTGAACTGTCGATTCTAGTTTTAATTTCTTGATAGTTCAATTTTGGTTCCCAACAATTCTGATCTCGATTCAAATTGATTTAATAAAAAAAATTAAATTTAATTTATATAAATTAGGTTGTCTTCATATTCTTTTGGGATTTAAAGAAATCAAAACTTATATAATTCACTTATCATTTAAATTTGTAACTCTCTTACTTTAATCAAAATTATTTTTTAAAGTATCAGTTATTATGTATGGTATTATATATTTTATATATTTATTTAATTTATTTTTTAACTATTTGAACTAATTCCGATTCCAATTCTTTATTTTTAAGAATTGGAATCGAATCATAAGTTTTCGATTTTGACTTTGATTCTAATTTTTAAATCAAAATAAAAAGATAGTTTCAATTCAATTTTTAGAATAACACTTTCGATTTGATTCATGGTTTGAATCGAACCATGACATTGTCCATCAACAGTTTAGTATGATTAACAAGGTTAAAAATTGTTTGACTGGGTAATGGTTTGATTTGAGAAAAAATCAAACATTGTTTTAATAGATATGGTTTGGTTATAGTTTTTACTAAATCCAAATTAAAACCTGAACTAAAACTGAACCGAATGTGTAGATAACCGAACCAAACCGAACCGAACCGAATATACATATATATAATATATATTGACTAATACATTTTTTATAAGTATTTTAACTAATGCATTACAAATATATAAAATATTTAACATTTATAAAGTAATTAACAAATAAAAATAAAACCTAATCTTAAATTATTTTATTTTTATCAATCAAATAATTATTAATAAAAATAACTAATTAAATATTTAAAAAAATAAAACCTGGCAGAAGATTATGAATCAAACTAAAAAAACCATGGTTAAAACTAAAACCAAATGGTTTGATTATGGTTTGTAATTTTTAAAACTAATAGGTAGTAATTTGATTTTGGTTTTAATAGTTTAAGTTTGATTTAGTTATAGTTTTAACAAAAACTAAAACCAAACTGAACTATTGCCAACCCTAATTAGTGGTTAGGTTAGGCTAGTTAGGTCCACCTACTTCTCACACAAATTATTAGAAATTAAATTTATTTGAATTTTAGTCTGTCCATCTTTGAGTGGCTTGGTATACATAGTTTATAGACTATAACACGTATGTAGAAGTCATTTATATATTATATATATGTATAATAGATAATAGTTTTGTTTTGGTTTTAATAGTTTAAGTTTGGTTTAGTTATAGTTTTGACAAAAACTAAAACCAAACCGAATTATTGTCAACTTTAATTAGTGGTTAGGTTAGCTTAGGTTAGTTAGGTCAGCCTACTTCTCACACTAATTATTAGGGATTAAATTTATTTGAGTTTGAGTCCGTCAATCTTTGAGTAGCTTGGTATACATAGTTTATAGACTATAACATGTATATAGAGGCCATCTAATACGTACATCAAAAGTAGTCTAATACATATAGTAATTTTGTAATAATTAAAAAATATGACGTTCAATAATTGATGTGTAAATGTTAAAATTGATATCTTAATTATTAAAAATTATTATTTTAAGTCATTATTATAACTAAGAGTAAACGAAACTATCTATATCACATAAAATGTCACATTACATAAAAAAATTACTTTAGCGAGACACAAAAATAGTTTTAATACATAAATATGACATTTAGTTTCTCAACAATTAAAAAATTTGACATTTTGTTCTTAATATTAAAAAAAGACTAAATTTAATATAAAAAAGACCTAAATTTTATAAAAAAATATATATAAAAATTTCATAGAAAAGATTTAAAAATATTTTAGAAAATACCTAGATTTTATAAAAAGACCTAAATTTCATAAAAAAAATTAAAAATTTTATAAAAAAATACTTAAAAAATTAAAAAAAGACATAAATTTCATAAGAATACTTAAAAATTTCTTAAAAATACCCCCAAAAAATAAAAAAGACCTAAATATTAAAAAAAACCTAAAAATACTCAAAAAAATATATAATTTCATAAAAAGACCTAAACATTTCATAAAAAGACTTAAATTTCATTTTATATGTTTCTATTTTTTGGTTTTTTAATACAATTTTGAGGTCTTTGAAATTTAAGTTCATACTTTTTAAAATATTTTTATGTTTTTTATATAAATTTTAGGTCTTTTTATGAAATTTAAATATTTTTTTTTTATCAAATTTGGTATTTTTTTTAATACTAAGGACCAAATGTCATATTTATATAGTAAAATTAATCTGATGTATTTCATTAACGTGACTTTGTTTTTATGTGAGGTGACATCCTACTAGTATAAATAACGTGATTTCATCTACTCTCAATCATGGTAAGAATTTAAAATAATAATTTTTAATAATTGATATATCGAATTTTGATATTTTACACTACAAAATCTAAATATTATATTTTTAAATTGTTGAAAAACCAATGTATGTATTAAACCCTTAAAAAATAATAGACGTGAGTTTCTAATGAAAAGAAAAAAAAAAAAAAAAGCAAGGCAACTAATTAATTCATAAGCAATTTTTTTTTTTTTTTGTGGCCTTGAGATGGATTGTCATAAGTCAATTTTCATTCACAACTTAGGAATATTATCTACTAAATACACTTAAATATTGTTGTTGTTGTTGTTTTGTTATTATATATATTGTTATGTCCTATGTTGCACGACTCCTATATATAGGAGCTGTTTCTCGTTTCAGAAATGTTTTTTATTTTTTTTTAGACTCTATTTATGTTTATTTTCTTAAAAAATTATTCATTTTCACATTTTTATTTTTAATAAAAAATGTTTCCCTTTTTATTTCTGTGCAACCTAAGTTATGTGCCATTCAATAGTAAGGGCGGGGGGTGCGGGCCAAGATTTAGATTTACTATAAAAGAGGTGATGATAAACTTCTTTTGTGGCACAGGAAGATGGCATTTTAATAAAGGATAATAATACTTACAATTGTTTTCAAGAAAATAATTAAGCTATAATAATAAATGTAGTCTTTATTTTATCTTACATTTTAAAATATCTTATTTGAAAACTGAAAATAAGGCATCTTATTTAGGAATTAAATATATTTATTCTATCTGAAAATATATTTTAATATTTATTTAATACATTAATAGGGTAATGAATATGCAAAAAAAGCATATTTACGCCGTCTGTGGGAATCGAACCCACGACCACGTGGTTAAAAGCCACGCGCTCTACCGGCTGAGCTAAGACGGCTGGTTGCTTTTAGGGTTACAAACTATAATAATAAGTATTTATAACTTGGCATGAAAACTCCCACATTTTAGAAAGTACCCTAACCGTTCACAAATTAGATCAAATTACCTTCAATCATTAAATTTACTTAGACATAAAATCCCTCTGGCATTTTATAAACAAATTTTCTAACACATGTTTAACAAAAAATAGATCAATGTAATTTTCAGGACTTAAAAAAGCACAAGTAACTTAAAGAAACTTAGGAGTGCAGAGTATATAACTTACACTATAATAAGCTTTTATCATATTAAGTATTTTAATTTGAAATAAAAAAAGTAAAATATAATTGAAAAGCTCTTGTCAGCTATTAATGGTGCCTGTTCTGTTTTGTCTCTATCGACAGAGCTGCTGCCAGCTGAAGCCTATTATATTTATTGCTAAACCCCTCTAAAGTTGGCAGGTAAGGATATTCACAGAGCAGCAGCAGCTGCATCATTTGAATGAAATAAGGTTCACAGAATTCACTGCTCTCTCCCTCACTGGTTCGCACAACTATATTTATTAATAATGAAACAAGCTCTGTATATTTTCTTCATTTGATTGGCCAAAATAAATAGAGTGGTTTCAATCAAACAAATATGAGAATGCTCGTAATTTTGAAGCAAACCAATTACCAATCTGGTCATTGATAAGATCATCAATGGGTACTTCTAATTCTGCAGTAAAGAATAGAGTCTGGAGAAAGGCGATTATGCAAATGAGGATATTTGGAGCTCTATTCCAGCAACTCAATTAGGACTGGATGAATGATTAAATACCAACCATAGCACCTAGAGGAAGATTGTTTTTACAATATAAATTTGACATTAATGGAGCCAGCCCATTTCTTGCACATTGATGGCTCATAGATCACTCTTCCCCACTTGACTTCCAATTTCCTGCAAGTAATTTTCAGCTTCCAAGGCTGCCATGCAACCTGCATCAACATGGAACAAGAGGTACTGTCACGAATGCCAATGAGACAAACAATGATGTGATACTAGTTACTTGAAAGTTGCAACCCAAAAAAGTGGTGTCACTATAACTAAGCAAGCAAATTGGCTTCATTTAGTCAATGTAGTTATGTTAGACCACAGGTAGCACATTTGAAATACTAAATGCAAATAATCAAAGTTGGATAAAGAGAGTAGATTTAGAAAATCTATCCGTCCCCAAAGACCCTTTGTTTTTTACATGGTTCCTCCCCTTCAGACTTTTTTCTTCTCTCTTTATATGATGCTAATTAAAAAAAGGAAGGCAGCTTGCTACTAAGGAATCAAAATGGCGCACCAGGAAAAGAATAAGATTTAAACTAAATTACTTTATTTTTTTTCTTTACTGTCTACACAACAAACATACTCTAGGTGGAGGGGTTGCCTATCAAGTCCAACCGCTAGGCTAAATGCACTAAAACTGGGAATCTGGCACCTTCATGCCAGGTAACCATGTAGCAATCCAGAACATTATGTGACAAAATAAGTTTCATCTTTAAAGGGCTAGTTATGTGACAAAATATAATCAGCAAAACATTAATACAGCATGATTGTAAGCAACATCCTAACAAAATATATAATCTAAACACCATAAGTAAATCTTATACAACGAAATACAAAAAAGGGCACCCTAGTGCATGAGACTCCCCGCTTTGCAATGATCAGCTACATACACAGCCTTGTTTTGCAAAAAGTTTGTTTCTACAACTCAAGCCGACAACATTCTAATCACCCAGGAACAACTTTACCATTGCAAACAAGGGTTGCTCTCATACAAATAGAAATAGCAAAACCTTAAACTAGCATTCCAACATGTAAATAAAAATTTAACCTATCTCTATGTTACAAAAGCTCAAAGTGCCAATGGCATGCTAAAATGAATAAGTTAGTGTGTCGTAACTCATTCCAATTTCCCATCCTTATGACATGATTAATCCATGATAAATCCAAAACAATATCTTATCTCCATCATCACGGTATGTTGTGTGCACATGCATATCCAGTAATGTACTTTGGACCTAAAATCTGTTAAAAACACCCTTCATTATTCCACATCCTAATTAACCCATCACTCTCAATGGTAGAGCTAGCCTATTGAGCAAGTCCGAGCCCATACACCCTTCTCCCTTCCCCCCAAACCAAAAAGAAACAAGAAAAATAAACTTTCTTACGAAGTCACTTTTGTACTAAAATTCTTTTACATGGTAAGCAACTCCAAATTTAACATGAGTCCTCAATTAGATTGTCCTATTAACTTGAATATTTTCCAATATTTCAAGCTTAAGTTTCACTACACAATCATTATAGGGGATGCCAAAGCAAAGATTTTGGGTCGGAAGCAACTACCTTGACTATGCTCTGGTCTCCGGTGAAAGGGCCTCTCCACTAACAACAAGAACAACATCAAAAGCCTTAACAAACTAGGAGGGATCACTACATGAATTCCAACTCTTCAATCTTCTTTATCCATGGTCATATCACTTCGTAAGGGGATATATTTTGCACCATGTCAAAAAGTTTTCCATCAAATTTTCTTCAGTCTTATTCTACCCAGTGTTTTCAAAAGTGCTAAGCACACTTAAATGCAGAAGACCTACCGAGCTTAAGCACAAAGCACATGTTTAAGCAAAGTGAAGTGCATATAAATGAAATAAAAGAGTATAAACTTTTACAAGCATAAAAAAATATAAATGATTAAAAAATCAATCATTAAAAAAATTGAATAAGAATGAGGGCATCAAATTTAACAAATTATGAGATATCATTTTTCTTTTATATTTTAGACAAGTTTAAAAGTTCTCATAAAAAAAGCATAAGGCAAAAAAATCATCCGTAATTACAACTATCCCCAATCAATTAACCCTAAACAATCTGCAAACAATCAATCAACAATTCATATTTTACAGCAATCATGAATCAATCATCAATCCCTAATTTACATCAATCAAGAATATATTAGCAATCCAAATTTACACCTAATTTTACAGCATATTAGGTTGGGACATCTTAGTAACTCCGAAGGAAACGTGAACTATACATTTTATCGATGCATAGTTCAAATGAAATAAGACAAGCATTAAAAAAGATGAAAAATCATAAGGTGGTGGGACCGGATAATATACCAATAGAAGCATAGAAATGCATGGGAGAAGAGGGCATCTCTTGGCTAACAAAATTATTTAACCCGATCCTTAAATAAAAAAATATGCCAAATGAGTGGAAGAAGAGTACTTTGGTTCCTATATACAAAAACAAAGGAAATGTTCAAAACTGTGAAAATTACAGAGGAATTAAGTTAATAAGCCATACCATGAAACTCTGAGAGAGAGTAATAGAGTAAAGGCTCAGAAAAGAAACATATGTCTCGAAAAATCAATTTGATTTCATGCCTGGTAGGTCAACAATGGAAGTTATATAGTTACTGAGGCGCCTAATGGAAAGGTATCGAGATCAACAAAAGGACTTGCATACATATGGTGTTTATAGATCTAGAAAATGCCTATAATAGGGTCCCTAGAGAAGTATTATGGAGGGTTTTAGAGAAAAAAATGAGTCCGAATAGCCTATATACAAGTCCTTAAGGACATATATCACGGTGCAGAGACAAGGGTCAGAATATGCGGAGAGAATACTGAACCGTTTAAAATTACAATGGGACTGCATCAAGGTTCTGCACTAAGTCCATCATACTTATTTGCTCTAGTAATGGATGAACTCACTAAACACATTCAGACAGAGGTGCCATGGTGTATGCTATTTGTAGATGACATAGTGTTGGTGGATGAGACAAAAGAGAGAGTGAACACTAAGCTAGAGTTGTGGAGAAACAATTTAGAATCTAAGGGATTTAAATTAAGTAGAAGAAAAACAGAATATATGGAATGTAAATTATTTAGTAAGAATGCAATAGTGGAAGATGTTATAATAAAATTGGAAGATCAAATCTTATAAAGAAAAGACTATTTTCGATATTTGGGATCAGTGATTCAAAAAGATGGAAAAATTCACGAGGATGTCACGTATAGAATTAAGGCAGGTTGGCTAAAATGGAGAAATGCATCAGGAGTGTTATGTGATGGTAAAATCCCATTAAAAATGAAAGGAAAATTCTATAGAACAACTATAAGACTAGTCTTATTGTATGGTTCAGAATGTTGGACAGTCAAATACCAGCATGAGCAAAAGACAAGCGTAGCAAAGATGAGGATATTAAGATGGATGTGTGGCCATACAAGAAAAGATAAAATTAGAAATAAGGTTATTCGTTATAAGGTAAGAGTAGTGCCAATCGAGGAGAAGATGAAAGAGACTAGATTAAGATGGTTCGGTCATGTGAGAAGGAGACCAAGAGACGCTCCTGTGAGGAGAGTTGATGAAATGAAACAATTAGTCAAAAAAGAGAGAGTCAGACTCAAGAAAACTTTGCGAGAAACATTAAAGTTTGATATGAAGTATATGGGCCTAAATGAAAATATGACAAAAGACAGAAATACATGGAAGTCTAAAATTCATGTAATCGACTCCATATAGTGGGATAAAGGCTGGATATGATGTTGTTGTTGTTGAATGAATGATTTTATCAGATCTTAAATAGCTTTTTTTGTGTAAGGTTTCCATTCAAGCAACCATATCATTGCAAAAACTTAAACAAATCCAACTATTCATATTGTCTAATTTAAAAAATAAAAAAGAAAAGAACAAGCATATTTCTGAAGCACACTTTTTTGCGCTCAAAAGTTCCGGTAAACTTAAGCGCGTTTTAATCGCACTCGGCTAAAGTTGCTGAGCTTCACAAACAAAAAGCTCTAAGCATGTTGCACTTTGTGCTTAAGCGCTCTTTTCAAACACTGCTTCTCCCCCTCTTGTCATAAACTTCCATTTGATTCATTAACCAAAAATATCTCTTCACTAACACCATGAAAAACTAAAGCCATGTTTCTTATCAACATCGTATGTCTGGCACTAATTCAACTTTCTCACCATGTTTTTCTCATGCCCCACTTTGTTAAGTTGAGTTTAGCAACAGCCAATTCCCTCTACTTTCTCATGATGTAAATTTGAAAACAAAAATAAAAAAGATAACAAGATAGCAAATAAAGGATAGAATAAACACATGAGCTAGCATGCACAAGAATAAAGGTGTCAACTATGAAAATGAAAATATGAAAAAGTACAAAATAGATAAGCTACTTCAAAAAATGCAATGTAGGTTAATTTCTCCTAATATTCTTCTTGCTTCCTTGTAGGTTAAAAAATTCCTCATGGTGTTGCACATTAATGAGTAACCTAAGAGGGTGTGGACAAAAATAAGATAGGTACGAAAATTTCCATCAACCAAACAACATCATTCCCGAGCCTAATCCCACTATGGGGGTGTTTGGCTCACTGGTTTGACTACTTATAAGCTATGTAGCTTATTTTTTTACTCGTTTGATAGCATTTAAGAGCTTAAATGCTATCAACCTTATAAGCTAATTCAGTAGCATTTGAGAAAAGTGTCACATTCCAAGGGTAGTATTTGTAATTTTGGTTTTCTGTTTTTTAATTTTTATTTCTGTTAGGACTATTTGTCTAGCTAAAGGTTGTTAGGATATTTTTCCCTTTTTGTCCTATTGCTAAGCCAGTGTCATGCGATAAGGGTAGTCGTGTAATAGCCTATTAGAAGAGGGGTAATATTGTAATAAATGGGGATGGTGGTTATGTGTGTAGAAGAATGTAGAAGATTAGTAGTTAAAGGAATGTAATTCAAATCTGGGTGCCACTCCTCAAAGAGTTGTCATGACCCCAGGAATAATAGAAAGGCATCATTGTAATAGGTTACAATGGTTTGTTAGGATATTTTTACAAGTTGTTAGAAGCACATGGGTGTTGTTAGGATGCTGTTAGAAATTCGTTAAGCAACCAGCTACTATACCTATAAAAAGGCCCATTGTAAGAAGAGAGGATATGTTTGAATTGATTAAATGAATTTCTAATTCTCTCCCTATAATTCTCTACAATCTCCCTCTCATTTTCTCTCTACTTCTCTCCCTCATTTCTCTCTACATTTTTTCCCCATTTCTGTCCAATTCTTCCTCTCAAATGTTCTGTTCTTGATTCTATTCATTAGCTCCTTCCGATTGTCATTCCAATCCTAGGCTAAACCCTAGGTTCATGACAGGAATATATAAGCCAGCAACCAATGCTATAGTGGGCATGCTTGAATACAATTGGGTCTCATTTCCCTCTCTCATATTCTCTCTTTTGCCTCTCCCTCTCTTTCTGTATTCCCTCCCCCTTTTTCTATTCATCAATTCCCGCGCAATTCATCTTGAATTGTGAGAGAATCCTCTATCAGAATTGAGTTTTGACAATCTAGTATTAGAGCAAGTTCTTAGGAGATTGGGTTAGGTCATGGCAAACAAAACAAAGATGAAGCAGATGGAGGCACAGCTCCAGCAGGTGACGACGATGGTATCAGAGATGTAGAACAGGATGGAAATGTTTGAAAATTCGGTGGAAAGGAGGATCAAAGGAGCGGTGAATGTATGGAGTGAGGAAAGTAGAACGTAAGCTACTCGATTAGAGGATTAGATGAGAGAACAAAGCCAAACTCTCAGGGATCACATGCATCAGTTTATCCTAATGCTTTCGCGCCAAACTTAGGTACGAATCTCACCTGAGTTCCCTCCGAGGGAGTGCTCTGAGCCGATCCTAAATGGCCAGGGAGGTAATTTCAAATTGGAGGGATCTGCTAAATTAGAAACGGAGCAACTGGTGATGGAGGAAAATGTGGGAGTCAGGAGGCTGGGTGTTGCAACCGAATCAAACCAAATCGGTTTGCTTATGCCTATGATGGAGATTCCCCTATTTGATGGCCAGAACCCGAGGTGGTGGGTGAGGCAATGTGAGAGAGTGTTCGGCCTCTATAATGTGGCCGAACACAGAAGGTAACAATCGCAGTGGCCTACCTTAACGACGTAGGAGATGCATGGTATCAAGGTTGGATGGGAGTGAAAGAGGAGTGCTCTTGGGAAGAATTCGTCGAAGGACTATGTGGGAGATTAGGGGAGAAAGGAATGTTAGACGTGGAAGAATTTAATAAGCTTAGACAAGGGGGGTCTGTACAAACTTATCAGCAGAGGTTTGAGGGGTTGAAGGCCCTCATGCTGATCTCCAATCCCACCCTCATCGAGGGATACTTCGTGTCAAGCTTCATCAGCGGCTTGAACAAGGAGATCCGTCCCACCGTGAGGATGTTCCAACCAAAAACAGTACAACAAGCCACTAAGTGTGCCAAGTTGCAAGAGTTAATAGTAAAGGCATTATTAATAAAGAAGCAAAAAAATGGTGAACCAAGAAGGGCAGGCAATGCCCCTGCAACAAAGTAACTAGGGGTGGAATAAGGAGGGCGAAACATGAGGACACAACAACAAGGGGTAAGCTCTCCCAACTCCTTCTCAATCATTCGAGGGCAATTTGAGGGACCAGAGGAGGTTAGCAGGGCTTTGCTTCAGATGTGGGGACAAATACACCTTGGGCCGTCAATGCAAATGCCAATTATTGCTATTAAAAGGAACGGAAGAAGAGGAGGAAAGAGATTAAAGAAGCAGATAATCAAGGGAAGGAAGAATAGGATGAGAAAACGGAGATTTCCCTTCATGCTCTGAGATGAGTGTCCACAAGCAAGATCAAAAAAGTAGATGGGAAAGCACAAGAGAACGACTTGTCAATACTTATTAACAGTGAAAGTACACATAGCTTCCTCAATGAGGGCATAGCCAAGAGGCTTCATTGCAGACTAACAGGGACTCAACCATTGTCGGTTATTGTCACTAATGGACAAAAAGTAATTTGCAAGTCAGCATGTATGGGGTTTTGTTGGCAAATGTAGGGGGAAGCTTTCGAGGTTGACTTACGACTCCTCAAGTTGGGAGGCTGTGACATGGCCTTGTTGACTTACGACTCCTCAAGTTGGGAGGCTGTGACATGGCCTTGGGCGTGGACTGGATGAGAGAAGTAAGCCCCATTTGCTTTGATTTTAATAAAATAAAAGTTGCGTTTGAAAAAAGGGGGAAAGGAATGACTATCATTGGTAGTGCGAAGGTTGGTACTTGCAAGTTTATCTCAGGAAAGAGATTGCATAAGCTATTCAAAAACAAGTGGACCATAACAGGCAGTTACAATGCCTTGTCTTGTAGTTAAGGAGGTTGCAACTGTGAGCTTATATATTGAAGCCTCGACTCAGCTTACGTTGGATGGTATGAATGAGAATGAATTAAATATTGTTGTCTCTCCTAATATTTCTATCTCTCTCTCTTGGTTATCTTCTCTCCCTTATCCTCATCTTCTTGTTGTTGTTTCTCTCCCTTCCATCTGATCTCTCCCCCAAATTCTTCTCTTAATTTTCCCAAGTTCCTTTTCATACCCTAGCTCAACCCTAAGGGTGTGACAATTGGTATCAAAGTCGTTCAATCCTCGACTGGATTTCCTCAAATCCATAGCAATTAGGTTCTGATTTTTGAAGGCCAATTCCGACCACGACTGCTAGAAACGGCTTCAAATTAGAATTTTTGTGCGCTGCAGTTTTGATCAGAAGGTGATGATTCCATCCCTCCCCAACTATTAATTCTCGACGGTACTAAACGTACTTGATCGTTGCTTCCTGACGCTTCTCAACAGTTATTTTTTTATCATTCCTTGGCTGTGAGTCAAGCGATCTGCAGGCGAACCTCAAGCTTAGGACAGATTCAAGTGGAGGCAAGTCATTCTCGAGAAAAATGGGCTACAATCAGAAGAGGAATCACAGAAGAATGCACTGCGACAAAAAAAGAAATTAAGGAAGCACGCAATCAACTCGTAGGCCTCAAACACAAACGGGATGACTTACTAACTCTGTTTTCATAGAAGTTTCAAATTAGTATTCCAGGTAAATGTTTTTCCAAGGAACATTCTACGTCCTTAAAAAGAAAAAGTTTCGGAAGGCAATTTGTTTGTTCGGAATTTTTCTATTGCAACTAAAGGAAGACCTGAATGGGAGTAAACAATCCAAGATGACAAAGAAGGAATGGCAGCTACCGAAGACGTTATCGAGGCTCCACTGGGAAAGGAATTTGTTGAAATGAATTCATTTATAGTTGTCAATAAACCAGAAGAAGAGCTAATAGATAAAGGTGTGCCTACTGAGAGGGTATTGGAGAAAAATAAGGAATTATTCAATGAATTGACAGAGGAAGCAAAGGCCATTGTAGTAGCCCGAGTGCCTAATCCAATGTTTGATCCCAAGCAATATACCAGTTTTGTTGTCATTTCAGCTGGAACATACTAGTTTCTGGTGTTGGTCCTAACAACGGAAGAGCAAGAGATTAGGAACGTAAAAGAAAAGCGGAAAAAGCCTAGAAAGAGAGAGAAAGAAAGAAGAATAAAACAAATAGAGAAAGTTGGGATTGGATGAATAACAATGGCTCAATAGTAATAATTTTCTTGGGGACAAGAAACATTTCAGGGAAAATTTGTCACATTCCAAGGGTAGTATTTATAATTTTGGTTTTCTATTTTTGTTAGGACTATTTGTCTTGTAACTAAAAGTTGTTAGGATATTTTCTCCTTTTGTCCTATAGCTAAGGGACTTACAATGCCTTGTCTTGTAGCCAAGGAGGTTGCAGCTATGAGCTTATATATTGAAGCCACAACCTACGTTGGATGGTATGTGTTGACCTAATCTTCTGCTTTACTCAAATACTCTACACTCAAGATTACTGGAAAATACTCACATGAATTGCCTTAGAGAACAGAAATTGAAAAATTGAAAATAAGAATAACATTCAATCACATAAGACCCACAATTTATCCTGGTTTAGTTTCCGTTAAGGAAACGTACATCCAGACTATTAGGCACCTTTCTCCACTATCTTGAATATCAGAATTGATTACATGTACTGCCCACGAATCTCTCTCTCTCTCTCTCACAACCCAATACCTAGACTATATAGAGAACTGACACAAATTACAAAGCCCACAATTGCTTTCCTCTATCACAGTACATTCTAGCTCAGAATTCCCCAATATAGCATAAAGAACCAATGAGAAAACAACAGACCCTGACCCCTTATTTATAGAACATAAGGGCAAACATTACAAAGATTTAAATAACCACACACTATCTTGGGGAGCACAACATTGGGGGGTATCACAGGGGTAATACTTCACAATGGCATAGAGGAGGAGGACCCGTGGGTAAGGCCATTCAGCCCATCGTACAGCCCAAAAACCTGTCAGTGGAACAAAAGAGACAGTTAGGCCTATGTTTTCGTTGTGGAGAGAAGTATGGGCAAAGTCATCAGTGTAAGAAACTTCTCCTAACTATGGAAGGACAGGAGGAAGGTGAAGAAGAGGAAGCAAGGATAGAGGCAAACGACGAGATTCTTGAAGGGAATGAAGGAGGCGAAATTTTCATGCATGCTCTACAAGGTCAGGCAGCTGGTAGAGTCATTAAGGTGAAGGGGTTGGTCCGAAAAAAGAGTTTAGTGGTGCTGATCGACAGTGGCAGCACTCATAGCTTCCTTGATGAAACAACCGCCCACAGTCTGCAGTGCAACCTACAAGAAACGCCTCCTCTTTCAGTACTAATAGCCAATGGAGCTAAAATGGTAAGCCAACTCAAGTGCAGAGGATTCAAGTGGTTAATGAGTGTGCGTGAGTTTTCGACTGATTTGAGAATACTCAAAACTGGGAGGGTGTCATGTTGTGTTAGGGGTATATTGGATGAAGACCGTAAGTCCCTTGGTATTTGATTTCAACACTCTGGAGGTCACATTTAACTGGGAAGGCCAACAAGTAACCTTGCATGGCAATCAGGAAGTTGAAGAATGTAATGTTGTATCTAGAAAAAGAATTCAGAAATTGCTGGATCAGGAGAGTACCACCGTGGGACAACTACATTCTATTTACACGATGGATGTTGGGGGCAAGGCTGCTGGAGATCAACAGCGTCTCACACAAGGACAAGTCATTGTTAGCGGAGAATGGCCAGGTACATCCTCTTAGACCCATTCACGATTTATTAATGGAATTTGAGGATCTATTTGCCATTCCCCAAACCCTTCCACCCCACCGAATCCTTGATCACTCCATTCACCTTAAACCCACAGTGAACCCGTAAACCTGAAAGCCTACCGATACTCTCCCATACAAAAGGCAGAAATAGAAAAACTTATAAGGGAAATGCTATCCAAAAACCTTATGCAACCAAGCCAAAACCCATATGCTTCACCAATCCTACTAGTTAAGAAAAAGGATGGTACGTGGAGGTTTTGTGTGGACTAAAGGCAACTTAATTCACTAACCATCAAGAACTAATTCCCTATTCCCATTATTGAAGACCTACTGGATGAATTAACCAAAGCATCCATTTTTTCTAAACTAGATTTGACCTCCGATTACCACCAAATTTGAATAAACCCTGTTGACTACCCTAAGATTGCTTTTAGAACCCATCAAGGACATTACGAATTCCTAGTAATGTATTTCGGCCTAACTAATGCTCCCGCTACATTTCAAGCATTAATGAACCACATCTTTGCTCCCAATCTGCGTAAATTTATCTTGGTATTCTTTGATGACATCCTCATATACAACCCCACCCTAGCCCAACATCTGACACACCTCAAGCTGGCATTTCAGATCCTTAGATTCCATAAATTGCATGTGAAAAGGTCTAAATGTTCATTTGCAGAAGAAAAAGTGGAGTACTTGGGCCATATCATCTCGAGACAAGGAGTTAGTACCGATCCCCACAAAATTGAAGCAATGAAAAGTTGGCCACAGCCAAAGACATTGAAGGAGCTGCGGGGTTTCCTAGGCCTTACCGGATACTATCGAAGGTTTATAAGAGGCTATGGGATCATTAGCAAGGCGTTGACTAATCTATTAAAGAAGAATAGTTTCAATTGGGGTTTAGAAGCAGAGGAAACGTTTGAATCTCTTAAGGCAGTCATGACTCAGGCCCCAACACTAACCCTTCCAGATTTCTCCAAGGAGTTTGTTTTAGAAACGGATGCTTGTGATACTGGTATAGGGGTTGTGCTTAGCCAAGAAGGACGCCTTGTGGCGTATCTAAGCCAATCACTAGCCCCACAACACATGGGCTAAGCATCTATGACAAGAAGTTGCTGGCAATATTAATGGCTGTGGAAAAATAGAGATACTACTTAGAAGGCAAGAAATTCACCATTAAGACCGACCACGAGAGCCTCAAATTCTTATCCCACCAAAGAGTGCATAACCAGTTACAGAGAAAGGGAATCACCAAGCTCATGGGCTTCGACTTCATCATTCTCTATCGTCAAGGAAAAGAGAATAGAGCAACCGATGCTCTTTCAAGGAGGGATGGCTCAGCCTCCTGCCATGCCATCTCAGCTCTAGTTCCGGATTGGGTGCAAGATATAACCCACAGTTATGATTAGACTCCATGGATCCGAGACTTACTCACTAAGGTCGCAGTAAAGGCCACTTCTGACCCGAACTATCAGTTAAAAAGGGGACTGCTAAGATTCCAAAACAGAGTAGTTATTGGGGATGATGACCAGTTGAGAAAGAAGATCCTCCAGAGCCTTCATGACTCTCCCATTGGTTGCCACTCCGGACTCAATGTCACTTACCAGCGAGTCAGACAACTCTTCTACTAGAAAGGATTAAAAAACGACGTGAACCGGTTTGTCATGGCATGCACTACATGTCAAAGGTGCAAACATGAGCAAATACCCTACCCGGGCCTCCTATAGCTGTTGGAAATACCATCACAAGCTTGGGAATTGATCTCAATGGATTTTGTGGAAGGATTACCAAAATCTGAGGGAGCGGACACTCTACTGGTGGTGGTGGACAAACTGACCAAATTCAGCCATTTCCTCACACTGGCTCATCTGTTCACAACAACTGAAGTAGCTAGGAAGCTGATGGATACAATCTTTAAAATTCATGGCTTACCTAAGGTGGTAGTGTCTGATCGTGACAAGGTCTTTACCAGCTAATTTTGGAAGACCTTATTCCAAGGGCTAGGAATCAAGTTGCACCTTTCTTCAGCATATCATCCTGAGACTGACGGGCAAACAGAGAGAGTCAATCAGTGTCTCGAAACCTATCTTAGATGCCTATGTATCTCCAAACCCAGAAGTTGGAGTAGGTGGGTGACACTGGCACAATGGTGGTATAACACCAACTATCATACCGCACACAAACGAACCCCTTTTGAGACTATTTGGTTATTTCCCCCCCATTATTCTGGCGGTAATGCATTACTCTCCCACAGAAACGTCTGCTGACCTCTATTTGAAGGACCGACAATAAGCTCTACTCACCATCAAGCAAGAACTAACCCTAGCCAGTCAAAGAATGAAGCAGCTGGCAGATAAACATAGAACCGAAAGGTAGTTTGAAGGAGAGGAGATTTATCTGAAAGTCAGAAGGTTCCAACAGCACCTGTTATGCAAAGGGCCAATATCTAAGCTCAGCCCCAAGTTCTATGGGCCATTCAAAATCCTAGCTAAGGTGGGACCCGTGGCTTACCGTCTACAGCTACCTGAGGGAGTGGGACTTCACCCAGTTTTCCACGTTTCGCTTCTGAAGAAATCTATTGGTCCCACAGAGTTAGCCAGTAGAACACTGCCAGCACCACTAGAAGCCATAGATGACACAAGTGAACCCTTGGCCGTGCTTGACAAACGAGTGATCTACAACAACACTGCTCCGTTGACTCAAGTACTTGTGCAATGGTCTCATCTACATCCGGACAACACAACATGGGAGTATCTCCCCGACCTCCTACAACAATTTCCAAGAATATCCAGTCTCCTTTAATTTCTTGGGGACAAGAAATGTTTTAATGGGGGGGGGGGGGGGAATTGTCATAGACCAAGGGGGTGAGGGTAATTAGAAGCCATATAGTGGCAGTGTTGTAATAAATCAGTAAAGGAATAATTCAAATTCCTTAAAAACGTTGGGCGCACGCTTTGGCAGTAACTAACTGCTGCGCCAACTTGTATTCCTTCCCTAAAAATACCAGAAGGTTGAGGATGGGGAATTATGTGAGGATTATACCACAAATTCATTTTTCTCTCTTCTCTCAATTTTCTCTTCTCTCGTTCTAATTCTCAATTTCCCTCTATCCCTCTCTCTCAATCTTTCCCGCCTACATCTTCTCCTCCCAATTTACGAAAGGAAGCCTACTATCAGATCCGAGTCTGACAGAACATTATAAGGATTTAAATAACCGCACACTATCTTGGGTAATTCTGAGCGAGAATGTACTATGATAGAGGAAAGCAATTGTGGGCTTTGTAATTTGTGTTAGTTCTCTGTATAGCCTAGGTATTGGGTTGTGAGAGAAAGGGAGATTTGTGGATTGTACATGTAATCGATTATGATATTCAAGATAGTGGAGAAAAGGCGTCTAGCAATCTGGATGTAGGCTTCCTTAATGGAAACTAAACCAGGATAAATTGTGGGGTCTTATGTGATTGAATGTTCTTCTTATTTTCAGTTTTTCATTTTCTATTCTCTAAGGCAGTTCGTGTGTGAGTATTTTTCGGTAGTCTTAAGTGTAGAGTATTTGAGTAAAGCAGAAGATTAGGTCAACAACATTTGCCTTGAGATCTTCAACCCGATAGACTGAATATGCCCTCTCCCGAAAAGATGGAAAAAACCTAATCAAATCAAATACCACTCAACACACTCACAACTCACCCGGCCAACATATAACCAACACAACAGTTAATAAAGAATAGAAATAAAAGCATAAATAGAACAAGAAAGACAATCAAACCACATAAGACGCAGTCTTTTATCCTGGTTCAAACCAATTGAACTGGCTCTACATCCAGCAGTCCAACACCCTCAATCGAGCAGTCTTTATTCAATAGAAATTGATAAGTACAAAACCCAAACTCTCATACAATCTTATCACTCAAGTACAATCCCTTATTCCCTTCAAAAAATCCCAAGAACTCATACACAAGCCTCACTTTCTCTAGAACAACATGTGCTCACAATAGCAACCAAGAGCTTGAAAGAATATTAGATCTCTCTCGACTGCCGCCTTGCCCTCTTATTTATAGAAGAGGCGGAACCCCATATAACTAATCAAATATGGGATATTACAAGTGCACCCCCAAAGATATAACAATTACACTTTGAGAAATAAAAACTCTAACTACCTAAAATAAATCCAACAAATAGATCTTCAAACCTTGCACTAATCTCCTATCATCTATCTCAAGACAAACGCAACAGTATAAATGAGAATGAATTGAATATTGCTGTTTCTCTCCTAATATTTATGTCTCACTCTCTCTCTCAGTTATCTTCTCTCCCTTATCCTCATCTTACTATTGTTTCTCTCCCTTTCATCTGATCTCTCCCCCAAATTCTTCTTTTAATCTTCCCAAGTCCCTTTTCATACCCTAGCTCAACCCTAAGGGTGTGACAAAAAGCTTCCCCCCCCCCGCTTTTCCAAATAAGCTCCTAAGAGTTTTTTTGTGTTGACCAAGTAAATGACATATTTGCCCTCACACAACTTCTTAGCTTCCAATCTAGCAATCTCCTTCATTGCTTCTCTATCACCGCCTCCCTCCAACTCCTTGTCATCGCCTCCCTCCAGTTTCGGTCGTCGTTGTCGCCGTTGCCGTCGCCACCTCCAGATGCTCCATCTTCAGCTCCAAATCCTCTTTCGTCGTCAACCACCGCCTCTACCTTCAACCGTCACTCGCACCTCCTCCATCTTCGTCGCCGTCAGCTACCGCGTGCACCCCTCCATTGTCCGCTGCTTCCTCCTCCATCGACTGCCTCTCTGTATATATATTGTATTAATATATTTTTTAATAATTATGTATAATTTATAAACGTGTAATTTTTTTAACAATTTTGTATATTTTTTTAATAATTGTGTATATTTTTATGAATTTTATTTATATTATTTAGTAGCATGTCCATTTTAATCTTCTTGTCAAGTTCTGATAACTCATCAGCTTTTACAAACCAAACGCATAACTATATAACTAATAGCTTAAAAATACATTTATCTAAATACAATATCAGCTTAAACGATGCCCAACTTTTAAGCTTTATACAATTTAAAAGCTAAACAACTTACAAGGTACTGAAAAAAAGGGTAAGTCAAACACCCTCTATTTGGGGTCAGTTACATGACACAATTTGATTACACAAGCCCATTTAGAACACAATGTCATTTACTGTACAAAGAAATGAAGAAGGCTAAAACAAATGTCAACCACTAATTCGCTCTGCTATTTGGTTTCACCACGAGAATGAATTCATGGATGCAAGGCGGCTATGGTGAGAACAAACATAGTAAGACCTTTTTTAAACGTGAACTACCGAGCAGAATATCAGACATGAAGGTGAAGGAAAAAGGTATAGTCACACTAACCGGTTCCAGCAGCAGTAACTGCTTGCCTGAACTTCTTATCCTGAACATCTCCTGCCGCAAAGACACCCTGCACACTGGTCTGCGTTGTGCCGGGCTTTGTCACGACATAGCCATCTGAATCAAGCTGCAGCTGCCCACCCAAGAAGCTGGAAGCAGGCTCATGCCCAGTTGCGAAGAACAAACCAGAAACCTTCAAATCAGAAACCTTCCCCGTGGCCACGTTCTTCACCTTCAATCCTCCTAAAACCCCCTTCCCCTGCTCTCCGTACGCCTCTACCACCACCGAATTCCAAAGCACCTCAATTTTAGGGTTATTCAAAGCCCTGTTCTGCATTATCTTCGAAGCCCTAAACTCGCCCCTCCTGTGGATGATGTAAACCTTCGATCCGTACTTAGTCAGAAAGTTAGACTCCTCCATGGCGGAGTCTCCGCCGCCAACTACGGCTATCGGTTTGTTCCGAAAGATCGGAGCGGCACCGTCACAGACAGCGCACGCCGAAATCCCCCGGTTCCAGAACCCTCCCGGGCCCTCGTCCGAGCCGGGGAAGCTCAAGCGCTTGGCAACGGCGCCGGTGGCGACGATCACGGAATCGGCGAGAACCGTCCTGGATTCAGTGAAGAGCTTGAAAGGATTGGTGGAGAAATCGACTTTGGTGACAGTTTCGGTGAAGATCTCGGTGCCGAACCGGAGGGACTGGGCTCGGCACCGGTCCATGAGGTCAATGCCGAGGATCCCATCGTGGAAGCCGGGGAAGTTCTCGACGTCAGTGGTGGTGGTGAGCTGGCCGCCGGGAGCGATGCCGTTGGCCATCCAGCCCTCGAAGAGGATGGGCTTGAGCTCGGCCCGGGCGGCGTAAATGGCGGCCGTGTGGGCGGCGGGGCCGCTTCCGATGATGCAGAGACAGGTCCTGAGGGTCCGCAAATCGTCCATGAATGAATTTGCTTTGGTGGCGATGCGGGCTGAGCTGCGAAGCCTCCTCCGAATTCCTGGGATTACGAAATTTGGAATACAGCGCATTTAGGCTTTTCGTTCGTCTCGAGGGTCCTTAAAATGGGTCGAATTTCGTAGTTTCCGCGCCCGGCGCCCTCAGGGAACGGCTTTGGGAGCGAATTCGGGGTTTTGCAAGTCTGAGGGATATGGTAATCAGGATGGTGGAATCGGGTATCCCCGAACCCAAACAGAGACGCAAGGCATCTGCAAAGGAAGGCAGCGCGGAAGGGCACGTTTGAAAGGGAATATGGTTCCCAACTTATACTAAAAGAAAATTGATTTTTTCAATTTTGACTAGGTTGCAAATGAGTTACTCACAAGACCTAAGAAGACTTGTTTGTTAAAATTTTTATGAGCTTGTGTTGAGTTTAAATATGAGAGTTGTCCTGCTTGTACAGAATAAATTTTACAAAAATCTTACAAAAGGAGACATCGAATATAAATTGAAGCAATAAAATCACGATATATTGATAATAAATTGAATTAAATGAAAATAGGGAAACAGAGAGAGGGAAACCCTTTCCTTTTTCCAAACCCCTCATCTCTCAACCGAGCCACCATTCAAATTGTTTCCTCTACAACCCCCATTCACCAACAGCAAGAGACACCACCATTCTTCTCCTGATATCACCATAGCCATCTTCTTCAAGCTCCCCGTGAAAGAGTCGCCACTATAGAAGCAACAGTCGTCTCCGTCACCGACCTCTCCCTCTCCATCTCTCTGTAAAAGAGTTGTCATACCCATAGCCTTCAAGCTCTCCGTGAAAAAGAATCGCCACTGGTGCTTGACGATTCAAATCTACGTAACTCGAATCATTGCTTTTGAAAGCACAATAGGGAGATCAAACCCAGACACCAATGACCCAATTCGTTCTTTCCCTGTTAATTATATTTATGAAGAATTTTTCTGTAAATTTTTTCTTATTAATTAAACAAAAAGATAATTAAGGTTGTGTTTCCACTTTCATCAATATTTTGCTCCACTCATGAGATTATATTATACTAAAAAATGAAAGAAAATCACAAGTTCCAACAATACTCATTCTTGTTGTTATTTTTCCTCATTTTGCTGTTAATTATTCTTATTTCCATATATTTTCCACGATTGACTTTTTGTGGGTCTACTTGGAAAGTTCGTGTACTCTTTTAAGGCAAATTTGATATCTTTTTTCTTGTAATCGATGCACTATAGTAGAACAAAATCAAATTAAGTAATTTCACAGTAATTTGTTCTTTTGGGTGGTTGATTCAATGAGTTTCATCTTTAAATGACTTCAATGGATCAGTTGGTCTCTGACTAAGCGACAACGTCTGTGAGATGGAGAGAAAGAGAGAGTCGATCGCGTTTGAGAGGTGGCCGAATGGTGGGGCGACGATCGTGAAAGGGAGAGGTAGAAGCGGATAGGGCTGACACCGTCTGCGACAGGGAGAGGGAGAATGAAAAAGATAGTCTTTTAGGATTTCATTAGTTCATTTATTTGAGAGTCAAACTAGTCATTTCATCTCCTGAAAGATTTTTGTAAAATTCCTTATGTACAAATAGTACAACTCTAAATATGATGCTTTACTTGTACATTTAAAAGTTTGTCAGGTTTGAGTTTAGTTTTTGATTTCCATTAATCTATTCATGTTAAACGAGATTTAAGTAAATTTTATAAAAGTATTTTTATAATTTTATTAATTTAAAAATCATTATAAACTTTATTTTATTCTTATTTATGTAGATCATAGTATATATTTTTAAATTTAAAGATGAGGAATGATATTATTGTTGGAACTCTCATATAAACAGTGAAAACATATTAATTAATGTAATTAAGTTTAACCTAATTAATTTATAGAATAAAAGGGCCGAAGGTGGGCCTGTGTGTGTGAAGCATAATTGGACACTAAGACCAAACACTTATGGGCCCAATATTCCTGTGTTGGATTGGGCCTTACCTTTTTAAGGAAGCAATAAGGAAACACTTTGATTAGAGACATAGATCAAGTGATATGTCGGTATTAATTTAGAGGATCATGAGTTTGATATTTGCCTTGCGCAATGAAACAAAATCTCATAGTTGTGATTTACCTCTCCTAACATAATTGAGAACAAGAATACCGAAAATCACGCAAAAATGGTCATTCCAATAAGGAGACATTTTAAAATAATAAAATTACAAATTTATAACACTCATAAAACACATAAACAATTATACAAAATAATTTATCCGTTAAACTCAATAATTTATTCTATAATTATAAAGGATTTATTTATTTTTACTTTTTTATTGTATGAATATTAGTATGTAATAGCATACATGTCTGAACATCTCATGCAACAAATTTACTTGGTTTAAGAGTTTTTTTTTTTTGGGGGGTGGGGCTAAAAGTTCAAGGATGTACCATACGATAGTGGTAATAATGGAGAAGGTGGGGTGATAGCAAAAATTATGCGGTGTTCAAAATTGTAAACATCTTTCTATTAATTTTAAAACTTAAAAAATAACTAATTAAATGTCACATTTTGGCTGATAACTAATTAGATGTCCAAACGCGAGAGTTTATTAGTAAAAAACGACAACTTAAATAAATACATGATGATAGTGGGAGGGACGATTAATTACTAATTATTAATTAATTAAGCCATTTTCATGGTCAAATTGGAAATTAGATATTCAAAAAAGTCATCAGTTGATGGACGCTCGACAACTCCGTCCCAAGTTTGATGCCGCTCTCTGTGCGTCAACAAAGATTGCCTTTTTCTCTTAATAACCTTCTTCTTAATTATTCTGATTAATTTTAGTTAGTCAAATAACGACGCTACCTCCCATTAATGTCTGCCCGCGCCCAATCTTTTTCATATCTTCTTCATACCCACTCTGAACCTTCCTCCAAGATTGCCATATCAATCCAAACTATATAATATCAAACTCCCATTAAGTGATAGCTAATTAAGTCAACACTAATTGTTGTTTTGAGGTCTAATAAAGATATTAATAGTTGAGTAAATGACACTTAATTAGCTACTTTAATTGTAGTAAAAAGAAAAAAAAGGATTATCGATCGTGGAATTTAACCTCGCGGAGCTTTAACTTAATAGTTGAAGCAAAAGGTTAATTATTATCGAGTCATGGAGCCATTTGAATATGCATAATCAAAGTAAATCAAGACAACTTAAATCAAACAAACACAACTTATATGCCAACTAATTAAGACTAATTTGCAGGACAAAGAGACGTCACAGTTGCAGTACTTCTTTCGTTTTCTTCTTTACCCAGGGACAGAAACAAAAGCCATGGAGAATTAACTAAGGGTTTCCATCTGTATATACAAAGGTTCCGAATATTTAGGGTCAGGGCTTCCATATATGTATGTATATAATTTACGTGACGTCGACGACGGGCTTGTACTCATCCACAGAAATGGAGGAGCGTTTGATGAACTCCAAGCAATCTGCAATGGCTTCTGAATAGAAAGAATTTGATCTCAACCTGCAATCGCCGGTCACCGCCATAGCCAAAGAACTTCTTCTAACGCCGGAACGCTCCTTCCGCCTGCCGGACGAGCTCCCGGCGACGCCTCTCTTGATCGATTCTATCGCCTGCCCGGACGAGTATCGCCACCTTCTCAGCAGCCGGAACAAGTACAAGAACTTGGCTCGCAGCCGCTGGACGGAAAATCTTCTAGGGTTCAGCCGGAAACATCTTCTTCCGTGGCACAATCTCTGGCGAACATTCTGGTAGCCCATGTTGAAGAAACAGCAAGTGAGAAAGTTTGAGGAAGGTGGCGTGGAGGGAAGAAGAAAGTTAAAAAGGGTCTGGAGAGATTGGCTTTTGTCTTTTGAGGCAAATTGATTACATGGATATGACAAAGATATTATGCACTTAAATAATTGCATGACATAATGTAGATGATAATGATATTAGTGATTAATTATATTTATAATTAAATTATGGAAGTGTCGCTTTACAGATTAGGTGACATATGTATAAGTGGTTGGATACAAGATTGGACAGCAATGGCATCTTTGAAATTAATTAATTGGAGGGAGGTATGCTAGCTATTTGCATAAAATTAATTTGTCATATGCATAAAGGACATGATTTTCTTACATTTTCATTAAAAGAGAAAGTTCCAAAGCCTATTAAATCAACATAAATATATAGTTGAATTTTACTCAAAATAACCATATAAATAATTAACCTTTTGTAAGAATTTAAGACATTTCACTAATTAAGTATAATTATTACTATTATAGATATCAATTAATTAATGTGTGTTTATTTTAGTGGCATTTGTTTGGAAATAATCATAAATTTTGACTATTTTGATCTATTCAATTAAAAACCAAATTATAATCTTTTATAACAGAATTGAAAACCAAAATTAATTTAAAAATTTAAAGCTGAATCAAACTGAAATTTGTAATTTTGTTGGCTACATACATACATACATATATATATATATGCACATATATCTTTTATAAAAAAATATGCAGGGATGGATTCATATATGGTTTGTTTTTTTTTTTTTAAATTGAAATGAGTTGTCTAATCTTGTTCTCAAGATTAAGGAAACAGCTAGCAGTGGTAATTCCAAAAACAAAGCTAAAAGTGGCAATTTTTCCACTAGGGTGGCAAACTTTCTCAATAGGACATTTTGGCATGCTTTCTGGTCTCCATTTGGAAGACAAGGTGGTGCCTTTATGCCCTAATCAGCCATTAGTTTTGAGTTTTTAGAGCAGCAATTTGTTGACCTTGAGAAAGACAAAGGTAGCAGTTAATGTTAAAGTTGAGACATGGAGTAATAATATATTATTAATATTAGAGGGATGGGCACAAAATTTAATAGCACCACAAATGCTGGCATCCAATCTTCAGTCTTCGCCTAGGAAAATGATGTTTCATAGCCCATCATAATTCAAAATTTTAGTAGCTTTTCAGGCTTCTATATATTAAGCTTATATAATAGTATATTTGTACAGAAATATTTTTCAGCCCGTGTGTTTGCCCGACGTGAAATATAATTTTATATATTTATATTTATTTTAATTAAATTTACAAGATTCAATCAATATGTAATTATTTTAACCTTTCAACTTGGAAGACATAATTTTTTTGATATTTTTTGAAAATAAATACTATTATTTTTTGAAACTCAAAGTGTTAAATATATTCAGTTATAAAATTAGAGTTAAAAACTAAAAATTATTTTCTGAAACTGAATGTGCCCATACCTTTTAAACTAAATAGATAGTGCCTTTTGTTAGATGTTTTGGCTTGCAATCTTTAGGGTTGGATTTGTATGAAGTTGTTGGTTAGATTGTCTGTATTTAAGATCTTTTTACCTAATGAAAAAAAAGCATAAGTTGTACCGACTATTTGTGGTTTGGAGTATTATATTTTTTATGTATAATTTAATAATAAATATTAATGTATTAAATTTAATATTATTTATACATTTTTAAAATCAATTTACTAATACACAAATATACAAAATCAATAATCAAATGCACAATATCAATAATCAAATACACAAATTGATAAATAATTCCTCAAAATCAAATACACAAACCCTATCACTGTCGAAGATGTCGTCGCGACCATCCGCCTTCTACTGTTACGTCTGTTCATCATCAATCATGTCTACTCCTTGTCATCGTCGCATTTGTTCATCTTTTATCGTTGACTCTTTGTCTTCTCTAGTCGTGGGCTTTTTCTGATCATCGTCTTCGATCGCTTGGACCCTTATTCTCCAAATCAGCTATAATTGTGAATCTTTTTTTATGACAAATTAACTCCAACTGGTGATGGTGACTGCTGCGACAATTCCTATTGTTAGGGCATTGGTTGTTGAGATGATATCGTGGGGAGAGACGATAAGGGCTATTTGGACGAACTGGATCGCAAAATCTGAGGTGTGTTGGTCGTTCGCTATCAATTTGGCAATGGCGAGTAGCGTTGCACTTGATAAAATGGATTACCTCCTAAAAGGGATGTTTGGTAGAAGATAAATTTTTAGATTTTTAGAAATGTTAGATTGTAAATCTATATTCTTATGTTTTATATAATTTTTTAAAAAGGAATCTTGGGAAAATAGAATTCCCATGTGTTGTTACACGATTACAACAATAAATTTGTAAAATAGGAAATTGCTGATGGATGACCCTTGTATGGCTAATCCGAACAATGGATGACTCCCGTGGGGTGTATTTAAGCGATGGATGACTCACTCGGGGGATGACTCCTTCAAGCAATGGGTAACATGTGGATTATCCAAACGATAAGTAATTATCGGGAGAGATGGGTGAGTCTCTTGGAGTGGAGTGACAGCTATTGATAAGTCTCCCGGGGGTCACAACAACGATGGATGAGTTTTCCAGGGGGTGACGACAGCGATGGATGAGTCCCTTGGCTAGGATGAGAGTAATGAATGAGTCTCTTGGGGGTCACGGCAGCGATGGGTGAGTCCCTTGGCTAGGTTGAAAGTGATGGATGACTTGCTGGAAAGAAAATCGGTTAGGGGCGCGGGTGAGAATCCTCGGGTGGACCCTCCGATGCTTAAGTTAGTCCCTCGTAGAAGTGAAATGCTTGAAGACAAAAAGTATGTAATACCCCATGTTTAGATAAGATTGCCACATAATTTTAATGAGTTTAGAACACTGAAAATTTGGCTTAATAGTAGTTATAAGTACCAGAATCAACTGCAGGGAATGCCTTGGAGTAAAATTGTCTAAAGAAAATAATATGGTTTCGATGAGCGTTCCGAGATAGGATTTATGGTATCAAAAGAAATCGGATCAGGAACAGTTTTCGGAACAGCTAAAATATAGCTGCCATTTAGGCTGTAAAATCGAATTGTCGTAGGAAGCTCTCGAAAAATCAACGGAACCCTAGGAGGGATCTGATTTTACGTAATAAGCAACCCTTTAGTGGTTTCGGGATTAAACGATAGTCCGGTGAGGACACTGGGGCGAAATTATTATTTTTAACTAAGATTTGGATTATTAATTGTGGATTTTCAATATTACAATGCAAATTAATTTGAGGTATAAGGGCATAATTGTAATTAGGGAATTGTACTAGTATAGTAGGGATCAAATTTGAGGTTTAATGTGTAATTTTTAAATTAATTATGCAATTTTCTATATATATGTAGTATATAATTATATATATAGTTGTATATATAAGTGGCGTAGCAGTACGCGTGATGGCCAGCTTCTGTGAAGCTTTAATGGCCGCGATTTTGGGCTGTAAATTGGAAGATAATGGCAGCAGGATTAGCAGAAGATAGTTGCAGCCGGATTTAAGGGGATATGGCAGTCGAATTTGAGAGATTGTGCAATTAATGTGATGTATATATATACGCCCGTTGGAGAGCAAGCAATGGTTGCCTATAAATAGGCAAGAGGATCGGTCGATTGAGAGCAGCAAGCAAGCGAGAGTGCGCTAGAGAGAGAGAAAGAGAGATAGCTGAGTTATGAGAGTGGCTCGAGGCAATCGGCTATAGCCGCAAGCTCTAAGCGGCCATGGCCGACGCACAACAGCAGCAACATCATCAAGGAGGCATCACAAGCGGCTGGTGGCGATCGAGGGTGGCCGGCGAGGCCGGTGGCTGCGAGCGAAGGCCTGAGAAGTGGCCAGAAGCAGCAAGCCGCGGCCATGGCAGCCATGGCCGCAAGCTCCAATTGCAGCAGGGTCGCACCAGCCGCGGCCAACGACAATCGTGGGCAGCTCCAGTGGCGGCACAGCAGCTGGGGAAGTCGACGGAGGTCGGCGAGGGCGATCGCGACGGTCGGCGGGCGGGGGAAAGAAGGCCGGTGGAGCTCGGCCATGCGCCCATGGCAGCAGCCGCACGCAGGAAAGAGAAGAAGAAGAGAAGGAAGAAGAAAAAGAGAAAAAGAAGAAAGAAAAAAAAGAAGGAAGAAAAAAAGAAGAAGTTGTAGGTGCATGGAAGGGGCGAGAGGAGGAAGAAAATGGTGGAGAAGAAGAGAAGAAATAAAAGAAAAAAGAAGAAAGAAAAAGAAAGGAAAGAAAATGAAGAAAAAATAGGGAAAATTCTCCAAAAAAATCTCAAAAAATAGGATTTGGTGATCTACTAATATTTCGGAGATTTTGGGTGAAATAATGGTTCGGGCACACGTTTCGAGAATATGGCACGCATACTGAGGAAAACAAAGATGCTAAGTTAAGGTGAGTAAAATTTTCTAGAAAATTTCAGAAATTCAGGAATATTATTTTATGAATTGTCGTAGAAGAATATTTGAGAAAATATTTTAAAAATATTTAGTTTGGATTTATTAAGGAAAATTAGGAAGAAATAGAAAGAAAATTAAAGAAAATATCAGAAATTATGGAAAATAGGTTTTAATATTTATTTAAATAATTATGTTGATTAGGATACTTTGAGGCTGAATTTGAAGAGACTCTTGCAAATTTTGAGGTTGGCACGCAAATCGAGACAGGGCAGAGATATCGAGGTAGCCTGATAAGCTTGAGAAGATAAGTGATACTTCCCAATTAAAGTTAGTTTTACGAAAAATGATTGGTTGTAAGTGATTTATGTTTAAGAAACCTGATCCTCGGGAATGCTTTCATCATATTGACATACTGTGATATGTACTCAACACATAGACTGCATCCATGACATGATTATGAAATGCATAAATACACGTTAATATCATTGATCACATGCATTTGAGGTCGTAGGGAGTACGAACTGGCACCTCTGCTTTACCAAGGGTGCACCCATACACCCCGATTTCGAAAGAGGTGGCCGCTAAAATGGTAGGTAGCATGAGGGGTGCAGTTGACACCTATGAGGTAAAACATTACATACACACATGACATAGCATCATGTATACCCTTACTTAGATGATTCATCATCTAACTTGAGTTTTGCCCTTGGAATATTCAAACGTTCCAAATGGAGATTATAGCAGATTCGAAGATAAATGATGCATGAAGAATGAAATGTATGTTACGTAGCCCCTGTATTTAAGTTCTACTACTTTGAATTCTGAATGTTTTGAGGTATGTTGATGTATATCCTTGTGGTTAATGAAGATGTAAGAATTGATTTATGATTAATGTTAAGATATCAGGTTTCGATATTTGCTTCCGCATTTGATGAGTATAATGATTCTCTTTCGAGATTAATATATGGGAATTCTAGGACGGATTCGAGAAATGATGTGGTTTAGTTTTAGTGTTTAAAAGAAAAAATTTATTGTCCTGGAATTGTCCCAATGTATAACACGCCCAGGAAAGTGGGGCGTTACAAAGTAAGTACGAGAGTGAGAGGTTGCATACCAAATGAGAGGAAGAGACCCCTTATTTATAGTGATAGGAGGGGCATCCATGTGTCGAGTGATCCAATTTTCTTGGCTAATATCTCAGAGGCGGTTTTGACCGAGTCTTGCGGGGTTATTGGCGCGAGGGTGCATGGTTGAGAGCCCACATGAGCATACGCGGGTGTGCGCAATAGGCACCCCTGAGTGACCTCTCTCGGGGGTGTAAGGCACCCCCGAGAGACTCTCTCGGGGGTGGGGGGTGAAGCCCCCTCTTTGCCTTAGCCATGTTGCCGCATGGTAAGGGGTGTGAAAATACCCCCGAGAGACTCTCTCGGGGGTGGGGGGCGAAGCCCCCCCTTTTGTCTTAGCCACGCTACCGCGTGGCAGCGTGGAGGAGGGGGAAGCGCCCATTCTTTTCCTTGGCCCCTAGCCACACAGCATGGGAATGGGGAGGGAAGAGGCCAAAGTGGCCGCTTCCATGTGGCCAAGCCTTCTCCTGGCTGCATGGAGCAGCCAGGCCACTTTGATAGGCTGCCACGTGGCCTTTTTCTTTTTTCTTTTTTGGATTAATTTATTTATTTTAATAAGCATAACAATTGCTCCCTACTTTTTTTGTCGGGTCTCCCGGGAGGAAGAGTATTATGCCTGCAACACTGCCATATTTTTAAGAGGTTATTTTTCTTCCTTTGTAGCAATCTCTTCCTTTACGTCTTTCGTAGCTATTTTTGGCATTCTACTCCTTGTGTGCCCTTAGAAAAGAATGCTTGACCTTCTCATTTAGTCATTGTTTCAACAATTCTTCTGTATTATTTGTGACTCTGGCATTTTTATATTTCAACTTCTCATAAGCGCGAAGTAGATGTGGCAAAGTCTTCGAATGATGTGTTGAAGCTCCTGCCCTTGTAGTTGTGGTCCATGCATTCAATTCTTCATCTTCTAGGGGTATAAACATAATTTCTTCATATGCTCCCAGCTCTCGAGGTGATGGGGGCTCGGAAAGATCTTCAAATCAAGTCAAGAGTGACCATATCATTACTGGCTCGTATATGTGTCTACATGTTGTCGAGAGATGAATTGGCGTATTGAGGAATTTTCTCCGAATCTAAGGGTGTTCGTGATGATTGTCACTCCATTTTCTGGCTTGTCGAATTACTTGCAAAATGATGAATATGACATCTCTTCTTGCAAGGAAGCAGCTATTGCACCATTCGGATGCTAGGCGAAGCACTATAAGTCACTTGCGAAGCCGTTGAAATTATACTCCCTCGATGTATCGCAGGATAACGATTTTATGCCTTCTCGTTGTCACACTACTTGCGAGGCAATAAGATGTTCTTGCCTCCTGATCGCCAGGTTGTGAGTGTGGTAATGAGCCTTTTTGTTACAATGGCGCAGCTCTCTAGCTTCACATGTACATGCTCGTTGGTATTGTGAGCGCAGTGTCTAAGTTTGCAATATTTTATTCTTGTGGTTCAATATGATGCCTACGTCCACAATTAAATACAATAAATATTTTATTTTTACGGTTCGGCATAACACCTACGTCCGCGATTAGAAAGAATATACATCTTTTATTTTCGCGGTTCAGTGTAGCGCCTACGTCCGCGATTATATTTGGTATTTTCCTGTTGTCGGGGTATGAGCAGGGTAACAAACTTGTTGTTTTCACCTTGTGGTTGGACTGTTAGCGAGACAACAGGTCTTTCTGTGTTTACTTTGTTGCCAGGCTAGTAGTAAGGTAATGGGCCTTAGGTCACCAGACGAAGCGATATAGGTCGCTCACGAGGCAACAAATATTATGGTTCATTTCTATCGGGCTTTTTGCAGGACAGTAATTTTATTTTCACCCCATTATTAGGCCATGTGCGGGACAATATCTTATTTTCCCTTATTGTCGGACTACGCACGGGACAATGGGCTTGTTATCTTCCTCGTTATGGGGTAATGAGCAGGGCAACGAGCTTTTAACTTTCACCTTGTTGTCGGGCTGTGCACTGGGCAACGTCTTATTTTTCCCCTATTGTCGGACTACGCATGGGACAATGGGTTTGTTTCTCCCTCGTTGCCGAGCTATAACCAGGGCAACGAGCTTTTAACTTTCTCCCAATTGTTGAACCATGCGCGAGGCAACGGGTCTTTTCGTTTGAAAAGGACCCTTGATGGAATCTGGTGGTTAATAGTAGACACCATAATGATAATTTATTCGCAGAAGTAAGTACAAGCATTTTGATGTGGTTCAGCAAAATGTGCCTACGTCCACAATACCATTTTGGACTCACATTATTACGATTCAAATAAAGGAAATAATACAACTTAATCTTGCATAGTTTGCTTGGCAGTCCATAAAGTCTCTTCATTCTGTTTCTCTTTTGTAGATGCAACATAACACGTGCGGGCCTTCCGTTGATCCCCTCGGACTTGTCCCACTCCTTGGTGTGTAGGAAATTTCATCAACAAATAGCTAGAATAGACTACGACCCTCATGTTGTTGAGCAGAGGGACGACCAAAAATTATATTGTATGTAGTTAATGAGGCTTTAACCACCATAAAGAAGGCCTAACGTGTGATGCTCTGAGGACCACAACCCAATGTAATTGGCAACTAAATTGAACCAGCAACCGGGACAGTCTCCCCGGTAAAACTATATAAAGAGGAAGAGATATTTTTCTATCGATTTTAGGAAATGTGCATTAGATCGAAGCAATTCCAATAAATGAGGTTAACCGAGCTACCACTGTCTATTAAAATTCTTTCAATAGGGTGTTTTGCAATGACAGCTAAGATTACCATCGGGTCGTCATGTGGAATGATTACATCTCCTTTGTCGGCAGACATGAACATAATAGGCTCTTCATCTTCTCTGACTTCCATTACTGAATTGACTTGGTAAGCCAAACGGGCATAAGTCTTTCTGGAAGAGGAGCTGTCACCAGCCAAGGTTTCACAACCCGAAATGGCATGTATTGTCTGATGTGTTGGTTCATTATCCAGAGGGAGATTCTGCTTGTAGTCACTTCCTCTCTCTTATTGTCTTGGATTGTGTATTTCTTGGGTTTTAGGCCTCTCTTCTCTCTTTTGTGGCTCCTTGTTATTTTCCTCTTCTTCTCATACATACCTTTATAAGTGCCCTTCACGAATAAGCATCTCAATTTGATTTTTCAATTCCCGACATTAATCAGTGGAATGGCCACGAGTCCTATGGTATCGACAATACTCATCTTGATTCTTCCTTATGGGTCAATCCACCTTTTTTGGAAGTCTGATTAAGCCTGATCCTTCTATGACTACTAATATGGCAGACCAAGGTTGCGTAAGCCAGGTATAGTGATTGAATTGGGGCCTGACATCATCCAATCTTCGAGCCCTCCCTTGTCGCAGATCAAGGTCTTCAATATCTCATTCTTTTCTTTTTCGCTCCTTATCTTCATCCATTGTCACAGTTCTCATTACTTCTGTAAGGTGTATATATTTATTGGCCATGACGAACAAATCTGCCATAAGTTTTGATGGGTCTAGAGATAGGGATTCCTAGAAAGAAGTCAGTCGCACCCCTTAGAACATAGCGGATACAACCATTTCAATCGGTAGATTAAAAATCTCAAGTGTGGCATTCTGAAATCTATCCACGTAGTGGCATAGGGTTTCTTTACTCCCCTGTCGAATGCTAAGGAGATATGTTGTATCCTTCTTCTTTTGATTGTTGATAATGAATGCTTTAATAAACTCCGTTTTTAACTACCCGAATGAAGAGATGGACGCTTCAGATAAACCGTTAAACCAGGCTCGAGCGTGCCCATTTAAGGTCAATGGAAATGCCCTGCACATTATCTCGCCGTCCCATCCATGAAGCATCATTAAAGATTCATAATTTTGCACGTGATCATAAGGGTCGTCCTTGCCTGAATAAGGATTTATTTGAGGCATCTTGAACTTTCTCGGCAAGGGTTTTGTAACACTCGGTGTAACCGGTGTTAAGAGGATGAGGAAGGGAGTAAGAAAACTTCCAAAAATGCCCATAAGAATGTGTCGATCCTTGAGATTGAATGTGTCCTATGAGAGGGGTATTTTGGTAATTTGGATAGTGAACTCCAATAAAGGGTATTTTGATAAATTGAAGATAATTCCTAAGTGGAATTAGGGATGTAAGTGAATTTAATCCCAATTTTGATTTATGTGGAGATAAATGAGATTAATAAATTCACAAAGGGTATTTTGGTAATTTGGAATGATTCTATAAAGGAATTTAATTATGGAAATAAGGAAAATGGTGGATATTGAATTATTTGAGAAATAATTAATTTTCCCTAAATGGTGAATCAATGTGGTAATGCCACATGGAAGGAGTTAAAGAAATGCAAAAAGAAATGATATTGGTCATTCTGGCATTAATGAGAGGCATGATTATATGGATTAAAGAAAATCCCAAAGAAAATGGTAATTGGTCACCATTAATGCCTTGGAAAATATGGAGATTTTATTAAATGAGAAAGAAAACATTTATGTCTTTCAAGTGGTCTCTCATGTGATGGTGGAAATTGGTCCCATTAATTTAAATGGGAAAGAAATGAGAAATGAGAGATGGTGGTTAGTGACACATGGCATAATCTTGTGAATCAAGAATAGGCATTTAAATGAAATTCAAAATTGGAGAGTAAATAGTCTTCCAAGTGTTAAATGCAAGCTATGATGTTGTTGCCTAAAAAGAAAATGCAAAAGAAATGGAAATTAGTCATTCATTTATGAGTGAAAATGGGAGGATTTATTTAAATGAGAAATAGTGAAATTAGTCACTCAAGTTGATTTGTTAAAATTAGTCAAAATAAATATTTGAGAAAATGACTAATTTTGGTATTGGAAGACTAAATGATCCAAGGGTTAGAATCAAGTCTTGAAAAGGTGAAAGATATCCAATGGCTTATATTAAGTCTTGAAAATGGATATGAAAATAGTCTCATTAAGTAAATGAGAAATGAATGAAAAATGTAAGAGATCTAATGGGTGAGATGCATTCTTGAGAAGGAGAATAAATCCAAGGGTGGGGATTTAAAGAGAGTAAATGGCATGGATTGCCAACCTATTTAAAAGTGTGTTTTCTCCTAGAGATGAGACTTGTTCATTTTAATGAATGGTGGAGATTTAATTCTCCTAAAGCACATGGATTGTGCTTTGAATGGATGGTGGAGATCCATTCTTGAAAATGGAAAAGAGTAGTATATAAAGGCAAGTGTGGAAGACTTGTCTCCCTTTTGGTCATTTGTAGAAAAAATGAAAGAAAGAAGAGATGAGAGGAAATGAAAGAAGGGAGAAGAAATGAAGAAGGAATCAAGGTAAGTCTCTTTCTTCTTCTCCTTATTTAGTGTTCTAGTATGCAAAGAAAGTAAATTTCTTTTGGAATGTCATCATAGATGGGAGAAAATGAAGATAGAAGCTCTCTTGAAATGAAGAGTTAAAGGTTCAAGAATGAGGTAAAGGATGGTCCCATGTGGATGAGGCCTTGCATTGCATTGTAAGTCAGTTGCATAAATTTTTATGTATCTCTTTGCATGCTTTACTTGTACATGAGACCTATGGCCATGGGGGTGGGAATGAAATGGTAGGTTGATGCCTCAAACCATGTTGGGTTGTGAGGATGGAATGACATAACCATGCTTGCATGCATTTGCCATTACATAGACTTGTTATGCTTGTATTCACTTTGCATATGTACCCTTACTGAGCTTTTGAGCTCATGAGGTTTGTTGAACCTCTTTATAGGTGTTGAACGCCTTATGAAAAAGGTGAAAATGGGAGAGAAATGGCTATGGGTGTTGAAGGCTAAAGTGGTGTAGCCTATGTATTTTGATTTATGAGATGTAAATTAATTTGATTGTTAATGGCTTGTTAAAGCCTAAGATCGTGTGTGTATTTCATATCTTGGGAGTATTTGATTTTATTTTAAGATGAGATGTTGGTTTATGGCATTTTGAAGCTTAAGTTGTGGTGTAAGTCTCATTGTTGGGTGTGTTGTGAGAAGCAACCAAGATGTAAAATAAAATGATTTTGTTGGAAAAATAGAGTCAAAATTGGATGAAAGTGAAGTATTTTATTTATTTTAATTTCTGAAAAAATTGGGCTTTAAAGGCTCAAGAAGGAAAAAAAAAAAGGAATGAAGTTGCAGCAATGCAGCAGCAGGGGGGAGCAGTAGCGGCCAGCAGCCAGCTGCTGCATCAGCCGCAAGGCGGCCACATGCGCGCAAGCGCGTGGACGGCCAGGCGTGCGAGCGGGAGCGTGGCCGCGCGGCCGTGCGCGGTTTGCACGGTCAGAGCCCAACGGGGCCCCACGCGGGCCCCGGGGCTCGTCGTGGGCCCTACAGGCCAATTTTTTTTTAAAATTGGAATTCTTGGGGATTTTGGGCCATTTCTTAATTGATTTTGGGCCCCGGAGGAAATTTCAAAATGAATGAATTTTTCGAGCTTTTTTTGGAGAAAATACCAAAATTTTGGAAAATTGAAAATTTGAGTTTTTCCTCCAAAATTGGTAATAAATCAATGAATTGATTTTAATGGTGATTTATGAAACCCGGTAAAATTATTGGTCGGAAAAGAATTTAAAATAATTAAGAAAATGACGTTTGGGCGTCTGAATGAAATTTTCTTTTTAGCCAATGCGGTGTGGTTAAAACCCAATTGCGCTAGTGAATCCTGAGGATGAGGGAAGGGAAGGACGAGCCTAGTTCCCACCTAAGGCGTTTTATCTTGAAACATGGTCTTCCCTCTACCTAAGGCCGAGCAGGTGGACAATTTGGGTAATTGTTCACGAGTAACACCCGTAAATGGGAGCGGGGCGTTACAGGTTTCTCTATTACTTCGGTCACAAATGGTAGTTTTCCTCTAGATTATTCCTCAAAAGTGGGTAATAACTTATTCTGTTGCAGCACCCACTCAATCATCTTTTTCATATCAGCTGCCTCATGTGCACTAAATGCAGTAATGTTGTCATCTGGCCCATCATTCTGCTTGGTTGCAGGTTTGGAATCCCAACCCCTTCCCATAAGAGTGCTGGCCATTGTTTCAGAATATCTTCCTCTTTGTGGGCTTCGTCTTTCTATCTTTCAACGATCCGTTCCTCCATGATTTTCTTGATGGGGAGAAGTTTGGCTATGAACTCCTCTTAAAGGAGATCCTAGTTGAATGTTTCTTGTAGGGACAGGTTAAGCGTGAGTTTCAGGGCTTGCTTCTTGGTAGGAGCTGTTCCCCGGTACCTCCTGACGAGCCCTGTGGGACAGAACTGTTTATAGTATGAACTTTCTTAATGTGACTGGGATTGACCCATGAGGGACCAAACTTTGTAAAATACCAGCCATTTCCCGAAGTACTTGTACTCCTTCAGCATGTTGTTGTTGTAGGGCCTCGTACTCAGCCCAAGGAATGACGAATGAGATCTACATACCTGAGTAGGGTCCTGAGAGAACATGTGAGGCAATAAGAGGTGGCACCTAAAGTTGGACCCCCAATAGGTGAGAGGGCTCTGGAAGGGGTGGCTGCTGGTGAGTGAGGGATGAGTGACCCTCACGAGGGGACTGATGGGTGAGGGGGGATGTCCCTCATGGGTGAAGGGCAGATGGCCCCCATGGATGAGGGGTAGCAGGCCCTTATGAGCAGATTGATGTTAATCTTCCACTCGAGCGATGGGCTCTCGTTGAGGTGGTTGGGCACCACGGGAGAGGGTTTGATGATTACTTCGGGTTTGAGCCATAATAAGGGAATAGTTCTGTAGCTTTTTGTTCGCGGTTCCCACAGACGGTGCCAATTGTTGTTACACGATCACAATAATAAATTTGTAAAATGGGAAATTGCTTATGGATGACCCTCGTATGGCTGATCCAAACGATGGATGACTCCCGTGGGGTGTATTTAAGCGATGGATGACTCACTCGGGGGATGACTCATTCAGGCAATGGGTAACGTGTGGATTGTCCAAACGATGAGTAATTATCGGGAGAGATGGGTGAGTCTCTCAAAGTGGAGTGACAGTGATGGATGAGTCTCTCGGGGGTCACAGCAACAATGGATGAGTCTCCCGGGGGGTCACGACAGCGATGGATGAGTCCCTTGGCTAGGTTGAGAGTAATGAATGAGTCTCTCAGGGGTCCCGATAGCGATGAGTGAGTCCCTTGGCTAGATTGAGAGCGATGAATGACCTACTGGAAAGAAAATCGACTAGGGGCGCGGGTAAGAATCCCTGCGTGGACCCTTTGATGCTTAAGTTAGTCCCTCATAGAAGTGAAATGCTTAAAGACAAAACGTAAGTACGAGAGTGAGAGGTTGCATACCGAATGAAAGGAAGAGACCCCCTATTTATAATGATGGGAGGGGCATCCATGTGTTGAGTGATCCAATTTTCTTGGCGGATATCTCGGAGGCAGTTTTGACCAAGTCTTGCGGGGTTATCGGGGCGAGGGTGCATGGTTGAGAACCTACACAAGCATACGCGGGTGTGCGCAATAGGCACCCTCGAGTGACCTCCCTCGGGGTGTGAGGCACCCCCGAGAGACTCTCTCGAGGGTGCGGGGTGAAGCTCCCCTTTTGCCTTAGCCACGCTGTCGCGTGGCAAGGGGTGTGAAATTACCACCGAGAGACTCTCTCGGGGGTCGCCCCTCTTTTTGTCTTAGCCACGTTGCCGCGTGGTAGCATGGAGGAGGGGGAAGCACCCCATTCCTTTGCTTAGCCCCTGGCCACGCTGCTGCGTGGCAGCATGGGAATGGGGAGGGAAGTGGCCGCTTCCATGCGGCCAAGCCTTCTCCTGGCTGCTTGGAGCAGCCAGGCCACTTTATAGACTGCCACGTGATCTTTTTCTTTTTTCTTTTTTAGACTAATTTATTTATTTTAATAGGCATAACACCATGATTTATTTTTTATCAACTTTCCTACTAAAGAATTTTTACGACGGTTGAGAATCTTGGATTCCCATAGAGTATGGAAAGATTTTAATAAATAAAAAGGCTAAAATATTTTTTATCGTCTTATATGCTCCTCACACGCCACAACCTTCATAGTTTCATTCTTGTGGATCTCAATATTTTATATACTAAAAAATATATTTTTTTTAAATACAAAATAAAAAATGATAATTTTGAAAAAATAATATGAATTGTCAAGAATGTTGCATTTAAACCAAACATATAAATATAAAATTCTCAAAGTAAAATACCTAACATTTCTAATAATGCTTAAAACCAACTAAATATAGAATTGTATAAATTTTGAAAATCAAATATTCCTAAAAGCATTATCAGAAATAATAAATTTTAGAAATTTAACCTTTTTTTATACTAAACGCCCCCACAAAAATATGGTTTGGCAAGGGAAATAGCGACCCGCTGGAGGTAGCCTTGGGAGACCCATTTAAATATAATCAACCTAATTTAATTTTGTATTCATATCTAGGTTTCGTTTTCTATTCCTACTTGGATGTAAAATATTAGAAATCATTTAAATTTGTCATCAACTTCCGTGTGTTCATTTTCAATATTTATTTTCAGATTTTTGTATATAATTTCCATTATTGATTAATAAAATAAAAATATTCATTTAATTTTATTTTTGGATAAATTACACTATTAATTTCTAAATTTTACACTTTTATACAAACTAGTTACTATACTTTAACTAATTTTTATTGCTATAATCACTAAACTTTTATTTTTGTCATCATTCAGCAAGAGATTTTGATTCATCATCAAATTTTGTTAATAAAAATTGACGTGACATATATTATATATGAACTCAAAAATCATTTATTATTAAAATTAATATGACCTTACAATCAAGGGATTTTAAATTTATATTAATACATATCACGTTAGTTTTCACTAAAAGAATTTTATGAAAATTAAAAAAATGAATTGTAATAAAAAACAAATTTTATTAATTGTAATGATAAAAATTAAATTATAATGATGAATTTATTATGAAGAGTAAAAAGTTCAGATAATTATATCACATAATTACTTATTTCTCGTCCTTTTATTAGAGAATTGTCTTAGAAAGAGCATAATTATATCACATCAATTTTTTGCTCCTTTTCTCAGCCTTGAGCCCAACCACTAGTTATTTGGCCCATTTTCAGTTGGCATGATCCAAATTACTTTATTTATTCTCCTTTAAAAATTTAATTTTCAGTGATGTTGTCCACAAATTTACTAAACTATACATATATATATATATAATTTTGATCCCCTAAACAATTAAGTAGCGCTAATATGACAAATCAAATAATAATTATATTTGACTCGAATCTCACATAATAAAATAAGTTATCATAGGAGGTGACTTCTACATAATAATTATTTAAGAGATCAAAATTATATATATAGAGAGAGAGAGAGAGTTAGAGAGAGAAAGAGCATCTTAATGGATCCAGCCTCACCCAATTCCGATTGAAGCTGGAGGTCAACAATTAAAACCACAATTTGTTTTACTACTAAAATAAATTACCTTTTTTTTTTAAATTCATCAATAAAGTATATTGGGAGTTGTGAACGAAAATAAATTAGATGATTTCGGCTATGACAGCCGAAAAAGGCCAACCTAATGGCGATTTGGCCCATGATTGATTTTTTTTGTTTACAAGTGCTAGAAAAAGGAGGGAAGAAAATGATGAAGAATATACAACATTGAGGGCGTTGGGTGTTATTTTTTTGACAAGCACAAGAGATGAGGGGAGAAGAAGACAAAATATTGCAAGAAAAAAGAAAAAGAAAAGGAAGGGGTGATGGAAGATAGATACATTTGCTAGGGATTAAGACAACGTGGTATAATTTTCGGTGATACGTATCTTTTTTTAACAAACCACCATATCTCTCTCTCTCTCTCTAGCTAACCTAGAATAACCTTTAAAATGGATTGTGAAGCATGGGCTAAACACCAATCAGTGTCGTACCCAAATGGTTTAGTAGAATCATGCTGAAGTTATCTTGGATTGGAATAAATAGAGTAGAGCCCAATAAATTCAAAGGTAAAAGAGCATCTCCAACCCACGTCTCTATTTTATTTTTTATAATATTATAAACAAATCATTCATTATTTTTAACTTATCTTAAAAATTGTACGTGCTATAACTCATTCTCTATTCTACTTTTTATTTCACTTCTTATTTCATTTATTTATTTTTATAAATTTCAATTTTATTTATTTTACTTTATTTATAATTTAAACACATACATAAATTTAATAATTAAATACACAAAAATTTCTCAAATAATTACACAGAAATTCTCCAAACAATTTTTGGTCCTCATTCAAATATACACATACATACATAAATCGATCTGGTCGTCATTTAGTTTGGAGAAGATGACCTGTTCCTTGTTGCCAACACTAGATCCGAACATTGTTCTACTCGTTGTCGTTGCTAGTCATCGTCAATAGCCACCATTGCTACTGCTCATCGTTGTCGCTACTACTCGTTGTTGACGCTGCCTTTGCTACTTGTTGCCGACGTCTTCTTCAAATTTCAACAATAAAGTGCCGTTGGAGAAATAGAGTTGAGAGCAAATTTTTATTCCTTAATTGTAGGGAGCCATTTGAAGCTCCATAAAAATTTAGAGAGGAAATTGCTAGATAGGGAGGCCCATTAAAGATGATTTTTAATAATTTCCTCCTCAAATTTTGGCTTGACAATAATTTGGCCCATGCATTAAAGATCCAGACCCTAACTTAATCATCCCTTGAAAGACAAAAGACTCGTGCGTGCAAAATTAGCAACTGATGACTAAGGTCTCAAACTCCCAGCAACATCAAAGAGCAACCATGGCGGAACCAATTTGTTCGACCATCGCTCTCATTTTCAACAAGGAAGTGTGCAACATGGAGATAAAAAGGTTGACATTACAACTCTATAAATGTGCCACGTTAACAATTAACAGTAAAAATGTAATTAGTAAAGACTAATACCTACAAAATAATATTCTTTAAATAATTTTCTAATATAAAAATAACTAAAACTTAACAAATTTTTTTCTTCTTAGTAAATGATTGTAAAGGAATTATACTATTTTAATTAAAATTTGTGATCATGTCTCTATATTTTGAAAACACTTCTATCACCTTCCTAAGTTTCAATTCTGTCAATGTCTGTTGGTAAATTACTAACAGTAGAACGATATGTTTATTTATAATTTTTGGTGATATGTCTTCTTTGACAAATCATCATATCTCTCTCTCTAGCTAACATAGCATAGGCTTTAAAATGGATCGAGATGCATGGGCTAAACACCAACAACGATCGTACCTTAGGTCACATAATAAAAAATGGTTTAGTAGAATCATGCTCAAGCTATCTTGGATCGGAATAAATAGAGTAGAGCCCAATAAATCCAAAGGTAAAAAAGCCTAAGAATAGACTAAAAAATAAATGAATAGGAGTTTTAAGAATTTAATTGACTTAGGTCGTCTCCAACTCACCTCCCTATATCACTCTCTACAATATTATAAATAAATTACTTTATTTTTAACTTGCCTAAAAAATTATACATGCTGTAACTCATACTCTCTATTCTACTATCTATTTCACTTCCTATTTCATTTATTTATTTTTATAAATTTCAATTCTATTTATTTTACTTTATTTATAATTTTAACACATACACAAAATTAATAATTAAATACATAAATTAATAACTAAATATACAAAATAATCAAACATACACATAAATAAAATTAATAATTAATTAAATATACAAAATAATCAAATATATATATACACAAAATCAATAATTAAATACACAAATCAATAAATAAATACATAAAAAAATTCTCCAAATAATTGCATAGAAATTCCCCAAACAATTTCTGGTCCTCGTTCAAATATACACACACATACACAAATCGATCTGGTCGTTATTCAACTTGGAAAAGCTCGAAGAAGACAATCTACTCCTCATCTCTAACACCAGATCCGGCTGTCGTTCTACTCGTTGTCGTTGCTAGTCATCGTCGGTAGCTGCTATTGCTACTGCTGCTCCTTGTCCTTGTCGCCATTGTTGCTCTTCGTCGTTGACGCCTTTACTACTTATCATTGATGTCTTCTTCAAATTTCAACAACAGAGAGACATTAGAGAAATAGAATTAAGGAGCAAATTTGTACTCCTCAACTGTAAGGAGCCATTTGAAGCTCTATAAAAATTTGGGAAAGAAATTGCTGGATAGAGAGGCTCGTTGGGGATGGCTCTTAGCAATTTCCTCCTCAAATTTTAGCTTAGCAAGAATTTGGCCCCTGCGTTGGAGATGCGCTACTACTACTATTTGATGCTCATTTTTACAACCCAGACCCTAACTTAATCATCCCTTGAAAGACAAAAGACTCGTGCTCACAAAAATTAGCAACTGATGACTAAAGTCTCAAACCCCCAGCAACATCAAGGAGCAACCATGGCCGAACCAGTGTGTTCGACCATGGCTCTCATCTTCAACAAGGAAGTGTGCAACATGGAGGAAAAGAGATTGACATTACAACTCTATAAATGTGCCGCGTTAACAATTAACAGTAAAAATGTAATTAGTGAAGACTAATACCTAAAAAATAATATTATTCTTTAAATAATTTTCTAATATAAAAATAGCTAAAAATTTGTGATCATATCTCTATATTTTGCAAACACTTCTATCACCTTCCTAAGTTTCAATTCTGTCAATGTCTGTTGGTAAATTACTAACGTGGCATATGGGCCCTAAAATAATTTATCAATAATTCTATAAATGGATTTTTTAATACAACAAAAAAAAAATGTAAAAAGATCAAACAATTTACTCAACTTATTTTAAATTCCTACAATATATTTAAAATTTTGTTTATACAAATTAAAAAAGTAAACTATAATCATAAAAAAATTATTTATATTTTTTATTTTTATACATGTGAGTTGCTCCTTTAATATATATATATGCATAAATTTGAAAACTTAAATTTAAAGGAAAAAATAATTATAGATGAACTTTACATATAAATATTTAATCTTTTGAAGGAAAAAGGATAAAATAGAATAAATATATTTTTATTAACGAGAAAAAAGATAGATAAAACAAAATAAAAAATATGAAAAATAGATAAATATGATATTAATTATAAGAAACTTAAGTAAGTTCTTACTACAATATATAATTGATTCATTTTGATAAAATATATAAAATACTATGTTAAAAAATATTGCAATAAATTTAAACATCTTACAAATATATAATGATCATACAGTTCATACAAAATTATATGAATTATGTATATTTTGTTAATAAAGATGGATAATATGGTATTTTACTAAATTTTGTTAAAGAATACTAACGGAATTAAAATATACTGGGCAATAGAGGTGTTTTCAAAACACATGAATGTGATCAAGAATTTTCTATAACCTAAGGGAGAAATAATAATTTACCTTATATACTTTGTTAATAAGGATGAACAATATGGTTATATGGGTGTGTTCAAAACACAGTGATGTGATAATGAATTTCACACAATCTATAGGGAAAATAGTAATTTACCTTATATACTTTGTTAATAAGAGAATATAGTATTTTTTTAATTTCTGTTAAAGAATAGTGGTGGAATTGAAACGTAGAAAGATAATAAGAGTGTTTTTATAATGTAGAGATGTGATCATGAATTTCACTTGATATAAAGAAGAAATAGTAATTTATCATTAATTCAAATCTCTTTTTGGTGGATATTTCATAATTAGTTTAAAATTAATTTTATGTTAGATATGAGAAGTCATTAATCTAAATCTCATTCACATAATAGAATTTTTTTTTAAATAAAATATTCAAATTATTTCAAAAAATCAATTTATTAACAAAAATTTGTAACACTAAAATAGTATATTTGTTTATATAATAAAATAAAAATATAGCAAACATAGAGAGAGAGAAGGGGTGGATATTTACGTTCGTATATGGATATACTCGTAACTAATTAATTTTGCATTAATTGCAATAATAACCCCCAGTGGTCGAGTATTGAATGGGGATGGAGGTATCCTCCACAAAAAATGTTATTGGTACACTTTTGTGTATATTTTAAGCTACATAAAAATATATTAATGACAAAAAAATCTCTCATAAGACACATAGAAGTGCATATGAGGTGCAAAATATTTTAATTATAATACCCCTTATATAACTCAAAAGGTACGAAATGAACGTACATCTAGTATGATTCATCATCCACGGACCATGCGGCGTCATCAAGGAGCTTGATTTAAATTGATTTTCTGGAGCCTTGACGTCGTTCTGAAGTTGGCCTTTGCCATTTACGGACGTTGGCCCGCAGGTCCAGCAGGGTCTTGTCCAAATCATGGGCTCAGATTCTCCGCCCACGCCCACTAAAACTTTTGAAGAATAAACATAAATTTTAACAAATTATTATATGGCATCGCAATTGGATAATAATAATAATAATCATATGATACGTAGGATTACGCAATATCAAATAGAAATTTAAGAAGAAGATATAAAATTTTAATATATAATTTAATCTTAATAAACTTATCTTCATCATCCCATAAATAATAATCATTTCACTTTACACAATGGATTCTATCTCTATGCCCACTGAGATTTGTCTCTTTGACCAATTGACTTGCACAAACGGATTACCTCACTTGTGACAATGATTTTGTTTTTTGTTTTTTTACCTAGGTAAAATGATTTTTCTTTTATAGTAATAGTACACAAAACCAATTGATTCTTTCTCTCTCTTACCCAAACAGACCCACTTCAAGAATGGTTTCCATTCCTTTTGTTCCTTTGGCTAAGAATTTTGAAATGGTTTCGACAAGGAATAATGCTCACTTCACGTCATCATAATATGTGATAGAGAGACATGGCATAACCATATCCATAGAATGGAAGGCCAAGTCATCAGAAAGCACTATCCTCGCCCACGAGCACCTACCCTAGGCAAAGTCTCCCATAGGAAAATGACCTAGCAAGGAAAGCTACGTCTTGCCAGTTGATGAGGCCAATCACAAATTCAAGATTACTGAATCAGTCTCAATCAGTAAATTCTATATTCCAAAATATTTAAAAAAATTGAAGATCACCATTAACAATACGTCATAGTGCAAGAGATAAGTTTGACCATATCTAAGTCAATTAACCATATAAGTACTCACCTTAAGTGGCGAATTCGGGTACGTTCTTTTTTTTTTTTTTTTCTTTACAAATGATCTATCATCTTTTCAATTTTTATTTACCTTTACAATTTCTTTAGATACTAACTTTTATTTAGATAGTATTTATTAAAATAAATAAATATTAAAATATTTTTAAGATCAAAATATAAAATAATCAAGATAAGTGACGAATTAAAATATATTTATTTTTTTGCTTTACAATTGATCTATCATCTTTTCAATTTTTTATTGATCTTTACAATTTCTTTAGTTACTAACTTTTACTTTAAGTATCATTTGTTAAAATGAGTAAGATAAGAGAATATCAAAATAGGGTTATAATGATTTTCGAACTAAAATATGGAATAATTAAGATAAAGTTGTGAAATATTCTAAGATTTTTATTAGATTATTTGTTAAATTTTTTAGAATCCATAGATAATTATACTTTTTTTCTATACGTTTGTTAAATGCATATAATAAGCATCGAGATAATATTTTTTTATCAAAATATCTCTATTACTAAATTCATTCAAAATTATATGTTAACATCAACTATAAATTTATGCTTAAAATAGTATTTTATGATTAATGTAAATTGTGAAAAAATAAAAAATAATAAAAAATTATTTTCTAAATTCATGTTAAAAAATAGATTCTAAAAAAACTCAGAAAGTAAAAATAATTATTAGTGAAATTACAATAATTTCACTTAGATAATTAAAAATTATCAAAATATATTTTCATATTAGATAATAAAATATAAATTAAATAAAATAATTTTAAAAGAATGTGAAATTATCTAAAAGAAGAATCTGAAGAAAATATGAAAATACCTGGATCCATGCTTTATTATTCAACTGAAACATATTTAAGTGAAGATTCCATGTGAAGCTTCGCAAATCAGCTCTTTTCCCAGCCCACGGCATAGTATGGAATTTGGATTTCTTTTAGATATAAAGGTGTTAGATATGTAAGATAATTTCATATTAGATCTATAATTTCACTTAGATTGTGAAAATATTTAAAAAGAATATAGAGGATTTAAAGAAGATTTGAAAGAATATGCGATTGTGAGGAAGATCGGTGACCAGATCGAAGGAATTTACGATCGCAAGAAAGATCAAAGGAAGTTTGATGGTTTAACGACGAGGAATAAGATCAACAATACATAAAATAAATGAGTGAGAATTTTATATAAAAAGTATATGAATAACTTATATTTATCTGTAAAATTTCAAATAAATTTATTTGATGAGAGTTAAATTAATTTATCTATAAAAAGTCAAATAAGAAATCACGTGATAATTTTTTTTGAGAATTGTAGACAAAAATTTAAGATGATTTTCACATGTTATATTTTTTACTCTATATCTTAGTTAATAAATATTATCTTAGTACATAATATTTATCAGACAAATCTTATTATCTTACCAAATCTTATAAATTCATTTTTTTAAAGAAATTATAGTATTATATTTTACGAGCATTGTATGTTACATATATTATTGTCAAACCCTAGCCACTAAATCAACAATCTCACTAATTATTTATTTATTTATTTTTTCTTCTTGGATTCCCTATTAACAACGATAAGAGAGAGAGCCAAGAAGTAGTGCCAAAGAAGTTATAGAATGCAATCATACAATGAAATGAAAGTGACTCCTTTTATTCCCTTGCCCGCACATTTATTGATGAATATGTAAATAAAGATAAGACTATAAATATGCAATAATAGAGACTTTTAATGTATTTTTTAATAATAATAATAACAATAAAATAGAAATGTTTACAAGTAAACAAAAAATAAGTCATAAACCTCTTTATAAATCCAATCCACCATAAAGTCTTACGTGAATTTATCTTCCAAAATAATAACATGAAAATATTACATAAATATTTAAATTTGATACATTCTATATTGATGATGAGGTATTGATTAATTATTAGTTATTAAATTATGAATAATTATTAATTAATAAATAATTATCAATAAATATTTAATTATTATTAATATAAAACATCACTATTAATATTAAATATAAGTGGGTTAACAATTTCAATAATATCTTGACAATAAAAAACTAAGCCACGAGTTTTGAGATCCGTGTTTGGTTCACCAACGCCTCCTAGTTGAACATGAAGGCTGCGGTCAATGGACTGGCAGCTAGCACGAGGGCGGCCAAGCATCATGGCCGGTCCGCCCTGGCCCCACACTGACGCGGCTCAGCTACGGCCCCAGATTCCTTACGCTCGCACACGGCTCCAATCTTACCCGGTTCATTACCCCTTGCCGCACCCTTTAGTAAACCAAACAAGACCGGTCCAACCCGGCCCGAAAATACACGGCGGCGGTTGGCGGTTATCTTCCATCCAAAGAAAGCGACCTAGTTTATCAACTTTGGTATCAAAGTCGCTTTATATTTCATACAATTTTTGTTATTTTCCGATGACAATACGGTTACACTGTTTCTGTATAAAAACAATTCTGATATCAACTGGCCAAACGCGTCGTCGGAATACGAATAGCGAAAGCAAAAAGCAAAACAGTTTGACGATTCGTGCGGCACGTGCGCTCCTGGTTTCCCGTTCCTCGTGTTCTTGGCTCGTTTTTGTTCTCTTCGGAGACTGAAATGGTTTTTGTTCTCCGGTGGTTGCGCCGTGTTTTGAATTCGCATGCTTGTTTGATGCGCGGTTATGGCAGTGGTGTTGTCGAGTTGAAGCCACAATCATTGACATTGTTGCCGGTTTGCTAGAGTTAGGGCGGCAATGATTCCGAGCTATCGTTGTCTTCGAGTTTGAGTTCAAGCCGGTGAGTTTTGCCATTTCTCCTTGAATCAATCACGTTGCGCTGACGCTTTCTCTGTATTGCGACGCAACATGTTTTCCCGAATCAATCCGTTCATGCCGTTCCTGAATCTGAAAGCAAAGAAAGAGAGATGGAGATGGACTTGTTGTTGAGTTTTGATTGATTTTTTCTTTTTTCCTTTTGTTTTGATTTCCATTTCTCTTATTGTCGCAGCGCAATCAAATGGAAACAGAGACGTAATTTGTTTTTCTACTTTACACTTTATTTTCTTGTGTTTTGCTATTTGTTCTTTCCTTTCCTTTGTTAATTGTTTCTATTGAATAGTGATTCACATAAGCTGGTTTCTCATTTGTACAGCTGTTATTCGAATCATTGACATTCCCAGCGCTGACTCATCAGTTTCCCCTTTCAATAGGTAAAAGTTGGTTCTACGTTCATGCATCTTAATGATTTTTTTAAGATTTTCTGCTGTGAATTAATAATACTTCTCAATTTCTTTGAAGTTATATTTATGTTATCTGCTGGAAAAAACTGCTAAAAGTACATTTTTCATTATCACCTGATAAAATTTTGGTTGTGACGTGCCATTATAAAAACGAGAAACTGTGTATTACTCAATGACAACATGAATCACGATGTTGACTGATTTGGCTGTTCACCAAACACCAGATTTGGCTTTGTAAGATCTTTCTTCAACAATTTTCTCGTTGCAGGAGCGGAACACTTGTAAACTTTTCGGAGCAGCTGCAAGATATGGGGCTTGTAGATCTATTTTGCGTTGCTTCAGTGCCTGTCCTGAAAGTTCTTCTGATTACTGCTCTCGGGTCATTCCTTGCTTTAGATAATATAGACATCTTAGGAGAAAATGTCAGGAAACATGTGAATCAGGTAAGTCATGCAATTTTGGTTTCATTAATAAGCAAATAACTGTATTATTTCATATTCTTTAAATTCAACAAATTATTAATTTTTTTTTTCCATGTGATCAGATTGTGTTTTTCGTATTCAATCCAGCTCTAGTCGGGACCAACCTAGCCAAAACAATTACTTTCAGTAGTATGAAATTATTGTGAGTTCATTTCTGATCAGTCTTCTTTAACTTTTCCACTGTTGTTTTAATTTGAGATTCTTTTTCTCCCAGCTTACAAATCAACTAATAATGTAATGTATAGGTGGTTCATGCCCCTCAATATTCTTGTTACAGTTCTTATTGGCTCAGCACTGGGATGGATACTCATAAAATTCACAAGGGCTCCTCAACATCTTAAGGGCCTCGTATTAGGTTCATGTGCAGCAGGTTGTTCTTGGATTTTTATTGCAATGATAGGAAAATCTAGTTTCACATTAGTTCTTAGTGTGCCAATCACATATCTTTTGTTTAATTTAGATTCATGTGGAAGGTCTTCAATTCTTATTGCCAGGAATAATACCATATTTGGTTATTTCATAACCTTTGTTACTGTAGTTCTTATTAACCTGTGCAATCGTAGAATTATAAACCAAGTATGTTTCAATTACTAGTTTGATTATTTTAACGGGTTCGGAAAGATGTCCAGAGTTCAAATTGCATACAGTAATGTTCCTCGTCTTTGTTATGAAATTGTATGGTCAGGTGTAACTAGGTGCAAGCCAAATGAAACTTCATCTTCTCTTTACCAACAAGTAGTGTTACATGGATATATACCATAAAGCTATGAAAGTGTGTCTTCCTTATTGTGTGATAAATGACTTCAATGAAGGGGGCCAGTGAGCCGGGTTTGTTTTTCCTACTTTAGAGTGGGGAATAGGAGGGTGTGAGAGTTATGTGCAATGCATCATAAACTTCAACTGCTTCTTGCTGCATCCTACTTGAATTATGTGCACAAATTTCATCCAAATGAGATTTCCACTCTATTGCATTCTGATGATAGCATCACATGTTTTCCGCACATCACATTTGGTTTTGTTTACACATGCCTGTTGAGCTGGCATTGTCCACTACCCTGCAGATATATATGGTTTGTGGTGCCAAAAGCATTGCATACTTGTAATGGTTAATATTTTAACCATGAGAACTTTTTGGTGTGATCTAAACAGGAAACTTGGGAAACTTGCCAATAATCATCATCCCAGCAATATGTAGGGAGAAAGGCAGTCCATTTGGAGAACCTGATACCTGCCACACATATGCAATGGCCTATGCTTCACTTTCCATGGCGGTATGTATTTAATTACCTTAAATGGTATATGTGTCGATAAGATTAAACTGATACAGAATGAGAAAATATAATTGAATTGGTTACTGATGCAAAACTCCCAGCTTACTTTCCACATTTGTTAATTGGTTTTATGATTCAATCTATCAGCTGCTTTCTTGTAAGCTGTTTAGCTGTTAGCTGTTAGTGTTATACCATGCCAGTAGAAGATCCTGTTCTTAATTCCATGAGTGATATATCTCTTTATCAGATTACAGAAGCACGTTTCACATGCACACATAATCATAAATATTACTCTCATGTGCTATTATTGGTAAAAGAACACATCTTGTCTATTCATTGCATTACTTCTTGTGACTAGTTATGCAGAATTTGGAGTATAAAGTCTAACTATTTTCCTGCTTTGATGATGCTTCAGATAGGAGCCATTTTTCTGTGGTCATATGTTTATAACATGGTCCGAGTGTCCTCGAGCAATATTGGAAAAGAGGTCAACACAGATGAGTCAAAGTCTAATTGTGAAACATCAGAAAAACTTCAAGGGAGCTACGTAGAACCACTTCTTCCTCCAGAAGACCATAGCAGTATGGAATCTGTGCATCAATTCACCTTGCCTCAAAGTAACTCTGATGTCAAAGGAAAGGTTGTTTTGTCCTTTTGACTTACTAGAATGTCATGCTTTATGATTTTCAAAGCTTCTGAATTTTCCTTCATGTTAGCAAATGATCATCACGTATCTCTATATATGAATATATCAACCTTTTGCTATTTTACTTCCATAAAATGCAAAAGACTAGTGAAATGGAAAACCTCTGTTAGGATTTGGGGAAGAAAGGAATTAAGTGCCTGCACAGTGTAAAGACCATCAGATGTAGACCTTCTAGAACTTGGTGTTGCGTTAAAAGCCCAATCAAGATAACAAGAATTAACTGTAGGGAACTTCAAATAATTGATTGCTAATCACCAGCAGTGGTGAAAGTTCCTTTTTCTTGGTTTTCTTGTGATTCTTATATCCTGTTTTCTGTTTCTAATAAATTTGAATATTTCATACTTCTTAAATCATTCATGCCTATTTTTTAGGTTCCCCAACCTGGCCAATTTAGCACATGACCTCATTTCAACATACCAAGTCTAGTCCATTTGCTTGTTTCTGTATTGTGACCCCTGCTTATATTTTTCAGTATTATGATTTCCAATATTCATTTCAAATAATAACTTACTGCTGTTTCATTACATGCGTGGTAAATTCAACTGAACCATTAAAAAGATGGAATCTTATTGAAGTTGTTTACCACATCGTCATCATTATTGTTGTTAGTATTTTTATTATTGTTATTATTTTGTTACCTCAACCTTAGGTATGAGCTAAGGTGCCAACTGCCACTAGGCTAACCCCTCTCCTTTATCATAACCATATTCACTACTCATATTTGTTGTGACTTTGAGACAATTTTATGGCTTGCGTTGAGAGTAAAAATAATAATATAAAAGATGTTAAATCCTCTATCTACGAGCTTAAGCTTCTAGATAAGATTGTGATTAACAATTTAACATGATACTAGAACAAGCAAAGGCTTTGAATTCAAACCTCACCACTAGTTGCACACATTGCACTGAAGCCTAGCCAGATGTGAGAGGGGGTGTTAAGAGTAAAAATAATGATATATAGGATAAAGTTAATTATTTGTCTATAAGCTTTAGCTTTCAGATAAGATTGTAGTTAAAAATTTAATGTCATGATTTAAGGGCAAAAATGCAACATTTTCCATGTAATAATTGATCTAGTATAAAAGGGAAAATTAATAAAAAAATCTCATAAGTAGTAAGGCTCATTTTGGGTACCCTGAAAATAATGATTTTTCTGTTTAATGGCAGGTACCCATGTCAGATAAAATTAAGCTGCATCTAATGAATTTCTCAAGAAATTTAAATCTGAAGGCAATATTTGCACCTTCAACTACCGCAACGGTATTCTCTTATTCTTATCACATTAGTTGCTTATTTGAATTGCAGTGCTAAAATGGTCCATCTATTTCCTTTATATTATGCATTTTGCTCTAATTTTAGCTTTTTGAGGTTTTACTATTCTGGTATCCTCAGTTACATGTTTGGAAATTCAATTAATCTTAGTTTTCCAACTCATCTGTTTTTTAGTTCATAGGATAGGTTGCCACACGTTATCAAATGCTATTGTACTCAATCTTATGATAATCAAAACAAGCATGGGGGAAATTGTCAATTTGTCCAATTTCATTCACATCAGATATATGATTTAGTGAAGGTCAGATGAAAATCTTCTCACTACAAGAGCACACACTGCAAAAATTTAGTCTTTTTTCAGCTTCTTTGTTTTTCTGCTTAAAAAGTTAAGTCCTTTGCTTGCTAACATTTTTTGTTTAAAAAACAACAACAACAACAACAACATATCTAGCCGTTATCCCACTATGTGGGGTTGGCTACATGAATTCTAGACTTCTATGTGGGTTACATCCCAACAGATAGTTTGTCTAGAATTCATATTTGGATCCGACTAGGTTTTACGCTGGCTGTCGGCTACCTAACGCAACCCTCCTCATTTATCCGGGCTTGGGACCGGCAGTGGATAATATCCCCTGGCGGAGTAATGATGAAATGAAGTTTGAACACCATCTTCACATGGAGAAATTTCATGAGATGGTGGTGAATGAGGATAATTGATATAGTTGTGTTCCATAACTTAGTTGACATGGTGAAACCAACAAGTACAATATGAAAACACAACATTTTTTTGTTTAAAAAACGAGCTTTTTTTTTTTTTTTTGGGGAGGTAACAGTCTGTGCTAGGCCTGGATAAACGAGGGGATTTTCATTAGGTAGCTGATAACCAGGGTAAAAATTGTTGATTTTTTTTATAATGAATTCCAGAAGACCAATAGATACCTTTAGGGCAAGTGGATGGAATGTGAGAAATCTGTAAAAGAACAGGTAGAGGAAGATAGAAGAAAACTTGGAAAAGTTCTTAGACGTCACATGTGATATGCTGACACTACAAAAGATATGACCAAGAAAAGAGATGGTTAGAGAGCTAGAGTTCCCATAGCCAACCCCACCTAATGGTATTAAGGCTCATGATGTTGTTGTTGTTATCCTGGCCTAAAAAAGCATAAAAAGCTCAGAAAGGAAGAAGCACATAAAAATGATGCTTTTTGTTATATATTTTACTCTTATTTTTTTTGCTGGAATGAAAAAGAGAGTATGTTTATATCTTCTATAACTTCTTCCATAAGATAAACCAATGCTATCATGATGACTAATAAAAAAGTTATTTTGTAAAGCAATTAGCAAACAATTCTTTACAACTTTTTTTTTTTTTTTAAGCTAGCCTTTTTTCTATTGTTTTTCTTTAAGCTAGTTTGTTGGCAAAAAGAAAAAAAGGACCTAACAGAAAAGGGACCTAACTGAGGCTTAGTACGGTACTCTACTGCAGTTCTTTCCAATTACAGTTTGAAGATGAGAGTGCAACTAGTCTTAGCTGCAGCTTATTTTGTTTTCCTGTCAAAACGGTTCTCTATTGAGGTGATATTGCTGGTTTTGATGCTTATTTAGTGCAATAATGGCCCATCAAGGACCTCAAGTTAATCTACATGTTTTCTTGCACAGATCATTGGTTTCATCATTGGAACAATTCCACTGGTTAGAAAATTATTTATTGGATCTACTGCTCCATTTCGTGTGGTCCAAGACTCTGCCGCCTTGATAGGGTATGTAATCTTTACCTGAATACTTTGTTTAGCTCCTGGTTAGTTAGGGGCTTGCATTTACTATTTCATGTCACCTGGGAGATTTGAAATTATGAATTTCTAAAAATAATTTCAGAATCTGGAAAAAAGACAGGAGAAAACTGTTCCGTATTTCATTCTCATGCTATTGCTGTCAGAATGGATGTCCATTTTTACTATCTGCAGCAAGTATGGACAAATGGTTGTAGATGCTGTACACGGCACCAGTTCTTTTGGTAACCTCAAAGTTCAAGGTTATAAATTACGATTGTCGTGTTCTTGCTCTTGGCGTGCAGGAGTCTTGCCATCTATTAATATTATTTTATAAGGCTGCAATACATTCCGTTAGTTTCAACGCATAAATGATCAATGATTACCGAATAGGAATTAAAGTAGAATCTTAAATTAGTCTGAAATACATAGCAATTGTCAACTGAATGCTGTTTATTTGCTTTATTCAAATTTTCGTTCTCTGGGTTTCTTTCTTTTTGGTGTCTTCCAAGTTCTGATGTATCTTTTGTTGAAACAGGACTGTAATATAATAAAAGGAACCATGTTTCCATGCAAAAGATAACACAGTGATAACAGAATATGAGGATTGATTAGCTTATTCTGTGTGTGTTCTGTTAGGTCTTTATCCATGCCTCCTTCCAGCCAAATTATCAAGGTTTATACTTGGGTATCTGCATAAATTGTTTAGCAACTTTGTCTGGCCAAGCTCTTAGCAGAAGAAGATGCCAACTAGAAATTTGATTTTCTTACCAACATTTTCAACTTGCAAACTTTAGAGCTCTGACAAGTGACAACCTTGTAATTTTTCTGAATCAAATGTCAAGTAAGTCAGACTTTAACAATTGGTTACCTCTCCAAATGTCCAGCATTGGTGGGGAATTGACACAATCCAAATGAAGTTTGCTTCTTGTAGATTTCTTTCTCATTCTGTTAAGTGAAAGTTCATATGAGCTTCTGTTCTGGTTTTTCAGTCTCTCTCCCCCCCCTTCACTTAACTCGAAACTTCTCAACTTAACATCATCTTCTGCCCCTCAATGTTTCATTCAGTTTCAAGTTGCTTGTGTGTCTGTTATCAACTTAAATGTTGCAACTTTTCTGCTGATTATTTTTTCTCTTTTTCAGCTAATAACACATCGTTGCTTGTTCCTCTCTATTTCCTTTTGCTTAATTGCAGGGATGCAGCAATTCCAACTGTCACCTTGATAGTAGGAGGAAACCTTCTGAAAGGTAATTATCATTCATTTGCACTAAATCATGGGAGCAGGAAGAGGAGTGGAAGGGACGATAATTCCAAACTAGAAACTATTGAATGGGAGAGCCTTTATATTGCCATAATAGGCTTGTTAACTTTGTTCTTTTAAAAGTTCACCTTCACCACAACTATGTATATACACTAGAATATGTTTATAGAACTGAAGCTGGTGGAAAAATGCAAATATATGGTTGACCTAATTTCTAGTAGCTGATGAAACATGAACTGCAAAAAAGAAAAAGGGCGCCTTTCATTTAGTTTGGGTATGTCTCTGAGCAGAATTTTGTTATGTTTTGAAGTCATATTCAATTACTCAAAAACACCTAATTCATAGAGAGAGAGAGAGAGGATGGAAGGGATTTTTAATATGATGGTTTAAAAGAATGAAACTAATATTTACGGTGGAAGGGATTTGCACAATGATGTGCTATGTTGTATTGTCTAGTTATATTTGGTCTAGAGTCGACGTGCAATAATCACTAATAGATGCTGGATCTCTCCTTTCCTTTTTTTTTCTTCATTCCCAGGCTTAAAAGTTTCAGGTGTTCAGCCCTTGCTCGTTGTGGGGATTATTGCAGTTCGATATATTTTCCTCCCTCTGGTGGGTATCATAGTTGTTAAAGGGGCAATCCATTTTGGCCTGGTGCACCCAGATCCACTTTATCAGTTTGTTCTTCTGCTACAATATGCAGTTCCACCTGCCATGAACATAGGTATGCCAAAGGTTCTTGATCTGCGATTTTATCCATGGAGCTATACTTTTCAAATTGCTAGTCTTTGCTTCCTGCCATCCATTGCTTTTGCTGCTATCCATGTAGTTCTCTTTATCCACCTGGGCCGAAGCTTTGCTGCTACTTAATTCTGGATTCTTCTTATCATGCCATCTGATCATCAGAACTTGAATTCTGGAATTTCACATCATTCAGCACTCCACCATTTAATGCAAAATTTGCATGCGTTATTTTCTTCGACTCATTTCCTATAAACTCATTTTGGCAGGCACAATTACCCAATTATTTGGAGCCGGCCAGAGCGAATGTTCAGTTATTTTGCTATGGACCTACGCGCTGGCATCGGTGGCGCTCACTTTTTGGTCAACTTTTTTCTTGTGGCTTGTTGCTTGATTTGTATGTTGGCCAAAATAGGACGGTAAATCTATTGCTTAGCAACCTTTTTTACCTTCCATTATGGACCCATAATCGGCTTCACTTAGAAGCTAATTGAGAATCAGACTATGTCAGTAAACTATTCTGAATAGAACATATGTACAAGCTATGGCGAAGAATGAATAATGGAATGATGGTTCTTCCTGTAATTGCATAAAGCCATCTTTCTGTTTATACTCCAATTATATATACTCGTCAGCATTGGTGCAGTACTTTTCTTCAGGCTTCTGTCTCCCATCATGGACAGAATGGAACAATTAGAGATTATGAAAATATGTTGAGACAAAGCAAAATGAAGATTGTCATTCTGCTATCTGGCTCAAGAGTTGTTCATTGACGTTTCTTTATGCAGCAGTGTTTTTTTCTCTGTTTTATAAAAAAAATTAAATTAAATAGTTGTTACAATTACGGAGATTGTTTCGGTGCTTTTAGTTCAGTTGATTTAATTGGATAAATATTTTTATGGCAACAAATATAATTTTTGATACTAAAAGTAGTTGTAATGCGGACTCACTTAACTGTATATTTGTGATTCATCAAATCAAACGGTGTCCGTGATTATCAAATGAATAATTATCAGACGAGCGGTACACGCTGCAGTCCGATGTAAGGGGAAAAAGGAAAGAACTATTTACCATATGATGGCCGTTCGCCCATTTTCCCTACATTCAACTTCTTGGCATCCTTCTCAATTCTGCGATTTCGATCAATCCCACATTTCCAAAACCCTAATAAAAAAGTTCCTACCAAGCCAAAGATTCAACCTTTTCACTGAAACCTAGGTGTAATTTCTCTCTCTCTCTCTCTCTCTCTGTGGCGCACACTCACGCCCCACCTGTGAGCCCGAAGTTGTTTATTGCAAGCTTCAATCTCTATGCTTACAGGTCAGTTTCATGTTTTTTTTCTGCTTTGTACATGCTTCCTGTTTTAGATTTATGTTCGTATCGTATGTGATGATCACTAAAAACTCTCAAATTTCAGGTCGAGTTTTGTAGATAAATTGGTGTTTTTTTTTTTTTTTGTTTGGGTTTCAGTATAATTGTTTCGGGGACGTAAGTGTAGCAAGGGATTAGCTTCGATATGGAGTTTGAACCGTTGGGAATAGGAAGCGAGGTGATGGAATTCGATATGGTGGCGCTGGACGAAGACGCCATCGACATTGTGCACCCGGTTGAAGACGACGACAGCTTCGTCATTGAGAGTTCTTACGGAAGTGGCGGCGCTGGAAGCAGCAGCGAGATTTCGATTCCTGAAGGGGACATGAACCTTGAGCCCTACCAGGGCATGGAGTTCGAGTCGGAGGAGGCCGCCAAGGCCTTCTACAACTCGTATGCCCGGCGAGTAGGATTCAGCACCCGCATCAGCATGTCCCGGAGGTCCAGGCGTGACGGTGCTATCATCCAGAGATCGTTTGTGTGCGCCAAAGAAGGGTATCGCGCCGAGAGGGAGAATCAGGGTGGCGATAGTGCTAGGGCAAAGCGTGCCCGTCTTGATTATAGGGTTGGCTGCAAGGCCATGCTGGTTGTCAAGGTTCAGGATTCTGGCAGGTGGGTTGTTTCTGGGTTTGTCAGGGAACATAATCACGAACTGGTCCCGCCAGACCAGGTGCATTGCCTCCGCTCCCATCGCCATGTGTCTGGCTCTGCAAAAGCCTTGATTGATACCTTGCAGGGGGCTGGTATTGGTCCCAGTGGAATTATGTCTGCACTGATCAAGGAATATGGAGGAATTAGCAATGTGGGTTTCACAGAACGAGACTGTAGGAATTACATGAGAAGCAATAGGCAGAGGACTCTAGGAGGAGACGCCCAGGTGCTCTTGGACTACTTGAGGCAGAAACAGTCTGAGAACCCGGCATTTTTTTATGCTGTGCAAGGAGACGAAGATCAGTGCATGACTAATGTCTTCTGGGCTGAGGCAAAAGCAAGGACTGATTATAGCTATTTTGGTGATACTGTTACATTTGACACCACTTACAGGTCCAACCGGTATCGATTGCCTTTTGCACCTTTCACTGGTGTGAACCATCATGGGCAACCTGTGTTGTTTGGCTGTGCCCTTTTGGTAAATGAATCTGAGGCATCATTCATCTGGCTATTCAGAACATGGCTTGAGGCAATGGGTGGCTGCCCTCCAGCTTCAATCACCACCGATCATGATCGAGTCATTCGTTTAGCTATTAGAGAAGTTTTTCCTGGGACTCGTCACCGTTTTTGCAAATGGCACATCTTTAAGGAGTGCCAGGAGAAGTTGCCCCAAGTGCTCTCTGAACATCTCAGTTTTGAAGCTGAGCTCCATAAATGTGTAAACCTCTCTGAATCTGTTGAAGAGTTTGAATCTTGTTGGTTGTCACTGGTTAATAGATATAATCTACAGGAAAATGAGTGGCTTCAAACTATTTATGTTGATCGCTGGCAGTGGGTTCCAGTTTACTTGAGGGACACATTCTTTGCAGAAATGTCTATAACACAACGTAGTGATAACATGAATTCTTACTTTGATGGATATGTAAATGCATCAACTACTCTGCAGCTGTTTGTTAAACAGTATGAGAAGGCTTTGGAGAGTCGGTATGCGAAAGAGGTAAAAGCTGATTATGATACATTGAACACTGCTCCAGTTTTAAATACACCATCTCCAATGGAAAAACAAGCTGCTGCAGCCTATACAAAGAAACTGTTTATGAAGTTTCAGGAAGAGTTAGTGGAGACACTTGCTTTCTTGGCAAACAAAGTTGAGGATGAGGAGGCAACCATCACTTATCAGGTTGCTAAGTTTGGAGAAAATCATAAACCTTTCTTTGTCAAGTTAAATCTGAAAGAGATGAAAGCAGCCTGTAGCTGTCAGATGTTTGAGTTCTCTGGACTTCTTTGTAGCCATATATTGACAGTATTTAGAGTGAGAAATGTTCTCACTTTGCCATCTCACTATATCTTAAAACGTTGGACAAGAAACGCCAAAAGTGGGGTTACATTGGAGGATCACACCTGTGAATTTTTGCATGGTTCTCGGGATTGTCTGACAGTCAGATACAACAATCTTCGTCATGAGACCCTCAAATATGTTGATGAAGGTGTGAAGACTGTTGAAACTTACAAGGTGGCTATGGATGCTTTAAGGGAAGCTGCAAATAAAGTTACACTTGCCGTAAATAATGGTGAGAAGGTTATTCATGCTAAAGAAACTAGGAAGGAAGTTCATCTTACTCATAGAAGTCACGATGATACTGGTGGGTTTCACCAACGGCTTTCCGAGCAACCTCTCTCTGAGGTCAGTTGGGTTTATCTTTTTCATTTATTTTCTTGCTTCCTTTTCTGCATTGATCAATTTTTGCTTTCTCATCCTTTGTTTGGTTTACTTGATTGATTTATTTATTTTGCTGTTACTAGTTGTTTGACTAACCTTTTCCCGAGATAGAATCTGAAGGAAGACAGCACCTTATTTTTTAGCCAAATGAAAGTTACCAAAATCTTGTCATAGTTTGGTTTCTCTTTTAGTCCTTGGATGACTTAAAAATCTTAGTTCTATCAATTTCTACGTGGTGACATTTCTGATGGACAACCAACAACTTAATCCCATTTCTGTTGGCATACTCTCTTTATTAATGATGACCGTAGGTAATTAAGTTTTTTGTGGAACTTTCAATGCTTGTTTAGTGCAGCATCATCCCATATGGCCAGAAACTAATTTATCGGTTTCTTAGAGGATCTCAATGTGTTATTGAGGTGATCTTGGTAACATCATCACTACCAACCGCCTAATAATCTAGTTCTATGGTGGCATTAAGTACCAGACGGTGAGAAAATCACAGGAAAGGTGCAAAAATGGAAGAATAGCTTTAGGTTTCATCTTCTTTAAAATGTTATGTGCTGCCAAGTCTAGCTGTCCATCCATCCTGTTAAGATTAGGAGCACTTTTGATTACTCAATCAATACTTTCTAATGCCAATTCTCTCACACTTCTCACTCGAAAATCTCACACTCCTCACCCGAAAACCAAACAACAATAGAAATATGAAAACTGTAATTGAAAACAATAAAGATAATAAGGAGAAAGACAACCAAACCACAAGAAGAGACTAGGATTTATCCTAGTTCGAACTGATTAAAATCAATCCTACATCCAGCAGCGGTCCGAGAGCAATTCACTAGAAATCCAATGAGAAATCAGTACACAGGAAACCCTCGCCTTTCTTTATCACATGAGTACACTACCTTCAACCGAGATTACAAAGAACTTCCTTTCTTCAAGCCTTTTCTCTCACAACAATTCTCGTATTTAGAAAGAGTAAAAACTGAATGATCATGATAATCATTCCAGTTCGCCTATCTATCTATTTATAGAGGGTGGGATGGAAATTACAAAGGGTAATTAAAAACAACACAATGTCTATTCTACCATTTTATAACCGACTTAATAATACTTTATCTAACTTGTTTCCGGTTATATCATCAATCTGGTTTCTTCTGATTCTTTTTGATCTTCTAGAATATACTCCATGCAAAACTTCAACAAAGCTCCACCATTTTGCATGAGACTTCTAGAATCCGGCTCCACCAATTGCTCTCCTCTAGGACCTGCAAAACAAATTGATCATTCACAAATACAAATGTGTAAGAGCCTCAAACAATGATGTAACTTAGACATAACTATTGCTTTAGTGAACATATTCGTAGCATTTTCTTCTCCTGCTACCTTTATCAAATCTATTTCCTTCTTTTCAAGTACTTCTCTGATAAAGTGATACCTAACATCAATGTGCTTGGTTCTCTCATGGTGTGCTTGATTTTTAGCACTTTGGCTATCACACTTTAAGGTTGTCTTAATATCTCTCCCTAGGAGTTCACTTACTAAACCTATCGACCATAGGCCCTCCTTTATAGCTTCTATAACAGCTATATACTTAGCCTCAGTGGTTGAAAGAGCCACTGTCGATTGCAAATTAGTTTTCTAGTTTATGGTAGCATTCCATAGCTTAAATATATACCCGATAGATGACCTCATTTTGTCAAAATCTGTTGCATAGTCAACATCAGTGAATCTTAGTATATTAGGCTCATCTTTTACACTAGTTCCACCATAAACTAAAACCATGTTTATTGATCCTTTAATATACCTAAATATCCACTTAACAACAACCCAATGCTTCTTACCCGGATTAGCCATGAACCTGCTAGCAACACTTATAGCATGGGCTACATTCAGCCTAGTACACACCATACAATGTATGAGGCTGCCTATAGTACTAGAGTAGGGTATCTTGTTCATTTCTCTTATGCTCTCTTCATCACTAGGTGATTGGTTGTGGGATAGCTTAAAATGATGTGCAAAGGGAACATTTACCTCCTTTGCATCATGCATTTGAAATCTCTTAATCAATTTCTCTAGGTATGCCTTTTGGGATAGTTGGATTAACCTCTCTTGTCTATTCCTTACTATTTCAATTCCTAAAATCTTCCTAGCTTCCCCTAACTCCTTCATCTCAAAAGCTGATTTTAATTGTAGCTTTAACCTATGAATTTCCTCATCTGATTGACTAACAATCAGCATGTCATCCACATAAAGAAGGAGATAGATAGAGATTTTAGATGAAATATGCTTAACATAGACACAACAATCAAAGACACTTCTCTTGAAGCCTTGGTTGGTAATGAATGTATTAAATTTTCTATACCATTGTCTAGGGGATTGCTTAAGTCCATATAAAGACTTCTTTAGCAAGCATACTTGCTCCTTCTTACCCCTAACCTCAAATCCCTTAGGTTGATCCATTAGAATATCCTCTTCTAACTCACCTAAAGGAATGCAGTGGTCACATCCATTTGCTCTAAGCTTAAGTCCAAATGGACAATCATAGCAAGCAAGATTCTAATCGAGGTATGTCTCACTACTGGTGAGAAAACCTCATTAAAATTCACCCCAGCAACTTGGGGGGATCCCCTTGCTACCAACCTAGTTTTATACCTAGGTTTTTGCTCCTTACTTGGCCCCTCTTTAATTTTAAAGAGCCACTTACAGCTTACAACCCTTTTACCTAAGGGTCTATCAACCAAGACCCAAGTTGTAACGACCGAAAAATAAATTCTATTCCTGCCTAATATTCTGATACCAATCTCCTTTCACAACAGCGGAAGCGTACATAACAGTTAATACATACTTCGGGGTGCATGGCACTATACTTAAAACACATCGATAACCATAAAAAAAACATGAAACCAGCACCCTTTTCTCCAACACACCCTCATGATCTTTTCGGCCGGGAGAGCCCCGTACACATGGCTATTGGCAAGGATCTGATACCACTAAACTTGACCTCAAACTTTTTCTTCCTTAACTTGGAATGATGCAAGCAAATATGAGCCGCAAGGCCCAGCAAGTATAACCGAAATAAAAGGGGCATGAGATTTATAGGTGATGAGAAACAATAAGGATTATGAATAACATTTATGGCATTCATACCATAGCTCTTTACTACTCTTCCTGATAACATGATGAAAGAATGCAATCATGCTCATATGCAATCTTTTTAAAACCATAATCATGGGACCGAAGTCCAAAACTCTGGGACCGAAATCCATATCATAAACCTGGGACCGAAGTCTGAAACCTTGGGACCGAAGTCTATATCATAAACATGTGATCGAAGTCCATCTCTGAGCTGAAACTTTCTCTGCGGATATATCCTGTAGACTCGTCTGTTGCGTGCCCAGCCCCTGCCAAGTGTCCAAACAATTTTTTTTCACCAGAAATAGATACCCTTTGCCCCCCCATGTTATTTCTACATTGTCCCGTTCCCTTGGCCTATAAATAGGCCGTGATATTGAGTGAGATGGGGAGATTTTGGGGGGAAGGTTTTGGGGAAATTAGGGAGACTTTTGGAGAAATTAAGAGAAATTCTGTCCATGTGAGTTTGGGCTATGGCATAAGCAACTCTGGTACGCTGCAAGAATTAAGAAAATATTTAAGGCAAGTTCCTATTCCTTAAATTCCTAACTTTGCAAGTTTATGCTTCTATTTTAGCAGGTCATTTTGCAAGTTATTCCCCTTTGTTAGTAAGTTATTTTATGGTTCCTATTTATACCTCCTGAGTCTCAAATAGGGTTTTGTATCACCATATCTTTCTTTGGGAATGATGGTTTATTGAGAACATGCAAGGGTTTGATGTTGTCTTGCATGAGTATCGTTTTCTTGGTTATGTTGCTTTGGGTAATCATGTGTCAATTATATAAGAGAAGTCATTTTAAATATGCATGTTATGATGATGCATGGAGCATTACACTAAGGCAAATGTTTGTTCATGTATTTGTATCATGCATTCACGTATCATGTTTTTAAACTCTCACTGGAAGATTTATCTTCTAATCGGGTTTTGCCCTAGAACATTCAAACGTTCTAGTTAGGACTTGCAGATATGGCAAGGAGATGATTAAGACGTAACGACACATGATGACGTGGCCGATGGGTTTGGACGAGTTGTTCCGGTATTTGCTTCTTTTGGAGGACTCATGATATGTTTTTAGTCATGTTTAGAAGTTTATAGCATATTGTTGGTCATGTATAATTGAGGATACAGTTTAATGTATTTTTGAGGTATCATTGGAATTCGGTACTTGAGATTTAAGATATGTACCGTGGGAAAAAAAAAAGAATTTATATATATTTTGAGCCCCAGCATAGTGATATGCTCGGATAGAAGAAAAGCGGTGTGTTACACAAGTCTTATTCTTATTTAGAGATTCCATTTCTGATTTGATGGCATCCAACCATAACTTGGAATCCTTTGATCTCATAGCCTCTTCACATGAAAGAGGCTCATCTCCAGCTGTCTCTTCTGCACTTAACGGTGCATAGGAGACTAAATCAGAATACCCATACCTTATAGGAGGTTTAACCTCTCTCCTTTGCCTATCGCTTGCCACATTGTACCTTCCTAAACTAGGGAACTATCTGAACCTGAAGATCCAGCACTACCTGAAGGCTGGAATCTCTCAGAACTTGAGGGATCATTACTGTGACTTTGCTGAAAGCTATCTAAGGTAGGGGAATCAGGATCAGCAACTTGCTGGTCCATAAACATAGGAAAATCAGCATTGTCAGTGTGCTGGTTTGTTGCCAAATCTATGGGATTATCCATGGCAGCATCATGGGTTCCATCTCAACAGCCTTGTCTTTTCCCTTCCTATCCTTTTGAAGATCTACCTTATCATCCTTTAAGAAAGAATCATCACTGAAAGTCACATCCCTACTCACCAAAGTCCTTGGCAATCCTTCTTCTAGGGCCTATAACTTATATCACTTAACCCCAGTTGGATAACCTATAAATAGACACTTTTTGGTTCTAGGCTCCAATTTTCCCTGCTTAACATGTGTATAAGCAATGTAGCCAAATACCCTTAGATGCTCTAAGCTTGGCTTATGGCCATTCCATACTTCATAGGGTGTTTTAAACCCTGTTGCAGTTGAAGGTGGCCTATTAATAACATAGGCAGCTGTTGTAACAGTTTCTCCCCAAAATGATTTAGATAACCTAGCATGGATTAACATGCATCTCACCCTTTCTAAAAGGGTTCTATTCATTCTCTCAGCTAGGTTATTTTGCTTAGCGTTATCCAGAACTGTTAAATGCCTAAAGATGCCATTTTCTTTACACATTCGGGCAAATTCTTTGTTACAAAACTCAAGTCCATTATCTGTCCTAATGACCTTAATTTTCATACCTTTTTGATTATCTATTAAACTTTTTCGGGTTTTAAATGTTTCAAAAGTTCCATCTTTTGATTTTATTATATATACCCAAACCATCCTAGTGATTGACAAAAAATACCTTGCCCCACCATGTGTTAAAGATTGACTAGGGCCCCACAAATCTAAATGAATATGTTCTAAAGGGGCTTTAGAATTTTACCTTAGAAGACTTGCCAAAAATACATGTCTCACATTGGTCCAAATCTGTTACATTTCCAGCCCCTAGGATACCTTGTTTGGACAGTTCTTTAAGGCCTTGCTCACTTATGTGAGCCATCCTATAGTGCCACAATTTTGTTTGATCATAGGTTTTATTTTCACCTATAGCTGCCTCACCACTTAAAGTGGTTGCTTGCAGCACATATATCCCATTGTGCAGGGCAGCTTTCTTGCATATAAGGGCTCCCTTTGATACCCTTAATACTCCACCATGCCCTTTATAGGAATGACCACTCTTATCCAATTCTCCTAGGGATATTAAGTTCCTTTTTAAATCTGGAACATACCTGTTAGAAATTGGGAACACTGGCAGCCTTTAAATCACCCAAGAAACCACTCAAACACCTCACAACACACTCATAGCTCACCCAGCCAACATACCACAACACAACCATATACTAAAGAACAGAAATTTAACGCAAGAACAGAACAAGAAATGAAAACATCAAACCACACAAGGAGACAAAGATTATCCTGGTTCAGGCCGACTTGAATCAGCCCTACATCCAGCCTTCAAACCCGAGCACAGCCTCTTTATTTGATAGATGATCAGTACAGCAACTCCCCTCTTTCTCTCTCTCACGATACAAGCCTCTCCCAAGAATGTACAAAGACTACTTACACACACATATAGCCTTCCACTCTCAAAGCTCTCATGAAAAACAGAAAGAGAACATGCAACCCTCTAACCCCTAGCCCTCACTGGCCTATTTATAGACAACAGTGAAATTTCCTAGGCACATAATTGATATTTACAGTTTGACCCCCAAACTTTGAACTATTTACACTTGAGGCCCAACGCCTATCAACTAACCATTAACTGCATATAAACAACTGCACAAAATCCTATCACTAACTCGAGACAATATTCAACAATACCTAATAGATTTTAAAGTCTTTACCAATCCATCATGCATCCTTGATTTTATGTCTCCTATCCCTTTTATAATACACTCATGGTTGTCCCCTAACATAACCTTTCCACCACCTATATCTTTATAGTTTAGAAACCATTCTCTATGGGATGTCATGTGAAAAGAACAATCTGAGTCTAAAACCCACATATCCTTATCTTCTAGGCAAGATGCAACCAATGCATCTGCACTATCATAGTCATACTCACATAGGGAGGATGAAATTTCAGAATTTGATTTTTCTTTAAATTCTTTTTTTCTCTTAGGGCAGAATTTCTTAATATGTCCCTCTTTATGGCAGTGATAACATTTAATTTGTTTCCTACCATTCTTAGACTTGGACCTAGACTTCCCCTAGACCTAAATTCTCTCTTTTCAGTCCTACATCTAGCAATTAGGACATCCCCGGCTGAACCTTGCCCTTCTAATTTCTGCTGCAACTCCTTAGAGTTCAGTGCCCCAAAAACATCTTCTAGGGATAATTTTTCCCTACCATGTTTTAATATATCAACAAAGGTTTAATATGTTCTTGGCGAAGAATGCAATAATGCAAGGGCTTTATCTTCCTCATCATAGTTAATATCTATGTTTTCTAAATCACGACATAGTTTATTAAACTCATCTATGTGATTTTGTAGTTTCTGCCCTTCTTGCATTTTAAATGTAACAAAACTTTGCCATTAAATACAGCCTATTTGACAGAGTTTTTGTCATGTAAAGATTCTCTAATTTAGACCATAAAGCCTCGGCCATTTCCATCCTTGAAACTTCCCTAAGAACTTTATCTCCTAAACTTAGAATTAGAATATTGTAGGCCTTTTTGTTGATTTCTTTCCTACGCTCACTGTGGTCCTTTTTCTATTCTTCAGTGGCATTCTCGGGCAATTTTTTTTTTGCCTCTAAGGCTTCTTCTAATCCCAAGTTTCCCAACGCCCTCATCTTAATTTTCCATAGACCGAAATCATTAGAACCATCAAAGTTCTCTATGTCATATCTAGTGGAAGAGGGTACGGAAACCATGACAGGGATTACAACTAGAGATTTCTAGGGTTCTTGGTAGTTCTTGAAAGAGTTCTTGGCTCTGATATTAATCTGTTAAGATTAGGAGCACTTTTGATTACTCAGTCAATACTTTCTAATGCCAATTCTCTCACACTCCTCACCCGAAACCAAACAACAACAGAAATATGAAAACTATAATTGAAAACAGTAAAGATAATAAGGAGAAAGACAACCAAACCCACAAGAAGAGACAAGGACTTATCTTGGTTTGAACTGATTAAAATCAGTCTTACATCCAGCCGCAGCCCGAGAGTAATCTACTAGAAATCCATTGAGAAATTAGTACACAAGAAACCCTCGCTTCTCTCTATCACATGAGTACACTGCCTTCAACCAAGATTACAAAGAACTTCCTTTCTTCAAGCCTTTCCTCTCACATCAATTCTCGTATTCAGAAAGAGTAAAAACTGAATGATCATGATAATCATTCCAGTCTGCCTATCTATCTATTTATAGAGGGTTGGGCAGAAATTACAAAGGGTAATTTAAAAACAACACAATGTCTATTCTACCCTTTTATAACCGACTTAATTAGACCTTAACTAAGTAACTTGTTTTCGGTTATATCATCAATTTGGTTTCTTCTAATTCTTTTTGATCTTCTAGAATATACTACATGCAAAACTTCAACACATCCATTATTGCGATTGAAAGTAGTTCTAATTGACCTGTCATACCTCCAACAATATCATCTCCAATGATTTCCTTGGTGGTGCCTATAAGATCAACAAAGTCTTTTGCCGGATGTTGTAATCACTTGTATTAGATTAGCTTTAGGTTGTCTCGGGAGGGGGTTTTTCTATTAGCATTTGTATATTACTTGTGTTATTCTAGAAGGATTGTTTCTAGAAGGTTTAGATAGTAGTATAGTCCGGTTAGTTGGTTGTAACTATCGGTTTTTAGTTAGTTTTTGTTTACCGCCTCTATGATGTATAAATAGAGGTCGGGTGAGAGGCATTAGTGGCATTCTATTCTGTCTTGTGGCGAGAAAGTGAGGAGTATGTGCAAGGACAAACTTGAGAGTAAAGAGGGGATATCTTTGTAATCTCGGGTTGGGAAACTCATTGCAGTTCTGGGTATAAGGATGTTGAGAGTTGTAGTACATGTAATCCTTGAGTTTTTCATTTAAGATAGTGAAGATAAGTGCCTCGGACAGTCTGGATGTAGGTCTTTTTTAAAGGACCGAACCAGGACAAATGTGTTGGTGTTCTTGTTTTCGATTTCATGTTTGTTCTTTCAGTGTTTCATTAATTCTTGTTGTTGTGAGGAGTTGAGAGATTCTGTGAGAGGGTCTTTTTGCAAGTGCGAGTGTCATGGAGGGAGAACTGTGAAATTATTATAACACCGGACATAGACATATTTTTTAACGTCTTTTTCCTCCTTTCTGGCTCTATTATGTAGATCCTCAAATACTAGCTTTGCATTGTCATCAGGTATTGGAGAAGTACCTATTTTTTCAAGGAAAATAGACTTAAAATCTTCAAAATCCAAAGTTGATGTGATTGTATCTTTTCCCAAATTCACAGCATCTGGTACTTCCTTACCAGGCAACCAGTTTACCTGGTACTTCCTTACTGGACATTTCTTCAATTGGTGTCACGTTGATTTTCCCGGCAACTGCCATTCCTTCCTAGGCAACCTGTATACCTGGTCCAATTCAGCTGATTCATTAGTTTTTTGCAGACTGAAGGTATTAGGTAGGATTCCAGCTTCTGCTGGAATCAGTTCTGCAGGGGATCTTGAAAGAAGTTCCACTGGTAGGCTGAACTGAAATTTTTTTGACATCAGAATTAGTAAGTCATCCAGCTTGTGGTTGAGGTTACAAGTTTTTCGCCTATTTTATTGCATTCTTCCAGCTTGTGGTTGAGGTTGGAGACTGTTTTGCCTATTTTGTTGCAGCGCATGCTTCCTTGATTCCTTTTATTGTTGTGGCACTTTCTGCTCAATAGCAAATTGCCTCCACCTTAATCTGTCTGAAGCCTATTTCCAGATTGTCCAGCCTGGTTTCCAATTGTTTCATCCGATTTTCTCCTTCCATCTCCACTGGTTGCCTCATTCGGACAATTGCCTAAGATCAGAATCAGCCTCCTGAATCAATCATTTCTGTATCAGCTAGCTCACCAGAAATCGCTTGGCTCTGCTTCAATTAACAGCTGAGAAACAGCCTATAAGTATTGCATGGATCTGCTTCAGAAGTTGCTTCTAGGAGTTGCCTAGATCTGAATTACAGCTACGATGCTCCTGAATGTTAGCCGAAATTTCCTTTGCACTGCTTCACCTTCAAATCTGAACCTTGATCAGCTGCTAGAAACTGACGGAATCACAGCCAAGAATCGTTGGCTCTGATGCCAAATGTCATGCACCTAGGTTTAACCTAAGGTTTGTAAGGGAATTTAGAAGAAATCAGGGGAGAGAGCAGAAATGGAGGGAGAAACAAAACAGAAAGGGAGAGAGAATAGAAGAGATCGAGAGAGAGAAATGTAGAGAGAGATGACTGATGATTGAATTCAAATTATCATTCCATCATGACATTCTCTAACTAATCTAGCCTCTTTATAGGCTATCTAAGCTTTGAGTTGTTATAACAATTGAAAGGCAGTAGCAAGGAAAGCAACAAAGTACAACAACTAACTAATATATGTAATATACTGACTAATATACCCTTGGGGTCGTGACATACTTTGAACTCTTAGCAACATGAAACTCAACCAAGCCTTCTTCCAGTTAGTTGGATCCTGCCACATTGTGTCATAATTAAGATAAAATGAGGGTATCATAATTAAGATAGTTTGAACATGTGAAAAGACTATTAGAAGCACCTGTGAGGTGAGTGGGTGAAATAAAGGAAATCTGTAGCAACAACCTCTAGGACTTGTGATATAATAATCTTCCAAAGGATACGACCATGGATAGAGATGGTTGGAGATATGGAATTTATGTAGCTGTCACGACGCCAAGGATCCCCACGGATAAAGTAGTCATTATGTATTATATGTAATTCTTTTGGTTGTATTCTTTTGTTGTAGCTGTTAGTTCCTTAAGTTGTAAAGTCTATAAATAGGCTAGATTAGTTAAGAGAATGCATATGGATGAATGACAACTGAATTTTGATTTCCTTCTCAATTGTTCTGATCTCCCTTGTTTCCCTCTGATCACTCTCTCTTTCTCCGTTTTGTCTGCATTCTCCCTTAATTTTGCTGAATATCTTCCTTTGTTCTATCCGATGCGCCCTCCATTATGTTTAATTTTCCCTCGGTTCCTTCCTAAATTCCATTCTAAAACCTAGGATCATGGCAAATGGTATCAGAGTCGACAATTCTCGGCTGTGATTCTAGAAATTTTGATAGCTGATTCAAGTACAACTTTTGAAGGTGGAACATGCTAATGATTCTTGGCGCAATTCCAATCAACTGAGCAGATCGAAGGAAGCACGGGACCTGACAATTGTCTTGGCTGTTGATAGGCGAGTACTAGCAGTCATTCCCGATCCGATTATGAAGGAATTGAAAACCGATTGTAACTGAGAGAGAGCAAAACAGTTTTCTGCTCAGAATTGAAGGCAAAACAGAGTTAGGTGACTTTTGACTGAGATTTGGGTGAATACTATTAGCTGCAGTAGAGCAAATTGAACTATTAGCAGGAAAAATTTGTAGATCTAGGCAACTCCTAGAATCAATTTTAGAGGCGATTCTAATCCACTATAATTCTAACAATTCAGAGCTGCAAAAGTCGATCAATTTGTTAGGTGATTCCTATTAGCAATGGAATTGATCGAACTCTCAGGAAGTAAATTATTAGGAGGCTGTATCTAAGCCAATCGATTCTTAAGAAAGCTGTTTAGAGCAAATCAATCCTTAAGAAGACTGTTGATTTCTCTATTTCGACTGTGATAAGAGGTGGATTCAAGGTTGCTGAATTAAGGTTTAGGTGACTCCTGGATGTAGTTTTTGAGGTGAGCAATGGACACGGGAATCCAGGGACATTTTGCTATCCTCAATAGAAAGCTGGACAACTTTTTGATTCTATTTTATCAGAAATTTTAGGTTAGTATTCTGACTAAATTCTTTTCCAAGGAATATTCTGCCCCCTTAAATCAGATTAAAAATGAGAGTTGCAATGAAGAGTTCAATAAACTAAAACAAGAAGGATCAATTACGGATTATCAGGTCAGGTTTAAGGAATTGAGATCACTAATGCTCAATTTCCATCCGACCTTGACTGAATCTTATTTTGTATCGAACTTCATCTGTGGTCTTAAAGACGAGCTAAGGTCTACTGTGAAAATGATGTGTCCTGCCATGGTAAAACAAGTGGCTGAGAAGGCTAGATTGCAAAAATTGGCATTGGAAGCGATTTACAAAAAGCATAATCTGCAGCCTAAGAGTTTATCTTTGTTAGTTTTATATAATAGCAAATATATCCCAAGAGGGGGGCGGGCTGAATTGGGATTTAGGTAAATTTTCGATAACTAGAAAACTTTTGCTTGCAGAATACTAGGTTTCAAAACCTGAAGAAGTATGTTTCGAAACTAATCTCTCTGTTAAGTATGTTTCGAAATATAGATGAGTATGTTTCGAAATCAAACTTACTGAAAGGTATGTTTCGAAACCTACTATAGTATGTTTCGAAACCTTATCATCTGAAATGCTTATTTCGAAACTCTTTTAGCTTTTGCAGAATGATTCTTTTGAAAGCATAGGCAACAATAATAAGCAAGAGAAGTAATCAAGACAAGTGCACACGAGATTTATAGTGGTTCGGCACCCGCCTACTCCACTACCTTTAAACTTACCCACTTGAAGGATTTTCAACCACAATCACTTTCACTAGTGATCAAATGTACCAAGGGTTTTATCATTGTTCACTCTAAAACCTTACACAATGAGTTTTTATGGCTTAACTCAAACCTTCACCAAATGAGTTTTTTCGGGCTAAACTCGAACCTTACAACATATGAGTTTTAGGCTCAACTCAAACCTTTTCACAATGAGTTTTAGACTCAACTCAAACCTTACAACTTTGAATCAGATAAATAAAGTTTATCTCTTACAGCCCGATAGATTTAACGTAATGAAAACATCTTACCAATATGGTTGTACAAACCTCTTTGGTTTGAGAGTAGGAGAGCTTGGTTGAAAGAGACTTTGAATGCTTTAGCTCGCTTCTCCTTTTTCACACCACACAGCACACTTAGGAATGGATTGAATGGATCTTCGTTGAACACTTTTTCAACTGTTTTCTTTCACATGTGCTTGTGAGTGTAACTTGTGTCTCTTGAGAATGTATACACGAGTAAGTGTTTGTTCTCTCTTGTTCTTGTGAGTTGTTGATCTCATTTTATCTTTAAAGACCTATTATATATATATCAAGAAACAAAAATTTGACTAAAAATAGCCGTTATAGATAAGATGAGAGTTCTAGGTTTCGAAACATGCAAAATGTGTTTTGAAACATCACAGAAATAGACCAGGGTTTCGAAACATACACATTAGGTTTCGAAACATCTAGACTTCCAGTGGACAAAGCACTTAGAGACACAAACAAGTGGGAGACAATACTCTTATTTAATCTCATGGCAATTAAGATATTAAATTGGTCTCCACTTAACCATTTAAGAAATGAGTTTGCAGGGCATGGCTAAATCATTTTAAAATGACTTTAAAAGCTTTTTAGATTAAACAAACATTTAGCTCCCATGCTTCTTGGTTTTAAAAATATTCTGCTATCAGAATGTCAGAGATTTCGAAACATGGATAGGAGGTTTTGAATCATATTTCAAAAACTTCTTTCAAAACATATGCAACTCAAAACATTAAAATGCTCTGCAGAGAGAGACATAGGTTTCAAAATATGATAGGGTAGGTTTCGAAACATATTGTTTAAATTCAAGATAGGTTTCGAAATATGATATGTAGATTTAGCAAACATTGAAACCTAAATAAAGTGCATTTCGAAACATATAAGAACAGTGTTTCGAAACATAAATACTTGGTTTCGAAACATCATACATGAACTTGGATTTTTACAAACATTTAAGCATTCGCGCCAAAAACTATTCATGCGTGTTTCGAAATATGAAAGCTTATTTCGAAATATGATTTTCACAAAAATAGGTTTGTATCACACACATTTTCTCATATACCAAAAAATATGATACAACAATCTTAAGAGTAGCCAGCAAGTTTGTGACGGTCTACATGCAGCTGAAGAAGTTTTGATGGAACAATCCGGATCAGAACAATCTTATATTGGCTCTAAGGAAACTGATTCTAAGGCTGATGAGCGTGGACAAGCATTCGACGAGGACTTGGACCAAAGAAAAAAAGCTAGAGGTTGAGGGAAGGAATGGTTTTGAGAAAGAAGGTCCTAAGGATATTGTTCATTTGCCTTTGGTTCTGGAGAATGTTGAGGAGTCCATGGCTTTGGTCAAAGTAGGCATCAAACAGGTTAAGATAATTCCAGCAGAAGAAAATTTTACTGTTATTTTGAGAGTTTTTGATCTTGGTCAATAAGACAGTCTTGCTGTCATTTCAACTGGTGTAGACCAGATTCTGGGGCCAGTTTTAGCAGAAAGGGAACAATTGAAGTTGACTGAATAGAAGAATAACCATATGGTTTGGAAGATTATGGAAGGGAAGGTTGCTGCGATTTGGTTCGGAAGTTTTGGCATTGGGGAAGGGAGCTTTGAAATGGTGATCCTTGAGATCTACATTTTATGTTTGCACGAAAAGCGAAAGCAATGGGATGTAAGAGAAGAGAGGAAAAGGCTTAGAAGGAGAAAAAAAGAAAGGAAGAAGAGAAGAAGAATAAATTCGATAGAGAAAGCAGGGATTGGATGAAGAGAACAGTGGCCAATCGTTGTAAATTCTTGGGGACAAAAACTCTCTCAAGGGGGGTGGGGGGGAATTGTCAAGACCCCAAGGATAAAATAGTCATTATGTATTATATGTTATTCTTTTGGTTGTATTATTTTGTTGTAGCTGTTAGTACCTTTATTTGTAAAGCCTATAAATAGGCTAGATTAGTTAGAGAATGCATATACATGAATGATAATTGAATTTTGATTTCCTTCTCAATTGTTCTGATCTCTCTCATACTCTGATCACTTCTCTCTCTCTGTCTTCTCTGCGTTCTCCCTTAATTCTACTGAATATCTCCCTCTGTTCTGTCCAATGCTCCTTCCATTCTGTTTAATTTTCCCTTGGTTCCTTCCTTCCTAAATTCCATTCTAAACCCTAGGATCATGACAGTAACAGACCCCCTAGTGGGGTTAAAGCTTGTGATTGTTGTTGTATAAATCTCACTTGTCAAGATTCCACTTTGATTCTAAATTGAGAAGCTTCTTTCCATGTAACTTCTTGTTCACATTTTAGATCACTAATGACATTGGTTATGCTAGGATGGGAATTGATGCAGTGGCAAAGATTATTGGGATGGGAAAGAATTATTTGGTTTTTAATGATGTGAGATATGTATTAGAGATGCAGCTCAATTTGATCTTAATTGGTATTCTTGATGATGAAGGTTATGTGAATTTCTTTGGCTAAAAAATGGAAGCTCACTAAAGGTAGCTTTGCATTGGCCAAGGGGAAGAAAGAAAGTTCTTTGCATACGACACAAATAAGACTCTATAATGGAGAAGTGAATGCAACTGAAAGTCTCTTCCATCAAGTTGTGGCACACGACTGGGTGCATGCGTGAAAATGGCCTTGATGTTCTTATAAAGAAGAAGCTATATCATTTGATAGGCACTCATCTAAAACCTTGCATCCTTTGTTTGCTTGGTAAACAACACAGGGTTGCATTTCTTTAGAACTTCATAAGCTAGGAGGTCAGATGTGTTGGACTTGATGCTTGTTCCATGGATGCTAGAACCTTCAGTGGTGCACCATACTTTGATACTTTCATCCATAATTATTCTAGAATAGGTTTGAGCCCATATTTTCATATCTAAAGATCAGGTGCTGGATGCTTTCAAGCTCTCTTTCACCCGGTGTTGAAAGAGACACAGGGAATTAGTTGAGATCTGTAAGAGTAGACAATGGTGGTGAATGTAGAGGTCCCTTTGAGAAATATTGCAGTATGTATGACATCAAGCTTGACAAGACAGTTCTGAAGACACCAAAACAGAATGGAATGGTAGAAAGAATGCACAAGGCCACTGTCAAAAGGATCAGGTGTGTACTTTCACATGCAAAACTTACCAAGTGGCATTGATAATCATAATGGACCTGATAAATAGTCCTCCTTCAGTTAAAGGAGATGTTCCGGAGAAAGTGTAGAGAGGGAAGGATGTTTCATATGATTATGTAAGGGTGTTTGGTTGGATAACATTGGTGCACATCCCAAAGGATGAGAGAAGTTTAATACCAAGACAAAGCTGTGTATCTTCTTTATGAGGACTTTGGTTATATAGCTTTGGGATTTGATGAATAAGATTGCTAGAACCTCTGATGTGGTATTTTTGAAGACCAAATAGTTGGAGACAGAGAGGAAATAAAAGAGAACAAGTTCTATTGTGAGATTCTTGTGAATTTGGATTCACCTGTAGAGCCTCAGTTTAAAGATCTATTAAATAACGCATACCTTCTCAAAGATATTTCATTCATGGGCATGTGTTGATCGCTAATGGGAGGGAGCCTGGAAGTTATCAACAAACTATGTCTGATGAGCAGAAAGAAGAGTGAGTCAAAGCAATGAATGAGGAGCTGAAATAAAATATCACACGGTTGATTAAATTTTATCCAGCAAAAAGCAAAAAATCACATTTGATTTGGTGAAGTTGGCTAAAGGGAAGAAAGCTCTTAAGAATAAATGTGTTTACCAGTTGAAGGTAACATAGAGTAGCTCACAGCCACAGTACAAGGCGAGGATAGTTGTGAAGGGATTCAATCAAAAGAAAGTGGTTTCCTGTGAAGAAATATTTTCACCAATGGTCTAAATGTCATTTATTTGAGTTGTTTTCAGATTGGCAGCCACTACTTACGTGAAGATTGAGCAATTAAATATCCAAACAGCCTTTCTACATGGGGACATAGAGGAAAAAACTGTATGGAGCAGTTCAAGGAATTTGTCATCTAAGGTAAAGAGCAACTAGTCTATAAGGTGAAGAATAGCTTGTAAGGGCTTGAACAAGCTCCAAGATAGTGGTATCGAAAGTTTGGCTCTTCCATGAAGGATCATGGGTACAATAAGATCCCTTTTTACCATTGTGTTTTTGTGAAGAAATTTTTTGATGATGATTTTATTATTCTCTTGCTTTATTTGGATGGTGCGTTGATTACTAGTCATGACACAAGAAGATTGCTGGTTTGAAGAGAGTTTGAGCAAATCTTTTGCTATGAAGGATTTGGGTCCAATAGAGCAAATTCTTGGGTCTGACTGAATTATCTGTGATAAGAAGAGGAGAAAAGTTTGGCTATCTCAAGTACCTTAAAGCAGAAACGTTGAACCTGAGTAACTCAAAACTAGTTTTCTCTTCAGTTGTTGGTCACTTCTAATTGAGCTCTAGTCAGTGCTCTACAAATGAAAAAAGGGAAGAAGTGCAGTGGATTCCTTGTGCTGTTGTGCATCAGCCATGGTTTTTGGCTGACGGACATACCCTATAGTATATACAAGACTAGGCATTGCTCATGCAGTTAGTGTGGAAAAACAATTTCTTTCTAATTCTGGCAAAGGGTGTTGGGCTGCAGTTAAATGGATGGTCAGGTATCTTAGAGGCACTTCCAGAGTGAGTTTATGTTTTGAAAATGGGGTCATTGTTGGTTGGTTATATAGAAGCTGATATGGATTGGCAGGTGATGTGGATTTTAGAAAATCAACTTCAGGGTACCTGATGACCTTTCCCTGGGGAGCAATGACGTAGCAATCTAAGTAGCAATAATTTGTTGTTTTGTATTCTTCCCACAGAGGCTAAATATTGCAGCAACATAAGCAGGGACTCACTTTGGATGAAAAAGTTTTTAGAAGAACTAGCCCTCAAGCAAGGAAGGTATGTACTTTATTGCGATACTTGAAGTGTCATTCATCAATGGAAACTAACTGAAGTGGATGATCAAATCCTTGTATTAACGGGGCTTTGCACATTTGGATGTGGGTTTTTAACTAGAGAAGTGAAAAAATATGCCCTTGGAATAGGTTGAAGTAATAGTCAAGGTTATACATGCTTACAATTCTTCTGCTATAATCAGCTTAATGATTAGTTGGCATTACATGGCTAAAACAATGGATAAAGATCACTGGAGAGATTCAGCGGAGATGACGTTTCTGTTGGAATTACGTATTTTGCTTGCTTATTATTTAATATAGATGTTTTAACAAAGATGAGGTTCACCGAATGCTACAGCTCAGTGAAGTTCTTTACTGAGTTATATGGGACACGAGTCTGCTAATTAATTTCACTTGGTCAATGAAATCATTGTAGCCCCCAGCCTGCTGATTTGTGTTTTTCCTAAATACTAATTGCCGTGTCAGTTATAGTCAAGACTGTTGCTCATTTTTGCTGCCCGCTTGTAAGTAATAACTTTCTCCTTTTTAGTACCTGGACATAACTGATTTGGGTGGCCGGAGATTTAAGCTCATCCTTATAAATTTTTAACTGATTCGTTTCATTGCTTATTAATCCCTTGAGTTTTAGTGGTTATATATTATTGATGTCATGTTGCTCCTGAAGATCGTTTAAGGATGACTGCCCTTGTTAGTTAGGTTGTAGTTAATTGTCCGATAGTAGTTAATGAGCAGCAAATCTGTGGAACATTTTGTAGGGGGAGCAGGACAGGAAGATACAGAAGCTAACCCGGCAACTGGAGCGCGCACACTGGAAATGTGAAGTCTACCGGGCCAACTTAATCTCAGTTTTGAAAGACATTGAGCAGCAGAAGTTACAGCTGACAGTTCAAGTTCAAAGTGTAAAGTTAGGCATGAAAAGCTAATCCCCCCCGAGTTTTTCCCAGGCAACTAAAGTGAAATTGGATTGCCGACAGAATGTAACACCACCAAACTTATGGATTTGTACACAGCTGCTTTGCCATGGTTTTGGGAACCTTGTCATGACAATGACTGGATCTTGGTGGCGGTCCTAAAAGCGTAGTTTTAAGTTTTAGCCGGGAAGTGTGGATCATTTATAGCGGTGTGCTGCTTACAAAGAACCATCATCAGGGGAAAAGTACAACTTCCAAGTCTGCATCTCCAATTCATTCATCAAACCCCAAAACCCTTCTTACGTGCAAACTCCCTTATTCTCACCCTAAATTCAATGCCCTCCCCAGATGAAATTGCTCTCTGTACGTGTAGAGGTGTGATAACTTTGTCAAAATTTGCAAATGAAGTTATATCTTAGTGAAAAATACAAGCCATGACATCTCTTACTAATGACCGTGCAACCTCATCTTTTCGTTCATTTTATGGATATGATGTTGATAATAATTTCCACAAATGACGACAATATATACCACCTTCCCCCTTTAAAGTTGAATTTCTAAGACAAAAGAAATGAGGCGATTTCTTACAACCTAGAATTTTTTTTGTAACTAAGCTGCCTTCACAAAGCGTGAATCTAGTGCATGGGAACAACTTTTTTTAATCGTAAAATATAAGCAACTAGAGTGGAATTTTTTCTCTTAACGGAATTTCCCCATGCAACTGTAATTTATGGTAAATGGATGAAACGGGCTTGAAGCGTATCTTAACACGCCCCCCCCCCCCCCCCCGCCCCCTTCTTTTTTTTTGGTTTATTGGTTAATTAGTTTCATAGACTGGGTTCCTCTTCCACATTACAGATATGCTAATGGCTGAACAGTTTTCTTCACCTTTAATTAATCAAACGTCAAGGTAAAGGAACTATATATATGGTTCGTTAATGCATTAGCAGACCCTGTAGTAGCTGGGCTGAACCTCAATAAAAAATACTCAGGCCCAAGCCGGAAGTGAGGGCAGTTAGCAGCCCACGCGCACCTCATTACTGGTTCATGAAATTTTAATTTGACCGATAAAATTAGCCAAATGAAACAAATAAACAAGCAGAGTAGCAATATATAGAGACTACAAAGTAGATAAAAATGAAGAGGGGGGGCGAGGGGAGTCGCGAATGCAAGCTGGTGTTGTGATCAGAGTATTCTCAGTTTAAGATCAGGATAGCCGACCCTCGCTTTGTGCCTCTCAAAGAGGTCTTGAAGCGCTTCAACGAAGCGACTATGGACCTCGTCGACCTTGAAAATGGACACAAGAAAAAGGCAAGAGAGGAAGAGTTAGCAAAGCATATAAACGTCAGCCTCAAAATGGCCGTCTTCACTTGCAAGCCCCTCGGGCTGTGGCATGTACTGCATTTAAGTTTTGCAATAAAGGTAGCAAGTGCTCAATCTTTGATTAGTATGGGCAGAGAAGTAAAACCATAAACTAGAAATATAAATGGAAAGTAAGGATATTGGGGTTGACAGTTCTCCTTGAACATGTGGCCAAGGCAAAAGCCATTTACACTAAATTAGTTAGTTCACCTTACTCTCGAGTTAACACAGACTGACGATACAATCCTAATTCATGTTGGAGGAAGAAGTATAAAACTCCGAAATTTCATATCAAGGGAGACAAATTGAGTGTGCCTGTGTGTGTGTGTGAGGATTTGTGAATCATCAAGATTTGTGCCTAAGGTGGTGTGTTTCCCTGGGAGTTGGACATGGAAAGATGCAGTCTTGCATGAACAAAGTGTGGCAACCAATGATGAAATTACCATAACGAATACATCCAGACAAAAACAATGTATGGACAAAACCTAACAGATGAAATGGTGCAACGAGCAGCACTGTTACCTCTTCCATGGAGGGTTGCGGATTTTTCTTGACTTCAATTGGTCTACCAACCACCACATTCATTGGATAGCGATAGGGAAGGGGAGACCTGCAAGGCAATGGAGTTCAATCAGTTGCACAAACTATCCTTCTGTTCTGATTTATCTAAGAAGAAATAGAAAAGTTCTCTTAGAACTGCATCCTGAGCCAGTCACAATTTTCTGGCACCAAACCTACCCTATCTCTGTAGTTTGAATAGTTATGAGGCCATGGTCTTTTACTTGAAACATTACAAGTAATGCATAAAAGTTACTATTCCACATGATCAGTTGATAAAGATATATATGTGTATATATATATAATTGAGGGCAGGCTTGATAGTATTAGTCAGGTTGCTCCTTTGTGATTAGAAGGTCACAAGTAAGTTGTGGAAACCTCTTCACAAAAAACTAAGCAGAAGGTTGCATATACGAATACAACTCTACTCCAACCTTTGCGATGTGGGGAGCCTCATGTACTAGGGATACCTTTTCTCATTTACTATACAATTAATCAGGCCAAGTTAGCTATACGCACTGGTCCAAGTCTCGGTAATGTGTTTTCCATTTCATGGTGTTCTTTAAACATCCTCTGATGCACTCAGGTATCAAAGAAAATCCCTTTTTGCTTCAAAAGGGATGTGCCTTTTGAAAAATAAATGTACTAAGTTTTAATATAACAATGGAGAAAAGAACAAAAACTATTTTAAATTAGTTAAAATAAGTTTGTTTTTGGGAAAATAGTTAAAAAAAACCAAACTTTTTTTTGCAACTTTTTCCAATTGTTTCAATTTTGGCAATTATATCCAATTGGCTCAATTGGGTGCAATTTTATCCAATACTTGAAATTGATTTAGAAGGCGTGTGTCAATGTTGACGTGGCATGCCAGATGTTATTTGATAATAATATTTGTGGAACCCACATGTACCCATAAGTAAAAAAAAAAGAAGAAAAACTTCATGATTGTGTCACCAGTCATCTACGTTGATTGTTCACATTCAACGTAGATGACTATGGTGACACAATCATGAAGTTTTTTTTTCTTTTTTTTACTTATGCGTACATGTGAGTCCCACAAATAGTATTATTAAATGACACCTAACATGCCATGTCAGTATTAACACAAGTCTTTTAAATCGATTTTAGCTATTGAATAAAATTGCACCAAATTGAGCCAATTAGGATATAATTGTCAAAATTGAAACGATTGGATAAAGTTGCAAATTCGCAAAAAGGTTTGGGTTTTTTTTGCTATTTGCCCTTTGTTTTTCTCAAGTTGTCCACTCTTGTGGAGCAAGAAACTCAATTGACACTATTCATCAGGATCACCACTAATCTATTAGTTGTGGCATGTGTACTATCCCCCTGGATCAAGCTTGAAATGTTCAGATAAGGTATAGCAGCCAGCAGAATGAGAGCAAAATCCACAATAGAAAGCCATGCAGAAGACTTTGGATACAGTCTGCAAAACCTTGCAATATTGCTTAAGATCCAAAGAAGCAGTTCCCACATCTAAATGTGGACCAAAGAGTAATAGTAAATTGATTAAGAATATAAAATGTCCTTGTTACTTGGGCAATTAAATGAAAAATTGCTTCACAATAATGCTCTCTGCTGTCACAATGAATAAAGAAAAATTGAACATACCCAAAAATTCCCCAAAAGATAATTGGGGTGAATCTAATGGCTCTAGCAAATTGCATGTACAGTTTTCCACCAGGCTTCCACCACTTATAGACATGTGACTGCAGTAGAATGGGGAGAGAAGGTGAGAGATCATGTCTGTCTAGTGCAAAAACAAATCCTTAGAAAATCTTCTTTATGAGTAGAAAAAAATTCAACTAAAAAAAAGATGCTAAGAAGACCATCGAGGAAGGATAGATATAAAGGAGGCAAGCTAGCAGTTATTTAGATGGGCTCAAGCTACACATAATGTTATGTAATACACAACAAACTGATTTATAGCTAACATATTAAGGATTTGAATGAAGTATGCACAACAAAAAGAAGAGAAAAACAAAGGCAATACAAGCAAAGAAAAAGTGTCAATAGTTAAACCCTAAAAAAACAGGAGGAATCAGTACCTGACCAAAACAAAAAACTGGGACTAATGGTCGTCCCAACTCCATAGCTATGCGTACAAATCCTCTTCTTGACTTGAGGAATGCAACCTACAAATGAAGAGAGAATAATATGAAGCTAGAGCAAATATCCACAAGATAAAGGAAGGAGCTAGGGAGAACTCAAGTTGGAATTAAAACAAATAAACTGCCAACCTAATAAGCACAAGATGCATGTGCCTATTAGATGCTTGCACTTATCATACACCTTCAACACATGAGAGTACTTCTAAATGTATCCTTGTAACTTTAGTTTATTTTTAACCTATACCCTTCTCTCACATGGAGGACAAATGTGCCTCCTGCTTAATACTTTGGAAATTTGAAGTATTAAGAAGATAACTTAATATCTAGCAATAAAACGAACAGTTATTTTCTTCAACCTTTTAATCTTTAAGAACTTCAAAATCAAAACTTGTAATGGATATATGTGCAGAATTTTTAAAAATAGTTAATTCTTTTATTTATTCTTATTTTCTAATTTCAATATGCAGACTGAACATAATCTTTCTTATTATTTTTATATATGCATGAAAAAATTTCATTTTATGATATTTGATAAATTATAACACTATTTTTAATGTAAAAAAAATGAAGAAATTGGTTTTTTTCCATGTCGTGTTCTTACTTTCTTAAGAATCTTCATATCATCTATATATTGTCTTGTGTTCTTACCCATGCTTCTCAACCTCCAGATCAAAAGCTCTTTCATTGGGATGGATAGTTCATGTCCCCTGTGGCGTTATGGGCAGTCACAAATTATAATCCCATCAAAAGTCAGAGACACTATTTAACTCCCAAGGAGTATGATCTGTGTGGTAAGAGAGAGGCTTTAAGGTCCAGCAGTTTGTTCTGAACAAGAAAAATGAAAGTTTTTAAGATTTGAAAGATGGCCATTGTCCCTGAGCTCATCTAGAAGCACAGGCTTATGACCTAATTTGTCAGTATGAGTCAATCAATGAAAGATGGTGATGCGACCCCATGGTGACGATAGCCCCAAAGCCCTCAGTCCACATCTCAAGTGCACGCACATGAATGAGACAATAACCAAACAGAAGTACTACAGAATGCTTACCATTATGAGTCCTATATAGAAAGAATTCCAAATGGAAGAGAGAGTACACAATCTCACATGCAGAAAACTAGATAAACTCAAATCTCGCATTCAGGATAGAGGATCATTTAACATGCAAGCTAGGAAAGTTAGGAGAAGTTTTGAATGGTCAAAAGCAAACTAAATGTTAATATCATTAATATCTAAATATATTTATGGTAGAACAACAAATATAAGAACTCAAATGATTATTAGTTATAAGATAAACCTCAGAACCACGTTCCATGTGAATTATCTCTTGCACTCCGCCTGGCACTATGATGCAACTATAACCAGCTGCCAAGAGGGAGACAAAATTTTTCCTTGATGCGGGTGCAAGTCCCAACCAAGTCCATATATGCCTGAGGAATGGTGTGTAGAAAACCTGATTTTTGTTTCAATGGGTAATCAACACAGTTAATAAATACACAAAGATGAGCATCTCTCCATGAACTTTACAACGGTTCAAGCACTAAGGTCGGTTATCTTACAGCGGTACTTGCAAGAACCTTAATTTTTGGAAGAGGCATAAAGCCTGTGAGGTCAGCAAGTGCAACAACACCAATGGGCAACACTGAATGTGGTTCATAGCCAAAAACTGCATGAACATGCTTATTTCTTTTACTAGGGGAAAACAAGAACAAATAAACTAGAGCCATCAGCAAAAAAGTAAACTCAAAGCCCAACAAATCAGTACCTACAGTATAACAGAAGACAACTTATGCAAGAGTAAAAAAAGAAATCTAATCATGCATACCTGACTTATAATACAGTAACAAATAGAACATATTCATCAAGATTGGGGCAAAGCAGCACATTAAAATCCATTTTTCAGTTGGTTGGATATATAAGCATGGAAAAATATTGCACTTCAAAAGCAGATAGGTTGCCAGATTAAATTATTCAGCCAGGGAGAGTTGGGATGCATCAGGAGCAAGAACTTAACGTAAGAAAAGAGAAGGAAACATCACCATTACTACATTGCAATCAAAAGCAAAATCAATGCCTTACCCAGACCATGATATACTCACATCAGGGGCATGACCCATTTATGTTGTTTGCCTTTTTTTTCTTTTTTTCTTTTTTTTCACTTGTCTTTCGTCTCGGTCAAGCATTCCTATGCTTAGCAAAGAGGTAGTAGCATTTAGTGTGGCAACAATGAGATTTTCCAGATAAACCAGCAAATTGAGGGCAAGCCTTGGTAGCAAAAGTAAGGTTGTTCCTTTGTAATTGGCAAGTTATTAGGTTATGAAAAGGGAAGGGACTCTTCGGAAAACAAAGGTAAGACTACATAGGAAAACGAGCCTCCCTCAATCCTCATTAAGCAGAGAGCCTTGTGCATTGGGAATGCCTTTTCTTGTTTCTCATTTAGGTTGCAAGCTTACACACAGAATTGCAACTTTCTGTAAATCCAGAAAATTGGCTTCAGGGATGACAACATTTTCCAATCTTACAGAAGTGAATGATGATATTGAAAATTCTAAAGATGAAAACTCCATGGAGAACAAAAGCGACTCAGCAGAATATGATCTTTCTAGGGTGTGTTCAAGCAAAGCATTGATAAGAGGAGTTTTCTTAAAGAATGAAAAGTTGGCTAGAGCCAAGATTATCTGACATGGAACCTCCCCAAAATCTTCATTAGCTTAATGACTGACTTGTGCTCTATTCATTTATTTCATTAACACCACAACCTGCAGCTCCATCCATGAGATCCTATTACTGGCACCAAGACATCAAAATAACATGCAAAGCTTCCACCAATATCAATTTATGCCTTTCGAAAATGGAATGTACCTACAAACCTTATGCACCACCTGATGTCATTACAATCAAATATTGGACTTTACCACTAAGAGGGTGAGCCTTGATGGCAATGGTGAGGTTGCTCCTTTGTGACCGATAGGTCATGAGTTTAAGTTATGAAAGCAGCAACCTGAAAATAAGGGGTAAAGTTGAAAGGAGAAGGTTGTGTACAACTATGATCCTTCCCTGTCCCGATGTTTAGAAAGTGCTAAGCGCTTTTACGTACTGAAGGCTTACAAAGCTTAAGTGCAAAGCGAAGCAAATGCTTACGCAAAATGAAGTGCATATAAATTAAATAAAGATAGTTTTTTAAAAAAGCAATCATTAGAAAAAACTAATAGGAATGATGGCTGTAAATTTAACAAAAGATCAGATACCATTTTTCATTTATATTTTATACTAGTTTACAAGTTCATAGAACCATAGCAAAAACCCATAGGGTACATATGAAAGGATATAATTTTGTTAATTGTTGGTCCTAAAGGAAAGACAATCTGGTCTAAACTTTCAGTTGAAAGAATTGGAATATGCTAAGGCTTCTTTTTAATTTTTATTTTTTTATGGGAGAGTCTTCTTTTGTTTTTAGTAGAAGTTTGGCAAAAAAAAAAAACCCATGTTATTTCATTAACATGATTTATACATAGGATCAAATAGAAGAATAAGGAAACGAAATCATCCTTAATTTACAACAATCCCCAATTAATCAACCTCTAATTTACGGCAATCCCCAATCCATCAATTCCTAATTTATAATCAATCAACAATCCCTAATTTACAACAATCAAGAATTAATCATCAATCCTTAATTTACATCTTTCGGGAATCAATCATCAATCTCTAATTTACACCTACTTGGAATCAATCATTAATCCCTAATTTATAACTAGGAATAATTAGCAACCCTGAACTTACACCTAATTACATGCTTCCTTCAATATTTTTTGCTTGGTAAAAACAACTGAGTCTTTTTTTTTTTTAAACAAATGTATATATGATTTTATTTAGATTTTTTTAAGATCTAATAACAGCTTTTTTGAGGTAAGCATTCCATACAAGCAGCCAAACTATTGCAAACATTTAAACAAATTCAACCGTTCATATTGTTTGATTTAAAAAAAAAAAACCCAAGTTTATTTTTGAAGTGTACTTTTTTGCACCTTGGAACTCAGGTAAAAGTACAACTTAAGTGCACTTTAATCGCGCTCAGCTAAAGTTGTTGAGCTTCATAGAGAAAAAAGCCCCAAGCAGCTAAAGTTGTTGAGCTTCATAGAGAAAAAAGCCCCAAGCATGCTGTGCTTTGTGCTTAAAGCACACTTTTTTTAACACTGCCCTAACCCTCATAAAGCAGAGTCTCACATTGAACATGCCCTTTATTGGATGCATGCCCAAGCAAGGCAGAGATATAGACACTAGCTTCTAAAAGAACAAAAGCTACCTGCTTGTTTATTTCTATTTCTATTTCTATTTCTTGTTTTCTGGCTTTCTGAATTACTTCCCGCAATTTTCTTGAATTTGTAAAATTCTTCTAATTAATGCAATTGACTTTTCCTGGAATTTTAATTTCAAGGAGAAAAGCGTAAACAATTGCCAAGTTCCTGTTGAATTTTGGAGGAGAAACTTTGCAAAAGGAAATATTCTTTTTCTATATTCGTGAAACATGTCTACTTCACTGGCATGGTCTAAAAACTAGTAGGCAGGATTCTTTAGTACGCTACTCTTAGAATTCTTCCTCATCATGCATTATGATTTTATCAAAACACAAACTTTTAAATATTTAATAACCACACACTCCTAGGTGCATAATTGATCTGAACTTCGTTTTAGCAAAGGTACCACCATTCATCAGTTCCATTTTGATTGATATAAAGTTAATCTCCTGCAGTTGGTCTATTTTATGTGATTAGGCTTTTCCTGGAACCTTAATTTTCCAGGAGAAAAGCTCAAGCACACTACATGGTCCATTTTGATCAAAATAAAGTTGATCTTCCTAAATTGGTCAGTTTCAGTTTCCCATCAATTTCACTGTTCTCCTGCGTAAACAGACCAAAACACAGCATCCAACTGGAAAAATGACTATTAATGAAGATTGCACACTTCATGAGAAGCGGTCTCGTATTTCAGGAAGACTAATTAATACGATTTTCAGGAATCAATTCAGTAAACAAGAAGCGGGACAAAGAAGCTAACCATAGGCCTGATCCGGATCGAAGGCTTTAATATCCTCCACATGCAGAGTGACTGGAAAATAACCACAAGCATGCTTGCAGATATACCTGAAATCCATTGGATCATCATCATCATCATAACCATTTCAGTAGAAAAACCAAATCCTCACTGAAACATTTCAGTAGAAAAACCAAATCCTCACTGAAACACACACACGCACACTCGGATTCAAAGTCGCTGACCTCGATAATCTCCGGCCCCATTTACTCCTATCGTCCATCGGAATCACCATAAATATCACGAGCGACCCTAACACCCTGATTATAACACAAAACTTCACATCATTACACGCCTAATCAGATATATTTTAGCATTCAATTTCAGAAAGCGAGAACGAACGCGAAGAACTTGGGAAGGGGAAGGAAGAAGAACGAAGCCAAGACGACAACGACGTTGAAGTGGATGCCCCCAAGCCAAACAATCATAGCCAGTATCGAGCGTATCACTGGGCCTTCCGAGCCTCTGAACTCCGCCAGCTGCGGCTTGACCGCCCCGCCGTCGGCCCGCTCCGCCGCCATCGAGACTCTCCCCGAATGTTCCAACACTTTCAACAAAAAAATGCAAATCCAAACATAAGCATATACATGTACATGCATATATGTATACAGATGCAAATCCAAGATCGCTCTTTCGGCATGGTCTTGGCGGCGGAGGTTTCGAGTCACTTCGGGAGCATCGTCGGATCGGGCCAATGGCCAGTCGGAGCCCGCCAATCAGATTCGTTTATCGCGGGGGCGGGGGTTTGGTCAAGTGCAGTATTCACGTGTCGGCACGTGATGGATGGCTGGAGCCTACTGTAGTCTTAACCGTAGGGAACCAGCCCTCCCAACAAGTGACGTATTATTTCGGTTTTTCTTATTTCTTCCGACGCCGAGCTGCCCGAACTCAACACGGGCATAGCCACAGGGTTTTTTTTTTCTTTTTTTTTTAGTTTTCAATTTTTATAGAGAGTTTTGATAATTTTATCATTTTATTATTTTTTACAATTTTTTATCAAAATATTACCCCTTTTTTTATCAGTCCAAAATTATTTATGAAAATATTATTTTTTTTATTAGTCTAAAATACTAATTTGTTAATATCTAAATTTTTGACTTTAAAATATCTATCATTGGTCATAGCTTTTTTAAGAAATTAAAAACAAAAAAGGCATTGATATTAAAAATATAGTTTTTTATACAATACTTTTATGGGAATAAAGTAATTTTTTGTACACTTAATTTTGACATTCAGGGTAATATATATTTTATATTGATATATTAAATATTTATATTAATATGATATATTAACATACAAATGTCACTTCAACCGTCAAAATTAAATGTCCAGAAAAATATGAAAATACCCAAATGGGATTAAATACCAATTGTTTTAACGATTTTAGTTAAATTTGGAATCATAACTATTTTTTACTAAGTAATGTTGTTGAAATTTGGATGAGGTTAGACTAAATTGGCCAAAAGAAATTTAAGGAGAACCAGCTGATAGTTAAATTAAAAATTGATGTGATTTTGAGGTAGTGGTTACAAAAATACAGATGGAGTGCTTGGATTGAATAAGAATACAAGATGATAGTACTTATCATATAGGATTGTTTTATATTTAAAGGAAATATTTAATTTTGATATTTTTATTAATATTTTGTATTAATGTTTCATATATTTATATTGATATAATATATAATACAAGATGTCAATAATAAAAGTGTCAAAATTGAGGATTTAAATAGCAATTTTCGTATACTTAAAAATGATTGACATTTAGTGAGTGGTCAGCATTGAGTTTGAGTATGAATATTGTTGTGGTTATTGCATTGTGAATGTAGTGTTGAGTATGAAAGATGCATTGCCAGACGTGTTCTCAGATGCAGATGCTCCAAATCAACCTTCACATGCGTTGGTGATTGTCCCGAAAAGAACTCTTGAATTGGTTGTGGGAAATGACAAGGGAGTGGCAGTGGCACAAGTTCCCATGTTTATAACATATTTACGTTAACTTTAACGTAGATTGTTATATTGTTTGTGTCTGATAACATAATAATAATTTGGCGTGAATAATTTGAGAGAGAGAGTGTGAGGCCATAGAAGGTGGTGAGGCCCATCCTCTGCTAGCCTGCGACGGGCAACAGATCAACTCTCTGTTACATTAACTGCCTTCCAATTCATGATTCTGGCCAGCATGGCCAAACAGTGGGGGAAGATGACAGTTCCCAAATGGGATAAACATGACGAACAAGGAGATATACTTTCAACCCGTGAGCCTATTGCTCCTTTATTTGGTTTTGGTGTGATTCTTATAGAGGTGATTTGGATTTAAAGGGTAAAAACACTAATGATATTGTCAAGAAAATCTAGTAAGATATGGTTGGATGTATAGACCATATTTGATCGTTGTTGTACAACTCTATAAATTCCAAATAGGGTTCAGGATTTTCCAGCCGTATCAAGCCTAATCTCATGGTTGTGGCAAAGAATAAGACGGGATCGAGCAGCACACAGCACATATGAAGAACAACCAAAAAAAAGAAAGAAAAACGTACTTTCAAGACTCTCTGACGCTAATGGATCAAGCAGGAAACCAAATTCTTAGCAGATTGTGGCTGCCATCAACTTTGAGGTCCATTCATGATTTCTAGCACTGGACATCTCAACATCCAGTTGGAAACCAAGCAAGCCATTTCCTTTTGGCTTTTGCTTTCTTCTTTCTGCTATTATTATGCTGATTCCGAATCTTTGTTACAGAGGTCTCCTCCTGTAAGATGTGTACATGCATGGGCCATCAGAAATTAATATATAAGACTTTAGAATAACAGAATTCCAGCACCATTAATTAATTAATCTCTAGTTACTTACTTGAATTAGGACATGCTCTGACCTTTTTTCAACAGTTCTAGTTACCTCTTCATCTGGCTTTGCAACAGATGATGAGCCTGAGCTGTGGCCAAACTTTTCAGGTAATGGAATAGTGGAAGAACTTGACCTTGAAGTGTTCCCTTCATCCATGTCCAAGCCCAGCTGCATGAGAAAATAAATTGAAGCAATACCAGGAACTAGAGACACCCAAAATAAATGTAATCAGTAGTTCAGATTTAAGAGCCATTATTGCCAAATTAAGATCCGAAAAAATAAAATTGCAATTTCATTAATTTGTTAGATGAACAATTAACCTGTAACACTCGCATCTCAAGCTTGTCCAGTCGATCCATCAGCGTGCCTTTGAGATAAACTTGTTCGAGTGCGTTGGAAAGGTTTTTGCCGTCAACTTCTTCTGGTTTTATATCTTCAGTAACTGGTGTCGATGAATGCCTTCTGGGTAAGGTATGCTTCTCTTCCAGAAGCTGCAGCTGCAATTATATACGCCAAATAATTTTCACTGGAAATATATATATATATATGTATACATGTGTAAGAAGAAAAAAACTGAAAAGTTGCAGTACCAAGCGTTCGAGGCGATCCAATCTAGGCAGAACTGGCAAGGGTGTACTGGCTGTGGCTGGTTCCTGCTGGGCTAACTGATCTGGCTCCATTGGTTCAGTTGAATCAGCTCAGCTCCTGCTAAGAGGTAGTTGCAGACAGACCCTTCAGTTTCTCAGACCTTTCTATCACTTTCCTGGGCATATAAGCATATATCATTTCAAAGGTTGGTTTTTCTGAGTCTTGCCCAAGAGATTTCAGTTTCTTTTTTTAGGAGGGGCAGAGAGATAAGGATGTGGACACTGCTTCTGTAAGTGCCAGCGCAGCTTTCAACATGGAGGAAGCTGTTGAGATTTTTATGCCAGAAGAAGTCATGCAAAGTTGGCTTACCATAACTCTCTTGTCACTACTCTAGCAATTCTTATATATCCATCATATATTTAATATAGAATAATGTAAGCCAAAGCATATTTATGTATTAAGAAATAGAAGAACCCATTATATATAGGAATATATATATTTACACAAAGAAACTAATATCTTTATAGACATTTTATATTACCAAAAAAAAAAATATCATCAAATTCTGTACAAAAGTGAAGATGGGAAATGGTTGAAGATTGGGGACTGGATAATGGACTTCACAATAATGCCAATATTAGTTAGAAAATTGGAAATCCTTAATCCAGCCTCCTATCCTATCTTCTGACTGAGTACTAAATACTAGATCTTTCCTTCTCCCCAAATGTTCAAGATCTAAAACTTCTTCATACAGAGTCCAAATACCATCCATTAGCTTTCATATCGTATGAAGTAGCAGGTGTAGCAGATCATATATTCAACTGTAAATTTTAAAAAGTCCTATATAGATTAGGAGAGTTGCCTTTAGAATATTTGTGACTTCAGTCAAAGAGTTATTTTGATGACCCTTAATTAATAATATAAATAAGTATTAATTTTTTTAAAATTTATTTTCTTTATTTTTTTAGATGAAAAATCACTAATTAAATTTTTGTATTCAAGTTTAGAAAGTAATTTTTTTTTTAAATTGATAATATAGAGAAGAGAAAAAAAATCTAAAAACGTAAGAATTGAATAAACAAAAAATGTGGAGAGTCCACAACTCTGCAAATTAAAAAGTCATCTATTTACTTTCATTTTTGTTTAATATCTAAATTAGTGCGGATTCCCTAAATGAAATTTTTGCCATTCAAAGAATCGTTTTATTAAATTAATCTCTTAAAATAATATCACTTTTTGCCTTTATTTTTTACGTTGTGTTACTAATTTACACTTTATTATTAATTGTCTAACATTAAAAAATAATTTATAAACTTAAAGAGTTTGGGGTTTTCTCCTTCCAAGTGGAACAACAAAATAAATAAAACAAAAATTCAAACAAAAAACTATCATAACATAAAATTAATGATTTTATATCCCAAAAGATAAAAAAAATAAATTTTAAATAATTAATAATCAGAATTATGATTTTGAACCCCTCTTTTTTGGGGCCTATACCTTGAGCAGGCAATTAGAGTATCAATCATTTTTAGATTAAATTAATCAATCCTTGTAAATTTGGGAGGAGTTGTTGTCACATGTCTAATTTTGATTGAATTATTACACCAACTGTGGGAGATAAAAGCAGGGCATTTTAAAACAAATCTTCTGAAGATAGTTTTCAGAATCAGGATCATAGTATTCTCAGTTGAAGATCCCCATGGCCAACCCTTGCTTTGTGCCTATCGAAGAGGTCTCGGAGCGCTTCAACAAATTGACCGTGCAATTCATTTACCTTCAAAATAGGACAAAGGAGGAGGGGGGAAGCAGTTAACAAAGATATGAAAGTTGGCCTCAAAATGTTAAGAGTTTGCTTGCAAGCCAAATTTGCAATGACAAATGCTGCATTTAAAGTATACATCAGAAAACTAAAATTAAGAATCTTTAGATTATTCGTCATATATTAAAAAATAATCGAATAAATCTTTAGGGTGCTCAAATAAGTCCTTTGATTACTCGAGTAGGCTTCGAGAGTCTTCCATTTACTAGAGTAAGCAGCCAATCTTACTCAAGTAAGCTGTCTATTCTTCAACTTACTTCAACATCCTTTTTTCCAGCAAAGACATTAGATTTGACATTTCCCTTTGAACATGTGGATGAGGATGATTGTGCATGCCTTAGATTCAAGCTAAGGAGAGGAAATCACGTCTAAATATGAAGTATGGCATAAAGCTCCAAAAGTAAATAACAACAGTGAGCCTAATCAATTGTTACACGTACGAACGTGTGTGTGGATTTATGGGCATTTCATTTGTTTCTCCACACATGTAGTTATTTGGGAATTACTTTTTGTTTTGCTTCTTTCTTTTTTAGCACAAGCTGTTTAGAAACCAGAGTTTTTTGGATTTTTTTAGTATAAAAAGAAAAAAAGAACCCTCAAAATTTTGTTCTTTTTTGCTTTTGATTATTGGCCATTTTAAGAAATATATTTTTCTAACTTTTTCATCACCAGCAATCAGAAAATAGGAAATTGCCCCTTCTAACTTCTAAGCCTACACAATCTACTACCAAAAACAAAAAAAGAAGTAAATGAAAGCAGCTATTTTGATTGCCTCTTCTAAATTTTTACTCCTAAATGCACCAATAAACTATGCTTAAGATGGTGCAATGCGCACTAATACCTCTTCTGTGGAGGGTCGTGGATTTTTGTTAACTTCAATTGGTCTACCAACCACCACATCCACCGGATACTGATAGGGTACGGGAGACCTGCAAGAGAAGAATAGGGATGGAGTTCAATCAGGCACAAACCACTTATGTTCTGCTTTACCAGTATATATAATAACATAGAAATTCTCCCAGAACTGCATGCTGAGGCCACAGCCAAATTTTTTGGGCACCAAAAATCCCTATTTCTGTACTTTTAACAGACAGGATGCAGCCTTTTTTTTTTTCCTGGAAATGTTAGAAGGCATGCAAATTGTCCTTGGACTTGGGGTAGATCTTTTACAGTGGTCTTTGGTTCAGGCTATTCTATTCAATTCAAGGATCCTTTCATGCCTCACGTTCTTCTCAAATTGTCCACTCTTGTGGAGCAAGAAGCTTAATTAACATCAGTCATCTGGATATATAATCTACTCAGTTGCAGTATGTAAATGTCCAACAGATGAGTTTGAAGGTCTCACAAAGCTGTTCAGATGAGGAAAATGGTAGTTAACTGATGTTGGTTAGCTGAATGAGGACAAAGACCTTGCCCAAATCCACAACAGAAAGCCCGTCAAAATAATAATAATAAACGAAAGAAAACAAACTGCTGAACATAGTCCACAAAACCTTCCCATATATTGCGTATAATCTGAAAAACTCCCACATCTTAATATGAATCCACTCGTAAGGTAGATATAGCAGATAAATAGATTAAGTGCAGCCTTGACGCTTGGTCACTAAAGAAATGGCAATAACATGAAAAAATTGCTAAACAAGTATGCTTCATGGTCAAAACGAACGAACAAACAAGAAGTATGAATTTCAACGTACCCAAAGATTCCCCAGAAGATAATTGGAATAAATTTAATAGCTCTAGAAAGTCGCACGTAACGTTTCCCAATAGGCATCGACCACTTATATGTACGTGACTGCAGTAGAATTGAGAGAGAAGGTGAAAGATAATATTTATTCAAACTAAAGCATATCCATAAAATTAAAGATTATTTATGGATAGAAATAATTCACATGGCATAAAGATATCAATTAACAAGATACACAAAAGAAGAGAGCAGTTCTTTTTGAATCTGGGTATGCTGAGTCTTGAGACATTGTCGCAAAATAATTTCAAACTGATTCTGAGTTAGCATATTACAGATATGCATAAGGCATGCACTACAAAGTCTGCCAATGCTGTATAAGAGGGATGTCATGATAAAAATAGGCATCAATACCTGACCAAAACAAAAAACTGGGACTAAGGGCCGACCCATCTCCATAGCTATGCGTATGAATCCTTTTCTTGACTTGATGAAAGCAACCTACAAAAATAAAGTCAGACCAGTGTGAAAGGTAGCTTGGCATAATATCTGAAACCAGACAAGGAAGGGAAGGGAGGACTAAAGTTCGAGTTCAAAATAAAGAAGCCGCTGCTAATTTAATGTTACAAGGTGCAATGCCAATGTCTAGGTCTGATACCAACAGGAAACAGCCATCAGATACTATCCAAAACTTGTAAGAACACTATCAAATTATTTCTAATTTATTTGCAACCATAGCGTCGTTGGACACTTGGACATGTTCCCTTGCTAGATTCACACGGGAAAATATCGCAAGTTTAAAGAAGATAAAATCTAGTGGTAAAAGGAACAAATATGAATCAGTACTTATTAGTTCTTATTCTCTTCATCTTTTTAATTTTTAGTCTTGCTTGATTCACTTTGAAATGGATGAATTCATTTCCAATTCTGAACTTTTGTGTTTTGAATTATAAAAAAAAATTGTGGAATTGAATTTCATGCAATTTATTTTAAGACCAAAATACCTTTCATATTTCTAATCATATAACACCATATATATAAACACACACACATATATATACTTTATATACATGTGTGTGATATATATGTACACACATATATATAAACACAAGCACGCACAGAGTACAAAATCTCAAATTCAGACTCATAAGAAAAATTGGACACATATTAAGATCAGTCACATATATATAGGCTAGGAAAGTTGAGAAGTTGTTTTAAAAGTCAGCAGCAAATAAAATTTCATACTATTAATCCTCAATCTAGATACATTTATGCCAGAAACTGCAAACAAAAGAACTCAAATGATTTAAGAAATAGGAAAAACCTCAGAGCCACATTCCATATGGACTATCTCTTGCAGTCCACCTGGCACTATGATGCAGCTATAACCAGCTTCCAAGAGAGAGAGAAAATTTTTCCTTGATGCAGCTGTATATCCCAACCATGTCCATATATGCTTGAGAAATGGTGTGTAGAAAACCTGATTTTTTTTTTTTTGGGTGGGTAATTAACATATTTAATAAACACAGAAAGATAAGAATGCCTCCATGAACTTACAAGCAAGCACAAAGGGTGATTAACTTACAGTGCTATTCACAAGGAACTTAATTTTTGGAAGAGGCATAAAGCCTGCCAGTTCAGCAAGTGCAACAACACCAACGGGCAAAATAGAATGCGGTTCATAGCCAAAGACTGCATGAACATGGTTATTTCTTTACTAGAGCAAAACAGGAATAATGAGGTAGAGTTATCAATAAGAGTAAATAGCAAGCTTCTTAGAGATCACAGAAGCAGACGCGTGATTAGTATTTACTCTCCTCATGACAGAATCAACAAAGAACAGAAGAGGGACTTGCAAAAGAGTAAGACACGGAAAGTTAATTATGCAAACTTCACATAAAATACACTATACTAATTCGGCTCTCCCAATCACTACTTTCAACTTTGTTGAAGTTGTGAAAGTATTCCAATTAATTGGGTTTTCCCGGGAATTTTAATGCTTAAAAATACTAAATTATTGGTTAGTTTTTAATTTTTATTTCTTATGCTAAACCTTCTGTTGTTGACATGATACAACAGTATATTTATTTGATTAGAAATGTCGTCCTCAAATTGGTTGAATCTGTAAAAAAAAAAAAACAATCAAAGGGCCCAATGAGGTTTTCCCGTAAACACTTCAATATTTAAGTCAAACATTGAAAATAATGAAAACTGTATTAAAACCAATATTAGAGACGTACTTTTTAAAAAATGAGTGTCTATTTATTTATAGAATAGTATGACGTAATCCTAATTAGTTAAGAATTAAGATTCTTACAGATAATATCTATTTTGGCATTCTGAAACCTGTTACGGTTAGAATTCTTTATAAATAATTGTTTATCCATTTCTTGGAATATTCAGAGAGATTTTCGAATGACTGAATTATCTCATTTATGTGTTGTGCGAGACTCCCTGATTTTTGGAAAAAATTATACCTTAAAGCCCAAATAATTATTTTGAACGTTTGAGCTTTGAATGAGTTTTTACCTATAACATAATACCTTCTATTATTGATGTGCGATGCATAAAAATAAATTATAAGGGTATAGATTAAAAGAATAACTACGGAGATGAAATAGTAATGATTATAATTTCAAATTTTTCACTTCATATGATAACAAAAAAAGTAGTATAATAAAATTAAAAATATATTTAATTTTTTTTAAAAAAAATATTTCTAGTCCTTTGGACCTCATTGGCGGCCAAATATATATTTTTTTCTCAATATTTTTACATTTTTTTTGTATGATTACTCGAACTTTTTGTTATTTTAGTTACATTTCTTGACTATACATTTTCGAGTTAATTGCACAACTTAATTAAAGTGTGCAACATACGTTATTTGAAATACCCAAATTACCCTTCACGCGACCACCATCTCTGCCACAACTTCTTTTAGTTGCTTACGACAAGATAAGTGTAAATTGATGACTATGGCAAAAGGTATAAAGGTCATCGTCAGTTGGAAAAGGGAGAAGACGAAAAGACAAATGTATCAATGATGGTGAAAGGCAAAGAAACAAAGGTGTGAGTGGTGGTAAAAGGTACAAAAGCTATTGTCAACGATGGTGAAAGGTGAAAGGGCAAAGGCATCGGTCTTGACGAAAGCTAAAGAGTCGAAGGTGTCAATAGTGGTAGAAGGTAAAAAGGCAAAGGCGTTGGTGGTGGCAAGCTGACACCTTCGCCTTTTCGTCTTCTACCACCACCGACACTTTTGTCTTTTCACCTTTGAGTCTTTCTTCAGAGCCAGAAAGAATTGCCAGATAGGTTTACAGAAGCAAAATCTCGCGATATTTGCCTTGCATAAAAATCTCATGTGAAATTGTTCTTTTATCAACTCGGCTGATTCAGTTGCCTCTCCAAGTTCGTCGGATACATGATTATTCAAAAGCAAATCACCTCATTCTCTGAAGCTTCCACCTCAGTGTGGCGCCAAGCAACATCTCCGGCATACCGTTCAAACACACAGAGAACGTCTGGGATTTGGACTGGGTTCCCATCTTGGTCGGCGTAGTAAGCATCCATGAACACAGCGTTTGCAAGGCAATCAACAGTTCTTTGGAGTGAAACAGCTGACAAGATGAAACCGAATTCGCCGGCGTCGAAGAAGGTCCAGTAGTACCACTCGTGTGTAGGATCCATGTAAGGCACAAAGAGCTCGGAGAGATGCCCTTTGTATAGGATTCTCCGGCTCAGGCCTCTGTTGATGTCAAAAATTGAAGCCAGAGAGATGACGATGCCCGCCCGAACGTCATGCCGGAGGTGGAAACTCCAGTCTGCCCAGCTGTGTTGTAAGGCAAATGAGCCAATTAATTATTCTTTCAAATTCTTATTCATAATGAACTTGCAGGAGTTAACGCCCATTTTGTAATAAATTTATGGGCTCTTTTCATCCAAAATTAAGATCAAATTAATTATTACACATCTCATTTTAATTTTAATAATTTTTATTGCTTGTTGTTAAATAAAGACATTTGTTTATAATAAAAAATTCAATAAAAAGTGAAACTGGAAGAGCATAGAGGAAGGGGGCCACCCAACAGTTTCAGGCGAGAACTGGAAGAGTATAGAGGAAGGGGCTTCAGGATTTCATTGGTTATTTTGGAATATTTTGATAATGTGAGGGATAGTTTGGTCAAATTATGATCTTCTATAAGATTGTCTGGCAAGTCTTTCTGGCTCTATAGACTTTTCCTTCACCTTTTGCCACCACCACTACCTACATCTTTGCCTCTTTGCTTTCCACATTCTTTGACTAATAACAATCTTTGCACTTTTTGCCATAATTATTATCCTATACCTATCTTGTTGTTAACCACTAAAAGAAGAAATTATGACAAAAATGAAGGCCATGTAAAATGTGATTTAAGTAATTTAACGTACAAGTGTTACACGCTCTAACTCAAATATACAATTGATTCAAAAATATATAGTCTAAAAATATAAATAAAATAATAAAAAAATTAAATAATCACCAAAAAAAATAAAAATATGTATTTACCCCTCATTGGTTCTTTCAATTACTTCCCACACAATTTGAACACATGCCCCCATAAGCAGTGTGAGTGAATTAAGTAACAGGGAAACAGCTCATTTTGCATGACACGTGGGCCCAAATTTGGCAAGGATATTGAAGGACCCTGTTATTGTACGTATCCTTCTTAGCGATCAGCTGAATAATTCATATTATTTTGTATTTTTTAAAAAAATATTATATTTTATTTATTTGAAAATTTTGGATTAATATACGACTTTTAAGATTAAAAAATTTAAAACGTGTACTAAATATTTTTTAAAAAAATTCAATTAAAAAATTTATCTAAAAAAATTCAACTATCCTCCTGCGCAAAAAACATTTCATTTCTGCCTTTGAAGTCTGTTCAGAATACTAGCGTTGGTTTCAAAGATTCCAAACTGCAGAAATTCGTGGGAGCCTCGCTGCGATTAATTCAGACCAAACTTTTTTACGCCTCGACTGCTCCGCTTACGTGTCATCTCCCGACTTGTTGCTAATGGACCCACATGGTCCCACTTCTGTTGACGGCTGTTTAATTATGCTATGGTTTTTAATTTTTTTTAATAAATTCCACCTCCCGTGAGTTATAAGGATTTAAAATACTAAAAATAAAACGGACTCAATAGTTGCTTGTTTATCAGGAGAAATTTATTTATGTCTATATATATTTATAATATGTCAAATTTTTATTATCTAATTTATTCAATTAAAACGTGTTGAACATAAATTAATTTTATTTTAAATATTTTGTGTATAATAAATATTTAATCATATTTAAAATATATCAAATCAAATAATATTTGTACTTTTACTAATTTTCTCTGAATTACTAACAAGGGTCCTGATATATGATAGATTCTGGATAAATTTCATTGTCTAGATTAACGCTCCAAGTTAATAGTTTTGACTTCTAGGACGTGTTTCTGTTCTTATATTCAATCTTTCTATTTGTGGATTTTTATTTTTTTTTTGAAAATATACGCCTTTTGTTAGATTTAGATCTACATCCAGTTTCCAGTTTCCATTCCGGCACTGAATGATCAATTACACTATTCACACTAGTAAACAGCTAAAAAAACTGGATCCAACAGGAGGGACCAGACCAAAGGTGGCATGGAAAGTGGGTATCAATGGACATCATTCACATATCAAAAGCAGTCGACTGATTCGACAGCGAGAAGACTGAACGAAAACGATTTTGAGACATCAAATCAGTAATAAAGAAGAAGAAGAAGAAGAAGAAGACAGAAAAGCTAACCATAGGCCTGATTTGGATCGAAGGCTTTAATATCCTCCGCATGAAGAGTCACTGGAAAATAACCACAAGCATGCTTGGAGATATACCTGATGAATTCCATTTAATGATTGCACCATCATCATCATCATCATTTCTGTAGAAATTAAACTCACAATCCTCGCTGTCACTCTGAGATTAAGATCTCTAACCTCGACAATCTCCGGCCCCATTTACTTCGACTGTCCACCGGAATCACCGCAAATATCACAAGCAATCCCCATACTCTGATTATGATTAAAAAAAACAAAAAAAAAAAACTTCCGTTAATACAGACATTCGTAAAAGCGCATTCAGCATTCAGCATTCAACATACATAAAGCGAGTGAGGGAAACGTGAGACGAACGCGAAGAGTTTGGGAAGGGGAAGGAAGACGAACGAAGCCAACACGAGAACCACGTTGAAGTGGATGGCCCCAAGCCAAACAATGAGAGCCAGTGCCGCCAGCATAGCCGAGCCGGCCGAACCTTGGAACTCCGCCGGCTGCGGCGTGTCCCCGTCGCCGCCGGCCGCCTCTTCCGTCACCATCGAGAATCTCACCAACACAACCACAACCACAACCACAATCACAAGAAATTCTAAGACTTCCAGCCACAACCACAACCACAATCACAATCACACATGGAAACAGTTACATATCCGTACTGCATCAACAACACGGCACCGCATAAATATAGTCTGAGATCCACATGCAGTGTTGGCATTTGTCATGATGCGCCGTTTCGATCCATTCCTCGATGTCAGTCAGAATAAGATTTCACGCGTGGATCATTCCTCTCTCTCACTTTTCATCCATCCTTCGCTAGCAAAAATATACCCAATATATATTAGCATTTACTACCTACCACCTATAGTGGTACGTACAACTTTTAGGCATTTAGTTGCAAATTTTTGAAAGTTTTTAGCACAATTCTAATGCCAGTTGAGTTAACTTACATTAAATAGGAGGGCACGGAAAGAAGTAACAGCCAGACAGACTCCGTATTAATTATGCGTATCTGCCCACTGCTCATTTAGCTACATCAATTTATGGCTGCTCATTATCAAACGAAATTTCAATATTAACCTTCTGTAGGGTCCTTCAAACCCGAAACTCCAGGCTTTGAGGCTGTTTGGCTTCCTGCTATTAAAAGTAGTTTATAAATTATTTACCTTTCAAGTTGTGTAAAACTTAAAAGTTGAATAGCATTTAACTTGATAATTATATGTTTGGTTTGAAAGAATTATAAACTATCAGAACTTGACAAAAAAATAAAAAGACATATTATTGAATAATATAAATAAAATTCTTAAAAATATTAAGTTGCGTTCTCTTTACTTTTTAATTTTTAGTTTTGAGTTTTAAATTCATTTTTAATTTTTTATTTTATTAATCTATTTTTAAAAAATTAAAAAACATGTTTTTTTTATCATTTTAAAAAATTATTTCTCAAAACAAAAAATTAGAAAACACATTCTTTTTGAAATTTTAAAAATAATTTTTAATAATATTTTATTCAATAAATTTGATTATTCAGTAAATTAGAAATATTTAATATTAATATATTATTAAAAAATATATACATTTTAAAGTTAATAAATTTTTTAATATTTTTTTTTATTACAATAATAAAATATGAATAAATAAATAATAAATATGTTTTGAATTTAGAGTTTGTTTTGCATGAAAATACTCAAAATAACTTTTTGTTATTTTGAGTTTTTTTATAATTTTTTTTATTTTCAAAAATACATTTTTAAAAACAACAAAGAGAATACATCTTCATTATTTTAGAAAATCAAAAACTAAAAATGACTTGAAGACAGTAAAGAGAATGCAATCTTAATTTTTAATAAATATATATATATATATATACGGTGGACATATGAGGCAGTGGGGGGCAACGATGGAGACAATAGAGAAAAAGATGGAAACGACAACAATGGGTTGGAGGCAATGGGTTAGGATGACGAATGGCATAGATGGAGGACGGCATACGACGAGAACGACGATGGCAACACTGATGAGTCTAGTTGGAGGCAGCGATCGAAGATGGAGGCTAGAGGTAGCGATGACAGAGAAGACAAAATGATGAAGAATGGTAGAGGTTGGAAATATATATTTTGTTTGAAGGTAAACTAGTAATTTACTTAGGCTTAGTTTGGCTAGGTTTTTTTTTTAGAGCTTTTAAGTTGTGTAGTGCTTAAGTTGTTTAAACTGATAACATGTTTAGCTAAATATGCTTTTAACGTATTAGTTAATAATTATGTGTTTGATTTGAAACAGTTGATAATCTATCAGAATATAATAAAAAATGAAAATAGACATATTATTGAATAATACAAAAAAATACATGAATAATTATTTTTAATAAAATTAATTATAAATTACTGTTATATAAATATATATATATGTTAAAATTAATTAAAAATATATTAATACAATATATATATATATATGTTAAAGTTATTGTTATATATATACACATTGTTTTATATATATATATATAGAGAGAGACAATGACGAAGAGATGGACGGATGGATGGCGATGGCAAATGGTGGGGGGTAACGATAGATAATGGTGGTGATGGCAGACGGTGGGGGTGATGGAGGAGACGAGGGCGACGGGGGTAACAAGCTATGGCCAAAAAGACTAAGAAAGATGGCAGATGGCAGGGGCAACAACAATAGTCAAAAAAGCCGATGACGACGGTGATGGGCAGGAGATAGAGGGTTGAAGAAGAAAGGCAATGGCTGTAATTTGTTCAAAAGATTGAAGATAAAATAGTCATTTACTCAGTCAGCCCAACTTATTTAGTAGCAGTTTTTTTCAAAAATTAATGAGTGAAAATTTTTGTAAAAAGTTAATATGAGTGTTTAAACTATATAATTTAAACGCTCTTTATTAAAGTCAAATACTTATAATAAATAAGTTGGATAACTTAAAGGCACTATACCAATTTATAAGTAGTCAAATCGCCCAACCAAACGAAACATTGACCAACTCAAAAAGCTCATATTTGTAAAAGCTAGAGAGGGACGTTTATCTTAAACATTAATAAAATAATTTATAAATTTAGTAAGATTTAAATTCTTAAATATTATCAAACGTATAAAAAAAATAAATTATATAATTTATAAATTAATTTAATAATTTATAAATAGTCAAATCGGTAAGCCAAACACCCTTTTAAATGCATATCGCTGCTTTTTTACAACTAAACCTTCCAAACTTCTAAACGGCCAGGCCAGCAGTGAGGAAGTAAACAGACGGAAGCGGTCCTGTCGTACACCTCCATGCCCTTCATGTCGCTATTCACCCGCCCCTCACCATCATTTTATATATTTACTGCTCATAAAAAAAAAAAAAGTTCAAATCAATCCCCCAACCTTTTCAATTAGATTAATTGAGTCTAAGATTAAGTGGTGGGATAAGTAAATTTAAACCTTTTATTTATAAATCAAATAAACCCAATTTCTTAGGAAAAAAATAAAAGAAAAAAAATTAAGACCCATTCTTTTTAAGTTTTAATTTTTAATTTTAAGTTTTAAATTTATTTTTAATTTTCTCTATTTTAATAGTTTATTTTTAGAAAACTAAAAACTGTTTAGAATTTTGAGAATAATTTTTTAATAATATTTTATTTAATAAATTTAATTATTCAGTAAATTAAAATTATTTAATATTAATATATTATTAAGAAATATATACATTTTAAAATTGATAAATCTTGCAATATTTTTCCCGTTATAAGAATAAAATACAAATAAATAAATAAATTGACTTGGCAAAAAAATAACCAAACTTTGAAACTCTATTTGTAAACAAGATTGGGGTTGAACTTAATAAAGGTTGACTCGTCAACTTGCGAGTTGGCACAATTAGAGCCTTGTGAATATATTCGATAAGAAGTTCGCGATTAGATATAATAATATATATATATATGCGAACTTATTAAATTATATATATACATATCTATTATTATTAATTTTTCCCCACTTTTCTCTCCATCTTTGATCATCTCTCTAGAAACCCATTCCTTTCCCCCGAGAAACCCACTCACTTGTCATTTTCCTCTCTCTCCTCTCTTTTTTCCTTTCTTGGCCACTCGTTGCTCTCATTCTCTAGTCCTCTTCCCTTCGTCGCATTCCTTTCATCGTCGCCTCACCTTTCACTGCCACATCTTCTTCTCCAGCCTTCTTCCCTTCACCGCCTTTCTCTCGCTATCGTTGTTGCCTCACCTCGCACCACCGTCTCACCTCTTGTTATCGCCTTGCTTTTTTTCGTCTCTCATCTTGTTGTCGCCTTGCCTTTTTCCACCTCGCCTCTTGCTGCCAATCGCTGCAAGAAAAGAAATGGCGATTGACGACGGCTAGCAATTGTGATGGCAGTGGTGGGCGTGGTCGACAACCGAGCCTTGAAGAGAATAGAAGAAATGAGAGAAAAGAAAAAGAATAATCAAACCTCAATGTGAGGATGGAGAGTGTTTTCTGCATTTTGGACTTGAAGAGCTTGTTTTGGCTAAAAACAACCAAAATGACATTTCATCGTTTTGAGTTTTGTGCACAATTTTTTTTTTTTTTTGTGTTTTGAAAAATGTATTTTTGAAAATGAGTAAGTAAACGTGTTTTGAGTGTTTTAGAAAACTGAAAATTGAAAATGATCTGAAAACAATAAAAAGAACAAGTCTAACATTTCTCATCTTCCACCCAAAACAAAACCTGAACTTCTCTCATTTTCCACCCAAAATTGAAAATCACATAATTGATGGATTCACCTGCAAGATCGGTTTCAAATGTTTCCACTGCATCACGACAATGCCGAAATAGTAATCAGCATGACTTTAACTACAAGGAGCATGTTAGGTTTTGCCATTATGGTATGATGACACCAAAATAGGTATCTTGGAGTATCAATAATCCAAACAGAAGATTCTACTCTTGGAAGGTATTTGTTTGTAAAAATATTATTGTTTTTCTTTTATTTTATAAAAGAGTTTAATAAGAAGCTTGTATGAATAAAATTACTTGATTTTATTTTTGATTTTTCTCTTTTTAGATTATGAACTGTCAATATTTTTAGTGGCATGATCCTTAATTTATAATGAAGTGTATGGAAGTGATAAATGAGATAAGGTTTGATATTGAGACTCTAAGGCTGCGTTCTCTTTATTTTTCAATTTTTAATTTTGAGTTTTGAATTCATTTTCAGTTTTGATAATTTGTTTTTAGAAAATTGAAAACACGTTCCTTTTGTCATTTTAAAAAGTTATTTTTCAAAACAGAAAATTAGAAAATGCGTTCTTTTTTAAATTTTGAAAATATTTTTAATGATATTTTATTCAATAAATTTGATTATTTAGTAAATTATAAATATTTAATGTTAATATATTATTAAAAAAATATATACATTTTAAAGTTAATAAATTTTGTAATATTTTGTCTCATTACAATAATAAAAATATGAATAAATAAATAAATAAATGTGTTTTGGGTTTAGAGTTAATTTTGGATGAAAACACTCAAAATAATTTTTTGTTGTTTTGAGTTTTCTTTATAATTTTTTTTTGTTTTCAAAAATACATTTTTAAAAATAATAAAAAGAACGCGTTTTCATTATTTTAGAAAATTAAAAACTAAAAATGACTTGAAAATAGTAAAGAAAATGCAACCTAATGGATGCAAATGAAGAGAATGAAAGGATGAGGTTCAAGAGATGAATGTGCCAGTGAAAAAGATTTGAAGATTTTGAAGGCAAAGAGAAAAGTGAAAGATGAAAGAAATTATTATAGTAAATATATGTGGAGGATTTATGTATTGATTTTTTGTTTATTATGTTCATGGATTATATTTGTATTTTTATTTGTGATTGTTGATTTTTCTTGAAATGGAGTAGAAGTTGCAGTAGTTTTTCAAATCGGTTGAATGATTCCATCGAGAACTTTACAGCTTAGGATAAACTTTTGACATCTTTAGAAAAATTATCGACTTCTTTAAAAATTCAATCGACAAAATTTGCAACCTGTCAACACCTTTAGAAAAATGGTCGATTTTTTTAAAAATTCAATCGACATATTTCGCAATTTGTTGATAGTTTCATGCAAGTGATCTATTATTTTATTAAACAGGTCGATAATTTTGAAAAATTTTCAACATGTTATAATGATGATCGACATTTTTTGAACTTATACAAAAATTACAGAAAGTATGAAAATGCCCTGTCAATAGTTCACAATAATAGTCAATTGTTTTTGCTCTAAGATTAAAAACAATTGACTCTTTTGACTAAGAGGTCTGACAATTTTTTGTTTGATTTATCAGCTCAATTTCTAAAGCACAAAAGTGTCAACAATTTCTCCAACATGATCAATAGTTTTGCCTTGTGTTTTAAATGAGTGTGCATGATTTTGAAAGAATTTTGACACACTTCTCCTAAATTCGTTTAATTCTTTAATACCATAATATGAACTTCCAAGGATATAAAATTCTTTGGCATTATTTGGATTGTTCATTTCTAAAGATATAAAGTATATGTCATTTTTAAATTTCAAAGATATAAAATTTTTTATTATCAAAACATTATTAAAAGCAAAACAAACAATCTTCCTTTTTCTAATAATGACAAAACTTTTATAGAAAACCAAAGATTTTCTCCTTTTTGTCTTCTTATGCACTGCACTCAGAGCGTGTAAGTCACGCATGGGAGCAAATAAAAAATTGGGTTTATTTGGCACATAAGTAAAAGGTTTAGATTTATTTGATCTAAAACTTAATTTTGAGCTAAATTTACCTAATTGAAAAAATTAGGAGGCGGATTCGAACTTTTTTTCCCTCATAAATTAATTGTTGGGCTTAACTGGTTGGAAGGCCTGAATGAGATTAGTGGGCCAATCTCTGGGCCCCGGTTATAATCTTCTGGGCCCAATGCCCTCAAGTGAGTTTGATTAAATCATGAAAAAAAAAAATCTAATAAAAAAACACCCCCAAAAAAAAAATAATAATAATAAAAGAAGCATTGGTAACGAGGGCAAGTAAGATTCCATTAATTTCGTGGATGGCTCCTCAATCATTACAACTTCCATAACCACCACTCGACTCTCCATTTTTCTTCAAGCAAATGAAAACCCTACCTTTATCCAATCCTCCTTAAGCCCAAAGTCTCCCTTATTTCATACACATCATCATTATCATTCTCATAATCACTCTACCTGACTTAATATTCTCATATAATTACAATGTATTTATTAATATCTCGATATGTTTAATGTTTATAGTATATATGAGATGTTATTCACTTTATAATTTATGTAAAATGTTTTTCGGATTAAGATATGAAATAATGAAAATAAGACTAGAAAATATTTCAAGATTTTTATCTAACTATTTATTAAATTTTTTAAAATGTATTACAGGACACACGCGTCATTTTTTCTTATTTATAAGGTCCAAAATAAATTTATTCAGAGGAGAGAGAAATAAATTTATCTGGAGAAATTCAGATAAGAAGTTACATGACTTCTTTTTTAAATGTCACAAAACAAATTTAATAGACGCAATAAAAAATATTTTTATTTAGAATATTTTTTATATCTCACTTAATTTCTCGGTCTATATCTTGATTAACCAACACTATCTTACATGATATTATGTTTGCATGTGTGTGTATTCAGTAGGAACATTTTAAACGAACAAATCTCAAATATCAAATCAAATGTCGTAAATTGGTAGGTGATTTTGTGCCATTATAAATTGATTTAGTGAATTCGTTATCATTTATTCATAACATTATGATTATTAGCGTATGCCGACCAACCGCGGTAAAGCTATGGCTTCCTTACTTTTGGCACCGAAATAAAAGCTGTAAAGGGCTGGAGTCAAATGAATATTTGATGGGTCATCATGGCCTTTTCCCACAAAAATTCACTTCCCACTGCCAATTGATCCCCTTTTCATAATCAATTTGTTACATGGAAAAATATCTTCAGATTAAACCAAATATGTCACGATTGTACGTTTTTCAATGTGAAAACAATATTTCTTTGAGCATAAATGGATGAAGGAAGGAAAACAACGTGAAAATGATGGGTTTTGGAATTGAAAAGGAAAGCAAAATACACGAAAGAGGGCAAAGCCCACGTCTATTTACATTTCGTTTGCATGTCATGTCAATTTTTTGATGGTCTATTACTATATTATGTTTGTACATGTCACCTTAATTATCATTACCATTACCATGGCCTGAATGAACTAAATTCAGCTAACTACTTGACCATTTCTCAATTATAATGTTCTGTTTTTATATAGACCATACTGTCCCGGCAATGGAATTTTTTCCTAGTTAAGAATTATTATTATTATTATTATTATCTGTTTTCTCTCAACTAATGAGATGTATCATTTTGTGTGAAATATCTATGTCTAATGTCAATAGCTACTCAAAATCAATAAATAGGATCCTGTCCGCTTCCTTATCTTATCTTATCTACTTTGGCCTATGATGTCAGCCATGGGGGAGTTTATAATATTCTTAATGATTTTTGTACAAAAATACCATCCAAATAGCATGCTCCTGTTGTTTTTACAAATACCATTCATTTTAATCTTTTCTAATACAAGAAAATAAATAAATTCATTAGAGTTTTGACAAGACTAATAATGATATATATAGTTTTTCCCTTCCTATCTCATTGTCAAGTAAGTCACTAGCATGTGACAATGTTTGATATATGCCCTTGAGAGTAAGTACAATGGGCCTTTTCACACCCATTGTTATGGGATAACATGCCAATTGTTATAGAGTTTAAAATGTTGACAGTAAATATATTGTCTAGCTATGTGGTCCTTGAAAAGCAACTAGTGCTCTTGTCCTAAGCCAACCTACCACAATCACGAGACATGGTAGGTGGCTTTTAAAATTCCTAACTTATTTTCTTCTTCCCTTAATAGGGATTTTATTTTTTGTTATTAAGCAAAAATAAATAAATAAATCCCTAGTAAAAGAAAAAGAAACTGAGTCAACTAGTCAAACCCTCACAACCCCCTTCAAGAGGGCATGAATCACTTGACTGTCAATCACCCATATTTTGTCTTTCTCTCATTTCTTCTTTTCTGTCGTTCATTTTCCTCTTCTATTCTTATTATGAGGTTTCTTAAAATTATCACCCTTACGTAGTCTTTCATCGTTTGTATTTTTAATTTTGATAAAGAAAATAAATTACAAACTGGCCTATGACTCTTGTCTAGACCAAGTATCAAACTCGTGATCTAGTAATACTAACTCTAGCGTATCACTTGATCTAAATCCTGAAAAATCTTATTTTGGGATTTCTAATATTGACTTAGGGATCAAAAGGCCATTTTATTTGGTTATAAGACTTACAAAGAACGATTCTAGGGCCTCAAGCAAATTTGGTCCAACTTTAGTGGGCTCAAAACCTTGCATCATCTAGTAAAGTTGTTTTTTTTTTTGTAATGGAAAAATCAATAATTGAGTTGTAGAGATATTATTTTGACAGGTAAACTTATTTACAAAAATGATATGCTCTCTATTCCTACAAAAGAAAGTCTCATGCAATCCAATAGATTTTTTTTTTCCAACTAGATAAATATGGGTTGGAAAAGAAAATCTTGATCAAATAAGAATAAGTTAACACTTATAGGCTCTTAATTAGTAACTACTCGACTTGCATAGTAACTTATTTATTTTTCTTTTTTTTATACTAATATTAAGTTAGAATAAAGACCCATTAGTATAATTACATAAAAATAGATTTTACCTGAGATGATAAGTGAATAAATTGACTTTTTCTTCATTTTATAATTATAAGAGATATTGCAAAAATAGAAATTTTTCATTTTTTTTCTATGTCTATGAGTATCTAATTAATATTTATCATCCAAGGAATATAAAAAAAAAAAAAAACTATATTATTCAACAGGTAAAGTATAAAAGGGGGTGTAGGTACATTACACGATCCATTATTGTAAATAAATCAATGGAAGCTGGTGGGGAAGCATTTCACGGGGAATGTCAGTATGTGAAAATATCCAAATGCCAAATTATATTTTTATCACCTGAATTACACATGTAAGGCTGCCAATCCTCCACATGTTCACATTATTATTAAATTTAAATCATTGGGTCACGCGTGCTCAACTTAAATCTAACCCCAAATCCCACCTTTTTTAAAACGTTGGGATAAAGTGTTGAAGCACTTGTAAAAGGCGACAACAAATTCCAAGGAGCACCCTCTCATATTGGCACAATATTATTGTACGATTTGGCCATAATTAATGCAAAAAAATTAAGCTTACAAAACCCAATAATGTGCCAAATATATTTTCCAAAAATTAATTCGTTTGGTCCTCTTTTTACTTTTTCTTCTTCGTGGATGAATAGAATTACTATCGATCTTAATTATCTACTTAATAAGTGTAATGGATAGATCGAAATTGATATCTACACATGGCAAATTAGGCAATGAAAATGATGGTGCTTTGAAGTTTGATGGGGCTTATGTCCTAAGGTTGTATAGCCAAAATTAATACCAAGGAGGTAAAAGTCTCACAAGCACACATCAACCCACATATTTGTGTGGATGAATGGACCATCCAACATCCAAGCCAATGACATTAGATGAGACGATATTGACTTTTTGAAAGTCTTTACACTAATAATTCATCTACATATAATAATTCAACCTTTTATTTTTTATAATAATTAATTAATATTAGATGAACCTAACCTTACACTCTAATTATGTCGTCCAGTAGAATAAAAATTGATGCCTCATGATGTAGATGTTGATGACAATAATGACAACCCAAGGCAATCCATATTGTTACTTTGTTAGGAGATTACATCTATGCTTTCTTGCAAGCAAGGTTGAACTTGAATATTGTGGGGAGCTTTTGCCTTTTGGATCCTATGCAGAACCCTTGAAGATTTCTCCATTATCTAATAATCCCTACACTAAAGGGTTGAAGAACAAAAAAAAAAAATAATAATAAGGGTTGAAGGTTAAGTCTCAAGTCAAGTCCCACTGCTCATGTTCTTCCGTGGTTTATGGTGCAAGCAACAAAAAGGAAACATTGATTGGACCCAATTAACAAGAATTAATAACAAAGTTAAGTTTTAACTCAAAGAGTATCTCCAATGCAAGATACTATTAGGCTCTGTTTTGAAAGATGAGTATGCAAGTGGCAATAGGAGTGAAATGACATTGACATGCTTAGAATCTTAGGATCGAGTGCTTATCATCAGATCAACTTAAGCTGTTAATCGAAGTGCAACTTTATTTCTTTAAACTCTGTCAACCTAAAATCCCACACTAAATAACGGATGAACATGAAGGGTTGCACCCTTTGAGTGCCAACAGATCAGGACATGAAACCCCAAGAAGTTATCAATTACCGTGAGCGCACAGAAAGAAATGTTGGGCCCCATAACCCCAACAATGTACATGAGTGCATACCATACATGTGTGGTTGTATTATGCAAATGATGGACGGATAAATAATAATTGGGAAGGACACAAGAAGACAAAGAACACATAATAGCAAATGAAAGAGAGGCAGTTGGATGGGTTATTCCCCAGTTCCATCAAGAGATTATGGGGGATTTTGAGTGTACCTTACCTTTTCTTTCTTTATAATTTTTTTTTTCTCTTTTTTATATATGTTTTGATTCTTCCTTCTGAAATGAAATAATTTGATCAAAGGGAATATATATTTTTTTTTAACGGTCATGGCTGGAGTGTAGGAGCCGTCTCCTTTCCTCAGCTCCTCCATAAAAGTTCCATAAAAAGTGAAACATCATCTGCCAATCTTCCACTCTCCTATTTCTTTTTTTTCTTTTTTTTTGGGGTGGGGGGGGGGGGGAGGTGGGTAGGGCAATTTTTGGCTTCAATTTCAATTGAATTCTATGCATATATGCGCATACATCCCTACATACATACATACATGAATCTTTGTACCTTTTTGGCTGTAGAATGTCATTACCATAGCATAAATCAGCAGAGACAATCTCTCCCATTTTCCACTTCTTTTCAAACCCTTTTCTTCTCGGTCCTCGGCTATAAGAAAAGCCATCTTCCTCTTTGCAATTGGTGCTAGGAATGGCTTCTTCAAGAGACACCACTCGTGCTAGGGTTGCTACTCTCTGTCTCTTTCTCTGTGTTTTTCTAGCCAGACTTGGGCTCTGTTTTGCTTCTAAGGTATGGAAATCAATCATATGAATTTATGATTATTGATTCCTCCTCTTTGTTTTGTTCATATGGGAAGCAATGTTTTCAAGCTGATCTCCCTGTGCAGGTCTATGTGGTCTATATGGGAAGCAGAGGAGGTGATGGGCCTGAAGAGATTTTGAGGCAAAACCACCAAATACTTACAGATATTCATGGAGGAAGGTCAAATTCAATAACGCACTTCCCTCTTCTCTTTTTTTTCTTTTTAAAAAAATGTTTTCACATATGTGGTGTTGTTTTCTGATTTTAGTTCCGTATTCTTCTTCTTCTTATTGGGTTTGTTGAAACAGAGCTGAACAAGCCAAGGAGTCTCATGTTTACAGTTACAGGCATGGCTTCAGAGGCTTTGCAGCTAAGTTGACTGAAAACCAGGCTTCTGAAATTGCCAGTATGGCTTCCTCCAATCTATTCTTTTATGCTTAAGATACATCACTGTTTCTATTGATTTGCATCCGTGGCATCTGAAAACAAATGTTTCCGCTACCGACAGAGATGCCTGGAGTGGTCTCAGTGTTTCCCAATCAGAAAAGGTGGCTTCACACAACTCATTCATGGGATTTCATGGGTCTTCTTGGGGAAGAAACCATGGAAATCCCTGGGTTTTCCACCAAGAACCAAGTAAATGTGATCATGGGCTTCATTGATACTGGTTAGTTGGTCTCTCCCTTACTAACAATTGATGTGGGGCTCCCTTCATTTATTAGTTCATCACTTGGACATGACTTGTGACTCTTCCTAGGATTAGATTAGAAAACTGAGCAAACACCAATGGGTGTCAGATGATATACTTTCAGCTCATTGGGGACTTTAATGCCCTGTTCTTTTGAGGTGAATTTACTTTCTAGCTGATGTGTAATCCATCGGGATTGATTGCTATTTGTGGCAAAAAGATCTTTTGCCTAGTCTCTTTACGGTTTTCAAGGCTTTACACTTCATTTTAGTAGTTATGATTTTATGGGTTCCTCGTTTAATCAGATTGCCGACCTGATTCTTCTTGAACTATCTCTCTCTATATGAAATTCTGATTCATTTAAGCAGGAATTTGGCCTGAATCTCCAAGTTTTAGTGATGCCCGGATGCCTCCAGTGCCATCCAGATGGAAGGGGCAATGCCAACCAGGGGTAGCATTCAATGCTTCCATTTGCAACAGGTTTTTCACCAAAAACTTTCAGAACCCTTTCTGATTTCCTGGAGATCGATTAACCAGAGCAAGATAAAAATTTTGATGATGCAGGAAGATAATAGGAGCGAGATATTATTTGAGTGGCTATGAGGCCGAAGAAGAGCCAGCAAAGACAGTGTCATTCAAATCAGCGAGGGATAGCTCTGGCCATGGCACCCACACAGCCTCGATAGCAGCTGGCCGCTATGTGACAAACATGAACTACGATGGGTTAGCAGCCGGAGCAGCCAGAGGAGGTGCACCAATGGCCAGAATTGCAATATACAAGACATGCTGGGACTCTGGTTGCTATGATGTTGATTTGTTGGCTGCATTTGATGATGCTATTAGAGATGGGGTTGATATTTTGTCTGTGTCTCTGGGCCCTGATGCTCCTCAGGGAGATTATTTCAGTGATGCCATCTCTGTGGGGTCTTTCCATGCTGCTAGCCATGGAGTTTTGGTGGTTTCCTCGGCTGGAAACGAAGGAAGCCAGGGATCTGCCACAAATCTTGCTCCTTGGATGGTCACCGTAGCTGCTAGCTCGACAGACCGGGATTTTGTGTCTGAAATCGTGCTGGGTGATGGCACCAACTTCACGGTAAACAACAACATATCAAGTTTTAAGCCCAGTTTGTCAGAGAAAATCATGGCATGGATTTGTGGCAGTTTTAAGCCCAGTTTTAAGCCCAGTTTGTCAGAGAAAATCATTGATGCTGAGACCCTTGTTTGTTTGTTTGTGACTGAATAGGGTGAAAGTCTGAGTCTACTTCAGATGCCAAGGTCTGCAAGGATCATCTCTGCCTCTGAAGCCTATGCTGGGTACTTCACTCCTTATCAATCCAGGTGAAGCAAAAGGTACTTGGCTTGTGAGTATATTCCGGATATATTTGCAGTAAGCAAAAATCTAAGGTTACTTTGTTCTCTGCCTCTAGTTACTGCTTGGACAGTTCATTGAATAGAACAAAGGCCAGGGGGAAGGTCCTGGTTTGCCGGCATGCTGAGAGTTCGACAGAGTCCAAGCTGGCGAAGAGTCGGGTTGTTAAAGCAGCTGGTGGAGTTGGGATGATTCTTGTAGATGAAGCAGATAGATATGTTGCCATTCCTTTCACGATCCCTGCAGCTACTGTTGGAAAACGTACAGGAAATGAGATTCTGACTTACATAAACCAGACAAGGTTTGCTTCCCCACTTGACATCTTGGAGCATTTTTCTTGTTTGTCTTCCCTGCAGCTGATGCTATTCTCCAACTGTGAACAGGAAGCCATTGTCTAGGATTTTCTCTGCAAGGACTGTCTTGGGATCTCATCCTGCTCCAAGAGTAGCAGCATTTTCTTCTAAGGGTCCAAATTCCTTGACCCCAGGAATTCTGAAGGTGTGAACAAAGCAGTAGGGAACTCTTAACGATCTTTAGCATTTTCTTTTGCTTTCTCTGACTGTTCTTCCTTGCAGCCTGATATTACAGCCCCTGGATTGAATATCCTGGCAGCCTGGTCTCCAGCAAACGGAAGAAAGCATTCCAACATTCTCTCTGGCACTTCCATGGCTTGCCCGCACGTGACGGGAATCACAGCCTTGATCAGAGCTGTGCACCCTTCATGGTCTCCATCTGCAATCAAGTCTGCAATCATGACAACTGGTAAAGTTTTAACACTCACAGAACATGCTAAATTATCTTTACAAATTTTTTTCTTGTCTAATTTATTTGAGTTTCTGAGAAATCTTTGCTCCTTTCAAGCCTTCTCTTTTCCTACCTTCTTCTGAAACCTATGAGATTGCAAAATGCAGCCACTGTGTTCGACAAGAATCACATACCTATCACGGTTGCCCCACAGGGGAGGAGGGGGAATGCATTCGACTATGGTGCTGGCTTTCTGAACCCAACAAGAGTCCTGGATCCCGGCCTCATCTATGATGCTAAGCCAGCAGATTATAAAGCCTTCCTCTGCTCCATCGGCTACAATGAGAAGATGCTGCATCTGGTAACAGGAGACAACAGCACCTGTGATCAAACATTTGCAACTGCAACCAGCCTCAACTATCCATCCATCACCGTGCCCAATCTCAAACACAGCTTCTCAGTAACCAGAACCGTGACAAATGTTGGGAAGCCAAGAAGCCACTACAGAGCTGCAGTCTCCTCTCCCAGGGGATTCAAAGTAACAGTTGTGCCAAGGGTTTTAGTCTTCAGGAGATACGGCCAGAAGATCAGTTTCAGCGTGAAATTTAAGGCAACTGCTCCTTCAGAGGGCTATGCATTCGGATTCTTGACATGGATGAACAGAAAATCACGGGTCACAACTCCACTGGTAGTCAGAGCCACGCCATCCGACATGGGGTTACTCAGATAACAGGGCTGAGGTTGAATTGTTGAAGCTTTGAGTATGTCACCTGTACTAGAAAACATATTGCAAACATGGGGATGAAAATTCCACACAGCTGTCATTGAGAGTTGAAAAATACTTCATTTCAGCTGGGTAGCAATGCAACTACTCTCATTTGTTTAAGAAAACCTTCATACAAAACAATATATAATCAAATTCATTATTTTCTTTTTCTCTTGTGTTATTGCTGATTGTTTTGTTTTCCTTCCTTAATGATATTGTCCGTGTAAACGATTACAAGGACTTTCTAATACAAATGGCATTTTAGAAAGGAGAGCTCCTACATACACAAGTGCACAAACTGGCGAAAACTTGATAATGGGCAATTTCCACGCAAGAATCCAACCTCTTATGGTTGTATAGAACTTGGCTATTAACATATTTCACAAACATCCATGCATTCACGTTAACATGGGGTCGGGTCTACGGTAGACGCTGGCCCTGGGACTGTAACTCTGAAGGATCAATTAGGCCTTCTAGGTCACAACCCCACTGGTAGTCAGAGCCACGGCATCAGACATGGGGTTACTCAGATAACAGGGCTGAGGTTGAATTGTTGAAGCTTTGAATATGTCACCTGTACTAGAAAACATATTGCAAACATAGGGATGAAAATTCCACACAGATGTCATTGAGAGTTGAAAATACTTCATTTCAGCTGCGTAGCAATGCAACTACTCTCATTTGTTTAAGAAAACCTTCATACGAAACAATATATAACCAAATTCATTATTTTCTTTGTGTGTTATTGCTGAATGTTTTGTTCTCCTTCCTTAATGATACTGTCTGTGTAAACGATTACAAGGACTTTCTAGTACAAATGGCATTTTAGAAAGGAGAGCTCCTACATACACAAGTGCACAAACTGGCGAAAACTTGATAATGGGCTATTACCACGCAAGAATCCAACCTCTTATGGTTGTATAGAACTTGGTTATTAACATATTTCACAAACATCCATGCATTCACGTTAACATGGGGTCTACAGTAGACGCTGGCCCTGGGACTGTAACTCTGAAGGATCAATTAGGCCTTCTAGCACGACAAGCTCATCTAAGAGTGCAAGCTTCTCCTGTTCAAGGGTCTTGACCTCATCTTCAACTTCTCTCAACTCTCCCCCCAAACCAAAGCTTTCTTCTTCTAGCAGCAAATATTTTCGTCTCAGCGCTCGGTACTCATTTCCAGATGAGGATGAATCCGGCAATGAATCTGAAGGTGAGGTCTCAGGGCGTTGGAACAATGGAGAAACTTCATTCTTCAACCCTCTTTTGGAGGTTTTTTTTCCTGTTTGAGCTGGAAGAGGCGGCAGCATTTCTTGAAATCCTTTCACATTATTCCCTTGTTGAAACATGGAAGCCTTTTGGGTTGAGGGTTTCTTTTTTCGTGACTTGGGAACTGAAGTTTCCTCGGGTAGTAACATACTTGGATCTTGCATTCCTTTAATGCAGAATGGCAGCATGGACATAAGCATACAGAAGTATGAGAAAACGTGGAAGAGAAGCAGTAAGAAAGCACGTAATTAGAAATGTACAACAAAGGCAAGTAGAAGAATTTTCAATGACCACATTATTGGCATACAAACACAAAAGATTAATTACAAGGCACATGGAAGAAACAGCACATTGTTCTGATCAAAATATCAAACCCCAAAAAATAAAAATAAAAATGAACACCAATATGGCTCATGAGAATCATTTGCAAAACATTTTGAGAAGCTCATATTACAATATATAAGGTCATTCACATAAACACGATCGAAATCTAAGTATATGACAGGGAAATAACAAAAGGTGTCAAATTGAAAGGGAAAAAAAAAAAGTGACAAAGAAAGAATATACCACAAAGGAAAAAGAAAAGGGACAAGTCAGAGTGCAAGAAAGAAAAACCCTGCATCACATCACTATTATCTCCAAACCCTATATGGATCACATTCCCTTTCAAGCCATACCAAAAGATCCAATTTCATTTTCACTAAAGAAGTTGGAAGAGGCTGATCCAACCTAGTGGTTATACAGGAATTAATAATTATACCAATGTATCACAGCTCTTAATAAGATTAAATTATAGATGAGAGCAGTAGTAAATAGCAAGAGGGTATGTTTTAGGATGTGGCCTAAGTACTAAATAAGGGAACACCAACATCACCTCCCACGCAAAAAAGAAAATGTAAGAAGATAAACAAACCACCCCTATGTTTCCTAAACCAATAGTGATCCACTATAGTCAGCTTGAGCCCACATCAAATCGGAAGAAATTTCCCCAAGTACATGTACAAGTACATACCATTCATGACATGGTACAATCTCTAAAGATTTGAAGCAGATATTAGAAACCAATTCAAACGATTTAATTGATCTAATAATTTGGTTGACCAATCAAAAGAGGAAGATTTAATTATAAGGAATTAGAAAAAAATACGACAGAGAACGCCCCACAAGTTGATTTTGCAAGGAACCACATTCATGTAGGACATAGAAGAAGATATTTTGGAAAATATTATTCTAGGGAAAAAATATAGAAATTAGAATTAGTTCTTTGTTATTTCCTAATTCCTTTTGTTTACTAATTCCTTTAGTTTATCTTATTGGTAAACCTTTTTCGTTTGGCTCAGAAAAGTTTTAAGGTAACCCTTTAGCTGTTAGGTTTCATTAAAATCCTAATTAGATTGGCATTATGTCTATTAGAATCTTAATTAAAGTAGGATTATGTCTATTAACTACCTATAAATAGTTGTTTGGGATGTAATTGAAAATAAAAGTTGATTGTTGATTTTGATATCAACAGAGTATTTGGGATAATTCATTGTATTTTACTTTGGAGCTTTGTGTATTAGCAATTTAGTTGTTAGTTTGTATTTTGTTTTTTCTGTTATTTCTTTTCCAGTTACTGTTGTTGAACAATGGTATTTTTGTAATATTGATGTATTAATTTTAGAACTACTATTTAAAGGCCGAGATCCAATTAATGGAATGATCAATGAGGCTATTATATTTTGTCTCTCTTCACTGCTTTGTTATGGTATCAGAGCACTTCTAAAACACTAGGCTAGCGATTCCGTCTCCGTTAATCACGGTTCCTTCTCCGTTGATCTCTGACAAGCTTTAGGTACGTTTCCTCTCTTCAATTGAATCTCTGTTGTTTGGAGTTTCTTCTTTTATGTGACCGCGATCTCTTTTGATTGAAGATTTGCAAATCAATCTATCTCTGTGGCAATCTCCTGCTATTGATTTCTTTTTTTTCTTCCTCGATTGTCCATACTTGTTCTATGGTGAATATGTTTCTAGACGTATGTTCTCCGTTAATGAGCAACTCTACCATTGACGATATCTCAAGCCCCTACTATTTGCACCACTCCGACAATCTTATACTATTGTTGGTGTCACAACCTTTGACGGGAGACAACTACTCGTCTTGGAGCCGCGCCATGGTCATTGCACTCTCGGTAAAGAACAAACTAGGGTTTGTAAATGGCTTGATTTCTCGGCCATCAAGTGATGATCCACTTCTTAGTTCTTGGATCCGGAACAATAATATTGTGATTTCATGGATATTGAATTCTCTCTCTAAAGAAATCTCGGCAAGCGTTATTTTTTTGATTCTGCTTATGGCATATGGAATGATTTAAAAGAAAGATATCAATAAGCTAATGGTCCTCGAATCTTCCAACTTAGGAGAGAATTGATAAACTTACAAGGAGGATAGTTATCGATAAGTACCTATTTTACCAAATTAAAGGTCATTTGAGATGAACTTAGCAGCTATAGGCCAACTTGTTCATGTGGAAAATGTATATGTGGTGGTTTGAAGTCTTTAGCTGAATACTATCACACTGAGACTGTCATGTCTTTTCTCATGGGATTAAATGATACTTATTCTCAAGTTAGAGGACAATTATTGTTGATGGATCCTATCTCACCTATTAATAAGGTTTTTGCCCTGATTACACAAGAGGAGAACCAAAGGAACATACATGATGCACTTGCTAATTCTAATCCTGTTACACTATTGGTCAAGAATGACACACATAGGCCTAGTCAGGGTAAAAATTAGCAGGGGGAGAGGTCTTTCTATACTCATTATGGGTTTACTGGACATACCATAGATAAGTGCTACAAACTCCACGGATATCCTCCTGGGTATAAGCCTAGATAAAGGGGAAATAATTATGGACAAATGGCTATTAATAGTCATACTAAAAATCTGTTGTGAGTCAGGTGTCAGGATCTATCTCTAGCTCCTCTCAAACTCAAGAAGTAGAAAGATTTATGCAGTCCTTGAGTCCACTGCAATATCAAAGTCTTTTGAGCATACTGAGCTTTCACCTCTCGGTTATCAAGCAAGCAAATGCTAAATCTACTCCTCCTGATGCCCCTTCTTCTTCTGGTCAGGCATCATGTACCTGTCTTTCTATTAATATCAGTTCATTGCTTAGTAATCTTAATCATTGGGTGTTGGACTCTGGAGCCACAAGTCATGTGTGTTCTAATCATGCATCCTTTGTTGAGTTGAAACTTATTCGGGATGCTTATGTTACTTTACCTAACCACACATGGATTTTAGTTCAATATATGGGCCATGTTAAGCTTACTTCACATATAGTGTTGGGCAATGTTCTATATGTGCCTCATTTTAAGTTTAACCTCATTTCAGTGAGTGCATTAGTAAGGCATAATTCCATGAGTCTCAATTCTACCTTTCATGCCTGTACAGTAGAATACACACACTTTGAAGATGATTGGTGAGTCTGAGTTGATTGATGGATTATGTCTTGGATGCCATTTCTAGTGTAGTAGATTTTGAGATTCCTGTAGCCATAATAGCTCATGTTAGTAAGACTACTTCGCATAAGAGGCTAGGGTATCTTTCTTTCAAAAGATTGGATTCAATAAATTCTCAACTTCAATTTAATAATACCGATCAGGATTTATGTTCTGTTTGTCCCTTAGCTAAACAAAGGAGACTGTCTTTTATATCTCATAATCATCTATCATAGAATGCTTTTGATTTGATTCATTGTGACACTTGGGGTCCCTATCATGTGCCTATCTATGCTGGATATAAGTATTTCTTGACTGCACAAGATACACTTGGGTTTTCCTTATAAGACATGAATTAGGAGCTAAGGACATTATCCCTAAATTTTTTTCTTTGGTCGAGACTCAATTCATTAAAAGGTTTAGGTCAAACAATGCCCCTGTGACATGTCCCTAGTAGTATAAGGGACTTGTTAGGCTTATAGTTGTATTACACGTGAGCGGATGATGGCTGGAGGCTATAAATAAGCCATTGTTGTAAGAGAGTGGGCATGCTTGATTTGAATGAATTTGTAATTCTCATCTCTCTAAGACTCTCTCCAATCTCCCTCACCTTCCTTTTGTTTCTCCCCCCTTTTCTCTCAATATCTCTCCCTCTTTCTATTGATTTCTCCCTTCATTCAATTCTGATTTCTCTCCTAATTCCTATCACAGTCCTAGCTAACCCTAAGAATGTGACACCCTGAACTTAAATTTGCCAATTATTTTGCCTCTAAAGGAGTTATCCACCAGTTTTCATGTGTTGAGAGGGTTGAATAAAACTCAGTAATTGAAAGGAAACATCAGCATCTCTTAAACGTGGCACAAGCACTTTTTTTTCAATCTAGGATTCCCATTCAGTTCTGGGGTGATTGCATTCTCACTGCCACTTTCTTGATAAATAGAACCTCTTCTCCTCTCTTGCATTCCAAAACACCTCATCAACTATTATATTAGTCACCAGTTGATTATGCCTCTTTTCGAGTGTTTGATAGCCTTTGTTTTGCCTCCACATTGCATTCTCATAGATCAAAATTTCATCATACGACCACTACTTGCATTTTTCTTGGTTATTCTTCAAATATTAAAGACTACAAACTTTATGGTCTTCACACCAAATCCATCTTCCTTTCCTGGGATGTGCAATTTCAAGAGCACATTTTCCCTTTTCATTCTGTCACTCCTCCTGATGAAGTGGTTGACCCCTTTCAAACTTAAGGATCTTGGAAAATTGAGATATTTTCTTAGCTTAGAGATTACTCAATCATAGTTATCAAAGGTGCGCCTAGGCGCAAGGCGCCTTAAGGCGCCAATTTGGCGCCTCGCCTGGGCCGAGGCGAGGCGGTTTTGGTGAGGCTCTCGCCTTGCGCGCCTCATGAAACTGTTTTAATTTAAAACTTGGACAGCTCAATTCCTCCCCTCTTCTTGATTCCAGCATGTATACATTACAACCTACAGCTTATTTACATTTCTTTTATATAAGTAAATGTCCATATTTTCTTTTATTTATATTTTACCTTTCATTTACTTTAATACATAAATGTAAATAAGAAAGTACCTCGCATTTGGATTCAATAAAAATATCTAAAAAATCAAAATCCATAACAATAAGAAAATAGAATTTTGGTTTTAGTACAAACTCAAGATTTAGCGATTTTACCACCCCTAAAATACATACCTACTATTTCTTGAAAAATTCATTAAAAATCATTTTAAGAACAATGAATATTAGCTATCAAAATACCGGGAGATAGTTTTTCAAAATGAAAACATTTTCTTATATGTCTCCTTATAATGTGCTAATCTTCCAAACTTAAAAAAAATGTGCTAATCTTCCAGACTTAGAAAAATAGCATTTTTCAAAATGAAAACATTTTCTTGATTGTGGACTTATAGTGTTTATTGATTGTGGAGACTGCTAAACCTTGTCCAAAATGTTCTCTACCAGTAAAATAAGCGATTTGAGAGTACATGCAAAAGAAGAAAAATAACAGGGATGAGCAAAATATGGCACCGAAAGATGACGATTTTCAATTTGGTGAAGGGTATAATGATGATGATGATTAAAACTTCTTTATTGATTGTGGACTTGTAGTGTTTATATGTTTGTTTAGAACTTTGCATGATGATTGGTACTTGTTTGAATTTGAGACTTTAAGTTTGAACTTTGATGATGTTTATAGTTTAGAAATTGCATGATGAATGAATCAACTTTGATGTTGTTAGTTTAGTATTTGAAGATAATGAATCATTAATGATATACATGTGTTATTATTGATAATTTGTTAGTTTTTTATGATTTTACAAGATTTTGAGTTTTTTTTTCTAAAAGGTGCGCCTCGCTTCGCAAAGGCGCGCCTCGCCTCATGCGCCTCGCGCCTCAGGCTCCAAGACCTTTTGCGCCTCGCGTCTTTCAGAACTATGTACTCAATCTAAAAATGGTATATTTTTTTCTCAGCAACATTACGTTGCAATTGTTGGAAGATTCAAGTCTCCTGGCTAGTAAGCCTATTTCTCTGCCTATGATACCCGATCTGAAACTTAGTGCTTCTGATAGTGATTTGCTCGAGGATCCATCCCCTTATCGTAGATTGATAGGCAGGTTGCTATATCTTACCAGTTCATGGTCGAATATTACTTTTGCGGTTCACAAACTTAGTCAATTTGTCTCTGGTCCTCGGAAATCCCATCTTGATTTTGTTTATCACCCGCTGCAATACATTAAGGCTAGCCCCTGGCCAGGGTTTATTTTTTCCAACAACATTCTCTATGCAACTTCGGGCTTTCTCATATGCCGACTGGGCTTCTTGTTTAGATACCCAACGTTCAATCACGAGTTATTGTGTGTTTCTTGGTGATTGTTTGGTATCCTGACATTCTAAAAAGCAAGCAATTGTATCTCATTCCTAAGCTGAAGTTGAGTATCGTGCCTTGGCCTCCACTACTAGTGAACTCACTTGGATTACCTAGTTCTTGTTGGATTTCCAAGTTTCTGTTTCTCTTCCTGCTCTCCTATTTTGTGATAATCAAGCTGTTGTCCATATTGCTACTAATTCGGTCTTCTATGAACACACCAAGCATATAGAGCTTGGTTGCCATTTTGTTCGTGACAAGGTCTTAGCTGGTTAGGTCAAGCTTCTCTCTATTCGGTCTCACCATCACCTAGCAAATATGTTTATTAAGGCTCTACCTCGTTCCCAACTTTCTCCATTATTGTCCAAGATGGCCATCCTCAATCCTCGTGGTCCATCTTGAGGGGGCGTAACAGAGTATTTGGGGTCTTAATTCATTGTATTTTACTTTGGAGCTTTGTGTATTAGCAATTTAGTTGTTAGTTTGTATTTTGTTTTTTCTGTTATTTCTTTTCCAGTTGCTATTGTTGAACAATAGTATTTTTGTAATATTAATGTATTAGTTTTAGGGCTACTATTTAAAAGCCGAGATCCAATTAATGGAATGATCGATGAGGCTATTATATTTTGTCTCTCTCCTCTAGTTTGTTAGATATTGAGATATTGAGTTTAGTTTGTTCCTCCTCTTGATCCTGCATTAATTGGTATCATAGCCGAAATTCCTATCCTTCACATCCCCAAAAATCCCAACTTTCTCTAGTTTGATCATCTTTCCATAAAACCACTGTTATCGTCAACATATAACAACAGTAATGTGATAGGATTCCAATAGAATTCCAATATCAATGTATTTCAATCACTTTCAACAGAAAAACAAGAATGAAACAGGGCATTTGAGAGGTCCTAACTCTCTCAATTCTCTACCAAAAAGCTTGCTGACTAACTCACCGTCTCCTATCCTTTTTATACCCCTTACCCACGCTTTCCTAACAGAATTCCCCATTCACATTGCTGATTATTCTTTCATCAGTGTGGATTACAACTTTACCCCCCCTTCCCCATGCGCACATGCTGGTTGTTACACCTGCATGTGTGGTCCCCTTAATTCCAGCCTCAAGCCTTCAGTTGCTTGTTGCGCCTATGATAGGTTTGTTGCACCGGCGGCCTATCATTACTCCCCTCTCGGACTTTCACCTTGTCCTCAAGGTGAAAAGCTGGAAATTCATGTTGAATCATGTTGTAGGGCTCCCAAGTTGCCTCTAACAGTGGTAAGCCCTTCCACTGGATCAAGATATCCAACCCGCGCAAGTTAGAACCCTTCTCAGGCCGCACTCCCAACATTGTTTCTGGTTCAACCTTCATTTCTAAGTCAGCCTGCAGCTCGAGGGGAATCTGCTCCATTGCGCCAGGCCTGCCCTTAGCTTCTTTCAACTGAGACACATGGAAAACCGAGTGAACCTGGCAGTTGGCTGGGAGTTTGAGTCTATAAGCCATTGACCCCACTTTCTGCTCAATTTTAAATGGCCCATAGTACCTCGGAGCCAGCTTCTCATTAGGTCTGCTAGCTAGGGACTTCCTTCTATACGGCCTTAATTTCAAGTAGACAAAATCACCAACTGCAAATTGCACATCCCTTCTCCTCCGGTCAGCCCCCTTCTTCATAATCACCTGAGCTCGTTCCAGCTGGTTCTTGAGCTCGTCCAATGCTAAATCTCTCTCCCGCAACTGCTGTTCCACTGCTGATACCGGGGTTGATCCCTTGTCAAATCGGATCAAGGTTGGCGGCTCCCTCCCATAAACAGCTTGGAAAGGAGTAATCCGTGACGCAATGTGGTAAGAGGTGTTGTACCACAATTCCGCCCATGGCAGCCACACATACCACCCTAAAGGCCTTGCTGATGCAAAACAGCGCAAATAAGTTTCTAAGGTCCGGTTGAGTACTTCCGTTTGCCCATCCGTTTGTGGGTGGTAGGCTGTACTACGTTGAAGCTTAGTGCCTTGAAGTCGAAATAACTCTTCCCAAAAACGACTCATAAAAACCTTATCTCGATCCGAAACAATAGTCCTAGGCATACCATGCAACCGTACTACCTCTTTTATGAAGATTCCAGCTATTGCTCCAGCTGTAAAAGGGTGTTTGAGACCAATGAAATGGCCGTATTTGCTAAGTCTATCTACAACCACCAATATAGCATTCATATGACCCGATTTCGGAAGCCCTTTAATAAAATCCATGGCTATATCCTCCCAAATCTGACAAGGAACCGGAAGAGGCTGCAAAAGACCCCCTGGAGATAAGGACTCATATTTACTTTGCTGGCAAATGACACACCTCTCCACATATCGGCGTATGTCCCGCTTCATGCTCGCCCAAAAAACACTTGCTGCAATCCGCTTGTAAGTCTTTAGGAACCCAGAATGACCCCCTACACTGCCATCATGTCCCTCTTGGAGCACCAAAGGAATTAGGAAAGATTTCTTAGGCAGGAACAGCCGCCCCTTATAGAGGAGCTGGTTGCCTACCAGCTGAAAATCTGAGCTGTAAGTTGGATCTGCCTTTAATTTCTGTATGATACCCTGTAAATAAGTATCCTTCTCCACTTCTCGGACTAGCTGCTCGAGTTGCACCACCCTTGGCACTGTTAGAGCGAATAGAGCTGCTGGGTGGCTGACTCTCGAAAGGCTATCTGCAGCCTTGTTCTCCAATCCCGGCCTGTAGTGTATCTCAAAATGGAAGCCCATTAGTTTCAGCATCCACCTTTGATACTCCGAGCTCACCATTCGCTGCTCAAACAAAAACTTCAAGCTTTTTTGGTCTGTTCTCAGTATGAACTTCCTTCCCCAAAGATAATGTCTCCATTTCTGGATTGCAAACACCATGGCCATCAACTCTCTTTCATAAACCAATTTTTTTCTCTCCGATGGTTTAAGAGCATGGCTGTAATATGCAATCGGTCTATGATTCTGCATCAACACTGCCCCTACTCCATGCCCTGAAGCATCGGATTCAATAATGAAGGGCTGATCGAAGTCCGGTAGTGCAAGAACTGGCAGCGACACCATTGCTGTTTTGAGTTGCTGGAATGCTCGTTCAGCCTCTCCATCCCAACGAAAATTGTTCTTCTTTAGTTTCTCGGTGAGGGGCCATGCCATCTTACCATAATCCTTCACGAACCTCCTATAGTACCCCGTAAGACCAAGGAATCCCCGCAACTCCTTCAAGGAACTTGGTGCTGGCCAGTCGATCATGGCTTGCACCTTGCAACGATTAGTCGACACGCCTTGTTGGGAGATGATATGGCCCAGGTATTCAACCTCCAACTGCCCAAAGGAGCACTTCTTTTTGTTGGCAAACAGCTGATTTGCAGCCAGCACTTTCAGCGCACAACGTAAGTGCTGCAAATGTTGGTCAAAATTTTTGGCTATAGATTAAAATATCATAAAAAAAAACCAACACAAACCGATGCAAATACTCCCTGAAGACATCATTCATCAAGGATTGGAAGGTGGCCGGGGCATTTGTCAATCCGAAGGGCATGACGAGGAACTCATAATGGACCTCATGTGTTCAAAAGACGGTCTTTGGTTCATCTCCAGCCTTGACTCGAATCTGATGGTAACCAAATTTGAGGTCCAATTTCAAAAAGACCTTTGCGCCATGTAGTTCATCCAGCAATTCATCAATGACTGGAATAGGGAACTTGTCGGGGATTGTCACCTTGTTGAGAGCCCGGTAGTCTACACAAAACCGCCATCCCCCATCCTTCTTCTTAACGAGCAACACCGGGCTAGAAAAAGGGCTAACACTTGGTTTGATAATACCAGCTGCCAACATCTCTCGTACCATCTTTTCGATCTCATTCTTTTGAAGATACGGGTAGCGGTAAGGCCGAACACTAACCGGGAGGGTGTCGGGTAGGAGATTGATGGCATGATCTCTGTTTCTAGTGGGTGGCAGTCCCATTGGGCTGGAAAAAACTCCTTCAAACTCGGCCAATAATTCTTCCAAACTTCCGGGCAACCCCACTTGCAGCTCATTGCATTCAGCAGCCACCTCTCCAATTTCCAACAACACTCCCTCCCCACTCTCCTTCAACGCCTTCATCATAGCTTTAGGGAGACTAATGTTTTACTTAAGCTAGGATCACCCTGTAAAGTCACTGCCATTCCCCCTACTGAAAACTTCATGGTCAGATTCCTCCAATCCACACTCATCTTACCCACCGAAGCCAGCCATTTCATGCCAAGAATGACATCCGAACTTCCTAACTCAAGGGGAAGGAATTCTTCCACTATCTGCAAGTTATCCAAATACAATTTGACCCCCTTGCAAACTCCTGCACCTTGTACCGCCATTCCAGTTCCCATTATCACCCCATATCCCGCCGTTTCCGTCCTCGGTAAATCCAAGCGTTGCACCAACTTGGAGGAGATGAAGTTATGGGTTGCTCCCCCATCCACCAAAACTACCACTGGCTGCCCTTCTATGAGCCCCCTTAGCTTCATCGTTTGAGGGGTAGTTAATCCCACCACTGAATTCATAGATAATTCACCTCGCTGCCATATCCCACTCCTCTGTCACCTCCCTGCTCCTCTTCTTCTTCTGCCACAGCCTCGCCTACTTCTTCATCATAGAGCATCAGCACTTGGAGCTCTTTGTTCTTGCACCTATGGCCAATCGAGTACTTCTCATCGCAGCGAAAGCAAAGGCCCTTCTCTCGCCTTGCCTTCCACTCAGCCTCACTAAGTTTCTTGAAAGGAAAATTGCCACCATTACCTGCAGACTGAATCCGGGAGCCTGGCTGGTTCACGGACCTTTGGGAGGATCCCACACCTTTTGCGGGTACCGGTGACAGCCGACTCGCGATTGCGGTTGTGGTGGAATAACCGCTCCTCGTTGACCCAGCTGCCCGATGGTAATGTTGAAGAGCTAAGTTCTTGTCCTCAATGTTTTGCGCCACCAGCATAATTCGATCTAGCCCCCGCGGTTGTAATACTCTGATCTCGGCTCGTATCTCTGGGTTGAGGCCGTTGAGGAATTGGCCCTCCAAAAACGCCTCCGGCACATCAGGTACTGCCGCAGCCATGGTCTCAAACTTCAAACGATACTCCTTCACCGATCCCTCCTGCCGAAGAGCCAAGAACCGCTCTTCTAACTACCCTTCCTGAGTGGGGCGAAACCGGCTCAGAAGTCCTTGTTTCAGGCCCTCCCAGCTCCAAATTCCTCCTCGCCTGGTCTCCCATTGAAACCACGACAGTGCTGCGGCTTCAAAACACAAGGCTGCGGAGTCAATCTTCTCTTCATCCGTGAGTTGGTTGACAGCAAAATACCTCTCGGCTCTAAAGATCCACTCATCTGGATTGTCTCCTTCGAAGAGAGGCATCTCCAATCGTCTTCCACGTAAATCCGCCCGGTACTCACCCCCACTACCCCCTCCCGGATTGCAACCCCCCATCACTCCAGGAGTTACTTCGGAATCCAAAGTGAATTCCGAAGGCCGTTCCCGCTCTCTAGACTTGTTCTTCCTTTCCCGCTCCAGCTCATCCCATTTCGTTCGCATGGAAGCGAATTGTTCAAGCAACATCGCTACATTTCGCTCCACCGACTGTACATTCCCTCTAATGTCGTCGACCCCCCTTTTGACGCCTTCCACCGTCGACTCCAACTCGCCAACACACTCTGTAAAGTTCACCATCAGGAGCGGATTGTCTCTGATACCAAATTGATAGGATTCCAATAGAATTCCAATATCAATGTATTTCAATCACTTTCAATAGAAAAACAAGAATGAAACAGGGCATTCGAGAGGCCCTAACTCTCCCAATTCTCTACCAAAAAGCTTGCTGACTAACTCACCATCTCCTATCCTTTTTATACCCCTTACCCACGCTTTCCTAACAGAATTCCCCATTCACACTGCTGATTATTCTTTCAGCAGTGTGGATTACAACTTTACCCCCCCTTCCCCATGCGCACATGCTGGTTGTTACACCTGCATATGCGGTCCCCTTAATTCCAGCCTCAAGCCTTCAGTTGCTTGTTGCGCCTATGATAGGTTTGTTGCACCGGTGGCCTATCATAATGCATTACATCATTATGTCAACCACTCACAATCCATTGAGCCCCTGCGCACTATCATCAACCTTCACAATGCAACAGTGAAAACCCATCAGGAACTTTCACTAAAAATCCATTGAAGGCCATTGGACAGAGCATCAGAAGCTTCCAAAATTGTGATTTAAATAGTCAAAACCCTAGTCGACTTTTTTAGAAGCCTAGTGACACTCCAAATATCGTGTAGCAAGTAAAGGTCCTACCTGAAGTTGTTGAAGTTGAACATCATAACAACACCTTCTAGTTGGTTTGCACCCTTCAACCGTCGAAGCTCTCACTAATGTCAATGACCAAAGTTGTACTTGCATCTTCACTTGAGGTTAAGGACCTTCGCTAAAGTTTCAAAACCTTCAACCAATTTTTACCAACAAACAATTCATCCAATTACAGATTACCTGATTGCCCTTTGTTTGCCCAATTTTAATTGCACCAACCTAATTAACCAGAAATCTACTTTAACTGAGAAAATTACCCATTCCTACCATTCAACCCCCATTTTGATTTAACCCAAGCCTAATTCCTTGGAAACATTTTTTTCCCTTAACCCAAGCCCAAGTTCCTACAAGTCCAAACCCATGAGAAACAGATTCATCATCTTTTGTTTAAATTTTTTGTTTTCTAAAGTAATATTAATTTAATTTGTGTGCTTAGAAATATCATGGATTATATTTCCCTCCTTAGCCATGAAGGCCAACATGTTAAACACATCTTCCCCACCAATAAGCCCGGATATATCAAAACCTTCAATACATATAACACCAATTAAACCAGATGAATCAAGATTAATAAGCCCATAATAGGGGTAATTATTCACCTATTGTCCATACCTTCTCTGAGAACCAGAAGTCTATGCTAGGTCCTCCCTAGCCCAGTATGTCCTCAATTATTGAGTCGCAACAACAATGTTCTATGGGTTTACTACTCACTTGACTAAAGTGTGTGCATTCGTGCCTCACCATATATGGGAAGAAAGAAGAGTAAATAGGGAAAAACACCCAGAACATCAAGCTCAAAACCCCAATAGTGATAAATTAGACAACTTCAAGAAGGTTGGACCAGAAAATCAAAAGCGTAATAGAATAACAGGAATTTCAAATTCCTAACCACAATGAACCTAAGCCAGACATAATGGAAGAGATTGTTATGGAAGTTAAAGAAATTCCTAAGAAATCTCATAAAGAACTTTGTCTGATAATTGAAATTTCCAATAATATTGTCCTTGAGAAATTACCCAAACTCTATTTCCTTTTTTCCATTCTTTAGCTTCCCATTGATGTTTCACAAGTGATCCTTCATCCACTTAACCACTTGTTGACCAATTCATTGAATCTACACCAAAGTCTAAGATCCCATAACATGTACTTTTTTGCTATGCACAAAAATATAAATCTGACATTATTTCATGTGAGCAAAACATTCTTGTCGGGATGGATAGATTCAATGTTTTCTTATCCATTCTAGATTGAGCAGGTAGATGCACAAAACTCAAGGACAAGTTTTCTCCCATTAGGGAGATTGATGTAGGACATGGAAGCAGATACTTTGGATTTTGGAAAATATTATTCTATGAGGAATATAGGATTTAACATCAATCCTTTGTTTATTTCCTAATTTCTTTTATTCATTAAAATCTCTTGTTTATCTTTTAGGTAAACCTTTAGCTATTAGGTTTCATTACAATCTTAATTAGAGGTGCATTATGTGTACTAGTGTTTTGGGATGTTATTTTTTTTTTTTATTGACTCTTTAGGATGTAATTGGAAGCAAATTTTGATTATTGATTTTGACATTGATATATTGAATTGAGTTTAGGATAATTTGATGCAGAACCAAGAGGAAGAAAACAATCAAAAACTCAACTCAATATCTCAATATCAAAATCAATAATCAGAGTCTCTTTTCAATTACATCCTAAATAACTACATATAGGCATCTAATGGATATACATATACTCCAATTAGGATTCTGATGAAACCTAACAACTAAAAGTTTACTTAAAACATAAACAAAAGAAAGTAGGAAATAACCTAAGAATAACATTTTCCAACTAGAGGATTCGCCTAATGAATAACAAAACATTGGATACATAATGTCAAATTTTTATATTTGCTTGCATGGTGAAGATAGCTGTAATGGAATCTTAAGACTCTAGAGCAAGTTTAATGAAAAGGTCAACAAGAGGTTGGTTTACTAAGAGGAAGTTGAAGAATGGGCAAAGGGAAAAGGAGTTTCAAGAATTCCACTGGGACAATATCATTAAATTCTTCAATTACCAAACAAATTTCTATATGAGGTTCTTTAGGAATTTCCTCAATTGCCATAACATTTCTTTTATTACCTCCTCCTTAGGCTATCTAAGTTAGGAATTTGAAATTTCTGTTCTACTACCTCTTTGATTTTCTAGTCACAATATTGATAGATTATTGAAGATAATCTATCTTGATTTACTATAAAATGAAGAGAATTCCACTGAAAAAGTAGGAAAATAGACTTTCGAGAGGTCCAATCTCTCCCAATATCTACCTTCCTTCCGAATCCCCTCTCTACTTTACTATCTTCCTTATTTATATGTTGCTCCAGCTATGCTCCTCAAACAGAATCTGTTGTACGCACATGCCACCTGCCTGCACTCCCCATAATGCCCCTTTAACCGCTTTTGTTGCTTTCCTCCTCTCTCTTATCCCTATTCTGCCCCTGCTTCTTCCGTCTATGGTAACAGAACTGTATGGGTCTTCTATCAATGCCTCCCCCCATAGAACTCACCTTGTCCTCAAGGTGGAAGTTAGGAAATTGTTGCTGGAGCATGTCATAGGGTTCCCAGGTGGCTTCCAAGGATGGCAGCCCTTTCCACTGAATGCGTACATCCAAGCCTCTCAAGTTCTTACCCATTCCCGACCTTACTCCAATAACAACTTCTGGCTCTACTAACATCTCAACTTCTTCATTGAGCTAGCTAGGTATATCCGTTATGGTAGTGAGCATACCGTTGGCCTTGCGTAATTGGGAAACATGGAAGATGGGATGAATGTTGCAAGTCGCAGGCAAGGACAGCTTGTAAGTGACTAGCCCAACCTTCTTCTCCATAGCGAATGGGCCATAAAATCGGGGTGCTAGCTTCTCATTAGGATGTGCAGCTAGCGACTTGCGATGGTAGGGTCTAATCTTCAAATAAACCATGTCTCCCACTTCAAACTGAACATCTCGCCTTTTCCCATCTGCCCTTGCTTTCATCTGAGCTTGAGCCCGCTGTAATTGAGCCTTTAATTCATCCAACATCTGATCCCTCGCAACCAGCTGCTGCTCCATTGCCGACATCGGGGTGGACCCCCTTTTGAACCGCAATAACCCCGGTGGCTCCCATCCATAAACCACCTAGAAGGGAGCAAGTTTGGAAGCCGTGTGGTAAGAAGTGTTGTACCATAACTCCGCCCATGGTAGCCAGCTGAACCAAGCCTTGGGTCTTCTAGACGCAAAGCATCGTAGATAGGTTTCTAGTGTCCGGTTTAAAACTTCCGTCTGCCCATCCGATTGGGGGTGGTAAGCTGTACTTCTACATAGCTTCGTGCCTTGGAGGCAAAATAATTCTGTCCAAAAATGGCTCATGAAGACTTTGTCCCTATCTGACACAATAGATCGAGGCACCCCGTGTAGGCGTATCACTTCCTTTACAAAAATCGCAGCCACACTGCTAGCAGTAAAAGGGTGTTTGAGCCCTATGAAATGTCCATATTTACTCAATCTATCCACCACGACCAATATGCTGTCCATATTTCTGGATCTAGGCAAGCCTTCAATAAAATCCATAGCTATATCTTCCCATACCTGACCGGGAATTGGGAGTGGCTGCAAAAGGCCCCCAGGTGATAAAGCTTGGTATTTGTGTTGTTGGCAAATGCCACATTGGTTCACATAGCGATGGATATCTCCCTTCATTCCAACCCAGTATACATTCGCTGCTATCCGCTTGTATGTGTTCAAGAAGCCTGAATGCCCACCCAAACTCCCATCGTGCCCCTGTTGGAGCAATGTAGGAATCAAAGTCGATCCCTTAGGCAAGCATAATCTGTCCTTGAGGAAGAGTTGATTATTGGCCCACTGATAGTCGGGTTTGGCCGACGGATCCAGCTGGATTTCCTTGATTAATTTCTACAATTCCACATTTGACTCCACTTCCTTAGCCAGCTGTTCAAGTTGAATAACCATAGAAACTGTTATTGCAAAAAGACCAACTGGGTGATTGATTCTAGAGAGGGCATCGACTGCCTTGTTCTCTCACCCGGGCCGATATTGGATATCAAACTGAAAGCCCATCAATTTTAGCAACCATTTTTGGTGTTCAGGACTCACCAATCTTTGCTCCATGAGAAACTTCAAGTTCCTCTGATCAGTGCGTATGATAAACTTCTGGCCCAATAAATAGTGCCTCCATTTTTGGACAGCAAACACTATTGCCATCAACTCTCGCTCATGCACTGACTTATTGCGGCCATTAGGATTAAGGGCATGGCTGTAAAAAGTAATGGGGCGATGCTCTTGAATCAACACAACCCCTAAACCTGATCCAGACGCATCCGTTTCCACCTCAAACCGTTTACTGAAATCTGGTAATGCCAACACTGGTAAGGAGGTCATTGCTTTCTTCAACTGCTGGAAAGCTTTTTCTGCTATTTCATCCCAACCGAACCCGTTCTTTCTTAGTTTTTTTGTGAGAGGCCAAGCCAACTTCCCATAATCTTTCACAAACCGTCTATAGTACCCTGTCAGCCCCAAAAATCCTCGTAATTCTTTTATCGACCCCGACCTTGGCCACTTAAGCATGGCCTTAACCTTGGACTGGTCAGCAGCCACCCCTTCGCGTCAGATGACATGGCCCAAATATTCCACTTCTCGCTGCCCAAACTAGCACTTTTTCCTGTTGGCGTAGAGCTGGTTTGCAGCCAACACCTACAGCACCTCCTTTAAATGCTGCTCGTGTGCCCTCAAGTCCTTCCTAAATACCAAAATATCATAAAAAAAAACCAACATGGATCGTATCAACTGACCTTTGAATATCTCATTCATGAGGGACTGAAATGTTGCCGGCGCATTGGTCAGCCCGAAGGGCATGACCAAGAACTCATAGTGCCCCTCATGAGTACAGAACGCCGTCTTCGGCACATCTTCTTCCTTAACTCTAATCTGGTGGTATCTGGCCTTCAAGTCCAGCTTTGAAAACACCGTGGCCCCCATGCAATTCATCTAACAACTCATCAATCACTGGGATAGGAAATTTATCCGGCACAGTTACTTTATTCAAGGCTCGATAATCTACACAAAACCTCCACCCCCCATCCTTTTTTTTAACTAACAAAACAGGGCTGGAGAAGGGACTAATACTAGGTCTAATAATCCCTACAGCAAGCATTTCCTGTACTAGCCTCTCAATTTCATTTTTTTGAACATAGGGGTAACAATAGGGCCTCACGCTTACTAGAGAAGCTCCTGGGTGTAAGTTGATAGCATGTTCTCGTGTCCTCCTGGGTGGCAGCCCTTCTGGATCATTGAATATGTCACCAAACTCGACCAACACTTGTTGGATACCACCCTGTGTGACAGCAGTGAATTCCCCACAATCTGTCGAGAGACACCCTAATTCAAGAAGCACTCCCTCCCCACTATCCTTAAGTGCTTTCATCATGACCTTCAAGGTGACAAGGGTTTTGCTTAAGCTGGGATCCCCTTGCACCATGACCATCACCCCTCCTGCATTGAATCTCATAGTTAGGGACTTCCAATCAACCTGTACCTTGCCCAAGGTTGCCAACCATTTCACTCCTAGGATGACATCCGAACTTCCCAGCTCCAAGGGAAGGAAGTCCTCAGTTATCTCCAAATTTTGAAGAGAAAGAAGCACCCCCTTACAGATTCTGGTGCCCTGCACAGCAATCCCCATTCCCATGATCACTCCATAACCTACCGTCTCTAATCTTGGCAGTCCCAATGTCTGTACCAGCTCAGCTGAAATGAAATTATGCGTAACCCCGCTGTCTACAAGTACTACCACCTCGTGGCCAACAATCTGCCCTCGCACCTTCATGGTTTGGGGCGGGGTAAGCCCCACCACGGAATTCATAGACAATTCTATCACCTCTCCCTTAGCCTCCTGCACCTCCCGTTCACCCCCTCCATCTCTCTTCTTCTACCCCCAGCTCATCCTTCTCTTCATCATAAATTACCATGACTTGTAACTCTCTGTTTTTTGCAGCGATGCCCAATAGAGTACTTCTCATCACATCTAAAACATAGGCCCTTCTCCCATTTGGCCTTCAATTTTGCCTCACTCAGTCTCTTGAAAGGCAGATTACTCCCCATACCGGCAACTGGATTCCGGTGCAGCACAATCGCATTGGTCGTTGCTGGCTTTGGCGATGCTGGTGGGGCAATCATGCTCACCGATCGGTGCTAGTTTGGAAATGGGTTGAAGGGAGTCGTTCCATTGTTTTGACCACTTTCGAAGGAGCCTCCTATGACTACCATATTTCTTTCCTCAATTCGTTGGGCCACTTCCATGAGCTGATCCAATCCATTCAACCCTAGCATTCGCAATTCCGCTCTGATTTCTAGCTTCAACCCATTGATGAATTGGCCCTCCAACAAGGCGTCCGGCAAGCCTTCGAGAGGTGAAGCCAATGTCTCAAAGCAAAGGCGGTACTCTCTAACTGATCCCCAATGCTTAAGGGTAAGGAATCTCTCCTCCAGGGTCCCCTCATGTGTGGACCTAAATCGGTTCCTTAGCATCACCTTCAATTCTTCCCAACTCCGTATCCTCCTCCGCCTTTGTTCCCATTGGAACCAAGCGAGCGCTGGCCCATCAAAACAGAGAGCTGCGGATTCCAACTTCTCCAGCGCCGACAACTGATTAACAATGAAATACCTTTCAGCCTTGAAAATCCAACCATCTGGATCTTCACCCTCGAAAATCGGCATTTCCAGGCGCCTCCCCTTGTAATTGGACCTTCTTGCCCCTTCGACACCATCATCTGCCTCGCCTCTGCCCATTCTCACTTCCAGCGTTCCCTCCATGAACGAAGAGGAACCCTGTGGCATCTCCGTTCCCTCCCGCTTCCCTTTTCTCCCTCGTTCCTGTTCATCCCAATGCGCCATCAGGAGAGCGAACTGATCCATTAGAGTGGCCATGTTTTTCTCAATTCCACTCACCTTCTGCACTTCCGATTTTAGCGACTCCAACCCACTATACAACCCATTTATCCGCCCTTCCAGGTCCCCTACTCGGTCACTAAGGTTCACCATGGGGATCGATTTTGCTGCTTTGATACCAAAATGATAGATTACTGAAGATAATCTACCTTGATTTACTATAAAATGAAGAGAATTACACTGAAAAAGTAGGAAAATGGACTTTCGAGAGGTCTAATCTCTCCCAATATCTACCTTCCTTCCGAATCCCCTCTCTATTCTACTATCTTCCTTATTAATATGTTGCTCCAGCTATGCTCTTCTAACAGAATCTGTTGTACGCACATGCCACCTGCCTGCTCTCCCCATAATGCCCCTTTAACCGTTTTTGTTTCTTTCCTCCTCTCCCTTATCCCTATTCTGCCCCTGCTTCTTTCGTCTATGGTAACAGAACTGTATGGGTCTTCTATCAAATATTTCTTAAAGTAGCCCAATTTACTACTCACTTGATTGAAGAGAGTGGATTCCGTGCCTCATCATATAAAGAAAAACAAAGAAAAGAAAATAAGAAAAAGCACCCAGTTAGAATAGTGTGGTTGTCACTTAACAATTAAAGGCCAACATACTAGGTGAAAGAGGACACAACATAGACTTCTTGTTCATTGAGGAGGTATAGACTATAGGTACATAATCATCCCTATTATGGGCTTGTGAATCTTGATTCATCTAGTCTAACTGGTTGGGTCCTATATTAATTAAATATTTTTATATATCTGGGCTATTATTTGGGAAGATGGATTTGACATGTTGGGCTTCATGGATAAGGCAATATATAGGTCCATGATATTCTAAACACACAAATTAAATTAACAACAATTTATAAAATAGAAAATTAAATAAAAAAAAAGGCAACCTATTTCTTGATCATAAATTTGATCTTTCGTGGGCTTGAGCTTGAGAATTGTAGGAACTTGGGCTTGGGTTTAGGGAAAAATTGGGTCAGAAGGAATTAGGCTTCGGTTAAACTAAAAGGGGTTGAATAGGAGAATGGGCAATTGGGTTAATGGGTTTCTTAGTCAAACCAAATTAGCTTGGGTTTTGAAATTGGACAAACAAGAGCAATTCGGTAATCTAGAATTGCACAAATGGCTTACTAGTGGAAATTGGTTGAACGTTCTGGGAGTTTTAGCAAGGGGTTGCAATGACACTCCTTGACCTCAAGCAAAGGTGTGAATTGGGTCGACGGTGCCAGCAAGAGCTTCCAGCGGCAATTGAAGAGCGCAAAACCAACCAGAAGTTGTTGTAATGGCCTTTGATAGGTTCTTCGCAATGGCGTTCAACTTCAAAAACTTTGTAAGGGGCTGTGACGGCTTCCAATGTTGGTCCAGAAGCTTCAACGACTTCAGTAAGGACCTTTACTTGCTGCGACATCTTTGATGAGAGTGTCGCTGGGCTCCAAACTAAGTTTGCTAGAGTTTCCAACTACTTCAGTCACAACTTTGGAAGGTATCTCATGCTTTGTTTGAAGGTCTATAATGGATTTTCAACGAAAGTTTATGACGGGTTTTCACTATTATGTGATGCGAAGGTTCATGATGGTTTGCAATTGCTCAATCGATTGTGGGTGGTTGACATACTGATGGTTGTGATGCGTAGTTGCTTGCAGGTGCTGGAAAGATCATCGAACTAGAGAAAGTTGGGTTTTTTGCAGGTGTGAAGACAGGAATGTCAATTCTAATACCAATTGATCCAGAATCAAAAAGAACAATGCAAGAATAAACTAAACTTCATCAAACTCATCTCAATATCAAAGTCTGCTTTCAGTTGCATCCTAAACAACCATGTATAGGCAATTCATAGACATAATCCCAATCTAATTATCATTCTAATAAAACCTAATAGCTAAAGGTTTACCTAAAAGGTAAAAAAGATATTAGGAAATAAACAAAGAAATAATGCTACTTCCTATATTTTCGCCTAGAATAATATTTTCCAAAATATCTACTGCTATGTCTAGAAATATCGATGACCAGATAAGAAAAATCAGTGAAAAAGTGAAAACAATTTTCCTTCCCAGCCATATCATTGCTATGTTATGAGCAAAATAGTGCTATTCAAACAAAGCATGTGACCCTTTTCTAGAAGATACAAAGTCTTCCACAGTCGCCAATATACACTTAGAAGAACTCATGCTCAGAAACTGTCAGTTTAGAACAAGAAGGCTGCATTCACAATATTTGTTCAATGAGTGTAAAACATTGATAAAATAATGAATAATATTGCTCAAAAAATCAACAATGCAGGTGGAGCAACCAAGATGATAAGCAAGCACCTTAAAACACCCCACTTATGCCATGACACATAAAGTAAGTAGGGTAAAAAAAAAAAAGAGGACACTCTTGCCAGTAAGGATGAAAGATTCATGTGCTAATCAGCCAAAAAAAAAAAAAAGGAAGAAGAGAGAGATCCATGTACTCATCTGCACATGTTTACCCAAAAACTAATCCAAGAACCAGCACAAGGAATATAATTTACTAAGAACATAGTCATTAGGAAGGAAAGTCCCTTCACATGTTCAAGTTATAGGAATAGCTTCCTTGCAAAGTAAAGGTCAGGTCATGTACAAAGACAACCCTCACCCAACTCTTGCAAAATGTCATGCACGAGGGACGTCCTGTAAAGACATGGTTATTAGGATATAATCAAATATTATATCAAAATTGTGCCGAAAGCTTTCTCCTTTCATCAATTCAAGGTTGCTAACTGTTAAACTTAATCAAAATTAAATGAATACAATTGATTAGTGCTATGTCAAAGCAGATTACAAATTAACTTGTCCTCTTACGCAATTTTTTTTGGGAGGGGGGGACCTATTTTCTGCGCAGCCTACCCCTACTTTGCAAAGAGGTTTTCACAAACCCGAATCAGTGGCCAGATTAAAATCAACTCATTCATTCAAAATTACCAGGAGGAAACAAGCAACTTTGGCTGTGGTGGAGACAAAAATTAAATTTTGGCACAAAAATGCACTGAAATTTTTTAGCATTTTTACCTCAATATATATAAAAGTCATGGATTATCAAAGGGAAAACGTCAAACGAAAAAAAAACCGTAGTACATGATCTTGCAATAAAGACAACCTAAACTCGAAAACCAACCAAATATGTATAACAAAGAGCTAATGGAAAGCGATGGTCTGAAGAACTTATTCAACTTCTAAATGAAGAAAACACCAAAACCCAGATTAGGGACCCAAATTGAACAAAATTCATAATACAATACAGCAAAGCCCTAGAATGTAAATTTTAATGAATGAATAAGATCAAAAGCACAACATGCTTGGAAAATACTAATCACGGGTTTATGAAGCAACTGATTGATTGGCGTGATCGACTTCATAAACCCCCAAAATCAGTGGTTGCATTGCGCTCTTTTCTCTTATCTTCGCTTGCTCATATATACTTGTACGCGTGTGTGTTTGTATGTAGAGAGAGACCAAATACTTTCTGCTTTCAGACTCTGCGTCTAGGGAAAGAGAGCACGCTTGCTCGTACAGTTGATTTGGGGTTAATTGCATTTGGACCCCTCAACTAAGGTAAATTTCTTTATTGTGGTGGAAAGCTTAAAATTAGAGAAAAGCATATTGAAATGTCAAAAATATTTTAATATTTTATAGGTATTTCTAGCAATTTTAAAAAATAAAAAAAATAACAGGTGAAAATATAAAATTTAGGGACACATATTGTCTTTTATTTTTTTTTAAATTATTATTTTTTTTTAAATCAAAAGATATTTTGCTCTTTTACTATCATTAAAAAAATGTCACTATCTTAACAAATAAAATTAATATTTTAAAAATAAAATTATAATTATAACAAATTATTAACTGTTCATTTGATAGAGTTGGTATCATTGTAATTTTTAAAACTCAATAACATGAGCTATAATTTAGTAAAGAAATTGAAAGTTATAGATGGGATCATAACCTAGAGAGAGTTTTGACTAAGAAATAGATCTAAAGTATAATAATAACCTAGAGAAATTTTAATTAACTTAAGCCTATTTTACATAGATAAAAATTTATCGTAATATATCAAAAAATAAGGGATTTAGCGGGAACGGGTACACAGTTGAGGGGTCCAAATGTAGTTAACCCCAAATCAACTGTACGAGCAAGCGTGCTCCCTCTCCCTAGACGCAGAGTCTGAAAGCAAAAAGTATTTGGTCTCTCTCTACATACACACGCGCGCGTACAACTATATATGAACGAGCACAGATAAGAGAAAAGGGCGCAACGCAACCATTGATTTTGGGGGTTTGCGAAGCTGATCGTGCTAATCAATCAGTTGCTTCATAAACCCATGATTACTATTTTCCAAGCACGTGTTTTTAATCTTATTCATTCACCGAAATTTACGTTCTAGGGCTTTATTGTATTGTATTATGAATTTTGTTCAATTTGGGTCCCTAATCTGGGTTTTGGTTTTTTCTTCATTTAGAAGTTGAATAAGTTCTTCAAACCATCGCTTTCCATTAGCTCTTTGCTATACATATTTGGTTGGTTTTCGAGTTTAGGTTCTCTCTATTGCAAGATCATGTACTACAGTTTTTTTTCATTTAACGTTTTCCCTTTGATCCTCTTTGATAATCCATGACTTTTATATATATCGAGGCAAAAATGCTCAAAAATTTCAGTGCATTTTTGTGCCAAAATTTAATTTCTGTCTCCACCACAGCCAAAGTTGCTTGTTTCCTCCTATTAATTTTGAATGAATGAGTTGATTTTAATCTGACCATTAATTCGGGTTTGTGAAAACCTCTTTGCAAAGTAGGGGTAGGCTACGCAGAAAACAAGTCCCCCCCCCCAAAAAAAAAAAATTGCATAAGAGGACAAGTTAATTTGTAATCTACTTTGAGGTAGCACTAATCAATTGTATTCATTTAATTTTGGGTAAGTTTACCAGTTAGCAATCTTGAATTGATAAAAAAAGGAAAAAAGAAAAAAAGAAAGCAGAAAGCTTTCAGCACAATTTTGATATAATATTTGATTATATCCTAATAACCGTGTCTTTACAGGATGTTCCCAATGCATGACATTTTGCAAGAGTCGAGTGAGGGTTGTCTTTGTACATGGCCTGACCTTTACTTTGCAAGGAAGCTATTCCTATAACTTGAACCTGTGAAGAGACTTTCCTTCCTAATGACTATGTTCTTGGTAAATTATATTCTTTGTGCTGGTTCTTGGATTAGTTTTTGGGTAACCATGTGCGGATGGGTACATGGATCTCTCTTCTTCTTCTTCTTTTTTTTTTTTTTTGGCTGATTAGCACATGAATCTTTCATTCTTACTGTCAAGAGTGTCCCTTTTTTTTTTATCCTACTTACTTTATGTGTCATGGCATAAGCGGGGTGTTACAACTATCTTCACTATGCAAGCAAATATAAAAATTTGACATTATTTTATGTTAGAAGAATGTTCTTTACTAGGTATGGATGGATCCAATGTTTTGTTATTCATTAGGTGAATCCTCTAGTTGGAAAATGTTATTCTTTGTTTATTTCCTAATTTCTTTTGTTTATGTTTTAAGTAAACCTTTAGCTATTAGATTTCATCAGAATCCTAGTTGGAGTATATGTATGTCCATTAGATGCCTATATGTAGTTATTTAGGATGTAATTCAAAAGAGACTTTGATTATTGATTATTGATTTTGATATTGAGTTGAGTTTTTTATTGTTTTCTTCCTCTTGATTCTGTATCAAATTATCCTAAACTCAATTCAATATATCAATGTAAAAATTAATAATCAAAATTTGCTTTCAATTACATCCTAAAGAATCAATAAAAAAATAATTACATCCCAAAACACTAGTAGACATAATGCACCTCTAATTAGGATTATAATGAAACCGAGTTAATGGTTTACCTAAAAGATAAACAACAGATTTTAATGAATAATAGATTTTAGGAAATAAACAAAGGATTGATGTTAAATCGTATATTCCTCATTGTTATGCCTGACAAAATATCAGGGTAATGTGGAAAAGAATAAAAAAATAGTTAAGAGGGAGAAGTGTTCGAGGATGCGCCACGTGGCAAGCTAGCCATGGGTGACCAGGTGGAGTCACCCAGGGGGTTACCACCCTCGAGTGGGGGTCACTCGGGGGTGGTAGAGGGTTGCACCCCTAAGTACCACTCGGCAAGCCCAAGACGCAGCCTCCTCGCGCATCTGGCCGCTTGCACTGGGTAGCCTGACGATCCCCCCCGGAGCCCCAGGCAACGCGCATGCTGCAACCTGGCGGGGGGGCCACCCCTCACACAAAAGCCTTAACCCTCCCCCCGAGTGACTGCCACTTGGGATGTCGCGCATTAGCGCTCGCGTCCTTCAGTGGCTTGCCCGCGCGCACAAGACCCTGTGTGCCCGCATGCCCGTGACCCTGCACGCACCTGTCCCCCACGCTTGCCTTTTGCCACGCTCGCGCACACCTCTGAGTGAGATTCACCCGAAGTACCACAATCACGTCCAAGTGCCTACATGTCTGCACTCCCACGCCACCACCTCCGAGAGAATCGGTCACAAACTACCCTTGTGAGACTCAGTCAAAGCCCCTCCGAGATTCTTGCCAACTAGATCGGGTCGCTCAACACATGGTTGCCCCTCCCATCGCTATAAATAAGGGGTCTCTTCCCCTTATTCGGTATACAATCTCTCACTATCGTATTTACCTTTTGCCTTCAAGCATTTCACTTCTACAAGAGTCTGACTTAAGCATCAAACAGTCTCTGCGGGAATTAACACCCGCGTCCCTAACCGATTTTCTTTCTAGCAAGTCATCTATCATCCGAAGGAGTTATCCATCCCCCGAGTGAGTCATCCATCGCTCGAATAAGCCATACGACGGTCATTTATCGACAGTTTCCCATCTAAAACTTTTTCTTGTAACCGTGCAACAACACTCATGGAATAATATTTTTCAAAATCCAAAGTATCTTCTTCTATGTCCTACATCAATCTCCCTAATGGGAGAAAACTTGTCCTCGAGTCTTTTGCATCTACCTGCTTAATTTGGAATGGATAAGAAAACATTGAATCTATCCATCCCTGGCAAGAATGTTCCGTTCACATGAAATAATGTCAAATTTATATTTTTGTGCATAGCAGAAAAGTGAGATCTTAGACTTTGGTGTAGATTCAACGAATGGGTCAACGAGTGATTAAATGGAGGAAGGATCACTTGTGAAACATCAATGGGAAGCTGAAGAATGGAAAAAAGGGAGTGGAGTTTTGGTATTTTTTCAAGGACAATATTATTGGAACTTTCAATTATCATACAAAGTTATTTATGAGATTTCTTAGGAATTTCCTTAACTTCCATAACAATCTCTTCCGTTATCTCTGGCTTAGGTTCATTGTGGTGAGGAATTTGAAATTCCTGTTATTCTATTAGGCTTTTGATTTTTTGTCTTCTTGTTGGGCGATGTATCCCTCGATGACCACCTTGATTTCGTCGTACTTGACCCAGATGTAGAAGAAATTGGCCTAGTCACCGCCCGACGCGAGCTCCATCTGGTGCGCCATCAAGGAGGTGACTATGTCAGATTGGAGGCCATTGATATCCAACCCGACGTGGTTCGCATTCGGGTCAATGTCCGGTTGCTTAAACGTGTCGAGTTCGACAACGAAGATTTGGTTGGCGGCGGCGCCGTCGGTGGTGGAGTTGGTGAGCCCTAGAAACTGGTCGTGGTTGTTCGACAGGATTTTCTAGTCCGGCGCGACAACAAAGGCGAGGCCTTCATCGGGAGTGGCATTTTTAAACCAGTAGATGTTGATGAGGAAAGAGGTGTTTAGAGGTAGATTTAGAAATCTATGTTGGGGGAGGTTAAATTTTTTTTTAAAGTACAAAGGACCATACTATAAGTACTCAATGGGCTACATAATACATCATAAATGACAAAAATACCCCTTGCGCCTCACCGCCTCGCCTCACTGCGCCTCACCGCCTTGTGTCGACTCACCGTCTTAGGTGAAGGGTGTTTTAGTCATGTGCCTTACCACTTCACATCGCCTCACTTTATCACCTTGGATGAAGGGTATTTTAGACATTTTAACTACATTATGTAGCCCATAGTGTAGTACATGAAGTACCAATAGCATTTTTCAAGTATAAAACTACACATCATAAATTTTGGGGTGGGTTGTAATTTTTTTTAATTGAATTATTATTAAAAATTATTAATTTTTATATTAAAAAATTAATTTTAATTGTGAGCTGTCTAGGGCAGTTCATGCATGGATCCACCCCTCAAGTGTTGAAGGATGCCACCCTGTCGGTGCCAGTGATGTTGGGGCTGCCGCTACCTTGCCATAGCTTGAACCTATTCCTGAGGAAGATCCCGCCAAATTGGTTGGTTAGGTTGAGGTCGCCAGCGGAGTAGAAGGTGATTTGGAGGGCATCGAAGGGGCAGATCTAGGAATTTAGGTTGGGAGGGGCTGAAATTTTAAAAAGTTAATGTAATAAAATTCTTATGTAATCAAAAAATCAATACAACAAATTTTCATTAAACTTGAGCTCGACGATTGATTTTGCGCATTATGAGTTAAAGTACTTTCACTAGTATGATGATCTCTCTCTCTGAAAAAAGATAACAATATTTTTCCTTTCTTCGCATAAGGTTGTTGTTCTATTCTAAATTCTAAGATACACAAACAAAAAACAACACAATTCAATAATCGAACAATTAAAATATTTGACTCAAGATTTGAGGCAAATGCAAGGCAAATACAACAACTGTATTTCTAGATTTCAAACAAGAGAAGGAAAAAGTACGGTCGATTCAAATATTCAATCACAGATTCACAATAACAAATTTCAGGCTTCCAGCCACAACAATTCCTAAGTTCCTAACCGAATTGAGTAGTCAAATAGCCAAGCAGACACAAAATTAGCAGAAAATCACTAACATAAAACTTGCTCAAAAAAGACGGCAACTTCAACAACAAATCAAGCATAAACAAGTAAAAAGAATATGGCCGAAAAATAGAAAAACTACCTAGATTTAGCTGTCAATCGAGAGAATCAAAGAACTGAAAGAAGAGAAACCATACCAGTTATACGGATCTGGGCTCGAATGAAGCAGATCTGGAATTTTTTTTTTTTTTTTGGGGGGGGGGGGTAAAACGAAAACCTGAAACAGAGGCAGCGAGCAAGGGCGAGGCCGACTGGCCGAGCCGCCGAGCGAGCGTGGGGGAGAGGGCGAGAGCCGAGAGGCAGCGAGGGCCGGCGAGAGCGAGAGGGGTCAAGCGAGAGCAAGAGAAAAGGGAGCGAGGGCCGGAGGGCAAGCGAGGGCGAGCGAGAGCAAGAGAGGCAGAGAGCGAGGGCGAGCGAGAGAGAGCCAGCGAGGGCGAGCGAGAACAAGAGAGACGCAGAGGGCGCGGGCGAGCGCGAGCGGACGAGCAAGAGAGAGGAGGCAGAGAGCGAGAGGCAGCGAGGGTGAGAGAGAGCGAGAGAGAGGTCGAGAGACGAAGGAGGAGAAGGGTTTGCAGGCAAGTGGGCTGGATTGGATTTGGGCTCGTTTTTTACCTTATAAATTTAATTTTTGTTGTGGGCTGGTTGTTGATGGTGGCCGGGTCTTCCACCGCAAATATGCGGCGGTAGTAGACGGGGTCCTTAAAGTTGCGATATATGGCGGAGAAAGTTTTGAGTTCGTCGGCGGAGGCGGAGGGGGGTGGCCCCGCCAGGGGAGAGAGGAGGAGGAGGGTGGTGCTGAGCTTGGGTGACAATGCGGCCATGGAAGAAATGCCGGCGAGGCTAGCCAAGATGGAGAAGATGATGATGAAGAAATGGGGAAATGGGGGTGGGGAATTGAAAATACAGCTTTAAGAGAGAGAGAGGGACAGGAAACGAGAGTTTGAAGATGGAAGTTTGAGCGGTCCCTCCTAGGGGCGGACTTAAGGGGAGGGCTGGAGCTTCAATTTCAGGGAGATTGAAGGTGGCACGAGCTGAACCCATCGGCCACTGCTCTCCCATCCCAATTGCTCGGAAGTTGCTTCCCTTTGATTTTTATTCTTACATTTTCTTTTATTTACTTTCAACATTTTATTATTTCAAAATTTTCTATCAATATAATAATTATTATTATTGAATTTGAAATTTTAAACTCAAGATTAACCCAATTAATTTGTTTCAATTAGTTTGGGTTGCAATTTTTAAATTATAATTTTTTAGTCTAGTATGTCTAAGCATCTCTTATTGATTTTTTAAAAAATTAGGAGTCGAATTAAGAACAATTAAAGGGTTAAAAGATTAGGTATAAGGTGTTTAATAATAATTTTATTTAAGATTTACAAGGTGAGAACATCACATGCCCAGGGAGCCATCCAAGAGCTCCCCAATGACATTTTACTAGAATTAACAAACACCCCCCCCCCCCCAAAAAAAAAAAAAATCAAAAATTGAACCCAACTCATTATCAAATGAACAAAAAAAAAAAATCAAATCAAGTTATAAAAATTAAAAACTGAACTAAATTCACCCAATCGCATAAAGTTTTGCGCAATTCTGGAATTTGGGAATCTTTTTGAACCACTAAACTAGCTAGCAACTGGCAAGCAAGCAAGCTGGCGACTCCATTTAAAGTGCGTTGCTGGGCTTTGTCTTATATTGAATTTTTTCCATTGCCAGGTGCGTTTGACTGGCCACATTTTCTATGGGGTTACATTCTCTCGTCTTGTCTATGATCATGAATCTACAAATGAATTCTTCTCATACTACTACTTATAATATAATATATAATTTTGTTGAAATAAGAAAGATTGCGTTTCCGACATGTTTGATGTATTGTTATATGTATTGTATTGCATTGCAGCGTAAGGCCACAGTGAAGCAGCACGTACGGCTTTAATTAGCTTATGAACTGACTGATTAATTATTCCAATATATTATATGTGTGTGTATTAATATATATGTGTGTGATTTAGAGAGAGGTGGTTCAAGGTCGACCCAGTTCTTCTTCCGGCTGCTTTACCCAGTTATATATAACCCTATTATTGTTCGCGTTGTCCGATGCAGGTTAATGGGGGTGGTGCAACCCCTTATGGGACCTGTGTCACCCTCATAATTTATTTGTATTGAACAAATGTTTGACGTAAATAATTTAATAAAATTATATATAATTATATATATATTCTTTAATATTTATAATTTGTGTTATTGATTTGTTTGGTAAAAGAAAGAACCTATAAGGTAGAACGATGACCCCTCATTATCTTTTTCAAGGCGCTTCTAACGTGTTGAGAAATTACTTGTGTAAACCAACACATAATCACGCGGTCAAGATCAAAAGAAATACCAAGAAACGATACGAAATCAGAAGCCAAAACAAAAAATAAAGAACATCCACAACACAACACGCCCCAAAGATAAGAGATATACGTGTTCGGATTCAAAAAAATCCTACTCACGACAGGGGTTTCGTCCCTAGTCAATCCACTAAAAATGTATGCACACGAGATTTACAGAAACAATTACATCGAGAGACACAAGAACCTCTCTCAAGATCTTACAGTAAATCAAGAACAATACATCAAGATTAGAAAGCATAAATAGAAACACGACAGAGTACATCGTTCAAAACTCGAGCAATCCCAACACTCACATCTCACCAATCTCTCTCCCAACAACATTGAATAAACAAGTAATACATACTTACAGAGAGTGAGATCGGATTCACCTTGCGTTTTCTCAATTCCAATCTTCGTTCTTTTGCAATCTTGCGTCACAGATCTATTATCTCTCTCTCTCAGTTAGGGTTTCTTGTGTGTTGAAAATGAGTGTGCAAGTGTGAGAGAAGTGTGTTCTCAATTTGCTCGTATGAGGCAGATGCTCCCAATTCCTCCATATATATATATATATGTGGGTCAAGGGACACAACTGAAATCTGAACAAAAGAACAACAAAGCAAACTTGGGGTTGGGCTTTTAACACCAATAGCCCAACTCAATATATTTATTTAACTGACCTAATACATTTTGAGTCACAAACCTAACAAATTTCACCTTAATTCAAGAATGAATTGACAATGAACTTGACTAGAAACCTTGCAACTATCCCAGCTACAACGAGAACACATTGAGCAATGATAAAACTTGCTCAAACTTAAAACAAAAATGTGGAGAGTTCGTGACTAGAAAACAAAAATATATAGCTGTCTCTAGTGAAAAAACAAAGACGAGCAATTGTTTGTAAGTCAAAAACATAAATGAGCAACAAGGCAGCTGTATATTTGTTTGAACTCTCCATATTATTTGTTTATTCAATTCTTATATTTTTAAATTTATGAAATGATATTATGATAATGACGTCTCATGACTTAGTATAAATATCCGACCATGCACGCATTACTCTTCCAAACAAAAAACCATCCTCTTCTCATTGAAGCCTGTATTATATCAGACCAGGCTTTGGTGGAGAGGAAAGGGAAAAGCTTCTGCCATGGCTGATCACCAGCGGATCCATCCCGCCAACGATGTCGAGATTCCTGGCCCTCCCCTTGGATCCGCCCCTGGGAGGGACCGCTCAAACTTCAATCTTCAAACTCTCGTTTCCTGTCCGTCTCTCCCTCTTAAAGCTGTATTTTCAATTCCCCATTTCTTCAGCATCTTCTCCATCTCGGCTAGCCTCGCCGGCATTTCTTCCATGGCCGCATTGTCACCCAAGGTCAGCGCCACCCTCCTCCTCCTCTCTCTCGTGGCGGGGCCAGCCCCCTCCGCCTCCGCCGACGAACTCAAAACCTTCTCCGCCATATACCCCAACTTCAGGGACCCCGTCTACTACCGCCGCATATTCGGGGTGGAAGACCCGGCCACCATCAACAACGATGCCCTCCAAATCACCGTCGACTCCGCTGGCGATATCGAACTAACCAACCAGTCCGGCCGGATCTTCCTCAGGAAAAGGTTCAAGCTATGGCAAGGCAGCGGCAGCCCCAACATCACCGGCGCCGACAGGGTGGCATCCTTCAACACCTCCTTCCTCATCAACATCTACCGGATTAAAAACGCCACTCCCGGTGAAGGCCTCGCCTTCGTTGTCGCGCAGGACTTGATCATCCGCCGAAGAGCCACGGCCAGTTTCTGGGGCTCACCAACTCCACCACCGACGGCGTCGCCGCCAGCCAAATCCTCGCTGTCGAACTCGACACGTTTAAGCAACAGGACATCGACGACCCGGATGCGAACCACGTCGGGCTGGATATCAATGGCGTCCGATCCGACATAGTCGCTTCCTTGACGCCGCACCAGATGGAGCTCGCGCCGGTCGGCGACCAGCCAGTTCTTCAACATCTGGGTCGAGTACGACGGAATCAAGAAGGTCATCGAGGTGTACATCGCCCAACAACGAGACAAAAAACGGCACAACGCCGCCCGAAGCCACCCAAACCGGTGCTCAGAAAGGTGGATCTCGATCTCCGATCGGTTGTGAACCAGTTCTCCTACTTCGGATTCTCGCGTCCACCGGCAACTTCACGGAGCTCAACTGCGTGCTGAGATGGAACCTGACGGTGGAACACTTTGAACCATCCAACAATGCCATGAAGATCTGGCTGGGTGGTCGGCGTGCCGATGGGTGGCGCTACTGGCGGGGGCGGGGCTGGTCTATTATCTCCACCAGGGGGCCGACGGCGGCGCGTCGAACTGGAGAATTCTGGGGACCCTGAAGAGCTTGCCCGGAACGCCGAGAGAGTTCGGTTTCAAGGACCTGAAGAGAGCCACCTGCAACTTCGACGAGAGGAACAAGCTGGGGCAAGGCGGATTCGGAGTGGTTTACAAAGGGTTTATACAGAGCGAGAACCCGGAGGTGGCGGTGAAGTGGTTTTCCAGGGAGAGCATGAAGGGCGAGGATGATTTCTTGGCTGAGCTCACCATCATCAACCGTCTCCACCATAAACATCTTGTTCAATTGCGCGGTGAGTTCTTCTTCCATTCACCATTATCAATTTCAATTCTTTCAGTTCTGATTCAGATCTTAATTAACGGAAAAATACGTCTGATTAAAGAGAGAGCATAGCTCAAGTTTAATCTAAATCATTATTCATAGCTTAATCTTGGAATTCTGCTGAATGTTGAATCTGTTATCCGGCTGACGGCCTGCCTGAGAAGATGACAATATAATTTATTTATTTAGGACCACGTGCATAATATATTAAAGTAGATAACAATTATAAAAAAAAGAAGAAGATAAAATACAAACTAATCTCTAATTCTGTATTTATGCCAAAATCTAGGGCTGTTAAGTTATTTAAGATGAAATAATTGCTTATTTTTTACTTTTATTTTTATTAAATTTTATGGATATTATCTCTTAGCAATTTAATAAAGAAAAATAAAAAAAGCACTTTTTGCATTGTCTACATGATTATGACTTATGGCACTTTAAAAATTAAAAAAAAAAGCCACATTTTCTTTTTTTTCTTGATTGGGGGTGAAAGAAAGCAAGGAAGGAAGGAAGAATACCATATGTGGGGTTATCCCATTCCCGCTATTCGGTCTCACAAAAATTGAATGAAATGAGGTGAAACTCTCATTCCGTTCTAACATTGAAAGGCTGTTTAACAAAGTGAGATGGATGTGACTGACTGTGTGTGTGTGTGCCCACAGGTTGGTGTCACAAGAACGGGAAGCTTCTGCTAGTGTAACGAGTACATGCCGAATGGGAGCCTGGACAAGCACCTCTTCCGCGACGCAGATGTCAAGCCACTGAGCTGGAATCTGCGCTACAAGATCATCTCTGGCGTGGCCTCCGCCTGCACTACCTCCACAACGAGTACGACCAGAAGGTGGTGCACCGCGACCTCAAGGCAGCAACATCATGCTCGACTCCAATTTCAACGCCCGCCTGGGTGACTTTGGCCTCGCTCGAGCCCTTGACAATGAGAAGACTTCATACTCCGAGGCTGAGGGGGTTCTCGGCACCATGGGCTACATTGCACCGAGTGCTTCCACACCGGCAAGGCCACCCAGCAGTCCGATGTCTATGCCTTTGGGGCGGTGTTGCTGGAGGTCGTGTGTGGCCTAAGGCCCGGGACCAAGATCGGTGGCTTCCAGCTCCTGGTGGACTGGGTGTGGTGCCTCCACCGGGAAGGGCGGTTGCTGGAGGCTGTGGACGAGAGGCTCGGCCAGGATTATGTGGCTGAGGAAGCTGAACGGGTTTTGCTTCTGGGTTTGGCTTGCTCAGACCCTAGAGCAAATGAGAGGCCTAGAACTCAGTCCATTGTTCAAATCATATCAGGCTTGGTGGCAGCCCCCTCTGTGCCGCCATTCAAGCCACCACCTTTCGCGTGGCCTTCAGAGCCGGAAGGGCTAGAAGACGACACTGAAACCGACGCCAGCCAGGCCACCATCACCACAGACACAAGGTCCTTTGCAACTGCAAAGTCGCAGATCCTTAGCCTAGAGAGCTACACATCATTCAACATCGAAAAATTCAATTTCACTCCATTATAATAGTGACAATTACAACAAGGTCTAGTTTCTAGTTTTTCTACAGCTACTGTAACATGCTGTATGATTTTCCTTTTTCTTGTTGCCGTTTGCTTTGCTTTTCTATTCCAATTCCTAATGTCACTTTATTCAAACTAGCGCATAATATAAATAAATTGAAAAAATTATCTAATTGTGGTCAAATTTCAGTTACGTACCATTACAATATTATTAGCATTGTCACGGGACTATTAATTTAATTACAAGCAAAACTAATAATGTTGAATCATCCAACATTTTATATTTATTATAAATTTTTGCATTAATTAAATATATATTCCTTTATGCATATAGGTATACCTAGAGAGATTAATAATTTCGTAAACTTTCCATGATTAAAGGTCATCACAAGTAATTAGCAATATTAATTAAGACATTATTTTTGTAGAATAGATGAACTTGCTTTATTTTATTTTAGGCCAAATTTATATTTCCTCTCCAGAACTTTATATGAAAAATTTATCATCTCTTGAACTTTAATTTGATTCATTAAATACTTAATCTCTATAATTTATATCTATTGACTATCTAATCTGATTTAAAATAATGCATGCGTTAACCTTCCTCCTACAATCCTATTAGTTTTCAATCATCATCTTTGCTCATTTCTCTTGTCAACCCCAAATGGAAGAATTGAATCTTCCAATCGTCGTCACAATCTTTGATAAATCCTAACGCTTTATCTTTATTTCCACCAACAACTTATGAGTAGCAATTGACTCACCATTCTCCTCTTCGACTGACTCACTCTTCTCCGTCTCACGATCAACCCACATCTTCCCTTCTTTTTTACTTTGATCAACGACTTGTGGGTTGCCGTCCTCTTTGCTTTGACAAGAAACCTCCAATATGTGTATACAAGTGTGCATGTTTATATATGTATGTTTATGCTAGTCTATGTAATTATATATTTGGGTTTTTAAGTCAGATATTTAGTATTATTTACATGTTAAATGATACGTGTAATTGATTAGATATTTAGATACTTAATAAATATAAATTATAAAAATTAAGTATTTAAAGAGGGGAATATGGGTTTGATGTTAATTTGTCCACGGCTATAGCGTCCAAGATGAAGTAGATTTTGACCAAGATTGGCTGTTAAATGCTTGGAAGTAGATTTTGACCCAGTTTGGTTGCTTTAAAAAGCGCCTTGAAAAAGGAGAGTGGGGGGTTACGTTCTACCTTATAGTTTCTTTCTTTTGCCAAACAAATCAATAACACAAATTATAAATATTAAAGAATATATATATAATTATATATAATTTTATTAAATTATTTACGTCAAACATTTGTGCGATACAAATAAATTAAAAGGGTGACACAGGTCCCATAAGGGGTTGCACCACCCCCATTAACCTGCTTCGGACAACGCGAGCAATAATAAGGTTATATATAACTGGGTAAGCGGCCGGAAGAAGAACTGGGTCGACCTTGAACCACCTCTCTCTAAATCACACACACACATATATATATTAACACACACACACATATATAATATATTGGAATAATTAATCAGTCAGTTCATAAGCTAATTAAAGCCGTGCATGCTGCTTCACTGTGGGCTTACGCTGCAATGCAATACAATACATATAACAGTACATCAAACATGTTGGAAACGCAATCTTTCTTATTTCAATAAAATTATATATTATATTATAAGTAGTAGTATGAGAAGAATTCAGTCGTAGGTTCATGGATGAATCCCGTGTTGACGTAAGTGGTGCTGAATTATGTGATGTGATGAATCCCTGGGCCCACGGCTTGTTGCATTGCATCCCTTTTGGGTCGGGTGGCTTGTCAAAGCAACGGACGTTTGCGCGTTATTGATTGGGTGAATTTAGTTCAGTTTCTAATTTTTTTAACTTGATTTGATTTGATTTTTTTTTTGTTCATTTGATAATGAGTTGGGTTCAAGTTTTGATTTTTTTTGGGGTTAATTCTAGTAAAATGTCATTGGGGAACTCTTGGATGGCTCCTTGGGGGTGTGATGTCTCACCTTGTAAATCCTAAACAAAATTATTATTAAACACCTTATACCTAATCTCTTAGACAAAAAACTAAATTAAGAGTTGATATAGTGGTCTTTTTTTAATCCCCCGCAATTATTCCTAATTTTTCAAAAATCGATAGAGATGCTAATACATACTAGATTAGAAAATTATAATTTTAAAATTGCAACTCAAACTAATTGAACCAAATTAATTGGGTTAATCTTGAGTTTAAAATTTCAAATTCAATAATAATTATATTCATAGAAAATTTTGAAATAATAAAATGTTGGAAGTAAATAAAAGAAAATGTAAGAATAAAAATCAAAGGGAAGCAACTTCCGAGCAATTGGCAAGGCAGCGGCTTCCTCGACCCAACCAACCTGTCCGGCCGGATCTTCCTCAAGAAAAGGTTCAAGCTATGGCAAGGCAACGGCGGCCAAAACATCACCGGCACCGACAAGGTGGCATCCTTCAACAACTCCTCCCTCATCACCATCTACAGGATTAAAAACGCCACTCCCGGTGAAGGCCTCGCCTTCGTTGTCGCGCCGGACTTGAAAATCCCTCCGAACAGCCACGGCCAGTTTCTGGGGCTCACCAACTCCACCACCGACGGCGCCGCCGCCAACCAAATCCTCGCTGTCGAACTCGACACGTTTAAGCAACCGGACATCGACCCGGATGCGAACCACGTCGGGCTGGATATCAATGGCCTTTGATTCGACAATGTCGCCTCCTTGACGCCGCACCAGATGGAGCTCGCGCCGGGGGGCGACCAGGCCAATTTCTTCAACATCTGGGTCGAGTACGACGGAATGGAGAAGGTCATCGAGGTGTACATCGCCCAACAACGAGACAAAAAATCAAAAGCGTAATAGAATAACAGGAATTTCAAATTCCTAACCACAATGAACCTAAGCCAGAGACAACGGAGATTGTTATGGAAGTTAAAGAAATTCCTAAGAAAATGATAATTAAAAGTTCTAATAATATTGTCTTGAGAAATCACCAAAACTCCACTCCCTTTTTTCTTCTTCAGCTTCTATGATGTTTCACAAGTGATCCTTCCTCAGTTCCTCCACTTAATTACTCGTTGACCAACTCATTGAATCTACACCAAAGTGTAAGATCCCACTTTTTTACTATGCATAAAAATAAAAATTTGACATTATTTCATGTGAGCAGAAATAATGTTTTCTTATCCATTTCAGATTGAGCAGGTAGATGCACAAAACTGAGGATAAGTTTTCTCCCATTAGGGAGATTGATGTAGGACATAGAAGCAGGTACTTTGAATTTTGAAAAATATTATTCCATGAGGAATATAGGATTTAACATCAATCCTTTATTTATTTCCTAAATTCTATTATTCATTAAAATCTCTTGTTTATCTTTTAGGTAAACCATTAACTATTAGGTTTCATTAGAATCCTAATTAGAGGTGCATTATATATGTCTACTAGTGTTTTGGGATGTAATTTTTTTTTATTGTTTCTTTAGGAAGTAATTGGAAGCAAATTTTGATTATTGATTTTGACATTGATATATTTAATTGAGTTTAGGATAATTTGATGTAAAACCAAGAGGAAGAAAACAATCAAAAACTCAACTTAATATCTCAATATAAAAATCAATAATCAATGTCTCTTTTCAATTACATCCTAAATAATAACTACATATAGGCATCTAATGGACATACATATACTCTAACTAGGATTCTGATAAAACCTAACAGTTAAAGGTTTACTTAAAACATAAACAAAAGAAATTAAAAAATAAACAAAGAATAACGTTTTCTAACTAGAGGCTTGGCCTAATGAATAACAAAACATTGGATCCATCCATACCTAGTAAAGAAGATTCTTCGAACATAAAATAATGTCAAATTTTTATATTTGCTTGCATAGTGAAGATAGTTGTAATGGAATCTTAGACTCTGGAGCAAGTGAAGAGGTTGGTTTACTATGAGGAAGAATCACTCGTAAAACATCAACAGAAAGTTGAAGAATGGGCAGAGGGAAAAGGAGTTTCACGAATTCCTTAGGGACAATATCATTAGATTCTTCAATTACCAACAAATTTCTATACGAGATTACTTAGGAATTTCCTCAATTGCCATAACATTTCTTTTATTACCTCGTTCTTAGGCTATCTAAGTTAGGAATTTGAAATTTCTATTCTACTACCTCTTTGATTTTCTAGTCACAATATTTCTTAAAGTAGCCCAGTTTACTACTCACTTGATTGAAGAGAGTGGATTTGTGCCTTATCATATAAGGGAAAACAAAGAAAAGAAAAAAATAAAAAAGCACCCAATTAGAATAGTGTGGTTGTCACTTAATAATTAACGGGCAGCATACTAGGCGAAAGAGGACACAACATAGATTTCTTGTCTATTGAGGAGGTATGGACTATAGATGAATAATCATCTCTATTATGGGCTTGTAAATTTTGATTCATCTAGTCCAACTAATTGGATCTTGGATTAATTGAATATTTTTATATATCTAGGCTATTATTTGGGATAATGGATTTGACATGTTGGGCTTCATAGACAAAGCAATATATAGGTCTATGATATTCTAGACACACAAATTAAATTAATAATAATTTAAAAAATAAAAAATTAAATCAAAAAAAGGAAAGAAGCAACCTATTTCTTGATGATCATAAATTTGATTTTTCATGGGCTTGGGCTTGGGCTTGGGTTGAGGGGAAAATTGGGTTAAAAGGAATTAGGCTTTGGTTAAACTAAGAGGTGCTGAATGAGAGAATGGGCGATTGGGATAATGGGTTTTTCGGTCAAAGAAATTAGCTCGAGTTTTGAAATTAGACATACGAGGACAATCTGGTAATCTAGAATTGGACAAGGGAAATTTTATTTATAGCGAAGGTTTTACTCTTTGCAGTCATTTCTTGTTAAAATTTTTCATCATTTTTCAAAAATCCTATTTTACCCTTATGTCACCCCACCATATAATCTTCAAAAATCCTAATTTTAAGTATATTTTAAGTATATGTATTTTAAGTAATTTAATAAGATAAATTAACTAATTTTAAATTTTTTTTAGTATCAAAAATTTAACTCACGATGATTTAAAATTTAAAATTAATTAAAAAATTTATAATTAGTTAATTTATAATTATTTAAAATATAGATATTTAAAAATAATTTATTTATTTATATTTTTAAATTTTATTTTATCATAATAAATTATTTCTGTGTGTGTGTTTGTATATATATACATATTTGTGTGTGTGCTCGTTAGGAGAGAGAGAAAGAAATTGGTATAATGAGAGAGAGAGAGATGGAGTAACTATGCAGAGTAAAAAGGGAAGGAAGATGATATGGTGGGGTGACAGAAGGGTAAAATAGGATTTTTGAAAAATAATGAAAAATTTTGATGGAGAATGACTATAAAGAGTAAAACCTTCGCTGTAAATAGAATTTCCCTTGGACAAATGGCGTACTAGTGGAAATTGGTTGAACGTTGTGGGAGTTTCAGCAAGGGGTTGCAGTGACACTCCTTGACCTCAAGCAAAGGTGTGAATTGGGTCGACGGTGCCAGCAAGAGCTTGCAGCAGCAATTGAAGAGCGCAAAACCAACCAGAAGTTGTTGCAATGGCCTTTGATAGGTTTTTCGCAATGGCGTTCAACTTCAATAACCTTGTAAGGGGCTGTGAGGGTTCCCAATGCTGGTCGGGAAGCTTCAACGACTTTAGTAAGGACCTTTACTTGCTGAGTTGGTTAGAGTTTCCAACTACTTCAGTCACAACTTTGGAAGGTATCTGATACTTTGTTTGAAGGTCTATAATGGATTTTCATAAAAAGTTTATGATGGGTTTTCACTATTATGTGATGTGAAGGTTCATGATGGTTTGCAATTGCTCAATTGATTGTGGGTGGTTGACAGACTGATGGTTGTGATGTGCCGTTGCTGCTGCTATGGGTTGATGATGATGATTGTTGCTTGCAGGTGCTGGGAAGATCATCGAACTGGAGAAAGTTGGGTTTTTTGCAGGTGTGAAGGACAAAAATGTCAATTCTGATACCAATTGATCCAGAATAAAAAAGAACAACACAAGAACAAACTAAAACTTAATCAAACTCATCTCAATATCAAAATCAATAATCAAAGTCTGCTTTCAGTTGCATCCTAAACAACCATATATAGGCAATTAATAGACATAATCCCAATCTAATTATGATTCTAATGAAACCTGATAGCTAAAGGTTTACCTAAAAGGTAGAAAAGAGATTAGGAAATAAACAAAGAAATAATGCTACTTCCTATATTTTCGCCTAGAATAATATTTTCCAAAATATCTAATGCTATGTCTAAAAATATCGATGACCAGATAAGAAAAATCAATGAAAAAGTGAAAACAATTTTCCTTCCCAGCCACATCATTGCTACGTCATGAACAAAATAGTGCTATTCAAACAAAGCATGCGACCCTTTTCTAGAACATACAAAGTCTTCCACAGTCACCAATATATACTTAGAAGAACTCATGCTCAGAAACTGTCAGTTTAGAACAAGAAGGCTGCATTCACAATACTTGTTCAATGAGTGTAAAACATTGACAAAATAATGAATAATATTGCTCAAAAAATCAACAATGCAGATGGAGCAACCAAGATGATAAGCAAGCACCTTAAAACACCCCACTTATGCCATGACACATAAAGTAAGTAGGGTAAAAAAAAAGGACACTCTTGCCAGTAAGAATGAAAGATTCATATGCTAATCACCAAAAAAAAAAAAAAAAGAAGAAGAAAAAGCAGAGAGAGATCCATGTATTCATCCGCACATGTTTACCCAAAAACTAATCCAAGAACCAGCACAAGGAATATAATTTACTAAGAACATAGTCACTAGGAAGGAAAGTCTCTTCACATGTTCAAGTTATAGGAATAGCTTCCTTGCAAAGTAAAGGGCAAAGTAAAGGTCAGGGCATGTACAAAAACAACCCTCACTCGACTCTTGCAAAATGTCATGCACTAGGGATGTCTTGTAAAGACATGGTTATTAGGATATAATCAAATATTATATCAAAATTGTGTCGAAAGTTCTCTACTTTTTTTTTTCTTTTTTCCTTTTTTATCAATTCAAGGTTGCTAACTGGTAAACTTACTCAAAATTAAATGAACACAATTGATTAGTATACTTCAAAACAGATTACAAATTAACTTGTCCTCTTATGTAATTTGGGATTTTTTTTTGGGGGCGGGGGGGAGGGACTTGTTTTCTTCGCACCCTACCCCTACTTTGCAAAGAAGTTTTCACAAAATCAAATCAGTGGTCAGATTAAAATCAACTCATTCATGCAAAATTAACACAAGGAAACAAGCAATTTTGGCTATGGTGGAGACAAAAATTAAATTTTGCCACAAAAGCGCATTGAAATTTATGAACATTTTTTCCTCGATATCAATAAAAATCATGGATTATCAAAGAGGATCAAAGGGAAAACGTTAATAGAGATAACCTAACCTCGAAAACAAACCAAATCTGTATAGCAGAAGGCTAATGGAAAGCAATAGTCTAAAGAACTTAAATTGAACACCAAAACCCAGATTCACTACAAGAAAAATCATATTTAGTGATGAAATTTAGAGACGGAATTATTCCGTCGCTAATTTGTGATGGATAGCGACAGAATTTCCCTTGGTAATTTTTTTAATTTTTTTTAATTTAGCGATGGAATTAGTGACGGAATACCAGCCACTAAATTTAGCAACGGAATTAGCGATGGATATCCCGTCGCTAAATTTTAATTATTTTATTTAATTTTTATTATTTTTTAGCAACAGGGTTGATCTTGTCGCTAAATTTTAAATTTTTTTATTTTTTTATTTTTTATTTTTAGCGAAAGGGTTGACCTCGTCGCTAAATTTTTATTTTTTTATTTTTTATTTTTTAGCGAATTTGAATTTTTTTATTTTTTAGCGATGGGAGTAACCCGTCGCTAAATTTTAATTTTTTAATTTTTTATTTTTTAGCGAATTTAAATTTTTTATTTATTTATTTTTATTTTTTAGCAACTGGAGTAATCTGTCGCTAAATTTTAATTTTTTTATTTATTTTTTTTATTTTTTAACGACGAGGTTGACTCCGTTGCTAAATTTTAATTTTTTTTAATAAATTTGATTTTTTTTATTTTTTAGCGACAAGAGTAACCCGTCGTTAAATTTTATTTTTTTATTTAATTTTATTTTTTATTTTTTAGAGATGAGGTTGACCCGTCGTTAAATTTTATTTTTTTAATTTTTATTTTTTAATGAATTTGAATTTTTTGTTTAATTTTTGTTTTATTTTTTAGCGACGAGGAACCACTCGCTAAATTTTAATTTTTTTATTTTTTAGCCACGAGATTGACCCCATCGCTAAATTTTATTTTTTTATTTAATTTTTTTTATTTTGTAGTGATGGGATGACCCGTCGCTAAATTATAATTTATTAATTTATTTATTTTTTATTTTTTAACGAATTTGAATTTTTTCATTTAATTTTTTTTTATTTTTTAGAGGCTAAATTTTAATTTTTTATTTTTTTTTATTTTTGAACGATGAATAGACCCTCTCGCTAAAAAGTAAAAAAATAAATAAATAGATAAAATTAAATAAAAAATTCAAATTCACTAAAATATAAAAAAATAAATAAAACAATTAAAATTTAGCGACAGGATCATACTCATCGCTAAAAAAATAAAAAAATAAGAAAAAAAATAAAATTTAACGACAAGGTGAGCCCCATCGCTAAAAAATTAAATAAAATAATTTAAATTTAACGATGGGTCAACCCCGTCACTAAAAAATTTAAAAAAATTAACAAAATTAATTCAAATTTAGCGACGGACACAACCCCATCCCTAAAAAAATAAAAATAAAAATTAAAAAAATTAATTAAAATTTAATTAAAATAAGTAAAAATTAAAAATTTTACATTTAAACATATTATAATAATTTTTACTAACATTAATATTAGTAAAAATTACATTAATAATTTTTAAATATATTACAAATTAAAATTAAAATAAAAACATAATTTTTCATTGCTAATATATTAATTAATAAAATTTTATTTAAATTAATAATAAAATAAAATTAAAATTAATATTCATTTCCCTTTAATAACATTAAATATTAAAATTAATATTATTAAATATGTTTAAGAAATTTTGGTGTAAAAATATAATTCTAAAATATTTTGAAGAGAATACTATAAATATATTTTATGTATAACATTAACCAAGAAGGCTTCTAGATCAGCTGGCTTGCACGTTAAACTTGGTTATAAGTGATTAAGGGTTCGGATCTGATAGAAAGCTTGAGAATAATAGATGGGGGAGTAAAATCCAGCATTGCCACGTGGCGCACATGGGAGGTCGGGGCTTGCCGTGCGTTAAATTTTGAATTTTGTGATTGAATTTAACGACGGAAACACACCTATCATTAAAAAATAAAAAAATTAAATAAAAAAATTAAAATTTAGCGACATGTTCATACTCGTCACTAAAAAATAAAAAAAAATTAAATTTAGCAACGAGGTCATACCCGTCGCTAAAAAATAAAAAAAATTAAAATTTAGCAACGAGGTCATACCCATCGTTAAAAAATAAAAAAAATTAAATTTAGAGACGGGCTCACATCGTCGCTAAAAAATAAAAATAAAATTAATTTAAAAAATAAAATTTAGCGATGGGCTCACACCCGTCGCTAAAAAATAAAAATAAAATTAAATAAAAAATTAAATTTAGCGACAGGCTCACACCTGTTGCTAAAAAATAAAAATAAAAATAAATAAAAAAATTAAAATTAAGCGACGATTGCTAAAAAATAAAAAAAAATAAATAAATAAATTAAAATTTAGCGACGGACTCAACCCCGTCGTTAAAAAATAAAAAAAATTAAATAAAATAATTTAAATTTAGCGACGGGTCAACCCTGTCGCTAATTCCATTGCTAATTAGCGATGGGTTCAACCCCCGTTGCTGATTCCGTCATTAAAAAATATCTGTTGCTAAATTTCAGCGACACCATTTTTAGCAACGAAAAAATACCCGTCACTAAATCTGTCGGTAAAAAATTTAGCGACGAATTTTGATATTTTAGCGACAGAATTTTCTGTTGCTAAAACGCTGATTTTTTGTAGTGATTAGGGACCCAAATTGAACAAAATTCATAATACACTACAGCAAAGCCCTAAAACGTAAATTTTGGTGAATGAATAAAATCAAAAGCACAACGTGCTTGAAAAATAGTAATAACGGGTTTATGAAGCAACTGATTGATTGGTGCGATCGGCTTTACAAACCCCCAAAATCAGTGGTTACGTTGCGCCATTTTCTCTTATCTTCGTTCGTTCATATATACTTGTATGCGCACGTGCTTGGGGTTAATTGCATTTGGAACCCTCAACTATTCCGTTTTAGCTAAATCTCTCCCTTTTTGATATATTACGGTAAATTTTTATCTATGAAAAATAAGCTTATGTTAATTAAAATTTCTCTAGGTTATTATTATACTTTAGATCTATTTTTTAGTCAAAATCTCTCTCGGTTATGATCACAATAACTATAACTTTCAATTTCCTTACTAAATTATTGTTCATATTATTGAGTTTTAAAAATTATAATGATACCAACCCTATCGAATGAACAACAAACAACTCGTTAAAATTATAATTTTATTCTTAAAATATTAATTTCATTTATTAAGATAGTGACATTATTTTTTTAATGATATAAAAGAGAAAAATACCTTTTAATTTAAAAAAAATCAATGTGAAACAAATTAAAGGACACAGTATATACCTCTAAATTTTATATTTTCACATGTTATTCCTTTATTTTTTAAAATTGCCAGTGATACCTATAAAATATTAAAATATTTTTAACATTTCAAGATTCTTTTCTTTAATTTTAAGCTTTCCACCACAATAATGAAATTTACTTTGGTTTTCAATTTTTTCGCATTTCTTTCTTCTTTTTTTTTTCAAAGTTTCAATTCTGGCAATATCATAAAAAATCAGGGTTCTAATTAGCAATTTTTGAAAATCATAAAAAGTTTCCTAATTAGAATTCTCAATTGCAAAATCAGGGGCTCAAAATTTAGAGATTATATTACACTGGACTAATCCACCAAGATTTTACATAATTACACAAGCTACCCGTCTAAGAAAAAGAAACTGCAAAAATAAAAAACTAAAATATTTTGCGTATCTTATAAAAACTTTCCTTTTGTTATGTCTTCATTCTAATTATCCAAAAAAAAAAGGAAAGTTTAAATATTGAAAATACATAAACTAATATATATATATATATATAGAAAGAGAGATATAAAAAAGGACTTATTTTGAATCATTCATTAATAACTTTGTTAATATTATTATTTTCATCTAATCTTATTAATGACTATTAAATAACAAAACCCATTATAAAGTAATTTTTGGACAATAGATAAATTTAGTGTAATTTTTGAAAATTAGACGTACAATTTATTTTTACATCAAATCTAAAGATGCATAAATTATTTTATTTTAATTTATAATTATTTATTTTCTCCTTTAATTGGAAAAAAAGTTGGCCAACTCACGAACTCTTCTAAGCTAGCAATGTCTGTCAAATAGGTCAAGCTATTTGTAGGTGACTTCCCCAACTTGAGTCTTTTAATTTAAAAATATTTTAATTGAAAAATTATTTCATTAACAAAATATTTTATATGTGTGTGTGTTAAACTAATAATTATATTTTTTAAAGGATAATGGGCCGGCCCATATTAGCTAGGCCCTTGGGTCATGCAGGCCCTTTCCCAACAATTGGGTCTTTTCCGCATCCCTAGCCTTAAAATGGACATTATGCACAATGACTACCAGTAGCACTCATGGGTCACCCTTTAAAATGGACATTATGCACAATGACTTCCAGTAGCACTCATGGGTCACCCTTAAAATGGACATTATGCACAATGACTAAGTTATACTAAGGAGGCTTTTGGTATAAGAATTTTTTTTTAAATTTTTAAAAATGTTATATTGAAAATCTATATTCTCATGTTTACAACAATTTTTTTAAAAAGAATCTTAAAAAAAAAACATTCATATGATCTATTTTTAATTAACTTTTTCATAAAAAAAATTTTATGGGAGTCGAAAATCTTAAATTTCATGGACTAAGAAAAGTTTTTAACAAATAACAAAACTAAAACAACCCTTAGCCAGAGTTGGCTCCAAAGTGAAGCTAACTAGGCCGCTGCCTAGGGCCTCGAAATCAAGGAGGCCCATAATCTTAAAAATTTATAATTTATAATTTTTTATTTATTAATAATAAATATTTTATTAAGCAATTAAATATAAAATATAAACTTTATCTTTCTAATTCTCTTCCAACTATTCTAAACTCGCTGAACTTTTTTTTGTCTCCCACTAAACCTAATTTCTCTTCTCAATTAAACCCCCTTTTCTCTCTCTCTCTCCACAATATGCCCGCTGCATGTTCTTCACTTTTTCTTTTTCATTGAGTTTACTCACTTATCTCTCTCTCTATCCCGCTTACTTGCTTCAATTTAGAGTTCAAACTTCAGTCTTACTGTCTTAAGTCTTCACAGATTGACTATGTGATTTGTAGCCTCACTTCAATTTCAATTTCCAAGCTTCGCCACTTCGATTGAAACATTTATTCGGTAACTTTAATTTTTTTTTTATTTTAACTTTTGTATTCTTATAGTATTTTTCCGGCTTTGATTTACTGATTGTTCATTGTTGTGTTGTTCATTTTTTACTTTGATTTACTTATTATCGATGAACTTTAACTTATTGCATTTTTTAGTTGATTGAAGTTTAATTTTTTTTTAATTTAATAAAATGATAAAAAAAATTGTAAAAATATATATTATTTATTTTTTTACAAAAGAAATTAACACTAGGGCCTAATTTTTTTTTTTGCCTAAAGCCTCCAAATTAGTTGAGCTGGCACTGCTTACCCTCTTACACAAACATATATATTATGTATGTATATGTATATACATACACACATATACGTAATGTGTAAAAAAATGATTTTTTTTTTAACTTCCTAAAGAGGTTGTGGATTTTAATATTTTATATAATAGAGGAAATTTATTATTTTTAAATAAAAAATTAAATAAGGGTAATTTAAAAAAATAACATGAATTCCTAAGAATATTACATTTAAACCAAACATATGAATATAAGATTCTTATAAAAGAATATCCAATATTGTTGAGAATGTTTAAACTTAACCAAACATAGAACTATATATAAATGTTGGGAATCAAAGATTCTTAAGAGAATTACCAGAAATCATGAATGTCAATAATAAAAAAATTCTCTTATACAGAACAGCTCGTAAGGATAGAGCGTGACAAATATTATTATGGGGTTAAAATATTAATATATAAATACAATTATAAAGGCATAATTAGCCCCCTCACCTTTCACCATTTAGCCCCCTTAACTTAAATAAGGACCTATTAGGTCCCTCAACTTCCAATTTTAAACATATTATGTACCTCAACTACTAATTTTGTAACAGCTACATACCTTAGTACAACAAGCATTGCGCGTGAGTTACACGCGCGATCTGATGTGGGGCCCACATTGACCAAGCCAATGTGAGCATGCCACGTGCCTCGATCTGTAAGAGAATGGGAGGCCAGCGACAGCAAATAACCGCCTAAAATGATAGAGAGAGAGCTAGAGCGAGAGAAAGAGAGGGGCAAAGAGAGGAAGAAAACGACTGCTCGCCCACTAACCCCAATTGATGCCATCGCCCCCCCTTCGACTCCATAACCGACCACTCGCATGAGAAAGGCGAGCGAGCAAGCGACCGCTCGTCTCCCACGCTGTCAGCTTGAATCTGCTTACCCCAGGCCCAACCGCTCTATCAACGGCCCCCCGACCTCGATCAACGCCTCCCACGCTTTTGATGACCACTGACAGAGAGTGAGCGAGAGCGAGAGAGATGCAGTGAGCGGCAGATGGCTGGCGAGAAGGAAGGAAGAAGAAGATGATGGTACTGTGGCAGTCGCTGGCGATGAGAAGGAAGGAAGAAAAAGATGAAGAATGAAGAAGAAAATGGTGTTGCGACGAGAAGAAAGGAAGAAGAAGATGAAGGTGCTGCACGCACCTCAATCGCGTGTGTAACACATACGCTGACCCAAATATTTACCTAGTTCAAAATTGGAAGTTGATGGACTTAATAAGTCATTTTTTAAGTTAAAGGGGTTAAATGATTAAATGATAAAAGGTGAGGGGGTTGATTATACCTTTAGCCTATTTATATATATTAACATAGGCTCAATTAAAATATAATGTTTAAAAATAAAATAAAACAAAAAATATATGTATCCTTTTATTTTGACAAAGTTATTACCACTTATTCGTTTTTAATATTAGATATTGGGATCATTCTTATAAAAATTATAAGTAAATTTTAAATGTTATCTTGAGGCAGCTTTTTTAAATAATAATATATATTCTCTTGAGGCGGCCATAGGGTTATTCTCAATTAAAAAAATAAATCATATTGCCATTTAAAAAATGTAAAAGTTTTTTGCTGACGTGTCCCCATGGCTCCCTGCCCAGAAATATTGATTCGCTGCCTGCCCAGAACCAATGATTTGGTTCCGGAAATGTTCGGTGTTAGCTCTAAAATATATATTAATTTCCCTGAAAAGATCCCTTTATGTGGAGAAATCTAATTTTTTAATTCTTCGATCCCTTCCTTTAAAAAAAAAATTCTTTTTGTATGTAAAGCAAACCCTTTAAAATTGTTCCCTCAAGCAAAGCTAATCATGTTAACTCATCCAAATATTTTATATTTATTATAAAGTTTCGTAATTAATTTTTAATTGCAACAAATTTAAGTATTAAAAAAAATAAAACAATTGCAGGATCTGAGGCTGGCGCATTAATTAAATATATATCCTTTTATGCATAATAATATAGGTATAGCTAGAGAGATTAATAATTTCGTAATCTTTCCATGATTAAAGATCATCACAAGTAATTAGCAATATTAATTAAGACATTATTTTTGTAGAATACATGAACTTGTTTTTATTTTATTTTAGGACAAATTTATATTTTTTTCTGTGAAAAATTTACCACCCTTGAACTTTAAATCTAACCCATTAAATATTTCTACAATTTATATTTATTGACTATCGAATTTAATTTTAAATAATGCATGCATTACGTGGAAGATGAGTTAGAAAAAAAAATAAAAAAAAAAGGAACAAAGAAGAACTGACAAAACCAATCCTTCCTCCCGCATTCTTATTAGTCTTCACCTATCATCTTTGCTCAACTCTCCAAATGGAATAATCGAGTCTTCCATTGGTTGTTGCAGTTTTGATAAATCATGACCCTTTGTCTTTGTTGTAGGGATTGACCAATCATTCTCCTTCTTTGATTAATTTATCTTTTCTTGTTCTCTCTATTTCTACCAGTGACTTGCCAGTTATAACTGACCCATCATTTTTCTTCCTTCTTTGCTTTGATTAATAACTTGTGGGTTGTTGTCTTCTTTGTTTTGACAGATGACCTACAATATGTGTATACAAGTGTGTGTATATATATATACATAAAAGTGTATATATTTATGTGCATTGTAGTCTATGTGTATATTGGGTGGGGGAATATGGGTTTGATGTTAATTTGTCCATGGTCATAGCGTCCAAGATCAAGTAGATTTTGACCAAGTTTGGGTGTTTAATGCTTGGAAGTTGCTTTAGAAGTGTCCTGGAAAGGACAGTGGTGGGCCATCGTTTTGCCTTTTAATTTCTTTCTATTGCCAAACAAATCAATAACACAAATTATTATAAATATTAAAGAACATATTTATATATAATATATATATATATAGATATATAATTTTGTTAAGTTACACGACGGTAACAAATTGAGAGCGTGGGCTCCATAAGAGATAATGGGGCCACACGCCACCCCTGTTAGCTAGCTAGCGTCGTAGAACCCAGGCAACATAATAGGATTATATACATGTAGTCTGCAAAACAAAACAAAACAAAAATAGAGATGATTTTACATATATATGGGTGGGAGGAGTCAAATTTTGATTTTGAGCTTGTATAATATTAATAAAGATTATTCCAAGAGTCAAGTATAGATTTAATAAATGGACAGAATTCCAAATTTTGACTCGGCCAAACACACGGCGAATCTAATTAGAACCTGCTTGTGCCTAGATTCCTGTGTTGCTTCAGAGAGGAGAGAGACAAAAGAAGAACTGAAGGAGCAGCAGAGAAGCAGTCGTCTTTCCTCTTCTTTCCAATCCTTGCATGCATGCACTACTCTGTATTAAAAATAGGAGGCATCTTTGCTTTACAGATTGGCCATACACCTTGTGTTTCTTCCCCGGCCCATTATTAATTGAGTGATGTTATTGGTACATTATTTATGCACAATTTGGGCTACATATACACACACATATAATATATTGGAATAATTAATCAGTCAGTTCATAAGCTTAATATGTATATATATATATATATATATCAGACCATGATTTAATATGTATATATTTGAAACTTAATATTTATATACATAATTAATAATGTTCCAAATATTCTCTCTCACTTTGGCCCTTCATGCATGCAAGACTTTTACTTCTTCCATGCTTGCCTTGCCTACAAATCAAACTTGTTGGAAACGCATTCTTAATTTCTTATTTCAACAAAATTATATTATCGTATTATATTACAAGTAGTTATCAGAAGAATTCATTGGTAGATTCATGACAATAGACAACAAGACAAGAGATAATTTGTGATTAATTAATTAAGCAAAGATCCATTCTAGCTAGCTAGCTAGCTAGGCTAATTTTAGACTAAAAATCTAGCTAGCTAGCTAGCTACATCAAAATTCCATTCTTATGGTAGAATTTGATGTAATATATAGCCGTCGTCACTGTTCATGACCCTTTATTTGTGTGTGTCTACATTTACCACAAGACCAGATCAAAGCTTGATTAAAACATATTAGCTCCAATCCCCAAATGTTTTAGCAGTTAATTACAAGTTCACGGAAAAGGTTGTTAAGCATCTTAATTAATTACGTACAGAGGTTACAACCCAACCCATGGTAACTTAATCAGAGGAGAAAAATTAGAAGCCAGGCACCGTGTCTAATTATTTTGACCGTGATTAAAATAATAATAATAATAATAATATTAATTATTAGTAACATATAACGGTTGGCGGATCATTAATTAATCTAACTTACTGATAAGTTGCATTAAAAGAAAAATTAAAAACAAAACGCACGAGTCAGATGTGCGACTCATTTGATGTCCAAATCATATCATATTCCATCGCCATTTATCATGAAGGGTGACTTTGACTGTCCAAAGTCTTTGTTTTCCCCTGGACAATTTGAGAGGGGGCCCCATCAAGGGTGATGGAGCCTACACACTATCCTTGTTATCCTGCGTCGGTCAATATAAATGTTGTTGGATGTGAGCAACAAATCAACTCTGTTTACCAACCAACATGGAGACAAAATAATTTGGAATTTTTTTTTGGCTGAGAAATATATGCTTTGGAACATTATCTTATATATATAGCCAATTTCTTTTTTTAGGTTAAATGACTTAAAAAAATGTCAAACTTATGTTAAAAAGCACAATTATTCTAAAATTTGAATATTACCTGTTATAATATTACTGTTGTTGTCTAATTATAATAATTAAATTTATTTATCTTGGTGAATAACCAATGTAGAGTCTCAGGCAGAGTCTTAAGATTCAGGGTATCGGGTTAGATTCATTATCTGAGAGAACTGAGGCTTTAGGGGTCCTCGGATGAGTCTTCGAGATCTTTGGGACATAGGCAGTGTTTGCAGCAAAAAAACAGTTAAAAGACACGTAAACCCTTTGATATTTAAATCAGACAATGATATCCTAACACAAGAATCCAAATATATGAACGTATGCGTGTGTGTTGTATGTTATGTGTAGGATTTTTCGAGGATAGCCTCCCAAAGGTAGGGCTGGCAATAAGCCGAGCTACTCGTGAGCTGATTCAAGATTCGACTCGATAATTGGTTTAATAAATTAGCTTGTGATACAAATAAACCAAGTTTGATCTCAAATATTTGGCTTATTTAGTAAATGAGCCGAGTTTGAGCTACCATTAACTCAACTCATTTGGCTCACGAGCCAGTTTGATATATTTATATGTTTTAATTTTATAAATTTATTAAATAAAAGAATATTTATTAATTAATACTCAATAATATAAATATATACTTAAAATTTTTATAAATATATTATTTAAATATATATATATATACATATATAAAAGTAGGGTGATAGTCAATTTCAAGCTAAGCTAAGACAGCTCGTAGTCATCATCGAGTCGAGCTCGAGCTAAAAAAATCAACTCATATCGAGATCGAGCCAAAATAAAATCAATCGAGTTGAGTTCGAGTTAAGTCTAGCGGGGCTTATTGCCAGCCTTACCCAAAGGGTTTTATATGGCTCAGGGTTTAAGGTCTTAGAGGGAGAGATTAAAAGTCTCAGTCAAAAATGTTTGTTTGCCATGGAATAAACGACTATTTATAGACACATAATGGTGGGACCCATGTTACACGTGATATGTAGATGATAGTTTCCCAACTCTCTGAAGAAGATGCATCAGATGAGATCAACGGGTCTAAGCGTGTCATTGGGGTTGAAATCCCTCGATGAGTATCTTCCGGATGAATTCGAAAACTCTTTTGAACCATCAAGTGGGTTAGGGCTGGGAGACTCTGAAAGAGTCTTGGACCTTAGCAATGCTAAGACTTGACCTTCCTAGACTCTCCAAAGATTCTGGGAAACTCTTGTCTCAAGAGATTTTTTAGGGTCATCCAATTCTATTATAAATCATTCTATAAATTTTTGGCATTTTTTACTTTGATTTTCCTAAGACACCCCCACAACAATTATAGCATTCATGTAGTTTTTACTATTAATATTATTTTTGCCAAGGGTAACTCTAGTAGAGATTAAGAGAAATCTTACATATAAAATTTAATTTAATTTGGTTTCAATGTTTATATCTATGATTTCACCACCAAGAGAATATACATTTATACGTTATAATTTTGTACAAAGAAACTATATATACACTACAAACTACGTACAAACCTTTTATGTCAGCATAAATTTTAAATGAACAAAATTAAAAGCACATCAAAACCTCCTAACCCTAGATAATTGACCATAGTATCACACGTTATGGGGTGGGTTCCTATGTATTTATTGAACAGCGGCACGTACACTTAGGACACAGTGAAAGCCACTCTAGTACTTACATCCTTTTACATAATATATATTAGTGTGAGTCATTAACAATATTGAATGATGAACGATTTATTTTGAAGCAATAAGTCACTTTATTCTAATAAGATTAGATTTTCTATTCCTATTCCTAATTAATGTCACTTTATTATTCAAACTAGCGCATAATATAAATAAATTGAAAAAATTATCTAATAGTGGTCAAATTTCAGTTACGTACCATTACAATATTATTATTGTCAAGGTCACAGCGTCACATAAGAGAGTTAATCGAAAATTTGATACAGTGGGGAGATGAATTGATACGATTAAAATTTTAAAATAAATATAAAAAATAGACCCCAAAAAAATTAGCCTTTTGTAATTATTTGATCGCTGTCTTCTAGAGATTCCTGGTCTATGGACATTACAACCAATGCTTACTCATAATTTTGGTCCTCCTCGACACTCAAGGTGGGTTTGATTATAAGTAGGGAACTTGATGGAAATAAAATTAGTTCTAACCAATTGAATTATCTAGAGATGATTTGCATGAAAATTATCAATTAATAATATTTGATTGTTTAAATTTTTTATCTAAAAATTATTATATTTTTTAATTTTTAGTATTTAATAACCTCTATTTTACATAGAATTAATCTCTCATGTGTGACTTCTCCCCCATCCCCCACCCACCTCCTTTAACTTGCCTGCCCCCATCTCTCTCTCTCTTCCAAATTTCACCCAAATTAGACCTGATACGAAACTTCTCTGTCGCCATGCTTCTTCTCAAGCTTTGTTGTTGATCGGGCTTCTCCCCAAACTTTGTCGCCGGCTGATTTTTTCGTGATCGTCGACCTTGCTTTTCCTCCTCCTCGCTATCTCCGGCCGCTCTTCTTCACCTTTGCTAGATTGAGTATTCGAATGATTTGTAGAGATGGTATAGAGACGTGGACTGTGTTCCAATTCCTTGAAACCATGAAAAAATATTTTTCAGTGAAAGTGAGAAAATAATATTATGTAATCAAAAGTAAAAAAATAATTTATCTAAAAAATTTATTCAATCAAACAGTTTAAAAGTTAGAATTTAGGTGGAAATGCGGATAATCAATCTCACCCCTTGTGGCAATAGAAAAATTCAATATAAGAATAAGACTAGCCCAGCAACGTGCTTTAAATGGAGTCACCAACTTGCATTTTTGTTTTTTTGCTAGTTGAGAGCTAATGGCACAAAAGATGCCCAAATTCCAGAATTGGGCAAAACTCTATGCGATTGGGTGAATTTAGTTCAGTTTTTAATTTTTATAACTTGATTTGATTTTTTTTTTTTCATTTGATAATGAGTTGGGTTCAGGTTTTGATTTTTTGTTCTTGGGGAGGTTTGTTAATTCTAGTAAAATGTCATTGGGGAACTAAACAAAATTACTATTAAACAGGTAATACCTAATCTCTTAGGCAAAACTAAATTAGGAGTTGACATAGTGATATTTTTTTAATCCCTCCAATTGTTTCTAATTCGACTCCTAATTTTTTACAAAGTTGATAGAGATACTCATATCTATCAGATAGATTAGAAAATTATAATTTTAAAATTACAACCCAAACTAATTGAAACAAATTAATTGGGTTAATCTTGAGTTTAAAATTTCAAATTCAATAATAATAATAATAATAATTATAGGGATAGAAAATTTTGAAATAATAAAATGTTGAAAGTAAATAAAAGAAAATGTAAGAATAAAAATCAAAGGGAAGCAACTTCGGAGCAATTGCGATGGGATGGGACTGCTGAAAGTTCTTCAATCTTCAAACTCTCGTTTCCTGTCCGTCTCTCCCTCCCTCCCTCCCTCCCTCTTAAAAGCTGTATTTTCAATTCCCCACCCCCATTTCCCCATTTCTTCATCATCATCTTCTCTATCTCGTCTCGCTTCGCCGGCATTTCTTCCATGGCCGCTTTGTCGCCCAAGCTCAGCCCCACCCTCCTCCTCCTCCTCCTCTCTCTCCTGGCGGGGCCACCCCCCGCCGCCTCGGCCGACAAACTCAAGACCTTCTCCGCCATATACCCCAACTTCAACGACTCCGTCTACTACCGCAGCATATTCGAGGTGGAAGACCCGGCCACCATCAACCAAGATGCCCTCCAAATCACCCCCGACTCCGCTGGCGACGTCGACCTAACCAACCAGTCCGGCCGGATCTTCCTCAAGAAAAGGTTCAAGCTATGGCCAGGCAGCGGCGGCGCCGACGGGGTGGCATCCTTCAACACCTCCTTCCTCATCAACATCCACCGGATTGACAACGACACTCCCGGTGAAGGCCTCGCCTTCGTTGTCGCGCCGGACTTGAAAATCCCGCCGAACAGCCACGGCCAGTTTCTGGGGCTCACCAACTCCACCACCGACGGCGACGCCGCCAACCAAATCCTCGCTGTCGAACTCGACACGTTTAAGCAACCGGACATCGACGACCCGGATGCGAACCACGTCGGGCTGGATATCAATAGCGTCCGATCCGACAACGTCACCTCCTTGACGCCATACCAGATGGAGCTCGCGCCGGGCGGCGACCAGCCCAATTTCTTCAACATCTGGGTCGAGTACGACGGAATCAAGAAGGTCATCGAGGTGTACATCGCCCAAAAAGAGAAAAACGGACCAATGCCGCCGAAGCCAACCAAACCGGTGCTCAGAAAGGTGGATCTCGATCTCCGATCGGTTGTGAACCAGTTCTCCTACTTCGGATTCTCGGCGTCCACCGGCAACGTCACGGAGCTCAACTGCGTGCTGAGATGGAACCTGACGGTGGAATACTTTGAACCATCCAACAATGCCTTGAAGATCGGGCTGGGTGTCGGCGTGCCGATGGTGGCGCTATTGGCGGGGGCGGGGGCGTGGCTGGTCTATTATCTCCACAAGAGGCGGGCGGCGGCGCGGTCGAACTCGATCATTCTGGGGGCCCTGAAGAGCTTGCCCGGAATGCCGAGAGAGTTCGGTTTCAAGGACCTAAAGAGAGCCACCGGCAACTTCGACGAGGGGAACAAGCTGGGGCAAGGCGGATTCGGAGTGGTTTACAGAGGGTTTATACAGAGCGAGAACCTGGAGGTGGCGGTGAAGTGCTTTTCCAGGGAGAGCATAAAGGGCGAGGATGATTTCTTGGCTGAGCTCACCATCATCAACCGTCTCCGCCATAAACATCTGGTTCGATTGCTCGGTGAGTTCTTCTTCCATTCACCATTATATCAATTTTCAATTCTTCCAGTTCTGATTCAGGTTCTTGTTGATTCAGTTCTTAATTAACGGAAAAATACGTCTGATTAAAGAGAGAGCATAGCTCAAGTTTAATCTAGATCATTATTCATAGCTTAATCTTGAATTCTGCTGAATGTTGAATCTGTTTTCCGGCAGACGGCTGCCTGAGAAGATGACAATATAATTTATTTATGACCACGTGCATAATATATTAAAGTAGATAACAATTATAAAAAAAAGAAGAAGATAAAATACAAACGTATCTGTAATTCTGTATTTATGCCAAAATCTAGGGGTGTTAAGTTATTTAAGATGAAATAATTGCTCATTTTTTACTTTTATTTTTATTAAATTTTATGGATATTATCTCTTAGCAATTTAATAAAGAAAAATGAAAATTTTCATTAAAAAAACACTTTTTGCATTATCTACATGATTATGACTTATGGCACTTTAAAAACCTTTTTTTTTTTTCCTTTATTGGGGGTGAAAGAAAGAAAAGAAGGAAGGAAGGAAGGAAGAATGCCTTATGTGGGGTTGTGTGGAAGTAGAAAAATATGCCCCAATTAATATAGGCCCTTGACTGGACAAAAAGCATGCCTTTTCAGCAAAATCCAACCGTTGATTGCCAAAAAGTGCGACCACGCGGGGCCCCCGTTGAAATCAGAAGCAATCCAATATCCAATTCCGAAATCATTAACTGGATTTGGAAAAGTAGTGTTCATGCAATGCATGCATCCCGCCATAACTTGCAATTTCCTTGTCCCCACTAATACCATGGTAGAAGAGTCCATGACCAGCCAACCACCCTCTTTGACCACCATTCTGAAATCTATCATTTTTGCAGGCTCTCATTCAATCTATCCCATTCCCGCTATTCGGTCTGGGAAAAATTGAATGAAATGAGGTGAAACTCTCATTCCGTTCTAACATTGAAAAGCTGTTTAACAAAGAGAGATGGATGTGACTGACTGTGTGTGTGTGTGTCCACAGGTTGGTGTCACAAGAACGGGAAGCTTCTGCTAGTGTACGAGTACATGCCGAATGGGAGCCTGGACAAGCACCTCTTCGGCGACGCAGATGACAAGCCACTGAGCTGGAATCTGCGCTACAAGATCATCTCTGGCGTGGCCTCCGCCCTGCACTACCTCCACAACGAGTACGACCAGAAGGTGGTGCATCGCGACCTCAAGGCCAGCAACATCATGCTCGACTCCAATTTCAACGCCCGCCTGGGTGACTTTGGCCTCGCTCGAGCCCTTGACAATGAGAAGACTTCATACGCCGAGGCTGAGGGGGTTCTCGGCACCATGGGCTACATTGCACCCGAGTGCTTCCACACCGGCAAGGCCACCCAGCAGTCCGATGTCTATGCCTTTGGGGCGGTGTTGCTGGAGGTCGTGTGTGGCCTAAGGCCCGGGACCAAGATCGGTGGCTTCCAGCTCCTGGTGGACTGGGTGTGGTGCCTCCACCGCGAAGGGCGGTTGCTGGAGGCTGTGGACGAGAGGCTCGGCCAGGACTATGTGGCTGAGGAAGCTGAACGGGTTTTGCTCCTGGGTTTGGCTTGCTCACACCCTAGAGCAAATGAGAGGCCTAGAACTCAGGCCATTGTTCAAATCATATCAGGCTCGGTGGCGGCCCCCTCTGTGCCGCCATTCAAGCCACCTTTCGTGTGGCCTTCATTGCCGGTAGGGCTAGAAGACGACACTGAAACCGACACCAGCCAAGCCACCATCACCACAGACACAAGGTCCTTTGCAATTACAAGCTCGCAGTATGGGTCAGGCTGGAGCCCACGGACCCTTAGCCGAGAGAACTATACACCATTCAACAGCGACAAATTCAGTCTCACTCCATATAATAGTGACAATTACAAGAAGGTCTAGTTTCTAGTTTTTCTACAGCTACTGTAACATGCTGTATGATTTTCCTTTTTCTTATTTTTTCCATACCCCCTTGCTTTGCTTTTCTCTTTTGTTTTTACTCAGTGGGTGGAGAACAAAGGTTTAATTAAATGGTGTAAATCTCCGCTGCTGTCTTATGTAATGAGTCATCACATCCATATTTGTAACTTGTAATGCCTCTTGTAAAAGAAAGTGTGTTCCATTATTAACAGTTTAAAGTTCATTTCATTAATTCTTCCTCAACGTGTATGTATATATATCTATGGTTGATCAGCAGTGTCTAGTGCGGTGTCAACTTTTTCTTTTATCTCCCTCGATATGGAATAAATAAACCATGCTTCGAGATCTTATTTCAAGAGTTGGAGCGCACAAGAGCAAGAGCTTCACCAGCATGCAACTTGTTTGAGGTTCGGAGCATTCTGAAAGTATTGTAAGTGAAAGGAACATACAGGCGGGGGTCATGTGCAGAGTCCACCAATTCCACTGGGGCTTCCACTGCCGCCTCCTTTGGTCCCAAGAGAAACGTGGCTATCGAGAAACGCATTGTGGCTCCCTTGCACACCACTTGATGCTTCACGTTGTAGAATCTCCCATTACTCCAAACCTTGACGTGTCAACAATCAGAAAAGGGCATCAGAATCAAATCTGAACATGAAGAGAACTCACAGGCCATGAAGCCAGATATTACCCACATTAGCATTGCCCCCAAGATTGACAAGGATGGACCCAGGCAAGGGCTCCACTGCCACAAATCCACCAGACTTGTCCATAACTTCAAGGCCGCCACATTTTCATCGTCCTGAAGTATGGTCAGGAATCCCGAGTCGGTGTGGATTTGAACACCAGAAGAGCCTACGGCTTCAGGGGTGAAGTTGTATTTGTTTATCCTGAACTGTGAGTACCAATCCTTGAATGAAACCCCGGACAGCCCCATAGCTTTAGCCATCTTGTGTGCAATATCCATAGCTAGCTCATGTACTGCATGAGCATACTTCTTGATTGTTTCACTGGAAATACAAATAGCAAACATGGAACAGTTACTTTGTACATTGAGAACAACTTTCAACAGTTCACACTGCAATACAGGAATGGTTGAGCTCAAATATATGCTAAAGCAAATTAATAGATCTCAGCCTTCAGCTGGAGAGGTTGCCTTTCACCTCATATGGAGCAATCTCAACCTACCAGATGGAAATAAAGATGGAAACATATCTGAACATCATATGTAAACGTATTTTCTTAGCCTATTTACCAACAAGTTAGCAATAATTTGCTTAACAGTAAGGATTTCAGCTTTAGTACCGGGAAAAAATTACAATTACCATCATAAGAAAAAAACAAGAGAAAAAAAGTTGCAACTTGTAGTGTTAAGATTTCTTTTGAAGGCCCTTTAATAAAAAAAAAAACCACAAAATATAGTTTAAAATTTCATCTGTTCAAGGATTATGTATTGAGGAAATTGATAATTTTACCTTTTCCATTTAGGTTAACATTATATGTCAACATTTTATAGTGAAGACACCCGATTATTTCCATAGACCCTCTCGCATCGCACCTTCTATGGAAGAGACTTGCAAACCCATCTCCATGATTTTCTTAATGATGATTGTGTAGCCAAAGATTAATATCAACCCCATAAAATCAGGAAACTTTCATAATTAACTCCTAATTAAGCTTAGTCATAAATAGCTGAGCTCTCATTTATCAAGGTATGACACTTTCTATCTAATTAAGAGTTTTACAATTTCTTCTGCGATTCCATTTGAGAACCTAACTTTAGCATTAGAGTGTTTGCATAGGTAATATATGTGCCCTATGACTGTTTCTTTCTTGCAGAATATTTAAAGATTGGAGATGACTTTTTCTAGCAAATAAATTCATTGTAGTGTACAAATGACAACAAATTCAAAGTTTAAAAAGTTTTAATCTAGTACATTTCTATCTACTAAGCAGGACAAACCATCCAACTCTCTACCAATTGACCATTATATACATTGCTACAAATAACCTAGTCTTTTTTCGTTGAATGTTGTGACTGACAAGAATAAAGTCTTGAGAATCCTATTTTCTCATGGATGTCTATTAAGAAATAGATTTTTGTTACAGGCTTTTTTTGGCCCGCCTTGGGCTATGGTTTGAACTGTTTTGGGCTAGGTATAGCCCAATGATTGGGCCCAACTTCTCGAAATCCAATGGACCTAAGGCCGAAGACATCTCAGCGAGGTCGTATAATCGCTAAAACAAGAGCTCCAGCTGAGATGGCAAGCGAGCTCCTAGCGATGCCTCTAGCTCGTTGGTCGACTCGATCAGCTTGCGAAAAAAAACCATAAAGTAGGATAATTGGAGATAATATCCACCTGTCTTATTCGTGGTAAACCAGGTCCCAAATAGTGCGAAACTTTTTCTCCTGATTTTATGGAGATGATAAGAGCACATTGTCTCTCATGATGTGGCCCCATTGCTTTGAATTTCGTGTAAAATGTAAATGCCCCACACTGTAAATAGGGGGTCAAAAATCATTGTACAAACATGAAAAAAATACATACTGCTACTCTGCCAAAATTATTAGAGGACAGTCGTGGACTAGACACAATTTCGGTCGAATCACGTAAAAACTCTTGCGTATTGTCTGATTGATTGTGTCGTTACTTTCTTCCCCTCGTGCTCGGGGTCATTCTATCAGCACGGGCCGACGAATCACAATCGATCAATTCTGAACATTGACAATTTTGAAATTATTTATCAAGCAAGAGAAGAAACACAGCTTGAAATTTGATTATAGATCATTTTTGGCACATACGCTATAGTAACAAATACCATATCAAATTCATGTGTTCAAAAGTATCAGTTTTTCCTTGTCTTGTTGCTCAAACACAACAATAAATTTATAAGGTTAAAATGTCGATCTAAGTCTACAAAGAAGAAAACGGTTAAGGGGCACGATGAGGTCCTTGCATAAATACTCCAATGTTTAAGTCAGACACTAAGGATGCTAAATGCCCGAGAGCAATATTCATACCACTATCAGAGACGTACCTTTTCTGAAATGAGAGTCTTTTTATTTATAGAGGAGCACAGAGGAATCCTAAATCTCATAGGATTACAATTATTTCAGATGATGTTTATCGCAATATTTCGAAGTTTTATCAGGATTAGAACTCTTTATGGATGATGTCTATCCTTTTTGCAGGACCCTCAAAAGGATTTCTAGATGTTGGAGTTATCCAATTTGAATGTTATGTGGGACCCCCTGGTTCACGGGGAAATGGTTTGTCAGATTTACTATCTCTGAGCAATTTCCAAGCGTGGGAGACTAACACGGTCTCCCGCGGCCATACATGAACTGAAATTTGTTATAAGTCTTAGGACTCACCCCTTGTAATTAACCATAGAGAAAGACGGGGGCCTAGCAAGGGAAAACGATGATGTCAGAAAGATCTCCTATGGATGCAGTGGATGAGCTGTGGATGGTTTTTTTTTTTGTTTATTTTGGTTATCTAAAATGTGGGGTGTTTTGTAATAAGCATGTGTAGGGATAATCGGGTAAGTTGAAAATGGGATTTTGAGTATTTTGTTGGAAAATAATTTTTCTTTGGAAAGTTATGCTTTGCTTCCATCCCAAGGCCTTGTAAATCATGTGTCTCGAGTAGATTCAAGTGCCCATTTCTACTTATGTTCTTTGGGACTTGAGTTCTCGGCAAGTGAAGGGCAGTGAAACCTGGATCCCACCTGAGACGCCCTAACCTTTAGGGGCATACCTATCATTCAATTCGACCAATGACTGTGGTTGTAACTGCGGGTTATGATGGCACTCTAGATGAGGGGCTGAGGGCACCACAGAGTGGTATCAGAGCCTGCTTAAGAATGAGGCCGCAGAGGAAACCTAGTGCCAAAGTTGTGTCTATCGCATAGTATATTGGATAGGCCTGAGACAGGGGCAAACCTAGGAATCTATGTAGGGGAAGGGTGAAATTTTAAAAAGTCAATGTAATAAAATTCTTATGTAATCAAAAAACTAATACAACAAATTTTCACTAAACTTGTGCTCGACGAGATTTGAAACAAAAAATTCATCAACAACGGAATCTACATCTATTATGAGAGCAAGTTCTCTTTTGATGTGGAGTGTCATATAATCAATAAGGAAGTCATCCTGCATTTTGTTACGAAGTGATTGAATTCTGTTCACTTTGCTACTGCTGGGTTTCTTTTTTGGTACTGAATTTAATGTGGAAGCTATTATTTGGGCTTGTTTGAAATTAATGATAGGATTTGGGTGGGTTTAGTCTTGGGCTTACAACTTTTTACTTATAAATAGGTTATGGTAAAAAATGGAGAGCTATACATCACAGATTTTGGGGTGGGTTGTAATTTTTTTTTGGATTGGGCTGTTATTAATTTTTTTTTACACTAGAAAATTGAATTTGCTAGTGTGCTACCCTGGGCTAAAGTCGAGGGTAGCTCACTAGTAGATTCACCCCTAGCCTGAGAGTTTGGGAGTTATAAGAAGGGGAAGAGAAATTGTGGCTGCATACATGGGTCGAGATAGGTTGTAACCATGAGTGGTTTGTTTCTTGATATAGGCATATATTGTGGTATGGACTTGTTTAGGAAGATTTGTTTCCCAGAAAAAGCAAGTAATGGGGCATGTGTTTCTTGAATTTGGCCTTTGAGGAAAAATTTATTCTAGTTACTGACTTGACTCTCGGTTTCGTATGTAGATTGTAAGACACCCCAAATGAATCCTAATGAAATGGATTCCAGCGTGATGATCTCGAATCTAGGAATAAGTGCAGCATTGGATTTACTTTGGTATACCTGGGAGCAGGGATTGGCCCACAGAGTGGGGGAAAGCCAACATAAGGATGAAAATGTAATGAGTTATCTTTGTCGTGTAAATTAGGTCTTTCGATCTACTATAGGTAGCTATATGTGGAGTTTCCCGGAGAAGCAAGTCTTCTTTGTGAGGAATCATATGAATGAGATATGGAGGCAATTAACTAGAATTATCATGCAAGATGTAAGCCTATGATTCCACTACGAAAATTTCATTCAAGTAGTGAAATAACAAGCGAAGTTATGGGAACTGTACCAAGTTACGAGAATTAGGGCTTTCTCTGCAGGGCCCTCATCGGAGGCAGTGGTGTAAGGTTCAGATCGGCTAGGAGGAGAACTAGTCAAACCTGATTCGAGTGTTGTAGAAAACGGGGATCTCACTTACCTAGAAAATGAGACTACGTCCCGAGCTGACACTACAAGAAAAACGACATTTAGCAAAGAAAATATCCGTCGCTAAAACATTTATCGATGGATTTAGCGACGGGCAGCTTCTCGATGCTAAAAATGGCGTCGCTAAATTTTAATGACAGAATTTAGCGACAGCACAAATCAGCGACGAAAATTTTAGTCGCTGAATAAAAAAATAAAAAATAAAAAATATTTTAAAAAATAAATATTATTTTAGCAATAGAAAATTATGTCGCTATTCAGCGACAAGAATAAAAAATAGTATATTAAAAAAATTAAAATAAATTAGAATTAGCGACAGAACTCTTTCCGTCACTGACATTTGTACTACCCCATATTTTCATAAGGTTGTCACATATTTTAAGTGAGTTTAAAATATCGAAAAGTTAGTTTGATAGTAAAATAAATCGTCGAATTAGCTACAGGGAATGCTTTGGAGCTTAGATACCTAAGGGTAAAGGTATGTCTTTAACGAGCGTCTTGAGACGAAATTTATGACGCTGAAAGAAATCAAATCAGAGATGATTTTTGGTAGAGCTAAGTCGTAGCCTAAAAGATCGAATAATAGTAAGGGGCTTCTTGAAAATCCACGAAACCTTGACGAAGCTCTAATTTTGTGAATAAAAGAACCCTGTGATGGTTTTGAGATGGAACAAAGGTCATGTAAGGGCGCTATGACGAAATCGTTCTTATCGAGTAAGTTTTGAGTTATTAATTTTGGATTTTAAGTATCTCGATGAGAATTAATTTAATGTTTGAGGGTGTAATTGTAATTAGAGAATTACTCAAACGAAATAATAATGAAATTAGGAGTTCATGTAGTAAAATATCAAAGTTTGAAGACTTAAAATAAGGGCCAAAATGACATTTGGAAGAAGTTTGGGGTATTAGTTTTGGATTTCAAAATTCAATCCAATATGGTTTTAGATTTCAAGTAATATTAAATTATTGATTTGAGTCTTTAGAGTCCAAAACTTATCTTGAGACAAGTGGCATCATGTGATTGGTTTGAGGAATCTATAAATAAATGCCATAGATTGTTCTCAAATCATTCCAAGGGAGTTTGAGGATTGAGGCATTCCAAGGTGATGAGCTTTGTCTTGAGAGATGGGTGAAAATTTTGCAAAAAGAAGGGAAGAAATCGGAGGAGAAACAGGGGAGAACGAGCCTCATTAAAGTTTTGGGTTTTCGCCAAAGTTTATCCCAAAAAGTCAGAAAAACGGCGAGATAAATCAATTTTTTTTTTAATAATCATGTAGAGAGGAAAAAAAGAGACTCGCAGATTCAAACGGGGGTCGAATCGGAGTTAAAACAAGGGAGATATGACCAAAATACGAAAGTGACGCAGTACTGTCACAACCACTCGTGATATACACACGCCGGGAAGAGGCTGCGCATGAGGCGTGTGGGCTACCTTCCCAGGGCACATGTGAGGCCCCATTTCCTTGAAATTTTTCAGTTATATCCCATATTTAATGTCTTTCAACCATGTATAAAAATATTGGAGGTTAGGTTTACCAAAAATCGTATTTTCTACAGAAACCTAAGCTGTTTGCAGTGAAACCATAACTTCCAAGAGATAAACCTTCAAGGTGAGACTCCTATATTCAAAATCCTATTTTTTGTTCTCTTATGTGAGACTCCTATTGCATGAAATGTATTTTGTGAGACTCTTGTACGCATACTCATGTTGCTCTCTTGTAAGAAATTATGTTGTATATCTGAAATGTATTTTCTTGGAAATATATGTTATTGGTTTTTAACTGTTGCATTTATAAAATTCGTGTAGCCATACTGTTGTACCTATTTATTGTTGGCCTCGGTAAAAGTCTAGATATCTCCCTAGAGGCGCTATGCATGCGCCATTGAGAAAGCTCTCATTGGAGAAGGCTAACATGTTTATGAGACATTTCAGAGTAGTTCTCGTTTTTTCCTCATACATTTTATACCTGTTCGTGTATTTATATAAACTGTTTTGGAGTTTTTCATTAGAAAATTTATCTTCTAATTAAATTGTGTTACTGGAATATTCAAACGTTCTAGTTTCGACAAGCGGCTCTAAGAGAAAGGAGGTAGCTAAAGAATAAGTTTAATTTGTCGTTTGTAGCATGTTTAGCATATCTTTATTTGTGTGAACCTATGTATGTTTTGGATATGTTTAAGACGTTCGATTATTGTTGCGAGAGATGATATTCTTGTAATGTATTTTGTAAACGTCTTGAACAGTTTCCTATATGATAAATAAAGTATTATGATTATGTACCATATCAGGTTCAATTTAGTTTTCATATTTGTAAACGTCTTGAACAGTTTCCTATATGATTATCAGGTTTGTTAGGCTGAGAATGTGAAATTAGGATTATTGGGAATTGTATGTATATCTATTGTTCTGGTGTGAAAAAAAAAAGGAAAAATTCTTGAAATCCTAAGTTATAATACGCTCGAAAAATTTGGGGTGTTATAACTTTTATTTTAAAAAAATTAAAATAATTATAGTGCGGCTATCGATAGGGATAGGTGCTTCTGACAGTATGAGAGACAAAAAGGGGGGAGGAGAGAACTGCTGAAATGATTTAGGGTTCTCTCACCCCTTTTATATTTTACATTTTATTTTTTACATTTTTAATTATTATTATATATATCGGGTGATTCAGTTTAAAATCGATCTGCCTACTGTCCAAACTACAAATCGCGTGGTTTGGACAACCTTCCAACCGTTTTCGACCCCTAAAAAAAAAAAAAAAAAAAATCGATCGGTTTGGTCTAATTCGATTCGGTTTAGCCGATTTTCGTGGTGTGCCGGCTTTTTTGAACACCCCTAGGACTATATATTTTTATATATATATTCGTAGTTTGCAAAACAAAACAAAAAATAGAGATGATTTTACATATATGAGAGGAGTCAAATATTGAAACGTGAGACAAAATCCTTCAAAGATTCACCTTGGTTCTGTTTTAGGCTAATGAGGGCCATAGTGGACTTTCGATGCCACCGAAGCGGCGTAGAGTAGGCTAGAAAACTACCTCGAGGGTGCGTAAAAGTAGCTATTGAGTGATGGGCCAGGTTAGAATACCAGGAGCGCGTGTGCCCTTCCAGTGTTGCCAGGAAGACTCTACACCACATTGCATCAGAGGCATCTTGCACCATCATATAAGAGGTAAAAAGATCTAGGTGGTCCATTGGGTCGGTAGTCCCCGCATAGGGCTTGATGGTCAGAATGCGAAGGCGCTTAGGCAGTATGATTACCATGATCTCCGGACTAAAGGGTTGGTTCACCATCGTCCATTGAGACTCACCTAGCTTTGGCTTCAGGGCTGCAATCTCCTCCTCCAACTGTTGCAACCTCCTCTCCTATTGTTGTTGTGCATACGACATGCCGGAAGACTCTATGGCCTCCCCATGTTCGTCTTCCCGACCGTGTCCCAGAGGGTCCCCCTCGTGCGGGCAAGATTCCTCCTCACTCGAGGGTTTCTGCCTCCATTCCGCTTGAGAATGATGGGCTTGCTGGTGCTAGTGGTCAAGGAAGCCAGTGAACAACTCTGTCAGACGCTTAACCTGATTCTCCAAAAGTGTAATCCGAACAGGCGGGGGAGGAGGGTCATCTGGACTATAATCTCTCCCCTGCGAGCTCTTTGGAGGATTATTCTTGCTTGGTTCTGGGGCGAGGTTACCACCAACAACTCGAGACTGTTGTCTTCTAGTCGCCATCAAAACGGAGAAATAACTCAAACGTCACAACAAGTAGTATTGGAGAGACAGAAAAGAAAATACCTCGACCCCAAGGTAGGCGTCAATTGATAATGCGGTGGTCGATCACCTTCTTCTGCCTTGGTCTGAGTACTTGCAATGGAGTTGGGGACTTGTACCCTTAGTTTCACTCCGACGCTCAAGTGAGATTACTAAATCAAAACAAGCTCAAGATGTATAATTCTCAACTTAGAGAAAGAAAGGGTTCGATCCCTTACCCGTTACTAGTCCTTTTCCTTTTATCCTTCTACTGAGGTAAGGATTCTTTTTCAAACTACCAGGATCCTTATCCCGTTCTTTGCGGAGCTGGGATCTTACTGATATGGATTCCATAATCGCTTTCGAGGAGTTTCGAGTAATTTCCATATCCATGATCCTCGGTAGGATGGTTGATCCCGAGGAATCCAGAGAATCCTTGCCGAGTAACAAGTTAACTGGTGTGGTGACGCATCTGCTATGTGTCTCCTCTAGACTCGAGTAGGATGATCTCAGTGGAGTATCTTATTAGTGGACACATAGCGTTACTGCCACTAGCTATGTCTTTGAGATATTGGAGTAATTAGCCCCCAGGGCACAGCTCAGTTGGTAAGGAGCGGGTAGAGTTGCTCCCGAGTGGCAAGGATCGAGTCGGGCAAGCCGCAGTGTGGGATTTCCTGCTCCTCAGGGGTCCTTGTGGGCGGCTCGCACTGGTCCTCCCCGTCACCTGCCAGCTGGGTTCCTGATTTACCCCCCTCACGTGGCGTGGGACAGTTCGTGGGGGGCCCTCGGGATGTGAGTTAACACTTTTTTGCTTCTGAGATATTGGAGTAATTATAGATATGAGGATATTTTTCTTTATAAGATTCCTGTGTTGCATGAGAGAGGAGAGAGACAAGAAGAAGAGTGGTCTTTCTTCTTCTTTCCAATCCACGCATGCACTACTCTGTATTAAAAATACGAGACATCTTTGCTTTACAGATGGCCATACACCTTGTGTTTCTTCCCCGGCCCGTTATTAATTTAACATTATTTTAGCTTCCTTTCTGGTAAAGCAGCTGGAAGAAGAATAGGGTCGACCTTGAGGCTTGAACCACCTCTCTCTCTCTCTCTCTCTCTCTCTCTCTCTCTCTCTCATATATATTAATACACACAGACACACATATAATATATTGAAATAATTAATCAGTCAGTTCATAAGCTAATTGAAGCCTTGCTGCTTCACTGTGGGCTTACGCTGCAATACTTAGGTGAAAAATAATGATACAATCACCCAAAGTCCCAGTTAAAAGTGTGAGATGAGATGAGATGAGATGAGATGGAGTGGCATTTTTTCCCAGTTTGCTAGCTAGATTAAGGGCATTGGCCACTACTACTCCGTTTCAAATTTAGACTCAAACTTCCGTACGTGCGCGTGGGCCTATCAAACAATCATCAATTAAGTTACTATATATATACATATATATCATGCCATGATTAATATGCATTTGAAACTTAATATTTATATACCTAATTAATGTTCCAAATATTTATATCTATGCCTGCCTTGCCTATAAATCGAACTTGTTGGAAACGCAATCTTAATTTCTTATTTCAACAAAATTATATTATATTATATTATATTTTATTTGATAATGCGGTAGCTGATCACTCTCTTTCTGTCTCGGACCAAATACTTACAAAAATAGTGCAGACTTGCTCTCCGTGATTACTCCGACGCTTAAGTCAGTTTATAGGGTTATAAATTAGAGATAATAATAAAAAAAAAATATAAAAGTCTCTTAGAGGTCAAATCCCCATACCTGTAGAAGTTGTCATCTATTTATAGATGTTCCTTAGTCTCTCTCTTAAGAGATAAAATATATTTAAAAAATAGAGCTCGATCTCCTTTCTATAGGGAGAAAAGATAACCTTCCTCAATAAAGATAATTCTTAGGATGTTAGAGATATTTTTGGTTGACTGAATCTTCCTCTTTATCTCTTTCCAGTTTAAAATCATAATAGAGATTATAAAGACACATGAAACTCCTAAGACTTGACATTTTGGCGATCGCATATTGGCTTTTACTAGCAAATATGACTCTAAATTAATGATAACCTCTCAGTGATAGTATATTAAAATTGCTTCCTATAAATATTCCCTCATCAATATTATAAGTAATTATTAGAAGAATTCATTCATAGATTCATGACGATAGACAAGAGACGAGATCTGTGATTAATTAATTAAGCAAAGATCCATTCTAGGCTTTTATAATCTACATCAAAATTCCATTCTTATGGTAGAATTTGATGTAATGGATTTCACAATATATATATATATATATAGCCGTCACTGTTCATGACCCTTTATTTGTCTGTCTCTACATTTACTTACCACAAGACCAGACCAAAATGCTTGATTAAAACATATATAGCGCCAATCTCCAAATGTTAGTTTGAAAATCATAAAACTTATATACAACTATATTTTAGCTAACAGTTAATTACAAGTTCACGGAAAAGGTTAAGAACGGTCGTTAAGCATCTTAATTAATTACTTACAGGTAACGTAATCAGAGGATAAAAATTAGAAGCCAGGCACTGTGTCTAATTATATATTTTGACCGTGATTAAAATAATAATAATAATAATAATAATAATAATAATAATAATAATTAGTAACATATATATAATGCTTGGCGGACCGCGTCTCTAATTGACTTTTATCAATTAATCTAATTTACTGATAAGTTGCATTAAAAGAAAAATTAAAAACAAAACGAACGACGTTTGATGTCCAAATCATATCATATTCCATGGAGAATGAGATCATCAAAAAATACAAAATGGGTGACTTTGACTGTCCAGAGTCTTTGTTTTTTCTATTTAGGCAATTTTAGAATGGGGGCATGGGCTCCATAAAGGGTAGTGGGGCTCACACACCACCTCTACTACCCCACGTCAGGCAGCATAAATGTTGTGCGACACAAAGCAACAGATCAACTCTATCTATCAAGCTACCATGGTGGCAAAATAATTTGGATTTTTTTTTTTTGGCTGAGAAATATATACTTTGGGACATTATTTTATACATATAACCAACTTTTATTTTTTTAGGTTAAATGACTTAAAAAGATGTCGAACTTATGTTAAAAATCACAATTATTCTAAAGTTTGAATATTATTTGTTATAATATTATTATTGTTAATTAATTATAATAATTAGATATATTTATCTTAGAGAATAATCAATACAAAGTCTCAGATAGAGCCCTAAAATCCAGGGTACTTGGCTCGATTCACTATCTGATAGAGCTGAGGCTTTTTGGGTATCCGGATGAGTCTTCGGGGTCTTCAAGACATAGGTAATATCTGCAGCATAAAGACAGTTAGAAGACACACAGAGATATTCTTCACACGGACTCTCCGATACTTAAGTCAGACAATGATGTCTTGAAACAAGAACGCAGATATATGTATGTATGCGTGTGTGTTGTATGCTTTATGTAGGAGTCTTTCGAGGATGGCCTCCCAAAGGGTTTTATATGGCTCAGGGTCTAAGGGTCTGAGATCTTAGAGGGAGAAAGTAAAAGTCTCGACCAAAAAATCTGTTTGTCATGAAAAAAACATTTATTTATAGACACTTAGTAGTATGATCCATGCTACACGTGATATGCAGATGATAGTCTTCGAATTTTTTGAAGAAGATGCATTAGATGAGACCAGAGGGTTTGGAGGCATCTTCAAGATTGAAATCATCCGATGAATATCCTCTGGATGGGTCTAAAACTTCTTTGAAGCCATTGAGTTGCTTGGGCGCATGAGACTCTGAAGGAGTCTTGGGCCTTAGCAATGTTGAGGCTTGGCCTTCTTGAAAACTCTCTGGAGGTTCTAGGAAACTCGTCTGAAGAAACTTTTCATGGCCATCCAAGTCTATTATAAATTCTTCTATGAATTTTGGCATTTTTGACTTTGATTTCCTAAAACACCCACAATAATTTATTATTTATGTAGTTTCTACTATTAATATTTTTTTTTGTTGAGGGTAACTCTAATAGAGATTAAGAGAAAAATAACATATAAAATTTAATTTAATTTGGTTTCAATGTTTATATCTATGATTTCACCACCAAGAGAATATACATTTATACGTTATAATTTTGTACAAAGAAACTATATATGCACTACAAACTACAAACCTTTTATGTCAGCATAAATTTTAAATGAAAAAAATTAAAAGCACATCAAAACCTCCTAATAAACCATGAAAAAAATTGATCACAGTATCACACATTATGGGGTGGGTTCTTATTTATTCAATAGGAGACAGTGAAAGTAACTCTAGTACTTACATTCTTTTACATAATGTATATTAGTGTGAGTCATTAACAATATTGAATGATGAACGATTTATTTTGAAGAAATAAGTCACTTTATTCTAATAAGATTAGATTTTCTATTCCTATTCCTAATGTCACTTTATTATTCAAACTAGCGCATAATATAAATAAATTGAAAAAATTATCTAATAGTGGTCAAATTTCAGTTACGTACCATTACAATATTATTATTGTCACGGGACTATTAATTCACAGCGTCACATAAGAGTTAATGGAAAATTTGATACAGTGGGGAGATGAATTGATAAGATTAAAATTTTAAAATAAATATGAAAAATAGACCCCAAAAAAATTAGCCTTTTTGTAATTATTTGATCACTTTCTTCTAGAAATTCCTGGTCAATGGTCATTACTGCTTACTCATAATTTTAGTGGTCATTGATACTGTATTTAATTGTACATATTTATCATAAAAAATATGTAATTATTATAATATTTTTGATAAAAACAATCAAATACTCTTAATTTTTCTATGAAAAAATATGTATGGTAGAAATATTTAAAACTTCTTTACATAGAATTTATTTTTCAAGAAGGTGAAGTAGTTTTATTTTTTAAACAATATTACCTAGAATTAAATTCTAGATAATACAATCAAACAATAATGCCATGTTGTCCACTGGCGGGCAACATAGTATTTACCCGTCAGTGAGAAGGGTGCGGGCCCCATGCATGTGGGGCCCGCATGGGACCCATGTGTAGAGGCGGGCCCGCCATGCATGGGGCCCGCACCCCCTTCACTGGCAGGCAAATGCTATGTTGCCCGCCAGTGGGCAACATAGTATTATTGTGCAATCAAATACACCCTTATGGTGTTTGATAGTATAAAAATTTTATAAAAAATGTCATATCTAAAAAATTAAATTTTATTATTGGGCTATTAGCACCAAAAAGCCAAACGTTTTTGGGTTTTGATAATTTTATCCAATATTTTTAATTTTCACAAAAAGAACCCAATTTCTGAAATTAGTTGTAATTTTAGCCAATGCTGAAATCAATTTTGATCGACGTGTGGTTTTGCCCAGGTGGCATACTACTTGGCATTTAATTTATTTTATAATTTTTTTTCATTATTTTCTTTAAAAAAATGCACTCTCTTCTCTTCTCAGCACATACACACACACAACGACATATATATATACACACATACAACAACATATATTTATATACACACACAGTAACATATATATATACACATACATAAATGTTTACACACAACAACATTTATATATATAAACATATACACACACAACATATATATACACACAATAAGATATATATATATAGTGGCTGACCACGGGGACAGCGACGGACGACTGATTGAGCAATGGTGGGGGGTGACGATGGCGCTAGCGGGAAGGAGAGAGAGGGTGAAAGAGAGAGATTGATGATGAAGTTCGACGGCCTTCATCAGATAAATCTGATCGGAATTCTCTGATTGAACTTCTTTAATCGGACTTCTACAACCTTTATTATCGGACTTTTCCAATTAGACTTTTCTGATCAGACTTTTCCAACCTTCATTATCAGACTTCTCCTATCGGACTTTTCTGATCAAGCTTTTCCGATCGGGCTTTTCCAGCCTTTATTATCATACTTCTTCAATCGGGCTTTTCCTATCGGGCTTTTCCGATTGGACTTTTCCAATCGGGCTTTTCCAATCGAATTTTTCCAACCTTTATTATCAGATTTCTTCAATCAAACTTTTTCGATCGGGCTTTTTCAATTGGACTTTTCTAGCCTTCATTATCGGGCTTTTCCTGTTGGGCTTTTCCAATCGGATTTTTCCACCCTTCATTATCGGGCTTTTTCGATCGGACTTTTCCAGCCTTCATTATCAGATTTCTTCGATCGGCTTTTTCGATCGGTCTTTTCTGATTGGGCTTTTTCAATCGAACTTTTTCAGCCTTTATTATCAAACTTTTTTTATCGGACTTTTTTGATTGGGCTTTTCCTGTGTGTATATATATATTAATGTGTGTGTATATGTTTCTGTGTGTGTGTGTATATGTTTCTGTGTGTGTGTGTGTGTATATATGTTGTTGTTGTTGTGTGTGTGTGTGTGTGTGTGTGTTGTGTGTATGTTAGAGAGAGCATTTTTCTTCAGAAAATAAAGAAAAAATTTAAAAATAAATTAAAATACCAAGTGGCATGCCACCTTGGCAAAGCCACACGCCAGTCAAAATTAATTTCAGTATTAGCTAAAATTGTAACTAATTTCAGAAATTGAGCTTTTCTTGCCAAAATTGAAAGTATTGGATAAAATTGCTAAAATTGAAAACGTTTGATTTTTTGGTGCTAATAGCCCTTTATTATTTGATACAATATATTTTTCATGGAATTGAATTCCATAGTATAACTCTTTAAAGCATATTTTGACTTATTTTCAATGAAAAATTGATTCTAGGGAGATGTGGTTTTTATTTTTTATGCAAGTTGAATTTTTTTTTTTTCCAACTAAATGTTATCAAACACATTCTGAAGGTGCATTTGATTACAAGTAAGGAATTTGCATGAAAAGAAAATAAAGGTGCATTTGTTGCAAGCAATGAATTTGCATAGAAAGAAAATATTTTCTAGACAATTGAATTGTCTAAAATTAAATTTTAAGTAAAATGTCAATTGAAGGTGTTTGACTGACTTAATTTTCTACGTAGAAGTTATAATATTTTTTTAACTTTTGATATTTGATTATCATTGAATTCCAAGAAATTGCCTAAAAATAAATCAAATATACTACACAAAATATTCAAAAATTCAAATATATATACACAAATATACATACAGCTTGACGATGAAAAAGTTGTTGTTGCCATCGCCGTCGTCGCTACTGCCATCGTCGTCGTCATTGGCCGCTCACCGTCGCTCTTGCTTGCCCTCTTGCTACGTTTTCCCTCTTCCTCGCGACTACTGTCACTGGCTACTCATTGTTGCTCTTGCTCGTTTTCTCGCCGTACTTCCTTTTCTCCTTGCGATCACCGACTACACTTCCCCTCCTGTTCTTTTTCTTCTTCTCCAATTCCCTGGAATTTCTTTTTCAAACCCCACCGAGAATTGGTTTTCTAGCAAAAGTGAGAATTGACCATCACATAACCAAAAGTGACAATTTGAATTACCTGAAAAATATAACTAATCAAATACTACCAAAACTAGAATTTACATGAAAAATTACCATTTTTCATGGAAAATATGCCCAATCAAGCAGGCCCTGAGTTTTAACCAATTGAATTGCCTAGAAATGATTTCCACGAAAATTGTCACTTAAGAGTGTTTGATTGTTTTATTTTTTTATCTAGAAATTATTGTATTTTTTTAATTTTTGGTATTTGATTGCTAATATTTTACATAGAATTAATCTGCCACGTGTGACTTCCCCCCCTCCCGGCCCCGCCCCGCCCAGCCCAGCCCAGCCCAAACCCACTTCCTTCTCTCTGCCTCCCATATCTTTCTCTCTCTCTCTTTTCCAAATTTCACCCAAATCAAACCTAATACCAAGCTTTGTCGCTAGTCATGCTTTTCCTTAAGCTTGGTTGCCAGTTGTGCTTTTCCTCCTCCTTGTAACTGTTGTAACAGCCCGCTTTTTCGGGCGTGTTATACCTTAGGAAATTTGGTCTATATATATATATTTTTTTAATCATTACATTATCCCGAAATTCCCTAAGGCCTATCTAGTGTTTAATTTACACACTAGAGATAAATACAATTTACAAAGCGGAAGCTGAATCGAACCTGCTCATGGCAATATATACATGATTAACTAGACAAGTACTTATTACAAACGTTGTTACATAACTCTCGAAAAGTAAACAAATGTACATAATCTTTAACTATTCATATCATTACATAACATGGCACATTTCCTTGTTTCCTGACGTCTCGCGTCATCACACATCATCCATCTCAAAATCATCTCTGCAAGTCCCGACTGGAACGTTGAATGTTCCAGGGGCGAACCCAAGTTAGATGATGAACCATCTAAGTAAGGGTACGTAATGCTATGTCATATGTGTATGCAATGTCTTTCCTCGTAGGTGTCAACTGCACCCCTCATGCTACCCACCATTTTAGCGGCCACCTCTTTCGAAGCCGGGGTGTATGGGTGCACCCTTGGTAAGGCAGCGGTGCCAGTTCGTACTCCCTACGGCCTCATATGCGTGTGATCAATGATATCAACGTGTAATCATGCATTTCATAATCATGTATGCATTCTACGTGATAGATACATATCAGAGCATGTCAAAATGATGAAAATATTTTTGGGGAAGTACCACTTACCTTTTAGAGCTTATCGGGCTACCTCGTAATCCGTGCCTTGCCTCGATTTGCGTGCTAACCTCAAAATTCGCGCCAAACACCTCAACTTTTACCTCAAAGCATCCTAATCATCATAGGTATTTAAATAAACATTAAAACCTATTTTTCCATAATTTTTTGCATTTTCTATAATTTTTTTTCTATTTCTTCCTATTTTTCCTCAATAATTCCAAATTAAATATTTCTAGAAATATTTTCTCAAATATTTCACTACGAAAATTCATAAAATAATATTTTGGAATTTATGAAATTTTCTAGAGAATTTTACTCACCTTGATTTAGCATCTCCAATTTCCTCGGTATGCGTGCCACATTCTTGAAATGCGTGCCCAAGCCATTTTTCTCGCCAAAATCTCTGAAATATTACCGAAATATAATTTCATATCTTTTGAAATTTTTTTAAATTTTTTCAACATTTTTCCTCTTTTTTTTCTTTTTTTTCTTTCTTTTTCTTTTTCTTTTCTTTTTTTTTTTCCCTCCCTTTCTTCTTCTTCCTCCTCCCTCATGCGCGACCTGCAACTCCACTTCTTCTTCCTTTTTTTTTTTTTTTTTTTTTCTTTCTTCTTCTTCTTCTTCTTCTTCTTCTTCTTCTTCTTCTTCTTCTTCCTTCTCTTCTCTTCTCTTCTTCTTCCTCTCCTTTCTTCTTCTTCTTCTTTTTCTTCCTTTCTCTTCTTTCCTCCATGGCCGAACCAGCATCGCCCGCGGCTGCCGCTGCTGCCAGCACCTCCGCGCGCCTCCGTCTTCGGCCACCTCGGCCTCCCGGACTGCCGCACCAACTCGCCAGCAGGCTGCCCTTCACCACAAACCACCGCGACCAGCTCCCCTGCTTCACCGCCACGCCGCCCAGCTGCTGGAAGCTTGCGGCCATGGCTGCCGCAAGCTGTTGCGGCCTGCTCCGGCCGCCTTCGGCCTTCCTCGTGGCTAGCTTCGGGCGTCGTTGCGAGCTCCCAACTTCTCCTTCGCGATCTCTCCCTCTGCTATCGGCCAAGCTTGCAACCAAAGCTTGCTGCCATTCTTCTTGGCCAAGCTCTCTCTCTCTAAACTCTCTCTGATTGCTTGCCCCTTCTTCTCAATTCCTCCTCTCTATTTATAAGCAATTTCATTGCCTCGTGCATGACATAGTGCCTTCCCTCAATGCGTGCAGAGCTTTCCAAAATTTGCAGAGGCGAGGCTTCGGGTTGCAGAGGCATGGGACAGCAGTACATTGCGTGAAGGTCACTCAAGTGGCAGCCATCAATTGGCAGAGGCATGGGATCGAAGATTGCTTTTCTCTCGCGTGAAGCTTACTCCAATTAAAGCCATTACATTTGGAAAGCATGGTGATTGAGAATTCCAGGGCATGGAGATTGGCAGGAGCGCCCACCCTGCTACGCACACACATATTATATATATATATATTACATATAGATTATATTATAATAAATAAATATATATTTAAATACCTAATTTTAACCTTACATTTATTAAAATAATTCTCTTATTATGATAATATCCTCAAACACTGAATTATTTGGCATTAAAATACCGAAAACACCAAATTAATAATTTAAAGCCTAGTTAAAAATGACGATTTTGCCCCAGTGCCTTATCGAGCTGTCGTTTCATCCCGGAACCACTGAAGGGTTGTTCGTTAAGCAAAATCGGAGGCCCTCTAGGGTTCCGTTAATTTTTTGGGAGTCCCTTACGACAATTCGGTTTTACAGTCTAATTAATAGCTGTATTTTAGCTGTACCGAAAACTGCTTCTGATCCGATTTTTTTCGATACTATAAATCCCAACTCGATACGCTCGACGAGGCTATATAATTTTCCTTAGACAATTTCACTCCGAGACATTCCCTGCAGTTGATTCGGTACCTGAAATTGCTATAAAATTAACTTTTCGGTATTCTAAAGTCATCAGAATTACGTGGCAACTTCATATAAACATGGGGTATTACATTCTCCCCTCCTTACAAAAATTTCGTCCTCGAAATTTGCCACATGTCCTAAGTCTCAAAATTTCATCATTAACACCTGACTAATCAATTAACTAAAGAAGATCGAAACTTGTAAATACCAATGCGCCTATCAGAATTCGAACCCTTGATTTGACCATGCTCCTCAACCCATCGACAAGTTCACTTGTCCACGATGTATTATAATCACATAACTTGGTTCTTGGGCCAAAAATCTCTGCTCGAGCTCCTATCTAAGTCGGTACTCACGTCGTCATAATGAACCTGCAATTCTCATATTCCACATCATTAATTTTTAATTTGTTTTTCATTAGGTCATCTAGTCGATATCCTTAATCATGATACTTCTCTAATTTTAGATTTCCTACAATGTCATTTATTTTGAATCAATCAATCATGCTTTGACAATTTTCCAACCTTAACACAAAGTCTCTGATCTCGATACATCTTAACTTTTATCAAATCGATCCTCAAGGAAATACTTTTATGTCGTCAAACTATTTCACGTATCCTTGAATCCTCATCACATATCTTGTTACTATTAGGTTGTTTCATAGGCTTTCGGACTGTCATAACAAGTCACTGGTCCTACCCTATCATCTCGTGTTCAAATGATTTTTGTCCTCGAAATCGCCTATGCCTTACCTTGAGTCATCATCATTGCTTAATCTTTACTTGTGCTAATCCATTCGAAATTTCTATTGTTTACTCGTTCTTGTAGGTATTCATCTCCCGATATAATCTTAAGTTTCTACCAATTGACCACGATCATCTTCTAATCATGCATAATTTTCTCAAGACGTCTCTATTAATAGATTCTATCTGTCTCCAAAACTTTGATCGGAATTTAACGTTGTCTTCCAAGTCTAGTAATACTAATTTCTTTGCATCACTTATTCCCTTGTCACCTGGTTGCCGAGCTAATACCTATTTATAAATAGCTCCTCGAACTTTTCGAAGTGATCCCCAAATAACATTTTATATCATCAAACTAATCATTTAATCCTCAAATTACTTTTCTAGTAATAACGTTTTATGTCAACTAACTTTAATCATGCTCATTCCTTTTAGAGCTACTTACCCAAGTTACTGACTTTTGCTTGAACCCATCTCTGCTCATTAGGTTCGTTTCTTGAAACCTACTGGGATATCTGACCTTTCGGAACTTTCAATCCTCGACCTTGACTTCATGATCTCGACACGGAGCCTTATGCTCTCATCGTTTCTTTCTCGATTGGCTCACGACCTAGCAAGCAAGTCTTAGTCTTAACATCTATTGCAATGTTCCCGAATATTATCCTTAATGTTTCTCATGCGCCTCCCTATCTAAGGAGTACACAATTACCACGTGACTTTAATGCAATTAGTACTTTGGTCAAATCATCAAATCATGATTCTATTACTGATACTTAGAATGTCTCATCCCTCGATCGCATTCCAGCCTCTTGTAACTGTTCATCGAATTTAAAGTAAAGATATCGACTCTTAATTATCACATCTTTCAAAGCTCAATAATTTATGTCCTCAGTTGAACTACTTATAACTTCAAGCTATTTATTGGCAATTTCATTACTACGAAATAATTCCGATAAATCTTCCGAGAGCACATTCTGATATTTCTCTTACTTCATCAACTTCCTCACGGCTTTTCATTGACCACAAGTGGTCGTACCACATTTTGACAAGCTCCTCATTTTTCATAACATGCTTACATCACTTTAGTGATCGTCTAGCTATACATCTCCCGATTTGCCCATCAGGGTTATCTAGATTAATCGTTTAGCCCAATAAGATTTTCATTCTCCCAAAATTGAAAATTATAGATCTCTAATTTAATTTATCAATACACGACGTTTCCTATCGCAATCTGACATCCTGGCCCCTTTTGCCATTATCTGCCTCTCTCAAGCACGCCAAAGATTTCTCAAAGATATCTATCCGTAACAATCTTGCTAACTGGAGTGGGTAAGTACTTACGTCTCTCTGGTAATCCTTAGGGAAATTCTCGGAAATCTCAAATCGATTCATCTTTGAAGATCTTTATCCAGACCATGTTAATTGGCTTCAATCATTTCTTATAAAGAGCCGAACCTCAAAATTTCCTGGGACTCTTTACCTAAAGATACCTTAAACCTCAAATAATGATTCAGGTCCCTATACCGATGCACAAGGCATGACTTATCTTCAAGACTCTCGATTCCTCATCGTCGGGGCCTTGAACTGGCCATGTTGTACTTCCCAAAATCGAGAATTTACTGACCCTCACATTTCGATCTTTAGATCTTGCTGACTATCGACGTACGACCATTCGTGATCCTATTGTCATACTAGATACCGAGGTATTCTACTCCTCAAGTCTCGTACTGTTCGTCGTGTCACCTACTCCCAAGATGACCGCGAACCCTGATACAATTCTTTAGGTAGGACACTCAGTCCATATTCAATCCATTTCATTTCGGATTGATTCTCTGGCCTCGATCAATCACAATTAGTGGCACACCTCGCTTCTATACCATTGGGACTTAGACCCATGCAAGGTACAGACCCTACTGGGCTGTCCCAGATTTTCAGCATCTGATCGTCTCCCAGGCAGTCTGACATGATGCTTCGATCGACGGGCTTCCCGTACCTTATCGCAAGCCATCCCTCAACTATCTGCACGTGGGTCCCTAGATCTAGATCTGTCACTGAGAACACCGAACCAGTAGTGTCATCACGCTGCTAGGGTTCTTATCCCGTCCTTGCGAGTCACATCGGTTACACCACTGCCAGCTCATTAATTCATACGCTATCATTTGACCATCTTCGGTTTCTTGCTTAACTTAATTCGTCGAATCTCTGATCTACACATCCTATTTTCGAGATACTAATTGATACTCGAAATACTTATAATTTGATCCTTACTTTTTAACTAGGTCTTGCCACATTAGACTAATCATTCATGATTCGATCATCCTTAATAACCACAGTTACCCTATCATGTCACGCCATGATTCGACTAATAACCTCAAATCAATAGTCTCTGAATCTCTCGGATCCATACTCACGGTTTACCGAGTCAACCTTACACCCGAATCATATCGTCAAATCCTAACATCAATAGCTAGTTTATCTCGAACGGGCGTTTTATTGCTTAGCAAGATTAGATCCTCAAATCTAAAACTTCAGTCGACAATTCCCAAATCTTTAAGTAGGGATCATGATTCAACCATTCTTGCTAACTATCCTTTATCGTATAACCTCAAATTGACATATTAATCCTCAAATTCTTATCGTTTCCCTCATCGAGATAACTTTACCTCAATCAAAATCAAACATCGAAATTTTCAAATTTTATTCTTCGAAAATGTTAACCGAAATATCATAGGTTTCTCTATTCAGCTTTTCCTAAGTCTCCAGATCAAACTTCTCATAAATCTTCGAATTTCTATCATTTCCTTCCTCAAGACTTGCTCTAAATTAATAATCTCTAAATCATCAGCAATCCCTAAGTCACCAAATTAGACTTCTTATAAATCTCCAATAACTTAAGCTCTTATACTAACTGTATCAAAGTCACTTAAGGTTTCAAATACACTTAAGCTCTGATACCAACTGTAACAGCCCGCTTTTTCGGGCGTGTTATACCTTAGGAAATTTGGTCTATATATATATATTTTTTTAATCATTACATTATCCCGAAATTCCCTAAGGCCTATCTAGTGTTTAATTTACACACTAGAGATAAATACAATTTACAAAGCGGAAGCTGAATCGAACCTGCTCATGGCAATATATACATGATTAACTAGACAAGTACTTATTACAAACGTTGTTACATAACTCTCGAAAAGTAAACAAATGTACATAATCCTTAACTATTCATATCATTACATAACATGGCACATTTCCTTGTTTCCTGACGTCTCGCGTCATCACACATCATCCATCTCAAAATCATCTCTGCAAGTCCCGACTGGAACGTTGAATGTTCCAGGGGCGAACCCAAGTTTGATGATGAACCATCTAAGTAAGGGTACGTAATGCTATGTCATATGTGTATGCAATGTCTTTCCTCGTAGGTGTCAACTGCACCCCTCATGCTACCCACCATTTTAGCGGCCACCTCTTTCGAAGTCGGGGTGTATGGGTGCACCCTTGGTAAGGCAGCGGTGCCAGTTCGTACTCCCTACGGCCTCATATGCGTGTGATCAATGATATCAACGTGTAATCATGCATTTCATAATCATGTATGCATTCTACGTGATAGATACATATCAGAGCATGTCAAAATGATGAAAATATTTTTGGGGAAGTACCACTTACCTTTTAGAGCTTATCGGGCTACCTCGTAATCCGTGCCTTGCCTCGATTTGCGTGCTAACCTCAAAATTCGCGCCAAACACCTCAACTTTTACCTCAAAGCATCCTAATCATCATAGGTATTTAAATAAACATTAAAACCTATTTTTCCATAATTTTTTGCATTTTCTATAATTTTTTTTCTATTTCTTCCTATTTTTCCTCAATAATTCCAAATTAAATATTTCTAGAAATATTTTCTCAAATATTTCACTACGACAATTCATAAAATAATATTTTGGAATTTATGAAATTTTCTAGAGAATTTTACTCACCTTGATTTAGCATCTCCAATTTCCTCGGTATGCGTGCCACATTCTTGAAATGCGTGCCCAAGCCATTTTTCTCGCCAAAATCTCTGAAATATTACCGAAATATAATTTCATATCTTTTGAAATTTTTTTAAATTTTTTCAACATTTTTCCTCTTTTTTTTCTTTTTTTTCTTTCTTTTTCTTTTTCTTTTCTTTTTTTTTTTTTCCCTCCCTTTCTTCTTCTTCCTCCTCCCTCATGCGCGACCTGCAACTCCACTTCTTCTTCCTCTTTTTTTTTTTTTTTTTTTCTTTCTTCTTCTTCTTCTTCTTCTTCTTCTTCTTCTTCTTCTTCTTCCTTCTCTTCTCTTCTCTTCTTCTTCCTCTCCTTTCTTCTTCTTCTTCTTTTTCTTCCTTTCTCTTCTTTCCTCCATGGCCGAACCAGCATCGCCCGCGGCTGCCGCTGCTGCCAGCACCTCCGCGCGCCTCCGTCTTCGGCCACCTCGGCCTCCCGGACTGCCGCACCAACTCGCCAGCAGGCTGCCCTTCACCACAAACCACCGCGACCAGCTCCCCTGCTTCACCGCCACGCCGCCCAGCTGCTGGAAGCTTGCGGCCATGGCTGCCGCAAGCTGTTGCGGCCTGCTCCGGCCGCCTTCGGCCTTCCTCGTGGCTAGCTTCGGGCGTCGTTGCGAGCTCCCAACTTCTCCTTCGCGATCTCTCCCTCTGCTATCGGCCAAGCTTGCAACCAAAGCTTGCTGCCATTCTTCTTGGCCAAGCTCTCTCTCTCTAAACTCTCTCTGATTGCTTGCCCCTTCTTCTCAATTCCTCCTCTCTATTTATAAGCAATTTCATTGCCTCGTGCATGACATAGTGCCTTCCCTCAATGCGTGCAGAGCTTTCCAAAATTTGCAGAGGCGAGGCTTCGGGTTGCAGAGGCATGGGACAGCAGTACATTGCGTGAAGGTCACTCAAGTGGCAGCCATCAATTGGCAGAGGCATGGGATCGAAGATTGCTTTTCTCTCGCGTGAAGCTTACTCCAATTAAAGCCATTACATTTGGAAAGCATGGTGATTGAGAATTCCAGGGCATGGAGATTGGCAGGAGCGCCCACCCTGCTACGCACACACATATTATATATATATATATTACATATAGATTATATTATAATAAATAAATATATATTTAAATACCTAATTTTAACCTTACATTTATTAAAATAATTCTCTTATTATGATAATATCCTCAAACACTGAATTATTTGGCATTAAAATACCGAAAACACCAAATTAATAATTTAAAGCCTAGTTAAAAATGACGATTTTGCCCCAGTGCCTTATCGAGCTGTCGTTTCATCCCGGAACCACTGAAGGGTTGTTCGTTAAGCAAAATCGGAGGCCCTCTAGGGTTCCGTTAATTTTTTGGGAGTCCCTTACGACAATTCGGTTTTACAGTCTAATTAATAGCTGTATTTTAGCTGTACCGAAAACTGCTTCTGATCCGATTTTTTTCGATACTATAAATCCCAACTCGATACGCTCGACGAGGCTATATAATTTTCCTTAGACAATTTCACTCCGAGACATTCCCTGCAGTTGATTCGGTACCTGAAATTGCTATAAAATTAACTTTTCGGTATTCTAAAGTCATCAGAATTACGTGGCAACTTCATATAAACATGGGGTATTACATTCTCCCCTCCTTCAACTGTGAAGAAAACTAATTTACTAACAAACAATACAACTAGAACAATTTCTTTGATTCAAAACTCACAAAACTAAGACACTAGGGTTTGTAAATCCACCGTCAGCCTTCCATAACTCAATTGTTCTTTATTCGAATCTTGCTATTCCTTATCTTATGTTGAAAATCGATGATCCAATCACAATCAAAAGTCTTTCTCGATGGTTATTCAGTTCTATGTATATATATGAGATTGACTATCTCTAGTCAACCTTCAAACATATAAACATGCATTCAATCACGGAGATCATCACAAAATGATTTCATAAGGCATAACAGTATATCTACCTATTATAGGACCGTATGTTGTTTGCTACCATGTCTAATCCATATTGAATCTATTGAAAGCAATACAAATCAAAAATATGTTTCAATGGTGATCAAGCATTAAAACAACATTATGAACATAACAAACAATCAAGCCAAATGAATAAGAAAATAACAAATCGAGTAACTTTAAATCAAACCATTAGAAGTCGAGATTTCATCATTCACCCTAACTATAAACACTTAGCAATACATTCTTGCAATCAAAAGAAAAAGAAAGAATTGAAATTCATAGCAAAGAATTGAGAAATAAAAGAAAAATATAACCCAAGAGTATATTCTTCAATCTTCCGTCGGCTCATCCTCTCCAAAACTTCAAATCTCTCAAGAATAAGTCTTTATATAGTGTTTTTTAGGTCATTAAAGTCGTGCACAGTAAAAAACTCTCGTTTCTCATTGATTTTAACGGAGACGGGCCGAAATCGCGCTTTGAATTGAAATTCAGAACTTTACCGTGATTCTACCGCAGTATGCTTGTTGCTGCAGACCTGCGATCTTCAAATAGCAATTCCTAAAGCGGTCTTACAACAATATGCATTCTGCTATAAGACCATGAGCTCCAGAAACTAATTCTTATAGCAGTACTACAACAGAATGCATACTGCTATAGGCCACTAAATTTCTTCCGTAGCCTCTTTCTTCTTCACCTTCCACTTTTCACTTTTGTTTCACTTTTACTTTCTCCACCTCATTTCTAGTTGATGGCTAACCATGCTTTCAAGTTTTATTCCTACTCCTATCATGCACCAAAATTGTTTATTTTTTTTCCATGTCTGCTTTACATGTGATGTGTACCTATATTGACAATATTGAGCTCAAAATGAGTAGCAATCATGTTCATTGAATACTTAAATACTAAGATTGAATCACTAAATAAAAGTATAAAATATGTTGATCATCCATTATGAATTCTTCTATGAATTTTTGGCATTTTTTACTTTGATTTCCTAAGACACCCCACAACAATTATATCATTTATGTAGTTTCTACTATCAATATTAAAGAACATATTTATATAATATATATATATAATTTTGTTAAGTTGCGCGACGCTAACAGATTGAGAGAAGGGCGTGGGCGTGGGCGTGGGCTTCATAAGAGGTGATGGGGCCACACACCACCTCTGTTAGCTAGCCAGCATGGTACAAAACTGATAACATCATAGGACTATATAGGAGTGTACACGGTTTGGTTTGACCAGTTTTTGGCCAATTTATTGTGTCGAACTGCACATGCGATTTTCACATGTAGTGAAACCGATCGGTTTGATTTGGCGTTGAAAAATCGCACCAAATCGCACTGTGTATGCGGTGTGGTTTTCATGGTTTGCAGATAAATCCCAACAACCCCAACCAACATACAGATAAATCCAAATCCAAATATCTTGATCAAACAATGTCCACCAAAGATCTCAAGCTTTCGCATCAAATGAACCATCTTATTATCAAAACATTCAGAAATGGAAGTGCAAATGGAAGAGATATTTTGTCAAAAATGGAGTTGGAATCGTTGGATCTGTTGATCTAGGATAAGGGGGAAAACAGATCTGAGTCGTCCGTGGACTGGTGCCGCCGCGGCGGGGGATGGGTGGTCGCTCGTGGATGGGTCGTCGCAACTCTCCGTCGCTTGTGCGGCCGATGGCGATGGATGTGTCGTGGCAGCAACTCTTCATCGCTCGTGCCTCGTGGTCTGGTGCCACTACAAAAAATTAGAATTTTAGCTATGGAAATTTTCATTACTAAAACATTAAAATATGTCACTAAATTTTTTAGTGACGGATTTAGAGACGGGGGCCTACCCATCGCTAAAGTTGGCGTCGCTAAATTTTAGTGACGGAATATAGTGACAGAGGCCTTTTGCGATGGATTCAACAATGGGAAGGAAGCCTGTCACTGATTAGCGACGGGCTGCGCATCCGTCGCTGACCAGCGACGGGCATGGTACCCGTCGTTGATCAGCTATTTTTCTAAAAAAATAAATTTCAACGGGTTGTTTACCCATCGCTGATCAGATGTAAAATAAAATAAAAAATTTAAACATAAATAAAAAATTTTAAATTTTTAATAATTTATATAAATAAAAAATTTTAAAATGTTAAAAAACAAAATTTTTAAATTATTTTCTATAATAATTTTAAAACATAAAATAAAAATAAAATTTTTAATGTAAATTAAAAATAAAATTATAAAAATTTACAATAAATAAAAATATATTTATAAAAAAAATTCATATTTAATTATTATTCAAATTTTTTTATATTTTATATTTATTTAAAATAAAATTTATATAAAAATGAAATTATTGATAATTAACAACTTATTTTAATTTATTATAAATTAAAAATATATTATTTTTAAAAAATCAAAATTCATATTAATTATTAAAATAACAAAACTGAATTTGTAAGTCAAACTGATTAATTCATAAATATTCAGTTACAATCATCATAATTACAATCATCATCATTTTGTTCCTCATCATCAAAAAACTGATTATTCGGTCCTAGTTGAATCGACGGTCTAAGTTGCTGATAAGACGGGCTAGGTTGTTGTAATGCCATCATTTGTCTATTCATCAGCTCTTGCCACGCCATCATCTGTTGCTGCCACTGATGCAGCTACACATTCTCATTTCTCACCTCTGTCACCTCGGTCCGAGCAGAATGCAACTCCACACTCATCCGAGACTCGGTGGATTACAACTGATTTTCCACCTCGACAACCTTGGTTTGAGCGAAATGTAACTCCTTGTTCATATGGGTGACCCTCAATCTCATTTATTCTAATTCCAACGACAAATCATATGAACCACTTGAATTGTTATCGGATCCAATCAGGAATGACTACCTACCTTGAGAGCCAAGACCGTAGACATGACTTTTCTTGTTCCTACCAGAGACAGCTTGATAAAATATCTGACATTCATTGATTGTGTTGAGCCAAATTACTCCAATCAACCTATTGTGTGTTTTGATGATTAACAAAATATAATTTTAGTAAAACCATTTTTGGTATATTTAAAACCTCTAATGTATTTTTGATATGTCTTAAGTATTATATTATTTTGTGTATCAAAATGAATCGAATAATGATATTTTTCTAAGTCAGGAATATTAGCACCCTATAAAGGAACATATTAGAAAATGTTTTCATTTTAAAAAACTAACTCCCAGTATTTTCATATCTAATATTCAATAGTGTTAAAATGATTTTTAACGAATTTTTTAAGAAATAGAAGGTATCTATTTTGAGGTGGTAAAATCGCTAAATTATGATTTTGTACTAAAACCCAAAATCTACTTTCTTATCTATTTAGATTTTGATTTTTTAGATATTTTTATTGAATCCAAATGGGAGTACTTTGTTATTTACATTTATGTATTAAAGTAAATGGAAGGTAAAATATAAATAAAATAAAATGAGAACATTTACTTAAACTAAAGAAATAGAAATAACTTGTAGTGTATTCATGCTATATGAATTATGCCTTCAAACATTTGCTATATGTTTAAAATCTATTTTCTATAAAATCTAGCCCAAAAGTCGACTCTTATATATCTAGAGTCGACTCCCCTTCAGCTGGAGTCGACTCTTGCAAAGTGAGAGGCGACCCAGCCGAGTGCAGTTGATGCAGAGTCGACCTAGCAGGATGGTATTTTTCGAAGAGTCGACTCTAGCATTAGAGAAGTTGACTCTTGTATAACTAGAGTCGACTCCTACTTCAAATAGGAGTCGACTCCTGTTTTAGAGAAGTCAACTCTCGGCTCCAACGGTCGAAATTTTCCTACCCGTTATAGATCCGTTGGAAGCTCTTGTATAAATATCAAGGTGAGATTTTTGGAGAAGGCTAATGCACAATCAAGATCTATCATCCTAAAGCACTTCCAAGCTCTCAAGCATTCATTTCAAAGCAATCCAAGGCTCAAGCTTAAAGATACATCCATTGTGGAGCCCAAGGCAAAGGAGAAGAAGATATTCTCTCCAAGTTGATAAAAATTGTATTTACATATTTGTCTTGTATATTGTTATTATATTGGTATCCATTTTAGTCCAAGTGTGTTGGATATAGGATTGATTATTTGTTTTTATTGTGGATTGTGAGTGGCCTCCTAGAGCCCAAGTAATCTAAGTGTGTTTTGTTGTATTAGTTTTCGGGGTGAGTTAAGGGGAAAACCTCAGTGTTGTGTAAAAGTTTCCTAGGTGAACTTGGTGGAAAACCTAGGTGTGGTTTTAGTGGAACCTCAAGTGTCGGGTTGACCTTGAGAAAGTGGAGTAGGCGTTAGAGACACCGAACCACTATATTTATTGTGTCGATTATTGTGGTTGTTTGTGTATTTATATCGTTGTCATTTTCAAACAGCATATATATTTATAACAAGGGAATTTTGTTTATAAGAAAATCTCAAGAGTTTTAAAAGAGAAGAATTTGATTTAATTAATTTTATTCACTCAATTCACCCCCATCTTGAGTGGTCATTGTGTGTGTCAAGGGACCAACAGATTGTAGGTGAAGAGGACGACTCATTACCGCCGGCTGATGCTAAAGATGTCTCTGCACTTAATCTCTCGAACACCTCCTATATAAATTAAAATATTAACGTTGTCAATTAATAAAAAAAAATCATTAAATTGTACAAAAAACAATTACCGCGACGTCCTTTGATCTATTATCAACCCACACTTCTTGTCTTTGATCATTCCTTCGAGTGTGAGCTCTCCTAAAAATCTCAAATTCATTGGGCTCGCGGTCTAATTCCTTGCCTGCATGACAAATATATGAAATAAATAAAAAATAATATAAATTATTATATAAATTTATAAAATTTACATTTAATTAGTAGAAAAACTAATTACCATCCTTCTTCGGCTCTTTGAGAAAGGAATGGATCCACCTGTGTGGACTGACCCACCAGTCTCGGATGCGCGATTCTTTTTGTTTTGTTCTACTCTCTTTTTGTATTCCTTTTCATCCCACTTAACTTGTAATGCTCGCTGCACCATCGGATCCATCCATTCTCCCTTATCTGCACCTCCTTTAATTTTGTTCAAATTATTTCTAAAACTTCTCTGACCAGATTTATTCCAAATGATCCATATATGATCACTCTCATCGAGTTGCCACTTAAACTCCTTCTACAAGAAATTAAAAATGAATAAATATGTATACAATTTTAAATTGAAACTTTCTATAATTAAGAATTACAATTAAACTTACGCTAAATTCGTCTAGCCACATCCGTCGTGTTAATTCAGACACATCATCCCAATGAAGCCAAGCTTTAGTGCATCGTCTCTTCCAAATCTTAGACTGTACACCTGGTGGGCCAACCTCAGGGAAAAAACTGTAAAACCAATATTTAGCATGTAAGAAATTACATTTATATATAAAAAAAATTATAAATAATTAATTAAAAATAATATATATAAGATACTCACTGATCACATTTCTGATTGCAGGATAACTCTACTCAGTGATCAGCTCTGTCGGTATTAATTGGCTCAGATGGAATCGGGTCAACATTTTGCGAAGGAAAAGATGTCGAAGGATGTGCATGTGATGTCAGCATAAATGAGTATAGATATGAACCTCCTATGGGAAGAAAAGTAGACCCAGAATAAGGGACAGAATGTGATGCAGTCTCAGGTAGGTGGGATGTGAGTGGGACTGTAGTATAACCCATATGATATGGCATAGAGGGGAATGGTTGTTGGAACTGAGACATGGGAACAAAAGCATGTGGGTGCGATGGCTGAAGATATAAAGGAGTAGACAGAACAGCATGTGTGGAGACAGAAGGAGAAGATTGTGAACCAGCACTAATAAGATCTAGGGAAAATGTGTCCCTATAGATCGACGTCTTCCTCTACCCCTACTACCCCTACCCCTATTTGGTTCGGGAGATGAATGTCCTGACATCTGTTTTTGAAATTACATGAAACAAAAAAATACGATAAAACGTACAAGGTCACAAACATTAAAAAATACAAAAGATATTATATCATAATATATATATATATTTAAATTCACATGTATTCATAAATATATCAATATTTTTCTACAAATTCATCACTATCTATGTCATCAAACAATAACTCTTATTCGTTGTCTTCTGATATAGATTCTTTCTCTGCATCATCATCTTCTTCTTGCTAAATAATATTTGAAACATCTATTTTCTCGACTATTCCATCTAAATCTTGTAAACTACCTCTAAGGTCATCATTTTGATCAATTCACGGAAGTTCTAGTATTTCATCCTCCTAGAAATGTTCTTCTATATTAGCCCAGGGAGTCGTTATTGTAAGTCGTGTCTTTGTTTTAATAACAACCATCCAATCACGTTTATCACGACAAGGGTACATTAACTTTTCTTCTAATCTTATAAAACTTTCTTGGGTAGACACAAATTGAATGAACTCATTGACACCTTCATAAAATTCTCTAGTAATCCTGCCCCTTCTTGGGTTACACCTATTATTAATTCACTTACGATGCGACGGAATTTTCATTTTAAATTAAATAAAATGTATGACGAAAAAAACTATCCTGAAAATTCGCAAAACCATCATTTAGTACGTAATTTATAATTGAATTTTCAGACATACACTACTTTAAATTTTGTTACCAAGTAACAAAAGTTTAACCAAATAATAACATTATATTTGTAGTTATAATTTTAAAAGTGTATTAAATAAATAAACTAACTCGACAACTATATTATCGGACATTCAACTGTTATATTTAAACATATTATTTATCGTTAAACTAATCATTTTTTACAATTAAATTAGACTAGGCCACAAGTTTTTATTTATTTCAATTATGTATTATTGTATAATTTTGTTAAGATTAGTCTTCATTAAACCAAAGTTAAACCCTGCTTAAATCTTGAAACCCATCCATTATTATTAAAAAATTAAAAAACATATATTTAACATTTTAAATTTATAATATATAATTAATAAAATTAAAAATTAAATTATTTTAATTTCTAATAAGAGAGATTTAATAAAAAATAAAGTTAGAAAATTAGGCTATATTCTTAAGAACAAAACTAATACACAAATTTTTTTTTTGCGAATAATTATTTTAATTAAAATTAAAGTCAAAATATCAAAATTAATTAAGAAAATATTGATTTGCCCCTAAAAAAATTATTTGACAACCAAATTTATAGTAATATTAATAACTTAATAAAAATTTAATATAAATTATTTTACAAATTTAAATTTTATTCTAAATTTACAATTAACCAAACCTCTGTGAACCAAACCCCCCGTCACACCACATTTAAAACCCTAATTGTGATTATTATTAATTTAATTAAAATTATATATTATTATCTAATTTTATTAAGATTATACAGTTAAAACCCCCCATTGTGCAAAATAATTTTATTTAATCTGACTAAAATTATTTAACTATATTATTAATATTAATAAGATAAAAATTTATAATTATTACTAAATATAAAATTAAAATTTTATTTAAAATTTATTAATAATTTATTTTTAAAATACTCACCCACCTGAACCCCTAGACGGCCCCATTTTATTATTTAATTATAATTTTTTAATAATTAAAATTAAATTTATAATTTATATTTAACATTAATTAAACCCCATATATCTTATATATCCCAAAATATGAGACATGTAAGAAAATTATATAACTCTTCAAAGTTTGCCATTAATTTTTGGCATCGCAATTCATTAGCATTTAAAAATATAAAATATGAGATAAATTAATTTGATACCTCATAACCCTCACAGTCAACATGCCAAACATAAATGAAACTCCACACCTAATGCTAAACATAAATTAATTTAATGCTAAACATAAATTAATTTATGAATTTTGTGCAAACAATTGCAATTATAGTGGGAACAACATGGAATATTCCATGTTTGATTCCAATGCTTGTCGTGCTCGTGGCTAGAGCATTGAATTGAACGATCACATCACAAATTAAATTATTTTTCAGCTACAAATTAAATCACATCATAAGTTTTAAATTAAAACATTCAAGAATCCACTCATTTAATGTTTTCATTTTAATTCTAATGTTTAATGTTTTGATTTCTCCTTAATTCTAATTTGCTCAAATAATATTGATTAAACTTTCAACGACTTAAAAACTAAACAAAATCACCTAATATATATATATATTATTAAAAATTAAAACTCTTATTCTTATTATTCATTCTATGTGTCAAAAAAATGAAATTAAAAACAGTTTCATCCACAAAAAATTTAAAAATAAAAAAAAAATCTGTTTTAACTTAGAAACAAAAAAAATTCCAGACAAAATTTAACTCAAAAATTTTAATTTTTTTAAATTTGTTTAAAATCATTATAAAATTTATATCTATTTTTAGATTGAATAATTATTTTTTATATTAAAAATAATAATTACAAAAAAACTCTTATATTTTTTTATTTACAATTTTTTTATCTATTTAAAATATCATCTATCTATTTTTATTTATTTCTCATCTTCTTTATAATCTAAAATTTAACTTATAAAAGGCACATAGAGAAGAAACTCTAATTTTTCTTCTGTTAAAACTCTTACTAATTATTTAATTTCTTGTATTAAAACTCCTATTTTTATTCATTTCTCCTATTTTTAATCATTTCACTAATTATTTAATATAATATTTTTTATATCAAACCACTATTTCTAATTTAACCCAAACCCCCCCCCCCCCCGGCGCTCCCCCCAAACAGCCGCCCGTCCCCCCAAGTCACTAAGTTTTTAACTATATATTATTTTAAATTTAATTTATTTATTTAAATCACAAAATACATAATAATAATTTATACAAAATATATCATAACCCGCCTAACAGCCGCCCCTCCCCCTACACAGTCACTAAGTTTTTAACTATCTATTATTTTAAATTTAATTTATTTATTTAAATCACATAATACATAATAATAATTTATACAGAATAATATCATAATATATATAATATATAACAATATAAATATAAAATAAACAATAATAAACATTCAATATTGTAATTTACTACTTAACATAAATAACAGAAATAAATATAAATAAACAGATTATATTCATTACTTAACAAATATTAGCATTAATAAATAACAGTTAATTAATATTATAATAAATATTAATATTAACAGTTAACAAAAATATTAACGTTAACAACATTAATAGAAATACTAATATTAACAACTATTTACAACTTAACAATTAATCAAATAGTATCTATTATGTAAACAGTTAACAGAAATATTAACATTAACAACATTAACAACTATTTACAACTTCACAATTAATCAAATAGTACCTATTATGTAAGAAACATTCAATATTGTAATTTAAATTTTAAATAATTAACAACTAAAAATAAAAAATACCTTCAAATCTTGATGAGCTTTGAATGTAAATCACACTAAAACAAAACCACTATCACGATTTCAATGAGAGTGAGAGTGAGACAGTGAGGAATAGAGAAGAGATAAAGCAAGAGAAAATGAAAATAGGAGGAAATGATCACTTGAAAGAAATTGTAGAGAAGAGATGGAGAGGATCGGAGGGGGAGGGGGGAAGCTTTAAAGAAAAAGGGAGAGGGGGGCGGGAGAGGGAGGGGGCAATGCTCGCCAAAGTTAGTGACAAGCGGACACTGCTCGTTGTTGACTCTGGGGCATTGCGGCCATTTTGCCCAAGGCGCTGTGGGCAAAGGGGTTGCGGTGCCCCAGAATTTTTGCCCAAGGCGCTGTGGGCAAAGGGGTTGCGGTGCCCTAGAATTAGCAACGGATACTGCCCGTCGCTAATATATATTTATATATATTAATAAATTATTTTAAATTAATATATAATTTTAAAAATAAATAAATATTTTTAAAAACTTTAAAATATAATGAATTTATAGTTATTTAATTTTACAACATTAAACTAATCAGGAAAAAAATATTTTACAATTAAGAGAAAAAAATTAAAAAAATTTAATAAAAATAAATCAATTAAAATTATTTAAAGAATAATGACCAAAAAATAAATAAAATATTTTTTAAGAATTTGTAAATTTATTATTAATTGTAGAAGAAGAGATAAAAATGTATTTTTTATTTTTTAAATGATTAATAATGTTTATGTTATAAATAAATATAATTTTATACAATATTTTACTAATTAATTTAAATTAAAAATTACATATATTTTGTAAATTAAAAATGTTACATTTTGAGAGGAAACTAAAATCAACAATCATCTGCGACGGACAGTCACCCATCACAAATGGAGAATTAGTGCCGGGTGATTGTTCGTCACTGGAAAATAAATTTTTAAAAATTAATATATTTTTTTAACTAATAAAATTAATATAGTTCTTTTATAGATATTTGATTTTACGACTTCACATTAATTAAAAAAATAAATATAAAAGATAAATAACTAAGGAAAAAATAATCGAAATAAAATACTAAAGAGTAATTATTTATTTCAAGTGCATTTAATGCAACTCAACTGTTTTCAGTAGTTCAACTATCAACTATAAATACTTAGATGATGCAGAATTAATTAATTATAGGGTTAGAGAACATTCATTACAAGTGTTCAAGTGTTCTAACTTACGAGTTCTTATATTTTATCTCTAATGCTTTAAATTGACACAATTTTTTAATTGCGATTGTTGCATTTATTATTATATATTTATTTTTTAATCCTTCAATTAATTGAGAAATATTGTCACTGAGAAATTTAATTCTCATATTAATTATCTCAATAGAGAAATATTGTATTTTCAAATCAAATTTTAAATTTAATTTAAATATTTTATAAATTTCACATTAAATTTTTATTAATATTTTGTTAAAAGTTAATTTCAGCAATATTACTAAATTCCTGAATTATATAGCATGACATTATATAGTTAATGATGAAATTTAAAACAAGTAAAACGTATCATCTAAATATCGTGGTTATTATTTTTATTTTATCTGCATATTGCTCATTTAAAAAAATGGGTATTCGCTAAAAGATAACAAATTACTCAATAATGAATATCAATATCTTTAAAAAATGTATACTATAGGGCACATTTAGATTTTAATTTATGTACTATTACTTTTTTTTTGTACAGTCATTTTAATTTTTTGTTTTTAATTACACTTAATTATTTATATTTTTAAGTTAAATTTATTTTTACATATTTATTTTTAATTTAATTTAACCACTTTACTTTAATGTGTAAAAAAAGAAGAAGATAAATACAAATAAATAGATATCATCAAAATAATGTAATATATTAGTTATTACAATTAAAAATGTATATTTAAATAAATTGCGTCAATAATATAAATTTAATTACTAAAATGTGAAATTAAAGTTTGAATTTCACATTTTATAAATTTTTTTCAATTTTTTACACATTTTTTAAAGTGTAAAAATTATGTTTTGAAATTACAAGTTTTTTATTTTCTTTTTTTTTCTTGCGACATATTTATTCCATTGCTAAAGTTTTTAATTTTTTATATTTTTTTAGTGACGAATTCCTTCGCTAAATTCATTGCATGCTCCAAAATTTAATGCGCGCCAGGTCCTACCCTCCCCTCATGAGCACGTCGCGTGACAGCACTGGGATAATAATTCCAGCAATAATTAAAAGTGTTGCACCTTATAATCGAACTACCAAAGTTTTGCGACAAATGCGTTCCTGTCGCTAAAGTTTTGTATTTTAAATTTATATATATATGTATATTTTTTGCAATAGATGCATTCTCGTTGCTAATTTTTAATTTTAAATTTAATTTTTTTGTTCTTTTTTAACAGATCTGCTCGCCACATGGCAGCGCTGGAATATTACTCCCAACTATTATCTCAGACTCTTTACTGGATTCGAACCTCCAATCTCTCATGACCAAGTTTCACGTGCGAGCTACCAATCTGGAAGTCTTCTTGTTTATTGATGTATATAAAATATATTTATAATATTCTCTTCCATATATTTCAGAATTATATTTATACACCAAAATTTCTCAAACTTATTTAATGATATTAATTTTAATATTAATGTTAGTAAAGGGAAATGAATATTAATTTTAATTAATTATTAATTCAAATAAAACTTTATTAATTATTATATTAGCATTAAAGAATTATGTTATGTTTAAATGTAAAGTTTTTAATTAAATTTTTAACTTTTTTTATTTTTTAGCGATGGGATTAACCCGATTGCTAAATTTCAATTTTATTTATATGTTTTAGCGACGAAATTGTTTCTATCGTTTATTTTGAATTATTTATCTTATGTTCGTTAAATTTGATATTTTTTATTTAATTTTTTTTATTTTTTAAAGACGGGTTGGGTCTGTAGCTAAATTTGAATTTTTTATTTAATTTTTTTATTTTTTAGCTACAGGTTGGGCTGTTGCTAAATTTGAAATGTTTTATTTATTTTTTTTTATTTTTTAGCTACAGGTTTGGCCCTGTAATATCCAAAATTTTGGAGATAAACCATAGTTATTAATTTTAACGTTTTAGAGTAATCGGTGATTTATGGAATACTAGTGAATTTAAAAAAAAAAAATTAATTAAATGAGGATATTAAATTTATTGTATTTTTAGATGGGGAAGTGATCGAAAATTTGTAGAATTTCTAAGATTTAGATTATTAAGTGATTAGGGTAAATCAAATATTATAAAAAGTAATATATATATATATATATAAAATAAAATAATTAAATAATTAACTAAAAGAGAAGATTGCAAATGAGAGCAAGTTACTGTGCGTGATTTGTTCCCAATATGGATAAGTACACTATATATATATATAATAAAATCATATATTTTATCAATGACATAATTCATATATAAATATATATTAATATATAGTCTTATCTTTTCATCAATTTTAATGCAATTTTGGGCCATGTAATTACTCTCCAATTTTAATGTAATTCTAACCATAAACGTGGAAGCTCGGATTAGCATTGGAGAAAGGGAAATCAGAGGAATTAAATGTGAATAATGATGGCAATTGAGGAAGGGATATGTTTGTAGAAAAGTCAACAATTAAGGAAATAAAATGGTGAAGCAGTGGCTGCTGAGCTCGCTTTATAGTTATATAAATATATATATATATATATAAAAGATGTGTGTGATAACTTGAATTAGTGAATATTATAATAAAATTAAATGTAAGGCAAGTGAAGGTAAATTAATGTCAAGTGTGAGAAAAGATGATCTTGGCAGAAGGGATGGCCTTATTGGGTGTGGGAAAATTGCCCAGTGTGGTCAAATGGATTTGATAGAAGCAGGCAGGCGTAATGATACTCCTAGGGAACTCTTTGGAAATCCAACCTCTATATTGCTAAATTAATTTGTGGTGCAAATAAAATTACAATTCTGTTGTCTGCTCCTCCCTCGCGTCTATCAAGTCTTCTAGTGGCTATCTATGTATATAAATATATTTATGTTAAGAGGAGAGAAGGTAACGGAGGAGGCCGCACGACGTGGGCAGCAAGCGAAGCCAATTAAAAGAGGAAAACTAAGGGAGCAAATCGAAGGAGAAGATTGAAGAAGGAGAGCAACGAGCAGCGGTGAAGAAGTGGAGAAATTTGGGGTGAAGAAGTTTGGATTTAAATTAGCGTTTGTATAATCAGCAGTTGAGCAAGGAAGTTGGAATTCGTTACTGGAAGGCAAGCTCCTAACCCTCTCCTTACATTATTTATTTCTCGTAAAAGTCTTCAAGGTTTCTTATACTCTAAACCCTCCCTCACCTTGACTCGGTTCCACACATCAATAACAATAATCCGCGTGGTAACCACTTAATGACTTTTATTTTATGAATGAGTTTATTGTTAATGGAATGAGTTAAGCAATGGTGTCATGATATCTTTCGTTTCACCCGTTACGGAGCCTCGTACCGCTCCGCTTCCCTTGGGAATGATGCCGAACCCGTTGGGGCTAGGTTCTTAGAAAATGATATGGTTTGGATTATAGAAATATGATAAGAGTTTGTTTGCATGTTGAGATGGTTTTATGAAAATTAGAAGAGATGAGATCAGGCATGGTGTATTAATGGTTATGTTACAAGTGCATGAGATGTCATGGGAATGGTTTAATAAATGTTAAGTTGGAAGTGTATAAGTTGGATGTTGTCTGTAAGTGTGTCTAAGGGTATGGGTACAAAGCCACTGACTGTCGACCGTGGGTCGTGGCAGTTGATGGCTGGATGTATGGGCGCCAGTCATCGGCTGTTACGATAAGCGCTAGACGGGCCAGAAGAGCTGGTACTCCAGATTCCCGCCTTGGCTTGTGCATATCATGATGTGTGTGCTACAGGGGGGCTGGGTTGCATTCACGAGAGGACATGCTTTGTGTGTGATGGGATGTATGAGCATTTACATGACCCAGTTGGTCTAAGAGCCAATTTGGGTATCCTAGGTAAGCATATGCATTTAGAACATGTCGCATGTGTGAATTCTTATGTGTGGGCGTAGCAGGGCCTGATGCTTGGTTTATGGGGGCCTTGTCATCATGTTTATGCTACAGAGGCCCTTGCATTTCCTACGTGTTGCATTGCATGATTTTATTGTTACTGTTATTCTGGACGGGAGTACCGTGCCAGGTGTCGGGAGAACCGACTCATGTGAGCTTCGGCTCGGCTTAGATATTAGCTCGGGGTTGGCCCGAGGGAGCTTCGGCTCGGCTTAGATATTAGCTCGGGGTTGGCCCGAGGGAAGACCAAGATCGCGGAAGTATATGATTATGTGATGTATGACATGAAGAATGTATGAGAGTATGATGGGTATCAGGAAGAGCATGTAACGAGTATCAAGAAAAAGAAAATGGTTGAATGTCAGGAAAAGCCGACCGTGTCAGGAAAAGGCTGGTCTAAGAGAATGATGATATGGTAGCCTATGTTAGGCTACGACAGGTTTGTATGCAGGACCTGGGTGCCAATGTGTGACTTATGTGGGCCCCTGGCTCCTTATGTGCAGTTAATTTTATGTTATGCATGTAGAAGTAAAGTACGTATAGCTCATGACATGGCGTGATTGCATTGGCATGGGTTGCATGGGGTGTCAAGGGAAGAGTCCTACCTTTAACCTTCAGCCTTTCTTTCATGAGCTTGCTGAGTCTCGCGACTCATGTTGTTTTACATCATTCCAGGTACGTTCATCAGGGTCGGGTTCAGTTCGACGTGTCATGATAGCAAGTGCAGAGCTCTCCCGAAACTAGATCCTGGGTGTCATCGTGTCTTTGATAAGGTTAATGTTTATGTTTTCGGAGTTTTTTTTGTATGTTATGTAAGCCCAGGTGGGGCCAAGTGATGAATGATTTTGTAAGAAGAATTATGAGATGTGAAATGATAAAAAGAATATGATTTTAATAAAGTTTTGTTCGGTATCATTTTAGTAATGACCCTCTCACGGATCCTCTTGGTGCACGAGGAGGCTCCGGGAGGCGGGCCGTTACAGGCCCTGTCACTAAATTTGAATTTTTTTTAATTTCTTTTATTTTTTAGCTCTCATCGCTAAATTTTAATTTTTTATTTAATTTCTTTTATTTTTTAGCGACGGACTTTGCCTGCCGCTAAATTTGAATTTTTTTTTAATTTCTTTTACTTGTTAACCCGTCGCTAAATTTAAATTGTTTTTAATTTCTTTTATTTTTTAGCGATAGGTTTTGCTTGTCACTAAATTTTAATTTTTTAATTAATTTATTTTATTTTTTAGCAATAAATTTGATTTTTTTTAATTTCATTTATTTTTTAGCCACAGTTTTGACCTCATCTCTAAATTTTACTTTTCTTTTTAATTTCTTTTATTTGTTAGGGACAGGTATGACTCCGTCGCTAAATTTTAATTTTTTTATTTAATTTTTTTTATTTTTTAGCGATAGGTATGACTCCGTCACTAAATTTTAATTTTTTTATTTAATTTCTTTTATTTTTCAGCGATGGGTATGACCCTGTCGCTAAATTTTAATTTTTTTCTTTAATTTCTTTTATTTTTTAGCGACGGGGTTTGCCCCATCGTTAAATTTTAATTTCTTTTAATTTCTTTTATTTGTTAGCAATGGGCTTTTCCGGTCGCTAAATTTGAATTTTTTTTAATTTCTTTTATTTTTTAGAGACGGGTATGATCCCGTCACTAAATTTTAATTTTTTTCTTTAATTTCTTTTATTTTTTAGCGACGGGTTTTGCCCTGTCGCTAAATTTTAATTTTTTTAATTTCTTTTATTTGTTAGAGATGAGTTTTGCCCGTCGCTAAATTTGATTTTTTTTTAAATTTCTTTTATTTTTTAGTGATAGGTTTGACCCCGTCACTAAATTTTAATTTTTTTATTTAATTTCTTTCATTTTTTAGTGACGGGTTATCCGTCGCTAAATTAAAAAAATATTTAAAAAATTTAGCGACGGAATAGTTCTATCACTAAATTCCGTCGCTAAACACTAATTTTCTTGTAGTGTGCGGCGGCCAACAGGGGATGGGTTAGGTGGTCTAGTGCGGCGGCCAACGACTAATGGGTGGGTGCAAGACTGGTGCGACAGCCGATGGGGATGGATGCGTCCAACAGTATGAGAGACGAAAAGGGGGGGAGGAGAGAACTGCTAAAATGATTTAGGGTTCTCTCACCCTTTTTTATATTTTACATTTTATTTTTTATATTTTTAATTATTATAATATATACTGCAAACTGTGCGGTTTGAACAACTTTCAAACCGTTTCCAACCGTTAAAAAAAAAAAATGACCGATTTGGTTTGGTTTCATTCGGTTCAATTTGGCCGATTTTTTGTGATGCACTGGCTTTTTTGAACACCCCTAGGACTATATATTTATATATATATATATATTCATAGTTTGCAAAACAAAACAAAAATAGAAATGATTTTACATATATGGGAAGAGTCAAATATTGAAACGTGAGACAAAATCCTTCAAAGATTCACCTTGATTTTGCTTCAGGCTAACGAGGGCCATAATGGACCTTCGATGCCTCCTAAGAGACACAAAGTGGACTAGAAAACTACCCTGAAGCTATGCAAAATTAGCTATTGAGTGATGGGCTAGCTTTGAATACCAGGCACGCTTGTGCCCCTCTAGTGTTGCCAGAAAGACTCTACACCACATTGCATCAGAGGCATCTTGCACCATCATATGGGAGGTAAAAAGATCTAGGTAGTCCATTGGGTCGGTAGTCCTCGCATAAGACTTGATGGCCGGAATGTGATAGCGCTCAGGCGGTATGGCTGCCATGATCTCCGGATTAAGGGACTGGTTCACCATTGTCCCTTGAGACTCACCTAGCTTTGGCTTCAGGGCTGCAATCTCCTCCTCCAACTGTTGCAACCTCCTCTCCTGTTGTTGCTACGCATACAACATGCCGGAAGACTCTGTGGCCTCCCTATGTTTGTTTTCCCGACCACGTCCCCAAGGGTCCTCCTTGCGCGAGCAAGATTCCTCCTCCCTCGGGGGTTCCTACCTCCTTTCCGCCTGAGAATGATGGGCTTGCTGGTGCTGGTGGTCCAAGAAGCCAGTGAGCAACTCTGTCAGGCGCTTAACTTGATTCTCCAAAAGCGTAATCTGATCAGGCGGGGGAGAAAGGCCATTTGAACTACGGTCTCTCCCTTGCAGGCTCCTTGGAGGATTATTCTGGCTTGGTTCCGGGGCAAGGTTACCACCGGTGGCTTGAGGTTATTGTCTTCTAGTCGCCATCAATATCCTGGATCATCTTTCAAACTATCGGGATCCTTATCCTGTTCTTTGCGGAGCTGGGGTCTTACTGATATAGATTCCATAATCGCTTCCGAGGAGTTCGGGATAGTTTCCATCTCCATGATCCTCGGTAGGATAGTTGATCCCAAGGAATTTAAAGAATCCTCGCTAAGTAACAGGGCTAGCTGGTGTGGTGACGCATCTGCTACGTCTCTCCTCTGAATCCGAATAGGATGATGTCAATGGAGTATTTTGTTAGTAGACATATAGCACTATTGCCAATAGCTATATCTTCAGGATATTAGAATAATTATGGATCTAAGGATATTTTCCTTTATCAGATTCCTGTGTTGCATGAGAGAGGAGAGAGACAAGAAGAAGCAGTGGTGTTTCTTCTTCTTTCCAATCCATGCATGCACTACTCTGTATTAAAAATACGACATGTTTGCTTTACAGATGGCCATACACCTTGTGTTTCTTTCCCGGCCCATTATTAATTCAACATTATTTTAGCTTTCTTTTTGGTAAAGCAGCTGGAAGAACAACAGGGTCGACCTTGAGGCTTGAACCACCTCTCTCTCTCTCATATATATTAATACACACACACATATAATATATTGGAATAATTAATCAGTCAGTTCATAAGCTAATTGAAGCCGTGCTGCTTCACTGTGCTTACGCTGTAATACTTGGGTGAAAAATAATGATACAATCACCGAAAGTCCCAGTTAAAAGTGTGAGATGAGATGAGACGAGACGAGACGAGACGGAGTGGCCTTTTTTCCCAGCTTGCTAGGTAGATTAATGGCATTGGCCACTACTACTCCTTTTCAAATTTAGACTCAAACTTCCGTACGTCCGCGTGGGCCTATCAGACAATCATCAATTGAGTTACATATTAATCATGCCATGATTAATATGTATTTGAAACCTAATATTTATATACATAATTAATAATGTTCCAAATATTCTCTCTCACTTTGGCCCTTCATGCATGCAAGACTTTACTTCTTCTATGCTTGCCTTGCCTATAAATCAAACTTGTTGGAAACGCAATCTTAATTTCTTATTTCAACAAAATTATATTATTGTATTATATTACAAGTAGTTATCAGAAGAATTCATTCGTAGATTCACGACGATAGACAAAAAGAAGAGATAATTTGTGATTAATTAATAATTAAGCAAAGATCCATGCTAGCTAGGCTTTTATAATCTACATCAAAATTCCATTCTTATGGTAGAATTTGATGTAATGGATTTCACAGTATATATATATATATATATAGCCGTCACTGTTCATGACCCTTTATTTGTCTGTCTCTACATTTACTTACCACAAGACCAGACCAAAATGCTTGATTAAAACATATATAACTCCAATCTCCAAATGTTAATTTGCAAATCTTAAAACTTATATACAACTATATTTTAGCTAGCTAGCAGTTAATTACAAGTTCACGGAAAAGGTTAAGAATGGTCGTTAAGCATCTTAATTAATTACTTACAGGCAACGTAATCAGAGGATAAAAATTAGAAGCCAGGCACTGTCTAATTATTTTGACCGTGATTAAAATAATAATAATATTAATATTAATTATTAGTAGGATATATATAATGCTTGTCGGACCGCCTCTCTAATGGACTTTTATCAATAATTAATCTAACTTACTGGTAAGTTGCATTGAAAGAAAAAATTAAAAACAAAACGTACGAGTCAGATGTGCGATTCGTTTGATGTCCAAATCATATCATATTCCATCGCCCATTCACCATGAAGAATGAGATCTTAAAAAATACAAAAAAGGGTGACTTGACTGTCCAAAGTCTTTGTTTTACACATGGGCAATTTGAGAGGGGGCGTCCGCCCCATGAAGGGTGATGGAGCGCACACACTACTCTTGCTATCTCTCGTAGGTCAATATAAATGTGTTCCATGTGGGTAACAAACTAGTTCTGTCTACTAAGTTACCATAGAGGCTAAATAATTTGTGATTTTTTTTTTTTTTGGCTGAGAAATATTTACTTTGGGACATTATCTTATATATATAACCAACTTCTTCTTTTATTTTTTATTGTTTTAGGTTAAATGACTTAAAAAAATGTCAAACTTATGTTAAAAATCACAATTATTCTAAAGTTTAAATATCATCTATTATAATATTATTATTGTTGTCTAATTATAATAATTAAATTTATTTATTATAGGGAATAACCAATGTAGAGTCTCAGAGCCCTAAGGTCTAGGGTATCAGGCTTGATTCGCTTTCCAGGAGAGCTAAGGCTTTAGGGGTCTCCGAATGAGTCTTCGAGGTCTTCGGGACACGTAGTGTTTACAGTACAAAGACAATTAGAAAGCACGCAGTTATCTTTCTCACGTGAGTCTTTCGATACTTAAGTCAGACAATGATGTTTCGAAACAAGAATGCGAATATATAGATGTATGTGTGCGTGTTGTATGTTTTGTGCAGGAGTCTTCTGGGAATGACCTCCCAAAGGGTTCTATATGGCTCCGGGTCTAAGGGTCTGAAGTCTTAGAGGGAGAAAGTAAAGGTCTCAGTAAAAAACGCTTGTTTGTTGTGGAATAGACGGCCATTTATAGACACTTAGTGATGGGATCTATGTTACACGTGGAATGCAGATAATAATCTCTCAACTCTCTGAGGAAGATGCATCAGATGACACCGGAGGGTCTGGAGGTATCTTCGAGGTTGAAATCTCTCAATGAGTATCTTCTGGATGGATTTCAAGACTCTTTAGAGCCATCGAATGGCTTGAGCCTGAGAGACTCTAAAGGAGTCTTGGCCCTTAGCAATGTTGAGACTTGACTTTCGCAAAGACTTTCTGAAGGCTCTGGGAAACTCTTGTCTTGAGAGACTCTTTAGGTCATCCAATTTCATTATGAATCCTTCTATGAATTTTTGACATCTTTGGCTTTAATTTTCCTAAGCCACTTCACAACAATTATATCATTCATGTAGTTTCTACTATTAATATTGTTTTTGTTAAGGATAACTCTAGAAGAGATTAAGAGAAAAATAACATATAAAATTTAATTTAATTTGGTTTCAATGTTTATATTTTGAAGCAATAAGTCACTTTATCCTAATAAGATTAGATTTTCTATTCCTATTCCTAATGTCATTTTATTGTTCAAACAAGCGCATAATATAAATTGAAAAAATTATCTAATAGTGGTCAAATTTCAGTTACGTACCATTAAATATTATTATTGTCACTATTAATTCACAACGTCACATAAGAGTTAATCGAAAATTTGATACAGTGGGGAGATGAATTGATAAGATTAAAATTTTAAAATAAATATAAAAAATAGACCCCAAAAATATTAGTCTGTTGGTAATTATTTGATCGCTTTCTTCTAGAGATTCCTGGTCTATGGACATTACTACAAATGCTTACTCATAATTTTGGTAGACACTTAGGGTGGGTTTGATTGTAAGTAAGGAACTTACATAAAAAGAAAATAAGTTCTAATTAATTAAATTATCTAAAAATAATTTGTATGAAAATTATCAATTAAAGATGTTTGATTGTTTTAATTTTTTTAATTTTTAGTATTTAATTACTACTATTTTACATAGAACTAATCTACCGGTGTGACTTCTCCCCCCTCACCCCTCACCCCTCACCCACCTTCTTTTTCCTGTCTGTCCCCATCTCTCTCTCTCTCACTTTCTCTTTATCTTTCGAATTTCACCCAAATCAGACCTGATACCAAGCTTCGTGCCGCCATGCTTCTCCTCAAGCTTTGCTACCAATCAAGTTTCTTCTCAAGCTTTGTCGTCGGCTACGCTACTCCTTCTCCTCACAACTAACTGCCAACCGCTCTTCTTCTCCTTCATTAGATCAAGTCTTCGAATGATTTGCAAAGATGGGATGGAGAGGTGGACTATGTTCTAATTCCTTGAAAATTTTGATCTACCACATGAAAAAATATTTTATAGCAAAAGTGAGAAAATAACATTATGTGATCAAAAGTGAAAATAATTTATCTGAAAAATTTAGTCAATCAGCTCAAAAATTAGAATTTAGGTGGAAATGTGGCTAATCAATCTCACCCCTATTGGCAATAGAAAACATCAATATAAGAATAAGACTAGCCCAGCAAGGTGCTTTAAATAGAGTCACCAGCTTTCATGCTTGTTTGCTTGCTAGTCTAGTGGTACAAAAAGATTCCCAAATTCCAGAATTGGGCAAAACTTTATGCGAATGGGTGAATTTAGTTCAGTTTTTAATTTTTATGACTTGATTTGATTTATTTTTTTTTTGTTCATTTGATAATGAGTTGGGTTCAAGTTTTGATTTTTTTTTTTTCTTGGGGGTGGTGGGGTTTGTTGGGTTTGTTAATTCTAGTAAAATGTCATTGGGGAACACTCTTGGATGGCTCCTGGGGGATGTGATGTTCTCACCTTGTAAATCCTAAACAAAATTATTATTAAAGTCGTTATACCTAATCTCTTAGACAAAACTAAACTAGGAGTTGACATGGTGGTCTTTTTCTAATTGTTAGACAAAACTGAACAAAATTATTATAATTTTAAAATTGCAACCCAAACTAATTGAAACAAATTAATTGGGTTAATCTTGAGGTTAAAATTTCAAATTCAATAATAATTATATTGATAGAAAAATTTGAAATAATAAAATGTTGAAAGTAAATAAAAGAAAATGTAAGAATAAAAATCAGGGGAAGCAACATCCGAGCAATTGGGATGGGGACTGTTCAAACTTCTTCAATCTTCAAACCCTCGTTTCCTGTCCTGTCCGTCTCTCCCTCCCTCCCTCCCTCTTAAAAGCTGTATTTTCAATTCCCCACCCCCATTTCCCCATTTCTACATCATCATCTTCTCCATCTCGGCTCGCTTCGCCGGCATTTCTTCCATGGCCGCATTGTCGCCCAAGCTCAGCCTCCTCCTCCTCCTCTCTCTCCTGGCGGGGCCACCCCCCGCCGCCTCCGCCGACAAACTCAAGACCTTCTCCGCCATATACCCCAACTTCAACGACTCCGTCTACTACCGCAGCATATTCGAGGTGGAAGTCCCGGCCACCATCAACCAAGATGCCCTCCAAATCACCCCCGACTCCGCTGGAGACGTCGACCTAACCGACCAGTCCGGCCGGATCTTCCTCAATAAAAGGTTCAAGCTATGGCCAGGCAGCGGCGGCCGCAACATCACCATAGCCGACAGGGTGGCATCCTTCAACACCTCCTTCCTCATCAACATCTACCGGATGAACAACGCCACTCCCGGTGAAGGCCTCGCCTTCGTTGTCGCGCCGGACTTCGAAATCCCGCCGAACAGCCACGGCCAGTTTCTGGGGCTCACCAACTCCACCACCGATGGCGCCGACGCCAACCAAATCCTCGCTGTCGAACTCGACACGTGTCAGCAACCGGACATCGACGACCCGGATGCGAACCACGTCGGGCTGGATATCAATAGCGTCCGATCCGACATAGCCGCCTCCTTGACGCCGTACCAGATGGAACTCGCGCCGGGCGGCGATCAGGCCAATTTCTTCAACATCTGGGTCGAGTACGACGGAATCAAGAAGGTCATCGAGGTGTACATCGCCCAACAACAATACAAAAACGGCACAACGCCGCCGAAGCCAGCCAAACCGGTGCTCAGAAAGGCGGATCTCGATCTCCGATCGGTTGTGAACCAGTTCTCCTACTTCGGATTCTCGGCGTCCACCGGCGACTTCAAGGAGCTCAACTGCGTGCTGAGATGGAACCTGACGGTGGAACACTATGGACCATCCAACAATGCCATGAAGATCGGGCTGGGTGTCGGCGTGCCGATGGTGGCGCTACTGGCGGGGGCGGGGGCGGGGCTGGTCTATTATCTCCACAAGAGGCGGGCGGCGGCGCGGTCGAACTCGAGCATTCTGGGGGCCCTGAAGAGCTTGCCCGGAACGCCGAGAGAGTTCGGTTTCAAGGACCTGAAGAGAGCCACCGGCAACTTCGACGAGAGGAACAAGCTGGGGGAAGGCGGATTCGGAGTGGTTTACAGAGGGTTTATACAGAGCGAGAACCTGGAGGTGGCGGTGAAGTGGTTTTCCAGGGAGAGCATAAAAGGCGAGGATGATTTCTTGGCTGAGCTCACCATCATCAACCGTCTCCGCCATAAACATCTGGTTCGATTGCTCGGTGAGTTCTTCTTCCATTCACCATTATATCAATTTTCAATTCTTCCAGTTCTGATTCAGGCTCTTAATTAACGGAAAAATACGTCTGATTAAAGAGAGAGCACAGCTGAAGTTTAATCTAAATCATTATTCATAGCTTAACCTTGAATTCTGCTGAATGTTGAATCTGTTTTCCGGCCGACGGCTGCCGGAGAAGATGACAATATAATTTATTTAGGACCACGCGCATAATATATTAAAAAAGTAGATAACAATTATAAACAAAAAAGAAGAAGATAAAATACAAACTAATCTCTAAGTTATTTAAAAGATGAAATAATTGCTCAATTTTTTACTTTTATTTTTATTAAATTTTATGAATATTATCTCTTAGCAATTTAATAAAGAAAAATGAAAATTTTCATTAAAAAAGCACTTTTTGCATTATCTACATGATTATGACTTATGGCACTTTAAAAACCTTTTTTTTTTTCTTGATTGGGGGTGAAAGAAAGGAAGGAAGGAAGAACACCATGTGGGGTTGTGTGGAAGTAGAAAAATATGCCCCAATTAATATAGGCCCTTGATCGGACAGAAAGCACGCCTTTTCAGCAAAATCCAACCGTTGATTGCCAAAAAGTGCGAACACGGGGGGCCCACGTTGAAAACGAGTAGCGATCCAATATCCAATTCCGAAATCATTAACTGGATTTGGAAAAATGGTGTTCATGCAATGCATGCATCCCACTATAACTTGCAATTTCCTTGTCCCCACCAATACCATGGTAGAAGAGTCCATGACCAGCCAAACACCCTCTTTGACCATCATTCTGAAATCTATCATTTTTGCTGCATGCTCTCATTCAATCTATCCCATTCCCGCTATTGGGTCTGGGAAAAATTGAATGAAATGAGGTGAAACTCTCATTCGGTTCAACATTGAAAAGCTGTTTAACAAAGAGAGATGGATGTGACTGACTGTGTGTGTGTGTCCACAGGTTGGTGTCACAAGAACGGGAAGCTTCTGCTAGTGTACGAGTACATGCCGAATGGGAGCCTGGACAAGCACCTCTTCGGCGACGCAGATGACAAGCCACTGAGCTGGAATCTGCGCTACAAGATCATCTCTGGCGTGGCCTCCGCCCTCCACTACCTCCATAACGAGTACGACCAGAAGGTGGTGCACCGCGACCTCAAGGCCAGCAACATCATGCTCGACTCCAATTTCAACGCCCGCCTGGGTGACTTTGGCCTCGCTCGAGCCCTTGACAATGAGAAGACTTCATACGCCGAGGCTGAGGGGGTTCTTGGCACCATGGGCTACATTGCACCCGAGTGCTTCCACACCGGCAAGGCCACCCAGCAGTCCGATGTCTATGCCTTTGGGGCGGTGTTGCTGGAGGTCGTGTGTGGCCTAAGGCCCGGGACCAAGATCGGTGGCTTCCAGCTCCTGGTGGACTGGGTGTGGTGCCTCCACCGCGAAGGGCGGTTGCTGGAGGCTGTGGACGAGAGGCTCGGCCAGGATTATGTGGCTGAGGAAGCTGAACGGGTTTTGCTTCTGGGTTTGGCTTGCTCACACCCTAGAGCAAATGAGAGGCCTAGAACTCAGGCCATTGTTCAAATCATATCAGGCTCGGTGGCAGCCCCCTCTGTGCGGCCATTCAAGCCACCTTTCGTGTGGCCTTCAATGCCGGTAGGGCTAGAAGACGACACTGAAACCGACGCCAGCCAGGCCACCATCACCACAGACACAAGGTCCTTTGCAATTGCAACCTCGCAGTATGGGTCAGGCTGGAGCCCACAGACCCTTAGCCGAGAGAGCTATACACCATTCAACAGCGACAAATTCAATTTCACTCCATATAATAGTGACAATTACAACAAGGTCTAGTTTCTAGTTTTTCTACAGCTACAGTAACATGCTGTATGATTTTCCTTTTTCTTATCTTTGCCATGCCCCTTTGCTTTGCTTTGCTTTTCTCTTTTGTTTTTACTCAGAGGGTGGAGAACCAAGGTTTAATTAACTTGTGTAAATCTGGGCTACTGTCTTGTGTAATGAGTCATCACATCCATATTTGTAACTTGTAATACTTCTTGTAAAACAAAGAGTGTTCCATCATTAACAGTTTAAAGTTCATTTCATTAATTCTTATATCTATGGTTGATCAGCAGTGTCCAGTGCGGTATCAATTTTTTCTTTTATCTCCATAGATATGGAATAAATAAACCATGCTTCGAGATCTTATTTCAAGAGTTGGACCGCACAAGAGCAAGAGCTTCACCAGCATGCAACTTGTTTGAGGTTCGGAGCATTCTGAAAGTATTGTAAGTGAAAGGAACATACAGGCGGGGGTGTGCAGAGTCCACCAATTCCACTGGGGCTTCCACTGCCGCCTCCTTGGGTCCCAAGAGAAACGTAGCTATCGAGAAACGCATTGTGGCTCTCATGCACACCACTTGATGCTTCACGTTGTAGAATCTCCCATTACTCCAAACCTTGACATGTCAACAAGCAGGAAAGGGCATCAGAATCAAATCTGAGCATGAAGAGAACTCGGGCCATGAATCCAGATTACCCACATTAGCAATGTCCCCAAGATTGACAAGGAGGGACCCAGGCAAGGGCTCCACTGCCACAAATCCACCAGACTTGTCCATAACTTCAAGGCCGCCCACATTTTCATCGTCCTGAAGTATGGTCAGGAATCCTGAGTCTGTGTGCATTTGCACACCAGAAGAGCCTACGGCTTCAGAGGTGAAATTGTATTTGTTTATCCTGAACTGTGAGCACCAATCCTTAAATGAAACCCTGGACAGCCCCATAGCTTTAGCCATCTTGTGTGCAATATCAATAGCTAGCTCATGTACTGCATGAGCATACTTCTTGATTGTTTCACTGGAAATACAAATAGCAAACAAGGAACGGTTACTTTGTACATTGAGAACAACTTTCAACAGTTCACACTGCAATACAAGAATGGTTGAGCTCAAATATATGCTAAAGCAAATAGATCTCAGCGTTCAGCTGGTGAGGTTGCCTTTCACCTCATATGGAGCAATCTCAACCTACCAGAGGTACTTCATATTTTCTGCCTATTATAGGGATTGTGTGCAAATAAAGATGGAAACATATCTGAACATCATCTGCAAAGGTATTTTCTTAGCCTATTTACCAAGAAGTTAGCAATAATTTGGTTAACAGTAAGGATTTCAGCTTTAGTACGGGGAAAAAATTACAATTACCATCATAAGAAAAAAACAAAAGAAAAAAAGTTGCAACTTGTAGTGAAGATTTCTTTTGAAGGCCCTTTAATAAAAAAAAACCACAAAATATAGTTTAAAATTTCATCTGTTCAAAGAATTATGTATTGAGGAAATTGATAATTTTACCTTTTCCATTTAGGTTAACATCATATGTCAACATTTTATAGTGAAGACACCCGGTTACTTCCAAAGACCCTCTCGCAGTGCACCTTCTATGGAAGAGACTTGCAAACCTATCTCCATGATTTTCTTATGATGATTGTGTAACCAAAGATAAATATAAACCCCATAAAATCAGGAAACTTCCGTAACTGACTCCTAAGCTTAGCCATAAATAGCTGAGCTCTCATTTATCAAGGTATGTCACTTCTACCTGATTAAGAGCTCTACAATTTCTTCTGCGATTTCATTTGAGAACCTAACTTTGGCATCGAAGTGTTTGCATAGGGAATATCATGTGCCCTCTGACTGTTTCTCTCGCAAAATATTTGAAGATTGGAGATGACTTTTCCCAGCAAATAAATTCATTGCAGTGTACGAATGACAACAAATTCAAAGTTTAAAAAGTTCTAATCTGGTACTTTTCTATCTACTAAGCAGGACAAACCATCCAACTTTACCTATTAACCATTATATATATTGCTACTAATAAGATAGTCTTTATTTGTTGAACGTTGTGACCAACAAGATTAGAGTCTTAAGAATCCTATTTTCTCATGGATGTCTATTAAGCATCAGATTTTGAAATTATTTATCAAACAAGAGAAGAAACACAGCTTGAAATTTGATTATAGATCATTTTTTGGCACAAACGCTATAGTAACAAATACCATATCAAATTCATGTGTTCAAAAGTATCAGTTTTTCCTTGTGTTGTTGCTCGAACATAACAATAAATTTATAAGGTGAAAATGTCGTCGTCAGCCCATCCGAGTCTACAAAGAAGAAAACAGTAAAGGGGAGCGAGGAGGTCCTCATGCAAACACTCTAATGCTTAAGTCAGACACTAAGGATGCTAAACGCCCGAGAGTAATATTCACACCACTATTAGAAATGCACATTTTCTGAAATGAGAGTCTTCTTATTTATAGAGGAGCATATAACAATCCTAAATCTCATAGGATTAGGATTCTTTCAGATTATCTTTATCGCAATATTCTGAAGTCTTATCAAACTTAAAACTCTTTATGGATGATGTATATCCTTTTTGCAGGACCTTTAGAAGGATTTCCAGATGTTGGAGTTATCCAATTTGCATGTTGTGTGGAACCCCCTGGTTCATAGGAAAATAGTTTGGCAGATTTACAATCTCCGAGCAATTTCCGAGCATGGGAGACCAATACAGTCGCCCACGGCTAGCCATGAACTAAAATTTGTCATAAGTCTTAGGACTCACCCCTTATAGTTAACCACAGAGAAAGATCAGGGCCTAGCAAGGGGAAGGCGATGATGGCAAAAGGATCGCCTATGGACGCAGTGGATGACTTGTGAGAGGGGTTTTTTTTTTTTTTGGTTTTTTTTTTGTTATCTAAAATGTGGGGTGTTTTGTAATAAGCATGTGTAGGGATAATCGGGTAAGTTGAAAATGGGATTTTGAGTATTTTGTTAGAAAATGATTTTTCTTTGGAAAGTTATGCTTCCGTCCCAGGGCCTTGTAAAGCATGTGTCTTGACCAGAATTCAAGTGCCCACCGCTACCTATGTTATTTGGAACTTGAGCTCTCAGCGAGTGAAGGGCGGTGAAACCTGAATCCCACCTAGGACGCCCTAACCTTTAGGGGCATAGTTGTCCTTCAATTTGGCCAATGGCTATGGTTGTAACCGAGAGTTACGATGGCACTCTGGATGTGGGATTGAGGGCACCACAAGGTAGTATCAGAGCCTGGTTAAGAATGAGGCAGCAGAGGAAACCTAGGTGCCAAAGTTTTGCCTATCGCATGGTATATTGGATGGGCCTGAGACAGGGGCGGACCTAGGAATCTATGTTAGGGGAGACTGAAATTTTAAAAAGTTAATGTAATAAAATTCTTATGTAACCAAAAAGTTAACACAACAAATTTTCACTAAACTTGTGCTCAATGAGATTTGAAACAAAAAATCCATCTACAACGGAATCTACATCTATTATGAGAGCAAGCTCTCTTTTGATGTAGAGTGTCATACAATCAGCAAGGAAACCATCCTCCATTTTGTTATGAAGTGATTGAATTTGATTCACTTCACTGCTGCTAGGTTTCTCTCATGGTGCTGAATTAAATGTGGAAGCTATTATTTGGGCTTGTTTGAAATTAATGATAGGATTTGGGTGAGTTTAGTTTGGGACTTACAATTTTTTACTTATAAATGGGTTATGGCCAAAAGTGGAGAGCTGTACATCACAGATTTTGAGGTGGGTTATAATTTTTTTTTTGGGTTGGGCTATTATTAGTTTTTTTTTACACTGGAAAATTGAATTTGGTAGTGGGTTATCCTGGGCTGAAGCTGAGGGTAGCTCACTAATAGATTCACCCTTGGCCCTGAGAGTTCGGGAGTTGTAAGAAGGGGAGTGGTTGCATACATGGGTCGGGATAGGTCGTAACCATGAGAGCTATGTTTCCCGGTATAGGCATGTATTGTGGTATGGGCTTGTTTAGGAAGATTTGTTTCTCAGAAAAAGCAAGCAATGGGGCATTTGTTTCCCGAATTTGACCTTTGGGGGAAAATTTATTCTAGTCACTGACTTGACTCTAGGTTTTGTATGCAAATTGTAAGACACCCCAAATGGATCCTAATGAAATGGATTCCAGTGTGATGATCTCGAACCTAGGAATGGCTACGGTGTTGGATCTACTCTAGTATACCTGGGAGCAAGATTGGCCCACACAATGGGGGGAAGCCAACATAAGGATGAAAATGTAATGAGTTATCTTTGTCGTGTAAACTAGGTCTTTCAATCTACCATAGGTAGCTATATGTCCCGGAGAAGCAAGTCTTCTTTGTGAGGAAGCATATGAACGAGATATGGAGGCAATTAACCAGAATTATGATGGAAGATGTAAGCCTACGATTCCACTACGAAAATTTCATTCGAGCAGTGGAGCAACAAGCGAAGTTATGGGAATTGTACTAAGTGCTACTTGACGATCCAATGAGAATTAGGGTTTTCCTAGTAGGGCTCCCATCGGAGGCAGTGGTATGGGGTTCAGATCGGCTAGGAGGAGAGCTAGTCAGACCTGATTCGAGTGTTGGAGACAATGGGGATCTCACTTACTTGGCAAATGAGGCTACGTGAGCTGAGGGGGACGAGAAAAGCACCACTTAGTTAGAGCGTTCTTGTACTAGGTTAGTATGGGTAGATGATTCTAGGTTCAGGTACCATAAGTGATGTATGTACTCATGACTCTAGCTAGTGATGTGATAGTAAGTTGTTACTTTTATGGTTATGTGAAATAAGAATGCAAGTTTGTTTTTGGTGTTGCACTAACTTGTGGGTAATTGATAGATATTTGTCGTGTAAATATTTTTTGTGATGTGTGTTTGAAAGGAAAATAAACGATGTGCAAATGGCACCACATATTCGACGAAATACCCAAACATCATGTGCCTCTAGTGCTGAGAATGTTGACCAGGGGCACGCGGTAGAAATGTTTGGGCACTCCCGGGAGTTTGCACAAAGCCGCCAGGTAAATGATGAGACACCTCATGTACGACGAGCAAATATTGAGGCAGCCAACTAGCTCAAGGTTTTTATGGATTTGCGACCTCCTACATTTAAGGGACAACTTGAGGCTGATCCAAGTATAGATGAATTCTGATTGGATGATATCTACCAGTTGTTGGAATATATGGACTGCCCGAAGGATTAGTGAGTGAGGTGTGCTACTTATGTGCTGACCGAATAGGCCAAACTTTGGTGGAGATCGGCGATCGAGATGTTAAATGAGCAAAATGCTCAGTTAGTGGGGCCTAGGGAACAACCACTCTCGATTAGTTGGAATCAATTCAAGGAGGCCTTCAATGAAAAGTATTATCCTCGTGATTGGCAGCTCTGAAAGAAGCGAGACTTTATGGAATTGCGACAACTTCCCCACTTGACGATGTCGCAATACGAGGACAAGTTCGTTAAATTGTTAAAGTATGACCCGACATACATGTTGATTGAGGCTGATAAGATGGAGAGATTTATTTAGGGGTTATGTCCCAAGATTCATAACGGGATGAGCTATGCGGAGGCCAAAACATTTCAAGAGGTATACCAAGGCAGTGAATATTGGAAAAAAAATTTGATGAACTACGAGGAGATTACCTGTGAAAGGGAGACACCTAGTGTTGAATGGAATAAGACTGCGGCTAGGCGGGGATTTTAGTTTACCCGTGATTGTAACCGAGGGTTACGATGGCACTTCGAATGTGGGATCGGGGGTGTCACACAGGGTCTCCCGCCTGAGGTCTTGCGTTACATCATCTTCTGCAAGCCTCAGGTCTCGCATCACACCATCTTCCGTCGACCTTAGGTACTCTCCTGTCGTCATCGTCGCACTAGGTTCTCCTAGCAATGTTAAAGCTGAAGGAGGTTGGAGCCCTAATTAAAGGGGTGGGAGACATCTCCTGCTCGCCTTGTTGCTACTTTAAATAATATATATATATATATTTATATTAGAGGGAGAGGCAAGGTTGCCTCACTACTGCATGTGACCTCCATTTGATGCCCAAGATTTGTGCCATCATCTGCCGCCTGCTGCCTTGCCCACTATTTATATAATATATGTATATACTGGTGAGATTGGCAAGAGTAAGCCATTGCCACACCAACCTTGCTGCTTTTGCCCAAGTCCTTGCTTCTTCGAAAGACAGTCTCTCATGAGGTTAGGAGACCTATTTTTCCTTTTTAATTAATTATTTTATTGTATTTAATTATTATTGTTATTATTATTTTTTATTCCAAGACTTACTTTGGTCTTCTTAGTCTTTTCTAGTCTTTTTATCATGACACATCAATTGCTCCCCACTCTTTCATTTGAGTTTCTCAGAAGGAAGAGTAGACTGGGTTACGACTTGCATTTATTTCTCTTTCATTTTGTTGTCGATCTCCCAGAGGTGCTCTCCATCGATCTCCCAAAGAGTGAGACTTGGCCTCAATTGTTCTTATTTGGAGCTGTTTCCAATTTCCTTTTGATGCTTTAGTCTTTTAGAAGGTATTTCTTCAAGTCTTTCTTCTAGTAATCATTCTTCTCTAGTGGGTAATTTGGAGAGCTTGATGGTCCTTGGAAGCCATATGAAGGCAGGCAAGAGCTCCTGAGCATATTGATGCCCTTTCGAGTTTAGATATTGATGTAATCGGTGGCCCAAGCCCTTTTTCTGTAGCTTTAATTGGCACTTTCTTCACTTTAGATTGCAGATCTTTTTGACAACAAAATTGAACATCTAAGCCATCTTTATTCTTTTTGGTTTTGTGTTGTGTTGTACTAGTACTTTCTGATGACATTGCTATATTTTTGCTTTGCTTGCTTCACTTTTCTTAAGATGTTGATTTATGTAAACTGATCCCCAGTTCTCTAGGAGAATTGGTTTTGTCAAAGGACATTGTTCATGCGTTTAGGAAGATTCCTTCATCACTTCCCAGTCCTTCAAGTGGACTGGTTATGTCATGAGACTTTATGGATGTTGTTCATGCATTTAGGAAAATTCCTTCATCGCTCTCTAGTCCTTCGGATGGAGTGGTTCTGTTCTGTTATAGGATTGATGTTGTTGCATTCATGCGTTTGTAGTGAGTCTTTGGTTTTAAGGGCAATCTTCTACGTTTGAGTGCCACACGAGTTCTTGGGCACCTTAACGAATTTTTAATTATCCTTGTGCGTTTGGGGCGTGTACTTCATCCGTTGAAGCAAGTGACCCCGAAACGTCTTAGCGGTATTCTTTAATCATTTGCGTGTGTTTGGGGTGAGTCATTTGTCCGTTAACGCAATTGACCCCCAAACATCTTAATGATCTTCTAATCATCTGCGCGTGCTTGGCACGAGTCCTTCGTTCATCGACACAAGTGACACCCAAACATCCTAACAATCTTCTAATCATCCACATGTGTTTGGGGTGAATCTTTCGTTTATCGACACAAGTGACCCTCAAACATCTTAACGGTCTTCTAATTATTCGCATGTGTTTGGGGTGAATCTTTTGTTAATCGACACAAGTGACCCTCAAACATCTTAATGGTCTTCAAATCATCCGCATGTGTTTGGGGCGAGCTGTAATACCCCAAAAATTTAATGTAGAGGTTGGATATAATGTAAGGGATGGATGATGTAATAAAGTGTGATTTAAAGGAAGTTTTGGATTTGCATGCAAATGAAAGTGGTTTTAAGGACTTAAATGCAAAATAAAGGATAACTTCTCCAAATAATTGTCATGATAAAGGCTTGTTTGAGAAGCCTTGAGTTGGTGAAATTGTATTGGAGGATTTAACTCAAAAGTCTTAAAGTTTGAGATAACCATAATTACTCATATCCCTAAATTCAAAGTAAGTAGATTTGGAAGAATTCTATTGGTTCTCTAAAAGATGAAGATAAGAAAGGTTGTTTAGAAGTCACGAAAGGGGCAAATGGAGGAATGAGATTGGAAAAGTAAAAGCTTCCAAAAGAAGATAGAATCAAATGGTAAGTTTTCAAAGATAGCAATTATGGCTAAGGAAGAAAACAGCCAACCTAAGAGGATAAGTGCACTCTTGAAAGGACTATAAAAGGGTTGGAGAGGAGGACCACGTAGAGGAAAAGTAGAAGAGAAAAGCAAGGGAGAGAAGAATCCAAGGAAAGAAAGCAAAAGAAGCCAAAATAGAGAGACCAGATTGGGAAATCACCCAAAACGGAAGAGAAACCAAAAAGGTAAGTCATTTTTTTTTTTTTTTTTTGCGTAGGGTCGTAGTACTCTGAAAGAGGAGTCAGTAGGTTCAAACAGAAAGCGAATCGGAGTTGAAATGAAAAAGTTATAGCTGTTTTAAACTTTGAAAGCAAAATCCGTAATAGGGAAGGAGGTGGCGTGTGGCCAACCTTCTGGGGGCGCGTGAGGGCGCGTCCGACCTCCGTTTGGCCCGAAATTTTCACCATTCTTCTCCTATTTTAATTATCTACAACCCCATATAGTAATATATAAGTTTTGGTTCACTTAAATCCGTGATTTCTGCAGAAACAGCCCTAGTACTCAAAAACTGGGCTATAAACAGTGCTATCGAAGGGAAACGATCGAGGTGAGTGATTCCTGCATATTTTGTGACACTTTGAGCATTTGTTGCTTCACTTGCGTGTGGACATTGGCTTGCATATCATGCCTTTGTGGCGTACATGTCTTATTTTCCCTTGGCTATGCATAGAGATGGCAAACGGGTCGGGCTGGGCCGGCCTGGCCCGCCACCAAGTGGCTCGCGGGCCAAACGGGCCGGGCCAAATTGGCCCGCTTAAAAACGGGCCAGCAGATTGCTGGCCCTAGCCCGGCCCGCCACGGGCCAAACGGGCCCGCCTGGAATTTTTTTTTTTTATTCCATTTTTTGCCACAGAGGGCCGAGAGAGGGCGAGCGAGGGCCGAGAGAGGGCGAGCGCGGCCGCGCGGGCGACAGAGAGCAAGCGAGGGCCGAGGTCGGCGAGCAAGGGCGAGGGCGAGGACGAGGGCCACGGCCGAGGGCGAGGCGAGGGCCGCGGCCGAGGGCGAGGGCCGCGGCCGAGGGCGAGGGCCGCGACCGAGGGCGAGGCGACAGCGAGGTCCAGGGCGAGGCGAGGGCGAGGGCCGCAGGCGAGGGCGAGGGCGAGGGCGAGAGGACGAGGGCGAGGGCGAGGGCGAGAGGACGAGGGCGAGGGCGAGGGCGAGGCGACGGCGAGGTGACGGCGAGGGCGAGGGCGAGGGCAAGAGGGCGAGGCCGAGGCCGAGGGCGAGAGGGGGAGGGCGGGGCGAGGGCAAGGGCGGGCGAGGCGAGGGCTAGAGGCGCGGTCGAGGGCGAGAGGGGAGGCTGAGGGAGGGGTGTTTAGGGCTAGGGCGAGAGGCGAGGCTGGGGGGGGGGTGTTTGAGCGAGGGCCGCGGGCCAAGCAGGCCAACCCGGCCTGCCACCATTTGGCCCGCCGGGCCAAGCGGGCCCGGCCTTAAACGGGCCAGCAAAATGCTGGCCCGAGCCCGGTGCCGGGCCGGGCCCCAACGAGCCAGCCCGTCGGGCCAGTCCCATTTTGCCATGTCTAGCTATGCATATTCCTTCTGCTTTGTCGGACATCGTGTCATTTGGGTGACTGTGGCGAGTTGGTGGCTTGTCGTGTGTGAACTACCACGGGGGGCTGTGTAAGGGGGCTGACCACGTGGACCTGTGTAAAGGGGCTACCTTGAGCTTGTGTAAGGGGGCCAAGGGGTTCATACATGGCAAGTACGGAGGATATCTCGTGCCTGTGTAAGGGGGCCGAGAGGTTACATCTCATGCTTGTTGCCTTGAGTATATCTTATTTATTTTTGTATGCATCTCGATATTTGTATTTGTGGCTAGTTGTTGAGACATCACAGGGGATCTCGTGCTCTTGCGGTGAGCCTAGACCTCATGCTTTTGCGGTGAGCCATGATCTTGGGAGATTTCGTTCTTATTTCAACATATTACTCGGCATAATTGCATATTGCTCTTACTTGCATCATTTCCTCTTCTGAGTCACTCACTTAAATGTAACAATCTAACTCGGGTGTTTCATACCCCTGGGATATTCAACGTCCCAGGTGTGTTAGACGTGTCAGGTGATCCAAGTTCCAGATCGAGCAAGGATTTAGAGGTGGTACTTGGCTAGTTTTGGGTTTGCTACTAGTTGTGGGCTTTATTTCATTATGTACCGTTGTAATCTCAATACCGTATTGTAAATAGCAGTTAAGATGCTTAAGAATGTATGGTGTTGTGTGCGGTTCTATGGCTGTACCGCAAATTCATGTATTCATGAGGGTGATATAGTTTTCTAACGCATGTGGTACATGACAGATTTTATTTAAGTTGTGGAAATCTTGGCTATTTAGCATACTCAGGTTCGATTCTTGCTTCCGTTGATTAAGGATTTCCATAACGCCCGTAAGTGATGTTAGCTTGTATTTGAAATCATTATGTATTTGGAAAAGTGGGGCGTTACATGAGCCCTTTGTTCATCGATGCAAGTGACCCCTAAACAACATAACGGTCTTTTTAATCATTTGTGTGTGCTTGGGGCGAGTCCTTTGCTTGTCAATGTGAGTGACCCCAAACATCTTAACAGTCTTCTAATTAGGGGTGTGCACAATGCGGTTTGGGCAGTTTAAGAGGGATTTAATACGCCAAACTGCATGTGCGGTTAGGCATTAAACTAGACCGCGTGGTCTGGTGTAGTTTCCGCAGTTTGGTGCTTCTTTATTGCTTCATTTGGTGCTTCCTCTACTAACTTGTAAATTTTTAATTAAAACATAAAAATCAATGTATAAAATCATAGTTTTTAAATTCTTATAGTATCTTGGAGTTTAAAAGTAAAATAAGTTACAATCTAATAAAAAATGTAAACTTAAAAGTTTAAAATTTATAACATAACCACATGTTTATAATATAAAAATAACACAAAAATCCACAATATAATTCATGGTCAAGCAAGCATATATTTTTAATTTTTTAATTATTAGATATTTTTAATTTTTTTATTGATACACTACTTAGTCGGTTCAATTAAAATTGAACCAAAAAAATTGCAAACCGCAAACCGCACGGTTTGAGAATTTCTCAAACCGTGCTGAACCGCACCCCCAAAAAACCGTGCGATTTGGTGCGATGCAGTTTGGTGCAAGCAGTTTCCATGGTTTGACGGTTTTTTTGCACACCCCTACTTCTAAACATCTGTGTGTGGTTAAGGTGAGTCCTTCGTCCATCAACCCAAGTGACCCCCAAACATCTTAACAATCTTTTAATCATCCATGTGTGTTCGGGGTGAGTTCTTCCTCCGCTGACGCAAATGAGCCCTGAACATCTTGATGGTTTTCTTATTACTCGCATGTGCTCAAGGCGAATCCTTCGTCGGTCAACGAAAATAACCCCCGAACATCTTAATTGTTTTTCCTGTCGATACAATTTAACCATAATGAATAAATTTTTCACATCTGCTTTTTCATAGTGGTTGTTTATAGTGACTTTATTTTGTCTATCTATCACGCCACTTTGAATTCGTTCAATTCATTTTTATGAGACTTTGATTTGTCAGTTATCATTATGCTTGCAAAACGAAATGCATTAAAAAAAAAAAAAACATGAGACTTTTTTGAAGAAACTACAATAACGAATCCCTAGGAATCTCTTTGGTCATGCTTTGTTGAGATTTGTGAGGTTTGTGCACACTTGCCATTTCTCATTTGCTTTCTTCACTATGACTATGTTGACCAATTATTCAGGTTAGCAAACTTTCCATGTGGACTAACTTTGTTGTATCATCTGTGTAAAGGTACCACTTCTAACTTCCCCGCATGTTGGGACTTGTTTATAGGTTGTTCCACAATAATGAGAGTTTCCTCTATATCATTCTTCTTTGTAGAGTAGATGTAATAGTTTTGTGCTTTTCCCTGGTCTCCTTGGAATTGTCTAACTCCATTAGCTGCTGAAAATTTCATTAGAAGATATCTTGGAGATATTATGGTTCTCATGTCATTTAGGAGTGGACATCCCAATATTACATTGTATGCCAATGAAGGTGTTTTGACTATCATGAAATTAGCTTGTCTCGTAGTACTCTGGGGTTTTGTGCCCAATGTGATTGTTAGTTGTATTGCCTTAGCTATAGGCATTGATTCTCCTGTGAAACTAAATAAAGGAGAGTGGACAGTTCTTAGGCGATCCATGGAGATATTCATCTTTTTGAAACAATTTCAGTATATCAAATTGACTAACCTGCCGCTATTTACCAATATTCTCTCAATCAGATGTTTAGCGACTACAGCTAAGATGACCAAAGGATCATCGTGTGGCATTATAACTTCCCCTTGGTCGACATGCATAAAGGTGATAGCTTTCTCGTTGTCTTGTATAGGCATCAAGGAGTTGACTTGATAAGCCTGCCATGCATAGGCTTCCTTTGACAACGAAGTGTGGCATGCCATGGTATCTCCCCCTGATATCACACAAATAACTTGATTAGTCGGTTGATTGTCTAGCGGGGGATTCTACCTTTCTTCTTCTCTTCTCTTATCATCGTGTCACCTTTCATCAGGGTGCATGTCCCTTCTCTCTACCTCTTTTTCACGTTGCCTCTTGTCCTAGTCGTTTGTTTGAACATATCTTTGCAGCCTTCTATTCCTGATCAATGATTCAATTTAGTTACTTAAATCATGACACCTGTCAATGTTATGCCCATACGTGCAATAGGCGTTACTATCTATCCCTATCGGTTGGTTTGTTCTTCTAGGGAATTCCAGTAGATTTGACCTTTCAATGGCTACCAAGATATGGGACTAGGGCTGAGAAATTTGAGTATAGTTCTTGTATTGCAATTTCGGGGAACTATCATTTATCCTGGATTTGTCTTCTTTCTTGTCCTCTCAATCTTCGGAATCTTGTTCCTTCCTCTTCTTGTCTCTCTCCTTGTTTGTTCCGATGATTCACATGACTTTCGATTGAAGAATGTATTTGTTAGCCCTCACAAACGAGTATGTCAGGGTAGTTGGTTGTTCTAAGGCCAAAGATTCTTGTAGTGAGGTGGACTTGGTCCCTTGTAACATGGCTACTACTACTACTACTCCTACCTGCAGATCTCATATTTCTAGCATCGCATTGCGAAATCTGTCTATGTATTGCCAAAGGATCTCCTTATTACTTTGCTTGATGCTGAGAAGATAAGCTGCATATTTCTCCCTTTGACTGCTAATGACAAATGCTTTAAGAAATTCATATCTCATTTATTCGAAAATGGATATGGAGCCCTTAGGCAAACCATTGTACCATGCTTGAGTGTGGTTTGTTAAAGTCAAAGGGAAAGTTCGGCACATAATTTTATCTTCCCACCCATGTAACACCATGAGGGACTCGTAGCTTTGAAAATGGTCATGAGGTCGCCCTTGCCCAAATATGGAAACATCCACAGCATTTTGAACTTATTTGGCAAAGATTTCTCCATGATGACTGGGGTGAAAGAGATTCTCCTTCGAGGTTGATCTTTTGACACAAGCAACAACTTTTTCTGCTCCAAGACTTCTCTAATCATCATTTTCATATCCACTGTCTTGTGAGCACTAAATGCCGACAGGTCTTTAATTTTGTTGATTCTTTTTCACAAAACCCCTTGGTGGACTTCAATCTTCATCAGTGAATGTGCTTCTCACAATCTCAAGATGCTTCTCCTTTTGAGGATCCTTCTGGGTGTTTCTTGGCCTTTTTTGAGCCCCCACCGTTTCTTGGCCTTGAATTCGACCTGGAAGAGAGTTGCGCACACAAGTCTTCCGAGGAGTGGACTGTGATCGAGTCCTCTATGGTTTCGATATAGTCTCAGAACTTTCCTCTTGTACTTTCAGGGTTGGAGGCAATGCCATGCGTGGAGCAATGTTTTGCAACAATTCTACCACCTCTTAGAGTGCCCACATTCCTTCTTCATGTTAGCGTTGCAAAGCCTCATACTCCACACGTGGTACCATGGAGAGAGCTTGTTCAGTTGGGTCTATGTGACCGTCAAGATGGGTCTCCTGTCGGCCTCGAGAGTGAGTCTCCAGCCGGTCTTGAGAATGAGTCTCTAATCGGTCCTAAGAGTGAATCTCCAGCTAGTCTTAAGAGTGAGTCTCCAACTAGTTCTGAGAGTAAATCTCCAACTAATCTTGAGGCTAGGTGTCTCAAGTGGCATGAAATGGGAGGACATCTCACGTCTCGAGTGAGTGCCCCAAAGACTAGATCTCTGCTTCTTCTTGACTCTATTGGTTGGTAGCATTTCTCGTATGGGCTATTTCAAACTAATTCGTTGACTTTTCATTCGATCCCACAGATGGCACCAAGTGTTGCCGCTCAAACACAACAATAAATTTATAAGGTGGAAATGTCGTCGTCAATCCGTCTGACTCAACAAGGAAGAAAACAGTCAGAGGGCACAGGGAAGTGCTCACGCAAACACTGCAATGCTTAAATTAAACACTAAGGATGTTGAAGGTCAGAGAACAGTATTTACACCAGTATCAAAGACGTCTAATCTGCTTATTTATAAAGGAGTATGGAGCAATCCTAAATCTCCTAGGATTAGGATTCTTTTAGATGATGTTTATCCCAATATTCTAAGGTCATATCAAGATTAGAACTCTTTATGGATGATGTATATCCTTTTGGCGAGACCCTCAGAGAGATTTCTGTATATTAGAATTATCCAATTTGCCTGTTATGAGCATGGGAGATCAACATGGTTTCTTGTGGTCGAGTCTTGGGTTTGATCGGTTCTCATGTCAGCAATCTCATGTTGACAGTCTTGTGTCAATGGTCTCGCAGCATCATTGTAGCCTCGAGTCTCCTGCTCGTGGTCTTGCACCATACCGTCTTTCGCCAACCTTAGGTCTCATGCCGCCCCATCGCCTCGAGTCTCCCGCCCGAGGTCTCGCACCACACCATCTTCCGCCAACCTGAGGTCTTGCGTCGCATCATCTTCTGTCGGTCTCAAGTATGATTGCACCCTTGGTCTCCCACCTTCATCTGTCATAATCGAGGGGGCAGGAGGCGTCTCTTGCCCACCTTGCTGCTGCTTTAAATAATATATATATATATATATATTAGAGGGAGAGGCAAGATTTGTGCCACCATCCGCCGCCTGCTACCTTGCCCACTATTTACATAATATATGTATATATTGGTGAGATTGGCAAGAGTAACTGAGTAAGTCACTGCCACGCCAGGCTTGCTGCTTCCTCCCAAGTCCTTGCTTCTTCAGAAGACAGTCTCATCTATTTTTTTCTTTTTAATTAATTATTTTATTTATTATTATTATTCCAAGACTTGCTTTGGTCTTTTCAGGCTTGTCTGGTCACCTTGCATGAGTACCTTATTGAACATAGTGGCAAAAATCTACCCACACCCACGCATTGCAAAGGCAATGAACAGATAGAATTAACAAAAAAATGCACCTGGTTCAACTAATTGTGCCTAAATTGAAGGGAATAGTCGGTGCACAAAAAAGGTTGTCCCCAACGCTCGAAGTTCGTGTAAGCAGTCTTACTCCCTTTTCTTGGCAAATAAGCTGTTTCTCCAACACAAATCCCTAACTTTCAGTCACAATGCCATCAATTTATATTTACATATTGATATGGATGAATGGATAAGTAGAAGACCCACCGCTTTACACCCTACTATGCCACCTAAATTGTGCCTTGCAAGGCTTTCGATGCCAAAGCATGGGTGGAACTGAAACCCTCACCCACTCCATAATTGCCATTTTCCAATCATCTCAGCAGAGAAATGGCACGTGGAACACTCCATGAGAAATCCGGGATTAGGTTGACAAAATAGGACGTCGTCAGTAAGGCGAAGCATGATCAAGATGGCAAGTATACTTTGACAAGCAAGATCTCTCTCTCTCCCCTAAGCTTCTTCCCCTCCCCTGGGCAACCTCTCCGAGCATAACCCCCGGAGGGCAGTCTTGGAAAGCACTTCGCTGTGGTTGCAGGGCTTGGAAGGAGCATTCCAGTCCCTCGTCTAGCTCGGCTCAGAGGTGTCTCGCCACAGGCCTAGGTGAGGGCACTATCACACGTATACACTGAAACTCTAGCTCTAGCAATCCAAAAGTCCTAAGCACAGTGGTTAAATACACAGTATACCCACACTGTATTGCGATTCACACCACATAGAACCTGAAATTGAGACCTTCCCCTTGAACATGTCTACGCCCCCATTTCAATTGAATCCCATAAAAACCAAAGCCATAAAGACACGAAATCACAGTTGAAATTGCAAAGGGATAAAATAAAGAGCAAAAGACCTTTGACGGGGAGAGGCATCCAACTGGGTACAAAAGGCATCAACAGCGTCAGCACAGCCTATGTCATAGAGACCTAAGGCCTCATACCGGGGATTGACCGGGCTAGGCGCCATGTACCCACTGCCGGGGATCACGTCGGCGTTCCGCCGCTTAACCTCCGGCGGCCGGTCGAAGAGTTGCCGGACCACTTCCTTCATCGCCAACGCGAGCGGCGGAGGGAGGAAGCTGTGGTGGTTGAGGACCCCGAAACAGCCCCATTCCTCGCATGCCTCCATCAGCTTCCCTGCTTGCGCCGGAAAGTCGTCTAAATCGATCACCGGGACGCTGCAATAGCTGGTTCCGGCCATCTCTGGTTTTTGGGTTTTCTCGGTGGGAGTGTTTGGAAGTGTGATGTAATGGTTGGCAAAGAAGTTTTCTTGGGGTAGCTCGAAGTTTTTGGGCGGCAAGAAAGTGGCTGTGGGAAAGCAAGGAAAGCTCAGTTTTGGCCTCAGTTCAGTGGCACCCGACAGTTTTCACTCAACTAGAGGCCGTGTTTGGATCTCCATCGACAGGAAGAAGCAGGCGAGGAGACCATATGGGATGGGATGATTATCTTTGTCCTAAATTTACGCCATTAAATGATGCACATTTAAGAGATTACAATTTTAGAACTATTTAAAAAATTACAATAATTTTCTATACGTGCCAGCGAGGGATTTTTGAACTGAGGATAAGCCAGATTTCTCGCGGGAGAGACTTACATTTTGTTAAAATTTGTCACGCTTGTGAAGTTTCATCGTATATTGTTAAGATGGAATATTTACAATAAGGGCGCATTTGATAGTTTAAATTTTTCAAGAAAAAGTAATTTTTTACCTAATTTCTAACTTTTGCATTATTTGATAATATTTTTTTTTTTCAAAAAACTCACTTTTTTTTATTAATGGTTACATGAGATCATTTTCCTTCAAATCATGAAAATCAAATTTCTTGGAGGGGAGGTGGAATTTTCTTGATAATTGAGAAGGGCAATGGGTGGGCGACAGCTGTGGGGATGAGGGAGAAGGGAGGTGGGTGGGGGAGGGTCTATAAATTATTTTATATTTTATATTTTTAATAATTAATAAATATAAATGTATAAAAAGTAAATATGTCAAAATTATGTATGAATTATTTTTTTGAAAAAAAATAATTTTGTAATTTTATTTCTTTGAGAAAATAATTTAATTAATTTAAAATAAGTTATGATTTTAATTTTTTTTACAAGATTTAATATTTTTTAATACATTTTTACTATTAAATTTAAAAAAAATATGTCATTTTTTATGAAAAATAATATTTATCAAACACGAAATGCCAAAAAAATAATTTAATTCTATAAAAAATATTACCAATCAAACATCAAAAGATAAAAAATAGTATTATTTTCTAGGTAAAAAATTACACCAATCAAACAGCTTAAACTTTCAATTTTCAAGAATTTATTTTTCTTATAATTCAATTCCTTAGAATTCATTTTTCTCTTACAATCAAATGCACCCTAATAATTTGTTTTGAAACTGTACTATTTGATTAAATAAACATGTGCTTCAAAGCAAGGAAGTTCGTTCCTCAGACCCAATTCCTGTCACTGTCAATGACCAACAGAGCCAAACACTAATCTTGACCCTTTTATTATATAATACACGTGGAATATATCATCAAACCAACATTATTTTCATGTCATAAATATAGAATTGGAGTTGGGTTCAACTTTCTTATAAAAAAACAAAAAAAAACATCAGTTTTTAATCTTCAATTCGTTTTAAATCTTATTAGTTTAATTTTTTAGTCGAATAAACTATTTAGGAAAATGGGTAACTGCGCTATTTACCTAATTTTCAAAAATTGCACTACCTACCTTTGATATTCAAAGATTTTGTTATCTACAGATATCAAATTTACTTTTTACGGGAAATACCCCTAAGATGGTAAATACTTGCACAAATTTCTAACTCCATAATGGAAGGGAGGAAACATAATTTTCAGAATGTGAAAAAAATATATTATAATTTAGTAATACCTAAAAAAAAAGATAGATATAATATATTATTACGAAAAGAATATAATATTATTAAGTAGTGTTTATTAATCAAGATATGAGTTATAAAAAATAAGATATGAAAAATATTTTAGATAAAAGCGATTTTTATTACATTTCTTGAACTTTTTTGACAAGCCATGAAAATAAGTTATATGATTTTTTATTTGTCAAAAATCAAATAAATAAATTTCTCGTCATTTATAGATAAATTTATCTCAAATTTTATAAATAAAAGAAAAAGACACATATACCCACTTATTTCATAAAACCCTCACGCTTTCTTTCATCTTTTTGTTCATCAATTGTGTTGCTTACGTCATACGACTGCAATCTACCTCATTGTATTACTCATTGCATCCACTGCAATCTACCTCACTTGTCGTGTCGCCTCCACCGCAGCCTACTTGCCCTACTATCTATAGCAACCTACTTCTCCCTGTTTCACCAATCGCCGTCACTTGTCACCACTGTTGCTCTTCTTTCTTTCTTCAAATCTTAGTTTTCACTTATTTTTTAATGCCCTTTGATACGTTATTATTTTATTTATTTATTTTGATAATAAAAGAAATATTTTTATAAAAAATCATTATTTATGCATTTATCATATATATTTTAACAATTGTATAAAAAATATAATTTTTAAGATATTTTAAAAATTTTAACAAATAATATAATAAAAATTTTAAAATACTTTCCAATCTTATCTTGATCATTTCATATCTTAATTTAAAAATTATTTCAATCTTATCTTAATATTATCTTATCTCATCATTTTAATAAACTACACCTCATATGACATAAAAATGTCACTTACGCTCCCGCTCCAAGTCTGTGACAAACTCAATCGGCGCCTGTCTCACTGGTAAAAATATCATTATTCTTACAAAAATGCCACCAACTATAAAAGCCTCGGTTTCGGGAACACCACTTCCAATGCGATTTTATGCCCTTTCGTATGAAACGACATTCTGAACTCCGTAGAAAAGGCAATAAAACTGAAAAAAGAAAAAAGAGAAGAAAAAAAAGGAAGAAAACTGAAAGCTTCCCAAGCAACCAATATGATGGCTTTGTACAAATCAAATATAACTGGATTCTTCATTAATCAAGTCCTAAATTGAAAGTATAAGATCTATATATACACGCAGAGCTGTACTTACAAATTCATTTCTCTTGGCCCTTGCCTCAGCAAAATTTCATGAGAAAAGAAAATGGACATCATCGATACATCAATAATTCAACAAGTAGTTGGTACAATACAAGTTCCTAAGCAATGTGGCCGATGCTGCCAGATCCATCAATGCATTTGTCACCAGGTTGGCAATCAGCAACACTTCATCAGAGTTCCCTAAATATATATGTATACTTTACATAGAAGGGCGACCATCTGTCTTCTCTCTACTTGATCGTTCCTCTTGGATCTCTTCTAAATCTTCATCCTCCCCCTTCCTACCTGCCTGCTCTTTCCAATATGCCACCAACTTCTTCAAACGGGCTACCTCTTTCGAGGACACATTTTTACTTGGATCATTTACAATGGATCGTACTCTTGATGCATACCTAAATTAGATTGGAACCAAATTCGTCAAGAAAAAGGCATTGACAAAATGACCCTTTTTATTTTTATGGCAAACTATGGTAAAAGTTATATCACGTAATTGCATAAAGTGCCAAGCGAATGCCATAACTGAACTGGTCATGGAAGTGTAATGATTAAGACAAGAATACTGAACAGCCCAGTGACAGCTAGTTTACTAGAGAGACCCAAAGCAACTGACCATATTATGAAGAAACTTTTAAGTTGCTTTCATAATAAAGAACTCAGGTTTTATGATTCAAAAATGACATTTGATGCACTGAGGTTGCCAAATAATGTTCAACTGAAAATTTGGACTTCAACAATAAAATGACTTACATTAGAGAATTGTACGTCTCATCCAAGTTTGACTCAGCCGGAGATATGTTGACAAACATCAATGTTTTAGCATTGCCACCAAGTGAATCGCTCATTAACATTGTCAATTTGTGATTCCTGTAAGGTATGTGCTGACTTCCAGAAGATAGAGCACTAATAACATCTCCAAGTGCTGAAAGTGACTTATTGATGCTTTGAGCTTCTTTCAACTGACTACCAGAGGAGCCTGACTTTTTTACTCTCTCAGAACCAGCAAGATCCACAAAACTTAGCTACACAAAGGAGACAACCAGAATGGTCATGTTAATCTTCAACCCAACAAACAAGCACAATGAGCATATATTAACCACATCATTACTTTTCTTTGCAATTGCATGCACATACTTCTTTGAACCCATTATAGAAGAGAGAAAAGAGAAAAGAGAAGAGAGAATAGAGATAGCACGCATTTTACTCAACCAAAAAATTAGAGAGAAATATAATGAAAACACCTTTCCTCTTGCAATGGATTGGGTTTGAAGATTGGTGCTTTCAATAACAATGGAAAGTATCAGATGGGATCTTGAACTCTGTTCATTCATTAAAGTTCCAGTTGTATGACGCTGTTCAGATCCTCGCTGTATGATTGTTTTTAATTCCTCATATGTTGTAATAGATAAAATGGTAACATTCTCTATAGATACCATGCCCTAAAAATGTAGATAGTTACGTTAGACAATCAGAACAAGAGTATAATAGGGGGAACAAGGGCAACAAAATATAAACAAGATACCAATGGACTTTGTTGTGTTAGTTATCCCACAATATCAAACAAAGATTAACATGTCAGTAAAATCACCTTTGAATCCTTTCTTATATCTAGTTTTAAACGCTTTGCATTCTTCGGTAATAAAAGATCGACCAGTGTATCTTGATATAACTCCACCATGTATACCTGCATATATCTACATATATTAATAAATTGCTTTGAATCAATAAAACATACAAAACGGGGAGCAGACAGGAATTATCTGCATGAGAAATTAGAATATAAAAATGAAAAAAAAATTACAGAAACCTCCCTTAATCTTATTACTTAACCTCATTTATAAAACGGTAATGCTATTTATATACAATGTTTTGACATTCACAAAATTACAAGTACTTCTCCAAGGAATTAAAAACACTTCTTCATACATTATGAACTACTTTTCAAACATTATAAATACTTTTACATAGTAAAAATGTATATTTTTTTTAAATTAATATACAGCAAAAATGTTTATAATTTTTAGAGTATGTAATTTTTGAAAAGTAATTGATAATTTCAGTAAGTAGTGCTGTTAGTTCCTTGAAGTACTTATAATTTTGTGTGCGCCAAACCACTCTATTCAAATAACATTACTGCATTTATAAAATACTAAAATAAGCCCTCTTATTTTGCACATAAAACTATTGTACCACCTTTAAATTAAAGCATAGAAGGGTGTCCCAAGTGCACAAGAATCCCTGCTTTGTGAGGGTTGGGGAAAGGTTGATTTTATACACAATCTTACCCTTACTTCATAAAGAGATTGTTTCCAAAACTCAAACTTGTACTCTTCTAGTTACAAAGGAACAACCTTACCATTGGTACCAAGGCTTGTCCTCACCCTTTCCATTAAGCATGTGACAGCAAAAACAAATGAAGAATCAAATGTAACAAAATTAGCCCTCCAAATTAACAAATGAAGACACAAATGAAGCCTAGTTTAACCCTCCCTTCCCCAGTGGATTCCTATGGCTAAGGACCCCTGAAGCCATCAGAGAGAGGTAGAATGTCAGTAAAGAACTCAAAAGCTTGCCAGAATGGGACCAAACAAGGTCTCTCTTTAGAATGCCAGCAACTAAGAGAGGACACTCCAAAGGCAACCCAAGAGTACCCAGCAAAGTCCAGCAACCAATCAACAGCAAAATCTGAACAGATTGCATTGGAGGTATTATCTCCAATTTAATTAGTTGGAGAGGTAAATGATCAGCAAATTGAAGGCTCCTGTTAAGTAATCTGCTGGGTTTTCCATTTGAGAGAATCTACAGGAGGTTGGAGCAAATGGGTGTGGGTTATGGGTGTTTGTGCTATGCTACAGAGATGAAGAAGATGATGATGATCATGCACTAGGTGATCATGAAGGATTCGACCATGAATTTTGGCACCTTCATGTTAGGTTCACAGCCAGTACAGTGAGAAGAAAAGGAAAAGCCAAATATAAAGTGTGAACGTGTACGGGAGAAAGTGATGTAGGAGCATATAATTTTCATAATTAGTTATTTTGTAACTTCTGTTATCTTGCTTTTGTCTCATTCAGAGTTGAAATTCTGTTTTAGTTTTTAGTTATGGTTATGTGACTAGCACAACTTACTAATTAGTTGGACGATTAAGATTAGGTGAGATAGAGTTTTCATCGAAGGCTGGGATTAAAAGTTCAAGTTCCATTGCAATTTCACCTAATGTAGGCTATTCTTTTACCGTGATTTGTTATCTTCTCTATTCTCACCCTACATCAAGAAGTAAAATGGAGAAAAGATGGGGCTTGTGACAGGCGTAGCAGGAGGCAATAGTGGTGATAGATCCCATCAGAATTGCACAGCAATGGCAAGGGCTGTGAAAATTAAATTCACCTTTAATGGAACTGTGGTCATTTTGATTTTTCAGACAAGATTATGAAATTCATTACATCCTTACCATTAATAAGGTAAATCTAGAAGGGTAAAATAGGTAATTAGTCTAAAATAGTGGGCCAAACAGAAGATATGGCTGTAAATAAAAACAATTGGCAAGCTAGAATCCATATAACTGACCTCACCTAGTGATGTTAAGGTTTTGGTGGTGATGGTGTTAATAGTCCAAAATGATTGGGAGGTTATACCTCCTCATAGTTTAAAAAGGTTAAGCAATGCATGTTTGTTTAAGGGGGGGTTCTTATACCTTTCCTATGGAAAATACATGTTTAATATATACAACGACTCCTTCATTCAAGCAGAGTACACCACAAAGTAAAATGGGACATTTGTTTACAACTTCAATAAACAGAGATCATTCAGGCCTTCTACACCATTTAGACTAGACATAAAAGGCTAAATGTATAAATAAACAAGCTTTTTGAAATTTTTTGAACTACTATGCAAGGTTTCTATGAAATTCTACTGTTACCTTTAAGGAGAATGAAAATTTGTTACTATCACGTTTCAGAATTTTAAAAAGTTCAGAAGTAGCCCGTGGTGTAAGTCCAGGGTTGTTCTCAGAGCCATAAATTGTAAATGTCTTCCCAGAACCAGTTTGGCCGTATGCAAATATGCACACATTATATCCATCCACAGCAGATTGTACCAAATACTGCAATAATAATTCAAAATGTAGATATATCAGAAACTTATAGTATTATTAAAAAATATGAGCTGAACACTATGAAAACCCAAAACAATAGGATATAGCCGAAGCACAAGTAAAAGAGTCATTATAAACCAATTGAACTTGCCCTTGTGTCTTCAAATACATCATCTTGGGTGGCATTTCCATCAAAAACACGGTCATACAAATGTTGCTTTATATCATCTTTCCATTGATGTTCGACTGTGAACTCATCCAGACTTGTAAGCACATGCTTTTCTTTATCAGTGATCTCCTTTTCACTAAGAGGCCTTAATCGACAAAAGACTCTGATCTTTCCTTTCATATCTGAGACAGAAGAGTTCAATTGACTTGTGCATTAGCTAATTGAGAACTTTCATGTTCATGAATTTTCTTTCTTTTTTCTTTGTGTGTGTGTGTGTGTGTGTGGGCGGGGGCCGGGGGGGGGGGGGTTGTTTGTGGCACTGGAAAATAGAAAATGAAATTTCAACAACAAAGAAGAATGCTCCCACCTTCTATTGTATTAAAATATCGTTTCCTCAAAACTTGTTCTTCTCTATAAAGTGCTTCTAGCTCAGCCAATTGAACCCCCTGCATCTTCAAGAGAGCAGCAGTCTGCTCATTCTTTCTGTCAATGTCCTAAAAGTTGCAAAGCCAGAGAATATTAAAAATTTATCTGCAACCCAATAATTGAACAATATTTCCCAAAAACTTAGCAAAAATATTGATGAAATTTCTGTCAACGGGTCAAAATCGTCACCTCTTTCATTTCTCTCAGTTCCTCAAGTTCCCTGAAATTATTTTGCAAAGTGGACAGTTCTGTATCTTTGACTGCAAGGTTTGACTCTGACACATCCAAATCATGTGTAACCTCTTCAAGCTTCTTTTCAAGCTCAGACACTCGAAGCCCTAAAGCCTTGCGCTCTTGTTCAAAATTTTTCTCAAGGACCTGCATCTGCATTTGATTGGAAGATGTCAATATTTCCCAGAAAAGGCACACATACATTTATTTTAAGGAGGAAACAAACTGTGATTTTACCTCCTCAGCTTTCTTCTTTTCAAGCATAAAAATTCTTTCTCCTACTGAGATTTTTTCATTCACCAGCCTTTTTGCAGTTTCTTCAGCTGCATGCAACTCGGCAGTGCGCAGTTTTAATTCATTTTGAATCTTTTGTACCACCTATATGTCAAACTCATCAACATTCGACATTATTTAAATCATCGTAAACCAAGCAAATATTACCATTTAAACCTATGACATGAGACCCAACCACAATTTAGTCTGTGAACTGTGTGTGTGTGTATTTCCAGATCCAAAATTTGATAAACCAGACAATTGAAATTCAAAAAAGTGATTGTGCAGAATTACAGAGAAGCAAACATATTTCTTAGGCTTACTCAAGGTAGTGTATCATACTGTTCGTGCCTTTTGATGAGCGCAGATGAGGGTTGACCCCTTTGTATTTTACATGATTTTGATCTTTTTCAATATGTTCCACATAAAAAAGTAACACAATTAAAGAATTTTTATTTGAAGGCAACGGACATAAAACAACAACATATCAAACATTAATCCTAGCAAGAACAGAAATAATTTCTTTTTACAAGGTACCTGGTTATTTGCTTCAAGTAGCTCCTTTTTGGCATTTTTATCCAGTGCTGGAATGCTAAGCTTTGACAGCTTTGCTTCCACACTTTGCTTCTCCAACAATACAGCCTAACAATAACCAAATCCACCATTCAGTAAGCAGATGGATTAGCATGCAAAACTAATTTCACAAATATAGCATCTAACCTTAAGTGCTGAATCTTTTTCATCACACAAAGATTTGAGCTTGTCACGGTCACAAGTAACTTCAGCTAAATTTTTCTTCTCAGATCTCAGAATATCTTTCAAGCCCTCCAGGTCTTCTTGCAGTCTTGCCTCTTGCTTTTGTTTTTCATGTAGTTCTTCCAAAAACTGCTCAAGCATGCATATACTCAAATTGTCAATGTCAAGCATAAATTCTGTCACGGACAGATTACAAACAAATACATCTTTAATAATGTATTTTGTAACACCTTTAAGAAGTAAGTCACATTACTGCACCCAGGGTAATGCCTGCCTAGATACTAAATTACTAAGAAGCATGAATACAGACATGTAACAATCACACAATGAAAAGATAATTTTATAAAACAATCAAGATACAACACCCAAGGCACAGGGAAAACAAATAAATAGCTATTTTATTTGAATACATAAAAACAACGAATAATTTATTCATTTTTGAATTAGAAATACATTTATGTTAAATAAAAAATAGTGAAAATAATCATTTTCCACATTCTATATACTGTAAACCAAACAGATGCAACCTTGTGATCCCATTAGTTCACATGATAATGCAATGCTAGCAAAAGGAAACTGTTGGTTGCTGTGATAACTCATGGCTCATGTTGGTTGTCTCTGCCTTGTTTGCTTCTATCTTTCTTCTATAGTTGGCAACAGGAGCTTATTTTCAGTTCACCAACTCTGGTTGCATATATCTATGTTTTCTCAACAGCATCTCATAAGCACAATCATGCTGAGTTGTGAGTGGAATTCTCATGGGTAAAACTCTCATAAATATCATCTACTCAGACAGACCATCAAGGAAATAATAGGAATGACAAAACCAAAATATATTTCAATTTCTGGCCTTGTACTGACCATCCAATGAACCATGACGCATGGATAAAAGAATATTGATAATTATTTTGATCTTTTTGGGTTCTATAATATCTAACTGGAGAGCTATACTCACTAAATAGAGGTCATGATTTTAGAATTTTTTGACTCTGAAAACCAAATAACATTGACAAGCATGTATCCTCATTTCATCGTTTTATCACTAGATTCTAATTATCATTTGAACTACAATGTGTTACAAGTAAATACTAAGGAATGATGTGTATTAAGAGGACGGGAATGTGTTTTACCCAAAGTGTCTGTGTTCCAGCAAATTAAAGAATCATAATAATAATAAATAAAAATTGAACAGCATCCAACTAGTAGATAAAGGTGACAAATTGACCCAAAAAGGCAAGACTACGTGTCTTTATCCTAATGGGGAAGGTTTGCAATCTATATATTCAGGATGAAGGCAGGTATGTGGAAATTGCCATAACCAGAGGCAGGTTTAGGATAGGATTGGACCCTGAACTCACATCAATTATACAATCAAGTAAACAAACTATTCCTACCATATAATAGCAATGCAAAATATACTTATCATACAAGAAATATAACAGTACTGTTTTCTTAAAATTGTCTTCTTATTTAATTTAGTTTTACATGAAGTTAAATGGTCTCAACCCACAACGCAATCCCACTTAACTTCGTTGCAGGGTAAAGATGTTCAATGCAACATATATGGGATTGAGAGGTTCAGAGCCATCACAAGTATGGAAAGACTTTTCTGATTAGAATCAGCCCAGACCTAATTCATTCCTGTCCATAGTCAAGAATGTCCAAGAACTGCAGGTAACCTAATATATATCTGACAGATCAGTAAATGCAGGTAATTTTAGATCTGAATAAAACCAAATCTGGGGAATATACATCTCGAAATGCACTGGTTTAGAAATGACAGTTTGGCTGAGCATTTAATTTAATTTACAGATAATGGTGGGGAAACCGTTAAGCATGCAATAGGATATAATGGCCTGACCTACTAGGATGACGGCTTGATACATTCTTGTTATTGTACAGTTACTACAACATTATCTACTGTGCTGTTTATATTCAAAGTTTATTTGCATATTCAAATAGCTTAGGCACTCACTTGATTAGCATTCTTTTGTGAGTCTTCAAGAGCTTTTGACAAATCTTGGATGCGCTTTTCATAAACATCCACACTGGTAGGCTTAGAATTAATGGACAAATCTCCATTTATAGACCCAGTAGCAGCAGATCTAGCTTTAGAGTAGTGGCGTAGCATGACATCATTTATATGTGTTTGAAGGGCAACACAAATTTCCTCTCCCTATACAAATGGAGAAACAAATCTTGTAAGAAATGGTGGAAGGATATGAGATTTTAAGTAATGTGATCATTAACAGAATGAAACCGAACAACCTGCTTAGTTTCAAACTGAAAGATATGCAAGACCCCAGCCACTCTCATTTTGAAAAATACAGCAGTATTGCTACTTCCAAACTGCATGATATCTCTTAACTCGGCAGAATGTAGATATTCTTTTGGAACTGGACGGAAAAAATGGACCTGTAGAAATTGAGTTTCATGTTCAGCAGTCAAAAAATTCTAGAATGGTATTAATAAGTTTATAGTGCAACTAAGACCAATAAATAATTGTTTGACTAACCCCGCGTTTATTAATTCCCAATATAATTCTCCCAGGCAGAAGACCAATGGGATCATCAATCTTGCGAACACTAAAGAAAACTGAATATCCATAAGGAAGTGTTCGCAAAATCCGCAAGAATTGTTGTCTGGCATCATCTTTCGTTAGATTTTCCTACACAGGAAAACACAAGTACTTTGAGAAACTAGCATTTTATTGAAAGCATTGCTGTGCCGTGGTAAGAACAGAACAGAAACACAGAAACAAGGAAAACAAATCTCCAAAACATAAACAAGGAAACAAATCTAATGCTACTTATTACCATTGAACGATATCGAGAGAGAATATCCAACTCCCATTCCCGCTTTGCCCGGGTTATTGCAATCTGCCTTGGTAAGAACTGCTCCAAAAGTGATGTCCAGTCACTGGAATTTCAACAAATCGACAGAAACTTAAAAAAATACTTTTAATGCCAAATGAAAATAAATTGAAATGGTTCAGGAACATGCACTGAACACAACCCAATAAAGCCAGGTGAAATACACAATAAGATAGTCAAAAATAGATACTGACCTGCACGATTCAGGGCTAACAATAAATCCAATTTCAACCAAAATTTGTAGAGCAGAAAGCTGTGCAGCATCATCCCTTCCAACAGGATAATTGCCCAACATATAATCATGTTGCAACTATCAGAAAACAACCAAAAATCATCACATTCTAAACTCAATTAAAATTTAAACTTCAAAAGCATTGCCAAATATCTACTGGAGCTTAAGGAACTAAAAGAAACAAAAGAATGAAAAAACACGTGTACCTACTTGAACATAAGATAACTGGACAAACATTGGATCTCCTATGGCTTCATCTGACTCCCGAAATAACTTCTTTTTAAATGTCAATTTGCAGTGCAAGATTTCTCCTTTACTTCGGTCCTTTGCAGCTTTAAATTCAGCTAGCAGGTCCCCGATGTATTTATTATCATCCAAACCAATGTACTCCTCTAAGTGACATAAAATTGCATGTCATTGAAACAGTTGTTAAAATAGTTCCTCACAAAAAAAATTGAGGAAAAATAAATACCATTGCCAGGATCAGGTGATTTAGAACCAGCAACAACCTTTCGGCACTCAAACAGACTGAAGCTAGAATATGTTGACAATTTAATAATCCCTGAAAGCTCCTGAAGTGGATATGCCGTTAAACATTATCAATAAAGCAGGGAAAAAATTCATTAAAGAACCAAAAAAGAAAGTCCATACCAAATTTTTTGAAGAGAACAAAACAAAGTATAAAATAAAGTTCCACAATTTGAATCCAAAAAGTCTAGACATTCATGATTAAATCAAGATTGTTTGAAGTCAATCATGTGCAATTAACATATATCAGATTATTTTAAAATATTAGAAAGAGAAGGGGATCATTAATGGCATATATACAGTTAGATGGACTAGCAGACACTAAACATAATAACCAAGGAAATCTTAGAAATTCAAAAGCATGTGATGCAAGCATTTTCTTTCTTTCTTTCTTTTTTTGTCACTGGATTAAGCAAGCATAAATACAAACAACTAAAAGAATCCTCGGAACACAATAACGATAGGTATAATGAGCTCAAAGATCATACAGCTAGAAGAAAAAGACTACAATAACTACCTTCTGTATCATCTAGGCTTCTAGACAACTAACTGGATGCAACATGTGAGAGGATGACACAGAAAGAGTAAGCACATCAATTTGCCGTCAGCTCCCCAAAAAATATTCCAGGCCAGATAGATCTGACAAATAGTGTTCATAAGAACTTTTCATTAAACTACTTAAGACCAAATATATTGTTTCCCCATCTTCCCATGAATTTCAACATACTTCCAAGTGCCCTCAAATATTAGCAATCATAACTGAAAGACTTGAACAAAATGTCCTGAATCCAAGATTTGCTCTTTTACAATAATTGTAAGGAGAACACTGAAGAATGTCATATTTTAATAGAATTCAACAAGGGAATCTAGTATGTAAACCAAAGAAGATAAGGGCCTGTTCAGTTGTAGAAAACATTTTCTAATTTTTCAACTTATTGGAAAACATCAAAAAGATATTTTATAAATTTTCAGGAAATGAAGACTATTGGTTTTTGAAACATTAAATATTAGGACATGTTATGTTGTAAGATTAGAGTTTGAACATTAAAAAAATGTTTTCTACAACTGAAGAGGCCCTAAGATTTTCCTTGAAGTTAATGTAGTTGAAAGCTCTTGACCACATGATGAACTTTTTAGACAATAACAATAATCCTTGGAGCAATATGGACCATTTGTAGTATAATTCTTTAGTTGGAACATTCTACAGCTAAATGCTATTACTTGCCATGCTTAGCTAAAGATTCTGTTGATAAATACAGAAACTAGCTGCTCATGAAATTTCAATTAGAATATCCTCGCCCACTCAGCATTCAGCAACCGTGTCTAGATGATATAATGTTTACTTAAATAAATTACACCCATCTGTCAGTTCCCCTTATAGTTGTAAGCCACCACAATCCTTTCTCTAGATGATATATTGTTTTCATCTTTTATACATAAGTTCTTCTTATGCATCTAAATAAACAAGCTAACAAGAAAAAGGAAGTTCATTTGTACCTCAACAGCATCAGCTACAGTTGTTGTCATGCCATAGGTAATTTCTTCAAAAGTTTCATCCAAGAAAAACACAATAGTTGTCAGCTTTTTACCAATCAGAAGAGCCTCAATATCCTCACGACAGGGTATTGTATGCCTAGGTCCAGCTTTTACAGAATGCTTTAATGCATGTAATGTGTTCAAGGCAAGGACTTCAATATCTGGATCAGTATTCACACCATGTGCCACATTATGTATATATTCTGATAAATATCCACCAATCTCCTTGCTAGGGGGCATGCAGGAAGCACATAGATACATAAGCTCCCATGCCCTGATTAAATATTGCCTGTATTTCAAAAGCAACAAGGATAACATTGGTACTCACTTCAGCACTACAATGAACAAAGATGCACAAGGTAACAAGCATTTCTTGTATAGATGCAATAGGATAGACATGCACCTTTCTGGATTATTCCTTGTCTGCTTGGATATTTGTACAAAAAGTTCATCTCGAAGCTCAGTATGCTTCAGAGCCTGCTTATATAGTTTCCCAACAAGCTCAATACGTTCCTCTAAGCTTGTTGGAGTCACTCGATCAGATAAATCAACACCCATGTACTTCAAAATGATCTGAAACAACTTTACAGCCCGACTTACAAAATCACTATTTATCTTTAGGATGGAAGTTGGTATAGGATCCTGCATGAAGTGAAAATTAATATCCATTTGATATACTCAAGAACAGAACAAACTACTCTCCAACTTAAAATGTTATTACCTTTTGGAAGCACAACATATCCTCAAACGTGAATTTTTCCCTCATCTGGGAGCCCACAGATTTTTTAGAAAAAAACCCACGTTTTCCTGCAGACTGAATCTGCTTCTGCATTGCCCTTAGGAACCCCTCCACCTAATGGAACAAAGTACAATTTCATAAGATAAAATTTTGGATGGCAATCCGCAAAATGGAAATGCAGTCAAGTGATTCTGAAAGCTATGAACCAAACTGAATAGAACTAATTGAATAAATTCTCTGTAGATACTGTCATTGTCAACAGAAGCAAATTGTTCACCTGGAATTTATCAATCAAGGGTACAGCACCAGCAAGTTCTGCTGGAATAGCCATTGACAATGTTGTCGGTGTACTGCAGGATGTAAGAATTTCTTTAGTGTATGGCTCTACAAATTTCTATTCAAGCCACAAAACCTTGAAAAATTATAGAACTAACAGACAAGAATGAGTAAGGACTACTGCAAGAGGAATGCAAGAAACTTACGGGGGTGCAAAATTGGAACCATCACTGTCATAATCATCCCCATGTGAGGCAATAGAGTTGAATGAAGGAGATTCATATCCATTACCACTGGTGAAAGAAGACCTACTGGATCTAAGACTTTGAGCCATTACGGGTGGCATGTCAGATGTCATTTACACCAAAAATGGCCCAAACGATCTAGAATTTATCTGAATTGCTCTCTTAACTGAACAGTTTATGCTCTTTCATATCCTTTTAAGTTCTTCAACCATATCATAGAACCCTGAGGAATAGTTGGAAAGAAAAAGGACGAAGATAAATATAACATCAGGCGCAAGCTAACAAAAGATTCCAACCTCAAAAGACCAGCATACCACCAGTTTTGCCAGAATAAAAAGGTCATTGATTCATTTGCTTCCACAAATCAAACTAAACCCATCAATCCCGTAAAATCATGAACAGTTAACCCCAACTGCATTTTTAAATACTAAACTACGTGTGAGCATGCGGATTTGGACCAGACCACTCCGCAAGACTCTTAACAACTGTCACAATACTCACAGCAAAATGAGCTTCTTTTCAGAGGTCCAAAGTATTTCACCAAAACCAAACGCTAATCCAAAAATCTACTCACTTTGAAACAATGATGAAAAGGAAAAACAAAACAATCCAATAGACCTTCTCCCCCCACAAAAAAATAAATAAATAAATAAATAAACAAAAGTTCCATACGAAGAAAGGACCAACGACTTCTTTCTGAGGTCCAGAACATTACTCTATAGGGAAACGAAAAACCAAAAAGGTAAGAGATCCATAAACAATGAGGCATACAAAGCCGGATAAATCCAAAACGCTCAACCTCATTAAGTAGAGCGAAATCAGGCAGATCCACCAACCACGTCAACAGAGGGGGAACTCAATGTACTAAAACCACAGAAAATGCCTCCCTCCCTCTCTCTCTCTTTCCCTCAGCTTGCTCCAGTATACGTATACAGATGAACTGAAACAGAGGTTGCAAGTAGCGCGGAAATGAACGGAGCCGAATGGACGAAATGCGGCGCGCGTGAAGAAGATGCAGTGCGAGGAGAAACCAGCCTCCGGAGATCGGTGTATGGACGTGAATTTGAGATCGCAGCTGCACCGAGTTCAGACAGAGAAAGAGGGGGGGAAGACTCTTAAGAGATGTAGAGAGAGAGAGAGAGAGAGAAAGAGGATTTTAAATATTTTTCCTCATCTTCGAAGGGAACAAAAATAAAAATAATAATAATAATAATTAATGGCAGAATTCGAAAAATCTCTTCTTCTTTTTTCCGACTTATATGTCTGTGTGTCCTCCAATGTCCTTTCTTGTCTTTTGAAGAAAATTGCCACACGCAAACGCAATGCCGTTCGCTTCTGTTCTCTCCTCTTTAAGTTTCCTCTTTAAATGAAAAACCACGTTGCCTTTTCTATTTTTTAATATTATATATCAACATTTATTTTATTTAAAAATAAAAATATATATTATAACCATAAAAAATTACTCAATAATAATTTTTTTTAATTTAAAACTTCTACTTTTTATTTACTGCGTCACGGTTTTAGTTTCAAGTTAATTAAATATTATGAGTTATTCTTACTTTTTTTTATGTAAACTCTTTTTAAGATAAGATTATATAACAATGCCCTTACCTTTCTTTAAGTTAAAATAAATAAATAATATCTTATGTAAAACTTGTATTGTAGCATTTATGACACAAAGATGATAAATATTTGTGCCCAACGTGTGAAGTTTGGATAATTTTCATGGGTTTGTCGTGCTCTATGTTGATATGCATGTTATTGTGAAAGGCAAAAGTCTGAAACCACATATATATATATATATATAGAGAGAGAGAGAGAGAGAGAGAGAGATAAGGGGTTGATGGAATGGCTGAAATAATGCCGGCCATGCCGGCATTAGGACCCTGGAGAAAAGTAGTCCAAATGAAGGGCGGGTAAGGACTGAACAAGAAAAAAAAATGGGTTTGTAATATGCCTTTAAATTAAGCTCACGAGAATGGGGGCTTGGCCATGGCTTTTGCAATATTTATTCGTGATTTTATTGTGAGGCTGTAAAAGGGGCAACAGCTCGAAAGGAAAGTCAAGGAGAGTGCTGGGCATTTAAGACAAACATGAGAAAGTTAAAGAGTGAGGGGAAGCGCTATGGCTCAATGAACATGCACGCAGGCAAGGCCCAATTCATTTGCATTAAATTATTCTCTCTTTAGCAGACAACTATGTCAAGACAAGCTAGTTGTGGGAAAGTTGGGAATAAGATGTTAAAAACTGTCGAGAAACTTGGCAAGTGTTTTGTGAAATGCCAGTGGTATGTATGATTTGGTAAATCTCTCTTAAAAATGAAAGATTTGAGACTTTAAGTTGAATATCACGTCCAACGGTTGTTTAAATGACATGTTATCATGTAATTCATGCATTTAATGGTGAAATAACTAATAATGCTGTCTAAATATAAATGTTTCTTGGATGAGTTGTGTGTCTCCTTGTAACTTAAATTTCCCACCCATTCACAGATGGATCACTAACATTTACGCCCAATTGTAGGGAACAGGAGCAAACCTAATCAATGTGAGTGAGTGCCTTCTAGCTTGTGCATCTTATTGGAGTTTTGGGACTTTTTTCTTTGTGTCAATCTTCTTTAATCATGTCAAAACCTATAACATAAATTGAGAAGGGGGGGCCCAAAATCAGTAGAGTTGTTGAATTTGTTCTACCAGCAAGTGGGTTTATGATTTCATAGTGCTTCCTTTTGGAATAAAAGAGAGTATTTTATACATAAATGTCATCAAAATAATAAATAATAGCATTTTCTTAATTAATATGAGTTATTTTATACATATTAGGTGCTTTAAGCGTTACTCAGAATTATTGGTGAAAGAGCTTTCATCAAATTTTGAATACAGTGCACATGACTTTGGTAAAGAGCTCAAGAAAATCAATTTAGTGAAGTGATTGAATCCTAGACAGGTAGTTAAACTTAATAATTAATCATGATGAGTCTTGCTTATTGTATTTCTAACACACACAAAATATGATTAATAAACATAACGAAATTTCAATTTTCAAATAAAATTTTTGTCACAAAGGCCCAACTTCCCTGAAATTAAGACTGAAAATATAGTGGACATTATCATCATCATCAAATCCCATTATCAGATGTTTCGATGTGCTAATTGTTGTTCTCCAAAAGAACATCTTCTAGACATGACTAACCGAAGTTCCACACTTTTGTTCAAGTTCTTCCCATTTACAATGAACCTTGATCTAAAACTCAGTTAGGTCTCCTACAGCCTTATTTTCATCTAAATTGCAAGGAATTTGCAAGCAATAAAATGTAAAGTATAAGCAATGATATTTGATGTCTAAAATCTAGTATGAGCAATTTCAATAAATAATTCAGACAGTAAAAAATTTCTCAAGGTCAAAAACAATTTGTCCCCAAGGGAACAATAAAAACCAAAAAATAAATAAAAGTCGAAAATAAAACTGATGGATCTCCTAGAAAAAAATACAAATTTCAACACTTTGATTCTGCAGGCGTTTTACCGGACATTCGTAAGTTTTCCATGGTTGTCCAGATTCTAGTTGATATACTGCTGAAGAGACATTTTTGTGCAGCCTCATTGAGCCCGTGACAGGAGGCGCTGGGCCACCCTGAAGTTGAAGATGATGAATCCTTCGACATGTAGATTGCCATCTCTCTCAATTTAGGAAGGTCAAATTCTACTGGGTCACCAATAATTATCTTTATTTTCTTGTTAAATAATGGAAAAGGAGGCCTCCGTCCAAATAAATAGTTCTCGGGCATCACCTGATTACAGACGGATGAATGTTACTAGAGCTAAACAAAAACGAGCCACTTAAATGGCAATCTCCTCAGCCACTGTCAATTTTAAATTCAGGAGGAGCCTAATGTAGTTTATCTACTCTGTACATACAGTCTAAACAAAAAAAAAAGTAGTGAAATGACAGTTATAATCACATTTTAAGAAAGTTATACCGTAAGAGGCCAATATGGATATCTGTAATGCCCCACATATATGTGTGGCCATGTGGGCTGATCCAAGGAGATCGAAACCAGACTCCGAGCTAGAACTTTTTGGGTAAAAGAAACCCAATGCAAGTAGAAGGTTAACATCAAACTGCACCTCCTACGGTTAATGGACAACTACTGTTATGAGGTAGGTAGAGCCAAAAGTTTATCTAATCAACCTCAACCCATTGGCGTGGCATATCCACTTCCAAAGTTTTCAGATTAAAAATATATTAGCCTCAGACAGCGGGACACTAAAATTTATGGGGATCTGACATTTTAAAAGATGTCAAAAGCAAATAACAAAGATGAAGCTCTTTATCAAAAGGTAAGATTCTTACCAGAACATTGGTGGAACCTAATATGTTGACAGGAGACTTGGAAAGCAAACAATATTGATCAAACTTACAAGCAAAGACAGCTTGAACTGTATCAAAGAAGTTGCCTACCCCTTCTTGACATTCCTAGAGCTTTCAAGTTACATATCAAGCAGTTCGTTCATGAAATGATTGAGCCCACTCAGGATATTTTTCAACAAAATTCCAAATGTAAAGCAAACATGGAAAAGAATGATCAACAAATGATAACAAGTTGAACATTTTAGGGTGCGTTTGATAGCATTTAGTTGGAAAAGAAAACATTTTCTAACTTGCATGGAAAACAAAAACCACCCCCCACTAGATGGAATTTTTCATGGAAAAGAGGCCAAATGATGCTTTAATAGTTGTACCATGTAATTCAATTCCATAGAAAATATAGTGTGTCAAACAACAAATATGGAATTCAATTCCTTAGATGGAACATTTTCCATGTATTTTCCATGCTCTCAAACACACCCTTAAAGTAATCTCAGCTTGGGAGGATGTCCATGCAACTAATACACAAGAGTTTGCCTACAGCGACCTTTTACAAGATTTATTGTGAGGTGATTTGAGGGCAAAAACGCAAGAGTAAAACATATGAATCTAGTAAAAAAGAAAAAAAAAAATGAAGAGGGTAAGGAAAAATGTTACAAGGATAGCAAATGATGCAAATAACAAAACTATTGTTCATACAAGACTGGCAACAATCAGAGAATATTTTCCAGAATGAAGAGGAAGAAAGAGCATGGTTCAATGGCCAATCTACCCTGTCACTTTTTGCCATGCACTCAAAACAGGCAAAAGCAAGATATAGACCTCTTAAATAAATAAAAAAGGAAAAGAAAAAAAAAAACAAGAAGGAAAAGATAAAAAAAAAAAATAAATAACAGCAATACCAACACATAAATCATCAACAATAATACCAACTACTCCAGTGATGTCAATAATGCTATCCATCAATGACAAAAAGAATCATGAGCCTTAATCCTACTACATGAAGTTTAGACCTCCGGTCATCTCTATTCATGACCATATCCTCTATAAGAATGATATCCATCAAGCATGTGAAAAGATCTAATGCTAAGGCTCTTTCAAAGAATACATGGTACATTCCCAAAATTACTTGGAGTTTTACCTCTTGTAAGCCTTGATGAACAATGGGCAAAACTATAGGGGTCACAGGAGCCCGAGCAATCAGACTGGCAGTCCCCCACTTCAATCTTCTAACTGGTCCACCTTCTTGCGACACTTTTCCCTCTGGAAATGTATGCAACTGCTTGTTCCAGATGAAAGAATATCAGAAGAACCTCAATGCATTCTTGTTAGTGGAAAATTTTTATGACAAATGATAAAGAAAGTGACTGTCAGTATATGATTTTAGCAAGCATCTATGGTGGTGGTGAGTTCCAAAGTGCATGACCTGATCTACAATATTTCAGGATGAGAAAAAAAAATTAATTCATAACCCATCTAGCATATACTGGAGTCCTTATGCACTGAGAATGCAGTTGAATTATGTTTAGGTCAAGCCATAAAGAAAATAAATAATCAAGTTTCTATACATTAGCAGAATACACCATATGCCCAAGTGAATCAAAGATTAGAAGGAATGAAGAAGAGAGAAAAGCCATGAAAGGAAAGGTCAGGAAATGAAAAAGATACAAAGAAGAAACTCATTAAGATTATAGTGTCGATGCCCCAATGAAAGGAATACATAATTATTTTTTGAGAGATATTCATGCTTACAGAAACTATCAGATTACACAGTAAGATAAAGGTATCATCTAGACAAGGAAAAAAGGAGATTCATGGGGATTTTCTTTTATTTGTGTGTAACATATAAAAGAAAAAAAGGAGATCTTTTTTTGATCTATCACCCATGCACAGATCCTCTGTGCAAGGGGACACTACAGGATGGGATCAAATCTTAAATGAGTATGTCCATGAACTAATGGTAGCATTCATAATTGAATTTGAAGCTATGACCTGCATCAACAAGTACCAAGTCAAATGAGTAGTTTGCACAGGTTCTTAGGCATATAAACAGAAATTAATCAAAAAGGGAATCTTGGACTATTTTTTCTGGGTGAGTTTTCTTAATGTTACTAATGCATGATGATTTTGTGGAAGGTTAGAGAGTGAAGCAGACAAACGAAGGCCCTTTGCAAAGTAACAGAAGGCATCAAGATGACAGAAGATGAAAAGGAGAGAAAAAGCAATCTATAATGAGATTAACTTGTTGGAGTAGTTAAGCAAAAAACACCATTGATCTGTCATGAAGGTAAGGAGGGCAATCTTTTGCAAAGTGAAGCATATTTTTGCCAAACGGGAGCTAAACTATTGGGCAAACCTTGGTAGAAACAGAAAAACTACTCTTTTTTGACTAGAAAACCACAGGTTTGAGTTGTGGAAACAACCTCTTTGCAAAGTAATGGTAAAGCTGCTTAGAAAAAAGATCCTCCCCTAACTCTCACAAAGTGGAGAGTCTCGTGCACCGAGGATACTCTTCTAAGTGTGCTAGAGTATTATAAAATAATAATGTCAGTTATTAATAAAATACTTGCCATAGCTTTCATTTATATATATAGAGGGGGGCTGGGGGGGAAGATTCTGGGAGCATACACAATTCACCTACAAATTACTTAAGTAGGTTATAATAATTGCCAAAACATACTGATTTCAACAATTAAGCATGCTTTGATCAATTGTATTTTTTCAGAGCTATTTTACTATGAATTTCTTTTAGTAAAAGCCATAACTACTTCGGAAATAATAATACTGAAACAAATAAAAACAGAATTCTAGAAGCGTGGAAGGTAAAAGAGTAAGAAGTATAAGATGAGAACATATTCAAGTTACAATGAGTTAGATCTGAAACAGAAATGTTTGAACCAACAACGGGATCTGCTGGAATGAGGAAAATTACTCAGAAGAAAAAATAAATTGGAAATAATAACGTCTGTGATGATTCTGTCATAACTGTCATCTACAAAGTTGATATAGATACAAGAGTTTGATTTTGGCCTATCCATGAGTGAGATTTTCCCAACTCTCTTCAGTTGGCTAGTGATAGAAGTTCATTGGTAGACAGTTCAGGCATCCAATCTCAAAAGACATTGTTTTGTTGCGGCAATATGGGCACAACCTCTAGGCCTGAATAATTGACTCCATAACGGCCTTTTTTAAGATGCTTTAGAATCACTTATTTCTAGGGAGGCGGAGAACCATTGCATATAGCACCCAACAAGGGAGATATATTTAGTCTCGGTCCTTTTATCCTGTAACTCAAGATGGAGGGGAAACTGGCTTCTCCTTGGAAGAACCTTTGGAGAATGAAAGAGCCATTTAAGCTGGACTTTTTTGTTTGACTTGCATCACATGGCTCTATTGTCACATTGATAACTGAGATTATAAGACAGTATAGTAGGCAGGTGCTTTTATGTGAAGAACTCAAGGAAATTTAGTGGATGAGCTTCTTTCATATTACTCGTAAGTGCTTTACATGAGGTCTCTTATTTTTGCTTTGGTTAGAGGTACTAGGGCGATGCCAACTAGTAGCTACATTGGATCTCTTAAACTCCTGCATTGCACGATTAATTGTCAAGGAGGAGGCTTGGAAGTGTTTGGAACTGTAGATATTTGGACAAAAATAACTTCTCTCACATTTCATTTGATAGGACATATATATAGAAAATATAGAGGAGAAACCACCCATATGAAGTTGGTTAAGAAAGAGAAAAACTGATTCAGTTAAAGAAAAAACTGTCACCTAGAGATGAAAAAATAACTGTACACCTCAATACAAAATTGTAATTACATAATTTTCTACACGCTCCCTCAATCTAGGCTGAAAATATTAGGGAAGCCTAACTTGAATCTTCACATTTTCAAACTAGTTCTTTGGTAGATCCTTGTCCATCTTCAATTTTCTTTATGAAATATTTGTCTATTTAGGTCACTTTGAACATGTTGAATTACTGTCAATATCTAGTTAGATGACTAAGATATTGAGTAACTGAGAGGTCTCCTTGACAATGCTTCTTCTATGTTCTCAATGTCAGAATACATCTCCTTTGCGGCATCTTAGACTTCTTGTGCCTTCATGTGGAGCATGAAATTTTCTCCAACTTGATATAGCTTTTATAGGTTAAGCTATAACCTACACAGTTTTTATAGGTTAAACTGAAACTTGGAACTTTTAAAAGCAATTTTTACAAGCTAAGTTGGAACCTTATGCATTTATGAACAAAGCAGTAACCTTACACGCCTTTTAATGGGATAAGGCAACAACCCTTCTTTTAATTTTTCTGGAGGAATTTCACTTTTAATTGCAGTAGCATGACAATTTCCTTGAGATCAATGTTGAGAGTGTAGTGAGTAGGCATGATGTAGTTGTAATTGATGAGTTTGATGAATGCCTTGATGTGACACTTCTTGGCGGTCTTCTTGGCTGAGTCCTCGCAAATCACCTGCTTAGGATATTTGGCAAGGCTGGCGACGAGGCAGTGACCGTAGGCGTAGTCACGAGTGTCGTCATGGAATGACCAAGTGATGACGACCTTCCAGCCAGTGAATCAGCCTTTTCTGGTGTGACAATCCACCTTCTCCTTGAGTTCACCGCAACCAACATCTACCATCTTCGATGCTAGAGTGCAACTTTGCCACTTTGTGCTACGTCCTTTCATCTTATCCAATGACTGCGATGGCTATCTAGGTTTTGTGTTGCAAACCCTTTCGTCTTCCCTGTTAATCTTCGTTCTACGACCCTTCACTTTCTCCGACGCAATTTCATGACTATGGTCAGTTATCCCTTCAATGGCAATGGTTGTGATTGCGCTTAAGGGCAACAACAACATTAACTGTTGTGGCTGGGGCTGCAGCTATGGCGGACAAAGTTAGAGGAGATAAAGGAGATGTGCAGTGGCCGACGATGGCAAAGAACTTCGCCATCTTCACCACTCTCTCTCTCTCCCTCTCCCTTTGAACTCTCTGTCTCACTACTCTCTGATACCATGTAGATATTTGGACAAAAATAACTTCTCTCACATTTCATTTGATAGGGCACATATATATATATATAGAAAATACAAGGGAGAAACCGCCCATATGGAGTCGGCTAAGGAAGGGAAAAACTTATTTGGTTAAAAAAAAAAACTATCACCTATAGTTTGCCTAACTACCTAATAGTCTCTATTTCTTATACATGATTTTCTAGAGGAACATTAGTATTACGAGCATGATGTAGAGCATATCTAGGCAAAGAAATAGAAGAGTTTTTTAGGGCATTGAAAGCCTGCACCACTTTTGCTAAGGGAAAACTTCCACTTTCCCTCTTTTTGTAGTTGAGAGAGGAATGTTCTTTTTGTCCATCTTCTTTGGCCTTATTTTCAGATGACTTTTTTTTAGATGGATAGCATTATAGGTTTCTTTGTTTCCTTTTATGTATAGGGTTTGCCCCCATTTTTGGCAGTTCTCTTTCAATGATATTTACTTATCCAACAAAAAATAAATAATAGTTGAATAAATTGAAAGATAAGGTTACATTCAATTACAACAAAGTTCTATAAAATCAAAAATATTTTGGATGAATAAATGAAGGGACATTGAGGGAAATGTAGGGATTAGTCAGTTGCAAAAAATGTTATGCAAGTTTTATTTTTATCTCCACTTTATCCACTGCTCTCAGGTGCATCTAGTTGTTTTCTTCTCAAAATTTTCCAACCATCTTAAATGGATATCGTGCATCTTATTTTCAATAGTCACCAGTTTGAGTTTATTACAGACAACCTTATTTCTTATTCTATACTTTTTTATATGGCTGCATTTGTAACATCCCGAAATTTCGGAGATAAATGATAATTATTAATTCCGGTATTTGAAGTGATTATTGAGTATTTGAGGATTTAAGGAAAAATATTAATTTATATTGTTTTGAGGAAATAGGTAAATATTTGGAAAAATTCAGGGTATAAGTGTAATTATTTAGTGGGGTGAGTGCATTAATTTTTGGAAGTTATGGGGTTTAAAAGTAAATTTCCGGAAGTGGGTTGGGGGTTCCCTTAAAATTAAATTGGTGTGTATATAGGTTGAGGGAGCAGTTGGCGCGGGAGTTCGCGTGAGAAGAAGGCCGAGGGGGAGGCGCGAGTTCGATCCTGCGTGTGCGCGAGGGGAAATTGCTAGATTTTCCAGCCTATGAAGCCCCGAATCGATGTCGTTTCGAGGGAAAGGGGGGAGCCGCGCGACAGCCATGCAACGAGCCACATGGCGCGCTCTAGGCCATACGTTTGCCTTGCTCTCCAAGCCACCTTCGTTTTTGCTATTTAAAGGCCAAATTTGGCCATTTCAGAAGCCTAAAATCAGGCAAAATGAAAGGGAAAACAGAAGGGAGAAGGGGGAGCTCGAGAGCCAGCGAAGGAAGGGAAAAATTGGGAGAAAAATCAAGGGGTTTGGGGATTAAGTGAAGTTTAAATAGCCAGGTAAGTGGATAAAATTAGTAAAAGCGTTACATGTTTAAATTATAAATTTTATATGGTTAAATTATGCATTTTACGATATTAGATTTAATTAATTCGAGCCATAATCTTATTATTTTCTATAAAACATATTGCTTCGCAGCAGGAGCGCGAGAAAAACGAGAATCAGTCGTTTAAAGGCAAGCTCCTAATCCTCTTCTCACGTTCTTTAATCTCTATACAAGTCCCCGTTGTTTTCCATAATTTATTCTCTCCCTTACCATGATTTGGTTCCACACATTAATTGTTAACTATGTGTGGCCACCACTTTATGTTTTATGCGTTATTTCTCGTTAACCAACACGGGGCTTTGTACTGCCCCTACTTTCTCTAAGAATGATGTCGAACCCAGTTGGGGCTAGGTTCTTAGTGAGTCCATTGTGATTGTGGGTACCCTCCAATGTGTGTTATTGTAACCCGGGGGCCAGATATTTGTTTATGTATGTTTAAGGATATGGGGTACAAAACTACTGATTGTCGACCGTGGGTCGTGGCAGTCGATGGCTAGATGTATGGGCGCTAGTTATCAACTGTTACAATAAGCTATAGATAAGCCAGGAGAGCTAGTACTGCCACATACCCATCTTGACTTTGAGCATATCATGATATTGTTGTGACACATGAGACTGGGTTGCATTCATTAGGGGACATGCTTTGTGTGTGATGGGAAGTGTGAGCATTGGCATAACCTAGTTGGCCGATTGAGAGCTGACTTGGGTATATTAGGCAAGTATATGCATTTAGAGCATTTTGTCTGTGTGAATTCCTATGTGGACGTAACATGGTCTAATATTTGGTTTATGGGGGGCCTTGTCATCACGTTTATGTTACAGAGTCATTGCATTCCTTATGTGTTGCATTGCATGGTTCTGTGTGCGCGATGACTCTGATTTCTTGAGAAACTTCTTTCGGATGGGAGTACCAATCTGAGGCCATAATCACGGACAAAAGGACCATATCGTTTCAGGCGGGAGTGCCGACCTGAGGTTGGCATTATGTACAGAAGTATCGTTCCGTTTCAAGCGGGTGGTCCTATACTTGCCAGTTCATGGTAGCGACAGGTGTGTTAGGGACTTGGGTGTCAATGTTTGCTATGTGGACCCCAAGGACCATTATGTGCATGCTTATTTATATGGTTTTCCTTTGACTTGTGGTTCATGTTGTGCATGTGTATATCATGTGTGCGGGTTGTGCTAGGTTATTATCTCAAAACCTTAGCCTTTGTTCTTGTTTATATTTGTTAAGTCTTGTGACTTGCCTTTGTTTTCCATCATTCCAGGTAAAGGAAGCGCCTGGGTTGGCGGGTTCGTTTAATGGTGGTGGGACCTGTCTTTCAGATCGTAGTGTCATGTGCAGAGCTATCCTAAATAAGCAGTCTTGGGTGTCGTTCCATTTTGTCAGTTTGTGGAGCTTAGGTATTTTATTGTCAACCTGTATAACTCGTTGCTAGTAGTGTGAAAAGAAAGTCGTGGTTTGAGTTGCATTGAGTTTGGTGCGAGTTGTTGGCTTGTGTTACTGTTCTATATCATCCTATTGATGACCCTCTCACGGATTCTCTATGTTAGCAGGGGCTCCGAGAGGCGAGCCGTTACAACATCCACTATATCACTCTTATCTCCGTTACCCTCACGTTTTGCCTATGCTTGTGCTTAACTACCAACATTCCATGTTATATAATAAAGATTGCTTCATAGCCATATTTAATAAAATTTTCATTTTAGCTTTTTAAGTTCTTTTTTTTCTGTTCAAAAGCTTTAATGAGATTTTACATCATCATGAAATGCTAGAAGAATTTCTTTACTTTAACCATCCTATCTTGATTGGTATAACATCCTCAATAACATGATCTCTTGTGAAAATAACATGATCTTTAAGTAAGATATGATAGAAATGGTCGGGGGTATAGGAGCAAAATGGATCCATCAGGGCCAACATGACCCATTTTTTCAGGCCTGCCTGCTTGGCCAACTGTTTTGAAACTTTTTTTAAAAAATAAAAGATACTTTGTTTAATAAATGTTGTATTGGAGATTTTTTTTATTATTCTATTAAAAAAGCATGCATAAGGTTACATAATACAATTTTTTGTATTTAGTAATACCTCAAATTATTTCTATTGTCTCAAATGTTGATAAATAAAAAGTTATAGTACATAGAAAATTATAATTTTAAAAATAAAAAATACAATGTAAAAAATTACAAATAATATGCTAAACTATACCTTAACATATGTATTTATAAATCTATTTTTTTATTTAACAGTCCACCAAGCCATGTTTGTTGCACAGCCAGTTGGCAGGCAGGCCACCAAGCTGGGCTGCCTGTTTTACATGTAGCTGACCCAACCTAGTGGGATTAAAGCTTAGGATTGTTTTTGTTCTTGTAACATGATCTTCAAGTCTCGTCACAAGATCATCCACATTTCTGTATTTTTACTAGACTTAAATTCCATTATTAATTATTCTGATAACAAATTTTAATTCCTTTTATAATTTGAAATTTTTCATAACACTAAATTATTGCTATTTTTTGTTTGTTATTAATATTGTTGCTATTATAATATTTTATGGTGAATAACTCAATAGTGAAATTGTTAATATAATAATAGTGATTAATAATATCACAATCTTAAAATGTTAATAATATTATGATAATAGCAATATAATGAATATTATACCAAACTTAACTTATGAATATAATATTTATGACATTGCTATTATTTTGACACTCATGTGAATGTCGCTCCTTTGATTCTTCATTAATTTACAAAAGTTTCAGTTTCCCTACATTGAATACAGGCTTCATTAATATTGCAACTTGTTCGAACATTATATTTGTATCAGAAATGGTATATGAAAATTTGAAGTCAAAAACTAAAGATGATGTCACAGCAGCTGTTACACCCCACCTTCTTGAGTGTGTTATAACATAGGAAAATTTGGTCTATATTTTTTTTTTTTACTCAAACTCATCATAATACAACTCCCAAATTTCTTGTTTGCCTAACTAGCATAAAAAATTATTATGCATCATATCATTAGCGGAAGCAGAAATCGAACCTAACATTAGCATTAACCAATAATAAGGTTATACATCATTGTTCTTCAAACGTTCAGAATTCAAAGTAGCAGAAATTAAATACATAGACTACATAACATACAATCATTTCATCATGCACTTTACTAAGTGCCATTACATGCCTCTCTCATCCTCGTTTCTGCTACAATCTCCATCTAGAACGTTTGAATAATCCAAGGACAAAGTCCAAATTAGATGATGAATCATCTAAGTAAGGGGTAAAAAATTCATTTTTCGTGCATGGATGAAACATGCAAAATGTCATATTTTTCTTAATTAGAGTCGACCGCACCCAACTGCTACTCTCTATTTTACAATCTTCTTACTAGGCCAAGGTGTATGGGGGCACCCTTGATAGAGTAGCGATGCTAGTCCCTAATCTCAAACCCCATGCAATGCATGATCAATAATATTATCGTGAACATATGCACATTTCATCATAGTATGTAAATGCAATCTATACATTCACATCAAAACATGACAACATGATAAAACCATTTACATAAAACCGAGTTTAAGATCGGACCACTTACCTGTCAAGCCTCGAATAGGAGGCTTGGGCAATTCTGGTAGAGTTCGGTAGTTGTGGAAGAGAAAAGGGAGGGAGAATTCGAATTGAGAGAGAAGAAAGTAAAAGAAAGGGAAATTTAAGAGGGAAAGATCCGAATACTTTGATTGATAGATCCCATCCTCACATATATTGCCCATTTATAGGCTCGCCTCAGCTGATTGTTAATCAATCCAGCTGGTTGTTACTATAACCGGTTCTTGCAAGTGGCTTGAACTGCCGCACATGCAACGGTTAGTACAATCGGTTATTCCCCTTATAGCTATGTATTTCTACATTATTACACTTAAGCCCTTAGGCTCGTGACAATCCCAGCCCCTTAAAGTCTTCCTTGTCCCCAAGGAAGGTGAGTAGCTGAGCAGCTCGTGGATACTGACTCAATAGCTGGGGAAGGTATTCCCAAGTGGTATACTCCAGGTGTCGGTTGGACCACTGAACCAATACTTGTATGAGAGGCACAGGTCCTTGATGGATTACTCTCTTGTCGATGATGGCTATAGGCTCTCTGTCGATGTTAGCTTCTTCGGTGGCGGGAGGTGGTTCGGAACTCACAGTAGCATCCGGCTCAATAGACTTCTTCAAGAGGGACACATGAAAGACCGGGTGGCATTCCACGTGGGGAGGCAACTGCAGCTTGTAGGCGACTTGTCCCACCCGTTCCAAAATGAGAAACGGTCCAAAGTATTTCGGACTGAGCTTGGTGGGGGTGACGTTCGAAAAGGAGGATTGTAGGAACCGACGAACTTTCAAGAAGACCCGATCTCCGACTTCGAAATTTCGGTCACTTCTTCTGCGATCCGCGACCTGCTTCATCCTGTTGTTAGCTGTAGCCAATTCTTGCTTAAGTAGAGAAATCATCTCTTGCCGGTCTTGCAAATACCCAGCAGCGCTAGATTGAGCTCTGGGGATACCCGTCATGGCAGGCATTATAGGTGTCTGGTATCCAAATAAGGCCTCAAAGGGCGTCTTCTTGATAGAGCTGTGATAAGTTGTGTTATACCACCACTGAGCTAAAGAGAGCCACTTACCCCAACTCTTAGGCCGGGCAAAACACATGCAACGTAAATAAGATTCCAAGCACTGGTTGACCCTTTCGGTCTGCCCGTCGGACTCCGGATGATATGCTGATGACATATGTAGGCTCACCCTAAGTTCTTGAATAGTTCCTGCCAGAAATGGCTGGTAAATATTTTGTCTCGATCCGAGACAATAGATTTAGGTAAACCATGCAGTTTGGCGACTGTATCAATGAATATCCGAGCGATCTCCTGGGCTGTGAATGGGTGAGTAAGGCCGATGAAGTGAGCAAATTTGGTTAGCCGATCAACCACCACTAAATTGCATTTCGGCCTTCTGATTTGGGTAAGCCCTCGATGAAATCCATGGAGACTTCCTCCCATGCCTTGTCCGGTATGGCCAGTGGTTGTAACAACCCTGGGTGAGCCACTTGTTCATGCTTGCATCGTTGGCACGTTATGCAAGCTGCCACAAACTCCATTACTTCCTTCTTAAGACCAGGCCAAAAGAACATCTGTCGCGCCCGATAATAAGTGGCTCTAACCCCCGAGTGTCCTCCCAATGGAGAGCTGTGTAATGCCTGTAAAATTTTTGCTCTTAATTCCCTGTCATTGCCCACGACCAACCTGCCTTTAAACCTGATCAACCCATTGTCCATAGAATACCCCTGTTCATTGGTGTGTTGCACGGCCAATTGTGTTTGGAGGGATTTGGTCCATTCTGATTTCTCATAGCTTCCAGTGACTTCTTTAACACAATCAAGCACCACGGCAGTGATTGCCTTACATTCCCCGGTTTCTGATCTTCGTGACAGAGCATCTGCCACAATATTCTCTTTTCCTCTCCTATACTGTATCACATAATTCAGGCCTAATAACTTGGAGATTCCCTTCCTTTGCAAATGTGTATGCAGCTTCTGTTGCAGGAGGTGTTTTAGGCTGTCATGGTCAGTCCGTATTATGAATGGTGCTCCTTCCAAATAATGTCTCCACTTATCGATAGCTATGATCATGGCTAACAATTCCTTTTCATACACACTTAGCCCTTGGTGTCTAGCAGCTAGAGCCTGGCTGATATAAGCGAGAGGTTTACCTTCTTGTGTTAGCACTGCTCCTACCCCAATGTCGCACGCATCAATTTCCACAACAAAGGCCTTAGAAAAATCCGGCAATACCAGCACCGGGGCCTGTGTCATTGCTTTTTTTAGGGTATTGAAAGCTTGTTCAGCTTGGGCAGACCACCCAAAGTTGTCCTTCTTAAGTAATTCAGTCAATGGTTTACTGATCATTCCATAATTCTTTATAAACCTTCTATAATATCCTGTTAAACCAAGAAATCCTCTCAGCTCCCTTACAGTTGTAGGCTTGGGCCACTCCAGCATTGCTGTAATCTTGCTAGGATCGGTACTGACTCCTTCACCCGAAATAATATGCCCTAAATATTCCACCTCATTCTTTGCAAAGGAACACTTAGAGAGCTTAACAAACAATTGGTTCAATTTCAGGATTTCAAATGTGGTATGCAGGTGGGTTAAATGTTGTTTGAGATTAGGACTATAGACTAAAATGTCATCAAATAAAACTAAGATGAATTTCTGCAAATAGGGGGCAAATAGGTGATTCATAAGGGCTTGGAAAGTGGCTGGGGCATTGGTGAGCCCAAAGGACATCACCCGAAATTCATAGAGGCCTTGATGTGTTCGAAAGGCTGTTTTATGGATGTCAGCCGGGTCCATTCTAATTTGATGATACCCAGCCCTCAAGTCCAGCTTAGTGAAAACGGCAGCTCCCTTGAGCTCGTCTAATAGGTCTTCAATTAAGGGGATAGGAAATTTGTTCTTCACAGTGAGGCTGTTTAATTGCCTATAGTCTATGCAAAAACGCCAAGTTCCATCCTTCTTTTTAATAAGAAGAACAGGTGAAGCGAAAGGGCTTTGACTTGGTTGGATAATGGATGTTTGAAGCATAGTTTTGACCTGTTTCTCAATCTCAGACTTCTAGTAAGGGGGATATCGGTAGGCTCGAATGTTAACTGGCTCGGAATTAGGTTTCAGAGGTATAGTATGATTAAACAAACGGTTTGGAGGTAGGGTGTTTGGCTCCCTAAATAGTTCCTGAAATTTCATAAGCAGGGGGCGTAATGTAGTAGGGAAGGTTACCTTTGCAAAGAAGTCGGTGGTGGGGAAGTGCTCCTGCTCGTCTTTCTCTACCGATTGAATTGAAAATAACTGGGATATCTGCCCCTTTCTTTTCATTAGCAGCTTCTGTAGTTTCTTGCCTGTGATCAACTTGCATTCCCCCGACTTGAGGCATCCCTTTAAAGTCAACCTCCTTCCCTTCAAATCCAGCGTGACTTCCAACTTATTGAAGTCAAAAGTTAGAGGACTTACCGTCCTCATCCAATCCACCCCAAGAACTATGTCACAACCTCCTAACTCCAAAATTCTGAGATCCGTTGAGAACTCCTCTCCTTGCATTAGCCATTTAAACCCTACACTCTTGTGGCTACTGTACATTTTATTGCCGTTAGCTACCGTTACAGATAAGGGAGAAGTATTTACCAAAGCACACCCTAATTCAGTAGCAGTGGCTTTATTGAGGAAGCTGTGGGTGCTGCCACTATCAATCAGCACCATCATTCTTCTTTTGCCTACTCTTCCCTCGACCTTAATAATTTGCCCTGCATGCTCCCCTTTAAGTGCATGAAATGAAATTTCCCCTCCTTCTCCAGCCAGGTCGTTTTGAGGAATCTCCACCTCTGCTTCTTCCAAGTCTTCTTGCTCTTTTTCCAGCCCCTACTCCTCACCTCCTTCCATGTTCAATAGCTGCCTTCGACATTGGTGGCCAAGACTATAGGGATCTCCACATCTGTAACACAGCCGCAATTGTCTTCTCTGCTCCATAGTGGGATTCCTGACTGCCACAGCATGCTGATTCCCCCTTGGGGGACCCGTTCCCCCTACTGCTCCTATTTCCCGCGCCTGACAACTAGGAGGAAGACTGATTATCGGTCCGGGTCGAGAGGAGAGCTTATTTCTCTTGTAAATAGCTTCTAACGTCAATTCTTGTAATCTAGCCTTTTTAGCGGCTTGTCTGACTGTAAGGGGCATCATCATCTTCACCATGGATCTCAACTCATCCTTGAGTCCACTAATAAAACTGGACACAAAATATTGCTCGGTCAGTGATGGTTGGGCGTTCCACATTAAGGCTCCTAACTCCTCAAATTTCTCCAAATACTCCATTACCGTCCCATATTGCCGGAGTTTATTGAATTCTTCTATCACATCCTCCATATTCTTCTCTCCAAAACGCCTACACAATTCTTCGGCAAAATCGATCCATCTCACCCCAAGTCCTTGGTACCTAGACCATCCTTGAAACCAGGAATCAGCCGTATCATTAAGATAGGTTGTGGCCAACGTGATTTGCTGAGTTTCAGCCACATTATAGTATTGAAAGAATCGTTCACACCGACGAATCCACCACCTTGGTCTTATTCCATCAAATAATGGTATCTCCAGCCTTGGCATTGGCGTGTGAGTACCTGTTTGTAATTGAAATTCCCTTACCTGATGTTCCGAATCAATTCCTTGTACTCCATCCGACTCCGCTTCTCCTGTAGGTCTCGGAAGTATTCCAGACCCGTTCGAATTAGGTCTAGATCCAGATCGCGGGGGAAATTCCGCTGGTAGACGGAATTGTGGTAAGGATGATAGCATATTAAACATGCTATTGATCCTTTAACCGAACTGGTCCATCGTTTCTCTATGCCTTTCCAGCTCACGATGCATCTCCTCGCGAGAGGCTGCCATTTCCTCTCGCATTCCGTCTCTCATTGCAGCCACATCTTCCCGACTTTGTGTAATAGCCTCGTGCGTCTGTGTCATTCCGAATTCCAGCGCTTCCATTCTGTTTTCCAATTGCTTGAGTCTCGTTCCTTCTGCCATCGTCTGCTCCGTCTTGCCTTGAGACACTACCAAGACCGCTGGCTCTGATACCAAATGTCAAGCCTCGAACAGGAGGCTTGGGCAATTCTGGTAGAGTTCGGTAGTTGTGGAAGAGAAAAGGGAGGGAGAATTCGAATTGAGAGAGAAGAAAGTAAAAGAGAGGGAAATTTAAGAGGGAAAGATCCGAATACTTTGATTGATAGATCCCATCCTCACATATATTGCCCATTTATAGGCTCACCTCAGCTGATTGTTAATCAATTCAGCTGGTTGTTACTATAACCGGTTCTTGCAAGTGGCTTGAACTGCCGCACATGCAACGGTTAGTACAATCGGTTATTCCCCTTATAGCTATGTATTTCTACATTATTACACTTAAGCCCTTAGGCTCATGACATTACTTTAATATCGCATTCCAGGATTCCTCAATGGACGCACCGACCTCAAAGATCGTGCAATTCACCAACTCCTATAGTCAAATCTTCTCCTGACCAATAAATCTCTTCGAAAATCAATATTTCTAATTTTCCTATTTTATCCATAATTTTTCTCCCATTTTTCCTCTCCATAATTCAGAAATAAATATCTCCTTACGTAATTTCCCAAATTTTTCTCTACCATAAATCCTAAAATAATTTTTTGAGAATAATAAAAAAAATTTCAAAAAAATTCAACCTGGCACGCGCTACCCCATGTGCTTGGAAATTTGACTAGAGCGTGACTTCCACGCGCCGGTTGTCTTCTCCAAAAGTCCGATCACCAGCAATGCTCCGATCTCAGATTTTCTTGCACCACCTCGAAAATCTTCTCAAGTCGATCCTGCTGGTACCCCTCTTGGCCTGAAACAACAACCAGAGATAGCCCAAAACCAGTCCAGTTCTGGCCACCGCCTCGCATCTCCGATCACCTTCGAAAACCTCTCAAACCAACCCGAAAATTTTCCAAAATCTCCATAAACGATCCTCGCACCCTCAAGAGCAAAAGCCCCTTATCCACGACCCTTGATTCACTCTCAAACACGAGAAATCCGAAGTTTAAACTTTGATGTATTCGACCATTTCAAACCCTTATTTATACTCGTTTTCAAAGCCTAAACACACCATACCTAGTCTAATCCAAGTCTTAAATGTGTAACACGACCTTACCTTGCCTCAAATCATGATGATTTTCTATGAAATCCCTTCCCCAAAAATCCAGCAGTCGCGGCCATGCCTTGCCGTACCCATCCAATCCCAACCATTCTCAGCCACTACTCGGTGCATACTCGATCCCAATCATCCCACCATGCTGGGAGGCCCATTTCCGTGCCCTTAGACGATCGAAAGGATGCCGACCGGAGGTTGTCCAGTGATGCCAGTGATGGCTAACGACCATGGTTGTTCTTCCTTCTTTTTTTCCTTTTTTTTACACTTTTAACCTCCTTAATTTTCTAAATCTCTTTTAGACCTTTTCATGAAGCCCATTGAGTTCCCAAAAATTCCACAATGAACCTTAGAATTTCCTCTTTCACTCCATATTCTCCAAGTTTCGTTTTACAACTTTCAATCAAAATCTCAAAAAATTACACTTTGGCCTAAAACTCATTCAAATTTGCATTTGATCGCAAATTCCGTTGTTTTACGCCAAACCCTCCTCAGGGTTGTTCCTTATGCAAAACTTAATCCTTCTCAGGGTTCCGTTTCCTTTTCGGAAGTCCCTTACGATGATTCGGTTTTCTAGGTTGCATCGAAGTTGTATCAAAAATAGTCTCCGATTTGACTTCTTTTGGCGTCAAAAATCCTATATTGGAACGCTTGTTAATGATATCTTTTTCTTTTTAGACACGCACGCCCCAAGGTATTCCCTTCTATTGATTTGGTTATTTGAGATCTTTAAACTGTCTCCTAGATTTTCTTAACGTCATGAAAAATGCAATATAACGTCATATTTATTTATTTAAACTTGGAATATTATAGCAGCCATTCATATTAGCAGTCAATTTTATTTTTTACTGTAATTCGTAGCTATTTACTGTTTGCATTTACTAGTTATTGCTGTAATTTCTAGAGAAGTTGTTAGCTGTTTGTTAGCCTTAGATTGCCACGAGTAAAGTGGCTAGAATAGAACAAATGATATTGTTACAACTGTTGGGAAGGAGGGAATCCCTTGTGGCAATGCCTACTCTGCTGAGTATATCACCTTCCAAGTCCTTATTGGAAAGGCAACTTGAAGGAATATCATATTTCTGCATTCTTCCTTACCCCTCTCTCTCTCTAAATTCTTCTAGCTATCTCCCTTCCTTCTCTCCGTTCTTCTACAAACTCAATTGCATCTTCCTAATTCTCACTTATTCGGAGTGCGATTCTCTTGTCACTTCATTTCCGTGACAAATTGGTATCGGAGCATCGGTTCTTAGCCGAAGCTGGTAAGTGGTCGCAATGGCAGAAGGAACCCACACGAAAAACTTCGAGACATAATTGCAGCAAGTTAGCTCAACTGTGTCAGATGTCCAGAGTAGGATTGATAAACTGGAGATTGGGCAAGAAAGAAACCATGAGGCGATCACGACGATGGATCGCAAACTAGAGAGTTCGTTGGAAGGAATGGAGTAGAGACTAGAAGGGTCCATGGCAAGGCTGCGAGAAGACATGGGGGCGCAGATGCAGCAATTCATGATCATGTTCACTCGCCAAAATGCGGTAAGAATGGCTCCTGATTTTCCTCCACGTGAAAGAGTGATCCCATATTACCGAGGAATGGAATGAATAGGATGGAAGGGGCCTCGTAGATCGAGGTAGATCCTGAGGAAGGATTGGAAGGAGCTATGGGCAGAGAAAGGAACTAGCTGCCTCGTGTCCATCCCTCGGGGTTTTCCATGCCCCGGATGAGTAATTCAACCTGTAGTGGCTTTGGGTGGGAGATTCAAGGAGAAAGGTTTGAGGCAGACCTGAGACAGTTGCAATTAGGGGGTTGTGATGCAGTGCTTGGAGTAGATCGGATGAAAGGGGTAAGCCCCATTAGCTTTGACTTCAACCGAATAGAGGTCTCCTTTGAGAGGGAAGGGAGGAAGATGACGTTAACAAGGGGAAAAGAAATTGGGGCGTGCAAAATGATTTCAAGGAAGAAATTGCAAAAGGTGAACAGAGGGAAGTGGAGTCAATTGGCGAATCTATTCTCAATTGTGGCCCTAAGGATAGCCATGCCGAACCAAGGGGGTAAGGAGAGATGTTCCTGACAGTCAGCACACCCCAAGATATGTCCAACCAGGTACATCACTCAAATTCTCTTAATACATTGCTAGAAGATTATGAGGATTTGTTTGTTGAACCCACATCCCTTCCTCCTACCTGAGTATTTAACCACGCTATAAACCTAAAGCCAAACATGGAATCTGTTAACATTAGGTCTTACCAATGATTCCCCAATCCAAAAGAGTGAGATTGAGAAAATAGTTAGGGATATGCTTCAACAATCTATTATCCGCCCTAGCCAAAGCCCTTTTGCCTCTCCTGTTTTACTAGTTAAAAAGAAAGATGGGTCATGACGATTTTGTGTGGAGTATCACCAACTCAATGCCAAGACCATCAAAGATAAGTTTCATATACCCCTTGTTGAGGACCTTTTAGATGAATTACACAATGCCCAATTCTTTTCTAAGCTTGACCTACGTCCAGGTTATCACCAAATTAGAATGAGCCTGAGGACATATCAAAAACAACCTTTAGAACCCACCATGGACACTTTGAATTCTTGGTGATGTCATTTGAGCTCACCAATGCCCCAGCTACTTCCCTCATGAACAGAATTTTTGAACCCTGCCTTTGAAAATTTATATTGGGATTCTTTGATAATATCCTCATCTATAGCTCGACTTTTAATCAACACCTATCCCACCTAAAGACTACCCTTGAAATTCTCAGGTCTAACCAGCTCTTTATTAAGAAATCTAAGTGTGCTTTTGGTCAAGGGCAGGTTGAGTACTTGGGGCATATGATATCCCGGGAAGGTGTTAGCACGGACCAAAGAAAAGTAGATGCAATGGTGACTTGGCCGAGGCCGACAATGGTGAGAGGGCTAAGAGGATTAACCGGTTACTACCGCTAGTTTGTGAAAAACTATGGGGCCATCAGCAAGCCCCTAACAGACCTCTTGAAGAAGGGGGAATTCAATTGGGGCCCCTTAGCTGAAAAGGCCTTTAAGAAGCTGAAGGGGGCCATGACCAGGGTATCGATACTAGGGCTGCCAGACTTCACAAAACCTTTTGTTCTAGAAACTGATGCAAGTGGCACGGACATTGGGGCGGTGCTGGTACAAGAAGGGCGGCTATTAGCATTTTTAAGTCAAGTCTTGAGCCCTAAGCATTCGGGACTCAGTATCTATGAAAAGGAATTTATAGTTGTGTTGATGATTGTTGACAAGTAGAGGCATTATTTGGAAGGGGGCAAATTCATAATTAGGACCGATCATGAAGGCCTAAAGTTTTTGTTACAACAAAAACTACATACTCGGCTACAAAAGAAAGGCATGTCTAAACTGATAAGCCTTGATTATACCATACAGTATAAGAAGGGAAGAGAAAATGTCGTGGCTGATGCTCTATCAAGGAGCCATGAGGAAGGGAGCACAACAGTCGTGGCCCTTGTGGTTCTGAAGTGGAAACAAGAGGTGCTTGACATTTTATGAAGGAGATGAGAAGAAAAAAAGGTTGCTGGAAAGGCTATCTATGGGATCCATCGAGATAGAAGGGCACACCCTAGTGGAAGGAATGTTGAGGTATCAAGGAAGAGTGGTGATTGGGGATAAGGCAGAACTCAAGGGTAAAATCATCCAAGCCTTGCATGAGTCTCCCTTGGGAGGGCACTCGGGAGTACAAAACACTTACTTGAGAGTGAGGCAGGTCTTCTACTGGCTGGGAATGAGAATAGAAGTTAAGAGCTTTGTGACAACTTATGACACCTGCAAGAGGTGTAAGTCAAAGACGATAGCCTATTCAGGACTATTACAGCCACTACTGATTCCCAACCAAGCTTCGTCAGATGTGTCCATGGATTTTGTGAAAGGGTTACCCAAATCAAAAGGGAAAGACAGTATTTTGGTGGTAGTGGACCATTTTACAAATTTTGCTCATTTTATAGGGATGACTCGCCCTTATACAGCTCAAGAGGTAGCTAGGACCTTCTTAGACCGAGTGGTTAAACTGCATAAGACTCCTAAGTACATTGTTTCCAACTAGGACAAAAATTTCATTAGCTTGATGTGACAGGAACTCATGAGGGCCTTGGGAGTAAAACTGAGCACGTCTATAGCATACCAACCTCAATCAGATGGGCAGACTAAGCGATTGAACCAAAGCTTAGAGACCTATCTAAGGTGCAATTGCATCTTACAACCTAAGGAGTGGCATAGGTGGTTATCTTTGGCTCAATGGTGGTATAACACCAACCACCATTCTTCTATCAACATGTCCCCCTTCGAGGCCCTATTTGGATACAAACCTCCTATCCTACCAACTGTGGACAGAGGCTCCAAGGTAGCAACAATGGATGACTATCTGCAACAACAAAGAAGGGTATCGCAATAATTAAAGCAGGAACTCGCAGATGCCCAAAACTGAATGAAACAAACAGCTGACAGGAGAAGGAGTGAGAGGGAGTTTGTTGTGGGGGATGAAGTGTACTTGAGGCTGAAGTACCCACATCTAAAGTCAATTACACAGGGAAAGGTGACCAAGCTTAGTCCCAAGTATTTCAAACCCTTTCCCATAGAGGCTAAGGTAGGAAGAGTGGCATACTGTCTAAGGCTACCCGTCGGGTCCCAAATCCATCCGATATTTCATGTGTCTCTTCTAAAGAGTTCAGTGAAAGCACAACCGGTAAGCACTACCTTACTCGTACTTCCTAAAGAGACTAACAAGCTGGTGGAACCAAAGGCAATTATTGAAAGAAGGGTGATTTACAAGCACGGGGCTCCATTGATTCAAGTTTTGGTCAAATGGCAAGATAGTTTGTCAGATTGCAGCACTTGGGAGTACCTCCTGGACCTCTTAAAGCAGTTTCCAAGAGCTGCCAAACTCCTTAACATTTCTTGAGGACAAGAAATCTGCCAAGGGAGGGGGAAATGTCACAGCAGCCATTCATATTAGAAGTCAATTTTATTTTTTACTGTAATTCGTAGCTATTTACTGTTTGCATTTACTAGTTATTGCTGTAATTTCTAGAGAAGTTGTTAGCTGTTTGTTAGCCTTAGATTGCCAAGTGTAAAGTGGCTAGAATAGGACAAATGATATTGTTACAACCGTTGGAAAAGAGGGAATCCCCTGTGGCAGCGCCTACCCTGCCGAGTATATCACCTTCCAAGTCCCTCTTGGAAAGGCAACTTGAAGGAATATCAGATTTCTGCATTCTTCCTTTCATCTCTCTGTCTCTCTCTCTTTCTAAATTCTTCTAGCTATCTCCCTTCCTTCTACAAACTCGATTGCATCTTCCTAATTCTCACTGAATTCGGAGTGCGATCCTCTTGTCACTTCATTTCCATGACAGATGGCACAGCCACCATTAAATGTCAATTGTCTTATGAGTATAATCCGTCTGTTTTGATTTCTGATAATAAAATTACCTCTAACTCCGTTTCAACATTCTTAAAGCAAATTGATTTCAAAATGTCATTACCCATGCAACCTACAACTAAATTAGGCCACTTGCTCCAACAAGTTATACTTAGTTTAGTTTTCAAATCCAGTTCAGCTGAACAAGCCAAGTTGCCCCATAAATTGCTGAAATCAAGGCCAGAAAATTCTTATGACAATTGATAACTAAAATCACACATAAAATAAGTCCACGAACAAAACCACATCTTTCAACTAAGTTGAGATATCTTTTACAAAGGGTACCAATGCACAAGGCTTACCGCTTTGCAATACACAATCTTCCCCTTACACTTTTTTTGTCTTTCTCTTTTGCAAAGACACTGTTCTAGTGTGACAATAATGACAATGGAAGTGGTGATAACAAGAAAATCAATAGTAGTAGTAGTAGTAGCAATCGTCAAAACAACAGTAACATAGTAAGCACAAAAGGTCATTGAAAGTATGGAGTTAAAATTATAAAGGAAGTACCCACGCTCCATCACTCAAGCGATCCAGAGCTTCATTCATGTGTTCTTGATATATCCCACCACCCCTTGTTATTGGTATACATTTCCCTGTGCATTTTTGTTCTTTCAAGAATGAGCCCAACTTGAAAGCAAATGAAAATCTACAACAATTTCACTTCAACTATGAGGAAAAGATCAAGAAGAAAAAAGTGATGAAGATAGTGACGATCAATAATCTCCTCTATTATGTTTCCATAGCAACTAGAGAACACAAAACTCAACCAAACTCCTAAATTCTTGAAATTGTTGCCTAAAATTAAAAACATCAACATATTAACCCTTAATCCCACTACATAGGGTCGGCTACATGAATTCAAACTTGCAATCATTTCTATTTATGATCTTATCTTCTATCTCATATCGTACTTAAGAGTTTCTCACTAAGTTTTTCTTAATCTTTCTCTACCTCCCCTCACAAGAGCCTCAATGGGTCTTCTTTTGACATAACCAAGCCATCTTAATCGTGCCTAACACATCTTATTTTTAATAAAAGTCACTCTAACCTTATTATGGAAAACCTCATTTCTAATTTTATTTTTTCATGTATAGTCGCACATCCATTGTAGCATCCTCATTACCATTACACTCATATTTTGCATATGTTAATACTTTTTTGTACAATATTTTGTATCATACAACAAAGTTGATATTATAGTTGTCTTATAAAAGTTTTCTTTTTGCTTCAATAGAACCATACTATCATATATAAAACATCAAATGCACTTTGTCACTTTAAATTGTTGCCAAAAATTATGGCACTATAAAATAAATATCATACATAAAGAGAATAAATATAAAACTAAGATACAAATGTAGGGTATATGTCTTATTGCAACTTCTTCATACCAAAGGACATCCACAAACAATTTCATATTCAAATTTTCTGGTTGATTAAAGAGACAAGATCTGTCACCATCACATTCAAAGCTCATTCTGTTTTTTTTTTGGGGGGGTTGGTTAAAAGGGGAGATCTAGTTGACCAAGGACACAACATACTGCATTCTAACACACACTGCTCATCCAAGACATCTGAAAATACCCTGCCTAGGAGGCCATTCAAGGCAATGCCATCAGCTCCCCTGCCCTTAAACCCATGAGCCTGATGGCAAGCAACCACCAAAGTAACCAAGGGGCATTAGAATCTAAGAGACCTCAAGTCCCAGCTTCAGGGGTAACTACCACCAAGTTATCACCATTGATTTTTTCAATAATATGACAGATCCCTATATGAAAAATGACTAGGCCAATATATTAAGGTTTTAATGCAACAAACTCTCTGTTCATGCACACTAGGGACAAATAGAGGTGCAGTTTGCTATATTTGCCCACCTTCCCTCCCCACATAAGTGTGTGTTCACAACAGCATGCAGTTACATCTGCCAATGCATCTCTAAACTAAAAAAAAGTACAACTTAAGCAAGAAATCCTGTCAACCTACTACTTCACCTAAAACTATATTGTGCGCTCAGTAAAATCCATAAATTATTTCTATTGGTTGTGGGGGCAGACCAATCAAGATCTGAGAGAGTCAGCTGCTACTGCTGAAAAATAAAAATTAATTAATTTGTTGATGACATTAACTTTTACATTCATAATATTAGCTTTTAAGTATGTGACATTTACTAAGAGTGACACTTTGGTTGAGTGGTCCTTGCACCAGATTTTGTTTCTACTTCATAATGGCATGGGTTCAAATCTCACAGCCATTATTTGAATCATTTTTTTCTTATTCACATAATTTATAATGTCCTCCCAATTTAGATTGGATTTTTCCTCTTACTATTGAACTACTTCCAATAAATATAAATTATTATGGACCATTCTATTTTCCATAATTCCACCATGTGAATATGTTGAGTGGTTTAAGTCTTAGGGTTTTAAACACTCTTTACTTTGTAAAGTTAAAGAGAAATATTTGATCTACCAATAGATGCCTTTTTAGGGTTAGTTTTTCATCACAATTCTCTATTTTTACCTATTCCCCCCCCCCCCCATTTTGCCATTTTGTTAATCTCTTTCTATCTTCAATCTTGAAGATTAACTTTATTAGGTAAAATTTATCCTTTAGACTTAACCCAAACAAAGAAAATTTATCCTTTAATACAAATTTATAGATGTTTATTATGAGATCTTGCAGATGAATATTATAGATATGTCTTTTTTTGCTATTTGTTTTTGTAAAAAAAAAAAATTATCAGTGAATCGCTCATTAAACTAATTTTCTGGGTCCATCACTGTTTGGTTGAAAGGAAGAAATATATTTTTGGCCACAGGAGAAACAACACAGACCTGTGAATATAACACATACCTTTTTCACTTGGAATAATATGAACAAACTCTCAATTTTAATTACTTCCATATAGACAAAGTGACCAAATGTAGTAAAAGATCCAACTATTACATATGCTATTTCTTCTTCTTTTTTTCTGTAAATTACACATGCCATTTCAAAACCGTGATTTTAAGAAAAGCCTACATGATACATTGGACTAGAAATAGCTGCCTTTTGTGAAACCGCAATCTATTGATCTTATAACATTCAGTCAAATACACACTTGAAATTTTTTGAGTATGCACAATTCTTTAAAATGTGAGACAATTCAAAGTTACCAGTTCAATATCATAAGTGTACAGGGAACATATATATTCCACAAAAGCTCAACATTGGCCACAAATTACATACCAAGTCGGAAAAAATATGACAGCACCCTATTTTTGAAGCAAATGTCTTCAGCAGCTAATACCCATCGTGCCAATTTTGCATCTATTGTGGGGAAACCCTTAAATCCCCAGATTACAGGGTCATCCAACCTGTATCATTGAAAAAACCTTCTGAGTTTGCACTAAAGAAATATTACCTTGCAACCTAAAGGAAGGTAAGAAATGAGCAACATAGAAGTGAAATCTGGTAATGTCTATACAAGATATTTAACATGGTTTCATATGAAGTGCTTTGTGTCAAGAATGGCATCAAGATGAGCATATATGGTTTGGTTGATGTTCAAGATAATGTCGTCTAGCCAGTGACTAAGATGATTTCACCAGGTGACAAAGATTAAAGCAATCTCCATTAATATACAACCCCTGCCTACATCCACTTACTGGGACCTCTGTAGCTAAATCACACAGAATTAAAAGCCTCACATAACAATTCTGCACACAGCATTTCGTAAAATAGCCTTCATGTCCCAACATCACTGACGTTTTGCTCACATCATTTGAATCAAATATGTTCTGTTCCCTAAACATTACAGATGAGACCAATTTCCACATAAGACACTTCATATACTCCCAAACAATAGCATTTCCTGTTAAAGATCTTTCAAACAACAGCGGCTAATCTCTTACTATTCTAGCTTACCATTATACAGACAAACCATCGAATTCAGCTCAACTAGAAGAAAAGTAAGGTGAGGAGACACCAAACATGCATGAAAATTGAACTAAACACAGTGCAAAGTCACTACGACTTGTTTAAGTAAATAAATGAACCTGAAAGGGGAAACAAGAAATTTGGGGGGAAAGAAGAAGAGAGGAGAAAGAGGGGAGGAGACGAGACTAACAGACTGACGTGGACATGTGATTGCTGACGGTGAGGAGAGGGATGCCGGGAGGCCGGGATCGTACGAGGCGGAGGAGGGTGTCGGCATTGTGAACGGTGGTAGAGTTGAGGAGAGTCGCGACCGCTTTTGCGAAGCCTCCCACCGCCATGAACACAATCTTCCTCGGTACTCCTCCCATGTGGCTAGCTCGCGCCGCCCACTCCACCGTTGTGCGCCGCCCTCCCATCTGATCTGATCGATTTCTTCTTCCGCCGACCGATGAGAGGGAGAGAGAACCTGGCTGCTGTACTTAGCGATAGAGACCAAGCTCAAGCTCAAACTCAAACTCAATTTCAATTGGGAATCGATCAAACTCATATTTGTGTTTGCCCTTTTTTCAACGCTCCATTTTGGCTGCAAACTACCCAAAGACACGACTCTGCATTTATCACGTTGATCAAATACTAAGACCCTTAGCCTTAGGCTGTTACGTGAGCCTTTTATTTTATTAAAAGGACTTTCTCCTAATTTTTATTTTTAAACAACTTTGTAACAACATTAAAATTATTTGTCACATTTGAGTTATAAAAATAAGTTTTTTTATATAGAGTAAAATTATATATAAAAATGGTTACATATTATTAAATAAATATCGACAAAATTATTTTTATACAAAATCTTTTCTCCACCACCACACCATAATGTCAACTATAAAACAAACAATACCCCCTTAAACATCATTTATTAGTTTCTTGATCATTAAGTCCTTTTGACTAATATATGTATATACACCAATATAAGTACATAGTAACCCACAAATCCCCCTAACTCAAATATGATTCCTTTTTCCGAATACTTTTAAACTCCCACGAGCTCTCACTTTCAAGGCATTGTTGTTTTACATTGAGAAAGAACAAGAAACAAAAGGCAGCATCCTGGCCAAGGCATCCCTTAACATTTCTTTAATCCTAATCGCTTGGGGTTTTGATATTCATTTAAAATTAAGGAAAAAATATTGAAAAGCACCAATAAATAAAAGCAAATTACACAAGATTTAAAAAAGTGAGTACAGGGAAGAAATGCTGATACCAATCTTCCCACTCTATGCATCTTTCATGCGTCAAAATGTTCATCCATTGGTCAGAATAATCTGTATCCCCTTCCATTTCTGTATTTTAATCCAAAGAAAACTAAAATAAAATCTGTATAATCAAGCAAGAAAAGCATTGTACGCAATCACCACTCAAAATATGGGTGTGTATATATATATATATATATATAACTACAGCCAGCCAGACATAAACTAAAGTTACAGAACAGAGGCTCACAGGTATGCATGATACAATTTCCAATAAGAGCAGAATAATAAGAGATACAGTTCCCCGTCTGACTTGCAGTACATTCATAATAGCATTCAACAGATTGGTCTGAGAGCTAAAGTCTAGATTGGCTGTATTGTTCCTCATGCTCTACTATTTTAATCTATGTCTAACATTACATATATATAACCCATGAAACTCGAGAATTTGGTAAAACAACCATGTAACATAAGAGCTAATGCATGTGGCCGAGACCTACCACTTGGCTCAAGTCAAAATAAGTACCCTCCAGAGTAAAAAGCAATGGCTCTTGTAACAAAACCATCTTTGGATACTGCATTCCATGCTTGGCCTGTCTCAGTATTCGAGTGAGCCTGCAGAGGGTAGTCCAGATACCAGGTCTCCAACATCATTCACACCAGAATTCATCCTTTCAGCAGCATTGTGGCTGAATGATTCAACTTCTTGTTTCCCGAGTTTCAATACATCCTCTGGTGAAAGTATCTTGATGTACCAGACATTGTTTACAAATGCCCTGCAATTGTTTGTAAACAGTGAGTACACAAAATCGTCTGCAATGTGCTTGTACTATAATGCAGGTGACATTGTGTAAAAAGTCTGTTATTTTTCCACAGCACTGGAAATGTTGAAAATGGAATGGAAGTAATACCACTCAGATATATCATAAATAAATTCTTTTAGAAGTGCTTTAGGAAGGCAATACAGATGAAAGATCACTGTGAGGTACTATAAGGGAGGGCTGTAACCAAATTTTGATGTGTAATTTTCCGGCATCCTCTGCTTTGTTAAAACTGGAGTTGGATGAAACTGTTTCGTGGCATACAAAAAACCCTGTTGTGACCTTAACAACCAATTATGCTAAAAAAAGGTCAAATTGACACCATGTATAATATAACAGATAGAGATACATTATACCAATACCATATTGAGTACTTACTCCCATGGGTCGTCCCCAAGGAGAAGAACATCATTCTCCCTGTCGACGAATACAAGCTGCCAGCCTGATCTCCGAGGGTCTTCTAGCAAACCCTCAATCCCGAACATCTGACCCAGCTCCTCCCGCAGCTCATGGTAGCTGTTGAACCGAGTGATATCCAGGGACCTCCCAACTGACCCGGATTTGTAGACCTGCATATAACAAATGACATGGATGTCGTTTAACCTGCATGAAAAGGCATTAGGAAAAGGGGAGGGGGAACAAAGTGCACAACACAATTTGCACCTTAACAAATGTCCGGGATGGGGTTGGTGGGTCAATTTGTGCTGCACTGTGCAATAACTCAGAAGTGTCTTGCATGCAACCATAAGTAACACTCTGAAACCCAGAAGCACCTAATGGCGAGGACATGTCAGCATTAACTGAGGAAACCCCAATACTGGGGAGTGTAGTGGGGAGTAATAGTCCAGAGTCAATATTAGCACCAAAAAGAGCATGATTCTGGGTGTCCAAGCTACAATTTTCCCGCTCCACATCTTTACCAGTATACTGCGGAAGTGACACAGTGTCAGTAGAAGTGCTGACCTGTGAACGTGTAAATTTTGATAACCATGGTTGTTGGGATGGCTCGCCAAGAATGGACTGCCCAGCTCTTGAGAAATTGAAAATGCTGCTACTCCCATCAGGACTCAGTGAACCCAGCATGTTCTGTACGGAAGGAGCAGCAGATGTTGAAAACTTAGTGCTTAGATCTGTGAATTCTGTTTTTGAAAAAGAAGATGGACTGTTAGATTGCTGCCTCTGCTGGAGCTGATCACTTTGAACCAGATATGAAGCCTGATAATGATGTTGCTGTCGCTGTTCCTCTGGTAAGCTATTAACTTGCTGCTGCATATGCAGGGGCAGATTCTCTGATAGCATTTGGGTTTGTGCTTGCAGAATATGCGAGGGAATCGATGGCTGAATAACTTGCTGCTGCTGTAACATTTGACTTTGGCTACCTGGATGTTGAAGATATGGAAAAGATTGCTGCAACTGCAAAAATTGCTGTTTCATAGAATCTCCGCCACCTATATTCTGCAAACCAGCTGCTAACATGGTTTGGTACTGCTGATTAAGATCATTTGTGACAAAGTTTGTGTCCAGTCTCTGCTGGGTCCATGGAGACATACCAACATTCTGAAAATTAAGAGAATGAAGTCCTTGCTCTGCAGTTTCTCCTCTTAACCATGCCATGCTGCTAACTGCTTCTCGGCTATCTGTAAACAGGCAAGAAAAAGGAAATTTTCTTGAGAAAGAGTTGGTTGAAGAGGCTGCTGTACCATAAACTTCAATTTTCAGTTTAGTATTGTAAGGAATGAAGAATACAAGAGCATTCGAAGTTGAAGAACCAAGAAATGATATTCCCATGGAGACCTCTCCATGATCAATGACAAGATTTTGGAGCACTTCTAATATGAAGATGAAATAGTTATAAAAACTTGCAAAGATTATTTTTAACTTAACCACTAACTAAATGATACTGACTTCTAGATCAACAAACGGGCAGCATTAGGATGATATAAGTATCAATTTTATATGGCGTAGACTAATTTGTTAAGACAGGATAGATATATTTGTTTACCATACTAGTTATTGTAGAATACTATACCTGCAACCATTGCATCTCCAATAGATTATCAACCGTTTGGATTTTCCTCCTATTTTCTCTCAGCAATATATCAAGGCAAGTCCTCTGCTTGAGTGTAATATATCACAACTACATATGATGAAATAATATAGCCTACATAAGATTTGCCTCAACATTGTTAAAATTCAAAAAAAAAAACTACGTATCAGTTTTAGCTTCTAGAGTAGTCAGGTGCCACCACAGCCAGATCCAAAGCTATTCTTTTGACCAAACAAGGTCTTAATTATTTTTTGTTTAAAAAAAAAAAGAAAATTCATCATCTATAGCTGGGGAGGTGAAATAATGTTAATCCAGCATCCTATAATGTTTTAGCATAAATTTCCTATTTAAGATAATTCATCATCTATAATTGGCACGATACCGATTAATTTGTTTTCTTGCTTCCCTCATAGAATTTTATTGTTTTTATCAAATGACAGAAAAAAATATCAAAAGAGACGGAAGAAATTGAAAACACAAGAAGTTGCTTAAATATTCTGTATTTGGCTACATTAATCACATGAATAACATTCACCAGACATTTTGAACACCAGAGAAGCAGAATGAAATAAACTATTTCTAACCCAAACAGAAGTTTATTTGGATAACAAATGCCAAAACTTAGGTGCATCACACGGTACCCAACCTTAAAAAATTATGCAGTGTCCAATGATCGAAAATTGCGTAGAAAATGTTAGTGTAAATAGACAACCATAACTGGTACCTTGAAAAGACAAGGCACCAGGATACCAAGGGCGTTTCAGTCGGAGAGGAAAGAGTGATGGATATATGGGGAAGGTAGTCAAAGGCTCAATTTCCCATAATGATACACGTGGCTGCCTCTCACCTGCAGTTGACTCATCCCAGCCAACCTACATCAGGAGCACAATGAACAGAAAACATTGAAAAATAGAATTAATAGCAAGTAAACCAGAGAACTAGTACACATCATATAATGGTACTAAATAACCTCCTTCACTCTTACTGGCAAGAACAACTTTGCAAGAAAAAATATATAATAAGAAAAAATGAAGATAATTAAGTGAACATTAATCTGTTTTATCAAAAAGTCAGTGAGGGGGAGTAAAGAATTTTATAGCCTGTTTGAAAATCTCAGAAGCTCTGGAATTGGAATTCTAATTTGAGAGTTTTAATGAATTCCTGTGCTTGGAATAAAAAAATAGTAGAACTTGGAATTCCATTTACCCTCAAACTTTGGAATTAAAATTCCAATCAACTTGGGTTGGAATTGTCAAACAAAAAATTGGAATTCACATGTCACGCTTGTTTATTTATTTTATTTTTGCAAATACCCTCCCCATCTACTCATATTCCTAAGGTCTTCTCATCCTAGAGCTTTTTAATCTTCTCCATCTTTGTGATGCTGATAATAAGCAGCTGCATCTAATGCATGCATGAAGGCAAGTAGGCAAACATATCCTTTATTTCTAATTCAATTTAAATCTATCTAGCCTTCCTTTTTTCTTTCCTTGGTTTCTAGTGTTTGATTTCTATTAAATAAGATAAGTAAGGAGTATTAGTGTAATTAACTTAAAATACTTGTGTATATATTCTCTTATATTATATACTTTTAATAGAATACACATTATTTTATTCACATAGTATTAGAGCTATCATACAAACCCTAACTCCAGATCTAAAAGCCACTGTTGGCGCCGTCACTACCACCAACCGACACCATCACCGCCGGTCACCTCTTCTGTCGTGTCAGCCACCGTCAGCCCTGTCCTCCTTGTTTATCATCCGCCATCGTCGCCTATCTAGTTGCTCCAACAGCCGCCTTCCTCATCTTCTCCGAGTGACCGAACTGTCGTCGACATCGACGCCGCCACCGCCTCTGCCCTTTCATCGCTTCCGGCAGCCTCGACCTCTGTCGTTGCTGCAGCCTTTGCCTCTTATCGTCATTTCTGAACTGAAACACGACTATTTCAATGTCTCCTTCAGTTCGCCCAGATCTGATATGTTCAGTCATTTAGTTTCCTCCTCATTCGTCATTCGAGGCTTTCCTTGCCTTCGTCGGCCCGCCTCTATTCTTGGGTCACTCACCATCATTGCCGATTGCAGCCAGCTGTCGTTCTAGCTTCGCCATCGACCAAGCATTACCTACAGAACAAGCAGCTTCAAGTTTTCAGCCATTGTGGTAGAAGTTAAGCTTGCTGCCCAGATCTTCAAGTTTCTCACCCAGCCCAAATCTGAACCAGATCCAACCCGTCCAGATCCAGTCAGCCAGAACAGTGGGTTGTTCTTTCCATTTCATGTCCTTTGTATCATGTCGTCGTAGTGGTGGGCATCCTCGGCCCCAGTACTCCTATTGTAATCGCCTTGGTCACCCTTGGGAGACTTGCTATCGCTACAAGGTCGCCCACCTCAAGCAACTAGTACTGCTAACATTGTTGTTGGCATTTACGAGGATCAGGCGCCCATCACACCCAGTAATTCCTCACTAGTGACCATCTCCGTAGGGGAGTATGCTCAGTTTCGAGCAACACAACAAGCCACTTTACCTGACACATCCCTTGCTCACACCAGTAACCCTACTGCTTGCTTTACTTAAATCCTAATCTTCTCTTGGCCCATGGATCTTCAACTCCGATGCCACCAATTACATGTCTGTTAATCGTTCTCTTCTATCTCATATTCAAACTTTGAAGTCTCTACCTCCTATTACATTGGCTAATGATTCTCACGCCTCAGTCCCTAGTATTGGCACAACATCACCCTTTCCTACTTTACCATTGTCATCTGTTTTACATTTACCACAGTGTCCCTTAATTTACTTTTCGTCAGTCAACTCACTCGTAGTCTTAATTGCTCTATAACCTTTTTGTCTAATTATGTTCTTGTTCGGAATCAGAAGACTAGACAAACAATTGACATGGGGCTTGAGTCTCGCGGACTCTACTATCTGTCTCACACTACTTCATCAGTAGAGTGCAAGACGACTGCTTCCCCACAACAGGCCCATTGTCAATTAGGGCACCTCTCCCTACCCAATCTCAAGAAAATGGTTCCTAATCTCTCTAGTATTTCTTCCTTAGAATGTGAGTCTTGTTAACTTCGAAAACATAGTCGTAGTTCTTTCCCAAGTAGAGTCAATAAACGTGTTAATTCTCCTTTTTTAGTGATTCATTTGAATGTATGGGGTCCCAAAAGACGATTTTTGTTATTTTGTAACCTTTATTGATGATTTTTCTCGAACTGCATGGCTATATTTAATGAAAACACGTTCAAAATTATTTTTTGTCTTCACTACATTTTGTGCTAAAATTCAAACTCAGTTTAATGTGCCCATCCGTGTGCTCCATAATGATAATGCTCTTGAATATTTGTCCTCACCATTTAAATCCTATATGGCATCCAATGGGATTCTTCACCAAACTTTGTGTCCTAGAACCTCACAACAAAATGGGGTGGTTGAACAGAAGAATAGTCATTTAATTGAGACCGCCTGCACGCTTCTTCTTCATATGCATGTTTCGCTTCAATACTGGGATGATGTTGTCTTAACTACATGTTACTTAATTAACTGAATGACATCTTATGTCCTTAATGACCAGATTTCTCATTCTGTTCTTTTTCCTCGAGCTACTTTATATTCTCCTCCTCGTATTTTTGGGAGTACTTGCTTTGTTCATCATCTTGCCCCAGGTCGTGATAAGCTATGTGCTTATTTCGTCAAATATGTTTTTCTGGGTTATTCACGCTTTCAGAAGGGGTATCGTTGCTACTCTCTTCAATTAGCTCGCTATTTTGTTTCAATAGATGTTACATTCTTTGAGTCATCTCCTTATTTTCTCTCTTCCTCTGAGGTCTCCGAGTTTGTGTCTACTGGCTTACGTTTGCCTATTCCTTTTCTTGACCTTTCCTCTTCTCCATCACCATCTACCTCTCGCCTTGATCGCCCCAATCTTCAGTTCTATTAGTGGCGCCCTCAACCTATGGCCCAACCAGCAACGCCTATCATCGCTAGTCCGAGGGAGCTGTCCACTGATTCATCTTCTGTGCCCATTAGTTCTTCCTCCTTTGGTTCGGTGCCTTCGATTTTTGATCTTGACTTACCAACTGCTCTTTGAAAAGGTATTCATCATTGCACCACTCTCCATCCCATTTCACATTTTGTTAGTTATAAGTCTTTGTCTCCTAAATATTCTATTTTTGTTTCTTCTTTATCTTATGTTTCTCTTCCAGAAGCTCTTTCCCATCCGAGGTGGCGAGCTGCGGGTTGAAGAAATATTTGCCTTAGATTCCACCAGGACTTGGGACTTGGTACCTCTTCCCAAAGATAAGTGTATTGTTGGTTGTCGTTGGGTTTACACTGTTAAAGTTGGTCTTGATGGCCAAATTGATCGCCTAAAGGCTCGCCTTATTGTCGAAGGATACACTCAAGTTTTTGACCTTGATTATGGCGATACATGTTCTCGTGTTGCTAAGATCTCATTTGTTCGCATTTTCTTGTCCCTTGCTACTATGTTTCACTGGCCTCTCCATCAACTGGACATCAAAAATGCCTTCTTTCATGGCAATTTACAAGAAGAGGTGAGAGCAACCTCCGGACTTTGTTGCTCAAAGGGAGTCTGTGTTGGTGTGTCGCCTTCAAAAATCCTTATACAACTTAAAATAGTCTCCTCGCGCTTGGTTTGGTAGACTCAGTTCAGTTGTTCTTGAATTTGGGTTAACTCGTAATGAAGTTGACCATTCTGTTTTTTATCACTCTCAGTCTGCCCGTCACATTCTTCTAGTAGTATATGTTAGTGATACAGTACTTACAAGGAATGATGATGTTGGTATCACTGAATTAAAGGCACATCTTTACCAACAGTTTCAGACTAAGGATCTAGGTTCCTTGAAATATTTTTTGGGTATTGAGGCAGCTTGGTCAAAGCAAGGCATATATATTTCTCAAAGAAAGTATGCCTTGGATACGCTAAAAGAGACAGGATTGCTTGGATGTAAGCTAACAAATACCCCTATGGATCTGAATATCAGATTGTTATCGGGACAGGGAGAGCCTCTTTCTGAACTTGGGCACTACCGTCGACTAGTTGGGAAACTTAATTATCTCACAGTCACACGTCCTGATATTTCATTTGTTGTAAGTGTGGTAAGTCAATTCTTGAATTCACCTTATGACAATCGGGATGCAGTGATTCGTATTCTTCAGTATATTAAGGTTGCTCCCAATCAGGATGTATTGTATCAAAATCATGGATACAATCAGATTGTGGGATTACTAGATGCTGATTGGGCAGGATCACCTAGTGACAAGCGATCCACATCTGGATATTATGTATTTGTGGGTGAAAACTTAGTCTCTTGAAAAAGTAAGAAACAAACTGTTGTCACCAAATCCAGTGCAGAAGCTGAATGTAGGGCAATGGCCGTAACAACATGTGCGCTAATGTGATTAAAACAATTAATTGAAGAGTTAGGAGTTACACAAGTCAAGTCTATACAATTGATTTGTGACAATCAGGCTGCAATGCATATTGCCACAAATTATGTGTTTCATGAGAGAACCAAGCACATTGAAATTTATTGCCGCTTTGTTAGAGAAAATGTGTTCCCTAGGGATGTAGTTACAACATATGTAAGTTCCAACGATCAATTGACTGATTTACTCACCAAGTCACTTAGAGGTTCTTGTATGAATTACATTTGTACCAAGCTGGGCATGCTCAATATATATGCTCTAACTTAAGGAGTGTTGAATAAGATAAGTAAGGGGTATTAGTGTAATTAATTTAAAATATTTGTGTATATATTCTCTTGTATTATATACTTTTGGTAGAATACACATTATTTTATTCACAATTTCTATATAACCGAGTGGTGTTTTGATACATTGTTAATAACTTCAGCTTTGTTTTATATTTCCTCTTTGTTATTTTTTCTAGTCTTTTAAGTTCTGGTAATGGTGGCCTTAGGATGTTATTTTGTAGTATGAAAGTAGGGTTACGACAAAATAATCAAAAATTAAAGATTAAGGAAGAGAGGGAGAAATAGCTTCTACACATCCCACACCTAGGGTCAGAATTGCATCGCACAACTCAAAGAAGAGAGGGAGAAATAGCTTCTACACATCCCACACCTAGGGTCAGAATTGCATCGCACAACTCAAAGAAAGCATAACATGCTTATAGAAAATTGAGAGAGAGAGGGCGAGGTATTCCTACTAGGGTTAGGAAACCTTTTCCTATTACAAAAACTAAACAAAAATTGAAACTACTAATAATAAGACTAGCAAAACACCATAAACAAAACCTTATCACATAATTAGAGTTATTGAAAAACCCTAGGATACATTATGTAGAATGACAAAAATATCCTAATGCATAAAACATCAAAAAGCTCATAAGAGTCCTTTATCTAAAACATCCCAGATCAATGTTTGGGCCTTGGAACCAGCATTAGAGTCCCTCTTATATGTCTTTAGAGGTTGCTTCCAACGTCCTCCGTCACGTGTGACCCATTACACGCGGTTGGAGAGTGAGGATTAGGTTGGCAAAGCAAGGGGTGTAAATTCTGTTATGTTAGTGAGCATGTATCTGATTTAATCATCACAAATGATGCTATATGGACAGGTGGGCAAATAGTTAAGGGGTGAATGGATGAATGCTAGTGGTGGATTGGCAGATGGTTCAGGAGGTAGTGTTCACCAATCTGGTGATTGTAATTTGGGGTGCTAGTGGGTTGGGCATTGCTCAGTTGGGGATTAAGGGTTGAGATGGGGTAGCCAAAGCAAGGATCCATGGTGGCAAAGGGGCTGGGGGATTAGAGGGCAAGATTGGCTAAAGGTTGTCTATAGTTCAACCACAAAACAGAGAGAGAGAGAGAGAGAGAGAGAGATGGATTGACAAATAAGCATACAACTTTTATTTTTTTCAATTAACAGATAAGAACAGATAAGGAATTTTAAAAAAAGAAAAAAAAAAGTTGACCTGGCCAACTTCCATTTGTCAATCACTTTTTGTTTAATAACTTCAAACAAATAACCAGAAACATACTTTTAATAAGAAAGACCACAATTGCATAAGCAATTACAAGCTTAAGCACAAAAAACACAAAGATGCATATGGACAACGGAATCCCAAGAAGACTTATTTGGACAGAGCATTTGAAGTTTAGAATATTTACCTTGACAGATCGCCAATGAGAATTTGGCCAACGAGTAGGATCTAGGTCACCTATGCCAGTTATTGTACCCATGTATCTGGATAATAGAAGCCATTCACATGTAAGAAAACAAAACCCACCTGAATAAGGAAAATATGATGCACAAGCCCGGCCCAATAAATGTCAGGCAATTAAAAAATAGGTGACTTGTATAGACTATAGACTCTTCTAAAAATGGGCAAATAGCAACTTAGACCTGCCATGCAGGTTAGACAACAAAGAAGTTCATAAGGCAAACTCTGTTAACCCATCATGCCCCAGCACCTAATTCCTATATGCTTGCTACTACAATGTCCAGTAACTGAACTGATTACATAAAGCCCATTGCACCGAAAAGATAGGTCAATCACACATGCAACCTCTTCTGTAGGATACCATACTACCCTGATCATAAATATTTCTGTTCCCTCCCATAATTATTTACATCCATTGTAAGCTTATTAAACTAACAGTACTAACATAAATGAAAAGCTAATTTACAACAGTTTCTCATATCAATTTGGGGAAGTTAAAGAAACAGATATTGAATCAAAAGGAAAAGAAGAAAAAGATTCAATAATAACCACTATAAAACCTGCGAACGCTTGATTCTTCAGTTTCAAAAAGCATCCGGAAGCGCATCCCAATAGAAACACGGGTATGATACACCGCCTTGACATATTTTGAAAAGGGAATGACAAATTCAGACGGACTAGCCCTGAATAAATATGCACATTTTAGTAGACATGGAAGGAGAAAAAGGCACGGAAAACAGCTTCAAGTAATGATTTCCACCTTGGGTTATAGAAAATTGTGAAACAGCTATTAGTAGAAGCAGCATGAGCTGCAGCAGCAAGTAGTCCAATGTGCATGCTATCACTAGATAAAACAGATGACGGCATCACAGTTTGCGGTCGAGTAGCACGTCGGATTCCCAAAAGGAGTTGATTTTTCTCATTCCTATTTAAAGGAATTAATAAATAAACTAATTAATAAAAAGAATAGTCAATCAGGAATTTACAAAAATTATAAGAAAGACAGACATGGCAACTGCAGAGTATAAGTCACAGAGAATAGATACCAAATAAAAAGGACAGAATCTCCAGCAACAAGTCTCTTGGCACTCACAAACACACTCCAGCCTGTAGTAAGAAGATGCCGTTTAGGCTGTCCTGCAGGCCAAAAATAAGTCAGAACAAGGTAGTTAAAATTGAGATTTTAAGTGGGAGTGGGATCGAAAAAGGGTCTATATAATTGGATCGTAAAAATGTAAGATTTTTGAGATAATTAAAAATACTCTTTAATTTTTGTAAATATATATTTATAATAACATAATTTTATAAAAAAATAAATTAATATTATTTAATAACCTGATTATTCCTTATTATAAATAAAATACATATACCTATTTCAAAATTACTTCTCCTATCAATTCCAAAACTACTAAATAATATGAAATTTCTAAATATTAAGTCCATCATTCATCCATCTATAATCAAAACATCAAATATTAGTTCATATACTGTAAATTCTCATAAGTCATAATTTAATATTAATAAAAACAACAATTCCAATTTTGCAATTTTATATCCTGATTTTATGCGATTTTATATCCCAGTTTTATGCGATTTTACCACAATTCCAATTTTGCATGTGATTTGAATTGTTTGGGGATCTCCAACACGTAAAATCGTACACGTTGAATCAGGATTTTAACAAGAATGAGTCAGAAAAGGCAGAAAATCACTCTCTGCATTTAGAAAATTATCTAATTGTAACCTTGCTATCTAATAACAGGTAGAACAGAACCAAATCAATTTACTATGCAAAATCCCCCTAATAAAGGAAGCATCTCACTCAGTCAATAATATCTCAAGGTACATTATGCATCCATCCAATTCTACTTTCCACGATGAACATAGGGCTACAAAGACCTTTTTTCCATTAAGAATCACAACATTTGATACCGTTATTGAATTGTTAACCACAGTCTCATCTAAAAATTTAACCTATTAGGATAAAGCGTTAACCTTATCCTTTGTATTATTATTTTTACTCTCAACACGCCCCTCATGTTTGGCTAGGCTTTACTACATAACTAGCCCAAATATGTGAAATATTGGTTTAGCGGTGAGGTCTGAACTCGGGACCTTTGTATACTCTAATACCATGTTGAATTGTTAACCACCATCTCATTTAAAAGCTTAAGTTGTTAGATAAAGAATTAACCTGATCGTTTGTATTATTATTTTCTCTCAACAACATTAGCCTTAGCAGTGAGTGAAAAGTGAAAACATATAGGACCAAAATTGATAATTGGAAAAGAAATTACCCATCGTTACAAGGAAAAGATTATCAACAGGTACAACATTAAGAACTTAAAAGTTTTCACTAGCCCACAACTGAGAGCACTTAAAAGTTTTCACTAGTCCACAACTGAGAGTTATCTCCTGCATCTACCATATGTAGATAATAGGAAAATGGTTTTGTGCATCTTACAAATTAGAAACATAGAAACAATAATCCCCAACCACATCAAAACCAAAGAAGGGATGGAACAGAAAGCAAAGTCATTGACATTTAAATCCCTTAGTATCAAAATCAATATGACCAAATATTTTTCATTATCTCCTAAGACAGATGAGAAGATTTGATTGAAAAGTCAAATGAAATGGTCATGCAGCACCCTGATCCTCCAAAATATCAGAAATTTTGGGTAGGAAGTGATAAGAATGGTAAATATCAGAAATAAGGATGTTGACAGATGTGGACTAACAAATGACAGTCAGAACACACACTAGCAGCTGGCGGTAAAAGGGCGTCAACCAAGTAAGCCAACTATTCGCATAAGGTAGAAACAGTCAATAATGTGAGAAATCTATAGAATAATGAAATACAGTTGATGTCACATGTATTAGTAGCTGGGGGGATTACGTGACAATGTGTCTTCTGTCCAATGCATACCATATGCATACATGAAGATAGACTGGAAAGCAGAAAGGAAGAAAAGGGACAACATGGCTGCTCTTTAGAGTGGTATACACTCCCATAATGGGTTATTACGTCACTAAGCAAGAAGTGGCTAAATGCATTGTTGCCTGGCGACCATTCTAGGATCTTTAGAGGAGAAATGCGTTGTCAAGGGGAACTCTCATTTACGAGTGAGATGGATTGCAGCATATGCTATCACCTTTTAATGAAAATAACATATTAGTTTGAATGATTTATTTGTTATGCATGTAAATAAAAACATACTAGTTCAAGTTATATACATATCAGCACCTTAAAATTAAAATAATTTTAGAAATAAGATGATTTCATTTATGCATTGATTGAATAAAAGCATACCTCCAATAATTTAAATACAACTCATCACATCACCTTCCAGTAAAAAAATAATTAGAAAGTTCAGAGCATTTTAATGCATACCTGCGTAGATAAAAACATACTAATGTCCCAGCCAAAAAAACACAAGCACACACGAATGGATTTTATTATAAATTCTACCGCACTTTAAAAAAATGAACACAAACTGAAAAATCTAACATTGGTTCACTTTTAGTATACAGATTTTACACAAATAATAATAAAATCAAACATGTTCAATTTCCCTTTTTCCAACTAAAATATAAATTGAACACAAAAATATCAAAACACACACATGAAAACTGACAGCAAAATCAAATGACGCCTAAGAGATCGCTACAACTTTCATGATAATATGCCTCCTATATTAGCCCCAACTTGAAATTCACAACTAAGGGCGAGTTTGCCAGGCTTGCCATTGTGAGATTTTCAATGTTTGATTTCATTATTTTGACAGTAAAAACTGAAAATGGCTTTAGGTTCCTCATTTTCATTTTAAAAAATAAGAAACTTCAAAAATTTTGAAAACTCCAAAACACGGTCCTTCAGTTTTTGCATTTCATTTCATTTTTCCTCCTCACATCAATCACTGCCAACAACCGAAATATCGCCTAAGTGGCCACCACAACCACTTGCAATGCTACTCTGGAGTCACTAGCACCCACCACTCATCAACATCTCCCAAAGAAGAGAGCTAATGGGAGTCGTCAACTCCCAAGGAGATAAGATCTCAGAGCTTAATTCCCATTCTCAATCCATGACCAATAAGCTTTGTAACTCCCATAATTTCTTCCCAAAGACTTCACTAGGAGTCGGCCAACTCTTAAGAGCATCTCTAGGACTGTTGACAACTCACTGACGTTGATGTCCTCCGATATCTTGGTATCTTCTAATGGTTAATGTTTAATAGAGGTGAGAGAGAACAACAACAACATACCAAGCCTTTCTCCCACTATGTGGGGTGGGTAAGAAACTAAGAAAGAATAAAAAGAAAAACAACCTGCTTCGATATCTTTATGTCTTTTGATGACCAATGTTGATAGGGGTGAGAGAGAACAACAACCAAGCCTTTCTCCCACTATGTGGGGTGGATATGAAAGAATAAAAAGGAAAATAACAACCATTCATTTTTATCCATTGTCTTATCTTTTGTAAGGCCCATATGTTTAATACGAAACCTAAGTGTCTCCCACAAAGTCTTGTTTGGTCTTCCTCTAGCTCTTTTGCTAACTATTTGTTTCATTCCATCAACTCCCCTCACTAAAGCCTCTATTAATCTCCTTCTCACATGATCAAACCATCTTAATCATGTCTCTAGCATTTTATTTTTAATAGAAACCACTCCGACCTTATTACAAATAATTTCATTTCTAATTTTATCTTTTCTTGTATGGCCACGCGTTTATCTTAGCATCCTTATCTCAACTAGGCTCATATTTTTCACATGTTTAGTACTTTACTACCCAACATTATGTTTCATGTAACAAAGTTATCTTATAAAATCCCCCCCCCCCAATCATCTTGCACCCTTTTATGATTTACGGTGCAAATATAAAAGTCCATGCAATTACCAAATGTATCGGCCTAAAAATCATTATCCTTTGATTCAAGGATCACACTAAATAATTTGGTCAACAAAAAAATGTCCTCTTCTACCAAGCATTTCCATACTGCTATAAATATATTGTTTGGTCCAACAACTATACTCTTCTTCATTATTTTCAATGATTGCTTTATTTACAACTATAGAACATATAATTTCTAACTTCTTCAAAGTCACTAAAATGACCCAACATAACACTTGTTCTACCTTCACTGAATAACTTCGAGAAACATCCTTCCATCTCTCCTTGATCCTCCCTTCATTTACTAATATTCTTTGGTTTTATCTTTTATGCATTTCATTTGGCTTAAATCTCTTGATTTTCTTGCCCCACACACACATCTTTCTTCAGCTTTTTTAGCAAGTCGTCGGTATAAATTTTCCCAAGCTTTTGACTTGGCTCAACTAACAACCTTTTTTGCTTCCTTTTTAGCCAAACTATACCTCTTTACGTTTTTTTCATTACGAAATTTATGCAAAATCTTGTAGCAAGCTCTCTTAGCTTTGATTTTCATCGTACCTCTTCATTCCACCACCATGATTTTTCTTGATTTGGAGCTTTCTCCCATTAACTCTCCAAGAACTATTTTTGTCGTATTTCGCCATTTCACTCCACATTTGGTTGGTTACTCCACATTTGATTCTTGACATCCAACCTCTTCTATACCACCCTTTTTCCTTAAAAATGATATGTGTTTACCTTTTAAGTTCCACCATCTAATTTTTTAAATTCATTTTATGTCATTTTTTCTCTTCCATTTTTTGATATGGATGTCAAGAACCAAAAGTCTATATTGAGTAGTCAAGCATTCTCCCATATACCCTTACAATTCTTACAACATAATTGGTCCTCTTGTCTCATAACAACGTAGTCTATTTGAGTGGGTTGATATACCATTTCTATATGTGAGCAAGTGTTCATCCTGTCTTTTAAACCTAGTCTTAGCTATAATGAGTTCATAAGTGTCATGACCCAAGATTCCATAGAAGGGCATTATAGTAATAGATTTAGCAAGTTGTTAGGAGATATTTTGTAATTTGTTACAGCACATGGATGGTGTTATTTTTGTTAGAAGAAGCCTATATAAGGGTGTTGGTAGGAGAAGGGAAGGACATTATAGAATGAATGAAAATCTGATTTCTATCTCTTAATTCTCCTTTCCCTCTCCCGTCTCTCCCTCTCGTTCTTCTCTTCTTCTGTTTCTTCCCCCTTCTTCTTCTAATCTTCCCCTTCATTTCTTCTTTATTCTTCCCCAATTCCTCTTCTGACCCATCACAAACCCTAGGTTCGTGACAATTGGTATCAGAGCCACCGTTTCTCGGCGGTTCTTTCTGTTAAGTCGTTCCAGCGAATACCAGGACTCCAACGAGTTTCCTTGGTTACAGTGTGATAGGCAAGTGCGAGCATTTGAAAGGAATCAAGACCGATTCAAGAATTCAAGTCAATTCCAACCAATGGTCGGTAATTGGGTGGGAACTCCACTGGTAATATTGAAGTCACTTTGATCGTGAGTGATAGCGAAAAGGAGGCGTGATCGAAGCAAAGCCTCGAGTGATTTTCAGCGAGCCAGATTAACATCGATCAAATGAGGAGACCATTTCAGTCATTCCGATCCGACTTGTCCGAACGATGAAGCAAAGCTAAGCGAATTCAGCTTCCCATGAGTCCGACAGAGGAGTGTCTCTCGGCTTGAGAATTTCGAAAGCGTGTTCGAGTCTTGAAGACGAAGCTGACCATTGACGCTTGGCCACGAATTTCAGTGAGTCTTGCTCGAAGTGGAAGGGGACGCAGCTTCAACGGACTTGGAAGCCAAGTTGTAAGCTACTACAACCACCAAATTCTCAATTTCGCATGATTTCGTTGGTTGCATCGCATTTGCTCAAGGAAGGCAAGCAGCCCAGACGATCCCAGAGGCGACAGTCTGTCGAAGGTGACGCGGACCAATAGGTGTTCGTGATTGTAGCGGACGAAGAGTGCGAACGTCTTGAGTCGATCTCGAGTCCATTGGAGGTTGACGCGGACGGCCAGGAGGTCGTGAATGGAGTGGGTGTTGCGATTTGGACTCGGGTGTAGGTGTAGCGATTGATCTGGCAGTGGATTCTGGTGATTTTGGAATCAGAAGCGATTCTAAATTGGGTTGGAGCCTTGGACGGTGATTGGTGGAATGTGGCAAAGATAGCCAGGTGAGTTTCGACTGATTCTACGCTATTACTTTTCAACGTGATTAATTCTCAAAACAGGAGTCTCAATTTAAATTGTGGAGGAGGCATGGAAGCTACGAGTAAGGCGGGCGGTCTAAATTGAAAGTAAAAGCAAGACAAGTGACTGCCATTGAACTAGACAGTGGGTGCGGTGACTTCCGACCTGAATCCGAAAAATTATAGCAATCGCATGGGAGATGACTAATATTGGAGGCAAATTTGGAGCAGCCAATTATAAATCAGTAAGCAATACTAGAAGGGGAAGCTATGGGGAAAAAAATCAGAGGTGGATTCTGCTTGAGAAGCAGATTCTTCCAATTTATTCTGCCCGTTGATTGTTGGTGTTTTAGGCTGTGAGCAAAGGAAACAAAAGGTAGATTTTGGCTGAAAATTTTTGGCTAACTTGTTTGAAGAAGAGCAGCATGTATATAGCTCCTTGGTCTTCAAAGTATGTTTTGGTGAAAAGGCAACCAAGGGGAACAGTGAATATATGAGACCATTAGAGTCTCAATTGCAGCAGGAGAAAGCTTCCTTTTCAGCTAGAAGAGAGTCTCAATGGCAGCCAAAGAAGGCTGCATTTTCAGTTGGCAGCAACAAGGAACAAAAGAATGGAGTCAGCCAATTGGACAAAGGAACCAGCAGTGGGTTTGATGAAGAGTGCAAGGAATTCGTTCGAATGTTTTGCGAGAAGTTGCAAGAGTTTGCAATGATACTATCTAAGAAGTATCAATACAATTTTCCGGTAGAATATTTTGATGACTATCATGGAAGTTTTAACAAGGAAGAATTCCTTGAAATGGAGGAGCCGAAGGAGAAGTCAAGATTATGGAAGAGCGATTCATTGCTTACCTCCAATATGGAGTGGAAGAAGGGTACCAGTTTCAGCAAAACTACCAAGGAGGAATGCAACATCAGTGATGAAATTGGTGGTGAATGGCATTATTCAAAAGGAATCTATGCAGTGTTCTAAAAGGCGCTAGGCGCTAGTCGGGCGCCCGACTGGGGCCTAGCACCTAGGGCGCCTAGGCGGCAACTTGGAAATAGTGTTTTTTTTTTAAATTTTTTGATGCAATTTGATATCAAGTAAACCAAAGTTAGAATAATAAGTGAAATAATGAATTTAAACATTAAAAAACTTTAAAAACAAACTGTTGTAGATACTGTTACTGATGCTTGAAGGCGGCGAACTGAGAGAGAAAAGGGCTCGGCGGTGGCAGAACACAGAGGAGAGGCGGTCGTCGACGAGGGACGCGGTCGGCGGCCGGTGAGAGAGGCGGTGCGGTGGCCGGTGAGAGAGGCGACCAGAGAGGTTGCTCGGTGAGAGAGGTGGTGCGGTGAGAGAGGCGGCCAAACAGGTTGTCGTTCTAGCGAGCAACGGCGGCGGGTCCGGCGACGGCGAGGAGGGGAGCAACCGGCGACGCACCAAGATGAGACAACGAGAGGCGAGAGAGAGAGGAGGGGGGGAAATCTAAAAACGAAATGAAATGTAAACCCTAAAAACGATCTATGCGCTTAGCTGAAGAAAAGTGTGGGGGGCGGAGGCCTAGGCGGTGGCCGCCTAGGGCTGCGACTGGCGGCTAGGCGGCTGCCTCGGCCGCCTAGGCGCGCCTGGAACCGCCTAGTCGGGGGGCCACCTAAATGGGCCGCCTCCCCCAAAAGCGCCGCGGCTGGAGGCCGCCCAGCCCGAGTTTTAGAACACTGAATCTATGATGAACAGATTGATAAGGAAGTAAAGGCAAAGGGACAATCTGAAATTGTTGAAAGAAAGGTCCAAATAGAGGGGAATTGCAGCCAACAAAAGGGAAAAGAAGTTCTCGTGGTGATGATTTTGGGATTCTGCAACAAAAGTAGTCCAACTTTAAGGAAGAAGGGGAAGAGGAAGAAGAGGAGGAGGAAGAAGAGAGTGAGAAAAAGGAATTGGAGGATGACACTCAATCAATTGACAGCCTCTCAAGCACTCTTACTAGTGCTGAAACGCTTGGCCAGGTGTCAATTAATGAGCAATCGTTGGCTGGAAGTGAAGTTGCAGCATCTCCTAATGTTAATACTCTCAAACAACCTTGGTATGAGTATTCAAGGAAAGAATACAAACCTCCATTGCTGCATTTTGAGGCTGCTGTTGATATTTCTGCAGCAAAACATGGTTGCAGGATGAATGGATCGACTTCAAATATTCCAAAGAGTACTGGGGCATCTTTTGCCACATCATTCTCTACTCAATCTGGTATTGCATTACCTGTTTTTCATCATGCAGGAACCATTCAAGGAGTTCAACAGCCTGCTGGGAGTTTTTCTAGTGGATGTTTACCCTCAAACAATCTCCCTATTGCTCTTTCTCAGATATCTAATGGCAGCTCACATGATCATTCAAGGGGGCAGGACACATTCGCTGAAGAAAGAGATGTTGATTTCTCTTTCAGCCAAGGGAATTTTTCTGTGAGTTATGATCATGAAAGTAGTCCTCTTGACCAGCAGCAAATTCAAAGGGGTGAGGAATTTTGGAGGCCGGTTGTAGCTGGAAAAAAACTAAGGGAGGTAGCTGAAGAAGTTGTAGGTTTTGCTGAAGGGAACAAAATTCCAGCTGTTGTATTGGTTCCTCCTCCTGTTGGAAAATTCAAATGCTGGTCTATTGCATTGATTGATGAACAGATGGTTGAAGTCGATGTGGCAGCAAGTTATGATGTTGTTACGGTTGAGGAAAAAGAAAGGAGGAAAAAGTCTAGAAGGATAAAGAAGGAAAGAAGCATTAAACTGATAGAGAAAGCTGGAATTGGATGAAAATGAATGGCTCAACATAATAAGTTTCTTGGGAACAAAAAACTTTTCAAGGAGAGGAATTGTCATGACCCAAGATTCCATAGAAGAGTATTATAGTAATAGATTTAGCAAGTTGTTAGGAGATATTTTGTAATTTGTTACAGCACATGGATGTTATTTTTGTTAGAAGAAGCCTATACAAGGCTGTTGGTAGGAGAAGGGAAGGAGATTATGGAATGAATGAAAATTTGATTTCTATCTCTTAATTCTCCTTTCCCTCTCCCGTCTCTCCCTCTCGTTCTTCTCTTCTTCTGTTTCTTCCCCTTTCTTCTTCTAATCTCCCCTTTCATTTCTTCTTTATTCTTCCCCAATTCCTCTTCTGACCCATCACGAACACTAGGTTCGTGACAATAAGTTGTGGCAAAATCCAAAGTAGCTTTACCCTCATAATTTATTTACCCAAATCCATAACCTCAATATGCATCTCTATACCTATAAGGCGGTGGGACAGGATAATATACCAATAGAAGCATGGAAATACATGGGAGAAGAGAGCATCTCTTGGCTAACGAAATTATTTAACGCAATTCTTAAATCAAAAAAAATGTCAGATGAGTGGAGGAAGAGTACTTTGGTCCCTATATATAAGAACAAAGGAGATGTTCAAAATTGTGAAAATTACAGAGGAATTAAGTTAATGAGCCATACCATGAAACTCTGGGAGAGAGTAATAGAGCAGAAGCTTAGAAAAAAAACAGAGGTCTCGGAAAATCAGTTTGGTTTCATGTCTGGTAGGTCAACAATGGAAGCTATATACCTACTGAGGCGCCTAATGGAAAGGTATTGGAATCATCAGAATGACCTACATATGGTGTTTATAGATCTAGAAAAGGCTTATGATAAGGTCCCTAGAGAAGTATTATGGAGGGTTTTAGAGAAGAAAGGAGTCTGAATAACCTATATACAAGCTCTTAAGGACATGTATCATGGTGCAGAGACAAGGGTCAGAACATGCGGAGAGGATATTGAACCGTTTAAAATTACAATAGGATTGCATCAAGGTTCAGCACTAAGTCCATACTTATTTACTTTAGTAATGGATGAACTCACTAAAGATATTCAAACAAAGGTATTATGGTGTATGCTATTGCATACGATATAGTGTTGGTGGATGAAACAAAAGGAGTGAACACTAAGCTTGAATTATGGAGAAACAATTTAGAATCTAAGGGATTTAAATTAAGCAGAAAGAAAACATAATATATGGAATGTAAATTTAGTAAGAATGCAAGAGTGGAGGATGTTATAATAAAATTAGAATACCAAATCTTACAAAGAAAAGACCATTTTTGATATTTGGGATCAGTGATTCAAAAAGATGGAGAAATTCACGAGGATGTCACACATAGAATTAAGGCAGGTTGGCTAAAATAGAGAAATGCATCAGGGGTGTTATGTGATGGTAAAATCCCATTAAAACTGAAAGAAAAATTCTATATGACAGTTATAAGAACAGTTTTGTTGTACGGCTCAGAATGTTGGGCAGTCAAATACCAACACGAGCAAAAGACGAGCGTAGCGGAGATAAGGATGTTAAGATGGATGTGCGGCCATACAAGAAAAGATAAAATTAGAAATGAAGTTATTCGTAATAAGATAGGAGTAGTGCCAATAGAGGAGAAGAAGAGAGAGACTAGACTAAGATAGTTTGGTCATGTGAGAAGGAGACCAAGAGACGCTCCTGTGAGAAGAGTTGATGAAATGGAACAATTAATCAAAAAAAGAGATAAAGACAGACCTAAGAAAACTTTGAGAAAGACACTAAAGTTTGATATGAAGTGTATGGACCTCAATGAAGATATGACAAAAGATAGAAATACATGGAAATCTAGAATTCATGTAGCCGACCCCACATAGTGGGATAAAGGCTGGATATGTTGTTGTTGTTGTTGTTTTTCTCCTCTCCTAACTTAACACTATTCATAGTACTTCTCTTAGAAAAACTTTAACTACAATAACCCCCATTCCATTCTTTATACAATCCATCCTTGAGTAACAAAGTTTACATCTAGATTCTGTCAATATTTAAGCCTTATCTCCAACCCATCTCGTATCTTGGAGGCATATAATATTAATCTGTCTCCTAGCCACCACATCTATCATAGATTTTCCTATCGAAGTCCCAATATTCCATGACTTAACCCTTAATCTATGATCTTGGACCAGCTTTTTTACTCGCATTCGTGCATAAAAATGCAAAAACCTTTGCAAATTTGACACCACATCTGATCATTGATGCAGCAACTCTAGCTCATTTGTCACTACACACGAGCAATGTAGTGTGTCACTAAGAAGGGTTATGCCCCAATGTTTGAGAGAATACAAAAATAAAAGAATCAAATACAAAACAAAAAATAATCAAAAATTGTCAAACATGTCAATTGTCATTTTTGTAAATGAAAACCAAAATTGAACACAAAAAATTAGAAATGAAAACTAAAAACTGAAAGTTAATTCAATCTGACCTTAAGAAACAAAATTGGTCTGAGAGAGGAGTCCAAGAAAGATAACTACCAACCTTGAGATACTAAAATTCCATCTCACATAAAACTACAAGCAAGCAACGAAGACTCACAGTTTAACATTCCAAATTGTAAAGACAGGTAGGGCAATAGGCAACCTAGGGCACAAAGATAACCGAGAGCGAGAAAAGAAATGCTCCCGTGAAATTCTTTTTACTAAAGGTAAATATGAAATCAGCCTTACAAGAGAAAAGGCTTGCTGAGTTTATATACTTACAAGCCTAAGCCACTTATGCTAATCATCGCCTAACTACTTAACAACAAATACAACTAACTAAACAGCAACTAAATAGATAAAGCAAGCTGAAACAAGTAACATGTTCTTCTACATTCCCCCTCGAATCAGACTTCCTCTTGGATATTTCCTTGTCTGATACGCTGCATGAATCAAGAATAATAGGGGACTTCTGCATATGAAATTTGTTGCACATAAACTTGAATCTGCTCCTCGACAATCCTTTAGTAAACACATCAGTTACTTGATGAGTAATAGGCACATATCTAATTTCTACTTCATTCTTCTCCACCTTCTCTCGAATAAAATGCACATTAATTTCAATGTGCTTGGTACGAGAATGAAACACCGGGTTCTTAGCAATCCTTTTGGCTGCCAAATTATCACTCCAAACGACTGGAGTATGAACACATGAACACCCCAACTCACCAAATAACGATTTCAGCCATAACACCTTTGTAACACTTTGGGCAATGGCCCTATACTCAGCTTCCCCAACTGATCTTGCAACCACAGACTGCTTCTTGAAACTCCAAACAAGTAGATTGTTACCAAGAAAAGCACACACCTCGCTTGTTGACCGCCTAGAAACTTTACAACCAGCATGATCAACATCGGTGTATACAACTAGGGATAAATCTATACACCGAGGGGTAAATCTATAGGAGAGGGAGAAAAGAATAGATCCAAACCAAGGGTACCCTTAAGATATCGAAGCAGCCGCTTACATGCTAGCCAATGTTGCTACTTAGGATCAGACAAAAATTGACTTAACTTGTTCGCTCCAAAAGCTATATCCAATCTGGTATAAGTTAGATACTACAAAGATCCAATAATCGTCTGATATAAAGATGGATTGACAAAAGACTCACCCTCATTAGTTAGGGACACAGCAGGATTAACAGGGGTGTCACAAGGCTTGCAATCCTTCATAGCAGCCTTCTTCAACAAATCTAAAATGTACTTGGACTCAGTAGGATAGATACCACTATGATCTCTATATACTTCAAACCCTAGGAAATAGTTGACAGAACTAAGGGTTTTAAGAGCGAAAGTGTGTATCTAGATCATGAATACATGCTTGTAGAGCTGAAGAATCAGAACCCGTAACCAAAATATCATCAACATAAACCAAGATGAAGAGCACATATGTAGGAGTCCATTTTATGAATAAAGAGGCATCAAACACAGCCCTTGAAAAACCCCAAGACTGAAGTGCACCACTTAATTTCGTGTACCAAGCTCTAGGAGCTTGTTTTAGTCCATAGAAGGACTTTTTTAGCCTACATACATGAGAGGAAAACTGGGAATGAACAAAACCCTCAGGCTGAGACATAAAAACTTCCTCCACAAGATCATCATTTAGAAATGCATTGTTGACATCAACATGTTGTATGTCCCATCCAAAAGTTACTACTAATGAGAACAACACTCTAATAGTAGGTGCTTTAATGACAAGGCTGAAAGTTTCAACATAGTCAATTCTCGGGTTTTGAAGAAAACCTTTTGCAACTAGGCGAGCCTTGTGCTTTAGAATAGTCCCATCAGAGTTATACTTGATTCTAAACACCCATTTACAGCCGATTTGATTCATGTCTTTAGAAAATAGAACCAACTCCCACGTATTATTTCTCTATAAAGCGAAAAACTCTTCCTCTATAGCCTTAACCCATCGTGAGCCTAATAAAGCCTCATGAATTGTGCTAGGTTCTAAAGAACTTACTAAGACATGAGAAGAGGTGGTTAAAAGTTGTTTAGCCTTGGACCTGGTAAGCATGGGATGAACAAAGGGAGCTGGAACAGCTTTGTGTTTAGGTATAGGGGCAACAAATCTAGGTGTTGTAGACTGTAAGTGTTGGGCATTTGGAGCAATAGAAACCAGACCAAGAGAGGAGTTTAGAGAATTAGCAGAAACTGGTGTTTGACACAAAAAGAATAGAAGGTTGTGCTACTTGAGAAGCAAGAGAAATGGAAGAATGTAAAGGAAGGGACTAAAAGAACAAAGTGGAGGAACTGCTCGGCACTGACTGTGGTGAAAAGGGAGAAAACAATATGAGATATGGAAACTCATCAGGATTAAACCGCACATGTCTAGAGACATAAACCCTTCCCGAGAGATGCAAACACATGTAACCAGCTTGTGCGTGGCTATATCCAAAAAATATGCACTTAGCGGTATAGAAATCAAACTTGTGCTTGTTATAGTGTCTCAAGTAAGAAAAGCAAACACATCTAAATGGTTGCAACAATAGGTAATTTGGTTCTTTATGATAGAGAAGTTCTAAGGGGGTATGAAAATTAAGAGAAGAGGATGGTAGCAAATTGTTGGCGATAGCAATCCTAAGAGTCCTATCTATTAAAGGGAGATTTTTATCTTTATTTTCTCTTAATATTTATCAATGTATATTATCGGTTTCTTATTTCTATTTTATTGTTTTTTGTAATCAGATATCTTCCTACAAATTAGGAGAGATATTAGGGAGTGGTATTAAAGTAGGAGTCTTTAGGGTTCAAGAGTGTACGACTATAAGAAAGCTCTTGTATCAATTTTATAAACAATGAATTAGATTGATTTCTTCTACATGGTATCAAAGCCTCGTTAATAGGCTGATACAGTAAACCCTAGTGCCTTCATTGCACAACTTTAAGCGCCTTCATTGCACAGTCACTGTTCATCACCATCACCGTCACTGTTCACGTAAGAAACGCGTCTGTCCGGCCACCGCCTTCCAGCACCGCCACCACAATTGGGTTTGCCGTTCTCAGATCAGCCGACCACCGGAGAACCACCGCCATCGGAGTTCTCACGCGCCCCCACGCGCCGCTGTCAGTTCACTTCCGACTCCACGCGCCGGCGCGTGAAAGAGCGTTTGCAGCCCTTTCGCCTCCAGCTGCTCCAGATCTGATCGCCAGCGTCTCTCTAGCCCATCCCTGGTGCCAAAATCTTCCGTTGCTAAGTGCTTCCTCCTTCCATTGCGCCTGACTTCATTGCAGATTTTTTCCTTCTTCTCGGAAGCCTTTGACAATATGACAGAGACATCCCCTGCATCCTCCATTCCTTCTCCTAGCATAATCAGAGATCTAAATCCGGTAGACTCTACTCCTATGGCTGTCGAATTGCCAACTCTTCATCAATCCTACCGATTAGATGGTAGGAATTATCTTCAGTGGGCTCAACTGGTCAAAACTCTCCTCAAGGGCCGAAGCAAAGGAAGTCACTTGACAGCAGATCCACCAAAAGAAGAAGACCCATCCTTCATAGCATGGGATGTGGAAGACTCAAGAATTCTGTCATGGCTGTGGAGTACAATGCAGATGAATAGAAATTAGATTGGTAGTCAAATTTGGGACACAAAGAGCATGACTAAGGGTTAAAGAAGGGCTGATTTGAATGGTACCTGTTCCGGTAATAGGGACTGATATACCATTTGCAATGGTGATTTGTTTGGCAGTGGTAAGGGGCTCATAGGTCTCAAAAAATTTTGGATTAGGTGTCATGTGATCCGTGGCTCCCGAATCAAGGATCCACATGTTATCCCTATCAATTTTTGAAACTGAAAAAGAACAATTGGTTAGAGATATACCTTGCTGATCAGTGGAGCATGAAGCTCCATCTTGGAAAGTTCTTAGGAAGGCTTTTAGTTTGCTAAGTTCTTCAACATTTAACAGCTTTAGATCAGCCTCTGTTGGCTCTTTTGGCTCTTCTTTTCCACCCTTTTCTTCCGGATCCTTGCTTGAAAGATAACTTTGAGATCTCATATTCTTGAATCCTCCAATCTTCTTCAACACAGCCTCCTTTCCATGTAATTTAAAACAAGTTTCCCTGGTATGCCGGGGCTTCTTGCAATGAGTACACCATTGTCCTTCTCGACTTGTATTCCTTGTTTGGGTGACTGATCTCCCAAACCTCATCCCATCTCCCTCTTTGTTTTTGATAAAGAGGGCTGATCCTTCAGGACTATAATCAGTAAGCATCGCAGTTCTTCTATTTTCCTCACTTCGAATGATGGAAAAAACCTCATTTAGGCTAGGAAGTTTGTCCTTACCTAGGACTTGTACCCGAACTTGATCAAACTAGTGATTCAAGCCGGCTAGGAACTCTACAATTCGATCTCCCTCCATAATCTGATGAAGGGCAGCAGCATCTGTTTTGCACACCATTTTAATTGCTTGATACTGATCGAGTTCCAGCCATAAGCCCCTCATTTGGTTGTAGTAGACATGGCCACGGTTCATGAACCGCCGGTTCCGGTTCAAGAAATCTTTGAACCTGAACCGAACCGCCCAACGGCGGTTTGGGACGGTTCGGTTCCGGTTCCGGTTCGTGCCGGTTCGGTCAACGGTTTGGACCGGTTCGGTCAACGGTTTGGACCGGTTCGGTCAACGGTTTGAGCCGGTTCGGTCAACGGTTCCGGTTCCAGTTCAAACCGAATTTTTTTAATTTTTTTAAATATTGTTATATTCAATTTTGGTCCTTGTTCCGTTGTTCGGTTCGGTTTGGTTTCGATTTTTAATTGTTAAATGTAATTGTAAATATAGATATTCTCAACCATATTTTTAATAAAAAACATTACTAAAAATTGAAGAAATATAAGTAATAATTTCATTAAAAATAATTAAAACAACTAAACAAGTATGTAATACAAGTAATTAATTTTTACAAATGTGAAAAATAAAAAATAAAAGATAGAATTAGGTTGTATTACTTGTAATTAATTAAAAAATAAAAAATAGTAATTAATTACTTGTAATACAAGTAATTGGGCTGCTGCCCGTTGGCAGCAGCCAACGGTCCGCGGAACTGTCGGTTCCGGTTCCGGGAACCTCGAACCGGAACCGGACCGAATTTGTCGGTTCGGTCCGGTTCCGGTTCCGATTCCGGTTCGGCCGGTTCCGGGTCCGGTTCCGGCCGATCCGGTTCCGGTTCGAACCGCCGGTCCGGTTAAATTTTGGCCATGTCTAGGTTGTAGTATTCGGTCACTGTTAGCGGCCCTTGTTTAGTGGAGTTGATCTTTGTTTTTACCTCAAAGATCACTGATGCATCTCTAACCTTAGAGAAGGTTTGCTGGACGGTTTCCCATACTTCCTTGGCTGTGTTTAGGAACATATAGTTCCTACTTATGTCTGGCTACATTGTACTCCATAGCCATGACAGAATTCTTGAGTCTTCCACATCCCATGCTATGAAGGATGGGTCTTCTTCTTTTGGTGGATCTGCTGTCAAGTGACTTCCTTTGCTTCGGCCCTTGAGGAGAGTTTTGACCAGTTGAGCAGGGGGGATCATACTCTCTTTATCAAGCATCATGGTGATCTGATGACAGCTTTACTTGTATATGTGGATGATATTGTGGTTACTGGTAATGATATTGCTGAACAGGTAATCTTAAAGCAGAACTTGGCTAAAGAATTTGAAATTAAAGAACTTGGGGTGCTGAAATATTTCTTGGGCATTGAGGTTGCATACTCAAAAGATGGTATATTCTTGTCACAAAGAAAGTATATTATGAACTTACTTATAGAAACAGAGCTTCTAGGAGGAAAAGGATCTAGCATACCAGTTGATCCAAACCTAAAGTTGCAAGCAAATACCAAAGATGAGGTGATAGATAAAGGGAGGTTTCAACGTCTGGTGAGTAGGCTGATTTATCTCTCACATACTAGACCTGATATAGCTTTTGCAGTGAGCCTTGTAAGTCAATTTATGCATGCATAATCCCTCCTCGGAACATATGCAAGCAGTAAGGAGGATTTTGAATTATCTTAAAGCTACACCAGGTAAGGGAATCTTATTTACCCCAGGGGATGTTTTAAAGATTCAAGGATATGTGGATGCTGACTATGGGGGGTCTCTAGTTGATAGGAGATCCACGACTGGGTATTCTGTGTTCCTAGGGGGTAATTTGGTATCTTGGAGAAGCAAGAAGCAAGGAGTTGTAGCAAGATCAAGTGCAGAAGCTGAGTTTCGAGCTATGGCTCTAGGAGTATGCGAACTTCTACGGTTGCAGATAGTACTAGAAGATCTAAAAATTCCAGTACAGAGACCCATTGAGTTGCTATGTGATAACCAGTTAGCGATTAGATAGCTCATAATCCGGTTCAACATAACCGGACAAAACATATTGAGATTGATCGTCATTTCCTTAAAGAAAAGCTTGATTCAGGTCTCCTTAATATCTCATATGTGCCATCAAGGTGTCAAGTGGCTGATATTCTAACAAAAGGATTGCCTACCACACAGTTTGAAGACCTAGTATCCAACCTAGGGATGAGTGATATACATTCCCCAACTTGAGGGGGAGTGTTGGCGATAGCAGTCCTAAGAGTCCTATCTATTAAAGGGAGATTTTATCTTTATTTTCTCTTAATATTTATCAATGTATATTATCAGTTTCTTATTTTCTATTTTATTGTTTTTTGTAATCAGATATCTTCCCACAAATTAGGAGAGATATTAGGGAGTTGTATTGAAGTAGGAGTCTTTAGGGTTCAAGAGTGTACGACTATAAGAAAGCTCTTGTATCAGTTTTATAAACAATGAATTAGATTGATTTCTTCTACACAAATTGATGGTATGAATGGCAATTTGAAAAGCCTCTTCCCAAAACTTTGAAGGCATGTGAGCACGAGCTAATAATGTAAAGCCCATCTCAGCTATATGTCTGTGTTTCCTTTCGACCACACCATTTTGTTGGTGAGTATGAGGGCAATCAAATCAAGGTTGTATCCCATGGATTTGAAGATAAGGAAAGGAGGCCCTAAATCCCCCCCCCCCATTAGTTTGGATAGCCTTAAGGTTGGTTTGATATTGGAGTTCAGCAAATTTATGAAAATTGATGAAGGTAGACAAGGCATCAAACTTTAATTTCAAGGGATATAGCCATGTATATCTTGTGTATACATCAACAAATATAATGTAGTATCTAAACCCTGTCACATAAATGGTAGGAGAAGGACCTCATAAGTCCGAATAAACCAATTCCAATGGTTTCTTTGCTGTAATTTCATGAGTAACAAATGGAAGCTGATGATATTTCCCAACTTTACAAAAATCACAAAATGAAAGAGTTGAGGAAGAACAAGGAATTCGAATTTTATTAAGAATCAATTTCAGTACATTGAAGGCAGGATGCCCTAACCGAGCATGTCATTGCTGACATGTATTATTTAGTTGAGCTACACTGGCACTAGGAGACAATCCATGACTAAATGGAAGCTGTCTTTTACAATTTCCAAAAGAAAAATCATTACAATTGTTCAAAGAAAATAAACTGCCAGCAAAGGATTTAGGATGGTTAGGATTTAGGACGATTAGGCTTCACAGGATGATCTAGAGTGCTAGTAGCTTAACCAAAAGCAGGAACCAGCTAAAAGAGTCCATCCTTAAGACATCCTCGAAGTAGCACCAACCCTGAATTCTTGTCCTTAATCAAACACACATTTGAATGGAATTCAGTAATCACATTATGATCATTAGTAAGTTGTGATACACTAATTAAATTTTTCTTCATATGAGAAACATGAAGAACATGGGGCAGAGAAATAATACATGTAGGGTTTGTTTACAACAACAACAACATATCCAGCCGTTATCCCACTATGTGGGGTTGGCTATATGAATTCTAGACTTCTATGTGGGTTACATCCCAACAGATTTGTCTAGAATTCATATTTGGATCCGACTAGGTTTTACGCTGGCTGTCGGCTACCTAACGCAACCCTCCTCCTTTATCCGGGCTTGGGACCGACAGTGGATAATATCCCCTGGCGGAGTAATGATGAAATGAAGTTTGAACACCATCTTCACATGGACAAATTTCATGAGATGGTGGTGAATGAAGATAATTGATATAGTTGTGTTCCATAACTTAGTTGACATGGTGAAACCAACAAGTACAATATGGAAACACAACTTGTTTGAGTGTATAATTTTCAAAGACCAACATTAGAAATAGAGAGTTGCTTACCATTACCAACGGAGACTTTGTCACCACCATTGTAAAGAGCATGCAAAGACAAATTGTGGAGATTTGAGGTAATATGGTTGGTTGCTCCAGAATCAACAAACCAGGAGTGATCTGATAAGGAGGCTTTGAGATAAGGTTTCAGATGGTTGAGAAAATTGGCCATAGGAGGTTCCTTGAGCTGACTCATTAGAATCACTAATGGCGGCTAAATATGCTCTAGGATCAAATTGTGAAGCAATGAAAGACACTACGAAAATTCTAACCAGACTCTCTAAAAGTTTTTGTCAAATCTATGATAATGCTTATCAACAAAATACCCTAGTTTCCCACATAATTGACAATAGATCCATCTAGTGGATGTTTTACCACGACTTCTTCCCCCTCTATTCATATATCCACCTCCTCTTTGAACAAAACCTCCTTTATTATTACCGTGTCGTGGTGTAATCGAAGTCATGTTAACATTCACAGGAGTATTCATAACATATTCAAAATGCACTGATGACTATGACAAATTCTTTGAGTTTAATCTATGTTCATGCATCAACAATAAGTATTACACCTTCTCTAGGTCAATTTCATCCATTTGATAGGTAATTAGACTAACTAAATTCTCATATTCATGATCCAATCCGTTTAATATGGCACGCAGCAGATCATTATCACTTAAAGATTCACCAATAGCAACAAGTGCATAATCGATAGTCTTAATTTTCAAGATGTAATCATTAATAGACAAAGATTCCTTTTTGAATTACCTTAGTTGCTGCTTTAATTGAAATGACTTTGCTATAGTTTGACGAGACTATAGGCTTTCAAGGGAAGACCATACCTCGGCAGATGATTCACAATGAATCACCTACGCTAGCACCTCCTTGTCGATTGTAGAGAACAACCAGCCAAGCAACAACTGATCAGATCACAACCAATTTAGGTATTATGAATTTACCATCGAAGCTTCACCATCACCAATAGGATCCAACACATATTTAGATGGAGGCGGAGAGTTGTTAAGAAATGGCAATAGATCAAAAGCTCTAATCGTAGCTGGGATCTGGACCTTCCAGAAAATATAATTGTTCAAATCTAACTTGATTGGTATGAAACTAAAAGCCTTTGCCACAGCTACAAAATCAAACTGTGAGGTGGATGACAATGTGGAAGAGGAATGAGGTGGAAGAGAGGAAGAAGAATCGCAATCGGGATTAGACACCATGGACAAAAGTCGTAGGCTCTGATAAGGGAAATAGGAAACCTAAGGCACAAAGATACCCAAGAGAGAGAAAATAAATGTTCTCATGAAATTCTTTTTACTAAAGGTAAAAATGAAATCAACCTTACAAGAGAAAAGGCTCGCTAAGTTTATATACTTACAAGCCTAAGCCAATTATGCTAATCACCGCCTAACAAATTAACAACAAATACAAGCAGCATACATATCAATTACAACAGCTAACTAAATAGCAACACAATAGATAAAGCAAGCTGATCAAGTAACATGTTCTTCTACACAAATCTGGTCCATTTTCAAATGCTTATGTTTCAAAAAGATACTGTATTGATTTAGGCAATATTAGGAATGGTTAATGCACCTTAGGCACAAGTACAGACATAGACTCAGTTAGCTAGCTATACTAGAGATCTGTGTGTGAACCAACGCTAATCTAACTCCTTACCTTGCTCACCCCAGAAAGGGAAAATAGGTAAAATTTTAGGCAAAAGTAACTATTACCTACCTCTGAAAATATGCCTGAACTTCCACTCAACATCATGGAGATCCCTAGCAATAAGTTCCTGAGCAGGCGGCTGCTGAGTAAAATCCTGATGAACGGAGGAAAAAGCAACTTGCACTAGATTATCATTTGGAATCAAACCAATAAAGCATGAGAAGGCAAATAATTACCAATGGGGGAAAAACTTTTTCTGCAGCTCGTCGAGGAACAGAGAACCCCCCATGCGTACTAGTATCACTTGCTGTTAATGTCTTGCAGAAATAATTTGTTGGCTGCTTGCTTGGAATTCCCAGGTCAACAGGAACATATGTTTCCTTCTGCTCTTGCTGTGCCAATTACAAAAAGGATTACTTTTACCATTCAATTGACAAGATATCAGCCACAACATCAATAAATTACTCAAAATTTATTCATGTTATATCTTAAGACAACCGGAGTCAAGGGCTGCAAGGTCATTTGAGCATACACTTCATCCGTTTCTACATCTGCCTGAAATTCCAGAAAAAAGTAAATCTTCAATTAACTTCCGCACAACGCAACATTTAGCAGAGTGGAAAGGGGAGAATCGTATAAAGAACAGAACCCACATGCATTGTAACATTGTGAAGTTGGCAGATCAACTGGGGTGGTAAGCTTGGGTAATTGGGTATCTGCGCATCAACTTCTTTGTTGGTTGTGGCTGCAACCTGACTTCCAATTACAAGTGAGTTAACTCCAAAATCACACTTCTTTGATGGAACAAAAAAAAAGAGTGGTGGATGAAAAGACCTGCTCACTGTGACCCTGAGGGAAGTAAACCACACGACTGCCGACGGACGGTAGGGACACGAGAGGCCCAGCGCATGCGTGCCATAGCTCCGAATTCAAACACTTCTTCTCGCCTTTTCACAAAAATCATCCAAATTTTCTTTATCTATTTCTTTAGATTGATTTCAAATACAATGAGAAAAAGAAAATGGTCCAAGGCATGCCAAAGGCAAATAGAAAAAAAGCAAAAACAAAACATAAAACCAAATAAAATCGAAGGATATATCAACAGAAAAGGGAGGGAATACCTTCAAGAGCCTGCTGACCCAGTCCTGATGTTGAAAGCTTCATGTCTGACATAGATACTATACATATAATACCAATTTAAACCGCACAAAATTTCAACTCAGCGAAACACTCTACTGTAGCTGTCACAATCCTGAGCCCTAAACCGCTGTAGCAACGCAACTTGCGTGTCCTCAAGAAGGTCCTCCTCTCCTCAATCAGCGGTACACACTCCATCATTGCCCTAGAACTCAAATCCACACCATACTCCACACAAAATCACACGCATTCCACGGATTAGACGGACCAACACTTCCAAACCAACCAAGAAAAATAGAACACGGTGAGCGCGTTCGCGAAATCGGGAGAAACCCTAAGCCGGCGTCAGCCGAGCTCAGAGCGGCGCGCGCACCCCGAGACCGCCATGAATGAGGCTTTTGCTTTTGGCAGAGCGCTTCAGTGCGGCAGTGAGAGAGAGAGAGAGAGGGGGGGGGGGGTTGGAGCTTTTGTGGCCAATCGCTGTCGCTGAATAGAGAGAAAAGCCCGGTCTCGGCCCTCTTTTATATCGTCCCGACCAAAGCTCGGCCTCACGCCAGTAGAGAGAGTGAAGAGGAATCAAGCTCTCTCTCTCTCTCTCTCTCTCTAACTCTCTCGTGGGGGAGAACAAATCGAGGCCGTCCGGAGATCCGTACCGTGGAATCCTGGCCGTTCATAGCAAAATGATTTGACAGCAAGCATGTGCCACCATTCTCCAGTCGTTGTCATGTACGGACAAGCAGTATGTATAAATATATACTTATATTTTATGAATGGATATATGGTTAAATGGGGTCGAATTTTATTTGAATTCTGGTCACTTAATTTAATATCTTTTAAATTTTATTTAATTAGTAATATTTTTAAATTAATTAAGATATTTCCTCAATTAACCATCTCGGATTTTAAACTTTCACATATTAAGGAATTGTTTTGATTAATTTTTAAAAGTTTAAAAATTAATTTGACACACAATTTATTTTAAAATTTTTATATATCTATATAATGTAAATTTGAGGACTTAGTCTAATAAAAAATAATAACATTAGTGAGCTTAAATTATGTTAAAAATATAATAAAACGATTACTTTATTCTTATTTTCTGTCTTATTTTTTTAACTATAAATATATAATCAAAAATTACAAATTTAAAAATAATCTAATCGCTAATATTAGGTGGTGATACTAACCACCATTGCCATTGTTAAACCCTATTTGCATTAAATCATATTTATGTGTGCTTACATAAAGATGAGATAAAGCTATAACTATCATTCTAAATAAAAAATACATGTTTGTTTTCTTTTAATTTTAAGGGTTTTGAAACAATAATTATATTTTTATTTTCTAGCACAGTGATAAATCAATATTCTTGTGTAACAATGATTAATGGTCCAAGTTCTTATTTGGTTTATTATAGGCTGTAGAAACATTATTATCGGTAATTTTCAAATATTGCAGACAACACAATTGTGAATAAAATTTTGAGAAAGATAAATATATTTCGTGTTGTATATCTATTAACCATAAATTAAATGAGTTAAGTAAATTTAAGTTACTAATGTCATTACATAAGAACGAATACTACCCATGGCCGATTAAGAAAAAAGGGTTCGAGATAAATCACTATCGACAACCAACCACAAAGAATATGACAAGGTTAAAATTGGTCATTGTGATAATAAGACCAGTAAATAAGAAAGTCTCATTGGGTTTTCCACTGTTATAATATATCGTTATAATGTTAACGAAATTTAACCATTATCGAGGCATCATTGTAATAAGAAAACTTTATTTTTTTATATTTAGGTGAAACTCTTTTCAGAGCCCCCACACACTGTCTCACGCACATGAGAGGGGTAAATCATGGTATACAGTAGTTCCCAAGACATGAGGCATAGTGTATAGTGCTCACAAGGAGTCGCCCTCTAAGAGGGTGAAACTCCCACATTACAATTGTCATGACTCAATTTGCATCCTTAGGTGTAATTCTACTACCCAAGAACCACTGTGCTATGCCTGTGGGGCCTAACTTTTTTTTTTTATACTTAGTTACACACAACAACAATACGAGGATTTCAATCTTCTTATTTTTCTTAGTTAACAACTATTATAATATAATAGTAAATGTCAGGGGTAGTCATTATATTTTCTCAGATAATATGGTGTTGCTTGTTAAAATTTAAACTTTAGGGGTACCACCTATATTTTTTATTGTTTCAAAAAATATATTTAAAAAAATAATAAATGGTTTTCAATTTTCTTATTTTTTCAAAACATAAAAAAATGCCAATTAAAAAACAAAGACATAAAAAAAAGAAGCAAAAAGAAGAAAAGGATAAAAAAAATCAAGATGATGTCTATTAATTACACTATGAGTTAAATTATTTAATTAAGGACTCTTAACTTTTAAGTAATTTCACAAATAGTAAATACTGCAAATTACACGATATTTCTAAATAAAAAAGAGAAATAGGATGAATGGGCCAAAGTAATATTATGATATATTTGAGGTACCATGTTACAGAATACTTTAAATAATTGTTTTTGTGGGACCATGACATGGTAAACGTAAGGTGGAAAGAGACCGTATATGGTTAAACAGCATTTAAAGGTTAAAAAAGTAGCAATGTTATTATTAAGGGTTTGTTTGGTATTAAGTTTTTTAGTTGGCCTTTATAGACGCTTATTTAAAAGCAATACAGTGAAAATTCATTAATAAGTAGCTTTTATATTTTTGTACTAAATATTCTACAAGCTTTTCATATACTTATTTTTTAAAAATATTTATAAGTTTAAATTTTATCTTAAATCACGCGAAACAAACTTGAATAATGCATTAAATTATGATGAATCTTATATAGAATACAAGAATTAAAATATCAAACAAACTTCACAAATACTAGCTTCATGATGGTCAAGTCAAGTTCATTCGATATAAATTCTCCTACCATTAATTAGTTTAATTATTTTAAAAAATAATAATTTATCTTGGTAATGTAATAGTTCGTGCAGATTAGATGTATTTGTTTTCGAGCTTAAGATTATGATTTTTGATTCACAATAAACTCGATGATAATTTAATAATTTTATATATTACTATCATTATTTCGAAATAAACATAAGTGGGGCACATTTGAAAGTATTGTTCATATTTATGGATAAGATAATTTGAAAGGCAGCCACACATAAATCAAGTGAAGTTTTTTAACAACTACAAACTTGAGTCCAATGTTATTTTATTATCTGATTAAGTTGGCATATGTTGGACGTTTAAATTATAAAAACAGTCACTAAATTTTACACAAAAGTACAAAAATATTATTGAATTTTAATTTATAACAAAAAGGTCATTGAACCTTTTACTAAGATATAAAAATGTTATTAAACTTTAATTTTGTATATAATTCCATAATTATTGTCAGTTGCTATTAAAAGAAATTAACGGAATATTGAAGTGGCTAACAACACGAATCCATATATGATATTAAAATGTCACATCATAAAAGGATTATTTTTATTTTTTATTTTTTGCATTTTAATATAAAATTCACTAACCTTTCTATACTTTAGTGCAAAGTTTAGTCACCGTTTAATTCCTAAATTAGGTTTAATTCCTAACCGTAAATGACAGTAGTTATGTACTTATATACAAAATTGAAATTCAATGATTTATTTATATTTTAGTGAACAGTTCAGAGAGTTTTTTCCTACAAATTGAAATTTGATGCCCTTTTTATACGTGTAAATTAAATTACTATTTTTGCAATTTAACTTAGGGTTAACAGAATAAATAACTTTTTTTATTTTTACAAAATAAGTAAATTTAAAACGTTGCTTCCTTTTTAGGGAGACCAGAAAGCAAGGGAGAAATGGGTGACAAGCTGGATTCTCGATGGGGCATTAGAATGAGGCAGAGGATGTTTGGCAATTGATGGATTTCCACTCAAAACTCAAAAGGGAGGGGGAGGGGGTAGAAGGAAGGGTAGTGGCCTCAAAAGAGGCTACCTTTTGGCTTTTGGGGCTGCTCAGTGCCCTCTTTCATTTCATGAATTTAAAGGCCACCCCTACAAATGGAATTGACCATCTCTCCCATCATTTTCTTCTTATAGTAAACAAGCGCTAAAGTCCTTCAGCCTCTCTTCTGTTAAAAGAGTCATTGGAACGCATAGGTTTCTTGCTTGTGTGTGGCTGGCTTCTTTCTTTGTTTCTTTATTTATTTATTGATTTATTTTGTTGACCAATTGAGAGGTTAGTGACTTCCCAATTAGGTGAATGCCGCTGTGTGAGCCAGAAGGATTAAAGAGAAGAAGAAGAAGAAGACCCACTAAAGTTTTGGGCCGATATGGGCCCTGGGACATGGGCCCTTCAGCTCTTGGGCCATTTCATCCAGTATGTACTAAAACTACCATTTATTTTACCCATTAAAGTTTTGGGCTGATTGTAATTTTATTTTCAATTTTGTAATCTCGTTTTTTAAATTTTATTTTGAATAATGAAATGTTTTAAATGTTCCTAACAACCCTTTATTTTTATAAATTTTATTAAAAAATATTTAAAATATTTTATAACTGAAATTACAAAATACAAATGCAATTATTCCAACTCAAAAAAGTGACATTTACGTATATAAAAACATAGAAGTTCCCTAACCGTTGTGGAATGGCGGTTGGGTTTGCCTCCAAGTATTTGAAATCAAGCCAGAGAGCTCTATCACTCCTGGACCAACCATGGCTTTCAATGTCACAAATCAAGGAAATTCAGGCCCACCTGTTCGTCTCCGCCACCATCTCCGACCCTTTCGCCGCCGGCAAGCTGGTTGCCATATGCGCCATCTCAGCCTGCGGCGACCTCTCACACGCTTACAAACTCTTTCGCCTCGTGCCCCATCGTTCCACCTTCATGTGGAACACCATGCTCAGAGCTTTCGTGGAAAAGAACGAGGCTGCCAACGCTGTTTCCCTCTACAAACAGATGGTGCGAAGTGGGTTATTGCCTAACAACTATACTTTCTCGTTTCTTCTCCGGGCTTGTGTGGATTTGTCTGAATGCTCTTTGGGTTTGGGGTACCACGGCCAAGCGGTAAAATTGGGTTGGGATTCGTACGATTTTGTACAAAATGGGCTGATTCATTTGTATGCTACTTGTGGCTGTGTGGACTTGGCTCGGAAGTTATTTGATGCCAGCTTGAATAGGGATATAGTCACCTGGACAGCCCTGATCAATGGGTATGTAAAGTCTGGACAGGTTGGGATTGCACGAGAGCTGTTTGACGAAATGCCGGAGAAAAATGCAGTCTCGTGGAGTGCTATGATTACCGGGTATGCGCAAGTTGGGTTGTTTAGGGAGGCTCTGGAGTTGTTTAATACCATGCAGCTTGCTGGGATCCGGCCTAATCATGCCGGGGTGGTTAGCACATTATCGGCTTGTGCTTTTCTTGGTGCCTTGGATCAGGGTAGATGGATTCATGCTTACATTGATAAACACAAGATGGAACTAGATAGGGTACTGGGCACCGCTCTGGTAGATATGTACGCAAAATGTGGGTGTCTGGTTGCAGCCGGTCATGTTTTTGATGCCATGCCGAATAGAGATGTCTATGCTTTTACTTCTTTGATATCGGGCCTCGCAAATCATGGACAGAGTGCTCGTGTTTTTGAGTTGCTCATAAGGATGCAGAACGAAGGAGTTGAACCAAATGATGTGACATTTATATGTATCCTAAGTGCATGCAGTCGAATGGGGTTGGTGGAAGAAGGATTGAGGATCTTTGAGAGCATGCGCAAAGTTTATGGAATTGACCCAGGGGTTGAGCACTACGGCTGCTTGGTAGATCTCTTGGGTAGAGCGGGGATGCTAGAGCAGGCAAAGAACGTGGTGAGAGAAATGCCCATGGAACCAGATTCATATGTATTGGGTGCATTGCTTAATGCTTGTAGAGTCAATGGTGATCTCGAGCTGGGCAGGGAAGTGGTTGATGGGCTGGTTAAGCGAAACCTTGACCATGGAGGCGTTCATGTGTTGTTTTCCAACATATATGCCTCGGCTAACAAATGGGGTGATGTAGAAAACGTACGCAAGAAAATGGAAGAGAAGAAGGTAAGGAAAGTGCCTGGGTGCAGCTTAATTGAAGTAGATGGAGTGGTATGTGAATTTGTAGCTGGAGACAGGTCTCATGCGCGTATGGGGGAGATTATATTGTTGTCAATGGTGAGTGATAGGCACTTGAAGTATATTTGGTCCGAAGATGATGACATACCTACTGAGCTAGTTAACCTGTAGCCTAGGCTGATTCCTTGTACATGCTAGCTTAACTGCAATGCTTTTGGGATGGAGAAAAACTTCGCCTAGGCAAGGTATCTTCTCATCCCATCCGTCCAGATCCGTTGCTAGGAATAGGATATTAAATTTATAGTGCAAGTTTATTTTTCAAAGAATGAAATAAAAATTCCTATAACGAGTTAATAATTTCTAATGCTGTGCATCAGAGATCTTATGTGCAATACATGTACATGTTGAACGTAAAGGAATGTACTACCAAAGGAAGATGTACACCTGACTTTGAGATGTTTATCCTTCTGTTTCATTAGAGAAAGTGGAGGTCCAATGTTTTTAAGTATTAAAAGGGTGTTCTCCGGCCGGCCGGCATGACATGAGCCATCCTTTCTTTGATTCTTTTTTGTCTGTAATCGGGGACCCTTTCTTTCTTTTCTTGGATAAAAACTGTCCGTGACTCTTGCCACAAATAATCAACTTTGTGGGATGCCAATTGCAAGCAAACATCTGAAGCAGCAATTTGAGGAGGTTGGAAGTGGGTCATTATGTCATGTTTGTCTAGTCACCAGACAAGTCCAAACAAGCACGCACAAAAGCACAATTAAGTAAAGCGAAACATCACAACGCCAATAGAATTGCCTGCCATAATACAGTCTGTCACCAACCTGGGAAAATTGAGGTTTCTAGCATTCGGCAACGCTTAATCATGATATCCCTTACAATGATGATGTTTTCTTTTTCTCCCATGCCATGCACGCTTTGTTTTTGTGATTCTGTACGATAATTGCTTCTTCATTCATTCTATTTTGTTCCTTGTAGCATCATGTTTTTAACAGTTAAGACAAGCACGCATACCCCAATCCTTAATTCAATCATTATTCCTTATTGTCCGCCGACGCAGACACTCCACCCGGCATCAAGGGCAAGATAAAAGAAAGAAGAAAAAGAGGCTGTAGATTGTAGATATGCTTTCCTTTCTTTTATTTTTTTTATGTGTATAATTATATATTAAGAATAGAACCAAATGAAATATTAAGGCACAAATCAAGTACTACTAATGTAAAAGCAAGTAAATCTGACAATAAGTTGAAAAAACCCATCAAGCCTGAAAGTTAAAAAGTTTTCAGTGTCCATGCTTGGCCGCTGAACTAAGACAAACCCTTCCTTTCTTTAGTATACGAGGGAAAGTGTAGTTTAAATTTTACTTTTTACTTTTTATGTTTTTATATTAGTGTAGACACCTGACATTTTATATAAGATGTAGTGTACAACAAAAACTATAATATATAATACAAAGAGTGATGTACAATAGCAAATGTGATGTAACCCTTTGTGTTATACAAAATATGCTTCCTACCATACAAAATATTGATGCCGTGGGATGTTGTAGTATTTCTTAATGAAAAATGCTATAATCTTTGAAGATACCAATACCCAATACATGTGCCCATTTAATTTTGTTGCCGTTTTATCTTCTTTTTTTTTTTTTTTTCAAAATACTTGGTATTTAAATAATATCAATTTAGGGTGAGTCTGGCCCTGGACAAAAATTGCAAATGTAGTTTAGTGAAAACACATTGCATTCATTCTGCACAAGGTTTATATAAGATCATAGTTCATATTTCCCCTTCAAAATCATCATTTCCTTTCCAAAATCGCAGGTTAATTTAAAATTTTAAGAATTAAAACTAATATGATTGGTGTAAACAAAATTAGTTTTGAGGCAAATACTAACATATTATTTGAACGTTAAGTCTATAAGTGAGCATTAAAGAAGTTAAAAAGACATAACTATACGCCACAGCACTTGGTCCAATTATTAGAAATAACAATTCTATAGATTTACATTACCAATTCTGAACATAATTGGTTTAGACGTTAAAACACAATTAGTTTACAATCATTTTGAAGCCATTACCTCTAAAAAAATGGATTAATATATACAAAATATATTACTTTTAATTTTAAGATAAAAGTTAGTTTAAAAGTAGAAAACACGTCATAATAACAACTTAAAAATAACAAAATAAAGCGAACTTGAAATCAAGGCTCACAAGTTCTTGAATTCACCCCTCTTGTTGGGTCATTGGTTGATCTAGGTCAAGTTGGACCAACACTTTTTAACATCTCTAGTGAGAAAAAAATTAATAATGTTTGTTGAGGATCAAAAAGAGTGAAGAGTGAAACATTGAGAAAAAATAAAAACAAAAAATGAACACAATTTTTGTGTTCTCAAAATTTTAAATATTTTTGAACATGTTCGAAAACAAAAAAAAGTAACCAAGAAATTTTGTTTTGTTTTTTTTTTTTACAAAATTTTAAAAACGAAATAAAACACTAAAAAAAATGCAATCAAACAGTCTTCAACCATGTTTCATGTTCTTTTCCACCAACGAATCCTTCTACGTTTTTCCACGCATAGACTAACAAACAAATAAATATTGGCCAGCCTGCCTGCCTGCTATACCTAATGAATTAACTATGGCATTCAAATAAAGTCCAAAGGCATCCATTGCTACTGTAACGAGGCATCCACAAGAACCATCAAGCCAAAAGCTAAGAAACATCCAAAACTTGGTATTCACATGAAACAACAAATCAAACCCCTAAGGAAGAACTTCCTTCAAACCGGGTATTTACATTAACTCCAAACAAAGATAATAACAACTTGCACAAAACAAGCAGTAATCAACTACCTGAGATCCCAAGCTTCATCACCTGGTTAGGCACTGCTAAAGTTTTTAACCAAATCAAATTGCATCAGATAACTCTAAAAATAAACAGACTATCTTTCAATTAAATTCTTGAACCTTATTTTACTCATAAATCAGCAAGAACGCCAGCAAACATAAACGGGCCCCTCAATAACATCAAGGATAGATGCCACTGAGTTCTTCATAGAAGACAATTTGCCAAATGAATATCCAGATATCAAGAAGGTTGATGAGTTTACTCAAAAGAAGAAATAGATGGAGGAGGATCAAGCCTGAATCACTTGGCTTTCAAACAGAGCAAACCAAGAAAAATACAAGGTTACTGCAAGAAAGAAACTTTATTTCGCAGCTAATAACTTAAAAGCATACCCATTGAGGCTCATAGCCACTTGTGAATTATTCAACTAAAAAATTGAACTTTACCCAGCGGGAAAAAAAAAAGACTTTGTACTGGATTGGGCATTGAACAATCACAACATATGCAATGTGTGGTGGTAACATGTCTTGGTAATGGGCTTCTGCACTGATAAGGTAGTTTCCTAACATTCTCAGACTTTCCAATTCTAATATATAGCCCAAATCCACAACTACAACTATGAAGCCAAAGACAACTCTCACAAATCATACTTCCACTCAACAATTGATACCTAAATGACTTACACCAGAGTATTCTTCAATCTAACCATTTAAAACTCATGCCACACTAAGACAATACATGAAAATGGTAAATTATAAAAATCAATACAGACGTTTTTCCCTTTTTACAAATTTAGAACATATTTTCAATTTTTTTTAATAGCCTTCTCAAACTCTATTATTTGATTGACAATGCTAAGATAGCTCCATTGTGACTTGGAGATTACAGGTTCAAGTAGCCTCTTTGCTAAGTAAGAGTAAGACAGCACGGAATTGACCTTCCCTAGAGCCTGAAATGCAGGAGCCCAGCGCACTAGATGCACCTTTATAGAATTCCATCAGCCTAATCTAATTTTAGATTTTGCAACAGCATACAAGCTTATCATAGCAACACTAGGTTTAAAAAACATGATGGAGAATTAACCACATAAAAAAATGGCTTATCAACTATCCAAATAAACTACTTCTCATAAGACGATGATTGCTTATGTTTAAGTGATACTAAACTTATACCAAGAGAATGCTTAACCACTAGACATAGACTTATCGTCGCTGATGTCTATATGAAAAACTGGAGAAAAAAATTATACAAAACAAAGCCCAAGAATGGGATGCTGGAATTTAAGAGGTGAAAAACAAACTATTTTCATGGAAAAAAAAATGTGGCAAAATAGATTAGAATATAGAAAGAGAGGCAAACCAAATGTGGGTACTGCTATTCGCAATACAACAAAATTGATACTAGAAGAGTCTTAAGGAACAGGTCCCAAATTTAAAAAAAAAAAAAAATCGGTGGTGGAATAAAGTACATGAAAAAACCAAACACTAAGAGAGCTTATTACCAGACTTAAGAAAAAAATCATAATGTAGAAAACATTAAGCTGTACAATTTGGCCAAAAAAGAAGCAAAAAAGGCAATTATTGAAGTAAAGTAAACAAATGTATACCAACTTGATACAAAAGATAGATGAAAAGATAACACACATATATAGATGTAAAAGCTAGCTAAAGCAAAAATAAATAAATAAATAAAACAAGATATTTGAGTCAAGTGAAATGCATAAAAGATAAAAACCAAAAAATACTAGTAAATGAAGGGGGGTTATCGTGGAGAAATGGCATGAGTATTTCTCGAAAACATTCAATGAATGTGGAGAAACAAGTGTTATGTTGAAGCATCTTAATAACTTTAAAGAAGATAGGATTTATATTTTCTTAAAATGTACATATCCATATGAAATAAAGAAAGTATTGCAATAGATAAATGATGGTAAAGCAAGGTGGACCATATATCGATAAAAGCATTGAAATGCATAGGAGAATAAGCACTTTTTGATTAATGAAGTCATTTAATGTGATTCTTAAATCAAAAAGGATGTCAAATCAGTGGAGAAAGAGCATGTTTGTGCCTATTAGCTGTAGAAATTATTGAGGAATCAAGCTAATGAGCCACACACTATGAAACTTTGGGAGAGAGTGACTGAACAAAAATTAAGAAGAAAAACCAATTTGATTTCGTGTTTGGTAGGTCAACAATGGAAGTCATATAATTTTTCAGGCACCTATTGAAAAGCTATACAGACAAACAAGTAGTTACATATGGTGTTTACAGATTTAGTAAAAAGTTAGGAAAGAGTTCCTAGATGTCTTATGCAGTGTCTTAGAGAAAAAAAGAGTCTGAATTACATATATACAAGTTATTAAAGACATGTAACACGACACGAAGTAGACACATGTGTTAGAACTTGTTGAGGAGACGCTGAACTGACTAAACATTTTCAGGTAGAGGTGCATTGATGTATGCTATTTGCAAGTGATATTGTGTTTGGTGGATGAGACAAAGAAACGCACAAGTGCAAAGCTTGATGATAAGTCTCAAATCTGAAACTTATGCAATTCTGGAATTATAGTAGCCTTAGGAATTTGAATTGAGAAAGAGAGAATTTGAAAGGAGGAGGGAGAATTGAGAGAGAGAATAGGAGGGAAAGAATTATGTTCTATTTCATTTCATAATTCCCATCCTCGGGCGCCTGATTCCCTTTTATAGGCTTGCTTTAAGATGTAACCGAAAGTGTACAAGCGGCTACAGCTTTAACTGCTAGGTACAACAGTTGCTTATTACATGTGTTATGCTAATTACAGCCTTACCCCCCTTCTACTAATTACAATCATACCCCTGTCCACCCTTAGGGTCATGACATTTTCCGCTCCCCCTGAGATCTTTCTTGTCCCCAAGAACGGACAAAAGATGAGCTGCTCGGGGGTACTGCTTCAGCAAATCCGGTAGATACTCCCAGGTAGTATTATCTAGGTGCATAATGGCTCCATTGGATCAATACCTCTGTCAGTGGCAGTGCTTCCTTATAAGTAATCCTCTGGTCCACAATGGCCTAGGGCTCCATAGTCACCTCTCAGTCTTCATCTGCTGTAGGCAGGTTTGGACTTGTAGTGGTCATAGGCTCCATTGCCTTTTTTAGCAGACACGTGGAACACCGGATGAGGGGGGTTCCCTCTAGCAATTGTAGCCTATAGGCTACCTTGCCCACCTTAGCAAGTACAGTATATGGCCCAAAATACTTGGGACTCAATTTAAACCGGAGTTGTTGAGAAAGAATGCTGGAGAAATCTCGACTTTAAAGTACACCTTGTCCCCCACACTGAACTCCTTGTCACTTCTCCTCTTGTCAGTTACTTGCTTCATTTTGTTATGAGATGAACAAGAATTTAGGAATAATACCCTCTAAGTAATAGGGCTGAAAAATACTAACAGCTTCACATCTATTCTCGGTCATATGTTCCCTTTAAATACAAAAAATCTATCTATCAATCTCTAAAATCTAAGGAGTTTAAAATACAAAAACAACAACAGATAAGGAGAGAAATTTTCTCCCAAATTCTTAGGAAACTGTAATCTTTATTTTCTTTCATTTATCCTGATCTTCTTCCTCTTATTTCGCATTCATTCAACCTAATCTGCTTCCTATTTTTTTGGATTTATCCCCTTTTCACCAAGATTTCATCCTCAACATGAGCTGTAGTAAGCTCCTTCTTCAACAATTGTATCATTCTTTGACGTTGTTGTAGACAGTCTTCCATTGCAGACACGGCTATGGGGGCATTCATCAGGGCTGGTAGAATAAGGGCCTTATACCCGAATAGTGCCTCGAAAGGGGACTTCTTTAGAGCAATGTGGTAGCTTGTATTGTACCACCATTGTGCCATAGGTAGCCATCAATTCCAACTTTTAGGTTTGGCAAAACACATGCATTGTAAGTAAGCCTCTAAGCATTGGTTTACCCTCTCCGTTTGCCCATCTGTCCGAGGGTGATAGGTTGTAGACATATGTAAACCAACTCCCCATCCTTTAAACAGTTCCTGCAAGAAATTATTGGTGAAAATCTTACCTCTATCAAACACTATCAATTTTGGAACCCCATGTACCCTGACTATTGAGTCCATGATCTGTCAAGCAATCTCCTGGGCCATGTAAGGATGAGTTAGACTTATAAAATAGGCAAATTTGGTTAAACGGTCCACAGACACCAAAATCACATCCTTGCATTTTGATTTAGGTAGCCCCTCTACAAAATCCATCGATATTCCTTCCCAAGCTTGCTCCAAAATGGCAAGGGGTTGGAGTAACCCCAGAAGTGCCAGATGCTCATGTTTGCATCTCTAGCAAGTAGGCCAAGCCAGCATAAAGGACACCACCTCTTTCTTTTGCCTCGGCCAAAAGAAAAGTTGACTTACCTTATAGTAAGTACTAAGTAGCCCTGATTCCCAAATCTCCCCTCGAAGGGGAGTCATGGAGGGGCTACAAAATCCTCTCCTTTAGCCTCAAGTCATTGCCCACCACTATCCTGCCTTTGAAACGTATCAAACCATTGGAATGTGAATACCCTCAGTTTCCATTGGCTCTACAACCAATTACCCTTGTAATTCCTTAATCCATTCAGTTTGCCCAGAACTTTATGTGATCTCCCTCACCCAATTTGGCACTATAGCTATGATTGCACTACAACAGACCTCCCCTTCTCTTCTAGAGAGTGCATCAGACACTTTGTTCTCCTTTCCTTGTCTGTAATGGATTGTGTAGTCCAATCCAAGTAGTTTGGATACCCCTTTTCTCTGTAATTGGGTGTGCACTCTTTGCTGCAACAAATACCTCAAACTCTTATGATCAGTCTTAATGATAAAATGGATGCCCTCCAAATAGTGGCTCCACTTATCCACTGCCACCAATACTGCTAAAAATCCTCCATCATACACACTTAGTCCCAAGTGTCTAGGGGCTAAGGTATGCCAATGGTCTCCATTCCTGCATGAGCACTGCACCTATACCCACTTCACAAGCATCGGTTTCCACCACAAAAGTCTTTGAGAAATCCGGTAGGGCAAGGATTGGGGTTCATGTCATGGCCTCCTTAAGGGTTGTAAAGGCAACTTCTACTTTTGAGTTCAATTGGAATCCATCTTTCTTCAACAGCCTTGTCAAGGGTTTACTAATAATTCCATAATGGGGAACAAATTTCCTATAATATCCGGTCAATCCAAGGAAGCCCCTTAACTCCCTCACAATTGTAGGTCTTGGCCATTCTGTCATGGCTGAAATTTTCTTTGGATATGTGCTGACCCCCTCCCCAAAGATCACATGCCATAGATACTCCACTTCCTTCTTAGCAAATAGGCACTTGGGACATTTTGATATACAATTGATTGAGTTTAAGGATTTCAAAAGCCATCCTTAGGTGGGTTAGGTGTAGTGTTAGGTTCACGCTATAGATGAGTATGTCATTAAAAAATACTAAGATGAACTTTCTTAGGTAGGGTAGAGACAGTTGGTTCGTCAAGGTTTGAAAAGTGGCAAGGGCATTAGTAAGCCCAAAAGGCATGACAAAGAATTCATATAGGCTTTGATGGGTACGAAAAGTTGTTTTAGGAATGTCATTAGGGTGCATTCTAATCTAATGGTACCTTGATCTTAAGTCTAGTTTGGAAAATATAGTTGCTCCATGTAGTTCATCCATCAAATTGGAAACTTGTTTTTTATGGTGAGAGTGTTTAACTGGCTGTAGTCTATATAGAACCTCTAGGTACCATCATTTTTCTTGACCAAAAGAATTGGTGATGCAAAGGGACTTTGGTTGGGTTGTATAATAGAAGAGGCTAGCATTTGTTTGACTTGCCTTTCAATTTCAGACTTTTGTATTGGCAGATATTGGTAAGGTCATATCTTCACTGGTTCAAAGTTAGGTTTGAAGGGGAATAGAGTAGTCTAAGGCTCAGATAGGTGGTAATGAGGTAGGCTCAGCAAACAAATTCTTAAATTCAATCAAAAGCAAGTTGAGTGTGTCCAGATTGGTTACCTCGTCGTGGGGCAACTTTGCTTCTGTCTCCTCTTTCCCTACAACGCCCCCCCTCTTGCTTATGTGCATTCTTCTTCTTCTACCTCCATTGCTTGAATGGAGAATAGTTGAGAGTGATGTTGCATCTTTTTGTATATTAGTTTTGATGATGAAAAATAATACTTTGTTTTATCCCCAAGTCAGGAGTCAAGTTTATGGTTTTCAACAAAAATTAATTTCAAGTGCTTTGTTAAAATGAAAGCCAAAATGATTATGATTTTCTATATTAGTTGGAGATTTGCAAAGTCAAGTATTCAATCTTAAAAGAATCTCCTAAAATGATTTTTAAATTAGCTTTTAAGTTGTTGGTCAACATAGAGCTAAAATTGTTCTAAGGCAAAAGATCAATTAGAACATAAATGTATTTGATGAAAAATCAATCTTAAGTATGAAAAATCATTTATGTTAATCTCATATTTCGAAATAAACTTTTCATATTTTGAAACATGCATGAAAGGTTTTGGCCCGAAATTCAAATGTCTGAAAAATCCTTTAGTTCATGCATCATGTTTCGAAATACCTTTTGATAAGATTTCAATATTTTTCTAAATCTAGAAGGTTAGCGCATTATAAGAAGACATATAAGAAAACGTTTTGATTTTGGAAAAATATCTCCCAATATTTCAATAGCTAACATTCATTGGTGATAAAATGATTTTTTCAAGAAATAGAAAGTATGTATTTTGGAGGTGGTAATATTGCTAAATCTTGAGTTTGTACTAAAACCCAAATTCTGCTTTTTTATTATTATGGATTTTGATTTTTTAGATATTTTTATTGAATCCAAATAGGGGGTACCTTCTTATTTATATTTACATTACTTGTAAGATGATTTTGATTCCTAACTTGTTGTGCTAAAGGACTTGCTTGTTGAAGTAAGGGGTTGAAATACCTAGCTTGTTGCTAGAAGGCTTGCTTGTCTAAGCAATAGGTTGTAATTCCTAACTTGTTGCTAGAGGGACTATTCGGAGAGAGAGGAGGTTTTTAGTGGATTGATTGAAAAATCCTTAGTGAGGAGCTAAAGTAGTGGATTAGGCTTGGTTTAAGCCGAACCATTATACATCGTTGTCTCTTATTTGCCTGTGCTCTTTGTTTCATTTATTGTTCCAAGCATTTCATTAATCGTCACTTACGCTAAAATCTCATTTTTCATTAAAAGGATTTTCAAGTTCAATCAAATTTTTAAAACAACCCAATTCACCTCCCTCTAGGTGTTGGTGCCATTGCTATTCAAATCTAATATAGAGATCTAGACTTTCCTCTTCTTCAACATTTTCTATAACTTTTTCCCCGAGATCAACTTGAATTCTCCTATTTTTAGGCTTCCCACCAATGTTAGTTTCCTCTTAGCAATATCAACTGTGACCTCCAATTTATTGAAATCAAATGTTAAAGGACTAACTGTCCTCATCCAGTCAACCCCCAATACGATGTCACATCCACCTATCTCTAAGACCCTTGGTCCATTGAAAACTCTTAGCCCTACATGAGCCATTTGAAATCAGCACATTTATAATGGTTGTACATGCGATTCCCATTTTCCACTGTAATCGATAGGGGTGTTGTGGTTGTCAACTTACACTTTAGATTAGTGGCTGTAGTTTCATTCAAGAATGTTGATATTAGGACTCTCAAATAGGACCAACCCGAAGAGAATTCCCACTTGAATTCTTTAACACACTCACAGAATTAGAAACAATTAAGTAATTAAAACAAAACATAATGAAATATGACATAACAGAGAGATAAATCAAACCAACAAAGAGACGAGATTTATCTTGGTTCAGAATACCTTTGGCAAACCTACATCCAGCAGTCAACACCCCACAAAATAGTCTTTTATTTAGATAAATCAATCAGTACATCAAGCTTCTAACCCTCATCTATATCCCTGAGTATACACAACTCGTTCTCCCAAGAATACACAAGACTAAACACTCAGCCTTTCTTTCTCAAGAATGAAATCACTACTTGATCACAGATGAAATAGAAACTCTCTTTTGGAATGCTTCTCGACTGCCTCACATGCCCTCTTATGTATAGAAGGGGCGGACATCCCAATATAACTAACTGCTATTGGGATATTACAATTACGTCCCTTAAAATACTTAGTAATTACACTTGGTATTTTAACCCTAATTGATCTAATATTCCAGCCGATTCATCTCCAATATTTTACTGATCTTCCACCTCACAAACTCTAGGCAAACACAACAAAGAAGCTATAGGTGTTGCCACTATTTATTAAGACCATTAGCCTCCTCCTTCCTGATTGCCCCTTAAACCTTGATGATTTTTCCTATAAGCCCCCCCCTTCCTCTTTCAAAGCATGTAAGGAGATTTCCCCTCCCTCATCTTCCACTTCTACTTCCTCTACTAGATCAATGACTTCCGCAACAACCTCATCTTCTCTCTCTTCTTCCATTCCTTCCATCTTCAACAACTGTCTCTTACATTGATGACCTGGGCTGTATTGATCACCACATTTGTAGTAGAGTCCCAACTTCCTCCTCTGCTCCATTGTGGTTCCCTTAACCATATTAGTATTGGTCTTAAGAGGTCCAAATGTAACCCCAGTACTTGTCCCCTTCAAGTTCACCCTTGCAATCTGTTGGGGGTTGGAATTGGACTTAGGCCATGGCTTATTCTTTCCAAATATATATGGCCTCTAACGTTAACTCTTGCAATTTGGCCTTCTCTACAGCCAGCCTCACCAAAGTAAGCATCATCATCTTAACCATCGACTTAAGCTCACCCCTTATGCCACTCACTACTCAATCAAGGATGGCTAAGCGTTCCACATCAATGCTCTCAATTCTTTGAACTTATCTAGGTACTCTTATCACCGTTCCCACTTGCTTCAGCATCTTAAACTCCTCAATCATGTCTGACATATTTTTCTCCCCAAACCTTAACACAATTCTCAACAAAAAAACTCATTCCACCCCACCTCCATCTCTTTAGCTTTAATCCACCCCTGATATTAGGAATTGTTTGTATCATTAAGACAAGTTGTTGCCATGGTTACCTTTGGCACTTTAGGCACATTATACAATTGAAAAAATCTCTCACATCTACGAATCCACCACCTAGGCTTGTATTCGTCAAATAGGAGAATCTCCAAACGAGGCATCGGGGTATGAACATTAGTATGGGAATTCAGACCTCTTACCAGTATTCCACTATCCTCCTCTGACGGCTCACTTGGCTCCACCATTCCATTGGGCAACAAGAGTATTCTGTGGCTAGAATGATTGGGATTCGCAGTCAATCAAAGTTGAAATTCAAGCGGCAGCCTGAATTATGGAAGGGAAGAAAGCATATTGAATATGCTATGGATCCTCTGTCCATATTGTTCAATTGTCTCCTGGTGCTTCTCCAACTCACGTTGTATTCCTTCCCTTGCAGCAACCTAATCCTCCCATCCCTGAGTAATCGCCTCATGTGTTTGAGTCATTCCAAACTCCAGCGCCTCCATTCGCTTCTCCAATTGCTTAAAATGCGTTCCTTCCGCCATTGTTTCTGCTCTATTGTACGCCTCCCCTGTTCGATTTGATCACTGCCTTCAAAGCCAAGGATGACCAGCTCTTATACCAAAATGATAAGTCTCGAATCTGAGACTTATACAATTCTAGAATTATAGTAGCTGTAGGAATTTGAATTGAGAGAGAGAGAATTTGAAAGGAGGGAGAATTGAGAGAGAGAATAGGAGAGAAAGAATTATGTTCTATTTCATTTCATAATTCCCATCCTCAGGCGCTTGATTCCCTTACTGCCTTAAGTTGTAACCGAAAGTGTACAAGCGGCTACAGCTTTAACTGCTAGGTACAACAGTTGCTTATTACATGTGTCAGGCTAATTATAGCCTTACCCCCTTCTACTAATTACAATCATACCCTTATCTGCCTTTAGGGTCGTGACACTTGAGATCTAGGAAAAATACTTAAAAATATACAAGTTTTGAGTTAAATCAATTTGAAAATAAAATACATGAAATGTAAGTTTACTGAAAATAAAAGTGTGGATGATGCTATGGTAAAACAAGAAAATCAAGTCATACTAAGAAAAGATCAATTTGGATCAATCGTAAAAAGAGCTGGAGAGATTAATATGTTGCCCATAGAATTAAGGAATAATGATTAAAATGGAAAAATGCATTTGGCATTTTATGTGACATTAAGATTGTATTAAAGCTAAAAGGAAAATGTATAAAACAGCTTCAAGACCAAAAGTGTTGTATATGGCACAAAGTGTTAGGCCATAAAGCACCAACATGTGCAAATATGAGCATAAGGAAAATGAGGATATTAAAACAGATGTTCGACCATCTAAGAATTAAAAATGAGGTTATTCATACTATGATCATAATGGCTCCTATTGATTATTGAAGATAATATGTGAGGGACACAATTAAGATGGTATTGTCATGTAAGAAGAAAAACAATAAAGGCTTTTGTGAGCATAAAGGATGGAATCAAACAAATATCTAATAAAGGAGAGAGGAAGACCAAAAAACTGGTCAAAGACACTTAGATATAAAAAAAAAGTTATGAAGTCCTTACAGAAAAAAAAATGCCTAGTGAGCTGGGATTCATGAAGTCGGGCCCACATAGTGGGATAAAAACTTGATATGATGATGGTTATTCTTATCTCCTAATTTTTTTTCTCAATTTCTTCTTTTTCTTTGGTTTTGCACCCTATGTTGTCATTCATCTCCTTTTTCTCATCATCATCTATTGTTGTTGCTCTTTTCTTCTCTCTCAAGCTTTCTAGGTAAAATTATTTATTTCTTATCCTTATAGCTTGCCATTCTTTCTTCTTCATCTCTTCTTTTGCTCCTCCTCATGCACTACATTAGCTATTGGTCAAGCTGCAACCCTTCTTTTGAGGCCTATGTTTTTCCAACTACATCAAGGATTATTTGAAACAATGTTCTCGGGAGGCTATCTAGTATCTAGCATTATCCCTAGCAAAGAGTGAGGCACGCGAGCACTCTAGTGCCCGGAGGCAATCAGAGCACTATGCCATGAAAGCTCCTTGTCCACCAATAGGCAAGGCGGTTTCAATCAGGCAAGTGCCTCAGATGAGGCAAAAAGTATCTCAAATGCTTTCCTAGACCCCAAAAAGAAGGGTAAATTACAAATAATAATAATAATAATAATAATAATAATAATAAACTTTATCTTTGTTTCAATTTTACAAAAAACTTAAATTTTTTCTATAGTAATTACCTTATTATAAATTTGAAACTAAATACAAAGTTTGGTATATTATTGAAAAACCTGGAAGTTCATTATAAAATTAAAACTAAACACAAAGTTCAGTATACTATCAAAAAAATTAGAAGTTTGTTACAAAATTGAACAAAGCTAAAAGTTCAGTACCCTTTTTAGTAATTTACCCAAAAAAGAAAAAGGCATTTACAGGCCAAAAATGAAGAGGGAATCAAAAGAAAAAGGGAATGAAAAGACAAAGATATCACCGGAAGTCACTATTATTCATAAAATTATGAAGTAGGTTGTCTTCTTCATTTTTTCCTCTCTTCTCTCTTCTTCTATAGCGAGAAAGGTAACCGTGACATAGATCATAAGGAGGTAGAATAGAGAAGAGCCATGTTAGGTCGGCTAGAGCTCTCACATGCCAAGGTATTCAAAAAATTATCATAAGTATGAGGGATTCTTATACTTTATTACTTGCAAGGAGCTCACTGACCTACCTTTTTGGAGGGGTTGTTCTTGGTTTAGGTCTTGAAAGTCCCCCTTTAGGTATACCCCAACCTTTCATATATCTCAAGAATCAGATGGAATACTTTTGGATGTTAGAAAATCATGTTGCCCTTGTACCTTTTTTTATCCCAGTACCCTATTGTTAGGTGTTGAATGCTTGAGAACAAATCCCCATTAGATTTGAGATTTTATCCTCTAAGAGGGGGATTTAGAGGATTTAGCTAGGAATTGGTAGGAGAACTATATGATATTTGGTTGCGCTAGTTTTTGTTTATCTAGGAAGCTTAAGTTTCTACAGGAGGATCCTAAAAGTGGAATAAGGTCTTTGATAGGATTAGGCTAAGATTTGATAGGTTGTTCAAGGAACTTCAGAGGCTTGATGATAAATGTGCGAGCAACCATTCATTTTTCTTGAGATGAAGCCTACAACAGAAATTGACAATATTGCGATGATAGTTGGAAGCAACAATAATTAAGTGGTTATAAAAAGGCCCCGGATGTGTAACAATGAAGGTATTTGTTTCGGTAACAAGGTTAATGGCAATATGGCATGATGCTCTTAGGGAGCATTTGGCATAGGAGAAGTTTTTAAATTCCTGGGAATGTTAGGTTGGAAATCTACATTCCCATGTTCAGTACAACTTTTTTAAAAAGAATCCTAGGAAAATAAAGATTTCCACTTTCCCACAAAAAGATTTCCATGTTGGGGGGGGGGGGGGTTGGGAATCTTGGATTCCCATGGACTAGGGAAAGTTTTTAACAAATAAAAAGACTAAAACACCTCTTACCCTCTTATAAACCATAGCTCTTTCACGATTATCTTTGCCATAGCTTTCTTCTTACAAATATATATATAAACATATATATTATTTATACACACACACACACACATATATATATATATATAATGTGTAAAAAAAATGACATTTTTGACTTCCTAAAGAGGTTGTGGGTCCCAATAGTTTATATATTATAAGTAATTTATCATTTTTAAGCAAAAAATCAAATAAGGGTAATTTTGGAAAAATCACATGAATTCCCATAAATGTTGCATTTAAACCAAACATAAGAATATAAGATCCCGAGTAAAGAATACCCAACATTCCTGATAATGTTTAAAACTAACCAAATATAGAATTGTATAAATCCTAAGAATCAAAGATTCCTAATTATCCTCTTCTCTTTCCCTCTCTCCGTTGCTTCAAGTTCAACCATTATAAGTGGATTCAAAACATCTTGTAATCCAAATTAGACAATTCTTAATTTTACAACAATATCAGATATCCCACTCTCAAACAAAATAGCACCTAAACATGATGTTGGAACCAGAAAACTGCTAAAATACAAACCCAAATCCACCTAAACATGATTCTGGAATCAGAAAGTCCTAAAATACAAACCCAAATCCACAAATCAAATGCTTCAAATTATTAACAGTCAACCTAAGCTTCAAAATACCATCATCCCGACCATGAAAACAATACTTCAAATACAGATACTAGAAAAACAATACCTCTAACAAGAAAGAAAGAAAATTGAACCACCAAACAACGAAATACAACAGATAGAGATGGAGCTAGGCATCCCCAGTGCACAAGGCTCCCCGCTTTTGTGTGGGCCAGGGCAGGTCATTCTAAGACACGTGGAACAAAAGCTACACACAAGTTATGGATAAGCAGGGTCAACTGTCGAGCAATTGCCGTCCAAGGTAACAAGGCAGTCATTATGATTCATCTAAAAAAGAACGGTCAACCATAAACAGTGATACCAAGTTCAACACAAACCATCGCATTAAGGAAGAAATCAAAAACAACATAATCACGACGAGAAATACAACGAAGAATCCATATGTTCGATCATAGTATGTAGCGGCAATTATATACGTAGGATTAACAGATACAATAAGGCGTCACTCGTTTAAGAGACCAAAAGCCCCCACACTTACCACAGTAAACTAAAATCCAAACACCAATTCAACAACTCTTCTATCACGCCACTTCCTTCGCAGCCGCCGGAGCATCCGCAGCAGGAATCGCGACATACCCCATCTTCTTAGGGCTGATATCATCGACATCCTCCTCATAATCGTCGAACTTATCATCGGAATCGCCGGAGGAGGAGGCAAATAGGGACCAAATCAGGTAAAGAGTGGAGCCAGTAAGGAAACCACATCCGACGCCAAAGAGCAACGATGCGACGACGTTGAGAATGTCCTTGGTTCGCTCGCGGAACGAAGCGCCCGCGGAGGAGTATAGGCCGAAGGGCAAGGGTCGCTTCTCTTCGACTTCGTCGAAATCGATGAATGCGCGATCGTCGGCGAGGGCTGGCCTGGGGTCGAATTGCCTCAGTTCGGTGATGTAAAAGGTAACGGATCGGCGAGCTCCGAGATTAGGGTTTTGACGAGAGAGAGGGTAAGAGGAAGAGGAGGTGGTGCTGGTAAAGAAGATTAGGGTTTTGCAGGGGTGAAAAGGGCGGCCGGGCCTGGCTGTGGCAGCAATGGCGAGGACTCCTAGCAGGATCGACAGCCGGAGAAGGAGACGGTGGCTCGATGTCGCCATTGCTCGGTGAGAGAGAGAGAGAGAGAGAGAGATATTGTATTGGTATACGATGGGGGAGAGAGAGAGAGAGATTGGGGATGGACGGACTTTGTATTGACTCGTCGTTGCATTATAATATTTATATTTTCTTGATAACGCAATTCCGTTTCGTTTCATGGGTCCGCGGCCGCGGGGCATTAACTTTTATCCCTGCTATTTTAGCATAATTTCACTTACGCCCCCAATTAGGATTGCAATGCATCAGTCCGTCTCATTTACTAATTTAAAATTATAATAATTATAAAAAAATATTTTTTGAGTCATAATATACAATTTTTCTGAATACTGAAATAAATTTTAATTGCTAATTTAAAGTTAAAATAATTTTTAAAAATTATATTTAAAGGGAATTTATTTTCAATATTTACTAAACAAATAAAAATAAATGGATAAATAAGCAATCCATTGCCATCTTTACCCCAATTTCATAGAAAAGTTAGAGATTTTAGATTTAAGTCTTTTTTTCATAATTTATTTTATTCAACTTATTTATTAGCATTAGTAAATTTATAATATTATAATTTAATAATTATATTTAAAGTGTTTTTATAATTGTATTTATGTGACCATCTAATTGAGTTACAAATGTTTTACTTATAAAAATAATAGAAAAAATCATTTAACTATCATATTTCATTAAATTATAGTTAATATTTTCTTATTGTAAAAACTGTAGCAATATCTCTTTCAGTATAATGATTCGGCTTTAATATTTTATATTTTAAGCATGAAAACATATTTTCTCCAAATCTTTCTTTATCTTTTTGTAACTCATTTACCTTTCTCAATGACTCATTTTAAGAGTAAAATATATTAATGCTTTTACAAAATCTTTTATGATTTAAAAATAGCTTCAAATATCTCAACTATTTACAATTTTTTTTTTTTGCTTATATACCTCATTCTATCTTTAATAACATTAATTAAACTATAATTAAGTATAATTAAGTACAATTAAATTAAATTTAGCATCGTTTGTATGGATCAAAGAAGTTAAATAATTGCCCTCATAAGTATAACCTAACAGTCGAGATCGTACATGTGTTGATTCTAAAGAGTCATGAATTTTACCTACTATATAGCCGATCATAGGTCCTGTATTCGAATCTCATTATTGGGTTTCGTGATTTACCTCTCTTACATAAATTATGAAACTGAATTGTGAGGGGTCATTAAGATAAGGGATTTCACCATTAAGAAAGTTGGTTCCAAATAAGTTCAATAATTGATTTGGCAAAAATAAAGTTTAGATTTTACTTAGGTCAAAGATTAAAAGTTGAGACTGTGTTTAGACAATTTACATTTTCTCTAGTCCATAAATAATGAGAAAGAAAAATTTTAAATATTTGTAAAAAATATTAGGACCTATTTTAAAGTGATGCAAAATTAAGAATATTAAATAAATTATAATATCTTAGAAATTTAGAAACAAATTTAATACTAAGGGTGTGTTTGATAGCATGAAAAATGCATGAAAAATGTTCCATTTAAGGAATTGAATTTTATCTTGGATGTTTGATACACTACATTTTTCATAGAATTTAATTTCATGGTACAACCATTAAAGCTTGTTTTTTGCTCTTTTTCATGGAAAATTCCATCTAAAGGGGAGATGGTTCTTGTTTTCCATGTAAGTTGGAAAACACTTTCTTTTCCACTTAAATGCTATCAAACGCACGCTAAAAGTAATTTAAAATTTTTGTTGAGTCTAGGATAAATCTAAATGAGCCAAAACATGAATTTTGTAAAATTTGAGTTTAAGTGAAATTTGTTAAAAATAGAAAAATAGACCAATTTTGTTAAATTAAGTATCCAACTTTTAGTGATAAAAGCTTATTTCTTTTTCAATTTGAGGTACAACCAAGAAGAAGTGAGAAAAAAAAAATAAATAAAATTAGTCTGACTAATTGAAGAACATTAAGTAAATAACTTTTTAACCACTATTTTCAATTATGGTGGTTTAAGGCGATTAGTTGGCAATTGATAATAGCATTTAACGAAATAGAGATGATGATGGTAAACTAAGGTTGACTATAATATTGTTGATGACAATTAATAGATTGAAAAAGAAAGGGAGTTGTACATATTTTTTAAAATTTCGAGCTATTTTAAGTGCTAGTGACACTTCAACTACTAAAGTTTTAAGTTATTGGGTATAAATTTATTATTTTCTATTATTATGCATATAGCCTTTGATTTTGTTCAAATTACACCAAAATCTTATAATTTACACAAGACTATTTAATTGCCATAAATCGCACTATATTATTGAAATTTATAGTGTGAAGTTTATGTTTATTATATTATTTTTTTTTTTAGTGTTATTCATGTAGACATTGTTACATTATTATCCATTACGATTTGACAAATAAACGAAAAAATGAATCAATGAGATGATTGATATTTTACCTTGAAGCAAAATAATGTAAATTTGTTTCACAAACATTAAATAACCATTATTACCCATTTTTCGTGGAATGGGTATAGTAAATTTATGCATATAATTTTGTCTTAATGTGCATGAAAAATCATTTTAAATGTGTCATTATTTGGGTTATAACCTAATTCGACATATTTAAACATGTCAATAGGTGATTCGTGCATGTACATTAAAAGGAAATGAGTAGATGGTCGGATAAAAAATAATCTTATTTTAATTTTTTCGTACTTTAAACTTTTTTATAATTTTTTCTTTAATTGTTTGAATTCTATTTTTGACATATAATCATCTTAAATTAATATTAATCTTTACATATTAATTAAATTTGATGTAAAGCGTGTTGTGTATGATACTTTATGTAACGATTTCGATGTAAGAGTGTCCTTTTTGAACTCTATTTTTCACAAAAAATAAAATTATTAATAATAGGTTTGTACGTAATATGAAAACTTTTTAACAATAAATCCTAAATCATAAAAATAAGAGGTGTTTATTTATTTATTTTGTTCAAATAGTACTTGTAATAGAAGTAATTTATTTATTAAAAAAAAAAGAAAACTCTTTAGAATTTGAGTTTGCTTCTCATTATTTAGAAAAGTAAAGCCAAAGCCAAGAGATACTTTTCTCGTTTGTTGTAGTTTAATTAAAAGAATTATAATTTATAGTTTATCATATTATAGTTTCTAAAACTTAGAATAAGTTATGAATATGTTTGTTGTAACTTCTCAAAAATTATAGTTAAACAGCTGTGATGTTTGATATCATAAATTGTAAAATAACTTATTTTTGTATAATTGTCCATAATACCCTTAATAGTTATAGAATGATAATTTAAAAATTAATTAGTGTATATGTATAAGTTTCAAGTGTTATAAAAAAATTAATTATTAGATAGAGAGAGAGGGAGATGGTAAGAGAGAGGAAGAGATCCGAAAATGGAGATGAGTAGAGAAGAGAGACGTTTGATTACGTGGATAAGAGGGTAATTTTTTGTTAAAAATAAGGATAAAATTATCACAAAAATGTGATTATTTAATTAGAAGTTGTAAAAGTTAGAGTACCCAAGTTTTGAAAAACTGCTTTTACCCATTTTAAAAGCTAATAGAAAGTATAAGATAGAATACTATTTGCTAAAATAAATACTATATTTCTACTTTTTTTTTTTTTTTTTTAAGTTAAAAGCTAAAAATTACCATTTTTAAGGTGTAACAAACGGGCCGCTGTATTATCTCTCTCCCTGGCTCTTCCTATTGCAGTCGTCGTTTTGCATTATACTACTCATCGGAGATATAAATACAACACACGTGGTTACGTACACTAATCGCTATCGGGCCCCCCAAAAGGAGCGTGAAGATGCGGTTACACGCTACTGGGATGCTTTCTCGATAAACCCCCCTCGCAGACGACTGCTTGGAGGCTAAGCAACACATCGCCATCGCCATTCAATCTCCTCCCCCGCGCATCCTGGAGGGAGGGAGAGAGAGAGACAGACGGACGGACGGACGGACGATCAGATATGGTTGGAGTTTTATCGAACAAGATCGGCAGGGACGAACTCAAGCCCGGCGATCACATCTACTCCTGGAGGCTCGCCTACCTCTACGCCCATCACGGTGGTCCTCATTCCTCCTCAATTTCCTTCCCCTTTCGTTTTGTCGTTTTTCCATTGATTGAAATCGGTTTCCGATCCGGTAGTCTTTCAATTTCATCTATCACATTTGCACTCGTCAAAAGTTGAAAGAGCAGTCCTAATATGATGTCTGGATTCTTCATTCTCCTTCAGCAATAGATAATGGCATTGCGTTTTTCTTCTATCTTTGTTTTTTTTTTCAATCTGCCGTCACTGACTTGCTCTTGTTTTTTTTAATTTTTTTTAGCCGATCTGTGTTCCAACCTTCTTTTTTCCTGATTTAGTCGGTTGAGTAGTTGATGTCAGATCCGTTAGTTATCGATTCGATCTATCAGAATCACATTGAAGTTCTTCAAGGTGGAAAGCATTCTTCTCCTGAAATAGTAGTGGTAGTGTGATATATCGCTTCTTAGTTGTAATTTAGTTTAAATCCTGCAATGTACATCGCCCTATGGCCTATTTTGTTGTTTTTTACCATCTTTTGTCTGAACCGGTGCATGCAAATCTTGGCCCAATTCCTTTATTTTCTTATTTGTTTTTATTTTCCCCCTTTCCTGTTTGTATTTGCTGTTTTGGCGTTTCCGTAGCTGTCTTTTCTTTGAATTTCATTGTTCTTATTATCCTTGGAAGGTTTAGGTTATGCTTAAGAAGTTCTTGGTTTGATTCCTAGAATTTTGGTAAGCGAATGAGATATTATGAATTTGCCCCTGACAAAGTACCACTGCATATCTATATACATGGCACTAATCAAATGTTTTCGTACTAGCACACGGATCTGAATGCATATGCGAATCTCGTAGAGAATAAACAAGAACAGAAAGACTCATGTCCGAAACAAAGGGAATGGAGCAAAATATGAGTAGGAAATTCCATGCCTGGCAAATCTCCATGTTTGTTTCTCCCCATATACAGTTACATGTTATTTTTGACATGAATGGAGAAACATCTCAAGTATGTCACTACCATTTCGAGGAATGGGGAATAACCTGTTTTTATAACCACAAAACACACGCATAGATATTCTAAAGGAATTATATTCTTTATTTATTGTATTAGCTAAAACTACAAATAATATTCACGAACCATAAACAATACAGAACTAATTCAAAATAAAAAATATATTAACTCAAACACAAGTCACCATCTAATACCCACACAACACCAAAAAGGTCTCACCACATTTGATTAATCAATTCGTTGTCATGAGATGTGGGACATTATATATTTGTCATGTATTTAACCTGTTCCATGAGTCAAATGATGTGTTTGAAATGTATTTTGTGTATAATAGATATATTTCTTGATGCATGTGGATATGAATATAGCACCCTCTTTTGGGATGCCAATGTTTTTAGATCTTAATTTGGGAGAGAATCATACTCCAAATATCTTGTGCAACTAGCAGATAATTGACAGATTTCTAAACCCTGTCACATGTAAACCCAGTCCAAAATTATCCCGCTCTTCCTTTAATTTCCAACGTCAGAATTGCTTACAAAACATGTGGTCTGAACAAAGAAAAAGTGCTCTTTGCCTCAAAATCTTCCTATCTTGTAGTAAAATCAAACTAATTTCTCCCCGTACTTTTAGACATTTGAATTTTAAAGAACTAAATTTCAATTACAAAACAGCCAAGATCCTAGTTTTCTGAACTGTTCCCTATCAATGACAGATTGCAAGTGAAAAGGGCAGGTCTGGATGGAATAGTTGTATCGGGAGGTTATGTATAATATTCCTGTAAGGCATAATGATCTCTTTTGAAAGTCCTGCAAAAGTGTTTTTTCTCATAGCATCACAAATAATAAAGCATGTGCCCTTGAGTTTGTTGAGATGTTTATGAATCCTCAATTATTAGCCCACTGAAAATTCTCACAATTGCTTTGCTAACCTGTCTGTGAACAAATTCCAGGTATATATGCTGGTGATGGAAAGGTGATCCACTTCACTCGGGGGGCTGGACACGAGATAGGGACAGGCAGCACAGTTTTAGACCGCCTAATTTTCAGCTCCTCTTCCTCTTCTCATGGTTCGGTTATCCAATGCCCAGAATGTGGTGATCAATCAACACTCGATGGTGTCATATGCTCTTGCCTCGATTGTTTTCTTTCTGGTGGTGAACTCTACCTCTTTCAGTACAGTGTCTCACCAGCTCTCTTTCTTGCCAAAGCTCGAGGGGGGACCTGCACCCTTGCTGCTTCTGATCCACCGGAAGATGTTCTTCACCGTGCTGAATTCTTAATGAGGAATGGTTTTGGTGGCTACAACATCTTCAAGAACAACTGTGAGGATTTTGCAATATACTGCAAGACAGGTTTGCTTGTTGTAACGAACATTTCTGTGGGTCGGAGTGGACAGGCAGCCTCCTTTCTAGCTGCTACCAGTGCTATTGTTTCTTCACCACTTCGGTTCCTGACTACCAGTTTTAGTGGCCTGGCCGCTGTTGGTTGTGGTCTGTATTGTGTTAGTCGATTTGTTTCTGATATTGGAGTTCGCCGCGATGTTAGAAAAGTCCCCGTTGAGGCCCTTGTCACTCCTTCTGGCTTGAATGAGTCAGAGGCTTCAACTGAGACTGCCAAGGAAGCTTGACCCATGACCTGCACCAAAATTTTATGAGCAGGATCCTATCCTTCATTCTGTGTCTGAATTGTCAAACCCTGGTATTTGTGATTACATACTAGCAGGTATTTGTATTGTGGTGTGTTTATCTTCTCTTCTGAGTCCCGTGTGAGTCTATTATTTTGAGCAGCTTTGACACTTTTCAACTGTGCCAACTATATTTGTTACTTCACTTTTCAACATTGAAGGGGACTTTTTTGTATTTTATTTAGGGGGATGCCTGCATCCGTATTGCTACTTGAGCTAACACAAACACACAAACTCTTAAACAGAGGGAGGCGTATGAGCTCATGTTGTACTGGTAAGTGCTAGTTTTGCAGGTGAGTGAAGTGATACCACTGTTGTTTTCTCTATTTTCCAATGATAGCATAGTATATAAGGCCTATAAAGGCTAAGGTTATGTGTTTGCCCAAATTCTCTCCTATCAAGTTGTGCCATTAATGTGTGGTCCGTGGGAGAGGCAATTAAGTCTTTGTTCAGGGTTCTTTCTGATCTACGGTTCGTAGGCTTAGGGTTTGGAAATATTAGAGGTTGGGGGGTGGTGGTGGTGGTGTATTGGATTTGAGAAAAATATTGGGCCAGTTTTAGAAATTGAACTGGACTTTGCTGGTCGTATATTATCTATTCTAATATAAAAATAATTAAATGTATGTTAGTTTGTATGCATTCAATTAATTTTCAAAATTTTGTGCTATATTTCCGTTTACCCTGGAAACACGAACACTAAGAGAATCAAACTTGCCTAGGCCTGGCAATACAAACTAACCCATTTTGCTGCAGGTGGTGTTTGCCCGTTAAAATCAATCAGCGATGGTTGTCTGGGGGTCCATTTTGCCTTGGAATGGCATCCAACAAACAGCTTAATTCTTGTGCCATGCTGATGCTGGGTACCTCATCTTTCATTATTAGTCATTGAGTTAATTGCAATAATGAGATTCACCTTAATGTTTTATAAAAAGCATAAATATAGAAAACATATATATAATTTTATTTCATAAATCTAATATATTAAGAAACTCTGCTGGGGATATTATTTATTGTCGAATAAAGGAGGAGAGTCGTGTTAAGTAGTCGACAGTCAATGTAAAACTTAGTCAGATCTACAACATGAATTCTAGATAAATTATGAAAAATCGTTTGAGCGTTGACGTAATCTTTCATAGCGTCGCATTACACTACTTGCGTGTAGTGTCAAGTGAGTTAGGACCGCTGCATTGGTGCCTGGATGTAGTGACAAATGAGCAAGGGTCCCTGCATTTGCTTGGACGGATATGGGGAAAGAAGTTAGTCCAAAATCAAAATCAAAATCAAAATCAAATTCTAAATCAAGGCTAAAAACAGAATCATAGATTAAAGATTGAGTCATGGAACATAGGAATATTAAGAGGCAAAGCTATGGAAGTGGTAAATGTGATGATTAGAGAAAGATTAATATTATGTGCCTTCATGAGATGAGATAGGTAGAAAAAAAAAACAAAAATTTTATCAGAAACTGGATATAAAATATGGTACACAGGAAATGATCGAGCAAAAAATAGAGTGATGATTGTTATGGATAAAAGCTTAGTAGATGAGGTAGTGGATGTAAAAAGAATATGGGATAAGATTATTATGGTGAATGTTAGTTTAGAAAGAATGATTATGAATATCTTTAGTACATATGCACCACAAGTAGAGTTAGGTGAGGAGATAAAAGTAAAATTTTGGAAGGACCTAGAAGGACTCATACAAATGATACCAAGAGAAAAGAAAGTGATTATAGGAGGTGACTTAAATGGGCACGTGGGTAGAGACGAAAACGAGTATAGAGAGGTACATGGAGGGTATGGATTCGGGGAAATTAATAATGAGGGTAAGTATATTATAGATTTTGCTATGACATATGGGCTCATCATAACTAATACTAGATTCAAAAAACGAGACGGATACTTAATCACATATAAAAATGTCACGTCAAGCACCCAAATAGATTACGTCCTCATGAGACAAGAGGATCAGTTATGTTGTAGGGATTGTAAGGTGATACCGGGAGAGTGTTTGACTACTCAATATAGACTTCTATTACTTGACGTCCAAGTAAGAAATTGGAAGAGAAAAAATCACATAAAACAAAATTCAAAAATCAGGTGGTGGGATTTAAAAGGGGAGAAACAACTAATCTTCAAAAAAAATTAAGAGGTAGAAGGGATTTGAATGGAGAAGGACAGACAAATCAAATGTGGAGAGAAATGACTAATGCCTTGAGAAGCACGACGAATGTAGTCCTTGTAGAGACAAATGGTAGAACCCCTAACCTTAAGGAGTTTTTGTGGTGGAATGAAGAGTTACAATTGAAAATTAAAAATAAGAAAATTTGTTATAAGGCTGTATATCAGTGCAACAATGAAGAAAATCAAAAAAATTATAAATAAGCAAAAAAGACAGCAAAAAGAGCTGTTAGTGAAGCAATGTTAAAAGCATATGAGAATTTATATAAATGACTTGATACAAAAGATGGAGAAAGGGATATATATAAATTAGCTAAAGTAAGAGAAAGAAAAACAATGGATTTAAATCAAGTGAAATGCATAAAAGATGAAAAATCAAAATGTATTAGATGAGGGAGCGATTAAAGAGAGATGGAATGAGTATTTCACAAAATTATTTAATGATGGTGGTGACACAATAGTTAGGTTGGAACATCTTAGTAACTTCGAAGGGAACATGGGCTATACATTTTATCGACGCATAAGTTCAAATGAAATAAGGCAAGCATTAAAAAAGATGAAAGATCATAAGGCAGTGGGACCAGATGATATACCAATAGAAGTATAGAAATGCATGAGAGAAGAGAGCATCTCCTGGCTAACAAAATTATTTAACGCGATCCTTAAATAAAAAAAGATGTTAGATGAGTGGAAGAATAGTACTTTGGTTCCTATATATAAGAACAAAGAAGATATTCAAAACTGTAAAAATTATAGAGGAATTAAGTTAACGAGTCATACTATGAAACTATGGGAGAGAGTAATAGAGCAGAGGTTCAGAAAAGAAAAAGAGGTCTCGAAAAATCAGTTTGGTTTTATGCCTGGTAGATCAACAATAGAAGCTATATACCTAATGAGGCGCATAATGGAAAGGTATCAGGATCATCAGAAGGACCTACATATGGTGTTTATAAATTTAGAAAAGACCTATGATAGGATCCTTAGAGAAGTATTATGGAGGGTCTTAGAGAAGAAATGAGTCCGAATAGTCTATATACAAGCTCTTAAGGACATGTATCATGGTGCAGAGATAAGGGTCAGAACATGCGGAGGGGATACTGAACCGTTTAAAATTACAATAGGATTGCATCAAGGTTGTGCACTAAGTCCATACTTATTTGCTCTAGTAATGGATTAACTCACTAAAGATATTCTGATAGAGATGTCATAGTGTATGCTATTTGCAGACAATATAGTGTTGGTAGATGAAACAAAAAGAGTAAACACTAAACTTGAGTTGTGGAGAAACAATTTAGAATCTAAGGGATTTAAATTAAGTAGAAAGAAAACAGAATATATGGAATGTAATATAGTAAGAATACAAGAATGGAGAATGTTATAATAAAATTGAAAGACTAAATCTTACAAAGAAAAGACAATTTTCGATATTTGAGATCAATTATTCAAAAAGATGTAGAAATTCACGAGAATGTCACACATAGAATTAAGGCAGGTTGGCTAAAATGGAGAAATGCACCGGGAGTGTTATGTGAAGGTAAAATCTCATTAAAACTAAAAAGAAAATTCTATAGGACAGCTATAAGACCAGTCTTATTGTATGGGTCAGAATGCTGGGCAGTCAAATACTAGTATGAGTAAAAGATGAGTGTAGCGGAGATGAGGATGTTAAGATGGATGTGCGGCTATACAAGAAAAGATAAAATTAGAAATGAAGATATTTGTAATAAAGTAGGAATAGTACCAATCAAGAAAAAGATGAGAGAGACTAGACTAAGATGGTTCGGTCATGTGAAAATGAGACAAAAGATGCTCCTGTGAGAAGAGTTGATAAAATGGAATAATTAGTCAAAAAATGAGGTAGAGGCAGATCCAAGAAGACTTTGGGAGAGACATTAAAGTTTGATATGAAGTGTATGGATCTAAATGAAGATATGACAAAAGATAAAATTACATGAAAATCTAGAATTCATGTAGCCGACCCCACATAATAGGATAAAGGCTGGATATGTTGTTATTGTAAATCTAATATATTAAGAATCTAATTCTAAACTAAACATATATTCATTAAAAAAAAATGTGAGGTTGCAGCAACAAGTAATATGTTCATTATCTAACAAAACGAAAGCTTATTCTAAGTAGCTACAGAATTTGAAGCCAAATCGCAACTGTGCAATAAAGAAGAAGGGAAACAAATTGAAATTCAAATTTAAGCCTAAAAATAGAAAAGCCAAATGAGAAAAGAATGGGTTGGGTCGACGAGTGAGGCAAGGACAAGGATTGAGCAAGTTAGTTATGGGCGTGGGCTTGGGTCCAAACCCTTATTTGTACTCCTTGCTTGGATAACCTAGGGTCATGATTTGAGCCTGTTTTGGGTAGGCTCAACCCTTTAGGTCTCATTTTATTTGGGGTTTTCAAATTAAATCTGAATTGTTATAGATTTAGATTCTTGCCCTTAAAAAGGACATTCCCATATTTATTTCTACAACGGGTTATCTCGTTGTCACTTCGATAATGAAAACTTAAAATATATTTAGAAGAAAAGGAAATGTAAAATATAATTGAAAAGTCTAAAAAATATGAAAAATAAATTATAAAATAGATGGAAATTGAAGTTTTTTAAAAAATTTCTACACATTCGAAGACTTCTTTAAATTTACAATTAGAAACATAAAAAATATATTTAACTATTCATATTTGATGATAACATAATTTTGACATTAATTTTTGGTTGTTAAATGCAACTCTCTCCCTATATTCAAATTTGGCACTGATTATTATTGAGAAGAATATTGTCAAAGTTAAAAATACTGAGAGAAGTATTTAAATTCACGTGCAATTGTCTTCGCAACTTCAATGCCATTTTTTGATCACAAATTAATATATGCTCTCCATCATTGAATATAATAATTAAAATTTATTAATTTTGAAAAAACTTGGTGAAAAGTAAGTAAGGCCTAGTGATAAGGCTTGTGTTGTAATGTAGTGTTGGAAAGGGCCAAGAGTCACTCCGAGGATAGCTTGATTTGCTATTTGAGAAAGCAAGAGAGTATGCAAGGCAAAGCTCGATTTGCTATCTAGGAGAGCGAAACAATTGTGAATCACCCTGAGAAAGTCACCCAAGAAAGGGCTACCTAAAGGGTCTTCCACGCTGGCACTGGAAGAAGGGTCTTTGGGAGATATGTGAGGCTTTGAAGAAGGTGCTCAGAAGCTTTAAAAGGCTTATTAGAAGAGTCTTCGTTGTCTGAGAGAGCTTATTAGTGTTTAGAGGAGATGCTTGGTGTTTGAATTTGTGATGCTGGAAGTAGTAAAAAGGCACGTAGTGATTTCTTCTGCATGACTTCTCTGATGTCTAAGTTAGATGCTGATATTATGAAAAGATGTTGATGAAGATGTAATGCGATGTAGAGAGGGGGTTTTGGAAGAGTGATAACTCTTGTGCTGAAGAATTGTGTGAGAATTTAGTTTAAGGCTTTAGACTTCAGATCCCCAAAGACGCAGGGTCAAGGGGTATTTGTATCTATCTAGTGATCAGGACACGTGACATGCATGTACTGAGACACGTGGTAGGACCCCATCCCCATTCGGGTGAGGGTGCATAGGTCTTTGGGTGTCCTGGGTTAGACTCGAAAAGGCAAAAAAGACCCCTTTAAAAATTGATCTTCAGAGAAAGAAGGACCAAAAGGGGATAGGCCAAGTTATTGAGGAACAGCCTGGGTTAAACTTTGGGAGAAAATTCTCTTGAAGGCCTCCAAAAGGTAGCTCAACCAGATGGATAAAGAGATGCGTGGGCCAAGCCTTTGGGGAAACAAGTCTTTGAAGGGTTCTTGGAGGACTTGGCCAGGTCTTCAGGAGAACCCTTGAAGGCCCTTCCAAGAGATGGTCTCCCAGGCAATTTTCCTTGATCTCTCATTCTGAAAATGTCCAACAACAATAACTATGAATCGTCTTGTGCTTAGAGGACATGTTAAATAAAGTCTTACATGTGCTAAGTTGACAAATAAATATACTTAGTGAAGTCTTTAATAAACAAACATCTCATGGTGCACATATTATGTACCTTGAGCCATCCTCACATGACAAGGTCACTCATAGTCATGACAATGCTAGTCACACTACTTGCATACCAATGGTCATGGTTGACAGTTACTTGTCATAACGTGGTTACCAAGTTATGGGATGATTGACATATCTAATTGCTAATTTGAGCTGTTGGGTAACCTTATCATTCTAGGCAATTGTGACATCTAAGGATATAAGGTGACAAGTATGGTTAAATATTAAAAAGTTTATCATTAGACATCATCTGAAGTAACAACGTCTGTTATTGATGGGTACTTCAATTGTTATAGTGAAACTTCAGATAGATTATGAATTTTAATAGTGACAAACTTTATATTAAAAAGGATTTTATAATTATAAACAACTATTACTATGTTTAGGGCTTAGGAACACAAAGTGGGTTTTTCAAACTTCACTCGACTAGAAGAAGCTAACTCGCACAAATAAACTGAGTAAAACTCCAAGTAGACTTGAGTTAAATCTATAGTTGTGTGATGTAAACGTTGGATGAGCTCAAAGTTGTTCCATGGTCTTCGTGCAAAAATTCCGCAAGGCAATGGGCCCGCCCATATGGCTATGGCCTATGGGTGGCGCTTGGAGCGGTGTGAAGGGGGAGGTGGAGACGATGACTCTGCGCTCGCGCCAGCCAGACGCCATCCGTAGCCGTCTCTGTCTCTGTCCGCTGATTATACTATTCAAATTGATTGTATCTCACTAATATCACACTCCGTCCCAGTAATCCAGCATTAAGTCGTCACGGAGTCAATCAGTCAACACCAACCCCCACAATAAATTCAACCCAACCGCCCATTTCCCACCTCCACTCATCCAAATTCTCAATCCTCCACCATTCGCGGCGGATCATGGAGCCGTCCACCACCCCGGCCGACGCCTCGGAGCACGAGAAGAAAGCGGTGGAGTCCATGGAGGTGGAGAAGATATTCGAGTCGAAGGAGGTGCCGGCGTGGCGGAGCCAGCTGACGGTGAGGGCCTTGGCGGTGAGCTTGGTGCTGGGGGTGATGTTCACCTTCATCGTGATGAAGCTGAATCTGACCACCGGGATCATTCCATCGCTCAACGTGTCGGCCGGTTTGTTGGGCTTCTTCTTCGTCAAGACCTGGACTAAGTTCCTCGACAGGTCCGGCCTCCTCCGGCAGCCCTTCACCCGCCAGGAGAACACCGTCATCCAGACCTGCGTCGTCGCCACCTCCGGCATCGCCTTCAGCGGTACGTTACGTACACTCACCTCGTTCCCACCCCTTGAAAATTATCCTTCACGTTACACAGTGTGGGTATGGGGGGCTAATGTAATTTTTAAAAGATCAAAGTGATATTTTCTTGTATTTTTAAAATAAACAACACTAATTTCTGTTAAATAACTAGAGTAAAATTGGCCCTGCGTTTCATTTATCGGAAATTTCTTAAATTTTCAAATTCTTCGTTTAGTTAATTTTTAATTTTTTTTTACCCTTGTAATTACGATGTCTATTAAAATTTGACCTTATTTTAAGGGGGTGTCATTGTTAATTTTTTAAAAATTTTAAACACTGAGTTAACAAATTGCAAAGTTCAAAGAGACCTTAGGTAAAAAAATAAAAAAAATTTAAGAGATACATGGTCAATTTATCTACGTTGCTGTAGGTATATGTTGCGTCATGGAAATGGAATGTTTTGAGATTTTTATTTAAACATAATGTGCCTATCCATTTTGTTTTCAATTTACGTAATTTAAGAAATAGAAAACAGATTGCAAACTATCATAAGTAGGGACCTAATTAAATATGATCCCATTCATAGAAAGACAGTCATTATCTGACTCTAAAGTCGCCGGTGACACTGTTGAAGTAGACAGATTAGTTGAGGAAAGCATCTCACAACACTGTTATTAAATCTTAGTCAAGTAATTGTTGTACCAGCCATGTAGATTGTGATTCTCTCCTCTTGGGTTCATTTGGGGAATTCTCTCAATTATTGGGGTCTAAAGATAAATTCTCTTTGAGTGACATGTTGAAGTTAAAAGCGCGAGATTGGCTTATATGGATTAATTCTAAACTTCTTTTTTCTCTAGAACTTTGTTGGGTATCGTATCGTGTGTACATGGTGAATGAATTAATAATCAACAGGAAATTAGAGCAAAAAAGCTAGTGGTGGTAGTTGGTATTTGTGGCTCCCACAACCCAAGTAAGATACAATATCATCATGTTGGTTGTCTTTTATCTATGTTGGCTCCTGCTGTTCCCAATAGAAAAGAAGAAGCCATTAACATCATACACAGGTGCTGTTTGTCTCATCCGGAACACGAGGGTGGCCTAACTTTGACTTGGCGATTTCGCTTTATCCCAATCCTAATTATTTTCCTAATTATTTAAGTCCATCATGTGAGCGCATGATTAGCATGTACTGTGCATCCATCATGTTCACATCCATTTTATGGTAGTTTTTATTCAGAATGGTCTGGTTGAGTTGCAACCTTTAGTTAAGGATGCATCCATCATGTTCATACTGATACACATTAATTTTGTATAATCAAGTCCTAATAATATCAGAAGTCAGAATTTAAACAAAACCCAATTTAAAGGAAGAGAGCAAAATAGAATTTATATGAGAATATCTAGTGAGAAGATTACGCTAAAATGTGCTCTGAACGGCTAAAGGAGAACCCTTCTCTGGGCTGCACCAACATCCAAGATTCAAAATAGAATGTTTGGGAAATAGGAAATTTTTTTACTGTTAATTAATATGTTCCTCTCATAAGCAGGGGGCTTTGGGAGTTACCTTTTTGGCATGAGTGAAGTGGCTGCCAAACAGTCGACAGAAGCTAATAGTGCACAGAATATAAAGAACCCAGCATTGGGGTGGATGATTGGCTTTCTCTTCATCGTTAGCTTTCTTGGACTTTTTTCAGTTGTGCCTCTTCGGAAGGTACCCTCTCTCAAATTCACCATGTTTTGGAAGAAATTCCTTTTTTCTACCAAACTAGTATCAAGTATGGACCAATGAAAGCAAAGTTGCATGGTTTTCTTGGTTTACGTACGGTTTCTATCTGCAATCTGTTTCAGATAATGATCATAGACTTCAAATTGGTTTATCCAAGTGGCACCGCTACTGCTCACCTTATCAACAGCTTCCACACTCCTCGAGGAGCCAAGCTGGCAAAGTAAGGCCTCAAGTTCAACCAATTTGATGGAGGAAGAGGAGCAGTTGTAGTAGTTGGTATGAGGTTGTGATTATTGTTCCTAATTCCCATGCATGATTTCATTCCACAGGAAACAAGTCAGGGTTTTGGGCAAGTTCTTCTCTTTCAGCTTTTTGTGGGGCTTCTTCCAGTGGTTCTTCACTGCAGGGGAGAACTGTGGATTTGTAAAGTTCCCTACATTCGGTCTCAAGGCCTATAAAAACAGGTATTTATTCTGATGGATTGGACCCAATGCATAAAATTCGTTCAATATTATATATTATACATTCTTTCTATCAAAATGCAGGTTTTACTTTGATTTCTCGGCAACTTATGTTGGGGTGGGGATGATCTGTCCATATCTAGTCAATGCATCTTTGCTAATTGGAGCAATCCTCTCATGGGGCATAATGTGGCCACTTATTGAAGACAAAAAGGGGCATTGGTACCCTGCAGACGTTCCTTCAACCAGCCTCAATGGCCTGCAAGGTTACAGGGTAAACCCCCTTCCCTAATGGCTAATGGCATGGACTAACTAACTTAGGCCCTTGCTTTTAACCTATTTTTCTTTTCCTTTGCCTGCTACAGGTGTTCGTAGGAATAGCTCTGATCCTTGGCGATGGCCTTTACAACTTTGTCAAAGTCCTTGGTCACACTCTATTAGGTTTGTACCGCCAATTCCGTGTCAATGACCAAGACAATGTCAATGTCAATGTCCTCCCAGTGGCGGCTAGTCACTGCCCACCATCGGATTCTTACTCATCTTATGACGACAAGTGTCGGACACAACTCTTTCTCAAGGAAGAAATCCCAACATGTTTTGCCGTTGTTTTCTATGTGGGCATTTCCATTATCTCTGCTGCAACTCTTCCACACATCTTCCCCCAACTCAAGTGGTACTATATTGCGGTCATTTATGTCTTTGCGCCGGTACTTGCCTTCTGCAATGCTTACGGTTCAGGGCTCACTGACTGGTCCTTGGCATCCACGTACGGGAAGCTAGCAATCTTCACAATTGGGGCATGGGCAGGGGCCTCTGAGGGTGGTGTCCTAGCCGGATTAGCAGCGTGCGGGGTGATGATGAACATTGTCTCAACTGCATCCGACCTCATGCTGGACTTTAAAACTGGTTACATGACCCTCACCTCACCACGATCCATGTTCGTGAGCCAAGTTGTTGGAACTGCAATGGGTTGTGTTATTTCTCCTTGTGTCTTTTGGCTCTTCTACAAGGCTTTTGATGATCTTGGCCTCCCCAACTCAGAATACCCTGCTCCAAATGCCCTTATCTATCGCAACATGTCAATCTTGGGTGTCGAAGGATTCTCAGCTCTGCCAAAGAACTGCCTCAAGCTTTGCTACGTATTTTTTGCTGCAGGTATTGTTATAAATGCTATCAGAGATACAGTGGGAAAAGCAAGGGCAAGGTTTATTCCTATTCCCATGGCAATGGCAATACCCTTCTATCTTGGATCCTACTTTGCTATCGATATGTGTGTTGGGAGCTTGATACTATTCGTTTGGGGAATTATTAACAAGGCCAAGGCTGATGCATTTGGACCTGCAGTAGCTTCTGGATTGATTTGTGGGGAGGGGATATGGACTTTGCCCAGTTCAATACTGGCACTGGCTGGGGTGAATCCACCCATCTGCATGAAGTTTCTTTCAAGGACTGCAAATGCAAAGGTTGATGCTTTCTTAGGTTCCAACTAGCCAGCAATTATAGGCTGTAATTTACAGCTTCCGGTTTCATGTCTCTGTAATCTTTTTTGTTTCCTTGTCTTTCTTTGCGTCTCTTCTTCTTGGAATCTGGCTCAATTATATATGTATATATATATATATATATAAGTGTGTAACATGTATTGCGCATGACAGAGAACTTCTAATTATATCAAGCATTCCAGCTTTATAGTTGGCCAGATAAGTTGAAGAAAATCTGAACAAGTGGCATGAAAATGCAAAACCACTTCCACATTGTATTGCATCTAAATAGTAATCTCTTGCATTGACATCCCATGAAGCTGATCACTAACTTGGAAATGGATCTTGTATAAGTTGAGTTGACTGTTGCTCATGCTGCATGCAAGGGCTGTCCGGGCCACAGCAAATAATCCCCTATTGGCCACCATTGGCAACATCATCTGCTCTTTCGCCTTTAAACCCCACTTAACCATGTTGGGCAGCCACCCAATTTCCATATGGGGCATGACACTCAAACCAAAAACCACTGAAACCCTATGCAAGCCCGATTCAGGTTAGGCTGCCACCTTGCAGTCCCCTGTAAGCTTTTCTATCTCCTTCCGTTTTTATTAAAACACGCCATTTCTTGGGTTGCATGGTTTTCAGACTCGGATGGCCCTGCACTTCTTTACTCATCTCATAAGTCATAACCAATTGAACAATGCTGATCAGATCTTTCTGTCAAGGATGACTAATTGTTTACCTCAATGAAAGCTAGCTGACATACTCAAAAATTACAGAACATGTTTCCCATTTATATATGCTAGGTTAATATACTGTATATCATGTCTACCTCCTACACAACACTACTTCAAGATTTCCATTTATAATAGGTTAATGTACTGTATATATGCCTACACCGTCTTTCTCTTTCTCTCTGACTATACACTGAAAAAGGTTACGTTATGCTTCAATCAGCTCTTTGATTGATTTCTGGTTTACATTTTCTGGAGGGATGTCAGTAAATTCCGAGAGTATAGCTCTAAATTCATCCCCAGTGAGAGTTTCCTTCTCTATTAGCACCTCCACCAGCTTATCCATTGCCTCCCTGTTGTTCCTTATATGAGTCTTGGCAATTTCATATGCTCTGTCAATAATATGGCGCACTGACGTATCAATGTCTTCTGCCAGTTTTTCTGACATAGAGTTTCTTGCTAGCATCCTCAGCACCACATCATTGCTCTGCACTCCAGGATCAGTCAGTGCCCAGGGGCCAATCTCTGACATTCCAAACATTGTTACCATCTGGAACAGAAAGAAAATCAATCAAGCCAAGTTCTTGAATGTTGTTTTAACTAAACATTTCCTGTTTTATTTTTACCTGTCTTGCTATCTGAGTGATTTGTTGCAAGTCCCCTGCAGCTCCAGTTGTGATCTCTGGTTCACCAAAAATTATTTCCTCAGCTGCTCGTCCTCCGAGACCTCCAACTACTCTGGCAAATAGTTGCTGCTTGGAGATAAGAGATGGATCTTCTCCAGGCATGAACCATGTAAGCCCTCGAGCTTGGCCTCGCGGAATCAGGGTGACTTTCTGTACTGGATCATGGCCTGGAGTCAATGTTCTGCAGGCAGCCAAGTATGCAACACTAAGTAAGTCCAAGAAACTTGTTGTTTCCATATATTGTTAACCGGAACTAAGATACTACTCTGTGTCCTGAGGGAACACTTCTCTTTAGCCATTAAGAATTCTCATCTGTCTTCTGAAACTTCAAATGAAGAAAAAATGAAAAGAAAGGTGCATTTGATGACAAACTTACGCACAAATGGCATGCCCTATTTCATGATAAGCCACTAAAATCTTGTTCTTCCCTTCTGTCATCTTGGTCCCCTCCATCCCTGCTACTATCCGATCAATTGAATCATCGATCTCTTTTGATGTAATCTTATCTTTGCCTCGTCGACCAGCAAGGATGGCAGCCTCGTTCATAAGGTTTGCCAGATCTGCGCCACTGAATCCCGGGGTTCGCATGGCAATGACACTGAGAGACACATCATTGTCAAGCTTCTTGTTGTTGCTATGTACCTTCAGTATCTCTTCTCTTCCTCTTACATCAGGTAACCCAACAGTAACCTGTATAAACAATTTCCAACTTAGCCATACCTTAACATTTCAATATACACAAAAGTGAAGATAGCTTAATCCCAGCTTACCTGCCTGTCAAACCTTCCAGGCCTAAGCAAAGCTTGATCAAGAATTTCGGGTCTATTGGTCGCAGCAATGACAATGACCCCACTGTTTCCACTAAATCCATCCATTTCAGTCAGCAGCTGGTTCAATGTTTGCTCCCTTTCATCATTTCCTCCACCAATGCCGGTTCCTCTTTGCCTCCCAACAGCGTCTATCTCATCAATGAAAACCAAGCAAGGCGAATTCATCTTCGCCTTGTTGAATAGGTCCCTCACTCTTGAAGCCCCCACGCCTACACACATCTCAATGAACTCTGACCCAGAGAGTGAAAAGAAAGGGACCCCTGCTTCTCCAGCAATGGCCTTAGCAAGCAATGTCTTCCCGGTACCTGGTGGACCTAGTAATAGTACTCCTTTGGGAATCTTTGCCCCTACTGCAGCGAACTTCTCTGGGGTCTTTAGGAAATCAACAATCTCTTGAAAGTCTTGCTTTGCTTCATCCACTCCAGCCACATCATCAAATGTTACTCCGGTGTTGGGTTCCATCTGAAATTTTGCCTTGCTCCTGGTAGGAAGATATGTTACTAACAATAAGGGGAACTGGTTCTTGAATTTGCAGTATGGTGATGAAACATTAGAAGCTAATTATTCCTTAATTTATGAACTTAATATTTTTGTTGAATTCAAACTTGATGGTGAAGGTGGACTATTTAGGTTATTCTGTTGGATTTGACATGACCATCTACCTCATAATTACACATTTCAAGATAATAATTCTTTTCTAGCTAGAGAATATACATTCTTTAGATTCACTTGTATGCATTTGTGAACATAAATTGAATTTTGTAACGGATCATACCTTCCAAGTCCAAAGGGCAAGTTCGGGCCTCCAGGATTATTTGCAGAAGAAGTCCTCAAAAGTAAACTCCCCAGCAATATCAATGGAAAAGCCAAATTCCCTAGCAAGTCCAGTACTGCGCCAACCATGTTGATTTCCATGGGATGAGCTGCAAAATCAACGCTCTTCTCTTTGAGCTTCCTCAGAAGCTCTTGTGGCAGCCCTGGCAACTGTACTTTAACCCTCTGGATTTTGTTCAATGTGGGATTAAATATTTCAGCTATGGCCACTGTTCCATTCTCAAACAAGTCTACCTTCTTCACAGCATCCTCATCCAGGTACTCCAAGAGCCTTGAGTATGACATTCTGCTTGAAGTGGCTTCAACCGGGCTCTCTGGTTGCGCTCTTGCTGGCCGAGCAGCCGCCCCTCCTCCGATAAGGCCTAAACCGGTCGAATTCAGCACCTTTCGTCTGCTGATTCTGAGGTCAGACGGTCTGTTGCTGCCTCTGGGAGGGTGGGTATACTTTGAAAGGTCCTGAGATTTGCAGAGGGGAAGGTGGGAGAGTGATAAAGATAGAGCGGGTAACATTACCATAGAAGAGAGCTAAGAGATTCAAAATGGCTGTGACTCTGCTGCTTGCTCTGCTTATGTGCCCTGGGGCAGTTGATGGTGGTTGACAATATTGGAGGGAATTCTGTCAAGCAGTTGATTAAATAGGAGAGAAACCAAACGTTTCTAGTGCTTTCCATCTAGGTTTTTCCACTGGATCTTTCTGCCATTTTGTTCATGAAGCATCCAGATTGATACACATACAAATGTGTGAATATATAGATTGTCAAAGAAAACTCAAGAGAGTCATTGTTCATGAATTCCCTTTCATGGTTTCTTTCTCTTTCTCCAACCGTACACTTGTGTGGAAGAAAACAAACTATTGGGCGGGCTGCGTGCTGGAGTTGTTCCTTATCAAGAATTGTCTTTATAATGGCCCCCGGGGTGTGGGTCGACACCTTTTGCTCCAAAGAATTGTCTTTATTTGAAAAAAAGAGCACAAGTGTATTTTAAATAATAAAGTCAAACTTTCCACCATCCAGAGTGTTTAATAATGAGTCTAAATGATTTTTTTCTCGATAAATATATATTCATTTTCTTTGATCAAAACTAGTAATAATTTCAACTTGAGAATCCCTTCAAGCCTAGTTTGATACAGATCTCTAAAAAAATTTTATAAGAAAAAAAAAAAAAGGAATGAATTGTTCCCACAATTTTTTAATTTCAAGATTAATGTTTAAATTTTTTCAGACTTAAATTTACTTTTAAACTTTTCCAAATGGTTCATTTTAGACCTCAAATGCTAAGAGTATCATTTGCTTGCATTCACTCTTGAATTAAACCATCGGAAGTGTTCAAGGATGAAAAGTAAAAAACGCATTGAGGGCTAAAATAAGAAGTAATGAGCCAAATTCACTTGTTTGACAGCTTAAAACCAAATTAGCTTGGAAAAACCCATTTGAAGAAATGAAGTTTGTGATTGAGGAGAAGAATATTTAAAAATAACCAGACACATAAAATTTATGAAAATTGAAGGCTGGAATGATTGTTGTATGATAATTTCAAAATATAAACTAGGAGACATCACTAGTGCTTCTCGGATTTGTTATCATTCAAAACATGGTAACATTAAAGACATAAGCGTCGTCTGAGTGCAGATCCGTAACAAAACAAATGAGTTGGGAGTTTCTCCTTCCAGTAAAACCCCAGACAACATTCGAAGTCGAAGGCCGTTTTGAGTGCCAATTCGAATACCATTTTCTAATTCTAGATATCTCATAAGCATGTGGAATCACCCAACTTACTCCCAATCATTTTTAACAAACTAATCTCAAACCCATTAAAATTTTTCAACGAAGCAGATTATTATTGCTGGTCTAAGAAATCATTATCTTTTTCAAGTTTTTTTATGAAAAATATAGACGAGACATAGAAATTCAAAACATTTTTATGACTAAACATCCCCTAAAATTTCCAAGGTATTTCTTGTTCAGTACCGAAATCAGAGGTTTTAATTGATATTGACATCTTGCCTGAAAAAGAGAACAGCTGAAAACACCAAAGAAATGAATAGCAGAGTTATAATCAGCAAGAGAAAGTAACACAACGGCAGAGCAGAGCAATATAACCCCCCCCCCCCCCCCCCAAAAAAAAAAAAAGGATTTTAAGATCTTCAATTTACAAAGTTTGGTAATGAACATTCAAGATGGACAATCCGGAAGGGGACCACATAAAATGCTTTCAGATGCTCTCTCTCTCTATATATATATATGCGCACAGGAAACTACTTCCTTACTCCTCAATACAATACATACAAAGGGGTCTCTACGAAGAGAGCACTGCACAAAAAGCATTTACACATTTAACAACAAAATGCGGGTGACTCAATGTTTTGGTTAAACACAAGCAACAGATTCCAACATGGACTAGCAACGATTGATTATCCACGAGGAGTGGGTGGCTAGTCCATCAGGTGGAACATGGAGTAGTAGGTGATGGGGATGGAGGGGAGATGGCTTCTGGCAGTTGAGACGGGTCTGGACATGGTGCCGAGGTTTCCAATGGCGATGCCTGAACTTCCCCCGAATCCCCTGTCTCACACCTGAGAAAGAAAACGGGAGATCGATGGATGAGTTCCAGTCGGATTTTTGATAAACCAGAGGCCAAGGGAAAAAAAAGTTCTCTCCCTCCTCTGCATGGACAATCTAGTATTCTTTTTCATACTCTTCCGTTTCTGGCTAACAAACCAAGAGCACTACCGGTAAACAAGTTCACTAAATATTTGTCAAACAAAATTGAGACAAAATAAGGCGAATCTGATGCAGGACAATAGCAGCACACAAAACAAAAAAGGAAATAGAAAAGAAGAAATCAAGGGCTCATACAAGCTTAGACTCACTTGGTCAGCTCCTCCAGATCTTGCACTCCTTGGCTTAATGCAAAAAGAGACATCTTTTTCACCTGTTATCACCAAAAATAGAAAAATTTATCACCATGGACAAAGAAAGGGGCTTTACAAGGAATACAGGTGATATTTGGAGGATAATGGAATCTTATGGGAATGAGAAATTGAGAATACACCAGAGTAATGTTTCAAGACCTAGCGGACCAAGTGCTTCTAAATTAAAGTGAGGCTCACTCCTATATAACTTTGTCCGATTCAGTTTCCAAACAAAAAGGTATCACTTGGAAACATCCCTTAATCGTTTCAGATATTAAATCTTAGAATTTACTCTATTCAATGGTGGAGCATTTTGGCAAAAATCTAAAATATCTAGGTGAACAGAAAGTTTTTTGGTGGAGGAATTGCAGCAGCATTGCAGATGCAGCTACTACCAAATCAAATTTGTTTCTTCTCCCACAAACCTTTTAGCCTTACTCAGCACCCTTCATTTTAAGTCCTCACTTAACAATTCTCAAAAATGCATAATAAAAACACATTCTTAGCTTCAAGTTATACATTATTAACTTAATCCCCCTGTTCTAAAGCTTAACAACAAAAATAAAAGATAATAATAACAATGGGGAAAAGAAACAAAACATTCTGTTGCACAATGCAATAAAGGAAACGGCAAAGTTTACCTCCAGCTTATCCTCTTTAGCCCTGTGACTTGGTGGCAGAACCCGAAATTCCTCGGTCAAACGGATGCATTCATTAAGGTTTTCAGGCGAAACAAAATCGAGGGCAACCTTTATGCATGACTGGAACGATGTACTCACAAAAATAAATTAACAAAGAATACTACATGAGAAACATCAATGCCAAATGACAGAACTCAGAACTTAAGAAGAATAGTACAGTTGCACTACTTGTATGCACGCCATATAACAGAAAAAATTAAGGAAATAAAAAACAAGCCAAAAAAGAAAAGCAAAGTCAATTAATGAATTCCACTAAGCTCCAATCCATGTGCAACATAAAATAGAAAACCCCAGTCCATAAAGAAACTCTGCAACATAGGTCAGATATTGCTTGAACTCTATGACACAGGTGAAGTTATTCAACTGCTAAGAAGCAGTATGGAAATCCCAAGAACAGAAAGCAGCAAGCTAACAGGTTTTGAGTTTCATTGTCTCATGTGGCTCAATACCTTCTGTTGAAGGGAAAATGAAACAAGGGAAGTACAGTCCATAAAAAGAGCGACCTATTTGACATATTATTTCTGTAGTATAATCTGTCTCAAGACTAAAAAAGATCAATCTATTAAACTAGAAAACAATTATTGAGGGATGACAACAAACAAAAGTATAAATGGTATCATAAGATAGTCTGCATACAAATCAAATTCTCTTGGTGAAAGTTTTATGCTACGCACCTTACGATTTCTAACTTGATGAGGACATCCAGCTGGTATAAGGACTGCCTCCCCAAGTTCTTGCACAAACGTCCAAGGTTCAACTCCTTCAGTAGAAATAAAATCCATTACCAGGAAAAAGTAAATACCATAACAGAAGTGAAAAGACTACACTACACCACGTCATAGCTTAATTAAACCACAAACTAACCAAACTCTTCTTTGAGCTTCCTCTTGTGATGCATATCCAAGTAGACAGTCTGGTCATGAATAGGATGAATTACCTGTAGAAGTAAACATACCACATCATGAATGGTAATCAACATCATGATTTCACATGCTGGACCTTTGTAATCATTATTTAATAATTTTCCAGATATACATATAAAGAGAGGTAAACGAAGATAGAGAGACGTGGAAAAGGCATGAAATTTAAAGTCACCAGATTTGGACAATAGAAAATGGCTGAAACAGAAAAATAGTTCAGCCAAGCTTGTAAATTTTATGAGAAAAAACCAAAAAAGAAGATGATGATGACTATTATTTGCAGGAAAGAACTGCATGGTAATAGGCACCTAAAAACCACTAACCAAAGGCACCAGTGAAGACAAGGTCAATATTTTCAATAAAGCAAGGATGCCCAGGTTCTATCATAGTTGTCACAGGTGTGCCTAAAAGCGAGGTGCAGCACTGTGCACCTCAACAGAATGGAGGAGCAGTGCCATCCAAAAGATGCTGTGAAGGCACATGAGGTGCTCGCCTCATCTGCCTTTCGTCTGAACAAGGATTTTTTGTTTTGACCAGAACACTTTATCTTTGTTTGTTTCTGTAGAAGTAGTTTCTTGAACATATGAATGCATATTAGTGTAGATTGGAGTCAGGTGACTCTTTGATGTCAGCCATATGTCTGCCAGAGAAGTCACATGCTGGCAGCCTTCTGCACGTGGATCTCATGCGCTGGCAAACAGCCTGCATGAGTTGGCTCATGAAGTCACCTCTGGCTACCTCTTTCCATTGGCAGCCTGGCCGGAGGCAGGTGACCAAGCATCCAACTACCTGTTTTTTCCAATTTCAGAAGTATTATGTTTTTTCTTCTCCTAGTTATTTGTTTCCTATTTCTTAGTTTTCTGCAACTTCAGTTTTCCTTTTCAGATGTTTGATTTTTTAGTTAGCAAAAATAGTTTGAATGTTTCCCTTCTAATCATGGTTGTCAAAGGCCTAATGTGCACTGTGGCACAAGAGTGCTTGTGCCTGGGCACGAGGCACAAGGGGCAAGACATGGGCGTGAGCCTTTTGGATGCGAGGCACACATTTAAAATATCTGATAAAATAACTTAACATCATTTTTTTCAATATATACCCATAAAGAGATAAATATAAATTTATAAAATCATAAATAACAAATAACCAACAATATTTAACTAAATAATGGGATGTTTTGTTGTTTTATCAAATGTCTTCTAATTTTTTCTTGTTAATACTTGTTAGATTTTACTAAGTCCATAAAAAAACTTCAAAGAAATTTACATGGGACCAAAAGGCACTTGCACCTCTAGCTGAGGTGTGCCTTAGCACCTATGCGCACGTCTCATAGAAAAAGGTGCCTCAGCTGATCCTTGTGCCTAGGCGAGCCTCAAGTGCACCACTGGCAACTATGTTTCTAATTATTGTTATTTCTTTTCTTTTTTTAAGAAACTAATTGTCTTTCACTACGTTGTTCTTCTGTATTTTTTTCTTCTAGTTCCCTTTGCAATTAGAAGAAACTAATAGAAAACTTAACCAATTATTCATCTAGATAGTTGTTATATAGTTGATTTTTTTGAGTTTGGATTTACCAATTTAAGGTACAAATTGAATGATCGTGGGGAAACAAAAGTTAGGTTGGGACATCTTAGTAACTCCGAAGAGAACGTAACCTACACATTTTATCGACGCATAAGTTTAAAAGAAATAAGGTAGACAATAAAAAAGATTAAAAACTATAAGGCAGTGGGACCAAATAATATACCAATAGAAGCATAAAAATGCATGGAAAAAAAGGACATCTCCTTGCAAACGAAATTATTTAATGCGATCCTTAAATAAAAAAATATGCAAGATGAGTGGAAGAAAAGTACTTTGGTTCATATATCCAAGAACAAAGGAAATGTTCAAAACTGCGAAAATTACAGAAAAATTAAGTTAATAAGCCATAACATAAAACTCTTGGAGAAAATAATAGAGCAGAGGCTCAGAACAGAAATAGATGTCTCGGAAAATCGGTTTGGTTTAATGTCTGGTAGGTCAACAATGAAAGCAATTCAGAAGGACTTGCATATGGTGTTTATAGATCTAGAAAATGCCTATGATAGGATCCCTAGAGACGTATTATGGAGAGTTTTAGAGAAGAAAATAGTCAGAATAGTCTATACACAAACCCTTAAGGACATGTATCACGGTGCAAAGACAATGGTCAGAATATGCGAAGCGGATACTGAACCGTTTAAAATTATAATGGGATTGTATCAAGGTTCTGCACTAAGTCCATACTTATTTATTTTAGTAATAGATGAACTCACCAAACACATTCAGACAAATGTGCCATGGTGTTGCTATTTGCAGATGACATAGTGTTGGTGGATGAAACAAAAGAGGGAATGAACAATAAGCTTAAGTTGTGGAGAAACAATTTAGAATCTAAGATATTTAAATTAAGTAGAAAAAAAACAAAATATATGGAATGTAAATTTAGTAAGAATGCAAGAATGGAGGATGTTATAATAAAATTGGAGAACCAAATCATATAGAGAAAAAACTATTTTCGATATTTGGAATCAGTGATTCAAAAAGATGGAGAAATTCACGAGAATATCACGCATAGAATTAAGACAGGTTGGCTTGAGAAATGCATCGGGGGTGTTATGTGATGGTAAAATTCCATTAAAATTGAAACAAGAATTCTATAGGACAGCTATAAAGCCAGTTTTGTTGTATGGCTTAGAATGTTGGGTAGTCAAATACTAACATGAACAAAAGACAAGTGTAGCGGAGATGAAGATGTTAAGATGGACGTGCAGCCATACAAGAAAAGACAAAATTAAAAATGAAGTTATTCGTAATAAGGTAGAAGTAGTGCCAATCAAGGAGAAAATGAGAGAGAGACTAGACTAAGATGGTTTGGTCATGTGAGAAGAAGACCAATAAACGCTCTTATGAGGAGAGTTGATGAAATGAAACAATTAGTCAAAGAGGTAGAAATAGACCCAAGAAGACTTTAAGAGAGACATTAAAGTTTGATATGAAGTCTATGGGCCTAAATGAAGACATGACAAAAAACAAAAATACATGGAAGTCTACAATTCATGTAGCCAATCCCACATAGTGAGATAAAGACTAGATATGTTGTTTTAAGGTACAAATTGAAAATATTGGTTTATGAGAATTTTATAAGCATTTCTGAATAAGTGTGTGCCTCACCTTGTGCCTAGGCCCTAAGCACTCTTTGCACCTTGGGGTGCTTTTGCCTTTGACAACTCACTAAATAGGCATCTAGATCTATAGAAATTTTCCTGTCATGATTAGCCAATCATTGCTCCCCTTTTCTTGTCCCCATATGAACTGCTGCTTTCCATGGCCGAGAGGAACTCAACTCAGTTCTCCACAATTCTCTAAACTAACTAGATATATCATAACACTAGGATATGGGAATACATTTTAAAAACTAAACAAGCATTTCTAAAATGCATAACAATACCAGCGGTAACAATATTTCTAAAATGCCTAACAATACCTACAGTAACAATGGCTTTTAAGATCAACAACCAACGAACTGTCTGAGACAATACCTTCAATAACCGCTTAGGTTCTTAGCTCTCTAAAAGTTCCAGACTTTAGAGGTGTTAGCTCTTAAAAACCCATTGGCTACATGCCAGAGGCTTTGTTGACTGACCTAAAAAATGCTTCTCCATTGTTACATGGACCCAGCACACACTGCAAACAATACCAATAATTGCAAACAATGTTGACCCAAAGTTCACCTACAGGTAGTGCCTTTGAAAATTACTTGAGCCAGCAAAATAATATCTTGCAATTACGTGCTATGTTCCACAAGAGCATTTAACATCAGCTAAATGATACCCAACTAAAATCTGGAAACATATAGAATTGGCAGCAAATGTGGTTTGTGTCGCTTCTACTACTTCCTACAACAAAAGAGCAGGTAATCCATGGCATCCCACAATAGTTTAACCGAGAAGGTATCTCTTATATCTTCAATGCATATGCAAAAACTATTCCAAGTACAGACAACGGGTAAATATAATAAACACTTATTGAACTTTAAAGTTATAATTATTTACTCACTAAACTTTAAATTATAACTAGTTACTCATTGAGCTTTACTCAACGTAAATCATCCGTCACTCGTTATAACTCCGTCAACTATTACAAATAAAAAATGCTAACGGAATCTGACGTGACTAACGAAATCCGACATAACAAAAATAAATTTAATATACACTCATTGAACTTTAACAATGTAACTACTTACTCACTGAACTTTGTTCAACGTCAACCATCCATCGCCCCGTTACATCACCGTTTGATCTTGAAACATATGAAAAGATTTTTTTATACATTTGAGATCACTTACATCTCAAACCAAAATCCAAAAACTAGACTAATGATTCAAATTAAAAAAAGCTACTGATGCAAACCAAAAGTAAAAAAAACGTTTGCTTAAATTTTTTTACCTCCATTATGAACAACGAAATTTGCAAAAAATGTATTTAATACGAACAACGAAAAAATGTATTTAATGTGACTTTCGTTGTTCGTATTAAATACCTAAGAAATTTCGTTGAATTTTGACTCTTGGTCTCATTATTAAATACATTTTTTGTGAATTTTGTTCTTCATAATGGACGTAAAAAAAATCTAAGTAGATATTTTTTTACTTTTGGTTTACATCAATAGCTTTTTTAATTTGAATCATTAGCTTAGTTTTTAGCTTTTAGTTTGAGAAGTAAGTGATCTCAATGCATACAAAAATCTGTTAATATGTTTCAAGATCAGACAATGATGTAACGAGTGTTTCAAGATCAGACGGTGATGTAACGGGATGATGAATAGTTGACGTTGAGCAAAGTTAAGTAAGTAAGTAGTTACATTTTTAAAGTTCAGTAAGTGTATGTTAAATTTATTTTTGCCATATCGGATTCTGTTAGCCACATCAGATTTCGTTAGCATTTTTCGTTTGTAATAGCTGTCAGAATTATAACAAGTGATGGATGATTAACGTTGAATAAAGCTCAGTGAGTAACTAGTTACAATTTAAAGTTCAGTGAGTAAATAATTACAACTTCAAAGTTTAATGAGTGTTTATTAACCTACAAACAATATGAACACTGAATCAAATGTCAATCTTCCATTCTTGAACAAATCAGTGATCTTACAAAACTAGAGCAACAAATAACAGTTCTAGTTTGGATGCAACTTTTTAGAACTCGGAACAAATCAAAAAATTTTGAAAAACTATCTTCTTCGAAACCGAGCTACCTGTAATTGTAAACCCATTCCTAAAACTACTTATAACTCTAAATCCACAACCTTCCTCTACCCTAACCAACATTAGCTCGGTTATAGGCTATAGTATTTTTATAAACTTGTTTGCTCATAAGTTCCCTAACAATATTCAACTTTGGTGGTTCACACTAACCACGAAGCAGGCAAGCTAAGCTAGATGAGATTTTTTGAGAGTTTATCTCAGTTTCAAGCTATTTAGATAGGAGGACCAGCATTGATTCTGTCCACAGCCATGATGTTCTTGAATTAACTCCCAATGATTATTAGGGGCCAACTTAATGTTACTTTACTTTTAGATTAATCCTCAACGCCTGGAATAGCTTCTATCCTCCCCACCCCAGGCAGGAAGATACCCTGTCAGACCTTAATTTTCAAAATACACAAAATCTTCAAGGCAGTAAATTCACTGATTCATCATATGCAAAACAGGGAAACAATTTCAGAAATCATTTCACATCATAGTCCATATTTTCACTGTATATGGTAAATTATTGAACACTATTGCCACTTGCTTGCTAACAATTAATTACTAGTAAAAAAATGCTATTAAAGAAGCTGTTCCATCTTTATTTTAATTATCAGCACAATAGGACACAAAATGGCTTTAACAAGACACCCTTGAGTTACAATAAATGTAAAAGGTCAGGAAAGCAAGACATTAAATATTCATATCATATAAGTAGACTTATATGTAAATCAATGTTAAACTCAAAAGAGAAAAAATGATTATATATAAGAAATAAACAGGTTAGGCGTGTCAGCTGAGGCTTAATGCATTTTTAGAAGTTTCTGCCCTAAGTTCAAGATTCTCATCCTGTCCAATAAAAGCATTTGGGTTTAAGTTCGGGCATATCCACTTGGATATAAGATTTCAACCCAACACTGCTGTCTCCAAAGCAGCGTTGATTACACACACAAATACTTATGTAACACGTAGAATTAAATTTTTAGCAAAGAAAGAAAACTGAGCTTATACCATCGAGAGGCCCAATTCAAGTTCATTTAATTAGATGCTTGCTCTCTTTCAATAAGAACTTCTTTTAAGCTGTTAGAAAATTACACTAGACCTTCATTCAATTAGAAAATATTATGCTAAACCAGGAAAACTGGTAGATGCATTTATGTTCTGCTGTACAAAAGCACCTAACAGTAAATCACACCATACAAAATCCCTACAACAGATTATAGCATCTGCAAGACTGAGTTTAATGCACAAAATGCTTCTTTATAAATTAAAGGACATATTTGAACATAGAACGATTCTTACCTGCTCTACTGGATGGCAATAGATGTGCCTGAACTCCTTATGGTGCCTTCTAATATACTCCTGAAGTTTGGGAACATCTTGTCGTCGGAAAATGTCCCAAACAGCACCTCCCTTCATTGACCCCAGTCCATTCACATTGGTCTCAGAAACAGACTTGTCTTGTGGGTTATCATTTTTTCCAATATCACTCTCTTGGAATCCTGTGTCATCATCCTTATTAGTGGTTACCCCTCCTTCCAGAGAATTGAAAGCATCAGCAGCCTCAATTGGTAAATCCTCAGAATACATGTCATATCTTTTATACTGTTTCCTCCCCTTCCTCCCACGACGTTGCCGCCCCCTTGTCAGGTGTCTCCCCTTCTTAGATTCCTCCATCCCATCAGCATCAGTTTTGTTTTCTGATGCCATACCAGCAGCTTCATGCGTTCCATTGACTGTGGCATCTTTCACTTCAGTGTCATCATCCTTTATGCTGGAAGAAGTAACATCTTCTATCATTTTTTCAGCTTCAATACCCACAGCATGATCTTCATGAACTTCGCTACATGACTTAGTCAGAGATGGCTCTGACTTAAACTTCCCATCTGATTCACACAAATGGTTCCCAGCATCTAGATCACGTGTGTTAACAGCACCAAAGAGTTCACGTTGGTCTTCAGCAGCATGCTCCTTTTTCAGTAAATTAATTCTAGAAAGCTGCTTGGGACCAAGGTTCACTTCTTCTGTGTGTGTCAAGACATTCACCTGAAGAAAATTAAATTGATTCACATAACAATAACATGAACTGTTTTGCCCAAAGAAAATTAAATTGGTTCATATAATAATAAGATGAACTGTTTCCTGGGCATTAGACAGAGAGAAAGAGAAAGAGCGTTTATTACTACACAGCATCCCACATTCTATTTATTCTTAAGATCACACATATAGTACATAGGTAGTGACCTCTTTCACGAAAATAGGATTAACCAATGAAATAATCCCCAATTTGGAGATATACCACCTATTAATCGCCCATACGCTGTAATTGGAACAAAAATCAATCATATATTCAATTAACGTAATATTACAAAAAGATCATTGGACCGGATACAGGTAATGGGCTTCACCATCTTCAGGAATCAAATACTGACAACCCTCCTTTTTTCCACGTGCCTTAATCCCACAAGGTGGAATTGGCTATATAAATTCTTGACCTCCAACCATCTCTAGTCATGGCCACATCCTTTGTAAGGGCACAAGCTTTAATCCCACTTGGTGGAAGTGGCTAAGTTTTCTAGTTTCTCTTTTGTTTTCCTTTTTTTTTTTCTTTTTCTTTTTTTTTTCTTTTTGGTTCTTTATTCTGAAAGATACTAAATTATCACATAAGGGGATCCTTAGATAGAAGAGACTAAAACGAAAAGATGCTCAAAACAAATATGATGAATCGCTCAGCAATAATCACATGCAGAGAAAATGTACATTCTGTTTTCCACAAGAAAAGGAAGTTCACTTTTTATCAAAAATAAAATAACACAAAACTACAAAACGGGATATCATAATCTATTTGAACAATTCATACCGCATCTGACATATCACAATGTAGTTTTGTCACAGAATCTCCACGACCGAGCTCTTCAGGGAACCCATATGCTATATATGTTTTGGGACCAAGGTCTGGCTTAAGTGTATCATTAGGCAACTTTGCAGCGAGGTTTAAAAGACCAGACCAGGGATGAGTGTATTCTAAATATGGCAAGGAAGTTATGAACTCCAAGCCATGACGTGGTAACTTGTCCTCAAAGAAGTTAGCAGGCGGCCAATCTTTAAGTTTAAGCATCTCTGGCCAAAGGTTTCTGTGTGATCGACCTTCTGAATATCCCTTGAAAAACTGATGAATATTTATCTCAACCTGTATATTCACAAGTTAAAAGTAATAAGCAGGTAAAATTTAAAAAACATCTACACATCTATATGTAAATATAATTAGTTAAATAGTATATACATGGAGGTCACTGCCACCATGCAGCAGATTGTCCTCATATTAAGAGTTAAGACAGATACATAGAGAGTAAAAAAGACGCACAGAGTAATCCACATATATATATACAGAGAGAGAGAGAGAGAGAGAGCAATAATTTCTAATTCTAAACACAGAAACAGCCTACCAATTGGTAGAGGTACCTCTGTACATCTAAAGCATAGTATATACCAAAAGTGAGCCCCTGCACTAAGCTGTATTTACTATTAGGGCAAAGGAAAAAAGACTTGAAAGCTTCAGATCACAGATAACCTCAAATATGAAAATTAATGATTATTACATAATCTAACAGTTAAAATTTTGCACTATACTGGCCCAAATATTGAAGTCCAATAAATAAATGTCAACTGTAGCCAGGGGTGGAGCCATAGTGTGGTTAGTAGTTTCAATTTACCCCACTAAACTATGTTCTCCTTTAATATATGTACGTGTGTGTGTGAGAAAATTTTTAAATTAATTCTAAATTTTACAATTTGACTCCAGTAAAAAAAAATGAAAATTCTTAATTGACCACTCATTAGGAAATTATAATAAGTAATTCTGAAAAATTCACACAAATCAATAATATAGCCTTTCCATTGCAAAAAAGTTCACGAAATATAGAATATATATGAATATGAGGTGGACCCAATTACGTTTTCTCTCCTCCCCAAATCAAACTTTTTTCCCAACAAATTTTTCCTTTGTTTTTGCCAGCACATCTTTTCTTCTACATTCACATTGAAACCCTTCTCCTTCCCCATATTCTCCAAAAATCAAACTCTTCGCCCCACAATTTTTTTCCACAGGAAACCTCACTATCAAACACTTCCACTTGAATATATTTGTTAGGATTAGGAGCATTAGGATCCTCTCAATTCAATGCCAATCTCACACACACTCACCAGAAATCAATCACACCAACAGAAATATAAAAACGGAATTGAAAACAATAAAGAAATTAGGGAAAGAGACAACCAAACCACACAGTGAAGACAGCAATACTTATCCTGGTTCAGACTGCATAAACGGCCCTACATCCAGCCTTTAGATCCTCTATGAAATCCACTAAGAATGAGTGAAACCAGTACACAAGAGTCCCTCTCACACATACACACGAGTACAATCAATCTTTGAGATTACATTTGAGCATTTAAACTGTTTTACATTCCATTATTGTGTTCTTTTAATGTTTTAATTAGTCCTCTCATATTTTCCTTACATTTCTTTCTTTTGGTTAGATAATTGAAATTTTTGCCATAAGAAAGTCAAGATAGGATAAACAATCAGTTATGCAAGGATAAAAAATTAATAATCACAACAATGACAAGAACCTTCATAAAAAAACCTTGCGCTCAAGTTGATTTAAAAATCTTCCTGCAGATCCGAGATGACTGGAATAAAGAACAAAGAGATAATGCAAAGGAACCTTGACAACCATGCACTCAAAATTTTCCTTGAATTGAAGCAATGCAGCTCTTTCAAAATATGAAAACCAGTTGTGGACAGTCGGAATGGTATATTTGTACAAAATGATATTCTAAGCCCATTCAATGTTTTTGTTCTTTATTTTGTTTGATAGTTATGTACAGTTGACCCCACTATACCTAAAATCATGGCTCCACAACTGACCATAGTTTACATGGTTTTTGAATCAAGTCATTCCATGAAGGAATAAACACACTTTCCCCTCCTACACTTCCACATAAATCCCACTTTGTACTCTATTCGCAAGCTATAGTCTACGTAACTGACCCCACCTGGAGAGATTAAAGCTTGGCTGCTTGTTTTTATATTCAACAAAGGTAGACTTCAAATAAAAAATATGGTGAAAAACATAATGGCAAGAGTTGACTAAATTAAGGGATAAAGAGAATTCATATTATTAAATTGTTGACTACCATCTTATCTAAAAACTTAAGTTGCTAGATAGAGATCTAATTTTACCTTTTATATTATCATTTTTTACTCTCTAACATGCCCAATCACATGTGGTCAACCTTCAATGCATAATTGGTCTAAACAAATGCAACTATTTAAAGATTGGGTTAGCAATGAGGTTTGAATCAGAACATTTGCCTATTCTGATACAATGTTAAATTGTTAACCATCATCTAATATAAAAGCTGAAGTTGTTAGATAAAGAGCTAATTTTATCTTTTATATTATCATTTTTTTCCCTCAACACATTCAAGGACACAAACTATATTTAAGCTATATTTAAGCTTTTTGAATTTGAATTACTCAACAAGTATAACCATAACAACAACATATCCAGCCATTATCCCACTGTGGGGTTTGCTACATAAATTCTAGACTTCTATGTGGGTTACATCCTAACAGATAGTTTATCTAGAATTCATATTTGGATCCGACTAAATTTTACACTGGCTATCAGCTACCTAACACAACTCTCCTCCTTTATCCGAACTTGGGACCAGTAGTGGATAATATCCCTTTGCGGAGTAATGGTGAAATGAAGTGAAGTGAAGGTTCAACACCATCTTCATATGGAGAAGTTTCATGAGATGATGGTGAATGAAGATAATTGATATAGTTGTGTTCCATCACTTAGTTGATATGGTGAAACCAACAAGTACAATATGAAAACAAAATATAAAAAAGATGACAAGACTAAAATAATCTATGATCACAAAGAGAACCAAAAAAGCAAACACATCACCAGTAGTAAAATAAAAAAGATCAGAAAAATTAAACAAACTAAAATGACAAGACTTTTATATGAATTCCTAATGATTAATTGACTAGCATTATTATCAAATAACGATTCAAAATTCCCAATGGATAAATTTTCCTACTAAAAATATCTAAATCACAACTTTATCAGCCGCCTGCCCAACTTGAGATAAAAGTTGCCCTCAAGTTAATATCTCCATTTTGGATACAATTGTTTGCCATGGTTATCGTAATTCAAAGTGTATGCAGCATTAGAAATCTCCAAAATGAGTCATTCAATAAGAAAGTATTAGGGTAAGTCTTGATGGCAATGCAAGGTCGCTTCTTCAAAATGAGGTGGTCGCAAGTTCAAGTTTTGGATGCAGCCTCTTTGGAAATTAAGGGTAAAGGATCCATACAAAACGACCCTCCCCAATCCTCACAAGCCTCATGCACTAGGATGCCCTGTAGAAGTATCTGAAATTTCCATATGCTCAAATAGATAAATGTGATGTAGGCAGTGATTCATTTCTTTAAGATTATTAATGAATCAAATTTCTTTGAAATGAGTTATTAGCAATCTCTAATTAAAAAACACTCTACGCAAGAAACTGCTATCATTACATTTCCTTCATGGGATTTTTTACAGCATTAGTGCTTATTTACTTCTCTTTTGATCCTTACACTAATTTCTCCTAGTTGCTCAAAATTCTTTGCACCTTCTAAACATGCTCTAAAATTCAGAGCATGATCTTGGACTTGCTCCGAATTAGATTAGAAATAACTTGTTTCTAGCTTTGTTTGGCAATCAATTTATGGAAACAGAAGCGCCACTATATATGTTAGGAATATCAAACATCTTCCACAGGGTCATTGGAAAATGACTACTAAACTTATATTTTGATTTGAAATTCGAGTTTTTGGAACACCATGTAGCATGATTGTAGAGGCCACTACACAAGAAGTCACAAGTGAGTCTTCCAACTAGGTGGTTAAGTAGTTTTTTACGTGTAATTGGACCTTCAATTTTCGTTTCAATCCCAAGTCTACTATTCATTATCAAGCGTTTTGTTTTGCTCACACCTCTTATCATGCATATGTATAATATCCTCATTCCATATAAATCACATGGGGCTTCAATACATCAACCTTATTTAGCCCAAGCTAGTCTTCTTTCCCACCCCTGCATTGTTTGGAATGTTAAAATGCAATGAATGAGAATCAATCTTGTCAAGTCTTGATATGGCAATGCAATGACACAATGTTCATCGGTCACACATTCATCAAGGCAACCTCAATTTTCCTCTATTTCCCCTTCCAATGGGTGCACCCCAGGTTCATTCCCATGGCCTGAAGGGGTCCCTAAAGGCTCCTTCCAAACCTTTCCATGCATTTTCCAAGCCAAGAGAGGTCACACAACCTTACACGAAAATGAGCCTTCACATCCCAACATGCTTGACTAATATTATGCTCCACGTTCACGATGCCAACACATATCATGCACATAATCATGCCATAAATGAACCAAATGAATCATAACCATAGCAAACTGCTATAACATTATTTTATTCACAGTGGCAACATAAATGAACCATCACCATGCACTTACCTCCTATAAGCTTTAGCTTCTCTAGCCATTTTAAGCAGCCTTGGCTTTCTTTCACACTTTCCTCCTCCTCCAGCAAATTTCTCCCTCTAACTTGATCTCTTGAAGAGCTTCTTACTCTAAGATTCCGTGCTAGAAATGAAAGTGAGGTGGCTTATTTGTAGGCCAAAAGAAGCAGCTGGACATATTGCTCCTCCCCCTGGCTGCCAACTTGCATGTCTCTGCTTCAGCAATTTTAGGCAATCATCTGGCTACAACATTCTCCTGATTCAAGAAAATTTGGATCATCTAGCAGCCACCTAGCACATCTCTACTTCAGCAATTTAGGAGATCATCTGGCTGCCATCTATTGTCCTGCCTCAGCTGAAGTTGTTGCCACATGTTACTCTTGTGAAGGTGAGAGCAGTATGCATATTGAAAATAATGATTTCTGCCCCAATACAACCATTGGTGTTTTGAACAATATATAGGCAGAGGAAAACACAAATTAAGGAGGTTAATAACTACACAATCCCTAAACTAGGAAAAAATTGAAAAAGGAATCAAATTATGAAAAAGCAAATACTACACACAAAATCCTCCAGATCTAATATGAATCTTCCAGCACTCCCCCTCAAGCTAGTAAATAAATATCTATCATTCCCAACTTGCTAATATTTGACTCAAAGTTTGACTTCAACGGGGCTTTTGTAAGAAGATCAGCTTCCTGCAACCTTGTTGGTACATAGTGCAAGGTGAATGTCCCATTGTTAATTTCTAACTTGATTAAGATTTTGTCAATCCTCACATGCTTCATCCTATTGTGTTGAATAGGATTATGAACTATGTTGATAGCAGATTTACTACCGCTATATAACTTCATAGGTTCTTCCATTGGAATAGATAGGTCTTGCAATAACCTACTAATCCAAATTAATTCACACACACCTTGAGCGACTGCTTTGTATTTAGCCTCAGCACTACTTCCTACAACCACTATACGTTTCTTGCTTCTCCAAGTTACCACATTCCCCCAAACTTTTGTGCAGTACCCAATAGTGGATTTTGTGTCTTCAATTGAACCTGTCCAATCTGCATTTGCATAGCACTCAACACTCCATTGGTCATTTTTCTTGAATAGAAGACCCTTCTTGAGAGTACCCTTTAGTTAGCAAAGGATCTAAACCACTACTTCTAAACGTCTCTTTGTGGGGGCATGCATGAATTGACTTATCACATTGATGCTATAAGCAATATCAAGTCTGGTGAGAGATAGGTAGATCAGTTTCCCCACAAGGTGTTGATCTCTCTCTCTCTCTCTCTCTCAACTGGTGGATCTTTTTTGGTAATTTTGTGCTTCCAATTTCATTCTGGGGGAGTCCCTGCAGGTTTGCATCCTAGTTCCCTGTCTCCAACAGTAAATCAAGAGTGTACTTCCTTTGGGACATAAAGATGCCCTTCTTATTCCTAACAATTTCCATCCCAAAAAAATATTGTAGGTGCCCAAAGTCTTTTACTTTAAATTCTGCCTACAATTGACCTTTTAGTCTGATAATTTCTTGTGTGTCATCCCCAAAAATCACCATATCATCTACATAAACTATAAGTATAGTCCTTTTCCCATCATTAGACTTTTTCACAAAGAGCAACCCAACTTTGAGTAACCAAACTATTTCATAGCTATACTGAATCGAATAAACCACACTCTGGGGGATTGCTTCAATCCATACAAGGACTTTCTTAGTTTACATACCATGCCCACTCTATCTTCTTCAAACCTAGGAGGAAGTTTCATACACCTCTTCTTCCAAGTACCCATTCAGGAATGTATTATTTACATACATCTAATGTAAATCCCAGTCCAGATTGATAACAAGAGAAATAACCACTCTAATGGAATTCAGCTTGGCAACAGGAGCAAACGTTTCCTCGTAGTCTATATCGTAGGTCTGAGTATATATCTAAGCAACCAGTCATGCCTTGTATCTGATTATGTTTCCATCAGCATTCAATTTTGTGGTAAATATTCACTTACACCCAACAACTTTCTTTCCTTCGGGTAGAGGAACAATATCCCAAATCTTGTTCTCATTCAATGTCGTCATTTTTTCCATTACAATTGCCTTCCACTTTTGATTTTGAAAAGTTTCATACACATTTTTAGGAATCTTCGCATGGTCAAGTTTTGAGATGAATGCCATATGTACTTTGGGGATAACTTAGATTAAGCAAGACAACTGGATATAGGATACTGGGTGCAGGACCTCACTCCTTTCCTTAGGGCAATAAGCATATGTCAAGATCATCAATCGTACACTTACCTTCCCCAAACCGTGTCTTCCACTGGAATTGGCTCCAAGCCAAATTGTTTGCTTTGTTGAGGAACTCGTGGTCTTTTGGAGTAGACTATTGTCATGGCCCTAGGGTTTCCTAGGGTTTGAATAGGAATTTAGACGAAGAAGAAGACGAACCGAATGGGGAAGAAAACAGAACCGAGGGGGGGGATTCAGAAGGAAAGGGTAAGGGTTTGGACGAAGAGAGAGAAAGATGAGAGAGAGAGGGAAATAGACTGATTCATTCAATTCATTGATATCATCTATTGAGAGGGAACGCCCCTTTATATAAAACCCCCAGCTACTGTTACAACTATACAATTGCACCTAACAACCTATTGTTATGTGTTACACTATCAGCTAACTTCCCCTACAACCGTTTAAACCTTCCAACCATCCTTAACCAACCATTGGGTCCTGACAATTACCCCCTGGTGGGGAACTTTCTTGTCCTCGAGAAAGCAAAAGAAGCACGAGAAAGCAAGAAAAGCCTTCAAATCTTAGCTCTTTTCCTTCTCTTTAACAACTTGATTGGAGCAAGCTTGTAAAACTTCTATAAGCCCAACAATTTGTCAAAAGCTCTCATGTACTCGTCGGTTGGAACAAAACCAGAAGCAACCACTCTCTGATCGTTGTAGTTAGCAACTAAGACTAGCCACCCACCGTTCACACAAAATTTCCACCTCACTGCCCCTTCAATATTGGTTGTTTCATGAACTTATTTTTCAAAGGAATCAGATTGTTCCTTTGTACCTGCTGTCCAAACCACTTGATCAGTATAGTCTCCCTCTAGATAATGTTTTTTACTGCCAATATCTTTTCTGGCATTGCAGTCATCCTCCTTGGCAATACTACCAAAATCCAAACACTTCTTCTGCTCAAAATCTAAAGTAAGCAGAAAATCATGTCTCCATAATCTTGACTTCTCCTCAAGTTGTTCCATCTTAAGGACCTCTTGAGACTGTAATGCATTATTAGCAACTTCCTTCTTACCACTGTTTTTTTCTTTAGACATTCCAAAGTCCTCTTTCACTATTATAGTTTCACATCTCTAAGTTAAACTCTGAGATTTGACAATGGAGCTTCAATTCAATGGACTGTTCTTGGAATTTTGATTCCATGTACGATTAAGGTTTGAAGCTCCAACAAAAACAAGATCTGATCCATTTCATTGAGGAGAGTGAGGATTTCCATTCCTTATACTAATTGGATCAGCATTTTCTCTGGGAAACAAGCAAACAGGTAGTCTAACCTGATTCCACCCTGCAAACATGGGCACAAAGTTCTGCAATTGGTCCTTCACTTCTTGAAATTGTCTAGAAAATTCCTCCTGTAGGTTTGCTATCCCATGAGCCAACTTGCAATCAATTTTCTGCTCATCTTCGTTCAATCACCGCATCAATGGTGCCATCTTTCCTTGGATGCCAGCTACCACCGACACCCTTTCTACAATCCAAAACCCCAACGCCTATTGTTACCACAAAGTCACCTCTATATCCACTTCCAAGTTGAACTTGATTTGAAAGAGGAAGAAGTTGCACGGTTATAGCAACTCTGATCAGTCTTCAAGAGTCGCTTGCGCCTCCTTGTTTGACTCCCCGCACGGGACCCAATTGAGAGCATCCAATTCTTGGGTCGAAGGAATTCGGCCTTATTCAAGGCTCGATCTTCGTCCGTTGTCCTTAGGATCTAAGAAGTCTTCTGTTATCCAATCACTTCGTTGAACGACTCTTGAATCTGTTTCACCTTCCTTGTTCATCTCTAAGATCTGATCAGAACTGCTTGGTCTTGCTTGCCCACAGCACCAAGTCGCTTGCACCCCAGATCCATTTGTGGACCTCATTTAATGCCAAGAACAATGTTGGCCTTGCTTGGCTCACCGTGTTGGATCCAATTGCGATTGCCCAATTCTCGGTCGAAGGAATTCAATCGGAATTCTCTAGGTATGCCTCATTTTCTTGCTCTAGTAAGAATCGTCCGCCACAATTCTAAAGGGAGTCCTGCGAAATTTGAGCTGGGTTCTAATCACTTCAACCTCGCCCCTAAAAGGGTCAAAAGCACCGCCGAAACGCCTGGCCAAGTTGTTTCCCAAACTCGCACAACAATTTCTGGTCGCTACTCTGCTTCGCCTTCAAGACTCAAGCCAAGAATTACTTACTCGCTCATGTTTGTCGGAATCACCGCAATTCACTGACCAACCTTTTAATCGCCAATACTTCACCCGGCCTATCTTGTTGTCGTTATCATTGGAGAACTTCCAGAAATCACAGCTAAGGAACGTAGCTCTGCGTCGAATCTTAACAGCGTCACAAAATGAAATCGAATCGTTTGAATTATTGCTCGATTAATTCCACCGATAATCGAATCAAAATGACAACCGAGGATTGACTATTCTGATACCACTTGTCATGGCCCAAGGGTTTCCTAGGGTTTGAATAGGAATTTAGAAGAAGAACAACAACATAATAGGGAACAAAACAAAACAAGAAATGGGGGGGGGGGGAATTGAGAAGGAAAGGGGAAGGGTTTGGACAAAGAAAGAGAAAGATGAGTGAGGGAAATAGACTGATTCATTCAATTCATTGATATCCTCTATTGAGAGGAAAGGGCCTTTAAATAGAACCCTCTACTGTTACAACTATAAAACTGCACCTACCAACGGATTGTTATTTGTTACACTATCAGCTACGGTTACAACTTCCCTACAACCGTTTAAACCTTCTAACCATCCTTAACTAACCGTTGGGTCCTAACAACTGTAAGCTCCTCTTGAGATGTTTTCTTGACCTTTCCCCCTTGACCAATCGGCAGTATGGGTTCAAGTTCGAAGTGTTGGACAGGAAGGTCTTGGGGTGGTGGATTAGGAAGCGAATGAGTGATTGGAAGGGAAATAGATGGATCCCAATAATAGTCTTCGGTCGATATCTCCCCTTGAAGAGAAGCATTGGGGAAGAAGGGCTAATTTTCCAAAAAGGTGGTCTCATAGGAAATATAGAAATGTCTGAAACTCGGGCAATAGCACTTGTAACCTTTTTGAATAGGAGAGTAGCCAACGAAGATGCATTTATAAGCCTTGTAATCAAGTTTTCCCCGAGTAGGACCAGAATTATGAACAAACACAGTGCACCCAAAAGTTCTGGGTGGAAGAGAACAAAGAAGCTGGACAAATGGAAACTCTTGGTGTAAACAACGGAGGGGAGTTTGAAATTTAAGGGTTTTAAAAGGTAGAGAGTGGATAAGATAGGTACTAGTGAGAATTGCTCCTCCCCAAAAATAATTTGGAACATTGATAGTTAACATGAGAGAGCATGCAACTTCAAGGATATGACGATTTTTTTGCTCAACAATACCATTCTGTTGAGGAGTAAGGGGACAGGAGCTCTAATTAAGAATACCATGTTCGACAAGGTGGTTATTGAATTCACGGGAGTACTCCTTGCCATTGTCATAATGAAGAATATGAATAGATGATTGAAATAAATTGGTAACAAATTTATGAAATTGCTTGAAAATGGAGCTGGTTTCAGATTTTTCTTTCAGAAGGTAAATCCAGCACACATGGGTGTGGTCATCTATGAAAGTAATGAACCATCGAGCTGCAATAATATTTGGCACACGAGCCGATCCTCAAATGTCATTGTAAATGAGATGAAAGGGTTTGGATGCATGATAAGAGCGATTTGGATAATGCTTGTGAGTTTGTTTAGCAAAGATACAATGTTCAGAATTGAAAGAAGAAGCATCTTTATTGAGAAATAGATTTTGGCACAAGTACATCAAATAATTAAAATTGGGATGACCAAAATGATTATGCCAAAGAAAAACATCAGAATTGGAAAAACTAGATAAAGAGAATTTCTTGAGTGTACCCGATCTTGAAGGAGAGCCAAAGAAATAGTAGAGGTCATTTCATTCCTCAACATTACCAATCATCGTCCCCATAAACAAATCCTGAAATTCACAATGAGTAGGAAAGAAGGTTACCATACAGTTGTGATCTTTAGTTAACTTACTAGTAAATATGAGATTATATTGTAAGCTTGGGACATGGAGGACAGATTTTAACAGTAACTCCGATAAATTTAGATTTCCAATTCTAGCAACAATCGAAGAGCTCCCATCAGCCACATTGATTTTTACCTCTCCATCACATTGTCTATATGAAGAAAAGAGGGTGGATGACCGAGTCATATGGTCAGATGCTCCTAAATCAACTATCCATTCAATGTTATTTTCTTGTTTTGACAAAAAGCATAACAGAGTGTTGCCTTTTGGCACGACATTTGCAACAAGGGCAGATTGAATAAACCTCATTGGGATGGTAGGAATAGGGTTGGAGATGCAATTGGAGGAGGTATCCGCAAGCTCCAGAAAGGTCGGCGATGGAGGGATGTTCGCCATGAGACCAAATCGGATTTTCATTTGGCAGTGCATGGCTGGCCATGAGACCAAACCGTTGCAGCTATGTTTCACGCAGCAATGGCGGCCGGCGACGACATCTAGGGACGGCAATGATGGTTGGTGGTAGTTGCAGCAATAGCGGCAAGGGTTGACTACAGTAGCCCTGCTCATTACTACAGCTGCTAGGGTTGAAGGTGACGGTTTGCCAAGGTGTGGCTGGGCCTGGTCAAGATGGCTGGTCTGGTATTGGAACTTGGGCAGCAATGGAGGATCAAAACCTGGACGGCTAGGGTTTGCTGACGTGCTTTGATACCACGAAAGCAGTATGTATATTGAAAATAATGATTTCTGCCCCAATACAACCATTGGGGTTTTGAACAATATAGGCAGAGGAAAGCACAAATTAAGGAGGTTAATAACTACACAATCCCTAAACTAGGAAAAACTGAAAAAGGAATCAAACTATGAAAGGAAATACCGCACAAAAAATCCTCCAGATCTGATATGAATCTTCCAATCTTCCAACAGATGGCAATTTCCTTGTGTGACAATTCATTGTCTTCTAGAAGCCTCTTTATAATGCTGAAAAGTCCATTATTTGCTGAAGTTTACTTTATCCCCATTTTAATTATTCTTAATCCCTTGAGTAGCTATTAGTCGAATTCTCTCAAATCTTATCATTTATATTTTTTAATTTTTATATCATTAGAACTCTCTAACCATGCCTAATAACATGTTACTTCATGGGATTCCAAAATGTCAATTCCAGAAAGAAAAATGGTCCAATATGAGACACATCATACATTCAAGAAATGAGAAGTGCCATTATCAAAAACTACATACCCACGACAAAACAATCTACTACCCATCATGTATACGGGAAATTTGATACATAATCAGTAGTTCTGTTAAGGAACTCACAAAGTTACACGATGCCAGAAGTTTAGAGCATGCCCCTTTGTGTTAGCTTAAAATGCATGGCACCACCTCAACAGATTGCCCCAAAAATTGATTACAAATGAAGAACTCAATTCATGAAAATTTCGAAAGAAAGGGAGGTTGTGCAATGCACAACAAATAACCCCCTTTGGTAAGATCTCTCCAAAGTCATCTTCGACAAAAGGGTAAGGGTTCCATTCCTTCCCACCAAAATGCCAAAAATACTCCCATCCTAGGGACCAACACAAATACCAAGGCATCCCACATCTGAACTCACTTAAACAATACAAAAAATCGTGAAACAACAAATTGTTATACAATTCACTAAAACAACATGAAAACATCATAAAAAAACAACACGTTATCTGACAAAATTACAAATTTCAAATAATAGATATAACTCTGAATATCTTACATCATTTTTTTTTTTACAGTTATTATGGATAATAATTGTTTTTGGTAATTTTAGAAACGTATGGACATTAAGACAAAAGATTAGAAATGATTAGCATGACTTGGTATGACATCTATTACATAACTCTTTGATTTACCGATCAACTTTATTGCAAACTATAATTTTCCATATAAATAACATGTGGTGACCACATGCACATCAAATTATCCAGTTATTAAATAGACCCCAAGAGTTGGCTTGGTGGTAAAAGACTGTAATTGCCTCATTTGTGAACAAGATTCAAACTTACCCAAGGGTGAACCTGCACAAGGATTTCTGTGTTCTTACCTAGTGACAAGGATTTATGGGTTATTATTGCAGGTACCCAGTGCACACGCAAACAGTAGTGGTTGTAGCTTTCAATCAATGGGAAAAATAATAATAAAATCATTAATATTTATATAGAATTCTATCTTATTTACAAAGACTTCATAACATTTGGAAAGAAAAATATTGATTCCCATGTGTTTCCAAAACATTTCTGAAATATTTACATTTTCAAAGCAGCAACCAAAAAAAAAATACGAAGTCTTAATGCCACCAGGTAGGATCTAATAAACTCTAGCTCATCAATCTTCTTTATAAATGGCTAGATTTTTTATAAAACATTACATCTCATATCATGTCTAAAAATTTCTCACTAAGCTTCTTTGTTCTTTCTCTACCTCTAGCTCCTCTTACAAACTTTTGCCACTCCATCCACTAGCCTCATAAGTGCATTTATTAATCTTTTTCTTACATAACTGTCCTAACAAAACCTTAATACTAAAGCAGGAATTTATAGAACTAAGCAGCATATTGTTGGAGGATTCTGTAATACTAAAGCTTGTGCAAAATGTCCACCACATATTAAAGAAGAAATCAAGGAATTTATGGAGGAAAAAGCTGCAATGGGTGCGGAGAAAGTTCTATTCCAGAGTTTGAAGATGTGGATGCTTTTGGTGATGATGTAGACAAAGATCATATTGTTGGACTGAAAATTAAGAGTTCAAAAGCGGGCAGTAGTAACTAGTAAGGCTGCCATTGCGACAAAGCCAAGAGTAAAAGGGCCAATTGATGTATTTTATACTCCTAGTGCGGAGAAAGTATTGCAAGATAGAAAGAGAACAAGACAATCTACAATGAATGGAGTTTGTAAAAAGGAATTGCGTGAGAAACCTTGTAGAGATATAGCTGAATGGATGTATGATGCAGCAATTCCATTCAATGTTTGTCAACTATCCTAGTTTTGCTGTGATGGTTGAATCTATTGGTCACTTCAGCACTGGGATGAAACCACCAAGTTACCATGAGGTTAGGGTTCCTTAGTTACATAAAGAAGTGTCATGTACCGTGGGAATATAAGGGTAGTACTGCAATTAAATGTAATAGAGGAACTGAATGAATAAGAAAGGAATGTAGGCGGAGTTAGTTAGCTGCTGTAAGGAATAGTACAAAATTTGTTGCTACTGTGGCAGCTTGTACATTCCCCATAGGTGTAATCGGTTAGAGCGGAGAGAATCCCAGCTATATTTGGATACTCTCTCTTTCCATCTAAAATCATTGAGAAATATTACAACTCATTCTATTAAAATTCTCTCTCATTTCTCTCTGATTTCCCTGTCCAAATTCTCTAAATCCCTAGTCAGATCCTTGAGACCTGACAATATGGTATCAGAGCAGCATTCTTGGGCGCCGATTGATACTCATTAAGAATTATAACCATGGTCAACAGAACAAGGATGAAGCAAATGGAGTCTCAACTACATCAAGTGATGACAGCAATAGCGGAGGTGTAGAATCGAGTAGGAACACTCAAACTCTCTATTGGAGCGGGAGTTGATTCCAGAATTGACCAAGCAATGGAACGTTGGAGGCTGGAGAGTCGCAAGCAAAGCACTCTGCTTCGAGAACAGATGCAAATGATCACGCGAATGTTCACCCATCAACATCCGTTAAGGCTCTCTCCTGAGTTTCCTCCGAGAGAAAGAATGGAGCCCATTTTTCCCGGACTAGGGGTAGAACCTCGACCAGTAGGAACGCGGAGTTCGAGTTTGATACAGACACAGTGGGGGAGAATGTAAGGGAAAGGAGGCCGGGAGCCTTAGCTAATCAACACCACCCGAACTACCCCACGTCGAAGCTCGAGATTCCATTGTTTCAAGGAGAGAACCCGAGGTGGTGGACGAGAAGATGTGAACAAGTGTTCTACCTATATCAAATTCTGGAACAGCAAAAGGTCACCATGGCCTCAACTTACTTGAATGATATGGGAGATGCTTGGTATCAAGGGTGGCTCGCGGTCAAGGAGGGAAGCCCCTGGGGTGTGTTTGTAGAAGATCTGTGTGTAAGGTTCGGAGATAAAAGCATGAGGGACATAATCGAAGAATTTAACAAACTCAAACAAGAAGGGACGGTCCAGGCCTATCAGCAAAAATTCGAAGAGCTGGGGTCATTGATGATGGTGCATAACCCTCAATTATCCAAGGAGTACTACGTTTCGAGTTTCATTAGTGGCCTAGGGGATGAGGGGAGACCTATGGTGAAGATGATGCAACCCCACACAGTAAAGCAGGCTGTAGAGAGCGCAAGGTTACAAGAGATGATCGTTGATGCACTGACAAAAAAACAGACGAATCAGGCGAGAGGAAGGATCATAGGAGGTTGGCAAGCTAGAAATAGATTGGCACCCAGAGAAGGCGGATTCCAAGGTAGAGGCGTCCTGGCCCTGCCTTCCACCAAACCTATTTCCACTGCTGGAGATAAACTGATGGAGCAAAGGCGAGTAGCTGGTCTATGCTACAAATGTGGGGATAGGTATTTCGTGGGTCATAAGTGTAAGAGACAACTACTACTGTTGGAAGGAGAAGATGAGGACATTGAGGGAGGAGAGGAATTATCGGAACATGAGAAGGAGGATCAAGGGGAGATTTCATTACATGCCTTGAAGGGGGTGAACAATAGTAAGGTTATCAAGGTAGAAGAAAGGGTAAACAGTCACCCGATCATGGTTCTCATCGATAGTGGGAGTAACCACAGCTTCTTGGATGAAGTTGTGGCAAGAAAGCTGGGGTGCGAAGTCAATCCTTCCCCTCCCTTATCAGTAACAGTTGCCAACAGCAACAACGTGATGAGTCAGTCGTCTTGTAGGGACTTCTATTGGGAGATCAATGGAGAAAATTTCTCAATCGATCTGAGGTTATTAAAGTTGGGAGGCTATGAACATGTTGTGTTAGGAGTGGATTGGATGAAAGGAGTTAGTCTAATCGATTTCAATTCCAATAAAATGGAGGTGACTTTCGAAAAAGATGGCAGCAAGAAGGTCCTAGCAAGTAATACAGAGGTGGGAGTGTGTAAAATCATTTCGAGTAAAAGGTTGCACAGGATACTCAAGAGCAAATTATCACAGGTGGCTCAATTATTTTCTATCCATACCATGGAAGTTACCCTCGGGGAGCATGGAGGGGCATCATCTGGCAAAGACAGTGGGCAGTAACTCTCACAGTACATGGCAAGTACAGGAATTTGACTCTCTTAACATACTGTTAATTGAATTTAAGGACCTATTTTCCAAGCTAAGTTCCCTACCACCCAAGAGACCTATGACCATACTATCAACCTCAAGCCTAATGCAAAGCCTGTTAACCTAAGAGCCTATCAATACCCTCCCAGACAGAAAATAGAGATAGAAAAATGATGAGATCCAGCCGATAGGAGGGATCTCTAATGGTAGTAATCGATAGAATTATATTGCAGAATCAAAATTACAAGGAAAATTAGCAACAACTGGGCATTCGAGAGGCCCAAAACTCTCCTACAATGACTCCCAAAATCCCCCCCCTCTCCCACGCCTCTACCTCCCTTTATAGGCTGTTATTTATCTCCCTCTCTCCTGCATAACCGTATTCGGTTATGCAGGCGTGTCCGCTGGTTGTAACAAACCAGCCAATTCTCTATCCTACCCCTCGCGCATAAGCTGGCCAAAGCTTCCTCCAGTTGTAGTTCCAACTTCTTTCAGCTGCTTGTGACGCCTAGAGTAAGTGTGTACAACCGAGGGCCTAACATCACTCCCTCCCCCAACATTCACCTTGTCCTCAAGGTGAAAGCCTGGAAACTGCTGCTAAATGAGGTTGAAAGGCTCCCAAGTTGCTTCCAATGGTGGCAACCCTTTCCATTGCAGTAGAACGTCCAAACCACCCACATTATTTCCTTTGCCTGGTCTAACTCCTAACACAGCCTCGGGTTCAACCAGCATTTCCAGCTCGGCACTCAACTGATTGGGGATATCTGTCGTGGCCTGCAATGCCCCCTTGGCTTCTCGCAGCTGGGAGACATGGAAAACTGGGTGAATGCTGCAAGATGAAGGCAATTTCAACCTGTAAGCCACTGGTCCAACCTCCCTTTCCACCTCAAATGGACCATAAAATCGAGGAGCCAATTTCTCATTGGCACGACCAGCCAATGACTTTCGGCGATAGGGAATTAGTTTTAGGTAAACTAAGTCCCCTGCTTTAAACTTAACCGCTCTTCTCTTCAAATCAGCATCCTTCTTCATGACAGCTTGGGCTCTTTGTAGCTGTGCCTTCAGTTCCTCCAGGATGATGTCTCTTTCGACCAGCTGCTGTTCCACTACTGAAACCGGTGTGGAACCCCGTTCAACTTTAAGTATGGCTGGTGGTTCACGCCCATAGACGGCCTGGAAAGGAGTTGTTCTAGACGCTGTGTGGTATGAAGTATTGTACCACAATTCCGCCCATGGCAGCCACACAAACCAAGATTTAGGCTTGGAAGAAGCAAAGCAACGAAGGTATGTCTCCAAAGTCCTATTCAGCACCTCTGTTTGGCCATCCGTTTGTGGATGGTAAGTTGTGCTGCGTTGGAGTCTAGTACCTTGGAGACGAAACAGTTCCTCCCAGAATTTGCTCATGAAGATCTTATCTCGATCAGATACAATGGACCGTGGTATACCATGAAGCCTTACAATCTCCTTGATGAAGACTCCTGCCACTTCTCCAGCAGAATAAGGGTGTTTCAGCCCTACAAAATGGCCATACTTGCTTAGTCTATCAACCACCACTAAGATTGAGTCTATTCTTCCTGATCTGGGTAAGCCTTCGATGAAGTCCATTGCAAGGTCTTCCCAAATTTGATTTGGGATTGGAAGGGGTTGCAGAAGCCCTCCTGGCTTGAGTGCCAGGACTTTGTTTTGCTAACAAATTGCGCAGTGGCTTACATACTCATGAATATCCCTCTTCATTCCCAGCCAATAAACACTTGCTGCCATTCTCTTTTAAGTCTTCAAAAATCCCGAGTGCCCGCCAACATTCCCATCATGACCTTCATGTAGGAGCAGTGGAATGAGAGAAGATCCCTTCGGTAGATATAGCCTCCCCTTGTAGAAGAGAAAACCATCCACCAACTGAAAGGGTGGTCTGGAAGTAGGATCCCGCTGAAGATCCTTGACCACCTTCTACAGCTCTTCATTGTCTGCTATCTCCTTAGCTAGCTGATCGAGTTGGAGGGTCTGAGGATCGCTTAAAGCAAGGAGAGCAGCAGAGTGGCTGATGCGGGACAACCCATCAGCTGCTTTATTCTCTAACCCCAGTCTATATTGGATTTCAAACTGAAATCCCATTAACTTAACCATCCACTTCTGGTATTCAGGGCTTACCACTCTTTGTTCCATCAAGAACTTGAGACTTTTTTGATCTGTCCTGACCACAAATTTATGTCCCAAAAGGTAGTGTCTCCATTTTTGCACAGCAAGCACGATAGCCATAAGTTCCCTCTCATAAACTGATTTTCTCCCTCCCAGCTGGTTAAACGCCTGACTGAAGTATGCAATAGGTCGGTGGTCCTGCATTAATACAGCGCCCATGCCATGTCCCGAAGCATCCGTTTCCACCTCAAATGGTTTGTCAAAATTCGGCAAAGCCAACACCGGCAGTGACACCATGGCGGTTTTGAGCTGCTGAAAAGCTTGCTCAGCAGCCCCGTCCCAAAAGAAATTTCCCTTCTTAAGTCTGTCCGTAAGGGGCCATGCTATTTTGCCATAATTCTTAACAAAACGCCTGTAGTGTCCGGTGAGACCAAGAAACCCACGCAACTCTTTCAATGTGGTACAGGTAGGCCACTCCAACATGACCTGCACCTTGTTATAATCGGCTGAGACTCCTTCTTTCGAAATAATATGACCCAGATAATCAATCTCCAGTTGTCCGAATGAACACTTCTTCTTATTAGCAAACAATTGGTTAGCTGCCAACACTTCTAGGACCGAGCACAAGTGTTGTGCATGTTGTTCAAAATCTTTGCTAAAAACCAAAATATCATCAAAGAAAACTAACACAAAACGTCTCATCTATTCTTTGAAGATATCATTCATCAGTGACTGAAACGTGGCTGGCGCGTTAGTCAGTCCAAAAGGCATTACAAGGAATTCGTAATGGCCTTCATGTGTCCGAAACGCTGTCTTTGGGATATCCTCAGCCTTGACGCGAATTTGGTGATATCCGGATTTAAGGTCGAGTTTGGAGAAGACCTTAGCCCCATGAAGCTCATCCAGCAACTCTTCAATCACCGAGATTGGGAATTTGTCGGCCACTGTTACCTTATTTAATGCCCTATAATCCACACAGAATCTCCAACCGCCATCCTTCTTGACCAGTAGAACCGGACTAGAGAAAGCGCTGGAGCTAGGTTGGATGATCCCCGCTGCTAGCATTTCTCCTACCATCTTCTCAATCTCGTTTTTCTGTAAATAAGGGTAACGACAAGGCCGCACACTAACCGGAATGGTGCCTGGCAGCAGGTTGATGGCATGATCTTTCTTTCGGAAAGGAGGCAGCCCTTCAGGTGCGGAGAATATGTCCTCAAACTCAGCTAACACTGTTTGAAGGAACGGAGGGACCTCGGTCGTTTTGTCACTGTAATCAGCTGCCAACGTGCCCAACTCCAGCAACATTCCTTCTCCATTCTCCTTGAAAGCCTTCATCATCGCTTTCAGGGATACCAAACTGTTGCTCAAGCTAGGATCTCCCTGCAATGTCACGGCCAAACCCCCCACTTGGAATTTCATAGTCAGGGCTTTCCAATCCACTCTCATCTTTCCCACCGCAGCCAACCACTTCATCCCAAGAATTACATCTGAATTGCCAAGCTCCAGGGGTAGAAAATCTTCCACTATTTGCAAGTTTTGTAGATGCAGCTTTACCCCTTTACAGATACCAGCCCCTTGCACTGCTATCCCAGTTCCCATAATGACACCATAACCTGTCGTTTCTGTTCGTGGCAACCCCAATTGTTGAACCAACTCTGTTGCTATGAAGTTGTGTGTCACCCCCCCATCAATCAAAACTACCACTGAATGCCCCTCTATAACACCTTTTAGCTTCATGGTCTGCGGTGTTGTTAGTCCAACTACCGAATTCATGGAAAGTTCAATGAATTCGCTGCCTTGGCGCACCTCCTCTCCTTTCTCTTCCTCCCTCCCTTCCGTGGTTCCCCGTTCGGATCCTTCCTTCTCTTCATCATAGAGCATCATAACATGCAGCTCCTTGTTCTTGCACCGGTGGCCAATCGTGTACTTCTCATCACAACGGAAACACAATCCCTTCTCCCTCTTGGCCTTCCACTCAGCCTCACTGAGCCTTTTAAAGGGAGCATTACTACCATTCTCGGCCACTGGTAATTTACTGCTCGCCTGATTCGAGACTCTCGAATATGGGGTCGGGCTTCTCGGTTGAGTGGGAGAGATTCTAACGGTGTTAGAAGTAGAGTAAGTGGGAAATTTACTTCCCGTTGGTCCGGACCCTTTACCGCAAGTTAGGATGGCTGCATTTTTATCCTCGATACACTGTGCCATTAGCATGATTCGATCCAATCCTCTAGGTTGAAGTACCCTGATCTCAGCCTTAATTTCAGGCTTAAGACCGTTGATGAAATGTCCTTCTAAGAACGCCTCAGAGACGTCTGATACCGATACAACCAACGTTTCAAACATCAGTCTATACTCCTTAACCGTACCTTCTTGTCGCAGAGCTAGGAACCTCTCTTCTAGCGACCCTTCTTGAGTTGGACGAAATCGATTAAGAAGTCCTTGCTTGAGGCCTTCCCAGCTGCGGATCCCCCTGCGCCTAGACTCCCACTGGAACCACGCGAGGGCCCCTGCCTCGAAGCATATTGCAGCGGACTCTATCTTCTCATCTTCCGAGAGTTGGTTAATCGCGAAGTATCTCTCCGCTCTGAAAATCCAGTCGTCTGGACTGTCTCCTTCGAATGTAGGTAATTCCAGCCTCCTACCTCTTCCCTCTGGTCGCCATACAGCACTCATGCTTCCCTCCATTCTGCGACTCATCCCCGCTCCTGGTGTAACTTCGGAATCTAGGGTCAATTCCGGTGGCCAGTCACTCCCATGAGCCTTAGCCTTCCACTCCCGTTCCTGTTCGTCCCACCTAGTGCGCATGATAGCAAACTGCTCCGGGATCTCGACTACGTTCCGATTTATGGTTTGAATCTCTACCCCCATCGTGTCCACCTTACTCTCCAGGTCCCCCACTCTCTCGGTTAAGTTTACCATGATGATCGAAGATGCTCTGATACCAAAATGATGAGATCCAGCCGATAGGAGGGATCTCTAATGGTAGTAATCGATAGAATTATATTGCAGAATCAAAATTACAAGGAAAATTAGCAACAACTGGGCATTCGAGAGGCCCAGAACTCTCCTACAATGACTCCCAAAATCTCCCCCCCTCTCCCACGCCTCTACCTCCCTTTATAGGCTGTTATTTATCTCCCTCTCTCCTGCATAACCGTATTCGGTTATGCAGGCGTGTCCGCTGGTTGTAACAAACCAGCCAATTCTCTATCCTACCCCTCGCGCATAAGCTGGCCGAAGCTTCCTCCAGCTGTAGTTCCAACTTCTTTCAGCTGCTTGTGACGCCTAGAGTAAGTGTGTACAACCGGGGGCCTAACAAAAAACTCATCAAAGATATAAGGGTTTGCAATTAAATGTAATAGAGGGACCGAATGAATAAGAAAGGAATCTAAGCGGAGTTAGTTAGCTATTGTAAGGAATAGTACAAAATTTGTTGCTATTGTGGCAGCTTATACATTCCCCATAAGTGTAATCGGTTACAGCACATGAGGAGATAATCCCAATTACATATGGATACTCTCTCTCTCCCTCTAAAATCATGGAGAAATATTACAACTCATTCTATTGAATTTCTCACTCATTTCTCTCTCTCTCTCTCTCATTTATCTCTGATTTCCCTCGCCCAATTCTCTAAGTCCTTAGACAGATCCTCAAGACCTAACAAGAAGTTGCTGATGTAAAAGAGATGATGAAGTCTTATGACGAAGAATGGGCAAAGTATGGTTGCTCTATTATGGCTGATGGATGGACTGGTAAGAAGAAGAGAAATTGGATAATTTTTTTTGGTAAATTCTCTGAAGGGTTCATTTTTCTTGGAATCTGTTGATGCTTTTAATTATTCAAAGACTGGGGAGAAAATGTTTGAATTACTTGATAGCTTAGTGGAGAGTATTGGAAAGAGAAATGTTGCCCAAGTTGTCATCAATAATGCATCTAATATCATTACAGGTAAGACAATTCAATTTTGAATTTACTTACAAAATCTTTAATTCACTTTCATGATATTAATTTATTCAATGTTTAAATTTAAGAATTATTTTCTTATCTTAATTTTTAGGGGAATTGTTGAAAGCAAAACGAAAACACTTGGACTCCTTGTGCGGTGTATTGCATTGCTTTGAAATTAGAAGATATAGGCAAAATGCCCATTTTTGGTAGGACATTAAAGAGGGCAATGCAATTGAATGCTTATATATATATATATATATGATAGACCAAGAGTGGTGAATATGTTAAAGAAGTTTACTGGAGGAAGAGCTTGTCCGAGCCAATGTCATGAGATTTGCAACTGCTTATATCACACTTTTTAGAATACACAAGCAAAAGACAAATTTGAAAGAAAAAAAAAATGTTCACCTGAGAGGACTGGACAAGAAGCAAATGGGCTAAGGAAGCTGCGGGTAAAAGAGTGACTGCCACAATATTAATGCCCACATTTTGGACTAGCATTGCTTACATTCTTAAGGTATTTGGTCCTTTAGTCCAAGTCCTTAGGTTGGTTGATGGTGAAAAGAGACATATAATGGGATACATTTATGAGGCAATGGATAGAGCTAAGTAAACCATTGCAAAATCCTGTCAGGACCCTAGGGTTATGAAAGGGGTCATTCTGTCTTTTTCTGATACAATGTAAGGTCATTATTGCTATTGTACCTAGAATGCTACTCAACTTGCACCTTGGCGATTATTTTGTGCCAAGGAATTAAAAGCTATCCTAACAGAATGAGAATGGTACGAAAACTATATTCTCTGAAACGGAATTCTCTCTTTTCTCTCAAATTCTCTCTCTCAATCCATCTCTTTCTCTTGCATCCCTTCTCCCAAAGTTCTTAAAATCTACTCAAAATTACCAGTAAAGCCCAGAGGGCCAGACAAATCCTTTCAGGAAAGAGAAGAAAAATAAGATGAAGTGTTTAAAATCATTGATAAAAGGTGGGAATGTCAACTCCATCAACCTTAGCATACAGCTGGATGCTTTTTAAATATAGAGTTCTTTTACTTAGATTATAGTATTTCTGAAAATGAAGAGATTATGTCGAAATTGTACAAAGCTTTGCAAAGGTTGGTTCCAAGCCATGAGGAGCAAGACAAAATTAGCGACCAATTAATTCGGTATCAAAATTTTGAGGGAATTTTTGGCATAGAGTTGGCTATTCAACACCAGAAGACAAAATCCCTAGGTAATTGAGTTTGTTGGGATTCATTTCAATTTTCAAATTAAATTAGTGCACAGTTAATTTTTTAAGATGAGATAATAAGATGTTGGATAAATAGCATTAACCTAATTATTCCATCTCATTAGTTGAATGGTGGTAATTTTATGGATCTTCCATGCCAAACTTGCAAAAATTTGCAATTAAAGTGCTTAGCCTTGTAGTGCATCTGGATGTGAGCGTAATTGGAGCATTTTTGAGCATGTAAGTAACAACTAACATAGACTCTTTAATAAGTAAAACTTTTTTACTTATTAAAAAGTTTTGTATCAATTTGCAGATTCATAACAAAACAAGAAATAGGCTAGCTCAACATCGCCTGAATGATTTGGTGTTTGTAAAATACAATCAAGCGTTGAAGCATCAATATGATACACGTGATCGCATTGACCCCATCTCTTTGAAGGACATAGAGTATAGTAATGAATGGTTGATGGGTAGAATGGATGGATCATCAGATGAGGAAGAAGAGTTTGTGTTTGAAGATGATTCTTTAACATGGAGTACTATTGATAGAGCTGCCGGAGTTGAGGAAAGTGTCCATCACACTAGATCAGCCAAAGGAACAAGTGTTACGGGAAAGGGAAAGGCAAAAGTATCTTCTTCTCAGTCAAAGATTAGTACTAACACTTAGAGATGAGGAGGAAGACATTGATTTTGAAGAAGAGGAAGACTTTGGAAGTGACCAATATAATTTACAAGATGATTGATGTTGGATGTTATTATTGTTGTGTTTATTTTCTTGAAATTTTTTGATTGATTATGAATTGTTTATGTTTGAATTTGATGATGAATACTTGTTAATGTATTATATTTTGTTTTTATCCTTTTAATTTCCTATATTTTATTTAATTTTATATTTTTCTCACTGCACCTTGCCTTTGTCAGGTGCATGCCTCGAGCTCCAGGACCCCTTTCCACCTTAGAGCGCCTTGCGTCTTTAATAACTATGCCCAATACTCACTTTCAATCTGCACTATCATCTAAACAAAAAGGAACTTCAAATCTAGGGTTCCATTCCAAATAAAATGTGTTGATACATAGCTCATTGAACATATGAAAAATACTTGATGCATTCAACAAATCAAATGAGTAACCAATGGTTCTAAAAAGCCTCATATGCTATTAGACAATGCCTTCCAATCACATCAGTTCACATTTGGTGATACCTAAGACAAAATTCAATCTTTGGAAATAGCTTAGAACCTTCCACCCCTTTTGATATCACATTCTCTTTCAACCAGGAAGATTTGGCACTTTTGCTCCATGCACCACACGTACATCACTATCCACCACCTAAACTATAAATAGCTTGGTGAATCCTACAATACTCTCTTTAAACTCCAAAAATTGTTGAAGTTCCTTAAGCACTTAGTCCTTTATCCTCATATTTCACATCTGAACATCATACTAGATAATCAAACCAAAAAATATCATTTTTTCAACAAAAATTAACTCATTTTCTTCTTAGTTTCAAACCCAATCAAAAGAATAATTAAGTATAGCTTACTTTCCTTCTTTTTCCATATATCTGTTTCTTTTCTATTTCTTTTCTCAACTAATTTTGAGTAGCAAACAGAGACAAAGAATACTTCCTATAAATGACTTTCTAGCCATCTCAAGTGGCAAAATAAAAATTCTTTCACAACCCTTTATATGTCATATCAACATCAAACCACAATCTATAGCTTGCTCTCCAAATGACTAGCATCCATCTCTATCACATGAGATCAACATTATCCCCAACGTATTTGTTAATGGAAGTGCAAGCATAACACATATGTTATCTTTATACCTTGGGCCCTATAAAGCAAGGGGTGAGATTCCACAATAGCTTGGATGACCACCACCTTCCTTGCCACAAAATACTTGCAACTTCAATTGTCATGACTAAATCACATGCCTTCTTATTCACAAAGATGTCATGGCATTATCAAGGATTTCCTTGCTTGAATGAAGTAAAAAACAAACTCCAACACAAAGCGTCGGGCAAACCAAGGCACAAAGTAGTGAGCCAAAATAGTGGGGCAAATCGAGGCACAAAGCGTGCATGGGGCCTAGGTGAGCCTCATGCAGCACACATTTACTCAAAATGCTTATAAAATATTTATAAACCATTATTTTCAATATGTACCTATAAAGAGGTCAATACAAAACTCATAAAATCATGAATAACAAATATCCAACTGTAATAACAACAAATATTATAATAAAAAAGCAATTAATTTCATTTGCAATCAAAAGAAACTAGAGGAAAACAATTACAGCAAAACACACTCGAAAAAAAATTTAGTTTCTTCTAATTACCAAAGGAATTAGGAGAGAAAAATAATTGTTTGGAGGGGGGGGGGATCAAACTTCTGAAATTGAAAGTTGCACCATGTGACCTCACAAAAATAACAGAGTTAGAAACAAACAGAAATGTTCACTGCACAGAAAACCGTACACAACGAGCACTAAAAACAACCAAAAAACAAAATTGAATTATAAAATAGGTAGTTGGCTGGAGGTGAGCTGAAGCGCCACACATTTATATTGACTCCATATAGTAAAAGCCTAAAAGCATGAGTACGGAAAATAAATGAATAAGAATGGTAAGGATTGACATACCCTAAGGGATAAGGTCTGTATCCTGTAAAGATTCCTAATTCCTAATTCATAACAATTACCAGTTACCAAATTATCCAAATCACAACTTTATCACTCATCACAAGAGACCAAAAAGCCAAAGACCATTCAGTGTTATTTATGACAGTACAAACAGAAATGAACCAAACAGTCAAATTGTTTGGTAAATATAAATTGTTAATTGCTTGAGAGCGTGTCTTGCAAGATTCAATTCTCTTTCCAATTCATTCATCAACAGATTAAAAAAAACAATCATAAGTTTTTATCACAAGATGGGATCTGCTACATGAATTCTAAGCCCCCCAGCCATCTCTATCCATGTTCGTATCCTCCATAAGGCCATTATACCCCATATCATGTCTAAGAGACTCATCAACAAATCAATGCAATATTTTCACATACAATGACACAGATATTCTTCAAGATTAGAAAAATATAGATATAACGAAATGATAGCATGCCATAAGCACACACAGCATGAGAACCTGAATGTGATGTGAAAATAAAAAAAGTTTGATGAACAGACAAACAGCAAGGCACAAAAAAAGCTCCAGTACGTTTATTGTTACTTTTTATCATATTCCCCACTGAAAACCCAGCATCCTCACTGTCTATCTCACATAAAACAGTAAATTTGATATTTTCAGCCAAAAAAAAAAGAAAATCCACCAAGAAAGGTGGAAAACAGTATAAAGATTCCTGGAAGATAAGCATGATGCTTGCAATAAATCAACTTGAAAGTAGCATCTTAAAGTACTTACCTCGCACCAATCAAGGCAATCAACAGCTGTCACTTTCAAATCTGAATTACCAGTATACGTTATCTCACGGAATGCACGCCACATAACCATAGGCTCCCAGCTCAAACCAGAGGTAAATTCCAGAACGTCACGAACAATAACTGGCTCTCCCATGACCCAATGTCTCTGGAAGTGCTCCAAATCCCCCTGATGGATATCACTTGCCAAAGGGCAATACAAATAGTTGTCATCAGTATCACTTCTTGAAGCAGCCTTGCGAAGATTTCCACTACTGATGTCAACCTCACCATTCACCTTGAATCTGGAGCAGCAATCCTTAGATATTCCAGATTCGTTCTTAATTTTATCACTTTTGACAAGCTTTTCTACCTTTTCTCTCAATTCCAAAACCCAATCTTGTGGAAATGTACGCCTCAATTCCAATCGGTCATATCCACAACCACCAATATCCTCAGGTGGGCAAGGAATATCACTAGTTTCCTTTGCACTCCAGACAGATGTCGGCCTTCTATCAGCCTCAACACTTGATTCAAGGCTTGGATTTGAAAAAACATTACCACCTGTTTGCAGGCGACCCTCCCGAATTTCTCGGCAACAAGTAAGGCAGAGATCAAAAGAACAGCTTGGACAAGATCGATGAAAATCAACTATAGAGGTTCTGCAATTGTTGCTGCAAAAGAATGTTCATCATAAAAAGTACTGGACAAATTTACAGTTTGGATATGTAGACTAGACAAGGATGGACCATACCAATACACACGTTCGTCATTACTACAAACAGCCTGCTGAATCTCCACATCTGATGGAGAAGCTCCTGTATAAATTGCAATATATTGGAAATCATTAAGAGAATTAACAACGTGCTTTGGAAGAATACTGCATGAGTTAATGAACATGAATATATGCAAATGGCAAAGGGAATTCTATTTATTTATAAATTTTCAGTTCTATGAGGTAGAAATACTGTGACTCGTATGGTTCCAAGTCTACAAAGTAGAATCTTCATGAAATGACATAAGAAGTGCACCTATTCTAGCCATCAAATTTCCTATTGAAGCTTGATTCCTTTTTTCAAGTAATTATCAATGATTCAATCACATCATTATGTTACATGGAACAAGAATAAGGGCATAGCATGCTGGAAATAACAACCACCAAGCCTTAATCCTAATAGGTAGTGCCACCTTAGTTCACTAATTATCGTAACTAGAATCCATGTGGCTGCCCATAAGATAAATACTACCCTCCTCTTGATTCAGGCTTGGGACCCATTATGACAATGACACAACATAAAAAAAAATTAAAATATGACAAAACAGGAGTAGATTTATATGGACTGCACCATCAGAAAGTAAGGCCCTTTTGATCCATGGTTGGGACCAGTTGTGATAAGGAAACAATACGACAAAATAGGAGTAGACCTCGTATAGATTGTATCATCAAAATGTAAGTCAGTCTCGGAATATGTTTCAGTTGACAAAAGGATTATACATCATCGTCTATTCTAATTTAATTAAATAGTGAAAAAAATACAGTTATCAAAGCATGATATCCAATTATTTGTAAATTCTTCCACAGTAAAACTCCACTTCCCATAGTTTTTGGTTAATGGGTGTTTTTTTCTCGCAAGAAAATATTTTAGGAAATAAATTCAGAAAAGAATAAAAAAAGATGAGATCACTTTAACTTGATGTGTTTCATTGTTATGTGACAACGAGCAAGATTCTAAGGAACACACATAAGGACTCCTCATCGCATTGAGAAATACTGTTTTTCACAACACTGTCCTAAAACTCTACAAATAAAATCAAATTTACTTTAGTCTGTCCCCGTAAGATAACTGCCACCCGAACAGAATTAAGTGCAACAGGAATTCCATCACTTCAAGTTGCATATAAGTGAACCAACAGTACAGTAAAGTGTAATGTGCACAAGATACCTAGAATCTTGGCCTCAATCTCCTTTTCCATTGTTTGGTCATGCTCAAATTGTTTCAAGAATGGGTAGAGTAAGTGTACTAGGTACTTTAGGTGGCAAATCTTTTCATCCTTATTTTCAGGCATTCCGACATATTTGTCAAGCTGCAGTAGATAAAGAAAATCATTAGATGTCACTTAAGAAACAAGGGAATTGTTAGATTAGTGGTCAAAAGACAAAACTAGCATACTGCAACACCAAGCATAGGTATATCTTTTCGGCGCAAACAAGCTTTACAGTTACAGGTTCCCCGACAAAATGGACAACACTCTGCTACTTCTGCCTCTGATAGTCCAGGGTACCTGAAAATTAGGACATGAAGGTAAATGAAAGAAGTAAAAGCAGAATTAGATATGCAACTTAATTAGGAATTACATGTATGATACACATTTGCATAATCTGAATATACATGACATAGAACAGAGGAGAAATTTCCTAGACAACCAATCTGAGTCTTAACAAAGACTTAATGATGTGTGTTTACTGCTAATAAAACTATGCTATACTAGGTAAGTTCACATAATAGAAAATTAACTAATGATAGATAAATAATATATGAACTTTTTGGCAAAGTACTTGCCTCCCAAAAATATTTTTCTAAGTTCTTGCCAAGAAAATATTTGGCAAAATGCTTGCCTGGCCACCAAACCGAACCAGAGACCTGCTCATAATCTTTTCATGGCCTTTTCAGAGGAAGACCCTGGAAAAGAGGCAATTGGTGCTACAAAAGGGACAGACCTCGGACCTGCAGACTGAGTGGGCAGGTCTCAGTCAGCTAGGCATAGATATCAAGGCCTGCAGAAAATAGAAACCCCCTGGTCGGGCAGGTCTCATTGGATACATCATATATATCAAATGTTATCGATATCTTATATTATAAAGTATTTTATATTATATACATCAAAATGTAATATATCTTATCTACTAATGATTATTTATACTATTTTATAAATTATATTGCACACGTTAAAAACATAATATATTACACATGATACATCAAATGAAGCCCACCGAGTGAGCCAGTATTCCATTTGCCCAGCATGGAACCAGCTCACTCAGTGTGAGGGTTTCTATTGTGTGCAGGCTTAGATATCTGGGCCAGCAAGCTCATGTGGGGAGCCCATGAGCTTTGACCAGCCTGAGTGCCTTTTCTGGCACCAAGCACCTCTATTTTAGGGCCTTTCTCTGAGAAGTCTCTAAACCGGAGACCTGCTAACTCAGCGCACGACTCTCCATTGTGGTTTGGCAGCCAGGCGAGCAATTAGATAACTATTTTCTTGAAACAAGTAATTTGCCAAATACTTTGGGGGAGGCAAGTATTTTGCCAAAAAACACATTGTTCAACAAAACTCATGAGAAACAAGCAAATACAAAGTGCAGACACTGTCTCAATTGAACAAGCACACTAACACAAACAGGCAAATGCACAGTGCACAGTCTGCCTGCATAACAAAGCTAGTCTATTAGAGGTAAATAGGAAATTGAAGTCTATCAAAACAAAGCTTTCTGTGATATTTACCCATAATACAGTTGACCAGGCAAATTGTTATTCTTTTTACAATTAAAACTATATGCCAAAGACAGGATACATCACCCACACTTGAATGTGGTGACAAAGTACAGCATTCATTTAGATACCTCAGATAGAAAGTTCTCTCCCAAATGCTAAGAAAAATTTATAAAAGTTACCATCTCTCAATGCAAGGGCCGCAAAAACGCCTGCGACAGCGACGGAGACATCGCACCACCCTCCTATCACTTCTCTGGCATTGGTGGCACATTTGGCAATTATCGTCACCTCCCTGTTCAATGGTTTAAGCAAGAGTTCGTGTTTACACTCACATCCATACATAGAAAGGCAAACAGAGAAAGTATAGTGTGTATAATCTTACATCAGTACTGAAATACCTCCTCCTACCATCAGGACGCGAGCTATCTTGCTTCTGACGAGACCTTCTTGTACCTACATCAGAAATTTCGCCTTTTGAATCGTTAGGTTGCTCGACATCTTCCTCCTCTTCTTTAATTTTGGTTACCGCTCTTGATTTCTTCTCTTGAAACTTCCGAGCCGTCTTCTTATTCCGTCCCGATAACTTGTTCATTCCTTTTGCTAACTTAGCATCCTCACCATCCTCCGAATCATCTACCCAATCAGTTTCCTCCTCTTCTTTTTTAGGTTTGCTTTTTCTCAAACCAGTAGCGACCTTCTTCATCTTCTTCGCCAACGGAGACTCCTTTTGATCCTCCTCTTTGCCGTCACTTCCATGGCCACTCTCGCCTTCGTCTTCGGCCTTCTGCTTCGCTTTGTTCTTCTTCTTCCCCGTCGACAGCTTCGCAGTCTTGGCCTCCTCCGAATCATCATCTCCAGATTCTCCACCACTAACGTCCTCACTTTCCTCGTCCTCTCCCCGACTGATGTTGGCCACCATTGCCGATTTCTCACCAGCCGACTCGCCGTCTTCGTCATCCCCCCCACTCGCCGCCTTCCCCCGCCTCTTCCTCTTCGGAATCACCTCCTCTTCAGAATCCTCGGCCCTAGGCCGCCTCCTCTTGGCAAGCCCCGATCTCCGAGCCGCTTTCCCCGAAACCCTAGGCCTAGCTGACTTCACAGACCGAGAGCGGATTTGAAGGTAGTGCTTCTGGCACAAACTCTTGTCGTGGAGCCTCCAGTTGTTGCACCGCCAACCCTTGCCGTCGTTCTTGCCGCACCGGAGGCGGTCCTCCGGTACCAGACTGTCCTCCAACGGCACCTCCTCCAACGAGTCCGATTGCTCCCCCATTGCGATTTCGATTTCTCTCTCCTCACAGTGCTGCCTTCTGCGCTGCTGCTCGTAACAGGGAAAAGAGAGATAGATACAGAGAGAGAGAGAGAGAGGGAGAGACGGTTTTGGTTTTTGGTTTTCGGTTTTGGTTTTGATGCGGTGCCCACAGTTTATTTATAAATAGTCGGGCCGAGGTTCCGAATGCGCGAGTCTTCAACTGCGAACCGCTTGTCTGTTCGAAAGCCTTCCTTTTTTAAGGACACGTGTGATTTGTAGCGTGAATGAAGGCACTTCCTTCCTTCTTTTTCATTTAAAACATATAAATAAATCCGTGGCATCGTCATACACGTGCATTTCCGTTTCAATTCGTGCGCCGATTAAATTCGTAAAATATTATTTACGGGATTTTACTTACCATCGTTACCTATTTTATCTTACTTCCCAAACCAAAATCACCATATCCAATTTGCGATTAACTACATCTTAATTACAACGGAATTTGATTATGCGTATCTTGGTTAAGCTTAGTTTAATGATGTGAATTTATATATATATATATATTTTTATATGTCATAATTACAATATCCTAATAATCTTAAATAATTATACATAATTTTATTATTATAAATTAATTAAAAATAAAACTATCAAACTTACTCTTAAGCAAAAAAATAGTGCCTATTAATAATTTGAGGAGAAAAATAAAAAAAAGAAAAATATAACTACTAATCCTAATTAATTCCTAAATCTAAACAAAATTTTAATTTATTTTCAAATAATTGCAAAGACCAATTTAAGCTATAGTTAATTTACATTAATTAAATAGGAGTTGAGAGATTAATTTGATTTGATAAATTAAATTATGTTAGGTGATGTGAAATTTAATTAAAGCAGAGATTAAATGCGTAAGTATATAAAATGTGTGTATATATTTGTGTATGCGTGTAGAAAAATTCAAAAATTATTATAAAAAAAGTCCATTGGCCAAGCGCCTAGCGATTGACGCCTGCCTCGTGCTTTGCCAGGGAAGTGCCTAGCCACTGCGGCAACAACTTTGAGGAAAATCCGAATCTATGTCTGATGGAGGATCAAATCAAAATATAAAAATATTCAATTATAATGATGCAATTAAATACGAAACTCTAAAAAATAAAAGTGTTATCTTAGGTCATGGCATTTTTTGAGCTTTCTTATGGCCTAGTCATAAGGAATAATAGGGAAGGTAAATTAAGAAATTTATAGGGACCAAAAGTCAAACACAAATATATTATAAATATGAAGACGAAAAATCTTTCCTATACATCTCAAATCATTGAACTTGCCTTTTAAGGCCAAAATATATTATCATAATTTATTGTTTATTAGTCAATAACTTCTTATGCATATCATAATTATTATTTGTCATATCTATTTATATACATATTTTATAAAAAAATACATTATATCTATGTATATACATATTTTGTAAAAGAAAATACATTTTAGAGGTGAGATATATATTTCAAATATATTTTTGCACAATATATATGGCATGAATAATCAGTTTCAACAAATAAATAGTATCAAGATATTTTAAATTACACATTACATTAACTGTCAAAAATAAAAGGTAACACATTTAAGATCATTTTTCATAATTTATCATTATAATGTTATGCAACACTAATGTCAATGGGCAATGAATATCACAAAAGCATATTTATTTAAATTTTTTAAAAATAGAAATCGACACGTGTAAAATTGTTTTCACATTTCATTTCATATTATTCATTATAATATTATGTAATCACATATTTTATGTCTTTTATGTAAATAAAATACTCATACTCATGCATTAATTATGTCTAAAAAAACTAAGAAATTCTTTGTCTGTGTTAGCTTTTTAGCATTTTGTTTGTGGCCTCTATTGTCTTAATATTATTTTCCCAAGCATTGGCATATTTTTTGAACACTTGTCTATTCTCAAATATTTTTATTTACTTATTTTTGAAAGATAATTATTTTCTAAAATTTTTATTTTATCATCTTTTTTTATTATTTTCTTATAACACATGGCGATCATGTGTCTTACTTCATTCACACTAGGTTATTATCGCATATGCTACATGCACCCAACAAACTCCCGCCCTTAATTACTTTTATTAATGAATTATTTGACACCAGCGACTTACAATGTATAGTTTTAGTCTTATTTTTTTTCTTTTTTTCTTCTTTTTATCATTATTTTTCATCTCCTTCAATTTTTCATTAAAAGCCATTGTAAATATATTTTTTATTTCTCATCGAACTAGTTTTTCTAGCAAGACTTATTTTTTCCAGCAGCATTCTATATCTAACTAAATTTTTGTTCTAATATAACCCCTTTGAACCTAAAAACATAGATCTCCTGTCAAATTTCTTTGAAATCGATCAGAAATAATCAATTTTCTCTCTCGAGTTTTACCCAAACCCTTCCATATTTTATGGAAAGGCATTACCATTCATGCCACCCAATCCCTTAAATCCCAATCATCTATCTCCATCTTCATTATCCTGAGGCCGAATCCATGAGATTCAACCACCGCCAATGGTAGTACAACTTGTTCAACAACTTGTAAAAGTTTTAAAAATTGCATTTTTCACCATTTAGTTTGTTAAATCCAGTTTAACCCCTTTGTTTTGTCCCTTTATTTTTTGATATATTACATATATGACATTTTAAAGTTATACTTAAGCTACTGCAATTTAAGATTTAACTTAAACCTTGAAAATTTCTAAGAATTATGCAAACCCCAACAATCTTTGAAAATTTACATTAAGTGTAGCATCCCAAAAATTTGGAGACAAATAAAAATAATTAATTTGGGTGTTTGAGGATATTTTAGAGTATTTGGAGATTTTTTGAGAAAATACTTATCTATGATATTTTAAAGAAATAGGAAATTAAAATGATTAATTAAATTAATTGGAAGTATTTATGAAAATAATAAAATATAATATAATAAAAATAATAACAATACTAGTAGAAATAATAATAATAATAATAATTATAAGCTAAATCAAATTGAATTAATTTTAATTAATTAATATATTTAGAAGTGAGTGGTTGTGCGCGTGTGTTGGAGACTAAGTCATGTACAGTGGCCATTTTTTAGATACAAAAGGTGAAATCCCTCACCTTAAGCACCCTCCACACACTGTCTTACACACGTGGGAGGGGTTAATCACGATACACAGCAGTGCACCAAGTAGGAGGCACAGTGCATGGTACCTACAAAGAGTCACCCCTACGGGAAGGTAAAACTCCCACACTGCGACTGTCATGACTCGAACCTGCATCCTTGGGTACAATCTACTACCTGATAACCAACTGTGCTATGTCCGTGGGGGCCACAGTGGCCATTTCTTTTAAATTGAAACAGATGAGAAAGTGATTGAGAGTTTGAGATGGATATAATATATATATATATATGTGTGTGTGTGCGCGCGCGCGCTTGTGTGTGTGTATATGCATGTGCATGGCCTTCTCTTGGCCATTTCTTTTTGTGGCTTAAAAGCCACTTGAATTGATGAGTATAAAAGGGACAATCTTGGGCAGCAAGTATTGAAGCCAATTTTGGCCATTTCAGTGGCCAATTCGGCCATTTTTGTTGTCAAGCAGAAATGAGAATTGAGGGGAAGAAAGGAGAAACAGGGGGAGGCGCGAATAGCTCAAGAAATAAGAAGAAAATTAGTAGATTTTGGAGAGATTCGGTGTTTAAAATATTATGGTAAGTGGGTTAAATTATTAAAAATATAATATATTTAAATTATGGATTTTTCACGGTTAGATTTTGTGAATTGAGCGATTAAACTTAATTAATTTGAGTTGTAGACTTGTTATTCTCTGTAGAACATTTTACTTCGCATCGGGAGCACAAAAGGGCAAGAATCATCCAAATAAAGGCAAACTCCTAACCCTCTCCTCATGTTCTTCATTTCCTACGAGAGTCTTCATTATTTTTCATATTTTAAACCCTCCATCACCGTGACTCGGTTCCACACTTTAATAATAATAATCAGCGTGGTAACCACCTTATGAATTATATTTTATTAATGGGTTTATTATTAAGGGAATGAGTTAAGAAAATGATGATTTGGTGTCATTCTTTCTGTCCGTCACGGAGCTTCGTATCGCTCCGCTTCCCTTGGGAATAATGCCGAACCTGTTGGGCTAGGTTCTTAGAAAGGTTGAGCATGGTTTAATGGGGTTATATTAATAATTTATTATGTATGTCGAGATGGTTTTATGTGAATGAGAAAGAATGAGAATGGTATCACGATATTATGCGGCTATGTATAGGAAGAGTTATGGAGAGATGTTTTGTAAATATGAGATGGGAAGATATAAAGTTAATAGTGTCTATGTGTGTCTTAAGGGTATGGGTACAAAGCCACTGACTGTCGACTATAGGTCGTGACAGTTGATGGTTGGATGTATAGGTGTCAGTCATCGGCCGTTACGATAAGTGCTAGACAAACCAGAAGAGCTAGTACTCCAAATTCTCGCCTTGACTTGTGCATATCATGATGTGTGTGCTGCATAGGGACTGGGTTGCATTCACTTGGGGACATGCTTTATGTGTGATGGGATGTGTGAGCATTTGCATGACCCCGTTGGTCTAAGAGCCAACTTGGGTATTATAGGTGAGCATATGCGTGCATGTCGCACGTGTGTATTCCTATATGGGCATAGTAGGGCCTGATGCTTGATTTTTGGGGGCCTTGTCATCACGTTTATGCTATAGAAATAATTGCATTTCCTATTTGTTGCATTGCATAGTGAGGATGCAAACTCGAGGAAATACTTTAGAAATTAGCTCAGGGTTGGCCCGATGGAGCTTCGACTCGGCTTAGATATTAGCTCGGGGTTGGCCCGAGGGAAAACCAAGATCGCAGAAGTATATGATTATGTGATGTATGATAGAAAGAATATATGAAGGTATGATGGGTACCAGGAAGAGCATGTAACGAGTATCAGGAAAAGCCAAATGTTGAATGTCAGGAAAAGCCGACCATGTCAAGGAAAAAGGCGGGTCTAAGAGAATGATGAAATGGTAGCCTATATTAAGCTACAATAAGTTTGTATGCGAGACTTGAGTGCCAATGTGTGACTTATATGGGCCCCTGGTTCCTTATGTGCAGTTAACTTTATGTTATGCATGTAGAAGTAAGGTACGTATGGATCATGACATGGTGTGGTTGCATTGGCCTGGATTGCATGGAGTGTTATATAGGAAGAGTCATACCTTAAACCTATAGCTTTCCTTTTATAAGCTTACTCACGTTTGCTTTACATAATTCCAAGTCAGCATATCCTGAGATCGTAGGTACGCTCGTCAAGTCGTGTCATGATAGCAAGTGCAGAGTTCTCTCGAACCTAGATCCTGGGTGCCGTGTGTCTGAATCAGAGTAATGTTTTATATTTGTGAGATGGAGGTATGTTATGTAAACCCAGGTGGACTCAAGTGATGAAAGGTTTTGTAAAGACAATTATGAGATGGTATATAAAAAATAAATATGATTTTAATAAGGGATGTATATGAGTTGTAGTTGTGTTATTATTCGATATCATTTTAGTAATGACCCTCTCACGAATCTTCTATACTAGCGGGGGCTCTAGGAGGCGGGCCGTTACATTAAGGCCCTATATTTTGAGAAATTTACAATAAATGAAATTTCTTGACAAAATATCCAAAATACCCTCAAATCAATACGGATTTTTCATTATACCCATTTTTGTTTATCTAAAATGACAAATCATAATTATTTTAATTTATCATAAAAATCTAAGATATTTCATGTTATTTTATAGTGAGAGAACCAATAGTTTTCAACAACACCATCTATAATAGTTAGGATAAGGTTGAGAGCTCAAACTTAAGCAACTTGAGTTATTCTTTGATGATCCATTGTAACGACAATCTCCAATGGCAAAGAAAGTGACTTCTACAACATGAGACATTAAGTCTTTTACAAAGTCCTTTATTGGAAAATTAACAACTATAAGACATCATCAAACAACGTAGAATAATTATTTAATGACAAACAAACAAAATTAGTCATTTATAGTTGCTTGTTAATAATGAATTATTCAAATATTGGCAAGCCTATAATTTGGACTAATAACCTAAGCTTACAGTGCAAACGACATAAAATGATCTTTTAATAAAAAAAAATGAGTTACTCATAACTAGGAGTGAGCAGAAGTTCGGATAAACCGAACTAATCGAACCGAACCGACTAAATTGGTCGGTTCGGTTCGGTTTTTTTGATAAAATAATTTAGTTCAATTAATTCGGTTCGATTTTTTTTATTAGGCGGTTCAGTTCGGTTAATAATATTTCAAATTTTCAGTTATTCGGTTAACCGAATTAACCGATTCAGCATAACCGCACCCGACTCGATTCAGCATAACAGTGCCCGACACCCCCCATCCCAAACACAAAACCCACGCACACTCCCCTCTCCCTTCTCTCTCTCTCTCCCCCCCACCCTCGCCTGCGATTGCGAGTTCGTGTGCACCCCCTTTCTCTCTCTCTCTCCCCCCCACCTTCCCACTCGCAGGCGAGACTGCGAGATCGATTCAAGTGGCCCCAAACCCTCACCCCACCATCCCTCGCTGAATTGAACCCTAACCCCCACCCCACTATCCCTCACCGAATCGAACCCTAACCCTCACCCCACCATCCCTCGTCTTCGATTCCGGAACCCACACCCGATCGAATGATCAAACCCTAACCTTCACCCCACGATCTCTCACTCACCTGGAACTGAAAGGCTGGACCGAGATGGACGCGAGATGCCAAGAGAGATCCTGCGAGTCCATCGCCATCGGTGTCGCCTCCACCTTCGACGCCTTTCCCTTCCCCGATCGTCGTCATCTTCATCAGACTCAGATCGGCGCTTTTCCCTTCGCTGATCGCATGAGGCTTCGTCTCCTTGTTTCTTCTCTTCCTTGTGCTTGGACGATCGACCCATACCAAGTACCAACGATGACCGACCGTCAAACTGAGGTTAGTTGACATTGGGTTAGGGTTTTAATTTTTCAATTTTTGTTGACTCAGTGAGGTTAGTTTCTTATATTTCTTCCTTTGCTGGGTTTTTCATTTGTATTTCATTCTTTTGCACAAACTAATTTGGATTTCTCTCAATCTCTAAATGGTTTTGCATTTTTCTGTATCAATTCAATGGATGTTCTTCTTGTATTTCATTTCTGCAAATCGATTTGTTTATTTACTGATTTTGCCCAATCGGTTATCGGTTCGGTTAACTTAGTTTAGATTTCGATTAGTTCGGTTTCAGTTAGTTTGGTTAGTTAGAATTAATCGGCCGGTTCGATTCGGTTACTGTATGCAATTCGGTTCGATTCGGTTAGGATTTTTTGGTCGGTTCGATTCGGTTCGGTTATAACCGAATGCACACCCCTACTCATAACTACTTGCTAATAATGAGTTATTCAAATATTTGTTAAATTATAATTTAAACTAATAATCTTAAACTTACGAGATGATGTTTTGATGCCATTAAATTGGACTCATAATATTAAAAGTATAATATAAATTTATTATAATTGTTGCCTAGATAAATATCTATGAGGAGGGGTAAATTGAGTTTTTTAAAAATTAATTAATAATTTTAACTCTTTTAAAAATTCTTAAATTTGTAATTTTAATATGTGATGATTGTAGTAAGATTAATAACAATAAAATTACACAACTACAATAAATAAGAGAAATTTATAGAGATTCGGTTCTAAAGAGTCTATTCCTCTCTCCCAAGACTTAGCTTGAGGTTCCATTAGGGAGAATCAGCACTATTTTTTAATTAGAGATATAACTAACATAAAATTAATTACCTAACCAAGAACCACTAGCATACTACTAGTAAATATAATTCCCTCATAGAGCAAGTGAGTAAAATAATCCCTTCACACAACAAATGAGTAAAAATAATAAACTTACAATCAGAGACAATTACAAATAAGTCACCAACAGTTGAAAATTCCACTAGCGAGCATACTTCCAGCACTTTGCACCTTCTTACTCTTATTTAAATGTTCTATCAAGTTTGTTCTACCTTGAGCCTCCATACTTACCCTATATATATACGTCTTTGAAATACACTAACCATTAAAGAAAAAGTTAATATGAAATTTGAAATTTAAAAAATGTTTAGATTTTCTCAAACAATAAGAAAACATGTCTTATCTTTAATTCAAAATAAATTTACTTTTTGCATAAGAAATCAAGATTTGAAAATACAAATATAAGCTTTTGAGACATAAATGATTAAAATAAGAAAACATGTCTAAAAATAATTATTCTTTAATTTAAAATAAATTTATTTTTGCATGAACAAGAAAAAACACGTCTAAAAACAATTATCCTTGAATTCAAAATTTGAAAATTCAAATATAATCTTTTGTGACATAAATAATTAAAATAATGAAACATGTCTAAAAATAATTATCCTTTAATTCAAAATAAATTTACTTTTTGCATAAGTAAAAGAAAACACGTCTAAAATCAATCATCTTTAATTCAAAATAATTTTACTTTTTATACGAGAAAGAGAAAATATGTTTAAAAGTAATTATCATTTAATTCAAAATAAATATACTTTTTGCATAAATAAGAAATGCATTTATCAATAAATGAAAATTCAAACATAAACTTTTGAGACATAAATGATCAAAATAATGAAATATGTCTAAAGACAATCTACATTTAATTCAAAATAAATTTACTCCTTTATATAAGAAATAAATACATTTATATCATAAAAATATTTTTATTAATCATCAAAAATTAATTAATATGAGCTAGTTGGCTCAATAATAATTAATTGTAATATTACAAATCAAGCTAGTGCATAATTTTTTTAATAAATAATGACTAAAAAAATGAATATTAAATATAATATTAACTTCAAATTTAAAATTATTGCAAGTAATATTTGATTTATAATTTTTTGTTTACAAATTTTTTAATTTTTCTTTATATGGGTCAAACCATGTTGGGTCATGCCATGGGTGTGTCATCCTAAGTTGTATCATGTTGGGCCTCGAATCATATACCCCTAGCTCGTCATGGCTTTATGTTATTGGGTTAGATTGATACAACATGTTTGTTATAATAATAGGTTACGTTAGATTGCCTATTATAAATGGATAGTCTAACTCATTCGAGACCTTTATTCTTATATGGTGAAATATTTTGTTTGCATTATTTTATATGTAAATGTTGAAAAGCTATTATGATTAATAAGGGAAATTTAACCTTCCAAACTATATTTTATGAAGGATGAAATATGAGTTTGAATATCGAAAAATATGAGTTGTCACTAAAGAAAGATATAGTATCAAAGCCTTCAAACCTAAATATAAGCTAAGAAACACGAAAATGGCTCAGAGGTGTTGTTTCAATATTTATAAACTGTTTCTCATTTCAAAAATGATGAAGACAACTTGAAATTGTTTTCGAATTGTTTATATAAATTGCGAAACGTTTCGGTATTATTTTGCAATTTACAAAAAATTGTGGGAAATGCGTTTTCAATGACCTTGGTTGTTGTTTTTAGCAAAACAATTGCTTGTAATGGGGAAGACGAGGGTCATCAGATATGCAAATCAGGCTACTAAGAGGTGAGAGTGGTGAGAGATGTAAGGTGGCAGCATATGTGAAGGATGCAGTCGCAGTCAGCAATTAGAGTGAAAGGCGAGACAGGTCAGCGATGAGAGGCAAGGTGATGGTTAGATTGACAAGAGATGCGAGGCAAAGCGTCGATGACGGCATAGATAGAGTATGCAACGCCAATTAGTGGCGGTGACGATGCTACTCCAAACCTTCAAGCTTCAATGAAATTGTCTTGCAATTTTGCAATATAGGATTTACAACTTATAATACTAGTTATATCATATAAATTATAAACTAATTTCACATATACCTTTATTTATTTTATTATAACACTTATAGTTTTGACTATTTCACATACACCCATATAATTTTTAAATTTATAGTTTATCTCGTGTTTTCGTTTCCTATATTTTTGAAAAATTGTTGTTTTCACGTTTCTATTTCATATTGAAAACATTTCCATTTCTGTGCTACCTAGAATAAAAGCATTTGAATTTGAGTTTTTATATTAGAATAAGAAGAGATACAAACATGGAAGAATGAAAGAGTATTAAACTCTTAAAATTTGAATCATTTGAACCTAGGTTATTACATTCAAATAAAAGAAAGAGAAGATGAGTTACTTACAAAATATCACATCTACTACCACGATGACATATCCGTCACAAATATCATTATCATCACACTGTCTCCTTCATTGAACCATCGATATCAATGATTATTTTTATAGAAACCCTTATCGATTACAATAAGGGTTTTTTTTGGAGGAAATCAAAGTTGATGGGAGTTAAACCCTATCACACAATTATCACTAATAATCCATGACACGTTATTTATTATCAATTATGCAAGAGATAATCAAGATAGAGAGATCAATCGGAGGGGATGGAGATGATTGAGAAAGTGAAAAAATGCTAAAGATAAAAGAAAAAGTGGGAGAAAATATCTCAAATACAACAACAACAATAATAATATATCAAATCTTTATCCCACTATGTGTGATGAGGTACGTGAATTTTAAATTTCTATGTGACTTACGTCCTAATAGATAGTTTGTCTATAATTTATATTTGGATTCGACTATATTTTACTTATCTCTAATACAAAAATAAAATAATTATTTTACTTAATTTATTAATGATAAAAAGATGTATATTGTCTTAAAAATACAGGGTGGTTAGTGCTTTTCAGCGATATCCAAAGATTAAAGTATGAAATTTACTCTTTTACTCTTTTAATATTAATAGAGGTGATTACTCATTTTTAAATTTTTGTTGATACTGTCTACATCTTAACTTAATTTCAAGAGAGCTTGCGGTAACACACTTAAAATTTTCAAAATTTTGTAACCAACATAATTTGGATTTTAAAAATGCACAATTCATATATATGAATAATACTAAGCAACGATTAGATGCAACAGAATGTCTTGTATTGAAATAATTTATATTTATTGTATTTTATTTTTAATTTATAAATAATTTCACTAGATGGTTAAATATTATCAAATATAATTCATTTATCATAAATTAATAAAATTATTTAAATATTAAAAACAAAATAAATACAATTTATAAGACAAAAATGTAATAAAATTATTACATTAATGGTTAAATATTATCAAACGTATTATAAAATATAATATATTTATTAGAAATTAATAAAATTACTTAAATATTAAAAAATACAATTTAGAAGACAAAAATGTAATAAAATTATTACATTAATGGTTAAATATTATCAAACGTATTATAAAATATAATATATTTATTAGAAATTAATAAAATTACTTAAATATTAAAAAATACAATTTAGAAGACAAAAATGCGAAACAGCTGACAAACCATAATCAGGGGAATTTGTTTCCTCGAGAACGACACACACAGTGGAAGCCGAGGGGCCGAGGCCTGAGGGCCATAGCTACCCCTTCTCTCCGCCGCTGTCAAATCAAACGCGCCAGCTCTCCTAGTAGCGCAGAATGGCAACATGCCTTCCCAGTTTCTCGAATTTCTAACCAAAAGTAGTGGTAGGACTAGGCTCCACCATACTAATGCAACTCGCCTCAATCTCGGTGTTTGTCATCTACATTCAATTTTAGGGCCGACGGACCCATCGCCCCTTTTCAGGTTCTTTCCGCTTTCTTTCTTTGGAATAATCCCGAGAGAGACAGAGAGAAAGGCCGCCTTTCCCCTGGGCTACCGTTATTCTTCTTCGTTTTCTACCATTTCCTCGTGTCAGCGTATTCGTAGTTTTGTGAAAGCAGGGAGATGGCGCTGGAACAAGCTCTGGAAGAGCTGCAACTACTCGAATCGCAGCATCCGAACCGGTTCCACTACCTAAAGCTGGAGCTCAAATCCTTCATATCCTTTCTTCAGTCCCAAACCATTGGTTCCATCACCGCTCCAGTTCCGCCGGCGTCTTCCACGGCCAGCGATCGAGGTAACTAGCTCCGCTCCTCCAACTTGTTTCTACTCTCTGGAATCTTCTCGTCTTTATTCGTCTTGTCATTGGGTGAACGAACAGCTTCATCAACGGGTAAGAAGAGGAAGAGATGTTCCAGTGGGACGGGGATCAGAATGGTGCAGAAAGTTGGGCGGGCTGATGATGGGGTCGAGGTTGCCATTGAAAGGGCTCGAGCTTGCCTCCGGAAGATTCAGCAGTTCAAAACCAGTTGCTTTCACTGATTATAGTTATCTGTTCCAAATGACTGTTTTTGATTCCTCTTTGCCTCTGTCGGGGTACGTTGTGGAATGTGGGGCCGCACAAGACCTGTTTTCTCTGGGTACTGTATATTTATGTAAGGATGAAAATTACTTACTTAAGGAGAGACAAGTAAACAATCTTCTCCCCAAGAGGTGCACATTTCACTCAGTCAAAAGTCAAAAGCATGTTTTCAAAATTCTCCAAAGCGCAATTCTCCTTGTATTTTACTATATGCCGAGTGATTGTCGCATTTTCTTGGCCAGTTCTCCACCTCCATGGATCAGACTCAGCTGTCAAACCGGCCCTCACCCACCCCGGATGCGCTGCCTCAGGCCAAGCCAACCGGCCCAATCTAGAGGTATGAAAGGGGTTGACCGCTCTGGTTTGTCGAGCAAGTCTACTTGCGTCAATCATGTCGTGTCATTAGCGATAGAATTGCAAATGAACAGAGTCGTTCTCAAATTTAACTCCAAACGCAACTCGGATTTGAATACTACTTGTTTAAGTTTATCCATTTGGTTAAATAATCAGGTTTCAAGTTGATTTTTAAACTCATTTGGTAAACAAATTGAATTTGTGGTTTAAGATGCCTTGTTTAGGTTCAAAGAATAAGCTTGTTTATGGGTCATGGCTCGTATAAAACTAATAATATGTATTTTTTATAATTTATATTTTTTTGAACTATTAATAAAGTTTAAAATTTGAATATGTTAAATTATATTATTTTTATATGTTAAATATTAATGTTCAAATACTAAATTTATAGCGCCTTAAAGCTTGAGCTGCATTTTGACAATTTTATAGTTATTCTTTAAGTGTTTAAGTAGATTCGTAAAAATATTGAACTCAATAAAAATTTGTTTTAATTCATTTATTAAGATAAATGAGTTAAATTTTAATTTAATTTTTTGAATTTCAAATAGTGAAGTTTGATTAGTAATTTGTGAATGACCTCGATTAAAAGTTTGTGAAAATGTTGCTTTAAGCTTATGAATGATTTTGTTTATAATATATTAATAAATTTATTTATAGTTTTATAAATATATTATTTTAACATAAAATTACTAAATTTTTATTTATTATAATAATATCATTAAATTTAATAAACTTAAATATATATAATAATTTATCATATGATATAATATAATATATTAACCATTAAGGCGTTAACCAAACGGTCCAATTCATACAGCTTATTAACAAATAATAGAAGAAATTATCTAAATTAACGAATAGATTAGCACAACAATTTTATTTTAATAGTAAAAATGAGAAAATAGAAAAAGAACTTTTTTTCATGATTTTAATATAATTTATTATAATAATAATAAAATGATATAGCACTAATCTAAATAATTTTAATGTAACTTAATGGTAAAAGTGAAATGAATATTAATCTATATTTTATTTATACATGTTTGGTTACTTTACGATATTAATTTACTCTTTTATTTATTGATTTAAAATCTTTTAAATAATTTTTAATTGATAAAAGTTTAAATTGTTTTAAAATTTGTACTTTCAGTAATAAAATGGGAAGAAATAAATGACATTTATTTAATTATTTCAGTGTACTTTAATAGCTTTAATGTGATTTAATAAAAAATTATTTCAATAAGCAAAATAAAGAATAAAAGAGCAGAAAAGTACCGAGCCTGAAGCCTTGCCTTGGTGCGCATCCACGCCAAAACCCAGTTGGAAAGCGGATGAAAGCTCTGCTCTCACCGTGCTCGCCGGCATAATTTTCCGGTGATAAGCTAACGTAGTCATTTTCTGCAACTTATGGGAACTGCAAATTGAAATCCATTTCCATACTGACTAATTGAATTGGGTTTCTCTTTCAGAAATGGAGGAGGAAGAAGAAGACGATGCGGAGAATCTTCTTGTTTCTCAAAAGGTGAATGTAGAGTTTCCTTCATTAGCTTAGCTCCATTGCTTGGGTATCCGTAGCGTGAATGTCAGATGGTTTTTGAGTTTTGGTGGTGTTTGTATACAATCATTTTGGGTTTATCTCTGGAGGTGATTACTGCATATTTTCATTAATTTCCTTGCACTTTGGTTGCAAACACGTTGAGCAATAGATTTCTTGCAAATAGATTATGCATTTCTTTCAAAGGATGTCATTGGATAACTTGTTGAATTATTTATTATAGCTGTTGATTACCATTTGTTCTTTGGAGACTCTATAATCTTTATTTTCCCCTGGGTCTTCAATTTTAAAGTAATTTTCTTCAGAAGCGTATTAAATGAGTGTGGTACATGCATTGCCATATAACAAGATTTTGTCACTAGGCATACCTTATCCTAACTAAGTGAGAATCAGTGGCAAGGCATTTGTAATGTCGATTAACTTCTAAACATCACATTGACTATAAAATCCACGCGAAAGAACAATGTGTTAAAATTTATGCAGGATGCCCTCCCTAATGCAACCCTTTAGCAAGAGAATAATGAGATAAAGTTCTAACATTGTCCTATTGAAAAGTTTCATGAGATGATGGTGAATGAAGTTAAGGGAACTTTGATTGTTCATTTAATCAATAAGTGCAATTTATGTTGAGGCAGTTGGATTATATGTATATAATAAGTAATTTATATCCTGCCAGAAGTTCATGGTTAAATTATTTAGCCTTATTGTAGAAGGAAATTACTCTTCCCATTAAGACAAATTAGCCAGCTGCATTTTGCATCAAACTCCTGGGCATTTAATGAATTCTTCTCTTCAATTTGATAATTCCAGTGATCGTTCTTCACAATTAAGTGTAAGACCCTGCATTTTTATGATTGACTTTTGTCAATCATAATATTCCTTTGACAAGTTCCTATTTTACATTCTTGGATAATTAGTAACTTGGTTTCATTTCAATTCAACATGTACTTAAAAAGCCTATGACTGCTTTTAGCTCCTTAAGATTCTACTACCAAACTCCAATTTTCATCTTACTTGACTCGTGATTCATCGTTCTATATAAATGTCATATTTCACTGTTCATTTATTCTGAATAATCAGATTCACTATTACTTAAGTAATTTTCTTACCTTCTCCCTATTATATTTCTAAATTTTTGAAAATTTAGTTTGTATTTTTTCGATACGCAATTGTACTCATGGTGTGATTTGTCATGCAGCTTCTTTGGCCTTTTGTGGGCTAGTCTGGTTTGCCACTACAGTCTAATACAGCTGCTGAGATATTTTACATCTTTGAAAAATTGTTCTTTTTATGGTCTTTCTGTCATGATGTGCCCGCTAACCGGCTGTTACTTCAGCCTTTCACCATATTAATTGTCCTCATGAGCTGTTTAGTTCGTGTAGAAATCTTCTGTCACTGGAACAGGTGTCCGTTTATTGATGGAATAACTCTAGAAGGCAAAGTTGTTGTCGGTTACACAATGATACATTTGTGGTTCTTGGGTGAAATTTCAGCAAACTTGTGGCTTCATCTTCCGCTTTCTCAAAACATTTCTCAAATTTTCACTTGTCAATTAGACTTCACAGAGCAGATCCATCCTGGAGGATGAGCACTAAAATTACATGCAGTAGCTCCTCCTGGAGTAAAGAGCAGGACAAGGCATTTGAGATTGGCGTGGCGGTCTATCCCGAGGATTCTGTTGATCGATGGGGGAAGATTGCAGCAATGGTCCCTGGGAAAACAGTTTCGGAGATCAAACACCATTATTCTGTTTTAGAAAAAGATATCAATGCCATTGATTCGGGTTATGTCCCTTTGCCTCACTATGCCTCTTCCTTTGAGGATTCAGCACATCATTCAGGCAATTCTGGTGTTCTTAGTCTTTTGGGCAATTCTGATGTTGTTAATCATTCACACAATTCTGATGTTGTCAAAGGGGGGAGCCAAGGTAGACAAATGCAAATTAATTTCAGTGATGGAGGGAAATTGTCGCAATCAAATTGGGACCAGAACAAGGCAAAACCTTGGACCGAAGAGGAACACTGGTAAGGTTAAAGTGTCATGTTCTGGTAATATTTAGCAGATATTGTTAAGAGTTTTTTTATCTAGCCATGTTAGCTTCTGGCAAGTAAAATACCTCAAGAATTGCACAGTTACTTGGTCCTCTTGTTTTTTTTCATTTTTTTTCCGAACATTTTTGTTCGAGTTTAAATGGGAAAGATTTATCTCTTTCTTCATATTGAAGTTCTTTTTATTGATCCTCTGGCCTTTGAAAAATTATCCTTGATGAAAGCCCCTTGTTTCCTTATTACTCAGTACTTAGATGGTCAGTGAACTAATAGGTACCTGGTGGCTGACATGCCTGCTCTGATAGAAACAAATTAATGTTATGAAAGGTACAATTTTTCAAGGAATCATATTTTAGCATGCAGTTGAAATATTTCTATATAGATATGCTACAGTGGACATTAACTTTTTTTTTCCCTAACTGATAAATGCATTGCTTTAGTCGTATCCTGTTGTTGTCAATAAATACCTAAAGCAAAATAAGGTCAAGAAGGATGATAAAAATTAGAGAATCAAGTGCAGTCCATTATATGGCTTCAGTAGGATATAACATAAATAATGGCTACTAAGGATGTAAATGGGTCCCAATTAACCCCATCTAAGGTGAAAACAGGTACAAATATGAGGTACAGGTATAAGGCTCACTTGAAAATTATCAAAACAAGCATGTAAATGGGGTTAATTGCAGCCCCATTTACATCCCTACTGGCTACACAATGTTCTTTTATGTTATGTGAAAATGTGTTCCCATTCTGATGGATCACTTCTTTGTTAATAACCAACTCTTAGTTCTATGGAGTCAGGTTAGAGATGATCAACAAATGTGGGGTAGATGGTATGTTTGCCATTTCTTTTTCTTTTTTATTTATCATCTTTGATGCAAGGAGGGAAATAACTTAGTAGTTTCAATTTCTGTTGTTGAGGATTAGAAATTATTTGAATGACCTAAAGAAGCTCCAAAATTTCAGACATGAATTATAACCTTTAAATATGCCCCTAAAATTGTTGTAATTTATGGCATAGGCAAATCCAATATCTTTGTAGATGGTCTGGAAATATGAAAGGCCTTGGGTTTGTTATCAACACTAGAATATCTTACTTATCAAAATAATACTAACAATAGTCAATTCAAAGACATAGAATGGTAAAATAGCTGGACTGGATAATACCCTAATAGAAGCATAGAAATACATGAAAGAAGATGATGTTTTGTGGTTAACAAAATTCATTAAAATATCTTACTTATCAAAATAATACTAACTATAGTCAATACAAAGATATAGAATGGTAAAATAGCTGGACTGGATAATACCCTAATAGAAGCATAGAAATACATGAAAGAAGATGATGTTTTGTGGTTAACAAAATTCATTAAATCGAGGACAATGCCTGACAAATGGAGTATGAGCACTTTAGTGCTTATCTGCAAGATCAAAGAATATATTCAAAATTATGGAAATTATAGAGGGATTAAGTTAATAAACCATGCTTTAAACTCTGGGAGAGAGTGATTGAGTAAATGATAAGAATAGAAACTAAGGTGCCTAAAAATGAATTTGGTTTCGTGCCTGGTAGTTGAACAACAAAAGCTATATACTTGCTAAGTGCTTGATGAAAAGGTTTAAAGATAAACAAAAGAATTTGCGTATGGTGTTTACTCAGATTTAGAAAAAGCTTGTGACAAAGTTCATAGAGCAGTCTTATAGAGGGTTTTAGAGAAGAAAGGAATCTGAATTGCTTATATATACAAATTATTAGATACATGCATGAATTAGAAAATTGTGTTAGGACATAGATACTGAGCCTTTTCATTTATAATTAGATTATATCAAGGGGTTACAATGAGTTCTTATCCCCTTTCCCTACTCATAGATGAACTCAATAAACTCATCTAAGCAAAGGTGCCTTGGTGTATGCTATCTGTAAATGAAATTGTCTTGATAGATGAGACAAAAGAAGGCGTGGATGCTAAGCTTGAGTTATGGGGGGATGCTTTATAATCTAAAAGCTTTAAGGTGAGCAAATAGAAAAACAAATGTACAAAATGTAACTTCAGTAAATATTAAGTGCGGATGATATTATGGTGGGACTTGAAGATCAATTAATTCTAAGAAAGATCAGTTTAGGTATCTTGGATAAATTGTCCAAAAAGATTGGGAAATTATTAGGGATGTTACTCATAGAATTAAGGTAGGATGGTTAAAATGGAAAAGTATGTCTAATGTGTTATGTGATAGTAAAATCCCATTAAGGTTGAAAAGAAAATTTGATTTGATTCTTACAAGACCAGTTTTCGTTTAAGGTGCAGAACATTGGACAATAGAGCATTAACATGTGCAAAATATGAGTGTAAAGAAGATGAGAATGTTATGGTGGATGTTTGTCCATACAAGAAATGACATAATTAATTCCATAAGGTTGGAGTGGCTCCCATGAAATAAGATGCATAAGATAAAATCATGTGAGAGAAAGACCAATAGATGCTCTTGTGATGAGAGTGGATGGAATGAAACAATTTTTGATAAAAGAGGTAGAGCAAGAGAAGAAAAAGCTTAGTGGGAAACTCTTAGGCATGATATGCGTTATAGTTGCCTTACAGAATATATGGGCACAGATAGAGATGATTGTGAGTTAGAATCCATATAGTTTGACCTCACCTAATGGGAATAAGACTTGATATGTTGTTGCTTATGAAGGCAGAAGCACTACTAGTAGACTGTTTTTAGATTTTGTACTCAATTCATAGTATAACTCATACATTACTGTAATTACAGAAAATAAAATTAAAATTTCAAGGTCTGAGGCATTCTTTGTCAAGTCCACCAGGATGCCAAAAAGTGTTGTGCTTAGTTAACTGCTGCTTTCTGCAGCTTTACTTAACATTGTCACCATAGAAGTTACTGCAGCTGTTGTCCTATGGAAGAAACTAACTAGCGTATATTATGTTTTTCTTTTTTAGTGTTTAAAACAACTTAACTCACCTCAGTGAGCTTAGTTTGCGCTACTTATGGGGAATCCTTTTCCTTCAGTACTTTTGTGCACTTCACTTATGTTCTACTGTCCTTGGTGATTGCACACAATTTGTGCCTATATTAGCTTATATTCATTTTTGTGTCATCTAATTGAGTAAAGTTAATTTCTCAGGCATTTCAATTCATTATTTTTTACTATGACTGCTTACCATCATAAGTATCTTCCCTCTTATTTGTATTTAGATCAGAAGCTAGATATACTTTGGCCTGAATTTCTTTCATGTGCTTCAAGAGTCCTAAATTCCATTTGTACTGCAGTTCGATATTTGTAATATCTTCCACCTGCTAATTGGAATTTTTGTGTCTTTGTTGGAATCTGGTAGAGCCTGATCTATGTTACTTGGTGCAAAATTGCTCAAGTTAGATTTTAGGAAATTAATGGTGGGAATTAGGAAATCTCTGGAGGAAGATGATATGAGAGCTCTTAACATGCACTCACACCTACACCCAGGATCCTTACCCAAGCTCATTTATCACATCCACCCAGCACTACGGCCCAAATTCATTTATCAAGAGTGTTTACATTGCTTGTGCCCCAAAACTAAAATAACTACCTTCCATCTAAGTTACTCCTAATCACCAAGTTCAGTGAGGATTTTTTGTTTTATTGCATTCACATGTGTTACTATTGAACACTTCTCAGCAATTCTGATGTAGAGTTTTGGGGCATTGGTATTGGAATTAACATGCTACACTTAATTTGTTTAATATGTGATGTATTGTGATATTGGATAGACTCCTATGTTTGCTAGAGCATGTATTTTCATATTAATAGCTGTTTTCAGTATCAAATTCTTTCTCGGGAACAGATATTGTATTCACACATTCATCTGTTGGTCCTCTCAGTTTTTCTAAGCTGTTTTGTCTTATGGGCTAGTAGCACATGTAAAATCTTTGGCAGATTTCTTTCATACTTGGTAAATTAGTGTTATTTAACTTAGATGTTATGTTACAGAACTTCTCTCTCTCTCTCTCTCTCCAAAAAAAAAAAAAAGGTTATTTCTTCAGGGATTGGAGAAACATGGAAGAGGTGATTGGAAGAGCATATCCCAACACTTTGTGATATCCAGAACACCTAAACAGGTGGCCAGCCATGCACAGAAATATTTCATGCGCCAAATTTCGTTAAACAAAGAATCAAGGAATGCAAGCATCCGTGACAAAACCAATACTGATGGAGGAGAGACATCAACTCCGAGGAAATCAATCACAATCACAGGGGGATCCAGCATAAGTTCTAAGAAGGAAGCTTCCTCTGATGACATTAGTGCACTTGGTCCTCCTACTATTGACCAGTCCCATGAGACCCAGCTCCTTCCAGCGATTGAGCCTCCATCAAAGCTTCCTTCCCCAGAAAAGCAGCTTTCTGATTGCCCTTGCTCTGGTGATGTTAGCACATTTGTTCCTCCTACTACTGTCCAGTGTGTTGACAGTGACACTGAGCTCTTTCTAGCAGCTGACTTTCCATTAGAGCTTCCATGCCCAGAAGTGCAACTTTCTGATTGTCCTCCCCCTGGGGAGTTCATTTATGATACGAGAGTGCCAATCTTCAAATCCATCATAATTGAGAAGGAAGCTTCCTCTGATGACATTAGGACATTTGCTCCTCCTATTGTCGAGTCCATTGACAATCAGCTCCTTCCAGTAGTTTACTCCTCATTGAAGCTTCCATCCCCAGAAGGGCAGGTTTCTGATTGTCCTTCCCCTGTAGAGCTCATTTATGATCCCAGAGTGCCAGTTCTCGAATCCATCATAAGTGGGAAGGAAGCTTTCTCTGATGATACTAGCACATTTGTTCCTTCTATTGTTGTTGAGTCTGTTGCCACCAGGCTCCATCCAGCAGTCAACCCTCCTCCATTGAAGCTTCCTTGCCCCGAAGAGCAACTTCCTGATTGCCTTTCCCTTGTGGAATTCATTTATGATACCAGAGCACCAATTCCCGAATCATCACTGTTACCTGGTGCCCTTGCAAACTTGGATTCAGCACCTTATCTGTGGTATCTGGGCTGGAACTGATAGACTTGTGCTGCTTTCATCTCGAGCAGGTTCATTGGCACATCAGTGTTTTGTCCTTGTAATATGCTTGTAGTTCTTGAAAATGGAGTTATTACTTCCCGTGGACAGCCTTGTGAGACTAGCTAGGGTAATTTCTATAGTAAACCTGGCACCCCTTCTGAACCGCTTTCAAACAATGAACTTTGTTAATGCTTTCTACCTGTAGTTCCATCATATTTCAGAGCCTGTGCCTTAATTCGAAGGTTTCATATTTTCGCTGGTTTTGCAGCTTAAATGAGTTTTTGAGTATGTCTTAAACAGAGCATGTTTCTTTGTTATTTTTCCTGCATGCTGTTGGATTGGATTGAGCAAGTGATTATGGATGTGAAATAAATTTGATGAATTACAAATTTGCATATGCATGGGGTGATTCTTGGTCCCAGCGGTAAGGTTGCTTATTTGTAAGTTGAAGGTGACGGTTTTGAGTTGTAAAAAGAGCCTCTCTGCAACGCAATGATAAGATTGTGTACAAAAATGACCCTCGAAACAGGAAGCGAGAACAGTCTTTTTTTATTATTCACACATGCATGTGTAGATAAATATCATCTTGTTTGGTTACAAGGAATTTGGTATCCGGACTTTAGAGCATGCTCCTCTTTCTTCTTGCATGGGCATGGAGATTGCTGGAGGGCTCAGTTGCCTGAATAAATAATAACTATCTTCTCGAGGGCCATTTCTATTGCTGGATTAAGTGATATCTGTACTTCCCTGAGTTTTTTTAGTTGAGATTTTCCAGGAATTTGTTTAGAATGGAGTGAGAGGTGCATGCTTTCAGGCAGAAATTTCACGGAAAATGGAAAATGATGCAGCAACGACAGTTCTAATAGTTTAGGTAATATTTTCAAACTACGGATTGGGATTGGCAACCATCAGACATGTCATTTCTGTGTGCGTGTGTGTGTAGGAAGATAGTTTACAGACACTTCCTCTCTTTTCAGCTGATTAGAATTGGGAAGAAGACGCATAAGCTTTTAAGGAGAACTGATGATTTTTTTTTTTCCTCTTAACTTATTATTAATGTATTTGTTTTGATGATTTGTGCCTTAATGATTTACTCTTAAAATGAATTGTCTTTTTAGGTAACATTTGTTAAAATAAGTAAAATGAGATTGTATCAAAATAAAATTAAAATATTTTTTGGATCAAAATATGAAATAGTCAAGATAAGGTTGTGAAACATTTTAATATTTTTATCAAATTGTTTGTTAAGTTTTTTGAAATGCATTGGAGGATACTACTGTCATTTTTTATTATCTGTAAGGATTAAAATAAATTTATCCGAAAAAAGAGAAGAGATAAATTTATCTAGAAAAACTCAAATAAAAAGTCATGTGACTTCTTTTTTAAGAGGTTGTCAAATAAATTTAACAAATATAATGAAAAATATTTTATCTGAAATATTTTTCATATCTCACTTTTTTTATCGATATCTTACTTAACAAATATTAGCTTAAATGTAAATTATTTTAATTAAAAGGAGTTTCAATAAAAAATCCATTAACCAACACAGATCTTGGATTTTATTTGACATCATAGTTCATAAATTTCTTTTTAAACCTTCTCATTAATTTTTTTCCTTAATGTTCTCAAAAGACAAAAAATTAAATTTCATAAATAAATTAGAAGATTTTAATTTAAAAATTATTTTTGACATATTCCTTTTTGTTACTTAACTCAAAATTCTCATGACAAGTGTCCAATAATTTTCTTCCATCCTAAAGTCTACTTTTATTTTAAAATATTATTTAGATACTTAATTATAATATTTTTGTTGATACTCGTATATTAACATATTTTATATTCATATTAATGTAACATAAAATACAACATATTAATACATAAAATCAACAAAAAAAATCATAACTAAATATTCAAATAGTATTTTTAATTTTTAATTTTGAAAAATGAAAATTTTAACTTTGTTGAACTACTAGTCTCTCTTAATATTGTAATATGAACTTGGAGAAGTCAAATCACCTGCCGGGCCTTGTGATCTGATCACATGCAAAGTCAAACTTGGGTTTGGTAATCAAACAACACCCATAGAATGGAATAGAAGCATCCATCATCTGCTTTTAGAGATGAAGCTTCCAAATGACATCGTACAAGATTTTGACTTCTCTTCCCTCTTATCTCTTATCTCTTATCTCTTATCTCTTATCTCTTTCTCTTTCTTTAATCCCACGTATTTGTTTTCTTTACTTTAATTAATCTTTTCCCAATATCATAATTAAAAAAGAAAATCTTTCATTTTTATCACTTTTTTGTGAAATTTAACTACGCTAACTGTATTTTAATTTGATTTGTAATTTTTTATTTATAAAAAAAATATTTTGAATCTTGACTTTTTACTTACAAAAAAAGTTTTTTTGGTTAACCCATAAATTACATAAAATTAAGAAGACACATAAAAATTGATTTTTTTTTTTATTCCTTCCATGAAAAGGAAGACAAAAGTGACACAAAAAATGAATGCAATATGTTTGAGGGTAAAGTTAATAAATAAAAGGTTGAAAGAGTTGTTGAAGTGATTATACATTCAAAGGCTGATGTGGAAGGAGAACCAGTAGATAAAATAACAATAATGCCCTCAAATCAGGAATTTGGTGTTTCATGTTTATTGTGATAAGAAAGGCTTCAAAATTTGACAACTGAAAACACGAGGGCTAGAAATGGTATTTAGCAAAAGAAGGAGAAAAAAAAGAGAGAAAAAAAGAAACACGAGGGCTTGAAAGATTGAAGGGTCAAACAAGCCACATAGATTATTAAAGATTACGGCATTGACGCATGGGGGAGATCCCTAATATAAAACAGATTTCAAACGAAATCATCAACCTCCTAAATTAATACAGGTCAACAAAAGAAGCTACACGTGCCTTCTATAAAAGGGAAAGCCGACCATGCATCTACTCTTCCAAACAAAACACCATCCTCTTCCCATTGAAGCCAGGCTTTGGTGGAGAGGAAAGGGAAGAGTTTCTGCAATGGCTGATCACCAGCGGATCCATCCCGCCAACGATGTCGAGGCACCACAGGCGCCCACCGCTCCACTTGTTGCGCGTGGCTCCTCCAAGTCCGATAAAGGCGACCCGGTGGAGGAGCACCCACACCCACCATTTGGGCATGCCATTCCGCCAGCACCTTCAAAACCACCTAAGAGGAGAAGCTGCTGCTGTAAATGTTTGTGCTGGACGATATGTCTCCTCATTCTGTTTGTCATCATCATTGGCATTCTTGTTGGTATCTTCTTCTTAGTCTTCCGACCAAAGATACCCAAGTATTCGATAGATAGCCTGAGAACAAATCAATTCACTCTTAGCAATAACATGAGCTTGTATGCATCGTTCGATGTGAACATAACTTCCCGAAATCCTAACAAGAAGATAGGCATATACTATGAAGGTGGCAGCCATATAAAGGTTTATTACACGGGGATACAGCTTTGCCAAGGTTCTTTGCCAAAGTTCTACCAGGGTCACCGGAACACGACAGTGATCACTGTAACTATGGTAGGACAAACACAGAATGCAACCGATATACTGCAGTCACTGCAGGCACAGCAGCAGCAGACTAGAAGCATCCCATTGTATCTGAGGGCAAAGGTGCCAGTGAAGATCAAGCTTGGATCATTAAAGCTACCGAAATGGAAGTTCTCAGCTAGGTGCAGCCTGGTGGTGGACAGCTTAGATGCTGATAATACTATTAGGATAAGGAGTAGCAGTTGTAAGTTCAGGCTTAAGCTCTGAATTACTTTCTGTCCTGTCCAAACATCATTTATCACTGCTTCTATTATTTGATTACTATTGTTGATTTCCCCCGCCCCCTTTTTCTTGTATAATACAAATGGAGGATGGTGGTTGATTTTTCTCCTCCACCTATTTTTTTGATACATGAATAATGAACGCATTTTTACGCCCTATTAAGGCAATTCACTCTAGTTTACATATCAAGCTATTTATATCTGTGAACATATATATGCAAATATATATATCTCCATACATGAATATAAGATTTTACCAATCAATAATTGACAATTGTCCCCTCTGATAACCATAGTTTATTTGTGGCCGTACACAACCACAAAAAGTGGGCTGAAATCTATAGGTGCTTAAGGGTGAGGTTCAAAGGAGGAAATGCTTCCAGTGGGCACCTAGACACCTATGGCCCATTTGATATCTGGTTTAAATAGTGATAGGATTATGGGATAAAATACCAATGAGAGTAAATAGTTCTGTCCCATGTTTGGCATCCTAAGTTTTAAAAGGATATAAAATTAATCCTATCCCATGTTTGGTATAGTAAATCTTGAATGAGTTATAGCTCAACATTAACTGCTAAATGACTATTACACATTTTCCCTAATATAAAAACCTTGAATCAGGGGCTTTCTTGTTAATTCGGTTCAGAATTTTAATCCCAGATAAGTGGGATAAAATTATACCTGATGGGACTTGGTATCACACTGCTTTGGGATAAATTAAGACTGGGCTTATTTAATCCAAACTCTCTTGATATTCCAAATGTGGTTATACCGTGTTAGATGCTATACATCAGAACAAAATAGAAAGAAAAAATTAATTATTAATAAAAAAGAAGAAAAATGTATATCTCAAACAGCGTGGCCAAGTAAAAGGCTCGCGGCCTTATCACGGCCCACGGCCCATTATCATGGCCCAAGGCTATGCCAAGTCTGCAGCCGTGAAACTACGGCCCACAATCATGCCAAGCCTGCGGCCGTGCCTTGGCCTATTGCCGTACCTTGGACCGCAGCCTCAATCATGGCCTTAGCGCGGGTCCCACCAAGGGCACAGGAAATACAGTGCGCCACTTTAAGTATTTTTCGAATAAAGGAGGGATTCACATGATGTGTAAATGATAACTCCGATAATAAAAATTCTTTTAGAAAATAAAATTTTATCTCGAACAAGATAAATATTATCTATAAAAGATAAATGTCATTTGTAACGATTCTAATCTCAACTCAGATAAAATTAATCAAGATAAGTGCTATGAGACTTCTAATCCGAAGACAATTTAGATTAATTCATATTTCTTTATAAATAGTCTAACACTTATTTCAGAAAATATGCGTCTCTAATACTGAAATAAATACTGTTTTACAACTTTTTATCACTCTTAGTGTCTGATTTAAATATCAAAGTATTTGCACGAAAACCCTCCAATATTCTCTGACAATTTTTTTTTTTTGCAAACTCGGACAACTTGACGATGACGTTTCCCAATAACTAAATTTATTGTTATATCTTGACAACAACATATGTCCTAATAGCCACACTCTTATCCACATACTGGAATGGGTTGCTAATGATGATTTTGAGGGTGATAAAGAGGGATATTTCGAGGATTTAAAAACTAAGGAAAGATCCTCAGATTCCTGAATATTTATGAGAAGGTTGCAAATCTAAAGGGGCAATGTCTATAAGCAAGCACTTGGTTATGAAGATACATATACTTCTTTTCACCACATCTTGCTGCCCTGTTATGGGTGCAATCCCTCCAAAACAAGATGCACATGGTTGATACAATCCTCGTCTATTTTTTGGGTATACAAGCAATTTGCTTGGAATCCCCCGCAGGAGTTCAATGATCTGGTTGGCGCTTAGTTTCAATTGGATGGCCAATTCCTTGGTTCATGCTTAATGCAGGGACCACCGTGTGGCATGGAAAGGGGTAATCAAGATCAACCATCATGCTTTTTTCTAATGGCTGGAGGCAGGCTATGACAAGTGGTCAATAACGGCACTGTAAACATAAGGTAATTGTATATTATAATTCTTGAGCAAGAGAACTCCACCTATGGATTCAATAATCCCAACACGCTAGCGTTGAGGGTATTTATCATTTTCTAATGGCTGGAGGCAGACTATGATGAGCTGACAAGAGAAGAGTTGCATTAGGTGGTCTACAATCAGTGTATCAGTGTAAAATTTATTGGAACTTTCATTATGAATTTAGACAAAAATATTGGAGAGGTAGAATTCATGTGGCCAACCCCACTTAGTGGGACTACGCTTTGTGATAAGAATGAATCTTGGGCAACCAACAGTGGCAACATGCCATCAACTAGATAAGCCTTTCAGTTTGGCCATGGAGGTCGATTCATTTATAACTATCCAACATCTATAGCAATGCCCACTTTCTAAGAAACATTGGCATGGATATGAGTATGGACGCACAAAACATGAAATTTTGAAAAAATAAAGACATGAATACAATGGGGATATGACCCAAAAAAGAAAGTATTTTTATATTTTCTACTAGTAGTGTTTATGAACATAATAGCTCAAAAGCACTGAAAATATTGAAAAGATACAACTAATCTATAATTAATATATACCCTTCAGTTTATAGCATGTAAAATCAATAAAAAAAATGTTACTAATCCATAACAAAGATACCACTAAATTCACAATAGTGACAATATAAACATTATTCAGCATATAAAAAAGGTAGCTATTTTTGTTAGAGATGTAATTAGGTTCAAATTTTTTTTGTTATTTTAAAAGTACGTTTAGCTGAAGAAATTAAAAACATCTATTAAAAATTCCATCATGTCTGTCATGTGCTTTGTCATGTGCCCAACTCGTAGGCATGCATGTGCCAAATGTGTCTAAAAATGAAAGTAATAAAATGTTAGGAAACATTTCATTTGACTTGTAGGGCAAGTATCATGATATGTGTCTTGAGGAGTATCTATGTTTGAATTGTGTCATACTCAAGCATGGCACCTAAAAGAAGTATCTGGGCTAACAGTCATATTTCTAGCGCAATGTTGGTTTGGCAGCTATCAAAAACGCCTGATTGAGAGAGAATGAATTTACATTTTTGCTGCATGTTGAAGATTGTTGGAGATTTCTTAACATTTATTCCTAAATATCTCCTTTTCTACATATCACCTTCCCTAAATATGTCATTTCCTAAACATGTTGAAAATTGATTTCCGTTCCTGTTTTAGGAAATAAGAGATTAACTGTTTTTCTTTCTTTCTTTTTAGTCTTTCTTTGTATATTGTCTTTCCTTTCTTTTTTGTATATCTTGTCTAGTATATATTGTAACGCGTAAAGCATATATATACTCAGCTCAATATAGAAAAATCATTTATTTTTTCACTACTTTATGGAGGTGTCACCCTCAACATACTAGTAATGCCACCATTCACATGTCAAAGTTCATTACCAAACTCTAAGCTCTTATAATATCTAGATGTTTTGATGCCTTTATAATTAGCATATATGTGTATATGTATCTTTAGACGAGAAGTTTTACGTTGGTGGCGGTCAACAGCATTAAAACTAACACACCATTAGAATAAGCTACTTTTTGCAAACCACCCTATAGTAAATGTAATATCAGTCACATGCCTGTTGGTTATGTACCATAATGTGATAACAACTCCATCCCTGCTATCTTTAAGCATGGATCATTCTTGTACACAGCTTTATCTTTGCTTTGCAAAGAGGCCACTTCCATAACTTGAACCCATGACCTCCAAATATATGAAAGGGTAGAAAAAGAAAAACATAAACTATTCCAGAGTTCAGTTCATCAAAGTTTGTCCAGAAACTGAAACCAACAAAATGTGGTAGGTTAGTTGTTTCCACCATTTGACATTTCCTAGCTTGTTAAATAAAGAGGATAAAAAATATTGGAAATAAAAAAAGAGATTTGTTTTAGTTATAGACTACAGAGGCATCTAGTCATTTGTTAATCACGAATCATTACACTAGATGCATAGTTCCTTAGTATTTTACAGATATTCCAATAATTTTGTATTCGCTAAAATTGACTTCACACAGATTCACCCCTATAACACAACAAAATAATGTTCACACCACGTTCTTCATCAATAGATAACAGGCTTAAATGGATGAGCTCTTAGTTTTGACAAATTCAAGCTTGGCATCCTTCATCCACAAACACATAAAGATTAAGTACAACAAAATCAGTTGTGGAAACGACCTCTTTGCAAAGTAAGTGTAAGGACGCGTTAAAAACGAACGTCTCCCAATCCTTGCAAAGCAGGGAGTGTGCACTAGGGACACTGTTTTTACTTTTTGACTGGTAACAATGAAATTTAGATCTGCAGTGAAAAATATAAATGATGATTAACAACAAATAGTAATCAGGAAATGAAGAGCAACCCATGCATGTTGCCACCTCTTGTGAGGTATGGCATAATACAAGTTGTCAGACACCTCCCTGCAAATAAAAATGAAGGTTAACACTAATTTCTACATGAATTATTAGATGTTAAAAGGGGAAGAAGATTCTAAATTTCATGATTGGAATCCTGAAACATTAAGCAAACAATGCAGATCAGCAAACAGAAAATGGTACAATGGATAGCAAACATAAATACAACTAGAGAGAGAGAGGAGGCAGGGGTGAGGAGAACAAACACACAAACTTACGTGTACACGTGCAAAGACTTGAAGAAAGAAAAGAAGCAATTTTGAAATCAACCAATATGTAAATGATGAGAATATTTTTGTATTATTGTAGTCTAGACCAGAGTAATCAGGATATTAAATAGATGTCAAATTGTGAAGTACCAGTCAATAATTCATTTGTTCAAGAGGAACAACAACAACATATTGTCACGACTTAGCTAGTATTTTTATTTTTAATCTTTGCAGATTGTATTATTTCGTAGAAAGAACAATTAGTCAAAAAAAGAGGTAGAGACAGACAGTGTTCTAAAATACGCTAGGCGCTAATCGGGCACCAAGTTAGGGCCTAGCACCTAGGCATGTCCTAGGGGGCCTAGGAAAACTGTTGGTTTTTTTATTTTTTTTAACTTTGTGATGTGACTTGATGTTATTTTCAGTTAAATCAAAGTTGATATAGGCATGAAAATATATATATCTAACATATAAATAGAAATAAAAATATATATATCTAATATATTTAACATATAAATAGAAAAAATATATATATCTAACATATAAATTGAAAATAAAATTAAATAACATAATAAACCTAACAGGTTAACACCTAACAACGCAAGAGAGAGAGAAAGAGAGAGAGAGGGGTCGGAAGCGGAAGCGGAAGTGGAGATGGAGCATGACAATGGTGGCGGCGTTGACGCAGCGAGGATGGAGTTTGACGGCGTAAAGGTGGTGAGGAGGTTGCGATGGGGTTGGAGCTGGAGGCGGCGACAGCCTTGGGTTGAGATGGAGCTTGACAGTTGGCAGCGGTGCGCGCGAAAGAGAAGGGGAAATCGACAAGAGAGATAAGAGAAAATAGGTAAGGGGAGACAAAAACCTTAATAATCAATTTATATAAAATGGATTAGACGATCGATTAGGCCATAATCGGCTAGGCGATTGCCTAGGAGCCGCCCGGTATCGATTAGCCAGGCCGGTGCATAAGGGGGCCGATTAGGCTATAGTCATGGCAGCCAGTGTTTGCCCAGCGCCTTGGGACCGCCTAGGCCGAGTTTTAGTTCATTGGAGATAGACCCAAGAAGACTTTGATAGAGACATTAAAGTTTGATATGAAGTGTATGGATCTAAATGAAGATATGACAAAAGACAGAAATACATGGAAGTCTAGAATTCATATAGCCGACCCCACATAGTGGGATAAAGACTGGATATATTGTTGTTGTATTATTTTGTAGAAAAGTTAGTTATTCTTAGATTATTGTCAGTTATAGAGTAATTTAGGAGCAGTTACCTGTAGTGGAGTGGTAACTGATGTGGATAGCTTTATATAAGCTATACCCACATGGTCGAGTATCATTGTGTTGTTATGAATTAAAAGATCTCCCCTTTTCTCTACAATTCTCCCTTACTTTCTCTCAGTCTCTCTCTGTTTCTCCTTCATTTCTCTCTCACTTTCTCCTTTATTTCGCTCTCTGTTTGTAATACCCGAGAATAATTTGAGGATAAAAATGATATTTGATAAAGGGCATCAATGGAATTTTGAAACAAATAAGACTATAGGGTACACTAACGCAGCTTTGGACGAGCGAATTAGTCAGAGGGAATACCCTGGACCCTAGATAGCCAAGGAAAATGATATAGTATCATTGAGTAAAATAAATTATGATTTTTGGTGATGAAGAAAATTGGATCGGGAACAGTTTTCGGTATAGCAAAAAATACAGCTGCCAATTAGGTCGTATTACCGAATTGTTATAGACGACGCCTGAAAAGTCAACGGAGTATGTCTAAAACTAAAATTTGAAGTATAGAACAACTCTTAAGTGGTTTCAAGTTGAATCGAATAGATTTGAGGTCAAATCAATCAATCGGGCCTAAGTGTAATTTTTTAAAATTACCTGAGGGAGGTCAAAACTGTTGAATATTGATTCAAAGTTGCTGATTTAGTGGGTTGATTGGGTTAAAATTGTATTTGCTGATTTAGTGGGTTGAGATAATTTTATTTTTTAAAATTTAAGTCCTACAATAAATCCTATTTTCTTGTTATTCAATTGATATGTATTGCCTATTTAAAGGCATGATGATATGAATAAAAATAGTGTGGTTACAGTCTTCACATTCATGATTTTTCTTTAGCTACCAATGTCTCTAAATTTCCAACAGTGGTATCAGAGCATTCAATGATCTTAAGGGGCCTGTGAGAGAGAACTCATCAACGCCTTCTTTATTTCTATAGCTTCCACCAACACATCATCTCTTTTACCACCAGTTTTTGATAGAGAAAATTATCAAGTATGGGCTGTCAAAATGAAAGCTCATTTGAGAGGTCTTAATTTATGGCAGTGGGTCGAAAGTGAAATGGAGATACCTCCGCTTGGCAACAATCCTACGGCAATTGAAAAGGAAACGCTCTTCTAGTTGGTGAGAAGTGCACCAAGAAGAATTTTTTGGAGAGAAGTGCTCCATGAAACTGAATTGAGTTTTTTTTTTCAACATTTGAAGGAAGTATTGATTGTGATGAGAAGTGCATCAAGAAGTGAAGAGAAGTGCTTCACAATTGGGAAGAAATTTGGAGAGAAGTGCTCCATAAAAAGTTAAAATTTTTGCAACTTTGAATCAAGGAGGAATGTTGAATATTGATTCAAAGTTGCTGATTTAGTGGGTTGATTAGGTTAAAATTGTATTTGCTGATTTAGTGGGTTGAGATAAATTTGTTTTTTTAAATTTAAGTCCTATAATAAATCATATTTTCTTGTTATTCAATTGATATGTATTGCCTATTTAAAGGCATGATGATATGAATAAAAATAGTGTGGTTACAGTCTTCACATTCATGATTTTTCTTTAGCTACTAATGTCTCTAAATTTCCAACAAAAACAATATTTTTTTGAAAATTTCAAGGAAGAAATGTGAAGTTCTAATCTTGAGGGTCTTAGTGATGGTGCTAGAAAGATCAGGGGCTTGAGGATAAGGGCCAAAATGCAAAAGAAAATTTCAGGGGGCTAAACTGCAATTTTTGAAAATTTGCCAAAGCTTGGCAGATTTGGCCGTGATTTTTGGTTGGAAAATCCAGCGATTTGGAAGCCTAGGCTCGTCAAGGCATGGCCTAGGGTAGTCTAGGAGGCGTGGGGGAGAAGTTTTGGCCTAAAATCGGCCACGTGGGGGTCGGATTTAGCCTATAAATACCAAGGGTTTTTGGCCGAATTTGGAGCATCAAATTGCTCGGTTTTGAGGGCAAATCAAGGGAATCCAATAAGGGGCTTTTGATCCTTGAGGGAAGAGGATCATTTCTGAAGATTTTGAGAATTTTGGAGCGGTATAGGGGTGTTTTTGCATTCGGCCGTATATATATATCAAGTGAATGTGAAATCGGTTGTAGAGTAATCGATCGAGGGATCTAATAAGGGGCTTTTGGTCGCAAGGTTATGGGTAACTGATTTGGAAAGTTTCGTATCAATCGGAGTTCGAATCGAAGGTCAATTTGGCTCGCCAGAAAACGCAAAGCTTCGCCGGAGTCGGACTGTAAATCGTCAAATCGGGCTATTTTCGTTGAGTTTTTCAACCATGTGAGGGTGTCATTGTGATCGACTTGAGGAGGGCTTCAAGGTGGTGTCGTCGGATCAGTCATCGGAGCAGGTCGCCGGTCGCCGTCGTCGGAGAAGATGACCGGAGATATTTTCTGTATTTTTTTAAATGCTGAAAATATAAAAAATTTGATAAAAAATAAAATTAAAGGAATTAAAATTCTGGAAAAATATCCAGAAATTCAAGGAAAATGAATAGTTTATTTTGATGAATTTTTATCTTGGAAATTTCTTGAGGAAATACTTATTTTTGAGTTTTGAAAGAAAATGGAAATGGAAAATAAATATGAGGGATTTTTAGAAAATTCTGAAAAAATTCCATAAGAATAAGGAATTTATTTTATGAGTTTTGGTGATTTCTCTTGAAGTATATTCGAAGTAAATCAATGAGAAATAAATTTTCTCGAGGAAAAGTAATTATGGAAATTTGAGAAAATAGGAGAAAAATCTAAACAATTTCAGAAATTTCCATAGGCTTATAAATATTGTTTTATGAATTTTTGTGGAGAAAATTTAGAAAAAAATGCTTGAAGAGGTATTTACTTGAAATTATCGAGAGAAAAATAGGAAGAAATTAGAGAAAAATAATAAGAAAATTGAGAAAATAGATATTGATTTCCCTTTGAATGCATACAATGTCTAGGGTATCGTTGAGGCTCAAGGTTGAGTTATAGTACGCCTGGCATGAGAATCGAGGCAGTGCATAAGGGTCGCGGCAATCCGAATACATTCGAGGTAAATAATTTTACCCGAAAAGGCTTAAAATAACATGTGAATGGTTTATTGTGAGTGTTCATCCCTATGGCTTGGTTTATTGTGATGGATTGTCCAAACGGTTATTTACACGTGCATTAAGTTTCGTACAATAAATTGCATACATCGAAATGTTGATTTTAAGTTATGCATGTTATGATTTTCGACATTGGCTTATTTTGTGTTGTCTATGTGGGACGTGGGTTGTTAACCTATGACGTAGCTCGGAGTGACAACACTCGGGATGCGTACCAATGATTAATGCTAGGTGACACACTTGGGACGGAGCTGAGACGGACTTCACCCTACGGTACCCAAGTGGCGGGGCTGAGAGTGGACACCACCCCGGTTGTTGGCTCAAGTGGCGGGGCTGCGAGTGGACACCACCCCAAGTTCCTTTGAGCAATAGCATTAATGCCGAGGTGACGTCGATTCCGAGGATAGTGCTGATGTGATGCTCTTGGGGCTAGGGTTGCGTTGAGTTTTGGAATGCTTTTGAGTGAGAGCGTAAAGCCTAACAATGACAATGGGGTGATTCCCGGGTTCATATGTCGAGGTTGTCCCTCTTAAGCAAGAGTGAGTTGCCAATGGGTCGATGTGGTCATGTCGCCTTTAGAGAGATTGCATTTTCCCCAGTTAGAGCTAAGTGTTTCGTGGGATTCTCTTAGGCTGGTACATGTCAGGATTTATCGATTTTATATATGATTTTGCATATCTGCATGAAAATGTTTTTGAACTCTCACTTAGATGATTCAGTATCTAATTTGGACTTTGTCCCTGGAATATTCAAACGTTCCAGGTGAAAGCAGTGGCGCCAAGGGAAAGAATGTCATCGAGATGTAGCTGCTATGTTTAGTTTTCGTAGGTTTTTGTATATGATTACGATGTTCAGAGATTATGTAATATTTTGATATTTTCATGTGAAACATCGATTTGGTTATTGTAAAAGGAATTATTGATTATATATCATTGAGGTTTCGATCTTACTTCCGCTGATGTGATTGATAATACTTGTCTTAGTCTATTAATTGTTAAATTTTGATATACTAAGAATGTACGATCGGGATTGTCGGAAAATGACTATGATGAAGGTATGTATGTCAAGAGGCTTGTGTTGTGTATGTGATGTTGAAATTTTTTTTTCTCGAAATCTTGAGGTAACGCGCGCTTGGGAAAAGTGGGGCGTTACACTGTTTCTTCCTCATTCTGTCTATTTCTCCCCCATTTCTATCTCTCTGTCTCCTACTCTTTCGATTATATCTTAGAAGTAAACCTAGTTAGGATTGGGTTCCTGGCACATATAGGGGCTTAATCCCACTAAGTGGGAATTGGTCCAATAGGTAATAACATAAATTGGAGATAGAAAATATTATGGAGCAGAAGCTCAGTACCATTACTACAACAGAAAGAGTTAAGCTCAAGCCCTTGTTACCTCAATCATATAAAATTCTAAGATCCTACAAGTTTTAACAACACAAGGCAAAAGTAAGTGTAGGTTCATATGACCCAAGGAAACTGAAACAAACAAGATTTACTCTGAAATTGAAGTGGCACTGCTCAATTGTGACCACAGAGCAATTCAATCATGTTGAGATTTTCACGCAACTGATTCACTTGATTGAACTTTGGGAAAGGATATTTGAACAAAAGTTAAAGAGAGAAACCAAGGTCTTTGAAGACACTAATTAGGTTTTAGTCCTAATAGGTTAACAATGGCATTCATTGTTAAAGTGTTGTCTTGAGTACATGATAAGAAGATCAGTTACATCAGTGTATTTGAGGGCCAATGAAGCATTAAATAGATATTTATATCCCAATCATGTAATTAGTGATAGTTGAGGGGTTAAACTATAAATATTTAATAGTCTTCATTGAGATATTCTCCCTACTCTATAAATAGAGGGCAAAGGGTGTGTGTGCAGTAGTTTTTTCTCATTCTATGGTTTGCGAGTGCTGATTGTTTCTGAGAGAAAGGCTAAGTGTTGTTAGCTTTGTAATCTTGGGGGGGAAAACAATTGGGGTGCTTGGGAATAGAAGGGAGAGAAGGGCCATTACTATACTGATCGAATTCTGATAAATAAAGACTGCTCTTGGGAGGTTTTAGAGGCTGGATGTAGTACCATTCACGTGGCATGAACCAGGATAAAATTTGGTCTCCTCATGTGGTTTGCATGTTTCATTTCTTGTTCTGTTCGTGATTAATTTCTATTCTTTAGTATATGTTTGTGTTGTGGTGTGTTGGCCGGTGAGTTATGAGTGATTGTGAGGGATGTTTGATCGGTTTTTTGAGAGGATTAAAGGCTACCGGTGCTCCCAATTTATAACATTCATAAACTTGGAAAAAGATTATGACATGGTCCCAAAGAAGTCTAGTGTAAGTTCCTAAAAAAATGGGTTCTGATTGCTTCTATACTGGCTATTAAGGACATATATCATCATGTAGAAATGTCAGAATTATGGAAGGAGATATTAAGACTTTTCCACTTAACATTGGATTATATCAAGAATTTACATTGAGCCCTTGCCTCTTTGCTCTTGCGATGGATGAACTCACAAAATACATCAAAGAAGAATTGTTTTGGTGTATGTTACATTCAAATGATATTGTTTTGGCAGATGAAGCAAAAGAAGACATAAATAGTGAAATTAAATTATGAAGGAACACCTCAGAATAATGTATAAAATGTGAATTTAGTAAAAATAGGAGTGCGAATAATGTTATCATGAGACTTGGAGATTAAGTTATCCCCCAAAAGGATCAGTTTGAATGTCTAAGATCAATTATTCAAAAAGAAGTTAAGGATATTACTGATAGAATCAAGACAGAATGGTAAAAGTGGAAAAATGTACCCAGCATTTTATGCAATTATAAAATCCCTTTAGAGTTAAAAGGGAAATTTTATCTAACAACTACTAAACCATCATTATTGATTGCTCATAATGTCGGGCAATCAAGTGCCAAAATTTACATAATATGAGAGTAACTATTCTGATATTACGATAGATCTGCAATCACAAAAAGAAAGAAAGAAATGAGATTATATATAATAAGATTGGAGTGAAGTCTGTTGAAGATAAGATGTATGAGACAGGATTAAGATGATTTGTACATATGAGAAGATGACCTACAAACACACCATTAAGGTGAGAGGATGAAAATAAAGAAGTTTGTAGCAGAGGTAAAGGAAGACTAAAGAAAACATATTCACCCCTTAAATATGACATAGGATATAATGACTTTATAAAGAATATGACAATGGATAAAGGTGGATGGGGATCTAAAATTCATTTACGCAACCCGACTCGGTGGGATTTGAGGCTGTGATTGCTGTTGATTCACTTGACCAAACTGGAGCAGCTGGCTGACTGGTTGAACCACTCTAGACTGGTTCCAGTAAGAATTGTCTAGATGAAGAGTATGGTAAGATGGTACTTATCAATTACAGTCCAATGCAGAAAGAGAACACCTATTAAAGAATATTTGTTCAATGCTTTCCAAGGAACTGATTTGAACCTTGGTAAAGTAAAACCAATCATGGCATTCATCAAGAATTATATTCATGGCCTGGTCAAGACCTTTTAAAATTCCCCGAAGGGAAGATCAGAATAAAAAAGAAAAACAAGTACTTTAAAACAAAAACATCTCAAAATTAAGCATTGGGAGGAGAATAATAAATAATGCCACACATAACCAAATTTCCAGATGACTGCCCTTTTTGTTTTCTAGGTAGAGAGATAGAAAAGAGAGGAAGCATTTCGAAACAAGTTCAAGGATTGCATATGATCTACAAGTGATTAAAGCCCAGGCCAATGATCACACCTAATACCAAGTCTGCTGCAAAAAGAAAAGGAACGAATTCAAACAAAGGATTTAGCCAGTGATCAAGCATAAAAGTTTTAACATAATGAAACCCATAACCATAAGTAAACAAAATCAAGTGGATAAAACAAAAGTAGTAAACTGCTTTGATCTCCCTTACAGCAAGTCACTTGTTAGCTTCTTCATACTTTTGCATATAGCTTTGTTCACTTAAAGGCAGAGTCATCAATCCAACCAAAACAACAGTTTTTAGTTAGTTATTCTAATAGTAGGAGTTCGAAAAGCTGGGATAAATAAAATCCAGATAAAGAAAAAATATAAGTAAACCCAATTTCTTGAAGTGATCTTGTGATGCAGTATTAAAAAAGAAAAAAAAAAGAATTGACAGCGGTCATCTTCTCTCACTGGTTCCTTGAATATCAGAATCAGGATATCAGAATCAGAAGCGCCGCATGGACACTTCTAAGATAGGCCTAAGAATGCGGCAGTCGGGAATCCAGAGATTTCATCAGCATACTGGACTGCTTAAAATTTTGAAAACATGCAAAAATATCCAAAATCGTCCGACTCTATCCCAAAAGCAAAACTCAAAATCTTCACGCGACACCGTACTCTTCGTTTTCTCGGAAGCGGGTTAAAGTGTTGCAAATCTTCAACTGCTAGCGAATTCCTCTCGCGAAGTTCAAGAGAACAAAAAGATAACTAACAATCAAGCTTCGACACAGGCCACGAATCAATTTCTACTGATACCAAATGTAGGGAGGGAAGCAGTGAACAAACCGAGGGAGTAACAATAAACGAATCGCCGCTGAGCCGCGGATCACGCGTGACTCGTAAATGAATAATATGCGCAATGCAAATGTTGGTTTCAAAGAGGAATTCAGTTTGGGTTGGGAATTTTACCGAACAGGTGGAGTGTTACAACGGCAGATCGTGATCGTGATCGCGTATTTCAGAACCACCCAAGCCCTAAACATGGTAATTTAATCCATCCCTTTTATTATTATTTTTTAAATAATTCTGATATTCAAATGAGATAAAACTCCATTCTTTCCAGATTAAAGTGTCATTTGGATCGATTATATCATCCTTAAAAACTAATAAATAATTTGAAAGATTCTCGAAATGTATTTAAAACTCATAAAACTTAAACCCAATACTTTTTTTAAATCGATAAAATTCTTTAAATAAAATTTAACTTTTTAAAAAGCTTAAAATATAGTGCTCCATCAATAAGAAATATAACTTTTACTCTTGATATACAACGAAATTGTTATGTTGTCGTGTCAAATAACATAATGTTTGCTTGACGTGAACAAAATCAAAGGAGGGCGTGGGCCCCACCTTCCTCCCTACACACACCCACTGCATGTCCACGTCGAACAAACTTGACATAAGTAAGAGAATATTTATGTGATATATAATTATTAAAATTTATTATTTTAAATCTTTATTATGACGAAACGCTAGTGCGTGTATGAATGTTAGGAATGTGCAATCGATTATAACTGAATCATCAAAAAATCACTAACCGAACCGAATCGAATGAGTTATCTAAGTTAATCGAAATAACTGAAATCGAAATAACCAAATTTTGGAACTTGGTAACCAAAATAAATCAGAAAAACTGAACTGAAGAACCAAAAACCAAATCAACACAAATAATCGAAAAATATTGAACTAAAAGTGTGTTTGATTGCACATATTTATTATGAAAAATGTGTAATTATTACAAATTTTCTATGAAAAGTAATCAAACACTCTTAATTTTTTTATGAAAAAATATGTATGGTACAAGCATTTAAAGTTTATTTCCATGGAATTCATTTTTTAAGAGGGTGGGGTGATTTTTATTTTCTAGGCAATATTACCTAGAATTAAATTCTAGGTAATACAATCAAACACACCTTAACTGTATAACCAAATCGAGTAAAACTAGGAAAATATAGAAAAAAAAATATGAGGCTTACTTAGCAAAAATTCATTATAACCGAACGTCCACTATGTCATGGGGAATTTGCCTAGACTTACACACATCCAAGCAGCAGCTAATGAGCTAAAGAGGTAGAGGAAGAAGAGCTAATGAGCTAACAATGTGGTTTGCTTGAGACAACCAAACAACTAATTAGAACTGAAATTCAACAATTATGTATAGCTGTATCTTCCATAAGGGCCTGTTTGATTACATTTATTTTTTATGAAAAATGAATATTTTTCATCTAAATTCTAACTTTAGCAGTGTTTGATTGCACTTATTTTCTAGGAAAATTAAGTTCCCATTTTTGGTTACGTGATACTCTTTTCTAGTTTTTGCAAGAAATGATTTTCCTAGGAGAGGACTTGTTTTCCATTTCCAGGCAATTCAATCACCGCATGTATAACATATTCACTTCTGTCTACCTCGATTTCTCTAGTTCCTCTCCTATTTGAGCCAGCTTCGTCCCCTTCCTCTTCATCGCCATCCATCGCCAAAGTCGAGCCTCGACTCGGGCTTTGTTGCCATCTCCGACTTCCTATGAGTTGCCTACCACCGTCGAAGATGAGCTTCGTATTGGGGTTCGTCGCCATCTCCACAGAAGAGAGAGAAAGAGATAGAGACTTACAGTGACGGCGGCAACGTTGCGACTGACCCAGATAGCGACGATGGGGTTGGAGGAGCCGATGGTGTAGAAGATCGACGATGGGGAGTCGACGGTGTAGAAGATCGACGATAGGGTTGGAGGAGCCGGTGGCGGGGATCTGGTTGTTGGCCATGGTCACGGGAGATCGACGCTAACCCAGAAGATTGACGATTGGATTGTTAGCCCGATCTTCTGCACCTTTAGAAACGCCCAGCAACAGCGGTGGCGGGAGGGAGACAGAGAGGGTGAGAAAGTGGGTTTGGGGCTGAGAGAATGTGAGATAGTGGGTGTTGTAATTTTTGGGTTTATTCTTATTTTATTTTATTGCTATATTTCATCACAAATTAATAAATAGAGTGTTTAATATTATTTTTAAATTTTGTGATAAATAAAATGTATATAAATGAAAAATAAAAATTATCAAATTCTATAGAAAATATTATCAATCAAATAGTAAAAGATGGAAAATAACATCATTTTCTAGATAAAAAATTATATCAATCAAACAGGTTAAACTCCTAATTTTTAGGAATTGATTTTCTCTGCAATTTAATTTTCTAGAATTCATTTTCTTTCCACCCAAATTTCACCCTTACAATCAAACACAACCTAAGTGTAAAAGACTAACAAACCAAAATAGATTGGCACATGGAAGTGGATGCAAATGTTTACTATATACACATGTAAAATTGATACAGAAAAATGCCACGTGAATACATCATATCATCAAAACAAAATCCAAACTGACATAACCAATTTGGTGCTAACCAACAATAAAACAAAATCCAAAAACAACACAAATGCAATCATCTTACAACTATTACAAAAAATAGCAAGCACCAACTCAATAATGAAACATTCAGCAACTCCCAAAACTTTTTGGCAACATCTATTATAGAGAATTTCTATCCTCAAAACCACATATTACTTATATCCAACCTCAAAACATGTATTACAAAAAATAACAAGTACCAACCTCAAACAACTCACTGCCTTATTTGTTTACATGAAAAATAAAATGAATAAGAGGAGGATACTTGCATATCATTTGAACTAACATTATCTATTGTCAAAGTAAAAACTTTATCGAGTTTTCATCATATTAGACACTTCTCATTTGTCATAAACAATGGCATCACCTTTGTGACTAGATATTGAATAAAATTTTAAGATTTTTTTTCTTTAAAGTCTAATTATTGTCAATATAATAGGCCGTCAAGCACATATAATTTATCATTTGAATTGAGGTCCAAGTGTTAGTGGTTAAACAAACTTTTTGACAATAATTTTTTAACTCATTAATCAATTTCAACCTCTTTTCATTGAATAACTCAAAATAGTCACCATAAATAGTCCAACGTGAAGACATCTAAAATTTTAGACAAATAACATTAATGAATTGTCTAAACCCCTCACGCTCAACAAATTTGAAAGGTAACTCATCTACCATCACCATACAAGCTAAAGCCTTTATAACAAGAACTTAATCAAATTTCCGGCTCACAAATGCACTTGTACTATCTCTCTCTCTCTCACCCCTCGTTAAAGTTGGTTGCAAGTGTAATTGCATTTGATGAGTTTCCATAGCATGAGGGTATTTTTTACAAGTTCTCATATAATTCCTTAAAGTTGTAGCTCTATTTTTTTGGGATCAAAGTGGAACTCCCTAGAACAATAGTTACATATGCCTTTAATTTGACCATCTGAGTTTGTAAACTTGATAAAATGACCCCACAGATTTGATTTAACTCTTATTGTTTTTCTCTTTGCCTTTCCAAGTGATGTTGCACCTCTATCATCTTCTGGTTGGCTACCTTGGCTTGGTGTTATTTGTTCAAACCTTGAACTATCATTTATACTAGGCATGTTTGTTGTAACACCCCGTCCCATCGAAGGGCGTGCTACTATACTGGAGCCCATCGTATACATACATAATCCTTTTCCTTTTACATTTCTCATACATTAAATACCGTGTTTCAAAGGGAAACCCCCCAGCATATCATTAAAAATACGGAAGCGATAATCAAAACCTGATATGGTACATAAACAATTCACTTATATAAATATCATAAGGAATTCGTACCATATATTACCATCAAATCCTCAATTACATAAATACATTGATACATATCTCCCGAGATAACACCTAACACCCTAGGTGCAATCATATGATACCTCAACATACATAAGCAATTCTGAATAAATAAAATACTCGAATCTCCTGCTGAATCCATCGACCACGTCATCACGTGCCGTCATATCTCAATCTGCTCCTTGCCCTAACTACAAGTCTCAACTGGAACGTTGAATGTTCTAGGGACATAACCCATTAGAAGATGAAACTTCTAGTGAGGGTCCAAAAACATATATATGATGCATGATGCAATAATATGAACAACATATACCCATAATGTAACTTCCCAGGCCTCCCCAGCCCGGCTAGGAATCCTAGGCAAATCCCGAACCTCTGCGGGATAGGCCTAACGTTATTCCCTTAACGCCTTAGGGGAATTACGGCTACACTCTGAGGGTATCATCCCAATCCCATGCACAAGTTTCAATATGACAATAATATCGTGCAATGTAAATATCACGACTTTCAATGCAATATGACAAATGAATATTACAATTCATAAATAGCATGCATATAACAATTATATCATAAATATAAGTTCTTGTGAGAATACCACTCACTAATCATACTTAGGATAGGACGACTCAACTTTCGAGACAAACTTGCATTTTTCTCGAAAAGCGTGCATCGCCTCGATATGCGTGCCCGACCTCGATTCTCGTGCCAACTCTCAAAAGTTGCACCAATATCACCATCTTGATCTCCTCAAACATAAAATAATATTCAATTACTAAATATCCTTAAAATTCTATTTATTTCCTATTTCCTTTCATCTTCCATCATTTTTTCCTCTAAAAATCCCAATAAATACATAGAGACTATTTCCTCAAATCTAACTTCACAATAATTCATCATATGCTATGAAATTTCAAGAAAAAATACTGAACTTACCCGAATATTACGTTTTCACGCAAAACGAGGCACTTTGGTGCAGAAACCAAGACATCGAGAATCGAGAATCCCAAATCTCAATCTTTTTGTACAAACCTCCATAAAATATTTTTCTTGATTTTTCAGCATTTTCCCCAAATTTTTCCCATGCTGCACGCGCCCTTACGCGCCATCACTCTCTAGGGCGACTGGGCGCACGTGAGGGACCGCGTGTGACCGGCACGCGCCGGTCGTCTTCTCCGGCGCTCCGATCGCCGGCGATCTGGGATTTCTCTGCTATCTTATTCTCCTCACTTAGTCGATCACCATGGCAGGGATTAGAGCTCAAAAGGAGGCCGGGAAGGCCTCCGATTTGTCGACCAAAGGCTCGGCTAGGGCGTCCGCCACCCAACTCCGGCGATGCCCGAACAACCTTCAAACCTTCATGAAAACGCTCCAAATTTTTCAGAATGGATCTTCAAGCCATGGGAAACAAAAGCCCCATGGTCTTGGCTCCCAATTTGTTCGAAAACACAGTCGATTTGAAGCTAAAATTTCTCCAACTTTCGGCCACTTTGAATGCCTATTTATAGGCAAACCCGAGCACTCAAACCCCTTTGGACGCCTTACCCATCAGCTTAAGAGTCTCACCCGCCCCTGGGTGAGCCTCGAATCGACCCAAGCCGACCACAATCGCGATTTGCAGGTCGCGACAATCCGACTAGTTTTCTGGTCGGTTTTTCCTTCAAAATCCGACCACTCGAGTGGTCTTTGCCGGCCAAGCCTTTACAAAAGTTGGTCCTCGACAAGCCCTCATGCCATCCCTACGGTTGGATCGGCCGAAATCGATGACCAGAGACTTGGTGGTCGAATCCCATTGGCCAAACTTTGCTGAAATTGCAGTTTAGCCCCTCAACTTTTGGGCTATCTCATTTTGGCCCTTTTCACTAAACCCATCAACTTTCCATAATTGAATTTAGGCCCCTCAAGACCTAAAACAACATTTTGACTCTTGAGGATTCCGAAAATACCTTATTTCGGCCTCCCTCTAGCAATTTCCAAAAACTGCACTTAGGCCCGAATCTTCGTTTTGGCCCTAAACCCATTCGTTTCTTCCTGAAACCTCCGAAGAGTTGTTCCTCATGAAAAACCGAAGCCTCCCTAGGGTTTCCTTGACTTCCGAGAAGTCGTCTATGATAATTCGGTATTTCAGCCTAATTGGCAGCTGCCTTTTTAGCTGTACCGAAAACTGTTCCCGATTTCATTTCTTTTGACACCATAAATTCTATCTCGGGGTGCTCATTAATGCCACATCATTTTCCTTTGGTATCTCAGCTCTAGGGTACTCCCGGCAGTCGATTCAATCATCTATACGGTATTAAATTACCGTTATACCCTTCATTTATCCTTAAATTCTATTTTTGCCCAAGATAAATTACCCTTCACTCCTTTAGAATTTCTCGGGTATTACATTTGTGGTGTGACTGATGTTTGCTTCTCTTGCCATATGTAACATCCCTGATTTTGAAAATAATTAGTTTATGGATTTTAAGGTAATTTATCGAGTTATGTGCGATTTTGAGGAAATTAATAAATTGTTGAATCGATGGCAGGAAATGCCTTGGGACTTGGATGTCCAGAAAAAATGGCATGAGATTGGTGAGCATCTCGAGATGAGGTTAATGATGCTAAAAATAGTCAAATTGAAAATAAATAATTTGTGTATAAACTCAAATAGATGTTGGTACCGAATGGTCGTAGGGGGCCTCTGGGAAGCTGAGGGGGCTTTAGGGGTGGTTCAGTTTTGCCAGTAAGGCAATCCTGACGTATTTTCGAGTGGAATAAAAATTTTGTGTAGGCGCACGAACGAAATCGGACTTTAGCAAGTAAACTTTGAATTATTAATCTTGGAATTTTGATATTTTAATCTAAATAAAATTGATATTGAAGATGTAATTGTAATGTGAAAGGTTGGAGTGAGAGTATGAATATAATTTATAAATTTATATATAATTTTTATATAATAAATTATATGTGCGCATGTGCAGTGAGATATATGGCATTTGGGTGTGCAAGTAAGTTTTATAATATGTATATGTATGCATGGCCAAGTCTGTGGGTGAATCCAGTGGGTTCACTTGAGGAGTATTATATAATATAATATATAATGCAAATACTCTTGGAACTTGATGATAAAAGGAATGATGGACTACCAAATAATGCTTAGGAAATTGAAAGAATAAAATGATAAGGTTTTGCAGAGGCATAATTAGCCTTAGTGTCTTGTGAGGATAAAATAATGGATGAGACCATAGATTTGGATGTGGAAACAAGGGGCATGCTGAGGCTATAAATAGTGGGCATATGAGTTAAATGGAAGGCATGAAGTAAAGGAAGCAGGAGAAGTGGTTGAGAGCTTGGAAAAGAATTTTCGACAATGAGATATATTAATTTCAAAACTAATTTATAGTTAAGCTAGTTAACTTGATAAGCTAGTTAGTTAGTAAATGAACCTAGTAAAATAATTTAGTGGTATTTATGGGAGGATTTCAATAGAATGGTTGTTATGGATTTATTTAATTAATTTTTTTTATACATATAGGGATTTTGAGTGTGTCAATGGTACAAACTATTAGGTGACACGGATCTCAAGGTAAGGGTTTAATATGCTTTGTATGTAAATTAATTTTTGTCATGACTTGCATAAGATGTTGAGGGAGTGCCTAGATATGAGGCTGTGAATTTCTGACCGTGAGAGTCTCGAGATAGGGTCTTGGAGAAAACCACTAGAGGCTACTTAGAGCCTGAGATAGGTGCGGTAGACTGGCTTGCATGTATGTTGCACTTTATATTTATCTATGATGTCATGCTTAATAATTTACTGCATTGCAAATTACCTTTATTGAGTCCTAGGACTCACCCCTTCATTCCCACTAATCACACAGATAGTTCGGGGTCAGGCAAGGGGAAGGCGGTGTATGCCGAAAACCAGCTGAATGGTGAAAGTGGCAACCCATGATGGGGAATGGGGCCTAGTAACTCGAGTCTGGCATGTAATTATTTTGTGGTTGTGTTGAATTCTGTTGCATTTCTTGGTTGGACTTGTTACTTTTAATGAGTGCTTTGTGTGAGTAAGTTGCGATATACCCTAATTGCAGTTAATTAATCTGCTCATAAGGCACATGTCAGATTCGAGACTCGAGTATCTTTCTGCTGCAAATGAGTCTTAGACCTCGAGTCCTCGATGTCTGGAGGCGGCGAAGCCTGGACTCCACCCAGGGCGCCCATTTTATCTTTATTCCCCTGTTGTTAGGGCATAGCCAGCCTCCAGAGTGAGACCTACTGACGTAATTTTAGGTTACGGTGACACTCGGTAGTGGGGACGAGGCGTCACACCATATAAAATTAATACAATTGTAATTAATATGTATTTAAATAGTGAATTTAAATATATTCTTGTGAATAAGTTACAGTCTTTTGATTACAAAGAAAAATTAAGGGGTTGTAACTAAAATTTTATCCCTGTCCTAGTACTAGCACTAAAATATGAGAAAATGACCACTTTCTATACAACCAGAACAAAAAAGATAGATAAACACTTACCAAATATATTATGGACATATAACAACATAAGATATTATGGCCATATAACAACATAAGTGAAAGGAAAAATGACCAAACCAAAATCTGAAAGTAAGGAATGCATAATCAAGGAATTAATAGCAAATTCCATAGGACATAATTAATAACAAATGATCACATGACAGATTAATGTCCCATGCCTCTAAGAATAAGACAACATTTCAGGTAAAAAATATTTCATGCAAGTTTACACTTCTATATACACATCCATACCTTCAATGTCAAACATGAAAATAACAACAAATTATCCATAATCATAGTCATAAAGAGTCTTAAATTGATAAATTGAACCCAAAACTGGAGGCACGAAATAAACTCCATTTCCTTCCATGAAGAAGACCACTAATCATAGTCATAAAGGGTTTTAAAATTAAGGGGTTGTAATTAAAATTCAATAGAAGACAAAGTCATAGAAGATAATATATAAACTATAGTAAAGAACAAAGTATGACATAAACCCATGATAGAATAATCAAAGCATTGAACCATTCAATCAAACTCACATACAACTCTAAAAATATATAGACTAAAAAAATGCACCAACTTGGACAACAACATAGTAGCATGAAACATATTTGAACAAAAAAATAAAACCTAAACAAACAAGTTAGCAATATCAATCAAGAAGAATGGCAACAATAAGAAACGAGAAAGAGAACGAGAGACCCCCTTGAGACAACAATGTTTTCGTAACTAAAAAGTCCCCAAATTTGAGAAACCCTAAACCCTAACATAAAAAAAAAAATTCAAAACTAACCTTTGTCGATCGTTGGTGTGGGTTGATCATTGAAGCACCCAAGGAAAGGAAGTCTATTAGTCCGGTCATCGGTGGGGTCATTGGTGTGGTATGGGTCAATATCGTTGAAAGAATCAAAACTAACTGATGGTAATCGATTAGGATTTCAGTTAGGAATAGGATGGAATGAGGTAAAGAGCTTACCGACGGCGACGAACCGATTATGGGATTTCTCTCGGTTGGGATTAGGGTTTCTCTCTCTCTCCCTCTCTTGGCTCATTGAATGCTCAGATAAGTGTGATTGTGAAGCCTTGCTCAGTTTATAGAATACACGGGTATGAAGGTTTAATGTTTATTCATGAAGCGACGTCGTTTTATGAAGAATCGAGCGACGTTTTGTATGTTGGTCAATTTGATTTATTTGGTTATTCTGACTCAAAAAACCGATAATCGAACTAATAATCGATTTTTCTCTACCTACTAACCAAAGCAATAACCGCTATACAATTAACCGAACCATTGCACAACCCTAATGAATGCATTTGTTTCCATGAGTGACACCAAATTGATGATCAATTAGCAGTATTTGAATATATTGACTGGTTTGTTGTGCTTTCTTAATAGTTAAAAATATGATATTTGATCCTTAATGTACAAAAATGTCAAGATTTCATTTTTCAACTATTAAATTTTGTTGTTTTAGACCCTCATCCTGATTGAAAGTAAACAAATTTGTTATATACGTCACGTGAAACATATATGTAGAAAAGAGAAAGTGTCATATCATAAAAAAGTTGCTCGGTAAGACACATCGAATTAAAATTTATTTCAATACAGAAAATATCAAATTATCCATAACTTAAAAAAAATCATAAATCCCAAACATTTAAATCTCTAAGCCACTAACCTAAAAAATGCTATTTTCTTCTATTTTCAATCATAAAATATAACATGATTAATTTTCATCATTTCTCTTTATTGAATTTAATTTTATTACCCTCTCACCTTTTTGTTTATATCATCTTTTGTGTCTCAGGATACTAACTTAAAATAATAATTTATAATAATTGAGATATGAATCTTAATATTTTTGTACATTAAGGATCAAACGCACAATAAGTCAACATGTCTACTCAAATATTGCTAATTGATCATCCAATTGAAGTGTCACTTACGAAAACAAGTATGTTTACACAAACGCTAATATTTTATCACGTTAAAAAATAAAAATAATAATTTTTAATAAATAAAATAATAAATATTGATGTTTTATATATTACAAATTAAATATCAAATTTTTAATCATTAAATATTTCGGTATTTATTAGACATTTTAAACTTAATGGCCTACTTGTAAAATAGAACGATTTATTTTATTTTTTTTAAATATAATAAATATAAAATACAATAATAATAATAATAATAGAAATGTGGACTAATTTGACACTTGGCAGCCAGATATTATTTCAAGCTAACGTCACCACTCTTCCTGCCAGACACTTACATTGAACTCTCTGGAGCACTCCATTTTTTTTTTTTTTTCCATTTTTCATTTTTCTCCAGTAAGTACAAAAATCAAAGTTTCATCAATCTTTTCCCCCAGCTCCAGTTTTTCCAATTCCCATGGCAATGGCAATGGCGGTGGCATCGGCATCGTCGCTGGCATTCTCTCCGGCAATCGCCACTCTTCGTCGGAACAGGCCTTTACCGTCTCCCAACTGCATCATCAGTACCAGCAACCTCAACGCCTTGAAGTTTAGGACCAGTACTCGCGCCACCAAACGAGCCTCCGCAGAGCCCGACCTCCAAGTCGAATCTCCCGTCGTCGATTGCGTCGGCACCGGCCTTGACGTCGAGTGCGTCGCCGGGTCCGAACTCGATCAGGACCTATCAGCGAGACTCTCCGACTCGGCGGCCGCTTCTGGAACGTCGTCTTTGGCGGGGGAAGTGTGGGAATGGGCGCTTCTGGTGTCGCCGTTCTTCTTCTGGGGCACGGCCATGGTGGCGATGAAGGAAGTCTTGCCTAAGACCGGCCCTTTCTTCATCTCCTCGTTCCGCCTAATTCCCGCCGGTCTGTTACTGGTTGCTTTTGCCGCCTCAAGAGGCCGGCCTCTTCCCTCTGGTGTCACTGCTTGGCTCGCCATCTCTCTCTTTGGACTGGTAGATGCCACTTGTTTTCAGGTCCGTTCGCCTCTTCTTCCATCCTTCAAGTCGAGTTTCTATACTTGTGTTCGTGTTTTTCCATGTGAGGAAGTAACTTTGTAATTCTGGAATAGGGTTTTCTTGCCGCAGGCTTGGAAAGGACATCTGCGGGTCTGGGCAGTGTATGTCTTATCCATCCTTTCTATAACTTTTCCTTCTAACAGCAATTGGTGATTATTTAAGCATCTTTGGAAGTTGGAAGGTGTTTTCTATTGACTTCTAGTTTTTTCAAGAACCAAATGCTTATTTCAGGACATTTTCTAAGTTATGCTATTTTACTTCCTGGCATAAAACAATTTGTTGCAAGCTAAAGAAGAACCAATCAGGAGAGTAAGCCGTACAAAGGTTTCATGAAATGGTTTACATGTTTTATGTAAATGTTAAAATTAGAGTTTGCTTAACTTTGCAGTTACAATATTTTTATCAGAAGTAGAGGAGGCTCCTCCTACAAAAAAATTCGTGAGTCAAAAGGCTATTAGTTACATATTCATACATCTTACATCACAGTCATAGACTTCCCAGAACTTTGCATCTACCACCCATAGGCTACTCTTTTTACTTAGCTATGCTACTGAGCTGTTCGACATATCAGTGTTCAAGTTCTTCATATGAGATTCTCTCTGTTACATTCATAGAATGACGGACTCAAATTTGACTATTGTTTGAACAAACTATGTAGGTAATTATTGATTCACAGCCATTGACAGTAGCTGTACTTGCTGCCCTGTTATTTGGTGAATCCATTGGATTTGTTGGAGCTGCGGGGCTCATTCTTGGTGTTATTGGCCTTCTACTTCTTGAGGTATTTATATATGTTTTCTTTTCATTTAATCTGTATGTTATGCAAGATTGCTCAATTAACCATTGTTTATTTTGTCCAAGGCCATTGATATCTATATCCGATCCTTCAATTGTTGAAGCTTCTTCTTTATCCTTCTCTTTGTTTATCTAAAGGGGTTAATAATTAATAAATTTGTTTCTAGTCAACTGATTTCTTCAGTTGAATGTCACATAAATGATTTTTTTTTTTTTATCATTTTATTTGTTGGTGAAGCTATTGACTTAAATAAAACTGCTAGTCTACTCCACCTATGTGCGGCTAAGTGCAGATAATTCTTTGACCCTATTTGCAATTGTTTGTAATTTTTGGTAATGGGTCATTGCCAATTTATTGAAGCATTTCTCTCCACCAAAACATTTTATGTTACTTTACTCTAATCAAACTGTTGGGAAAATGTTGAGGGAATTTTTATAACGTAACTTTGAACCTAAATAAATTCACACTCAGTAAAGTGTTATTTTATTTATTTAGTTTATTTCCTAATTTCTTTTGATTTCTTTTATTATTTTTTTATTTCCTTTAGTTAGTAGAATCCAAATTAGATTAGGATTATGTTTACAAAAATCTTAATTATATTGTATCAAAGAATCCTAGGTAAAGCAGATTGTTATTTATTATTTGCCTATAAATATTCCTTTTAGGTTGTAAATTGAAGACAGCTTCTGATTATTGACACTGATTAATGATGTTGTTTTGAGCAATAGGGATTACTATTGTGTTTTGGTTTGGGGTTCTGCGTCAGTTATGTGCCTCCATCAGAATTGTTGCAGGGTTATTGGCAAACCACTTCTAGAAGTAATTTAAGTCAGAATTTGTAGCCACCAATACTGAAGATTTTCTCATCAGAGCAACTCAGTATAAAAGGAAAGGAGGTATAGCATCAAGTGGGTGTCTATTAGGCTTTGTCTAACCATGTATATAATAGATGAATAGTCACGTCTAGAAGACACACTAGTATAGTCAAAGGTGAGCTCCTTGCTAGCCTAGGTGCTTAGGTGTCTCAAGGCTCCCTCCATGGAAGCGCCTTGTCCACCTCTAGGAGTGACTAACTTCAATGAGGCAAAGCCTTGGTGAGCACCTCAGCCGAGACACCAGGTGTTGAAGGCACTCACCTAGGCATAAAAGAAAAGGTAAAGAAGAACTGTCCCCAAAAATCAAAAGAGGAATGTGAAGAGGCACTTACACGCTAACGGAAATAGAAGCAACATGGGAAAGAAAGGGGATCATTGTCGAGTTGTTGCTCTTGTTCACATGATCACCATAAGTTACTATCTCAATTTCCTCCCACTTCTCTCTTATTTGTAGGTAGAAAGGTCACCATAACATAGAGAACAAGAAGGCGGGTCAAAGAAGAATTCACCAGAGGTTAGAGCTTCTTAGGAGCTGAGGGGTTCTAGTGAGTTAAGTCACTCACTGATGAACCATAGTGCCCGATGACACATGATTAGCCTTCTAGGTTGTTGCTTTTTGTTGGCAGGCTTGTTGGTGGCAGACAATCCCTCTGATTGCTACTCCTCTTTCTCCTTCTTCCTCTGGTTTAGTATTTGTGAGTTAGTGACACGGCTGACACTCGTTCTCTATGTTTCTTCCTCTCTGGAATGCTAGTGTGCATTGGGCTTATAATTGGGATATTGATAGTTATTATATTACGCAATTAGTTTATTTTCTATTCATTCATTATTTGTTTTATAATATATTACATTTTTTTAGTATTGCTACTACTGCTACAACACATTGCTTCTAAATTTGTTTCATTAAGTGGAAGTGGGAAAAAGAAGATCCAGCCTTAAAATATATATTTTTTTTGCAAGTTTACCCAAGATGATTTTTTGAACATTATCCATTTTTTTTTTTTTTTTGCAAGATCCCAAAGTTATTTGTTTGAACATTATTATTTGTTTGAACATTATCCATTGTGTTTCCATATTGTACTTGTTGGTTTCACCATGTCAACTAAGTTATGGAACACAACTATATCAATTATCCTCATTCACCACCATCTCATGAAATTTCTCCATGTGAAGATGGTGTTCAAACTTCATTTCATCATTACTCCGCCAGAGGATATTATCCACTGCCGGTCCCAAGCCCGGATAAAGGAGGAGGGTTGCGTTAGGTAGCCGACAGCCAGCGTAAAATCTAGTCGGATCCAAATATGAATTCTAGACAAACTATCTGTTGGGATGTAACCCACATAGAAGTCTAGAATTCATGTAGCCAACCCCACATAGTGGGATAACGGCTGGATATGATGTATTATTATTTGTTTGAACATTATTAAAAGAATGTCACGGGAATGTGCAACAATAAGGGGTTGAAGTGTAATTAGTTGATTGTTAGAATAAGCGAGAACATTAGTTAGCTATTTAGGCCTAATTTTGAATTCAAATACTTTGTAATTGGGCAAGTGGCCCTTGATGCCTAGGGGTGAGTTGGATCAGTTTAAAAGCACATTGAAGCCACTCTCCCAGGTATCTTTTGAGAATTATTAATACACATTCTCTCTCCCGCCATTCTCTCTCGCTCTCTTCCTCTCTTCTCCTTTTCCCTCTCAATTATTTCTCTGTCCTTCCCCCTCAATTCCCCTTAATTCTTCTCAGATCATAGAGAACTGCCCTTGTTTGAATTCAGTTCTGATATTCTGGTATCAAAGCAAGTTCTTGAGCTGCGATTCCATTGGAATTCATCATGATCGATGGTATGCACATGAAACTAATGGAAGCACAACTGCAGCAAGTCACTTTGATAGTGTCCGATATGCAGATCCGAATGGGAAGCATGGAGTCGTCCATGGAGGCAGTGGTGGGAAGGAGGATCCAAGGAGCCATGGATCGATGGAGGGATGAGAATCGGGAGCAACACAACCAACTGAGAGATCAGATGCAAATGTTCATATGAATGGTTACTAGTTAGAACCAGACAAAACTTTCTCCAGACTTTCCTCCCAGAGAGAGGTCGGATTTGATCTTGCCTGGACGCATTCCTGCCTCTTGAGCAGAGGATGCCTCTGAATTTGGGGCCGATCTGGTGATGGTAAGGGAAGATCACCCAGAGAAGAGGCTGGGGAATTAGGTTGCTCCCCATTAGCCTGGATTTCCAACTCCTAAACTAGAGATCCCAATGTTTAATGGAGTGAACCCAATGTGGTGGGTGCGTAGGTGCAAAAGGATGTTCAGCTTCTATGGGGTGCCGGAACAGCAGCGTGTGACCCTCACAGTTGCTTACTTGAACGATGAAGGGGATGCATGGTTTCAGGGATGGATTGGAACTAAGGAGGGTTGTCGGTGGGCGGAATTTGTGGAGGATCTTTGTGAGAGGTTTGGGGACAGAAACATGATGGATATGGTTGAGGAGTTTTAACAAGCTCCAACAAGAGGGGATGGTGCAGTTATACCAATTGAAGTTTGAATAGCTCAAATCCCTCATGCTCATTCTGAATCCACACTTGACCTAGGGGTATTTCGTCTCCGGTTTTGTGAGTGGCTCAAGTGAGGAATCCCATTGTCAAAATGTAACAACCTAGAACAATAAAGCAAACCGTGGAGTGTGCAAGGCTACAAGAGTTGACGGTGGAGGCGTTAATGAGGAAGCAAAGGGGGTAGATGAGGGCCTTGAATGCTGGAATGATTTAGATGGGGAGAAGAAGGATAGGGAGAGAAGGAGGTGAAATGATCCAGGGAAGCACACGAGGGGGACAATCCCCTGCCTTAGTTCTTGTGTCCGTAAACAGCGGGAAGTTCGCTGAACAAAGGAGGAATGTAGGGTTATGCTTTTGTTGTGGGGACTGGTATACCCTTGGACATTAGTGCAGGAGGCAACTTCTACTGATAGAAGGGGATGAGGAGATAGAGGAAAGTGACGATGGAGAGATTCCTCAAGGGGAGGAAGAAGGGGAAGAAAGTGTAGAAATATCACTCTATGCCCTTAGAGGACTTGCTAACAACAAGATCATACGAGTGGAAGGGAAAGCAAAGGACCACTGGCTAATGGTCTTAATTGACAGTAGAAGCATGCACAGCTTCCTCGATGAAGGGATGACCAAGAGATTGAAGTGTGAATTGACAGGGACTCATCCTCTGTCAGTAACGGTAGCAAATGACAACAAGGTGATGTGTTGGTTTACATGTGAAGGGTTATGTTGGGAAATGCATGGGGAGACCTTTGAAGCTAACTTGAGGTTGCTAAAGTTAGGGGGTTGTGATATGGTCCTAGGGGTGGATTGGATAAAGGGTGTGAGCCCTATCAGCTTCGACTTCAATGAAAAAGAAGTCACATTTGAGAAAGATGGAAGGAGAATGACTCTTACCAGGAGTTTAGAGACCGGAATTTGCAAGATGATAACCAGGAGGAAGCTACAGAAAATCCTAAAGACCAAATGGACTCAGGTGGCCCAACTATTTTCAATCAAGGTAGTGGAGCACAGGGGAGGTGAGACAGAGCAGGAGGAAGCAGGGGATACCGCCCATCAATAACCATGGAAGGTACACGAAATAGACTCTCTTAATAAACTATTGCTTGAGTTCAAAGACCTATTTGAAGAGCCCCCATCATTACCACCCCACAAACATTTTGATCATTCTATTATTTTAAAACCCAACACTAAACCTATTAATATTCGAGCCTATCGGTACCCCCCTAAACAAAAAGCAGAGATTGAGAACTTGATCAAAGATATGTTGACAAGGTTAATTGTTTGACCAAGTCAAAGCCCTTACTCCTTACCCATACTGTTAGTAAAAAAAAAGAATGGGAGCTAGCGCTTCTACATAGATTATTGCCAACTCAACTCCCACACAATAAAAAATAAATTCCCCATCCCTATAATAGAAGACGACCTTGATAAGCTGAAACATGTCAAGGCATTCACCAAATTGGACATGAGATCAGGGTATTATCAGATTCAGATGAACCCTGATGATGTTCCAAATTTTTGGTAATGCCCTTCGGCTTAACAAACGCCCCTACCACATTTCAGGCCTTAATGAATCACATCTTTGAACCCTACCGTCGCAAATTCGTGCTAGTCTTTTTTGATGACATACTTCTTTACAACCCTTCATTCTCACAACACTTAAATCACCTGAAAATTGCTCTAGAGGTCCTGAGATTCAACCATCTGTTTATTAAGAAGTCTAAGTGTGCCTTTTGCCCAACCAAGGGTGGAATAGTTGGGACATGTCATATCTAGTGTAGGAGTGAGCATTGATCCCAAAAAGGTGGCTGGAATGTTGAATTGGACGAGGCCTGCATCAATAAAGGCTCTGAGGGGGTCTTGGGCCTACCAGGCTATTACAGGAGGTTTGTGAGGGATTGTGGAGTGATTAGTAGGCCCCTCACGAATTTACTGAAGATGGAAGGATTCCAGTGGGATGATAAGGCAGAAGAGGCTTAAGAAGGTGACTAGTGAAGTCCCTACTTTGGGATTCCTTGATTTCTCCAAACCATTCACTTTGGAGACTAATGCAAGTAACACTGGGGTTGGAGCAATGTTATCCTAGGAGGGGAGATCCTTGGCTTTTATTAGCCAAGCCTTGAGCCTAAGGCATCAGGGACTCGGTGTTTATGATAAGGAGTTAATGGGCAATGTTAATTACAGTGGATAAATGGCGTCACTACCTGGAGGGGGGACAATTCATCATCAAAACAGACCACGAGAGTCTCAAATTTCTCTTGTAACAGAGGCTATACATGCATCTTCAGAAGAAGGGGATGGTAAGGTTAATGGGGTTGGACTGTGTTATCCAATACCAGAAGGGAATGGAGAGTAAGTGTAATATCCCGAGAGCCTAGAGAAGGGTAGTATATATCGAGGATAAGTAAGGAAGGAAACAATACCAACTGAATACCTTTTGGGCTGAATGTAGGCAAAGAACTCCCGGGTTAAATGTGCTTGAATTTGGAAAGCTTAAGGATGGGTGACCCCTAAGAAGTTTGCGTAAGCCCATCAGGGTAAGTTGTTTCGATCTTTCCTATCGCTCGATGCGGGATGTTACAGGTGGTATCAGAGCCAACCTGGGCCGTGTGTTGGGACCGTGTATTAGCTCAAGGCCGGGGGTACTAGACCAGGGACACTGGACAGGAGAGGCTGAGACCAGTTGTAAGGTCGCATGACGAGGACGTTATGTGCTTTAAGGGGGGAGAATGTAATACCCCGAGAGCCTAGAGAAGGGTAGTATATATTGAGGATAAGTAAGGAAAGAAACAACACCAACTTGCCTTTTGGGCTGAATGTAGGTAAAGAACTTCCGGAACTTCCGGGTTAAGTGTGCTTGAGTTGGGGAAGCTTAAGGATGGGTGACCCCTGAGAAGTTCGCGTAGGCCCATCATGGTAAGTTGTTCCGATCCTTCCTATTACTTGATGTAGGATGTTACAGTAAGGTAGCTGATGCCTTATCTCAATGCACATAGAAAGCAATGGTGACCTCCATCACAATTGTTGTCCCTGAATGGTATCAGGAGGTCAGTGCCAACTATGAATAGAACGAGTGTACTAAGGGATTTCTAGAGAAGCTCACCCTAGATCCTACCTCAAGACCTGGGTTCACTTTGAAGAATGGGGTGCTAAGGTATTAGGAAAGGCTAATAGTGGGAGACTAGGAGGGATTGAAGGGCAAGATCTTGGAGACACTACATGAGTCTCCACTTGGGGGCCATTTTGGGGTACAAGGCACATATAAGAGAGAAACAATTGTTCTTTTGGCCTCAGTTGAAGAAGTCTGTCACGGAGTTTGTGATGAGATGTGATACTTGCAGGAGATGCAAGCATGAAACAATAGTTGCACCCGAACTACTCCAACTGCTCCCCATTCCCACTCAAGCTTGGACCAATGTCTCTATGGACTTTGTGGAGGGATTGCCAAAGTTTGAGGGCCGAGATTGCATTTTGGTAGTGGTTGACAGATTCACTAAATTTTCCCACTTCATTGGCCTAACTCACCCTTTCACAACTAAAGAGTTGGCCCACTTCTTCCTAGATCGAGTAGTCCAATTACATGGCATACCCCAATCCATAGTCTTAGATAGAGACAAGGTTTTTACCAACCTTTTCAGGAGAGAATTGTTCAGGAGTTTGGGAGCTAAGCTACACATGTCTTCAGCATGTCACCTAAATTTGATGGCCGGACTGAAAGGGTGAACCAATGCTTGGAGACTTATTTGAGGTGCATGTGTTTTCTATAGCCTAAGGTGTGGCATCACTGGTTGTCCTTGGCCCAGTGGTAGTACAATTCTTGCCCCATAGTGTTATCAAGATGACTTCTTTTGAGGCCTTGTATGGGGATAAACCTCTTCTACTGCCGGCCATAGATAGGGAAGGAAGTGATACTAGAAACAATGGATTCTTACTTGCAGCAAAGGCAACAAGTGATTCAGGTGTCACAGAAGGAGTTGTCAAATGCTCAGAACCGGACTAAGCAGTTTGCTGATCTGAGGAGGAGTGACAGAGAATTTGAAGTTGGGGATAGGGTCTATCTCAAGCTCTGAAAAGCCCACTTGAAGACTTTGGCTCCAGCCCACACTCCAAATTGAGCCCAAAGTATTTTGGCCTTTGTACTATCCTAGCATGTATAGGCTAGGGAGCTTAAAAGTTGCAGCTACCCCTTGAGCCAAATACATCCATCCTGTATTCCATGTCTCTCTGCTAAAGCAGTCTCCAAGAGCTCATGAAACCAGTACAACCCTACCAATCCTATTACCAGACCCTACAGACGCTTTAGAGCTTGTGGCTATTATGGACAGGTGGATCATACACCGACAGGGGGGGTCATCTGATGCAAGTCCTGATCCGGTGGTTGAACCTCTATATGGAGAATAACACTTGGGAGTATCTTACCAACTTACTCAAGCAATTCCCCAAGGTGGTTGGCTTACTATGAACTTCTTGCGGACAAGAAGTTGCCTAGGGGGGGAGGGGATTGTCACGGGAATGTGTTGTTATAAGGGGTTGAATTGTAATTAGTTGATTGTTAGAATAAGCGGGAACGTTAGTTAAGCAGTTAGGCCTAATTTTGAATTCAAATACTTCGTAATTGGGCAAGTGGCCCTTGGCGCCTAGGGGTGAGTTGGATCAGTATAAAAGCACACTGAAGCCACTCTCCCGGGTATCTTTTGAGAATTATTAATACGCACTCTCTCTCCCGCCATTCTCTCTTGCTCTCTTCCTCTCTTCTCCTTTTCCTTCTCAATTCTTTCTATATTCTCCCCCCTCAATTCCTCTCAATTCTTCTCGGATCGAGGAGAACTGCCCCTGTCAGAATTCGGTTTTGATAAAGAATTTCTATTCGAGAGTATTTTTTAGGAGTCTTATATAGATTACTTGATTATCTTTTTCATGTAAATATGTTTATTAATTTTTTGTCAAGTTAGCGAGTTGCTTCTTCCCAGAGGAGCACTTTTTTGGGCATCTAGTGACTCAAGCTATATAATGTCGTAGTGCGTTTTACTTCTAACTACCTTGAGCACACCCTTCCTCATGTGTTGACTTAAAGATTTACAAACGAAAAAACATGTCTCTTCAAATAGATGCACCTATTCACTAGTGACCAATCAGAAGATATATGAGTTAAAAGTTGCATATCTTCAAAGAGGTACCTGAAATTATGAATTTTTTTTTAACTTTATTTCTTTATTATTTAATAATACAAACTATATAACACAAACTGCATGTGACAATGCAAAGACTTTCCAAGTCAAATGCCATATCAATGATTGTGCATCATTTCATGGGAAGGTATTATCTTGATTAAAGCTGCTACCTGCACCCTACCCGTAGCTGTGTTCTTAGTTTCTGGTAATCTATCATTGTAGCAAATTATCTTGTTCATGATTCTTGTTTATGATCAATTGGTGGATGAATGTAATAAATGCAAAGATAAACATAAGATAGAGGCGGGGTATTGGATCTCTTGGAGATGTGAGCTTGGACCTTATGTGACATCATCTCACTTTAATTTTCATTTCTTGCGGGTGGTAAGAGGGTAGACTGCACAATCGTAATAATTTGTGCATGAAATGGCTTCAGTTGAACACAAATTTTGGTTCTCACACCTCATACCCTGAGGTTAAGCTCCCATGAACTAAAACCTTAGTGTATAGAAAAGAAACAGTGTTGGGAAAAGTAATAATATAAACGCCTTTATGTTGAAGTCATATCCCAGCATAATCAACTAGCAGTCAAGTCAGATCATTGCCTAGGACTCCCAAAATTCTCCATGAATATACCAGCAGCAAAGCAATAAAATCTCAATCAGGAATAAAGATCCCAGCAAAAGAAAAACCTATTCCAGGCCAAGATCCAAGATAACAGCAAAGTCTTGAAACAGGGGCCACAAATAAATCTTCCCCAAACTCAAACAGCCGAAACAATCATAATCAAATAACAAGGCAATCCAACAGCATGCACTCCCCGTTTGCCGGAAACAACCATAAACCAGAATTGAGCAAAATGGCTACTGGGAAACAAACAACTTGATCAATGTGCCAAAACAAGCCGCCCTGACCATGCAACAGTTAACCATTGAGAATAAGGAGGCAAACATAACTACAATTTCAAGTTACTGCTCCATAATAATCTGAATTAAGCCAAGCCACTGATATATGATGCCTGAAGGGAAAAGAGAATAAAAGAAGCTTGATGAAATGGATCGACAGAAAGTTCAATTCTGAGAATCGCACTCAACTAATTTTAGCCATATCAATTTGCTTCAGAATATGAAAAATAAAATTTTGGTTTTGAAGAGAGAAACACACAAAGAACCAAAGCATGTTTGTGTGTGTGTGCGTGTATAAAAAACTCTCTTATGCAAGGCTATGATATGGCATAGCATTTCTAAAAACTGATTTGCTCAAAAACCGCACCCTCAAATTAGAAGAAGAGATCGAAAGAAGAAGCATATCTGGAAATTGATTTGCCTAACAACCCACACCCTTAATTTTGGAAGAGAGGTAAGGAGGTCCAGCAGTAAGAGACAGATGATGGAGAGAGTTCAGCATTGTGAGGAGAAAGCTGAGGGGTAAAATTGTTCAAACATTGCAAAGTTTTAATCCACCTAGTTGGGATTATTTTATACCTAGGGTGGGGGACAAATTTATCCTATTTTAGTTGGATAAATTTGTCCATGGCTTAGTTTGTTCCACTGGAGCTGTAATACTCTTGAGAGCCCAAAGTTAGGTCCAAGAAAGAGTCTTTAGAGAAGCTAGTATATATATCGAGGATAGTAAGAAATGAAATAACACTAGCTGGATATCTTTTGAGCTGAATGTGGATAAAGAACTCGCGGGTTAAGCGTGCTTGAGGTAGGGTAGCTCAAGGATGGGTAACCCCTGGGAAGTTCGCATAGGGCCATTAGGGTAAGTTGACCCGGTCCTTCTTACTGCTTGATGCAGGATGTTACAGGTGGTATCAGAGTTGACTATTGGAAAAGGCGGTCTAATGAGGGCAGGGAGTGACGTCGGGGCGCGAGGGTCTGAATAAAGAGCAGCTTCTGGCCGGCTTCTAGGATGGCAACCTCCAAAAGGGAGAAGATTTGGGATCAGTTGTAAGGTCACATGACAAGAACGTCTGTGCTCTAGGGGGGAGAATGTAATATCCTGAGAGCCCAAGGTTAGGTCTAAGAAAGGGGCTCTAGAGAAGCTAGTATATATATCGAGGATAGTAAGGAAGAAAATAACACCAATTGGATACTTTTTGGGCTGAATGTGGATAAAGAACTCCTGAGTTAAGTGTGCTTGAGTTAGGGTAATTCAAGGTTGGGTGACCCCTAGGAAGTTTGCGTAGACTCATCAGGGTAAGTTGATCCGATTCTTCTTACCACTGGATGCGGGATGTTATAGGAGCTTTTCCAAACAAGGTATTAACATGTTTGAAGGTAATAAAATGTGGCCATCCTTCTACCAAATGAGCTGTTACAAGCTTGAATTTTTTGTTACCTGTTTGGTAAAGCTGGGAAAACTTTAAAGCTCTTCCAACAACATTTTTCAGAACCTTTTGTTGGAGAGCATCTAAAATGTCTCAGAAAAGCAAGTAGCCCTCCTCAAAATCTAAAATTTACAACAAAAATCTCTAGAGCCCATAATTTAAGCTATAAGCCAAACACTCTATAGTTTCGATAAGAAATGTTTGGCATGAGGAAAGTAAAGATACAATGCTTTATATTCTGCAAAAGTTCATGAAAATTGATGATGGAATATGAGAATGGAGGTGTTGGTTAGATGTACGGCTGATCTAATGGATTCTGGTGGTTTGACTGATAGTAGTTATTTGATCATATTCCTTTTCTTTTTCTCCCAGATGCTCTATTCTCTTGATCACTATTTATATATATGCATAGATTAATGAAATATATCTTGCTTTTTCTTTTGTTCTTTCCAATGTTCTATATAATAAACATGTACAAATGCTGACGTTCATGTATTAATTGAATAACTAATACAATGTTCATTATATATGTCTATATATCTAAAGAAGCTAACAGTTACAATTGAATTAATCCCATCAATCCTCTGAAGAAGGAATGGTATTAGGCCTATGATTGTGGAGAGGGAAAGAGAAACTGAGAATGATTTGATGGGACATAAAATTCTGATGCACATGACTATGTCATCATTTGAACTGTCTGGATTTTGTGCCTTGTTGCTACTGTTGATGGCTCAATGCTTATCCTTTTGCTTAAGTTGATGTTGTGTGAATTGTGACGGTGAAAACCATCCTATAGGTACCTGCGCTTTCCTTTGATGATGGTAACTTTTCCCTGTGGGGAAGTGGAGAATGGTGGATGCTCTTGGCTGCTCAAAGCATGGCAGTTGGTACAGTCATGGTTCGCTGGGTTTCCAAGTATGCCGATCCTGTTATGGCTACTGGATGGGTGCGTTAATTCATGCTTTCTGTTTATATTTGATCATTCCATTTTAAGATATCTTTATCGTGCTTCATGGTTTTGGTAAGCAATTTACGCTTTATTAATTTCTCTTTAGTGCCATATACCCCTTCCCACTCCCAACTTTATGAAATTGCTGTAATCACCCAAATGGCCAGGTGTCATGGTTCTTTCTGTATGCTAGCCAACCATCATGAATAACTTGTCTTTTATTCAACTGGTGGCACCTCTAATTTGACACAAGAAGTGGTCACTCTTTTTTCTTACAGAAATACATGTTCTTTTATAGCCACTCCTCTAGCTCAAAATTCCTAGGATTACCCTTACTTGTTATCTTTTCATCCAAGGTTCAATGAAACGCCTACCAGGGAACACCACAATCAAGAGTGTTTAGATACATGTATAGTGAGCATTGGAAAATGCAACCTTAGAAGTAATCCATATTATCACTCTGTTTGTGACCATCTGATATGATTTCTATTGCAGCATATGGTACTTGGTGGACTTCCTCTTGTGGTGTTCTCCACTCTGAATCATGACCCTGCAATCAATGGAGGTTTTATGGAGCTTAATTCAAATGACTTGGTGGCACTCCTTTATACTTCCCTTTTTGGAAGTGCAATCAGCTATGGTGTATACTTTTATAATGCTACAAGAGGTTGATTTTGTGTTCTCTCTTAATTTTGTACTTTGGTAATTTATTACCTTCCCTTCAGGTTGCATTTGGAAATTGGAACTTTAGTGATGCTTAGTGTGATCATCCTATTACATGTATCCTTATATTTCCTAGTTCTCTCATACTCGTGCATCATATTTGGTGAGGTTACATTACACCTTATCCAAAATCTGAGCTTCTCTTTTGATATTGACATAGATTTGCTATGCATTTCAGGTAGTTTGACAAAACTCAGCTCCCTAACCTTTCTAACTCCAATGTTTGCCTCAATTTTTGGGTAAGTTTATTCAACAATTCTGATTTTATCTTTCTGAATGAATGCGTCTTTGAAATAGTGAAGAGTGGTTAACTTGACCCACAACTGGGGTACTATGTTCCCTTCCCCTCCCCCTTCTCTTATTGGTCTAAAAATATCCATTTATCTGTTCTTTATTTTGGTTAATATATTTATTTCTAACTACAGGTTCCTTTATCTTGGTGAGACTTTCTCGCCTGTGCAACTCGTTGGAGCTTTTATTACTCTGGCGGCAATATACATGGTGAACTACAAGAGTCCTTCAGAATGAACATATCTCTGAGATAGGTGTAAATATGCACATTGTGAAAGCAAGAAAGTAGCAAGCTTGTGGCCGGGGTATTTCTTTGCCAAGGGAATATTTGTTGGTTGCGTTCACACATGACAGTCTGAATAAGCAAAGAAGAAACGTGGAAACAGCAGGTTTGAAGGGTGCCTGCCAGACATCAGATTATATGCTACTATAAGATGGGTTTCCATGGTGTAATCACTCTCAAAAGCTTGTCTTACACGGTTCCCAGGCAGTGAAGACCCATATATGGTACAGTTATGATACAGGCTGAAGCCCAGGGTCTATGTTCTTAATCAGTTCTTTGTATAATTGTTGCTTCTCTGAGAAAGGTGTTTTTTTTTTTTTAATCTGTTCTTTCCCCCATGGTAGAATTGTTGTTAGAAGGTGTTTTTTTCTTCTCTTTTTCATTTTATTTTTTGTTTCTATATCCTAGAATGTTATCTAGACAATGTAAAGTGTCTGATAATTGTATTTGTAACTTATTGAAGCAAATTGTGGATGATAAATCTCAAATTCATAGCAGCTAGACCTATTTCACTTCATTTTTTGCTTGACTTGGCAAAATGTGATTAGCAGATTTGAATTGAAGCATGTGTTTTAAGTCGTTTCCTTCTGGATACATGTAAATCACAGCCTTATGGGGAGAGTTCAATTCTGAGAACAAGAGAGCAACATTCTAGCCGAAAACAATCCTGTCGACGTGAAGTAGTTACAACGAAGGTTGCAAGTGTGCAACCACTTAAAATCCTGTTCTAATTGGAGAGTTACAAATGAAAGAGATGATCATCTCATGTATTCATTCAGGATGATGCAGCTGCAGCTGTTGGGGTTGGATGAATATCTCTACCGGAATTCACTCTGCCGCGCCCGGCTCCAACGTGCCCCTCGAATCCCAATGGACTCCTCTCGCTCTCTCTGGTGTTCGAAGTCCACCGGTCGGTTGAATCAGCCGAATTGGGTTCCCATGATGAAGAAGAAACCCAATGTTGCTGGCCACCCACAAAGCTGTTGCTCCCTGAGGATTCTTGCTCTTCCATATCCTCGCTTCCCCCAGTTCCCCTCCTCATGGTAACATACTTGTGAAAGCTGGGCTCCATTAGATCATTGCTTACAAGCACTTCAGACTCCACCAAAGGCTCCTTGCCCTCTGATCTCTTCCTCCCAACAAGGCTTGAAAAGTTGTCCTCTTTCTTGTTTAACTGCTCAGCTGTGGTGTACTTGCAGGTAAGATTGGAGCTGGTACCGGAGTTGAGGTCTGCAACCGCTTCAAGGATGGAGGCGGCTTTGCTGAGACACGCCGGGAGAGAGACAGCCGGGGCAGGGGCACTTTTCTGGTGGAAGTTCTGTATGTCTTCCAGCAATAGCGCAGTATACGAAGAAGGGGCAGGATTCAGCAGCAAGGCATCTGGGTTGATGTCCAGGTCTCTCGACAACCTGGAGGACCGGCTTCTAGTGATTGTTTGTGGCTTCAGGCTTTCAGCTCCTGAGCTTACTACTGTCACTGCAACAACATTGTTGGCCATTGCCTGCTCGCCATTGCTGGTTCTGTAATCAGTTGTTTTGCTGATTTTGGCATTTTCAGAATTTGGTTTCTGCACTGGACCCTGCAAATATGATTGAATCATTTGAGATACTGGATTGGTCAAAATGGAAGCACAGAAAGGACGGAATGGGTTAATTCGGCTATACCTGGGATGCAACATTGCTGGCCGGCTTGTTCCGGGGAAGGGTTGCTTCAAATCCAATGCAATTTTGGTCAATCTCACCCAATGGGTTTCTTCTATAAGGCGACTGCTCAGCCTTCCTAGAATTACTCCGGCTTAGCGACAATGGCTGCTCACCGGCAACTCTCCCGTTTCCCCTTGCCGGGGATCGGGATCGCGGTGACGCCGCAGTTCTGGAGACCAATGCCTGGTCTCCAGCATTCCTCTTCACTGAGATCCGCTTAATGGCGGCAGCAGAAGAAGCATCAGCTCCGCTGCCAATGTTGCTCTTGTCCATGGCCAGTGAAGAAACCGTTGCTGGAACAGACACCATCTTCCCGGGCCTACTAGTACTACTCACATTGGCATTGCCGGAGGCCGTAGCGGCGCCGGTGATCGGCGATTCGGATCGTCTGCCGGGAGATCGGCTCACTCTCCTCCCACCACCGCTGCCAACTCTTTCTCGGCTGCCTGACCGCTGCTGCTGCTGCTCCCTTTCTCTACTCGGCGTCCTCCTCCTGTCAGGGGACGCCCTCGACTGGCGGTGGCGGTGGCGGTGGATCCTGTCATCACCACCATCGTCAACATCTCCATAGTTTCCATCATCAGTGTAATCCTGTCCTTTCCTCTTCTCTTTGCCTTCACTATTGGAAGTCTCGTTATCGAAGTCATAGCTCCTCTTGGAACCGGAATATTTCCGGCCACGCTGAGTGCTGCCCAGATCTGCTTTTCCGGTGGAGGAGCTCCGGCTGAGGCGGCCGCACTGTATAAGAATGGCTTCGACCTCCTCTTTGGTACAGCTTGAAGCCCTCACAACCGCTGCTCCCCCATTTATCAAATTCTCCGTTTCGCCGTTTACAGTGCTCTTAGCAACATCCGATGCGGCCTCGGATTCAGAATCGGGCTTGGGATGTGATTTGGGTTTTTCTTCCTCAGAGTTGGAGTTGGAGTTGGGGTCGACATCGTGGCTCTTGCGATGCTTGATGATGAAGATCTCCTTCTTCACAGTGGCTTCTTGGGCCTTTTTCTTGTCTGGTTCTTGGGTGGGAATTTTCTCTGGAAGCTCGTTGGTGGTAGAACAAATGGTGGTTTTCTTGCTCAAACAGCAACCCATCTGGGGAGAGAAAGAGAGGGGGGGGGGGGTTCAAATTGCAGAGAGAAGAAAGTCAAGGAATGGAAGATGATAAGGTGAAGGGGAAAGATGGAAAATTTTGAATGGTGGAAAAGGGAGGGTTCACGGTCCAAGAAACCCCTTTTTTGTCTGGTTTAAATTGTGTGGCTTTCTTTCAGAGAGAGAGAGAGAGGGAGAGAGAGATTCAAATTTTGAGGAGAGGGCGGGGGGTGAGTTGGGCAATAGAATAGAGCCGTTAAGAGGCTTTGTATGTTTAAGTTTATTAATGGTAACAACAGATAAAAAGATGATGATGTCAGATGCAGCAAAGTTGTTTGACTGTTTCTGGTTTTCCCCCACCCACTTCCTGTTTTATAAGTTGGGCATCTTTTAAGAATTTTGAACTTCGTCTTAACGGTCATATCTCAATCTGTACTGTTCTACTATTTCTCATTTTCTTATTATCTATATCGTGTTTGTTTGAAAAAAGAATAGGAAAAGATTCGAAGGCCCACTTCACTTCACTTCACTTCACTTCACTTGTTCTCCCTCTTATTTCTTAATATTCTCCCTGTGCCCTATAACATAACTCCTTCAATTATAACATCTAATTAGATTTAAATTCATATAAATAAATGTATATATAATTCTATCACAGTATAACATAAGGTATGAGTGGCCGCCACCTTATTAATATTTAATACATATTTTAAGTACCTTGTTCATATTTTTTTTTATAAATATTTTTTAACTGCTAATAAAACATTTTTGAATGGTTTTATAAAAACAAAGATTTAATTAGGTTAATTTTTTAAAAAAATAAGATTCCTTACTAATACGGTAATACCAAGTATGATTCAATTATTACAACTTCCATAACCATAGAGTGTACTTTTTATACATCCTTGTAATGTGTTTATTGCTATTTGCCAACATTTATTAACATCTAATCTATATGCGTACAGCAAATCAACCCGCATTACACAAACAGAGCCCAACAGAACACCCAAGGGATCCAACCCACACGGGTTTGGCCCGTTGTCTTGATTTAAAATTTAAAAAACAATTTTAATAAATACAATAAAAATTAATAACTTGAATATTTCCCCATATTATTTTTATATTGACAACTGAAAAACTTAGAAAATGCATGCAAACTATAATTTTCAAATATAATATTCAAAATTATAAATGATATACTAAAATAATGTATATGCAAAATTATCCCTCAACATATTATAATAATATATTTTTAAAATATTTTTAATTAGGCTTTGGGGCCCTCTGACTACCATGGCCCAACACTATTCATAGCATGACCCATTTGATGGTCCTAATCTCCACTTAAACCCGTGAACTTAATGGTGTAAGACCTCCAAGAAATGAAACCAACACCTCAAACTCACAACATGAATAACTACCAGCTAATTACTCTTTCATCACTCTTTCAAATTTTACAACTGGTTCTTTGGTAACGACCCCACAAGAGGAGGGATATTTAAGTAAATAGAATTTTAGATGCCACCAATTGCAAGCTAGTTCAATTATAGTATAGATAACTTAATGATATATGTCATTGACGCCTATATTTCAATAGGCAACAAAAGGAATGTCTCTTCGACATACTGAAACAACTTGTAGAAAGGCACTGAGGTCAGAGATCTTCTGTCTACTTAGCAGCGTTAACAGCAATCAGAAGTGCAAAAAGATGGTTATCTTTTTTAAAAAAAAAGGCAAAAAAGGATAGAAACTTGTAGAAAGATAATGGAGAGGTGACTTCCGGCGTAAGTTGAGGATGGCAAGGCAAGTACAAATGGGTGAAGCAGCCATTCTTTTATTTAAGAAGAAGGTTGATCCCGCATGAAATGGTGCAGATCACAAGCCCAAAAAGTGCCAAGAAAGCAAATTTCCTGCAAATATACAAAGAGAATTCGGTAAGCTTACGTTTAGAGAGATGAGTTTCAAATAATGTCATTTGACATGTATAATTTGAAATAACACCACTTTTGGAGTTGTGTCAAATTCTTTTATTTTTGTGGGCCTGGATACAAGGGTGGATTTGGACTAAACCTAAATGCTTTCACCATAAATGCATCTAAATAATGAATTTGGAGTCTCAAATTCCAAATCCGAAATTCAAGATAAGAGAGTCAAATGATACAGTTCACATCTTTTTTAACTTGCTAAAATAATAAAGATAGTTGCTAACCTTACCTAATGAATTAAAACTTGAGATTTTTGTTGTTAAATAAAGGTAAATAGTACAAAGTAACTTTGCGTAGAAGCCCTCTTAATTCTCTGTCATGAGCTCTTTTTAATGTATGATCATTGGTCCCGTCCGTCATCAAAAGTCCATAGCACAAACAGGGTAAATTGAATAGGACACAAGCCAAAAGGTGCTTGTTCTACTGCTATTACATCTTGAACTTCTAAAAAACAAAAATGATATTAGCTGTAGATTTAAGTTAATTTGTCTTTATAAATTCATAAAAATTGTTCATCTTGTAAGTCTCTCTTAGTTCCCAAATAACCCTAGCTCTGCTGTTTTCTTTCATCATCTATGAAATCAACCAAGAAAAGTGCATTTTCGTTTGCTTTCCCAAGTTGTAAACAATGCATAGCCTAGGCTATTTGATTTTGTATCTTCCATTTGCAAACCTCTACTAGTATGATCAAACCACAGTAATAATCTGTAGGACCAGAAACAAAATGGGAGTTTGATGTGTAATTACCCGCCGCCATGCCGGTTCTGGGGATCGCCGGTGGAGTAGCCAATGAAATAGAAGTAGCGGGAGACGATATAAACAAGTCCAAGGGAAGCACAAACCAGAGGATGCCTAATGCCTCCCAGAATCATCAACATGAAGAAGATGGGCATCATCTCCAGTGAGTTCTGGTGTCCTCTCTGCCACCAACCAATCACAATCACCAAGTCATTCCCATGAATCAAAACAACACACACACACACACACACACACACACACACTATTCCCAATCAGATACTAAACAAACACTGCCACCTAATGTAAAATGGCAATTAAATGATAACAAAATGATACCTGGATGCAGTTGAAGAGCTTGGCATCTTTGTTTTCAGATTCTGAGGCATAAAGGGTGGGGTAAGGAACCTTGTACCTGTAAAAATTTTACACAAAATCAACAACACAAAACCTAGCTACACCCTGAACGCATTTCCATAAATAACCCAGAAAAATACATGGCCCTCTCCAGCTAGGACTTCAAAGACGACTCATTTGTTTCAATATGTTGAGAACATAAATAATAACATAAAAAGATGAAGTAACCTCTCTTTACAAGCTTGGGTTTCTAGAGGAGATGGTGGTTAACTATTTAACACGATATTAGAGTAGACAAAGATCTTGAGTAGATTAAATAGTTACACGTGTTTGGACGTATTATGCATCGAAATTTGACTACTCTACAAGGTTGAACTTTTGCATGATATGGTGATTAACAATTACAGATAAGACCAGATAAATCCAAAATGATTCCAATCATTGTTCTTTAAATTTGTGTAGAAACACCTACATTTTCTTTTTTGCTAAAAAACACCGTCATGTTAACAATATATACATACAAATATGTGTTTACTAATACTAAAAATGATTATCATACAAAACAAACATTATACGTGATGTGGAACATCTTGCAAGTGTCTATTTGGTCCAAATAGACAAGCAAAAGCCAGTCGGAAAGAGTCTGAAAGAAGCCCGATGAGCCCTTTCAATTTTAGGGTTTTTTATGTTTCCTACTTCAACTAGGATTTGGTTTTCTATGTTTCCCACTTCAATTAGGATTTGACTTTTTGTTTTCTTTTCCTAATTCAACTAGGATTTCCTTTTCTTGGTGAATTAAGGTTTGACTTTTTTTTTTTTGGATGCTTGCCATATGTTGTTGTTGGGTAGACCTTGGCTGATGTGGATGCTCAGCATTCTAGGAGGAATAATGCGTATAGGTTCGAGAATGGAGGAGTAAAATACACATTGCTACCACTTCGTCCTAAAACTTCTAAAGTGGAGGGACGAATCTTCCTTACCATCGCCCATTCTGAGCAAGAGATGGAGGAAGACATCAAAGAGTCCAAGGTGGTGCATATAGCTATTGCGAAACAAGTTTTGTTGAATGGAATAGAGCAGGAACTAGTCGAGTATTTTGAACTGGTGAAAGCATTGTTGAAGGAGAGGAGTTTAAAGTAATGCCAGATGACCTACCTGATCTACCACTGATGCACGATATTCAATATCACATCTATCTGATTCCTGGCGCTAGTTTGCCTCTCTCTCTCTCTCTCTCTCTCCCCTTCTTCTTCTAAATTCGGTTTCATCCTCAGTTTCAACATGAAACTTGTTAACATGGCTTCCTACGTTGTCAATATGATAACGGAAACCATCTGCTCTATGTAAGTCTCTCTCTCTCTCTCTCTCTCCTTCTAAATTCGGTTTCATCCTCAGTTCCAACACGAAACTGGTTAACATGGCTTCCTACGTTGTCAATATGATACCGGAAACCACTGCTCTATGTAAGTTACTTAAAAAATTCATATAAAAACCAAAAAGGCTCCTTCAAAAGTAGTTTCAATCTCATAAAAAAGAATTCATTGTTGGAAGAATTAAGCAAGAATTATCGAAAAGTTTGCTGGCGCTCAGAGAGGTCGTGAAATTCGTTTTTATATCAAAACGGAAACAATATGTTCTCTCAACATTCTACCTACAGCCCCTAACTATTTCGAAAACCAAACTCGGAATATAAACTTCAAATCCTAACCGCAGAGAACCTCTTCAAAACCTTGCGAAAAGAGGACTTTCCCTAAATTTGAAAATTTCCACACCCTCAAGACTCAGTTTCAAAAACAACGGAAATGAAGAACGATAAACACAGGTGCTCAATTTTATCGTCCAATACGGAAGCGATCGAAGAGTGAATTACGCAACACAAGTGATGCAGAGAGATTTACATACTTCTTCCGGGCTTGACCGACTCGGATAGCCATCCAGAAATTGAGGAAGTAGTAGAGGACGAGAGCCAGCACCACGTAGCCGTACTCCTTAGGCAACATCTCCGCTCCGGCCATCTCTCTCTCTCTCTCTCTCTCTCCTTCTTCTATGGGATGGGATGATGAATGAGGGATTTTACAGTTTGACTTGAAGCGGCCAGCGGGGCGAGGCGTGGGGAATCATTTCTGAACGGCCATTGTATCGGTCAAATATGGAAAATGTTATTGTTTAGTTTATTCTTATATATATTTTTTCCATTTTCTATTTAAATATAAGTTTGTATTTTAGAAACATCTTTTCCCTTATATCAACTTTGATCTTATGAAATTTTATTTTTAATAATTTTAGAATTATTTTTCATTGTCAAATTTGGGTCTACCAGAGACTTTGTAGTATTTACCGTTCAAGATAAAAGCTCTCAAAATATTTAAGGTTTAGGCCAAATGTAAGGTTTGTTAGAGTCGAATACTCTCTTTTAATTGTACTCTATTTATATTTTAATACTTCACTCATTACGACAAATAAAAATGGGTGAGTTTTATATAAAGACATATGGGTAATTTGGCCTTATCTATAAAACGTTGGATAAATTTATTTGAGAGAAGATATAAAATAAATTTATTTGAAAAAATGAGATAAGAAGTCATATGAAGACTTTTTTTGAAGAAAGTCAAATAAATTTAACAAACACGTTGAAAAGGACAAACATCCGAAATGCTTCTTATATTTGATTTTTTTTTCATATATTAGTTAATAAATACTACTTAAAGAAAAAAAAAAAAGGTCAGGAGAGTTTTTTAAAAAGATGCTGCCAAACAAACAAACACACACTTTATCAATGCAAACAAACAGAACTATTTTGTCATTCTTTTTCTCTTTTAACAAATTTCGATCTTGTGTGGATTGGATTGAAGAATATTTCAACATTACGCAGAGTGCCACTTCCTTTTGGCTTGCTTGTAAGATTGAGAAATAATGTGCTTTGAAGTTTAAAGAAGAAAAGAATCCTCAAACTCAAATCCAAACAATCCCATCCCTGTCGTAATTTAATTAGTTTATGTACGAAATGCTTGTTGTTGAGTTCGCTTACTTTACTGAATGTACAAAACAAAACAGTAAAGACTTCCAAAAAGCTTCTCTTTGTCACTATTTTGCTTCTTCTCAAGATAACTATTGTTTGGTTTCCTCTTTATTTTCTTCTCTTTCATATGCGTCTCCAGAGGGGAGAGAGAGTTTTTCGTTCTATTTTATGTAAGAATCGTCCATCAGACCGAAATGATTTCTTATACATTCTTCTCATCCTTCCAATAAATCATATACATAAGGCCACAAGTCGCCAGCAATATGATTGAGAAATGAATTTAAACATTCACAAATTTCAGCTTTTATTAAACTACACATTTTCTTAAACGAAATTAAACTTCGGTTAAAGGTGCAGTAGCAGCAAAAATAATTTTCCTTTCCTTCTCCCTCCATATAAATGTTTGATAATTCATTTTCCTGTAAAACTATTAACTATAATATGCTTCGTATTCAATTTTCAGAATCAATTCTAACCAAACAAAATTATATATATATATATATATATTTAACTAATTCATTTTTAAGTAATAAAAATGATCTATTATCCACGCCAGACAACATGTGTCGCTGGCATACAAGGGGGAGTGAGTGGAGCCAATGCCAGGATGCACGCCCTTAAGTTTGCCAACGTCGAGCAAGCGGTAAGCAACATAACATTTCATTATTAAATATATTTATATTATTTAATCATCAAATGTGACGACAAATTCTTTATTTTTATCTAACGGTTTCTTCACCTTTTGTTTTCGTATTTTTAAAAACAAACGACATTATCTAACGATATATTCATTTTTTTAAAATTAAAAAAAAAAGATAAAAATCTATCAGCAAACTCCCAACGAGCCCTCAATGTCTAACGGACAATAAATGAGTGATCATATTTGTAGGGACAAAAAGATGTATCTTGCAGTTGCAACAAAGTAAGAGGAGCTGTGAATTTAATAGGTCCAAGAAACAAGGAAGTTATTAAACACTAATGGACATGGACATTCAAGGGACTATGTTTTCATGTACCTGCAATTCCCCACCCAATATAGCCAAACTTAAAATCACTAGTAAGTGCAAAATCAAATAAATGGCGTGATAAATGCTTTCTACATTTTGGGCAAGAACAATTAAAAGTATGTACACACAGAAAACAAAGTAACAAAGTGAGTGACAGGCAAATAGTTCACCTTCCAGGCATGTAGAGAAGGCAACAAATTGGACTGGGATGTAAATGTGAAGAACACAGAACTATATTGCTTTTGAAAGAGTCAAAAATCTAGAAAATTATACAGTTGGTTGTATGTCACAGTAAGAAAGAAAATTGGTATTCTAGACAAAAAATAAAAAAAAAACAAAAAACAGAAAGCTTTGATGGGGGTAAAAAGAAACCTTTCTGTCGTACTTTACCTGCGGGATCAGTATGCTGCGCAATCATCTGTTAGAACAAGGTGTCAGATATCTTGTAAACCATGTTTGTAAGAGTTCATCGCAATCTGAGTTTGTATGCCGCCTCTACAAAATTTTTAATGCGCCTCAATGAAAGAATTGCTACGGTTGTAACAACTTTCGCTCTGTAAAATAAGAACTTTCCATCCAGGGAGTTTGCTGAAGAAACTAAAGCAAACTCAAAAGAACTGGACCATGAAAAATCAGGTACTATCGCTGTACATCTATTCCTAATCATCACCATCCATCTCCTCATCCTGTTCCGATGATGGAGGTGTACCGGTCGTGCTGCTTTCATCCTCCGGTTCAAGCTGCTCTTCCAAATCCGTCTCATTTTCTTGTAGTTCACTCTCATTAGTGCTGTTCTTCTGATAGCGAAGGGTAGTGGTAGAATGCTCCAGTCCTTTGGGGCACTCCTCGCGCCCTTCATAAGATAACAAGGCAGGAACACGGATGGGGTTGAGAATTCTGCAGGAGCATTCAGGAATGGGGTGTGAAAGAAACGATGACGGTTTTGATATACGAAATTCCCTTTCAAGGCCTTCCTCACGCAGGCTCTTGGTCAGATGCTCTCGCACTGAAAGCGTCCAATTATGTTTTGGATGGTAAAGATTGTCTCGGGTACCATTCAAGAGCTCAGCAAGATATTTCCTGCTTTGAGTTCAAGATAGCGTGATTAAAGATGGGAAATTAAAACAATCTCGAAAATCAAAGTAAAAGAGAAAAAAAAATATACTGATGAAGAAAAAGCGTGCCTACTCAAGCACACAGCATTTTCGCTTTTGTACATTCAGCCATTCAATTATCTTGAGAGGACAGGGCATAATTCCGTTGTATCCGTACAAATAAAATTAAGGATTATGAAAGCATATTAATCTGCGTTGTTGTGAGCTAACAAATCCACCATTCCATGAGAAACCGAAACTGAACTCAAAATAATCAAATAGAATTTCTGATCATTTTTACCTGTCTGGCCGATATGTTCTGGCCGATGCCATCTCATAAAGACGATGTCCCATGACCAAGCCTGAAAAATCTGGCCATCCACTTCCATCGTTGTTGAAACCAGGAAAGAAAGCATCTGCTTCCACTGAAACAATATAATCAAGAGCAGCCCATAACAACCTGTGTGCTTGCCTCCTCAAATCCGCCAGTGAAGGGTCTGGTTCAAAATCATTCTCTGCAACCCAAGCATACCATCCTTCCTTTTCATGCTGATAAATGGGCCTACCAGGAGGTGGAGGAAGAGGCCGGGGTCGTGGGCCTGCTTTATTCCATTCTTCTTTTAGCTGTTCTGCCCTTTTGGCTGGAGGAGGCTTGAAAAGATCCTCAGGAAGTGGAGTTTCAGGTCCAATTAAGTTGATTAGCTCCTGCTTGCTACATAAAGAAGTACGATCTACTAAGTTGGTGTACAGTGCACGTAAAGGTATAAGAATCCTTTGACCACCAAAGGTTTCAGAGCCTGCCAAGTATATTCTCATTTTAGGAGGGTAACCCATGGCCCGAAGGAGAAGCCCTACCTACAAAAATGAAAAAGGAATAAGAAGATAATCGTTGTACATAATAGAAGCTCATATTACATATGCACTAAACATATTCCAGTCAAAAGTTCAGTCAGTTAAACCAATTACCCATCAGATATTGTTGCAACTTTAATTCTTCCTTATTCGATAACTAGCGTATTGATTCAAATGTTTGGGATGAAACAAGAGTCAAAGGAAAGTGATATAATGCATTAATTATACTGCAAATTCAGAGCCAAGGGATGTTTGCAGTGACTGGTAAACCCAGAGCAATTCAATGGAACGGAAAGGGTTGATATAAACAGCTAAGATGACATAAATTTACTGAGCATGGTCAGAAGGGAAAAAGCTCCCATATCCTCCAACAAGGTTAGGCATAAAGTGCAAATAAGTTGACCTCTCACAGTATTGAAAACTCATCTGAAGTTACCATGCACTTTACATAAAAAATGAGGAGCCTGCTGCCCAGATACCATTCAATATTACACCCCTCAAGGGTATTGCATCCTAATTTTACGAACCTCAAACCGTAGCTTTGTAAAACTGTATGCTATACATTTGCTTCTATGGTATCAGTAGATCAGAGAAGTTTAGTAGTGTATAGATGAAGTTGCTAATGACAAAAGCAATCTTAATAGCATTTTCAGCTCACTTCAAGCCATAATCAAGCATGGAAATCATTTTCTGTTGGAACATTAGGACCAAGTTTCATAGTTTGCAGTCTTTATCTCGTTCAAATGCACACACACACAAAAAAAAAAAGAAATCTCTAATGCCAACGAGTTCCCCTCTGGTATAAGTAACTACCTTATCATCTACATCAATCAACATCGCATGCTAAGATATTGGACATGAAAAAGAACCAGAACCAGTATACCCTGTGGAACAATAAGAAAGAAATTTGTAATTCCTGTGCTTGCTTTGATTTCAGCTTCCTTAAAGCAATCTGGTTGGGTGCAAGAATGCATAAAATTGCAAACACATGCAATGAAAATATAAGACATTTCATTCAGTAAAAATGGAAAAAATACAAACATTTCAAAAAATGCCATCAGATTATTCAAGTTATATAGCGACAATAAAATTTCATATTAATCAGTAGGAAAGCAATCATGAAGCAGGATACCTCCTCAGGCATGAGGGGGCATGAACCATTGCCTTTCCGAACATGTGAATCAACACTTAGTTCTTCCTTTACAATTCCTTGTTTAATCATCTGTGCCCTTCGGTATTGTATAAGTTCAGTATGAACATCCTGGAGGAATAAAAATCACACACATAGTTAGACACAGAAGAATAGAATATAGTACAACAGTAACAAGCAAATGAATATACAGTTAGTCATATTGGCAAAAGTAGAAGTTTTCTAGCAAACTCTTCAGATATAAAGATGAATGAAGTCTCCCACAAGCTATAAATATTAAAGATGATCCTTCTATTAATTTGATACTTAACACATTCATCTTTTACTTTTATATAATGTTTTTTTGACAGATTCTTGCACTACTACCAAAAGTTTTTCTTTTTCACAATTTTGCAGATGGAGTATTTTTTTGTGTGGATGTAACAGAAACCGTAAATTGTTAGCACTTCATACAGAACTACATTCTAAGGCTACGAAGATAAAAAAAATATTCCACTCTAATAGCATATATTGGCTTTGCAACATATAATTTTTGCTGCAACAAACAGGCTAAGTCAACATGGCAAGATGATTAGCATAAGTAGGGTTTGGTAGCTACCTGAAAAAGCTCAGCACAGCCATGATATGCTAAGTTATCTCTTGTGAGGCCAGTATGGAAAGCAAGGTAAGGTTGTCCAGAAGCTCGTAACCTGAGGATAAAAAGTTAATTGCTTGAGGCCCATCTGACCATAATGTATGCTTAAAGGAAAAAACTACTCTCCTTTCCAACTTAGCAAATTTGAACCAGCAGAAGGAACATGGAGGCATACTCAAAGCTGAATCTGGTACAAAATACTGGATAGGAAAATCTAATTTGGGTGCCTGTCAGGCCGTGCCCCCAGGCCCACCGCAATTAGGTTCAAACTTATGTAAGAATGCAAGTCAATAGTCAACAGACTGATAAAGATCTCATTCCCCAAAACTCATGCCACAGATCAAGATAAAAAAGTACACGTGCTGATTCATTAGGTGTTTTGATTTAATGAGAAAGAAAAATAGTAAATTTGGTTCAATGATGATGACTAAAACAATTGTAAAAATTCTTATGTTCATCAAAATTTTAATCGAGTGACATGTTCAATATAATTGAGTATGTGAAGAATCAACAAAGATTTCAAGAAAAAATTAATCAAGTAAACCATAAGAGTAATCGAGTAATGCTCAGAGTATTTCAAAAATAATCGATTACATATGTAAGAATAATCAAGTAAACATAGGAAGTATTCGACTAACAAAACCCTTGTACTTGAGTGTGTGATACAATTTTCTATCATCTTAAAATTAATTGAGTAAGGTGTTTTTGTAATCGAGTAATAATCAGTTGTACTCGAATGAATTGCTTTGTAATCAAGTAATCTTAACTTAAAGTTTTTGGGCATCTTTTTACTCAAGTGAAGTATTTTTTGTAATCATGTTCTTTTTGTACTCAAGTAGATATCCTTTGTAATCGAGTAAACATAGGTTGAAAATAGGCTATGTCTCTAGACTTAAGATTTAATCGAGTAATAATCTTTGTACTCGAGTAAGAAACATAATTAATCGAATAAACATTGTTTTTTAATCGAGTAGATAATGCATTTTTCTGTGGCTTGCAAATAATCAAGTAATGGTATCCTCATACTCGAGTAAGCATGAAATATAATCGATTACATAATACATTTAATTGAGTAAGGATCAAACTTAGTCGAATAATGTTAATATATACTCAAGTAATTCTTGTTAGATTTCAAAAATATAGCCATTACATTGCATTCAATGAAGTTAGTTTCTACTTTTCAGTGCATTAAGTGCTCTTCAGACAACTTGCGCATACTTTATGAATTGTTAACAGTTGTTTAAAGTTTGTAGAGACAAAAAATGATAGTTGTGACTCAAAAAAACATTCCAATTGTTTAATGCAAAGTCAACAACATTCAAGACAGGAAGCCTATAAATAGGAGGAGTTTGAAGAAAAAGTTTACAAGAACATACAAGCATTCTGAGCTCAACTTCTCACAAGTCTTCACGATAAAATCTTTCTGATCTTTTAAGAGAGAGTGATTTACATTCCATATTCTGTAACTCTCTTTCAAGAGAAATTTTTGTTCCTATTGTAACATCTTTATATTTTCTCTTAATAAATCCTCTCACATTATTTGTGAAATTTGTAAAGGTTAAGCCTGAACCTTAAAAGGCATTGGTTGTGGCTAAGCCAAATATTGAAAAGCCAACTTGTAAAGGTTAAGTAGCTGAGCCTGCTTAAAAGCTACAAAGGTAAAGGTAAAAATTGTGTTTGCCAAAATCCTTGGTGAGGAATCGAGGTAGTGGACTAAGCCTTAAACTTGAACCCCTTTAAATCTGTTGTGTTGCATTTTTACATTTTTACTCTACTTCTGTTTATTTGAAGTTTTTAAAAAGGGTGAAAAAGGCTTAATCCACCCCCCCCCCCCCTCTTAAGCTAACTATTTCATCAACATGCTCCAACCAAAAGATAACGACAATGTCACTTCTTGTTTAAAATTGTCAGACATAACATTGATTGGATTAGCTACCAGGGAAATGGCAGCAGTGAGCTACTAATCTAATCAAGCCTATAATCATGTCCAACCAGATCATGCAATTCAATCTTAATGCTTTCTTGCCACCCCCCACCCCCCTCTTCTCCTAAGCCTTGTGTTAGGTAGCCTACAGTTAGTGTAGAACTCATTAGACCAAACATCATGAATTCTTTGTATACCATGTGACTACCTTAAGGTAAGTGAACTGTGACATCACATACAATATATTCATGCCTCAGCTAAAACTAAAGCAAAGTTATCACACAAGCGACTTGTGCTACAGTTTCTCTTCTGCATGATTACTTGAAACAAGTCAGTTCAGAGGTTCATTTATTGACATATTTGAACATTAGATATAAGGTTCTACCTTTTATGTTGGGATGGATAGTATTGCCCTAAAACATGAACAACAACATACCAAGTTTTCATCTCATCATGTAGGGTCTGTTACATGAATTCTAGCTTGCCAGTCATTTCTACTTGTGGCCTTTTTTTCTATAAAGCCTTTATAACTCATATCTTAACTAAAGATCTCCAACCAAGTTATTCTTGGTCTTCCTCCATCTTCTTTGCAAGATACTTGTTTCACTCCATCCACTCTCCTCATGGGAGCTTCTATTGGTTTTCTTCTCACATGACCAAACCATTTTTAATTGTGTCTCATATGTTTTATCTTTAACAAGAGCAACTTGGGACGGCGAAAATTTCAGTTGACAGAAATTAAAGAAATATTTTTTCCGTCACATAATGGTGAAATAAAACATCATTAGAAGATCAATAACATTATGCAAGTTTTGCATGTAAAATGAGAAACTCCAAGTAGAGGATTCGACTAAAAGATCATGTACGCAATTGGATTCACTTGCCTTTCCACCATCAGGTGCCCAAGTGCTGAAATTTCTGGGCGAAATTGAAGAGCATGAAATGCAACCCGACATCTGAGCCTTTGATACTCAGCCAAACTTGGGGGGAGAATGGGCTAGTAGGAAAAAGAAAAGTCCGATGAAAATATCACAATCATGGTAATAATCAATAATAAAGAAAATAAAAATGGTTTACCCGTGACGAATGCTCATCATAAGAGGTAAAAGGAAAGATACTAAAAAACTAAAATTCTATTGTCTGGATCAGCAAAAAGATCTTGAAAGATGATAAAATCAAATGACAATATCTAACAGAGCACTAAAAGAAAATATAAGCTACTATGATTCCTGCAGTCATGGTTCCCTACAATCACTTGCCAATGGATACAAGCTTACTGTAGATGTTCCTAACTATAAAGATACAAATAGAGATCTGAGATCTGACAGACATGCCCACCAAAAATCAATACTTCACCCACTCTTTTGACATTTGTAGGAAATACCACAAAATCCAACAGACAATGCCATATTTAAGTAAATCCGTGTACAGTAGAATTTGCAAGCATTTTTTTTTTTATAAGAAACATAGATGAGTTTATAATTTTATTCATTAACATTCAACAATCTGGTAGGATTTCTGCATCATGTCTAATATATATAAATATGGGTATAAGTGCTATTCAACTAGTACAAGTAAATATATTAATCCTAATTAAGACATACATACATATGAATGTAGAGTGTGATAGAAGGAATGCAACGTGAGTAATTCAACAATCCAGGAGTAATAAAACAACTACATAAAGCCAAGCATACACACTTACATGTAAAACATTGCTCAAACAGGAGTAAAGCTTTATATAGATAAGACCATAGACAGTTGAGATTTGTTCAAGTTGGAATGTAAATAAATGAATCATAGTGAAAACAATATTAACAAACCCTAATCTCTTGAGCTCTTACTCCCTCTCTGCCTGTAATATATGCAGCAGAGGTTTCCTTCTCAATCTCCATCAGAGACTCTACTCCCACCATCAATAGCGCCACCACACACACAAGCAAACAAAGGAAAAAGAAAAAGAAATGTACCAGTAGGCAGCCTCCATTATGCAGCACTAATCCAACAACCTTTCCTTCCTTTAACTTTGGCAAGACCTCCTTAATATAAAAAGTTGGAGAAGCTGAACTTTTTGGCTTAAAGCTTGCGAACTGTTTACGCTTCCTAGCCTCTTTCAACTTTGGGGGCAAGCTCTTTACAACTGTTACATCATTTTTAAGAGCTTCTATGAACTTCTCCTCATCATAGAGATATGAAAAGCTCTTGAACTTGGAACTGCACAGAATTTTCAGTTATAAATCTAATCAAGGCATGAAAAAGCAAAATTGAATCTTGGTAATTGCTGCTTCAAAATACAAAATGTGAATAAACCTGATGCCTTTAGAACGAGTACTTTCTTGAATCTCTGGAATGACAAGTGTGGCATTTAGAAGCCTGGAGATGGTAACAAGATCACAAATCTAACAAATTGGATTACGAATTTTTAGTTAGAACAACACTATGATATAAAATGCCAAAGAAGTGAACAATAACAAGCAACATACCGAACTTCGAATCTTCTCAAATCCACCAAAAACTTTGGCATATATGAAACCATTATTCTCCTCAGATGGAGCAGCTACATGAAAAGCAAATAAATGTAAGATTAAGAATGGTATAACACCCCCCCCCCACCCCCCCACCCCCCCCCCCCCAAAAAAAAAAAAAAAGAATGGTATAACCAAACTTCAAAAGCAAGCCAATATCCTGTCCCACTTACAGAAGGATATAGGGAGGGGGAAGCTTAACAAATAATCTGATAACTATCAAGGGGAAAAGAAATTGCAGGTTGTCATATATTGCTTCATTTACAGCAATTTTTTCAGCTCTTTCCTATTGTTTTTAAGGCCTCGTATTTCCTTTCGTTTATACATAAGTTTGTCTGAAACTTGGCCAGGAAAGGTGCTTTAAACAAGATCTTTACACAGGATCTATGAAATATTTTTGAACATTCCCATGAACATGTCTTATCATTCATAGTTTTTCTAGAATTGGTTACTTTTGAGGATACTAGCGTCCATATTAAGAATATGCGTGCCCATAACCTTAAAACAAATTAGATTCACATTACAACATATCAAGCCTTACTCTCCCTAACTAGGGTTGATTACATGAAATCTAGCTCGTCAATCATAAAAGATTGGCAACATATATAAAAATATATATTCTCCTTTTATTACTTTTTAAAATAAGTGAAAAGAATTTTTGTTCGCACTTCTCTCCCACTATGTAACATGTAAAAAATAATTTGTTTTAAGGAGAAAATTTAGGTTCTCTATCCCGTAGAAACTAGGAAGATTTATCTCCTAGAAAATAGGAATAAATCAAACTTCAAAACTGAACAAAACTTAACTTTAGAATTATCTATCTGATCTAAACTTTAAACGTGCACTCTTCTTTTATTCTCGGCCTCTATCCATCTATCATACTCCCTTTTTAAACTTTGAATCTTTTAATCTCGTCCAACAGTTTTATATTCTTACACAGATTTCTTAACATCAGTTTAACAGAGGGGAGATCAGTGTAATTCCCAAAATGCAGTGGGTACATGCTATAATTTAGTGAAACCTCAGGGGTGTTGATTGTAATTTACTCTTTTCCATTTTCTATAAGTTAGACAAAAGAGGACATAAACCACAAAATAAAACTATGATGTGAGAGGTTTTAACTAGTATTGCTGAGAGAAATTTTGACCAGTCTTACATTGGATAAAAATCTAAGAAGCCATATTTAACAACTTCGGCAGAATATTATTCCCATATATCTAGTAAAAGGCTACAGTACAGGCCTAAAATAAATATTTGACAAATAACAATAACCATAAAAATAAACCTGCTGGGTGGCAATGGTATTTTCATTTTAGTTTCTTTTTTTTTTTTTTTGGGTAAACCTGATTAACAGAAAGTTGTTCATCTCAGTCAAGAGTAATTGATTATAAGTAAACAAAAATTATGGTGCCTATGAGTTAGCCAAAGTCTGCAGGAAAAGGCACAAAACATTTAAACAAATATATTATAGAATCCTATGATCAAATCTCAATTGTCCCATTCTTGTAGTGATCCTGATTAAAATTTGAACTTGAATGCAGATAAATGCATGAATCTACACATTACCAGGATATGTACTTCGAGGTGTGGCATATGGCTGCAAGGACTCTAAAGAAATCACATTTCTCCACACCTTACTGTTACTAGTTCCCTGTAGCAATTCAAGATGAAAAGAAAATAATCCATACATGAGGAAGATGAATTCAATGTGAAACCAAGTTATCACAAAAGCTGACAAAAACACAACACAATAAGAAAAACTAATATCTTTTCTACTTGTCTCCCATCAACATTTATATTTAAATCCTCACCTGTCCCCCATCGACATTTATATTTAAATCCTCATTAAACCCAGCGGCTGCACTGTACGGTACTAGATCGGCACTTGAATACTTGGCAAGAAGTAGGTGAACCAGCAAAGATAGAAAAGACAAAACTAGTCCTCCAAGGGCAGCCCATTTTATTTTGGATTTGAAGATCATCTTGATTCACACCAAGGCATTCAAGAAAGCTTCATGGATCATCTCAGTGCTATTAAGAAATAGATTGCATGTAGCCACCATAAAACTGAAATGCAATACCCATAACATTAGATTCTAAGTGATGTCATCTGATGCAGATATGAACCTGCTCTAAAGCAAAATTTCTAGAAGTCCATATCTGCAATAAGGACACCACCAAACAAATGTACTGATTAATCACATCAATAAGCACATAAGTTCTTGCATGTGCTGAATAAGGGAGTGTTTCATTTACCTAAAATACATCCATAAAAACATGTTTAGACTTTAGATTGTAGGAAATAAACTCCCTTCAGTAAGAAATAAAGAGATAGGAGGTTCCTCTTTCCTCAAAAAGAAAACACAAACTGCAGTTCTTTAGTTTGCTTGATTATTTTCCTATCGCATAGAGAGCTCCATGGTTAATTTTATAGCACAACCCTCTGCTCTAAAGCAAACATCAAAGAGGAAGCATGAATTTTATTATTATTTTTTTTCCATTACTTGAAGAAGCAAAACTTGGAGATTTTTCGAATAAACTAAATTACATAAATTAGACAATTTATAAGGACCTGAATGTTTTGCAATCCTCCTACGTATAAACATCTGAGAGGCATAGGGGCTGTACAACTTTAGAAGGTTCTTTCAATCCATATCCAAATCGTTTCGTCAAAAATAAAGAAATACATAGAAATTCTACTTTTGTAGCAACTTTCTTATTAAAATCAGTTACAATCACCATTCTGCTAGCAGTGAAGACAATTTCGTCAACTCAATTTGAAGGTTCGCGAAACAAATTCTCATCCAGAATAATACCGCGATGCATTCTAGCCAAAAACCATAAGAAATAACGACGATTGAGATTGAAAAAGAAGATAAAAGCACACAAATCATTTCAAGACATCCAAGGAAACAATCGATGGCAGACAACACTAAATCCAACAACACAAGACATGGATAAACATGCAGGATTTCTCACTCCAAATCGTAATCACATAAGAAACGGGCTAAGACAGAAAAACGAGAATAATAAATCATCAAACTGAGCCAGATCTTACCGTCAATTCAATACAACGGGGGAGTAAACCTGTTGAGACCTAAGCATTGAAATGTCAATGGAATTTGTTTAATGCAGGGCAGCAGCTGAGTCAGCAGAGAGACGGCGAAAGCGAGGTCCTCTCTCCCAAACTCGGACTCGGTGACTGTCGATCGAACTGGAGGGGAGGGGTTTCGTTTCAGTGGGGAATGCTGAAGCACGCTTGGAGACGACGTTTCAGTGTTTCTGAACTGTTTCCCATTTCGGAAACGGAAAAAATGGCCGGAATCTTTTCGGACTGTTTTTATAATTTACAAAATGTTCCAGGATCGTTTCGCAAATTAATAAAATGACCCAAAATGGGTTTCCGGTGATGAAGAGATTTCTTGATGATCAAATGAATCTCAGAGAGTTTTTCAATGCTCAATACTTCAATCAAGAAGAAAATCAAAATGATAACTGGAAGAAATAACAAAACCCTCGAGAATCTAGAACACTCGGTGTTTAAAAAATCATCAAAGACAAGGTTGTACTTGACATTTTAGGCTTGAGTCAAAATCTAAAAATGATTTCCTGAATCATAACGTATATTTAAATTTTATTTTTTTTAATAAAATATAAAAAAATAAATAAATATTTATACTATATCAAACATTCTTTCTCATTCAATTGATTCCCATCAATATTTTTTTCTTTTTATTTCTTGTCTAATTCATTAACATCAATGTGATGATTATTGTCATCATTTAATTCATCAACATTTTTACATTATTTATTGACATTATTATTCCAAATTTCTTGTTCATCTACCAAAATTTCACTTAGATTTTCATCTATTTATTCTCTCTATGTTATTTTGTTGCAATTGAAGTATTTAAACATATTAACGATTTGACATTGAACTAATGCTTATTCTTTTTGTTTTCTTTTTCTTTTTTGAGTTCTAGACATATGTTTAGGAGACATGATTTATGACTATTACTTAAACCTAACAGAAGCCAAAAGGAAAAAAAATATTATGACAATACCGGCACACTTAAGTAATAATAATGTTAAACTTAATTTCTATATCTAGACTTATAATAATAATAAGAAAAATAAAATGAATAAGACATTTTTAGACTCTAGTTCTAACTTCTAATAAGAAAACAATTGTCATCATGTCATGTATCATAAACAAATTAGAGCAACATAATAAAATTAAATTTGCTTTTACTAGATTCAGCAAACATCAATAAAATAGATATAAGCAAGCAAGCCAAATCTCTGAATGCATCGTAAACGAAACGAAATGAAAAAGCAACTAACCGCTAATTAAGAAGTCGGATAGAAAAAAAGTTGAAGCAGATCTGGAGACTAAAGTTAGAGGCTCTGAAAACCAGATCTGAAAAACTAAATCTAATGAGTGATAAGCCAATCGGCAATTGAGAGGCAACAAGTGACCAGAGACAGCAAGCGACGGAGGGCGAGCCGACGAAGGTGTGAAACTACGACGAAGCGAGAGAGAGGCAGCGAGCGACGGAAAGCGAGCAACCGACGAACTGAGCGATGAAAAGAGAGAGGTAGCGAGGGACGGTCGACGGAGCAAGCGACCAGCGAGCGAGAGGGCGAAGCTAGGATTGACAGAGCGAGAGAGAGGCTGGGCAGTGAGCGAAAGCGAGAGAGAGAGAAAGACAGAGGTAGGAGGTGGGCGGCTAGACAGTGGGCCCTTACAAAGAGGGAGGGTTCCTAATTTTATGGCCCCCAAATAATCAAATATTCATGGACCCTAAGGCAACTGTCTCATAAGCCTTATGAATGGTCTGGCCGATTCAAAGACATACATTTCCAAGATCTATAGAAACAAATCACCAAAAACTAACCAAGCACATGTAATTTCACAACATTTTCAATTACTTACTTTTGTGGAAGCTGCTCGATCAACTTAGCTGTAACGACTCATTCTCCCAATCAAGCCGTTACTCGGGAAATATCAGGATTTTTTTTTTTTTTTACATTCACAAGATTTATAAATTTTCTTTTTCCATCTAGTCAATCTTAAAAACCATAATCTTTGCATGCTCCAAAATCCCAAAATTCCCCAACCATACCCATTTAGCTAACAGGGATTAAAGACTGAAGCTAAGTAAGGCATTTCATGTGTATAGCGGAAATAATAGGATAAAAAACCTAATAAATTGTCATGCGTTACCTTGACATAGCATGTTCATACATAATTGTCTTGTGACTAAAATAAGACCAAATAAGGATTACATGTCAATCGTACAAAATGTAATAACAAAAGTAATTTAACATACTTGATTCTTTTCTTCAACTAACTAGTCACGTCTTTCTCTTCGCTACAAGCACTGGCTAGAAAGTTAAATGTTTTAGGGGCATAATCCAGGTTAGATGTTGAATCATTTAAGTGAATGGCATAAAATCAATTTTCATGAAATGTATGAGTGATTATGCATGGCATAAAATGGGCTCCACATGTCAACCTTGGGACATCACCTTGGCGTACTTAGTCCCTGGAAAGTAATTTAGCCATTGCCTATGGGAACTACCATTCCCACGCTTTCCATAAGAACGAACATCGCCTCATCCACAAGGAGACCCAAATCTCAACCTACCAGTCATAATAATGACATGATTCAAATATGATAATAACATGCAAATCATGTGCCATGCATATCAAAATATCATGTATAGTTAATGTATCACGTAATGATCAATATGCGTAAAATAATATAAATTTATAAATAATTAAGTCTCTCACAAGGTAAAACATTTGAAATGGAATACTGAAAATATAGGCAGGTCAATCACTAAATAAGGTAGTACCACTCACCTTACAAAAGATGATTTTGCCCTTAGTGTCGATTTGCCTCGAAATTAATGCAAAACTTCAAATTTCTTAACCAAATCACTCCATTTTTTCTCCGATCGTCTTATCTGGCGACAACGACTAGCGACTATCTCCGATCAACAATTCAACAACACTTTCTGACTCTTTTCGAGCTTTTGATCATAGTGGTGGCCTTCGATGGTTGAAACGACGGTCGTACACACCTCAAAATGGTCGATTACAGCTAGCTCCGGCGATCTTCACAATTTTCCAGCGAGCCCCAAAACTGCTTCAAAACACATTCAAAAATCACCAAAATTTCCAAAAATGTTCTCCACCACATGGGCAACAAAAGCCCTCCACCAAATTTCCCAAACGAACACCAAAACAACATTGATTTGCCCGTTTAAGTTTCTGCTCTGACGACCTTCAAATTTTTTTAGCTATGCTTAAAACCCACTCTAAACTGCTCCAAAATATTCCAAAATCTCCAGATTCACTCCCCACGACCCAAGGAACAATAACCCTTTTATCAAAAACAATAGATTCTTTCTCTAAACCCCTCAATCGAACTTGAATTTGTATAAACCCATTCGGCCGCGAGTTTGCTATTTCTAAGCGATTTCGGCCCCAAAATCCTTCGATTCTCGAGTTAATCATACCCTAAGATGCTAGATCTAGCCCATAATCACCTTGATTCGTCCTAAAAATTGAGAAAAATCCTTCAACATATCTGATTACATCTTCGGCCATATATGACCGATTCTCACGATTTTCATGGTCGATCTTCAGCCAATCTCTACCACAACTAGCCCATAATGGTCTGAACCTACCCTATGACCCTTTGGCAACCCTTCCCAATGACAATGTGACGGCTGGCCGGAGATTTGCAGTGTCCTACCTGATTTTGCGATATTTTCAGATTTGCCCCTACTATATTTTTTTCATTTTGTAGATTGGTCATTCCCTATTTTTTCAGAGTTTTCTCAAGGACTTCAAACTCTAATTTTCTCATTTTAGTCCCCAAATAATAAAAAAATTCCAATTTGACCACATTTGACCAAAATTTAGAAATTCTATTTAGGCCCGAATGTTTAAAAAATTACATTTTTACCCTTATCTTACAAATTTCTTCAGTTGCATTAATTCCAACTTTTCTTACACATTCTTATCTCCAAAATTTTGTTTAACACAAACATTACACCATATTTTGGCAAAGAATTGAAAATTATACATTAGCCCTAAAGATTGAAAAATCACATGTAGATCTAATAATTTCACAAAATTTCAATTTTATTCATTCATAAATTTCTTGAGTATTATATTAGCCTTCCTCTTTGATTTCCTAGCTGGAGCATTCCCCTAAGCTGACCCGATCTGTTGTTCGTTGGGGACAACCAGATCAAACTGATGCAGCTGGCCGAAGATCATCGTTCCCTCGCCGAAGATCGAGCCTTGCCGTCCAATCCCGAAGTCGTAGTCTCAGAAAGCAGAGACTGGAGAGATCGGGTACGTGTTTTTCAAATTACCCAAATATAAAAGATGAAGGTACAGGTGCCTTTCTCCTCTCCCTCAAGGCCCACATCCTCTACTTATTTTATTTTTAATTATTAAATTTTATAATTATAATATCATTAAGAAATCTTTTCTATTTTTTATAGAAAAAGATATCATTAATTCTTAATATTATTCTATTTATATTATTTGTATTATGTATGAATTATTTTTTATTTTAAAAATTATATTTTTTTTATTTTCATTTCGTATCGAAAACATTTCTCATTTTCATTTTTACATAATTTAAATTTGAGCATAAAAAAGATAATTCTTTCTAAAATAATAATAAAACAAGCTCAGATTAATTTTTTTTATCATTCACCAACTTGGGCATCCAATTGTTCATGGACAAAGTGGGTTGGGTAATCCGCAAAAAATTTGACCAGGTTCGGTGGGGGTAAAGCAAGAATATTGGATAACTTATTTAACAATAAGCATAAAAAATAATTTTAAAAATAATTAATATAATATTTATTTTTAAAAAATCCAGTATTTGTATATATATATTTCAATTTTAAGTAATTTTCACTGCTATAGAATATCAAACATGTTAAAATAAGTTATTTTTACTCATGCTTTCGTATGATTTTAAAAACATAAATGAAAATTTAATATTTAAAAATTATTTTCCACAAAATAAAAATTGGAAATATGAGTTTTGGAAGCTTTTAAAAGCTTCCAATGGAATTATGGAAGCTTTGTCCGGTAAGAGTATTCGTTGTTACCGACACGTCTACAATCGCCATCTCTACTGTCCAATACCTTCCTAAAACCACGAGGCACCTGACAAGTGACGATACCAATTTGCAATTACTTGAACTTGCTAAAGCGATTCATGCCTCAATCTCAGAGTGCAATTTTGTTTAGCCCCTTTAACGAGGGTGAACGTAACCCCCGTCAGTGGGGGTTAAAAAAATAACCCCTTTTGAAAAAATAATGTTTTATTTTTATGTTGAAAATTGTAAAAACTAATCATGTTTAAAAAAAAAAAGATTTTTTTTTAGTCACTTTTTTGAAAAAATCATTTTCAACCACTCAAACAAACTAATTGCTAAAAATAGTCACTTTTCAGTTTTGACTCAGTTTTAACTCTGTCAATTATTTTTGTAAATTTGTCATTTTTTTATAAGTTCTAATCCATCCAGTTTTGATTTTGTCACATTTTCAGTTAAGTTCTAAAAACAAATTTTTTTTTTTTGAATTATGGTTAGTTTTTACAATTTCCAACGTAACGATAAAACATTATTTTTTCCAAAAAGAGTTATTTTTTTAACCCCAATTGACGGGGGTTACGTTCACCCCTGTTAAAGGGAGTGAACAAAATCGCACTCCAATCCCAAGCTTGAAGAAGACATCCAATTGTCCAATGTTTTTTGTCTCTCGCACCTCAAAGCTTGGTCTCGTAGCTTATGTCCGGAGGGTTTTTATTCAGCATTTCGTGCCCGGATGCAGGGCCTTATACTTCAATAATATTGGGGTTTTGTGAAGTCTAGTTGCGAAGTTGAAGCTATGGAGCTTTTCTTTGAAATAAGAGGATTTAGAATTGAGTCTAATGAGTTTAGCTTTATTGGTGCATTTGTTGATTCCATTCGTCTTGTAAGGATGGATTTGGGGTTTCAAGTTCAATCATGGACAATAAAAACACGGGCTATGTATGCAATACACTTTTGTTTTGGATGTGCTTATGGGACCATATGGCAAGTGTGGGTGTTTGAATTTTGTCCTTTTAACTGTTTGATGAAATGCCTCAAGAGACATTCCATCTTAGGTTTTTTTGGGATTGTACAACGTGGACTACTAGGGTTTTATTTTAACAATTAGAATTTTTCCCCTATTGATTTTAGGGGTGTTCAAAAAAATCAGTGCACCGCGGAAACTGGCCAAACCGAACTGAACCAATCGATTTTTTTGTTTGGCGTTCGAAAACGGTTTGCATTCTGTCCAAACCGCGCGGTTTGCGGTTTGGACAGTTGGCGATTCGGTTTTAACCGAACAACCCAAGAAAATAATAAAAAAATTATTATTATAAAAATCTAATAATTGGCAACCCCATCCTATTTATTTTTTACACTATTTTGTCTTTATTTTTTACTTCTATTTATTTACATTTAATTGTCTTTATTTACCAATATTTGTGTTTTTATTTACCATTTTTAAATATCTTTTTTAGTGATTTTAAGTAACATTTCAAACCGCGGTAAACTGCACCAAACCAGGCCGCAAATGCGGTCTGGTTTAGTGCGGTTTGGCCGAACCTAAACCAGATCGCGGTCTGGTTAAGTTGAAAAACCGCACTAGCGGTTTGGTGTGTTGAAAATGATTCAGATCGGCTAAACCGCACCGCGAACACCCCTAATTGATTTTTCCTCCAATTCATGCACACTCAACATGATAACAGTTGGGAAAAATGTAATGGAGTTTAGACAGGAGAACACATTTGTGACATATTTTAAAGTTTTAAAGGTAAATTGATAATTTGAAGTTAAGAATGAATCTGAAAAATATGCTAAAATATGGTGTTTTCTGATTATTTACCCACAAAGAAAACCAAAAGGCTTCTTCCTCTCCACCATTGGCCTCCCTCATTTTCATTCAATAAATCCACAAAACCTTCAGATTTCTATGTAGGGTTGCTTCTTCACCACTCTTATGTTGGCGCTTTACTTCTGTTGAGTTGGCCACTGTCCATTTCTCTTTCAACACTTTCTTTATACCAACTCGTATGGAGTTCGTGATGACCTTTACAAGATACAATAAAGGAACTTTTCAACCTTAAATGCCAAGCCCACTTATACGAATCTTCTTTTATGCATAAGTTCTAGACTCGAGTGTTCTTCCTCTTCATCTTCTTCTTCTTCTTCAAGTCTTCCTCTTTCCCTCTTTCTCTGATAACAGACAAAACTTCTCACAGGTTTGTTGTATCTAGGAGTGGACTGGAGTAGCTTTTCTACTAGATATATTTGATAGTTTTGTGAAGAGAAGAAAAACGGGATGGCTAGTAGTAATATGAAGGAGAGTGAACCAAAGGGTAAAGGCTTGATAGACTTGGTGTTCTCTTGGTCCTTAGCCGATGTGTTCAACAAAAATCTTTACAAGGCCAAGGTTTGGAAAATATTCTCATTCTTTGTCTTTGTAACACCCCGTTTCCCTAAGGCGTTAGGTAATGTAAGATTTTGGGAATATATTTTTTTCCAACGGAAACTCAACACAAAAACCGTTCCCCGAAGATCCCGTTACACCTTCTCAGAATATCAACTTTGAAACATTAATAAACTAAGACAGTTAAATCACCTCAAATGCAGAAGCTAGATCGAAAGCTTAATAAATCATAATCGAACTCACTTTATTTATAACATAAACTCGAACCAACGTCTACTTGACGTCCATCAAAATAACAACATAATTAAAAATGATATACTATAAACTATCCACTAATCGTCGTCACTTCTCGGCAATCTCTTTCCTTTCTCGGTAATCTGAGCGAGAGTTCAAAATACGTTTTCATGAATGAATGAAAGACATGAAACAACCAACACGATCTGGCAAGCCTTAGTCGAAGAGAATCCCACAGTACTTAATCTTACCATGGGCAAAGAACAATCTCTTTAAAAGTCATGCTGCCATACCGACACATCGACAAGACGCGATTCTAGCTTAGGCCATCTCCAACGGAGACGACAAAACGGCAAAATTGGTGGATTTTGCCGTTTTGCCGTCTCCAATGGGACGATAAAAACTAAACATTAAAATGACGTCCTAAATAGTGAGACGCAAAATATGGCGTCCCCTTGTTCACCCACGGCATTTTGCCATTTTTTATTTTATTCCCAAATTGCCCCTCTTCCTCCAATGTGGAAAAATGTTATTTCTATTATGTCCCCTCTTAAATTTGTTTTAGTATGTATAATTATTCATTTTTACCTTAATTTGTGTATTTAATTTGAACATTATTTTTAACAATATAATAAATTAAAATTAAATAAAAAGGTTATAATTATTTAACAAGATAAAATAAATTACTCCATAATAAAAAATTCATCGAGTTCCACAATAGTGTTATTTTTTTAAATAAATGTAATTTTTTATGTAATTATGTATAATTTTTTTTACATATTTAATTTGCAATTTCTTAAATAATTAAATAATTTTTTGAAATAAATTAATTGTTATGAATTAAAGAAATAAGAAAATAGAAATAACACTATTCATTTGGTGTAACTTTTGATGTAATGGGTTGGAGATGTCTTGATAGGATAGTGTGAAAGTTGCACCATTTTAGTGTAAAAGTTGCAGTATTTTAAAGTTTTGGGTTGGAGATGGTCTTAAGAGGGGCAAGATCAATGCATTTCCCCAATATCTCGGGAACAATCATTACCATTCTTGGCCCAGGAGGATCACATCAACGCAGGAACCCAGCTCACCACATTTACGTTAAGAATTACGTTCCCACTCAGAATCATCCAGAAACCACTACTCAATCCTAACTCAAAACCCATATGGACCACCTAATTATCTTAGTGCAACTTTCCTGACCACACGGCCTAGCACAGAAACCAAGGTCGTTATCTCGGCATACACACCAGCACAAGATATTCCTATTACTCTGTCACACCCTTGGAGAATTATAGATACATTATCTAGATAACATTTTAGGCTAACATTCCATATGAACAATCATAAAATGTATGAAAAAGCCACATTTCACAACTTAATGTATCATATAAATAATATTTTATAAAATGCAACGCATTAGTACAAAACGTGTAGGGACGAACCTCCCTTAAGAAACCAACCGTTACCTGTTACCGTTTGCATACAACAAAATTATTTATATGAAATCACAACACATTTAGGTAACACAAATACCAAGTTTTAGGGTAAAAGCACCCTTAGTAAATCAAGTTTTGAGGGGCGAACACTCACCTCGAATATATTCGAAATACCTCAATCCTCATGCACTATCTTGTTTTGCGTTCTAAATCACAAACACCTGTACTTATACTCAACCTCGAGCCATAACACTCCTTAAACACCAATTTTAATTAAAAAGCATCAAAATCCATTTTTTTCTCAATTTTTCATATTTTCTCTATTTTTCTCCCATTTTTCACCTCGATAATTCAAAAATAATTATCTTTTCAAACTTTTTTCCAAATTTTTCAACACAATAAATTCTAAAATAATTTAAGAAAAATAATGGAATAAAATATTGGAATTGCCTTTGTGTCACGCACCCTGCGCGTGGAGTGTAGCACGTGCAGCTCACGCGCCACCTTCTTCCTCGCTTCCGACCGGCAACAACTGCTCTGATGGCAGAACCAAGGGTACCCTCTTGAAGCCCTCAACAAGTCGATCCTAATGGCACCAGTTTCTAACTGAAAGGCCATCGAAAAACGCCCCAAACAGGCAGTTGCAGGCGGCCTTAGGCTGTCCGCCTCGAGCTTTCCGACGAGCTTTGAAATAGCTTCAAAAGCGATGAAAACTCCTCCAAAAAGTCTAGAATCCTTCTTCTTGATGCAAGAATCAAAAGCCCTCTATCCATTCTCTTTGAATCACTCCCAATTGTGAGCAATTTGTGTGCTAAGTTTCGACCAAAACCTAGCTATTTATAAGCGATTTCCAGCTGTTTTGCAACCAATCAGAGGCCAAGGCTTGGTCCCCAAGCCTCTTTGCGCCGTATACCACCTCCCCCGAGCTTCCCTTGGCCGTCTTATTGTCGAAAACGGTGGCCACGTGCGGTGGATTGCTGCGACTGACTTCTTTGTGCGTTCACACTGCATTTCAATTTATTACCCTTTGCCCCCCTAGTTTCTTTCAATCTCATTTTGGCCATTTCCAAATACCCCTAATCTTTCCAACAATACCACTAAGGCCCACAAATCTTATACTCTTCATTTCATCCTCGAAATTTCTAAAAAACTATCCTTTTGACCTTCCTCAGGCAAATTTAGAAAATTGCACTTAGGCCTAGTTGATCGATTTGACCCTAGATCCTTTCGTTTCAATTCGAAATCGCTCAAGGATTGTTCTACATATAGAATATTGGTCCTCGGGACACTCCGTTGACTCTTCAGAAGTTCCTTACGTCGATTCAATTTACTCAGCCCAACCGACAGTTGTACCGAAAACTGTTTCTGAACCAATTTTTGTTTATACCTCAAATCACTTGTCGGTACTATTCCATTTTCCTTAGCTATCTAAGGTCTGGAATACTCCCTTCGATCGATTCGGTCATTTTAAAATTGTATTAGTGTACCCTATAACCTCTTTTTTTCAGAAATTTCATTTATGCTCTTCATAAAATACCATTTATACCCTTAAAGATTTCTCATGTATTACAGTCTTCTTGGTAACAAACACTAGATTCATATGTATGCTTACATCTGCATGTTGTTTTCTTCCTGTGTAAGTAATGCAAGATTTTACTTACATTTAAAGTCAAATCAAGTTTCTATAATTTTAACAAAGATTTGCTAAGATTAGAGTGATAATTGACTCTGGCAATAATTTGAAAAAAGAACTTTAGAAGTGGAAATTAGTACTTCAAGATCAAGATGATCATCCCGACTTTATGTGATCAACTGAAATATCTCATTTTGTTAGTTTTATTTGAATGCTCATTTCTTTGACCCTTATCATCTTATGATTGGTTTTAATGTATGTGAACGGGCAATTTAAGTTTTCATCTCATTTGTTTGTCTCTCTTTATGTTGATATGCTTTGGCATTAGGCCATTGAAAAACTGAGATCAGTTCCAAATGCTGAAAGGATCGTTTGCAAAACCTCTCTAGTGTGCCATGTTACACAAACTTGAAATTCTCAAATAGAATTTAGGGATGCATTGAACTAGAGCTAATACTTTTTATTCTTCGTTTCTTTTTCTGGTGAATTCTAGTCTTCCATTACAAGAATTTTAATTATGTACTATGTTTAATGGCATTTTCTCCCTACCGTACTTGGAATTTTTTGAGAAGTTGGGAAAATTCCCTTAACATTTTCATCACCGATCAGTACTTGGAAGTCGTTTGTCGACCCACTGGTTGAGGAAACACATGCTAACTTATGCTTGAACATAGAAAATGTAGCCCGAGCACCTACCTACAAAATAATTGGAGTAAGAAAATCCAAGGACTCAAGCCTTCCAAGCAGTTGTACTACAGAATTTCAATGAAGAGAAGGAAAATTACAAATGGTGATGAAATGTATAAGCCTGGGGTTGAAGATCTCATTGCCCTGACAGACTGGAGACTGAAATTTGTCTAATGAATAGGCCTCCAAGTCCTTGTGTTCTAGCTTTGGTTGTAATGGCTCTCACGAACTAAATATACTTTCATCGAAGCCCACCCAATGGAATAAAAAAGTCTTTCTATCTAACAAACATAACAACTAATATTCGAATATGGAAGGCATTGAGCTCAGAACTGGCTGGAGGCAACATGAACATCCTCAAAAAGGGTCATTCAGTCTGATTCTGTGGTAAGAATCACTTGTTCAGTATTAAGCGCCTTCCCATTCTTTCTATTTATATTATTGCGGTATTCTCATTGGACAAGGATAAGTATAGGTTATATGTTTACATTAACTTTCCCTGTTTAAATTCTTACAGATTGGGAGCAATTGTAGCCAGTGTATCTCTTAAGAGAACAAGAGTGCATCTGTATTAGATGCTTATAATACCATAAGCTCCTTTAAGCTTGCCAATTCCCAAAGGGATGTTGTTTTTGATTGTGTGGTACAAAAGAATATAATCATCAGAATACTGTTAAAACTGATATGGAGACCCAGGACTGGGAAGATGAACATTGCAATGTTAGGGGTTGCAAAACGGCTTGTGGGTTTAGTTAAGGATGCTCTAGAGTATGATTCTTACAAATTAGGAGACATAGTTTTACTTGGTAAATGGAAGCGAATGAAGATTGATAATCATGAATACCTATTTGATGTGTTTCTTAGTCTCTGCGTTTATTGTCTTGACAGTTGTTTTTCTCCATTCATTAGCTAGAAAAATAATATAGAATCAATGATAAGTCTACTTGAAGACCCAGAATGTCAGTATAACTTGTATTTGGCGAAAGCAAAGAATGGTGACGAGGATGTTGAAGAATTGGATCATGATGAAAGGGATGATAAAGAGGAGGATGTGGAAGATTAGGAACAAAAAATTGATGGAAACAGGAAGGTAAACAACAACAAAGATGAGGAGGATGGTATATGTGATAAATACTCAAAAATATGTGTATAGAACAAAAATCATGAGGTCAAATCTTCAAACCTTACAGGAAAACAAGAAAAAACTGAACAAGAAGATGCCTTTCCCAGGAAAAAAAGAAGAAGAAGAAGCCTTCTGATGGGAATAGGGAAACAACGGAGACAAGGAAGATAAGTTCACTCATATCCATTTGAAGAGTTTATAGTAAATCAATTCAAATTCATTAGAAAGCAACTACCTTTTTTTTTATTAAAAATCTGTACACCCATTTGCCAACTTCTTTCATTCCAGTGGAACTAGTAAAGAAGATTATTAGAGCTCTTCATCTGCTAGTATCAATTGAAAATTTGTTGCAAACCAGGGTTATGACAGATGATGGTTTGAGATAATTTCACAATGAAGTTCAAGATGTAGGGAATATGAAAAAGATACTTGCAGAGTTGAGTTTCATGAAAAGAGACTGCATCAAAATACTTAAAACTTCTTAGTAAAACATTAGTACTGTCAACTTTTAATGGGTTTGATAAAATTCAAAGCTTTTGCTTGAAGAATGTGTGTTTGATATTTTGGACTACATCAAGCCCCGCAAAACTGCACACAAAAGGAAAGAGACCACTAGAAATGCTGATCATTGATGAAGTAGCTTAGCTTAAAGAATGTGAATCCGCCATTCATTTGCAGCTTCCCAGTCTTTGCCATACCATACTCATTTTGGATGAACGACAACCCCCAGCAATTGTCCAAACTAGGGTATGGTATCCCAGTTATTGTGTTTTGTTAATCTTTGAAAGTTCTATTTATTATTTATTTTTTTCCTTTGATGTGCTGAAAATTTACTATCCGTTGATATCTGAGAATTCTAAATTTGGAAGAAGCTTGTTTGAGAGGTTGGTATTATTGGGACATAGGAAACATCTTTGATTTCAGTACAAAATACACCCATAAGCTTATTTCCAAATAGGGAGTTTTACAACAAAAAATTTTTGGATGCACCAATAGGTAAGGAGAAGGCTTATGAGAAGTGCTTCCTTCCTCATTAACCTGTCCAAACTTCTCATGTTAGAAAAATGAAACCAAATGATTCATATAATGAAATTGGACTTACTTGGTTTACACAGCGAAAGTTGGATCAGTTGGTTGAATTACTGGTATTAAAACGAAATCACAATGGAAGTCATTTGTTTCCATAGCCTAAATGCTTCACATACACACACACAACTTTCTTTGAACAATTTGAGAGTTTTTCCAACAATTTGAAACCTGTTTTTTGCATATGTTTTTTTATACATATTCTATAGTATATACAACCAATATATATACCATGATATACGAGTGTTTTTCACCCACCTGCTCACTTCCACCATGAATGGAGGAAATGAGATTCAACTACAATTGACAGTTATTCCAACTGCACACAAAAGTTGCATATTCGATTATAAATTTAGATTTGGATCTAGGTTTAGATCCGAATTTGGAGCTAGATCCAGAGCCCGTTATGGGCGGACCGAAATAAATACATAAACCATGAATGGAGGAAATGAGATTCAACTACAATCGACAGTTATTCCAACTGCACACAACAGTTGCAGATTCGATTATAAATTTAGATTTGGATCCAGGTTTAGATCCGGATTTGGAGCTGGATTTAGAGCCCGTTATGGGCGGACCGACCTAAATACACAACCCGAATTTACTAGATCTCACATAAAAATCTTCAAGTCCAACACGCTTCCCATACGTCATAGCTATTTCATTCAAACCTTATATGTGTAGATCTTCTTCAAGAGTTTATGCTATCTGCCTAAGATAAAACCATGTTTGTGAAGTTGTTTAATGTAAACTGTAGTCATTGATTTATTGTATTTATATGCTTTTCTGAGTTTATGTATACCCTTATAAGCTGTTTTTATATCATGCCAAACAATAACCAAGTGAACATCACCTTTATTGTTCTCGCAACAGGTTTGCTTCAGTGATGATTTTGTGAAATCCATGGCTAGCTAGGATCAATAACATAGAAGTCCAAAAGCAAGTGTTTTCTCTTCTAGAAAAGCTTTCGGGTGGTTGGCGACAGAATGGGGGATCAGAGTTCTCAACGAGAATGGGGTTGTGTCCCAAATTTATGAAGTCAATGAATCACTCAATCTTGCATGGAGAGTAGGCATGGTCAGAGAAAATTTGCAAGACGTTCAGGTCCTGAAAATCTGGGATGTTCTTCCATCTTTAAAGATAACAAAACTATCCAAGCGCCTTGACACTGAATTTCAGAATTATACGGCTAATTAACACTATCAACCAATGCAAATACGAAAAACTTGAAGGGTATGCACATGCTTCATTTTTCTTCTCACATGCTTTGCTTTTGGTTTATCATTTATGGATTTGTCATATTGATTATTCAAGGATGTTTCGTTGATCTTATGTCACAGGAACTTAAGACTGCCAATGGCTTGGCCAGTCAGCTTGGTTGTTCAAATAATCTTGGTTTGGATTGAAGTTTGTTGAAATTGTAATCGATTTTTTCTGGCCTTTCAATTGGTTATGCAAACCTGTGTTGAGTATGATTAGTGTTAATATGTGACTCAAATAGTAAGTATTCTATTTACTACTAGTTTTTGTAAATAGCAGTTGGGCTCTTATTAAGTTTTATACATTTACACATTGGCATAATAGTTATCACCGCCTTGCATTACATTCCCATGTATATACACAACAAATTAGGCTATTTGTTTCTTTTCTTTATTTCATCTTGTATCATTCTTGTTGTTCAAACGCTGTCGCTGGTTAGTTTTTGTATTTGTATGGGTTATTTTATCAACAGTTAACAAACTTGAGGTTTCAATCCAAGGATGGAAAATTAAAAGGGATTAAATTCCTTTATTTTTTCTTTATCGATGAATGCTTACTTTTAAATTTACATTATAATAAACTTATCAAGTACGGACAATAATACGTGAATTATATAAATTAATAAATATTTTTAAAATTTTAAAATGTGTTCTATCAATTTTAAAATTTCTGAAATTAGTCAAGATACCCTGATATCCAAAAAATAAAAATAAAAAAAAGGTGGGCTGGTTAACTTCCGTTTCCTTGGGAACGATAAGAAGGTTGTTGGCTGTTGGCCTTCTTCCTTCCCGCTTTCATATTCAACAATGCTACACTATATAGAGGCTTTACAAACTGGCATTATTCACTGCAATGTTCCTCTCACAGCCAATGATATTAATGGCGATGGCTGTTTCCCTCCAAAAAGCACAGACAAACTATTTTTGCATCTCATTGGACTCGATAATTGAAAAAGAGAGACAGAAGAAACTATGATGGCAAGTAACACGTTGTAGAAGTAGCAAGGTGAAAAGAAGGACGAAGTGAAGGGTGAAGGCTTGGTAGGTTTGGTGCTTTTCTTGGTCTCTTGCTGATGTTCTCAACAAGCATTTTTACAATGCCAAAAAGGTCCCAAAATATAGAGTAATGTTAAAAGTTATGATTGATGATTGTAATACCCGAGAATGATTTGAGGTCATAAATAATATTTGATGAAGGGCATAAATGGACTTTGTGGAAAATAAGACTATAGGGTACACTAACGCAACTTTGGACGATCGAATTAGTCAGAGGGAGTACCCTGGACCCTAGATAGCCAAGGAAAATGGTATAGTATCGACAAGTAATACGAGTTATGATTTTAGACATCAAAAGAAGTTGAGTCGGGAACGGTTCCCGGTACAGCTAAAAAAGGCAATTGTGATTTAGGCTGAAATACCGAATTATCGTACGAGGCATCCGGGAAGTCAATGGAACCGCGAGGAAGTTCATATTTGCATATAGAGTAACCCTTCAGTAGTTTTTGGAAGAAACAAAAGGGTTTGTAGCTAAAACGAAGATTTGGGCCTAAGTGCAATTTTTTCGAAATTGACAGAGGGAGATCGAAACGATATTTTTTCGAAATTTTAAAGAGAGTGTTTTAGGATATTTCAAAGGGTTATAAAGGTCTTTAAAGAGAAATTCAGTTTTTGAGCCAGGGGTAAAATCGTAATTTTTGAGGTTGGGGTAAAAGTGTAATTTACCTAAAAATCAGGAGCATTAACGTAATTAGTCCATTTTTTAGGGACTAAAATGCAATTAAAAATTAGTCCGGGGACCATGTTGAAAAGGGTCTAAGTGCAATTATCCAAAAGTTTGGGCTAAAGTGTAATTCTTGAAATCTTTTTACTAGAGGCATTTGAGAGATTCAGGAAAATCCTCATAAATGACGTTAGAGATAAGATAAAGGCTCATGATGACTTTAAGGATAAGGTTTGGATAAGATTTTGTTGGATATGATTTGATTTAGATAAAGATTTGATTTGGATAAGATTTAATTCGGATAACAATGATTGCAGAGAATCTTAGAAGATTTTGGAATGATTACAAAAGATATTAGAAGATTTGGAATGATTATAGAAGATTTACAATGATTGCAGAGAATCTTAGAAGATTTTTGAATGATTACAAAAGATATTAGAAGATTTGAAATGATTATAGAAGATTTACAATGATTGTAGAGAATCTTAGAAGATTTTTGGAATGATTGCAAAAGATATCAAAAGATTTGGAATGATTATAGAAAATCTTAGAAGATTTGGAATGATTGGAAAAGATTTTGAAAAATTTGAAATGATTGCAGAATATACATTTCTTGGTGGCTAAGTTTCCTAAACATATAAATAGGGGCTCAAGCCTAAGGATTTTCTCATTCGAAGTTGTGATACATTTGTGCTAAACGAGAGTGCTTCGGGTTTAGTGGATAGAGGGTTTTTAAAGCATACGCGAGGCATCATACGCGCAGAGCACTTGGGCAACGCGTGAGGACGTGTAAGGAGGTGGTTTGGTTAAAATACTTGAGGAGTTGCATAAAAGTCGAGGTTCGACACAAGATTCAACGTGCTTTGAGTTTCGTTCAAGGTAAGTAGTTCTCCTCCAAAAATTTGGTTTTAAGTTGTGAGTTATTCGCTACCAAAATTTGGCTTTCTTGTGAGTGTGTCTACCCGAAAACTTGGTTTTAAGATGTGAGTGTTCGCCCCCAAAACTTGATTTATTATGCTTGTTCTATTTGAACATGTGGTGATTTCATGCAAAATGGTTTTGTGCATTGAATGGTAACCGGTGACGGTTGATTTTTATGAGGGAGGTTCGTCCCTAAACGTTTTGAACTTGTGCATTGTATTTTATAAAACTGTTATTTATATGATGCATTGAATTGTGAAATGTGGCTTGTCTTGAGTTTTGTGTGTACGTATGGAATGTCAGCCTCGGATGTTGTCTGGATAGTGTAGCCATAATTCTCCAAGGGCGTGACGGAATAATAAGGGTATCTGATGCTGGTGTGCATGTCAGGATAGCCGCCTTGGTTTCCGTGCCAGGCCGTTTGGCCAGGGAAGTTGCACTAGGATGACTAGGTGGTCCATACTGTGTTGTTCATGTGGGATGTCAGCCTAGGATGTTGTCTGGATAGTGTAGCCGTAATTCTCCAAGGGCGTGACGGAATAATAGGGGTATCTGATGCTAGGTGTGCATGTCAGGATAGCCGCCTTGATTTCCGTGCCAGGCCGTTTGGCCAGGGAAGTTGCACTAGGACGACTAGGTGGTCGATGTGAAATTTTGGAGTTGGGATTGTATGGTGGTTCCTGGATGCTTAAGGTGGGAACGTATTCTGGTGAGATGCGTTGGTAGCCCCATTTAAGCTAGAATCGCGTCGTGTCGTCGAGTTGGTATGGTGGCATAGCTTTTAGAGGGATTGCTCTTTTCCCGTGGTAGGGTTAAGCGCGTGGGATTCTCTTGGGCTAGGGCTTACTAGGTGCATTGGTTTATTTCATGTCTTGCATTCATTCATGAAAAATGTGTTTTGAACTCTCACTTAGATGATTCATCATCTAATTTGGACTTTGTCCCTGGAATATTCAAACGTTCTAGGTGAAGGCAGCGGTGCAAAAGGGAAAGGGATCGTCGAGGAGTGACGGCAATTAGTGGATAGTTTACATTATGTCTTTTCAGTTATGTTATTTACCTTTTAAAACGTCATGTAAACGTTGGTGCAACTTTATATATAAATAAAGTGATTTCGGTTATGACTTGTTAAGGTTTCGATCTAGTTTCCGCATTTGTATTGGTGAACCTGTCTTGGTTTATTAATGGTTCATAGTTGATATACTGAGAAGGTGTAACGGGATTTTCGGGAAATGATTTTTGTGATGGGTTTTTATTTGAAAAAAATTTATCCCCAGAATCTTACGTTACAGTAACGCCCTTTCGGGAATTGGGGTGTTACAATGATGGTGTTATCACTTATGTATTACATCTTTATTGGAGAATGTACTAGATAGAGATGACAATGTCACATGATTTCCTTAACTTCTCACAATGAGAAGGTGCCACATAATTGATGATACTGTATTAAGTTATGACTTCTAGCATTATTTCAAAATATATCTTCTCTTTCTTCATCATGATTCTGATTCACGATGACAAACACATATTAGATGACATTTTAAAATGTTTAGAATTACAACAAAAATAAATATGGAGATATAAATGTGAAACATTCATAACACTTCAAAATGGGTTTAAAATGTTTAGCTGATTGCATTTTTCTTGGGGGCTTAGATTAAGGGTTTCAAGTTCGATCGTTAGCAATATAAAAAAATGGGTCATATCATATGGATTGCACTTTTGTTTTTGCGCTTATGAGACTGTACAGTAAGTGTGTGTTTGAATTTGTCCTTAAAACTGATCGATGGAATGCCTCAAAAGACATTTTATCATGGGTTTTTTTGGGACTGTACAACAATTGTGGGGGTATTATTAGTTTTTTCTCTTTTTTTTTTTAAAATCACAATTTGACTTTCCCCCATTCTGATCATTCCTCCAATTCACACAGTCAGCCCCAATTAACGAAAGTGAATGTGCCTTGTCATCCAATTTCTTGTACACTGAGTGTCTTTTAGTCAGCATGATAACAGCTGGTGAATTTTTTATGAAAGTTAAGAGGGCAGAACATAATTGTAACGGCTTTTAAAGTTCTAAAGGCAAACTGATAATTTGAAGTTCAGATTGAATCTAAAAAGCGTGCTTAAATTTGGTATTTTTCTGATCATTTACCAACAAAGAAAATGAAAAGGCTTCTTCCTTCACACCATTGGCTCCGCCTCCTTTTCGCATTCTGATTTCTGTGTGAGCATTGCCGGTTCACCTCCCATGGTTGGCGCTTTGCTTCTGGTGAGTTGGCCTCAACTACTGTCCATTTCTCTTTCCTATGTTGCAACACTTATACCAACTAGTACGGGTCACTGTATGATGACATTTAAATGATGCAATAAAAGATCTCTTCATCCTTAAATGCCGAGGCAACTTACACGTATCATTCTCCATGCACATACATGTTCTAGGCTCGAGCATTCCTCCTCTTCATCTTCTCTTCAAGCCTTCCTCTCTCCGTCTCACTTTCTGTAATAGCACAGACAAAATCTTCTTGTGGGTTTGTTGTATCTGAGGTTGGACTGAAGTGGGTTGCAAATTACCTTTTATAGAGAGAGCAGGAAATAGAATGGCAAGCAGTAGAAATGCTAAGAAGAATGAACCAAAGGGTAAAGGCTTGATAGACTTCGTGTTTTCTTGGTCACTAGCCGATGCACTCAACAAAAATCTATACAAGGGCAAGGTCAGGAAAATATTCTCCTATATTCTGCTTCTTGTCTTCTTGATGACAAACACTAGATTCATGTAATGTTTATAACTGTATAGTGTTTTGTTCTGCGTAAGCAATGCAAGATTTTACTTCCATTTTGAGCAAACTAAAGTTTCTATTATTTTAACAGAGATTACTAAGGTTAGAATGATGAATGACTTTGGTGCTGAATAATATGCAAAAGATATTAGCTGTGGAAATTAGTAGTTCAAAATTGCTCATTTTGTTAGTTTTATTTGAATCCTCTTTTCTTTTTAGTCTTATCATTGTTAGATTGGCTTTTGTGTGTGTGGGGGGGGGGGGGAGGGGGGGGGGGTGCGCAATTTATGTTTTCATCTCCTTTATAATCACTCTTTTTGTTGATATGTATTGGGATTAGGCCATTGAAGAACTGATAACTGTATAGAGTCCTGAATTGTTCATCAGCAAAACCACTCTGGACCATGCCACATTGCACAAACCTGAAATTCTCAAGTAGAAGCATGGCATTAGAGTTAGTTTTAATTGTATACACCATGCTTAATGGCATTTTCTCTCCACCATTCTTGGAACATTTTGTCAGGTTGGGCAAATTCCAACAACATTTTCATCAACTGATCAGTACTTGAAGTCTTTCATCGATCCAATAATTGAGGAAACACATGCTGGCTTGTGCTCGAACATTGAAAATGTGGCCCGAGCACCTACACGTGAGATAATTGCAGTAAGAAAATCCAAGGATTATAAACCTCCCAAGGAATTGTACTATAAAATTTCATTGAAGCCATCAAGAAAATTCTCAAATGGGGAAGGAATGTATGTGCCTGAAGCTGATGATCTCATTGCCCTTACAGATGGGAGACCAAAATGTACCTATGATCTGAACAGGCCTCCAAATCCTTATGTTTTGGCTTTGGTTGAAAACAGAAATAATGTCTCTCATAAACTAACGATACTTTCATCAAAGCCCATCACAGTTGATGCAGATGAGGCAGAGAATGAGAAGAGGAATAAGACACGGTTTTTTGTTGTTTATCTAACAAACATGACAACTAATATTCGGATATGGAAGGCATTGAACTCACAGCTGGCTGGAGGCTACATGAACATCATCGAAAGGGTCCTGTCATCTGATTCTGTGGTAAGAATCACGGTCCAGTGTTAAACATCTGCCCGTTATTTCTATTCATATAATTGCAGAATTCCCGTTAGGTTACATGTTTACGTTCATGATTTTCATAGTTTAACTCTTACAGATTGGGAGCAATTGTAGCCATTACATCTCTGACCAGAACAAGAGTGCAGCTGTATTAAATGCTTATAATGTCATAAGCTCCTTTAAGCTGGACGATTCGCAAAGGGATGCCGTTTTAGAATGTGTGGCTACAAGAGAATGTAATGATCATACTGTTAAACTAATATGGGGACCCCCTGGGACAGGAAAGACGAAGACGGTCAGCTCACTACTGTTTGCTCTGTGGAAGATGAGATGCAGAACCGTGACATGCGCTCCAACTAACATTGCAGTGTTAGGGGTTGCAAAACGGCTTGTTGGGTTAGTTAAGGATGCCCTAGTGTATGATTCCTACGGATTAGGAGACATAGTTTTATTTGGTAATGGGGAGCGAATGAAGATTGGCAATCACGAATATTTGTTTAATGTGTTTCTTAGTCACCGTGTTTCTTGTCTTGCCGATTGTTTTGGTCCATTAACTGGCTGGAAAAGTAAAGTAGAATCAGTGATAAGCCTGCTTGAAGACCCAGAACGTCAGTACTGCTTGTATTTGGAGAAAGCAAAGAATCCTGACGGGGGAGATGAAGAGGAGGTGGAGGATCAGGATGAAGGGGATGAGGAAGAGGATGAGGAAGAGAAAAATGACGGAAATAGTGATAAAGATGAGGATGATATCTGTGATAAAGACTTCAAAGATATATATAGAACAAAAATAACGAGGTCCATTGTTCAAACCTTACAGGAAAACAAGAAGAAACAGAACAAGATGCCGCCTTCTGGTGGGCACAGGGAGAACAATGAAGAAAAGGAAGACAAATCTGCTTGCATTTGGACATTTGAGGAGTTCATATTAAATAGATTCAAATTCATTAGAAACGATCTGATCTGTTGTATTAAAAATTTGTACACCCATTTGCCAACTTCTTTCATTTCAGAGGAACTAGTAAAGAAGATGATTAGGGCTGTTGATCTGTTGGAATCAATTGGAAAATTGTTGGAAACCAAGGGTATGGTAAATGATGGCTTGAGCAAATTACGATATGACTTTCAAGATGTAGGGAACAGGAGTATTCTGCTTGAAGAGTTGAGTTCTCAGAAGACAGAATGCATCAAAATACTCAAAACTTCTTAGTAGGACATTAGAACTGCCAACTTTTACAAAGACAGAGTTCGATAAAATTCAAAGCTTTTGTTTGAAGAGGGCATGTTTAATATTTTGCACTGCCTCAAGTTCTGCAAAATTGCACGTGGAAGGACAGACACCAGTGGAAATGCTGATTATCGATTAAGCAGCCCAGCTTAAAGAATGTGAATCCACCATTCCTTTGCAGCTTCCCGGTCTCCACCATGCTGTACTCATTGGGGATGAACGACAACTTCCAGCAATGGTCCAAAGCAGGGTATGTTATGTTATCCTAGTTTTCTTGTCTTGTTGATCTTTGAAAGTTTAATTTACTGTTTAAACTGAAAATTTTGTTATCTGTAGATATGTGAGAACGTTGAATTTGGAAGAAGCTTGTTCGAGAGACTGGTAGTATTGGGGAAAAGAAAACATCTTCTGGAAGTTCAGTACAGAATGCATCCATCTATAAGCTTATTTCCAAATATGGAGTTCTACGACAAAAAGATTTTGGATGCACCTATAGTTAAGCAGAAAGCATATGAGAAGCGCTTCCTTGAAGGGAAGATGTTCGGCCCCTACTCTTTTATAAACGTAACAAATGGCAAAGAGGGGATTGATAACAGGCATAGTACTAAAAATATCATCGAAGTAGCTGTCGTTATGGAGATTGTTGCAATGCTCTTTAAAGGTAATACCATGTTAGTAAAACGTTGAAGTTCCATTATCTTAGCAAAAAAAAAACGAAGAAAGGTTGAATGTCCCGAGTTCACTTGATGTCTGAATTATGATTGGAACACATGATTTATGGTCATTTTTTCCCCTCCATAGAATCTGCAGCCTCAAAACAGAAGTTAAGTGTGGGTTGCATATCCCCTTACAAAGCCCAAGCATTTGCACTTCAAGAAAAACTCGGGAAAACATACGACACAGACAGCAGCAGTGGCTTCTCTGTGAGTGCGAGATCTGTTGATGGTTTTCAAGGTGGTGAGGAAGACGTGATAATCATCTCTACTGTCAGATGTAACGCCCGAGGATCAGTGGGCTTCCTTTCCAATTCTCAAAGAACAAACGTGGCTCTTACTCGAGCAAGGTATTGCTTTAGTAAAGCAGAAAAGTGGACACCATCCTTCTTAACTTGATCAATGTTTGTGAGCGGCCTGACTATATGATCTAAAAAAGCATTATCTTGGTGCAGGCATTGCCTATGGATAGTGGGGAATGGTGCTACTCTAGTTAACAGCGGCTCTGTTTGGGGGAGACTAGTCCAAGATGCCAAGGCACGGGAATGTTTCGACGACGCTAGTGATGACAAGAACTTGGCTCTAGCTGTTGCTGGTGCCTTAGTAGAGCTTAATCAACTTGATGTGCTACTCAAACCGGACTCCATATTGTTCTGTAATGCAAGTTGGAAGGTATGTTTCCTTCCTTAAATTCCTCGTTAACCATTCTAAATTTCACTTGTAAAAGTTTTCCACCCAATGTATGTTAGTATAAATGAAGTGATCTAACATGCTGCTAATATCAAAATAGCATTTAGATCAATGCAGAAAATAGATAAAATTATCTCCAGCCATTGTTGTTTTGATGTCTCTACTGTTTGGTTCTTCCAAGCTCTTAAACACGAGAAAAGGATGATTGAGCTAAGCTTAGGGACCAAAACCATGAATTTATACTACATTCTTCCATCAAGAATATACATATTTTACCACTTTACAACTCAATCAATAAGAGAACAAAACTGGTGTAATCATGGAAACATAATCATGAAAATTGTTGGGCCATAATCAATCAAGGAATTTCCTTTACAACCCATAACCAGCACAATAATGGAGAAACATTTGGGCCACCTTAAAGGAACTTTAAAATGTATACAATGAATCCTGCTCACGATAGCAATTTTAATTAGACCTTTATTGGTAGATCTTCTTCAAGAATTCTGGATCTAGGTGCTTAGAAATAACAAGGATATTATGCATTTCTGCCTTCTGCCTTATCTTACGGTGTTCATGACGTTGTCTATGTTATTTCTAATCAATCGTGGTGTATGGTTTTGTGAGTTTATGCATACCCTAGCAAGCTATCTTCATATCAAGGCAAGCAATGACCGAGTGAGCATCACCTTTATTGTTTTTCCCATAGGTATGCTTCAGTGATGATTTTATAAAATCCATGGCTAGGATCCAGAACACAGAATTCGGAAAGCAAGTGCTTTCTATACTAGAAAAGCTTTCAGGTGGCTGGAGACTGGATGGGTGTAGCAGGATTGTCAACAAGAATGGTGCTGTGTGCCAAATTTATAAAGTCAATGGATTTCTCAGAATTGCATGGAGCGTGGACATCATGACGGAAAATTCTGAAGATGTCCAGGTTCTGAAGATCTGGGATGTTATTCCATTTGTTCAGATACCAAAATTAACCATGCGCCTTGCCGCCGAATTTGAGACCTACACAGCTAAAACTATCAACCAATGCAAATACGAAAGACTCGAAGGGTATGCGCATGCTTTTGCATTCTTCATTCTTCATTATTGGTCTCACATCTTTTCCTTTGTTCATATTGGGGATGTTTCTTTGATCATATGCCACAGGAACTTGACACTGCCAATGACATGGCCGGTCAGCTTGAGCGACTACATAAGCTTGTTGGAAAGCAAAGTAGCTTCACTGAGCGTGAGAGATAAGCCTTCATCGTCAGCTTGATGGTGAGCCTGAGGTTTGATCAGCAGCTACTGGGAATTACGGGTTTGATCAGCACAGCTACTGATTTTTGTTTGAAATAATCTTTGTTTGGATTGAAGTTCTTTGAACATGTAATTGGTCTTTGAGATGGCCTTTCATTTGGTTATGAATTCCATGTTGGGTATGGTTAACCCGCTGTAGATTCAAGACTAGCAAACAGACAGACATAGTTAACATGTATTTATTGTAGTAAAGTAAAGAATCTCGTGCATTAAAATATTTATTTAATTATTTAAAAAAGATTATTTTTAGTTTTTTTTTCACATCATTATGAAAATTGAGAATAACTTAATTCGAAAACACATATATGTAAATTAAGACTAATTTTTTGACATAATTATCAATAATATCTGTCTAATTAATGATTCTCACTTAAATAAAAATAGATACAATAGTAAAAAATAACATATAAATTTTCAACATAAACAAATTGACCGTACCCTTTAAAAATTATAAATTTTCAACATATAATTCATAATATATTAAGAATTATTAATATATAATACAATAATATTAACCGTACCCTTTAAAAATCAACGAATGTAATTTGAAAAGAAAAAAAGAAGATGTCGGCTTGTTTACTTTCTGCGAACAGAAAGCTTCTTTCGTTGTTGGTCCGTGCACTCATCGGCCTTCGTTGCAGTATGCTTTCACATTTTCACATTCTTGGCATTAATTACGATCGTCTTCGCTTCCCTCTCCAAGAAACAATCAATGATATGCCGGCGTTTTGGGGATTCTCTGTCAACAGTCATCCTGTACATTCTCTCTCTCTCTCTCTCTCGGGAAATCCTTTTCCATTGCAGGCTAAGAGAAGCTGGCGCGTTACTTGTATTGACTTGGAGTAAACCATTTCAAATTTCCTTTTCCTTTCCTTTTCATTTCCTATGTTCCAACGCTATCTTGATTCCAGAATCGTACGGATTTCACTTTTATGATGCCCCTTTTGCGATACAATTTGGCAGCTCTTTCAATCTTCATTGCCAAGGCCACTGATTCGCTTCTTCCTTCATCCTTACGTTCTTGCCTCCGGTTTTCTTCTTCTCTTTATTCTCTCTCTCTCGACAAAAATACTGACAAAACTTTTGTGGGTTTTTGAGGTTTGCTGCGTCTGAGATTGGACTGACGTGGGTTTCGCATTGGATTCGATAGTTTCGGAAAGAGAAAGAGTAGAAAATCAAAATATGATGGCAAATAGCAGACTAGCAGTAGTAATGTGAAGAAGTATGAACTGAAGGGGAAAAAGTTGATAGAAAATCAAAATAGGATGGCAAGCAGTAGCAGAAATGTGAAGGAGGATGAACTGAAGGGGAAAAAGTTGATAGATTTGGTGTTTTCTTGGTCACTTGCTGATGTTTTCAACAAAAATCTTTACAAGGCCAAGGTTCGAATATACATTTTCTCTTCTTTATCTGCGTATTGATGACGGCCAACGCTAGATGTGCTTCTTCATGGATGTGTATATTTCTATCTTCGTATTCTGTTTCTTTCTGTGTATAATATGCTGTATTTTACCTCCATTTATAGCCAAGTCTAGTTTCTAGAGTTTTGTCTGTTTTCACAGAGATTTGATATGATTAGAGTGACGATTGACAATGGTGATCAACAATCTGGAAAAAAGAAACTTAGATATGGAGATTAATACTTTAAGCTCGAGCTGATCATCTTTCAATTAATACTATGAAACAGAGCCATCTGGACTCCATTTGACCACCCAAAATTGATAATCTTGTTAGTTTCTTGTGAAATTTCTCATTTAAAATTTTGGGATGCATCAGATAAGAGCTATTCTTCTCTGCATCAACTTTTCTGATTCAGATTCTTTTTCCTGGTGAATTCAAGTGTTGGCTGTGCTAACTAGCATTTTTCTCTCCACCATACCTGAATCTTTTGACAGGTTGAGCAAATTCCGATGACATTTTCATCGACTGGTCAGTATTTGAGGTCGTTCATCTATCCACTTATCGAGGAAACTAGAGCAGATTTGCACTCTAACATCGAAACAGTGGCCCGAGCACCTATCCGCGAAATAATTTCAGTGGGAAAAGCAAAGGATTACCCCAAGGAATTGTCCTACAGAATTTTGATGAAGGAACTAAGGGAAATTGCAAATGTTGAAGGAATGTATGAGCCTGAGGTTGGAGACCTCATTGCCCTGATAGACGTGCAACCAAAATGCATCAATTATCTGAACAGGCCTCAAATGCCTTATCTTCTCGGTTTGGTTACTACGACGAACGATGACCGCCCTGAAATGACGATATTGTCATCGAAGCCTATCGCGTTTGTTGCAGATGAGCAAGAGGATAAGACGGGGAAGGAGAAAAGTCTTTTTGTCGTTTATCTTACAAACATGACAACAAATAATCGTATATGGCAGGCATTGAACTCGGAGCTGGCTGGAGGGAACATGAACATAATCAAAAGGATCATGCAATTTGATTCTACAGTAAGAATCACAGTCCATTATTCCACATCTCCCCAATTACTCTCTGTTTATAATTAGTATAGGTTATATGTTTAGATTCACAACTTTCCCCTGCCTAAATTCTTCCAGGTCGGAAGCAATTGTAGCAATTGCATCCCTCAAGAGAACAAGAGTGGAGCTGTAACCAATGCATATAATGCCGTAGGATCTTCTATGCTGAATCATTCTCAAAAGGCTGCAGTTTTAGAGAGTGTGGCTGCAAGTGAATGTCGTCATCAGAATACAGTTAAACTAATATGGGGACCTCCAGGGACAGGGAAAACAAAGACAGTCAGCTCACTATTGTCGTCATCAGAACCCTGACTTGTGCTCCGACAAACATTGCAGTGTTGGGGGTTGCAAAACGGCTTGTTGGTTTGGTTGAGGATGCTCTTGAGTTTGATTCTTATGGATTGGGAGATGTCGTTTTTTTTGGTAACGGGGAGCGAATGAAGATTGATAATCATGAAGACCTGTTTGATGTGTTTCTTGATTACCGTATTGTTGGTCTTGCCTATTGTTTTGCTCCATTAACTGGCTGGAAAAGTACTCTAGGGTCTATGATAAGCCTGCTTAAAGACCCTGAGCATCAATACCGTTTGTATTTGGAAAAACCTAATAATGATGATGAGAATGAGGAAGAGGGTAAAGAGGGGGAAGGGGAGGTAAAGAGAAATCAAGAGGAAGGGGACGACATCAATAATAAAGACTTCAAAGAGACGCGTAGAAAGAAAATCATGAGGTCAATTGTTGAAACCTTGCAGGAAAACAAGAAGGAACAGAGAAGAAGAAGAAAAAACAGCACATGAAGGAGCGTTCTCATAATCAAGTGAAAAGCGATAAAGGAGAGAATAAAGCTATGTCCACACAGGGTAGGGAAAACAATGAAGAAATCAATAAGTCTGGCGATCTTTTGACATTTGAAGAGTTCGTGTTACAGAGGTTTAAATTTATTAACAATCGGCTGCAATTTCTTGGTCCAAATTTGTACACTCATTTGCCAACGTCATGCCTTTCCGTGGAACAAGTAAAGAATATGATCAGAGCTCTTGATCTGCTAAACTCTATTCGAATGTTGCTGCATGCCAGTGGTAAAGCAATTGATGGTTTAAGAGAAGTTCTCAATGGAGTTCAAGGTGTATGGAACAAGAAAAAGGGATTTTTAGAGTTGACTTTAGCCAAGACAGAGTGCGTTGAAATACTTGAAATTCTTAGTCAAACATTATCACTTCCAAGTTTTAGTGACTATAGTCAAATTCGAAGCTTTTGCTTACAAAATGCGTGCTTGATATTTTGCACTGCCTCAAGCTCTGCAAAATTGTACATGGAAGGACAGACACCAGTGGAAATGCTAATTATCGATGAAGCAGCCCAGCTCAAAGAATGTGAATCCACCATTCCTTTGCAGCTTCCCGGTCTCCACCATGCTGTACTCATTGGGGATGAACGACAACTTCCAGCAATGGTCAAAAGCAGGGTACGTTATGTTATCCTAACTTTCATGTCTTGTTGATCTTTGAAAGTTTTATTTATTGTTTAAACTAAAAATTTTGTTATCTTTAGATATGTGAGAACGCTGAATTTGGAAGAAGCTTGTTCAAGAGACTGGTAGTATTGGGTCAAGGAAAACATCTTCTGGAAGTTCAGTACAGAATGCATCCATCTATAAGCTTATTTCCAAATAGGGAGTTCTACAACAAAAAGATTTTGGATGCACCTATAGTTAAGCAGAAAGCATATGAGAAGCGCTTCCTTGAAGGGAAGATGTTCGGCCCCTACTCTTTTATAAACGTAACAAATGGCAAAGAGGGGATTGATAACAGGCATAGTACTAAAAACATCATCGAAGTAGCTGTCGTTATGGAGATTGTTGCAATGCTCTTTAAAGGTAATACTATGTTAGTAAAAAGTTGAAGTTCCATTATCTTACAAAACAAAACAAAAAAAGTTAGAATTATGATTAGAGCACATGATTTATGGTCATTTTCCCCCCTCCGTAGAATCTGTAGCCTCAAAACAGAAGTTAAGTGTGGGTTGCATATCCCCTTACAAAGCCCAAGCATTTGCACTTCAAGAAAAACTTGGGAAGACATATGACACAGACAGCAGCAGTGGCTTCTCTGTGAGTGCGAGATCTGTTGATGGTTTTCAAGGTGGTGAGGAAGACGTCATAATCATCTCTACTGTCAGATGTAACGTCCAAGGATCGGTGGGCTTCCTTTCCAATTCTCAAAGAACAAACGTGGCTCTCACTCGAGCAAGGTACTGCTTTAGTAACGCAGAAAGTGGACTCCATCCTCCTTGACTTTATCAATGTTTGTGAGCGGCCTGACTATATGATCTAAAAAGGCATTATCTTGGTGCAGGCATTGCCTATGGATAGTGGGGAATGGTGCTACTCTAGTTAACAGCGGCTCTGTTTGGGGGAGACTAGTCCAAGATGCCAAGGCACGGGAATGCTTCTACGACGCTAGTGATGACAAGAACTTGGCTCTAGCTGTTGCAGGTGCCTTGGTAGAGCTTAATCAACTTGATGTGTTACTCAAACCGGACTCCATATTGCTCTGTAATGCAAGGTGGAAGGTATGTTTCCTTCCTCAAAATCGTTTTTAACCATTCCAAATTTCACATGTAAAAGTTTTCCACCAATTGTATACGGTGAATCTTGCTTATGATAGCAATTAATTCAATCGAACCTTTTATTGGTGGATCTTCTTCAAGAATTCTGTATCTAAGTGCTTAGAACTATCAAGGATATTATGCGTTTATTCCATCTGCCTAATCTTACGGTGTTCATGACGTTGTCTATGTTAATTCTAATCAATCGTGGTATATGCTTTTGTGAGTTTATGCATAGCCTTGCAAGCTATCTTCATATCAAGGCAAGCAATGACCGAGTGAGCATCACCTTATTGTTTATCCCACAGGTATGCTTCAGTGATGATTTTATAAAATCCATGGCCGGGATCCAGAACACCGAATTCTGAAAGCAAGTGCTTTCTATACTAGAAAAGCTTTCAGGTGGCTGGAGACTGAATGGGTGTAGCAGAATTGTCAACGAGAATGGTGCTGTATGCCAAATTTATGAAGTCAATGGATTTCTCAGAATTGCATGGAGCGTGGACATCATGACGGAAAATTCTGAAGATGTCCAGGTTCTGAAGATCTGGGATGTTGTTCCATTTGTTGAGATACCAAAACTAACCATGCGCCTTGCCCACGAATTTGAGAACTACACAGCTAAAACTGTCATCCAATGCAAATACGAAAGACTCGAAGGGTATGCACATGCTTTTGCATTCTTCATTCTTCATTATTGGTCATAATGGGGATGTTTCTTTGATCATATATATGCCACAGGAACTTGGCACTGCCGATGACATGGCCGGTCAGCTTGAGCGCCTTCATAAGCTTCTTGGAAAGCAAAGTAGCTTCACTGAGCGTGTGAGATCAGCCTTCATCTTCAGCTAGATGGTGAGCCTGAGGGGTTTGATCAGCAGCTACTGATTTTTGTTTGAAATAATCTTGGTTTGGAGTGGAGTTCTTTGAACTTGTAATTGGTTTCTGATGGCCTTTCATTTGGTTATGAAATCCTTGTTGGCTATGGTTAGCATGTTGGAGATTAAGCCTAGCAAACAAAAATAGATAATATGTATTTATTGTAATAAAGTAGAGAATCTCCTGCACTAAAATGTTTATTTGATTATTTAAAGAAGATTATTATTTTTTTTTTTTTTGCATCATTATGAATATTGAGAATAACTTAAGCAGTAAACACACACACACACACATATATATATATATGTAAATTAAGACTAAGTTAAGAAAATTATATACTTTTGTTCTTATTTTTTTAAAAAAAAATATTTTCAGAACTCATCTCATGACTTTTTAATTACAATGAATTGCATTTATTTATTTAGCACAGAAATTGTGTTAACTAATCTCCTTGATTATCTCAGTTAATCTTTCTTACAAAAGGCAAATTTCTAAAATCAAGCATAGACGGTAATCATCTTGTCTATTGATTGTATCAATTGGAGTAATTAAATATTCATGTTGTTTTTTCTATATTTTTTCAAACTTCTCTAATTGTCACCACAAATACTTTTATTTTTTTTTTCTTTTTAGGTTTATAAAATTTAAAAATGAAAAAGATGAAATAAAATAATTGATAAATAATCTTAACATTAGATAATACTATGACATAATCGTCAATAATGTTCATCTAATTAATGAATTTCATCTGTACAAATATATATACAATAATAAAAAAAAAGTAAAGTGTTATGGGATTGGACTTTAAATTTTAAAAAATGAAATCTTCAACATATACAAATTAAGAATTATTAATATATAATACAATATTAACCGTACCCTTTAAAAATCAACCAATATAATTAAAAAGAAAAAAGAAGAAGAAAAGAAGATGTCGGCTTGTTTACTTTCTGCTGCGAACGAAAGCTTCGTTCGTTGTTGGTTCCTCCAAGCATCGGCCTTTGATGAAGCCTGCTTTCACATTTTCACATTGTTGGCATTAATTACGATCGTCTTCGCTTCCCTCTCCAAAAATCAATCAATGATATGGCCGCGTTTGGGGATTCTTGGTTGGTCTTCTTCAACAGTCATCCTGTACCTCTACATATCTCTCTCTCTCTTGGGAAATCCTCTTCCTTGAAGGCTAAGAGAAGCTGGCCCGTTATTTGTATTGACTTGGAGTCAACCATTTCAAATTTCCTTTTCCTTTCCCTTCCCTTTCCTATGTTCCAACGCTTTCTTGATGTCACGACCCAAAATCCGGGGCCGTGACCGGCACTATTCCCCCTAGAAGTCACAAACTCTAGCAAGGAATAGTAAGCCTTCTATTACACAATCCTTCAAACATTTAACAATCTCATAAGCATTACAAAATAAATGCATTTCCATTAACTGATATTAAAATGCCCACCGGGCTATAAATCCATTACATGCTTACAATATTCAAAATTTCTCACATTACATACGAAAGGAATATTAACTTCCCTATACTCAACCCGTGAGAAGGAATGCATGTGCTGTAGCCGGAGCGTGTCTAGAGTAAATAAAGTAGAATCGTTACCACGACTTCTACTGTCAAAATGATGTCAACCTACAAAATCTGAAGTATTGAGGGGTAAGCCTGACACTGGCTTAGTGAGGAGTAAAGAGCATTATAATGGGGGAAAAGTAGAATCAATGCATCCCAAAAATGATCATCATAACATGTTATGCCAATAGTACTTACAACAATATAAGAGATGGCAAATAAACATACACATATATGAGTTAACCATCTAGAACCAAAGTTCACATATTCCATTCTCTTGGGGCGGAACGACTCTCACCCACAAGATTTGCTTTGGCGGAACCACTCTCGCCTACAAAGCATCATGGCGGAACCACTCTCGCCAAGTAAGGGTGGACCCACTCTCACCCTAATACATATACGTATACGTGGTGCACCGACGGCTAACATTTACTGTAGTTAGCATACAGGGTTCTAGTTGTTACTTCATTTAACACATTTTTCATACCATCATTTAATATTATCAAATGCCATATACAATGTATCACAAATGTCAATATGCGCTCAACAACCAATATGGATTCTACCTTCCCATATGCAATTCAAGAATGAAATCATGCATAATATATAGATTAATGAAAGAAATGAATGCAACAATTACCACCATAATACAATTCACCCACTCACAGTATTATAGAAGATGCAGGATCCCATCAAACGCCTCTTAGCTAGGGCGCGTCAAAATCACCTAACAAAATTATCAAATTATATAAGATTTAATTAAATACAAAATTTAAATCCCCTAGGATTTGGACCGACCCAAATCCAACGGCCCAACACCCCAAAATAAAACAACCTAGGCCAGCCACATTGCCAACGGCCACCACTGGCCGAAAATCTCGACGATCAAAACCTACCATTAGCAATGCCTAACAATAGAGGTCAATATATACAAAAATGAGCCAGATCTAACGGCTGGATTTCCGTAGATCTGGTTTTTAACATTCTGGCCAGATTTAAAAATAAGCTATTCGGCATCGCCAATCACATTTTTCGGCGATCCGAGACCACCAGTCAACTCTCTTACCCTTATGGACCAACATAACCAAAAATCATCAAGATCTAACGGTTAGATCTCTGTAGATCTAACTTTTAATTTTCGGCCAGATTACAAAACATGCTATTTCCGCCGCCGGCCAACGTTTTCCGACGATCCGAGGCAGCCATTCAACATCCCTAACCCCATTTACTAACATATCCAAAATTTAGCAAGATCTAACGGCTAGATCTTTGTAGATCTAAGTTCAAACTTTCGGCCAACACACTCAAATACATATACATACACCTCTCACGAATTTATGCTTAAAAGTAAGGCTAAAGAAAATAAAAAGCTTACCTTGTTGTAGATCGGGGTCGATTTCATGGTGAAAGTGTGGTTGGATTCAAGATCCAACGGCTAGATTTTGTAAAATCACTTGAAGGAGAAAATGAGAGAGAGAGAGAGAGAAAGAGAGAGAGAGAGTTGCTGGGTGGGAAGAATAGAAGAGAAGGGGGGCCTAATTTGGGAGCCCTAAGGCCTTATATATGGCCATTTGGGCTGGGTCTTCAAGTCTTGGGCCTTCTCCATACAAGGCCCAAAAGTTGGGCTTTACAATCTCACCTCCTTATAGAAAATTCGTCCTCGAATTTTTTTTTTTTATTCTTATTTATTCCGCCTCTTTTCTTCTTTCTTCTTCTCCTCATTCTTCTTTCTTCCTTCTTATGCCTTCTTCTCCCTCGCTCATTCGGCCAGTCTGTAACCTGCAATCAGTCGCCTCCTGCGCACGTTCACCGTCGACCTCCGCCGTGTCGAGCCTTCGCTGATCAGATCTGTGATCCCCTTCTCTCCAGTTACCGCCGACAAACCTTAGATCTACCCTACTGCCTTGGAGAGCTGTTGCCATTAACCTAGCCATTGCCACATCTCAGATCGGCGTCACCACCGACTGCCGTCACCAGATCGGACCGTTGCGGCCCAGATCTGACCCTCCATCAATCGTCGTTCATCAGATCGGGTCGTCGTCGTCGCTACCTGGCCTCCTGCCTACCCCGACGCTTGTCAGCCCCATCATCGATTGCTCCCAGCCATTGAGCTTGCGGATTCACTCCATCGCGACCGCCTACAGTCCGCGCACAGCTCGCACAACTCGCTCCCAAATCCAGCCATACCACCGCCTGCGCCTGCTCCTTTGCGCAACCATCTGTTGTCGTCGGGCCTCCCCGGTTGCCATCGCGACCAACGTCACCTCTGCCAGGCCATCGACCCTGCTTCTCTCATTAGATCAGGCCCTTCATCGGCCATCACCTGATCGAGTCGCCACCGTCATTGCTGCCATTAGATCTGAAACCAGATCTGGATTAACCTGACCCGACTAGATTTGATCGGATTCAATACAACTAGATCCGATCCGACCTGACCTATATTCTGATCCAATCCGACCCGACTAGATTTGATCTGACCCGGCCTATATTCCGATCCGATCCGACCCGACTGGATCTAATCTAACCCAGCCTTTATTCCGATCCGATCCGACCCATTTAGTTCTTAGATCCATCATGCCAAGACTCAGGCCAAGACGTCGATCTCCATGCGGTGCCTGTATAGTCTTGCATGCCCAATGTACCTCATTGTGCTTCTTTGCCCCTTTCTTTAGCCACGAGGAAGGAGTTACTGATTTTTCTGCCATCCACAGAGTTTTTGGTGCCATGAATGCATCCATCCTCCTGGCCCGGGTTCCGACAAGGGACCGGTCTGAGGCAGCCATTACCCTTACTATTGAAGCCTTAGCTCGACTTCAAGATCCTGCTTATGGTTGTGTGTCATACATTCTTGCCCTTCAACAACAGGTTAGTGATCTGCTAACTTATCGAGCTCTATTGCAGCAATTTGTAAACTATTATGCACATCCTCAGCCTATTCCAGATTGGCCTCACCCACAACCAAATCCCAATCAATTTCCAGAAAATACCTCACTCCCTAGTTTCCCAGAGGCTAGTTATTTACCCTACCATACCGATGCTAGCAGTAGCCAGGGCCCACATCGAGACGACATCGATGAGCTTGGACCCGTCGTGTTCGGCAATCATCGTCGGCACTGAGCATTGACAACATTTCAAGCTATCGATTTCTTTGGTTTGACTATTTTTTTTTTCTTTGGTTTATCTCTTGTAAACGTATTGAACCTATGGAATGAATATTGTGCTTGGATACTATAATGTCTCATTCCCTTGTCTTTACCCTTAATCGCATATCAATCATAAAATATCTCTGGCTCTTGCAGCTGTTTAATAATTTAGCAAATCGAGGAAAAATGTTGATTCTTAATTATCACTTGATAATTTACGTCCTCAGTCAAGTCACACATAACTAAGCATCAATAACTTTGAGTTATTAATGGCAATTCAAACTTTTTATTTAGAAATAATTCCATTAAATCCTCCGATAATACATTATGGTATTTCTCTTACTGTCTTCATTCTTTCACGGCTTCAATCTTCGTAGGGTCAACCATGATGCCCTCCTTAGACACCACGTGGCCCAAAAACGCCACACTATCCAACTAGAACTCACATTTCGAGAACTTAGCATATAGCTTGTGTTTTTTTTTTTTTTTTTTTTTTTTTTTTTTTTTGCCATGTTTGAAGCACTACCCTAAGGTGTTGCTCATGCTCCTCTTGGCTCGTCAAGTAAATCAATATGTCATCGATAAATACAATGACAAAATGATCAAGGTGCGGTCTAAATACTTTATTCATGAGGCTCGTAAATGTCGTCGGGGCATTCGTAAAGCCAAAGGACATTACTAAAAATTCATAGTGACCGTATCGAGTCCTAAACGCAGCCTTAGGGATGTCATCACCCCTAATACGAAGCTAGTGATAACCCGATCTAAGGTCGATCTTGGAAAAACATTAGGCACCTTGCAACTGGTCAAATAGGTCATTTATACAAGGTAATGGATATTTGTTTCGGATAGTGGCCTTGTTCAATTGCCTATAGTCAAAACAAAGCATCATGGTTCCATCATTCTTCTTCACAAAGAGCACAGGTGCTCCCCATGGCGAAGTACTTGGGCGAATAAAGCCCTTGTCTAAAAGGTCTTGGATTTGTATCTTAAGTTCCTTTAGCTCGGCTGGAGCTATATGATACGGAGGTATTAAAATTGGTCAAGTCTCATGAGATAAATCCATACATAACTCTATATCATGTTCCGAATGTGGTCCCGACAAATTTTCGGGAAAACATTTGAATACTCCCTCATTACAGACACATGCCTTGACTCACCCTCTGCCTCGAGAGTCTCTTGTACCACGGTTAGGAACGCCTAACACCCCTCATTCATCAATTGTCTCATCACTAAATCAGACATAATGTTCTCAATTCAACTTGGTCACTGTTTTGTCATTTCCTTGAGTGGTACCGTTTGATCAATTTTTTTTTAATTATACCAGCCCTATAACCAATGTAGACTGTGAAACGTAATAATTTGTTACTTACTTTAAAAAAAACTAAAATATTTATTATTATTATTAATTTATTATTTAAAATTTAAAATTTAAAATATAATAATATTTAGCTACACCACTACTTGTGGTTTTGGAGTTAACACACCTCATTCACTTCACTTTGTGGTTTTTGAAACCAGCATTTACTACTTCCCATTCACTTGTCAATATTGTAACATTAGTATCACATGCCATCTCACCATTCTTATACCTATCTTTATATTTGCATTTATAGTTAGGGTAAATTTCACTTAAACCCACTGAATTTGAATTATTTATTTATATGGACATTTCTTAAAAGTTAAAATGAAAATTTCAAGCTTCAAAAACCTCCAAAAATATTTTCAAATAACATGAAACCTTCTTATAAATAACACAAAACTTAGGTGCATTTTGCCTTACCCTAATTATGAATAAATCATTAGGCCTATCTTACAGCTGCGGACTCAGGAACTTCTACCCCAAGTTATTTGCCACATGACATCCCATTTTTTTTTTTAATATGCTGTTATAGCAACATAATTATATTTGATATTTGCAAGACCAACAAAACCACTGCCCTTCATCACTAACACTAGACATTAATCAATTAGTTGGGATACCAAGGAAAATTAAGCCAACCATTAATAGTACTGCTCATAGCAAAATGATAATATCCAACATACATACTTGTGTGTATATATATATATTTGTCTAAGATCCGGTCAAAAACCAGTTAGTGCCTTTAGACGGCAGAGAACCAGACGACTTAGTGACCGACCCAAACTTGGACCGAAATTCGAACACTCCTAACTAACACAGTACCTCAGAGCCAAAACAAATTTCTCCCAACTCAAAACCTATATTCAAGCACATCTCTACAATCTCAATTCTGTGACTCATTGCACCTCACTTAGTGCCAATGTTCCTGGCTCAGGATCTAGGTTTCAACATTACTATGAAGCCTCAATTTTTTTTTTTTTAATCACTATCTCTCATAGAACTTCGTGTCCTAGGAGGCATGATTCTACTGTATGCAACATTCAAATTGTCTTACCATTCGAAAACAAATAATATGCCAAATAAAATAGAACTTCACATACACAAATCAAATATGCACAAGGGACCTAGAGTCCTTGGCAGAGCAAGGTTATGAATATGTCGCGACTCATATTCATACCTATCCTGCCAAAAACGTGCTCCGAACTATAGTGTATGCAGTACAATGCATGTGAAAGTGTTTAACCCTTTATTCATACACCCAAGTGTCATTTCATTTTCGTTTTATTTCCCAAGTTCTAAAGCCTAAGCTCTGATACCAACTTTGTCACGACCCAAAATCCGGGGCCGTGACCGGCACTATTCCCCCTAGAAGTCACAAACTCTAGCAAGGAATAGTAAGCCTTCTATTACACAATCCTTCAAACATTTAACAATCTCATAAGCATTACAAAATAAATGCATTTCCATTAACTGATATTAAAATGCCCACCGGGCTATAAATCCATTACATGCTTACAATATTCAAAATTTCTCACATTACATACGAAAGGAATATTAACTTCCCTATACTCAACCCGTGAGAAGGAATGCATGTGCTGTAGCCGGAGCGTGTCTAGAGTAAATAAAGTAGAATCGTTACCACGACTTCTACTGTCAAAATGATGTCAACCTACAAAATCTGAAGTATTGAGGGGTAAGCCTGACACTGGCTTAGTGAGGAGTAAAGAGCATTATAATGGGGGAAAAGTAGAATCAATGCATCCCAAAAATGATCATCATAACATGTTATGCCAATAGTACTTACAACAATATAAGAGATGGCAAATAAACATACACATATATGAGTTAACCATCTAGAACCAAAGTTCACATATTCCATTCTCTTGGGGCGGAACGACTCTCACCCACAAGATTTGCTTTGGCGGAACCACTCTCGCCTACAAAGCATCATGGCGGAACCACTCTCGCCAAGTAAGGGTGGACCCACTCTCACCCTAATACATATACGTATACGTGGTGCACCGACGGCTAACATTTACTGTAGTTAGCATACAGGGTTCTAGTTGTTACTTCATTTAACACATTTTTCATACCATCATTTAATATTATCAAATGCCATATACAATGTATCACAAATGTCAATATGCGCTCAACAACCAATATGGATTCTACCTTCCCATATGCAATTCAAGAATGAAATCATGCATAATATATAGATTAATGAAAGAAATGAATGCAACAATTACCACCATAATACAATTCACCCACTCACAGTATTATAGAAGATGCAGGATCCCATCAAACGCCTCTTAGCTAGGGCGCGTCAAAATCACCTAACAAAATTATCAAATTATATAAGATTTAATTAAATACAAAATTTAAATCCCCTAGGATTTGGACCGACCCAAATCCAACGGCCCAACACCCCAAAATAAAACAACCTAGGCCAGCCACATTGCCAACGGCCACCACTGGCCGAAAATCTCGACGATCAAAACCTACCATTAGCAATGCCTAACAATAGAGGTCAATATATACAAAAATGAGCCAGATCTAACGGCTGGATTTCCGTAGATCTGGTTTTTAACATTCTGGCCAGATTTAAAAATAAGCTATTCGGCATCGCCAATCACATTTTTCGGCGATCCGAGACCACCAGTCAACTCTCTTACCCTTATGGACCAACATAACCAAAAATCATCAAGATCTAACGGTTAGATCTCTGTAGATCTAACTTTTAATTTTCGGCCAGATTACAAAACATGCTATTTCCGCCGCCGGCCAACGTTTTCCGACGATCCGAGGCAGCCATTCAACATCCCTAACCCCATTTACTAACATATCCAAAATTTAGCAAGATCTAACGGCTAGATCTTTGTAGATCTAAGTTCAAACTTTCGGCCAACACACTCAAATACATATACATACACCTCTCACGAATTTATGCTTAAAAGTAAGGCTAAAGAAAATAAAAAGCTTACCTTGTTGTAGATCGGGGTCGATTTCATGGTGAAAGTGTGGTTGGATTCAAGATCCAACGGCTAGATTTTGTAAAATCACTTGAAGGAGAAAATGAGAGAGAGAGAGAGAGAAAGAGAGAGAGAGAGTTGCTGGGTGGGAAGAATAGAAGAGAAGGGGGGCCTAATTTGGGAGCCCTAAGGCCTTATATATGGCCATTTGGGCTGGGTCTTCAAGTCTTGGGCCTTCTCCATACAAGGCCCAAAAGTTGGGCTTTACACTTGATTCCAAAATCGTACGGATTTCACTTTTATGATGTCCATTACGTGATACAATATGGCAGCTCTTTCAATCTATAAATCCAAGGCCACGGATTCGCATCTTCCTTCATCCTTAAGTTCTTGCCTCCGGCTTTCTTGTTCTCCTTATTCTCTCTCTCGACAAAAATACTGACAAAACTTTTGTGTGAGTTTTTGAGGTTCGTTGTGTCTGAGATTGGACTGATGTGGGTTTCTCATTGGATTTGATAGTTTCGGAAAGAGAATGAGTAGAAAATCAAAATATGATGGCCAAGTACTAGTAGTAATGTGAAGAAGGATGAACTGAAGGGGAAAAAGTTGATAGGAGATCAAAATAGGATGGCAAGTAGTGGCAGATATGTGAAGAAGGATGAACCGAAGGGGAAAGGTTTGATAGATTTGGTGTTTTCTTGGTCACTTGCTGATGTTTTCAACAAAAATCTTTACAAGGCCAAGGTTCGAATATATATTTTCTCTTCTTTATCTGCGTATTAATGACGGCCAACGCTAGATGTGCTTCTTCATGGATGTGTATATTTGTATCTTCGTATTCTGTTTCTTTCTGTGTATAATATGCTGGATTTTACCTCCATTTATAGCCAAATCTAGTTTCTAGAGTTTTGTCTGTTTTCACTGAGATTTGATATGGTTAGAGTGACGATTGACAATGGTGATCAACAATCTGGAAAAAAGAAACTTAGATATGGAGATTAATACTTTAAGCTCGAGCTGATCATCTTTCAATTAATACTATGAAACAGAGCCATCTTGACCCCATTTGACTACCCAAAATTGATAATCTTGTTAGTTTCATTTGAAATTTCTCAAATAAAATTTTGGGATGCATCAGATCGGAGCTAATCTTCTCTGCATCAACTTTTCTTATTTAGATTCTTTTTCCTGGTGAATTCAAGTGTTGGCTGTGCTAACTAGCATTTTTCTCTCCACCATACCTGAATCTTTCGACAGATTGAGAAAATTCCGATGACATTTTCATCGACTGGTCAGTATTTGAGGTCGTTCATCTATCCACTAATCGAGGAAACCCGAGCAGATTTGCACTCTAACATCGAAACAGTGGCCCGAGCACCTACCCGCGAAATAATTTCAGTGGGAAAAGCAAAGGATTACCCCAAGGAATTGTCCTACAGAATTTTGATGAAGGAACTAAGGGAAATTGCAAATGTTGAAGGAATGTATGAGCCTGTGGTTGGAGACCTCATTGCCCTGACAGACGTGAAACCAAAATGCATCAATGATCTGAACAGGCCTCAAATGCCTTATCTTCTCGGTTTGGTTACGATGATGAAAGATGACCGCCCTGAAATGACGATATTGTCATCGAAGCCTATCGCGTTTGTTGCAGATGAGCAAGAGGATAAGACGGGGAAGGAGAAAAGTCTTTTCGTCGTTTATCTTACAAACACGACAACAAATAATCGTATATGGCAGGCATTGAACTCGGGGCTGGCTGGAGGGAACATGAACATAATCAAAAGGATCATGCAATTTGATTCTACAGTAAGAATCACAGTCCATTATTCCACATCTCCCCATTTTCTCTGTGTTTATAATTAGTATAGGTTATATGTTTAGATTCACAACTTTCCCCTGTCTAAATTCTTCCAGGTCGGAAGCAATTGTAGCGATTGCATCTCTCAAGAGAACAAGAGTGGAGCTGTAACCAATGCATATAATGCCGTAGGATCTTCTATGCTGAATCATTCTCAAACGGCTGCAGTTTTAGAGGGTGTGGCTGCAAGTGAATGTCGTCATCAGAATACAGTTAAACTAATATGGGGACCTCCAGGGACTGGGAAAACAAAGACAGTCGGCTCACTATTGTTTGCACTGTGGAAGAAGAGATGCAGAACCTTGACTTGTGCTCCGACAAACATTGCAGTGTTGGGGGTTGCAAAACGGCTTGTTGGTTTGGTTGAGGATGCTCTTGAGTATGATTCTTATGGATTGGGAGATGTCGTTTTATTTGGTAACGGGGAGCGAATGAAGATTGACGATCATGAAGACCTGTTTGATGTGTTTCTTGATTACCGTATTTTTGGTCTCTCCCATTGTTTTGCTCCATCAACTGGCTGGAAAAGTACTCTAGGGTCTATGATAAGCCTGCTTAAAGACCCTGAGCATCAATACCGTTTGTATTTGGAAAAATCTAATAATGATGATAAGAATGAAGAAGACGACAAAGAGGGGGAAGGGGAGTTAAAGAGCAATCAAGAGGAAGGGGACGATATCAATGATAAAGACTTCAAAGAGACGCGTAGAAAGAAAATCATGAGGTCAATAGTTGAAACCTTGCAGGAAAACAAGAAGAAGGAACAGAAGAAGAAGAAGAAGAAAAAACAGCACATGAAGGAGCCTTCTCATAACCAGGTGAAAAGTTCGTGTTTGACATTTGAAGAGTTCGTGTTACAGAGATTTAAATTTATTAACAATCAGCTGCAATTTCTTGGTCCAATTTTGTACACTCATTTGCCAACGTCACGCCTTTCAGTGGATCAAGTAAAGAAGATGATCAGAGCTCTTGATCTGCTAAACTCAATTCGAAAGTCGTTGCATGCCAGTGGTACTGCAATTGATGGTTTGAGAGAAGTTCTCAATGGAGTTCAAGGTGTATGGAACAAGAAAAAGGGATTTTTAGAGTTGACTTTAGCCAAGACAGAGTGCGTTGAAATACTCGAAATTCTTGGTCAAACATTATCACTTCCAAGTTTAACTGATTATCGTGAAATTCGAAGCTTTTGCTTACAAAATGCGTGCTTGATATTTTGCACTGCCTCAAGTTCTGCTAAATTGCCCCCAGAAAGGAAGAAACCACTGGAAATGCTGATTATCGATGAAGCAGCTCAGCTCAAAGAATGCGAATCCGCCATTCCTTTGCAGCTTCCCGGTCTTCGCCATGCTATACTCGTTGGGGATGAACAACAGCTTCCAGCAATGGTCCAAAGCAAGGTGTGTTATCCCAGTTTCTGTCTTTCTAATCTATCTTAAACTCATTTATTTTTCTACTCGATATACTGAAAACGTACTATCTGCAGATATCTGAGAATGCTGACTTCGGAAGAAGCCTGTTTAAGAGGCTGGTAGTATTGGGACAAAGGAAACATCTTCTGGAAGTTCAGTACAGGATGCATCCATCAATAAGCTTATTTCCAAATAGAGAGTTTTACAACAAAAAGATTTTGGATGCTCCCATAGTTAAGCAAAAATCTTATGAGAAGCGCTTCCTGAAAGGGAAGATGTATGGCCCCTACACTTTTATAAATGTAACGAATGGCCAAGAGAGGATTGATGACAGGCGTAGTACTAAAAACATCGTCGAAGTAGCTGTGGTCTTGGAAATTGTTGCAATGCTCTTTAAAGGTAATCTTCTATTAACCAGAAGATGACTTTCCGGTGTTAACTTGATGTCTGAATTATGATTGCATATTTGCCTCTATAGAATCTGTGGCCTCAAAACAGAAGTTAAGTGTTGGTTGCATATCCCCGTACAAGGCTCAAGCATCGGTCCTTCAAGAAAAACTTGGAAAGACATACAAAACAGTCAAGGAAAGTAACTTCTCGGTGAGTGCACGATCTGTCGACGGTTTTCAAGGTGGCGAGGAGGATGTGATAATCATCTCTACTGTCAGATGTAACGCGCAGGGAAACGTGGGCTTCCTCTCCAATCTTCAGAGAACGAACGTGGCTCTTACTCGAGCAAGGTATTGCTTTAGTAGAGCGGAAAAGTGGATACCGTCTTCCCTGACTTCAAAATCATCTGTAACCATATGTTCCGTCTAAGCATGCTTGGTATCTTGTTTCAGGCATTGCTTATGGATAGTGGGGAATGGTGCTACACTGCTTAACAGTGGCACTGTTTGGAAGAGACTGGTTTTAGATGCTAAGGCGAGAGGGTGTTTCTATGATGCTGTGAATGACAAGAACTTAGCTCCAGCTGTTGCAGGTGCCTTGGTAGAGCTTAATCAACTTGGTGTGCTGCTCAAGCGAGACTCCCCATTGTTCATTAATGCAAGGTGGAAGGTATGATTCCTTTCCTTCCCCCGTGGTCTTCCTTTTATTTGTAGATCTTCTTTGAGGGTTCTATGGCTAAAGTCCTTCGAAATAACTGAGATGCCATTAAACACTGCTTTCTGAATTCAGTCACTATAGCATTATTATAGAGAACCCTGTTCATGGGAAACATGACCTTTATTTTTGTGCCACAGGTTTGCTTCAGTGATGAGTTTATGACATCCATGGCTAGGATCAAGAATGTGGAGGCTCGAAAGCAGGTGGTTTCGCATCTGGGAAGGCTATCGGGTGGCTGGCGACTGAACCAGGAGAAGAGAGCTCCCAACATGAACGGAGCTCTCTCTCAAGTTTTGAAGTTGCATGCAGTTGATGGGTCACTCAACCTTGCATGGAGTGTTAACATAATGAGGGAAAATTCGGAACACATCCAGGTTCTGAAAGTCTGGGATGTTCTTCCATTGTCCGAGATACCAAAACTATCCAAGCGTCTGGCGACCGAATTTGGAAATTATACAGCCACTACTCTCAACCAATGCACAAGCAGAAGAGTCGAAGGGTAGATAAGCATGCTTGATTTTGATTTTCCTTCTGTATAACGTGCTTTCCTTTTAATCATATGGATGCGTCTTTGATCATATGCTGCAGGAACTTGACATTTCCAATGACATGGCCGGCCGGCACCAGCGATTCCATAGAGTCCCTGGAAAGCAGAGTTGCTTCACTAAGCCTGCAGGAAGATCAGCCTGGATCTTCTTCTAAAAGAGGGCACAAGACGGTGGGGAAGCACAAGATGAAGAGCAACCAAAATAGGTTTGGAAGTGAAAAGACAGGGCAAGGTGATGCAGCACAGCAGAGAGCAGAGAAATATTTGGCTTCTTTTGAGCATCCGAAGGGCAAGAATTGAGCAACCAGTGTGTATAGCTGAGCTGAATGGTGCCCGAAAATATTACATTAAGGTGCAATCTTTTGTTGCAAACTTGCAATTGTTAAAACATGACTGGATAATGAATGTATTTAATCTAAGTAGGGTTGTGGGCTGGCTTTCCGGTATGGTATGGACTTATTAATACAGAAACAATGTTTAAAGAATATCGGCCAAAATAACTCATAATTATAGAAATATCCATTAATTGATTTGCAACATTTTTCAACACCTTCAAGGGTGGAAGAGCAAATGTAAAGGAACCGCTTCCAAAGAAAAGCTGAAAGGGACAATGGTACAAGCCCGACAAAATACTATTGCATCACAAAAATGAAGTAAATATAAATCACTTAGGCTAATAGCTAGGTAAAGAAATAAATCTGAACGATAAGTCCAGATTTCAATAACCATGCCCCCATTGGCATATGTATAGCAACTATATACAGCAGGCTTTGGAATTAAGACATCAATACGCCAAGACAGTTTCTCGGTGCCGTCTATTCAAATGCGTCCATTGAAAGGGGTGGTGATTACAAGTCAAGCAAGCAAATATTGGCGCTATTCTTCACAAGCGGGTTAATGGTAAAGAATAGTTTGGATTAATGAGGGTGTACAACCATTGTCGCTGAATTTAATGGATTATAACTGAGAAAATCTATCTCCAGACTAACTGATACATATAGAATACAAAAACGGAGGGGTTGATAACATTAACATGTCTCAGTGATTGCAACATGCAGGCATACTGTTTCTTGAGCTACAAACAGCTTTTTAAAGTATAAGCTACCTTGCAGCAGGCAATTTTTCAAAAAGCTGAGATGAATTTTTGGATTTTTGCCTGTGCTCTCTCCTTTTCCTCTGGTCCGTCCATATCACCAATGTTGTCATGGTATTCCTGCAGTAAGCCCAGAAGTAACATAAACATTTCTGCAGCTAAGGCACTACAATTAACTGATTCGTAGTGTGTGACTACTACGTCAATATAATATCATTCAATGATTCATTTAAGACATTGTTTAATGTAGACTCTTAGTTCCTGAAAAGGATTTTTGCTCATTGCAGTTGCAGATACTTGGCCTATATCAAGCAAGAAAAATTGAGTCAGAGGCACTGAACAAGGAAAAGAAAGGTTGCATCCAGACAATTCTCCTAGCACCTTCAGACTTCAGCAAATGTGAACAACCTTTGTAGGAAAAACTCAAGTATCCAAGGGCACCGGTATCCTATACAATGCAAAGAGTGTATCGTGCAACACGAAGGATTGATGTACAGCACAAGGGTTTGTGTTTTATGTCTGTTGTGCATGCAGGTTCACTGGACTTCCCCCCTTTAGAAGGAAACACATAGCATATGCATTACACTAATAGAATGGCTCATGCCAGTACGCAAGTTTCGTTGTTCCAGTCAAATTGATATTAACTCAGAATGCCAAGGCCAGGAAGCAAACATGATAATGCTTTCAAGTTTAAGAATTGACATATGTGGATTACATTTGTCCCAAATCATATTAAAAATCTGTAAATATCCCTTGAACCTGAGAAGGGTGAGATCATTGCACGTATTCATGCAAGTGCATCTTTCCCTTGAGTTTTTATTTCAATAAAACTTGTGTATTGTGTCTTCTTTTTGCCAAAAGTTCTTAGGGGAAGGATCAAATAACTGATTTCACTCACCTGAAAGTACTCAAGGGGTGGCCTTGGTGCCACTAAAACAACTTTTTCCATGCAAGCTGGTAAACTAGCTTTGCTTATTTAATCACAAATCATAGAATATAGAATTAAATTACTTACATGCATACAAAGAGAAAGATCAAGGCTTGTGATTGCTCATGTTGTTGTACATAGAGAGAAAGAAGAACCATAGAAAAATTTCTTTGCAGGGCAACAAATGCTTATATGATTATCTTCAGAATGGCACTCAAAATAAATAAAAGAAGATTTTATTCAATTTTTACCCTCTGGTTTCGTAGGACCATTTGAAATGACGAAATGCTGAAGTCCACCTCTAAAAGGAAATAAATAATCCTAAAACCAGGTAATCAATGAGCTTTTTTTCAATGGTTTTCTTAAATAATATACAAGGTAATCAAGGGCGAAAGGCGCCCTTATGGAGCTATGAACCTTATATTGCCTGAGGCACTAAAAAAGCACTTGCCTCACCAAAGCAAGGCTTTAAATTTAAAAAAATAATAATAAAAAAATATATTCAATATGAAAAAAAAAATAAACACATAACAAATGTTCAATATTTATATATAAAATAAACAATTTTAATACTTATAGGAAAACAATTAAACATATAATATAATATAAATATTCACACAAATATAAGTTATATAATTTATATAAAGTTATATAATATATAATATTAACAAACAAACAATATTATATATGAGGTTACAAGTTACATTGTTGCAGGCTTAAAGTTTGTAGCAAACAAACATAATTCTTTTCTTGCAAATATTAACTGAGTATTGACTAAAAGTCTAGAACAAAATATATATATCATAGAACAAAAAAGTGACTGTCGAGCAATAATTAGCACTCTGAAAAGTTAAAACACTAACTAAGAAACAGTGCAACAGTGACTAAAAAGCAACATCAACAGCATACAAAACAAGGAGGAGCCAGGTGCGTCTGCTTTTCTCCTTTGTTTTTGCATTTTCCTCTTCATTTTACTCTTCCTATCACACTGAGAGACCTTTCACATCCATTCTTTAGATGACCCTTCACTTTCCTTCAAATTTTCTTTTGATTTTGATTCATTACAGCCTAGGCAAGCACTTGTGGCACTTGACGCCTCAGAAGAGGATCTCGCCTAGCAGCAGGTGAGGCACTTCCCCAGCGCCTTGCACTGCCTGAGCGCCTAGGTGAGCCAGGAGATCACTTTTGACTACACTGATAATATAACCAAGTTCTAGAGAGCTGAAAGCACCCCAGAAATGCACACCTCCAGTGAGAAGGAGATGGATTTGTTTCACTAAAAGGATGGCTTAAATGTTGGACTTGATCCTTAGATAATTTAACTAAAGCTCCCCAAACCAAATGATTACAACTCTTAAGGAACCCAAGTTCTATAACAACATCAAGACAAAAACACAGAAAATATAAAAGATGTAATGAATGAACATTGAAATTTGTTTTTTATGGAGAGATACGATGATCAAAGAAAATTGTAAAGATTTAGCAAGCTTTACGAGCAAAGCAGATACCTGAAGTATATCCTTAACATCTTGCTTCGTGAGTCTATTCTGTTTCAATAGTAGTTCAATTCTTGTTCTCATTTTTTGGTGCCTGCCAAAGATTAGCAATCTCAGATAAGAAAAGTAAGAGAACAAGAACAGCTCCATAAATAAAATTTATTAGAGGAAGATAATAACATAGTTTAGGTGCCAAAACTTACTCAGACGTCCAAAGATGACCCAAAATAACAGCAATCAGCTGCAGAATCAAACATACAAACAGTGAACACAAAAGAGGGGGGGAGGCGCAGAAAATCTTGAGAACTATAGCAATAAATAATGATACTTACAAGTGCGTGTGTGCGAGTATCATTGAAGAAGAAAACCATCATAAACAGCGTAAACACTATGGAGCATAGATTCAAGAAAGACATTCAAAGCACCATAGAACCTATTGAATCAGAGAACTTGAGAGAGAGAAACCCTAGTTGGGAGGAAATAAATTCCTCACTCAAATAATAGATTGTATACCTATATATACTAATACTAAATGGGTCATGACATAAGCCAGATAAATCTCACACTCCCCCTCAAGGTGGAACATATATATTGCATGTGTCAAGCTTGTTACAAATGTAGTTTGTCTGATGGGGCGTGGGGGCATTGCTATAGAAGATTGTCACAAGGAAGGAGGCGACGACGGCGGTGACGATGGCAGATCGACAATACAAGGGCAATGCAAGATCTGTGCGATGCATAAGATCCAAAGGAGTGACTACAAGATCTGAGAGACCGGAGTCTGAGATCTACCGACCGACGATGGCGATGACAAACGGAGAAGGGAGATTGAGCGACGGTTGTAATGGTGCGAAGGCCAACAGCAATGACGGCAACGACTGGGGGCGGCAGCAACGTGGAGGCAGCAAGGTCGCGATGGAGCTAGAGATGACAATGGTGTTGAGGTAGCGGAGACGCAATGGAGTTGCGGATCTGGAGGCGTCGTCAATGGACAAAGTGGCTGGCGATAGGGTGTCCGTGGGCGACAGCGACAACAATGGCGGCGGAACAACGACTGGAGCTGCCAGGAGGCCGTGACTGCAACTAGGGTTTGGCTCTGATACCATGTTGAATCAGAGAACTTGAGAGAAAGAAACCCTAGTTGGAGGAAATAAATTCATCACTCAAATAATAGATTGTATACCTATATATACTAATATTAAATGGGTCATGACATAAGCCACGACATAAGCTAATCCTAATGACATAAACCATGACATAAAGATAAATCTCACAGAACCTATCTATCAATGTGCAGAAATAAGTAATTTAATAACCAGAAGAACAAAGCCAAGGACTAGTTGCCTCTCTCTCTCAACCTCAAAAAAGGGGAAACCAGAATGGTAGCTTCAAGGAAGGAATTGGAAGGAATTGAAGCTTTTTCACATTCAAACACTCATCTGTTCATTTCATGACAGATGCACAACATGACAAAAGAAGTAGCCACATAAGAAACAAGGAACTAAACATTGTTTTGGTTTGGTTTTGGTATTGTATGGTTTCATACTGCACCAGATGAAACATTACAGTGTCCGATAAGTTCAATACTCTCTGACCCCATGGCCCCAGCATCAATCACACATCACCAGGATCAGGATTTCCATTGAATTGCACTTTACCTCATCAGGTTTGCAAACTAAGAGAGCCAATGTTCTATTTACTGATCTATCTAATCTATTATTTGACAGAGACCTGAGAGAGGTCTCTTGATTCTTCTTAGGGAGACCCAAGTGTCTTAAATGTCACAAAAGAACATATTATTACAATACCAAGGTATTATATCATAGTAAACTATTCAATAGTAATAATGGATATTACTATATGAATAAATTATAATTACTTAATCTTATTGTCATAATGTTATGCAATAGTATTTATTTGTAGTATATTGAGTATCATTTCTACTTATTACTATGCATAACATGCTAATTTGTAATACAAAAAACGTACATTATTATTTAGGTTAAATTGCCCCTAACCCTATGGTTTGGGCCATTACTTGGAGACCTTTGTGGTTTAAAAATGTGTCAGGAGGTCCATGTGGTTTAGATTGTTTGCTCAGACACCCCTCTATCACAAACGACATTAATTAAGCTCTAACTAAACTAAAGCACATAAAATTTAACTAAAAATAAACATTCAAAAATCTAGAAAAAAAAATAAAAATAAACAAAATATAAAAGGAAATCTAGTGTCCAACAGAACCCATTGTGATGATGGGTTCTAGTTGTCAGAACCTGTCATCGGGTTCTCCACAATCTAGAACCAATGTGTGTGTTGGTGTTTTTTTTCCAGGTAGCTAGAAGCCATTGTTGCAACAATGGGTTTCGAGGATTTGAAACCCCCTGTCACCATAGATTACATCCTCTGCCACTGGATTTCCCTTTTTTTTTAATTTAATTTTTATTTTTTGTTAAATTTTACTTAATTTACCTCAATTAACGTCTTTTGTAAAGGAGAAGGTGGCCACAGCAAAAAAATGTACACCACAAGGACCTTCAAAGAGGTTTTTAAACCACAAGAGGTCTCCATGCAAAAGGCTCAAATTACAGAAGGCCTAAAAAAAAATTACCCTATTATTTACTTATTATGCATTAGGAGTTACATGTTACTATTAAGTTGTTAGCTATAGTCCAAAACATTATAAACACTTCAACATGTCAAACTACTCGCATACTAGTTCTAAATTCAAACATATGAAAATTTTGGTCAATGTTTTTTATCGTTTTATAATGTTTCCAATTTTTTTCTCATTTACATCATGTTTTCAAATTTCAAAACAATTCCATCTTCAGACTGAAGCAACCTATTGAAATGATATTTGATCCTTGCGTACCTCTATCTCTGGGACTGTCCCAAGCCTAAGAATACAAAAGTTCCACTAATGAGGTAGACATAACCTTCTGCATGCCAAAAATTGAATGGGAAATCTCAACATTATGAGAAATGGGCAATGAAAGAGGTGATAAACCATCTCCCCATTCTTCTTCCACAATCAACCAGAATGGCTCTGAACGTTCTTAAACTATCTGGAGTGAGAAAAAAAAAACCTAGTAAAGAAGTCAAAACAAAGAAGCAAAAGGAGTCCTCAATTTTCAAAATATCTTCTAAGGAAATCTAACATCCCCTTCTCAGAAAATGCATCATAGAACAGACAATCAGAAAATGTTCCTCCTCCCAAAGAGGTTGCCCTCACTGTTCCTAGTTGTGGGTGATCCTGAAACAAGCAGCATTCAATGCAATCAGCTTTACATTCCTTGCAGTTCAGCCTAAATTAAGGGGATCAAGCAATATCATCCAAGGACAAGGGCGCCCTAAGTAGCAAGAAAAGATCTGGAACAACTAAAAGATAATCTCAAGCCATTCCTTTTCTATCCCAAACTCGTATAACGCCCCCAAACCCATATAATGCCCCTCCACACCTCAACACTATAATGATTTCAAAAGCTATAACTAAATTAATCCCCCCACCAACAATCATATTTTCCCAGCAAAACACCTTCACAAACCATCTCTCTCATGAGCGAATCTACACAACCACTCAATGTAGTGAAAAGGAAGCACCTTGCTCGCCTAGGCACTTGGGGCACTCAAGGCCACAATGGAAGTGCCTTGTGTACCTCTACGCAAGATGGCATCAATCAAGTGACTCCTAGGTGAGGGCCTCAAATTAAGCGACAGGCATCAACAGTGCTCACCTAGGAGCCATGCTTAAAAACAAAAACAAAAAAAACAAAAAAAAGAAGAAGAAGAAGAAGAAGAATTGACACAAAAATAAAACAAAAAGGTATACGAAAATGCACTTTCAAGCTTAAAACAAAGAGGAAACAGAAGCAAAATGGAGAAGAAAATGGAAAAATCACTGTCGAGTCATTGCTAATTGATATTGTTCACATGATCACGATAAGTTGCCTTCTCAATTTCTTCCATCTTCTCTCTTCTTTAGTAGCTGGAAAGGTCACCACCACATAGATCACAAGGAGGCGAGCAAGAGAAGAGTTACTAGAGATTTTATTTTATTTCTTTTTTTTTTTAAAGTAGTGTTACTAGAGATTAGCCAGAGCTCTCAAGGGGTTTTAGCAAGTGAACCACTTGTACATGACAACACATGGTTAATCTTTCCAACTGCTGCTCCTAACTCGTAGGCTCACCAGTGGTAGGTGATTCCTCTGATGACCATCCCTCTCCCTTGTTCTTCCCGTAGCCTATGGTTGTGGCCTAGTGACAAATAACCAATCTCTATGTTTCTTCTCTTTAGAATTCTAATGTGTTGCTTTCTTTGGGCTTATAATTAGGCTGCTGATGGTTATTATACTATCCAATTAGTTTAGTTTTTGTTCATTCTTTATTTGCTTTTTAATTTCATTCCATATTCTTTTAGCATTGTTACTATTGCTACAACAAATGGCTACTGAATCTATTTCATCAAGTAGAAATGGGGAAAAGAAAAGATTCAGCCTGGAAATAAAATATTTTGCAAGATCCCAAAGTTACTTGTTTGAACATTATTAAAAGAACTTGTATTTAAAGAGTATTTTAGAAGTCTTTTATATATTATCTGATTATCGTTTTCATGTAAAATATGTTCATTAATTTTTTATCAATTTAGCACTTTGATTGCTCAAGCGAGAGACTCTTTGGGCACTTAGTGCCTCAGGTAATATAAAGTCATGGTGACTTAAGGGCACCTTTCACCTCTGATAACCTTGCAACTGCTTAACAATGTGAGAACACACAAGTCAATGCCATATTAAGGAGCAAAAAACCCTTGTCCTGCCTAACTAGAACATATGGCAAGTTGGCAACAATTAAGCTTCCACTAAGATCGTGTGAGCTGTGAAGTCACATGGATTTCTTATTGAAAAATTACTTGATTTAACACGGTAAATAGTTCTGGAATTGGTTCATATAGAAAAACATGGCTTCCTCATCAATCCCAGTTACTAAGAGGCTGCTAATCTCAGTTAAGGGCAGCTGGAAATCATCTAAGTTAAACCACAACCAGACATAATTCATGGCAATGGATCAAGACAAGCAAATGAAGAAAAAGAGACTCTGGACTTCTCTAAACTGAACCAGTCCAGACTATTTGTCCATTTAATAAAGAAACGAGACAGTCCAATGATTATTAAAAAAAAAAGAGTCAAGTTTAAAAGTCAATTCCCACAGGGATGTTGTTTGGAAGCCTTGACCCCATATAGAATTATTGGCTGTACTGAAACCAAGGCAAGCCTACTCCAGAACACAACCTTAGTCATGTGTAGTTCCTTTTGAATGCTCGTGGTTATTTTCAAACAGACCTGCTAACCATCTTTGAGAACTTCCAGTCAGGTAAAGTAGCCATTTGTCAAGAGAAGAACCATCCGAGCCTCGAATTTAAATTTTCCTGCTCATTACTATTGTTGTTAGTTACTACTCGTTGTTGTAATTCTTTTAATTCTTTAGGCAGACTAGATTTACTTTCTGTTATGCATTCTAGAAGGAAAACGGTTCTGCCATGTGCAGAAGGGGCAAGGAATCTCAAGTTTGTTAGGAGAGTAGGCCCCACCTGGCAGAGAATCTTCCCCAGGCGTTAGAATATATCTGCCTACCCTCAACGAGAGGAATGCATGAATGGAAAATCAGAATTCTTATTGTTCCCTTCTCTATATTCTTTCTCTCCCTCTTCCCTTCTTCCTACTCTCTCTGTTCTTATTTCTGGACTGCTCTCTCCCTCACTTTCTCGCTGATTAACGCTTCTTGTACGAGTACCAAGCTCTCCTAATTCGCATTGGGATTGGAAGAAGGTGTATCGTCAGGCCAAGCCGTGACACCATTCTTCTGAAATGATATTTTTTGTCAAGCATTTTTTTTGTGTTGTAAACATAACTTTTACTTAGGTAATCTTTTGCTGTCTTCGAATTATTTAGCAAGTGAACAAATGTACATCTTTTATTGCATTTGGCAGAAGTCCTATGCATTGTCACAACCCCAAGGATCCCCAAAGATATAATTGTAAATATAATAATAGTTATTTTAAAAGAATTTACTTTATTGTATTCTAGGTTGCTGTTCATGTTTGTACACGAATATTTGTACCTTTCAGAACGGTCTATAAATAGGCTAGATGAATTAGAGAATGGACATAGATGAATGATAATTGAAATCTTCTCTCTCTCAAGTCTAATCTCTCTCGTTTCTCTCTGATTCTCTCTCTTGGTTCTGTTCTGACTGCATTTCTCCCTCTGTTCTTACTGTTATTTCCCTCCCTTTCAGTCTATTTCTCCCTCCATTCTATATCCCTTGGTTCCTTCCAGATTTCCTATTCAAACCCTAGCTAAACCGTGGGATCCTGACATGCATGTTCTCAGATAAGCAACTCAATCACTCAAAGCAAAAAAATGACTTTGTGGAAAGCCCATTTCCTATCAAATAAAAAGAAGAGAAATTTGCAAGAACACCTCTTAGGTTTGGCAAAATTGCAAGAAACCCCTTACCGTTTGAGAAATAGCAATCACCACCCTCCTTGATAGGGGTCAAATAACCAATTTACCCTTCATTCTCTCTCCTCTTTCCTCTAATTGAAAAATTAAAATTAAAAAAACTAACTGACCTCGAACAAAACCCACTAGGTTCATCACCGACATCAACAATGAACCCAGTGGGTTCTAATCAGCGAGCAGCAAATCCATCTAGGTTCATCACATGGTTTGATGACTGGTGTGTAAAGAACCCAAGCGATGGAGAGAGAGAGAGAGAGAGAGAGAAAAGAAAAAGAAGTACAAAGAAGAAGAAAAAGAAAGGTTTGACAAAACCCAAATCTGGATTCCATCTAACCCAGAACACAAAAATGGGGAGAGAACAATAAGAAGAAGAAAAAGAAGAAGGGCTTGACAGAACCCAGATCTAGGTTTTATCAAATGCAGAACACACACACAGAGAGAGAGAGAGAGAGAGAGAGAGAGAGATCTAAGTTTTATACAAATGCCTTTGGGTTCAACGAAACCTAGCTGATCTGCATTCATTAGAACCCAAACTTATTTGGGTTTCATAAAACCCAGAGAGAGAAATATGAGGGATTTGAGAAGAGAAAGAAATATAAATGAATATTGAAGAAAAAAGTGTTTGCATATAAGGACATTTTGGTCATTTTCAATGTTTAACAGGGAGAAATTGCAACATTACATTAAATTTCAGGGGTACTCATTGTATTTTCTCAAATGTCAAGGGTATTTTTTGCAATTGTCCTAAACCTCAAAGGTACCATGTGGCATTTTCGCAAAAAAGAATTTGTAGAAAAATTTACTTCAAATGCTTCTGCAATACAATTCCACATGTTAGGTGTTGGTTTATGGAACAGTATACTGAATTACTGATATTTGTCTCAGTAGGCATGATCTAATATCCTTCATTTCTCAATCGATAATAACAATATCTTCCTAACCATATTTCAAGCCCTAGACTTATAATCTAAATATTTTTAAATAGATTATCACTTCTATGTGTCATGCCCTACTTTAGTTGGGAGATAAATGGCACGTAGATATGCAAAGTTTTAGGTGAGCCACACTTAAGAACAGTTCCTTTCGAGTTATTAGCCGATGACAAAGTAGTATTTGAGTGAGACTCGTGCATCACTCCTCTACTATAATTGTGCACCCCATTAGGACACTAGATATGAGGTAAATTTGGGCCAAGATGGGTCCACTCCATAAGGAAGTAGGAGTGAGAATATGTGATTGGGTGGGGGAATAGGTCACACCCTGCATCGACTGGAAACGGAGTGCCACATGAGTATAGTCCTGTGTGAGTTACACCTGGCAACAATTGCTTTCAGGATGTGAACCCATGAGACATGGCTTCTCAATTACATTTTTACCCATATTTTCTCCTCTTCTTTTGTGTCAAAAGGATAGATCAGCAAACCATTATCAAATTGAAATAACAGCAAGAAAATGTCAGCTTGAACAAGATGTTAGAGCTGAAGCTGGTCGTCAGCATCTTAATTCCTTCTGCTTATTTTAGGACATTTTTTATGAGGCAGATCCAATAGCTTATTGAGACAAATAAATGCAATATTACTGTAATATCAATTTTCTGAAAAAATTAGATAGAACTTCCAGTTCCTAATAAGATGTTGCATATTAGTGCTGATCTGATGAGATTTCCAATTTTTAATATATTCTGTTAGTAGTAAATTTAAAGATTTGACAAAAACAGAGTAATGCTTTAAAATCTTGTAGTAGTCTAGCCATAAATTACTGCACAGGACCCACAAAATCCTGCATAGCACACCTAACATAATTAATATTAATCAAAACAACATGATAGAGAAGATCAAAACCAACATATCTTTTTTTCTTTTTTTTTTTCTTTTTTTGTTAAGTATAACTACAACAAATCCCAGACCTGGAGAGTGTAAAGTCCAGATTCAAGCTTCCGGTTGTACTTTTCATCTTCATCCATCTGCATTATTTAAGGCATGCAAATCAACTTTAAATTGAAGAAGTGACTTGGAGAGATTAAACAATGCAATGGTTATAACATCAGCACTACAAAATAAAAATTACCTCTAAATCCTCAAGCTCAAGCTGATTCATCCGTTCAGTCTCTGCTTTCACCCTATTAGAGTATCTGGGGGAAAAAATTAATGTCAAAAGATGCTGTAATATAAGCCTTGAAGAAAACTACTCATGTCTGCTTGGGAGAAGATTGTTTAGAGACCCTACAACTGTTACTTGCATGGTTAAAGAGACAGGACACAAGGAATAACCTCGTATAAAGCTCCATAAGCCGATCTATCTTTTCACACTCATTCTCCACAAATTTACTCAACAATCTTTCCCTTCTAGAACCCCTTGAAATTCCACCTGTTATAGAAATATAGAATTAACAATAATAATCATTATTGAGAAGAAGAACCCAGAAACAGCAAACAACAAGAAGTATTTGACAGATGCACATCCTCAGTTCGATGCAATCAAAGGGTACAAAATGTATTTACGAGTGAATGATAACTGTAACACTTTAATCAATTGAAAGACCACTAGTATGGACCTTCTTAAAAAAACAGAATATACAACCCATAGCACACAAATATACCTCGTTATAACAGCACCAATTCTAATAAAAAAATAGCCATTCATATAAGAGTGTTCTTTGGGAAAGCTCACAGTGATAACAAACAAATAAACCACGGCCAGAGAGGAAGCAAACCTATACAAAACAAGAAGCAGCAATACAGAACAGCCTACAAAAAAGGTTATCAAGACAGTAAGCAAAGAAAAATGTTGGAATCTCGGGTAAAAGAGGGCTGGCAAGACAGCTGTTACAGCTGTAAACATATGGTTATTATGGAAAGGTTGAGCACTGTAAATGGCAGATTCCATGGAGGCAATCAAGAAAGACAACAAAGCAATCAAATCTAAAGAATCATGAATGTATATGAGCTGTAATTAGGATGATTCTTGTATATTCTTTTGTTTAAGATTTATATACTTTCCTTATGTATTCTTTCCTTTTGTTTAAGATTCATAACCTGTAAATTATAAGGTTATAAATAGAGGATAATCCAAAGGGGCAAGGCGGCTTTGCCTACAGTTTCAAAATCTAGTTGCTGCTATTTTTACACAAAAAAACAAGTGAACAGAAGTTCAGCACCACAGGAAAGAGAAACCAAATTAGACCCGTTAAAAGAATGGCCTAAATGCTCCCATCTCAAAGGCCATACTGCTTGTATCTTTCCAAATTTGCCACATTTCAAAGGAAATCTATTCTGAACTAGATGCATAGGGTGTGCAACCCAAACAAACAGAAGTCCCAACACATAAGACAGCAAAACCAACTAAAGACCAAGAATATGGAAGAAAAAGCTCCAAAAAGGAAACTAATCCTAAGTAACATTAACAAGATTCTCTTTATTCCATTTCCCAATGTCATTTTTCCTGAAACTTCAACCAACTACCTCATATCCTTCGATCCAGAACAACAAAAAGATGGCAGAAAATTGAAGAGAAAGATAAGAAATCAAGATGTATAGAGGGAGAAGGAAGGCCCAGAGAGAGAGAGAGAGAGGGGTTTTTTTTTTTTTTTTTTTTTTTTTGGGGGGGGGGGGGGAGGAGGATTCAGCAGAGAAGAATTATTCAATCAATCAAAAAACATATTCCCAATTGCAACAATGAGCCGTATATATATAGGTTTCATAAAACACAACCATCAAAACTCTCTTAGAACTACTCTTACCTAATATGGTAACCTAATACCACTAAAATTCTATCACACAATCCACTATAAGTCCTAATAAAACTAAAATAAATTTAGATAAAATTAGAAACTCCTAATGACATGAAACCAGGATCTTTATTTGCTTTGATTGCATCACCCTTTCCGCCACCCTCCAACTACGTCTGAAAACCTTTCCACCCTTCCTCCTTCAGCCACATATTCTCAAAATAAAAGGGGGAAGGACCGAGGAGAATACCTCGCTGCACAACAAAAAGAGAGAGTGATAAAGACAGAACTCTAGGAAGTGAAGACTGACTAACATCAGGGAAGTGTCTTCCCCAATCAGCAGAAATGAGAAATCTAATGGCACAATACATGGAATAAACCTTACCCAACCAAAACCATATGGAATGAATTTCTACTGTATGAATAAACTCAGTTGAAATTTGACAAGTTAATGAATAAACTCATCACAGAAGCAAATAACACTGACATCCCTCAACAGACACAGAAGGGAACCCCAGAAGCCTTTCACCCAATATTTCAGAACATGATAAGCTTTTATCCCAACTCCCCTGAGAACCACGAGATGACCACTCAAAACTGTCAAGAATGTTACTAACCTTAACAGAAACAGAGAAAGGACAGACAGAACCAATCGTCACATTAACCTTATGCATCACCCCACATCCAAAGGATCAAAAATGCCACTAATCGAATAATCCAACTTGGTTTCATAAATGCAAAGTAAATCACCTTTTGTTATTCAAGTTTTGTATTGAGTGGCTGGATATTCTAGAAGGACTTGGTTATCTTAGGCTAATATTCAGCAGTGGCAAATTAGGAAATAAAAGGCTAATTGCATGTAAATTTAAGTGAGGGGCAGATAACATATTCCTAGTATTCCCTCATTGTAACTCACGCCTCTTATGTCTATAAATAAGAGGCTTGGGGAAGTCTGTCGAGGGCCTAAGATTCTGATCGTACTCATTGATTGTGAGAGATGTATTGCTAGAGAAAAGATAGAAGAGACATCTTTGTAATCTTGCAGTGAGGGTTCTCGGTTTTTCAGTGAGGATTGTGGGGTGTGCTATGAGTGATTTCTATGTACTGCTTTCATCAAGATTATAGTGAATTGCGCTCTCTGTGAAGGCTGGATGTAAGACTGGTTTTAACCAGTTCAAACCAGGATAAATCTCAGTGTATTGCGTGGTTTGATTGCTCTAACTCTATCCTTTGTCAATTCTTTAATTTTCTGTTTATGTAGTTTATTGTTGAATGGGTGAGAAAGTGCATAAAGAGTGGTCAGATTTGTTGGTTTATTGGGTAAATTCTTGACCAACAGTGCTCCCAATTGTAACACCTTTCAATCTTTTTTCCATTCTGAAAGGCCACAATGTATATAAAAGAAGCACCTTAAGGGGGTAATTTCCATACAAAAGAACCTACTTATGATACATGAAAATCTAAAAACTTCACAAGATATCAAAAAAGAAACAAAAAGGCCCACTAACCCAAAGGAAAAGGAAACTGAGAATGTTTCCCTGAAGAAAAGCAGGAGAACTTTCAGAATTTTCAAAAGCTCTCTTGCTTCTCTCCAGTACAAATATTCTGCAAAATACAAGTAATAGAAACCCAAAAACCCATCACACTAACATTACTTGTCCTCAAGCCAGTCACAGTAGCCCTGCCGCCCTGGGGAATTGCTTCAAGAGATCGGGAAGGTACTCCCAGGTGTTGTTTTCTGGGTGGAGATTGGACCAACGTACTAACACCTTAGTGATTGGCACCCTTTGCTTGTAGATGACTCTTTTGTCTACTATGGCTATAGGCTCCACCACCTGTTAAGTAGATTGAATGGCTGGGGGTAGAGTAGAGCTTACTAGATTGTTGCCCGAAAAAGGTTTGAGAAGAGACACATGGAACACGGGGTATGTCAGACCCCCTCAAGAGCTATAGTCAATGGGCCACTTGTCCCACCTTGGCTATTACTTCATACAGGCCATAATATTTGGGGCTCAGCTTAGTGATTGCCTTGGGGGATATAATCTTCAGTTGGGCTTGCCTCAATTTTAGATACACCCTATCTCCCACCGAGAAAGATCTCTCACTCCTCTTTTTGTCTGCGTATTGCTTCATTCGATTTTGGGCACTCGCTAGCTCCTTCTTTAAGGTATGCAACATCTGCTGTCTTTGAGCCAAATAATTGTCCACAGTAGCTACCAAGTTATGGCTTCCTCTTAGTGGTAAGAGAGGAGGTTTGTATCCGTAGAGTGCTTCAAACAGTGTCATTTTCAGGGAGGAGTGTGGGGTGGTGTTGTACCACCATTGGGCTAGGGAGAGCCACTTATGCCACCCGGTAGGATGCACTAGGCTCACACGTACGTCTCAATGCACTGATTGGTCCTTTTAGTTTGTCCATCCGTCCCAGGTGATAGGAGGAAGACATGTGCAGCAATGTTCCTTGGGACTTCATGAGCTTTTTCCAAAGTACACTTGTGAAAACTTCGTCCTGATCTGAAAACAAAAAGGGTTTGATTGAAAAAATCCTTGGCATTATAGAATATAGAATATTCTATATTCTATATCCTGATCTGAAAAAGGGTTTCATTGGTTTTTGACCATGTTATAGAATATAGGAAACACTTTCCTACCTCAGATTTTGTTATCAACAGATATAACCATACCACCCTTGTACAATCATCCACAAAAATAATAAACCATCATGCCCCAAAAATATTGGGAACAATTGATGGTCCCAAACATCATTGTGGATTAGAGATAGAGGTAGAGTGATTTTTTTTTATTAGATGGAGGAAAAGACACCCTCTTGTGTTTAGCAAACTCACATATAACATAATGAAATTTTTTGATGTCTAGACCTTTAAATAAATCTGGAAACATCACCCTAAGAGTTAGGAAGGAAGGATGGCCAAGCCAATAATGGTGCAACCACAATTGGTCTTTGTTAGACTAACCCAGGCATGACATAAGAGAAATTTTCTCCTTTTTGTCCCACTCACCCGATTCCTCAAGATAATAAAGTCCAGTCCCAACTCTAACCCTAGTCCTAGCCCTAGCAAGCCCAATCATCCTCTTCATGCCCTGTTCTTGTATCTCACACAGATTTGAATGAAAAACAACATTGCAATTAGTGTCCAAAATAAGTTTTTAAATAGAGATGAGGTTGCTAAATAATTTAGGAACATGAAAGACATTTTTAAGGGTGAGATGTTCATTAAGAAGAACATCCCCTTGACCAGCGACAGTGGTCAAATATCCATCTGTCATTGTAATTTTTTTAGAGCTAGAACAAGGACTATAGGTGATAAACATACACAACAACAGCATACATATCCAGCCATTATCCCACTATGTGGGGTTGGCTACATGAATTCTAGACTTCTATGTGGGTTACATCCCAACAGATAGTTTGTCTAAAATTCATATTTGGATCCGACTAGGTTTTACGCTGGCTGTCGGCTACCTAACGCAACCCTCCTCCTTTATCCGGGCTTGGGACCGGCAGTGGATAATATCCCCTGGCGGAGTAATGATGAAATGAAGTTTGAACACCATCTTCACATGGAGAAATTTCATGAGATGGTGGTGAATGAAGATAATTGATATAGTTGTGTTCCATAACTTAGTTGATATGGTGAAACCAACAAGTACAATATGGAAACACAACAGACTATAGGTGATAAACAATTGGGAAAAATGAGGCGTGTGATCTAAGGCTCCAGAGTCCAGGATCCAAGAGTTTTGGTGAACTAGTTCTGAAGCATGCAGGGAAAAAGAAGGGAAAGAAGTACCTATGAGAGCAAGAGAGCAGGTACCTTTCTCAGTCTTCTTGTCGAGGGATCAAAAAAATTCCTCAATCTTTCGATATTAGCCCTGTTGAGCTCTAGTGGCTCTCTTTGTTCTTAATCCTTCTATTCAGGGAGTTGATGTATGCTGGCCATATACACCTAACCTTGCCCTACATTTTTTGATGGTCCTCCTTTGGGTGGCCTTCCATGGAGCTTCTAACATTTCTCTATGGTGTGCCTAGGCCTTTTGCAGTAGGTACACCATAGAGAGCCTCTATCCATAGCCTTCTCTTCTCTAGGCCCTTTGCTTTGATTTTAAGCCTTCATGGACACCAAGGCAAAGCTTTCCACCAGAGAAGTTTCTAACATAAGTCCCCTTCTTCCTTCTTCTACATGTATTATGGAAATAACCTCATTCAAGGAAGGCAAATCCTCCTTACCAAGGATTTGTACCCTTACCGCATCAAAGTCTATGTTGAGGCCAGCTAGGAAGTTATACATCCTCTCCTTTTCTACGAATCTTTTTTGTAAGGCAGAATCCTCACTGCACTTCATCTTCAAGCATTGGTAATGGTCCAGCTCTTACCATAGGGTCTACAATAGATTTGCATACTCCATGATGGTCCTTGTACCTTGTTTGGTGGCTGCCACTTTGGTCCTTATCTCATAAATCTGTGATGCATCACGAACCTTGGAGTAGGTAAGCTTGATTGCCTCCCAAATGTCCTTGGCTATTGTTAAGAACATTACCGTATCACTGATCTCTGGAACCATAGAGTTCCATAACCAGGACATCAATAAAGAATCCTCCTCGTCCCACGCTACAAACGCTAGATCTTCCTTCTTAGGACCAATCCACAATAAATTACTCAACTTGCCTTTTCCCTTTAGGAACATGCGAATCAGTTGGGACCACTTCATGTAGTTCTTACCATTCAACCGGTAAGCTACTTGAAGGTTCTGTAACTCTCCCCTTGATCCCCTGCTATAAGTTCTAGCAAACGGAATTTCCGTTGTGTTGCTAGAATCGGATGAGTTTGGTATAGGGTTTTGTGTATTAACATACTATCTTGAAAAGAAGATTGATGAAGGCCACAATAGCCAAAAAACCAGCGACTATAATCTTATGGCTTTGAAAGACATAAAAGGGCTATCAATCTTATTCCCCTTTGAGGGGTTAGGTAAAAAGATATATACAAGACTTCCTACCAAATTAGGAAGTTTCTACGAACCAAAATAAGGAAGTTTCCAAATTTGACTTTGGAAACCTATATAATCTAGGATACAACAAATCATAGAAATATACAGCAACCTATCTTCTAGAAGATACATCTTTGGTTTAGGAAACCAATATCAATCACTGCCAATTAATCCTAATCACTGTTGATTTGATCTTGTCCGAAAATAAGGACAAGATCGACTGCTTCCTCGTTGACAGATACGATGTGCTACCCAGGTCATCGATTGGTCATCTAAAATTAGAGAAATGCCAATCAACTATGATCGCCAAAATATACTTAGTTGATGGAGCTATCATAATTTAATAAGTAACAAATAAAGGGCAATGGATTTTTAAGCACTTATATGCATTTAATAAATGATAGCCATAAATCAACATTCGAAACAAAAATCTCCAACTTCATACCAAATAATGATGCAATTAGTGATACGAGGCGCTCTTCCAACTCCTCTTTGTAGCGTTTTTTCTTGTTCTTTTTGTTCATTGGAATCTGGCAGGGGAAAAAATGAAAAGAAAGTGAAACGCATTAAGATTAAAAATGACAAGAAAGTGAAACACATTAAGATTATCAATTCTTTCAAAAGAATTGAAGTCCGTGAAATGTGTAAATAATAAGCCACTCGCTTCTTAACAAAGATCAAAAACTGTAAACATATCATATTTCAAAGAGCTTACCAACTAATTAACACTTAAAAGCAAAAAGAAAAGCATCACAAGGATCCATGAAAACCAGCAATATCAGCAGAAGCAGTAAACACATGTAGATAACCATTTTCCAATGCTCAAGTTGGCATTCAAGCTTTCTGACAAATTGGGAGCAAGCTTGAAGTCTTCTGAAGATGCATATTGCGATGGGTGGTTGATCTCTCCTAGAACCTCAACAATACAATAACAAGGAACTGAAACCTTCTAATGAAAAAGAATAGGACAGAAGGGAACAAAGTCTCAAATAAGTTCTAACAAGGTAAGAACTAGAAATGGGCTGTATACTTCAATGGCAGCTCTGCAAATTAAAGAGACAACATGAGGCCCTCCCTCCCTGTGATATCGTATTTGGACCTATTTTTTGAAACATCATTTACCTTTTCACTGCCCTTCCCTTCCTTTTCTTTTTTTTTTCAAAACAGGTTCCACATATTTGTTCTACTAATAGTTCATTCTTTGCTTCTCAAAACCTCAAACCACATTGCCATAAGTCCTAGCTTTACAACTGCCAGAACAGTATCAAAAGGTTGCTTTTGGTGCCTTCCCACCAATTAAAATCCCAGGAATGTGATTCCTGGGAATCACTAATGTTGATGTCGGTATACAAGGTAAAGTATGGTTAAAATCTTGGAAAAGTAGAATTAATGTTGTTAAAACCGAGACTATGATCTCTCAAGAACCACTCAAGAATCTCACCGAATACAAACCAATATTGAATACTGAAAGTAGATAATGAAAACAGAATAAAAAGTAGAGAAACCAAACCACATTGCAGCACACAAGATATACCCTGGTTCATGCCATTTACATGGCACTACATCCAGCAATCCAAGAGGCAATCAATCCACTAGAATCAAATCAGAAACCAGTACAAGAATACCCCTCTTTCACTCTACCTTGCCTCTCGAATACAATACTCTAATGAAGCTAACAAGAACTAGAATCACACAGCTCTCACTCGCGCCTCTCACTGTATCCGAACCCAAGGAATGAAAGATATGAATGAATGATGATGAAGACTGGCCTCCGCACCCATCTATTTATAGACTAAAGGGGGCGGAAATATCTAAGGGGGAATAACTAACTTTATAAAAGTCAAATCTACCCTTAGTAAAACAATTAGTTACATTTATGTCCTATTAACTAACTGCTGCCACATCATCTTTATTTCTTCCTGATTTCTTCAATAAATCCAGCATTCAATTACTTTAGGCAAAACAGTAACAAACGTGTTTGGTATTTTAAATACTTTCCGAGGAAAGTATTCAAAAATTCCAAAAATACCCTTTTGACTTATGATATAAATTGTGTGCATAAAAGACATTTATTAAGTATTAATAATTTAAAATATTATATTTAAATAAATATGTATCAAAACAACATAATAATGAAAATTCAAAACAATGTAATAATATATTTATTGTTTGAAAATATATAATTACTAGAGAAACTAAACATCAATAAAAACATATTATATATACACGCAAAACATTACATATATACAAAACATATTTTTTATATATATGCAAAGCATCATAAATATAACGCATATTATATATATACACACAAAACATTACATGTATACAAAACATATTATATAAATATATATACACAAAGCAAGATCACAAAGCAGATTCATGGAACAACTAGAGTCATGCAAACAAAACATAGCATATTATATATATCGCAAAAGGAGATTGGAGAAACAAATGGAGAGGAGAAGAGAAAGTGAAGAAACGGCGCAGAAGAGAAAATACGGAGAAGAATCATACCTATATCGACCTCAACAAGTTGAGAGAAAATAAATTGGCTGAAGGTAGATCTGTCTGTGAGGGTTTTATATTGTTGGCTAAAGGTAGATCTGTCTTAAAAAATATATATCACATTCCCATCACTTTCCCAAGTCTGAAGGTGGGAATGTGATTCCCATGGGAAAACCACATTCCTAGGATCTCTAATATTGTAGAGAAAAATAATACTTCTACTTTCTTAATTAATTCAGTATACACGAGCAAGGTCCTCTTATAGAGGATAGGAACGACCCAAAAAGAAACTATACAAATTTAGAAACAATAGGAGTATTAGAAATGTTTGAATTTCTCGAGGACAAGAAATGCTTTAAGGGAGGGGAAATTTTAATGTACTTACACTTATAGGAGTATTAGAGACTTGTACATTGTATAGGCAGTTATGACCTTACTAGAATAAGCTACTGTCAATTGTACTCTTTTTGAATTTGGGTTGCTATTGGCACATTTTCCAGGGGTGTGGATCAATATATAAATTGATCCCGCTCATTTTGGAGGCATCTATCAATACAATTAAGAACTCTGATCTATCCCGCCTCAATTCTCTCTCTCTCTCTCTCTCTCTCAATCCTTTCCTCCGTTTTTTGTTCTTCTCTTATCCCCCCCAAAATTTCCTACCCAATTCTCATCGATTCGATAGAGAATTCCCTTGTTTCTAAGGGTCTGACAAACTTTTTGTTAGATTTATTACTGAGAAAATACAAATAATACATGTATATGTATAGTATAGTTATTCTGCATCACAGGCCAAAAGCTCAATATTTTTGTTACTACTACATCAAGGATACCATTCCCAAAAAACCCTAAAAATCGAAGGTCTCCTTACTGTGTAAGTCCCTAATAACTTGGGTAGAGAGAGAGAGAGAGACAGGTTGAACCTTCTGTTTCAACAACAAAAATCAATAAATCCTAAACTTACCACTTATGGAACTTGTGACACTAATCTTCTTTAGTTTTGCACAAAAACCTCATAATTTGAAGGGAAACTTGATAGTGCTGGGTTCTTTTTATATATAAATAATGAGACGGAGAAAACAACTAGGCACCAAAGTTGTAGCTAATATCCATGAATGTAAGCTTTTCCTCAATGACTCCAGCGATTCAGAAGTTCTCCACATGCAGAAAATAACAAAGAGTAAAGAAAGAAAACAGAAAATAATAATCATTCAAATTGCACGCTGGCTGTGGACAGGTCCTTCATCCTTTAAACCAATTGTTAAATTATTTGTCTTAGATTAGTTAAAAGGCTCAGGAGGGTATTTGTCAAAGATGTATTTGGAATTTCACTAGTTAGTTTTCTGTTAAGTTGGTTAGTAGAGTACCGGTTTTATCACGATATCATCTTGTAATGTCCGCCCCTTATGTATTATAAATAGGGGGTCGGGGCCTCATTGGGAGGCACGGGATTTTCCTATCTTGGGCAAGAGAGAGAGGTTGAGAATGTGCTGTGTGTGAGAGAAAAGTAGAGTGTTTTGTAATCTCGAGAGTCTATATAGCCTGTGTGTGTATAGGGCTGTGAGAGATCAGACAGCAGTGCATGTGATGTAATCGTCGATTGTGCTTTCAAGATAGCGGAGAAAGGCCAAAGGCAGTCTGGACATAGGTTCCTCATTTGAAGAACTGAACCAGGATAAATCCCGACTTTGTATGTGTGTATGCTTCTATTTCTATATTCTGTTTTCTTCGTTAGTGTGTGGGAATTCGTCTATTGATCGTGAGGATTGAGGGTTAGATTGAGTGCGATGGAAAACTGGGATTACACCAATATTTGGTAGAAATAACTTTCAAGCACTTGGCATGGTGTCAATTTCAGCATTCATGCTAACCAAATGGCCAAGCACAGTCCTCATCCCCTCTGCATTCATATTTTGTGGAATAAGCCATATTTATTTCCTACCCAAGTTACCAAAATTTCTTGGTTAACCAAGCAAGAGTTCACGAAGTTACAGCCAACAGTAGAAATGCATAAGAAATGGCATTGATGAAGTAATCCCCCTAAACAAGAACTTCACTAATTCAGCATATAACTAAGAATTATACTTCTCTTTTTTCTGATATTGATATGTGCTTTTCAGTCATTTTTTATTCTTGAAACTTGATAAATCTGTCCAGACATTTCTATTATCCACTATGAGATAAACAAAACCCACTCGATTTCAAAGAACAGGAAAAAAGAAAGAGACCTGAACTTGCCTTACCCATGAAAGCAGGAAAGGCAGTCTTCAAACCCATCACATCCACAAATCGTTCACAGGCTGGTGGATAGTTCGTCATTGCAAAATCAAGAGCCCTAATTGCGGACCCATAACAGGATTTCTTCTGATTCATGATAATAATCATCAGCTCTACCCCTTCGGCCTTCACAAACCTCTCCTTGTTCTCCAACGGCATCAACAAACAACACAGACAGTCAAACAAGTTCTCCACCATCTCCTCCTCGTCCTGCGTCTTCGGGTCACGCGACTTGAACATCGCAACCGCCTGCAACATCACATCCACGCCATTCATCTGCCCCAGCCTCTTCTGGTTCCCCGGACTATTCTGCAGCAAAATCGCCAGTATCTCCGAGGCATACTGTTTGTTACTATCGAACTCTCTAACCTTGATCTTACCCAGTAACCATCTCATCAATTTCGTCCTCTCGCACACCATCTCCGCCACCGCTGGCTTGACCTCGATCAAGTTCTCAATCGTCGCCAGCGTGTTGTACACTGCGGCCATCTCGTCGGGATCGGTCTCGGATAGCCTCAGCAAGTTCTGAACGAGCAATTCAAGGACATTGTTTTCGATAAGCGCGTCGACGAGGACTTGAGCAGGCTCGTCGTTGTCCTCGAGCACGTCCTCGTCAGTCAAGTCCTGGAGCAAGCTGACGACGTCAATGCCGATGTCGGTGTTGTCGTGAGTCAGGAGGCCGAGAATAGACGGGATGGTGTTGAGATTGACGAGGTCCGGGTAGAGCTCCGGACCTCCGGCGAGGAGTTTAAGTTTAATGATCTCGTCGTGGAGGAAGATTTCGGAGTCGGCGAACTTCTCCGGCTGGTCGGGGTACTTGAGGCGGGCTTCAATGTTGTCCTTGAGGCGGCGTTCGAACGAGAGGACGAGCTTCTTTAGGACTTTAAGGTCGAGCACTTCGACGGCGTTCTGGGACTTCTCCACGGCCTCGAGGAGGGACAGGTCAACGCCGTTGTCATTCCGACCGGAGAGCGGTTCTCTAAATGAGTCGTCATCCTCTTCGGCGGCGGTGGGGTAGTCCCGCTTCCGCTTGGGGGCGTGGTTCCGAGAGGTGGCGACTTCCATTGTGCTTGTTTGGTTGCAGAGAAGAATTCCCGAAACCCTAGGTCGGGTTGCGTTCGACGGGATGAGGATTGAGGAGATTTATCGGGCTTATATACAATATTGGTAGTTTCTCACCCGATCCGATCAACGTTGATGGGGAATCGCTAATGGGAAGCGATGTGCTTACAATTTTTCTTGTACATTTACACAAATTTTGCATACGAATGAATACAGACGTTCGTTACAATGTTGGCCATATGTATATATTTGTTGATAAATTTTTCCAAGCCTGAATCTGTACAGTATAAATAATATTAAAATTAAAATATAATTATAATTTATACGTATTATGTTATAATAATTTTATTTATATTAAACGCCTTACAAAACTCAAATAACAAACAAATATATAAGATTTATAATGTTCACTAATATTACAAATCAAAATATAATAACAAGTAAAAAATATTATAAACACTAAACAAAAAATATAAATTAAAGTTATTGTATATTTATTAACATTTTATTATAAAAAAAAATTACTAAATCTATATAATAAAACACATCATTAAGTGTTCTACAATCTGAAAAAATTAAATTAAAAATTAAATATCAGACAATACATTCGATTGACAATTTCTTTTTAAATAACTCACCCTCACTTTCTTTTTAAATAACTCCAAACAAATCTCTTTCTTCTCAAATCAATTTTTTAGATAGCTCCACAACAAATTATCCTCACTCTCACTTTCTTTTTAAACAATTCATAAAATACATTAGATGCAATGGCGGTAAGAAAGAAAAGGATTTGGAGATTTGAGCATAGTTAAATGACAAAAGCATTAAAACTTTTAACTATCGCCATTGCCATTGACTACGACACATGGGTAAGAACAGTTTATAGACAATAATACATAGACAAAACACCAAATTAAGTAAGATGACATAATATAAAAATTTGACGCATGATAATTAATAATTTTTGATAAAATTTAAAATAAAATAACATTTATAATTTTATGGTGCCATGTATTCACCATTGATGTTGGGTTAAGTGGACTTCTGGGCAAATTGGGTCTTGATAAAATATTTGTTTGGTTTTGGTTTTGGTTTTGGTTTTGAAGTTTTTAAAGTACATGAGGACAGATAATTATATAAAATTTTATAGAATATATGATGATGATAATGATGATGATAATAATAATTTTATTTTTAACATAAAATAGTGACATTTTAAATTTGAAATCAAAAAATAGAGAAATCGTCCTACATAAATTATGCGGGTTGTTTTTTATTTTATGAAGAGACTGCTTTTAATTATTTTTTATTTATTTTACAATTAAAAGCATCAGCATGTAAATTAAATTTTTTATTAAAATTAATATCAAATAAATTCTCAATTAAAATTAAAGCTATATTACATGGAATAAAGGTGAAAAGAAAAATCTAACATTAAAATTGTAAATTAAATATAAAAAAAAAATAGCACCTCTGTAAATCATAGCTCAACTCATCTACATGAACATCTTCATTGTATATGAGTGTCATACTCATTCTCTTTGCTTCATCACTAACATATTCCACCATAAAGTTTAAAGTTTGAACAATGGTGTATTCAAATATTATGAACTTACACACAAAATTTGATTGACAGTTTACGTGTTACATTTAATTAATCTAATAAATATTAGCATATACTATGATCTCTCAAATAATATTATAATAATTAATATATAGGACCAAAATAAAAAAATTCCATCTCAATCCATATTGGGGCTACAGAAAACACAAAATACATAAATATATACATACATACACACACACAAAAAAATACATACATGTAGAAGCAATTCAACAGATATGGTGACGAGGATGTGATGAAGCTGAGGCGGCGACGACAACATTGAGACAACGAGGAGGCGGCGATGGAGCTTGAGGTGATGGCAGCGTAAAGGCAGCTCGAGGCATCGACAACTTTGAGCAGCTTCAGGTCGCGATGGAACTTAAGGCAGCAGCACCTTTGAGTAGCGAGGAGGCCGCGATGAAACTTCAAGCGGCAACGGCTTTAAGCAGCGAGGAGGCTGCAATGGAGCTTCAGGCGACGACAGACAGCTTCTGCAGGAGATAGGGCCACGACAACCGGTGGGGCGACAATGGGGCCAGCAACGACGTGTGTGGGTGGGAGAGAGAAATAGAGGCAATGAGTAGGGGAGTGGGGCGAGTGGGTAGGTCTGTTAGAGAGAGAGAGAGAGACAATGAGTGAATGAGTGGGGTGAGTGTGTGGGTCTGTGAAAGAGAGAAAGAGATAGGGAGAGTGGGAGGCAGTGAGTGAGTGAGAGAGAGAGAGAGAAAAACAGTGAGTGAGGCATTACGCCAAAGAACTATCTCCATCAATCACATTATACATTAATTCTTATCTCCATCAATCAAAGCTATATACATTAATTAATCTATACATTTAAGCCATTGATAGATGTTCAATGAGTGTTGGGTGGGAATTTAAATGTATCTCAACCATTGATAAATGTTCAAAATTAATTTTAGTCATTAATATAAAATGTGTCTCTAATACATTTAAGATATTTTCAAAAACTCTTTTGCCTTATTATATAGATGTTGTTTATGGTCATTTAAACTTTGTATTATTTTGATTATTTTTTCACTTACATTTTCGATTCAATTTAATCTTTATACTTTAAATTTTTTTATGTGATAACTCAAATTTTTTATTATTTCAATTACATTTATAAACTAGCATTTTTGAATTAATTTAATTTCTATACTTTGAAATGAAATGAGTGTGGTATGTATTTTGTTATTTTATTTTACTTTTTTATATGAAAATCTTAGATTAAATTGACTAAAAAATACAGATTAAGATGTGTATTTAAAATAATGAAAAGTTCACATTACCACATGAAAAAAGATCAAAATACATAAATTAAATTGACTCGAAAATCACATTCAGTAAGTGTAATCAAAATAATAAAAAGTTTAAATAATTACATATAAAAAATATAAAAGTATAAAAGCAAAAATATGAGTTTGGCCTTAAAATGTTCTTATTGGATAACTATATGCAATTTTCAATAAATTAGACGCAAGAAATGGATTTTGAATTTTTTAAATTCCAAAATATAATTTAAAAACATACAGTGTGACAAAAGTCAAAATAAAAATAGTTATTTATCGAGGTACAAAAATATATTCGGCTGTGACTAGGGGCTGAGCCAGGATACTTAAGTAGGGGGATGAACAACGATGATAAAAAACGTAAAACTTAAAGTTACACAACAATTATCGAATAAAAAAGTATCAAATTATGTGTATATACATATATATTATGGATCTATACTAAAAAAGTAAAAACAATTGTTTAAAATTCTAAAACTTACCTCCACTTTCATGGTGAAAATACAATCAGATTCAAGATCAGACGGTTATATTTTATAAAATCAATGATTTATAGATGTATTATTGAGAGAAAATAAAAATGGGAGAGATTGGGAAAATGACGTTTAGTCTTTCAGATTTTTGACCGAGGGCGAAGGAGACGGTGGGTGGAGAATGAGAGAGATTAGTGTTCGATAAAATTTATAATAAATATAATTTTTTATTTTGTTTGAGTAGGGGAGGAGAGAGTTTAGTGGGAGACATTTAAAGTAAATGTAATATTTAATTTGCTTGGGAAGGGCTGCTCTCCAAATTCTCAATAAGAGTAAGGAGAGGGAAGAGAGAGATTTGGAGGAGGGCAAAATATATATTTGAAATAAATATAATATATATTCTTAATTTTGTCTAAACTTGGAAGGCAACTGCTTCTCTGCCCACATAATAATTCCACCCTTGACTATGACATTGGTTATGAATGAAACTATTTAAGTTCCTTAACTCGAAACTTCACTTCTCTAAAAGTGAATTGATAGATAAATCAAGCAATTGAACAACTTGTTTGAATGGTATATGAGACATTTTGTGAGTGTCGACCAAAGATATTATATAAAGTTTTTGGATATGTTAAAGCTATTATATAACATGCAACAAAATGAATTTATTGAAACGAATGTTTTTCAAATATCCAAAAACTACTAACACAAACCCTAAGACAACTTACAAGGTGAAGTGCTAGAGTTTGTCATTTGACTACTTATTTGTAAGATAAAATAGAAGAGACACAATCCTATCTTGACAAAGCTACCAAGATGATAAAAAAATATTACTAACTAAAAACATAGATGTGCTATCTATAATGTAAAGGACATTGTAATAGTCAAGTTGATATAACAATTCAAAGCGTTCAATAAGTCTCACAAAAAAGGCTAATTTGAAAATATGGAGGGGCTACCTAGTGATAACTAAGGTGAGCAAAGTTTTTTGCAAGCGTTACTTATCACCTTAAATTCATCTAATATTCCATGCATCGAAGCCTTATCAAAATGATGAGGATAACCCCAATAGACCGTGTCTAAGAAGGCATCCACAATTGTGACCAAGTCCTTTGGTAAGGAAATGAAATATATTATGGAAGATCGACCAAACTACCAATTAAAGGTTCCACAAAACACTTACATTTTGAAAATGACGAGGGTTGCAAAGTTCAAAGCAAGTTGGAAGCAGAGAGTGATCTATGGCAATTATGGACATCATCTAGCACAAGCGTAGGTAAGTAACTAAGATATTACCAAATTAGGCAAAAAAAAGAATGTCTCAGCACACAAATAGCACACAGATGATGATAAAATGTTTACCATATGAACCATAATATTTTAGATGTTTTGTATCTTTTAAAACGTTATGGAATGGACATTGATTGGTGAACCCCTTTATTACGACCCAAATTTAGGCCACAACCGAGGTTATCCTCTAATATGATTGCGGGTCTCACTAAAGAATAATAAGTCTTAATGTAGTTTAGTTATATCAATGTTAATATTTATTTAATCCAACGCTGCTACCAACACAATGCCAAATCAATAAAACTGATTTATTATTATTAGCAAATGAAATGTTTCATCAATAATACCAATAATAATGAACAATGAGTCTGTATTCACCATCACTATACAAGTCAACCCTTATTTAGTGTATTAATTGTAGTAAAATGAATGCTATCTAACAATCTATTGTCCACATACCAATATTGTACTAGGAGCGTATCTAAGATGTATATATATAAGAAAAAGATTTTATTACAAGAATCTCTATGCTGATAGTCAAAATCTACCGACCTAAGAATATTGGCAGGGGGAACACAAAAAAAATTGTTGTTATTAAAATACAACAATAAAATTTTGTTTGTTTTGGGAAAACTCAATAAGCAATCGGTAGGGCCTGACAAACAACAAAATCTACATTGCGAACGTACCAACATAGGGGAAGTCATATGAATGATTCAATCCATTGTCCAAGAAAGTTGGTGTGATGCCGGATAATGGATAAAGGCTGTGAGGATTTAGGAGGATCAGGAAAGATCTCATTGGAACAATGTTGGCCCAGATGGGAAGGGTCTTACGAGACCAAAAACAGTTAAAAGATGCACGAGAATTTCTTCTTTGTAAACCTTTCGACACTTAAGTTAGGCAATGACATGGTGATGAGGTAGAAAACAATGCATAGAAAAATGCAACAAATTGTGTGTTGGATGCGTGATGGTGTGATCTCTAAAAGAACGCTTCCAGATGCGAGAATATGCTAGAAGCAAAGATCTCCCAAGGCCTCATAAATTTTGGGAAAATGGCCCTAAAACGAAGGGATTGATAGGTATTTAAACTCGTCGGTCGGTGATAGAGACACGTGTCATGCATGTGCTAGGGTATAGTGCGCTTCCCCAATATAGGTGTAGCATTTCTCCAGCCATAAGCGGTGTGTCATAGGGTTAAGGTCGGAAAGGGCATTCAGGAGAAACCTTTCTCATTGGGAAAGACCTCCTGGAAGAAAAAAAACCTTGAACACATGGGTTACGTTGTTATGGGCAATATGGGGTAATGCAGTTGTTATTGCAAAAAATACAATAATTAAATTTTATAATGTGGAGCTTGCTGAAAATACCATGATTGCTAAATGTGAGTGTCGCATGGATGAGACTGCCTCAAGGATGTGATTGCCTTTAGGATGAGAGTGTCGCAAAGAAGGGTGCCACAAGGAGGTTGTTGCAAGGGTGGTCGCCACAAGGAGGCTGCCGCAAGGAGGTTACTGCAAGGGTGGTTGCTACATGAGGTGTAATTGAATCGAAAATGAATGATTTAGGGGTGTAATCGAAACAACAAAATATTCGAGTGATCATATGAAAAAAAAAATGTGAAAGTACATTGCCACAAATATGGGTTTAGCCATCATTTTGAGTTCTTTTATTTTACCATATTTTACCTCTTATGACCCAAATTAAACCAAGGTCAACTAATCGTAAGACACAAATTCAAGTTATATTTATTTTTATTTTTACTTATGTGTATATGTTAGTTCATAAATATTATTATTATATGACACACTCCTTCTAAATTGAATTTACATGTTAGATAAAATTGTACATTTAGGCCTAACTGTTAAAATTGGATAAAATTGTAAATTTGCAAAAATGATTGGGTTGTTTTCATGATTAGCCCTATAAAATATAAATGTCATGTCCATATGTATGATAGGATAGGAATAAGATTTAGTCGCTACTGCATGAGATCATGTAACATGCATAAAGCAAGAAGTAATTCAATAAGAACATCCGTCAATCAATAACAATTTAACAGTCAATTTAATATTTCAATCACTTACATATCTCAATCTAAATGAATCAATACTCAAATATGTTGTCCTACACATTGAGATTAGCAATGTTCTGTTAATTGAGGCAATATGTGGTATATTAATGACTAACACTTATAGTGTATTTGATTGTACATATTTATCATAAAAAATATGTAATTATTATACATTTTTTTATAAAAAACAATTAAACACTCTTAATTTTTCTATGAAAAAATATGTATGGTACAAACATTTAAAACTTTTTTCCTTAGAATTTATTTTTTAAAGGGGTGGGGTGATTTTTATTTTTTAGACAATATTACCTAGAATTAAATTATAGGTAATGCAATCAAACACACGTTTAATATAATTAACTTATAAGTTATAGAATAAACACTCTCTAATATAAATTTTAAATGAATCCCATATTATATTGTACAATAAAAAAAATAAAAATACATGCTACAATATTCCCAATTCAATCTCCACTAACATGCGAACCAAATATAGTGATAACCACTCATTATCATAAGAAATAGACTCTTACTTTCCTTTTTAATGCAAGCTAAATAAAAGCAATTTTTAATATTTATTTTGAGTAAATAAGTGCAACAATAAATATATTAAAATGCTCGATAATGTCAAAAATTTCGTTATAATACAGTCTATGACACTCACTTGTACAGGGTAGACGGAATTCTCCTAATTCCCCATTGCTTATAATGAATCACAATTACCTAAAAAAGAAAGAAATTCTCAATCGGGCAACTGGGTTTGGATTATTCTTTTTTCCCTTTCCATTTGGTGAAATTTCTTTATCATATTAATTTTAATATTTTAAATTTCTTTTGGATCTTGTAAAATATTATAGAAAGGACATTGATCGGTGAATTTACCAAGTTTAAAATACTAGTGATGGAGTGTCATGTCACCTGATTTAAGATTTATTAATGTTAAAAATTAATTATTAAATATTAAAATTTATTAAAAGTCAATCAAGATTTATTAAACTACAACTTGGCTTGGAAAAATCAATCGTTAAATAGTTAAATTAATGGTTCCCCAACTTTTTTGAATACTTAAATTACCCTAATTTGTAATGACTAGAATACTTTTTATTATTTGTAAAATATAAAAAAAAACTATATATAATCTGAATAAGGGTAATATTACGTATTATTCTAACGAAACGGTTAGCAATAAGGTAAAGTATATTTATGATATTTTATTTTTAATATGTAAATAATTTAATTAATTAATTAATTTAAAATAAGATCTATTAACAACCAACTAAATAAATTATTTAAACCACATAAGTAATTATTTTTTAAGATTAAGATTGTCCTTAGGGGGCGTTTGGTACGGGAGAAGTTTTTAAATTCCTGCGATTTATGATTCTTGAAAATGTTCTTGGAAATCTTTGATTCCCAAGATTTATGCAATTCTATGTTTGGATAGATTTAAACATTCTCTAGAATGTTGATTTTTCTTTTATGAGAATTTTAAATTCCTATGTTTGGTTTAAATATAACATTCTTAGGAATTCATGTTCTTTTTCTAAAATTATCCTTAATTAATTTTTTATTTAAAAATCATAAATTTCTTCTACTATATAAAATATTGGGACCCATAATATCTTTAGAAAATAAAAAAATGTTATTTTTTTACACATTATGTATATATATGCATGTGTATGCATATATATATATAGATAATAATATATATGTTTGTATGAATATTTATTTTAATATATATAATATTTTATAATAAATAATATAAATATATTATAATATATTTTTATATTTAATATATAAATATATATACATATATGTATATATAATATATATAATATATTTGTATGGAATTATAAAAGGGTAAGGGATATTTTAGTCTTTTTATTTGTTAAAAACATTCTCAAGTTCATGAAAAACTAACCTCTCATGGAAATTTTTTTATGAGAAAGTTCCTTAAAAATCATTCTTGAGAATCCTATTTTCTAAGATTCTTTTTATAAAAAAATTATACTAAATATGAGAATACAAATTCTTAACTTAATATTTTAAAATCTTAAAATTTCTCTTGTACCAAACGAACTGAGAGATAAATATGGAGGGAGTGGGAACTGGGAAGCCACAAGTGAATAGAAACATGGGAATGAACGTGGAAGTCAGTAGAATTGCCAGATGATCGGATGAGATTTGTTTCAATTTGTAGCATCATGTGACATTGCTTCAGCACCTTTGTCTCTTTCTTTCGAGTCGATGTATTGGCGATGGCATCAAATTGACAATTGACAGAATAACAGTCCATGGACATTGCAGCCAGAGCAGGAGTTTCTGGGCGTCAGTAATTTCAGCCCAAGCCCACTTCAACCCCAATCTCCAAACTACCCACATATATACATGTACGGTGCCATATCTCTGATTTCACCCTCTCCAAAACATCATCCGCAGTGTGAGTCGGTTATCATCTATTCATCTCTCTATCTCTCCTAATGGCCGATCCCGGAGCTCAGAGAAGGGTCCTCTTACTATGCGGCGACTACGTCGAAGACTACGAGGTTTTTTTCTCTTTCCCCTATCCCTCTCTCTCTCTCTATACTTTTTGTTTCTGTAGATTCTTTGCCATGCGTGTTTTTATCTTTGATTGTGTTGTCGAAGCAGGTGATGGTTCCGTTTCAAGCACTGCTAGCATACGGAGTGTCGGTTGATGCGGTTTGTCCCGGGAAGAAGGCTGGTGATGTATGCCGGACCGCTATTCATCAGGCTTCCGGCCACCAGGTGTGTGTGTATAATCAGTTGTACACTATCCAATAGATTAATTGAACATTTTCCTGTGTTTAATTATCTTCAAAGTTGTTCTGTTTATGGATTAATCACCGTAGTACTGTATTGGCAATTCAACCCCTTCATCCTTGCTGAAGATCAAAGAAGTTTAGGGTAATCTGCTTGCTTGGGAATAACCTTGTGGCCAACTTCTTTTTCTTTGGGTCCAAAAAATGGGGTTCTGGTTAAGGTTGGAATTGTTATTTTCTGATTTCAAGTGAGAAAACCTTTTAATTTTGGCTTGTTTGTGAAACTTCTCTCTGTCCAGTACTGGGCATGAATGTTATGGAGACTGCCATCAATCCAAGATACACTGTATTGGGTTTTAAGCTGACTTGTTTGTGCTTCTAACTCTCCCAATTGGACTTCTCTTGTGCCAAATATTGTTTTGAATTATCTTTCCCATGGTATTCTTCTTTTTAATATTTGAGATTGGCCATCCTTTTCTGCATTTCTGTGAACGTATTTACTTAGTCTTGAAGCATCTATGCATTCATAGAAGTAATATTAACATCTTTCCACTGCTTCAAATAGAGACAGGCAGACAGTTAAAGTAAGCACCGTCTTGATGCACTAGCATTGTCTATCATGCACGTTCAATTTCAGGAGTAATGGGGCTTGGCCTTTCTACTTCTGTTGTAGCCATCAGGTTTCTTATTCATTCCAACTAGGAGATCATAGTTAGTGAAATTCTGGATGGTGAACCTGTAACCTGGCTCTGTCTTTTTTTACCATGGGTCTGTTCCTTGCCTGTTTTATTTGATGACCATTCACATGTTCGAATTGGACCTGTGCTTTCAATGGTAAAATAAATGTAGAAATATGTATTATGAATCTAAAAGTCAAATAAGTTGCTTTCATGGCTTTCTTTTAGATATTTATAGCCATGCATAAGTGTGTGTGAATGTATGCAGACCTATTCTGAGTCAAGAGGTCACAACTTCACTCTTAATGCAACATTTGATGAGATTGAAGTGAGCAAATATGATGGCTTGATTATTCCAGGAGGAAGGGCTCCAGAATATCTTGCCATGAATGAGCTTGTTCTAGACATTGTGAAGAAATTTTCCAACTCCAGAAAGTCAATTGCCTCTATATGCCATGGGCAATTAATCTTGGCAGCTGCAGGGGTGGTTAAAGGTCGGAAGTGCACAGCATATCCTCCTGTAGGACCGGTCCTGATTGCTGCTGGTGCTCACTGGGTGGAACCTGATACCATGGCGGCATGTGTTGTTGATGGTAATATCATAACTGGAGCTACATATGATGGACACGCAGAATTCATCCAGCTCTTTGTAAAGGCACTTGGAGGCACCATAACTGGTTCTGATAAACGGATTCTATTCCTCTGTGGGGTATGTGATATTCTTCTTGGTTAAGCTCAAGCAGAGAAGGGTGGCTTGTACAGGGATCAAACATGCTTCTATGTTGGTTGAGATCTTGCCAAAATATTGTTTCTCTGGTACAACTATTTTCATGAATCCTACCTCTGCATCTTTGAATGAATCTTAGGCAGTGCATCATTGCCACTTAGAGCATGATTAAACCATGAAGCAAGCAATTGGATGCCTTTTCCCTAGAATATTTTAATTATGCAATTATAAATTTAAGAACTTGTCAGTAGCATATATGTTTACTGAGGCGCCTAATGGAAAGGTATCGGGATCATCAGAAAGACCTACATATGGTGTTTATAGATCTAGAAAAGGCCTATGATAGGGTCCCTAGAGAAGTATTATGGAGGATTTTAGAGAAGAAATGAGTCAAAATAGCCTATATACAAGCCCTTAAGGACATGTATCATGGTGTAGAGACAAGGGTCAGAACATGCGGAGGGGATACTGAACCATTTACAACTACAATAGGACTGCACTAAGTCCATACTTATTTGCCTTAGTAATGGATGAACTCACTAAAGATATTCAGACAGATGTGCCATGGTGTATGCTATTTGCAGACGATATAGTGTTGTTGGATGAAACAAAAGAAGGAGTGAACACTAAGCTTGAGTTGTGGAGAAACAATTTAGAATCTAAGGGATTTAAATTAAGTAGAAAGAAAACAGAATATATGGAATGCAAATTTAGTAAAAATGCAAGAGTGGATGATGTTATAATAAAATTAGAAGACCAAATCTTACAAAGAAAAGACCATTTTCGATATTTGAGATCAGTGATTCAAAAAGATGGAGAAATTCACGAGGATGTCGCACATAGAATTAAGGCAGGTTGGCTAAAATGGAGAAATGCATCGGGAGTGTTATGTAATGGTAAAATCCCATTAAAATTGAAAGGAAAATTTTATAGGAGAGCTATAAGACCAGTTTTGCTGTATGGCTCAGAATGTTGGGCAGTCAAATACCAGCATGAGCAAAAGACGAGTGTAGCGGAGATGAGGATGTTAAGATGGATGTGCGGACATACAAGAAAGGATAAAATTAGAAATGAAGTTATTCGTAATAAGGTAGGAGTAGTGCCAATCGAGGAGAAGATGAGAGAGACTAGACTAAGATGGTTTGGTCATGTGAGAAGGAGACTAAGAGACGCTCCTGTGAGGAGAGTTGATGAAATGGAACAATTAGTCACAAAAAGAGGTAGAGGTAGACCCAAGAAGACTTTGGGAGAGACATTAAAGTTCGATATGAAGTATATGGATCTAAATGAAGATATGACAAACGATAGAAATACATGGAAGTCTAGAATTCATGTAGCCGACCCCACATAGTGGGATAAAGGCTGGATATGTTGTTGTTGTTGTTGTCAGTAGCATATATGTTACAACTAGTGAATTCTGTTTTTGTTTAATGCTCTATTCTTTAATAGACTGAGTGCTCTATTTGTTTAAGTTTTAAATGTTCCATCTCAAATCTCTCTTCCTTTTTTTCATTCCAATTTTTGGACATTCATCAGATAGATTCTTTCACATTAATACTGGCCCTATTGATGCAGTGGATGGTGCTGATGTCATAATTTTGCTATTATAGTTTTTGAGATTTTAAATTAAAAGGGAAGAGATCTTATTCTTATGAGAATCAGATGTTGAGTACCAGCAGCGCACATCATTTACCAAGTTAAAACTGTTTACGCTAAAATATATTTATGGTGTACTTTGTCTACTTGTCCAGGATAATAGATAACAGCTCCTAGTGTAACTGCAATTCTGTAATTGTGTAAATTATGAAACTTTGTAACCTTTATGTTGCTTATGATCTCAATTAATATACTTCTGGAATTCTTTATCTATTGTAAAAGTTCTAATTGAATGAGATTTATCTTTTCTACTTGGAAGTGGACCTAAAGACGAGATTCTGAAATTTGCACTTTCCACATTGTTCAAATGAAAATTTTAATGTGGAAGTGATGGAGGGCATAGAAGCAAATGCTTTGGAAAATATTCAACTCTAGGCGTAAATAGAGGAATTAGCATTATCTATTTAATTTCTTTTTGTCTATTTCCTAGTTTTTAGTTGTGTTTCCATGTTGTACTGGTTGGTTTCACAATATCAATTATATGGAGCATGGCCATATGAACTATCTTTATTCACCACGCCATCTCTTGGAACTTTTTCATATGGAGATGGTGTTGGAACTTTTTTTCTTCATTCCCTTTTGAGTGTTGCATTAGGAAGCGCATCTGGTGTAAAATTTTTGCCACATCATTTTTTTGCATAGACTTGTAAAGTCACTTGACATTATGAATGTTGTGTCACCAACCCTAAATTGGTTGGAATTAGGTGCAGTTGATGATGATGATGAAGTTTATTTCCTAGTTTTATATTTTTCTTTTTTGTTTATATCATAGTTAATCCTTTAGTTAGTATGTTCCTGTAGATTCTAATCGAAATTAAACTGGGATTAGTTGCTTATATAAACCCTTTTGAGATATTTCTTTGGCAACCTTTAATAATTGAGTTGATATTGATATTCAGTTTATTTCAGTTTCTGATTGATTGTCTTTTTCCATTTGTTCTTGTTCTCTGTTGGGTTCTACATCAGGAAGAAGATAGTTAAGATCAGACAGGGTACCTGCCCAAAAGTAGACATGCAAATACTTTAAATGCCACTGCAATTTCTTGAGTATGAATGTTAGACATCCCCAAAATAAAGAGCTATCTCATACATGTTGCCAATGCAGCATTTGGTGATAGTTACCAAACAAATCATCTTGGCCTGACACAGCTTCTACTCCTTGTGTTGGATGTCCTAATACGGATGCTGGTATATATGAACACATTATTTCCCTTATTAACAAAAACCGAAGAAAAACTTACTTGACACGTTGAAGCCTGTCCCCAGAGTTAAGAGGAAATGGTACTAACCTAAGTAAAACATATACAATACTAAAGTTTTTCGGACAAAAATTGATCCTTCAAATACTGTAATATTTCTGTTCTTTTTATAAACTATTAAATATGCTGTTTTTTGAAGTGAACTTTACCAAAATGGAGAAAGAAACACTGTTATTCAATTGAAAGATAACACTGCAAAGGCGGGTCTCATTTTTTCCAATACAGTCCAGTGCAATTAAATGTCATTGCTAGTGATTGAGTGCTTGAGTTTTGTTTGCTTTGAGAATCTACTACCTGGTTTTTACATGGATGATTGTTGCTGCAACAAGAATTTATTGTGGCTGTTTTGAAGCCATAATATGCTTTGAAATTTTGAACAAACTACATAAATACTTTTTCCAGATTAGTAACATAAGAAGAAAGGTTTCTATTTTCCAATGAACTTCTTGATGTGAATATTTTAAACTTGTTCAACTTAAATTTGTTATGGTAGGGGCTTTCCGGTTTACTCACTGTTATGAGGCTCTGTTGCTTCATTGCTCTTCTGCAGGACTACATGGAAGACTATGAGGTCATGGTTCCTTTTCAGTCTCTGCAAGCTCTTGGATGCCATGTTGATGCTGTGTGCCCCAAGAAGGCAGCAGGTGATAAGTGCCCAACAGCAGTCCATGACTTTGAAGGTGACCAAACTTACAGTGAAAAACCAGGCCATGATTTCACACTAACAGCGAATTTTGAAGGCTTAGACACTTCAAGCTATGATGCACTTGTGATCCCTGGAGGCCGGGCTCCAGAATACCTGGCACTGGATGAGTCTGTAATTAAATTAGTGAAGCATTTCATGGAGTCCAGAAAACCAGTAGCGTCAATCTGCCATGGACAGCAGATCTTGTCAGCTGCTGGTGTTCTCAAGGTAGATTGTCAAGACTCTCTCCCCCCCCCCCCTTTTTTTTGTTTGGTGCATTTAGCAATATAATAGAAATTGGTGGTTAACTTCTGCTTCAAAGGAATACCCTTCCAATTACAGATTTATAAAACTAATGTATATTTTTTCAGTAAGTTTGAGTTTCAATGAACTTTGAGGCATTCATATGAATTTGCATTCTACACTGTTACTCCAATGTGAAACTGGCCTGTTGATGTTGCACGTAGATTTAGAATTTACTTTGCATTCACCATCCTTGAGTGTAGTCAGTGATTTATATGGGCTTCAATCCGTGCATATTCCAATCATGGATATGGGAAGAATTGCAAGATTAATGACACAATGGCCAGTTTTTCTATCCAAGAGATTTACGTGGCTATTAAGATCATGCACTCAAACAAATACAAAACTTATTTGTTGTTCAACAGGCAGATGACACATGCAAGGGAAGTTTCAGAAATTGTCCATCTTATTATCCATTTACAATGTTTTGCATCGTAACTTCCCTTGTGGCAATTCTTAACCCTCAAGACATTCACGTTATAATCCTCTGCTTTCGTTCTCAAGCTCAATTGTAATGTCCCGTTTGGATTTAAATTTTCCAAAATGCAAATTCTAATGCCAATGCTGATGTTGCCGTATAATCATCGATGATGATTTTTTGATCTCATTATAGTTCGGCTCCGTACACCAGTTGTTTTATGCTTTCTGGTCATGTAATGTTTCAGTGTTCTCTGACCATGTCTGACTTGGTTTTGAATTCTTTTTAGGGTAAGAAATGCACTGCATACCCGGCTGTGAAGCTCAACGTAGTCTTGTCAGGGGCAACATGGCTAGAACCGGAACCAATAGATCGCTGCTTTACCGATGGGAATCTAGTAACCGGAGCTGCTTGGCCTGGTCACCCTGAGTTCGTTTCTCAGCTAATGGCGTTGCTTGGTATTCGGGTATCATTCTAGCTGTTCGATGTGTTCTTTTGCTTGTGTCTATGTGTGTATCTGCTGAACAGAAAAGAATAACATACTGTATTATATGGCTTTCTGTGAGTTGTTGGTACGAGACTGTTGTGAAATAGCTTCGTGTGTTGTAATGACCCATGGCATCAGATATCATTCACCGTGTTTTTTTCGAAATATTTTTTCACTTTTTTTATTTTTTCTCTATTGTTGCTTTCCTTTTGTTTTGCACTTTGATGATTCTTGTCTAGTATCGTTGTTGGCGGCAGCCGGCTGTGGTGCCATTGTTCTTGTGGTGGTGGGTTCTTTTTGTTTGATGGGTCTTTGATAAGTTGAATCTCCAGCCCGAGTTAGACTTGTAGGAGGACTGTGTCCATGTTCAAATTTGATTCGGATTTGGTCTGTTTAATCGTGTCTGAAATTAAATATAAATTTGATTACATATATCATAAACAGTTTGAACATGAACTTTATTAATTTTGATCCTAATTCAACTTGTTTACAACCCTATTTTTAGGTTGGCTGAAATGCCAATGAATTCATTCTGAAATCTAAAAATGTAAGATGGGAAAGGGCCAAAGGGGAATGCAATCTGTGACAGTTCCTAACATCTGGTACTATGTCATGGCCCATTGGGTAACCTTTTAAATATTATTGTTAGATTTTTAACTATTCCATTTTCAACAAGATTAAATAGGAGTATAGAACATGAGATTTTAGATTCTTTAACATCATATATCCCACTACTTAAGCTACGATTTAAATAGTTAATTTGTCATTTTTTAGTCATCTCAACTTGAATATCCATAGTATTTGATTTATCATATAAGGTATGGCTCATCTAGACCATGCTCACAATTATTATACATGTATAAACAAAAGTATGAAAAAGAAATGAGGTGGGCACTGGGCAAGGAAGCTTTGAGCAGCGAGCGGCAAGAAGCCGCCTAGCTGAAGGGTGAGACAATAAGTCGGACGGGTACTTTTGTAGGCGACCTTCCTCGCTTTTGCACCGAAAGGGACGTTTATTTTGTCGGGCAATTGCCTTCCAGAAGGACACCCCCCCCCCCCCACGACCCTTTTCCTTTTGGTCCCGCATTTCCCAATCTTTGGAGCAAAAGGTGTCGACCCACACCCCGAGGGCCCCCACGAATTGCCCCACGCCACGTGAGGGGGGTAAATCAGGAACTCAGCTGGCAAGTGACGGAGAGGACCAGTGCGAGCCGCCCACAAGGACCCCTGAGGAGCAGGAAATCCCACACTGCGGCTTGCCCGACTCGATCCTTGCACTTTGGAGCAATTCTACCCGCTCCTTACCAACTGAGCTATGCCCTGGGGGCGCATTTCCCAATCTTTACAACCATGATTTGCGTTGCTTCCCTCTTCTTTTTATCCTTTTCATTTCATTTTTTTAATAAATTTAACAACTTTAATTTTAAATGATATTTTTAATCCAACCAATTTTATATTATTCTCTCCTGTTGGGAGTGATAATATAATATATCAAATAAAAAAATAGCTGAATCAAATAAAATAAAACGACGGCAAAAGAAGATTTAAGATTTTATGTTGAAATCCTTCCGTATAAGAGTATAAATGGAGAGATGATTTCTGATATAATTCTACTATCAACAATTAATGGCTTTATAGTAACATTTTTATAGAGATCATATAATAATCAACAGATATTTCAAGATGATAATAGAAAAAAAAAACAATGATTTACACTCAAAGAACCTTAATTATAGCAAACTTATGACAACAAAATTAACCATTTAATTATAGCAAGAAGAATTGTCAAAAGAAAGCCCCCAAAAGCAAATTTCATGCAATAAGTATGAAAAGACCTCTATTTCCAAATGAACTTAGAAAGTATTGAGTACATAAAAAATCACAGTAAAATTTATTGGTTTGTTCATTTGAATGCATCAAAACTCAAAAGAAATAACTATGACCTTTATAACATGTGGCTATTTAATTTCCTACAACTTCAAGCTCTTTATAACAAATATTTTTTTAAATAAAAAATAAAATACATTAATTAATAAATTAAATTGTTATTTAGAGATTCTTATGATTTAAAAATTACTCTACACGTCCTTATGATTCATATCTTTTGCTCGAATACCCGTTCCGTTAGTTTTTAACAACAGTAACCTTGTTAATCAAATTCTTAACTTCAATTTTAATCCTTTTATCTAATAAAAATAAGAAAGTGTTCATCTAAAACATAAGAAATTGAAAAAAAAAAAAAAAATGAAGGCTAACGCATAGATCATCTTCTCTGGTGGCCCATTTTCTGTCAGCGGCAAAAACAGGCAGTGAAAACGGCAAACTCGAGGCGGCGATGGTGGGATTCCAACTGTAGTTGGTGTCGGTGAAAGATACGGAGACAAAACTCAAAGATAAGAGCCTCGGTGGTCGGCGATCGACAAAGGCTTTCGATAACAGCAATGAAAAAATATGAGAGATGATACCCATCACTGGCGGGGATAGGATGGGGTTCAACAATTGAAATGGGTTCTAGTCTAGATATGGTAAAACTTTTCATCTTCCCAAAGCAACAATCATAAGGGTTTTTGATGGCGACGGTGAACAAGACGAACGAAGGAGAGAGGCACTGGTGGTGATGGGGTTCTGATCCTAGATCTGGTGAAACCCTTCATCTACTCCAAGCAATCGTGACGAAGAAGGCCATCAATGGCAATGGTGAAGAAGCCGAGAGAGAGATAGAGAGAGGGGGGGGGGGGGGATCGATGAGGTGAAACCCATTGTCACGCTAGCGGAGATGGGTTTCAAGTAATTGAAAGCAAGGTTGGTTTCCTCAACATGAACCAAATATGTTGCTGCTGCCACCATCTCTAACTAGTCTCTCATTTTCTCCTTTGCAAACTCCAATTGAGCACCGCTGTGAGCCACCTCTCCGACTCCAACGTTGCAGCGAACCACTTTCCTGAATCACCATCTCTGTACCCTTATTCTTCCCTACCTTCATTACTGTCTCTGTCTTTCCCTCTCTCTCACTAATACCAATGACAAGACCCCCATGATCGCCAGGTGGAAGCCATCCATCCCGGCGACAATGGGGCATAATTAATTAGAGTTTAATTAGATAAATTTAACTAAATTAAGATTTAATTAACAACATTTATAATAGAAAGGATGTCTGAACAAAAAAATATGAAATCGCGAAAACTATCAAAATTATTTTTAAATTATAAAAAATCTCTAAACAAATAATTTAAATGAAAAAAAAATTAACTACAATTCACCCAGATCTTGGGTAACGAAGTGATTGTGGGCAGAGATGAGACAGGCACGAACATGATGAGGCTTTGGGTGGATTTGTAAATTAATAATAAATAAACAACCCAACCAACCCCAACCAACCAACCAACCTTCTCCACCAAAACACGCACATTTTCGTACAATTTTTTTTTACTGTTTTCATGATGTAGGGCTTTCGAGCATATCCACCATCTCTCTCTCTCTCTGTGACGTGGATGGATAAGACTGGGGCCATGGAGTTGTGGAGGAGAATAAATTGGGTGCTGCTCATCCCCATCTATGCCCCTCCCCCCCGGCCGACTAAAGCACCCACACCCACAGACACAATCAAGTTTTACCAAAGTTTTGACCAGAAGGAAAGGGGTATGGCAAGCATTGATGAGCAGCATTCCAATGAGCGGATGATAAATTTTCAGAGCTAACTTCTCAACTTCTTGGCTTTCACTTGGATTGGTAGTGTTTATTAATTAAAATATTAAAATATAACAAATATTTTAAAATTAATGTTTTATTGTATTTATTATTTTTTTTAAAATCACATTACTTCTCATATTAAATTTTTAAGATAAATTTATTTATTTTTTCTTTTTAAATAACTTATTCTAACTTTTATAAATAAATTATCTTTATAAAAATTTATATTATTCATTTTAACAAACACTATCTTATATCTATATATAATTGCTCCTTCCTAATTCTAATTGGGATTTAAATCCAACAATTATATTACAAACTAGGGACTAGTGGATCGAGATAAATATTATTAAAATGTAATCTTTTAAAGTAAAAATGGCCTAAAATGCCAATTTTTGGCCTGAGTTGTATATTCTTCTACATGTTTTAATTTTTAGCTAGTATGGCAAATAATGAAACTTCGTAAATAACTCAAATTGATAAGGGTACACTTGCACTTTGTGAGTTTGGATTGTAGATAAGGAAAGACAAGTCGAATAAAATCGAACAATTTTTATAATATTTATTGAACTTTCATTTCTACCTTTTATGTCTAACTAATATATAATATTGAATGTGAAAAAAAAACTTGAAGAACTTGTAAGAAAAAAAAGAAAAAGAAAATGTGGATGTGTGGTGAGAATGTTGCAAGAATTGGACAAGGAACAGGCAATAAAAAAGGGCATTCGTTGGATGAAAGAAACTAATTAATATGATGCCAGGTGGAGGTCCTCGTTACCAAATGAAGGATTGGATTGGAGCCTTCTTATCCATATTTATGTCGTTCCAAACCAACCCTTGCCCTCCACGGCGCTCCCCACTCACGGTCTCAAATAAAATTCACTGTCTGCCCGGGAGCCATATGAGCATGACATGGGGAGTCCTTAAAACTTAGGAACTTAAAACTGGATTGAAATACAAAGTAGGTAGCCATTAATTTACAGCTAATGATGTCGATGCTTTTACCATATTTAGGACAGTGGGGACAATGGTGGGTATAGGGGAACGAGAGAAGGGAAGTGGATAATGTCGAATCTTTTAAAATCCATATGGAATATGTATATATACTCCTCCTTGCTCGTCCTTCCTTATCTGTCTGGACTCTCCACCTGCTTGCTTTTCCTTCCTATCCTCTCCTTCCCCCCCCGCCCCACTTTTCCTTTTGCAAGTTCATCCGTCTCGCCTTCCATTTCCCATATTTGGACAAATCCCATCCCAATCATACCCACAGATTCCTCTCAAAATAAAGCCCATCCATTTGTTTTCTCCTCCTCCAGCTTCTCGATCGCTTTTGATGATCATCGGCTTCAGTATGGGACCTCTCAAAGCCGGCGATGGCGGTGGAGTTCTTGATTCCATCTCGTCTTGCTCTGAGGCTTCCAGCGCCGCCTCGTCGGACTCGGATTTGACGGACGAGGCCACCTCCTCCTGCTCCTCCTCCTCGCCTCCGCCGTCGTCCTCCTCCTCCGTCGGCGATCCACTGCGAGACATGTCCTCTCTCATGGAGCAACTACCCATCAAGTGAGCCCTTTTCCTTTCTTTTCTTCTGGGTTTTCTCGCGCAATGCCGGAATGTAATGGGTTATGCTCCGATCGAGTAACCATATCTCAGAGTCCGAGTTTCATATTAAGTATTAGAGTAATATAATTTTACAATAACCAGGGTGTTAGTTTAACCTTCATCTTATGCTTTTGGATTTGCAGGAGAGGTTTGTCAAGGTATTTTCAGGGGAAATCACAGTCGTTCACTTCCCTTTCAAATGTGAGAAGCTTAGAAGACCTGGCCAAGCCGGAGAACCCTTACAACAAGAGGCTGAAATCGTGCAGAAGCTATGCCGGATTGGCCGACAGCCATAGCTCATCATCATCATCAAGCCTTCTCCCCAGGACCAGTTCTTCTTCTAGGTTCAACCCAAAGAAGACATCAGCATCATCTTCTAGGGTTTCCTGTTCTTCCTCCAGTGCGAAGAGGAATAGTAATGGCAGCTTTGCCAGGCCTCCAATGGCGGCTTCTCCTCCGCCCCATAGATCTGCTAGCGCCAGTAGCTTCAATTCTAACCAGACCCCTTTGTTCGCTTGATGTAATTTGGGGATCTGTTGAGATATTTTATGTAGCCAATTTAATTACTTTTACCTCATATATATGTGACATTAAACTTCAAGCTCCAGCAATGGCAGATTAGCCTCCAGAATTTCCTTGCTTTTGCCTGAGCCGAGTGCTTTTCTAGCTGCCGGTGCTTTAATGCTTTACTGCTTTATTTTCCCGCACTCATTTTCTTCTATCAACAGGGCAGGAAAGGTCGAAGCCAAAAAAACCCCCATCTTCTAAGGGACTCCTTTTGCTAAATGAAAGGGTAATATATCCTTAGATTTTAAGACATATTTGTGCAAAAATAGTAGATTTAATCTTCTGTTTGGCTTGGCCCATCAAATTAATTTTAACAGAGTTACATTTATATGTCATTTATTCATAAATATGACAGTATCTGTATCTCTTGTACAGAATGACCAAAGGTTTTTATTTTCATAGTTGCTTCTTCAAGCGGAGTGCTTAATTTTATGGCTTTTGTTTGCAACATTTCTTGTGGCATTGTGCAACTCATCAAAACCCATATCAAGAAAAATATGGGTGATTATGGTTAGGAATTAATTGACTCAAGGTAAATTTTGTAAGTGATTTATGAAATTTGTTTAAATTATTTCAATTATTTTTGTATTTTTTATGACTACGTTGGCAATAAATCTAACGAGAAATTATTCTTCAAAAATTAATTGTCATTTACGATTTTGGATTTAACCTTTATAAATTAAACACATTGACAGGTCTCTCTCTCTCTACTTTAGAAGAATAAAGAATTTCTGTTCTCATAAGATAGGTCAAATGATCGGATGAACAATATATTGACGTTAATTTAATAGGTTGTGAATTTGATTATTATCCTGTGTAAATGTCAAAAACCCAACTTATAATTTAATTTTCTTGACGTAATCGAAGACATGAGCGCTAGGAGTCGTGCAAGGACGATTATCTTAAAACAAAAATTTTTGTTTGTTTTTTATTTAATAATTGAATTTAGGGGTTTTTAGATTTGGAATGGAGAAAGATGTAGCTTGATTTCAATTGAAGTTTTATTTTGGATTTGGACCTAGGGTTTTCTCGTTCAGAAGGACCCAAATCTTTCTTGATTGGTTTGATTGAAACCAAATACCTTCAACACGTTTTGAATGCTAGATGCCAACCATTTATAGTTTTGAGAATTTATAAATAAATAATGAGCATTTATTAATGATAATAGGGTAATTGATAAGCACAATTCGAGAAAAATTAATATAATTTTTAAAAATAAAAAAATAATCAATGCATTTTTAACAAATTCATTGTGAAATTTGCCCATTGACTCATTACATCTCCCCTGTCGGTACTTGATCCTACCTTCCTCCTGACAATCCCTTTCTTCATTTATATTGGGTAATGTATTTTATTTTTATTTTTGTCAATAACAAATATTTATCTAATGCTTATTATTAGTTTATTATTTCACAATAAACTAATAATTCTATTTGGGTGTGATCACGAGGGTATTTTCTCGTTAAAAAAATGTTTAGTTTGATCGGCTATAATTATTGTCATGAAAACCAAATCTCCCTTCTCCTAGTGATAATAGATTTAGTGTTGCGTTGGGGTCCAATTTGTGAAGCCTTGGCCCCTATGGTTCCGGTGGAAGAGAGAAAAATATGTCGTAGCCATTGGAGGAAGAGAGAATATATATAAAGAAAATATAAACTTTCTCGGACCAGAGGAAGGAGAAAGAGAGATAAGAAAGATAAAAAGTACATTTTTGTTATTTTAAAATTTTAAATAAATTATATCGAACACTTTTGAGATTTAACAATCCATTTACATTTTATTCGCTTTGGTTGATGAAGCCGGCGGGCCCATAATCCCTGGGTCCTACACGACAAATATCACGGGCCAGGCCTGTCTGCTACAGTCACTTCACCCAATGCCCTTCTCCCACGACCCATCCACCAAAATTTGGCTCACAAACATGATACATGCCACCCAAAAACGTAATTGCAAATCTGACTTTAAACCAAAGAACCCAACTCTAATCACATGATACGTATTTGTCGTTTGTCAACCATTCCGGAAGGTCGAAACCCAAACTCAAAGAGCACGCCAACGTGCAATAACTAGGTGGCAAATCCGTGTCGCTCTCAAATTACATTCGGCCAGCATTACACTCGGTGATATAACGCGCATACAAACGAGCTTCCGTCGCGGTATTGGGAAGAATTAAGTATTATTCTTCTGAGACAATTCATCGAACATATAACGTGCATAATTGATTCGAGCAAGTGGGTTGGGTTGGAAGCGACAACGCCAGCCACAAATTCTTCGTAGTTGTACTAGTAGTTTGACTTCCACGTGGGTATGCAATTTGGCCGTCACCGTCTTAATCAATTTTGGTATGATTTTAGATTAAAAATTGTTATGGGTATTTCTCGCACCATTTTTTATAAACTAGGCTGGACTTGACCCAGCAGGCTGACCTAACCTTATGAAACCCAATAAGTCCAAGGCCGAGATCGTTAGAACAAGGTCGCATATCGCCGAAACCCAAGCTCAGACCACGGAACCAAGCGAGCTCCTAACGATACTTCCAGCTCGCATAACAAAAAGGTCACGAAATAATCGGAGGCGATATCCACCTGTCTTATCTAAGGCGAACAAGATCCCTGATAATGCGGGATCCACTCTCGATTTTATGGCATTGATAAGGACATGTTGCCCAAAAAAATACCCAAGAGGGGGTGAATTGAGTTTTTCAAATAAATTAATAATTTTAATTCTTTTGAAAACTTTTAAATTTGTGATCTTAATACGTGATAATTGCAGTAAGATTAATAACAATAAAATTACACAACCACAAGGAACAAGAGAAATTTATAGAGACTCAGCTCTAAATAGCTTAATTCTCTCTCTCAAGACTTAGCTTGAGGTTCCACTAGGGAGAAACAACACTACATTTTAATTGAAGGTAGAACCAACACTAGCTTTTAATTTGAGCTAGAACCAACATCCAATTCCTTGCTTAAGCAATAACCACTAACACACTATTAGCAAATACAATCCTCTCACACAACAAATGAGTAAAAATAACAACTTTACAATCAGAGACAATTACAAACAAGTTACCAACAGTTGAGAATTCCACCAACCAGCACACTTCCAACACTTCGAACATTCTCATTCTTGTTTAAATGCTCTATCAAGTTTGTTCTACACTTTAAGTCTCCATACTTACCCTATATATATACATATTCCAAACACACTAGTCATTAAAGAAATAGTTAATATAAAGTTTGAATTCAAAAAATGTTTAGACTTTTTCAAATAATAAGAAAACATGTCTCATCTTTAATTCAAAATAAATTTACTTTTTACATGAGAAATCAATATTTGAAAATTCAAATATAAGCTTTTGAGACATGAATAATTAAAACAAGAAAACATGTCTAAAAGCAATTATATTTTAATTCAAAATAAATTTAGTTTTTGCATGAGTAAGAAAAAATATGTCTAAAAATAATTCTCTTTTAATTCAAAATTTGAAAATTCAAATATAAATTTTTGAAACATAAATGATTAAAACAAGAAAACATGTCTAAAACCAATTCTCTTTTAATTTAAAATAAATTTACTTTATATATGAGTAAGAAATGCATTTATCAAGATATAAAAAATTTAAATATAAACTTTTGAGACATAAATTATCAAAACAAGGAAACATGTCTAAAGACAATCCACCTTTAATTCAAAATAAATTTACTCTTTGTACCCATTTTTAATTCAAAATAAATTTATATTTTGCATGAATAAAAGATATATTTATATCATCAAAATCATATTTACTTACCCTTGAGCTTAATAGGACTCTTTGTCTCCCATGACATTATCCTTTCATTTATGAATTTTGTGAAAATTGTAAACACCCCATACTATAAATAAGGGTTGAAAACTATTGTACGAGGATGGACAACAATGATATATTGTTACTCTGTCGGAATGACCAGAGAACAATCATGAACTAAACATCATTCTAGTCGAACTACATAAAAACTTTCCTGTGTGTGATTTATTATTTGTTTTTCATTTGTTTCTCCTCTTTGCATTTGTGCTCATTTTTCTCATTGCGGGCCTATGAATCACGGTCGACCAACTCCGAATGTCAACAAAAATAAATTACAATTAAACCATTAATTACACACAAGAATACATAATTTAATGTGAAAAACTCAAATCATAAAAAAACACTGATAGAAAAAATAAAATATCATTATAATAATAGTGATATAACTGCTACCAAATATCACTAAGATGATATTACTATTACAATAGTGATATAGTTCCAACTAATTGCAAGGTATTAGACACCTATTTATAAATTTAAAATCATTTTTAGATGTATACATGAAATTTTATCATGATCAAAACATGATTCAAGAGGATATTCCTATAAATCAGATAAATCTCGGTCAAAATCAAATTTGATAATATCTTAATTACAATAAAATTTGAAATCCTAATTATGATAAAATTAGTAATCTCAATCACAGACAAATTTAAATTTTGAATCACAATTATAACAAGCTCTACTTTGACACGAAATTTAAATATAAAATTATTCACAGTTGTTTTTTTTCAAAAAAATCACAGATAATTAATCTCTTGATAAATATCAACCAAGTTCACACAATGGCAAAATACCATCCGCACAAAGCTTACTGTATTGGATATCTTTAGCTACACTTAAAGTATAGGCAACGAGATCAGTTTCAACATATCTTTATTGACCTTAATAACTTCACATTCACCAATGTATATCCACCTCAATGACTCCACCTTCATTTAAATCAATCTGTGCCAAAATTACATGCATCTTAATTTGGCATAATGAAGATCAAATATTTCAGTTCAACAAAGAATATCGTACTTCATAGTACCCATCAAATAATCCCGAATAATATCAAACGATCAATAATAAAGCCTAATAACAAACCAGAATATCAGATATGGACAACAAATCTACGCAAACAAACATATTTGGATTTGTCTGATCTAGAGTGGGCCAATGGGGTCCGATAAAATCTAAACCAAATCTGGGTTGACTGAAACAACCAACAATGATAGAAACAAAAAGTCCAACAGTCAATGGCAGGGTGAGGCGTCGGTCGTCGAGTAGAAAAGCTCCAATGGTTGTTGGTGCTGGGTGAATGTGATGGAGTAAGGCAACATGAGATGACCGAGGTAGTGGTGACGATGATGTTGATGGCAGAGAAAGAGCCATCGATCAACGGTGATGGCATTGTTAATAGAAGATTATTATCTGCTAATTCTTAAAAGGATATTTGAAAACTTATAATTTTCACATACCTGGATTTAATGATAATGAAGCCATTGCAGTATAGTTGTTGCTTACATATATTGGTTTCTCTCACTTTCTCCATAAAACACACTCAAGTTTTTGATGGATTTTGTTGTGTTGTTTTTGTGAGTAGATAAAAGACCAATATATGTGTAACTCCCCTTTTAATCTGATGTGTCCATCAAGCATTAATTATTTTATTAATGAATGGATGAGATTTATTTTATTAATAACCTCTCACCATAAGAAATTACTTGTTAGCCTCAATTCCTTAATTTCAGGTCGCTTAGTTATCAAACGATAACTATCTAACATTTTTCCACTTAGCCTGAAAATTGGATGAAATTAAGACTTAAAACGTAAGTATAATGCATTATAACCTTAAGCATAAAAAACTCATCCTCTTAAAACATCATAATTATCTCAATATGATAAAACACTAGGTGTGGTGTAACACCCCATTTTCTCCGAGCGTGTTATAACTTAGGACAATTGTGGGATAATATTGTTTTTTAAAAAAACTACGACAAACCATATCATTGCTCTTATCCATCCCAAATTTCCATACATTTATCTCAAAGAGAATCAACATAAACATTGAATGCGGAAAATAGAATCGAACCTCAACATACCTCAAACGTTAATAATATTACATGATTGTCTTAACATAATTATTAATACAAGATTATTTTAACAAAAGTCTTCCAAACATAACTTGTAACATGATATAAGTTTTTCAATATGACTTTAAACAAAACATAAGTTTCTCAACATGACTTCGAACATAACATAGCTGGTACATACTAGAATCCTCATACGGAAACTAAATGCAGAAAAATAACTTCATAATGCCTTGCATCTTTATATTTCGCCCACTTCTATGTCTTCGCTGCAAACCTCATCTGGAACGTTTGAATGTTCCAGGGGCAAAGCCCACATTAGATGATGAATCATCTAAGTAAGAGTACATCATAATGCATATGTATGAATGCAATACACATAGCATCATAACTCTTATGTTTGGGTCGACTGCACCTTAAGATTACCCGCTATTTTTTCAATCTCCCTGCCAGATCGGGGTGTATGGGTGCACCCTTGGCAAAGCAACAGTGCCAGTACCTAATCCCAAACCCATGCAACGTATGACCGTGAATCTCATCATGCTCATATGCATACTTTGTCATCAATACATGTAAATGCAATTCACATGACATGTTCACATCAAAACATGACAACATGATGAAAATATTTACATAAAATCAGGTTTTGGTGGAACCACTTACAAGCCATTTTCATAAACTAAATTCTGTTGAATAGTACAACTTACCTTGTAAAAGACAATTTTGCCCTTAGCACAATTTTGCTTCAAAATTCGCGTCAACCTTCCAATTGTACTTAATTATGAATCTTGACGTATCCTAACATCATAATTATTTAAGAAAATCAGATTTTTAATTTTTTCTAATTTTTCCTAATTTCTCTAATTTTCTCCTATTATTTCCTCAAGATTATGAATTAAATACTTTCTCATAGAATTTTCTCAATTTATCTTCACAATAATTCCTAAAACAATATTCCCAAGCCCTAGAAATTTTCTCATAATTTTTAAAATCCATGATCTATTTATTTCTCATTTTCTCTTTGATTTTCAAGCATCTATTACCTCAAAAATCCATAATAAATACTAATCATGTATTTCTCTTCCAATTTCACTATAAAAAATTCTAAAATATCATTCTAACATTTCCAAAATTTTTTAAAGAAAATTTTGAAGATAACTTACCTTCTCGTGGAGTGATTCAGTATTCTTCTATATTGTGATGAAGCCTCGTTTTGCGTATCCAATAATGTCTTTTGCCACAAATCTTTACACGAACTACTAAACCCAACCTATAGGATTTTTCTAGAAATTTTTGATATTTTTCTCTATATTTTTCTTTCTCTTTCTCAAATCTCTCTCTTACTCTCAAATCATTCTTTCTTACAATCTTTCTCTTTCTAATTCAAGTACTCAAACCTTTCAAATTTTCTCTATTTATAGAGATTGAATTAAATTTAGTTTAATTGTAGTGATCCACTATCTTTTATTATTTTATCATTTTTTTTATTTAATTTCCACTAAATCTCACTCATAATCTTTAATTATTTGTCCATACACTACTTTATCTTCCACATTTCTCCATTAATTCACCCATTATCTTTGATTATTTGGCCACATTCTACTTTTTCTCCCATATTTCTCCATTAATTCATCATTTATCTTTGATTATTTGTTCACACCATATTTTGTCTCTTACATTTCTCTATTAATTCATCCATTATCTTTGATTATTTAGTCACACCATATTTTGTCTCCCACATTCTCCATTAATTCACCCTTTAACTTTGATTATTTATTCACACCATATTTTGTCTCCCACATTCTCCATTAATTCATCTATTATCTTTGATTATTTTTTACTTTAATTATTTTTAACTAAATCTTATTTTGAATGAGCTATTCTTTCATTTAGTCCATAAATTTAAGCCCACTAAGCCCATTTACTTAACATTTATTTTCTCAACTTAGCCCACTAACTATAAACCCATTTACTTAATCTTTTTCTTTTTACAATTTAGGCCACTAATTCTAAACTCATTTACTTATTTATTTTTTTTTCAAATTAGCCCACTAACTCCAAGCCCATTAGTTTTCTCAATTATAATTTTTAATTGATGTCAAAAAATATTTTAAATATAAAATTAATTATTATTATTATTATTCTCAAAATACTAGGATATTACATGTGGATTATAGTGGTTGTACATTTATCACATGACATACTTCCTTCCATATACCGTAAACGCCAACATCCTCTCATACTAGGTCTATAAATGACACATATAATTTCATAATGGTCCACAATAATGTTTCTAGACAATTTATGTCATAACATATCAAAATACAATAATGTGCACATCATAACTAGAAATTAGAAATAACATATATCAGAAACACATAAGTGACCTCAAAATGTTAACTTTAGTACATCATTCAAAAAGACAACCAAGACCCATTCTATGTACATGTTCCTTAAATGTTTTTGGTTGTAAACCTTTAGTTAACTGATCTGCAATCATGAGATCTGTTTTAATATATATGCTCAACAAACACTCTTCGTTTCTGAACTTCCTCCTTAACGACAAAATACTTTAATTCCATATGCTTGGCACCTCTTGAGAATTTGTCGTTTTTGGATAAGAACATTGCTGCAGAATTATCACAGTAAATTTTTAACAGCTTGGTAATGGTGTTGACAACCCCAAGTCCTCAAATAAAGTTCTGTAGTCATAATGCATGAATTGTTGCTTCAAAACATGGCACAAATGCTGCTTTCATGGTGGATGAGGCAATAACAAATTGCTTAACACTTTTCCATGATATTGTTCTTTCTCCAAGAAGAAACAAATAACTAAAAGTGGACTTCCTATTGTCAATGCACCCAACAAAATCTAAGTCTGAGTAACCAATCACTTCCAAGTGATTAGTTTTTCTGTACATAAGCATGTAATTCTTGATGCCTTGAAGATATCTTAAAACTTTCTTTGTAGCTTTCCAATGATCAATTCCAGGATTACTTTGATACCTGCCTAGCATACCAACTGCAAAACTGATATCCGATCTTGTATAAGTTTGCACATATATTAGATTTCCCATAAAAGAAGTGTATGGAATCGATTCCATTTGTTTTCGTGCTATATCATTCTTTGGACATTGCATAAGACTAATTTTGTCCTCTTTCTAAATTGAAACAATTCTAGTAGAACACTTTTTCATATTAAATATCTCTAGAATTCTTTCAATATAAGCTTTTTGAGATAATCCCAACAAATATTGTGATTTATCATGAAATATTTCAATTCATATCACATAAGATGTCTCACCCATATCTTTCATTTCAATATTCTTTGAGAGATAATCTTTCGTCTCACGCAGCATGCCCAAATCATTAATAGCAAGTAAGATATTATCAACATATAAGACTAAAAATAGAATTTTGCTCCCATTAATCTTTTTGTATATGCAATGATCAATAACATTTTCTTCAAAATCGAAAAAAGGTTGAAATACCCAGAATTTTTGGGTTATTTTGAGAATAATTATTTTGAAAGAAATGCGAAATTTCATGAAAATTGGCATCAAAATAGCTTAAAAAATGACTGAATCAACCGGAGGGAGTGCCCAGGGGCTTAGATGTCTAAGGAAATAGGCATGTCCCTAACAAACGTTCCAAGGCATGATTTTTAGAGTTGAAATAAATTGGATCATAGATAGTTTTTGGTATAACTACGATTCAATCTGAAAAATCGAATTGTTGTAAGAAACTTCTGGGAAGTCAATGAAACCTTTACATGAGTCAAATCGTGTATAAGGAACAACCCTGAAGCGGTTTCAAGTTGAAACAAAAGGGTTTACAGTCAAAACGTACGTTCGAGCCTAAGTGTAATTTTTGAAATTGCTCGAGGGAGTTCGAAATGACGTTATTTCTAAATCTTCAGGATGTAAATGAAGAGTATAAAACTTGAGAGTCTCAATGAAATTATTGAAAAACTCAGGGGTTTCAAGGAATGGGCCAAAGTGTAAAGAAATCAAAATGGATGGGCAAAAATAGAATTTTCAAAACTTCATATGGCCATGGCTGACCAAGCTGCCGGCCACATATCCCATCACCGATTTTGGATGTGGGAGACACAAGGGAGTGGATTGGGGGGGTCCCAAGGCTAGGACTAGGCCAACATTGGCCTCGATAGTGGCAAATTTTTTGGGATTTCCGGCTGAGTCTTAGCAAGAATTTTCGGTGCTTTGTAACCAAGTTTTGGGGACTCATGATGGTGTTTTTGGATCAATCTATGGTAGGTAAAGGCATTAAAGACCTTGGATGTGATGGCTAAGGGCATTTAAGGGTTTTTGATTTTATTCTCGATATATACTATCCTTCTTTGGACTCTTAGGGTATTACATTCACCATATCTATCAGACCTTACAATTTTCACTTTCTTATCTAATTTCCTTTCAACCTCATTAATGTATACTTTAAAAGGATTCACTGCTTGAGATTTTTCTTTTAGAAAATAGACATATCCATAACGTGAAAAATCATCGATAAAGGAGATAAAATTCTTTTCTCTACCAAAAGATGAAGTATCAAAAGGTCTACATATATCATTGTGTATAATTTCAAAAAATTGAGTGCTTATTGTGGATCCTTTTTGTTATGTCTAGTTTCCTTTCCCTTAATGCAATCCACACATAAACCAAGATCACTAAAATCTAGATTTTGTAGAATCTCATTCTTTACCAGTATTTCTCTTCTTTCTTTAGATATGTGAGCCAAACACTTATGCCACAAGTAAGCTGAATTTTCTTTAAGCATATTATGTTTAATTCCAATATTTTGATGCACAATAAACAAAGATTCAACAAATTTATTATCAAGTTTCAATTTATATAAACCATCAATAAGAACACCAGAACCAATAAGTCTAGAATTCTTATTCAAACTAAAACAACCATGTCCAAAATTAAAACCAAAACCACAAACATCTAGTTTTGAAAGCGAAATAAGGTTCCTAGAAATTGAAGGTACATAAAGAGTCGGTAATAAGTCTAAATGATAACTAGTATCTAAGACCAAATGATAAGCCCCTATGCCTTCAATTGGAGCCTTCATACGATTTCCCATATATAGGAAATTTTCAGTTCAGCTTGTAGTTTGGATTGCAAGGAATCCCTACATCATATTGTATACATGACTAGTAGCACCAGAATCAAGCGACCAAGTATTATGAGGAATATCAATTAAGTTTGATTCGAAACATACAAAAGTATTTAACATACATTTCTTTTTGAAGCAAGCCTTGTGTTTAGGACAATCTTTCTGATAATGTCCCTCTTTCTTATAGAATCGACACTTATCATTATTATGTTTCTTCTTATCAACTTGAGGAGCTTTAGCAAGCCTTTTCTTTTTCTTAAAAATTTTGGCTTTTGCTTTCAACACTTTATCAGCTCTCTTAATAGTGAGGTTAATGAAATAACTTCCTGAATTCTTAAGCCTCTTTTCTTCCTAAATAAGTTGACTGGTCAATTCATCAACATCCCACTTGTCCTTAATAATGTTATAATTAATTTGAAAAGCACCATATTCAGGAGGTAATGAGTTTAGAATAAACTAAACTAAGAAGGAGTCATCCACAACAATTCCTAAAGTCTTTAATCTTGCTATAATATTAGTCATCTCAATGGTATGTTCTTGTATACTCTACGACCCATCAAACTTTATGGTCGTGAGTTATGTCATTAATGTACTAGTGAATGACTTATCAGTAGAACGAAAACATTATTTCACAAACTTTAGATATTCTTTTGCATTTTCTGTTTGTGGAGTGATAGTCTTAATATTGTTTGCAATAGTCATCCGCATAAACATAAGGCTCAATCTATTAAACTGTTCCCATACTTTCTATTTGAACTTCTCTTCCTCACTACTCAAATCAGTAATAGCAACGAGGTTTACTTCTAGAAATGCCAAGTCAAGATCCAACACACCGAAATGGAAATTGAGTTGCTCAATCCATTCAGAGAAGTTCAAACCATTAAATACAGTAACAAAAGAAGCTTGTGAATAAAGAAAAATTGTTACAAATGAGATATATATAGATTCAGATAAAAACATGAAAGTATATTGCAATGCACCTTTGGGCAAATACTACAACATACTATCATAAATAAACGCCATTTCATTATCAAGAAATTAAAATCTTCAACAAAATATATGTCATCTTTGGATAAACAAAATATATTTGATTCAAGAATTTTATCTTTCTTCGATTATGTTCACTAATCATAAAAATAAATGATTTTCCTTTGGAAAATCCTAAAGTTCTAATGATCAATGAACATCATTTATTCACCATTTTTTTTTTAATGGGCATTTTATAAGTATCATGAATAAATGACTATTTTATGCATGGCATTCAGTCATTCTAATTTGGTCAATTTGGTGATCACATTCTTAATTAACATAAAATCATGCATATATATAAGTCAACATATAATAATAATTGAATTAATAATGTTAAATGCCATCAATTTCTAGACATAAAATTGGCATAAACTGTTAAGCTTTCATACATATATCCATTGCAAATAAAACAAGCAAAAGCATAAAACAATCATAGAATGCTTTCAATTCGGTGGTGACCTACCTCACTTTTCATGCTTCAACATAGAATAAAACAATTTGTCCCTTTTCAATGTTTTATATATGTAATAAAACCATTGCAATTATCACGTCAATTCTCAATTCAAAGATTTGTTGAATTAAACCAATTCTTTCAATCATAGAGGACGTTTCGAACATTTCATCCTTTACGCAATTGCATTCCCACATTTTCTTTCATTTACAGAGAATGTTATACATATATATAACAATTGTTATACATCAATTACAATTAATTCGTCCACATGATTTTATCCTTTATGCTTTGCCAATTATATAACAATTCATCACGTCAAAACCAGAACGTTTTGTCCTTTTTTTTAATTCATTCAACTGTTAAAATAATTGATACGATCTACAGGTAAGTAATTTGGCCATTTCAAAAACAATTGATAAATATCACCCGAAACCAATTCAATTGTCTTACATATATAACAAGCAACGGAAAAAGAAACCTAAATACTCAATTGCATAACTGGGTTCATAAGTGAGAGACATTCATGGATCAAACATTCAAGCAACATTCATGAAAAATCATAAATCCCTAAACCTGACTTTGATACCACATGTTAGTAGAAGATTATTATCTTCTAATTCTTACAAGGATCTTTGAAAACTTATGATTTCCACATACTTGGGTTTAATGATGTTGAAGCCATTGCAGTATAATTGTCGTTTATGTATATTGGTTTCTCTCCCTTTCTTAATAAAACACACTCAATTTTTTGATAAATTTTGTTGTGTTGTTTTTGTGAGTAGAGAGAGGACCAATATATATGTAACTCCTCATTTAACCTAATGCGTCCATCAAGCATTAGTTATTTTATTAATGGAAGGATGAGATTTATTTTATTAATAACTTTCTATCATTGGAAATTACTTGCTAGCCTCAACTCCTTAATTTTAGGCCACTTAGTTACCAAACGTTAACTAATCTAATAGGCATGACCAAACAAGGAGCAGAGGTCGCCGACACAAAAGCTGTTGTCGGTGGTGAATTGAAGAGCAGAAAAGGCCATCCACGGGAAGATGAACAGCTAGCTGTGGTGTTTGATTGTGATAGTTGAGTGCTTGGAGAAAAACAGAGCTGACTGTCGTGATAAGCAATGCCGCGAATAGTGAACGGCTAACGATGGACAGCAATGTAGTCGACAGAGGTGAAGGCGAGAGGAGCAAATATCGACGGTGATGGCAAGATAAATGATAAGGGATAGCCAAAAGTAGTGGTTGATGGAGTAGAGCCAACGATGGTGGCCGACGATAAAGAACAAAGCTGATGGCTGCAAGTTTGGAGGTGATGATGGCTTACGATGGCGATGACATAAGCTCTAACGGCGGAGGTGACAGTGGACAGTGACAACCGTCAGATAATAAAACCCTAGTTGTTGATAATAATAAAGAAGTACAGATCCAACAATCGAGATCTACCAAACATTAGTGGTTTGATTCAATGGATCTGATATTATTTTGTTGTGATTTTGAATCAAAAATAAATTATAATCAAACCATCAATTACATATACAAACAAATAATTTAATGTGAAAAATCCAAATTGAGAAAAATTAATGATAGAAATAACAAAATATTTCTATAATGAAATTAGTACAAAAATAGTGATATAACTACTATTAAAATATCACTAAGATGATATTGTTACTATAATAGTGATATAACCATAACTAACCATATATCCATCAATGTCCAGTTATGCCTTTCTATCAAACCATTTTGTTGAGGTGTATAGCATAGTATATTGTGCACATATGCCATGTCTTTTAAGAAGTTTTGCAAATGGACTTGGACATTATTCTGTTTCATCATATTTCCCATAGTATTTACCCTCTTTATCAGACCTTACAATCTTCACTTTCTTATCTAATTGTTTTTCAACCTCATTAATATATATTTTAAAGCACTCACTGCTTAAGATTTTTCTTTAAGCAAATAGACATATCTATTGTAATACCCCGGGAGCCCAGAGGAGTTAGAATATATCGAGAATAGCGTAAGAAAGAAAACAACACCAGCTGGATACTTTTTGGGCTGAATGTTGGCAAAGAACTCCCAAGTTAAGCGTGCTTGACCTGGGGCAATCCTGGGATGGGTGACCCCCCTAGGAAGTTCGTGTAGGCCCATCAGGGTAAGTTGTTCCGATTCTTCCTATCGCTCGATGTGGGATGTTACAGGTGGTATCAGAGCCGACCCTTGATGAAGGCGGTCCGACGAGGGCGGGGAGTGGCGCCGGGGCTCGAGTGCCTGTTCAAGGAGCGACTTTTGGCAGGCTTCTAGGATGGCAGCCCCCAAGGGGAGAAGGTCTGGGACCAGTTGTAAGGTCGCATGACGAGGACGTCATGTGCTCAAGGGAGGGAGAATGTAATACCCCGGGAGCCCAGAGGAGTTAGAATATATCGAGGATAGCGTAAGAAAGGAAACAACACCAGCTGGATACCTTTTGGGTTGAATGTTGGCAAAGAACTCCCAAGTTAAGCGTGCTTGACCTGGGGCAATCCTGGGATGGGTGACCCCCTTGGGAAGTTCGTGTAGGCCCATAAGGGTAAGTTGTTCCGATTCTTCCTATCGCTCGATGCGGGATGTTACATCTATACCGTGAAAAATTATCAATAAACGAGAAAAAATACTTTTCTCCACCAAAAGATAAAGTATCAAAAGGTCCACATACATTAATGTGTATAATTTTAAGAAGCTGAGTGCTTCTTGTGGCTATTTTCTTGTTATGTCTAGTTTGCTTTCCCTTAATGCAATCCACACATAAACTAAGATCTGTAAAATCTAGATTATGTAGATTCTCATTCTTTACTAATCTTTCTAGTCTTTCTTTGGATTTGTGACCCAAACACTTATGCCACAAGTAAGCTAAACTTTCATTAAGTATATTATGCTTAATTCCAATATTTTGATGCACAATAAGAAAAGATTCAACAAATTTATCATTAAGTTTCAATTTATATAAGCCATTAGTAAGAACACCAGAACCAATAAGTCTAGAATTCTTATACAAACTAAAACAACCATGTCTAAAATTAAAGCCAAAGCCTCAAACATCTAGTTTTGAAAGAGAAATAAGGTTCTTAGAAATTGAAGGTACATAAAGAGTCTATAATAAGTCTAAATGATAACCAGTATCTAAGACCAAACGATAAGTCCCTATGCCTTCAATTGGAGCCTTCATACGATTTCCCATATACAAGAAATTTTCAATTCAGCTTGTGGTTTGGATTGTAAGGAATCATTGCATCATATTGTATACATGAATAGTAGCACCAAAATCAAGCCACCAAGTATTATGAAAAACATCAATTAAGTTTGATTCGAAACATTCAAAAGTATAACATACTTTTCTTTTCGAACCAAGTCTTGCGTTTAGGGCAATCTTTATGATAATGTCCTTTTTTACAAAACCAACACTTATTATTATTCTGTTCCTTCTTATTATCTTGGGGAGCTTTAGCATGCCTTTTCTTTTTCTTAAAACTTTGACTTTTGCTTTCGACACTTTACCAGCTCTCTTAATAGTGAGGTTGATGAAATGACTTCTCGAATTCTTAAGCATGTTTTCCTCCTAAATAAGTTGACTGGTTAATTCATTAACATCCCACTTGTCCTTAATAGTGTTATAGTTAATTTGAAAAGCACCATATTCAGGAGGCAGTGAGTTTAGAATAAATTGAACTAAGAAGGAGTCATCCACAGTCATTCCTAAGGTCTTCAATCTTGTTGTAATATTAGTCATCTCAATGGTATGTTCTTGCATACTCCGTGGCCCATCAAACTTCATGGTCGTGAGTTGTGCCATTGATGTACCAATGAGTGACTTATCAGCAGAATGAAAATGTTCTTCCACAAACTTCATATATTCCTTTACATTTTCAGTTTATGGAATGGTAGTCTGGGTGTTGTTTGCAATAGTTATTCGCATAAATATAAGGCTTAATCTATTAGACTATTCCTATGCTTTATATTTGGACTTCTCTTCCTCACTGCTCAAATTAGTAATAGCAATGAGCTTTACTTCCAAAAGTGCCAAGTCAAGATCTAACACCTAAATGGAAATTGACTTGCTCACTCCATGCAGATAAGTTCAAACCATTAAATACAATAACAAAAGAAGCTTGTGAATGAAGAAAAATTGCTGCAAATAAGATAAAAACGTTATAGTATATTGCAATGCACCTTTGGAAAAATACTACAACATATTATCATAAATAAATGTCATTTCATTGTCAGGAAATTAAAATCTTCAACCAAATACATATGTCATCTTTGGATAAACAAAATATATTTGATTCAAAAATTTTATCTTTCTTCAGTTATGTTCACTAATCATAAAAATAAATGATTTTCCTTTGGAAAAATTCTAAAGTTCTAATGATCAATGAACATCATTTATTCACCATTTTTTTTTTAATGGGCATTTTATAAGTATCATGAATAAATGACTATTTTATGCATGGCATTCAGTCATTCTAATTTGGTCAATTTGGTGATCACATTCTTAATTAACATAAAATCATGCATATATATAAGTCAACATATAATAATAATTGAATTAATAATGTTAAATGCCATCAATTTCTAGACATAAAATTGGCATAAACTGTTAAGCTTTCATACATATATCCATTGCAAATAAAACAAGCAAAAGCATAAAACAATCATAGAATGCTTTCAATTCGGTGGTGACCTACCTCACTTTTCATGCTTCAACATAGAATAAAACAATTTGTCCCTTTTCAATGTTTTATATATGTAATAAAACCATTGCAATTATCACGTCAATTCTCAATTCAAAGATTTGTTGAATTAAACCAATTCTTTCAATCATAGAGGACGTTTCGAACATTTCATCCTTTACGCAATTGCATTCCCACATTTTCTTTCATTTACAGAGAATGTTATACATATATATAACAATTGTTATACATCAATTACAATTAATTCGTCCACATGATTTTATCCTTTATGCTTTGCCAATTATATAACAATTCATCACGTCAAAACCAGAACGTTTTGTCCTTTTTTTTAATTCATTCAACTGTTAAAATAATTGATACGATCTACAGGTAAGTAATTTGGCCATTTCAAAAACAATTGATAAATATCACCCGAAACCAATTCAATTGTCTTACATATATAACAAGCAACGGAAAAAGAAACCTAAATACTCAATTGCATAACTGGGTTCATAAGTGAGAGACATTCATGGATCAAACATTCAAGCAACATTCATGAAAAATCATAAATCCCTAAACCTGACTTTGATACCACATGTTAGTAGAAGATTATTATCTTCTAATTCTTACAAGGATCTTTGAAAACTTATGATTTCCACATACTTGGGTTTAATGATGTTGAAGCCATTGCAGTATAATTGTCGTTTATGTATATTGGTTTCTCTCCCTTTCTTAATAAAACACACTCAATTTTTTGATAAATTTTGTTGTGTTGTTTTTGTGAGTAGAGAGAGGACCAATATATATGTAACTCCTCATTTAACCTAATGCGTCCATCAAGCATTAGTTATTTTATTAATGGAAGGATGAGATTTATTTTATTAATAACTTTCTATCATTGGAAATTACTTGCTAGCCTCAACTCCTTAATTTTAGGCCACTTAGTTACCAAACGTTAACTAATCTAATAGGCATGACCAAACAAGGAGCAGAGGTCGCCGACACAAAAGCTGTTGTCGGTGGTGAATTGAAGAGCAGAAAAGGCCATCCACGGGAAGATGAACAGCTAGCTGTGGTGTTTGATTGTGATAGTTGAGTGCTTGGAGAAAAACAGAGCTGACTGTCGTGATAAGCAATGCCGCGAATAGTGAACGGCTAACGATGGACAGCAATGTAGTCGACAGAGGTGAAGGCGAGAGGAGCAAATATCGACGGTGATGGCAAGATAAATGATAAGGGATAGCCAAAAGTAGTGGTTGATGGAGTAGAGCCAACGATGGTGGCCGACGATAAAGAACAAAGCTGATGGCTGCAAGTTTGGAGGTGATGATGGCTTACGATGGCGATGACATAAGCTCTAACGGCGGAGGTGACAGTGGACAGTGACAACCGTCAGATAATAAAACCCTAGTTGTTGATAATAATAAAGAAGTACAGATCCAACAATCGAGATCTACCAAACATTAGTGGTTTGATTCAATGGATCTGATATTATTTTGTTGTGATTTTGAATCAAAAATAAATTATAATCAAACCATCAATTACATATACAAACAAATAATTTAATGTGAAAAATCCAAATTGAGAAAAATTAATGATAGAAATAACAAAATATTTCTATAATGAAATTAGTACAAAAATAGTGATATAACTACTATTAAAATATCACTAAGATGATATTGTTACTATAATAGTGATATAACCATAACTAATTACAAGGCATTCAGGGGCGGATGCACGTGTGAACTACGTATCTTAGGTTGAACCCCAGGGTAACCTATAATTAAAATTAATTTTTTTAATGTAAAAAAAATAATTATTAATAATAACCTAGTAAAAAAAAATTACAACCCACCCAAAATTTCTGATGTGCAATTCTATACCTTACAAAAAATATTCAACCACCCCTTATACAGATTTTTTGATCCACCCTTGAGAGCATTTAATTTAAGATCACTTGAAAATGTACTCATGGAATGCTATCCTGATCAAAAGATGATTCAAGAGAATATTCCTTCAAATGAAATACATCTAAGTCAAAATCGAATTTGACAATATTTTAATCACAATCAAATTCAAAATCATAATCACGGTTAAATTAAGAATTTCAATCTTAGACAAATTTAAATTCTGAATCACAATTATAACAAATTTTATGTTAAATTTGTAAAAATTTAAGATAAAAAACAAACCACAATCAAACCATTAAACATACAAATAAACATATAAAATATACATGAAAAACTCAAATCGAAAAAAATTAGGGTAGAAAGAACAAAATATCACTATAATAATATTGCTACTATAAAAATATCACTATAATGATATTACTCTAATAATTCCATGATATTGTATACCTATTTATAAATCAATTATTTATTTATAGATGTATACAAAAAAAAAAGATTAACTTATATAAATCTATATTCTAGTCAGCAGATGAGCAATGAAGATAAATTTTAATGAGTCACAAAAAGATAAATCTTTAATTATAGATAAAATCTCAATCACAATTAAATTTAACATTCTAATCACCGTCAAATTTTAAATTTTAAATCACTATAAAATTTGATTTCATACAGTAGTGTTCATGAAATGTAGTTTAAAAATAGACTCTACCCTATAGTCTTATTACACTGAGGGGTGGAGCTAAAAATTTTAATTAGGGTGGATAAAAATTAAATAGTATAAGTAAATTTAAAATTAATTATATACAGTAGCATTATCTAAGCATTTAGGATGGACAGACCGACCGTGTGTAGCTCCGCCCCAGTGTGAGGTGAGTATTCAAAAAAGAACCCAAAAAAAAATTAAAAAATATTTAATTATTATGTATAATAGTATTATCTAAAAATTTAAGATAGACAACTATCCATCCTTTGACTGTGTATAGCTCCGCCCTTGATTATATTAACAAAAATCGTCTGGTCTACCTCTACTCTCTCTCTCTCTCTCTGTCTCTCTCACATCAGCCCTGGCGACTGAGGATGGGGTTCTTTAAGGCCATCCACTCAACCCATCATAGGCTTTGAAGAACCCTTGTGATAGGGTTGCAAAATGGGTAGGCATTTTGCTTGCTGCAACACTGGACCAGTTTGGGTATCATTATTTAGTTAGTCTGGTCTTGCTTTTACAACACTTGTGTTAGTAAAAAGAAATCACATTATGTAAACTGTATTTTTTGCATACAAAAGTATTTAAAAGTTTTTTTTTTAAAAATATGACTCAGATGATAATTAATACTCCATCTAGATATAGAGGTTTATAGTTATTTTCTATATAAAAAAAAATGACACTATTATATATGGTTATGCTAACTATAATTTACTCTTACTTTAGATTACTTCTAAAATTATTAAATAAGTATTCAAATTAAAAAGATCGAATGAACTGGACTCCCCTCATATTATTATTCAGGGAATGATTAAATATGGTTGAATTAGTTTAAGTTTTAGTTAGGATATAATTGTTTTTAGTTTGATGGGAATGACTAAATATTAATTGATTTGTGTTTAATTTATTTTAGGTTCTAAATTTAAACTAAAGTCATTATTGGTTTGAATCCAATTTTATGTAAAATTTAAACTAACTTTAAACTGATTTAGTAAAGTTATTAAGTTGAGATAAATTATAATATTAAATTATTAAAAAACACATAAATTTATAATTAACTATGTTTATGTTATAATTGTAACTGGTAATTCAAATTCGTCTATGATTGAAATTTTTAATTTAACCGCGATTAAGTCTTCAATTTACAATTGAAGATTATCTTCGTGACTCATCAAGATTTATCTTTTTCGTGATTTATTTTTTGACTAGAATATAAATTTGTTTAAATTATTTTTTGAATACATCTGTAAATAAGTGATAGATTTATAATTAAGTGTCCAATATCTTAAAATTTTAACTGTTATAATATTATTATTGTAGTAATATTATTATAGTGATATTTTATTTCAATTTAGGTTTTTGATGTTAAATTCTGAGTTTATTTATATGTTTGATAATTTGATTGTAATTTGTTTTCAGTCCTAAATCATAATAGGGCAATTACAACTTGATAACAAGACATTAATGCAAAAATAGAATATGACATGTTACTTGATAAACTCACTTCAACCTCACTAAATTCATACGAGGTAGAAATTTTAGCCCCACAAACTCATGTCAAGTGAATTAAGTTGACAGAATTGTAATATTACTAAACACAAGATATATTAAGTTTGGAACAAATTTAGCTCAATCTTCCTCCTAAACTCAATTCCGTACGAAGAATAAATCTGAATTGGTTTATGTAAAATCTTTTTTCCTCGTCACATTCTCATTTGATTGTTTGTTTTATATCCACAGAGATTTGAGATTGATTCCTTTATTCTAAAGTAGACTCAAAACTGAACACTTATGAAATTGACATCAACTTAGGAATTGATTTTACTTGTGGAGTTTGGAATAAACTGTTGCAAAGTGGGCACCGCAAGGCACCTTAACCCAAGCAAGAAGGGCAAATTTGGCGACTTGACGCGTATATCCCATCTTTTGAGCACACATTTGGCCCCAAAAAAATGCCAAACTCGTGGAGTATTTATGCCCCCACGCAACGCAACTGCTCCAAAAACAATATTCCGAATATGCTTGGACACGCCAAATGGAACCGTTGCATGCAATTAAGTGAACCGACCTTGGCTTTGCCTGGGGTTAGAGCTGGACGGCCATTTAAAAGAAACATAATGCAGACAACTTGTGTGTCAGTAGCAGTTGTGTTATTTTGATCATGATGACGACCCATCTTGTTTATGCTCTCTCTTTAGAATAAAGATAAATATATTCAAAAATCAACCCAAGAATAGCATATTGAAAAAGGCTAATGTTAATTTTATCTTTATACTATGTTTGAATTGAGGGAATAAAGAAGGAAGGGTAAAGGATTCCCTTAGTTGAAAGGTATTTTGAAAGAAGAGGGAAAGGGGATTGGTGGGACCTAATCTTCCTCCTTTTATGCAAAATCACGTCCGTTTCAAATGAGAGAGTATGAGAGAAGAGACGTGGGACTTTTAATTATTGTCATTATAGTATGTATTAATCGTAAGTTTGATATAACACAAATTCTTTTTTTTTTAGTATTCGGAGTTATTTGCTTCTAAAGTGGAATTCAAGAAGAATCGAGGATTAGATATTTTTAATTTTAAGATTTGGATAATTATTTTATATGCCTTATTTAAATGTAATTCAAAAATTAAAGAGTTGTTAAGTTCTCTCTAATAATGATTTACTAAGTAGTTATAGTTTAAAAATAACTCTAGCATAAATAACAAATAAGAATGACTAATAGATAATTGTAAAATTCAAAATTTTGGCATTAAAAGATTTTGGTTATTTATAATTTTGGCATTAAAAGGTTTTGGTTATTTATGGGTGAGTATTATTCACTAAAAATTGAAATTTCGAAGTGAACCGATAAATTTTGATTAATTTGGTTAGATTTTGATTTTAAAGTTTCAAAACTCAGATTTTTTATTTTTTGTTTGACTTTGAAGATCATAATTTAGTTCTAAACCAAAATAAACAAATGTTATGATTATTTTTCTTTTTAGACAACATTAAATTTTAAATTATTTACAAAATACCACTGAAATAAATATAAATTGATCATTATGACAATAATATACCTATTAAAATATCTTAAATTTGTTCTTAATGTTAATTATTCTAAATAAACTAATATTAATATCAGCGGGTGACAGTCCCGAGGGATGAATCGTAGTGGTGAATTCAAAGATGCTTTATTTCTTGAATTTCAACTACTCTTTGACTAAATTTCACAATAATAAAACTCATAAACACTGCAGGCGGCGTCACACTCCCTAGTAGGCATACCTTTTTGCTAAGAAATTTTTTGACCTTTAATAGTGGGGCGGGTCACGGGACGTTTGGTTTACGGTACTGTATATGCCCCGAAGCTTCAGAGGCAGGTGGGCCGGGAGAAACCAGAACCAAATTCCAACACGGCGCAGGCATCAGATCCCAATTGACGCGGGCAAAGGACAATTGTAGCCCTGAATTATGCGATATTTCTCCCCCTCTCTCTCTCTCTCTCTCTCTCTGTGTTCCATCGACAAGACGACGTAGCATTATTATAAGAGCTCCCAATCCCGATCCTCTTCTTTCTTCATATATTTTAAAACTCACGTAGAGACGGCTGTCCCAAGGAGTAGTGGCGGGTGGATTTGGATCTCCTCTTCTATTGCTCCCGACTTCTAGAGAGAGAAGGCGGAAAAAGGGGGGGGAGAGAGAGAGAGAGAGAGAGAGAGAGGAGGGAGAGGAAACAAAGAACACCATTCATAGAGTCGGCGATTTGCATCGATCTATGCAATCGACGCGAAGCTCATCGATTGTTAGATTCATTGTTAGCAGCCATCGCACACCACCGATTCGGATCGTAATCGCGGCATCGAGTTTGGTATATTATGAGCTGGTTTGACAAGCTGCGTTGCTCCTCTAATCTCAGCCGCTTCATTGCCGGCCTTCTGATCTTCATTCTTTATCATTCTTTCCAATTAATCTCCAATTTCTTGATTCCTATACGTCCGTAATTTCCGCTCCTTGCTCTCCTTTCAAACGCAACGATCAGTCGATTCGCCGGAGCTCTGTTTAGTTTGCTTTCATATGGATCTCAAAGATTCCTTCTCTGACAACTTGCTTGACGGTTAGTGTGTTTATGATCGATATACATTCTCGCATTCTCTCATTAGGTTGCTTTATTTATTTCTTTTAAATATCTCGAATTTATTATTCTTGAAGGCAGCCTACTTTTGGTGCAAAATTACGTATTTATGTTGTGTATTGATAGCCCCGGCATTAATAGATACAATTTTCATCTTCAAGAAAAAGCAAGAAATCTAGTGCCAAGGCCAATTTATTCGTATAAAGAGATTTTTTGTAACGGAGGAAATTCTTGCATGCTATTAGATTCATTCTGTATCATGCTAGAGTTTTATCACTCATTACTAAAGGTAAAAATTGAAGAAGTGAAATTATCTTGGTTTGGTATTTGTCCTTTTGATTCATGCCACAAGCATGGGTAGAAAATACAATTAGTGCAAAATACAAGATCAAATAAAATAGAAATAGTATTTGCATATACTATGAGCCCACCCAAGAAATTAAGTAAATATATGTAGATTCAAATGAGAAGTAGAAACTCTTGTTTAAGGTACGTATTAAATTTTTTCCCTAAAAAATTGTTTGATCCTTGAGCTCAACCTGATACTTTAGAAGCTAGAACAAGGTTTATTCTAGAACTATTAGCTCAAAATGACTCAGATATTCAGTGTATGTGTTTTGTTGTCTCTGGGTTGGGAGTTGTTTGCTTTCCTCCAGTTTGTATGGTCAAGATATTTCATCAAGAACATCGATGTCCCTTCTCGACTTATATCTGTTTCATGACTAGGCACATTTGCTCCACACATTGGAAGGCAACGATGTTCAACTCCTTCAGTCATTGTGATTGGTGGTGGCATTTCGGGCATTGCTGCTGCATGGATTCTCCAGAATGCTTCTTTTAAGGTGGTTGTATAATAAAAATTAAGCGTCTATACCCAATTTCAAGTAGCTCAATATTACCTGGCCCCAAAATGATATTCCAAATTTTCTTTCATGTAGCCCAAAATTACCATAAACAACCAAAAGTTAATGTATCACAGACAAACTTAGAGTTAAAATGTAAATGAATAGTTTTCTCGTCTTTTAAAAAAATGTTGGGTAATAAAACTGCCACTATCTACCTGTGCGCATTTTCTACTGGATGTACTTTTTTGGGACTAAGGAAGGAAAACTTTCCTGTTAACAGCTTGAAACTCAAAGCTGTGATTGTGTAAATTTAAAGCCGTGATTTTGTTCAGGTACACGTTTTGGAGTCACGGGATAGAATTGGTGGCCGAATCCACACTGACTATTCATTTGGTTGCCCTGTAGATATGGGAGCCTCATGGTGAGTTCATACTTAATAGTTAATAATCTTCTAAAGGACTTTTTTCTGTTGAGCAATGTTTTCAATGCTCTGAATGTTTTGGGCTATTTGGTGTGCCCATTTATCTGATTGTTTGAGTTGGATGTTTTTTCTATTTTCTTTTTATTTCAAGTAAAAACATTTGCTAAATCATCTCAAGTTTGTTTAATTTCATTTTATTTCTAAGGAGTAAGGTCTTATATTTTCTAAAATTTTATGAGCATTTTATAAGAACCAACTGATCTTTCAACTCACAATGCTCTGCTTTTTTGTTTGATGTCCCCACCTAATGGGATTAGTTAGCCTTAATTCTCTTCCAGTCCACGTGGTCATTTGATTTGATTTTCCCTGATAAATTCTTTCTACCACATCATTTGATAAATTATTTACATTTTGACGAGGCATTGACTTGTGGCTTCTGTGCATGTTAGAGTTCAAGTAATAGGCTTTGTTTACATTTACAGTTTGGTTATTAATTTCCTGTTGTGCATTGTACAGGTTACATGGGGCGTGCAATGAGAATCCTTTGGCTCCGTTGATTCGTCATTTGGGGCTTCCACTATACCGTACTAGTGGTGACAACTCTGTGTTGTATGATCATGACTTAGAAAGGTAATCATGGCTCAATTTCTGAATCGCTCTACTTGTCTTTAAGTTTAGTTAGATCAAGGAGTAGGATAGTTAAATCGATAGAATCCATTGTTTTAGTATGGTCATTAAGTTAAAGTCTTTGTTGTGTTTCCATATTGTACTTGTTGGTTTCACCATGTCAACTAAGTTATGGAACACAACTATATCAATTATCTTCATTCACCACCATCTCATGAAATTTCTCCATGTGAAGATGGTGTTCAAACTTCATTTCATCATTACTCCGCCAGGGGATATTATCCACTGCCGGTCCCAAGCCCGGATAAAGGAGGAGGGTTGCGTTAGGTAGCCGACAGCCAGCGTAAAACCTAGTCGGATCCAAATATGAATTCTAGACAAACTATCTGTTGGGATGTAATCCACATAGAAATTTAGAATTCATGTAGCCAACCTCACATAGTGGGATAACGGCTGGATATGTTATTAAGTTAAAGTCTCTTCATACTTTCTTCCCTTTGCAGCATTTTGCAGTTTCACAGGCTTTCTGATCTTAATTGATTCATTATTCTTGTGATCGGTAGCCTTAAATTATCTTTTTTTGGCCATGCTCTTTTGCATTGTCATCGGCTTGCACAAAAATAATAGCTCTGGTTTATACAATTTTCTTCTCTGGGCCTGTATAAATAATAGGGGCTATTGTTTCCCATGTTTCCCTGTATAATTGCACTTAGTTACCCATATGACTAGAAACATACCTGAGGATTTTGATATGGTCTTTTCCAGTTATGCGCTTTTTGATATGGATGGCCATCAAGTTTCACAACAGATGGTAATTGAAGTCGGAGATGTATTCAAGAAAATTCTGAATGAGGTAAGCTTTTTCCTTTTATTTTCCTTTTTCTTTTTTTTTGATAAGTTAAGAGGTAGCTTTCCATTCTTGATAGTCCAGAATATTCCTGCATGACAACCCTTAGCCAACTGTTGATTAGTGATATTGATATTTATAGACAGAGAGAGTGAGGGACGAACACAGCAACGACATGTCTGTGCTTCAAGCAATTTCAATTGTGTTGGACAGGCATCCAGAATTAAGGTACAAGAAATAAGATTTTACAATAACCAAGATAGTATTATTGTGGTAAAATTTTTTAGATTTTAACAAAAATTTTGTCTTTTGTAGACAAGAAGGGCTTTCCCATGAAGTTTTACAGTGGTACATATGTAGAATGGAAGCTTGGTTTGCTGTAGATGCAGATATGATCTCTCTGCAAACCTGGGATCAGGTGAGTTAAAGCATTGATCTTCTATGGGTTTAAACTTCTAATTCTCTTCAACTTTACTGCTTCTCTTTTTGACCAGCAATCAATTAGTTGATGATCTTGTGGGGTTCCCCTGGGTTTGATTATATGGAAGTTAAATATTTCTCTAGTCTAGGTGACTTCTTTATCATCACATAAAGTGTATAGTATTTCTCAATGTACAGGAGCATGTTCTTTCTGGTGGTCATGGACTAATGGTGCAAGGTTACCACCCTGTCATTAAAGCGCTTGCAAATGATATTGATATTCAGTTGAATCACCGGTATGCTTGTGTTATTCTTGAATAACATATTACATTCGTACTACATTGTTTGCTCATGCAGAATCAAAAAAAGTACTACATGCCCAATATTATTAGCAATCAGTACTACATGGCATGAAGGGGCACCCCCAATGCATGTGGTTCCCCACTTTGTAAGGGTTGGTCGAGGGTTATTTGTTTTTGCATGTAGATTTACCCTGGTTTTTCAAGGAGGCTGTTTACAAACTAGAACTTGTGACTTTCCAGTATCACTTGGCATGGTGTGAGAAAATTTTATGAGATAAACAAGAGATGAATCATAAAATAATACAAGTTAAAACAAAGAGGCACTTCAATATTGCACTTCATCTGTAGTTCTATTCATTTAAAGTAATTCAAGAATAAGCTACAATTACCTTCTTAATCCTTTCTCCCACTAGGTGGGATTAGCTATAATTACCTCAAGAATAAAAGAAAAAGATAAAACACAAATAAAATGGTGGGCATGAGAAATTTTCTTTCACTTGAATAGCTTTCAACACTTGTTACCTTCTTGATCCTTTCTGAACGTGTTAAGCAAGTGCAAGCATGTGGCTGCTGTAATTTTAAAGAAAGCTTACCCATAGATGTGGACATGCATGATTGAGAACTTGTTATTGTTATTTTCTAATCCTAAATTTGAAATATACCTTTCTAATTGAACCATGATTCTTTGAAACATAAATAATTGATGGAGGCAAAAATATTTAACTATAATATTATGTTGGCCAATACAATTAAATATTTTCATGGACTTCATTACATTAGAATAAACTTGTAATCCTTTTGATTGCTTTCATTCTTAGGGTGACAAAAATATCCTACGGGTCTAGTAAGGTGATTGTTACTGTTGAGGATGGAAGGCACTTTGTTGCAGATGCTGTCATTGTAACTGTGCCCCTGGGGATACTAAAAGCCAATTTAATTGATTTTGAGCCTAAATTTCCAGAATGGAAAGTTTCTGCAATTTCAGATCTTGGCATGGGCAATGAAAATAAGATTGCTTTACGCTTCCACGATGTATTTTGGCCAAATGTGGAATTTTTAGGCATTGTCGCACCAACTTCTTATTCATGTGGGTATTTTCTCAATCTCCACAAAGCAACAGGCCACCCTGTCCTAGTCTATATGGCTGCTGGCAGATTCGCTTTTGATTTAGAGAAGAAATCTAATGAGTCTGCCGTGAATTTTGTGATGCAGCAGCTCAGAAAGATGTTTCCCCATGCACCTGAGCCTGTAAGTCCAATCAATTTGTTCTGCACATTGTTTCATGTTGTGTTATTGCTTATGCTGGAGTTCCTAAAATTGGATGAATGTGCTTACAGACTCAGTATCTCGTTTCAAGATGGGGAACAGATCCAAACTCGCTTGGGTGTTATTCCTATGATGCAGTGGGAAAACCTATAGATTTGTATGATAGGCTTCGAGCACCATTAGGCAATCTTTTCTTTGCGGGTGAAGCGGTTAGCGTAGAGCACCAGGGTTCTGTTCATGGAGCCTACTCAGCCGGGGTTATGGCCGCAAAAAACTGTCGAAGATATCTGATGGAGAGACTTGGAAGCCTAGAAATGATCCAGCTGATGTCTGCGAGGGATGAAGTTCTTGAAGCCACAGTTCCCCTTCAAATCTCAAGAATATGATGTTATCTAACTATAACCATCGGACCAGTTGCAAGGATTTTTCTGTTCTTGTGCAGAAAAATGACTTTATTCCAAAAATTGTGCAGTACTTTGCGTTTCAACTTTCAAGAGAAGGGCGTTTTTTTTTTTTAAGAAAAAATCTGGAAAACTTTGTAGCCGCTTAGTTTTAGAAAATATTTTTTAATTTGCAATTCCAATTTTACAGCTGAAGACGTTTTTAACATTTTATGCTCAAAAAGTCATAATTTTTTTTCTATAAAATTTAGAAATATAAAAAAAATATTTTTTTTCTAACTCATATTATTTTGTTTGAAAAATTATAAAATAAGGACTTATTCAGGTGCAAAAGGTAATTTTTTATTTTTATTAAATAATTTAATTTTGCATTAAAATTTTGGAAAACTCAGTTTTTAATTTTTTAACTTTATACTATAAATTAAGAAAAATATTTGTTTGATGTTTTTAAATTTTTTTGAAATAAATGTTATATTTTTTTAAATGTCAAATGTGAGAATATTTTAACTATAAAATTCAAATTAAAATTAATTTTTTTTTTTAAGTAAACAAGGTGGGCTCATATGTTTTCATTGTTTGTTCTTGAAATTAGTTCAAGTATATTTTGTTATTCTATGAAATTAAAGTGTTTTTAACGGTTTTGGTATAACTTAGTGGATGTGCTTCTTTTTAAGTTATATTTTGCTTGAGAATCAAAAAATAATTTTTGAAACATTAAAACCCCATTTGGCTTGGCTTAAATAATGGGAGATTATAAGCACTAAATTTTATTTGTTTGTCAATTATTAAAAAATTTGGATAAATAACTTATCTTAAAGGGTCATTACTTAATTTACAATAATTTATTTTAAGATGGTTTATAAATTAATCAGATAATTGAAGAGTTTATAAAATGCTTAATACATCTTAAAGTCCTTAAACTATTTAAAAATATGATATTCAGTCCCTCATCTAAAAACTCTCAACTTTCGGTCTCTAAATAATTAAAAATCTACATGTTTAGTCCTTGCCGTCTACATCTGTCTGTGCGTGATATCACGCGTTTTTTAAGGCGAGTGAGCTGACACGTATGCAATATTTTAAATGTCCACGTGTAAGAAATAAAACATGTCGATTTAAAAAAAAAATCAAATTTACAAACCAAACCTAATTTCGATTTAGATTTTGAAACCTAATTTAGTGAAAACCTAATTCCCAAATTCATCTAATTTAGCGAAAACCATCGAATTGTCGAAGCTCGCAGCTTTCAAACCTTAATTTAGGCAAAACCTAATTCTCAACTCAGAAAACCTAATTCCCAACTCATCGAAGGCGAAACCATCGAAGGTCGTCGAAGTCACATTCTTTCTAGCAGTCGAAGCTCGCAACGTTGAATGTGTCGGAGAGGATTTCGAGTTCTTCTACTACTTCGTTGAAAGGGGAGTTGTCGACTGGATGTGTACACTCGAAATTGGTCTCTATTTCTGCTAAATATATGTGTAAATTTGCTCATTTATCTTGTATATTGGGTTTGTTTGAATGGGTTTTTTGACAGTTATAGGGTTGTTCGAATGGGTTTTTTGAGGGTTATGGGTTTGTTCGACAGTTATGGGTTTGTGCTTCTGTTGTTTTCCAATGGGTTTTGAAATGGTAGACGAGTGGGTTTGTGCTTGTTTAGTGGTTATCTATATGTCGTTTTGTGGTAAAGGTGTTGACTGAGTGTATGTAAATTGACTATATTATAATAACCTAGTTGGCAACTAACATGCATTTTATTTTTCTTGTATTTTTTTGTTTTGTAGAATGTGTGACTTGGCTGTAAAGTTGAGACTTTTTCACAGTGGTGTCGTGGTAAAGGAAGAAGTAGCTATGTGGGGACGGGGGGAGAATAGGGAGATTGAAGTGGACTTTGACTTTGAAACGTTCTCATTTCTTGCAGTGACTTGGGCTATTGCCCATCACTTAAAATTCAACAAGGTTAGTGCAATTTATTTGAAGTGTAAAGATAACTTTGGTGAGATATCGAATGATGAGAGTATTTTCAAAATATGTAAAGGCGTAGTTGATGGGGACACATTGGACATATACCTTGAGGGTGAAGGTAAAGTAGATTACGTTCCAACTAATAACCCTCTTCAACCACATGTTCTTATATCTCCTGAGTCTATAAATGAGGGTCAATTAGGTAAATTTGCTAAAAAAGTTGGTCCCCCACTAAAAACTGGTTTAGTAGCTTATGAAGGGGTAGTAGGGTAACAAACTAGTTTTGGGAGTTGTGAGGGAACTCAAGTGGCAGATGATGTAGCTAATGAGGAACATGTGGAAGAGGTAGTCTTTGACGAAGAGCCCTTTGATGCAACTTTTGATGATCTAGTGGAAGATGTTACAAACTTTTCCGACGATAAAGATGAGGAATTGCAAGCTGCAAGGCAAAATATTAGAGAGAAGAGAGTAAGGATAGAAGGGATTCTAAGAAATGAGGGAGATGGAAAGGGAGAAGATGCTGTAGAGGTAGATCTAGATAAAGCTACTGCCACTATTGATGCAATTGCTAATAATTGGGATGATGCAAATAGGGAGAATGACAAAGCAGAAGCTCTAGGTGAAAATGCAGGTATTTTCCATAAATTGTCACTTCATTTACATTAGCTTGTATTTAAAATATGACATTTGCATATCTTGCATTTTGTACAGATATTAATGGGGAGGAAGACTCTGATAGCAGCAATCATTCAATCTACATTCCAAGTGACGATCCGGGTAGTTTTTCTGATACCTCTGGTGAATCTGGCTCAGAAGGTGGGGAACAGTTTGTTGTGAAGCCTAGTTCCTGAATAAGGTTTGACGATGAGGCACATATTCCTGATTTTTGTCTTGGTATGTCATTTGAAAGCACTGCAGAATTTAAGCAAGCTGTTATAAAGTATTCTGTGGTTAAGGGCAAAAAACTAAAGTTAAAGAAAAATGATTCTAAGAGGGTTCGGTTTGTATGTGTTGATAAATGTCCATTTGTTTTGTTTGCTTCTAAGGAAAAGATTGATGTCAGTTTAACCATAAAGACTTTTAAGCCTGAACAAACTTGTTGTAGGGGGGATAACAAAAATAAACTTGTTAGATCCTTTTTTATAGCAAAACATTTTAGGGAATTAATTGTGTCAGAACTTAGAATTAAGCTTGCAACGCTTAAATCTCTATGTAGGAAGTTATTGAAAGTGGAGGTCAGCATTAGTGTTTGTAGGAATGTTAAGAAAAAAGTGTTAGATTCTGTTATGGGGAGTTACATTGAGGAATATGGTAAACTGTGAGATTATGTAGAGGAGATTAAGACCTCTAACCCGGGAAGCACTATTATTTTGAAGTCATGTGATGATAATACAACTAAGGTTAACTACTTTGATAGGTTCTATGTTTGTTTTGACGCTTTGAAAAATGGGTGGCTAGGTAGGTGTAGGAAGATCTTGGGTATTGATGGCTGCTTCCTGAAAGGGATTTGCAAGGGTATTCTTTTAGTTGCAGTTGGGAGATATGGGAACAATCAAATGTTCCTTATTGCTTGGGCTGTAGTAGCTAGTGAAACATCCGTTCTTTGGACTTGGTTTGTAAGATTGCTCAAGCATGATCTTTAGTTAGGAGATGGTCAAGAGATAACCATTGTTTCTGACATGCAAAAGGTTAGTGGTGATATTAAATATTTAATGAATTTTTTGCTTATTTATTACTTTAATTTGTTTTATTCTTTCATTTAACTTGTGTAATCTAAATCATTTGTGTAGGGGCTGAAACGTGTTGTAGCTAATGTTTTACCCTCAGGAGAGTATAGGGAATGTGCTAGGCACATTTACCATGCATTTGCTAAGAAATGGACAGGTGATGATAGGAAGTTGTGCTTTTGGGAATGTGCTAGAGCTTCATACAAAGAGGACTTCAAAGAGAAACTTCAGAAGTTGGGAAAGATGGGCAATGGGATTGTTGAGGACGCATTGAGCTGGCCAGTGGAAAAATGGTGTAGAGTCTATTTCAGAACAAGTGTTAAATGCGATGTAGTGGATAACAACATGGCAGAGGCTTTCAACGGATGGATATTGGAGCCGAGACACAAGTCCATCCTCTTGATGCTTGAAGAGGTAAGAATTATGGTCATGAGGAGAATTGCAAGGAAAAAAAGTGAACTTGCAAACTGGCCCACAAACCTTTCTCCTGCAGCCGTGAAGAAGTTAGATAAGGCGAAAGAGAATTCTTGTGATTGGGATGGAGAGTTTGGGTATGAAATCAAGAATTTGTGTAACCCCAATGACACACACAAAGTTGACATGAAGTCCATGAGTTGCACATGCAGAGAATGGGATCTCACTGGCATCCCATGTGCACATGCAGTCACTGTTATTTATTCCAACAAGGCACAATCAGAAACTTATGTTTCCTCATGATACAACAAGGAAACATATGGTAAGACTTACAGTTTTGTCTTGCAACCTTTGCGAGGAAAGAAATTTTGGGTTGAGGTTGGGAATCCACCAGTGGCACCTCCAGAGGTGAGAAGAATACCAGGTAGGCCGAAGAAGAAAAGAAGACGTGACAAAGATAAACCACAAAAAACTGGTAAAAGATCGAGAAAATGAATGGTTATGTCATGTCGTATCTGCAAGGTAGAAGGGCACAATGCATGGAAGTGCCCAAATAAGCCATCTGGTAGTTCTGAGGTAATGTATAATTATGCCACAAAAAATTGTTGTTAATGATTGATTCATTGTTGTTTTACTGTTAATGTTTGGTGTTGGTATTTGCTGTCAGAGTATTAAAAGGCCTGGAAGACCTATAGGCTGGACCAAAAAGGACAGCAATGCCAATGCAACAAGCCAAAACAATAAGTTACTCAAGGAGATTGGGGGACAATCTAGAAGATCTCGAAAGATTGCTCGTCAAGTTGGGTCTGGTTTATTCATTGCAGATAGTGGTGCTATGATTTGGAATGTAAGGTTTCTTAATTACTTTGTTGATTTGTTTATTTATTTTGACAAATAAACTACTACTAATTTTTTTTGTTTTAATCAGCCTGGACAACCTACGAGAAAGTTTATCAGATGACCATCCTCTCGATCAACAAGTTCTACACAAGGCACTGCTTCAACTGTGCCAACAAGTAGGGCTCATCCTCTAGGGATCCAGACAAGAGGTTCTTCTGAAAGGAGGAATATGGATGGCAACATATGAAGTTAATTTACTTATTGTGTATTTTTTTTTTTGGATTGGATGGTTTCATTAGATATATTAGATGTATTTTGTTTTGTAAATACAAGTGTCAGCACTTTAATTAGATGCTGTCCATATTGGTTCATATGGACCATAACCATAATGGATGTGTTTTTTGGAATACAATGGATATAAAATACATTACATATCAAATACTTTTTTTTTTGTAGCACTTTTATTTGATGTTGTTTGTATTGGTTTGTGCAATACATTGGATATGAAATACATTGTTTGTATTGGTTTATGAAATATGAAATTTATACAATACATTGGAGAAGAAGAATGTAAACAAATATGAAATAGAAGTTGGCTCAGCTGGGCAGTTTAGCACTCAATCCTTTAACATATATTAAAGTCAACTAGAATAAAATTAGAAATTGTTGTTTCCAACTATGACATTTTTAATACAAAAACAACAGCAGTTACAACTACCACCAATATTGCACAACAACCAAAATCACTCATTTTCCCTTCTAACTCTTTTACACGGTTCTTCACTACTTGCATTTCAACATTCATGTCAACAATTAGAGCTTGTAGATGTTCCATTTCTATCTTCAAGTCTTTCTTTGTTTCATTAATCTTCTTCATTTCTATGTCCATTTCTTCTTTCAACTCTTCAATCTCTATAGCAATAGACTTCATATGCTCTCCTTCGACATTTTCATCCTCTAGCCATCTCCAATATCCACAATCATCCACCTAAACAACCATAAAAAACCATTTAAACAACTTGCATACAACTTTCAAATCAAATAAAACCATTCAATCATTTCACACCAACCTTCCAATATGGGCAACAGACAAACCTCTTTCTTGGATTCTTCTTACTTCGTGATATGTAAACATTGCTTTCCGTATTGTACTTGCACAGTGAAGTCTTCAAAGGTGAGGAATTTCTTTGTGATGCTGAATTCATGGTGTTCTAAAACAAGACCCAAAAACAAATAGAAAACGTGATTCATAACATATGTAACCGAGAATGTGAGCTTATGAGGGCAGATCTTCATCAGGTCGTCAATCATAGAAAACGTCCGAACGTCCACTTTTCACTCCAAATGCAAATTAAAGAAAAAAATCCACTTAAAATTTGTTAAGTTATCCAGGAAAATCAAGAAAATGAGGAAAGAGTTATGAAACCCTCAAAATTTCTCATTTCAACAACTGGGTTCTTGAAAAAGATTACAAACCCTAGATCTTTTTTTCCCAGAAAAAAACAATCGGATAAGAAAGAAATGGTGGAGAACAAATATCGAAGAAGAAGGCTTACTGATTTCACTGAGGAGATAAGACTGAGGCTGAACGCTGGAGAAGAAGAAAGGACGAGCGCTGGAGAAGAAGGTCAAATTATGGAGAAGACGACCTATGAAGAAACGACGTCGTTTTCCTTAAAATCGTGGCAGTTTCTTCCTATTCAGCATTGTTTGGGATGAACGTAACAAAGCCGTTTACTCGCATTGACGGCAAGGACTAAACATGTAGACTTTTAATTATTTAGAGACCGAAAGTTGAGGTTTTTTAGGTGATGGATTGAATGTCATATTTTTAAATAGTTTAAGGACTTTAAGATGTATTAAGCCTTTATAAAATTGCAAGCTTTTTGTGATTTGTCAAATAAAGTGATATAATAATTTTAATTTTTTTAAAAGTTTGTTTGGACTAAAATTTAAGTTATCCAACACTTGTAAGTATAGATTAAAGTAATTTTTTTTCTTTTTTTTTTTCTCTTTAAAATAGATTAATGTATAATCTTGAAACTTAACTTTTCTTTTAGGGGGTTATCCCAACATCTACACTTGATAAATATCGTTATGAGCATTTTATAAGATTAAAATTATAATATTTTTCAAGAAATCAATCTCGTAATATCACATGGTAGATAATGACATTGAATCTTTTACCTCTTTTTGTTTGAGGTGTATCATATATAATCTTCATGGTTAATTTTTCATTTGAGGATGATCAAACATTTTGACATGCAAAGCAATCTTAGGAGCCTTTTGCCAATTTAAGCTTAGAGCACTTTTGGAGGAATCAATGTTTAAGGTTAGACTGCTTGTTCAATAATCAATCTCATAACATCATGTCATAAATAATAACACTAGAATCTCCTTTATAGCAAATATGTATTTGATGGGCTAATATGATATATCTACGTGACAAGAAATTTGAGGACAATAATCTAATTTTGAGGTATTTCTGGAAAAATCTATCTTATCTATTCTATTAAATATGGAAACACCAAATTTAATGTGTGAGTCCTAATTTTTGTAGTCCTAAAATTGAGAACAAAAATGAAAATGTGAGAAGGGGAAAGAGATATTGAAATTGAGATATGATTTTTGTATAAATTGCTAAGAACCATTACTATAGAGTGAGGAGTTTATATCTTGATAGAATTTTGGATTGTGATGAGGATTTTGTTACATAATTATTATATTGTTGAAATTTATTTTATTTTAAAGATGAAATATATCAAGAAATATTTGATGGTATAATTGTAACATCAAGTTAATTGATGACTAAATTGGATTAGAATAATAGGTTTTAACCACGTAAATTTCTAGTCTCGTTGATTATTTTAAAATTTTTTTGTAACTTTTTTCATTTAACTTATAATTATCTATTTTTATTCTAATTAATATACAAACTTGATATTTGTTGTTAATTAAAAGTGAAATTATGTCTGAAAGGCCCTTAATCCTAAATTAAATAAAAGTTAGAAAAAAAAGAAGTTAAACCAAAATGGGTTAATAGGGTAAAATTATCCCTTAAGAAAGATTAAGTGACGCAGATTATAAATCTTCTCTCAACAATTGAAAATATCAAATCATAATTGAGAAAATGAGAAGAACCAAATAGAGTTTGAAATTACGGATTAAGAATAAGATTGTAACTGCAAAATTAAAATAGAAATGGGTAAAATGAGAAAAGAAAAATTTGTCTAAATCTTAACTGTGTGGGATATTCTTAAAAGATGCGTAATTAAGAGGGATTGAATGCAACGAAGATGAGCCCAAAATTGAAATTGAAGAAAACACATAATAATAATAATAATAATAATAATAATAATAATAATAAATGATTCGAAATTGAAGGAATGATAAATGCGAGGAGGATTAGGGTGAGAATGGGATTTGGATCAATGAAAAAGCCAGCCAGTCAGTCGAAAATGGGCCCTTTATATACCGCCTTCTCTTTGTCGGCGACGAGCAAGGCAAGAAAGCGGAGCAGTCTCTTTCCCAACTGCGAAGTAGGCGCGAAGCAGCCACGAAACGAACATCCCTTCTATCGTCTCCGTCTTCGCCGTGTAGCTGAAACTTCAAATCAATCTCTCTCACTCTCTCTCTCTCTACAAACTGTCTGTCTGGAAGCCTAAGCTTGTCGATCTGTTATTCCATGGCGACTACGGGACACAACAATCTCAACGCCAAACTCGTGAGTTCTTTGTCTGTATATACATACAGGGGTATGATTCTGATATGTTTCTCGATGTAATTTATTTTTGAATTCGAACGAGAATGAATGAATTTCTCAGGTGCTGCTGGGCGACATGGGGGCTGGGAAGTCGAGCCTCGCCTTGCGCTTCGTCAAGGGCCAATTCCTCGAATTCCAGGTATTGGCAGTTTGTTCTTCGGTTCTCTGGCGATCGGATTTTAAATTTTGCTAATTCCGGTCCCTGTTTGTTGTTGCTGGCGGTGGTTATGTTATTTTGCTCGCAGGAATCGACGATCGGGGCGGCGTTCTTCTCTCAAACGGTGGCGGTGAGTGACGCAACGGTGAAGTTCGAGATCTGGGACACCGCTGGCCAGGAAAGGTACCACAGCTTGGCCCCTATGTATTACAGAGGAGCTGCTGCTGCTATCATCGTCTACGACATCACTAGCATGGTTCGACAAATTTTCCCCTTCCTACCTATTACACACACATACCAAGCTTTTATCCTTCTACGTGGGGTTGACTACATGAATTCAAAATTTTCATTCTCTATCTTCTATAACGTGCGTGTATACACACACCCACACCCACACACCCACACACACAATAAGATTAATAATCAGTTTGGAAATGCGTTTATCTTTTAATTGATGTCTAGCCTGGATGTTACTTGGCCTGGCAGTTTCTAAAATCCTGTAGATGTCTTTAGGACTGTTCGGCTTTCTTTTTGGTCAGATATACGAATTGCATTTTCTCTTATGGTATTCTTGTGTGTGTCAACTTCTATGTCATATTCTTCTTATTTTGATTTCTCTTATTTATTGTATGTCTACTTCTTTTTCTTTTTCAATTAGGATTCATATGTGAGAGCTAAGAAGTGGGTGCAAGAACTTCAGAAGCAGGGTCAGAAAGCCTTTGTGCTTGGGTAGGTTTTCTCAGTCAGATGTTGTATTATCCTGATCATTTTTTGTGTTTGTTATAGGTAATCCTAACATGGTAATGGCACTTGCCGGGAACAAGGCTGATTTGGAAGATAGGAGGAAAGTGGTGGCAGAAGTAAGTTCTTAACCTTCTCTTTCTGATTCAAATATGTTAGGTGCATAGTTCATTTTTTTTTGTTATTTATGAGATGGATGGAGGTCTAGAATTCATATAGCTGACCTCACTTAGTGTGAGTAAGACTTGTGACTGTTGTCTGTAATATCAATCCATCTCATTCTCATTCCCTTATCTTTAAGTTATTGTTATTGTTTTTTTGGTTGACTGCTGCGTTTTGCTATGGACCTATGGTAGGTCCTGGTTATGCATGGCATGAATACCTTGCACGTTAACTTGTTATTCAGATAACTTATGCCTTCTGATATGTTGTATTGTCAATATATGTTCCAAATTTTTTATATGGTTTAGTTTAGCCACAGTTTCAAACTAGTTCGTATTAATTTAATATAAAGCCATGTGACTTTGATGGGCATCAGGATATTCTTATAATTACATTTATTTCTTGAGTGGTCTCTGGTAGTGGAATGACGGGAATACTTGTGTTAGGTAGCTGCTGGGTAACAGTGTTGGATGATGGTGCTTATTTTTGAAATAAATGAGCTGTGATTGACAACGTATCATCTTTTGTTTTGGTATAGAAGGAGATGAATGCTGATATTTTTGGAAAGTGAGTATATAAGATGGATAATAATTCATGATCAGAGTCAATATGATTGTAGGGAAACAGTCTTCCTTCTTAGGATAGAGATGCTTCCAGTTTGTATGATGCTCTGTTTCATTTCTAAATCTCAGTTTGGGACACCACCAAGTACTATTGTATTTTATGCATTTTCCAATTGTCTGATATTCTTTTTGGTATAGGTTGTGGTCAGTGTGCATATCATCGATGTATATCATAATTTTGTGGTGATAGCATACAGTAGCATTTGGAGATCATATTGTCTTGTTATTTGCTACAGTTTCTAATGCAGTTTATGCCTGACAAATAATTTTTCAGGAGGTACGAGTTTATGCTGAGGAGAATGGTCTTTTTTTCATGGAGACTTCTGCCAAAACTGCTGCCAATGTCAATGATATATTCTATGAAATAGGTATGCCTTTTAAGTTTTGCTGCCGTTAAATGGGACAATTGTCATATTTTGGTTGCAGACCATGGAAGGTTAGGGATTGGATTAGGTTAGGAATTATAACCTGACGCCTTTTTAGAACACATTGTTACTTATCCTTGAATAGAAGTTTCTAATGACCCTCAAAATCATAGTTCTGAAAGGCGAGAGGCGTAGCCAGGCGCAAAAGGTCTTGGAGCCTGAGGCGGGAGACGCACGAGGTGAGGTGTGCCTTTGCGAAGCGAGGCACACCTTTTAGAAAAAAAACTCAAAATCTTGTAAAATCATAAACAACTATTAAATTATCAATAATAACACATGCATATCATTCATGATTCATTATCTTCAAATTCTAAACTAACAACATCAAAGTTGATTCATTCATCATGTAAATTCTAAACTAGAAATATTATCAAAGTTCAAACTTAAAGTGTCAAACTCAAACAAGTACCAATCATAATGCAAAGTTCTAAACAAACGCATAAACACTACAAGTCCACAATCAATATAAAGAAATTTTAATCAATCATTATCAAGGAGATCATCAACATCAAGGTCAATATCTTCATCATCCCCTTCAATCACCCCTTCATCTTCTTCTTCATCTCCCAATTCTTCTCCCTCTTCCAAGTCTTCATCATCTTCGGTCTTTGCCTCACTTTCCTCCTCCTCTTCAATCTCCTGAGTTACTCGCCGCTTTGAAGTCGAAGCCGAAATTGAACCCGATTGTGATCGAGTTTGTTTAATTCTAAATCGATAACTAGGCTCTCCAACTCCTGCAGTCGCAACGACATTACTCAATGTCAACCCATCCCCAATGTCATCTGGAAAAATAGTTTCATCATCTTTATCATTCTCCTCATCAAGCTTTCCAATCAACCATTCATTGCTTTCATCAATGTGGGTCAATATGATAGGGTCAATGGTATCACGCATTTGATACCAACGCCTCAATGCTCTATTGTATTTCACAAACACCAAGTCGTTTAAACGAAGTTGATCGAGCTTGTTTCTCCGTTTAGTATGAAGCTGCAACAATTTATGCAAAAACATACTAAGAATAACCTACATGAAACAAACCAACTACTAATAAAAATTGTAAGTGTTATATGCAGTGTTCAAAAGCGCGCTAGGTGCTAGTCGGGGCCTAGGCGGCGACTAGGAAAAATGATATATTTTTTTTCTAAAGACCTTTTGATGTAATTTGATATTATTTTCAAGTAAATCAATGTTGAAAAGATAAGTGAAATAATTGAATTAAGACTCAGAAAATAAACTATTATATTAGTTATAAGTTCAAGAAGGTAGAAGCAGCAATAATAGTAATACAACATAAACCATATCCGAAGAATCTAAGTCTAACTATCTAATTGGTCTTCTTCCTCTCCATATTCTTCCAATACACGATCTTCATCGGACTCAAAATCAAATTCATTGATTTCTTGCTCATCTTCTTCTTCTTCTGATTGAAAATCATCTTCATGAAGCTCTCTCATCTTAGAACTTCTTCGAGTTTGAAGCATCTCGTCTACTCCCGATGCTTCACCAACCACTTCTCAAGTGAGCCCCGTACCAGGCTCAACTTCTTCATCATCTTCTCCATCAACGATCCATCCTTGTGCATTACTAGCATCGCTAGCAAGTAGCACATCAACATTTCTTTCCTTCTCCCTTTTGTGCTTGTTCATCAATTTCGCATTAAATTGAACATAGACTAGATTGTTCAATCGATTTACGTCTAGTCTATTTCTTTTATTCGTATGTATCTACATAAATAAAATAAAAGCAATATCAATATAAATGATAACTGAAAGGATAACTAATTGATAGTAAATAAATATAATTCATATATACACTAACTCCTTCAAAAGTGCTCCAATTTCTTTCACAACCGGATGAACTAGTGGTTAACGAGAGAATCTTTCTCGCCATTCGTTGCAAGTTTGGAGTTTGATTTCCATAAGTCATCCACCATGTAACTACATAGGTCAAACAAGTATAAAGTAAACAAATTTAATTTATACACTAATACACAATAGAAAAGATTAAAAGAATTTTATACCTGGATTATAATTGTCATTATTTTTCGCACACCCTTGAGTTGCCCACGATTTTCCAAAAGCTCCATCTTTACGAGTATACTTTGGCAACTCAACATTTATAACATGCCCTTGCAATTCACCATCATAATGATAAAACATCTCCACACAGTTAAAAAATCCATCCATCACTTCATTATCAAGTTGTATATCCGTATCCTTGAAAAAGTAGTAGGGATTCAAAAGGTAAGCTGCAAAATGTAGTGGACTATCTAGCCTATCTTTTTCCCTTGCTTCAATAATCTCCATAATAGGCTTATAGTTCTTTTCAAGATTATTTAAGGCCTCCTTAATATCTTCCTTTGCTTGCTTAATCTCTCCACATAAAAAGCCCATAGAAGGCTTTCTATCCACATCAACAATTCGAAGCACCTTCACCAAAGGTGCAAAAACCTTAAGGCATATAGTCACACCATTCCAAAAAGCAATGCTCATCATAGTAGCATAGGCTGCTTTCCCTTTAACAATCTTCGACCACTTGCACTTCTCCCATTCAGAACTGGTAAACATTGCCCTCAGTTGGACCTTTTTCTCCATCAAACTTCGTAAAGTCAAGAAAGCAGAAGCGAATCTAGTGACTCTTAGTCTCACTATATCCCTCTTCTTCGTAAATGACCTCATTAAGAATAAGGTCTTATGGTGTGCATAAATGACGATTGTGAAACTCTTGGCCTGATCAATGACTTTCTTATACTTTGGCAGTTTTCCAATACTTTCAAGCATCAAATTGATGGTGTGAGTAGCACATGAAGTCCAAAAGATATTTGGCCTCTTCACCTTCAATAATTTTGCCGCTCCCATATTATTGGCAGCATTGTCGGTTAATTAAAAGCCATCTAATGAAATCAACAGCTGCTGCAGCAACACAAGCTTGCTGCTTCAACAAGCAGCAAGTTGCTGCTGCTTGTTGCTTGTTGAAGCAAGCAAGTTGCTTGCGAGCAACGAGTAGCTTTGCGTTGCTGCTGCAACAAGTAGCAACGCAAGCTTGCGTTGGCGGAGAAAGAAGGATAGTTGGATACATACCGCAGCAAGACGCGATCGGCGACGAGAGAGAACGACCAACAGGTGAGGTCGGCGGCAACGAGAGAGCAGGACCAAAAGAAGAGATCGATGGTGGCGGCGAACAACCAAGAGGAGATCGAAGGCGAGAGAGAGAGAGAGGAGTCACGATGAACAACCAGAGAGAGAAAGGGAAAGGGGAAATAGAGAAAGGGAGGGGGAAATAAGGTTGGCCCAAGACTCGCATGACCTAGGTGGCCCAGGCTGCGCGCTACTCAGGCGGCCGCCCAGGTGGTTAGGCGCCGCGTGGTCCGCCTAGGCGGCGCCGCGGCTCGATTAGTCGGGCATGGCGCACAGGGCTGCCGAGTAGCCCTAAATCGTCGCGGCAGGTGGCCGCTCAGCGCCTAGGCAGCCGCCTAGGCCGAATTTTCGAACACTGGTTATATGTACAATGCACTTACATTTTCAAACACACTCCAATTACGTTCACACCCAAATGAACTACAAGTCAAGCTAAGAATTTTAATTGCAAAATTTTGCAATGTGGGTGTTGACATTCCATATGAAGCCTACCATTTAGCTATCTAATAAAATTCATGGGTTAATTATTATCTATTATCTAGAATGATTATATATCTAATGTAATATATATATATATATATGCGTATACCTAGTGATTTCTCAACTCTCTTTCTAATAGCCATATAGTTTCCAAAGAACCCATCTGCCTTCTTATACATCGAAAGCTGAGCATCAATTTAGTCTTGAACCTTTACATCTGGATTTAACTTTCTAATGCATTCATATATGCTAGTCATGATCTCTGGATCTACACGTTCAGCCTTGTAGAAATATTCTAGGTTCAAGTACCAACCAACAATGTGCACGGGGCGATGAAGCTAAACATCCCATCGATTATCAATGATCTGAAAAATTGGTGCATACTTCTTTTCATCCCCATTAAAAGAGTTAGCAATCGCTTCTTTGGACCTATCCATGGCCTCATATATGTATCCTATCCATGGCCTCATATATGTATCCCATAGCTGGCTTCTTCTCACCATCCACTAAGCGCAGTACACGCACCAATGGACCAACCACCTTTAAAGCATATACAACATTGTTCCAAAATGAAGGCATAAAAATCACTTCTACAACCTTTTTAACCCCCGCTTCTTTTACCCACTTGCTTGTCATCCACTCCTCGAAGGTAAACATCCTTCTAAGGTTGCTTTTCAGACCATGCATCCTGCCCAAAGTGATGAAGGCAGTTGCAAACCGTGTTTTTGTAGGCCTCAACAACTCTTTCTTGTCCATTAAACCTTCTAAGCAGTTTACTAGACCCGAACGATTATAGATGTAGCTATTCACCATAATAGGTCTCTCAAATGTCTTCTTCATATTAGGCAACTTGAAAATATCTTCCAACATTAAATCTAAGCAGTGTGCTGCACATGGTGTCCAAAATAACGTAGGATACTTTGCCTCCAAAAATTTTCCTGTTATTATTTAGAGTGAAATTAACAAGATATTAGTAAATAATAAATATCTAATGAATATTCAAATTGTTCTATTTATAAACATAATACAAATTACAAAAATGAATTTCATACATGCTAAAACATTGTTTGAAGCACTATCGGTGACCACTTGCACCACATTTCTTACTCCAATCTTTTCCACACATTTACTTAATAATTGAAACATCTTTTCCCAGTCTTTGAATAGCTAGAACCATCAACAGACTCCAAAAACATACTTCCTTTAGGAGAATTGACTAAAAAGTTAATCAATGTCCTTTCCCTTGTCTTTCCAACCATATGACAAAATGGAACATCCATATTTGGCCCACGCCTCTTCATGATCTTTCATTATTGTATGAGTGACTTCCACCTCTTGTTTGAGAAGGGGAACCCTAACTTTATGGTAACTAGGCGGCTTCACACCCGGACCATACTGACCAACTGCTTCTATAAAGACTTTAAAACTGTCATATGTCACTGCATTGAATGGAATGCCTGCATCATACATCCATCGTGCAAAGCTTCTACAAACTCGAGCTCTTAACCCTTTTTTTGCAAAATCATTCTCACCCAACCTTGTTTGCTTTCCTTTGCTCTTGCTTTTCAACACATTAACTTCTAGGTCTTTAAGAAAAACATCAAGTGGACCCTTTTGTGTTGGCCCTTTAACACTACCAATACCGTTTTCACTTCTGGTAGATACATTGGGTCTTTTTCTACTTTGAGGCGACGGCTCATCATCATCATCATACCCTTCACCAAATTGAAAATCATCATCTAACGGTGCCGTATTTCGCTCATCTCTGTTATTCTTCTTCTTTTGCATGTACTCTCTAATCTCTTCTTTTACTGATGGAAGACATTTTGGACAAGTTTTAGTATTCTTAAAACCACCAACAAGATGTTGTTTCGCCCGAAATATGCCACCTTTTGTTACTTTACGACAAAATTTACATGTGGTGGTATTTCTATCATTGGAATTAGCTTCAAAATAATTCCATGCCGGGTCAGTTTTGGAAATTGTTGACGACATTGATTGGGCTATTGCAACACAGTTCTAACTTTCACAAAATTCTCCAATCAACAAGAAAACAACCACCGTATAAATTATAAAGAGGGAGCAGCAACCAACAAGTGAAATTAAGCAAGAAATAATCAAATAAAACAAGTAAAGAACTCACAAGAGCAGGTTGGAACCAAGAAGAGGGGAGGCTGGAACCGAGATTGGTAGCTACTTTCGGTGGGTAGTAGGCTGCTTAACAGCTTGAAGAGCAGAGGAGAGGAAGAGAGGAGGCGGGCGTGGCTGGAGAGGAAAGGAAGAGGAAGATCGGGCCGAGCTGGAGAGGAGAGGAAGAGAGGAGGGGGTCGCGGCTAGAGAGGAGAGGAAGAAGAAGATTGGGCCTAGCTGGAGAGGAAGATAGGAGGCGGGCGTGACTGGAGAGGAGAGGAAGAGGAAGATCGGGCGAGCTGGAGAGGAGAGCCTGGAGAGGAAAAGAGGAGGCGGGGGCGACTGGGGCTGGAGAGGAGAGGGAGAGGAAGATCGAGCGAGCTGGAGAGGAGAGGCTGGAGAGGATGCGGGCGCGGCTGGAGTCGGGAGGAGTGAGGAGCGAGGAGCGAGGAGCGAATTGGATTGTCTAGGTTTTAATTAAAACCTAGGTTTCATGAGGTGCGCCTCACCGTGCAAGGCGAGGGCCTCGTTGAAATCGCCTCACCTCAGCCTACGCGAGGAGCCAAACTGGTGCCTTGCATCCAGGCGCGCCTTTAACAACCATGCCCAAAACTATCATAATTTAAATTTTTAGTTGATGCCATTAGGGGAAAATAGGAGTTATCCTTTTCAAATTCTGATAACTCTAATTGAGATAGAGAGCAAATTGGGAAGGTACTTTTTTGGTATTTCTTTTTGGAAACAAATGAAACTTCCTTTTCGAAGGGTATTTTTGTCATAAGTACCTCACTTTTTGGTTCATTTAAAATAACATGGTATCATTTTAATGCTTATGGAAAAGGGGTCGAATGGATTCAATTTTGCACTCAAAATGATTGCCTTGTTTTTTGTTTTAGTCAAGTGATGTTAGTGACTGATATTGAGTGAGAGTTGATGGGGTCCAGTGTAATTAGCCTTATAATAAATAAGCTTTGAAATCAAATTGGAAAACAAGGAAAAAACATATAGTTTTTGATGGTCATTATGAATTAATTATGGGCGGGATGGATCTCTTTTTGGTTAACTAATTTTTTAACGTATTTGCTTTAGTGCAATCAAACGGCACGGAAGTAAATATATGTTAGGAAATAAAGCATGCAGTAATTTTATGTTGAGACATGAGTAGAGGGAGAAAAATGATGGAGATACATTGGAGGATCTAATAAACACTAAAAACAAGAGGAAAACAAAAGTTTGGAATGGATAATCCTACCTAGTTGCTAGACATACCACAAATTAAGATTGAAGGCTTCAGCTTTGTAGACATATACCATGATGAATTTCTACTTGTGTTGTTGATTCTTCTTGCCTCTTGCTGGACACTCCACAATGTAGAACTGATCTTTCAAACACCTTTGTTGAGAAGATGCTCATATACATATTAAGCTCTTGAATCTTAAATGTTTTTTCTTCTTATTTGAAATCCTTTCTGATGCGAGATCCGGTGCTCTGATATCAACTGATGTGAACCTGCGATGGAATGAAGCCAAATGAACCCACAAAAGATTGAAATGAACCCCAAAAAGCCAAAATGGGATATAAGGCAAAGAATTCTCGACCCGTTGTTTCACAAACCAATAACCTAGATTATATTAAAATCTAGACCCGTTGATATGCGGAAACAAAAATCAAGAATTGTGTTGTTGAACACCACAAATACTGTCCAGATCTTTGATAAGTTCAGGTTTTGAATGCCACAAAGAAATCAATCATTTGATAAGTTCGAAGTTTTGTTCATTGAAGAACAAGATAGAAAAGGAGAAATATCTCAAATTCAATTTATAATCTTCTTTTTTCTCCCAATCTTTACAATGGAAAAACCTTTAAATAGGCGAAAATAATTAAATCCTAATTCTACTTGAAAACTATTAAAAATCCTAAACCTAATCGTAAACCAAATCCTAAACTTAATGGGTTTTAATTATCCCAATCTAACTACAAGTTGGAAAAATAAAACTATTAAAAATTCTAAATTACATAGAAAATAAGTAAATAACTTGCTAAACAAGAATCCTACTCGAAAAGGAATTAAAAGTCATACAATTAGACTTCTAATCAAAAAAGGAAACAAAAATCCAATAATCTAGGAAAATAACCAAATTTTCGCCAGAATAATTAAAGTGCCAATAAAGCTCATGAGTTCTTCTTAGTGGCTCGTTTTTGCTTGGAAAACACATATTATTCATCCAATTCCGACACAATTGACTGGATTGATTAATCCGATTGCATCATTGTGAGTCGGCCCTCCATGATTCTCATCATTTTCTTACATGAATAAGCTTGTAGGGTACCCCATTTTTCTTCCGAAAGCTCTTAAATTTGTGAACTGTTGCTGTAAAACAGTCCTTATATCCCATGCAGAATAAGACATTTTTTTTTCTTTTTTTTCCCAAGTAGAATAAGAGTATTTCATATTAGAATTTCTCTCTTCTGTTTGAACAGTGTGTGAGAGTGTTTGAACAACCTGCACCAAGTCCAAATATTAGTTCTTGAGGATCTCATACCTGCTCAAATGACCTGCGAAACTGCATTAATTATTATTATTATTATTTTTATCTTGAGATCCTATTTCATGTTCAAATGTGTTCATTCAAACTCTTTAGATGCAGTTAGGACATCTTGCAGTATAAATCAATATGAACAACAATTTTTATCTGCCGGTGTTCTTTATCAATATCATGGTTTATCACATACTATATACCATTTATATCAGGGCAAATTACCAAAGTCACTGAACTTTGACCTGACTATCAATTTTATAATGAACTTTAAATTTTATCAATTCTATACTTGAACTTCTAAAGTTATATCAATTACGTAATGCTCTCAACTAACAAAATAAGTTGCCATAAAAAATTCAAGATGGCCAAAAATCCATGAGAAAAGATGAAAAAGTTTCTACACAATTTGGGCATGTCTTTTGGCATTTGTTCTGAGTACTTAAGAATGAATTCTCTCAGAGTATTGGTAGAGAATCCATTCCTTGACACCTTCCTTTGATGCCGCCACTTCTTTCCATAAACTGTGAAGATCCCATCACCTAGAAGATCTGTCAGGATGCTGTAGTCAAACCATCCCTACAACCATTTTTTCAGGAGCTCAAAGGGTTTAAAAGTTCAACTTGGTCAGACATTGTTGGTTAGCCTCCTTTTTGTTTTCAGTTTTACACTCCCAGTAAAGGATGTTTTTGATGTCAAAGCAGAATTTCAAGCTTCTTATAAAATTTCTCCAGTTATGCAGAAACTCAATAAGAGGAAGAATTTGGTCAAGATTTTTATTATTTTTTTCTGGTTGTTGAGAAATTGATGAAAGAAGTTTCAGTCTTGAAAATTTTACTAAATTTGAAGCTGCTGGAAGCTAAACAGAATTGGCAGATTAAGGAAGTTAACATCCTGATAACACACTAGAAAAGAGATGAAAACGGTAGAAATTTCAAAAAAACGTTATTATCTATAATAAATTATTATGACATATTGTTCTGCTAGTTTCAAGTGGACAGCGGTTATGAAATGATCCAATTTTGAAAGTTCAAGTGTAGAATTGATAAAATTTAAAGTTCATTATAAAATTGAAACATTTTTTGTTTTGTAATTAGCCCTTTTATATTAAAGATATTGATTCAACTTAAGCACAATTGATTGTTCACAGAATATGTCAACACTAGAAGTCCTCATATTTTGAGGAGTTGCTCTATTTTTTTTTTCAATTAAATTTCCTTAAGTGTTATCCCAGTGAAGGTTTTACTCGAATAATTTTATAATTATTGGTTAAGTTATCCTTATTTATTATATTTTTTGTTTTGTTCTTCATTAGTAAGGGTTGAGTGATTCTCTTAACCTTTCTAGTGTTTAAGATATATCTTTTTATTCAAAGCAAATCTGAAGTTTAGATAAATGAAGTAGTAAAAATCATCAAATATATCATGAATTAAATGAAAGAGTAAATCATTGGGCACTCTTAGAAATGCATTGTATCACCCAAGTGCAATGAAAAATGAGCTAGGGCTATTGTATTGATGCTCTAGTCTAGTGTTAAATTTACAAGGGTTTTCTCTTTTTCATCGACGGATATGAATAAAGAAGTTAGTACAGGACCAAAGGCTAAATATTGGATCATAGAACATTGAACTTTGATAGGAAAATCTATGAAAGTGATGGATTTTTGATGATTAAGAAAGAAATGCATTATTATTTGCCTTCAAGTGACAAAGATGGGTGGGTAAGACTGCTAAAATGTTGATTGAGTTAGAATGTAAACTTATTACTTAGGGGAAGATCGTACAAGAATTGAATAGGGATTACTATGAATAAGACTTCAAAGGATAAGCTAGAGGTCAGTTGCATTTAAAGTTGTCCTAGACGAAGGAACTTTGAATATTTTTGGTACACATACACCACCACTTGGTTGAAACTTTTTAGACGGATTATTGCTATGAATACCTAGAAGATCATTATAGGAGGTGACCTAAATGGCTAAGTTGGTAGAGAAGTGAATGGATACAAAGATTTGCATGTTAACTTGGAGAAAGAATAATAAGGGAAAAACCTATTTCAGATTTTGCCACAATCTATGAGCTTATCATGGCCAATTTCATGTTCAACTGTTCAAGAAGCAATTTGAATACTTGGTACATATGAAAATGGTTTATCAATTTTTAAGATAGAGTACTTGTGGAATAAAAATTGCTTATGTTGTAATGACTAAAATTATATGAGGAGAGTACCTAATCACTCAACATAAGTTCATAGTCCTTGATGTTCATATCAAAAAATGGAGGAAGAAAAATGATAAAAAATGAAGCTCATGAATCAAATGATGGGATTTAAAAGGTGGAAAACAAGCTATTCTTAAAGAAAGAAGTGTGTGACATAAGAGATTGGATTATAAAAAGAGTGGCTAAGCCAATGTGGATGAGATGGCTATTGTTACTTGAAACATGTCAAAAACTGTTCTAATAGGGTAGTGAAAAAAAAAGCCCTTAGCCAAAAAGAGTTTTGTGGTGAAATGAAGAGCTGCAAGAAATAGAAATATATGCCATAGTGAAAGAACCCTAATGTCATGATGCAAGTGGGGTCCATGACTGGCACCTAATCCTTAATGAACCATAGGCCCATTGGCAAGCTAATGGAGTACCCGAGGATTATCCAATATTTTGATCCAATACGAATTGCTTTACGAAATTACAAGCAAAACAAGAACAAATCAGGGCATTCGAGAGGCCCTCATTCTCTTGAATTCTCTACCAAAATCAACATCCTCTCTTTCCCTTCTTCTACGCTATATATACACCTAACCCCTGCTCCTTTCTAATCGAATTACCCCAGCACATGCTGATTATTCCCTTAGCATGTGGGATTAAAATTATACCCCCCTTGCACACATGCTGGTTGCTACATCCGCATGTGCTAATTCACTTTTCTATCCTTCATACTTGCTGCTTGTGGCGTCTTTGGTAGGTCTGGTACACCAGTGGCCTATCATTACTCCCTTCTTGAACTTTCACCTTATCCTCAAGGTGAAAAGTAGGAAATTGTTGCTGAATCATGTTGTAGGGCTCCCAGGTTGCCTCTATGGGGGTAAACCCTTCCATTGGATCAAGACATTTAGTCCATGCAAATTAATACCCCTTCCAGGCCGAACTCCTAGCACCGCTTCTGGTTCAACCTTCATCTCTAGGTTTGTACTAAGCTAGCGGGGAATCGCCGCTCTTGTTTCCACCCCTCCCTTAGCTGTGACACATGAAAAACATGATTCATATTGCAGTGCGTCGGTAGTGTCAGTTTGTAAGCCACTGGCCCAACCCTATGCTCAATTGCAAACGGTCCATAGTACCTAGGAGCCAGCTTCTCGTTTGGGTGGACAGCCAGTGTCTTCCTTCGATATGGCCTTAGTTTCAAATAAACGAAGTCACCCTTAGCAAACTGAACATCCCTTCTTTTTCGGTCAGCTCCCTTCTTCATAATAGGTTGAGCTCTTAACAGTTGGTTCTTGAGTTCTTCCAGAACTTGATCCCTCTCCATTAACTGTTGTTCCACTACAGACACGGGGGTAGACCCCTTGTCGAATCTTATCAAGGCTGGTGGTTCCTTCCCATGCACTGTTTGAAAATGAGTTACCCTTGAAGCGGCGTGGTATGAGGTGTTATACCACAATTCAGCCCATGACAGCCACATATACCATCCCTTAGGCTTCGATGAAGCAAAACAATGTAGGTACATCTCCGTTTTCTTGTCCGTTTGCAGGTGGTAGATCGTGTTGTGATTAAGTTTAGTACCTTGGAGTCAGAACATTTCCTCCCAAAAACTGCTCATGAATACCTTGTCTCTATCCAAAACAATGGATCGGGGCATGCTATGAAGCCTCACTATTTCTTTGATGAAAATCTTTGCCACTCCTGCTGTGAATGGATGTTTGAGGCCAATGAAATGTCCATATTTACTGAGTCTGTCCACCACCACTAGTATAGAGTTCATATGGCCCGACCTTGGAAAACCCTTAATAAAATCCATGGCTATATCATCCCAAATCTGATCTGGAATAGGAAGAGGCTGTAGAAGTCCCCTCGGCGTTAAGGATACACACTTATTCTGTTGGCAAACGTTACAACTGCTCACATATTGACGTATGTCACGCTTCATGCCGGGCCAATAGACATTCGCTGCAATTTTTTATACATTTTCAAGAACCTTGAATGTCCTCCAACACTTCCATCATGACCCTCATGGAGTAATAAGGGAATTAGGGAAGAACCCTTGGGCAGGAATAGCCGCCCTTTGTAGATGAGCTGGTCGTCCACAAGTTGGAAATCTGGTCAAGAAGAGGGGTCATGCTGTAGCTCCCTTATAATCCCCTGTAAATAGGTGTGTTTTTTCACTTCTTGGGCTAGCTGATCTAGTTGAATCACCTTCGGAACCGTTAAGGCTAAGAGGGTTGTCGAGTGACTAATTCTCAAGAGACTATCTGCTGCCTTGTTTTCTAACCAGGGGTGATAGTGTATCTCGAATTGAAACCCCATCAACTTCATCATCCATCTTTGATACTCCGAGCTCACTAACCGTTGTTCCAACAAAAACTTCCAAGCTTTTCTGACCTGTCCTCACAACGAACTTCCTTCCCAAAAGGTAATGCCTCCATTTTTGAACCGCAAACACCATGGCCATCAGCTCCTTTTCGTAAATTGATTTTTTTCTCTCCGACGGCTTAAGAGCGTGATTGAAATACGCAACGGGTTTGTGATTCTGCATTAACACCGCCCCTAATCGTTGCCTTGAAGCATCAGATTCAATGACAAATGGTTGGTCGAAATCCGGAAGTGCTAAAATCGGAATAGATACCATTGATGTCTTGAGTCGCTGGAAGGCTTGTTCAGCTTCCTTATCCTAGAAAAAATTATTCTTCCTTGGTCTCTCTGTGAGGGGCCACACCATCTTGCCATAATCTCTTACAAACCTCTGATAGTATCCCGTGAGCTTGAGGAACCCCCTCAATTCCTTCAAAGTTGTGGGTGTGGGCCAATCTATCGTGGCTTGCACCTTGCAGGGATCAACTAAAACTCCTCGTTGAGAAATGACATGGCCTAGATACTCAGCCTCCAATTGACCGAATGAACACTTTTTCTTGTTTGCAAACAATTGATTATCAGCCAACACCTTTAGAACACAACACTTGGCCTTTAGAACACAACGCAAGTGTTGCACATGTTCAAAATCACTGCTATAAATCAATGTATTGTCAAAAAATACTAGTATAAAACGTCTCAAGTACTCCTTGAATATGTTATTCATTAATGATTGAAAGGTGGCCAGTGCATTCGTCAATTCGAAGGGCATGACGAGGAATTCATAGTGGCCCTTGTGTGTTTGACATGTAGTCTTTAGAATGTCCCCTGCCTTAACTCGAATTTGATGATAACTAGATTTGAGATCCAGCTTCGAGAAAACCGTAGTCCCATGTAATTCATCTAGCAGCTCGTCAATGACTGGAATTGGGAACTTGTCGGGGATTGTTACCTTGTTCAAGGCCCTATAGTCTACACAAAATTACCACCCTCCGTCCTTCTTCTTCACAAGCAGCACTGGGTTGGAATAGGGGCTGAAACTTGGTTGTATAATTCCAATTGCCAACATCTAACACACCATCTTCTCAATCTCATTTTTTTGAAGATAAAGATAGCGATAAGGCCGAACACTTACCGGAGAAGTGCCGGGTAGGAGGTTGATGGCATGATCCTTGTTTCTAGTAGGTGGTAATCCCTCTTGGTTGGCAAAAACCCCCTCAAACTCACCCAACACTTCCTCTAAACCCAACGGCATACCCACTTGCAATTCATTGAGCTCGACAACCACCTTCCCTATTTCCAGCAGTACTCCCTCACCATTTTCTTTAAGTGCCTTTATCGTAGCCTTCAGGAAGACTAACGTCTTACTTAAACTAGGGTTACCTTGCAAAGTCACAGCCATACCACCAACTTGGAACTTCATGGTCAGGTTTCTCCAATCCATGCTCATTTTCCCACCAAAGCTAGCGACTTCATGCCAAGGATGACATCGGAACTCCCTAACTCTAGCGGAAGGAAATTTCCCACTATTTGTAGGTTACCAAGGATCAATTTCACCCCTTGCAAATTCCCGCTCCATACACAGCCATCCCGGTTCCCATTATCACCCTATATCTAGCTGTTTTTGTCCTCGACAGACTTAATTGTTGCACCAATTTGGATGTTGTGAAGTTGTGGGCTGCTTCTCCATCCACAAGAACTACTTCCGGCTACCCTTCTATGTGTCCTCTTAGCTTCATCGTTTGTGGTTGTTCGCGTATTCTTTCTTGCAAGTGAACGGAATCGTAACAAGTAATATAATGATGAATAAAGTATCGTTCCCACGAGGATTAGCTTTCGATCTCTACCTTAACCACTATTAACTTTAATAAGCCGCACACAATTAAAAGAATACTCAATGGAAGTTTTATATTAATTAAAACTAACTCACCAAATGGAAAACACAAAATAATTCTTTTAAGTTTTTGAATGTAGAAATCTAATGCACTAGGGTTCATGAATCTACCGTAGTTCTTTAATTGGTTTAATCTTTCAGTGATCAGGTTTTATAATTCTTGCCTTGAGCTGAAAATCGATGATCCTAAGTTAATCAAAAGCCTCTCTCAATGGTCAATCGAATCTATGCTTACATATGAGATTAATTATCTCTAATTAATCTGCAAATATACAAACATGCATTTATCCACAATGATCATCTAAATAAGATTTCACAAGGCATAATGGTATCTCTACCTATTATTGAACCTTATGTCGTTTATTACTAAGTACTGATCTATATTGAATCTCTCGAAAGAATATAAATCACAAACACGTTCTAATAGCGGCCAAGCATCAAAACGGGATTAGTGCATAACAAACGATCAACTCGAAATACAAGAATATAATAAAACCCAAATATTTTTAATTAAACCAACATTGAACTAGGTTTCATCAATCACTCTAGCCACAAAGTACTTAGCCTAACATAGTTTCAACCAATGAAAAAATAATAAAAACGGAGTTCATGATGTGGGAGAAAAGAAAGAACAAAAAAATACAACCAAAACCGAAGTTCTTCAAGAAAATCTCCGTCTTCTTCCTTGACTTGCCTTCTTTTCTCCCTTCCCAAAGCTCCTTAATCTATCAAGAATCCTTCATTATATAGTGTTTTTTAGGTCTTCAAAGTCGTGCCCCTTGAGAGAGCCCATCTCCACTTGATTTGAAAGGAAATGGGCTCAAAACGGCTTTTTCGCGAAGTTTAGAGCCTTACCACGGAATGCTTTCCGCGGTAAGGTCGTGAGTTATAGAATGTAAATCCTGTCACGGGTTTACCACAGAATGCTTTTCACAGTAAGGTCCTGAACCACAGAATACTTCTTCAACCACGGCTTTATCACGGAATGCTTTCCGCGGTAAGGCCGTGAACCACAGAAAACAATTCTTACCATGATCCTACCATGCAATGCTTTGCGTGACAACATCGTGAGCCGTTTCTCTTTGATTTCCAACACTTCACCAATGACGTCATTCTTCCGGCGCTTTGCGACATCATCAACCTTGACCTCGAATGGACCTTTGACCTTGCCTTTAATGCCATTTTAGCTCCAAAAATGCAACATCATCATCACTTTTTGCTCCAATTGTCTTCAACACATGCTCCACATCTACATAACCATATGTAAAACCAAATCAAGTAGAAATCATGCTCATTGAATGTATAAATGCTAAGTTTATAGATCAAAATAAGTGTATAAAAGACACTTACCAGTGGTGTAGTCAATCCCACAATCGAATTCATGGATAGCTCTATCACTTCCCTCCCACTCACCAACTCTTCTTCACCCCCCTCCAATGTTTCCTCCTCTCCCCCAACCTCTCCTATTTCTTCATCATGGATCATCATAACTTGGAGTTCCTTGTTTTTGTAGCAAAGGCCCTTCTCATGTTTGGCCTTCCATTCGGCCTCACTAAGCTGTTTAAAAGGGAAATTCCCGACACTTCCAGGGGCGTGAAACTGGGGTCCAGTTTGGGTCACAGACTTTTGGGAGGAAACCAAACTCTTCGTTGGTACTGAGGACGTCCGATTGGTAACAGATGGTGCAAAAGGGTACCCACTCTTTGGTGGTCTTGAAGCAGTTCTGAAGTCTTGCATTCTTGTCCTCAATATTTTGAGCCACTGTCATAATCCGATCTAGCCCCCAGGGTTGCAACACCCTGATCTTAGCCCTTATTTTAGGTTTGAGACCGTTTAGGAATTGGCCTTCCAAAAATGCCTCAGGAACATCTGACACGGATGCGACCAACGTCTCAAACATCAATCGGTATTCCTTAACAGTCCCCTCTGGCCGGAGAGCCAAGAAACGCTTCTCCGACCCTTCTTGAGTGGAGTGAAACCTACCCAGAATTCCCTGCTTCAAGCCTTCCCAACTCCGAATTCCCCTTCACCGCTACTCCCATTGAAACCAAGCTAGAGCCGCGACTTCAAAACACAGTGCGGTTGAGTCTATCTCTCCTCTTCCGTTAATTGATTGACTGCAAAGTGCCTTTCCGCTCGAAATATCCAATCATCCTTGTTCTCTCCTTCAAATATAGGCATCTCCAGCCTTCTTCCTCGTATTTCCGGCCTACACCCACCCCCTATTCCTCCTTCCAAGTTCAACCGCCTCCAATTCCAGGGGTTACTTTGGAATTCAAGGTGAATTCCGAAGGTCCTTCACCCTCCTTGGACTTGCTCTTCCTCTCTTACTCTTGCTTGTCCCACTTCGTTCGCATGAAGGCGAACTGTTCGATCATCATCGCCACATTTTGTTCCATCGTCTGGATATCTCCTCTCATGGCTTCGACTCCGCTTTGCATGCCATCCATCTTTGACTCCAAATCACCCACTCTCTCCATTAAGTTCACCACGAGGATCGGCAGTGCTCTAATACCAAATTGATGGAGTACCCGAGGATTATCCAATACTTTGATCCAATACCAATTGCTTTACAAAATTACAAGCAAAACAAGAACAAGTCAGGGCATTTGAGAGGCCCTCACTCTCCTGAATTCTCTACCAAAATCAGCCTCCTCTCTCTCTATTCTTCTACGCTGTATATATACCTCAGCCCTGCTCCTCTCTAACCGAATTATCTTGGCATATGCTGATTATTCCCTCAGCATGCGGGATTACAATTCTACCCCCCTTGTGCACATGCTGGTTGTTACACCCGCATGTGCTAATTCACTATTCTATCCTTCATAATTGCTGTTTGTGGCATCTTTGGTAGGTCTGGTACACCGGTGGCCTATCACAAGCGTCTGTATTTATCATATCATGACAATCATAATAAGAGTCAACAATTGAATCATAATGACATCAATTGCATAAATAAATTGAATAATTGTTTATAAATCTGTGCCTATAAGAATTGGAGCAAACTGCTAAGTAAATACCAAGACAAAAGCTAATGCCCACAAGAATAAATGTGGGACATACCAAAGTCAAATAACTAAGCTAACTAAATTGAGATGGACTGGCTTCAAACAATCTAATGAGCCAATTCCACATCTGAATCTGGACCTAAAAAAAATTAGAATTATTTATAATGAGTCGAAACCCAATGAATAGAACAACATATATTATGGGGGAATCAAGAGAAGCAATACGCATGAGTTTTTATATAAGAAAGCTTTTCTCATGAAGTAAATGCAAGAAAATTTATTTCTCTCAATAAAGCAATAAAACACTTTTTCCAATAAAAGTTTCTTTCTTCCCCCCCTCCCCCCACCCCCCCCCCCCCCCAAAAAAAAAAAAAAAAATTGATCTAAAAACCAGTGCTTTCAATCTCATGGGAGTACACTAAGCAAAATGAATCCATAAAATAGTGTTAGATCCTTAGAGATTTGACAGTAATTCTCAAGAATTCTTGTGGAGAATTCTAGAGAATAAGGGGAGAACTTGATAGAAAAAAGTCAGAAATGAGAGAGAAACAAGAGAGAGAAGAACAGAAATGAGGGAGAAATTCAGATTTGTTTTGGAATTCAATTTTTGGATATTTCATCACATGGGATTGGGTCCTTATAGAATGGATCCTGCATCCATACTCCCGCCAAAACAAAACTCATTTACATTGTTACCCCTTCTAGAATCAGCTAACAAACTTCCTAACTGCTTGCATGTGTAGGCCTTACCACTTGTGTTTGTATGTTTCCCCCCTCTTTAAGTATTTAGACTGTGACAAAATTCCTCCTTGAAAAATTTCTTGTCCTCAAGAAATGCTAAGTAGGCTAGCTGCTTAAGGGAATTGCCTAAGTAAATCAGGCAAGTATTCCCAAGTGTTGTTATCTTGGTGGAAATTGGATCACTTCACTAGCACTTGTATGATGGGAGCTCCATGCTTGTACAAGACTCCTTGGTCTAGTATAGAGCTGGGCTCTGCTGTGATATCCGCATCCTTAGACAGTTGAGGTAGGTTGGAGGCCATCTGTTGTGTTCCCACTGATCTCTTAAGTAAAGAGACGTGGAAAATTGGATAAATTCTTGATTCCTTGGGTCCATAATACTTGGGGCTTAACTTGGTCATCTGTCCATGAGCAATGGCTTTGAGATGGGGTGGCCTGAGCTTTTGATATACCTTTTCTCCTACACTAAACTCCCTTTCACTCCTCCTGCAGTCTGCAAACTATTTCATGCGGTTCTGAGCCATAGCTAGCTCCTCCTTAAGTTGTTGTAATACCCTCTGTCTCTTCTCTAGGTATGCCTCCACAGTAGCCACTATGGTATGCTCTTCTACTGTTGGTAGTAGTGGGGGCTTGTAACCAAACAATGCTTCAAAAGGTGACCTCTTAAGTGGAGCATGGTGGCTGGAGTTGTACCATCATTGTGCAAGTGAGACCCACTTGTGCCAACCCTTAGGATGCAAGAAACACAAGCAACGTATGTAACTCTCCACACACTGATTTACCCTTTTAGTCTGGCCATCCGTTTGAGGATGGTAGGTTGCAGACATTTTATGCTTCACCCCCAACAATTTAATCAGTTCCTGCCAAAATAGATTGGTGAAAATTTTATTCCTATTTGAGATTATTGAACTTGGAATCCCATATAACTTCACCACCTGATCCAAGAAAGTCCTGGCCACTTCTTGGACAGTGTAGGGATGAGTTAGACTAAAGAAATGTGCAAACTTGGTGAACCAGTCCACCACCACTAAAATACAATCTCTTCCTTCTGACTTAGGTAAGTCTTCTATGAAGTCCATAGTTACACTCTCCCATGCCTGTGCAGGTATAGGTAAGGGCTGTAATAAGCTCGATTGAGCCACTATTTCACATTTGCATCATTTGCAATTGTCACAGGCCAATGCATATTCGGCTACATACCTTTTGAATTGAGGCTAGTAAAAAATCTACTTCACCTTGTAGTAGGTGTTCTAAATTCTCGAATGCCCCTTCCAAAGGGGATTCATGAAGGAAACTTAGTATCTTCTTCCTTAGTTCCTCACAGCCACCAATTACCAATCTTCCCTTGTACCGAATCACCCCCTAATTAAGTGCATACTCGGGCTTCCCGTTGGGATTCAAAACCAATTGCTCTAATAACTCATTCATCTTATCATCTCCTTCATGGCTAGTCACTACCTCTTGGTACTAGTCAGGTGTGATGACTGTAATGGCAGCCGATTGTCCTTCCTCCGTGCACCTGGATAGGGCATCAATAGCTACATTTTCTCTCCCCTTCCTATACTGTATGATGTAAACCCAGGCCCATTAGTTTAGCCATTCCCTTTCTTTGGAGGTGTGTATAAAGATTTTGCTGTAGCAAGAACTTTAGGTTCTCATTGTCAGTTCTAATTATGAATTGACTTCCCTCTAAGTAGTGTCTCCATCTTTCAACTGACATCACCACAACCAATAACTCCTCCTCATATATGCTAAGTCCCAAATGTCTAGGGACAAAGCTTGGCTAAGATAAGCCAAAGGCATCCCTTCTTGCATTAACACTGCTCCAACCCTAGTACTACAAGCATCGGTTTCCAGTATGAAGAGCTTATTGAAATCTGGTAATCCCAACATTGGAGCCTTCTTTGCCTTTGGACCCCACTTAAATCTCTCATTTTTCAATAATTCTGTTAAAGGCTAGCTTACGATGCGATAATGTCTCACAAACCACCGTTAACCCTAGAAAACCCCTCAGAGCCTTAATGTTAGCAGGCCTTGGCCATGCCACCATGGCTGCCACCTTTCTTGGGTTTGTGCTTACCCTTGCACTCGAGATGACATCCTCGAGATATTCTACTTGCTCCTGACCAAAGGCACATTTAAACTTCTTAATATACAATTGGTTGGACTTGAGAACGTCAAATGTAGTCCTTAGGTAGTCTAAGTGTTGGCTAAAGGTCTGACTGTATATCAAAATGTCATCAAAGAAAACTAGAATAAATTAGCTTAGGAAAGGTTCAAAGACTTGGTTCATTAGTGATTGAAAAGTGGCTGGGACATTGGTGAGCTCAAATGGCATCACCAAGAATTCATAATGGCTGTGATGGGTTCTGAAGGTAGTTTTGTGAATATCATCAGGATTCATACGGATTTGATGATATCCTGAACGTAGATCTAGTTTAGAAAAGATGGTGGCATTTTTCAGTTCATCAAGTAGATTTTCAATTATAGGGATAGGGAACTTGTCTTTTATGGTCAGGGCATTAAGTTGACGATAGTCAACACAAAAGTGCCATGATCCATCATTTTTCTTGACAAGGAAGATAGGGGATGCAAATGGGATTTGGCTAGGTCTGATTAAGGATTTGTGTAGTATTTCTTTAACCATTCTTTCAATCTCGGTTTTCTGATTGAAAGGGTATCTATAGGATCTAATATTAATTGGTTTTGAATTGGGCTTGAGGTTAATTGAGTGATCCAAAGTTCGTTTAGGTGGTAGGGAATTAGGCTTTACAAATAGGTCCTCATATTCAGCCAAAAACATATTAAGTTGGTGCAAGTAATGTACCTCCCAATTACTTTGATCTGGCATATGGGTGGCCAATTGTAACTCCCCTTCCTTAGTCTCTTCCATTGTCTGGATGGAAAATAGTTGGGCAACTTGAGCCCATTTGTTCTTGAACATCCTCTGGAGTTTGCTTCCTGTAATCATCTTGCAAGTACCTATCTCCTTGCTTTCAGTGAGGGTCAATTTCTTCCCTTCCTTTTTGAAGGTCACTTCCTTCTTGTTGAAATCAAAGCTGATAGGGCTAATAGGGCTCACGTGTTTCATCCAATCTGCACCTAGCACCACATCACAGCCCCCTAACTTAAGCAATCTCTAATCAGCCTAAAATAACTCTCCTTGCATTTTCCAGCAAAACCCTGTGCAAGCGGACTTGCTCAGCACTTTGTTGTCGTTGGCAATTGTGACTATCAATAGTTGGGTTCCCGTGAGTCTACAATGGAGCTTCTTAGTTGTGTTTTCATCCAAGAAATTGTGGGTACTCCCACTATCAATTAGGATCATCGAGCTACTCTCCTGTACCTTACCTTCCGCCTTAATAATCTTGTTGTTGGTTAGCCCTTTGAGGGCATGCAATGAGATTTCCCCATTATCTTCCCCTTCTAACTCCACTACTTCTTCTGTTTCTTCCTCTTCTTCCAACACTCCATCCTACCCTTCCAGCAAGAGCAATTGCCTTTTGCACTGGTGCCTTGGGAAATACCGATCACAACACTTGAAACCCAACCCTGCTTGCCTCCTCTTTTCTATCAACTTTCCATTCTGACTTGTTAAAGGATTAACAGGTACATGAACCATTATTCCCTTCTGTCCAGGATTCACCCTCATCAATTCTCTGCCATACCCCTTACCCGCTGGTACTACAGATCCAATGTTAACACCTTTATTCTGTTGCCTCTGCTTCCTCATTATGGCCTCCACCATAATCTCTTGTAGCCTAGCACTCTTAGTTGCCTGCTCTACTGTTTTTGGGGGTAACATTTTTACCATAGGTCTTAGTTCTTCACTTAACCCACTCATAAAGGTAGAAACAAAATAGGTTCTAGAGAGATGGGGGTTAAGGTGGATCATAATAGATCTTAACTTCTCAAATCGAGCCTGATAAGCCTGCACTCCTCCCTCTTGTTTGAGACGGGGGTTAAGGTGGATCATAATAGATCTTAACTTCTCAAATCGAGCCTGATAAGCCTGCACTCCTCCCTCTTGTTTGAGTTTATTGAACTCCTCTACCACATCCATTATGTTTCTATCTCCAAACCTCTCACATAATTTGTTAGCAAATTCATCTAGTGGACACTCCCACCTCACCTTTGGCCATCCTTGATACTAGGCATCCCCAACATCATTAAGGTAAGCAGCTGCCAAAGCCACTCTGTGTCCCTCCGGTACATTGTACCAACTGAACATACGCTTACACTTTCTCACCCACCATCTGGGATTATTCCCATCAAACAGGGGTATCTCCAATTTAGGCATTGGGAACCCCAACTGATTGGGTATAGTTGGTCCCTCTCGCCTTTGATCCACCTCAGTCTCTTCTTTTCCTATCGAGGCCACCTCAATTCCTGAGGGCCTTGTGTTCACATTCCTTACTCCATGACCGGTGAGGACCGGCTCTGGTCTTTCTCTAGGAGGGAAATTAGGTGATAAGCTTACTTGATTCTGGCGTGTAAACATAACCATGAAACTCTGAAGCTGGTCCCGAATCTGAGTTCCAACTTCCTCTTTGATCCCATCTAACCTCCGCTCCGAATCACCCAAAGAGGTATCCATCTTTTGATCCATCGCCATGATCGCTTCATGGTTTCGATTGAATCCAATTTTTTGTAATTCCACTTGGGCTTGCAGATCAGTAACCGTTGAGTGGAATTAGTGCACTTGTGACTCAAGATTCTTCATTTGAGTCCCTTCCACCATCTCCGATCCTATTGAATTACCATTACCAAGTCATCCTCTGATACTAATTTGTCATATCCTTAGAGATTTGATAGTAATTCTCAAGAATTCTTGTGGAGAATTCTGGAGAATAAGGGAGAACTTGATAGAAAACAGAGAGAAATGAGAGAGAGAGAACAGAAATGAGGTAGAAATTCAGATTTGTTTTGGAATTCAATTTCTGGATACTTCATCACATGGGATTGGGTCCTTGTATAATGGATCCCGCAGCCACTCTTGCCAAAACAAAACTCATTTACATTGTCACCCCTTCTAGAATCAGCTAACAAACTTCCTAACTGCTTGCACGTGTAGGCCTTGCCACTTGCGTTTGTATGTTTCTCCCCTCAAGTATTTAGACCATGACAAATAGTTTAGTCATTGGCCACACCCGTGTCAAAGTAATCAACAGATACCAATGTGTTGGCCAACACACGGGGTTAGCATAACCCTTGCTAACTGGGGTCAGATCAGGTGCCCTAAGGCTAACATTTATTGTTCTTAACTTACTGATTCTATTAGAGGTCCTCCCAAAACATTTAATATAAGCAAAAATCCATGTATTAGTCAACAATACTGACAATTCAATTCATATGAATCAATCAACAGATCTTTGTAATTTCAGTCATCGCAAATAATCCAATGCATTTATAATCATATCTATAGCAATATCCATTAACCATTGAGCAGAATAGAAGGAATATTAATAGGTCTTAACTCGACATTCTAGGCTCTACAATTTTTTTTTTACTAAATAATTTTGCTTATAAGGAATAAAAAGAGTTAAAAATAATTTTTCTTTTTCTTTTTCCAAAATCATTGCAAATTTCAATTGATGCAAAGAGAAATTATTCATGCATGATAATTGATGTGAGGATATTTAAAATTGTTGTCACATTCCTGAGCAGTATTCTTTACTATATATTACCACAATGGTCATCAATATCAGCAAACTGGACAAAACTCCAACACCACCATTAGCCAATATTTTTACATGACCATCATAAAGATGTAAAAGCTAAGTAAAACAATAGTCCATACAGATTTTCAAACACATACATGGAAATTTCTATTATTAATAAAAGTGTAAAACCTAAGTTTTCAAATACAAAAATTCCTTTCCAGCCGTTGTCACTGTTGCATGTGTAAGCAACACCAAACATGAGACTTCATTTTATAACATAATGAAGTGCTTACGAGTATACATATGTAGGTGTTTCAATTTAATGTGGTTCACAAAGCATAATTATCTATCACTTAAATCTGAAAATAACTGGAATATGTATTCTTTTTAAGTGATACAGACTATCACTCAAATCTGAAAAATGATAATAACTGCAACAAATGAACTGCGACAAACATTACCTGCCTACCCAAAATTAAAACAAGACCAGCTGCCCAGAAAACTGAAGCCTCCACAAGCTGCCTAAGACAAATGAATAGAGCTAAAAGCTCAAGAAGGTTAATAATTGATTACAAAAGATAATACCAATTAAAAAAATATCTAATAAAAAAAATGGTGATAAAGCCTTACCTAGAGGCTAAGTTAATCACCAATTGAGGTTGGCTAAATGGGAATGGTTGAGCTTAAATGTTCTTGAAAAGAGAAAAAGAAAAAATAAAAAAAGTCTAAAAAGATCCAAATCAATTTTTAATATTTTTTCTAATTTAAACTTACAATTTACAGAATATGTACAAGATAATATAATAGTAACATTACCTTTCACAATCTGTTCAATTTTCTCAACTTCATCTAGAGATTCTCGGAGGTTAATTGGGGTTTGAGTGGTCTTTAACCAATCTTGGCAACATACAAGAGCCTCCACCATTTTTGGTGATAACATGGATCAATAATGCGCCCTCCTATACTAAAAGCCGACTCTGAAGAAACAGTGAAAAGTGGGGTAGCCAATACACCTTTACATGTAGGGAGAGAATATTATTTTTTGTAGAATTGACCTTCCATGAAGCCAAAATATCAAATTCTTGTTTTCTTTTCTTGGGATTTTCATCACTTTCACTCAAATACCTTGTTAGTTCTAATACATTTCCAAAATAATCATGCTCTTCCAAGTGCCTTTGAAAGTTGAGATTCTAAGAATGAACTATATTCTTCACTCTCACCTATATCCATATTATTGAGAACCTGACTTGGTCCACATGCTCCACTTGATGTGTCATTACTTTGCATGTTGTAATAATCAAACAAGCGACTCAAAGTGGTTTGCACCTTTTCTAGTCTTTCTATGGCTTTTGATTTATCATAAGGGATGTCAAAACAAAACACATACTTCATCTTGTAACAACCATCTAACACAACAGCCACATATAATAGAAAATTGATATTATGAAGATTGTCCCAATACTTATCAAATTTTGACACCATGCAAGTAGCTATGGAACTCAAAATGTAATCTCCTCTTTCAATCGTTTGCACCATCCTACTTTGCAATGCTACCATTTCTTGAACAAATAAATTCGAAGTGACATTGTAAAGAACCTGAAAACTTTAAGGTTGCGTTGCAAAAATCTTTAAAAACTTCATGAAACTAGTTGCTTTTTTCCAATCAAGCTTAGGAGGCCCTATGTACTTACTTCCTCTCCTGCTCCTACTCTCATTCTCCCCCTCCACCTCATCATCATCATGGTCATCAAGTTCACCTCTCTGAAAGTAAAGCAAATATTTTTCATCCTCTTCCTCAAGCCTTTCAAATGGTTTCTAAAATTTTGAGACTGTTCCTACCATCAAATAGGTAGAATTCTATTTTGTTTCAAGCCACAAAAAATTCTTACATTCAAATTTTGACATGTCCTCACATTCTTTGAAAATGGCCACTTTTGATGGAGATGATCTCACATACCTTATGGAATTTTGTATCTTTAGAATGGATTCGTTAACATTTTCAACCCCTCCTTCACAACAAGGTTAATTATGTACGTGCAACATCTTAAATGTAAAAACTTGTGATCAGTGATTGTTCCATTCTATGTTATTGTGTTTATTTTCAAATGTCTAATAGCTGCATTATTAGAACTAGCATCGTCAACTGTAAGAGAAAGAAACTTTTCAATTCCCCAGTTTAGCAAGCATGACTCAACCATCTTACCAATTGTCTCACCCTTGTGATTGAAAACTTGACAAAATTCTATGTTTCTTTTGTTTAATTTCCAATCATTATCAATCCAACGAGCAGTTAAACACATATAATTCAAATTTTGCACAGATGCCCAATTATCAGCGGTAAGACATGCTTGGTGAGATCTGAGGACTTTCTTCAACATCTTTTTCTCTTCATCGAATAATTTCAAACAATCTCCAGAAATAGTGAATTGAGATGGAATCACAAATCTTGGTTCCAGTGCTTGGGATCCTAAACCCTTGTCCCTCTACAAAGTTGAAAGATAACTCATCAATTAGTATGAACTTAACTAACACCTTTCTCAATTCTTCTTGATTAAAACTCACAGATTTAAGTGTACCCCCCCACTCCACTTCTCCTTTTTTAGGCTCAAACACAAGGCTTTTTGATTTTGAGGTTGAACTGTTAAAGGGGATTTCAGACACTGCTCTTTTAGATGGTTCCACATGGCACTTGCCCCATTCTCTTTTGATTTAGCAGCACAAACTTTTTTGCAGTAATTACAGGAAGCTTTAGTTTTATCACTTCACTTTGTAAAATGTTTCCCTACATCACTTTTTTGCCTACCACTCTGGGTCTTTTTCCTTTTTGGAGGACGTTTCTCACCAGTTTTGGGGACAGATATGCCTTCCTCTTCTTGTGACTTTTCCTGCTGAATGGCATCTTCATTGTTATTGTCTATTTGAGATTCCATCTAAAAAAAAACCCTCTAAATTCAGTAATTGTGTTGTCACAATCAAAAAGGGCTCCAAATAAGTAGAGTTTATTGACCTTTTTATAAAGATAAAACTCAAGTTCTTTTACCCCCCTGAAAGAAATTAAGAATTTATTGATAAAGCTAAGACCCAAAAACAAGTGCATCTGAAATACATACACCCAAAACAAGAACATCAGAAAGCCCTGAAACCAACTATCCCCAAACAGAGATCATACCCTGGACATACAAGAATCAGAAAATATCCAACTAAATTAAAACAATCTCATGAAATACCAAGCCACAAAACACATGGATGCTGATATAACCAAGCACGAAGATATATTATGTGGAGCACTGATCAATTCCAGAAAACCATCAAAAAGCCAAGCCACAAAACACAGGTAAAAGATCTAAGATAAAAAACCCTAAATCAATTCCAGAAAACCATCTGATAATATGGCTGTTCCAAAGGAAAAAATCTTAATAGCAAAGGCCTTAATAGGAAGCCCTAATTTTGGTTTGGCGATCAGTTTTAATTGATGCTGAACCAAGCCAGGCATTTTTCCCCTGTTCAAACTGAAATGGACAGTGCTTTTGAAGACACTGTGGCTTGGTGGTTTGGACCAGTTCAGTGCAGGCAGGTTTTTTTTTTTTTGCTTATTTTTTTTCTACTCACCCATTGATGCATACATAATGCTTGGGATACTTGTCTCGATGGCGGTGAGGCATAATTTCAATCTCAACATCCTGCAACAATGGCAATGCTGCTGATAATATAAGATGATCATATAAACAGTGGCAATGCTGATATCTGATAGCAGAGTTTGGTAGGCTAATCAATGTTCTTCTAAATCCTGTTAATGGTGTTTGGCTATAGATTTGAAGGGAAAGAGAAACTTTTTTCGCTCCCATTTGCTGTGTGCTTCCTACCAGTGTTGGATGTGATGTAATTGCATTATCATTGATTCTTCTTAGTTCCCACTTTTACTTGGTCTTTCTGTTTGCTGTGTAGACAATAGAGGTTCAAGTGTTGTCATTCATATCTTTACCTTTGGTATTGAACTGATTTGGTATTTCCCTCTTTACAAGGCAAAGCTGGGATGACTGCAAATGTTTGTTCAGAGTTTACAATTGAGTGGTGAATCACAATCTTGTCATTGATTTTATCATAATTAGTTTCCTGGCTGTGATTTTTATATGTGCTTTTAGCTTCCAGTTGATATGATTTCTCTCCCTTTAGGATGCTTCAAATTCATTCTTAGTAATTGCATATCTGATAAACTGCTACTTGAATTGAAGCTTTTTCCTGTTTTTGTCTTTTCTTCCCTAATAGCCAAGAGGCTGCCTAGAGCTCAGCCTCCTCAAAATCCAGCAGGGATGGTTCTTGTGGATAGACCAACAGAAGGATCCAGAGCTGCATCATGCTGTGCCTAAGTCTTGTCCGTAATCTTCTTTTACCTATACTTCATTTTCCTTTTAAGGTAATATTAAATTTCTCCTTAGCATTATTTTTGCCACATATCATGCTATATTTATATGGTTTTAAATTTATTTTTTAATTCATGTATTAAACAGAAACCATTTTCACCCAGTAGAATCATGTGATGTAAAAAAAAAATGCTACTGGATCCCAAAGTTGACTTACTAGCAAATATCTCCTTCTGATGAAAAATCAATCATGGAAGTTGTAAAACATGTGTCCAGCAGGTCTTCAACATACATTTCTCTGAATTGATGAATGATCTCGCAATTTGTTTCTAAATTCAAAATTTATCTAATGTTCTTCACCGAGCGTGGTGCATTATGCCTGTATCTGCATAACATTAGTGCTATTGCTGATTGCTTTTCTGGTTTATTTTTCTGAATCACAAACAAGCAATCCTTTGTTTTCTTCTTCCTTTCTTCCCTTTTTAATCTTTTGGGAAGATGGAGTGGGATGAGAGGGGCTGGGTTTGTTGGGGTAGGATGAAGATGATATTCGTATGATTTGCTTATTATCTCCTCTTGGCTGCTGAATATATCCAGAGCAATTGGTTAAGTGAATTCTTGACTTCCTCTGGTAGTCTCTACCGTTACCACTGAAAGTAATTGGTAATGCTACTTGCAATTGTAGTTATCCAAATGTACTATACTTAACTGTGTGTTCCTCTCAGGAATTTGTTAGTGCACCTTCACCCAATAAATAATAAATTATACCCTGATTTGACCCCACTGCTGTGATTTTGCATCCTTTGCAACTTTGATCTGTCATGGACCATTCAATTGTTGGATTGCAACAGTTTGGATGCAAATGTACATTATCACATGATTGGTCCACCAGTCACCACCTTGGGTGCATTACACAATTGATCTCCTCTTTAGAGAAGAGTTTCATTAAGATGATTAAACAGTTGATGCTTCATTCCTCTCACACTTAAGAGATCATAATGTGTCAAGTCCACTACTTATCCCTCCAAAAGTTGATGGAAAGTGTTGTGCCATTAGTTCAATCATGTGTTTTTTATGTTATACCTTCTATTTTATTTATTATTGAAATTTAGTTTTAAAAGCCAATTACTATAAATAGTATTTATGTTACCTCTTTCATCCTCTATACTTATTCCTTTCTTCTGTAGGAGTTCCTATCCAGTTTTTTATATGTAGAAAACTAGTGGGAGGGTAGCTAATGTCACTAATTTTATATTTAGTGTTCTGTGGGTTTTTCGAAAATCTACTTTCTTAAGGGCCATTCAACAGTGCTTCCAGTCGTCTTTTTTTTTTTTTTTTTTCTTTTCCATTTTTTGATTTTTACTTTTTAAAGAACACTGATACTGATATATGTGCCAACAAAGTGCATTGAGTTCCTTCACAGAGAGGGAAGAGTTTCCTTTTCACCTCCTTTTGAAAAGAAGAGAAAAGGGGGGGGGGGGGGGGGCGCCAATCTCCCCTCTCAGCAAAGGCACTCAGTGCATTTTGTCAGACCATAAATCATCATCCTAATCTAAAATAAAAACTAAAGCTAGTGTTTCATACAAGTCTTCACTAAAATTTCCCTAATGTAAAAAGTTTTCATTTTTTTAATGTTTTTCTTTTCCTTTCTTCTTCATCTTCCAATACTGCGGCCTATGGTGAACCTAGATCAGCTTCTAGGTTCTCTCTAGAACTCAAGACGGACTGTTTTTAGATGTAGGTTCATTGTGATCCCATATAGGTTTTCTTGAATCTAGATTAACACACACAAAGAAGAATTGCATAAGAAGGGCTCATAGTTACTATTGGGGTCAGTGAAGTGGGGTAGCCAGGGGAGGGTGAAGGAAGGATGAAGAAACAGAGTTTGGTGTGGGGAACTTGAGGCAGAAAATGAAATGAAATGAGAATGGAAAAAAAAAAAAATAATGCACAGTTGTGGGCGTGTTCATCTTTTCCAAGAACTTAATAGAATTATTTATGTTATTATAAAACGAAAATGGATAACAAAACATCATTTCTTTTTTCCGTTTTCAAAATTTTGGAAAAAAAAAATTGAAAATGGAAGTCGAAGCAAATGGGCCCAGTAGTGATTTTGTCTCTTTTGTCCTTTCCGTCATCCTGTTATATGCTTTGCTCGGTGGGTTTTGAATGTTTAAAGTGTTTCTTTTTTCTGGATTTTAATGCCTGCAGGATTATGTGCTGCGCTGGATATTGTATTTGTGCAGGATTACGCAGTCCACCATTACTGTACAAACTCATGACAACCATTGTTAAGCCCTGTAAATGTGTAGCAGTCGTATAATGTTGAAGGAATTGAGTGGTTTAACATAAAGAATAAACAACAGTGATACCCATCCTCATCCATGGTTGCTTTAGAGCATGTTTTACCCTATATTTACTTAAACAATAGGTTAGTTTGTTTCTGATGTGAAAGTCGTATAATTAACTAACAATCCAAATTTCTCAAAGTGGTGGCACGATGTGTATAGCGCCATCTGATTGTGATATGTCTAAGGGATGTTGATTAATGTCAGGCCAAAGAAAGAATGTAGACGGGATAATGCAGTGGCCACTGAGCTATATAGCTGTGGTTGAAGTAATATCTATTATTGCACCAAAAGAGAAGTAGACAAGAAATTCAATTGACATGGACTGGACTGGACTGGGCTGGACTTGTGGATGATGGGTTGCCATAGCTTTTTGGTAGGCCATCGTGTGCCCCAAATTTATTCATTGCCCTTTTCAATCGTATCAAACAAGATTCTGTTAGCAGCAGAGTACTATTATTGTTTGGTGGCAACAGATAATTGGCTTGCTATGGTTTCTTTGTTGAGTTATTGGGCTTGTTTGGCTGTTTCTGTCTTTATTCTTATTTTGTCATTATTATTTGAACTCCCTTTTTGACTTCTCCTGTTCTAGGGTTTATTTTTGTTTTCCCCATACATTGAGTGTTCACATGGCATTGGTATTGTTAATTCTCTTTTACTACAATATATTCTTTTGGAGTCATGCCTTGGTTAGAGATGGATAGAGAATAGAAATCTCAAATTTATGTAGCTAAGCTATTTATTGGAATTAAAACTTATACTTGTTTTTTTATTTTTTTCCCCCAAATTATTGTGTTATTTGGGTGAAGGTAAGCCCGATGCATAACTTCTTTCACCTTAATGACAGTTTTTATTTTCTATATTTGAGAAAATTATTTCTATATAAATTTATAGTTATTAACATTATATATATATACTCTTTCGAATTTATATGGGTTAGATTTGTTTCTAAAACTTTGATGCAAGGGGAGAGCATACAATACTTCACAACAATGAGATGTGATTAAGGGATTCAAACTCATATGGCAAAAAATATAATTTTAAATGTAGCTCTAAGTTGGAAAATAAGGTTTGTAAGAATAGATTCAATAGGTGAAGTTTATAGTTAAAAAAAAAAAAAAGACTTGGAAATTTTTAAATATAATATAAGATATAATAACTTTAAATAAGATATATATTTACATATATAAAGCAAGTAAAGATGACTGGCCATCAAAATTTTATGTAATTGATTCCATGTAATAGGAATAATGTTCGTTATGTATAATGCTCATAATAAAATTTAAATTAAACCAATGCTAAAGTTACAGCCTTTGTATCCCTAATTCAATTGAATGGGATCGATTTGCCTCTTTCTCAGTTGATCTCACTTTTGATGTGTTAGGCCATCCCTCTTTCCCTGTTCCCATGTTTCGGCTTTTCTGAGTCTGAGCTTTCCATTGGAAGAGGACTAATGGGGTTTTGTTGGTGCTACAGCCACGGGGTTTCGTCGCTGAAGCTTCATCCTTTCTACTTTTTGCTGTGTCTATGCCGTCGGCTTTGTGTTCAGTGCTCAAGTTTGGTTGGTTATGAAAAAGGTGTAAAGATTGAGGCTTAAGCTACAGGTGACGTACGCAACACACTATTTTTTTTTTTTTGCAATTAAATGAGTCTGCCAATGAAACTTGGATGTCGGTTTAGGGATTGATTTATGGAAGCTTAGATAGCAAATGTACAAGTTGTGATCATATTCTGTCATCAGAGCTTCCCTCTACAGCTTCAACCATTATTTTAGTTCTTTAGAAAGAAAGCAAGTTTAGCGCAAACCAAGAGACAAGATATAGCAAGTAGATAGGAAGGGAGCCTGTCGAGCTAGATCAAGATGAATGGCTGTAGTGCTCCTTTTAATTAAAGCTCAAAACCCACAGCAAAGAATTTTATAAGATTGTCCCTCTTTTAAGGTAAATCAAAAGAGATTACGAGTTGACTTGAGAGATTTTAGCAAATTAGAAAGATCCGCAAGATTGGTTAAATGTAAGATATAATTAATGATTAAGGTGGCACATTAACTTTATTATACTCCATTATCGGGGGCATATTTATATTAGGTTTTGGAGTTTATGATTTCCTTAAATTTTTGAAAATTCCTTTTAGTAGTATATATTAAAAGTAAAAAAAAAAAGTAAATAAAATCTTACTATTATTGATTCCCCTTAAACTAAAAGTCAAAATTTTATAAATTTGAAAAAATTAAACACTTAATTAGTCTATTATTTTTAAGACATAATTATATTAGCCCAAAGGTTATTAATTAGCTAATCATCTCATCTGCATCAACTCCAAGTCTCCAAAATGTGTATGTATATTATATATATATGTTATGGACAAGTTTGTAATAATTAAATTTTGCTTGGTGGCTTGAACATCAGCACAATGGGTAAATAAATAAATAAAAAAAAAAAAAATAGAAAAATCAATGTGATGATTGAGGAGTTGGTAAAGGTGGTAAGTTTGTGCATGATCATGATCACCCGTCACCCCTTACTTTTAGTATGAAGTTGTTAAGATTATACCCATTTGCTTTAAACAAGAGTAGCTACAAAACCATCACATACCATTTTTGTTTTTTCCCCTCCTCACAACAAGTCAAACTCAATGCACCAAAATGTATAAACTTGGCAACTTATAGTATGTATCATCATATCTTATTATCATCAAAATTACTAATTCTATTACATCACGGTCATATAAGATTTTATTTTTAATTATTTTTATTTATTACGATAATAGGGTTTTCATTTTTTATGTCTACTTATTCTAATTTCGTAACGTCAACCTTAGTTGTCCTACCAAGACCATATCTAAAAGTTGTGGACAAAATAATGAGTGACATAAAGACATCTGGGTTGAGGTACAGCCCACTATGGATTATTGGATTGTGGTATCCCTCACACTAAATTACTAGGGAAAGAGGTACAGTACGTCAGTCTTCTTAATTACCAAATTAACAAATTAAGACCCAATCATCTATTGAAAACGCCATTAATAAGTTCTAATGATCTCATACCCAGAAAGGCCTTTGTATTTTTGATGTTTATCCAACATATATATATATATATACATATCCTATGTCCCATATGTTTCTAAAGACAAACTTTCATGAAATAATTAGAATCTTTTTGTTGCTTAGTTGAATGAATTATAAATTTACGCGTTACTTTCACCATTTTGTCATGGGCAGTTGGACTGGTCAATTAGATATTAACTATATGGTTGCTTCCTATAGTTATGTTGGATAGGGAATATAAAATGAAGAGTCTCGTGATAATGCAAGTTAAGATAGTCACTTGTGGTCTAAGTAATTGATTATTATTTTTTTATGAAAGTTATTTTTGAAATAAAATATTATGATTATGTTAAACTTTTGTGTTGAAGTTGTTGTGGTTTAGACATTAATAAAATTTATTTGTCAAGGGGAATCGTTTTCAAGTTTTAAGAATTCTGTAGAAATGAAATCGTGAGAGAGGCGCATGATATTTTTTATGCAAATATTTTAATGCTTATGTCAAGTTATTGGAGATTACATAAAGAAATGCAAAACTCTTAAACTAATAAAATGTTACTTACCTCTTTTATGAAATGAGGACTCATCAATTTATAATTGAGTTAGGGAATTTATAATAATCATCTATGATATTTTAAATTGGACTAGAATTTGAATTGTGATATAACATCCTTATTCTTTAAACAATTCACAAAAGAAATTCCTTGTGGGAGGGTCTTCTGGAGACCTTTTCTACAAGAGAAGCTGGAAGGGTTTGATTAATCATCTGATAGTCTAACAACAGATATGGGGATAAGACCAATAACTCCTACGATCCCAATTGAATTACATCCAGCCTTCGATCGTCATTAGCTTATTCAATGGGAATTTCTCAAGTGAGATTCATATTGTTTTTTCTTATGACCTTTCTAGTTAGCGCTCCTTATCCTACTCCTAGGATTCAAGTACTAGACCCTCTATTGAAAGCAATTCCTTACTCCAAGTCGAAAAATGACAAAAGCAATTCAGTCAATGAATCTTTCTAAAGGCTTGGTATCAGTGCATTAGCGCTTTAGTCTTCTATTCCAGGCAAGCAAGCCAGGGAAGCAATGCCCTCTTGGACCTGGAGTTCCTTCTCCCCCTAAACTTTCGAAGATGAAGGTTTGGATCTTTCAATCTTATGTCGTGAGGAATGTGACCTATGTTAGGTCCATAAGATACCACAACTTTTGGTGTTCTACGATTCACCTCTGAATAATGAGTAGGTAGTTCGATCCTTTTGATTTTTCTCTTCATAGTAAACTGATGGGGGGATGCGGAAAAAAATGTGGAATTATTATATAAAGAAAAGTTGTAAACTATAGGACTTCTTGTTCGAGTAGGAAGATTTCAGTTTTTCTCGTTCTTTCTCTTTGATAAGAATAAGGATTTGAAATGATACAAATTCCTCTTCATTCTGTTGTGCTCAGCGAAGAAACTGCCTAAGCATACTTTTTCGAATCCAAACTTCTTTGTTCTTTCTAAGTCTTCTTCTTGCATAGAAGAACACAACTGTTGCAAAAATCGGGATTTTAGTAGTAGGCGGCAACCCCTCAACGTTTTGAGTAGATAAAACCATTATGTTTTGGTTCTTCTCCACATACTTACCGGGTGATGGGTCCCCTAGACCCTTTTGTGGCTTTTTTTTTTCTTGGGGAGGGGGCTTTTATTAATTATTTTCTAATTTTTTAACTTATTTTTATGAGCCTTGTATGAGTAATAACTATATTATCTATCATGTAATTAAATTTTGATAGTCATTTATTAGAAACACTTATATAAGTACAAATTTTCCTCAAAATTAGGTACTGTGTTAGGAGAGATAATCCAAGAAATATGGTGAATCCAGGAGGATATGGTGCATGGCGGATCTAGGGGGCTAGATTGGAGTTTAGCTCATATCAACCTCAGCCACCCAGACATCAATATATATAGGAAGAATGATGCTCGTGCTAGTTTCAGCCACCTCAACCCTCTATCCATCCCACGTAGACCACTACCCACTTGCTCTCTGGATCCGCCCCTAATAGGACGAGTATGTATGCATGTTTATAAGCAAGGAAATTAGAAAACCAACAAAGTGATGGAAACAAACTAAACCAAACGACCAAACAGTCATATTCCTTGAGGAAGTCAATAGTCGATTCAACTGTAGTTTAGGATTTTCAGATAACTGACAAGTCAATTTAGTGGCAGTTTGTTGTAACATAAAACCAACTCCAACTAATTCCACCACTTAATTTTACTTTTATTCTCTTATTTTCTCTTCTTTTCTTTTATTATAAGAATTAAGATAGAGAGGTAGAGTTCCACATCTCCAATTTACTTGCAGATCGAGTGAATAAGGATAGAGAGACTTTGAGTTTTTGATGTGATATTATCTAAATTACTAAATTACCCCCTGCACACTAGCCATTCTTACTCGCCATGTGGATTGTCCAAGAGACTGGCATGTGGCAAGTCCACAATGCGAAGTGGGGAATAGTCTTCTATGACCAGTTAAAGGACACTTGGCGACAATTGCAGAGCAATCCGGAATGGAGTCCGAAAAATTCGAACCGGACCATGCGACTCGTTCCAACTTGACCAAGGTCTCTGAGAGCAGTACTCGACCATCTCGGACTTTATCTTGAGTACCCTATAATGGTCTAGACTATAAAAAGCAGGGGCCCTCGCTAGGTATAAAAAAAGACTCCAGCTTTTGCATCTTTTGCTACCTTCATTTATTCTACTGACTTAAGCGTCGGAGTCTACCTCGGGAGATCCTAGCCTCGTTGCTTCGTTGTCTTGCAGGCTACATTCCCGAGGCCAGACTTAGCCAAGTCTAAAGCTTCCACTCTCGAGGTCCATTTGTTGAGGCGACACGTGGTGGTCGGTCTCAAAGATCATCATCATTTGGCGCACACCGTGGGGCCAACGTCTAGACTCGCCAACCTCTTCTTTCCCTACCTCATGCTTCGGACTTCCCCTCCTCAACTAGGACCTTGGTCTTTCTCACCTCCAACCAAGTGCCAATGGTTTTTTCTCCTTGCCATAACTCGTTGCATGGCTCCCCGAAAAGACGTGATATATAGCCAGGCTGGCATCAATCTAGAGGCCTTGACGCAGGGAAAGGATCCGCCACCTTCAACCAATCCAATGCTAGAAGACCGACACGCCAGGTTGGAAAATCAAGTCCAACACCTAACCGAGTTATTGACCGATTATCTACACCAAAATGGACAACGCCGCCTTTAGGTGCCTTATCATCGAAAGGAGCATCAATCATCTCCTCCTACTTGGAAGCTTCGTCCATCCCACCAGTTAGACCAAGAAATCCATCCCTCTGAGGCGGCAGGATCCATTTCTTCCTCCTCGCGGGAATAAGGGACCTCGTAGGATAAACGATTGCATTTTTTGGAGTGACAGGTCTAGGAACTCAAGAAGGGAAATGAAGAGCTACCCTACTTTAGTTCTAACCAACCCCTGAGTAAGAACATCATGGTAGAGGTTCCTCTGGAGATATTTTGTATCCTATCCATCAAGCTTTACGACAGAAACACATACCCATATGATCATGTCGAGCTTTTCTCCTTTCACATACTGGTGCAGTCGGGGTCAGACGCGATGTGGTTCTGAGCCTTTTCGGCTACTTTAGGAGGTCATGCCCAAACATGGTACTCTTTCCTTCCCCATCGTTCCATCAATAGCTGGGGAGAGTTAAAAACATGTTTCCTAACCCATTATGCTTCATTGAAGCATCACCGGAAGTCTTTTATGGCTTTGGTTAACGTCAAGCAAAACCAATGTAAGTCCCTAAGGGATTTTGTGACCAGGTTTAATGAGGAGGGTTTGAACATCAACGAGTATGATCAGCGGATTGCAATGGTGGCCCTCCAAAATGGCTTGAGGGTTAGGCCATTCGCTCAGTTCTTGGCCAATACTCTACCTTGTAGCTTCATAGAAGTCCTTACCTAGGCTAACAAGTACATCAACTCTGAAGAAATAATGAAGGTCAAGTGGGCTGAGTAGCTCGACAAGAAGGAGAGAGAGAAGGAAAAGTAAAATCCAGTGGTAGAACAAAAGATTGAATATCGCTCGTCTCGAACCCAATATTGCCTAGGTTTTGAGGGTGCTTGTAGAAGCTTGGTGAGTTATACACCCCTTAATGCAACTCGAGTAGAAATTCTCCTGACATTAGAGGATAAGGATTATCTACAACATCCTTCTTTACTAAAGTCTTAGCCCAATACTCGAAGCAAAAAGAGATATTGCCGATTCCATTGGGACCACAACCATGATATAGAAGATTGCATCTAGTTAAAAGAAGAGACTCAGGAGCTTATCAACCGAGGCTACCTTCGTGATTTCATTGGTTGAGGAGGCGTGAGCTCAAGCAAGGTAAAGTCCAAGCTGGAGAATAGGAGAAGGTCTCTTACTCGTCATCGCTTCTAAGAGCGAACTCAAACACTGCCCTGGAGAGAGGGAAAACAGCCTGCGGAGGAGTTGGGACAGAAGTTCATTTTGTACACGTTGGTAATGAGAATGATTCCCGGGCCTCAAGATAATTGGTTGGGGCTCCAAAATAGGCTGGACTCCACCACTCCCAATAATGCAGTAAAGGATGAAGTGATCATCACTTTCTCTAAGGAGAATCTTTCGAGCTATCCCAACTACTCAGACCCTCTGGTGATCACTGCTCAGGTAGGAGAGTGGGAGATGAGGCGAATCCTAGTGGACCCTAGAAGCTCTTCGGAGATTCTCTACAAAAGGGCGTTCTTGGGAATGAGATTTATGCTCGATCAGTTAAGGCCAGTTCAAGTTCCATTGGTAGGTTTTGATGGAGTGGCAATACATTCAGAGGGGCTGATTCGGTTGCCCCTGACGATCGGTAATGGCTCTTGCAAATCGCAGGTGACGCTGAACTTCTTATTCGCTGATGTACCCTTAGCATACAATATGATCTTCGAAAGGTCTATGCTTAGTGCTCTAAGGGTGGTACTAAGCACGTATCACATGGCGTTGAAATTCCCTACTCCAGGCAGGATTGGCGAGGTAAGAGGAGACCAACGGCAGGCTAGGGAATGCTACGTGGCCTCTTTGAATGCTATTATTACCAAGGGCTCAAAGTTAGAGTCAAGATCGAATTAGGATGATTTTCCTCAATCAGAGCTGGATGGAGCTGAAACAGGCAAGAGCCCCTAGTATGGGAGTAGAGTAAAAGCCAATGAGGTGGGCGAGACAGAGTTCTAGTGCCCCTCATGGTGTGGTCACTAGTTTCATCTTGGAGGGTCCAGAAGAGCCAAGGACCTCAGAGCCAATGGACGAGCTTGAGGAAGTTCCGTTGGGGGAAAAGCTTGATCAAAGAGTGTGGATCAGTTCTAAGTTACAAGAGTTGTTGCGATCTGAAGTCCTATCACTCCTGTGATGGTATCATGATGTGTTTACATGGTCTACACTAGATATGCCTGGGATAGACCCAGCAATCATGACCCATCGTTTGGGACTCTACCCGGATTGCATGCCGGTAAGGCAGAGGAAGATGAAGTTTGCCCTGGAGCGGGCTAAAGTTATAGAGGCTAAGGTGGGAAAACTTATCAAGGCCAATCACATCCGGGAGGTTGACTACCCAAAGTGGCTACCTAACGTTATTCTTGTCTCAAAGGGGTCAAGAAAATGGAGACTCTGTATTGATTTTAAGGATCTTAATAAAGCCTGCCTGAATGATAGTTGCCCTTTGCCTAAAATTGATGTGTTAATTGATGAAACATCGGGATGTCAGTTAATGAGTTTCTTGGATGCATTCCAAGGGTACCACCAAATTCCTCTGTACCTTAACAACCAGGAAAAGACCGCTTTCATCATAGACAAGACCACTTTTTGTTACCAAGTTATATCTTTTGTTACCGCTTTCATTATCGTCTTGTCTAGTCAGCCTTTAAGGCATGTGTTGGGAAAGCCAGACTTGTCTGGGAGGATGCTCAAATAGGTAGTAGAGCTAAACGCTTTTGACATCGACTATCACCCCCGACCAACCATATATCAAGGCACAAGCTTTGGCAGACTTCATAGTTGAAGGCATTTTACTCGATGGCCAGGCTTGACCGTATGCCCTTCACTTCAAGTTCAATGCCTCTAACAATGAGACTGAGTACGAGGCGCAGATGAGAGTCAGGGATCTGGACGTATATTCTGACTCTAATTTGATTGTACAACAAGTAGTAGGAGAGTTCAAGGCCCGAGAAAAAGCTATGGCCTAGTACTTGGAGATGGCCAAGGATCTTATGGTGCATTTTTGGGTGGTGAAAATCAACCATGTCTCTTGAGCATAGAATGTCATGGTAGATGCTCTCTCAAGGATAATTGCTTCTTCTTTCCTAGGAATTCGCGAGCTGTCTACATGGACTCATTGCCCCAGATGAGCATAGAGACAGAGGCATAATAGCTTTGGTTAGATAGAGAAGAAAGTTGGATGGATCTTATCATAGCACATCTAACTAAGGGATGGCTACCTAAGGAGGAACAAGAGAGCCAGAAACTTAAGTGCTAGGTTACCAAGTTCTTACTGGTTGGCCCGAACCTCTACAAGAAATCCTTCACCCAGCTGCTGCTGAAGTGTGTTGGACCCATCGAGGCCGACTACATCCTGAGAGAGATCCACAAGGGAATTTGTGGTAGTCATATTAAAGCTCGGTCTCTTTCTCAAAAAGCACTTCGGCAAGGGTATTACTGGCCGGTGATGATGAGCGATGTTGTGCAGCTGGTCCAAACTTGTGAAAGATGCTAAAGGACTTTAAACTTGGTTTACACCCGGTGGCTAAACTTACCCACCTGGCGTCGCTTTGTCCATTCGTCTGGCGAGGAGTCAATATTCTCGGACCCTTCCCACTAGCAACCAGACAGAATAGATACTTGATAGCAACCATTGACTACTTTACTAAATGGGTGGAGGTCGAGCCTGTAGCGACTATCACTGGCCGGAGGGTAAAACAATTCCTCTGGAAATGCATTGTTTGTCGATTCGATATTTTCAGGTGCTAATAACGAATAATGACACCCAATTCGAGGACTGGTCGATGTAGGAATGGTGTCGTGAGTTGGGGATTAGGCAACATTTTCCCTTGGTGGCCCATTCTCAAGCTAATGGGCAGGTAGAGCTGACAAACATGACCATTCTTCAGGGACTCCGAGCTCAGGTTAAGAAAGAAGATGGCCGATTGGTAGATGAGCTCCCAAGCATACTATGGTCCTATTGAACCACACCACGAATAGCTACATGAGAATCCCCTTTTACACTGTACTATAGCTCGGAGGCTCTTATTCCTATCAAGATAGGGGTGACTAGCTACCGAGTGGAGCATTTCGATCCTGAGGTGAACGAGCATGGTCTAAGGTGCAACTTGGACCTGATGGATGAATTCTGTGATCTGGCGGTGATTCGACAAATTGTGTATAACCAGCACATTGCTAGGTACTATAATCAACGAGTGCACATCAGAAGCTTCTTGCTAGGAGATCTTGTGCTGCGACGGTTAGACGTGAGTCATCATTGGGATGCGAATAAGTTAACCCCAAATTAGGAAAGACCATACCGAGTGGTGGAACCCCTAAGTCTGGGGGCATATCGACTAGAAGATATGGAGGGCAAGCCCTTGAAACATACCTGGAATGTGCAAAACTTGAAGAAATTTTATCAATAAGAAAGAGAATGCCCCGAGCTTTTTTGTACTCTTTTTATGACTAATAGCAAGACTTCGTATCATAAAGGATTCTCTCTGTTCAATAATAATCTCACAAAGGTCAACAATTAGTCAAAAAAAATTCAAGGGTCAAGAGGCTTAGGCTGTCCCCAAGTCGAATGAAGACTAATGACCAGAAAAAACTCAAAGCCTAACAACCTTCTTCCTTGAGGGAGTGGCTAAAATCCAAGGGTTAAGAGCCTTAGGCTGTCCCCAAGTTGAAGGTGGACTAATGGCCCAAATCGAAGGTGGACTAATGGCCGAAAAAATCTCAGAGCCCAACACCCTCCTCCGTAAGGGAGTGGCTAAAATCCAAGGTTCAAGAGCCTTAGGCCGTCCACTTTAATCTGTCAACTAAAGGAGGACTAAGGGCCAGATTAATCCCCTTCTGCTGTGCAAAGGTTCAGGGTTCAACTAGTCTTAGCTCATATATTTTCAATCAAGAATTGAAGAGCCAAAGTAGAATAGCATTATATAAAAGCGAGTAGTCCAATACATGACGTCGGAAAAAGCACAAAAAGTTCTTGCTAGAAAATGAGGAAGAAAACTCAAGTATCAGGAGAAGCATTTTCGTCGTTTGCCATCTCCGAGTCCTCCAGCTCGATCACAATTTTTTCAAAGAATCGAACATTGGACATGTTTAAGTCTGGATGAGCTCGTAAAACCTTGGTATCATGGGATTGGAATCCCTTCTTCCAAGCCTCCAACAGGTTCTGCTGGATGAACTCCACCTCAAGAAGTTTGGCGGGCTTGGCATACTTGCGTTCATACTTACGATTGAGGGAGTTTGCCCGAGATAGCTCATCCTCGAGCTCTTGGATTTGTTGGTCCAAAGACTGTCGCTCGAAGGTCAACTCCTCCAGGTCCTTCCTTTGACTCTCTACTAACTCGCCCATCTCGTGCAATTGGGTGTCTAATTCAAAGGTCTTCTTAGAAGTATGGGCAAAACGTTTAGAGAAGTTTGAGATAAGCGTGACCACTTGCAACAAGCGAGGTGAGTAAGGGCAGCATAGTTGAGCCTAGAAGATAAAACCAATAAGGTAAAAAGGGTTACCTAGGCTAGATGCTTACACAAGGTGGCCTCTACTACCTCCGAGGAATGTTCATCCAATACTTGACGGTCTGCAGGAGTTGCGAAGTGGTGAATCATTCGTCTTGCTACCTGGGTGTTTTGACTGAGATCGTTTTCCCTCACTTCTCAGTTAGGAATGTGGTCTAGGTAGTTTGGGAGAGAATCGGATGCTTGAGTCAGTTATCTCGGGAGTTGAGAAGTCTTCTTCCTCCTGGAAAGATGGCTAGACTTCCTCTTCTCGACGGGAGAGGGGTCTAGGGCAGCTTTCCTCTTCTTAGGGGCAATGACACCCTCACACTCCGTAGGCATCTACTTATTCTTTCCCCAGATGAAGGTCGTGCTCACCATTTCAGCTGCAAAAACACAAGAAAAATGTTAGTAGCAAGGAAAACAACAAATAGAAGGTGCAAAAATAATGGAAGAAGAGACTACCTAGAGTAACATCAGGCTTAGAGCATGCATGAGTTAATAGAGCTCCCAAGTACAAGGTACGGTCACATATCAATGCCTAAGTGCTGATAGAGTTCAACATCCTCAAAATTCGAATGTTACAAAACTCATCATGCGAGACCTCAAGATTGTGGATCTTTGAGGGCTAGAAAACCCACTCAACTAACACCTTGAAACTGACATCCATGTCTTTCAGGGCAATAAAGAAAAACCTACTCTTCCATCATTTTATTGAGGAAGGATTATTAACGATGAACTAACGTTGGTTCAGGGTAAAGAAAACGAACCGAGGTTCGGTCTTGCTGGCAAGGACTACCTTAAACATTCTAAAAAAGAGTTGAGCATCAGGCTAGATATTTCGAGCTCAGCAATAGAGAATGAAGGTAACAATACACCTCTAACCACTGGGAGTCAACTAAGAAAGATATAACGTCACAACAGAGAACACCTCGATTACAGGAGCTGCAAGGAGAAACCTAAAACCAGCGGCAAGGGTTTGCTCATACACGATGATATAGCCATGGGTGGCCTGGTGGGATTTCAAATCCATAGGTTCTCTATACTAATAATCATCGAGAATGAGGTGGTATTTCTTAAAGAGAAGAATCAACTCTTTCTCGATTATAGTGGAATGGTCGATAGTAAGATCCTTATGCAAGTTCTCTAAGTTGGGATCACTACTTAGATGAGACTTTGAGGAAAGATGAGGGGAAGCTTCTTTACGCTTCCTAAGCTTTTTGGGCTTGAAAAGGGGGATGTGGGAGGGACTGAATAATTCTAGATTCAATTCCTCACTGCAGAGGCTAGTACTCGAGGTTTCTAAGCCTGAAGAGGAAGAAAAAAAAGAAGACATGCTAAAATGAATAAGATTAACCATGAAGGAAGAACTGACTGGGAAAAAGAGGATAGAAGCCAAGAAAGGAAAACCAAGGCTGGGCACGAGCTAAAAGGAGCTCAACAAAAGCAACCTAGTTTGAGAAATCTCAACCACGCCTGCAACAAAAACAATAGGAAACAGGTTAGTCAAACTAAAGTTTTAGCCAGACACAAAAAAAAAAGTAAAAGCTTCATAGGGGATCAGCCCAGCCGAGGTCGGGCAGGGCCAAGGTCAACCAAGACTGATCTCAACCCCAGCCAAAGCTGAGATTAGCCAAGAAGAGATGACCCTAAAAAAAAAAAGAGAATGAAGGGAGGGAAAGGAAGAAGTAAAAGAGAAAAGATGGAGAAAAGCTAACCTTAAAAGTTAGAAGCTTAGCTACCAAATGAAGTGATAATTGAAGGGTGGGGTCTTAGACCATCTGTAACCACATTTCTTATCTCAATCCCTATTATATTATAAATAATTTACTCCCTATTCTGATTTTGCCTAAAAAACTATGCGTGCTCCAACCATACTCCCTATTCCACTCTTTATCTCACTTATTTATTTATAAATTTCAATTTTATTTATTTTATCTCACTTATAATTTTTATTACTATAAAATTTATTAATTATTTTATACTTTAATAAATACTCTTATTGTGATGTAATAAATATTATTTTAAATACAATATTAAATAATCTAATTAAGTAATTTAGACATCCATTAAAATTGTGCAATACACATATACATAAAATACACAAAATAATAAAATACACCACACAAAATTTAAGCATTATTCTAGTCGACCAAACACATCATAATTTAAAATCAAGTAAGAGAAGAAACAATTAAGAATTATTCAAGATATTCTTAATATTAGAAACTAAATAAATAAAACAAAAGTAATAAAAAACAATTTATATAACTCACTATATAAATAATACAATTACACAAACCCACAAATCCACCCACAAATCCAAACCCACAATCAGAAGAGGAGGAAGCGTCGTCGTCGTCTCTGTTGGAGGAGGAAACGCCACCGCCGTTGTCGTTGCTGAAGGAGGGAAGTGTCGTCGTTGGTATGCGAGTCTAGTGGCCTGCTCTTTCATCTCTGTCAATGCCACGCCTTCTTCTCTGCACACCGCTACTGCTCATTCTTCTTCACGCGCTGCCGTTGCTACTCCTCACCATCGCTGGCTCTGGTTTTATCCGCTGCTGCTGCATTTCTTCAAATGAACACAGAACCATTGAGCTTGCCAAATAGAGCCATTGAGAAATATAGGGAGCCATTTCAAGCTCCACAAAAAATTGAGGAGTGATTTGACAGGTAGGGAGTAGCGTTGAAGTAAAAATTTTGAGAAATCATCTCTAAATTTTGACTTAGGGATGATGCTGGCTCTACGTTGGAGATGGCTTTAGGCTTATATAGAGGGACCCAAGCCCTCCAACCAAACACCCCTTGTAATTCTAATGTAATAAATGATACTATTAAGTATGAGATTCACATTGAACATGCTCCTGAACACCTCGGGGAAGTCCATACTTAAATGATTTAAAAAATTAGGCTACTCCTCAACCCAATATGATTCTCAGCTCAGCTCAAAGAGTGGGGGGCAAGTGATGTGATATTATCTAAATTACTAAATGACCCCTTGCATGCTAGCTATTCTCGCTTGCCACTAGGGGTGCAAATGAGCCGAGCCATTTAAGCTCGATTTATAATCAAGTTGAGTTTGAGCTTAGTAAAATTCGGCTTGTTAGCTCATGAGTTGGCTCAAATAGAGACTCATGAGCTGGATCGATTATAGGCTCGTGAGCTGTCTCGAATAGAGGTTCGCGAGCTAATTCACTTATAGGCTCGTAAGCACCTTGTTAGTTGATATTAATAAAATTATTAATTTTTATGTTTTTATATATGGGATAACATCATTGAAATTCTTCTACCACATGAAACAAAACAAATTATGTGATTCTTGGAAGATTTTGATATGTTGGTATTTTGTAGGTTGATATATTTGATTTGATATATAATTATGATTACTGATTAATATTACAATTTCAAATTGCTGGTTGATATTTAGAGTAGCTAATTTGAAGTTAAATTGAAAATATATTTATTGTGTTATAATTTTGATTATATTTCTATTTTGAAAATAACTAAATAAGTAATTTGATTATATTTTTGTACGGTAAATGATATTATGCTTATTATAATTTGTAAAATTATTATTACTTAATTATTATGTCAATGTTATATTTGTTGATTATCAGGTTGAGTTCATTTAGGTAAATTTGTTGATTATTAGATTGATATTTATTTTTATTGTAGATCAATTTATTTGGTTTTTTTAAATAAAATTTTGATATATTTCAGCTCGAGCTCGAGTTCAGGCTATGCTAATCGAGCTCAAGCTCGAGCTAAGCTTCCAGGCTCAACTAAAACTTGAGCTCAAGCTTGAGCCTGTGATAAAATTTGTCGAATTGAGGCTCATTTGCACCCCTACTTGTCACGTAGATCGCCTAAAAGACTGGTACGTGGCAAGTTCACAATGCGGAGTGAGGAATAGTCTTCTATGACTAATTAAAGGACACGTGGCGACACTGTAGAGCGATCCGAAGTGGAGTTCAAAAAATTCGAACCAAACCATGCAAATCGTTCCAACTTGACCGAGGTCCCCAGGAGTAGTGCTCGACCACCTCGGGCTTTATCTTGAATACCCTATAACGATATAACTTATAAAAAGTAAGGGCCCTCACCAGATATAAAAAAAGACTCCAACTCTTGCATTTTCTGCTATTCTTATTTACTTTACTGATCTGAGCGTCGGAGTCTACTCTGGAAGATCCTAATCCCATAGCTCCATTGTCTTGCAGGCTACATTTTTTAGACCAGACTTAGCCAAGCCAAAGTTTCCACTCTCGAAATCTATTTGTTGAAGCGACACATGGTGGTTTGGTGTCAAAAATCATCATCAATTTTGTTTAATTATTTAATCAGAACTTTTGAGTCCCAACTTGTATTTATTGATCAATTACTTGCTTGCATTAGATTTTTATTATTATTATTATTATTATTATAATACAAATATAACAGGTAGCCAGCATGGATGATATAGCGAATTTGGATTTAATAATATAATAATGATCACTTACAACTTTGAAGCAAATATAATTTTAAAAAATGCAATCCAATTGCTTTGACGTGGTAAATTTTATATAAAAGAGTAAATCGCATTTAAAACCCCCTCACCTCACCCCACCTCCTGTGGTTTAAAAATGGTTATGAAAATACCTATCTGGTTTTAATTTTTTATCTTCCATGGATGCCCTCTCCTCTCCATTACTAACGCCATTAATTAAGTTAAAATTTGTTAATTAAACTCTAATTTAATTATATTATTAAGTTAAATTTTAAAAAAGTATAAAAAATTAATCAAGAAATAAACAAAAAAGAAGGCCATCAGTACTGCTAGCTAGCTTCCGATGGGTTACAGCCGACAAGGAGGAAGGAGGTAGCAATGAGCTGGTCTCTAGTGAAAGAGAGGGGAACGAAAGAAAAGACAGATTGAGACAAAGATAGAAGGAGGCGGTTAATGAAATGAAAGCATGCGATGGGTAGAGCTAGATAAAGGTTGGGCATGACGAAGACGGCACATACACGCCCATATATATATATATATATAGCACGTACATATATATATGCATGCGCACTCACAGTCACAACAGGTGCGATGATGATCATGGTAGCCACCATTCCATTTCCCCACTTCCAAACACAGCGATAATTAGAAAAATGAGCTCAAGAACAAGAAGGTTACCCCCTCCCCCCCCTAAATAATCAAAATTACTTAACAATATCATACGCAGAATATATATATAATTACCTGTTTGAAGGTTAATTTAGAAGAAAGAAAACTTTGAAGAGAGCCCTTTCCATTGGATTACTCACTCGTGTTTGTGTGTGTATATATAGGTAATGTTTGTGTATATCTATATCAACATATATAGTGAGAGACCAGAGAGAGAGAGAGAGAGAGAGAGAGAGAGACATGCATATATATGAATAAATAAATAAAAAGGCCTATCATCATTGGTGATGTGTTTTAACTGACAAGGTTTGGACTCTATTCACTAGTGGTGTCGCCGAAAGAGAAGGAAACGAAATGAAAGACAGACGCACAGAGATGGACGTTGACAAATCGTCTAATGGCCGATAAGAAGGCTGATAATAAAGGACATGGACGAGAGAGAGAGAGAGAGAGAGAGAGAGAGAGAGAGAGAGAAGAAGGTGTTGGCGGAGGGGGACAGTGGCGGAATGACAACTCCTACACCAAAAAAAAAAAAAACTACTTTTAAATCAAAGAGTTTCGTTCAAAATAACCCAAATCAAACCGGTGAGTACGGTTTACCCTATTTAAAATAACTAATGTTAAGAAAACTTAATTAGCAAAAATTTAGGGTAAATTGATTGCATAACCTTAAATTTTGGTTATTTGCATGAACACTCCTTGAACTATAATATTTTTCCCAATCAATCTATAAGTTTTCTAAAATTAGTCACAACAACCTTTCTGTTATTAATGGTGTTAATTAAATTAATTGTACATCTCGTAAATTTTGGATCTTTGCTCTACACCCTCTAAAATTTTATTATTTCTAATCAAATCGATCATTGAACTTAATTTCTCGAAATTGACAACACATCCTTTATATATGAAACAATGTTAATTAAATTAAATTAATTTAAAATTATCCCAATATCAATTTAATTAATTTAAAAAGGTCAAATTTAATACAAAAAAAAATCAAAAATATCAAATATGTGGTTCATTGGAATCATATATAACCAATGGTTAGGTCTCCTTCTCTCTCCCCTTCTTTTTTTTTTTTTCTCTCTCTCTCTCTTTCTAAGTTTGCTAGAAACTATTTCACGAGCAGATAAGGATTGATTCATTTTATTTTTTTATTTTATATTAAATTTGATTTAATTAAATTTAATATTAAGAAAAAATTTAATTTAAATTAGTTTAACCAACTTGATTTCCTGTATAAGTGTTTAGGGGTGTCATTGCCTTTTGGGAAAAGTTTAACAACAGATTTGATGAAAAGTAAAAGTTGAAGGGGGTGTGTGATAATTTATTTAATACAGAGATGTGTTGGGATTTAATTAGCTCTATAACATGTAAATTAAAAATAACGTAATAGTGATGTCTTATCATGAATGATCAATTCTGATGCGTATTTTGCTTTCCCAAATAAAGCATTAGATAGCGATAGCGAAAAGAACTATTGATCCATGCAGCCCTCTTTTTTAATGAATTTTTCTTAGTTAAAAAAGGAAAAAGAAAAGGGCTTGTGTTATATATATATATATATATATTTAGTTAATGAGATTGAGAGTTGGGTTAGATTGATCAAATTTCAGGTAACATAATTAAGGTAGCTAAGTGGTTATAGTTTTGACTTTCGGTATTTCTTTCACACAATTATATATATAAAGACTATGATGTATAATATAAAAATAATGTATTATAGAATTATTATTATACAAATACCATTCATATAAATAATATTCTTTATATTATATTATATAATGCATATTTTATTTTATGTGTCACATCATTTATACATTTACATTGTAGATTGTACAAGATAGGTACATTTGCCGACCATGGGTACTGTCATCTTCATTATTATTATTATTATTATTATTATTATTATCAAGTTACTTGATGTTGTGTCAGCTTTTTTGTGCATAGGGTGGATCAGAATGAAGATAGAAGATTAGATGGATTTTGATCAATTTTCATTAATATAAAAAAATATTACCAAGACAATATATATATATATATATATATGTAGGGGTGTGGATCAATGAAATAAATAAATAATTATATTTTCTTAGTAATTTTCTATATATGTTCAGTATATATAAGAATTAATTCTGTTCTATTATATATACAGTGCACTCACAGTGACGTGTATATCTAAAAATAACTGCTTAGGATTTGTTTGGCGTACGTAGTTTAAGGAATTCATTGATGAAAAGTTTAATTTGCAATGGTATTTAATACGTACAATAACATGAAAAAGGTTTTAACATTTTTAGAAGTCAAAAGTTACATTTTCTCAAGTGCTGCTAAAATTAAAACCCAAAAAAAAAAAAGAGTTAAAGCTTTTCATTTAATTAAAAAGCAAGCTGCAGGTTATGGAATGATGATAACTAAATTTTAATTTCCTACTAAATTCCAACACTAAAAAAGGTCCAACCAAACAAACCCTTATTTCCACAAAAATGTTAATTTGCATGGGAAATTGCTGTTGCCATATATATATATATATATAGTTGGCAGAAACAAAACAAAAAAAAAATTATTAGAGCTCACGCATGTTGTTGGTGGGGCCAGGTTTCTCCAAGCCAAATATTATGGATTGTGTGTGTGTGTGTAGCGCACGGTAACCATGAGAATGAGAGGTGAACCAAATATTGAAATAATAATTCACATAATAATAATAATAATCTAGAGAAAGGGAAAATTGCAATAGATTCCTGCTGATTTAAATTATTATTCAATATATATATATATATATATTAACCAAGCACTTGCTTGTACACGATAAGCTATCTCTCTCTCTCTCTCTCTCTCTGTACATGATTTATTCTCAAAATTACCTTTTAATTATACTGTGTACGTAGTAATTATTATTAATCGTTGCTTTAAAGGCGAGACACGGCCAGTATCTGTTCTTGAGCTCGATCTTCGTATCGAGCCGGCTGTTCTCTCTTGATCTGACCCGGCTTCTTGTTACTGGATTGATCTGGCTCTGTCACTGTCGGCTTCAATGTCTTCGCCATATCTCTCAGTTGGTTTTTCTGAATCTTGCCGGTCGCTGTTTTGGGCAACACGTCCATGAACTGCACCTTTTTCGGGATCATGAATCTGGGCAGGTTTTTCCGGCAATGCGCCAGGATATCGGCCTCCGTAACCTCGCCAGAGGCGCTCTTGTTCAGGACGACGAAGGCGCAGGGGCTCTCTCCCCACCGCGGGTGCGGCATTGCCACCGCCGCCGCCTCCAGCACGCTGGGGTGGCGGTAGAGCACCGTCTCCACCTCCACGCTGCTGATGTTCTCGCCGCCGGAGATGATCACGTCCTTCGACCTGTCCTTGATTTCCATATACCCGTCCGGGTGGACGACACCGACGTCGCCGGTGATGAACCACCCGTTACGGAAGGCCGTGGCGGTGGCGGCTTCATCTTTGAAGTAGCCTTTCATGATGCTGCTGCCTCGGAGAACGATCTCGCCCATGGTTTTGCCGTCTCTCGGCACGCTTTGCATCGTCTTCAAATCCTTAACGTCGGTGTCGTCCAGCGTCAGAACGCTCACGCCCTGTCGCGCCTTGAGCCGCGCCTGGTCTTGGCGCGGAAGCCTGTTCCACCTCTCCTGCCATTCGCAAACAAGCGCCGGCCCGGTTGCCTCGGTTAGTCCATAGGCGTGGACAACGTGGAACCCGAGCTGCTCAATTTTTTCTAACAGCGGAGCCGGGGGCGGGGCTCCGCCGGTGAGGATCTGGACGGTGGTCGGGAGTTCGCGGCGCTCGTGCGGTAATGCTTCGAGCAGGATGTTGAAGACGATCGGCGCGCAGCACATGTGGGTGACTTTGTGGAGGGCTATGTTGCAATACATCTCTTCGGCAGTGGTGTTGCGGATGCAGACGTTGGTGCCGCCGCGCGCCGCCACGCCCCAGGTGAACGTCCAGCCATTGCAGTGGAACATCGGGAGAGACCAGAGGTACACCGGCTCGGCTCCCATTTCCCAGCCGAGAATCAAGCTGAGAGTGCTCAGATAAGCGCCTCTGTGGCTGTAGACCACGCCCTTGGGAGCCGAAGTTGTGCCGGAAGTGTAGTTCAGAGCGATGGGGTCCCACTCGTCTGAAATCTCGTCGGGGACGAAGTTTGGGTTGCCATTCTGGACCATCTGCTCGTACTCGAGCTCGCCAAGCCGGACCCCGGTCGGGGAGTCCACGTCGTCGATGACAATTACGAGCGGCATGGCAGATTCGGCTGAAGACGAAGCCGAGGCATGCATGAGGAGGCGGAGGGCCTCGCTCGCTAAGGCCACGAATTGGCAGTCAACGAAGAAGATTTTGGCCTCCGAGTGGCGGAGGATGGTGGCGATGGTTTTGGCGTCGAGCCGGGTGTTGATGGTGTTGAGGACGGCGCCGGCCATCGGCACGGCAAAGTGGACCTCGTACATAGCCGGAACATTCGGAGCCAGCACAGAAACCTACGCAAAGCCCAGCCAAACGAAACCTTTTAAGTTACTCATTTTAACATCAACATCATGGAAAATTCCATCATTTTCAAATTAACTTTAAAGGACACAGAATTCTCAATCCTTCATGAAGTAATTAAGGAAATCATGGTTATAGTAAATAAAGACTTACAACGTCGTTCTTTAGAATGTTGAGGCGGCGGAGCGACCAGGCGAGGCGGCGGCAGCGCTCGTAGGTCTGGGCCCAAGTGAACCTAGCGCCGCGGTAGATGACGGAGGTGCGGTTGGCGTGAACGGCGGCTGCCCTCTTCAGGAAAGTGAGCGGGGTGAGGGCCGAGTAGTTGGCTCGACATTTGGGCAGCTTATCCATTGTAACTGTAAGATGATTAATTGGTGGAAAATTTAGAAGAGAGGAGATCGAGGAGGCGGCAAAGCAAGAGAGAGGATTAATGATGGCGAATGGACGGGGTGGAGAGGCAGATATTTATAGAGGAGGAATGAGTTCGGAATGGGGGCTCATTGGGTGGAAATTTTAATATATATATATATATATATATAAATATAAATTGGACTTGGAGAGAGACAGAGAGAGAGAGAGAGGATAGAAAGGAAGATACTGAAATGAAGCTGGAAATTGATTGGAAGTTTGTAGGGAAATTGCGGTGAGGGGAATACTTAACGAATGAATTTGAACAGAACAGAGAGAGATAGAGAGAGAGCGAATGAATGAATGAATGAATGGGTTTTGTTTGTTTCACATTGGTGTCGTGTGGGGCTGCTGCTTCCGCCCGACTGACTGACTGACTGACTGACGACTTTGTCCACTTTGCATATTATTTTCATTTCTTCAATTTTAGTCCCCAATTCTACCTCAATGAAACAAAACAAAAGCTAGGTGGTTATGCGCGGCTCTGGGGGAGGGAGGGGGGGGGCTCTTTCCTCTGCCCGATGTTCCAAACAAACATTTGGTAGTTATGCCTGATAAATTATGTTTCTCGTTCATTAACTAATAATACACCAAACATATACGTACATACATATATAAAATCCCAAACCTTAATTCCCCCGACCCAACTGCAACTGGGTCAGTCAGAGTCGTCGGAGCTAGGCGATATTAATATTAGAGAGATCGAGGCAATATAGCTAGCTAGCTAGCTATTCTACTTCAAGCTACACCCACCCCCAATTACTCAATTCTCTTCCACATCTAGCTAATTCATTTTAATTAAAGCGATATATTCTTGCCTTTAATCCTATTTTAATTTTAATTGAAGACTGACTGTATAAATCAATGTCACCATCGCCCACGATAATATATATATGCCATCTGTTGGTTCGTTCAAGTCATGAGTTTCACCAAGGAAGGAATTATTATTCGTTTGCCAAATTTGTATATAAGAAATTATAAATATTCTTTTATATATATATATATATAAAATTATGAACCCCCAATATTTTATTAAAATTGTTTTAAGTATACTATTAATTTTTTTTTAAAATGTATAAAAATAATATACAAATCCCGTACAACAAAATGGCAGGCATTTTCCTTAATTATTATTTATTAGAATACCACGTAACAACCCACCTTAAACTTAAAAGTAGTTATTGAATGATGACACGTCGTTTGAAGCTGCTCTTTTGACCGTTGACTCTCGGAGGAGAACCGATGGATCAACAACTGCACTGCACGTACGAGGGTTTGGGTTTCGGAATCCAAGAGTTGTCGTTTTAATTAAGTTAATGATATTTTTATTTGACATGCCCAAGTCCAAGTCTTTGTATATAGTTTTTAACAATATCTATATATATAATATATACATATAATTGGATCGTGGGATCGGTTAGATTGCATTTGTTTAATTAATTATTCCCGTGGTCCGAATTTGATTTGCTCTATTCTTTATACAGATTAATTTTATATATAAAAACATTGCTTGTGAATTACGTACCATATCTAGTGGAAATTAATTAATTCTATTTTGCTAAACTTTTCTTGTTTATTTGATATATATCCAGATGGATGGGGTTTATATAGTCAAGAATTATTTATTATTATTATTAACATTATCAGTATAAAGTACACGTACGTACTTGTGATGACAAGTAAAATGTCATCGTGCATGTCGGACTTCTATTTTTTCCAACATATTTGTTAAATTTATCTAAAAAATTTTAAAAAAATCATTAATGACACCTTATTTTAATATTTCAAAATATATTTATCTCTTCCCCTCAAGATAAGCATATATTGATCTTTATAGATAAGAAAAAAAAGATATTTATGTCTTCTAGTGCATTTTAAAAAATTTAACAAATAGTTTAAAAAATAATTTAGAATGTTTTACAACCTTATCTTGATCATTTCATATCCTGATCTGGAATACATTCTAATCTTATCTTGATATCTCTTATCTTGTTCATTTTAACAAACATCCCCTTAACACATATATACGCATGTGTGTGTACTTTGTCCATCTCCATCAATCTTAAGTAATTTATTATATATTTATGGAGACATTGATTACTCTTGTCTTAAATCTATTAGTTATTTATTATTATTATTATTATTATCTTGTCACGTACACCATTGGATATATAATTAAATTGTTGTTCATCCAATTGATAATTGAGTAAACTTAGGGCGGGCGGGGTTGAAGATTAAACGAGTGGAAAGTGCATGGAAAAGAGAAAAAGTCGAAGGAAAGAAGTATGAATTAGAGACTAAAGGAAAAGTAGAGGAAATTATATATAGAAGGTTTAATAGTCTTTTTTTTGCAGAAACTTTGGCTGAAGAATAGAAGAATAGATTCAGTACTGGCGGGTGGTGCAATTTCCATGACGAATACACTTTGGTTCTTTTCCAAAGGTTTCTTCTTCGCGAATCAAAGAAAGAATAAGAATTCTACGTACCCGTTTACTTCAATTAAATATCTTATTATAAGTCTTTTCCAAGTTGGAGAAAACTTGACAAAATCAAACAAATTAATTAATTAGCTGAATTTTTACACATATACTAATTTAATTTGCTGACAATATATATATATATATATAATTTTTTATTTATTTTTTAATTAGTACCGCCCATTCAAATCAGGGTTTCATTATGATTCTTTAATTAATTAATTTTCTCTCCAAAGAGAAGTCTATGATGAAAAACAAGGGAGTCTGTCTTAATTCATGTGTTTTTCGTTATCATTACGCGGAAATTGATGAGGATTGAGGAGGAGGCCGGCCAGGCCCAGGCATTGCTTGCTTGCTTGAGGAAAAAACAAACAATTTTATGTGGTGAATTTTAGTTAGTAATTAGTCATTTGTACCAGTTCCCACCTATTTTCTCTTCATTTCCAATCTCCTCTCCTTTTTCAAGTTTTATCTTTTTCATATTTTCTCACTAATCAGCAAAGAAACAAACAAATCTCGTCTTCTTCTTCCTCTTTTCTTCTTCTTCTTCATCAAACATTAAACTCAAAAATATGTGGCCACAACAACATAAAATTGCATGGCCAGAATGTGCTTCCAATTCAACACCTAACAGACGTTGACACAGCTATCAGGCTTTCGTTTTCTAATTTTCTAGTCTTTGGACCACGGCTCTTGCACCTATAACACCTCTAGGAGCCGTTTCCCCTTTTCAAAATGTTTTTAAAATATTTTTTATTTTTATTTTGAATCCTAATTATACTTATTTTTTTTAAAAAATATCTGTTTCCACATTTTCGTTTCCTATTAAAAACGTTTCTCATTTCCATTTTCGTGCAACATAGCCTTGTACAACTCCCTTATTCTCGTGTCCTCGATAACACGAGAATAAATCACAGATTGAGCCTTTATTCTCGTGTCCTATTAAAAACGTTTCTCGTTTCTATTTTCGTGCAACATAGCCTTGTACAACTCCCTTATTCTCGTATCCTCGATAACACGAAAATAAATCACAGATTGAGCCTTTATGCCTTACATAGGAGAGGAATCAAACTCACGATCCACCAGACTACACTGATATATCAATCGCCTTTTTGCCATCCAATCTATACCCCAAAGGCAATTTTTTAACTTCTTGAACGTTAGGATGGAATATGAATAAGTTGGGGATAAATAATATAAATAATTACTCTAACTTTATACTAAAAAAATTATCAAATTTTAATTTAATATATAATTTTATAATTATAGTTAATTATCATTAAAAGAAACTAATGGGATATAGACGTGACTAATAACGTAAATGATTAAATAGTACAAAAGATCACTAAACTTTACATAAAAGTATAAAAAAAATTACTAAATTTTACACGTAGGTATAAAAAAGTAACTGAACTTTACGTTAATAAAATATAAAAATTTTAACATTTTATTAATCTTTTTTAATGACAATTGACGATAATTAAGAAATTATATATTAAATTAAAATTTAATAAATTTTTTAACGTGTAAATTAGATAACTTAACTGGGAAGCTGTCACTGAAAAGCCATGCAAATTCTATTTGATTCCCATTATTGACCTCCTCTTAGACCCCCACTATCAATGTTTGTTAAGTTTGTCGTCATATTTACGTGGAGTTTAAAAATTAAACTTAATTATGATGTTATATTTTTGTTAACGTCAAATATTAAGATTGCTTGCTTAATGTGGAATAGAAGTGTTAACTTGTAATTACCGACTTCATGCTTAAGCTTATAAGTTATGCTAGAGATAACAGTGTGCTTTTTATGGGCGTAGGTACCCAAACAGTGGTGGGTAACATTTATGGGATAATAAAAGTTAGCTTAATACGATAATTTCTCAATAATTAAAAAATCTAGCATTTTATTTTTTATGTTCAAAACGTTAAGATTTAGTATATTAATTATTAAAAATATTATTTTAAATCCTAATTATAAATGAGAGTAAATGAAACAATTATTTATGTCACGTAAAATGCTACGTCAACAACGAGATATGTTAAATTAGACTTAATACATAAATATAACATTTAATCCTTCAATAACTAAAAAAATTGACATTTGGTCCATGATATGAAAAAAGATTAAATTTGATTAAAAAAACCTAAGTTTCATAAAAAAATCTTAAAAAATTCATAAAAATGATCTAAAAATATTAAAAAAAAAGATCTAAAATTTCATAAAAAAGACTTTAAAATATTTTAAAAAAAGACTTAAATTTCATAAAAAACCTAAAAATTTTATAAAAAAAGATATAAAAGTATTAAAAAAAGACCAAATTTCATAAAAAGACTTAATGAAAACTATGATAATAAGAATTCAAACGAAAAACAATAAAAACTTCATTAAATCTAAAAGTCTTGTCCATAAACTGTCAAATGAGATCTTCAACAAGAAGTAAACAAATAAACCCCATCAATTTTTTAGAAATATTTTTAGATCTATTTTTCATGAAACTTTTAGGTCTTTTATGAAATTTATATATTTTTTAAATATTTCTAAGTCATTTTTTTATAAAATTTTTAAGTCTTCTTATGAAATATATATATATATATTTTTTTATCAAATTTAGTCTTTTTTTTATATCAAGGACCAAATGTTATTTTTTTAATTGTTGAAGGATTAAATATCAATTTTTTTTAATATTTAAGAGACTAATTATTATATTTATTTATATATTAAACTTAATCTGATGTATTTTATTAACATGTCGTTTACTCGTTGGAAAGTGCACCTTCATGCACGTACTAATATTACGTAACGTCAAAGATTTAAAATAATAATTTTAATAATTAAAATACTAAATCTTAACAATTTATAGATAAAAAATTAAATAACACATGAACATATGTATTAAGATTAACTTTTAATAGCCCTCACGAACATAGCCTAATAGTTGAAACCGTACATGTGTTAGTCTCAAAGAGTTCTAGATTCTACCTGCTATATACCCGGTCACAGGTCTCGTGTTCGAATCTTATTTTTAGGTTTCGTGATTTATCTCTCCTATAAAAATTATGAGACTGAACTGTGAGAACCCTTAAACTTAAAAGTGAGGAATTTCAGCTTTTGATCCCAAAAATTAACTTTTAATATACTGATATGGAAGGGCCATTCTTACGGAGTCTGTAAATAAATTATTGATTTCATGTGAGAGTTCATGGCGATGGGGTCTCTTAAAAAGGATCTTATGCATGGCTATGCCTGTTTCTTATCTCCTATACGTGTTTTTTTATTAAGAAAAAAATGTAAACAAAATAAAATATAGATGTCATAATGTTAATATAATAAAAAAATTATATTAATAATATTATTTTAGTAAGAGCAAGCATCCTCCTAATTGAAATAAGTTTATTCTTTTACAATTGGAATGCGAGAGGATCTAATTTTGATTTTTTTTTAAATGATATTTAAATTATTTATTATTAATTATACATCGAAAGCAAAATATTTTTTTTTATAAGTATACACAGAATGTGCATACTTAACTTCAATACATTATATATTTATTGAATAAAGACTCAAATAATATATATATATATATATTATGTTTAATGATGGAGGGTTTTGAATCCCCTGTAAACTAGTCAAAAAGTGCCACGTGGCATTTGTTGGGAAATAGTTTAAAAATTGCAAATTAGGTATTATTTAAGGTCATATATTTAGAAGTCACATTACAGATGAAGTCTTTTAATAAAAATCACGTTAAAATAATTCTGAATCAGATTATATAAATAATAATTCTTAAAAAATAAATAAATTTATTACACGGGCCCCCACCCAACATCACTTGAATAACATTTTTTGCTAATAAAAAATATGATAATACCCATAAAACCCTAAACGGAAGGTGGGGTTGTTAAACGGCCCCCCTCATGGCTGCCACCTGGCAGAAGCGCGGGGAGTGGGAACCTTTGCCTACTTTCGGACGGACCTCTCAAAGTCCTCCCTTCCTACCTTTCAGTCAATATCGATATAGCTTTATTCTAAATTTCTAATTATTAAAGTGTCTAATTATTTTTTAGATTTAGCTTCATTATTTGGGCTAATGGAAAACCATCACCACTAATCATAAAAGAAGTGGGAATTACTACGATTGATGAAGTGAGTGAGTAAAGCACGTGGTTGGATTAACAGTAATAATTTTTTACATGACTACTCGTATAAATTTGTTCTTATTAGATAATGTATGAATAATATATATCCAATTAGCAGCAATTGGGATATGTAAATAAGTGGTGATACACGTTGATCAAGTGTTGGGATCGAGTCGAGGAAGCGTGATTCATGAGTAAGTGCCCCCCTCCAGTCTCCACCGCAGGCTAGCTAGCTGTTTATTCCGTCCTTTAATTTGTTACCATTATTTCTTCTTCTTCTTCTTCTTCTTCTTCTTGACACACAGCTCCTCTACTTAATCGTGTCTTCAACCACCAGCTTCCGCGCCGTCCGTCCTAATTGCATTCCCACTCACTTACCTTCCTACCTACCATGCCCTCCGCCCATCATCACAAAATTAAATTTCTATTTTTTATTTATGTAATTAGCCAATTTTAAAATTAAATATCATACTAATTAATGTAAAGACTCTTGTGAATGTAGTAAAAATATAATTACATAACGTACGTATGGCGTATAATTATATTTTAACCATAAAAGTTGTATTAATACGCTACAAATTCACATTGATGCGAAGCTAACAAAGAGAGTGGAGACACCCGTGACGGTGAACTGAGATAACTATTTGTGGGTACCAATGCGACGGGAGGATGACACGAGATGCCGTCCTTCGTTCTGCCATGAAATTAAATTCGTCAATGAACGGATTCTGTCTTTGACTTTCGCGGGAGCACAGAACAGTTCAATTGAAACTTGTACGGTGGGATGGGACAACTACTTCCCTGGCAATTTTAAGGGGGTGTTTGGCTTACCCGTTTGACCGTTTGTTTTGTCAAGTGTTTGGCAAATATTCAAAAGCTTAAGACGCTTTTAAGCTTAAAAGCTCCTCCATCAGTATTTTGAAAAAGCTCCTCTCCCATTTTTTTCTAAAAACATTATGGAGAATTTATTATGTTGACTAACAAAATATCTGTTTTATCATCAAATAAAATACATAATTCCAACCATACCCTCATCTTTATTCTCTGCCTTCATTGTCGTCATTGCTGCTAGATCCCTCTCCGACTGCTACCGTCGTCGTCATTTGTTCTCATTGTCATTGTCGTCACTCCAATCGCTTGCCTCTCAATGTTGCCCCAACCATTCGCCTCTCATTGTTTCCCTAGTCGTTCGCCCCAACCCTATCCTCTTGCCATCACCCTAGCCATTCACCTCTTGCTATCACCCTGTCGTCTCTTTGTCACTTCCTTCGTATATATATTAATGTATGTTAAATTAATATATTTATATATTTTTATAAATTAAATTTACATCATTCAACATCATGTTTATTTTGATTTTTTTTATCAAATTTTAATAATTTATTAACTCTTTCAAACCAAATACATAACTATTAACTGATAGTTTAAAAACATATTTTTTCAAACATATTATCATCTTAAACACTACCCAACTTTTATACTTTATACAATTTATAAATTAAATAACTTAAAAATTATGAAAAAAAAAAGAAGAAGCAAAACACCCCCTAATGGTGGTCTCTCTCCCCTCTCTCTCTCATTTTCTCTTTTTCTCCAACAATCACTTCTCATTGTCTTTCTTTCGTCGTCGTCATCTCTTTTCTCATCGTTGCCCTAACTCTTGTTACAATGGCTATCAATACACAAGAGGCAAGATGAAGCAATAGCACTATCATTTTTATTTATTTATTTATTATTATTATTTTTTATAGCTAATTTTGATCCCTGTCATAGTCTTAATTTCTTTAGTTATTTTCTTAAGTAGTGTTTGTTAAAACGAATAAAATAAGATTATATCAAGATAATTTATCTATAAGGTTCAAGATAATTAACTTATTCAAATGAGGAAAATAGATAAATTTATCTAAAAAATACAAGATAAGAAGTCACATAACTTTTTTTAGATAAATTTAACAAATATAATAAAAAACTTTTTTATCCGGAATACTTTTCATATCTCATTTTTTTAGATCTATATCTTAATTAATAAACACTACTTTAAAGTACACAGTTAAAATTTAACCCAACCCAAGCATAAACCAGATAACTAATTAATAATTATAATTAACGGTGGTCTGTTTCTGTATAGGCAAGGGGGGAAGAAAGAAAAATATATATAGATTTTCATAATTTCAATTTGCTCAGTACTTTAAAGCGAAATAGAACCAAAATCCTCAACTTTTTAAATTTACGAACCGAAATCAAACTAAACCCAACAAATGTTGGATCTACTTCGATTTCTATCGATTTCCACAGTTCCCTTCCCTACGTGGACTGGACACCACCTTGCCTAATTAATTATTTCTAGGCATATATCTATATAATTATTTCTAGTCTTCTCCTTTGGTGTAAAAAGTGAAATTTCTCATCTTAAGAATCCCCACACACTGTCTCATACATATGAGAAGAATTAATTATGGTACACGATAGCGCACCATGTAGGAGGCACAGTGTATGATACCCATAAGGAGTCACCTCCACAAAAAGGTGAAACTTCCATACTACGACTGCTATAACTCGAATCTACATCCTTAAGTATAATTTGCTACTTAAGAACCAACCATACTACGCTCGAGGCTAATCTTCTCCTCCTGATCCACCTCATATATGCTTTATGGGGGTTGTGAAAAAAATATGATTAAATAAAATTTATTATTATTTTAATAGTTGGAGAATAAGCATTATCTACTTCTGTAATTGAGTCCCTCCAGGGTACGTACATAATTACAAATTGAGTCCCATCACTGTTATTTTTTACCGTGCAAAACTCCACTAATTAGGAAGCAATTCAAAGGCAAAATCCATCCATAGCATAGACACATGGGTGGAAAAACTAGTGGGGTTAGCTTGGCTTGACCAAGAGGAGATCAGTGGAAAACAAAACAGGCTATGCATGCTATGTCCATAGAAAGTGATCAATATGTCTCACCTTTTTTGGACCTCACGGCGGCTTTGATTAAATTAATTAATAAAAGTGATTTCCACTTCACTGTGTTGCTTATGCTGTTCCCCTAACAAAGGCTAACATCATCTTGCTTACGGTCTCCCAATAAAAAGTATAGTCTTTTGTTGCACCACTGTCTCTTAATGGTAGTGTGTGTTGGTCAAAAAAGGAGTTTGAACACACTAGTTTATATATGAATTTGAGATTTAAGAATTTAATTCCTAGATTCGTTATTGTTCAAGTGGTCTTGTACCATAAATTTTATCTAAGTAGGAAGTTAGTCAAATTTGAAATTGTGAACTTAAATTTTAACATAATGTTTATGAGTTTAAATAAATTCCAAATTCCTGATAGGGCAAGACAAAAACATTCCATGTAACAATAATTATTATGAGATTTTTTTTGTATCAGAACATATATATCCAAACAACAAATATAAATGTCTAAAGAGTTGAGTAAAAGATAGGTTGGAAAGGGGGGTGGTGAGTCTAATTAAGAGGGACGATTGGCCAACTCTCATCCACAGCAACCCTTCCTTCCTTCCTTAGTCAACCACTCACACCTCTTTTTGAAACATTTAAAATAGCAATTATTTGGGCTCCACGGCTAATCTTTAATATGTTGTACTCATCCTCACCATTAGGCTATTGCATTCATTGTGGTTGGAGGTACAATAGAGTTGTAATTCACTAATTAATTTAGATGTTCGTTCAATCTGAAAGAAACATAAAAAAGTTATTTGTATTCCTCAAAAACCCCGCCCGCCATTCAAGATTTCTTGGCCCAGTATTGGCCAAACCACCTGGGCACTAGGCCGAATGTCAGTAGGATTTGTGGTAGAATTTAATGGTTTCTTAAAGCTGATGCTATACACTCAATAGATTTATACATCCTATCCAAATAGATTCTATTCGGATACAATTTATTTGGATTGATTCTATTTAGAAAAAAAATTATTTAATATTATTTTATAATATTTAATAAAATAAAGAAATAATTTTAACTTTATAAAAAATTCAAAAGTTGTGACTGAAAAGAATATTATTGGTAAATAAAATCATAAATGACATAATTATTCTAACATTAATAATTAAAATAATAAAAAATATAATTCTATCTGAATAAAAATAGATTTATTAGATTAAGTATATGGAACAAGTCTGTGCTTGAATTTAATGATTTGTTTAAAAAATCATTAAACTCAAGCACATAGACTATAGCTTTTTGTGTTCTTTTTTTTTTTATTTATTGAAGTTACCAACCACCTAGGCTACGCTCCCAGGTTGGGTAAAGAGACCATTAAATTCAATCACATTTCACATGCCCAAATGTTAATTTTGTAAGGTAGTTTATTTTTTTAAAAAAGGGAAACCAATTTGAATTTACAATTGCGCCCTCGCATTGGGTATTTTGTATCTAATTTTTCTGGCTATTTTTACCGATTAGCTAGAGTGACGAATTAATTATGTATATTTTTAAAAATTGAAAGATAAAAATATTATGCGTCAGCAATAATTAAATTATAGACCACTACTAGTACTGTGATAACTTGTGGGTAAAGTTTGGTCGTTTACCAATAAAATTTTGTACTCATGTTTTGTGAGGACAATTTCTCTTCACTTTTTGTAACTTTAGTGGCTAGGGTCGAAAATCAAAACTGGAGTCGTTCGTGAATGGTTTGGTGTTTGATTTGATAAAAATTTGTTTAAATTTGTAACACCCCCCTTTTCAACTATATGATGATGTTAAATACAAATTAATAGATCACACAACGTTATGAAAATCTTTATCAACGGAAGTGAATGATCGAACCTAAAAGCTAGTTAAAACTATATAATAAGAATTTCTGCTATAAAATGTTTAATACAAATATAATTTGTGTAACCTCCAAAATCCAACAAATAAACTCTTACAATGTTCACAATACATAGAAACCACGACATACACCCTCAACAACATAAAAATAAACCCAAACCATAATAGTAACCCATGTTTATATAACTGTGATACATAAGTCTTAAAATAAACCCATAATAGTAGCCTCTTTATACGGCATCCATCTTAGAAATAGATTGAAAAATCAAAAAGGTTATAATAACTCTTTTTTATATAAATATTCGTAGTACACGTTTAACAAAAAATTAAACTAAAATTCAGCCATCGATTTGCCTTTTCCCTTGCTTGTCTTCGGGTTACCTGGCACATTGGACATATCTGGGATGTTGAATATCCCAAGGGTATGAAACACCCAAATTAGATTATTACATCTAAATGAGATGGTTCTGAAAGAATGTTACATGCATGCGTGCGCAAGAAAAAAAAAACATCTCAATGAGTAATTCAAGAAAGGAAACACTTCGTGCATAAGCAAACAAGTACAAAGAACAACAAGGATCTTCCATCATCACCATTTCCTCCACCAGTCATCATGTCAGCCCCACCTCTAGGCACCTGATCTAGGTCTCAACTCCTTGGCCCCACCTCTAGGCATGTGATCGAGGTCCTAACTCTTTAGCCCTACCTCTAGGCATCGAATTGTTCCCCGATCACAATGATAACCCACCAACTAGTCACAAACACCGTGATGCGAGCAAAATAGAAAGAGATATACTCGGACCATTACTTGCCATGTTCGAACCTCTCAGCCTCCTTACACAGGCACGAGGTAGTCCGCTTACAAAGGCTCACGTAGTCAGCCTCCCTTACACAAGCCCAGTGGTAATTCACACATGACAAGCCACTAACTAGCCACAATCACCAAAATGACACGATATATGACAAAACAGAAGAAATATGATATGCAAACCACAAACTATGCACGAAAGTCATCATGATCAATCTCGATGCAAGCAAAGTAGAATAGATATACCCGAAACAAAGAAAACGTGAGATGCAGGCAACAACCCACCCACAAATGAAACCAAAAGTGATCAAGAGGAAGTAAGAAGCATGCAATAACCACTCACCCTGATTGTTTATCTTTCGGGTATACTGTTCACAGTTAGCGGGTCTAGATTTCTATAGAAAATACCAGTTCCTGTAAACCAAATATCAAATATTTTTATATGGGGTTGAAGAGAATTAAAATAGGAGTTGATATGAAAAATTTCAGGCAAAAATGACCCTTCACTCACCCTCACACACAGGGAGAAAGTGGCCCACACGTTGCTACCCACAGCCTCTACCGGCGCATGTTCTGCACGTGCCGCCTCCTTCTTCGGGGACGACGACACTACATTTTAATTAGTTTTTCGGCTATAACTTCTTCATTTTAGTTCCATTTCAACCTCCATTTGAACCTATGACTCCCTCTCTTTCCCCTCTAGAAGAATATAACAAAAAATCAGATTTACCTTGCTGTTTTTCATCAAGTTTGGCTCGAACTCTGGCGAAGCTTTGAAAACTCCAGTGAGGCTCGTTTTTTCCTCATTTCTCCACAGATTTCACTTTTTATTTTTGTAGAATCTCTCTCTTTCTTTCAAGAATACAATCTTCACCTCACAACCTCTCAATCTCGGCTCAATTCAAGGATAAGCTTTAGGTGAACCTTGGTCCTATTTATAGAAATCCTGAGCCAATCACGTGTCGCCACCTAACACCGTAATCATTACTCTATCACTTGTGTTAATCCTATCCCGTCACGTGTCCCAAATTATATTGGAATTCTATTTGAAATCTATAGCCAAATTGGAATGTTATTTGAAATCCAAAATCATATTGAAATGAAGTTTGAAATCCATTTTATCTAGATCTTTGAGTTATCCTTGAATTTCACCAATTCCCAGCTTTTTTAGTAAATTACACTTGTTCCCAAATTTCTTTTTCAAAAATTGCACTTCTACCCGAGCTTTAAAATTATGATTTTGCCTCTAATTCAAAAACTGAACTTTTGTCTCAGGACTTTCATAATCTTTTGAAACGTCTTATTTCCTCAAATATTTTGAGTTTAAAAATCTCAGATATTACAAAATTGTTTGTTAAAGTAAACGACTCGAATTTGAACTTAATTTTGAAACTTGATTTGTAAACAACCTGAGATTGAATTCAGTAAAACTCGACTTGTTAGCTTGCGAGTTAGATGGATTATAAACTCATGAGCTGACCCGATTAAAAATTCGTGATTAACTCGTGAAAACAAACTCGTTTATAAATACATTAATGAATTTATTTATAATTTTATAAATATATTATTTTATGATTAAGTAATATATATATATTTAGATGTATATTTCATAAATACATGATTTAACATACATACTTCTACATACATAATATCATTATTATATTTATATCATATGTATTTATTATTAGGATTTTAGTACGGTTGTCTTTCCAAGAAATCCTATTATTTCTTTTTTTTTTTTCTCCTTTCCCTCTTTCATTTGGTCATCTATTCCTTCTCTTCTTCTTCTTCCGACAGGATGACCGACATTGCCTATTGCTATTGTCAATCTTCTTTGACGATTGATTGGTGTGCAACCTCCATGCCTACGACCGTCCACCTTCTCTGATGAAGGCAACTGTCATTTGCCCCTTCTCTCTAACTGCCATTTGCCCCTTCTCTCTAACCAGTTTGCCTTCTTCAATTGTCAGACGCCTGCAACACCAACCCATTAGCCATCTGCGACAGCTTACAAATCCGAGCCCTTGCTAAGCTTCCTGACGAGCCAAGTTCAAGCTCAAGTTGGGCTTTAAGGCTCGAGCCGAACTGAGCCCCAATTTAATGGCTACATAAACTTGGTTACCAAGGTTACCAAGTTTAATGGTTACATATTTTAATATTTTTTTTCTCTTAAATCTTCAATTAGCTTCACTTTCCCCATTTAAGGATAAATTTTTATTTTTAATTAATTTGTAATAATAGAATTGTGTGTAATTATTTTAGATTCATTGAGACACTATGGTCAATTTTTTTTGACATATAATATAGTTTTTGATTAAAAAATAATGTCACAGAGAACTTGGGATGGCATTTTAAAATGTAACTACGATCATTAGTGTCTCATTTCATTCTTGGACGATATGCTGTATTGTGGAACAGTCAAGAATGATTATGTACGTGTGTGTTTTGATTGCATTTAGTTATTAAGAGAATAAATGGACTTTAAGGGGTCTCGGCTGGGCTGGGAGCAATTTAGGTTATATTGGTTGTTGTATTGTGGTCAGTAAATTGTTCAAATATTGGGCTTATATTGGGCCTAAGAGTGTTAGGCTACCGGATCCTGAATATAATAAAAAACTGGGCCCGAATTTAGATTTTAAGTGGAAATCCAAGAATTTATTTAAGTTACGTCACGTGGGTTTCCTAATGGGTTTGTAGAATTTTTAACGGATAAGGCCCAAGTTCTTTGTTTAAGAGCCCAAAAACTAAAGTTAGGCCCAAGGTAGCTTCATGTGTATAGTTGGCCCAAGTTGACTACACGTAGTTGGTCCAAGATCAGTTAAATACGTAATGTCACTCAAGTTAGGAGGGTTAATATGGATAATGAAGAATTAGCTTAAGGTAAAGTTAATCCTAATAATGATTAGGTAAAATTAAGAACCTTTTTATTATGAATTAAATTAAATTTTTGATTAAAGAGATTTGGTTGATCTGGTAAAAAAAGAAAAAAAAAATCCTTCAATATATAAATTAGTACTGAAGTGTCCAATGGGTTCGAGTTCTACGATATAGGTTACAATAAGAACTTATTAACATTCAACATTTGATATTAAGATCTAACACTAAGTAGTTGGTGTTTTAGATCTTTTTAACACCTTCTAATTGAGTACCTTAATGACGATATTTTTGGTGAAATAAATTTATTGTTGTATCTCGATGATAACTTTTTTTGTCAATACTACACTCATGAATTTTCTATAGTAATTAATCGATTAATATAAATCAATACTTTTAATTAAAATATCACCATGCATAAATAAAATGTTTATGTAATTAATAGCATTTTCTACACCAAGATTGCCATAAAGTAAAGCTTTCCATAACGTTTAACAGGTCGTACACAAAACGTAAAAAGATTATATTATAACTTCTTCGTCCATGCATGTAGGGTAGCCATCCATCAGATTAGCCCATGAGCTTCACTATCTTCTTCCAGGCTGGTCGGCTCGAAATGTCCAGCCACCAAGAACGCACGTTCTTCCGACTCACCACCAAGTGCCCCAGCCCAATTTCGTTCACCAGATACCTCATCGCCGGAAGGTGGCTTAAGTCCGCCAGGGTGAAGTTGTTTCCGGCGAGATATTTACTCTTGGACAGCCTCTCTTCGTACACATCAAGCACCTTCTCCAGCTTGTTCTCACAGCTGCGGACCAAGGGTAAGTTGCCGGGCTCGCCCATTCGGGGCAGGATCAGAAGTTGGAGCACCATCGTGTGGACAAGATCGTTGAAGTTGTGAGCCTCCACCTCCAACCACTGATCAACCAACGCTTTCTCCTCCAGCGCGCTTCCGATCAGGTTGGGGCCTCGGCTCGCATGCTTTGCTGCGTAGTACTTTATGATTGCCCTTGACTCTGCACAATATACATTCAAAACCCAATTAATAGAACCAAATTAATTAAAAGTTGATGAACGCCTTTCATAAGAGTTTGCTTCTCTGTATATATATATATAATGCTATTTTGGCATAAAGTTTTGATATTTTATGTCACACTCAACATTAATGGTAAAAATTTATTACCCATAATTTTTTAAAATGTGACACAAAATATATTAAAACTCTATATCTAAACAATAACATTTTCATCACTCTATTTTCATTTTTCTTTTTTTAAATAGTTTCCCCTTGGTTGAATTTTCTAACGCATACAATAAAAAAAATGAATTAATCATGAGTTTTGGAGTAAAAAATAATAGAAAATTCATGGCTAATTAATTTTTTCCACAAAAAAACCACATAAAGTGGGGGGGGGTGGTTTGAAAATGTAGACCAGCTGACTTTTGATAAAGACAAGAAAAATCGAAAGAATACTTTCAGAACACAGGTTAAAATTAAATGGGTGAACCATAATAAATTGAAATTTATATTAGTAAATTATAAGTTTAACTTTTTATCTCGTGTAGTGAGATAAAATTTTTACCTATAATTTATTTTTTCTATCAAAATTGAGGGTACGAGCGACGAAGACCAAACAAATACGATCATCTCAAAAAAGATTAAAAAATCACTATGTATGTCTTATTATTTTAAATTAATTTTGTTATTTTATAATAAGTGTAATGGGTTATATTCTCTCTCGTGTACGTGTATACGATGAATTTTTTTAATATATATAGTCTCCTCGACATATTCTTTAATTGGGAATAAGAATATGGTAACATTTTTACGAATTGTTGGGATGATTTTGTAATAATTAAAAAAGTTGGGAAATTTTGATTACTTAATAGAGTTGCATAGATAAGTTCGCCTACCGAAGAGCTTGAAATCGCCATCCTCTATAGCAGGAACTTGTCCGAAGGGCTGCGAATGACCATATACATAATTAATCATCCATATTTTCATATTAATTGGTAAATTAAACTAATGGAAATTAAAGAAAAACTCACCTTGGTCTATTATATATTATGACCAAAGAGACAGGGAGCTAATCATTTCATGATTTATTAAATAACAATTATCCAGCACTGATCTTCACATATCGTAGCTTTTAATTATTGTTTTGTAGCCCTTGGATCATTTATATATATATATATATATGTATATGGATTATATATATAGACATCACTGTGATGAAGAAGAATTAAGAAGAAGAAGAAACCTTAGCTAGCTAGCTAGGTCTCACCTGAAGAAGAAGAAAGTCTGGTTTCTTATGCTCTCCTTTGTCAAGATCGACATGGACAAGCTCAAAATCCACACCCAGCTCCACAAGACAAGCCATCACTCTCTGTGCACAAGCAGCATTCTCTGCACCATACACCTTCACCACCATCTTCTCTCTTCACTCTCAGCTTCTACAGCTTTGATATATTTGCATATACTGTATATATATGCTGACTTTCCAGCCCAGTTGATATTGGGAGCCACGATCCTCTCATACATATATATAGAGAGATAGGGAGAGAGGGGGCGCAGGACCCAATTAATTAATTGATTGACTAATTAATTAAATGAACAGTTCTTCTGAAAGCACTGCTTTGGAAAGTGTGGGGGTTGCCACGTGGGCTTTGCAATGGGAGACTCATCTTCCCCTCAGTACAATTTTTAAGGTGAGTCTCTTGCTACACATATGTATGTAAAAGGAGTTAATTACGATATACGGTAGTCTATTAGATAGGAAGTACAGTGTATGATGTCTATAAAGAGTCATTTTCACAAAAGGGTGAAACTCTTACACTGCACTTGTCATGAGTCGAATCTGTATTTTTTAGTACAATCTGTTACCTAAAAACCAACCGTCCTATGCTCGTGAGGGCATTTGAGGTTTCGAAATCATTAGTAATATTATTATTTTAATTTTCAAAATATTAATAGTTATACGTTAAAACTGCTCACACACAGACCTAGAATTATAAAAATAGAAGTGTTAATGATTTTAAAAGACATAAATCTTCCTTATTTCTTTTTATTTTTTCTTCTTGTCACTTGTAAGTTCTAATTCTTACGTTGCATTTCAGTGCTTGGCGTTGGCTTCTGTTCTGGGGGTTAGCACATGCTCAACGCCAACCGGTAGTTGGGCTTCCACTTTCAGTCTTACGACTAGACCGACGCACCTGCAGCGCCTTATGCTACCTAGCTGCCTTCAAAATTAACATTACACAAAATATCACTTGGAGTTGGAGTGATATTAATCTTATTAAAAGCATCTGTAATACGTAATAGTAAAATTATTTTATCTAAATTTTATTAGATAGAGAATTGACAAACATATCTAAAAATTATTTTTTTTTTTATATGCTTCAAAGTCGTTTACTGTAACTTTTGTTAGAGCCTAGTTACTCAACACACAATTAACTTGTCAATTTCAACTAGTATATATTATCACTTTTATCATGGTTTACACAATCAGAAATCTTCCAACTTTAATAAGAACAACCCACAACCATCCACTTTAAACAAGTTAATTAGCGAGTTTTGGTTGTCTGCTTTAGCTCATGCTATAATTGTTGATTCTTTCGAGAATGGCTTGAACCTAAAATGATGTTTGAGATTGGTAACATGGCTTTGGCTAGACATGGCCAAAATTGAACCGGACCGGCGGTTCAAACCGGAACCGAACCGGCCGGAACCGGACCCGGAACCGGCCGAACCGGAACCGGAACCGGAACCGGACCGAACCGGCGAAATTCGGTCCGGTTCCGGTTCGAGGTTCCGCGGAACCGGAACCGCCGGTTCCGCGGAACTCGAACCGCCGGTTCCTGAACCGGAACCGGAACCGGCGGTTCCGCGGAACCGGAACCGCCGGTTCCACCCCCCCCCCCCCCCCCCACCCCCCACCCCCCACGCGGTTCCGCGCCCGCGGAACCGCCCCCCCCCCCCACCCCCCCGGGCCCCCCCCCCCCCCCACGCCCACGCGGTTCCGCGGGCGCGGAACCGCCCCCCCCCCCCACCCCCCCCCCCCCCCACCCCCCCGGGCCCCCCCCCCCCCCACGCCCACGCGGTTCCGCGGGCGCGGAACCGCCCCCCCCCCCCCCACCCCCCCCCCCCCCCACGCGGTTCCGCGCCCCACTCCCCCCCCCCCCACCCCCCTCCCCCCCCCCCACCCCCCAACGGTCCAAAATTGGACCGTTGCAACGGTCCAATTTTGGACCGTTGGCTGCTGCCAACGGGCAGCAGCCCAATTCCCTTTTTTTTTTTTTTTTTTTTTTTTAATCCTATAATTTTATCTATATATACCCCTCCCTCCCCCACTCATTTTTCACACTCTCTCTCTCTCTCTCTCTCTCTCTCTCTCTCTCAAGTCTTAAGCTATTATTCTCTCAATTTTGTCTCTCATTTAATATTTCAATTTCAATTTCTTCAATCTTCTCATTTTATTATTTATCAATTTATTCAATTATATTGTTAATTATTTATTACTTGTTACTATATTATATTATTACTAATATTTTCATTATATTTGTCAATTTTTTACTATATTATTTTATCATTATTATATTTTTTTATTATCATACTTTTTTCAAAAAAATGGCAAGTGAAGGTAGAAATTTTGAAAATGTTGAGTTTGAAACTCAAAATTTTCAAACACAAGAGAGTGAAACTCAACAAAAGGGAGGTGGAAAAATTTCTACTTCTGATATTTTTAATATTCATTTCAAGAAAACACCAAAAGGAGATGGTAAATTTGATGTATCTTGTAATTATTGTAATCAGGTATACAAATTCAAGCAAGGAGGTGGATATGGTACTTTCGCCCGACATTTACAAACAAAGCACCCGCTCAAGGTTGGATTGAGCCGCGATCAAACACAAATATCCGGGTTTGCTACCTCTTCAAACTCTCCTCAATTATTTCATTATAATGAAGCTAATTGTAGGTCTGGTTTAGCTGAAATGGTAGCAATTGATCATTTATCTTTTAGTTTTGGTGAAAAATTAGGTTTTACTCGATTTTGTCAAAACTTTGTTAATGAAATTATTACTTATATTTCTTCAATTTTTAGTAGTGTTTTTTATTAAAAATATGGTTGAGAATATCTATATTTACAATTACATTTAACAATTAAAAATCGAAACCAAACCGAACCGAACAACGGAACAAGGACCAAAATTGAATACAACAATATTTAAAAAAAATTAAAAAAATTCGGTTTGAACCGGAACCGGAACCGTTGACCGAACCGGCTCAAACCGTTGACCGAACCGGTCCAAACCGTTGACCGAACCGGCACGAACCGGAACCGGAACCGAACCGTCCCAAACCGCCCTTGGGCGGTTCGGTTCAGGTTCAAAGATTTCTTGAACCGGAACCGGCGGTTCATGAACCGGAACCGGCGGTTCATGAACCGTGGCCATGTCTAGCTTTGGCTACCTTTTTTTTATAGGAGATTTATAAAGGATTTGGTATGATTATGGCTCATAGATTGTTTGGAAAAATGAGAGCTCTGATGATATTAAGGGAGTGTTTGGCTAACCGATTTGACCACTTATAAATTATTTATTTAGTTTATAAGTTACGTATCTTATTTTTTTAAGCGTTTGGTAACATTTAAGAGTTTAAACGCTAGTTAACTTTTAAGCTAATTCAATAATATTTTTCAAAAGCTCATCCCCTAGCTTTTTCAAATAAGCTTTTATGAACTTTTTGTATTAACCAAGTAAATTACTGATTTATACTCAAACAAACACACATTTTCTACTCCTATCCTTTTTCATTCCTCTATCTTCTCTTCGCACCATCGCCAAACCCATCTTCGTCGTTCGTCATCAAACCTATCTTAGTCGCTTGTCAGTCAGACCCATCTTTGTCGTCCATCAGCCTCCATCTTCATCTGTCCGTTACCTCTAGCCCATTGTCGGCACCTCCATCTTCTCCTCCGTTATCTCCATCACCACCTATTCTCGTCATCACTGTCACTTCTATCGCCTCTTTCGTTCACTATATATATTATATATATAACAATATATATAATATATATTTAATGTATATACATATATATATTATAATGTATATTAAATTAATATATTTAACATTTCTATTAAAAATTAGTATTAATTTCTATGAATTTTATTTATATTATTTAATAACATATCTATTTTTATCTTTTTGTTAAGTCTGATAATTTAACATCTCTTTCAAATTAAACACATAATTATATAACTGATAATTTAAACTACATTTATTCAAATACCTTATCACCTAAAATACTATTCAAATTTTAAGTTTTATAGAACTGAAAAGCTCTTTTAGCCAAACACCCTCTAAGTTCACTAATTTAGATTTTTAACGAGATCAAATGAGAAATGGCCACTTGTCAATTGTCATGTTCTTCTCAATATTTTCTCATGTCACTTTTCGTGAAGTCGCGAGGTAATCTTAGAAGATTCTGAAAATATCTAGTTCCTTCAAGAGTTTTTCCAAATTTTTTTGGGTATTCCAAGAGACTTCAGGTTTTTAAGTAATTATCCTAAGTCAAAGATATTTTAGTAACATTTTATATTTCCATTTGTCTCCTAATTTTAAGTATGGCTAAAATGTAGTTACTTTTAGAATTTGTTAAAATGCAAAAAGGACAAAATAAAAGAGAAGCCCAGTTGTGACCATTCAAGCAAGTGGGCTGGCAAAATAAGTAGCCAACCCAACTTGCGCAGGAGTAACGGGGTTAGGTGTATAAAGAGGGAGCATTTGTCAAAATGCAAGGAGCCACTGCACAAACCCTTTTTTAACTCTTCCCTTCCACTTGTCTCTTTTGACACCCACACCAGCGTCGATGTCGGCCCCCCATCCTCCCCACCATCTGTGTCTCGCCTCACCACTGCCACCATCTTTAATGCCCTCTTGACATCCAACACCACGAACAATTACCACAAAAGAACCGGTACTCCAACTGTTAGAATTTTTTGATTATGTGCGCAATATTAATTGGATCTTATTTTTAAAAAAAATTAATTGAATTATAGTTTAACAATGTCTGGAAACTCAAATGGATTATATGTGATCATAATTAGATATTGGATTTTGTGCACCGTAATGGGCTTAAACTTATTTGTATATATATGATTTGTGGAATAAGTGCAAGTTCAATAAGGTTTTGTGATAGGTAAAATCCTATTGGCTCTATATATATATATATATATATGGTTAGGTCCCCTCTTCTCTCTCATTATCTATTACACCATTTTCTTTCCATTAAAAAAAGGTTAAGACATAATAGTAGAGAAGAAGAGGAAGATTTGGTATGGTGCAGTACATTTGTACTTGCTATTGCAATCAAGATTTTCATCTTTGTTATGGAGTTAAAAGGTATTCTTCTTCTTTATTGATATAAGTGTTTTATATGATATGTGCATTTAATATATATATATATATACTGTGAAACATTTAAATTCTAACACAAACGTCACCTTCACCTGCTCTTTATTCTTCCCCAAATGTGGTTCTGGATCTATGAACACTTTATTGGGGTTCTGATGTATCCATAATAGAAATAGGGAGAAATTTCTTCAAATTAGGGTTGCAAATGAGTCAGTTGTTCGTGAACGAGTCGGTGTTCGACTCGATAAAATTTCGTTTGAATTTGTTTGTTAATGTAAACGAGTTGAGATTGAGTCTAATTATGAAACTTAATTTTTAAATGAGCTAAATTTGACCTCAATAAAACTTAACTCGTCAGCTTGCGAACTGCCTCGATTAAAAACTCGAGAGCATATCCAATTAAAAGTTTGTGACTAGATCATTTATAAATATATTAATAAATTTATTCAAAATTTATAAATATATTATTTTATAATTAGATACTATATGTATATATTAGAAATATATTTTATAAATATATTTTTTAGATTTGGATGATTGATTTAGGGGTTGTGCTCTCTTTCCATGTTCAGCAGAGGTAGCCTGTCTATGCTTGTTTTGTTCCTCTTCTTCTCATTCCAGTATTGGGCAGGGACAATCAACGGTGGCTTCTCTTCTTCTTTGCTAGTTGTGACTTGCAATTGACACATGTTGTCCATCTTTTCCGACCGACCGGTGAAGGCGATTACCAGCCATTTGCCTTCTCTCCAATCAATTTGCCTTCTTCGATTGGATGCTTGCAACACCAACCCATTCACTGCCTGCGCCTACAACTTTGAGCCCTTACAGAGCTTTCGGACAAGCTGAGCTCTAGCAAGGCTTTTAGGCTTGAGTTGAGCTTAATCTCGACCTCGAGCTCATATGCTTACTCACTGAGTCGGACCTAAGCTCAGCAAAGCTCGACTCGATTGCAACCCTACTTGAGATAGTGGCGAGAAATAATCATGAAAGGTGGGCGATGGTGGCCAATGGTAAAGGGAGCAACCATGTGAGAGAAAAGAGAAAGTGTTAATGTTAGTACCCTAATACTAGATTTATATGGTATCTAGCAATTGTAATTATGGAATTAATGATGTAATTATTACAAATATAATAAAATATGTTTTCATATTTTAAGGTCATATCTTCATTTATATATCTCAAATCTTTATATATATGAATGAGTTCCTAAATTTCTTGATGAAGGTCTTACTTTTAAGTGTTAAAAATATGTTACAAATGCCTTTAAATTAAAAATTTCTTAATGTTATTCTCAGTTCATAGACTCCTCAGAAAGGGACTATAATTGGTAAATTATGAACTAATACATGGGTTACTACCTTTGATTAGTATGAAATATTAATAATAAAGGAATGTGAGTCACATACTATAATCCAATACTATAATCCATGAGATGAATATATAGTACACACTACAAAAAATTCATAATTTAGTGACAGATTTAGCAACGGAATTTTTTCGTCACTAATTAGAGACGTCTCAGTGACGGATATTCCGTCGCAAAATTTTTTATTTTTTTACTTAAATTTAGTGACGAAATATTTCCTCACTAAATAATTAAAAAAAAATATTTTTTTATTTTTTAGTGATAGGTGTGTCCCCATCGCTAAATTTTTTTTTTTTTTTAATTTTTTAGCTATGGGTGTGAGCCCGTCTCTAGAATTTTATTTTCTATTTATTTTTTTTATTTTTTAGCCATTGGTGTGACCCTATCGCTGAATTTTTAATTTTTATTTATTTTTTTTTATTTTTTAGCGATAGGTGTGACCCAGTCCTAAATTTTTATTTTATATTTAATTTTTTTATTTTTTAGCGACTAGTGTGACCCTGTCGTTGAATTTTTAATTTTTATTTATTTATTTTTTATTTTTTAGTGACGGGTGTGACCCCTGTTGTTGAATTTTTATTTTTTATTTAATTTTTTTTATGTTTTAGCGATAGGTGTAACTCCGTCACTAAATTTTTATTTTTTATTTTTTATTTTTTTATTTTTTAGCGATGGACATTACCCCGTCGTTGAATTTTTAGTTTTTATTTAATTAAATTAAAATTATTTAGCTACGTAATATTTCATTGTTAAATAATTAAAAAAATAAATTAATAATTAAAAACTTTAGCAACGGGACAACCCTGTCGCTAAAAGAGAAAAAAAAATAAATAAATAAAATTTCAATTTTTATGTAATTTTTTTTTATTTTTTAGTGATGGGTGTGACATCGACATTGAATTTTCAATTTTTATTTAATTTTTTTTTATTTTTTAGCGGCGGGTGTGACCCTGTCGCTAAATTTTTATTTTTTATTTAATTTTTTTTATTTTTTAGCTATGGGTGTGACCCGTCGCTAAAATTTTTTTTTTTATTTTTTAGAGACGTAGCTTAATTTTTATTTTTTATTTAATTAAATTAAAATTATTTAGGTACAAAATATTTCATCGCTAAATAATTAAAAAAATAAATTAATAATTAGAAACTTTAGCGACGAGACAACCCGTCACTAAAAAGAAAAAAAATAATAAAAAAATAAATTTATTAATTATGTTTTAAACAAAGATTAAATAAAAATTAAAATTCTTTAGTATGCATATTTTATGTATTTTATTTACAAACCAAAATATGTAAATTGATATGATATTGTAAAATTTATAATAATAAATATGTATTAAACTAATTTTTAATCAAATAAAATTTAAATATTTAAGTGATTAATTAATTACAACATTTAACTGGTACATTAGTTGGGTTGAAAATCTACAACATTTATTTTTTTAAGTATTAATTTATGAATTAAAAAATTTAAAATTTAAAATAAAATTAAAACGGCTGGCAATTAAATACAATATATAATTAATATGTGTAGTATATGTAATAAGAAGGTTTGCAGCTTAGATGGTTGCGCGCGCGCGCGCTCATTCGAGGAACCAGGGATTGAAACTAAGGAGGGGAAGGAAAGGAGTTGTGCTAGGAAATTAATCCTAGGTGTACATGTAACGGCTTAAGGGGGCGTCCCTTGGCGCTTAGAGTCGCGCTCACATGTCTGCCCTGTGAGATTAATTATTGTAGTTTTTTAGAATAAAAGTCAGCGATAGAACTGTTTCCATCGCTAATTAACAACAGAACTTTTTTCGTCGCTGATTCTAATTTATTTTAATTTTTTTAATGTTTAATTTTTTTATTATGTTTTAGTGACAAAAAATTTTTTGTCACTAAAATAATTTTTAATTTTTTAAATATTTTTTTATTTTTTATTTTTTATTTTTTTAATCAGCGACGGAACTTTTCGTCGTTGATTCTGTCGCTAATTTGTGCCGTCACTAAAATTTAGCTACACCATTTTTAGCGACGGGAATATGTCCATTGCTAAATCCGTCGCTAAATGTCATTTTTCTTGTAGTGACATGTAGGTAACTGATAGTGGAATATCTACTGAATATGATGCAAGTGATAGATCATTTGGTTGAGACGATCTATGATCTATCACTGGCTTTGGTTCTATTACTGGTCCTTAGACCGGAGGCAATGCAATTGTCTTGTATGTTGGTGCGTAATATTTTTTGTCGCTAAGAATTACCTGATTTTCGAATGGGAGATATACTGTGTGGTTTTTGTGTAGTAGCGTATGGAGCCAGATGATTGCTAATGAGATCCATTAATCTCCGACTTGAGGTAAATATCCTATGCCATTGGTGGTGATTGTGATTGTTCGAACCCCTGGTAAGAGTGCACATGATTGAAAATGTATTTCTAATGTTGGAAAGAGTTCTGATGTGTCATCTCAATCACGTCACACTCGATCTTGACATAGCTATCGAGTTAGTGAGTTTGATCAGTCCATAACTTTCACTCGATCGGGATGTTAGTCGATGGAAGGATTATAGTACATGGGAATCGAAAGCCCAAATAAATTATCTTTGAAATATGATTTCATTACTAGTAGGATCATCCTGATATAATACTAGTTGTCACTCAGGGTTTTTCAGGGTACATCGAGGAGATAAAGAGATTCTCGTTGTAGATCAAAGTGCTTGGTCTAAGTCAAAAAGTTTGATGTGACTCGATTGCTACTTAGTAGTGAACCTAAAAAGTTACACACATATCCAAGTACAGTGGTTAAGTAAGCGATGAAACTTGTAATCATTATTAAGAGTTATTGATGTCACCATTAAGAGTTAACGGATCAGATTCAATGATTAAATTAATAGGAGTAATTGTCAAGAGTTAACAGGCATGTCATTAAAAGTAAATGGGGGTCTTGATTTCATCATGAGATGATGAAAAGGTCATTAAGAGTTAATGACGGGTCTAGATGCAATTTTTGAAAACTTGGACAAAAGAGTTAGAACTGGTTGACCAACCTTAAAGGCTATCGACCGAATAAAGGCCAAATCGATCAACAGTTTTTTAGAACGGTTGACCAATCCGTGCTAAACAATTGACAATTCTTTTAGAATGGTAGATATTTTCTATTGTAGAAGGTCACAATTTGCCCATCCATTTTGTCATTTCTGCAATGGATTTGGGGCATGTTGCAAACAAAGACGACCTACGTCTTGGTTGTCTCTCCTTTGTCCTCTTTCTTTCTCTCTCTCTCTCTCTCCATGTCGTTTGTCTGGTTTAGGCTAATTTGTAGGCATTTAAGGTTTTTAAGGAGCTTGATATAAAAGGGAAGAAGAAGGTAAACGCTTAAGGTTTTGCTACATTTGATGCTCTATTCAATTTCTCTCAGCCAAAACATTCTCTTCCTCTGTAAAGCCTTTTGAACCCTTTCTCTTTGCTCCCACTCTTGCTCCATTGATATTTTGATTGCTATAGTAGCAATTCCATCCAAATAGATAGTCTATTGGTTTGGGTAATTCCTGTTTGAACCCATTTTTTGCCTATTCATTTTGCAAGCAACTTGGCTAGCGCATAGGCTAGCTTGCAAAACTCAACCCTTACTTGGAGCGTAGACTGATTAGGGCCCTTATGCTTTCAAAGGTCAGACTAGTCATTCGAACGATCATTTGAAAGTTGTTAGCGTGCAATCGTTGCTACCTTGGGAAGTTTTTTCAACTTCTCCATCCGATTTGGAACCACCAATGTGGTATATCTATAGACCGCTTATGGTGTGGTTTCATTCTTTTACATACGATCGTTTGATATCGAGTTTTGCAAGATGATTATTGATTTATTTTTGTTGCACTTGTATGAGTTTTCGAAAAAAAAAATTGAAAATTATAAAATCTTTGTATTGATGTACCAAATATTGACATTCCATGTTAGAAAGAACATGTGAGAGCAACCATGTTTATATCTTTTTTTATAATTAGGTTTTCAATTATCATATTATTGTTCAAGTTGAAATTAATAATGCCAATGAAGTTTGGCCCTTTGAGAAATCGAAATGAACTATGCCACAACTTTAATCAAATAACATAATTATCCATATATTCACTATTGTTAGTCTATGTATTTTCTGTTTCTTACATGCTACTTCCAAAAATATTAGACAACACATTATGCTTAATTACACACAAAAAAAAAAAATAATCTCATAGGAAGAATATTAACTTTGGACTAAAACAAGTTTGAAATTACTCTAAAATTGAGTTTCATTAAATCAAAATAGTCTATTGGGTTGCTCTTTAAAATTAGTATAGACAATATCTCATGTGAATATTTCATTATGTATATCTTTAATTAAATTATTTTTTTGACCAAACATGTGGCTCTGGCATACTTAATTTGTTAAAGAAAATAATGATGACTGCAAATAAAGAAAGCTCCCCCCTTTTTGACTGTTTCTTGTTGGTCTTCCTCAATACACTCTTCTCTGTGCGTCTATCGTCTGTATGTTGCGACGGTGATGCGTAGCTTTCAGGAGCTGTTGCCGTTATACGCGACCATCCTTGACTGCTGTTCATCCACCAAGAATTTGAGAAAGCTCAAACAAGCACACGCTCACACCATAAAGCTTGGAATTTCCCACAAAGACTTCATACGCTCGAAGCTTGTCGCCTCTTACGCTGCGTGCTCCCAAATGCTCGAAGCTTCCTTCATATTCTCGCGCACCAACCGCCAGCCCACCTTCCTCTACAACTGCCTTATCAGGGGCTTCTCGTCCCTCGACCTCTTCTCTCAGTCCCTCTCTGTTTTCCGCCAAATGCTCCTTGCTTCTAAGCCCATTGACCCTCACACTTTGCCCGCCGTGCTCAAGTCCTGCGCGGGGTTATCGGCCCTCCGCCTCGGCCGTCAAGTCCATGCGGCGGTTCTAGCAAATGGGTTTGCCTTAGACACCGCCAATTCAAATGCTCTGATCACCATGTATTCGAAGAGTGGGGATTTGGGTAGTGCCAGGAAGGTGTTCGACCAAGTGCCGGTGAGGAACTCGGTTACATGGTCGGCAATGATGGCGGGGTACGGGATGCACGGGGACTTCGGGGAGGTGTTTGTACTGTTTGAGAAGATGTTGAACCAGGGGATAGTGCCTGATGGATTGAGTTTTACAGCTGTGTTGGCGGCGTGTAGCCATGGCGGATTGACAGACAAGGGAAGGGAATATTTGGAGATGATGGAGGGGAGGTTTGGGGTGAGGCCGGGATTGGAGCATTACACTTGCATGGTGGATATGTTGGGGAGGGCGGGGCAGGTGGAAGAAGCCGAGGCGTTGATAATGAGAATGGAGATTGAGCCAGATGAGGCTTTGTGGCGTGCATTGTTGGGAGTTTGTAAGGTTCACGGCAAGGTGGAGGTTGCTGAGCGGGTGGCTGACAGGATCTATGGGAAGAAGGGGTTGATTGCAGCTCGTTCGTAGGATCATGGTCTGCTAAATTAGAACTGGTTATGACATTTCTATGTAGAACAAGAAGCTGTATTGGCTTCCGGGGCAAGGTTTCCATTGGGAGCTCAAATTCAAGGTTTTCAAAGTTCAGATCATGTTTCATATATGCTTCAATTCCCATGCATTTTTTTTTTTTTGGCTCAAGTAATTTCCATGCTTCAAAGAAAAGAAAATTTGATTTACACTAAACTTTGGAAATCACTTATTTTGTTAAGTAAATATTTCGTTTTGTTCTTTCTAGATGCATCGCCAATTGTACTAGATTTGGAACTAACTGTTGCAAATGGCCAACACAGAAGCTCCATAACTTGGAGGCTAGCCCGGAGGAAACGAATCAGATGATGATTTATTTACTACAATTTTGCATGAATCGTCAATTACACTGGGAATAGCAAGCAATAGAGTCTATGAATCTCATCATGCTTATTAATTACACAAGCCAGTTTTGTGAATACGCCAATAAGAATGGGAGAAAAAGGAGAGCTCCTTGTAGGTTGTCGCAGCCTGTTTACTAACATCATCTTCGGCATATCACACATAACCATCCTTATCATTGTCACGGGGATAAGAATAAAATCACATATTTCATTCTTTTCATCATGCATGCAAGTGTCTATTTCATTGATCAGAGATATCAGTGTTCTAGTCCTAGGATTGGCAATATCTCACGCATTGCTAAATTAATAATATTATTATACTGAATTATGCAGTGGCATTTCAGTCTTGATGACTGAGAGGCTGTTTGGCTTACCCTTTTTAGTTGTAGCTTTTAAGTTAATTAGCGGTTAGTATAAAAGTTATGTAATATTTAAATTGATAACGTGTTTGGATAAATATGCTTTTAAGCTATCAATTAATAGTTATGTGTTTGATTGTAAAAGCTGATAAATTATCAAAACTGACAAAAATACTAAAATAGACATGATATTAAATAATTCAAATAAAATTTATAAAAATACTATTTTTTATAAAAAAATTATAAATTAATTTCTAAATATTAGATAAATTATACATACTTATTAAAAAATATATTAATATAATATATATACATCTTTTATTTGTTTTCTTAAAAATATTACTATTAATATATATATATACAATATATACACTTACAAGTGTAATATATATATATATATATATTATATATACTCTGCTACAGGTCGGGGACGCCACCAGCAATGGAGGAGGAGGCCGCAATTGAGGCTGGAGGTGGTATCTGATGGTGACGACGGTAATGGAGGAGGGTCGATGGTGCTCGGCAACGACTGCAGCAGATCTGGAACCTGGTTATGCAGCGATGGTGTGACCAACACTTCGGTTGCTTGCGGCAGCCTAGCTGGACTAAAACGATGTCGGCAGCGGTATGGAGGAGAGGCGACGGGGATTATGGTAAAGCAAAGCTTTGGAGAAGATCATGGAAGAAAGAGAGTTGAGAGAAGATGCAACGGTGTAAATATGAAAAATATATGAGGGCATTTTGGTATTTTAATTGGTCAACCTAGCAGCATTTTTCGGCAAAGCTAGGGGGCATCAGCTTTTGAAAAACGCTGGTATAACAGCTTTTACGCGGATAGCTTTTACGCTTAAAATTTTTATCAAACACTTGACCTTCAAAAGTTGTATAGCTTATTCGCTGTAAAATAGTTTATACGCGGTCAAACAGCTAAGCCAAACGGCCAATGTACCATATCAGACATGCACATTTAGGGAGCATTTTTCAATTTTCATGCTACCTGGACAATTTGTCATTAACATAAAATGGAATACCAATATGACACACCATTTTAATTAGGACGAGGAGAGGATGAAGAAGCTCGAACCTGGCCCATTCATCATTGAGTTCATCCGTCAGCAGATGTGGCTATACAAAAGTCCAAGTGCACGAAAGATATCAACATAACAACAGGTTCTCAACCAGTAGGAGCCTGGTCTTTGGGTTGCTATAAAGGCTACCTCCAGACACTCCACTATGTGCTTTTGATTGGAGGTAAAATCGAAAAGCTCCCATTCTTTCTTAGCATTCCTTTCAATTATTTTATATTTCAATTGTGTTAGCCCTATCCAAATTAACTTATTGAGTCGAGTTTCAGTTCCCAAAAAGGAAAGAGAGAGAGAGAGAGAAACTTGCTGCATCTAATGCCATTTTATATATTTCAAGTCTGTTGAAAGGGAGCCCACATGAGCAGTTCAGTTGGTTAAGAAGGAGGCACAAAATGTCTTTCGTGGTGAATCTTGAAACAAGAATCAGGGATCAAAACTCGCAAGCAGCAGTGTGGGGATAACTTCTCTCCAAAGTGAGGAAGGGTTTCTTGTGCGCGGTGAGAACAGTCTAGCCACTGCGTCTGGCTGGGTCACCATAGTTAAATCCCCCCTCCCCCCAACGTCCTATCGGGCCAGGGGTGGGGGGCGCTCGGGGTGAGCGATTTCACCTTTTGGAACAAGTTTGTTGAAAGGGAATAATGTTAGGCGTCATGACCCCAGCTGGCAGCACACTCAATGGTGTTCTGTCACATAGGCGTCATGATTGTCATCAGTCATGACGCCTAACATTATTTGTGAAAAAAAAAAAGAAAAAAAAATGAAACAAATGGCGTGGAGTCCAAGAAAAGAAACCTAGTGCAAAATATTAATGAGACAATGAAAATTAGCATGTTTTTGTTTGTTTCTTTCCTAGTTATTTATTTATTATGGTTCCATTAGAGATCAATAGTCTATATATTTAATCTGATCTGGGATGTGTTTTTTGGGCGGTTTTTACATTTCATATGATATTGAATTGGTATTTCTCTTTTTAGTGATTTTTTTTTTTTCAATTTGTTCTTATTATTTTTGGATTTGCATCAATTTATTAGTGCTAGAGCCCACTCGATTCGCAACTTCATCAATTTCAACTAGCTTATTATCACTTCTGTCACAGTTACATGATCCGAAATCTTCCAACTTTAATAAATTCAACCACCACCATCCACTCTTAAGCATTTCAATTAGTAAGTTTTGGTTGTCTACTTTTACTGACATTTTGATTTTTAATATAAATAGTCTTAGACGAGCACTTGAGCCACTTTAAATAAGTTTTTCTTATTATTAAGATTTCATAATTATATGTCAATCTTAAACAAGATTCTATTTACTAGAAAATTAATTTATTATTTGCGTCAGACAACAGATCAATTGCTTGACGTGGATGACGTGGGCAACCAGGGAAGAGGGGTGTGGGACTCAATGGCCACCCCCCTCTCCCGCTAGCTCGCGTTGGGCAACACAGACAACAGATCGAACTGTCTTTTATTATATCACTTGGTTTTATTAAGTTTTATTGTTTGTGTTCAGATAAAATCCAACCATTATAAGTAATTTTTAAGATTAGCAAATTTATAAAAGATTTAGTATCATATATTATCAGTTATATCATAGGTTATTTAAAGAAACGATAGTTTTTGATGGTACCTAACTCAATAGGTTTGGCCTTTAACAAGATCAAACTAAGAAAAGATGGCCTCAAACACCTCACACGACATGCTAATTTTGTGAAGTATTTGAGATTACTAATGATACATTTGGTATTGGTGCTTGTAGTGTCGTAAGCCAATCAAATGGGTTGCTCAATAGCATTCTTTATTGAAAAAATGAATAATTACGCCAAATAAGGGTACTCTACCTATGTTGAAGAGTCACACAACGTCCTAATCTCTTCATCGTTGAAAGTATTGTTTAATTCATTACCCTAAGAGTTTGCTAGGTATTCTAATGATTAGGCCTTCAGGTATTTAGTTACAAAAGAAGTTCAGATTCTAGATACAGTGGGTGGATTCTGTTCCTTAGTCAGTATACTTTGGTGCTTGGGCATTACTTTGGAATGGTTAATTCTCTTAGAAGGCTTGTTAAAATAAAATAGATTATATTAAAATAATGTTAGAATATTTTTTAGATCAAGATATGAAAAGATTAAGATAAAACTGTAAAGTATTATAAGATTTTTATCAAATTATTTGTTAAATTTTTTGAAATGTACTGGAGAACATATGCATCATTTTTTTTTTATCTGTAAGACTTAAGATATGCTTATCTAGAGGAAATGGATAGATAAGCATATTTAGAAAATGTCACATAAAAAATCACGCGACTTCTTTTTCAAGGGTCGCTCGTTAAGTTTAATAAATACATTAAAAATGATATAAATCATCTAAAATAATTTTTATATCTTATTTTTTTTCAATCTATATCTTAATTAACAAACGCTATCTATTGCTCTTTCATCAATTTTATTATTCATCATGACAATTATTTAAAAGTGCACTAACATACTCATAACTCACACGTGAGTACAATAAAAGATTAGGACAAGTTATGACTTTATGATTCATAACATTTTTTTTTTCTTTAGTTAACAAACACTAGCTCAAGAGTGTTCAAATTTTTAATTGAGTGATTTTTTCACTTATTTTTTTCAATTTTCATTTCACTCTAATCACTTTAACCCGACCCGATCAAAAGTTGACACTTTTCTTTGTCCTTACCGATAGCAGCATGTAAAACTTGTTATATTATTTACTAAACTCTAGTGCCCCTGGACATAGATATATGACTAGAGATGGGCCTGGTTGACAACAAAAAGGGAGGAGGGCTAAAGGAAAGGAAATGAAGATGGTGTTTGGTCGTAAGCCAATCTTGACATTTATCCATCTCTTTCCTAGGACTTCTAGAAATATATGACTTATATAAAATGATATCGTTTAAATAAAACAAAAAATAAATATTTTTTAATTCTCCTTCCCCCCCCCAAAAAAAAAAAAAAAATAAGAAAAAAAATTGACTGACTTAATACTCAGTCACATGTATTTTTTTGAAAACTATATTACTTTTTTTTTATAGAAAGTGGGACAATCTCAATACAATAAATATCTTATATTTTAGGTAAATTTATTTTTTCATAATAATGTATTATGAAAATCATAATATGTTAGATTTCTAAATTTACGAGAATATGTTCTCGAAAAAAAAAATTTATAAGTTTAATTTTAGTTTTTTAATTTTTGTTTTAAAAATTTTAGGCTGCGTTCTCTTTACTTTTTAATTTTTATTTTTAAATTTTGAATTCATTTTTAGTTTTCTGTTTTGATAGTCTATTTTTAAAAAATTAAAAACGCGTTCTCTTTATCATTTTGAAAAACTATTTCTCAAAATAGAAAATTAGAAAACGCGTTCTCTTTGAAATTTTGAAAATAATTTTTTAATAATATTTTATACAAAAAAATTGATTATTTAGTAAATTAAAAATATTTAATGTTAATATATTATTAAAAATATATATATATTTTAAAGTTAATGAATTTTGTAATATTTTTTTCTATTACAGTAATAAAATATAAATAAATACATAAATAAATGTGTTTTGAGTTTAGAATTTGTTTTAGATAAAAACACTCAAAATAATTTTTTGTTGTTTGAATTTTCTTTATAATTTTTTTTTAAAAAAAAATGAAAAGAACTCGTTTTTATTATTTAGAAAATTAAAAATTAAAAATAACTTAAAAATAACAAAGAGAACGCAATCTTAGATTCTTACTTCTTCACAGAAAAATAAGATACATATTTAAATTTGAACAAATGATTAAGGTAATCCTATCAACTTGCTACTCAATTCATAATGTTGGGCATGGTGCAATTGATAACTTGGCATGAGTTATAAAGTTTAGGCAAACGCTCAAATATTATTCATGAGTCTTAACGATCCTCTCTATTATACTTTGTGACAAAATTATTAACTTGTATGCTCCATAAATAACATAAAATGACAGAGAATTAGATGAGATATAAAGACGGTATCTGAATCTCACAAACTCAGCCACGCTTGCCATCCACTACTAAGGACCCACCTACTGCCATCATAAAAAAGTGTTTTTCATTAGGAGCCAAACATGGAAAAAGTGGGGGGAACAAGACAAGACCTTTAGAGGGGGCACAAACGGATAAAAAGGATATCTGCCAAGCCAATAAGCAGCAAGGCATATCTGCCAAGTCAGCTGGATAGCCAAAATCCAGCCCACACAATACACTAGTTGAAAAGCTGAAGAGGTAAGGCTTGGCCAGAAATAAGGTGGACTGATGAGAAACCAGGGCACGAAATCTATTGACTAATGCATTATAAGAATTTCTAATCTTGATGAATTCTTGCTGCGTTATAAGAATTTCTAATGTACAAATTAATTTGGCCTTTCTCTGCTACATATATATATATATATATATATATAGTTCATTGGTCTCAGAATATATTCCAGTGCATGGTTCTTCTATTCACAGCTGCACTGGAGGAGTTCTTGAGGGGGAAACAAGACATTTTGCATATGCAATTGGCAGTGCAATTATCTTCTTGGGTTTGCTAACAAAAGCTCTTCTTGTGAAGTTGTTGTAATCGTTGGCTTCGATCTCGTCCAGTATTTGGCGATACAATAGAAGCGATGCCCACACCTGCAGCAGCAAAACAATGCATTCATAGATGCAGAAGAAACACGAGATCCATAACAATAAACTTTGTATTGCTTTGAATGAATTATATGGTTGTCGTGTAGAGCTATCTATATATAGAGGGGAACCTAAGGATAATTAACCTATACAATAGATAAAGATAAACCTGTAATATAACAAAGAGTTCAACTCAAAATATCCTAATCGTGGGAGTATCACAATCTTGTATTCTGCTATGCGAAGGTTTTGAAATTGTAAAGACATTCGACATTGTGCAGGAACGTGTGTTATGGCATGGCAACAGGGCAAGGCATGTTTCTCCTAACTTAAAGCTAATTAGTAGTCCACTACTTACCGGCCATCTGCTTGCTGCACTGAGTTCTGTGACTCCTTTTTCTGCCTCGTTGAAGAACATCCTTGCCCTATTAATTTGATTCTTCATAAAGCTCCTCCATTTATCTGTTACTTTTCCTGCAAAAATGTCTTCATCTGAAAGCCCCGCCTGAGCTAGTTCATCTTGTGGTAGATAAACCCTTCCTCTCCTTGCACTGTGTTCAAACAAACATATAAGAAATGGCACAGAGGAATAAAGAAATAAAAAAAGAGGGTGTTTCCACTGCACAAGGCTCCCTGCTTGGGGAGAAACCAAGGCAAAAAAAAACCGCAAGTTCAGAGTTTTCAGGGATTCGATTCCTCAACCCAGTATAAAAGATCCTGATATATTATGTTTCATTTCATTTTCCGGTTAGGCCACCATGGTGGTTGCAAATTCACCATCATGCCCAGTCTAAAACAGACTTAACTCACCGAACGTATGAACCAACATTTGCCAGGTACGTCCAGTTGTGTGGTGGTCTAAAACAATCATTATGGAACTCAAAAGAGATCAAACTTCTAGTGCTACACTTACTCTTCTCCAACATCCCTGAGAATGTTAGTGAGCTGATTCGCGATACCTAAAGCCAAGGCAGCATTGTAGACACTCTCTGTTGTTGCCTGTGATTCTGGTGCAATGCCCATAACTGGAACACTCATCAATCCAACAGTGCCAGCCACATAATAACAATAGAGATATAGTTCATCAAAGTTCATGTATCTAGACTTCTTCAGATCCATCCTCATTCCTTCAATCATATCTTTGAATGGCTGCAAAACAGAATATTTTGAATCACAATGCTGGTTGTGCAAACTAATTTGGACAACTAAATCATCAAAACTATAAAGTAAATAGCTACAGTTCACAGCAAAATAAGACGTGAATAAAATGAGAAATTGGCAGAACAGCTAGTTGAGGTTGTTCCTGAATGAAGTTAGTGCATGATAGATTCGACCATCTACTATTATCAAGCACTAAAATATATAGAGGGAATGCATGAGGCCACAAAGAGGTACAATTCTTATGAAGGTTTCTTCCTATTTTCGGAACAAGGGCATCCATACCCTTAATTCATTTCCAAATTCCAGAAGAGAATGTGAGGACACTGTTTAAATTGGATAAGGTAAATTAGAGCAATTTTAGCCACACGCACACACATGGATCTTATAGTTCATGGAGCTCATTCCTCTCAGAACCTTGCGTGGCATTTAGTAAGATTCAATTAGATGGTATGAACAGAACTGTGCAGAAAGATGAATAATGTCTAGCAAGGGACAACCTGAATGTCAACAGGAAACTTTGTCACAGTATCTGACAAAGCAGCATCAAGCATATCAAATGGACGTCCTCGGAAAAGATCTTCCAGCCTTAATTCCCATCTGTCTAATGCTGTAGGTGTTATGTGTGATGCATTATGCCCGTCAACAAGCTCATCTGTCCTCCTACACCACACTATATGAACCACAACAATCATGAGAAACCAAAGAGAGGATAAAGTCTATCTGCGTTGCACTAAAGCAACAGATTCCACATCTGATAACTTATTGTGGACAAGATTTAAGTAGAATGAAACATCCAAGTTTTCACTGAGTTATGGAACCAGCATTTCAGAAATAATTGAGCACAATGATCATGACTCAGTGATGTGTATACCAAAGAGATGGCTTCTCTAGTCTTTTAGGGTCATTTCCCCTGCCATGATGAAACATTTTAATGTGCTTGAACTTTAAAGGTTATATCATTTCTTTTAATTAAATTTTAACCATATATAGCCTGCACTATTCCACAACTCCTAAACTGTGAATGAAATTTGACAACCATCTGGTTGAGACTACTCAGAACCAAATTCACAATCACTTGAATACACAAGTGTAATACATTCAGTTTACCTATCATCAGACCTAAGGTCTGTCTCCTTTCATCACTAAAATATAGAAACTAACATCTACATATGTTCTAAGTAGTTACTTAGCTGTCTCAACTTCACAATCATGGGGTAAAGAGTAATCAGAACAATCCTCAATGTACTGGAATTTGGAAGCTGTGGTACATTTGGTTTACCTTTCATCAAGCAACTAAAACCTATCTTATTCATCAATAAGTAGAAACTAGTATTGGTTTAAGTTCTAACTCATTATTTAGCAGTCCCCTTAACTTTTTAATGGATAACAAGGCTTGCAGGGCCATCAAATCTAATAGACTAATAGTTCTTCCAAAATATAATCAACTTTGTTGAGAGCTTAATAATTCAACTACGAACCGAAGAATATGTACTAAAAAAAATTATCTGTACTCTCTCTTTTGCGTTTATTTTTAATGGACTCAGAAACTTATTATCCCAAAACAACCAAAAAAAAAAAAACTTCTCTTGTACACTTCCTTTTTCTTTGTTTGGATCCTAAAAAAATCATGAAATTGAAAGAAAAGTGGTTTATTTCAAGCACAAATTCAAAGATGAAATCAAGTTCTTACATCTTGGGTTTACATGTCAACTAGTGCAACCTGGCATAGCAGCACACATACATTGTTCCAAGCATAAATAGTTTGTTATCTCATGAAAATCAATAATTTACCATCTACGGATGATCTTGTAATAAGGATACATGCAGGCACATATCACAAATATCAGGTTTTTTATGCCAGAGGTCAAAAAGAGAATACAATTGATAGGTTCTATGTATGAAAGTGATCAAAGTAGCATCTAACCTACCTTCACAAGAATAAGAATGCTGTGTGTTTCTAACTTAAGCGAGAACCAATTAATTTAACAGAAGCAACACAATTAGCTCAACTAGAATTAAAAGCAGCACATATTCAAACTTGGTTAGAAAACTCGAGTGGGAAATATCATGTGTTTTTAAAAGAAGCAAGAGCAGCATCAAATTTTTTAAGAGCCACCAAATCCATATCCATTCGAATCCAAAAAACTATTCCATATTCTATTAGAATCTATTTGTTCATCCTTCTAACTCAAAATTTGCACGAGATATGGAGGCTCACCATAAATAGCCCAGATAGCTCTTCGCCTCTCAGCTGTCATTAACAATGTTCCTGAGAAGGGCAAAAACAATTAACTAAGATTTACTTCAAACCACGATCCAATCCTTATGAAATAACAGATGAAAAGAAGGCTAACCCAGGTAAAATGTCTTGGCATACTCTGCACAAATTTCCCCACAACGGTCATAGGCTTCAGTCATCAAGCTCAAAGTTCCCGGAAGAACAATATCGGGCTTCACTTCATAATCTTCCCCAGTTTTGAGCTGCTTTTTAACTAAAGCAGCCTGTTTCAAGACCACATCATAAACTTTCTGCTCCGATGAGACGGCCATTTCCCCGGCAGGGTTAGCCACCACATTTGAGAGTAAAGGGAATTTTCCTTTCTTCTCCAATCCTGATCCATCCAAGCTTGGATAGCTCGAGTCTGCATAGAAAGAGCCATAGTTCCAGCTCTGCTTCTTGCTCTTCTTGAGTGCAACATGGCAAATCAAACTCTTATAGCGAGCAATGAATTTGGACGAATCGGAAACCCGGTTTCCTTCCCGGGAAGACTCAAAGACCCCAAAATTAGAGATCTCAGAATTGGGAGAAACAACCGACAATAAAGCAACAGACATCTTCAACCTGAAATCCTGGTGCTGTTAGCACTTTCCAGGAAAAATCAAGAATCCGCGGTTCTCCTTTTCCTTTCCTCAAGTAGTTTTTAAAAATTGCACCACAACTCAGAGAATTCTATCCAGTTCAAGAAAACCCAACACCCTTTTCAGGGAAACTTTCACAAAAATCAAAAACCCAACAAAAATGTAAATCAAAAAACCAGTTGAAGCTGAGTTATTGAGCTCTTCAACAGCAAAACAAACTCTCAAGATTTCTTTACAATGAACAAAGAAATCGAAGTCCACAAGAAGAACAAATCTGGGATAACACACAAGAAGCAAGAGCTCAAAGATGGAGATCTCAAGAACTGTGGCTCAAGAAGAAATTGGGAGAGGGTATAAGAAAAATAAGTGGAGGTGACTGCTTATGAGCCTCGTTTGGGTAACGGGTGGTTTCTATTTTGACTCGATTAAACTAAGCTCCCTGTCTCCAGTTCAGTACACGTAGGTGCTGGAGAGCTCCACCCAAAAAATGACCAGGCACAATGCGAGTAGCAGAGAGGTGATATAATGAAAAACCAGGAAAAGGACAAATTTTCCGGGAAAGAAAGCAATAAACCTGGCGACAGGAGCAAGCCGTTAACAGAACCTCCAATTAGTTGAAATAAACGGGGATTATCTCCATTAAAATAAACAAATCAAGAACGGAATTGGGCTTCCAGGTCAGTTCTCCACTCTTCCAGGTTCCCCACCAATTTCTCTCTCTCTCTGCCGTCTCTCTCTCTCTCTCCCTTGATTTGACACTCACTCTTGTTTTTTCCCTCCGGGTTGGGAGAGGTTTACTATTTAATCAAACTTGATTAGGAGAACGCGAGAGAAACTGGGAAGAAGCAGAGCAGACATGACCAAAACCCATAGACAAATCAGATGCTGAATAAATTTGTATCTTTGCACAGCTGTGTAGGTGCCTGCCAATGGGAATTTTCCCAAGTTAGGAAGTGCGTCACTATAAGTGACATTTTCCGGGAAAATCTGATTATTTGTCTATAATTGGGATTTGAACAGGCAAATGCATTCCTAAGTTCAGTATTAAACGTAACAACATCATTAAAGCATCGAGAAAAAGACCCCAAGTGAAATCTTTATTTTCTTTGCAATCTTCTGGAAGTACTTTTAATATTCATTCTTGAGGAATTTAATTATCTTCTCTTCTTTATTTCTTGTGAATCCCTTCGGCGACTTGTTTTTTTTTTTTTTTGAGTAAAAGCATCCGAAAGCTCTTTTTTTTAAGTCCTCTTCTCTTCTTGTAAAAAGAATTTAACAAGCAGTCCATTTCCCTGTCTAATATACTTACTTCACATGCTTATTATAGATCAATAATTTATTGTCCCACTCAAAAAGCAACTGTCCTTTAGTGGCCCTTCTAATCTAATATTTTTGGGGGCCATTTAGTTACGTTTTAAACTATATTATTGAATATATAACTTATAAAAGACGTAGCTTGTGTCTTTTTTTAACAAGTTTAATATATGACCATGTTTTTCAAAATATAATCATTTAGTCCCACCAAATTGATCTTCATGGAAGAAATAAAAACCTTTATATATTTTTTTCAGTAAAAAAAAATAATAACTTTAGATTATTATAAGAAAGTATGCACAATTTCTCAGTTTATGACTCCATAAAACTATATTTATGCTGACTTTCTTCTTTTTTTTTTTTCTTCTTGATAGTATATGCTAGCCTTCTACTACTGTAACATGGTGCCCTAAAACAGATTTTTTTTTTTTTTATAATAATATTATTAATTTATTCATCTTTAAACTCTCTAAAGTTTGACGTCCTTCCGGTCGGCGTACAGAAGCGAAAAGTAAAAGAAGGATAGGGGAAGGAAGACTCGAGAGAAGATCGCAGCGGACTCCCAACAGCCAATGAGTGGAAGATAACATTATCACAACTGGGAAGGGAGAAAGGGGGTTAGGGGGGTGGTGCCGCCGTGCACGTGGCAGCCTGTCAGCCCGAGGAGGTGGTGGGGCTATGGAGAGGGGAAAAGGGCCGTGTGAATGGACTCTAGTGGGCAACGTGGGCCCCAGGAAGGGTTTGTCTGTGATACTGACGTGGTCACCCACATGTTAGTTTGTGGGGAGGCAGAGACGGGCGAGGATATGCGTCCACTCGTTGGGTGGCGGCCTTTCGTGGGTCACCCGCGGGACACGTAGCGTCCCTTTTCTGCCCACTCACACTTGGACGGCCCCAAAAGCTCCCCCCATCTAACTTTCGGACGTCCCATGTTCTTGACGAGGCCCCGTTAGGAATATGCTCGGAATAGTTTGGCTGCCGCCGTCTAAGGAGAGTAGTCTTAAAAAGCATTGCGATGGGGTTTTATCTCAAGGGATATTCTCAAGGCAAAAGCTTAAACAAACAACCTTTGAAATCTCTTCTGGAAATTTCTTAACAAATACAGATTATCTTCAATAATTCTTATCCAAATCGAGTTCAAAATAACAAAGATGTTCACCATAAATTAGTTAGTTTCACTGTAAATAGAGGAGTCCCTTCTTAAAAGAGATACGAGCAAAATATTACACAAAATTCTTTGCAAATCTTTTTATTTTTTGACAAATTTAACTTAAATATAAGAGGGTTTGCATGGCAAATACTCAATACCATTTAACTTACTCTTTTTTTTTTGGCAGAATCTTGACGATTTAGAGAAGATTCTTCGATATATAAATTTATTATTGTATTCAAATAATAATTTTTTTTTCCTTTCAAGTATTTAAAAGATACCTTATAATGAATTGTGTTTGATTAAAAAAACTCACTATTTTCTATAGTTCATGTTTCTATATTTTTATTATGACAAAGTGTCACGCAAATTATTTTATTTTTATTTTTAAAATTAAAGTAATTATAAATTAAGTATTATACTTTAAAAATAATTTAAAAATTTACCATAATTTTAAATACATAATCATATTAGTCATTATAGCATATGTCACTTTAACAAACAGTCCTAGAATAATTTTTTAACTTCATTAATGGTAATAACTCTATCTCCAACTAAAGGCACCCAAAATATATTATAGACCCCTGCGAGGGAAGACATCTTAATAATTTTATATTATAATTATGAATTATGTTTAGTGTGTTTGGGATCTCGTTTTGAATATAATTTTTCAATTAAAGTTTAATTGGTGATAGAGTTAACATCATTAATGCAATTAAAATGTTATTGGATAATATTAACGCAAATATACTATAATGACCAATGTGACTCTAGTTTAAAAGTATAATAATTTATTTGATATTTTTAAAATATGATAACCAATTTGCCCTAGCCAAATTATAAGGGTTTATTTAGTATTTCCCCCTTTTATTTAAAATAAAATGAGCAAAGTGCAAGATAAACTATTATACTTTAGTCTCAAGGTCAATTTATCACTATACTTTAAAAAATATTAAATAAATCACTGTATTTTTAGATTTAAAGTCACGTTAACCATTATAATAAATATTTTTAACGTTGTCTAATGACATTTTAATTTTTTTATCTTCAATCAAATTAATTAATCTCGCAGTTGCAAAATCATATTTGAAAAACTTTTAAAATACAATAGTTAATTTGGCATCAACTCTTAAAAGTATATTGACTTATTTAATCCTTTTTAAAATATAATAATTCATTTAACACTTTATTCGAAAAATATATATTAGAATAATTAAAACTATAGGATAAAGATAAAAGATAAAATATATCACATAATTATACGATAAACTTTAGATAGGGCTATTAGCAAGTAGTGAAACCAATCCAGTTTGGTCCTCTCAATTGTTCAGTCTTTATTCACTGTCGACTAGTTCTTTTTTACATGAATTAGACTGACTCGGTTCCCAATTTTGATGGTCAAAATGGCCGATTCAATTCAATTTTTCAAACCATTGCAAAAATTAGATAAAATAGGAAATAGTGAAATACGTTATTTATCGAGTGACTTTCCCGCCTAAAGAGTCTCTCAAAAACCTCTTTTGGATAGACTACTATATTGGGGAGAGGGAGGAAGCCATAGGAGGTTCATAGGTCACTCAAGACTTCTCCTCCTGCAGGGTGTTCTCAAAAAAGACCCATTAAAAGGTAATTTTGACGATCAAAAATTCTTGTAACGATAGGGCTTATCCATTGGAAGTATTAATGCTAGTCAATCTTAAAATATTATGAATGTTTATCTCAAATTCATACGCTTCTTTATAAATAAGAAAGTTTTTTATTGTTAAAAAATAAGTCACTTCTATTCATAAAAGGACCTACTAACTTTTCTGAATACAAAAATTTGACTCAAGTATCAAAATGTTTATGCAAGAAATGTCTTGCGCCCTCTACTTGTTTCCTTTCTTGTAGAGTCCTAATGGCTTAAAAACGATTATTGGGCATCTAAATTTTATTATTATTGCATTAAACAACAACAATTAAGATTGTTGTTATTGTTGCCAAGTTTAATACTCAAGAAGAGGGTGAATTGAATTTTTTTTAAAATATTTAGCTCTTGCTCTCTGTAAAAAAAAATAAAAAATTAGTGTGATCTTTTAGCTTGAGATTGCAATAACTATGAAGATAAATAAAAAAGCATGCAATCACAAGACACAAGAAAATTTACAGAGGTTTAACTCTATAAATAGCATAATCCTCTCTCTCAAGACTAACTTTGAGCTTCCACTAGAGAAATGATAACTCTAAGGGTGTGTTTGATTGCATTACCTAGAATTTAATTCTAGGTAATATTGACTAGAAAATAAAAACCACCTCACCCCCTTGAAAAATGAATTCCATGGAAATAAGTTTTAAATGTTTGTACCATACATATTTTTCTATAGAAAAATAAAAAGTGTTTGATTGTTTTCTATAGAAAATGTATAATAATTACATATTTTCTATGAAAAATGTGTGCAATCAAACACACTCTAACTTTTAAATGGAACTAAAACTAACAAAAAATCTCTTATCTAAGCAAAAATAAACATTAACTTACCACTAGCATATACAATCCCCTGACTTACGAGTGAGTAATTAACAAACTTACAAACAAAAGAGCTTCAATCAAACAAGTAATCAGTAACAACAATAAAAGTTCACTAGCACTTGAACTCTCTTGTTTGAATGCTCTCCAAGTTTGCTTCAACATGTATCGTCCTTTCTTCTTCTTCCTTTCATCTATTTAAGCTGGGAACTTCAACTCAAGTGACTGTTGTAGATAGGAGACACATGGCATTTTGAAATTCAAAATGTTTTCAATTTTTCCAGCAAAAAGACACTGGAAATAATTAGCACTTGTTGGGATCTCAACTTACAACAAAATCACAAAAAATTATTTGAGCAATAAGAGAAAAATCATTTGCACAAAAGTAATTCTAGAAAAGTGAGGGATAACCTGAAGTCAAGATTAACGTATGCTTTTTGGAGACAAGAGATATGTAAAAGTTAGAGAAAATCAACAACTTGCAAAAGTAGTTCAAAAAAGTATATTTTTCTTCCAAAAGAAATTCTACCTTTATGCATGTGTAAACTAGAACAACAAAGATGTACAGGGATCACTTAAGGCATTAAGAGGTACTTATTGGCGTGCAACCAGAAATAGGTATAGAAAAATAGGGATACTACTACGTCCGTTGGACTTCGGTCGACTTAAGATGTCCAGTAAGTTTTATTTTCCATCACTGGGACACTTCAGTTGACTGGAGATTGTTTTTCGGTCGACCTAAGTCGTCCAGTACTTATGGACATGAGTTCGGTCAATGTATTAGTTGACTAAAGACGAAGTCCAATCTTTCTGACTGAATTCAGTAGACTGAAGATTTATCCTCGATCGACCAAAGTTACACATGATTAATCATGAGTTTTCTGTCACGCTTCGGTCGATTGGCACATAGCTTCGGGCAACCAAAGTTACTCGAACACGAGAAAGAGGGTAAATCACACCAAATGTCACAAAACTTTGGTGTCTTTTTCAGTTTGGTCACTAAATTTTAATTCCTTGTAAAGTGATCACAAAATTTTAAAATATTTTGCAATATGGTCACTAAAGTGATTTTTTGATGGTTCTTAGCCAAAATTGCTGATGTGGCGATGATGTGGCCATTGCCACGTCAGCAATTTTGATCAGAAATTGTTCAAAAATCACTTTAGTGACCATATTGCAAAATATTTTAAAGTTTTGTGATCACTTTGCAAGGAATTGAAGTTTAATGATCAAATTGAAAAAGAGGCCAAAGTTTTGTGACCTTTAGTGTGATTTACCCACGAGAAAGATGTGTAACTCTTTTTTAGAGTGAATTTTATAAGCATCTAAATTATTTTTATAATTTATGAGGAAAAAAAATTTGTAAGCATCAAAATTAATTCATTGTAACACCCTTGAGCATAAGAGTTATTAAGAATTAAATGCACGTGTTTAAGTAAAATGATATAACATGTAAAAAGAAGATTAATAGGTGTTCTTTCGATGGTGTGATAAAAAATTGTAAGAGAAGACTAATAAAAATTATAAGTATAAATAATCAACAAAATTAAATTGTATATAACTAATCTCAAATACACAAAATTGCTCTAATTTTGTTGTCAATGGGACTAAAACTAATGTCAAATTAGCATTGGCATTACGTTACATTTTTTGTCTAATACACTTTCAGACTTAAACCCATGCAGGTCAGATCCACCATATACAGGAGCAAATAATCAAACTACATAAGGAAATTATTAGAACAAATTCCTATTAAATACCATATTTTTTTCTCTATTTATTTCCTGTTTTTAATTACCATAGCATATCAGAACATTTAAATAAAGGTGACAATAATTTAATGAGAAAAAAAAAAAAAGAAGCAAAAGAAGAAAATGTAAACTAAAGGGAAGACACGTTAAAACCATCTAATGCAGGAAAAAGGCCTAAAAAGAGAAAGGGAGATACAAATCCAAGAAGACACCAAGACATTGAGATCTTACTGAATTGAACATTACATAGCAGAAGAGCCATAAGTTCTTGGGGAAATTGTTAAATACTTTCTCGCTTGCTCTTCTTTTTGACACCAATGCCTTTTCATGGGTCAAGTTAAGTCTTTTGGCAATACAAATTTATTCGATTCAAATGTTCACTAAAATGTAAATAAAGTTAAGAATAAAAAAACTTAGTATGTGTCATTTGGAATGATTATAATAAATAAAAAAAATAAAAAATAAAGAAAAACCAACAAAATTTGTTAGCTGTTGTTTTTTGTTTCCCAAGGCTATGACGAATTTTTCAAGTTTATCTTCATAGACTTTAGCCCAGAATTGAAGTATCGTCCATCATTTGTACCACCCATTAGTAGCCCATTAAAGAAGTCAAGCCATAAGCGCTTTATTAAGTCTTTGGAGGAGAAATGGACCGAGCCCATTTGCTCAAGACTTAAGGAAACCCGAGCCCAAACCTAAACCCATTTGCTCCACAACCATGCCCTAGCTTGGTCATATAAAAAGGCGCTTACCTTATCTGGTTGCCCTTTATTGTCGGTAGTCTTTCTCTCTCTTTTCTTTGCTCTCCCGATAGTTTCCTTTGATGGTCGATCTTCATGAGTTGATTTTTCTTCTTTCGGCCAGATCTCCCTTTCCATGGCAGTTGTTTTCTTTTCCTTTGGAAGCTCTTGGTTGATCGGTGAGTAGCCTTTATTTATACGTTTCGACAAATCCCTTAGAGATAAGCTTTCGGTCACTGCTCTTTGTCCTATATCTTAGTGATTGCTCTTGTTTCTTGGTGGATCTTGTTGTGAGCGTAACCTGTGTGGTTTGGGTAAGAGATTTTGCGTTTTGGGCGAGAGGGTTTTGTTGGGGTCCGATTTGGGGGTTTTCGGGGCTTGGTTCTTGTGTGCTTCTGTGTGGCTTTGTGTCCCTATTCCTTGGAGTTACCTGGGTGGTACAACCTAGACAGATCCAAATCTGAGCCTTGAAAAGCTTTTTACAGGGAGTTCTATTTTACTCTTGTGTTCTTGGTTGTCTTGATATTTCTTTGGTTTTGCTTATATTTTGTTTTAACCCTCTGTTTTGGTAAGTGTTCTTCTGCAACATTAGCAATAAGTTTCGATGACTTTTGAGATGAATTGAGGGGAGATAAAGAATGGACAAAAGGTGAGAGAGAAATTTGTCACTAATTCTTCTTTTTGGTTGAATGAAAGAAAACGAACAACGATAACAGATGACAAGATAATAAATAGCATTCGACGACCAACAATCATGATAACAACAACAAAAGAATATTTGGTTAGAAATTTGAGACATGACTTGAAAATAAATAATTTATTTAAGGGTGGAATAATCATGATGAGAACTAAATTTTTATATTCAACTTTTAAACTTAAAAAAATGAAAAAGTGATTCCATAGCTTTTTAAAAATGATGGCCCCATGACTCAAAAGAATTTTGACCATTCACTCTTTTAAAAGAGTTAATACATAGCTTAAAAGTTAATTAACTTAACCAAATATATCTCCACAAAGCTCTAAAATCAATCACTAAAGGTTAAGAACAAAGTAGCCATATAATATACTCGTAAATTTATATATAATTTAGTTTATATTAAGTAGATAGATTTTTTAATATATATATTTGTGTAATAATAAAAGTTACATATGGTTGAATTTAATACATTTTTATATAATTATAATTTTTATGTTTTATTTATAACAACCTAACTTAAGTTTTTGCCAAACAATTTTACATAATTATATGCGCAGCTTTACCTTAACCAAACGAGCGCCTTCATATAGATCTTATCCTCATTAAAATAATTTGGTAAGAAAATTCTAACAAAAAGCTTTATTCTTAAATTATATTCTTATATTAAACTAAATTAAATATAGGACAATCTTTCTTTTTTCTCATTTATATTCTTATTGAATAAAAATAGTTCAACTTACACCCAACTCCTCCTTAACACTTGTTGGTTTTTATTTTTTAGTTTTTCATGTTTTATTTATACACATTAAATTTATAATAAAAAGGCTTATTTGAGATTTAAAATTCAAGTATTTGAAATTAATAATTTTAAGAAGAAGATATGATTTTGATATTAATGTACTTGCACAAAATAATTCTATTAATTCGTTTTCTTAGATTGACTAAATATTTTTTCCATTATAACAAAATTAATTTAGTACTACAACTTTTTAAATATATATATATATTCAATTTAATATCGAATTAACTTCTATAATAAATAAAGAATGTAATGGCTTTACTAATTTAACTTTTTAATTTACTTATTCATCTTAATAATAAAAATTAAAAATATATATTTATATATATACTTTCAATTGAAATCAACACTTCTATATTACTTATATTACTGTTACAAACCACGTAGTTAATTGCCATACAGTTCCGACTTTTCTGTTAAATTTTTTTTAATATTTCGTCTTGCGTTGACTCATGCAAACAAAACAATATCTTAAATTAAAATTAGTCCAGACAATTTAAAAAAACAATATACTTTACAAAAATATAAATATAATGGTGTTCTTGAATGGTCATTTTATAATTTTCTTATTAATAGCATGACTAAATTTAACTTTATGTTCTTGATTTATTTTCTGCATGACGTGCTAAGCTGCCTAACCTCTATTAGGAGTGACTTTAACATGACCTTATACAGATACCATCACTTTCAAACAGATTGGGGGTTGGGTCAGCCCACCCAATCCGCTATAGTTTTAAATTTTCATTTTTTAAAAAATAATTTAGAAAATAATTGATTGAAAATATAAATGCAAAAGAGTAAAATCAAAGTTCTACATAAATAAATTCAGGTATTGCTAATATATTACATAATTTATTTATCTTTAAAACTAAATAAACTTACCTAAAGAAAAAATTCTGTTTTCTACTTTTTTTCACTCGAATAAAAATAATTTTATGTTATCTATATAATTAAAATTTTTATCTATGGTTACAGGAAACTTCTTCACTAACGTAATTAACAAATATTTTATATCATATCTTTTCATAATTCATTATTAATATTTTGAACACGCCAATTAGAAATATTATCAAAAAGAAAACATAGCAACTAGAAATTAGTTGAAACTTTATAAAAACTTCAAAAATTTAATTTTTTATTTCAAGTCAGAAGAGGCAAAGTTTGGGTTGGGCCGCAAGCCTAGTCAGGGAAATCCCCTGGGGCAGGCCAAGCTAGGCCTGTTATCACGAACACTACAACCAACATGAATCTATCCATCGAGATTCAAGAGAACTGTTAATTCGTGCATTGTCAAACATGACAAGGTTGAGGATCCGAGGATCAGGCTTAGCTAGCACGGGCCAAGTCTGTGTCTGCCCATTAGACAAGGCTACGAGCTGAGACTAGGCCGACATAGTCGACTAGGAGTTGGACTACTTGGGCCACGAGGTTGGACTGAGAATAGCAAAAAAGCGAACCCACACCGGAAGACCACCATTGTATGGGCACACCATACAATGGACAATGCAAGCAGGGGCAAGCAGGCCTTTGTGAGATTAAGATTCATTGAGCACGATACGCATATGAACAAAACAGCATGGCGAGCTAGCCACGGAAAAAGACCACGAGAAAACCAAACTCTCAGGCATTGGTTACCCCCGCTTACGTTCAAGGATTTATTTTGAATGTGATGCATTTGCACGGGGACCCTAAAACTACCAAACAATTTTATTTAGAGATTAAGAAACTCCAAAGATCATACATTATAGCCGTCCTGAGTTCTACCCAACAAACCTTCTCATTTCGGCCTCGCAGTTGATTTTTTATAGTTCTGTTTTCGTCTCAAGATACCTCTCACGTATAAACCCGGTTTATTTTGAGAAGTGAATAAACAATGCCGAATGAATATCCCCTTTATCAATAAGATATAATAGTAAAGAAATTATTAAAATTTAAATTATATACCGTGATGATGAAAACCTAAATATAGTTAGGCTATACCAAGAACTACGAAACACTTTGATATTGATCAAAAGAGATGGATCAGAAACATCCTGGCTTGGATTTCTCAAAAGAGAAAAGCGCTCGGTAATTTCACCGTCGATCATCTGGGGAAATAATCATCACTTCCATCCCTTCCATTTTCTATACACGTTTCGCAAAACCTAACGTCAAAAAGACAATCCAGCATAAAATGATTTTGTTTTCACAATTAATTCCTGTACCGACCATATTCGTATACAAGAATTTTGAGGTGGAATACTAAATGCAGATTAAAACAAGCAATAAAGAGGGATGGATCTGAATGTCCTATGGTGGAATACTAAGTGCAAACAAGTATTAAAGAGAGATGGATCAGAATATCCTGGCTTGGACTTCCTCTTGAGAACAAGAGAAGAGCGCTCGATGATTTCATCGTCGATCATCTGGGGAAATATTCATCCCTTCCATCTATCCGTCTCTTTCATTTGAAATTTGTAGATCATGAAATAGCAAAAAACAATCTTAAATAACGAGCGGCGACTAACAGACTGATAAGAAAAAATTTCTCCGCATCTGACTCGAATAGGCTCTTTGGAGAGCTCTCCCCGACATCTAAGTCAGGTTTCTACCGCAGAAACGGATGAGCGAAAACTGTAGCGTCGTCTCATACTCGACGCCCAAGAGAGAAAGGAGCGCCGGTAATCAGTAATCGACGTAATTCCCCCAAAATTTCATATATTTCTACTCGAAAACACAGATACGCGTAGAGATGCGCCGCATCAAACATGAGAAACGAAAAGCCCTAATCAAAGCCAAAACCCTATTTGCTAATCAAGAGTCTTCAGAGCGCAGAGAGAAAGAGAGAGAGATATGGAGACCATCAAGAGGGTTTACTATATATAGAGAGAGGATTTGAAGGCAAGGGCTTGAAAACCCTAGTTTGAAAGATCGGCGGCTAAAGATTGTCAACCCCATCTGACGACACGTGTACGGTTCGATTTAACTGATGAAGCGGCGTGTTTGAACTTTTTTAAAAATAAAAAATTTCTCTCGTATTAGGAATTTATTTTCAATACCAAAAGTGGTAAACAATTTCAATTTTTATGTTTGCTTTTTTGGACACGTAATAATAATATTTTGACAATGTTGAAGCATGAATCTTCTTGGGTTATTTGACGGCACATAACGCCTAAAGCTTCAAATTTATTCATTAAATATTTATCTTCATCATCATTATATTTTTTAGATAGTGTTTGTTAATCAAAATATACACTAAAAAGTATGATATATACAAAGTTTTTTAAATTTTTATTCTTTTTAATGTATTTATTAAACTTATTCAATTATCATTAAAAAATAAATCACGTGACTTTTTATTTGATATTTTTCAGATATATTTATCTTTCTCCCTTTAGATAAGTATATCTTAGACTTTATAAATAAGGAAAAATGATGCATATATTTTTCAGTGTATTCTAAAAAATTTAACAAATAATTTGATAAAAATCTTAGAATACTTTTCAATCTTATCTTGACCATTCTATATTTTGATTCAAAAAGTATTCTAATATTATCTTGATACAACTTTATTTTATTTATTTTAACAAATGTTATCTTAAAAAATAGTAGTTGCATCTTGTTGTTAATAAAAGAGAGAAAATGATTTTAATATACATTTTATTGTACAAACAAATATTACATTTAGTATTATGAAATCTTATTAAGTATTTTATTATTAAATATTACATTTAGTAGTATGAAATCTTATTAAGTAGAAACGAACTCATTTTCTTTTAAAATTTATTTAAGAAAAATAAAATCACAAAGTTAAGTATCACTCTTTAAAGAGCAAGTCTTTATTTGATTTTTTTTTTTATTTACACTTTTATAGCATGAATTATCTTTATAGTTTATAAACAAAATATACAATGTGGGACTTGTAACAAGGGAAGGACATTGACTTTAATTTGTTCTATTCAAATCCTCAATCAAATTTATCCTTTATATGTATTTTTGTTTGCAAAACTTATAAAAAAATCTAAAAAGTTTGAAATGTCTTAAAACTAAAATTTGTAATATGAAATTTGGAACAATAGCCAAAATCTAAAACTGACCATGAATATAAAAAGGGTAAAAATTTAAACATTTTTCCTTTTCGCAATATAATTTAAATATTTTAATTTTAACAATTGTATTTCAATTGATTTGATTGGGTACAATTTTATCAAATATTCGAAATCAATTTGATAAGCTTGTGTCATTGCTGATGAGGCCATGGTTGTTAAACTCTACATTTTACGGGTATGATTTTATGATTTTTTGTACCGAAAACCTTTACGATTTTACGATTTTGAAGTTGAATTGCACTCGATTTTACGATTTTACATGTCGAGAACCTTCTTATTTTAACAACCTTGGACGTGGCACACCACCTATCATTAAAAAATATTTGAGTAGACCCCTACATGTATATATGTAAAAATATATATATATATATATATTGTGTTTTATATATATATATATAAAGAGAATGAAGGGCAGGGGATGAACGACGATCGATTTAGAAACTAAAGGTAGCACTAGAGGCCAAATTAGAATTTAAAAGATTGATGGCTAATTGCTTACATCGATAGGGTCATCTTAAGTGACTGGCGGTGAGGGTAAGGGTGAGTGGCTTGGCAAAAAACATCATCAATCGACAAAAAGAAAAGGCCTTTGGTCTGTTTTTGTAAGGTGGCTATGAGCAAGAGGAATCGCAGATTAAAAACAAGAAAGGCTAACTGCCACACAAGAAGGCAAATAACGTAATCGTTGGGCTTCCTCATTCTCTTTCCAAATTGGCTTCCATTGTCATCTCCAACTTTTAGATCGGTCGTTGCCATCATCCCGATCTCCTCATTCGTCGTCGATACTATAATGCAAGGGAAAACAAACTTCCCTTCTGGTATATGAGAAGTCATTTTTTCAATTTGTGTGTTGTTTTCAATTTAGATTTTTGGTTGATTGAAATTGATTTTCTATTGATTTTTGTGTTTTTCCGCTACTAAAACATAAGAAAAATGTCAAAAAAGACACTTTCCTTCAAACAACCAAACAAACAAACAAAGAGTAAGAATGAGAATTAATTCATCATGTGTCATGTATCATGTATCATTTATTATTTATATATTTATTTTAATAAATTTTTAAATAAATGGCATGCCTATATCTTAATTGTTATACTTATTTTAATTTTAAATAAATAAATAATTAAGGCCTATTAAATATTTACATACTTATTTTGATAAATTTTATATATTTATTTTATTTTAAAATGAAACCTTTAGACCCATTAAACAAAGCCTTGGCATCGCTGTGGAGTGGGCGATGCATAGGGGGTGGAGAGGGTCCGTAGGTTTGAAAATGACGATGCAGCAGGCACTGGGCAGTGGCGTAACACTTAACGCCCACCCAATTGGTCGGGCATTCATGAAACCAATCAGAAAATTGGAAACTAGATAGATTGAAACGAAGGTTAAACAAAGCAACTAAAGATTGGGTTTAAACGCATTGCAGATGAAGATGATCAACATTAAATTCAACACCACGGATCAACCAGATTTCTATATAATGTCAAAAGAAATACCAAATCTAAAATATAATAATAATAATAATAAATCTTAAATCTTAAACAAAATATGGATCATACTACCAATCTAAAATAATTTGGACATGTCAAATGGTGGAGCCAACTCATTAATGGGTCCTAAAATAATGGCCTAAGTTGTCATGAGACATAGGGTACCCTGGGCGGCTCAAACTGAGTTGGCTTGTTGGGCTCATAGACTAAGCCAGCTTGCCGGGGGCTCATGAGTCTAACAGATTGAGCTCAATAAAAATTTATCGGTAAATCACATTAAAAGTCATAAAATTTTAATTTTTTTTTAATTTGATTATTAAATTTCAATTTCTTATAAAGTGATAATAAAATTTTAAAATATTTTATAATATGGTCACTAAAGTAATTTTTGGACAATTTATCGCCAAAATTGCTGATGTGGCAATGACCACATCATCATCACGTTAGCGCCACGTCAACAATTTCGGTTAGAAACTATCAAAAAATCACTTTAGTGATCACATTGCAAAATATTTTAAAGTTTTGTTATCACTTTACAAGAAATTGAAGTTTAGTGATCAAATTAAAAAAGACGTTAAAATTTTGTGACATTTGGTGTGATTTACCCAAAATTTGTTAACTCGACTTATTTTTAATATATTCAATAAATAAGATATACAAATATTTTGTAAATTATAAATTTTATTTAATTTGTTATTTAAAATAAAATTTACAAAATTCAAATTTTTATATTTAAATTATTTTCACTTTTAAAAATTCAACTCTACTTCTAAAACTGTATTAAATTTTATAAAAAATATAAAAAGTCTAACCATATATCATCCACCATTTAGCATTTTGGTTAAAGTGAATCTAACTTTTTGTGTGTGACTATATATTATATATTATTTTAACATTTGATTTAAATTTTGACACTTGACATGGTCTTATTTATTGATTGCCATTGTGTTATGTTATATATATATATATATATATTTTTATAATTTTTAAATTTTAAAGTAATAGACTTATTAATTTATATATCAGAAACTTATAATTAAAATTGTAATATAAAAAATTAGAAAATATTTTATTTAAAATTTCTAATTTAAGCCGGCCGCAATGAACTGAGCTTCTCAAGAAACTGGTGAGTTGGGCGGCCGCCTCGCCTCAGACATGCTGGGCTTGACAGTTGACATGACCCCATCTAAGGGAGTGAGCCAAATTTGACTGGATTCTCATGAAATGAAATTAATACGAGCTTTTTATGAAAAATTGAATTATTATAATAATATTCAAAACCAAACTGAGGGGCCACCTAATCTGAAGCGGAGACTGGCAGCTTGGGTCGCTTCAACCCACCGATCTAACAACCCAAGCCCCTCAGAACGAATTGTCGTTGTGTTCGTGTTCCCCACAACACAACCAATGAAATGGAACAACATCATCACCCATTTCACCACATGTATTTTCAACACTTGATTCCGATACCCAATTCATTTTCTTTTCATCTCTCTCTCTCTCTATCTCTCTCTCTCAGTAGAGGAATTTCTCAAAGATGAGCTCTGGGGGCACCAATGGAACCCCTGAAACATCTGCTGCTGCCGCCAACAGGCGTTCCAAGAAACCCAAATGTGTGTTTCCTCTCTTTCTGTTTTTGTCTTCTCAGTTTGAACAATCTAGCATTTTCTACTTCTTGACATTCCTTATAACTAAAGTTCTCCAAATCTGTGATGGGTAATTCTGCATTATATTATATGCATTCAGCGCTGAATTCTCCACTACCTGTTTCCACGCTGTAAGGACTAGTTTCACAGTATTAATTATCTTTAGTCACTGCCATCTCATAAAACTTTTGTATAAAATGATGTAGTTAGAACTTTATTTAATCATTCCCTCTCTAGCTTGAGAGTTGTGTTAAGGAGGGCATCTAACATAGAATTTTGTCACCTTGTTCTTTTACAAGAATTTGTATAGCTAGTGTGACTTTTAGGAGTTAATTTATATTATAAATACTGTGTCACCGACCTTAATTTGATTCAAATAAAGTGCAGTTGATGATAATAATGGTGACTGTCGTATTCTCTGAGTGATCTGACTGAAAATGAGGTCCTTTAGTTGATTACTAGCTGAATTCTCATTTCTTAACATTCGAATACAAGGGTTGATTATTTTAGTTGCAAAGCTGAAATCTCTTTAATTTGGTTTGTCCCCTATTTCCTTCATGACTAAACAGTTTGGCTGATAATTTTGTTTGTTGAAGATTCAAGGTTTACACAACAAGAGCTTCCTGCTTGCAAGCCAATTCTGACTCCTCCATGGGTAACATTAAAACTATATAGTCAACCAAATCTGTTTCTGTACAAGTCTCTACATTCCTGTATTTGATGCTCCCTCTTCTCTCACGGTTTCAGGTCATTACAGCATTTGTCTCTGTTGGGATCATATTTATCCCCATTGGCCTTGCTTCCTTATTTGCATCCGAGCATGTACTATTTTAGAGTCCATATATTTTATTGAACTTTTGAGTTAGCATCCACTCGAGATTTTATTGAACTCCTCTTTGTCATGCAGGTGGTGGAAATCATAGACCGTTATGATAAGGATTGTGTTCCTTCAAATTATACCAACAACGCGCTTGCGTATATCCAGAGCACCCAAACTAACAAGACTTGTACCAGGCATTTAATTGTTAGTCCTGTTGCCCTTTGTACTGATGGATTTCAATCAATTTAGGCTTCTTTTTCTTCTTCTCCTTTTTATTTCTGAGTGTATCTTACTTTTTTTTTTTCTTTCCTAACTCTTCTTCTTAGCTTAACATATTTATATGTGCCTAATTGCATTACTTTATTATTTTCCAGATTCCAGAGCGAATGAAAAGTCCCATTTATGTCTATTATCAGCTGGATAACTTCTATCAGAATCATCGTCGGTAAGTTTTTCTTCTTTTACTATGTAGTGCATAGACCATTCTTGTAGAATCTGACCTGAACCAAAGAATCCTTTCTGCAGCTAAATGTAGAATTCAAGTGAAATGTTGTTCATTGTAAGATATGCAATATTAGGATGCAAGTAGTTCAAGATTTTGCAAAGAAGCAAATCGTGTTTATCGCTAGATTGAGGTTGCACTGCAATGATGCATTAATAGTCATCAGTAAGTTTGCATTTGGAATTTCTAATCCAAATTATAAGTTCAAAATTTGAATGAAAGGCTGGAGCTCTAAGAATGTATGATGGATGCTGTAGAATTACTGTCCGCCTATTCTATCCCACAAGTGGACAGATCGTGATAAGTAATATAGTGATAAGTAGAGTGTCGTACCCACAAGGATTGGCTAATGATTTTTACTTTAACCACACTTAACCTTAACAAAACACACACAAATTAGATGCTATTAACAGTTGGTTTTAATTATCTCTAATCAACCTACGAATATATAAATATGCATTCATTCTCAATGATCATCTCCATACGATTTCACAAAGTATAATGGTATCTCTACCTGTTATTGGACCTTTTGTTGTTTATTACCATGTGCTAATTCGTATTGAATCTCTTGAAAGCAATATGAATCACAAACATGTTTTAATGGTGATCAAGCATCAAACGGAATAAGAGTATAATAAACAATCAACCCAAGAGACAAGAATACAACAAAATCGAATACTTTGAATTAAACCGACAATGAATGAGGTTTCATCATTCACCCTAGTTACAAAACACCTAGCCCAACATGATTTCAATCAATAATAAAATAATAAAAATGGAAATCATGATCAAGAATAGAAGAAAGAACAGAAAAATACAACCAAACAGTTGAGTTCTTCAAAGTCTCCTCATTTCTTCTTCGATTTTTCTTTGTCTTTATCCAAAAACTCCCCAAATCTTCCAAGAATCATTCTTTATATAGTGTCTTTTAGGTTATCAAAGTCGTGCACCTTGAAGGAGTCCATTCCCACTTGATTTGGAATAAAACTGGCTTAAAACGACATTTTCGCGAAGTTTTGAACCCTACTACGGTCCTATCGCGGTATGCTTATCACGGCAGCACCGTGAGTTCCAATAAAGATGTCCAACCGCAGTCCTACCGCCGAATGCATTCCGCATTAGGACCGTGAGCTATAACAACTTCCTTCCACAGCGGTCCTATAGCAGAATGCATTCCGCTTTAGGACCGTGAGTTACAACAACTCGGCCTCTCAACTCTTCAACTTTTGTATTTTCATCTTGTCGCTTTGTGACTTCCTCAATATCAACCCCGAATAGATGTCCATCCATGCGTTCCATGCTGGGTTCAGCTCCCTTCATGCACTAAAATAATCATTTTTGCTTTGAATATCTTCAAATGAGTTTATCACCTACATAACCACATATAGAACCAAATTAAGTAGAAATCATGCTCATTAAATGAATAAATACTAAGTTTATAGGCCAAAATAAATGTATAAAAGACACTCATCAATTACAAATATACTGGTCACCTCCTGACCTTAGTTCTCCATATCCTCTCCCCCTCCTCCCATACCCACACACACACCACGTCCAGTACTTCCCATTTTTTCCTCTTCAAATTTGTCACCGTTTCTTTCTGAGTTCATCTCTTCGCTCGTGGACTTACCTCACTTTCCTTCTCTTCATTTTTTTTGTGCATATTGTTGACTTAGGCCATATCTAGTTCTTCTATTTTTAAATTGACATGAGCCCTTATCTAATTCTTCTATTTTTTTTCTTCTACTTTTATCTCTTCTTGTTGGTTTGAAAAAAGGTATAATAGAAACAAGAACTGGAAGGTCACGTTGCTAATTTAAAATCCTGGAATGATCACTTAGATTCGAAATAAAAGAGACAGCTTTGTGTACATCCAGTCACTTTGGTATATGATAAAAAGCCTAGATTCAGTTTTGATTTATATTCTTCTTTTCTTGCTTAAGTTGACATGAGTTTCACTGACATTTTAGTCTGGAATGATTTTTTTTTTCCTGCAATTTGAGTCTTCACCTTTCCCTTCTAGAGTTATTAAAGTCTCCGCACATCCCTTCGATGTGCAGTATCCTCCTCCAAGTTTTTGTGATGTCAATCTATTATATTTTAGAACTTGGATTGCAATATGTAATTTGTATGAATACACACATCAAGTTCTCTGACTACATGGTACCTGCACTAAATGACCAAAGGTATTTCGAGCTTATCTATGACTTCTGACTGAAACTTTCCAGATATATCAAAAATAGAAATGATTACCAATTGCGCAGCAGGGCGTACGAGTTTGATGTAGATGACTGTGATCCTGAAGCAAAGACAGAAAGAGGTCCAATCGTTCCCTGTGGTCTCATTGCTTGGAGCTTGTTCAATGATACATATCGATTCTCACTGCAAAACGAAGTGATCCAAGTCAGTAAACAGGACATTGTGTGGAAAAGTGACCAAAATCATAAATTCGGATCCAATGTCTATCCTAAAAATTTTCAGAGTAGTGGTTTGATTGGGGGTGCAAGGCTCAACCAGAGTATACCGGTGTGCACTTGCGCAATTACTGCTTCCAATAATATATTTTATCTATTTATTTAGTTTACTTGTCCCCTTTCTTTCGCCCTCTTGAACTATTTTTCATTCTTTGTGCTGCCTGTAACAGTTGAGCAAGCAAGTGGATCTTATTGTTTGGATGAGAACTGCAGCTTTACCGACCTTCAGAAAGCTTTATGGGAAGATAGAGGTGGAACTTGAGGCTAATCAGAATCTAACAGTTGTAATACAGAACAATTATAACACATATAGCTTTGCCGGTAAAAAGAAGCTGGTCCTTTCAACCACAAGTTGGATTGGTGGCAAAAATGATTTCCTCGGTATAGCATACCTTGCAGTAGGTGGACTTTGCTTGTTTGTGGCAATAAGCTTCGTACTTCTATACCTTCTAAAGCCAAGGTGCGTAAAAAGTTCTTATAGTGTCTTAATGTACCGGGTGAATTTTTGTTTCCTGTCCCTTATTTCCTAATTCAATATATATTTAGGAGTATTCATAATTAAACGACTTCTTTTTTTCAATCCTTTTCTCTTCATTCACTGAGTAATCAGGAGGGAGATAAGGGGGAGTTTTAACTTTTTGTATCTTTTCAAATTGTTCTTAGTGTTAATTCATGTAAACTGAAATTAAACCTGTTAGAGAAAACCAAGACACAAGAGAGGTTGACATTAACTGATTTTGCTGCTGCTCATGCAGGCCGCTTGAGGATCCATCCTACTTGTCCTGGAACATAAATCCTACTGGGTTGTCGAACTAAGACTCCTTGTATTATGTCCCAATTTACAACTTTCATGGTGCAGTGTGATAACATGCGGAGTCTCTCTCTCCACATAGAATCTTACCGGTTTGAGCCGTTTATATCTTTATCTTCACAGACTTGAATGTCCTGAATGGAGTCATTGACGATCATTTTTGTTTTAGTTTTTTCCAGTCTTCATGGCATGCATCAACTTAGTGCATTGCATTTTAAGTGTTTTTTATCTGTTCAGAAGACAAACACTGTTAGTTACATAATGCAATTTTTGCCAAATTCTACCGTGCCACATATCAAAGTAAGAGTACTTCAATTAGCTTTATACAAATCCACAAGTTAATATATCACTTCGGTGAATATATCTGTCAATATGAATTTCCTCACTTGTTTGTTTGGTGAATAAGTTGAGCAATATGCTTGATTGACTGTTCATTTTTGCTTAACAATTCAATTATACACTGTAGAGATTGGATTTCAGGAGTTCCTTGGTTACATTGAAAAATGTAAGTACATGCAGCCACTGATCCCACCTCTTAAGCTTATGAACAGCCACTGTCTCTGGAATAAGGTCATGCGAACACCTTCCATTAGTTCCAGGGTAGTCATACATTGCAGGCTTATTTGAAAACCGGTTCTTAGCCTTCTTCCCAAGATTCAACCATCTTCCCACCAGCTTATCCTCTGGCCCGAAGGTATCATTCCTCGGAATACTGGACTGACTAATCCACTCGACGATGTCCCAGGACAGCAGAAAACCCATCCCGGACATGTATTCCACGAATGGGTTCATGCTCCCACAAGGAATCACAAATCCATAGTACAAATCCAGCCTTGGTAGCGGCTCAAGTGACAGCGCAAGCGGTTCCAGCCTCAAGAAAACATCATCGTCTGCTTTCATGACATAGTCGTAGCGGCGAGGAAGGATGCGGGGGAGAGACGACAGGTACGTGTAAGTCTTGCCGCTGTTCATGTTTTCAGAGCAGTTGAGTATGATAATGTCGTTGAATCGCATGATCTCAAGCGATACGAGCACCCTTTGTTCAGGTTTAGTGAGACTGCAGAACACAAACTTCACTTCTATGTCAGCTACCGGAGAGGACTGGATCCCGTAGACCAGGCGGAGGAAGTGGCGGCGGTCGTACTTGTCAGCACGCGTCAGGATCCCGACCAACAAGCTGAATCGGGGACGCGGGGGAGCTGCTCCGGTAAGGGCAGTGGTGATGTTGGAGGAAGATGGAGGCGGCGACTTCACCCGGATGCTGTAGATGATGAAGAGCATGTAGAAGGCAATGGCGAAAGAAAGCAGAGTAGCTAGAGCCAGTTGCCTCCTCAACATGGTAAACCGCGCTTTTGCTTGCATATTAGCATGACAAACTGGTGCTACGCTTGGACCTCTTCAGGTTTTGGAGCTTTTTAAGGAGTTGTTTTGAAGCAGTGATGCTCTTTTCATGTGAATAAAAAGGTTTTTGGAACATGGATTTTCTCGTGTCATGCTTCATTGAGTTGCTAAATTTGCGTGAAAACTCACACAACCGTACACACACACACGCGCGTACAAAGAGGCCTGAAAAGTGCATATCAATGAACTCAAATGTCATTTCTGTTCTAGAAATTGCTTTCACAAGCCTCGGACATTAATATTCCCTAAGATATACAGAATCGACGAATCGAGCTAGAAAGAGCAGTGTGCAGCATAAGAAATTTTTGGGAATTTCAGACGAAATAATTTTAAAAAATTACTGCAAAAGAAGGCCAAAAAACAAATAATTAGTTGCAAGCTATGATGGTGGGTTCCAGAGCAGTGGAACTATCCCTATCACACATTTCTGGGCTGATATTTGTAACTCCTTCACCCTACAATTGAAAGGGAGGCAACTTTAGTAATGTGAAAATAACCCAAAAATTACAAAATAATAATAATAATAATAATAATAATAATAGTATCAACTCGGAGAAGGTAACCCAAAAAAAAAAAGAAGAAAAAATGTCACAATTTCTAAAATTACGAAGTTACCCACCTTAGCAAGATTTCTGAAAAAGGAGGTGGTGTAGTTCCCTGATGGAAAGAAAGCTTCAATTAGGTCTGCTAGAAGTAGTTGAGGCTGGGACACTGCTCCATCGTACCAGTCTTCAGAGTTCACACAAGAAAAGGACCAGAAAAGAGGAATTTCATCAAAAATTATATAAATAAACTGATGCTTGTAAAGAAAATGACGACGGTTCTGCTGGCTCACCAAGGCTGGCATTGCTTTGAATCCTCTTATCATACCTCCATAGACTGTGATTTGAAAGGAAAGCAAAGCAAGATTGATCATCAATATTAACATTTTGGAGGAAGTTGGACATGTTGTAGTTTGTTGGATCAGAGGTAAAGGTTTCATCAATCACTACATCCACTGTCTACACAAAGAAATTAACATCTGAAATAAGCATAATGAAAATCGATCACAATTCCTAAATGGAAATGGTGGATCTTCATTGGGTTTAAATTATCATCTGTTTTGGCATAATTAGGATTAGGAAGAAGCAAGGATACTACAATTAATCAAAATCAAATTTGTAATAATCTGGCACTCCACTTGGCTTAGCTTACACATAGAATGGCATGGAATGCTTCCAAGTCATCAGGCGTGGAGATGTTGTAGGAGATTTTGTTGATAGAGTTGTCAACATTCTCTCCACCTGCATCTTCCACCAACTGCATCCAAGTTTGAAAAATATGAAACCCACTTAAAAGACATCTCAAAACACCTTAAATCTTCACTACTGAGTTATAATTTCAATTTAAATGTCATTTATTTTGCATGCAGACATTGTTTCAAAATTCAAAGTGAAGGAAATTATACAATATGAACTCATTGCATCAATCGATCTTAATCAATTGTCTTACAGGTAGCCTCCTCATCCAATTTTCAGACCCCAAGAAAAGGAAAAACACTAGTATTAGGGTCATTTTCAAGTGCATATGGCCAGAGATTCCAAGTCCAATAAGGATTTTACCTTTAACTTGTATGCATCCTTTGTAAAATACCACACAAACTGCAAAAATGGAAGGAGAAATGTGAAAAACAAGATTGAAATAGAGTAGTACAGCCTACTGTATTTCTTTTTGTATTTGATTTATCCATTTTCATTGTCAATAGAAAGGCATATAGCATAAACCTTCTGACATCTCATACTTTATGTGATATTGAATCAATTGATTGAAATCAGTTGCAGAAGATAAACGGATGAAGGAACAACCATCTTTTTTATGTTTATTTATTTTTTTTATCCTTTACAAACGTGAAGCAATATACATACAATTCTTGCTGAAAACTATGTTTTAGTGAACATACATTGTTATCGAACTCCATCCAAGCTACTATTGGTTTGAATGATGTTCTCTTGCTTGCAGCAGCTTTCATCAAGCACATATAGTTCTCTTTAACCTGTAAAACGGTAACTTAAATTTGATGGTTAACAAAATAGCACAATCCTTGGAGTTTTTGTGAAGTAAACCTATCTCTTTACACTTCAAGTAAACTACTTGAACATCTTGGTTAAAGAAGAAATATTAAGGTATATTGTTGTTCATAGAGGATGTGGTCTACCAAAATATGATTTACTTAGAAAAATGAGCACGCGGGATGCAACAGATCTGCAGTTCCAAATTTTCCCACTTACAGCATCATAAATTTGATTTGCTCTGTCTTCTGCATTAGCAAAAGCTCCAAGGTACTTGATCCACTCCGCTCGCTGGGTATAAAAGATGATAAGCCTCAGATACTCATTCAAGCATTTATGTAAACACATGATATACATTAAAAGTGATTATCTCTTGACCCTTATGGAGTATTATTTACCAGAAGTAAAGGCCTAATGACAGTAAATTGGCCCGATCGAGAGTTATCCATAGTGCCTTGGACGGGTGTTAAATTGGCCCCCGCAAAACTTCTCATGGCTGGGGCAGGGTTTAGATAAGCCTCTACACACGAGCGTACTAGATTCTCATATAGTTCATGAAATTAAATGACATACTAATTTCTCATACTTAAAAAAGCTCAGCCTGCCAGGTATTATTTTTTTTATATATAAATAGAAGTTATTAGAAAACTAAAATTCTCGTGGCCAATCGATATCAAGTGAGATCAAAGCGGGGATACAGTTCGTGAAATAGGTAAGATTGTTGCTGATAGACAATGAATGATGAGCTAGCATACCTGAAGAGGGGTTTCCTCCCCAGTAGGGAGAAAAGTAGCAAAATTGCAAGATTGGGGTTGATCAGTGTTGCTAATGAAATGGGTTTCAAATTGGGTAAGCTGCTGCGGCTCACTCTTGTTCACAAACTCAATCTGTCCCTCGTTGTACAGTTTAAGCACACACTGAGATGCCACGAAGCCTGATGTTATGCCCTTCAAGTTTTCAAGTAATCCCAGAAGCTGTCACCCACAAATATATGTTAGTTAACAATTAAAAATTCGTTAAAAGAGCAAATTATATATCAATGCTCCAGCACTTATAAAAGCCCAGAATTCTGACCTCGAAAAAGGAAACTGCAAATTCAGCAAGAGAAGAAGATCAATCCAGAGAGAAGATAGCGATGTTAGAATAAATGAATCAAGCGTCGAGGAATTCAAATAGAAAATTCATTTATAGATAAAATAGATGCATTAATATTAAAATGAATTCATAACTTTTAATAGTATTACAACATTAGAGAGTAGTAGTAGTAGTAGTAATGTATGTGTGCACGTACCTGGAAAATAGTCTGTCTCCACCGAATAGTTTGACAATGGGATTACAAATGATTTGATTCTGGTGGTGCAGTATTTGGTCCTCGATGCCATTCTTGAGTTGTTCTGTTGGCAAATAGTTTGACAAGCACTCAGTGTGGCAGCGTTAGCATATCAGTGAGTTTATCAAAGTGCATTTAAACACGATGACCCCAAAATTTTCTTTTCTCCAATCTCCACTGGGGTTAGATTGTCATGTTTAGTTTCTGTCGCTGGATATAAAAGGTTCTTTCATTTTTTTATTATTATAGAAGGTTAAGTTAGTGTCCAAACACTCTTGTCTGTCTTTTTTTTTTTTTTTCTTTTCAAAGTAGTCACTTAGCATTCGTTTGGTTCATGGGATAGAATAATTAAGATAAATTGATAAATAAAAACTGTCTTGTGTTTAGGCACGTGGAAAAATAAATGAAATGGGTTTAGTAATCACTCATATGTGGGATAACATAATCTCAGGAGGGAAAGGATATCAAAGGATAGAATAATGTACAAAATGACCGTTTTGCCCTTAAATATAAATATTAAAAATTAAAAAAAAATAATAATAGAGGCATTTTGGTCGTTTTAACATTATCTTGGGTCTATTCTTGTTTTAATCAAACAAAAGTAAGAATTAAATGCAGGATATTTTGAGATTATTATTATTCTTAAATTTCAAGTGTTCAATTAACAAGAGGCTACAATATTTAAAATATTGATTACTTATCTTGTGATGTACTACTGTTCACGAACCCAACATGATAAAAAGAAAAATTATTGGGATTGGAGGGTTGATGAGTTTAAAATGGGTGTTCCCGTGACCTCTCTGGTTGCAGCACCAAGCAGGCAGTGGGGCACTTTTATTAAATTAATACCCAAATAAGAAAATCCCTCAAAATATATATCACTACCATCCAAATAGCGAGGATATATAAAAATGTTTGTGTCACGTCATTTTAATAATATTTTTACTAATAAACTCTAATTAATGGAGATAGAACCCACAAAAATACCGCAAGACTAAAATAAATTATTATATACCATCATTTTGTATGAAATTATTGCATAAAAATCATAATAGTTTTAAGAAAAATTACCTAAAAAATATCTATCTTCCACATCGTTTTGGATCTTAAACTCAAATTAGGGTTTACAATTTTGCATTTAATTCTAATTTAGACTACTATTTTACTGCTATTAAACTAATCTCCCTTTGCGGAGGAGAGGAGAGGAGAGGAGAGGAGAAGTGAGGAGGTACCTGGATGAGGAGATAGCTCTTGCCGTCGAAGCCATTCTTGATGACCTTGAAGGTCTGGCCGTAGTAAATATGGAAGTAATTGGCGTCTTCCACCTTCGATATGTTCCCCACTTTCACCGTCGCATCCGCCGCATTTGCAGCGCAGAGCCACCTCCACGCATCCACCGCCAACAACATTCGCACCACAAAACCACACAAAACAGAAGAAGAAGACGACGACGACGACGACGACAACTTTGCAGGAAACATGGCGATCGGGTGATGGTCAAAGATAAATTAGCCAAACAAACGATGCCTCAAGTAGCACTATATAGAGCTATAGCCTATATATAGCTCCTTCGACGGCATGCACATGTATAATCAATGAATGGCATTGGCATGTGTTGAGATATATAGCTGAAAGATGCCTTTTTTTCTCTTTTCAATCCAAAAGGCGCAGGGCGATGGTGGGATCGTAGCCATTCTTGGTGGTGGGGTCGTAGCCCTATGACTGACTGCAAGTACTGGGCTGTCTCTCCAGTGTTTCTTAAAAACAATTCTTGTGAGTTATTATGCGCGTCTTATAACCTTGTCTTGAGAATCACTGACGGCATCTATGATTTTGGGCATTTGCAATAAGATCTCTGTTTGTTACCAATGACCCAAAAACGGGACCTTATTACAAATTTGCCAAACTACATGGGTTCAAATGCAATTTACTCAGCATTAATGACGCACCAAGTTTCATGCAGAAAAGTAAAAACTACAAAGACCTTGAAACCATAAAGCCCATAAAATACATTTTTTAATTATAAAAATCTTGTTTACAGATAACTCACTCAAACTATAAGGGTTCAAATGCAATTTACCCACAAATTATTTCTGACCCGTGAACCAAAGTTTATCCAAATTTGTCATCTTCTTGTCATCCCTTAGCTGCCTGCCGTTCCAATATCTCCGCTTCCTCCTATCAGCATCCACCATGTGCCCTGCACCGCCACCCACCAGGCCACCACCTCTGTATGCATGTGTATGCATATATTCAAAACTATACCACGTGTCCTCATCCCGCAACTTTATCTTACTATTCATTCTTACAGAATATTCCTTACCTAGTTAGGACTATTTTTATACTTTTTAGCAGGGAATAACATGTTTTTGGATTTATATATGATATTTATAATAATATAATTGTATATGGTATTTTTTATATTTAAAATAATATAATGAAAATCTTTTTATTTTAATATTACATTACTATTTCCTCACATTAATCGTAATTAAAATTTTAAAATAATTAAAATACCCTTATATATTAAAAATTGTTAATTTTAAAAACTATTAAATTTCTCTTCCTTCCTTTTCTTTTTCCTACCCACTCTTTTATCATTCCCTGTCACTTTTGACCAATGTCGGTGATGGTCTTCTCATCTTTCATTTTCGACAAAGTGCAGCAACCTATTTCTTTCCTCCTATTTTTTTTCCCCTTATTTTTACCTATTTTCTTTATTTTGTATTTGAGATTTTCTCTCATTTCTTTTTTCTTTTTTAATTAACTTAAGACATCTTAAGCTTCACCCAATTAGTTACCAAGAGAGATGGGCCTCACCCCAAACCCACACTTTTAGATAAATCATGGTATAATTTTTGTATAGTGTCGGTAAGAGATTTTGAACCTGAAATCTCAAACATATTCACCCTTTATTCTTATCAATGAAGTCATCTATGAGGTGTTTTTCCTTTTTTTCTTTTTATTCTATGTTCAATGATTCTTTCCTAATCTCTCTCCCCTTCTTCCTCATTTCTTCCAACACGAGACCAAATTCTAAAACCAAAGATTGTTAAGGTTCAATTATAGAATCCTAGCAATTCTATGAGATTTTGCGATGAAACTGTAATATTCCTTGGGGTTTCGACAACTGGTGATGGCTATGACAGTGTAATTTTTTTTTTTAACAACAATTTTAAAATTGAAGATATTTTTGTTATGTCATCTCTCACCTAATGTCTGACTCAACAAGGGGTCACTCATTGCTACTTTCTAAAACCTCAAGTGTGGTCTCTCTAAAATACTCTTTTTATTATTTTGAGTTTTTTATTTATTTTTTAAGCTTATTCTCAAAAATCAAAAATATATGTTTTTGACTTTAAAGAACTCAAATAAACTACCAACCATATAGTGTAAGTTGAATTTACCCTTACATAGATTGTACTTCTTATGATCGTTTTTTTTTTTATTTTTTATAAATAATGTAAATATCACGTTAAAAAAGGAGGGGGGGGAATATTATTATAAAATATCTCCTGTTTGTTCACAGGCTGCACAGTAAAAAGCTGAGAAATCCAAAGGATGGTTGGTGGGCACTAGAAAAGAAAACTATTGGGATTCGGCCAATGGGAAGGTCCCAATTGGTAAGGGCCGAGCCCTCGATTTCACAAGAGACAAAAAAGGACCGACGATTCTACTACTGAAAAAGTAGTTGCTTTCATTATAAAATGGAGGAGTGCGAAAGGACAAAATTACCCTTCAGATCAATCCCATCAATTACTGCATTTTGAGGGCCGCATTTTGCTCATCATTTTAGTTCAGCCCAATTTTTAAAATTAAAATATTAAAAATAATATAATTTATAATATTTTACAATTCTTAAGTGATTGTTTATGTTTTATTTTTATTTTTTGATGAATAATTATGAACAAATAATTTTTTACAAAAACTTTTAAATACACTGTTAATTAGAAATGATAAATCGTTCTCATATTAGTTTATATAATTAATTTGGTAATAAGAATATAATTAAAGGGCACCTCTTAATTACCTGATGGCCGGAGATGACTCGAGGGGAAAAAAATAATAATAAAATGCTTGGTCCAAACTTAATCAAATGACATTCCTACTCAGAATCAAGAGATGCATAATGTCATACATATAATTAGATTGTTGTATTAAAGCTTTTAATTAAACTGTCACCGAGATGATAATCTTATTGGAATAGATCATAAAAGTTGCTTTTTATTGGGTTTTGAAGTGATTATCTCTATGTATTTATTTGATTTAAATGTGAATAAATTCATAATATTATGATTGAAATCTTGAACCATATATAAATTCAAAAGCTTAATAAATCCTGCGATTCTCACTTAATTGCCTTTAATTAAAAAGAGCTTTTTATACAGAACAATTGTCTTGATTACAATTATCTTGACGATAAAAACAAAAATTCTAATATTTGTGACATCATTCTGCATTATTTTCTGATATAAAAAATTCATAAAATTTCAGTTCATGTCCAAATTGCATAGCTTGCTTCACTTGGCAGAATTCGTAAGAAGCATTCTAGATTTAGTTGCCATGAAGCTACATCCAAGTTTATCTCAAGCAAAGAATCCAACTGGTCCTACAAACCAAAAGAAAACATATAGTAGTATTTATAATCCTGCGTTAAACCTTCTTCTTCTTCACCATTTATATAGAAATAAACCCATAAAATGAGAAATTAAGGCAGGAGTAACTAGAAGTATATATTCCCATTCAGCAACAACAATAAAAAAATAAAAAAGAAGAAGAAGTATTCCCACTAACCAATCTGTAAAAAGAACTGTATCACCCCCAGTATGAAAAGTTACAATGAAATAATATTCAAGACAGAAATGGATCCAAATTAACTATTAGGGTTATGGCTAGCTTATGCCTTCCCCTACTTTGAAAACTATATGGTTAGTAATTATCAAATAGGATCCATCAAATTAATCAAGGTGCAATGTGGTGCACCCAAATGCCACAAAGAGCCAATGCAATGGTGAGGTAAGGCCAAATCTTGTTCAAAACCATACTTGCAATGTTGCCTCCTATTCTCTCAACATGCACCCTAATTTTCTTCTTGGCCTTGTTCCGCCTGACAGCAACCACTTGATTATGATCTCCATCTTCCTTCATCTTCTTCGTCACCTCAGAGTTGGAGCAATCTTTCTCTCTTATCTTCACAACTTTGCTAGTGATTCCAGGGAAGCTAGGAAAGCTGTATTTGGACATCTCATCACCCTCCAGATTTGACTCTCCCAAGAACAAACAATAAGTCAGTAGAATCGCGACGATGGTGATCGCAGGGCTGGCCATTTTCCTGCTGATCTGCAGCCTGGACTTTTCGAATGAATTTCTTGTACTGGCTTTAGGGTTTGTTAAATATTCAGATGGTTTTTCCGTTGGCTGGGTTATTACTGGGTTTAGATGGACCTTGACAATCTGGGAAGGAACTATCTGGTGGAAGAATGTGTTGGCCACTTGGCGAGTTGAGACGAACATTCCACGGTTCACTTCGATTTTCTCATAGACTTCGAAGTTTGGACTGCTTGAGAAATCATCGCCGTCACCATCATCTAAAAAATTCTCATTTGGGTTGTCGGTGAATCCAACCGGCATATCATTCACTGCTGTGTCACTGAATTTGTTGAAGTTGTTGTGAAGATTGGTTTCTCCTACAAATCGAAGCTTCATTAGTTTTCCAGAATACAACCAAGAAAAAACAGATTTGATATATAACATTGTGATATATAGTTGTATACCTTGTGGTTGATGCTCTTCCCTTCGTTGAAAACTTGAAAAATTTTCAATTGGAACAGATTTGTAGTCTTCAGAACAGCTCTGCTCCATTAAAGGATACCAATATACATCAGAATTCTAGTGATTGCATGTTAATATAACAATATTAAATTGGTTGCACATGATATGAGTTAGAAAATATTCCATGCAAATGGGGCCGCATTGCAAACCAATCGTGAATTGTCACATATATATATACACACACATTATAAATATATAACAGTGAGTGGGAATAAAATTCTATTTTTACTTTTAAATTTATCAAAGACTACCCACTCTCATGCATTTAAGATCTATATTTACGGTAAGACATGATTGAGTTCCAATGAGAGAAAATTAGTAGTGGCCAATAAGTATATACCATGCTTATAGTTTCAAAACTTTTTTTCTGCCCCTTAATATGAAAAATGGAGCACACCGTGTAACCAAAGAAACCCTATATTAATTCTTGAAAAAACAGGAACTTTATAGACGTGGAACAAGGTGCTGTATTGTAATATAATCCGTGGGAAACGAACAATTGGCATGCAGAAGTAAGTTCTACTTTTGACTTAAAAGAAACTCCATCGACCCGTCTGTAGTCTGATCACAAGCAACCTAGCTAGAGTGAGTTAGTACCTTCTCTAGTTCTTTGCTAGACATTCCAACCCATCTCAAGTTCTCCACCATTCTGTCATTTTGGAATTGATCTCCATCGAAACCACCAATCTCTATGGGCCTTGTGTTCTGATCTTCCCATGATTTTTCCATGAATATTCTTGAAGACATATTCATGTCGTGATGGATTTGTTGGCTATGAGGTTGAAAGGAAAAATCATCACCACTGGCATAGCTTGCTTCCCATGTTTCTTGATTAATCAGTTGAGACGCCTGAGCAACCGAAAGAATTTCCTGCAAAATGTCTTGTTCATTTGTGTTGCACTGGATGGAATTACTTGGCTGTGGCATTCTCATATCCACAAATCCCCCTTGAGGGAAGTCCTGCACCTCTAATGGCGGCAATGAGAGTCGATGTTGCAACCTTGCACACTCCAGCGCTATATCAACCTAAATACAAAATATTTTCATGAGATTTAAGTAAAATATCCTCGGCCTCTTTAGTAGATTAGAGAAGTGAGATTTTGGGTCGTGACGCAGATGCTATTTTTATTGATTACCTTGGAATGGGGATAGGAAATGGCTCCATAATTTTGAAATGGTGGATTGGAAATGCCGAATGCATCATCCGATAAGTAGCGCATCCAGTTCTCGTCGCTTGGGCCATGGTTATTGAGCCCGGAGCCATGGAAGATGTTGGGTGAGGGAGTATGATCCATTGGCATTTGATAATCAGAGCTGTCTAGATCATCACATCTTCCTTCGGAATATATGTCCATTCCAGAAGATTGATCGCTTGAAATCTGGTTAGAAGTTGAGCCAATATAGTGTTGAATCTGCTGGTCTCCAATATTTGGCCCAGTTGCAGTTTTCTTGAACACCCGGCATAGTGCATATGCATCCTGAAAATTTTTCGACAAATAGTCCTTTGAGTACTTCAAAGGACAGTCCAATGCACAAGGATGGATCGACAAATAATCGTATTATATAGTCTATCCAATGAGTACTGCATCTAACTTAAATGCCAGAAGTAGAAAAAATTGAAGTTGTATAAAGATGAATTAGGGTTTCACCTGCAAGCCTGAGGCAGTTTCACACTCTCTTTCGTCTAGTCGGTATTCGTGCATGACCCAATCAGTTCTAGCCCCATGAGGTGCTCTTCCTCTGTAATAAACTAGGGTTTTCTTCATCCCCACAGACCTAGTCTGTGAGTTCACTTTCCGATCTTTCCCTGTGGCCTTCCAATACCCAGCTTTAGTCGCCCGATTAGTCCTGGATCCATTCGGATACTTTCGGTCCCGAGGGCTAAAGAAGTACCACTCCAAATCTTTGCCTGGCAGTAGTGATTTCCCTGTAAAGCAGAGATTAATTTTAATATCATTGAATCACTGGTTAATTAATTATTTACCCTAGAAACTCGATGAAGGAATTCTAGACAGTTCCTTTCTTCTCTTTTTCTGGGTGAAGTTTCAATATTTCTCCAATGATTTGATGGGTCGAGATAGAAACTCAAAAGAAAGGGACGAACATGCATAAATTTTAGTGAAAGAAGTCGGATCTCATGGCAATCATGGAATTTCCTTTTCTTCTGTTGCTTTTTGACTTCAATGTATCGTCTAAGTACGCATCTTTGTGTTCCAATAGGAGCTTGAAAGACGTAGGGACCATGCCCGAGACAAGCCCTTAGCAGTTCTCTTTGAGCATCATAAAGTAAGATCACACAATATATTTTATGCTAAAGCTTGTGCTATTTGACTGTATAAAGCATGTTGAATGTTGATTTGTTACTTCGACATGCAGTCTCAACAACCGAACAAAAAGAAGTTTTAGCATGTCATTTAATCTAAAAGATTAAATGAGTTGCTTCTCACACTCATGCAACTTTAACATAAAGGATGAGGAAAAGAACATGCATTGATATGAATCTCTCACGGCCAAGGTTCTTACTATTTGTTGGTAATTATGTATCTTAAAAGTTTTATTTTTTATTTTTTTGTAGAATTTTGTATATATGATGCAGAAACCGCGTACATATTTTGTAGGTTAAATGTTCTTGGTAGGTTTGGAATGATATTCTTGATTTATAATTCTTTAAGTTATTTGTATACATAAATGAACATATACATGTAATTAATGTGAAAGGGGGAATCGTGGTCTCATATATATACTTTTCTTTATACCCACTTTATATAATCTTCTGAGTAATGCCTTCCCCTCATCACATTATATCTCAAACTTGAATAACAATGGAAGTATTGATCTTTTAATTCAAACATTAATTAATGATTCACCATGAATGGATTAAAATGCTTGAATACGAAGCTTCAGTAATAATTAAGGATAATTAATATCGTACCCGGTAGGTCCCAAGGCTCACACTTGTAGAGATCAACTTCAGGGATGATCTCAAGGTCGATTTTCCGGCCATTGATCTTTCTCTTGAGATAGTAAGCGACAAGTTCCTCGTCGGTAGGGTGGAAACGGAAACCGGGAGGCAATGAAACAGGAGCCATGATCTTCTCTAGCTATCTCTTGTGTGTATATAAATATATCCCAAATTATAACTTCTTCTGATCTTCTTCTTCTCTAGTGAATTGAATTGTGAAAGGATTGGAACACCAGCTGGCCTCTTATCCAAAAAGCAAGGAGACCGGCCTTTACGATGAAACAAACTGCACAACAATCAAAGACAAAAACCCTCCAACAGATTAGTCTTTAATTAGTAGTCTGTTTCAAAGTACATACCCAATTGAGAAGTACTAATTCATGAACACGACAACTTATAGCCACTGCAAATCATCCAGCATATGGCTGTACATGTTCTAGAAAAAGTACTTGATGAGTTTACTGAACAGGAAGAGAGAGAGAGAGAGAGAGAGAGAGAGAGAGAGAGAGAGAGAGAGAGAGACCTTGAGAAGAAGAAGATCAAAAGAAGGGGAATGAGGTAGAGAGAAAGGGAGAGGGCTTGAGAGCTTGGAAGGCCTTAAGAAGGGTTTGATGAGAGAGAGAGAGAGAGACGGAGACAGAGACAGAGAGAGAGAGAAAAGCAAATAGGGGGAAAGGGGGGGGAAGGAGGCTGCAGCTAGCCACACCCGGGCCTCAATTTCACTTTAACTTTAAACATATTTTTTGGGCTATATGTGAAAATGAAATAATAAACAATGAAAGGATTCTTGTTATCTTTCTTTCCAAGCTCTCTGGCTGTCTGTTTCTCTCTCTCTCTCTCTCTCCCTCTGTGTAAGAAATAATATGTGTGTGTGTGTGTTTCTTCTTCTCTACCATGAAATGATCCCAAGTTTCGATCTTTGTCCTTTCTCGGAATCTGAGCTCAACGTGGTGACAAGTGATTCCATGCATTACCGACCGTTTTTCCGTTAAGACAAAGGAATATCTATCTTACGTTAACTGCACAAGACAACGAATTGGCGGCTGTCGTGGTCTTCACTTTCTTTAATCTGTGATCATCTATCCAATCAAATCCCTCAATATCATTTTGTTCCTTTCACATGCTCCTTGATTTGCTCCCACTCTAACCGCCGATCGATCTCCCCACAAGAATCACCACCCATTTATTCCTCCCCCCGCTGCTGCCTTCTTCATTCGTTCGCCTCCTTCACCATCTAGCTAGCTTCCTCAATTCATTCCCATAATTAAACCCCACGAAATTAACCATATGATCGACCACAGCGCGCATATATATATATATATATATTATCAAAAATACATATAATTGACTCATATTTATGGGATGCCGTTTAGTTGCAAATTTTGTTTTTATTTTTCTAATGTAAATTCTAAATAAAGATGAGCCTTGGTGATATTATAAAAGTTGCCCTTGCTTTATTGTAATTAAACAATTATATGCTTAATTTAAGATTTTTTTTTCTAATTGTTGTGTTTTTTAAACAAATTATATATATAAAAAGTATATGAAAAATAAAAAAATTGAGATTGCTTTATAACACCAATTTATATAATAGAAAAGATATATGCATGAAGTATATATTTTGAAATTTTGATTCCAATAATGAATATTTATTTAATTTGAACAGATAGAAGTTAAATTGCACAATTAATTAGGGAAATAGAACTTTCAAATCAGTCACTTCAGTTAAATTCTTTTACCTATTTACCAAGATGAAGGTTGGAATTGAAGAGCTGGGGTGGGTCCAAGAAGTGGTCATGATGGGGCCAGCTTTTGCCACGTGAAGTAAAAAGTTTCCACGTGGCACCGTGATCGCCTGTGCAGTCTTCTTGTTGGGCCATGTTTTGGTCTTTTATATATATATATATATATATATATTTACATTTTTAAAAAATAAGTAATCATAGTAAACTATATTTTTAAACCTAATTATTCTTCGATTATTCTTAATACACTATTTCTTAATACTTTTTTTTTAATCAAAAATTTAATAAAGTAACATTTCTCTTGATGGATCCTTGTCTCTTTCATACTTTTCCTTTTGATCAATCTATCTTTTGGTGCTTTTCCCCTTTTATGGGTTTTAAGTCCCTTCTATCTCACTACATACCATATATGATATTATTTAATTCTGGCCACATTCAGAATAAGAAAAAAATAAATGAAAAGTCATGTGGAAGCAAGAAAAACCCAAAATGGTCTAAAGCCTTCTTGAATTAATTATTCAACAAATACTTAATTAATTTATATATTATATTATATGATTTGCTACCTTGGAACTAGCAAAGTGGAAGATTCTTCATCCTTGTTCCCATTGGATAATCCCAGAGAGAAGTACCAACAAATCTCATAACTTTCTTTTGTCTCAACAAAATTAAACCTAAATGCATGGCTACCAAATTCCACAAATTCTGTTCTTTTATATCTGTTTTGTGTCTTATAATTAATCCTTTGGAAGCCAAAGAGTTTAATTTGTGTTTTTACTTGTTTGTAGTAATCAATCCTAGTGAATTATATGGCATAAGAGTTTAAATATATTGTCTTAAACCACTCCTAACATAATTTTTTTAAAAAATTTATCAGCGTGATAATAGGTAATATATTCTATTTTTGATTGCCAGAATGTACATATGTATATTTTTTTTTAGAGAGAAAAATATATAACAACGGCTAAATCTTACTAGATTTAAAAAAAAAAAGACTATTAGAGAAGATAATTATGATGATTTGAAATTAGCCGATGTATATTAAGAAAATCCATTAGTGTTTGCATGATTGTATCCACATCTCTCGAGACATGTACATTTTTTTTGTCTTGAAAAAGTTGCAAAATTAACTAACTAAATTAGATGGAAAATTTAATCCTTCGTTATATGATAATCAATCATTGAATGCGACCAAGAAAGAGAAAGCGCGTTTGAACGCAAGGATGTGGGACAATAACCCAATCATCAACCAAGGATTAATAAATTAATCAAAACCATACGAGACTGATGCAATTTTAATACAATGATGGAACCGAAAGCATATTTCCTGGCGGTTTCTTTTCAGTCTAAGAGGCCAAACATAGCTCCCATGGAATCCATTATCATATGAATCTACAGCTCCGAAAGAGCAAAGAGAAAAAGCAATGGAAAACATATATGTTTATTAATAACAATTAATCGAACCCAGAAAGACCACAAAAGCAAACTCTTGTTTTTGTTCCAAAGAAAGAAATCCCAAGCTTTTTGTGTCGGATAAGGAACCACCCAGACCCATCTTACTAATTTGTTCTTCTGTTTTCATTCCATTCCTTGTATCCAAAATCGATCAGAATGCTTCCATTATTTCTTGAAACTAAAATATTTTCGACCCAACATTCCTCAAAACCAATTCAGCAAGCACTTTTCTCCTGGCTATACTATACTATACTATGACTTATTTCTGGCTGTATCTCAACTGAATTAAGGCAAGAACACTCCATATTAACAAAATAAAGGCTCATAAATACAAGAATATCTTACATTCTGTTCCAGTCGAGCGATCTTCATATGGCCTTCTTGGTCCAAGGCTCGGGAAGGTTGTCTCCTGCTTTCCATCTTCTAGATTCAGCAAAGTGTGATCGTAAGTTGAGATTTAGTACGAATTAGTTTCTTTCTAGCATCAAGCAATCTGCAGTGTGAGATCAAAGGGACTGAAAATGGTTGAATCAGCCACTGGTCTTATCCTGGCTGGATCTTATGTACTCTTCAATCTCATACTTGTGATATACTGACAGTTGATTCTCTTCCCACCATTTCTCTGCTTCCCCTTCGGTGAATCTCTTCCGACTGCAACACAATTCCAAGGTCCAATGGTTGGTTGAAATTTATTTAAATTTTGAAGAAGTGGATATATACATAATTAACCAAGGAACACCTTGGATGTTGCAAATGCAGAAACTAGTTCCTACTCAAAAAGTGCAGTAAAAAAAAAAAACTAGTAGATTTTCTTATAGTCGTGTAGACATTTCCTAAGACTTAATTCACCCCCATCAAATCCTTAATCGGTGTGTACAGAGGCATCCCCACATTGGCTTTGGGATAGAAAGAAGCCTATTTCTGAATGCATTCCGCACACAATGTATTTAAACCTCTAAGCTTTCACCAGTGATAGCAAGACCAAGGCTTAAAGACTCTTTCCTGGCGAGTCTTTGGAAAGTGATAGGAACTTTCACTAATTACGACAATGTTCCAACAAAGAGAAGCAATTGCTCCATTCTTGTTCTTTTATCACTAGGTGCCATCTTTATTTTGATAATATATGATGATTTGCAGAAGGAACAAACATAAGCCAAAATCCAACCTTGATCAAATGAGTTCAAAGACGGGGGATTACCTGAATCTCACTCGCTTGAGGCCCCTCTTCCCATTTGGCAAATTTATGAATGTTATATACACACCCGGTTCATACTTCTCCACCCATTCAATCTTCGGTGTTCTTGTACCATTTTGCCTAGAATCTGTTTTTTCTGCAACTGGTTCCTCTGCAAATATAGGGCTGCCATGATTGAACTCTCCCTCACACATGGATTTGAGGGTATTAGAGAACACAATAGGGGAACTACACAGACTATCAACTTTTCTGTCTTCTAGAGGTCCAACTTCAGGAGGCAACTTTATAGCAATTAACAATCTGTTCACAGCCTTCAGGGTTGGGCTATCCGTAGGTATAGACTTGATTTGAGGCGTATGAGCACCAACTTGATTTTTTGTTTCCTTTCCACCATAAAGTTTCTCTGAGATAGTATGAAGCTGCAACCAAATATGCGTACATATGCAACAGTTAGCCCTGCACAAATATGGGCATCATATATGCTAGAGCTGCCAAAATTAACCTGTGCCAACATATTGTAAGGACGATACAATCAAACACCATTTGTAATCTCAGGTACATGTTTATGATGCATGTACATATATGCAGATGCATGTAACATATGTATGTAATGTGCAGGTGTCAATGCATCAGAAACCACAACCAACTGACAAAGTAGAAGTTTGGTTTTTCTGGTCTCCATTTTGTTTAACGCATATAGAAAAGGGATGTCCCTAGTACAAAAGGCTCTTCACTTTGCAGGAGGCGGGGCAGGATCATTTTTACATGTAGTCATGCCTTGCTCTATAAAGAGACTATTTCCACAACTCAAACCCAATACGTTCCAATTACAAAGGAACAACCTTATCATTGCTATCAAGGCTTGCCTCTAGAAAGGTATCCTCAATGTACAAGGCTTTTTGCTTTGTGAGATAGGGAATGGTACTTTTTATACACTGCTTTACCCAGCTTTGCAAAGAGGCAATTGCCAAAACTCTTTATTTTATGCTTATACGCAAAAAAATCAAAATTAGTCAAGGGTATCAGGAAGATATTTCAGGTTGCCTTGTATGGAGTACATGAATTATCATATGAGTAGGGTACACATTTGTACAATTTGCAACCTTGATGTAGTTCTGAGCCATTTTAACCGACAGAGAGAACAGAATATTACCCTTGATCTTAAAATTTTTATAACCTCCTTTGCTGCTTTGGCCTTGGCAGCTTCCTCAGTTGCCAGAGACCATGTTTCTTCAATTCTTTGCTTGCATTCTTGAATCTTCTTGCTTCTTGTTTGACATAGCTTTTCAAGACTCTCAACCTAATAAGATATATGGAGCTCATTATATAATAAGTGCCAAAAAATCTTTTTCAGCTGCAACCTTGTCAAAGTAACATATATGGTTTCACAAAACTGATCTTGATTGTAGCTCAATGGAAAAAAAAAAAACTTGAGAACAACAAAACAATTATGTCTTGGATGCTGGTTTACACTGAAGATAGAAAGAAGGTGGGTATCATTGTCAACAATAGAAACATTTTAGTTCCCCGATTAATTAAGATAAACTTACCAAGCAAGAATATTTTAGTTAATTATTGATTAACTCTTGCTACCTTTCTCAACACTATTTCATGGATGCATTATCGGCTCTTTTTTTATTTATTTTTTTAGAAGAGAGCATCAAAATACAATACAGAGAAAGAAACCGTCAACTTCACCTTATGCTTTAGATATAAGCAAATCACTATAGCTGGACCCAATTTATCTCACATTTAGTAGAAACCAACTCTTGGCTTAGGGATAAGTTCTTTGTGTGTGGTACCTCTCAAAGCTTTGATATTTAGTTTCACTTCCCAAAGATGCATAACGTCAAATGTAGTCATGACTGTCTTTGAAGCATTTCAAAACAATTATCTTTGAAGCATCTAACATATATATGCGCAGGTACATAATGAAGCAATTACCTCAGCTCTTAGCTTCTGAATTTCTTTAGTTAGAATACGGTCAGACTCCAAGAAGCCTTTCTCCGCATTCATGGCAGTGAAAGATGGAGAATTGGATTCCAAGGGGTTCTGTTGTGAATGGATAGGAGAAGCCAAAGATAATTGTTTCTTTGGAGCAGAAAAGTCTCTGCTTTCTCCAGGATAATCTTTAAATATTAACGGGCAAGTGACTTGCCCCCATCTGGGCAACCCACTTGAAAGCAAAGAACTGAGGCCTAAAGGCAGCTGAATTTCTCCTTTGCTTTTAGTATTCTTCCTCTCATGGTATTCGCCATTCTCTTTAGAAGATTTTCTGGTTAAACTCATTTGACTTGGTGTAGCAGCTGGCTCTCCACTTTCCACATTCCCATCGGATAACCCCATCTGTGTGCTTAGTAGTAGTCTTGGACTACGGTTTCCCAACTTTGGATGCCCACCTGAGTGTGTAATCATTGTTAGGTGCTGGAAGCATGGATCACAGACTCGAAAATACTTGTTTTTAGTAGGTGCCAGAGATGCATTTACAGCTTTCTTGCTGCTACAAGCATGGCAAAATAAAAGACCACAGTTATAACAATTATGCTTCTTCCTTGTGAACCCAAAAGCTATACCACATCCTCTACAAGCTGATTGATCATTACTGGAGATGGATTTATGCAAACAAATTGCAGCCGTAAAGCTTGAACCACAAGTAATACTTTCTACCTGCCTATCTCTCAAGGCCTCCACTAGTGTCGGGCAATTCCTATCTATTGTATCACCTAATCCTAACTGTCCATTCATGCCTTTTCCCCATGTATAAACATTTCCATTTGATGCCAAGGCAGCAACATGGTAAGATCCTGACGAAATCTCCCTAATAAATTCATTTTTAAGCTTCCCCTGAACGATTGTAATCAATTTATCCTTGGCTTGTGGGTTGCCCAGTTGTCCATGTGCTGCACTTCCCATCGTATAAACCTTTCCCAACTTACTAAGTGCAACAGTCAACATTCTTCCACAGGATACCTGAAGGAAATCATAATCCACTAGTTGCGCAACACATGTTGGTAAGAGCTTCCTCTCTTGATCAGCATGACCAAGCCTTCCCTTATCACCATCTCCCCATGTAAATAACTTACCACCTGGATTGTTGAATTTAAAACGATCAACCATGATTTCCACAATTGCTGCTGTATGCCATGGTCCACAGGCAACACATTTCACCCACAAACCCCTGAGAGATTCAACTTCTCTTGGTTGAGAAATACTTTGAAGATTTCCATGGCCAAGAACCCCAAAAGTGCCATCTCCATATGTAAATAACTGGCCAGAGGTGGTCACAATCGCCATGTGCCATTCACCACAAGCAACTTGTGATACATTAACACCATCCAGAGGGCCAGATATTTTACGCGGTAGCCACTGAACTGGATTACTATCCTTGCCTCCTAAGTCGGCTCCATAACAATTGTCTCCCCATGTGTAAAGTTCACCAGAAAATGTCAGAGCACATGTTTGGTATTCGCCACAGACAGCTGATTTCACATGAACTCCACAGAGAGACTCTACAATTGTTGGCTTTGTAAAATGCATGTTAACTTTATTACCAAGCTTTCCCCTGCTGCCATCACCCCAGCAAAAGACTTCCCCTTGTTTGGTAACTAAGGCCGCATGCTTTGCTCCTAACGCCAAGTTTTGGACATCTAACATCATTGTAGACTCCAGAAGTTTTGGAAATAAGGCGTCAGACTGCATTTCATTATGTTTAGTAAACTTGTCAAGACCACCCCCAAAACACCCTCCTCCCATTCCTTCTCCCCAGATCAAGACGTCCCTCAGAATATTCTTTTCCATTTCTGCTGAACCATGAGTGGGTGTGTCAAAGCCACTAAGCATATTCATTTGATTATCTGTGCCAGGATATAATGCTCTCTGCTTCTTGAGATCATCCGGATAAATATATGGAGAGTTTGGAATTACTATATCCACAACATGCTGCATACTTGACAGACTTGATTCCGAATAAAAACTATCAGAAGAACATGATAAGCCATCAGAAAAACACCTCTCTGAAATTGACTGAGTGGGACTACCAGATAAGCTGCGCACCTTTAGAATAAAAGAACACAGCATCAGACTGCTGAAAAGACTAAGTAGGTGCAATCGTATGCAGTGTGGGGAGACAGTCATATTGTGATCATATAGATTAGGAACACCAATAAAAAGGAAAAAAAATTTGAATGAAAAAACAAAATATAAAGGAGAAAACAAATTCAGGAGGAAAATTGAGTCAGTGGGACTACCAGATAAGCTGTGCACCTTTACAATAAAAGAACACAGTGTCAGACTGCTAAAAAGACTAAGTAGGTGCAATCATATGCAGTGTGGGAAGACAGAAATATTGTAATCATATACATTAGGAACACCAATAAAAAAATGAGAAAACAAAATATAAAGGAGAAAACAAATTCAGGAGGAAAATTACACAATCTTCAAAGAGAAAAGAGCCTGTGCATCTCATGTGTTTCCAAAAAACATCCTAAAAGACACTCAGATTCTTGTCCTAAGCACTTGTTTGACTAGATATTTCATTACCAGGCATCAGGTTTTAGAATGCATTAACAAATTTTTGGTTTAATACTACAAGTTTTATGTCAATGAATTTCTTCAAAGAATGACCAACAATAAGGTTATCAAGCCATTTTGATCTTAATAGCACTTTGCTCCTTCCTGTATTCCACATAGAACCAAAGTGACAGCACATGTCCATGTTCCAGTTAGTTATATAATTCAGGTAAAAGACAAGTTCACAGTTCAATCTCTCAAGTAAATTTCTGAATCTCATTCAATAATATCCTTGTACTCCCACATAAAACGGACAATCAACAGTATAAACTATTAGTCATAATTATTCCAACATCAAACTGTTGAGTATACCTACCTGTTACACATTATTCTTGTATCAAAACTGAACTATAAGAAAACAACTGGAAATTTTGCACTAAATCAGTAGAGGAAGCAACAAAAGAACCTGAGAGAAATTGATGGTCCCCTCAGAAAGACCCAGGTTATGCTTTCTCCGCATGTAACCAGCTGGGCTATTGACACAAGATTGTGCCACTCTTCTGGTTTTTGGACCACCCAATGATTTAAAGTGTTGACACCTGGCTATCACATCTCTCAAGCCTAAGCACCATGAATCAGCCTGTGCTTTGTCCTTGCATATCTATGTAAATGACAAATAGAAACAAAAATGAAATTTTTTATTTTCTTTGAAAGAGAAGTAATGTAGTCGCATCTTTAAGAATAATATATATATATATATAGCAAAAATCTTAGCAATTACCAGATCAAGAGAATGTTGGCCATTTGCATAGATTATTGAAAAGGACTGACTTTCTCTTTCTGGTTGAAGTTGCCTTTGAAAATTTGTCTGTAACAATCAGATGCAGCATCTATATAAATGAAAAGGCAGGATCAGGAATAAAATGTTATTGAGGACATTAAAGCTGGTGTCATTGCCAATGGATAAGTTGTTGGAACTATTGAACAAAGGCCATGGATTTCAAACCTCATTATTTCACTCACACAGGAAAGCAGTCCCCCACACATACAAGAAACAAGGAGAAAAGGCATCAGAAATCACTTTAGGCAGTAGCATTATGTCCTTACCGTCCTCTGTCCACGAATAATCTTGGTAACTGAGGTTAGTCTCAATTGTCTTTCCTCCTGACCAGAATACCAAATCAAAAATTTCTCATCCTGAAACCAGAAAGAAAATCTTTATTTTCACTACATGAAGTTTCCTCTACCAAACGAAGAAGAAGAAGAAGAAGGCAAATATGTAAATCTTTATCTTCAAAAATTACAGAGAAATATGACTTGGCTTAGGTTAGCTTTTTATATCATTGAGGTGCACCCGTTCCATGCAAAACAAATCACAAGATGAGCAGATCTACTTGTCATATGGAACTAGTAAATGATTAATTATTTGCAAGCACATTATAATAACCCTGCCATTACCTTATAATGTACTTAAAAGGCCTTTCATGACCTCTCTACCCATGAGAGGATAATATGTAAAGAAATTCTTTATCAAGGTTCAGAAATGTTCAAGTCACACATTAGGAAGATTTCATTCCATTAGCCCACAATATTTCATTCTTAACAAAAGGCATAACACAATGTAGCCACCCCCACCCCACCCCCAAAAAAAAAAAAAATATATATATATATGTATAATATTTCTCTTGCAGCTGATCAGACATTTTCTTGGATATTAGAATTAACAATTTCTACACAATAACTCTGTGGAAGAATAAGCATCTGAAAATATTCCGGCTTTTCTTCTGCCTTTTTTAACTTTTTGGTAAGTGCTCGTAATATCTTGACTGGCATGATGAGTGACAACATGAGTCATAATTTATCATAATTCCCAATGTGGTTATAAAGCCATAAGGTTTACCTTTGAGCAACAATGCTATCTAAATATTCAAAAAAAAAAAAAATTGGAACCTCCGGGCTCCATTGCAAACAGATTTCCAAAAGACAAGAGTTCAAACATCAATCTTGTCACTTAAATATGGGAAGCATCAAATAAATGGTGAAGACACTGGAGAAATAGAAAAGGCATTAAGAGAGAACAAGATCCTATGTAAAGCACATCATCAATAAAGCACCCCCAGTGGGGGGAAACAACTTGGATAAAATTTATAAAATAGTGCTGTTGCAATCACAGCATCTACTTAAAGTTTCCTGGGGCATGAAATGATCATCCAAATCCTGTTCTGGCATTCAATCTGAGGTAGAAAGACAGGTGGGTGATTAAAAATAAGAAACTGAACACTGACACAAAGAAAGTGCAAAGATGAAATGATGAGAATGACAAAAGAATGGCCAATACACAAGAACCATGCAGTCCAATATTTGGAAGAGCCATGGCATTCAAAGGTATCAGAACAACAATTTCAAGCATGCATGAACATCAAAATGAAGGGCTATCAATTATGTCTTCAATCATACATTGTTGGACCAACTATTGTTTGGTCGACAATCAACATTTAAAATTAGCCAAATAGCATGTAGATCTAAATGGTTTGCCATTATCACAAGACTTTAAATGTTATGAATATGACTAGTAAAAGTAAACCAGAAACGGCAATGTTTTCACTGCAACAGAACAGTCAAATTAGTTGGGTACTTCCCAAATATATAAACTGCTCTGGGATAAAATTTTATAATACAATACATATCATTCTGTTATGATATTAAATAACTATGAAGTGTGTGCGTGTGCACGCGTGTGCCTTTCTCAAATTACCTACCGTGGACAGCCTGAAGAATTTGGGCTTCCCTCGTCGCCCATACTTCAAAAGATGTGCACCCTTCTTCAAAGCCACAAGTGCCTGCACAATGTTCAAGTCACCTGGAGGAAACTTAAAAATAAAGAGAACCGATGGAAGCATAAATTGGAACTAAAAAATACAACAATTATCAATTTAAACTGATTTGGTTAATCATGCATGGAACTAACAACCTTATTTTAACAGAATTTGTGATACCACTACCTTGTTCGGATTTCAATCAAGAAGGCAATGGCTGATAGATTCTAAATATTACTGTAAACAAACATGAAGAAAGAAAAGAAAAACAGAAGCAGAAGAAAGAGAACAAAAAAGAAGAAAGACAAAAAAAAAAAAAAATCAAACTGCATAGCAGACTCTTAGAATTAGGGTTTTAACAAGCAATAGGACTGGGAATGTAAACCAAATGTAAGAACACAACTGCATTTAGTTCATTAACTAAAAGCCAAGTATATAGAAGATCTACTAATGCAGAGAGAAGTTGACAATGGAGACGTATCATCACTATTATGAGGCTTTGATGGTACTCCTTAAAACTGTAAATTTATTATGTAATGAACATTAATCAAACACAGAAAGGGGAAAAAAACTACATAAAACAGAATCAACAATCTCAGCATCTGAGTGTCTTTAACAGTGTTCATTCGTTATGTCAAATTGATTTGCTTACTAATCTTAAGTCTTAACTCAATTTCCGATGGGGAAAAGAACATTACGACTGAATTCCAATGAATAAATCAGCAAATAAAGACGATAATTTTTTTTTTTTTTTTTTTTGGGGGGGGGTGCATAAACCACAAAACAAAGTAATGTCAATGATCCAGACAGGAACGGCCGCTACAGTTCCAAATCCAAAAACACCACCATCCAAAATGTGTGGGTTTCCATTCTGGGCTTTGGAATTTCCTTAATCATTCCCATTCTTACCAAGCAAATAACTTTAACGGAATCATAAGAACCAGAATCACATTGTGATACGAATCAACAAGACAAGATCGTCACTTCATAGGAATCAAAATCTAGTGAATGTATGCGTGATGCAAGAAACAGAACCCAAAACCTGCTCGACTTGTCTGTCAGAGGACACCGACGCAACGAAGTCCTCGCTCATTTTCCGGGAAATTTTACGAGAGAAAGAAAGAGAAGGGAAGAAAATGAAAGGAAAGGAAAAAGGGGGAAGACAAGAGAAGCAGAAAGGAAAAGGCTTTGGTTTCCTGGCAAGGGAACCTTAACAGAAGAATGAGAATGAGAATGCAGCAAGCAGTGGTGGTAGATTCTGTTTCTTCTTCTTCTTCCCTCTGCTTTGCGCAGAGACAGATAGATTAGATAGACAAGAAGAAGAAGAAGAAGAAGAAATAATTCCAAGTACACAATGCCCAAGGTCTAGAGAGAGAGAGAGAGAGGGTGGGTGTGGATGAAAGAGGCTTTATTTGATTCTCTTTCTTTCTTTCTTCTCTTGATTCTGTAGTTGAAGTAGAAGATGATGATGATGATGGTGATGAGTAGTCAGTCGTATTGCAAGCGGAGACAGCGAGAGAGAGGGCGGGGGGGTGTGGGTGGGGGGCGAGGGAGAGATAGGCTCTAACACTGAACCCAATCGCACGTGTTCACCATTTCTGTTTTCTTTTTTGTTTTTGGAAACATAATCTCAGGCTTAATTTGATTTTATATATATGTGTGTGTGTGTGTGTATGTATCGTATCAAAGTAGATCACTTTCCTAATGCTAATGGCACTACTGCTTGCTTCAATGATGCGTAGTATTCTATTTGTGGAACTTCGCAGCTTTCAACGTCTGTATATTCATAATAAATAATAATTTTTGGTTCAAAATTAAACCATAAAATACAATATAATTTTATATATAATATATGGATGGCTATATTACAATTTATAGTTTTATTATTATTCTTAATTTTTCATATTTAATTTCAAAATAAAAAAAATGCCATTTGGCTAAGTGTTTGTATTTCCAAACATTTCAGAAAAATTGGAAAAATGCATTCATTTCAGTCTCTTAATGCATTTTAAGAGAAGTTTACAAAAAAATAAAATGAAAAGGGTTTCAATACCAAATAAAAATGAAAAATGACAGTTTTCAAAAATGTAAGAAACGAAAATGTGGGAAAAAGAATAAATAAAAAAATATTAAGATTTTTTTGTAAATATAATTTTTAATATAAAAAATTATAAAAAATAAATATAAATTTCATTACTTATTCAAACAAATATATAAACACAAATTTTATTATTCGTGAATTGTGATTTAATAATTAAAAATATATAATAAATTCTAAAAATAAAAATAATCAAACATAATATAATTTTAGAAATTTCTTTCCTCTACTTCATCATTATTCTCTTTCTCTACATACACACATACATTCACAGAATCACACAACTATATATGTACATATATTCACAATCACAGCTACATATATATTTATAGAACATATGTACATACATATATAATACATTCATAATCTATCCAAGAAAGAATTAAAAATAAGAATATATATACATATAAATGAGAAGATTGATAATTCTCAACCACTGAACGCTTGTTGAAGATGGAAAGAACATCAAAACTACAATGAGATCAAGAAGAAAAAAGAATAACAATAATAGATGAAATGACGAAACAGAAGAATCACGATAAGATCAAAAAGATAATGGAACAATAAAATCAAGATGAGATTAAGAAGACAGAAAGATTACGATGACATACAAAACGTGGAATCACAACGAGATCAAGAAGATGGAAGGACGATAATGATAATGACAAAGAGAACTTAGGAGCTTTCAGCATTTCATAAAATGAAAAAGGAAGAATAGATTAGGGTTAAAAGATTTCAATTAAAAACAAAAATATTAAAAACACACATTTCTAACTTGAAGTGTATTTCTTATTCTGAAAACCACGTATGACTTTGTAAGACTGTTAAATTTATTGTCAACAAGCTTTGTGAAAAATAATATTTTTTTTATTTAATTTATCTAATTTATTTATAAATAGTTAGTGCATATACATTTAACGACAATTCATTTATTGTATAACTAAACTTCTAGTTTTGATTTGAAATTTTCTATTTTTTTTACTTACCCACATATAATAAGGACCATATCTCTCTGTTGTTAGCCAAACACTATCCGAAGCTAATGACAATAATGTTTGAAAGAAAGAGAAGGAATACAAAATAATATGGTTTTGTGAGGGAAGAAAGGGTTAGCCATTTTCCTTATGAAATTAGGTTATATTAATTCTTCTGTTGCTAGTAGTTGTGTTGGTATACCCTTTGCCCTCCTTTGTTCCCTTTTTAAACTTCAAACAAGGGAAAGTTATTGATTTGACTTTGCGGTTGTTTTTAGTTTTTTTTTTTTTTTGAAAATAACCTTTGGTGCACTATTTTTATTTCTATTATTTTAGAAAAAAAAATGAAATTACCAAAATGGCATTTCATGTTCATATTTTAATTTTAATTTTCATTTGATTAAGTAGCCATCCATCTTTTTCATTAACTCAACCTCTAAGTTATTCACTCTCTTCATTAATGAGAATTAATTAACAGTTTGATGATTATTATATTAAGAGGGGTTATTTCTTAAATATTTTCGCTTGAATAAATTTTCAAAGATTACGGCTACATATTATATTAATTATAATTAAATACTAGTCCTAACTTCTAAACACAAGCACCAACTTACTTCACAATAATAACTTGTTTAAATATTGGTAACATTGTGGGCTACTATGCATAGGTTTTAAGCAAAAAGCAGTGAGTTCAGATGCCACTCGCTAATCAATCCTATGTTAGAGCTAGCTAGCTTTAGCAAGATGCTAAGTATCGAATAGAGATACATAGCCTGTGTTCCTCACGTGCTAACCACATCAAATTAGTTATCAATAATTAATACATAAAGGGACTAAGAAAAACATCATGCTTGGGAAGACATATGTATGTACTTTTTGAGAAAGATTAATAGTTAAAAGCAAAAGGAGAAGGATCACTAATTAAAAGGCTTACTTAAGTTGTAATAAATATTCCACTCCACATGTTAATTTGCGTTGCCACTGCTAGCTAGTAACTAGCTAGCTAGCAAGGTAGGTGGTTTTGCATAGAGTTTGTTTGCAAGTAATTATTTATATATATACATATATAGATATAATGGGAAAGAAAGCGACATCTATAAGACTACATTCAAACATATAATATAATTGGTGGCTGGTTTATAATTAACTTGGAGAAAGTCAAAAGATGATGTTGCTAATTAAGCTAGCTAGGCACATGAAAAATAAATGAAACAAAAATTGTATCTGCTGCAGACTGGGAATATATATATGTGTGTGTGTGTGTGTGTGTGTGTACACATAATTGGGTAAAGTGAAGAAGCTGTGGCATGTGAAAGTAAATCATATTTTGCCATGAAAAGCAGGAAGATTTTCAAAATAAGATTTTCATGGGGACCCCTCATAAGTAATTGATTAAGTGATTATTGTTGGATTCTACAAGCTAGCAAGCAGCGGTCAAGTGACTGACTGGGAACACTATGGTCCCCAGAAACTCTCCTAAAGCCATGGCTTTGGACACACTTCACTGTTACTTTTGAAGTGAATGGCCTTTTTGGAGGGCACTTTTTTCTGTAATTAATATTATACCATCTTTAGGAATATTGGGATGGGGGAGGGGGAGGGACAAACATGAGGTTAATTTAAGCCTTTTTCTTAATGCCTGCACTTGACAGGGTCATCAAAATTTCTCCACACATCCATCCAAATTTTTTATCAAAACCAAGAATTCACATGGATCTGGAATTATTATTATTTATATAAAGTGGTCAACATTAAACAGTCATCAAATGGGCACAATCATAAGTAGAGATGGCAACTCCTGGTCACTTTCTTTCTGATAGGGTGGTCCTCTGACTGGGGGGAGTTGAATGAATGTTCATATATAGAGTGAGCGTCTGAGAGTCGCTTTCAATTTCAAAAATCATTTTTATTTTATCATTTTTTTTTTGTTTACCAGTTATTAGAGTTGATATTTTATTTTCTTCATATATATCATATATATATATAGATCATTAATAAATTTCTGTAAATTTTACACAGAAAAATCTGCAAAAATAATATGAAAATGGTAATTTTTTATGCATGATTATATACAAAACAATCTTGAAAAATATTTTACCGACAGTTTTGAACTGTATATTACGGCCTTCATTGCATGTTAGAGTGGTCACTGGTCACTGATGATTGTCAGTGTGTGAACAGTTTCATTGGACTAGCTACACTGGACCATGTGAATTACAGGCATCCATACTTTAAGCTCTCACTAGCTACCGAGGATTCAATATTTGGGAGATCACCATTATTGCAAACACCAAGTTTCATGACATACATGGCGGGTAGCCCGAGTGACATAACTGTTAGAGATGTTCTTCCAGAAGATGTTAGTTAGATAGGAGACTTTTTTTGGGAGTAATTATGTTATTTTAAATTTAAGATTTAAAAAGTTAATTTTCCCTTGTATAAAATGTATTTGTTAAGCAAAAGCATATGTGTGTGTGTGTGTTATCTATTAGAATTAATAAATGGGGAGTAATTAAGTTTCATCTTGGAAATGGGCAATTGGGCATTTCTACAACTCTCCATCACCATGCCAGATAGGTCAATGTATTCATGGTCTCCCCCTCTGTCCCCATACGGTTATCTTTTGATAAAACACTAAATATATTAAATAATGTGGCTGGTTTGGTTATAATTAATTATCTGTATGTTTGAAAACAAAAATATATATTATTATCCTATCATTTTTGTGACGAAAAATGAACTATGAGTAGTTGCCAAATGTTGAAATACATGGTGGGAATCGCTTACATTTGTTGTCTGTGGACACTGCCAAATAACAAGCCTTTGTGGGAGAACATGGGGCTACACTAAGTGACTTCTCATGTCTCATTGTCCATATGGGGCTTCCTTTCATGGTTCGGGACATCAATTTTGAATTTTAAGAAGAAGAAAGTTGAATATATATAATATGTTCAATTTCTGAGTTAAATAATAATTAATCTCCAATGCTTGAGATAAGTCCTAACTAAAGATGATCTGATCATGAATGACAATTTCACTGCCGTGCAGAGAATTAAAATACTTTCTTAATCAATCATGTAATTAATGTGTTCGAAAGCATATATAACCCTAAGGAAGAAAACACAAGAGTATTTATTTTAACTCTTTTTTGTTTTTAAAAAGTACTTAATTGCAGTGTTTTAAGTGAATAAAAAGTACTTAATTTGGTACTTCCCTCATCCATGGTATGTTTTCATCTCTTGGTTGTCGCTTTCTATATATATAGTTCTTTCTTATCTTAATTATATGTGGTCCGATCCCAGAATTTCTTTGTTTCTTTAGTGATTTTTGACAATGTAAATCTAGTCCTCCTTTCTTTATATGTGTTATTAATTACTTTTAGTCTTAATTCCTTGAATAGCAAATACTAATAATAATACATAATTAATTAATGCTTGATGTAACCGATAAATAAGAAAGATAACACAATCTATAATTTAACAACAAAAATTGCCCAGCAAGAAAAGAAGAAAAAGAAAAGCTCTTCCTTAGTTATAAAGATTAATTTTTTATTCAAGGACTCAATGAAAAATGTACTAAAATGGGTTTTTCATATTAGAAATTAAAATATAAATAGCAATCAAGTAGTGGTAAAAAATATAATAATTCAACTATAACCCATTATTTTATGTACATTGATCATTTGGATTCAGACCATGAAGAACTAGTTCCAAGCAACATGGATCTCTTTGTTAACACTATTCAAAGATTATAATTAAAGGTAAAGCATGCTTCTCTATGATTATATATATAGGGGATGTATAATATATATTATTTAAGGATTAGGTGGTAGCTAGAGTGATTAATAATGCAGAAATTTTCACAGATCTTTGCTCTTTATCAGCTGTTTCTTTCTTGAGTAATTCAATCATCTTTTGGAGGACATGAAATAATTTCAAAAAATTGCTACAAAACCACCATTATTGACCTAGCTAGCTATACCAACTCATGGACCCTTATCTAATGCTACATTAATTAGTTATCATTTTCCAAAGGTTCATCGCACATAATCCATATTGCAAGTCCTTGTTGATAAGAACTAATCTTGAAGCATAGAAGACAACTCATATTTTCACACTAGCTCAAAATCTTTGTTCTTTGCTTTCAAAAGCTTCTGGTTGTGATTATATTCCAAGAGACACAACTATGGGCTATCGCCATCTTCCTTCAAACTAAAGGAACATATTTCCCAGAATGTTTAAGATAAGAATCCATTCTCTGACTACTTGGAAGCAAAAGATGGGCATGTTTGTCTGCCTGGCTTACGTGCTTGATGCTTCTAAACATTATTTTGTTTTTGGAACCAAAAACTAGTCATGAAAATGCTTTTGAGTAAGTGGAGCTAGTTTTCAAATTAAAAGCAAAACACAGGATCTTAGTGTTAAAAAAAAAGGAGTAGACGAAGCAACAGAGCCCCAAAACCCCCCGCCGGGTGGTGGGAACCTAGGGCCCAAGCTCCATATTGAAGCACATAGTAGCCAAACAAACAACCAGCTACCAAACTAGACCAAAGCAAAGCACAAATCCAAAAGATCGAGGAGATACGTAAATTTCATTTAGATATCTTATGATGATAAAAATAAACCACATCAACTGTATGTAAAATGACACAAAGCATTGACACGTGGCTAAAGATGAATTGAGTCCCATTGGGGCCATATGTATGGGTGACCCCCTCTGTGGAGAGAACAAAGGCTAGGTGTTATATGTGAGAAAGGCCAACCATATTAAAGCTTTGTGGGGCAGTTTGAATTAGATGAAGAAGGTAGTGTCACAAATTTATGGGCAATATGGACATGAGGCATGTCCTTGAACACTTCCAAAGAAACATATAGGTCTTTTTCTGCAGAGAGAGCTATACAATGTCCACATGCTATTGGAAGATGCTACAAAACATTGGATGGGTCCCAATTGACAAAGGCTAGGAGACTTGCTATAAAGTTGCCTCACCAACCACCATTATCCCCTCTCTATCTTATGATATATATATTGAACAGTATTCCACCACCATATATATATATATATATATATATTCGAATCTTGAATTAGGTCCTTGCCACCATTTGTATGTGACAATAATGAAAACCCTTGTGGAAGAGATTTGATTCTCTAATATTTTAGGGCACTTGCCCCCAATGTGTCAAACCTATGTCCATTTGTCAAAATAAATAAATAAATAAATTACATATACATTTTATATGATTTGTCTTATTTTGAAAACAATATTCTTACACTTTAAAACTAGCCAAGAAGTTCTTGGGATTTTAATTTTTTTTCATGGACCCCTTCCATTATTACAAGCTCAAACAAGTTAGTTTTGCATCTTGTAACATAACTAAATTATTTTGTCAAAAATTAAATTTAAATAAAATAAAAATAAAAAAGAAAATAATCGTCCTCACTAGTATTAGAACTCAAAAGAAAGAGAGGAGAAGAAAATGATAATAATGATGGAAAACTCATTGTCAATTGTTCTTCATCCTTTGATTAGACTAGACGGGTTTGATTTTCTTATTGTTTATCATTATTTCACCTTTAATTTGGGATTATTTCCTTATTGTTCATCATTCTTCTTTGATTTGAGTTCGATCACTTCATTATTTTCGGATAAAATCCAAATGTATTTTGGATCTCTTTGTTCTTTTAAAGTACAGGAAATGTATTTGAAAATGGTCAAATTGCAAGGAACATGTATGTAATTTACCCTAAATAAATAAGGAAAGAAAAAAGAAAAAAAAAAGTTTGCATTTATGCCATCTAACTCTGTTTAAGAGATAAATGTAGAAAAAATAATATTTTGAAATAAAAGTTGAAAAAATAATATTGAAAGAGAAATTTGAATATTGAGATTAAATTGTTACATCGAGAAGCCGCATCAAATTTAAAAAGAGTTGTCTTTTTTAAATGTTTTCTGGCAAAAGATAAACAAGAAAATCTTGGAATGAGAAGAGAAAGTGCAAGTCCTGTACCATCATTCAAAACAACTCTCGTCTGAGATTGGTAATGCATCTTGGGCTTGAAACCAAGTGGGCCCCAAGATAATACAAAAATGAGAATTTGTTTATTGATGTTTAAGCATTTATAATGAGCAGCAGCACCATGCAAAAAAAGAGAAGCCCTATGCAACTTATAAAGAGCACTATTTCATCATGAATGTTTTGTGGTGAAAAATTAAAAAAAAAAAACAAAAAATTAAAAAATTCTTTAAGACTTCCTCCAGAAGAGAGCAAGCAATTAAGGATGAATTCATGAGTGGCCCAGCCCCCCCCCCCCCCCAGGGTAGTTAAAATAGTTAAATCAGTGTATGCTTCCAAATAAAAAAAATAAAAAAAGGATGCATCAAAAGTCCAATTTTTTTTTTTTTTAACTTTTTAACATTTTGAAAAACAAAAGGAAAAAGGTAAAGGAAGAGAAAAGAAAGCACCACTACAAATTGGAAACAGACCTGCGGCTGTCCTCCAACCTTCCCTACTTCCCTTCCCTTGTAATTAAATCCTTGTGTTTTGACTTTTGCCAAACAAATAGATTTCTTTTACACGTCTGCAGTTTTCTTCCATCTTTTATTTGGTTTAAACTTTTTGGAGTGGAATTTCTTCCCTCAATGGATAATGGGTGACAAATTACTTTTTGGATAGAGATCTTGATCTTATCTATCATCATAATACAGCACAAGGACAGCACAACAGTCAAAAAGAAATTGACACAGTTTCCACTCCACAAGGATGGATCATGGATCATGGATCAAGGAAAATGGCTATTTTCCCACTTATTCTCTCTCTAGACAGAGAGACTAAGACCTGAAAGAAAAAGATACGTATGAGAGAGAATCAGCAGCAGTAGGTAGTAGGTACTAGGTAGAAGGCATTTAGAACAAGTTGAGCTTGAAGCCGCCAGCCCTTATTCAATGCCGTGCATCTTCCTCATCATGATGATAAACTCATGGACTTTTTCTGGGTCAGGGAGAAGCTTGGAAACACTCTCTCTTTGGGCACATCTTTCCATCCAAGCAGAGAATTTAGGGCAGTGATCCTCAAGCTTAAAGCTCCCAAATTTCTCATAGGCATAGAACCAGGAGGTGAGTGGGATGAGTATGATGTCAACAAACCCAAAGCTTTCTCCACCAAAGTAGTCCTGCTCTCCCAAAGCTCCCTCCATCTGCTTCACGATCTCTACGAAGCTCTTCTTTGCCACCTCTAGCTCCTCTCCTTTGCTCCTCCAAATTGCGCTGCCCCCATCAAACACCTGTATCATAATAGTCCAAATGCTCATGAATATTAACTAATAAAAAACTTCTACATCAGTAACAAGAAGCAATGTGAACCCAATTAATGATGCCTTTTTGTTAAGTGTGAAACAATTGTAGAAGCAACTATAAAAGATATCGAAACTCAACCTTCTTGTCAATGAAGTCGGCCCAGAACCTGGCTTGGGCACGCCCATATGGGCAGGATGGCAGCAATGGCGGAGAAGGCCAGGCCTCGTCAATGTAGCTGACAATGTTGGTGGACTCAAGCACCGGCTTGTCATTGTGGAAGAACACTGGCACTTTCTGGTAAATGGGATTTGTTTTGAGCAGCAGCTCGCTCTTTCCCCCGAACAAATCCTCCTCCCTCTCTTCATAAGCCACACCTTTCTCAGTCAATGCAATCTTGGTCCTTAGACAGAATGGGCTAACCCAGAAATCCAGAAGAAGCACCTCTTTGTTTGTCGACATCTTTTCTGCTATGATCTCTGTCTATTCTTCTCTTCTCTTATGGGCGATGATCATAGGAGCAACACGAAAGGGATTTATAGAGAGAGAAAACCAAACTTGGATTTGCAATTCCAAAGTAAGCTTATTGGTTGCTCCTCCAAAGAAGCTTTGGTTTTGTCATTCCTTAAGTCTTTATGCTGGCGCCTAAAATGTTGGCAGCAAGCAACTGGAGGATTGAAGCCTGATGCCGGCTGCACAATGAAATCATGGGTATCTCTGTAAAACCTACAAATCACTGAAACGAAAAAACATGATCAAACTATTGCGTAATTTTTCAATCTCCATGTCTTGCAGTACATATAATACATTACTTAATTTACTATTCTACAAATCTAGGAAAAAGAAAAAAGGAAATTACGATTAAAATAAGAAGGCAACAATCAACTGCGCTGCACTAGTAATTCAACCCATTTCTTTGCAGGCTTATCCCCATACCCCAAATCTAGTAATATTAACACTACAAGAGAAAAGATCAAGCACTGGCCAAAAACGGTGAAATAACAGACAGTTAGTCCCAATGACAGAATATTATATGCAACGTCTTATTTTGAAGTAATAAAGAACAAAATTTACAAGGAACAAAAGAAGTCTACTAAAATTCTAGTGCAAAACATGACAAAAATTAGTTACTTAGCAATGATGTAATTCATCAAAATCCCTATGGAATCCGGGCATTGTCTGTCCATGGTAGCGCCACGTAACAACCGTCCTCATCATTTTGTCCTCCGGATGCATATAGATTAACAAGAAAAAACATTAACAGGGCCATCTGGTAAAGAGCTCTCTAGGCATATTTGTTAGCCAGTTTCAGACCAAGAGGTGTACCCATTTGAGCTTCCATTTAATTGACTTTTTAAGAAGAAGAAACAGAGGATTAAATCGAGCAGAGGAGAAAGAGATGAAGCAATGGGCGATTGGACTATAGTTCTATGTACAATTATATGTAGAGTGATATATTTCTTATGCCTGCAACCGAAATGATAGGGTGAGGTATATGAAACTGTACTTGTCAAATGATACTTGGTTTCAGAACTCTGACATAAAGTCTTCAGGTCCAAGTTGTTCACCACCCAAGTGAAAGGGATTTCCGAAAGTTCAGTCCCTTGAATGCAGACAAGCTTCATTTCAGCATTATCTGACAGGTTGCAGTGCCCCAAATGTCCATCCAATATTTCTCCTGCTACCCCATTTGTAGTTCGACCACTGATTTCAACTAGTGTTTTTGTCTTCTGAAGGTAATCTCTCTTCAACCCATCTTCTGCTATGATCATTTCCCACTTGTTTCGTACTTTTATGCAAAGAAAACTCTGGCAGAAGTTTTTTACTGCATCAGGTGAAGAATTTCCCTGCAGTTCAAAAACATGAAAATAATGTACTGGAAACCATACATAATCACACATGATAAGAATCCACACTGGTCAATGTACTTGATACTGCAAGATAACATTACAGTAAGAAAAAACTATTAAATACAAAACAAAAATTAAAATGAGACCCATCCTTTATTGCAATCCTCTAGGAACAAGCACCCGTAATATTAATGCCAAACCATGAGTTCTTTAGCAGCCAAACTTGCCATGAACCCATGGCACTGAAACACAGCAGATCCTACTAGCCAAAGGTCCTAAAACACATTAGGTAATGATTCTCGAACTGTCTGATTTGGAAAATCTGGAGCCCATCATGCAACCCAATTTACCAAGTCCAATCCAAAATGAAACAAGCATTGTTTTGCTAGCTAAACCCAATCTCGAGTATAGTTGTTTCACTAGTTAAGTCCAATCTTACTTAGCATTGTCATTTAATTTAAATTTCATAATTCAGCTAGCGTGCTTCATAATAGGTTTATCATCTGCATTTGTTTGCAGTTTGAGTCTTCTCAACCAGTGTTTTGAAAAGCAATAAGCGCACTTAAGTGCACTTAGGTTTTTTTATTTTTTATTTTTTTATTTTGGTGTCTTGGCAAAAGAAACTCATTCTATTTCATTAACAAGATTTATATAGAGGATTGGATAGAAGAATAAGGAAAAAAAAATTATCCCTAATTTACAACAATCTCCAATTAATCAACCTCTAATTTGCAACAATTCCCAATCAACAATACCTAACTTACAACGAACAAGAATTACTCATCAATTCCTAATTTACAGTAATCTGGAATCCATAGCAACCCCTAATTTACACTTAATTTTATGTTTCATTTAATAATTTTTACTTGATAAATATAGCCAAGTCTTCTTTTTTAAATGTATATATGATTTTATTTAGATCTTTCTAAAATCCGATAATAGCTCTTTTTTCCATTTTGGAGCTCAAGTAAAAGTTCAACTTTAGTGTGCTTTAATCGCGCTAAACTAAAGTTGCTAAGCTTCACACAAAAAAGGCCCCAAGCATGATGCACTTTGCTTTTAAAGCGTGCTTTTTTAAACACTATTTTCAACATCACTAAACCAAAGGTGAGGAGAGCACTTCCCATCCACTCATAGGTATTCGTTCCTTGCAAAATACTATAACCACCTTTTAAATCAAAACGAACAATCTCAAAGGTCCTATAGGATGACTTTTTGACCAGTTGGCAAAAGTCCTCAAAACACTTAACAAAATGTAGGAGGTAATTTAGCCAGATCACCAAATTATAATGAGATTGATGATGACTTGACGCTCTTGGGATACACATTGCTTCTAATAGGATTGGCCAGCCTAGGCAACCACTTGCAAAGTGTCCAATGCAACCCAGACAGCATGGGAAAACCTCCCATCATGCAATGGGAATCATGAAATAAATGTTAAAGGAAAGGTGCCTGCTTGCTTACTACAGGAGGCAGTTAGTCGACCAATTACTATACTTGGAACAATTGACTTCTAGTGTGATGACAACCTAACTTAACCTGACCTAAGGAGCTTATCCTTAAGTGTGAGATTGAAGAGGATCCTTTTCTTACAGTCAAAAAGTTTACCAATAGGTTGAGCTTAGATATTAGGAGAGATCTTGTTGCATTCCACTAATACCTTACTGGATGCCTGCAAAACCAAAAAGTGAAGACACCAAGGTCAGGCCTAAACCTATCCCACATATTTTCAACATGAAGTATCTTCACCTCCTAACTCATAAAGCTTTTGAGAGCGATTGGCAAGAGAGTGACCAGTAAGTAGCTATTGTAGCTAGAGAAGTAGTCTTAAGCCCCTTTGAGATTATTTATGACTATTCTCCTTGCCCGCCTATTGACTTTATGTCATTACTCCTTGTTGCCCAAATATCTAAACTTGTTAAAAACTTCACCCAAACACATCCTTGATTTTTATGATTGATCATGAGAAAAATTACAATAAATAATGTTGATTATAAACTTTCTGAAGCACATTGAAGAGGCAATGATTTTGATGAAAGTGAATATGTCATGCTTTGGGCCTATCCTATATGAAAACCCAAACATTCTTGGAAGACACTAAATGCTCTAGCTTGCAGACCATTCCCCATCTTAAGAACACTTGGACTTCATGAATATTTGCACTTTTTTATCTAATGACCTGAATACTAGTCATACTTTCCATGTGAAAGATTTATCATCTTACAGAGCTAAATTCGAGCCTCCTTTCTGCTTACTAGTGTGTTCCTACAAGTCTTTAAACTCCTAAACATTTGTCTCTTTCGTAGCAAATGGATATGAATGAAGTCTTGTCCAATGATGTGATCATTATTTTATCTCAAGAGGCTTTCAGCAATTCTTGGTCAAATGGAAAGGTCATCCAAACCTAGATGCTACTTAGTTCACTACAAAAGACTCCCAATTCTTAAATCCGAAGCTGTAGAGCAGTCCTTCCAGTCCAACTTGCCAAAGTCAAGTTCTTTTTAATGGGAGGAGAATGAAAGAGGAAGTAGATCCAGATATTTGAGATTTTAGTAAAATTTACTACTGATTTTAGGAATTAGCAAATTGGTAATTTTATTGTATTTCCTGATTAATTTTTATTTTCTTAATTTTAATTAGTTAACTTCCTAAATAGGATTTGCTGGCACCTTATATAAACATCTGTTAATGTATTCTAAAAGGCAACCTTAGATTGATAATTTGATTGATATAAAAATTTGAAATTTGCACCCAATTTGAGATTTATATCCTATTTCGGGTCTTGAGAGTCATTCTTATTGTTCTCTAACTTTTTGTGTGACTGTCTCATGACACATATTTACACTATCCGCATATGGAGAAGATTCATCTATAGAGCTAGTTAAAGGCACGCGCACACGCACACGCGCACACACACATATATATTTGTTCATGTTGTTGCATAGTTCGTTTATTAAGCAATAAAGGAATAAAGAAAAGAGGGGTACTTCTTTGAAGAGACACTACTTTTAATTACTTTAGTGAGTAAAGAATGGGAGTGGTTGAGCAATTTGCTGACAGAAGATATTGCATCATGACTGCAGCTGGTACCACCATTTCTTCACACTGTGACAGTGAAGCGATTATGTCTAGGGCTTTAAAAGTTATATCAGTAATCTAGACATATTGCCTTGAGTCATGAATAAATCAGACAACTGTTGTCTAATGGATTGATTATCATTGTGTAGATATCGGTCTTACAATTACATAACAGATGTGATTAAAGAAACAAGGAATAGGTTATCATTCAAAAATAACCACCAGCAATGGGTACCTAACCTTGTAGTTTTTGTTGAGTTGTTTGGTTATGTTTATATAGTACACCTAGGGTTAATCTTATGTTAGAGTCTGTGGCCCATTTAGTATTTTGTATATATGTAGGTGTATAGTCTATGAGTTTTAATTAATTGAATATACATACTCACAGCTAGGGTTCTCTTTCTCTCTAAGTTTCACATGGTATCAGAGCAAAAATACAAACCCTAGCCGTCGCCGCCCACTATCGCAGCCTATCGTGTCACCGCTATCACCACCCACCGCGTTCCCGCCACTCACGCTGCTGGTCTGCAGCGATTCTCCATCGTCCGGCCACCGATCACGCGCACGCGATTCTCCATTCTCTGTGTTGTTTCTGGATCATCCAATCTGTCTTTTTGACTTATTTAACTCCTTTTGTCTCAGATCTGTTGATCTTATAGGGCTCCCTTTCATCCAACATGGCTGGTACAAGTAAATCTGGCTCCTTCTTTGGTATTTTGTCTCCCTCTCCAGCCATTGCTACTGAGAAGTGAATGAGCAGTTCCAATTATATCTCCTGGTCCAAGGCGATTGAACTATGGTATATGAGTCAAGGTTTACAGGATCATCTGACTACCAAGACTGAGAATGTGACCACAGACAAAACTGAGTGGCAAAGAGCTGATGTTCTGTTGTGCAGTCTCCTGTGGCAGTCAATTGATCATTCTCTTCATCCGATCTATACTAACTATACCACGTGTTGTGAATTGTGGGCTTAGGCCAAGGCGTTATATACAAATGACATTCAACTCTTATATTCAATGGTGTCTAATCTGCTTAGTTTATGATAGCAGGGTCTGACTCTTCCTCATTTTCTTGGTCGGATGGCTTCTATTAAAGTTGAATTTAACTCCCTGTTACATGCTGGTAAGACCGTTGCAAAGGATTTAGCTCAGCGCGATAAGTTCTTCATGGTGTGTACTCTTGCTACCATTGGTCCTAAGCTTGCTCCTATTCGTGATCAAAATCTTGCTAATCCTACTGTACCGACTATGGATGAAGTGTATTCTCGTCTTCTTCGAGTTTAATCTGTTCCTACAATGCCTACCTCTTCCACAGGTGATCATTCAGTTATGACTTCATAGGTTCAGAGTAGTGGAGAACAGGGTGGAAATTGTGGTAATTGGGGCAAACACCCCAAGTGTAACTACTGTCACAAGTAGGGGCATACTAAGGAACAGTGTTATAAGTTGCATAGTCGCCCTCCTTGTGTTAACGTTGTTCATGTTTATGGTTCTCAATATGAGTCATTTGATGGTCACTCACCGCAATATGTCCTTCTCACTGGGGTTGACTATGATGAGTATCTCAAGTATAAGGCGTTCCAGCAATCCTCATCCACAGTTGCTTCTATCGCCCACTCTGGTAACTCCACTGCCTGTCTCGCTCAGTCATCCTCTTTAGGACAGTGGGTCCTGGACTCGGGTGCTTCTAATCATATCTCTACTAATCCCCATTTGTTCTCTCATTTTACTAATTCTATTTATTTACCTTCTGTAACATTAGCCAATTGGTCCAAAGCGGTTGCTAAAGTTGTTAGCACTGCCAAACCCTTACCTTCTCTGCCTTTAGATTCTGTCATTTATCTTCCTCATTGTCTCTTTAATCTTGTCTCTGTCAATAAAATTACGTGTGCCTTAAATTGGTCTATCACCTTTTATGACCATTCTGTTACTATCCAGGATCGCAATACACGATAGATGATTGGCATCGGATGTGAGTCGCAGGGTCTCTATCATCTCAACCTTCCTACATCTCATGTTGCTTGCTCGATGAATGAGTCTCCTGCTCTTCTCCACAATCGTTTGGGACATCCTAGTTTGGCTAAGTTTCAAAAGATGGTCCCCACTTTGTCTAGTTTGTCGTCTTTTCATTGTGAGTCTTGTTAACTTGGGAAACAGTCTCGCACTTCTTTTCCAAAGCGTGTCCATAATCAAACTGCGTCCCCATTTGCTTTAGTTCATTCCAATATCTAGGGTCCTAGTCGTGTCATGTCTATTTTGGGTTTTCAATATTTTGTAACGTTCATAGACGATTATTCTCGTTGCACATGGTTATATTTATCGAAAAATCGTTATGAGTTATTCTCAATTTTTGAATCCTTTTGTGCTGAAATCAAAACGCAATTTCATACCTCTATTCAAGTATTGCCCAGTGACAATGCCCCTGAGTATTTTTCTGTTTCCTTTACTACCTTTATGTCTTCTTAGGGAATCTTGCATCAGTCGTCTTGTGCCTATACACCACAGTAGAATGGGGTTGTTGAGCATAAAAATAGAAATTTGATTGAAATTGTCCGCACTCTTCTTCTACATTATCATGTCCCCTTTCGCTTTTGGGCTGATGCTGTCCTCACTGTTTGCTATCTCATTAACAAGATGCCCTCCTCGATTCTTCAACACTAGATTCCTCATTCTCTCTTGTTTCCTAATCAACCATTATATCTTCTTCCTCCCAGTGTCTTTGGTTGCACCTACTTTGTCCATAACCTGTCTCCTGGTCAGGATAAATTGTCTGTTTGATCCATCAAGTGCATTTTTCTTGGTTACTCTCGCTTTAAGAAGGGTTATCGGTGTTATTCTCCTAACACCCGCCGTTATTTTCTTTCGGCTGATGTTACCTCCTTTGAGTCATCTCCTTTCTGCTCTCCGCCTCATTCCGAGTGTCATCCCATTTCTGAGGCAATCCCTCTTCCCTCGAGTCCTTCTTCCCCTATTCTTCTTTTTCCTTTTTCCACCCCATTGCAAGTTTATCATCGGCGTCATCAGCCTCAGTCTCATCCCGATGGAGATGTTGTTACTGAGCCTTCTCCAATATCTCCTACTACTTCAGCGACTCCTGTTGCCTCACATCTTGCTCCAGTCTCTCCACCTGCTGCAGCCCTGCCTTCTAAGGATCCATTTCCTATTACCCTTCAGAAAAGTACTCGTTCTTCTCACAATCCTCACCTTCTTAGCTATCACCGTCCCTCATCTCCTTTTTGTGCTTTTGTGTCTTCCTTATCCTTTGTTTCTATACCTAAGACTATTAGTAAGGCACTTTCTGATTCGGGGTGACGACAAGCAATGGTCGATGAGATGATTGCTTTGCATTCCAATGGTACTTGGGATTTGATTCCTTTACCCCCAAGGAAATCTCTTGTCGGATGTCGGTGGATCTATACTGTCAAGGTGGGTCCTAATGGGCAAGTTGATCGCCTTAAGGCCCGTGTGGTTGCCAAGGGATATACTCAGGTTTATGGTTTTGACTATGGTGACACTTTTTCCCATATTACTAAGATGTCCTTTATGTGTTTGTTTCTCTCAATAGCAGCTATGTGCCACTGGCCATTGTATCAGCTGGACATTAAGAATGCCTTCTTACATGGTGAGCTTCAAGAGGACATTTATATGGAGCAACCTCTTGGGTTTGTTGCTCAGGGGGAGTTTGGGCTGGTTTGTAAACTCCATCGCTCACTATATGGCTTGAAACAGTCTCCTCAAATCTAGTTTGGTCGCTTTAGTGTTGTCATTCAAGACTTTGGTATGATTTGTAGTGAGTCTGATCATTCGATTTTTTACAAACACACATCATAGGGGAGGTGTATATTCTTAGTTGTCTATGTGAATGATATTGTTATTACAGGTGATGATCAGGATGGTATTGTTCAGTTGAAGAAACATCTTTTCCATCATTTTCAAACTAAGGACTTGGGGTTACTTAAGTACTTTCTTAGCATAGAAGTTGCTCAGTCCAGTTCTGGTGTTGTTATCTCTCAGCGAAAGTATGTCTTAGACATTCTGAAAGAAACTGGGATGCTTGATTGTAAACCTATAAATTCTCCTATGGACTCTAATGTAAAGCTTTTACCAGGAGAAAAACTTAATTATCTCACTATCCCTTGGCCTGACATCTCTTTCTCAATCAGTGTTGTTAGACAATTTTTACAGTCTCCTTGCTATAGCCACTGGGATGCGGTAGTTCGGATTCTCAGGTATATTAAAGGAGCCCCAGGTAGAGGACTATTGTATGAGGACAGAGGTCATACTCAGGTAGTTAGATATTCTAATGCTGATTGGGTAGGTTCTCCCTCTAATGGACGATCTACTTCAAGATATTGTGTTATGGTTGGAGGAAACCTGGCATCTTGGAAAAGTAAGAAGCAGGAGGTTGTTGCAAGGTCGAGTGCAGAAGCAGAATATTGTGCTATGGGCTTGGCAATGTGTGAATTTATTTGGTTAAAACAATTGCTTCAGGAGCTCAAGTTTGGGGAGATATCACAAATGAGATTAATTTGTGACAATCAAACTGCATTACATATTGCCTCCAATCCAGTCTTTCATGAGAGGACCAAACATATCGAGATAGATTGTCACTTCATCTGAGAGAAGATTTTATTTGACTGTATTACAATAGATTTTGTCAATTCCAATGACCAGTTAGCAGATGTCTTCATTAAATCTCTCAAGGGTCCTCGAATTGAGTATATTTGTAGCAAACTTGGTGCATATGATATATATGCTCCAAATTGAGGGGGAGTGTTGAGTTGTATGGTTATTGTAATATAGTACACCTAGGGTTAATCTTATGTTAGAGTTCATAGCCCATGGCCTGTTTAGTATTTTGTATATATGTAAGTGTATAGTTTATGAGTTTTAATTAATTAAATATATATACCCACAGCTAGGGTTCTCTTTCTCTCTAAGTTTCACAATTTTCAACTAATACGAGATTTAATGGATAACAACAAGTTACTCTTAAGTAGTTGAAGCACTGGAATAGTTAAAATAATACCAGTGGAAACTATTGTGGATATTGGAGGATAAACAGTATGCTTTAAATGAAATTTAAAGCTTTATTTGCTTATCATGACAAAAGCATGTAAGGAACCTTACTTGTATGAGCATGAGATGTAGTGCTACTTCTAACAAAAGTTTGAAAGTAATTTTGTAAGTTGTTCATAAAACAAAGAGGGTGCACATGGCAATAAGTGCATTCTTGGTTTTAATACATAGAAATCATGGTTTAAGATTATACATAACTAATGATTTCATTGGACTTTGGCATGACTACACTGAGTGAAAGTTTAAATCAAAAGATAGCCTCATGCATGTTTAGAGTTATAATTGTTTAATAATGCAAGCTAAGTGGAGGATTGATGTACAGTTTGTATTATTAAACAATAAAGGAATAAAGAAAAGGAAAGAATTTAAATATTTCAGGTTACCTCTTTGAAAACAACAACAACAACAACATATCCAGCCTTTATCCCACTATGTGGGGTCGGCTACATGAATTCTAGACTTCCATGTATTTCTATTGTTTGTCATATCTTCATTTAGATCCATATACTTCATATCGAACTTTAATATCTCTCTCAAAGTCTTTTTGGGTCTACCTCTACCTCTTTTTGTGACTAATTGTTCCATTTCATCAACTCTCCTCACAGGAGCGTCTCTTAGTCTCCTTCTCACATGACCAAACCATCTTAGTCTAGTCTCTCTCATCTTCTCCTCGATAGGCACTACTCCTACCTTATTACGAATAACTTCATTTCTAATTTTATCTTTTCTTGTATGTCCGCACATCCATCTTAACATCCTCATCTCCGCTACACTCGTCTTTTGCTCATGCTGGTATTTGACTGCCCAACATTCTGAGCCATACAGCAAGACTGGTCTTATAGCTCTCCTATAAAATTTTCCTTTCAATTTTAATGGAATTTTACCATCACATAACACTCCCGATGCATTTCTCCATTTTAGCCAACCTGCCTTGATTCTATGTGCGACATCCTCGTGAATTTCTCCATCTTTTTGAATCACTGATCCCAAATATCGAAAATGGTCTTTTCTTTGTAAGATTTGGTCTTCTAATTTTATTATAATATCATCCACTCTTGCATTTTTACTAAATTTGCATTCCATATATTCTGTTTTCTTTCTACTTAATTTAAATCCCTTAGATTCTAAATTGTTTCTCCACAACTCAAGCTTAGTGTTCACTCCTTCTTTTGTTTCATCCACCAACACTATGTCGTCTGCAAATAGCATACACCATGGCACATCTGTCTGAATATCTTTAGTGAGTTCATCCATTACTAAGGCAAATAAGTATGGACTTAGTGCAGAACCTTGATGCAGTCCTATTGTAGTTGTAAATGGTTCAGTATCCCCTCCACATGTTCTGACCCTTGTCTCTACACCATGATACATGTCCTTAAGGGCTTGTATATAGGCTATTTTGACTCCTTTCTTCTCTAAGACCCTCCATAATACTTCTCTAGGGACCTTATCATAGGCCTTTTCTAGATCTATAAACACCATATGTAGGTCCTTCTGATGATCCCGATACCTTTCCATTAGACGCCTCAGTAAATATATAGCTTCCATTGTTAACCTGCCAGGCATGAAACCAAACTGATTTTCTGACACATTTGTTTCTTTTCTATGCCTCTGCTCTATTACTCTCTCCCAGAGTTTCATGGTATGACTCATTAACTTAATTCCTCTATAATTTTCACAGTTTTGAACATCTCCTTTGTTCTTGTATATAGGAACCAAAGTACTCTTCCTCCACTCATCTGGCATCTTTTTTTATTTAAGGATCGCGTTAAATAGTTGCGTTAGCCAGGAGATGCCCTCTTCTCCCATGCATTTCCATGCTTCTATTGGTATATTATCTGGTCCCACTGCCTTATGATTTTTCATTTTTTTTAAAGCTTGCCTTATTTCATTTGAACTTATGCGTCGATAGAATATGTAGCTCACATTCCTTTCGGAGTTACTAAGATGTCCCAACCTAACTCTTGTGTCACCACCATCATTGAATAATTTTGTGAAATACTCCTTCCATCTCTCCTTAATCGCTCCCTCATTTACTAAAACATTTTGATTGTCATCTTTTATGCATTTCACTTGATTTAAATCCCGTGTTTTTCTTTCTCTTGCTTTAGCTAATTTATATATATCCCTTTCTCCATCTTTTGTATCAAGTCGTTTATATAGATTCTCATATGCTTTTGACCTTGCTTCACTAACAGCTCTTTTTGCTACTTTTTTTGCTTCTTTATAATTTTTTTGATTTTCTTCATTGTTGCATTGATATACCGCCTTATAGCAAGTTTTCTTATTTTTAATTTTCAATTGTACATCTTCATTCCACCACCAAGACTCCTTAAGGTTAGGGGCTCTACCATTTGTCTCTCCAAGGACTACCTTTGCCGTGATTCTTAGAGCATTAGCCATTTCTTTCCACATTTGGTTTGTCTGTCTCTCCATTCCATTCCACATTTGGTTACCTCTTTGAAAAGATACAATTAATACATACCTCTACTGATTGGTAACCATTGAGTAGGTACAACACTTGGAAGAGACGTGAAGTTTCATTCATACCTCTTCAAGTGGAAACCAGCAAAAGAGTGTGTCTCTCAGGCGTGGTTATTCATCTACTATAAATCGATGGTGAAGCCAAGCCTAACAAACACCTACTTGATGTTATGTCTCACTTCCTTCTATATTGAGTTGCTCTAATTAGGAAACCTTCAATATGACTGGTTGCATATTGAAACTCTGATTCAGCATTTAAGTGGTTTGCCATTAATCCTACAGCAACTCTGGTAGTGGCAAAGTCAAGTTATACAGAAGTCCCTGTCAGGACCTCGCATCCTGACAGTAGAATTCTCCCCTGATAAGGGGAATTAGGGTAGGAAGAAAGAGAGGGAGAGAGAGAGAGAGAGAGAAATGAAACAGAGGGTCTTGGGAGAGAACTGAAAGAAAGGGAAGGAAATGTAGGATTTGCTATGAAATTTGTTGATGCTTTTATTGAATAGGGAAGCCCTTTATATAGCCCTCTCTTCCTGCCAATCATTGGTAGTTACACCCTAACAGCCTGGTTGTTATCCTTCCAACAATACGAACAGTCCCCTTTAACTATCTAACTGCTCCCAACAGTTTAAACCATCTAACCGCCACCCAACAGCCTACCAATACTGTTACAACCATCTTAACCATCTATTTGTTACAACCGTTACAACCAGCTTAACCATCTATTGTTACAACCATGGTAAGTAAAAATACACATCTACTCCGGACCCCATAGGGCCCTAACACTCCCACAATATTTTCTTAACACGTATTCATATATTCTTGCACATAGGGGAAGAGATAATTCCTCTCCAATCTCCATTCAAATCTCTTGGTGGATTATGAAACACCCTTCTCTTTAGAGTGTGTTTTCACATCATAATTTGGAGATTTTTTTTTTCCTAAAAACATTTCCCGTGAAGTCCCTTCCCCAACCTTTACGATTTACCTATTACTTTCAAAACCTTCATTCACTTGACCTTCTATTTTCATTATTTATTTTCCCCAAATTCACTGGAGATTTTCCTAAGCGTTTACCTCTAGTAGCCTCGCCTTTCCACCTAAACTCTTGTGCTTAGTTTAGTTTATCAAGGCGTAGTCTTTCTGTGCGCACTCATTTTCATGGATCGAACCTAGTTTAATTCATAACTCATATTAAGAAGTCCAAATTTTTGAATCATTCCAAAATACTGAGTTTAAAAGAAAAAGAAAGACTTTTTGGTCTCTCGACTAGAAATCTTTAGAGCAACTCCAACAATGGACACCAAATCCAGAGCCAATTTATTAAATTTTTCACTACCATCTATTTCATCGTCAACCTTCCAAGAAAGTGAAAAAAATCCATTTGACATTTATCTTTCAAAGCTGGTTGTTGTTTTTTTATTTTAAACTTTTTTTCTATTTTCATCATGTATTTTTAATTAAAGTTAATGGAAATGTTATTGCTTTTTATTGTATTATTGAGTTTTTGCATTAAGAATATTTTCTTTCTATCAAGTAATTATTGAAATAAAAAACTTTCATATACATAAACAAACTTAGTTCATTTTATATTAATATGGTATTTATGAAATATATTAAATATTTTAAAATATATTCAATATTATACTCATTTTATAGATCTTAATAAAATATTTCCATCAGTATATATTTTTTATATCAATTTAATTTATATTTCTAATTATTAATCAAAATATACAAATATAATAAAAGTGATAAAGGATATAAAGGAAATAAGTTGTTTGAAGTTATACAAAAAGGGAAAAATTGGGAATAAAATAAAAAAGGAAATTTAGTGTTGGTGAATGGTATAACACCAAATTTGGTGTACACTATTAACTCAATATCAAATTTGGTGATTGAAAACTGTGCCCAACACCAAAATGTTGTATTCGTTGGAGACCTTTTCAACGCCAAATTGGCGTTGGCGCTGGATTTGCTGTATTCATTGGAGTTGCTCTTAGAAATCCTTAAAATAAATTCCTAAGTCACTACAACCCAATATATGAACATAAAAGTTGTCCGTTTCCACCAAAATAAAATGACGTGCCTTAAAAGAAAACTTAGTTTGTACAAAGGGATTGGCATGTTTGATACACTTGATATTGCCAAAATAAAACCTATACATGCTTCTAGTGCATCATATAAAAACACGTATACTATTTACAAAACATGACATGCCACAAAAATAACGAAGCTTCCAAAACCTATGCTTCAAGAACTTACTTTTCTTTAGAACCACTTGCCTTGCCTGAAACATTTAAATATTCCAAGGGATGAACCCAAGTTAAAAGATAAACTTTCTAAGTAAGGAACTCCCCAAAAATAAAACATTTAAATAAAATGTGTACATGAAAGAAAATGCAAGTTTTTGCTTCACAATGCCACTTGTGACCGTGTTGGCATGCTTCTAAGAACTTTCTCACCCAATGCCTTAAGTGCCTCTTGGAAGGCCCTTGACCACGTCACCTCGGACCTTTGAGCCTAAGCGGCTTTGGAAAAGATCTTGATTGCTCCTCCTAGCTTCCCAACCTCTCCTTTATCACCTTGATGGAAGCTTCTTCTTCTTCCCTTCACTAGTTTTCACCCTTTTTTCCTTCCTTCTCTATTCTTTTAAATTTTCTCTCCTCTCTTACACTTGTTTCAACTCCCTCAAGTGGAAGACCATCCCCTAATCTCCCATTTATAGGACCCCTAATTTTCCTCTTTAAGAAGTTAATTAACTTGAGGGAATTTTGATTTATTTTTGTCTTTTGAAACCTTCTTTTCTTGTGAAATGTCTCTATATGCACATAAGAGAAAAGAGAAAGGGGAAGGGGGTCAAAGGAATCAATAGGGGATGGCTTCCAAGCCATCCCCAAGGGTGTAAGGGGTGTGCCCAAGGCAGCCCCTTGCCGAGCAGTGGCAGCTGTTCGCCCCCCACACCCCCCCCCCCAAAAAAAAAAGGGGGGGGGGGTGGCGCTGGTAATTGAGCCAGCCCGCTGGCTCCCTATGTAATATGTAGTAATATGTAATATATAATTACATATATATATTTCATACTTTATTAATATATATTGCACATATATATATACATATATTTAAACTATTTGACCCACTCACTTGGCCAAATAAATTTTTCTCCAAATTGAACTCAAATTTATTTCCTCAAGCCTCCAAATATTCTAAAAATATTTTGGGCTGTTACAGATTATCTTTGCAAAATTGGAAGAATTATATCTTTCTCTTTCCAAACATGCCACTTTGTGGATCTTTTCCTACAATGTCTCATTTGTCACATATTTAGAGTTACAAAACAAATCAAATTCCTCTCAACAACTAATCGTTGGAAAACATCAATTTCATAGCAACAATAAACATTTTTAGTTAGGCTTTCAAAACACATCCAACTCGTATAAGCCATACTATCTTATGGTAACTTCCAAGCTATATGGTTTGTGTGGTGACTTCCTATATCCTAATAGCTTTTTTGGTGATTTCTCACAATCAATCTAGCTTTGATAAAATGACTTCCCACAATCAACCTAGTTTTTCTAGCACTACTTAAATTTGGTGGCACACTATAATATTAATATGTGGGAAATCAAATGGCACATACACACAAAAGTAATACTTAGGGAGAAATGGAAAATGACTTATAAACTTCATTTTGATTTATTCACTGTACTATTCCACCATACTATATGGTTTCACCTCACATTTTCTCCATATTACTTAATCGCACATCACTTGACTACATAGACTATTCATAAGCTCATATTAACATGTATCTAACTAACAGGTACATAAGACAATTAACACATTCAGGATTCTTCATCTACATACATGAATTAATTAGTACTTGAACAATTCTATATATGTTCAATATGCATGACCCTTACATGTAAATTATGAGTATATATGTTTAGATAGTTTACTATCAATTCATTCAATATCTCCCTTTTTGGAAAACAAATTTGACATTCAAATTATGTGGAAACAACCTCTTTGCAAATGAAGGGTAAGGCTACACAGAAAAATAACTCTCTCCCTGACCCTCTCAAAACAGGCAACCTCATGCACTAGGACACCCTTCTAAATTATGCGTTTGACAACTCTCTTCCCGACCCTCTCAAAACAGGGAACCTCATGCACTGGGACACCCTTTTAATTTATGTGTTAGATATACTAATACTCCATCCATCTAGAAATCTTGGACTCTTTGGGATCCATGAATCATCAAAAGACTCCTTTAGGGCTTCCAATCCAAGTTCCAATATCAATAGGTTGATTGCAGCTAATTGCCAAAAGTTAAAAGAAGGAAATATTGTAGATAAATATGCTCCTTAGTAATATCAAAATGAATCTCGAAGTCATGTGCAGTAGCATATTAGCAATACTAAACCAAATATGACAAGTTGGAGGTCCTAAGCTAAGTCTTGGCTAAATCTTAAATGCCACAATGCTTTTCAAATACTCTTAGCTATATCTTAATGCAATAATTTCATGCAAAGGAAATGCATAGAATATCACAAGTCAAGTTTTTTTTTTTTTTTTTTTTTGAAGAACAAGTTTAGTTTTGTGGAAACTCACTCCAGCTGCTTCAAGTGTAAGCTTTATGTTACGCATCAGAACACAAGCAGCTGTTAAAAGTACTAAAGAGAACCATGCTTGTATCAATAATCATAAGACAATTTGACATGAAACTAAAAATCTGTTTGTGCATTGTAGAATACCTTTATATCAAATCACATGACCTCTTTATATATAGCGTTGTAAGGTTCTGGATGAAGACATAAGGGGCACTCTCACCTCAAACTAGAGCAAGAAGTGCCATAAACTATGTATAACTCATATTGCAAGCAACTTTCCATGTGTATGCGGTCCTTCATTTTGTAAGTATTTCTGGAAACCAATAAATTCATTTGTCCATCTTGCCATTGTGAGAAAAAACTGCTAGAGTTTTCATTTTGAATGCAACAGCTTTTGTCTACCTAGAATAGTAAGTACTCCCCTCTATTTTGAACTAGTAAGCCCCGGAGAAAAAATAAATAAATAAATAGTTTGTACCTGAAGCAAATAAGTTTGTAGTCAGCTAATAGGTCTCGGTTCATGGGACTTACCAAAGAAGGTCCAAGAGACAGGGGTGGGGTGTTAAATTGGCTGACTAGCATAACAACTAGCCATGTGCGTAAGGGATAGAGTGGGGAAATTGTTGGGTTGTGTAACAACCCAGCAAGTGTGCATAACAGAATGCGGTTGAGGGGGGAGAGAGGGATGTATGTAGAGGGTGAAGATATTGGTAAGGGGGCATTTTGGTATTGAGTTCTTGGGAGAGTTAAAGGCCTCTCGAATGCTCTGGGTGGTCTTGTTCTTGGCTGGAAATCCTGATAGTTGTTGATAATTGCTTGTTGTTTGAATTTTTCTAATTGGGTTCCTATCAATTTGGTATCAGAGCGTCATCGATCCTAATGGTGAACTTGACGGATCGAGTAGGAAAATTGGAAGGGAGGGTGGAAGGCATGCAACAGGAACTTGATGCCATGAGGGGTGTGGTTCAATCGGTGGGGAAGAAGGTAGCGAGCTTGTTGGAACAGTTCGCTTGGATGAGAACTGTGAGAAGTCAGATGTAGAACTCCAACCTGAAAAGCTAGTTTACAGGTGAAGGGATCCTCCTCCTTATATATAGCCTAGGTCTCCCTTGTGAAGGCGATGTGGGATTCTCAACACTCCCCCCACGCCGAAACTTCTCCAGTAACTGATACATGTCCAGGTGATCGAGCAAGGTACTAGTCCATGACCACGACAGCCAAGAGTTAGCTCTAATACCATGTGAGAAGTCAGAGGTAGAACTCCAACCTGAAAAGCTAGCTTCACAGGTGGAGGGATCCTCCTCCTTATATATAGCCCAAGTCTCCCTTATGAAGGCGATGTGGAATTCTCAACAAGAACGAGGTGGGAAGAGCAGGAACGGGAGAGGAAGAACGAGGAAAGATAGGAGGAGCGAGAGAGAGAAAGGGGAAGCGAGATGAGGAAGACCAACCTGTGGGTTCGCCCTTGTCAAGGGAGGGAATGCCAGTAGCTGGAGGGAGAAGTGGCGAAGGGGGCGACTAGGTCGATGGTGTCGGAAGGCAAGAGTACCGTGGGAGACGCCTGGAAATACCCATTTTCGAGGGAGATGATCCAGATGGCTGAGTCTTTTGGGCTAAGCGCTACTTCATTGTGAACCAGTTGTCTAATGCGGAGAAGCTGGAGACAGCGGCCTTATGCTTTGAAGGAGCGGCTCTGTCGTGGTTCCAGTGGGAGCAACGAAGGCGACGGGTGAAGAGTTGGGAGTTGCGGTGAATGGGCTGGCTGACAAGGAGAAGTTGGAGGGAATGCAGATGGGAGTCGATGCCATAAGAGGGGAGGATCAAGAACGAGAGAGAAAGAGCAAAGCGAAGAAGGAAGATAGTCCTTCGAAATTTACCTAGAATTCCAAGGGATCACCTGGAATCGAAATGGGCAGGGAGTTCGAGGGTGGAATTGGAGGGAATTGGCGGGCGAAAGTGCGGAGAAAAAGGCTAGAGATGCCTCTCGTTGAAGGCAAAGAACTTGACGGCTGGATATTTCGAGCCGAACATTACTTTGGGGTGGCTGGGATGACTGATGAGGAAAAGTTAGATGCAGCAGCATCGTGTTTGGAGGGTGTTGCATTTTCATGGTTCCAGTGGAAGCAACGGATACCAAGAGTGAGAAGCTGGGAAGAGCTAAAGGGGCTGCTGAGGAATCGCTTAGGATCCACGCAAGAAGGCACAGTGGAGAAGTCGGACGAGCTGGAGGACACGATGAAAGAGAGTGAGATGGCGGAAAGGTAGCCTGTTTCTAGAAGTCAAGGGCTCAATTTGCATTCTGTTGTGGAGCCTAATGGTATTGACCCAAACATCTTAATTAATGATGGGAATTTGGGCGAACTTCATGATGAGGTTGAGAAGTGGCCAGCCATGAAACAATTGACAAAGTCAAGGGGCTGGGAAGTGGTATCAATAACCAAGGATGCAGTCATTGGAATGGGAATTGCTGAAAATCAAAAACCTACTACGAATGAGTGCTATGAAGAAAGAGCACAAAGTGAGCCTCCTGTCAGTCAAGAATCTAATGACCCTAATGTAGCCTGGAATGTGCCACTGCAAGCATGCATGCACAAAATTCCTCTTGCTGAAACAGAACGAGGCCATCTCTTCTCCAAAGTTAAAAAGAGATGTCATGTGATGGTCGAGGTTGCAGAGGTTGACCAAATTCTCAGCCTAGAAGGGAGACTGATTGTTCGCGACAAGGTGGAGATCATTAACGAGGTGGAGGAAAGGATTGGGGGGCTGGGTACAAGCGGTCTCTACCCCCATCATATGTGTTAGAGGTGCTCATGCAATGGAAGGGGCTACCCCCATTGGAAGCTACTTGGGAGCCTTACCTTTTAATCCAGCAGCAATTTCCATTTTTCCACCCTAAGGACAAGGTGAAAGTTGGAGGGGGAAGTAATGATAGGTCCCGGTTCATGGGACTTACCAAAGAAGATCCAAAAGGCAAGGGTGGGGTGGTAAATTGGCTGGCTGGCATAACAGCCAGCCATGTGCGTAAGGGATAGAGTGGGGAAATTGTTGGGTTGTGTAACAACCCAGCAAGTGTACGTAACAGAATGCGGTTGAGGGGGGAGAGAGGGATATATGTAGAGGGTGAAGATATTGGTAAGGGGGGATTTTGGTATTGAGTTCTTGGGAGAGTTAAGGGCCTCTCGAATGCCCTAGGTGGTCTTGTTCTTGGCTGGAAATCCTGATAGTTGTTGATAATTGCTTGTTGTTTGAATTTTTCTAATTGGGTTCCTATCATCAGCTAACCCAAAGGTCTCAAAATCAAGTGCCCCGGAATCTAAAACAGACACCTTTCAAGAGAAATATGAACTCCAAGACAGGATTAACTCCATTCTCCACATATTTGAAAACACACATCTTTTTTCTAGGTCTCCTACTGAAATTTGGATATTCTTCAAAAACATTGTTTCTTGGATAAAACTCTAAACATCACTCTAGTCTAACAATTCAGAACTTAGTGAATACTTTTCCTTAATCATAAAGCAAGGCAAGATTAGGTCCTTTAACTTTTCACATTTGGATCCTTGTGGTATTATTGAATGGTTGTCGATTTAGTTTATTGTTGAACTATATCAAATAGGCTAATTATATTAGATAATTGATCAAACTAACCTCTTACGTCTTACCTATATTTTGCGTTCAAACATGGGAATACCAGATAGGCGGGGCACTAAACACAATTAAATTCGTTAAAAAAAACACAATTAAATCAAGCCTGAAAACGTTTGAATATTTGGGAATCTAAACAATATTCTGGCGCTACCACATGTGCCGCCCTTGATTAAATTTAACCTTAATTTAGTTTCCCTTAACTCAGCTTTACCATCAGTGGAGGATTGAAATTGTGCAGAATGATCCATGGGCAGGAATATGCAGGAAGAAATCATGATGTGAACGCTGATGCGGCTTGTTATTAATATCCAGAGCAGGTGAAACAACGTTGTCTAATTTTCAAATCAATCTTTTAGAAACAGAATTCTAGAGATAGGACCTTTCATTTTCGGTCCAGACTATCTGCTGTCAGCACCACATTACATTTCGATTCGATACTCTAGGTCTTTGTGCTTTCCATAAAATTCATTCTTGCTACATTCATTCAAATGAAGTTTCAGTTCAACCTCCAGATTCTTATGAGCGGACTTGAGAAGTAAATTCAAGAAAAATTAATAAAATTCAACTAAATTAGAAGAACAGATACACATAACGAGCGATTTTAATTGGAAAAAGAGACGAATTTGTACAGAGGAAATGGAGATGGCAGAGAGAAAGTGTGTGCCAGAGGGACCGCAGGATGAGAACGCCTCCTTCTCCCACACGTAATTCTGTGTACTTTCAGTTCCTCCGTTATCATCTTCTCCACGTCGAGATCGAGATTGCTGCAGAGGCGCCAAAAGCCGATTTATTAATTTAGACCCCGTGTTGGGATGAAAACATTGTACAAATTGGGTAAATTTGTTTAAATTATATTAATTATCATTGTATATTTTTTAAAAAAAAAGACAGAAAATGATTATTTTGTTAATAAAACAAGTAAAATAATTATTTTATTATTATATTTAATATATTTTTTCCTTCTTTGTCTCTCTTCCTTTTTGCCTCCAATCTCTCCTTATCCCATTGGTATGGCAAACCAAATTTAGGGTATGTTTGATACTATTTAGTTAAAAAAAATATATATTTTTTAACTTGTATGAAAACATAAACCACCCCCTAGATTGAATTTTTCATGGAAAATGGGTCAAAACATACTTTAATAGTTATACCAAAAAATTTAATTTTATGAAAAATATAATATGCCAAATAGCAAACATATAATTCAATTTCTCATATGTGACATTTTTCATAAAATTTTCATACTATTAAACAACCACTTATAGTTATCATCAATAACACTATTAAGTTAAATAAGTTATCTCCTTGTCTCTTTTTCTCTCTTAAAGGAAACTTTTTTGTACAATATTTCATAGTTAGTGATGGGCTTTAACGTGTAGAGAAGTTCTAATCTTATCTCTTTATGTGTGTGTGTGCATCTCATCTGACGATGAATAGCTTATCGTTAACGAATTTCTTGTTGACAAATTTCTCTCTGTATCTCTACCTATTTTTGTTCTTTATCACTCTTTCTCTATATGTATAAATATATATAATCTAGATTGAAAATCTAGGCCCAAATTTTTCTTAGCAAGGTTGTTAAAATCAAAATTTTAAATGAAATCGAAAGAGGGTTTATAAAATCGAATCGTAAACTCGGTTTGTAAAATCGTAAAATTTTAGAAACAATTAAAATACCATTTAATTTATGTAAATATATATTTATAATCATATAATTTTATAAAAAAAATAATATTGATTAATAACATGATTATTACAACTTTATTCTTTATTATGAATGAAATATATATACCTATTTCAAAATAACTTCATCTATCATTTTCAAGAATATAAAATAATATAAAAATTTTAAATATTAAATCCATCATTTATCATCATTCATCCATTCATAATTAAAATTATAAACATTAATTCATATAATATAAATTTTCATAAGTCATAAGTCATAACCTAATATAAATAAAAACAATACACATTATTAAACTTCTACATTACAAGCATGAAAATATAAACTAAAATAAATTATTAACAGAAATATTTAAATTTTCATCAAAGTCCAAAATCTCTAAATCAATATCACCTTCTAGTTCAAAATCGCCAATATTAGCAAAAATATCATTGTCATCTAATTATGAATCTCCTAAAGGTTCCGATAGTCCTTCACTATCATTGTTGTCTTGGTCATGCCCCACATTATCTTCACCTTCATTTTCATGACTTCCCAAATCTTCATCAACTTATTTTTTTGCCCCACTTTTCATTATTGTTACACCATCAAGAATATCTAAATTATTTCCATTAATTAAAGGAATCAATATGGCTAAATTACTCTATTATCCATTCATCATCATCTGATCTGATGATAGTTCATCGATGCCAAAAAATGCTTTATCTTTTATGGACTATCTTTCTCAACTTTAAATTATACATTACAAAAATCAAAGTCATTCATCTTCTTTTAATGTAAATAATTTATAAAGTTACATCAAATTAATTGTTAGTTTGTATCAAAACATGTTTAAAATTTAAAGCATAATTAAAATAGTGACCAAGTATATTTTATTTACTATCTCAAATGTACTTTAATTTCGTTTACATCTAAAAGAGTTGCATGTCAAGCTCAACACAAGAACAGCAAATTGTTGCAATTCAAAACATTCATTTTCATAAAAGTCCCACCAATTTGCTAGAGTCTTTTTATCCCTTGCAAGTTTAGCAATTTCAATGCCAAATAACTCTTTTGCATTATTAAATAATTCAATTTGCATATCTATTTCGTGTCATTCATCTGAATGTCTAACCATTCTTTCAATGTATTTATATAGTCCAAATTTTATTTTTGCATTAATTTTAAAATTTAGACTATAATAATAATACGGATTCAAGTAATATGCTTAGTTGAGTTAGTTTCCATCTTTCTTCAACAATATTCAAAATTGACTCAAAACTACGTAAAAGGGTCATAAAATAACATAAATAGATGTATGTAAAAAAATGCAAGTATTGTAAAATGATAAAACCATAATTGGTTAGTAACTTATTTTTTCTTTAGCTTGTTAAAATTAGCTTTAATCTTCTCTCTAACTTAAGCTATTTTCTCATAAAGATAGCCCATAGTCAGTTTCTTATCTAAATTAACTAATTGAATAACTTTTAATAAGGGAAATGCTCCCTTCAGACAATAAATGATATTTTTTCAAAATCTAGCATCTAACAACATTTGTTGAACTTGCTTTCCATCTTGTTGAGAGGCATACTTACTAGACTTCCATGACTTTGAAGTGAACATTATCATCAAGGCATCTTTTAGCTCACTAAGACAACTTAAAGTCAAATATGCAATTGCAAAGCAAGTAATAGCTGGTCTTATCAAGCCTATTCATTTTGCAGATTATCTCAACATAGAAATGAGAATAGTTATTGAATAGATATAGATTGATATCCTCCTAGCTTTTGTAATGGTTATAGCATAAACTTTTAGTTTCTTTTCAAAATCCTCCAATATCAACTCTATACAATGGGTATCACATGGAGTCCAAAACAATTATTTCTCTTTGTCCATTAGCATCTCACCTGCTGCTTTATAATGTAGCACTATCAGTTATAACTTGCACCATATTTTCCTCTCCAATTTTCTCCACCATCCGATATAACATCTCAAACATTTTGTAAGAAGTTTTAGAAACATCAAATATATCAATTGAGGTAAAAAAAAAAAAAAAACTTGTCCTTTTTGTGCTATTTATGAAGACACTAAAAATTGAACACTTTTTTTTTTCTATTCAACTTTAAACTCCCCAAGCAATTTCATGGTGCAAGTTATTTATTTTTTTAAATATTTCATTCTAATCTTATGATAGGAAGGATTTTTAAGTCTACATCTATATTTGCCTATCAATTCAAGCATCTTTACAAACTCAAGATGTCTTACACAATTAAATGGAATAGCACGTGAATAAAAAAAATCTAGCAATTTGTTGACAACATTCTTATCTTTGTTCTCTTTAGAACATTTGAGTAATGGCTAGCTAAATACTTCCAAATGCACTTGCACACTTCCCCCTTTCCACAAAAGCATCTAAAATAATACTCTTGTCCTTTTGTTTTGATGTAACTTGTTGCATCTCATCATCTTCATTCTTAGAATCATTAATATTGTAAATTATTTTTCTTTTTCTTTTAGTAGCTTAAACATTATTTATCAAAATTGTCAAAATTTCCTTTTTAACATCATTTGGAAAACTAGCCTTCACATTTTTATGAGTACAAGCTAAGTGAAGCTTAAGGTGAAAAATGACTCCAGAAAAAATTTTATTACAAAATTTGCGTTACACTTTTCTTAGAGTTTTTTTCAACATCAATGGCATATTACCATCCCACATCAGACCTATTTTCTACTGTATTTTTTCTTGTAACTTTACGGTTTGAAGAACCAATTGCTTATATTTTGTTATAAAGTATTAGTAAATAACAATCCTGTGATCTAAAATAAATTCAAACATCTTAATTTTTCTTCTAATGTATTATTTAAAACAAAAATTCAAACACCTACAAGCACTAAACATAATGAAACAACCATATGTGATTATGTTCATATGTGTATGGATTGATGGATTTGTACAAAATGTTATGCAAAAGAATGTACTTGTAGCAAAAAGGCTCAAAAGAAGCTTATCCTTTATCACACCTGAACTTTATTATCTTCTTGGAACAACTAGTACAAACCCTCTAGCATGAATACCTATTTGCAAAAAGTATGTTGCTCCGTCTTATTTATAATAGGAAAAAATGATTTTAGGAGAGTTAAAAGAGAAAATTTTCCAAAAAGATCCCTAAAAAAAATAATAAAATAAATAGTCTTAGCAACTCAATAGAAAGGTACATTAAAAAATTAAAATCAAAAGACTCGTAAATAAATCACAATTTACAATTTACATGCAAGAAAATCCTTACTTTCTAGTCAAGCCGTCACTAGGCCTTTTAGCCATTAAAATCCTTACTTCCAAAATATATAACTTATGCCAAATATTCTTCAAATATGTCTTCTATACAAAGAAACAAAGATAAAAAAAAAAAAAAATGCATTCATTTCCAACCACCGGAACTAGCATTACATTGTAAATCAATTAACTCGGATAAGTAAGATCCAACTCGAATTAATGAACTTGTCACATAAGAAAGCAACAAGCAGCTAAGTAGCTAAGTGCAACATCAATAAACACAAATCAATGGAGTACATAAAGAGAAAGAGATTGAGATGGAGAGGTTACGCTAGAGAGGAAGCAATTTTAAAAGAAGCACTTGCAATGATGAGAACAAGAAGATGTAGTAGTAATGAGAAAGGAAAAAGCAAATCGAGAGAAGTGAGTTCATGCACCTTTAAGTAGAAGGTGTGTGGCCTGAGTAGATGGCGGCACCGAGCAACTATGCAGCAAAAGGAAGCAACGACGAAAGGTTGTTTGAGACCTAGAGAGAGATAAAAGTTCACACTTTGTAGATGGGACAGCCCTTAATTCAGATTTCAAATTTAGAGTACTAATAAAGTGCTTGAATTCCATCTCTAATAAGCTTAGAGATAGAATTCATTCATTCTCTAAGCTTATTGAGTAAAAATTAAAATCGTTGAAATAGCAATTAAACTTGTGATTTCAACAAATTTAAAGATTTAAATCCAATTCATTTCAATTTTATCTCAATTTTGATTTTACATGCATGTTGAATCGTTTAAAGATCCCTAACATTTAAAATCTTAAGCATTTGATCAAGATTTTAACAACAATAATTCCGTGAAAAAACTTGGAATCAAATGGTGGCTTTTTTATTTTTGTAATTTTAGAAAAGAGAATTAAAAAAGAAAAAAGAGTTGTATTTTAGGGATTTTTATAAAATTAACTATCATTACTTAACATCAACGCGGGACATGTTGCACAATACTTAACATCAAGGAAGGTGTATATTATTATCAAAAGTATAAATGTAATTAGTATAATTTAGATAAATTTCATGAATAGTTGATGAAATTTACTCTTTACAAATTTTATGAAATTCATTTTCAATTCCAAAAAATAAAAAAATGTGAATTTTAATTCTATAAAATTGACCATAACTAAACTAAATTCAGCAAAGTAGATGAAATTTGCAAATAAATTTACAAATTTTAAAAAATATTTTTTTTTGAATAAAAATACCAACAACCTTTATTTTTCCAATCTATTTCTCACTTATGGAATTAAAGTATTTTAAAAAGTAATAACTTATCAAACTTAAATTATAAATTTTTTCCACCTATAAGTTTATAAAATTTAATTGAATTTCATATTTTAAATTATGTCACACCAATATAGAAGTTCATTACAAATAAATCCCACATGTCAAATTCATTAATTTCAAACATAGCATTTATAAATAATTTGGAGCACCTAAAAATATCTAAAAGAGAAAAGTAGTGTAATAACTATGACTGAAGTTTGACTTAATTATAGAAAATATTCTTCATAGGCTGCCTATGTTATTAATAATAATTAAGACAAAATAATTATTTTATCCTTGAATTTTCTCCTGCCCTCTCTCTTATCTTTTTCTCTCTCTAAACTATATTATATATATATAATTGATAAAAATTGTGTTTAAAAATCTAATCCTAAATTAAAAATATATGTATTTTTCCTATAAATATATTATAATTATAGATAATTTGAAAATATGATAATTCTAGAAAATATATTCTACTTATAGAAATGGTATTACAATTGTAAAAATTATATTTTAATTTGATATCTTTATAATTTTTAATATTTAAAATATTTACCTAAATATATTTTCTATAAAAATATTTTTATATATGAATATATATTTATATTTATATGAAAATTAAAAAAAACTTAAATATATTGCAAAAGGACCCCCAACGTATCGCTAGCCCTCCACACATAGAAACCTACCCTTAGCAATTTGGTTAAGACCCAAGGGAATTGCTAAGGTTGGACCTGATGGTTGAGAAAGAAGAAGAATGAGAAAAAAATAATAGATAAAGAAATTCACTACCATGGCTATAATAAGAGAAGACCCAACTATATGTAAGAACCTGGAAAGTGTATCATGATGGTGGATGGTTTTCTCATGGGATTATCTTAATTATTGGTATTTTTTGAGATATATCTTGAATTACATAATGTAGTATAAATGATAAAAATATCTCTTGCACCTCACTACCTTAAGTGAGGGATATTTTAATTATATTCCTTATCGTCTCATGCCGTCTCATCACCTTAGGTGAGGGATATTTTAGTTAGATTATATAAATTAAGGTATAACTCATGATGTATCAATAATATTTTATTTTCTTAAATAAACGAAATCACTTTCTTTTATATAAGGTTATGTAAAAATAGCAACAACATGACAATGATAAATGTCTCCCAATGATGGGTCTTCTTCAACTCATCTAGTGGGATGGCTTCTCATTTATTCTTACTTAGCATGTACTAGTGGTTCAAGGATTTTCTCAATTAAACAAAAATAGCTTGGAGAGTTTGTGTGTGCAGGGGGAGCGGGGTAGGGGTTGGTGGGGGGAAAGTGCAAGCTTTAAATAGTGGGAGTACTTCTTCTATTTTCTCATACATAACAGGTGCCATTATTTTTAGACTACATCTCAAAAAAATTGATTGTATTTTTCTTTAATTTACCATACAAACTTTAATTTGAAAAAAAAAATTGTAATTTTTGTATGTTATAAATTGATTAATTTAAATTTGTAGTGAGTGATTAATTTAAATTTAAACTGAAATTTACTTGTATTCTCATGTTGAATTTTCAATTATAAAAAAATAATTTTTTTAATAATAAGAGTAATTCAGATTAAATGACGTGAGATGTTTCCTAATGGATCTAGCAAAGCAAAAGCATCCCATGCACTATCCTAGTGAAGCCCCTCTTTTATGGGCCCAAATTAGGAACCTAAGCCCATCATCATCATCAACGTTGACGTGGGGACAGACACATATCAGTTTTAAATTCAATATGAATGAAAAATTTAGGTTTAAGTATTGAGTAATGCTACTCATCTTTAGTATAAATGAATAGTAGTGATGTGATAACTAGAAGTGTTTGTTTAGAGAAGATGAAATGATGTCTAACAAATTTTATTTTTTATATTCTTTAAATAAATATGTAATGCCAACCAAATACTTTCATATGAGTTGGCACATCATTGTTGTTCATCTCTACTCAAGATAAACAATATTACTTTTAAATATTTTACCCTATTTTATTTCAATGTTATTTTGTTGAGAAATCTAGAGAAATTTAAAAACACAATATTTTTTTCTAATTCCACTTTGTTAGCTTGTTACCTTAAAAGTAGTATTTTTACTTGTTATTGTAACTCAACCTTATAAAATGGCATTGTGAATTTTTTACTTAATAAATAATTACTTTTAAACTTTTTCGAGGGTTGAATTTGCAATTTTAAATTGAAATTAAAAGTGATGAAATTCGTCCAGCACATTGTTATTAAAATTAAAATAAAAATAATTAAAATTATAATATAAAAATTAAATTAAATTAAAATTAAATTTATAATATAAAAAACAATTAAAATAAAGTTCGTCCGCATAGCAGCGGACAGACTTCATCCGCCCAACAGCCCGCCTACTGATGGGCAGATGTTGAAATTCGCCTGTTCACTTCGGGTGGACTTCATCTATGATGAAGTTCGTCCAACTTTTATTTGGACACATATTTCGAGGTGATACATCAATTTTAAGGTGAAGATGTTTTTGCCTTTTAATGTCTTTAGTCATTCTGTGCGCCAACCAATTCGGATAAAATAACATTTTTCTTATTTTATTAGTGTTCTCAACAGACAAGTATAATTGATTATTTGAGTGAAAATTTTAAATTTTATTATTAACTCTACTTTTTTAAATTTTTTGATATAAAGAGACAAAATTATTTATTCTCACCACACACAAATATATTAGTGACACAAATCAATACCCAAAAAAAAAAAAAGAGAGTACCTAAATCTCTCTTATCTATAAACACACTTTCAGGATTCTCAAATCAAATAAGATAGATGCCCATTATTTGAATCTCTCACTCGGAGAGGTGACAAAAATTAGGTGAGATTAGGATGCAATACATAAAGTCCAGCTGGCGATCCCATGGGATCAATTAGCGAGCTCTGAGACGAGGCGTGATCATTTGGACGAAAAAGCATCATCGTGCTTTACAAGTCACTGCATCTCAACCCAATCTTGGAACTCGCTGCCTCCGCCACTGAACATGCCGAGCTCCGTTGCTTAATTAGATCTCCATCAAGGCCGTGTTTGCCTTAATCGGGCCACCATCTCTTCAGCATTCGCAATCCCCACCTAATTTGCCCTTTTCGGCAAACCGAACCTGAGTTGAGACCTAAAAGTTAGATCTCCTCGGAAAAGACGCTGCGGTGGCAGCGCTTTTTGCGTGCCATATCATCACAGCCTCAGAAGTGGAGCGGGCAAAACAGGGGGGATTTTCTATTTAATTTTTTGAAATAATAAGGTTTTAGTTAAAAATTCACTGATCACGTGTTTGATGTTGTTATGCGGTGTTTGGCTTAGCGGGTTGTTTTTTTCATTTAAACATTGTATATTTGATTAATTATATATTTATTAAAAATTAAAAAATTTACATCTTAAATATGATTTTATCGATCAAATAATTTAATTAACATTTTTTTATCAAATATTATTTAATTAACATTATTTTATCAACACAACAAAATATAATACATGACAATACAACAATATCAAATAGATCCATAGTTATAGCCCAACAAAAGATGGTAATTGATAAGATAAAACACTGATTGACATGATGTTCGGATATGAAGCTATTTGATATGATGTGGAGCATTATCTTTATTTTTTTCACCTTAGAAGATAATCTCATAGAAAAACAACCAATTAAGCCACAAAAGCACAAAGGGACATCTCACATTAGAGAACTTAAAGTCAAGACCTTTCTTTGACATGTCAAATAAATCTCGTGGCAAATTACATAATTTGCCTCCCCAGTGGTAGAGATTTTTATTTTATATATTTTAGTTGTTGAAAGTTTGAGTTTCTTTTAAATGAATTTATAAACACATAACAAATTTTAAGAATATTTTAAAAATATTATTTTTTTAACTATTTATTTATTTGTTGTACCTTGTAACCTTGTTTATTAATACTACTATTTAAAAATTTAAAATAATGTATAATAAATATATCTTATCAAAAGATAAAATACATTTGTTATATCTTAGCCATTATTCTAAAGCAATGTTTATGATTATCCATTTATAAAATATCAATTACAAAGTAATAGAACAATACTTAGTTAAAACAAAATGCTAGTTTAGTTGCCCTCGCGAGCATAGCTCAGTGGTTGGGGACGAGCATGTCTTGAAGAAGTTTAGATTGTACCCGTTATATAGTTGATGAGCGGTTTCATGTTTGATCTTTGGTCGTTGGGTTCCGTGATTAATCTTCTCTCCCCATCTGTGGGGTTGGCGAGAAAGGCCCTTAAGGTGAGGGATTCACCTTTTGAAGAAAATACTAATTTAATTGCAGGTAGTTATGTTAGTAATTTTAAGATTTTAAATTTGTCTCATGTGCCTAAACACATATCTCTTTAAGTTTCAGTCAAGTTTAAAGAATAAAAGAATTAATAATATTATCACAAAAACTTAATAGAATATTATTGAGATCCTTAAATAACATTTTGAATAGACTGCTCTGTAAAAAGATTATAAATTATAATATCAATCATATCATATTTAATATCATAAATGAAATGATAAAATGAACAAAATGGATCAAACTCTAGATATCCTTTAAAATCCAACCTTATCGTTTTACAAAGAAAAGGAGAAAGAAAACGCATTGCAAACCAAGGCTCATTATTTTGGAAAAAAGCGATCACGAATCTTTCAAGTCGCTTGATTTCAATGCAAGAATGGAAGGCAGTAAGCAGTAGCTAAACCATTGAACATGCAGAGCTCTGCACTTTAATTAGGTCGTGGCCAGGGCTGTGTTTGCCTTGAGCAGCCTTAATCACTCGATCAGCACCACAGCTTCCAGCCTAATTTGCTCCATTATGCAAACCAAACCTCCCAAGCTCTGACCTAAAAGTTAGATCTCCTGCCAATTGTATTTGACTTTTGCCCGTCTTTCCACAAAAAGTGTCCTTAAAGCGCACCCCCACCGTCCTTCATTCTTGCCTCGGTCGCTGAAAATCAATATTCCAGGAAATGTTTATATGGCTGCAATTCCTTTCGTAAAAAAATAAACAATTAAATTAAAATAAAAATAATATGCATATATATATGATGTGAATAAAAATTATAGGGTGGCAATAAATAGATACGTGAATAAATAAGATATGAAATTGAGTTACAATAAATGCGTTATAATGTAAGCATTGTTAATTTTAATTTAAGTTATTTTCTTGTGTAGAAAACTCTCACGATTGATTAATTATTATGAAAATGATCACCAAATAGGTGTTGGATAATATTTGAAGATATAAATTATAAGTAATTTTTATTTGTGTAACTTGAGTCATCTTCTCGTGTAGGAGAGTTTCCTAAATTATTAATTAATTATTATAGAAATAATTAAGAAGTAGGTGTTAAATAATAATTGGTATAAATTATGAATAGTTCTTATATGTGATCGCGGGGTCATTTGGGGGGTGGTTGTTGAATCTAATTATAGGCAGAAATATTCCAAACAATAATGAAGAGAAATCTTTCGTGTATGGTCTAGGATTTTAATTATAAGGGGAGGGTCTGGGCATATCCTAGAGGGCGGAATGGGGCCAGGTCAATTGCTCAAGCCCTTAGCCTCTCACCCATCTGCTCTACGCACGCACCACACAATACATGGCCGCACCACACGTCAGTTGAAAAAGGAGAAAAGAGAAAACGAAAAAACCCACCCACCAAATCTAATTCCTCACAACACTTTCGGATTGAGGTAAAATTTATTATCTTAAAGGTTTTCGCAATTCAGTTTTAAGATTTATACAAAAGAGATAAATCACGAAACTCAGCAGTAAGATTTGAACACAGGATCTGTAACTGACAATATAGTGATTATAATTCAGAACTCTTTAAGATCAACACATGTACGATCTTAACTGCTGGACTATACCTGTAGGGACAACTCTCTCTCTCTCTCTTTACATCAAATATTAATTCATACAATAACTTAAGACGGGGTGTTTATTAATTTATTAAATATTAATAAAACTAAAAATTAATTGGCTACCAATCTTTTTCAATTAATTAATACCATCCTAATTCTAATTCTAATCCTACTTCACGAATCTAATATTTAAAATATTTATTTTCTTTCAAATAAAATCAATATCCTCTCTCTTTATGAGATTAAAAAAATATATGTTAACTCATTTGATAAAGACTAATTATATATTCATTTGAGAATGTATAAATTTAATCACATCTAATTTATCTAGAGATCGAATCAGGAGAGAAAACTAATTCCTTCAAAATCTAACGGATTAAAGTTCAAAGATCTGAATCATAAAAAAATTATTATTATTTTCTTAAATTCCTAAAATCATGGGTAACTGGTGAGGTGTGCAATTATAAGGACGGGAACCTTCTGGTTCGGGGACACAAAGTGATGTGAGCTCACCTGTACCAGAAACTACCTGTAATGGCAAACACTAGATCAGAACTTGTGGCCAGGCTATTTCCCTCGTATTTAAAAAAATAAATTAATTAATTATGTCTCTCTCTCAGCAGTGGCAGCCACAAACGAGTGGTGCAGAAGCATCGATATCCATCATCCAGCTCCCAAAATGTCGTCCCCAAAAGCCCTTCTAGGAGGCACACGTGGCGGCCTCGACGAATCAGGGCGGCCAGGCTCCTGTGACGTGGCCAAAAGCGCAAAGATCTAATCTAAAACCTTACACGCACCTGAGGTCTACATCCTGTTGTCTTTTCATTGGTCCACGTCATCCTTGGACCCACCACTTTCCGCTTTTCTTTTCCAATCCACAACTCTTGGCACCGGGCACCCTCTCTCTCCTTTTTTTTTTTTTAGAGGCTGTAGATATTTTTGAATATTTCTCTCATTTCACTGGGATATTTAGGTGGCCCCCCTTCTCCTTAATTTACTCTTATTTCTTTACTTTTGTCTACTTCCAGTCCTCCTTAAAATTATTTATTTAATAAAATTATTTTATTTTTTAAATAAAATATACTTATTACACCCCATTTTTAATATCTAAACACTTGTCAATATTAGTTGTGAGGTGTTTTCAATCACGTAGAGATGTTTTAGCTTCAATAACCTAAATAATAAATTTTTTTTATACTATTTATTTATTTATGAACATAAATATATTAATAATAAGGGCTTCTGGGTTGAAATTTTAGACGATTTTAAACCTTAATTTTCGAAAAAGAAAGGGAAAAAGGAAGGATGGCCACTCATTCTGAAATTATAATTTTCCATTATCCGCTTGGAACATCATGCCCAGGCCCACCGTACCGCACAGTGGCTTGGGCACCCTCTGGCGACCACGTGTCGACTGGCTAGTGGAGGGTCGACGTTTGGGGGTCCGGACAGGCGAGTGTGCTGAGCGTAGTCTCTATGTCTCTCGCGAATTTCTCGGCACCAAATTAAACACGCCGCGAGATAAAAGTGGAGGTGGCGAGAAACGACCGCCACGTGTCGGAGGCTATCTTTGAACGTGAGCCACAAGATTCCACCGATTTCTCGATCATTCTGAGAAAAAACAAGGAAACAGAAAATTGGAAAAAGGGAAAAGAAAATATCCCGTGACGTGGCAACCCCTTCCTCCTCCTCTTTTTCTCTCACTCTGTGAACGCACAATCAATTCGTTCTCTTTGTTTCTTCTTCTTCTTCTTCCTTCTCCTCTTTATTCTCTGTCTCTCTCTCTCTTTCTCTATTTTCGTCTCTCTGTCTTCTCCCTGTATACCGGCGATAGTTTCACTGCGGGATCGAGGGAGGCCAGGCATCTACGGTCGCCAGAAAACCATTTCCCCTTACTCTGCTCTTCTTTCTAAATCAATTTCTCCGTCAGAGTCTTGTTTTTCCCCTGGAATATCATATCCAGAGCTGCTTTTCCGTCTCGGAGTTATTGTCATCATAATTGTGTAAATCTCTGTTTTCTTTTTCTGCTGCGTATTGAGCTGTTTATCGACTTTATTCTTCGTCTTCTCTTTGACTATCTGCCTCAAAGGAAGCAGTTTCCTAGGTTCCTGTTCGGGATAAACTTAAGCTTTCGATCCTCAAGAATTCAGTTCGATTTTTTAATCCAAGTCTCTGTTGAGTGTGACTGGGCTTGGAGGCGTTTCCGATTGTTTTTGCGGGCATTGGATCGCTTGATCTTTGGGTTTCTCAGCGCTATATAGTTGGTGCAAGCAGAGAAGTGATAAGTCGAGACATGAGCTGGTAATTGAATAGATTTCGGTTGTTTCCACTAAGCGAATTAGGCTGCGGGGAAAAAATTTCAGATTTATGAGTATTTGGTTGTATTTTGATTCAGGGAAAGTGTTAGAGGAGGAATCTTTGCTACTTGAAAGTTTTAGCAATCTCCTCAGACCCGAAATTGCGCCAAATAAAAGGAGTCTGTGAGCTGATTGGAAGAGGCAATGGTTTCTTCAGCCATGACAATAGAGGTAGGCAGTACTATGAATTATTGGCTTCTTTTTGTTTTTTAATTGCTTCTCTTGATTAAATGGCTAATTAAACTGTTTTCAACTATTCAAATTTTGGAGCGAAATTTATTTAACTATTTCTGAATATAGTATGAATACCTTGGTTGATGATATTTTGAACCAGTATGAACAGTTCAATTGATAGATTAGTTATTTTTTTTTTCCATTTAATGTTTAGACCAATTACCAGATTTTAATGCCGAGTTGATCTGAAAAAGTCATATGTTTTTGTGATCTTTTGGTTGGCTAAAGTCACATGTATGTGCAACCTAGCTCTTAATGCTTAGATTGGCTAAAATCACAAAAATTTAATGCCACGTTGAATTATGATCTTGCTTATTTTGCGTGTTTTAATTTGAAAAAGATAAGTAATTATATCAAAGGTAAATTCTTGATGTCCTTTTTGGGAAGTAGAAAAAACAACAAAATAACATGCCTTAAAGACATTTTGAAAAGTAGCAAATCACAAAAATTTAAGGCCAAATGAGTTATAATCTTGCCTATTTTGAGCTTTGAATGGGAAAAGTAAAAATAAAATGATATCCAAGGTCAATCACGTTGCCCTTTGGAGAAATGACAACTTTTGCCATTGAGAAAATGGAGCTGCCACGTATTTGGAAGAAAGCTTTTGGGGGCCGCATTCTGGCAAATTGATGATTGTCCAAATATTATCTGTTGGCATACTGATACTTTGTCACTAGAAATGAGAACATAGTAGGTTTTTCAGGTGTTTTCAGCCAGTCTTCTTTCGTCTGAGTTCAATTTTTTGTTGAAGCAATGGGAATTTGGACTTTCTATGTCTAATCTTTAGTTATTACGAAATTATGCAAGTTAAGGAAGTTATTGAATCTTAATGTTGTCTAAGATGTGCTTGCTGGCGTTCAACTTCCGTTTGATCATTGTATCTGTGGCTTGGTTTGAATTATAGAAGTTTAGATGGTCTCTGTTCCAGGTTGAAGAACTAATGGTAGGTGTCTTTTCTTATTTATCATAAAACAACAACAACAACATATCCAGCCGTTATCCCACTATGTGGGGTTGACTACATGAATTTTAGACTTCTATGTGGGTTATATCCCAACAGATAGTTTGTCTAGAATTCATATTTGGATCCGACTAAGTTTTACGCTGGCTGTCGGCTACCTAACGCAACCCTCCTCCTTTATCCGGGCTTGGGACCGGCAGTGGATAATATCCCCTGACGGAGTAATGATGAAATGAAGTTTGAACACCATCTTCACATGGAGAAATTTCATGAGATGGTGGTGAATGAAGATAATTGATATAGTTGTGTTCCATAACTTAGTTGACATGGTGAAACCAACAAGTACAATATGGAAACACAACAATTCTTATTTATCATAATGAGAAAATTATTTGTCTTTTGCACTTGGCCGAATCGCTCATCTCCTGTGAAAGCGAGGAGCTACAGGTATTACAGATTTTAGGAAAAGAAGATACTGGAAATTCTCTAGAATGGATATAAATTGAAAAAGCAGAAGGAAAAAAACAAGGAAGAAAGAAAGAAGTTATCTCAGATGATACATTATCTAACCAAGTCTCCTTGCTCCGCAATTCTGAACACTATCTAAAAGAGCATGCTTGGTAAATAGACTTCCCATAAAGTTTTGTTGCTGGGCATCAATTTCAAAATCAGTACTGAACTAAAATATGGTTATACTCACCAAGCAACTTGCTGTAATGTCTGTTCTTCAGAGTGTTGGAGAAGCTCCACTTAATATCATTTGCTTCATTGTTTAACTCAGGACCAAAGGGGAAGCTCTCAGTCAGATGCAGTCTCTCCCACAGGAAATGAAATCGCAATGGATATTTTCCCGCATTCTGCTATGGATCTTCAGTTGAAGGAACAGCTTCTTTCTGGGAATGATTGTGCTATGAAGGTTTGACTAATCTCTTTGATCTGTTTCTTAACACCTAAATTTCATTCTCCATCTTCAAGGCTTTCTGATTTCTTTTCTTTTGTTAGATAACTCCTCAAATTTTAATCAGATAGAGATGAAAATCTGCTGAAAACCAATCTCATATTAGATGAAGAGATATAGGAAACCTATATTACTCCTCAAAGTTGTATCTTTGATTGAGTTGAATTGATTATCCCAATTTTGGGATCGTGGATGCAAGTCTATTGAAATCGAACCATATTAAATTTTTTATAACCTCTTTCTCTGATTTTTATGTCTGATTTGTATAATCCAATCCTACTTTAATAGGTAAGAAAACCGTACACTATTACAAAACAGAGGGAAAGGTGGACTGAAGAAGAGCATAAGAAGTTTGTTGAGGCTTTGAAGCTATATGGTCGTGCTTGGCGACGGATAGAAGGTAGTCCTACAAGCACTTTCTTTCCATTTTGAGCTTGCTTTTGTGCCTTTTATCTAATAAAATTATTAAAATTTTCAACAGAGCATGTGGGCACCAAAACTGCTGTTCAGATTAGAAGCCATGCTCAAAAATTCTTTTCTAAGGTTTACTGCGCTTTCAGTATCCCTTCTCTACCATTATATCTTTGTGCCATCCTTTGATGTAAGTTTCTTTTTTATGACCCCAAGGCGTGCAAACGTTCTTATGGGTTTGTCTGTTCCACAGCAGTCCTAATTTCTCTTTTTCTATGTGATTAGGTGGTTCGGGAGTCAAGTAACAGTGATGCAAGCTCTGTAAAACCCATTGAGATACCTCCTCCTCGTCCAAAGAGAAAACCAACGCATCCTTACCCTCGAAAACTAGTAACTCCTCTTAAAACTGGGACGTTGGTCACAGAGCAACCGAGGAGGTCTGTGTCTCCGAATTTATCTCTTTCACCACAAGAAAATCAATCTCCAACTTCGGTGTTATCCACAATCGGTTCAGAACTGATGGCTACAACAGATTCAAATACCAGAAATGGTAGTATATCACCCGTTTCATCTCCTTCTGCCATCAATTGCAGTGGCTGCTTACCTTCCGAATCCAATTCACCTGCAGAAAAAGCTGCATCTGAACCACAGGTTCATTTACCTGCTAGTTCTGCTATTGATGAGCAAATCCTTGTGGTACTTGTCCTTTCAGCCCATAACTATCTGTGCTCTTATAATATCTCAAGTGCAATTTGCATCTTAATATCTTTTTCTTACGTTCCTTTGGTCTGAATAATTCCCAGAAGTTGGAGCTCTTTCCTCAAGATGCTGCTTCTGTGAAAGAAGAGGCAGCCGAGGCAGCAGCAGCTGCTCAGAGTCTGAAGCTTTTCGGGAAGACTGTTTTAGTCCCCGATTTCCACAGAGCTTGTGAATCATCACGTCCCAACATGAATCCCGGGCAACCCAAGCATGCTCTACCGAGTAAGTTAATGCCCATGGAGTCTTCATCACAGAATAAAGAGGGAACATGGAATCCTACAGATGGAGCCCTTGCATCATTCTACTACATGCAGTTGCCTAATGAAAACTCGAACGTGATTAATGGTCGTGGCGGTCCTCTACCATGCTGGCCCTTTTATGGGGGCTTATCGTTTCCCCATTACCCGCTGCATAACCCGGTTCCAAGAAAAGCTCGTCCACCGTGTGACATTGGGCAAACCCCTGATAGAGAAGTTCAAAAAGAGGGATCGAACCCCAGATGCATAAACGCAGCTGCAGATTCTGGTGGACGTTTGGAAGTTGGCAAACTTGGTGGAAAAAAGTCATCCTTCCCAGAGCAAAGAGCCAGCCCTGAGAAATATCTGAAGAAGGGGAAGGGGTTTGTGCCATACAAAAGATGCCTAGCCGAGAGAGATTCCCAGTTATCATCCAAAACAAATGAGGACAGGGAAGAGCAGAGAGTTCGACTCTGCTTATAGCAGTGATCTTTTCTGGCTTTCATTTAGCACACAGCACAAAATTCTTTTGACTAGTTGAGGAATCAACTGAGGGGTTCGATCCGGTTGAATCAGTAACTGTAACAGATTAAGCTCCAGGATGACAGCAAAGAAGGGTCAATGGCGGCCTTGAGGTGAGGAGCCAATTATGCAGCACCTTTGAAGTCCCGTCTCGTTTAGTCCTGTTTTCCCCCCTGCAAATGCTCAATCTCAGAGGCGGATCCAGATCCATCATTCATTATAGCCCCCCTCCCCTCCCAAATGGTCCAAATTTCAGGGCAAATTTGCTGGGAGGGCTGAGGCTTGCACGTGCCTGCCCCCCTTAGATCCGCCCCTGCTCAATCTATTGATCAACTTGCTCTGTAATATGTTTCATTTTTTTCCGGCCTGTTGATGTCAAAGACATGTTTCTTTGTAATTTTTCTTCTCTATTCATAAATGCCAATTCCCTATCCCCTCCCCCTTCTCTTGTGGCTCGCCCTTGTGTTGGAAGTTGGAACACTTCATTTGAATTAGGAATGCAAGTATTCTGACACGTTTGGCAGTTGTACAGTTGTCCTGCTCTTATCTTTGCTATTATTATAGATTTTCTACCAAAAGTCATCTTTTTTTTTTAAGATGTAAAATGGTATATTGTAATAATTTAATATACTGAATGCAAAAGAGTTATATTATTGTATGAAATTTGTGATGATCGTGATATTTAATAAAAGAATGATATATCTATTTATATTATCTTAGTCTCTTGGTCTTATTATTATATTGACTAATAATCAAATTTGTTACTGTATTTATTTAGTTTTATTAATTTATAAATATATGTCGTATTGACTAATTTTAGTCTCTGTGACATGAAAAAAAAAACCAAATATTTTAATTAATTTATACACTTGTATAAATTTTTTGACTGATTCATATACATATATATATATATATCTCACAATTTCTAAGGACTAATTTTTATTAGGTGGGTAAACTACTTTGGGAAAACTTTGCTTCCATTACTAATTTAAATTCTACATATATTATGATGATTAGACAAGAATATTTTAGTTTTTTTTATATATTTTTAATTATGAAATTTGAAAATTTAATTACTGTTTTATAATATTTTATAAATAGAATAAAATTACTTTCAACCCTAGATTATATTTATTTTTTATAGTGTGAGGTATAAAATATTTTAAATATCTTTTAAAACATTTCATAACTTGAGTTGTAAAAAATAAGTACAATCTAAATTGAAAATAGATCGCATCTTATAAATATTAGTAATTTATGAATAAATTATTATATTTTTATTTATAAATTTTTAAACCATCAATTAAGCCAATGAAGAAATAACTCCATCAATTTAATAACCAGTTCATTGAGAAAAAAAAAAATTGACGAGTAATCTTAATTTTAATAGTTATGATAAAAATATTAAAAATTTATGTCAATATTTAAATAAAAAGTGTATGATAAATATCAATATTCTTTTCTTTATAGATAAAAAAAAGATATAAAAAAAATTAAATTTTTATTTTTTTAAATATATTTATTAAATTTATTTTACCCTACTTAAAAATAAAGTAACGTGATTTCTTATAAAAAAAAAAATTGCGTTTACTGAGTTACTGCCACTTCTCTTCTCTGAACTACCATGCGTTTGGCGGACCATTCACCCTCCGTGGGCATTGCATCCGGCAGTAAATTCTCTTCTCCAGCTAACGGTTTCTCTAGTGGGTCCAGTTGGCAACCGAATCGGATTGCGTGCCATTTGCTCTACATCCATTACGTTTCTGTGTATATATGTACACATCCCTTCCCATCCACCTCCAAGCTCTCCAACATCTCCCGCTCTCCATATCAACATTTCTTCTCCCACACTCTGTTCTTGTGATCTCCGTTTGTAGATCCGACATCCTCTCTGTAAGACTCTCCAATGGCTGTCGCAGATTCCGATAAGCTCTCCAAGCTCCAATCTCATGTGGCAGGACTCTCTCAGATCAGGTTCTCATTTTTCTTCGTCTTTTCTGCTTCCTTTTGCGGATTCTAGGGCTTGTTATGGCAATGGAACGTAGATCTGAGCTTAAACTATTTCTTGATTGGCAGTGAAAACGAGAAATCCGGATTCATGAACCTCGTCTCCCGCTACCTCAGGTTCGGTGCGGTAGTAGAGATTTGGTTTCTCGTAGTTCGTCTTTTGTTTTCAGTTTCAGTACAACTGTCTGTTGTTATGTGATTAATTCATAGTTCTTCGCTTGTGTACTCTCTAGTCTCTACCATCCGCTTGTTCGTTGCTATGTGAAACTGTATGAATCTTTTATGCTGTTTCGGAAGATGCATCATGGAACTAGGATCTGTCAAGATAATGGAAATGAAACGAAATGGCGTTACCCGTATATGTTTTCATTATTTATTAATCTTCTCATTATGTGCCCTTTGTTTCCAAAAGAACAGAGGAAGGATGTGGTTTTTCGGAATGTGGATTCTGACATTTGTTATATCTTATTTAATTATTTCATGACGGACATGTTGATCAATCTGTAAACGGCTCCTTCTGCTGTTCAGTTTTAGGTCACACCTTGAAAAGCCTATCGATTTACTAGAGATTTATTTTATTTTTTTTGCAAATGTGCATAGCATGCAAAGGATGCGAAATAACATCCTTTATGTTTAATAAATCTTCTGTCATTTTGTATTGAAGTGGTGAAGCGCAACATGTTGAATGGAGTAAGATCCAAACTCCTACCGACAAGGTGGTGGTTCCTTATGATAGCTTGACACCCTTATCTGAAGGTGATTTTCTTAATTATGAGTTACTATTTATTTACTTATCCTACTTTACACTTCTATACAAATAAATGTGTTCCAGAGTAGTCTATATATGTCTTTACTTCAGATCCTATAAGACTCTTTCTTAAGAGGGTCAGTAAGAATTATAACCACCTCAATTGTTGCAGATCCTTCCGAAACTAAGAAGATTTTGGACAAACTTGTTGTGCTAAAGCTAAATGGAGGCTTGGGAACAACAATGGGCTGTACTGGTCCTAAGTATGCATTTACCTCGTCAATATATAGATAGTATATGTACAATATTCTATTGATTAACAAAATATTTTATGCAATTGTCTGACTTTTCAAATCCAACTTAAAAGAAAAAATATTTTTATAATTCTCCTCCTCTGTTTGAACATATCAACTTTCTTCAACTCTCTTGCAAATTTTCTCCACGGCTTCTTGTTTCTAAGCTCTATCTTTGTGTCGCTTTGCGGCTTGCCAATGCTACTTTCCGCATTTCAATTGTATCTTGAACCAATCTATTTGGCTAAGCATGATGAAGAAATATGGCAGTGTGACAGATTATTCAACTGAGGGTATCTGTTTTCATTGTTAATGTTAGTCTCTTTATATTTGTAATGATCAAAACTTGCCTCAAATAATCCTTCTTTCTAATTTATTCAGCTGTCTGCCACTGGCACTCCATTGTTCAGGGTCTTGATGTTGGGAGTAATTTTCCCCAAAATCAAAAGCACCAAAAATAATACCCGACAAAAACTATTGAATATAAAATAAATAGAACACCAGAAAATTAACGAGGTTCGACCAATATGGCCTACGTCCTCGGACACCACCAAATCTTCACTAATATCAAAGAGAGAGAATACAAAGTGTGTAAAAGAGAAATACACACACAAATGAGGGCTCAAGTGCAATAAAGCCAACTTAAGGGGATACTTGAAGGGATGATAAATACAAAGGGGAGGGAGGCATTAAATAATGCCAGATGAGCCCTCCCTCCCACTGCCCAACCGATGTGGGATATGGGAGGAGCCAAAATTCCAACAAATCTCCACCTTGGCGAATCTCCCAAATCCCATCCAAAAACCTCAACAATCTCTCCAAAGAATCAATCATCAGAAGGTGTCTTCAAATGCACTATGAAGCGCCAACTTCAAATACTAAGGATATAAATCAAGTCCAAACAATGTTGGAACTTGACTGCTGTCACAACCTTAGTCATCATATCAGCAGGATTTTCAGCAGTTGGGATCTTCTGAATCTGTATCTTTCTTTCTTCTAGAATTTCCCGTACAAAGTGATATCTTACGTCGATATGCTTCGTCCTTACATGATAAACTTGGTTCTTTGCTAAGTGAGTAGCACTTTGACTGTCACAATGTACCTTAATGTACTTCTGACCAATTCTCAATTCATCAAGCAACCCATAAAGCCAAATTGCTTCCTTCACAGCCTCTGTAACTGCCATGTACTCTGCTTCTGTGGTAGACAGAGCAACTGTAGACTGTAAGGTAGACTTCCAACTGACTGGTGCCTTTGCTAAAGTGAACACATAACCAGTCGTAGATCGGCGTTTATCTATATCACCAGCATAGTCGGAATCACAATAACCAACTATGCAATTACCCACTCTTTCATCCTGCTCAAATACTAAGCCAACATCTACGGTGTTCAGAATATACCGTAAAATCCATTTCACAGCTTGTCAATGTTCCTTTCCAGGATCATGCATATACCTGCTCACAATTCCAACTGCCTGTGAAATATCGGGCCTTGTACACACCATAGCATACATCAAGCTACCAACAACTTTTGCATACGGAACCTTTGACATATACTCCTGTTCCGCAGCACTCTTCGGAGATAAAGATGCACTAAGTTTGAAATGAGGAGCTAATGGGGTACTCACAGGTTTTGACTTTTCATTCGTGCCAAAACGTCGTAGTACTTTCTTCAGATATGTTCTCTGAGTCAAACAAAGCCTTCCTCTCTTCCTGTCTCTAATTATCTCCATGCCGAGAATCTTCTTGGCTTCACCTAAATCTTTCATTTCAAACTCCTTATTCAACTGAGCCTTCAATTTTTCAATTTCTTCACTATTCTTGGAGGCTATCAGCATATCATCAACATACAGAAGAAGATAAATGAAAGATCCATCTTGTAGCTTGCGTAAATACACACAGTGATCATATTTGCTTTTTGTGTACCTCTGCCCCAACATAAACTTGTCAAATTGCTTGTACCACTGCCTTGGAGATTGCTTCAATCCGTATAATGATTTGTTTAGTTTGCAAACCCAATTTTCCTTACCAGCAATTATGAATCCTTCTGGCTGAGTCATATAGATTTCCTCTTCCAAGTCACCGTGTAGAAACGCGGTTTTCACATCCATTTGAACTAATTCCAAATTCAATTGTGCTACCAAGGCCAACATAATTCTAATAGAGGAATGTTTCACAACTGGAGAAAACACTTCATTATAATCAATACCTTCCTTCTGAGCGTAGCCTTTAGCCACCAATCTTGCCTTGAAGCGAACATCATTCTTGTCAGGAAATCCATCTTTCTTTGCATATACCCATTTGCATCCAATTGCCTTCTTTCCCTTTGGTAAGCTGGCCAGCCTCCATGTCATATTCTTCTGAAGGGACTGCATTTCTTCATTCATAGCTTTCCTCCACTTTTCATTTTCTGAACTTTGGACAGCTTCATTGTAAGTGGCAGGAACATCATCATTTACAATTGGAGATGCATAGGCCACCAAGTCGACAAAACGAGCAAGTTTTCGAATCTCTCGTCGTGGCCTCCCTGTTGCTATTGATTCTTGTTGCTGTGGAAGTTCTTGGGTCAGAACCTCTTCTTCATCTGACGACTCCTCTGTCGCAGGAGTGTCTCCACCTGATTTGATACTTACTGCTGGGTCAATTCTTCTTTCAAACTCCACATGTTTTGGAGTAATCTCCATCTGTTGTGGAGCATCATCAAGCTGCTGCACAACTTCATTTGTTACCTTTTCCAACATGGATAATTCATCAAAGGTAACATCCCTACTAAAGATTATCTTCTTCGATTCCGGACACCAGAGCCGATAGCCCTTTATTCCAGAAGTGATCCCCATGAACAATGCTTTCTTTGCTCTTGGATCCAACTTGGATTCCTTAACATGATAGTATACAGTGGAACCAAAAACATGTAAGGAATTATAATCATTAGCAGGTTTTCCAGACCATACCTCGAAAGGTGTTTTTCCACAAATAGCAGTTGATGGCAATCGGTTAATAAGATGATTCGCATATGTCACAGCCTCAGTCCAAAATTGTCTGCCCAACCCAGCATTGGACAACATACACCGAACTTTCTCCAGCAACGTTCGGTTCATGCGTTCTGCCACCCCATTCTGTTGTGATGTATCTCTAACTGTAAAGTGTCGAACAATACCTTCATCTTGGCAAACTTTATCAAATGGATCATTTCTATACTCACCACCATTATCTGTTCTGAGTCGTTTGATCCTTCTGCCAGTCTGAGTTTCCACCATATTTTTCCATTTAAGGAAACATCCCAACACTTCATCCTTTTTCTTCAAGGAATACACCCATACTCTTCGGGAATAATCATCAATAAAGGTTACGTAGTAGTGTTTACGTAGTAATGTGTACCTCCCATAGATGCTGTCTTGGATGGTCCCCACACATCTGAGTGAACATAATCCAGAATACGCTTGGTGTCATGGATTGTTGTGCCAAACTTCACTCTCGTCTGCTTCCCCTTAACACAATGCTCACAAAAGTCTAATTTGCAGGTCTTGACGCCTTCCAATAATCCTTGCTTAGCTAAAATTCGCAAAGATTTTTCACCTGCATGTCCCAAACACATATGCCACAGTTTGGTTACTTCTGTATCGCTGTCATCATCGGAAGCTACTGCTGCTGTTGTCCTAATAACTGCATTACCCTGATAGTAATACAAGTTATTCTTCTTTCGTATACCTTTCAACATCACAAGTGCGCCAGAGAACTCCTTCATAACTCCATTTTCTGTAGTTACCTTTAATCCCTTGGACTCCAATGTTCCCACAGAAATGAGATTCTTTCTCAAACTCGGCACATATCTCACATCTGTTAGCATTCTGGTCGATCCATCATGATTCCTCAAATGGATTCTGCCAACTCCGGTTGTTTCGCAAGGTGTGTCGTTTGCTGTGTAAACAACTCCTCCATCAAGTTCTTAAAAGTCAAAGAACCATTCCCAATTGAGACACATATGGTAGCTACAACCCGAATCCAGAATCCAAGCACCAGAATGGCTTGTCGAAGACGTAAGAACTAATGAAAGGTCTGAACTCTCATCGTTAAGTTCAGCAACATTTGAGACAACTTTCCCTTTGTCAGATTTGCCCTTAGCTTTTAACTTTGGGCAGTCCTTCTTCCAGTGGCCTTTCTCCCGACAAAAGGCACACTCATCTTTGTTTGGTCTGGGTTTCGAACTGGATCTCCCTCTCCTTCCTTTCTTCTAGCTTTGCGAATGGCCTCTTACAATCAATGCTTCTGCTGCGCCACGCGTTGTTTCCTTTTTATCTTTTCTTCTCAACTCATAGCTATACAAAGCAGCACAAACTTCACTAAGAGACACCTAAACCTTCCCGTGAAGCAGAGTTGTCTCAAGAAATTCAAACTCCTCGGGAAGGGATCCCAACAGCATCAAAGCCAAATCCTCATCTTTGAACGTTTCATCCAAATTCATCAAATCAGCTACCAACTGATTAAAGGTAGTGATATGATCATTTATCGTGGTACCAGGAACATAAGTAAAGCGGAATAATCTCTTTTTCATGTAGAGCTTATTCTGATCGCTTTTCTTCAAAAATTTCTCCTCCAATGCCTTCCATAGTATACCGGCAGAATTTTCCTTCGAAAATGCATACTTCTGCTCTTTGGACAGGCATGATCGAATTGTACCACACGTCAATCGATTGATGGTCTTCCAATCTTTTTCTTCAATATCTTCTGGTTTCTTTTCTTCAATGGCGATGTCTAAACCTTGCTGAAAGAAAGCGTCTAAAACCTCGCACTGCCACATGCCGAAATGACCCGAACCGTCAAACACCTCCACTGCAATTCTTGTATTCGCCAAATTCCTCGCCCAAGTGGACGAAGAAGAAGGTCCCGATGTGGATTGTTCTGAACTCTTTTCTCCAGCCATCTCTGCCATCTTCTATATTCAATAGTTATCAAAGCGGAACAATCCAAGAAAATCTTTTCTGATGTGGAAGATCAGACACAGCTGTAACTACAGAGCATACTAAGAAAAACTTGGCCAACAAAAAGGATCTTTTCTGATGTGGAAGATTAGACTTGACTGCAACCACAGAGCATACTAAGAACCTTTGGCTCTGATACCAATTGTTGGGAAAATCGGACAATTTTCCCCAAAATCAAAAGCACCAAAAATAATACCCAACAAAAACTATTGAATATAAAATAAACAGAACACCAGAAAATTAACGAGGTTCGACCAATATGGCCTACGTCCTCGGACACCACCAAATCTTCACTAATATCAAAGTGTGTAAAAGAGAAATACACACACAAATGAGGGCTCAAGTGCAATAAAGCCAACTTAAGGGGATACTTGAAGGGATGATAAATACAAAGGGGAGGGAGGCATTAAATAATGCCAAATGAGCCCTCCCTCCCACTGCCCAACCAATGTGGGATATGGGAGGAGCCAAAATTCCAACACTTGATACAAATGACGCCCTTCAGCTGAAACAAATAATATGCAATAAGCATTATATCTTAAACTAGAATGGGCTAAACTACATTTTTATTTTGAAGATTTTTTTGTCAGTTCAAGTTCTAGTATTCAAGAGAATTTTCAACTGCTTGATTCTTGCATTATTGCTCGTAAATAATCTCATGCATTTTTATACAAACAGATATATGTTAGGAATATAGAATCCTGTTATGCAAATTAAAATATTTATTCTTTACTATTTCAGAATTCATTTGGCTACCAATTGAAGTATGATAAGAAACTAGAATGTGTTACTCAATTAATAAACCAGGTGTAATTCCAGTCTCTGTTAAATGGACTCCTTATTTTGTATCGGGAGTGCCGGCCAACATCTTTAAATAGATCCATTAATTGGGATTACTGAAAGTTTTTCCACTGATGCTCATTTGGCTAGGCATCAAATTATGAAATGCTGCTTTCCAGATGAAGTTCTAGTGGTTTTCAGTGCAAAAGAGTGCAGCTCTATCTTTTATTAGCCAAACTCTTTTGCTTTATTTTGAAGTGCCTTTGTGATGCCACGACTTCTGTCACTCATCTTAAGTCAATGCAGTTGCTCTCCACTCTATTAGTAGAGTACATTTATAACTTAAGTGGACACACATACTTTCCAAACAAGTGTAGGTTATATCAAGGTTTAGCAGCAAGTCTTTATTTTTTTGTGTTAATTATAGATGAATAAATTCTAGACATCTACAAGATGGGGTACCATGTAGCATGCTACTTGTTGACAAGATCAAAGAAAAGAAAGGGCCAATGCTATATTATAATTTCAGAGAGTAGCATTAGAATCAGAAGTGCATCAACAAAAGTTAAGAGTAAAATATAACATTTGGAAGTAAATTTTGGTTCCAAAAAAAAAAGAAAAAGCAGGACTAAAATATAATATTTGGAATTCAGCTTTAATAAAAAATTAAAGTGACTGGGAGGTAGTAGTCACTATTAAAGGTAAACAAATACCAAAGATTGAGTAATTCTGGTACCTAGGATCAATCTCATATAAGGATGTAGATTTAGTGTTTGTGTGAAAAAAAAAAAAAAGAATTAAGATAAGGTGGAGAATAGGAATGTTGCACTTGTTTGTGAGACTTTTAATTTTATAGAAGTAAATTCCAATTGTTATTTTTGGCATAAAGTTCCCAGTGCACAAGGTTCCCCAATTGGCAAGGGTCAGGGGAGGTCATCTGCCTCCTCTTTTTTTATTTTGCAAAGAGCCCACAGAGTATTGAGCATTTAAGAAATAATAAGTTAGTAGAATAGAGATGGCTAATATGGGGATGTTATGATGCATGTGTAGTAAAGTAATGGATAAAATTAAGTGTGTGAAGTTGGGGGGATGGTACCAATCAGAGATAATCAGTTTATATGGTTTGGCATGTAAAACAAAGATCAATATTTCTGAGGTCTAGAAAGTGGCACTATCTGTATGAAGGCTAGTGCTAGGGGATGAAGAATGACTCCATGTAATTTAAAATGAAATACTGATCCTCAACAGAGTAAAATGGGGAAAAAGCATCGATGCCAACTAGGTAGGAAAAATGCTTAGGTAAGTTGCTTTGAGTGCAGTTGAAGATGTCAAGTTTGTAAATTGAATCAGTGATGCTGAATAAACAATCTATTGCTACTTGAAAGGGGCAAATGCTGTTCAAACATTTTATGCTAACCACAAATACTATCCCTATTTTCCTTCATCCTTTTTTGCAATTCTTTGGGTGGGATCCATGTCGCTTATGTGAGTTGCTTTGGTGCAGTTGAAGACATCAATTTTGTATATTGAACCAACAATATTGAATAAACAATCTATTGGTGAGGGTTATTGAAACTTGTTACTTGAAGGGACAAAGGTTGTTCAAACTTTTTATGTTAACTATAAATAGTATCCCTATTTTCCTTCATAACTTTTGTAATTTTTTTGGTGCTTTTTACTAACCATATGTAAAAATTTCATTTTTATTCAACTGCTTGATTTTAGTTGTAATCTTTAAATGGAGTTTGCTCATTGGTGCAGGTCTGTAATTGAAGTTCGTAATGGATTGACATTCCTAGACTTAATTGTTATCCAGATTGAGGTCCTTAATGATTCATTATCTAAATCTGTTTATGTTTCTAGTTAAGGCTTTCACATTCTATATTTGTTAAATTGATTCTCCCCTCCTGGCCATACAGTCCTTGAACACCAAGTACGGATGCAATGTTCCCCTGCTACTGATGAACTCATTTAACACTCATGATGATACACAAAAGGTAGATAGAGATTTCTTTACTTTTTTTGTTAAATTTTTTAAACTACTTATTTGGTTTAGCAGAATACCGATCACCTGCAGTTTTTGGTGTAGATTATTGAAAAATATGCTTCATCAAATATTAAGATCCATACATTTAACCAGGTTTGCAAACCCTATATAAAGTGTGATTAGTTTCCATTTTTGGTATTTCCTATAATTCTATAATTTTGAATCTTGTCTTCTTTCTGTCAATTTTTACAGAGTCAGTATCCTCGTTTGGTTGTTGAAGATTTTGTGCCATTGCCATGCAAAGGAAATAGTGGCAAGGATGGATGGTAATGTATCACTTATCCCTTGGTTGTTTTGAACTTTGACTGATGCATTATAATTTTGTTAGTATTTCTTAATTTTACCTTGCAAATGCATGTTAATTGAAGGTATCCTCCCGGCCATGGTGATGTGTTCTCATCATTGAAGAACAGTGGCAAGCTTGATGAATTATTGTCACAGGTTTTTTTTTTCTTTGCTCTCAACTTAAGTTTTACTATACCTTTTGAAAGGACCTTTCAAGTATTTCAGTTCACAAGATTTCTTCAATTTATGATTTATTTATCCATCCTTTTTTTTCATCCTCACAGGGAAAGGAATATGTTTTTGCTGCCAACTCAGATAACTTGGGTGCTATTGTTGATCTCAGTATCCTAATTATGATTCTCTTTGACATTTAGTTTTTACCTCCAGCATCCTTAGTTGCTGTTTATATAAGTTTTCAGTGGAAAAATGAGCTTCTTAACCCAGTATTGCAGAAATCTTAAGTCATTTGATCCAGAACAAGAATGAGTACTGTATGGAGGTACTTAATTGTGTTTTCTGTAAATGATACTTCATCTTCCTGGAAATTTTTTTCTATAGGTTCAGGGTTTTGCAGGTGACACCCAAAACGTTGGCTGATGTGAAAGGTGGTACCCTGATTTCCTATGAAGGGAAAGTTCAGGTAAATTACTTGTTACTGATTGTTCATGCCCTCTCTATTACTATGTTTCTGGAAATATGTGGACTTGTAGAGGACTCTTGTATACGTTTAATAAACATCATTGATATTGTTGAGACTAGCTTAATCTTGAAATTAGATCCGTTTAATTGAATTGCCAGATGCTAAACTGCTAATCTTTTCCTGTCTCACTCAAATGTTGGAGATTTGACTGCTGCATTTCTTTCTTCTTAAATTATTGTATAAAGCTATTTAGGTTGTTTAAATTGTAAATATTTTTTTGCAATTTAGATGCGTTTCCCCAAATAACATTGTCATTTCATCTGGACTCCATATGCTTCCAAATGTATGTGCAATTAAGGTAGATCTTCCTGCTCACCTATAATAGGACTTCAAATCTTAATAGCAACATAACCATCACTTGTTTGTATATCTGGTGATTTCCAAGCTCACCTTTCATAAGAGTACTTTTGGTAGGAGAAATATCACAGCCCATATGTTTAATTTGGCTTTTTCTCGAACTCCAACTGGTAATTCAAACATGTGGGTAGTATTACATGGCCAAGTTAATGCAAAAAGTATACAATAAGTGTGGCTTCCTCCCTAATCCCCTTCAAGTTGCTGTTGTGGACAAGTTACAGTGCCTGTCTGGAAGTGTTAAGGTTTAAGGAGTCCCTTCTGAGCTTTGTACTCATTGCACAAGTAGCCATGGGTCACGGTGTCAGCTTGAGGGGTGGTGCTAGAGGATGGTTTCGACTGTTACTGTTCCTTGAGGTTTCCTTAAAAGAAAGGGGCCTGTCTCATCTCCATGAAAATGATGGCCAACAGTGCTTTCTGTGAGCCTAAAATGGTTCCACAAATGAAACGCTGGCTAAATCTGAACTTCTGCGGGCTGAGTTGTGTTCTGATGTCCATCATGGTTGACTTCCACCTTTGCTGAGGAAAAGCAGAAACTAAATGCCCTTTTTTCCCTGAATTCTTGGAACCAGTTCCAGATGGATCTAACAATTGTCTCTCCCTTTTGCATCTGCTCATTAAGCTCCTCTTTTTGTTGTCACTGCTATCATCATTGCAAACTTTCAGTGCCACTGCATGTTTTACCTTCTTGATCAAGGAACTCATATTGTCACTATCATGCAACTTATTATCTTTTTTAAACAACTTTTCAGCATATGAAAAGCTGCTTGGTGTTGGTGAATCTGTATGGTGGTTGCTTATTCATGCACATTGCTTATTTTCTTCTAGTTTGAAAATTCTCAGATTGTTGAATGCCATGTTGACTTGTTGCAACCAGTAAAATTTTGAATCTCACTCTGGTTCTTTAGGTTATTTCTGTGCATTTAAGCTTCGATTTTGAGTACAAGTTTCTTACTGATGCTTTCCTTGCCTGTACTCATGCAGCTTCTGGAAATTGCCCAAGTTCCTGATCAACATGTGAGCTCTAGCTCCCTTTCCTCTTTTTTCTTCTGTTTTCAGTTCTTGCTCTGGTATAATAATGTTACACTTGCATCTGGATTTGATCTTTGAATGAAGTGGCACTTTTGCTTTTGATTTACTTATGTCTTAAGCTTCAAAGACACAGAAGGTGAATCACACAGTATATGAATTTATTCTTCTTTGAAGTCCTAGACCCGTTCCCATCTTGGGGTTATGGAAAGAGGAATAGAAATTAAGAGGCAGAGAGGGCACTAACTGGAATAGCCTTGTTCCTGTAAAAAAGATTTACTTTCGTGCCATATTTTATCATAGTTTGAAATGCATGCCAGCTAGTCTTCAAGTTTGCAAATTTTTTTCTTCTGATTTTTGTAATTGATTTGTGCAGGTCAACGAGTTCAAGTCAATTGAGAAGTTCAAAATTTTCAATACCAACAACTTGTAAGTCATTAACTTTTTCATTTAAACAGGAAACAACAAAATACTAATAACGACATATTTACCAGGTGGGTCAACTTGAATGCAATTAAAAGACTAGTTGAAGCAAATGCACTGAAGATGGAGATCATTCCAAACCCCAAGGTACTTGTTCTTTATACTTGATGGTCACGTCTCTAACAGGTTGATTTTAGTGGGCTTGTTCAAGGAAATTAATTTGGTTCTTAGGAAGTTGATGGCGTCAAAGTTCTTCAGCTGGAAACAGCAGCTGGCGCGGCAATTAGGGTACATGCCATATGCGTTCAATAATTATTGATATATGCCAATACTGGATTTTGATGTTTCTAACATATCCTTTCTGCATGCAATTGGTATTTTGATGTTGAACCAGTTCTTTGAGCATGCAATTGGTATTAATGTCCCTCGATCTCGATTCCTTCCAGTTAAAGCAACTTCAGATTTGCTTCTTGTTCAGGTTAACCTCATCTGCAAAATTGAATTTTTAGGATTCTGCCCGCCCATTAATTTGAATGTTATCTAAGACTACTTTTTCATCTGCAGTCTGATCTCTACACCTTGAATGAGGGCTTTGTGATCCGAAACCAAGCTAGGGAAAATCCTGCAAATCCTGCAATCGAACTGGGACCTGAATTTAAGAAGGTAGCAATTTTATCGCATTGAACAGACATGGTGGATATCTGCAGCACTTGCACGATACTCTACTAATCACCAAATTGCTTTGCCAGGTTGCCAACTTCTTAGGTCATTTTAAGTCCATCCCAAGTATCATTGACCTTGACACCTTAAAGGCGACTGGTGATGTGTGGTTTGGTTCCGGTGTTACTCTCAAGGTATCATGTGAAGTCTTGTTCCATTTCTGCCACTCTTTTCTGGGGGCTCCTCCTGGTGAAACCTTGAAATGGCATTATATAACTATATAAATATATTTTCTTTCTAACATGCATTCGCTGCTAATGGCAGCATTCCGTTTCACTTGTGTTTCTTTCTATTTCTGTGAAGTTTTTTTTTTTAAAAAAAATTCCCTCATAACCCTTTTGCGTGTGTTGGTTTTATTTTTTCAAGGGAAAGATAACGATTGCTGCAAAGCCTGGAGAGAAGTTGGAAATCCCTGACGGAGCTGTAATTGAGAATAAGGTGATTTATTAATTTATGCCAGGACTTCTGGAAAAACAGTTTAGTTTGTGGGAAGAAATTTATTATCTTACACAGGTGTCTTTGTATCAATGCGCAGGAGATCAATGGTCCCGGGGATATCTGAAATTGTTTCACATTGTACAAGCCTTGAATTCTCTTGAAGGTTGAGTGGCGTATTATTTTTATTGCGGTGTAGGATTTAGTTATCGAAATAAATGCACAATTTTGTTTCCTCTCAATGATAATTAAAATGGCATTCCGTTCTCCACTTATCTCCTGATTTTATAATTGTCCATAAAAAGAAACAAAAGAGAGTGTTATTATCTGAAAATTAAAAAGATTTAGCTTATTGAATTATTTACAACTTCGTTTTTCTTTTATGAAAAGTAAACTATTCACTGAAAAACGTAGGAGTAAACTATTACCTTTATCGATTACTAGTTAGTGTTCAAACATACAAGGTACTGTTGCTAGCCTAATATGCTATTTTCATATTTTTCACGTAAATGAATGTCACTCTATTAAATAAAAGAGAGATTTTAAAATTGTGGGGCATTTAATATTTTGACTAAAAATTAAAACTGATCATTTTATTTAGTTTTTGTCAATTTGCAGAAATCATACAGTTTTGGCCCGCTTACAATTCTTGTCTGTTTTTTTTTTTTTTTTTTATCAAATTGGATCGTCTTGATGACTAATTTGATAGCCGAACAAGAATTATAGGTTAATTTTAATAACATAATCTTTTATCATTAAGCATAATTATTAATACCGTACCATATTATTTGGTATTCAAAAAACATTTTTTACAGTTATTTTACAGTTATGGAGCATTAGTGGATGATGTTCACTGGTTACTTAGAACTGCCCTGAGGGGAGGGGGGGAACCGTCAATACAGAAAATAACAATTTGATTTTGTTTTTTATTTTACAAAAAAAAATATTATTCTTTAAAAATAATTGTTTCTGATAGTTTTGTTCTTAATTATACCATTAAGATTAAATTTAATTCTATAAATAAAAATAAGTATTCTGAATCTTGAAATATTATTAAAATTTTTTGAGAAGTAAGATTCAAATAATTCTCTATAGTAAAATAAAACGTATCTCTTGAAATTAAACAATTTTTTATTTATATAACGTCATTTTGTATTAAAATTGTTATTATAGTTATGCATATTTTATGTCATATAATATTAATATATGTATGGTAATGTATTTAAAACGATATTTAGTACTGTTGAATACCAATACTATATCCAACTAATGATAAAATTAATACCTTGTCAATCACACTACTAACAATTTTCTATAGAATTAAATTTAAATTAATTATTTTGCCCTTGCACTAAAGATGAAAGAGAGTTTTTAAAACACATGGTAATATGATTTTTGCAAATAAGCAATACTTTTTTGTTACTGGACACTTTAGTTTTCTTCACTTTATTTTTCAAAAAACCCTTTTCTTTTAAATTCATGCATGAAAAATAAAATTTTAATGTAACAAAACTTAAGTTTATGTATCTAGTTATGAATCTCGCTCGTGGGAGAAGCGAGTTTTACATGACTAACTAGTATTAATGTATCGTGAATATAATGTTAACCTAAAAAATATTGTAATATTTTTATAAATAATTTAAAAGCTGTAATATTTAAATAATTCAAATGCTACTCAGTAGATTGGAATTTAAATGGTTTTCATGAAAAGAAAAAAAAAAATAACGCACGTATTAACAACGAAGAAAGAAGCGAAAGCATGCTTCACAACCAAAGATGCAGACATTATACAACAATCATAAAGATTTATGGTAATATGGAAATTTATCATCTAAAATCAAAAAGAAATTTGCATTGTTTTCCCCTTTAGACGAAAGACTAATTACTTGTATATTTTTCAAAAGCATAATATTATAATATTCCTGAGTAACACCAAGAAGATAGGGGATTCGTTGAACTTGAAACATCACCCCCAATTGGAGTCACTTCTCCAATATCACGTCCTTAGCATTACGGCTACTGTTCCTCCGATGCTCTTCAGAAGTGGGAAATATTATGGCAGTTGCATGCATCAAATTGAAGCAGGCATGAAGCAAAATGATTGCAGGAAAATAAGCAAAAATTAACCATAAAATGTATTTGCAAACATTTGGTTCATATAAAAGCGCAAGAAGGAAAGGTTAATCTGTCTAAAAACCCAAGGTTGCTTGTTTTGGCTGTATTTCGAATAAGGAGCAGCAAATTATATAATAAAGCAGTCCTACCAAAATATATGTAAATATAGCCTAATAAAAGACAGCTGGCTATGTAACTCCAGTAGGTCTACACATCGGAGCAATTGAGGGCAGCCTTCATTTTCTGGATGGTAGAGGTGACAAGGGAAGTTACCGTATCCACAGACTCCAAACTCACCTGGTCTTGGTCACAAACCAGAATCTGGAAAGCCACTGTAAGAATTGAACCACTGGACCTTGGGATGCTTGAGCTTGTTGAAGTTCCCATGCTTCCTTGATCGGGACGGCCATCACCAGAGATAACAAAGCCTGATGGAAGAATTGGTATGCTTGCAGAGTCCTCCCCATGCATGGCTGACTTGATTGCTGATAAGTCAATGGGGGCATGGGCTACAAGCGATCCCAAAGGGTCTATGCTGCTCTCCTGAAGCATCAGCATGCTGTTCTCGGTGGGAAAGAACGGCTGGTTTCCATTACAAAATAAATAGATGAGTAAAAATAAACTTATGTTAACTCTTAAAAGCCCTTGATAACAACACACTATATAACCCTAAACCCAAACAAAAGCACAAGTGGTACAAAGAATGATGTGGTCCAGACCCATCACTACAAGAGAAGAAAAATATCATCAGATTAATTATATTAAAAAACAATATACGATGATGGGGAAACAGCTTTTTTGTCACAATGAACCAGTCTACTGCTTCCTGTTTAGATTGAACGGGCAGAGAGAAGCCAAATCATTATGACAAAAAACTTTCTGGCAGTCTATAAACTTTCTCCATTTCACCCAGTCGCCTCACAAGTGCATCTATTGGTCTTTTTCTCATTTGTTTAAACCATCTTAATCATGCAGTACATTTATGCCAATTACATTTTGTCAGCTTAATCTAACATTGATACAAAAAAATTTCTTATGCTGTGCAGTAACAGTTACCCCAGAAACTTTTTGCTTTTTCCATGAACATCCACCAGAAATCAGACAAAGAGCTACTTCAACTTATTACTGAAGCAACCAGTAAAATTTTATAACATGACAATGGATTAATGGTTTCATAGCACGTGACTCAAAGATTATTTTATTTTCCTTTTCTTTTCCCTACCTATTTACTAGGCAGCTTAAATTTTAGGAATTCCGGGATTGACTCCTCCACCCCATACAACAATGCAGAGTAGAAAAGCAATTACCTGGATAATAGATATACAATTTCCTGGATTAGTTCCACAAGGGACATGCACAATCTCTTGCACTGGTTTTCCATCTGAGACCACGTCCCACTGTCATACCAAAAGAAGAAACGAAAGTAAGTCCCAATTATGAGACAGTCAAAATATAATGAAAAAGACTTGTTTGCATAATGAAAAAACATAACATAATGAAAAATACTTAGTATGAACCTGAATTCGTGTTTTCACATTTCCAAAAAAATTAAACAGGATCTCGCATGATAGAGGGAGCCACAGAGACGAAGCAGCACTGACAATCATTCCACCAGGTTGGTCTGGTTCATTGCTATGGCGAACTGAGACGTGAACTCCATTGCCCAAATGAGGAAATTCTAGTTTACCTGACATGCTCAACATTCCCCAAAAATTCTTGACCATTCTGTGGGAAAGATCCATTATGCTTCTCCTTCCTTCAGGCATATCAATCACTGTGTAAAAAACAATAGTCAACCAAGAGATCTACGTAAGTAATAGCAAGGGTAAGGAATGAGTTATAAGCTGTCACTACGAAAATTGGTAACACACAAGTACCCCCTGCAAGTTCATGACTAAGTGAGCTTGTCCCTGTTGAGCATGCCAATCTCTCAGACATCCTCTGAAGAGTAAAAATCCATCGTTGAGCTCCAAATGCTGATCCCCCACATATTAAATCTCTATACAGGTAATGAGTTTGAGATTGATCATCCACTTCTACATGTTCCACCCACGTCACCTATCAAATTAAGAGGATAATAGATCAAGATCTAACTTAATCTAATATAAAAGGAACTGTTTCATAGTATGATAACTATAGTAGTTATCACGTCAAGGGCACTAAGCACGTCCATCTCGTGTTAAGCAATGGCAAAAGTTTTACAAAAAGGATTTGAAGAAGTTGCTTTTGATGCACAGGCAATAATTATACAACTGATTATTAAGCACTCACTTCACAGCATCCATTGGACTTATCTTCAATCATGCAACCAGAAGGAAGCTTCCATGATTGGGGAGGAGATGTACGAGGGTCCTCTCTGAAGAAATCACATGAAATATCAACCATAACCCACATGCATGGCTCTACTTCTTGACAATATCGGAGGAAGTAGAACTCTCGAGGTACCACAAGAGGCGACAAGATATGCATTTGTTCATACATCTGCATTCATGTGTCCTTTTTCAAACTCCTTATATTTGTCCCAAACAAGTTATACATGGAAAAAGAAGTAAACAAGGGTTTTTAGTGTCAAACCTACCAGCTGCAAAACACCACCTTGATCTCCAAGAATTCTGGTATCAAGTACTTCAATTGTCCTTGCTTTTGTAACTATCGTAGGGAAAATATCCACCCATTTATTCTGCAGAAACAAAGCAATTAGGCACACAAATTCATTTCTAGTACAGAAAATTATACATTTAAAGCATGTGATATAAGAGAGCAGAGTTATCAGGGTGAACCGCATCCAGAAACATGTCAAGCAAGTGTCTTCCACTCATTGGCACCACACCCGAATCTTTCGATGACTCTATCCAGGCTGTAGAACTTTTAAATTGATTAGACCTAGGAAAAAGCTTGTCATAGCTGTCACGATGAAGTACATATCTCCCATCCATTGGGGACTTGATCCACAAGGGTTCATTAACTCGCAAAAGCCTGAGCAATTCATCCATAGCACTAATTGCAGTCTCAATCATGAGTGATTTTTCCCAATCAAGGCTTGCATTTAATGGGTATTGCATGGTAGAATTTGATTTTCCAATACCAAGGTTTAGAGAAAGACTTCCCTGTATCCCTTGAACTGCAAATCCTTCAGCCTGAAAGTTTAACGAGTGTGATAATGAAGGAATTTGCACAGCAGACTTCCCTAGGTAATTGGCAACAAGTTGGGATACTCTCTCGTACTGCAAATCACACCATGGTAAAGATCAAATCAAGTAAAATGTGAACAAGGAAAATTAAACATTCCAAATGTCAACAAGGAATACTACTAGCCTCTTGTTTTAACTGGGAATTTTCTATCTTTAGCTTCTGAAGATTAAGCTGTCTTTCTTCTTCCCCAAAGGGGGGACCCCGACAAGTTGGGCACAGCACATTTCTGAGAGCCTCACCAATTGCAAGGTTCTCACAATGGATTTTCTCGTTCTCCACTCTCAGACTGCTGTTATCAGCTCTCTCATTCTGAGCCTGGAAAGTACAAAGTAAAAGATGAATCAACTTCTGAAGCAAATTTCACTTTGAAACAGCAATTAAACCGGCAAAAAAGAAGTCCAGAGATAATAACAGGAGAGCACCTTTGTCTGAGTCCTCTTGTTTTGGAACCAAAATTTTATCTGCTTAGGCTCAAGACCCAGTTCTCTACCCAGTTGACGCCGCTGGTTTTCATCGGGATGGGGACATTCCTTGAAGAACCTTCAATTCCGTTACCCAAAAAATCCATTACCATCAAGAAGGAACGAGAATACTAAAGGAACAAGTTTATTTGCTGAGTCGATGAACCAGGTCATATAACAAGGAAATCAATGCTAAAAGGCAGCAAGAATGTAACTCAGGCAAAACTGGCAAACAAATTCATAATCCTTGAATGTCCTACCAAAGATCCATTTGAGATCATTTATTTTTAATTTTAAATGAAAAGCAAATTGGAGGCATTACTTACACATAAAACTTTAAGGCCTTGCCCTTGCATTACTGATAGAAATATCTTTGATCCTTACCCATTGACAGAGCACATAAAAAAGAGGATGGGAGGAGATACAAATGTACCTTGAAGGTGAACCCTAACAAGAGACTTATACCATCTAGAACACATATCTAAAATCACTTCCTGCTTGAAAATACTAATAATAATAATAACAATAAAATGCATAAAAATAATTAGACTGATCATTATCAGAAAGAAAGCAAGCCCTAAATTTATGTCAATTTTCTTCTATAAACAAAAGGCCCCAAAACTGTGGTCAAGACCATTCTGTAATTCCAGAAAGAAAAGGTTGGGAACAACCATGGAGATGCCATAAAGCACATCAAGTTAAAAAAGAATGGAGGGTGGAGGGCTAGGGTTTAAAAATATTAACGAAGTCAGTCTTACATCTCCAATTGTTGTATCTGGTAAGAAGTGTGGCGGTGGTAGTGCTTCTTTCCTCTTTGAGAATTTGAGGCCTCTTGGTCATCACCAGAGCCATTACCATTGCCTCCATGACCAAAATCCATCATTTTCACTCAAGCAGAGAACAAGGGTTGTATCTCGTTTTCACATATGCTCGTGTATTATAATACACAGAACATGTATATAACATGATAGCTCATCTATGCCTAGGGATATTTGTAAATTTGTCCACTTTCCACAAAAGGAAAAAATGCATTTACAACTTTGAAACAGCTCACTAAGTAAGGAGAAAGTTGTAAATTGGTTCACTAAGTGTTTCTGGATTTTGAGCCTATACAAGGAAAGGCATTAGTATTCCATTTTTTTAGCCCGTTCATTGTAATTTGGTTCGCACTGTGAAAATATATCTAAACAATTTAAAACATGAACAAGATTAGTTAGGTTTTTAAAGTACATATTGTGTTAAAAGATTAAATTTGATCGCCTATCTCATATAAATTGGAGGCATTACTTACACATAAAACTTTAAGGCCTTGCCCTTGCATTATTGATAGAAATATCTTTGATCCTTACTCATTGACAGAGCACATAAAAAAGAGGATGGGAGGAGATACAAAATGTACCTTGAAGGTGAACCCTAACAAGCAACTTATACCATCTAGAACACGTATCTAAAATCACTTACTGCTTGAAAATACTAATAATAATAATAACAATAAAATGCATAAAAATAGTTAGACTGATCATTATCAGAAAGAAAGCAAGCCCTAAATTTATGTCAATTTTCTTCTATAAACGAAAGGCCCCAAAACTGTGGTCAAGACCATTCTGTAATTCCAGAAAGAAAAGGTTGGGAACAGCCATGGAGATGCCATAAAGCACATCAAGTTAAAAAAGAAGGGAGGGTGGAGGGCTAGGGTTTAAAAATATTAACGAAGTTAGTCTTACATCTCCAATTGCTGTATCTGGTAAGAAGTGTGGCGGTGGTAGTGCTTCTTTCCTCTTTGAGAATTTGAGGCCTCTTGGTCATCACCAGAGCCATTACCGTTGCCTCCATGACCAAAATCCATCATTTTCACTCGGGCAGAGAACAAGGATTGTATCTCGTTTTCACAGATGTCGTGTATTATAATACACAGAACATGTATATAGCATGATATCTCATCTATGCCTAGGGATATTTGTAAATTTGTCCACTTTCCACAAAAGGACAAAATGCATTTACAACTTTGAAACAGCTCACTAAGTGAGGAGAAAGTTGTAAATTGGTTCACTAAACGTTTCTGGATTTTGAACCTATACAAGGAAAGACATTAGTATTCCATTTTTTTTGCCCGTTCATTGTAATTTGGTTCGCACTATGAAAATTTATCTAAACAATTTAAAACATGAACAGGATTAGTCAGGTTTTTAAAGTACATTCTGTGTTAAGAGATTAAAATTGATCGCCTATCTCATATATGGATTTCCACTTCCCAAATGATTGGTAAACATTTGAGAACGAAATGGAGGTGTATCCATCCTTCTCAACTCATAGAAGGTGGTGGTTATGACCTTACGACTGAAACTGCCAGTAACATAGGCTTATGATGGATAACCTCAAGGTTAAAAGGGCAGTGGTCAATGTGGATGTGATTACAGTGGGAATGAAGCAAATATGTACTTACAATTTTCTTTTCTTTTTTTATGTAAATGTTTTTCAGTTGGGAACTTGGCAAATTCAATAGCTAATTGTAGTCAAACTCAGTCCAGTATTTGACATTGATTTTCTAGTGAGTACTGCATTAAGAGGTTAGGCACCATGGTCCATTTGTACTGGTCAATTTACAATGCTTTAGCTCCCAATAAGTTAAGAAACTTATTTTTGATAGACAGACCAACCTGTACAGCAATCCATTAATATTTTCTCCTATTCCTTATGTGCCGATATCCCACAGATTTGCTTCTTTATTCTGATTACCTTTATAAGCTAATATATTTAATTTAGCATCATTACTTCTGATGCCTTTTAATGACTGATTACATTCCAATGTATAGCATTTATTTTGACAATTCATGCATCATATTTTTGCATTCTAAAACTCTAATGGCTAGTCACAATAGGATATTCATAGGTCATTGACTTACCAAAATAATAATTGCATGAATTTGCAGAAGTTCTTCGAGATGCATGTTTAGGAGAGTTTGTCAACAACATTGAAATCCAAAGGCATCCATCTAGCAAAAAAAACAAGAAAGAAATCCAAAGTCATTCGATTGATGGCTTAGATGGCTCGGTCTCTGAGGGCAAAGTTCAAAGATTTGGCGTGTCATAATGAAGCCCCCCAACATGATTGGCATGACCTTATTAAGTGAAAAAAGAAAAGGTTGTGGCAATTTTATTTTGAATTCTCAAGGGTATACCATATGGACAGTGGACATAGACCTAATTACACTAGAGATTCTTGTACATGCATCCATGTTACATGAGCTTGTATTCCATCTTACATACTACATGCATATCGGATATGACAAGGACAATAATGGAATAGGATATGTGTCCAACACCTATTACCAAACTGAAAACCTGAATCATCTAATATTAACAATATTTGAAGAATAAGAAGCTCATGTTAGATACTAGACAAAAATTTTAAGACTCTTAACATGAAAAAGAGAGCGAAATTTTATATACCTCTAAGTTCTACTTAATTTCAAGTATGTTTCTAAAAAATAACATTTTTATTTTCAGATATTGTATTTAATTAGTCGTAATGCTGCCCTATATTTGTAGCCAACTGTTGGATACTGGGTTTTCAAACCCTAACTTCCCACAGGCCCAACCCTGCAAGTCTTCTAGAAGAAATCTCAAGGGACTAATTCTTTTGTTAAGCTTAAACATTCTTTAGTATTTGCATATCCTAAAGATTTTATTCCATTTGGTTCTTGTTTGATACGGCTTAACAGTGGAATATCCATTAGGGTTTACCAAGCACAGTTTAAACCCATCTTAACCCATTATGGTGTTATATGATTCCTTTAGCACAGAATGAGTTTTGGGCATAGTATTAGTCTTTCCTTAAACTGAGTTTCTGAAGCACATGGTCAACAGCGAACAGCTATCTGTCAACAAATCTTAGAACCCTGTCCACAGTTTGAAATACATCTCTTCGTTTCTCTACAATTTCACATATTTGGTCAACATTGTGCAGCGGTTGTCAACAGTTTAAGGAGACCAAACCGTAGACAGTCAAAATGGTTTACTCTCAGCTCTTGCTGCATATCACAAAATCTCTTGACAGTTTGGGGTCAACCTGTCAACCTTTTCTTCTCAAACTACAACAACTGAGACTAAACCTTCTACTTTCATAGTTTCCAGCCAGTTCTCCTTCCCTTCAATTTAGAGAGTAAGCACTGGTAATCCCTCATCCTTGCAGCCAACCTTTTAACTCGGGGGAACCCCTATATGCAATCACTTGTCTTTCCAACACTGCATAATAACATTATAACAGTAAATCAACCTTTCCACATGAATATCAGTACAACCAAGGATTTCAAACTATACAGAACTTAAGGGTTTATAAACAGTTCCAATTGTTTTCCAACCTCACAACCAGAGGCATGTTCAAAAATACTACCCAAGTGCATGCAAAAGAGCATAATACATGAGGAGAGTAACAAAAACCAATCCAACAGAGTATCCTCAAATCTTCACACACAACAACCACCAGCCAGGTCATGCTATGTGATCCAAACAATTACATGAGCTGCAAATCTCAATAAGGACAACCATTCAAATGCCACATGCACATGCTACACTCAACTATACACAGATACATAATGTAATAATACTCTGCCACGCACGTATACAATCAATGACCAGCCTGGGTTTCATAAGCACCTCATCTGCCACCTCTCAGTCCATCCAGCTATTTGTTGCAAACAGTGCACAATCATCAATCCACCTCCCAGTCCATCTGGAGGATAATTGGAATCATGTATCATTTGCAAAAACAATATTGTACAAGTGCTCTACATGTGGTCGTGTTGTGCGTTATATTATAACAAAGACAAGGAAATCTTTACCTTAAGCAAGCTTGGTTAGTTTTATTACGGCCCCTTTAGTGTCCAGATTAAATAGTGATGGGATTAACTTAAGGATGGGATAAAATAATGATGGGAGTAAATAATTACTGTCCCTTGTTTGGTAAAGGAGGTATTACAGGAAATTATATTTATTCCATGTTCAGTATGTCAAATTGTGAATGATGTATTACTAGTTAGTAATTGTCAAATGACTAATTTGCCCATTAACCAACACAAACTAATCTGATTTTACTTCACTCTCAGATTTTGGAATAAGATAATAACAGATCCGGAAAACCCCAAAATTGGCAATAATCACTCACCAACACAAGTTATTCTGATTTTACTGCACTCTTAAATTCTGGAAGAAGATCAAATCAGATCTGCACACCCCCAAATCTGCACAAAAAGACTTGCCACCACAAATTATTATTTTTTTATTTATAAATAGTGAAGGATTTATTATTAATGGAACTCCAATTCAGCAGGACCACAAAAAATCCACCTTTGAACTTATTTATCCTCACAAATACTCCAATACAATAAACAACCCAAGCATCTTGGAGAGAGACATTGTCCAAAACAAAACCAACACAAAACCATCCACAGTGAAGCTTAACCAAAACATAACCACCAGGAAAAAAATCAGCAGATCCAAAACTGAAAACATCAGGAAAAATCTGCTGATGAGTTTTGGCCTGTGCAAGTCGTCTTCAACCTCTACGATGCAATTTGTAGAACTCCAGCAACCTTGTTAGGATCCAAAATCAGACCTTGCATCCGCCGTCAAGGTTGAAGATGACTTTTCCAGCAGAGGAGAGATATAAGTTGCTGAGTCGCTCACAGAGGCATGAAGGGCAGATCACAATGAAGAGAGAGAGTGTGTAGATGGTATTATATTGCAGGGGTAAAATGTCCAACTGGATCAGAAAATTAATCCCACCAAAGTGGGATTATTTGACACCTGGTTAGGAGGTGAGATAGATTTATCCCATCTCAGTGTGATTATTTAATACTCAGCTTAATTTATCCCAATTTTTTTTCAGATATTGAATGTGGTATTACCTTGTCAAGTGATAATACCACTCCCCAATATGCAAACCAAAACAAACTGTTAGGGTATATCTCAAAATCTCCCTTTCCTCTCCTTTCTCTTTGATCTTTTATTTCTTGCTTGTCTTGTAGTGGAGTGCAGCAACTATCACTTCAATTCACACTAGTATTAGGAGATCCAGCTACACACCTGTCTTATCAGAGAGAGATCCCAACTTCACAGAGTCTGAATCCTGGAGCAATCCTCAGTATAAGAGCTTCTAGCAAATGTAACTCCGCTCCTGTGGGCTCTGCATATACAAAAGACTTGAAACCAACAAACTTTCTCTAGCTAGCCAATTCACTTGCTAAAAACAAGCCATCAAGATGGCTTCTGGAAACCTTTTTAACCCAAATCCTCAAGCTACTAGCACAATGGTTCTTCTAAAAGAATTGGTAGAGAAATATCAAACAGTCACATATTTGCTTATTCACACATACGCGCACACACACATATATAAACATATGTGCATATATACATGGCTCATTTTGGTGCAACTTGGTCAGCTAAGCTAATAGATCATGGACCCCTGGATCAAGCCACTTGAAGTATGAGATTTGGCCACATTATCAACTCACCCATCTAAGCTCAAAATCAACCAGTCAACCAAAACTATTGAAAGTTTCAGCAAAATTGTTGGCCGTTTCACCAAATCTGTCAACACTTCCCCCCAACTAATCAAACGTTTTCAAGCTACATTCAATAGTTTGGACCAGTTTACATCCAATGAGCTCTGTTTTACCTTTCCAAGGGCTATTCTAACCATGTTACCCCTTAATGTCCAAAAACTTGCACTTCAAGCCAAAATGGTTATTCCATATAATCCTGGACATCTCAAAATAGTGGGTATTACATATGTCAACATCCTAAAATTAACAGTACAAGAATTTCCAATGTATAAGACACTAGCACCCAATAGTCATACCTCAGTCCATGTAACATAAACACACATATATATATTATATATCCTAGACCAAAATTTGGAGTATTGGATATTAAAAAAAGGGGGACTTATTTTTGTATGCAACTTTATCCTTGCTTCACAAAGAGGCCTGTGTTCACAACTCAAACATGTGAACTTCCAATCACAAAGGAGCATAAAAAATATCACAGAAAGAAAAGGACAAAGGCTATAAACACCAACCTAAGAAGTGATAGAAATAGCTAGTAATGCATTCAAAAAGTCATGACACAGAAGAGGACACTAGAATCATCTAATGGTAGAATTAAATGTGAGTAGTGTTATCATGTGTGAATGCCACGAAATGGATCCTTTTAGTTTTTGAGCCCCAATAGCCAACCCAACCATCATCTTGTTTTTCAAAATTCAAATATCAATCCCCAAGCATGAGACCTTGAAACTCAAGAAGTATTCAAAGTGTTAACTAAATGATCATTACCATTGCACATTTTCTCGAGCTGATTGGCACGTGAAAAGAAAGAGGGTCTGGTAGTTAATTACACTCATTATCACCAACACAACCCCCCCCCCCCCACACACACACACGCACAAAAAAAAAATAAAGTAAAATAAATTAAGAGGTAAATAATAGAGGTTTAATCAAAATTTTAAGTGTAATTTGTTATAATTAAAATATCAATATCCTGAAGAAAAATTTTGGTAGAATTGCAGATCTGCAAAGTGTAACTAACTCTAAATAAAATATAAATTTGATTTCCTATTCCTCTTTGGTCTTATTGTATTTAAGCAACATTTGGTGTGGGTTACCTAGTGAAGTCCAGGGATGACAATATACTTGAAATGGCAAGACTTAAGAGATTAAACTGCATTGCGATCAGATGGGATTTGGTTGCTTAGAAATCAAGTGATATAGCTATTATATCAACAAGACGAAGACTTCATTTAACAAGTGAGTTTTTTTATAGAGACAAGAAATGGAGTTATTACACTAGTAATGTTAGATTACAATTGGATTACATCACGAATCTGCATGAGTCCTTACCTCTTTGCTCTTGTGATGGATGAACTCACAAGCTCATCCAACAAGAAGTGCCTTAAAGTATATTATTTGTAGACGATCTTGTCATGATAGATGAGACAAAAGAAGGCATGAATAATAAACTTATGGAGAAACACCTTGTAAGTCCAAAGGTTTTAAATTAAGTAGGCTGAAATAGAAGTGCAAGTTCAGTAAAAACAGAAGTGTGGATGATGATATTATGAAACATGGAGATCAAGTTATCCCAAAAAAATGCTAATTTTATTATCTTGGATTAATGGTTCAAAAAGAAAAGAAGATTGTGGAAGATGTTATAAGATCAAGGTAGGATGGTTAAAATGAAGAAGTGCATCTAGCATTTTATGTGATCATTAAATCTTGTTAAACTAAAAGGGAAGTTCTATCAGATGACCATAAGACAAAATAAGAAACAAGAGCACACGTAAGGGAGTCATGGTTAAGATAGTTTAGACATGTGAGAGAAGACTAATAAAAGCACATATGAGACAAGTAGATGAAATGGAGAAAACTTGAAGCAAAAAAGGGAGGAAGACTATAGAAAACTCGATGGAAAATCTTAGACATGACATAGGATATACTGGCTTTACAGAGAACATTACCATAGATAGAGATGAATGGAGGTCTAGAATTCATGTAGTCAATCCCATTTAGTGGGATTAATGCTTGTGATTGTTGTTGTTGTCCACTAGTAACATTAGACCAAATGGTAACAAAGCTTTTACTAAAATTAGGTGCAAATGTTTATGGCTAGTGAACTTAAAGCACTTGAATTTAAATCTCACCTACCAAAGAAGTTGAGGCCTTTCTTAAAGCGAAGATTATAACCTTGTCTTGTAAAAGGAGAGAGTCTGCATGTGCTGAAGTGAGCCCCTAGGCATTATAAAGATTGTGAGGGAACAATACCCTCAAGCTACATTGAATCCCAAAGATAGAGTTACTTGATACCTTGCACATTAGGAGGCTCCCATGATATTCAAGAAGCATTTATGCACCTCTTAGTTGGATGAGATTATTCTGCTACTCTATTTTCTAACATAATCAATTTGCTGCTCAAGAACTAGCTCCCAAACCATTGAAATCTATTACTTCACTTCAAAAAAATGTGTTCTCATTAAATGAACCCAAACCATTATTGCTTGAATTCAAAGTATTTTGTTTAATGGACTGCACCTATTTTGGTATGACAAACTACGGATTAGCAATTAAGACTCTTCAAGTTTTCTTTTTCACTTTTTTTTTTTAAATCTTTGCGTCATGTTTCCACGTTAAATATGTTGATTTGACAATATCAACTGTTGATTTTAGACAGAAAAACTCCTTTGTTATTTGGATTGGACAAATTTATACACAAATGGTAATTGCTCACATGGCGGCAGTTACACACAGAAAAAACTGTCACTTAGAAATAAATAAATGAATAATAAATAAAAAATTATCTCTATAGTGTGCCTAACTACCTAACTATCTCTATTTCTTATACACGGTTTTCTACACGCCCCCTCAAGCTGAGCTGTAAATATTAAGGAAGCTCAACTTTGATCTTTACATCTTTAAATTGAATCTTCGGTAGGTAGTCTTCGATAGATCCTTAGTATGTAGGGAATCCACCTTCAATTTTTCTTTTTATGAAGTGATTGTCTATTTAGATTACTTTGAACATGTCGAGGTATTGTCTATATTTTAGTTAGATGACTAAAATATTGGGTGTTTGAAAGGTGTCCTTGACAACGCCTCTGCCGTGTCTTTAGTATTAGAATACTTCTCCTTTGTGGCATCCCAGATTTCTTGTGTCGTCTTGCGGAGGATGAAATTTACTCCGATTTGATGTGTCTTTGGGGTCGGAATACTTCTCCTTTGTGGCATTCTCTTGTGCCATCATGTGGAGGATGAAATTTACTCCGACTTCATTAGTCATGGAATTGACAAGCCATGACATTACCATATTGGTTTCTGCCTTCCATGTCTTGCACTTCAAATCTATTGAATTCGATTTAGGGGCTTCACCATTAAGATAATCATCTTTTCCTCTTTCGTTTATGAACATCATAACCAAATGTTCATTAGAACTAGGAACAAGAAGTATTTGAGAGGAAGAAGAAGAGACTATTGTGGTGAAGGACGCCATTGGGACTATGGAGGAATTTTCTAATCAGAAATACTCTAATACCTTGTTGATTTTAGAGAGAAAAACTCCTCACTTTATTATTTGAATTGGACAAATTTATACACAAATGGTAACTGCTCATATGGTGGTAGTTACACACAGAAAAAACAGTCACTTAGAAAATAAATAAATGTACAATGAATGAAAAATTGTCCCTATAGTTTACCTAACTACCTAACTGTCTTTATTTCTTATACACGATTTTCTAAATCAACTATAAGATGGAACACAACTGTATCAATTATCTTCATTTAACACCATCTCATGCAACTTTACCTTATGAAGATAGTGTTGGAACTTTATCTCATCATTTTCTCGCTAGAGTGTTGCATCAAGAAGGACATCTAGTGTAAAATTCTACCACATTGCTCTTTTGTATAGATTTGTATTGTCAACGTGACTTTTAGAAATCAATTGACATTATGAATGTTGTGCCACTATCCTGAACTTTGTTAGCATAAGGTGCAATTAATGATCGTGATAATGATGACTACTTTTTAATCTCTAAAATGTAATTAAGGCTCTATTGTCTTGTTTTTTAATGTTAAAGATAATTAAGGCTCTAGTGCTTTGACTTTTATCCTCTCATATTAGCCTTCCATATTGAATCAATATTGTAACTATCAGTGTATCACCAACATCCACCGCTGCAATAATTGATAACAAGACATATTAGCCCCCCCTCCATCTCGGCTCATATTTCTATTGATGTTTATATATTATAAATGACTTAGGACATCTAAAAACAGAAAAATAAAATTGGTATATGAGCTAAGAACATGATAATGTACCCCTCCAATCTATTTAAATTTTCATTGCTTAATATTGATGAGCCATGAACAGGGATACCAAAATTCTGGAGTATTCTCCTACTTAAATGCATTCTACCACTTGTTCTAACAACAAGAAAAAACATTTTGGATGTTTAACATTCACACGCCTGTTTTTTCATTTCTTCTTTGCTATTCACTTCACCAAAAAGACCTAGACAATATATACGTTCAAAGGAGGATTGTTCTCAGATACCAACCAAAAAAATATATAGAAGGCATTGGCCCAAAATTTTACTTCTTCTCAACTCAACAACAACAACAACAACATATCCAGCCGTTATCCCACTATGTGGGGTTGGCTACATGAATTCTAGACTTCTATGTGGGTTACATCCCAACAGATAGTTTGTCTAGAATTCATATTTGGATCCGACTAGGTTTTACGCTGGCTGTCGGCTACCTAACGCAACCCTCCTCCTTTATCCGGGCTTGGGACCGGCAGTGGATAATATCCCCTGGCGGAGTAATGATGAAATGAAGTTTGAACACCATCTTCACATGGAGAAACTTCTTCTCAACTCAATGAAAACAAATTCCAAAGCTAGTAATTGCAGTAGTACAAAAGATAACTTCACGAAGGATAAACATAGTGAGAACAAATTCCAAAGTTAGTAACAATAGTAATACGAAAGATGACTTCAAGAATGATAATTTCAAGTAATAAAGAAAAGAATGAAGGAAAGAGGAAAACAAGGTATTATTAAAGCAGTAAGATATAAGCTCCATTCAACTACTGACAGCCAGTCATTAATGTAATTTAAAGCAAATATAGTCAAGGAATACTTATAAATAAGAAACAATGAAATTTAAAAGTTGCGTGCGCGTGCGTGTAATACACAGATTTTGTGATGCTTGACATGAGTTATTTTTTTTTTGGGGAGGTAAGTTTGTACCATTCAAGATCTAGTGGGGAGCAATTGAGACTCACAAGACTCAAACTGATGACCTCGAGCTCACCAACGCTACAGCCTAACATTAGGATTCTTGCTGCTGTGTTAGTGTTATTGGGTCATCAACAACATTTTTAGATTTCATTTGCCATTTAAATGCATACCATTTTGTCAGATCCTCAGATCTGACAGTGGTAATTTTGGTAACATTCAAGAGAAATTGGAAGTAGAGAGAAAATTGGCAAGAGAATCGAGAGACAGAAATTAGGAAAGAGGGAAAGATTCAGTCTTTAATTGTCTGAATGCCCTCACCGTCCCCTTACAACTAGCCTTTTATAGGCATACCTGTTTGTTCTTCAGTTATTGTAACTAAAGCTCAACAAACACAGCAACAGCCAAGGCATCTAACCGAATTACAACAGTATGATCTAACTGAATTACAACAGTATGCAGCCCAATTACAGTACTACCCCTCTAATATCCTAGGGTCATGACAAATCCCCCCTTCTTGAATAACTTCTTGTTCCCAAGAAGTATCAAAGCTGGTTACGGATCGGCGGATCAACCAATACCAGCCTTTACTGCCTTATTTATCCTCCTTTCTTCCTTTCTCCTCTGCGCTACTTCATGGGGCAGTCGAAGAGTAGCAGTGTTTGCAGCCGTTGCATGTTCTTCCTCCGTCTTAGTTCTGTCTTTTAACTCGACAGCCTGAATTGAGTGTAGCTGAGCCTTTGGAATCTCTTTTTTTAATAATTTCTGCCACACTTCTCCGGCCATCATCTTGCAGCCACCGGTTTCTTCTTGGAGAACAACCTTTTTTTCACCTTCTTCCTTTCCTTCTTCTAATCCTTCCATGTGCAGTAGCAGCCTCCAACATTGGTGGCCGGGACTGAATTTGTCCCCACATTTAAAGCATAACCCTAACTTCCTTCATTGTTCCATCGTAGATGATTTAGCTATATTAGAGTTAGGATAATCTTGAGAATTCCCTTGATTTCCTTCCACTTGTTGACTGAACGAAGGCTGAACTTCCATGGAGAACGTGTATTTCTTGACAATTGTTCTCAATGCAAGTTCCTAGAGCCTGCCTTTCTCTGCAGCCTGCTTGACAGTGGCTGATTGCATCATCTTCACTGTCAGCCTTAGTTCATCGTTCAAGCTGTTGATAAAACTGGACACAAAGTAGGGTTCAACCAGGGTTGGGTAAGAGAGAGTTAACAATGATTTCAGTTCTTCAAGTCTGATTAGATAAACATCCATTGCACCTTCCTATTTCAATTTGTTGAACTCCTCTACCACATATGTCATTGCTCTTTCACCGAAGTGAGCACAAAATTCTCTAGCAAATTCATGCCAACTCAATTCTGACCGTCCACTACTCCACCCTTGAAACCACGCATCCACCACGTCGTTAAGATACGTTTTGACTTTCGACCACACGGAAATAATGAAAAAACCTTTCACAACGCCAGATCCACCAACATGGCTTGCCCCCATCAAATGCCAGTATTTCTTTTCTCGGCATCAGGGTATTGGTTTGGCCCGTATATTCCCCTAAGTTGGAAGCTCCTGCTATGAATTTTAGTCGATCCTTTGTTTCCAGAGGATCCAAAGTACGACTGTGAATCCCTACTCCTTCCAAGGTCGGAGCTGTGACCGTTCTTGGGGGAAAATCTGCTGGCAAACTTGCATTGGGCAACCTCGAAAATAAACTCAGAACAATCCTCAACTGCTGCCCGAACTCGAAAAACTCCTCCCGGAGACTAGAAACATCCTCACAAACACCGGTAATCTCAGCCTTCACATTTTTCTCTACTGACATCAACATATCTTTGGTTGCCACGTTCTCGGCCCTGCCACGACTCACCTTTTCTTGTGTCTAGCGAAGCATGAGTTCCATCATTTTGAATCGACCCTCCAATTGCTCCTAAGTTTGGTGAAGGCTAATCTCCATTGTATCCAATCGAGTTTCCAATTGTTTCATTCTTGTTCCTTCCGACATGTCTCCACTGACTGCCACCTCCGGTTAACACGAATTGCCTTCTTGTTCGGCCTAGTTAATTTTCTTGATAGGTTTACCTGCCATCTTCGGAACCCAACATCAATGGAACTCTTGCACCAATCATGAACCCCGTGTCCATCCGCATCACCAACTTTGACGGAACTCTCGCACCAGTCGTCTGCTCCAATTGCAAACCTCCTGGTTGTCCGCTTCACCACCTTCACAGACTCCAGCACCAATTGCAAACGCTTGTCTATTCGCGTCGCCTCCCATGTGCTCGCCTACTGACCCACCTCTGTCTGGCTGCCAAGACCACCGGCTCTAATACCAATTGTCAGATTTGAGGATCTAACAATGGTAACTTCGGTAACATTCAAGAGAAATTGGAAGTAGAGAGAAAGTTGGGAAGAGAATCAAGAGAGAGAATGAGAGAGAAATTAGGAAAGAGGGAAAGATTCAGTCGTTAATTGTCTGAATGCCCCCATCGTCCCCTTACAACTATCCTTTTATAGGCATAGCTGGTTCTTCTTCAGTTATTGTAACTGAAGCTCAACAAACACAGCAACAGCCAAGGCATCTAACCGAATTACAACAATATGATCTAACCAAATTACAATAGTATGTAGCCCAATTACAGTATTATCCCTCTAATATCTTAGGGTCGTGACACATTTATCATCTAAAAATTATATGACCAAAGAACTGTAATTGATCCAATGAACCATTGAGCCACTATTAGTTGTTGCAACCACAGATCAAGCTGTGATAACTATGACAACAATAATGGCCAAATTGTGCTATGTTTGCAGCATGAGGTAGACCTAAGTAATTAATTTCTTGACACTTGCTTAAAAAGGTCCAAAATTACTTGATTACCACCCCATTTTGGTTTCTTAATGTCCAAAGCCTCTTTGCCCCAGCTCAGAGTTGGAACAAGTCTGGGCAAGAGTTCTCTTGAATAAAGATGATTAATCAGGTGGTAAGAGTTCTCTTCTCTACATGAGTATACATCTCACAGTTCTTGCTCTGTCCTCCTTTGGATGTGAAGTTCTTTCTAAGCCTTATAGTACCAGATATTGTTGTCACGCTAAACAAGGGATTTATCCTTTGATTTAAGGATCTTAAGTGGTTTCCAGAGAAATCTAGTCCTCTATATGTTGCTTTAATGTGTATATATATGCATTAATATCGGGTTTTTATGTACCTGTGTCTAAATGTTTTCTCGTTATTATTCTAATAAATAACATAGTTCATTTATACATTATTATCCCACGATTCTCATCCATGCAAAAACATTTTTATCAGCCGTCTACATGTAGCTGTGTAGTTTTAAGTGAGTTTACATGTAGGTTTATATGCAACAGAAGGCAGAGCAAACAACACAGTTCACTTTCTTTGACGCTATTGAGTATAGACCATTTACTGTATTTCTTTATTTATCAAACAAGAGGAGGTAATACAACAAAAGCCATTACTCGTTCCAACTAACCGGAGGCACCTGCATAAGAAATTTGTTTTACTTATTCGGGTGAGAAATAAACATTTTTCCACTCTACAGGGAAATTCAAAGCTAGAGGCACCGGATTAAATAACAAATAAACCTGAAAATTGAATTTGCAGGGCCGAAACAGCAAACAATCCTCCAGTTTCCAGAGTTAAGAGAAACTTCGTGTGACGACCCTGAACAAATAGCCTGCTACATATTCGCAACAAAAGTAAGCAGCATGAATAATTGCAACATATTTGCACAAATTGGCATAGATCTATACGCTCATAATTCTAGACGCACATGCACAGCAAAAGATACCGTTAATCCGGAGACTCGAGAAGCCCTATAAAACGTCAGTCGTGGAGATTTTTTACGATCAAAAGGCACCGAATCGATCAAAGCACAGCTCGGATAGTCAAATGTTAGAATCATATTGCCGTCAATATGAACTAGTTTCAGCCCTAATATAACTCTTTCTCTATATAGAGACGTTTCTTGCCTCGTCGCTGCTCTCGCATTTCGGGGGACAATGCCACTCAGACCGACTTCCCTGCTGCAACGAGACGAAATTTTAACGGCGAGCTTTCCCGGCAAGTTGGTAAGAGTAGTTAACGGTGAGGTTTCCCGGCGAAGAACGTAAAATGGGCTTTCATACTATGCTAGGCAGGCGTGAATTCTCAACTATGGTAGATTTGGTATTTTGGACAGGCGTGAATTATCAACTATGGTAGATTTGGTATTTTGGACCATATTATTGGTACTATACTTTGAATTACACATATGCATATAAATAATAAAAATATTTCTCGTATATCACTATCTCGTACCATCTTAAATGAGGGGTAGTTTAGTCATGCGTCTCACACTGTCTCGTTACTTCACCTTATCACTTTAAATGAGGAATATTTTTATTATTTTAAATATATTATGTAATACAAGAAATATATATTTCTTTTATAATATAATAGCGATATATAAAAAGTTTAAAATAATATCATTCATATAATTATTATAAAATTACAATTATCAAATATCAGTGCAAAATTGAATATATTAAAATTAAGATAAATTCCACTTAAATTGTACGTGATTTACTCACTTAGTCTAGTTTTGATTTTTGATTCTTTTTATTTACATTTAAAGTCACTATAATTTTCATATTTTTTATAATACCCCTTTCCCTTTGATTTTTCATATTTAAAAAAGTATGACAATTTTTCTTTTTTTTTTAAATCGAAAGTTGCTAAATTTTTTATAAAAGCACCATATTTTAAAAATTAGTTTAAGAAATACTACAACTTTTAAATTATTTATAAAAATCAGATAAAATTCTTCAACAAAAATCATATAGATGAAAGAGCGACAAGAAAGGCATTTTAATGACTCATTTGATTTCAATTTTATTCTTAATTTTTATTTTTTTAAAATTTGGTAAACAAAAGATAAAATTAATTATATTTTTTTAAAAAAATAAAAAATTAAAAATAAAATTACAGTCAAATGAACACTACAAATTTAATAAGCATTAAGAACAATAGAAGCAAAGTGTTGTAAGTTTTTAAAAATTAAAGAAAGTCCCTATCATCTTTAGAAATTCATAATATTTTCACTTTCTAACTCTATTAATTAAGCTAATAATTTTATAAATGACTTGTCAATTCTACATTTATTAATTAAATTAAGTTCTCCAATCAAAAAATTAAATTAATATCATATAAATAGCTCACTATTTCTCCGTTAAATCATCTAATATTCTCTTGTATAAAATAAAAAAGATAATTTATAAATAAATGGAAAATAATAAAGTTTCATATAAATTAATTTTTATATTGAAATGTTATTGATTACAAGTGGTTATTTAATTGTGAGAAATAATTTTTAATTTTACTTTTTTATAAAATCTATTATTTTTATTTTTTTATAAAAATTTTAGTTTAATTTTAGAAAATCACGTTTTTCAAATATTCAATTTTCATTTAGATGTAAATAAATGTTCTAATTTTTTATTTTATAAAATAATTTTTAAAAAATTAGAGCAACTTTCCGCCACTGAAGATTTTCATATTCATACGGTCTAGCCACTGCGTCCGGCTGAGTCATCATGGTTAAACCCCCCACATCCTGTCAGGCCGGGGGTGAGGGGCACCCGGGGTGAGCGATTTCACCTTTTGGAACAAGATTTCTAAATTCATCAGTTATATATTTTTATTTTGTTTAATGACAAAAGTAAGTGACAAAATAAAATAAATAATATAATAACAATTGGCAAAAGAAGAAACCAAACGGCAGTTTAGTAAATTAGAACTCTGCGGACGGACATATAAATATAATCTTGTGATTCTATAGGGGTTGGGAAATTTGGAAAAATAGGAGTAAACTTTCCAAAAATAGGACACTTTAAAAATCTTTGTAAAAGTTGAATTTTTGAATGTGTATTTGACAAAAATACTCTTACTTTTTAGTAAATTATCTCCGTGTTCTTCCTTCTTTTTTTTTCAATAAATTTTTTCTTCTCTCTCTATTACTCTATATATATAAGGTTCATATCTATTTATTATTTTTTTTTCTTTTACCACTCTCTGTAACCTAAATAAATATGTATATATTGTTCATGTTCAATGATTCAGAATATATATATATATTATACATGTACTGTGTGTATTTGCGTTCATGGGAGATAAGAAGAGGCAGATGGCGGCCATGTATAGGAAAAAGAGAAAAGAGACTGTAGCGACGGCTATGGTGTCGCTGATTGCAGTCGTGATTGATATTTCACTGCTATTGTTTTATTTTCTTGTCGTGGCTATGGAAGATATCTATTAAAGATATCTGTTAAAATATAAAAAACTTATCAAAATATTTTATTTTTGTCTTAATGGTTAAGTCTAATTATGCATTGAAAAATTATCAAAATATTATTGTATATAAACCCTTCTCCTGTCTTCTTTCTTAGTAAAATAATCGAATTAAACATAATTAACTAAGATTGTTCTAAATAAATGGTGCCTTAATAACCAATCCATTCACAATTATTGTTTCAATCGATTCTCATTTACAAAATATTAGTTTTCAAACTAAATAAAAAATTCAAACTTTTGGAATATCCAAATTAAATTGAACTGAAAATAAAAATAATAAATAATTGAATCAAATTAATTAATGTTAATGCAATTCAAATTCAAAATTTTAATATTTTAATAGATATATTTAACAGATTTCAATTAACTGATATCTGTTAAGGATATTGATTAACAGATATTGATTAATCGATGTCTGTTAAGGATATCGGTTAATAGACATCCTTAAAAGAGATCTTAACTGATATTCTGAACAGATATATTTATCAAATATCGGTTAATTAATAACCGTAACAGATATCTGTTAAAATATAAAAAAATTATCAAAATATTATTGTATATAAACTCTCTATCTTATTTCTTATCAAAATAATCAAATTGAACGTAATTAACTAAATTTACTCTAAGTAAATGGTACCTTAATAAGAAATCTATTCACAGTTATTGTTTTATTCGATTCTCATTTACAGAATATTAGTTTTCAAACCAAATGAAAAATTCAAACTTTTAGAATACCCAAATTAAATTGAGCTGGAGATAAAAAAAATTAATTAATATTAATTAAATTCAAACTCAAAATTTTGATATTTTAATAGATATTTGTTTAATAGATATCTTTAACCGATATTGATTAATCGATATCTGTTAAGTTAATCGATATTCTTAACAGATATTGATTAATAGATATTCTTAAAAGATACTTGTTTAACATATATCACTTAACTGATATCCTTAACAAATACATTTATCAGATATCGATTAATCGATATTCATAATAAATATTTGTTAAAATATTAAAAAATTATCAAAATATTATTATATATAAACCCTTTGTCTTATTTCTTATCAAAATAATCAAATTGAATGTAATTAGCCGAGTTTGTTTTAAGTAAATGGTACCTTAATAACCACTCTATTCACAGTTACTGTTTATTTCGATTCTCATTTACAGAATATTAGTGTTCAAACTAAATAAAAAATTCAAACTTTTAGAATACCCAGATTAAATTGAACCGAAGATAATAAAAATTGAATCAAATTAATTAATGTTAATTTAATTTAATTTAAATTTAAAATTTTAATATTTTAACAGATATATGTTAACTGTTGATCGATATTTGTAACATATATCGATATATGTTAATCGATATATTTGTTAAGGATGATATATTTTAAGAGATATATCAGTTAACGATGATATTTGTTAACTAATATATTAGAGATGCTGTGACCACTTATGCGTCGCTTTTCACATTTTTTTGTACATAGCTACCATCTGCCTCTTCTCCTTTCTTATCAACGCAAAAACATATAGTACATATATAATACACATATACACAATGGAGAAAGAAAGAGAGCGACCCATATCTCTTGACGTCAATCGTTAAACGTGAATAATATATACACATATATTTAAGTTACATAAATTAATAAAAGAAAAAAAATAATAGGTGAATATATATATGTACTTTATATATATAGAGTAATAGAGAGAGAAACAAAGACGTATTAAAAAAAAAAACATGGAGAAAATTAACTGAAAAGAAAAAATATTTTTATCTAATACATATTCAAAAGTTTTAATTTTGCAAAAATTTTGAAAGTGTCTTGTTTTTGCAAAGTTGTGTACCGAGAGTCCTATTTTTCCAAATTTCCCATAGGGGTTTAAGCTCTCTATCCGACTCACTGTTGGTGTGGGCCGTGTAGCAGTCGGGGAGAGTCGGGAACCGCAAATCTCTCTCTGATAAATCAATTTCGTTTAGAACTTATAGCGAGGAAATGGCGTTCGAGAAGATCAAGGTCGCCAACCCGATCGTCGAGATGGACGGTAGAATCCACATCCATCACCGTTTCTATTGTTTTATCTACAATACTTTTGTTTCCTGGTTCCGATTGTTCGGTCGATGTGGTTATTATGATCAGATATAAATTTGATATTCTAGTTGATCGCTGATGTCGATGCGTGAAATTAATCTGATTGCATTTTGTGTGCTTGATGTACTGTATTATCTGGCACTGGCAGTGGCAACGGTTTAAAGAAGTTGAAGCAATATTACAAAAACAGAAGAGGAATTATATTGAGCTAAGCATTTAGGATCTAATCAGTGTTTGAATTTTCTGTTTTCTTACTGCTGCCTATTCGTTTTGAGGTTTTCTGTTGATTTGTCGTCCTCGTCGTTAATCTAACCTGCTCTGCTTTCATGTTTGGATCTAGTATTTGCAGAGGAAAAAGAAAATAAACGAAAAAAGGGAGAAAAAAGTAAATGAATTTAAACTAAATTTGATTTATTCCCCTTTTGTTGATCCTTTACGATAACAATATCATCAACACCACTAAGTCTCAATGTGTCATGAATTATAGCTTGCTAATTATATCCATTCACGAGCATATATTCTACAAAGCCCTCCTAAAAAGTTATGCACTAAGTTTTCTTCTATCTCTTTTGCTATAAATTTCTTTTATTTCACGCACTTCTTGCATTTTTTAGTCTTCTTATGTTAGATCATCTTAATCTCATTTTGCAAATCTCCTCTTCAATACTCTCTAGCTTTATTATGGAATTTTTTTTTTCTCTAAATGAGCGGCCAATTAAGGAGAGATGGAATGTAAAGAATCATTTTGTACATTTTTTTCCTAAAAAGTAAATATATTAATTGTTTGTTCTTATAGATGTATTTGTTTGAAAGAAGTGAACCAAACCATAAAAAAATGAATAATGGTAAAGTAGCCGGATTGGATGATATGCCTATAGAAGGATGAAAATGCATGGGAGAAGAAAGTATTTTTTAGCTAATGAAAATTTTCAATGTGATCTTTAAATCGAAGAGGATACCTAACAAATAAAAAATGAATGCTCTAGTGTCGATTTATAAGAAAAGAGATTTTTAAAGTTATGAAACTAATAGAGGAATCAAATTCATGAGCCTTATCACGAAACTTATGGGGATGGTGATTGAACAAAATTTAAGAAGAAAAATCAAGGTGTTTGAAAATTAATTTGATAGGTCAACTATGCAAGTTATATATTTATTGAGGCGATTGATAAAAGATCTAGAGAAAACAATAATAATATATCAAGTCTTAATCCCACTATATGAGGACTAGACGACTACATGAATTATAACTTGCTTGTCATTTCTATCCATAGCCTTATCTTTTGCAAGGCCTTTATAATTCATATCGTACCTAAGAGTATCCCACAAAGTTTTTCTTGCTCTTCCTCTTATCTCTTTTTCTCAATACTTGTTCCATTCTATCAACTCTCATCATAGAAGCCTTTATTGGTCTTTTTTTCACATGATGAAATGATTCTAATTGTTTCTCACGCATCTTATCTTCAATAGGATCGACCTCGACCTTGTTACATCGTCATCTCCATTATACTCATATTTTTTACATTTGATGCTTTGCTATTCAATATTTTATGCCATACAACCAAGGTATTTAGGGGCAACAGACGACCTTAAGATGCTAGGACACTCTTATGGCCCGAGGCACTAGGGCCACCAAAAAAGAGCTTGGTTGAGCGAAGCAAGGTGCTAACTTGACAAGAAAATTAATAAAAAGATATATTTAATGTGAAAAACACAATTAGATAATGCATATAATAATAAAAAATCTAAAATACCCTCAAATACAAACAATCAAGCTTAAGTAATATAAGTTATTGTTATAATTGAGAACACTGACAGTCCAAGAAATCGCCCAAGGAACTAACAAATATGTCCACTCTTTCACTCTCTCACCGATTCAACATAGCAACATAAACAGAAATATAAAGAATTGACAAAAGACAAAGTATAGTAATCAAACCACATGAGTACACTGAGAATTGTCCTGGTTCGAATTGGTTTACACTAGTCCTAGATCCAGCCTTTCAAGAGAGCAATTCACTACGATCTTGATGAAGAACAGTACAATCAATTCACTCGCACACCCCCACAAGCCTCACTGAAACAATCGAGAACCCTCACTGCAGATTACAAAGATTTCTCTCAGCCTTTTCTCTAACAGTACAACTCTCAATACTCAATGAGAATGATCAATTTCCAGGGCTTCAACAAATTGCCTATCGCCTCTTATTTATAGACATGAGAGGCATTAGTTACAAGAGAGGGAACACTCAGAATACCCTCTCTACCCCTCACTTAAAAATACATGCAATTAGCCTTTTATTTCCTAATTTGCGACTGTCGAATATCAATCTAATAAAAAATCGAGTTCTTCTAAAATATCCAGCTACTCAATGCAAAACTTGAATAATAGTAATCTGCAATATCTTCAATATTATATAACAAACAAACAATGTTTCAACAAAGAAAACAAATAAGCAATATAATATATATATAACAAAACACACAAAAGCACAAGCAGGCAGCAACAACTCCTTTGCGCAACACCTATAGGCTATTTCAGCAATAGAAAAACATCAAAGCAAAGTGAGGGAACAACACTAGATCCATAGTATAATAGACTAAAAAGTTAGATTAGAGGGATGACCACCAGAGGGCGTTGTCATGACCCTAGGGTACAATGGTCATTAAGTATGCGGCAATTAGTGATTTGTATTTTTCTTGTATTTCTTTAGTTACATTTCTGTTTTAGATGAGAAGTTGTAATACTTTTAGTTACAAATGATAACTGAAAGCACTAACAATAAGAGTAGCTATATAAGCTAACCGAGAGGCTCTTTTGGAGGATATTAAGTAATAATTGATTGAATGCTTCTCTCTCTTCAGTTCTCTCCCAGATTTCTCTCTCACATCTTTGTGCTCCTCTCTCCCTTCCTCTCTATTCTACTTCTATTCTTGTTGTCTCCCTTCAATTCCTCTGTCTTTCTCTCCAGATTCTTCTCAATTTTCCATCTAAACCCTAGCCAAACTGATGCGGTCACTAACTGATCCTAAAACCAATTCAAGAGACAAGATGGAAGGTAGTTCGAGAGCGAGTCCAAACCAGCCCAAAAGCGGCCAGCCCGGCCCAAATCGACCAGTTAAGAACCAACCGAAACTTCATATCTTCATATTCTTTTAGGACTTTTACTTCTATTTTACTTCATATGTTTTAAGATTTTAATTCTACCTCATATTTGTTAGGGTTTTATTTCTATTAGGATTCTAGTTGGATTTTATTTACAATATTAGATGGATTAGCCTTTACATTATATGTACTTATTAGTTAGGGTTTGTAAACAGTTTTTTAATTCAACTTTCTACAATCCTATTCAGTTTTATCAGCAAACTAGATTTAGCTTTGCGCCTACTTGTGGGACACGTTTCGGTGTTGAAACTTGCTTCTTTCAAGGTTTCTTTCATGTGTTTTTTCTACACACGTGCTACACACTGTGTTGGGTGGTATCAGGGCTATTAATCAACCAATTAGATGGCCAATCTTGACGATAACAATAGCAACCAACCTCATGGCGGTAATCAAGGGTTGTTGACAGTTTGGAGAGCAATCGAAGAATAAGGGAAAATAACTTGTAATATGCAGCAACAATTGAAGCAGATCAACAACCAATTGGGTAATTTATTACACATTGATAAAAACCAAAACAGGAATAATGGTGTGAATCAAGCCAGTGACGTTAACCCGAGAAGACCACCCATTAATCCTGTCCCTGTTAATCCTAGAAGACCAATGATAGAGGATAGCGATAATGAAGATGATCTTGATCGTGTAATAGTTAACCTTGGTGGTAGAGGGGTTAAGAGGAATGCGTAGCAACACAACCATTGGGGAAACGATGAGTATAAACTAAAAGCTGATATTCCTATCTTTAGTGGAGATCTTGATATTGAGGGGTTTCTGGATTGGATCACTGAGGTTGACTGTTTTTTCGAATACATGGAAATCCCAAAAGAAAGACAAGTCAAGCTAGTGGCCTATCGATTGAAGGGAGGCGCATCTGTTTGGTGGGAACGATTGAGAAAGACTCGATTGAGGGAAGGACAACATCCAGTTCAAACATGGAGACGAAAGAAACAACTGTTATTTTTACCCCCGATTATGAACAATACATATTTGAAGCTTATCAAAGATATGCATAGGGAATGAAGAGTGTGAATGAGTATACCTCTGAGTTTCTAAGATTAACAGAGAGAAACCAATTGTCAGAAAGTGACAATCAACAAGCAACTTGTTATTTGAATGGGTTGAAGCCTACTATTCATAATAAAATTGGGGTTCAAATGGTTATGAGTGTGGCAGAAGCAAGGAACTTGGCTTTAAAACCTGAGTTAATGTTGAGTGAGAAAACCCGCAATGACAACTATTGCTGGTATAGTGGGAATGACCATAAACAAACAGATTTTGATAGAGGCAAGTCAGTTCAAGGAGTTCAACATTCCAATCCACCTAATGTAATCAACCCTAATAAGGCTACAATGGGAGGAAACACTTGAAGTACTACTTATAATCTTTCAAAATCCACTAATCCTCATGCAAAGTCTGTTCTTTTAAAGTGTTTCAAGTGCAATGAGGTTGGACATAGGTCCAGTGATTGTCCAAGGAGAAAGACTATTAATATTGTAGAAAAGGAGGAGGAAGATGTTGTTGAAGAGGAAATATATTGTGGGCCTGATGGGAAAGATGATGGAGAGTATGGGCATGAAGAGTATACATGTGTAGTAAGGAAGTTAATGTTGTCTCAAAAGAACAAAGATACTACTCAGCGGCATAAGTTCTTTCGCACGAGATGTATGGTAAAGGGGAAGATCTTTGAGCTAATCATTGATAGTGGAAGTCAGGAGAACATCATAGGAAGAGATGTGGTGGAGAAGTTGCAGCTAACTCTTGAGAAACATCCAAACCCTTACACGATTGGATGGATCAAAGAAGTTGGTGGCATACGTGTGGATGAACGCTGTAAGGTGCCTTTATCTATTGGTCAGTACTTTGACGAAATTTATTGTGATATTGTTGATATGGACGCTTGTCATATTTTATTTGGGAGGCCTTGGCAATTTGATGTGTATTGTTAAGATTAGGAGCACTTTTGTTTACTCAATTAATACTTTCTAATGCCAATTCTCTCACACTCCTCACCCGAAAACCAACCAACAACAGAAATATGAAAATTGTAATTGAAAACAGTAAAGAGTTTACGGAAAGAGACAACTAAACCACACAAGAGACAAGATATTTATCCTGGTTCAGATTGCAGTGAGCAATCCTACATCCAGCCTTGGTCCGAGAGCAATCCACTAGAAATCCAATGAAAGATCAGTATAAGAACTCCCTTTCACATGAGCACTTCAATCACTAGATTACAAAAGCTATCTAATCTAGACTTTCCTATCTTTTTTCCAACGCTCTTTTACAATAAATGAATGATCAATTTGAGTGACTGACTGCCTCACCCTAAGTCTTCTATTTATAGAGGTTAGAAGACTGTAATTACAAGGTCTTTTATTTTAGCCTACACAAAGACTAAACTAACCCTTATAATAAAACACCTAAGTTAGCCTCTCCCTAACTTAGAATTTCCAGTCGCTTCCATTCATTCGAGGGATCTTCTGATCTTTTAATCTTCTAGACATATTTCTCAATGCAAAACATTAACATGGATGCTAAGCACTCGGGTAGGAAAAACACATATCAGCTTGAGAAAGAGGGTGTGCATTATACATTGTTACTTATGGTGGAAAAGAACCAAACCAAAGCTTCTAAAGTGGAGGGGAGGAATTTCTTACCATCATGCACAAACACCCTGAGTTTGTGAGGGAGTGTAAGGATACTCGAGAGGTTCACTTGTTGATTGTAAAGGGGGAGGGTGTGAGCCACTGAAAGTGAATCAAATTCTAATGGAGGTGCAGGGATTATTGAAGGAATTTCATGATGTGGTTCCTGAGGAGTTGCCTAATGTGCTATATCCTATGAGGGATATTCAACACGACATTGATTTGGTTCTTGGTGCTAGTTTACCTAACCTACCACACTATAGGATGAGTCCTAGGGAGAATGAGATTTTGCGGGAGTAGGTAGAGGAATTGTTAAGAAAATGGCACATTTAGACTAATATGAGTCCATGTGCATACCAACATTATTGACACCAAAGAAAGATGGGAGTTGGAGGATGTGTGTTGACAGCAGAGCAATCAATAAGATTACTATTGAGTACAAGTTTACAATTCCTAAACTCAATGACATGCTCGATCAACTTGATGGGGCTGTGGTTTTTACCAAGATTGATCTCAGAAATGGTTATCATCAAATCAGAATCTGTCCGGGAGATGAATGGAAGACAACTTTCAAGATGAGAGATGGGTTGTTTAAGTGGCTAGTCATGCCCTTTGGACTAACCAATGGATCAAGCACTTTCATGAGACTAATGAATCAAGTACTACGTCCTTTCATTGGTAAATTTGTTGTGGTGTATTTTGATGATATTTTGATATATAGTAAGTCTATTGATGAGCATGTAGGGTATATTCAAGAGGTGTTGAATGTGTTGAGGAAAAACAAACTTTACACCAATTTGAAAAAATGCACTTTTATGAGAGAGTTTGCTGTTCTTGGGCTTTATTGTAAGCAAAGAGGGAATAAAGGTCGATGAGGAGAAAGTGAGAGCTATTAGAGGGTGGTCAACCTCTAAAAATGTCAGGGATGTGAGGAATTTCCATGGGTTAGCAACTTTCTATAGGCGATTTATTAAACATTTTAGTAACATTGTGGCTCCAATTATTGAGTATTTAAAAAAAAAGGAAGTTCCATTGGGGTGAAGAACAAGAACAGAGTTTTGCTTTGATAAAAGAGAAGTTATGTACCGCTCATGTCTTAGCTTTGCCAAGCTTTGACAAATTGTTTGAGATTGAGTGTAATGCAAGTGGAGTGGGTATAGGTGTTGTGTTATCCTAAGAGAAGAGACCAATTGCGTTCTTTAGTGAGAAGTTGTGTGAAGTTAGAAGAAAGTGGTCTACTTATGATAAGGAGTTTTATGCAGTTGTGAGGGCTCTTAAAACATGGAAACATTACTTGATTGCTAAAGAGTTTGTTCTTTATACGGATTACCAAGCTCTTAAGTATTTGAGTAGTCAAAGGCAGTTAAGGAGTAATATGCATGCTAGATGGTCTACTTTTGTTGATAAATTCCCATATAAAATTGTGCATAAGTCAAGACAACATAATCAAGTGGTGAATGCTTTGAGTAGGCATGTGGATTTGATCAAAACTCTTAGTGTTAAGATTATTGGATTTGAGTGTTTGAAAGATTTATATGCTAATGATGATGATTTCAAGCACGTGTGGGCACAATGCATGTCTCAGCAACCATGGGGACATTTTTATGTGCATGATGGATTTCTTATGAGAGGAAATCAGCTATGTATTCCTTATACATCCCTTCGTGAGAAAATTATTCAGGATTTACATGGTGGTGGTTTAGTAGGGCATCTTGGCAGAGATAAGACTATTGAAGTTGTTATGAGGAGGTATTATTGGCCTATAGTAAGGATAGATGTTTCTATTATTGTGACCTGATGTTATGTATGTTAAACGGCTAAGGGGGAATCTTCGGATCGTGATACAAGGTTCTTGAGTCACTTCTAGATTACTTTGTGGAGGATGTTCGATTCGTCTTTGAATTTCAGCAGCACAACGCATCCCCAGACTAATGGATAGATAGAGGTGGTGAATCGTACCTTAGGAAATCTAATTCGCAGTGTTTACAAAGACAAGCCAAGGCAATGGGAGCTAGTTATAACTCAAGCGAAGTTTGCCTACAATAATCTCGTGCATAGTTCAACAGGAAGATCACCATTTTCCATTGTATACATGAAAGTTCATAATCATGCATTGGATTTGGTGAAGTTGCCAAAGGTACCAAGTTTTAGTGTTACCGCTAGTGACTTAGCCAAGCAAGTTCAAGCAATTCAAGAAGATGTCAAGCAAAAGTTACACAAAGCTAATGAGAAGTACAAGGCTGCAGTTAACAAGCATAGGAAGCACAAGGTATTTGACATTGGAGATGAAGTCATGGTGTTCTTAAGGAAGGAAAGGATTCTAGTTGAAAAGCAAAACAAGCTCAAACCAAAGAAGTACAGTCCATATAAGATTACAAATAAGATCAATGACAATGCTTATGTTATGGATTTACCTAATCATATGGGTATTTCTAAAACCTTTAATGTTGCTTATCTTTTTTTGTATTTGACGGATGTAGAGTTATCATACCCAAATCATTATTCGAGGACAAATTCTTCTCAAGTGGAGGTGAATGATGCGGTCACTAACTGGTCCTAAAACTGATTCAAGAGACAAGATGGAAGGCAATTCAAGAGCTGGTCCAAACCGGCCAGCCTGACCCAACCCTGCCAATCAAGAACCGGCCCAAACAAGGGCCGAAACTTCATATCTTCATATTCTTTTAGGACTTTTACTTTTATGTTACTTCATATGTTTTAAGATTTTAATTCTACTTCTTATTTGTTAGGGTTTTATTTCTATTAGGGTTTTAGTTGGATTTTATTAACAATATTAGATGGATTAGTCGAACACTATATATACTTATTAGTTAGGGTTTGTAAACAGTTTTTTAATTGAACTTTCTGCAAGCCTATTCAGTTTTATCAGCAAGCTAGATTTAGCTTTGCTCCTACTTGATGGACACGTTTCAGTGTTGAAACTTGCTTCTTTCAATGTTTCTTTTGTGTGTTTTCTTTACACACGGCATCACAAACCCTAGGGTTGTAACAGACGCGTGTCACAAGAAGCCTGCCATTGGCAATAAGTTGCCAGAAAGGTTGGCCATGCAGTGTCACGTGCCAAGTTATCAGTACATGATAACTCCAACTGACCTCCAACAACTCATCTCAAACTCGCCTCCCTCAAATCTGCAAGACTATGTCCATTACAGTTATCTCAAAGCAAGAAACATGGAGAAATTGAAAGAAAATTACAGCGCTTTGCATCAGTTTACATTGCAACAGAGAAACAAGCTTGAATATGACTCTCTCTACTTAATTTCTCATTTTTCCTCTTATTAGAATTTTTTGGACATTAAACAATCTTTGGAGCCGATAACCATCCATTTTCATTTTGCCTTTTTCAATTTTTTCTTGGTAGCCTAGGCGAGCGAGTGTGGTGCTCAATGCCTCATTAGAGGTGCTCGCTTGGCACTAAATGAGGTGCTTCCATGGGACCTCGTTGAAGCACCCAGATTAGCACCTTTCTTGCCTTTGATAACACAACATATAACAAAGTTAATCTCATAGATGTCTTACGAATTCCTTTTTACCTTTAACAAAATCTTACCATGACATATAAGGTAGGAAGCACCTTATCATTTTAACCATCCCAGCTTCATTCTATGGCTAACATTCTCATTAATCTCCCCAAATTTTTTGGATGATTGATCCAAGATATTTTGTTTTTCTGTAATTATTGATCCAATATATTTGAATTGATCTTTTCTCGATATGACTATCTTCAAGTTTTTCCATGACATCATCCACGCATACACACACACATCTTGCTAAGTCTTCACACTTATATTTTTACTAAACTTACCTTACATAAATTCCTCTTTCAATTTTCTTATTGTAAAACCTCTTGATTATAAAGTGCTTCTCCACATCCCAAGCTCAATATGTTTACCTTCTTGTCTCACTTACCAACATAATGTGATATGTAAATGGTTCTTGTTATTTGGGCCAAACCAGTCAGTGTTACTGGGTCAGCCTAAAAAACATTATCCTATGCAAATAGCATACACCAAGGCACTTCTACATCATAGATGTTAAAGACGTGCCTAGGCGCAAGGCGATGCATTTTTTGGGAGGCCCTTGCCTTGCATGGAGAAACGATGGGGCGTGAGGCAGGTCGGCTCCCAAGGTGTTTCATGAGGCAAGTCGGTAGGTCGGCTCATCACTCCCATCATACCAACCCATGATGTAAGCGATGACATCATCTTTCTCTAAGATAAGGTAAGATTAGATAAGAAATAATTAATAAAGATGTTGTTGCAAGTTACTATTGAAATGGAGGCTTCACATTTGAATAAAAGAAAAGATTTGAATTCCTTTCCTTATTCAAAGATCCTAGCACTATAAATATGGGTTGTTTTCCTTCATACTTCCTATTTCACCTCTCCTTAGTTGGCCGACCTCTTCCTTCTCTTCATTACTTCATTTTTCCTTCCTTGCTACAATCTAAACAACAAGGTGTGAACGTTTTTATTAAGATCTAATTCTATTCCGACCTGTTAGGAACCTAGGAGTATAAGGGACAAATGGGGCTATAACTAACAAAGGGTTGTGTTATAAGCTGTTAGGGGGTCAGGAGTTGGCTGAATGATTGTTAGGGAGTTAGGAGAGAGCCTATAAGAAGGCTTGTGTAATAGCTGAAGGGATTATCGAATAATATATGAATGTTTTCTATATTCTCTCTCTCTAGTTTATCTTTATCCAATTCTCTATACATCTCTCTCTATTCTTTTCTCTCTCTCGTTCTCCCTCTTTCGGTTCTGTTCCCCTCCCCATTTTGTTCTTCTTCTTCTTCTTCTTCTAAATTCCTATTCAAACCCTAGGATCTTAACAAATGGTATCAGAGCCACCGTTCTTGGCTGTGGATCCAATTGATTACAGTAGTGATTTTGACGATTCTGGTAACAAAGAATCCAATAGTGGACCCAGATTCCAATGGGTCAGTTTGGGGCGCGACATCAGAATTTACTAGCGAGTAAGTCCCGACTGATTACAAGAAACATAATAGACGGACGAAAGTAGGTGATCTGAGTTGACGAATGTGAGCAAGGCGCGACCCAAGACGAGGCATTACGGTTAGTGCAGGTGTAAGAGGCAATCTTGATTAAAGCTTATGGACGAACACAAAGTTGGTGAAGCAATCTGAGTTTGGGGTGGAATTGAACGAGTCACAAGAAGATAATTCAAGAAGTGGCAAGATTCGATGATTCTGGAAATTGGACGGTGATTGGTCGATTCTTGGGGCCAATTGTCAAGTACTTAGGTAGGTTCTTGGTGCAATAGAATTCTAGCGCTTCTTGGAAGTCAATTGCATTTAACACCTAAGTAAATTCTGATGAGATTGAGTCGGAATTGAAGTTGTGACCAATTACCTTCACTGCATGTGACCAAGGCGTGAAGGTAGGCGCGACTTGGAAGTTGAAGTCGACCAGGCGGGTGTCTCCGATCAATTCTTGAGAGTCGGAATTAAAAGAAGAAGCAGCTCTAGGCGACTTCCCACATAAGACGAGCAACTCTCTTGGGTGACTATTGTGAGGTGATTATCGCTTGTGAACAGGAAGCAGGCTTGGGCGATCTTGAATTGGTAGTGGTTGCGAGCAAATTTCGAGCAATTGCAATAGGAACAAGATTTCGACTGCGAGAAGTGGACTCAAGTCCAAGGTGGTGCGGGCAGACCAGGGCAGTCGCAATTAGAGCAGGAGTTCCGACGAATTCAATACGGTTCTTGGGAACTGTTCAAGGCAAGTGACAGGTTGCTGTTTCAGAAGCAAATTTTCAAGGATGGGGATTGGGGAGATGGAGAAAGGATTCAAGAGGAAAGGTGATATTCTCAATCAAAAATTAGATGCATTAATGATGTTGATTTCACTGAAATTCCAAATCCCTTTACCAAAGGAATTTTTTCCAAGATCCATGGCGGAAATGATTCCAGCAAAAAATGGAATCTTACCCCAAACCTCTGACTTGCAAGAAGTGGATGAACTACTTGCAAAAGATTGGATAGGAATCGAGAGTTGCACTAAAGAATTCAATACCCCTAATTTGCAGCAAAAAGTTGATAAATTAGCTGAAGAGAATCAGGCAAGTCCAGATGCCAAGGAAGGAATGGCATATACTGGAGACAACAATGTGACACCCTTGAAAGAGGTAACTATGGTAGAAGAACCTGCGATTGACGCCAGAAATCAAGAAGTTGGAGAAGTAGCGAAGTCAGATTTTGAAGATCGTAAATCTGTTTCTCTTGAAGCAACAGGACTGAAAGACATTGATTCCTTAGGAAAAGTAACTGCGATACCAATGATGGAGAAGCTTGCTAAAGAAGAACTATTAGTGAATGGGAGCAAGCAAGAAAAAGCTACGGAGGAGCAAAGGAAACAATTGAAGCGAGTCTATACTGCTCAATTGTTGCATCTGGGGGAAATTACTGATATTATGGCAGTGGAACTAGTCTTAGTAGAGGTTAAGGAAATTGCTGGAACTAACAAATCAAGGGGAGAAGAGATACTTGGCATGGAGATCTTCGAGGTATACATTTTATGTTTGCAGAAAAAACAAAAGAAAAAGAAGGTCAGAGGAAGGAGGAAAAGGCTAAAGAGGAGAAAGAAAAAAAGAAGAACGAAACAACTAGTGAAAGCTGGGATTGGATGACAAACAAGGCAAGTCAATGTGAGTTCTTGAGGACAAGAACTCTCTGAAGGGGTGGAGATTGTTAGGAACCTAGGAATATAAGGGACAAATGGGGCTATAACTAACAACGGGTTGTGTTGTAAGCTGTTAGGGGGTTAGGAGTTAGCTAAATGATTGTTAGGGAGTTAGGAGATAGCCTATAAGAAGGCTTGTGTAATAGCTGAAGGGATTATCGAATAATACATGAATGTTTTCCATATTCTCTCTCTCTAGTCTATCTTTCTCCAATTCTCCATACATCTCTCTCTATTCTTTTCTCTCTCTCGTTCTCCCTCTTTTGGTTTTGTTTCCCTCCCCATTTTGTTTTTCTTCTTCTGAATTCCTATTCAAACCCTAGGGTCTTAACACAACCAAGTTGAAGGTAAGTACTTTATGAACTATTTACGTGTTTAAATGAATTCATGAAGTCAAGTTTTATGGTCTCTCATGTCATGATTTCAAGCAAAGTTTCGAGATTGGAGTTTAGTAGCTACGCACAAAGATTCTTACCCCCATAAGTTGGAAGAATCTATTGTGTTTTCTTATGTTGCAAGTTCAAGTTATTTCATGTTTAAATACGATTAATAATTCATTTGTGTTTACTGAGATTTATCTCACCCTTTATGTTTTTCCCCCCAAGTGGCTATGAATAAGGAGGTTGGAACATAGACGTGGAGCATGGTGGCTTGTTCAAAAGAGATTTCAAGAACTTAAATTCGGCTCTTTCTTTTGATTTCATGAATTCACTTAAACACGTAAATAGTTCATAAAGTACTTACCTTCAACTTGGTCGGAATAGAATTAGATCTTAATAAAAACGTTCAGACCTTATTGTTTAGGTTGTAGCAAAGAAAGAAAAATGAAGTAACGAAGAGAAATAAGAGATCGGCCAATTAAGGAGAGGTGAAATAGGAAGTATGAAGGAAAACAACCCATATTTATAGTGCTAGGATTTTTAAATAAGGAAAAGAATTCAAATCTTATCTTTTCTCTTATTCAAATGTGAAGCCTCCATTTCAATATTAACTTGCAACAACCTCTTTATTAATTATTTCTTATCTAATCTTACCTTATCTTAGAGAAAGATGATGTCATCGCTTACATCATGAGTTGGTATGATGTCATCGCTTACGTTATAGGTTGGTATGATGTCATCGCTTACATCATGGGTTGGAATGATGTCATCGAAAGGTTAGAATCTAGACCATCTAAACTTTTCATTTTAGCCCATAACGAAACTTCGCAATAAAGAAATACCGTTAGTCAAGGTATTATGGCAACATCATTCAATCGAAGAAGTAACTTGGGAACGTGAGGATGAGATGCGATCCAAATACCCCCAACTGTTTGACAACAAGAAGTAAGGTAATTTTCGATGATGAAAATTTTTTAGGAAGGTAGATTATAATACCTGAAACCATCATTACAGGCTAAAATAAAAAGTTTAGATAGTCCAGATTCTAGCCCTTCGATGACATCATACCAACCCATGATGTAAGCGATGACATCATACCAACCTATAATGTAAGCGATGGCATCATACCAATCCATGATGTAAGCGATGACATCATCTTTCTCTAAGATAAGGTAAGATTAGATAAGAAAAAATTAATAAAGAGGTTGTTGCAAGTTACTATTGAAGTGGAGGCTTCACATTTGAATAAGAGAAAAGATAAGATTTGAATTCCTTTCTTTATTCAAAGATCCTAGCACTATAAATATGGGTTGTTTTCCTTCATACTTCCTATTTCACCTCTCTTTGGTTGGCCGACCTCTTCCTTCTCTTCATTACTTCATTTTTTCCTTCCTTGCTTCAACCTAAACAACAAGGTGTGAACGTTTTTATTAAGATCTAATTCTATTCCAACCAAGTTGAAGGTAAGTACTTTATGAACTATTTAGGTGTTTAAATGAATTCATAAAATCAAGTTTTATGGTCCCTCATGTTATGATTTCAAGCAAGTTTCGGGATTGGAGTTTAGTAGCTACGCATGAAGATTCTTATCCCCATAAGTTGGTAGAATCTATCGTGTTTCTTTATGTTGCAAGTTCAAGTTATTTCATATTTAAATACGATTAATAGTTCATTTGTGTTTACTGAGATTTATCTCACCCCTTATGTTTTCCCCCCCCCAGGTAACTATGAATAAGGAGATTGGAATATGGACGTGGTGGCCTGTTCAAAAGAGATTTCAAGAACTTAAATTCGACTCTTTCTTTCTTTCTGTTGAAACAAAGTCTTTTAATGTTAAACTCTGAATTTTATATGAACGTTGTTGCTACAAAGCATGTTTTGAAATTCTATTTAAGTTTATGAAAGTTTTGATTCTTGTTCTAAGTTTCGGGTGTCACAAGGTGGGGTTTGAGATCAACATTAGGGCCTTTAACTTCTCAAACTTCTGTTGATAATCCTGTACTGTCCCTTCCTGCCTCAATTTGTTAAACTCCTCAACCGCATCCAACATTCCTCTTTCCCCAAATCGATCACAGAGATCCTCCGCGAACTCTCCCCATGAACACTCCTCCTTTACTCCACTCCATCCTTAGTTCCACGTGTCTCCCGCGTCATTCAAGTAGGCAATTGCTAGGGTCACCTTTTACTATTCAGCCACATTGTAAAGATTGAATATCCTTTCACATCGCCTCACCCTCCACCTTGGGTTATGGTCATTGAATAAGGGGATTTCCATTTTGGGCATGGGAAAACCGATCTGATTAGATTTAATTGTATTTCCAGGCCACCTTCCTCCTCCATTCTCCCCCATCCCCTGCTGTTTTGTCTACAATTCAGCAGATCCCTTAGATTTGAAATTCACTCCCTGGCCATTCAAGATTGGCTCAGATCTCTCCCCAGGGGGAAATTCGATGAGATTCTTACTTGTGTTTGACTTAAAAGCATTAGAACAAACTATTGCATCTAACCCCGGAGAGCTTGACTCTGCTCTTGCATATGTTCTTCTAGCCTAGCATTCTACACCCTGCTTTCTTCGCGCCATAAATTCATGGCTTCCTCAACCCTCCTTTCCACTGAATTCTCTAGTGCTCCCATGCAGCTCTGCATATTTGCCGTCGTCGTCGTCACCTATTGGAGTTGCGCCTCCATCTGCTTCATTCGAGTTCCATCCGTCCTATTTCACTTCGGAGTCTCCTTCTACCGCCCAGGACTTGCTCTGATTAGATCTCTTGTAAATTCGCAATTCACTTTTCTCTACTCACCTAATCACCTAGATTTGAATTGCCTCCGTAATCCAATCTTCTTTGCTTCACTCTTTTTGACAATACGATCAGTTTCTGTTGTGGCTTCCTGAGGGTTGCCTACTCACCGCTTCCAATGTCATCAGAATTCCAGCATCGAAACCGCTCTTGAAAATCGCCTATCACAGTCGCAATCAACCAACTCTGCTTCTCCTTCCTTGTTCGATTACAACAACGCTTCTTGTTTTGATTGCAAATTCGAACGCGGACTACCAAAAATTAGCCTAGCTCACCTGGATCTATTTCGCCTAACAACCAGCGTATACTTGCTTGGAACATAGGGATTGGATTTGTCAGACCTACTCCTAAAGTTGCCCCCTTGGATTGCCAACTGTATTGAGGTCGCCTTCTTGAACGACAACTATAGCAATTGAAGTCTGTTGTTCCTGTCACGGCTAAGGAATTTCATCGAAAATCAATTGGAACTGCCTAGCTTGCTCATCTTCAATTCTCCTCTTGCGTCGGAATCAAATTCTGAGATGCAACCAAAAATCAGAATTGCACAAGCATAAGGAATCGAAGGCTGGGGAACTGCCTAAATGTAATCTTAGCAGAATCAACAGTTGGAAATCTACTAGCCCGCCCCGCCTTTGAGTTTCGGATAAGAATTGCCAACAAGGTCATAGCCTATAATTGATTGAAATCACAACCAAGGATTGACTGCACTAATACCAAATGTCGTGGACCTATGGTTCATGATAGGTTTAAAAAGTAATTGGAAGAAATTGGGGGAATTAGATTGGAAGAAATGTGAGGGAATTAGGGAATAACAGAACAAAAAGGGAAATTAGGAAGAATCAAGAGAAAGAGAGGGAAATTGAGAGAGAGATTGAAATCAGATTTTATTCAAAATATTCTTCTATATCTTGCATGAGAGATTGGATCAGCCTTATATACTGATTTGGTAACTATTTGGCTTCAATAGGGCTACCAAATATTCAAATCAGTCCAATTGAAGGCAGTTACAACTCACTACAACTACCATACAACTAAATGGGAATTCCTCAATACAACTAAAAGAAAATTCATTTATTATCTACTTATTATCTAATTACTATTATGTCCTTGGGTCATGACAAATGAGTATGACGCTAATTAATAGCAAAGCATATGGTGTTTCACAGATGAAGCTCGTATGAAGCAGTGTTCTAAAACGCGCTAGGCGCTAGTCGGGCGCCAGGCTGGGGCCTAGCGCCTAGGGGGCCTAGGCGGATCTAGGCGGCCTAGGCGGTTTAGGAAAATTACTAATTTTTTTTAATTTTGTGATGTGTCTTGATATTATTTTTAATTAAATTAAAGTTAAAATAGGTATAAAAATATATATATCTAACATATAAATAGAAAATATATATATATAATATATAAATAGAAATAAAAATATATATATTTAATATATTTAACATAAAAAAGAAATATATATATATAACATATAAATAAAAAATAAAATCAAATAACATAAATCCTAAAATCCTAACATCCGAGACAACGCGCGCGCGCGAGAGAGAGAGAGAGAGAGAGAGGTCGGAAGCGAAGTGGAAGCGGAAGCAAAAGCAGAGGCGGAGATGGAGCTTGACAGCGGCGGCGGCGTTGATGCAGCGAGGACTCGGCAACGAGGATGGAGCTTGACGGCGTAGAGGCGGTGAGGAGGTCGCGATGGAGCTGGAGGCAGCGGCGGCCTTGGGCTGAGATGGAGCTTGACAGTTGGCGGCGGTGCGGGCGAGAGAGAAGGGGAAATCGACGAGAGAAAGGGGTAACGGGTAAGGGATACAAAACCCTAATCAATTAATACTAAGCTTCACGCGGCCCAGGCGGCCGATTTGGCCGCCTTGGCGTCCGCCTTGGCCAGGCGATTCACGCGGCTAGGCGTCCGCCTAGGCGCCGCCCGGTACCGATTAGCCGGGCCGGCGCCTAAGGTGGCCGATTTGGCCATAATCGCGGCGGCCAGCGGCCGCGTAGGCCGCGTTTTAGAACACTGGTATGAAGGAATTCAATCTGAAGCACATGTGGAAGAGTCCTAATGGAACAATTAGGAACATTCTGAATGGTTGGTGACCTTGGTTGTGATATATGGTTTGAAATGTTTGTTGCTTTATGTATTCATTTGTGAGGGGCCCGTCCTGATTGGAACTTGCTTTAGGAACTGTATTTAGAGAGCCAATTATTTACAAAAATGTCCCCCGGCTGATCCCAGGTATTCACATTTCTTGTAAGGTGCTTTCATTGTTTTTTTGACGAGGTAATACTGGTGTACTAATTGCTTCTTTTCTCAGGGTGGACTAAGCCTATATTCATCGGGAGGCATGCATTTGGATACCAGTATAGAGCGACTGATAAAGTCATTCAAGGACCTGGAAAGCTCAAATTGGTGTTTGGTAAAATTCCTTTCCATCTCAGCCACCTTCTATCCAACATATTTGTGATTGCTAGTTTTCCTTGTTCTGTACTTAGTTGTGTTTATGATGCCAGAAGGGAAAGATGAAGACTGAATTGGAGGTTTTCAACTTTGCTGGTGCTGGAGGAGTAGCTTTGTCAATGTATAACACTGATGAGGTTTGAGTTTACAAATTCTTTTATGGTGTGTTGAAGTCACATTCTAGGTGATAGTTGCCAACTAATTTTTTATTATTTTTTCTATGAATGCAGTCCATCCATGCTTTTGCTGAAGCGTCAATGAACACTGCTTTCCAAAGGAAATGGCCACTTTATCTTAGTACAAAGAATACTATTCTCAAAAAATATGATGGACGGTATGCATCTTTCTAGTTAGCTTATTCTATTGGATTTCCATCCCTTTTTATTTCTTAATTGCCTTTTTGCACTTCCTGTTTTTTCATCCTCCTTGTTGTTGTTGGTTTAATTCAGCATTAATTGTTCAGTAATGTTTAAACCTGTGCTGATTTTGCTGCACCCTATTCTCTAGATGCCTCATTTTGAACTTGTAACCTTCTTTCTAATTTCTCTTCCTGGTGAAGATTCAAAGACATATTTCAGGAAGTGTATGAAACCAAGTGGAAATCAAAGTTTGAGGCTGCTGGGAGTTGCTGACTATGAAATTGAAAGATTTGTTTTGATTTCTGATGAATGCTGTAAATTATGGACTGGAATATTAAACTGGTAGGTACGAGCACCGTCTCATTGATGATATGGTTGCTTATGCTCTTAAGAGTGAAGAAGGTTATGTATGGGCTTGCAAAAACTATGATGGTAATGTGCAGAGTGATTTCTTGGCACAAGGTTTGTCCATAAACCTTGGGATCTCTCTCTCTCTCTTTTTCTTTTTGACTGACTTTGCAGATTTGAATAGAGTGGGTTTTTGAATGAACTATTTTGTTTAAGCATAAATGCCTTGTTTGATTGCAAATATCTATGTGCCTTGTAACACGGTTTGGATCTCTTGGTTTGATGACATCTGTCCTGGTACACACTTATGCTTGTTATCTTACTTGCATGGTTGTATCTGATTGGCCCTTTTTGGTGTTTGCAATATGTTCATGTGACTTTATATCCTCTTTCTTTCTTTTCTTTTTTTTTTTCTCCTGATTTTCATATGCAGTATCTAAATTTCTTCTAGTTTCTGATTCCTTGATGGAATGGCATCCTTCTTGATTTCTTGCCAACATTTTTGTACTAAGCCAGTTGTTTCATTGCTTTCTTGATCATGTGCTTCTGATTTCTTCACGTGAAACTGTTCTGAATTTTAATGGGATATGAACTGGGCTTAGGTATGCCCTAATGGAAAGACTATAGAAGCTGAAGCAGCCCATGGCACTGTTGCACGCCATTTCAAGGTTCACCAGAAAGGTGGTGAAACAAGGACAAACAGCATTGCCTCAATTTTTGCATGGTCCCAAGGGCTCGCACATAGGTGTGTGTTGATGAATGAATTGCTTGTTAACTGGCTTTCAAAAATTTGTTTATAGATGATGGGTTCAATATAGGGTTATTTTTTTCCTGGGATTAGTAGTAAATGGAGAATGAGCAATCTGTTTTCATGATGACACATCAAAGTTGGATGACAATGCAAGACTATTGGATTTCACTGAGAAACTAGAACCTGATTGTATTGGAGCTGTGGAGTCTGGGAAGATGACCAAGGATCTTGCACTGATTATCCATGGATCTAAGTAAGGACCTACTAATTAGTATTTCCACCATGTGTGTTCTCCTTTACTTGATTCCATACTGTAACAACCTTTTATGCACAGGCTTACAAGATGCCAATACCTTAACACTGAGGAGTTCATCGAGGCAGTGGCAGATGAGCTGAGAGCAAGACTTGGCTGCAAAGCATGATTTGTGAGTGTATATTTCTCTATTCTGGTTTTATGGTTATTGATGTATGTGACTGATTTGATTTATTGTTTCCTTGTAACCAACTTTAGCAAGGAATATTCATTGTTGTTTTTCCATCCTGATGGATCTTCGGAGCTTGCTTTCTTTGGAGTTCTCATTGTTTCTATCCATTTCTTTGGTAGGTCCAAATAGGAGATATTTTAAATTTGCAATTGGGTTTCCGATGTTTTAAAACATATATGAGAAGAATGAAGTGGTGCAGGAGAAGACTCAGGACTGTTAGCTTTTGGCTCCCTCCCATTATTGCACATCAGTTGGCAGTGGGTTTGGGAGGGTCTCTTTCTATTATAAAAATAACCTCCCCCCCCCCCCAGTTGTAAAATTATCCCAAACAATTGTGTATTTCTCTTTTTGAAGTTAGTGAAATATTTTGGTGGTGTCCGAGGACGTAGGCCAAATTGGTCGAACCTCGTTAATTTCTGGTGTTCTATTTATTTTATATTTAATAGTTTTTGTCGGGTATTATTTACAATGCTTTTGATTTTGGAGAAAATTGCCCGATTTTTCCAACAATTGGTATCAGAGCCCAAGGTTTCTTAGTATGCTCTGTGGTTGCAACTGAGTTTGATCTTCCACATCAGAAAATATCCTTTTTTGGCCTTGTTTTTCTTAGTATGCTCTATGGTTGCAGCTGCGTTTAATCTTCCACATCAGAAAAGATTTTCTTGGATTGTTCCGTTTTGATAACTATTGAATATAGAAGATGGTAGAGAAGGTAGAAATGGCAAGCGAAAAGAGTTCAGAACATTCCACATTAGGAGCTTCTTCTTTGTCCAGTTGGGCGAAAAATTTGGCGAATATAAGAATTGCAATGGATGCATTTAACAGTTCAAGTCATTTCAACATGTGGCAATACGAGGTTCTAGACGCTCTCCTTCAACAAGGTCTAGATATCCCCATTGAAGAAAAGAAACCAGATGATATTGAAGAAAAAGAATGGAAGACCATCAATCGATTGGCGTGTGGTACAATTCGATCATGCCTATCTAGAGAGTAGAAGTATGCATTTTCGAAGGAAAATTCTGTCAATACACTATGGAAGGCATTGGAGGAAATTTTTTTAAAGAAAAGTGGTTAGAATAAGTTCTACATTGAAAAATAGATTATTCCGCTTTACTTATGTTCTTGATACCATGATAAATGATCATATCACTACATTTAATCAATTGGTAGCTGATTTGATGAATTTGGATGAAACGTTCAAAGATGAGGATTTGGCTTTGATGTTGTTGGGATCCCTTCCCGAGGAGTTTGAATTTCTTGAAATTACTCTGCTTCACGGGAAGGTTCAGGTGTCTCTTAGTGAAGTTTGTGCTGCTTTGTATAGCTATGAGTTGAGAAGGAAAGATAAAAAGGAAGCAACGCATGGCTCATCAGAAGCATTGACTATAAGAGGCCGTTCACATAATCAGAAGAAAGGAATGAGAGGGAGATCCAATTCAAAATCTAGACCGAACAAAGTGAGTGTGCCTTTTATTGGGAGAAAGATCATTGGAAGAAGGACTGCCCAAAATTAAAAGTTAAAGGCAAATCTAATAAAGGAAATGCCGTCTCAAATGTTGCTGAATTTGATGATGAGAATTTAGACCTTTCACTAGTTCTTGCATCTTTAACAAGTTATTCTAGTGCCTGACTTTTGGATTCGGGTTGCAGCCATCATATGTGTCCCAATCGGGACTGGTTCTTTGATTTTCAAGAAATTGATGGAGGAGTTGTTTACACAGCAAATGGCACACCTTGTGAAACAACTGGAGTTGGCACAATCCATTTGAGGAATCATGATGGATCAACTAGAATACTGACAGATGTGAGATATGTGCCGAGTTTGACAAAGAATCTCATTTCTGTGGGAACATTAGAATCCAAGGGATTGAAGGTAATTGTAGAAAATGGAGTTATGAAGGTGATGTTTGGCGCACTTCTAATGATGAAAGGTATATGAAAAAAGAATAACTTGTATTACTATCAGGGTAATGCAATTATTGGGACAACAGCAGCAACAACTTCTGATGATGATATGGATACAGAAGCAACCAAACTGTGGCATATGCGTTTGGGACATGCTGGTGAAAAATCTTTTCAAATTTTAGACAAGTAAGGATTATTGGAAGGCGTTAAGACCTGCAAATTAGACTTTTGTGAGCATTGTGTCAAGGGGAAGTAGACGAGAGTGAAATTTGGCACTGCAATCCATGATACCAAGGGTATTCTGGATTATGTTCACTCATATATGTGGGGACCATCCAAGACAACATCTATGGGAGACAAACACTATTATGTTACCTTTGTTGATGATTATTCTCGAAGAGTATGGGTGTATTCTTTAAAGAAAAAGGATGAAATGTTAGTATGTTTCCTTAAATAGAAAAATATAGTGGAAACTCAAACTGACAGAAAGATCAAAGGACTCAAAATAGACAATGGTGGTGAGTATAGAGATGATCCTTTTAACAAGATTTGCCAAGATGAAGGTATTGTTCGACATTTTACAATCAGAGATACACCGCAACAAAATGGGGTGGCAGAGCACATGAACCGAACGTTGCTGGAGAAAGTTCGGTGTATGTTATCCAATGCTAGGTTGGGCAAACAATTTTGGGCTGAGGATGTGTCATATGCGAGTCATCTCATTAATTGGTTGCCATCAACTGTTATTTGTGGAAAAACTTCTTTTGAGGTATGGTCTGAAAAACCTGCTAATGATTATAATTCCTTATATGTATTTGGTTCCACTGTATACTATCATGTTAAGGAATCCAAGTTGGATCCAAGAGCAAAGAAAGCATTGTTCATGGGGATCACTTCTAGAATAAAAGGATATCGGCTTTGGTGTCTAGAATCGAAGAAAATATTCTTTAGTATGGATGTTACTTTTGATGAATCTGTCATGTTGAAAAATGTAACAAATGAAGTTGTGTAGCAGCTTGATGATGCTCCAAAGCAGGTGGAGTTTGAAAGAAAAATTGACCCAGCAGTGAATAACAAATCAGGTGGAGACACTCTTGCAGTAGAGGAGTCGTCAAATGAAGAAAAAGTTCCAACCCAAAAACCTCCACGACAACAAGAATCAATAGCAACAAATAGGCCACGACGGGAGATTTGAAAACCTGTTTGTTTGGTTGATAAAGTGGCCTATGCATCTCCAATTGTAAATGATGATACTTTTGCCACTTACAATAAAACTATCCAAAGTTCAAAAAATGAAAAGTGAAAGAAAGCTATGAATGAAGAAATGCAGTCCCTTTAGAAGAATGTGACATGGAGGCTAGCCAGCTTACCGTAGGGAAAGAATGCAATTGAACGCAAATGGGTATATGCAAAGTATGATGGATTTCTTGACAAGAATGATGTTTGCTATAAGGCAAGGTTGGTGGTTAAAGGCTACGCTCAGACAGAGGCTATTGATTATAATAAAGTTTTTTCTCCAGTTGTGAAACATTCCTCTATTAGAATTTTGTTGGCCTTAGTAGCGCAATTGAATTTGGAATTAGTTTAGATGGACGTGAAAATCGCGTTTCTACACGGTGACTTGAAAGATGAAATCTATATAACTTAGCCAGAAGGATTTAGAGTTACTGGTAAAGAAAATTGGGTTTGCAAACTAAACAAATCGTTATACAAATTGAAGCAATCTCTGAGGCAGTGGTACAAACGATTTGACAAGTTTATGTTAGGGCAGAGGTACACAAAAAACACATATGATCACTGTGTGTATTTGCGCAAGATTCAAAATAGATCTTTCATTTATCTTTTCCTGTATGTTGATGATATTCTGATAGCTTCTAAGAATAGTGAAGAAATTGAAAATTTGAAGGCTCAGTTGAATAAGGAGTTCAAAATGAAATATTTAGGTGAAATCAAGAAGATTCTTGACATGGAGATAATCAGAGACAGGAAAAGAGGAAGACTTTGTTTGACTCAGAGAGCATATCTGAAGAAAGTATTACAACGTTTTAGCATGAATAAAAGGTCAAAACCTGTGAGTATCCCGTTAGCTCCTCATTTCAAGCTTAGTGCATCTTTATCTCCAAAGAGTGTTGCGGAACAAAAATGTCAAAAGTTCCGTATGCAAAAGCTGTTGGTAGCTTGATGTATGCTATGGTGTGTACAAGGCTTTATATTTCACAGGCAGTTGAAGTTGTGAGTAGGTATATGCATGATCTAAGAAATGAACATTGGCAAGTTGTGAAATGGATTTTACGGTATATTCTGAACACCGTAGATGTTGGCTTAGTATTTGAGCGAGTTGAGAAAATAGGTAATTACATAGTTGGTTATTGTGATTCCGACTATGCTGGTGATATGGATAAATATCGATTTACGACTGGTTATGTGTTTACTTTAGCAAATGCACCAGTCAATTGGAAGTCTACTTTATAGTCTACAATTGATTTGTCTACCATAGAAGCAGAGTACATGGGAGTTACAAAGGCTACGAAGTAAGCAATTTGACTTTATGGGTTGTTTGATGAATTGGGAATTGATCAAAAGTACATCAAAGTACATTGTGACAGTTAGAGTGCTATTCATTTAGTAAAGAACCAAGTTATCATGCAAGGACGAAGCACATCAACGTAAGGTATCATTTTGTACGGAAAATTCTGGAAGAATGAGAGATACAGATTTAGAAGATCTTAACTACTGAAAATCATGTTGATATGATGACTAAAATTGTGACAGCAGTCAACTTTCAATATTTTTTGAACTTGATTAATATCCTTAGTATTTGAAGACAGTATTGATGATAGCGTCTTTGGGGAGATTTTTGAGGAATTTAGTTGGGATTTGGGAGATTTGCCAAGGTGGAGATTTGTTAGCTTTTGGCTCCTTTCCATTATCCCACATCGGTTGGCAATGGGTTTGGGATGGTATCTTTCTATTATAAAAGGAACCTCCCCCTTTATAAAATTATCCTAAACAATTGTGTATTTCTCTCTTTGAAATTAGTGAAATATTTTGGTGGTGTCCAAGAACGTAAGTCAAATTGGTCGAACCTCGTTAATTTTTGGTATTCTATTTATTTTTATATTCAATAGTTTTTGTCGAGTATTATTTATGATGCTCTTGATTTTGGAAAAAATTGTCCGATTTTTCCAATAAGGACGTGTGTGTATGAGTCAGATATTCTTAATTTCATATGCTATTTTGTTGGCATTTTATGATCTGAAATAGAATTTCAAAGTAGCCTTTTTCTACTGTTTCGATTTAGGATTGAGGCAGTACCTCCGACAGTTATTCTGGGGCTACGTCGTTGCATGCTTTTCTGGAATGCTTTGAAAATACTCGGGAGTCTTGGATTAAATCATAGTACTAGTATTTGATTTTTCTTCGCTGCTATACTTAATTGATTGTTTTTGGTATTTAGTACTGAAAATCTTACTAACGGTGCATTCATTTGGAGAGATGGGTTACTAGCTGCCTAGCCTGTTTGCTTTTTTCTACTTACCAAGGAGTGGCTGTGAATTTGAAATCACGAGGTAGTATCTGCCCCGCCGTCTCCTTTTCTTCGTTTCTCCTTTTATCATCGTTATGATATGGAATAGAATTTTGGTAACCTCTTTCTACTTTTTTAACCCCCTGGATGTAGGATAAGTGAGGCAGTAGCCCCAGTAATTCAGTTAATTTGGGACTACATCTTGAATGTTTTTCTGAAAGAGGCTTTGACCTTGGGCTTTTAACACGGATTTTAATGCCCCAACCACTGGCGAGGAACTTGAGCTTGACAGGTTTACGAATGGCTTTAGGTTTACAAATGGTCACCGGAAGTGTTATAATATCATTTGACATGGTAATTAATATCAAATTATCAAGAGGCTTTAGGTTTTACTAGTTGACTAAAACAACCTCCGGAAGAAATTTTTTCTGGCTCGTGGAAGATTACCCTGAAACTGGAATATGTCCTGGAAGGGGACTTTGATCTAAATTGCGTTCTTTGATGGTATGTACGCTAAATTTGTCTATAAAGACTCATTTTAGATATGGATGCATTTGTTACTGACCAGGTTGCTACGATGTTCAGGAATTGAGAATGGGCTTCATTCATCTCTCTTTCGGGCTCCAGTTCGTTTAGGATTTCCCGTTCATCTTACATTCCAGATTGCCATATCTCGCTTTTCGAGGGATTCTAGATGGTAAATCTCTGCCTCCTTAGCATTGGCTGGTGCATTGCATTGGCACCTTTTAATTTGCACCGTCCGGCTAGTTTCTCATGCATAACCGAGTCCGCAGCCATTTTTTCATGCCCACTACTTTTTCTTTCTTTTTCTCAAGCGTGTAAGTAACATAAATCTGGTGATTGTTTTATCATTTTGTGAAATATACAAGTTGAATAACAGAACAAACATGACCGTAATGTAAACAAATAATGGTCTTTGGTTGCGGTAACAGTATTTTTCAAATGATGCCACTTTCTGCAGAACATTGCCTTGACATAATTTTCAACGGGCTGTAGAATAAAACGACCATCTTTGTTGGTAATCCCCACTAATTCCGGGGCTTAGCGGTAGGTAGGTACCGGTAATAAGTTTCCAACCAAATAACCTGCTGACAAGAGAGCCTGTCTAAACCTCTTGACGAATGAACGTATGACTTGCTCAGTCAAAGAAAGGACATCCAGAACCTCTGCAAAAGAAAATGAGAAAATAATGCATCACTCTTTTGACTTCTAGAATGTGTGCAGGCATACAGGTAGCCTTACCGAGAAAAAATCTCAACCGAAAGTAACTTAAGCTCACTCTTGATCTGGAGACCACCATCTTCACCTTATTATCTGAAAACATAAAACAAATAAGATTGAAGTGAATTAATCCATTTCCATCAGTAATTCTCAGAACAGTTTCTAGACAAGTGAAGAGTTCTCTCCGCTAGGAGAATGAATGCGTGTCTTATTTCTAATCCATCCCTATTTTCAATTTTGGAAATGTATATTCACAAGTTGAATATGAAACAAGTTCGGATACCCAAATGTATATCGCTGATTTCTTCATATGCATGGTCCAAGTTAGAGAAGTAATAAAATCCAGAAAAATTGCACAACTGCTTAATACTCACCAGATTCAGGATTTGATTTGTGAGATAGACCATATAATGCATATTTGGCATAGGCCAGCAGCCGGACTCGCTGTGAAGCCCCTAACTTGCTGAGTAAAGACCTCAGTAGTCCACTGAAACAGAAGAAACACCAAACAGAATCAGAAATCAGAATCTTTATCACATTTAAAAGGCATAGGAAGAGGAATGCTTTCCTTACTCGGTCCGTAATATTGTTAGAAAGTCAGGTGGCAGAGACTCCATAAATGAAGAAATATCTTCCATCTTTAAGGACTTCAACTCCTGCTTCAGATTCTGTTTCTCTTCAGTTGACATTCCTCTTCCAAGATTGGATTTGCTGCCAATCAGAAAATGAATGTTACAGGTCACTGTTTTTTAAGTGTCAAAATTATCAAAGATTACAATGGCAAGACATTAGAATTATTATATCACAGAATTCTCCGACTAGGTAGAAAGAGCTTCAAGCAGATTTTTGTCTTTTCACTGGCAAAGATTAACCACTCTCATATAGCTGTTAATGCTCTGCTCTCTCATCATAAAGCACTGTAACTTCCCAATTTTACCAAAGAAGCTTAAATGGGCAAAGAAAAATATGTTACTCGATTTTCTACTTGAGCAAACAATTTCCAAGCATATTTCCTTTGCCAGATCAAAGAACAATCCAAAACTTTAGGCCTTCTGGATATCAGACAACAAGGGACTTACAAATGTGCCTTCCACTTATGCATTTACAAAGCAATCTCAGATTGACAAAAAAGTTAAAAAAGAATTGCGGGACTCTAACTCTATTAAATATATGCCACATAGCAACTTGTCGGGCATATTTTCTATGCCAGATGACTCAGATCAAGGGCACTACAGGTTCAGGCTTTTCCAGTAGCAACATGAGGTACCCATGCATCATGCATGCCTCCCAACAAAATTGAAAAAACAACATTCCATGTCCTCACAGGTGTTGAAGGAATTCACTAAATTCTTGTATTTTCAGCACATATTTACAGTCATATTTAAAGGTGAGTCTCCTCACCTTCATAAGGAAACTTTCAATCTAACTTTTAAGGAAACTATCAATCTATCCTCTAAAGAAACTAACTACTTACAAAATCATAAGCAATTAGGAAACATAAACAATTAGGAAACTAACTGACTATACATTCTATATCTACATTAGGAAACATAATCTTCTGCATTCTTTGGTAAGCCAATCAGCAGAGTAAACCTTCTATTTCTCTTTTTATTCTGACACTCCCTCTCAAACTGGTGAGTGAATATCCTTCATTCCCAGTTTACTAGTAATCTCTTGAAATCTAGAAGTGGATAATCCTTTGATTAGAACATCAACTAATTGGTTTTCTGATGTCACATGAGGGATAGTGTTAAGGCCACTATCAATTTTCTCTTTGATGAAATGTTTGTCCACTTCTGTATGCTTCATTCGATCGTGTTGTACTGGATTGTGTGCTATACTGATAGTTCATTTGTTATCACAGTATAGTTTCATAGATCCACTTTCAATCCTCAAATCCTTTAGGATTATTTTGATCCACAAAAGCTCACAAACACCTAGAGCCATAGCACGAAATTCTACTTCTGCACTTGACCTGGCTACCACAATTTGTTTTTTACTTCTCCAAGTAACCAAATTACCTCCTATGAAAGTGTAGTAACCTGTAGTTGACCTCCTGTCTGCGAGAGATCTTGCATAGTCAACATCAGTGTCTCCTTCTACTATCATATTACTTCCTTTTTTGAATAAAAGTCATTTTCCTTGAGTAGCCTTTAAGTACCTAAGAGTTCTCTGAATTGCTTGTAGATGCTCCTCCCTAAGATCATGCATGAATTGACTAACTACTCCTACAACATAAGCAATGTCAGATCTAACACGTGAGAGATAAATCAATCTTCCTACTAACCTTTGGTAGCGCCCTTTATCAATTATTATTCCCTCCTTGTTGTCTTGGCTCATTCTATGATTTAGATCAATAGATGTGCCCATTGGTTTGCATTCAAGGGTACCTGTTCCCTTAAGCAGGTCAAGAATATACTTCTATTAACATATAAATATCCCTTGTCTTGAATATGATACTTCAATTCCAAGCAAATATTTCAGATTCCCCACCTTTTTCATTTCAAATTCTTGAGCCAATTGTGTTTTCAGCCTTAGATTTTCTTCTTCATCACTCCAAGTAACTATAACATATACCAATATGACTATAATCTTGTTCTTACCTGGGTGTTTCACGAATAAAATGTGGTCACCATGACTTTGCTTATACTTGAACTGCATCATAGCCTTAGTGAATCTCCCAAACCAAGCTTGCGGAGATTGTTTTAGCCCATACAAGGCTTTTTTCAATCTACATACCTTATCAGGACCATATTTGTCATCAAAGCTTGATGGTGGCTCCATGTACACCTCCTCTTCTAAGACTCCATGGAGGAATGGATTTTTTACATCATACTATTGAATTTCCCAACCAAAATGAACTGTTAGAGATAATAGGAGTCTCAGCATGTTCATTTTTGCCACTGGTGCAAAGGTATCTTAGTAATTCACCCCATAGGTTTGTGTGTAGCCCTTTGCAACTAGCCTTGCTTTGTATCGTTCAATAATCCCATCTACCTTAAATTTAACAGTGTAGACCCATTTGCAGCCCACTACTTTCTTTTCCTTAGGGCGCACCACCATCTCCCATGTCTCGTTTTTCTCCAAAGCTCTCATTTCCTCCTCCATGGCAGATGTCCAATTCCTGTCCCTATCCCTTAAAGCATCATATACGGTTTTGAGTATTTGGGTTGAGTTCAAGGTGGAGAGAAAGCTTTTATGCTGGGAGGATAGTCTATGTGAGGAGATGAAATGGGCTATAGAATGTTGGGTACACTTTCGTGTCCCTTTTCTCCAAGCAATAGGAAGATAGAGATCACAATTTGAGTCAGTATCACAAACAGTAGTTCTGTCAATTTCAAAATTAAACAAGTTCAAAGTGTTTGCATTACCTAGACTTGGAGTTGATTCTTGGACTTGCTTGAGCAACTATGAGGGTTGTATTTTCCTTGAATACTACTTTAGTGTCTTTAAAGGGTTATGGATTTGCACCTGTTCATGGACATTGGCAGTGTCAATGGCAAGTTTAGGAACATTGGTATGGTCAAGAACATTTGCAATGTCATTGGCATGTGGTTCAATGTCATTGGCAGGTTCAAGGATCTTTGCAGTGTCATTAGCAGCTTTAATGATGTCAATGTCACCTGCTATAACGTTCTTTGAGACAGTGATATCTGCCATTTTTGCAATCTGGTCCATTGTTTCTAGAGTGATAACACTGGGAAAGGGTTGAGATGATGATGGTTTATCATAAAGTTTGGTATTTAGGCCATTTAGTTCGAGAAAGGAATGGAATCTAAGCACACATCTTCATTTCTAGACTGCTCCCCCTAAAGATAGGTGTGAGGAGTTCTGTAGAAAGGTTGAGACTCATGAAATGTGATATCAAGAGAGACATAGGTGCGTCGACTAGAAGAATTATAACATTTGTAACCCTTTTTGGTAGAAGAATAACCAACAAATATGCACCTTTGTGCCCTAGGGTCCAATTTAGATCTATGAGTCTTGTGAATATGCACAAAAACAACACAACCAAAGACTTTTGGGGACATATTTCTAGTAGACACAAGGTCTAGAAAATGGTTGGACAGAGTTTGTATGGGACTATGATTGGTTATGACTTTAGAAGGAAGACGATTTATGAGATAAGTAGCTATTAGAACTGCTTCCACCCATAGGAATTTGAGAGCACTGGACTGAAAAAGAAGTGCTGGAGTGACTTCTAAGAGATGACGATTCTGCCACCCCATTTTGTTGTGAAGATTCATGCACAATACCCTCCTCGATAAAAAAGGAAGAGAGAGTTGATTGAAATAATTCAGGGCATTATCTAAGCAAAACCTTCTTATTCTTGCTCTAAACTAAGTAAAAATCATTTTTTGAAATTGAGGAAACAGTGAACTAACTTTAGATTTATTTTTCATCAAAAAAAACCAAGTAGTCCTAGTGTAGTCATCAACAAAAGTAACAAACCACCTAGCCCCATGAATATCATAAATCTTTGCAGGCCCCCAAATATTAGAATGTATCAAAGTAAAAGGTTGATTGCATTTCATTGAATTGATAGGAAATGAGGTACGATAGTGTTTAGCAAATTGACACACTTCACATTGAAAATCTGACATAACTAGACCATTAAACAATAATGGATACATATGTTTTAGGAAAGGGAAAGGGGGATGACCAAGACAAAGATGATATGTCCAAATCATTTGTTTATTAGCTATGGCTACAAGAGCTTGGAAGAAATGATTCTTAAGGTAGTACAACCCGTCACACTTTTTAGCAAATCCAATCATCTTCCTCGAGACTTGATCCTGAAACACACAATGAGTCAAAGAATGTTAATTTGCAATGAAGGTCTTTAGTGATTTTTTGGACAGAGAAAAGATTAGTAGAAAGGTGAGGGATATGAAGGACATTGGTAAGAGTTATGGAAGGGGTAAGATGTAAACTTCTTGTCCAGCAATGGCAATAGGAGAGCCATCAGCTATAGTAATTTTTTGGAGTCGTTGGGTTGGTTTATATGAATCAAAGAGAGAGATATCATAAGTCATATGATCAGTGGCCCCAGAATCTACAACCTATCTACCTATTTTAGTATGTGATGCTTTAAAAGAGTCAGTCATAAGACATATACCACTTTTGGCAAGGGAACAAGAACCTGTAGATTTGTCAAGAGATTCAAGGAGACAATTCAATCTTTCAATATCCTTTTTATTGAATTCTGTGGATTCCTCCTTGTTGGCTGTGGAGTGTCAATTAGTGATTGCTCTTTGCTGGCCACATTAGCTTGGCTGTTTCCTTAGCCCTTGAATCCTCCTGTCCGTGCCAAAACTTGGGCCTTTCCATATAGTCTAAAGAAGTTTTCTCGAGTGTGGGGAGGTTTGTTGCAGTAGGTGCACCACAATCCATCTTTGCTGGATTGTTTTCTTGCATCTGTTGGCCTCCAATTTCCTTTATTCCCTCCTTCACCCAGTCGACGAGTGACCATGGCTGCAACCTCTTGTATATGAGGTTCCAGCATAACCCCTCTTTGACTCTCTTCAGCACAAACAATTGAAAAACATTCATGAAGAGTTAGCATAGAAACGTTACCAAGGATTTGAACTCTGATCTGATCATACTCAGAATTCAAACCTGCAAGGAATTCAAATACTTGATCATTTTCCAACAACCCTTGAACCACTTGAATATCATGGCTGCATTCTAGTTTCAGATCTCAGTTGTGGTCAATTTCAAGCCAAAATCCATTCATTTGATTGAAATATTCAGTGACAGACATGCCCCCTTGTTGAGTAGAACTTATGTGTTTTTTCAGCTCATAAATCAAAGTTGCATCCTTCTTTTTAGAGTAAGTCTGCTGCAGATTCTCCCATATTTCTTTTGCAGTGGTAAGGAACATCAAGTTTTTACTAATCTCTGGTTTCATGGAATTCCATAACCAAGATATAATCACTGAATCTTCTTCGTCTCATGCCTTGAATCCTTGATCTGTTTCTTTTGGACTTGGATCGACAAGATGGTTGATCTTTCCTCTTCCTTTGAGAAAAGTCCGAACTACCTGACTCCACTGCAGGTGGTTGGTTTCATCAAGTTGGTATAGAGAATTTATATTCTGGAAATCACTTCCAGTTCTTACTACAACGGTAGTCGTAGGTGCAGCCAATATCTCCCCCATAGCAGTTGAGACAGAATCTTGAGAAGTAATTGACATATTGTGATGAAAAAAAACATGTAGAATGATTAGGAAAGGCTACGATGAAGGCAGAACAAGAAGGTGGCAATGAAGGCCAGAGAGACAAAGAAGGCTGGAAACGAGAGAAGCAATGAAAGCTGGAAAAAAATGCCCTGGAAGGATGGCTCTGATACCATGAAGGAATTCACTGAATTCTTGTATTTTCAGCACATATTTACATCCATATTTAAAGGTGAGTCTTATTCCTTCATAAGGAAACTATCAATCTATCCTCTAAGGAAACTAACTATTTACAGAATCATAAGCAATTAGGAAACATAAACAATTAGGAAACTAACTGACTGTACATTCTATATTTACATTAGGAAACATAATCTTCTGCCTTCTTTGGTAAGCATAATCTTCTGCATTCTTTGGTAAGCCAATCAGCCGAGTAAACCTTCTATTTCCTTTTTTATTCCAACAGGTGTCCAGTGAGATGATTTCCATCATCATATCACCATGGCTACTTTCCACATCTAAACTTAGTCCCCAGTCAGTTATTGCTGCTCAATGGTCAATATATTATAGATGTCCACTTTGTACACATTAAATCCGATAGTCCTGTCTGCTTGTACAGCATAACATCATGGTTTCCAACATGCACTGTCTGACCACATAACTAGCATGGCGATTCAACTCTAGTTTGTGGTCCCTAGACTGAGAGAAATGCTCTGATGTGGGGATTGGAAGTATCGTGATCCTTTTTTTTCTTTTTTTCTTTTTTTTTTGTGTGTGTGTGGAAAAAAGAAGATATGAAAGGACTCAAGACCATTGTCAGGGTTCACATCCAATTTCTAGTGCACCCTGTTTATCTTTTATACTCTATTGGGGGTCACATGTAGTAGCATCATCAGGCATGAGGCAGCATCCCTTGGCTGGAATGATGTGTTATGGTCAGTTAAACTAAGCACGAGGCATGGGGAGGCACGCCTTGACAAGGTGCAAAATGGGACATGCAAGCCAGTGTTTGACAAAAGTGCCAGTGCCAACATGCTGTGCTCATGCCAGCCACGCAGCCAAAGGGGTTGCATGTTGCATACAACGGCAGCATCATGTGCCACAAGCAGCAGTGGAATGAGCCCCATGCAACATGGCATGACAGGCTGGCAAGATGCAAATGTCTTGGTAGCCAACATAGGCATCTGGACAGTGGGTTGAGAACTTCAACTAGTGGCAGGTAGCACCAATGACATGGAGAGCACACAAATGCAAGTACAAGCAAGGGACATGCCAGGCAGTTGGAAGCAGTTACTGCCTGCATCAATTAGCAGCAGCCAGCAGTTCAGACCATTTGTTGGCATTGGCAATTTGTGTGCGGTTCAGAGCAGTTGCAGGGGCAATGCTAGCTGGTAAGTTCTTGCATTTGGGGCATACACACTGTCTCTCATGTCCCATGCAGGCATGCACGAGACCACAAGTTTTGGCAAAGGTAGATAGGCAGAGAGAGAAGCAAACTAGCTATCCTGGAGCATTCTCCAAGGTCATTCTTTGTAATTGTGGATTAATTATAAAGGTTGTGAAAGAGGTTTCCTATATGAGCTTGTGTTTCTTGTTGCCTTGTTTATGTTTTTCAAAATAAATTAATAATTTTTAGAATGGTAAAAAAAAAAAAAAAAACATAAAACAAGTGTATCCATGATTTCCATTTCATTTTCATTTTCATTTTCATTTTCTTCCCCTACCCTTCCCACATATCCAATAACTAGTGAACGCACCAACCAACCCCTTTTTCCAGCAAACTTCCAGCCACCCCACTTTGTTCTCTTCTTTTTTCATTTATCTGGGAGTTCAACGACCCACCAACTGTGAAAAGAAGGAAGAAGAAGAAGAAGATAAAAACCAAAAACAAAGCTAAAAACAATGAAAGTTATTAAACAAGTTTTCATTTTTTATTTTATTGACAATGGAACTAAAGGTGAACCCACTGCACAAGAGTCTCACATTGTGGGCTCTAGGGAAGGTCAATTGTACGCGACATTACCCTAACTTAGCAAAGAGGTTGTTTTCCGACTTGAACCTATGACCTCTAGGTCACAATATTGCACCAAGGCTCACCTTCTATTGAGAACGGAACTGAAAAAAAATAAAAACAAAAACTGAAAGCACTGTCAAATGGCCCCTAATATTTTCATGCTAGCCTAGGCTAAAAGCAATGCCTGCATAGCACTTTATGTTAGGTGTTGCTGTCGCAGTGTGCAACCCATGAGCCTAACATGGGATCTCTTGGTCATGTGGCTGCATTTAGGATTCTTCATTGAGGAACTTATGCCTGTTCTTTCCTCCAGCATGCTCAAGTAGATTATTATAATGCACCATATTCTAGGAATGGAAATATAAATCATGCAGACACAAGCATAAGGTATACATACAACAAAAAAATATAACTAATTGTCAAATCAACCTTATTTTACCCGAAAAGGAAAAGATACAAGTAAAAACAAGAATATCGAATACCTGCCAATTGTTCTTCCTGTGAATATGAGGGGAAAGTATCTAGAGTACTTCCCCACACCAAAATTTTCACCTAACTGCAGTATTTTATTTGAGTCCAGAAGAATCATCGCTTTCCACAGTTCACAATAATCCTGTCTGAATCCTTCATCCAACTCCTTGTAAATCCCATGATCTAGAAGAACTGGATACCATATTTGTCAGGACAAAAAAATAAGCATGTTCGCTAATGAAATGAAAAAGGGAAAAGAAAAAAGTTCTTATATCTGCAATAAAATTCAGGAGACTTGAAATTATGAATCAGGACGTACCTAAACAAAAGCCATGTGGTCCTTCTGGAGAAACCAATATATTGCCAGGATGTGGGTCCCCATGCAGAAAACCATGCACAAAAATCATTTCAGCAAACACTTCCATCACTGCCTTCGCAACCTATGGTTCAGAAACAAGATGGCATGCATAATTTTTTTTTTTTTTTTGGTTGAATGGCATACAAAAAATTGTGACTGAAGTCCCACTACTTAATTGGATAGTGGATAACTTTTGCGGGTACTATTCTTAGTAATTTGGGGTATAAGCATATGCATGCCCTGGGCCCCATGTACACAACAATAATAATTGTTTCCCTGCCATCCCAACATAAAGAAATTAAGAAAATAAACCAAAATTTGGCTATCAGAAGGAAAGAATGAAACAAGTGGGATAGCTCCATACAACACTCCAAGATTTTATCCTACTAAGTGTCTAAGTAGGTACCTCTACATGAGATCTAACTTACCAAGCATCTCCATGGATGACCATATATTCTGTAAAACCATTATAACTCATGCCATACCAAAGAGGTCCCTACTCAGTTTTTTTTGCTCTCCTCTACCTCTTCTACTACAAATTTCTTCTAATCCATCCACTCTCCTTACATGAGTGTCTATTGATCTTATCCTTAGATGACTAAACTATCTTAATTGCATTTGACGTATCTTATCCTTAATAGGTGCCATATTAATGTTATTAAGGACAACCTCATTTCTAACCCTGCCTTTTATTGAAAGGCTGCACATCCACAATAGCATCCTTGTTTTAGTTACATTCATATTTTGCACATGTTAGTGCTTTACTACCTAGCATTCCATGACATAATCAATACAAGAAAAACTATTGGAACAATAAAAAGGACTAACCTTTATCGGGTTTATCCCCATCTCTCTCATGTGTTCCAAATCATCAACCTGAAATCTAAGGAACTTCCTGTTAATAGCACATAAAGAGAGAAAGTCAAAAGCATACTACAGCCAGAACAGGATATGCCGCATGCTTCTGAGTAGGTATATATGAAGTTCACCAGAATGTAGGTAATTTTCTCAAACATAAATATCGTTCTGTAAAAATTTTGCTAATTTGTGACTAGCGTTAGTAGAGTTGTCTAAAACATAAATAAAAAAGGAAAAGAAAAGGAAAGAGAAAAAACTGATACCATGTATATATCAGACAGTTCTTCAAGTTTACCAATTCTAGTAATTAAATAATAAGGGAACTCAAAATTTTTAGTCCTCCGGATATCAGAAAGCCTAGGTAGAAAAATTATGATCATACATTTGATAACAGTTAATCTATAGAATCTCAAACATTGTTTCAGGATGTAAACAAGCATCTGATTATAGTAAATGATGGTGGTGACTGAACCCAGCCAAATGTGATCTGCCAGTAACAAATGACAAGGATCTCTATGTTAAACAAAACTTTGAAAAGAAACAAATTTATGACTTTGATTCCACAAAAGGCAAGATGCATTACCTTCAACAAGAAAAGAGCCAACTGTATATAATGTTTTTACACAAATTACAGCAAAACCACTCTAAATATACACATTGCATAAAACAACCACTTCAATATTCAACTCATAACAACTTGTTTTGCCGGTGGCTTTTCCATATGATATGCATAAACATCCTATATATAGGTTATATTTTTCTCTTATTACATTCGCCTTTCAATTTGTAAACTGAAAGAGATTTACAACAATAACACGAGATATTAAAAGAAGTGTGAACTTGATGAACAAAATTACAGCCTACACCAGCAGAGGTAGGTTTGCTGTCATACCTTGGATCCCTTACAAAATTCCATTGTCAAAACCTGGCTTCTTGTTAACTCCTGGATGCATAAAATCGTATTATCAAATTAAATAAATGATAGGTAAGGTATACCTTCGCAGTCAGACATGCATCATTAAAAATACCTAACTGAAGAGAACAAAACTTGTAATGATGCTGCTATCAGAAATCATACCCAGAAAACATAAGGAATCCTGATCACCATGTTGCTTTTAAAGTTTTTGGCTGTTTTCTCTGCATTTCTTGCTTCACAACAGAAATCTGTAGAATAACCCAAAAAAATATTGTTCCATAAATAAATTCATTTTAATTCAATTAAAGAAAACACCTCAGAAAGTGTCTCCATTAACTATTAACCACTATACAATCAACTTCAGACCTGTTAAGGATCAGGATTCAGGAAGAAAAAATGCATTTACATAAAAAGCTAATATTGATGATTTCCATCATATTTAACTGAATCTGCAATAAATTGCTATAGAAGAGAAAAATAGTCTCTATGTTACCAGGCACTCATTGGATGCTGAAGACATTGTACAATATAACAAATGCTCGTGGACAACAGGGTATTAAAAATCAACAACTTGATTACAAATCTCTCCAAAATTGATAGCGTGGAACATATATCAAAGAAGGTGCATCAAGCAGTGCTTTAGTTAGCTCCATGATTTAGTTTAAAAAAACCTATGTTGCAGTTGTTTACACGTTATATTGTAGCTGTCTGGGTGCAGTTATGTTTCAATTTCTCCAAATTAACTAAACCAAAATCGAGATGATTTTTCCCTACTATAGCAATCTGGTAGACTTCCATGTTTATTTCCCACAAAATTCACCAAAGTAAATCAAAATTTTTTTCATTATATCTTCCTAGAAAGAGACATCAACAGTAGTTTGAAAAGCCATCTTTTAAATAAACCTATTTGCTTAAGAACTTAAATTTAATTCAAAGTTATCCACATGTAAATAAATTTTAATGTCTGGGATCTAAACTTCTTTGTTGTTGTGTATTTTATAAAATTAAAAACATTAGTCCCACTTCAGGGAGGAACTCATTTCCAAACGTGAGCTCATAGATTAGAAGAGCCAGTCAAACAAGGTAGATATTGGCAGCATAAGAAAAATACAATATTGGGTTTGTCAAAGGCAACAACAAGGTAGTTATTGGCAGCATAAGATACATAGTTCACACTCTAGTTGAGGATCCAATGAAATATCTCACGGCAACAGACATCCAAAAACTTGAAAGTCACAAACACATCTGCAGATTGGACATCTTATCCTGCTAGTGTCTGTGTCTGATAAACAGATCTATAAGTAAAAAAGTAAGACACAAGGAAACAAAACGAAACATGTCAAAGTGAATGTGAAAAGAATGAAAGTAAATTTCCTCCTCAGCCCCATCCATTAATAGCTGCCTTGAAGAACAGTAAATGGTTACATGGAAGAACATTATACCAAATTGACAAGATGTAAACTAGATTCTAGTCTTAATAATGTGTAAAAACAAGATGACATCCAAGGAAGGATGTACAAACTAAAGAAGACAAATGGCTGGTATTTGAAAGGACACATCTTCGATTCTGTTTAGATTAGAATGCACCACATATACCAAATAGGTCACTAGTCCCTGAAAAGGCAAGCTTTTTGTTAAGATCCTATAGAAACCATTCCATACTTCACAATTAGTAGAATCAACTGAAGTGTGTCATGCTTCAGTTTTGCTGATCAAATAAGTTACTGAGTAATTAAGAACTACAAATTCATGTCACATACCAACCACAACAAGTGTTTTCCAGGAAAGAAGAATGAGCATCCTTATTAGGAAATTGACTTTCTTTAGTTTCTGATATATCCAGGCGCACATTCTTGTAATGCTAACATGACTAAACTTGAACGTGTAAATAATAATAAGCAGTAAGGGTTATTTAAACTGAACCACACATACGAGAAGTAGAGCTCATAGTTGTCGGAGCCAATTCAAAGAGAAAAACAAGAATAATTGACTGTGCTTTATTACTGACCAAGTTCTAAAGCAATAGCCTCTGCAAATTCTGAGACCAACCACCCAAACCTGTATTCAGGAAAAAACTGTAGAAACAGAAGATGCAGACCTTTTAAAGCAAATGAAAAGCTGATAAAGAAAACTGACAAGAACAAAAGCATTAAATGAGAAGCCGCTATGAAAGTAACAGAAGTACAGAAAATTTCAGAATTGACGTGAAATTTAGTTCATAAAAACATCCCATGGTAAGACAAACAGAATAATAAATTTGTTTCAAGCTCCTTCAACACTAAAGCAATGGTAAAGAAGTCAATTACATGGCATAAGAGCAGAAACCAATAGGACTGTCCTCAAGTGTCTCCTACATAGATTGGTTAAAATCCAACAATGTAACATCAGAAATACTGTTTGTTTACCTCATATAAACAAAAATTTAACCTCACTACAGTGTATGAACCCAGTTGGTCAAGTATATAGCCATATTTTATAGCAAAATGGACATATAAAGCCTTAGCCACTGCCCCTCCTGCCGCCGCTCCCCCCCCCACCCCAAAAAAAAAAAAAAACATACATACATATGTCTATGTCTATGTATCATGCAATAAATGCATACCTCTAAAAATAATAAAAGAGCATAACCAGTCAGATAATAATTATAATTTTCACCATATCCTCAGTACTATACTGGGGAATCTCGGCTGAATAAGGAATTTAGTTAATACCCATGCAACAGATTTGGAGAGGAAAGACATGGTTGCAACATCTACTTTCAGCTGCTGCTTTAACCCAGGATATTGTACCTGTGATTTACACGAAATAAAAGCACTTCAAATTCAAGTGTGCATATTTTAATATTAATCTGGACAAAAGAAATGGCCAACATATTAGCATGATCAGCAGAACATGCAAGGCACACAAGATGAAACATTATTCAACAACCCAACGACAAAAATGATTGATTGGATGAAACAGTATTTTATACATTGGACGGTCTAATTTACATGAGCTACAGACATCCAGCAGTGATTAAATGTCTTATATTGAAATTGCAGAAAGGTCGTCCCCATATTGTGCCATACAAAGCTCCAATTGCTAGTTCAAGGAGGAAGCAATTGGTTACAGTATAGATGGGTTAATCCTCGGATGTTTTAGGAAGACAATGTTGACACAGCTTCACAAGAAATAGGGGATCATTGCCAATAAGCCTAATAACTAATAAAGAGTAACACTGAATGGACAGAGAAGAAAGGGGGGGAAGCTAATCCCTAGTCAAGCAGAATTGCCTGCCTTCTTGAGAAATGATAATGAAAGATCATCCAAAGGTATAGTCACTAGCATTCATTGTCTGTGTGGAACTATATATGAAAAATTCTGAAAAACAAAAACCAGTTTTAGTGTCCAGAGTTAGGAGATAGAGAACAACATTCATCGTTTTATATATGTCTATAAACATGATAAGCATAATAAATATGTTGTAAAATGGCTATTATGAACGTTATATGTATGACTGTACAATATATGTACATCTCATCATTAACATTTTTACATATCATAATTAATAAAAAGAATTCCTGAATCTGTAACATCGAACAAGAGCTTTGCTGCTCCTATTCTACCTTTCTGTTCATTGAGTACATAAAAACTTCTTAACTGATGTGAATAACATTACATGGTCGAAAATAGGGATGGCAACAGGGTGGGTTTGGGGCAGGATGGCCTTCCCCATCCCTGACCTCGATCCCCCATATCACTCCAAATCCCTGCCCTGTACCCTGACAGGGCAGAAAAGTTGGCCTCCAACCCCTCCCCCATCAGAGGCAGGGCTAAAAAATAATTTAAAAATTATTTAATTATTATTTTTTTAATAATAATAAACAAAAAATATAGCATTCTTAAGACAAAAAAATTATAATAAACAAAAATTATAACATTATTAAGCAAATGCTTGCAAAACCCACCAATGATTTTTCAAATTAATCAAGAACAAAGCATAGCAAAATCCCCCAATTAAAAACCACAATAAATTACTTATCCACCACAGAACGCTTTGAACTTTGCTTCAAGTACCATCAGTTCAACTCAACTTTATTTATATGTCCATAATACATTATATAACATGAAAAATATAATATATATAAATATAGTTTAATTTTTTATACATACATATGGCTATAAATCCCATCTTGCCCTGTCCCTGACAAGAAAAATCGAGGATTACCCTCAGCCCACCCTGAACCCCAGATAAAGGACCTTGAGCCCAACCCTATTGGGGCCCCACGGGGACAGGTTATTTTTCCATCCCTAGTTGAAGCCAATGAATGTACAACCTATCCCATTTGTGTTGCAAGAAAAGAATAAAGATTTTCTCCCACTTGATGCAGTTGGATGCATAAATCCGGTTTTGCCATTCCATTAACCGTAATCTCAATTATGTGACAACCAAATATATTTCTTTTTCTTATCCCAACCCAGCTTAGTTTTGACGTCCTCAACCCCTAGCTACATGCTGAATATGGATAATCTCATTCATCATGTGTATAGAAATTTACATCTGCCTCAATAGTATCAATAGTTTTTTTCAAAAAGGCAAACTTTAGAAAAATCATACTACTTTTTGATAACTTGCAAACAAAAAAATAGTGAATCATTTTCTTAGATAAAAAAATATATTAGACCTATAGTACATAGTTTTGTTATTTTGGTTTTTCAGGGAATAATCATTTTCTTCAATAGAAAAATACCTTCAGTTATTCATATAGGTTAAGATGGCAGAATTATTTCTCAATATATGACATTGACTTGGTTGCTGATAAATATTCTGAATAATAATTGAACGGTGGAAACTAAAAATGACATCACATTATCGACCAACCTTAACTGCTACTTCTTGATGGTCTGTCAGTACAGCACGGTGTACTTGTGCAATAGAAGCAGCGGCAATTGGATGCTCATCAAATGACAGAAACCTGTTAAATACAGAATTAGCTCTATGAGAAACATTTCAATGAAGAAAGCTGGCATTGCAAACAAACTAGAGAGTACTGAATGATATCCATAAAAATAAATAAATAAATAAACTAAAGAGCACTGAATGACTATGCATGCATTTTGGAGAAAGCTGGAGAGGTAAAAGAAAAAATTCAATGAGCATTTGCATTACTGGAATAGCAGCTTGTAACTGTGAGATAATTTCTACTGATTTTGATTTATCTAATCACATTCTTGTGTGTTATTGCCATTTGCTATTAATTTTAATTTGCAAGGACTTTCCATAGGGCTTCTAAATCACATGACTATTTAATGGGCCTAGTCAAATACAGATTTTCATCAATCAACCGTGTTTCAGATAGCAAAAATTTACATGCACAAGCACAACAATAAGGTGAACCTGTAGTATTTTAATATGTCATGCTTTTGGGATGTCAGAGTGTGTAATTAGTGAAAAGTTGGCCACAATGTGTTATTTGCTGACTCAGAGGGTACAATGGTAATTTAGTATATAAAGGATGACAGAATAAGGCTGTATAAGGCATATAAGTGAAAACTATCAACAATATAAGAAGACAGGTTGAAAGTTGGAGAACTGTTGACAGGAGGAAAAGTGATGGAGACTAATTATTAGTATTTTTTTAATTAAGGAGTCTGCATGCTTGTAGCAAGTTAGACTAATGATTAGTAATTTTTTTAATTAAGGAGTCTAGATGTTTGTAGCAAGTTAGCCTCCCAACCTAGCCTTTAATTGAGTCTATGGAAGATATTTAGGGCCTCCTTAATATCTTCATTAGCTTGCTTAATCTCTCCATATAAAAAGCCCATAAAAGGCTTTATATCTGTATCAACAATTTGAAGCACCTTCACCAAAGGTGCAAAAACCTTAAGGCATAATTTACACCATTCCAGAAAGCAATGCTCATCACAGTAGCATAAGTTGTTCTCCCTTTAACAGTTTTTTACCATTTACACTCCTCCCATTCAGAGCTGGTAAACATTCTCCTCAATTGGGCATTTTTCTCCATCAAACTCTGCAGAGTAAGGAAAGAATAAGTAAATCTAGTGACTCCCGGTCTCACTATATCCCTCTTCTTTGTAAATAACCTCATTAAGAACAAGGTCCTATGGTGTGCATAAATGAAGATTGTCAAACTCTTGGCCTGATCAATGACTTTCTTATACCTCGATATTTTTCTAATATTTTCAAGCATCAAATTGATAGTGTGAGTAACACATGATGTCCAAAAGATATTTGACCTCTTCAGCTTCAATAATTTTGTTGCTCCCATATTGTTGGCAGCATTGTCGATTACTACTTGGACGACATTTTGTGGCCCAACTTGCTCAATGCACTTGTCCACATACTTAAACATAAGTTCACTTGTATGTGCTTCATCTGATAATTCTTTTGAAGAAAGAAAAGCAGTACACATGCTATAATTAACACATAGGTTCATGATGCTCCTCCTTTTTCTATCTGTCCAAGCATCTGTCATAAAGGAACACCCATTTTGTGCCCACTCTTCTTCATGCTTCTTCAGTAACTCTTTCATTGTATCAACTTCTTCCTTGAATAACAATTCCCCCAACTAGTATTGACTAGAAGATTTGAAGCCCAGCCCAAATTGACCAACCGTCTCAACAAACAATTTGAAGCTATCATGATCAATAGCATTGAAAGGTATACTAGCTTCGTACAACCATCTAGCATAATATTCACGAACAGTCTGTGTTCTCTCTTTAAACAGTGTTTCACTAATATTTTGTTGTCTTTGAGTCATTCTCGCACTCAAACAAGTTTCAGGACTGATGGAGCTTGCAAACTTATCCATAGGGCCAAGAGTAAGAGGCGTTTTTTTGTTCTCTAACTCTTGCAATTCATCTTCATCATCCCCCCCTTCCCCCTTTTTAGAAATATTAACAGAGGATCTCATTGAATCTTCCTCCTTATTCTTCTTCTTACTCTTTGTCTTAGCAATAGCATTCTTGCATTTGGCTTTATCATCTGGAGACGATTTTGGACATGCAGAAACATTTCTGGAAATGCGGCCAATGTGTTCTTTTACTCTATAAACTCCTCCAAACATAACTTTACCACACAACTTGCATTTAACTTTACCCATATTCTTCGGATCAATTAACATTTCATACTCTCATCCGACATCATTTGACTTCCTTTTAAGAACTGAGGCAGCATTGGACGATGCTCCCGTACTCCCAATCCCATCCGACGTGACTTCCTTTTTTTTCTTCTTTTTTTTTCCTGAGTAAATTGACATTGAATTAAAATAGACAACTAGCTAACAAGCAAAGCCAACAACAGCAAGAAGCTGCTACAGCAACAAAGGTAAATGCTTCCTGTTTGCTGATTGTTGGCTTTGTTTGTTGCTTGTTGTTTGCAAATATTAAAATATTTAAAACATTAACAAATATTCAAATAACAAAGGCACACATTAACAAATATTAACATAAGTTAAATAACAAAAACAAAGGCAATAGCAAGCAGCAGCAACTATAGCAATGCTTGCTGCTTGCTGCTTGCTTATTGCTTATTGAACGCTGAGGAAGATGAAAGAGAAAACTGGAAACTAGAGAGTGGAACGATGGACGACGACGGCGAGTCCACCGTCCACAAGAGACGGCGACGATGTGCGACGAGAGAGGTAAGACAGAAATGGAAAGCGACGACGACGACTTCACAAGAGACGGCAGTGGCGTGCGACGAGAGATGCTGAGACAAAAAAGGCAAGCACCAATGACAACTCCACAAGAGACGGTCGACGACGGTGCACAAGAGAGAGAAGGGGAAAGCGATAAAAGATAAGGGGTAAAGGAAAACAAAAAACCTAACAATCAATTTATACAAAATGGATTAGGTGGCCCAGGCGATTCATGCAACCCAAGCGGTTCATGCGGCTAGGTGGCCACCTTGGCCGACTAGGCGCCGCCCGGTACCGATTAGATGGGCTGGCACCTAAAGGCGCCGATTAGCCCATAATCGCGGTGGCCAGCGGCCACTTAAGCCGATTTTTAGATCACTGGGTTACACCCAAACATATGGAATAGACTATCAAGAAACCTTTGCCCCGATAGCCAAAATGAACACGGTGAGAATTCTCTTATCCCTGTCAGTTAACTTTGATTGGCCTTTGTTACAATTTGATGTGAAGAATGCTTTCTTGTACGAAAACCTTAAGGAGGAAATTTATATGGGCATACCCCCAGGATTTAACAAAAACAAACATGGGACTAAGGTTTATAGACTTAAGAAGGCACTATATGGCATAAAACAGTCACCTAGAGCTTGGTTTGAGAGATTTTCCAAAGTAATGCAGGCCATGGGTTACAAACCGAGCCAAGAGGACCACACTCTATTCATAAAATAATCAGGTTTGAGTTTTGTCACAACTCTTAGTGTTTATGTTAATGACATTATAGTGACAAAAAATGATGAAAAGGAGAGGCAGAACTTGGGCAGATGTTTGGCCGAAGAGTTTGAAATCAAGGAATTAGGGAATTTGAAGTATTTTCTTAGGTATTGAAGTGGCATGGTCCAAACAGGGGATATTTATATCCCAACACAAGTATGTCCTTAATCTTTTGCAAGACACAAGGAAAATGGCTTGCAAACCATCCAGCATTCCAATTGACCCTAATCACAAACTTGGTGAAGCTAAGGGAGATAGAGACACAGACAAATAGCCATATCAGAGGGAGGTTGGTTGGAAGGTTAATTTATCTCTCTCACACACAGCTGGATATAGCCTATGCTGCAAGTATAGTGAGTCAATTCATGTATGAACCCAAAGAACTTCACCTGCAAGTAGTCTACAAAATCTTACATTACCTCAAGGGTACTCTAAGAAAGGGGAATTATGTTCAAAAATGGGGGAGGGGGAGGGGGAAAGGGGGGGGGGGGGGGGGAACTCACTCTATAAGCCTACACTAATACAAATTATGCAAGCTCAGTGATTGATAGAAGATCTACCTCGGGATATTGTACTTTCTTGGGTGGAAACTTAGTTACTTGGAGAAGCAAGAAGCAATTTGGCGTGGCAAGATCAAGTACAGAATCAAAATTCTAGGCAATGGCACAGGGAATATGTGAACTATTATAGCTAAAGATTATTTTAGAAGATCTAAGACTCAAGTGGGAAGGTCCTATGAAGCTCTATTGTGACAATAAGTCGGCCATCAGCATTGCACACAATCCTATGCAGCATAACTGGACAAAACACATTGAGGTGCATCGACATTTTATTAAAGAAAAATTGGACAGTGGTCTTATCTGCACACTTTATGTACCAAGCGAATCACAACTAGCTGATATTCTAACTAAGGGACTCAATAGTCAGGTCTTTCACAAACTTACAGCCAAGCTGAGAATGGACAATGTCTATTCACCAGCTTGAAAGGGAGTGTCGTGAATCAAGGCTTTGATTATGTGTGTGATTGATCAAATATTCTATAGATTTAAAGGTTGTAAGTAGGATATGATCATATCTATATTACTGTAAATAGAAGATTACTCAATTAGGTAGGCATTTTATGTATATATGTATTTTCCAGTTCAATAAGAAAGGAAGCCATATTTTTCTACAGATACTGTTGTGTTCCATAACATAGTTGATATTGTGGAACCAACCTATACAACATGGAAGCACGACTCTAGTGTAGTTATTGTAGTATAGTACTATAAGACAGTTAAAAGAATTTTGAGCTATGCAATTGTTTCCCGTTTGCATTTACCATGAGGTGATATTTTAAGAAATATTTGGCATCATGTGTAGCAAATAATATTACAATATAAAATTACCAACAATATAAGCATTTTTACTAGTAAAAATATTAATTAATAGTAAAATTGATTGATAATAAATACTAACGCTATTAATAACAACAACATTACTATTATAAAACATTAAAAATTGTGGAAAAGAACTAAAATTTATAATCAATGTCATTAATGATTATCATTAATATTGTATTCTTTACAATATCATGAATATTGTATCCATATGTCAGGAACTTGTCCTAACCTAGGGTTTGATTAAGAAGAGAGTGGAGAACAAGAGAGGAAAAGAGAAAGAAGAGGGAGAAAAACAGAGAGAAATTAGGGAGAAACAAAGAAAATAGAGAGGGAGAATTAGAGAGAGAGAAAGTAATTCAGATTCTTATTTCTCTACAACTTCAATACAATCTCAAGTAGCTTTATATAGCTACTCTTTATGCAGTTTTTCAGTTATAACAAAAATAACTGCTACAATCTCTGCCCTCCTGTAAGCATACACCTAAGGTCTTGACATCTCCCCACTCCTTCAGAATTTTCTTATCCTCACGAAATTAAAGAAACTGGGCAACGCGAAGGAATTGAGTGAGCAGAACCTGCAGATACTCCCAAGTGTTGTGATCTGGATGCAAATGAGACCATTGGACTAACACCTGCGTAAAGGGCAGATTATCTTTATAAAGCACCCTTATGTCTAATATAGGCATTGGTTCAATCTCAACCTGATTATCATCTTCTATAGGAGGTAAGTAAGTGCTAGATAGATCCTGTGGACCAACAGTCTTCTTAAGTAAAGAAACATGGAAGACTGGATGGATATTAGTTTTGGATGGCAGCTGCAATCTGTAAGCAACACATCCCACTTTAGCCACAATTGGAAAAGGGCCATAATACTTAGGACTTAGCTTAGAAACAGGAGAGTGAGAAAAATACTTCTGTTGGAAACTTTTGACCCAAAGATAGACCAAGTCTCCCACCAAAAACTCCCGTTCACTCCTCCTATCTGCATATTGCTTCATTCTATTTTGGGCAGCAGCCAACTCCCTCTTGATCAACCGCAGCATTTCTTGCCTCTGCTGCAAATATTGGTCCACCATTGCAATTGATGTTGTATAGTCCACAGTGGCAGGTAGGATTGGGGGTTTAAATCCATAAAGTGCCTCAACAGGAGACATATTTAAAGAGCTGTGGTAGCTGGACTGGGCGTGCTAACTGGATGCAGCTGACTTATCACAAGGATGTGACTACACATGCTGACTGGATGCAATAGGCTAATCACACGAAGGTAACTAGGAAAAATTGCATGGCACGAGAAGAAAAGTCTCCACAAGTCAACACAAGGAAGGATTTATCTGAAGGGTTGCCACATGGCAAGATAAGAGAGAATGCTTATCCTCAACGTTGCCACATAGCAAGAGGAGAAAAGACTCCTTCCCAATAAGGTGTGACACATGGAAGAACACAATTGAATCCACTGTATGGAGGCCTAGGAGATAGGTTTTGGAGGGTTTCATCCTTATTCAATTTGTTGGAGATGGATGAAGATGTACATTGTAGGAGTTGTAAATAAGGATCAATAGGGGTATTCTGATCTTTTGTTACACATAGCTAAGGGTTATGAATAGGGGTGAACTCCTCATTTTATTCATTCCATTCTCAATAGAGTTTTTTAGAGTTTTTCTCTTGTTCTCTCTTCTACTCTCCTGAGTTCTCACGTGGTGGTTCTTTTAGCAGCGTGAAGATCCCAAGGCGGAAGCAGGTCTGAATAAAGGCTCTTAGCCATCATCAGGCAGGTGATTGTGAGCTAAGTGCCGACACGGTTGGCTTGGAGGTCCAAGGCCGTGACAGCCTTGGGCAGAATGTGGGCCATTTACAGAGGCCTCACAATTATCATGAGAAAGGGCTGCAAGAGATGGAGATCGAAACAGATCCAAAAGATGCAATTGACTTCATGCAGGCAGAAATAGAGGGAGACTCTCCATATAAAACCTCACTAGAGGACTTGAAGTTTTTTATTCAAAGAACCAATTGTACAGTTAAAACCGTCCTACAAGAAAACAAGTGGGCTGATCTTCTTGCTAAACTAAGGGAAAATTCAGGACGATGTTTTTTTTTTTTTTTTTTTTTTTTGGGTATCTTGAAGACCCCCTGTAAAAGTTATGAACTTTAGAAGATGGGTGCCTCCTCATGGGAGATAAACCTTGGTTCTGCTTTTGTGTTGTTTAACCTTCCACTGTACTCCAAAAAAAGACAAATAAATCCTACTTGTTTCTCCCTATATCACATCAATATCTACAAAAGCATTGGCATAAAGACTATAACAAATTCTACTAAATTTCATTGAGTTTGCTGTTACTGAATTACCAACTGATGAGTGTCATACTAATTGAGATGCTAAGATTGGTACATTTATAGCGTGCAAAAGATAAAGATGGTAGATGATTTTAAATGCCACTTGTTGGCAAATCCAATAGCACTATCACATGATGCAGAGGGAAATACAATTTATACCATACAAAAGATACACACAGTAGATTATTTAAGTGGAGACATACATTTGTTGTAGTTACAAGGACATTGTACATTTCATGGGTGGGCAAGAATTAATGATTACTAAAGTTGATAATTAAACTTTTTGTTTTTTTCCCCAGGAAACGAAGAGAAAGTTGGGGGTTGGCATGGAGAATTCCAAAGTATCAAAATAGCGTAACATATAAAATAACCTTCCCTTGCTCTCCAAATACCAACTACTTACATCTCTGATAAATCTGGCCCCAAATTCCTGGTTACTACTTCTTTTATAGCTTTGAAAGGACAAGGAAGTGCCTAAGGCAAGGTAACACCAAATTAGCATAAAAGACAATCAAAAGCACCATATTCATATGAATTAAAACATAACTCTGACATAGACATAGAGATTATATAATTACACCTGGTCCTGTAAGGATGAAAGAGTGGCCGAGTATTCTTTGGGAATCCGCCGGAGAGCTGCAACAAACTGACCAGCTTTCACATAGAAACCTTTGTTGGCTTCGCATAATTGTAAAATTCTCTTGGCTGAACGAAGATTAACCTAACAAAAACAAGGAAGCATCGAGTGTTCACCACAAAGGCAAGGTTGAAATATGGGTCTCTAGCTACCATCTCCAATAAAAATCTCAGGCAATATCCTGATTTGTGAGTTAGTTACAACAGGAAGCCTTAAACCCAGTAGGTGGGATACCTAAGTTAGAGATTATCATTTTTTTATTCCTTTGAATTAATAAACTGCCCCCAGCATATATAATCCATGTTCCTCCCAAAACCTAGGAAAAAAAATTAATAAGATAATGACATTGTCACTTCCTTGCAAATAACCTTATATGTTTCATAAAAATCATGAAATATTAGAGCCAATTAAAATCTAAGTCAATCCTGATTCCTAACTAATATCATTTTTTGTCCCATTTGCTTTAGTAAACTGTCCCCAACATATATAATACATGTTGCCCCCAAACCTATAAAAAAAATTAATAAGTTAGTGACCTTGCCACTTCCTCGAAAATGACCTTCTGTCCCATAAAATCATCCAAGATTTTTAGCCAATTAAACAATTAGAACCTCAGTAGAGAAGCTAATCTATATGAGCAAAGCTGGTAATCATAATATTTTTTATGGCAACTGTCTCACAGCGGCTTAATAACACTTGTTCTTACGGTCAACTCCATGCAATAAAAAAGTAATTAATTTAATCGAATTGTCTTGAGTATCAAAACTGGAGATTCTCAACTACGTGATTCATGTGTATAATTTGAATTCCGTGCTTTTGCATTGTACAAACTGCAAGGTAGACACTATGGGAACGTCCAACACCAAGCGTTCCTCAAGAAAAAATATAGCACGAACCTCAGACAGTACGCGCCTGTACTCCTCCGAATCCGGAGACAGTCCGTGCAAGGAATATTTGTAATCAACAACAGACGAAGCAATCTGCCAAAGCAAATATAACAAAACTGAGAATAAGATAAAATACATACAGTAATCAATCTTACACAGAGAAGAAACGAAGCAAGAGACGAGACGAAGAGTATCTTACCGTCCAGATAGCGCGGGATGACCGGGCGATGCCACCGAGCCCAGCCCTAACCGAGTCGGAAAAAGATGAGGAAGTGAGCCGCGTAGAGTCGTCGGAAAAGGAAACGGGAAAAAGAGGAGGACCTAGGTTTTGGGAGGCGATAGTGGCAGCGCCGGCTGCCGTGATTAGGTAGAGAGAGGATTTTGCGGCCTTGACGGGAAACTTGAAGGTCTGACGAGCACTCCTCGTGATCATCGTCAGCAACCGTCCCTTTGCTCGCTACTGGTTTCTGACTTTCTGCGACCCGCGGCAGATGAGACGGGGGAACCAAGTGGACGGTACCTGCGTTGGTTTTTTTCTTAATTAATTTTTTTTAAAAAAATGCTACTATTTAAAAGATTAAAAAATTAAAAGTCTACTCTGACCAAAAAAATTAATAGACTGGTGCTCTTACACTTCGTTTACTATTATTATTATAGAATTTTTATTATTGTGAGAATTACTAGTAAAGTTCGACTTGGATGATATATTATGAAAAAGAAGGATTGTTTTAATTTTTTAATTGACCTGACTTTATCATTTGATGGGAATAAATATATAATTTAATTCTTATTATGTGTTAAAATTCTTACTACATAATAAGAATTAAATTATAAATATAAATATGTTTCAATAAAATCTAAGTCACTCCATCAACCACATAACATTATTTTTCAACTAATAGTTATATTTAAAAATTGTTGATTTAATTACCAATTTTAACTTATCTAATAATTGATATTCTAACATAATATTATCTAAACATATATAGCATGAGCCTTGATCTGTTATTTGTGTCAAAATATTAGTTTTGTATATAGCATATATGTTTGCAAATCTAATAAGTAATATACAGACATCTAACAAATATTATTATATATTGTAAAATAATACTTTTTAAATATATTATAATTACTTGTGATTTTTTTAATAATTACTTTTGACTCAAAAGTTTTCTAAAATATTTTTTTATCGCTCCTAGCATAACAATCTTAATAAAACAAAGTTAAAATAAGTAACCAAGTCTAATATAAATGTGCATTTTATACCTAATTAGATTAGTTTTTTCACAAAATACCTTTTTTAGCAATGTCGCGAAAGCTCTTCAATAACTCATCATTTATTATATTTTTATCATAACTGAATTTTCTCATAAGAAAGAAAATCCTTTTAGTAGATCCTCACAATAACTCTTAAAATCTTTTCAATTGAGTAAAAATCATATTTAATTTTTTTGTAAAAAAAAAATAATTGATCAAAAACACTCATTTTATTGCCAAGGTCAACCTTTTAACCACTCAAATCCTTCAATTGCTGTTGGGTCTTCCATTCCTTCTCCATCCCTAGGTTGGATCCAGGGATTTGGCATTGGTGGTGGTGATTCACAAGTTGCATATTTTTGAAAAATTATACTTCTACCCTTAATTTGGTTAATTCCAATTTAATCATTTACTTCCAACCCTCTGCTTTTGATATATTGCACCATGACTTTTGTAAATTATTTTAAGACCCACTAGCTGCAGCATAAACTTTCACTTAAGCCTTGAAAATTTCTAAGAATTATACTAAAACCATGCAACAATCTTTGAAAAGTTATACTAACACCCCACATTTTAGAAAATTATATCAAATGAAATCTCATGACAAATTACCAAAATATCCATGATTCAACATGACGGGTTTTCAATCCTTTTCAATATTACCAATATGCTCTTAAATCATAAGAAATGCCATTTAAACTTATTTTATTTCCTCAAAAAATAATAATTCTTATTTCTTAAATTATCTTAAAAAATTTGGACATTGCATATATATACATGCATATCTAGTATACATTGCGACTTGTTTGCTTGTACCTAAATTTTATATACAAAGACAAATAAAAATGTATCCTTAAAATACATATCTAACATACATTAAATTTGTGTATACAAAAATAGTTTAGACATCAAATATGTATGAACTAAAAAATTTACAAATAGAGCATTATTCTTTCTTACTAGGAAATAATGGCTGATATGCTCAATGAATCGGATATTGTTTGTGTTGAAAATTTTGTCTTTTGATTTATTAAGAAAATATTTTTTAATAATTAAATATATTTTCAATAAATTTGATTTATTGATGATCTCCAAAATATTTTTAATTTTCTTTTAAATTTGAGAACTTCATACTGGTATATCTCTTCAAAATAATCGAGTATGTTTTTGTATTAGTCAAGTTTGTTATAAAACTTGTGAGAAAACCTTTTAGTGGTGGAGGCAGGGGGTGGGCAGGAGGGGCTGAAGCCCACCCAATTTTTAAAAAATGTAGATTTTGAACACTAAAAAATAATAATTTTTTATTACAAGCCCCCCCTCCAAACCCAAGCTCCCCCAGCCGAGCTCCCCCCTCCTTCTCCTTTTCTTTCCCACATTCTATTAAAATTCTAAATTTTCCCTTGATTGTTGTGGTTGGAAAAAAAAAATTATTGGTGAAGCTCACGATTGAAAAAAAAAATTTAAAGCCCCCCTGGTTAAAAAATCCTAGCTCCGCTCCTGAAACCTTTATGAAAATTAACTAAGTATGAAAAAGTTTTTTATTATAATCAATCGAGTATTGCTTAGCATTATTACAAAATCAATCAAGTATATGATTTGGTCCAATCGACAATCATAAGTTTCTATTCGAGTATGTTATGCAAAATTATGTTAGTTTAGAGTTAAATTGAGTATGGTACTTTTGAAATCGAATAAGGATATTTCATAAGTCGAGTACACTTTTCTAAATAATCGAGTTTCTTTATAACTATATAATCTAAGCATTATTTTACTTGAGTAAAGCTTATTTTTCAACCAACTAATGTATTTTATAAATTGAGTAAATATATGTATTAGTTGAGTGAAAATAGATTAATATCTAGCTAAGTCTTTAGACCTAAAAGCAATCGAGTAACCAGTGCTGATACTCGAGTGATGTTATATGTTAGTCAAGTAATCTTTAACTTTGTAATCGAGTAAATAATGCAAAGTTTTTGTGATTTTTGAGTTAGTTGAGTAATTACTTAATTACATTTGAGTAAACCCCTTATATAATTGATTACATGAAAAATCCAATCGATGAAGCTGTCAGATTAGTCGAGTAACCTTATATGGTAGTCGAGTATCGATTGTCAAATTTTGAATTTTATAGTTGCCACTCAAATAAGAAATAAGTGTCTGTTTTTTTATCGTTTAAGTTTCATCTCTTTATTTTAATAAGTACGATTGCGTCATCTTATAATAAGATGATAAATATGCTTATACATTATGTGCAAAATGTTTATCTTTATAATATACATATTTTTCTTAACAAAATTGACTGTTATCAGTCAAATCAAAATAAACTATGAGTATGTACAGGTATCAAGACAAAATTAAGTATCAAACCTTCTATAAAATGTCAAGTGCTGCAAAAGATCAAATTACTATTGTCTGAATGATACCAAGCCAACCTAAATCTAGACACATATAAGCCTGATTCCTCTTGGGTCTAAGTTCACTACTTGAGTGATAATCTTTCATGTTCATCTTATTTCACTTCAAACCATTATTTGGTCAAGTTTTATGAATATCTTTTTAAACAAAAAATTAGAAACAAGAGAATTCAATATTTTATTCATTCATATATTGTAAGTCTCTTTTGTTCAATAGAATGCCAGTAATCATTGTATTATTTTATATTTTTCTCTTGAGAAATTATTTCACAATTTTTGTAAAACTTGTAAGAGGTTACATCTTATCTTTGAAAGGCAATAATTGTGGCTGAGTCTATAACGAAAAAATCCAAATACAGAGGTTATAGCTACTTTTGTAAAACTTGGGTTCCTACTTTGTTCACGAAAAGTGGAGATTTTAGTTGAACATGTAATGTAAGAGCCCACTCTCGAATATTCCCGCTAGCATAGGATATTCGAAAGAAGGTCATCACAGAGATGATATAGAACAAACTATAATAAAACAACTCAATTCATTACTAGCAGCGGAAACTAAAATAAGGTTCAGTTACACTTCCAATATCTCATAAGTTTGGGGCTCGAAGGCCATACAAAATAATTAAGAGGCTCTAATGTTAACTAACAAAATAAAAATCATTTCATCAAGCCTCACCAAAATGCTAAATAGGATCTTCAAGTTAGGACGCGTCTCCGTACACCGCTATCCCTGGGCCTTAGACCCACTAGACTCGCCCCCGAAAACGGTCTTTCTTTTACCTGGAATGGCAAGGAAGATCAAGTGAGCCACAAGGCTCAGCAAGTTCGAAAAGCAATGAATAACGAACAAGAATTAAGAATATGGTGACACCAAAAAGAATAATCAGGAACTCGACAGCTTAATACAAGATTCAAAATTTATAATTTTATAAATTTCAATTTAAATGCATCATGTCACCATATTACTATACAAATGTGCATATGAAATTAAGTGTCAGAATCAAATCTCGTAGGCTCGCAAGCCATCAATTCACATATGCCGAAGTGCATTCATATAAATAAAAATTCATGAATAATATGGAGCCAACCTGTCGGGCTATGACCACCTCGTCCCGCACTAGGTGCTCTAGGGTACACTTTCCCTCCGCACAAAATATTAGGTGCGCAAAGATAAATATTACCGTGCCACATAATATGATCATATTGAATATGTGTGAAATGTGTCACGCATTTACTTCCACATTTATATAAATATAATGAATTTCATCTCACAAACCGATGCCATAGCTATATATATTTTATACCCATCTCACAATATTAAATAGTTATTCCACTTATCAAGTATGCACACCAAATATAATAATTTACTCATGAATTAATTTAATCAACTTACTAATGAATTCTTTACAATTTATTTGTATGCATACCAAACATCTCTATATGTATAATTCTATACATATAATTTGAATTATTCGATTTAAGACATCAAAATTAGATAGAATATATCCTAATATATATATATAAATATAATTAAAGAAAAACCAGAAAAAGTCTTCTATATAAATAAATAAAAAAAAATCCTTTTTTCAAAGATTATTAAGAGACAGAATTATTCTATGTATATATATATATATATTACTTGGGTCGAACTTCAATTCTTTACAGAGGGTGCGTGGGTGCTTTAACATGTGTGTGTATATATACATATATGTATAAATGTTATTTAATTATGGAAAGGAAGGGAAAGTTTCTGGACTTTTAGCACCTTTATAATATGAATACATTAAAATAAAATAAGACCTAATAATCCTATTTTCTCTTTAGCTTTAATGCCTCACTTTCTCTCTCTACTGTGTGCACGTATATGAACCCATAAATAGGTGGATTGAACATGGCTAGGGAGGATGGTCAAATGTAACAGTGAGGGGAAGAAAACTCCCATACGACCACCCTTTCTCATTTATATATATAAATATATATGGATATATATAAATGGGTCGGCTAGGATGAGGAAACAGTCGAACTGGATATGAGTATATATATATATATAAATACATAAGTGGGTCACCAGTAAGCTGAACAGGGGCAACGCATGGTGCTGAATATATATATGTAATTGATTCAAGCACTGCATAAGAGGTTTTTGGATAGCATGAATGTATATATAAATATGGGTCACAGTTCACATAGTCACAATACATCGAACAGAGTATATATGTGTATATATATATACACAGAAGTGGGTCTCTGATTTTGACTAATATAAGGACTCACCTAACAGGGTTATACACGAATATATATAGAGATATACACGTGGGTCACTTGGCTGGGCAACCATGGAGGCTGTTCGCATATATATATATATATATATCTATATGTATATAGGTGAGTTTAGCTTAGAACAGAACAAGATGGAGCCGGAGCATGTATATATATATATATATAACACTTACTTACCTTACGAAAGAACAGATTCTTGAAGAAATATAAGTGGCCATTCTAGAAATAAATTTAGGAGTAAATCAAACCCCATTTCGATACATCAAGGGACAACAAGTTGCTTAGGAGAAATTTCAAAAGAAAGAAAGAAATGCTATAACAAGAGGAAGAAGAAGATTAAATTACTTGCAGAGAGAGAACATGTATATACTTATATATATATATGGATATATTTGCAAACGTCCAGAGACAACCAAGCGCTTGCCCAAGAATTTGATGAACAATAAAGAGAATGTGGGAAGGAGCTTGCCTGAGTCGATCCAACGGAAGAGAAGCAGCTGTGACTCTCCTTCGCAGCTCCAGTTGCCAACAGAAAATGGGAGAAGAAGGCAAGGAAGGATAAAAGAAAATGACGGCCAAATGAAATAGGAGACAACAATGGTACAGTATTAGGTGCATAGAAAAGAAGAAGGATAAAGTGAGTGAGAAAGCTGCAAGTTGCGTCTATTTTTAGAAATAGGCAGGTCTACCCTTCTAATGGACAGTATTTTCTAGGGTATTTCAAGCATAGATGCTTTTATTATTATTATTATTATATATTTTTATAAAACCTAAATTTTATTTTGTAAGCACCCCCGCCCGGATATCCCCAACCACCCGGACTATCCGAACGGGAGCACTTACGAAAGGGGAAAAATAATGAAACGCGAGACAGAAACTACCCCAACATGCATACACAAAAATAAGAACAACGGAAGCGAAGTTAAACACATGCATGCACTACGGGTACCCCGCTAGCACAGCGGTCACAAGATAAATAAAAGAATACAAACTCCTGTGCCGACAGACAAAAGACTCGAGGAATGACCTGGCACAGTAAAAATAATAGAGTAAATCATACTCTACCATCAGAGTTGATAGGGATTAACGGGACTGCCTGTACACCATACTGACTCGGCCGCTAGACGCTGACTCCCTTGCTCGGACCCACGCTGGTACTACCTGGAATGATGGAAAGCAAAGTGAGTCGAGAGACTCAGCAAGCATCAAGAAAAGAAAGGCCGAAGGCTGAACATAACCAGAAAACTCTACCCAAAATAAACCCCCAGGTACACACAAGGCATGAGACGCTACAACACAACAGTATAGTATAATAAAAACACATACCGGTCCTTGGGGCCCACACAAGACACATGGCACCTAAGTCCCATACCAACCTGCCGCTGCCCTGAAAGGCAACAAATATCTCCACAAACCTGCTCGCGCGATCCCGGGCCGGTACTCCCGTCGCCCGTCCCCATCGGTACTCCCGACAACCGAGCCATAGGCTCCCTCAGAACGGTACTCCCGTCCGAGAACTAATAACTATCAGTAGCCATGCAATGCACATAAAAATGCAATGGCGTAGTGAGCATCAACGTGATACAAGGCGCCCATACATCCAGGCATCAGGCCATGCTCCGCCCACATAGTAAACCACACGCCATGCATATGCTCGCGCTGGATGCAACCTAACCAGGCTAGAATGTCCGTGTCCAAGCATACTCAATAAATGGATATCCCAACATGCATCCCGTACCCATGTGCATATCAAATCATGAACAGTAATACAATGCATCTACTCATGCAGTAAATCACATACCGGTAGAGCTAGTCAGCAGTGCCCGACACCGGTCAACGGTTAGTGACTAGGAGTGTCCGCCTGATGGTCCACTTTAGGGCCGTACAATAGACTACCCCAACGTCACCAAACAGTCGACCCCTGCCCCACTGCTCAATAGCTCTAACCAAATCATAAATAAATCCGAGAAAAACTGCAAATAAAACCCGCATAACTAGGAACCTAGTTCCCCAAACTGGGTTCAGCATCATTCCGAAAGGAATGGGGGCGGTACAAACCCCCGTAAGCACTCAACAAACGAAATTATAGAAACCTCGGATTTAATTTAAATTAAAACAAATGAATAATAATTCACCAAACAAGGGTAGGTGCCGAATTAAAGTGAGGGAGGTGATAAAATACAGGAATTCACGGGGTCTTTCACGGGAATTAAAGATCAAGAAGAGAGGGTTGGGAGCTTGCCTTTACACGGCCGTTTCTGACCTTTCTTACGCTCCCGTTGTGAAGTAAAACGTTTCCCTAACAATTAATAAAACCATGGCTCGCATTAATTAAACCTAACAGTGTAATATAAATAATTTAGTTATCTAAAATCCCACGTAGGTGCACCACAATAAAATCTCAACGAGTTCCATTTTTATTTTAAATTAAATCACGCTAATAAAATCCTCGAAGCCAGTTTAATAAATTAAATTTAAATCAAACGACTCAAAATCGCATAATTAATAAACGGGTCGAAACAGATGAAGGGAGGGTATAAAATACAAAAAATCACAGGGTTTCTCACGAGAATTAAAGAATACGAGATGAGGGTTGAGAACTTGTCTGAAACCAGCTGATTTCGACCTCACTCAAGCTCCCGATGCAAATTAAATCATTTCCTAGCAAATAACACAACCGGGACTCAAATTAATTAATTTTAATCGCATAAAATTTATAATTTAAATGTATCAAGCTCCTACTAATTTTTACCCACGTACCTGATCACTTCCCATGCCAAAAAATCCCAAAATTATTTTATTTTTCTCTTCTATTTTTCTCTTCTTCTTCTTCTTCTTCTTCCCGCGGCTCTCCCCTGCGTCTTCTTCCTCTTCCTTCCTTTCCTTCTTCTTCTTCTTCTTCCTTTCTTCTTCTTCCTTTCTTCTTCTCGCGACCGCTGCTGTTCTTCTTCCTTCTTCCTTGGCCGAAACAGCGGCCACCGCCGCTGCCCAGCCACCGCCAGCTGTCGCCGCCTCTTGCCAGCGGCTTCGCTGGCCACCCACGGCCGCGCACGCCACCGTGACCCGTTGCTGCTCCGCGCCGCCGCTGCTGTCGAGTCGCTGCCATGGCCGAGCAAAGCTCGGCCAGCCTCCCATGGCAGCCACCTCTCTCTCTCTCTCTCCCTCTCTCTCTCTCGGTCTCGATCTCTCCCTCTTTCTCCCGAGCTCTGTAACACCCGGTGTTACAGGTGTTAAAAGAATGAGGGAATGAAGTGAGAAAAATTCCAAAAATGCCCTTGAGAAGGTGATGGACCCTTGAGATTAAGAATGCCCATGGGAAGGGTATTTTGGTAATTTGGATAGTGAAATCCAATGAAGGGTATTTTGATAAATTAAAAATAATTCCTATGTGGAATTAGGTGTGTAAGTGAATAAAAATTCCAATTTGGTAATTATGTGGAGATATATGGGATTAATGCATTCACAAAGATTATTTAGGAATTTTGGAGTGATTCCATAAAGGAAATTAAAATTTGAAAATAGGGAAAATGGTGAATATTAAAATTATTTGAGGAGAATAATTATATTTTCCCTAAATTGTGATTTAATGTGGTAATGCCACTTGGAGAGATGAGATTAAATTTGGAAGCCAAGTTAGTGTCTTGTTGTGACACTTGGCATTATGTGGTTCAAGTATAATTGGGTGAATTAATTAAATGCAAAAGAAATGTTAAATAGTCTTTCAAGCATTTAATGAGAGGCATGATTAATTTGGATTAAAGAAAATCCAAAAGGAAATGGTAAATGGTCACCATTAATGCCTTGAAAAATATGAGAGTTAAATAAATCCAAAGGAAAATGGGAAATTAGTCTCCCATTAATGATGGAAAAATTGTTGGATTTATTAAATGTGAAATAAATGTATTATGTCTCTCAAGTTGATGGATGAAAATGGTTCAATTAAATTAAATGGGATATTATATGATATTAGTCTTTCAAGATGATAGCTTGAAAATAGTCCCATTTAAATAAATGAGAAAGAAATGGGAATTCAAGATAATCCAAGGGTGGAGGATTTGTCTTGAAAGTGGAATTAAATCCAATGAATGAAATTAAATCCTTTAAGTGGGCATGGATTGCCAACATAATTTAAAGGTGTGTTTTCTCTAAGAGATAAACCTTGTTCACTTGAAATCAATGGGTGAGATTGAGATTCTCAAAAGCACATGGATTGTGCTTGTAATGAATGGCTTGGATGCATTCTTGAAATGTGAGAAAACTAGTATAAAAAGGCAAGTGTGGGAGACTTGTCTCCCTTTTGACCATTTGTAGAAATGAAGGAGAAATAAAGAAAGAGAGAAGAAGAAGTCTCTCATGGAGGAAAGAAATGGAGAAGAAAAGAAGAAGAAGTAAGGTAAGCTTTAATCCTTCTTCTCTCCATTTTAGTATACTTGAATGTAAAGTGAGTGGTTTGTTGAAATGCCATTTTAGATGGGGGAAAATGAAGATGGAAGCTCTCTTGAAATGGAGATTTAATATTCAAGTAGAGGTAAGGGATGGCCCCATGGGAGGGTGGCCTTGCAATGTGTTATAAATGTGTTTCATAAATGTATATGTTGCATTTAGCATGTTCTTTTATGTTCATGAGACTTATGGCCATAGGTTAGTTTGAGAACATGGTTGAAAAGGTGGGTTGATGCCTCAACCTAGGAGGGTTGTGAAGGCAAAGAAACCTAGCCACATTTGCATGCATTTGGCATCATATAACTTGTTATGTTCATATTTATTTGTCATTGCACCCTTATTGAGCTTAATGGCTCATGAGGTTTTTACCCTCACATGTAGGTTGGGAAAGCAATATAAAGTCAAGACAAAGTGAAATGGCATGGGGAAAGCATAGAAGAAGATTCAAGTGTATATTTTGGCTTATGGAAGCCTATCTTGTTATGTTAAATTTTTGAAATGTAATTTCATTGTTAGATAATGGCTTGTTAAAGCCAAGAGCATGTGTATTTTACATTTTGGGAATGTATGTTTCATTTAAAAATGAGGTTGAGGATTATGGCATGATGAAGCCTAGGTAAATCTCATTTGGTATGAGTTGTTGTGGAAGCACTAAGGGTGTTGTATAAGCCTTGATTATGGAGAAATAAAGGCAAAAATTGAAGGATGTGGAGTGTTATTCATTCCTTTAAATTTTTGGAAAATTTGGGCATTTATGGGTTGTTGGAAAAATTGTGTGTATTTGATAATGTGATGGAAGCATTGAAAGTTGGATTTAAGCCTTGATTATGGAGAATTAGAGGCAAAAATCAAAATGAATGTGAAGGATTTTGATTATTTGAATTCTGGAAAAATTTGGGTTAGGAGACCCAAGAATTTTTTTTTTGAAAAAAAAAAAAAAAAAGAGGCAGCAGAAGGCTGCCAGCCTGCAGCAGCCGCGGGCGGCCGCGCCGCAGGCGGGCGGGCGGCCGCGCGGCCAGCGGCCAGCGGGGCCCTGTGCGGGCCCCAGGCGCGCCAGTGGGCCCCGCCGTCCATTTTTTTAAAAAAATTGGGACTTTTTGTTGATTTTAGGGTCATTTCTTAATTGATTTTGGGCCTCAGAGGAATTTTCAAAATAAAGGGAATTTTCGGGCAATTTGGGAGAAAATGCCGAAATTTTGAAAAATTGAAAATATAAGTTTTTCCTCCAAAAATTAATAATCAATCAATGGATTGATTTAAATGGTGACTTATGGAGCCCGGTAAAATTCTTGGTTGGAAAAGAATAAAATAAATTTGAGAAAATAGCGATTGGGCATCGGAATGAGATTTCCTCTTTAACCAACGCGGTGTGGTTTAAAGCCCAATTCTGCTAGTAAATCCTGGGGTTTAAGGAAAGGGGAGGACGAGCCTAGTTCCCACCTAGGACGTTTCTTATTGAAACATGGTCCGCCCTTCGCCAAAGACCGGGCAGGTGGATAATTTGGGTAATTATTCACGAGTAACACCCGTAAGTGGGAGCGGGGCGTTACAAGCTCTCACTCTCTCCCTCTCCATCTCGACCGAGTTCTCTCACTCGCCCCTAAGCTCTCTCTCTCCCCTGCTTCTCTACCTCGACCAGAAGCTTCCATGAGAGACAAAAATGGTAGATTTTTTTTGATGTTTAGCACACCAACACACGTGCACTGCCTCATAAATTAAACAAATTAATCAATTTAATTTAAATTAATTTAGATAGATTTAATTTAAACTTTTTTTTTTTTGGGATATTACATATTTACCATTGGACTCAGGCCCAACTCAACAATTTATTAAGCCATCTACAAGCCCATAACTCCTCCACTAACTAAATTGAGTCCAAAACATTAGTTTCTTAAATTCTTAAAAATTAGACCCATACACTTAAATTCATGACCATATGTATCAAGAAAATTTCATATTAATGCAAAGTCATATTATGCCATCAAAACAATTTATCATAATTTGTTAAAATACTTCGACCCACATCTAGAATGCCTTTGAGCTAAAATTAAATATTAAAAACACTTAGACTCAATTTAGGGTCATTACATGTAAAAATTATGTATGTGTTATAATTGATCCCTAAAAGTTAAAATCCCTTATAGGATGTCTTTAAAATTATTAATAAGGAATTAAAATAGTGGATTAGACTTGTTGACTAAACCACTTTAAATTATTGTGTCTTGTGGTTTGTTTCTTATGTTTATATGACATTGTTTTTTTCCTATCATTCAATGTTTACTCATTTGATTTTAGCTCATCAATATAAAGTATGACAATTATAGTTGTCATTGCAATCATAACAGATTTTTGAAAAAATCACTTCTTTCATACATACTTCTCATATGCATATGTTTTCCATGTGATTTGAAGTATAAATTTTAGAAAAGCAAATTGATTTTTATTGCTACCATCATAATAGTTTATTGGTTATTCTTTTAAAAAATGCAACCACCTTTAATATATATATATATTCTATGTTTGAAGTAAACTTTATGAAAAATGTAATAATGCATATAAATTTATAATGAATTGCTGTAATTCATTTTATATTGTGAAAAATATTTGTTCAAATCAATCATAATGTATATTTTATTTAATATTACAAAATTTGTTCAAAACGCCCAATTTACACCCTATTGAGTGATATTTCAATTTGCAACATCTACCACATATTAAGGTTGCAACTTCTCATGATGTTAATGAGATGCTTTAACCTAAGGTTGTGATGCCATGGTGCTACTACCTTACCCTCAACTTTGCTCTTGATGTTGATTCATGATCATTATAGGAGGCTATGTTGGACTGAGTTGCACATTGTTGGAATAACTTACATTGTGAAATAAAGAAAGCACAAAGATGTTGTCTTTTAATTAGTGGTGTTTTTAATAAATATAACTATTTAAAAAGTTATAATAATTTGTAAAGAGTTATGTTTAGTAGCTTAAATTAAGAGATATGTCTTTTGACATTATAAAGGACACAATTATTTATAAAAGGGTAAGACTATTATAAAGTATGATGCCTTATTAGTTTAAATAGAAAATATATGACTTTTAGATAAACGAATAACTTTATTCCATATTAATGAAATAACAATTTTGTATTTATTCTCTGTACCTCTTTCTTTCAAAATATACAGAGTTGCTCTAAAGGAAAAATTTAAAAAAATTATTGGTTACAGATTTATGTGATTTTAATATCGCTTGGGAGTGATTTGTCATTAGCCCTACAACAATTATAATAACTTAAAGACAATGATTCGTTACGGTCAAAATCACATTATACCAAATTATCTCATATTTTTTCCCAACATATAAATTTTATAGCTAATTTACAACAGTTATACTAGTTTCAATATCGACAAGATCATTTGCATTATAAATAGCACTGACCTTATACTAGACATCACCCCAATTAACGCTATTCGTCAACCTTGTTGTGGCTATCCTCATCCAATTGTGATGAATCAACTAGGTGTTAATTGATCATCCCCTATAACTAGTAAACCATGAATATCATGTTGCAAATATATTATATTAGCACGACGAGGTTACAATAACATTAAAAAACAACATTGTAATATCAAATAAGCATGAATGATATATATATATATATATATATATGCCAAAGGTAGGCAATTGGACGGGGATAAGATAATCCTACAAATGATTTACCATGATCATTTCATATAATTTGTATAAGAATGAGTGGAAGTAAGCTCAGAATCTATATCCATTGAACAATGACGTTGTTCACATTAATTCAATATACTATTATTAGTGACGAACTACCCAATTGAGCTTGTGTTTGCCTTATGAGTATTTTTGATATTTTGAAAAATTTAACAACTAAATTGTTGTGTTTTTTTAAAGTTAGGAAATATCATTATATTTTTTTGAAACAAGAGGAATATTCACATAAGACTAATATAATTTATCTTAAAAATTATTATAAGAACTTTAAAAAAAGATCTTACTTTGAGTAAATTACATTAACCACTCAGGGATCGATACTTGATCATAAGGACCACCCATCAATTTTTAAAAATTATAATGAGCACCTGTTATTAAAAATAAGCAAATTTACCATTTCACCATTTTCAAACTTTGTCCATCTCTCTCCATTTATCTATATCTCAAAATATGAAAATTAAATAAATTAAAATTTTGGTGGAAGCTAGTAGCCATGATTGGCCACTGCCATTGATGGGTTCAACCAGTGTTAAATCTTAGAGGAAGGACAAAGATAGGAGTGATGAGAATGATAAAGATAAAAATGAGAGTAAAATAGAGTTCAAATCATTTTATTATTGTCGATGAGAATAAAGAGAATATGAGATAAAAAAATAAAAATAAATTAATGATGGTCGATCAATGAATCCAAGCATTATTAGGTGTGAAAACAAAAAGGGGGAGAAACCATCGAAGTTGCCAAATAAGGAAAAAGATGAGAGTACGAGAAAAAAAAGTGGAAGATAGATAAAGATTGAAGAAATAAAGAAATAGAAATAAAGATGTTAATATATGTGTATTTAGGATTATTTAAAAAGTTTAATCATAAAACTTAAGTTGTTTCGATTTTTATATTAATTAAGTTTTCTAAAAATTGAGAGACTCACTTAAAATTAACTTAGATGCAATAATGTTTAGTGTAATTTACCTTAATATTTTCTATAAATACTATAAAAATACCATTTTCGCATTTTTATACATTGAAGCAGATTCCATATCTAAATCAATCATCATGTGACTTGGCAACAACTACCCTCCTTGCCAAATGCTGATCATGTCCTGCCACCAAAGCACTCCCAGCAGTGAAAACTTTGCAACCACGACAAGCCAGCCGTCCCCTTATGACTTGACTATCTCTGTTCCAATCAATGCTCAATTGATCACAGATACTCCAATTACTCAAATGTGTTATAACATCTTGTATCGAGTCATAAGAAAGATTAAAATAATTTATTTTAATGAATTTATGTGAATTTTTTAAGAAATTCTCATCCTTGAACTTTCCCAACTTAAGCACGTTTAACCCAGGACTTCCTTATCTACATTTAGTCAAAAAAATATCTAGTTAGTGTTGTTTCATTCATTACTTATCTTCGATATATACTATCTTCCTCTAAGCTCTCGGAGTATTACATTTTCCCCCTCTTAGCACATGACGTCTTCGTCATGCGACCTTACAACTAGTCTCAGACTTTCTCCACTTTGAAGGCTACCATCCTAGAAATCTATCAGAAATCACTCATTGAACAGACTCTTGGGTCCCGACGCCATTTTCTGCCTTCATTGAACCGCCTTCACCAAGAGTTGGCTCTGATATCACCTGTAACATCTCGCATCGAGCGATAAGAAGGACCAGAACAACTTACCCTGATGGACCTACGCAAACTTCTCAAGGAGTCACCTTATTTGTGAGCTTCCCTAGTTCAAACACACTTAATTCTGGAGTTCATTGTCTACATTCAGCTCAAAAGATATCCAGCTAATATTGTTTCATTCCTTACTTATTTCAATATATACTATTATTCTCTGAACTCTCAAAATATTACATGTATACTGGTATTATTACCAATTAAAGGCCTACTTGTTTCACCCAAAGAGTTCTTAAAATGAGCTTTGCCCAAAAGTTAAATTAAATACAATTAAAAGGTAATCAAAATTAATTATTAGTACGAGAATGCTGGTGTAGTAATATTATTAATCTCTTTGGTTGGTAAACTTAATTCCCAAATTTTAAAGAGACCACTTAACAACTTAATTAGAAAGGAAAAAAACTGTTAAATAAAGATAGAGACTTGAATCTAAAGCTTAGTATTATAGTTTTGCTTATCTCATTAATAAGGTGTTATTCTTTAGTGTTTTAGTTTTTAATTTATTTTTAATTTTATGTTTTAAGTGTCTATTTTGACATTGTTAAAAATGTATTTTTTTGTTTGTAGTATTTTTTGTATTTTAAAAATTTTGAATTTGTTTGTGATGAAAATAGTTAAAATAATTTTTTGTTATTTTTAGTTTTTTTTAAATATAAAAATAAATATATTTTTATTATTTTAAAAAATTAAAAATTAAGAACGGATTGAAAAAAGGAAGCTGACCTAAACTGTTGATTCAGTTCCTTTTTAATTCCAGGCATCCAAACGTAAACGGGAAGTCGGAAGCATAAGAATGAAGCATCAAATTTGAAGTTCGGATCCAAGGTAACCGGTCAATTTCGTCTGTTCTCGGTTCGCCGGTCGCCTTCGATTCCTTCCCGCTTCCCTACAAAAGCTCGTGATTGATCGAGATTTGATCTGTGATCTGAATCTCAATCTCAATCTCTATCCTTCTCTCGCTAGAACTCCGCCCGAGGGTTCGTGAGAGAGAATAGAGAAGTCGATGGATTGGTCCGGCGTCGCCGTCGTCGTGGTAGCATTACTGGTGACTAACTGTGTGACGGAGGTCATATCGGGCGGGTCTGACCACAGGTACAAAGCTGGAGATCCGGTCCCCCTATACGTCAACAAGGTCGGCCCCTTCCACAATCCAAGGTACCGATCACCCCTGATCCATGTCTTGTCGAATGGTATTGATAGAAATATAGTTTTTTTTTTTTTTTTTTGGGTATCTGAGCGCTCCGTTATTGGGGTTTGGGTTGAATTTATGCGGAATGGTTTAACAAATGATGGTTTTGTGCATTCCTTACCTGGATCTCGACCATAAACCATACATTTACTTGCATTCTTTATTGTTTATTTGAAATTGAGGTGCACGCTAAGGGTCGGCACTCTGCAGCATTTGCTCAGTTCACTTTGTTGGTGGTCATCACCGACTCATATGGGGGAGGCGAGGGACGTTTAAAACTGAATCAGTTGTCTGGGTTTGGGAATTATTTAAGTTTGCAACTCCACGTTTTCTCTTCAGTAAATGAAGGCAGAAGTTTAAAGTTTTAATGGTGCAAACCGAGCTTTTGTTTTGAACAGTTGGCAAGAGGGGAAATATTGACACAGGTTGAAGGACACCAATTGGTGTTTTATTTTCTTCCCACCTCCTCCTCCTCCATTTGTGATTGTTTGTAGAAAGAAAAGACACATTAAAAGGGGCAAACCTTGTTCACAAATGGAGGACGAGCCAAACCACGACAGAGAGGCCTCTGTGTCTAGGTGTTTTCCTAATATTATCCGATGACTTCTGAAGACCACCTGCTTACACTTGGGCTAAACAGGAGGTTGTCTCACGGGATGTTACTTGCTCTGGGTTCATCAATTACAGATTGTTTCCCTTGTAAGCATACACACATATGCATATTTGGGCACGCTGCTCAAAAGCCTATGTAATGCAGTGCAAGCAAATTTAATAGAATTAAAATGTTGAAGCCATTTTACAAACTTCCCACCTCATTGAATCTAATTGCCAAGCATCCAAGTATTATTGATTTGATGAGTCTTCAGTTTGCTATCAACTTTTAAATTATAAGGGGCCACTTCTCTCCCCTCCCCCCGCCCCGCCCCCCCCCCCCCAAATACAAAGGGTAAAGGTTAATTGTCCCTAAAAAAACAAAAAAGGGCATCAAGTGAGGAAGCACAAACGTGTTATTCTCCTGTATGTTATGTGAGCAGGCATAAACACTTCGATATGGTGTTACATCATGTTTATATAAAATATATGTTTTGTTGGTGTGTTCTTGTCATGTCATTTTTTATGCTTCTGGAATTTTCCTTGTGTGTTCCTGCCATGTCTATTTGCACTTTGCCTGTACTAATACCTTTTAGGTATGACATATAAAATTTCCTTTTCAGAATAGTAGAAGGTTGGAGAATTGATGCCGTAGTGATCCATTGAAGAACCACATTGTTATTAGATGTAGTTGTCCACCTGCATACTCATCTTCTGCATAAAAATATGCTATGTGATGGCTCTTTGGTGCTACTGCACTAGAAATTGTCACCTATAAATTCTAGTAGAAACATATTCTAGGGATATTTTGCATGAACAAATTGTAGCTGTTACCTGTTGCCACAACCTTGTCAGGTACGAGTATTTCATGTATAGAACTTCTATATTTTCTTGTTGAACCATCATTTCATTGATCATATTGCTTTGGAAGCTCATTTGATTTCATTTTCACCTTAAGGGAAATCTATCTAATTGATCCATCATTTTCTTGTATTGAGCTTGTTAAATAAATATCTTAAATGTTTGGCTTGAGCTCACTAAACTGCCTCGGTATTGGAGCTTTTAGTGGGTATAATCAAGCATTTTTTGCTATTTGGTTCATTTGGCACCCTTGAGGAACTCAAAAAGGTATCTCATGCAAGTTAAAGAGCGGCATTAGAAAATCTAGATACTTGGTGCCAAATAGAGAGGAAGAGGTGCAAGGAATTAGTCATTGTTGATGAACTCGGATTGTATGTGCCCATGTGGCAATTCCCATTGTGAATTTATGAGCCATGTGGATATTGGTTAGGTTTTGTGGAGAAAGGGGGTTACAAAGAGAGGGACAATGAGAGAAATGAGATAATGGTGAGATTAAGATGCTAGAGAAGGGAGAGAGACTAAGAAAATAGGAGAGAGAGAGAGAGAGAGGCAATGAGGAGCTGATGAGAGAGTATATGCTGAGGGTGTCTATTTATGGGGCCCAGAAGTGCAGTCCTACCTTTGTGTATGAGGTTGGATCAGATCCTTGTCCTATGTCCTATGTGACCTGACAAAAGGGAGAGTTGACTTGCTGCTCTTAAGGAGTGGTGCTGCCAATGGCTGATCTCCTAGGAGCAGTTGAGTCTTTTACTCTTTTATTTTCTTTTTTCCTTCCTAATTGGAGCAATTGAGTCTTTTCTTATCCACCACAAGTGGTGGTGACTGAGCACCCTAACCAAGGGCACATTTCTGGAAGGTAAAAAGTGATTATATGTTTGAGTGATAGCTTTCTGCTTTTCTATCTTAGTTGTTGATGGGTGAGTGCCCCTTTCAAGGGGTCTCTGCATTGTGGAAACCTTAGGCTCTAGCCTCTAATCGACAATTCAATCAAAGTCTTGTAAGGAGAGAATCCTAGGCCTTGTCTTATCCTAGTTTTAGGTTGAGCCATGTGGAGTCACATATGGAGAGAGATGCTAAAAGTACTTCCTTGAGGTTCTCACTTCTCAAGGTAATAGTCAACATGAGAATCTGCAAGTTACTTTTGTGGGGCTGAGTTGTGGGAATGAGGAGCCACCTATATGTCTTCAACTAAGGATGCCTAAGCATACTTCCTTTAGGAGGTCCTCAAGGTATAGTCAACGTGGCAATCCATGAGTCACCTTTGTGAGGCTGACTTGTGTTGTATATAGGTGATGTGGCATATTAGAAATTTCCATGTAGCACATTCATAGGGATGTACCTGCACTTGTTTGTTGTTTATTTAAAAGACGATAAAGAAATTGTCTTCTTAATTTTGTAGGAGAATAAATATTGTGTATTTCGTATTTCTCAATGTATAATACAAGGTATATCTACAAGAGTATATTAGGTACACTAATTACATTAATACCCTCATATTCTTATATAGTTTAACACTCCCCCTCTAGCTAGAGCATGTATATCAGACATACCCAACTTGGTACAAATGTCACTCACATGAGGGCCTCTAAGTGACTTAGTATGTAAATCAACCAATTGATCATTGAAGCCCACAAATGTTGTAACAACATCCTAGAAAACACCTTTTCTCTAACAAAGTGGCACTCAATCTAAATGTGCTTAGTTCTCTTGTGGAACATAGGATTAGAAGCAACATGCATGTGCATGGCAGCCTGAATGTTACATAGCTTGAATGACTTCTAACTCCTCAATTAATTGTCCCAACCACACTAACTCACAAGTTGTTAGGGCCATTGCCCTATATTTAGTTTTTGCATTGGACCTAGCTACAACACTTTGTTTCTTACTCTTTGAAGAGACTAAATTGCCACTAACAAATACACAATATCTAGATGTGAATCGTTTGTCAGTAGGAGATCTTGCCAAATTAGCATCTTTATATCCCACAATTTGGCTATATCCATGATCTCGATATATCACACCGTGACCAAGAGAACCTTTAATATATCAAAGGTACGAATCATTGCATCCTAGTGACTGTCATAAGATGAACCTAGAAATTGAGTTACCACACACATGGCAAATGAGATATCAAGATGGGTGATTGTGAGATAATTAAGTTTGCCAACTAATTAACAATAGCACCTAGGGTCAAACATAGGCTCCTTCTGTCCCGGAAGCAACTTGATACTTGGGTCCATTGGGGTATCTATAGACTTACATCCAAGCATCCTTGTCTCCTCAAGCATATCCAAGGCGTACTTACTTTGAGACATAGATTCCTTGCTTGACTGAGCCACCTCAATACCAAACAAATATTTCAAGGGCCTAAATCCTTCGTCTAAAATTGTCATTGAAGGTGAGCTTTCAACTTAGTTATACCCACATCATCATTTCCTATAATAACTATATCATCAACACCAGGCCAGACCCCCCTGAGCAACCAACCAAGAGATTGCTCCATATACACCTCCTTTAAATCACCATGAAGAAAGGCATTCTTGATATCTAGCTGATGGAGAGTCCAGTGAAACACAGCAGTAAGAGACCAGAAGAAGTGAATAGAGGAGATTTTGGCAAGAAGGGAAAAAGTGTCCCCATAATCAAGGCCAAAAAGAGAGGCACTGCCCGAGAAACCAGATATTCACTGTTGCAGACCAAGAAGAATAATGGTTCCCATTCAATATTTTCGGGGTAATAACTGATGTGCCCAAAAATTGGGGAATGGTAACAGTTGTTGATGTGGGTGGGAAAATTGTGGATGAAGACATGACAATGATTACAAACCTGAATCAGATAATCAGAATATAACCCTAACCAAATAATCAGCAAGAGAGCCAAGAACCAGAAATCGAGTTTGAAAATCGCCTGGAAACTAAGAGGTTGCAAACTGACCTGGAGGATTATGACCAGATCTGCAGTTGTGAAGTGACCTGGAGGATTACAACCAGATCTGCAGTTGTGAAGCAAGGAATTGCACCTGCAAGTCACTATCTTCAAACCAGAAATCACGAGGAAGATCGCAATCAAGAAATCACTGAAATCGAGCCCCTGGACGTCATGATCTTCCAACCATAAATTGCAAGAATGATCGCAAACAAGTTGCATGACTGGTGAGGATGCACGGTTGGTGAGCAGCACCAGTACTGGTTAGAGTTAGGGTTTGGGACCTTGCTCTGATGCCATGTAGGAGAATAAAATATTGTGTATTTCATATTTCTCAATGTATGGTATAATAATTACATTAATAGTTATGTACTTACATAGTTAAATAGATTTAATAGAAATACAAGAAACAATGCAATTGCACTCTAAAATCCCTCTGTGCACTCCTTTGGCAATACTATTGGTTTGGGGGTGGGGTGGGTTGAATGAGAACATTTTCTGATCAAGTTCAGTCCAAATTAAAATAGCATTCTATGCTCAAGCTCGACTCATCCAACAAGAAACTTCCATATCCAAATTACTTTCATATTGATTTATCAGGCGTAAGTGAGTTGATACTGTTTTGAAAAGGACAAGAAAAGATTAAATAAAAAATAGAAACTAAGTATCCAAGGTTAATTTTGATTTTTTTTTTTAATGTTTAAGTGTATTCTACCTAGCAGTTTAGGTTTAAGGTCCTATCAGAGGAGCTTCTTGGAGATGATTTTATTTATGAAGTTTATAGGTTTATGAAATTGAAAAGAAGGCCAAGAGAATAAATCTGCAAGGCTGAAGAATACAGTCAACCTTTTGTGAAATGAAAAACTTGATCTGCAATGGAAATGGGTAATGGAGTCAAATGGATTTTTAGTTGCGTCCATATTGAAATTGAACCTCCAAATCTAGATAGTAAGTCCTTTATGTATGAATCACTATTATTAGAATCGTACGATTCACTATTTGAATCGTAGGAGTCGACTCGATTCATATAGGAAACGAGTCAACTCTATATGGTGGATCGAAATTGTAGAAGAATCGACATAGAATTGCAATAATCGACACCAAATCGCATGAATCACACGAATTGGAAGGATCGCAAGCAAAAAAATTAAGACACCTAAAATATGAATATAGTTTTGGTATAATTTTAAACTTAACAAATATATTTAGAAGTATTATTTATCTATTTATATTTAAAAGAATTGATCATGGTGGTCACATTTCTTGCCTTCTAGACAAGCGTCTTTCCCATTGGCCACATGATCCATCATATTTATTAAAATATATTATATTTTAATATATTTTCTATGGATACATATTATTTACAATTGAAATTAAGAATGTATACCAAATTTTACGATTCGATTCGATTCTCGATTCATGATTCATAAAATAAGGATTTCGATTCGAATCTCGATTCAACAACTATGGTATGAATTTATTGGTGCTCATGATCAAACACATTGCAACTGTATTTTACTGTTGTTCTCATTGTTGTTGTGTGTGGTTGCTTTCTTAAATTAGTTGAAGTACAATGTATGTGTATCTAGATATATATATATTTCACATACATGCACATGCACAAATTATTCACTAATAATGGGCTAATGGCATGCTTCCTTCTGTATTTTGCAGTGAGACATACAGATATTTTGATCTTCCTTTCTGTGTCCCAGGTTCATATTTAGTCTTCCTCTTAGTTTATTTATTTTTAGTAGTTTGATTTTGTTCATGGATGTTTACATCAGTGGTGGAATTCTATGCCAGCTCATGTCAAAGAGAAAAAGGAAGCTCTTGGTGAAGTGCTGAATGGAGACCGTCTAGTCAGTGCACCCTATAATCTTGAGTTTTTAATTGAAAAGGACCCTGAACATGTTTGCAAAAAGAAGCTCACCAAGGAGGAAGTTGCTCGGTTCCGAAAAGCCGTAGCAAAAGACTACTACTTCCAAATGTACTATGATGATTTGCCCATCTGGGGTTTCTTGGGAAAGGTTGACAAAGAAGGCAAAGCTGATCCTAGCGAATACAAGTATTACCTTTTTAAGCATCTTCACTTTGAGATCTTTTACAATAAGGATCGTGTCATCGAGGTTAATGTGCGGGCTGACCATAACTCCCTTATTGACGTTACCAAGGATAAGGCAGTTGATGCAGAATTTATGTACACGGTTAAGTGGAAAGAAACTAACATTCCTTTTGAGAAGCGGATGGAGAAATACTCACAGTCTTCTTCACAACCACATCACTTAGAAATCCATTGGTTTTCAATAATCAATTCTTGTGTGACTGTTCTCTTATTGACTGGTTTTCTTGCCACAATTTTAATGCGAGTCCTAAAGAATGATTTTGTTAAGTAAGAAACATTTCTCATCTCTTGATGTCATTTTTTCTATGCACTAAATTTTTATTTAAATGTTTATTGGATATCTTTTATCTGTAAAAGGTATGCTCACGATGAGGAGATGGATGATGATCAAGAAGAAACTGGGTGGAAGTACATTCATGGCGATGTGTTTAGGTTCCCCAATCACAAATCATTGTTTGCAGCAGCTCTGGGTTCTGGCACCCAGCTATTTATCCTGTAAGGATGTTTTTAGAGTGTTTTATTCAATTTGGTTCAACATGATTGAGCAAGTTGCTTTCACCAATAACTTTCTAACCCATGTGCATTTTCCTGTCAGTACAATTTTCATATTTGTACTTGCACTGGTGGGTGTATTCTATCCATACAACAGGGGAGCTTTGTTTACTGCACTGGTTGTCATCTATGCACTCACATCTGGGATTGCAGGGTATACAGCAGCCTCTTTCTATTGCCAGCTGGAAGGAACAAATTGGGTATGTGGCCATAAATTTGATTATGACTTTTATAGGTTTATGTTGGAGAGTTCTTGTCTCCAATTTTTAGAGACATCTTATAGCCTTTTGTTTGCTGCTTTGTCCTGTTTTGGAACCTTTATAAGGTTTTTGCTCTTAAGGATCCGATTTCAATATAGAAACTGGAGAGCATAAACTGTCATATAATGTTGGAATTTATAGAGCTTATAACAACAGAACAACACATCAAGCCTTAATCCCTTTAGGTGGGTTGGCTACATGAATTCTAGCTTGCCAATTATTTCTATCTATGGCCATAATCTTTTGTAAAGCCCATATCATATCTAAGAGCCTTTAACCATGTTTCTGGTCTTCTTTTATCTCTTTTTTGTTAAAGACTTATCCCATTCATTTCACTTTCTTCACAAGAGCCTCTATTGGTCTTCTTCTCACTTGACAAAACCATCTTAATTGTGTCTTAACTCATCTTATCTTCAATAGGAGCCACTTGAATCTTATTATGACTAAACCTCATTTCTAATTTTATATAGCCTATTGTGTTAAAAGTTGGAGAACTAGAGAGTGTATTGTTTTCATGAAATACAAATGGTCCAATCTTTGGAATTTATAAATATTTCTCATAGATTTTGGGTGTTATATTCATGCTATTAAAGGAAATCTCTTTCTTTTCTGCTCTCTTGTGCTTTTTTTGTTGGTAGGGGTGGTGGTTTGTATTGTTTTTACCCTCACCTCTTTTGTTTGTTTGTTTTTGTTTTTATTTTGTAATCCAGTTCCTGATGCACACGGGCACATGGTTCAAACTTTTGTATGATTGTGTCTGAGAGAGTAATAGAGGTCAGAATTTGGTTTCTTGAGGGACATGTTTGAAGAAATTGTCATGTCCCTAGGAGGATTAGAAGGGTAATATTGTGATAGAGATATAATAAAGGGGTAATATTGTAATAGACTTATATTAGTTTGTTAGGAGATATTTGGTTGTTTGTTAGGAGTACATGGGTGTTGTTAGAAATTAGTTAAGGAGTTACCTATGCCTATAAAAAGGCTATTGTAAGAGGAGATGATTATGCTTGAATTGATTAATGAAACCTTCATTCTCTCTCTAAGAATTCTCTCAAATCTCCCTCTCATTTCTCTCTATTGCTCTCCCTCAAATTCTCTCTAATTTCTCCCTTATTTCTGTCCAAATTCCCCTCTAAATATTTTGTTCTTAATCCTAAGCCTCTTGGATCCCTCCGAATGCCAATTTCAGCCTGTCATGAACCCTAGGTTCATGACAAATGGTATCAGAGCAAGGCAATCATCGGTGGTGATTTTGGAAAACTCACTACAATTTGGTTTGGAATTTTGAAGGCAAATTCAGAGGTGGCCCGATCATTTCTCGATAGTGATTTCGAAAATTTTAGCAGCTGATTAAGGTAGAACAGAGGGGCTGGATCTTAGCTACTGTGTTGCGATTAAGGTGATCTTAGAAAAAGAATTTAGGCGTTCTTGGAAGCAGTTCGTAGGTGACTGCTAACCAAGTGATCTTAGTAAGAGTCCAAGTCGAATTTGTAGGCAATCCAGAGCAGTACCATCCTCGGCTGTGATTCTGTTGTAGTTTCGATTTGAAGGCGAACCCGATTGGGGCTCAGCGGTGTGCTGCTCATTTGGATTGGAAGGTGATTCTGACCAGGGCAGTCATTCCTCGAAGATGTTGCAGGTGAATTTCGAAGAAACTGCAACCATCGATTCTCAATTTTGGAGAATTCCACTGGTTGCATCACAATCGCCTTCCACTCTGCACCTTCTTCAATTATTCCATTTGGAATTCTGTGGGTGTGGTCACTTGTTCGTAAGGCACGATGGTGCTACAATTTTGGGTCGAGAAGCAATTCTGACCGTACGGGTGAAGCGAGTTACCTACCTTGATCGGAAGGCGATTCTGACCCAAACGATGAAGCTTTTGACCGGTGTGTTGTTGGTACTGCCGCTTTGATTGGTCAGTGATTTCGACCCGGACAGTAAGAAGTAGATCTGGGCGACTTCTTGAACCCATTGTAGTTGCTGCTAGATTTGGGAAATACCAGGCTAGATCATTTCCTTGGCCGTCGATTCCTTCTGCTTGAGTTAATCGAGTGGCCTTCTTTAGTTGCTTCACCCTTCTTCCTCCATTACCGAAACAAGAGCAAAGCAACCAAACCAACTCTCAAACGAGCTCCCGAGGGTTTATTCATCTGACCATGTACTAGAGCTACTTCAGCAAGGAGTGTTGTTGTGACGCTCCAGACTTGAAGGCGAAGTAAACCTAGATCTCTGCGGATTCCATTTGAGGCGAATTAAGTCTGGGCGACTTCTTGAAGTAGTGGGTGAGGTGGCGCTCATTAGCCGTAAGCCACAGAAGCAGATTATAGGTTGCCAACTGCTTTGAGGAGATTTTTGGTTGAATCTCGGAATCGATTCCGATGACTCTATGAGGGATTGATCAAGTAGAGATTCAAGGTGATTTTTGAGAATTCAAAGAACTCGTCAGAAGCCGCAACAAATTCTCGGATCCAATTGATTCTCGGGGCCACTAAAGTTGAAGTAGGTGTTGGACGGTGATTGGGTAATAGCAGCTCTTGGCTGCGGTTTTGATTTGAGTTGAAGGCAGAGAAATCAATTTCTGTAGTTAAAGGTCTGAGTCTTGAAGAGGAAGGTAGACAGCTGAAGTCGAAAGAAGAAGCGTGTCTAGGAAGATCGTTGAACCAGTTCAATTCCGGCGAGCAGTGAAGTGGATGTAGGTTCAAACGATCCTGAATCTGTAGCGTTCGTGAGCAAGTTCGGAGGCTGTTTATCCATTGCATTAGTCAGCTCTAATTGGCAATTCAGTGGCAGATCGGAGTGGTGCAGCAGATTTGGCGGATTCCATGTGAGAAGTGGATTCCTTTAGCTCACCCAGTTCGTTGATTGTTGGTGCTTGAGGCTGTGAGCAAAGGGAAACAAGGGTTAATTTCGGCTTTGAATTTTGGTTAGCTTGTTTGAAGAAGAGCGGTATGTATAGAACCCCTATCCCTTGGTCTTCCAAGTGTCATGTTCGTGCGATGTCAGCCATGGGGTCTCAATTGCAGCCGAAGGATGCTACATTTTCAATGGGATGTCCTGCTCGTGAAGCCTTGGGAAGCAGTGCATGTAGGAGACCATTGGAGCCTCAATTGCAGCAGATGAATGCTTCATTTTCAGCTGGAATGGAGCTTCAATGGTAGCAAAAGAAGGTTGCATTTTCAGTTGACAGCGACAAGGATAAGCAGGAGTGTAGTCGGAAGAATCAAACATGGGGAAAGAAGTTTGAATGAGTCTAGTCAAAGGGACAAAGGAACAAACAATGGGATTCATGAAGAGTGCAAGGAATTTGGCTGTATGTTCCGCGAGAAGCTACAGGAGTTTGCAATGATACTAATCATGAAGTATCATTACAACTTTTCCATTGAATATTTCGATGATTATCGCGAGAGTTTTAACAAGGAGGAATTTCTTAAAGTGGAGCAGCCGAAGGAGGACAGCCTTGCTGAAAGTAAATCCTTGGTGTACTCCAGCTACCAACAAGTAAAAGTATTTCCATTGAAGGAGGCCCCTATTGAAGATATGAAAAGGTCTAAACATACTACTCCCTTGGTCTTGGCTATGGAGAAGGCTGAGGAGTACATGGAAGAAAAGATTGGGGAGGAGAAAATGGAGGATGACACTCAATCAATTGGCAGTCTCTCAAGCACTGCCACTAGTGCTGAGACTTCTGATACCATTGATCTCCTGAAATAACAAAATAAGGAGTCTAAAGAGAAGGAACAAAGGATTGCATCGGGCACCTTGCTTGGGACATCCCACATGTATGTCATTGGCACGGGCACACAAGACAAAACAAAGTTAACATTGCAGCTCGAAGAGTTGGAGGATGGGGTTGTAGGATTGATGATGCATTTGGAGTAATGGAGGACGCAGAAGGATAAAGCGAAACAAGATGAAAGGAAGAAAGGGAAGGACTTCTTTGTTGAAGGGACCGAGACCCTTGATGTTTTGCTCATTCATGTCTCCATTGGTGTGGCAGCAAGCCATAATGCTGTTGCTGCTGAGGAGAAAGAAAAGAGAAGGCAAAAGAAAAGGGAAAAATAAGATAAGAAGAAGGAAAAGCGAAGAAGAAACCATTGGGTGAAGATGGGCATTGGATAAAGAAGCAACGGCTAGGTGATAATAAGTTTCTTGGGGACAAAAAACATTTCAAGGGGAGGAAATTGTCATGTCCCTAGGAGGATTAGAAGGGTAATATTGTGATAGGGATACAATAAAGCGGTAATATTGTAATAGGTTTATATTAGTTTGTTAGGAAATATTTGATTGTTTGTTAGGAGCACATGGGTGCTGTTAGAAATTAGTTAAGGAGCTACCTATGCCTATAAAAAGACCCATTGCAAGAGGAAATGATTATGCTTGAATTTATTAATGAAACCCCCAATCTCTCTCTAAGAATTCTCTCAAATCTCCCTCTCATTTCTCTCTACTGCTCTCCCTCAAATTCTCTCTAATTTCTCCCCCATTTCTGTCTAAATTCCCCTCTAAATATTCTGTTCTTAATCCTAAGCCTCTCGGATTCCTCCGAATGCCAATTTCAGCCCGTCATGAACCCTAGGTTCATGACAGAAATGCATTTCTTTTAGACCTCACTTAGGACCTGATTTCATAATGGTTAGTGGACAAGTCCTGCCTTCACCCTGGAGCTTGTACAAGTACTTCAGATTTTACATCAAAGAGGAAGAACATAATGTTTTCCAACACATTTATTTTAAGCCTAATCTGAGATTATGGAAGAAGGGAAGCTATTGCCGCAGTTTTTGTTAATGAATTTTCACTACGTTGTTTTCCTAGTGAATAGCATATTTTTCACCACAAACAAAGTTTAATTTTTGTTTCCCATGAATTATCACATTTGAGCTTCTGGAATTGGTTGGTTTTAGCTCATCTCCAACATGAATGAAATTTAATTGTTCCTTTTATTTTTGAAGTCATTTTGAGACTTGGCAATATATTCTGCATCCAATTTATCTGATGCATGTTGTCAATTCCATTTTTGATGATCTGACAGATGTAGAATGTTAGCTTTGGTATCTTTTTCTGATTTTCTACCTTTTCCCTAACAATGCTGTGTAAATATAGTGCGAAAATGCTGATCTAATTTTTACCTGTGACATTGCAGGTGAGAAACTTGTTATTGACTGGGAGCCTGTTTTGTGGACCACTCTTTCTCACGTTCTGCTTTCTCAACTCTGTCGCAATTTTTTACAGTGCCACAGCTGCACTGCCATTTGGTACCATTGTGGTGATAGTTCTTATATGGACTCTTGTTACATCACCTTTGCTGGTATTGGGTGGTATTGCGGGAAAGAATAGCAAGGCTGAGTTTCAGGCTCCTGTAAGGACAACAAAATATCCTAGAGAGATCCCATCATTACCATGGTATCGTGGAACACTTCCTCAAATGACAATGGCTGGTTTTCTGCCATTTAGTGCAATCTATATTGAACTGTACTACCTATTTGCCAGTGTATGGGGTCACAGAATTTACACCATATACAGCATCTTATTTATAGTCTTCATCATTCTCCTAATTGTTACTGCTTTTATTACTGTGGCTTTGACATACTTTCAACTTGCTGCTGAAGATCATGAGTGGTGGTGGAGGTATGTCTTCAGTTCAATTTCTATTTTTATTTTTGCTTCCTGCACATTGAAATGTCTGTTAGTTTCTGGTATATGCAGTTAACTGGTGGTAGTTTCTTCTTGTTGTGATGACTACTTTTCAAAAGAGGATTGTTTGGTAGTTTGGTGATTATTTCATATTTGCTCCATGTTTAGAGAAGCAGTTGACAGATTATTTTGGTGGTCAAATGTGTTAAACTTTAGCCACTGGGAGTCCAGTTGCTTACTTATTCTCCCCCTTAACCTCATTTGTTTCTTTTAAATTATCATGGACTGTGTATCCAGTTCTTAATAACTTCTTGTCTGACTGCCCTTTTTCTCAAAACAAACAAAATTCACTGTTAGTTTGTTTGATGACTTGTCTAACGCATAATGAAGTTATGAACAACAATGCAAAGGTAAGTTTTAGTTGTCATAGTTGTGACAAGTTAAACAATGGTTAGTTTGTTTGATGACTTGTGCCCCAATGTTTCCATTTGCAATTCTTGCTGAACAAGTATGCATCTGATAGGGGAAGATATATTTTTGAACTTCCACGGTTAAGTGAAGAAAGTTTGGTAGATTGCCATGCGTAAGCTAGATTTATAGTTTCAAAATTCACTGTGGTTTGTAATGGACATTTTGTAAATTTATATGGGCAAAGGAGAGGGAAAGAAGTGAAGGGAGGCTTGAGGGTTAACCTGCAGTCGACTGTGAAGTTGGCTGGCTGCTGCATATAAACTGCCAGTCAATGTGAAAGTTGTAGGTTAAAACTCAGGTAAGCAGCTGACTTTAAACTCAATTTTGGGGGATTGATTGAAGAAATAATTAGCTGCATTCTGTATATGTTATTAGGAATGGTGAGAGGATTTCTAATGGTATAAAACATTATTAATTTTGGTTGAGATTTAAGAGAACCCAGGCCTCTGGCATTCGCCACTATTATTATTATTTTTTTATTTTCTGAAATGAGGAGGAGGAGAGAGAGAGGGAGAAAAGGAAGGAGAGAGAAAAAATACAGGGATAAAATGGTCAGTTTGTCTCATCTTTTAACTGTAGGGGTGGTCTCTGTAATCTCCTAAAAAATTGATGGAGAAGGTTATTGGTGTGTTGTCTTGGCTGCCACGGGACATGCAGTGGACATGTGCTTGGATTCGATCTTGTCCTATCAATCTCGTAGCTTGGCTAACATGGGTGAATCTTGGTAATGAACTTGCTTGTGGGATTCAAATGCTATATGCTTAAAACTTGGCTCTGTGAATTAGCACAAAAAATAATAATAATAATGAAAAAAACTTGGCTATGTGGGAAACAAGATCAGAGTGTGGCTTGTCCATAGAAATGCCTAACCTTGCAAGGGTAGCTTATGTGTGTGTACCACTTGGCATGCTAGGTGTTTTGTGATTATTGTATGTTGGTGTGGATAGGCTTGCAAAGGGGCATGCCTTGTAGAGCATGCTAGTTGGATCTTTAGGGGTGGGGAACGGCTTGTGGTCCATTGCTTGTGCAAATATTCATGTGCTAGCATCAGTATTGTAGAACCCCATAGAAGAAGGAATGTGCTATATTGATTCGATTTTGAGTGTGTGGGTGTGCATGATTAAGTGCCACATGAAGATCCCAGGCAAGGGCAATCTAGAACCTCTGTGTGTTTAGCCGTACAGCTGTGCTTCCATTATATATCAAGTGGGTTTGTTGAGAGAGAATGAATATTCATAGCCACATATGTCCTGGACCGTGACATGTAGCTGGCTATCCCTTGATTTCATTTTTGTTTGTATTTAACATTCTTTGGTTGATTGCAGCATGCAGAACAGCCACTGAATCCTATCCTAATGCATTTTAGTTATGTAATTACAAGCTTAGAACCCTAAGTTCTTGTACAAATCCTTAAAACAGATTTCCAAAACAAAATCTCAAGGTTACATGCTCTCAACTTCAACAGCACTTCTCTCTCAGTCAGCTGTTTGTAGCGTTTTGCTGCATTGCAGCTTCCTTGCTGTCTGAGCACTTTAGCTCAATACCATCCCAAATTTCTATGCCCTGTATGTTTGGGTTGGTTTTAAACCTTGAGCATAGGTTCTTAAGAAAATCCTCAATCCCGAACCTTGCTTTAACTGCGTCTGCTAACTCATTGCCCATGCAGCAGACAACCTGGCATGCACCATGGTTGTAGCTGCCCCTTTGGTAGCCCCTTTTTATCTTAACAATTTTATGGCCTCTAATTTACAGCCACATTTTGGCCTCCTCCTGCATGTTTCATGAAATGCAGATAATCCATCTTTTACTCCCAACATGGTGCAGCAACTAACATGTAGCCTATACCCTATGACACGCGTAGTTTGCCCATGCATTTAGGGCACTATAGTGGCTTGGGGTCTTGATATCTTGTAAGTTTGCTTACTTGACTCTCTAAATGCTTATATAGTGGTGATGGAGATAAAGATTTCTAATTAGTTTAGGATTTTACAATTCTAGTATGTTAGGGTTTTATTCACTTAGAAGCTTCATATGATTAGGAATTTTATGATCTAATCATTGAGATGCGGCAAGCTGAAGGGCCAAATATGATGCGGTTGCCAATCAAGACCCGGCCCAAGGCCGCCTGGACCAAATCGGAACAGTATTACCGGAATAGTAGTGCTAGAACAATATTTTAATACTTCATATGTTTTAGAATTTTACTTGATTTTGGATTTTACTTCATGTTTGATTAGGGTTTTATTTTTATTAGGATTTTAGTTGAATTTTATTTAGGATTTATTTCTATTAGGATTCTAGTTGACTTTTTCTTAGGATTTATTTTTATTAGAATTCTAGTTGAATTTTAGTTATAAATATTAGATGGATTTGGATTAGCCAAACACTATAAATATACCTAGAAGTTAGGGGTTGTAATCAAATTTTTCTCAATACAAATTTCAACAATCTATTTGGGTTTTCTTAACAAAACAATCTTATTTTTACATCTTCTTGAAAGCCAAGTTTCGGCCATTGAAGTTTGTTCTTTCAAGGGTGTATTTGGGTGTATCTTTTTCACACCCACACTACACGCTGCGTCAAAGTATTTATTCCAGTTAACTTGAAGTTTTAGGCAAGGTTGCTCATGCACTTGAGAGGAGGCATCCTTTGTTAGTGGTAGTAGATGATATCATTGTACATTGAAAGAGTGCTTAGCTTCTGATTTGTGTCACTTTGATGCCTTTGAGAACATTTGTCTCAGATGTAGTAGATGAAGCATTTAAAAGTGAAGCTTGGGTTTGTTTTTATATTTTTATCTCAAGCAATTGGTTACTGAGACACTTAGCCCCCCTCCCCCCTCCCCCCCCCCAAAAAAAGAAGAGATTACTGAGACCCTACAACAATAACATATCTAGCCTTTATCCTACTATGTGGGGTCGGTTACATGAATTCTAGACTTTCATGTATTTCTGTTTTTTGTCGTATTTTCATTTAGGCTCATACACTTTGTATCAAACTTTAATATCTCTCCCAAAGTCTTTTTAGGTCTGCCTCTATCTTTTTTTTTGATTAATTGTTCCATTTCATCAACTCTCATCACATGAGCGTCTCTTGGTTTTCTTCTCACATGACCAAACCATCTTAGTCTAGTCTCTCTCATCTTCTTCTCGATTGGCACTACTCCTACCTTATTACGAATAACCTCATTTCTAAGTTTATCTTTTCTTGTATGGCCGCACATCCATCTTAGCATCCTCATCTCCGCTACGCTCGTCTTTTGCTCATGCTAGTATTTGATTGCCCAAAATTTTGAGCTATACAACAAATCTGGTCTTATAGCTGTCTTATAGAATTTTCCTTTCAGTTTTAATAGAATTTTACCATTACATAACATCTCCGATGCATTTCTCCATTTTAGCCAACCTGCCTTAATTGCATGACATCGTCGAGAATTTCTCCATCTTTTTGAATCACTAATCTCAAATATCGAAAATGGTTTTTTCTTTGTATGATTTGGTCTTCAAATTTTATTATAACATCCTCCACTTTTGCATTCTTAATAAATTTACATTCCATATATTATGTTTTCCTTCTACTTAATTTAAATCCCTTAGATTCTAAATTGTTTCTCCACAACTCAAGTTTAGTGTTCACTCCCTCTTTTGTTTCATCCACCAACACTATGTCATCTGCAAATAGCATACATCATGGCACCTCTGCCTAAATGTGTTTAGTGAGTTCATCCATTATTAAAACAAATAAGTATAGACTTAGTGCAGAACCTTGATGCACTCCCATTGTAATTTTAAACGGTTCAGTATCCCCTCTGCATGTTCTGACTCTCGTCTCTGCACCGTGATACATGTCCTTAAGGGCTTGTATATAGGTTATTCGGACTCATTTCTTCTCTAAAATCCTCCGTAATACTTCTCTAGGAATTCTATCATAGGCCTTTTCCAATTACTGTTGTTTTAAAATGCTATAGTAGTTTTACTAAGTGCTCAAGTAATTAAATGGTTTACTTTTTTTGTGCAACACTGATCTACATTCTAGAAATGAATGGTTCCCACTTAGCTGGTCTTGAAGAAGAATTATGAGCGCCAAAATGCCAGTATTGTCCCATCAATTTCCTTCTGTTAGAAAATATGTGCCCTCGAGCCCCCTCAGATTATTATTTTCCAGTGGGTGCTTGGATTTCTATGAATATATTTTGAATTTTCACTTCATGCTGTTGGTTTTTGTGTTTGCATTAGCTTTGTGGGTGCTAAGGCTTTACTCGATGCACTTGTAGCAAGAATCTTTCTTGTTCTTGTTCGTTCTATTTTTATTTTTTATTTTTGAGGGTTTATTTCTGCTTGCTGGAGCTCTGACCTTTACACGCTTTTCTTGTTCCTATCAGGTCATTCCTTTGCGGTGGATCAACAGGCTTATTCATCTATGCCTATTGCTTATACTACTATTATGCTCGATCGGATATGTCTGGCTTCATGCAGACCTCCTTCTTCTTCGGCTACATGGCTTGCATTTGTTATGGCTTCTTTCTCATGCTCGGGACAGTAGGTTTCCGTGCAGCTCTGTTGTTTGTTCGCCACATATACCGCTCCATCAAGTGCGAGTAGTCTTCTGGGTGCCGATTGGTTGGCCTTCTGCGTCCAAATCGTTACATTTTGCCAATGTGGGACAACACCCCTGATTGAAGAGCAACATGTAGAGTAGTAGTAGGACTTGTGAGGAAGAAACTCGTACTAGCATTTCATGCGAAAGATCATGTTCTTTCTCACATCTACAATTTACTTGCAATGATTTCTTAGTTCTTACTCTTTAGTTATTCTTTCTTCTTTCTTGTAATTTTGTCTTTTTTTTTCTCAGTCTAGAAGAAGGAAATGGACTCTCAGCCAACGGAGCTGCCTTTTGCAGTGTTCTGTTTGTTTTCGTTTCTTCTCTTTCTTATGTTTTGCTTTCTTTTAGTCTCTTCCATTATGCAACAGCTGCTATGACCTTCAAAAGTAAGGTCTCGTGAATGTAACTTATGTTGCGTTCTCTTTTTTGTTTTTATGTCATTTTTAATTTTTTAAAATAGTAAAAATATGTTTACTTTGTTGTTTTTAAAAATATATTTTCAAAATTAAAGAAAAAAATTATAAAGAAAATTTAAAAGTTTTAGCCAAAACAACCAAAGTGTGAAAAAGAGAGGGCAAATTTCTGAAGTCCCATGGGAAGCAAGCGGCGGAGGTAGGTGTGAGACGATAGTCGCGAGAGACCATCAATAGTGGCGGTGGCAAAATCAACAGTAGGTGCGACCATGGGAAGCAAGTGGCAAAGGCAGTGACTGTCATCGATGATGGGAAAGTATAGTTATTGAAAACCAAACAACAGTGAAGCAGCGGTCATGATGAAGCGACGAAGTGACAGTGGTTGGCAATAGCTACGATGGAGAAGCTTACGACGAACTTGGCTGCGACAGAAGCAAACGACGATTGTCAACAAGGACTAGCCCCTCTCGGCCACTACTCCATTGTCTATCGGTGTGCGTTGACCCATCAACTTCTTTGCCCCGATTGTCTTTTTGTCGTCGAATTCACGTCACAAGAGATATGGAGGGCAAGGGAGGAAGAGAGGAAAAGAACAAGTGGGTGGATTTTTTTTGGAAGAAGCAAGTTTTTTGCGGGATCATAGCGGGAGAGAAAAGTGAGGGAAAAATTAATAATAATATGTATAATATATAATTTAATAAATAATATAATATAATAGGTATGAATATATATGTATGTTAAATAATATTTTTACTTTATTGTTTTAATTTTTTAACTATGTTTATTTTTTGTATTTGTATTAAGACTTGTAATCGTATTTCACTTGGTATTGAATTGTTTGATACAATCTTATCATTTACAATTACATTATTTAATTATTAGTTCATGTTTTTAATTTTTATTTTTATACTTCTTATTTTTTTGTTAAGTCAATTTATTTATATTTTATTCTTGTAACGAGAAAAAATGTTACAAAACTCACTAACTTTAAAATGTATATATTTTTTAATAATATACTAGCATTAAATAGTTTTAATTTACTGAATAATCAAATTTATTAAATAAAATGTCATTAAAAAATTATTCTCAAAATTTCAAGCATAGTGCATTTGCTAATTTTTTGTTTTGAGAAATTTTTTTTTTCAAAATGTCACTTTTTTAGTTTTTTGAAAACAGATGATCAAAATAAAAAGTTAAAAATAAATTTAAAACTTAAAACTAAAAATTGAAAGTCAAGTAGAATGCGTTTGTTTCCTCTATTTCCATATCAATCTCCAAAATAGGTTACCCTCTAATCTCAATGCCCTAGTTAACAAACAAATAATCATTTTTTTTTATATGAAATATCTTCTCATAGAATACTAAATTAGTTTATTATTGAGCATGTATAATAGGTAGTTGATCATTCGTTTCCATAATTATTAAGCTAGTGTTTGTTAAATTGAGTAAGATAAAATTAGAATATTTTTCGGATCAATATATAAAATGATCAAGATAAGATTGCGAAACATTTTAAAATTTTTATCAAATTATTTATTAAACTTTTTGAAATACAATGGATGATACAAGCGTCATTTTTTTTTTTTATCTATAAGAATCAAGACATACTTATCCTGAGAAAAAAGATATATATATATATATATATATATTTGAAAAAATTCAAATAAGAAGTCACGTGATTTCTTTTTTAAAAATTATCAAATAAATTTAACAAACACATTAAAAATGACAAAATTTTAGAATATTTTTCATATTAATTTAATTACATTCCAATCTTAGAATTGGCGCTTGAAGTGAATTTTCAAGATTCAAGAAAAACCAAAACCAATTGTTACTAGTCCTACTGCTTTTTGAGTCATTCAAAGCATATAACCTAAAAGGCTCATTCTTATCTCTCAATTGAAAGGGATAGGAATTAAACTCCCTCTTTAAAATTTGAAAAATTGTAAATTATAGCTTTTGATTTGGATTTAAGTAGCAATATATAAAATTAGACTCGTTCTATAGAGTTTGACAGGTCTATTGAGCTGCTCGCTGAAAGAGGACAAAAAGATGATTTTATCCCGGTCACTTTATAAATTTACAAAGTGGGCCACTATCTTCGTCCTTACTATTCTTGTCTCCCATGTCATGGCCGCTGCCTCGTCCTTTACTATTCTCGTCTCTACTTTGCAAATTTACAAAAGATGATCAAGCTTTCTAAAATTTTTCATAAAATTATAGTTGCCTGAACTGTCTCTTATATAAATGGCTTCTTACACCTTGTCATTTGAATTCAAAAATATATTTTTATCTAATTCAAAAATCAAGACAGACACCAGAATCTTCTATCATTTGAACAGAAATAGGATAAAATGAATATGTTATGATGCTGATTTGCTTCAGATTTTAATTTAGGTACAAAAAATTTAAACCTTAAATATGTACACATTTGATAAATAAAAAAGAATTTTGAATTTTTTATTTTAAAATAAATTATATTTAACATTTTTGAAGTTTGATGATAAGACAAAAAATTCTCCACATTTATAAAATTACAAAAACCTTCCTTAATCTTTTTTAGACTTCAATTTTCTTTATGTTTATTTTACCTCCCTTAAAACTTTCAAATGACAAAAACACCCTCAACTTTTATCAGTTCCAATTTTTATTTTTCTTCTGATTTCCTTCCTTTCATTTTCTGGCAAATTGCCGGTGAAGGTTTAGTGGTGGACAAACCAACCACTGCCAAGTGATAAGGTTTCAAAGTCCTTATCACTTGGAATTTCTTTGAAACCTTGACAGAAGTTTCTCGTATTTTTTGGATTATTTTTTATGAGTTATACTCGACTCAATAGATTGACCCAATCATCTAAAATCCAATAAATCTAAGGTCAAACTCATCAGAATAAGATCACACTTCGCTAAAACCCGAACTTAGACTGCCAAACCGAGTGAGTTCTCAGCGATGCTCCCAACTCGTTGGCCTAACCAAGTGAGCTCTCAGTAATACTTTCAGCTCGCTGGTCTAACCGTTCAACGTACATAACAATAAGACGACGGAACAATCCGAGGTAAGGACCCATCTACTTTATATGAGACAAACTAGATCCCTGGTAATACGGAACCTATTCCTGATTTTATGAAATTAATAAGGACATCTTGTCTTTACGATATTATCCTATCATTTTAGACTTTGTAAATTATAAACACCCCACGTTATAAATATAGGGCAAAAACACCATTATAAGGGATGGATGAACAATAATGATATACTGTTACTTTGTTGGAATGACTAGAGAACAGTCGTGGACTAGATATTATTTTGGCCGAACCACGTAAAAACTTCCCGTGTGCGTCTTATCATTTGTTCCTCCTATTTGCATTTGAGCTTAGTATCTCATTGTGACTTTACGAATTACGGTTGACTAATTTTGAACATCGACGATCTCTGAAACTCGAGAAAGCTTTGGCAATGACTAGGTTTCATATAAATCCCATTTAAGTGGAATTTTTTTTGAAACTTTATCACATTAAGTATTTCGCGGATCTATTAGTGAGTTTGACTGAACTTATCAGATTTAATTTTTTAATGTAAAAAATAATTTAATAATAGTTTAATATAAAAAAATTACAACCCACCCAAAAATCTATAATGTGCATCTCTCTACTCCTAATCATAATCTATTTATAAGTAAAAAATTGTAAGCTTAAGATCAAATCCACTAAAATCCTATCATTAATTTTAAATAAACCCAAATAATAGCTTCCACATTCAATTCAACAGTAGGAGAGAAATCTAGCAACACCAAAATAAATTGAATTCAATCATTTCGTAACAAAATGGAGGATAACTTTCTTACTTATTGTATGACATTTTACATCCAAAAAAACTTACTCTCATACTAGATGTAGATTCCATTATAGATGAATTTTTTATTTCAAAATCTCGTCGAACATAAGTTTAGTGAATATTTATTATACTAACTTTTTAATTAGATAAGAATTTTAATATATTAACTTTTTAAAATTTTAATCTCCTCCAACATAAATTTCTAAATCCATTCTCAGATAAGATGATGTAGTTGGATACGTGTAAAAATCAATCAATGACCTTAACTTTAAAAGCAAATGCATCCCACCTCGGATAATATAATAATTTTTAAATACTTTTAAGGTTTTAGTAAAGTAAAAAAAAAAAATAATGAAGATAAGACAAAAAAAAATGATGACGATGAAAAAGAGGAAATAAATAAGAAATCGAATATATCTCTTTCTCTATTTCCCTAAAATTCTTATTAGTAGAAAGGTATTGTGTATTAATAAATCTTAATGATGCATGTTCCATCCAATGAACCCCAACCTCACTGGGCTCCAATCCGGCCACTGATGGTGATAAATTTCATTTTTTTTCCCTCTCAATTTTTTTCATTAAAATACAAAATAATTGTAACTATTCTCCAATTATAGGTTCAACCCACTATATTCTTTTATCAAAAAGAGAAGTGAGAAATAAATAATTTAAATAATTAGAAATAAAATAGTATTTTTAACTAATTTTTAAATGACAAGAATTTTTTCATTATCAAATATTAGAGATATTTTTATTCGCGGAACCTCAAAATTAAAGTGTAATTTCTCTTTTATTTTATCTCCTCATTAAAATCACGAGGGGCTAAACCGTAATTTGGTCATTGCTTCATTCAGTCCGCCGAATTTCGTTTTTGTCCTTAAGTAATACATCGAGATCCGCTCGCTGTCCCTCTCTCTCCTTCGACTTTTCTCTCTCCACAACTTTCTCTTTCATTTGCAGAACTCTCGCTGTGGGGCTGTGATCGAGCCAAACAGGGAAGATGATAGGGTGGTTCAAGGTGGCGCTGCTGCTTGTGCTAAGCTGCGCGACGAAGGTTCTATCAGATGCGTCGGATCACAAGTACAAAGCTGGAGATGCGGTCCCTCTCTACGCCAACAAGGTCGGTCCTTTCCACAACCCTAGGTACGTTCCATCCAGCTCTCTTTTTTCTGTATGATCTCCTCTCTGGCCTTGGATTGTCGAAAAATACTAGGAAATGCCTTTTTTGGGGCCTCTAGCTGCATTATGCGGATCTAAGGAGCAAGGGTTTTTGTTTTTGGTCGGGGAATTGATCGAACTGTATGTCAAAGTAATGAAATCAAACTTGTAAGCAGAAATCGAATGGATCAAGTGCAATTACTATGAAGTTTCTTATAGCATCTTATGTTTTGGAGTTTCTGCTACGTGATTTTAGTCCTTTTCTTTTTCCCCGTATTGCAGATAACATGGGAATTGACTGGGCGTAGTTGTTCCCAGAAGAGGCGTGATTTTCTATGTACTTAACTAATTAATGACCCTCTCAGGATCCGGTTATTTATCAGTCGAGGTTTTTTCTTAGAAGTTTTGAACTTTTAGTTACGCTATTTTGGAGCTAGGATTTGTGAAGGAAAGGAAAGAAATAGGAAATAAAAATGAAGGGGTTAATGTTAAATTAATTAATTAATCTGGTTGACTAGAAAATGATAACCAAATGGATAGATATTCGTCTAAGCATCCTTTCCTTTGTTTATTTATAAAAAATCTTACTGAATAATTTGATTTCTTCCCCGTGGGAAACCCTAATTCCAAACGTATTAAGCTCTTGCATGTGGATAGATGATTTCTCGCAACCATGTTGATTCCTAACCCTTTGGGGAACAATAGATGGCTACTTTCCACAATCTTTAATAGAAGTAATCAACATTCGCATGCATAACTATTTCAACATTTTAGGTATTTTTTCTTCTAAAATTTATTGATGACAAGCTAATGAATGATGGTTTTTCCCCGCCAATTTCAGTGAAACATACCGATATTTTGATCTTCCATTCTGTTCACCAGGTTTGCTTGGCCTTTCCTCCCTTCCATTTCGGTTTGAAACATGCTAATTTATGTATCTAAAAGGATTTGATGTGGTTTGAATTGCAGTTGAAGTGAAGGATATAAGGGAAGCTCTTGGTGAAGTGTTGAATGGGGACCGTCTGGTAACTGCTCCCTATAAGCTTGACTTTTTGGTTGAGAAAGACTCTGAAATTGTTTGCCGGAGGGAGCTAATAAAGGAAGAAGTTGCTCAGTTCCGAGATGCTGTTGCAAAAGACTACTACTTCCAAATGTATTATGATGACTTGCCCATCTGGGGTTTCTTAGGGAAGGTTGACAAAGAAGGCAAAGCTGATCCCAGTGACTACAAATATTATCTATTTAAGCATCTTCACTTTGAGGTCCTTTACAACAAAGATTGTGTCATTGAGATCAATGCACGGACTGATCCTAATGCTCTCGTGGATCTAACTGAGGATAAGAAAGTAAATGTGGAGTTCATGTATACTGTGAAGTGGAAGGAAACAAGCACTCCTTTTGAGAAGAGAATGGAGAAGTACTCACAGTCGTCTTCGCTACCGCATCACTTGGAGATTCATTGGTTCTCAATTATCAATTCATGTGTGACTGTTCTCCTCTTAACTGGTTTTCTTGCAACAATTCTCATGCGTGTCCTGAAAAATGATTTTGTGAAGTGAGCAATATTCCCCATCTTTTGCTTTTAATACTTATGCATACTAGATTATTTTGAATAATTCTACATTTTTTTGAGTTCCATTCTTTAATATGTACAAGGTATGCCCATGATGAGGAGGCAGCTGACGATCAAGAAGAAACTGGGTGGAAGTATATTCATGGTGATGTTTTCAGGTTTCCAAAGTACAAATCTCTGTTAGCTGCAGCGATTGGTTCTGGAATGCAACTATTTACTCTGTAAGTATGTCTCAAATTTGTTTTCCTTGGTTTCTTGTTAGCTCTAATTTTGTCTTTTTCCTTGTATTTTCTGATTCATATTTCATTGGCAATTGATAAGCTTAACTTTTTATCTTTCATTTCAGAACTATTTTTATCTTTGTACTTGCTCTTGTTGGGGTTTTTTATCCATACAACCGGGGAGCTCTGTTTACTGCATTGGTTGTTGTATATGCACTTACATCTGGGATTGCTGGCTATACTGCAACCTCTTTCTATTGCCAGCTAGAAGGCTCAAACTGGGTATGTTTTCACAATTTTGTATTTGTTGCCTGCGTTTTCTTTCAGATTTGAAGTTGAGATTTTCTTTTTCAGATCTGCATGATTCAGATATTTGTTATGACTGGCTAGCTACTGGTCCCTGTATAAGGATTCTAGTTAGCCATGAGGCATAGGATCATGTTGCATTAGGTGTCAATAAGCATATTGTTTTCCTGTTTGGCATACAAATTCTCAAATCCAAAGAATTCAATGACCTTTTTAGTCCAAAGATTTCGTTTTAAACTTTTTGCTCATTTTGAATGAGCAAATAAGAGGATAGCGACCCCAGATCTGGGGTGGCCACTGAAATCGGGGCAAGCAGGCTCGGATCAAGGTTTGGTGACCCCCAATATCTCTCTCTATAATGACATCATTGAAGGGCGCAATGATTTCCTACTTTTTATTTTTTTTATTTTCATAACATTTGCTGAATTGTTTGTTGGAATTTTCTGAGTTTTTGCTCATTTTAAAATTTTGGAAATTTCTGATTTTTCTGAATTTTTGCTAAGTTTATTGTTTTCTGGAATTTTCTATTTTAAAAAATCTTCTATCTGATCTTTTGATAATTTATGTAGGTCTAACAAACTATAAAAATAAATTCTCTCATTGATTTTGAAGGAAAAGTTTGAACACAGATTTGGAAAATCAAACATCATTTTCAATATTTCTTTTCATTTTTTCTGACAATTGATAGCAAAATCAAATATTTTTAGTTTCCATTTTTCCCAACTCAAATGAAATGGAAACCTTAAAAAATGAAAAGAAATCTTCCCACAACAATTTCAAACGACCCCTGAACACAGACATTTTTTCTTGTAGCTTCATTTAAAAGATCCAAAAATCTTTTATATAGGGATCTTATATTTGTGTCTAGTCTCCCAAGGACTCATATTCTCTTATGTTCTGTATTGATACACCATTGCAGAATAAAATGATGGATTCATCTGTACAAAGGAAGTCTAATTTATTTATATTAACATTTTTTTTTTACGAGGGCAAGCCTCTGCAGAAATGGTAAGGTTGCTCATTTGTGAATAAAAGGTCATGGCTTTGAGCTGTGGAAACAGCCTCTTTGCAAAACAAGGGTAAGGCTGTGTACCAAGATAACCCTCCCCAACCCTCAGAAAGCAGGGGATCTTACGCACTGGAGATTGCTTTTATTTATCTTCGCATGGGGGTTAGTTATAATAAATGATATTTGGTGTTAGTAGGAATATTCTATACAGTGATTATCCACATGATTTAGCCAGTCATCCTAGTCATGTTTATTGATGAACTTATCCCAATAAAGTAAATCATCCTTATTTTATTATGTGCTAAAAATTAATTTTCCTGTAACGGGGTACATTGTACTGCATGATTAGAGATGGCAAACGGGCCGGCCCGGCCCAGCCCGCCACCAAGCGGCCCGCGGGCCAAACGGGCCGGGCCAAATTGGCCCGCTTGAAAACGGGCCAGCACATTGCTGGCCCTAGCCCGGCCCGCCACGGGCCAAGCGGGCCCGCCTGAATTTTTAAAACAATTCATTTTAAATAATTAACACAAAATGAATAATGAATAATTAACTTAGGCTTTAACCCAAAATTAATAACTAACTAACCTGTAGCTTGCAACCATTGGAATCCAAAATATATAACTTAACCCAAAATTAATAAATAATTAATAACCAACTTACCAGGGCCGAACAAGGGCGGGCGAGGCGAGGGCGAGAGCGAGGGCCGCGGCCGCGGGCGAGGGCCGAGGGCGGGTGAGGCGAGGGCGAGGGCGGGCGAGGCGAGGGCGAGGGCCGCGGGCGGCGCGGGCGAGGGCTGAGGGCGGGCGAGGGCGAGGCGAGGGCGAGGCGAGGCGAGGGCGAGAGGAGGGCGAGGGCGAGAGGGAGAGGGCGAGGGCGAGAGGAGGGCGAGGGCGAGAGGAGGGCGAGGGCGAGGGCTAGAGGGCGAGGCGACTGGGCGAGAGGCGAGGCTGGGGGGAGGGGTGTTTAGGGCTAGGGCGATTGGGCGAGAGGCGAGGCTGGGGGGGGAGGGGTTTTGAGCGAGGGCCGCGGGCCAAGCGGGCCAGCCCGGCCCGCCACCATTTGGCCCGCCGGGCCAAACGGGCCGGGCCAAATTGGCCCGGCCTGAAACGGGCCAGCAAAATGCTGGCCCGAGCCCGGTGCCGGGCCGGGTCCATTTTGCCATCTCTATGCATGATATTTGGCATTAGAGCAACAATATACTCTGCTTAATTACTCCTACATGATATATTGAATAATCCTGGTCATGTTTTCTTAATGTACACTTTGTTGCAGTGAGAATTTGCTGATCTATTTTTGGATTCCTTACTTGACAGGTCAGAAATTTGTTGTTGACTGGATGCCTCTTCTGTGGACCCTTGTTTCTCACCTTCTGCTTTCTTAACACTGTTGCAATTGCCTACAATGCCACTGCTGCACTCCCATTTGGTACAATTGTGGTGATCTTTCTTATATGGACTTTAGTGACATCACCTTTGCTGGTATTGGGCGGGATTGCAGGGAAGAATAGCAAGTCAGAGTTTCAAGCCCCTTGTCGCACCACGAAATATCCTAGAGAGATCCCACAGTTGCCTTGGTATCGGGGAACATTTCCTCAGATGGCCATGGCTGGGTTCCTGCCTTTCAGTGCAATCTATATTGAACTTTATTACATATTTGCCAGTGTTTGGGGCCACAGGATTTACACCATTTACAGCATCCTATTTATAGTGTTCATTATTCTTCTGATAGTTACTGCTTTTATTACTGTGGCATTGACATATTTCCAACTTGCTGCTGAGGATCATGAATGGTGGTGGAGGTAATTACTGTCACTAGGGCTTTTATTCTTTTTACATCTTGCTTTTTTTTTGCCCCTTTTCTGTTTTCTTGATTAAGTTATTTGTGTCCTGCTTTCATGACTTCTAGTTCATATTGTTCTTTTATGATGCTTATTTTATTTATTTATTTTTTTCTGGTGGGGCTCAGTTCTTTTGTGATGCTTATAGTTCCCATATTTCCGATTTATGTTCAATGGGGGGGGGGGGGGTGGTCAGTATGATTAGTTTCTTCTCTTTTTCATTGTAGTTCACCATGTTCATATAGGGGTTTCTTGTTGTCCGTGTCCTGTTTCCTTCTTTTTCATTTATTTGTCTGACATCGGGGTGGAGCCTGCTGAGTGTTTTCCTACATATCATGAGTAGGTTCAGATTGTTCAGTTTTCTTCCTGACAGCTAAAGAGTGTAAACCCAACATATGGAGATGGTGAATGCAAGTACATAAGAAAGTGTTTGTAATGCGGCAAAAACATTTGAACGTGATATTTGCTATAGCTGCACTAATTCACTTGGCTCAGAATGATTCATTGTTGAACACATAAATGCATTCACATAGTTCTGCCACAAGAGATCCTTGTTTTTGGGTACCAGAACACAGGGGGCTATTTTATTAAATAGCCAATTATAAGAGCATCAATTTGTTTAACCTGCAGATGAGCATGGGTTTCTAGTGTAGGCGATGATTCACTCACTAGAAGATGATTACGCGATTTACTTTGGCTATTCCAAGCACTAACTCATGCTAATTTCATGACCATTACCAGGTCTTTCCTTTGTGGTGGATCAACCGGCTTGTTCATCTATGGCTATTGCTTATATTACTATTACGCACGATCAGATATGTCAGGCTTCATGCAAACCTCATTTTTCTTTGGCTACATGGCTTGCATCTGCTATGGCTTCTTTCTCATGCTTGGGAATGTTGGTTTCCGTGCTGCTTTGTTTTTTGTTCGTCACATATACCACTCAATCAAGTGTGAGTAGCTTGTCGGATGGTCAGGTCAACTTGGTTTCGAAAGGTGGGTTCCCTTATTTGATTCGTCATGTTTAACCATTGATATGATTTCACAGATACATATAGTAGATATATTATCACTGATATCGTCGTTCCTTCCTGATATAAGCCTCAGGGTTGATTGGACCCGGGGTTTCAGTTGCACATTGATCCGCAGAGGATTGCATCATCTGTGATGAAGGTGGACCTGTATAGGGGGCTGAACTTTTGTACAAGGAAGCTTGTATTAATTTACCATGACAGCGACAGGCAATTGAAAAATTTTCCATTTAGTAATAACAGCTTAACGTTTGATATTTATTGTAGCAGTTTACGTTATTTTTGTTTGTGCTACCTAAATGAAGAGTCTCAAATCAGGTTTATGCTCATTGCAGTCTTTTGTTTTGTTAAAGTGAAATTCTTGGTTCTGGCAATATATATACCGTTCTGTGTGCAGTTATCTCGGAAGCAAGCCGTCGGCCTCACCTTTCTTCTGACTAAGCGAGCATCTTTACATTTTGGGCAAAACATAAAAATCTTGCATATGGTAAAGAAAAAAATAATAAGAAAATATTATTACAACAATGTGATAGTAATATTTTCGTACGAGTTATTTTCAGATGATTAGATATAAGATGGATAATATTCATCATATATATATATACATATATGGTGTATGAATGACCTCATAAGTATAAAAATATTACTGTCAATGTTATTATAGATTAATTTTATACGTAATAGTTGTAATAATATCATGGATAGAAATGGTTAGGTCTTTAGAATTGGTGTAGTTAAAACTCGTTGAGAAGTTGAAGGGATTAATGTATTAATGATGTCATCTTTCGAGGATTTACTCAATTTCTTGAACAGCTTTTGATGGATTTGAGAGATATTGCAACTTTGGGTAGAATTAGTTTAAAAAAAGAAAGGCTTGCATAGTGAAATTGTGATTTGAGATTAAATTATTTTGAAACTATATGGCTTAGAATTTAGGCACTGATAGTACTGTATTTGGGTAGCGATATTCACAAAGGATCACAAATATTTTAAAGAAAAAGGACACATACATTTGAGACAAGAATTCAAGTAACAAGAAAAATGAAAGTCCAAAAAAAAAAAAAAAAAATCAAATAATTGCTTATTAGAAGAGAAGCTTGAGGTCACTTATTATTAATCATAGATGTTGAGATTTATGATATCTAAGCAACAATTTTCACCCCACCAGTATTGCCTTTCTTTTCTTTTTTCTGTTTTTAGGTTTTGTGCATTTCCACCTAAATCTTTGCTTAATCTACAGACAGGCACACACATGTATATATGACAACCTTCTATGCTTTTTGGCTGACAAATCAAATTATACATGCATGAGTTTCACCCAATAACAACAATATCAAGTCCTTGTTGAAGTTATAATTAGCTAATAAATTTTAAATTTGAAATTATCTTATTTAGGATTTAAGATCTATTTACAATCATATCTTGTGTTATATTTGTGTAAGGCCATTGCATTCATGTCAACAACCAAACTCATAAAAAGGGCAATTCTTCAATTTTGTTTGCCCTTTTGCTATAATCTTCTGCGACTTTAGAATAACACAACAACACAACATATCCAGCCTTTATCCCATTATGTGAGGTCGGCTACATGAATTCTAGACTTTCATGTGGGTTACACCCCAACAGATAGTTTGTCTAGAATTTATATTTAGATCCAACTAAGTTTTACGCTGGCTGTTGGCTACCTAACTCAACCCTCCTCCTTTATCCGGGCTTAATCTTCTGCCACTTTATCAATTCAAATAATTTTAATCTTGGAACTTAGCCCTAACAGTGGCTAGTAATTACGTATTCAAAGCAAAATTCAAGGCATGTCGATCACAAAATCAGTAGTAGTATATGATCCGAACATTTCCTAAAATCAACAGCATTTTCTAGTTTCAAAGATGACTATGTTCAAGAATCTGCATGTCACGATCATGTACTCACTTATTTCATATTCATATAGCCCTAGGTCCCTCCCTAGCTAATCTTGTCATCACAGAACTCAAAAAACAGAGAGAAGATGAGATTCAGGATCCGCCAGTGACACTACCACTGAAGATCTCAAGGGTATCACCTTGGCCTACATGGTGCCATCGGAACGACCGATCTTCATCCATCACATTCTGCTTGTAGATGAAAAAATATCCGTCCGAAGGGAGATGAAAATTGAGACGTTGACTCAGTTTCTGCAGATCCTTCCTCAACTCCCCCACGTTATCCGATGCATTCACCTCCACCGCAATCTTCCTAGTCCCGCACTTCGTCAACACCATCACTCTCAACTTCTTCGAGCTCGCCGCGTTTCCAGATCCCGTCGACGATGAAGTCGTCGGCGACGGCCTAACGGCGATTTCGATCTCGGACCGATCCGAGAGATCGTAATCCTGCAAACTTCGCTGGTCGTGCAATTCGTTTCCGTTCGCACGGAGCACGAGTCTGTTAATTGGAACCCCGTCCATCTCGTGGATTCTCTCCTTGAGGCGCCTAATCGTATCGCTCGCATCCGGTTCAAGTGTTACGCCGAGCTTCGACGTCGGCAACTTCAGCCGGAGCTGCACTTTCCTCGAAGGCGCCGCCGCCGCCGACGTCTCTTCACTTTTGGTGCGAAGTTGTTCAGAATCCGTAGAGATGACGAGCTGAATTCTGGAACGATCCAGTATCTCGGAGAAATGGACGTTGAGATCATCGCGAAGAACCTGGCCATTGAAAATCAGAATCTGTTTGGATACAGGTATACCTTGATCTTTCTGGATCTTCTCTTTGATCTCCGCAACTGTGTCGAAGTAGCCTAATTCCATGCCAAATGGCCTACCCCTCGTAGGCTCAAAGAACACATCCATTGTTCATATCAATGGCTGAATTCAAACACCATCATCATCTTCATCTACACACACTCATGCACGCACACACACACATATATATATTTCATGCATACATAAACGAGTCATCAGTGTGTGTATATATCAACGTGATTGTGTTCATGTTGAAGGATGAAAGTTTGTTAACTGCACCCGATATTATTGTTGAAGATCGTTTTCGTTTTTAATATAAAATATTTTATATTTTAGGTTCGATTTTTTTAATGTATAATATTTTATATTGAAATTATTTTTCATCTCCAAAAAATCTATCTATAATTTTATATATTGTTTGGGAAAATATTTTTGCCTTCAGTATAAAAAATACTATATGTAAAAAAATTCTGAAAATAATAAAAAGATATTTGCCTTCTACATTTAAAACAAACTCAAAGTAAAAAAATGACAATATCCTGTGATTTGTTTCTCAATATAGTAATTTACAAAACAATTTTCAAATAAAAATAAATTCTCATCTTAGTTTTTGAAATTTGACTTAATACTTAAAAAAATCCAAAACATAAAATTTGTTCTCAAATACAAAATAAATACTAATTTATATGAATTAGCATAATGGTTTGTAGAAAAGTTTATTCGAATTCGTTTTCTCTTTCAACCACACATCAAGTTCTCATAAAAATAAAAAAAAAAAAAAAATCAAGTGAGTGTTTATATTTTTGCCAAATTATAATGGTTGGAATAATAGCAGGAGTTCAACTTACACATAACCTAATTTTTAGAGAATTAACAAAATATTAGATGTAATTATTGTAGTACCACATTATCATGTGATTTGATAGATTTTTGATAAATTTAAAATATAATTTATCTTTGTTAACTATTAGGTCAACATATATTGTGGATTGTGACATTATGTTAGTCTGATAAATAATATTATAATCATAATTAATATTTTTTAAAAAAAATCACCCAAGAGAGCTGTTTGATTGTGGAATTTAGCTATTGGCGAAGATTTTTAAGACAATAAATTGTATTAATTTTTTTAAATTCAAAGGGGTGTTATTTTTTTATTTCTTTAGATTTTAGTAATTTTGAGAAATTACATAAATGAGATAAATGCGGGACGAATTATTTGAAAAAGTTGACTTATTATCCATTTCTTTAGATTCTACTTATTATTTGATATTTCATATAACCCGTGTAATTATGATATTTTTCAGGAAAAAATCAAACCTAATTTATAATTTTTGTTAGCATAGCTTCTTCATATATAATATTCATTTATGTAATTATTAGTTGGGTAAGTTTTACAATTACATTTAAGATTTGTTTAAATTACACTCATTATGTTTATATTTTATAAATTATTTTCCCTTATAACAAACTGTTGTTACTTCTTTATATATTTTCAAAATATTCTCCTCTTCCAATGTAATTATCAAAAATAAATAAATAAAAGTAGTTGGTGGCCAGAGAAGCCAAGTTCTCCGGACTTGCAAATCACTAGTTTTAACGGACACAAAATGATTTAACAATGTTGGTCAAATTAACAAAAAATTTACTCAATACATGTGGAAAACTTAATGAGTCATGAACCCCCCACCCCTTACAGGGAGTCTGCTGTGTGTATTAGCAGCAAAGAATTCTATTTCTAAGCCTTGACAACTCATTCGTGTCCTCGCACTTGAGTTTCCTCTTTTATTCAGGAAAAATAAAATAAAAAACAACCTTCATAATGCCAAGTCAGTCACCTTCACAGACCTCAATCCTTATATATATATATAAAAGTATTTGCTTAAAATTTTCACAATTGCAATACAGTTTTCAAGCCAATCAAATAAAAACCACTGCCAACTGTCCATAAAGAAGTCGAAAATACACCACTGCTATGCCAGCAACACACTTTTGACAATTGGGAGTGACTAGCAGAAGCTGCAGAACCGCGTTTATCAAACTGATCTGTGAACTTAACAATAATAATTCAGTTGAGAGGAGAGGAATGTTAAAAGGTAACATTTAATCTGATATACATGCAGCCTACCTGCAGATGTACTTTCATCTGGTCATTATATGGGATCATCCATAACATGTCTATCTCACGAAGGTTAAATTGCAATAGCAGGCAGGTAAGGGAACTAACGAGAGCTTACAAATAAGGATCTCAAACTGTTCCACCACAACGATTGTTCAGTTAGAGATGAGGGCCAATCAAATTTGGTCCCCTCCTTGCACTATTTCCAAGTAGAGCCTCCAAGCCTGATAACCTCTTCGCCGCCGCTGTCCCTATTAGGAGCCCTATCTTTGGCAGCATCCTCTTTCTGAGTGTTCAAGTCACCATATAGATCTCTCAGCTTGGCCAGATTGCTAGATGCAGATGTTTTTTCTTTGCTTCCATCCCGATGTGTACTTGGATAGTGATCAGTAGGTACACCGCGAGTTTGGATACTCTGACTGCTGCTCCTGCTCCTGCTCCGGCTCCTGCTCCGGCTCCTGCTTCTACGAGTACTACCTTCTCTGTAATACCTGCTACTATCACGGCTGCTCCTATCATAATCCCTTCTGCTGCTTTCTCTGGACCTCCTATCATAATCATACCTCCTATCTCTATCCCTTTCTCGATCCCTGTCTCTGTCCCTTTCTCCAGCTCTATCCCAGTCCCTATCTCTATCTCTGCCCCTGTCTCGATCCCGGTCCCGGTCCCTCTCCCTGTCTCGATCCCGATCCCGATCTCTCTCCCTGTCTCTGTCTGAATAATCTTGGTCACGACTCTGGCTACGTCGATTGCTGGGAGATCTTTTTGAATGGTCATCCTCCCCATTTCTATCATGAGGAGGAGGTGGCAATGTACGGCGAACAGGTGATGAGTCCCTAGTTGATGCACGATGAGGAGCACGCTGACCAAATGAGACCGAAAGTGCAGCTTTGACAGACGGGGGTCTACGAGCAGTGTCATCAGACCCACGTGTGGATTCTCCAGTCACTCCTGAATGCTTAGTAGAGAGCTTCATCTTTTCAAGATTAGTTGCCATCTGCCGCATTACTGGAACCGGGATACGGGGAAAGAGAGTATCAAAATAGTACTGCAAGAATAAATCAAACTGTTTAGGTTAAAAACACAGTAACAAGGGCACGACAGTGTAGGAGCTTCATGAACTGATTGGATAAACTTAACAGATGACACCCATCAAATATTATACCTGGCAAATATTACAGGGCCTCGCCAAAAGTTATTACCTAACCAATGAAATGGGTTTAACAAGTCTGAAGAGAAGTTGCCAGGTTCTCTTACAATTGGAGTTCATTACAACTAAATTACTAAGGGAAGGCACCAAAGATTTCAGCCAATCAAATAAATTGCAAGCAAGTATAAATCATTGCACACATATTGGCCTAAAGGCTTGGTTGGGGCATCAAGCATCAGATTTCCACATGAAAGTAGGCTTTCAGAAAATTCTGTGGAATATTTTAAAAATCTCACTACTTAGGCCATCTGTCTTTTGAGTTTGAAACATCATGCTTGGATTCTAGTGCCAAAAATAGGCCCTTTGACCCAGTTATCTTTTCTTCTTTTCTTTTGAAGTGAGATATGAAATAGTTTCCATAAAACTACTCTCAGTAACATGTTCTCTGGAAACTACAAACATGGACCAAGTACTTTTTTATTATTCTATTTCCTAACAGGGCAAGGGAAAACAGCAACCAAGATACAGCACTCTAGAGTTTCCAAAACGTCAGTGCTCTTGAACTTAGTTACTGCAAAGTATTTCAAACAATCCAAATTCCAAACTAATTAAAATGTTGCTAAAAATCTCTGCTTAAGCTTCAGAACTCCACTAAGAACAGAATGTTTCAAAACAATTGAAGCACCCATGAAAACAGACAAGCTAGATAGCATTACGAGTTCCTGTGTGGGGGTGCCTTATTTTTCAAATCTTTTACTTGGTTCCAATGAAACTAGAAATAGAGATCATCTCGCTCTAGGAAAGGCTGACATCAAAAAGTGGGTTTTCTAGTACAACTCATAACTACATGAAATACTGAGTTGGACCCTGAGAATATGGCACGATATGCCACTTACACAAGCATGCAGCATATGACTAGACAAAGGTGCAAGATACCAAACCAAAATGATCGGCCAAACATGACGACAAAAATGTTGTGTTTTGGAAAATGAAATATATATACACAGATGAAACCACAATAAGCGATAACCGTTCAGTTGGTCACATGCATTTAAATCATTCATGGTCCAAGTTATTCATCTCCAGCCATGTTCTGGACATGCTATTCAATAATACTGATTGACAAAGCATAAATATTTGACTAAGTTATCTGGAATAGAATTTATAGTTTTATACCTTAAAAACTTGAAAAGCACCTACCACAGAAGCATGCAGGAGCATAGGTAATCTGTTTTTATTTTTTCCTTTTTCCTTACAATCCAATTAGGTGTATCTAATAAATGCAGGAACTTTTCTTCTTCTTTTTTTTTTTTGGGGGGGGGGGGGGTACGGTTAACATAAGAAAGAAGAGCTTTTTCAAAAGACTATCCCAAAATAAAAGTACCCTAAATTATTTCCCAAAATAAAACCTCCGCCATGTCTTGTATGTCTTGTAATTCTTCGGAGTGCCTCCTACACACCTTGTGACACGGTGGGGAGTTTTATTTTCAGAAATTGTAGAAATGGGGACAATGAATCCATTGTTTATGGGATCCCACAAATTGAAGAAACATGTATCCATGTTTCATGGGATACATGTTTCCATGTTTTATGAGTTTTACTTTTCTATATTTTTGTGTATATATATGATGTTGTATGTAGATTAGATTTGATGTGGAGAAATCATTGTATTCCATATAGTTTTGGTTTGTTATATGGTATCAGAGCCATCCGCAGCCGTGTCAATCTGCCACCATTCTAGCAAACGAATTCGCCGCTGCCATCAAGGGCCAAGACCAGAGAAGACAAAGGGTCTCCTGTCGCGGCTCTGCTCGCAGTCGTTCTGTTGGGACTTCACAGCAAGATCGGCTACCTCCCCGGAGCCCAGCCATCGTTCAACCCCGTGTGCTGTCAAGATCTGAGGTCGTAGTGGTCCAACACGACTCATCAGATCCAACTACACCTAGTAGCTCGTCGGTCAAAGACTTCTCAGATCTGCAAGCCACAGCAACTTGCAGATCCAGCAACAACACCGTATCAACTTGGGTGAAGCGCGACCGTCTCCTGTGCGTCATGGTGCAAACCTCAAGCGCCTACCGTCGCCAGCCAAACCTCACAACAGCCAGGTATCTAGATCTTGCTTGCTGCTACCTTGAATACTCCTCGAATCGATCACAACCCAATCACACCACCACCACCATCACAGTCGCCGACCTCAAACTGGCCAAACCCAAGGAGCCCAGTCGTCGGTGAGCTCCCACACGCTGCCCTTTAGATCTATTTGCCAAGACTGTTTTTACTCCGATCTCCCTCTCCGATGCTCCAATCGTGACGCCATCACCACCGTTGGACTCGCCTCTCTCAACCCGTCCAGATCCCGGTGATTTTGTCGCCATCAACCGCTGTTGCAGCCTGTCGCAGTCGGCCACTGCTTATCACCTTGGTCGGTTCTCTAGTGACTTCTCCATTGTTGCTGGCCACTTTTTAAGCAAATTCAAATATGGGTCAAATCCGACCCACCCAGTTACGATCCACTTCAGATTTGATCAACCAGTGTTGACTCATTAGGCTAGATCCCACTATCAAATCCGCCAGACAGATCCAGCAAACAGAACCAACTTAGATTAAAAGGCGAAGAATGACTGGATCTACAATGTGCAATCACTTGCTAGTCAACAGATCATCGGTCCCTACCGCCACCATGTCAGACGTCCTCTCCACATCTAGTTCCTTTAACAAAGAGCAATTCAATCAACTCTCGACATTGTTACTGTCCAATTTGTTACCTGGTACACCTAATGGTTTTTTGGTACATTCAAGTATAACTATTTTAGCCCTGTCAAGTTCCTTTAAATCTACTCCATCGATCATTGATTCAGGGGCATCTGATCACATGACCAGCTTGCACAATCTTTTCGATTCATATACTCCTTGTTCAGGTAGTGAGAAAGTAAGGATAGCAGACGACAGTTTTTCTTCCATTGTTGGCAAATGCCTCTTTAAAATCTCTGAAAGTATTGATCTTTAATCAGTACTTCATGTTCCTAAACTTACTTATAATCTTTTGTCTGTCAATAAACTCTCAAAAGATTCTAACTGCCGCATTACCTTCTTTGATTCTTATTGCCTATTTCAAGACCAGAACTCAAGACAGACAATTGGCTGTGCTAGAGAGATAAACGGACTTTACTACTTCAATGAGGATTTCTTGGGTAATAAAAAAGCTCATGGATTAAGTGGTAATAGTTCAATCTCTGTTCCTGATCCAATAATACAATGGCATCTTAGGCTAGGTCATCCTAATTTTCCTTATTTAAAACACTTATTTCCTAAATTGTTTAAAGGAGTAGATTGTTCTAAGTTTCAATGTGAAAATTGTCATTGGTCTAAAGATCATCGTGTTAATTTTATTCCCAAACCTTACCATCCTTCAAAACCATTTTATTTGATTCACATCGATATTTGGGGACCCTCAAAAGTTACCACTTTATCTGTTAAAAGATGGTTTGTAACTTTTATTGATGATCACACTAGACTATGTTGGGTTTACTTGCTTAATAAGAAACCCGATGTAGCTAGTGTTTTTAAAGATTTCTTTTACATGATCGAAGCCTAATTTCAAACAAAAATTTATATCCTTCGATTTGATAATGGAACAGAATACTTTAATGAATGTTTAGGGGGTTTTTTGAAAGAAAAAGGTATTTTACATCAATCAACATGTCGTGAAACTCCTCAACATAATGGCATACCTAAACAAAAAAATAGACATTTACTTGAGATAACTAAGGCTATTAAGTTTTCTATGAATGTCCCAAAATACTTCTGGGGAGATACTATTTTAACTGCTTGCTATCTAATTAATAGGATGCTCACTCGAGCCTTAAATTTTGAGACACCTTTAAATTCCTTAAAAAAGACTTTTCCCATGTGTCGGTTGTCCTCCGAGCTACCTTTAAAAATTTTTGGATGCACACACTTTGTTTACATTCCATAAATTTTTCGATCCAAATTAGATCCAACAACTGAAAAATGTGTTTTTGTTGGTTATGCTCCTAGAAAAAAAGGGTACAAATGCTTTAATCCTTTGACAAAAAAAACTTACAAAAGCATGGATGCGTCTTTCATGGAGAATCAACTATATTTTACCAAAAATCATCTTTAGGGGGAGAATATTGTAGAGGAAGATAATTTTTCTAAACCTGTAGAAGAAGATAATTTTTTGAAAATTTTTGAATCTCTTCCAAATATGTTTGATATGATTTGACACTCCACTCCACTCTAATAAACGATCCAAGGAAACTGGTGCTCAAAACAATAAAGAACAGAATGTGTCTAGTTCACAAGTGCCAAGCATAATGGAATCGAAACCAATGGGAGAATTACTAGAAACGGATCAAAGTAATCCGAAACCTGAGCTTTGATTTTATATCAGAAGAAAATCTCAGAGAAATGCTATTGATCCGAATATCCTTCCAGCAACTGAGCAGTTGGCATCATCGGATGATGGTCCTTCTTCCACTCAAGGTAATTCTAAACTTACTCCTTTAGATTCTTCCTCAGTTGATTTGTTTGATCTTGATATCCCCATTGCCACTAGAAAAAGAGTAAAATCTTGTACTAAACATCAGATTGCCAATATTTGTCCTATTAAAAACTATCCAATAGTTACAAGGCATTTCTTTCAAATATTTCTAACTTGCATGTATCAAGAATAATTTAGGATGCTCTAGGTGATCCGAATTGGAAGCTAGCCGTAAAGGAGGAGATGAATGCTCTTAAAAAGAACAGGACTTGGGAGTTGTGGAGCTACCAAGAGACAAGACAACTGTAGACTATAAATGGGTCTTCATTGTAAAATGTAAGGCAGATGGAAGCGTAGAGAGGTATAAGGCAAGACTTATTGTCAAGGGGTTCATTCAAACATATGGCATTGACTATCAAGAGACCTTTGCCTCAGTGGCAAAGATAAACTCTATTCGAGTCATCTCTCTCACGATGGCCCAAGATTGGCGTCTACACCAACTCGATGTAAAGAATATTTTCTTAAATGGCAATTTGGAGAAGGAAGTGTATATGGACAAACAAGGTATGCTGTTAACCTAAGACTATGCGGAATTACCCTTAGATGATATAGACCTCTCAAAACACTCCGAAATCCTTCCAATGATAATAGGAATTGAAACAGAAAACTTAAGCAATCAAACAAAAAGAAAAATAAGAACAAGAAATAGAAAACAAACCACACAACGCAAAGATTTATCCTAGTTCAGTTTCCTTTAAGGAAACCTACATCCAGCCTTCAAAAAGCATCCCGAGTACTCTTATTTATCAAATAAATCCGACCCGAACAACAGCAAGATCTCCCCCCTATTCTCGAGTACAAACAACAATTTCTCTCCCAAGATTACAAAGCTAAATCAGAACTCTAGCCTTCCTCTCAGAGAATACAATGCACTCGTTCTAACCCACCCAATTTCCATTAATTACAGTTTGAGATATAAACTTCTATCTAATTCTTCAATGGCCCTCTAGCACACTGCCATCATTCACTTATTTCATATACTCGAGACAACATTTCAACATGTGTAGTTTAAAAAAATCCTTGTATGGTCTGAAACAATCTCCAAGAGCATGGCTTGAAAGGTTTGGAAAAACGGTAAAAAACTATGGTTATACTCAGAGCCAAGCAGACCACACAATGTCTTTCAAGCACTCTGGTGACGGTAAGAAAGTTATCTTAATTGTCTATGTGGATGATATAATAATGACTGGTGATGACAGGGGAGAGATTAAAGAGCATAAAAGGAAACTAGCACATGAGTTTGAGACCAAGGACTTGGGACCCTTAAAGTACTTCCTTCGGATGGAGTTTGCAAGATCTAAGAAGGGAATCTTTGCCAACCAACATAAGTATGTCCTAGATTTACTCACTGAAACAGGAATGCTCGAGTATAAAATAGCTGAAACTCCCATCGAACCTAATTTGAAGCTTCAACCTGTTGAAGCCAAAGATGTAGTAGAAAAGGAGAAATATCAAAGGCTTGTGGGTAGACTCATCTATCTATCCCACACTCGACCCAATATATCATTTGTAGTAAGTGTAATAAGTCAATTTATGCACTCACCAGTTTCACAACATTTTGAAACTGTCAAAAGAATTCTAAGGTATCTAAAGAGAACTCCTGAAAAAGGTTTGCTCTTCAGAAAACATGGACATCTTCACATAGAGGCTTCTACAAATGCAAATTAGGCAGGCAGCGTTACTGATAGCAGATCTACATCGGGATACTGCACCTTTGTGGAAGGTAATCTCGTCACTTGGAAGAGCAAAAAATAAAACGTGATGGTCAGAAATAGTGCTGAAGCAGAATTTCATTCAGTTGCCCATGGAATTTGTGAGGTTATGTGGATAAAAAGACTTCTAGAGGACTAAAGGGTCTTCATTCCCATACCAGCTAAGGTTTACTGTGATAATAAAGTTGCGATTTTCATTGCCTATAATCCAGTACTCTATGACAAGACAAAGTATGTAGAGGTGGATAAACACTTTATTAAGGAGAAAATTTATAATGGGGTAATTTGTATGCCCTACATTTCAACAGTTAATCAAGTCGCCGATGTTCTTACAAAGGGGTTACACAAAAATCAATTTGAAATATTAGTGAGCAAGCTTGCTATGGAATATATCTTCAAGCCAACTTGAGGAGGAGTGTAGAAATGGGGACAATGGATCCATTGTTTATGGGATCCCACAAATTGAGGAAACATGTATCCATGTTTCATGGGATACATGTTTCCATGTTTTATGAGTTTTACCTTTCTATCTTTTTGTGTATATATATGATGTTGTATGTAGATTAGATTTGGTGTGGAGAAATCATTGTATTCCATATAGTTTTGGTTTGTTATAGAAATAATTTACGGGAGTTCTATTTTGGAATTTATTTTTTGTAGAAAGCTTTAATTTTGCCCCCAAAAAACCTTTAAGACAGAAACTACCATGACTGTCTGAATACTTTATAAAGAAGAAAAGGGAAGAACAGCCATATATATCCACAGACAACAACTCACGTAAATAAATTTCTTCTGCAAAACTTGAAAACCCTCAAAGATTTGGCATGCAAGAGGACAGGCATACAAGAAAAGCAGAAAACAGGATAACCTGAGGGAATAATATCCCCGATTTTCTCTTGTGACTGCTTGCAGATAGTATGGTGTCCTTTAGTTGTCTCGCCAAGTCAGTTCCTGAAATGAAACTCAGTTTTTCATGGAGTTTGGCTTTCTAAGCCTTTGTTTAATGTTGTAAACAGAACAATCAGTAAAAATGACAAAAGAAAACATTTTGTGTTGATATTTTTTAAACTATTTCTTCAAAATATCCAAGAATTGATTCACAGCAAAAATAAGTTGTAGCCACATGTCTATACAAAATATCTGCTAAGAATGATAACCTGTCTTCAATATGGAATCCAAAATCATTTTTGAAAAGCCCAGCTAAAAGCCAAGAAAATACACAGCACACAAACTTTCCACTTAACATAGCCATGTTTGATGACAATATTTGTCAAGAAAGATGGAAACCAGTCTTCAAATTTTACAACCTTAAACAATTTAAAATGCATATTTGGAACTCAAAAGTAGACAGCATATGAAATTCTGTTTAACTGTCTATGTTTATATACTATAGCAAATTAAAAGTACACACTCTTAATAATTTGAATAGAAAACTGAATCTGCAACACTTCGCTGCAACAAATAAACCATTAGCTCCTATTACAAAAACAAATAAACTTGGAGTCTTGGATTTCTCAATGGATTAACCTCAGCATTCAATGGCACAGAGAAGAATGATACTTTACTACACAAATCTATATAAACAAATATAAAATGTCCCATATTCCTGTCAACTACGCCTCTTAAACATCAGATTAAGAACCAAAGGCTTCTACAGTTAAATTAGTCACCCCTAGGGGTTCGTACTTAGCAAGTTGCTACCAATGTATTAATGGAAGTTGGAGAACCTAACCCAAACAAGAAGCATGATGCAAATGCATGCTTCTTACAACTAAAAGTTGCAATGAGTGATGAAAAAGAGCATTGGTAAAGTATTGAATGGGAAAGAAATCACAGGCAAAAGAAATATATGATTCATCTATTTAGTGACTCACCTGTCCAAGAAGCAAATCACGCACATATACACCCATTGTAGTCATTCGACCACTGGATCCAGGAGAGAATTCCTGAAACAGAAAATAGTGATTGCAACACCTTAAAAATGTAAAAGCACATATCTTTATTTTCAAAAATGGGGGAGCGGGCATATATCTCTAACAAAGTTTATGCCTTATGTGTCCTCATTGAAACATAAAAATAAATCAAAAATAGAAAACAAAAGGGATATCAGGAAAATGACAAGGACAACAATAATCTCATATTTAAAAACAAAAGAATGCAGTAAAATACAATAACAGTTTTGATTAGCCTCTCCATCAACAATCAAATTCCTTCTATCATATACTTTTTCCTTGAAAATAGCTTGTATTTCATCTTTCAACCACAATGTGATCTTGGGCTTTGTTTCATATCATTTTTTCTCCATTTCTTTATATGAACTAATAATAAATTTATGTAAATGGTTAGGCATTCTCCAGGTATAACTTCACAATCCTTACAATGCAAGTCGATCTTCTTGTTTATTAAGAAAGTAGTCAATTTGGGCAGTTGATAAGTCATTTTTAAACAATGTTCTAAAAATCGGCCTAGGCGGCCGCCTAGGCGCTGCAAAGGCGCTAGGCGGCCCTTGGCCGCCGCGATTTTAGCCTACTTGGCCCCCTTAGGCGCTAGCCCAGCTAATCGGTGCCGAGCGGCGCCTAATCGACCACGGTGGCCACTTAGCCCCATGAACCGCCTCGGCCGCTTGCTCTCTCTGTTGCGGCGCCTAAGAAGATTTAGGGTCTTTTCCCCCTTAACTATTCTTTCTCTCGTCTCGTTGTCGCCGCCGCTTGCTCTCTTCGTTGTTGTCGTGGCCGACCGTCTCTCGTCAATTTCTCTTTGTGCCTCAGCCTATCTCGTCGCACGTTGCCGCCGCGGCCGTCGCTGCTTGCTCCCTCTAGTTGCAGTCGCCATCGCCACTTGCAGAAGATTTGCTCTCTCTTGAGTCTCAACTTTGCTCTCTCTCTCTGTTGCGACATTGCCATCGCCTCTTGTGGCCTAATCCCTTATGCACAATATTACATATATATATAATATAATAATTTTATTAATATATAAGCATATCATATATATATGTGTTTATAACTTTATACATATATAAATAGGGATACGTTTTATTTATATATATATATGTATGTATGTGTATTTAGAATAATATAAATTTTATTTAAATAATTTTTTATATACCGCCTAGGTGCCCTAGGCGCTAGACCCCGGTCTGGTGCCTGACTAGCACCTTTTAGAACACTGTTTTTAAATGTGATCCAAGTGTTCGTCTCATTTCTTAAACATGGTGTTGGCTTAAGATGAACTCATATGCTGTGCCAAAATCCAAAATAGCTTTATCTTATTATTTCTTTCTCCAAATCCATAATCTTCATGCACATCTTGATATCCATTCCCTTCTCTACCCACATGACCATTTAATTCACCTCCTACAATTATCTTCTCCCCTCTAGATATTTCTTTTACTTATCCCTCTAAATCTTTTTAAAATTTGGTTTTATCTCCTCTCCTAACTCAACTTGTGGTACAAATGTACCAACAATATTCATAGTCCCTTCTCTTGCAATAACTTTTGCAACAATAATCCCATCTCATATTCTCTTCACATCCGCTACTCCATCCTTTTAAAGTCTTATCCATGATAATCCCCACTCCATCCCTTGCCTAATCCTTCCCTACATGCCAAAGTTTATATCTAGATTTTGTCAACATTTTTTGTGCTCTCTCCAACCTATCTCAATTCTTGGAGGCACATCACATTAATTTCACCTAATCATTACATCCACCACTTTCATAGATTTTTCTTTCAAAGTCCTAATATTACATAACATAATTTGTAAACTATAACTAGACTACTTCTTATTCACATCCCTACATGAAATGTAAGAACCTTGCAGATTTAAGACTATATTGAAGCATTGGTGCTAGTGTAGTCAAAGGTGAGCGCTTGGCTCACCTAGGCACTTGGGTGTCACGACAGCCATTCATATTAGCGGTCATTTTAATTTTTTTGCTATAATTTGTGGCTATTTACTGTTGCATTTACTAGCTATTGTTGTAGTTTCAAGAGAGGTTGTTAGCTGGCGGTTAGCCAAGGCTGCCATGTGTAAAGGGGGCCTGAATAGGACAAATTATATTGTTACAACCGTTGGGCATGAGGGAATCCCTTGTGGTAGCGCCTACCCTACGGAGTATATCACCTTCCAAGTCTCTCTTGGAAAGGTATTTGGAATGAATATGAGATTTCTGAATCCTTCCCTACATCTCTCTCTCTCTCTCTAAATTCTTCTAACTATCTCCCTTTCTTCTCTCCATTCTTCTATGAACTCGATTGCATCTCCTAATTCTCATTGAATTCAGAGTGTTGTCACCCATTTCCGTGAGAAATTGGTATTAGAGCATCGATTCTTGGCTGAAGCTACTAGGTAGTCACGGTGGCGGAAGGAACCCGTATGAAAAACTTCGAGACACAGTTGTAGCAAGTAAGTTCAACTATGTCGGATGTCCAAAGTAGGATTGACCAACTGGAGATTGGTGGAGAAAGGAACCATGAGGCGATCATGACGATGGATCGCAAGCTGGAAGGTTTGTTGGAGGGAATATAGCAAAGACTAGAAGGGTCCATGACGAGGCTGCGAGAAGACATAGGGGCGTAGATGCAACAATTCATGATCATGTTCACTCGTCAAAACGTGGTAAGAATGACTCCTGATTTTCCTCCACGAGAAAGAGATGAGCCCATATTATCGAGGAATGGAACGAATAGGATGGAAGGGACCTCGGAGATTGAGGTAGATCCTGAGGAAGGATTGGAGGGAGCTATGGGTAGAGAAAGGAACGAACAGCCTCGTGGCCATCCCCAGGGTTTCCCATGCCCCGAATGGAGATACCAGCATTCGAAGGGCTTAACCCCCGATGGTAGTTGCGGAAATGCGAGAGGATATTCAATTGGCACAACATACCTAGGGGCCAGAGGGTGACATTAACCACTGCTTACTTCAATGAAGCAATTGATGATTGGTTCCAAGGGTGCCTTAGTGTGAGGGAAGACTACACATGAGAGGAGTTTTATGAAAAATTGTGTGAGCGATTTGGGGAAAGGAGTATGGTGGATACGATAGAAGAGTTTAATAAGCTTAAGCAAATAGGGAGCGTAGGGGCTTGTTTGTAAAGGTTTAAGGCAGACTTGAGACTGTTGCAGCTAGGGGGTTGTGATGTAGTGCTTGGCATTGATTGGATGAAAGGAGTGAGCCCCGTCAGCTTTGACTTCAACCGAATGGAGGTCTCCTTTGAGAGGGAAGGGAGGAAGATGACGTTGTCGGGGGAAAAAGAAATGGGGGTGTGCAAAATGATTTCAAGAAAAAGATTGCAAAAGGCGATCAGAGGGAAGTGGAGTCAATTGGCACATCTATTCTCAATTGTGGCCTTAGAGGATGGCCATGCCAAACCAAAGGGGCAAGGAGAGTTGTTCCTGATGGTCAGCACACCCCAAGGTATGTCCAAACTAGTACATCACTTAGATTCTCTTAATACATTGCTGGCAGATTATGAGTATTTGTTTGTTGAACCCACATCCCTTCCTCCTACCTGAGTTTTTGACCACACCATAAACCTAAAGCCAAACATGGAACCTGTTAACATTAGGTCTTACTGATATTCCCCAATCCAAAAGAGTGAGATTAAGAAAATGGTTAGGGATATGCTTCAACAGTCTATTATCCGCCTTAGCCAAAGCCCTTTTGCCTCCCCTGTTTTACTAGGCCAAAAGTTGCTCAAAAATTCCAGTGAGGTCTAGGTTCCAATCACTGCATCATCACATCACCCAAAACCCACTCACAAGAAACTCATCCAACTCCTATTGCTACTTGTCAAAATTGTTGTTTGTCATCGTCAATAGTACAATCCACCATTATTGCCAGCCAGTCACAACCTAGAGTCTAGAGGCTCTAGTTGCCTCGTCTTCAACCCTTGCCCTTCACAATACAGTCAAAAATCACAGATAAAGGGCATAAAAGGGTGAGAAGTTTGGAAATTGAAGAATCATGAAGTTTGAAAATTAAAGAGGCATGCAAAATCCAAGTTTAGAAACAAAATAATCCTAAATGTATTTCTCTAACATATCCGCTAAGGGGACAAGCGTTATCTTGCGTGTGTCCCCTCACAACTCCACTTTACAAATAGCAAAAACATGTCTAGCATGCCACATGGACGTCTTCAACATGTGTCACCATGTCCGATACATTGGCAACACCGGTATGACACCCTCTAAGCCATGTGTATGCTTCACGGTTTGTATGTTGTACAATATCATTCTAATAAGTGACGAATATACATGATCCCACATAAGCGCCTACTAAAGTATTTACTTATAAAAATAAAATAAAAATAGAATGTGGTTGGACAAGAGTTAGACACACTTGAAAGTGTCCTCTGAATATTAATGCTGATATCCAACAAAATACGCATCTTTCTTATCTTCCATACTTCTCAAACACCATTTCCTTAAACCTACATTTTACATAGCATAAACAAGAAAATGAAGCAAGCATTTTTAATTACTTTAACGCAATATAAATAGAAGATATTAATTCTTTTGTAATGCTGGAAACAGGAAGCATTTACCAAGAAACGAACTTATACATCATCAAGAAATTAAACCAGATCTTCTGATTAAGTGGTTCTAGGTTACAACCTTTAGTAACAAATAAGTCTATCTTTATTATAATATTCTCTAGCAACATCCTTGCATGGAAACTAATAATCGAGTCTAAAGATATAGTTAAATTACTATCTCGACTTGGGAGCTTCCATTAAGCTTGGTAGCATAGTGATTGGTAGGCAGTCTCAAGACATGAGCTACCATCAGTTCCATTAAAGCCCCCCACCTCTTCCGTCAAATGCAATGATTAGAGGAAGGCAACATGCAGTTAACCTGTCATCATGGGGCAAAATAATATGAAGCATAGTCTCTTTCCACTAATATTTCTTAAGGATGCAAATGAAAACACAGGTGAACCAAGTCAATAGCCACAAAACCATTACTCCAAGTAAACTGAGAAAACAAACAATCCAAGAGTGTGCTTTTTCCTCTTCATGTCTTGCCTCCATTTCCAAACCCCCAACCTTACCCTTCCCTTTTCTCGACTTCCACTTCCCTATTACCTACTCCTCTTGCTAAATATCCAATCTCTTTTGTCTCAGCTGGAACATCAAAAGTGTCACAACCCTACGGTTTACTAGGGTTTGAATAGGAAATTTAGAAGAAGAAAGAACAGAATTGGAGGGAGAAAGGAACAAATAGAGTGAGGAAAGGAAGAAAGAGAGAACAAGAGAGAGCAAAGATGAGAGAAAAGAATTCTTTATTATTCTCCAAATGATACTTCCTTACTGCTGTGTAGGTCCCTTTATAGAGCCTCTAGTACAATCAACCACATCCTCCTCTTCTTCTTCCTTTTCCCCTTCCATATTCATCACCTGCCTCTTACATTGATGGTTGAGGCTAAATTTGTCTCCACACCTAAAGCATAGCCCTAGATGTCTCTTTTGCTCTATAAGAATACCCTTCATGCCATTATTATAGGGTTGTGCTTTGGCTGCCTCTTGATTAGGCCCTGCAAACAAAAGCCTAGAGTTACCACCTCCGTACTGCCCGACCAATAAACTCGGCTCATAGGGAACATTATGCTTCTTCAAAATGGCATCTGAGGTCATTTCTTGCAGCCTAGCTTTTTCAGCAGCTTGCTTCACAAACATAGGGGTCATCATCTTCACCATGGGCCGCAATTCCTCCCTCAATCCGCTAATAAAGACTGATACCAAATACTGCTCGATAAGTCCTAGTTGCACCATGCTCACCATAGATCTCAACTCCTCAAATCGAGCTTGGTACTCAACCACAATCCCCTCTTGCTTTAACTTACTAAATTCTTCAACTACATCAGCCATGTTTTTCTCCCCAAAGCAATCACATAACTCATCATCAAATTCTGCCCAACTTCCATGCATTCCTTCGTCTTGGACCCATCCTTGATACCAAGAATCTGCTTCTTCATTCAAATAGGCCGACGCCAAGTTTATCTTTTAATCTTCAGGGATCTGGCAGAATTGGAAAAATCTTTCGCACCTTCGTACCCACCATCGTGGTTTCTTTCCTTCAAACATCGGAATCTCCAATCTTGGCATCGAAAAATGGGTCTGAGTCAACTGTTGTTGATTCCTCCTTGGAACTTCTTGAGTTGCAGTCTAATCTACTTCATCAAGAATTCCTTGTGTGCTCAAAGGGTTGCCCTAGTGTGGAAAAATCGAGTCAAAGGCCTGTCTTGGGGGATATTCTTGCAACAACCGAAATTGGGGTAGGGAATACAACATGCTTAGCACGATATCGATCCTTTGTCCCTGCAATTCCACCGTTTCTTGGCACTGCTTCATCACTTCTTGTTGCTTCTCCAACGCTTCTTGGTGCTTCTTTGTGGCCACTTGCATGGCTTCGTGATGCCTCTCCGTGGCCACTTGCATGGCTTCTTTCCATTCAGCCAAGTCCTCCCGCATTTGGTGTATGGTTTCTTGGGTGTGGGTCACCCCAAACTCCATGGATTCTAACATAATCTCCAGCTGCTTCGAGCGTGTTCCCTCGGTCATGGCACCTTGATCCCCAAACGCACTAAAAATTCCAAAATTCATTGTCATGAGACTACCTCCTGCTTCACCTTCTACTTCCGACCCCCAAGATCGCCCGGCTTTGCTTGAGTCTTCTTACCCAATCACCGACCCTCTAGAAATCGTAGAATCTTGAATTCGTCAACTCTGTAATTTTCGTAATCACCGGAATTCACTACTTCTTGAGTCAACACTGTGACTCGTTCAATTTCGCACCCAAGAACGTCCAACTTTGCTTGTCACACATTTTGTTGCGACTTCAATTCCAAGTCGTTGTTCGCAAAATTGCTTTGTTGGCCTACTTCTTGTGGCTCGGTCACTTCCGACACTGCTGGTTTTGTGTCGGATCAAACCCTCAATTCACTGCTTAAGGTTTCTGCCCAAATTGAAAAATTCACAGCCAAGGATTGCTTGGCTTTGATACCACTTGTCACAACCCTAGAGTTTACTAGGGTTTGAATAGGAAATTTAGAAGAAGAAAGAACAGAATTGGAGGGAGAAAGGAACAAATAGAGTGATGAAAGGAAGAAAGAGAAAACGAGAAGGAATGACAAAGAGAAGCAGAAATGAGAGAAGAATTCTTTATTATTCTCCAAATGATACTTCCTTACCACTATGTAGATCTTTTTATAGAAACTCTAGTACAATCAACCATCTAACTAACATAACAGCCAAACCGCCAGCTGTTTATACAGTTTCAAATAGTTAGACCCCAACGGCTCATACAAGGTAAATGCCAATCAATTACAATCCTATCCTAGGGTCGTGACAAAAAGGACCACACAACAAGGCAAGAGGGTGTTTGCCCCCTTCATATATCCACACATATAGGCCAAAGACAACTTTCAAATCAATGTCACATATATAGGCCATTTGCCCAAATCTTTTGGTTTTTGTCCATCTCATTTTTTATGGCAAAGGGACATCATAGGATAATTTTGGAAACCCAAGTAACTAAGAGGCAATGAGACAACACTCTCAAAAGAAGATGAAAAGTAACTTCACAACTAACATTGAAACTAGAATCTAGTTGTAATACAACAATGAAAGGGCATCCCTAATGCACCAGGCTCCCTTCTTTGCATGGGGTTATTTTTGCAATAGCCATACCCTTGTTGTTTTGCAAAGTGACTCTTTTCACAACTTGTACCCATAACCTTCCAGTCATAAAGGGGCAACAATTTGCATGTGCTACTATTGCTACAATGCAAATTTTAGAGAGTGCAAGAGGTTTCCTGTACTTGGAGCTTGAATGATAACATGAAAGGCATACTGGTTCTCAAAAGTAATAGAATATTTGCAGTCAATAAGTAGTTGAATGGCATGATAACTGGCATGTAAGACAAGGAAGCTCATATAGTTAATGGCTAAAGTAATTCAACATAGATATTTTCTTTGGACGTTCTGTTAAGTACCCTTAAATATAATAAGAACATAAATTGCCTAATTCATGAACATGGAGAAGGGGGAAAAAGGCCGCTTTCTTTTAGCTAAGGTGGGGAACTACTATTTTGAATATAGGTTCTCCTTCATTGGGCAGATATCTCATAAGCAACCAATACTTGATTAAAAATTGGAAAAATGCTATTTTCAAATGAATCCACCAGGCAAATGGGAGTGTCTCAAAATAAAATCAATAAACCCCACCCAACCAGTTCTTGATAAGAAAAGGCAATCAAAGATCATGAATATACCTCATCATCCTTGAGATAGGGTTCAACCCAATTCCATAATGTCTTTGGATCCGCAGCATACCTCAAGTAAAGAAACCCAATCTGCATGGATAAATTGGTTCACTGTAGCCAGTGGGAAGGCAAAAATGAAATAACAAACAGAACCAGGAAGGAGTAATTGTGACAATGATGAATGGTAAGATAAGACCTTATTTCAATCCATATTTGCACATATAATTACAAAATTTTCACCACAAGAGAAACTAGAGATCCAGAAAAGACAAAAGGAAATGGAAATATATGTGGTTACATCCCTCTGAACATCTTTAAGTCCAAAACATGAAAAACACAAGACAAAAATGAATTAGCAAATGCACCAGGAAGGAGTAATTGTGACAATGATGAATGGTAACATAATGATCTTATTTCACTCCATATTTGCACACAAAATTATGAAATTTTCCACAAAAGAGAAATGGATCCCAGAAAAGGCAAAAGGAAATGGAAATATACAGGGTTACATCCTTCTAAACATTCATTAAGGCCACAACATGACAAACAACATAAAAAAAGAAGAATCACTATTGTGTCATGACCCAAGTAGCAATAAAGGGGCAATATTGTAATAGGATTACAATAGTTTGTTGGGAGATATTTTGCAATCTGTTAGGAGAACATGGGTGTTGTTATGAGTTAGCAACTATGCCTATAACAGGGCTACTTGTAAGAGGATGGGAGGTTATGTGAAATAAGATTGAAATCATTTCCTTCTAATTCTCTCTATCCCTCTCTCGGTTCTCTCTGATTTCTCCCTCCCTTTCTGCTAGTTTCTCTCCCTCCCTCCAATTCTCTCACTCTGATTTCTCCCCTAATTCCAGTCTCAACCCTAGGAATGTGACATATTGTTGTTCCATCATTAAGAGGCTATAATAACAAAGCTTCTTTGGATATATATTACTTTTTACATTCTTGAAGCAGAAAGAGAATGTTTACATATATTTTCACCAACCAAATATTCTACCCAGTTCAAGCAACAGTGTGATGTCTTATTTACTTAAACTTATGAGCTAAAATACGGGAATATGAATGGCATAGCAATCACTATTATTCATTCATAAAGGTAAATTTCAGTAAAAAAATAATTAAGCATCACATGAAGAGGTGCTACTCACTGCTCTTATGTAAGGAGAATCTGGATGCTTTAACAGGCCATGCATTTGCTTGACAGTTAGCTTCATAGTGAAAAACTTGTAGAGTAGACAAAATGCCGTTGAAGGGCCTCGACAGTTTCCCGTCATCCATGGCTCTACGTGATCAACTTGATTGTAAATCTCATCTATCACTTCATGGTAAGTTTTCAGTCGGTAAAGCTCTTTGAAATAATCAGACGAAAGGATGTTCATGCAAAGAACCTTCTCCAAAAGCTGATCAATTGGTTTCCCCGAAGTTTGTATCTCCATAATGGGTCATCAAACAGAAGTTCTTGGACTCCAGTAACTGCAATCTATGAGAAGAACAGTGTTTAAAGGGTCTGAGCTCATTTATATAGCAATATAGATGAATCCGTCACAAAGAGAAACCGAAAAACAAGCACCTTCAACGTAAGTCAAAATATCCATACCCGGTCTAATAAATCAAAAAATACACAACAAAGGCACATACATTTTTCTTCTGCCGTCAGAAACCAAGAACAAAAAAGAATCCAAAATCCCTTTGTAACCAGGACTTCAAAACATGGAGAGAAACAAAATTCAAACTTGGGGCGAAGTATGCAAAAGAAACAGCTATGAAAACACAATTCGGGGGGAGCGGGGGAGAGGAATGAACAAATCCACATAAGAGCAAACGATTACCTATCCATAAGCATATACATGTGTATGTCCGAACAAATTATCGAAGTTGAACAACATTGAAATTGAAGAACAAAAAGTAGAAGAAACGCTTTATGCACGTACAATCGGAACCCTAACATTACGAAATTCAAAAATAGTGACCTCTCAATCAGTGGAATAAATTGAACAGAAACAGAAATTGACTTGATATAGCAGCAGAATTAGGGCTTCTTACTCTCTTGATTCGTCAATCAAAGCCACAGAGAAAGAGGGGAGAACAGGACGGAAGCAAGCGAGCGAATAGAAATGGAAACTCGAACCAGGCCAGGACTCTATATGTGACGAAACGAAAGCCGAGAGGTATAATGCCCTAGAATGCTTGTCATCGTGCTATTTTAAGGCCTAAGACTACAGGCCGTAGTGGGCTTTTGGTCATGCAGCCCAACTCTCGGCCCAAATAACCAAAAAGTACTTAGTTTACATGAGGTTTTTTTTTTTGGATAGTAGCAAAACAATTTTCGTTTTTAACGAAAATAAGGCTGATAAAATAAAAATATTGAATTTCCATAAATATGTTCTAAAATCTCTTCTTGGTTGCAAACTAATTGGCTTAAAAATAAATTCACAAATCTTAATTTTCAATTAATGAATCCACTACTTATCTTAAAGTCTCCTCTTAATTGTTTGTAAATTATTTAGTCCCAAATATTTATAAGAGACATCATTCTGAATTTGAGATAAAAGATATTCAAAATGGGAGGTTAAAATTTTATGTAAAATGAAAAAATTACTTTTTTATCTTTACAAAAAAAATTGCACAATATTCACACAAAAATGTAATACATTTATTGCCATAAATTTTGACCTCTCTTTTATTGTTTATACTAGAATTCTATTATTCTTTTGATTTTAATTTTCATAAATCAGTTTTGTCTCCTAAAATATATCATTTATTGGTTATATTGTTTTGCCTAAAAAATTTAAATTCAGGGATGAAAACATTGTTTATTTAGGGGTACTAATTTATATATTTTTAATTAAATTTATGATACCACTAAAATAGTATAGACCAGTTAAGCATTACAAAGGCAATTTGAAATAAGACAACCTTCCTTGTCCTCACGCAGTTCCTATTATATCATTTCTAGTGTCCCCTCACTAATAAGATAGTATTTATTAATCAAAATATAAATTAAAAAAAGTAAAATATGAAAAACATTCAAAACTTTTATCATTTTTAATGTATTTGTTAAAATTATTTGAAAACTCTTAAAAAAAAAGTCATGTAACTTCTTATTTAGTATTTTTCATATAGGTTTATCTCTCTATCTCTCAAAATAAATATAAATTAACTTTATAGATAAGAAAAAATAACGTATATGTTTTATAGTACATTCTAAAAATTTAAATAAATAACATGATAAAAATCTTAGAATATTTTTTAGCTTTATTTTGACCATTACATATCTTAAACTGAAAAGTATTTCGATCTTATATTAATACAATTTTATTTTACTCATTTTAACAAATGGTCCCTACAGATAAGAATATCATTTTTCTTGAAAATAGTTTAACAATTATTTTATTATTAAAAGTAAATTAATGATATTTAACTAGCCACCACTTTTAATTTTTTATTTATTTTGTTTTTTGTAGCAAAATGGAGAAAGAAATATTATTTTAGGAATCTTAAGAAAATCAATTACAATTAATTGCAGATGAGAGTAATGTACAGCCATAGCCATGAAATTCAAGGAAAATGTATGTTATTTTTGAAAACATATGGATGATGAATATAATTTAGACAAATTTCAAGGTTGGTCTACCAAATTTATCAAAAATTATAATAAACAAGAATTATAGCATAATAATTAAATCCATCAAAGATTTTTTTATTAATTAAGAACAACAAAATATAACAAAATTTTCCAATTAAAATCCACGATAAATAACTTATCCAATACAAGAAAATTTATATAAATATAATTTAATTTTTTAATTTATGCATATGGCGAAGTAAGGGTGGGGCAAGGCTAACCCGGACTGGAAGAGAACAATATATAAATTCTATTATTCTTTGTCTCAATAAGAAAAATTAACGATTTTCTCACCCCACTCTTATATTATTATATTTTTTTAGTTGGAGACTTTTGTCATCGATGCTCACTTTATTAAAAAAAATTTATATCTGAATTTATCTCATTTAATATTAATTTAATCAATACTTGAGATGATTATTCTTGATTGCTTTTATGTGGTTTTCGGTGCTCGTGCCATCGATTACACCAAAGAAAATAAATCACATATTAGACTTTTAATTCTAGCGAAGAGTAAGAATTGAACTCACAATCTACTAGATTGATACTAACATATTATTTATCCAACCGCTCGAGCTATGTCATGAGGGCTTAGTTTAATCAATACTTATTTTATGGGATCTCTATTTTTATCATTATTAGATATAATCAATTAGAATAAAAAGACAAAACAAATAACACCACCCCCAAAAAGAGGCTTAAATGAATATTTTTTATTGACACAATAAAACAAGTACTGATCTCACATCTCTAACTACATGTAGCGTTCCTAATTATGAAGCTGCTGCTCAACTATTACATTTTAACACTCATCCATCTATACATTGACTGATTTTTACAACATGCAACGCGACAAAAGAAGAGAGCAAAAAGAAAAGGCCCAAAATTAAGGCAAAAGATAAACAGGTACTGAAATATAGGAACACCCATGAAGACTCTTATTCGTAAGCATGAACGATCATCAGTTAGCTGGAAGCCTCCAATATTCTGCTGAAAAATGTAAGGAAATTAGCTGCAAGAGATGGAGCTTGAGCATTTGGTACCCACAATGTGGAAACTTGGCTCTCTGGGAACTGTTAATGGCCTACTTGATCTGCAAAATGAAAGAAAATGAGCAACTAGTAGTACTAATATATAGTTAAATTGGGCACTGGATATATAGAATGACTTGTTCTATTAAGCCTGCTAATTCTGTGATATTGAGTGACAAACAGTATGTTAATTAAAATGTCAGAAACAAGAGTTAGAACTACCTTTGAGGAAAGAAGGGTCTATCGAAAAATGGCATCAATTGAGCTCTGGGAATCATCTCCTTTCTCAGCATCCTGACCTCTTCTTCCTCAATCATCTGCCTCATGTTACATTAGAGTGTGTGCTTTGACAAAATAAGATCAGAATTATTTAACTATACAGTTTAATTTCACAATAATGAATGTACCTTCTGCAGCTTCTCTACTTGCCTTTTGTGCTGCTCCATGAGATACAGTTTGGTTGCAACCTGCGTTTAGCATGTTCATTGGCTTAGAGAAGGATTGGATTGAGGTTAATTAATTCACTATAAAATTAATGTGAAGGGCTTAGAAGATTTTAAACAACCGTGTAATTGAAGAGGGCTCTTCTGGCAGCTCTTTGCTCTGTATGGAGTTTGATTTCCTGTGGCTTCTTAGTGTTCTCTTTGGCAGCTGCCGGAAGCTTTTGGGTAACCTGCAGGTGGGTTTTCTTAATTATAACTAGTCTCTAATCTGTTTTGGAGGGAGCGAGAGAAATAGATAATAAGATCACCTTGAGTCTGTCGCCTTGTCGCTCTTTCAGCTCATCTCTGGACTGTGAAGGAATCCCACCAGAAGCATCAATTTTAGTTAAAACTACTCTTCCCGATTAGCCATAGCTCAGTACTTTTTAAGTATAGAAGCTGCTAGCTAGGATAAACTAACACTAGCTGAAGCAAGTACAGAAAGATCATCACAAAATAAAATCGATCTGTTGATCTCTTTGATACTAGAAAAGCTAGGGTGCATGGAATGAGAAACCGAATTACCTGAACTGTGGGGTACACGTAATTCCCTTAGAACTTGCATTTATTTTTCTCATTGCATCTTCATAACATTTTAATAAAAAAGCTTCAAAAATATTTTGAGAAATACAACGAGTGCCGCTCAAATTGCTTATTTTTGTTTCTTTCTTTGGTTCTTTTCCTTGGGCGCCTTTGCTAGCGCGAAAAAGGTCATATTTCTCACATCACAAGGGGAATGACATGATGATGACTAGAGTAGCCACCATTGATTGAGCTCATAGTTGTCTGTAGTGTGGTTAATCAAGTTTTATGTAAATTAAGAAGTTCATCAGAAAATAATTAATGAAACAACTCTACATGTATTTTCCTACCCAAGATTGGCTTTTGGTGGCCTGTTGAACTTGAGGCTGAACATATCTCACCACGCCTTTCCTGGGAGGCGACTGAACAGCAGACTGTGACTTCACAAACTTGAAATGCACAACAGCAGAGCAAAACCAAGGTTAGAAACCTTGCTTTATTCATTTACAATAGAAAGCAAATTATAGGAAGTAGTAATTAAGCATTAATTAATATTGTTAACCTTTTGTGCAGGCTTGGACCTTGGGATCTCCATGCCAAGTTGAAAACCTGAATGAGGACTCAGCACTGAAGTAGTGAAATTCTTGTCCATGTATTGAACAAAAGGGATAGTCTATGAAGATATATATATTAGTGAACGAGAGTGTGAGTTTACAATAAGTTATTGTTGCTACATCGCCAGCATGTTCAGGAAGTTGCATGCTCTCTTGCACCAAACTTTCTGATTAAACCTCCCTCTCATGACATGCATTTTTACAGCCAATCTTTGCACTCTCAAGTTGCTTCAAATTCCCTCCTTCTTTGATTTAATTTAAGGCAATGCAAATTAATCAAAGGCTCCTGGTGGCTTGTCAAGATTATCGTTTTCCGGCAAAAGCAAACAAAGAAAAAGGGATTGGTTCTCAAAGCAATGCCATCAGAGGAGGACACTGATTAAGTGCTCAAGTTGGCTTAATCATGCTTAATCATGGGGTTAACCATCCAAAGATTGCACGGATTCATTTCAAGTTGGTTGTTTGATTCAAACATGTTGCTGGATCTCACTAATTATTATATTACAAGATTTTCTGTGAATAATTGTCAAAAGCATCTTAACACTGTCGTTTAAGTATAGGGGCACTTGCAAATTATAAGGCTGCTGGTAGCTTGTCAAGATTGCCATTTTCGCACAAAAAAAGCAAACAAAGGAAAAAGGGATTGGTTTTCTATGCAATGCCATGAGAGGACACTAATTAAGGGCCCGAATTTGCTTAATCTTGGAGTCAATTGTTAATACTGCAATTAATCTTCGACTTAATTAATTCAAAGATTGCATGAATTAATTTCAAGTTGGTTGTTTTGTTAGAACTCACGTTTCAACGTTTTGCATCTCACTTGTATTACAACATTTCTGTGAATAACTACTGGGAATTACATTGTCAAAAGCATCCTAACACAGTGGTTAATTAAGGGCAACGCGAAGTATATACAAGGCTCCTGGTACGTAGCTTGTCAAGGTCATCCTTTTCCCATAAAAGCAAACAAAGAAAAAGGAATTGGTTTCCAAAGCAAAATCTTAATTAGGACACTGATTAAGTGCTCAACTTGGCTTAATCTTGGAGTTAACTATCCACACTACAATCGAACTTTGACTTAATCCAAAGATTGCATGGATTACAAGTTGGTCGTTTAGCGTTTTCGGTGTTGTTGGATCGCACTTGTATCAACATTTTCTGTGAATAACTGGGAGTTCCATTGTCAAAAACATCCTAACACAGTGGTTAATTATGGCATCTATGTCCGTAAAACATCCTGGATTCAGTGGACTCGGTTGAGTTGTCCAAATGGGTAACAGTTATTGTTAAATCTAGCTGCTGGTTTGGAAGGCAATTCTGTCACAATTGCTACAGGTTTAATATTTTTTTAATAAATAAGATTATACCACTCGAAATATAACAAGCGAGCAACTGATCAGACTTATAAAATTCGAACTGAGATCTCAGGTTCATGACAAAGAAGGTAGCTGAGCTTTCATTTCTGGTTAGTTCTTGACTTAATCGGATGATCGGAAAGGAACAGGGACTTGGCATTCATGCCGTTAGGTCATGATAAGAAAATTAAAACCACTACTAAAAGTGCTTAAACTTGAAGTTTCCTGAAATGATCTTATCACCGAAGTCCAAAATTCAGCCCTTGCAAAGGGCAATGAAAAACGGCACCAAACCCTGCTTCTTGTGTTGTCTTTTTGGTTGGTCTTGGACATGTCTTAACTAACATGAGAGCTACGTGAACGTCTAGTTTGAGAAGACAAGTTATTGATTAAACATTCTCCAAAACATATTGTGCTGCTCCATACACATTATTACACAAATTTAAGGATAATTTATATCTATTGTACCCTTAGATTTGGCCCAATTTTGGGAGATTATACTAATTTTCTTTTTCAAAACTTATCTTTTGACGGATCAATTTCAATGATCAAATAATTATTTTGCCCTTAGTTTTTAATTAAAATTGTGTTTTGGTTATAATTTAAGATGGGATTTTGAAAATATAAACCAAATTGAGGGGCTAGTGATAGTAGATAGCTAGTGCAATAAATTTGGGGTATCAAGTTCAAGTTTCGTCAATCTTAAAGACATTTTTTAAATGTCATGTGATCTCCTTTTATGCATATATTCAAGATTAAGAATAAAACAATTAATGAAAATCTATCATAGTATATTGTCGAATCATAAATGGCACTTAAATAATATTTGGCTTTGTGAGTCCCATTGGGTTTGCCAACTATATTATGCTTAACTATATAGATATATAACAAATTAGAAATAATTACACAGAATATACACGATTGCACACAATAGACATTATTCTTTAATAATCTAATTTATCTTCTTTTTTTTTAAAAAAAAGGCTATTTACTAGAAGTGAAATTTGGAAATACATTTTTATTGAAAATTCTAAAAGATGTAACCATTTTGAGATTATTTTTAGAATAGATGACAATTCATATTAAAAATATCACAAAGAGTGAGACCACAACAACTTAATAATTTCCTTTGTAAGAGTAAATGAAAAATAAATTATATCCTTTACCTAAATAAACAAAAACAAATAAATTTATGTACTTTGTTTAATGGTAAATGACTTGAAGTTTTACATGAAATATTGGGATTCGAATCAGTGCAGCAACTTCGAAAATAGAATTATTGCTAGAATGCAGTATTTAGTTGAAAGACAATAGTAAGATTGAAAGACAAGTCTTATATGAACTGCATCAAATGACAAATTTTGAATGTGTATAGAATGTGTTTGAATTTACCCTACATTAGGGGAAAAAGTCACTCACTCCTAAGGATTAGTCTGGTGAAGGTCAGGCACTAATGAATAAAAAAAAATACTATTAAAAATTAAGGACAGTCCCCAAAAGGTTGGTGGTTAGGAATTAGGAGGATGCTATAATGGCCTCTTTCACAATTAAGTTGGAATGTATTTTGGCCAAATTTATATTTATTTTTCTCTGTTCATATGTGGGTATAATTAACTTGGGAATTATTATGCATATTTAATTATATTAGTTCATTTTGTGTATATTTTGAAGAGTAATATTTATGGGTTCTTACCACTGCTGCTGTCACCATGACGACATCAATAATTATAAATTTTTATCATATTAAATTGGATTAATTATGTAAATTTTAAATTTCTAACTATTTCTTACATAATATATATTGTCTTTAATACCATTACATCTCCTGTCATATCTAAGAATTTTTTACCAAATTTTGTTCGATCTTTCTCTTATTTTCTTGTTAATTCTCGTCAATAAAAAAGAAATTAAAAAATTAAAAAAATACCAGAATTTTGATAAATGCATGTAGAATATTTATCATATATGTTAATTATGTGTTGGTTTGTGTCTTTGAGAAATTTAAAGAGATCGTATTATAATTCAGTTGTTTTTTAAAGGAATAAAAGGTTTTAAATAAAAATTGAAACGCCTTTGCATTATTTCTTGGTGATGATATGTTGTGGTACTAATTTCGATTAGAAGGATTTATAATCTAATTATTTTATAAATTGATTTAATTTTTGTATTGTCATTACTTTCCATCCGATTTCATCATTAAAAATAGATAATTATCTAAATTTATCTGGAAAAGAGATCAAGAAATGCAACAGTGGTAAATGTTTCTCTTGTGTTGAATTTAGTAAAGTTTTTCACCGTGATTAAGAGTATAATAAAGGGTGAAGTCATAATACATAGATTTAGAATGAGTTATTTTTTATAGAATTTAATTGCTTATAATTTAGTGAAAATTGTAAAAACTAACCACATCTCAAATATAAAAATTATTTTTAATATAAAAAAATATTTTTACCCCTTCAAACGAACGAATTACACTATATAGCTAATTTTTACAGTACAATTTCATTAAGTAGTTTAACTCGATTACAAGTGCAGTTTCAATTTTGATTTTTTCACACAATTTTCAGTTCAGATCTACCTTAATATGTTTTACTTCTAACCACAATCGAAACTGATATCTAAGACCATCTCCAACCCAGAAGAAACATCCTCCCTAAGTCAAAATTTGGGGAGCATTTTAGAAAATTTTTGCTCCAACGCTGCTCTCTACCTGTCAAGTCACTACTCAGATTTTTGTGGAGCTCGAAATCCCTCCCTGCTGTTGATAAGTCATATTTTGCTCCCTACATTTCTCAATATCTCTATTTTGTTTCTCAAATTTGAAGCTCAGTGATCTGTGTTGAATATCTAATTTGAAGAAGAGTAGTAGCAGTCGAGAAAGCCACCAACAGCGGCGGCGGCGGCGCGCGAAAGAAAAAGGAGCAGCAGCGGTTCATGGAGAAGAAAGAGTCGCTGGTGGAGTGAGGAGAAGAAGGTGCAGCAATTGCAACAAGCGGAGAAGACGAAGCAGCGAGGGCTTTTTCTTCCTTCTAGGCTATGCTCAACGCACAGCAGGTGAGTTTATATTAATTAAATTATTTTTTAGTTATTTATAAATTCTATTCCTTCTAGGCATGTTCAACGCACACAGGCAACAATATAAGAAATTTTATTCACTGTTTTGTTTTATTTATTTATTTTCTAATATTAAGAAGTTCTTTATTATTTAAGATTTTGTTTGATTATTAATTATTTATTGACTTGCTTGATTTTGAGTTAAGATGTGTTTGGTTGACTAGAAAAATGCTTATATTTTGTGTATGTATTTTATTATTTTGTGTGTATTTAATTATTTATTTTGTGTGTATTTGATTATTTAATTTGTGTGTATATTTAATTATTGATTATGTATACGTATATTGCATTATTTTAATGTATTATTTTAAAAATAATCCTAAAAATAGATGTCAAAATTACTCAATTAAATTATTTAATGTGACATTTAAAATATTAATTTATTATGTCATAAGGAGAGTATTTATTTTTGTGATCTTTTATGCAGTTTGATCAATTAGCTTTTGCTTGCCATTGAGAGAGATAATGAACTATACTACACAAATTTGTTGAACGACGACCTGCATATTTACGACGAGTATGCGAATATCACTACCACTCCATCCCAACCAAATGTATCCGAACTCAACACTCAAAAAAAGCCACGAACAAAAAATTTCTTAACACAAGAAGATTTAATGCTCGTGTCAGCATGGCTAAATATTAGTATGGATGCTACACACGGTAATGATCAAATAAAACAAAAGTATTGGGAAATGATTCATGCTTATTTCAATCAATATAAAGAGTTTAAATCTAATCGAAATCTTAATTCATTGAAACATCGTTGGTCTACAATTCAACTTGTTGTGAGCAAATTCTCTGAATACTATAACCAAATAGATGGCAGAAATCAAAGTGGAACAACAGAACAAAATAAGGTAATCTCTGTCGTTATTTGATAGTTGATAATTATTAATATCATGTTACTAGTTATTGGTTTATTGACATTATTTTTTAACTGTATAGATTTTTGAAGCAGTAAAAATGTACACGAGCTTACAAAAATCTTCTTTCACATTTCTACATTGTTAACATGAGTTGCAACATGCACCCAAGTTCGCCTCGGGTTATTCGAAGAAGAAATCAAAAATTTCTGAACATGCAAGTCCTGCAACATTATCGCCATCTACTCTTGATTCACTGAACTTATCTGATTTTGATATTCGAATCAATGAGCCTTCATTGGAACGACCAATGGGAAGAAATGCTTCAAAAGAACGTGGACAGAAAAAAAAATATAAGGTAATAGAAGTTGCTACTGATTCAATTACAAAAATGTTGACGAAAATTAGTGAAAAGCGAACGCAGTCCAAAATGTTATTACTTGAACAATCGAATGAGATGTTAAAGCTAGAAAGAGAAAGATTGTAAATAGAAAAAAAAAAGGAAGATCGAGAAACAAAAAAGGAAGAGCGAGAACAGTTGCTTTATGAAGAAAGAATTATGAGCGTTGATACTAGTAATATGGATGAATTTCAAGCTAAATATTATAACGGGCTCAAACTCGAAATTCTTCAGAAAAAGCGACGTGCAAGATCATCAGATTTGTAACAATGTAGCTGGGATTAACATATTTATCTCTTTTTTTTTAGTAATATATGGAGTTGGGATTAAATGAACTCTATGAACATTAATTTAGTAATGTATCTTTTCCTTTTAGTAATGTAATAAGATGTTGTGTTTAATATTGATGGTTATTTCTTATGAGTGTTATTTTGAAACTGACTATTTTTTTCTAATACAATAGAAATAAAGTACATTAATTTATTAAATGAAATACATTAATTTATTTAGCGAAGTACATTAATTTATTTCAAGTCGAATGTTTACCATACAATTCCCACAAATGCTCAAGAAGATCATTTTGGAGTTGTACATGAGTCTCTTTGTCTCGAATTTGATGGTGAACTTGTATGAACTCCATAACTTCACTTGTGCGATTACGAGACAAATCAATTGTTGGAGTAGCAACAACTGCATCATAGTTGAAATCCACATCTTTATGAGTTGTATTACGTTCATCTTCAACTATCATATTATGCAATATGATACAAGACGCCATTATATATTTGAGTGTTTCAACATCCCACATACGTCCTGGTCCACGTACTATTGCAAATCATGATTGTAGAACTCCAAATGTTCGTTCGACGTCTTTTCTAGTAGACTCTTGTTGTGCAACAAAAAATTTCTTCTTATTCCCTTAAAGAGATGGAATGGTTTTAACAAAAGTACGCCATAAGTGATATATACCATCGACAAGATAATATTGCATGGTATATTTATGTCCATTGATAGTATACGAAACTTCAGGACTACAACCTTCTGCCAATTCAGAGAATAAATGAGATCTATCTAACACATTAATACCGTTTAATGATCCTGGTAATCCAAAAAAGGCATGCCATATCCACAGATCATAAGAAGTTATTGCTTCCAAAATAATCGTTGGTTCAGGGGCATGACCTATATACATTCCATGCCATGCAGTTGGATAATTTTTTGACTTCCAATGCATACAATCAATGCTACCCAACATAACTGAAAACCCACGCTGCTCAGCCACGCTCATCAACTTTGCGATGTCACTAGTATTTGGCCGCCTCAAATATTGCTCTCCAAATATTTCAACTACTGTTTTCGTGAACTTCTTCAAACTCTCTATTGCTGTATTTTCGTCAATCCTAACATATTCATCCACAACATCTACAAGTGATCCATATGAGAGCATCCTTAATGTAGCTGTCATTTTCTGGAGTGATGGTAATCCGGGAACTCATACAGCATCAAATCTTTGAACAAAATATTGATCATGTATTTCAATTGTTGCTTGAATTTGTTGAAATAATGATCGATGCATACGAAACCTTTTGCGAATAATTGTGATGGATATGTTGGTGAATTTGCAAAATAATCACGATAAAACCTTTCATGACCTTCAGCTTTGTTGCGATTAATGACACAGTGGTTTAGCACAGATCCACTGTAATGTGAAAAAGAGTCGTGATCTATATATTTAGCATATTGCTCTACTAAAGTTGTAGCAATAGCCTCATCCTCTTCATCATCTTCAATTTCTTCATGAATAATTCGAATGAACATATGGATGTTGTTTGACATGATGGCTAAAAGAATATTATTGAAGATTGGTGATGACAGTTGGTGTTGTAGATTTGTGGATTGTAAATTTTTTGACCCAATGGATCATCTATCTATAAGGCATATGAATATGACCGTTGTTAGAATATTTCAAAAGAATATAGCAATTGGAATATGACCGTTGTTATAATATTTTATTAGAATCTAATTGTTGGAATATGATCGTTGTTGGAATCTTTCAATAGAATATAGTCGTTTAGAATATGACCATTGTAATATTCCATTGGAATATAACCGTTGGAATATGATCGTTGTTTAAAATATTATTTTTTAATTATAAAAATATTTTAATTAATTTTGTTAAATAATTATTTTTAAAAAATATTAGAAAATTTATTTAAAAATATATTAAATATTATAAAAATCTATTACCGTCATATTTATTATTAAATTATCAAATAACTAATAAATTTTATAGTAATAAAAATTATAGGTAAAATAATTCGAATTAAATAAATAAGTGAGATAGGGAGTGGGATAAGGAGTGAGATAGGGAGTATGGTTGGAGAACGCACAATTTTCTAGGTAAAATTAGAATAAGGAGTGAATTATTTATAATATAATAGGGAGTAAGATAAGGAGTGTGGTTGGAGATGGCCTAAAATAGCTATATAGTGTAATTAATTTATTTGAATGGTTATAGAGTATAATCAATTTGTTTTAGAGAGTAAAAACATTTTTTTTTCTATCAAAAATAAAAACAATTATGTCTTTTTTTTTTTTTGTTATCTATGAATTCCTCTTTGCATTAAATGCGGGGTGGTTGGAAATGATGAGAACTTTCAAATGAAAGAGGATTAGCAAAACCAAGAATCTTGATGGGCTGAAAAAGTCTCTCGATATTGCGAATCGTGGATGGCACTCAAGGCTACTAAGTCACATGCTTGATGTGTTTTAAGAGAAATCACTTGACACCAAAGGAGAATTTTGTAAGCCAATAATTTTCTCCAACTCAAAAGTATTCTTTTTATAAAAATTAAAGAATAAAACACTCATTCCTTCATTTCTTTCTATATATATATATTATATAAAGAAAAATACGTCAAATTAATGATTTAATATAAAAATGTTTAAATATTTTATTATCTTCCTTCTTATGTAAATATAGTAAAAGTTAAATCAAGTAAATATAAAGTAATATGAAATAAGTGCAACAATTAATCAATCATAAGAACATCATAATTTTACATGAAAAATCTCCTCAATGTGAAGAGTAAAAATCACGGGATCAAACTCCACTCAAAACTTCTATGATCAAACAAATAATGAGAATACACAAAAGTATTTCTCTAGTTGTCAATAACTAGAGACACATAATAATGTTTCTTCAAGAATAATTCTCTTGAAACCAAATAACTGTAATAAAAAATATGAGAGATCTTATCAAGTAGAAACTCGACAATTATTGTAGAAATATGGCGACAAAGAGCTCCAAAACTAATCTCCATCGTTCATATTGTAAAGTCGTGCATTATAAACACGCTAACCAAATTTCAGTTAAATTAGACCACGGATTAAACTCCAAACATGTTCTTGATCAAAACTAGACTACACCTATTTTTTCTAAATTTTGTACTTTTTTTCTTAGTGTGTATAGCTGCCACATTAGAAACGGTCAAAATTTGTTAATACTTTATACTTTTTAGGATAAAAATGTCCTTAAATCTTCCCTATAAGCCTAACTCATATGAACTTTAATTTACTTAATTAATGATTAAATAAAAATTAATAGGCCATCTTCGCAAAGGAGAAAACTGAGCCGAACATGTATGTATGTATATATATACGTAGAGAGAGAGTTACTACATAATTCTTAAGTTATTTAATAAATTTTGAAACTACTCTGAAAACAAGACTACATTTAAAACTAGTTAAAACACAATTTCAATATAATACTTTAGTAAATGAGATTTTAAGAAAATAACAACTAGAACTAAAGAGTTAACATAAAAAATAAATAAAATCAACTTTGGGGGTGTGATGTCTATGAATTTGGGTGGATTTGAGAGTTAAACCAATATTAAAGGGGTGATTGGTTTGATGTCGCTCTTTTCCCCCATTGGTTTTATGATTAAGCATGACGTGCGTTATTTTATTGTTAAATGCAAATAACAAATTATTTGTGGATAAAATTAATAAATATTCATTGAACTCTAAAGTTATAATTATTTATTTACTAAACTTTAAATTGTAGTCAGTTACTCACTAAACTTTACTCAATGTCAACCATCCATCACTTGTTATAACTTTGTCAACTATTACAAATGAAAAATGCTTACGGAATGTGACGTGGTAAAAATTAATTTAACATACACTCACTGAAGTTTAAAAATGTAACTATTTACTCATTGAACTTTATTGAACGTCAATCATCCATCACCTTGTTACATCACCGTCTGATTTTGAAACACCCATTACATCACCCTCTGATCTTGAAATATATTAAAAGATTTTTGTATACATTTGAGATCACTTACTTCTCAAACTAAAATTCAAAAACTAAACTAATGATTCAAATTAAAATAGTTATTTATGCAAACCAAAAGTAAAAAAAATGTTTGCTTAATAATGAGCCTAAGAGCCAAAAACTGATTACAAAAATCATGTTTATTCTATACTAAAAACTAACAATCTTAAACTTATAGGGTACATGTATATTTATTGTATCTTATTTTGAATTCGAAAATATTATTATTAGTCAATAAAAAATGTACCGTGTTTTATTAACTAATAAAATTATTTTGAGACTAAAAATATAATAGAATAAATATGTATTGTCTAAAATGATTTTTGTAATCATTTTTTTGTCTTTTGGTCTCATAATTAAATACATTTTTTTGTGAATTTTGTTGTTTGTAATAGAGGTAAACAAATCTAAGCAAATATTTTTTTTTAATTTTAGTTTGCATCAATAGATTTTTTAATTTGAATAATTAGTTTAGTTTTTGATTTTTGGTTTGAGAAGTGATCTCAAATGTATATAAAAATCTTTTAATATATTTCAAGATCAGATCGTGATATAACGAGTGTTTCAAGATCAAAAGGTGATTGATGGTTGACATTGAACAAAATTTAGTGAGTAAATAGTTATATTTTTAAAATTTAGTGAGTGTATGTTAAATTAATTTTTGTCATGTTATATTTTGTTAGTTATGTCAGATTCTGTTAGTATTTTTCGTTTGTGATAGTTGATAGAGTTATAATGAGTGATGGATAGTTAACGTTGAATAAAGTTAAGTGACTAATTAGTTATAATTTAAAATTTAATGAGTAAATAATTATAATATTAAAGTTTAATGAATGTTTATTAATTTTATTGTTGAGTGTAGACTGTTTTGGGAAGAAATGTCCAAGACAGAGAAATTGAGGAGAGACGTGACCAAGTTTGAAAAATGAGAGAGATTGAGGGGAAGAGCTCAAAGAAAGGATTGATTCAAGTTATGTCAATAATAATTAATAGTTACGACTATGTTTGATTTATAATTTTTAATTGAAACAAAAATAAAAAATCTATTTTATAATTAAAACAAAATTAAAAGTTCAACGTTTTTTAGGTAAAAATCTTAAAATTTGAAAACATAATAAAAAAGTTAATATCTTTTAGTAACTCACAGATGAAAAATCATTGTACTGCCAATAGAATTTAAAAACACGATAATTCTAAATTTTGATGAAGATGAGATAATAAATAATTTTAATGTAGATTGAGTAAATAAAAAATAAAATAAATATTAAATGTCTACTGATAAAAATATAAATTATAATTTAGTAATACACGCTGCAAAATCTAAATAAATTGCTCCCACCAAATTCCCATTAAAATCAAATTGATATAATCTTACATGTTAAGAAGAAAAAACCTGATTTGGATCCCAATCCATTACCATTTTTAACATCGGCGATCGGCCGGTGAATGATCGCCGATATTCTAGAATATTCTGGACACTACTGGACCTTTCTCAAGTCCAAGTCTTATACCTCTACCAGCTTTCCCCAACGGAGCTCACTCTGCAACTGCGAGAAACGCTGCCGCCGTGACAACATACGTTTTTGCAGTATCTTTCTAGAAATTGAGAAAGAGAAGAATGTTCGGCGTGGTGTTCCCGAACCGGAGCTTCCCAATGGACATCTCCACCTTCGCTCAAATCGATACAACCCATTGGATTCTCGACATGAAAACTTTTGTCGGTAAAATTATCAACACTTAAGCTTCAACCCTAACTGCTAAATATAGGCCGAAGCTCTTTCTAATCGTTTGGTTGGTTATGTGTTCGCAGGGGAGGCCTACGATTCGATTCGGGAGCTCTGCATCTTCCTCCTCAACGGCCTTACCCTGCCGCCAGAAAAAGCCCTAGCGGTGTACATCCAGTCGCCGGGATCGGCCTTCCTCTACTGTGGGGCGGTGACGGTGGCCCGACCGTCAGCGGTGCTATCGCTGCCGTGGCCGGAGCCCGGCGGTCAGCTTCAGCTCATGGCCCCGGACGCCATCCCGCTCTCCGCGAAGATTGGCGTCTCGGTGGAGGACCTCACCACCCTCCCCTCCCTCGACGTCGCCGCTGAGAAGCGGATCGAACATTTGGCGATGAAGGTCGGCGAGAATCTGTTCAATTTCATGCAATCGTTCTGCGGCGTTGACGGTAGCAAGCTTATTGTGCCCATGGATATATTGGATAGGTGGTTCAAGAAATTCCAAGATCGCGCTAAGCGTGATCCTGAGTATCTCAAGGGTTTTGCGTTGTAGTTTAGGAGGTACAAACTAATTCATTTGCTTATGTTTATGTGAAAAATGGCATGAACCTAGTTCTTTTTCTAACGGTTGCATAATGTGAACGATAAAGAATCCTTTGCTTTCCATTAATCTGATGCATTTTCTATTGCTTTTTGTTGTAAATGTTAGTTTGATCAGTAATTTGCTGGAGGTAATAGCACATATCGGAGAATTCTTTTGTTTCAAGAAATGGCATGATGGGTGAGACCTGTTTCCTGTCATCGGAATTTCATACTTAATATTTATAATGAGTGTGAGGTGAAATATTTTTAAAGTTTCTTGCAATGTTTTGTGCAATACTCCACCAATAGACAAACCTTTTGCTAGATGAATTGAAGTTTTTTCTGTTACGGTAAATGTTGCAGGAGCACATGCAAAATGTAAACATCCCTGTTCTTTATGTATAGGATGAAAAATTTAATGTATGTAGGAGAATTCGTTGTTTGGGGAAATGGCATTTTGGGTCAGATCCGTTTCCTTATCACATCCCATACTTAAAATTTAGACGGAGTGAGATAAAACATGTTAAAAAGTTTGTTCCAATGTGTTAATCTGCAATGCTTTCCAAATAGGCAACCTTTCGCTAGACGAATTGTGGTTTTTTCTGTATGGTAAATGTTGCACGAGCACATACTTATACAATGTGAACATGCATCTAATAAAAAATTTAAGAATAAAGTAGGTTTTTTTACTTTCAGATGATGCCGTTTTTGCATGTGGGTAGAAAATTTAATTTATTCCACTGTTTTGGCCTTCATTTTCAATTGCAATTATCCGTAATTTGAGTTTGCTGTAGGCGCTATTGCTGTCATCCATAATTTTAGTTCGGTCTAAGAAATGGTACACCTGATGAGTGAGGTCTGGTTCCTGTTAAGTTGGGTGTTTGTTGGGATAAAAGTAATTAATTCTCATCCCATGATTTTGATTCACAGATTGTGGGGTGAAAACAAGTCCAGGTTTTTGCCTTGTTGTGTTAGCTTGCAGTCTTCCTAGATATACATGCCTTTGTTTTTGTTGGACAGAATTTTCTTGTAGGAGAACGTGCCCATGTCAACTTCAACACTGTGAACCTGTTTTAGACTGCAAGTCTCGCATATGTTTTTGACTGTTAGCCTGTTTTGATTTTACATCAGAAAAGAGAGGCACTATTTTTCTTCTCACCCTCCCTTTAGGTACATATTGCAAATTTACATATGTTATTTGCTACTCTTATAGAATCCTGTGAAACAAAGTTCAATCAATTGTGGCACCAGCATGATAATTTGTTGAAAAGCAATTACAAATTGGATGGATGACATGATGCATGTATCATCTGTTTAGAGATTTGTAGTCAACATTGTGCTGATGATTCTTGATGTTTTTCTTACTTTTTCTGTACTGTAAGTAGGCCCTTCCCTGTTTAGTTGATCACAGTTCTTATTTCAGCATAAGTCGATAACAAATAAAGAGAAGTTGCTTCTGAAGGGAAATTACCAGAAGTTGTCCGGTTTGCATTTGAACGTGACGTAGACCCCCATTCCTAGAGTAGGAGCTTTTTACATTGGCTGGACTTGTTCGTGTTAATGCACATGCTCTTTCATGCATAAAAGCTCCTCTAGGGAGGAGGTCTAAGATGTTGAAGTAGGTCGGAGCTCTTACTTGAGTTCCTTGTGTATTAATATTATAGTTTTTATGTGGATTATAATGAAAAGTGGCGACTTTGTGACATTCTAACACAAAGAATGGTTGTGGATGGTATGAGTTGTGACTTTTTTAACAGAAAGGTTTTCCAATTTCAAGTTTAGGATTACCTAGGTCAAAACATAAATTTCTATGATTGTTGAAGTGGATGTAAAATGGAACATTTTTCTTTATTGTTTCTGTTGAAGTTTGCACTAAGTCAAGACATCCAGCATTACACAGAAGCATAAAGCAACAAGAAGTTCGGTTATTCATGTTAGTTGAATATATAATGGTAACTATCTTTTTTTTAACGGTACTTACCGGTTTCGTTTATTTTTGTTTCTTATAAAAGATGCCTCTATCCTTTATAAATAGAGGGCTGGCTTGAGTTATTTCATTATGACATATCTTGTACAAAGTGAGAGAAAAGTCTAGAGAATTAGACTTTGTAATCTCCAAGGGATAGCTCGTGTAAAGGGCTGTGAGAGAGTGTGTACGGATTGTATTCTTGATAGTGGAATTTTGTCGCCTACTTTCAGTCTGGACGTAGGATCATCAAGCAATTGATGATCTGAAATAGGATAACTCTCATCATATTGTATCTTGTTTTCTTTATCTTTTATTCTGTTTGTGTCGTGAGTGTGAGCTTGAGATTTGTGAGGGATGTCAATTGTGTAATAATTTGGTATCAGAGCTGGGTATCACAATCAAGAATCACTCTAAAGGAGAATAGACAGAAGTTGCTATCAAAGAAATGGCATCATCCTCGTTTGCCATAAGGTATGAAATTGAAAAGTTCGAAGGACAGAATGATTTTGCCCTTTGAAAGATGAAAATGCGAGCTCTCCTTGGGAATCTCGGACTAGGGGAAGCTCTGGAAGGGGAAGCGAAGATGTCAAAAGCCTTCATGGCGGATCAAAAGAAAGAAATTCTGAAGAAGGCCTACAAGACCGATTCTGAGTTTGGGCGACAAGGTTTTAAGGGAAGTAAATAGAACAATGGCCCACTCGCTTCAGTCTAAAATTTGACGCGCTGGATACACCACTCGCTTCAGTCTAAAATTTCCCCTTTCACTCCTTCACATGCCCTTATCTCTCTCTTACTTCCTAACCGTCACCGTCCTTCTTGCCATTGCCTCCGGTGAGTTATTTTCCCCTCTTGTTTTCTAGAGGACAAAAAACCAGTTGTCTATTTTTTTCGTTTGTTTCTTTTTTGTTTTGGTTCTCATCTCTCCATGAGCAAGAGGCCTCTCTGTAGGTTTTACGTGGAAGAGAAGAGGCTTTGGCTAGTGTTGGAAACTGGCTCAATAATGCTAATAATGCTTTGGCCTTTCTCCTAGTGAGTTCTAGAGGTTTGGAGGCTGGAAGTAGTGGTAGGTCAAACTGGATAGTTGGTGATGCTGCAGATTTGGAGTTTCTGTTGCTGTGGCGAACCTTTGAGTTCTGGCTCTAATTTTATTAGTTTTGATTGTTCTTATTGGGTCCTTGATAGGATTACAGTTTAAAGCTTTGGCGCTCTCTCTCTCTCTCTCTCTCTCTCTCTCTATAACACGTCTCTGTGATGAAAATATAGTTATACTGTTGATTATTGATTTGGAAATATTGTTAAATGTGTTAAATTGTTTGTTTAGGATATGCTTTTGATAATAGTGATGGTTTTTTATGCTTCTACAATGTCATTTTATATAGAAAATTTGATTAAATTTGGACATATATTTTATAATATATTATTCATTCGTATATAGTGATATATTCTGTACCATAATGTACCAATGACAAATTCGATACCTTGTTTGGTACACTCTTGACCACTATGGGTTACTGTTTGTGGAAGATCTGTACCACGGGTTATTTGTACATTCTTTTCGCCCTTGCCCTGTTTAGCTCTCATGCTTCTCCCCCCGCTGAAAAGGTATATACATTCCCCATTCCTTGTTATTTCCTTTTACAAGATCATATTACCTTGACATCAGTTAGATGCCTTTCATTTGAACTCCTCACAAATGGTTATCAGACTGATCAGAAGATTAAACTTCCTAGGATTTCTTATTGTTACGTTGATCTTCAAATGCTTCATTGTATATTTGACACGTTTAACAAATACCCCCATCAGTTCTCTTTTTTAGTGATAAACCTCCCTCAGTGTCCACGAAACCCATGACTATTTTGGGGAATGGAATGGTGAGACATATAGCAACTGCCTTTATTTTCTGGTCAAAGGGAGCTTATAAGAAACTTAAAAGCTTAAATTTTTTTGTTGCCTATTTGGGTATGGCGCAACTTATAAGCCACCCAACTTATAAGCTTTTCCAACAGTGGTACTCTCTAGCTCTTATTTTAGATAGCTTTATAAGCTATTTTAACTTATAAGCCTCCTAACTTATAAGCTTTTCGAACAGCTTTTTTTAAAAAGCTGGTACTCTCTAGCTCTTATTTTAGATAGGTTTATAAGCTATTTTTAAAAGCTACAGCTGACCTAAGCTTCACCGACAACTTATAGGGAAATTCTATTCGCAGCTAAGTATTTTGCTCTTCGTAATCACATTTAAAATAACTTTAAGAAAAATCCATTTTTGCCCTTCTTCTCTTACTACCGGTTGCGCCATCCTTTTCTCCGTTCATCGTTGTCGTTGGCTTGCTTCCTTAACAGTTGCCACAAAAGTTGTCAATCTTCAAGAAAGAAAGAGGGGAGGAGATTGACAACCATGGCGACAGCGAACGATGACCATGACTATTTCAAAGCCCATCATCGCACCCGTTGACAGCTGGGTTCCTTGCGGTCACCCATCATCATAAAGCTCTCATCGGCGACCATGTCGCTCCCGTTGGCGACTACGACGAATGGGGTTGCCCATCATCGCAAGCGAACCTCAAGGTTCGGGGGTTTTGAAAGCACTCCGAATCCATGACTTCGGGAAAATGTAATTCTCCCGAACCCATGGATTCAAGAGAAATGGTTTTTCCCGAATCAATAGTTTCAGGAGAAACACAACATATATATGTATGTAATATGAAGTCATTCTCATAGAATATTGTTGTATTTGATTGGGTTTGACCATTTACAATCTCCACATGATAGATTCTTTTCATTTGAAATAATATATATATATATATGTATATAGTTATAATATGTATGTATGTATGTATATAATAGTTTCTCCTGAACCCATGGGTTCGGGAGAATTGCATTCTCCTGAATCTATGGAGTCGGGAAAAATGGTTTTTCCCAAACTCATGGGTTCTGGAGAATTGATTTTTCCTGAATCCATAGGTTCGGGGTGCTTTTAAAGTCCCTGAACCATAGGGTTTGGGTGCAATGATGGGCGGCTGTCGTCGTCAATCTCCTCATTTCCTTCTTTTTTGAAGATTAACAGCTTTAGTAGCCACTATTAAGGAAAGAAGCTGACGACAATGATGAACGGAGAAAAGGATGGCGCAATCAGCAATGAGAGAAGAAGGGCAAAAATGGATTTTTTTCAAAGTTATTTTAAATGTGGCTACGACGAGCAAAACACTTGGGTGCAAATAGAATTTTCCCAACTTATAAGCGGTCAAACCGCTCAACCAAACACACTCCAAGTAAAAGACCAACCTACCCCCTTTAAAAGCTCTCATAATTTAAGCCAAGGGAAACCCCCCCCCCCCCCTAATTGAATTACGTTAAAACTCTAAACAGGAGACTAAAACAAGCAAACAAATAAATACTTAATTAATAAAAAGCACAAAGCAAAACAGACTGGAAATGCTTGGCATAGCATTGAGTACGTGTAACTAATGTCTGATTATTTAGTGCTTGCTTCTTTGTTCTCCCATTAAACCTACAGACAATGCAACCACCTATAGTGGGTCAATGGTCATTTCCCTCGGGTATTCATTAAAAATTTGTATGAAGCTTTGCCTCCGTGGATGTCTCCTGTTGCACAATCTCATGTGATAATCTCGATATGATTTTTAGATAGTTCTCACAGCAAATTCATTGACCCCATGTGTAAACCTCTGAAAGAACATACCTAGTTGATAGCATGTAAACTGTACCTTAATTATTATTTGGATAAATTTGCTCTTCTCTTACAAAGTTATTCTGTATCGAAAACCTAACATGACTTGTTGCTGGTTTGGCTTCTGCAGGAGAGATATGTAATGGACCCCCAAGATGGAGAAAGAGTCAGTGTGCTTGATTAACATTGTCCTATAATCTCTGGGGAAATTCTTGATAACTATATAGGATTTGCACAAAAACTAACAGAGAAATTGCAAGGCAGCATTACCTGCTGTAACTGTATCTTTAGGGAGTGTGTTTGTGATCTGTTAATGGTATGTATGACACAAGGTACTGTTAATTTATGTTATGGAGCATTCTGGGCACAGAACCTTTTATTTGTTCAAGCAGGCCTCGAGGCTAAGGTTAAGAGGGTTTTGTTACAGAAAATATTTTTTAATTTTAATTTTAAATTTCTTTTGAATGATTGAATATTCAATTAGAAAATAGAAAATTCAGCTTTTTAATTTTTTTTAACTTTATATTGTGAATTGAAAAAAAAAATAAAAAATATCTTTTTAATTTTTTTTAAATGAATACTATTTACTTTCGAAATGTAAATTGGTAGGATATCACTACAAGAAATTCAGGATTTAGCGACGGAATATTTCCGTCGCTAAATCCAAAAATAAGTTGCTAAATTGGTTTAGCGACAGTTTTTTTCTGTCGCTGAAATCATCATCGCAAATCTTTTTTTGCAACTGATTTATTGCCAATATAGCAACGGATCAGCGATAGAAAATTTTCGTTGCTAAATGTATTTTTTTAAATTTAGCGACAGAAATTTTCATTACTATTTTTTCAAAAAATATTATAAAAAAAATTTATTTTAGTGATAGAATATTTCGTCGCTATTTTTTTAAATTTTTTATTTTTAATATAAAATAAAATAAAAAAAATATTTAGCTACGGAATGGTTTCGTCGCTAAAATATCCTAAAAATAAAAAAAATAAAAAAATAATAATAATTAAAAATTAAAAAAATTAATAATAATTAAAAATTAAAAAAATTAATAATAATTAAAAATTAAAAAAATATTTTCACCACGTTAGGAAAAAAACACTACAATCCTAACAAACATAAAATTATTAAAAAATAAGATAATTAATTAATATTAAAAATTAATACTTAAATATTTAAATTTTAAATATAACCAAAAATATAATAAAATTAAAATCCTAAGAAACATTTTTAATAATTTACTGAAAATAAATAAAATATATTAACAAATAAAATAACGCACCCAAAAAAAACATAAAAAATATATAAACAACAAACAACACAATAAATAAATTTTTAATAAAATAACATAAAAAAATATATAAAATAAATAAAAGAACATTTTTAATAATTCATTGAAAAAACACAACAACAAACACTACAAATTTACAAAATTTAACATGAGTAGCAAAACAAAAAAAAAGAAAAATAAAAAAAAATTAAACCTAAAAAATGAACTAATATTGAAGAGGGTGAGCCGCGAGCGAGAGACGAGGGTGAGCAACTGAGAGGCGAGGGTGAGACAGCGAGAGTGAGGGCGAGGAGTGAGTGAGAGCAAGACGGTGAGGGCGAGTAACTGAGAGGTGAGGGTGAGTCATGAGCGAGAGACGAGGGCGAGGAGCGAGCGAGAATGAGACAGCGAGGGCGAGTAACTAAGAGGTGAGGGCGAGACAGTGAGCGAGAGAAAGACAGTGAGGGCGAGGCAGCTAGAGAGAGCGAGACAGCGAGGGCAAGGTAGCGAGCAATAACGAAGCAGAGAGCGAGAACGAGGGAGAGATGTGAGGGTGAGAGAGCTAGAGAGCCAGAAAGGGTTAGAGATTTGGGAGGGGAAGGAGTTAGGGATTTTTTGGGGAGGGGGGGAAAGGGAGGATTTGGCAGGGAAGAGGCGGGAAGATTCTCGCATTTTGAATTTATTTATTTTTTAATATTTTAATTATATAAAAAATAATATAACTTATAAAAATAATATTAATAATTATTTAATTGATAAAAATAATATATTTTAAATAAAATTTTATTATTAAATAATTTAAATAAAATCTTACTGTAATTATCTAAAATATGATAATAAAATAATTTAAATTATTGTATTTTAAATTAATATTTATTTAAAAATTAATTTAAAAAATTAATTTGATATATTGAATTATTTATTAATAGTTTGTTATATTAAAAAATTAATTTTTTTTATAAATAAAAATTATATTAAACAAAATCTACATAACATTTATAAATTTTTAGGGTAAATTTCAAGTTTCATAAAAAAATTTAAAAAATAAAAATTCAAAACATTCACCAAACTTAAGATTCTCAATTATAGAATAGAACAATACTAATGGCAGAACCCATCTGATCAACACAGTGAATTTCAAATTGTTGAATTTTATCTATAATTCAGAGACAAAATTAGAGAAGACAAATGATAAAGAGATATATTTATTTTTTTTGTTAATCAACATTAATGTTTTATACATAACACTTATATTAAATAGTGACATATGATATTGTTATCAAATATAAGACACAATGTCGTCCATATATTAGCCACGTTTGTTACACCTTAATTAAAGAAATTTTAGCTTATAACTTCTTAAATTATAGCTTTTAAAACTTAAAATAAGTTGTGAACTTATTTGTTATAACTTCTCAGAAAGATGTAGAAGCTATAGAAGTTGAGGTACCCAAAAGCCAGCTTCTACCCCTTCTAAAAGCTAGTAGAAGTTATAAGTTATAATTCTATAAGTTAAAACAAACAACACATTACCACTTTTTTTAAAGTAGAAGCTAAAAATTGCAGCTTAAAAGCTGTAACAAACTGGCCCATTATGATTTTTAAACTTTTTAACTTAGCAAAAAATTTTCATATTTATAAAGAGAAAGAGATTGACAAGATAACTCCTAGACTCCTTTTTATATAATGTAATCCCTTAATATTTTTTCATTTTTATGATTTCTAAAATTTAAAATAAAAAAAATTTCAATAATATTATGATTTTTAAACTTTTTATTTATTTTTCAAATATAGTGTTTGTTTACATTTTATACACTGTTAATAAATATTACAAATAATTAATTAGTATACATTTAATTGATATAGTTAGAATTTAGCAATATTATGATTTTTAATATTAATATATTTATTTAAAATTTATAAATTAATTTTTTAATATTCATCTCATAGTTAAATGTATATTTAATTTTTTATAAAATTTAAATATTTATATATTTAAATATTCATTCCAAATTTAAATATTTATAAATTAATTAAATAAAACAAATAAAAATTAAAAATTAATGGTAGTGACGGAATATTGAATCCGTCGCTAAATCAGTGACGGATTTAGATAATTCGTCACTAATTTTAATTTTTTTATTTTTTTAATTTAAAATAATTTTAAATTTAAATTTTTTATTTTAAAGTTAGCAATGAAAATAACCTTCCGCCGCTAATTTTAGCGACGGAAGGTTATTTCCTTTGCTAAATTTTAATAATAAAAAAATTAAATTTAAAATTTTATTTTAATTATTTAAACTAATATTAAAATTAATTTTTTATTTTAAAATGTTGCTATAGAATTTTTTTTCCGTCACTAAAATAGTGACAGAAATAAATTCCGTAGCTATATAAAAATTTAATTCTTATTTTTTTATTATTATTAAAATTTAACAACGGAAAATTATTTTCGTCACTATTTTTAGCGACGGATTAATTTTTTTTGTCGCAAAAAAATTAAATTTTTTATTTTTTTGAGACGAAATTTATTCCGTCGCTAAAATTCGTTGCTAATTCTCACAAAAAAAATTTCGTAATCCATCACGATTCTGTCGCTATTCCGTCGCAAAATAGCAAAGGAAATATCTGTCGCTGAAAATCTGTCGCTAAATCCCGAATTTATTGTAGTATATGTTTAGTTATAAAAAGGATGAATAAAAGAGATGCAAAGGATAAATAAAAACAACAACAATCAATAACTTTTATAAGAATTAAAAACTAAACAATAATGGAATAGGACCTTTGGAACAAGTTGTCTTTGAGAATAAAATAGAGTTTCAAACCCATATGATATGAGATCATTTTAAGTGAGAGATTTATAGGTTTGGCTTTAAGCAAGATGAAGAAATTATCATGCAAAAAGATTTAAAAATTGTTTAGGATGAAAAAAGAAATATAAGTTTATGAAATATGATAGATAGCATATTTTTTTGAAGATTACTTTTGATAGCTTGTGGTTTTAAGGTGGAATTTTAATCAACAAAACGACCATCTCATAATAATTTTAGAGAGTTTTGGCCGACTAATATATAATCTTTGGTTGTCCAAATTAGTTATGTTAAGAGTGTTCCAAACCATATTGAATATCTTTGGTTAACTGAACAAAAACTTGAAAATTATGTTCTCCAACTCTAATCAACTACTCAAACTTATTTTATTGATTAAACAAAAAGAATGAAAGTTATTAGATGCTTTTAGTTGACCATATATTAGCTTTGGTCGATTGCATGGAATGGGAGATAAGATTTATGATTTACTGTTTAAGTTTGGTTGACCATTATAAAATTTTAGTCGACTATATATAATTTCTTCTATATATAACTTGTTGAAATAAGGTTTGGTCAACTAAGTCATCTATTTTGGTCAACTAGATAGAAATTTATTTTGATAACTTTAAAATTTTTAAAAGATTTTTATTTTAAAAGAGTAATAACCCTATTTGTCATGTTGATTTTAAGAATCAAATAAAATAATTCATTGTCTTGACATATGATTTGAAAATAAAGAACAATAAATTTTGTTATCATCAAAATTTATTTAATTGTATCCCTAAAAGTTAGCATGGAGCTTACATATGCAATAAACAACAATGTCTAAATCTGACCGACATATTTGACTTTTACCTTTCAATTCAGTTAACCTGGTGAATTTCTAAATTATTATTTATGAGAGAAATTTCATGCACTATTTTTGAGCTTTGACTATATTGCATGGATTACCTATTTTCAAAATAATAACACCTCCTTATTATTAAACAAAATAACTATTTTATCCTTATATTTAAAAATATTTCTCAATTTCTTTCTCCTTCCTACCCTATATTTCTCTCTCTTATCATTTTCCTCTCATCTTTTCTATCTCAACTCTATATCACATTGTTGATGGTTGCTAATAAGTCATCAGTAGTCATCGATGGACTATCACATGGCTAGTGATGATATCAATCTTCTCTCTCGTCCTTCTCTCTCTCTCTCTTTTGCAATCCATTGACATTGTGTATAAAGTAAAACCATCATTGATGAGCCTAGATAGATTTATCGAGCGTAGATTTTTGAGTTTGAAAAACTTAGTTTTGAACCCAAATTTCTAGTTTGAAAAACCTTTTCTCAGAATTAATACAAGTATATATATATATATATATATATCTTGTAGAACCCATATTAGTAGGTTCTAATTAGCAAACCTACTATATAATGGGTTTGACTATTAACTCAACTTTCCTTATCTATTTCTCATTTTCTATTCTTTTCTAATCCAACTTCATTGGTTGTTAAGAAATTAGCTTAGATACAAATCATGATCAAATTATCAATCACACAAACAAACACAAAATTTTACGTAGAAAACCTAAATCGGGACAAATCACGAGCAGAAAGAACAAACTATCACTAAGCAAATATTGCTACAATAAAAGTGATATAGTTGCAACTAATTTCAATGTATTGGACACCTATTTATACATCTAAATCATCCATTGATATACACATGATATCATATTCTAATCAGAAGATGATTCATAAGAATATTTCTCCAGGTAAAATAAATTTTAGTCAAAATCAATTTGACAATATCTTAATCATAGTTAAATTCGAAGTCATAATCATGGTTAAATTAGAAGTCCAAATCTTAGTGAACAAACTATCACTAAACAAATATTGCTACAATAAAAGTGATATAGCTGCAACTAATTTCAGTGTATTGGACACCTATTTATACATCTAAATCATCCATTGATATACACATGAAATCATATTCTAATCAGAAGATGATTCATAAGAATATTTCTCCAGATAAAATAAATTTTAGTCAAAATCAATTTGACAATATCTTAATCATAGTCAAATTCGAAGTCATAATCATGGTTAAATTAGAAGTCCAAATCTTAGTGAAATTTGAATTCCTAATCACAATTAAAGTAGTAGTAACTCTATCTCTTTTGTGCATTTGACACTCGGGTTTCATTTTAAGGAAATTAAATCAATATTAGGTTCTTTCAAATGAAAGTGGGATTTGATCTAAGTTTCATTTGAACCAATAAACTTAGATGTTCAAATGAAACCTAAATTTGGGTTTTGTTTGAACAATGAAAAAGCCTAAATCTAATATAGGACCTTTGAACTTAGATAAATTGAGTTTTTAATGATGGTGGCTAGTAGGGATAATAGTGGGAAAGGAATGGATAGAGGACTCCTCTGCTTGTCTCTGTGTTTACATCTCTATTCTTATTTAGGCTCGCAAATAAGTCAAGTTGTTCATGAGAAGCCCAATGTTCGTTTAAAACAAAAACTCGTTTGAATTCGTTTGTTAAAGTAAACGACTTGAATTTGAGTCTAACTTTGAAGTTTGATTTGTAAATGAGTTGAACTTGAGATCAATAAATCTCTGTTCATTAAAGCTAGCAAACTTGTTCAATTAGAGACTTGTAAATACTAATGGATTCGATTAGAAATTCATAAACATGTTCGATTAAAAGTTCATAAATAGTTTGTGAACAAGCTCATTTATAAATACATTAATACATTTATTTATAATTTTATAAATATATTATTTAACATAAAATTATAAAACTTTAAATTATTATAATAATATAATTCAATTGAATATGTTTAATATTGTTTAACTCTGTTTGTGTCATTGTCCCATCTTTCATTGTCCATGTTGAATGATTGAAACTTTATAAGATGCCTAGTTGACCTAGAATTAGAATCAACACTACTAGGTTGACATATAAAATGGCAAGTGGTCGGGGGAAACCGAAACAAACCCTAGCAGCTGCCTTTGCTTGTTCTTTTCTCCTTATCGCCTCTGACATCCTTGACCTAGGAAAATAATAATAATAAAATAAATTTTAAATCTAATGAGTTTTGAATAAAGGAAGTAAATAAGAAGTTATGATATTTCTTGGGTTAAGTACAAAGTGCGAAAAATTGAGCATTAGATTAATATAAAATTAAGTTAGATAAAGAAATAAAAGTGCTCATAGTTTAAAGGTTGGAAGTGCATTGTGCATGGAATGTTGGAAGCTTCAATTCTTGGGACGTGCGAGATGCTAGAAACTTTAGAAAATTATTAAGTAAAAACCAAAGAGTAAGTTAAATATAATAAATGCAAGAAAGGGATTGAAGGAGCTTTCAGCCGAGCCAGTTGTGCACACGCAGGAGCCTCCCTTTTGCTGTGGGTTCAATCCAAGAATAGTAAAAAATGAAGGGAAGAAAGCTGGAATTTTCCAGCAAACTGATAGAGCAAAACGGCGCTGTTTCAGTGTCAAATTGAAGCCCAAGAAGCTATCAGGTTGCAACTACACGTCCAGCAGCAATTAACCTTGATTTTGGTTTCTGCCAGCTCTAATTCCTCCTCCATTTCATAGCCTTCAAACCCTCATTGTGAAGCCAATTTACAGCCACGTAACAGGACAGTGGCCGAGGAATTAAATTAACTATAAATCTGTGGATTAAAATCATGGTTAGAGGGAAAAAATCAGGGGGTGGCCAAGCCTATAAATAGGCAATTCGACCATGGGAAGAAGGCACAAGTGAATGAATAGTCCGAGAAGAAGAAGAGTTCGTCAGAAAGGTATGTAAGAATTTTGATTTATTAGATTAATAAGGTTTATTTTGAATAGTTAATTAATTAGTTACTTAGTAAAATTAAATTAGTAGTTAAAGTTTATTTTAATTAGTAAGATAATTAGTTGGATTGGTAAATTAATTAAACAAAGAAATTTAGTCAATGGCTGATTAATTACTTACTTAGCCGTATGCATATGTATAATTGCGGTAAAGGCGTTGCGGGTACGCTACCAGTTGGTACAACGAAATAGAGTCGGTCACCGAGCAACAAACAAATTAAGGTAAGGGTTAATATGCTTTGTGTGTAAATTAATTTTGTCATGGCTTGCATAAGATATTGAGGAAGTGCCTAGGCATGGGGCAGTAGATTTCAGATCATGAGAGTTCTAGGACGGGGTCATAGATGAAACCACTAGGGGCCACCTAGAGCCTGAGATAGGTGCGGTGGACAGGCTTGCATGCATGCTGCACTTCATTATTATCTATGATGTCATGCTCATTAATTTACTGCATTGCATATTGTCTTTACTGGGTCTCCGGACTCACCCCCTTCACTCCCACTAACCCAACAGATGGCTCAGGATCTAAGAAAGGAAAAACGGTAGTGGTGGAAGAGTCGTCGGTCAATAGTAATTGCGAGCAATGAGATTGTGAGTCATGCATGTGTCTTTAATATAAATTATGTGAGCTCTGTACTTGGCCATGGAAGATGGTTGTGATTTAAATAAAACTTGTTTTGGGTCAAGTTAAGGTTCCCACTATGAGAACTCAGTGAGTGTAATCTAGTTATACTTAACTGTTAAAGTATTTTATTGAGCATGTTGATTTGTATTTTAAAGGCTTAGTCGGGTAAATTTTTGCTGCCTATGTTCTTGAACCCAAATTCTTGATAGACGAAGGCGACGAAGCTTGGACCCCACCCAAGGCGCCCATATTATTATGATGACGGGGCATAGTTGTCCTTCAAGATAGGCCAGGGTTGTAACCACGGGTTACGGTGACACTTGGCAGTGGGGCCAGGGCGTCACATCGCCTACGTCTTCATCTCCTTTTCTTTTACGACCTACATTTTCTCTTATTCTCTACCTAGTAGTTGTTGTCTGTTGGCTCACCTTCTTATCCCTCTCATCTAGTAGTCCTTTATCTATTCTCTGGCCAATTGACTCTTATCCCAAACGCCGCTACAAGTATAATACCTCATATTTTCGTGAAGTTGGCACGCATTTGAAGTGAGTTTAAAATATCAAAAAATAGGATTGAAATAAGTGACCGAATCAGCCGCAGAGAGTGCCCTAGACCTTAGATACCTAAAAACAAAAGTATATCTTTGACTAGCGTCTCAAGGTGAGATTTATGACATTGAAAGAAATCAAATTAGAGACGATTTTTGGTTAAGCTAAGTTGTAGCCTAAAAAGACCGAATGATGGTAAAGGATTTCTGGAAAATCATACATATCGAGTAATTTTGAGTTGCTAATTTTGGAATTTTAAGTATCTCGATAAATTTGATGTTTGAGGGTGTAATTGTAATTAGAGAATTATCCAAACGGAATAAGGATGAAATTAGGAGTTCAAATGGTAAAATATCAAAGTTTGAGAACTTGAAATAAGGGCCAAAATGTCATTTGGAAGAAGTTTGGGAAATTAGCTTGGATTTCAAAAATTAAATTCTTTCTAGTTTTGGATTTGAAAAATCATTCAATTATAACTTTGAGTCTTTGGAGTCCATGGCTTAGCTTGTAACAAGTGGCACCATGTGATTGTTTCAAAGAATCTATAAATAAAGCCATGGGGTTGTCTCCAAATCATTCAAAATGAATGAGTTTTGAGAGGTTCTAAGGTGGGGATCTACTCTTGAGAGAGGAGAGGGAATTCTGCAAGAAGAAAATAAGAAAGCGACGAAGAAACGAGGGAAAACGAGCCTCGCTGGAGTTGTAGGTTTTTGCCATAGTTTGTCAAAATTAGTCAAAAAAAAGTGAGGTAAGTCTTTTTTTTTTATAATCCTGTAGAGGGGGAATAGAAGGTCGCATAGGTTCAAACGGGGGGTCGAATCGGAGTTAAAATGAAGAAGTTATGGCCGAAAAACTAAAACGAGGCAAAGTTGTCCGAATCTGGTAGGTCGCGCGTGAGTTACACGAGTCGGGAAGTGGCTGCGTGTGAAGGCGCATGGCCCACCTTTCCAGGGGGCGTGAGGGGCCCATTTTTCTTCAACTTTTCTAGTTTTGTCCCTAAATTAATGGCCTTTAACCCCATGTAAAAATATTTGAAGTTATGTTTACCAAAACGTGTGTTTTCTGCAAAAACCTAGGTCGATTGTTGTGAAATTGTATCTTCCAAGAGATAAATCTTCGAGATGAGACTCCTATACTTCAAATCCTATTTTTTGTTCTCTTATGAGATACTTCTATTGCATGAAACATGTTTTGTGAAGTTCTCGTACGTAAACTATTGTTGTTCCCTTACGTGAAATCATGTTACTTATATGAATTGTATTTTTATGAAAATATATGTTTTTTTTTATTTTTTCACTATTGCATTTATAAAATTCATGTGATTATACTGTTATACCTATTTGTTATTGGCTGAGGGCAAAAATCGAATATCCCCTGAGAGGTGTTATGCGTGTGCCATCGAGAAAGCTCTCGTGGGGAAGACTGCGAGTCTAAAGGACAATAGATGTGGTGTTTGCATGAGTTCTATGAAGTCAAGCCAAGGTAACATGGTTAGTGACATGCCGAGAGGCGCTATGCGTGCACCATTGAGAAGCTCTCGTTGGAGGAGGCTGACGTGTTCACAAGGCACTTCAAAGTAGTTCTTGTTGTCTTTTCATACATTTTATACCTGATCATGCATTCATATAACTGTTTTTGGAGTTTCTCACTAGAAGATTCATCTTTTAATTGGACTATATCCTTGGAATATTCAAACGTTCCAGGTTCGACAAGCGGCTCAAAAGGAAATGAAGTAGCGGAAGAATAAGCTTAATTTACTGTCTGTAACATATTTAGCACACCTTTATTTATGTGTAAACCTATGTATGTTTTGGATATGTTTAAGACGTTAGTTAACACTTGCGAGAGATGATGTCCTTGTAATGTATCTTGTAGACATCTTGAACGATTTTATTTAAGATAAATAAAGCATTATGGTTGTGAACCATATCAGGTTCGATCTAGCTTCCGCATTTAAAATTTTAACACATGTCTTAACTATTCAATTATTGGGTTTATTAAGCTGAGAAGGTGAAAATTAGGGTTTTTGGAATGTTGTGTGATGTGTAACAACTCAGATTGCAAGTCTTTATGTTTGGATTTATGAAAGAAAAGGATCTACATTTGGATGTGTGGCACTCAAAAGAATCATATTTAGATGACAAGGAACATACCATTCGAATGTCCAAGCACGCATTCGGATGACCACCAAAGCCATTCGGATATGAAACAAGTCATTCGGATGTCCAAAGCCTAGCATATCTGAATGCATCACTGTAGCATTCATATACAAGACACAAAGATTCATCCAAGCCATCTGGATATCACATGATGCATTCGAATATCAAAGACAAGACTCGTGCGACACATCCGGATATCTCAAGACCATTTTAGAGATTCTTGCGCAAAAGAACGCGGTGGCATGCGATGGTAATTCTTTCTCCGATGATGGCCATTCACAAAAGAAAACCCTATATATATTTATGATCGTTTACGACCTTGAGAGGGGATTTTGGCAAAAGAAAATTTCCTTTTTTGTATCTTGCTATCTGTTAGTTTTATTCTGCTTTGTTTTTACATTCTATTCATCTTATGTTCTTCATTTCTTGCTCTTCATTTTGTTCTTATTTTCTTTCCAATAGCTTAGAAGTAGTGTTTGCAATACACTGTTCCATTATTCTCGTTGTATCTTTGTTCTCATTGCTTCGTTGAATAGAGTTTGTGTTTATAATCCACGACAATTTCTTTATTATTTTAGTTACTGTATTGGTTTATAATCCACAACAATTTCTTTACTATTTTAGTTACTGCAGTGTTTACAATACACTGTTCCATTATTCTCGTTGTATCTTAGTTCTTATTGCTTCGTTGAATAGAGTTTGTGTTTATAATCCACAACAATTTCTTTACTATTTTAGTTACTGTATTGGTTTCAACTTTAATTAAAATTATGCGTTTTCAATTACAATATCTGTTCTTTCATTCCTCTATATTGGTTTCATTTACGATCAGTGTTTAATTTATGCTTCTTGCATTTACATTTTATGTTCAATTCTATTTGTTGTTCTATTAATCTATGAAGATGTGTGGCTAATTCTAATTTGGGTAAGGCCAGGACAGTGTCCAATGCCACTAAATCCCAAGATAGCTGAACTTTAATTTGAGTAATAGTAATCTGATTTCATTTGAACAGTGTGCGTATAGAGTATCTTTAGGTTTGGATTGAAGCATAAGCCTAACACAGAGTCTCCATGCCATGTATGGAGATTGCTAGAACTGGAAATGTTTTCATACCCAAGCTCAAACAATCAATTTGGATTTCAATTTTTGTTTGTTAATTATAGTTTAATTTATGATAATTGCTTAACTTAGAATCCCTCATATCATGTATGGGGATTTCTTAACTAAGAATTATCATTTTGAATTGTAGTTATTAACAGAGCCTCAATTTATTTTAGATTGATATTGCTATCTCTATGTCTGTTTGGGGTTTAGTTGATTTTTGACATTAGAATTGCCTTCATTGTTGTTAAAATCCTGATTTTATGCGTACGATTTTACGACTTGAAGACCCCTAAACGATTCAAATCTCATGTAAAATCCAATTTGGGATAAAATCCTATAAAATCTTGATTTTATATATACGATTTTACGCTTCAGAAATCCCTAAACGATTTTACGATTCAAAGACCTTCATTGATTTAAGTTGCAATTTAGAGGATGCTTCCAACGCCTCAATGTCACATAGCATCTGACATTGGAACTTATGCAATAAATTGTTATATTTTGCCTTTAAATTGGGACTTGATTTAACATTGATTACATAAGTTCCAATGTCACATAACATCTAACATTAATTGCATAAGTTCCAATTTACTTGATTTAAATTATAATTTTTACTTAATTTAACTATCTGTTGGGATGTAACCCACATAGAAGTCTAAAATTCATGTAGCCAACCCCACATAGTGGGATAACGATTGGATATGTTGTTATTGTTTTACTTGATTTAACATTGATTGCATAAGTAAATCAAGACAAACAAGTAATTAATTAATGGACCACCAAACCCTAAATCGGGATTTTACTTGATTTAATCAATGTTAAATCAAGAAAAAAATGCAACATAAATCTAATGGAAGACGTTGAAAGAATCTTCTAAAGAATTTTAACCTATATTTTTCCTTTAAATTACCTATATTTTGCCTCTAAATTGCCTATACCAACCTGCTAGTTTTTGAGCTATATTTTGGAAGTATCATCTTTTGAATTATAATAAGGAATAATCAGATTATTAAAAGATATTAATTCATTTTCTACAAAATTATGTTATTATAAACATATATTTACAAAAATTAAAGGGTATTTTTAATTATCTCTAAAATCTTACGATTTTACGATTTGATTTTATGATCCAATTTTATGGACACTTTTTTGATCCCACTTAAAATCCCGATTTTAACAACCTTGGCCTTGACCCAAGATTTTCTTCTGTACACAATGCCTTTTTTAAATCTTTAACTCAAATATTTCCAACATTTTACTCGTTTTGCTTGAACCAATCTATTCTGGTATGTTTCATTTTCTTTATAAATAATCTCTCAGTGAATCGATTTGGACTCATCTAGTAAGTAAATTTTGCTACACATGCACTTGTACGCTGGCGAGTATAAACGCTCACCCAACCTATGTTAAATAAATATCTAATTGAATTAAAATAAATTGTAGGGTGAGTGGTGAGCAGTCACCCCTCACGGGCCATCCCCATCCTTACCCTTGCCAATTCCTAGAATTGTGAGAAGCGAATATAAGCCACAAGGCACAGTAAGTGTATACAGAAGAAAAGAATAATAAAGTTGGAAGTTAGCTTACTCAAAAACTAAACCTTGTCCAATTTAAGTTGAGCTAAATGCATCATGCCATACCATGAACCAAAATGTCAAAACAACGATATAAATGCAAATATGCACACATATGGTCATTGGGGCCCACATAAAGTACACATCTAATGGCAGCCCAAGTCCTATATACAAACCTGCACCAGCCATAAACTGGCTAGCATATCAAAAACATGAGTCTCTTATATCAACAGTATGAGCTGAAGCTCTCATATCACATACACCAACAACGTAACCAACACAACCCCTACAAAGCCACAATATCATAACGAGTCGAAGCTCGTGGGTACCCTGCAGATAAACATGTCGCGCGCATCATTAACCATGTAATGCAACACATAGAAAATGCATGGCGATATAAGCATAAAAGTGATATAAGGTCCCCCATAAAACCATGCATCAGGCTATACTTCACCCACATAGGAAATCACACCCAATGCAATGCCAGTGTTTGACCACACCTGAGCCAACCTAAGATGCCCATGTCCAAGCACTCATAATACATGTTTCCCTCAGTGAATGCATCCTCGAACCCCAACACCAGAACATATATGTGTCATAGCATGTAAAACATATGAAATGATAGCATGCACATTAAATGCATTTCATTTCACAACTCCAAATGACTCTAATATTAACCTGATGATATGCCCAAGCATGCATATTTATTCCCCAAAGACATCTATCCAAGAGATGAATCCAAAAGAATAAAACTTAAAAAACAACTTGACCAATAGTGATTGTTTATCCTTACCATCCTACTCGTACCCAATAGATATTTTAAGTACCCTAATTGCATTCTCTCTATGAGTATTTTTTAATACTCAAACCTTTCCTATTAAGTTAGGGTTTTGAAAAGTACTTACAAAATGAGGTATCCATTACCATCTCGATGATTCTCAATCACCACTTGAAATTTTTAATTTTATTTTTTTTATTCATAGAATATGAAAAATAAAAAAGAAAGATTTTTTTGAGAAATTTCATAAAATAATTATCGTTAATTAACAATAGGGATATGTCTTGTGTAGTAGTTTATTTCAAAGAAAGTCAGTAACATGGCAATCTAAAAAATAAGTCATCGGTACAATTTAAGAAAACCTCTTAAGTTATATATGAAATTTATCCTTATTTATATGTAACTTATGATTTTGGCTTTTAAATTAAAAATATTTAAGATTTTTTGAAGTATATTATTTACAAATAATTTTAGTTTTATATGATTCTTTTTAAATCAACACATTTAATTGTTTAATGTTTCTAAGAATTGCAACATCTTGAGTTAAATGTTTAGGAAATTGTTTTACACTCAATTTGTCAAGTAAACTCTCTCAATTTATTTATTTAATTTTTGTTGGACATAGGATCAACATTGGGTATTGAAGAAATTGTATAAGCCAATAAATTCTATCCAATTTTCTATCATGTGATTACACTTATTGAGGTTAACAATTAAGCTGGCATTTGTTAAAACAAATAAATTAGCACAATTTTGAGATTATAATTTTTTTTTCCTTCAAACTAATACTAAACCATATCATTCCTCATATCTATCCCAAAATTTTCAAACATTTATCATGAAAGAGAATTATCGTATACATTAAATGCATAAGTTAGAATCGAACATAACATTTTAACATTAATCATAAATCAGGTTATACATGACCGCTTCTCAAATTTAATCCCCAATACAAGGCTATTCATCAATAACTTAAAACATAAGATAAGTCTCAACTCTCATTAACCTTAAATAGCGTTATGCATCATCATTCTTTAAAACGTTCAGAATTCAAAGTACTAGAACTTTAAATACATGGCTTCATGACATACATTCAACTCATCATTCATTCATCATGCACTTTGCTAAATGTCATTTCATGCATCATTCATCCTCCCTTCTGCTACAATCTCCATTTGGAACGTTTGAATATTCCCGAGGCAAAATCCAAGTTAGATGATGAATTATCTAAGTAAGGGAACAAAACATATCTTGTGTATGGATGCAAAATGTCATTTTTTATTTCATTTCGCTTTGAGCTGACTGTACCTTAGTGCTACTCCCCATTTTGACAGCCTCTTTTCCAAACCGAGGTGTATAGGTGCACCCTTGGAAGAGCAGCGGTCCTAGCCCGTATTCTAAAACCCTTATTCGAATGCATGACCAATAATAATATCGTGTATATATGCACATTTTATCATAGCATGTAAATGCAATCTACATGACATATTCACATCAAAACATGATAACATGATAAAACCATTAACATAAAATCGGGTTTTGGGTGGAACCATTGACAAACCAAGCCTTTTCATGAAACTAAATTCAGTTGAGAAGTATCACTTACCTCGAATGTATCTCATAACATCTTAATCCTTGTGCCAGACTTCTAACAAACTCAATTTGGAATCTCAACATTTCCTTAACTTAGCCCTTTAGCCTTTCTCGGTATACGTGCCCTGACCTCAAAATGCGTATAAATCCTCAATTCTCACACACCACCTTGATTTTTTGCACACCACATTGATTTTCGTACACCATCTCGATTCTCACATAAAGTCTCGATTTTCGTGCACCACCTCAAAATGCATGCACGAACAGTTTTTCTTGCCAAAATCTCTAAAATATTAATAAATCTCAATTTCCTATTTTTCTAGGATTTTTTAGCTTTTTTTTTGGGATTTTTCTCTATTTTCTTCCATTTTCTTTTTATTTTTCCTTTTCCTTTCTTTTTTCCTTTTCTTTTTCTTTTTGTTTCTCCTCCTTCCTATTCATCTTCTTCCTCTATTCTTCTGCAACGCACGCACAACCATCGGCCACCTCCTGCGTGTGCCATTTGCCGGCTCTTGTCGCCATCACCAGCCACCGCTGGCCTTCCCTGGCCACTTCCGACTGCCGCCATTAACCCTAGCAGCCACCGCCATGAGTCGCCACAGCCATTGCTGCTGTTTGCGGTTGTTGTGAGCTACCACAGGCGCTACTCACTTCGCCAACGGCCTCGTCATGCACCTCCAGCCTCTCTAGTCTTTGCCATGACCATTACCGACCTCCTCTGCGGTTGCTCCAGCTCCGCCTCAACTTGCCTGACCTCGGCTAGAGCTGTTATGGCCAACTTTGGCCTAAGCTTTCACGAGCTCTCTCTCTCTCTCTCGGCTTCTCTCTTAATTTCTCTTTGATGCTCTTGGCCCGACCAAACCTCTCTCATTCTTGGCCATTTTACTTTCTCTTCTCTGTTATTGATCAGCCACTACTTCCATTTTGCTTTACCTTTTTATAGCCAAGGAAGCTTGGGCGTCACTCTCCCTTTCGACAACCCTCTACAATTCCTCAACCCAAAATCTCAAACGAGAAGCAACTCCAACATGCTGAAGACCTGCCCCCTCACGCGCACAGACAACCATCTTGGGAATCCTTAAGCATGTATATGTATATTGCACATTATATATTTATATTATATGTATATTACACATTTAATCTCCACATATCACCCTTATTTAACTTGAGAATTTCTCTAATTGCAAATACACCCCCTAACGATCAAATTTAATTGCATTACGGTACTTGAAATTTATAATTTATAATTTCGAATTTACTCAATAAAGAGGATTTTGCCTCAGTGTCCTCACCAAACTATTGATTTTTCCCAAAACCACATCAGGGTTGATCGTTACGAAAAATCGTAGCCCTTTTAGGGTTCTGTTGACTTTCCGGAAGTCCCCTACAATAATTCAGTTTTCAACCCAAATTATAGTTGTAATTTAGTTGTACCGAAACCGTTTCACTTCTGATTTATTTTAATACCATAAATCCTATCTCAGAACATTTATCGAGACCATATCATTTTCCATCGACATTCACATTTTGGGGCATTCCCTGTAGTCGAATCGATACTTATAACTGTAAGAAATCACACTTAAACTCCTAATCTTTTGATAATTTCACCTATAACCAAAGTTAAAATTACTCTTATGCCCTTTAGAAAATTTGGGATATTACAAGTTTTGAATACTTTTCAGACTAAAATATAAAATAGTTAAGATAAAGATCGAAATGTAGAAATTATCTAAACTTAAAACAATATGCATAAACCACAACTATATCCAAATATAATGACTCAAACACAGTTTTAGATTTCTATCTTGGTTCAAAGAGAAGATGAAGAATGAAGATAACAGAAGTGTACTTATATCTATTGTTGTGATTGATCAAACGAGTTATGATTTTCCAATTAATACATCATTCCTGAGAGTTTTTCTTTGTTGATGAGGATGTTGTAACACCCTGCTCCAATTGTGCGAGGCGTTAGTCTAGGATTTCGGGAATATATATATTTTTTTAATATATACTTAACATAAATCATTCCCCAACAATCCCATTCTACCTTCTCAACATATCAAACTTAATAATTAATAAGGTAAGACATGTAACATCATCATAAATGCGGAAGCAAAATCAAAACCTCAATTGGTATATAACCGTAATGCTTTATTTATAACGTAAAAACCCCACCACTGTATAACATCATATCTTAAAAACATAATATATAGATACTCATCTCTCAAAAGTAATAACTGAACATCTCAAACATAATCAAAGATATGCTAAATGAACCTATGTAAACAACAACTACATCTCGAAAACTTTTTTTCCCTTGGCATTGCTATTTTCACCTGCAACGTTTGAATATTCCAAAAACATAGTCCAAATTAGATGCTGAATCATCTAAGTGAAGGTTTAAAAATATTTTTATGAAGATATGCAAGACCATGAAACAAACCAACATATCCTAACATTTCCCATCCCAATAGAATCTCACACAACTCTTAACTCATACCACTAGAAAAGAACAATCTTTCTAAAGGCCACATAACCACATTGTCATATTGGCATAAACACAACACATCCCAACCCTGGCAACAAGAGGATCAACACTAGCCCTGAGAATCCACGTCGACCTCGAAAATAATGCTATCACTCAAAGGAACTTGAGGTGGTGTCCACTCTCAGTTCCGCCATTTGTGAGGATTAATCATTGGCACGCTTCCTTAATGTTATCACTCAAGTGCCACATCACAGGTTGACATTCCACATCTCATATAGATAACACATATACATGCTAATGCCACATACTATGATTCGATGCATCATATAAAATAACATTTCAATATACATAATTTAACACACAAGATTCAATGCACATGAATAAAATATTTTGGGACAAACTTCCCACGTGAAAACAACCATCACATGTTAAACCATTCACATGCAAATAAACCCTTTTGTATGAAACCAAATCAAGTTTGGAGTCAAACCACCCATAATAAATCAAGTTTTAGTTAGGAACTCTCACCTTGAACGTATCTCAGAACACCTCGATTCTTGTGTTCAACCTTGATTCTCGTGCTAGTCGTTTAACAGTTCTCGATTCGAATCTTAACATATCCTAGCCATCGTGTATATTTAAGTAATTCAATCTTTCTCATTTCTTCATTCATTCTCCAAATAGTGCCTCCTATTTATAGGCCTTAAAACTTGACCACCAAGTATGTTGTATTATATCATAATATTTCTCAATTATTTCAAATCTTTTAAAATATTACAATCATTCCAAATCATTTCAAATATTCTCAAGTAGATCTCAATTTGATCCAAAACTATAATGAAATGCTTGAGTTCAAATCCACCCATGGCAAATTTATATGTTTTTCTAGCCAATCACGTTTTGCCACGTCAGGGGGTCATTATGAAACTTTATCTTTATCTTCAAGTGGTCAATGGTTACTTGTCACATGTCCCTAAAAATAAGATTTGGAATCCAAAGTGATCCAAAGTTAAAATAGATGTTATTTGAAATCCAGAACGGTCCAAAAGTTGTATTGGAATGTAAATTCACATCCACAACCTCATCATGACATCCAATGGTTAGTTGGTTCAATTCGTTACTCCAATGACCTAGTTACGGCGTTTCAAGAATTACACATTGGTCCAAATTTTTCAAGAAATTGCACTTAGACCCCTTGCCACTTGGTTCTCAGGCCATCATAAAATTACTTTTTTACTCCTAGAGAAAGGGTTTATTACGCTAATACCCCAAGAGTTTTGATAAATTACACTTTTACCCGAACTTCAATAATTACGATTTTACCCCTGACTCAGAAATTGCACTTTTATCTCAGGACTTTCACAATCATTTGAAATGTCCTATTTGCTCAAACATATGAATTCAAAAATCTCGGGTATTATAGATATAGAGAGAAAAAGAAAACTAACGTTCAATTAGGGAACATGACCTATTATTTGTAACTGAATTAGACAGTTAACAATTTTCAATATTTCTAAATTGACCCCTCATCAATTCAGAAATATAAATCGTGTCTCTACACATTAATTCTATGACAATTTAATACCCAATAGCCCAAAATTAAACTTTATAGATCACTTTTAATCGACTAAACTTTAAGATAGTATTGCGCATTTAAAAAATACATTTGTGGCCCTACATGTCGAATCCTTTATTTTCAACAGGAAAGTGTTCCAAAATTTTTATCAAACTGTTTGTTAAATTTTTTGGAATACACTGAGTCCATATGCGTTATTTTTTCTTATTTGTAAGGTTTAAGATATGTTTATTTTGAAAGGGGGGGGAGAGATAATGGTTGCAACACTCACTCAATAATTAGTAATACTATTTATCAAAACAAGAGTAATGTGTTTATACTTGCCAGTGTACGAGTGAACATGTAACATAAATTTAATTTTTGGATGAGTCTATATCGATTCACTAGGAGATTATCTATGGAAGTAAATAATTATACTAGGATTTTGGGAATTTTCATATTTGAAAAACGGTATTGAAATGATATAAGATTTTCGAAATAAAGAGACTGTCAGGATTCTTGAGTCAAGGCAATTTCAGTGTCAATCCCATGACTTCCCAATAGCTAGATAAATGAAACGTAAATTTGGACTAATTTTGAGGTTTTGCTAATAAAATACATCATAAGATGATGATAATTCTAGTTTGAGCAATTTCCATACATGATATAAGAAATTATAAGTTAAGCAACTACCATAAATTAAAATGCAATCAATATGTAGAATGGATAAATAGATAACTCATTTAGATTTGAGTATAATAGCATCTCCAATTCTAGTAACCTCCATACATGATATGGAGACTCTAAGTTAGACTTATGCTACAATCCAAACCCAAATATTCAATGAACACACAATACTCAAATTAATCAGACTTCTGTTAATGCATTTGAAGTTCGACTATCTTAGAAAATTTATGGCATTGGACAGTGTCCTTGCCTTAACCTAAGTGTTGGTTTAGCAACACATTTTTATTGTTGCATATAAAAAAAAATTAAAGGATCTAAAAATAAAAATACAAAATGGAGACTTGCAATATTTAATTACAGAATTTAAATGCCAAGAACTTAAAGTTACTGGAATTAGAATGCAAGAATGAAATTACGTAATTTAAAGTGCATGAAATGAAGTTACTGGAACAAAAGGTAAGATTACTCTGTTTTATTGAAAATAGAAAGATTCAGTGCAAATGAAAAGATATAACAACTGGCGTAGAATATAGATTGCAATAAGCAGTAAACAAGTATTCTCCCTAATATAAAAAAAAAAATAAGAACATTAATAAACATAAACTAACAAAACAAAATAGTGTCAACAACAATTTCTAAATAACAAGAACAAAATAAGATCAAATCGACAGAAAAAATGACAAAATCATTGGGTCTCTACTCGAAAGTAATAGACAAATGACAATAGAAAAAAACAAAAAAAAGAGCCTTCGTGAGTGTCTTCTAGAGTGTGAGAGTTGATCTGTTTATATTCTTCTGTTAATGGAAACTCCTAATTTAAATTTCCCGACAATTCTTTTGAACATTCTCATGTATATTCCTTCTACCCATACTTTTTTTTTAGGTGGAATACAGATGGAAAATTGATCTCTCCCATCGTGCGAATGTGTGCTCTGCTGGAAATAATTTCTCATTTATTGGAATGTGTAACGTGATATCTGGATATAGCTTCCTTAATATCTGGATATGTTATGCGATATTCAAATGTATCTTCATTAATATTCGGATATGTTGTGCGATATCCAGATGCAACTTTTTGGATCTTCTCTCTGGTATCCATATATGCTTTGTCATATTCGGATGTGTCTCGCGAGTCTTGAGTCTTGTATTTAGATTCTACAACGATGCATCCGAATAAGGTTTCATTAATATCCGGATATGTTGCATGATATCCGGATGTGGCTTATTTGGACTTCACTATTGCATCCGAACGTGCCCAAACACATCTGGATGTGTCTTCTTCATATCTAGATGGCTTTGGATGTCATTCGGATAGGTCTTCTTGGGACTACATTATTCTATGCGGATGTGTTGGATAGACATCCAGATGGGCTTCTTTGTATCCGAATGGCTTTGGATAGCATCCAGATATGTCTTTATTTTTTTATTGCATCACGTTTAATCCAGATAATTCTTTGCAAAATAAATATAAATGCCAATCTATCATATTTATTTAATAGGAAATGGGTGAAAATATGATAATATTTGACATGTTTGGCCACTAATCAGATAAGCATATCTAAAAAATGTCAGATAAGAAGTCATGTGACTTTTTTTTCAAGAGTCGCCAATTAAGTTTAATAAACACATTGAAAATGACAAAAGTTTAAAATATTTTCCATATATTATATTTTTTTATCTATATATTGATTAACAAATATTACCTAAGATAATTACTAAGTATGTCTTTGGTGTCATTTATGGATTTATCAATGTTTTCATGATAATATTGTTAGCATATTCATCTTTTAAATTTGACAATCTTATGTCAAAAATTATTTTAAAATTTAATAAAACTTAACTTAAATTCACCAAAACCTAGCTCAATTAATATTATATTAGAGTAATTTACAAGAATTATCCATGAGATTTGCTTTCATCACAAAGACATCCTTGAAGCATAATAATAATGAATATGCCTATATTTAGTTGGACGTTGAGGGGGAGATTAAATAACAAAAATATCCTTAATTTTAAAATTATTGTAAAAATAAAAAGAATTGACAGTGATTGCCTATGGTTGACAACAATCGATCATCATTGATATGTTTAAACCCCAACGATTGTTGGGGTTTATGTTGGAAAAAATGAGAATAAGAAAAATTGAGAGAGAAGAGATAAATAATTAAATGAAAGGAGAAAGAAGAACAATAGAGATCAGAAGTCTCTAGAGATGGAGAAAATAGAGAAGGATCGTGGAACTCAAATGAATTTGGATTATAAAAGCCATATCTAATGATATACATATATATATATATATAAAGAGAAACTTAATGAGATAGTAATATCTCATAGTGAGAGGAGGTTGATCAATAAAGAAAAATGGACCACATCAGCACTAATCTTCCACACATATTGAGATTTGTGAATGTCTTAAACTAAGAAAAGAAAGTTTGCTAATGCATTACATTTGAAATAAGGAAGAAAGATAAGAAATAAAAGAAATAGAGAAATAAAAAAGAGAGTTCGTCACTGTTCAGTAAAAAATGAGAAATAATTTATTACTAACCCTTTGTAAAAAACAAGATAGAAAGAGAAGTGTATCGTTAATGTCGGCTTGAAGACAAGATATTATTAGAAAAGACAGGGTGAATAGGAAGAGAAAAAATAAAAAATTTTAATATATGATGGTATTTTAATATTTTAAAATGTTTGACATAAATATTTAATGAAATATTTATTATATCTTTTTAAACATAAAAATACTGTGTGCAATTACTGTAAACCTTGAAGTATCAGCAAATTTTTTCCCATTATATTAAGGTGCGTTGCCTATATTTTTCATAAAAAATAATTATTTTTTTATTTAAATTTTAACTTTTGTAGCGCTTGGTTAGATAATTTTTTCAAATAAATTGATTTCTAACTTTCGGTCGAGGCGAATTTCTCATTTTGCTGGGATTGGTTTTCCATGGGGGGTTGGGTTCTAATTTCGCTCACCGCGTGTTGCATCTATCCTCCCAAATTCCTGCTTCTGTCCACCCAAATTTCCTAGGGTTTTCCTCTCCCATTCGCGCCGGCCTTGTCCCCTTCCTCTTCGTCGCCATCCACCGCCGAAGTCGAGCTCAGACTTGGGCTTCGTCGCCATCTCCGATCTCCGACTTCCTGTGAGTCGCCGCCATCCACCGCCGAAGACGAGCTCCGTCTTGGGCTTCGTCGCCATCTCCGCAGAAGACCAGCTCCGATTTCGTGTTCGTCGTCGTCTCCGATTTTGAGTTTCAGGTCACCGGCACATCTTCATCTTCTTCCACGGTAAGGTTTCCAGCTACTGTTCTTATTTCTGTAGATCCGGCGGCGAGCGATCTTGGTTATCATATTAGATAGGGATTATCATTTTAGATAGGAATTAGTTATACAAAGAGCTCTTGTTGTTGTGGGAGTTACTGTTTTATTTTGTTGTGGGAGTTTTATTGATGCAATGCAACATTATATTTTTTTTAGAATGAATAAAAGTTGAATATTTGGAATCCCTCCCTCAACTAAGCGGGGACAAAAAAAAAAAAAAAGAATCCCTCCCTCCCTTGCCCAACTTCTTTTCCCACTTCCCTGCTGTTCTTCTTTCTGCTGCTGCTACCACTGCAAATCCTTCCTACATCTTCCCTTCGTCTTCTCCTTCTACTATTGTTTCATTCTCATTCTCTTCTTCTCCTCCTTGTCTGTCTTCTTCTCTCTCTGCTTCCTTGCTGGTTTGCAGGTTCTTTCTTTTCTGAAACTCCTCCACGTTCTTGGTTCTGAACCTTACCTAGTTCCTTGTGCACACAGTTTCCAGTACATTGCTTGAGTTATTCCCAGATCTTCCAGTTTCACATCGCAGTCATATCGGTAGAAATTTAACAGAAAGTTCAACAAGGAACCAGGTGTAACTGTTAACCTAGGACTATGCGGAATTACCCTTAGATGATATATGCCTCTCTCAACACTCCCAAATCCTCCCAGTGTTAATAGGAATTGAAACAGAAAACTTAAGCAATCAAACAGAATGAAAATAAGAACAAGAAACAGAAAACAAACCACACAACACAAAGATTTATCCTGGTTCTGTTTCCTTTGAGGAAACCTACATCCAGCCTTCAAAGAGCACCCCGGGCAGTCTTATTTATAAAATAAATCCGACCAGAACAGCAGCAAGATCTTCCCCCTATTCCCGAGTACAAACAGCAACTTCTCTCCCAAGATTACAAAGCTAAATCAGAACTCTAGCCTTTCTCTCAGAGAATACAGTGCACTTGTTACAATAGGAGAGAATAGAATAGCCGCACACCCCCCTAGCACTCTATTTATAGGGTGGGCGGTTATCCCTAGAGAAGACGTTAGATATTTACAGTTTAACACCCCCCCCCCCCAATTTCCATTAATTACAGTTTGAGGTATAGACTTTTATCTAATTCTTCAATGGCCCTCTAGCACACTGCCATCATTCACTGCTACTGCCATCATTCACTTATACCATATACTAGAGACAACATTTCAACAGTAACAACTTCCTATTTAAGACTGGGAGATGCTCTGAATAAATTATTCCAATTCAATAATTGGAAAAAGAATCCATATATGATGTATCAGTCATGCTACAAACAGCATATTACATCCCAAAAGTAACTATCCTTAAAGGAGTAGGACAGAAATTGATGAATTGCTCTTAACAGGATCAGAATTAATCTTTTTCTCTTTTTCTTTTTCTGAATGTAGGCCACCGCAGATATAGACTAACACTCTGTCCAACCTTTTCAGAAGACTCATAACTAACATGTCCTACAGATAAAGGTAGCCCGGATCATCAAAAGAGAGAGTTCTTTTCCATATGTTTCTTTTGTAGAACTTAATCAATCAAGGAAGCCCCTTTGGAACAAGCAGAGGCAAGAGAAAATAAGAAGTTAGTTTATGTCCACAGATGGAGGTAGGCAATATAAACCCATAAAGATGCCCACGAGAGCATGTAGTGCTAAGTCAAAGAAGCCAAAGGGAAGAATCAGACAAAACCTTGAAGAGGCTCAAAGAGAGACCATGATTTTCATCAATCCAAACATCAGGTGCAGCAGAAAATGTATTCTAGATCACACATAAGGAAGGATGGCCAGAGATGTCAGCTATACATACAGCTCCTGCTCTTGCAAGATGACAAAACAACAGAAAAATGCTGATAAAGGGATCGATCTTTAGCTAGCACATTCAAAAAATATCTGTTAGTGAGCAGGAGCCTACAACAACTAAAGCTAAAATGAAAAGAAATTAATTGAACAGATAGTTGAACCTTTCTCCACTCCCTCTGCTCCTGAGTGAATTATGGTCGCACAACTAAGATGAACCCGATACTTGCACTAGACAAATTTGAGAGTTGAAACAAAGAGAAGTATCTTATTCAAAACTTCATTGACTGCTATTTAAATTATTTCTAAAAATAATCCCTCACCACAAACAATTGAAATATAGCACATAACTGTAGCAATCGCCTCTTCCTTATCAACCCAAAAGAGACTAATATGAATGACGGAAGTGCCTACCTATCCCAGAGTAGCTACAACTGTTATTTTCTTTTCTTTTTCTACAGAGCATTGCATTGTGGCTATAGCTAAACATCTTAGAAAATAACAAATACTTCTTAAAGTAAGTCAATAGCACCTAAGGAGGAGGGGATGTCTCCCACAATCAAAAAAAGGATTAAGGATATGAAACAACTTTTTGCTAAGTAAGACTTTCATTAATGAGTTTTATCTAATCACAAGGAAAAAGGGAAACTCAATCATTAGAAAAACTACTAGAAATCTACCACTCTGGTTGTTCTTAACATTCCACTTGTCTCATACATGGAATTTTCTGATAAAATAACCATAATTCTTTCAGTCCAATCAAGCTCATAAAAGAACCCTAGTCAACGTAAAAAAAGGGCCTAAGACTACCTGAATCATGACTCCTTTGTCCCAAGTACTTCCATCAAATATCTATGAGAATAAGAAATGGCATGACAAGGAAAATAAACAATAATGATATTAAGCAAGAGCCTAGAGAAAAAGTAAATAAGTAACCTAAAACTTTTGAAACTAATGATATCCCCTTTTTGTTTTATAACCCCAATCCGTAGCTCATATCATGCATTTTCAAAACACAACTATAATAAATATTAGTTGCACACAGCCTCAGAAACAGTTTTGCAAAATATAACAATGAGGCTTCCATTTTAGGTCTCTCCAGCTCTCTAAATTTGAAAGGTCCCTTGAGCAGTTCAAATGCCCTGGCAGATTTTCAGAGTTTGACTTCACAGCTCATATTTAGTTAACAACTTAACATTGAATTTAATGATTCAACTCTACAATCAACCCCAATGCATAGTTGAATGTTAATGCCTATCACGACCTAAGCGTGGCAATGGCTTGCTTTCCAATCCGGAAAGGATTGGGGTAGGTGCTACTTAGATTAGAGCAGACGCATAAATGATATTGAGAAGAAAGAGAGAGAGAGAAGATTGATAGAGAGAAGTGGAATTCAATGATTTCTCATTTCATACTCTCCATAGCCATGTAACGGACTACATATAGGCTGCCCAAGGGCAGATTCCCCAGCCCGACCGTTGCACCAAACAACCAGCTGTCCACATGCATAGGAATATTCTAATTGTCCAGTCAATTAATAAGGAAATACTGAAATAAACAAATTACAGTAATAGTAATAATGCAAAAGGAATTAAAATGGCAGTGAAATATAGTCTTAGAGCTGGAGATGCGTGACAATTCCCCCCTCATTAGCTCTTTCTTGTCCTCAAGAAAGACTGAGGAGGCTAGTTGATCTGGGAAACTGCTGCAGTAGCTATGGAAGGTATTCCCATGTGCATTCTTCCTCTTCTACTCCCTACCATTTAACCAACACTTGTATGATAGGTGCCCCTTGCTTGTAGATGACCCTGCGATCCAATTTCACCTCTAGTTCCACCATTCTCCTGACTTCTTTAGGCAATTGTGGCAACATAGGACTAACCAACTGTGCTCTGGCTGACTTCTTCAATAGCGAGACATGGAATACCGGATGGATGCGGGACTCCTTAGGAAGTTTCAGCTGATAAGCCAGTCGAGCAATCTTAGCAATTATAGGGAAAGGCCTGAAATACTTTGGGCTAAGTTTGGCTATAGGCCCCGATGAAATGGACTTAAGATGGGGATATCGCAGTCTTAGATATACTTCTTCGCCCACATTGAACTCTCGATCACTTCTTCTGCGATCAGAGATTTGCTTCATCCTATTTTGAGCCGATGCCAACTCTCTTTTCAACTGCTGCAACACCCTTTTCCTTTGCTACAAATAGTCTTCCACTTTAGCCACTGTTGAGTAATTCCCTATAGCCGGTATCAAGGGGGGTTGGTAACCAAAAAGAGCCTCAAATGGTGACATTTTGAGTGATGAGTGATGGTTAGAATTATATCACCATTGTGCCATTGGTAGCCATTTATGCCATTCTTTAGGGTGCAGAAAACTCATGCACCTCATATAAGTTTCAAGCTTTGATTCACCCTCTCGGTTTGGCCATTCGTTTGAGGGTGATAGGCCGTGGACATGTTTAACCTCGTCCCCAAGGTCTTCATGAGCTCCTACCATAGCAGACTAGTAAAAACCTTAACCCGGTCTGAAATGTCCTTGGGATCCCGTGCACCGTAACCACCTAATCCAAAAATATTCGGGCCACGTCTTGAGCTGTAAAAGGGTGTGTCAACCTATTGGGTTTTTGCATGGAAGATTGTTTCTAGAAGTTGAAGAGAAGAATCTGTTAGAATAAAGAATGAAGTTCGTCTGTTTGTTTTTTGTTCTAAGTTAGATTAGTTAACTTAGTTATTTTATTATGAGGGGTATGTTAGTCTTTTGTATAGGCTAAGTTCTAAACCTTGTAATTTCCGCCCCTATAGTTTATAAATAGGAGGCGAGAGCTTCCAGTCGGTCATAACATCACAAATCATTCTGTTAGTCTCTGTATGCGAGTGATACTACCGAGAGAAAGAGAAAGAAAGGCTTAGAGATAAAATTAGTCCTTGTACTCTCTTGTGAGAGCAGTGAACTTGTGTGAGGGAGAGAAAAAAGGTTATTGTATCTTGTTTCAAGCAGTTTCTAGTGGATTTATCTCTCGGAGAGAAGGCTGGATGTAGGATTGCACTTTGTAGTTCGAATCAGGATAATTCTGTGCCTCATGATTGGTTTGATTGCTCTTTTCTTTCATTTCTTTACTGTTTTCAATTCCTGTTATCTATATTCTGTTGTTAGCTTGATTTTCGGGTGAGGAGTGAAAAGAGATTGGCAAACCTAAGTCTTGAATCGGTTTCCAAGAGCTCCTAATCATAACACAACCCTATGAAGTATGCGAATTTCGTGAGCCTGTCAACAACTTCCAAGATGTTGTTCCTTCCCTCAGATTTCGACAACCCTTCAATGAAGTCCATAGAGATGCTTTTCCAAGCTTGGTCTGGGATCGGTAGGGGCTGTAGAAGTCCAGGGTAGGCTACCGTCTCACTCTTGCACCGTTTGCACACCTCACAAGTTATGACAAATTTCTTCACCTCTGTTTTAAGACCCTACCAATAAAACAATTGTTTTACCCTTAGGTAAGTGTTTTGTACTCCTGAGTGCCCTCTCAAGGTTGACTCGTGAAGGGATCATAGTATCCTCTTCCTGAGACCATCATCATCTCCCACCACTATCCTTCCATGGTATCTCAACACTCTTCCACCTAAGCTGTATCCATTCTCTTTGCTACCTGTAGCAACTCTTTCCAGTACTTGCTTGATCCTTGCATTCCCTTTGTAGCTGTCAATAATTTCCTTGCACCAATTAGGGACGACCGTAGTTATAAGGGTCACTTCTCCAACCTTATGACACCTGGAGAAGGCATCGGCAACCACATTTTCTTTCCCTTTTCTGTACTGGATCACATAGTCCAACCCCATAAGTTTGGACATCCCTTTCTTTTGCAGCTGGGTGTGCATTTTCTATTGTAACAAAAATTTCAAGCTTTCATGGTCGGTTTTAATTATAAACCTTCATCCCTTGAAATAATGCCGCCATTTATCAACAACCATTAATACATCCAAGAACTCCTCCTCGTATATGCTTAACCACACATGTTTTGGTCCTAATGCACGGTTAAGAAAGGCAGAGGTCTCCCTTCTTGCATCAACACTGGCCCAATACCGGTTGCACAAGTATCGGTTTCCAATACAAATGGTTTACCAAAATCAGGTAACCCCAAGGTGGGTACTCTACTCACTGCCTTCTTTACCCTTTCGAAGGCTATGTTAGCTTCCTCACCCCAATTAAACCCTTCCTTTTTCAAGAGCCTGGTTAAGGGCTTACTAATAACCCCATATCCCTTGACAAATCTGCGGTAGTAGCCGGTGAGGCCCAAGAATCCTCTTAAAGCTCGGATTGACTTGGGTTTTGGGCAATTTAACATTGCCTCTATCTTGCCTTGGTCAGTGCTGACCCCATTTTTCAAGATCACATGCCTTAGGTACTCCACTTGGCTTTGATTAAAAGCACATTTGGACCTCTTGATATAGAGCTGATTGGATTTAAGGATCTCAAAAGTGGTTTTAAGGTGTTTTAGGTGAGTTTCAAAGGATGAGCTATAGATAAGTATGTCATCAAAGAAAACTAATATAAACTTCCTTAGCTAAGGCTCAAAGATTCGGTTCATTAGTGATTGAAAAGTGGTTGGGGCATTGGTGAGCCCAAATGGCATCACTAGAAACTCAAAATGCCCATGATGGGTTCTAAAGGCCGTTTTGGGAGTGTCCTCGAGTTTCATCTTAATTTGATGATAATCCTAGCGAATGTCAAATTTAGAAAATAATTTGGCTTAACTTAGTTTGTCTAAGAGATCTTCCACCAAAGGTATAGGAAACATGTCCTTGATAGTCATGGCGTTAAGTTGGCGATAATCCACACAAAAGCGCCATGAACCATCCTTTTTTCTTACCAATAAAACCAGAGAAGCGAAAGGGCTATGGCTGGGTTTAATGATTGATTGTTGCAACATTTCCCTAACCATAGTTTCTATGACAGATTTCTGAATTGGTGGGTATCTGTAAGATCTCACATTAACAGGCTCCGAGTTGAGTTTAAGATGGATGGCATGGTCAAATTCTCAGTTAGGGGGAAGGGCTTTTGGTTCTTGGAATAGATCATCAAATTTAATCAGCAATTTATCAACTAGAGCAGAGTTTTGTACCTGCCTAGCAGTGGAATTTGGGGTCTTGATGTTGAAATAGGCCTCTCCTGGCTTAGCACTACCTAGTGCCTCATATACCGACACAATTGAAAAGAATTGTGTTAGCCGCCCCCACTTGTTCTTGAACACCTTTTGGAGTCTTTTTTCAGTTATCATCTTGTAGACTCCTACTTCCCTTCCTCCAGACAGAGTCAATCTTCTTCCCCCCTTCTCAAAGGAAACTTCCATCCTACTAAAATCAAAACTAATAGGACTAACTTCTTTCATCCAATCTACGCCCAAAACGACATTACAATCAATCTTCTTCCCCCCTTCTCAAAGGAAACTTCCATCCTACTAAAATCAAAACTAATAGGACTGACTTCTTTCAAAACTAATACGCCCAAAACGACATCACAACCCCCTAGGCCCAATAGTCTCAAGTTTGCCTCGAATGGCTCTCCCTGCATCTCCTAGCAGAATCCTTGGCAAGTTGACTTGCGTATTACCCTATTTTCATTGGCAACGGTTACACTCAGTGGTTGTGTACTAGCCAACTTGTACTTGAGCTTCCCAGCCATTCCTTCATCAAGGAAGCTGTGAGTGCTTCCACTATCAATCAAGATCATTAGGCTGTAGTCCTTTACCTTCCCTTCAACCTTAATTATTTTGTTGTTAGGGACTCCCTTGAGTGCATGTATGGAAATCTCTCCGTGTCCCTCTTCACACTCTTCTTCTTCACTTCCTTCTTCAATTTTGTGTACCCCTTCCTCATCGCATTCTAACAGCAAAATTTTCCTCTTACATTGATGTCCAGGAAAATACTTGTCCCCACATCTATAGCACAGCCCAGACAGCCTCCTTTGATCTCCCAATCTACCACCATAGGATGAAAAACCTCCTCTAGCCACATTCCTAGTCGCAACACTCTCCTTGACTACCTTCTTATTGGGGTTTCTACCCCTCGGAGGAAATGACCTCGACTCCATGCTCTTCTGTTGCTAATTCTGTTTCTTCACTAGAGCTTCAACCACCATCTCTTGTAGTCGTGTGCTTTTTGAGCTTGCTCGACCGTTCTGGACCTCAACACTTTTACCATTGGTCTCAATTTATCATTCAACTCACTTAAATAACTAGACACAAAATAAGCTTCAGAAAGGTGAGGATTATGGTGGATCATAAGTGACTTAAGCTCCTCAAATTGTTTCTGATAAGATTCCACACTTTTGACTTTCTTCGGCTTATTAAACTCTTCGACAATGTCCACCATGCTTCTTTCTCCGAAGCGTTCGTTCAATTTTTCTGCAAATTCTTCCCAAGTGTGAATCCTCCCCATTCTCACACATCCTTGGTACCAAGCGTCCACCACCTCGTTAAAGTAGGCCGAAGCTAAAGTGATCCTCTATCTTTCGGGTCTATTATACCATTCAAACACCCTCTCGCATCGCCTTATTCACCATTGGGGATTAACTCCTTCAAAGGCTGGTATCTCCATTTGGGGGCATAGGGAATCGAGTTGGTTGGTGATTAATTTGGTCGACTCCTTCTTGTTTTCATGAATCTTTCTATTTCCTCCTTTGGTTCAATCTCATTTTCTCGGTGGTCATTTCCTTGGTTCATTACATTCTCTCCTAGAATGCGTTTAGTTCTACCCCTAGGAGGAAAGTCAAGTGAGAGCCTTACCGCATGCTGCCGGGTAAACATCAACATAAATTGTTGCATTTGAGCTCCCAACTCCTTCCGCACCCTTGCAATGGAGCTATCTAGCCTGCGCTCCAATCCTTCCATGGAGCTCTCCACCTTGTGGTCCGTCTAATGCTACGATTGCTTCATGCTCCCTCGTAGCCCCTAACTCCAACTGATCGACCCGATTGTGAAAATCAACCAGAGATGAGTTGACTTGCTGCCACTGCGTCTCTAATCTCTTCATCCTAGTTCTGTCCGCCATTGGTTCAATGCTTTCGGCCGAGAATCAGAGCTCTGATACCAAGTTGTCACGACCCAAGCCTAGCAATGGCTTGCTTTCCAATCTAGAAAAGATTGGGATAGGTGCTACTCAGATTAGAGCAGACGCAAAAAGGATATTGAGAAGAAAGAGGGAGAGAGAAGATCGATAGAGAGAAGTGGAATTCAATGATTTCTCATTTCATACTCTCTATAGCCATGTAATGGACTACATATAGGCTGCCCAAGGGCAGATTCCCCAGCCCGGCCGTTGCAACGAACAACCAGCTGTCCACATGCATAGGAATATTCTAATTGTCCAGTCAACTAATAAGGAAATACTGAAATAAAAAATTACAGCAATAGTGATAATGCAAAAGGAATTAAAATGGCAGTGAAATATAGTCTTAGAGCTGGAGAGGGGTGACAATGCCTTGCAATCAACCTGGTGCCATACTCAAAATCTTATACCATTCATAAAAATAACAAAAATTGGGGGGAAAATTAAAACATAGCAGGAGAAAATTTAAATTTTTTTCTATTTATCTCTTGGAACTTGTCTTTTGAACTGGGCTTACCTAGTAAAATTCTTAATTCGTTCATGGAATATGTTCCTCTGTACCCCGAAATGCTTCTGAAATTAATTATTACCACGTAGAAAACACACATACTAACAGACCTATAAAACACAGACGCCCACAAAATCAGTTCAATCCAGCGGATTTAAGAGGCCGTCAATAGCAGACTAATTACTAATAATCACCTCAGCTATAATTGAACACAACACACGCCCTATCCCCAGCTATACAAGTCGCAATTTTAACTAAACAAATTATGTACACAACTCCATCAACTTACCTTCACACAGTTGATAAACAACAGAAAGAAAGTGTAGCTTACCTCTTGGCGGACAGTAAGATCAATTACCAAGACCCAAATCTTTGGAGAAAATTTGTCGGAAGATGAGAGAGGAACCGAAGAATTTAAGTGTATCTTAGATACTGCTTTTCTGCTTGGCCAAAGGTCGTTTCTAGCCGCTTTCCTGAGGAAAACACAGATTTTGGGTGGCGAATTAGGGTTTTCCAGTTCAAGGCTCGCAAGTGAAGAAAGATAGATAGATTCGCATTGCGTATCGACCCATGTAAAACTTTGTGAGGCTGATCCCCAAACCCACACCTTTTTCCATTTCGGAAATTGGGAACGGGTGCGGGCTAACATGGCTAAAATTATTAAGTTATAAAATAATTAAAACTCTTTATATAGATCTGATTATTTTTTTTGTTTTCTTTGTATTTATATTATTTTCTCTTTTCTATTGGGTTATTTTCTTGCTTTTGACTAGTTTTAAAGCATTACAAATGATATGATCATGGGTAGAGAAGATTTGCAAACTTGAATTCATACAGGTTGCCCCACCACTGGGATTAAGATTTGGTGGTGGTGTTGCTGTCGGCAAGTTTTGCCTTCTACTTTTGAGAAAATTATGCCCTTATATGTTGAGCTTTTAGAACGTATATAGTCTCTGGTTTTAATTGATGAACTAATAGCTTTATGTATCAAACCGGGGCATTTTTATTCCTCAATCACTTTATTTTATTCCTTCCCCCCCCCCCCCGCGCGGTTATAGTTTTAGTTCTATAATATTTTATTTTCCAAGTTGAGGTCTAATTGCATATCTGCAAAAACAGGTTTATTGCTTTTTGTTGAAGATAGAAGGATATCCAAGTTGCAAATTTTGTTCCCTGAGGACCACAGATTGGATTAGATGGCGGACTGGGGTAATATTTTCTGGCTTTAAATTTGCATTATATCTGCCTCTTTAACTTTTGTTTCTATTTAATTTTATAACTTTGCTGTAAAAACCGAGACTATAATCACTCAAGAATCACTCAAAAAACTCACCGATTCAATAACAACAATGAATACTAGAAGTAGAACATAAAACAGAATATAAAAAGGAGAAATCAAATCAGATTGCAGCACACACAATTTACCCTGGTTCATGCCATTTACATGGCACTACATCCAGCAATCCAAGAAGCAAACAATCCACTAGAAACAAGTCTGAAATCAGTACAAGAATTCCCCTCTTCCCTCTTCCTTTATTCTCGGATACAATACTCAACCAAAGCTAACAAGAACTTGAAACAACCAGCTCTCTCTCACACCTCTCACTGTATCCGAACCCAAGGAATAAAGAATATGACTGACTGATGATGAAAACTGGCCTCCACACCCTTCTATATATAGACTAAGGGAGGCGGAAATATCTAAGGGAGATAACTAACTTTACATAAAGTCTAAACCATTGTTGTTAGAATCTTACGATTCACGATTCGAATCGTACGATTCGACTCGATTCACATAGAAATCGAGTCGAATCTATAGGGTGAATCTAAAATCCCTTCGAATCATACGATTTACGATTCGAATCGTACGATTCACGATTCGAATCATACGATTCGACTCGATTCGTATAGAAATCGAGTCGAATTTATAGGGTGAATCGAAAATCCCCTAGAATCAACTATGAATCAGACGAATCGACCGTGAATCGCATGAATAGGACGATTCGTCTGAGTCATCCAATTCACGTGACTTCGTCTGCATGTGCGCTTTAATCAAATATTCGTTCAATTTGGCTATCTTTGAAAACAAAAAAGATGATGAAAATGATGATGCTCTTGAACTTGAAAATGAAGATGATTGATAACTAGTGAAGATTAAGGACAATGGAGTTTATTAATAACCTTATAGTTGTAGGTTTTTTTTTTTTTCTAGCTTGTTATTTTGAAAGGGATTTGGTTTGGTTTGGTGCAATTTGAATTTAAAGGCAACATGAATATACTTTTGTCTTTTGGTATAATTTTAAAATTAGCAAATATATTTAGAAGTTTATTTATCTATTTATATTTAAAAGAATTGATCATGGTAGACATTTTATTTATTTTATATGGATATATATTATTTATAGTTGAAATTGAGAATGTGTATCGAATCTTACGATTCGATTCGATTCTTGATTCACGATTCATAAAATAAGCATTTCGATTCTCGATTCGAATCTCGATTTAACAACTATGGTCTAAACTACCCTTACTAAAACAATTAGATACATTTATGTCCTATTATCTAACCGCTGCCACATCATTTTTAATTCTTTCTGATTTCTTCAATAAATCCAGCTTTACTTTAGGCAAAACAGTAACAAATCTCCACCATTTTGCTTTAAGTAATCCTGGAATTTCAGCCTTCTAGCCCTGCTTACTTCTTGAATATCCTGAAAACACATCAATCAAAACACATCAAACTGTAACAACATTAAGCAATGAAGTAATTTAGACAATGGGACTGCCTTAGTGAAAATGTCTGCAGCATTTTCACTTTCAGCAACTTTTATAAGCTCTACCTCCTTCTTCTCAAGGACTTCTCTTATAAAATGATATCTAATATCAATATGTTTTGTTCTTTCATGATGACTCTGATTTTTGGCCAAATGAATGGCACTTTGACTATCACACTTTAAAATAATCCTCACATTATATCCTAGGAGTTCACTAATCAAGCCTTTCAGCCACAAAGACTCTTTAACAACCTCTGTTACAGCTATATATTCTGATTCGGTTGTTGATAGAGCTACAACTGATTGAAGGTTAGATTTCCAACTAATTGTAGACTTCTACAATTTAAATACATAGCCGGTTGTAGATCTTCTCCTATCTAAATCTGAAGCATAATCAACATCAGAATATCCTATAATGTCTGGAATTTTAAAATTATCAGCTCCACCATAAATCAGAACTTTATCTATTGATCCTTTTAGATATCTAAACACCCATTTAACTGCTGTCCAGTGTTCTTTTCCTGGGTTGGCCATAAATCTACTTATTACACTCATGGCATGAGCTAAATCAGGCCTAGAACACACCATTGCATACATAATGCTGCCAACAGCATTAGAGTAGGGAATTCTCTTCATTTCTGATACATCCTTTTCATTTGTTGGGGACTGATCACGAGAAAGTTTAAAATGTTGGGCAAATGGTATATTTACTACCTTTGCATCTAACATATGAAATTTTCTCATAATTTTCTGTAAGTAGATTTTCTGGGATAGTTGAAGAGTTTTGTTCTTCCTATCTCTACATATTTCCATTCCTAAAATTCTCTTTGCTTCACCGAGTTCTTTCATCTCAAAAACAGATTTGAGTTTAAGTTTTAAACTTTGGATTTCAGCTGTTGATTGGCTTGCTATGAGCATGTCATCAACATAAAGCAAGAGATAGATGGCTATTTTAGTGGAAATATGTTTAAGATATACACAACAATCAAAAGAACTTCTTGTAAACCCTTGGCTTATCATAAAAGAATCGAATTTCTTGTACCACTGCCTAGGGGACTGCTTTAGTCCATATAAGGACTTCTTTAATAAGCAGACCTTGTCTTCTTTTGCCCTAACTTCAAACCCTTTAGGCTGATCCATTAGAATTTCTTCTTCTAATTCACCATGAAGGAATGCTGTGGTGACATCCAACTGCTCTAGATATAGGTCAAGATGGGCTGTTATTGCAAGCAGAATTCTTATGGAAGTGTGTCTGACAACTGGTGAAAACACTTCATTAAAGTCAATTCCTGCTACTTGGGTAAAGCCTCTAGCTACTAACCTAGCTTTATACCTAGGTTTAAGACTATTTTCAGCTCCTTCTTTTACCTTAAACAGCCACCTGCAGCCTACAATTCTTTTTCCCAAAGGTCTATCCACTAACACCCATGTTTGATTCTTTCTTAAGGATTCCATCTCAGCTTCCATGGCTTCGTGCCATTTCTGAGCTTCCTTAGAACTTACAGCTTCTTCATAGGTTTGTGGTTCTTCTCCAGCAATCTCTTCTGCACTTAGAAGTGCATATGCTACCAGATCTGAGTATCCATATCTCCCTGGTGGCCTACTTATTCTCCTTTGTCTATCCTTACCTACATTGTATCTATCTCCAATGGGCTCTCCTATTGTACTAGAGGAACCAGCACTGTCCATGTGCTGTTCTTCATCATAGCTTGATGAATCCCTAACTTCTATAGATCTATCAAGACTGTTTTGGCTTGAGGATTCTTCACCAGCACTTTGCTGATCCTGGAAGGGTTCTAGGGAGGCATTTTGAGTAGCAATATCATTCTGTTGTTGCTGTTCAAAATTTACAGCTTTATCTTTTCCTTCCTTATCCTCATTTTCACTTCTTAGATCAATAAATGAATTTTCTTTAAAGGTTACATCTCTACTTATCATGGTTCTAGGCATATCTTTTTCTAAATTCCACAACTTATACCCCTTAACTCCTGAAGGATAACCAATAAACACACACTTCTTAGCCCTAGGTTCTAATTTTCCTTGTTTTAAATGTGCATAAGCTATACACCCAAAAACCCTAAGGTGATCTAGGTTTGACTTATGATTATACCACATTTCATAAGGAGTTTTAAAATCTATGTTGAGTTTGCCTAGAGTCTTTGATGCGGTAGAAGATCAGTGATGTTAATCTCTATCGGCTGGAAGATTTAGATCAATTAGGGCTTTTAAATGTAAGTGTAATTACTTTGTATGTTTGAGGGCCTAATTGTAATTTCCCATAATAAGTTAGTTATCTTGGGAATCTTGCCATTCTCTATTTATAGAAGGGTGAGGTAGGCAGTCGAGATAGATGATAGAGAGAGCTTCTGGTTTGTCTATGTTCGAGTGAGGAGCTTCCGTTCTTGAAGGAGAGAAAGGCAGTGTAGTCTTGTGTTATCCTTTTGAGAGAATGTGTGCTTGTACTCGGAGAGATAGATGATTGTTTAGAGGCTTGTTGTACTGGTCATTGTCATCCTAATAAAGGCTGTTCTAGTGGGTGTTGATTGCTGGATGTAGGTTTGCCAAAAGGCATTCCGAACCAGGGTATATCTTGTCTCAGTTTGGCTTGTTTTCTCTTCTAATTTCTGTTTCTGTAAAGTTGCTTTGTGTTGGTAAGGAGATCTCTTTGGTTAGCTTCGGTTAAATCAGTCCTAATCTTCAACAAACTGGTATCAGAGCCATCCTTCGTCCAAGATAAGTCTTCTTGATACTTTCTTGATATCTTTCTTGTTGTTTTTTTATTAGACTCTAGTTCTAATTATGGCTGCAACAAGATACGAAATAGAAAAATTCACTGGCCAAAATGATTTCGGCCTTTGGAGAATTAAAATGAAGGCGCTTCTAGGAAACTTAGGACTGAAAGGAGCATTAGAAGAGGAGAAGAAATTACCTGAAACTAGTACCCTTGAACAGAAACAAGAATATAGTAAACAAAGGGAAGAAATAGATGAGAAGGCATATAACACTTTAATTCTTAGTCTTGGTGATAAGGTTCTTCGAGAGGTCTCAAAGATGACCACTGCCCTATCCTTATGGAATAGGTTAGAAACCTTGTACTTGACCAAAAATCTTTCCGCCCGGCTGTTCTTAAAAACTAGGTTTTTCTCATTTAAGATGGGAGAAGGGCAAAAACTGCAAGAACATATAGATGACTTCACAAAGTTATGTTTAGATCTTGGAAATATTGATATAAAACACGATGATGAGGATAAGGCTCTTGTCTTATTGCACTCTTTACCAAGATCTCATGAGATTTTTGTTGATATATTAAAACACGGTAGAGAAAACCTATCTCTAGATGATGTTATTGGAGCTTTAAACTCCAAGGAACTCCAACAAAAGTTGGAAGTCAAGAACTCTATAGGAGATGCCCTTACAGCTAGGTCAAGAACAGAAAAAAAGGGATCAAAAGACCAAAGGAAGGTCTAGATCAAAGTCTAAAAATGGTAAGAAAACAATAAGGTGTTTCTTATGTCATGAAGAAGGTCATATTAAGAGAAATTGCCCAAAGAAAAAGAAGGAATTTCAAAATAAAGGGAATTCTGAAATATCATCCTCAATCTGTGAATTCGATTATGATAGTGCTGATGTTCTAGTTGTGTCAAAAACTGAGGACAAACAGGCTTGGGTATTAGATTCCGGTTGTTCCTTCCATATGACTCCTCATAAGGATTAGTTCCTAAGCTTTAGGGACATAGATGGGGGAAAAGTCCTTTTAGGAAATAACCAGGAAAGTAAAATCAAGGGGATTGGGGATGTTAAAATCAAAATGCATGATGGAATAATCAGGACATTGGCTGCTGTAAGATATGTACCAGATTTGAAGAGAAATCTGATATCCCTTGGGGAATTAGACAAAAACGGATACTCCTATAGAGGAGCTGGTGGAGTCCTCAAGATAGTGAAAGGATCTCTCATATGCATGAAGGCTATCCTTCAAAATGGCATATATATGTTGCAGGCCTCCACTGTAGGGGGAGAGGCAGCATTAGGAGAAAGAAAATCCGATGGGCAGTCTAGACTGTGGCACTATAGGATGGCTCACATTAGTGAGCAAGGGCTTAAAGAATTGGCTAAGCAAGGGATTTTAAGTACTGAGAAATTTACAGCTTTAGACAAATGTGAAACATGCATTTTTGGAAAATCAGTGTCACGACCCAAATAGTAATTAGAGGGCATTATAGTAATAGTATTATAATATTAGGAGATTTTCACATTCCAAAGGGTAGCTATGTAATTGTGCCCTTAAATTCTGTTAGGATATTTTCTTTGTGTATCTTTTCCTTCATTGTCTTGTAGTAGGCTGTTAGAGGCTTGTTTGGTAGCTAAAGTGAGGATATATATATATTACCTCAAGTATGTAGAGAGGATTATGGAATGAATGAAATCTGATTTTTATCTCTTAAATCTCCTCCCCTCTCCCGTCTCTCTCTCTCGTTCTTCTGTTTCTTCCCCCTTCTTCTTCTAATCTCCCCCTTCATTTCTTCTCAGTTCTTCCCCAATTCCTCTTCTATCCTATCACGAACCCTAGGTTCGTGACAAATTGGTATCAGAGCAGTTCATCCTTGGCGGTGGTGATTATCGGCTGTTCCGACGGTGATTATCGGTGAGCCCAACGACTGCAACAAAATCGATTACCAGTAAGCGCAATCAAATCTGGTAATGGCTGATCCATAGTGATTGGCTGCAATGAATTTCGAGATTGGAGAGAAATGGTAGACCACCGATCCACAGCGGGTGGTGAGAGCAGAGTCAATCCAACGGAGATGATTCACAGGAGTTGCAACGAGACACCATCGGACTCTCGAGATGTTGTAACTCCAACGTGGTGAGTTCCGAAATCAACAACGAGGCTTCGATTTCTGCAGCTTGTGCAAATTTCGGCTATCCTAGTGGCTGGATCCAAGTCGCTACACGGGATAAAGGCAAGCCAACCCAAGCGATCTTGGCCGTTGTATCTTAGCAACGGCCCTCAGCCTTCTTCCACAGTGATCGATCCTCAATTCCAGAGAATCCCGTTAGTTGCAACCCAGGTGAGTCCAGTGTAAAACTCCGACCGTAGTAGATGTTCTGAAGGGGCGTGAGTCCCTCGGAGGGTGAAACAGTCCAGCGATATAAGCCGCAATTGTCGTGGACTTAGGCGACTCAGGCAGGAGAGTTTAAAGGAAGTACGCGATTGAGGCAGCGGGGCTTGAGGCGACTCCATTGGTCCAGTGGTCGGTGATTGGGTAGCGGCTACACCGGCGATCTTGAATTCACCTTGAGCGAGAGGAGAAAGCGTGCAGGTGAACAAGGCAATCGATCAATCTTGGCTGGCGTGATTCCGAAGGTGAAACAGGACCTGTGATTTCAATTGGGCTTCCAGATCTGGTCGTTGCATGCACAGTCAGATTGGAAAATGAATTACACAGTGAATGCGGATCAGTAGGGTGATTTAGGTAACCTTTGGTGCGAACGTGGAAGTGCAGAGGGAGATTGGCTCTCGATAGTGCATTTTAGTAAGTCTTGCTTGGAATTGACGTGTGAAGGAAGGTTTCCGACGCTCCTTGACGGCTCATTTCTGGTCGTTCATAGGCTGCTATTGTCCGACGGCTCTCAGTTCGAATTTTGAAAGGCAAGGCCGATTTGGTGAATTCCGTGGGTGTGTCCGAGTCAATCATCACAGTCGGTGGATTCAGTCAGCCAATTAATAAGTGGGAAGCAGTATAATAGATGACTGCAGCGAGGGACTCTAAATTTCGGCTTGAAATCTGATAAACTTGTTCGAATTGGAAAGGTGGAGAAGAGTGAGTGCTCCTAGGCTATGGAATTGCAATTGAGGTGAGACTAGGAACTGCTACAACTTGCAAAACAAAAACATGTATATAACTCCCATTCCTTGGCCGTCGAAGTATGTTGTTGCTGAAAAATTGGCCATGGGTAGCAGTGCATATCTGAGACCATTGGAGTCTCAGTTGCAGCAAGAGAATCCTTCATTTTCAGTAGGAATGAAGCATCAATGGCAGCCAAAGAAGGTTGTATTTTCAATGGGGTGTCCTACTCATGAAGCTAGGAGAGGCTGTGAGCAAAGGGAAACAAAGGCAGCTAAGGGGAGCAGTGCATACATGAAGCAGATGAGGTTACAATTGCAGCAGAAAAATGCTGTGCTTTCAGTTGGAATCAGACAGCATGATGAGTTTGAACAGAAACCTGAAACTTGGGAAGAGAAGTGGGAGAAGGAGATTAGCCAATGGGGCAAGGGAGCGAGCAATGGGATACATGAAACACACGAGGAATTTGTTTGTAAGTTCCGCGAGAAGTTGTAGGAGTTTGCAATGATACTAAATAAGAAGTATTATTACAACTTCCCTGCTGAATACTTTGATGATTATAGAGGAAGTTTTAATAAGGAGGAGTTCCTTGGAATCAAGTGTTCTAATGAGAAGTCAAGGAGGCAGGAAGCTAATGAATCAGCCATGAAAGAGGAAGGGGATGTTATGAAAATTGCTGATTTCCAGCCATGTGACAGCATTTTCAGCAATAGCAACAATTATGGGGGTCTAGATCAAGGTGTGTGGTCCAAAGAAGGATTAAAGGAACATATTGGTTCCTTTAGAGAAGAAGAAATGATGGAGACAACCAACCAGAAAACAGAAATGGCTAGGGGTAACAAGGAATCGAGGGGCTTGGTGATAAATTTAGCTGCAGTGATTGAAGAGTTAGAAGAAGAAATAATACTCCAAGAAGCATCTACTGAAAGGCTGCAAGGAAAATTTGATGGTGCTCCATATCAGAAGTTTGTGGAAAATGGGACAGCATTGGATCGGACAAATCAGACTAAAGGACCAGCCATCGGTGTGGATGATGTTGCTGAAGCCTTTCCTCAGATTTTCGACTTATCGAAATCTGAGGAACAATCACATTTGGAACAAAATATGGATTTGACTTGGGTTAAAATAGGCATCGAGGAGGTGGAGACAGCACTAGCTAGAGGAAAACTAAGGGATATAGTAGAAGGAATCGAAGGGTTTGCTGAAGAAAACGAAACTATCGCTACTGTGTTGGTTTTTGCTCCTACTAGAAAATCCAAGTTGCTGTCTACCATATGGAAGGATGATTTGTTGGCTAAAATTGAAGTTGCAGCAGCTCTTAAGGCTAATGCTCACAAGCGGCCTTGGTATGAGTGTCCAAAGCAAATCTGCAATCTTCCATTGCTGCATTTCAAGGATGCTGATGATATCTTTCAATGTGCAGCTGTGGTGCACCATGGAGGTGTAGGAACAACTGCTGTTGGTATTAAACTTGAATTCTATCAGCTTGCTTCTATTGAGGTTCTAGGCCGAATTACAACAGGGATTGATCTTGGAATCCTAAGAACAAAAAAGAAGAAGCCTAGAAGAAGAAAGAGGGAAAAAGAGATTAAACACAAAATGAAGGTGGGAGTTGGATGAAGATAAAGAAGTGGTTCAATGATAATAAGTTTCTTGGGGACAAGAAACCTTTCAAGGGGAAGGGATTGTCACGACCCAAATAGTAATTAGAGGGCATTATAGTAATAGTATTATAATATTAGGAGATTTTCACATTCCAAAGGGTAGCTATGTAATTGTGCCCTTAAATTCTGTTAGGATATTTTCTTTGTGTATCTTTTCCTTCATTGTCTTGTAGTAGGCTGTTAGAGGCTTGTTTGGTAGCTAAAGTGAGGATATATATATATTACCTCAAGTATGTAGAGAGGATTATGGAATGAATGAAATCTGATTTTTATCTCTTAAATCTCCTCCCCTCTCCCGTCTCTCTCTCTCGTTCTTCTGTTTCTTCCCCCTTCTTCTTCTAATCTCCCCCTTCATTTCTTCTCAGTTCTTCCCCAATTCCTCTTCTATCCTATCACGAACCCTAGGTTCGTGACAATCAGTAAAGGCAAAATTCCCTAAAAAGGCTACTCACTCCACTAAGGCCCCCTTAGAATATATCCATTCTGATTTTTGGGGTCCTTCCCAAACCTTATCTCATGGTGGAGCAAAGTATTTTCTATCCATAATTGATGATTATTCTAGAATGGTTTGGGTTTATGTTTTAAAATCAAAGGATAAAACTTTTGAAGCTTTTAAAATCTAGAAAACCATGATAGAAAATCAGAAATGAAGCAAAATTAAAATCATTAGGACTGACAATGGTTTGAAATTTTGCAACAAGGAATTTGACCACCTATGTAAACAAGAAGGTATTCTAAGACACTTATCAGTTCCAGGAAATCCCAAACAAAATGGCTTGGCTGAGAGAATGAATAAAACTCTCTTAGAGAGAGTAAGGTGCATGATTATTCATGCTAGGCTATCCAAATCTTTTTGGGGAGAAGCCCTAGTCTCAGCAGCTTATGTCATTAACAGGTCACCATCCTCAGCCATAGGATTCAAAACTCCTTATGAAATGTGGACTGGTCACAAGCCTAATATAGATCATATTAGGGTTTTTGGGTGTATAGCTTATGCTCATTCCAAACAAGGTAAGCTGGACCCTAGAGCTATTAGGTGTTTGTTTATAGGATATCCTGAAGGAGTTAAGGGCTATAAAATGTGGAGTTTAGATCCAAATATGCCTAGGACCTTTGTTAGTAGAGATGTTACTTTCAAGGAAGAATCTAACATAAAAGACTTTGAGGGAAAGGGAGAATTAAAGGATGCTGGAAAAGAAAAAGCAGTAGATATAGATCTACCTGAAGAACCAATGGGTAGAGGCCAAAATAACTCTCAAAATCAAGAGTTAAGTTTTCAAGAAGAAAATGAAGAGTATGGAGAACTATCTCCAAACCAGCAGGATGACTATGAAGGATCCTCTACTGATCAATAAGAGGATTATGAAGAATCTTCTTGCTTAGAAAATTCCCTTGATCCAGAGAGATATAATGTGGCTAGAGACCGGCAGAGGAGGATTTCCAGACCTCCAGGTATGGCTATTCTGATTTAGTTTCCTATGCTTTATTAAGTGCAGCTACAGAAGTAGGAGAAGAACCTATTACATATGAAGCAGCTGTAAAGTCCAGAGATTCTCAGAAGTGGCAGGAAGCCATGAAATCTGAGATGGACTCTCTTAAACGAAATAAAACTTGGGTCCTTGTAGAAAAACCTTTAGGAAAACGGGTAGTTAGCTGTAAATGGATATATAAAATTAAGGAAGGAGCTGGAAAAGAAGATAAACCTAGGTATAAAGCTAGGTTAGTGGCTAGAGGTTTTACTCAAGTAGCTGGTATAGATTTTAATGAGGTATTTTCACCTGTTGTGAGACATACCTCAATAAGAATCCTTCTTGCAATTTCAGCTCATCAAAACTTAATTTTAGAACAAATGGATGTTACTACAGCCTTTCTACATGGAGACTTAGAGGAAAATATTCTTATGGAACAACCTAAGGGATTTGAAGTAAGAGGTAAGAAAGAACTAGTTTGTCTTCTTAAGAAATCTCTTTATGGTTTGAAACAATCCCCTAGGCAATGGTATAAGAAGTTTGACTCCTTTATGTTGTCCCAAGGGTTTAAAAGGAGCTCATATGATAGCTGTGTCTATTTTAAACATATGCCTAATAATGTATCCATATATCTTCTCCTATATGTAGATGATATGTTGATTGCAAGTCAATTAACTACAGAAATCATGAATTTAAAACTGAGTTTAAAATCAATTTTTGAAATGAAAGAATTAGGAGAAGCTAGAAAAATATTAGGCATGGAAATTAAAAGAAATAGACAGCATAGGTAGCTAATCTTGTCTCAACAGTCCTACCTTAGCAAGTTGGTTAAGAAATACAACATGAGTGATGCAAAGGGTGTATCAATACCTTTTGCCCAACACTTTAAATTGTCCCATGAACAGTCTCCAAAAGATGGAAAAGACATTAAGGAAATGAGTAAGATTCCTTACTCTAATGCAGTTGGGAGCTTAATGTACAGCATGGTCTGTACAAGACTGGATTTGGCCCATTCTATGAGTGTATCTAGTAGGTTTATGGCCAATCCGGGTAAAGCTCACTGGGATGCTGTAAAATGGACCTTTAAATATGTTAAAGGGACTTTAGGTATGTCTTTGGTTTATGGTGGAGGAAAAACAGAATCAAAACCTTTCGTCCTAGGGTTTACAGATGCAGATTTTGCTGCAGATATTGATAAGAGAAGGTCTTCTACAAGTTATGTATTTCAACTATTGGGATCTACCATAAGTTGGAAAACAAACCTGCAATCAGTAGTGGCTTTGTCCACAACCGAGGCAGAGTATATTGCTGTAACAGAAGCAATAAAAGAAGGTCTTTGGCTTAAAGGAATCACTAGTGAGCTTCTAGGAATAGATGTTAAGGTTAGGCTAATGTGTGATAGCCAAAGTGCCATTCATTTGGCTAAAAACCCCTCACACCATGAAAGAACCAAACACATAGATGTTGGGTATCATTTCATTAGGGAAATTCTTGAAAAAGAAGAGATAACTCTAATAAAAGTTGCAGGAGAAGAAAATGCAGTTGATATGTTTACCAAAGCTGTCCCTAAGTCTAAATTATAGCATTGTTTATCCATCCTTAATGTTGTTTGTTTTTAACATGATCAGTGTTTCATCTTCATCCAGGATAAGAACAGGTTTTTCAGGCTATCAAGTAAAGATCTCAAGGCAAATGGTGGAGAATTGTTGAGTTTGCCTAGAGTCTTTGATGCGGTAGAAGATCAGTGATGTTAATCTCTATCGGCTGGAAGATTTAGATCAATTAGGGCTTTTAAATGTAAGTGTAATTACTTTGTATGTTTGAGGGCCTAATTGTAATTTCCCATAATAAGTTAGTTATCTTGGGAATCTCGCCATTCTCTATTTATAGAAGGGCGAGGTAGGCAGTCGAGATAGATGATAGAGAGAGCTTCTGGTTTGTCTATGTTCGAGTGAGGAGCTTCCGTTCTTGAAGGAGAGAAAGGCAGTGTAGTCTTGTGTTATCCTTTTGAGAGAATGTGTGCTTGTACTCGGAGAGATAGATGATTGTTTAGAGGCTTGTTGTACTGGTCATTGTCATCCTAATAAAGGCTGTTCTAGTGGGTGTTGATTGCTGGATGTAGGTTTGCCAAAAGGCATTCCGAACCAGGGTATATCTTGTCTCTGTTTGGCTTGTTTTCTCTTCTAATTTCTGTTTTTGTAAAGTTGCTTTGTATTGGTAAGGAGATCTCTTTGGTTAGCTTCGATTAAATCAGTCCTAATCTTCAACAATCTAAAGCTGAAGAAGGGGATTTGTTTATTAAATAGGCTGCTGAAACAACAGCCTCTCCCCAAAATGCTTTTGAAAGCCTAGCATGAAATAACATACATCTTACCCTCTCAAGGAGGGTCCTATTCATGCGCTCGGCCAGGCCATTTTGCTTAGGATTTCCAGGGGCAGTGAGATGTCTTAAAATGCCATTTTCATTACATAATTGGGTGAAGTCCTTATTACAAAACTCTAAGCCATTATCAGTTCTAATGACGTTTAATTTCCCACCCTTATGATTTTCAATCATGATTTTCCAAGTTTTAAGAGCATCAAAAGTGTTATCTTTTGTTTTTAAAACAGAAACCCAAACCATTCTTGAAAAATCATCTATAATTGAAAGAAAATACCTAGCTCCACCATGAGTTGGAGTTTGACTAGGGCCCCATAAATCTGAATGGACATATTCTAAGGGACCTTTAGTGATATGCAATGCTTTCTTAGGGGATTTAGTTTTTACAGATTTTCCATAGATGCAAGTTTCACATGTATCTAAATCTGTCAGTTTTTCAGAACCTAAGATCCCTTGATTAGCTAATTCCTTAAGCCCTTGGAAACTTATATGAGCCATCCTAAAATGCCACAGTTTTGATAGTTCATAGGTCTTTTCTTCCCCTATGGCTGCATCTCCATATACTGTGGAGGCTATCATAATAAAAATCCCATTTTTAAGGACTGCCTTCATACATATAAGAGATCCTTTGGCTACTTTAAGAATATCCCCACAGCCACTATAACTGTAGCCATTCTTAGCTAATTCTCCTAGGGAAATCAGATTTCTTTTAAGTTCTGGGACATATCTAACAGCTTCCAAAATTCTGATAGATCCATCAAACATTTTTAGCTTAATATCCCCAATCCCCTTTATTCCACATTCTTGATCATTACCAAGAAGAACCTTCCCCCCACTCATGTCTCTATAATTCAGAAACCATTCTATGTGAGGTGACATATGGAAGGAGCATCCGGAATCTAAAACCCATACCACTTCATCCGAATGTTTTGAAACTACAAGGACATCCGAACTGTCATAGCCTAATTCACAAGTTGAGTTAGAAAACTCAGATTTACCTTTATCAGAAAATTCTTGCTTCCTTTTAGGACAATTTTTCTTTATATGTCCTTCCTCATGACAATGAAAACATTTAAATGTTTTCTTGCCATTTCTGGATTTTGATCTTGATTTTCCTTTAGCCTTAGAGTCTTTCTTTTCAGATCTATACCTAGATGACATGGCATTAGCAACTATTTTTTTGGATTCTACTTTCTGTTGTAAATCTTTAGAGTTAAGGGCACCTATAACATCTTCTAAAGATATGGTATCTCTTCCATGTTTTAGAATGTCTACAAAATGCTCATATGACTTAGGCAGTGAATGCAACAAAATTAGGGCTTTATCTTCTTCTTCATATGATATACTTAAGTTTTCCAAATCAAGACACAATTTGTTAAATTCATCAATATGATTTTGAAGTTTCTGCCCTTCTTGCATTTTGAAAGTAAAAAAAATTGCTTTCAGATACAGCCTACTTGAAAGGGATTTAGTCATATATAGACTCTCTAACTTGGCCCACAAATCCTTGGCAGTTTCCATTTTAGATACTTCTCTTAGGACTTTATCTCCTAAACTCAAGATTAGGGTGTTGAAAGCTCTTTCACTGATTTCTTGCCTACGATTATTGGCTTCTTATCTTTGTTCGACAGTAACAGTTTCTGGAAAAGGCTTTTGGGGTACTAAAGCTTCCTTTAACCCTAAGTTTCCCATCAAAGCTTTCATCTTAATCCTCCAAAGTCCAAAATCATTTGTGCCATCAAATTTTTCAATATCATACCGGGCGGCTGGGGTTGCGGAAGCCATGGAAGACAACTCTACTATAGGTTTCTAAAGATTTTACAGGTTTCTTGATGTTTCTTGATTGAAAAACCTAAAGCTCTGATACCAAATTGTAAAAACCGAGACTATAATCACTCAAGAATCACTCAAGAAACTCACGGATTCAATAACAACAATGAATACTAGAAATAGAACATAAAAACAGAATATAAAAGGGAGAAATCAAACCAGATTGCAGCACACACAATTTACCCTGGTTCATGCCATTTACATGGCACTACATCCAGCAATCCAAGAAGCAAACAATCCACTAGAAACAAGTCTGAAATCAGTACAAGAATTCCCCTCTTCCTTTACTCTCGGATATAATACTCAACCGAAGCTAACAAGAACTTGAAACAACCAGCTCTCTCTCACGCCTCTCACTGTATCCAAACCCAAGGAATAAAGAATATGACTGACTGATGATGAAAACTGGCCTCCACACCCTTCTATATATAGACTAAGGGAGGCGGAAATATCTAAGGGAGATAACTAACTTTACATAAAGTCTAAACTACCCTTACTAAAACAATTAGATACATTTATGTCCTATTATCTAACTGCTGCCACATCATCTTTAATTCTTTCTGATTTCTTCAATAAATCCAGCTTTACTTTAGGCAAAACAGTAACATTTGCTATCCAAATTCAGGTGTTTTGGTTTGTAAGAACTCCAATTCCAATGTACTTGAGTTTATTTGCTTTATATAATTGGATGGGTGTTTACAAAACTAGGAATTCAACCATGTTTGTTGATGAAGCTTGGTACTTCATGTATGTCCAAAGTGTTGATTACAGAAATTTCTGCGCTTAGTTTAGCCATGTCTCAAGAGTTGTCCAAAAGTTTTCCATATATATTTTGATTCAATGAGGACTATTTGAGTTTATAGTAGAAAACTGAAAAAGAATGGTTTATATTTATTAAAATGTTTTCATAAGAATTACATGAAAAAACTATAGGTGCATGGTTCATCCAAAGTTTGCATAAAAGAAGAAAGTTAAAACTGAGCATACTCTTTATGTCACAGAGGGACACTGGAATTTTTTCCTTTGATCAATGATAGGAATGTTTTGACACATTCAAAAGTTCTACCATTCCTATCATGTCACATGCTCCGTATCATGGAAAGAAGAATATAAATCCATGCTTTGCTAGCATTCAGTCTCAAGAAAATGTGGGCCCTAGACCACGCAAGATTCAAATCAAGTACTGACAGAGTCACCAATCCCTTTGGACATAAGTGCCAATCAATCAATCTATGCCCTTTTCTTCTTGAAAGGAACTAAAAATGGGGTCCAAACAAAGAAGATGCTCATGGTGAGCCTTATTCTTGTCAACATTGCCCTTGGGGAACAATGCATGGAATACTGCAATTCTTGATGGGTTCTAAGCTTACGTGCCCATCCTTGTTCCAATAGTAGGTTGGGGTAATCATGCGGCAACTAGCAAGTGAGAAGAACACTTGAGAAAGTGATGCTGTCATGAAGGTTATATTTTTAAAAAAAATATGAAAGAGAGAAACACCCCCATGGGGATAGCCTTCTCCCTATTACTTGAGCAAGATCACTGAATGAATACAACTAAGTGAATTGAACAAAACTAAAGAACTCTCCCAAAATTTTCATAATACTTTTCATTGAATTATGTGGACTAGAAACATTTTTCCAATGGATCTTGTCCTATTTGCAACCTTACTTACCAGCCAAGATGCTCTTTTTTGAAAGACCCTTCCCCCTGCAAATGAAGCTTTATAGCCATTTGTTTTAAAGGCTTCATGAAAATTCCAAAGCAAAAGCTTCCTTCCATGAGTATTATTTATGGGTCTACATGATAAGGGGTCATCTTCCTATACAGATTACTCACCATAAGTTGAATGGGAGTAACTTTAGGGAATTGTTTCAGCCAGTTATGTTGGTTATCAAGGGAAAGGCAAGGCTGGTTACGTAATAGGCTCTACTCCTCCACCGAGCACAACAACAACATGGTACCTGAGAAGCCGAGAATTCCACCATAATAGCTTGACTGATCAATTTGATGGAGCCTAGAGGAAGAACTTACCTATTCTATAAAATCGCAAAGGAGATATGGGATTCGGTCCAAGACATGTACTCAGATTTGGAGAACTCATCTCAATGCTTTGAGATCAAATTTGCCATTAGGACCACACGACAAGGTAATCTAAATGTTATGGATTACTTTAATGTTTTGGTTAAACTTTGGTATGAAATGGATCTGTTTTGCACCATTAATTGGGAATGTTCTGCGGATAGTACAAAATATAGTAAGATGATTGAGAAGGATCTGGTGTTTGATTTCCTACATGGCCTTAACCATGATTTAGATGAAGTAAGAGGCAAAATCTTGGGTACAAAACCTTTGCCTTCACTTCGAGAAGTTTTTGTTGAGGTTCGGAAGGAGGAAAGTCGAAGAAAGGTAATGCTAAATCAGCAAGGTGAGTCCCCCTTAACTCATCAAAATTCTGCTTTAACAAGTCTTAAACAAGAAGAGAGTCAACCAAGGAATCTAGGATGGGAGAAGTAGTGGTGTGACCACTATAAAAGGCCATGTCATACCAAAGAAACATGTTAGAAAATTCATGGGAAACCAGCTAACTGGAAGCCAAGAGGAAAAAAAAAGAGAGTGTAAGGACTGCCTACATAGTTGATGCACCAAAGGAAGCAGGAAGCAGTACTAGCCTTAACCTATCAGAGGAGCAGATTCAGACCTTATATAAGCTGCTGAATCAAGGTATATCCTCTCCAAGTCCTATGGCAGCTAATGCTTTACAAGGTAATCTCCATTACTCTCTAAGTTCCAACAAACTCTCTAAGAATACATGGATAGTAGATACGAGTGCTTTTGACCATATGGCATGTTCAACCTGTTCAATGACAAAATACACCCCTTGTGACAACTCTATAAACATTTCAATGGTTGATGGTACCACTTCTCCAGCCAAAGGACATGGAACAATTTGTATTTCTGGTTTAAAACTTAAAATCAGTTTTACATGTTCTTGGTTTAAGATGCAATTTACTGTTAGTCCATAAGATTACTCAAGATATGAATTGTTGTGTGACCTTCTTTCCTTCATATTGCTTATTTCAGGACCAAGTATTGGGAAGGATGATTGGCAATGCTAAAGCTAAGGATGGGCTTTATTATTTGACAGACGATAGGATTTTTTCTTCTACAAATAAGGCTGTTTTGACAGCCACAACCAATGCCAAAATTTTGTTGTGGCATAATCGTTTAGGTCACCCAAATTTTCCTTATCTTAAATTCTTGTATCCGCATTTTTTCATCAATAAAAATCAAACTTTCTCATGTGAACAGTGTACCATTGCCAAACAGTCTTGTTCTTCTCATCCAATTCAATCCTATAAGCCATCTAAACCATTCCATCTAGTTCATAGTGATATTTGGGGACCATCCAAAACCCCTAATATTTCTGGTTCTAAGTGGTTTATAACCTTTATTGATGATCATTTTAGGGCATGTTGGGTGTACCTTATGAGGGAAAAATTTGAAACTTGCAACATTTTTAAGAAATTTCACAAACTCATCTTAAATATGTTTCAAACTTCCATTCAAATTCTTCATACTAATAATGGTCGAGAATATTTCTCTCATGAGCTTACCAATTATCTATCTGAACATGGCATTTTACATCAAAACTCTTGTCCATACACACCACAGTAAAATGGTGTGGCGGAAGGAAAAAACCGTCATCTTCTAGAAATGGCTCGCGCTATGATGTTCACCACCCATGTCTCACATTTCTATTAGGGGGAAGCAGTCCTTACAGTTGCTTATTTGATCAATAAACTTCCCTCAAAGACCCTAAAATTTCAAACCCCTCGTTTTGTCCTTTGTTCTCTCTACCCAATTGTTAGCCACTTACATTCTTTTCCTCCAAAAATTTTCGGTTGCACTGTGTATGTTCATAATAATCAGCTTAACCGTACAAAGTTGGACCCATCTTTATTGGGTATTCTCCCTCCCAAAAAGGTTACAAATGCTATAACCTTCTCAAAAGACAAGTCTTGGTCTCCACAGATGTCACATTCTTTGAAGACCAATCATTTTACCCCCGCCAGTTTCAGTTGTTGCATCTCCATCCCTCCCGGATCCTACTCCTATTTCCTTTCCTTCCCTTGATGCTCTTTTGCCCTTATGCTCTCAAGGGGGAGAATTTCTGGCCTCTCCACCTGTTAGGCCTTCAAGTTCTGATAGCATAAGGGCAGATCCTTAAAGCTCTTCTCCTATTTCTCCTAATCCATCTTCTCAGCCAGAAACTACAACTGAACCTCATGTTCCAACTCCATATTCAACTGCTAAATATCCTCTGCAAGTGTATTCTAGACGTTCAAAGGCCCATCCTGAGGGGCAACAAAACCAATCATCACTTTCAGATGCTGGTCTATTAGAAAACAACATTGAGAATGAGTCTACCAGCAGTGATAATTTGGATTGAGCTATGTCTATTGCTCTAAGGAAAGGGGTAAGATCTTGTGTCAAGTATCCTATGTCTAATCACTTGACTTATGCTAAGTTATCCCTTTAGTACAAGGGATTTGTTGCAAGTATTAACATCATTGTTGTTCCAAGGAATATTCAAGAGGCTATGAGTGATCCTAAGTGGAAAGTTGCAGCTATGGAGGAGATGAGTACCTTGGTGAAAAATAACACATGAGAGATTGTTAAACTACCTTCAAACAAAAGGGTGGTTGGTTGTAGATGGGTTTTCACAGTAAAACATAATGCGGATGGAAGTGTTGAAAGATACAAGGCAAAATTGGTTGCACAAGGGTTTACTCAAATATATGGGATTGACTATGAGGAGACTTTTGCTCATGTGGCCAAACTCAACTCAATTCGGGTATTAATTTCTCTTGCTATTAATCTTGATTGGCCTCTATTTCAATTTGATATTAAAAATGTTTTTTCGAATGGTGACTTGGATGAGGAGATATATATGAGAATACATCCAGGATTTGAATAGAAAATTGGCAGTGGAAATGTGTGCAAATTAAAGAAATTCCTATATGGATTAAAGCAATCTCCAAGGGCTTGATTTAAGAAATTTAATGACTCTCAATCGTTTGGGATATAAGCAAGGGTAAGCTGACCATACCTTGCTCTTACCCTTGCTTATAAAGTCTACAGTAGAAGGTAAAAAGGCCATATTAATTGTTTTATGTTGATGACATTATTATGATAGGTGATGACTTACAGGAAATTGAAAATTTGAAGAAGCAATTAAAAACTGAATTTGAAGTGAAAGACATAGGAGTCATGAGATACTTCCTGGGAATGGAGGTTGCTTGGAGTAAAGAAGGGCTATTCATCTCTCAAAGGAAATACACACTTGATTTGTTAAAGGAAATTGGGATGTTAGCATGTAGACCAGCTGGTACTCCTCTAGAAAAGGGTTGGAATGTTGAAGAAAAAGAACACTCCTGTTGAAAAAGAAGGGTACCAGAGGTTGGTTGGTAGACTAATTTATTTGTCACTTACAAGGCTAGGCATAACCTATGCAGTAAGTGTCATAAGTCAATAGATGCATTCTCCTACTCAAAAACATATGAATGTAGTGTTTCATGCTCTAAGATACCTCAAGGGAATGGCTGGGAAAGGGCTGGTGTTCCGGAAAACTAATGAAAGAAGAATTGAATGATTTGTGGATGCTGATTGGGCTGGTTCATGTGAGGATAACATGTCAACTTCAGGTTATTGCACCAAGTTATGGGGTAATGTGGTTACTTGGAGGAGCAAAAAGCAATCTGTAGTGGCTCGAAGCAGTGCCAAGGCTGAATTTTATGCTATTGCTCAAGGGATATGCGGAGTTATTTGGCTAGAAAGGATGATGGAAGACTTGGGGATATCCTTATCTCAACCAACAAAAGTTTATAGTGATAGCAAATCTGCTATCAATATTGTGAAGAATCCGGTTCAGCATGACAGAATGAAACATGTAAGAATTGACAGGAGTTTTATAAAGAGGGAAATTGAAGGAGGAATCAGCTTATCCTACATTCCAACTATTAATCAAGTGGTTGATATTTTCACAAAAATTGTTGCAAGGGCAGAGTTTGAGTTACTAATTGGCAAGGTGGGAATGACTTGTATCTATTCCTTAGCTTGAGGGGGAATGTTGGGAGCTGATGGGAGGCCGAGCTGTTGAGTTGATGAGGCCGAGCTGCCGAGCTAATGGTTGGGCGAGTTGCCAAGCTACTAAGATCGTTATCGACTGATTTATCCTCTGTGATTTATCTTGATTTATATTGTTATTATATCTTATCTTTCCTTTTTATTATATTTGTTTGTATTTAAGGTTGTTGTAATCTAGTCCTACAAAGTAGGAATTTAATCTCTAAAATTTAGGAGAATTCTTAGGATCCACTGTGTATATATTTGTGGCATTCTCAAGGGAATAATTGACTGAGTATTATTCTTCCAAAAGAAGATTTCTTCAAAAGGCACTAAAGACAGTCTGGATGTAGGTTTACTGAAAGGGAAACTGAACCATGTTAAATCTCGAGTTTTTGTGTGTGTGTGTTCTTCTAATTTTGTGTTTTCATATTTTGTTCTCTTATCTCTTTCCTGAGTGGGTAATTTCGACAATCTTGAGGGTATAGAGTGTTTGATGAAGTAAGGCAGAAGATTGGGACAACAACTTGGTATCAGAGTTGGGTTGTCTCAGCTAATCAAGAAACTCAAGAGGATGAATCAAGTCCCAATAGAAAGGAATGGCATCAACCTCATCAAGGTACGATGTAGAGAAATTTGATGGTAATAATGACTTCTCTCTCTAGAAAATTCAGATGGAAGCCTTCCTTGGCAATCTTAGCCTTGAGGAGGCGCTGAAAGAAGAGGAGGACATGTCAAAATCTCTCATTGTAGAACATAAGCATGAGATCACCAAGAGGGATTTCAATACTTTAATATTGAGCCATGGTGACAAGGTTCTCTGGGAAGTATCCAAGATGAAGACAACAGAAGAAATATGGAAGAAATTAGATAGCCTATACTTGAAGAAGACTCTGTCCAGCCATCTCTTCCTTATAGCCAGGTTCTTTACGTTTAAAATGCAAGATCATCATAAACTTCAAGATCACATAGATGAATTTAATAAACTACATCTAGATCTTGAGAATGTAAATGTAAAATATGATGATGAGGATAAGGACCTAGTTTTACTTCATTCATTGCTTAGGTCTTATGAGACTTTTGTAGATATTCTATAACATGGCAGGGATAAGCTGTCCTTAGATGACGTTATTGGTGCCCTCAACTCAAAAGAATTGAGGTTTAAATTGGATGGTAGATCCTCATCTGGAGATGCCTTGACTGTACGATCTAGAAGCCTTAAAAGAGACTCCAAAGGTAAGGGAAAATCTAGGACATGAAAGAATCCTATAAGATGCTATCTTTGTCAATCTTTGTCATCAAGAAGGCCACATAAAGAGAAACTACCCCAAGAAAAAGAAGGATAGTATTGAAAAGGAAAAGGCGTGTAAATGTATGTGAACTAGGGTATGACAGTGCTGCTGCACTGGTAGTTTCCGAAAGAGTAGACAGTAATGAATGGGTCATGGATTCTGGCTGCTCATTTCATATGACACCTAAGAAACATTGGCTGCAAAATTATCAAGTAATAAATGGGGGAAATGTTTTACTAGGCAATGATCATGAGTGTAAAGTACTAGGATTGGGGGATGTAAGGTTAAGATTGGATGATGGATCCTATAGAACTCTTTCTGAAGTTAGGTATGTTCCGGAACTCAAGAGAAATTTGATTTCTCTTGTTGAGTTGGATAGGAGTGGCATAAAATTTAAGGGTGAGGGTGGAACCTTAAAAATATCTGAAGTATCTTAGTTTGCATGAAGGTTGTGTTGCAGAATGGTATATACCTTCTGCAAGCACCCACCTTAAGTGGTGAAGCTATAGTAGTTAGCAGCAGTATCCAAAATCAGGCAAGGTTGTGACATTTAAGAATGTCATATATAAGTGAGCAAGGGTTAAAAGAACTTGTCAAACAAGGAATTTTGGGTCAAGGTCAGGTCACTGCATTAAGTAAGTGTGAATTCTGTATTTATGGCAAAGCTGCAAAAATAAAGTTTAATAAAACAACCATACATTCATCTAAATCACCTCTAGATTATATACACTCGGATGTGTGGGGGCCATCCCAAACATTAATCCATGGAGGTTCCAGGTATGTCCTATCAAGTATTGATGACTTCTCAAGAATACTGTGAGTTTATGTTTTAAAAACTAAAGATATTACCTTTGAAGCCTTTAGGACATGGAAAACACTAGTAGAAAACCAAAAGAACGAATCTATTAAGGCAATAAGAACTGACAATGGGCTTGAAATTTGTAATAGAGAGTTTAACCAAATGTGCAAGGACAGTGGAATTATAAGACACTTAACTGCCCCTGGAAACCCTAAACAAAATGGATTAGCCGAAAGAATGAATAGAACACTATTAGAAAGGGTTAGGTGCATGCTATTTCATGCAAATCTTCCAAAATCCTTTTGGGGTGAGGCAGTCACAATAGTTGCACATGTGATAAATAGGTCTCCATCAGTAGCCATTGACTTTAAGACTCCCTAAGAAGAGTGGACATGTCATAAACTAAGTCTAAACCACCTTAGAGTATTTGGGTGCTTAGCCTATGCTCATGTGAAGCAAGACAAGCTTTAACCTAGAGCCAAGAAATGCCTGTTTATTGGTTATCCCATTGGTGTAAAAGGTAATAAGCTTTGGAACCTTGAACCTAAAGGGCCTAGAACCATAGTTAGTAGAGATGTGACATTTGATGAATCCTCTACCATAAAACCAGGAACTATGGAAACCCAGCATGATCTAAAAGAAAAGACAGACCATAGACGTGGAAATCCCTGTAATAAGGGCTGATAATCCCACAGAATTTTCTGGTAACAATCAGGATCTAAATGAACAGGTCCTAGAAGGAGATCAGGACCAGGACTCCACTCAATATGAAGAGAGTGAGGGTGAAAGTGATGTAGATTCCAGTCTAGGGGATCTGCCAAACCGTTCTAGGTATAGTGTAGCACGAGATAGGCAACCTAGGACTCGAAGGCCTCCAAAAAGATTTGGCTACTCAGATTTAGTAGCATATGCCCTCGTTAGTGCATCACAAAATGTAGGAGAAGAACCTCTCACATGTGAACAGGCAATGTCCTCTAGAGACTCTGCAAAATGGATAGAAGCCATGAAGTCAGAGATAACATCCCTTAGGAAGAACTAGACGTGGGATCTGGTTGAGAAACTTGAAGGACAGTGCATAGTTGGCTGTGCATGGATGTATAAAATCAAGGAAGGTGCTGAAAACAACCCTAAACCTAGGTACAAGGCTAGGTTAGTTGCACAGAGTTTTATCCAAATTCCATAAATAGATTTAATGAGGTTTTCTCACCTGTTGTGAGACATACCTCAATAAGAGTGTTGCTGGCTATTACCTCTCATTTAAACTTAAAGTTAGAGCAATTGGATGTCACAACAACTTTCTTGCATGGAGAGTTAGATGAGAGAATCTTAATGGATCAACCTAAAGGCTTTGAGTATAGAGGAGAGGTGGAGAAGGTGTGTTTGCTTAACAAATCCCTTTATGGGCTTAAGTAGTCTCCAAGACAATGGTATAGGAAATTTGATACTATTATGTTAAAACAAGGGTATCTTAGAAGTTCCTATGATTGTTGTGTTTACTTCAAACATATTTCACCTTATATTTCAATTTACTTGTTGCTCTATGTGGATGATATGCTCATAGAAAATCAATCTGATCAAGAGATCCAGCAATTAAAGATGAAATTAAAAGCAGAATTTGAGATGAAGGAACTAGGTGAAGTAAAGAAAATTCTAAGGATAGAAATTGCTAGAAGTAAACAGCAAAGGAAAATTCACTTATCACAAAAAACCTATCTAGAAAAGTTGTTATCTAGGTTTGGAATGGAAAATGCTAAGGTAGTGAATGTGCCATCTGCCTCTCATTTTAAGTTGTCTTTAGATCAATCCCCAAAGGATGAGGAAAGCAGGAAGGAAATGGAAAATATTCCATACTCGAGTGTTGTGGGTAGTTTAATATATAGCATGGTATGCACTCGACTTGACTTAGCTCATGCAATGAGTGTAGTAAGTCGGTTTATGGCAAAACTAGGAAAATCCCACTGGAATGCAATGAAGTGGGTATTTAGATACCTAAAGGGATCATCTAAGAATGTTTTGTCTTATGGTGGAGCTAATATAGGAGATGAGGCTAGTATCCTAGGGTTCTCGAATGCAGACTATGCTGTTGATTTAGATAGAAGGAGATCCACATCAGGTTATGTATTTATGTTGTGTAACTCTACAATCAACTAGAAGTCTAGTCTCCAACATGTGGTAGCATTGTCCACCACAGAAGCTGAATACATAGTTGTATCGGAAGCTATCAAGGAGGCTATGTGGCTTAAGGGTCTAGTTAGTGAGCTCCTAGGGATAGATGTCAAGGCAACTTTGATGTGTGACAGTTAAAGTGCCATACATTTGTCTAAAAATCAAACATATCATGAAAGGACTAAACATATAGATGTTAAGCACCACTTTATTAGGGAAATAATTGAAAAACAAGATGTTATTCTAATGAAAGTTTCAGGTGAAGAGAATGCGGTTGGCATGTTTACTAAAACTGTACCTCTTGCAAAGTTAAAGCATTGCATAAAGATACTGCAGGTTATTCCAGATGCTGATCAAGAAGGGGAAAAAAAAAACAGTGCAGTGAAGGAAGTTGTAGGTGGCAGTTCTGAGGAAGTCTAATCTAACTCAAATGGGTGGAGAATTTGTTAAATCATTTGTATTAGATTAGTTGATTGTCTTGGGTAAAACAGTTTATGTCAAGGATGTATTTGGTATTTTATCTAGTTGTTTGATTGGTTAGTTATATCTCTAGTTGTTCAGTTATTTTAAAACCTTGTGTAGTCCGCCCTTATATTCTTATAAGTAAGGGTCAGGGGCTTTTATTTTCTCACCGGTTCTTTTATGCTATCTTGGGTAATTCTGAGTTGAGTATGTGTTGTGTAAGAGGAAAGCGATTGAGAGCTTTGTAATATGTTCTAAATCTCTATATAGCCTGGGTATTGGGTTGTGAGAGAGAGAGAGAGAGAGAGTTTTTGGGTAGTACATGTAATCGTTTTTGAGATTCAAGATAGTGGAGAAAGACGCTAAAGGCAGTTTGGATGTAGGTTTCTTGAAAGGGAAACTGAACCAAGTTAAATTTTAAGTCTTTGTGTGTGTAAGTTCTTCTAATTTTGTGTTTTCATATTTTGTTCTCTTATCTCTTTCGTGAGTGGGTAATTCCGACAGTCTTGAGGGTAGAGTGTTTGATTAAGTAAGTCAGAAGATTGGGACAACACGTGTAATTGTGTATTATATTTTAGTTGCACTCTATAGCACGGTGGATATCATAATTCAGTTATTATATGTTTATGGACATAGTAAATCTCCTAGTTTTCATTAGTTAGCATCATGATAAAGTGATGTTATAAAAAATACAAGATAAAAAACTAGCGACCTTTCCTTCCCCAGCTTTTTCATGGTCAACACAGGAAATTTTCTTCTTTGACTAAAATAAAAACATACAACTATACAAAAGTTTGTACTTAAATGATATGTTTGAGCTGCTGTAGGCTTATTAATTCAGAATGAATAGTCCATGTTGATGCCTTTGATTGTAAACATTACACATGCCATCATTTTTGGTGAAGCATTCTATATAAGTCTTCCAGGAAGAATGTCATGCTCTTTTTGAATTTTAACTAAGTTTCTGCTTCTGTCTTAGTTAAGAAAAGTAATGGGTTTGAGGCCTGGGCCTGAAATAGGAAAAAACATCAGATATGCAAACAGACGGGATGGTTGTAGCACTATTCTTGTAATAGAGCCTAGAGATTGCATTAATGTTTGTGTGCTGGCCAACATATACTTGCTTGTGCCATGAACTCACTCAATCCTTGCAATGTTCTATGAGTTATAGGTATATGGAAATGAGTTGCATTTGGATCTTTCTCTTAACATGACTGCTATTGTGTTCGAGAGGCTGTTTTTTTTTTTTTTTTTCCACTTCCTGTGTTGAGTAGTACTATTATATTCTTGGTTCTTGTATAGACAAACTTATTTTAGATCATGCAACATGCTATGATCTGAGTGAGTTGCATTTGAAAACTTTATCATGAATGCATATTATGTCAGTGAGGCTAGATTGTTATTGTCTTCCACTATGTTTTGCTGGTGTCAGAAGGATATAGGTTCTCTCCATGAACTGCTGTTGTTTCAGAACTTTTCAAGTGTCTTAAGGCTAGGAAGATCTCTTTTGATAATTCTCTATGCTCTGGACATTAGGCATTTTTAGGTTGTGAATAACTTTTGAGAAACTAACTTATAATCTTTAAAAGCATGGCATTTTACAAAATTGTTAGGGACATCTTGAAATGTTGCACAACTAGACTGTTATCCAGAATCTTAGTTGCCTATGTCATCCTCATTTGATTGATTGGTTCAGACAATCTGATTTCTGGGCTTGTAATTTGGGAGTGTGATTATAGCTAAGTAGCACAGTCACTTTTATGAATCTGCTATACTATCTCAGACGTCCTCATTAAATGCTTGTCTATTTGTCGAAAAATGTCCAATTATTTTTTCATTCTTTTACAACCGGGAACTTTATGGACAATTGCATCCATTATGGGATTGTGCATGTCAATTGGCTAAAAAAAAATTATGACTACATTATTATTTAAAAATATATGTTAAAATTAACTACAAAATTAAATACAATGTAGATTCATATTTATTTGTCTTGCTCACTTTAAAATTTATTAGGAATCTTAAATTCCATGACTTTTATGAAAATATATTTTTTTAAAAATATACATTATGACATTTTAATCACACTTATTTCTTACAATGTAGCATGTTGGTTATTTTTTCTTATACGTACAAAATATATGATTTTTGTTTGAATGTCTCCTTGTCTTGCTGTCTGCTAATTTTTAGAATTATTGTGTTACAATGTCCATATTGAGTTGTATGTTTGGCTGTTATATCTGTGCTTTTTGGGACTATGGAAGAAATCTTATCAATAATTGCTCTGCTATTTGCATTTCATGCATTTTACATATGATCTGCACCATCTCATATTGGGAAATTACTTATCGCACAGAAATTATGTATGATCTGCATCATCACGGAAAGTTACTTATCCCACTTGTGGAGTCATGGGTGAATGAATAGACGTGGTCCAAAGGATTTGCAAGTAATTGGTTTTTGCATCCTCAAATATATTATCCCCACTGGAATTTTTTCACAATGTTTAGATAGCTTATTCCCCTTTAATGATCAAGAAAACTCAAGAATACTGTCGTGCACCCAATGATTTCTGTTGTACTTCATGTAAATTTCAGGACCCATTGATGTCAGAGGGTTCTGTAGCCAGGGACGTTATCTTTTTGCTGTTTGTTCAAGAATTTTAATCATGGCCAAAATTGTTGCCCTCTTCCATATTTTTTACATTTGTTTTTTTTCCTCCTTTCTATCTACTTATTATTATTCTTGTGGCATGCTGTTGTTTGTCGGTGGTTTTGAGTTGCACGTTATTTTTGCAGAGGATGAGCCAATCCCATCTCCTGTTAAAAAAGAACAGCCGAAGAATAGTTGGGATGATGAAGATGTGGATGACAATGATGTCAAGGAATCTTGGGAGGATGAAGATGAACCTGCTCCGGTAATGTTGATAACATGATCATACTCTCTCCTTATGTGGTGGGGTAAGGTAATCTTACCTGGCAACATAATGTAGCAAAATTGCCGCATGGAAAATATTTAATTCTGTTGCACAAGTGGCTGAACAACATTTTCAGTCATTCTAATTTAGTTGGGTTGGTTAGAAGGACCTCTTGTTTGACATTAATTTCATTTTGATATGCTCATTACACTTCATCTGCAATCATTAGTTGTAAAATTAAATAGATAAAAGTTTCATTGTGGAGTGAGCTTATCCTCATTTTCAACAGAGCTTGGATGCATTTAATAAGTTTATTAAATAAGTATCTGAGAGAGCTAGGCTTTTTCTTGTCTTTCTGGGTGATTGCTCCTATCATTAGTTGGAATAGAGAAAAAGACTGCACAGAAATTACGATATTTATGAAAAGAAGGTACTTACCTTTACTTAATAGAAAAAAATAAAAGAAAAGAAAAGAAAAGAAGGTATTTATAACATCAAAGCAAAAGGATAGGAGCATTTATTCATGTTGGCTCTTTACTTAAATGCGATAGACGTTAGAATTAATTTTCTCTCTAATAATTTGTTTGAGTGAGATCTAAAATCCATATAGCCGACCCCACCTAGTGGGAATAAGGCTTGTGATTGTGATTGTTATTGTCTTCATCGACATCGTCATCATTTTTTTCCTTGTATTTTGTTTTATTGAAGAAGGTAAATAGAAATAAATGCTATTTAGATATTCCTAATCAGTGTAAAAGCAACTCATTTTGTTTAGAAATGTTTTGTACAATTTCAGACTTGTTACATGTCTCTGAAAATATTGAAATCTCTTTTTAACATTGCCATTTTATGTAGTAGGAAATAGAAGCTTTTTAACCTTCTTAAGGAAAAGAAACAATATTTTGTTCCATGATATTTGCTTGGTTAGGTTGTGGAATTTGAGGACTATGATGGCATGATTAATTAGGCATCCATGTTAATTGTATTCAAGAATCTTCACATGATGAAATATTTCATGGATTGTGTGTGGCTTGATTTATCCACTTGATAGGTCCTCAAATACTATATAGGTACTTAATAAATTGCATTGTTGTTACTTTTTTGTTTTATAGACTTGGAATGTGCATCATGCTGTATGATAGCAGTGGTTTAATTTGCCCTTTCATTTTTTTTATTTCATGTGATATGATCAGGCCCCTGCACCTGCGCCTGCACCTGTACCTGTACCTCCAGTTGAAAAGGTCCCTAAGAAGACAAGTGCAAAAGCTAGTGAAGACAAAGGAAAAACTGTTGAGGTAGTGAAGGAAGTGCCACTAAATGCTATGGCTGAAAAACTTCGTCAACAAAGGTGGAAGATATATTGATGTCTTTTCTTGTTTTGGGGTTGTCATTTTTATTTACCTATATCTGTCATAGGAAGAGAGACAGCATTGTCAATTAGACACACATTAACACGAAATTTCATATCATGGATGATCCATTTTCTTCATGACATGGATGCTTTGTTCGTTCTTTTTTATACCAACACTTAAACTACACATGCATTTGGGATACTATTACATAAGTGTTTGATGTGCTACCTGGTTTATCTAAGTTTTTTATTTTTATTTTATTTATTTATGTAATTAATTTGGAGATTCAAGATTTGATTGCAATGATTGGTTATGGGATACAAGCCTTGATAAAAAACACAAATTAGCTATTCTGTAATTCTTTTCTAAAAATCAGGAACTCGGTCTCTATATTTCTGGTTTTTTCTTTTTGTTTGGGGGGCAGGGGGAGAAATTTGAGGAAAAACAAGGCAAGTTTGGGATATCATGTGGATCCTATCTTGGACATTCAGTAATCATGTTGATGATTAATTTGACTCTCCAGATGGCTTTGGGGGCCTGCTAGTTCCATTCTTTAAGTTTTATTAAGTTTTTATAGAGTTAAAAAGGTGTTTTTGGTGTTCCTCAACTTGCTGAATTGTGGGGTCTTGGTGTCAGTCATGTGTGTTCATGCATGTCATACTTTGTTCTAGGATGTTATATGCTTTTTAGTAGGTGCAAAATGTTCTAGATAGTTAAAAGATCATATTCCCTATTCGGGATTTCAGTTCACATAGGGACAGATTTTTAAAAACTTAAAATATCTACGCAATGGTATTACCTAAAGAGTTGGCATATGCCCATTAGCTTTGGGGGAAAAATTTGAGTTGGCAAATGAGAATTTGAAATTCTGTTTGTGTCTACTTACCTAATTATTCTAATAGAATGAAGCGTTTCAGAATCAAGCTACAACAACACATCAAGCTTATTCCCAGTAGGTGTGGTCAATTACATAGTTCTTAACTCTATTCATCTCTATCCATGACTATATCTATTAGAGTTTTTCCCCACATTTTTCTAGGTCTTCCTGTCAGGGCGAGCATTGATAGCAATGGTAATGTTGCTTTTTTTTTTATGACTAGAAAGTCGTGGGTTCGAGTTGTTTATGGAAACAGTCTCTTTGCAAAGCGAGGGTAAGGTTTGTATGAAAACGATCTCCTCTGACCCTTGCACCTCCTGTGGGGGGTGGGTGGGTTGTCTTCTAGGGATACCCTTTCTCTTGTTCTTCCTATACATCTTTCTTTTTTCATATAACCAAACCCTTTTGCGTCTGGCACATCTTATTGGTGCCACTTTGGCTTTATTATAGATAATATCATTTAAGATTCTGTCTTTTATTGAATGGCTGCACTTCCACCTCAACACCCTTATCTTTGTATAATTCTCTTTATACAATGGTAGAAGTTACCAAATCCACTATGAAACTCATTGCAGGCAGCTTTATATGGGAGTGCTTAAAGGTTTTGGTACATTTTTATGCCTATCTTGTGTTGACCATGCATGCACAATCAGTTTATACCTTCGTCCTCCCTCAATATTTGAACTGTAGGACATAGGAGGCAAAGCCTTCTCTCTTTTTTATTTTCATCAACTATTTGGTGTTGCAAGGAAAAAGAGGATCATCTGAAAGGGAAGGTAGATCTCTGCAGTAAATAGCAAAAATATATCCCGACAAATTTAAGACTGGTGGTTTATGCTCTATACATTTAGCAAGTTATGTTTGCCTAAAGTCTGAAAAACCTTCAAATGTTAGTTTGGCCAAAATTCTTGAAGGTGCTGGTACTTGATTGCTGCTGGCTGATATTCCCTTGAAAATGACCAACTTTTATTGAAGTTGTAGGTCATTTTTTTCACGTTGATTCTCTCATCGGTTATTCTAGTAATCATGGGGATAGACCCTGGAATATAGTTATTTTCTAGGTTAGTCTCTTGCACGTCCTGGATTGACTATAAGTCTTCATGTCTATAGCTTGAATCCCTCAGACTGGTAAGCACTTTCTTGAAATTTAAATTTTTCAGTGGGTCCCTTCTTCGCTTTCTTCATGTTGTCCCTTTGGACTTGGACGTTTGACCATGAATTTATGAAATCAAGTCTTATCTAGGTGTGCCGTGGTCTTCAGATCTAAATAATTAATCAATGCGTGAATGTTATTGTGACCTTATCTCGGTTTTTTATTCTTGATTGAGGCTGACCCAGTTGCAAAATGTGTTCAATGATTGATAAATTGACCATACATGCGCTATGCACAATTATCTACTTTCGTTTACTACAGTAGCATGCATACCAAGGTCCATTATTGTTTTCTATTGGATCAATGATGATGCCATTTTTGTTTCTGCTTTGTTTTGTTTTAATGACTTGGTCCATTATTGTTTTCTATTGGATCGATGATGATGCCATTTTTGTTTCTGCTTTTTTTTGTTTTAATGACTTGGTTGGCACTTCAATATTATAAAGCCTAATTCATATGATACTGTGGTTGATCAGAAGAAGTGATTTAACTTTGTTCACAGGATTTATGTTTACTTTTCCCTTATATACTTATATCATACAGACTTGTGGAGGAGGCTGATTTTAAGTCCACCAGAGACTTGTTTGGTGGGAGAGGTGACGAGAAGACCCTTGATAATTTTATTCCCAAATCTGAAAGTGACTTTTTAGAATATGCAGAACTCATTTCTCATAAACTTTGCCCATATGAGGTTTGTTGATTCCTTTTTCTTTCTTTTTGGTCTCTCTTGATGATAAGTGGTATCTGATTTGTCTGCTGTTCATTTATTCAATGCAGAAAAGATTCCATTACATTCAATTGCTCAAAGATGTAATAAGATTGTCAATGACGTCTCTGAAAGCAGCAGATGCAAAGGAGGTTGCGTCTTCTGTCACTGCTATAGCAAATGAAAAACTAAGAGCGGAGAAGGAAGCCAATGCTGGGAAAAAGAAGACAGGTAATTTTCTTTTCCTATTTCTTTGAATCTATTTTATTTGTTTGGGCTTCTCTCTCTCTCTCTCTCTCTCTCTCTCTGCGTTGTCCATAGGAGTGGACATCATGCATGCTGGGCTAGGTTCAGGCCTGGCATAGCCTATGTATTATGACATCTTTAAACCGAGTTTGGCTAAGGATTGGGTCTAATCATAGTTATCCTAGCCAACCCAACTGAAAAAAGGTTCTAAGCCAGCCATGTAGTTTGGAATTTATTCAATAAAATATTTTCTATAGTTTTCTAATAATCATTTTAACCTCTTTTTGTTTTTTTTTTCCCTTTTAATTTGAAATCTTGAAATTTCTATATCTTTATTTCAAGAATGTTTTCTCTGATACTTACAACCCATGAGGAAGAGAATAATATATAGGCTAAGGGAAGAACAAGATTAACAAAGTTACCAAATCTCTAATCTAGGAAACAATTTGAAAGTAGAATCAACTATGAAAGGAAACAATATAAAAGAAATATTTGGAAATCTCCTTTGATTTGAGCTTGATACTATCAATCTTCCAACACTCCCTTTCAAGCTGGTGAATAGGTGTCTATCATTCCCAACTTGCTAACATTTGCTTCAAAGTTTGGCCTTGATTGGGCTTTTGTAAGAATATCAGCTTCTTGTCGCTTTGTTGGAACGTAGTGCCAGGTGAATGTCCCACTGACGATTTCTAATTTGATAAAGTTTATGTCGATCCTCACATACTTTTCTTGTCATGTTGAATAGTATTATGGACTATGCTTATGGCAGATTTACTTTCACTGTATAGTTTCATACGCTCTTCCATTGGATTAGATAGATCTTGCCGCAATCTACTAATCCAAATTAGTTCTCACACTCCTTGAGCAATTGCCTTGTATTCAGCTTTGGCACTATTTCTTGCAATTACCTTTTGCTTGCTTTTCCAAGTTACCACATTTTCCCATACTCTTGTGCAATACCTAATAGTGGACTTTATCTTCAATTGAACCTACCTAGTTTGCATTTGTGTAGCACTCAACACCTCTTGGTCATTTTTCTTGAATAGTAAACCCTTTTCTGGAGTACCCTTTAAGTAGCGAAGAATCTGACTCACTGATTCGAAATGCCTCTTAGTGGGAGCATGCACGAATTGACTCACCACATTGATGCTATAAACAATATCAGGCTCGATAAGTAAATCAGCTTCCTCACAAGATTTTGATATCTCTCTATTTCAATTGGTGGATTCTCTTCAGTAATTTTATACTTCCAATTTTGGTCTAGGGGTGTTCCTACAATTTTGCATTCCAGTTTCCTAGTTTCCTTGTCTCCTTTAGTAGATCCAAGGTGTACTCCCTTTGGGAAATAAAAATGCTCTTTTTACTCCTACCAATTTCCATCCCAAGAAAATATTGTACGTGTCCAAGGTCTTTTACTTTGAATTTTGCCTGCAATAGATTTTTGAGCCTGACGATTTCTTGTGTCTCATCCCCAATAACTACCATATCATCTACATAGACAATAAGAATGGTCCATTTCTCATCTTTAGACTTTTTTACAAAGAGAGTATGGTTCTTGACTCTATGTGTAACCCAACTGCTTCATAGCTGTACTGAATCGAGTAAACCACCTTCTGGGAGATTTTTAGTCCATACAAGGACTTTCTTAGTTTGCACACCATGCCTGCTCTATCCTCTTCAAACCCAGGAGGGAGTCTCATATATATACTATTTCTTCCAAGTTTCCATTCAAAAATGCATTCTTTACATTCGTCTAGTGTAAATCCCAATCTAGATTGCTAGTGAGAGAGATAAGGACTCTAATAGAGTTCTACTTGACAACAGGAGTAAATGTTTCTTCATAATCTATACCATAGGTCTGATTATGCCTTTAAGTAACCAGTCTTGCCTTGTATCTGTTTATGTGTCCATCAACATTCAATTTTGTGGTGAAGATCCATTTACATCCCACGACCTTCTTCCCATTAGATGTGGAACAATATCCCAAGTCTTGTTCCCATTCAGAGCTGCCATTTCCTCCATTATAGCTGTCTTCCACTTTTGATCCTGAAGGGCTTCATGAACATTGTTAGGAATCTTTACATGATCTAGGCTTGAAGTGAATGCCCTGAATTTTGAGGGGAGCTTAGAGTAAGTAAGATGGTTGGATATGGGATACTGACTACAATACCTTATTCTTTTTCTTAGGGCAATGGGCATGTCAAGATCTTCTACTATACATTTACCTTCTCCAAGATGTGTGTCTTCCACTGGATTTGGCTTCGGGTTTGGTGGTATGCTTTGCTGAGGAACTCGTGGTCTCCTAGAATAAACTATCAGCTCCTCTTGAGATGATTTTCCAACTTCTCCCCCTTCACTAGTCACTCTAGGATCATATTCAAATTGTTGGACAAAGAGGTCTTGGGATGTGAGATTAGGTAGTGGAAGAGAAATTGGAAGGGAGATAGATGGATCCCGATGCTGATCTTTGACTGAGGTCTCCTCCTGAAGAGAAGCATTGGGGAAGAAGGGTTGAGTTTCTAGAAATGTGGTATCATAGGAAATGTAGAAGTGTCTGGACGTAGGGCAGTAGCACTTGCACCCTTTTTGAGTAGGAGAGTAGCCGAGTAAGATGCATTTATAAGCCTTGGAATCGAGTTTTTCGTGAGTAGAACTGAGATTATGAACAAAGACCGTACACTTGAATATTTTGGGTGGAAGGGAATCAAGGAGACTGACTGAAGGAAACTCTTGGCTTCAACAATGAAGAGGAGGTAGAAATTGAAGGGTTTTTAAAGGAAGACGATTGATAAGATAGGTAGCAGTAAGAATAGCTTTCCCCCAAAAATAATTTGGAACATTGGAAGTGAACATAAGAGAGCGAGCAACTTTCGGAATATGGTGATTTTTCTACTCGGCAATGCCATTTTGTTGAGAAGAATAGGGACAGGAGCTCTGATGAAGGATGCCATGTTCATTAAGATAGGCATTTAATTCATGGGTGAAGTACTCTTTCCCATTGTCAGAATGAAGAATCTGAATAGATGACTGAAACAAATTGGCAACAAGTTTATGGAATTGCTTGAAAATGGTACTGGGTTCAAATTTTTCTTCAAGGAGATAAGTTCAGCGCACACGGGTATGGTCATCTATAAAAGTAAGGAACCGAGCCTCAGTAATGTTGGCCACATGAGCGGGCCCCCAAATGTCACTGTGAATAAGATGAAAGGGTTTGGAGACATGGTAAGAATGGGAGGGATGAGGTTTGTGAGCGTGTTTAGCAAGAATATAGTGCAATATAGTGCTCACAAGTGAAAGAAGAGATATCTTTATTGAGAAATAAATACGGGTACAAGTACTTCAAATAAGTAAAGCTGGGATAACCAAGATGATTATGCCAAAGGAACACATTTGAATCAGAAACACTAGACAAAGAAAGTTTCTTGAATGTACCTGATCTGGAAGGAGAAGCAGTGAAATAGTAGGGGCCACTTCATTCCCCAGCATTACCAATCATCGTCCCCATAAACAAATTCTGAAATTCACAATGAGTCGAAAAATAAGTTACTGCACAGTTTTGATCCTTAGTTAGCTTGCTGGAGAAATGAGATTATATTGTAAATTTGGGACATGCAGGACAGACTCGAGTTTAAGCCCAAACAAATTTAGATTCCCAATACTAGCAACAACCAAAGAACTCCCATCAGCCACAGTAATTCTTACATCCTCATTACACGGACGATATGAAGAAAAAAATGTTGATGACCCAATCATGTGGTCCGAGGCCCCTGAATCAACAATCCATTCACTGCTTGAGACCTGTTTTGACAAGAAGGATGAGTGAGAATTACATTTTTGTGCGACATTGGCAGCAGAGGTAGTAGGAGCAGGGGATTCAGATTGGGACTGTGTTAGCAGGCTCTTTAATAGTTCCATCTGTTCATCAATGAATGAGGCGGCAACCGGTTTCTTTGGGTCTGAAGTAGATTCTGCCATGAGACCAAACCGGGTTTTCATTCGGTGGTGGTTTGTTGGCCTAAACAACTTGGTTGTGGCAGTGGCTGGCAGTGATGGTGTCTGGCAGTGGCCAAGACCTGTTTCGATTTCTGAAGCAACAGGAACGATTGCTTCGAAATCGAGATTTGACAGTGGCTGGCTTGGCTGCACGAGCAACGGAGATCGTGACATTGGCTATCTGAACCTGGCGTCGGCAGCGGTTGAGTTCAACTGGAATGGGGGAGGCAACAGCTGCGTCGGTTGTCGTCGATGGCGGCTGGGCTCGAATGGGACAGCGACGGCGACGGTGATGACCGAGTTGGTTCCTGTCGATGGTGGCGGCTAGGGTTTGCTGCCTTGCTCTGATACCATGAAATCTTGAAATTTCTATATCTTTATTTCAAGAACAAGAATGTTTTGACGGATACTTACAACCCATGGGGAAGAGAATAATATATAGGCTAAGGGAAGATTAAGAAAGTTACCAAATCTCTAATCTAGGAAATAATTTGAAAGTAAAATGAACTATGAAAGGAAAACAATATAAAATAAATATTTGGAAATCTCCTCCGATTTGAGCTTGATACTACCGATATTTCAACATAATTCAACATCAATGTTCAAATCTCATTAGAAAAAAAAAAAAAAAAACTTCACATTTTTGTAATACATAACTAGATAATACTAAAAGAGGTTAAATATAACAGATAAAAAATGTTTGTACGTCACTTATTAAAATATAAAATTAATGGATGGGGCAGGGGCAGACTTTTACAACTTATCCGGAACTCATGTAATTGGTGCAGTCCGGCTTAATTTTTTCTCAAGTCTGGCCATACAACATTATATATTTCCCAAAGTCATAGCGAACATTGATGGATTGTGTGGCCTATCAGTTATAGCTGCCTGGCTGTACTCACAGATCTGTTTTATGCTACTGTCATCAAGTAACGCTCTTTTGTAAAAAACTCTTGGAGAATTCTCCATTTTCTTTGTATAGTTATTCAAAATTTTGTTGAAGTCCTTTTTTTTTCAAAAAGGAAAAAGGAGGAAAAAATGTATAATTTCAGGCGTCACCTGCATATAGTGAACAATCAAAGTTCTGCTCGAGGTAACATAAGATTGCTCATGTGCTTGTGCTATATTTGATATGTGATTCTTGCTCATTTTCAACAAATTAATCTTGGGTTGCTCATTATGTATTTATATATAGTAAGAATGAAGGCTAAACTTACTCATATTGGGTTATTAATTGGTCCTCACCTGCAGGTGGGAAGAAGAAACAACTCCTTGTTGATAAGCCAGACGATGATGTGGTAGTTGATGGTTATGATGGTTATGATGACTTCGATTTTATGTGAGTCCTTTTGGTGTCTCTGGATTTCTCCCAAAGAAATCTAGGATCCAATTAAAATTGTTCCCAGTAGTGGTGAGTGGTGACAATCGACCGGCATTTTCTGCTTCAAACCCCTGAAATTTGAATGTGTTGAACTTGCAGTAACGTTGAATAAAAAGGCTTCTGGAATTTTACTGTGTTCTTTTTTTTTGGATTCCCCCCCCTGATAATTGTTGGTTTCAAATGGTCTCTACATGTTCCCTATGGGCTGTTTAATTCCTATTACCAGTTCTTCTGCATCCCCCTTCTTCGCAGCAATGGATAATTGTGTGCATAGTTGTATATTACAGTTAATAGTACAATTTTCTTATGCTTGCTTGATTGAGTTGGTAGAAAATTTTGAACCGAATTTGTTACAGGCCAAGACCATTTGTTGTGTGGAAGAATATGTCAGCAATAACATGTTAAATCTTAATTTCATGAGGTGGGGAGGTTATAAAAATTTTGGTTTGTCATTCATCTTCATTTGTAATAATTTTTGCAGTGTAGTCATTCATTGTAATGCATAAAAAGCATTACAATTTACAATTTATTAATAAATTGTAATTGTAATTATTTTTATCTTACTTGTAATTTTTATTACTATAAAATTTTAATATTTATTTTTTAATTTAATAATAAATATTATTGTATTAAATTTTAATAGTAAAATCAAATTATAAAAAACAAAAAGCATAAAAAGCAACAAAGAAAGACTAAACAAACTCAAATCAAATTTAGCAATGACAGATCAAACAAAGACGTTTCAGCAGGTGAAAAAATTTAAAAAAAAAAAAAGAAGCAATTGCAAAAATTAAAAAAAAAAAGACAAGAACAGTCTCTGTTGTGATTGACCAGAAAAAATACACAACCATCAATTAAAATTGATTTTTTTTTTTTTGGTACAAAAACAAAGCAATACCTTGAAGAGGAGGACGTTGCTCTCAATGTGGGTTTCGTTGTGACTAACCATCTTCGTTGTTGTGTCTATTTGTCTCTTCTTTTATTGTGATTTTACGTTTAGTTTGGTCGTGGATTTTTTTTTTTTTTTTTATTGTGTTCGATCGCCTTCAATAGTTGTCTTTGAAGCTGATGACAAATCATCTGCAACGTGCTTTCTTCTGTTAGTTTTCTCTGACTGAGTTTTATGTTTCGATGATAACGATTATAACTATGGTGATAATGGTGATGATAATGATTATTGTGAGAAAAGATAGCAAAGGTTGTGGTGAGCGTCAACGATTGCCAAAAAAGATAATGGATTTGGCTTTTATTATTTAGATGGATGGAAAATTTGAGAATGACAAGTTATGTTCTCCTTTGTTAAAATATTGGCTTAGCAAGGAAAAATTGGCAGCGTTAGAGATAGTCTCTGATGTCGTTATAATCTTATTATAAATGCTGTTATTGTTAATTTTATCTTTTTTTATATTACAATACATTTATCTTGGCATCCTATCTGCCAATATCTATGAATTTCATAGTTTGCACATGGTCTTTTATTGTGAATTATTCTCATTAATTTTTCAACCATGTGCAAACTATGAAATTCATAGATATCCTGTCTGCCAATATCTATGAATTTCATAGTTTGCACATGATATCTTAATTAATTTTTCTTGATGTGACATTGTCTTTTAATTTTATCATAGCATCCTAAACATTTTCATTAATCCCTCAATTTTTTTTGAATGATTGATTCAAAAGATTTGAATTGATTTTTCATGATATGATTTTATCTTCTAATTTTAACAATTATCATAGCACATTTTGAAGGAAATCACTAGTATAATGGTAAAGATAAAAATAAAATTTTTATCATGTATTGATACATTGTAACATCCCGTATTTTTGTAAATTCTATAATTTTGGAGATAAATAATAATTATTGATTTCGATATTTGGAGTTATTATGGAATATTTGAGAAAATGGACAATTAATTATTTTATTTGGGAATATTTTGAAAATTGAAGAGAATATCTCTTTTTCATTTTTTTGATGCAATTGGCTTTAGAAATTGAAGGAATAAGCATGATGACTCTTGAAAATTGAACCCTTGGAAATTGAACTTTTGAAAATTGAAGGAATAAGCATGATGATATTTCTTCAAGCTTTGCAGAGATTAAATTAGATGAAGTATAATAAATTGAGTTCAAAATTGAGTATAAATAGATAACATAGATGTAAAAATTGAAGGAGGAAGTGAAGGAGAAGTAGAGAAATTGACCATGAGCTTGAGAAGGAATTATGGCAGTAAAGTATGGTTAATGTTAAGTTTAATTTATCATTAGTTAACTATGGTAGTAAGGCCATCTCCAACCACACTCCTCATCTTACTCCCTATTATATTATAAATAATTCACTCCCTATTATGATTTTGTTTAGAAGACTGTGCGTGCTCCAACCACACTCCCTATCTCATTCCTTATCCCACTCCCTATCTCGCTTCTTTATTAAAAAATTTTAATTCTAATTATTTTGCCTCACTTATAATTTTTATTACTACAAAATTTATTAGTTATTTGATAATTTAATAATAAATATGACGGTAATAGATATTTATAATATTTAATATATTTTTAAATAAATTTACTAATATTTTTTAAAAACAATTATTTAACAAAATTAATTAAAATATTTTTATAATTAAAAATTAATATTTTAAACAACGATTATATTCCAACGGCTATATTCCAATGGAATATTACAACGATCATATTTTAAACGGCTATATTCTATTGAAAGATTCCAATAACGGTTATATTCTAACGGCTAGATCCTAATAGAATATTCTAACAACGGTCATATTTCAACGATTATATTCCTTTGAAATATTCCAACAACGGTCATATTCATATGACTTATAAATAGATGATCCATTGGGTCAAAAAATTTACAATCCACAAATCTACAACACCAACCGTTATCACCAATCTTCAATAATCTTGTTTTAGCCATCATGTCCAACAACATCCGTATGTTCATTCGAATGATCCATGAAGAAGTTGAAGATGATGAAGAGGATGAGGCTATTGCTACAGTTTTAGTAGAGCAATATGCTTAACACATGGATCACGACTCTTTTTCACATCATGGTGGATCTGTGCTGAACCACCGTGTCATCAATCGCAACAGAGCTGAAGGTCACGAGAGGCTTTATCGTGATTATTTTGCAGATTCACCAACATATATATCCATCACAATTATTTCGCAGAAGGTTTCGTATGCATCGATCATTATTTATACGAATTCAAGCAGCAATTGAAACACATGATCAATATTTTGTTCAAAGATTTGATGCTGTAGGAGTTCCCGGATTATCATCACTCCAAAAAATGATAGTTGCATTAAGGATGCTTGCATATGGATCACCTGCAGATGCTGTGGATGAATATGTTAGGATTGGCGAAAGTACAGCAATAGAGAGTTTGAAGAAGTTCACGAAAGCAGTAGTTGAAATATTTGGAGAGCAATATTTGAGGCGCCCAAATACTAGTGACATCGCTAGGTTGATGAGCGTGGTTGAGCAGCGTGGGTTTCCAAGTATGTTGGGTAGCATTGATTGTATGCATTGGAAGTGAAAAAATTATCCAACTGCATGGCATGGAATGTATACAGGTCATGCTTGTGAACCAACAATTATTTTGGAAGCAATAGCTTCTTATGATCTGTGGATATGACATGCCTTTTTTGGATTACCAGGATCATTAAACGATATTAATGTGCTAGATAGATCCCATGTATTCTCTGAATTGGCAGAAGGTCGCGGTCCTGAAGTTTTGTATACTATCAATGGACATGAATATACCATGAGATATTATCTTGCCGATGGTATATATCTCTCATGGCGTACTTTTGTTAAAACCATTCAATCTTCTCAAGGGAATAAGAAGAAATATTTTGCTGCACAACATGAGTCTACTAGAAAGGACGTCGAACGAGCATTTGGAGTCCTACAATCACGATTTGCAATAGTACGTGGATCGGGACGTATGTGGGATGTTGAAACACTCAAATATATAATGGCGTCTTGTATCATATTGCACAATATGATAGTTGAAGATGAACGTGATACAACTCATGAAGATATGGATTTCAACTATGATGCAGTTGCTGCTACTCCAACAATTGATTTGTCTCACAATCGCACGAGTGAAGTTATGGAGTTCATACAAGTTCACCATCAAATTCGAGATAAACAGACTCATGTACAACTCCAAAATGATCTTGTTGAGCATTTGTGGAAATTATATGGTAAACATTCGACTTGAAATAAATTAATGTACTTCGCTAAATAAATTAATGTATTTCGTTTAATAAATTAATGTACTTCGTTTCTATTGTATTAATAAAAAATAGTCAGTTTTAAAATAACACTCATAAGAAATAGCCATCAATACTAAACACAACATCTCATTACATTACTAAAAGAAAAAGATACATTATTAAATTAATGTTCATGGAGTTCATTTAATCCCAACTCCATACATTTTTAAAAGAAAAAGATACATATGTTAATCTCAGCTACATTTTTACAAATCTGATGATCTTGCACGTCGCCTCTTCTGAAGAATTTCGAGTTTGAGTTCATTATAATATTCAGCTTGAAATTCATCCATATTACTAGTATCAACGCCCATAATTCTTTCTTCATAAAGCAGTTATTCTCTCTCTTCCTTTTTTGTTTCTTGATCTTCCCTTTTTTTTTTTTTTTTCTATTTTCAATCTTTCTCTTTCTAGCTTTAACATCTCATTCGATTGTTTAAGTAATAACATTTTGGACTGCGTATGCTTTTCAGTAGGGGTGTTCGTGGTGGGGTTTGGCCGGTCTGAATCATTTTCAGCACGCCAAACCGCTAGTGCGGTTTTTCAACCAAACTGGACCGCGATTTAGTTTGGGTTCGGCCAAACCACACCAAACCAGACCGCAAATGCGGTTTACCGCGGTTTAAAATACTATTTAAAATTACTAAAAAAGATATTTAAAAATAGTAAATAAAGGCACAAATATTGGTAAATAAAGACAATTAAATGTAAATAAATAGGAGTAAAAAATAAAGACAGAATAGTGTAAAAAATAAATAGGATGGGCTGCCAATTATTAGATTTTTATAATAATATTTTTTTATAATTTTTTTTTTATTTTCTTGGGCGGTTAGGTTTAAAACCGAACTGCAAATTGTCCAAACCGCAAACCGCGCGGTTTGGACAGAATCCAAACCGTTTTTGACCGCTAAAAAAAAAACCGATCGGATCAGTTTGGTTCGGTTTGGTTTGGCCGGTTTTCGCAGTACATCGATTTTTTTGAACACCCCTACTTTTCAATAATTTCCGTCAACATTTTTGTAATTGAATCAGTAGGAACTTCTGTTACCTTAGATTTTTTTTTCTGTCCACATTCTTTTGAAGCATTTCTTCCCATTGGTCGTTCTAATGAAGGCTCATTGATTCGAATATCAAAATCAAACAAGTTTAATGAATCAAGAGTAGATGGCGATGATGTTGCAGGACTTGCATGTTCAAAAATTTTTGATTTCTTCTTCGAATAACCCGAGGCGAACTTGGGTGCATGTTGCAACTCATGCCAGTAATGTAGAAATGTGAAAGAAGATTTTTGTAAGCTCTTGTACATTTCTACTACTTCAGAAATCTAGATAGTTAAAAAATAATATCAATAAACCAATAACTAGTAACATGATATTAATAATTATCAACTATTAAATAACGACAAATATTACCTTATTTTGTTCTGTTGTTCCACTTTGATTTCTGCCATCTATTTGGTTATAGTATCTAGAGAATTTGCTCACAACAAGTTGAATTGTAGACCAACGATGCATCAATGAATTGGGATTTCGATCAGATTCAAATTCTTTATATTGATTGAAATAAGTATGAATCCTTTTCCAATACCTTTGTTTTGTTTGATCATTACCGTGTGTAGCATCCATACTAATATTTAGCCATGTTGACACAAGCATTAAATCCTCTTATGTTAAGAAATTTCTTGTTCGTCGCTTTTTTTGGGTGGTGAGTTCGGATGCATTAGGTTGGGATGGAGTGGTAGCAATATTCGCATACTTGTCGTAAATATGCAGGTCGTCGTTCAATAAATTTGTGTAGTATAGTTCATTATCTCTTTCCATGACGAACAAAAGCTAATTGGTCAAACTGTATAAAAGATTACAAAAATAAATACCCTCCTTATAATATAATAAATTAATATTTTAAACATCACATTAAATAATTTAAATGAGTAATTTTGACATCCATTTTTAGGATTATTTTTAAAATAATACATTAAAATAATGCAATACACGTATACATAATCAATAATTAAATACACACAAATTAAATAATCAAATACACACAAAATAAATAATCAAATACACACAAAATAATAAAATACATACACACAAAATATAAACATTTTTCTAGTCAACCAAACACATCTTAACTCAAAATCAAGCAAGTCAAAAAATAATTAATAATCAAACAAAATCTTAAATAATAAAAAATTTCTTAATATTAGAAAATAAATAAATAAAACAATGAATAAAATTTCATAACTTGCTTCCAGTGTGCGTTGGACATGCCCAGAAAGAATAGAATAACTAAAAACTGATTAAAATAATACAAACTTACCTGCTATGCGTTGAAGATGGCCCAGAAGGAAGAAAAAGCTGCTTCGTCTTTTTCGCTCGCTACAGCTGCTACGCCTTCTTCTCCTCACTCCGTCGGCGGCTCTTTTTTCTCCGTGAACTACTGCTGCTCCTTCTTCTTTCTTGAATCGCCATCGTTGCTCCTCACTGCCGCCGCTGTTGGTGGCTTTCTCGACCGCTACCACTCTTCTTCAAATCTGATATTCAACACAGTTCTCTGAGGTTTAAATTTAAGAAACAAAATAGAGCCGTTGAGAAATGTAGGGAGCAAAATATGGCTCTTCAACAGTAGGGAGGGATTTCAAGCTCCACAAAAATCTGAGGAGTGAGTTGACAGATAGGGAGCTGCATTGGAGCAAAAATTTTCTGAAATGCTCCTCAAATTTTGACTTAGGGAGAATGTTTCTTCCGCATTGGAGATGGTCTAAGGTATGGTTAATGTTAAGGTATGGTTGGGAAATTAGTCAATTGATAACTTAGTAGACTTCGTAGCAAAATGAATTTAATTATGGGTTGCTAAATTAATTATTGACCTTACTCTGTCAATATTTTGTTAAGGATTTGGGTGCGTCAATGGACCAAACTATCAGGCAACACGTATTTCAAGGTAAGAGTTTAATATATTTTGTGCATAAATTTCTTTTGTCATATCTTGTGTAAGATATTGAGGGAGTGCTTAGACATGAGGCAGTGGATTTTTGACCATAGGAGTCTCGAGATAAGGTCTTGGAGGAAACCACTAGGAGCCACGTAGAGCCTGAGATAGGTGCGGTGGACGACCTTGCATGCATGTTGTACTTCATATTTATCTATGATGTCATACTTAATAATTTATCGTATTGCATATTACCTTTATTGAGTCTAAGGATTCACCCTCTTTATTCCCACTAACCACACAGATGGCTCGGGGTCTGGTAAAGGAAAGGCGATGTATGCCGATGAACAGTTGGACGATGAGAATGACAACCCATGATAGGGATGCAGGTCTAGTAGCTTGCAACTATTTTGTTTAATGGTTGTGTCGAATGTCATCTGTACTTGTTAGTTGTACTTGTTTCCTTATAATATTGAACACTTCGTGTGACAAGTTATAATATGCCTAAGTTGCAGCTTATTAATTTACTTATGAGGCATATGTCAGATTTGAGACTCGAGTGTCCTTCTGCTGCCTATGAGTCTTAGACCTCGAGTTCTCGATGGCCAAAGACGATGAAGCTTGGACCCCACCCAGGGCGCCCGCATTATTTTTATTTTTCTTATTGTTAGGGCATAGCTGGCCTCTGGAGTAAGACCTCTTGATGTAACATTTGGTTACGATGGCACCCAGTAGTGGGGGTCGGGGTGTCACATACACGCAACGAAATATAATATACACGTCATGCATAACTTGGGTATTTAGCAATAAACATATTCACAATTCAATACATAAATAATTACATACCTGTTACTCGATGAAGGGATGAAATACAAAACTGGTTTCTATATTGAGACAGACAGAATCCACCTCAAGATATTGTGGTCCTAGTCGATCCACACCTAGTATGCAGTAGGGTATCGTTTCAGTCACATTTTCCCTTACTAGACATAGAAGATCTACGTATCACTAGTGCTCATGTCTCAAAATTATATGCACAACAATTACAAGTATAATTTATATGATTTTTTAGTGGAAGAAGAAAGAAGAAGAGGAAGCAGAAATCAACGATAGAAAAGAAGAAAGAAGAAAAGGCAGAGACCCTGCCTCTATCCTTTTATTCAATCTTTTCCCCCTCCCCCCTTTAATTTAATTTCTCTTTGAAGTTCGCAGCCCTCCCCCACCTCTAATAATGCAATTCAATAATTTAGAGGTTATTATGCCATTTTACTATTTATTATGCATTATGCATTCATTTCACATGCATACTATATATACTATATATTATTACTATGCACTATACATTTCAACTATGTACTATGCACTATGCACTATTGGTAGAGGGCTAATGGTCAACTTTTGACTAATTAATTTTAGAGACATTTTGGGTACACGATGTCGAAACCAAATGTAACACTATATGGTGTGTGATTTTTTAGATTCACTATTCACTAGCAATTAGATAACACCAAAACCCTTTTTGGTATCGATCAACCTCTTGACCCATCGTTGGAACTTCTCCAAATCCCAACGATTTTTCGAGAGTTCTTGAATAATGCCTAACAACCGTTCAAGACAATATAGGTGGCAGTGAAGTCTCATTTCAAATAAACCTATTATAGTTGAAGATTACTATGTGATATAATCCTTCTATTACCTAAAGTCTCGACTGAGCGAGAGTCATGGAGTGACAAACTCACAAACTCAGTAACTATGTGTCAGATCTCATTAATGTGACTATATGACACCTTAAAACACATTTTTTGATTTTCAATCTGCCTTGGCCAAGAACTGTCCCGTCACATCAATAGTAGATCACATACGACATTCACCCCATCAAATACGGACGAGGGCAACAAATCTTATTCCCAACATTTGTTTTCATATACCAGTAATACAAAACCATATAAATGAACATTCTCACCTCCCAATTGGATGGTTCGGTTCATTAGCAAATCTCACACACTAATGCACAAAACAACCGTGTTAGTTCAAGTCTAAGGATTAACAAGCCATCACAACCTAATGATACGACCATTATCCACCAGGCAATATAGTCAGTCATCGGCGTCACATTCAACTGATCATTCTCCAACGACCACTCATAGGTTTACTAACGACATCTTATGTCATATGGCGTGTGACACATCATCCTTCCATCGGTATCCCCATATTGAACGAGATAGTAACCCTTGTACTAGTTCATACTCGATTAATCGGAATCCCCATCCAAAGAATCTAAGGACTATGAATAGTTTAAAATATTTTGTTACCATATAATCCTGTTACACAGTCTCAACACCTTGAGAATTCTCACATAGAAGATCTAGGGAGTCATTCATATAATTGATTGGAAAAAATATAAATGATCTTGCCTTTTATAAATTTATACAAAAATACAATTAATACATTAAAATAAACTCACTAAATATCATTCAAATCTATTATTAGAACACACAACAGTAACACTTTTCATGCATATAATTTTATATATATGCATATATAGTGTTTAATCATCTTTAGAGATTAGTGGTAGTATATTCTTTTATCAGCATAAAGTAGCATATACCATAACATATAGCATATACCATAACATCTATGTTCATCTAGTATTAGGCCAAACAAATAAGGGCTTTTTGCATATTGTTGATATGAATTCTATTATAGTTGAAATAAAGTCTCACTATCTTTTTCACACATATTTAAAATATATATGTTTACTTATATATGCCTTTAGTAACCTTATATATTCAAACTCTTTTCTCCTTTAAAATACTTTGTAAGACTTTTTTCAGTAACTTAGTCGCAAGTTTCTTGCTTTTTTTTTTTAAATCCATAAACATATGTAAATACTTGCGGTTTTTTTAATCTTTATAAGACTTGAATTCTAATCGGACAGTCAATTCAACCATATATTAATGAAATGAACCTAGTCCTCATTAAATCTGAACCAGGTAGGATCCATTTACTGATCAAACAAAAAATTTTAAGAACTTCAATGAGGACAAAAAATAAATATGTGAAGGAACCTTTTTTTTTCAAGAGAAATACTACACACAAATAATTCTCACAAATTAATGTAATAGACATAAATTTATAATAATTCTATTCAAAATTAACAATATATATGTTCATACGACAAAAAAATTCATAATAATCTTATCTAAAATTGACAATAAATCAGCTTATTATTATAAATTATTATTAATTTTAAATAAAATTATTATGTATTTAGATAAAATTATTATGAATTTGGATATACTACATCAATTTGTAAAATTTATTTATAAGTATAATATTTTCATTCTTTTTTCGACGAAGTCTACAAGTCAGCTTTTTGTCATTGTTGATATTTTGTGATGCTTGTGATTGTATTTGACAAGGTAAGACGGTGTTGACTGGGCCTAGATGGGAGTTAGCCAGTGAGTTAGGCCAAGTTGGCGAGAGGATGATCGAGCCAAGCTGGGAGTTGACGTATGTGTTGGGCCCAAATTGTAGAGGAAGGATCAAGCTAAGGGAAGAAAGTTTCTTCAAGAAGCCCATGTGTTGGGAAAGGCAAAGATCAATTGAAGCAAGCTGTTGGGGCGAGCGAGCCTTGGAGAGATTAAAGGGAATCAAGGGTAAGTCAAGTGCATTGCGGTGTTGCACAAAATGAACCGGACATGGGATAAGAGTTGGCAGCCACCTTGGGGTAAAGGGGCGAGCCATGAGCAGGGCAAGGCATGGGAATGCCTTGAGGAGCTTGCTTGTGTACATTGGAAGATGACAAGGAGATTTGAAAGAGGATTGGAGATGTCGTGGGTGAGTATCGAAGGAAAATGGCACGCAGGGGCACAATGGCATGCATGGGCGAAGCAACTGGGAAGGCTGGCAAGACACGGGCCCATGAAGGGGCCACAATTGCTGCACAGTGGCGAGCCAAAATGTGCTTGTTCGGCATCATATTGGCTAAGTGGCATGGACAAGGCTTGGGAGTTGCTAGGAGATGATGCAGGTAAAATACAAAAAAGACCTTAGAGGTTACCAAAAAGGTTCTGATGGTTCCTAAGAATTCTAGCGGCGTTTAAAAGACTTTTGGACTCAGCGTCGGCTGAAGGTATAGGTCAGGAAAGCTTATGTCAAGGGTTCCCAAATCACTAATATTGAGTATTAATTAAAATTTATTTATTTTTTATTTTTTGAGATACAAAATTACTAATTCTATTTTATAATAATTTTTATTTGAATTTATATTATATTTATTTCGTTGTTCCATTTGGACAAAAAATTCCTCTAACTCTACAACTCCACGGATAATTTTTTAACGTTAGATAATGAATAGTAAGGTGTTACTTAAATGAGAAGACTTCTAAAACTTGGATTATTTTTTAATGTTAGATAATAAATAGTGAGATACCATTTAGAAAAGAAGACTCTTCAACTCTTCAAGTTTACAGATTATTTTCTAATATTAAATAATGAATAATGAGATGTAAATCAATAACGGAATGAAAAAAAAGACAAGAAGTAACATTATTTTATGAGGATAATTTAATAAAAAGATTATTTAAACGGTAAAAATTTTATTTGAGAAATTCTTACTGATTTGGGCATTAAAAAAAATAAAAATAAAAATAAATTGATGATTTTTTAATTTACAAGATCTAGCTATGAATTTTTCACATTTTTTGTTTATTAAACTTTTACGTTTTTATATTTTTACCTCTTATCTATATTGTCAATTAAAAAATATTTACTTTCTAAACTTGAATATAAGAATTTAATTAGTGATTTTATATTTTAAAAAGTAAAAAAATAATTTTTTAAATAATTTTTAATATTTATTTATATTATTAAAATACCACCAAAATAACTCTTGTGTTACAAGTATTATATATTAAGACGCCCTGTTTAAACTATTATATATTATTTTAGATTATTATTAAGTACTATACTAAGTCTTTTTTGTGTTTAATGTTCTACATTGTTCTAGTCTTGCGTAAAGAAATCTAATAATATGAAAGAGTCATATGGTGGTTAATTAGAAATTAATAAAATATTTTAAAAAGTCATTAATGATAGAGTACTCTAAAAATAAGGTGAATGACTATTTCTAATCATTCAGTAAATAAATTTTCTTTGGATATCAGTAGAGAGCTTCTCCAAGAGCATTTCTCTCTTTAAAATTGTGGTTTGTTTATTCCTTCACTCTTCATTCTTTTTAAAAAAGTGTGTCATCTAATTAGGTGACATCAACTATGTGTCACACAACTTAGTGGAACCTTGTTAGCATCTTAGCAATTAGTCGAATAATCTGTAAATAATACGAGAATTATTTTATATTTTTTTAAAAAATATTATACTTATGTCTATTTAAAAGATTTAAATTAATACGTGACTTTTAAAGTTAAAAAATTTAAAACACGCACTAAATGAATTTTTTTAAAATTTGATTGAAAAATTTTATTTACATTGTTTCAATCCTTGTTTGTGTTATATTATTTCTACGCAATCATGCGACCATGCCATGTGCCTCTGCCCACGCAGCCCATCTACTCCCTCAATTGCCCCTTCAATCTTTTTTTCAATTCAGCTTTTTGAAGAAGCTATTCACATCTGTCAGTGCAGAGAAATCATTCGTAATATTAGTAAAAGTGTAGAATTATATTTTTGTGTTTAATAAGTTATGTGTTTGTTTATCAAGAATATATTTGTGTGCACATATATATATATATAATATATTGAATTTATTTAGTAAAAATATATTAAATATGAATTAATTTTATCATGAATGTTTTTCATATAAGGAATGTTTAATCGTATTTAAAATATGTGGACCTGAATAATACTTATATATCTACCGTTCCAAATTTTTTTTGTAAGCCGAAGTACTAACAAAGAGTGTAAAAATGAGACTAGACATGATATTTTGCTCTAAACATCAGATATTTCATTATCTAAGTGACACAGAGGATCGTCATGCTAAATGCCACTTAATTATAAATATAGTTTGACCAAAGAATATATATTACTAAGCATTAGCATCCACTGTTGCAATCAGTGTTCTAAAAGTTACTAGTCGGATGGCAGACTAGCGCTTAGGCCACATAGGCATTGCCTAGATTTTTTTTTTTTATTAATATATTAACAAATATTAAAATAAATGATGTAACAATACTTCTTGTAAGTATTACAATATTTGAAACATTAACAAATATTTAAATAACAAATATTAACAAAGGCACAACAACACTTGCTGTGCAACGCAATAATAAATATTAAAATAAATTAAATAATAAAAATAGTAATAAAAAACAATTAGGGTGCGAGCAAATATTAAACTGAAGAGGCTCGGTATAAGCACTTTTACCCAGATATCACAACCACTCAGACTACCTAAAACGAGAGTGTCTACGGGAAGAGAAAGAATGAAACACAAGACAATATCTACCCTGACATGCATACACAAGAATTAAAACAACGAAAGCGAAGATATATACATGCATGCATTATGGGAACACCGCTAACACAACGGTCACAAGATAAATAAATATAAATAAACTCTTGTGTCAACATACATGAGACACGAGAAATGACCTGGCACAATCAAACATAATCAAGTAAATTCTACTCAACATCAATGTAACGCCCCGCTTTTCTGAGCGTTAAATAACTTAGGAATTTCGAGAATATTTTTTTTTTTATAAGCCATCTCCCGACAATCCCGTTTTACCTTCTCAACTCACTAAATAAGAATCAATAAGCTAAGACCGGTAATCATCATAAATGCGGAAGCTTAAAATCGAAACCTGATATGATCCATAATCAATTTCACTTTATAACCGTATAAGAATTCATACCATACATTAACATCATATCCTCAATATTGAAATACATAAATACATGGAGATTCCATAATATTCTAACAAAGCTAATCATCAATAAAGCATTAGTTAAAAACATATCCGAGTCAGCTTGCTGAATCCATCGGCCACGCCATCACGTGCCGTCTCATCTCAACCTGATCCTTGCCTAAGCTGCAATTCTAAACTGGAACGTTGAATGTTCCAGGGGCATAACCCATTAGAAGATGAATCTTCTAGTAAGGGTTTAAAAACATGATACATGAATACATGATGCAATAACATAAATAATCATGTGCCCTAGTGTAACTTCCCTAACCTACCAGCCTGGCACGGAACCCTAGGCAGAATCCCGAACCTCTGCAGGATAATCCTAACGTTGTTCCATCATTGCCCTTGGGAATTACGGCTACACTCTTAGGGCGACATCCCCATCCCATGCATGAGTATCAATATGCGAATAATATCGTACTATGCAAGAATAACGTCTTTCCATGCAATATGAAATTATCATAACTTCAATAAATATCATGGATAATGAAACAAACGTTTCATATATAGGTTCTCGGGATAAAACCACTTACCTTTAGACGTAAACTCAAATTTTCTCGAAAAACGCGTATAACCTCGTTTTGCGTGCCAACATTGAAAATAACATAAACCATCAAGATCCATGGCCAAATCACTTCCTGGCCAATCATTTCCAAGTAAAATCAATAATCTAATTTTTTCATATTTTTTCCTTATTTTCTCTATTTTTTCTCTATTTTTCATAGTCATAATTTCTTCCAAAATTCAAAATAAATACCTAATCAGGTAATTTATTTAATTTTTCTTTATGAAAATTCCTAAAATAACATTTCTAATCTCTATGAGTTTTATGAGAATTTTCCAAAATCTCTTCCTATTTTTCTCTAATTAAGTTTCCTTTCAAAAATTCAAAATAATTATTTCATCATAACATTTCTCAAATAAAATTTTATAAAACTGAACTATTCCTTTTTCTTGTATTTCTGGATATTTTTCTAGAATTTTCTCTCTTTTATTTCTATTTTTACTCTATTTTTCTTTATTTCAGCATTTAAATAATATTAAAAATTATCTCCGGTCATCTTCTCCGGCGCCGGCACACCGAAAAATTAAAATGACTATACCAGAAGATAGCTTACCTTGAGTTGATCATTCTGTCCAAATTTGAGCTTGAAAGAACACTTGGAAGACCTCCCTCCGAGCAAAATTCAGTTCGGTTCCGGCGAGATCCGATTTTTCCGGCGAAGCTCCGATCACCCCTCAAATGAACTCCAAAATTTCTCAAACTTTCCAGAAATGATCCTCAGCTCATGGGCAACAAAATCCCTATGGTTTGGTGCCTCAATTTGTTCAAAAGTGAGGTCGATTTGAAACTCAAATCTTGCAAAACTCTAAGCCACCATATCCTCTATTTATAGGCGATTTTGGCCCCATAAATGACGGATCTCGCTTCAATCAAGGCCTCTGATGTCCCCTATTGCCCTTAACAAGTCCAAAATCCACCGAAAGAGCTCCATTTTCGCGATCTAAATGGCCAAACTTTCGGCCACTTTTTCTTCAATTTCTGGCAATTCCATTGCTTGTTGTCGGTCAAGCCCTTTACAAAAGATGCTCCTTGAGCAACCCTCGTGCCATCCCTGTGGCCAATTTCGGTGATTTGATGGGTTGGTCGGCCATGGTTGCTTGGAGATTTTCTCAAAATTGCACTTTGGCCCCTCAAACTTTGGTTTTCTCACTTTGGCCCATTTCACCAAGTTCCTTGACTTTTGATAATTTCTCTCAAGACCCTAAAGTCTTAAAACATCAATTTGACCCCTGAGGATTCTGAAAAAATATCGTTTCGGCCTCTCTTGAGTAATTTCAAAAAACTGCATTTAGGCCCGAATCTCCGTTTTGTCCCTAAACCTCTTCGTTTCTTCCTGAAACCACTGAAGGGTTGTTCCTTATGAAAAATTGAAGCCCCCTCAATTTTCTGTTGACTTCTCGGAAGTCATCTATGACGATTCGGTATTGCAGCCTAATTAGTAGCTGTATTTTAGCTGTACCGAAAACTGTTCCCGATCCAATTTATTTCGATGCTATAAATCATATCTTGGGGTGCTCGTTAATGCTACATCATTTTCCTTTGTTATTTCGACTCCAGGGTACTCCCGGCAGTCTATTTAGTCATTTTTTCGGACTATTCAGATACCAATTTTCTCTGAAACCCCATTTCTCTAATAAATTACTTATTTTTAATTAACCCAAATTTTCGGGTATTACAATCAAAGTTGATGGGGATTGACGAAATTGACTGTACACTATACCGACTCTGCCGTTAGTTGTTATCACCTTACCCTTGACCCACGCTGCCACTATCTGGAATGATGAAAAACAAGATGAGTCAAGAAACTCAGCAAACATAAAGAAATGAAGGCTGCGAGCTGAACATATCTAGTAAACTCTCTCCCCATAACACCAACCCCCAAGTACACACAAGTTATGAGACGCTCAACACTACATAAAAGTATAATGAAAGCGCATACCTGTGATACCCTTAGACATCGTAAATAATAAATCGAATTTTAGTGTTTTAAGTATTTATCAGTAAATTTAATAAGTATAAATTTATTTATAAATTTAGTTGTATTTATGTATATATAGTTAGTCACATAGTTGTATTCATTTATATAAAATATATATTATACAGTATAAGTATAGTTAAAATATGTAGAAATTATTAGGATTTTTACTAATAAAGGTATAGTTGTACATGTAAGTAGTATATATATGTATATATGTGTGTATGTATATATATATATAAATCTCTAAAAATCTGGAGCAGGCAAGTGAGTACCAGGGAGAGGGGGGAGCATTTAATGAAGGAATGATCGTCGGAGTGGTTTCTCGGATGCGTGGCGATCATGATGGGACAAGACACATCGAGTTTTGGTTATAAATAGCCGAGTTCGAGCAAGGCCTTCATCAGATTTCTTTTACTTCGTAGATCGGTCGATTGGGGTAGCGTTTGAGAGCTTGGTGAGTAGGGTCTTGGTCTTTGCGTCGTGGGCAAGCTTTCTGGAGCGTTTGGTGGCCAACAGAGCAGGGGAGAAAGAGAATTTAGCTTGCTAAAAAATCGCACAAACCGCCAGAGCCGAGGCTTCATCGCACAAATTGAGGTATTTTGCTATATTTTTTCTCAAATCTAAGACCCTATTCGGGTTCGGGAGGTCGAGTTTAAGGGGAAAGCAAGCTTGGTTTGAAACTTAAAGGCCAGCAACGTCGCGGGCAGCGTGTAGGGCCGCCGAAGAAGACAAAGCAGATGGACGCCTGTAACCACTCACCCGTGAGTAGGAAGAATGCGCGTGGCTTGCAAACGCCGGCTAGGAAGAAAACAAAAGAAAGGAAAAAATAAAAAAAAATAAAAAAAATAAATAAAATTTTGTAAAAATTTCAGAAAACCTAGAATTTTGTTTATGTCTTATTTTGTGAAAAATATTCTAGAAAATGCTAAATTAATTAATTATTTAAGTAGATTTTCTATTATGGAAATAAGGAAAAAATAGGAATTTAATTTGAAAAATTTCAAGAAAATTTCATAAGGCTAGAAATATTATTTAAGGAATATTAGTAAAGAGAAATTAAGTTATATGAAAGTCTAGATAATTATTATGTAATTTTGAAGAAATAAGGCTTAGAAAATAAAGAAAATTTTAGGAATTATGAGAAAAATAGTAAATTGATATTTGGAAATAAATTTAATGTTTTAGGAACCCTTGAGGCTCGAGAATTTGGAAATAACCTGTCTAGCACGTCTTTCAAGGTCGACACGTTTCTCGAGACAACTTAAATTGTGAATAGTAAGTGTACCGTTATAAGCTTAGTACAGTTATAAATGTTTATCTTTAAGAATGCTTTCATCATATTGACATACTCTGATATGTACTCATCACGTAGATTACATACATGACATGACTATGAAATGCATAAATATACGTTAATATCATTGATCACACGTATTGAGACTGTAGGGAGTACGAATTGGCACTGCTATTTTACTAAGGGTGCCCTTAGACACCCCGGTTTCGAAAGAGGTGGCTGTAAGAACGATAAGTAGCATGAGGGGTGTAGTTGACACCTACGATGAAAGACATTGCATCCACACATGATATAGCATTATGACCCCTACTTAGATGGTATATTATCTAATTTGGGTTTTTGCCCTTAGAATATTCAACGTTCTAGTCGGGACTTGCAGTGATGGTACGGAAGTCGAAGATATGTAGTGACGCGAGTCGTCAAGAAACGAGCAAGTGTGCCATATTATGTTATGAATGTTTCAAGAATTATGTACGTTTTAATTTATCTTTAGAAGCTTATGTATCAACTTTGTAATAAGTGCTATGTTCAGTTATTTATGTATGTAATGCCATGAGTAGGTTCGATTCAGCTTCTGCTTTATACGATTGTGTTATCTCTAGTGTATAAATATTTCGTCAAGCACTAGATAGGTCTAAGGAAATTTCAGGAACAATGTAATTTAGAAAAAATAATAATAATAAGACCCAAATTTACTAAGACATAACACGCTCTGAGTAGGTGGGCTGTTACAATACTGGTCCTTGGGGTCCACACAAGACACACGATACCCAAGTCCCATACCAACCTACTGCTGTCCTAAAAGGCAACATATATCTCTAACAAACCTGTGCGCACTGTCCCGGGTCGGTGCTCCTGTCACCCGTATGCTTGCGTTACTCCTCCCAACACCCGAGTTGTAGAATAACCAAGCCATAGGCTCTCTCAGAACGGTCCTCCCGTCCGAGACCAGTGAACTATCGATAACCATGCAATGCACATAAAAATGTAATGGCATAGTGAGCATCAACGTGATACACTGACGCCCATACATCCAGACATTAGGCCATGCTCCGCCCACGTAGTAAACCACACGCGATGCACATGCTTGTGCTAGATGCAATCTAACCATGTTAGAATGTCCGTGTTTAAGCACACTCAGTAAATGAATATCCCTACATGCAAGCCGTACCCATGTGCATATCAAACCATGAACGGTAATACAACATATCGAATCATGCAGTAAATCACATAATAACAGAGCTAATCAGCAATGTTTGGCATCGGTCAACGGTCAATGACTAGGAGTGTCCGTCTGACTGTCCACTTCAGGGCCGTACAATAGTCTACTCCACGTTACTAAACAGCCGACGCCTGCCCCACTGCTTAGTAGCTCTAAACGATCCATACTTGAGATATCCATAAATAAACCCATACTACTAAGAACCTACTCCCCAAGTTGGGTTCAACATCATTCTCAAGAGGAGTAGGGGCAGTACAAACCCCTGTAGGCTCACAACAAATAAAGTTCTAAAAGTCCCGGATTTAATATAAATCATACCAAATAAATAATAACTCAGTAAATAATGCTAGGTGTCGAATTAGGGTAAGGGAGGGAATAAAATATGAGAAACCGCGGAGTCTCTCACAAGAATTAAAGAACATGAGGAGAGCGTTAGGAACTTGTCTTTTAATAGTAGATTCCCACCTCCTTGCTCTGCCGTTGCACAAATTAATAAATTTTACTAATCAAAGCTTCAATTCAATGCCTGTACTTGTATCTCTAATAATCTAGTTAAATCGGTATAAAATCGAGGCTATAACGAGTATACGAGGTCACTAAAAATTAGAAAATGAATAGGGCTTGCCTTATTTCGCAGATTTTTAGTCTCAAATGCCCACGCACTACAACATAATATTAACACTAAAGTAAATCAAAATACAGCCTAAAAATACGATTTAATCCGTAGAAAACGTTTAAATACAAGCTGATTAACCTACCTCGCCCTTCAGATCTTCAATTATACGGAGTAAACATTAATTTTTTGAATTTTTCCTCCTATTTCTCCCTTCTTCACTCTATCTTCGCGCTCGTTTTCCTCTCCATTTTGCTCTTTGTTTTCTATCTTCAATTAAGCTTCAATTGAAGCTTTAATAGCAACAGAATTCAACAAGAAAACATGGCCAATTTGACCTTAAAATTCGTGCAAAAATAGAGAGTAGGAGAGCAACCGCGCAGACTCACAAGCGCGCGCCACGTGGCCGCGCAAATGGGCTAATACTGGCGCCCTAAAACGGCGTCATTTTGGACCCCTTTTGCTGATAAAATCAGCAAAATCCTCCCTTGCCCGCGCACGGCCTCAGCCTCGAATCCACAATCTACCCACCTCCCTCGCGCCCGCGTGCCACTCAGCCAGCCATCACCTTCATACATATATTGCACTAAATTAAATTTAAAGGAACTCCCAACCACTTTCGGATTTTACACCAGCACCCAAAAACTTCCGAAAATGCCACTCACTCCCCCACACTTCTTTTATTTCTTATTTCACTTCCACCCCATAATTTCCAGAAAATCCTCTAAATTAATTTATTTTTACTATTTCCATAAATACTCCCAAATAAGATTATTATTAATTAATTACCTCTTTCCCAACTTCCAAATAATTTAATTAATTATCCTTAATTTCTTATTTTCTCAAAACAACATAAATTATTAATAATTCCAAGACCCCAAATTTCTAATAATTACTTACCATTTCTACAACACACATAATCATTAATATTTCTCTTAAACCCAAAAATATTTAATAATCACCTTATACACAATAATTAATAATTATCAACCATTCACTAATTATTTAATTCCAATAAATCAAAATTACTCCAAATACAAAATTCAATAATTATTAACTTCTCACAAATTATCAGGATGTTACACTCGGTGTTACAGTAAGGAGCAGCAACCTGCTGCTTGTTGTAGCAACAAGCACGCAAGCTTGCGTTGCTGCTGGTGGAGGTGAAAGAAGATGGATACATATCAGAGGAAGACAATATCGGTGACGAGGGAGGATGACCAACATATGAGATTGACTACGATGAGAGAGAACGACCAAGAGATGAGATTGGCGATGGCGATGAGAAAGAGGGAGAGAAACGACTTGAGACGAACAACCAAAGAGAGAAAGGGTAAAGGGAAATAGAGAAGGGAAAGGGGAAATAAAGAAGGGAAAGGCCACACACGACCTAGGCGGCGACCCAGGTGGCTAGGCGCCGCCGTGGCCCGATTAATTGGGCTCGACGCCTAGGGGTGCCGAGCAACCCTTAATCGGAGCGGCCACCTAGGCTGCATTTTCGAACACTGGTTGCAATTTGTCTCGGGTTGGGACTTTTTATCAATGATCGTGCGGCACTTGATCACAATGCATCGCAACCAAGTCAGTCTATCCTCCAAATAAGCTATAAAGATAGGTAAAGAACTTAAAAAGTTAAGAGAGAACGTGAAAATAAAGAAAGAACACTTGAAAGAAAGCTTAGAAAGCAAAGAACTTTTATTGTTTTAAAGAATGCTTTAGAAGGCTTTTGATTTAGCTTCATATCTTCCAAATGAATGCTTACTCCTATTTATAGCCTTTCACTTCCTCAATGGATGACAGAGATTAATTTGATCATATGGTAATTATTACTTCTTCAGAAACTTCTCCCACTTCTACCATATTCTATAATATTCTACTCAATTTTATAAGGTTACATAGTGTTATAGAACTTTTAAGATTACTTTAGATTAATTTAAACCATTCTAGATTAGTCTACACATTTTTAGAGTCTTCTGAAACATTTTAGAATGTTATGAGATATCTTGAAATATTCTAAATTTTTTTAAAATTCTCTAGGACATTCTACACAATTCTACACACTTACATAATATACAATACCAAAAAAAGTTTTGCTTAATCCAAATTTTCATTGAGCAAAATTACATAACATAGAACACCGAGAGGGATTTTGCCTAATCCAAATCTCCATTGACAAAATTGGGGCAAAATGTGACAAATTGCAGTTAGGCGATGGGTCCCAACTGTTTTAATACATCTGTACTACAAATGCGACCTGTATTTATGTTTTATGGTTGGCAATTTAATTTAATTTAAATTAAAATGAGTTTGGATATAACAATTTATAAAATCAACATAGAATAATACTTATATAATAATAATAGAATAGAATTTAAATGCAGGAGAATATAATAAACATTATATAATTATTTATCTTTAAATTATAAATTTAATATATTATATATATAAATAAAATAACATCTTAATTTCATCCCGATCCAACTGTTAGCCATTGACTCTCTCTTCAAAACATTAATTTATACTTTAGCAATTATCCGTAAATAATAATACTACATATACAACTAATAATAAACCTATTCTTTTCACCATCTTTTCCCCCTTTTCTTTCGCCGCTGCTTCCAAACTGCTTCTTGAACACTTCACACAAATACACACAGCCAAACGCAGGCCTTAGCAAAGAAAGATCGATTACACTGCAGTTCGGCAGTTCCAGAGCGACAATGGCGGAATCGGACGATTTCAGTAGCGAGAAGACGAACGGATTGTTCGCTGAGGAGATACGGAAGCCCAGCGATACTGCAGAGGTGACGCTCTACGACCTTCTCCGCCGTGTGGTGGCTCAGATTTTCTTTCCGGATCTTGACGGAAAGTATGGCCGCGCTACTCCAGTGGTCCGCCGGATCAAATCTTCTCTCTCCAAGACCGTTCCTCTTCTCCGAGAAGCTTCCCAGAACACCGGTCGCGACCTCCTCCTATGGACTCGCCGCGGCTCTCCTCTCCGAGCCCTCCTTGTTGTCTGTGTGAGTGTAACAGCGCCTTCATGATGAGTTATGCAGTTCTATCTGTTGATTTGATGCGGATTTGGCTTACTCCTGTCAATTGTTCGTTTTTGTGTGTTAGACCGGGAATTCTGATGATTGGCTGACTTTGATAGAAATTTCGTCAATGAGGATTACGTGATATGTAAAATTTGATGTTTTACCAACAGCTGCAATTTTTTCTTTTGATTTGAAGATAATTCTCTGAATTCACGTTCACTGTGGCCAAAGATATGCTTTGTGATCTTTCCACTTTCTTGTAAACCTTGTGAGGAAAAGTAAAGACCTTAATTATATTTACCTTTTTGCAGAATGGTACGGCAAGGCCCAAAGATTGGGCAATCTTGAGTAGGAAGGGATGCCCGTTGTGCAAATTTGAGTTCTCTGTTAACACTGTTGAACTGATTTCTTGCTGGAAATCTTGTTGACTAACCTGATTGTGGATCTTTCCTAGCTTACTAATTCGATTAACTAACTGAACTTAGCTTCACTCATTATGTATTGAACAGAACTAAAAGCCTCAGTAACCTTTGGACAATAGTAAAAAGTTCTGGCATCAATAACTTTATTGTCTGTGTTGTTCATGTTGTAAAATATTGATATTTCAAATGGTCCATTGGTCCATAGAGTGCATTGGTCCCACTTTCCAACGGTCATTGTTAGAATTTGCATTAGTTAGTATCAATTCTCAGTAGAGGATGTTAAATGTAGTTAGAAGTAAGTTTACATTTTATGTTTTATGAGTTTAAAATGTAACGGAACTAACTTTCTTAGAGTTAGTACCGATAGCCCTTTATCTTTATTCTATTTACATTTAAGTCCCATTTTTGTAACCGCCTCTATCACTTATAAATAGAGGCGGGTAGGTTCTCAGGGGATATGATTTTTCAGCATTCATTTTCATTCTGTTGTATCTTGCACGGGCTCTAGAGAACTGAGAGAGAGCATCGGCTTGGTCCTTTGTATTCTCGAGAGGGAGGCTATTATTTATAGTCTAAGGGTGTGCAAGAGGCTATTATTCTGTCTTGATCACCAGCAGTCTGGACGTAGGGATTTTCATACCTGAACCAGGATAAGTTCTTGCCTCTTTTATCTTTCTGTTATTGCTGTGTTTTGTTCTGATTTCTATTATCCTATTACTGTTTTCTATCGGATGAGTGTTGGCTGTGGAAAAGTGATAGTTCTTGTGTGAATAATCGGTCCTAGATTCAACAATCATATTATAACGGCCATATTCTCTACCTATAAAAGGTAGTGCTTCTTGCACTTGTGAGATAGATAACGAGCAAGCCTTCTCTCATTCTCTTCTCTGTTTACACTTTGCCTTGCACCTATTGTCCGACTGTTGTTGGGTTCCCACATTATATCTTGCTCTCAATTTGTTCCCAAATCATGTAAGTGCACGCGTATTTGGAAGGGCTCGTTGCATCCTAGGGGATAACCACTTTGTCTCTTGCACCGATTGTGAGTGGTGGAAATTATCCTTAAGGTTAGTGACATCTGTCACGCCTCGAGTCTAATACACCACCTGTCCACCAAAGTCCATTATTCCCAACAATCTTAAGGATAAAATGGACACCTCTTTCCACATCGCCGCCATCAACCGTGCAGCCGCTGATCCTACCCAAGCCGCTGGCGCAATCGCAGCCGCTACCTCTGCTAGTGTTGCCGTTGCCACCAACCATGCTAGTGGGTCATCGTCGCCCACTACCCATCCTGTGCTTCCTTCCATTCCACCCATGCAATATGCAAAGCCATTTCCTGACGTTTCCAAGATCGAGCTATGCGATGGAAACAACTTCAAAAGATGGCAAGAACGGGTATATTCAATCCTTGACATACACGGTGTGGCGTATGCACTTAGTGAATCCAAGCCTAACGAAGCTAGTGTTGATGCCAAGTTGGTGGATCATTGGACATATGCAAATAAGGTATGTAGGCACACGATAATCAATAAGTTGTCTAATGAATTATTTGATGTCTATTGTCCCTACAAGGAAGCAAAGAAAATTTGGGAGTTCATGAATGTTAAGTATATAGCTGAAGATGTGGGCAAACAAAAGTTCGTGATTGGAAAATTCTATCGATGGGAAATGGTGGATGACAAGGAGATCAAATGTCAAATCAACGAGTACTACAAGCTCTTGGAAGACTTGAAAGTTGAAAAGATCGTATTGCAAGAAGAATTTGCAGCCAGCCTACTCATTGAAAAATTGCCTAAATCATGGAACGACTACAAGAACCAACTCAAGCACAAGCACAAACAACTATCACTCGAAGACCTAGTCATACACATCATCATTGAAGAAACAAACCACAAAGAGCTACAATCTGCAATGGAAAAGGAGATGGCACACAAGGCTAACTTGAAAACTAATTATAAGCCTAAAGTGTCTAACCCCAATTTCAAGAAAAAGAAAGGTTCTTGCTTTGTCTGTGGAAAATCAGGGCAGCATGCACCTTAGTGTAGGAAGAGAGTGAGAAATGATAAACCTGACCAGCGAAAGGAAAATTTGGTTGAAGCAGATGATATTATTGTTGTAGTCATTTCTCAAGCAAACATTATGGCCAATGTAAAAGATTGGGTGGTAGACTCTGGGGCTACCAGGCACATATGTGCAAATAAAAATGCGTTTTTCTCCTACATTCCAGTAGGAGAAGGAGAAGAAACAATCTACCTTTGTGATTCAAGAACTAGACCAGTTCTTGGAAAATGTCAGATAATTCTCAAACTCGCATCTAGCAAAACTCTGGTTTTTTGATTGATGCTCTTCATGTTCCAAACATTAGAGCTAACCTGGTTTCCGTATCTTTGATAAGCAAGGTTGGGATTAAAGTGTCATTTGAATCTGACAAGATTATAATGACCAAAAATAATATATTTGTGGGTAAAGGCTATTGTAATCAGGGTCTATTTGTGCTTATTGTTTCTGAAATAATTTATGAAAATGCTACTTCTTTTGCTTATATGCTTTACTTTGTTAATCTGTGGCATGGTAGACTAGGACATGTTAGCAATTCATATATTAAGAAAATGTAAACTTTAGGATTAATTTATGGAATTAGTGACTTATGCATGAATAAATGTGACATTTGTGTTGAAGAAAAGTTAACTAGAAAATCATGCATTTCTGTAGAAAGAGAATCTGAACTATTAAATTTGATACATACTAACTTAGGAGACTTGCAACAAACTATGAGTAGAGGTGGCAAGAGATATTACATAACCTTCATTGATGATTGCTCTAGATATACTAAGGTATATTTGCTCAGAAATAAAGACGAGGCCTTTAGCATGTTTGTTTCTTATAAGATAGAAGTAGAAAATCAATTAAATAGAAAAATTAAAAGAGTTAGATTAAATAGAGGGGGTGAATACATAATGATAAATAATTTTTGTGAGAAGGAAGGAATTATACATGAAATTATTCCTCCTTATTCCTCTGAATCTAATGGTGTAATTGAAAGGAAAAATAGATCACTAAAAGAAATGATAAATGCTATGCTAATTAGTTCTAATGCACTTGATAATCTTTGGGGTTAAACCATTTTATTTGCATGCCATTTACAGAATAGAATTCCATATAAGAAAACTAGTAAGACTCCCTATGAGTTATGGAAGGGTTACCCTCCTAACTTGAAATATTTAAAAGTGCGGGGGTGTCTTGCCAAGGTTATGCTTCCTGAACCCAAGAAGAGAAAAATAGGTTCTAAAACATCTGATTGTTTGTTTATTGGTTATGTTGATCATAGTGCTGCATGTAGATTTATAGTGTTAAAAAGTGATGTGCTTGGATACAGCACTATTGTTGAAACGAAAAATGTTAAATTCTTTGAAAACATCTTTCCTTTGAAAATTGATAATATTTCTACTTTACCTTCTGAAAAGGTTGATTGAGAAAATGTTTTGAGTATAAGTTAAGAAGAAGTAAAAGACCAAGAAAAAGGACTTCTTTTGGGAATGATTTTTATACATATCTTGTTGATAATGATCCTATAACTTATTTTGAAGTTATAACTTCTTCTGAAAGTCAATTTTGAAAAATGCTATTCAATGTGAGATTAAGTCTATCTTACAAAATCAAACTTGGGTTTTGATTGATTTGCCTCCAGGGGCAAAACCAATGGGATGTAAGTGGATATTTAAAAGAAAATTTAATTTTGATGGGTCTATTGATAAATATAAAGTGAGATTGGTTGCAAAAGGGTTTACTCAAAAACAAAATATTGATTATTTTGATACTTTTGCGCCAATTACTCAAATTGCATCTATTCGTGTTTTAATTGCTTTGGGCTCTGTTTGTAATCTTATTATTTACCAAATGGATGTTAAAACTGCTTTTCTAAATGGTGATTTAGAAGAGGAGATTTACATGTTTAAGCTTGAAGGCTGTGTTGCTCCTGGTGAAGAGAATAAAGTTTGTAAACTGCTTAAGTCTTTGTATGGCTTAAAACAAGCTCCTAAACAATGGCATGAAAAATTTGATTTTGTTTTAATTTCAAATGGATTTTCTCCTGTTGAAGTAGATAAATGTGTATGTACAAAATGTGTTGACAATGATTATGTGATCATTAGTTTATATGTTGATGATATGCTTATTTTTGGGTCGTGTATTGAAATTATAAATGAAACCAAACAATTTTTAGCTTCTAAGTTTGATATGAAAGATATGGGAGAAGCTAATGTAATTTTGGTTGTTAAAATCATAAGATGTAATAGTGGCCTAATGCTGTCTCAAGAGTATTATTGTCACACACAGTGATAGTGACGTGACATCAGCCGTTTATTGATATATTTGAACTGTCTTCTTAGTCTTTTCTTTTATGTTATGTTGTTATGTTTTCATTTACTTTATGCATTTGTATTAATTTGGATATTATAAGGGGTAGGATATTTTAAGGGATAGTCCACGTGTAAAGGGGCCTGAGAAAAAGACAAAAGAGTTAGTTATTAGGGGTAGGATTTGTTATGGTAGCACCTATGCTAGAGGCTTATATACCCTCTAGACTAAACTTGTAACAGGTATGAAAAATCAGAAGAATTCTATCATTTTCTCTATTAACTTCTCTCTTTTCCTCCCTTTCTAATCTCTCCCTTACCTGCTTTGTCTTCTTCTAAGATCCCTACTGACCTCTCTAATTCATATCAAATTAGAGGGTGGCTTACCTTGTCACATTCGGGTTTTGGACAATTATGTTGAGAGGCTACTAAAGAAATTTGGACATTTTGATGTCCAACCTGTGAGCTCTCCTTATGATGTTAATACCCATTTAATTAAAAATAAAGGTGATAGTGTAGCTCAGTTTAAATATGCTCAGATTATTGGGAGTCTAATGCATTTGATGAACTTCAGTAGACCCGATATAACTTATGCTGTGTAGATTGAGTAGATATACACAAAGTCCCAATCATGATCATTGGTCTGCATTAGTTAGACTAATGAGATATTTAAGAGGTACCATGAATTATGGTATTCTATATAGTGGATTTCTCGCTGCATTGAAAGGATATAGTGATGTTAACTGGATCTTTGATTTAGATGAGATAAAATCCACTAGTGATTATGTGTTTACCTTTGGTGGGGGTGCAGTGTCTTGGAAATTAGCCAAGCAAATTATTATTGCCAGATCCACCATGGAATCGAAGTTTATAGTTCTGGAGTTGGCTAGTAATGAGGCTGAGTGGTTGAAAAATTTTTAGCAGATATTTTATTAGGAATAAAACCAACACCTTCAGTGTTGATACATTGTGATTGCCAAGTGGCAATAGCCATTGCAAAGAACAAAACTTTCAATGGTAAAAATCAACATATTCGATTGAGACATAACGTGATAAAACATCTGCTTAAAGATAGAATTATTTCCATAGATTATGTGAAGTTAGAAGTGAATTTGGCTAATTCTCTGACTAAACCATTGGGTAGAAAATTAATAAATGAAACATCGAGGGGAATGAGACTATTGTCAATTGAGAGAAATCAACAGTGATGGTAACCCAACCTATGTGATTGGAGATCCCATGAATTAGGTTTATATGAGTAATAACAAATCATATGTTGATCTTATGGTGAAGCACTGTTATTGTTGTGGTGTCCCATCCTATGGTGTAAATAGTGCAAATTAATTGCAATGTACGAGGGTTGAGCTAAGTTCTTAATGAATTTTATATCCCTTATGGGTGGTGTATAGTATTACAGTATACACTTGTTGGATTCACATATATGAGTGTGTAGTGGGGCCGCTCCTATGAAATTTGTGGCTAAATTTCTAGAGCACTCATGAATTACCAGGCACATGCATGGCCTATTAGTGCAAAACTGCAATGAGTAGCAAGAATTAAAGAGGTGTAATATGATTGGTGAGTATCATAATTTACAACCATGTTCCTTGGTTCATAGAAACTATAAGTTTCACCAATGACTATGTAAGTTATGTCTCATTCTTTCTAGACTTGGTTCATAGTCCAAAAGACACCAAGTTTGAGGTGTTACACTCAGCTTAACCCAACAGCAGTCATTCCTCTTATTTGAACCTTTTTGAAATATGTGGGAGATTGTTGTAAAATATTGATATTTCAAATGGTCCATTGGTCCATAGAGTGCATTGGTCCCACTTTCCAACAGTCATATTATAACGCCATATTCTCTACCTATAAAAGGCAGCTCTTCCTGCACTTGTGAGATAGATAATGAGCAAGCCTTCTCTCATTCTCTTCTCTGTTTACACTCTGCCTTGCACCTATTGTCTGACTGTTGCTGGGTTCCCACATTATATCTTGCTCTCAGTTTGTTCCCAAATCACGTGAGTGCACGCGTATTTGGAAGGGCTCGTTGTATTTTGGGAGATAACCACTTTGTCTCTTGCACTGATTGTGAGCAGCGGAAATTATCCTTAAGGTTAGTGACGTCTGTCACGCCTTGAGTCTAATAAAACTCTTGTCCACCAAAGTCCATTATTCCCAACAGTTCATACTGTTTACCATCTGTAAGATCTGCTAGGTAGGTTATTGTTATTTGCTTATCTAAATATCTGTTCATGAAAGAGGTGATGCTCTATTTTGAGGCCCATCTTCTAGATCGTTGAAGTAACTATTTCTGCTTAATTTCAGATGCAGAAAGCAGCCATTCAATGTAGAATTATGCTAGTGATTTATACTCGTATTTTTCATTGTAGTTCAGTGAAAAGAGAAGTGTGCGGTTACCCAGGGGTCATCTTCATTGTTTTAAGTAGTTTGGTTTTGCAATGTGGAAAAAAATGGGTGCACCATCATACTTTTGTTCAGTTACTTGGTTTGAAATCAGTTGATTGATTTTGCAACTTGTGGATGGGGATTTCTCAAATTTTCTAAGTCCTCTTCAGTGAATGAATTTCTAGAATAAGAATGGAATCAACAATTGTTTGTTTATTTCTTATTTCTTTATTTATGAATGTGAAAGAACCTCCCTTCAGTACAGAAAATGTCTGGATGCACTTATTAGATTGGGATACAAACAGGAGTTGTTGCCATTTCTCTTTAATGTTTTCTGTTATGGGTTCTTTTGTTGATTTTGGGACCATGACAATTTTTTAAATGTTTGCAAGTGGCTAAAAGTTGTTAATACACTTGTTTTCTCCTCAGTTTCCCACTCTTGAACAATCTTAATAACTTACTGAGAATTCCCTTTGCCTATTTTTAATGATAGTGCAGAGTAATTAAGTTACCAGTTTCATGCGATATCTGGTATTTGACTATCCAATTTGAAATAAGTGTGGTATCAGCTCAAATTTTCAATCCCTAATCAAATTAAGACTCCATGTGCAAATTATCCCAAATTTCTAAGAAATGCTATGTTTTTGTGCAAGTTAGGTTATGGAATCTTACTGTTTCAGGATTATTAGACATGAAACTCCAATTGGCATTCTCATCTGGGTTTGGTTTCAAGCTGTCTTATTATTTCCATCACCCTCAAATTTATTCCATAAATTTTCTGATGTATGGAACTGAGGGTCTGACCTTGTGGATTTTCAGTTTTCCCAAAAGCCAATTACCCCAATTATACTCGTTTTTTTGCATATGTAGGATATACTAAAAGTTTAAACTATGACTCCTATATTGTAGCCAAAAAAAAAAAAAAAAAAAAAAGGAGGTCTGAGATTTCCTTTTATGGAGAAACTTATCTCAAAGGAGTGCATAGCACCATGAGTTGTAGTTGAGAAATAATTGGGGTAATTAGCAAAGGTAAAGTTGCTTCTTTGTGACTGGAAAGTCGTGGGTTTGAATTGTAGAAAGTAGAAACAACCTCTTTACAAAAAAGTAAGGGGAAAGCTGCATACAAATATGTCCCTCCCTTGACCCTAGCAAAGCGAGGAGCTTGGTGAACTGCAGACTCCCTTTTGTCTTGTGTAAATAGCATCCCTAGTGCTTGATGCTTTGTAAGGGGTGGGGCTATGTTACTATTTTTATCCTCTTTCCTCGTTGTTCATTGCTATTCAAGCACTTTTAGTGCAGATGGAATTTGTTAACATATGATCTAGATTAATATACTTCCTCCTTTTTTTATTTTATTTTTGTTTTATTTTTATGTGGTCCCTTGTTAGGAGTCTTTCTGTTTCAGAGCTGAAGTACAAATGAAAAGAAAAACACAGCTTAATTTGGTTAAACAAAATTTAAACGAACCTTTTTTTCTTTTATCTGTATATCTATGAAATGCTTGCCAAAATTGTTGCAGGTTGGGACAATTGCTCTTTTGCTGTTGACAGGACTGGCGGTCTTTATGCTTTTCTTTCTGGCAGCAACTGTCAATGCAGTTGTAATTTCTCTCCTCATGTGTTTAGCAGCAGTAGGGGGTTTCTTGGCTCTTTTCTTTGCGTGTGTGACCGCAATTTATATTGGGGCATTATCAGTCGCTGTGGTTGTTGTTTCCACTGCAACAGTATCTGCAATCATAGCCGTTCTGATAGCTACAGGCAAGCTGTTTCTCTTACGTTTGTTTTGTTTTTTCAATACTGCTTATTCCCTTAGTCTCCATGGTTTATTTTCTTTGATGTTCATTAAGCTTTAACAAAATAGGTTCTATCCCATGCATGGTGGTCTCTAAAATGGACATTAGGACTGCTTTTTCATATTTTTTTCATAGTTGTAGAATGTGATATAATAAAACACAAATGTTAAATCTCTTGTAAAAAGAAAATGAGAAAGAGGTATTGTTTCAACATATGCTAATGAAATATATATTTACTTATTGACATGACCTAAATATTTAGAAAATTGGTCTTGAAAAATATCTGTATTTAGGTTTCAACACATGCATTGCGCTGGCTTCTTCTATCGATTTCCTAGACTCCTTTTACAGTTTATATGAACTAAAACTCAAGAATCAATGTCTCAAAATTAACACGCTTCTGATATTGCTGTTTTCTTTCTTTAATTCTTGACCAATGGCAAAAACATATTCATATCAGGTTGGGTAGCGTTCTTTTGGACCGTCTGGTTGGTAACAAAGAAAAGTGTGGATGTTGCAAAGCGTTCACTTACTGTGACTGGATCAGCACTCTCTGCATATTCTACTGCTCGGCGCACTGGCTACAACCAAGGTGGTAAAGTTGTCGGTTGAGTTGCTGCTGTAGAAACAAGTCCATGTAGAAATCTTTGATAATGTTCTCTTAGATAATCTTTAGTAATGTTCTCTTAGAAACAAGTCCATGTTCTCTTAGATAATGTTGTTGGTGCTGTGATACTGTTTCTTATCTGGAAGAATAAGCCTAAGTCTGGTAGCGGCCATGCAGTTTTATTGATATATATATGTATATATATATGTTTTTCATATGCAATAATGTGGTGGAAACAAATTTCTGAATGTGGTGGATATGCTCAATCTTGTCACATATTGCAAAGCATTTGTTTGAATTGAATGCCAAGTTTGTCTATATGACCTTTTCATGATTAAAAGATCATGGTTTGAGGTGTGACAATAATTTTTTTTTTATGAAAAATAAAAAAAATAGACAAATAATATTTGTTTTTTGGACAACGTAAAGGTACATATATTCGTTGTTTTTGGTTATTAAGATTTTGCCATCCAATGTATATATTGAATATATATATATATATATATATATATATATATGAAAATAAGGATTTAAAAAAGAGATAAATAAACGGATACATTTTCATTCGATAAAGGAAGAATAAATTTTTTCTAGAAGTAGCTTTCTTGTGAAATGTATTTAACTATTTAATTTGTGAATGAGCCAGTTTTGGAGCGGTTTATTAATTAGATTTAGAATAATATTATGATGGGTCAGAAAAGGGCTGGGCTTTAGTTTAAGAAATGTGCTACTTTTGAGTCCAACCGATACACTTGGGCCATAATTTAGGCCCCTCGTCCCCTCGTCCCAAACTACATCTCTCTCAAAGTAATTAAATGAGTTTACTTTTAATATATTAAACTTTACATTAACACTTATGTACATCATTTTACATTAACACTTATATTAAACTTTACAATAGCATTTTCCTAACACTTAATAGTGTATTGTGCCTTTCCATTTTATGAAAATTTTTGTGTATTAATTAAATAGAGTAATTAATGAGGCTCAATTACCCTTTCTTTTGTGATGCAAACAGATGAGCGTTCAATAAGAAATTAATTAAATTTTAAGATTATATATAACAAAAAATATATGTAACTGCACGGGACTCCTTGATTTTGTGAAAGTTGCTGGTAGGGCTTGTTTCTGTAGATACCGTATTAGCGATTAATTTGTAACAAATTTTATTTTCATAACTCTAATTCATAATTTCTTTCATTATGAAAAATCTTAGTTACGTTTGTCCTTAATAATAAGATTATTCTATCAAATTATATTATGATCTCCTTATGTTAAGCCATCTCCCGTATTGTACTATTAACTTCTGGAGAGAGAGAGAGAGATGCGTGGGCTAATTAAGATGGCTTAACATGAAAAGAAGGAAGAAGAAAGTTGAATACAAAAAGAGAACTGATTAACAGGGAGGGATGGAGGAAATCTTGCTTCTCTTTCTTTTTCATTTTACTATCTTCTTTCTTTCTTCTTTTAATCCTCACCAATATTCCCTCTTCATATATCTATACCTTCTGTTTTCGTTCATGAAGATAGCAGTTAACCAGATCATCAAATGCAAAATCACAGCTAATTAATCAATGATCATCAAATGAACCCTTAATTTAATTATTATAGCTAATCAAGCGCGATCTTTCTCCTGCCAGTCCGGTCTGCCTAATGTGAACTCCAAGCTCGGCTTCTTCTGATTCAAATCTGAACATAAATAACTCTTATTGCCATTCAATTCACTTCCCTGCAATATTGTTTCCATAACACCGTTATCTCTACACTGAAGCCATTCATTCATATAACAGTACCCAAAAAAAAAAAAAAAAAAAGCAATTACAAAAAACAAAAGTTAATTTCCTAATGATGGATATATATATATATATATATATGTTTCTATCAGTTTTGGAATCATCAATACCTCTATCTGGTGTCCAGATCTTTGCTGCGGTTGCAAGGTCGATGGTCTGAATGCATCCATGTTGTTTTGCAGCCAAGCCTCTCTACTGCTGAAGTTTTACGTAGGACATTGTTAATCTTCTCAACCACATATATATTCACTACTCTTTTTGCTCAATCAGATATGAAGGTTTTGGTGAAATTTAAATGATAATTTCATTTTATCCTACCACTTGTTTAATAATTAACAGGAATATACATAAATCCCTCAACAGATGCTTAAAAAAAGTGATTTAATAGGAAGCAAACAAAAAAGGAAAGCGCCATGGATCTTTGATTGGAGCCTTACCTTCTTTCTGGTATTCCTATGGCATAGCTTGTTCAATCATAAAAAAGAAATGGCTATATATTTGATGTGTTTCAATGTTTATTCAAGAAATTTGCGGGGGATTACTTTGATTTTCTTTTGCTCGATAAAGTCATTACGGACAGAACACAACCATCTCTGTCATACTATAGAGAGGATCAAAAACTACAATGAGAGTTTTCCACATCAACATCGATGACATCAAAGTTTCTACCTGTATACAAAATACCAGGTCTCCTACACAAAGGAAAATGGTCTCACATAAAATGTGGTGAAGTGACTATAGAATATGCATTGTCTCACATAGAATTAGTAATAAGAGAAGCATATTAAGAAGGATCAATCCATGAATTTAGCAATGGATTCTTTGTTTTTTAGTTTGCTTTTCATTAGAGAGAGGGCAGAGCCCACAACAAAACAAAGCAAGCAAGCCCAAACAAGCTAACTGAAAGTTGTGACAAGCAAAAGACAAAATAGACACTAGGTAAAACTTCCCTACAAGATATCACGAAACAAACCATTATCAAAAGCTGATCCATGGTTTGTCTCATTTGGAGCTCCTGGACTCGGGTCATGTTCTTGGTGTGTGCCCTTGTGAACAATTCCTTTTGTTTTGCCGGCATTTAAATTATTTCATAAAAAAATATAATATAAAAATAAATTGTTCCTAACCTTATCTAAAATCTCTTGAGGGTAAAAACCCCTTGTCTCCCTAGCTCTCACTGCCTTTCTAAGGTTTATGTCAATCTCTTTGTTTTCCACTGTCATTCTATTATCCCATTAGTTCCGCACCTTGTTTGTTGGGGGTTGGATTTTCTAGGTTTTTTTTGACCTTAATTGCAGATTTTAGGGTCATTACCATGGAGATAAACTTGCAACATGAAATGAATTCTTCTCATGTGCCCTTCATTGAGGTATATTCATTGGTGGGGAAGATATACACACAAAATTCTCTTATTTCTCAAGTGGTTAAATATGTGGTCCAGAGTTTGTTGGAATTGAAAAGTCAATTTAGGTATCTTTGTGCCAAAAAACTAATACAATCTTCATTTCTCATAAAAGAATGATATCCTTATGGTGTGCAATCGAATCCCATAGAATATTAATTAATGGAAACTATTAGTCTCGAAGTCTATGAATACAACGATTCTTCCTCGGGAAGTCTATGAATTTTAGGAGATAGAGTTTTAGGAGTAAACTTGGGACTTGATTCCTCGCAGGGTGATAGTTGGCAATACAACCGTGATTACAAGCTTTATAAACTTTAATCCAAGTTGACAAGGAGTTCACAATGAGGTATGGATGGTTTGAATGTATTTGGGTTAATGCTAAGATTTTTTTGTCAAATCCATTATTAGCCTGCTTAACTATTAAGGAACCAAATTTGGAATGCCTTAACATTTCTATTTTGTACGAGTGCTTGGGTGACTATTGCTATAAGTGTGGCCTTGATCACATGGTTTAGGAATGTTTGAAAGAAGTTGAATAGGGTTCATTGCAATACTCATTTCGTGCTCCATAAATTTGAAACTTGAATGTAAAATGGTTTTCTTAGGTGAAAGATAGTTTCTAATTGGGTATTGATCATAGACAAGATGGTGGAGAGTCAATAGATGGTCATGGTAAGGGGATGAACATTGAAATAGGATTCTTGGATCGTCTTAGTGCTAGGTAGAAAACGCAATCAAGCAAAGGTAGGTAGAGTTTTAGCCAAGATGGCTGATCGATGTCATATGCTTGCCAATATGTGGTGTTAATATATAGGAGCAAAAAATCTATGTGGGAGGTTTGTCAAGATTATTATCTCAAATTTTCCCAAGGATTAAAAAGCATACTTTCTTTAGCCTCGAGTCTTAAGCATTTAATATGAAAGAAAATTAAGATCACTTTCAAGCAAAGGCTAAATGCAAATTACTTGAAAGGTCATTTCGAAGTTGATGAAAAGCTTCTATGTAACAAAAGCTTCATTTGATGATTCAAAGTAGGAGGATGATAAGTGTAAGTTCAAAAGGCAATCGATTATTTTTTTTTTCCTTCATAAAATAGAAAGGAGTATTGGCATTCATCTTACAAGGTATTATATGTCAATATTAAGTTTCATCCAAAGGATGCTCTAAAAGATTATTCACATATTAATGTGATATAGGTGACGGTAGTGGTTGAGGAAAACAAGGACGAAAATGAAGGTTTTACTAATAATTGACCAAGCTATCTATCTCACTAGAGCCCCATAAAAGGAAAATTGGAGATCTCTCATTGTTGAAGAGGTCCACTAATACTGTCCTGAGGAGACAATGTGCTTGTTGGATAGCCAGACTTGGGAGATAACATGTTGGGTCCTTATGGTAAAAATCATAAATATGAAAATTAATTGTTCTCTTACGATGTTACCTATAAGTAAGAGTCAATAGCTTTTAAGGAAGTGCAATTTCATTCATCATCTCATTTATCAGAGAAAAGGTTAAAGTGCTTACTCATTAGGACCTACTTTGAAATAATTTAGATGGTCTATTTATTAGTACTTCAATTTCCACTATGATACAATTTAGATTGACTAATCTAGGTTGGTGGCTTTTGTTTCTTGGGTTTAGAGGCCATTTGGGGGGTTTGTTTCTTTATGTGATGTTTTGTATGGGCCTCCCTCTTGTTTTCCTTCAATAGAGAGTGTTGTTTTGTTGATGGTTCTCATGTTTTATGTTAGCTTTTAGGTTTGGTTGTTTAGTGTTTGTCATTGGATATTCGTTGTTCTCTAGGTCCTAAACTATGCTGTCTTAGTGTAGTTTTTTTATGGGCTTTCATGATATGTTCTTAGCAAAGATATGGTACACAAATAATCATTTATATTTATGTCTTAATCTAAACCTCAAATTAACTTGAGGTAGTAACCTTTCTATCTCTAAGAGGAGAGAAATTTAGTTACCGCTTAGAGAGCTCCCCTGACCCTTGCCACAAACCCTAGATTTGGTTATTCTCTACTCTTTTTCATCTCTTTAATTTCTATTATTCTTCTATTCCTTTCTTTTTCCATTTTTCTGCTTCATCATCTTATTTCCTTAATCTCTTTGCTACCTAATTTAAACTCAAATTGTTCCCTCCCCCACCCCTGTTTCCTTTCTTTTGATTCAAGCCTAGACTTCAGTTACACCTTGGTAATGATTGATCAAGGTGAAACACTATCGACTTAGTTAACTCAAGATGCTGAATTAGTCAAACAGTTAGGATTAGTTGCTGATCTTCAAGAAGTTAGCTAGCATAATGTTAGGAAGTTAGTTTGTCTGTTATCAAGCCTATTTTCTAGCATTTTAGTTAACAATTTATTGTATAAATAAGTTATATCTATATTCAAATAATATATTAGCTACCATCCAAACATTCTTACGTAAAATTACACCCACAAAATTGGTATCAGAGCTTCATTGTCCTACGGGATCTGTGCAAGTTAAAACACTGAATACACCACCAAACACAAAACACCAAAAGCCAGAATCTATAATCAAGTTCGGATGGAGTCTGAAACACATTTTACTGTTATTGCACCACCAATTTTTGATGGTATGAATTACCAGATGTGGGCTGTCAAGATGGAAGCCTATCTTGAAGCCAATGATCTATGGGAAGTTGTGGAAGCAGACTATGCAATACCTGCACTGTCAGGAAATCCAACTCTAGCATAGTTGAAAAATCATAAAGAAAATAAGCTGAGGAAATCTAAAGCTAGGTCAGTTCTATTCACAACTGTTTCTACCGTCATTTTCAACGAAATAAAGACATTGAAGATAGCAAAAGCAATATGCGATTTCCTAAAAGAAGAGTATGAATGAAGTGAGAAGATTAAGGGTATGCAAGTCCTGAATCTAGTTTGAGAATTTGAGATGTAGAGGATGAAGGAGACATAAACCATTAAGGATCATGCAGACAAGCTAGTTGGTATTGCCAAGAAGGTTAGACTCCTTAATACTAATACTGACTTTCCTGATTCAAGAATTGTGCATAAAATTCTTGTAACACTTCCTGAAAAATTTGAGGCTACTCTAACTTTTCTGGAAAACTCAAAGGATTTGTCAAGCATCAAATTGGAAAAATTATTAAGTACACTTCAAGCTCAGGAATAGAGAAGATTCATGAGGCAAGAAGGCACTGTTGAAGGCGCTTTTCTAGTCAAACCTCACAACGGTAATGGAGATAAAAACAAGAAGAACAAGAACCATAACAAGGGAGGAAAATCTTTTGGCTTCAACAACAAAAGTGGCAGCAGCAAAACACTTGCAGATTTTCCTCCATGTTCTTACTACAAAAAGACCAATCATTCACAGAACAAATGTTGGTGTAGACTAGATGCAAATTACAACAAATATTTTCAGTCAGGACATATGGAGAAGGTTTGTAAGTAGAAGCAGGAGAAGGCAAAGGTTGCCATTGAACATCCTGAGGAAGAGCAACTATTTGTAGTATCATGCTTTGCCATTTCAAGCTCCATAGAAAGCTGGCTAATTGACAGTGCATGTACTAATCATATGACCGATGATCAAGTTTTGTTCAAAGACCTTGACATAACCTACATCTCCAAGGTCAAAATTGGTAATGGAACATGTACTTCTATCAAAGGCAAAGGGACAGTTGCAATTGAAGGGTACTTAGGTTTGATACTCATTTCTGATGTCTTGTTTGTTCTTGAAATTGATCAAAATCTCTTAAGTGTTGGTCAGTTGATGGAGAAAGGTTACAAGCTTTCATTTGAAGACAAAGCCTGCATGATCAAAGATGTAATAGGCAAAGAAATGTTCAAGATTTGGATGAGAGGCATATGTTTTGCTTTGAATTTTGAAGAAAAGTATACTGCAATGCACAAAGAAGAAAGTGGCTTGGTGCTCTGGCATAAGAGATTGGGGCATTTCCATTCCAAAGCCTTGATCTACATGAAGAAAAACAAGCTTGTAGATGGGTTGCCTGATATTGAAGAAGATTTATCAGCATGTGTTGCCTGCTAATATGGCAAGCAAACAAGGCTACCATTCCACAAGAACAAAGCATGGAGAGCAATACACAAGCTGCAATTGGTGCACATAGATGTGTGAGGACCTCAGAAAACACCATCCTTGAATGGCAATAAGTACTATATTGCATTCATTAATGATCATACAAGAATGTGCTGGATTTATTTTATGCAATACAAATATGAGGTTATTGATATCTTCTGCAAGTTTAAAGCTTGGGTAGAAACTCAAAGTGGAAGGAAAATGCAGATGTTAAGATCTGATAATGGAACCGAATACACATCTCAAATGTTCAACAAGTTCTGTGAAGATGCAGGGATTGAACATCAATTGACAGCACCTTACACTCCATAACAAAATGGAGTTGTGGAGCGGAAAAATAGAACAATAATGGAGATAGACTCGATGTTTGTTACATGACAAGGGTCTACCTAAGATGTTTTGGGCCGAGGCAGTAAGTACATCTGTGTTTCTACTGAATAGACTGTTATTAAAGGCTCTTCTTGGAAAAACACCATTTGAAGCATGCTCAACATCAAAGGCTTACATGATTTACTTACCACAAAGAAATAAAGTTATTGTAAGTAGGGATGTGAAGTTCTTTGAGTCAGATAAGTGCAACTGGGAAAGCAAAGTGCAACTTGAGTCTCAGGAGGAGAATGAAGATATAGATGATTATCCTGTTAGAGGAACTAGATCACTTTCTGACATCTATGCAAGGTGCAATGTAGCATTGATGGAGCCTTCAGGATATGAAGAAGCTGCAGCAGACCAGAAGTGGATACATGCCATGGAGGAGGAGCTCAACATGATTGAAAAAAATCAGACATGGGAGCTGGTGGACAAACCAGAAAAAAAGAAGCCTATAGGAGTTAAGTGGGTTTACAGAACCAAACTCAATCCAGATGGATCTGTAAACAAGTATAAGGCAAGGCTAGTTGTTAAGGGGTATGCTCAAATTTTTGGAGTTGATTTCTCTGAAACATTTGCTCCTGTTGCTAGGTTGGATACTATAAGGCTGCTTCTGGCACTTATTGCACACAAGGGCTGGATTGTCTACCAAATGGATGTCAAGTTAGCCTTTTTAAATGGATTCTTGGAAGAGGAAATTTATATAGAGCAACCAGAAGGTTTTTTGGTTCAAGGGCAAGAAGACAACATGTATCGACTAAGAAAAGCCTTGTATGGTTTAAAACAGGCTCCAAGATCATGGTACAGCAGAATGGACGCATATCTGATGAAATAGGCTTTGAAAAAAAGTCTAAGTGAATTCACTTTATATGTTAAGAAGATTGATCAGGATATTTTAGTTGTGTCTCTTTATGTTGATGATTTACTTGTCACAAGGAGTAGTAAACAATTGATCGACAGGTTTAAAGAAGAAATGAAGAGAGCTTTCGAGATGACAGATCTTAGAAGAATGTCCCTTTTCCTTGGGATGCAAGTACAGCAGAACCATAATGAAATCTTTGTGTCTCAATCAAAGTATGCAAAAGAAATTCTCAAAAAATTCAAAATGGAGGACTGCAAGCCAACCAGTACCCCAATGAATCAAAAAGAGAAGTTCAACAAAGAAGATGGAGCTGAAAAAGTTGATGAAAGGCTGTACAGAAGCTTAATTGGCTGCTTAATGTATCTCACTGTTATAAGGCCAGATATAGTGTATGCTGTAAGTCTTCTATCAAGATACATGCATTGTGCAAGTGAGATTCAATTTCAAGCAACAAAAAGGATACTCAGATATGTCAAAGGCATAGTTAATTTTGGAATAAGATTTTAGCATGTGGATAAATTCAGTCTTCAAGGCTATCTAGATAGCGACTGGGCTAGATGTGCTGATGATATGAAGAGTACTTCAGGCTATTGCTTTAGATTTGGATCTGGGATTTTTTCATGGTGTTTAAGGAAACAAGAAATCATAGCTCAATCCACAGTTGAGGTAGAGTATGTAGCTGCTGCTTTAGTAGCAAATTAGGCCCTTTGGCTTAGAAAACTCATGACTGATTTGCAGATAGAGCAGAAGAAAAGTACAACTATCTTTATGGACAATAAAACTGCAATCTCTATCACCAGCAACCCGATGTTTCATGGCAGAACAAAACACCTCAAGATAAAGCTTTACTTTCTAAGGGAGGTATAGAAAAAGGAGAGGTGCAACTGGTTTATTGCAAAACTGAGGATCAAAGTGTTGATGTTCTAATAAAAACACTTCCTATAGCAAGATTTGAGTTTCTTCGAAAGAAACTTGGTGTATGTAGCATTAGAGTTAAGGAGGAGACTGTTGACTCAGTTAACTCAAGATGCTGAATTAGTCAAACAGTTAGGATTAGTTGCTGATCTTCAGGAAGTTAGCTAGCATAATGTTAGGAAGTTAGTTTGGCTGTTATCAAGCCTATTTTCTAGCATTTTAGTTAACAGCTTCCTGTATAAATAAGTCATATCTATGTTCAAAAAATATATTAGCCAACATCCAAACATTCTTACGTAAAATTACACCCACAAACACCTCTAATTGTGAGTTATCTATTTGAGTTTTAACATTGTGATTGAAGATCGCCTCTAAAATGTCATTGGTTTTAAAGTTTTGTGGTTTTGAACTTCTTCATTGGGATTCATTATTTGAGTTGGCCATGGGGTTTAGGAAGTTGTTTTAGGGTCTTTGACCTGCTTCTTCGCACCAAAAGCTGGTGGGTGATACTAAGACTTGCTTGTGTATTGTCTTTTGCTCAGGAGATAACAAAGTTGATGTAGGGTTTGTCTTATTTCTAATAAGCTCCTATCAAAAGTGGTTGTGCATTGGTTTTTGTTTTCCCTTTGGCTTCTACTATGTAAATCTAGGAGTTTGTGTGTATGGATTTGGGTTGCCCTTGCTTTTCTACTCATGAATTGAGGTTCTAAGAGTGGCAGGCTGGGTGGTTTTCTCCTTTGTGTTGGCTACAACCCTTTTGGGTGATCTTTTTCCCTTCATTAAGACCTTAACATTAATTTAATTAACCTCTTCTTTGCATAGATCCCTAAGAAGTATCTAGGTTCCTTTTTAGCCTTGTGGGTTGTAGCTTGTTTCTTGCTTTTACTAGCTTACACATGTTTCTTTGTTAAGGCAAGTTTAGGTTCTTACTTGTAGTTTTTAGCTTTAGGCCTTGATATTAACATAAGAAAAAAATTTGTATGTTTTTATGAACCGAAGTTGTGAAGCCTATAACATCGAAGTGTTACATTTGTTGTCATTGATCATGATAAAGGAAACATTTAAATTGGTAAATAAAATTTATATCGAATTGTTTCTTAACATAGCTACATTACTACAACTAGGGGATCTAAATGTTCTTGGAATAAAAAAAAGTACTAATCTATATTAAATTCACCAAGAACTTGCTATTAAATACAATGCCCTCCTTGAATTTTTTAAAAGTTTTTGAGTTTAGTTATAATTTGGCTATTCATGGTATAACTTATTTTTTGCTAATCATTAAATTAATGCTAAAGGGAAAAAACCATAGACAAGAAGAGAGTGGGCTAGACCCATATAGATAGAAGCCAACAAATATAGAAAAAGAAACCATGAGATCAACGAACATATAAAATATAAAAGAACAACAACATGACATAGAACAAGATGATTTGGGGAGGGCAATCAAGAAAGGACTTACCATGGACAATGGGTTGCCGAATTGCAGTTTATATAAGGTTTCAAGTGCAAAGCATAGGAATAACTCCAAAGGGTCATAACCCAATAAAGGGTATGGAAGTGATCTAAGAGGGTTGAAGCCTGCGAGGAAAGACCTCCACTTAACATAAGCCCCAACAACTAGATGGTAATGATCCTAATAGTACTATAGAAACAAAAAGAAAAGAAAAAGAGCCCAACAAAAACAAAGATCCCAAGCAACAATAAAGAAAGAAAAAGTAGCTCTAAAACTAAGAAGAAGAGCTCAACCACCTGTTGTGGGAGCTTGGAAAAATCAGTTGCACAAACCCAACTTCATCCCCATCATCATCAAAGCAAGGGCCATAGATGAGGAAAGCTTGAACATGAGTACCTACTTTTGAGGAGAGTGATGTAGCTTAGAGGAAAATTAATAAAAGGTTGGATGTGTAGGAGAAGTCCACCTCCTTGGATAGAAGCCTGAAGAATCCAAATTATTGATCTGAGAGAATAGAAGTTAATATAAAAAAATATTAGACTGAAATATTCTTCAAAGCTACTCCAAAATATAGAGGGAAACCCTCTATTTATAGATCCCTTCAGGTTCTAGGACATATTGGGCTCTTTACAAATTAAATAAATGACATTTGACTGACTTTTGGACTACTCTTAATTACTCAGACCCTTAATCATGAAAATCAACTTTCCAAGACTCCTTAATTGACTTATTTTCCCTAGAACCCTCCATGGACTCAATTAAAGGCTAGGTTGGAAGACTAACTTGCTACAAACATCTAGACTCCTTAATTAAAAAAAAAAATACTAATCATTACTTTCCATCAATTCCCTCTTGCCCAGCGAAACTTGTCTATGACGAGTGATAAACTTGATGTGTTTTGTAGAGCTTTGGATTGTGGTGTTGAAGGTCTACAACAGTGATCCAAGTGCTTTCTAAAATTGGTTTTCCTTTCTAATTTATCAGAATTTCTTATGACTCCCATGCCTTGTATGAGGATCTTGTTCATCAAGAATGTCTTCAATATCTTCTCTTGCGTGTTATACCTTAGGAAGTCTAGGAGTAGCTAGGTTGCCCTAGATTTTTGTCTTCATTGGTTCCATAGTATTTAATGAGATCCTTTACATTAAATATAGGATTGATGTTCAACTCTTTTGGCAGCTCTAACAAGTAAGTATTGTTTCGCAAACGCTTAAGCACCTTGTATGGTCCTACATTTCTTGAATGAAGCTTTTGGTAGGCACCTTTTGGGAAACGTTCAGGCTTTAGCTTTATCATTACTTGATCTCGCTCCTAGAATTCAACATTTCTCTTGAAAGCTTTTTGTAGGCACCTTTTGGGAAATGTTTAGGCCTTAATCTTATCATTGTTAGTTGTTTGTCATAATTTTCCTTTTGAATTTTTCATGGAGATGGTAAATGTGTGGCTAACTCTCCAACTTCTAGGCTAGTTTTGGTTTTCACAGGTAGATGTACAAGATCAACGGGCTGTCTGTGTAATAAACCTGTCACTATCTCAAATAGGGAATAACTTATGCTTTTGTTCACAAAATTGTTATAAGCAAATTTAGCTATAGGTAGAATAAGGTCCCATGATTGAGCATTGTCCTTTACTAGACATCTTAACAGGTCATCCAAACTTTGATTAATTAATAACCTTTGTTTGCCCGTCAATTTGTGGGTGGTAGGAGCTGGAAAACTTGAGTTTGGTTCCCATGAGTTTCTATAATGTCTTCCAAAAGTAAGATACAAATTTAGCACCTCGGTCATAAACTATGGTTTTTAGAAGACCATTCAGCCTCACTACTTCACGAAAAAAGAGTTGAGCAATTTTAGAGGTAGCTGATTTTTCTTACAAGGAATGAAGTGGACCATTTTGGAGAACTTGTCCACAATGACAAAAATTGAATCAGCCTTCCTTGGTGTCTTAGGGAGTCTTAGAACAAAGTCCATGGACAAGTCCTCCCAAGGTGCATTTGGGACTGGAAGTGGCATATACAATCCATAATTTTGCTCTTTCTTTTTAGAAATTAGACAAATATGACATTGGTGTATAATCTTTTCAATGTCGCACCTTAAACGAGGCTAATAAAAATGTTTTTCTATCAAAATAGCATTCTTGTCTCTTCCTAAATGCCCACCAAGTCCTCTAGAATGTAGTTCCCACATAGCAAAATCTCGAATTGAGGTATTTGGTAAGCACATTGATTTCCATAAAAGAGATAACCTTCTTTAATGCTGAAATCAGGATACTTTTTGCCTTGGTTAGCTTGCACATCTATGTAGATTAGTCTAAAGTATTCATCACTTAAATATTCATTCTTCAAAACCAACCACCTTTACTGAAATGACAACGAGCAATGTTGCCTTTCAGTCGAGAGCATCAACTGTTTTATTCTCCACACACGAACAATGCTTAATGACAAAGTTAAATTACTGTAAATATGCATTCCATTTGGCATGTCTAGCATTTAGGTATTTCTAAGAATTGAGATACTTTAAAGCCTCATGGTCTGAAAAAAGAATAAATTCCTTGTAGGAAAGATAGCATCTCCAATGTTTGAAAGCTTGGAAAACAACATAAAACTCAAGGTCATAAGTAGAGTACCTTTTCTTTGCCTCATTTTCTTTGCCTCATTTAACTTCTCACTATAAAAAGGAATATGATGCTCTTCTTGACTAAGAATTGCACTGATTCCTGTATGGGATGCATCACAAGACAATTCAAATACTTTGTCCAAAGTTTGAAAATCTAAGAATTGGTGCTTCAGCTAGCAATTTCTTGATTTCTTTATAAGCTATGTCTGCTACATGTGACCATTCAAAGCTTTCTTTTTTGAGGCACTTAGTAATCGACGCCATAAAGGAGATAACATTGCAAATGAACCGCTTATAAAAAACTAGCCAATCCATGGAAACTTCTAACTTCACTTCAGCTGCTTGGAGTGGGCCAATCAAGTATAGACTTCACCTTTTTTGGAGAAGTTTCAATGCCTTTAGAATAGATAATAAATCCAACAGAGTTTACTTTGTCACTTAAGAACTCACACTTCTTCAAATTAATGTAGAGCTTCTTTGCCATTAGATTCATCAAGACCTACCTTACATGGGAGAAATGTTCCTTAATGTTGCAGCTCTAAATCAGTATGTCATCAAAATAAATAGCAACAAATTTTTTCAATATATGCCTGTAGAACATGATTCATTACTCTCATAAAGGTACTTGGGGCATTAGTAAGTTCGAATGACATTACCAACCACTCATACAACTCATCATTTGTCTTAAATGCCGTTTTCCACTCATCTCTTGGTTAAATGCAAATTTGATGATATAGCTTCTGAGGTTAATTATGGAAAACACTTTTGCTGTCATTAGGTCGAGCATATCATCAAGTGTTGGTATAGGGAATCGATACTTGATGGATATTCTATTAAGTGCTCAACTATCAATGCACATTCCCCAGGTGCCATCCTTTTTGGGTGTTAATAGTGCTGGAACAGTGCATGGACTGAGACTTTCTCTAATGTAACCTTTGGATGGAAAATCTTGTACCTGTCTTCGAAGCTTTTCATGTTTAGTTGGGCTCATTTGATAAGCTGACAGGTTTGGAAGTGATGATCCTGGTATGAGATCAATTGCATGTTGAATATCTCTCATAAGAGGGAGACCAATTGGTAATTCTTTTACAACCAGATCTTGAAATTCTAATAATATATGATGCACTTTAGGTTATAATTGTTGGGGCTGGAAATGTTCCTTGTTCTACTTGACAACCAACGCATAAATAATACCACTTTCTCTTTCAAATTCCTTCAGTGATAATACACTGATAATTTTTGCTGTTGATTACTTTGTTTGGGAATTTTCTCTTTTTATGGGAAACAACTTAATCTTACTCCCATTGTAACTAAAAATGAGAGTATCGGTCTTACCATCATGGAGGACCTTTTTATCATACTGCCATGGTCGACCAAGTAAGATGTGTGCCATCTTCATTGAAACCACGTTGCACCATAGGTCTCTCTGTAATGATCATCGATGAAGAATGCAACTAAACTTTGTTTAATGACAAGAAGTGAAGTATCATTGATCCAAGCAACCCTATAAGGTTTTAGATGTTCCTTACATTTCAACTTTACCTTTTTTACTAGGGCTTGCGAGATAACATTGGCATAGCTTCCACTATCAATAACCATTTGATCTCCACATTTGACATTGGTGCAAAAAATGTTGGTTCAAGGCCAATTGTTTTCATGATCATCCTTAGGGGCTACAAGAATACGTTGCATCACCATTGTCACTTGTTCAACTCCTTCAACTTCTTCCACATCATCTTGGTCTGTGGCTGAATGTTCTTCATCTTTTTGTTGATTAACTTTTTTTCCTTCACAAAAATTCAAACTTTTGATTGGACACATGGAAGCAAAATGACCTCTTCCCCCATACTTAAAACTTCCATTATCTCGACCTTGCTTATTGCCACCACCTCCCACTATTTTTCATTTAAAATTAGTATTGGCTGTTGTCAAGTTAAGGTCATTTGTCTTTTGTTTGCTGGCTGGAATTATTTTCTTCATTGGAAACTCCCTTGAGTGTGACCCAAAACTCTTGACAGAAAAACCCTTCAAATTTTGTAATTCTTCAAACAATGACTCCTCACATCAAGGGGGAGGAATCTCTCTTGCAATTTTAATTTCATTTCCTCCCATGGATAATAAAAGCTTGGCTAAGTCTATTGATATGTGCTTCAACATTGCACCACCATATTCGTGCCTTCTCCTTTAGCTTCATTTTTGCAAAATGCACTTTTCTCTCTTCAGTCATCCTATATCAATCAAAATAATCTTCTAAAGTTTGTAACGCCCTGTTTTTCCAAGCGTGTGTTAACATGGAATTTTGGAGATATTTTTTTTTTCAACATACACTCAATCTAAATCAAATCCCGAAAATCCCATTCTACCTTCTCAGCATATCAAACTTAAAATGAATAAGCTAAGACAGATACATCATCATATTAGCGAAAGCAAGATCGAAACCTCAAATTTCACATAACCAAATTCACTTTATTCATAATGTAGAAATCGAACCATCGTTTGACGTGACATCTTCAAAACAAAATACATATAGACTCATATCTCAACAACAACTACTAAACACCTCTAACATAGCCAAAATATACGCTAAAGATCATCAAGAAAATGACGGCTACATCTCGATAACCTTTTTTCCTTTAGCGCCACTGCTTTCACCTGAAACGTTTGAATATTCCAAGGACATAATCCAAATTAGATGCTGAATCATCTAAGTGAGAGTTCAAAACATTTTTATGAATATATATAAAACCATGAAACAAACTGACATATCCCAACCCAAGAGAATTCCACATCACACTTAACCTTAATCGGAGAAAATGCAATCTCTTTAAAGACAACACAATCACATCAACACATTGGCGTAATACAATCCCGTTTAAGAGAGACAACCTCAATGCATGAATCCGGGTATCACCCCATATCAAGTTAGGCATTACGCTCCCACTCAAAAGCATTTCGGATCTAAACACAACCCTGACCACAAGAGGATCAACATTATCCCCAAAATCAATGTCCCCCTAGGCAATAATGTTATTTCTAAAAGAAATCGATTTGGGGTGGTATCCACTTTTAGCCCCGCCACTTGAGCCAATATCTGGGGTGGTGTCCACTCTCAGCCCTGCCACTTAAGTACCATAGGGTAAAGTCCGTCTCAGCCTCGTCCCAAGTGGGTCACATAGCATTAATCCTTAACACGCATCCTAAGTGTTATCACTCAAGTATCACAACATAGGTTGACAACCCACATCCTGCATGGACATCTCACAAACATGCCAATGTCACTATCACCAACCATGCATCATATAAAACCAACATTTGCATGCACATAATTTAAAATACAGAATTCAATGCACATGTAACTAACCACTTTGGATGAACCATCCATATGCAACAACCTATCACAAGTCAAATCATTTGTCTAAACAAATCATGTATAGGGTTGAACCACCTAAAAATAAACCAAGTTGAAGTAGAATCTCTCACAATAAAATCAATTTTTCGGTAGAACTACTCACAGTAAACCAAATTTGAAGTAGGAACACTCATAATAAAACACAACTTCGATTAAGAACTCTCACCTTGAACGTATCTCAAACCACCTCGATTCTCGTGCATAACCTCGATTTTGCTTCAACCTTCCTCATTCATTCTGCAAATTTCTCTCCTATTTCTCAAGCACAAATCCCTCACCTCAATCTCTCTCAAATGGAATGGTTTTGAGAACAATCCCATGGCCCTATTTATAGGCTTGGACTAGAAAGTGATGATCCAAAACTAGAATGGATTAGCTTTTGAAATCTACAATCATAACTCTTACTAACTCACCATACCTTACATCATTTCATCATACCTCACATCATCTCACCATACTTCAGCATACCTCACATCATTTCACCATATACCTCACATCACCTTAAGGCTATACCCTCAATTAATTTCATAATCCCATTTTAGACTTTGCTCAATTGCTATTACACCCTTAAATATTGAATTAATAATCATCGAGATACTTAAAATCTAAAATAAATAATTTCAAGTTTACTTGATAAGTATGTTTCGTCTCTGTTCCCTCACAGGATCTTTGTTTCATCCCGATACTACTTCAGGGTTGATCCTTACATAAAATCAGAACCATCTCAGGATTCTGTTGACTTTTCGAAAGTTCTCTACGATGATTTAGTTTTTCAGCCTGAATGACTGTTGTATCGAAAACAGTCTTGATTCCGATTTCTTTTAATACCATAAATCTTATCTTAGGATTATCGTCAATACCATATAATTTTCCTTAGATATCAAGATTATAGGGCACTCCCTGTGGTCGATTCGACGACTTATTTTTACTATCAAGCCAATTTTTGATATTTTAAACTCATCTAAATTACGTGAAAAACCTCATGTCAGTATGGGGTATTACAAAGTTGTTATCCAATCTTGGGGATCTAGCTTTCCATAGAAATCTAGGACATGGACTCTCTTTTGGTGATATCATCATATATAGTTGTAATTCTGTTCCAAAAATTGCTTAGAATTGCCATGAACGGAGCCCTATTAAAAAGGTAACTTCGATTCATTGCATTTGGCTTGGTTGCTATCCTTCGTGGTTGACTATTATTACTTCTAGCATCATGATCATCATTTAGGCCTTCACGGTTGTTTAAATTCTCATTGTCTCCTTTGATTGACTGTTGTTGCCCTTTTCCACGTTTCTAGACTAGCAGCTCAATTAGAGAGGTTATGAATATCTTGGGCAATACACTGCAACAAATCATATCTTTCACGATCAGTGAGCCTGCCTTGGTACTCTCTTTCGCTTCTCGTTGTCATTTAGATGTAGGAACAACTCTCAAATGTAGAACAATTTGGCTTTGATACCAAAACTGATACAGCCTAGAGGAAATTTAATAAAAGGTTGGATGTGTGGGAGGAGTCCACCTCGTTGGATAGAAACCTGAAGAATTTAGATAACTGATCTGAGAGACTAGAGGTTAATATCAAAAGATATTAGAGTGAAATAATATTCAAAGTTGCTCCAAAATACAGATGGAAACCCCTATTTGTAGACTCCTCCAAGTTCTAAGACATATTGGACTCTTAACAGACTAAATAAATGATGTTTGACTAACTTTTGGATTACTCTTAATTACTAAAACCTTTAATTATGAAAATTAACTTTCCAAGACTCCATAACTGACTTATTTTTCGCAAAACCCTCCATGGACTCAATTAGAGGTTACATTGGAAGACTAACTTGCTACAAACATCTAGGCTCCTTAATTACAATAAAAAATACTAATCATTATTCTCCATAAGAGAGAAAAGGGTTCCTTACTTTACAGGTACTTCCCAGGGTCGTGTAGCTGGAGCATTGATGCTGCTCCCACGGAAATGATTAAATCACTAGCTTCCAAGACTGTCTAGAGGATAGGAGGAACAAATATTGGCCTTCCTCGAGCCAGTCACTACAAAAGTGAATACTAACAAAGAGCAAAGGAATCCAACAGGATTGGGTAAAAGATATTGAAAATAGGAGATTGTGTTGATTTGGAGGAAGGGGATTTTTGACATATATGGTTTAGGAAAAGTGGTTCAATCAAATGCGAGATGGGATTTTAGGGTTTGGGATGAGTAGAGATTAGGAGAGAAGGAAAATGAAGAGAGAAGGGGGAAGATTGGACAGTGAAGGGAGCGTTGATTGGTGGCAATAAGGGCGACGCCCTAGGGTTTTGACAACGTTTGGGAGGGATTATTTTCTCTATAGAGAAAAGGTAATTAATTATGTGTCCTTACACGTCATAATATAACTTAGAACTCTATTAGACAACACAGTTTTGTTTCTCTTATGTTGAATGTTGGAAGAATTATTTCAGGTTTTGAAAAGCAACAAGGCTAACAAGTTCCAAGAATGAAGTTACTTTCAAGCATTTTAGAAGAGCTAACAGTTCTTCCCTAAACTTGCAAGCAAATTCTACACCATCATACTTCAACTGTCAAAAACAATATAACTGTACACAATATATATATATATATATGACGTATAACTATACATTCGTGCATGCCGGTATATTTATTAATCCCATTCAAGCTGGATCAAATTAATATCACCAAGGAGGAAAAGTAGAAAAAGCTAGAGAAGGAAGGATTAAAGATCATCAACAACAAACGAAGCATGCATGTCATTGCATTAATTGATGCTCAAATCGAACACCTTGATTATTAATAGTCACATACAAGCTAGATATATACTGTTTAAACAAGTCCTAATTTGACCATATATCTAAAAATGGTGGCTTGAATCTAGCACAAAAAGAAAAAAGAAAAAAGAAAAAGATAATTGATAACTTGAGCTCTTCGAGCTTGTTCATACGCAAATTCAACACATGAAATTCCTTTTGTTTTCAGACAATAATTTACAATGTTACTCTTAAACTGAGCAAGGATTTCAGCATTGAAAGATAGTGTTATGCATCTTTCATCTAATTGTTCCAATAAAACAAATAAAGACATTCTTTTGTTTGAACAAACTGATATTCATCGTTCCTTTCGGTTTCTTGCTCAGTTCGTACAGGAATAAAGACAAAAGTTGATTGCACTATTTACGTAATATATAGAGAAAGGAATTTAAGCACAATAATCTAGTAAGTTCTACTCTAACGAATTACGGCCCAAGTATGCAACCTAATATTCTCCGATAATTTTCTAGGTGAGATGCCTCATGTCTGTTTCCTTAAGTACGTAGAATCGGTTGCTTTTTTATGTTGTTCTTGTTCCTTGGAATATAACAAAGCAAGCCAAATAAAGCTCATGATTTACATTCTAAAATAAGCAGAAACAGAGAGGGGCAATCGATTTTCTTTTTCTTTTTCTTTTTGCTAGTCAGAATATCACAACGATTTTGGAAACACGATGGTGACACATTGTTAAAATGAAGGAATTATCTTAAGATTCTTAACAAGATTATGAACTGTCTAATGAAAATCTTTAAAATGCACTTACAAAAAAAAATATCTTTTAAATTCTTTATAGCGTGTGAATTAATCCTTCTCGGGTTGCAATAAAATTTCTGAAGTAAACGCGTAACCAATTCACAGAGGCCACAGAATGTACTAAACCCAACATTTATCACTCTGCAAGTGGCTCAAGAAGTTTCGTACTGGCAGGAGCCATCTGATATATCGATAGGGCTTGTTGGCTGGCTATTGCAAAAAAATAGTTCTCAAATTAAACCAGTTGGTGCGTACGTTTAATAGAAGCTAGTACCAAACAATGCCCAGTATGTATATATATACATACAGTGTATGCATGTATACATATACATATATATCCTTTTGCTTGGCTATATGTATTCATATTTAGGGTGTGCATATATGGACAAGGATCTCTCACGAAGAGGTTTGGTTAAGCTTTAAAAAAAGGAAGAGCACTTAAGTCAAGGTAGTGGCCTTTTTGGTCATATGTGCAGTCTCCTCGTGAAGAGAATAAGAGCCCGTCTCTCTTTTTTTTTTTTTCGGTTCATAAGAGTTATAAATAATATATAAAATAAAATTTTGTATAGAATCATTTGCTTCATCATGGTGTATAGGGAAGAAAATTTTAAAATTGTCATATCATTCTTGTGTTTTTTAAATATATATATATATATATATAATAGTAGAAACATATTAATTATTACTAAATGGAAATAGATTTAACTAAAGAGAAAAGAAAAAGTGTGGCAGTGTTGCTTTCTCTCATCCTAATCAGCTTTATACATATATATTATATATATCCCACGAAAGGAACATATCTAACCTGCTGAGAAAATCTTCCTTAACAAAAGATTAAAAAAGGAAGAAGAAGCGAAACATAACAAAAGCAAAAGCTGCCACAAGAATCCTTTTATTCTTCAAAAAATGGTGGACGTGTGTGTGTGAGCTAGCATTTCTAAGTTAGAGCACCATGCAAAAGAAAAAGGGGAGCATCGTGTGTTAGTCCTATCAATGCTGGAAAGTCTTCATGGGCATTTCACCATCTTAATTTCAACACACACAAACAAGCACTGAAACAGATTCACAAATACCTCGAAGAATTACTCCAGAGAGTGGAAGGAAAGTCCGTTTCTTGCTGCAAAGACCCATCAGAAGAAGCCCTTTGATCGGCGAATCGCCGTAAACCACCGCCGCTCCGGTCGCTTGAGCTGCCCAATGTGGAGATATCTTCTTCTCCAGACCCGTCCGATTGGCCTTCAGGAACACCCCAGATTCGACAAGTGAATTGCTACGCAATGCAGTTGATATATATATATATATAGGGTTTCGGAGAATGGGTTACAATTGAAATAAGATAGGAACTTCGAAATGGGTATTTCATGAATCGATTTGTTTTCAGGGAAGACAATAATTAAAATTATAAGGAAAAACAAATGGAGGGAAGTTTATGGGAAATAAAAGCAGAAAAGAAATGGAGGTGGGAGAGAAAAAGTTGAAAGCTAAGCAATACGAATTACCTGAGGAAGCTGCAGGCTTGTCAGTTGTTTTAACAGTTCGATACATCTGCAAAGCAATGGCGAGCATTCGCAAAGACAATTGAATCAAATAAGAATGTAAAAGAAAAAGAAAAAGAAAAAGAAAATATTACTAGCTAGTAGTACCTCTCCCAGATCTCTCTCTCTCTCTCTCTCTCACACGCGCGCGCGCTCATATATATTACTAAGGCTTTCTTTCTGGCTTTTAGTTCATGTCTCGATTTCTTCATTAATCACGAGGTTGATGTTTGATAAGTAGTAATGAGCTATATTATTGAGAAATGATGACTTGTTGTTGTCCGATGTCATTCTAGCTACCTCTCTCTCTCTCTGCTCTGAGGAAATCAGACTTTCTTCCTCCTATTCTTTAACTCATTCATTCAGTCATTCACTCTATTCATTGGCTACTGTGCCGGAGGACGAAGACCGCTCCGGAAAACACAAACCAACAGATGAGAGAGATAGAGAGAGTTGAAAATTAAGTAATGAAGTTTATTTCTTTTCTGCCGTACCTGTAAATGGCTCTTGACGTGAGCTAGTGTTAGATCCTTCACGTCCATGAGCTCAAGAACTGACTTTGGAGTAGCTCCTAAAATCAAGAAATACAAAACCATTAGAAAATAAGATCCAAACATACCCCCCAAATATCCAAAGCTCACCATTTGTGCTGTTTTGTTTCATCTATTGTTTTGCATTAACGATTGAATCTGTTTTTGGTTTTTCATTTCTCTCTTTTATCAGATCCTCTGGTTTGCATCCAGGGTCATCCTTTGTAAAGCCTTTCCTTCAATGTATTTTATAATTTGGAAAAAAAAACAGAAACCTAATTTTTCCGGAGAAGAGAATTAAGAAGATGAAATTAGGGAAAGAGGAAGGAAACGATGTATACTTTCGTGGCCACCAAGAAGCTCAACAGCATGAACAAATCGAGCATGAAGGGAACTGGTCCAGCGCATCCTAGGCGCTCTCATGGTCCGCTTGGTGGGAAGCTTCGGCATGAACCTTGATCTCATCATCCCCTCATGGTGAGACGGCCCGACGCCGTACTGGCCGTGGTGGTGGTGCAATTGGTACGGAGGCGACAGGCCGTTAAACCTGCCTGTGGTACCACCAATCCGGTAAGGCAACGACGAAGATGCGTTAGGCCCCGCGTTCAAGATGGACATAGGATCCAAATTTGCCCCAAAATAAGGTGACGACGGCGAGTGTGACACGGAAGAGGAGCAAAGAGAGGAAGAAGAAGAAGAAGCCCATGGCGGATGAGACATTTGGAAGAACGAAACCCTCGGATCTCTATCTTGCCTAGTTTGATCCATAGGCAAGAATGGGAATGTCCGATTTTGATAAACCGGAATACCCTTTATCGGACGCAAGCTGTCCGAGACATCAAGCAAAGACACGCCGTGGTTGATGTGATTTAGCTGGGTACTAGGGTGGCTGATTAGATGGCTCTGGTGGTGATAAGCGTTTCGCGGCGGCTGTTCTTCGGCTCCACCGGTGAAATTTCTGCGGAAAAGGCCGGCCCGGCCGTCGACGAGGGAGGTCGCAGGGTGTGCCAGAGAGAGCTCGGTGGAGCTGTCGGCGGCAAAAGAAGCGCTGGTGGTACTGGACTTATGGTTTTCGCGGCGGCCGGAGACGTCGAAACTGGTGTCTGGTTCAACAGTATTGGGAAGGCTAATGTGGAGAGAGAGGTCAGGAAGTGGGTTTGAAGTGGGTTCAATGAAAATCCCTTCCAAGGGCATTTTTATTGGATTGTATTGCCAAATGATGGATGGTCTTTCTCTGGTGCAAATCCAAATCCAAGTTGAGAGAGAGAGACAGAGACAGAGAGAGGAGAGAGAGGAGGGGGGAAGAAACAAAATGAAGGACTGCAACTGAGCTTGTAACTGATGCTGGAGGCTTTTGACCTTGTTGGATGTTTTTGAGAGAGAGAAGATTACTCTCTTGGCTTGTCTGAAGTATGGAAAGATGGGAAAGAAAACGCCTTGATATGTTGGGTTTTGAAGACTAAAGGAGAGAACTTAAAGGAGGGGTGGAGTAAAAGAAAGACCCTTCTGTATCTACTTCAAATAGACACGGTAGAGAGAGAGTGAGCAATGAAATGGGCAAAAATTAAGAAAAGAGAGGAATTCCAGAAAGGCATGGAAGGAAAGGAGAAGGATTTGGGTCTGGTGTTCCTCGAGAGTATATCTCGGAAAACGACACTCCCAGAGAGACCAATCTCTCTGTCTCTCTCTTCCCTCCCCTCCCTCTAGTCAAAACAAAGCCAAAACAAAAAACCCAAAATAAATAAATATATCAATATATATTAAAAACCCACCAAGAGAAAGAAAACAAAGTAGATACTGTCACTTTTGTTTTGATCTAATTTCCTTCCCCGGAGAGGACGGGATAAAAAATGTTAAGAGAGACGAAGAGAGAGTCTCTCCCGCTGATTCCTTTTCCCCCACCCTCTTCGCCCTCTCGCTCGCTCTCTAAAATAATATAATATAGTTTATGTTTTATTATTTCTAGAAGGCATTAATGCAATTCCATTTTCATGCTATAATTAAATTTTAGTTAGATCTTTGAGTTTATAAATTAATGCGTGTGTGTGTATATATATATATATATATAAAGGCAGCAAGCTAGAGATAGACCCATTGACCTTAGTGAGAGACACCCGCAAAGAGGTGTTTGTTTTCTTGCATATTTTTTTATATATAATAATCCTTTATTAGCTTCTAATTCCCTTTCATTCTCCCAAATATTCCCTTCTAATCTTTCAACGACTTTGTCTTCTCATCACTGGGTTTTATTATGTCTTTTCCTTGCTCAGCCACATGCTTCCACCCAACACTTGCATTGATCGAGTCCATCCCACCACTGGGTTAGGGTTTTCAAAACCCTAGACCGAATCAAAAGATAAAAACAAAGTTTATTTTATCGTGGAGATCCTTGGATCTTAATTTAAATGGGAAGTCACTCCTCTCTTTTAATGCTTTCACTGGAGATTAACAAACTGGGTCTAGGGCTGCAAACCTTTTGGTCGGGTTTTTAATGGGTTAGGTGTTTCTTTTCCGCATTCGTCAATGTTAGAGCTGTGAGAACGCAAAATCTTTTACAAAATTATTAAACAAATAATATTCTTAACTGTGAGTATGCCACTTTAATTTGGAGAATTTTATTAGTATATTTTTGTATTACAAAAAAATCCATTATTATGTCATTCGCATCATAAATGTAAAAACTCAGAGCCTTCATTTAATTAGATCAGTCTAAATTTGAATATTTTCCTTTTTTTTTTAAGATGACAAAGCCTTGTATGTGTGTGCTGTAAAGCACAGAAATGGGAAAAACGACCCGAAATCTTTTTTGGGTTGTTTGTGTAATTTTTAAAAAAATTTGGACTGTTTCAGAATTTAAAAAACAAGTGCTGCCCAACTAAGTTGCACGGATCCCTACAAAAAGCTTTATTCCTTCCTTTTTTCCTATTTTCTTTTTTTTTCTTTTTCTTCTTCCAAGAATTTCTTCTCCTTCGATCGTCCTCACTACTAGTCTTTCTCAGCTCTCCATCGTCTGCTCTAGTGCTCCCTCAATTCGAGTTCATTTTTTTCTCCCTGTCGGTCATTCCCTTCTTGGCCTTCTCACTTCCAGTTCGTTCGTCAACGATATCCATCACTTCTAGATTGGGTTCATTGGCCACTAGTCGTCACTTTCCTTCAATAAGTAGCCCCCCATCTCTCTCTCTCTCTTTCTTTCTTTCTCTCGATATATATATATATATATATATATGTTTCTTGCTCTTCTTCTTCATGCGAAGTTAACAGTATATTGTTTCTATTGTTAACAATAACAGTAATCATGAAAGAAATTGTTAATTTCACGAGTTAGATTTCATGGGTGATTAGATTTCAAGAGTTAACAGTAACCATGAAAGAAATTAGTTTCTATCGTTAGTTTATATATTGTTTGTTTACCATTTTGATTGCTTAACTTATTGTTAGTTTCTCAAGTATATTGTTAATTTATCATTTTAATCATCTATTGTTAATTAGTTCATGAAAAATCTAGGGGCTATAAACATTAAACACTAATACAGGTTAAAACTTTTTTGGAGTAGTGTTGTATTTATAAATCTAGGGACTATTACATATATTTGATTTGGTGGAATTTTTTCTATATTAAAAATTATATTTACAAAAAACTCCCTATATTTTTTAAATTTACAGTTTATCTCGCATTTTTGTTTCCTACTTTTTTTAGAAAAATATTGTTTCAGTGTTTTCATTTCCTATCGAAAACGTCTCTTGTTTTAATTTCCGTGCAACCTAATGTTTGTGTATATATTGATGAAAATAAAACCGAAGACCAACAAAACATACAAAGAAAGGTTGGCTAGACCCCTACAAACATCAAGCACTTAAAATTAGCAAGGGGCCATGACTTAAACAAAACATACAAAGTAAGGGTTTTTTTTTTTTGGGGGGGGAGGTGTTTAGACCCATACATACGCCAACTACTAAAGCTAATGGAACCCATGGGATTGGGCTACATTAATCAATCAAGAAGAAACAAATCCTAAGGCTATGATTTAAGAAGAACAACAACTAGAGAAAGGGAAGCAACAATTGAGATCTCACCAAGGACAAAGGGCCATGACTTAAGAAGCACGAACCAAGGAAGGAGCACGCAAGGATAGAGATGTTGCCAAGGATAAATGGGCTACCAAATTGTAGCTTAAAGAACCTGATGAAGGGAAATGAAATAACTCTAAAGGTTTTGTTTCATAAGACAAAAGAAATCATTTTACATGCTCCCCTAACAACTATCTAGAGCAATCTAGTAGGGGTAATAGAATCAAAATAATAAAACAAAGAACAACTGATCGAAACAAACTCAAAATATTACATAAGTATATAGGACACACCCTAGAAGCAAAAAAGAGTGCTCAACCACTTGCCATGGGGGCACAAGCAAAAGTAAGAGGACAAACTTGACTTTATATGGCATTATTATCAATGGAGTAATGATTAGATGAGAACAAAGTGTGGAATCAAGTATAGCCTTTTAATGTGATTAATGTGAATAATCTAAATCAAAGTAATTTCAATATATAAATCAAACTAAGAGAAGAAGAACAAAGAGAGGAAGAAGAACAAGATTATTATTGTGCCATCAAAGTTAGGGTAAAATAATAGAACACAAAGAGAATATATACTACAATAAACAAAAGACTAAACTACCCTTAGTTCAAAAGACTAATTATGCTAACATCCCCCCTCAAACTCATGATGCTACAGTAAGAAGCAATGAGAGTTTGTCAAGCAAGAAAGGAAAATGATGAATTGAATGTGACTTCATAAAAAAGTCAATAAACAGTAATGATGAAGTCACAAAGGGTAAGGAAATAATGCCATGCTGTAGATGATGGTGAATAAGATGGCAGTCAATCTTAATATGCTTTGTGCGCTCATGGAACACAGAGTTGTGAGAGATCTAAATAGCACTTTTATTCTCACAATACATAGGGGTTTGAGAGGAAAGAGGAACACCCATGTCTGCAAGTAATCAACGCAATCACACAATCTTAGTGCTAGTGGATGCCATATCACAATACTCAGTCTCAGTAGAAGAAAGGGAAACAACAATCTATTTCCAATGTATAAATCAAACTAAGAGAAGATCAAGTCTCTAGAACCTTAACAAAGGATCATTGCTTAGAGTTACTATTCTTAGTTTACCCATTGTTGAGAAAGAGGGAGCTAGAGTGTATTAGGAGGAAAATGAAAGGGTTAAAAAAAATTCTGTTGGGAGATAGTGAAAGCATTAGAGTTTGGGAAGATTTCCAAATCAAGTTTCTTTTCAACGTTATAGTAGAAAACCATATTGTATGCATTAGGGACCTTATTATTGCAAAAACTAATAATGGAGGAAAGAGATGTTGGAGGAGCTATTTTTAACATATGCAGTAGAAAACATCATGTTAATCCTTATCCCTTTAAGGAAGAAGAGTGATATATAGATAAGGTTGAAGGGAAATCAACAAAGTTCACCAGCAACAGTGCTTATTTTATCCAAAATTAGGTTCAAACCATTATCCCAAACATCTCTCCATTGGTTTGGAATAATTTATAGAAGTCTAAACTGCATTATTTGATCCCTACTACACAAGAAATTGCTAAAAGGTTCTAACTCCCAATCATGGAGTGCCCACTATCCAAAAGCTCTATAGAATGTTTAGTTCATTTGTTTTTGCATTGTAACAATGCAAGAATTCTGTGGTGGTCCAAACTATGGGGATTGCACTATGAGAGATGACTCTTCCAAGATATACAATCTTGGATATCCATTACACTAAACCCTAGAACTTTACTTATCCCCAACCAAAAAGATCATGAAGATCATGATAGTTTCATTATTTTCTCAACAATTTTTTTTTTTTTGAGAAAGTTTCGAGGTTGAGAAATCAAATTACAATTAGTGGAGAAGAAATTATGTCGGAGAATTTTGTTAAAGAGGTTGAGTTTACATGGAAAGAACATGTCCAAATTACTTAAGGATCTCCTCAATTAACCTAGAGCACTAATGCCAAATATTAACATGCCTATGCCATGTTATGGTTGCATTAAGATCAATGTCGATGCAAGTTATAAGAATAGTAGAATGTATGGTGGGGCTTTGGCTAGGGACAATGAAGGTAAATTTGAATGGACATTGCCCATATCAAAACAATGGAATGTTCCTTTGCCTTGGTTTTAGAAATTGAAATTGCTCGACAAGCTATCAAAAAAGTAGGTGGTTGAGTAAGTTCTTCTATTGTGTTTGAATTAGGCCTCAAGTGTTAGTCTTATCATGTTTTATGCCATTAAATCATCAGTCTTAGCAAATTCCAAGGACCTTTGAAGATAAACTTTTCTTGGCGAAAATCCCCCACTAGAGCTTTACTCATATTCCTAAGAAGGAAAATGGTGCAATTCACTCATTGGTAGCTTATGTAACAACCAATAATTTTTGCTATATTTATTACTATAACTCATTCCCTTGGTTCTGGCTTTGTGTGCTATTTTGATGTTTTTTTTTGTAGTCCTTTGTTGGTTCCCAATGTTAAGAGTGCTTTTTCTAGGTTGTTGGAGTTGTTACTAATTAATGAAAGGAAAAAAGAAAAAGAAAAGCACTAGGTAAGAGGGGCTTGTAATACCCAGGAATGATTTGAGGATATAAACGGTATTTAGTGAAGGGCATAAATGGACTTTATGGAAAATAAGACTTTAGGATACACTAACGTAGCTTTGGATGACCGAATTAGTCGGAGGGAGTGCCCTGGACCCTAGATAGCCAAGGAAAATGGTATAGTATTGATAAGTAATACGAGTTATGATTTTAGGCATAAAAAGAAGTTGGATTGGGAACGGTTCCTGGTACAGCTAAAAAAGGCAATTGCGATTTAGGCTGAAATACCGAATTATCGTACGGGGCATCCGGGAAGTCAATAGAACCCCGAGGAAGTTCATATTTGGCATATAGAGTAACCCTTCAGTAGTTTTTGGAAGAAACAAAAGGGTTTGTAGTTAAAATGAAGATTCAGGCCTAAGTGTAGTTTTTTTTCGAAATTGACAGAGGGAGATCGAAATGATATTTTTTCGGAATTTTAAAGAGAGTGTTTTAGGATATTTCAAAGGGTTATAAAGGTCTTTAAAGAGAAGTTCAGTTTTTGAGCCGGGGGCAAAATCGTAATTTTTGAGGTTGGGGTAAAAGTGTAATTTACCTAAAAATTAGGGGCATTAGCGCAATTAGTCCATTTTTCAGGGACTAAAATGCAATTAAAAATTAGCCCGGGGACCATGTGGAAAAGGGTCTAAGTGCAATTATCCAAAAGTTCAGGCCAAAGTGTAATTCCTGAAATCTTTTTACTAGGGGCATTTGGGAGATTCAGGAAAAAGCTTCATAAATGACTTAAAAGATAAGGATGAAGTGTCATGATGATATTAGAGATAAGATGAAGGCTTATGATGACTTTAAGGATAAGATTTGGATAAGATTTGTTAAGATTTGATTGGATAAGATTTTGTTGGATATGATTTGATTTGGATAAAGATTTGATTTGGATAAGATTTAATTCGAATAACAATGATTATAAAAGATATTAGAAGATTTGGAATGATTATAGAAGATTTACAATGATTACAGAGAATCTTAGAAGATTTTGGAATGATTATAAAAGATATTAGAAGATTTGGAATGATTATAGAAGATTTACAATGATTACAGAGAATCTTAGAAGATTTTGGAATGATTATAAAAGATATTAGAAGATTTGGAATGATTATAGAAGATTTATAATGATTGCAGAGAATCTTAGAAGATTTTGAAATGATTGCAGAATATATATTTTTTGGTGGCTAAGTTTCCTAAACATATAAATAGGGGCTCAAGGCTAAGGATTTTCTCATTCGAAATTTTGAGAAGTTCGTGCTAGACAAGAGTGCTTCGGGTTTAGTGGATAGAGGGCTTTTTAAGCATACGTGAAACATCACACGTGCAGAACACTTGGGCAGCGCGTGAGGACCTGTAAGGAGGTGGTTTGGTTAAAAGACTTCGAGGTGTTCTGAGTTTCGTTCAAGGTGAGTGTTCTACCTGAAAACTTGATTTTAAGTTGTGAGTGTTCGTCCCCAAAACTTGATTTATTGTGCTTGTTCTATATGAACATGTGGTGATTTCATGCAAAATGGTTTTGTGCATTGAAATGGTAACCGGTGACGGTTGGATTTATGAGGGAGGTTTGTCCCAAAACGTTTTGAACTTGTGCATTGCATTTTATAAATTGTTGTTTATATGATGCATTGAATTGTGAAATGTGGCATTGTCTTGCGTTTTGTGTGTACGTATGAAATGTCAGCCTCAGATGTTGTCTGGATAGTGTAGCCATAATTCTCCAAGGGCGTGACGGAATAATAGGGGTATTTGATGCTGGTGTGCATGTCAGGATAGCCGTCTTGGTTTCCGTGCCAGGTCGTTTGACCAGGGAAGTTGCACTAGGATGACTAGGTGGTCCATACTGTGTTGTTCATGTGGGATGTCAGCCTAGGATGTTGTCTGGATAGTGTAGCCGTAATTCTCCAAGGGCATGATGGAATAATAGAGGTATCTGATGCTAGGTGTGCATGTCAGGATAGCTGCCTTGATTTCCGTACCAGGCCGTTTGGCCAGGGAAGTTGCAATAGGACGACTAGGTGGTCCATGTGAAATTTTGGAGTTGGGATTGTATGGTGGTTCCTGGATGCTTAAGGTGGGAATGTATTCTGGTGAGATGCGTTGGCAGCCCCATTTAAGCTAGAATCGCGTCGCGTCGTCGAGTTGTCGAGTCGGTGTGGTGGCATAGCTTTTAGAGAGATTGCTCTTTTCCCGTGGTAGGGTTAAGCGCGTGGGAATTCTCTTGAGCTAGGGCTTATCGGGTGTATTGGTTTAATTCATGTCTTGCATTATTCATGAAAAATGTGTTTTGAACTCTCACTTAGATGATTCATCATCTAATTTGGACTTTGTCCCTGGAATATTCAAACGTTCCAGGTGAAGGCAGCGGTGCTAAAGGGAAAGGGATCGTCGAGGAGTGACGACGATTAGTGGATAGTTTACATTATGTCTTTTCAGTTATGTTGTTTACTTTTGAAAAACGTCATGTAAACGTTGGTGCAGCTTTATATATAAATAAAGTGGTTTCGGTTATGACCTGTTAAGGTTTTGATCTAGCTTCCGCATTTGTGTTGGTGAACCTGTCTTGGTTTATTAATGGTTCATAGTTGATATACTGAGAAGGTGTAACGGGATCTTCAGGGAATGGTTTTTGTGATGGGTTTTTATTTGAAAAAAAAATTATCCCCAGAATCTTTCGTTACAGTAACGCCTTTTGGGAATTGGGGTGTTACAGGGCTAGATTAGGTAATATAGGAATAAAGGAAAGGGGTAGAAGAAATGGAGAAACAAAGCAGGGGAGAAAAGGAAGATTAGAGCAAAGAAGTGAGGAAAAGGAAATGGTGATTGAGGGATGGAGATAATGGGTGATAGAGTAAGATAAAAAATGAGATTGATGGCTAGATTTGCCTAAAATAGCTATAAAGTAGCAAGAGAGTAAAATTTCTCTAAGATTTCTAGAAAGAGAGGTAGGACTTATAACGATAATAGCAAAGGAGTTTGTGACCATTTTGGGAAAGTTTAGGGACAAATTTAGTAGAAAATGAAGTAGAAGAAATGTTTGACCCAAAGACTCAATGACTAGGGCATATTGTTAATTTTTCCCTTTTTTTTTTGTTTACTAAAGTATACATTAAGGCAACAACCAAGCAAGTACAAACTTCAATCCACAAAGATAAACACCATGCAACAAGGAGGCTAAACTACTAAATGGAAAAATAATGATAGATCAAGGCCTCCAACTAACAGAGCACCCAATGACCAACTATAATCTTGATAGAGTTAAACCAATAGGTATGGGTATAGAATCATCACATAAAATAAGGCTAATTGAATTAACTTAAAAATTTCAATAGAAGGGAAGAGGAAATTGACCCAATATGGTCATGGTCAATGTAATAGTGAGCACTAAGATTACCAAATCTAGACCATTCAAATAAAAAACAAGAAGGCATGGGCACACCAAAATACAAGTATTGTTAACAAAAGATTAAAGAAACAAGAACATAAGACACAATAACTACATATTTAACACCAAATAAGAAACACTAAGCAATAACAAAAATAAAACCTTAACCAAGAATGTATAGAACCAAAAGATTAAAATCTAATTTCAAAATGTTTATGAAAAAAAACGTCTTCATCTTTGCCTTCACCTTCATTGATTGCTCCAACCAAAGTAAAAGCCTAAGAGTCAAGGTTAGACAAAGGATGAGTGTTGCCACGATAGAAGTAAAGATGAGAGACATTCGTTTCCCAAGATCCTATATCCTAGTTAGTAATTGCAATCCTATATGGAACTCAAAATCATAGGATGATGTCACCTTAGGAGAAAAAAAAGAAGAGATAACCACATTGTAAATAGGTGAAAGGTAAGGAGATGATGAGCTAGTTCAGTGGCAATGGAGGAACTAGCTGTTGGATCGCTAATTGAGAGAAACAAAAAATGACAAGAAGAGTTGAGCTCTTTGAGATGCAAAAGGTGATGAGGAATAAAGAAGGTAGAAGGGGAAGATAAAGTAGTGAGATGTGTTAAGGTCGATAAGGAAAATAATATCTATGCAAGATCAATGATAAAGAAGCCTCGATAGTAGTGGCTAGTGAAATGTTCCCTTAGGGTTTTGAGAGATGATTGAGAAAAGCTATAATTGATAAATGATCACTCTAATCTATTTTATTATGTAAGAAAACATTGTATTTTGGTGTTATAAAGCTTTATTAATAAAGTGAATTCTCAAAATACCCTTATATTAACTCTATCAACAAGATTTGAACTCATTACCTCTAAGTCATAATAAACTTAATTTTACTATTACACTAAAATTTATCTTCATCCATATTTTGCCTAAAACAATAAACTACAATAGCCTATCACCACCCAAAGAATCTTCATTTAAAATCTTTTATTCTTTTATAGCACAAGTCACACCTCTAGTATTACATAAAGGAAAGTAATAAAAAATCTTCATATTTGTATTCTCTCTCTCCCTCTTTTTAATTCATCAAGAACTTAGGAGGGCCTTATCCTCAATTTGCAAAAAATCAAGAACTTTGTTGTAATCATCATCATCAAAACTAATAAAAGTATACATTGATAAGCTACTACTAGACCCAAGAACATTAGAAATAGGATGAAGTTGGATTATCAAATGAGTAGGAAGTTTGGTAGACCTCAAACATTGAACAATACAAAAACCTACACATACCAAATCTATTTTTTCTTTTGGAAACCTCGAATATTCGAGAATCTAAAGTGGGGCTAGTTAGAAATTAAAGGGGAGAACCCTCTGTTCTAATTGATAAACCCATTTGCAAGTGAAGACAAGGTCTAAGGAATATGAACCGTACTCCATGATAAGGGGATCTTCGAGAATGCTTTAAATTCCCAAAAATGGGATAAAAATGACCATTGAAGGTCAATAAACCTTTGATGGGAGATCATTGCTAGAATGGTTTTTGCATTCCTAGAAGACCCTTTAGGCTATATATATAGAAGGGACTAGGGGGAAAGGAAAACCTATACTTGCTAGGTTCATATGTGAAGCTAGCATTCACCTTTGACAATGAAATTATGCTTGATATCACCCTTTTGGGTGTGTAGTTGTCTAGATTGGGAGTTATGGTAACTAGATCCAATAAATTGATGCCTAAGTCCTGGATAAATCACCAAGTTTGAAGAAAAAAAAAAGTAAAATAAGAGCTTAGCATAAATAAGGACAAAATAAGGAATATGGGTTGTAAAAGGAGAAGATTAATGGATTTAATAGGGGAAAACCATGGTGGCTTGACTAGGGATAAGGAGAAAGGAATCAAGGATTGAGGAAAGTGAATATATATTGTTTAAGGGAAAATAGTGATCATATATGGTTAGATAAAAATAATTCTTAACTATTGCGACATAATAATATAACAATAGAACTTGTAAAGCGATAAAGACAACCCTTAACTATATATTTCATTTATATAAGAGAAAATAATGATTTTCTAGTGTGAGAAACAATGGCTTATTATGGACACAATACAATTTATAATTTCAAGCCTATAAATTGCCACCTTAGGGCTCCAAATGAATTGAGCTCCTAAAGTCTTAGCCTTGTTTATTTAGAATTTTATGGGCTTAGGATTGAGTTTGAGTTGAGTTCAAAATTAAACACAAGCTTGTTTGTTTAAAATTTTGTCAAACTAAGGCCCTTATCCTCCCTAGCATTGATTGTCTATGGTAAATTGCCTCTATTTGCTGGTACTTTATTAGTTTATTTTGACATTTTGTTGAAGATTTCACTTACAACTTCTCAAAGGCATTTGAACACTTCGTGTTATGAGCTCTCATGGGATTTTGGATGTAGATTTTTTTATGGGACCTTGGGAAATAGATATTACCCTTTGGCTCGTTTTCTTTGCAATTAAGAGGGAAAAGGCATTCTTAAGCCAATTTTGGGTTATATATATATATTTTTGTTTTGGAGATGATGAAGCTGATGTTTGGTTGGTTCTTTTGTTTTTGTTTAGGCTCTAAGGGTAAATGATTGAGCTTTAGCATATGGTATTTTGGCTTTACATTTTCTTTCTCTAGTTGGGCTCATGTTTGTACTAGTGCCCTGAAGGTCCTTGGAGTGGCAAGCTTGGTTCTATTCTCTTATGTGATAGTTGCAACCTTTTTAGGTTATCTCTTTTCCCTTTTTTAGGTTCCAAAGCTAACTTATTTAACCCTTTTACTTTGCACTTTGTCATTACCCTTGCTTGTTGTAGCTAAATCCTCCCAAGTTATTAAGGTGAGCTTTTTAGCATTCGTAGTTGCTTTTTGTTGGTCAATGATCTTGCTTGGACTTGTTGTATTTGTTTTTTATTCTAGTTGTCTTTTAAGATGCCTTACCTTATGTCACATTCCGCCCCAATTTTACCCAATGGAGGTTTGGATTAGGTAACACCCTTATTGGTGTTGTATATTATGTAAAATGTGTAGAATGTACCCTAGAGGATTCTAGAAAGTTCTAGAATGTTTCAAGATACCCTAAAATGTTCTAGAACATTTTAGAAAACTCTAGAAATGTGTAGACTAGCCTAGAAAGGTCTAGATTAGTCTAGAGTAGTTTGGAAGGTTTTAGAACACCATGGAACCTTATAGAGTTGGGTAGAATATTCTAGAGTATGGTAGAGGTGGGAGAAGCTTCTAAAGGAGCAATAACCACCATAGGATTGAAATCATCTTTGTCATCCATTAAGGAGGTGAAAGGCTATAAATAGGAGTAGGCATTCATTTATAGGGAATAAGCTAAATTAGAAGCCTCGTAAAGCATTCTTTAAAGCAATAGAAGTTCTTTTCTTTCCAAGCTTCCTTTCAAGTGTTATTCCTTTGTTTCCAAATTCTCTCTTACCTTCTAAAGTTCTTTAACTATCTTTATAGCTTGTTTGGAGGATAGACTAACTTTGTTGCGATAGATTGCGACTAACTTGTTGTGACGGATTGCGACTAAGTGTTGCACAGTCATTGGTAAAAGTCCAAACCCATGACAGTCGATATCAGAGCCTAGTTTAGCTTAAGGAAGGATATTTTAGCTACGCTAATAGCCAACAAAGGAGATGGAAAGTGGTAACGATGTTACCATCCATGAGGGATGGGAAAAGGAGACGAAAGCTCCCCTGATGAAGCTTGCTATGGCCGATTGGATAGATCAGTTCAAGGAGTTAGGCCAACATATCAAGAAGATTGAGGGTAGACAAGAGGAGCTTCGTGGAGAGATGCAAGGATCCTTGAATGTGGTGGCTGAATCATGTGTTAACCAAGGTAAGGACCTTAAATACTCTCTCATTGGTGATATTAATGCCCTTAGGAGTGAGATTGTTACTCTTAGGGAAGTGGTTATAAAATTGGCTACCGAGCTGGGGAATGTTAAGGGAGATTGAACCCTTTGCAAAATGATGGTCACACAAGGGGGAGTTGCTGCCATGCCCTCAACTCTAACTCCTATGAAGGTGGAAATTCCTATGCTCAAGGCATATAAGAGGTCAATGTAATACCCATGAATCTATTAAGGCTATAAATGGTATTTTATAAAGGGTATAAAAGGAATTATCAAAAGAATGAAGCAATAGGACACACTCACATAGTCTTAAGCGATCGAATCAGTCGAAGGGAATACCCTGGACCTTCGATAGCCAAGAAAAATGTAATGGTATCAACAAGTAATACGAGTTATGATTTTAGGTGATGAAAGAAGTGGGATTGAGAATAGTTTTCGGTACAGTTGACGACCGGGCTGAGAAAATCGGATCGACATAGAGAACCTCTGAAAAGTCAACAGAGTGTCTTGAGGACTTAGATTTTTCATATTAAACAACCTTCTAACGATTTCGGGTTGAAACGAATGGATTTAAGGTCAAAACAATTAACCGGGCTTAAGTGCAAATTTTTTAAATTAGCCCGAGGGAGGCCAAAACGATATTTTTTTGGGAATTTTGAGAGTGAAATAAGAATTATTAAACTTGAGGGTCTTTTTGGTATTGTTAGAAAGATTAAGGGGTTAAAGGAAAGGGCAGAAGTATCATTTGAAGAAAACTGGGGGTCAAAGTGTAATAAATGGAATTAGGTGGTGTGAACGCAAAGGAAGAAAATGACTGCCGCCTTTCACCGCACGTGGAGGCTGTTTCCGATAATGGGACGACCGAGGGATAGTTGGAAAAGGTCGCATACGGCGTGGGCTGCTTGGGGGCCAAGCCTTAGCCGGTGATTGGCCAAAGGGTGGCCAGAATTTCTCTATAAATAACTAGGGTTTTTGTCCGAAATTTATGCATCAAATTGCTCACGTTTGAGAGTGAATCGAGGGAAACCAATAGAGGGCTTTTTCTCCTTGGAGAGTGGGCTTCATTTCTGGAGCATTTAGAATCGATTGGTGTTCGTTTGAAGGAGTTTCGAGCATCACCGGAAAAGTCGAGGCAGATCGCCTCCGTCGACCTACAACCGGCCGTTTGGGCCTCTTTCTGGTGGTCTTTCGGTCTGAAACCAGTGCCATCGTGATCGACATAGAGTGAGCTTGAAGGGGGTGTGCTCAAATCAGTCATCGGAGGAGTTGTCGCTGGCTGGAAACTGGAGAAGAAGGTGGCGCTTGAGCTACAAGCGCCACACTTCACGCGCTAGGCGCGTGAGAAAGGGTATTTCGATAATTCTTCTTCCAGTATTTTTCTATATTTATTTTAGGAATTATTGTGTTGAAAAATTTGAAAAAATGTTTAAGGGATAATTATTTTGGAATTATCGAGGTGAAAATTAGGAGAAAAATAGAAAAAATTATGAAAAATTGAGGAAAATGGATATTGATGCTTCCTTAATTAAATATGATGTTTAGGGAGTATCGTGGCTCGAGGTGAAGTATAAATACGAGTGTTTGTGATTTGACACGCAAAACGAGGTTGTGCACGAGAATTGAGGAGATTCGAACACATTCGAGGTAAGTGGTTTGATTCTAGTCTTACCTTGTTTTGAAAGTGTGTTGGTGTGTGTAATGGGTTCAGGTGAGCGGTTTTACCCTCCTAAGTTTAGGATAACGTGATTGAACCAATTTGAGTGAGCTATTGTACCCTCCAGAACTTGGGATACTATGCATCGGTATTTTACTTATATACATATGGCTTCATTTGCATGTTGAACATGTGGTATTTTGTATCAACTATTTTTACTTGCAAAAGAGTCAATGCATGGCGTGTGATTTTCATATCATCGGGGTATTGGTTTTCGTGTTCTTGTTATGTCCTTAATTGGGGATAGGGTGGGGTCTTCTTGAGAATGAGGTAAGGTTAATCCAGGTAAACGAGTGACACGGTAGAGCACTCGAGGGATTAAGTATGTCACGACAAGGTTAACCCCAACGGTGTGTGAAATGGATTTTCCACAAGAGGTTGAGTATGTCAGGGAGATTTCTCAAGTTAGACGTGTTACATGTCGATGTTGTCTGTATATGCCATGTTCGTATGTCTTTCATGCATTCAATAAACTGTTTCATGCCATCACTTAGATGTTTCATCATTTAATTTGGGTCATGCCACTGGAACATTCAACGTTCCAACCAGGGACAGTTGCGAGGGCAAGGATGAGGCCGGTTGGAGGCCAACGATGTTTAGTTTGATAGCCGTTGTGTTACATTGGAGGCGTTATTATTTATATCAATAATTGTACACACGGTTGTATGACAATGTTGTATCATTTGGTGGTTTTGTATTATGCATTTCAATGTAGGAACATCTTGTATGAAACTCGTGGTCGGCCACGATACGTTAATGTTAATTATTCCGCTGTGTTGTATTATGTCACGTTTAGTTTAAGATTATTGATCTTGATAGTTAAACGGGCAAGACTAGGGTTCTCGGGGTTTGTGTCTGCATGTGAAGATTGTTCTTGATACACCGCACGTGTTGAGCTTGGAGGAAAAAAAGAAATCATAGGAATTGCCTTATAGTGACGCGCCCGTGTAAGGCGGGGTGTTACAGTCAAGGAATGCGAAAGAGAGTGTTAATTTCCTTTGGAGCTTGGAGTAATACTTTAGAAGTGTCGGCATCATAGACCATGCAGCCCTTCACGTAGAAGACACTGCGATGGTATGGTAGAGAAGGAGGCATGGCGAGATAGATAAGGGCCTTTACAACATTGCCACTTGGGACGAGTTCAAGAAGGAACTCAAGCGACAGTTCTACCTAGAGAATGCCAAAAATAAAGCTAGGGAAAAGCTTCGACGCTTGACACAACGAGGTAGCATTAGGGAGTATGTTAAGGAGTTCTCTGAGTTGATTATGGAGATCCATGGATTTCTCAATAAGGAGGCCCTTTTTTCCTTCATGGTTGGGCTACAAACATGGGCAAGGTTGGAGATCCAATGTTGGGGAGCACAAGACCTTAGCATTGCCATTGTTATTGTTGAATCCCTTATCGAGTTTAGAAAGCTTGAGAAAAACAAGCCATATAAGAGTTTTAAGGGCAAAGGTGGGGGAAATAGCCATTAAAGCAAGTAGGCAACAAATGATTTGGTAGACTTTAATAAGGGTCAAAAGAGTAACAAGGATAACAAAGGAAGTAGAAGGCCACATTTGAAGTGCTTCCTTTGGGAAGGACTGCATATGGCAAGGGATTGCCCAAAAAGGAGCAAACTTTCAGCCTTGATTGAGTTAAAGGATAAGCAACCACAACAATATGAAGAGACTAAGATGGGTTCTTTGTAGATCCTTAATGCCATCATTGCCAAGGTGAAGATACCCCAGTCTAAGAAGAATGGATGATTATATGTAACAACCAAGGTTGGTGGACACAAGGTTCGAGCTTTGGTAGATACGTGAGCTACCCTCAACTTCCTTGAGGTGAAGGAAGCTGACTGACTTGGCATCAAATATGAAGAGGAGCAAGGATCGCTTAAGGTAGTTAACTCCGATCCTAAACCAGTTTTTGGTCTTGCTCGTGGAGTGAAGGTGTGCCTAGGTGAATGGTCTCGCCTTATGGACTTTTTAATTATGCGAATGGATGATTATCCTACAGTACTTGGCATGGAGTTCATGGATTGAGTTAAGGCTGTGCCTATTCCTGTTGCCAACACAATGTGTATCTTGGAGGAAGGGAATACGTGCATGGTACTTTGTCATGAGAAGCAAGTCTCCAAGCCAAGACAATTTCAGCCATGCAACTTTCCAAAGGCGTAAAGAAGACAACCAACTTTCTTTGCTGCAATAAAGGTGGATGAGTCCAGCAGTCTAAGCCAACAACCAAAGGAGATTGAAGGGGTCCTTCAAGAGTTTAAAGATGTCACGCCTGTCGAATTTCCAAAGAGATTACCACCTAAGAGAGAAATAGATCACCACATTGAATTAGAGCTAGGAACTAGGCCCCCTGTTGTAGTACCTTACCACATGGCACCTCCAGAATTAGAGGAGTTAAGGAGGCAATTGAAGGAATTGTTGGATGCGGGGTACATCCAATCGTTGAAGGCACCATATGGAGCACTTGTGTTATTCAAAAGAAGCACGACGGGTAAATAGATCACTGTGAAGAACAAGTATCCCATTCCACTCATCCTCGACCTATCCGATCAACTTGGTGATGCATAATGGTTTTCAAAGTTAGATCTAAGGTCGGGGTACTACCAAGTAAGGATTGCTAAAGGGAATGAGCCCAAGACGACATGTGTCATTCAAATTCTTAGTTATGCCCTTTGGTCTTACCAATGCCTCAACTATGTGTTGCACACTTATGAACAAAGTCTTCCAATCATTGTTGGATCGCTCTATCGTGGTATACTTGGATGATATTGTGGTATATAGTAAAACACTACAAGAACACATTTAACACTTACGAGAAGTCTTCCAAGTGTTAAGGGAGAATGAGTTGTATGTGAAAAAGGAGAAGTGTGTATTTGCACAATAAGAAGTCACATTCTTGGGGCACATTATTGGAAGGGTCAAGCTTCGCATGGATCTAGCTAAGGTGCAGGCAATACAAGATTGGGAACCATTAAGGAAAGTGCTAAAGTTGAGATCCTTCATAGGTTTGGTTAACTGCTATAGGCGGTTAATTAAGGGCTACTCTTCTATAGCAACCCCATTAATAGATTTGCTTAAGAAAAATCAGCCATGGGATTGGGATGAGAAGTGCCAAGAAGCATTTAAGATGTTGAAGAGAGCTGTAGTAGAGGAACCAGTGCTAGCTCTCCCTGATCACACCAAGGGTTATGAAGTGCACGCGGATGCTTCTGACTTTGCGATTGGGGAAGTGTTGATGCAAGATGGCCACCCAATTGCTTATGAGAGTAGAAAGCTTAATGACACCAAGCACTGTTATACAGTCCAAGAAAATGAGATGACTACGGTGGTGCATTGCTTGTGAACTTGGATGCATTACTTGTTGGGATCCAAGTTCATTGTGATGATTGATAATGTGGCTACAAGTTACTTCTTTAAGCAGGAGAAGTTTGTTCGCCTTTTTCTTCCCGCAAGTGTACGGAATCGCAACAAGTAATATAATGATGAATCAAGTATCGTTCCCACAAGGATTAGCTTTTAATCCCTACTTTAACCACTATTAACTTTAATAAGCCACACACAATTAAAAGAATAATCAATAGAAGTTTTATATAAGTTAAAATTAACTCACCAAGAAAGAAAACACAAAATGAAACTTTAGGTTTTAAATATGGAAATCTAATGCGCTAGGGTTCATGAATCCATCGTAGTTCTATATTTGGTTTAACCTTTCAGTAATCGGGTTTCATAATTCTTGCTTTGAGAAGAAAATCAATGATCCTAAGTTAATCAAAAGCCTCTCTCGATGGTCAATCGAATCTATGCTCACATATGAGATTAATTATCTCTAATTAATCTACAAATGCACAAACATGCATTTATCCACAATGATCATCAAAATAAGATTTCACAAGGCATAACGGTATCTCTACCTATTATCGAACCCTATGTCATTTATTATCAAGTGCTCATCTATATTGAATCTCTCGAAAGCAATATAAATCACAAACACGTTCTAATGGCGGCCAAGCATCAAAACGGAAGTAGTGCATAATAAACGATCAATTCAAAAGACAAGAATAAAATAAAACTCGAGTACTTTGAATTAAACTATCATTGAACTAGGTTTCATCAATCACCCTAGCCACAAAGTACTTAGCCTAACATAGTTTCAACCAAAGAAAAAGTAATAAGAATGGAGTTCATGATGTTGCAAAGAATAAAGAACAGAAAAATAAAACCAAAAACCCAAGATCTTCAAGAGAATCCTCTTTTTCCTTGACTTGCCGTCTTCTCCCTCCTCCCCCAAAAACTCTTAATCTCCCACAAATAAGCCTTTATATAGCTCTCTTTAGGTTATCAAAGTCCTTCACCTTGAAGGAGTCTATTTCCCTTTTATTTGGATTAAAACGGGCTTAAAACGGCCTTGTCTCGAAGCTTTGAACCCTACTGCGGTCCTACCGCGGTATGCTTGTTGCTGTAGACCCGTGAGCTCCAGAAAATAATTCATAAAGCGGTCCTGCAGCGGTATGCATACCGCTGTAAGACCGTGAGCTCCAGAAAATAATTCTTCTAGCGGTGCTATAGCGGTATGCATGCCGCTATAAGCCCGCTAGCCTTCTTCTTTGGCCTCTTGCTTTATCATCTTCAACTTCTTTATTCTCGATACTCTTTTTCTTCTTTTCCATTCGAAACCCGACCATGCCTCCAAGCTTTATTTCACTCCCATCATGCACCAAAATCACTCTTTTTGCTCCATGTCCGCTTTAACACATGCTCCACATCTACATAACCATATATAGAACCAAATCAAGTGGAAATCATGCTCATTGAATGTATAAATGCTAAGTTTATAGACCAAAATAAGTGTATAAAAGACACTTATCAAATACCCCCAAACTTAGACTCTTGATCGTCCCGAGCAAGATTATTGACTCAAATATATCACCCCTCAAATAGAAAAAAAGTTAATATTGCAAAATCACTTACAAGTTGGATAGCCTTCCAGTTAGCCTCAGATTTTGGTATCATTCATGATTCTCACAGAGTTTTCTAGTAATGCTACACAAATGTTTTGGACCTATTCCATGTTTTGACGTGTGTGTGTGCGAATCCTGTCAGGTACAATATCATGCATAAGGTTGTTGGTATCCCGACCCCTTGATGGTCTTGTACACTTTCTTGCTCGTAATATGCACTCCACCCTCAAACTTGGTCTTTTCATTCAGTCCCTAGGTGCTCTCAATCACTCTTTTCTTTCTTGTTCAAGTTTGTTTGGACTCAGCCAAAAATGGTGTTGTCTTGGTTTGTGAAGACTCTCCTTTATTTTGAATGCTTCGGCATGCTAACATCCACTAGACAGTCAAACCCACCAGTTTTCTCAATCCCTAAGAGTTACAAACATCGGAACCATTATTGATATTTTTTTTTGAACGAGTGCATTTTATGCTCCATCTCGTTTTTTTTTTTTTATAATATCTTTGTGCAAGCCTTTACTCCATTAAGCTTTCTGAATGACCCTTGTAACGAGCTTTCAGTCGATGACTCCCAAGCCAAATGACCGCGGGACACCAGGTTTTAAGATACCCCTACGGGCATAATCATTCAAGTCATTCAGGATACGAAGAAAGGTATAAGATATATGCAGGCTCAAATTTAGTTTGGTGCACGACATAGTGACATAGGGATGAGATCACTAGCCTATGGTCATTGCTTAGCTTTCCTTAGTATGTCTAACACATTCCACACAAATTTTAACATGCACGGAGTCGACACATTCCTCAACATTTACCATCATGGCTCAATCTTCCCCAAACTTTTCTTTTCATAATTTTTTTTTTTTTGATGATTGAATTGCTCACAAAGTGGGTTTAAGGGCGAAAGTCTATATGGAAACCTATGCATTTAACCTCCTGACACTTGTGCTCAAATAGTGGTCTAACATGAATAGTGGATCACAAAACCAAAATGAGTAGCATCACTATCTTTATTCGTTTCATCAAAATGGTACCAAATAAGATTCATCATTGATGGCATGTCTACCCAACAAAACCAATTTTTTTTTTTTTGAAAAACCATTCAACCAAATCATGTAACATATGTAGCTGTCCATAGTGAACCTCCCCCCAAACTTAAACGTTTCATTGTCCCAATGGAACGAAGAGAAAGAAAAGGAAGAAGTGTACCCGATCTATAGTGTCAAGGTTGTGATGGTAGATAGATCAACACACGCTCGATTTGAGGTATTGGAACTTTCGGCAATGGATTTGCCCTTGTAAGTAGCTGGTGTAGGATGGCTCTTCGATTGCATTATCACTTCTGAAAATGTACCTACAATGCACAAGTTTGAATATGAGAAGGCAACAATGAATACGAATGACATTAAGTAAACAGAGTCACATGGATGCCCAAACTCTCCCCCAAACTTAAATCATTTCATTCCCTCAATTCCTAATGCAATGTGTGTGCAAATGTGTGGAGATGTGTGGTTGGGGCATTTGAGCGAACACTTGGTGGGCATGCTGAGAAGACCAACAGAAAATAGGGCTTAGGATCTATGAAATATTCCCAAATAAAAGCATATAAACAAGCAACAATTCAACCCCAACGTCACCAACCACAACTTCATTACTCCCATTCATAAGCAGCTCACCACCCATTGCCACAAAAAAAATTCAATTCGTGCAAACAAATTAAAAATTAGTTCACATACCTTAAATGATGAAGATGGAGGGAGTGGAGGGGAGGCTATTGAGGGAAAACTTTGGCAAATGGGATGGGGGCAAGCTAGGAGAAGAGGCGAAGGTGGGGGGAGGGGTGCTGGAGGGAGAGAAAGGAGAGTGAGAGCAAAGGAGGAAATGAAAAAGAAGGGGGGGTCAGCCTAGACATGGCCACGGTTCATGAACCGCCGGTTCCGGTTTAAGAAATCTTTGAACCTGAACCGAACCACCAAAGGGCGGTTTGGGACGGTTCGGTTCCGGTTCCGGTTCGTGCCGGTTCGGTCAACGGTTTGGACCAGTTCGGTCAACGGTTTGAGCCGGTTCGGTCAACGGTTCCGGTTCCGGTTCAAACCGAATTTTTTTAATTTTTTTTAAATATTGTTGTATTCAATTTTGGTCCTTGTTCCGTTGTTCGGTTCGGTTTGGTTTCGATTTTTAATTGTTAAATGTAATTGTAAATATAGATATTCTCAACCATATTTTTAATGAAAAACACTACTAAAAATTGAAGAAATATAAGTAATAATTTCATTAAAAATAATTAAAACAACTAAACAAGTATGTAATACAAGTAATTTATTTTTACAAATGTGAAAAATAAAAAATAAAAAATAGAATTAGACTTAATTTCATAAAACCGCCGGTTCCGGTTCCGCGGAACCTCGAACCGTAACCGGACCGAATTTCGTCGGTTCGGTCCGGTTCCGGTTCCGGTTCGGCCGGTTCCGGCCGGTCCAGTTCCGGTTCGAACCGCCAGTTCGGTTCAATTTTGGCCATGTCTAGGTCAGCCTTAATGGGACGACCCGCACAGCAGCGCGGCCGCGGCATGCATGCCGCGGCCGACCCGCTAGCCACAACAAGTTTGCTGTGGCGCGGTAAGGTCGCGGCATGCATGCCGCGGCCCACAGAAAATTTTAATAATTTTTTTTTTGGTTTTGTTTTGATTTTTTAAAATAAAACCTAAGCTTTATAGAATAAACTTCTCCTACCCAAAGCACTCTCTCACACATGCAAAATAGCGAAAATAAAAGAACTAACACAATTAAATAAAAAAAATGAAAGGATAGAGAATTGGGTTGCCTCCCAAAAAGCGCTTGTTTAAAGTCATTAGCTTGACTAGGCCTCCATTTTCAAGGAGGCTTGAATCCTTTTTCCATCAACATTTTGTAGGTGCCATTTAATGAACTTATTTCTTGAATGTTAGCAACCTTTAATCCAATCCCCTTCTTTTGCTCCCTTAACACCTTTACCAACTTTTTCTTTTCATGACTTGGTGGCTTGGATTTTGAAGAAGAGGAAACATCCAAAGAACACAGTTTATCTCTTTTTGATGGACAACCTTTTTGCTTCTCTTCCAAAGAGCCCACGACCACAACCTTGTTCTTGGCATCCAAACTTTGTTCCTGCTCATCAAAAGAGTTAGCAATGCAATTTTCTTTAAGATCATCATGTCTCTCTATTAAATCAACAATGCCATCTCTCATTAAGACTTCTTTTTCATTGCCACTAGAATATTTCATAGCCTTAAATACATTAAATGTAACCGTCTCATCATAAATTCTAAGGCTAAGTGTTCCTTGCTGGACATCAATCAAAGCTCTCCCTGTGGCAAGAAAAGGTCTCCCTAAAATTAAGGGCATATCATAATCTTCTTTGATGTCTAGAACAAAGAAGTCAACAAGAAAAATAAATTTATCTACTTTTACCAAAACGTTCTCCACTACTCCCCTCGGATATTTGATACTTCTATCAGCCAATTGAAGAGAAACAGTGGTGGGTGTTGGTTCTTTTAATCCAAGCTTCCTGAAAATAGAGTAAGGCATTAGATTGATACTCGCACCCAAATCACATAGAGCTCGTTCAAATAATAAACTACCAATAGTACAAGGAATAGTAAAACTCCCTGGATCTTTAAGTTTCGGTGGTAGTTTGTTTTTCAATATAGCGCTGCTCTCATCCGTTAGCATAACAGTTTCATGCTCCTCCAATTTCCTCTTATTTGATAAATTTTCCTTCATAAATTTTGCATAGCTGGGCATTTGAGCTAAGGCATCAACAAATGGGATGTTTATGTGAAGTTTCTTGAATACCTCGAGGAACTTCTCAAATTGCTTATCTAGTTTGTGTTTGCGCAACCTTTGAGGGAATGGAATTGGAGGAACATATGGCTTAATTGATGGTGGAATTACCTCCTCTTGTTCAGCTACTACTTTAGGCATTTCAAGTTGATCCGTTGTCTCTTGAACAATACCATTTTCTTTTACCACACTTGGCCTTTTAACATGAATTTCTGGTAGTTGCACCCCACTTCTTGTTGTGATTGCATTTACTTGCTCCTTTGGGTTAACTTCTGTATTGCTTGGCCATGTGCCCGGTTGTCTCTCTGTTAGGATTTTTGCTAGCTGCCCAATCTGATTTTCAATATTCTTAATAGCTGCGTTGGTCCGGTCACTTCGTTCTTGAAGCTTTGAAACCGCTTCTTCCCATCCTCCTTTTTCCTCTTGTGGTAGCCCTTGTCTTGGTGGATTTTGGATGTTCTGATTGTTGCCATATGAAAAATTAGGATGGTTTCTCCAGCCAGGATTGTATGTTGGAGAATATGGATTATTTTGTGGACGCTGAAAATTTTGTTGACGCGGGAAATTTTGCGCATAAGCAACCTGCTCTGTGAGTGAATGATCCCTAACGGTTAATGGGCATTCGGATGACAGATGGTTTGCCCCACAAGTTACACAAACTGGAAGAGATCCTTGCACCATGGTAACTGATGGAGAGTATTTTAAATTTTCCATCTGTTTTGAAAGAGCATCAATCTTGGCCAACATCAATGTATTCATATCCACTTCGTGTACTCCAGCTGCTCTCCTATTTGAATTCCTATCCGGCCACATTACAAATTGCTCACTCATTGTTTCATAAAGATCATGTAACTCTCCAGCCGATTTGTTTCTAATAGAACCACCTGCTGTAGAATCAACTGCCGAACGGCTGTAAGGAGTTAACCCGGCATAGAAATAGTGATTTTGAGCTGGTAAAGAAAACCCATGATTCGGACACTTCCTTAGCAATTCTTTGTACAGTTCCCATGCTTCATGAAAATTCTCAATTTCGGCTTGCTGGAAAGTCGAAATTTCATGCTTTAATTTGCTGATCTTGGCTGGTGGAAAATATTTAAGTGTGAACTTGTGAACCAAATCAGCCCATGTAGTGATGCTACCAGGTGATAGTGAATCCAACCACTCCCGAGCTTTGTCTTTCAAAGTATGAGGAAAAAGTCGCATTCTCATTGCTTTTTCGTTGATCCCTTGATACTTAAAGTTGCCACAATACTCCAGAAAACGAGAGAGATGGTAGTGTGGATTTTCATCACTCCTCCCATAGAATGGAATGTTGTTGGAGAACAAATTTATCACATCTGGTCTCAACTGGAAGTTTTTGTGCCCATATGGAGGATAAACTATGCTCGACCGATTCTCAACGACTGGAGGCATCATGAAATCCCCCATCAAGATATCTCTCTCATTGATCTCAACAGTACGCTCCACTTGAACAAGCTGATTTCCGTTGTCGGCTATAATGCCTTGCTGTTGTTCTATTTTTGCTCTTTGTTCACGACGCCTTTGATGAAAGGTTTGTTCAATCTCCGGATCAAACTCGACAAGATCAAGACGTTCCGAACGCCGCATGTACTATCTCAATCCTAACACAACAAAAATTGAAATAGTTCAGCGTAAAAAAATAAGGAAACTCAACACAAGTGTTAAAGTTAATCTTAATTAAAGTAGTAATCAAAATAACTAGTCCCCGGCAACGGCGCCAAAAACTTGTTCGCCTTTTTCTTCCCGCAAGTGTACGGAATCGCAACAAGTAATATAATGATGAATCAAGTATCGTTCCCACAAGGATTAGCTTTTAATCCCTACTTTAACCACTATTAACTTTAATAAGCCACACACAATTAAAAGAATAATCAATAGAAGTTTTATATAAGTTAAAATTAACTCACCAAGAAAGAAAACACAAAATGAAACTTTAGGTTTTAAATATGGAAATCTAATGCGCTAGGGTTCATGAATCCACCGTAGTTCTATATTTGGTTTAACCTTTCAGTAATCGGGTTTCATAATTCTTGCTTTAAGAAGAAAATCAATGATCCTAAGTTAATCAAAAGCCTCTCTCGATGGTCAATCGAATCTATGCTCACATATGAGATTAATTATCTCTAATTAATCTACAAATACACAAACATGCATTTATCCACAATGATCATCAAAATAAGATTTCACAAGGCATAACGGTATCTCTACCTATTATCGAACTCTATGTCATTTATTATCAAGTGCTTATCTATATTGAATCTCTCGAAAGCAATATAAATCACAAACACGTTCTAATGGCGGCCAAGCATCAAAACGTAAGTAGTGCATAATAAACGATCAACTCAAAAGACAAGAATAAAATAAAACTCGAGTACTTTGAATTAAACCATCATTGAACTAGGTTTCATCAATCACCCTAGCCACAAAGTACTTAGCCTAACATAGTTTCAACCAAAGAAAAAGTAATAAGAATGGAGTTCATGATGTTGCAAAGAATAAAGAACGGAAAAATAAAACCAAAAACCCAAGATCTTCAATAGAATCCTCTTTTTCCTTGACTTGCCGTCTTCTCCCTCCTCCCCTAAAAACTCTTAATCTCCCACAAATAAGCCTTTATATAGCCCTCTTTAGGTTATCAAAGTCCTTCACCTTGAAGGAGTCCATTTCCCTTTTATTTGGATTAAAACGAGCTTAAAACGGCCTTGTCTCGAAGCTTTGAACCCTACCGCGGTCCTACCGCGGTATGCTTGTTGCTGCAGACCCGTGAGCTCCAAAAAATAATTCATAAAGCGGTCCTACAGCAGTATGCATACCGCTGTAAGACCGTGAGGTCCAGAAAATAATTCTTTTAGCGGTGCTATAGCGGTATGCATGCCGCTATAAGCCTGCTAGCCTTCTTCTTTGGCCTCTTGCTTTATCATCTTCAACTTCTTTATTCTCGATACTCTTTTTCTTCTTTTCCATTCGAAACCCGACCATGCCTCCAAGCTTCATTTCACTCCCATCATGTACCAAAATCACTCTTTTTGCTCCATGTCCGCTTTAACACATGCTCCACATCTACATAACCATATATAGAACCAAATCAAGTAAAAATCATGCTCATTGAATGTATAAATGCTAAGTTTATAGACCAAAATAAGTGTATAAAAGACACTTATCAAAGTTGATGCCGAAGCAAGCTAGATGGCAGGATTTCTTGGCTAAATTTGATTTCATAATGGAGTACAAGCCGGGGAAGGCCAACTTGGTGGCAGATGCACTAAGTAGGAAGGTTGAGCTAGTTGGCATCACTCAGCCACAGTTTGCATTTGTAATCATATTAAGGAGGGACTTGAGCATGATCTGCAAGCCATGAGTTTGGGAGAAATCGCAAAGGAAGGGAAGACTTGCTGATTTTGGCTAAGGGATGGACTACTCATCACCAACGGAGAATGCCTCTAAGTGCCAAAGTGGGAAGGCTTGAGGAAAGAGATCATCGAGGAGTGCCACGATTCCAAATGGGTAGGACACCCAGGTATGCATCGTATTATGGCACTTGTAGAGGATGCATACTATTGGCCACAAATAAAGGATGATGTTGAGCTTTATGTGAAGACTTGTCTTGTGCACCAACAAGACAATATTGATCATGGTCGTCTAGCAAGATTGCTAAAGCCATTACCCATTTTGAAGAGACCATGGGAGAGTGTCTCCATGGGCTTCATTGTGGGCTTACCAAAGGTGGATTGGTGTGGCAACATCATGGTAGTGGTGGATTACTTCAACAAATATGGAGTGTTCATCCCTATGTCGGTTAAGTTTAATACGGAAAATGCAATGAGGTTATTTTTCTGTCATGTGGTGAAGTATTGGGGGATTCCACAAACTATAATAAGCAATTGAGACACCCGTTTCAGTAGGAGGTTCTGGACAGAGTTATTCAAGATATTGGGGTTCGAGCTTAACTTCTCGTCAGGCTTTCATCCGTAAATTGATGGTCAAACGGAGAGGGTGAATGCCTTATTGGAGATTTACCTTAGGCACTATGTAAATGTCAACTAGAAGAATTGGGTTAAGTTGCTAGACATTGCCCAATTCTCGTATAACTTGTAAAAGAGTGAGTCTATAGGGATAAGCCCGTTCAAGCTAGCAACAGGGCAACAACTGATGACTCCACACACCTTGGCTACGAGTTATAGTGGAAAAAGCCCGTCTACTTGCAAATTTGCCAAGGGATGGAAAGAAAAGACGAAGCTAGCATTATCCTACTTGGTTAAGGAATCCAAGAAGATGAATAAGTGGGCAAATAAGAAGCAGAAGCATCGTGAGTTCAAGGAAGGAGACTTAGTGATGGTAAAGCTCATTCCCTATCAAGTCTGCATTTTCTCACATTTGCATAAGGGCCTTATATAAAGGTACGAAAGACCATTTTTCGTGAAAGAGGATAAAAAAGCTAGCATATCAATCAGGTAAGACTCCCATCACACTTAGAGATTTACCCAGTGTTTCATGTGAGCTTTCTAAAACCATACCATGCTGATAAGGAGGATTCGAGTAGGGGTGAATCTTCGAGAGCTCCCACAACCATCACCACGTCACATAAGCAAGAGGTGGATGAGATCTTAGCTTATCAAGTCATCCCGAGGCGCGGTACTCACCCAAGATACACAGAGTACTTGGTGACATGGAAGGGACACTTGGACAGTAAGGCTAGTTGGGAACATGAGCTTGATTTGTGGCAATTCAAGTAGAAGATTGAAGAATTTTACCAAGGCCTCACATAGCCACAATGGGGGCATTGCACAATATGTGGGGGAGAATGTGACATTCCGCCCCAATTTTGCCTAAGGTTTGGATTAGGCAAAACCCTTCTTGGTATTGTATATTATGTAAAATGTGTAGAATTGTGTAGAATACTCTAAAGGATTCTAGAAAGTTCTAGAATGTTCCAGGATACCCGAGAATGTTCTAGAATGTTTTAGAAAACTTTAGAAATGTGTAAACTAGTCTAGAGTAGTTTGGAAGATTCAAAAACACCATGAAACCTTATAGAGTTGTGTAGAATATTCTAGAATATGGTAGAAGTGGAAGAAGCTTCTAGAGGAGCAATAACCACCATAGGATCGAATTGATCTCTGTCGTTTATTGAGGAGGTGGAAGGCTATAAATAAGAGTAGACATTCATTTGTAGGCAGAAAGCCAAATTAGAAGCCTTATAAAACATTCTTTAAAGCAATAGAAGTTCTTTGCTTTCCAAGCTTCTTTTCAAGTGTTCTTCCTTTGTTTCCACATTCCCTCTTACCTTTTAAAGTTCTTTAGCTATCATTATAGCTTGTTTGGAGGATAGGCTGATTTGGTTGTGACAGATTGTGACTAAGTGCTGCACGGTCGTTAGTAAAAGTCCAAGCCCGTAACACTAAGCTTTGGTTGGTTGACTTTTAGTTTTGTTTTTTTTTTAATTTTTTCTAATAATAAAATTAATGCCAAAATACAACAACAAGCTCAAAAGCAGGGATGGCCAAGTTCATATAACCAAAGGCTAAAAGAGAATTTTTTAATGAGGGATCAAGCTATTGCTAAAACTATAAAGAAGATCAATAAAGGAATGAAACCATAGAACAACCAAAAGAAAAAAAAAAAAAAAAAAAAGCCTGCAATGGACTAAAAGGATACCAAAATGTAGCTTGAAGATTTGTTTGCATAACATGGGAAGGACCCTAAAAGGTAGATGGCCAACGAAGGGCAAAGAAATGACTTAAAAGAGTCACAATCCTAGAAGAAAAGAAAATATCTTGACACAAAAGCCAAAGAAGACACCATAACTAATAACCATTACCATAAAAAAAAAAAAAAACCTAATGAACAGGGAAGATTCCCATAAACACAATAGAAGATAAAAAACACTAAAAATATAAAGCAAAATTGAACTACTTAACATGGGAGGCTAAACAAAAGCAAGATTGAAAATCGGACTTCACTTAGTTTTGATAGTTGATTCCTTAGATCATAAGTTCATTTCATCTAAATAAATGTATTGTTGAAATAATCTTCCTAGGTGAGGGAGTTGATTATAGAATTGATCTGAGGTTCAACCATGGGAGATTAAAGGGTTGGGGTCTATGATGAGCATTAATCAAACATTAATGGTTGCTTTTGTAATGATAGTAGGGTGATATATATATTTTGGTAAAAGAAAATGTATTGACAAGAAAAACTGTATAAGAGTCTACAGAAAGATCAACAGGTGGGGCTTCAAATAAGTCAAGCCGTTCAGACTTAGGTAGGTGTTTGACTCAAAAAAAGCTCGTTTGTTAAGGTAAATGAGCTAAATTTGAGTCTAACTTTGAAACTCGATTTGTAAACAAGCCGAGTTTAAACTCAGTAAAACTTGATTAGAGACTCGTGAGTAGGCCTTATTAAAAGTTCATGATTAGATATAATAATATATGTATATATAATGTATTAGATATGTAATATCCCGAGAGCCCAGAGAAGTTAGTATATATCGAGGATAGTGAAAGAAAGAAAACAATATCAGCTGGATACCTTTTGAGCTGAATGTTGGCAAAGAATTCCCAAGTTAAGCATGTTTAACCTGGAGTAATCCAAGGATGGGTGACCTCCCTAGGAAGTTCGCGTAGGCCCATCAGGGTAAGTTGTTCTGGTCCTTCCTATCGCTCGATGCGAGATGTTACAAGATATATATTTTATAAATATATTATTTAACATATATACATATATATATATATTATTATATCATTTATTAAATTATACATTAGATATATATTTTATAAATATATTATTTAACACACATATATATACATACATATTATATCACTTTTCTCTCCCCAAGAAACCCTCTTTCTGCCCAAGAAACCCACTCTCTTTGCCCAAGAGGAAACCCATTTTTCCTCTTCCTCTCTCTCATCTCTTCTTCCCTTTCCTTGGTCGTCTGTTGCTCTCTCTTCTTTCTTTCCACCTGTTGCTCTTCTTCTCCAACCTTTTTCCCTTCACTGCCTTTCCTCACCATTGCCTCGCCCCTTGCGGTCGTTTTGCCCCTCATTGTGACCTTGCTTCTTACTGTCGCCTCGCCTTTTGCTACCGACCACAATTCATCCTTCATCTTCGTCGCCTCTCGTCATCGCTACACACTTCTCCCTCTCCACCGCTCATCCTCCTATTTGTGGCAAGCCTGAGCTCAACTCGTCAACCAAATTGACGAGCCAAGCCAAAATTGAGCCCAGGCCTAGCTCGAGCTTGGTTTATGTTAACCAAGCTTGAGCTCAAGACAAGCTTCCAGGCTCAACTTGAACTTGAGCTCGAGCTCCAGCCTGTACTTAAATTTGTCGAGCCGAGAAGCTCAGCTCGACTTGTTTGTAACCCTAACAACGGGGTATACCACACAAAGACACGTGAAAACAGACCAAACCTTACACTAGAAAAGGAACCAAAACTGTCGCCACCTCAAACATACAATGCTAGGTGAAAATAACCAAAAAATAAAATAAAATACAAGAGACCAACAACAAGAATCCCATAGAGAGAAAATACACAAGAGAACATAGGAAGGTCTCTAACGAACCATCGAATAAGGGGGCAGGAGATGAGGGAATCGAATACTGCCACCTGATACCTCTAGAGAGCCTGAAGGATGAAAAACGAGGGGCACCATCAAATCTAAAGGAGTCCATCCACTGAAACAAGCCCCATCCCAAGATGAAATATGTTGTAGGATAAACCTGCTCCTAATGAGGATAACTGCATAGGGAGACCACAAGAAAACAAAGTGGAGTGAGGGACAACCTTGCCAAAAAAAAAAAAAAAAAATCACATTCATAAACAAGAGAATCAGTAGCATCTGAAAAACCATCCAGATAGTGAGAAGAGGGGAGGAGTTAGCTTATACATGAAGGCAGAAGACACCAGTGATGAACAAAATCCAAACCTTGCAATGATCGAGAGAAGCGCATAGAGGACAAATGAATCCAAATCGAGGTTTGGATCTGGAAAGCAATTTGTGTAGGGGTATGATCACTATCACAAAAGCATCTGTTGTTGTGTCCTTGCTAAAGGAAATGACAACCACTTATAGGGTAAGCTAGGTAGACCATATTCCATAGAAATTTTCCACGCAATCTATAGGTGGCCCAGAAAATTCCCCTCGACTAGCACTTCCAAGGCCACATAAATTTTACCTGCCGCATGCCTTAGCTAGGAAACAACATGCCAAGAGATGGAACATGCAAAAAACAAATGGCTATGGCACTTAGAAGCGCTTCTAGATAGATAACATTTGTTAAGAAAAGGTAAATTTTGAGGGAATAAGAATAGAGATTAGACCAATAGAGTTGGGTGAGTGATCTTTTATGGAAAAACTATAGGTGTTATTAGATTTGTAGGGATTTTGGGATTTTGAGAGGTGTTCTTGATTGTTGGGATGCTAATGACAACCTTGGGTCTGATGGTGGCAGTGGGTGGTTCTTACTTGTTGGTGACAAAGGAAAAGGGTGATACATGGGTGGTTCTCGATGGGTGATTATTTATGAGAGATGCAGGGCAAAGGAGATTTGCAATCGATGATGTAGAAGGGTTATTGTCATGGTGAGAGACCAATCATCAGTGTGCAATGGTCGGGATATACCAATCGCCAATGGTAAAGTTAAGGCTATAGCAAAGGTGTTGGTGTTGGACTATATCAATGCTAAGCATTAAACAGTTGGTTTTGCATTGTACACATGGATTAGTAAGAAATGAGTGATATTGGTGTTGGATAGCCAATCCTTGCATTAAACATTCGGTTTTGTTACACATGGATCTCTAAGAGAGAAGGGTGGGTTGTCGACTAGAGGTGTGTGGTAGCAATTTTAATTTTGTTGAACTTAAATGTGGCATTTGATGCCTTCCCAACTTTTATATATTTTCTCATTCCAAGTAATCTAATTCCTTGGAAAATAAGTCTGTTGTATTTGGTATTTTTGACACTCCCATGAGGATGTACTTGAAAATTTCAAAAACACCCAATGACCTAAAATTGAAATTTTATATTCTTAAGAGACATTTATTAACTATTAATAGTCTAAAATAACATATTATATAATATAATATATTATTATCTATGTACACCATATATTATATTATATATAATATGACGGATAACACATATGGCAGTACAGGTAAAATTAAATTTTTTTACATGTATCAGATACACGCAGCGGAGGTTATTTATAAACACCATACATAGCTTGGATATTTAAGCAACACATATATTTATCACATGAATACAATAAATGCATATTTGAAGTCCGATGTCAGGTTGGGGTATAGAAATGCTTTCTATACTAAGACCAATTTCACCTCGTGTTATGGTGGTCCTAGGCTGTCCACACTTAGCATGTTGTTCGGTACTGTTCCGATCACCTCTTCCCTTGCTAGACCAGAAGTTGTCCGTTTCACCAGTACCTACGCCTCAAAATTCCAGCGTGAGAATCACACACCTATAATTTTTAACAGAAACATATAAAGAGAAAGTAGAAATTACAAAGGCAACAAGTACTAGTGAAGGCTTTCTATTATTTCTCTTTAATTTCACTCCTCTCCAACTTCACCACCTCACCTAAGCTTCACAATTAAGTGTCATGTGTTGCACTATTAAGAGGCTGAACTAGTGACGAGAAGTCGACTTCCCAATGACTTCCGCAACCATTGGGAGTCCACTTCCCTACCAACAAGTCAATATTTGACCAGCTATTTCTCGAGACGCTTTGAGCACATGATGTCAATACCAAACACAACACCATATTGTGTGTCACTTTTTAGGCCTAGTGTTCACTAGCAATCAGACAACACCAAAACTCGTTTTAGCACCCGCCAACTAGAATATTTCCATATCCCAATGATGATCTGAGGGTTCTTAAATAGTGTCTAGTAGTGGTTTAGAATAGTATAGGTGACAGTAAAATCTTACTTCAAGTGAACCTATTATAGTTGACGATTACCATGTGCTATAATCCTTATATCACCTAATGTTCCGTTTGAGCGAGAGCCATGGAATAATAAACTCACAAACTCAGTAATTATATATCTGACCTCATCAATGTGATTAGATGACATATTAGGAAACATCTTTCTTGATAATCACTTTGCCCTGGCCATGGACTGTCCCATTACACTAATAGTAAATTACATAAAACGTTCACCTCATTAGTAACGATGAGAGTGACATATTCTTTCCCTAAACACCTACCTCTATGCACTAGCAATATAGAACCACATATATGAACCTCTCCATCTCGCAATTGAATAGTTTGGCTTATTAGCAAATCCTACACACTAATACACAAGATTATTGTGTCAGTTCAGTCTAAGGATCAACTACAGTATCGCAACTTGACGACATGACTATTATTTACTATACTATGTGATCAGTTATCGATGTCATATTTGGTGCGTTGTTCTCTAACAACCACCCACAGTTTTACTAGAGACATCTCGATATCATATGGCATGTGACACACCACCATTCCATTAGTATCTCATACTGAACAAGGTAGTAACCCCTGTACTTGTCTATACTCGACTAATTAAAGTCCATATCCAAAGAATTTAAGGACTAGGAATCTTTTAAGAAATCCTATTACTAGATAATCTTGTCACACAGTTTTAACATTTTGAGAATAAGATTCTCAAACAAAAGATCTAGAGACTCATTTATATAAAAAAATGGAGAGTTTATGAATAATGAAAACTTGCATTTTTATTGATATACACAAAGATACAATGAATGTATTAATCACAAACCCCAAGACGTTATCCAAGTATAGCATTAGGGCATACAACACTAACATAATATATAACACTTATCGATAAAATAGATATTAAATATTAGAATAATATATCTTATATATTAGAAACATATACATATTATATTTGTTATAATATAATAACATATACATATAATATATATTATTTACAAATAAATATAATATAAAATATAAAATATTTTATTTAATACACTATAAGTAAAATACGACATATATTACTTCATTTGTACTATAAATGAATATATATATCTTTATAGTATAAATTGTAAACATACTTTAACATATAATACATAAAAATATATATTACTATTTATAGTATAATATAATTATTAATATAAATTAAATTATATATATAAGGAAAACCCCAAATTAGTATTAGATTATAACCTCAAATTAAAACCTCCTAATATATAATAGGGAAAACTCAAAAAAATAAGGAAAACTCATTTGAGGAGCTTTTCAAATTTAATTTAATTTTGTAAAAAAATTGTGTTTTTTTAAATTTTTATAACTAATTTAAAATTTTTTATATTTTAACAAGTTTTAATTTTTTTGAAATAATTTGTAAAAAATCAGGGTTGTTTCGAAAACTAATCAGTCTTTAACTTTCACCTCTCTTGAAACTGTGATTCCCACTAAATATAGGGAACTGTTTCCATGATAAAATTATTTTCTTAAAAATATAACACGTCAAATGTGAGATTTTTTTTTATTTTTTGATAAAACCAAATATATATGAGAGAATATGTGATTGGGACAAATTAATTTTTTTTTTTAAAAAAAATAATACACTTTCCTCGAATTAAATGAGAAGAAAGTATTCCTGAGAACTTTAAAATTGCGGCTTTCATGACTATGTTTCTTTCTGTTTTCCTTTTTCTTGTTCAGTGAACATCGTGAGGAACAAAAACGTAATTACCAAATCTGATTGCGATGTCGATGTCGGCGGCCATTCTCCAGTGGATCATGTTCCTTTGCATTATTATGGTTTAATTTGTATATCATTTTAATATAGAAATGACCAGCAAAAGATATTATTAAATTCTTATATTACAAATTATATTTACTTTTTATAGTACTATCCAGTTAAGAGGAATTATTATTTTTAACGTACATTTCACATATTATTTTTGAGATTGATAAAATTATAGTGATTATTTTTGTATTTTCAAAACAGATACTAACGTTCTCACTGGTAAAAACATAGCAAAACGACCCATATTACCCATTCCATCTCTCTGCAACCTGTCATTTCTTTCTAGTGGATCGAATGGCAGCCAATGCGAGTTCGGAGAAAATTAGAGAAGAAAGAAAATAGTTTTGAGTTGATCTTCATGTTTGAAGGTAATTACATAAACCTAATTTGAAGATGAACAAACCCAAATTTGGATTTGTTCAGCTTTCGAGGTCAAAGATCTAACAAATTTGGATCGAATGAACGGACCTAAATCATCTCGGTTCGATCATTGAAATCGAACCCAAATCTAGTTTAAATGAATCGAAATCATTTAGGCTTGTTCGTTATCACATTCACTTGAACCTTCAATCTAGGTTTGAATGAATCCATGTATGAGTTCATTTTCCACAATAGAGAGAAGTACCCATCAACGAGAGAAAATAGAAGTAGTGCCATTGTCATTTCCTTTTTCCTTATCCTGTCTCTACTCAAAAGCCCTAGACTTGAGAAAGTAGTCAAAGGGCAAATCTAGAAAGAAAGTAGGGGAATTTGAAAGGCCAAGGAAGGATAAGCCATGGTTGTTAACAAACTGTGCGTACACAAGAAAGAGTGAGAGATAAACTATTGTTATTGGTGATTGACTTTGTCGATGAGTTAAAAAAATAAAGTGTAGAAGAAAGAGAAAATATATAAGAATATACAAATATGAGGGTGTTTTGATTATTTAAAAAATTAAACAATTAATTTTGAGTAATGCTATTTATCTCCAGTAGAGATGAACAGCAGTGATGTGAATTGTATCTATTGGTACATATCTATGTGAATTGTATAGTTACTTAGAGAAGATGAAAAGATGTTGTTCATCTCTATTAGAGATGAATAACATTGTTCATTGTTTTTAATGTGTAATAATAAATTGATGCGGATAATACAAGTCAAAGGAAGGTATGTGTTGTTTTGAAAATGTAAAGGGTAATTAATGCATTTTATCTAACCTACAGGTAATGTGTGAAAGTTACTATTATTTTTATAAAATTATTGTTAGTCACACTTTATTTTTTGTCATAACTACAAAAAAAAAGGCTAGAATATAACTAACTATGATAATAACACCACCAAACTTAGTTAACATTTCTGTATATATATGTGTGTGTATATTCAATGAATTTTATTTTTATTACTTTTTTTTATTTTAGACAAAAATTGTGAAAGGACTCTTAAATTTTTTTTTTTTTTAAAGTAAAAATTGGGAAGGCTGAATGTCAGGGGCTTGCTTACTAGAGGAACAAGTCCAACTTCTAGTCCACCCATGACTTAAGCTAGGAGGGATAGTTCGACAATAAATTATCTGTTTATATTACATCTCTGATTATTTAAAAAATTAAGAATACTTCTTATTAGATATTACTAAGAGAATTATTACTTTTTACACTTTTTAATTAAACTCGATTAATAATAATCATTATATTTAAATAAATAAATAATAAAATTTAGGAAACTCATTACCTAAGGCTCAACAATAATTAACAACTTCAGAAGGCCAACTACCATCCTAATCTCTAGCCCTTATATTTATTTTATTTTGTGTAAAAGCATGGACAAATTAAGTTGAGAATAGGCATTTCTTTGAAAGCCCCAGACTGGAGATAGCTGTTGTCCGAGCAGGAGAAATCTCACTTGGAGACATTAATGGGGGTCAGTGGTTAAAAGGAGAATATATGGTAGAAGATATGGAATGGAACGGAATGGAATGGCATGGCATGGTTGTTATCCTTGAACATTGGTACAGCTCTATACCATTCAAATGATGCTCATTCCCATCAATCACAGCCATTTGATCAGTAGGGCCCCCCCTTGTCAAATCTTTTGTCAAAAGCTGGCCCATTTAAAAATAATTCTTGTCATCTTATTTATTGTTATTGGAACTTTTCTGGTTTTTTTTTTTTCTCCGATCATCTCCCCACCCACGACAAGAAAGATTGATTTTAACACAAAAATAAAAGGAGAAAAGGAAACAGAGAGAGAGAGAGAGAGAGAGAGAGAGAGAGAGAGAAGGGCCATCTAATGCGTTTGTGACTGATTGGACGCATCGTACCTAATTTCTTCCGAATTTGGCATTTTTCTAGAATTTTGACTGGTGTGATGAATAGTAATATATAGAAGAGCAAATGATTTATAATGTTCTTATGTTATTAGGTTAATTATAATTTGAAAAATATCAGATTCCCTTAGATATAAGAGCTGCCTTGGGAGTGCTATGTGAAGTCTTGTTTTTGGTAAAAACCTGGAAATAAGTTGACAGAAGAGGTGGTGGGTTTTAGGCAGAATCAGGTTAACTTAAACTAAATTGGTTGATTAATAACATCGATACTGGGGGAATTATTTATTTATTTTTAGTTTGAATAAACAAGACATGATTTAGATGTTATTTAGAAGATATATAGATGTTATTTAGAAGATATATAGTAAGGAAAAAAGCAGCTAACTGACGATCCATATATAGCTCAATTAGTATATGTATACAAAGAGTGACAAAAACAGTAAATTAAGAGGAGTATTGTTTTCGTTTCATAATATTATTATTATAACGTATGAATCAATCGGTCATTATTATGTTTCTAATAAACTTTAACTTAGAATAGTTTACATACGACAAAATTTCGTGTTTGAATCAATAATTAATTAACTACTGTACACAATAATTTGAAATAGTTAAACGTATAAGAGAGAATCCAAAGGGGGAAATTAAAAGAATAAAAGAAGACGAGGGGGACACAGAAAGATCCCCTTGGGGCCTCTTCCATGCAGCATATGTTTTGCTTTTGGATTTTGTTTTCTTTCGTTGTCATCATTTCATAATACACCTCAAAATATCTAATACTATATAGATTTATATATATTATATATAATGGGGGGAGAGAGAGAGATTAAATTAACTAAAGTGATTGAACTAATTAGGAGAAGCAAATCCCCATTTCTATTCCATTGCCGGCCGATTTGTTATCCAAAATTTTATTTTCTTATCATTTTTCTCACCCTTTTCTAAAAATATTATTCAAATAATAAAGCAGTAATTAATTTTTTTATAGTTATGAAATATATATAGATAGATAAAAGAAAAAGGTATATCATTCTAACTATATTCTTTTAGGTAAATTATAGAAAGCGGTTGTTAAAATCTACACGAGGACAATTTTTGAACAATTTGTATAGTTAGCCTACGGATTCTGCTGTTCGACCTCTTTATTTAGTTAAGATATTATTATTATTATTATAATTAAAATACTATTGTTAAGAATTGAATTTCATAAACATTTATTTCTTTTACCATTAAAATCCAATCGTGCCCAACTTTCTTATTGTTTTTCTATATATGTTGTTACCTAATAAGACAAAAATAATATTAAAATGACCGAAACCATTCCTGTTTTTAGGCAATTATCATATATATATTTCCCATGCTGTAAGCTTATGATGAATAAATTTGGGGGTCACACTTAATGTCAGTACGCCCAAATCCACCTGATCCCCGCCCTATATGTATATATAAATAATGTCTTGTGGGTGACACTTCACAATGAAAAGAAACAAACAAGAATGGCCCGTTTCCCAATCAATATTGTATAGAGTAAGCACATAAATAAAAAAACAAAAGCATTTAAATGAAAGCGTTGCATTGTGTAGTCATTAAACCCCATTGCCATTCCATAAATGTTGACATAAAAAAGTCCACCCAACATGCAAGAAGAAAACTCAGAAGTAGAGAGGAAAAGACCACTATGCCTTTCTAGAGCTTAGAATAGGCAACCGAATCACATGAGACAAACTCAACTCTCCAATTAACCACATTCTTGAAAAGAATCACTATGAAACGTCTCCTTTGAGTATTTAATGCCCCCTCCCCAACCCAAAATTCTTTTCATTGTTTGATATGTATCTGTCCATGCCTTTCTTGCTGAGAAAAGCAAGTCCTCTGGGGAAGTGATAAGACGTTGCTTCCATGCAAAGCCTGATAGTAACAACTTAGCCATTGCAAATACTTGGAATTAGAGTTTTAAACACTTGAAACTCTTCTGATCTTGTGTGTGAAACAATTTGCTTCCTAATTGTGGTTAGAGTTGGCATAAAGTTGGGTTCGCTTAATTTTGATGGTTTAACCATAGCCCTTCAACCTTGAATGTACTGGAATCAATCCAATCATGAGAGGGTTGAGTTTAGGGGCAGCTGTCAATTGGTTGTTGAGTTTATTAATGTTGCTCCAACTCAACCCTTTCATTGTTTCTGAACACACAACTGATGTTTCTTCTCCTCCCCCCCCCCCCCGTTTTTTCAATACAACTGTTGTTAGATGAGAAGTTTTAATCTCAAATTTTCATGCCAAATTTATTTCCGTTTTATATGATATACTGATATTCTGAAGTTGTTTTTGTAGAACTAATTAATTAAAGTGACAAGACACATGATCATTTACAATCTAAATTAGTTAGTTACGAAAAAAACATATCATGATAAAATAATCAATAAGACGCTACGGGGCTTTTCTCTAGGGTTTATAGGGGGTTCTACTGTTTTCGACCCACTAACCTCACCATTACCAAATTCTAGTTAGTCTTCCCACCATGAGGACTCAACTGATTTTTGGCAAAGGGTTTGGTAGTGGGTCCTTTCTTGTTGTTTCCTTTCTTTCAATCATTCTTAGTCATGGTAGATCCAACCCCAATGTTGTTTTATGACTAGTTAGTTATTGTTATCGCTTCTGTAGCTTGCTCCACTTTTAATCTCCTTGTCTCCTCCTTATTAGTTTAGCCCCTTCTATTTTGATCCCTTATTTTGTTGGTGAGGTTTTCCTCAAATTCAGCTATGCAAGGTGAACGAATCTAGGTTGAGGTTAAAGCTCGAAGTTGAAGCATGCGAAGTGGGAGAAGGTGATTAAAAGATAGGGTTAAGATCTTGATTTATCCTCAACTTTTTGCCATTTTTCAATTTAATTGTGTTTTGAGAATTGCTTCAATTTATACTTAGTACTTTAAGATTGGTTGCAATTCTATCCTAATTTACCCTGACATGTGCCCTTGTTGATGTGGCGAGTTGAGTTGGCATGTTGATGTGTCAAATTGATGACTCATCAATGAAACAACATCATTTTCGATGACTATAGTTATTTTCAATTCAGTTATTGGGTCTTTGGACACATTTGTGTATGAAGGATTGGAAGATTTCAACAACTATGGCAACTTGCCTTCTACAGATGAGGTCGAAAAAGAGTAGATTGTTGTAGTGTAGCTCCAAGGTAGTTGCGAGTTGTAGCAAAAGGCTCTATAGGCGATGACCAAGCAACAACATGAAGAAGAGGCCATGAGGACAGCTTGTACCATGCATAATTTGTCCATGTGTCCTCTTCCTTAGATACATCCTGAGTCGATGATGATTGATATTACAAGTTTAGAGGCAGGAGAGGAATGTTTTCTAGTGGATGGGGATGACATACGGTGGTTGTTTCAGGTATAGGGCACTTTGGTCCTAAAATCTCACCTTGTTAGCTAATGGCGGTTTCACAAGAGATGGAACAGGCAAGTGAAATCTAGCAAAGTAATTGCAAGGTGGGGTGCTTAGTTCATGTTAACACACCATCTTTGGTGGGTAATTGATAGTGGACTAAAAACAAAAGCAGAGAAGATGGTAGGGAGGAATTTAAGCGGAAGTCGTGGTTGGAGATAGTAGGGATGGAGGCAGGCAGTCACATGTAACTGAGTTTTGTCATCGGTGGCAATTGGGGTGACAGAATGAGCGTTAAGGATGCCGAGCCCACATGGTCAAATCGTGGTTAATTCACCTTTTGATGGGATTTTTAATGCCATTGGGACACTTGATGGGGGCATTAACAAGGTGGGTGAGTCGCCATAGCCTATCAAAAATGACACTATTTAATTGATGACAGAAGCGAATGGCGATAAAATAACACCATTTCATTATTGAGTCATCAATTTGACACATTAACATGCTAGCTTAGCTCACCACATTAGTAGGGGTACATACTAGGGAAAATTAGAATAGAATTGCAAATAATCTTAAAGTATTAGTCATAAATTGAAGCAATTCTCAAAATAGGATTAAATTGAAAATGGAGAAAAGTCCCTAAAAGATTTGATGACAATGAGGGAGGAGAGGGGATATGAGTTCTGCAAATCATGAGGGTGACACTGAAGGTTTTTCTATAAGGTTACGGTGTACTTAGATTTAGAGGACGAAAAGAAAGCTTTGGTTCCTTTTATCTAGTGGAATTTTGAGAAAACGAAGAAGGTGATCGATGTTGAGGGATAGATGATAGGGCTAATGTTTTCTCTTGTCTTTAGGGTTTGTTTAGTGGAGTTGCATTTTATTTAAAGCCCTTATGTGTTTTGTTTTAGGCTATTTTTCGGTATTGTTTGGGCCCTTGTAGGGTTGAGTTTATGTTCAAGTTTAACTCCGTGCATTGGCTTGATGCTTTGTGCCTTAGCACTTTTATCTATTTTGTGGGCAACTTTTATAATGGATATTACATAAAAATATCATATATAATTAGTTTGAGACATATTCCTCGAGATTTTTTCCAATTATTAATTAGTGCCCATACTAAAAGCGATTGTCTTAAGGCTTAATTTGTCTTGAGGAATATTATTTAATTAATAAATGTAATATATTGAAAGAAAATATCATAATATTTCTTTTCTTAGAAATATAGAATATATCTATGCATCAAACCATACAACTTTAGAGAAGAACATAATTAATGTTAGACCAATTGTTGGTATATGTTTGAAACATGAACCCTTACTCTTTCTAGATAGAGAGAAATTCAAATCTCCTTGGTGATACATAACTTAAATCCTAAATTTGTATCTTCTATTTCCTTTTGACTCTCCTTGCTTTCATTTTCCCTTCCTCTTTTTCTTTGCTTTCTTTTTTATCTCATCTTATTTTCTCTCAATAATCTATCCGTAATCCATAATCTAGTGCTTCCCCCCCCCCCAATCTCTCTCAAGTAAAATACATTGAGAAGTAGACTAGCACATTACAAAATAGGGATCCAAGGGTTACAACGGATCCAATTACATAGACTACATGTCAATTATGAATAAACCTTAACTTAAAGGCCATAATAAGCACTAGCAAAAACAAAAATGTTTTTAAGTATAATTGCTCAACAAAATAAAAATCATTGTGCAACAATCCTTCAAGTACCAAAAAAGTGTTTCTAATCACCCAAGACATGGGTGAAAGTGTTCCAACCTAAACAAAACAACTTCTCCATTCTCTAGCCCTTGTGACTACAGACAAATCAGTCCAACCAACATGGAATGAAGTTCATGGAAGGAAGTTATTCAAGATAGCTTTACATGACCACAATGAGGATAAAAAAGACCAAGCAAGGTTGTTGCACTCTTCATGAGAGGTCAATGCTGCATATGTAGCGATAAAGGTTCTTTTGGTCAATGAAAAAGGGAATAAATAGAAGAGAAGTATGTTACCAATCAGAGTAGAATACCTAGGGATGTTTAGATATTCAAGTCGTGGTTCTAGTGGATAAACATTTGAAGTAGTCAAACCTTACTAGATTAAATAACCCACAAAAAACAATAATCTCCTTCGAATGAGTTGGGTACTATTCTATTATTAATTCCAAAAAATCAATCCAATAGATCAATCCCCATATACTATGGGTAAAACATACAATTTTGATGTGGACTTGAATAGAAACTATCAATAAAATCCATTAATTGAACCAAATGTGAGCTCTAGTATAGTTATGTTAACGCCAATGTTAATAAGATCTAGCTTTCAACGATAAGCCTTAGAAACATGACAATGGTTGCACGATCTAACTCAAACACATCGATGAGGAGCAGATCTAGCCCGAATGCATTGATGTCGACAAAATCTAGAGGTTGTTCATTGTAAATGACTAGATCTTGTAGAGATGTAGTAGCAACCTTGTGTTATGGTAGCATTGGCACGATGATAGACAAATTTGGTTGAGGTGAAGGACCAATGGCCGGATATAGCTTTTTTATGGTCACACAAATTGAATCCAGCGTAGGATCAACGTGATATACCGATTGGTGGTCTAGGATGTGAGAAAAGAGATTGCAATGTGAGGTGACAATGTGGTGAAGATTGGTTGGTGAGAACTTGAGCAAAAGGAAGATGAGAAGAGATAGAAAGGGGAAAGGGAAAAAAACATTGATGAAAACAAAGATTGATCGTGGAGGACAACTAGGAGGGAGGGTATCCTACACTAGACAACTCTAGAGAGGAACGAAGAAGGATTTCTAGCAACTAGTGATTGATGACTAGTAGGAAGTGAAAGGGAACGGCGTTTATTATGTCTTTACCTATCTCATTCTTGATAGTGACTATTTAGCTGCAATGCCTTTATTTTGTAGATGATGTCTTTTTTTGGGTTTTTGGCATTTGATAAAAAAACTACCCCAACAATACGTACAATCTAACTAGCTTTTCAAACATTGTGATTCTGATATTCCATATAGGGCTTTGGTTGGCAATTTAGCCATTATAGCGCACTAGGAAAAGGATTTAGGGTGTTAAACCATCTTCCTATCTACAACCAACTGACAATATCAAGCACAATATGGGTATGAACTTATCTATGATGATGAGAAAGTTAAAGTTATGTTCATTAATTCATCTTTTATTAATTGAGATCGAATGACATATGGTTGAGCTTTCTTTTCTAATACTTAGGCTTTTGTTGTGTATATATATGTAGGCATTTACGTGTATGGTTTTATTTCTTCGTTGATATTTCCCTATGTATTTGGGTTCCCTTTTCTCATTTCTTTAACCAAGTACTTTTGGTATGACAAGGAAGGTGGCATCCCTCTTTATGTAGGTTATGGCCTTTTTTGGTCATCTCACATTTTTTTCATCGTGATTTCAAAGCTACCTAAATTACTTCCTTTGCTCTACACTTGGCTGTCCTACCCTTGTTTGCCTTTCCACAATCCACTCAAATTATTGAAAATAGCATATGGGTTCTTTGTTAGCTAGAGAATTTGTTGTAAATGTCTTCTTATTTTGGCTAGCTTACCTGTCACTTTGTTAGGGCAAGATTAGTTGTTCTTTTGTTGTTTCTTGCCTTTAGCCTTAATGTTATTCCAAGCTAATAATAATAATAGTAATTCCATATTAGTAAATAAAACAAGTCTTATTGCCTTTTTTCTAGGGTTTCTTAGGATAGAAATTTCCACCACCAGGTCATTGATTAACCTTCTTCTTCTCTACCAAGGTTTCTTAGGGTAGTTGGTGAAAGGGGTGTTTGTTTCCAACACTTCTTCTTGAACTACCTTTCTATAGTCTCTTCCCATAACTACCTTTCTATATATCAACCATTTTTGTTTTCTCTTTTTTCCTTACCCCCATCATCTTCCTTGAAATCCTCTTACCTTAACCCATGCTTTTTCCCTTCAGGTCCGCCTATCTCACCTTAGTTGATTTCTATAGCTCCCTAGAGTCATTGATTATTGTCTCCACAGGGCTTGATCTAGATAAGACATTTGTCAATGGTTAGAAATGGTTGGATTTCTTAGATGGTGATTTTGATTCAAATTGATGATGTAGATGCATATGGTATTTTTAGGAAAAATTTCACATGGTACCTCTAAGGTTTAAGATAATTACAAAAATTACCTTTTGCATTTGAGAATATATAGCAAGTACCCTTAAATTTAATGTTATGTTACAATTTTTCTCTGTCGACGTTAGTTAACCCTAGTTACACATTAAAAATTAGCAAAATACTCTTATAATTTAAAGGCATTTTTCTTGTCTCTCATATTTTTCTCCATTCTCTTTCTACTCATTCTTTCTCATTTCCTTTAAAAAACCAATAGTAGTGACTTTTCTTTGAGGGTAACAATGGTAGCACTAGCGATAATCTCTCTATTTCTCTCCCAAAAAATTTGGGTTCATTGTGCAAATAAGGTTTCTTTCTCTTTCTCTCTCTCATATTTTGGGTTTGATTTCAAGGTTCAATTTCAAGCCTAAGATCTTGGGTGCGGTTTCAAACTTGGCCTTTGGGTATGATTTTTAACCTAGATAAAAATCAAAGTATGAAATTAAACCTAGATGCATAGGTTTAATTTATAATTAGTTTATCTTGTTACAACTGTGGTTACTAATTTTTTTTTTCTTTTTTGTTTCCTAAAATCAAAGAAGAATGGAGAGAAAAACAAAGGAAATAAGAGAGAGGAAAGGGAGTGGGCTTTTGAAAATTTTGTTGTTGTGCCTAAACTATGAGGGTTCTTAGCCACATGGAAGTTTAATGTGTTCATTAGTGCATGACTTTGAGATGTGGATCATCCAAGGAATATTAGCATGGCATACTCATCTTGTTTGAACAAAGTTTGAAGCCAAACTCATCCTCAAGATGATAGATGGGGCAATTTAGGTGGGATTCAATTTATCTTTTTGTTTAACAATGCGAGAGACTTGTTAGTTCTAAAAATAGGGGATAGTACCCGAGAGGTGATTATTATAATTTCTCTTGTTTTTCATCTTTTTAGTCTTGTTAGTATGTTTCTCAATAGCAATTACAACTTTAATCATTTTTTGTTTGTCTTATCTTAAATTTGGGGTTGTCTCTTGTCAAGTTCTTGATATTGTTTATTTGTCTTAATCTAGGTTGGGTGGTAGTCATTTTTTTTTTTTTAATCTCCTTAGGTGATTTATGGGTTTTTTCCCCTACTCATACTTGTCCATTATCTAGAATTTTATTGACCAAACTTTACCTTGCTACAGTCCTATTTGATGGGATGGCCTTGTGTCGATCTGGGTCCCCAAAGTAAAAAACATTAAATTTAGTTTCCACAATAACATTATCTAATTAAAAACATCTCATAGAAAAAATATTTAAATATATTCTTGCAAAAACACCCAAACTAACAAACGCGCTCAAAATAGAAAACCAAAAATATTAACGCGTTGGTCAATTTTAGGCCTAAAATCTCTTTGTTGTGACATAGATATTTGTCGACATTCAGAAGTGGTTGACTGTGATTCGTTTGGCCCGCACTGGTGTAATGAATTCGAGAGGGAGAAATGAGTTATCTAGTTTGGTTTATTGGCTTGTCGGCCAGTCGACCCCTGCAAAAGTACTCCGATGCTTAAGTTAGTAAGCGAGTAAGAAGATGCAAAGTATCAACAAGTTGGTAGGAAAAAATGTACCATGGCTCTAGGGAGAGCTAGCTGATATATAGGAGAAGGAGACATCCTTCTACATGTGTTGTACGCTTGTAGGAGATGGGACAGAATATTTGGAGTTGGCGGAAACGGCCATGTAGCAGCAAGGTGCAAACGGAACCTTCATTAATGTGAATGGGATCTATCATTAATGAGGATGAGATCTAAGGCGAGTGCACGAAAATCCAGAAGCGTTCGTAATGATGTTGTTGCAAGGGGCCAGGATGTGACTGACATGGGCCGATCAAATGGGCCTAGAGGACGGGGCCAGGTTGGGCCTGAATGGCCTAGCTGGGACGGGCCCTAGCCCATTAATATCCTCTAGCATATGATCTTCTCGTTATGTGAGCTGTTTGGTTAGGCCGACGAGCTGCAATAGTCCCTGGGAGCTCGCTCGAAGTATAGCTGCGAGCTTGCTAGTGTAAAGCCCGCTTGGTCCTGCGATCTGAGCTTGGGTACTGGCAATGTGCGAGCTCACTTCGACGAACTCAGTTTGGGGTCTACTGGGCTTTATGCGATTGGGCCGGCTTGCTGGGTTGGGCCTAGCTCATAAGGAGTGGAGCGGAAAATACCCATAACAATATTTATGATGCTAAAATCAACGCAATGGTGATTAGACTTGAGTCGAAAATTCAAACCTTTGTATTTACATGAGAATGATGAGAGTGACTATACCATGATAGAAAGTTGTCTTTGGGATTACTTAAAAGACTCACTAATATTTAAGTTAGAGATTGCACAAGCTTAAGAAGATGATTTCTTCTAAAAACCCCAAATAATAAAGAAATGGTAATAAGGCTAGTTAGGACCTTGTAGGAGAAGACCTTTTACTTCAATTAACACATAGATTCACTACAAGAATTTCGGGATTTAGCGACGGAATATTTCCGTCGCTAAATCCAAAATTCCGTCACAAAATATGTTTAGCGACGGATTAGCGACGAAAAATGTCCGTCGCTAAATCCTGCGTCGCTAAATTCTATTTGCGACGGATCCGTCGCTATTTTAGCGACGGTTTAGCGACGGAAATAATTCCGTCGCAAAATGTATTTTTTTAAAAATTTGCGACGGAACCTGTCCGTCGCAATATTTTTTTAAAAAAAAAATTAAATTTAATATTATTTTTTAGTAGCGACGGAAAATTCCGTCGCTATTATTTTTAAAAAAAATATTTAAAACATAGCGACGGAATATTCCGTCGCTAATTAAAAAATATGTATTTTTTATTTTTTTAATTCTTTGACGGAATATTTCCGTCGCAATATTTTTAGAAAAATTAAATATTATTTTTTATTGGCGACGGAATATTCCGTCGCTGTTAGTTTTTAAAAAAAATATTTAAAATATAGCGACGGAATATTCCGTCGCTAATTAAGAAATAAGAATTTTTTATTTTTTTTAATTCTGCGACGAAATATTTTCGTCGCAATATTTTTAGAAAAAATTAAATATTATTTTTTATTCGCGACGGAATTTTTCGTCGCTGTTAGTTTTTAAAAAAAATATTTAAAATATAGCGACGGAATATTCCGTCGCTAATTAAAAAATAAGAATTTTTTATTTTTTAATTCCCGATGGAATATTTCCGTCGCAATATTTTTAGAAAAAATTAAATTTAATATTATTTTTTATTAGCGACAGAATTTTCCGTCGCTGTTATTTTTTTTAAAAAATATTTAAAATATAGCGACGGAATATTCCGTCGCTAAATAAAAATAAGAATTTTTTATTTTTTTAATTTGGCGACGGAATATTTCCGTCGCAATATTTTTAAAAAAATAAATTTAATATTATTTTTTATTAGCGACGGAATTTTCCGTCACTGTTATTTTTTAAAAAAATATTTAAAATATAGCGACGGAATATTCCGTCGCTAATTAAAAAATAAGATTTTTTTTTTTTTTAATTTTGGGACGGAATATTTCCGTTGCAATATTTTTAAAAAAATAAATTTAATATTATTTTTTTATTAGCGACGGAATTTTCCGTCGCTGTTATTTTTTAAAAAAATATTTAAAATATAGCGACGGAATATTCCGTCGCTAATTAAAAAAAAGAATTTTTTATTTTTTTTAAATTCTGTGAATTTTTTTAAAAATTAAGAAATTTTTTTTGAAATTTATTAAATTAATTATAGCGACGGAATTTTCCGTCGCCGATGTAAATTAAAAAAAAATAATATATTTAAAATTTATTGCGACGGAATAATTCCGTCGCAATAAATTAATTTTTTTTAAATTTTAGCGACACAACTTGTTTCCGTCGCTAAATTTATCATTTTAATTATTTAATTTTAAAATTTATTTATAATTATTTATTAAACAAATTATATAAAAATTCCAAAATTTATATTTATAATATAAAAATTAATATTCAAACAAGATACTAATAATTGTCTATTACATGCTAATATAATTGTCTGTTACATACCAATCCTTACATAAAAATAACTACAAAAACTAATCATCTAAATCATCATCAACATTAGGCTCAGGTTGATGAGTTGATTGTGGCTGAGAAGAAGAAGAAGGAACAATACCACGAGTAGATGCAGTAAGTTGTTCAATCAAATATCGCATCTCAAACATCTGTCGTCGAACATCGCCCAGCTCATGAGCCTGCAAATTAATCTGCTCAGCTTGCGAATTTATCCGCTCTGCTTGTGAATTTATCTGCTCCGCCTGCGAATTTATTTGCTCTGACTGCACTTTTAATTTCTCTGTCATTTCTTGTATAACTGGGTTTTCATTAAAACCAGATGAGACAGAGGATGAGCTGCCAACATCAGAAAATTTTGATTGGGATAAAGATCCCGTGCCATAAATCCTCTTCTTCTTATTTTTCCCCCCAGCAGCCTGGATGAATATCTGATCGCAATCTGGCTGCTCAGACTCTTCAGACCCTTCATTTGATTGAGTTGCTTGCTCTAGCAACTGTCCATACATTTCCTATAACAGTTTAATGAAGAAAATAAAATAAAACAATTATGAATATTAAAACTTATGTTAATTATAAAAATAATATTACTTACAATTAAAAAATACTTACAGCGACACTCGAAGAACGTCTGTCGACATATACCATCTGTCCTTCCTCAGATTTTTTAGAATGAGTTCGTTCAAACAATTCAATCAGTGTAGGCTCTCTCCCAAACTCATGTGTCTAAAAAAAAATGATATAAAATTAACCATGTTAATAAAAAAAATTAAATATTAACAAATTAAATAAATTAAATTTCTCACCATTCGTCTTTTATGCTCTGCTGAAGATATAGAACCCCCAGTATGATGGGAAGGACCAGCCCCAAGGCCACCTGTCTCACTCAAACGGTTCAGCGATGCTTGTGCAGACCGTTTCTTGAAAGCTTCATCTTATTCCCATTTTTGCATCCAACTATCCCAAACATCATCTGGCACAAAGATTGGTTTTCCATTGGCATGCCACTTACGAATGTTGTCGATATATCGTTTCGCTGCTTTTTGTGCCCACTCTCTTCTCACCAATGCATCAATTGCAGGATCCCACTGAAAAATTTTCTGTGAAATAAAAAAAAAGATTAAATAATTTAAACATTTCTACATTAATAATTAAAATATATATATTATTAATTTAAATTTAATACCGCAAATTCATCCCAATACATGCCCTTTATCTCCGAAGGCACTTCTTTCCAAACATGACCTTCTTTATGAAGACGTTTCTTGAAAATTGTCGATATAATATGGGAGATATTTATTGTACGACAAAAGATGCTCCTGTATACAAAAAATTATAATTAGTATAAAAATTAATACATGTCATAATGTGAAAAAAATTAAAAAAAATTAAAATTACCCATCGCCGTCTTGCTCTATAACATGTAATGAGTTCGATGTAAAATGACTGTCAGTCGAGTGATGAGATGATGAATGTACTGGTGACTCTGCAGGAAGGGTCGGTGAAGAAACAACTATAGGAGTACCAACAGGAGATGCTGATGGGAGGGAGGCCGGTGAAATATCTCCCGAAATATGTGGTGCTACAGTAGATGACGTGGAAGCAGCAGTAGACCCAGACGAGTCAGGTCTAGAACCACTGCGTCCTGCACGAAATCGTCCTCTAACACCTGTCATCTATATACATATTATAACGAAAATACCGTCAAAATGTTTTCCAGCCCATCTCCACTTTCTATTTCGATATTTTATTATATTTTATTTATTTTTTCTTACCCAAAATAAATTTTTTATAAATCATTAATTAAATATAAGTTTGTTGAAAACGTGTAGTTCTTGAAACCTGTAGATGATTTTTTCATAATTAAATAGTATTTGAAGAATGTATAAACATGTTAGTATATAAAGAAGTAAGATCTAATCAATATTATTAATTTTTTAATTTTTAAATAATAACATAAATTAAAATAAATTACAAAAAAATAAGACTTTTTAAATCAACAAAAATCTTGAGATATCAAGTAATACCGTCAAATATCGACTACCAACAAATATTTTTTAAAAAATAAATTTTATTTTTTATTTTATTTCCTATAATTTACCTCTCATTCTCTCTCAATAAAGTCACTGTTCAAAACTCTAAAACCCTTAATGAATTTCAGAATCATGCAAAAAATAATACAAATCTTATATATCTTTAAGTTATTACTTAATTTTAAAAAATAATTAGTTTGTAGGTTATGTTAAATTAGTTATTTAGGTAAAATTGAATTATTTTAAATAAATTATTTAAATTATTTTGACAAAATTAATATTTGCATAAACTATTTATATTTATCATATGTTGTCATGTTTTTTTTAAAAATTTTATTATATTTTTTATTTTAATTATTTATGTTACTAATTTATTATATGTTGTCATATTATTTATTATTAAATATAAACTATTTATATTTATCATATGTTAAATTAGTTATTAGTTTGTGAAAAATGTGTAGTTTTGAAATTTGTAGACTGTAGATAAAATTTATGATTGTGAGGTTACTAATTTTAAACAAATTCAATATATATGAATTTTCGTGCATCGCACGGGAGGTGAATTGGTACCTATAATGAAATAAATCAATTAACAAAATCAATATCATTAATAATTAAACATAAGTATTTAAATCATAAAATTCACCTCTAATCACTATCATATAAATCTACATCTGTGTCATTAGATTCTAAGTCGTCATCAGAATCTAATTGAAGAACTTGTTCATCCTCTGATTCAGAATCATATTCAGAGTCTGATCGCAAGACTTGCTCATCATACGATTCAGACTTATCTTCAGAATCAGATCTCAAAATTTGCTCATCATTCAACTCTGGGGCTTCATCAAATTCTGATTCCATAACTGACTCATCATTTAAATCAGCGTGGTCACCATCATTCACTGTCTCAAAGATTTGGGCATCATCAACTGCGATATCGTGTAGTTCCACGTCATCCTCTTGGTAAGGCAACGCTTCACGTGGAAGAGTCGTCTCTTGATTATTAAAAGATTGTGGAACCTCTACTGTGAACCTTGGTTTGACTTTTGTTACAACCAACCAATCGCTTTTGTTACGCCTCAAGCTTGGATATTCGCAAAAATATACTTGAATTGCTTGAGAAGCTAATACAAATTGCTCGTTTGTATTCCATTTCTTCTTTTCATTAACCTCGACGATCTTATATGCATGATGAATCTTCACCCCCTCGTTCAAAGTTGGAATAAACCAATCACCCTTGAACAATATAACTTTCTTGAATGACGATACTGAAGGATACTCAAGTTCGATAATCTCTGTTATCCGACCATAATAATCCTTCTCGGGATCATCGTAGTTGGATCCTTTAACGCACATGCCACTATTCATAGTGCCTTTATTCGAACCATAGCTAATCGTGTGAAATTTAAATCCATTAACAAAGCAGCCAGGGTATGTTGTAACAGTGTTAAAAGGTCCTTTTGCGAGATCCCTTATGTATGAATTTGTCACATTATTCGTAGGATCGCGAACCTATTAAATAAGACAGATATATAAGAAATAATTATATAAGAAATTGAGTGAAATTAATATTTTAATTAATCAACTCACATAATTATGAAACCAAGAAGGGAATTCCTTATTTGTTAATTGTTCAATGATGTGGTCCCCAATGCCGAGATTACGTTGTCTTAGCTCAGCATCGTAAATTCTTCAAAAATTAAAAAGAAAAATAAAAATAACTACATTAGACTATTCAATTTAAATATAATTTAAAAATTAACAACAATTAATTAGCAAAATCTTACTGCAGATACGGTTCAACTTCTGGACAATTCATCAAAATATATCTGTGTGCAACATCATATTCTTCACCGAATAACATTCGTGACTTTTTACATCCAAATGGTCGACAAGGATGCTTGAAAATTGATAACTTCCTCTCCTGGTCATCCCCTTCATTTACAACACCAGCATCGTTACGCGGCACTCGTGTATGCCTTGTAACAACATGGTCCTCAAAGTAATGAGAACACAACAATGACGCTTCTTCCACAACGTATGAATTAGAAATAGAGCCTTCCACTCGAGCTTTATTTCTAACTGTTTTCTTCAACTTTCCAAGGTATCTATATAAAATATATATAGTAATTAGATAAGTGAACTACAAAATAAATATGTTTCTTATAAAACAGGAAAAAAAATTATCAATATAATAAATAGTACCTTTCAAATGGATACATCCATTGATATTGAACTGGACCTGCTATCCTTGCTTCATAAGCCAAATGGACTGGAAGATGCTCCATAGAGTCAAAGAAACTTGGAGGGAATATAAGCTCCAACTTGCACAAAGTGATGGGGATGTCGTTCTCTAATTTCATCATATGCTCACTTTTAATAGTGGTCGATGTCAAATCTTTGAAGAAAAGACTCAACTCAGTCAATGCCTCCCATACTTTTTGCGGTAGTAATTCTCGAAATGCAATGGGCACCAACCTTTGCATGAACACATGACAATCGTGACTTTTCATCCCAAACAACTTAAGCTTCTTTGTGTCAACACATCTAGCCATGTTCGACACATACCCATCAGGAAATTTTAAATTTTTTACCCACGCACACATGACAGCTTTTTCTTTCTTGTTCAGAGTAAAAGTTGATTGAGTAATGCGGCGACAATATTGATTCAACTCTTCTCTCGACTTCACTGTGTCCTTAGTTTTGCCCGGTACATTCATCACTGTATTGAACACATTTTCGAACACGTTTTTCTCTATATGCATAACATCCAAATTGTGTCGAATAAATTGAGTTTTCCAATAAGGCAAATCCCAAAAAATGCTCTTACTCTTCCAACCACTACCATGACTGTTATCTGCATTAGTCTGTGCAGCATTGGGTTGTGTCGCCTTCACTAAACCCAACTCGTCCAAGGAAGCAAGTATCTCAGGTCCAGACAGTACAGGAGGTGGTGTTTTTTTTACCAAAGTATTTTTGCGAAATCCATACCTATTCCGTCGATACGGATGATCTCGGTGCAAGAATTTTCGATGGTTATCAAACCATGAAATCTTTCGACTCTTTGACAGGTAAAATGCGTCCGAGTGAATCGTGCAATAAGGACATGCCAGCTTTCCTGCCGTGCTATATCCCGAGAGCATTGAATATGCAGGAAAATCACTAATGGTCCACATCAAAGCCGCTCTCAGTTGGAAATTTTGTTTCAATGAGATATCATATGCATGCACACCAACATCCCACAAATGTTTCAACTCTGCAATAAGGGGTTGTAGGAAAACATCAAGTTTTGCCTTAGGATTCTCTGGTCCTGGCACTAGCACTGTTAAGAACATTGTTGTATCCTTCATACACATCCAGGGTGGTAAATTATACACCGTAACAATGACAGGCCAACAAGAATATTGCTTCCCAGATTGACCAAACGGCTGAAACCCATCAGTACAAAGACCAAGTCTGACATTCCTTTTCTCGGCAGCAAATTCCTTATGAGTCTGGTTAAAATGAATCCACGCAAGAGAATTCGACGGATGACGCATGACGCCATCTTCGACCACATGATCTGCATGCCACCTCATTTCTGCTGCTGTTGAATTGGATGCATACAATCTCAAAAGCCGAGGAGTTAAAGGAAAATAATGCATCTTCTTATAAGGAACACAAGTTTTTTGTCGTTTGCTACTGTCAGCTTGATCAACTTGCTTGTACCGATTCTCATGACAAAACTTGCAGACTGTTAAATCACTGTCATCACCCCAAAAAATCATACAGTTATTTCTACAACAATCAATTTTCTCAACAGGAAGGCCCAACCCTCGAACCAGTTTTTTAGTACTGTAAAAATTATCAATCACCGTATTAGGTTCAGGAAGAACCTCCTTCAGTAATTCACAAAGTTGATTAAATCCCCTCTCAGATAGATGGTGTTCTGACTTAAAGCTAAGCAATCTAGAAACAAGCGACAACTGCGTATGCTTTTGACAACCATGATATAACTCTTTTTTTGCAGCACTAAGCATGTCATAGAATGCTTGAGCTTCCGGATTTGGAGGTTCCTCCTCTATATTCGGATTGAAATCAGGTCCGGCAGCATCCATTACCATAGTCTCAAATAAGTTGCTTGACTCTGCTTCAAGTGTTGATGCTGAGTGAGACATATCGACCGAATCTACCGTAGCAATAACTTCCCCATGAAGTGTCCACTCATAATACCCCGGTACGAAACCTTTGGTGAGCAAGTGAATTGTCACGGTATCCTGGTCACGAAAAGCCGTGTTCCTACACTTTGGTTGATTACAAGGACATTTAATCTTATTCCCATCCATCCACTCTGGTTGACTCTTAGCAAAATTAACAAACTTCTCAACACCCTTGATAAATTCCGTAGAAATATAACCATCCTCTTTACGCCTGATATACATCCACTGACGATCTGATCTCATTTTTTTCCTGTACCATTAAATAATAAAAAAATTACTAAATTATAATTATAATATTTTTTATTTGAATTTTTGAATATTATTCCACTGAACTACTCCTTATAACTCCTCCTTAAAATTTGAAGGTTAGGACCTATCCCATCCGGAAATGAATCGTGATATGACCACTAGCGGACGCATTTACTCACGATACGAAATTTCGGCAGCATCTCAGCACAGTTCTCCAGATGCACGATAAAGATTATGTGTTGATTCATACAAGTTACACTCAATTTGAGTCAATTGCATGAATCAAAACATATTCTTATATGCAACCGGAGAACAACAAGAAATGCTACTGAATTTTCGTACCATGCATGAGTAAATTAATGCGTATTCGCTGGGCACACAACACGACACCAAATTTCCAGACTGTCCAACTGGACAATTCAGTGATCTCCTCGCTCCATCGAGGAAGTCACCGAACGGGAATCTAAGGTTAAGTTCCAACAAATTTAAATAAATACCTAAAAAAAATTTAATTAATTATTTTTTTATTTAATATAATTTTTAGAGAAAATTCGACAAAATCTCTCCTATAAATGGACTACACCCTATAGGATACACATAATCAAATTTACACATAATCAAATACACAATTAAATACAGACATACACATAATCAAATACGCTAAATTAACACACATATCTGTACACATAAATTAAAGTAAATTAAATTAACATTAGATTAAATTTATACTAAACTAAATTAAATTAACACTAAATAAACTTACACTAAACTAAATTATAAATTTTATGTTTATTTTTAAATTAAATAATTATTTTTTATTATTTTTATATTAAAAATGATATTTACAAAAAAAATTCTTATTTTTTTTATTCATGAATTTTATTCACATATTTTTTAAATAATAATTTTTTATTTTCATTTTATATCATACTCATTTTTTATTTTATTTTCATTTTCATACAACATATTATATATATATACACTTGACTGAAAACACTTGAGTGGAAATTCGAGAAAAATAAGTGTTAATTATTAAAAATATATATATCAAACTTTTTTAATAATTTTATAATATATTTTAAAATTTATTAATTAATTTTATATTTAATTTTTAATTATGTATTAATTCTATAATACTATTAAAATTTACATACTTAATGCTTTTTTGAATAGTATTAATTTTTAATAGTATTAATTCTATAATACTATTAAAATTTATTAAATTAAACTAACACTAAATTAAATTAATTTACACTAAACTAACTCAAAATTAAATTAATTTACACTAAACTAAGGCTAAATTTAATTAAATTAAACTAACACTAAATTAAATTAATTTACACTAAACTAACACTAAATTAAATTAATTTACAATAAACTAACACTAAATTAAATTAAATTAAACTAACACTAAATTAAATTAATTTACACTAAAATAACACTAAATTAAATTAAATTAAACTAACACAAAATTAAATTAATTTACACTAAACTAACACAAATATCGTATTACTTAAATACCCAATCTGTGTATAATGTGTGTATTGTCTTTCACTCTGTATGTTTATTGTGCAAAAATTCTTAAATTTATCAGCATTGCCATACATGTATTCCAGCAATTGCAACAGAATTGGTCCTAGGAAACGATCGTCTTTACCTTTTATATTCTAAAAATTAGTCCCAAAAACCCATCGATTGGCAATATTAGCTTTCTTAATTTGTTTAGTTTTTCTGTTTTTGTTTTTCAAATTAGATTTAAGTTAATTTGATTTGTAATAGTTTAATTAGCATCATTATAGATATAAGGGTCTATATAGTAAAAAATGTAAGTCATAAAGATTAATATAATCATTTCCAAATTTGGAGTCTTCATACAAATGGGCCATACCACCAAAGATACAAAAATAATTTACCCTAAATATTACCATTGATTAACTAATTATATATTTGCCAAACATCAAAAACAAATACACCCAAATGAAGGATTGCAAGAAGAAGCGCAACCAATGGAAACTGCCCCCCCAAAAAACAAACGATTTCTTTTCTTTTAAATAAATGCACCACATGAAACTTTTCCAGTTTTTTGAAAAAAATTTAAATGGGTTTTGCATTTTTGGAATGAATATTGGGAGTCAAACAAGTTTGCATTTCAAAATTATGAAAATAAAATGGAAAAAAAAAAAAAAAGAGCATGTGTAATACCCCAAGTTCGTATAACATTGCCACGTAATTTTAAAAAATTTTGAACACCAAAAATTGATTTTTATAGCAATTTTAAGTACCGAATCAACTACAGGAAATGCCTAAAAGTGAAATTGTTCAAGGAAAATTATATGGTCTCGACGAGCGTATTGAAATAGGATTTATGGTATCGAAAGAAATCGAATTCGGAACAGTTTTCGATACAGCAAAAATACAGCTATCGTTTAGGCTATAAAACCGAATCGTTGCAGGAGGCTCCCGAAAAATTAACGAAACCCTAGGGGGGTTCCGGTTTCGCGTAACGAACAACCCTTCAGTGGTTTCAAGATGAAACGATAGCCATTGAGGACACTGGGGCAAAATCGTCCAAATCAAGTAACTTTAAAGTTATTAATTGTGGATTTTCGGTATTGTAATACAAATTAATTTAAGATTTAAGGGCATGGTTGCAATTAGAGAATTGCACAAGTGTAATAGGGATGAAATTTGAGATTTAACGTGTAATTTTCTTAAATTAAATTGTAATAAATATATAATTATATATATATAGTCATATATATAGGCGCGTATGGGCAAGAATGGCAGTGGGCGTGGATGAGTAATGGCCAGCTTCTGTGAAGCTTTAATGGCCAAGATTTAAGGCTGGAAATTGGGAGATTGTGGCAGCGATTTTGAGCTACAAAGTGGCAGCAAGATTTGAGGAATTAATATGGTTGCAGCGGGATTTATGGAGATTGACAGTAAGATTAAGTGGCTGAGCAATTAATATGATGGACGTTTGAATGGAGTAATGGCCAAGGCAGGGAGCTATAAATTGGATGGTTTGGCCGATTGTAAAAGCACCAAGAGGGATCGAGAGAGAGAGAGAGAGAGAGAGAGCTGAAAGAATGAGGGCCACAGCCATGGCAGCCGCGGCAATGAGGTGGGCATCGCGGTGGTGGGAGGAAGCTCGAGCAGAGCAGTAGCGTGCGGAGCAGGGGCAGTGGTCGCGGTGACGTTCCCAATACGGTGATGACTGAAGGGCTTGGTGGAGGCTCAGTAAGCAGCCGCAAGCAAGTGAAGCCACAGCCATGGCAGCCATGGCCGTGAAGCTCCAGCAAGCCGCCGCGAAGCAGGGGCGATCATGGTGGTTGCAGCTGCGCGTGGTGGTGCCGGACAGTCGCGGGTGCACGGTGGAGACGGCGGAAAACGGCGGCAAGGCCAGTGATTGGAAGAGCTGCGAGCTCACAGCGGCATCCATGGCCGCACGCTCGCAGCGACTGGGCAGCCAGCGGACGGCGGTCGCGAGCAACAGCTCGCGGCGGTGCGTGGTGTCGGGGTCCAGGAGGCCGGAGCAGCCGGCGGCCGGCGGCAGAGGCGCGCGGAGGCGCTGGTAGCGGCGGTGGCCGCGGGAAGGAGGAGGCAGGGGAGTTGCAGGCGCGAGGGAGGAAGAAGAAGAGAGGGAAGAAGAAAAGAAAAAGAGAAAAAAGAAAAAGAAAAAAAGAAAAAAGAAAGAAAAAAAAAAAGGAAAAAAAAATATATATAAAAAAAAAATGTCAAAAAATAAGAAATAGTGGTTTATTAATATTCCGGAGATTTTGGTGAGAAAAACGGCTCGGGTACGCTTTTCGGGAATATCGCACGCAAATCGAGAAAATCGGAGATGCTAAGCCAAGGTGAGTAAAAATTCTCTAGAAAATTTCAGAAATTCCAGAATATTATTTTATGAATTTTCGTAGTGAAATATTTGAGAAAATATTTCTATAAATATTTAATTTGGAATTATTGAGGAAAATAGGAAGAAATAGAGAGAAAATTATAGAAAATGCAAAAAATTATGGAAAAATAGGTTTTAATGTTTATTTAAATACCTATGATGATTAGGATGCTTTGAGGTCAAAGATGAGGTGTTTGGCGTAAATTTTGAGGTTGGCACGCAAATCGAGGCAAGACACAGATTACGAGGTAGCCCGATAAGTTCTAAAAGGTAAGTGGTACTTCCTCGAAAATGTTTTCATCATATTGACATGCTTTGATATGTATCTATCACGTAGAATGCATACATGACTATGAAATGCATGATTACACGTTGATGTCATTGATCACACGCATATGAGGCCGTAGGGAGTACGAACTGGCACCGTTGCCTTACCAAGGGTGCACCCATACACCCCGGCTTCGAAAGAGGTGGCCGCTAAAATGGTGGGTAGCATGAGGGTGCAGTTGACACCTACGAGGAAAGACATTGCATACACTCATGACATAACATTATGTACCCTTACTTAGATGGTTCATCATCTAACTTGGGTTCGCCCCTGGAACATTCAACGTTCCAGTTGGGACTTGCAGAGATGATTTCGAGATTAATGATGTGTGGTGACGCGAGACGTCAGGAAACGAGAAAATGTGCCATGTTATGTTGTGATATGAATAGTACATCTGTTTTATTTTTCGAAGGTTATGTAACAACATTTGTAATAAGTACTTGTCTAGCTATTCATGTATATATTGCCATGAGCAGGTTCGATTCAGCTTCCGCTTTGTAGATTGTATTTATCTCTAGTGTGTAAATTAAACACTAGATAGGCCTTAGGGAATTTCGGGATTATGTAATGAAAAAAAAAATAGACCAAATTTCCTAAGGTATAACACGCCCTGAAGAAACGGGCTGTTAAAGTTGGTATCAGAGCTTAAGTTGTATTAGAAATCTTAAGTGACTTTGATACAGTTAGTATAAGAGCTTAAGTTACTGGAGATTTATAAGAAGTCTAATTTGGTGACTTAGGGATTGCTGATGATTTAGAAATTGTTAATTTAGAGCAAGAAGATTTATGAGAAGTTTGATTTGGAGACTTAGGAAAAGTTGAATAGGAATTGATAAACTTATGATATTTCGGTTAACATTTTCGGAGAATAAAATTTGAAAAATTCGATGTTTGATTTTGATTGAGGTAAAGTTATCTCGATAAGAGAAACGATAGGAATTTGAGGATTAATATTTGAGGTTATACGATAAATGATAGTTAGCAAGAATGGTTGAATCATGATCCCTACTTAGAGATTTGGGAATGGTCGACTGAAGTTTTAGAGGTTATTGATTTGAGAATCTAATCTTGCTAAGCAATAAAACGCCCGTTCAAGATAATCTAGCTATTGATGTTAGAATTTGACGATATGATTCGGGTGTAAGGATCAAATTATAAGTATTTCGAGAATCATTTAGTATCTCGAAAATAGGATGTGTAGATCAGAGACTCGACGAATTAAGTTAAGCGAGAGACCGAAGATGGTCAAATGATAGCGTATGAATCAATGAGCTGGCAGTGGTGTAACCGATGTGACTCGCAAAGACGGGATAAGAACCCTAGCAGCGTGATGACACTACTGGTTCGGTGTTCTCAGTGACAGATCTAGATCTAGGGACCCACGTGCAGATGGTTGAGGGATGGCTTGCGATAAGGTACGGGAAGCCCGTCGATCGAAGCATCATGTCAGACTGCCTGGGAGACGATTAGATGCTAAAAATCTGAGACAACCCAGTAGGGTCTGTACCTTGTATGGGTCTAAGTCCCAATGGTCTAGGAGCGAGGTGTGCCATTGGTTGTGATTGATCGAGGCCAGAGAATCAACCCGAAATGAAATGGATTGAATATGGACTGAGTGTCCTACTTAAAGAATTGTATCAGAGTTCGCGGTCATCTTGGGAGTAGGTGACACGACGAACGGTGCGAAGCTCGAGGAATAGAATGCCACAATATATAGTATGGCAATAGGGTCATGGATAGTCGAAGTCAACTGGATTTAAAGAGCGAAACGCAAGAGTCAGTGGATTCTCGATAAACGAGATTTTGGGTAGTAGAGCATGGCCAGTTCAAGGCCATAAGTTGTGAGATGGCAATCTCAGTTTGATGAAGAGATCAGGTACCTAAAAGACGAGAGTTGCTTGTGGGTCGTATTGACCCTAAGGAGGGATGATAACAAAAAAAAAAAAAAAAAAAAAAAAAACCTAGTCAATAGAGGTTCTGACTACGGTACAATATGCCCAGTGGACTCGAGGATTCGAGAATTTGTGAGAGAAGACTCGTGAATAAGTTATGCCTTGTGTGAACCTGAATTGTTAATTGAAGTTTAAAGAATCATTCGGTAAAAGTCCTCGGAAGTCTGAGGTTCAGTTGTTTTTAGGAAATAATTAGAACCAGGTATGTGATCTAAATAGAAATCTTCAAAGATGAATTGATTTCCGTAAGGATTAGAGTGTCATGAGTAACGTAAGTACCTGCTTGCTCTAACTGATAGTATAATTACAGGATTGATGTTTTTAAAAATCTTTGGCGTGTTTGAAAGAGACAGGTAATGACAAATGTGTCAGAATAGATCGAAATCCATTGGAGATTGAGAATTTTCGATTTGGGAGAATGGAACTCCTGTTGGGCTAAGCGGTTAGTCTAGATAACCTTAATAGGCAAATCAGGAGATGTGTAGCTAGACGATCACTAAAGTGATGTAAGCAAGTTATGAAAATAAGGAGCTTGTCAATATGTGGTACAACCACTTGTGGTCAATGAAAAGCCGTGAGAAAGTTGAGGAAGTAAGAGAAATATCAGAATGTGCTCTCGGAAGATTTATCGGAGTTATTTCGTAGTAATGAAATTGCCAATAAATAGCTTGAGGTTATAAGTAGTTCAATTGAGGACGTAAATTATTGAGCTTTGAAAGATGTGATAATTAAGAGTCGATATCTTTACCTCAAATTTGATGAACAGTTACAAGAGGCTGGAGTGCGATCGAGGGATGAGACATTCTAAGTATCAGTAATGAAATCATGATTTGATGATTTGACCAAAGTACTAATTGCATTAAAATCACGTGGTAATTGTGTCTATCAAGGATATATTGGTGTACTCCTCAGTTAGGGAGGCGCATGAGAAACATTGAGGATAATATTCGGGAACATTGCAATAGATGTTAAGACTAAGACTTGCTTGCTAGGTCGTGAGCCAATCGAGAAAGAAATGATGAGAGCATGAGGCTCCGTGTCGAGATCGTGAAATCAAGGTCGAGGATTGAAAGTTCCGAAAGGTTAGATATCCCAGTAGGTTTCACGAAACGAACCTAGTGAGCAGAGGTTGGTTCAAGCAAAAGTCAGTAACTTGGGTAAGTAGCTCTAAAAGGATTGAGCATGATTAAAGTTAGTTGACATAAAACATTATTACTAGAAAAGTAATTTGAGGATTAAATGATTAGTTTGATGATATAAAATGTTATTTGGGGATCACTTCGAAAAGTTCGAGGAGCTATTTAAATTATGGGTATATGGATAAATAGGTATTAGCTCGGCAACCAGGTAACAAGGAAATAAGTGATGCAAAGAAATTAGTATTGCTAGACTTGGAAGACAACGTTAAATTCCGGTCAAAATTTTGGAGACAGATAGAATCTATTAATAGAGACGTCTTGAGAAAATTATGCATGATTAGAAGATGGTCGTGGTCAATTGGCAGAAACTTAAGATTATATCGGAAGATGAATACCTACAAGAATGAGTAAACAATAGAAATCTCGAATAGATTAGCACAAGTAAAGATTAAGCAATGATTAAGTTTGTGATGACTTAAGGTGAGACATAGCTAGCTCGAGGATATGTGATAGACACTGACTTGTTATGACAGTTTGGAAGCCTATGAAACAACCTAGTAATGACAAGATATGTGGTATGTGAAGTAGTTTGATGACATGAAAATAATTCTTTGAGGATCAATTTGATAAAAGTCAAGATATATCAAGATCAGGACTCTTGAATTAAAGAAGCATGATTGATTAGTTCAAGATAAATGACATCGTAAGAAATCGGAATTAGAAAAGTGTCGTGATTAAGGATATTGACTGGATGACCTAATGAAAAATAAATTGAAAATTGATGATGTGGATATGAAAGTCGCAGGCTCATTACGACGATATGTGTAGAAGATCAGGAACCAAGTATGCGATTATGATTTATGCATAGTTGACAAGTGTACTTGTTTAGAGATTGATAAACGTGGTCAGTCCAAGAGTCCTAATTTTGAGATTTAGGACATGTGGCAAATTTCGAGGACGAAATTTTTGTAAGGAGGGGAGAATGTAATACCCCAAGTTCGTATAACATTGCCACGTAATTTTAATAAATTTTGAACACCAAAAATTGATTTTTATAGCAATTTTAAGTACCGAATCAACTACAGGAAATGCCTAAAAGTGAAATTGTTCAAGGAAAATTATATGGTCTCGACGAGCGTATTGAAATAGGATTTATGGTATCGAAAGAAATCGAATTCGGAACAGTTTTCGATACAGCAAAAATACAGCTATCGTTTAGGCTATAAAACCGAATCGTTGCAGGAGGCTCCCGAAAAATTAACGAAACCCTAGGGGGGCTCCGGTTTCGCGTAACGAACAACCCTTCAGTGGTTTCAAGATGAAACGATAGCCATTGAGGACACTGGGGCAAAATCGTCCAAATCAAGTAACTTTAAAGTTATTAATTGTGGATTTTCGGTATTGTAATACAAATTAATTTAAGATTTAAGGGCATGGTTGCAATTAGAGAATTGCACAAGTGTAATAGGGATGAAATTTGAGATTTAACGTGTAATTTTCTTAAATTAAATTGTAATAAATATATAATTATATATATATAGTCATATATATAGGCGCGTATGGGCAAGAATGGCAGTGGGCGTGGATGAGTAATGGCCAGCTTCTGTGAAGCTTTAATGGCCAAGATTTAAGGCTGGAAATTGGGAGATTGTGGCAGCGATTTTGAGCTACAAAGTGGCAGCAAGATTTGAGGAATTAATATGGTTGCAGCGGGATTTATGGAGATTGACAGTAAGATTAAGTGGCTGAGCAATTAATATGATGGACGTTTGAATGGAGTAATGGCCAAGGCAGGGAGCTATAAATTGGATGGTTTGGCCGATTGTAAAAGCACCAAGAGGGATCGAGAGAGAGAGAGAGAGAGAGAGCTGAAAGAATGAGGGCCACAGCCATGGCAGCCGCGGCAATGAGGTGGGCATCGCGGTGGTGGGAGGAAGCTCGAGCAGAGCAGTAGCGTGCGGAGCAGGGGCAGTGGTCGCGGTGACGTTCCCAATACGGTGATGACTGAAGGGCTTGGTGGAGGCTCAGTAAGCAGCCGCAAGCAAGTGAAGCCACAGCCATGGCAGCCATGGCCGTGAAGCTCCAGCAAGCCGCCGCGAAGCAGGGGCGATCATGGTGGTTGCAGCTGCGCGTGGTGGTGCCGGACAGTCGCGGGTGCACGGTGGAGACGGCGGAAAACGGCGGCAAGGCCAGTGATTGGAAGAGCTGCGAGCTCACAGCGGCATCCATGGCCGCACGCTCGCAGCGACTGGGCAGCCAGCGGACGGCGGCCGCGAGCAACAGCTCGCGGCGGTGCGTGGTGTCGGGGTCCAGGAGGCCAGAGCAGCCGGCGGCCGGCGGCAGAGGCGCGCGGAGGCGCTGGTAGCGGCGGTGGCCGCGGGAAGGAGGAGGCAGGGGAGTTGCAGGCGCGAGGGAGGAAGAAGAAGAGAGGGAAGAAGAAAAGAAAAAGAGAAAAAAGAAAAAGAAAAAAAGAAAAAAGAAAGAAAAAAAAAAAGGAAAAAAAAATATATATAAAAAAAAAATGTCAAAAAATAAGAAATAGTGGTTTATTAATATTCCGGAGATTTTGGTGAGAAAAACGGCTCGGGTACGCTTTTCGGGAATATCGCACGCAAATCGAGAAAATCGGAGATGCTAAGCCAAGGTGAGTAAAAATTCTCTAGAAAATTTCAGAAATTCCAGAATATTATTTTATGAATTGTCGTAGTGAAATATTTGAGAAAATATTTCTATAAATATTTAATTTGGAATTATTGAGGAAAATAGGAAGAAATAGAGAGAAAATTATAGAAAATGCAAAAAATTATGGAAAAATAGGTTTTAATGTTTATTTAAATACCTATGATGATTAGGATGCTTTGAGGTCAAAGATGAGGTGTTTGGCGTAAATTTTGAGGTTGGCACGCAAATCGAGGCAAGACACAGATTACGAGGTAGCCCGATAAGTTCTAAAAGGTAAGTGGTACTTCCTCGAAAATGTTTTCATCATATTGACATGCTTTGATATGTATCTATCACGTAGAATGCATACATGACTATGAAATGCATGATTACACGTTGATGTCATTGATCACACGCATATGAGGCCGTAGGGAGTACGAACTGGCACCGTTGCCTTACCAAGGGTGCACCCATACACCCCGGCTTCGAAAGAGGTGGCCGCTAAAATGGTGGGTAGCATGAGGGTGCAGTTGACACCTACGAGGAAAGACATTGCATACACTCATGACATAACATTATGTACCCTTACTTAGATGGTTCATCATCTAACTTGGGTTCGCCCCTGGAACATTCAACGTTCCAGTTGGGACTTGCAGAGATGATTTCGAGATTAATGATGTGTGGTGACGCGAGACGTCAGGAAACGAGAAAATGTGCCATGTTATGTTGTGATATGAATAGTACATCTGTTTTATTTTTCGAAGGTTATGTAACAACATTTGTAATAAGTACTTGTCTAGCTATTCATGTATATATTGCCATGAGCAGGTTCGATTCAGCTTCCGCTTTGTAGATTGTATTTATCTCTAGTGTGTAAATTAAACACTAGATAGGCCTTAGGGAATTTCGGGATTATGTAATGAAAAAAAAAATAGACCAAATTTCCTAAGGTATAACACGCCCTGAAGAAACGGGCTGTTAAAGCATGACTTGAAACAGCCTCAATTACGGTTTGGGTATGGCATTACTTAGAAGGAATAAGTTTTTATCTATACAACATATTGAAGGTATTCTTTTTCATTATATGTTTAGCTCAATTTAAATTATTGAATTGAAGTGTAAAACTCTAGATTTTTTTAATTATGAATGTTAGATTTTAAAGAAAATATTTTGATCAATGATAATATGTGAAAAAGCGCAAGATACTAGTCTTCGTAAATTTTTTTAATATATATATATATTTAAAAATAAATAAAAAAACACTAAATTAAATTAAATTAAACTAACAGTAAATTAAATTAATTTACACTAAACTAAGGCTAAATTTAATTAAATTAAATTAACAGTAAATTAAATTAATTTACACTAAACTAACACTAAATTAAATTAAATTAAACTAACAGTAAATTAAATTAATTTACACTAAACTAACACTAAATTAAATTAAACTAACATTAAATTAAATTAATTTACACTAAACTAACACTAAATTAAATTAAATTAAACTAACAGTAAATTAAATTAATTTACACTAAACTAACACTAAATTAAATTTCACTAACATTAAATTAAATTAATTTACACTAAACTAAGGCTAAATTTAATTAAATTAAACTAACAGTAAATTAAATTAATTTACACTAAACTAACACTAAATTAAATTAAATTAAACTAACAGTAAATTAAATTAATTTACACTAAACTAACACTAAATTAAATTAAATTAAACTAACAGTAAATTAAATTAATTTACACTAAACTAACACTAAATTAAATTAAACTAACATTAAATTAAATTAATTTACACTAAACTAACACTAAATTAATTTAAACTAACACTAAATTAAATTAACAGCAAATACAGAAAATTAGAAAATTGCAAATAAATATATATATATATATATAGACAGACAGAGAGAGAGAGAGAGAGGACCTTCTGAGGCGGCGGCGGCGGTGAGCGAGGGCGAGGGAGAAGAGGGCGACAGTGAGCGAGGGCGAGCGAGGGCGAGGGGGAGACAGTGACCGAGGGCGAGGGAGAAGAGGTAGACAGTGAGCGAGGGCGAGCGAGGGCGAGGGGGAGACAGTGAGCGAGGGCGAGGGAGAAGAGGGAGACAGTGAGCGAGGGCGAGCGAGGGCGAGGGGGAGACGGTGAGCGAGGGCGAGGGAGAAACAGTGAGCGAGGGCGAGGGGGAGACGGTGATCGAGCCGCGAGAGGTGAGCGCGAGTGCGAGATTGAACGAGAGAGAGGAGAAGAGGCGGGCCGGACGCAGAGGATCGAGGGAGAAGAAAGAGGGAGACAGGCGCGGAAGGGAGGGGGGTGGGGGGGTGAGGGGGGTTTTACGGGGATTTGTGAAAGAGGCATTAATAAATTATTAAAAAATAATAATTATTATATAATTAATAAAATTTATAATAATGAATAAAATTATTAAAATTATGATAATTATTAAATTATTTTATTAATAATTTTTTATAATCATTTAAAATATCATAATAAATTAATTTAAATCATTGCATTTTAAATTAATATTAATTTAAAAAATACTTATATTATAAATCTAATAATTATAATAAATTAATTTGATATGTTATAAATACTATTTTAATAAAAAATTTATTAAAGATAAAATAAATTAAAAAATATTGTAACAATATTCTTAATATATTTTGAATGTTGAGTAGTCTTTAATCTTTTTTAAAAGAAAATTTTGATTATTTTCTCTTTCATATTCCTTCATTATTAGAGGAACGTGATCAGTTTAATTATCAAATAAATCAAAAAATCAATAAATTGAATTGAGAAATTAAACTAAATTGACTTGACAGATTAAACCTAATAAACTAAATTAGATTAAAAAAACTAAATATAGATTATATAAACTAAAAAAATTCAATAAACCAAACAAACACATAAAATAATTAATTAAAATTTAATTAACCAAATAAGCTAAAAAATCAAACAAGCTGAAAAATTGTATGATAGGCCAAAAACGACATCATTTTATTATCATAAAAACATCATTGTCTTAAAATCCAATCGATTCGATTTTTTTTAATTAAAAAATATAATCGAAAACAAAAACTATTTTTTTAAAAAAACATTAATTGAATAGAAGCAAATTTTTTAAAAAATTAATAATTTTTATTAATTTGATTCAATGAATTTGATTATACCGAATTTTAATTAATTTGATTCAATAAAGTAGTAAAAACCAAAATAAAATTAGAAATAAAAAAATAATACATTTTAAAAACTAACGATATATTGTCATACAAACAAAGAGTTTATATCGAATTTTAATTAATTTGATTTGATTCAATAAAGTAGTAAACAACAAAAATAAAATTAAAAATTTTAAAAATCATAAATATTTAAAACTAACGATATACTATCAAACAAACAAAGAGGTCAAACGATGCATAATAAAACAACGAAGATATAATATTTAATAACATGAGATAATTAAAAAGAAAAATTTATAAAAGTTTTTAATTAAATATACATTAATATATTAAATTTCTTATAGAATTTAATATTTATATATTTAAATATTTATAAATTAATTAAATAAATAAATAAAAATTAAGGTTTGCGACAGATTGAAAGTTCTGTCTCTATATCAGCGATGAACTCAGACAATTTGTCAACATAATTTTTTTATTTATTTTTTATTATCAATATTGAATTTTAATTTTTTATTTTTAAAATTGGTGACGGAAAAAACTTTCCGGCTCTATATTTGAAAAGCAAAAAAATTACAATTAAAATTTAATTTTTTAGCGACGAAAATTGTTTTGCGTCGCTAAAAGTACTGACAGAATATTAAATCTGTTACAAAATTTAATTTATTATTATTTTTTAATTTAAACTAATATATTTTTCTTATTTTAAACTTTAGGGACATAATTTATTTTCATCTCTAATTAATGATAGAAAATAAATTCTGTCTCTATCTAAAAATATATTTTTTATTATTTTATTATTAAAATAAATTATAGTCTATTGAATTTATTTATTTTTAAAAAAATAACGACGAAAATTTTCGTTGTTATTTTTAAAAAAAATTTATTAAAAAAATAAAAAATTTATTTTAGCGACGAAATATTTCGTTGCTATTTTTTAATTTTTTTATAAAATATATTTAATAATTATATAAAAATATTATAATTTATAAAAATAATATTAATAATTATTTAATTAATAAAAATAATAAAATTAAAATAAAATTTTATTGTAATTATCTAAAATGTGATAATAAAATAATTAAATTATTGTATTTCAAAATAATATTTATTTAAAAATCTAATTATATTATAAATCTAATAATTATAATAAATTAATTTGATATATTCAATTATTTATTAATAGTTTGTAATCTTAAAAAAATAAATTTTTTCTATAAATAAAAATTATATTAAACAAAATCTACATAATATTTATACTAATGGTAGAACTCATTTAATCAACACAATGAGTTCTAAATTGTTGAATTTCATCTATAACTTAGAGACAAAATTAGAGAGGACAAATGATAAAGAGATATATTTATTTTTTTTTTAGTCAACATTAATGTAATCCATATATTTTTTTATAGTATAACTATTAAGGGGGAAAATCATTCCATATATTTGTTCAAAAATCATCCTGGACTTATTTTGATACTTTCTTATCCGGATTAACATATGTCACTTCTCTAATTGTTTATTATGAATGACTTAATTATACATTTAATCGTGTTATAATGTCTATATATTAGATAGTAACATATGATACTGTTATCAAGTATAAGACACAATGTCATCCATATATCATAAGTTTTTAAAATTTGTATTTTATCAAAAAAATTCTCCTATTTATAGAGAGAAAAATACTAACAAGATAGCTTCTAGACTTCTTTCTATATAATGTAATCCCTCAATATTGTTTTATTTTTATGATTTCTAAAATTTAAAATAAAGAAAATTTCAATAATATTATAGTTTTAAAAATTTTTATTTATTTTTCAAATATAGTGTTTGTTTATATTTTGTACACATTTAATAAATATTACAAATAATTAATTATTATACATTTAATATTTTTTATTTTATGCAAATGAAATATATTAATTGATGAGTTAGAATTTAGCAATATTATGATTTTTAATATTAATATATTTATTTCAATTTTATAAATTATTTTTTTTATATTCATATCATGGTTAAATGTATATTTAATTTTTTTATAAAATTTAAATATTTATATATTTAAATATTCATTTCAAATTCAAATATTTATAAATTAACTGAATAAAAAATATTAAAAAAATAATTTTACGACGGATTAAATATTCCGTCGCTAAATGAGCGACGGAATAGGATAATCTGTCGCTAACTTTATTTTTTTTAATTTAAATTAATTTTAAATTTAAATTTTTTATTTTAACGTTTAATATTAAAATTAATTTTTTATTTTAAAATTTTGCGATGGAATTTGTTTCCGTCACAAAAATAAAAAATTTAATTTTTATTTTTTTATTATTATTAAAATATAGCGACGAAAATAATTTTCCGTCGCTAATCATAGCGATGGATTACTGTTTCCGTTGCAAAAATATTAATTTTTTTGCGACGGATGTTTTCCGTCGCTAAATTAAAATTTTTATTTTTACCTTTTATTCTTATTAAAATTTAGCGACGGAATTTCTATCCGTCGCTAAAAAATTAATTTTAATATTTACTTTTTTTATTCTTATTAAAATTTAGCGACGGAAAGATATTTCCGTCGCTAATCATAGCGATGGATTACTGTTTCCGTCGCAAAAATATTATTTTTTTTTGCGACGGATGTTTTCCGTCGCTAAATTAAAATTTTTATTTTTTACTTTTTATTCTTATTAAAATTTAGCGACGGAATTTCTATCCGTCGCTAAAAAATTAATTTTAATATTTACTTTTTTTATTCTTATTAAAATTTTAGCGACGGAAAGATATTTCCGTCGCTAAGAATAGCGATGGATTACTGTTTCCGTCGCAAAAGAATAAATTTTTTAATTTTTTTGCGACGGAATTAGTATCCGTCGCTAAAAAATTAATTTTTATTTTTACTTTTTTAATTCTTATTAAAATTTGGCGACGGAATGAAATTTCCGTCGCTAATTACAGCGATGGATTACTTATTCCGTCGCTAAAAAATTATTTTTTTATTTTTTTTGCGACGGATTTTTTTTCCGTCGCAAAAATCCGTTGCTACTTTTTCAAAAAAAAAATTTCGTATTCAGTCGCAAGTCCGTCGCTGTTCCGTCGCAAAATAACGAAGGAAATGTCCGTCACTAAAAATCCGTCGCTAAATCCCGAATTTCTTGTAGTGATTGGTCAAGGAATACAAGTTCGAGAACCATACCATAACCCATGAGATGGGGCTTATTTTTGATAACATCATAATAGAAAAATTGGGATGAAATGACAATTGAAGGTCAATTCATTCTTAAGAAGAGGTCACGACCATGTTAGTAGCTATATGATCGAAAATTAACCTTTGGTTCATAGAGTAAGGACTAGGATGAATGAGGAAGGGATTCTTGTTAGGTTCATACACCATCCTAACATGTTTGGCTTCACAATTAAAAATTGTTGGGTTTGATATCACCGTTGTTGGGTATGAGATCACTAAATTAGATATAATGTTGTTTAGAATAACAGTGTGAGAACAAAGTCCTAATCATGATCCCAAAACCAAAATATTAGATATAAAGAAAAGTTAGGAAGACCCAAATGTTTTCATCATTATATTCGATGAATCTCTTATAGAGGTGACCAAAAATGACATAACAAATGGCGACTAGAAATGACATTTCAAAGCACAATAAGAGGTGTCTAACTAGAAGTGAGCTAAAGGATCTTGAAGGGTGTTAAATAAATGCGAATAGTAGGGTTGAGGGCGAGTTTCAATAGTGGTGGGAAAAAGAGGCAAAGGTAAGGAAAGAAAAAGATGCTAAGGCAAACAAGAAGGGCTTGAATATAGGGAGTTAAAGGGTGAGGTTAGGAGGCTTATTAATTAACAAAGGTGGGGAAGGAACATGAAGTAGCTTGTAGGTGAAGGCTTAAGAGAAATTGAAGTTGGGGGAAGTTGTTAATGTGGCAAAGAAGACCACTTCATGCTCACTTCCCAACCTGCATTTAAGAAGGGCTACCAAAGCCAAATGTAGGTTGAGGGAGTCGAACAAGGTATACTAGGGTGGAAAGAAAGGCAATCAACAACTCTAATTGAAGGTAAGTGAGCTACATAGCAATAGACAATACAATCCACTCCTATGGAAACCCTAGAAAACGAAAAGGGTTCTCATCAACTGAGGGAGATAGTTCCATTAGTCACTCTAAGAATCATTTTGTTGCATGAAACTAATAATACTAATGACGACGACAACGACGATGATGACAATGATTGTGATATGCATTATAACTAGTGCTCCATTCATATATGATTAGTCATGATTTTTTTTTTTTTTTTGTTGATCAAATTAGGGTTCATAAAATTCGAAACAAAATTTTTTTATCTATCCAAAAAAAAAAACACAAATCGAGTAAAGTTGCCTCATGTAGAGTTTACAAGCACAAAATCCTTTGAAAGCTCACACTAGGATGATGGTGGTATGCTTTATAGCTATTGTTTCATTTGAAATGATCTCATCATATAATTATCTACGATTAGTTATGAAATTTTTTTGATTGCCCTAATCAAATAGGGTTTATAAAATTCTAAATAAAAAATTTGGATTTATCGATTAAAACTTGAATCAAATATAGTTACTTAACGTAGATTTTAAAAATGCAAAATTCTCAAAAAGCTCACACTATAATGATGGTGGTATGCATTATGGCTACTGTTCCATTTGAAAGGATCTCATTAGATAATTATCTTTGATTAGTAATGAGAAGTTTTTGATTGCCCTAATCAAATTAAGTTCATAAAATTCTAAAAACATGAATTGAAAGTAGAGTTACCTTACATAAATTTTACAAGTGCGAAATCCTCCAAAAACTTATACGCAATGCCTTGATCACCATTTTGCCTATCTTGGAATCGATGGATTCCTTCTTCCTTTTCACTCATCGGATAGCTCAAAAAGCAAAACCTTATGTGTTTAGTAACTCATTATATCTAATAGGGGTTATACAAACAGAGGTTATGGCATATAGCATGGGACCCAATTTGAAACCATATTAATCATGATTGTAATCACGTCAGTCAATTAATTTACAATTTTAATAATAAAATATTAAAGACTTATTGTGAACTCTTTTACAGATTAATCCTTTCGCCAACTAATTTCCCGTATAAATTATAAGGTTAGACCAATGCAATCATTATTGCTCTAAATTTATGTGTGTCTCTATCAAGATATTTTAGATAGTAAAACATTTTAGAAAACCAAAAACAAAATATTTATTATACAAATGTTCATAATTTTTTTTTCAAATTTACTAGCCTAATTTTATCTATAATCTAAGAGGCATAATCATGAATATTCCCTCCTACAATAGGAGTGGCGGCTTTCTTATTAAATGACTACTAAGCTCAAATACTCATTTATAATCCAATCATGTCTGGGTATTAGCCACCTATATTAGACATCGTCGGTTGACAATGTCAAGACTATATAACTGATATATAACACTTAACAACATTTTCTAGTGTAAAGATTTTTTTTGTAATATTAATAATATCCTTTCATTACAACAATAGGTCTAAAGAGTATTTTTCTGGTGACTCCATTCAATATTTGCTTCGATCTACAAATACTGATATGTTACTAAGAGTCGATATTCTACTTGTTGAAACACGTCAGTCGATAACATAGAGTAGTGCAACATAAGACAACATTATGAATGAACATCTTGTCCCTACAATGTTCATATATAGATTGTGAACAATTTTAAGATTACTAGAAAAATGTTTTTCCTGTTAGTAAACTCCACCAACCTGATTTTATACAATGTAATCTAAAGGCAAAATATCTTCTAATATAATATAATAAACAAATAATGCACACAAAAAACATGTAAGAAATAAGATATCAATTTCTATCATAGAATAATAATAATAAAAATTATTGACTTTGCAAGACATACAAAACTTTGAAGTGACGTGTCCCTCGTGACCATATCAGCATGAAATGCAGAGGGAAATGGACTAAACCGACTATATAGCATTTTTAAACCTTTATTTTATTTTTCTCCAAGTCCCGTATATATCGATCTATCAATTGCCTGCCAGTTTAGTCATGACTACAAATTAAAGCATTTGGTATCCAGCCATATTGTTTTTGTAGGTAGCTAGCTAGCTAGCTAGCATCCCCAGGACATGTTTGTCTCTCTAATTTGTATCCAATAAAAAATAATGCATCATTCCACTTAACAGCAGCACATATATAATTGCTTTAGGAATAATTGAAAGGATTTGTTTGTGTGTAGAAGACATTCATTTTATTCTTTGCTGGTAGCTACGACTAGTCCAATTCCATCATGTATTGTGGTGAATGTGAAATCGTGTCCCTCATCAGAAGCATTTGAAGGGCCCCCACGCGTACTGTGTAGTTCCCTACATTGCAAGTCATGGCTGCCCCAGCTGCTTGCCAGTGACTTGATAAGGTGAAAACGACTACTACTTGAACATCGAGACCCAATCACACACATATATAATGAAGCTCCAATTGAACTAACTAGTTTAAAGCTGTGTGAATTTGCCTAAAGTCAAGCCACATTTTTCAAATTCTACCTTTTGATTAGATATATGTCAAGACATTAATTAATTATGCTATAAAATATGTGAGCCCACTTTCTAAATCAAGAATGCCCTTTTTCTTATCACGCCTCCCTATTATACAGTGAACGTATTTTTTTTTTTTTTATGAGTTTTGCTAACGGGTGTGTCCGGAGACTTGTTAATGTCCATTTAATACACCTTATTTTTAACATTCGAATACTTCTATTAGTTAGTAAAATATTTCAAAATACGATTTATTTATTATTATCTAATAAAAATATTTAGTGAAAAAATACAATGCCTTAAATGTACATTGACTAATCCCAAGTAGCAAAACTTTTTTTTATTAGACGTCGGATGCTTTAAAATATAAAATACTAGTCAACCACTGTAATTAAGAAATGAATAGTAAAATTTCTCTCAAGTTTAGAAGCAAAAGTATATCTATACACACACAAACATATATATAATATCTATGGCCCTCTTTATCCTCCCTGACTTTTTTTGACTCTTTTTTGGTAAAATTGTTATTTTTTTTTATATTATTTAAGGAAAGAAGAGCACTCACAGACAATCATCCTTCTTTTTAATTAGTTTGCTTTGTCCTTTTATTTTCCCTTTCAAGAACCAAAACTTTTAAAACTAGCAAGCGCCCCCACACCTCCCCCAACGCGCTCCCTTCTTGTCAGCCATACATAGTGCTTCAAGCGATCAGTTTGGCAACCAAACCTACTTATGAACCAGCTTTTTTCTTTTTCTTTCAGCTAACTAGGTGGTCTAATAATTTTGTCATCGAATTTATTAAGTCTCGGAAAATTTATTGCTATCTTGCATCCGCCTCATATAAGAATTGATCAACTAGTTTTTTTTTTTTTTTTTTTGGGCTAAGCGTAATTCATTTAAAATGTCAGCTTACCATCAACTTTGCAAGAGGATTGAACAAAAGAAGGAAATGAAAGACCATAAACTAAATCGATCCCTAATACAGAGCAACACAAATAACAAACTAATAGAAAATATCCATTTACCCCTAACAACAAATCTAATTTCAAATATATGTTCAATGCATTTTTTCGGAAAAAAACAAAAAGGAAAATAAGGTAAAAACCTTAAGAGTTGGCATAGAGGTCAAGGAGGATAATGGCCTCTTTTTTAGTGACGGATCCAAGACTCATCAAGACTCGTGTTAGGGATTTTTTTTTTATTAAGACAGTTAGATTTGTGAACCAACCAAGTGAGCTTTTGAAGGCTCAAATTTGTTTATTTAGAATTTTATCAAGTTTAGCTAGAGTCAATGTCAACAACCTTGAGTTGTCTTCAAATTGAGACTTGATCTCATTTGTTTAGAATTTTGATAGGTTCATGGTCATGCTCAAGCACAAGTCATTTCTATTAAACAAGTTTTAAGAGAGTTTCTTTTGAGTCTTTTTATGAACTCTAAGTCTAAAACTCTTTTTTAAGCTCTATTTTAGGCTCGTTTATGCAAAATATACAAAATTAGTCTTTTTTTAAAAAGTCAGTTTTTTTTTTAAAAAAAAAATGGTATATTGAGATAGAGTATTTTTTTTTTTTTAATTTTTAACAAAGAATAGTCTATTTCAATACACGTTTAAATTGACCCATATGTTGTATATCTTTGGGGGCATTTTTAAAGAAAAATCTGTGTAATATGTCCAACCATCACGCTCCTTTTGTAAAGTTTTTGGCCTGAGTTTCATACTCAGTACGTGCCCTTATATTGGGGTAATCTATTTCTATACTGTTTGTTTCGATTATATGTAATAAGTTAAAAAAAGAAAAAAGAAAAAACAACCCATGAACTACCACATGAATGGTTCCGTGAACTTAACCATCTTATTCTCAAAACATAAAGTTCTTTATAGGATAAGTATTGAAATTAATTGTCATTGCATGAGAAATAATTGGCTAGCTAGCTACTCATAAGAAAATTGCAGGCGAAGTGGCGACAATAGATACTAGTGAAAGGGATAGGTGAGGTACCAAACAAAAAATAAATAAATAAAAAATAAAGGGATACTTGGGCAGCTAGAAGATCTTGTCTACCTGTTGTATGCTAATGGAGACTGAGCTCTTGGTCCTCAATGTCGTATATCAATGCAAAATGGTTGCAAATTGGCAAAGGAAAAGTTTTCTTTTCGTTATGGTCTTGTCAAGCACTATATATACTAAGTTGAGAAAAAACTTCCAAAAATATTATACAAACTCCTGTAGTTGAGAAAAGAAATTACTAAGCAAGAGCTAGCTATGCGGATTAAGGTAAAGTAGTGTAAAGGGCTAGGAAAGGAGATCTCAAGGAAAGCAAAAGGGAACTTGTTGGTGCCATCTGACATTGGGTACGTACAAGCAGCTAGCTATGACCTAGTTTCTCGTGCCCTTTTGGTGGGATTTCAGACTTTAGATTCAATAATGAAGTAATGATGGTATTGAGAGTCAAAAAGGAAGTAGACGTTGCTGATATGTAGATCATTCATTTGAGAGAGAGAGAGAGAGAGAGAGTTGAAACTTGAAAGAATGGAATGTGACGAGTGTGGTAATAGTGAATGAATAGAATGGAAGGACAAGGCATTTTCCAAGGTTGATAAAGCTGGATTTCCGGTGACCATCACGTGAGAAACAATATTTCATCAAAGGGCTCATTCGTATATATTTTTGGATAAACTTGAACCTGCAGCTCATGAGACATTCATTATCCATTGGTTATTGAGCAAAATCACATGCAAAAACATTACATATGCTCTTTCTCTCTCTATCCGTATTAATCTCGTCTCATGGTTTTAAGTGATTATTACCTAAAGAATATATTGGAGAATGGAAGCCTCCGATGATTCTGCCCCATCTGTTGACTCTCTCTCTCTCTCTCTCTCTCTCTGTGGCACTGCAACTGCAACATTCTCGGCCGGTCCAACCCAACAATTACGGTGTCACCAACTGTTCCCCTCAATCTAGTCATGAATATATTGGCTTTTAGTTTTGGACCCACTTGTTTCTGTTTTCAAGTATTATCATAAAGATAATGTGTGTGTGTACATATATATATATATATATATATATGCAATTAAATACACATAAGTGGTGAATAAAAAAACTAATTTTGCAGTTCCCAAAGCTCAATAGGGCACTTTTTGGAAGGTCCGTGTTCCGCTTACTTTGGTGACATTCATGTAATGTAATGCTTTCATTTCCATCAAAGTTGATGACCACTTTGCCTGTGAAAAAGCAGAGATAAATCACTTTTTGTGAAGTCATATATCCATATATGCATTCATGTTTTCTTTCTGTCTACTCTCTTTATTTGCTGCTTTCTCTCTTGCATAGAGGAATAGTTTTGATATCTGTCTTTTCTCTTTTAATGAGCAAACACTAAACATGTCCAATCTATAACAGTAAAATCTTATTCTACTTTTGTGGAAATGGCTCACATTAATTAGTGGTAAATCGAAACCTCCTAAACTGATCTACTATAACCTTAATTCAATCAATTTTCCATAAAATGCTCGGGTTGAAATTGAGGTCCTTCTCCACAAGAGGAATGATTGATATGACAACCTTTGCAACTTTAGTTTGACCAACATCTTGGATAATATAAATGGGTTATCGGACATTTAAAGTATATATATACCAAAAATTTATATAAAGAATTTATATATGTGAAAATGATATGTATTTTTATAACTGCAACCTATATATTTTGATGATTTGTATAAGACGTGTTATTTTTTATGAAAATTTTATATATCAATCATGTTTGGATAGCTTTCTTTTTCTTTTCTTTTTTTTTTTTTTGGCCAAGTAACGTCCATGTTTTTACGTACAGCATTTGCTGTGGAGAAATGCTTTCATGGCTTGAACTTGATTAATTAATGAGCTTTGCTCAATGCAATTGTCACCTTTTTAGAATGGCTTACTTATATGCTTAGGACTTTTTTATATTCTTCACTATTATTAAGTGATAAAGGACGACTCAGTCTTTTTATGGGTTATTATTTTAGTTTTTAGTTGTTGGTGCCTCCGCCTTGTTAATTTGATGGGCATCTTTTGTATTGCTTGATTATGTTTGGTCTTGTCTGATCGCCATATAGAGCATTTAACTAAGTATATGCCTAGTGCAGGTTAACATCTTTTAAATCCTAACATTTCAAAACCTAGCAAAAGAAAAAAAGTTTCCCGTTTGTTTTTGTTTTCTGGTACTTGAATCCCAATGTCGTGATAAAAAAAAAAATGTATTCCTCAATGGGTTTTGCTGGCTAATTACACCAAATAATATGGACTTCTTCATCAGATCTGGCTGATATTTCCCCTTTTTACACTTGTTTGGTTGAAGTGTGGTATTTCAAGTTAAAACCTCAAAATCATCTTTAATTAATTTGCTTGTGGTATGATGGGCCATCGATTTTGGGTCAAATATATAACACGTGATGTACTGGATTAGAAGAAATTAATGCTACTCTAGACCTAATTCTTACAGCTATCGCAATTAAGACCAAGCAAAATTTTAAATATTTACCTAAAATATAAACTTATAAATGTGTAGTCAAGTTCCCATTCTTGAAACTTTGACATCACATATATCAAAGAACCGCCAATAGAGATTATTAACAACAAATTGAAGAAACCATATAAACTGAAAGTATTAAGTACTTTACCATGTATACATTGATGTTTTTATCATCTAACTACACCTTTCACAAAAATATCATAACAGCAGCAGCAAAAGTACACTTGAAGCATGTGAGGAAAAATGGATACAAATTAATTTCAATTTGTCTATTCACAGAAAAATATAATAGTACCCAGGAATACCAACCATCTTTAGAATCATTCTGTTTAATTATATAGTTCTAGCTAGTATAATCGTATTTTTCCTTCAATTATTTTAAAGAATAATTAAGGCTGAAATATATTTCTCCATAAAATTATGTTAACCATACTGCTCGGCCAGGAGTTATTTTCTAGCAACAAAGCTTCACAGAAGTAGCTTCAACTGGCGTGTTGTGTTCTTCACAGCAATCTGTAACCTGCTACCTGTCCCTTTTAATTTGAAATTAGGAACTTATTACTTATTAGGTACCTTTGCAATTAGCTAGCCAATAAAACTATTTAAAGAACCTGCCATGCATCCTCGTGTGCTTCTAATTTGAGGTAAACACAGTTGGACTTGAGTAATGTTGAATTAGATTTAAAAGTCGATCCAAAATTTTCATATGATTATGAGGATCTTGTGCTCCTAATATCATATAGATTCTATATATTCTGCCCACTTATTTAATTTAGTCCATTCTATGTAATTAATAGCACATAAATTAGTTCCCCATTAATTATTTGAAATCTAGGCACCATATATGCTTATGATTTGAATAATACGGCCACACTTTTTTAATAAGAAAAAAATTATTAAAGCATAGGGACATTTTTTTTTCTAAATAATTTAAGGTTTTGGTCTTGAGTTGTCATTTCTTTTGAATGAGACAGCTCACTTCATGCAGCATTTCCACTGGTTGGCCACAGATTCTCGCTCGCTCGCTCGCTCTCTCTCTCTCTCTCTCTCTCTCTCTCTCAGTTTAGGCACAAGATGACTTATTGTAGACAAATATGGCTGTGTACAGTCATTTGATGTAAGAAGAGAAGAGGAGGGATGTTTGTATAAACCTGACACGGGTGATACATACGTATGTATATAAATATATATATGTAAATATTCACATGGCTGTAGTACTCATACCAGTTTTTTTTTTTCCTTTGACAATATCAAATTAGCAGGATGCAAGTGTCATATGTGTTTATCAAGAAACCTTGCAGCTGATCCAAATTAATAAAGAAGGTGAAGAAAAGAGAAAATGAGAGAAGCTGAAACTGCCACAAGCATTAATCGTCTTAGTTCAACAAAAAATTATTTCTAGTATATATATATATATATATTTATAGCAATTGATATTCTATGAAATCCCAGTACTGAAATATCTGATGGAAAAAATATATATCTGATATCGATATGGAACAATAATAGCTCATCATCAGGGCAAGAAAATTTTACTGTAACTTCAAAGAGTGAACTCACTCATGAAGCCTATTATTGTCTGTTGGTTTGTCTAGAGTAGAGAAAGGGATCAAATTTACTAGTAGATTCCGGGATTCGGTAATAATGACAATATAGGAGAAGAAAATAAACGAAGAAAAAGCCAGAGTCAAGTCAACTACAAATAGAGAAAGTTTTTCTATAAAAAGTGAAAATTTTATTAATGAACATTTTTTTTTTCAGTGAGATCACTCATTAACAAAAACTTGTGATGATAATAATTTAAATAAAACAACCTTAATATAATTAATTATATATATTTTATAGTTTTTGATTGGCAAGTGGCTGCTGTATTCAGTGACTTTATTATCGTCAATGAAGACAGAGGCTTTGTTTTGACATAAAAAAGGGGGGAGAGGGGGTAATAGTCCAGCTTCTATGAAGGATTTGTTCTTTTGAGAGAGAGAGAGAGAGAGAGAGAGAGAGAGAGAGAGAGATTGGAGTGACAGTGAAGGGGCAGGGGGCCTGGGAAGAGGACGGAATTAAAAGAAAGGAACAAAAACTCGGTTATTGATTTCATCCGTTTTGACGGGCGAATATAATGAGAGAGAAAGCTAACGGGAGACCACAGCCCAGACAGAAAAAAGAGAAAAGAAAAAAAAAAAGAGGAACAGGAGGAGATCAACGTATCTATTTCCTCTCTCTCTCTCTCTCTCTCTCTCTGCATGCATGCACTGCTTCTTCATCACCCACACACTCTCCTTGTCTGCGTTCTACTCACATTCCATTCCATCATTTACCCCAAAAAATTAAGAAAATCTCGTACCTAGCTAAAACAAGCCTTGTACGGGTACGAATAATGGTCATGGCTGATATATATTCACGTAACAAAGAAAAATCAAAAGAAGCAATTAACGTTTTTATAAGATTATTGTCCAAGCAAGTAAGCCTCCCTTTTATATATATGAATTTCATGTTAAACTCTCTATCTCCGAAGTTTGCTCGGGGCATATGTATATTAGGTAGCAGAAACCGTCTACAAAGAGCGAGGGGTGGTTGCTGCCTACGCGCCAAGAGGGAAAGAGAAATCCGAGCTTTCCATCAAATTAAAATGGCAATCAAATCGAACCCTAATGAAAGAAAAAAGAAAGAGAGAGAAAAGTAGTAGTACCCTATTTTATGAATATTGTTATTATTATTATTATTTTACGAATATTTTTACACGTTGACACTGGGAAAAAAAGTTGTACCCTATTTGAAGTTGACGTGAGAGAGAGAGAGAGAGAGAGAGAGGTGTCTGGCCCTAGATGGCCCATTCCTCGAAAAAGAGAGTAATAAATGCAATGGGCAGAAGAGAAAAGATAGATGGATGTGAGAGGAGGAGAGTAAATCATTTTGTAATCGATTGCTTTATGATTGAAGATGAGAGAGAAAGAAAGAAAGTAAAAGAACGAAAGAAAGAAAGGAAAGAAAAAAGTTCGGTAGGTGGGTGAATGAAAAGAAAAGAAAAGAAAACCAAATATAAAAGGGATCTTTTTAAGACTTTGGCTTTAGCTTTACCATACATACATACTTTTTATTTCAAGAGGACAAACGTGAACCAACACTATCCCATCCCATATATTCATATTTACTCAAATAAATATTTGTATTTCTTCTTCCATCTCCCCTAACTATTGATTATACATACATACATACACTTTAATTCAAATACCCATAAAAAAAACCTTGTAATTAACTGTAAAAACAATGCCAAACTCATTCTAAAAATGTAATCACCTTCTTTATCAGTAGTAGTATTTTATTTTTGAAACAATATTTTGATCGATAAGGATAATGCATCATCTTTGATGGAAGGTATTAATGGATTGGAATGCTGGTTTTTGCAAAGTCAGTGAGCCCATTGCCCAAGGAGAGAGGGAGAGAGAGAGAGAGAGAGGATGAGCTTTCATTTTCATGGCAAGGGGACCTGCTGAGTAGAGACTGACAGTGTCCTTCACGAAAGTTGCTGACCGTATTGTCTACCCCGCATTTAAAGCGCGCCCTCTGCTCCTCCCCCCACATTTCCTTATTAATTAATTCCTTTCCCTCCCCTCTATAACATTCACTGTCTTTCCAGCTTTCATCTTGTTCCTTTGAGTTCATTATATGAATTTAATTAATTGATTTTATTTATTTATGGTTTTACCTAATTCATCTAACTGGCCATGATTTAGATTAATTAGGATCATTCTCAAGTTGTTTAAAACAAGTGATCCCATCTGATATATTATTTATTTATCATTAGTTAAAATAAATCAGATATAAAAATCACTTGCAGTTTTGACAATATTATTATAATTGTGGCGATATGATTAAGTTTTTTTTATTTATTAAAATAGAAAATTTTTACATATTTATTTTATTGTTTATTATTTAAGCAAACGCATGACGTCGTCTATGAAACCCTTATTTTTAAAATCTACTTTTTATATTATCTTGCTTAAATAAAACACTATAATCAAAGGAATTGAACCAAAAGCATTTAAGTCACAATATATAAAACAAAAACAATTTTACCGTCGTGCCAAAGATCATCTTGATTTCAAATTTGTTGAAAAGAAAATTAAATTAAGCTATAACCACCAAATGTGACATCTTGAAAATGAACTTTCATTTGGAATCTTTTATGTTTTTTAGTTATTTGTGGATAATATACGTCACACCTCTAAAATATTTTTTATATACACACATACACTTCATGCCTTACAAAAATACGAGTGGATACGGGCAAAATGGAGCTCGGGACAACTTGGGCTTTTTGACATTTATTTCTGTTGGGCCCAAAACAACACGATGACTTTAAATTTGGATTGGGCTTCGGAAGAAGTAACCCATTCTTCAAATGTATTTAAAATCTACCCAACTATTATCTTAGCCCATGTTTAGAAAATTGGACTGGGATATCAAATTGGCAGTTGGATCGTGGTTGAATCCAAAATGAGAAATGTCCACAGTTCAGTTGTTAGAAAATTAGTCCAAGGCACCACTAAACTTTGGTTCTTTGATATTATGCCCAATTTCTACAAAATTAAAGAATAAAATTTAAGAAATGAATGGTCAATTTTATACCGACACTAACATATTGGGCTGATATTGGTTAATTTAAAGACAGCCCATTAGATCCCACCCTGGCCCAGCACAATCCAATTCCAACTTGGGCTTTTGATATTTATTTCTGTGGACTCCAAAACATCATGGTTACTTTAAATTTGGATTGGGCTTCTGAAGAAGTAACCCATTCTTCAAACTATGATCATCGCTATCAAAAAAGATTTCTTTTGATATCTTCACATGTCTATTATCTATATGTAATATATAATATACTAAATTTCTTCCACTTCCAAAAATACCTGTTACCACATGGCAAGCTCTGCTTTAATTTTTTCTTCAACCCAAAATTCTTTAATGCGGGAGGATTTGGTTAATCCAACAAGGACGCCGGTAGCTGGGTTGAATTCAGGTACAGATCGAGGAGGATCTTGAGCTAATGTGGTTGACTCATCTGCTCCTCGTCTCTTGGAAAAGTTGCAATACTTTCCTCAAATGACAATTTCTTATGGCATACCGATCGAGAGTCCATCTTTCTCCAAAAGCTTGTGCAGTGGGTGCAGCTATTTGGGAGAACAGTAGTACTCTTGTTGGATATTTCATGGAAAAGTGACTTCCATTTCCCACGGTGCATAATCTAGCTATGAAGATTTGGAAAAAAAATTTGGTCTCCTTTTAGTGTTTTTCAATAGCTCAGGATTTTTCTTTTTTAGTTTCAATTTTTGCGAAAAGTGACTTCCAATATTAATTTTCATTTCATAGATGATGAATGTATTATTTTTACTTTTTGACTTAACTATTTTTTATTGTTAAGAAGAATCAGAATGAAATTAATCATTTTATTAATAATTTGTGAGTTATTTTATTTTATTTTTAATATTAATATTTAAATTTAAATAGATATTTAAATAAGTTAATGGAAAAAATTGATCTGTACATATTAACCTTAACAAAGTACTTAACAAGTTAACGTGTTTAATTAATATATATATGTTCAGTTTCAGATCGAGAGTTATTGACCTAATAAACTAACAATTCAAATTTGAATTGAGTCTTAACAAATCAGGATCCATTAATAGTTCGATTCAAATGCAAACTATTTATCTATTTTGACAATTCTATCCTTAATGGGTAATTGTACTTCCATTCGATGAGGATACACAATGCCGAAGAATGCCATTAGAGGATAGAAGGTTGATACCTACAATTTTTGCGTGATCGCGCTCGAAATCATTAGTTGAAGGAGGTGTACTGATGTCTCACATAATATCTCCTTGACTAGGTAATTATATATTCTAAAATGTTATAAACTTAATAATCTTACATCTATGGTTCTACTTGACAATTTATATAAGAGAAAAACACTACACAATATATATATATATGTCCCCCAAAAAATATTTGTATTTGACAGTATTTTGTTGAAAAGAAAAGTATTTTCTAATTTGCATGGAAAACAAAAATCATCTCCCCTTAGACGGAATTTTTCATGAAAAAGAGGCAAAAATATGTTTTAATAGTTGTACCATGGAATTCAATTCTATGAAAAATATAGTGTGTCAAACACCAAAAATGAAATTCAATTCCTCGGATATGACATTTTTCATATATTTTTCATACTATCAAACACACTATTATTGTAAAAGACCAAACAAAATAATGTTCGATTAGGCTTCCTTCCTATGTGGGAAAAGCCCAAGTTTGGTGGACAAAATCCCATTTTAATACATCTTTTATTGGCCCAATTTTTTATTATATACACTATAAAAAATTCATAATTTAATGACGGGAGAATCCGTCGCTAAAACAAGAAAATCCGTTGCTAAAAAATTTAGTGACGAAAAAAATCCATCACTAAAACTGACGTCACTCAAATTTAGTGACGGAATTTAGCGACAGACGTATTTAATAACTGAATCTGCAACGGGATCTCCCGTCATTGATTAGCGATGGGATCCCCCGTCGTTGATCTACAATGGGAATGACCTTGTCACTAATTCAAATTAGCGACGGGTATAACCCCGTCGCTAAATTAAAAAATAAAAAAATAATAAAAATAAAAAAATTTAAACATAAATTGAAAAATAAATTATTTAAAAATCTATAAATAAAATAAATATATTATTTATTTTTAATATATTAATGAATTATATTTTTTAATAAATAAATAAATCTATTAAAAATAAAATTTTTGAACATAAATAATTGATATATATTAAAAATATAAATTATATAAATAAAATTTATGATAATTAACAATTTATTTTAATTAATTGAATAGAAATTAAAATTTTATTTATATAATTAATATTTTTATGTATATTATTATTCATTTTATTTTTTTATGTATAATAAATATTTTATTGAAAAAAATTGACATAATAATTTTTTATTTCTAATTTTTTATCTTGTTTAAATAATTAATAATATGTACACAACACAATAATATATACATAATATGTAACTATATAAATGTAAAATAAATAATATACATGCAATAAATATGAATAATATGGATATTTTTTATCTAAAAAATATTCAAAAAGTATTTAAAAGTTAAAATAACAAAATAATAAAAATATAATGTATAGAGAAAAAAAAATACCGTATAAATTTTGATGATACTCGTATCTTCTAAATAAAGACTCTACAACAAAATAAATAAATAAAGAAAATTTTGAATGTGAAATTGGGAGTGCAGAGAGGACAAGGAGAGGGAAAAGAGAGATGAGAGAGAGTGTCTCGGTGAAAAAGGGGGAATTTATAGGTGGGAGGAAATTCGAAAGGAGGGAAATGGGGCTGGAAAATTCAAAAGGGTGGGAAGGGCGTGGCTTGAAAAGGAGAGGCGTAGGGGATTAGCGACAGAACTACCTGTTGCTAAACATTTTGTTTGATAATGGGTTTGTCTGCCACTAAACACAAAGTTGTTAGTGACGGGACTGTCCGTCACTAAACGTAAAATAAAGTGTTTAGCAACTAAACATTTAGTGATGAGATTGATCGTCGTTAAAATAAATTTAATTTTAATTTAATTTTTTTAAATATTTAGCGATCGAATATTCTGTCGCTAAATAATTTTAATTTTTATTTAATTATTAAGCTACGAGAATATTTTGTGGCTAAATAAATTTAATTTTTATTTAATTTTTTTAATTATTTAATGACAAAATTATTTCATCGTTAAATAAATTTAATTTTATTTAAACTTTTTAAATATTTAGTGACCAGATGAATGAGTTATTACTTATTCCAATAGACATACAAATTTTTAGAAAACTTGTAAGCAATGATATTATTAAGGTATGAAGATATACATAATTAATTTTTTTAATAAAAATAAACATGCATAAATAATGAAGTCTCTGAGAGTCGATCAAATAAGCAATATGGAAGACAAGACCACCCCCTCATTATATAGACCTAGACCTTGAATCTTGGAGTGACTATTTTTATGCAGGGTTCAATGTTCGTATTCTCGATTACGTTAGAAAAGGTAAATCATAAATGTGAGACTTTATCATATTGTACTGAATAAGAATCGAACTTAAAATTCATCAAATTGATATCGATATATCACTTATTCAACCATTTTATTAATCTCCTGATGACCTAGAGTCTGCACCTTTCATCATGTAGATCTAGACCATCCAATTTGGCGACCCAATCAATGGACCCATTCCATAAATTCAACAGAATTTGACGTTTCCTTCCAAAAACTTCTCGCCCACCTCAATTGGCTAATACACTCTTCCATTTAATTCTGTAGAATAAGATCCGTGGACCCACCCTTGACTAATACACCCTTCCAACATTCCAATGCTGCTGGCCGTCTGCAGATTGACTATGACAATTAATGATTATAATATACTCAAATTTTTCCCATCTACTATACCCATCGTTCTTAACAACAATTTCACAAATTAGCGTGATGTATATAAAATTTATAATAATTTAATTTAAAATTAATAATAACTCATAATAGTCTTATTTAAAATTAATAATATAATAAGACTATTATAAATTTCATCAATTAATTATGAGAATTGTTTGTCAAATTTATTTGTGGGTATCCCATTTTTTAATTTATTTTTGTTGGAATCTCCTCAATACTTTTATATGCTTTTTATTGTTAATTTATATGATGTAAGATCATGTAATTATTAATAAAATTCATAATTGTGCCATCTCAAATTTATAAAATGCTGCAAAATTTTCTTACTATCAAGACAGCTTTTTGAATATAATATGGGGTGACTAGCTATTTATAGCTGTAAAAGTTTTAGATAGAGGTAAATTTTATATAAAATTATGTGTAATTCATGAATATTTATATATTAAGAATTTAATGAAATATAAATGTAAAATACTAAATATTTATATATTACAAAATGTGTAAGTATGTAGGGATGTCACAATGGTCCCAGTCTTAAATGTAATAGGTTTTAATAACAAATGTTCTCAACAAGATAGGTATGGACGAAATAAAATAGATTGATTTTCTATTAAAATCAACTGATTTTAAGATTATCATAAGATTAGTTGTCTAAGCTCAGTTTATACTGTTTACAAGATTTTTTTTTAAAAAAAAAATTATTGTTTAGTTTCATTTGATTTTTTATTGATGTAATTTCTTAATTTACAATTTAATGTTTAAGTAATTGCATCTAGTGATTGATGATTGAAATGTAATTAACTTGTATATATAAAACATAAAATGAATGTTTAGGGGCCCACTAAATATGTTTTAAAATTTCAAAAAATAAAATTTATTGATTTTGAAAACATAAAATATTAAAACATATTTATTTATAAAATTAAAATTAGAAATTAAAAATTAAAAAACATTTCTACACTTGAACGATTCCTAATATTCTTAAAAATTTTCAAAATCATAAAAAAAATTATTTTTAAATAGGATATTTAGTTTTAGTGGCAAAACGTTACATCACCAATGAATTTTCAATTCAAGGAACAGTATTAAACAGGTTATATCCAAACCCCACTCCAGCTCCCAAAATTGTAAATTTCATCTCATTTCTTAAATAAAGGGGGTGGGGTTGTTGAAGATACTTGCTTTAATTTAAGTCGAGAGTGGCGGTTCACGTTATACGCGTATGAATAAAAAATAAAAAAATTTAAAAATAGTTAATTGGGTTGTGCTCGACGATTGTCCTATTTTTATTTTTTGAATAAATTTCAAAGACCACTTTTAATATTTGTTTAAAATAGATAGTCATTCTTGCATTTTTAAAAAAACACATGCATATAATTGCCTACTTTTTTTTGTTGTCAAGCAATGAGGGGTGAAATCTTAAGAATTTTCGAGTGACTCGAGAGATCACCGAAGACTTGATTAGATATTTATGAGGATACCTAAGAAGGTCATCCACCAGTGCTTGTGAAGGAGAAGCTCGTGGCTTGATACGTGGCGTGGCGAAGCATGTGATACGGTGTGAGGAGACATGCAGACGGGTTGGTCGAAGGGAGTGCGGCGAACATGTGACAGTGTTTGGCAGGCGTGGGCATGTGGGGGGCGCACTGGGGGATGAAGCAAGCGTGCTTGGGGAGCATAGATGAGTCTTCCGTGCACCCGAGTCTCCGGATGGCTGGGTCTTCAAGGCCAAGGTCTATGAACGGGTTGTATCTGTGCGAGTCTTTGGGGCTCGAGTCTTCGAATGAATAGTGCACCAGTCATTGAATTGTTAGTGCGCGTGGCTAGGGGTTTTCTACTGGGTGGCTTCTGATGGGTCTTCGAGTCTTCCAATGAGTTAGCTTCTGATAGAGGTATTTTGAGCGTGCAAGGCTTCCTTGCGTTGCCAAAAAAGGCCACAACAAGGCTTGCCCACCCCTTTTATAGGGGTAGGGTTGTCTTGCTCACTACAAAAAAATCGACATTTAGCAGTTATTTTTTTTTTTTTGGCATTTAGTAATGGTTTTAACTATCGTAAAGAATTTTAGTGGGAGTTTTAAAAACCGTTGGTGAAACAGTCGTCGCGAAGCACTTAGTGATGATTTTTAGCAACTACTGGGGTAAAAATCACCGCAAATTACATTTTTTTTGGATGATTTGAGAACAGCAGCGAAATAACATATTTAGCGACAATTTTTAAAGCATTTAGCGACAGTTTCAAAATCATCATTGTTTCTCGATCGCACGCATGTGCATTTCTTTCGATCGCGAGCACACCTAGCCGTGAGACCATGCGCCCTTAGCCCCCAGCACACCACGTGGCAATAGCTGGAATTAAATTCCAACGCCTTCCCTTTCCTCGATTTCGAACCCAGACCTCTTATACGTGTGCGCGCACGAAGCATCCTTATTATATACCCACACATTAATTATATACTAATCTAACAACTATTTTTCAGAATTATATTTTATATTTTTTTAATATAAATTAAAAATAAATTAATTGAATTAAATTAAATAAATGAATTAATTAAAAAATAAAATAGAAGAGTTAACATATTTTAAAAATATTTTTATAAATTATTAAAATTATATATATATTTTTTAATTATTAAATTATTTTTTATATTTTGCAGCAATTTTTCAAAAATCATTGCAAAATCTAATTTTTAAATGAATTTAGTAACGATTTTTTGAAAATCACTGTAAAATTTAATTTTTTAATAAATTTGAAAATCGTCGCAAATGTTAATTTAATTTTATTTTTAAATTATTAAATTATTTTCAAAATTTTATGATAATTTCTTAAAAATTGTAGTAAAATATAATTTTTATTTTTAATTATAAAATTATTTTTAAAATTTTTTCATGATTTTTTAAGATAATCATAAAATATTAAAAAAATCATCACAAAAAATGTATTTTACCACAATTTGTAAATCACTGAAAAAAATATCTCAAAAAATTAATTTTTTTTATAGTGGCTGTGTGCCTCGCCTCTTTTTCTCTCTTCTTATATTTTTTCTTGCTTATTTTTTATTATTTATTATTTATGATTTGTAATGACCCAAATTTAATTAATTAATGTTGTGTCATGCCTTGTGGTTGAATTGGTTAACTTTAATGTGTAACATTATTTTTGGCGATTATTTCCTAAGTATTTGGGTGTAGCGTATGTGTATATATGTTGTTTTGGGATTTTATTAATTAATTTTAGGGTATAAGTTGGAGTATTTGAGTATTATAAAAGTTGTGTTTGAATTGGAATCTTGTATTCGGATGGGAAAGTGATCCATTCGGATAGTTGGTGTAGATTTGGAAGGTTATTCGGATGGACAGGGGTTATTCGGATGGTTTCTTTGAGTTATGTGAGTGATATCCGGATGGTTGGAGGCATATCTAGATGTCTCTTTGAGTTTTTGTGAGTAACATTCGGATATGGAATTGTAACATCCGGATATGAATTGTTGATATTTGGATATGAGTTTTTACATCCGAATGGCCATGTTTCAGTAATGTAATTTTCACTTTATAACTCGATTTTGACCTCGATTCATTCTGAATTTTATAAAACTCAAAACATAAAAGTTGTAGATCTTTCTTTTATCTTTCCAGATCATCTTGAATCACCTAAATCGGAGATCGGATAAGAAAGTTATGACCAAAATTAAAAATGGTGTCAAATCTGCCAGAATTTTGGTTTTTACCTCACATATCTGGATATCCTCCACTTCCAGCGAAATTCTAGAGCATTATCTCGATGAAATAGAGCTTAGGTGGTGGAGAATCATCTTTAAAAGTTGACGCATGTCCCACTCATGTCCTAACCGCTCTTATGATATAAATATAGCTAAGAAAGAGAGCCCATTATAGTTCGGCTAAAAGATAAAGGAAGAAGAAGAACAGTTTGTGGAAGAAGAAGAAGAAGAAGTGCTAAGGCAAGCTCCTTCCGTTCCTTATTCCTTCTTTAATTCCTTATTTGTTCTTGGTTGCTATTAAACTCTGAACCGAGAGTAATCTTTGCTATTTGGGGGTTATGGAAATAGCTAGCTATTCACAGATCTGTGAATTAGAGGTTCTGTGAGTTGGAAGCTTTATGAGGCTTGCTATTTGGGTTACTCTCGCAGTTGAGTCTCAGTTAGGAGTGTGAATTGAGTTGAGTTTCGGTTCGTGAGATGAGCATGGGGTGTTACTTTGTAAAGGGTTTTGGTGATTTTGAAACGTGCATGTGGGTTGTGGAAATTAAGTGACTGCCAACAGAATACTTGCATGTTTTTTAGTTAAAAAGGTGGAAATGATGGTAGAAAGAAGATAAGAAATTAAAGGAAAAATTAATCCATTTGGATATAACTATTTGTTGGGTAAGGACAAATTCGTGTGTGGGATGGCTGGAAGTTAGAGCCAGTAGGATGCTAAGGAAGGGAGAAATAACTTAGAAAATCATTTGTTATATATAAATCTAATGATGGCAGCAGAAATTGAGGGTTCGCTCTTGATTTTATTATAGATAAAAGAAGTTTGTTCACTTCCCATTTCTTTGAGGAATGAAACTAGGGATAATTCCATTGAGACCTAGTGTTGTGCCAAAAGCTAATGAATGAATTACGTGGAATGTAGGCGTTAGATTGCATTCAAATAATTAATTTAATAACGCTACATTCCCCTGTCCCAACCAGTTAAACTCATACTACACGACCAAGTGCTAAACGTTCACTCAAGTCGGCTTTATGCATTTTGTGTGGTTCATTTATACTTGAGTGCTTGTTACATGATCGTGTTATATTTATCTGTAGTTGGTAGACACGAGCATTTGCATTTGGCATGTATTTTACTAGCTGAGCGAGGTTTGACGGGATGCTTGGCTTATGGGGGCTTTGTATCTTGTCTGGTCCACTACGCCACCCCTTATTTGTTACATTTGCATAGTCTTGGTACCAGTTCTTGAGATACAGCTGTACGGTGTCGGGTTTCCCGAATCGAGTTATTCAGAGATGCTTTGGCGTGCCCAGATTTTATTTTGGTTGCTTATGCAAGCCAGAGGGTGTGGTCGCTCCCACCCAGGCGAGCTTCGGCTCTCAGTACAGGTACAGTCTGCCTTCAGGTCAGTAGCAGGTTTGTGATAAGGACTTGGGTGCCAATGCATTCTTTATTTGGCCCCAAGATCCCATATATGTGCATTGTTACTTATGCAGTTTGTACCTGCGACAGTTTATGAGATTACATGACATGCTATACATGAGTTTTGATTTGTTATGCATTTGAGATGTAGGGTTACTCTTAGCACCTACTCTATCCATCATTCCTTTCTTTATGAGCTTGCCGAGTCATTTGGACTAACCTTGTTTTCTCTTCATTCCAAGTAAAGACAAGGATCCAGTTGTGGGCGAGTCTAGTGGATCCCGACTTTTAGGTTAGACGGTGTACAGGGCCATGCAGACCTAGCAGATGTCAGCCTGGGATTTTTTTTTTTGTTCATTTTATCGCTTCTGGATTGTATTTTTCTTCGGTCTATTTGGGTCTGTATGAATTGTGTTTATTTTGTGGCCAGTGTGTCAGTGTTGTATGTTATGCATGCCTAGGCTATATAAGCCTAGAGATCAGTTGTTGTATAGCAGATTGAGATTTTGATATACATGCCGTGATAGCAAGTTTCTTTTCTTAGTTTTCTCTTGATATTTATCAATGGCATGCATGACAGGTCCTATCTGATCAGGTTGCCTCTATTATAGTAAGGCACCTGGTTCTTTGGGGACCTGGGTGGGGGCTTTACATGATTATAATTATTAATTTTGAATTTTTCTTTGGCTATGGAAAGAGCTGCACGACGAACACTTGTTTCGTCACAGGCACGCTTCTCAAAGATCTTTCCAACAACTTGTTCGGGAGGAACTATGCTGGGACTAGGCTACAACAGTTCTAGATTTGTACACTAATTGTGGCTAAGTGTTTTCCCCAAATATGAACTAGTTATCTGTCCTTTCCCTTTCTGAATGTCTAGCGTTGCTTGATTCATATCTATACACGTACCCGTTTAATTCAATAAAATATTTAATTATTTTTTATCTTTATTTTTATTCAATAACATATATTTATTAAATAATCAAACCCTTTAAATTTATATGAAAATAGTATCTTCCATGTTCACAATATTTTCTTTGAGTATAAAATTTAATAAAACAATTTGAGGGTGTAATTATAGTATCATGGCCGTAGGCCTAACTGCCCTTTTTATATATGCAATTATGCTAAGTCTATATTCTATCACAGTATTAGGATAAAATAAAGTAAAACAAAATATATTTATTATAATATAGTGGGGTACCTGTACTATTATGGGGAGGACCGACCCTCGACATAGACTGTTTAGGCAGTCGCTTAAGGTACTTCATCCAACTACTTTTATAATTTTAGGAAGATTTATAAATTAATATTTAAATTATTTAATAATTATTATAATTTAAATTATTTTATCAATTATCATAATCTTAAATTATTTTATTTTTATCAATCAAATAATTATTAATATTATTTTTATAAATTATTTTATTTTTTATTTAATAACAAAATATTTAAACAAAGAAAAAACTAAAAATAATGGTGGAGATGTCCCCTCTTTTATTTTTACCAAATCTCCAAATCTCTAAAGTCCAAAGTTCAAACCCCCATTGAATTATCTCCCTATCATATACTTCCTTCTTCGTCGTCTCTAACCAGCCGATTATCTCTACTCGTCGTTAGCAGAAGACCACTATTCTATTTAGGTATGCACTGCTCTCAAATTTATTATTCGACTCTAAAAATTTTGTTTAAATTTTCTTTCTTCTAGTTCTAAATTTTACAGTTAAAAAAGAGACATCAAAAATTATTTTTAATGAGAAAACAAATATATACTAAGTTCTCAAAAATTTTGATAGTGGTGGGTCTGAAGTTGTTTTGTAGGCGATGGGAAATTCTAGAAAGTGCTATTAATTTCTTATATTTTTCACGATTGTGTTATTCTGTTAATTTGTCTTACAGATTTCAATTCAATTATCAAATCTAACCAAATTCTATCGTTGCTCAATTATATTTGAATTTGATATTATATTGATTTAAGTATTTGAATTGATTTATTATGTCTATTAGAAAATATTTGTTGATTTTTTATCTAAAAATACCAGAAGAGTAAATTTAAAGTAAAATATTGTAAATTTTAAACTATTATTGTAGTAACTTTGAATGTTTTTATATAGTAAAAAATTTTTATTTATCTTCGTAGCATATGATTTTATTTTTAAATATAGAGAATTTTATATATGATTTCGCTTAGGGTGTCTAAAATCTCATGGCTAGGCTTGATTATGGGAGGTAGGTTACCCCTTTTTTCTTACCTTTAAATTTATATTATTTGTTGGAAATGAATTGTGAATCGTATTTATAAGAGCAAACTTGTCCCTTGGAGTTACGCTAGTGATCAATAGGGAACAGAGCCGGCCCTGGCCCAGGGCTACCAAGGCTCTAGCCCAGGGCCCATAATTGAGGGAATGCCAAATTTTTTTTAAGCTATGTATATATGTGTATAAAAAATTAAAAAAAAATTAATAAAAAAAACCTTGTTGTATTTTTATTTTGTAGATACATGTGATGATTGTTTTTACTTTGATTAATTATGGAGGATGAAAGTAGGGATGTCAACGATACGGATTGGTCCGGTTCTATAAGAATTCAGTAACCGAACCATTTTTAATGGTTCTAAAAAAATAAGAACCGTAACCGAACCATTACATATATAAAACCAAACCATGATCAATCCATCACACCGGATCGGTTTCAGTTCTATCCAATTAACATTTAGTTTCTAAACATTTTCGCAAAATATGAAATTACAAACAAATTTATTAATTAAAATAAACCCATAACTTTATTAATACTTCAAGTCTTGAAGTAAAAGTAGAACAAAATAATTCATAGACTATCTCATCAAATGAGATTACATCCATTTATTATAGTAATAGTGCATAAAAGTTTAAAAAAAACAGAGTTCATGAATCTTGCTAGTTTCCTAAAAAGTTATATTATTTATGTATATGTATATATATATACCAAAACATTATAATATATATAAGTATAATTTCAATTCCGATTCAGTTCGAACCATGATTTGAAAAAAATATCAGTAATCAAACCAAATATATCGGTTCTTAATTTTTTAGAACCAGAGCCTAATCATTGAACCATAAAACCAATCCAAAAGGCACGATTCGGTTCGATTTGGTCCCATTCACCTGTTTTCAAATATTTTTTGACACCCCTAAATGAAAGAAAGATTGATCAAATCAAGAAATGCTTACTGATAAGTGTCTTTTATACACTTATTTTGGTCTATAAACTTAGCATTTTTACATTCAATGAGCATGATTTCTACTTGATTTGGTTCTATATATGGCTATGTAGATGTGGAGCATGTGTTAAAGTGAACATGGAGCAAAAAGAGTGATTTTTGGTGCATGATGGGAATGAAATGAAGCTTGGAGGCATGGTCGGGTTTCGAATTAAAAAGAAGCAAAAGAGTATCGAGAATAAGAAGTTGAAGATGATAAAGTAAGAGGCCAAGGAAGAAGGCTAGCGGGCTTATAGCGGTATGCATACCGCTATAGCACCGCTATAAGAATTATTTTCTAGAGCTCACGGTCTTACAGCGGTATGCATACCGCTGTAAGACCACTTTAGGAATTATTTTCTGGAGCTCACGGGTCTGCAGCAACAAGCATACCGCGGTAGGACTGCGGTAGGGTTCAAAACTTCGAGACAAGGCCGTTTTAAGCCCGTTTTAATCCAAATAAAAGGAAAATAGACTCCTTCAAGGCGAAGGACTTTGATAACCTAAAGAGGGCTATATAAAGGCCTATTTTTGAGAGATTAAGGGAGCTTTGGGGGAGAAGAAAGGAAGACGGCAAGTCGAGGCAAAAAGAGGATTCTCTTGAAGATCTTCGGTTTTGGTTTTATTTTTCTGTTCTTTATTATTTGCAACATCATGAACTCCGTTTTTATTACTTTTTCTTTGGTTGAAACTATGTTAGGCTAAGTACTTTGTGGCTAGGGTGATTGATGAAACCTAGTTCAATGATGGTTTAATTGAAAGTATTCGGGTTTTATTTTATTCTTGTCTTTTGAGTTGATCGTTTATTATGCACTACTTCCGTTTTGATGCTTGGCCGCCATTAGAACGTGTTTGTGATTTATATTGCTTTCGAGAGATTCAATATAGATGAGCACTTGATAATAAATGACATAAGGTTCGATAATAGGTAGAGATACCGTTATGCCTTGTGAAATCGTATTTTGATGATCATTGTGGATAAATGCATGTTTGTATATTTGCAGATTAATTAGAGATAATTAATCTCATATGTGAGCATAGATTCGATTGACCATCGAGAGAGGCTTTTGATTAACTCAGGATCATTGATTTTCTTCTCAAAGCTAGAATTATGAAACCCGATCACTGAAAGATTAAACCATTTATAGAACTATGGTGGAATCATGAACCCTAGTGCATTAGATTTCTATATTTAAAATCCAAAGAGTTATTTTGTGTTTTCTTTTTGGTGAGTTAGTTTTAACTTATATAAAACTTTTATTGATTTTTCTTTTAATTGTGTGTGGCTTATTAAAGTTAATAGTAGTTAAAGTAGGGATTAAAAGCTAATCCTCGTGGGAACGATACTTGATTCATCATTATATTACTTGTTGCGATTCCGTTCACTTGCGGGAAAGAATAAGTCGAATAAGTTTTTGGCGCCGTTACCGGGGATTGGTTATTTTGATTACTACTTTAATTAAGATTAGCTTTAACACTTGTGTTGCTTTCCTTTTTCTTGACGCTGAATTATTTCAATTTTTGTTGTGTTAGGATTGAAATAGTGCATGCGATGTTCAGAACGTCTTGATCTTGTCGAGTTTGATCCAGAGATTGAACAAACCTTTCATCAAAGGCGTCGTGAACAAAGAGCAAAAAGGGAACAACAACAAGGCATTATGGCCGACAATGAAAATTATCTTGTTCAAGTGGAGCGTACTGTCGAGATCAATGAGAGAGATATCTTGATGGGGGATTTCATGATGCCTCCAGTCGTTGAGAACCGGTCGAGCATAGTTTATCCTTCATATGGGCACGATAACTTCCAGTTGAGACCGGATGTGATAAATTTGTTTTCCAACAACATTCCATTCTATGGGAGAAGTGATGAAAATCCACACTACCATCTCTCTCGTTTTCTGGAGTATTGTGGCAACTTTAAGTATCAAGGGATCAACGAAAAAGCAATGAGAATGCGACTTTTTCCTCATACTTTGAAAGACAAAGCTCGGGAGTGGTTGGATTCACTATCACCGGGTAGCATCACTACATGGGCTGATTTGGTTCACAAGTTCACACTTAAATATTTTCCACCAGCCAAGATCAGCAAATTAAAGCATGAAATTTCGACTTTCCAGCAAGCCGAAATTGAGAATTTTCATGAAGCATGGGAACGGTACAAAGAATTGCTAAGGAAGTGTCCGAATCATGGGTTTTCTTTACCAGCTCAAAATCACTATTTCTATGCCGGGTTAACTCCTTACAGCCGTTCGGCAGTTGATTCTACAACAGGTGGTTCTATTAGAAACAAATCGACTGGAGAGTTACATGATCTTTATGAAACAATGAGTGAGCAATTTGTAATGTGGCAGGATAGGAGTTCAAATAGGAGAACAGCTAGAGTACATGAAGTGGATATGAATACGTTAATGTTGGCCAAGATTGATGCTCTTTCAAAACAGATGGAAAACTTAAAATACTCTCCATCAGTTAATATGGTGCAAGGATCTCTTCCAGTTTGTGTAACTTGTGGGGCAAACCATCTGTCATCCGAATGCCCATTGACCGTTAGGGATCCTTCACTCACAGAGCAGGCTGCTTATGTGCAAAATTTCCCGCGTCAACAAAATTTCCAGCGTCCACAAAATAATCCATATTCTCCAATATACAATCCTGGCTGGAGAAACCATCCTAATTTTTCATATGGCAACAATCAGGGAATTCAAAACCCACCAAAGCAAGGAAGACCACATGAGGAAAAAGGAGGTTGGGAAGCAGCAATTTCAAAACTTCAAGAACGAAGTGAGCGAACCGATGCAGCCATAAAAAATATAGAGACTTAAATTGGGCAGTTAGCTAAAATCCTTACTGAGAGGCAACAAGGCACATGGCCAAGTAACACCAAAGTTAATCCTAAGGAGTAAGCGAATGCAATCACTACAAGGAGCAGGGTGCAATTGCCAGAGATTCATGTTAAAAGACCAAGCGTGGAAAAGAAAGCTGATGTTGAAAAGGAGACAACAACTGAGAATAAGGAGCCCAAAGATATAGCTGAACAAGAGGAAGTGATTATACCAACAGTCAAGCCTTATGTTCCACCTATTCCGTTTCCTCAAAGATTGCGCAAGCACAAGTTGGATAAGCAATTTGAGAAATTTTTGGAGGTATTCAAGAAGCTACATATCAATATACCATTTGCTGAAGCTTTGTCTCAAATGCCCAGCTATGCGAAATTTATGAAAGAGATTCTATCGAACAAAAGGAAGCTTGAGGAGCATGAAACTGTGATGTTAACAGAGGAATGTAGTGCCATTTTACAAAATAAATTGCCACTAAAGTTGAAAGACCCAGGGAGTTTCACCATCCCGTGCACCATTGGCAGCTTATATTTTGAACGGTCCTTATGTGATTTGGGTGCTAGCATTAATTTGATGCCATTCTCTATATTTCAAAAGCTTGGTTTAGGTGAAGCAAAACCTACAAGAGTGTCATTGGAGCTAGCGGATCGGTCCGTGAAACATCCACGTGGAATTGTTGAAGATATCTTAGTAAAAGAGGATAAGTTTAAATTTCCAGCGGATTTCATTATTTTGGATATGGCTGAAGATAGGGATATTCCCCTTATTTTGGGGTGGCCTTTTCTAGCTACTGGACGAGCTCTTATTGATGTGCAAAAAGGACAACTCATGTTAAGGCTGAATGATGAGCAAATCACTTTTAATGTGTTTGAAGCGCTAAAATTTCCTACTGCTTCAGATTCTTGTTTTCAGATTGATATTTTGGACAAAGAGATAGAAAATACATTCTTTTTGAATCAACCATCAGATCCTTGGGAAGCATGTGTGATGCATTCACAAGTTGAAGATACCGACTCAGCTATGATTGAAGAATGTGTCAAATATTTGCAAGGATCAGAACTTATTCAAAAGGGAAAGCATTACAAGGCATTGGGCACGGGACCTCCACGACCTTTACCTTCCATTCAACAAGCTCCGAAATTAGAGCTAAAGCAGCTGCCATCCCATCTTTGGTATGCCTATTTGGGTGAGTCCTCTACTCTTCCAGTTATCATTGCTAAGTCCATTAACCAAGAAGAAGAGGAAAAGTTATTCTGGGTGCTTCGAGAACATAAGTCAGCTCTTGGATGGACTATAGCTGATATAAAAGGTATTAGCCCATCTCTTTGCATGCACAAGATATTAATGGAAGACACGTACAAGCCGGTAGTGCAACATCAACGACGGCTAAATCCTCATCTGCAAGAAGTGGTTAGAGCTGAAGTACTGAAGTTACTAGATACTGGAATTATTTATTCTATCTAAGATAGTGCTTGGGTTAGTTCGGTTCAAGTGGTGCCTAAGAAAGGAGGTATCACAGTGGAAAAGAACGAAAATAATGAGTTCATTTCAGTTCGACCTATTACTGGATGACGGGTTTGCATCGACTATCGTAAGTTGAATGATGCAATGCGAAAAGATCATTTTCCTCTACCATTCATTGATCAAATGTTGGAGTGCTTAGCAGGTCATTCCCACTATTGTTTCCTTGATGGCTATTCGGGATACAATCAAATTCCAATAGCTCCAGAAGACCAAGAGAAGACAACGTTCACTTGTTCATATGGTACATTCGCCTACCGACGGATGCCGTTTGGTTTGTGCAATGCCCCTGCCACTTTTCAGCGTTGTATGATGTCAATCTTCTCTGATATGGTAGAAAGATTTATTGAGGTGTTCATGGATGATTTTTCGGTCTTTGGTTCTTTATATGACGAATGCTTAAAGAACTTGACACTTGTTTTGAAGCGCTGTGAAGAAACAAACTTGGTGCTCAATTGGGAGAAATGCCACTTCATAGTCCAAGAGGGAATTGTATTGGGACACCGAATTTCAGTTAGAGGTATTGAAGTTGACAAGGCAAAAATTCAAGTGATTGAGAAGCTTCCTCCGCCCACATCCGTCAAGGGTATCCGCAGTTTTTTGGGACATGCCGGTTTTTATAGAAGATTCATTAAGGATTTCTCCAAGATTACAAAGTCTTTATGCAACTTGTTGGAGAAGGACGTAAAATTTGAATTTTCTGAGGAGTGCCTAAAATCATTTACCACTCTAAAGGAAAAGTTAATTTTCGCACCTATTATTGTGGCACCGGATTGGAATATGCCGTTCGAATTAATGTGTGATGCTAGTGACTATGCAGTTGGGGCAATTTTGGGACAACGAAGGGACAAAGTCTTACATGTGATTTACTATGCTAGTCGGACTCTCAATGATGCCCAAATGAACTACGCCACAACAGAAAAAGAGCTCCTAGCAGTGGTCTTTGCTTTCGAAAAATTTTGATCATATCTCATTGGTTCAAAGGTGATTGTCTATACGGATCATGCTGCATTGAAATATTTATTTTCAAAAAAAGAGGCAAAACCAAGGCTAATTCGCTGGGTCCTACTTCTCCAAGAGTTTGATTTGGAAATTCGAGATAAGAGAGGATGTGAGAATGTGGTAGCTAACCACCTCTCAAGATTAGAGCAACAAAATCAATCCGAAACAGGGGATATTAATGAAAAATTTCTAAATGAGCAGCTTCTAAGAGTGGAACAAGCAAGCAGCGAAACAGAGGTACTATGGTATGCCAACTATGTCAATTGCCTTGCAAGTAACATCGTACCTCTTGATTATGATTACCATCAAAGGAAAAAATTCTTTTCGGAGCTAAAATTCTATTTTTGGGAGTCCCATCCTATATCAGAGAGGAGCAGATCAAGTAATCCGGAGGTGTGTTCCAAAAGATGAGATGGAAATGATCTTAGAGCAATGCCATGCATCCCCATATGGTGGACATTTCGGAGCAACAAAAACAGCAACTAAGGTACTCCAATCTGGGTTTTATTGGCCAACTCTATTCAAAGATGCTTATACCATGGTAAAAAAGTGTGATAAATGCCAAAGAATGGAGAACATCTCCAGGAAGCACGAGATGCCATTACATGGCATTCTTGAGGTTGAATTATTTGATGTTTGGGGCATTGACTTTATGGGGTCGTTTCCATCCTCGTTCTCCAATATATACATCCTAGTGGCAGTGGATTATGTCTCCAAGTGGGTCGAAGCAGTAGCACTACCCACTAATGATGGCCGAGCGGTGGTAAGTTTTCTAAAAACGAACATCTTCACTCGTTTTGGAACTCCTAGAGCCATTATCAGTGATGGAGGGAAGCATTTTTGTAACCGGCATTTTGAAGCTCTTTTGGCGAAGTACGGGGTAAGGCATAAAGTTGCTACACCATACCACCCCCAAACAAGTGGCCAAGTGGAAATCTCGAATCGAGAGATAAAGAAGATTCTTGAGCTTACAGTGAGTACTTCTCGAAAAGATTGGTCTAAGAAGTTGGACGATGCATTATGAGCATACAGAACAGCTTTCAAAACTCTGATTGGTATGTCCCTATATCGCCTTGTTTTTGGTAAAGCATGTCACTTACCTGTTGAGCTAGAGCACCGGGCGTATTGGGCAATGAAGAAGCTGAACTTTGATCTCAAGCAAGCTGGTGAGAAACGGTTGCTATAGCTAAATGAAATGGATGAGTTCCGGTTGGAAGCCTATGAGAATGCCAAGCTATATAAGGAGAAAACCAAGAAATGGTATGATCAGCATGTACACCGAAAACAGTTCCAGGTGGGGCAAAAAGTGTTGTTGTTCAACTCGCGTCTCAAGTTGTTTCCAGGCAAATTACGTTCGAGATGGTCAAGACCGTTCACCGTGGTCCAAGTATACCCATATGGTGCAGTTGAAGTGACACATAATACCAAGGGCACATTCAAAGTGAATGGGCAGAGACTCAAACCTTATCTTGGCGGTGATTTTTCAAAAGACAAAGTGTCCACTGTGTTGAGCAATCCGGAATGAGCAGCAACACGGTCAAGCTAATGACTCTAAACAAGCGCTTTTTGGGAGGCAACCCAATTTTCTATCCTTTCATTTCTTTTTATTTATTTATTTGTGTTAGTTCTTTTATTTTTTTTATTTTGCATGTGTTAGAGATTGCCTTGGTTAGGAAAATTCATTCTTTAGAGCCTCGACTATAATAATGAAAACAAAGAAAAAAATAAACAAAAACAAAATATATATATATATATTATAATAATAGTAAAAAAAAAATTAAAAAGTTTCTGGAGCTCGCGCCATAGCCGCGGCATGCATGCTGCGGCCGTGCTGCTGTGCGGGTCGGCCCATTAAGGCCGACCCCCCCTCATTTTTTCATTTCTTCCTTTGCTCTCACTCTCCTTTCTCTCCCTCCAGCACCCCTCCCCCCACCTTCGCCTCTTCTCCTAGCTTGCCCCCATCCCATTTGCCAAAGTTCTCCCTCAATAGCCTCCCCTCCACTCCCTCCGTCTTCATCATTTAAGGTATGTGAACTAATTTTTAATTTGTTTGCACGAATTGAATTTTTTTTGTGGCAATGGGTGGTGAGTTGCTTGTGAATGGGAGTAATGAAGTTGTGGTTGGTAATGTTGGGGTTGAATTGCTGCTTGTTTATATGCTTTTATTTGGAAAAATCTCATGTATCCTAAGCTCTATTTGCATTCTTCCTTTTCAGCATGCCCACCACGTGTTCGCTAAAATGCCCCAACTACACATCTCCACCCATTTGCACACACATTGCATTAGGAATTGAGAGAATGAAATGACTTAAGTTTGGGAGGGGGGTCTTATGGCATCTTTGGCTTCTCCAACACATTCAATTCTTATAACATAAATAAATAAAAAAAAATCAATACAAAAAAAAAAAAAAAACAAACAAGCCAAGAATTAATTGATTCTTTCTTCTACTCATTCTCATGTTTGATTTTGTGCTTTCAGGACCGAGCCCAAGCAAAGATGGCACCCAAAATCCGCTACACTCTAGCCGCAAATAAAGGTAAAGCCGTTGCAACCAGTTCCAACACTTCCAAGCGGCTGCGAGTTGATCCGCCAACCTATCCAATCTACCTCACTGCCAAAGCAGAAGAACGAGCTCGAGTGATAGAGTCATGGCCTCTCCACCGAGAGCGGGAAGTTGACTTGGCTAGCATTGAGGTTACTGGGGTTTCTGAGATTATTCATGCCAGGCAGTGGCTCAAATTTTGTGCAAAGCCTCCCAAGGTATATCCCTCCGTGGTTCGAGAATTTATCGCCAACTTCAACGACAACATCCTTGGAGGTGACGATGACGATGAGGAAGTTCATGCCTTCCATACCTATGTGCGCGGAGTATGGGTACCATTCAGTCCCGACATCATTCAAAACTTCTATCAAGTGCCATCAAGGGCAGATCTCGAGGACATAGAAGATTGGAATCAAGTGGCTCGCCTTTGCTTTAATGAAGACATCCCCCCGGTGTGGCCAAGCCATAATGTGGTGCTCCATAGTGAGCTTAACCTCAAGGTGAAGATGTTCCATTACATCTTATCTTCTAACATCGCTCCATCTTCACACATGACAGAGATCTACCCTCCACGGATGCAGCTTCTTTATGCCTTGACTACTGGATATGAAGTGAATTTTGGTGAGCGTATCTTCCAACAAATAGTCGCCCTCGCCTTGACCAAAGGTAATAAGAAAAGGATTTACTTCCCAGCTCTCATCTCAGCATTATGCAAGCAAGCCAAAGTCCCTACATCTGCATCTAAGCTTGACAAGACGAAGCCCGCACCGATCAATTTATACACTATTCGGCAGTCACATACTCAGATTGCCCAACACCAACATGCAGCTCGCATGAGAGACACAGCAGCAGAGGCCGAGGAGGAAGATGAAGCCGATTAGTACATGGAACCTGAAGCACCACCACCACCAGCCGTGAGACCACCACCCCGACGCCGACCTAGAGGGGTCAACTTTGGCCCCACATTGGAGGCAATGCAAGCACAAATCCAAGAAAATCGAGCGGAACAAGATCGACAATTTCACATGCTGCAAGCAAGCTTGGATGTTCTCAGAGCCGACCTTCATGCCCAGCTCGAGGAGATGAGATCCATGTTTGCCCAACTACTCCGATCACAGCCGCCACCACCTCCCGAAGACCATTGATTCACTTCGGCCATCCATGCACCGACTTTTCTGCCCAGGTACCTTCCTTCCTTTTTAATGCCTTTCGAGCCATCGGGACAATGGCTCATTGTAAGTTTGGGGGGAGGGTTTTGATGATCTAATCTTGCATTATATGTTAATCTACTTGGTCGTCTATTTAAAAAAAAAAATTTGTTTTTTTGTTGGGTAGTCATGCCATCAATGATGAATCTTATTTGGTACCATTTTGATGAAGCAAGTAAAGATAGTGATACTACTCATTTTGGTTTTGTGATTCACTATTCATGTTAGACGATTATTTGAGCACAAGTGTCAGGAGGTTAAATGCATAGGTTTCCATATAGACTTTCGCCCTTAAACCCACTTTGTGAGCAATTCAATCAAAAAAAAAAAAATTATGAAAAGAAAAGTTTGGGGAAGATTGAGCCATGATGGTAAATGTTGAGGAATGTGTCGACTCCGTGCATGTTAAAATTTGTGTGGAATGTGTTAGACATACTAAGGGAAGCTAGACAATGACCATAGGCTAGTGATCTAATCCCTATCACTATGTCGTGCACCAAATTAAATTTGAGCCTGCATATATCTTATACCTTTCTTCGTAGCCTGAATGACTTGAGTGATTATGCCCGTGGGGGTATCTAAAAACCTGGTGCCCCGTGGTCATCTGGCTTGGGAGTCATCGGCTGAAAGCTCGTTACAAGGGTCATTCAGAAAGCTTAATGGAGTAAAGGCTTGCACATAAGATATTAAAAAAAAAAAATCTCAATAATGGTGCCGATGTTTGTAAACTCTTGGGGATTGAGAACACTGGTGGGTTTGACTGTCTAGTGGATGTTAGCATGTCAAAACATTCAAAATAAAGGAGAGTCTTCACAAACCGAGATAACATCGTTTTTGGCTAAGTCTAACCAAACTTGAACAAGAAAGAAAAGAGTGATTGAGAGCACCTAGGGATTAAATGAAAAGACCAAGTTTGGGGGTGGAGTGAATATCACGAGTGGAAAAGTGTACAAGACCATCGAAGGGTCGGGATACCAACAACCTTATGCATGATATTGTACCTGACAGGATTCGCACACACACACGTCAAAACATGGAATAGGTTCAAAACATTTGTGTAGCATTACTAGAAAACTCTGTGAGAATCATGAATAATACCAAAATCTGAGGCTAACTGGAAGGCTATCCAACTTGTAAGTGATTTTAAAATATTAACTATTTTCTACTTGAGGGGTGATATATTTGAGTCAATAATTTTGCTCAGGACGATCAAGAATCTAAGTTTGGGGGTATTTGATAAGTGTCTTTTATACACTTATTTTGGTCTATAAACTTAGCATTTTTACATTCAATGAGCATGATTTCTACTTGATTTGGTTCTATATATGGCTATGTAGATGTGGAGCATGTGTTAAAGTGAACATGGAGCAAAAAAAGTGATTTTTGGTGCATGATGGGAGTGAAATGAAGCTTGGAGGCATGGTTGGGTTTCGAATTAAAAAGAAGCAAAAGCGTATCGAGAATAAGAAGTTGAAGATGATAAAGCAAGAGGCCAAGGAAGAAGGCTAGCGGGCTTATAGCGATATGCATACCGCTATAGCACCGCTATAAGAATTATTTTCTAGAGCTCGCGGTCTTACAGCGGTATGCATACCATTGTAGGACCGCTTTAGAAATTATTTTCTGGAGCTCACGGGTCTGCAGCAATAAGCATACCGAGGTAGGACTGCGGTAGGGTTCAAAGCTTCGAGACAAGGCCGTTTTAAGCCCGTTTTAATCCAAATAAAAGGGAAATAGACTCCTTCAAGGCGAAGGACTTTGATAACCTAAAGAGGGCTATATAAAGGCCTATTTTTGGGAGATTAAGGGAGCTTTGGGGGAGAAGAAAGGAAGACGGCAAGTCGAGGCAAAAAGAGGATTCTCTTGAAGATCTTCGATTTTGGTTTTATTTTTCTATTCTTTATTATTTGCAACATCATGAACTCCGTTTTTATTACTTTTTCTTTGGTTGAAACTATATTAGGCTAAGTACTTTGTGGCTAGGGTGATTGATGAAACCTAGTTCAATGATGGTGTAATTGAAAGTATTCGGATTTTATTTTATTCTTGTCTTTTGAGTTGATCGTTTATTATGCACTACTTCTGTTTTGATGCTTGACCGCCATTAGAATGTGTTTGTGATTTATATTGCTTTCGAGAGATTCAATATAGATGAGCATTTGATAATAAATGACATAAGGTTCGATAATAGGTAGAGATACCGTTATGCCTTGTGAAATTGTATTTTGATGATCATTGTGGATAAATGCATGTTTGTATATTTGCAGATTAATTAGAGATAATTAATCTCATATGTGAGCATAGATTCGATTGACCATCGAGAGAGGCTTTTGATTAACTCAGGATCATTGATTTTCTTCTCAAAGCTAGAATTATGAAACCCGATCACTGAAAGATTAAACCATTTATAGAACTATGGTGGAATCATGAACCCTAGTGCATTAGATTTCTATATTTAAAACCCAAAGAGTTATTTTGTGTTTTCTTTTTGGTGAGTTAGTTTTAACTTATATAAAACTTTTATTGATTTTTCTTTTAATTGTGTGTGGCTTATTAAAGTTAATAGTAGTTGAAGTAGGGATTAAAAGCTAATCCTCGTGGGAACGATACTTGATTCATCATTATATTATTTGTTGCGATTCCGTTCACTTGCGGGAAAGAATAAGTCGAACACTTACGAAGATTCAGGAGGAAGCATGTAGACTCAAATATGTAGTTTTTATTTTTTAATGTAATGTTTACAATGCAAGGTACTCTTTTTTTTTTCGTTTGAGGTTTTATCCCATTGAGTTTTCTCCAAATAAGATTTTAATGAGGCCTCAAATTATTGTTCCTTCTCTTTTGTAAATTCTTATAATTTTAATAAAATTAATTAATTAATATTTTTTATTTTTTTATTTAATTTATATAAAGAGCCCACTTAAAAAAAATTGCCCTGGGCCTTAAAACACCTAGGATCGACTCTGATACGGAGTGATGGGTGATTTAACTTTTTAGATTTAAATTTACTCTCTATACATGAATTAGACTTATATTTACCTCTCTTATTAAAATTCGTGAAACCACGTGACCCCCACAAAAGCGAACGTTCCAAGCACAAATTGACATGTTTAAATTCCCATCCATACAAGCAAAGATAAGATGTTCCTCAATTCTCTTCGACCCCAAACAACTCAAAACCCACTTTCTGTTTCTCCGTAGTATACATATACACGTAGCTTCTGACAACTCTACACTTTGTGCAGCTGCTGAATGTACCTGCACGTGTAAGTTATCCTCCAGAATGACGAGGCCAGTTTCCAGATGGGCGTGGCTGTGGTACTTCTTGTCGTTGCTGTTGTTGGCCGCGGCAGACCCACAGATCAACCTCCTGCAGAGGGGTTGCAGCCCGTACGTCGCTTCCAACCTTCCGAACTTCTTCGCCAACCTTAACACCACTTTCTCGGCGCTGAGGCGGCAGCTGGTGACCGAGAACAAGCGGTTCGCGACGGCGGAGTCACGAACATCGGGCCCCGTCTACGCCATGGTTCAGTGCAGGGGCTATCTCTCCTCAGGTGACTGCACCACCTGCTACGACGCCGCCGTGTCTCAAATCCGCAACTGCTCCGGCGCCAACGGTGCTCGCGTGGTCAACGACGGCTGCTTCCTTAGGTTTGTTTTATCATTAAAAGACTAGCATTAATTACCAATCATTTTACAAATTTCTTCATGAAAATTCAGTCATTTTTAATTTCCACACTCTGATCACAAGGCTACAAAATTGGAATTAACTGACCAGGTTCGAATTAAGAATCAAGAGCAAGCAAATAATATTTAACAAGGTTTTCAACTAATAGTTGTGATAAGACTTAATTAAACTATTCTTTTGATAATCTTCATCATCGCCGTGGAGGCATGCACAGGCCGAAAGAATCAGCCCAAGTAATACTTTTGGGAGGATGAAGACAATTCAGCCTCTCTAAAAGCAGATTTAATTAAATGGATATATATATATACATATATATTTTGAAACCCAATGAAATTGTAGTCAATAATTGATCCTCTATACAAGAAGAATTGGAATCCAACCCAAAACCGTTAGATGTCCAAGTCCCTCTATAGCGATGGGGCGGCTCTGCGTTTTCTTGGCAACTTGCAGCAATAATGAATCCGCAGAATCTTCTGTAAAATCTCAAAGAATCCATATATTATATAAGGAAATCAAAATTAATTTAGATGATCAATAGTTGAAATAAGTTCCTTTTTTAATTTTTTTTCCTACATATTCTGTCTGTAGTGGGTTTTTTCTTCTTCATAAAATAATATAAAACAGTCGCATCATTTTAGGTGTGTCTCCATTCCACCCTTTGTATGAAGGTTAATATTGTCAACATAAAACCAATATAATTTTTTCCTCTACTCTCTTAATTCCGGGTAGAATAAAAAAAAAAAGTTTGGAATGAGAATAGAAGGATTTTTTTTTTTTTTAACAGAAGCTAGAAGGAAAGGATTTACTTTGTAATATTACTGTTCTTAATAGAATGATGCTTACATTTGTATTTAACTGTGTTTCTTAGAATGATACAGAATTTTCAAGACATAAATAGCTGGTTTTACGTTCCTAATTAAAATATATGTTGTAACAAATAATTTTGTTTGGTCTTCACAAAGGTATGAAAGCAACAGCTTCTATGACCAAACCACTCTCCTAGGCAATTTAGGAATCTGTAGCAACAAAACTGCATCTCAGCCAACAGCCTTTGAGGCAGCTGCAAAGGGGCTGCTGGCAGATCTTGAAGCTGCAACCCCAAGGATTAAGGGTTACTTTGCTGCGGCAAAGAGGGAAGTGGTGGCTAGCGGTGACGGGCCGGTTGTGTATGCGGTGGCGCAATGTGCGGAGACTGTGAGTGAGAGTGGCTGCCAAGCCTGCTTGAATGTGGCATATGACACCAACCTTCAGAATTGTCCTCCTGATACAGAGGGCAGGGCTGTTGATGTAGGCTGTTTTCTTAGATACTCTGACACTGCCTTCTTTGCTGATAACCAGACAACTGATATTAGTCCCTTTCTTGGAGGAGGTATGTATATGTATAATCCATCTATACACAAAATGAAAGGAAAGTTATATTCTTACAGATTTTTTGGACAAAAAATTTTGCAAAAATGATGTAGCAGTGCCGTTTTATGCTGTCACGGTGGATATATATTCTTTCATTTGAAAAAAAACTCTGATCTGATTGACATATTGTAACGCCCCGCTCCCACCTACGGGTGTTACTCACGAATAATCAACCTATTATTCACATGCTAGGGCAAAGACGAAGAGATGGCTACGTTTCCAAGAGAAACGACCTAGGTGGGAAACTAGACTTCGCCCTCTCTTCACTCCACTCAAGGTTTCGGGAAGATAACTAAACGACCTCGCGAAGAATAAATCTCAAACCTCGAGAAGTGCCACCTTCTCAAGCTCTTGATGAAGAGCTAATGATGACTTCCCAGGATCGAAAGAAATGAACTCACTCACTAAATTCATACAATTTATGGCATAAGCCTTAATTATAAGAAAATAATAATTTCTTTGCCCCAACCATTAACCCATTTATCTCACCTTTATTTCCTTTAGAAAATTATTGGGTTAACACTTCTTTGGAAAAACATTATAAAATTTCCTTATCAAATCTCCATTGCTTTTTCCCTTTAATTATTTCAAAATACCAAATTTTTCAAACACTTAGGAAATAAATTTTGAAATACAACATCAAGGCATTCTCATCCTTTTTCTAAAATTTAAGGAAAATACTCCATTATTTAATTCCCCAAAATATAGAAATTGATCTCACATTTGCCTCAAATTCATATTAATTTAATAATTAATTTAGAGGCTAAAATACTCCTTTATTTGTTTATTTAAAATACATTTATTTCATAATTAATCAAAATGTCAGAATTAATTAAATAAACAAAAAGTAAATTAAAATAAAAAAATATAGCATAGCAGCAAGGAGGGGGGGCAGCAGCACCAGCCGCGCCCCCAGCGCGCGGGCCGCGCGCGCGCTGGCAGCCTGGCCGCGCGGGCGGCCGCACCCAGGCCCGCCCTGCTACGCGCCTATGGCACCAACACACTGCCTCCTCTTTATTTTTATAAAAAAAAATATATATATATATATTTTTTTTAAATACCATATTTTCCAGAATACTTTTTCATACCAAGGAGCTTCCAAAACATTCAAGTTTACCCCCTTTTTACCCACATTTATCATACATTACATATTTAACAAAATAATACAACAAAAGACCACAAAACTACATAAACCACTACACATGCTTTCATCTTTGCTTCAATACCTTCAACCTTGCAAAACTCTTTTTCCCTTAGATGATTCTCCACCTACATAGAGGTCAAAGGACCTTATGAGCCAATGCTCAGTAAGGGTGCTATGCAAATGTAAATGTAGTATGAGAAACATAAACATGTAATGCAAATGCAATGCATATCAAGGGTATTTCTCCATGCCCTCATAACCACTTAGGTTAAGGCACCAACCAAACCCCTCACTCCCATCACAAGTCCTCCTTATGGCCATAGGTCCACTAGGGCACAAACATGCAAAGAATCATTACATGCAACTCATTCACACATGTACAAATGCAAGCAAAAGCCCCCCCACATGGGGCTATCCCTTGCCTTGTTTTCCTTGAAGCTTCACACTTCCACAATCCGAGACTCTCTTAGACTTTAATCACCCTAACAAAACAATAAAGAAGTTTTGTTTTTAACTCTTTTACGAAAGCATTCAACTATTTCAAGAGAGGGACTAGATTTACCTTTGCTAATCCTTATCTTCCTTTTCTTTGCCTTGGTTCCTTCTTGCTTCTACACTTCACATGTGGGGAAAAGCTTTGAACCAATTTTCTACTCCCTATTTATAGAACTTTCTTCTTAATCCATGCCCAAACTCAAGATTACATCATAGCCATAGATTTCTTCTTATTTCAAGAGACTAAATCTCCACCTTTAAACACTAGCACAATCCTTGTGCTTCTCCCAAATTTAATCCTAGCCATTGATCTTTGGAGAACACTTCTCTTGACTCAAAGAAAACACAAATCCAAGAGGCTTAATCTCCTTGAATCTCATCCCTTCGATTAATCCTAACTTTCCATAATTCTCCCATTTTCCAAATAATTAAATCATGACTAATTTCTAAGATTGACTAATTTCCTAATTTTGCATTTAATTTAAATCCACAACTTTTCAAGCATTTAATGGTGACTTAAATAATTTCTTTTTGATTTAAATTTAAAGGCTCTTGAAAGACATAATCAATTTACTTTAACATTTATTTAAATCTACCATTTTCCACCATTAATGCTTGACAAATTTTTTTTAATAAATATTTTCTTTTAATTCCCTCCATCATGGCTCTCATTAATTGTTTGAGAGACTAATTTATTTTCCTTTTGCATTTTTTTTAAATATCCCTCTTGATTCATAAGATCATGCCATGTGTCACCAAATTCTCTAAATCAAATAAATCTTAATTCCCAAATTTAATTTAAATCTCATTCCATAAGATTTTGCCAAGTGTCACAAATCTAACCATACTTGGCTTCTAATTAAATTTCCTAATTATCTACACACTTATTCAAGAATTAAATTCTCCCAAAAATTAATTCTCCAATATAAATAATTTCTCCAAAAATAATTTATCTTACTATGGGACGAAATTCCAAATTACCGTTTTGCCCCTCATAAGGCATCTTACACATTATGTGCCTTCTCATTAATTCAAGGGCAATTATAGAATTTTCCATATACTAATATTCTCTTAAGTGATATAATATATCATGACTCATCAAGGGTATTACACATATCAAGCTTCAATCCTACTATATAGGGTCAACTACATGAGTTTTGTGTTGTCGCCTCAATTATACTTTCAGAATGGGACTGGCATAAAATTTTAGTGTTATTTCTGCACACAAATTATTCCACAAAAACTTCATCCATCTACCCCTCATAAGTAAGATTCAGTAAATGATCCAACAGTGCCTCAAGACACAAGCTAAGTAGTTGAGCCATGATTAGTTGAGATTCGCACTAGTAGATCATGAGTTCGATTCCTTATCTTTGCAAAGTCTCTACCTGCTATTTATCTTCTTTGTCAAAATCGAAGACATGAGCAGTGGGGGACTGCGTAAGGGCGGTAATCCTAAGTGAATGATCAACAGTTACCAATTGTATGTATGAAAATGTGATGAAAACATGAATATATATGAAAGGAAATATTCATGGAATTATCTTGTGATTAACTATGTATAGGAGGTTCAAGCAACAAGAAAGCCATCATCGGAGGAGTGGCTGGAGCCGGAGGAGGCCTGCTTTTGTTACTACTTGCAGTTACTATATGGTATCGACAATCCAGAAAAACAAAGGCAGCTCCAAGAGGTGAAACAATTAATGATATCTATTTTTACTTCTTCCCATCCATCAAATTTTTGTTTATAATTTGTGATTGTACCTTGGAACCAGCTAATATAATAGGGGGAAGTGAGCTGCCAGGGCCAGTGGAATACAGTTACAAAGATCTGAAATCTGCAACTAGGAATTTTAGTGAAGAAAATAAACTAGGAAGAGGAGGCTTTGGTGATGTCTACAAGGTACTTAATTCCCTACATATTAGTTCACATATACAATGCCGTCTGCAATTAATTCTCAAATCTTAATTAATTGCAAGTTCTTCTAAGAGAGAAATATCAACCTGTCCTTATTAATAAGTCACTGAACAGGGAGTACTGAGAAATGGAAATGCAGTAGCAGTGAAGAAGTTAGTAATGAGCTCCGCAAGAACAAAGGCAGATTTTGAAAGTGAAGTGAGGCTCATTAGCAATGTTCATCACCGGAACCTCATCCGACTTGTCGGTTGCTGCAAGAAAGGGCCAGAACTCCTCCTTGTCTACGATTACATGGCGAATGGAAGCCTTGACGAGTTCTTATATGGTAATATTGTTTAAATATTGAATGTATTGCACCTGTCAGAAGGCGAGTGTATATTAGATTTCAACTTCATGCGAAAATGTTTGGCATTCCTAACAGGAGAAAAGCGCGGTGTCTTGACCTGGAAACAACGGTTTGGCATAATTTTTGGCACGGCCAGGGGCCTCGCCTATCTACACGAACAATACCATGTTTGTGTCATTCATCGGGACATAAAGTCGAGCAACATCCTATTGGATGATGACTTCCAGGCCAAAATTGCTGATTTCGGGTTGGCAAGGCTTCTACCCGAGGATCAAACTCATGTCAGCACAAGATTTGCCGGCACCTTGTAAGTTATAATGAACTTTATTCCGGCACAATTTATACTCTGTTCACCAATGTTAAATTACTTTTCACTTGTATGTGTTGGCCATATTTTCTATTTCTCAATTTTGTTTCAAGTTCGAAGCAATCTTGCAGATCAAAAGAAAAATGATGTGCATCTCTTACTTGGATTGGAATTAGAAATCTGTCAAAGGAAAAGAAATACTAGAGGATATTCTTTTCTTCTTTTTAATTTTTATAGAACTAGTCCTTTAATGGGTTTATAAGTGCTTCTCATTTGACAGGGGTTACACATCACCGGAATACGCCATCCACGGACAGTTATCTGAGAAGGTTGACACGTACAGCTTTGGTGTCGTCGTGCTGGAAATAGTGAGTGGAAGGAGGTGTACTGATGTACAGGAGGAGCCTCTCGCCGAGTATCTCCTTGAACAAGTAATTGCTTCATGAAGCCATAAACTCAGTAATTAATCTTTCATTCGAGTTCAACATTGTACACAAAAATTATTATAGAAGCTCATACAAAAAAGAAGAGATGTCATTAATGAGTTGGTAGCTGACTGTCTTATTTGTACATTTGAACCATGTATGTTTGAGAAGGCTTGGAAGCTGTACGACAGTGACATGCATTTGAAGCTGGTGGATAGTATCTTGGACCCAAATGAATACAGGGAAGAAGATATGAAGAAAGTGATAGAGATTGCTCTGATGTGCACTCAGTCGCCGGTTTCTTTGAGGCCAACAATGTCTGAAGTTGTGTTGCTTCTGAGCGAGCGATCAATGGAGTTCAGGCGGCCGACAAAACCTACCTTCGTCGATAACGAGAGGAGGATTCGGGGGGATGCATCTACTTCTACTGCTTCGTCCACATCCAATGCTACTGCCTCTTTTACAGAGTTCACTGGTCGCTAGCTAGCTAGCGTTGCTCTAGTTGATTTCTGGAACATTGTGAATACAGCTTTTTGATCGATCTTCAAAGCCATTTTAGCACCAAAACCTTGTGTTGGTGAACTCAGTATATATATCTGATTCTTGTAATAATGTTTGCAGGACCCTCAGTAACTGCAATGTGAATTTGTTTGAAAAATGAAGTTACTTTGCTAAAGTTGCTACCTCTCTGTTTTATTTCTCTCATTAATATGGAATAACATCAGCTTAAAGGGACATAAATTTCTGGGTTCATTTGGCCATGGTTTCATGTACTGCTTTCTTCTTCTTCAAGGACCCCTTATGGGTAGAGTTTAGTTTTATATAGAACTCTTATAATTTAAATTTAATATTAATTTGAGGCATGTTAAAATTGATGCCATCTAATTTAATAAACTTTATCGACAGCATTAAACATGAAACTATAACCGAATCGGTGTTTAAATAAAAATAAAGTGCATAGAACTTAAATACTAAATTTAAATAGAAACTCTATAAAATGACTAAATTCACATAAAATTTGGTAAAATTTACCCTACTTTTTTATTTCTCTATTACATGAATAGAAGGATACTAGTCTAGATTGATCTAACACATGCAGGCAGCAAAAACTTTCTTCCTCCTTTCATTTTCTTCCCGACATCAATGCGTATGATAGGAAAAAAAAAAAAATCTTCTTCTTTATAATCAATAATAACTCCTCTTCAATCCTTGAAAAATTTGGAACTTTTTTGTTTTCATTTTCTAGTTGTTCTTGTTTTTGGCCAAGTAAAAGTTAAATCAAAAGCAAAACATATTGCATGAAAGATGATTGGAAAACATGGAATGATGCTTCCTATCTTGATTTCACATAGAGAAAGATGTTACTTACTTTGGCTCCCCATATCCACCACTGCCATGGCTCCTTACACAGTATTTATGGCCATCCTCCCTATGCCATATTCATGGTTGTGGTGCTCCCTTCTCATTGCCAATTGAACTTCATTTCTCATAGCCATGATCGACTACAAACTTGTCATTTTCAGAAGCATCGCTTCACCTCCATCACCACTACCCCCACCAGGCTCTCAAATGTAATACCTGAGAATTTGCAAAGAGTTCAAGAGTATTTTATCTTTAGGTGAAAATAAAATTTTTAGAAGATTAGTAGGGCTATAATATAATTTTTGGTATAGTTGTGAGTGAACGAACTGACTGCAGGGAGTGCCCTGAATCCGAGATGTCTAATAAAAATGATATGATATTGATGAGTATCTCGAGGTATGATTTATGGAACTAAAAGAAATCAAATTAGAAACGAATTTCGGTACAACTAAAATATAGTTATGATTTAGGCTGAAAAACCAAATTGTTGTAGGAGACTTTCGGAAAGTCGACGAAACCCCAAGGAGATTCATATTTAGTATCTAGAACAACCCTTCAGTAGTTTTGGGGAGAAACAAAAGGGTTTACAGTTAAAACGTAGATTCGGGCCAAAGTGTATTAATGTTGCCTGAGGGAGGTCGAAATGACATTTTTTCATAATCTTCGAAGATGCAATGGAAAGTATAGAACTTGTGGATCGTAATAGCACTATTGGGAAGCTCAGGGGCTTCAAAGAAATGACCAAAATGCAAAATGAAAAGAGGTTGGGGTTAAAGTGCAATTTTGCAAAATTGCACAAAGGGAAATCTGCTATGGCCGACCAACCTTCCACAACCACCTCTCATCACCAAATTCGATGGCAAAAGACTTCAGGAAAGTGGCCAGGGATGTTCTTGGGTCAAGCATACGTCGACATTGGCTACAACGGTGACCAATTTTGCATGATTTTCGACCATTTCTTGGTCGAAATTTCGATGCACTAAATCCAAGTTTGGTGGTGTTTTTGAACTAATCTAGAGTAGGTAGAAACCTCAGGAAAGTTGGATTGACCAGCCATGAGCGTTGCAAGGGTCGGGGTTACCTATAAATAGAAGATTTGAGAGATGGTCGAAATATGTGAAAAATTAAACTCTTAGATCCCAAAGTTCGAATCAAAATTGAGAAAACGGATAAGGGAATTTTTTCCCCATGTATAGAGAATCATTTCTGAAAAATTTGAGCAATTTTCGTTGAGAGTTGAGGGAGAATCAAATATTCGTCGGAAAAACGAGCTTCACCGAAAAATGGGTTTGAGTAGTCAAAAAATAAATCTGATAGAGACGTTCGAACAGGAGGCAAAACAGAGCTAAAACGTATGAGATCGCCAAAAAATCAAAGCTATTTGGAAACTCGCCGAGGAAAAAGACTGGCGCATACAAAGCCAGCCCCTGCGAGTGGGGGCGCGTGGAGAATCAAAAGGGGGCACATGAGGGCGCGTACCTTGCTAAAAAAATTGGAAAAAATCCCAAAAAAATCAAGAAAAATAAAATAAGGGGGTTTGTGTTTAAAGTTTTAGTGTTTCCCTTTTGGGTTTCTCGATTTCCTCAAAGACCAGCCTCGTTATGCGAGCAAATGAAGTATCAGAGTAAGTTCTAGAATTCTCTTTTAAAGTTCTTAGAATATTATGAATTGTTGTGGAAAAAGATTTGATAAAATAGTTAAGGAAGCATTTATTTGGAATATTAGAAAGAAAAATAGAAGAAATCATGGAGAAATTATGAAAAATAAATATTTATGTTTCTTTGAAATAAATATGGTGTCTAGGGATCATTGTGGCTCGAGATTAAATGATCTCTAAGTTCAGCACAAAAATTGAGGTTGGGCACGCGAATCGAGACGGTGCACGTTTTTCGAGGTGTTCTAAATTTCATGCTAAAGGTGAGTGATTCTCCCAAAAGCTTGGATATGATATGAATGCTTATATTATACTCATGAAATTTTAGATCATTTTGTCATATTTGCTCATATACTATTGCATGAAAAGTCATAATTTTTATGTGGCACAATATTATTAGCATATTAATACTCGTGCATGGGATTGGGATATCTCTCCGATAGTGTAGTCGTAATTCCCCAAGGGCAATTGATGGAACAACGTTAGAATTATCCTGAAAGTAGGTCGTGATTCTGCCTAGGGTTCTGTGTCGGGCTGGTGGGACAGGGAAGTTACACTATGGCATATGTTGTTCATATATTTGCATCATGCATTCATGTATTTGCTTTTAAACCCTTACTAAAAGATTCATCTTCTAATTGAGTTATGCCCCTGGAACATTCAAACGTTCCAGATAGGACTTGCAGCTTAGGTAAGGAAGTGATTGAGAAATGACGACACATGGTGGCGTGTCTGATGGACTTGGCAAGATGATTCCAGTATTTTGCTTCTTCATGAGGATTCAGGATATGCTTTTAGTCATATTTAGAAGTTTATATTATATTGATGATTGTATCTAAGGTGCTTAGTTGTTATTTCGAGAAACGAGTCTCAATGTATTTAAGTATTTGATGATATGATGGTACAGATTCTTGTGTTATGATTAAAGCAAATTCGGTTATGTATTGTAACAGGTTTCGATTTTAGCTTCCGCATTATAATGATTACCTGTCTTAGTTTATCGATTCCTATTTTGGTATGCTGAGAAGGTAGAACGGGATAGTCGGGGAATGATTTCTATTGAGTTTATGTTGAAAAAAAAATGTACCCCAAAATTCCTAAGTTATTTGATGCTTGGAAAAAGTGGGGTCTTACATCAAACACCATCAACTCCTTTAAAATCGCCAAACCTTGCGACTCTCACAATTGTCTCGCCTCTTTTTCATAACCTTGTACCTTTCACACCATTACTTTTGTTAGCCTCTTACCACCAACCTTCATAGCCACAACTAGGGCCTAGTTGACATCACAACTATTGATTCTTGCAAATTGATTCCACTTTTGCCCCCTGCTTATCATTGTCTCAGGGTCTTATCGTCAATGTTGCATTTCCAAAACCAAATCCAACCCTTCATAGTTGCCTATTGGGGAGAAATAAACCTTTGTGAAAAACTATCACTCAAATCCCAAGAACATTTATGTCAAATCACCAAGAATAAATAAAACAATAGGTGGAAGTGTACTTGTATTCATTGTTGTGATTGATCAAAACAGGTTATGATCTTCCAATTGATATGTAGTTCCTGGGAGTTTTTCTCTATTGATGGGGATGTAGAAAGAAAGGAAAACTGACGTTCAATTAGGGACCATGACCTATTTTTTGTAACTAAATTATGCAGTTAACAACTTTCAATATTTCTAAATTAGCCTCTCATCAATTTTGTCAATTTAGAAATATAAATCATGTCTCTACACATTAATTCCATGACAACTTAATACCCAATAGTCTAGAAATTTAACTTTATAGATCACTTTTAATCTTCTAAACTTTAAGATAGCATTACACATTTAAAAAATACATTTGTGGCCCAACATGTTGAAACCTTTATTTTCAACAATCTCTTACTAGGCCACATTTGTAACCTTACAAATGTGCAAAACCTTATGAGCTCCAAACTTTTGTTATCACCATTAAGAGTATTTCCAAATAATTTCGTCCATTGATCATACTGATATATGATCAAAGCGATCGTCGTCACATTTAACGTGACTAAATCCATCAATAATCACGTATATCAATACAACCAAATGACATAGATCAATCATGGATGTGTAGCATGGAAATTACATGTGATGTGATCCAAACATGCATATTTCCAACTGGTCCTACCTTATTTTTTAGTAAGATCAATACTGAACATAAAATAACAAAGTGAAATAAAGCAAATACTTAATTTCTGTACAAAAAATATCCAAATACATGAATGTTTCTAAAAACAAACATAAAGTAATGAGAATACAAACTCCAACTAAAATATAACATCCTCACACAATACAACACCCTTATGAATAATGTGCTCATGAAAGACCTTGGGTGGTAATTGCTTAGTAAGTGGATTTGCAATCATAGAGTTTGTTTCAATGTGCTCTATGAAAATATGTCCATTTTACACTCTTTCTTTCACAAGTAGAAACTTTATCTCAATATGCTTAGACTTAGATGAGCTCCTATTGTTATTGGAATACAAAATTGCTAATTTATTGTCACAATATAACTTAAGCGGTCTTTCTATACCATCCAAAATGCACAGCCCAGTGACAAAATTTTACAACCATATTTCGTGGTTGGATGCCTCATGACATCCCACAAAATTTGTTACCACGGTAGAAGATGCTATGAACGTTTGCTTGGCACTCCTCCAAAAAATAACTCTTCTAGCTAGTAGATAAACGTAGTCTAAAGTTGATTTGTAATATCCCAAATTTTCTAAAGGGTTCAAGAGTAATTTTAACGTGGGTTATAGGTGAAATTATCAAAAGATTAAGGACTTAAGTATAAATTCTTACAGTTATAAGTACCGAATCGACTCCAAGAAATGTCCCAGAGTGTAATTGTCTAAGAAAACAGATATGGTCTCGATGAGCATCTCGAGATAGGATTTATGGTATTAAAAGAAATCGTAATTGAGACGATTTTTGGTACAACTAAAATACAACTATGATCTAGGCTGAAAAACTGAATTTTCGTAGAGGACTCCCGAGAAGTCAATGGAACCTTAGGAGGGCTCCAGTTTTTTGTAACAATCAACCCTGAAGTGATTTTGGGATAAAACAAGAGTCCTGTGAAGGTGTAGGGACGAAATCGATCTTTATCAAGTAAATACCGATTATTAATTTTGATAAAAAGAGATATTGTGTGGCTTGAGGGTACTTATTTTAAGGTCTTGGGGGGTGCAAGGGTTAATATCAAAATCCCTAAGTGAAATTAAGGAATTTTGTGACGATAATTAATGAGAGTTGGTGGTTAAAATGTGTAATATGTATATATGTATGTATGCATGCGCATAGGCGTGGGGAACAACATGATGGAATTGGCTCTACCTTTAAAGCAATTGGGGCCAAAAGATTTCACAGAGATAAAGAGATTGGTGAGGGGTGGTTAACCAAGGCAGGTGAGGGATGGAATCAGCTATAAATAGAATGCAAAATGAAGAAGAAATGGAAACAAAGGGAGGAGAGAAAGAACTGGCCAAACTCGGCCATGGTATAACAACTTTAAGTTGCTGTTGCAGTAGCCAAGCATGGCAGAGATAAGAGAGAGAAGTTGAGAAAGAGAAAGTGGGTCGATCGTGGTGGCTGGTTGCAACCTCAAACAGCCTAGCCGCAAGCTCCAAGCGGCCATGGCTGCAAGCTCTAGTAGGGTGGTCGGGTAGGAATCAGAGGTCAGTTGGTGGCCAGGTCGGCGAGCTCAGTGAAGGCTAGTGCGGTGGCCAGCGAGGTAAAAAGCGATTAGAGTTGGCCGCGAGCTCGCAGCGGCTGGACGTGAGCAGGGGAAGGGTCGCGGTGGCGGCTAGCAGTAGGAGTAGTAGCTCGGTGGCGACCGGTGAGGCCGCGGTGGCCGGTGATGGCGACAGGAACCGGCGGATGAGCCATAAGAGGTGGCCAGTGGCTGTTTGCATGCGCAGGTCGGGTGGAGGAAGAAACAGAGAGGAAGGAAGAAGAAGAAAAGAAAAAAGGAGAAGAAGAAAAGAAGAAAAAGAAAAGAAAATGGAAAAAATATGGAAAAAAAAATTCTAGAAAAATAGGAAGTTATGTTTCGGTAATATTCCGGAGATTTTGAGAGGAAAATTAGTCAGGCAAAAGTATTGAGGTTAGCCACAAGAATCGAGGCAATGCACACGTTTCGAGGTTAGACACAAAAATCATGGTGGTGCCCAAGAATCGATGCTAGGCATGAGAATAGAGGCCGAGCATGAGAATCAAGGTGGTGTGCGAGAATCTAGGTCGGGTTCGAGAATCAAGATTGTGCACGAAAATCGAGACATGTCACGCATACTAGGGCAGCTTGAGAGACTAAGTCAAGGTAAGAAAAGTTTCCAAAAAAATTCCAGAAATTCATGAATGTTATTTTATGAATTTTTATAGTGAAATATTTGAGAAAATAATTGAGAAATATTTAGTTTGGATTTATTGAGAAAAAATAGAAAGAAATAAATAGAAAAATAAAGAAAATACAAGAAATTATGAAAAAATAGGTTTTAATGCTTAAATATGATGATTAGGGTACTTTGAGACTTAAGTTGAAGCGACTTGTGTGAATTTTGATGTTGGCACACAAATCGAGACAATGCACGTATTTTGAGGCAATGCGCTAATGTTGAGGTAACCCGATAAGCTTGAGAAGGTAAGTGGTTCGACCCTAAAACTCAATTTTACGTAAATGATTTTATCATGTTGTCATGCCTTGATGTGAATAAGTCATGTAGATTGCATTTACATGTATTGATGATAAAATATGCATATGTACATGATAATATCATTGATCATGCATTCGCATAAGGGTTTGAGAGTATTGGCTGGGACCACTGCTTTTCCAAGAGTGCACCTATACACCTCGGCCTGGAAAGAAGGTTATAAAAATGGGAAGTAGCAATAAGGTATAATCGGCTCAAACCGAAATGAAATGGAAAAGGACATTTTGCATCCATGCACAAAATATGTTTTTGTTCCCTTACTTAGATGATTCATCATCTAATTTGGGTTTTGTCCCTGGAATATTCAAACATTCTAGATGGAGATTTTAGCAGAACGAGAATGAATGAGACATGAAATAACACTTAGTAAAGTGCATGATGAATTGAATGTATGTTATGTAGTCCATGTATTTAAGTTTTGCTACTTCGAATTCTAAATGTTTTGAGGAATGATGATGTATAACCTTATTTATGGTTAATGAGAATGTAAGAATTGATTTATGATTAATGTTAAGATGTTAGGTTCGATTCTAGGTTCCGCATTTGATGTTTATGATGATTCTCTTTCAAGATAAACATATGGAAATTTTGGGATAGATATGAGGAATGATATAGTTTAGTTTTAAATAGAAAAAAAAAATTATCCCATAATTGTCCTAAGATATTACACGCCCGAGAAAATGGGGTGTTATAGATCTCCTACTGTCTTGGCATCCTATATAATCGGAGTCGGAATACCCTATGATTTCCAACTTATCTGATCTCCTATATGTGAGCATATAATCTTTTGTTCTCTATAAGTACCTCATAACCCATTTAGTTGCTCTCCAATGATTGTTGTTGTTAAAATCGCAAGTCGGCTCGCATGATTTTACTAGTTCACGAGTTTGGAAGCATAAAATGAGTCAACTCGCAAGTAGGATCAAATTTTGATAAAATCGCACTAGGATCGCTAGTCGACTTGATGAACTCGATAAAATCAGATCAATTTTATTGAGTTTAACTCGGCTTTGGTTTCCAGGTTAGAGACGAAAACCAAAGTCGTCTCTAACTAGAGTATATATACTTTATGCTACCCGTTTTCTTCTTTCAATCATTCTGTGCAAACCTTAATCCCACTTTGCTCGCCGATCAAGTCCCCCCTTGCTGTGTGTGATGTGCTCAATCGATCCCACCATGTCGGTGCTTGCTGCGACAACTCCGACAAGGTTTGATTGCTGGTGTAGCGGTGCTCAATCCGTCAATCACATTCATCGATCTCCCTTGCTCTGTGTTTGATTGCTGGTGCTGGCTGCTCTGTGTTTGCTCTTTCAAGTTTCACCACTTCACCTTCAAACCTCCAAGTTCAAAGCCTCAAAGCGGCCAAAGGTATATTGAGTATTCTATACTATATGTAATATGTTTGCTAACTGATTGTTATTGTGTGGCTTGTGCCTATGTAAGTGTAATTGTAGTTACTAGTTAGTGACTTAGTGTGATAGTGCTTGGCTGTTTGCTAAGTCTGATTTTTTTTTGTTTGAATTTGCATGATTGTATCCAAGTGTTTGTATGTTGGACTCTATTGTCATTATTGGTATGAGCTTGATTGGGTTTCCGATTTTAATATGCAGTTTTTAGTTAGAAATGTTATTGGGCAAGGAAATTATATTTATGGCTATGGCTTGTTGTGGGCTTGAACTTGATGAATGATGATGGTGAAGTTCTGGGAACAATTCAATGTTTGGATTCTTTGGAATGGTGCAATATATAGTATGATTGTAAGTGTAAGAACTACTCACTACAAAAAATCAGTGTTTTAGTGACGGAAACATCAAAATCCGTCGCTAAATTTTTTAACAACGGATTTAGTGATAGGTACCTTTCCGTCGCCAAAACTGGCGTTGCTGAAATTTATCGACGGACATTTTTTAGTGACGGAATCAACGACAAGGGTTGTACCCGTCGCTGATTAGCAACAGGGTTGACCCATCGCTAAATTTAAATTATTTATTTAATTTTTTTTTTATTTTTTAGCGATAGGGTTGAGCCCGTCGCTAAATTTTAATTTTTATTCAACCCCAAAATTCAAAATTCAATGCGCGCCAGACCCAGACCACCCATGTACGCCACGTGGCTGGGCCTCTACTCGCCACGTGGCAACGCTAGATTTTACTCCGCCAGCTATTATTCTCAAGCTTTCTACCTGATTCGAACCTCCAACCTCTTATGACTAAGTTTAACAAGCGAGCCAACCGATTTGTTATACATAAAATATATTTATAATATTCTCTTCTAAATATTTTAAAATTATATTTATACACCAAAATTTCTTAAACTTATTTAATAATATTAATTTTAATATTTAATGTTTGTAAAGGAAAATGAATATTAATTTTAATTTTATTTCATTATTAATTAAAATAAAACTTTATTAATTATTATATTAGCAGTAAAAAATTATGTTTTTATTTTAATTTTAATTTGTAATATATTTAAAAATTATTAATTTAATTTTTACTAATATTAATGTTAGTAAAAATTATTTTGATATGTTTAAATGTAAAATTTTTAATTTTTACTTATTTTTTTATTTTTTAGCGACGGGTCGGATTGGCCCGTCGCTCAATTTTAATTAATTTATTTAATTTTTTTATATTTTTTAGTGACGGGGTTGAGCCCGTCGCTAAATTTAAATTATTTTTCTTAATTTTTTTTTAATTTTTTAGTGACAGGGTTGCGCCTGTCGTTAAATTTTAATTTATTTATTTATTTATTTTTTATTTTTTAGCGATGGGTCTGACCCCGTCGCTAAATTTTAATTTTTTTATTTAATGTTTTTATATTTTAGCTAATTTGAATTTTTTATTTAATTTTTTTTACTTTTTAGTGACGGGAGTTTCTCGTGGCTAAATTTTAATTTTTTTATTTAATTTATTTTTATTTTTTAGGGACGAAGTCAACTTGTCACTAAAAGATAAAAAAAAATAAACAAAAAATTAAAATTTAGCGACATGGTCAACCCCGTCACTAAAAAATAAAATAAATAAATAAATAAAATAAAATTTAGCGACAGATCAACCTCATCGCTAAAAAATATAAAAAAAATTAAATAAAAAATTAAAATTCAGCGACGGGTTACTCTGTCACTAAAAAATAAAAAAATCCAAATTCGTTAAAAAATAATAAAGAAATTAAATAAAAAAATTAAAATTTAACGACATGGTCAACCCCGTCGCTAAAAAATAAAAAATAAAAAAATTAAAAAATTAAAATTTAGCGACGGGTCAACCCCGTCGCTAAAAACTAAAAAAAATTAAATAAAAAAATTAAAATTGACTGACGTGTTCAACCTCGTCGCTAAAAAATAAAAAAATTAAAATTTAGCAACGGGTCAACCCTGTTGCTAAAAAATAAAAAATAAATAAATTAAAATTCTCTAAAAAATTAAAAAAACTAAATAAAAAAGTTCAAATTCACTAAAAAATAATAAAGAAATTAAATAAAAAAAATAAAATTTAGCGACGGGGTTTACCCTGTTGCTAAAAAATAAAAAAATTAAAATTTAGTGACGGGAATTTCATCACTAAATTTAGTTACGGGTATTCCGTCGCTAATTCCATCGATGAATTAAAAAAAATTTAAAAAAATTAGCGTCGAAAATTCCGTCGCTATTCGTCACAAATTAGCAACGGAATAATTCCGTCTCTAAATTCTGTCAGTAAATATGATTTTTCTTGTAGTGACTCTTATTTTATTTTTATTAGATTTTTTAGTGAACTTGGTATTTATAGGGCACAAAATAAAAGTTAAGTTCCCCTAAGTTGAATGAAAACTATGGTTGCAGCTTGCTCTAATTGGCATTGTGATGGTTGTGGGTTTTCCTTTATTGGAAGCTAATTAATTAATTACTATGTGAATGGGTATTAATTACTAATTTACTATGTCTATGTGTTTATGTTTTAGCTAAAAAGACAATTATTACAATTTGCAAAATCACTTTGAATTACTATGTGGATTGGGTTTGAATTTTCATTATTGTTTTAGCTAAAAGGAAATTAATTACTATGTGTTTGAATTTTAATTTTTGTTGCCTCGGGAACAACCATAGGCCATTACATGCTGCAAAGTTGAATTCTAATCTACAAATTATTTTTATCTTGACCTTATTTCTAGTTTGAATTTATTTTGGATCACATTTCACAATATTACTATTTACTAATAGTCGATAAAGAATGTCAACATCTAGGTCTTCAAAATCTAAAGTTATGAAAAACAAAATGCAACAAGAAATAGGTCTGATGTGGGATGGCAGTATGCCATTGATGTGGATAAGAACTCAAGAAAAGTGCAGTGTAAATTTTGTGATAAAATCTTTTCTGGAGGCATTTTTTGCCTTAAACATCACTTAGCTTGTACTCGTAAAGATGTGGAGGCGTGCGTAAGTGTTCCAAATGATGTTAAAAAGGAAATGTTGACAATTTTGGTGAAGAATGTTAAAGCTATTGAAAGAAAAAGAAAGATAATTTATGGTATTAATGATTCTGATAATGAGGGTGATCATGTGCAACACATTACATCAAAAGAAAAGGGTAAAAGTACTGGTTTGGATGCTTTTTTGAAAAAAGGGAAATGTGCAAGTGCAACTAGAAATACTCAAATAACAATTAATTATATGTTAAAAAAATAATTAAGAAAAGAAAGTTGCCAACAAATTGCTAGATTTTTTTATGCACGTTCCATTCATTTTAATTGTGTAAAGCATCCTGAGTTTGCAAAGATGTTTGAATTAGTAGGCAAATATGGATATGGACTTCAACCTCTTTCTTATCATGAGATTAGAGTGAAATATTTGAGAAAATAAGTAACTCGCACCATGGAATGGCTTGAGGAGTACAGAGCTGAATGGAAAAAAATAGGTTGTTCAATTATGTCAGATGGGTGGACTAATAAAAAGAGGCATTTAATTTGTAATTTCTTAGTTAATAGCCCAAAGGGGACAGTTTTTTTTTACCTCGATTGATACATCTGATGTTTCTAAAACTAATAGTGGAGAAAGTGAGAGAGGAGAATGTGGTGCAAGTTGTAACTGATAATGCTACAAATTATAAAACTACAAGTGAGATGTAATGGAGAAAAAAAAAAGGGTTGTATTGGACTCCATGTGCTGCCCATTGTATTGACTTGATGCTGGAGGATTTTGAAAAGAAATTCAAAGTTCATTCTACTACTATTACAAAGGCTAGGAGGATATCAACCTACATCTATTCTAGAACTCTTCTTATTTCTATGTGAGACATTTTACAAAATGAAGAGACTTGATAAGACCAGCTATTACTCGTTTTGCAACTGCATATTTGACTTTAGGTTGCCTTAGTGAACTAAAAGGTCCCTTGATGACAATGTTCACTTCACAGTCATGGAAGTCTAGTGGGTTTGCCTCTCAACAAGATGGAAAACGAGTTTAACAAATGGTGTTAGATTCCAGATTTTGGAAAAATATAATTTTTTGTCTGAAAACAGCATTGCCATTAGTAAAAGTTCTTCAATTGGTTGATTCAGATGAGCAACTGGCTATGGGCTTTCTTTATCAAGAGATGGATTGAGCTAGAGAGAAGAATAAAACAAATTTTAACAATGTAACGAAAAAGTAAGTGACTAACTATATATGATTTTATCATTTTACAATCTTTGCATTCTTTTACATACACCTATTTATTTAATTTTATCATTATTTTATGTAGCTTTGAGCTAATTTTGAAGATTGTTGATGAAAGATGGGAATTTCAATTACATAGGCCATTACATGCTGCAGTGTATTACTTGAACCTTCATTATCATTATAGTCCAAATTTTAAGGTTAATATTGGAAATTAAATTGGGACTATTTAATTGCATTGAAAGAATGGTTAGAGATCCAAATGAAAAGGAAAAAATAGATGTGCAAATTGAAATATTTAAGGGTGTAAAAGGGTTATTTGGCATTGAATCTAATAAGCATTCAAGGGATAAAAAGGTTCCAGCAGAGTGGTGGGACACTTGTGGAGATGGATGTCTTAAATTGCAAAGGTTTGACATTCGTGTGCTGAGGTTGACATGCAACTCTTCTGGGTGTGAATGAAATTGAGTACATTTGAGATGGTAAGTGAAATATACTTAGTCATTATGTTAATTATGTTTTAAATTTTGGACACCATGTTTTGATGCAAACTAACAATTGATTTGTGATAATTGATAACTTTATAAATTATGTTTCAGGTTCACACAAAACAAAGAAATTGTTTGCATCAAAAGAAGATGAATGACTTAGTTTTTGTAATGTATAATTTAAAATTGAAAGATAGGCAATCCATAAAAGATGAAGCATTTATTGGTGTTGATGAGCAATCTTCGGATGATGAATGGATAACAGAGGAGTCATATTGATTCCTCTGATGGAAATGGTTTAGATATTCTTGATGGTGCACCAATGAAGAGTGGGGAAAATGAAGTTGGTGAAAATTTAGAAAGCTGTGATAATGAAAGTGAAGAATATGTGGTGCATGAACAAGACAAAGATAGTGATGAAGCCCATCGAAGCCTTTAGGAGGTTCATAATTGGGAAGTAATGATATTTTTGCTAGCAGTTTTGAACTTGAAGATGGCATTGATTTAGAAGATGATGATGATGATGGTGATGATCATAGCTTGGACTTGGATGAAGATTTAAATATTCCTGCTAATGAATTATTTTAATTTGTATTTTGTGCTTGTAATGACATGTTGTAGAAGTTTAACAATGTTTGTTATTTTTATGACTTAGTATTTTATTTATATTTAAGAACAATGTTTGTTGATGATGATGGTAATGTTTGTTGTTTGAAATGTTGATTATAGATGGATGAATGATGAATTGATGATAAATGATTGACTGAATATTTAGAAATTTCATGTTATTAGTATTTTTGAAATTGATAGATGAAATAATTTTGAAATAGGTACATATATTTCATTTATAATAAGGATTATGTAATTATAAACACATATTTACATAAATTAAAGTGTATTTTTAATTATTCATAAAATCTTATGATCTTATGATTTGATTTTATGAACCCTCTTACAATCTTACTTAAAATCTCGATTTTAACAACCATGCTAATGATCCATCCTAGGGTTGTTTAAATATCTACCTAGCATTTCAACAATGAATGATATATTCGAACGTGTACAAACTTGAGCATATATTAAACTCCCAATAGTTGACACATAGGGAATCTTCTAAATCTTCTTAACTTCAAGGTCATTCTTAGGGCACTGATCGAGACTAAATTTGTCTCCCTTAGCGATAGAGGTGTCCCCTGGTTTACAATCTTGCATGCCAAATCTTTTACGCACCTTATTGATATAGCTCTTTTGTGATAATCCAAGAGTATACCGAGAGTGATCTTGGTGCATTTGAATCCCTAATACAAAATAGGCATTACCAAGATCTTTCATCTCAAAATTCTTTGATAGATATCTCTTGGTTTCGTAGAACATGCCTATATCATTAATGGCAAGTAGTATATCATCAACATACAAAATCAGGAAAATATGCTTACTCCCACTGAACATGTGATACGCATAATCATCTATAGCATTTACCTCAAAACTAAATGAGATAATTACTTGATGAAATTTGTGGTACCACTGACGGGAAGCTTGTTTGAGCCCATAGATGGATTTCTTTAATTTGCAAACTATATTCTTTGGGTCTCCCAACACAAAGTTTTTTGGTTGCACCATATAAATCATTTCATCAATGTCACCATTGAGAAATGTTGTCTTAACATCCATCTTATGTAACTCAAGATCAAAATGTGCAACAAGTACCATAATAGTTCTAAAAGAGTCGTTCATAGAAACCAAAGAGAAAGTCTCTTTGAAGTCGATGCCCTCATTTTGGGTAAAACCTTTACCTTCAAGACGAACCTTATATCTTTCCACTTTACCTTTCGAATCCCTCTTGGTTTTAAATATCCATTTACAACCAATGGGCTTCACACCTTTTAGTAATGGGACAAGATCCCAAACTTTATTGTCTTATATAGACTTGTACTCTTCATTCATGGCATCAATCCACTGTTGAGAGTTAGAACCCTACACGGCCTGATGAAAGTTGATTGGATCATCGTCCACCATTCCAATATCTTCCTCATGTTCTTGGAGAAATACTATGTAATCATCTGGGATAACACTTCTCTTTTTTCTCGTAGATCTCCTTAGTTCTTAAGGTTGTTGAGTTTGTTCTTCTGAGATAAATACTTTATTCTGAATGGGAGGTTGTTCAACATTGTCTTGTTGAGGTTCTTGATTTCCTTTTTGATCAATGAAACCCTGCACATTATCAAAAATAATAATAGGAATCGAAATTGGTTCCTCCTCAAAGATAATGTCTCTAACCTTAACTCAACATCCTTAAAAAATGTTACAGTTTCTGTTTTAAAAAATTGACCTAAGTGTGGGATCATAAAATTTGTAGCCCCTATATCGCTTAGAATAACCAATAAAGTAGCTGCTAACTATTTTGGAGTCTAATTTCTTTTCATGTGGCCTATAAGGCCTTACCTCAGCTGGACATCCCCAAATGTGAAAATGCTTTAAACTAGGCCTTTTACCTGTCCAAAACTAATAAGGTGTTTTGACAGCTATTTTAGTTGGCACTCTATTAGGTATATAAGTTATAGTCTTTAGTGTTTCTCCCCAGAGTAATTCTGGTAAGCTAGAATGACTAATCATACTCATTACCATATCCTTAAGAGTTTTGTTTCGTCTTTCAGCTACATCATTCATGGTAGGAGATCTAGGCATAATGTATTGTGAGACGATTCCACATTCCTCTAGGAATTTAGAAAATGGTCCTAGACATTATTCTCTTGACCTGTCATATCTGCCATAGTACTCACCACCATGGTTAGACTTGATGCTTTTAATCCTTTGGTTAAGTTGATTCTCAACCTCAGCCTTAAAAGCTTTGAACACGCCTAGTAACTGAGATTTCTTATGAATGAGATATAGGTACCTATAACGTGAGTAATCGTCTATGAATGATATAAAATATTATTGACCATTTCAAGAAGTTATAGGGAATGGTCCATAAATATCCATATGAATCAATTCCAAGACGTCTGAAGTTCTGTTGGCACCTAATCTCTTAGTTTTATTTTTCTTTCCCTTGATGCAATTAATGTAGACATCAAAGTCTGTAAAGTCAAGGGAATCCAAAATGCCATCAGACGCAAGTCTCCCAATTCTACCTTTTGAGATATGACCCAATCGCCTGTGCCATAATGACACTAAGTTTTCTTTGTTTAATTTGTGTTCAGTACCACGTGATTCCACATGCAAGGTTTCATTATATAATGCAACAGTATCAAGCAAATATAGGCTATCATATGCACATAATGAACCAGTACCAATAACAATTGAATTTAATGAAAGACTACACTGATTGTTTCCAAATGAACAATAATATCTAGAATATTTGTCCAATAAAGAAATAGAAACCAAATCCAAATAATAACTAGTTCCTAACAATAACCTAAAAGTTCCTATTATATCAACTTCCATTGATTTGCCATCACCCACAAAGATGTATCTTTCACCATCATTTGGCTTTTGATAGCTCAGGTAACCTTACATAGAAACACTTATGTGAGTACTAGCACCAGAATCTAACCACCAAGTGTTTCTAGATACTGAAGCTAAATTAACCTCAGAATAGACCAAAGTAATAATTGTGTCTTTCTTTGCACGCCAAACATGATATTTGGTACAGTTCTTCTTCACATGTCAAGTCTTTTTGCAAAAGAAATAACCCCCATTATCTTGCTATTGTTTCTTTTGTGCTGGACCCTTAGGAGCAGCTTCATATCCTCTTTTTTTTTTCTTGCCCTTATCATTAGAGGTGCTTGCCAAGTGAGCACTTTCAATTCTGTCTTGCTTCAACCTTTCTTTCTCTTGCACATAATACGAAACGAGCTCATTTAGAGACCATTTCTTTTTTGGCAGTTATAATTGACCTTAAATTGACTGGATTGTGTTGAAAGCGAAATCGATACCAAATGTACAAGCAAGTCATCAGCTCAAGCTTTAGTCCCTTAAGTTTTGAAGCAATGTGAGACATCTCCATGATGTACTCCCTTATGTTCCTCTTTCCTTTATATTTCAATGAAATCAGGCTTTGCAAAAGTGTGCTTGTTTCAACCTTATCGTTTTTTGCAAAACGCTTCTCAATTTCGGTAAGAAACTCCTTGGCATTAGTTATCCCTTCAGATACTTCGCCCCTAAAGGCTTTCGAAATGCCGCGCTCAATGATCATAAGAGTCCTGTGATTTGAGCGATCCTACTTCTCAAAGTTCGTCCTGTCATCAGATGAACTTACATCCATAAGAGGAGTGGGTTACTCAATCCTGAGCATAAGGTCTAGATCCATGCAGCCAAGAACAATCAATATGTTCTCTTTCTAATCCTTGAAGTTTGTACCATTTAGGATGGGAATTGAATTTTTGTTGGCAGATATTGTAGTAGTAGACACATTAGCTGTACAGAGAATACATAATAACCAAATAAAAATCATACTCAATTAAAATCCATAATTAACAATTAATAAATTCAAATAATGGTAAGCCCCATCTCACTACAAGAAAATAGTAGTTTTGAGACGAATTTTGAGACGAATTTTCAGTTTGAGACTTAGTTTTGTCCATCGCAAAAATGGTCGTCGAAAATTTGAGATGAATTTTTTCGTCTCAAATTTCAGAGGGATTTTGAATAGATTTTTTCATCTCAAATTTGAGAGAGATTTAGAGATGGATTTTAAATCCCTCTCAAATTTGAAAGGGATTTTTCCATTTCTTAATGATCCTAAAGATCTGGGGGTTGCGATGATGAAGACGACGGTGGGGGAGGCAACCTACCTTCAATGGTTGACAGGCAATGGTGAATGGGTTCCATAACTGTTCTAACAGATTCTTGAATCTACTCTGCCAATGAGCTCAACGGCGACAATGGTACGCAATAAGAACCAGGGATGACATGGCTAAAGATCACATTAAGGATAGTGCAAGTAATCAAAACCTCATTCCTCTCATCTGGTACAGTTAGTATTACAACTGGGTCTTCAAACTTGGGTAGCACAGGTGGAGCAAGTTTGCCCTCTTGAAGTTGCTCGTCATGAGGAAGGTAATTACCAAATTCATATTCAGATTGTTGCAAAAAATTCACAACTACAAGAATTTTTACTTCTTGTGATAAATTAATTTGTCACAATAACTATAAAAATTGTCACAATATACTTATTGAGATAAATTAGTTTGTCACATATTAGTCACAACAAGGTTGTCTTAATAAGTATATTGTGACAAAATCAAGTTTTGTCATAATATCATCAGTTTTATTGTGACAAAGAGTATTTTGTCACTTAAATTAGTTTATTATCACAAATTATTTTGTTGTAAAAGAAAATATTTTTGTCACAATTTAAACTATTTAGTCACAATAAATCTAAATTTTAGATACAAATCATATGTTTTATTGTGACAAAATTTATCTTGTGAGAAAAAAATATTTTGTTACAATTTAAATAATGACAAAACTTATTTAGCATAATTTTTAATGTGATAAAATAAATTTTTTCACTTATTAACTAATTTGAGAATAAATTTTTATTACACATTTTATAATGACAAATAATTTTGTCAATCATTTAATTTTGTAGCAAATATTTTTTTGACAATATAAAATAGTGACAAAACAAATTTTTAAAATTATTCAATAGTGACAAAATATTTTTGTCAATGCCCCAATAGCGACAAAAATATTTGTGTCAATAATTCATAAAGGTGACAAGTTTGTTTAGTAAGAAAATATTAACAATGATGAATTATTTTTTCATAAAATCATAAAAAGTGATAAATATTTTTATCAAAATTGACATATTTTTTAATAATCTAATATTACCTAATATTTTTAAGAATTGTGCACCTATAATAATTAACAACAAACAACTCAAATAAGAGCACATAATGTATGACAAGTAATAAAATTAATATTACTCGATAATTGATAATTATTTTCAATAACTTAATGATATTAAACAATCTAAACAAAAACAAATATGTTGTTTCTACTTACATAAGCTAAAACTGTAATATCCCAAAATTTGGAGACAAGTAAAAATAATTAATTTGGGTGTTTGAGGATATTTTAGAATATTTGGAGATTTTTGAAAAAATACTTATCTATGATATTTTGAGGAAATATGAAATTAAGGGTAATTAATTAAATTATTTGGTGATATTTTTGAAATTAATGAAAGAATAAAATAAAATAATTTAGTAAATTAATTTGGAAGTTTTAGAGTGTAAGTGAAATAAACGGAAATTGGAATTTGGGGTGTGTGTGTGTATATTGGAAGTGTTGGGGGTGTTGATATAATTTTGGAAAAGAGGCAGGGGGTTTCTTTAAAATTAATGGGCCGCGTATAATGCAAGCGTGAGGCGCGGGATCGAGCCAAGGGGCAGGCATTCGCTGGGGGAAGAAATAATTTATTTTGACAGCAGGAGGCGCCCAAAACGGCGCCGTTTTGATAGGGCAGTGGGGGTGGCGTGGCAGCCGCAGGCTGCGACACATGTCGGCCTCTGGACCGCCCATTTCACCTTGCGCCTGAAGCAGCATTCTGCTACACTTTTAAAGGCCAATTTTGAAGCAAAATAGAGAGGAAATTGAGGGGAGAAAATGGAGAAGAAGCAACGCGCGCACAGTGAAGAAAATGGAGGAAATTTGGGAGAAATTGAGGATTAAATCAAGGTTTAATTGAGTTTTAGTTAGCAAGGTAAGTAGATAAAATTAGTTTAAATATTATATATTTAAATTATAAATTTTACACTATTAGATTTTATTAATTTAAGTCATGGTTCTTCTAGTCGTAGAAAAATATTTTACTTTGCAACAAGAGCATAAAAGAGGCAGGAATCAGCTGGTTTCAGGCAAGCTCCTAACCCTCTCCTCATGTTCTTCATTTCGTGTGAGAGTTTTCATTATTTTTCATATTTTAAACCCTCCCTCACCATGACTCAGTTTCACGCATTAATAATGCAAATCCGCGTGGCCACTATCTTATGTCTTATATGTTAATAATGGGTCTATTGGTGATTAAATAAGTTACATAAATGATTCCTTGATGTAGCCTCCTATGCCCTTCACGGGGTTTTGTATCGCCCCGCTTCCCTTGGGAATGATGCCAAACTCATTGGGACTAGGTTTTTAGAAAATGATATGGTATTATGGAAATATGTTAGGAGTCTATTATGCATGCTGAGATGGTTTTACGTAAATTAGAATAGGAATGGTATAATAATGGTTATGATATGGGTGTATGAGATGTCATGGGAATAGGTTAATAGATGTTAAGTTGGAGGTGTATAAATTTAATGTTGTCAGTAAGTGTGTCTAAGGGTATGGAGTACAAAGCCACTGACTGTCGACCGTGGGTCGTGACAGTTGATGGCTGGATATATGGATGTCAGTCATCGACTGTTACGATAAGCGCTAGATGGGCCAAAAGAGCTAGTACTTCAGATTATTGCCTTGGTTTGTGCATATGATGATGTGTGTGCTACAGGGGGCTGGGTTGCATTCATTTGGGAAAACATGCTTTGTGTGTGATAGGATGTGTGAGCATTTGCATGACCCAGTTGGTCTAAGAGCCAATTTGGGTACCTTAGGCGAACATGTGCATTTAGAGCGTGTCGCATGTGTGTATTCCTATTTGAGCGTAACATGGCCTGATGTTTGGTTTATGGGGGCCTTGTCATCACGTTTATACTACAGAAGTCATTGCATTTCTTATGTGTTGCATTGCATGGTACTGTTGTTACTGTTATTCTAGGCGAGAGTACCGTGCTAGTCCGGATGTCGAGAGTACCGACTCGGGGGAGCTTTGGCTCGGCTTAAAAATTAGCTCGGGGAAGGCCCGAGAAAAGACCAAGATCGCAGAAGGATATGACAATGTGATGGATGACAGGAAGAACATATGAATGTATGATGGGTATCAGGAATAGAATGAAACGAATATCAAGAAAAGGCGACTAGTGTCAAAAAAAGATGAGTCTTTATGGATAATGATATGGTAGCCTATGTTAGGCTACAATAAGTTTGTATGCTGGACCTGGGTGCCCATGTGTGACTTATGTGGGCCCCTAGTTCCTTTATGTGCAGTTAACTTTATGTTATGCATTTAGAAGTAAGGCACATATGGATCATGACATGGTGTGGTTGCATTGGCATGAAATGCTTGGGATGTCAAGGAAAGAGTCCTATCTTAAACCTATAGCCTTCATTTCATGAGCTTGCTGAGTCTCGCGACTCACGTTTGCTTTCCATTATTCCAGGTAAGAGTATCTCGAGATCGCAGATGCGTACGGCAGAGTTGAGTTCAGATTGTCGAGACAGGATAGCAAATGTAAAGCTCTCCTAAACTTAGGTCCTGGGCATCATTTTGTAATGTTTTAAAATTTTGAGTTAGATATATGTTAAGTAGGCCTCGGTGGGCCCAAGTGGTGAATGATTATATAAAGACGATTATGCAATGTTACGAGATGAAAATAAAAATATGGTTTATAAAAGAGTTGTGTGAGAGGTTTAGTTTATGTTGTTGTTCGGTATCATTTTAGTAATGACTCTCTCACAGATCCTCTTGGTGCATGGGGGCTTCGGGAGGCGGGATGTTTCAAAAACTCACATAAACAAAATGACCTAAAACAAAATTTAAAATGAAAAAAATTGTTTTATTTAACAAATGAACTCGATAATAAGTCTCTTGAAGAGAGTCCTGCAACCACTAGACTAGAAAATTCACTCAGAGGCACCGATTGTCCAGCTCTCTTTGCTAAGGCATGCCTACAATTCAAAGAGAAGGAATAATTAGAACAAACAAATCGTGCAAACCACTATATCATAGGATTATAGTCAAATCTTTGTAATGCATATGATTTAATGTATGTGCTTCTCTATGCTTCTTATGTGATAACATTTGGGAGTTCATATAGATAATCAAATATAGTAATTTGTTGCTAAAAATTTAATCAAAAAGGCTACATATTATGAGATCCATTCACAAACAATACAATGATAATAATAACAATTAAGGACGAGTTCTGACCAATAGAAACATAGAGACAAGAAGTAGAGCCAAATCATCCAAATGGAAAACATTCATGAACACAAAATCACCATTCACCCATTGGCTCTGTAATACTCCATATCTGTGTGAGGTCACTGTGTAAATTGGACGAGTTTAAAATACCGAAAAAAGAGTTTAATAGTAAGATAAATCGCTGAATCGACTGGAGGGAGTAACCCGGGACTTAGATGTCTAAAGAAAATGATACATCAATAACAAGCGTCTCGAGAAAAGAATTATGGCATCGAAAGAAATGAGATCGGAAACAATTTTTGGTACAGTTAAAATGCAACTGTCGATTAAGCTATAATACCGAATTGTTATAGATGAATTTCGGGAAGTTAACAGAAGCTTGAGGGTGTTTTGGTTTTTCACAAGGAACAACCATTCAGTACTTTCAGGAAGAAACGAAGAAATTTAGGGTCAAAACGAGGATTTGGGCCTAAGTGTAATTTATTGATTTTGACCAAAGGAGATTGAAACGGTGATTTTTCTGGATTTTCAAGAGTGAAATGAAGATTTTGGAACTTAAGGGACTTGTTGGAATTATTGGATAAGTCAGGGGCTTAAGGATAAGGGCCAAAATGCAAAAGGAAGTTTCAAGGGGGTCAAAATGCAATTTTTGAAAATCTGCTCACGCATGGCAGATCTGGCTGCAATTTTGGCAAAAAAATCCAGAGGATTAGTAGCCAAGCTTCATTAGGGCATGGCCAAAAATGGTCCAAGAGGCGTGTGGGAGAAGCTATGGCCGAAGATTTGCCATGTGGGTGTCGATTTTGGCCTATAAATAGCAATGGATTTTGGCCGATTTTGAAGCATCAAATTTCTCGGTTTTGAGGGCAAATCGAGGGAAGCCAATAAGGGGCTTTTGATCCTTGAGGGAAGAGGAGCATTTCTGGATATTTTCGTGGGTTTTCAAGTTGGTTTGAGGGCATTTCGAGAGTGGCAGGAAAGTCGAGGCAGTCCGCCTGCCGCAACCTGCAACTCGACTTCTGGTGGGTTTTCCGGTGGCATCGTGATCGACTCTTCGTGGGCTTCAAGAGGGTACCACTTTTGTGGCCATTGGAGCAACCGCCAGCAGCCGGTTCAATGAAGAAGAGGGTGGAGCGTGCAGCCACGCGCCAGCTTCCATTCGCAGCACCACTCGCCAGCATGTGAGGGAGCGTGAAGGGTCAGGTATTTTTGGAATTTTTTTTTATTATTTTGATAAAAATAAATTAGGAATTATGGTGGAAGAAAATTTTGAAAAATACTGGAGGAAATGGTCATTTGGTAATTTTCAAGGAAAATAAGGCTTATGAAAATAGGAAGAAGTATAGGAAAATTTTTAGAAAATTCTAAAAGACAGAAAATATTGATTTATGAATTATTGTGAAGAAAAATTGAGGAAAAACCTTCAGTAAGTATTTATTTGAATTTTGGAAGAGAAATATAGAGGAAATAAGAAGAAAATGTGAGAAAATAGATATTGATATGCTTTTATGAACAAATATGATGATTAGTGTGCTTTACGACTTAAGGTGAAGTGACTCGTGCGAAGTTCGAGGTGGGCACACAAATTGAGGCGTTTTCAAGAAAAAATTGGATTGTGTCTAAAGGTGAGTGATTCTAACAGAAAAACTTATTTGTGGCATGTAAATGGTTTACTGTGAGTGTTCATCCTTATGGCTTGATTTATTGTGATGGTTTGTCCAAACGATTATTTACACATGCATTGAATTTCGTACGGTAAATTGCATACATTGAAATATTGATTTTATGTTATGCATATTATGATTTTCAGCATTGGCATGTTATGTGTTGTCCACGTGGAATGTGGGTTGTTAACCTGTGACGTAGCCTTGAGTGATAGAACTCGAGATGCGTACTAAGGATTAATGCTAGGTGACCCACTTAGGACGGGGCTGAGACGGACTTCACCCTACGGTACTCAAGTGGCGGGGCTGAGAGTGGACATCACCCCGGTTGTTGGCTCAAGTGGCGGGGTTGAGAGTGGACACCACCTCAGGTTCCTTTGAGCAATAGCATTAATACCGAGGTGTCGTTGATTCCAAGGATAATGCTGATGTGATACTCTTAGGGGCTAGGGTTGCGTTGGGTTTTGAGAATGCTTTTGAGTAGGAGCGTAATGCCTAACAATGACAATTGGGTGATTCCCGAGTTCATATGCCAAGGTTGTTCCTCTTAAGCAAGATTGTGTTTGCCAATGGGTCGATGTGGTCGTGTCGCCTGTATAGAGATTGCATTTTTCCCGGTTAAGGCTAAGTGCTATGTGGGATTCTCTTAAGCTGGGGCATGTCAGGATTTGTCGTTTTATATATGATTTTGCATATCTTCATGAAAATATTTTTGAACTCTCACTTAGATGATTCAACATCTAATTTGGATTATGTCCATGGAATATTTAAACGTTCCAGGTGAAAGCAGTGGCACCAAGAGAAAGAATGTCATTGAGATGTAGCTGCTATGTTTAGCTTTCGTAGTGATGTTCAAAGGTTATGTAATATTTTGATATTTTCATATGAAACATCGATTTGGTTATTTAATTGTAAAAGGAATTTTTCGGTTATATATCATTGAGGTTTCGATCTTGCTTCCGCTGATGTGATTGATAATATCTGTCTTAATCTAATATTTTTTAAATGTTGAGAAGGTATAGTTGGGATTGTCGAGAAATGATTATGATGAGGGTATATATGATGTTGAAAAAAAAAATCTTGAAATCTCGAGTTAACGCACGCTTGGGAAAAGTGGGGCGTTACAAGCTCTATCATTAACTTTGGCATCAACATGGAACAATACAGGTTTTAACTGTTGAGCCAACTTCTCCTAATAGTAAATGTATCTTTACAACAAAAATTGAAGCTCAAGTACTAGGGTTGTCTAGTGTGCTAGATCATCTAAAAATATATATGGATCAATCATAAAACTACTAGCATAATTACTAATCATGAGCTGATGAGCCAACATTAGTAGGAAAACTAGAGACTAGAAGATGGGGTATAACAGAAAGCCCTGTTGTGTTTTATTGTTTAGTAATGGGTAGAACTGTAATACCCCGAGAGCCCAGAGGATGATAGTATATATCGAGGATAAGTAAAAAAGAAAACAACACTAATTAGATACCTTTTGGGCTGAATGTAGGTAAGGAACTCTCAAGTTAAGCGTGCTTGACCTGGGGAAGCTCAGGGATGGGTGACCCCCTCGGAAGTTCGCGTAGACCCATCAGGGTAAGTTGTTTTGGTTCTTCATATCGGTTAACGCGAGATGATACAGGTGGTATCAGAGCTGACCCTTGGTGACGCAGTCCGATGAGGGCAGGGAGTGGCGCCGGGGCTCAAGAGCCCGTACAAGGAGCGGTTTCTTCCAGGCTTCTAGGATGGCAGCCTCCATAGGAGAGAAGGTCTGGGATCCGTTGTAAGGTTGCATGATGAGGACATCATGTGCTCAATGAGGGAGAATGTAATACCCCGAGAGCCCAGAGGAGAATAGTATATATCGAGGATAAGTAAGATAGTAAACAACACCAGTTAGATACCTTTTAGGTTGAATGTAGTCAAGAAACTCCCAACTTAAGCGTGCTTGAGCTGGGGAAGCTCAGAAATGGGTGACCCCCTAAGAAGTTCGCGTAGACCCATTAAGGTAAGTTGTTCTGATTCTTCCTATCGTTCGATACGGGATGTTACAAGAACTGTCTCTACCACAAAAAAGTTGGCCAAGGAGAAGCTTTGGTGAACATCAATGTGAAAGTTGTTCTACACTTAGCAAGTTCAAGGCACCCAATAGGGCAATAATAGTAAGCTTGCAACAAACAACAAATGCACTTGCAAGGTGTAAATACCATTGTAAATAACTTGTAGCAACCAAGTTATTAATACAGTACCAAAGACAAAGCCATTAAATTGTTTCCAGTTAGAAATCAAAAAGATTACTTAACAGTAAAAAAATTCATCCAAGAAAAAAAGTTCTAAGACAAGGTAAAAGCCTATAATTGAACTATGGTTAGTAATTCTCATGGTGGCATGATCAGAGTAGGACTTCAGGACAAAGTGTTCCTAAAAAGTTCATCAATGATTGAATTCCAACCTTTAGCTATCTTCTGCATTATTTGAGATAACTGTCTTCGAACATCTCTAATAAACTTCATTCTTTGCCTCTGCAATTGGTATGTACAATATCAGAGCAAGTTCCACTCAATCGCTAAAGAAAAATAAAAGACTAAATGCAGAGTCACATTTTTATTTGATTCTGTACTCTGTAAAGGTAGCACAGAGTCACATTTGTATTTGGATTTCCTTTGATTTTTGACATGAGTAACAAAAACTATTCCCTAGACCAGATTTGAAATAAGGAGGTGTACTTGTCAAGTGAGTCCATGCTTCTCCAAACCTATGGTTGGGCCAGAACTCATGCAAACCTTTTAGTTAAGATACCAAAAGAGTGTAATATTTTTCCATAGCCTTCATAAATATGAAGTGTGTTACAAGTTTAAAAAGTAAAATTAAAAATCTATTATTAAGATAAATGCATGCGAATATATACCTACAAATCCCTTTTTCCTTAGACATTTCATCAAGGAACTCTACGATTCAAGACGTCTAACTCATTTGCAAATAGAGACCTATGAAAAAGATATTTGATCTTTTTGTTCATACTTTTCTAATATGAAGAATGTAAAATTATTTACTTATTTACTTGACAACAAAATGTGATAAAATGTCTATTACTATTTGTATGCATGTATGTTTTCCCATTTGATGGAATGAAATAGTTTACTAAATAATTAAGCTATGGCATAAATCTTTTTGTTTTTAGTTATGGTTAGTTTGTATGTTTCCATCTTTGAATTAAATATTAAACTGCAAATATATATACTTCTGTCATATCCCTTTCATGTGATTTTAAATACTTTTCGATAATCGCAATGCCAACATATTGTTGTGTTGCTTCATAGCTTACAAGATGAAGTGAGTTTTGCAAATCAATAATTGATACAAGTAATATTAGAGCATAACTTTTTATACCCACTCCTGCCCTCAAATAACTCACAGAAAAATATGATATAAAATTGTTTCCAGCTTTTCTTAAACTAAAGCAAATTTTGGATTTCTTATTCTTAATCTATTCTATTTTTCATTTACTGCAATAATCTTACTTCAAGCAAAAGCCTTTACATGGATTAAATTTTTAGTTCCCAGTGAACACTAAAATTAAATAGGTATGGGAAGCCAAAAAAAAAGTGTGTGGGTGTGTGTGTAGCAGGTTAATAGATACATTTTATAAAAAAAAATAAAAATGGAGCACTACCTTCAATCGTTTTTTATCAGGAAATGATATTCCATACACTCTTTGTAAACTTTCACGATCTTTATTTCACCTCCAATATGCTGATGAAGCCTGAAGATTAGATACATAAATAATAGAGATAAAATGCTTATAGATAAAAAAGAACATGAACAGAAATCGAATAATAATAATAATAATAATAAATTTCAGTAGAAGAATCTCAAAAATTATTTTCACAAAAAAGAGAACGGAGGCACCTGAATCTATCATTCTAATGAATCTACCTGTTGGCTGTTTGAGATGGACATCTAAGTGAGGATTTGAACAACCGAACCACAAATCGAAAGGATGGACAAATCTAGCGGCGAGGAAGAGAGGGATGGTGGGAGCAGTGGTGGAGGAAGGAAGAGAGGGTTGGAGCAAAGCGTTGGGGGGTGACGGCGGTGCAACGGCGTTGGCGGTGGGGATCGACAACGGTTCGATAGCGTTGGCTGTGGTGGGAAGGAGAGAGAGAGAAAATGAGAAAGGGTGAGAAACAGAGATGGGGGTGGTGGGTGTGGCAAGAAGGGGAGAGAGAGAGTGAGTGTGAGAGTGAGAGATTGGGTTTCAAATTTCGGGGGGGAGGGGGAATGATTTTGGCCAAGGAAAAAGACAGGGGACTCCTGCCTCTTTAATTCACTTACTTATTTTTTATATTTAATTAATAATTAAATAAAAAATAATATTAATAATTATTTAATTAATAAAAATAATATGATTTAAGATTATAATAACTAAAAAAATAATTTAAATTATGATAATTATTAAATAATTTAAATAATAATTTATTGTAATCATCTAAAATGTGATAATAAAATAATTTAAATTATTAAATTTTAAATTAATATTTATTTAAATATATAATTATATTATAAATTTAATAATTATAATAAATTAGTTTGACATATTTGATTATTTATTATTAGTTTGTTACCTCAAATAATTAATTTTTTTTATAAATAAAAATTACATTAAACGAATACTGCAAAACATCTATAGATTATTAGGATAGACTTCGAGTCTCATAAAAAAATAATGAGGCAAAACGAGTAAATAATGAAAGTAAAACTAAACACTAAAAAGATAATAAATTTCTAGAATTAGTGATATACGATTGTCATACAAAAAGATCAAGCGATGATCAACAAAACAATGAACAACCCAATGCATGAAAACGAGCATTGAGAGAGTTTAGAAATGGTTTTGACAATACTTTCATAAAAAAACATTTCTGAATTTATTTTAAAAATATAATTTATTTCTAATAAAAATAGTATGTTCCATAAGTTTTAAGAACTATTATTATATGTTTAATTTACACTATTATTGTCAAGATATAATAATATTTTTTTTTATACGAGAGAATGTTTCAATCAAGATCCAAGAGAATGTCTCTTGGTGTCTCCAAAAGGCTTGCAAAGAGAAAAACAAATTTAGAGCGCGAATGAGATCATTTGCAAACCTTTTGATACATAAGTTTGTCTTGTGTTCAAAGTGAAATTATAATTTCAATATGATTGTGAGCATATCTTAGTTTAGCGAAAAGTTATCCTATTTATAGAGAGAAAAAGACTGACAAGATAGCACCTAAACTCCTTTCTATATAATACAATCCCTCGATATTGTTTTATTTTGGTGATTTCTATAATTTAAAATAATAAAAACTTTAACAATATTACGATTTTTAAATTTTTTATTTATTTTTCAAAGGTAGTGTTTCTTTACATTTTGTACACATTAAATAAATATTACCAATAATTAATTATTATATATTTAATATTTATTTTTATTTTTATTTTTATTTTATGCACATGAAATATATTAATTGATATATTTAGAATTTAACAATATTATGAATTTTAAATTTAATATATTTATTTAAATAAAAATTTTAAATTTTATAAATTAATTTTTTATATTCATCTCATGTTTAAATGTATATTTAATTTTAAATTTATTTTAATTTTTTTATATTTGTACATTAATATATTTAATTTTTTATAAAATTTAAATATTTATATATTTAAATATTCATCTCAATTTTAAATATTTATAAAATAATTAACTAAAAAATAAAAAAATTCAAATTAACTCACCCGTAGCAAAAATAAATTAAAAATATTTTTATAATAATTGAAATATATTTATAAGAATAAAAGAATAAAATAAAAATTAAAAGAATTCATCACTAAAATTAATTTTTCTTTTTTTATTTTTTATTTAAATAAATATTAAAATTAATTTTTTATTTTTAATTTTAGCGACGAAAATAATAATCCATCGCTAAAATTAGCGATGGATAGGTCTTTCCATCACTAATATTTTAAAATAAAAAAATTAAATTAAATTTTTAATTAGCGATAGAATTAGCGATGGAAATTTTTTCTCGTCTCTAAAATTAGCGGCGGAAAATGAATTCCATCACTAAATAAAAATTTAAGTTAATTTTTTTATTATTATTTTTGTCGCTAATTTTAGTGATAGATTATTATTTTTGTCACTAAAATTAAAAATAAATTTTTGTTTTTAATTTTTTTATTACCTTAGCGACAAAATATTGTTCTATCGCTAATTTTATAAAATTCGTTTTTTGTAATCCGTCATGAAATAGCGAAAGAAATTTTCATCATTAAATCCGTCACTATATCCTGAATTTTTTGTAGTGTTTATTTTTTAAAATTTTCTAGTGTTTCTTTTATAATTTATTAATATGCTTATCAAGATATCTAATTAATCTTGGGACTTAATATTTTACGACAAAATATTTTTGTCACTAAATCTCTTTCATTTTTTTATTTTTGACAAAATATTTAAAATTTTTTATCACTAGATTATTATTTTTTATGCCCAATATGACATATTTTTCTGAAAAAATTAAATTGAATAAAATTATTTTTGTCATTAAAATTATTTTTGTCGCAAAAAAACTGAATTTCTTGTGACATACATTTTTTTGTCATATTTTTTTATAATACTATGTTGTGACAAACTATTTTGTAATAAAAATGATTACTTATTGTGACCAAAAAATTTTATAATTATATCTTATATGATTAAATATTGTGACAATTTTTGGTGAGAAAATTAATTTGTCATATTATATTAAGTGGAATTGGCACCAAAAATTTGGTGTAAACTTGGTGTGATAAAATTTTGTAACAAAAATTATTTTGTCATTATAAATTATCTACCTTACTATATTATGACAAAATATTATTTGTCACAACTTTACTCACTTTTTGAATTTTACATGAGAAAATTCTATTTTATCACAATTTTGTTACAAAAAGATACTTTTCGTGACAAAATTTAATTCATCACTATTATTTTGTCACAATATGCTAAAATTCTTGTAGTGCTATGGTAAGCATTTTAATTATTAGAGCAACCACAACACAAATCAGCAGATGAACACACATATTGCAAGATAGAATTGCACGAGTTTATTGTGTTTTGGGAGAACACACATTGCAAAATAGCTTGTGCAGCGGGTGCAGCTATTTGGGAGAACATTCTTGTTGGATATTTCATGGAAAAGTGACTTCCATTTCCCACAGTGCATAATCTGGCTATGAAGATTTGGAAAAAGTTTGGTCTCCTTGAAGTGTTTTTCAATAGCTCAGGATTTTTATCTTTTCGTTTCAATTTTCGCGAAAAGTGACTTCGATTATTAATTTTTGTTTCATAGATGATGAGTGTATTATTTTTAATTTATGACTTAACTATTTTTTATTGTTAAAAGAAGAATCAGAATGAACTTAATCATTTAATTAATAATTTGTGAGTTATTTTATTTTACTTTTAACATTAATATTTAATTAATATTTAAATTTAAATAGGTATTTAAATAAGTTAATGAATCAACTTGATCTATACATATTACTTAAGAGGTTAACATGTTTAATTAATATATGTTCAGTTTCAAATTAAGGGTTATTGACCTAATAAACTAACAAATCAAGTTTGAATTGAGTCTTAACAAATCAGGACTCATTAATAGTTTGATTCAAATGCAAACTATTTACCTATTTTGACAACTCTATATTTAGTGGGTAATTGTACTACCATTCAACGGGGATACACAGAGCCGAAGAATGCCATTAGAGGATAGTTTTCTGAGAAGGTTTGATACCTACAATTTTGGTGTGATCGTACTCGAAATCATTAATTGAAACAGGTTTACTAATGTAACGCCTCACTTTTCAAGGATAATTAAATAATTTAAGAATTTTAGGATATATTTTTTTTTAATATAACTCAATATAAATCATTTCTCTAACAATTTTGTTCTACCTTCTCAGCATACAAAAATAAGAATCGATAAAGTAAAACAGGTAACCATCATAAATACAGAAACTAAAATCGAAACTTGATACGATATATAATCGAATTCGCTTTAATCATAACACAAGAATCTATGTCATTATATCATCAAATACTTAAATACATAAAGAGTCATTTTCTCGAATAACAACTAAGCACCTCAGATACAATTTAGTGATGCCTCAAAAATATATTAAACCGTAACAATTATACATAATCATCAATATAATATAAACTTCTAAACATGACTAAAAACATATTCTGAATCCTCGTGAAGAAGCAAATAGCAAAACAACTCGTCGAACCCATCGGCCACATCATCAGGTGTCGTTATATCTTTATCATCCCCTTGCCATAGCTGTAAATCCTAACTGGAACATTTGAAAGTTCCAAGGACATAACCCAATTAAAAGATAAATCTTCTAGTGAGGGTTTTAGAAACATGATACATGAATGCATGATACAATAGCATGAACAATTATATGCCTTAGTGTAACTTATCTGGCCCACCAGCCTAGCACAAAACCTTAGGCAGAATCCCGACCTGCTTTCAAGATAATCCTAACATTATTTCATCAATTGCCCTTGGGGAATTACGATTACACTATTAGGGTGATATCTCAATCCCATACATAAGTATCAATATGCCAATAATATCGTGTCACGTACAAATCACGATTTTTCATGCAATAGTATATGAGTAGATATGACAAAATAATTATAACTTTCATGAGTGTCATACATAAATATAAGCAATCATATCATATACAAACTTTTGGAGAGAACCACTCACTTGATGCCCAAAATTCAGTATGCATTGAAAAACGTGCACTGCTTCAATTTGTGTGCCCGACCTTGATTTTAGTGCCAAACTTAGAAATCACTTAAACTTGAGCCACAATGATCTTATAAATCATATTTATTCAAGAATACATCAATACCTCAATTTCTTCATATTTTTCTCCCATTTTCCTCTATAATATTTTCAATAAATACTTTCTTAACTAATTTCTCTAATATTTTTCCACAACAATTCATAATATTTTAATAACTTTAAAAGAAAATTTCAGAACTTACCCCGATACTCTGTTTGCACACATAACGAGGCTGGTCGTTGCAGAAACCAAGAAACCCAAAAGGCAAACACCAAAACTTTGAACACAAACCCCCATTATTTTATTTTTCTTGATTTTTTGAGATTTTTTGCAAATTTATTTGAGTCCGCACGCTCTACCTTGCTCCTCGCCCACGTGCAAGGCTGAGTGGCGCGTGCACTGCTTGCGCCGGTCGTCTTCTTAGGGCAGCCACCAGCTAGCTTCAATTTTTTTTTAGTTTTTCTCCTTTGTTTGAGCCTCGTTTCGTCTCCCGTTTGAACCTACGCCTTCCTCTCTTCATCTTCTACAAGATTATAGCTTTAAATTGCTCGATCGAAACCATTTTTCGACTGCTCAAACCCATTTTCCGACGAACCCCATTTTTCCAATGAAACTTCATATCTTTCTCATATTTCAACGAAAGTTGCTCAAAATTTTTAGAAATGATCCTCTGGACATAGGGAACAAAGGCCCTTATCCGCTTCCCTCAATTTTTCCTCAAACTCTCAGATCTGATGAGAGCTTAATTTTTGTCTTCTCTCGGCCATCTCCAAAAACCTCTATTTATAAGCAATTTTGAGCCTTCGAATGCTCGTTCCTGGTAAATCCAACCTCCCTGAGGCTCATACCTTCCCTAGATTAGTCCAAAAACACCATTATTCGACCACCAAATGCATCGAAATTTTGGCCAAGAAACGACCGAAAATCATGCAAAATTGGTCACTCTCGTGGCCAATGCTTGACCCAAGAGCATCCTAGACCACTTTACTCGAGTCTTTCGCTACTAAATTTAGTGATAGGAGGTGGTGGTGGAAGTTTTGTCAGCCATGGTAGATTTTCCTTTGTGTAATTTTGCAAAATTGCACTTTAACCCCAGTCTCTTTCCATTTTACACTTTAGTCATTTCCGTGAAGCCCCTGAACTTTCCAATAATGCCATTACTACCTACAAGTTCTATACTTTCCATTGCATCTCTAAAAATTCCAAAAAATGCCAGTTCGACCTCTCTCGGGCAAAATTAAGAAATTGCACTTAGGACTGAATCTACGTTTTGACCGTAAACTCTTTTGTTTCTTCCTGAAACTACTGAAGGGTTGTTCTACATATTAAATATGAACCTCTTTAGAGTTCTGTTGACTTTCTGAAAGTCTCCTATGACAATTCGATTTTTCAGCCTAAGTCATAGCTGTATTTTAGCTGTTTCGAAACTCTTTTCTAATATAATTTCTTTCAATGCCGTAAATCATATCTCGAGATGCTCGTCAATAAACTATCATTTTTATTAGACATCTCAGCTCCAGGGCACTCCCTGTACTCAATTCGGTCACTCACAACTATATCGAAAATTACATTATAGTCTTAATCTTCTGAAAATTTTATTTTCACCCCAAGATAAATTAGTCTTGAGCCGTTTTCAAATTCTCGGGTGTTATAACTAAAGTCTCACATAATATCTCCTTGACTAGGTAATTATATATTCTCAAATGTCATAAACTTAATAATTTTACATCTACGATTCTACTTGACAATTTATATAAGAGAAAAACTCTACACAATATATATATATATGTCCCAAAGAAAATATTATTGTAGAAGACCAAACAAAATAATGTTCGGTTGGGCTTCCTTTCTATGTGGGAAAAGCCCAAGTTTGGTGGACAAAATCCCATTTTAAAACCTCTTTCATTGGCCCAATTTTGTATTTTATATATATATATGGCACCTTTGTGGATTTGAATTTGAAGACTTGTTAGTGTTGTATCCTCAGTTCGAACAAAAATTGGGTTTTTGGTGATTTCTTCTTTCATTTATTACATTATTTTGTTGATGGTTGCTATTGGATCCCTTATTTCAGTAAAGTTATTATTGTTGGTCGGTAAAAATCTAAGAGAAATATTTATAGACAATCGATTATAGCGAAATTTTTTTGATGGACCTTTAGTCTCATGATTTTTACTTTTTTATTTGAAAGGTTTTTTCCACTTAAAAATTTTGTCTTGTGTGATTGGTTTTGATCAGTTTAAACAGTTACTTGCATATCTAGCTTCCTCACAAATTCTTATAAATTAAAGAGATTTTATACCAAAATTGGTGAAACTTTATTTTAGAAATTTTGATAAATTTGTTCCGTTCCCGCTCACAAATAATTAGTTAATGAGTGGATAACTAATTTCCTTTTGTTTGTACGATTACATTTGAATATAGAGCAGAAGTGAAGAAATTGATAGAGATAGTTCTGCGATGCACTGAGTCACCAGTTTCTTTGAGGCCAACAATATCTGAAGTGGTGTTGCTTTAGAGTGAGCGTTCAGTGGAGCTTAGCCGACCAACGAAGCCTGCATTTATCGACAATGAGAGGAGGATTCGTGGGGATATATCTACTTCTTTTGCGTCATCCACATCGAATGCCACTGCCTCTCTCACTGAGTTCACTGGTCGCTAGCTAGGTTTTCTAGTTAATTTGCACGACACTGAATATAACTTTTTTATCAATCTTGAAAGCCATATATATCAGCACCAAAACCTTGTGTTGGCGAACTCCAAGTACATGTGTGATCCTTGTAATAATGTTTAGAGGATTGTTAATTAGTAATTGCCATATGAATTTATATAACCCTTGCTTATATTGAGGGGAAATCCACCGTAACTATTACATTAATCTAGAGATGGCAAACGGGCCGGGCCAGCAATTTGCTGGCCCTAGCCCGGCCCTACACGAGCCAAGCGGGCCAAACGGGCCCACCCAGCAAAGATGAGCAGCAGGCAGTGAGCGAGAGAGGCGAGGGGCGAGACTGAGAGCGAGGGCGCGGCGACAGAGGGCGAGCGAGGGCGACTGAGGGGCGAGGGGCGACGGTGAGACAGAGGGCGAGAGTGAAAGGCGAGGGAGAGGGTGAGGGCGGCGAGCGAGGGCGCTGGCGAGGGCACGGGCGAGAGCGAAGGGCGCGGGCGAGGGCAAGGGTGAGGGCGAGGGCGAGCGCGAGGGGCGCGGGCGACGGTGACGGCGAGACGAGGGTGAGGGCGAGGGCGAGACAGAGGGTGAGGGTGAGGGCGAGGGCGAGAGGTGAGGCTGAAGGGGGGGTTGTGTGGCCGATTGGCGGGCCAAGCGGGCCGGGCCAAATCGGCCCGGCCTTAAATGGGCCAGGAAAATGCTAGCCCTAGCCCAGTGCCGAGCCGGGCCCATTTTGCCATCTCTACATTAATCCTATTGCTTATCTTGAGCTAGGATGGTTGTTTGTTGAAGAGTCTTAAAGCCTCCACCAGTTAAAAGAGTTGGTAGTGTTAGCCTCTGCAAGTGATGATAATTTTGATGTCCCTAAAGCGATCTCTTGTAGTCAGGGCTGAACCTTCCATGAGGCGGTTGCCTGAGCCCATGAAAAATTAACTATTTAGGGGCCCAAATCTCTCTCTTGTAAGGGCCCACTACCTAGGCCCAGCCACCCACCCCCTCCCCCTCTGCAAAGCTTCACCCTGCCCTTCTCCCTCTCTCGTTTTCGTTGTTTCTCTTGATCTGTTCGTCACTCCTGGTTTCCTGTTTACCCTCGCCCTCGCCCTCGCCATTGATGGCTCGCCCTCGCTGCTCCGTCAAACTGTTGCTTGTTGCCTCTCTCTCCTCTCGCTACTCCAACACCCTTTGCTTTCTTGCTTCTCATTACTCGATCGCTTGCTCGCCTCGCCCTCGTGGCCGGTTGTGGTGGCTCGTTCTTTGTTGCTCACTGCCTTTTCTCTCACTACTCAATCCTTTAAATTTCAAATCTGCTTCAGCCTTCAAGTTCAAGCCTTTAAATTTCAATGGTTAGTTGCTACGATTTTGGGCTCATTTTTACATTTTGTCTCAAGCCCCCAAATTCTCAGGTACGGCACTGCTTGTAGTCTTCCTAACACCACTTTTTGAAAACTCTAATTAATAAAAGACAAATACTAAAATGAGTCTGCAAATGCAATAAATTTTCAAAACTTTTGTCTTCACAACGTGGTCTATCCGTTGTAGCAACTCACACACACTATTTGGTGGAGTCTAGTGATGAGATGACTCATTGGAGGTGGTGTAACAATTTAACCACAAAGTCTATATATTTATTTTTATTATATTATTTATGTGGAATAAGATAATAATTATTTATTATCTAATGTAAATAATTTGAGAGAAGGGGTGTGAGATCATGTGGGTGATGGGACCCACACACTACCTCCACCCTCCTTGCTAGCCTGCATCATCAGGCAACAAATAACATATCAACCCTCTTTATTTTAAAAACTTCCAGTATCAAGATAAACAAAATATATTTCTAAACACCCAAAAAAACACAAAATGTTGCATTAAGGTTGGGTTTCATTTATGAGTTAGACCAAGCATGTAATATAATTAAATATAATCAAGTGCTATCTAAATATAAAATTTTATTTATCAAAAATGATATACAACAATCATATAACAAACAATAATTAAACTAAAAGTGTAAAACATAAACATGAATATTCATATAATTAACCATACAATAATCAAATCGTTTACGTATGACGGTCACAGAGCCAGATAATATAGTAAATGCCAAAAATAAATATGTCCATATATAATATCAATGTATAAATCAAAACAATGGGGACCAGAATGAGTTATTACTTATTCCAATAGACATATGCAAATTTTTAGAAAAAATGTAAGCAATGATATTATTAAGGTTGGAAGATAAACATAATTAATTTTCTTTAATAAAAATAAACACGCATAGATAATTAAGTCTAGAAGAGTTGATCAAATAAGCAATATGGAAGACAAGACCACCACTTCATCATACAGACCTAAATCTTGTATTTTGGGATAATTGTTTTTGCGCGATTCCCGATCTTCATACCATCAATTATATTAAGAAAGGTAAATTGTAGATGTGGGGTTTTGTTTCATTGCTTAGAATAAAGATTGAATTTATGATTTACCAGATTGATATTGATATATCATTTATTCAACTACTCTACCTATGTCGTGAGGAACTTAGACCTTGCACCTTTATCATATAGATCTAGACCCTGCAATTTGGCGACCCAATCAATGGACCCATTTGATAAAGTCTGAATAAAATCAAGGGAAATCTATTTGCGACCATAATTTTTACTCTCCGCAACCCACTTTTATTATTCCTAAATTACCTTAAGATGAAAACTCATATTTGCCCTTCATTTAAATATTTGATACTCAATCACCCATCATTACTCTTCAAGCGCGTGCACTCACTTTCTCGACCACCATCGCCACAGCCACTTTACTCACCCACAATTGAACATCGCGCAATCACTATTATTTAACACCAAGCATTATGTAACCACTATTATTCAACACTAAACATTGCTCAGTCCAGTTTTTCTCGCCATAACCAATTACCAGTTACTATCAGCGATAGAAGATTATTACCCGCAAATGTTTACGCAGAGTTTGACGAAAAAGATAACGAGTATTCCTGTTTCGGCGAGAAACAATACAATTTACAACATCTATCACTAGTTCAATCACATAATTTACATATACATACACAACGGATGAACTAAAAAAATAAGATTAATTAAAAAATAAAAAATACCCTTTCGGTGCCTTGAAACCCCGAAGCCCGGGGTTCGGGGGTTGGGAGATGCCTCAAACCTCGAGGTTCAGGAGGTTTGGGGTTCCCGAACCCCAGGTTTCGGGGAACCCTTGACCACCCTAACCCTACCCTTCTGGGTGTTCAGGGAACCCTAAACTTCAAGGTTCGGTAAGCACTCTGAATCCATGGATTCGAGAAAAATTAATTCTCCCGAACCCATGAGTTCAAGAAAAACCATTTTTCTATGAATTCTGGAGAATTGATACTATTATATGTATACTATACTATTATATACTATTATATATTATATGTATATTATACTATTATATGTGTATAATATATTATATACTATTATGGGTATACTATTATATACATATATATTATAACTACATACATACATATATATATAATAATTTTTATATAAATTATTACAAATATATATAAATTATTTCGAATCATCATGTCTGGAATTTTTGGATTAATATTATTTTTATTTTTTATTGAATTAATGTTGCTTTAATTTTAATTTTTTTTGAGTTAAATGTAAATCGTAATAAAATTATGTTTATTTTTATTTCTTCAAAATTTATATTAAATTTATGACATTTTGTTATAAATTAAATAAAATAAAATCTAACAACAAATACTAAAATAAAATATTATTACAAATAACTTAATACACATTCAAAAGTTATAATTATAATAATATAATAAATAATTTTAGTGGTTTGAAGAAGAAAAAAAAAGAAGAAAAAGAAAAAAAAAAAGAGGATTTGATGCATCTAAGGTGTCTTTTTTAAGGAATAATATTTGGAGGGTATGTTTGGAATAGAAAAGGATGGCAAATACAACCTTTCATTTAATTCTGTATAATAAGATCAAAGGCCGTGGACCCACCCTTGAGTAATACACCCTTCCAATATTCCGATGCTGCTGGCCGGCTGCAGATTGACTATGACAATTAATGATTATAATATACTCAAATTTTTCCCATCGATCTTAACAACAATTTCACAAATTAACGTGATGTATACAGAATTTATAATAATTTAATTTAAAATTAATAATAACTCATAACCGTTTTATTTAAAATTAATAATATAATAAGACTATTATAAATTTCATCAATTTATGAGAATTGTTTGTCAAATTTTTTTGTGGGCATCTTATTTTTTAATTTATTTTTGTTAAAATCTCCTCAATACTTTTAGGGTGTGTTTGATTACATTACCTAAAATTTAATTTTAAGTAATATTATCTAGAAAATAAAAACCACCCTACTCCCTTGGAAAATGAATTCTATGGAAATAAACTTTAAATGCTTGTACCATATATATTTTTCATAGAAAAATTAAGAGTGTTTGATTACTTTTCATAAAAAATGTGTAATAATTACATATTTTTTATGATAAATACGTGTAATCAAACACTCTTATATACTTTTTATTGTTAATTTATATGATGTAAGATCATGTAATTATTAATAAAATTCATAATTGTGCCATCTCAAATTTATAAAATGTTGCAAAATTTTCTCACTATCAAGACGGCTTTTTGAATATAATACAGGGTGACAAGCTATTTATAGTCGTAAAAGTTTTAGAAAGAGGTAAATTTTATATAAAATTATGTGTAGTTCATGAATATTTATATATTAAAAATCTAGTGAAATATAAATGTAAAATACTAAATATTTATATATTACAAAATGTATAAGTATGTAGGGATGTCACAATGGTCCCAGTCTTAAATGTAATAGGTTTTAATAACAAATTTTCTCAACGAGATAGGTATGGACGAAATAAAATAGATTGATTTTCGCAACAGTGAAGTCATTCGGCTCATCATTGACTTGCATCTATTAAAATAGACTGATTTTAAGATTATCATAAGATTAGGTGTCTAAGCTCAGTTTATACTGTTTACAAGATTTTTTTTAAAAAAAATTATTGTTTAGTTTCATTTGATTTTTTATTGATGTAATTTCTTAATTTACAATTTAATGTTTAATTAATTGCATCTAGTGATTGATGATTGAAATGTAATTAACTTGTATATATAAAGCATAAAATGAATGTTTAGGGGCCCACTAAATATGTTTTAAAATTTCAAAAAATAAATTTTATTGATTTTGAAAGCATAAAATATTAAAAAATATTTATTTATAAAATTAAAATTAAAAATTAAAAATTAAAAAACATTTCTACACTTGAACGATTCCTAATATTCTTAAAAATTTTCAAAATCATAAAAAAAATATTTTTAAATAGGATATTTAGTTTTAGTGGTAAAACGTTACATCACCAATGAATTTTCAATTCAAGGAACAGTACTAAACAGGTTATATCCAAACCCCACTCCAGCTCCCAAAGTTGTAAATTTCATCTCTTTTCTTAAATAAAAGAGAAGGGCTGGCCGGCCGCGGCTGTTGAAGATACTTGCTTTAATTTAAGTCGAGAGTGGCAGTTCACGTTAAACGCGTATGAATAAAAAATAAAAAATTTAAAAGTAGTTAATTGGGTGGCGCTTGATAGGGTTGGTAATTTTGGACACGATCTCATTACACGACACAGAGTTAAGCAGAGTAGAGTTGGGATTAATTGGATTCGCGTCAAAAAGAGGTCAACTCGTTTATGACACGATTATTTTTGTGTTTTAGGTGGGTCAACTCGTCTAACCCATTTAGACACGTAATGACTCGTTTAATTAAACGTGTTAACAGGTTGATTCGAACACAATAACACAATTATATATGAAATGACACATTTAATTAAAAGGGTTAGTGGGTTGATCGAAACACGTTAACATGATCATACACGAAATAACACGTTTAAAACTAAATAACACGTTTAACAAGTGACACAACACGACCCGTTTAAATTAAATGGGTTAAACAAGTTAACACACGACACGACACATTTAGTTAAACGAGTGGTATCGTGTTACACGTTTAATAAACGTGTCATGTTCGGATTTAAGGATTTGACACGATTATTAAACGGGTCGTGTTCGGGTTAGCCTGACATGTGTTATACGTGTGTCTCAACACGACACGATTATGACCTGCCAACCACTCCTAGCGCTTGACGATTATCTTATTTTTATTTTTTGAATAAAATTTCAAAGACCACTTTTAATATTTGTTTAAAATAGATAGTCATTCTTGCATTTTTAAAAAAACACATGCATATAAGCCTACTTTTTTGTTGTCAAGCGATGAGGGGTGAAATCTTAGGGATTCTTGAGTGATCTGAGAGATCATTGAAGACTTGACTAGATACTTACAAGGATACCTAGGAAGGTCATCTGCAGGTGCTTGTGAAGGAGAAGCTCGTGGCCTGATGTGGGGCATGATAAAGCACGCGTGATACGGTGTGTGGAGACATGTAGGCAGGCGGGCTAGCCGAAGGGAGTATGGCGGACATGTGACAGTGTTCGTTAAGCGTGGGCATGTAAAGGGGCACTGAGGGATGAAGAATGCGTGCTTGGAAAGCGTAGATGAGTCTTTCATGCGCCCGGGTCTCCAGATGGATGGGTTTTCAGGGCCTAAGTCTCCGGATGGGTAGCATGTGTGCGGGTCTTTGGGGCCTAGGTTTTTGAATGACTCACGCGTGGGTCATCAGATTGTTAGCGCGCGTGACTAAGGGTCTTCTAATGTTGTCTTCCACTGGGTGGCTTCTGATGGGTCTTAGTCTGCCGATGGGACTCTTCTGATGAGTTGGCTTCTGAAGGAGGTCTTTCGAGCGCATTCCTTGCGTGGCCAAAAAAGGCCTAACTAAGGCTTGCCCACTCTTTTTGTAGGGGTAGGGTTGCTTTGTTGTGCCTCGCCTCTTCTTCTCTCTATTTTTTTTTTCTTGTTTATTTTTTTATTTATTATTTATGACTATAATTATTAATTTTAAATTTTTCTTTGACTCCAAAAAGTGGTGCCCGACGAACACTTACACGAGCACGCTCCTCAAAGATTTTTCCAAAAACTTTTTTCGATAGGAATTATATCGGGGGCTAATGTAATACCCGAGAAAATTCTTGAGGTTATAAATGGTATTCTATGAAGGGTATAAGTAGAATTTTCAAAAGAATGGGGTTATAGGATATACTATCGCAATCTTAAACGACCAAATCAGCCGAAGAGAGTACCTTGAACTCTAGATGATTAAGGAAAATGTAATAGAATGGACGAGTAACACGAGTTATGATTTTAGGCATCAAAAGAAGTGGGATCGATAATAGTTTTCGGTACAACTGTCGACCGGGCTGAGAAAATTGAATCGACGTAGGGAACATCTAGGAAGTCAACGAAGCTTCTTGATGACCTATATTTCACATATGAAACAACCCTTGAGCGAATTCAGGTTGAAATGAAATGACGTAGGGTCAAATCGATCAGCCGGGCATAAGTGTAATTTTCTAATTTTTCCTAAGAGAGGTCAAAATGTTGGTTTTTCAAAAAGCTCGAGGATGAAATGAAGAGTACTAAAAATGTGGGTCTTAGTGGTATTGTTAGAAAGATCAGGGGCTCAAGGAAAAGGGAAAAATCGAGAATGGAAGAAATTAGGGGGCAAAATGTAATAAATCAAAAGTTGGCAGTGTGAACGCACAAGGAATTCGACCGCCGCCTTCCACCGCATGTGGCTTCCGTTTCCAGCGATGGGACGGTCGAGGGAGACCTAGGGAAGGTTGTATATGGCGTGGGCTAGCTTGGGAGCCAAGCCTTGGCCGTTGATTGATCGAGATCTAGCCGGATTTCGGCTATAAAAGGGGCCAAGGGTTTAGATGTTTTTGGCAACAAATTGACTGCGATTTTGAGTAATTTTGAGAGAGTGGATAAAGGGCTATTGATCTTTACATCAAGGAGAAGAAATATGGTGGTTTTGAGAGAGTTTTCATCGCGTTTGGTGGTCGATTGAAGCTCGGCCGGAAACACGAGGTGGACGCCTCCGTCGCACCTGCAATTGCCTATTTGGGGCACTTTTGGGTGTCCTTCCGGTCGGTAACCAGTGCCGTTGTGATCAACAAGGCGAGGGCTTGAAAGGTCCTTGGTTTGGCCATCGAAGCCATCGTCGATGGCCGGAAGTGAATAAGAAAGTGACGCGTAAATTGCACGCGTCACACTTCACGCGCAGCCATGCGCTGAGCGAGTGAAGGCGAGTGTGACAGGGGTAAAATCAAAACTTTGCTTCAGTATTTTCCTTGAATTATTTTAGAATTTGTCAGGTGGAAAAATTTGGAAAAAAGTTTGAGGAGATAATTATTTTTGAATTATCGAGGTGAAAAATAGAAAAAAAATAGAGAAAATTATAAAAATTGAGGAAAAATAGATTTTGATGCTCTTTAATTAAATATGGTATTTAGGGAGTGTCCTGGCTTGAGGTTAAGTATAAGTTTGGGTGTTTGTGATTTGGCACACAAACTGAGGTCGTACACGAGAATCGAGGCAATTCGAATACGTTCGAGGTGAGTGGTTCTCCCCTAAACTTGTTTATTGTGAGTGTTCTACCGCAAAACTTAGTTTTAACTCGTGAGTAGTTTACTCAAAACTTGACTTATTGTGAGTGTTTCTACCCTAAAAACTTGGTATTTGTTCTATCAAAACATGTTGTAATTTCATGCAAAATGGTTTTGTTGCATGCAAACAGTAATCGGAGACGATTGGTTTTATGAGGGAGGTTCGTCCCTAAATGTTTTGAATATGTGCATTGCATTTTATAAAATGTTGTTTATATGATGCATTGAATTGTGAAATGTGGCATTGTCATGCATTTCATGTTGTTCATATGGAATGTCAGTCTAAAATGTTGTCTAGATAGTGTAGTCATAATTCTCCAAGAGCGTGACAGAATAATAGCGGTATCTTATGCTGGTGTGCATGCTAAGATAGCCATCTTGGTTTCCGTGCCAGACCATTTGGTCAAGAAAGTTGCACTAGGATGATTAGGTGGTCCATATTGTGTTGTTCATATGGAATGTCAGCCTAAAATGTTGTCTGAATAGTGTAACCATAATTCTCTAAGGGCGTGACGGAGTAATATGGGTATCTTGTGCTAGTGAGCATACGGGGATAGTCGCCTTGGTTTTCGTGCCGGGTCGTTTGGCCAGTGAAGTTGCATTAGAATGACTAAGTGATCCATATGAGATTTTGGGTTAGGATTGTGTGGTGATGTAATACCCAGTAAATTATTTGAGGTTATAAACGGTATTTAATGAAGGGCATAAATGGAATTTGCGAAAAAATGAGGCTATAGGGTACACTGATGCAGCTTTAGGCTACTAAATTAGATGAAGGGAGTATCCTGGACCCTAGATAGCCAAGGGAAATGGTATAATATCGATGAATAATGATTTTTAGTGATGAAAGAAGTGGGATCGGGAGCAATTTTTGGTACAGCTAAAATACAGCTGTAAATTAGGCTTAGAAACCGAATTGTTATAGGGGACTTTCAAGAAGTCAACAGAAGCCTGAGGAGGCTCCAGTTTTTCATAAGGAACAACCCTTCATTGGTTTCGGGATGAAACAATAGCCCGGTGAGGACATTGGGGCGAAATTGTCATTATCGAGTAATCTTGGATTATTAATTTTGTATTTTCCATATTGAAATGCAAATTAATTTGATGTATGAGGTCCTGAGTGCAATAAATAAATTGCCTAAGTGAAATTAAGATGGAAATTTGGGGGTTAGTGTATAATTTATTTATATTAATAGAGTAATATATAGTTATATATATTCGCATATGTGTGTGTGTGCTGTGGCAACTTCCGCGAAGCTTCATGGCCGAAATTCCTGGAGTAGTGGCCAAGTTTTGATGCAATAGGGAGCAAGGAGTGGTGGCCAAGGCAATTGAGTCGGTGCTTAGCCTATAAATAGGGGTCATTTGAGAGTAAAATGGAAAATGAAAGAAGAAGGAAACATGGCAGCACCGTAAAGGCAAAGGCAATGAACAGGGGTGGCTATGGAAGCAATCCATTAACTAGGTGATTGAGAGGGAGCTAGGCATCGAAGCTTGTGGCCGGAGGCAGCCGCGAGAAAAGTTGAAATGGTAACCGAAGCTGTTCACATCAGGCGAATAACATCCATTGTAATACGCCAAGACCCTAGAGAAGTTAATATATATCGAGGATAGTGTAAGAAAGGAAACAATACCAGCTGGATACCTTTTGGACTGAATGTTGGCACGGAACTCCAGGGTTAAGCGTGCTTGAGCTGGAGCAGCTCATGGATGGGTGACCCCCTAGAAAGTTCGCGTAGGCTCATTAGGGTAAGTTGTTTTGGTCCTTCCTATCGCTCGATATGGGATGTTACATCCATTGCCGCAAGCCGCGGCCATGGCAGCACGCTTGGGAGCTAGAGCAACCGCGAGGAGGCTGGTTGCGGCCATGGCAGCGACCGACGAGCTTCCAGGTGGTCGTAACAAGCAGCATACGAGACGAAGGTGGCCGGGGAGTAGCCAACAGCGACCGGCGACGTTGTTGTGCGTGTTGAAGCAGCAGCCAACGGCCATGGCTAGCTGCAATGGAAGCTGGTCGTGTGGGCGTCCTAGTCGTGCGGGAGTCCAACGCGGTGGCTCGCGTCGGGGGCGGTGCGTGGCAACGAGGATGGCAAGCCCGAGGGCAGCTGGAGAAGACAATGGCAAGACTGGCAACGTGGTGGCTGGTGCGCTCGCGGAAAGAACAGAGAAGAAGAACAGAGGCGGGCGGGAGGAGGAAGATGAAGTGGAAGAAAGAAAAAGAAAAAAGAAAAAAAAAGAAAGAAAAGGAAAAATGGGAAAATAGGAAAAAAAATTGGAAAAAATTGGAGAAAATTTTCAAAAAAATCCTAGAAAATTATGAGGATTAATTTGAGACTAGAAGAGTGTGCCAAAGCTGGGAAATTATACAGACGCGCATTTCGAGGCTTAGCACGTATTACGAGGCAAAAATTGACTTTTCGAATAAGGTGAGTGGTTTGACTCTAGTTTTACCCTTATCTTGAAAATGTGTTGGAATGTGTGTAGTGGGTTCAGGTAGGCGGTGTTACCCTTCCGAACCTAGGTTACACACGATTGGACCAGTTCTAGTGAGCGGTTTTACCCTCCAGAACTTGGGTTATTTTGCAAAGGCGTTTTACTTAAGTACTTGTGGTATCATTTGCATATTGAATATGTGATATATTGCATCAACTTTTTTTACTTATAAAAGAGTCGGTACATGGCGTGCGATTTTCATATCATTAGGGTATTAATATTCGTGTCGGTGTTGTGTCCGCTTGGGACGAGATGGGGTATTCTTGAGAATGGGGCAAGGTTAATCCTAGTGATCGGGTGACACGGTAGGGGACCCGGGGTTGGTGATCAAGTGACACAGTAGGGCACTCGAGGATTAAGTATGTCGCGGCAAGGTCAACCCCAACGGTGTGTGGAATGGTGTTTTCCACGGGAGGTTGAGTATGTCAGAGAGATTTCTCAAGTTAGACGTGTCTTGCATGTTGTTATTGTCTGAGTATGCCATGCTCGTGTGTCTTTCATGCATTGTATAAACTGTTTCATGTCGTCACTTAGATATTTTATCATCTAACCTGGGTTATGCCCTTAAAACATTCGATGTTCTAGCTAGGAACTGCTGCGAGGGCAAGGACACAGCCAGTTGGGGGCCAATGGTGCTTAGTTTGATAGTCGTTGTAACGTTTGAAGGCTTTAGTATGTATTTCAGGTTGTATATGAACAGTTGTATGGTAGCAAGGTTATCATTTGATTTGTATTACGTATTTTGTTATGGAAATACTATGTAAGAACTACGGTGTTTTGATGTTAATGTATCCGCTGCGTTGTATTATGTCTCGTTTAGTTTAAAATTATTGATCTTGATAGTTAAATGGATAAGGCTGGGGTTCTCAGGGTTTGTATCTGCATGTGAAGATTGTTCTTGATATACCGCACGTGTTGAACTTGGAGGGGGAAAAAAATAAAATTCTAATAATACCCTTATAGTGACACGCCTGGCGAGACGGGGTGTTACAGGTGGTTCCTGGATGCTTAGAGTAGGAACGTAATCTCCGACGTAAATGTGGTGAGACAGGTTCCTGCGTTGATGTGGCCCTCTTGGACCAGGAGTTGGTAACGATTGTGCCTGAAATGTTGGGAAGATGCGTTGATCTTACCCCTCTTAAGCCAGAACCGCCTTGTGTTGATGTGTCGGTATGACGGCATGGTCTTTAGAGAGATTGCTCTTTCCCCATGGTAGGGTTAAACGCTGTGGGATTCTCTTGGCTTAGGGCTTGCCGGTTTGCATTAGTTTATTTCATGTCTTGCATTCATTCATGAAAACGTGTTTTCAAACTCTCACTTAGATGATTCATCATTTAATATGGACATGTTCTTAGAATATTCAAACGTTCAAGGTGAAGGCAGTGATACGAAAGGAAAAGCGATTGCTGAGAAGTGACGGCGATTAGTGGATAGTATATAGTATGTCATTTTCATATATGTAGTTTATTTTGATGACGTCATGTAAAAACACTGGTTTGGTTTTATGATATGAATAAAGTGATTTCGTTTATGATCTATTGAAGTTTCGATCTAGCTTCCACATTTGAGGTGATTTACCTGTCTTAGTTTATTAATGATTCATAGTTGATATACTGAGAAAGTGTAACGAGATCTTCGAGAAACGGTTTTGTATTGAGTTTTCGTTAGAAGAATATATATATATATATCTCTAAAATCTTTCGTTACTTAACGTCCTGATAAGGCGGGGTGTTACAGCTAAGTTATAACAGTACTATAGATTTGTACACTAATTGTAGCTAAGTATTTTCCCTAAATATGAACTAATTATCTGTCCTTTCCCTTTTTGAATGTTGCTTGATTCATATCTATACACGTACCCATTTAATTCAATAAAATATTTAATTATTTTTTATCTTTATTTTTATTCAATAACATATATTTATTAAATAATCAAACCCATTAAATTTATATGAAAATAGTTTCTTCCATGTTCACAATATTATCTTTTGAGTATAAAATTTAATAAAACAATTTGAGGGTAAAATTATAGTATCATCCTCGTGAGTGCGATTTTGTTCACCTCCTTTAACGGGGTGAACTTCGCCCTCATAATTTTTGTGAGGGTCAATAAAGTAACGGAATGACAATCAACATTGATTACCATTTCGTTGCCTTTTTCATCCTCACAAAATTGTGAGGGTGAAGTTCACCCCGTTAAAGGGGTCAACAAAATTGCACTCCATGGGCGTAGGCCTAACTGCCTTTTTTATACATGCAATTATGCTAAGTCTGTACTCTATCACAGTGTTAGGATAAAATAAAGTAAAACAAAATATATTTATTATAATATAGTGGGGGTACCTGTACCATTATGGGAGGTATGTTACCCATTTTTTCCGACCTTTAAATTTATATTATTCGCTGGAAATGAACTGTGAACCATATTTATAAGGGCAAGCATAAATTGACATGTTTGAATTCCTATCCATACAAGCAAGGAAAGATCTTCCTCAGTTGGCTTCGACCCCAAACAACTCAAAACCCACTTTCTCTTTCTCCGTATAATGTACATATAGACGTAGTTTCTGACAACTCTACACTTTGTGCGGCTGCTGAATGTACCTGCACGTGTAAGTTAGCCTCTAGAATGACGAGGCCAGTTTCCAGATGGGCGTGGCTGTGGTGCTTCTTGTCGTTGCTGTTGTTGGCCGCGGCAGACCCACAGATCAACCTCCTGCAGAGGGGTTGCAGCCAGTACAACGCTTCCAACCTCCCGGACTTCTTCGCCAACCTTAACACCACTTTCTCGGCGCTGAGGCGGCAGCTGGTGACCGAGAACAAGCGGTTCGCGACGGCGGAGCAGTCACGAACATCGGACCCCGTCTACGCCATGGTTCAGTGCAGGGACTACCTCTCCTCAGGCGACTGCACCACCTGCTACGACGCCGCCGTGTCTCAAATCCGCAACTGCTCCGGCGCCAACGGTGCTCGCGTCGTCTACGACGGCTGCTTCCTTAGGTTAGTTTTATCATTAAAAGACTAGTATTAATTACCAATGATTTTACCAATTTCTTCATGAAAATTCAGTCATTTTTAATTTCCACTCTGATCACAATGCTACAAAATTGGAATCAACTGACCAGGTTCGAATTAAGAATCAAGAGCAAGCAGATAATATATAACAAGGTTTTAAACTAATAGTTGTGATAAGACTTAATTAAACAAACTACTCTATTGATAATCTTCATCATCGCCGTGGAGCCATGCACAGGCCGAAAGAATCAGCCCAAGTAATACTTTTGGGAGGATGAAGACAAGCCAGCCTCTCTAAAAGCAGATTTAATTAAGGGGATATATATATATATATATTTTGAAACCCAATGAAATTGTAGTCAATAATTGATCCTCTATACAAAAAGAATTGGAATCCAACCAAAACCGTTAGATGTCCAAGTCCCTCTATAGCGATGGGCGGCTCTGCGTTTTCTTGGCAACTTGCAGCAATAATGAATCCTCAGAATCTTCTGTAAAATATCAAAGAATCCATATATTATATAAGGAAATCAAAATTAATTTAGATGATCAATAGTTGAAATAAGTTCACAGCCAGCACACAGGAATTTCCTACCCTTGTAGCTGATCATGACCAACATAAACAAATAAAGTTGCTCCTTCCGCATCCACAAAAGTCAGAAACGAATAAAGTTTTTTTTTTTTAATTTTTTTTCCTACGTATTCTGTGCCAGTAGTGGGTTTTTTCTTCATAAAATAATATAAAACAGTCGCACCATTTTAGGTCTGTCTCCATTCCACCCTTCGTATGAAGGTTAATATTGTCGACATAAAACCATTTTTTTCCTCTACTCTCTTAATTCCGAGTAGAATTAAAAAAAAAGAAAGAAGATTTGGAATGAGAATGGAAGGATTTTTTTTTTTTTTTAACAGAAGGTAGATGGAAATGATTTACTTTGTAATATATCACTACAAGAAAAATGAAATTTAGCTACGGATATTCCGTCGCTAAAACATCAAAATCCGTCGCTAAATTTTTTAGTGACGGATTTAGCGATGGGACAAATCAACGACGAAAATTTGTCACTGAATAAAAAAATAAAAAAAATTAATTAAAAAATAAATATTATTTTACTGACGAAAAACTTTCCATCGCTGAATACACATTAAAAAATAAAATACTAAAAAAATTAGAATTAACGACGGAAACAATTCCGTCGTTAATTAGTGACGAAATCGTTTCCATCGGTGACTTTTATTTACAAAAAAAATAATTATGGCAAGTCGAGCGGACGTGCGCGCACCACTGACTTATGGGCGCCAGGTGGTGCGGCCGCTACACGCCAAGTGGCTCTCCCTTAAGGTGCCACGTGTAGCGTTGGGAATTTAATCCCAACGCATTCTTTCTTCCCTCAGTTTTGATCCCAAGTCCCCTGTGCGTGCGTGACCGTCTAAGCTGCGAGCCTCCTTGATATATACTCCGCACATATTAAATATATATTACATTTAGCTGTCAGCCATTTTAATTTTGTTTTAAATTAAGATTTTAAATTTTAAATCTTTTAAATTCATAAATTAAAACTTAAAAAAATAAATCTTGTAAATTTTAACTCAACTAATATACCACTTAAATGTTGTAATTAATTAATCTCTTAAATGTTTAAATTTTATTTGATTAAAAATTAATTTAATACATTTTGTTATTATAAATTTTACAATATCATATCAATTTACATATTTTGGTCTGTAAATAAAATACATAAAATATGAATTTAATACTAAAAAAATTTTATTTTTATTTATTTTTTTAATTATTTAGCAATGAGGTACTCCTGTTGTGAATAAAATTTAATTTTTAATTATATATTTAATTTAATTTTAATTTTTTATTATTTAGTGATGAAATATTTTGTCACTAAATAATATTAATTTAATTAAATAATAAATTAAAATTTAGGTACAGGACAACCTCATCGCTAAAAAATAAAAAATAAAATAAATAAAAATATAAAATTTAGCGACGAGGCAACCCCGTCACTAAAAAATAAAAATAAATTAAATAAAAATACAAAATTTAGTGACGGGTCGATCCGTAGCTAAAAAATAAAAAATAAATTAAAATTTTTTAATTATTTAAAGATGAAATATTCCGTCGTTAAATTTAAAAAAATAAAAAATTTGATGACGAAAAAATTCCGTCACTACAATATGGATTTTTTTGTAGTGATATTACTGTTCTTAATAGAATGTTGCTTACATTTGTATTTAACTGTGTTTCTTAGAATGATACAGAATTTTCAAGACATAAATAGCTGGTTTTACGTTCCTAATTAAAATATATGTTGTAACAAATAATTTTGTTCGGTCTTCACAAAGGTATGAAAGCAACAGCTTCTATGACCAAACCACTCTCCCAGGCAATGTAGGAATCTGTAGCAACAAAACTGCATCTCAGCCAACAGCCTTTGAGGCAGCTGCAAAGGGGCTGCTGGCAGATCTTGAAGCTGCAACCCCAAGGATTAAGGGTTACTTTGCTGCTGCAAAGAGGGAAGTGGTGGCTGGCGGTGACGGCCCGGCTGTGTATGCGGTGGCGCAATGTGCGGAGACTGTGAGTGAGAGTGGCTGCCAAGCCTGCTTGAATGTGGCATATGACACCAACCTTCAGAATTGTCCTCCTGATGCAGAGGGCAGGGCTGTTGATGCAGGCTGTTTTCTTAGATACTCTGACACTGCCTTCTTTGCTGATAACCAGACAACTGATATTAGTCCCTTTCTTGGAGGAGGTATGTATATGTATAATCCCTCTATACACAAAATGAAAGTTAAGTTACATTCTTACAGATTTTTTGGACAAAAAATTTTCCAAAAATGTAGCAGTGCCGTTTTTACTGTCACGGTGGATATATATTGTTTCATTTCAAATAAAAACTCTGATCTGATGGACGTATCAAGTTTCAATCCTACTATTTAGGATCAACTACATGAGTTTTGTGTTGTCGCCTCAATTATACTTTCAGAATGGGACTAGCATATAATTTTAGTGTGGTTTCTGTACAAAAATTCCACAAAAACGTCATCCATCTACCCCTCATAAGTAAGATTCAGTAACTGATCAACAGATATCAATTGTACATATGAAAATGTGAAAACGTGAATATATATGAAAGGAAATATTTATGGAATTATCTTGTGATTCACTATGTATAGTGTTAAAGCTAAAGTCAACAATTCAAAAGGAGGCTAAAGAAAAGAAGAAAAATGAGCCAAGGTGGACAGACAAAAAAAGGCAAAGAAAAATTAAGCACAAAAGTATGGCACTCATTAAATATAATAAAAAAAATTAAAAAAGCATGCAGCAAATGGCTGCTGCTATTGAAAAAGCAGCAGCCAAATTGAAATGTTCATGCGGCGCCTACCTTGATTTTTGAAGAAGTGTTCGTTTATTTCTGCGCTTATCTTGAATTAGAGAGATGGTAGCCAGCTCATCACAAATTGGGGGTCTATAAATGCAGACCCCCCTTCACATTATTGTCTGTAGCTCAAAGGAAAGTAGAGAGAGTTAAGTTGGAAAAAAAATCTCTGAGATCTAATTGGATTGTAATTTTGTGAGTAAAGAGTGTTTGTAAAAATATTGTGTATTTTTTTTTCACATAATAAAAATACTGTAGTAGCTCTGTGGACATATGAGAGTTTCCTAAATCATATAAAATTCTTGTGTCCATCTTTTATTATTTTGTCCTTATTATTACTTGTGTGTCTCTTCCTTTCTCTCCACATTCCTAACAACTAGTATCTGAGCCTGACTTGAGTGTTGATATCAACTTATTGTATGTTTTGTGATTGTCAATATAATAGTGGATCTTGGACATCAAAAAATAAATTAGATTATGAATCACTCTTTCGAATGTATTGGATACTATTCACATGTATGAGGGTACTATTTACATGAATGGGGCTACTATTCATACGTACAGTTACTATTCATGTGAATAATGGTAGCTATAGTGAAACGGTGAGATTTGAGTGGAGCAATGGCATCTAAGAAGGATTCATATAAGATTGAGAAGTTTGATGGTTCGAATTTTAGATTTTGGAAGATGGAGATGGAAGATTATTTGTACCAAAAAGACTTGTACTTGCCACTGAACATGAACACGAAGTCACAGACCATGACGGACAAGGAATGGAAGGTGTTAGATAGCAAAGCCCTAGGAGTAGTTCATCTTAGTTTGACAAAATATGTTGCCTTCAATGTCAAAGATCAGGATACAATTGTAGGATTCATAAAGCTCTCTCCAACATGTATGATCGAGCACCATTTTGCAACCCATAAGGCATTTCTGATTGAGAAGTTGTTTAATTTAAAGATGCCAAAAAATAGTAATTTCAGAGAACATCTAAACTCCTTCAATGAAACCAAGGATCAATTAAAGTCAATGGAAATTACTTTCATTGATGAAGTTGAAGCCGATGTTATTCTTAGTAAGATGCCAGAGAGTTGGCAGTCTACCGTACAATCAATCAATGCTTCTTTTGAAAAAAAATTAAATGGTATTCTTAGAAATAGTAGACATGATCATGACAGAAGAAAGAAGAAAGTCCCTCAACTTCAACATCAACATTGAATGTGGATAGTAGAGGCAGAAACAATTTCAGAGGCAATTAGCATGGTAGATATAAGTCCAAGAACGAAAGATCAAAATCTAAGAGTTGTCAATTCAACAAAGGTAAAAATAATGTTGAATGTTGGAACTATGGAAAAATTGGGCACTTTAAATCTGAATGCAGAGGTCCAAAGAAAGGAAACAACGAACAGGCCAATGCAAACGTTGTGTCAAATGATTCAAACGATGCTCTCATATGTTCTATGGAGAGCAAGATGGATCTTGGGTGCTAGATTCAGGGGCTTCATTCCATGCTACCTCAAACAGGGAAATGTTTGAGAACTATGTCTTAGGAAATCTGGGAAAGGTGTATCTCAATGATGATTAAGAGTGTGACGTCATTGGTCAAGGAGTAATACAGATCAAACTAAATGGATCTTTATGGAAGCTGAAGAACGTGAGACATGTACGGACCATCAATACCCTTAGATTTCAAAGTACCAAAAGAGGTTTGGACTGGAAAGAGGTTAGACTTTCACATATTTGAAAGTATTTGGTTGTGTCTCTTATGTGTAGATTAGTGATAATTCTAGGAATAAATTTGATGCCAAGTCACTTAAATGCACATTAATTGGTTATGGTGGTGATGAATTTGGTTATAGATGTTGGGATGATCAAAATAAGAAAATCATTAGAAGTAGGGATGTAGTTTTTAATGAAACGGGCATGTATAAAAATAGAGACACAGTACAGTCCACTAGTCCAAAGGATCCAGAACCTGTTTACTTTGAGCCCGATGATATCCCAAATAGTGTCACTTTTAAAACAGGTCAGAATCCTCAAGAGAAAGAAATTACAAGACAAGTTATTGAACAGCCAAAGGAGCAGATTCCTATGTTAAGGAGTCCAGTCAACAACATGTACCAAATAGGAAGTACTTGAGCTAGTTGCTACTGACAGATGGAGGAGAACCCAAATGCCATAATGAAGCATGTCAGGTAAAAGATGCCAACAAGTAGGAGCTTGCAATGGAAGATGAGATGAAATCTCTTAAATCCAACTAGACCTGGGAGTTAGCAACGCTACTAGTCGGCAAGAAAACTTTGTAGAACAAATGGGTGTACCGAATCAAAGAGGAGCATGATGGCTCCAAGAGATATAAAGCAAGATTGGCAGTTAAAGGCTTCCAGCAGAAAGAATGTATTGAATACACAAACATCTTCTCTCCGGTCGTCAAGCTAACTACCATTCAATTAGTTTTGAGTATTATAGCAACAAATGATCTGCATCAAGAGCAATTAGATGTGAAGACAACTTTTCTCCATGGTGATTTGGAAGAAGAGATATACATGCAGCAACCAGAGGGTTTCACAGTAAAAGGCAGTGAAGGTCTGGTGTGCAGGTTGACTAAAAAGTTGTATGGTTTGAAACAAGCACCTCGATAATGGTACAAGAAATTTGATGGCTTCATGCAAAACAATGGCTTCCTTAGATGCAATGTTGATCACTGTTGTTACTTCAAGAAAGTTGATTCTAGCTTTATTATTTTACTACTTTATGTTGATGATATGTTAGTAACAGAAGCTAACAAAGATGAAATCAACAAGTTAAAGAAACAACTATCCAATGAATTTGAAATGAAGGATTTGGGTCCAACAAAGCAGATACTTGGGATGAGAATTACCAAAGACAGGAAGAATGATACCTTACAATTATCTTAGGCATAGTATGTCCGTAAGGTCTTGCAGAGATTTGGTATGATGATGTCAAGCCAGTTAGAATGCCTCTAGCTAATTACTTCAAGTTGTCAAAGGATCAATTTCTAAAGACAGATGAAGAAAAGGAATACATGGCTAAAGTTCCATATACCTCAATCATTGGAAGTCCAATGTATGTCATAGTCTATACGAGACCAGATATTACTCATGAAGTGGGAGTAATAAGCAAATTCATGTTTAATCCATGCAAATTGTATTGGGAATCAGTAAAATGGATATTGAGATACCTGCGAGATAAAACTGAAAGGTGTCTATGCTTCAAGAAAGACAAGCTAAAATTACAAGGTTATGTTGATGTTAACTTCGCTGGAAAAGTAGACCATAGAAGAAGCACTCTAGGGTATGTGTTCACATTAGGGACTATAGTAGTTAGCTAGATTTCTCAGTTGCAAAGGATTGTGTCTTTCTCTACAACTGAGACAGAGTATGTAGCAGTGACAAAAGTAAGCAAAGAGCTTATCTGGTTACAAGGTTTGTTAGCAGAAATGGGTTTCAAACTAAAAATGAATATGTTGCATAGTGACAGTCAAAGTACAATGCACTTGGCCAAGCATATAAGACTCCGTTATCATTCTATCGAACATTGTTGGAGGATGGAATGTTAGCGCTTGTGAAGATACAAGGCAACAGGAACCTAGCTGACATGTAACCAAAACAGTTACTATTGAGAAATTAGAGTTGTGCACATCTCTAATTGGTCTTCAAGAATAAAATGATCAAAATGAGCTACTGCATTATTTGAGTGTGAAAACAGATTGAAATCAGTTTTCAAGTGGGAGATTGTAGCATTGCAGCCATTAAATATAATAAAAGAGAAGAATTGGAAAAGCATGCAGCAACCAAATTGAAATGTCCATGTGGTGCCTACCTTGTTTTTTTAAGAAGTGTTCTCTCATTTCAACACCTACCTTGAATTAGAGAGCTAGTAGCCAGCTCATCAAAATTTGAGGGTCTATAAATTTAGACTCCCCCTTCTCATTATTTTCTATAGTTTAAAAGAGAGTAGAGAGAGAGAGAGAGTTAAGTGAGAAGAAAAATTCTCTAGGTGTAATTGAGTTATGATTTTGTAAGTAGAGAGTGTTTATAAAAATACTGTGCATATTTTTTTCCACATAGTGAAAATACTATAGTAGCTTAGTGGACATAGAAGAATTTTCCAAATCTTGTAAAATTCTTGTGTCCATCTTTTATTATTTCGTCCTTATAATTATTTGTGTGTCTTTCTTTCTCTCCACATTTCTAACATATAGGAGGTTCAAGCAACAAGAATGCCATCATCGGAGGAGTGGTTGGAGGCGGAGGAGGCCTGCTTTTGTTACTACTTGCAGTTACCATATGGTATCGACAATCCAGAAAAACAAAGGCAGCTCCAAGAGGTGAAACAATTAATAATATCTATTTTTACTTCTTCCCACGCATCAAATTTTTGTTTATAATTTTGTGATTGTACCTTGGAACCAGCTAATATAATAGGGGGAAGTGAGCTGCAAGGGCCAGCGGAATACAGTTACAAAGATCTGAAATCTGCAACCAGGAATTTTAGTGAAGAAAATAAACTAGGAGGAGGAGGTTTTGGTGATGTCTACAAGGTAATTAATTCCCTACATATTAGTTCACATATACAATGTCGTCTGCAATTAATTCTCTAATCTTAATTAATTGCAAGTTCTTCTAAGAGAGAAATATCAACCTACCCTTATTATAAGTCCCTGAACAGGGAGTACTGAGAAATGGAAATGTAGTAGCAGTGAAGAAGTTAGTAATAAGCTCCGCAAGAGCGAAGGCAGATTTTGAAAGTGAAGTGAGGCTCATTAGCAATGTTCATCACCGGAACCTCATCCGACTTGTCGGTTGCTGCAACAAAGGGCCAGAACTCCTCCTTGTTTACGATTACATGGCAAATGGAAGCCTTGACGAGTTCTTGTATGGTAATATTGTTTAAATTATTGAATGTATTGCACCTGTCAGAAGGCGAGTGTATATTAGATTTCAACTTCATGTGAAAATGTTTGGCATTCCTAACAGGAGAAAAGCGCGGTGTCTTGACCTGGAAACAACGGTTTGGCATAATTTTTGGCATGGCCAGGGGCCTCGCCTATCTACATGAACAATACCATGTTTGTGTCATTCATCGGGACATAAAGTCGAGCAACATCCTACTGGATGATGACTTCCAGGCCAAAATTGCTGATTTCGGGTTGGCAAGGCTTCTACCCGAGGATCAAACTCATGTCAGCACAAGATTTGCCGGTACCTTGTAAGTTATAATGAACTTTATTCCGGCACAGTTTATACTCTGTTCACCAATGTTAAATTACTTTTCACTTGTATGTGTTGGCCATATTTTCTATTTCTCAATTTTGTTTCAAGTTCGAAGCAATCTTGCAGATCAAAAGAAAAATGATGTGCATCTCTTACTTGGATTGGAATTAGAAATCTGTCAAAGGAAAAGAAATACTAGAAGATATTCTTTTCTTCTTTTTAATTTTTATAGAACTAGTCCTTTAATGGGTTTATAAGTACTTCTCTTTTGACAGGGGTTACACATCACCGGAATACGCCATCCATGGACAGTTATCTGAGAAGGTTGACACCTACAGCTTTGGTGTCGTCGTGCTGGAAATAGTGAGTGGAAGGAGGTGTACTGATGTACAGGAGGAGCCTCTCACCGAATATCTCCTTGAACAAGTAATTGCTTCGTGAAGCCATAAACTCAGTAATTAATCTTTCATTCGAGTTCAACATTGTACACAAAAATTATTATAGAAGCTCATACAAAAAAGAAGAGAAGTCATTAATGAGTTGGTAGCTGACTTGTCTTATTTGTACATTTGAACCATATATGTTTGAGAAGGCTTGGAAGCTGTACGACAGTGACATGCATTTGAAGCTAGTGGATAGTACCTTGGACCCAAATGAATACAGAGTAGAAGATGTGAAGAAAGTGATAGAGATTGCTCTGATGTGCACTCAGTCGCCGGTTTCTTTGAGGCCAACAATGTCTGAAGTTGTGTTGCTTCTAAGCGAGCGATCAATGGAGTTCAGGCGGCCGACAAAACCTACCTTCATCGATAACGAGAGGAGGATTCGGGGGGATGCATCTACTTCTACTGCTTCGTCCGCATCCAATGCTACTGCCTCTTTTACTGAGTTCACTGGTCGCTAGCTAGCTAGCGTTGCTCTAGTTGATTTCTGGAACATTGTGAATACAGCTTATTGATCGATCTTCAAAGCCATTTTAGCACCAAAACCTTGCGTTGGTGAACTCCCAAGTATATATATCTGATTCTTGTAATAATGTTTGCAGGACCCTTAGTAACTGCAACGTGAATTTGTTTGAAAAATGATGTTACTTTGCTAAAGTTGCTACCTCTGTTTTATTTCACTCGTTAATATGGAATAACATCAGCTTAAAGGGACAAATTTCTGGGTTATTTGTCTATGGTTTCATGTACTGCTTTCTTCTTCTTCAAGGACCCCTTGTGGGTAGAGTTTAATTTTACATAGAACTCTTATAATTTAAATTTAATATTAATTTGAGGCATGTTAAAATTGATGCCATCAAATTTAATAAACTTTATCAACAGTGTTAAACATGAAACCATAACCGAATGGTCGTTTAAATAAAAATAAAGTGCATAGAACTTAAATACTAAATTTAAATAGAAACTCTATAAAATGACTAAATTCACATAAAATTTGGTAAAATTTACCCTACTTTTTTATTTCTCTATTACATGTGTTAATTATGTGATTCAAAATGTTTTTCAAATTGAAATTTTAATTCTGTTAAATTTGTAATTAATTCATGATTTCTTGTATTTAAATTTGTTGAACATTTGTATCTTATTTTCGACATGAATTTAGCTGGAATTTAAGAAGCATTTGGATGGGATTTCATTTGTATTATGCGGCAGCATTCTCAGTCGTTGATCTCAAATAAACGGTCATCGTCTAGCCCTAATCAATTCCCCCTTGGTATATAAGCTAATAGATCTCTAATCGTCATCTCTCTCTTCCTCAATATTCAAACCCTAATCTTTGCCAAGGTGAGACACAACGTGTGAATCCCTGAGATCTGCAAGAACATCTAGTGAGTATTGTGTTGATCTTTGTTCCAAAATCGCTTGAGGCGTGAAAGATTGGTAAGGAAATAATGTTTCTACAAGTAGTCTGTTGGTTTTCTGATTGTTTGTGATGTAAATCAGCTCTTCTGTTTTCTTGCAATACTAAAATCATTCTTGTTGTTCTTATTGTAAGATTGTAATATTCTGTTGTAATCACTTCAATATTAATGGATTGACTAAAGGTGAAAACCCCTGCCGTGAATAGGACCTGATTTTGGGTCCGAACATGTAAATACTTGTCTTTGTCTGCGTTGTGTATTGGTGATTTGAAGTTGTATTTTCTATTTTCGTTTTGTTGTCGATTTGATCTGCTTGGTCGAGAATTGGTACAGGGTTTCCACATGGCATTAACAAGTGATATCAGAGCCACAAGGGATCTAAGATCTTGGTCAAGCCATCTCCAATATGAAAGGTAAATCAAAGATCGAGTTTGATCTTTGACTGGGTAATTTTTTTCTTTCGATACTATTTTTTGTTGTCTTCACAACTGTCTGTTGCTTGCCCTAATTTTTCTAAGTTCATGATCTTGGATTAGATCTAATTACATTATTCATACTGTTAGCCCTAATACTGCATCGAGTTCTTATTTCGTTCAAAAACTTAATTAGGGTTTGAATAATTTTTTTTATTTTAATCTCTGTTTTGCCTCGTATACAAGAATTTATAATAAGATTTGTATCTTATTTGAATCTTCCAATAAATTGTTCCTTTCTGGTTTGGATTTTTTTTTTGTCAAACATTAGTTACAATTAATCACATTATCATCTATGAATCATATTATGTCTTAGGGATCATAATCAAATGGCCCCAACTAAATTAAAAATAGAGAAAGTTTGATGGTAGTGGTGATTTTTCATTATGACAAAAGAAAATGAGAACTATGTTGGTTTAAAACCGGTGCTCTCAAGCACTGGTGGAACCACCTAAAATTGAAAAAGATAAATAGAATCCTCAATTGCCCCGAAAATGCATGAGTTGAACTAGTTGGCTTATAGCCTTATCATCTTGAACTTATCTGATAAAGTCCTTAGACAAGTAAATAAGGAAGATACTATTTTAAAGGTTTGGACTAAATTAGAATCCCTTTACATGACTAGATCTTTAACGAGTAAAATTTATTTAAAAGGAAAACTATTTGGTTTTAAAATAAAAACCTCTAAATCTTTAGAAGAGAATTTAGATGACTTTAATGTTATCACAATTGCCCTAGAAAATATTGATGAGATTATTTCATAAGAAAACCAGGTAGTTATTCTTTAAATTCTTTGTTTGAATCCTATAGAGATCTAAGAACAATAATGCAATATGACAGAACCTCCCTGTCATTAAAGGATGTTGTGTCTGCTTTGAGATCAAGAGATCTTGAGAAGGATAAGAAAGATAAGAAGGTAAATAATGCAGAAGGCTTAAGTGTAAAGGGAAGAGGGAACATAAATCAAAGCCTAAAGGTAAAAGTAATTTTAGGGGAAGAGGTATAACAAGGTCTAATTCTAAATCAAGAGGAACAAGTAGAGGATCCTCAAAAATAAGAGTTTGCTAGTATTGTAAGAAAGAATAGCACTTAAGAAGGAACTATTTTCAAAGGAAGAAAAACATGGGAAATAATAAGAATAATCAAGAAGCAGCAAACCTATCTGATGGGTATGATAGTGGAGAAGGTTTAATACTCTTTGAACATGCCTCAGGAGATGAGTGGATATTAGATTCAGGTTACACTTTTCACATGACACCTAGGAAAGACTGGTTGCTTAATTTTCATCATATTGAGGATGGTAAAGCCCTTATGGTTAATAACCAATCCTGCAACATAACTGGAATAAGGTCAATTAGATTTAAGATGTGGGATGGAAGTTTTAGGACTTTAGATAATGTGAGGTTTGTCTCTAACTTGATAAGAAATCTAATTTCCCTAAGCATGTTAGATTCAAATGAAAGGTTTTATAAATTTGAAAATGGTATCCTTAGGGTTATGAAAGGATCCATGGTAGTTCTTAAATGAATCCTTAAACAAGGGCTATATGCTTTGCAAGGAGAGACTATCTCTAGAAGTATTGCAGTTTCATTTACAGAAAATGATGACACTACATTATGGCATAAGAGGCTAGGTCACATAGGAATGAAAGGTTTGCAAAAACTAAGTAAACAAGACATCCTAGATTATAAGAGGATTAATGATCTAAATTTCTGTGAGACATGTGTCATGGGTAAGTCTCACAGGTTGTAGTTTGCTCTTGCAATGCACAAGTCTAGTAGTGTCCTAGAGTACATTCATTCTGACCTTTGGGATTTGCCCCAAGTTCCTAATTCCTTATCTAGAGCCCAATATTTCCTTTCTCTAATAAATTACTATTTTAGGAAGGTATGGGTTTACTTTCTTAAGTACAAAAATGAAGCCTTCGAAAAATTTAAGGAATGGAAGACCTATGTAGAACACCAAACTGGGAAGAAAATAAAGACTTTAAGAAGTGATAATGGGCTTCAATTCTACAATCATGAATTTACAAACTTTTGCAAACAAGTAGGTATTGCAAATCATAAAATTTGCAGTGACACATCTCAACAAAATGGTATTGCTGAGAGAATAAATAAAACAATTCTAAATAAGGTAAGATGTTTATTAAAAAACTCTAACTTACCTAAGAAATTTTGGGCTAAAGCAATATCAACTGCTTGTTACCAAATAAATAGATCCCCTTCCTCTGCCCTAAATTTTAGGATTCCAGAATAGCTATGGAGTGGGAAATTGCCTTCTTTAGACCACCTTAAACCTTTTGGATGTATTGGATATGTCCATAAAAAAGAAGGGAAGCTAGACCCTAGAGCCAAAAAGATAGTATTTTTAGGATACCCTCAAAGGGTAAAAGGATATAAGTTATGACTTATTGATGATAAGAAGATAGTCATTAGTCGAGATGTAGTATTCAATGAATCAAAATACTATATGCCAAATAAGGTGAAAAACACTAAGGCAGATTAAACGGAAATTTTTTAGTTTGAGGTGTAAAAGGAAAGCCCTAGTGATAAGTCAGTGGAATCTAACTTAGAAAGTTCTCAGCCTGCTAGTTCTCCTGAAAATGTTGAATCTGAAATAGAAATTGAAAAAAATGAGGGTTCAGTTGAATCTTTTCCTGATCTGGGTGATTATATCCTATCTATGGATAAGGTAAGTAGAGAGATAAAACCACCTGCAAGATATGCCCATGCAGATGTTATTGCCTATGCTCTTAACATTGGAGATTCAATTGAGCTTGATGAACCTATTAGTTATCAAGAAGCTTGCTCAAGCAAGGGTAAAACTAATTGTTGAAGGCAATGAAAGAAGAGATAGAATCTTTGAAAAGAATAATAACTGGACACTTGTAGATAAACCTAAAAATCAAAAAGTTATAGGCTACAAGTGGATTTTCAAGAGAAAACCAGTTATACCAGGAGTAGAACCACCTAGTTTTAAAATAAGGGTAGTTGTCAAAGGGTATTCCCAAAGAGAAGACATAGACTACCATGAAGTGTTTTTCCCTGTGGTAAAGCACACATCCATAAGATTGGTCTTAGCTCTAGTAGCCCTAAATGACTTAGAACTAGAGCAATTAGACGTTAAGACAGTTTTTCTGCATAGAAACCTAGAAGAAATTATATATATGGATCAGCCTGTAGGTTTTATAGAAAAGGGAAAAGAAAATAAAGTTTGTTTATTGCAAAGATCTTTGTATGGTCTTAAGCAATCTCTTAGAAAATGGTATAGAAGATTTGATGAGTTTATGCTCAAAGGTGTAATTTTGACCATTGTGTCTATTTTAAACAGTTTAAGGGGAAACTGTACATATATTTTTTGATTTATGTTGATGACATGCTTATAGCATGCAAAGAAAAAGAAGAAATAAACAAACTGACTCAAACCCTTAAATCAAAATTTGAAATGAAAAGCCTTGGTGTAGCAAAGTGTATATTAGGGATTGATATTAAAAGAGATAGGAAGGAAGGCACCCTAACTTTGTCTCAATCCAGCTACCTAAAGAAGGTAGTAAACTTATTCGAAATGCAAGACTGTAAATCAGTCTCTACCCCAATTCCTCCCCATTTTAAGCTTTATGCTATAAAAGATAAATTACTTAAGGAAAAAGAAGAATACATGAAGAAGGTTTCTTACTCCAATGCAGTAGGAAGCCTAATGTATGCAATGATAAGAACTAGACTGGATATATCATATTGTAACACCCCACCTTCCTAGAGCGTCAGGTAACTTAAGATTCTGGGGATATTTTTTTTTCCAATCAACGGAAACTCAACACAAAAACGTTCTCTGAAGATCTCGTTACACCTTCTCAGTATATCAACTATGAACCATCAATAAACTAAGACAAGTACATCATCTCAAATGCAGAAACTAGATCGAAACCTCAATAAATCATAACCAAACCTACTTTATTTATAACATAAAGTCAAACCAACGTTTTACATGACGTTCTCAAAATAAACAATATAATTTAAACGATATAATATAAAACATCCATTAATCGTCATCACTCCTCGGCAATTCTCTTTCCCTTCGCACTATTGTCTTCACCTGGAACGTTTGAATATTCTAGGGACAAAGTCCATATTAGATGATGAATCATTTAAGTGAGAGTAGTTCAAAAACACATTTTTCATGAATGAATGCAAGACATGAAATAAACTAACACAACCCGGCAAGCCCTAATCCAAGAGAATCCCACAGCGTTTAACCCTACCACGGGAAAAGAGCAATTTCTTTAAAAGCTATGCCACCATACCAACACATCGACACGACACGATTCTAACTTAAGAGGGGCATGTCAACACATCTCGGGAACAATCGTTACCAACTCCCAGACTAGGAAGGTCACATCAATGCAAGAACCCGGCTCACCACATTTATGTCGGAGATTACGTTCCCACTCTAAACATCCATGAACCACCACATAATCCCAACTCTAAAATTTCACATGGACCACCTAGTCATCCTAGTGCAACTTCCCTGATCAAACGACCTGGTACGGAAACCAAGGCAATTATCCCGACATACTCATCAGCACAAGATACCCCTATTATTTTGTCACGCCCTTGGAGAATTATGGCTACACTATCCAGACAATATCCTAGGCTAACGTCCCACATGAACAACACAATATGGACCACCTAATCATCCTAGTGCAACTTCCCTGACCAAACGGCCTGGCACAAAAACCAAGACAGCTATCTCGACATGCACATCAGCACAAGATACCCCTATTATTCCATCACGCCCTTGGAGAATTATAGTTACACTATCCAGACAACATTATAAACTGACATTCCATATGAATAATACAAAACGCAAGACTGTGCCATATTTCACAAATTAATGCATCATATAAATAACATTTTATAAAATGCAATGTACTAGTATAAAACGTTTAGGGATGAACCTCCCTCGTAAAACCAATAGTCACCGATTACCGTTTGCATACAACAAAACCATTTTGCATGAAATCACAACACATTTTGATATAACGAACACCAAGTTTTAGGGGTAGAAACACCCACAATAAGTTAAGTTTTGGTAGTGAACAACTCACAGATCAAACTATTTGCATGAACAAGTCAAGTTTGGTAGTGAATAACTCACAGATCAAACCATTTGCATGAACAAGGCAAGTTTGGTAGTGAACAACTCACAGATCAAACCATTTTCAAGAACAAGTCAAGTTTGATAGTGAATAACACACAGATCAAACCATTTACATGAACAAGTCAAGTTTGGTAGTGAACAACTCACCTCAAATGTATTCAGATCACCTCGATCCTCGTACACGACCTCGATTTGCGTGTCGAATCACAAACACCCGAACTTATACTCAACCTCAAGCCATGATACTCCCTAAACACCATATTTAATTAAAAAGCATCAAAAATCACTTTCCCTCAATTTTTTCATAATTTCCTCTATTTTTCTCCCAATTTTTACCTCGATAATTCCAAAATAATTATCTCCTCAAACATTTTTTCAAATTTTTCAACACAATAAATCCTAAAATAATTCAAGGAGAATACTGGAAGAAAAATACCAAAAATTCCCCTGCGCGTAAAGGATGGCGCATGCAGCCACGCACCGGTCTTCTTCCTCGCTTCTGGCTGCCGGTGACGGCTCCGATGGCCAAAATGATGACATCCTCTTGAAGCCCTTGAAGAGTGGATCCAGATGGCACCTTTTGTCGGCCAAAAAGACATTGGAAAGTGCCGCAAAATGGCAGTTACAGGCACAGCGTGGTTGACCACCTCGCTTTTTTGACCAACCTTCGAATAGCCTCGAAATGCAATGAAAAACCTCCCAAAAACTCCAGAATTGATCCTTGATGCCTTGAGATCAAAAGCCCCTTAACCCTTACCTTTGATTCACTCCCAAAATCGACTAATTTGATATCAAAAACCTTGAAGTTTTGGCTCCCTTTTATAGCCAAAATCCGGCCACCTCTTGGCCAATCACCGACCAAGGGTTGGCCTCTAAACTTCCCACCGCCGTATACTACCTCCCCTAAGCCTACCTCAGTTGTCCCATCACCAGAAATGGCCTCCACATGCGATGGAATGCGGCGGCCGTTTTTGGTTGTTGTGTTCACACTACAGATTTTGGTTTATTACACTTAGGCCCCTGATTTTTTCCAATCTTGATTTTGCCCTTTTCCTTGAACCCCTGATCTTTCCAATACCACCATTAAGCCCCATAAGTTTTGTACTATTTGTTTCATTCTCGAAATTCTCAAAGATCTATCGTTTTGACCTCCTTCGAGCAAAATTAGAAAATTATACTTATGCCCGATTGATCGTTTTGACCTTAAATCCATTCGTTTCAACCTAAACTTGATCAAGGGTTGTTCTACATATAATTTATTGGTCCTCAGCACATTCCATTGACCCTTCGAAAGTTCCCTATGTTGATTCTATTTTCTTAACCTGGTAGACAACTATATCGAAAACTATTCCCGATTCAATTTCTTTTATCACCTAAAATCACGCCTCAAATTACTCGTCAATACTATTCTATTTTTCTTAGCTATCTAGGGTCTGTGATACTCCCTTCGATCAATTCGGTCTCTTAATACTGCGATGGTGTACCCTAAAGCCTCATTCTTTCAAGAGTTCCATTTTTACCCTTCATAAAATACCATTTATAACCTCAAGAATTTTCCCGGGTATTACACATATGGAGTGAGTCTAGTTAGCAAATTTATGAGAAATCCATCTAAAGAGCATTAGACAACTATTAAATGGATCCTTAGGTACCTAAAGGGGTCTTTGGATAAAGGTTTAGTGTTCAAATCTAACACTAAAAATTCCAACTGCATAAAGAACTATTGTGACTCGAATTTTGCAATTGATTTAGATAAGAGAAGGTCTTTATCTAGATATGTTTTTACCGTAGGTAGAAATGTGATAAACTAAAAAGCTAATCTTCAACATATAATGGCCTTATCAACCACCGAACTTGAATATGTGACTTTTATAGAACCATAAAAGAAGTCATTTGGCTACAAGGAACACAAGAAAACAATCAATTTGAGATAGATTATGAGACGAATTTTAAGACAAATTTTGATCCATCAGAAAATCATCTGTCACAAAATTTGGAACGAATTTTAAAATGGATTTAAAATGAATTTTTTCCGTCTCAAATTTGAGACGAATTTAGAGATAGAAAAATCCATTTCAAAATCCGTCTCAAATTTAAATTTAATTAAAAAATAAAATTTATTTTATTTCAAAATTTTAAAATTAAACCTAATAAACACATTATACAAACTGAAAATCATGCATAAATATAAATTTATTACATTACAATAAATCAAAACAATATATTAATACACATCGTTCATAAATAATAAGAATAAATTCATTACATTACAATAAATCCACATGGATCCTAATGATCTGAAGGATTTGAGGGTGGCAATAATGAAGAATTGTCCGACAATCTACCTTCTAAGACTAACAAGAGTTGGTGAATGTGTTCCATAACTGTCCTAATAGATTCTTGAATTTGGTTTGCCAAAGAGGTCGATGACAAGGGCGACAATGGCAATGGTGATGGTATATGGTAGGAATCAGGGATGACATGCGCTTCTTACCCCATCCAATCGACCCTCCTTTTTCTTCCCGCCTGCAACCTCAACCCGTAATGATGTCTCATCAATAGCTGACTGCGAGGGCTGGCCGGCATCACTACCTTCTAATGCACCAACTACTAATACTTGTGATGATGCATCATATTGTCGCGTCTAAAAGTTAGCCTGCAATCATCATGGACACATGAAATAATTTGTATTATCAATAAGGCTAATAAAGCATAATAAGATATAATAATACACAACAAATATATACTCACATAAGTATCATGTTGAACTGTACTCAGTAGGGATAGATTTCTTAATAATAGAACAATTATTTCAAAAGAATATCACCTTGCTATATCAAGATTAAAGGTAACGAAGATGGATAGCTGTTTATAAAAAAAAAAATATAAGAAATGTAGATTTGACACAAAGATACGTTCAAATATGCTATGTAAACCAAGCATGGGGCAATTTTAATAATGGGTGCTACACCTGCTTACAAATTCTAGCACAGCCATCCAAAAGTTTATGTTCTAACATATAAAACCAAAGATAATATCCATATGGAACTTTAAAAAACACAGTAGAAAAGTAATGAATAATTGTTTAGATCTAAATACTCCTGCTGACATTTTGTGGACTTATTGCAGATAAAGGATATTCTACTAAGTTCATTACTTCCTTCATCCTTCTCTATCCAATTAACATTAATAATCTTACTCCTCATTCAGGTTTAAAAACTCAATCCTCTTTCTGCAATTAGCATAAAAATGTAGAATATACTAAGAGAACAAATTAAAACGAGAATTATATGGAAATTATTAAATTTATATTTAATACCATCATCAAAAGTGTATTCAGTACCATCAAAGCCAAAACATACAACCACTAAAATGCACCAAAACACAACAAAATTTCACAAACACACTCTAAATTTTGTAATTGATGCTATCTGTACAAGACTTAAATACTCATAAACTTCTAAGTAAAAAAAAAAAAAATACACTTACAAGGATAACAATTATTGTAATATAATTTGTTAAAAAACAAAATCTACAACATTCCCACTGTGTTCAAAAGTCCTTTGTTATATAAATAATTTTGTCATATTTGGAACAATATTATCAATAACTTTCACCTTAATATCTTGTTGAAGGTTTATGTAAAATGATGTAAAATAAAGTCTAAATTACCATAGATGGGTATAGATGATGTGCAAATGATACTACCAGTGGTGTTTGCACTAAATGATTTACCTGCTCCCAAAATCAAGCACTAATTAGACAAAGGGAAATAAGATGATATCTTACTAAGGACAACTACCAGCAGGTCACCAACAAGAGGAAACAGATTGAGAAGTAAAAAAGACTAAACAAAACAATAGAAAGCAAAAACAAAAGCCAAAAACTGAAGAAAATAAATGCAAACATTGTCCAGTGGACAGCACATGAAACTCGGGAAACCACTGCATGGTGCATACATTTCACACTCTAATCTATCAGCTAAGAATTGTGGGCTAATCCATTCCTCCCATTGTTTATAAATGAAAAGATAAACCAAATTAAAAATACCTACAGTCCCCTGAATAATCCAAATTTTGGCGTATTGAACCAGCTAACAGCTTTCTATTTCAGCAATGTTATATATCATATAAGCAAATTAAAATATGCAGTAACCTCAGGAAATTTAGGATTTCATAGCAAAGAACATATGAAATCATAAACACTTCTAATCAAGATTAAAAAAAGAAAGAAAAAAAAAAAGACATGCCTAAAAACAGTGAAATGAAAAGAGGTTAGTCCGCTATCTTATCCTATCAAAAAGAATTACAATTGTTTACAATGCTAATAAAATTAAAAACTTAGAACTATAATTATGTGCATCAAAATGTATATAATATAACAAGGATAATCCCTGAATGAAGCAGATAATTAAATTGTCCATACCAAAATCTAGCAATAAGAGAAATGCATCCAAACTGATTACAACATGAAGAGTCAGGCAGGGACGAAGCCATAGAAGGAATGAGATTCCAATCCAACTGTTAACTTCCTAGTTTTTCTGGGAGAAGTGAATGTTTTAACTTGCTAGTTTTTTTTTTTTTTTAATTTATGTTCATCTAAACATAGTGAATTGGAAATAACAAAAGCACAAGATACTGAAGGTCATTGGAGGAGGTTCATAGTAGCAATATAAGCCTCCATGAAGCTTCATTTCCAAAGAAACAACAACAAAGCCCTAGGAGACAATACTTTGAGGTACAGTTCAATCTGTAGTACATAACTATTGAAGAAATCGTATCACAACAATCACCCTAAAAGATAGTGATTAAATAGATAAATTAGGGGGGGACACAAAACAAAGTCCATCACCAAGAATAAGTAAAAAAGCAAAACTGCAGGGAACAAAACCAGATTGCCCCAATCTTGAATACAAAGCTGCTAAGATCCAAAATCAGATTGCTTAAGAACCTTACCGTACAACAATAGTATGTTCTGGTCCCTCATTCTAAATGCATCGTTAAAACTACTTAATTTGGTAACAAACTGCATTCTTAATGATAGCAAGTACACTGGCAATGACTCATTAACAGAAACAATTAATAATTTGATATGCCTTAGGTGTAACTTAAGTTTTCAGGGGCAGGGGAATTCATAACATTAATACCTTTAGAGGACACGAAAAATCCCAGATGGGGAACTTATTACATTAATACCTCTAGAGGACACAACAAATACCAAGTAACCGAAAGACATAGTAGAAAATCATTTGTTATGTCAATGACACTCACTTTTTTGAACGTTGCTATTAATTTAATGGAAACCCAGCCTTGGTCACCCATCTTCTGTCACAAGTATGTATCTTTAATTAAATTTTCATTACTGCAAGGAATAGATAAGAGGCATAGATCGTTCAATTCCTAACTAAAAAGAATTAAATAGCAATGACTACTATTGGAAAGTAATGAAAGCCATTAATAAGATACCTGAAATAATAATCTATCTGATTCAATATCTTAACAGGCAACTGTAGGTTTGGGACAAGGAAAAACATTGCAGGGGGTGATATTGGCGGCATAAAAGGCATGGTTCTAAATGAATCGGGTGGTGGACCTGTAACATAAAACACTGGATGCTGCCCTTCTGCAAACATATGGGCACATTTACTAGAACATATATAACTAACCTAAATCAGTAATATACAAGTATAGAAATATCACACAAAATATATATACAAAAACATCCAGAACAAGAAAAGAACCTGTTTCGAACATCAACGGCGTCCTCGTGAGGCAAAAGCTGGGGGAGTTCGTCGTAGACGCGATTGGCCCCACCGTCGGCGCAAACACGAAGATATGCTACTCTACACCGACAACAGCAACAAGAATAACGAGACAGCGACATCAGACAACCAAATGGCACGAACACGACAAAATCGAATGAAGCAAGAGAGAAGAAGGACTTACCGTATTTCCAAAGCAAAGGAATGAATCGGGGGAGGCGTTGGTTGAGCAAGACAAGGGCATAAGTCTGGAGGTGTCCGTTGTCGGCGGGAATCGAGGGGAGGAGGAAGATGGATGAATGAGTCGTTGTGAGAGGGAGATTTAGCGGCAGCGAGGAGGCGGCGATGGAGTTGGAGGCGGCGACGAGGAGGCCGCGATGGGGTTGTCAGCGGTGGCGACGTTGAGGCAGCGTTGAGGCGGCGGAAGCAATGCATGGAGGCGGCTGGGAGTACAGAGGGTAAAGCTGTGATTTGGGGACTCAGGGCTTAGGGGAATTCTGATTTGGGAATGGGAATTGGAGGGGGAAAAGGCGGGGCACCTCCCGCCAACATTTTGATTTTTTTTTATTTTTTAAAATATTTAATTATTAATTAATAAAAACGAAAATAATTTATAAAAATAATATTAATAATTATTTGATTGATAAAAATAAAATAATTTAATATTATGATAATTGAAAAAATAGTTTAAATTATTGCATCAAATTAATAATGATTTAAAAATAAAATTATATTATAAATAAATCTATTAATTATAATAAACTCATTTGATATATTGTATTATTTTTAATATGTTAATAATTTTTTAATATATTGTATTATCAATAAATAAGTAATGCTCAATTATAATAGTTTAATAATTATATTTGTACAATTATAGAAAAATATAATTATATTAGAATTGTTTATATAAATAGTAGTTAAATCTTAATAATTCTTTCCTATTATTTCATGATTAAAATTAAAAAATTTAGTCAATGGAAAATTGATTTATTAACGACGATTTATTTAGTCCGTCATAAAATTTATTTTATAATGACAAAATTTATATTTAGTTATTAATAATACTATATTAACCACCAAAATTAATAACTTTTTTTTTGTCATTAATAACTTTTTTATTTTGTAGTGTATAATAGTAAAATAATTTAAATTATTACTTCAAAATAATATTTATTTAAAAATATAATTATATATTTGTGCATTTATAAAAAAATAAAATTATATTAGGAGTTGTTTATATAATGTTAGTTAAATCTTAATTTTTATTATTATTTCATGGCTAAAAATAAAAATTTTAGTCAATAACAACAAAAATTTATTTTTTAATTATGATTAATGTAGCCTATCATTAAAATTTATCTTTTAACGATGAGATTTATATTTAGTCATTACTAATACTACATTAATAATCAAAATTAAAGTCATTATTTTTTATCATTAGTGCCTCTCTCATTTTTTGAAGTGGTAGATCAAAGTTGCTTTCACGATAAAATTGCGGTCAAATCTATTTTATATAGTCATAATATGTATTCCAACAATCAAATTATTGATATGCAATATTAATAATCTTATAAAGTATCTATTTTACACCGCCATAATATCAATTTCTATTAAATATGGGGGTTTTGTATTTTAGGGTGAATTTCAACAATCAATTAAATTTTATATTGTACATTTTATATAATTATTAAATAAATTATAATTACAATAAAACAATCATTTAAATGACTCATAAGAGTATTAAATAAATTGTAATTACAATTGAAATAATTGAAATTGTAACAATAGAAGAAAGTAAGGAGTACACTACCAATAGTAAATTATTATACATTTAATATATACTTTAATTTAAAAAATTGGATTTAGTTTACATTTGTATATATATTGTACATTTTATATAATTTTATATTTTACATTTTTCATATTATCTTTACATTTTATATTATTGCAATCCCAATCATTTAAAGAGAGATTGGGATCAATTTCTAATATATTTGATGGATAAAATTAAAAATTTTCCCAACTACAGCGCTGCCATCTTCCTACCTTCCAAACACACAGCGCAACCATCACACACATACGCAATCATCTTCCTTTCAAACACACACACATATATATATCTATATACACACACAGGCACATATATATATATATATATATATATTCCTTCCTTCCAAACACACAATGCAACCATCACACACATACGCAACCATCTTCCTTTCAAACATACACACACACATATATATATATATCTATATACACACACAAGCACCAGAGCCGGCCCAAGTATAAGGCAAAATAGGCAGTTGCCTAGGGCCCCAATTTTTGATAGGCCCCTATTTTAAAAAAATTATAATTTATTTATATTTATTAATTAAATATAAAATATTAAATCTATAAAAAAAATCTTGCTACAGTTCACTTCTCTTCCCTCCCCCCTTCTTTCTTTCTCTCTCTCTCCCTCTCTCTCTCTCTCACATAGAAGCTCTGCCCAAATTTTATACCATTGCTTTCACACTTCCCAATTCCCAATTTCCCATAATCTCACCATTAAACCTATTTTCACTTCCCCCTCCTCTCTCTCACTTCCCTTCCTTTCTCTCTTACACACTTCAAGGGCTCAACAACATTGTAGAATTAAAATTTATTCATTATTGATAAATTTTATATTTTTAATACTATTAATTTAATATTTCGTTTTGTTTTCTTCTATAGAAAAATTAGGAATATATAATTTTTTGCTCAACTTGCATCGATCTTCTTAGAGTTTAAAAAAAAATAGTTTTATTTTTTCTTTATTTATTGTAATAGGTTATTTAGTTTTTTTTATTTCTAAGATATTATATTTTAATTAAAAATTCATTGTCGTTAAAAGATTATCGAATTTTGTAGTTGATTGAATTTTAATTTTTTTTAATTTAAGGAAATGATGAAATTTTCTCATAAAAAGGTATATTTTTTATTTTTTTAATAAAAAATTAATACTCTTGAAAAAAGCCTCAAAATTTTTTTTCGCTTAGGGCCCCTAATGTCGTTGAGCCGACTCTGACAGGCACATATATATATACATAGATTTGCTGCAAAACCCACACATGGACTCCTCGCGACAGGGAGAGAGAGGAGAGAAAAAGAGGGTGGCCGGCGGTCGCGCGTTGAGTAGATGGGTTGTCAGCGGTGGCTCAGTAAGCAGATGGTGGCCAGTGGTGGTGCGATGAGGAGATGGGTGGCCAACAGCCGGCAGCGATGCTTGGATTAGAGATGGGTGGTTGGCAAGTGGGGTGAGATTAGGGATTTGGATGGGTTTGAGATTAATTTTGGGAGATTTAGTTGTTAGTTGTTAATTGCAACAAATTAGATGTGTAAAGAGGTTTTCTTCTTCTTGAATTTACGTGGGCGCGCAGTAAAGTCAAATCATCACTATCTCAGTTCTCATGGCATTTCATGGTGGGTTTGCATAATTGAAAGTCAAAATGAATTGCCATTAGCCCTCACCATTAAAAATTCCAAATTTTTCCTACTAAAAAGGCTAAATTATATCGCCGATTTTTATATTTTAGATTTTATAATAAATTAATTATTATATTTTATTTTTTATTATTACAGTTACTAAATTTTGATTTCTCTCTTTTTAAAAAGGTATATTTGTTTAAAGTGTTTTAGCCTAGATTTAATTAAGTTATAATAATTTTTAATATTTAATATTTATTAAATTAATAAAAAATAATACGTGACTGCCTCTCCATTAAATTTATACGTATGAGAGAGACATTTTAATAGTTGAAATAAATTTTAAATGTATATCAATAGTTGAGATTGGCTGACATGAATGGATATTCCCGCCTACTCACTATCTCATTCTCTTCATCTATTACACCCTCTCTCCTACTCTTTCACTCACTGTCTCTCTCTCTCTCTCTCTCTCTCTCTATCTCTCTTTCTCTCTCTCACAGACCCACCCATCCACGTCGTCATCGACCTCTCTATCGCCCCACTAGTCGTCGTCGACCCTCCCTCTATAGTTTGTTGCGCCCCTTCTTGGCCCAGCCCCATCGTAATCATCGCCCTCCTTTACCGTTCGCCATAACCCCCTGTCGGCCTAGCCCAGGCACATATATATACACTCACACACATATACCCAACCCTTTTGCTCTTATCATGGTCGATGATTGCCATCGCCTTCGCCCCCAAACAAACAGGCACACACACACACACAGATATATATAGATATATACACTTGCGTAATCAGTTAACCGCTGGTGGAGGCTGACCCATCACCCCCAATTAGCTGTGATAGGGGTTCAAGGAACCCCTGACCCGCGGGCCCCCTACTATCGCTGTTGGAGGCCCTTGAAGCCCCAACTAGCAACAATCAGGGGCTTTACAAGCACATATATATAGATATTTACACTCGCACGATCGACAACGATTGGGAGGGGAGGTTCAAGAAACCCCTGACCTATGACCCCCCAACCGCCCGCTGTCAGGGGACCTTGAAGCCTCTGACCAACGATGGTCTGCGGCTCCAAAGGTCCTTGACTAGTGGCGGTCGGGGACCCCACTAGTCAAGGACCCTTAGAGCCCTTGACCAGCGGTGGTCAAGGACTCCAAAAATTTTAAAAATTTTAATTTTTTTAAAAAAATTAACATACAATTTTTTTTTATTTCTAAATATCAATACTTAATTGTATTTGAAAATTTTTAAATAAAAAAAATACCAAAGTGTAATTTTTTTTATACTGGGACTCTTTTTCAATTTTTTTAAATTTTTAATTTTTTAAAGCATTTAATACTTAATTTTAAGTATTCTAAATATCAACAATGTAAGTTTTTAAAATATCATGTAAGTTTTAAATAAAAAAAATACCAACAATGTAAGTTTTAATGTATAAAAATTTGACATTTAGAATTTGACATGAATGATTCAATTTCAAAAGAAATAAAAATCTATTTTTTAAATCATTGATGATCAAATACTGTTTTTAGTGTAAAACTTTATTCAAATAATGATATCAAAGTATTAGGTGTGGAACATTTGATATTTTTAATTTTTTTAAAATTTAATTTTTAAAGCATTTAATACTTAATTTTTAAGTATTCTAAATATCAACCGTATAAGTTTTTGAAATATCATGTAAGTTTTAATACTTAATTTTTGAAATTTTTTAAATAAAAAAACACCAACTGTGTAAATTTTAATGTATAAAAATTTGACATTTAGAATTTAACATGGATGATTCAATTCTAAAAAATGCAAAAATCCTCTTTTTAAAATCATTGATAATTAAATATTATTTTTAGTGTAAAACTTTATTCAAATAATGATATCAAAGTAGGAAGGTTAATTCGAAATTTAATATTTTTATCTTTAAGTGTTGAATCTTTAATATTTAAAGAAATGTGAAATTGATTAATCTATCATATTGAGTGACTTAAAGATGCAAATATTCAAAAAGAATTAATTTGTCTTTAAATTCTATTTTTATTTTATTAATTCTATTTTTTTATTTTAAGCACAATAAAATATTTTTTAAATTAAAATAATATAAAAATAAAAGAGTTCCCCACCATGCATGGTTCGGGAACCTAAGGTTCGAGAACACAAGGGTTCCCAACCACTCAAGGTTCTCTGCCCTCGAACTAGGGTTCTCCCTCTCCCCGATTGATGGCCGTGGCTATGGCGGCTGGTATGTATTATTTGATATTTAATTTTCAATTTAATTTGGTTAAATTGTAGACCACTTATTGATATACTTTATTATATAAATTTAGTAATTTTTTCTTTTTATTATAAAACATTAACAAATATACAATAACTTTAATTTCTGTTTTTTGTTCAGTGTTTACAATTTCTTTTGTTTTACTTGCTCTTATATTTTGATTTGCAATATTAGTGAACATTATAAATCTTATATGTTTGTTTCTTATTTGAGTTTTGTAGAGCATTTAATACAAGCAAAATTATTACAAGTTCTTCACAAATTTTAACATAATATGTATAAATTATAACTACATTTTAATCTTAATATTATTTACATTGTGCTTTTAGACACGAGTATACTCTAGTACTACTTATATTATTGAATGAATTAATGTTTCACGAAAATAATACTAAATATATTATTAATCAAAGTCATGTTTGATGTATACTATAGATATATAGAGATTCTTATATATTATATAAAGAAATATACATTATGATCATATTAGATAAAATAAAATATAATTCATATAATAATTACTCAGTATGTAAAATACGAAAGTGCCCATTTCTCTCTCTTTTCTCCATTTTTTTCATTTTGTATACATTTAATAAATATTACAAATAGTTAATTATTATATATTTAATATATATTATAATGTATAAATTTTTATATATTTAGTTTACAAGTATATATACTTTATTTTATATTTTATACATATGAAATATATTAATTTATATATTTAGAATTTAAATAAATATATTTAATTTCTATATCTATAGATGAAAATTTTACATTTTATAAATTAATATTTCAAAATTTTACATTTTATAAATTTGAGGGAGAAAAAGTTTGAGACGGAAAAAAATCCGTCTCAAATTAGAGACGGATTAATTTTCGTCTCTAAATCCGTCTCAAATTTGAGACAGATTTTTTCCCGTTCCTAAATCCTTCTCAAAAAAATCCGTTTAAATTCGTTTCTAATTTGAAACGGAAAAATTCGTCTCAAAAAAATCGTATCTAAACTACTATTTTCTTGTAGTGGAATAGTAAATGAGTTAGGACTAGGAGAGCAAATTCATAAAATATTTTGTGATTCACAAAGTACAATTCATCTCTAAAAGAATAGTGCATTTCATGAGAGAACTAAGCACATAGATGTGCGACTTTGGTTTTTTAGGGATATAATATCTAAAGGGCAAATTAAAGTAAAAAACATCTCCACTAAAGTTAACCCTGCAGATATTCTAACCAAGCCTATTCTATAGCCAAATTTGAGCAAGCTTTAGCCCTGCTTAAAGTGCTCCCAACGTAGTTGGGAGAGTAGCAAGGGTCCTTAGTCAAATCCATTATTGAATCAAGATGGAATTTGTTAATTATATGATTTAAAATATTTTTCAAATTGAAATTTTAATTCTGATAAATTTGTAGTTAATTCATGATTTCTTGTATTTAAATTTGTTGAGCATTTGTATCTTATTTTTGGCATGAAGTTGGAATTTAAGAAGCATTTGGATGGGATTTCATTTGTATTATGCGACAGCATTCTCAGCCGTTGATCTCAAATAAACGGCCATCCTGTGGCCTTTATCAATTCCCCTTTGGTATATAAGCTAATAGATCCTTAATTGTCTTATCTTTCTTTTGCGATATTCAAACCCTAATCTTTGCCAAGGTGAGACACAACGCGTGAATCCCTGAGATCTGTAAGAACATCTAGTGAGTATTGTGCTGATCTTTGTTCCAAAATCGCTTGAGGCGTCAAAGATTGGTAAGGAGAAATTGTTTCTATAGGTAGTCTATTGGTTTTCTGATTGTCTGTGTGTTGTAAGTTAGCTCTTCTGTTTTCTTGCAATACAAAAATCATTCTTGTTGTTCTTGCTTTAAGATTGTAATATTTTGTTGTAATCACTTCAATATTAATGGATTGACTAAGGGCGAAAACCCTGCTGTGAGTAGGACTTGATTTTGGGTCCAAACAGGTAAATACTTGTCTCTGTGTGCATTGTGTATTAGCGAGTTTGAAGTTGTATTTTTTATTTTCGTTTTGCTATCGATTTGATCTGCTTGACCAAGAATTGGTATAGGTTTTCCACATGGCATTAACAACATGAATAAAAAGGTATTAGTCTAGGTTGATCTAACACATGCTGTAATATCCCGAAAGTGGGGAATTAAATAAATGATTATTAATTTGGTCGGGAACAATTAATAATTGTTAAATATTTTGGGTTTAAGGGACATTAAGTATTAATTATTGTGTTTGTGGTGATTATTGAATATTTGTGTGTTAAAAGGAAATATTAACTTAATTGGGTATTTGGAGACTTAAGGAAATGTTTATTTATGTTATTTTGAGAAAATAATTATTTAATTGGGAGTATTTATGAAAATAGGAAAATAAATTAATGAACTAATATATGAATACATATATATATTGTCAATGATAATAAAGATAATCATATAATTATAATGATAATAGAGTAAATCAAATTAACCTAAATGAAATTAAATTAATTATATATATGTATATATATATAGGCGTGAGCTTGGAGGTCAAGGCATCTACAGTACCCCATTTCTCTTAATCTGATCTTTGTATATAATTGAGGCACTTGGCCGAGAGCCAAAACAGAGGAGAGTGAGATCGCAAGAGAGTGAAAGCATAAGAAGCAGAGAGAGAGAGAGAGAGCTCAGCCGAGAGGGAGAGTTGGAGCAGCCATGGAAGCTGGCCAAGGCGGTGGCTGGTGGCGACTGTGCGCAAGGAAGAAGCAGAAAGGAAGAAGAAGAAGAAGAAGAAGAAGAAGAAGAAGAAGAAGGAAAGGAAGGGAGAAGAAGAAGCAAGGTGCGTAGGAAGAAGCCGTGGGAAGAAGAAGAAGAAAGAAAAGGAAAGAGAAGGAAAATGAGGAAAAATAAAGGGATTTTGGGATTTTTCAGCATGAGAAGTAATCAGGTATGTGGGTAAAAATTAGTAGAAGTGTGATATGTTTAAATTATAAAATTTACGCGATTAGAATTAATTAATTTAAGTCCCGATTGTGTTATTTGGTAGGAAATTATTTAATTCGCATCGGGAGTACAAGAGAGGCTGAAAACAGCTAATTTCAGGCAAGCTCCAATCCATTTCCTCGTGATCTTTAATTCTCGTGAGAAACCCTGTGATTTCTCGTATTTTATACATTCCCTTTGTCTGTTTCGGCCCGTTTATTAATTATGAAATTTTGAGTTGTTTAATTTAAATTTAATTTATTAAGCTGGCTTCGAGGATTTTATTAGCGTGATTTAATTTAAAATAATTATGAGATTTATTGGCATCTTATTTGTGGTACGTTTACGTGGGATTTTAGATGGTTAAATTGTTTATATTACATGGTTAGATTTAATTAATGCGAGCCATGGTTTTATTAATCGCTATTAAACATTTTACTTCACAGGGGGAGTGCAAGAAAGGCAGGAAATGGCCATGTAAAAGCAAGCTCCTAACCTTCCCATCATGATCTTTAATTCTGGTGAAAGACCCCGTGATTTCTCGTATTTTATCACCTCCCTTACTTTAATTTGGCACCTAGCCTTATTTGTTTTAATTTAAATTAAATTTGGGGCTTCTAGAATTTTATTTGTTGTGAGCCTACAAGGGTTTGTATTGCCCCCATTCTTTTTGGGAATGATGCTAAACCACCTTGGGGACTAGGTTCCTAGATGTGCGAGTATTTATGATTTTTTCTCAGATTTATTTATGGTTCGGATAGAGCTACTGAGCAGTAGGGCAGGGGTCGACTATTTGGTGACGTTGCCCTGAAGTGGATAGTCGGGTGGACACTCCTAGTCACTGGCCGTTGACCAGTGCCGGACACTACTGACTAGCTCTGCTAGTATGTGATTTACTGCATGATTAAATACATTGTATTGCTGTTCATGAGTTGATATGCACATGGGTACGAGATGCATGTTGGGATATTCATTTATTGAGTATGCTTGGACACGGGCATTCTAGTTTGGTTAGGTTGCATCCAACACGGGCATATGCATCGCGTGTGGCTTACTATGTGGGCGGAGCATGGCCTGATGCCTGGATGTATGGGCATCAGTGTATCACGTTGATGCTCACTATGCCATTGCATTTCTATGCGCATTGCATGGCTACTGGTAGTATATAGTTCTCGAACGGGAGTACCGTTCTGAGGGAGCCTATGGCTCGGGTGTCGGGAGCACCGACATGGACTGGTGACGGGAGTACCGACTCGGGATCGCGCGCGCAGGTTTGCAGAGATATTTGTTGCCTTTCAGGGCAACGACAGGTTAGTATGGGACTTGGGTGCCGTGTGTCTTATGTAGGCCCCAAGGACCAGTATGTGTTTTATTATGCTATACTGTTGTGTTGTAGCGTCTCATACCTTGTGTGTACCTGGGGGTTTATTCTGGGGAGAGTGTTTTGGATATATTTAGCCTTCAGCCTTTCTTTCCTTATGCTTGCTGAGTCTCTCGACTCACTTTGCTTTCCATCATTCCAGGTAGTGGCAGCATGGGCCATGGGCAAGGGAGTCAGCTTCTAGCGGCCGAATCGGTATGGTGTACAGGCAGTCCCGTCAATCCCTGTCAACTCTGATGTCTGAGTAGGATTTACTCTATTATTTTTACTGTGCCAGGTCATTTCTTGTGTCTCGTGTATGTTGGCACAGGAGTCTGTTTTCATTTGTTGATCTCGTGACCGTTATGCTAGCAGTGTTCCCGTAGTGCATGCATGTGTTTAGTTTCGCTTACACTATTCTTAATTTTGTGTATGCATGCTAGAGTAATTTTTGTCTTGTGTTTTATTCTTTTTCCCTTCCGTAAGCGCTCTCGTTCGGGTAGTCCAGGTGGTTGGGATATCCGGGTGGGAATGCTTACACATGCAGGCTACAAAAACTTTCTTCGTCCTTTCATTTTCTTCCCAGCATCAATGCGTATGATAGAAAAAAAAAATCTACTTTATAATCAATAATAACTTCCTCTTCAATCCTTGAAAATTTGGAAGATTTTTTTTTTCATTTTCTAGTTGTTCTTGTTTTTTTCCAAGTAAAAGTTAAATCCAAAGCAAAACATATTACATAAAAGATGATTGGAAAACATGGAAGGAGGTTTTCCTCTCTCTCGATTTCACATAAAGAAAGTTGTCACTCACTTTAGCTCCCTACATCCACAACTACCAAGGTTCCCTACACAGTATTTATAGCCATCATCTCTATGCCATATTCGATGGTTGTGGTGTCTCATTGTCTGTAGGAGGCCTAAACTAGGGACCCACAAGAAAGATGACATACTTGCCAAACCAATTAGAAACATCACATACATCCTCCTTTCATTTAACGCGGAATCCACACTCGTACATTTTTACTCATAAACATACATAATAGGGTCCACATACTTGCATAAACCAACGTAACTTAATATTACATACCACATCAAGGTCCATGAACCCATCATATCTCGTCAAGGGTATAACATAAACAAGCAAAACTTAATATTACACACCACAAAACGCTCCCCAAGGACCTTTGACTGAGACAACTCTGTAGACACTGCTACCCCATGGATCTTAATTCACTTGGCTCGCCCTCTACTTTAACCTTATCCTTACCTGGAATGATGCAAGCAAACATGAGCCACAAGGCCTAGCAAGTATAACTGAAAGAAAGTGAGCATAAGAGTTATGGGTATCATGAAGTAAAAGAGTCATGAATGCCATTTAAGGTACTTTCACATGATAATATGATGAAACGTGCATCCATGCTCATATGCAATATTTTAAAACCATAATCATAGGACTAAAGTCCAAAACCATGGGACTGAAGTCCGAAACCTTGGAACTGAAGTCCATGTCATAAACTTGGGACCGAAGTCCAATTTTGAGCTCAACACTTTCTCTGCGGATATATCCTACGGACTCTTCCGCTGCACGGATCATGAGGTCTTTGCACATTTTAAAAAAAAAATCATTTTTCATGCACATGTTTTATGCATCCTCATAACATGCATATTTGCAATAACTTCTCATATATAACTGGCATGCAATTAACAAAACAATATGCACAATAAGGCAACATTCATACAAGATAACATCAAACCCTTGCATGTCCACAATAAAGCATCATTCCCAAGAAAAGATAGGGTGATACAAAACTCTATTTGAGATTCAATAGGTATAAATGAGAACCATAAAATAATTTACTAGAAAATGAGAGTAACTTGCAAAATAACTTGCTAAAATAAAAGCTTAAGCTTGCATTAACAGGAATAAGAGTATGGAACTTACAATCATAGGAAAAGAACTTGACAAAATAGGAATAAGAACTTGCAAACTTGAAAATATTAGGAATTAAGAACTTGCAATTTAAAAGATTAGGAACTAAGAACTTGAAAATTAAGAATATGAACTTGAGAAGAGGGAGAAACTGAACTTGCCTTAATTACTTTCCTTAATTCTCGAGCATACCGGGTCGCTTTTATCAAGCCCAAACTCAAACAGCAGGATTTTCCCTAATTTTTTCAAAATTTTCCCTAATTTTTCTCCAAAATCCCTCATTTCACTCAATATCATGGCCTATTATAGGCCAAGGGCAAGGAGCAATGTAGGGGTCACATGGGTGCATAAAAGAAGCATTTTCTGGCAGCAAAGAAGGTTGGACGCATGGCTGGGGGGTGGCAGACGCGTGGCCGTGCAGGGCCTTACGTGGCGCGGCCGCGTGCAAGCATGCATAGGCCCTCACGAGGACGCGCGCGGGTGCTTGGAAATGGCGCCGTTGGCGCCTACCTAGCTAGGAATAAAAATTCCCAACTTGCCTTGCTTCCAGCAAGGCTCAAACCCGAGCCTCCCCACCTGCACACGCGCACTTCAACCGCCTGCTCTAATCGTCCCCTTGGAATATAAATAGCACAAATTATTTTTAAGGTATTCCACTTTTCAAACTTACACTTTAACCCCAATAATTTCTAAAATTAACCCAAATCAATTTATTTTAAATCTCTTATTATTTCCACAAATACTTTCAAACAAAATAATTAATTACCTATTTCCTCAAAACACCAAAAATAAATATTTTCTCTGTAATTTTCATATATTCAATAATAACCTCAAATACCAAAATTAATTCCTTACACCGAAATTCACATTAATTAAGAAATAAACGGGTTGTTACATTGCGAATTGAACTTCATTTCTCATAACCATGATTGACTACAAACTTGTCATTTTCATAAGCATTGCTTCACCTCCATCACCACCACCTCCACCAGGCTCTCAAACACCATCAACTCCTTAAAAATCGCTTAACCTTGTGATTCTCACAATTGTCCTGCCTCATCTTTCATAACCTTGTACCTCTCACACCATTGCTCTTGTTAGCCCCTTACCACCAACCTTCATAGCCATAACCAGGGCCTAATTGACCTCAACTATCAAGTCTTGCAAATCGATTCCACTTTTGCCCCCTGATATCACTGTCTCAGGGCCTTATCACTCAATGTTGCATTTCCAAAACCAAATCCAACCCCTCACCATTACCTGTTGCGGAGAAATAGACCTTTGTGAAAAACTATCACCCAAATCCCAAGAACATTCATGTCAAATCACTAACAATAAATAAAACAATAGGTGGAAGTGTACTTGTATCCATTATTCTGATTGATCAAAATAGGTTATGATATTCCAATTGATACATAGTTCTTGGGAGTTTTTCTCTATTAATGGGGATGCACAAAGAAAGGAAAACTAACGTACAATTAAGGACCATCACCTGTTATTTGTAACTGAATCATGCAGTTAACAACTTTTAGTATTTCTAAATTAACCCCTCATCAATTTAGAAATACAAATTATGTCTCTGCACATTAATTCCATGACAACTTAATACCCACTAGCCCAAAAATTTAACTTTATAGATCACTTTTAATCGGCTAAACTTTAAAATAGCATTACACATTTAAAAAATACATTTGTAGCCCCACATGTCGAAACCTTTATTTTCAACAATCTCCCACTAGGCCACATATGTAACCTTACAAATGTGCACAAACTTATGAGCTCCAAACTTTTGTTATCACCATTAGGAGTATTTCTGAACAATCTCGTCCATTGATCATACTAATATAGGATTAAAACGATCTTTATCACATTTAGTGTGACTAAATCCATCAATAGTCACGTATATCAATACAACCAAATGACATAAATCAATTATGGATGCGTAGCATGAAAATTACATGTGATGTGATCCAAACAGCCTATTTCCAACTAGTCCTACCTTATTCTTTAGTAAGATCAATACTGAACATAACATAACATAGTGAAATAAACCAAATACTTAATTTATGTACATAAAATATCCAAATACATGAATGTTTCTAAAAATAAACATAAAGTAATGAGAATACAAACTCCCACTAAAATATTACATCTTCACACAATACAACACCCATATGAACAATGTGTTCATGAAAGACCTTGGGTGGTAATCGGTTAGTAAGCAGATCCGCTGTAATACCCGAGAAATTCTAAAGGACTCAAGGGTAATTTATCTTGGGGTATAAATGGAATTTAAGGATAAATTGAAGGTATAACGGTAATTATTACCGTATGAATTATTAAATCGACTGTCGGGAGTACCCTGGAGTCGAGATGCCAAAGGAAATTGATGTGGCATTAATGAGCACCCCGAGATAGGATTTATGGTGCCGAAAGAAATCGAATCGAGAACAGTTTTCAGTACAGCTAAAAAGGCAGCTGCCAATTAGGCTGCAAAACTGAATTGTCATAGACGACTTTTTGGAAGTCAACGGAAGCTTGAGGGGGTTTCGGTTTTTCATGAGGAACAACCTTTTAGAGGTTTCAGGAAGAAACGAATGAGTTTAGGGCCAAAATGAAGATTCGGGCCTAACTACAGTTTTTGAAAATTGCTAGAGGGAGGCCGAAATGAGGTATTTTTGGAATCCTCAAGGGTCAAAATGTTGTTTTAGGTCTTGATGGGCTTAAATGCAATAAAAGAAAGATGAGTGGTTAAGTGAAATGGGCTAAAATGAAATAGCCAAAAGTAAAGGGGCCGAACTGCAATTTTGCAAAGTTTTGGCCAATGGGAATCGACCATCAGGTCTCTGGTCGTCGATTTCGGCCGATCCAACCACGAGGTCACGTGAGGCTTGGTCGGGGGAGACTTTTTGCTTAAAGGCTTGGCCGAAAAAGACCACTCGAGTGGTCAGATTTTGAAGAAATAACCGACCAGAAAATTGGTCAGATTGTCGCGACCTACAAGACACGATTGTGGTCGGCTCGGGTCGATGCAAGGCTCACCCAGGGGCGGGGAAGCTCTAAGGCAAGTGGGTAGGTTGACCAAGGGCTTTTGGTCGCTCGACATGGCTTATAAATAGGCGTTTATTGGTGGTCGAAAATGAGAAAATTTTAGCTTCAAATCGGTCAAGAAATCGAACGAATTAGGGTTCCATTTTAAGGGCCTTTTGAAGCCCATGAAAAGTAGAAGCGATCTGGAGAAAATGAGGCGTTTTGATCAAGGTTTGATGGCTGTTTGAGGCCTCGCCGGAAAAAGAGGCGGACGGCCAAGCTGAAGCTTTGGCCGTCCGGTTGAGGGCCTTCGGGGGCTTCTTTCGAGCTCAAAGATAGGCCAAAAGGATTGACTGGAAGAGAGGAACAAGGTGGTGGGAGCAACTTGAATCGTCGGCACGGCCGTTGCCAGAGAAGACGACCGGCGCGTGCCGGTCACGCGCCCCTCTCCACGCGCGCCCACTCGCCCTAGCATGTTTGGGCGCGTGTGGGCGCGTGTGCTTCTGGAAAAATGTGCAAAAATGTTAGAAAAATCCAAAAAAATATTTTATGGAGGTTTGTACAAAAATATTGGGATTTGGGATTCCAGATGTCTCGATTTTAGAGCTAAAGAGTCTCGTTTTGCGTGAAAACACAATATCCGGGTAAGTTCAGTATTTTTCCTTTGAAGTTCATAGCATATAATGAATTTTTGTGAAGTTAGATTTGAGGAAATAGTCTTGATATAATTATTGGGATTTTTAGAAGGAAAAATGAAGGAAAATGAAAAGAAATAGGAAATAAATGGAATATTGACGATATTTAGTGATTAAATATTATTTTATGATTGAGGAGATCGAGATGATGAGATTGGTGCAGCTTTTGAGAGTTGGCATGAGAATCGAGGTCTGGCAAGCATATCGAGGTGATGCACGCTTTTCGAGGTGTCTTGATCTTTGGGCAAAGGTGAGTGGTATTCTCACAAGAACTTATATTCATGATATGTTTATTATATATGCATGTTATTATGAATTGCTATATTCACTTTGTCATATTGCATTGAAAGTCATGATATTTACATTGCACGACACTATTGTCATATTGATATTTGTGCATGGGAATGGGATGTCACCCCCAGAGTGTAGCCGTAATTCTCCAAGGACGTTGAGAGAATAACGTTTGGCTTATCCTGCAGAGGTTCGGGATTTGCAGAGGATTCCTAGCCAGGCTTGCGAGGCAGGGAAGTTACACTAAAGGCAAATGCTGTTCATGTTATTGCATCATACATCATATATATATTTTTGGACCCTCACAAGAAGTTTCATCTTCTAATGGGTTATGCCCCTGGAACATTCAACGTTCCAGTTGAGACTTGCAGTTAGGGCAAGGAGCAGGTTGAGATATGACGGCACGTGATGGCGTGGCCGATGGATTCAGCAGGAGATTCGAGTATTTTATTTATTCAGAATTGCTTATGTATGTCGAGGTTTCATATGATTGCACCTAGGGTGTTAGATGTTATCTCGGGAGACGTGTCTTAATGTATTTATATAATTGAGGATTTGATGGTAATATATGGTACGAATTCTTTATGATATTATATAAAGTGAATTCAGGTATGTACCGTATCAGGTTTCGATTATCGCTTCCGTAATTGTGAATGATTTGCTAGGGGGTTTCCCTTTGAAATACGGTATTGATGTATGAGAAATGTATAAGGGAAGAAGTTATGTATGGATACGATGGACCCCAGCATAGTGGCACGCCCTTCGATGGGACGGGGTGTTACAGTTGGTATCAGAGAGGAAATGTTGAGGACATAGGAAATGTCTGAGCCTTAAGAGTCACTTAAGGAAATGTCTAACTCTAGTATAGTTGATATTAGAGCGAACCTAAGGAAAAGGTCGCGTGTGGCTAGATAAGTAAAGCCATCGTAAGATTTGGGTATTGACGGTTACTGGATAAGTGTGTTGTAGTGGAAGTACATGTCTAGGCTAGTTCTGGCTAAGGAAAGACTTGGTACATAAGTGTGTCCATTGTGACCCACCACTCTTTCCTGGGAACTTACCTGGTGTACTCTTCACGACAGACACTATTTCAGTATACGACTACTATTCTCGGTGAATAGTAGAATGCCTGATAGAAGTTAGTACTGGAAGAATGATCTAGCTATTGGAATAAGGATCCGATGATATGATTGGAATGTAAGGATGACTCGGTAACCATGATTATGGATCCGAGAGATTTTGGAGACTATTGATTTAAGGACGTTAGTCAAAATCATTGTAAGGAAAGATAGGATAACTGGTAGTTATCAAGGATGATCGGATCAAGAATGATTAGTCTAATGAGGCATGACCTAGCTGATGAGTTAGGATCAAAGGATAAGTATTTTCGAGGTTCATTTAGTAGCTCCGAAAATAAGATATGGGATCCCACGAATTGGGACAAACGAGGGGCCAAATGATGGCACATGAGTGCGTCAATTGATGAGGCGATAGTGGTGCAACCGATGAGACTCGCAAAGGCGGGATAAGAAACCCTAGTAGGGAGACAGGACTACTGGTCGGTGTTCGCAGTGACAGATCTGGATCTAGGGACCGAGGCAGAAGGCTTGTGATGAGCTTACGATCAACGTACCGGGGAAGCTAGTTTGCTGTCTCGTGGTATGGGTCAGGGACCCAGGGTCTACGTTGCTTAGTGTACTGCCGAGGAGACGATCAGATGCTGAATATCTGGGGCAACACAGTAGGGTCTGTACCTTGTAGGGGAGATCTAAGTCCCAATGCGTGCGAGGTGTGCCACTAGCTATGATTGATCAAGGCCGGAAGCCTCAGGAATCTAAAAAAGATAGATTAAATATGGACTGTGTGTCCTATTTAAAGATCATGAGGTGGTTGTGTTGGGTGGCTCAAAGGAATGCTACCTAACGTATGAAATGGAAAGGAAAGATGCATGCTCGTAAGCCGTGTAGGCGCTACCTATGAGGTGATGGAATCACCAGGCCATGATGAGGGCCTAGAAAGAAGGTTCTTACAGAAAGAGTTAGACTTAGGGCAGCGACGACGAATGATAGTTCTTAGAGGACTACGACGAGACCGTGCAGTTTTCACCCGGGATGTACCCGAGTGAGGGTCAACGTATGATGTAGGAGTAAGCCTACCATATGATGGGGGTGATGATGACAGCTGTGTGCTGGCTGACGGAAAGAGTCGTGCCTAGGAAGAACTAATTTAATGGTCGGGTGCCAATAGTCGACTGGATCTGAAGAACGAAATGTGAGAGTCAGTGGATTCTCGGTAAATGAGATTTCAAGTAGTGGAGCATGACCAGTCCAAAGTTTTGATTGATGAATAGTGAAATGGTAGTCTCGACTCAAGGTAGAGTTCGAGTACTAAAAAGGAAAGAGGTGCTTGATGGGTCGTATCAACCCTAAAGGAATGATAAGGAAACCTAGTCAACAGAGGTTGTGACTATGATTCAGTGTGTTAAACGAACCTGTGAAATCACGTAAAGTAGTCGGTAGTCAATCCGACGAAGAGAGCTTAAATGCACCATGATGAATGGAAGGCCATAATGGCAAAGGAAATCGAGTTCTTGGAAGATAAATGGAACCAGATATCGTAATTTGATTCGGAATCTTCGAGGATTGATTGATACGAGATTTTTTTTGAGGACTTTCCTTGAAAGAAATTATTGAAGATCTAGGGATTCGTGATAGAACTTTAGAGTTTTCAAAGGAAGAAATCCAGCGAGGACTAGAGTACTGTAGGTAACGTAAGTACTTGCCTGCTCTAGCTGGTAGTAAAGTTATGATTATAAAGATTATGCAAATCTTGGACATGATTGAAAGGATCAGATGATGGCAGATGTGCCAAGATGATATGTCGTAGTAAGAGAAGCTGCAGACCCAAATTGGAAAATGTATCGCTGAGTGATGTCAGCAAGTTATGGAAATAATGAGCCTGTCGAGATATGGTACAGGTACTTGCGGTAAATGAAAAACCGTAAGAAGAAATGGAAAATAGCATGATATGTTCTCGAAAGATATATCGGGATTATTTCAAAATGATGATTGCTAATGATAGCTTGAGGTTATAGGATGATTAGCCGTGTATGGCTTGATTGAGGATATAAATTATCAGACTTTGAAAGAGGTGATAAAATAGAAGTGATATCTTTTACCTCGAATTTGATGAATAATGAAACAGCCGCAAGAGGCTGGGATTTTTATGATTAATATGTGATCGAGGTTAAAATAAGGAAATAAGGTATTCTGAAATCGATGTTTCGATGATAAGGATATTGAGATGATGATCTCGGAATTGATGAAAGTACCATTCGCATTGAAGTCGCGTTGGTAATTGTGTCTATTGATGATACGATGGTGTACTTCTTGGTTAGGGAGACACATAAGGAACATTGAGGATCATAGAGTTAATGAAATGATGGTGTACTCCTCGAATAGGGAGACATGTGAGGAACATTGAGGATCTCAGAATTGATGATATATTGGTGTACTCCTCGGATAGGGAGACGCACGAGGAACATTGAGGATAATATTAAGGAACATCACGATAGATATTATGATTGAGATTGACTTGCTAGGTAGTAAGCAGATTATGAAAGAAATGACAAGAGCATAAGGATGAGAGCATGAGGCTCTATGTTGATGAATGTGAAATCAGAATTGATTGTCATAAGCACCATAAGGATCAGAAGTTTCTGAAAGGTAAGATGTCCTGATAGATATCAGGAGACGAACAAAGGTTGGTTCGAGGAAAGGTTGGAAACCTAAGTGAATGTAATTCTGAATATGATCGAAGATCTGTAAGATTTGAAGATTTAGGCTGGTATTGAAAAGTATCAGAAGTGACGGGAGTCGGGTCAATTACAACTCTCGGAGACGGGACAAGGAGACTCTAGAATGACGATAGCACCATAGGTGTGTGGCCTGTAACAGCGGATCTGAGCCCAAGGACCAAGGTATGAAGGCTAGTAAAGAGCTTATGATCAACGTACTCGGGAAGCTAGGTAGCTGTCTCGCGGTATGAGTCAGGGACTCAGGGTCTAAGTTGCTTAGCGTATTGCCAAGGAGACGGTCAGATTCCAAAGTTTAGGTACCACCGTGATTGTTATGGTTTGACTAGGATCCAAGTTCCAATGGACCGGAGTGTTGTGATAGGATCCCTACCTGTCTATGAAATGATGGAAAGTTTTTGAAGTTGACAATCTGATGTCAGGGGTTTGAGAGGGAACTCTCTTAAATAGTTGTGTCCATGATAGGACTCGTGAGAGAGTCGAATGAGAATGAACTGCCGAGAGCAGTGAGAGCTTATAGTAGCTCAAAGGATTGAGTTGCATGTTAGTGCAACAGAACTGAATGATGGCATGTGGATCATGCCAAGGCACAGAAAGGACTACCTGATATATGACTTGGAACTGACAAATGTGGTATGTGCTCTCGAGGTTATGGAGACACTACCAAAATGATGGGGCATTGATGTGCTCACGAACCACGAGGAGCCTGAAGTATGAGTTCTCGTAGAAGGAGCTGAACGAGAGGTAGCAACAGTGATGGAGTTCCTTAAGGACTACGACTGCACTACTTCGTATCACTAGGCGCGTGGCAGAGAGGTGCCCAACGCAGGACCTGGTGGATAGCTGTGAGTGTCAGATGAAGTTGGAGGCTTATTAGCCTGCCAACTATGATGGTAGTGCCGAAGGGATCGTCTATTTTTTTATGGCTAGCCTAGTTGTTTAGCTGGATCTGGTGAACAAGATACAAAGGCAAGGGTGGTTGACAAGTGTACTTGTCTATGATTGACGATTATGGCCAGCCCAAAGTTATGATTTTTGAAATGTGAGAGGGCATTCTCAAAGTTTCAGGGTAGGATGTACGTGTCTAGAATGATGGAAGATGTGTAGTCGTCTGATAAGAGCCACAAGAGGAAATTATGTGAATGACACGGTATGCTTGTAAGCATTACTCGTGTAAGGAATACAAACCGAGAGGTGTTTTCCAAAGAATCAAATAGATATTTGATTTGAGGTGTTTAGGTAATGAGCTATGTTATGTCCTAGTTACCTAACTGTCAGATGAAAATTTCGAGGCCAAAATTTCTTTAAGAAGGGGTGAATGTAATACCCGAGAAATTCTAAAGGACTCAAGGGTAATTTATCTTGGGGCATAAATGGAATTTAAGGATAAATTGAGGGTATAACGGTAATTATTACCATATGAATTATTGAATCGCCTGCCGGGAGTACCCTGGAGTCGAGATGCCAAAGAAAATTGATGTGGCATTAATGAGCACCCCGAGATAGGATTTATGGTGCCAAAAGAAATCGGATCGGGAACGATTTTCGGTACAGCTAAAAAGGCAGCTGCTGATTAGTGGTTAATTTTGTAAAATTTTTGTTATAATTATAACCCCCGTTTTGATTTTAAATTGGTTTAATTGAATAATTATGTGTAATATATATCTATATATATAATATATAATATATTATAATAAACATGTAAATATAATACATATATATACTCAATGAAATGCATGCATGGATTATCTATATAATATATAAGCATATAATATCCCATATAATATATCATATCAATATATATAATATAATAGATGATTTATTAATAAATTGCTTATTTATAGGTATGAAGAAGGTGGACTTGGAAGCCCAAAAAGAATTCAAACCCATGAAGAATTAAAACCCAAAAAGAATTCAAGCCCATGAAAAATGAAGAATTCAAGCCCATGAAAAAAAAAGAATTCAAGCCCATGGAGAATTAAAGTCCATGAAAAAAATTAAAGTCTATGAAGAATTAAGACCCAACTTGAGCATTCCATGAAAGATATCATTTGAAGAAGGCCCAAGAATTATTTTTAATCCTAATGAAGATTAAAAATCAATGTATAGAAATCTATTTTTATTTTTTATGTGAGTGCTTTATTAGGTGTGTCTTTTAGTTAAAATCCATTTAACTATTAGTTGTGTATTATAGCTAAAATCTATTTAACTTTATGAGTGCTTTATTAGGTATGTATTTTAGCTAAAATCCATTTAACTTTAATTATGTATTATAGTTAAAATCCATTTAACTTTATGTGTGTGAGTTCCCATTAGATATAATTATGTCTAGTTGAATAATTGAAATTGTGTGGTTTGTATTGCATCTTGTGGCCTATAAATAAGTCACTTGATTGCATTTGTAAGGGTGATTATTATTCTTGAATCAAAACTTAGTTGTTTTCTTATATTTTCTCTTTAAGAATTGTTCTTGTTCTCTTTTCTTTTCTTTATTGTTCTCTCATGTGATCTTACTTTCTTTCTTTCTTCTCTTGAATTCTTATGTTATTTATTGTTACTTAATTATCCACCGCCTAAATGGCCGGTTAATTTATGCATTTAAATTTCTGCAATTTTAATTCTTGTCTCTTTATTATTTACCGCCTAAATGGCCGGTTAATTTCTGTTATTTTAATTCCTGTCATTTAAATTACACCATTTAAATTCCTGTTAATTAATTTACAAATAATGATGAGTAGCTAAACTCAATCTTGGGTTAAGGCAAGGACAGTGTCCAACGCCAATGATTCTCAAAGGAAGCTACGCTTTAAATGAGTTATATTAATTTAAATTTCAATATGAGTGTGTATTTTTAAATTAAGAAATCACTAGGTTTGGATTGGAGCGTAAGCCTAACTTAGAGCTTTCATATCATGTATGAGAGTTACTAGAACTGAAAACGCTATCATACCCAAATCCGGATGATTAATTTAGTTGTTTTGTGTATTAATTGTAATTAGATTTATAGTAGTTGCTTAAACTAGAATCTCACATATCATGTATGGGGATTGCTTAAATTAGAACTATCATCATCTCTAATTGCATTTAATAACAAACCCTCATATTTAAAATTAAATTAATGTTACTAATCTTTTCTACTAAAAATTGGGAATCAATGGGTTGGTGCTGAAATTGCCTTAACTCAAGACTTATTTGATTCTATATTTTTACATTCAGTATTTATTTTAACTTTTGTCTTACTTTATTTCCTAGCATCTGTTATTTGAAAATCCATAAAAAAATCTTGTTTCCAATTCATCCAAATACGTGTGTTTGTGTGTGACATTCTTTTTATTTTGCCATAAATAAATCTTTCAGTGGACGACCTGGAGTCATCCAAAAAATATAAATTTAAATTTGGACTACAACTGCACTCGTACACTGACGAGTATAAACCTCTCACCAATATAAAAAAAATATATAAAATTTTTATTGTGTTTTGTTTTGTGTTTTAATTGCAGAGTAAGAGTGCAGCTAGCTGCCAATTAGGCTGCAATACCGAATTGTCATAAACGATTTTTTAGAAGTCAACGGAAGCTTAAGGGGGTTTCGGTTTTTCATGAGGAACAACCTTTTAGAGATTTTAGGAAGAAACGAATGGGTTTAGGGCCAAAACGAAGATTCGGGCCTAACTACAGTTTTTGGAAATTGCTAGAGGGAGGCCGAAATGAGGTATTTTTGGAATCCTCAAGGGTCAAAATATTGTTTTAGGTCTTGAGGGACCTAAATACAATAAAGGAAAGATGAGGGGTTAAGTGAAATGGGCTAAAATGAAATAACCAAAAGTAAAGGGGCCGAACTGTAATTTTGCAAAGTTTTGGCCAATGGGAATCGACCATCAGGTCTCTGGTCGTCGATTTCGGCTGATCCAACCACGAGGTCACGTGAGGCTTGGTTGGGGGAGACTTTTTGCTTAAAGGCTCGATTGGGCTTCGAAAACGGGTATAAATAGAGGTTCGAATGTGGCTGAATGCATCAAAAATTTTACTTTGAATATCTCATGTTTGGGAGCGAATAAGAGGTCTGGGATAAAGGGATTTTATTCTCCATGTATTGAGCATCATTTCTAGAGAATTTCATAAAGTTTCACTAAGGTTTGAGGGTGTTTCGAAACTCGCCGGAAAACGCAAAGCTTCGCCAGAGTTGGATTGTAAATCGATCATTTGGGTTATTTCTGGTGGGTTTTTCGGCCATATAAGGGTGCCATTGTGATCGTCTTGAGGAGGGCTTCAAGGTGGTGTCTTCGGATCAACCATCGGAGTAGGTTGTCGGTCACCGTCGTCGAAAAATATGATTGGAGGTAATTTTTATATTTTTTAAATGATGAAAATATATAAAATTTGATAAAAAAAATAGAATTAAAAGAAATAAAATTCTGAAAAAATATCTGAAAGATAAAAAAAATGAATAGTTTATTTTGATGAATTTTTATCTTGAAAATTTCTTGAGGAGATAATTATTTTTGATTTTTGAAAGGAAAGGTAAATGGAAAATAAATATGAGATATTTTTATAAAATTCTGAGAAAATTTCAGAAGGATAAGGAATTTATTTTATGAGTTTTGGAGATTTTCATGGAGGAGATTCGATGTAAATCAAGGAGAAATAAATTTTTTCAATGAAAAGTAATTATGGAAATTGGAGAAAATAGGAGAAAAATCTGAAAAAAATTTAGAAAATTACAAAGGCTTATAAATATTGTTTTATGAATTCTTCTAAAGAAAAATTTAGAAAAATTCTTGAAAAGGTATTTATATGGAATTATCAAGAGAAAAATAGGATGAAATTAGAGGAAAATTATGAGAAAATTGAGAAAATAGGTATTTATTTTCCTTTGAATGCATATGATGTCTAGGGTATTGTTGAAGCTCGAGATTGAACTATAGAGCGCCTGGCACAAGAATCGAGGTCGGGCACGTATTTCGAGGAATCTTGAAGTTAGCCCCAAAGTGAGTGGTTCTACCGGAAAAACTTGTTTGTGACATGTGAATGATTTACTGTGAGTTGTTCAATCCAATTCTTGTACATATTCTTGTTACTTTTGATCACTTTTGATTTATCGTGAGCGGTTGGTTTCGTGCGATGATTCGTCCAAATGATTATTTACTCATGCATTGAATTTCGTACGGTAAATTGCATACATTAAACGATGATTTTATGTTATGCATGTTATGATTTTTGACTTTGGCATGTTATCTGTTGCCCATGTAAGACGTGGGTTGTCAACCTGTGACGTGGCCCTTGAGTGACAACACTCAGGATGCGTGTCGAGGATTAATGCTATGTGACCTACTTGGGACAGGGATGAGACGGACTTTACCCTACGATACTCAAGTGGCGGGGCTGAGAGTGGACACCACCCTGGTTGTTGGCTCAAGTAGTAGGGCTGAGAGTGGACACCACCCTAGGTTCTTTTGAGCAATAGCATTAATACTGATGTGTCGTTGATTCCAGAGATAGCGCTGATGTGATACTCTTGGGGCTAGAGTTGCGTTGGGTTTTGGAATGCTTGAGTAAGAGCGTAATGCCTAACAATGTCAATGGGGTGATTCCCGGATTCATATGTCGAGGTTGTCCCTCTTAAGCAGGATTGTGTTTGTCAATGGGTCGATGTGGTCATGTCATCTTTAGAGAGAATGCATTTTTCCCGATTAGGGTTAAGTGCTATGTGGGATTCTCTTAGGCTGGTGCATGTTAGGATTTGTCAGTTTTATATATGATTTTGCATATATTCATGAAAATGTTTTTGAATTTTCACTTTTATGATTCAGCATCTAATTTGGACTATATCCCTGCAATATTCAAACGTTCTAGGTGAAAGTAGTGGCGCCAAGGAAAATGATGTCATTGAGATGTAGCTAGTATGTTTTTGTAGGTCTTTGTCTATGATTACGATGTTTAGAGGTTATGTAATATTTTGATATTTTCATGTAAAACATCGATTTGGTTATTTAACTGTAAAAGGAATTTGTCGGTTATATATCATTGAGGTTTTGATCTTGTTTTCACTGATATAATTGATAATACCTGTCTTAGTCTATTAATTGTTTTAAATTTTGATATGCTAAGAAGGTATAATAGGGATTGTCCGAAAATGATTATGATGAGGGTATGTATATCGAGAGACTTATGTAGTCTGTATAATGTTGAAAAAAAAAATATTCTCGAAATCTCGAGTTAACGCACGCTTAGAAAAAGTGGGGCGTTACATAGGATAGATTTAATACTTTGGTATCATCCCTCAACCTCTAACCAAGATAGTATTGTTATCATCCTAAGAGCTTAAGGCCATCATCAGCAACCGATAACCTCGTTGAACCAATAGGTATAATCCTTTTTCTTTTTTTCTTTTTCTTTTCTTTTTTTTGATAAATAACAAGATGATATTAATGAAAATAAAGATTAAAAATACAATTTTGAAGACCAAGGGGCCATGACCCAAGATAACCAAAAGCGATCGATGTTATAGAAAAAAAAAAACATAGAGTCAGTGGTGTTCAGATATAAATTTTGATGGTGGTGGTAGTGGACAACGACAGTAGTGGAGGACGACAACGCAACAAGTGGTGGCAATAGAAGCAAGCAACGGCGACGACAATAGTGAAGGAACAGGCAATGTGCATGAAAGACGGTGATAGCGACAGAGGCAGTGTGCACAGACGATGGCAACAAAGGCAGTGTGCACGGCTGACAAAAACGACAACGGTGATAGAGCAAGCGGTATGTGCAGAAGACGACAACAATGATGGTGACGTAGCAGGCGATCTGCTCAAAAGATAGCGACGATGATGCAGGTTAAAAGTGTAACGCCCGTTTTTCAAGCGCGTCATAATTTAAGACAATTCTGGGACAATAAATTTTTTCTTTCGATACTAATACTAAACCATATCATTCCTCGCATCCATCCATAATTTCCAATCATTTTATCTTGAAAGAGAATCATCATTTACCTTAAAAGCGAAAACTAGAATCGAACCTGACATCTTACTTTAACATTAATCATAAATCAGTTCTTTACATCACCGTTTCTCGAACTTAATCGTCAATACAAGGCTATTCATCAATGGAACATAACTTCCTGAACATAACTTAAGACATAACATAAGTTCTCAACAAACATTGATACATAACATACGTCCTCAAGTAACATTAACCCTAACTAGGGTTATACATCGTCATTAACCATAAGGTTACACATCATCATTCCTCAAAACGTTCAGATTTCAAAGTAGCAGAACTTAAATACATGGGCTATATTACATACATTTTATTCATCATTCAATTCATCATGCACTTTGCTAAGTGCCATTTTATGCCTCATTCATCCTCATATCTGTTACAATCTCTATCTGGAACGTTTGAATATTCCAAGGGCAAAGCCCAAGTTAGATGATGAATCATCTAAGTAAGGGTACAAAATCATTTTTGTGCATGTATGCAAAATGTCCTTTTCCTTTTCATTTCAGTTTGAGCCGACCGTACCTTAATGCTACTCTCCATTTTTATAGCCTCATTCCCAAGCCGAGGTGTATGGGTGCACCCTTGGAATAGCAGCGGTCTGGACCATACTCTCAAACCCTTATGCGAGTGCATGATCAATAATTTCATCGTGAATATATGCACATTTCATCATCAATACATGTAAATGCAATTTACATGACATATTCACATCAAGATATGACAATATGATAAAACCATTTACATAAAATTGGGTTTTGGGTTGAACCACTTACAAATCAACCCTTTTCCATAAAACTAAATTCAGTTGGGAAGTACCACTTATCTCATTCGCATCTCATAACATCTTAATTCTCGTGCTAGGCTTCTAACGTACTCAATTCAAATCCTCAACATACCCTAGCCATCATATTTATTCAATAAATCAATATTCTATTCCTTTTCTAATTTCCTCATAATTTTCCTTTATTTCTTCATATTTTCCCTCAATAAACCCGAACTAAATATTCCTCAAATATCTTTCAATTATTTCTCCATAACAATTCATAAAATAATCTTCCTAATTTTCTAGAGAATGTTACTTACCTTAATTTAGACCCTCAGGCTTTCTCGATATGCGCAACATGCCTCAATTATCATGCATAACCTTGATTCCCGAGCCCTGCCTCGATTCTCGCATACCACCTCAATTCTCTCACACCATTTTACTTCTCGCACACTGCATCGATTTTCATGCACTGTCTCAATTTTCGTATACCACCTCGAAAGGTGTGCCCAAACCATTTTTCTTACCAAAGTCTTCGGAATATTAATACATCTTCATTTACTATTTTTCTAGAATTTTCTGAGATTTTTTCCTATGTTTTTCCCATTTTTCTTTTTTTTTTCTTTCTTTTCTTTTCTTTTATATTTTTTTTTTCTTCTTCTTCCTACAGCGCCTCCTGCTCTCGTGAACAGGGCCTCGCCCAACCCAGCCGCCACACGTCTTACTTCTATAGTCGCTGCTTGCCACTAGCTGTCATTGGACGCCCCAGCTTCGCCGCGTACCGCCCTCGCGACCTACTCCCGTAGTTGTTACCCGCGGCCATGGCCGTACTTGCTTGCTGGAAGCTCGCTGCCATGGCTACTAGAAGCTGCATCAGCTTGCTCCAGTTGCTTCCGAGTGCCTCTCGAGCCTCCACGAGCCACCGCCATGGTCGATCAATAGCTTAAAGCTACCAGCTGCCAATTGCCACTGCCATGTTTGTTGCTCGCTTTGCCTGACTACCATGGCTGACTTTGACCCAAGCTCTCATGAGCTCTCTCCCTTTCTCTCATTCAATCTCTCTCTCTCTCTCTCTCTCCCAGCTTCTCTCTATTCTTTGATGCTCTCGACCATTTGTTGCCATGGCTCGTAGCTTCTCTCGGCCAGTTTGCTCTCTGGACAGCCATGGTGGCTACAAGCTTCATCTTCGACCAATGCTCCCATTCCTTCAAACTCTCTTTCTCTCTCTCTCTCTCTCTCTCTCTCTCTCTCTCTCTATATATATATAGCCTAAGTAACTTGGACGCCACTCCCTCTTTTGACATGCACTCGAAACTCTGTGATTTCTCCACCCAAGTCTCACAATTGAAGACATGCTGCCTCCCACGCCCGCAGACTGCCTCCCACGGTTGTGCGCATACACACACATATATATATATATGTATATATAAATATATTATATTAATATTACACACATTAATCCCTATAAATATACCTTATTTCACTTGAAGATTTCTCTAATTGCAAATACATCCCTATTACTCAAATTAAATTGTATTACGATGCTTGAAATCTACAATTAATAACTTTGACTTTACTTGATAAGGACTAATTTTGCCCTAGTGTCCTTTACTGGGCTATTGATTCATCCCGAAACCACCTCAGAGTTAATCCTTACGAAAAACTGGAGTCCTCTCAAGGTTTCGTTAACTTCTCAGAAGTCCCTTACAACGATTCGATTTTTCAGCCTAAATCATAGTTGTATTTAAGTTGTATTGAAAATTATCTCAATTCCAATTTCTTTTAATACCATAAATCTTATCTTAGGATGCACATAGAGACCATACCATTTTCCTTAGGTAATTACACTCTGGGGCATTCTTTACAGTCGATTCGACAATTTATTTTGCTATCAAGTCAATTTTTCGGTATCCAAACTTTGCTTAAATTACGTGACAACCTTACGAAAAATGGGATCTTACAAAAAGTGAACAACGTTTGATCGTTGGGCAAGGCCAATTGATGTAGGCGACGAACATATATAAAATGGCTAGGGTTTCATGTGAAGCAAATAGGATAGAAAAAGATACAAAATGTATAGAGATGGAATTAAACCGTCTCTAATTCTCTCTCTATTCAAAATAGAGACAGAAATAATCTCTTTCAAAATTAGAGACTGATAATTTTTGTCTCTGTTTCCCTTCAAAAAGTTATCAAATTATTAAAAAAATTATGGATAAAAATTTAAAAAAATATTAAATTATAATAATTACTCAAAAATAATTGTTTATATGCTAACTCAAAAATAATTACTCCTCATCGAGGTTGACTAGGAGAGCAATTACTCTTCATTCGTGTTTTCCATGTTGTTAACTTTTTTTTTTATAGTTTATGTTCTTAGCTTTTACTTCCCACACCGAGATAGTTTTTCATAGAAAGACAGGGTAAATCACACTAAAAGTCACAAAATTTTGGCCTCTTTTTCAATTTGATCACTAAACTTTAATTCCTTACAAAGTAATCACAAAACTTTAAAATATTTTGCAATATGATCATTAAAGTGATTTTTGAACAATTTCTGATCAAAATTGCTGACGTGGCAATGGTCACATCATCACCACGTCAGCGTCACATCATCGTCGCGTCAGCAATTTTGGATAAGAATAATTAAAAAATCACTTTAATGATCACATTGCAAAACATTTTAAAGTTTTATGATCACTTTGCAAGGAATTAAAGTTTAGTGATCAAACTGAAAAAGACACCAAAATTTTGTGACCTTTGGTGTGATTTACCCTAGAAAGACATTTGGTATTAACTGTGTGTACCATGACTCTAGGTCTTCTTGGTTTATAATAATTTTTTTTTATTAATTTGGTTTGTAAAGATGTTTTGTTATATCATTATAAGGATTCATTAATGAATTTATTAAATTTACAAATTTAGTTAATATATTTATTATTGTTTATATATATTCGTGTGTCCAAATTCAGCCAATTGAAAGATGCTAACTTTGAGAACAATTTAATATTATCATTATTTCTTCTAAAAGTCCCCACATTTTTTTTTTTGTTTGGTTTGTAAAGATGTTTCATTTTGTCATTACAAGAATTCACTAATGAATTTATTGAATTTACAAATTCAGTTAATGTATTTATTATTATTTGTTTATTTATATCAATTGATGATGATGCAAAATTGTAACAATTATAATGTTGCACCTTAAATTTTAGAAATTATATACATATAGTACATTTCATGTTTTTCAAAAAAATAAAAAAAAAATCAACTTAAAAAATCTTTCCATCCATAATCTCTCATCAATTTTTTTTATTTTTCAAAAAAATAAAAAAAAATTAACTTTCCTCTAGAAAATCTTTGACAAATTATTAAGTTGTCCACAAAATTAGAAATTATTTGTAAGTCTAAACATATTGTTTTTAAGTGCAAATTAAACAAAAAATCAATGGATTGGAACAATTGCAAATGTCCAGTTTCGTTAATTACTATTTTGTAATTTTGAAAGTAAACGGGAACAATTGAAATTTTTTATTTTTTAAGTTGAGTCAAGTTTAATTAGTTTTAATATATTTATATGTATTATAAAATAATTAAATCAATTTAATGAAATCAATTGACCTTATTCTATATATACTATATTTGTCCTTGAGGGGCGGGGGGGAGGTGAAAGATGGTCGAGTGCTAGATCTAAGGGTGAATTGGGGGAAAAGAAAATAGAGAATAAAGCAAAGAAGGCTGAAGTAACGCGACAAGTACACGTTAATTGAAACTTCAAAGATAATGGAGTTGATAAAAAATTGATGGTAACAATAAATCTACCCAAAGAACCCTAATATTGGTGGAAAACCACATATATACTCTCATCATTGAAGCAATCTAAAAATCGTCTCTAATTTTTTATTTTTTTTTATGTAGTGCTGCTACATCATTTCCTTGACATGGAAATGTATCAACAAGATGATGGACTCCTTATTATTTGTCAAAAGAAGTATACTGAAAATATTTTGACATGATAGATTGCAAACCTTTGTCTACATCAGTTGTTGAATGAAAAGCTTGTTAAAGGAGATGGAGAGAAGAAGATTGATGCTACTTTGTATCGAAGTTTAGTTGAAAATTTATTATTTCTCACTAGGTTAGATATTATGTATGCTTCAAGTTTATTATTTAAGTTTATGGATAATCCGATCCAATTGCATTTTGGGACAGTGAAAGAGAGTTTTGAGATACATCAAAGGCACACTCAATTTGAGGATCAAATTCAGCAAATGAGTTGATGCAGAGTTACTTGGCTATTGTGATAGTAATTGGGGAGGATATCGTGATGAAATGAGAAGCACCTCTAGCTATTGTTTTTCATTTAGGGTGCATTTGATAGGGGTGAAAAATGAGAGTGAAATTTATTTTTCATCCAAATTCCAGAAAATTTCATCAAACAATTTTTTTTTTCCATAAAATTCGAATTCCATCTTAGTTTAAAAAGTGAAGATTTTTCTTGAAATTAAGGAATTGAAATTTCTAGGGGGTGGGGTGAGAATTGAAATTCCACCCCATTTTCCACCCTCTAATCAAACGCACCCTTAATTCTACAGTATTTTCTTGGTCATCAAAGAAGCAACAAAGTGCAGCACAATCTTCCGCTAAACCTGAAAGCGCAGCAACTTTACAAGTGATATAGCTTAGAAATTTTTTTGAAGACATTGAAAGAAGCAAAAAGAAGTTATTGTAATGTTTTGTGACAATAAATTACCTATTAATATTGTCAAGAATCTAGTTTATTATAGTAGAATTGGAACACCCCACTTTCTCGGACGTATTATAACTTAAGATAATTCTAGAATAATAATTTTTTTTCTTTTAGACTTAAAGATAAATCATATCATTTCTCATATCGATCCCAAAATTTTCACACATTTTCTCGAAAAAGAATCATTATATACATCAAATGTAGAAGCAAAGATCGAACCTAACATTTTTAACATTAATCGAAATTCAGTTCTTATATTATCGTTCATCAACATAATTTAATATAAAACATTAACCCTAAATAGGGTTATACATCATAATTCTTTTAAAACGTCCAGAATTCAAAATAGCAAAACTTAAATACATGGGCTACATAACATAACATACATACAATTCATCATTTAATTCATCATGCACTTTGCTAAGTGTCATTTCATGCATCATTCATCCTCGTTTCTGCTACAATCTCCATCTGGAACGTTTGAATATTCCAGGGACAAAGCCCAAGTTAGATGATGAATCATCTAAGTAAGGGAACAATAAACATATTTCGTGCATAAATACAATATGCAAAATGTCCTTTTCATATCATTTCGGTTTGAGTCTACCACACCCAATTGCTGCTCCCCATTTTTACAGCCTTCTTACCAGGCCAAGATGTATGGGTGCACCCTGGGTAAAGCAACGGTGCCAGTCCATAATCTCAAACCCTTATGCGATGCATGATCAATAATAACATCGTGTACATATGCACATTTCATCATAACATGTAAATGCAATCTACATGACATATTCACATCAAGACATGACAATATGATAAAATTATTTACTTAAAATCAGGTTTTTGGGTGAAACCACTTACAAATCAAGCATTTTTCATAAAACTAAATTCAGTAGGGAAGTATCACTTACATTCTTAGGCTTATCGAGCTATACCGAAAATTATCTCGATTCTAATTTCTTTCAATACCATAAATTCTATCTCGAAACGCTCGTCAATACTATATCATTTTCCTTAGACATCTAAACTCTAAGACATTCCTTGCATTCGATTCGGTATTGATAACTGCTATCAAATCAATTTTTTGGTATTCTAAACTTGCTTAAATTATATGACAACCTCATACAAACATGAGGTATTACAAGAATTATCACATTGCTATAAATTAAGCACCATTTCATTTGAGATGCAATTGAAGATGGAGAAAGTGGAGTTGAAATTCTGTAATACTCAAAATCAAGTTGTAGATATTTTCACAAAGACACTTCCAAGAGACAAGTTCAACAATTTTTTAGAATAGTTAGGAGTTCAAGAAAAACGCCTTAAGGGGGAGTATGTTGACTAATGTGCATTTATCTAGTGAACCAAAAAGTTATGTTGAGTAGACCAAGAGTCTAGCTTAGTTCAATGTATTTTTCAAATATAAAGTCAGTTCTTATGTACTTAAAAGAATATATGTAAATGAATAAGATATATTGTCTTTTTTGCTCCAAAAAAAATTCTCTAGTCTCCCAATATTTCCCAACAGTATCAAACATTCTCATGGCCGTCATCCCCGTTTTCCTTCAACTTGCAGGAAAGAAGTAGCCAATTACTTCGGTAAAACCAACAGTAATTATGTATCTAACTTTACCTAAAGAAGAGTAAGTTTGTTTTTTTTTTCTCTCTTAATATAATTCGTTTGCCTAAAAAAAGTGGTAATTAGAAACAGTAAGTTTGTAAGTTTTGTTTTATAGGGTTTTATTCCCCCAGGACCCCGCAACTATAATCAGAACTTTGTTCCATGCAGGCCAAGTAAATAAGCAACTATATACCTAGAGGCCTAACACTTGGATATTGTTTTTCAGTGAAGCCAAACATAGGCCATTGGTAGCATAATGATATAGCAAACACTGTTGAGCTTATGATCTACGACCATACATCTGTAAAACTCTAGCAAGAATAATGACATATTGGCAACTTTTCCAATATGACCAAACTAAATTGTGGGAAAATTAAACCTGATTTGATTATATATTCTAAAGATATTTTTACACAAATGCATCAACATATTATACGGTAGCTAGGGAGAGAGATTCATGAATCAGAATTGAAGTGTTCTTTTTCTATGATATATAGTGTTTTTTTAGAATTGAAATCTATTCATGTATGTTATATATATATATATATGTGTATTGTTGGTTTTGTGTTTCCTAATGAGGCCCAAAGCTATGACGATTTTTTGGGTGGGTTTTATCTTCATAGGCTTCGGCCTGAAATTGAAGAACCCAAGTCCGTCACCACTTTTAGGCAACTCATTTTAGAAGTCAAGCCACAAGTCCTATTCCTACTTTAGAGGAGAAATGGACCTTAACCTATTTGCTCAAGTGGAGAGAAGCCCACTATTATGACCCCAAAAGCCCATTATCTCCTAAGCCTTAAGCCCACATATAAAAGACTCTTTGTGAGACCCATTCTCTTGGTGTTCCCTTTTTTCTCGGCCGAACCCTAGCCTCTCTCTCTCTCTCTCTCTCTCTCTCTCGTGTCTCCTTGCTTGGATGATTGGTTCCTTCGTGGTTTCCTTTCATGGTTGATCTTCCATGGCTCAATTTCCATCTCGGTCTGATCCTTCTTTCCATGTTGAGAGAGGCCGCATCTTTCCTTGTTGATTTTGGCCGATTTGTTGTCGATGCGCATGCCCTATTTAGGGGGTTTGGATCATCCATTCTCGGTAAGCTTTTCTCTTTGCTTTGTGCTTTCTACCCTCTGTCTTTGTGACCGATCTACCTTCTGTGGTAACCTACTGTGTGTGGCTTTGATCGATTGGGTGAGAAAGGGCTTCGTTTGTGTTCGACCGAGAGGTGTTGGGGCTTTTTGGGCTTTTGGTTTGAGGGTTAGTTTGAGGGTTTCGTTGTGGCTTGTGGTTCCAATTCGTTGGTGTTACCAAAGTGGTGAACGGACTCTTCAGATCTGAGCCTTGAACGTTATTTAGACATGGAGTTTTTTACTTCGTGTTCATTCTTGTTGCTGTTATCAGTACTTTGTGTATTGTCTTTATTTTTTATTAAATCTAATTCAATTTACTACACTAACCCTTACTATTTTGAAGAGATTTTTTGCAACAATTGGTATCAGAACTTTGTGTGGCTCCTGGGTAGTGCTTGTTTGAATCAAATCTGAAAAACCCCATCGTTTTCAGATCCGATTTCATGGTGAGTGAGTTCCATATCAAATCTGATCTCGGTTCGATTATTCTTCGTAGGTTGTGAGTTGGGTCGAAAGGACCCCAAATCTGGATCTAGCAAGTCGCGGGTCATCTCCCTGGGTAGCACCTTGGCCTCCACGCACTGTCTCATGCACTGTCGCCTGCAAGGTAACGCGTCGCTGGCCAGCAATCGAGTAAGCAACCCTGAGATCTGTACGGGTAATCTCTATGGTTTTAAATTCTGTAATTTTCTTTTCCAGCATCTAGCAGGTCATCGTGTGGGGGTGGCCATTAGGTTTTGGGGGTTATCTTGTGATGGTAACCATTGCTTGTTGCTAGAATTGTGATTACTTGTGCTAATCTGTGTGATTACTGAAATTGCCAAGTGCTTGAAAAATCTATTTCTAATTGGTCTTTGATTCTTTGTGAATCTGTTGCCTAAGTTTTTTTTAAAAAATTATGCCTAGTATATCAGTATTATCCCTGTTTAAAATCTACCCTTGATTGAATCTGTTTTGTGCATACATATTGTTTAGGATACAGTGTGAAAAACTTAGTGTTTTTTAGGTTGCATTACTTATTTGTGTCAAGCATATACTTAGTGAATATATCCACATATTTTGAATTGGGGGTTTTCAATTGAAAGGGAAATTTTTCTATATGGCAACAAAAAATGAAGGGAATTTTAGTTCAACAAAGAGTCTCTAAGGCTATAGATGGAAAATATCCTGAGGGTACTAAAGAGGAACTAAAACTTGAAGCTGATGAACTTGCCTATAGTTCTATAATCTTGCATATCTCTGATTCAGTGTTAAGAAAAGTAGGAAAACTTAACACAACTAAAGAACTTTGGGAGAAATTGGAGAAATTATATGTTAAGAAATCCACCCCTAATATAAGCTTTATTTGCTTGAAAGTTTCTTTAGTTTTAAGATTGACCCCTCTAGGGACCTAGATGACAACTTAGATGTCTTTAACAAGTTGGTTCAAAATATCATAAATTGTGGTGAAACAGTGTCGGAGGAATATAAAACAATTATTTTGTTAAATACCATTCCTGATACTTATAAAGAAGTTAAAAATGTCATTAAATATGGTAAGGACACGTTAACACCTGAAATTGTCATAGATTCTTTTAGAAGCAAAGAATTGGAATTAAGGAGTGAGAGAAAATATGGTGAGGTCCATATGATGAGGGCCGTAGAACTAAGAATCAAGAGGAAGGTTGCAATAAAAGGAAGAGTAAGTCAAAATCCAAAATTCAAGGGAAGGGTAAGAAGTGTTATGGTTGTGGAAAAATCGGACATTTCATTAAGGATTGTTATGCCAATAGAAAGACAAACAAAAGGAAGAAGCCAATGTAGTGACCCCCCTATGACCCTAGTGAGGTTAGTGAGGTATACATGCTTCTAGATTCTAGTGCAAAATTAGTAGGCGATGACTATGTCTCCGTCATTCCATTTTAGGGAAGGGTTGAGTATCCTTATTCCCACCACCTTGAGCAAGATGGAGAGTCCTACCCTAAGTGGAAGGATTAGAAAGATCCTTAGCCTAAGTGGGAGGAGTAGTGAGATCCAAACCTAAGTGGAATGGAGAGAGAGCTAGCTCATATTTATGCATTTGTTGCATGTCCTATGTGGATAATATGCAAGTTCATGCATTTGTTGCATGTTTAAGCATTTGTTGCTTGTCTAAGCATTTGTTGCCTATCTTATGCATTTGTTGCATGTTTATTTCATGTGTGGATGATTAGGCTTTTGTTGCAATACGTGCATGTGTTGCTTAATTGTGCATTTGTTTCTATGTTATGCATTTGTTTCATGTTGCCTGTGTGCGCTGGCCTCATTAGGAATCAAGGTGGAGATTGTTGGTTTTGTGTTTCCTAATGAGGTCCAAGGTTGTGACGATTTTTCGGGTGAATTTTATCTTCATATGCTTCGGCCTGAAATTAAAGTATCCAAGTCCGTCACCACTTTTAGGCAACCCATTTTAGAAATCGAGCCACAAGCCCTATTCCCACTTTAGAGGAGAAATAAGCCTTAACCCATTTGCTCAAGTGAGGGGAAGTCCACTGTTCTGAGCCCAAAAGCCCATTATCTCCTAAGCTCTAAGCCCACATATAAAAGACCCTTTGTGAGGCCCATTCTCTTGGTGTTCCCCTCTTTCTCGATCGAACCCTAGCCTCTCTCTCTCTTTCGTGTCTCCTTGCTTGGTTGATTGCTTCCTTCGTGATTTCCTTTCATGGTTGATCTTCCATGGCACTGTTTCCATCTCGATTCGATGCTTCTTTCCATATTGAGAGGCCACATCTTTCCTTGTTGATCTTGGCCGATTTGTTGTTGATGTGCATGCCCTATTTAAGGGCTTTCGATCATCCATTCTCGATAAGTTTTTCTTTTTACTTTGTGTTTTCTATCTTCTGTCTTTGTGACCGATCTACCTTCTGTGGTAACCTACTATGTGTGGCTTTGATCGATTGGGTGAGAGAGGGCTTCATTTGTGTTCGCCTAAGAGGTGTTGGGGCTTTCTAGGCTTTCGATTTGAGGGCTGGTCTGAGGGTTTCGTTGTAGCTTGTGGTTCCTATTCGTTAGTGTTATCAAAGTAGTGAACAGACTCGTTAGATCTGAGCCTTAAACGTTATTTAAACAGAGAGTTTTTTACTTCGTATTCATTCTTGTTGCTATTATTTAAACGTTATTTATCAGTGCTTTGTGTATTGCCTTTATTTTCGATTAAATCTGATTCAATTTACTGCACTAACTCTTACTGTTTTGAAGAGATTTTCCGCAACATGTATGTATGTATGTACATGCATATATTGCTTCTCAAATGCAGTGTTTGTTACATTCATGTATGTATATGTTCATATGTGGAAGTTAAAAGACATTTCTTTTTTCATTAAGCAAGATCGCTAAAAGAAGGTAACTCATATCATCAATTAAGAAAAAGAAGGTAGTTCAACCAGCGACTTTAATTACAATAGAACCTAGGGGTAGCAATACCGAATGATCCTACAGAAGATGAAAGGAAAACAACAAAACTTACAACCATAACATCAGTGCAATAAGAACAACCAAAATGAAAATATCAGATTATATCTGAAACTCAAACAAGATTACTAGCCGCCCAGCCATTCATACAAAATACACACACACATATTTGCTCGGCAAAAGACATCCAAAGTACATGGATAAGTTAGATATATAGGCGTTAGGGGTTGTCTAAAAATGCCATACACAGTCAAGTATAGAATGGCCAAGTAAATCATATGGCGAATGAAGTGAAGCCACAATTAAAGAGTTTGGAATTAATCTTCTTCCATATTTCCCATAACTAGGCCTATCAAGCTATATTTGATCAGTTTTTTGGTCCATGACAGAAATTCTATAAATGCTTGTTGTTAGAGAGGAGAACGATATTTAGGAGGAAGAGACCTTTTTGCAGAAAGAGGAGTGTTTGGGAGGAGGAACTGTAGAATTTTTGTCCTGATTCATCAACTCAAATATAATGGAGTATTTATAGGGGCAAACATGACTTGTAAAATCTAAGTAATGAATCCATTCATAAATCACACTACTAACATAAATCAAAATAACTAATACATGAACCATAATTAATAAACTAACATTGAACTTGCACACACATAAAACAAGACACGTGCATCTAGAAAATTCAAATTAATCTTCAAGATATTTCACTCTAGCCATTTAATCCTCAGCTGTTGATGGTATATTTTACTCTTACATTTGTAGCCCGATCTACATGTTGGCTACTTTCTGTATGGGTTTGCCCCCTTTGTTGCTTTTGTTAGCTTTGGTCTAAATTTCAATTCAGACAAAAAAAAAATGTATTGAAAGCTGCATTTGAAAATTTGGGTACTCATTAGAAACCTTTCTTTAGCTAGATCTTGTGTAAAATTTCTTAATAAGTCAATATGTCAATTGTCAAACATATTTCAGGCTACAATATGAACAATGACAGGTATTTTTCAACCCAAATATGTCAAATATATTTAGAGAAAAGGTAAGAAACTAATAGTCTAAACATGCATGTAAAAGTCATTTAATTTGTCTCTTAAGTAAAAAAAAAAAAAAAAAAAAACGTTTAAAGTGAGAATTACAAGAAATGGAGAAAGAAGAGGAAACATGAAAGCAAGGAGTGCATCAAGGAAACAAAAAGTAGTGTAGAGCTTAGAGAATGAAGGGGTATATGCGTGTGCAGTTCCTTCTCTTCCTCACTGATTCACTGAACCCCTTTTGTTAATTATTTCACTACTCTCAACATATGGCTTGCAGTTTTCAGAAACTGATTCATAAAGCACATCAACACAAGATATTACCAAATTGCAGAAAATAAAGATCAAAGAGAAGTAATATGGGAACAATAGTAACTGGTGGGGCGAGGGAAATGCTACTAGTAGTAGAAATGATAGGAAAAAGTATATTTTTGACATCAAAATACTTCAGATTTTACATCCTAGAATGTACATTTGCAGGGAAAGAAGAAGAAGAATTGGAGAAGAAATAGAAGACTAGTTGTCAGAATCAAGTGAAGCAGTGGATACTGTTGATATCCCTTTAGCTCCTACAAAATCTTCCAAGTACAGAAGATATTGTGGTTGTGCCTTTCTAGCATCTAAACAGGAAATTAAAGTTTCCAGTCTTTTAGTGTTGCTGGAGCTTCTATACTTCTTTCCATTTGTTTCAATCGTTCCTTCAAATTCTCAAGAGCTGCCTAATTGCTATCAGAAACAACATGTCTCCATCTATTTTCAGCAGAAACACTTGGCAACTTGAATTTCTGGAACAAGGTTAAATTCTGCCGTTAATACCCTATCATATGGAAATTAAGGACGCCCAAGATTAAAATTGCATACAACTCACGGTTGACAAAAGGGTTACTTCATTCGACTTTCATAAATATTGATTAGAAATGGGATTTTCTCCATTAATTCTCCTCTAGTTTAACTAATTAGGAGAGAGATCGATCGGTTCGACTAAAAGGATAAAAGAGTTTTCAGAATTTGGTTTGTTTATTACTTCACTATGAGGGGATGGCACCAAATGAAAGAGGGCTGATCAGATAGTTGAATATCCCAGGGACACAGATGGGGAAGAATGAAGCTGTAGCGTCCTTCAGCTTTCTGAATGGTGTTTTATTTATCCACCAAAAGAAAGAAAGAGATAGACGTAATTTGCAGATTATAAGTTAATTTGTTAAATCAACACAGCTAGTATTTATTTTTCTTTTTTGTCACTGAGATACAGTGAAATGTTTGAAAAGTAAAGATTTTGAAATGCGCATGAGATTTCACAGTAATATATACTTGTCCATTAGAAAGCAATGAAAGCGCATAGTAAGTAACAGACAAAGAAGATGATGCAAATCAATGTGTACCAGCGATATTAATGCTATCTGACGATGAGCCTAGGAGTTCATCCAATAAATCAGCTCCAAGGTCCTCAAAAACCAACATAGTTTCTGTCTTCACTCCAACCTCCTGTTGGGGAGGAAAAATCCCACATTGGATGCTAGTCAAGGGAGAGCTACGGCTTATAAAAAAGGAACCACTCTTTTCCGGGCCAATTTTCTTAGTCGTCTTACCTTTCCGCAACCTCGTACTCTTCTTGTTTCTCTCCTTGATGGCTGCAGCCGGGGAAGATCCATCCTCGTAGCTGCACTTGATGTTGACAAGCGACTCCTTCACTCTGTCTGTCGAGAAGTTGAGGCGAGCCAATTGGCCTCGCATCACGAAAGCAGCTTGGTCATAAGCCAAAGCAGCCTCTTCTGCCGTGGTAAATGTTCCGAGCCAAACTCGAACCCCTTTCCTTGTTGAATCTCTTATCTCGGCTGCATACTTCCCCCATGGCCTCTTCCTCACCCCTATGTACTGGTTCTCCTTTTGAGGCTCCCTTTCCATGCTTGATCCGATCTCCTCATCGTCAACTCCTTTGGAAGAATTAGTTTCCAGGGGTTTTTCCTTGGCTGCCTCGCCAAGAACGCTAGGGTTTTCTTCACGTGGAAGAGAATCGTTTGGCTGAAGAAGCTCGGCGGATGAGAATGGAGGCTCAAGCAAGAAGTCAAACCTAACGTATGGAGGGGATAAATGGTCATCCATGTGTCAAGGAATTGCTTCCTCAATGTTCGAAACTCTTGATCTTCGAATTCCCAACGAATTAAGTGGAGATTCTGATGTGTGTAAACAAAGAAGATGATTGCAAAGTTCGTGATTAAGTTTGTGAAAAGTATTGAAATTAGAGAAAAGGTTCTCTTGAGCACAAATAATAGGGTCTTCTGCCATTTACATAAAGAATTCAGTGACGGGTGGGGCTTCTTTCTTGTATTATTATTCTGATGGACTTTACTATATTTATTTCTTTATTTATTTTTGTGGGGGAGGGTAGGGTTTAAGCACTTTTAAAATAATGCAAAGCACTGAGAAGGGTTAATTATATGCAGATTGCATCAAATTGCAACGCCTAGGCGTGTCCCCATCGGCTCATACATATTAATTTATTCTCAAGAACATCAAGCATTTCATAAAATTAGATGGAACTTCTTTTTCTTTCCTTATTTTTTATAAGAAAAACATCAACAAACTGTTGGTGTAATATGGAGTCCGATGCAGTTCGGTCCGTGCTGTTTTCATGAGATAAAATAAAGGATTAACTTTATTCATAAATATCCGTACCTAGTTGCAACAAAAGTATAGGTTTCAATTGTTTTGGCTTAGATAAATGTTATAATATTTTTAAAATATTGCTCGAAATATTTTGAGAATATTTTTTTATATATTATAGATTTTTATATTTATTTATTGTTGATTTAAATTGGTCATATAAATTTTATATATACGCATAAAAATCAATCACAATATAGTAGACAACAACACAATGCATTTTGATATTTTATCTCAATTTCATCTTTCATATTTTTAATTAACATGGCATATCAAAGATAATTTCTTTTTTTCTTTTAACAACAGAGAAATATTTTCTTCTGATATGGTTTTGGAACCTAGATCCTCATGGTACTAATTTGTATGTTAGATCTTGGCAGCAAGCTGATCATCAATGTGCCAAGCCTTTTGATTTTAACTTGGCTTTTCCTTTGATGTTATTTAATCGAGATTTATGTCCTACCTGCTTCAATTGGAGTATGATGTTTTGCGCAATTCCTTTGTTTCGTTTGCCAATATTAGAGGATCTCCCTTGTTAAATTTGTTGATTATCATTGATTTACAATCACCTTGTCACAACACTTTCTCTTTAGCATTAGTATCTTCACGTTGTGAAACTCTTTATTACTGGTAGTTTTGATCTTTATCATCTTCACTGCCTCTAGCTTTGGGACATCCTATAATGCTTCTCTAACAAGACTTTTGGAACTTTTTGAAGAATAGAAATTTTATATGTTCGTATCTTTGGATAAGAGCAATTCCTTCACAACCATCTGCAATCAACATTTTTTTCGATGTTTTTTTCAGTCCCTTGATATTATTATTATGGTTGATCTTTTCCTTTGATTCATATAGGGTTTCATCTTGCTGATTTCTTACCAAGGATGATAGTGCCATCAACTGAATTATTTTGAATTTCTGGGCCTTTTTCGGGTCAATCTATTTCTAATAGTTTGATTCAATCTCCTCTTCTACCAACATGTATGTGTAGTTGTTGTTTCGTCGTTTTCATGAGTTAGTATCCAAACTCAAGTTAGCCTTTTGTCACAACCGGATTACTAAAGGTCAATGTATAACACTTTGTTTCTTGACTTTGAGGAGGAATATTAGAAATTTTTGAGAATATTATTACAATATTTTTTATATTTTACAAATTTTTATATATTTTTATAATTATTTATTATCTATTTTGGTTACTCATAAGAATTATATATATACACACATTGTAGACACAATGTCAATCACAAGATAGTAGACAACTATGCAATAATGCGCACATTTCAATATGTTCTCTTATTTCCATCTTCCATATTTTTCTAACATAATGTTAAGAGGAATGTAATTTCTTCTAACAATGCTATTAGTTTTTTTTTTTTAATTGAAGGGTAATAATTTTGATTTTTATTGAAATAATAAAAATCATAGTAATTTTTTATTGACCATTAGTTCTCTTTAACTAGTTTGTGATGTTTTCAAATTGTAATTGTGTTTGATAATATATTAACTTTGAGCCTCATATATTTTTGGTCTTGTGACAAGGATATAAAGAAGAGCAGCATTTCAACGCATGCATAATCCTAAATCCAATATTTGAATAATTTTTAAAATAAAACATGTTACCCTTTGAGAGTCCCTTTGAAAGTAGTTCGTATAGCATATTTGAGGGCTAGAGTAATTCCTCAAGAATGCCACATGCCATTACTCCATCCTCCATTCTAGCATCAAGATTAACCTTGACGAATCTATTAAAAGGTTGGTGCCATATGGTCATGAAGACTACACGTTTAGCTTCCTATTACGTATGGAGTTGCTTTATTCTAAGATGGAGAGCTCCAAATGATCTTCCCATGCTTACTTCATTTCCTTGATCAAGGTGGTCAAGTCAAGAGTGATTGTAAGATTCTTTAGGTCTAAGTTCGATTCTTGTTATATGTAGGTTTTTTTAGGACTTTTCCCAAGTTGTTCGATGCATTTTTTGTTTCTATTATTGTGTTTTGATAAGTTGTACTTTAATGTTATACTTTTGAAATTAATTATACTCTAGAATGTAGATTGCACTCATAAAAAAAAGTCAAGAGTGATTCTCCACTTGAAGTTTATTTCTAGGATTCCAAATTTTATGAAAGACCTCTACTCCATCAAATTAATCTTATTAGGTATAAAATATATCCAAACAAATCAAAGGTTGAGGATCAATTATATGACAGAAACTCCCTTGGCCAACTCATATATATGTCATGGCCAAGATATTTATCACAATTTTCCAAATAAGCATCATTAATCTATTGTAAGGGGTGGATCTCCATACATCTTTTCAAATAAAGGATACATGAAAATTTCTATTGGTAAGGTGGTTGGATCAAAGGGAGTTGAATGCTGTTATCTAGCAGAGAAACCTAGCTGATGAGTCCTCATCAAGCCAACACCAAGAATCCCGATTATGAAGATGAGATATATGTGGGTGTTTTCTTGGAATTCTATTATTGATTGAGGGAAAAAAATTTCTTAAAGTTTGGCTCAATCCCAATTGGAGTTTAACCTACTAGAGAAGATGTTTTCTCAACGATAATTTTTGTTATGTAAGTAAGATTTCATTGAAAAAAGCCACAAAGAGTCTATAATCAAAAGTTAAGGCATACCCTGAGCATCTCAAAGAAAGTTGACTTAAAAACAAAATAACAAGAACCTAACTACCAATCGAGAGTGGAGGTGTTCTTTGGTTGTGGCATGAATGAAGATAGGCTGGACACTTATGCCAATACTTGCAAAATTGTAGCAGCATGCGCTTGCAATTCTTTTCTAGAGAAGATCTCTTGTAGTTAAGATAGCCCACCAAATTTGGTGGGGATTAAAGGATGAAGGCTAAACAATTTAGAGTTTTAGGTGTGATAATATTTGGTGGAAAAAACTTTGGTCTAGAATTTAGGGAATGGGACTTGATCAACTATGAGCATCTGCCAACCCAATTCTTGGCATGGGGGCTAGCATATGCCATATTCCAAAATCCGATACCTTTGACACATTATATAAGCAACAGAGGCTATCCCAAACCTTTTTAATTTATTCTCAAATTTCTCACCAAAAGTGACACATCTTGCCCTCAATTTGATTGTATATTAAGTTAAATATATAATATATTTAATAATACAATATTAAATATGAAGCATCTTTAATCTATTATCCATATATTTGGACCATTTATGATATATGTAATTGAGTAATCAATCCATGTTTCATATTAAACTTAATTAAGAAGATCAAATTTGGGTTCAAACTCTATTCATTAATAGACATAAAATAAGCAAATCACCTTTGAAATTGCACAAGATTTAAATTTTCTTTTATACCTGTGTAATTTAAATTTGACATATTTTTATTACTTAATTACACAATAAAAGAAGCAAAATTAATTAATCTGGTAAATTTTAGTGTTAAACAATAAAAATTATTCTATAAAGAAAATTGGTTCAATTTAATATTTAAACTTTTTAAAAAAGTATTAATTTGATGTCGCTATGAGTCAACTATTAATTTGACCAATGATTAAGGAAAAATTATTAGTAGATACTAAGTTGGGATATTTTTGAAAACTCAAATACAATTACCCATCCCCCGCCCCGCCCCCCCCCCAAAAAAAAAAAAAAACTAAACTAGGTATTATCATATAGTATAGAGTTTAAATTCATCTTTTAGCTAATATTTTACCGAGCACTTACATCTGCCAGAACCTAAATCTCTAGTGACCACTTTCATTGTTGATTTTAACTCCTCTTTGACAATCAAATGTTCTCACTCAATAAATTTTACAAAGATAAATGAAAGAAATAATAATTTTGTAAACTTGATATTATTGAAGATTTGAAAAAGAAGCCAAATACCTAGAAAGCTTCTCTCTTTAGGGCTCCCATGCTTCTTGTGATTTTTCAGTTTATTATAGTATTTGGGTCTTCGTTGTCAGGAATCATAATCTAGTCGTTGCCTCAAGTGAGGCAAATCCTCAAGGGTAATCGTTTAGAAGGACAAATAATACTAGGAAGGGGGATTCTTCCCTTCTCAAGTGTATCCTTATTGATGTAGGCCACGAACCTCATCACTTATCTTGAGAGATCATTTATGCCAATCGGAAGGGTCAGTTTCGGTTGCTATCAATCTCCCGTCTAGTTAGGACCAGGGAAGATCTCTTTATCTGGATAAAGTTTATGATTTTTTTCGTCCAAAAGGTGCTACTAAAGTCTAGGCAAATGTTGTGTGGGACTCCACGATTATGCCCAAGTATGCTTTCATATTGTGGCTGGGAGTTAAAGGCAAGCTTCTAACCAGGGACAGACTGCACTTCTTGGACACGGAAAGAACATGTGGCCTATGTGGAAGCCGTGAGGAGTCATCTCAGCATCTCTTCTTTCACTGTTCAGTTAGTGCAGAGATTTGGGGGCTTATTAAGTGCTAGATTGATATACAAAGACCAATGCCTTCGCTGGTCAGTGGGCTTAAATGGCTTAGAAAGGATGCTCGAGGTCTTCATGGCTTAATAAGACCAAGAAAATTGTTTTTACGAGTGTTGTTTACCACTTATGGACAGCTAGGAACTGGCATATTTTTGAAGGCGAAGCTCCATCTATGGGGTTCATTTTTCATAGGATTAAAACAAATGTATACAGAGTTAGTTTTTTTTTGTATCTGTTTGTTTTATCCTTTTTTGAGATCTTAGTAATGGGTCTTTAGATGTTCCATTTTTTTGTTGCGCCTGGGTTTACCAGTGTACTTGTGTAATTCTTTGATCATATATACATATTTATCTTTTAATAAAAAAAAATTAATACTAGAATAATGAGAAGGACGATAATTTAATGAAAGGTTGATCATATATACATATTTCTCAGTCCATTTATTTTGTTATTTGTCTTGATTTTGTTGCTATCTAGCCTGTATCATCTCCTCTTTATGGGTTCATGGAGTCTATGTATAATGATCTCTGTTCCAACAATTTAAAAAAAAAATGATATTATTAGGGTATGGGACAATTTTAGAGCTATAGATAGACAAGGTTCTTTTTAGCTTTATTCACTCTTATCTTTAAACTACATAATGAGGCAAACTTCACTCGAAATAAGAATTAGAATAATTTACATGATTTGACCCACATAAGTGGCCACTCTCACCAATAATAGCAAAAGAAAAAATTAAAGCAATAATTAAAGGGTAAAGCTCATTTATTAAAAAATAAAAAAAGGACTCAGATGGTTGGAAATTGCCAATGTCATCAATTGCTATAGGCTATGCCACTAATATTTTAGGCAGCCAAAAGCACTAACTATAACATCTTTAAAAATATGAAATATTTTAATGAAATTGGTATTTTCTTTTGAATAGACGTAGAAAACGTTTATTGCTGTATATATATATATATATTTTTTTTTTTCTGTAAGGAGATATTACTTATACATTCTGACTCAAAAGAGAAAAATTATTTACCTTACCTTAAGTGGGAATTAGCACATTTCATGAATGCCCCATAGTAGCATGTACTCCTATGCAAATATTTTTTTGAAAAATATATATATAATTTTTTATGCAAAAAGCTACAAAAACGTATTTTTCTAAAGATATTAGTTTTATATATTAGGATAATTAGTTACTACTATTATGCGTTTTAGATTAAAAACGTAACAATTTATGCGCTTAAAAGTCAGCATATAGCCCACTTATGTGAGATTAATTGTAAAATTAAAAAATAATTAAGGGATATCAGTTGGTTTGGTAAAAACAAATTCAAAATGATCGATCCCTTGTAACATTTTAGAAGAAGCACCAAATCTTTGCCTGGTTTTAAATTTTGTAATAGCTTAATTATATGACAAATTGGTGTGTGATATTAATTAATTTCATTCATTCATTCATTCATTATCTTACTTTTGTTGAAGTATAAAAAGGTATATGTATTGACGTTTAAAATAAAAAGGAATTACATAATTTTCATTCAAAGTAAAAGAAAGTAAAATGCAATTATACCAAATTTGTGCAAAAGAAGAAGATTATTGCCTAAGTGAAAATTCTAGATTACAATTAATAATTTGACCTGAGAATTAATGCAAATTTTGTACTCCAAACCTTAGAGTATAGACCAAGTACAAGACGGACTATATGTATTATAAGGGTATAAGACATGGAAATTATTAGTAAAATATAATGTGGATTAGGGTTAGGTTCAGATATAACACACTTTTTCTCTCATTCAGTTATATGTTTATTGCTGGAGTTACAGAAAGAAAAATTATATGTTTATTTGTAAAATTACGTACCCTTAATATATAGTTTATTAGTAAGAGCAGTATATTTTTTTTATACATGAATAACATTTCTTACAATGTTAATAACTCTGTATTAATGTAAAATGGCTAATTTAATTAAGCCCGCTTTACAGTTTAATTCCCATAGAGAGGACATGGATTCTAATCGAAAAAATAAATAGATGACATATAAACTTCGACTAAAACTCAAATGTATGTAAGCATAAAAAATACTTATCTACTAATTAATATTAACGTCCCCAATCTAATTAATCTTTTTGCTTTGGATCACTAAATTAATACAACTGCCCACGTTTTCTTTTTCTTAATATTTTATAACGTTTTAATATTTGTCCAGTCCAATGTATTGGCATTGGAAATCGTTTCTTATTCCATGCTAAATCTAGTCCGTCGTTCATTTCTTTTAAGGAAGGACAGAGATTGGAGCCCTAAAGCCTTTGTCGTCTTCCGTCGGCGGATTTAGGCCCACCCTCAATAAGCAAACCCAACTAAACTTTAATTATTCCTCCCTAAACCCTTCTTTTTTTAAGAAAGAGGTGAGCATTGCTGAATTAATTACTTGTTACTCTCTTAGATACCATCGTAATTCGTAATTAATGCATATATCAGTCCACAGTAATTTGCCCTATTAGTTATACCTGTGCATGCATGCATTCACATGAAGATGCCGATATCACTAACATGTATATATACTGGCGCCATCAATTTATCTCTTACTTAGATAGAGTAATTAAGGTTTACAATTATATTTAGGTTTACTAATGGATTCAAAACAAAGGCTTGAAAGCTAGAACCGTGAATCGTACTGACGTCTTTTACAATGAGTTGGATGAGTTGATTCTATGAATACTTCTTTAGAAGCTTACCAATATATAGACATGAATATATATATATGGAAAAGATCATTTAGATAGTATTATTAATTATATTTTTTTTAACACTCATATATTAATGTACTATATATTTATATTAATGTGACATAAAATATAATATATTAATTATAATAGACAAATATCACTAAAATTGTTACAACTAAATGTCTAAATAATAATTTTGTGTATATATATATACAGGCAACATTTAGAGTGGGTGGGATGCCTTTGTTCTTTGTTGAATTAATACTTAAAAGTTTTTATGATACTCTCTCCATTAACAATTAATGACATAATATTTTATTTTGTTAAGTCACTTACATGAATAGTTTAAAAATTGATTCAACCAAAACTAAAATAAAAGAGGTGTACGACAATTTATATATCCTTATAATTATTATATTATTCTAATTAAAATATAATTTTATTCTTAATATAATTATATGGTTCAATATAATTATTAATATCATTTCAATATAATATATTATTCGCTTTTTAAATATTATTATATCATTAATACAGTAGATTAATAATATTTAAGAATCATATTATTTTAAATTTGTATCAAATATTTCATAATGTGGTCATTTACAAGCTGACCATCGTTAGTTCGATCAACTGAGTTTTTTGTTCCCTTAACTGTACCTTTTCAAAATATGTGTTTCCTTTGTTTTATTGTTCTTCTTATTCTCAAACACTAAAATTATGTTAAATATATGCATATAGTGGCATACGCATACAGTATCATGAATCAACAAAACAGGCTACAACCAAAGAATTCAATAAAAGGGAAATAACATATTCAACAACTGAAAACAACCAACAATATGAATAGAAAAAGGAGAAAACCCAACATAAATCTAACAGAAAAATCCATGTGAGATCATCATTTTTTGAAAAAAAAAAGATTATTGCCCAAGATAAGCTTGTAGATTAACTTATTAATAGTCAATTCCTCATCACATAGCATAGATAGATTCGCCTTCCATGAAAGATTCACAATTCCATTAACAGTCCAAATTCCTCAACAAACATACTAAGAGAAGTTATGAATAGTTTTAAAGTCTCAAAAAAAAAAAAAAATACCCGAAAAAATTGATCACTCCTCAAAGGAGGCCAAAGCTACCAACATTAATTATAACTAATTGGGTGGATAGATATGAAGAGCATATAAGTGAAAAAGGGATCGGTGTGGGAAGGAATATGCCTATCGGGAATAATGCACCACTTTCCAAAAAAAAAATTATTATGACAATCACTTAAAATTCTACAAACACTAATCTAGTTTCTTTTTGTTCCTTCTGTATTTTTAGAAAAAAAAAAAAATCACTTCAAGAGGACGAGGTTTACTTTGATGTACAGTTTGTTCTAAATGATTATTTAGTGGGCTCAGGGAAGGTGCATCTCTCATTAATTGGCTGCGGTAACCCTAATGTTCTCGAGTTGGCAGAGCAATTTCCTCTGCAACATTTGATTTGTGCACAAGCCCAGTATAGACAATAAATTATGGATAAAATTTCTTTAATATTACTGACAGAAGCAATTTATTTCAGTCTCTGCATTTACGGATTCTTCTGTAGTATTTTTGGTATTGGCATTTAGGGTCAGAAAAAAAAAAAAAAAGAGTTGAGTTCTAATAATGTATAGGCTAAATTTTATATGTCAATTTTGATATTTGTCTAAATAATCGATTATTTTTGTATTTTTAAAAATATCATTGATCTCTTTTACTACTAACTAATTGTGCAAATTGACCATTTTACCCTTCTTCAAAGCTGACCTCTTAGTTTCTCTCTCCTTTCCTTTCTTCCTCGTCTCCATGACGTTCTTCTCTCACTGCCATTCTTTCTCTCTCTCTCTCTCTTCCCCCTGTCCCCCAATTGTGGGTTCTGGTGTTGCAATAAAAAACACGCACCCCGTCCCTTTGATTGCTTATTTGCGACACTGATTGCTCTAGCCCTAACGAGACACAAAGAGGCGCAAGGTTGCGATGAGAACAGTGGGGTTTACTCTCTTTCTCTTTTGGAGACAAACTCAAGAGACAATTCGTCTTTGAACTTGAACCCGGATTCAATTTGGATTCGTTCAAAAATGAAACCCAACAACAATCATTTGAAACAAACCCAACAAGAAACTTAAAACGCAGCAAAGTGGCAGCAACAAACCCCAAATTGAATTTGGGTTCGTTTGTGGGTTTGTCTTCGAACCTAGATTCAAAGGCGAATCCAAGTGGTTGGTGAGGGCCTATAACTTTTATTTAATTTTTTTTGTTTCTCTGTAATAACAAAAAAGCATTTTGGGAAGTTAGAAAAAGTTAACACGCGCTATTTAACTTTAGGGATAAATGATCCACGATTATAAAATTTAAAGAAAGTGCGTGTCATTTTCAAAATCATAGAAATAGTCCGTACAATTTAGTTAAATCTCAAGCTTGCTCTTCAATTTACCCATATATATGTATATGTATATATATATAAGGGTTATTGTATATTTTTATAGGAAGAAGTGATGCCGTGTAAAAATAAAAAGATACTGTTCAGAACATAAAATTATTTATGTTATTTATGTCAGGTAAATGTTTATATTATTTTATACGAGTTTACGAGAATAGGTGTGTGGATCCCCCCTCCTCTCCCTCCAACCCCACATCAAATAGAAAATTTTCCATGAAGAACAATAGGATTGCAATATAAAAACAAAATTAGAAAATCATGACATAATACCACAAGTGGTGAGGATTGTGAGCTATCATTGCTCTAGGAGCAGATCTAAGGGGCCCTTTGTTGTCACGGCAGCGGGTCACCGACCTTCTCCCAGATCTATCACTGGATCCACCTCTCCATTGCTCCCACTACCCTAGCACATATATATATATATATATATATATATATCCAAAGCTTTCTTCATTGCGGTTTGCTACATTAAACCATGCAACCAAGTCTCCAATTTTCGTCACAGATTTAGAAGCTTGATCTGACTTTCAAAACCTCTACGGACATCAAGGAGGTACCTTAACTGATCTGAAAAGTGGTGTTCATCAAAGAGGATCAATTTTAAGAGCTATCATTAGTCATTTGAGGCTTGTGTGATCATTTGTCGCTATATGTGATTTCAGTTTATGATGCTACCGCTAAAAGTTAACAAAAAATTTGATCAATTTCTTGAACGGTCTCCAAAAGATAAATTGAGTCAAGAAATACCAACGTACGTACGTATAATTAACTCATATCATGTGGATTATCCTCAAAATTGTGAAAAATGCATCTAGCTAGGGTAATTTGTCAATGCCACTCTGATGATTTTTCTAATAAAGAGCCGTACCTGCTAACAGTTGAATTGATTTAGAAATTTGTTTATAGTCTCAACAAGATATTCTATATATGTATATATATATTCACTGAAGGAAAAATGCTTTGTACTTGACAAAAACAGAGACAAATAAATAAAGTAAAAATGCCAATGGTAGTATAACAAGGAGAAGACGGTTAAACTTACACAGATATTTTGCAGTGAAAGATGCCATTCAAAGTAAAAACGATGGCCCAAAGCGTGTTCACACTTTTCGGGGAAAGTAAAATGTCAGTGGTAATGAAAATGATACAACAGCCCAGTAAGATAAAATAAAATAAATGATTGAAAAAGAGTGTTAGAGAAAAAGTAGAAGAAGAAGAAGAAGAGGATTCCATTTTGAAACTTGGCTGCCATTGGAACTTATCTTTATTTATGGTAACTTCCAATATCAAAAGAAGAAAAAAGTAGCCTTGAGATTTCATTTTTTTTTTTTTTTTGGTTGAACCAAATTCAAGTAAGAATCATAAACACAAGTAGAATGTATTTCCATATTATTATGAATTGGATTGAATACAAATCACAATCAAATTATTAATCAAACACATGAACATAACATTTTATGTAAAAAAACTCAGATTAAGAAAATTATGGACAAAAGGACAAAATATCATTAACTAAATATTATTAGTATAAAAGTGATAAATATACAAAAAATCATATCTTAATTAAAAAATGATTCATGAAAAAATTCTTTCAAATGAGATAAACTTTACATAAAATCGAATTTGACTAACATCTTAATCATATTTAAATTCAAAATCATAATCACAGTTAAATTAAGAGTCTTAATTACACAAATTTAAATTCTAGTTCACAATTATAACACCAATAATATTGTATGACTTTCTAAAACATAAAAATGTTCTCACATTTATTACAACCTAAAAAAGACAAACAAACAAGTACACAAATTGAATTTTATATTCTATCCACACAAAAAAAAAGTACACAGTACTGAGTATACAGACGGACTCAAGATGGAAAAAGAAACTTCAGTGAACAGGCATATATATGTGTGTGTCCCCAAGTCTCCCGTTGGCTCTTCGCTCTAGATATTCAGTACTGTCACAGGTATATTACTAGCTAAGCTAGAATTACTTAATGCTTAATTTCTTCTAATGATAGGATATCTTTTTTTGCTAGATAACATTCAACAAGCAGCGTCGCCAATAGCATTACGAATTATAGATTCTTGGGCTGCAACAACCGAGGATCTTCTAAAAGAGTCAAAACCATGCTCAACATCACAATATACAGTAGTAGCACTTTGGGATGTACAGGGTTTCAATCGAAACACAAATCAGCCATGTTCTCGCGCTACAGTGTGCACTGTAAAAGGCATTTGATTTCTTACGTTTTAGTTCAATTTCCTTTTTCATGCGCCCAGAAAACCCTTTTTTATTTATATCATGACAATTTCGGAAACGCATTTTCAAGGGCATCAAAATAAGATTTTTGAAATTTCTAAAATATGATCGAGTAAAGGTGCAAACATCAATAATTGGTAGGTGAACAAAATGTCATTGGTAGTAGAAATGATAGGACAAAGTGTATTGTCTAACATCAAAGTATTTCTGTTTCTACATCTTCACTCATTTACAGAGATTTAGTTCTACTAGCTAGATAAAATTGTGAATTACTTTACACGCACAGAAACAAAATTAATGTACAACGTGGGGGACGAGGAGGAGGAAGAAGATTATGATCAATGAAGCATCAGATACTTTTGTTTTAACCTTAAATAAGATGTTTTAATTTTACGTATGTAGTATTAAAACATGAATTATCAGGTACCAAACTTTAATAATGATGGAGCTGTTGCTTCTTCTTCTTCCTCCTCTGATACCCTTATTTTTTAACAACGTCCCTTCAAATTATCAGGCTTACTTCTTAATTACCATCAGAAACAATACATCTCAAATCTATTTTACAACATAACCTCTTAGGATTCTTTCTTTGTTCTCGGCAAGAATTTGTTTTGAGGTTACGACATATACCCAATTTGTATCAGCAACGAAGATGCTATATGAAAGGGGTTTCCTCCATAACGGCAACGTTAAAGATTAAAACTACAAAAAAAATAAGGGTTGACAAAAGAGGGTTACAAGTTCTGGTTTTCTATTCAAACATTGATTAGAAATGGCATTTCCTCCATTCTCCTTCAGATGAAGTAATGAAAAGCACCAAAAAGCCTATCTCAATTGAAGATATTAAGCTATGAGAGAATATTGGGAAATTTTGTAGATTTTCAGACTAAACTGTTAATCAAATCAGCATAAGTATTACTGTTTAGTTCTTAGGTCAAGGACATGTAATGGAATTGTTCAAAAGGAATTATTTGAAGTCGACATGGGATTTCAGAGTAAAATTAAGTGTTTCATTGAGCAAGAGATGAAAGTGCAATCAGTGGGTTGTGGGAATATTGATACATGTAAATCAATATGTACAAGCTTTATTATTAGTACTCTGATCAGATGATGAACTAACAGTCTCTGATGATGAACTTAGGAGCTCATCCAACAGATCGGCTCCAAGGTCCTCAAAAACCAACATAGCTTCTTCTGTCTTCACAATAACCTTTTTCTTAGTCCTCTTACCTTTTAACAACTTCATTCTCCTCTTGTTTGTCTCCTTCACAGCTGCAGCTGGAGAAGATCCATCCTCACAGCTGCACTTGATGTCGATAAGCGATTCCTTCACTCTGTTTGTCGAGAAGTTGAGGCGAGCCAATTGGCCTCGCATCGCGAATGCAGCTTGGTCATAAGCCAAAGCTGCGTCTTCCGCAGTACTAAATGTTCCAAGCCAAACTCGAACTCCATTCCTTGTTGAATCTCTTATCTCGGCTGCGTACTTTCCCCACGGCCTCTTCCTCACCCCTATGTACCGCTTCTCCTTTTGAGTCTCTCCTTTCGCGTTTGAAGCGAACTCCTCATCGCCAACTCCTCTTGAAGAATCTGTTTCTAGAGATTTTTCCTTCGTTTCCTCAGCACCAACATCGGCTTGGTTTTCTTCACATGGGAGAGAATCAACCCTAAGATGCGGAGGGGGCGCCGAATATTCATCCATCAATAATGCTTGTTTGAGAATTAATCAGCTTCAAAATGCCCAACCAGACCCAGATCGAGTTTGACTTTAAACAACAAGATGAAAGCAAGGATGTGATTAAGTTTGATCTCGACAAGGACTGGAATTAAAGATAAGGTTCTATTGAGCAGTACAGATGGAATATTATTATTCATATTTATATAAAGGATTCATGGGGAAGACGGGGTTTCTTTTTCTGTTATTATTATTGTAATTGCTGATACAAATTATCCTTATTTTGTGATCAAAATTTGGAGCGACTTTAATTCTATAGGGCCAAACTTGGAGGGTAGGGTTTAAATAGGAGAAATAATGCAAGACAGTGTAGTGGTTATGCACTTTGCATCAAAGTGCTGTGTCCAATTAAAGGTGTCCAATCAGCTTTCACACGCACATACATATATATATTATATATATATGCCCTATTATTTGTTGTAAAGCTCTCAAGAACATGATCGAAGAACAATATATATCCAGTTTAGCCCTACAAATTATGCTGGTAATTAATAACCCTACTTTTAGATGACACAAATTTTTGTTATCATGTTGCCACTCTAATCTAATTTTCACCCATCTCTTTTCTGCTCTTTAACAGACATATTAGTTCAACCCTACAAGTTTTGTTTCTTTTAGTTTAATTTGTCTATGCCAAAATACATTTAATTAACAGCAGCAGCATTTTAATTTATCCATAAAGGACTAATTATTAAGTAATATTCCAAACTAGTTTAAACTGAACAATTGAACTAATGAAATTCAAGTTGGAAAGGATAAATATGATCATGATTACAAGGGTGCCAGAGGGCATTCAAAGTGACAAGAAATCCAGTGATTCTAGAAGGTTAGGAGCAGATGCATCATGCTTTTTTGCCACCTTTCAAGACACAATAGCCCATGGTAAATATGTTTAGGTAACTTATATAACTTCTGATTCCATATCTATCTCCCTTCTTTCTTTTTCTTTTTCTTTTTCTTTTTCTTTTTATTTTTCTTTTTCTATTTCTATTTCTATTTTTTTGATATATCTGATTATAAAGAAAGATCAATTAAGCATGCAGACAGACAGAAATCAGAGCTGTTGTGAATTTTGTTTTATATTCATTGTTGTTGTATCCAAGTTGCACATTAAAATTATTATCCATCTACTTTACAGTTGCTATATATCTCAAACATTAACTCAAATAGATAGAAACAGGAAGTAAAATAATAATTTGTGCACTCACAATTGACAAGTTCCATATTAGGTTAATGTTATATCTACTATAACATGAACAATTACAAATTTGTAATTTTCTTCTAAATATATAGAAGATAAAAACTGAGGCAAATAGAGACACTACACAATGTGTCTAACCCAATTCAGATCACCACATTGGCTATTAATCTGGGGCATTCAAGAAACTCTCTACTATAAGTTATCCAAGATTTTTTTTTTTTTTTTCATGTAGCGTGTGGAGAGTGACCAACTAATTATAATTAAACAATCACCATGGATGCTAATTAAGCAATCACCTAAACCCTAAATAATCGCCATGGATACTAAATTGAAACCCAAGAGCTTGTCTTGATGACATGATATTGAAATGGACAATTATAGTTCCAAATGTGAGGTGAGCTTGTCTCAACTTATCTGCACACATCCACATCTGTGGCTGACAGTTATAAGAAGAAATTAATCATGAATATTAGAGAGCATATAATAGTGACAGCATATAGGGCAAATATATATAGCTACCGAAACATCTATATCAAGTCAAAGATCATGTTGGCTGCACTCTGCGTGCATCCATGGATGGGCCTATATATATGCACACACATTTATATATACATTTAGAAATACAAACAGATAAAAGGTCGTAATTAGGATGGTCCAAATAACGACTGCATTATATTATATTTTTCTGTAACAAATTAACATAATATATGTGAACGGATGCATGATTCCTTAATTTCGTTGTGGCAAACAACTTTTTTCTATCATTAGTAACCGTTGAATACCTTAATTTAATTTTTCGTTCATTATTTCAGTCTATTTGGGGAGTAATCTTACAGCTCAGATGAATGAATTTAAAAGTAATTTATAATATCATCCATAATTCTATAGTCAAAAACCAATTATCAGATTAGATATGTGATGTACATGTGCCATGAAATTGACATTTATCTTGACAGGCTGCTTTAGCATTCAAATGACTTTTTTCCTCTATCCATATATTATGTGGCATAACATCATAAGATGGCTTAGTGATCATAGTACTGTTGCACATGAGACCTTCAACTGGGGTTCTATCAACTACTTGTCTATGTTCCTATCGCAATTAAGTTAAGACAAAAATTAAGGTTTATAGCTTTATCAATTAGGTTATAAATTTCTACACTTAGTTACTAACTTTTCTACATATATAATTATATAAAATAATGCTTTGATATTGGCAATGTACATATTATCCTTACAAGTAATTGCAAACACCATTTTATTTTCTAATAAATAAACATGAAATTTTCTTCTTCTTTTTTTCATTTTACTGTCCATTATTTGTGTCATAATTAATAACTAACAAAACCGTTAGCATCATTTCGGGTTAAAAAAATTGATTAAAGTTTCATTTTTCGACATTAAAAATAAAATATTTTACTTTGTATTATTACCCCCAAAAGCTTTGTCCATCATTCCCCCTTCTTTCCAATTGCTCTGTATTTGTGCAAATTGGAGTTAAAAAATACGAAATTCCGTACTGAAAATGGCCTGTCATCCATTCTTTTAAGGAAGAGAGAGAATTAGATCTACAGATTTGAGGTTTGAGTTTGACCCCTCTCTATGTGCTTTTGTCGTTTTCCGTCGGCGGGGGGGGCCCACGCCCAAGACCAAATTTTTAATTTTATCCTTTTTATTCTTTTTTTAATAGCTTCCAATTAAATATTCATAATTCTCGTAGATATTCATGTCACTTACCACAAACAATAATCAAACATGATTAATTTTTCCTCCTCCTTACTTCAGTTTAATTTAGTAACTCTTATCAATGTTGAACTTATTAAAATTATCGTTTTCTTTCTTACTTTTGATATCAAAATTCTCGGTCGGACTTTATAAGTTGATTTTAGATTTTTAATGATAGATTGATTAATTTTAGCCTTCAAATTACTTACGTCTCCTAAAGGTTTCATGCTTTCAGTGAGGCTATCAAAAAGGGGAAGTGGGAAAAAGTGAGATTAGGATTGGGAAAGGAGTGTTTGATTCTGGTAAGTATCCAATTAATTAATTAATTAATTAATTAATATCCTTTAATCCAAGTTGAATGCCCTCCAAAAAAGACTTGACCGCCACCCACCACCACTCTCGCTGCGACCGTCCGGCCTAAATGCTGGACCAAAGGGGGGCCAAAATGGACCCTTCAAACCACAGCCAGGCCCACCAGAATCGATTTCTGGCCCATGATCTATGTATGGACTTGGCCTGCCAGCGGCAGAAAAGTAAAATCGACGCTCCCGTTATTATAATGATATAACGTGTTCGGGAATTGACATCCTCCTCACATCACGTCCTCTCTCTCTCTCTCTCTCTCTCTCTCTCTATATATATATATATATATGTCTTTATTGGCATACAGATGGGATGACACCAGAGACATGTCGACCCGCATTGCCACTCCGGACCATGCTGGCCCAACAGCCCTGGGGTTCACGGCTCATACCTACTCCCCATTACTGTATAAGGGAAATATGAAGAAATCAAGATTTGTACAAATCAAATTCTAGACAACATAGAAAAGAAGAAAATAATAGAGGTAACTTCTCTTATTCGAAAGTCTCGTAAATGAAAAATGTCATATCTATTAACATTATATACACTGTATATTTTGATCCTTTACAACTGATCTCGAATTTAAATACATGCTACTATTACATAAATACAGTCATCTAGCTACTACAATCAAGAGCCGCTCTTCAAGTTGGAGATTAGGGAGAACACAAGACCAACTTGACAACCATACAATGATGATGAACAATAGACAAAGGGTTAGTAAACAAATCTACAAGCTACAGTTGAGATAGAACATAGGAGCAATAAAACCTTGTTTGAGGTAATCATAGACAAGATGACAATTAATATCAAGATGCTTAGTATGTTCATGGAAAATGGGGTTGGCAGCAATATGTAGGCCAGCTTTATTGTCGCAATGTAGATGAATAGGCAAAAGAATAGAAACACCAAGATCCTTAAGAACATTAGTAATCCAAACAAGCTCACAAGTGGTAGAAGCCATACTACGATATTCAATTTCAACAGATGATCGTGAAACTGTAGGCTGCTTCTTAGTCTTCTAAGAAACCAATGCACTACCAAGAAAAACACAAAAATTGATTAAGGATCGGCGTGTGAACTTACATGTCGCCCAATCAGCATCACAATAAGCTGAAAGAGAGAGATTAACAAGAGTAGGATAAAAAAAGCCTTGAGAAGCAGTACCCTTAATATACTTAACAACCCAAAGAGCAACATCAAAGTGAGGCTAGCAGAGAGAAGACAAAAATTAGCTTAAGTGTTGCACAGCATAGCTAATGTCAGGCAAGTAAGATTAACATACAACAACCTGCCTATCAACATATGGTATTGATCAGGATTAGGAAAAAGAAGACCTTGATTCGATTCCAAAGACAAACCCTTAGACATGGGAAAAGATGAACTCTTAACATCCTGTAAACCAACTTCATGAACAAGATCCATGATGAACTTGTGTTGAGATAAAAAAGTTCCAAAAGATGACCTAACAACTTCCAACCCAAGGAAGTATTTGAGATAACCTGAGTCCTTAATGGTAAACTTGTCATCCAGAGCAACCTTAGTAGAGGCAATAAAATCAACATCATCTCCAGCTAGAAGAATGTCATCAATATAGACTAATAAAGCAACAAAATGAGAACTAGTCATATGAGTAAAAAGACAATGATCATAGGGTGATTGAATAAACCCTAGCTTCATAAGAAAACCATTAAATTTCAAATTCCATTGGCGTGAAGCCTATTTTAAGCCATAGAGAAATCATTTCAGCAAACAAACTTTCCCTGGAACAACTGTATATCCATCGGGTGGAGTCATATACACTTCCTCATCAAGATGACCAAGAAAGAATGCATTATTAATATCAATCTGATAGATAGGCCAATTTTTGGAAGTAGCAACAGTTATGAATAACCAAACAGTGACCAGTTTGGCCACGGGAGAAAAACGATCCTTGTAGTCAAGACCCTCTATTTGATTGTACCCTTTGGCAATTAATCGCGCTTTATACCTATCAACATCCCCATTAGGCTTATACTTTACATGATACACCTACTTAGAACCAATTGGTTTCTTACCCTTTGGTAAATCAACAATGTCCCAAGTATGATTCAATTCTAAAGCTTGCAGTTCATGCTCCATGGCTGTAACCCAATTAAGATCTTGAGATGCTTGATGAAAGGTGCAAGGCTCAGGAATAGAAGAAATGTTGTTTAAGAAGGAAACATAAGCAGGATAAAAAAGAAGAGATTTAGAATTAAAGAAAAAAGTGTTACCTGAAGACGTAGAAGTGGAAGCATAGGAAGGTAAGACTTGAACCAAACTGACAAAGTCATTAAGCCAAAGGGGTTTTTGTGAAATACAGGTACTCCGACGCATGTTTGGCAAATGAGGTATCAAACGAGGAGAGGAATCAGATGGAAAACTAGGAGAAGAAGAAGGAATATCTGGGTTCCCATCAACCAAATGAGAGGAAGAATGTGAGGGTAAGGTAACAAGATCAGGTGCAGATGAGCTGACAGGAATTTGTGGTAAGGAGGTATGCAGTGAGCTGTTAAAAGAAACATGATTGTGAAAGGGAAATATAGATTCAAAAAATGTTACATCCCCGCTAACAAAGATTTTTCGAGTGGAAAGATCAAACAATTTGTAACCCTTTTGACAATAAGAATAGCCAATAAAGACAGATTTAATGACTCTTGGAGAGAATTTATCTTTATGAGGAAAAGTATTTGTGGTATAATAGAGGCATCCAAAGGTTTTCAAAAAAGCATAATTAGGTTCTTTGTGAAATAATCGAAAATAAAGGGTTTCCCATTTGAGAATAAAAAAAGGCATCCGATTTATAAGGTACTTAGCAGTCAATCTACACTTAGACCAAAAATCCTTAGGCAAATGAGAATGCAGTTGTAAAGCTCTTGCCAGTTCAAATAGATGTCTATGTTTATGCTCAACAACGCCATTTTGTTGTGGAGTATATATACATGTTCTTTGATGCAAAATTCTTTTAGATTGCAAAAAGGTGGAAACAAATTGGTTAACAAATTCAGAGCCATTATCTATCCAAACTATTTTAACAGAGGTTTGAAATTAGTTTTCAACTAACCAAAAGAAGGCTTGAAAGAGAGAAAGACTCTGACTCTTATGTTGAGCCATGTAGGTCTAAGTGGCTTTTGAATAATCATCAGCAATGGTAAGGAAATATTTTGCACCAATCAAATAAGGAGTTGAATATAGGCCCCAAAAGTCAACATGTAAAAGTTCCAAAGGGCTGGTAGTTGTAGGATCATAAATTACAAAAAGCAATTTAGTTTGTTTGACCAAGGGACAAGTTTCACAAAAAAAGGTATCATCAAACAAATGCCTTAAAGTAGGTATGTGTTTCAAGTTTCTAATAGGTGTATGTCCTAATCTATTATGACATAAATCAGAAGTAGAATAAGCAACAAGAGAAGTATCATGTCATGCTAAAACAGTAGGCATATTACATAAAATGCTGATAATAGTTTTTTTTTTATAAGGAAAATTATCAGATACAAAATGAAGGTTGAGAGACTTTAGCTAAGAAAGAAATTTGTGATAGTGTCCACATGATAGCTTAATTTGTCCAGCTTGTACAATTTCCCTTCAACCTTGCCTACAGCCAACATTTCATGTTTCTTTGGATCCTAAAAAAGACAACCCATGGAAAGAAAAATTACTAGCAGTTGATGATCTAATAACAACTTGCTAACATACAAGAGGTTAAAGTAAAATAAAGAAATGAACAAGACATCCTTAAGCTCAATTAAAGGACTTAAGCAAATGGACCTTGCTTGTGAAATAGCAGTGGTTGTATGGTTTGGCAAATGAATAGAAACATGTTGTGACAAGTTATGTAAGAAACGAAACAACCTTTTATGGTATGAAATGTGGTCAGTAACACCACTATCAAGAATCCATGTACCTTCACCAAGCATATCAAAATAACAAGAATTAACAGATTTTGGGTTACCAGTAAAGTCAATCAATGTCGTATTGAGCCTAGCATTCCGAGTAGATGGCTTGAGCATTTTAATGAGAGCTAGATCAATTGAACTTCTCAAGTCTTGATTGTCTAATGATGTTGCATCTAGGGGTGTATCTGAGACTGATTCTGCCTTATTCATCACATTTGCAACCACTTTGTGTGTGGAATCCTTATTCATCTTTTCTTTATACCAATCCGGATATCCAATTAACTTGAAGCAAGAATCCTTCAAATGCCCACTCCATTTACAATTTTCACAGTAGACTTTATTTTTAAACTTTTTTTACTCTTTCCTATTATTCACAGTCTTCTTAAAAAAGAAAGCAGTTCCTTTAGTAGTTTTGTTTAAGGTCGAAACAACCTGCCTTTGTGATTCCACCCTTAACAGCATTGAGTAGGCCTTATTAACACTTGGAAAAGGATCAAGAAGCAATATTTGGCTTCTGACCTGATCACAACCATCATGCAGTCCCATAAGAAACTGCATTTATTTGTTCTCCTCATCAAATTATGATATTGCCTTATAGGCATCACAACTACAATTTGGCAATGGCTTGAGTGCTACTAATTCATCCCACAACATTTTCAATTGAGTATAATAAATAGAAATTGAGAGATTCTCTTGACTGACAAAACTAATCTTACGTTGGAACTGATAGACCAAAGCTCCATGGCTTTCCCCAAATATTTCCTCTATTTCATGCCAAAGTTGTCTAGCATTCTTAGTATATATGAAGGCATCTACCGTTAGAAGATATGATTGGATCATATGCAACAGAAACAAAAATCTGATTTTATTTGGTATCACATTTTTCAAATCTTACAGTTAATCAAAGACACAAAACAAAAAATTACCTCAAAATGAAATTTGATTTCATAGTCGATAACTCACCTGATATCTCTCACTTGTGAGATGCCGAGTTGGTCTACTCGAAACTGTCAAGACTCTAAGAGACTTGAGAGAAAAAGGGACATGAAAATTTTCTCTAAAATTTCTGTTTTTGATTCAACTGATGGATCTATTGAATTCTAGGTTTAATAGCTTATTTATAAGCAAAAGCCCTAAAATCCTAAGTGTTGTTGGACCAGACTTTAGGTGCTAGCAAAAAGCCCAATCCAACTTGATAATTAAATAAATAATCATATTAATTATTTAATTATTTTTATTTATCTAATAAATAATTATACTTATAATTTAGTAATTCTATAATTACTAAATTTGCCCTTTTTCTTTTAAAACGATTTCTATTGAGTGAGATTTTTTGGATTCACAATTAAACTGGCAACAAAAATTAATCAATTATTTATTCTCGTAAATCATGAGTGACATCATACAATATGTCATAATTACCTAATTTAATGTGAAAAGAGAAACAAACCCTTATTATTTATCATGAGTGACATCATACAATATCTCATAAATCATTTGGGTATCAAAAACTATATATACCAAAGAAACTAACCCTTTGTTTTTTTTGTTACAGTTGTTCGCATCAAGACAGAACCATAATAATTAGTCTCTAATACCATCATCATCAGGGCGTCTGCTATAATATGAAATATTATTACAATTTTTTGTTATATTAACGAGTGGGCAACGTCAAACATACGAGAATCCCCTTTTAAAATATGAGAATAAATTTGTTATTTTATGCTAAGATGTAGTGTTAGACTAATGACAGGAAAGCTTTTGCTATTTTCAAAACATTGGAGTTATTTTTTATGATTTCACCAATATATATGCAACAAAATATTTATAAAAAAATGGCCTAGTGTGACAAACAAGGTAACAGGCTGTGTTGAGCCGACCCACCTGAGGTCCAGCAGACATCCACAGTGCCAGCCGACCAAACACGGCCATTTGATAATTATATTATTAACAATTCGGATGAGGCAGTTACAGAATTTTGGACTAATTATATGAACTTCGACAGGAAGACCGGCTTGGGCTTGGGCTCGGGCTCGGGCTGCTTCGAAGCAGAAAGCGCAGCCCAATTTGAACTGAAAATTGGCCCATGAACCACTCTAAGGGAGCTTTTATCTTGTTATATTCTACTATACGTAGTTCCGTTCTAATTGAACTAATCTTAGCATTTGAATTTAATAAAAAGACAAAAAGAAAAATTCGAAAGAAGGAAAGTTCAATTATTTTGTTACTTTTCCCATCACATAGCCCACAACCTCTATCACATGATCAATTAACACCCCACCCCCATAACCACTACATCCATATAAGCACTTATGATATTATGTTAAGCAATATGTGTTACATTAATTAACATTAAATCTTAGTTAATGTGATAACCGACATTTTCTAACGCTTCTCATATATATATATATATATATATATTTATTTATTTTTAAGGTAATTTCCATCCTAATGGTGGTAAGTCCCGAGAGAGAGACGAAAGGTGAAAGAAGTGACCGTTGACCGTTGAATGGATTGTGGAGCATAACTGCATCGGCATTGGAATTGGAAGTGCGGTTCAGTTAACTGAATTGGAATAAAATATTAATTATTAGCATTTGCTTTGCTTGGGGAATCTAAATCCAACACTCACTCACCTGCCCCACGTGTTTCCAACCGTCTCCCTCCGTCTTTCTAACATTTCATCACATATCTTTTAAAATAAATTAATTAAATAATAATTAAATAGAGTACTTTATTCCTTTAATAAATGAGTGCAATTTTGTTCACCCTCTTTAACGGGATGAACGCCACCCTTACAGTTTCTGTGAGGGTGAAAAAAATAATAAAATGGTGTGAATATATTTTGATACCGTTCCGTTGTTTTTTTCACCCTCACAAAAATTGTAAGGGTGACGTTCACCCCATTAAAGAGAGTGAACAAAATCACACTCTTAATAAATACCTCATTTTATATAAAAATAGGAGGGCGATTTTGTTCACCCCTTTAACGGGGTGAACATCACCCTCATAATTTCTATGAGGGTGAAAAAGCAACGGAACGACAATCACAGAAATTATGTCGTTTTATTGTTTTTTCACCCTCACAGAAATTGTGAGGGTGATGTTCACCCCGTTAAAGGGGGTGAACAAAATTGCACTCCAAAAATAGCATTTAAACATAAAATTTGTACATTTTATTATATATACATTTTAGAATATGCATTATTTTACTGAGTTTATATATATATATTATATATAAGTACGTTTTAATCAACAATTAGTGAACAACATGATGAAGATTATCATTAGATTAGAGCATTTATATTATAATTTATTTAAAAATAACAAATACAGGTAACCATAAATTAGTTGAAAACTTGAAGGAGTTTTGGAGCGGTGAATTCTCAAATAAAAAGAAAAGGAAAGGAAAAGAGGGAAACACCTCAGCACTTTTTTGGGGTGATTGAGAAGATAGCAGCGGAAGGTTGGCTGGGAAGTGGGAATGGAATACCACACATGCAGAAGCTGGAGCAAGAAAACATGGCCGAGTTGGCTGGGCGTGGCCGCTTGCCCGTTGTTGATGAATATAATTAATTGACGAATGATGAAGAAAAGGAGAAACCAAAGAACAAAAAATAAAAAATTTAAGAACCAAAGCATCATCAATCACTCAGCCAACTTTTTGTTCTTTGGGAAGTATGAAGCATCATCTTCATCATCATCACCATTGTCGTCGTCCAGCTCTGCTCTGAACCCTGCTAACGCTTTCCCTCCTCTCTCTCACTCTCTCTCTCTCTCTCTCTGCAATTTGTTGCCAGAAAGGCCACGTTCAGCTTTCCCCACTTCCTGGGCCCCACTCCCCATGTGCAAAAATCTCATTCCCTACTATTACTCCACTTCCCCCAGATCTCTCTGTCTCTCTCTCTAATCCCTTCCTCGTCCTCAATCTTCAGAATCCAATGCTTTGTAACTCCCTCTAACCCCACAAAACAACCCCATTTCTCTCTCTGCTCTTCTCCTCTTCTCTGTGGAACTGATATTATCTTCTGGAGATGAAAACCCGTGTTGGGCTGAAGCTCTTAACAATTTTTGTTGCTGGGTTTTGTTCAGTCTTCTTCACTAATGTTGTCTCTGTCACCAATCCAGGCGATGTGGCGGCGATGCTGGCTCTGAAGAAGAGCTTGAACGCGCCGGAGGAACTCGGGTGGTCCGACCCGGATCCCTGCAAGTGGAACCACGTAGTCTGCTCGGACGACAAGCGCGTCACCCGGATCCAAATCGGGCGCCAGAATCTCCAAGGTACACTCCCTCCAAACCTCTCCAACCTCACCCAGCTTGAGCGCCTAGAGCTTCAATGGAACAACATTTCCGGGCCTTTGCCGAGCCTCACTGGGCTCAGCTCATTGCAAGTTTTAATGCTTAGCAACAACCAGCTCAGTTCCATTCCCGTGGATTTTTTCTCCGGCTTGTCGTCGCTGCAATCTGTTGAAATTGATAACAACCCTTTTGTCGCGTGGCAAATCCCGGGAAGCCTGAGAAATTCTTCGGGGCTTCAGAATTTCTCGGCTAATTCCGCGAATGTTTCCGGGAAAATACCGGATTTTCTCGGCCCTGGTGATTTTCCTGGGCTGACTAATCTGCATTTGGCCTTCAATAACTTGGAGGGCGGGTTGCCCGCGAGCTTTTCCGGGTCCCAAATCGAGTCTTTGTGGGTTAACGGGCAGACTGGGAAACTCAGTGGACGAATTGATGTGATTCAAAACATGACATTCTTAAAGGAGGTTTGGCTGCATTCCAATGCATTTTCTGGGCCTTTGCCCGATTTTTCTGGGTTAAAGCAAATGCAGAGCTTAAGTCTTCGGGACAATTCGTTTACCGGCCCTGTTCCGGTATCTCTGGTTAGTCTTGCTTCCCTGAAAATTGTCAATTTGACCAATAATTTTCTTCAAGGGCCAGTTCCCAAGTTCAGGGATTCAGTTGCAGTGGATATGACCTTGGATACAAATAGCTTTTGTTTGTCAAAACCTGGCGACTGCGATCCGAGAGTGAATGCCTTGCTTTCAGTTGTGAAATCAATGGGCTACCCTGCGAAGTTTGCAGAGAATTGGAAGGGAAATGATCCTTGTGCGGATTGGTTTGGCATTACCTGCAGTGGTGGAAACATTACCATTGTTAATTTTCAGAAGATGGGTCTTAATGGTTCCATTTCGCCTGAATTTGCATCACTTAAATCCTTGCAAAGGTTGGTTCTTGCTGATAACAATCTCACCGGTACCATTCCTGAAGAGCTTTCAACTCTGCCTGCCCTTACTGAACTCGATGTTGCGAACAACAAGCTTTCTGGGAAATTACCGGCATTCAAGAGTAATGTGATGGTAAATACTGATGGGAATGTGGAATTCGGAAAAGAGAAAAGTGATTCTTCTTCTTCTTCGGCCTCTTCTTCTGGTGGCTCTGATTCATCTTCTAATGCTGGTTCGGGAGGTGATGGCGGTTCTGAAAGTGGGAAGAAATCAAAAAAATGGATTGGAGTAGTGGTGTTTTCCATAATTGGGGGGCTTTTCCTGATTTTCTTGATCGGTTTAGCTGCCTTCTGTCTGTATAAGAGTCAACAAAAGCGTTTTAGCCGAGTACAGAGCCCCAATCAAATAGTAATCCATCCTCGTCATTCAGGATCCGATAATGAGAGCAGCGTGAAGATCACGGTGGCAGGATCGAGTGTTAGTGTTGGTGCGGTGAGTGACACGCATACTGTTCTTAGCAGCGAGACGAGTGACATCCAAATGGTCGAAGCAGGAAACATGGTAATTTCTATTCAGGTGCTGAAAAATGTAACCAACAATTTCAGCGAAGACAATATATTGGGACAAGGAGGTTTCGGGACCGTCTACAAAGGGGAATTGCACGATGGCACGAAAATTGCTGTGAAAAGAATGGAATCCGGGGTAATTACTGGGAAGGGGCTGGCGGAGTTCAAGTCTGAGATTGCTGTTCTCACTAAGGTTCGCCACCGGCATCTTGTTGCTCTTCTTGGTTACTGCTTGGATGGGAACGAGAAGCTACTTGTATACGAATACATGCCTCAAGGAACACTCAGTAGGCATCTGTTCAACTGGGCGGAAGAAGGCCTGAAACCGTTGGAGTGGACAAGAAGGTTGGCAATTGCCCTTGATGTAGCAAGGGGCGTGGAATATCTTCATGGTTTGGCACATCAGAGCTTTATACACAGGGATCTTAAACCGTCTAACATTCTTCTCGGGGATGATATGCGTGCTAAAGTTGCCGATTTTGGTCTGGTTCGTCTTGCTCCTGAAGGGAAAGGATCGATTGAAACAAGAATTGCTGGAACTTTCGGCTACCTTGCGCCAGAATACGCAGGTAATTGTGCTTCATTGTTTCTCATCCTCAATCAGTAGATTTGTGTGTCCAAAATTACAAATCGATTTGCTACTACATGTTTTTTGTAATATGCTCTTCCCATTTCTGACAATGTGGCGCGCAGTGACGGGGCGAGTGACTACTAAAGTCGATGTCTTCAGCTTCGGGGTTATTCTAATGGAACTGATCACCGGAAGAAAAGCACTCGACGAGAGCCAGCCGGAGGAGAGCATGCACCTAGTAACATGGTTCAGAAGAATGCATCTTAACAAGGACACATTCCACAAGGCCATTGATCCCACTGTTGACCTAAGCGAGGAAACGCTCGTGAGCATCAGCACGGTTGCTGAGCTAGCCGGGCACTGCTGTGCGAGGGAACCTTATCAGAGGCCCGACATGGCCCACGCTGTCAACGTGCTATCTTCTCTCGTAGAACTCTGGAAACCGTCAGACCAGAGCTCCGAGGACATATTTGGGATCGACCTTGAGATGTCGTTGCCACAGGCGGTTAAGAAGTGGCAAGCTTTCGAAGGAAGAAGTAACATGGATTCATCGTCTTCCTCATTCCTCCCGAGCCTCGACAACACTCAGACCAGCATACCTACTCGGCCTTACGGATTTGCTGACTCGTTTACGTCTGCTGATGGGAGGTGAGAAGCCGGCCGGGGCATGGCAGTTGTGAATTATGGTTGGTTTCGTTATGTTCTTGTATGCAATGGGCTTCTTTTTGTTGGATGTAATCTAAGCTTTCACTATCCCTGATTTGCTCAGGCCTTTCACTGATGTAGTTTGGAATATGACCTGCACTGGCTTTGTAATGCAATGAGAACTAGGTTTTCAAAAACAGGTTGTATGTTTGTTGAATTGCTTGCTTTTGTTGGTGACATTTTTTTACATTCTTTTACTACCACAATGATGGAATAGTGTCAATTCGTTGGAATTTATTCAATTGATATTTAACAAACATCATAGTATTAGCCAGAATAAATTTAGCCTGGCCTGGGATCAATAGTTTTAGATAGCTAGCTGGTTGGCATGCACATGGAGAGTAGGATGGCTGACTGACTGTTCTTCAATATGCCTAAGTTAGGAGGCGGCGGCGGCGGCATTAGGAACCAAGAAACAAGGTATGAGCGCTAACAAATAACAACAATGATGATGACTTGAAAATCATAAGTTGCAGTGTTATAAAGCTATCTATCGTGTCCTGATTAGAATAGATTTTTGGGATCACCTTCATCACCCTTCACTAGTGTGGTAATGAATCGAAGCAGTTATTTTAATTCCATGGTCAAATGTTTATCTGCCAACTAGTCAGGCACTTTATCTATTGAGTTTTAGTAACCCTATTTACACCACAATGCAACGCGTAACGATTGACTTAGTCCACTATTGTTAAGAGGACGAACTCTATATAAAAATTTCTTCAATTTAAAGTGTTTCCTTGTAGGCTTGTTAATGATGATTCATAAGAAAAAAATATGCTCTCCCAATCCTCATCTATTTCTCAAAGAAAAATGCTATTTGTACATAAGTTTTTTTATAAAATGCTTATAAAAATGATATATCGCGATATATTAACATCAAAATATCGCGATATTTTGATTCCCTGTTCATCCATTTCTCCCTCTCCCCCATTCCCTTGCCGCTGCAACTTCGCCTCCGCCTGTTCTCGTCGTCGCCTCGCCTCGCCTTGCCACTGTCCCGTCTCGTCACTACAACCTCCGCCGTCTCGTCTCGTCGCCTCTGTCACCTCATCGTGTTACCTCGGCTGCCGCGCCTCGTCTCGCTGTTGCCGCCGCTTGCCACTGTCGTTGGGGCCGACGGTGTGAAAGGAAGAGCGAGAGAGAGACAGAAGGAGAGAGAGATGCTGCATTTGGGTCATTTGGGTCATTAATTACAAGGACAAAATAAATATTTTGATTGTCCTATAAATATTTCTATAATATTTGTTCTGTACAAATAGCATGACTGGTTTCTCAAAACATCATGTGATGCTCTGGGCTCTCCCCATTTCTGTAACATAGAATCAGTGTGTGTGCATGTGATGCTGAAAGCCAAGCACATGGGATGGATGGTAGGACTTGTTGGGGTTCTAAGTCTGATTTGATTTATAATTTTTATGGTGGACAGAGCCCCGAAATTTAAAGGGTCTCAAATTAAGAGTTTTATTTTTGTCTTAATTTTCATATACAAAAAACGTGAATATAATTCTTATAATTGTAATATAGACATTTTTTTTTTTACCAAATCACATAAATTTAATCTTATCAAGTAAATTCAATCTTATGTGTCTAATTATATTCTAAATTTTCTTTATCAGTGGATTCCTCCTCACAGCCTTTGGCTTTGCTAATTCCAAATGCGCACTCTGATTCCAATGCACGTTTTATTTTTTGTTACCTCGTATTTTTATTACAATAAATTTTGATGTTGTCCCCCCCCCAAAAAAAGGAAAAAGTGTTAAATAAAGTACTAAATTTTAACATGAATCAAATAAGTTAGTGTTGCCTAACTTGGTTTTATTTATACAATTTTAGTGACTTATTTAGTTTATTTTAAAGTTTATTGGCCAAGTTGTCCTCGGGCCAAAATATAGGGGCTAATTTGACTTTTTATTTTAAGAAAAAAAATGATTTCTAAAAAAGTGAAGTGTCAAATTAATTTCTATACTTTGACTCAAAGTCCAAATTGATCGCTAAACTTCAAAATAGTTTAAATAGCCCATTAAATTTTCATAAAAAGGGTTGCTCCTTATTCTTCTTTTTTTTTATGTAAAAATGTTTGGCTTCTTATCAAGTCAGAAGCTATTTTTATTTTAAAAAAAAAACCTTAATCAATAATTCACAAGTAATAGGCACTGGGCACTTGAAGAACATTAAGATGGTAACTTTGAACTGTAGCTAACCATTAAGTAATGAACCACATGATCCAGTCAATTCTTATAGATAAAATTTCATGGAATCTATTATATGTCACTGCTGCTAAGTTAATTAAGAAATTTCATGGAATCTATTTATATATTGTGGGCTGCAAATGTTGGATACGCATCTATACTTGGCGACTACAATATAGCTAATAGCAATGAGCTAGTAATAACAAATTTGAAATGTCATATTTTTAGGTTAATTTTAAAAATCAATTATCAAAAAGGTAATAACATAAATTTCAAATGTCACATTTTTAGTTTAATTTTAAAGATAAGTTATCAAAAAGTTACTAAACCTCAATTGTGTTTCAAAATTCATACCTTTTTTAATAGTTATATTTAAATTATTAAACCATTTCAATAATAAATTAATTGTTGTTTTGTGTTTGTCAAATTTAGCAATTAAATTAGAGTTGTGAAATAAGAGAATCAAGTCAAGCCAGCCTGTGTCTTTGCCCTTCAAGCTCATGTTTTTTATGGGTCAAGCTAGAGAAACAGGTTATATATATTAGATCGTGTTATTTGTATTGACGGAATGACAGATTCAATAATTGAACTAAACTTCATCAATAATGAAATTCAATCATCAAATCGTTGCAAATGAGAAAAACCTAATCAGGCTTCATCAACGCCACGAATAGGGGAAGCTCGAGCTTTCATCTGAGATGAAGTCTAACTAGGCTTCATCCGAAGGTGGTAGTGGCTAGGCGACAAGATGGTGCAATGGCAGTCAGCGTGAGATACTGTGGTGAGGCGACGACAAGATGCAACAATGGTTGCACAAAGTGCTACAGCAGAGCAATGGTAGGACGCAGCAGCAGTCGCACAAGGCGCTGCAACGAGTGCTTCGATGGTAGGCGAGGCAACGCGAGATAACAATGTGGCGAGGTGTGGCGAAGAGGCAGGCAAGGACAAAAGTGGTGAATTTACAAATTGAGTAAAAATATTTTTATAATTTGACACTTTCGATCATCCTTTCAAGCAAAATAGCATTTTCCTTTATATTTAGGTCCATTTGGCACTGCATTTACATTTATGTTAAGGTAAATTTAATATCACGTGACATAAATAAATAAGATGTTAAACATGTTAGAGAATTCAAATTCAACCTAACTAAGATTTTATCAAATACTTTTAATCTAATCCACACATTTCAAACTCAAAGAGGTAATAGTTGACTTCAATGACTTGAATAGTTGTGCTGACAAGAGATTGTGAATTAAAAACTTTAATTAGGAATCTTAGTGCTAATATGAGACGGTGAATAATTGAAAAAAATAATATTAGGAGTACTTAATATTAATGATATTATTATTAATCATATAACACGTTTTTTTATTAAAGAAGAGTAAGAAGATCATATGTCATTATTTCATTTAATTGCCTAACACTTTTTTCAATGATAATGCAACATATAATTAATAATACTATTATTAATCATGATTCATAATATTATTTATTAAAAATAAACGAGTAATGAAAACTGTACAAGAGAAAATGTTGATAGCAATTGAGTCTTTTGACTTAAGTTAAGATCATGAATGAATATTAATTTTTTAAGGTAGGGATGATAATGGGTGGTGGTTGACTTATTTATTTATATATATATATTTTTAATAAATCTTCTTAAGAGATAATCCATGGACAATCCCTACCCTCTAGGCAAACATTGTTCACGAGATTGTTCTGAAATTGACTTGGTATAATGTTTACATACACTAATTAATTAATTAATCAATGTGAGCCTTGTGGTTGAGGTGCAAACTGTGCTAGTAGTAAGGGATGATCTCATCTCATTACGTTTCTCCACACTTTTGTTCAAAGTTAAAGACTTTCTCTCGTAACTTTGTATGGGTTGTTTATTATTACCGTGCCTACTGCCCGCCTACCTAAAATATTTTATTGAGAAAAAATCATACCTTACGTGACCACTTGTTACACTTAAGGTGTATTTGATTACAAGGGTAGAATTTGAATGAAAAAAAATGAATTCTAGAAAATTAAATTACTTAGAATTAAATTCTAGAGAAAATATCAATTCAAGGCGTTTGATTACCTTAATTTTCTACTTAGAAATTACTTAAAAATAAATCAAATATATTATACAAAATATTCAAAAAACCAAATATATATACACAAATATACATACGCAGCTTCAAGAGGTTGAAGGAGCTACTGTTGCCTCTTTCAACCAAATTCATTCTGTCATTCATTCACAAATATACATATACAAATATTCATTCTGTCGTTCATCCAAGATTAGTTGAAGAAAAGCATCTGAAACATTCACAAATATACCAAATTCATGCTGCTGCCTCCTAGGTTAATGGAAGTTCTCAGCATCTGAAACATTTAACTATATGTTCCCTCAAATATCTTCATTCTTTTCCCAGCAACCAAACACAGAGGGAAACGAAAAGCATCCATGCGACCCTCGAATACAATAAACAATAAAGTCAATCGGAATCGAAATTGGTTCCCGTGAATAACAAATAAGAAAAATCAGAGGTAGAGAAGATTGGTACAAAGATAGACGAACCCTCTATGTACTTTACCAGATTGCCGGCACTGACGATGTAGAAGCCATTCATGACGTCAATAAGGATGACACTGGTCTTGACGTTACCCGTGAGAACCAGAGATGCGCCCTGCTCCACCGGAAGCTCCACCTTCAACAGATCGATTATTCGGAACGACGCCATATTCTTTTTTTCTTCTTCTTCTTGATCTTCCCCTTGTTGCCATCGCCGTTTTCCTCTCAACTGCTGCCTCTCTTTCGATCGCCTTCTCTCTCGCTCGCCCTCTCGTTCGGCTATTCTTCTTCTCCTTTGCCTCTATCAGATTGGTCCATTTCCTTACCTGGAAAATCTATTCCAGCCTCCCATGGGAAAATGAATTCCAATAAAAGAAAAGGGAGTCACGTGAGTCAAAGTGAGAAAATATTTTTCATAGATAAATTGGTTAATCAAACACTACAAAACCTAGAATTTAGATAAAACTTAGTCATTTTTCATGAAAAAAGTGTACAATCAAACACACTCTTATTGTCATTGTATTTGAAATTTAATACCCGTTTACGTTGCACGCACCCAGTTGCTATCTTATACACATACTCTACCTACTTGATAAATAATTATTAAGGATATTACTTCTTCAGTTTAATTAAGCTAATTATTATTAAGTGATATCTTGTGTTTCCATATTGTACTTGTTGGTTTCACCATGTCAACTAAGTTATGGAACACAACTATATCAATTATCTTCATTCACTACCATCTCATGAAATTTCTCCATGTGAAGATGGTGTTCAAACTTCATTTCATCATTACTCTGTCAGGGGTTATTATCCACTGTCGGTCCCAATCCTGGATAAAGGAGGAGGGTTGCGTTAGGTAGCCGACAGTCAGCGTAAAACTTAGTCGGATCTAAATATGAATTTTAGACAAACTATCTGTTGGAATGTAACCCACATAGAAGTCTAGCATTCATGTAGTCAACTCCACATAGTCGGATAACGATTGGATATGTTGTTGTATTATTAAGTGATATATACTTTTCCTTATCATTAAAAAGAAACAATCAAAGATTCCGGTATCAGTAGAAGCATCTCAGCTTTCATCATCTGCCAAATAAAGCCCACTTGAGATTCTGGTACTACTCTACTTATCTCTATTGGTAGAAATCAATAGTTTTGGTAAAGTGATTATTTGATTATTTCTATAAGCACGTCCTTGTCAATTAGTATCAAACTAATACAATAACAGCAAACAGATTAGTTAGTTATTGTTAAGTATGAACATAGCCAGTCTCATTGCACGCGTTTCCAGCAACAAGTTCCAGTTAGTGTAAATGCGAGCGCTTCCGTTCCAATATTATTTTTTAGATGCGTATACAAAATAGAGCCCCCGTGCGGCCGATCAAAAGCCGTCGGTGTCACCGGCCAGGCCCCAGGTGTTGAATTTGACCCGCTGACTCAGTCAGTCCTATGAACCCATTTGCCCAGCCCAGTCAACAGTCAAATCCCAGCCAGCCGGCTAGGCCCCATCAATTTCTTCTTTCATTAATTATATTTTATTTTATTGTTTTGCAAAGTCGCCTCTATCAATTTCATCGCCCATAACCAAATAACAACTATGCAACCCAGACCCCCCATCTTTGATTGTTTCTCCCATCGCCAAACCTTCTCTTTCACACTTTCAACGGTCAACATTCAAACAAGGATACAGCTGCTTCTAGTACGTACTCGTCCAGTCGCCAGCCTTAATTTAAACCGCTCCATTTTCCATTAATTCCTACGACAATACTAATTAACGTTGAAGGAAGCTTTAATTTCTCCCGTCCCCTACTCTCACCCTAACCTTTGACTACCTCTCCCTTCAAAAATTTGAACCCTTTATTTAAGCTCATTTCATTCGTGTATTTATTATATATATATACATGCAAGTCCATCAAATAATTCACTCTTGAGTTCTCCTCATGCAATAGACGAAAATATCAACTTCGATCGGTTCTTACTATATTCAACCATGATTTTGCCTTGGAGAAGACGAGGAGCCGGCCGTCGTTCCAGCAAGGTCGAGGATCGCAGTTCCTCAGAGGGCGAGTTGGGCATGGAGCTAGCGATCCCGAACCATTTCCGGTGCCCCATCTCTCTCGATCTGATGAAAGATCCGGTGACATTGTCAACGGGGATCACGTACGATCGAGAGAACATCGAGAAGTGGATCGAATCCGGCAACCCAAATTGCCCCATCACCAACCAGGTACTGAGAAACTTCGATCTCATACCAAACCACGCCATAAGAAGAATGATCCAAGATTGGTGCGTCGAGAACCGTTCCCACGGCGTTGAACGGATCCCGACGCCCAGAATTCCTGTGAGCCCCGGCGAGGTCTTGGACGTTTGCTCGAAGATTGAGGCGGCAACTCAAACCGGCGATCGGAAAACCTGCCTGGAATTGGTCGAGAAGGTGAAGAAATGGGCGAGAGAGAGTGAGCGTAGCAGGCTCCGTATCGTCGAGAGCGGAGCCGGTTGCGTATTCTCGGCTTCGCTGGATTACTTTTCATCAGTTTCGATCGAAGAAAACGAATCACTTTTGGCAGAAATTTTGTCTTCGTTGACATGGATGTTTCCGCTCGGCCAAGAAGGCCAATCCAGGCTAGCTTCGGCTTCGTCTTTACGTTGCATGGCTGGGTTCCTGAATTCGGAAGATCTTTCCGCCCGGCAAAACGCAGTTCTCGTGTTGAAAGAGTTGCTTTCTTTGGATCAAAAGCACGTAAACGCCTTGGCCGAGATTGAAGGCGTTGATAGAGCCTTGGTCAAGATAATTAAGGACCAGATTTGCCCTAAAGCTACCAATGCCTCTTTAATGGCGATTTACTACATAACTTCTTCACATTCTACATCTCGTGACAATATTATTCCGAGGTTTCTCGAACTGGGTATCGTCTCATTGGTACTGGAAATTCTCTTCGGTGGCGAAAAGAGAATATCGGAGAAGGCGCTTGGAGTTTTGGACGGAATCTGTGGCTGCAGCCAGGGGGTCAAAATGGCTAGAAACCATGCCCTAACCACGCCAGTCGTGGTGAAGAAGATACTGCGAGTTTCAGATATGGCGACGGAGTTTTCAGTCTCGATTCTTTGGAAGCTCTGCAAGAGTGAAGACGGAGGTGTAAATCATGATCAGCTCACTGAGGCGCTCTCGTTGGGAGCCTTTCAGAAGCTGCTGCTGGTGCTGCAGGTTGGTTGCGGCGACAAGACGAAGGAGAAGGCCACTGAGTTGCTGAAACTGTTGAATCAGAACAGGGAGAGGTTGGGATGTTTTGATTCGTCGATGGTTTTCAATCATCTGAAAAGGCCGTAGGATATATATACATACAAGCATCTGAACAGAGACCATAACTAATATTTGATATATAGATCATCGATCAGACCATAAGATGTAAAAAGGAGGACTCGAAGATTAGGATATACAAAAGTTCTTCAATTACCCACCTTTGTAAAAAGAATTCATTCAAAATTTGAAATTTTATCAGCAGGATAGAATAACAATATTAATTTTACGTACCCCAATGTTTTGTTAGACCTTTAATTTAATATTCCAATGAAATGACCAGTTTATGGGCAACAAGTTTTAGACTTTTAAGGATATGTTTTAATAATGTATAGTCCATAACACTTAACTATTATATGGGTTCTTTATGTTTGTTTGCGGGGATAGAACAGATAAAAATTATTTTATATTTGATTTATATCTATACATGCCGAATAATAGTTGGGATGTCTTAATCACTTCAACAGGGAATAACATAATCTTGGAAGTTAGGATATATATTATCCAGAGGATAGGATTATGGCCAAAATGACCGTTTTGCCCTCCAAGTGTAAATGTTTAAAAATTTAAATATTTTTTTAAAATTTTAACTATTTTAAAAATTTGTAATAGGGGTATTTTGATTATTTTTGCATTGTCATGTGTCTATCCTTACATTAACCAAACATAAAATAGAATTAAATATAGAATATCTCGTTGTATTGTATGTTTTGCGGCCTTAATTTATTCCAGCGAATTGATGGGCTAGAAGAAGTTTTAGACTTTTAGGTTGTATTGTATGTTTCAATAATGTACAGTGTATAACACTATATATTTGGGGTCCTCACATAAAAATGAACTTAATTTTTGAAAAAAGTTATTAGAAGAGCCGAATTATATATACACGTGAAGTAGCTTATAAGCTCTTCAAAATTAGCCGACTAAATAATATATCTAAAACTTAACAATTTATCAACACAAAATTGGGTTAAAATATAATCATCCATCACCAATAAGGACCCTTTAGTATATATACTTATACAAAGATCATGGCTTTCTCTTTTCTCTTCTCTCCCTTTGATTGATCCTTGACATAATTTTGGGTTAAATTGATTCTAGACATTCTCTTCATTGGAATGACTACTAAAAAGTCCAGGGTTATATAATATGTTTTCCAAAAAAATCTTTTCATAATTATACATAAGACAACACCACAAGGTTTTTCTTTTCTCGAGGGAGCAAAAACAAAAATGCGCATTGTTTTTATTAGGAAAGAATCTCCTATATGCATATATCTTTCTGTCACTTATTAACTGTCTAACTGTAATAACAATATATGAAAAGGAAATTAAAACAATTAAAACAAGAATTTTAAATTGGATTATCATCCTTTGCCGCAAGAAGAAAAAAGTCTATACATACATACATATATTGAGGTGTCTGGCCGTTTCATAATGATTTCTATGAATTTAAACTTGTCTGTTTATATATGAGCTGGGTTTGGCATTTGACTAATGCTTGCTGGCTAGCCCTATTGACTGAATGTTGATTAAAAAAAAAATTCATTGAATTGTAGCTTTTCCTTGAGCTATATTATATATGTAATTAAAAATTCAAAGGTGAAAGGAAAATGTAAGAGCTAGCTAGCTAAGCTTTACTCTCGATCGTCTATTGCTTTACTGAATCTCAAGTTGAATGGGACAGAAGAGGAAAAGATGAAGAATTGGTGAAGTGAAGCATGTTGCTAAATCAAAATGTGTAACCAGCCCATGGCTATCAACATATATACCAACCCACCACGTATTTCCTCCTCAATCTGCCTGCCTGCCTGCCTGCCTGAAAACTTATTAGCACTCAAGGGGCTCCATCACAAAATCCTCAAACTCGAAGCTAGGCTGGGCTCGGGACGGCATCAGAGAAGCGCAGCACTTTGAACACACAAACAGGGGTGGCACTGCCTCAGCGTCATCTATGCCACTGCAGCGAGTGTGCTGCCATATTTCGCATATGTCACACGCCACCATCCTCTCCCCATCATCGTCCCTCGCTCCACACCTGCACCTGACCGTCCAATTGTCAGCCCCGCCTTCGTACTTAAGCTCTGTTTCCAGATCCATCCCCTGCGCTCTCAGCCAGAGCTCCGAACCAGGCTCAATGGCACCGAACAGCACTTCCCCATCCTCCATTTCCTCCATTCTTTCTATGTCTGTTATCAGTATTTGCTCGGTGACACAGTAAGTGTCCCTCATTGCAGCCTGCATTGCTTCCTTCAGTTCACCAATTGTAGCATGCAGGGGAAGTACAATCTGTTCACCAGGTGAGAATTCCCTTACCATTTCGGTCTCTAGATCACTCAAACTTGGCAATATCCGACAATCATATCTCAGTAATTCGTCGTCTTCATCCTTAAAAGGCCACTCCTTCACGAAGTGTTTGGTGTCCAGAATAGTTTGAACACCTAATCCGACTACTTCAGATGCAGGGTAATCAAGTAGTATGTTCTTGTACAAATAGGTCACATCAGTATAAACATCAACGCCGGGAGCCACAGCAGGTGCGGGGATAGGCTCATGGAGTATTTTTGGCTCGGGGTCATTGACTCGAACCTCATCCCCGAGCTCCTGAATCGTGTATTCCAAGACCCGAGTTGTTGGATTCACAGCACGGCGAACAACCAGGCCTCCAACAATTACGTTGTTCATCGATTTCAACACATAGTCAATCAAGCCAGTGTCACCAATGTGCAGGCGAGCAGCATCTCGTGCTTCCTGCCTGGTCATCCCGGCATCAATAGACCTGTTCGTTGCTTTCTTCTCCTTCAATGCACTCACAATCACGTTGGCCGCGTACTCCAATCTTCTCACTGGCCACCGGCTATCTAAATTGGCAGCCACATTAGAAAATTTTCTGCACTTGGCAGCTCTTTCCCTCATCACCACATGCTTGCATTGCAGAGTTGTTCTTGTCAAAAGCTTTCCACAGGCCGACGGTGCAGAAACCAAAATAGCAAGTTTTCGGTCGAATGGAACCCGAGACTTGAGAGTCAACATGAATCTTAGTAGATCTCTGAGAGTGATCAATTTGGTTTCACTCAAGTCTCTGTAATAACAAACTATTTGCTTGATATCTCTGTACCGATTCGTGGCGCTGAAATCGAGGATGATCTTCTCAAGTTCCAACGAGCTGAGAAAGTCAACCGCCCTTTCATATTTGTGCTCAGTGGCCCCAAAGCTTCCACGGCAGAATCTATATCCCCACCGGCCAAACCACGGGTGGCCGTAAGCCACCCCGTGAAGCAACCGAAGGTCCATCATCCTCTTCTTCGATTCATCCTCCACTGTAATTTTCCTACCAAAAAAAAAAAACTCGAAACGTATTAGTTGTGAAAAAATCGATTCAATAACTCTTAATTTCGAAATGCCAGTTCCAGAGCTACGTACTCATATATCGAAAAAGTCCCAAGAAAAGCACTTGGAATTGTTGACTCAACCTAGTTCAAATCCAACAAAACTCAAAACTTTTACTCACCAAGCATGAAGATTATTGCATATACGATCCCAAAGATCCATGACTTCTCTGCCGCAGAGATACTTGGACCCGCCTTCGATTCCATTGATGCAGAGCAGATGGCCAAACCCATTACAATGAATCAAGCCATGCAAGAGATGGGTTTGAAGATCAAAAACACCATCATCCAGAGGCTTATCCCACTCATTATCCACCGGAATTATCATATGATACTTCCGTTTCGACACAAAATGGCGGCTCCAACCTGAATCCGCGTTTCAAAGCCAAGAACACAAAATTCCCAAATCAAAACCAGAATTCAATGTTTCAAAATTGAAACCGGAATCGGGGTTTAGGGTCTCACCGGTGCAGCGGCAGCGGTCGCAAAAGGGGGTGAGAGAATGCTTGACATTTTCTTCAATGGTGTAGAGGGGAACCAAGAATCCCCTGCTCTCGTCGACCAGAGAGGTGCACCAAACCGGCATCCCGTCGACATTGTAGCCTTCTGGTTCAGCGCATTCTTGAAGAAACGCTCGGACGTTATCTCGGAACGGACCCTTCGGCTCGATTGGGCAGCCGGCGTGCCCGAACGTGTGGAACCCGTAAATTTTTGGCGTTCCTCGCTTCTTCTTGCCACCTTGAAAGACTGGGATCGACATGACACTGATTCCTCTTCGTCTTCGTCTTCGTCTTCGTCTTTGTCTTCTTCTTCCAAGACTGTGATTCTTGAAAGTATTCTCATGCAGAGAGAGAGAGCTGTGGATGGAAAAAGCTCGAAACAGAGGATTCTGTTTTCCGAGTTGGTTGGAAGAGTTCAAGTATTTGTTACGTGTTCTGAATTTACCCGCTTTATTTCTTTTTGGGGCGGGGGGTGGTTGAAATGGTGGTAATATACGGGAATGCCCTTGGCGAGATAGAGTTCTGAAGGTGGCCCGATTACGCGACTTGGGGGGGGTATAATAGAGAATTGATCGATTTTAGTGGTTATTTGTTCCTTGAGATCCAACGGTCGAGGTGGGTCCTAGTTGAACAGGCTGGATCTCAGCCGTTGGGAGGGAGGTTGTTTGAGAAGAGGCAGGCAACATGACGCAGTGAACTATTAGCATTTGTTGACATTGTAGTTGAGAGGAGTTATATGTGTAAGCAAAAGAGTAGTAGATTTAGAGATTCCTTTCCTTTAATAAAACTGAAGTGGGGATGGCAGTTTTAATCATAAGCATATGGCCTTAAAGCATCACCATACTATGCTTTAATATAATATATTTATTAAATGTGTAAAATGTATTCTTATTTTTATTTTATAACAGTACGTATTATTAGATTAAAAGAAAGAAAGAAGACTAATTAAATATATTAATTTTTTTTCAGCAATTATAGAAAATATGTCAAACATAATTTTATATGTATAATCGATGTGAAATATTCCATTAAAGTTAAAAAATTATAAATAAGATGATTATAAGACTAGATTTGTTATATGATAAGGTGTTGAAAATAAAGCACTAACATGTACTATAGTCAAATAAAATATAGAAATAGAAATGAGATTATTTATAATAAGATTAAAGTGATTCATATTAAGATAAATGTACAAAAGACAATTAAAATATTTTTAATTATCTGGGTATAAAACATTTTACATTAAAAAAATATTTTTATATTAAAAAATATTTGTAATATAAGATATTTTACACAAAAATATTTTCACCCAAAAAAACAGAGCCTAATTGAAAGTATTTACAGAAAAAAAAATGATGGTATTGAATAGAATGGATATTTCACTCTGTCAACAAATTGAATTGTCTCATATTTTCACAAAAATACCATTATTCTCGAAAAATAGAGACCTATAAACCCTTACTAAAATGTCAAAATAAAAGAAAAAAATTATCTAATTAGAGATGATATAAAAATAGATAATATCATTTTTGTCTATTTTATTAATAAGAGAGGTGAGAGCACATGTAATCATTTAATGTATCTTTTATTAGTGGGTAATTCCTTACTTTTGGAGTCATTTAACACATTATTAGCTTTTTTTTGTCTTAAATTTCTAGACTACCTAAATAATTGTTAGACACTTGATTTAATAATATCTCAACTCTTGGCGCAAATATATCACTGGCAGAACTTCAACTTCTTCAAGCTCAGGTGGGCTGATCTGATCTCCCATATTCTTCTACATAATTATGTATACGTGCTCTCTGACGGTAATAGATTTTGAAATTAAACTAATTGGGTTGGTTTGTTAGGTTTTCTTACTTTTAATAAGAAGGACGAAGAGGAAAAGGCTAAATATACATTGGTATAGACCAATTTGTAATTCAACTACTCTGTCTAAATCTATGATGTACGAAAATTTTTTGAGGGTGTCATTTTAATATTTTTGAAACATTTTTTATATCGAAACATCAAGAAACACACACAAAGTTTAAAGCCGTTTTTGCAATTTTAAAAATATTTTGGGGTCATTTCATAATAATAGGAAAATATCATAAATGCATTTCTATTCACAAAAATGTTAGAGACAGAAAAAATTCTGTCTTTCACTAGGTTATGTTTGATTATTTTCTTTTTAATTAGTAAGTTATGATTCATGGATGATATAATTTATATTTATGTTTGTTTGAATGTGTTATGAAATTTATATTTATTTTAAAATTGAATAAATATTTTTTATATTAAAAATTATATTTACAAAAAGACATCTTATATATTTTTTTATTTATGCATTTTTTTAATATTTTAGTTTTCTATTTTTTTGAAAAATATCGTTTCATGTTTTTGTTCCATTTTATATTCATTTTATGTTTCTATTTCCTTACAACTTAAGTCTAAACTAGAGAGATTCAATGAACAAAATAGTAGAACTAATTTGGGTTACAAAAGAATTTTTTATTATACATTATTTTTTATGCAACTAGCTTTGATTTTGTGATTTCTATTAAAGTAATATGGAATAATTTTTGAAACTTGGTGGAGAGAGACCTACTTAGCCTAACTCACAAGTAAGGAAAATATCAATTTTTGTAAGACATGACAAATTACTTTAATAGTCTTGAAAATATGAATGTTTGCAAGACAAAAGCAAATAATCACTGCAATGGGTCTCATGCAAAGCACGAGCTTGTGCAAGGCAAACGGCCATTTACACTATGAGAGGAGAGTTTGCCTTTTCCATGCCAAACACTTCGCAAATGTTGTCTCTTTTTAAGTGTTTGGCAAAGAGAAATCAGAGAGACAAGGCAACTTCTAATGCTATTTTAGTTAAAATTTCAAATTTAATATTAATTCTGTAAACAACAAAAAAATTGTATTATTATTTATTGAAAAATTGTCACAAAAACAGACCAGCCAATTGACCTGTAGATCTTTCATGGTGTTCGACAACGTTCAAATTTAAAGGGGGAGAGGAAGAGGGAAGACTTAGCCAAATTTTGCAATCAATTATTTTCGAACTAAACTGATTGGTAAAAAACTAGTATCCAATCCCAAAGCTATTATCATAAATAAAAAAATAATGTTAATTCCAAATAAACTTCTACCAAGCACTATTTCCAACCAATACCAAGTTCTCTCTAAAGCATTAATCTTGTAGATGTAGTAGCATGAAGAAAAGAGCATAAGACCTGTGACTCCAACCATGGTCGAGTTTCTCAGTCCACACAACTCAGCTGTATCAACTCTGGCTGGCGCCGACGCATGAATGTTAGGTGGGACGGGGACTTGAAACAGCTCTCGTCTTTGCATTACTACTATTGCTCCTTGCGACCGGACAAGTCAACAAGCCATATGAAAATCAACCATCTGTGCATTCTTACTTCATAGAAAGAAGCAACACCCATTCAGAGCATCTCGTGAATTTTTCTCATGTACAACCAATTACAGGAACTAGTCTTCCCTTCACCCTCATTTTCCTCTCTGTCAACGTCATCAGGCTTGGTATTTTTGAATATTAGTTCATTGAATCTATTCGACTTGCTCACCACGCTATGAACAAACAACTTTTTAAGGGGCCAGTAGTACTTATACCCCGGTCCAAATTCGTAGTGATCATCTTAATTGAGCAGCAACTCACAAGCTATGAATCTACAGCAAGTAGCAGTTTTCTGTTCATCCATTCCCCTTTTTGGCTGTGTTTTCGGTACTCTCTCTCTCCTTTTCTCCGATGAGGAAACCAAGTTGGAAGATGGAGAAAGGGACGAATTACTAGCCGCCCAAAAGCACTTTCAGCAGCCTCAACACATACGCGGACCTTAAATCTAACTCTTAGATGCATGGAATACCATGATCTATCTATCGATCTCTCAGTACCCCACCCGGTAAGCTTGATGGTAGTTCTTTTGTATGTATATATGTACCGATAAATGGATATGCAGTGTAACCATCTTCAGAGGAAATATTTTAGTGACATGACTTACTTTTCTCATCTTCTGCTTATTTTGATGTTGTTAAAGTAAGCCATCAAGAATCAACCCTCCTGTAAGATAGACAGGAAAAACTACGCAAACATGTTTGTGCCAGTGCTAACACTTGAAACATAAGAGTGCACTTAGCCATTCAAGTCAACTGACTGGTTTTTTATGGGAACCTGCAAGTCTCAGAATGAAGCTTTCCTATTCAATCTATTCAACTTTCAAGCAAATTAACCATTTTCTTTTGTGGGACTGAAGAAGAAGATTACAGATTCAAATATCTCCATTTCCTAGAATGAGAAGCAGAAACTAATTTGTGAACATCAAAATAATAGCCAGAGGTGTTCAGTTTTTTTAGTACCATGAGTAGATTGTTGGATATTTTACATACTACTAAATGCACCAACAAGACATCGTGATCAAATTTTCTATACATTTAACCAACAATAAAGAAGATAGAAAAGGCCAAGCAAAAAGGAAAAAATGTAGAATAGAATGTCGTATCTAATGCGTTGGATTGATCAAGTACAACCTCTGGCCATCACTAATCATATCGACATCAAGTATTTTACCTGCATCTTCTGATAATAAGATACAAGAATCAAAAGGAAAGTCAAGCTGCTCCGCTGCTTCTTTGATGAGCTCTTCAATGGTATGCGGAACCCATAGCACAATCCCATGTTTCTTTGGGTCCTTGGGACACCATGGGTGGAAAGGAAACACTGTGCACTTCCTCAAATGTACTTTATCTGTTGCCAGAGAATGTGAAGTATCTACCATCATTGACATGATAATTATAGGCTAAGCATGTGATCACTAGTAAACATGATAATGAAAATTCAGATACAATCTTCCAGAGTGCAGGAACTGGAAGCATAATATATTCCAGTCACATCAACTCCCGCTTAATAGATGAAACTTAGTGTAAAGTGTAAACCAAATGGAAGGGTGTAATATAGGCTTCAGAACTTGGGTTAACTATTATTCTATGTGACCTAGGCTGTTTTGACATTGCCAGATTAAAGCATTCAAGGATTAAGGCTTGTATTTGACAAAAAAGGTTTCTAAACCAGCAGTTTTTCCTGCAATAAGGAATACTGAGAGCACATTTCCGTTGGACTTGTAAAGTATTCTTTGCCAGCTTTATCTCCAGCATAAGAAACGACGGGAAGCTATAATTTCAGATGAATTCATATGCAATCCGTATATCCCCACTACCATGTTTTGGAGAGGATAATATTTACAATTTAAGTCCAGCTCAGGGAAAGATATGGTATAATGGCACAATGTCTGCATTTAGCCCAACACAAACCTTTAATATTGATATTTTCAGCTTTCCTTTTATTTTATTATTTTTTCTTCCGTCTTGGTTTTTTTTGAGTGGGTATGCGCGTGTGTGTGTTTGGGGGGTTGCTGTTCAATGTAATGTTTCATGGAATCAGCATTTGCTGCTCGCTCTCCTCATAGTCAAAGAAATAATTTAATTCCAGTTAACATTACAGGATTATAACTGTGATTTCTGAAATACCTGTGAATTTCTGAGAGCAACCGGGGAATTCAGAAAGTTGAGTTGCTTTTGCTTCTTCTAGTAGCTTGATCAAATTGTTGTTTCCACACATCTGCGCTTCATCAAGTGGAGTATTTCCCCTTCTGAAAATTAAAAATGATCCTATGACTGTTCAGTTGCAATAACATCTCACTAATTATAAATACTCAGTTTTGCTCTCTGTTTTTTCACATTAAAAAACAACTGCAGGTGGGTTTTGTATCCATGGGTTGGAAAGTCTAGATTTTGACTTGATTATTAAAGAAATATACTTTTAATTCATATTGGGCAACTTCTACAATATAAACAAAAATAGATAGAAGAATTAAGTGCTTTTAAGAAGGTTACTAAACGATAAGGACTAAAGAGAAAATTAGTTAAGATAGCCATGACTAGAAAGATCCACTTGCACAAAGATCATATTAAAATATGTCAAATTTAGCCTTTCCCTTGGGTTTTTAATCCAACCCCAATAATTAACTCTCCAATGCATCTGGAAGTTATGTTGGTTTTTCTATGGAGAAAGAAGAAAACGTACAAGGAAGAAATAATAGATTAGGAGAAGGGATAATTCATATTTCAAATTTGATTAACATCTCTACTAGAATATAGCAAAAAAAGAAAACTGAAATGCTAACTAATAGCCACAGATCATGCTATGATCCGCTAACAGACTAACAACTCCTAAAGACTAGGACAACTTTATTTACTAGAAACATAAAATCTGAAACTAATAGAAAAGAAATGTCACGTGGACTTATGGCAGTTCTGAAGCAATCTTTAACACTCCACCTTGCTTTAGGCTACAAATGCAAATTTTTAATTTTGGCATGTCTTAGAAATAGACATATGGGCATTTTATGGTTTATGGTTATGAGGCATAGGTATAGTTATAGGGCATAGGCATTTTTTGAGCATAGGTATGAATATGATTTTGAGTAGAGTTAAAATAACTCATCCTCCTCTGGTTGGCTATTCATTACTACTTTGGCTTCATTTTGTTATTGATTTTTGCATGCCCTCTCCACATGACCCAATTGACCACATTTACTGCATTTGACATCTAGTCTCCACCAACACCAACACTTGTTCTTTGGATGATTTGTCTTTTTACAATGAGGACAAGTAGGATGATTTCCCTCATTGTTCTTCATTGACTTTGCTAGAAAAACCCCTTCCACAAAACCTTTTGTCCTCATCAATCTTCTTTGTTCTTGAGCCTTATTTACAATGCTAAGCAGTTTGTCAGAATATTCTTTGATGGATTCTGACTTTTTCATTCTTTGCATATCAAATTCCCTAATTAGGTTCAGCACCTACATATTCTTTGTTCTCTCATTGCCTTAATATTCCTTCTTGAGATAGTCTCAGATATCATTTGTAGATTCTAGGTTCATGATTCTGGAGAAAATTGTGCTTGAAATTGCAGACTATAAACAAGCCTTTGCTTTTGATTTTCTAGTCCTTCTCTCCTTATGATTGTTGATCTAAGCAACTATTGGATTGTCAGGCAATACAGGAACTGCATAGGCATTCTCCACTGCTTCCCATAAATCCAAAGCTTTCAAATGAACTATCATTCTGATAGCCCAAGCTTCATAGTTGTCACCATCAAAAATTGGTGGTGCAACATGGGAGAAACTATTTCCAGTTTTAATCATAAGCATATGGCCTTAAAGCATCACCATACTATGCTTTAATATAATATATTTATTAAATGTATAAAATGTACTCTTATTTGACATATATAGTTACATAAAAATGCCAGCCCAACCATGCTTGTGCATGAGACTGACTGACTCATGGGACTGGGACTTGTGGGTTCTAGAAAAAAAAAAAATAATTAAGGTCTTGTTTAGCATTAAGTTCACACTTAAATTTTGATAACACTCTAATATTTCACAACTCCACTAAGTTGTCTTGAATTGGAGGCCACTCAAACTCACATTTTGGTGGGATTGAGTTTGAGTCTCACCATTTATTCCAATTTTATCCTTTTTAAATAATTGATACAAATTTTAATTTCAATTAGTTATATCTTCTTTTAGGCATTTAATATCTTAACTAAACTCAATTTGATACACTTTTTTAATTCAACCCACCTGAACTCAACACCCCCCCCCCCCGGGTCTTATTTTAACTTATTTTTGTAACTAAATTCCAAAAAATTAAATGCATTAATTTTTTTTCCGCAATTGTAGAAAATATGTCAAACATAATTTTATATGTATAATCGATGTGAAATAATCCATTAAATTTAAAAAAATATATAAATAAGGTGGTTATAAGATTAGATTTATTAAAATAAAACACTAACATGTACAAAATATAAGAGTAATAGATATGATTTTAAGATAATGTACTATCGTAAAAAAAAGATAGAAATAGAAATAAAATTATTTGTAACAAGATTAAAATGACATTATTAAGATAAATGCGCAAAACACAATTAAAATAATTTTAATTGTCTAGGCATAAAATATTTTACATTGAAAAATAAAACATTTTATATTAAAAAATATTTTTAATATAAGATATTTTACACAAAAATATTTTCACCCAAATAAATAGAGCCTAAATGAAAGTATTTATAAAAAAAAAATGATGGTATTGAATAGAATAGACATTTCACTCTGTCAACAAATTGAATCGTCTCATATTCTCACAAAAATACCATTATTCTAGAAAAAATAGACCTATAAACCCTTACTAAAATTGTAAAATAAAAGAAAAAAATTATCTAATTAGAGATGATATAAAAATAGATAATATCATTTTTGTCTATTTTATTAATAAGAGAGGTGAGAGCACATGTAATCGTTTAATGTATCTTTTATTAGTGGGTAATTCCTTACTTTGGAGTCATTTAACACATTATTAGATTTTTTTGTCTTAAATTTCTAGACTACCTAAATAATTGTTAGACACTTAATTTAATAATATCTCAACTCTTGGCGCAAATATATCACTGGCAGAACTTCAACTTCTTCAAGCTCACGGGGCTGATCTGATCTTCCTATATTCTTCTACATAATTATTTATACATGCACTTTGAGGGCAATAGATTTTGAAATTAAACTAATTGGGTTGGTTTGTTAGGTTTTTCTTCTTTCAATAAGGAGGACGAAGAGGAAAAGACTAAAGCTAGATTGGTATAGACCAATTTGTAATTCAATTATTTTGTCTAAATCTATGATATATGGAAATTTTTTGAGGGTGTCATTTTAACATTTTTGAAGTGTTTTTTGTATCAAAACATCAAAAAACACACACACGCACACACAAAGTTTATGACCGTTTTTGCAATTTTAAAAATATTTTGGGGTCGTTTCATAATAATAGGAAAATATCATAAATGTATTTTTATTCACAAAAATGTTAGAGATGAAAAAAATTATGTCTCTCACTAGATTATGTTTGATTATTTTCTTTTTAATTAGTAAGTTATGATTCATGGATGATATAATTTATATTTATGTTTGTTCGAATGTGTTATGAAATTTATATTTATTTTAAAATTTGAATAACTATTTTTTATATTAAAAATTATATTTATAAAAAGGCATCTTAAATATTTTTTTATTTATGCATATTTTTAACATTTTCATTTTTTACTTTTTTGAAAAATATCGTTTCATATTTTTATTCCGTTTCATATTCATTTTATGTTTCTGTTTCCGTACAGTTTACGTCTAAATTAAAGAGATTCAATGAACAAAATAGCATAACTAATTTGGGTTACAAAAAGAATTTTTTATTATACATTAACATTTTTTTTTTTATGCAACTAGCATTGATTTTTGTGATTTCTATTAAAGTAATATGGAATAATTTTTGAAACTTGGTGGAGAGTGACCTACTTAGCCTAACTCACAAGTAAGGAAAATATCAATTTTTGTAAGACATGACAAATTACTTTAATAGTCTTGAAAATATCAATGTTTGCAAGAGAAAGCAAATAATCACTGTAATGGGTCTCATGCAAAGCACAAGCTTGTGCAAGGCAAACGGCCATTTACACTATGAGAGGAGAGTTTGCCTTTTCCATGCCAACACTTCGCAAATGTTGTCTCTTTTTAAGTGTTTGGCAAAGAGAAATGAGAGAGACAAGGCAACTTCTAATGCTATTTTAGTTAAAAATTCAAATTTAATATTAATTCTGTAAACAACAAAAAAATTGTATTATTATTTATTAAAAAATTCTCACAAAAACAGACCAGCCAATTGACCTGTGGATCTTTCATGGTGTTCGACAACGTTCAAATTTAAGGGGGGAGAGGAAGAGGGAAGACTTAGCCAAATTTTGCAATCAATTATTTTCGAACTAAACTGATTGGTAAAAAACTAGTATCCAATCCCAAAGCTAATATCATAAGTAAAAAAATAATGTTAATTCCAAATAAACTTCTACCAAGCACTATCTCCAACCAATGCCAAGTTCTCCCTAAAGCATTAATCTTGTAGATGTAGTCGCATGAAGAAAAGAGCATGAGACCTGTGACTCCAACCATGGTCGAGTTTCTCAGTCCACACAACTCAGCTGTATCAACTCTGGCTGGCGCCGACTCAAGAATGTTAGGTGGGACGGGGACTTGAAACAACTCTGGTCTTTGCATTACTACTATTGCTCCTTGCGACCGGACAAGTCAAAAAGCCATATGAAAATCAACCGTCTGTGCATTCTTACTTCATAGAAAGAAGCAACACCCATTCAGAGCATCTTGTGAATTTTTATCATGTACAACCAATTACAGGAACTAGTCTTCCCTTCACCCTCATTTTCCTCTCTGTCAACGTCATCAGGCTTGGTATTTTTGAATATTAGTTCATTGAATCAATTCGACTTGCTCACCACGCTATGAACAAGCACCTTTTTAAGGGGCCAGTAGTACTTATACCCCGGTCCAAATTCGTAGTGATCATCTTAATTGAGCAGCAACTCACAAGCTAAAGCTATGAATCTACAGCAAGTAGCAGTTTTCTGTTCATCCATTCCCCTTTTTGGCTGTGTTTTCGGTACTCTCTCTCTCCTTTTCTCCGATGAGGAAACCAAGTTGGAAGATGGAGAAAGGGACGAATTACTAGCCGCCCAAAAGCACTTTCAGCAGCCTCAACATATACGCGGACCTTAAATCTAACTCTTAGATGCATAGAATACCATGATCTATCTATCGATCTCGCAGTACCCCACCCGGTAAGCTTGATGGTAGTTCTTTTGTATGTATGTATGTATGTATCGATAAATGGATATGCAGTGTAACCATCTTCAGAGGAAATATTTTAGTGGCATGACTTACTTTTCTCATCTTCTGCTTATTTTGATGTTGTTAAAGTAAGCCATCAAGAGTCAACCCTCCTGTAAGATAGACAGGAAAAACTACGCAAACATGTTTGTGCCAGTGCTAACACTTGAAACATAAGAGTGCACTTAGCCATTCAAGTCAACTGACTGGTTTTTTTATGGGAACCTGCAAGTCTCAGAATGAAGCTTTCCTATTCAATCTATTCAACTTTCAAGCAAATTAACCATTTTCTTTTGTGGGACTGAAGAAGAAGATTACAGATTCAAATATCTCCATTTCCTAGAATGAGAAGCAGAAACTAATTTGTGAACATTAAAATAATTGCCAGAGGTGTTCAGTTTTTTTAGTACCATGAGTAGATTGTTGGATATTTTACATACTACTAAATGCACCAACAAGACATCGTGATCAAATTTTCTATACATTTAACCAACAATAAAGAAGATAGAAAAGGCCAAGCAAAAAGGAAAAAATGTAGAATAGAATGTCGTATCTAATGCGCTGGATTGATCAAGTACAGCCTCTGGCGATCACTAATCATATCGACATCAGGTATTTTACCTGCATCTTCTGATAATAAGATACAAGAATCAAAAGGAAAGTCAAGCTGCTCCGCTGCTTCTTTGATGAGCTCTTCAATGGTATGCGGAACCCATAGCACAATCCCATGTTTCTTTGGGTCCTTGGGACACCATGGGTGGAAAGGAAACACTGTGCACTTCCTCAAATGTACTTTATCTGTTGCCAGAGAATGTGAAGTATCTACCATCATTGACATGATAATTATAGGCTAAGCATGTCACTAGTAAACATGATAATGAAAATTCAGATACAATCTTCCAGAGTGCAGGAACAGGAAGCATAATATATTCCAGTCACATCAACACCCGCTTAATAGATGAAACTTAGTGTAAAGTGTAAACCAAATGGAAGGGTGTAATATAGGCTTCAGAACTTGGGGTAACTATTATTCTATGTGACCTAGGCTGTTTTGACATTGCCAGATTAAAGCATTCAAGGATTAAGGTTTGTATTTTATAAAAAGGTTTCTAAACCAGCAGTTTTTCCTGCAATAAAGAATACTGAGAGCACATTTCCATTGGACTTGTAAAGTATTCTTTGCCAGCTTTATCTCCAGCATAAGAAACGACGGGATTCTGAAGACTCTCTGGCCTGAAGCTATAATTTCAGATGAATTCATATGCAATCCGTATATCCCCACTACCATGTGAGGATAATATTTACAATTTAAGTCCAGCTCAGGGAAAGATAAGGTATAATGGCACAATGTCTGCATTTAGCCCATCACAAACCTTTAATATTGATATTAGCAGCTTTCCTCTTATTTTATTATTTTTTCTTCCGTCTTGGTTTTTTTTGAGTGGGTATGCGCGTGTGTGTTTGGGGGGTTGCTGTTCAATGTAATGTTTCATGGAATCAGCATTTGCTGCTCGCTCTTCTCATAGTCAAAGAAATAATTTAATTCCAGTTAACATAACAGGATTATAACTGTGATTTCTGAAATACCTGTGAATTTCTGAGAGCAACCGGGGAATTCAGAAAGTTGAGTTGCTTTTGCTTCTTCTAGTAGCTTGATCAAATTGTTGTTTCCACACATCTGCGCTTCATCAAGTGGAGTATTTCCCCTTCTGAAAATTAAAAATGATCCTATGACTGTTCAGTTGCAAGGACAACTCACTAATTATAAATACTCAGTTTTGCTCTGTTTTTTCACATTAAAAAACAACTGCAGGTGGGTTTTGTATCCATGGGTTGGAAAGTCTAGATTTTGACTTGATTATTAAAGAAATATACTTTTAATTCATATTGGGCAACTTCTACAATATAAAAAAAATAGATAGAAGAATTAAGTGCTTTTAAGAAGGTTACTAGACGATATGGACTAAAGAGAAAATTAGTTAAGATAGCCATGACTAGAAAGATCCACTTGCACAAAGATCATATTAAAATATGTCAAATTTAAGCCTTTCCCTTGGGTTTTTAATCCAACCCCAATAATTAACTCTCCAATGCATCTGGAAGTTACACCCCCCAAATCCATTGATCAGTAAGTTTTGAATCCAACTTCAATAATTAACTGTCCATTGCATTTGCAAATTAAAGCCCCAAATCCATTGATCTAAATCCATTTAAGCAAAAGAAACCTTATTTCTCATGCCATTGTTATCTCAAGACATCACCACAGAGAAAATATTTGCATCTGCCAACATTGGAAGAAGCAAATAATTGAAATCAATATCATAAGGGTTAACAGGTCCTGAGTGACAATAAAAATAACATATTAAAGGAAAAAATCTAGAAGTGTCAGATAAACGAACAAGCGCATTAGAGATATTATTGTCTTATGCCAAATGGACTAGAATGGAATATATACACATGAGAGAAGCTTTGGAGTCTTTTTAAATAGACGCACCTAAATCATTGACAAATTTTTCCAAGTAGATCAATGCTTCTAAATTCATAAAAACAAAGGTGGGCCAATAGTCTCAAATAGGAAGAGTTCACACTCTAACTAGATTAAATAATCCCATCAACACTTCCAATGTTAAAGGTGTTCTTCCTAATCACATGTTGTTTGGATGAAGGAGAAGGCTTCCGTTAGGTAGCTGACAACCAACATAAAACTTATCGGATCAAATGAAAACTTTTATGCAATTGTAAAATCCCTTATAAGTTGAAAGGGAAGTTTTACTGGACAGTTATAAGAGATCGCCATTATTGTATGGCTTAGAATGTAGGGCAAATTATGTGCCAACATGTGGAAAATATGAGGGTAGCTAAGGATGAAAATGTTACAATGGATGTGCAGCCAAATAAGAAAGATAAAATAAGAAAAAAAATCATACATAATAAGATTAGGGAGGTGCCTATTGAAGGTAAGATGTGGAAGTCACTATTAAGATGGATTGAATGTGTGACAAGAAGACTGATAGCAGCACCTGTGAGACAAGTGAAAGAAATGGAGAAAATTGTAGCAAAAGAGGGCAAGAAAGACTAATGAAAACTTGATGGGAAACTTTTAGACATCACATAAGATATAATGACCTTATAGAGGAGGATATGGCCATGAATAGAGATGGTTGGAAGTCTAGAATTCATGTATTGGAGCCCATCTAGTGGGAATAAAACTTGTGATTGTTGTTGTTGCAGGACAAGTTCACTTCCAAATTAGAGAGGTCTGGATGAATCGTTGGGGACTAAAGCTATAATAAGCACCATGTTGAGCCCTCTTAGTCTTTGACTAATGATACAGTTTAGTGTGACCACCTTCATCAACTACTCAAGATGAAAATATAACGTGGCATATTTGATTGTCACTAAAGAAGAAACAAGCAATTCATACTATCAAAGAAATATATAATAATGAGAATAGGCAACCTATACCACATAATTAAAATGCATGTCAATGCAATCATATTTATACTGTGTTATCATATGGTAAATTACCTCATATACTAGTTTTTAAGGAACTCTAATTTTTTTTAAACAAGATTACTGAGAAGATTACTGTGTTTCCATATTGTACTTGTTGGTTTCACCATGTCAACCAAGTTATGGAACACAACTATATCAATTATCCTCATTCACCACCATCTCATGAAATTTCTCCATGTGAAGATGGTGTTCAAACTTCATTTCATCATTACTCTGCCAGGGGATATTATCCACTGCCGGTCCCAAGCCCGGATAAAGGAGGAGGGTTGCGTTAGGTAGCCGACAGCCAGCGTAAAATCTAGTCGGATCCAAATATGAATTCTAGACAAACTATCTGTTGGGATGTAACCCACATAGAAGTCTAGAATTCATGTAGCCAACCCCACATAGTGGGATAACGGCTGGATATGTTATGTACTGAGAAGAAATAATTTTCCTGAAAAAAGGTAATAAATTGATAGGTTGAAGTTATACTTCCCAAAATCTCAAGTAAATGGAAGTATATTAAAATAGGGAATGGATGAATGTTTAGGTGAAATAAGATAATTTCGCAAGACCAAATATGAGAAGTAGATTTTACAATATGTGACTAACTTTTCACACACATTGTTCATGTTTATTACAACTCAAAATCAGACGCAATTCTGAAATTGCTCGTGGTATAGTAAGTTCTGTATAGGCTCTCATTCATCATAGAAAGAGGGTGATTGAATCATACCTGTCCTTAGCAAAGACACTGGCCCCAGCATCCAAAAGCATTTTGGCCATTAAATATAATCCTTCAGATGCAGCTACATGGAGTGGGGTTCGATGATCATAATCTTTGGAGTTAGGATCAACGCCATTGGATAATATCCTTCTGAGAAAATCTGAATCCCCCTTTGCAACCAAAGTACATAAGAAACCACCAGCATTATCCATCCCCAATGAGGCCTTTTCTTTAACCAGTAATGAGGTAACTCTATCATGCCCATTCTTTAAGGCCTCTATTAAGGGTGTGTTTCCAAAGTTATCTACAAAGTTTATATGAAACTAGTGCGTTATAATCACTATGATACAGCTGAAACAAAATCAGACCAGAAGGCAAAGATGGAAACTGAAAATTAATCACACTAGAAAGCAACCTGAGATGTTGATATCAACGCCTTCTTGAATAAGGAAGAGTGTAATATCTTCGTATCCTTTTGATGCAGAAATATGCTGTTCGGATTTAGATCCATGAACCAATAAATAAAGAGCATCAATTAGGGGAGCACTTCTTTAATGGAAAATTGTAGTTTGATATGTTTTAGCAAAAGTAACCCCATTCCTGTCATAAGCTGCACTTCAAGTATCACAGAAAAACTATTCTACATCTGCGCATTATCCCATACTTGCAACTAATTAATTGCACTTTGCTTGAATTAGTTCAGCTTAACTTCATTCCTAATGTGTGTTTATGTGTTTATGCACGCATGCTATAAAATGATGGCAGACAAACAAGTAGCAGTTGTCTACACCATCCAGAAAATTCTATTAGTTCAACAAACAAAAATAGGCAAATGATGTGGCCAATATCTATTATTCTTAACCAGCCTTCTCAAGCAAGAAAGCTGTTGTCAAATGTATTGAGAAACATTGTAGGAGCTACAGAAGGAAGCCCGGACATATTACTGATTAATTGCACTGAAGCTTCCAATACTTCAAAAGACTGCCAAGCCCCATATAAATGTAAGTTCTCTCTATATTTCACGTACTTCCCAGTATCACATTCTATTTGATATAAAGTTCAACTTGAAACTACGGAGGCAAAAATAATAAAGACGTCAAATTCAAAATTTTAACAAAATACAGACACAAGATAGATGGAAAGTGGAACTAACCCGATATGAAGATAGATGAACACGTACTGAAATTTTCATACAAATGAATCCAATTCTACTTATTCCTGACTCCTGAATTAGATATAGTATGATGAAGCAGAAGCAGATGAATATGCAAGGGGAACCTCTACCACTACAAACAGCCATTGCCTCCATATATATATATATATATATTGTTGGAAATATCAGGATAACGGCCATATGGATAGGATTATCCATTAACCTGTAGGGGCTATCGACTATCTTGATTGATAGTTCTATGGATATATGAGGGGAGTATATATAAGATAAGTGGGAGATCGGATATATCCTCACAAATATATCTCTCGTATTATGGGATATTTGAGAGCATGTACTTCCTCTCCCACAGTTTGATTACAGATATCAGAAATCTCTCTCTCTAAAATTCTCTCTCCATATACATAATCCAAGAGCCTGGCTCTATGGTGTTTACACTGTGGAAATTGATGATTGTCCCAGTAACAATCATTCGCCGAGAACTAAGAAGATCTACAGGAAAGCATGTAATACAAGCTCGATCCTGAAGAATAGAGGTACTTCTTGTGACATTCTTCTACTGTGAATTGAATGTCCTATACTGTTAACATATATAGTTCTCATGTTTCAGCAATACTATTTCTTACAAGATAAAGATACCCTAAAAGTAAACTTGAAAATGATTTCTATTCAAGTGACCAGAAACTAAAGCAAATATTACCCACATATCAAGAAGATAAAATTCCCTGAGGTAGCCAGCAAAAATAAGTCAGCCTTAAAGCAAGCAGGAAAAAAATAGTGGAACAACAGAAACTGCCACTTTAACATGCTAAAGAGCTCAAAACATACCAATGGTGATCTTCCATCATAGTCTGACTTGTTTGGATCAGCTCCAGCTCGGATCAAGCATTTGAGTTGACGCAGATCTCCATGGTAAACTGCACTATTAACTTTCAAAGCAAGTTCAGCTTCTTGCTTTCCAATATGAAATGCAATATCAGATCCCAGTTGCTTCAATCGAATATTTGATTCTTTTCCCTGTTAGATCACATTATTTTAGATGTCTGATGCACAAAAAGTTAACTGACTTGGTGTAAATTTATGTACAAAAACCAATGAGTATGCACTTCATCTATTAGTAACATGGCAAGGATATAAGGAAATGCAAGAAACAACAAAACCAGAGGCAACAGACATAAGTTACCTCTAGAAGGTTGTTCAGGATTCTTCGCCCATCATGAAAATATATGTCAAGGATATTTGAGAAAGATTGTTTATCAATGCGCAGAAGCCTACACAGCTCACAAACTCGAACGGTGTAAGGTAGAGGAATATTGCAAATAATAGAGATTGCCCCAAATGAGCTGTCAGGTTCCAGAAGTGAAAAAGTATCTTCTGATCCATCTGCTCCTATACCGACTTCTTCCTGGGCATGCATACTTTCCATCAGTCTTATAATGTTGAGACTCAAAATAACAACTTCCAGGGAAAGATTTGTATACAATGTGACTACGCATATCTAAAAATGTTAGTAGAGATAGCAAGAGCACAAATTCTAGATTCTTTCAAAACTGTTTACTGACACATAACACTTTCTCTAGGAATATAAGTAGAGATGGCAAGAGGATGGGTGCTGGATTCTTCCAAAACCAAATCTATTGACACCCTCACCAGCCATTAAATCTTACCTCGCCATAGTTTAGACCAGTAGTCAGTTGCAAACATGGCATCTTGGGCCACAATCACTTCAACAGTCTTATCCCACACTCAATAATTATAAACACAGCAACTTCAGTTAACATTTTTAGACTTTACATCCGAGCAACATACCAAAGACCACCTAATATAGTACCACCAAATATGGAATTGAACCGGGACAATTCGCCTTACTAAATTGTCGATCATCATCTCATCAAAAAGTTTAAACTATTAGAAAGAGGGGTAACTTTACCACTCATCTAAAAAGCTTAAACTAGTATAGAGAAGGGTAACTTTATCTTTTGTATAATTATTTTTAATCTCAGCAATCCTAGACATGGAAAACAATGGAGCCTGGTGAGTTGTAGCTTGTCATTTGATAATGGGACTTATTTTGAAGACTTGACCAAGATAAAGTTAAATAGATCAGTATGCATTTCATCCTAAATATATAATGGTAAGGCTGCTCCTTTGTGACCAGAATGAATTCAGGTTGTGGTAACAACCCCTTTGACAAAAAAAAAATAAAAAATAAAAATCCAACCTTCCCCCAACCTTTGAAAAGAGGTTGCATACCAATAGAACAACAATTCATCATACTCAATCAACTATTGATGGACAACAGCCAGTACAAGATAATACACACCAGTATACCATCACAGACAAAATAAAGTTGATCTACCACGTTGCCCTGTTCCATTATCACTTCCCCTGGAAGAAAAAACTCCTCATGTACTCTGATTACCTACAACAATGAGTATAGTTGAGAACAACTTAAAAGAAATACCTAAATCCAACATTATATACAAAACATCTAATGATTGCAATCTGGTTACTGTAGTCATAACTGTGCATTAGATAGCATGCTGAGCGGAGAGGCTTATCTCACCAGTCAGGGAATCAGATAGATTTAAATGTCATGAACCAGGAAGGCGGCAAAGTACATGTATAAAAGTTGTCTCAATAATCAGGTGATGTAAAATTTTACACCGTGGACTACATAAGATCCGAAAAATTTAGGTATTTTGGTTTGCAGGTTTGTAGTCAACAATAAATATGCATGCTTACCAATCAACCAAAAATAAAGGCAATAAGAAGCAGTAAAAGGAGGACATGGAGATTTATGTGGACTCCAACTTGGCCTTAAAAAACCATGACTTGAGTACAATCGAATCCTTGACCACCAAACCTACTCTCTTTGCTTGCAGAATCCACACAAATAGTACCTAGTTAAAGACAGTCAGATAGTGAATTCAGAATGCCTTCTACCCCAGAATCATGTATAAAACACACCTCTCAATACAAATAAGAAGATAGCTTGAACTTAAGAAACCCTAATACCTTTTTCTCTCTCAAAATTTTACAATCAAAAAACTACCCAAGTTCTCTCAAAGCTGCTCTATTTATTGCTGGATATCAGTTGCCAAGTACCATTTTCAAACTGGCTGCAATATCAAGGAGAATAAGAAACTTTGAAGCTGCAGGACTAAACTGTTAAAGAGTGATTGTGAAGACAACCTCAAAAGTTGTCAGCAAATGGATAATCTAGCCTCTATGTCTCAGACATTGTTTGAATCCTTATCTCAAGGCAATATGCAGCCATCCGAGTGTACATATAACAGTCAATAATTCCCATTGTTTTGCCCAAGAAATTTTTTTTTTTTGCTCAAGAATTCCTAACCAGATAAACTAATGAACTTAAGTCTAAGACTCCAAGAAGAGACACAATGTAGCATATAATGTCTATATGCCAGTGTTGGTACTGAAGCATCCAACGACGCCGTTTCTTTAAACAATCTCGGGCAGGATGGCCAAAGCTGCAACCAGTGCCACGTGGCACTGGAGGGCAGCTTTGGCAACCGCCCAGACGCCCACATCTCCATCGTGCTTTGTCCTGGTGCAATCCTGTCCATCGATGCTGCCTTTTATCTGCATTAATCCGAGCCCTTCAATTGCATCGTGCGACTCCTATTTATTTACTGTTCATCGGGATTTGTATGGAACAGACGAGAGAGAGAGAAGAACTTGTCGTTTGAGCTCGAAGGGGGTCTTTCTCATTTCATGATTTAGACCATCTTCGGCTCTTTGTGTGGCTCTCTCTCTAGGGTTTTCAAAGGGTAAGCCTCTGATCCTTGTTTGTTATGATTTAGGGGCATTTTGATGTAGACCCTGTCTCTGTATATATGAGCGATCGTGAGGCTTTGTATTTGGTGTGATTGTAAACCCTATTTTAACTCCGATAGTGCAGTGAGCTCTCCATTACTGGAGCTCAACGTGGACGTAGCCCTTTTTGGGTGAACCACGGTAAATCCCTCGTGTTCATTCCGTTTTTCATTCTCTATTTATTCTGTTGTGGAGAATGTATGGTTTCTGGTTTTTTGTCTCTGTTGGAAGAAAAGTTTATTTTCGGTGATTCAAAGTGTATGTATGTGTTGGATCGTTGTTTATTTTACGCAACAATTGGTATCAGAGCTATTTTTTACACTGTGTGAGTCCTGATTTTTTTTCTTTCGTTTAAAACAGAGTCAAGCTAGGGTTTGTTAATCGCCTGGTTGAATCTATCCTTTTGACCTCTAGGTTTCTTTTGGTTTTGGTTTCTGAAAAGTCACGGTCAGTAGGTGTTTACTGTGTGTCTTTGTCAGTGTCTAGGGTTTCATTAGGATACCTTCGTGCAAGGCGAAGATGACAACAACCCGATTTGAAATCGGAACATTTGATGGTAAGGGGGATTTCGGGAGTTGGAAAAAGAAGATGAGAGTTCTACTCTCTCATCACAAAGTGCTAATTGCACTTGAATCCGATGACAAAAAATGGTCCACTGAGCAATCAGTCAGGGCCGATGAGATAAGGGAAGAGGCTTTCAACCTGATATTTCTCCATTTAGGGGATGCTGTGATCAGAAAGGTAGATGGTATGTCTAACCCTCTTGATTTATGGAATAGACTTGAATCTTTGTATGCTGTTGTTTCTGCTCCTAACTTAGTTTATCTGAAAGGTATGCTATTCAATTTTAAAATGAATACATCGAAATCTATAGATGATAATATAGATGAATTTACTAAACTTTCGGTAATGCTAAGAGGAACTGACCAAGCCTTAGGTGACACCAGTGAGGCAATGATATTATTAAATTCATTACCTGATGATTACAATGTAGTTAAACATGCATTACAGTATACTGGTATTGTACCAACATTAGAACTTGTAATTTCTGGTATCAAATCTAGGGAATTAGAACTTCACACCTCTAAGAAATCAGGTAACAACTTATTTGTAAAGGGAAAGTTTGAAAAGGGTCAAAACAGCTTTAACCAGAACCAAAATGGGGGCACGGGACATAAGGGAAAACAATATGGAAAGAAAGGAAAACAAAAACCTAAGTGGAAATGCTACCATTGTGGGAAGGAGGGTCATATTAAAAAGTATTGTTATGACTTCATTAAGAAACAAAAACAAGGGGGGAATGTAACAGTAGCTGCAAGTAATTCAAATTCTTTGGCTGAAGTTTTAAATATTTCTAGTACATCTACTGTAAATGAATGGATTATGGATTCTGGATGCTCTTTTCACATGTGTCCAAACATAGATTGGTTTCAAAACTTCAGTTCTAAAGAAGCTGGTACTGTCTTTATGGGAAACAATCATTCATGTAAAGTTAAAGGTATAGGTGATATCTCACTAAAATTACATGATAACAAAATTAGAATATTAACTGATGTGAGATATGTACCTGGATTGAAACGAAATTTGATTTCACTTGGCACCCTAGATGAATTAGGCTTCTCATATAAAGCAGAAAATGGTTCTCTACATGTATTTAAGAATGATAAGCTAATTCTCTCTGGTACAAAGAAACATGGCTTATATGTGTTGAATGGTTGTTGTTATATTCCATCTGCATGCATGGTTAACTCTGATAGAACAGACTTGTGGCACTTGAGACTTGGCCATATGAGCCAGAAAGGCCTACAGGCACTGTCAAACCAAGGGTACCTTGGTCCAGTGCCTGCAGATGCCTTAGGTTTCTGTGAGCCATGTACTCTAGGCAAGCAACACAGGCTGAGTTTCCCAAAAGGAACTCACCTGGCGAGGGTATGTCTGGAGTACCTGCACGCAGACCTTTGGGGTCCCTCCCAAATCCCTTCACATGGTGGTAACAGGTACTTCTTATCCATAATTGATGATTTCTCTAGAAAGGTTTGGATATTCCTTATGAAATCTAAAGAACAAACTCTAGAGAAATTTAGGTCATGGAAAATTTTGGTTGAAAATCAAACTGATAGGAAGATCAAAACTCTTAGGACTGATAATGGATTAGAATTTTGTAATAGAGATTTTGATGAATTGTGTAAAACTCATGGTATTCTTAGGCATAGAACAGTAAGGAATACTCCTCAGCAAAATGGGGTTGCTGAGAGGATGAATAGAACACTCCTAGAAAAAGTGAGGTGTCTATTGTTTACTGCTGGAATGCCAAAAACTTTTTGGGGGGAAGCCCTATCTACAGCAGCACACCTAGTGAATAGGAGTCCATCTACAGTTATAAATTTCAAGTGTCCTGAAGAGAAATGGACTGGAAGGAAGCTGAACCTAGACTATCTGAGAGTATTTGGTTGTGAGGCTTATGCCCATCAATCTATGGGGAAGTTAGAACCTAGGGCTGTTAAATGTATATTTGTAGGTTACCAAGAGGGAACCAAGGGTTATAGACTATGGGACAGAACATCAGGTGGAGTTAAAATCATTATTAGCCGAGATGTAAAATTCAATGAATCTAATTTTCCATGTAAATCAGATAATAATGAAGACAGCTCGACACCTAATGACCCTAGTAAGATTATATTAGGTGGGAACACCCAAATTGAGGTGGAGCAACATGACTCTACTATTAATTCAATCCCAAATGATCCCCACACTCCTGATATGTCCTTAGAACAAGGAGAAACCTCTGATCATGAAAGTGATCATGAGGCTCAAGATGATAACCGAGAGGTGGAGGAGTATGACTCTCCTCAAGAAAACCTAAGCAATTATCAACTCACTAGAGACAGAGTAAGGAGGTCAGTCAGACCTCCTGCTAGGTACGCATACTCAGATCTAGTATTCTGTGCATTAGTTGCCAGAATGGATATGAGGAGCAGTGAACCTACCAGCTATGAAGAAGCTGTTAGCTCTCATAATAGCCTTAAGTGGAAACAGGCTATGGATGATGAAATGACCTCTCTAAAGGTTAATGAGACCTGGAAGCTAGTTCCAAGACCTGATAAGCAGAAGTTAATTAAATGTAAATGGTTGTTTAAACTTAAAGAAGGGATGTCTTCATCTGACCCTCTGAGATTTAAAGCAAGACTTGTAGCTAAGGGATTTTCTCAAAGAGAAGGAATAGACTACACTGAAATTTTTTCACCAGTAGTCAAATTCAAAACCATACGTATGATGCTTGCTATTGTAGTGCAATTTGACCTTGAACTTGAACAAATGGATGTCAAAACTGCCTTTTTGCATGGAGACATAGATGAAATAATTTACATGGAACAACCTGCTGGATATATTGATGGAAATCATCCTGATCATGTCTGCTTACTTAAAAAATCTTTGTATGGATTAAAACAATCACCTAGGCAATGGTATAAAAAGTTTGATAACTTTGCTGCCGAAATTGGTTTTAATCGAAGTAAGTATGATAGCTGTTTTTACTACATTTTATCAGATGTCCCTGTTTATCTTTTATTGTATGTTGATGATATTCTGATTATTAGCAAATCCAAGTCAAAAATCTGTGAATTAAAGTCTCTGTTAAATACTAACTTTGACATGAAAGACTTAGGACCAGCTAAGAAAATTTTAGGGATGATAGTAGAAAGAGATAGAGTCAAAAGAAAGCTAAAATTACACCAGCATGATTACCTTCTCAAAACAGTTAAAAAATTTGGTATGGCTGAGTGTAAAACGGTTAGTGTTCCATTAGCTGGACATTTCATATTGTCTAAGATTCAATGTCCTTCATCTGAATCAGAATCTCTAAAAATGGAAGAAATACCATATGCAAATGTAATAGGGACCATAATGTATTCAATGATAAGCACTAGGCCAGACCTAGCATATGCAGTATCCCTATTAAGTAGGTTTATGTCCAATCCAGGAAAAACACATTGGGAAGCCTTAAAACATGTATTAAAATACATCAATGGTTCATTACATGTTGGCTTAAATTTTGAGAGAAGAAATGACAACCTAGACCTAGTAGGCTATGTAGACTCAGACTTTGCAGGAGATAAAGACTCCCGTAAGTCCACCACAGCTTATTTCTTCACATTGGGTGGCAATTGTTTTAGCTGGAAATCCCAGTTACAACCGTTGGTTGCTCTGTCTTCTACTGAAGCAGAATATGTAGCGGTTACTGATGCATTCAAGGAAGCTATCTGGCTTCAAGGTCTCCTTAAGGAGATTAGTCTCCTACAAGGTAAGGTCAAGGTATACTCTGATAGCCAAAGTGCAATTCATTTATGTAAAAATCCTGTTTATCATGAAAGGACTAAACATGTTGATGTGAAGTTTCATTTTGTAAGGAATTTGGTAAGTAATGGAATTATTGAAATCCACAAAGTATCTACAGAGGACAATCCAGCCGATGTTGGGACAAAAATAGTAACTGCAGCTAAGTTCAAGCATTGCTTGGGCTTGCTGCATGTTGAGGTTGGTTAATTCCAAAGCCAACCAGAGCTATGAAGGTATGGATAGAAGTTTACTGCACATATTGGGGTCAATTTTGGGGTCCTGCTTCGCTGATGCTTCAAGGTGGAGATTGTTGGTACTGAAGCATCCAACGACGCCGTTTCTTTAAACAATCTCGGGCAGGATGGCCAAAGCTGCAACCAGTGCCACGTGGCACTGGAGGGCAGCTTTGGCAACCGCCCAGACGCCCACATCTCCATCGTGCTTTGTCCTGGTGCAATCCTGTCCATCGATGCTGCCTTTTATCTGCATTAATCCGAGCCCTTCAATTGCATCGTGCGACTCCTATTTATTTACTGTTCATCGGGATTTGTATGGAACAGACGAGAGAGAGAGAAGAACTTGTCGTTTGAGCTCGAAGGGGGTCTTTCTCATTTCATGATTCAGACCATCTTCGGCTCTTTGTGTGGCTCTCTCTCTAGGGTTTTCAAAGGGTAAGCCTCTGATCCTTGTTTGTTATGATTTAGGGGCATTTTGATGTAGACCCTGTCTCTGTATATATGAGCGATCGTGAGGCTTTGTATTTGGTGTGATTGTAAACCCTATTTTAACTCCGATAGTGCAGTGAGCTCTCCATTACTGGAGCTCAACGTGGACGTAGCCCTTTTTGGGTGAACCACGGTAAATCCCTCGTGTTCATTCCGTTTTTCATTCTCTATTTATTCTGTTGTGGAGAATGTATGGTTTCTGGTTTTTTGTCTCTGTTGGAAGAAAAGTTTATTTTCGGTGATTCAAAGTGTATGTATGTGTTGGATCGTTGTTTATTTTACGCAACAGCCAGCTACTGCAACATGTAATTGTATGCACATTTACAGTTACAGCCAGAGGAATATGGTATAAATAAGGTAGCCTGAAGATTTGATGAGCACACAGGAAAAAAGGGTCAGGTATCTGGTTCACTGACAGCTAAAACTCTTCACAACCTAAACAAAATATTAGCACCAATCTTACAACTTCTAAATTTCTCTGTTCATGTATAACCATAAAAGATTCTGGAAAGGTTTCAGGGAAAAAAAAAAATAGCAAAAGCTAGTGAATAATAATATATCAATAAATTAAAAATGGTTAGGATATAATTGTAGCTAAAGCAAATGAAAGGAAATCACCAGATAGAAAATATATATGGTTGTAGCACACTGAAATGCAAAATAGTCCAATATGAAAAAAGATGGCCGTTGACTTCAGGTAGGTGAGACAGCAGTTTATATTATTTTTCTGCTAGAAGAATTGATATATACATAGCCATACACAACATGATATAGTACCATCAGAAACCTTAATATGGTGAAACTATCAACTAATTAGTACCTAGTCATTTTTTGTTTAACTAACTTAAACTAGGAATTCTTGCTAATCATCATGTTCATAACAACACAATAATCAACAAGTTTATTTGCTTGTAGAATTGGTGCATCAGTAGCTCAACTTGAATGAGAAATCCAGATATAAAGAAACAAAAAAGAAATAAAATTGCAGGAAGTGATTAATAAAATCCATAAGACAACATGCACAGTTACACATAGGGATGCCAAGTTAACGTAGCAAAACAGAAAAATAAGCCATTAAAAAGGATCATTTAACCATTCCAAAAAAAGAACATAACTCCTTAGCCTCATCTTATGCCCTGAAATAACATATCATGTCATATACTGAAATATCATGTATAAGGACCCAAAGAGAGGGTTCAGGAAGTTGGACTAAGTAACTTGGCAATTTAGATTATTATCACATAAAGCCTAGGCAAAACAGTCATGCCTACATTATTTACTAATGAAGCACAACAAATGTTTGCGTCAGATGCTTAAATTATACATTTCACTTAACGGTATCAAAAGTTCCAAATTTCTGTTTTCATGATAACGGAACTCAACATAGCCCTAAAGAAGACATAAGTTAAGCATTTTATTTTCTTGTTATGAAGCTAACATTTTCTAATTAGAAAAAGTGACTTACAATCTGATTAATGAATTCCGTTGAGCATTCCTTGAAAAGAGGGACATTTTCGATGTATGACTTGTATAAAGTTTGGGAGATCTGCAGAATAAAGCTCATGAATCAGTGAGAAAAAACTAGACCACCAGTAATTTTGTAGCGAAGTATGCAGATATGGTCCATCATGCATTATGCACTACCATGGATACATATTTAAACCTAAGAAAAATTCATTAAGTAAAAACAGATTGGAGAACTTGTAGTAAACTAAAAGAGAATTAGAGCCTGGTACCTATAGATAACTATGGCCAAGTTACAAAAAATATTTCTTCTCTTTTACCTTAGCACGAATAGAGATGGGGATATCCTGCAAAACAGAAGCTTCAGTGTAACTGCTTTCATACTGCAACCTCAGGTGACCTTTGATCTGATCACGGACATCCCTCCCTAGTTTATTTCTATTCATATATTTCATGAGATCTGTCATTTTATCCCTAAACTTCTCTGTCTTTGATCCTTTCACAATTAATGCAGTCATGTTACCAATCAAATAAGCACCAAGAATCATATCAAAAGAGACATAAATCATTATGAATATCATTTCCCTGATGTTGACAGCATGTATCTCTCCATAACCTGCAGAAAAAGAGGTTACTCATTTGGTATAAGCTGCATAACCAAAAATCTGAATCACATTCATCGAAAAAAAAAACTGCATCACAAAGATTTCATTATTTTATCATGGAAACGTTTTGTGATGTTCATACTCTTTGGAAAAAGAGAGAATATGGTCTATCGCATCCAGACTCTTTTGAGGAATGCTGCCCAGTTATTTTCTTTTATTTTATTCAATTAAACAGTATGTTCTTATGGCATACAAGTAAAACAATCTCTGCTAGTAATTTCGGCATCAGCTTTTGTGTTTGTCTCTGCACCCAGAGCTCTCAAGTGTGGCAATTTGCTCTTCCCCACCTCAGTTTGCTGTATATCCTATTTCCATCCACAAATTATGTATCTTGTTATTAGTATAATTTTCCAACTTCTGATGACTCAGACCATTCAGGAGCATTGCAATTGAAGTCCAACAGACAAAACCATAAACAATTTATGGTAACATGTTAAATGCTATAGACGATATGAGGCCATATTGATAGCTTGGTGTCTGGCATCACCATCTTTTATATTCTATGAAGACAGTTGGAAACCAATAATTATCTTTGTCTCAAATGTTCCCATCAATACCATCATCTTTTTTTTTTCTTTTCTTTTTTCTTTTTTATTTTTTATTTTCTTCATAAGCTATACCTTAAACAGTAAGCTACTCCCAACATCACCAGGTCATTCCTAGCATTGCCACTTCAATAAGGTGCCAGCAAAACCTCCTACACCTGCATCACCACTCAACTTATATGCTGTCAACAATATTGATAGAAAAACTACCGCCTAACCAAGTTTTCCACACCCAACAATTTTCTTCTTCTTCTTCTTCTTTTTTTCCTAGTGAAAGTTGAACTCTTTCGGAGCCAAAGAGTGCAGGTATACAATACTCCGTGATAATAGAAATTGGGCTGTTATATCTTCCTGGGACAAGCTAGTAAGAATGCTGCACCAGATGCCCAATGATAGTACAAGATTATGAGCTGCATAAAAGAAAGTAGTTGATCCTATCGCCTTAAAGAAAGCTATTCATCCCATAATTCTTGATTGTATATGATTGTTTAGACTAAGATTTGATCCATTGGTCCCATGGATATAGATAGTTGGAGGTCTAAAATTCATGTAGCCAACCCCACCTATTGCGATTACGGCTTGTGATTGTCGTTGTTATTGTTGATCATTTTGTTGAACTGGTAGGCCACTATAGTTTATTGTTTAGACTCTATAAGTAGAACATATGTTCTTGCCCACCCACATCCTACACCTCAAAACACTGCAACAGTTTCTACAGCATAAGAACCAACCACTCAGCGCCATTTCCATCTTTTGACCACTATTGGAACTTCCAAAGCACTATTACAATCAGAGCTTCGCGTAAGACAACGCATTTCTGCTCCTTATAATGGACAATATTTTAAGTCATGCCCAACCTATAGAAGAGGTTGATGATTTAGTTATCTAACCAATTCCATCACATAACTAGAACATAATTGACCCCTCTAGCTAACAAATTTTAACTTCATTTATTCAAAGCGAACAATTTGCAGTCACAAACAAAATGCAAATATAGAGGACTATGGATGCCAAATCCAACTATTTAAAGCAATCTAAACTGTACTATCTCCATGAGAACAACTTGTGATTACATGTGTGTGTATAAGTGGCATCATATGTACAGAGAATAAATAAAGGAAAAGAAGCTCCAAAAAAAGGAAAAGAGGTTGCTAACCAAATAAAGTCCCAAGTTATCGTTTACACCATGATGCCTAACCATAAAGGACAATCTATTTTCAGTCTTTGCTCAATAATCAACAAAGAAAAAAAAATATCGTAAGTGATCTCAGCAAAACCTAAAGTGTTTCTAATATTGAATTGTCTAACTTCTGTTGACTTCACTCTAAATTTGGAATGCAAACTCAATCACCAATAATTTTATCCCTGCTTAACAGTTGGATCAGCCAACCCCTGAATTGACCGAAAAGAAATAAGAACTGCTACTTATATTGTTTTCCAGCACAGAAAGAAATGAACGTACCAACCGTTGCCATGGTTACAATGGCAAAATATAGCGATGTTATGTACCGCTTCCACAAATCTATCTCTCTGAAATGTGAATAGCTATAGTCACCCAATTTTAAACTCCCAATCCATGTGTACCCTTCTTGGTCAGGGGGCAGAGTGGTAGCCAAGTAATAAAAGATGCAGGCTGCAGTATGTGTGCAATAGAGTTCAACAACAATAAGCTTTACAATCCTAGTAAACAGGTAATTGATCCGTATATCTTTCTCCATCTTCTGAACAAAATCAGTGACTTTGCGAACCCGACACAACCTGATCCAAAGTAGATAGCGCACTCCTTCTCTTTCTCCACAAGCCTGGTTGACACAGATGGTCATGTAGGAATTATAGAATAGGTCCTTGGTGGGCTTATATTAAGGAAATATTGACCAAATAGTGACGCAAATATGTAGGCATATTTGAATACTATACTCTGTTCCCACTAAAAGATAATTGCAGATTATATCAAGTTGCAAATAGCAAAGTTAAAATAACGTGCCTCTCCTATAGCAGCATTCAACACTTACCTTGACCCCACAATTAGAAAAACTGAAGAAAAAAAAGTATGCACATAAGAGTAATATTTTGAGAAGTATCACATTTGACCACCATCAATAGGATATGAGCAGAACAAAGCAAGGAGCTTCGTCTTGTCAAAAAACAATTTTATACATTTGTGATAAAATTAATATAGATGGTTCATATAAACAACTAAAAGCTAATGCAATATCAGAAAGACATCAAAAATTATATCAAATATTGCTCTTGAAACCTTGCTCAGAGGTTTTATTGGGAAAAAAATATGTTGTCCTTCCTTATTAAGGCCCAAAACACTAGAAATAATGGCCAAACATAAATTTCATAACTGATCAATTTTACTGTGGCATTCCTGATCAGAGCTATAAGCTCCATTCTCCATTAACCAAAATTAATTTGAGTCTACCTTAGAATATGCCATATTTTCTGTAGGCTCTTTGCAGACCTATATACATTGTCAAATAAAAAGACAGAAATAGAAGAAGTACTCAGTTCGGTTAAACATAAGTAGACAACAGTCTCAAGACCCAAATAATAACTATGGTTGAAACAGCAAAGGAAGATCAAAAACAAATGATGCACAAATCAAACAACAAACACTTGAATCATATGGAACAAATGAAGAAATTGGAGCTAAGTGACCCCCTCATAAAGACTGTAACAATAGCCTATCGGAATGAAGAGTGGTACCTTATAGATCATGTCCCAAGGCATACAAGCAAGAAGATCAATGAAAAAACTAGATTGCAGGTATCTGTGTATAGATAAAAAGAAAATGAAATGAGCATCATTATAAGATCAAGGATTTAAATTCTCATGATGAGTTTTCTGAGCCAGAGAATGCTGACCGAAGAGCGATAGGGGTGCGCTTGTAGATCATTTTGTAGTGACTATCCCTATAGGCGATAAAGAATTGCAGGGCAATGTCAAAAAGGAAAGCTACTTGACCTATGATGTCCAGTACAAAAAATTTCTCCGGCAGCCCCCTGAAGAACCCGAACTCCAACGGTGTGAAGAAAGATGAATACACTGCCCATAGGAGGATGAACTTCTCCCACACCCGATACAACCTGCACCATAGTTCTTTTTTCATTTGTTCTTTCCTTCTAATGCAACAAGAAAAAACCTTAAACAAAATGAGTTTGATCAAGCTGCATATATATCTATATGTATTCTGTTCTGACATGTAATCTTTGATCAGTTTTAAAAAACCTACTTGCAAAATGCCAACTGGAAAAATGAATTGAGAGATTAATGAGTCATCTCAATATCTATGAAAGTGATTGTAGAGATACTATAGACTGAGGGATGCAGGTAAGGTGCCAGTAGTTGTTGCTGAGCCAATTATGTTCGAGTATATAGAGTTTCTAAAAGAAAGGGATGACTTTCTACCATTTATTCTTTGATGCTGATGATCTTTTCAGCAAGTAATTGTCGTGATGTCATGATTCAAGTAATCAGGCTGGAAAGTTTAACTTGCCTATGATCAGGCAATTGAAACAAGAATGATATCTTCACACACCCTAAACCTAATCAACCTATACATCTTATATACACAATAACATCACTAACCCTCCCATTATTCAAACCAAAAAAAATAGAAAGGCAAAACCCATAATTTGTGGATCCCATAATCTGTGGGATCATTTGTCTCCCACTTCCTACACTCCCTCTCAAACTGGAGAATAGATGTCAATCATTCCCAGCTTGCTAAAATAGATATCAAAACTTGATTTCTGAAGAACTTTGGTTAGAACATTAGATTTTTGGGGCTTGGTAGGAATGTAGGTCAAGACAATAGTCCCATTCTTAATCTCAGTCTTGATGAAGTTTCTGTCAATCCTTACATGTTTCATTCGACATGTTGAATTAGATTATGGACAACACTGATAGCTAATTTGTTGTCACTAAACAACTTCATAGGCCATGTTACCAGTATGTTTAAATCAGTCATCAACCTCTGTATCCAAATGAGTTCGCATGTTCCTTGAGCTATGGCTCTATACTCTCCTTCTGCACTACTTCGAACAACCACATACTATTTTTTGTTTGTTCATGTCACTAGATTATCCCAAACTTTTGTACAATACTCGGTTGTTGACTTGCTATCATCAACAGCTTCTACCCAGTTTGCATCTAAAAAACCAACATCCCTGACTCCAGTCTTTTTAAACAATAACCTTTTGCCAGGACTTCCCTTTAAATACCTCAGAATCTGGTTTGCTACCTCCATATGCCTTTTGTTGGAAGCATGCATGAACTAGCTTACCACGCTCACACTAAAGGCAATATTTGGTCTCGTGAGTGATAGGTAGATGAGTTTTCCTACCAAATGTTGATAGCTCTCTTTATTCACTGGAGGATCATTATCTAACATCTTGTGCTTCCAGTTACGTTCCAAGGGCATACTAAAAGGTTACTCCCAAGTTTTCATGTCTCCTTAAGTCAAGTGTGCACTTTCTTTGTAAAATGAAGATCCCTTTGTGACTTTTTGCAACCTCCATTCCAAGAAAGTATCTAAGTTCTCCAAAATCTTTTACCATGAATTCAACTTGAAGTCTCTTTTTGAGATTTCAATCTCCATTTCATCATCACCTGTGATCACCATGTCATCAACATATCAATGAGTATTGCTTATTTTCCTGACTTGTTCTTCTTCACAAATAAGGTGTGATCAGCTTGCCCTTGATTGTATCCAAAATCCTTCATAACAGTGTTGAATCGTGTAAACCAAGCTCGAGGTGATTGTTTCAAATCATAAAGGGCCTTTTTTAGCTTACATACCTTGTCTAGATCTCTCTTTGCTTCAAATCCAGGAGGAACTCTCATATATACCTCCTCCTCTAATGTGCCATTGAGAAAATCATTCTTAATATCTAGCTGGTGTAGTCTCCAATCTAAATTAGAAGCAATAGTCAATAGAATTCTGATTGAGTTAAGCTTGACGACTGGTGCAAATATTTCTTCATAATCAATTCCATAGGTTTGAGTAAAACCCTGTGCTACTAGTCTTACATTATATCGTTCTATAGTTCCATCTGATTTATACTTCCTGGAGAAGATCCATTTACTGTCAATCTCCAAAGTTTCATTATCATTCAACGCCTTCATTTCTTCTAACATAGCTTTCTTCCAATTTGGATTTTGAAGTGCCTCGTGAACATTTCTAGGAACATGAATCTCATCAATCTTTGCAACAAAGGCTTTGAAATTTCCTAATAGCTTAGTATATGCAACATAATCTGATATAGGATACTTGAAATTTCTCATACAAGACCTTACCCCCTTCCTTATGGCAATTGGAAGATCAATGTTATTGATAGGTTCTTTTTCCTCAAAACATGGCTCATTTTTCTCATCCTCTTCTTGATTATCCATAGTAATGGGATATATCATCAGTTCATACTCTTGAGTTTGCATTGGAGTTTGTGGTCTCCTAGAGTAAACCAGAATTGGTTTTGGGTCTATAGTATTAGATTCTCCCTCTTGACCTACATCACCACCGTTTTTGGACTCAGAATCAGATTGGGAAGGAAAAGATGAGGAGATCAAAGGGAAGGGCTCAAAGAAATTGGGTTCCCAGTGTTTGTCTCCATGAGTATTATTCTCCCCTGGAGAGAAACTTGGGGTAGAAGGTTTGATTTTCCACAAAGAAAACATCACATGATATCAGAAACCGTTTCATAGAAGGATGATAGCATTTATAGCTCTTTTGTGTGGAGGAGTAACCAAGAAAGACACATTTAAGAGCTTTAGGATCAAATTTGCCCCCCAGTTGGGTTGAACATTATAGACAAATACCACACACCCAAACACATGAGGTTCAAGAGAATTATGAACCCTAGAGGAGAGAAAGACAGATAACAATGCACTAAGGGGTGTTCGGTATTAAAGGACTTTGAAGGGAACACAATTGAAAGAAATGCTGATGTAAGAATGGCTTCACCCCAAAAAGAGTGTGGAACATGACTAGCAAACATGATGGATCGAGCAACTTCCAATAGATGACGTTTTTCTCTCAGCAACCCCCCATTTTGTTGAGAAGTATATGCACATGAACTTTGATGAAGTATCCCTTATTCTTGGAAATATTCATTTAGTTCATGCGAGAAATACTCTCTACCATTATCCGTTCAAAAAATATGGATAGATGACTGGAAAACATTTGTGACAAGCTTGTGGAATCGTTTAAAAATTGTAGTCATTTTGGATTTTTCTCTCATCAAGTAAACCCAACATATCTGGGTATTGTTATCAATAAAGGTAACAAACCATCGTTCCCCAATTAAATTTAACACTTATGATGGTCCCCACACATCACTATGAATTAAATGGAATGGAGAAGAAGGCTTGTATGTGTGAGGTGGATAAAATGCACGGGTTTGTTTGGCAAGACTACAATGATCACACTGAAATGATGAAGGATCCATATTAATGAACAAATGAGGGTACAAACGCTTTAGATAAGAGAAACTGGGGTGACCTAATCTATGATACCACAATAGAACATTGGCATTAGAAAACAAGGAAAAAACAGTAAATAACTTTGGTCATGAAGGAGAACCAACACCTAACAAGTAATAGAGACCATTTCGCTCCTCAGCATTCCCAATCGTCCTCTCTGATGACAAATCTTGAAATTTACAGCAAGAAGGAAAAAACGGTACTGAAGAGTTCAAATCTTCGGTTAATTTATTCACTGAAAGTAAATTACACTGCAGATTTGGAACATGAAGAATTGAATTCAACTTCAACCCATTGAGTTTCATATCTCCTCTTCCTATTGTTGTGCACATGGACCTATCGGCTACAGTAATACCAACACTTTCCTTGCATGGTTGATAGTTATTGAATCCTGTATTGGAGGTTGTCATGTGGTCAGAAGCACCTATGTCCACTATCCAAGTATCATGTGAGTCTTTACATGACAATGAAAAAAATACCTTTATGTGATGTAAGAGCTGCAGAGCTAGTAGAGATTGATGGGGCAGGTTTGTAGAGATTGAATGGTTGAAAGGTCGCACCAGTTGTTATCTCAGCCACATAAGCATTATTTCTCCTCTGGTTTCATGGCTTCCAATCTGAGGGTTTGCCATGAATATCTCAGCACATGTCTTTGGTATGGTTGGGATTCTTACAATGCTCACACCACAATCGCTTGTCCTTTCCGGAAGTTCCTTTTGGATTGTATCATTCATTTCGATTTGCTACTAAAGAAAATCTCTAGACTGCTATCTCAGTGAACGAGCTCTGTACTCGAGAAGACATCACTTTATTCCTTGTTTCTTCACGCTGAACTTTAGCAAACACCTCCTTCAGTTGAGGTAAAGGCTTTGTGCCAAGGATACGTCTTCAAACGTCATCAAGTTCTTGATTCAAGCCTTGTAAGAAATCAAATATTCAATCTCTTTTAACTATCTTATTGTATAGGACTCCATCATCCAGACACTTCCAATCAACATAGTGAAACAAATCGATTTGTTGCCACAGTTCTGAGAGTGTATTAAAGTACTCGGTGACAGATAATGTACCTTGACGAGTGTTTCGAATCTTAAAGCGAACTTCAAAATTTTGTGATATCTCCTCAAGGTCTGAGTACATTTCTTTCATTGCATCCCACACTTCTTTTTCTATTTGCTAGAACAGGTACAGGCACCCAATCTTTTGCTCCATCGAGTTTATCAACCATGCCATCATAATTGAGTTCTCTGCTTCCCATACACTATAGATGACAGAATCTGATGGAGGTGCTTTGGTTGCTCCGGTCAAATATCCCATCTTTCCTCTCGCCTTGATCACAAGCAATACTGATTGATACCACTCTCTAAAATTGCTCTCATTCAATTTATGAGAGGTGATTTGTATTAACGGGTTTTCTAAATGATCGGGAACTAAGGATAATTGGGGTTGAAGGCAATCGAGATATTGGTTGATTCCACTGTAGATGAAGTGGAGTTGGTCATTTTATCGATAATGGTGGTTGTTGGCGAGGAAGGTCTGTTGATCTGAAATCAGAGGGTTGTTGCAACCAGATCTGAGATCGTGAAGTTCAGATCTGAGACTGACGATTTGATAGGCTACTACGAAAAATGAAGAAGAGGACCTGATGGACGGTGATGAGCGGAAGCTGGCGACGGTGGACAGTAGATGGCGATGAAACCACCGGGATTTGAATGGACTGAGAGAGACGAGTCCAATGGTGGTAACGACGTCGAGATTGGAGCACCGGAGAGAAAGATCAAAGCAAACACAGTCTCGGCGCACAGATTTAATGGGCGCCACGTGGCGGCAGTAGCAGCGGCTGGGCTCTGGGGGCTGGCCGATCTAAGGCTAGCGATTGTGTGGTTGGTGTCATGGAACAATCACCCAAGAAGAAGATTGGAGATCGGCAAACTCTTTACTTTCCAATTCTGGTGCGACCCTTCGCCTTCTGGTTTGGGCTCAACCTTTCGTCTTCCCCATTTTGTTGCTTAACAACAAAGGGACAAGCACATGGATGGACTGAAGCAGCAAAGGCGACGGTGACAAGAAGCGTTGGCGGTCAGATCAACAGCCACGGCGGCTAGCAGCGGTGATGGCGACAGCAGCTAACAGCGGACTCATCTGCTAGAACAGTGGCAGATCGACGGCGACTGTGGGTGGCTCTGATACCGTATGATCAAACAATTGAAAGAAGAATGATATCTTTACACACCCTAAACCTAATCAACCTACACATCTTATATACACAATAACATCACTAACCCTCCCATTATTCAAACCCAAAAAAATAGAAAGGCAAAACCCATAATTTGTGGATTATTTGTCCCCCATTAGATCCCATAAATTGTGGGATCATTTGTCTCCCACTTCCTACATTGCCAATATGCAAGCTTTCAGTATCTGATAACAAGTGCAGGAAAAAGAGATAGAGGAGGGGAACATAGTCTGAGAAGTGTTGATCTTCATGCTCCTACTACTATTGATAAGGGTGAAACAAACAGAACAGGCTACTAGCCAGGGAAGGGAATGGGTTGCTATTTGAGAAAAAAGGTCATCAAGGAAAAGAAGAACAACACAGGAATCTAGATTAGCTAGTAAAAGGACAGGACAGATGGAGGAAGACTTGGAGTGAACTACAAGATGATGCTATGAGCTGGAAAATGGTGTTGGCTATGAGTCTGAGGTGTACTAAGAAGAATTCAGGAAGGGCTCTACAATCCACTGCCAGCTGAGGTGGCTTAAAAGTTATTAGGTCTGAAGTTGTTGCCTCGTCTTGTAGTTATATGTGCTTACAGTCCAATATAAATACACAAACTGCTTGTATTGAGAAGGTAATGAAAAATATCATCAATTTATGTTCCGTTTCTGCCTATTTTTATCGTATATTCTCTACTCCATTTTCTGGAGTTGACCATACCCTTTCCATGCTAAAGAATGTTATTTTACAAGGAAAGGTTACGTAAGAAAATTGAATAATGATCCCACAAATTATGTGATCATTTGTCAGTCAATTGTGCTGCAATTTCCTTTTCTATTTTTTTGATTCCTTTTGTCTTGACTTTCCTTATTCTATGAAAATTTCGTTTCCAAAGATAGGAGAATAGGTGATGATAATTTGTATATAAGAGATTGTAAGTTGATTAGGTTAACAGAGAAGAAATTATTTTTCCTTCTCTGGTTTTATGGTATCCGAGCTAGTCTTTCCACTGGCATGAATACCAGCGGCCATCATTACCGATCAAATGGCCAACTCCACTTTATCCATAGCGAAATTGTCCAAGATTTTAGCAGTCTCCAACCCCCAATTATCCGTAATACTCGATCATCCCAAAAACCCTTCAATCCAAATCACCTCTCATAAATTGAATGGGAGTAATTTTAGAGAATGGTATTAATTGGTATTGCTTGGGATCAAGGGAAGAGGAAAGATGAGATATTGGCAGGAGCATTAGCAACAGCTCCATCAGATTCAGCCACATATAGTGTATGGGAAGCAAAGAACTCGATTGTAATGGCATGGTTGATAAACTCGAAGGAGTAAAGGATTGGGCGTCTGTACCTGCTCTACCAAACAGCAAAAGAAGTGTGGGATGCAATGAAAGAGATTTACTCGGATATTGAGAATATATCACAAAGTTTTGAAGTTCGCTCCAAGATTCGAAACACTCAACAAGGTACATTATCTATCACCGAGTATTTTAATACACTCTCAAAACTATGGCATGAAATCAATTTGTTTCATAATGTTAATTGGAAGTGTCTGGATGATGGAGTCCTATACAACAAGATGTTAGAAAAAGATCGACTATTTGATTTTTTACAAGACTTGAATTAAGAACTTGATGACGTTCAAGGACGTATACTTGGCACAAAACCTCTACCTAAACTGAAGAAGGAGTTTGCTGAAGTCCGACATGAAGAAACAAGGAAAAAGGTGATGTCCTTTCCGGTACAGAGCTCAGCCACTGAGATAGCAGTCCAGGAATCTACTTTAGCAGCAAACCAAATGAAGGATACAATCCAAAGGGAATTTCTAGAAAGGACAAGCATTTGTGATGTGAGCATTATAAGAAGCCCTACATACCAAAGACACGTGTTGGATATTCATGGCAAGCCCACAAATTGAAAACCACGAAGTCAAAGGAAAAAGAATGCCTATGTGGCTGAGACAACAACCGGTGCTACCTCTCAACCATTCACATTAGAGAAGATGGAGATTATTCGAAAACTGATGACTTCCACATCAATTACAGATGCGTCTAAACATGTCCCCTCGATCTCTACTGGTTCCGCAACCCTTACAACACATAAATGTATTTTTTCCTTATTGTCATATAAAAACCCACATAATACTTGGATAGTGGACACAGGTGCTTCTGACCATATGACAAGTTCCAATACGGGATTCAATAACTATAAACCATGTAAGGAAAATGTTAGTATTACTATAGCAGATGGGTTTATGTGCACGAAAATAAGGAGAGGAGAAATGGAACTCAATGGGTTGAAGTTGAATTTTGTTCTTCATGTTTCCAATTTGTAGTGCAATGTATGAGTAAATTAACCAGAGACTTGAATTGTTCCGTAACTTTTTTCCCTTATTGCTGCAAATTTCAGTATTTGTCATCAAAGAGGATGACTGGGAATGTTGAGGAGCGAAATGACCTCTATTACTTGTCAGGTGTTGGTTTTCCTTCAAGTCCAAAGTCATCTAGTGTTTTTTCTTTGTTTTCTAATTCCAATGTTCCGTTGTGGCATCATAGATTAGGCCACCTTAGTTTCTTTTATTTAAAGCATATGTACCCTCATTTATTCGTTAAGATAACGTTTGTTAAAATGAGTAAGATAAGATTATATCAAAATAAGATTGGAATGCTTTCCAGATCAAGATATGGAATGGTCAAGACAAGCCTAGGAAGTATTTCAAGATTTTTATCAAACTGTTTGTTAAATTTTTTGGAATGCACTTGAGGACATATGCGTCATTTTTTCTTATCTGTAAGGTCCAAGATATGCTTATCTAGAGAGGAAGAGAGAGATAAACATATCTGGAAAATACTAGATAAGAAGTCACGTAACTTCTTTTCCAAGGGTCACTAAATAAGTTGAACAAACACATTGGAAAGGACAAAAGTCTAGAATGCTTTCCATATCTTACATTTTCTGGTCTATATATTGGTTAACGAACACTACCTAATAAAGATCCTTGTAAAACAAACCCGTGCGTTTTATCCACCTCACTCATACAAACCTCCTACTCCATTCCATCTAATTCATAGTGATGTGTGGAGACCATCACGAGTGTTAAATTTAACTAAGGAACAATGGTTTGTTACATTTATTGATGATCATACTCGGGTATGTTGGGTTTACTTGATGAGAGAAAAATCCAAAGTGACTAAAATCTTTAAACAATTCCATAAGCTTGTCACAAATGTTTTCCAGTTACCCATCCATATTCTTCAAACGGATAATGGTAGAGAGTATTTTTCTCATTGACTAAATAAATATCTCCAAGAATATGGAATACTTCATCAAAGTTCATGTGCGTATAATCCTCAACAAAATGGGGTTGCTGAGAGGAAAAATTGTCAGTTATTGGAAGTTGTCCAATCCATTATGTTTGTTAGTCATGTTCCACACTCTTTTTTGGGTAAAGCCATCCATACATTAGCATTTCTTATAAATCGTGTTCCCTCCAAAATTCTTCAATACCGAACACCCATTAGTGCATTGTTGTCTGTCTTTCCTTCCTCTCGGGTTCATAATTCTCTCAAACCTCATGTGTTTGGGTGTGTGGTATTTGTCCATAATGTTCAACCCAACCGGGAAAAGTTTGATCCTAAAGCTCTCAAATGTGTCTTTCTTGGTTACTCCTCCACACAAAAGGGTTATAAATGCTATCATCCTTCTACGAAACGATTCTTGACTTCCTGTGATGTTTCCTTTGTCAAAGATCAAACCTTTTACCCCCAAGTTTCTCTCCAGGGGGAGAATGATACTCAGGGAGACAAACATTGGGATCCCAATTTTTTTGAGCCCTTCCCTTGGATCTCCACATTTTTTCCTTCCCAATCCAAGTCTGAGTCCAAAAACGGTAGTGACTTAGGTCAGGGGGAAGAATCCAACACTATAGACCTAAAACCAATTTTGGTTTACTCTAGGAGACCACAAGCTCCAATGCAAACTCAAGAGTCTGAACCGATGGCAGATCTCATTGCTACAGGCAATCAAGAGGAGGATGAGGAGAATGAGCCATGTTGTGAGGAATAAGAGCCTATTAATGACATTGATCTTTAGATTTCCATAAGGAATGGGGTAAGGTCTTGTACGAGAAATTCCCAAGTATCTTATATCAGATTATGTTGCATATACTAAGTTATCAGGAATTTTCAAAGCCTTTGTTACCAAGATTGATGAGATTCAAGTTCCTAGAAATGTTCATGAGGCACTTCAAGGTCTGAATTGGAAGAGAGTTATGCTAGAAGAGATAAAGGCATTGAATGATAACGAGACTTGGGAGATGGTGAAGTTACCAGAAGGAAAGAAAACAATTGGCAATAAATGGATCTTCATAGTGAAGTATAGACCAAATGGAGCCGTAGAACGGTATAAGGCAAAGGTGTAGCACAAGGTTTTACTCAAACCTATGGAATTGATTATGAAGAGACCTTTGCATTGATCACCAAGCTTAACTCAATCAAAATTCTATTGACTATTGTTGGAAATTAGATTGGAGACTACACCAGCTAGACATTAAGAATGATTTTCTCAATGGCACATTAGAGGAGGAGGTATATATGAGGGTTCCTCCTGGATTTGAAGCAAAGGGAGTTCCAGACAGGGTATGTATGTTAAAAAAGGCTATTTATGGCTTGAAACAATCACCCCGAGCTTGGTTTACACAGTTCAGCACTGTTATGAAGGGTCTTGGATACAACTAAGAAAAAATTGATCACACATTGTTTGTGAAGAAGAATGAGTCAAGAAAACAGGCAATACTCGTTGTATATGTAGATGATATGGTGATCACAGGTGATGATGAAATGGAGATTGGAAATCTCAAAAAGAGACTTCAAGTTGAATTCATGGTAAAAGATCTTGGAGAACTTAAGATACTTTCTTGGAATGGAGGTTGCAAGAAGTCACAAAGGAATCTTCATTTCACAAAGAAAGTACACACTTGACTTGTTTAAGGAGACAGGAAAACTTGGGTGTAAACTGTCTAGTACGCCCTTGGAGCGTAACTGGAAACACAATGTGTCAAATAGTGATCCTTTAGTAGATAAAGAGAGATATCGGCATTTGGTAGGAAAACTCATATACCTGTCACTCACGAGACCAAATATTGTCCTTAGTGTCAGTGTGGTAAGGCAGCTCACGCATGCTCACACAAAAAGGCACATGGAGGCAACAAACCAGATTTTGAGAGGCAAAGGATTATTGTTCAAAAAGATTGGAGTCAAGGATGTTGTTGGTTTTTCAGATGCAAACTAGGCAAGAGTTGTTGATGATAGCAAGTTAACAACTGGGTATTGCACAAAAGTTCGGGGTAATCTGGTGACTTGGAGAAGCAAAAAGCAGTTTGTGGTTACACAAAACAGTACATAAGCGGAGTATAGAGCCATAGCTCAAGGACCATGTGAACTCATTTGGATACAGGGGTTGATGACAGATTTAAACATGTCGGTAATAGGGCTTACGAAGTTGTTTAATGACAACAAATCAGCTATTAGTGTAGTCCATAATTCAATTCAACATGATCGGATGAAGCATGTGAAGATTGACAGAAACTTCATCAAAGACCGAGATTGAGAATAGGACTATTATCTTGTCCCACATTCCTACCAAATTTCAGAAAGCTGGTATTCTAACCAAAGCTCTTCAGAAATCAAGTTTTAATCTCTGTGTTAGCAAGCTGAGAATGACTGACATCTATTCACTAGTTTAAGGTGGAGTATAGGAAAACTGAATAATGATCCCACAAATTATGGGATCATTTGTCAGTCAATTGTCCTGTAATTTTCTTTTCTATTTTTCTAATTCCTTTATTCTTAACTTTCCTTATTCTGTGAAGATTTAGTTTCCAAAGATAGGAGAATAGATGATGGTAATTTGTATATAAGAGATTGTAAGTTGATTAGGTTAATAGAGAAGAAATTATTTTTCCCTTCTTTGGTTTTAGGTTATTTTCTTTTCTTTAAAATACGCTTTCAGCATACAAGTTCCCTGCTTTGCAAAGGCGAGGAAAGGTCATTTCTATAGGCAACCTTATCCTGTCTTTTTAAAAAGTTTTTTTCACAACTTGGAACTCTTTCAGTCCATAGTTGTTAAAGGCGCGCCTAGGCCCAAGGCGCCTCACCTAGGCCGAGGCGAGGCGATTTCAGCGAGGCCCTCGCCTTGCACGGTGAGGCCCCGAGGCGAGAGGCGCGCCTCATGAAACCTAGGTTTTAATTAACCAGGACAACCCAATTCACTCCTCACTCCATCTTCCTCCTAACTCCAGCCGTGCCTGCATCCTCTCTTCCTCTCCTCTCTAGCCTCCCCTCTTCTCGGTTCCAACATGTATACATTACAACATATTTACATTTATTTAGTTTAAGTAAATGTCCACATTTTTTTTAATTTATATTTTATCTTCCATTTACTTTAATACATAAATGTAAATAAGAAAGTACCCCTCATTTAGATTCAATAAAAATATCTAAAAAATCAAAATCCATAACAATAAGGAAAAATAATTTTGGTTTTAGTACAAACTCAAGATTTAGTGATTTTACCACCCCTAAATACATACCTACTATTTCTTGAAAAATTCATTAAAAATTATTTTAATAACAATGAATATTAGCTATCAAAATACCGAGAGATAGTTTTTCAAAATGAAAACATTTTCTCATATGTCTCCTTATAATGCGTTAATCTTCCAGACTTAGAAAAAATGTGCCAATCTTCCAAACTTAGAAAAATAGCATTTTTCAAAAAGAAAACATTTTCTTAATTGTGGACTTGTAGTGTTTATTGATTGTGGAGAGTACTAAAACTTGTCCAAAATGTCGTCCATCAGTAAAACAAGAGATTAGAGAGTACATGCAAAAGAAGAAGAATAACAGGGATGAACGAAATATGGCACCATTACATGATGATTTTCAATTTGGTGAAGGGTATGATGACGATGATGAGGAATTGCCTCAAAGTAGAAAAAGACCCAATGTATCTACCCAATGTATTAAACAAACTCGATCACAATCGGGTTCAACTTCGGCTTCAACTTCAAAGCGGCGAGTAACTCAGGTGATTGAAGAGGAAGAGGAAAGTGAGACAGAGACCGAAGATGATGGAGACTTGGAAGAGGGAGAAGAAATGGGACAAGAAGAAGAAGATGAAGGGGTGATTGAAGGGGATGATGAAAATATTGACCTTGATGTTGATGATCTCCTTGATGATGATTGATTAAGACTTCTTTATTGATTGTGGACTTGTAGTGTTTATATGTTTGTTTATAACTTTACATGATTAGTACTTGTTTGAGTTTTGAGACTTTAAGTTTGAACTTTGATGATGTTTCTAGTTTAGAATTTGCATGATGAATAAATCAACTTTGATGTTGTTAGTTTAGAATTTGAAGATAATGAATCATTAATGATATGTATGTGTTATTATTGATAATTTTATAATTTTTTTATGATTTTACAAGATTTTGAGTTTTTTTTCTAAAAGGTGCACCTCGTTTCGCAAAGGCGCGCCTCGCCTTGTGCACCTCACACCTCAGGCTTCAAAACCCTTTGCACCTCACTGCGTCCCACACCTTTTAGAACTATATTTCAATCCACAAAAAAAAAAAAAAACTTTTTATTGCCACCAAACTTGCCCCCAGTTAGTTTGTTTTTTCTTTCTTTTTTTTTTTTTTAACTTATATTGATATGCAGCTGGAAGAAAGGAGAGATCAAAATGTTCATCAGGCAACTGGGATCCAAAAGAAGAAGCAGATCATGCTAATCCACAAAGGAGAGCAGTCAGAGGAAATTCCCAGAAGGTATTTTGAATGGGCAGCAGGAAGGGAGGACCTAGCTCAAGAAGAGTGGAGGAGATCAGCCAGCAAATCTGGATGGAGGCAAAGATCCTTGCGGAATTGAAGAATGCTGATTTTGTTTAAGTAACTTGAAGGGGGATTCGAGTAATTGTGCCAACTGAAGCTCAAATACAAGACTAACAAGCTGAATATGAGGTGTCGAAGGCTTTGTTGTTGATATCGGTACCTGGTAGTTACAGGTGGATGTGTAATCAATCGATAGTTAAGAAGGTTGGTTGTTTTCAGGAGTTAGTTGGTATTGGCGCCAATTGTGGGGATTGTATATCAAGCCATTCTTGTACTAAATCATTTTTTTGCTAGGTATGTACTGAATCATTCAGTAAGATCATTATTAATTCTAATTCCTTTCAGGCTCTGCTCTCTTCTTTTATCTCTGGAGCTTCACTCTCTCTACTTGCCTATGGAAAGAGCTGATCCCTGGTTTTAGCCTTGACGTGGAGGCACACATGGCTGAGCGGCACCTTGCGCTCAGCCCATATAGCGTGACGGGAGGCTTGCCAAGGCAAGATTTGGAGGCCAGCATGCGGGTTGATATGTTAGGCAACACTAGCCAGAAAGCCCTTGACGGACAAACGTTGGGCACCCAGCTACCCTAGTATGATGCTCGCATGCGGTGGAACACCGAAGCCTGCGTGGGACAGCGTCAGAGGGCAGCCAGCAGCGCCACGTGCATGCGCACAAGGCAGGCAGCACACGCGCGTTCCTGACACACGAGAGTGCCGTATGTCAAGGTAGCACTGTTTAGGCCATGCACGTGGACAGGGGCGGATCTAGAGCAGATGGGGAAGGCTGCTCCTAGATCCATGAGTATTTCAGCCTTCCCCTTTAAATGGGTCAGATCTACTTGCAGATCTGAGAGAGGGCTGAATCCCCACAACCCACCCCCCCCCCCCCCCCCGGCGCACGTGGAGCCTAAGCCCACGTTGGCTTGACAGCGGGCGCGTATTTTGGCCGGCTAGAGAGTTCTGGTTATTGCTTTACTTACTGCTAAATTTCCTATGAAATTATTGGAGTAGGAACGCTCATCTAGATATCGGTTCACCTGGGGGTGGGAAGGAACGGGCAAGCACTGCTAAAAAAAAAAAAGGAAAAAATAAAATAATAAAATATAAATAAAGTAGTGTTTGTTAATTAATATATAAAAAATATTTTAATTTTTTTAATATATTTATTAAATTTATTTAACAATAATCACGTAACTTCTTATTTAACAATTTTCAAATATGTTTATCTTTTCTTCTCTAATATATCTTAAATCTTACAAATAAAAAAAAATGATGCATATATCTTTCAATATATCTTAAAAAAAATTAACAAATATTTTAATAAAAATATTAAAATATTTTTTAATTTTATTTTAATCACTTTATATTTTAATCTAAAAAATATTATAATCTTATTTTGATATAAATTATCTTACTAATTTTAACAAACATTCATCAAGAAGTATAATTAGGGACGAAACTATATATGAGCTACTTTGGGCTAAATCTATATGTGAACTGCTTGCGCTCCAATCCACGGCAGCCCACATTTAAAATTAATTTTTTATATTAAAATTTTTAAATATAAAAAATTAGACTTTTAATATAAAAATAACTTTTAATAATAACTCAATAAAAAAAATTACAACCCATCTCAAAATCTATCATGTATAATTTTAAATTTCAAAAAAAAAAAAATTAACCTCCCCTACATAAATTTCACAATCGGCCCGGTGTAATCCACACTTTGAATGTACCACCTAGCTACTTCAAAATTATCGGACTTTTTGACAATTTGATCAGTTTTTTTTTAGAATTCTCATTTTACCACCTTTTCAAAATTATTTCCCAAAATACCATCTGCTTCACACTTGAAATTTTACACGAGAGCGCTGATGTCACTGCCAGCTCTTGTGAGTCCAAATTTTTAAGTGCAAACAAATTGGATATTTTGATAAATAATTTTAAAAAAATAGTAAAGTGATATATTTTTATTTAAAAAAATAATAAAATTGTCAGAAACTCTAATTTATTTAAGCAATCAACGGAACGGATTGTGCTGCCAGCAGTAATAATCCGGATTTGTTGAACCAAATAGGCAAACTGGGCCATCCTCATTCCTCAGCCGTTCGATGTCTGTGAACAAGTCAATCAGACTTGCCAGATATCCATTTACTAGACGACACGTGTCTGGTGCACCTTCCTTCCCTCGATTGGGAAAGACATTCGTCGTCGTTTTGGAGACTCAAACGAGAAGGAAAATGTCGCGATTTCTTTGGAGGGTCGAGAGAGAGAGAGAGAGAGAGAGGAAGAGGAGCAGTACCTGTTGTCAGGATGGATGACCATACCATTGGAGAGGTCTTTGAGGCCATAGATGACACTTTCTCTGCTGTATATCCTCCTCCTATTCCGATCGAGCCCCAACTCGTTCTGGATCAGATTGATTCTGCTTCCTCTCGACGACCTGATCCGATCTCTCAGGTCGTCCACCTGATATTCTTTTTCCACCTCTTCAACTCCATTCGCCCTGTTCGTTTCCTCTTCTCTTCGCCTATTTCCAGGCATTGTCTCTACTACCACAGCCGCCTGGCCTCAACAACAGCAACCAATCAAGGAACAAGTTCACCGCAATCCAAAGTAGTTCCGAAGATCGTCTCTAGGTCATATCCACTCTCTTAAGCTTCTGCAGAAATTCAATGGTTGGACGATATTGATTCAAGATTCACCTCGCGTTTGAGACCTATGCAACAGCAGGTTTAACTTTCCGGAATACGAATCTGAGCCGATCATATTGCCAGAGATCGTAACTGCGTAAGAGTTCTTGATCATCGACGAACGAAACTGAAATCCGAAAAAAGCAAACGAAGAATGAAGTATAAAATTAAAAATCACCTTAAAAGTTCACAGTTCACGAGCGATTGGGACCAACAGTCACGAGAAATAGGGCGTAACATCGACCTTGAACTGCAGCAAACAGAGACTCAAGCTTCCGCTTGGACATAGGCAATGAAGCAACAAGAGTCTACGCCATCTCTTTGTTTAGACTCAACTCAAATATACAAACATACATATATATATATATATAGATATGATCGTCTCAGAGAGACAATAAGAGGATGTTTGGCTTACGCTTTTTAAGATGATTTTTAATTCTTGTTATTTAAAAGTTGCGTAAAATTTCAACTTTTAAATTTGAATAGCATTTAGGCTTCGTTTGACAATGCGATTTGACCGCTTATAACCTATTAGTACAGCGTTTAAGTTATAAAGCTTATTTAATTACTGGTTTAATTTATCAAGAGTTTCAAAACTCCACAAGTTAAACGTTTTTGTATTAGCATTTAAAGAAAACTTCGGGGCAATAGCTTTTGCAGAAAAGCTTGTGAGAGCTTCTAGAATTGACTAAGGAAATGACTATTTTGCCCTCTTTCAATTTTAATATTTACATTTTTTATCCCCCGACTCTCCTCTTTTCTTTCAATGAAGCTCTCTTCTCCCACAGCATCTGTGCCTCCTCCATTGTCAAATCTCATCCCACAACGGTCGCCACTATCGCCCATCGCTACCATTGCCTCCAAGGCCGCAAGTTGCCATCTCTGCTTGTAAGTCGCCATCGCCACCTCTTGGTTCCAGATCCGCCATCATCGTTGCCATCGCCCAAGATCTCCTTTGTAGCGTTTTTTGCTACCTCCTCCTACTTCCAAATTGCCCTCTTCTAATTTCAATAATTTTATGTACTAATAAAATTAAAAAATAAATAATTTTATATAATATTTCAACATATATATTGAATATTTTTATGAATTAAATTTAAATGTATACATAAAGTAAAAAAATTATATATTTTAAAATTATTTTATAATTTATTAACATGTAATTGTAAGTATTTTAGCAATTGGACATCAATTATAATTTTTTAAAAAAAATTATATTTTTTGAATTTTATTTACATTATTCAATGTTATATCAATTTTAGTCTCTTTATCAAGTTATAACAGTTTATCAGGTTTTACAAACTAAACACATAATTTTACACTAATAGGTTAAAAGTATATTTATCTAAACATGTTGTCAATTTAAACGCTACCCAATTTAAACGCCATTACACAACTTAAACACTATTAAAAAAAAATCTAGCCTTATTAAGGTGACAAGTAAGAGAGATGGAGGTGACAATGACAAACAAAGATGGAGGAACCAATGATGGAGACAATGGTGACAAATGGAGATAGAGGCAATAGTAATAGACAGAGATGGAAATGTCACAATAGAGGCAATGGTAATAGACGAAAATAGAGGAGATTACGATAGAAACGACAAACAGAGATGGAGGAGACAATGATGAGGATGGGATTATAGGCAACGATGACTACGGAGGAATTAGAGGGAGGTGAGATAGAAAAAATGTAGAAGAATAAAAGAAATGGATAAAGTTAAAAATATAATAATTATTTAAAAACAAAATTATAAAATAGTTAGTTAGTTATGAACAACATTTAGAGGAAAGGTGGAGGAATTTTTTTAAAACATTGTCAAATAATAGTTAAGTGTGATGGTGTTTAAATTTTTTAAATTTTAATGAATATATAATTAAATAAGTTATAAGCTGCCAAACTTGACGAGCATACAATTAAAAACTCACCTATACACTCAATTTAACGAACGTTTTTAAATTCTGCTGAAAACTTATAAGCTGCCAAACACCCCCTGAACAGGTTGAGTCAGATACTGAATTCTGTATTGCGCAGCACGAGGAAACCACTCAGATCCCTTGCTTTCTTTACAATATCTTCAAAAAGCAATTGAATAGACGGCGTGGGGCCGAAGATGGAGTCTCTAATGCTTGCTCCAGCTGTTTTGTCTCTATTATAAAGAAAAGAAAGCCATCTGTATTTGACTATTACTTTAAAATTGATTTTTTAGAAGAAATTATGAAGAATTTAATTGGGTTGTATAAACTTAAAAATAACAGATAATTAACGTAATTTTGAGAACACGAGTGGACCTCAAAGAACATATAATGCGACATATAAATTATTGGGTTATACTTAAATTAATTTTATCCATACCTTCTTAAAATAATCATGCAAAGAACTCCTCAAATTAATAAAATATTCAAATATAACTCTCATATATATTACATTATTGTCAAAATACGTAGATAAATTGAGTGTATATATAGGTGAGTTTTGATCTGAAGAGCAACATGTTGCCACAACTCCTATCAACTCAACTTCACTCTTAATAATTTGTCATGTTAAAACAGTATTATAATTTTAAGTATTTAAATCATCAACATATATATAGAAAGTGCTTTTAGATTATTTAAACCTTAGAATATTGGTTATTTTTGCCAGCTATGATTTAATATTTAAATATGTATTGTTTAAATTATGATACCGCCCCACTAAGATGACACACTATCATAGTTACATTGAATGTTTTCTTTCTTAAATTCACTTTTGATGGAGATATAATATATTAATAAAATCAATTTAATAGTAAATAAAGGATAAGGATTAGAGTCATTTCTAGTTTGTTACTATATAAATGCATCAATAGGGAATTTTCTTCAAGCTATTAAAATTTTATAAAAAAGAAGTCAATCAGAACGTAGGTGGTGTTTCTCGCACAAATTTTTTTATACTTAAATTAGATTCATTAGAAATATAAGAGAATTTTAGAGTTTTTTTTATTTATATTTATAATAATAAATATATTATTATTTGTCAGAAAATGATAGGCATTCTCCGTGGACAACAAAATGATACCGAATATTATGTCTTTTAGGCATGTTTTAGGTAAGATTAGGCTCTGTATGTGTGTCATACAACAATGTAATTGGCCGCAATAAGAATCGGATTACCAATCCCAATCCTAATCACAGATTGACATTTGATTTGACCATGATGTTACAATTTTTGATGAATTGTTTTGGCAAAGCAGAGGTCAGCCAGCCCTTGTCTGAAATCTTAATTTCTGAAAATGGACGGCTTAAACTGTGCCCAGTAATCAGTTGGCCATGCCTGCTCCATCTTATCTTTATCTAATTTCCCTTGTAATGACGGCAGCTTCATGCAGATTAATGCCGCTAAGTCAGCGGACAGATAACAGCTTCATGCAGATTAATGCTGTTACGTCAGCGGACGGATAAAATGAGACCCAAATTAATTGTCCAATGCGTCTCATCACAAGGAACACGTGTACCCTGTGTTTCAGTGATTAAGTGCCCATAAAAACAAAGTGCTTACGACCACGCGTGATGTTAGGCGGCGATGAACAGTACTCAACCCTTGTATCGGTTTTAATTATTACACGTGTACCCTCTTCTTAGGATCGTTTTTAATTTTTAATTGCAGAAAAAGAAACGCTCCAAAAAGGATAGCATTATTGAAGTTTAAAAAAAGAGAGGCGAGAGATCCATCTGGAGCGATATCGAACTGGAATGTTCGTGGCAGAGAGGTGGATCCCTACTCCTTGTCTTAAAAAAAAAAAAGGGTGAATCGATTACGTCAATTACTTTTATATCTGGTTTGACAAAATGTGAGGGAATTAATCATAATGACTTAGTTGAGCACAAAGATTAGACCAGTGCTCATTGCACACAAGAAGTCTCTCTCATTTTAAGAGATTGCTCCCACATTACCGCTGGTAAAACTCAATTCTTAGTCCTTGTCTCAAACTTCACATTCTCTGATCAGCTGAGCTGCCCTACTCCTAGTTTGACCTTTAAGTGTTTTGACAAAAAAGTAATTATCTTGTGAATCATTCTTTTAGTAAAATTTTGAATATTCACTGAAAAGGATATTAACACATAAATGTGGTTCCATGTGTAAATTTTTATATGGATTTGTTAAATATGGCATAGAAACTAAAATGCTCTTCTTATGGGCATTATATAAAGTATTAAGGATGGATGATAAAAGGTTATAATTAAGATGATTTAAATAAGAGAGAAGTGGCACATAATTTTGTGAAGAATAATTATACCGAAAAGAATGTAATGCCTCAAAAAAATAATTGTATAAAAAGACAGAATAAAACAACCCTTAAGATTGTATTCAAATAGAAATTTTTGAAATGATTTTATTTTAAATTATATTATTTGAAATACTTGCATTTTATTTATTTTTATGTTTTAAATTTAAATCTAAATGTTTCTAATAATTATATGATTAAATAATGAATAAAAAATAATAAAAAATAGAGTATAGTGAGTTTATAATACTTAAATGAAATAAAAAACTTTAGGAAGATAATGATGATGGCTAGTATCGCAGTGAATACTTAACTCACAATAAAATATAATAGATTAGAAAAGAACAATGGTAGGACTTGTGCATTTTTATTGAAAGGGGTGTTAAATATATGAAATAATGATATATAATTTTTTTAGTTTTTTTCAATAAATTTAGTGCTTTTTAATGAAGAGGTGTTGCATGACTTATAATATTATTATTAATTATATTTTTTAATATTATTTATTAAAAAAGTCATAAAATATTAATACAATACAAATTAGAGGTGTGCACGGTATGGTTTGGCCGGTCTGAACCATTTTTAATAAGTCAAATTGCTGGTGCGATTTTTTGATCAAACCAGACCGCGCGATCTGGTTTGGGTGCGGTCAAACCACACTGTATTTGGGGTCTGGTTTGGTACAATTTATCGCGATTTGAAAATAACTATTGACAACATATAATATTTTATAAAAATATTAGAAAGAATAATTATATATTATTATAAACTATTATTATTTGTTGACAATTATAATAGTTATATATTATTATAAATTTGTTATATATTATTATAATAATAAGAGTTTTAGGGACTGTTAGAGTGATTTTTATAATAATATGTTTTTTGTTTTTATTTTTTTATATTTTCTTAAACCAAACCACCAAAGGTAAATATAATAAAATTTATTAAAAAAATGTAACAGTAAAAGGAAAATACCACCACTTGTGCAATTTCAGAGCCAATGGCTTATGCCCATAAACAACTAAGACAGACAAGACAGGTCGGATCCAGCTAGTAATAAGAAAATAAAAAAGAAAAGACAGACACACACCAGTTTAATGCAAAAGATAATTGGACTGGAATCAATTTTATTATATTTTAATGACACGATTCCTGAGTTGTCTTGGCGCTTTCAAATCTGAATGGGGAAACTTTTTATTAACTTCCCTACAGAATTGCATGGTTTTGGAGCCAATTTATCAGAGAAAGTTGACGATGACAAGGCAATGACTTGCCTGTTCTGTGGGCAATGGGCGTTGGGAAGAGAGCACAAAATGCTTGTCACGGGGCACGAATCCCAGGAAATATAGTAAAATCCCCTGCTCAACTCATGGCCCACTCATGCCCCAAGCGATCTATTAGCAAGATCACTACTTTGAACAGTCACGAGTGATGAGATTTAATATAAGCGGTGCACGTTTGATAAATATTGAGTAAATTAATCCCAAGCTGCCTAAGCACGCATGCATAATTAATGTCCAAGTAATGAGAGATTGAGTAAAGTTCCTTCACGTAATTAGTGAATGATTGAACAGTCACTTCAGTAGAATAAGTGCCCCACTTGCGCAGGATTAAATTGAGAGTGAAAACAGTACGTAGGTATGCATCGATTGAGTAAACTGATTTGCCTTCAAATTTGCTTTTCTCTTTTTAGCTGTACGTTACAACCTAGCTCTAATAACTTGATATTGCAAAAATCTATGTGCATGATCTCTTTTCTTGTTGGTTGTGGAGCTCCAAACGACGTCGTTACTCTTAACTGATTGGAAGGCTACATGTAGCAACCGTGTGCTGTCATTTGGCAGCCGTTGGATGGCTACACGTGACAACCATCAGCTCCCTCTTAGCTGGCGCCTGATTATTCCCTCTCAGCTTTTGTCCGATCATCTCCTACTCTACTGCTTCTCTGTCGTTTTCTATTGGGATTATAATCATGCTTGCACGATTTGATCTGATCCATCCATCTACACTTTATGAGACGCAATCTCAGCCGCTCTTCATCGCTTTTATTCATGCCTCGAGATGTGAACCGAGAGAAGACTGAAAATATGAAAGAAATCAGAAAAGGGTTCGGGTTGCTATTGTGGGTTGAAAGCTCTCGCCTCACGGCTAGGGTTTCATTCTGGTTTGTTCCCGATTTCTTTTTTGTAAATGTTTGTATAGTTTCTTATGGTTCGATAGGGTTGCCTTTAATCTATATTAAGTGATTGATTGGCAGTTTTGTTTTTCTCGAACCATTGTTTGTATTGAGAGTTTTGTTTGCGAGGACTTATGAGGGTGTAATCTGATTATTCATCTCATAGTGCAGTGAACTCTTCTCTCTCGAGCTTAACGTGGACGTAGCCTCAGTTTGAGGTGAACCACAGTAAAAACTCTTGTGCCTCTTTTTATTTCGTTTTTCTGTCTTTATTTCATTTTCAACTCTGTGTATGATTGTTTCCATTCAGACCATTGAATAGTCTGTGATTGATAAAGTAAAACCCTAAAGTTTTAGTGTCGAGTCTCAACATTTTCCATAGATGATGTAAGATTCTAAGTTTTCAGACTAGCTAACTAATATTATCTCCTTACCAGCATTCAAAGTCGCTTATTAAGCTCTAAGATAGAAATTCAAGGCTGAAAGAATTCAAACATTCAATTAAGTTGTACTGTTGTTTCTTCCTTCTCCTTCGAGCATTGCAAACGATTGTAAGTTAGTTCTATTTTATCTCCCTATTAGTTGGGCTAACTTTGCACAGTTTCTATTTTGGTACAACATTTGCCTTGTTGGGAGTAATAATCTTATGACATGGTTATAGTTCTTGAACACAAAAGGTAATAGCATTTTCATATATAGTTTAACCTTCAAAAATCAAACTTTTGTAAAATAGAGTATTTGTTTGTGTTTCTTCCTTTTTTAACTATATCCATTACCAAATCACACTTTAAATTAAACTCATAAATCAAATGTTTGATAGAAAAATCTTAAATTGCATTCTCTTTATTATTTTCAGACTATTTTTAGTTTTTAATTTTCTAAAATAATGAAAATGCTTTTATTTTATCATTTTCAAAAAATATATTTTCGAAAATAAGAAATTTTTTTGTAAAGAAACTCAAAACAACAAAACAACAAAAAGTTATTTTGGTTGTTTTTACCCAAAACAATCTCTAAGTCCAAAACATGAAAACACAATTTATTTTTCATGTTTTGGCTCTAAAAAAGAAAAGGAAAAAAAATATTCTTAAATTTTAGTAATAAAATTATATATTTATTTAAAATTTAAAAAATATAGTATATTTATATTATAATTAAAAATATAAGATAAGATATAGTATATTATTAAGTATATTACACATATTATGTATAATAATATTTAATATAAATTATCACTCAGATATCATTAATTTATTAACCAAATTTATTGTTTTATTTTAATAGTAAAATTTTATTAAAAAGAGTTAATTTTATCATTTAATAATCAAATTCATTAAATAAAATATCATAAAATATTTTTTCTTAAAATTTTAAAATAAACTCGTTTTCTAATTTTTTATTTTTAAAAATAAATTTTTAAAATGATAAAAATAACACGTTTTTAATTTTCTAAAAATAAATTATCAAAACAGAAAATTAAAAACGAATTTAAAACTCAAAACTAAAAATTGAAAATACAAAAAGAACGCAACCTTAAGTTTTTACAAAATTTAATTCACACGGGTTATCTTTTTAGGCAACAATATATATCATTAAATTTTAAAGAACACTTTTAGGATTTAGTAAAATTGTATAAAATACTTTAAATATTTTGAAAATAGCAAAAACTACTTTAACGTTGGAACACAAAATACAAAATGAGAAATTTGTTTTTGTATTTTAAAAAGGGCTTTTGATATTTTAGGCATTGGTCATGTGCCAGTAGAATAAAAAATTGAGCTAATATTACATGTCACAATGTGTACCCTTATAATTTTATAAAATGTGCAACAATATCTTTGTAGTTTCATAAAATGTGCATGGGTACCTCTAATTTTAATATGCAAAAATACTAAATTACAGTAAAATTGTATTTGGTGGCTATTTTGTTATAACAGATATATATAGAGAGAGAGAGAGACAGAGAGAGATTATAATAATTTTAGAAATATTTATGCATTAATATGTATGTTCTAATTAAATATTCTAAATAGTGTTTTTAGCATTTTTTATTTTGATATATTTGCACAAAAATAATTTTTTTAATATTATTAAGATTAGGCATGAATTGAATTATTATTATTATTACAGTAAAGATGGAAAATACTAAATTTCAATATGCAAAAATACTAAATTACAACAAAACTGTATTTGATGGTTGTTTTGTTATAACATATATATATATATATACATTCGATTATAATAATTTTAGCAATATTTATGCATTAATATGTATGTTATAATTAAATATTCTAAATAGTGTTTTTAGCATTTTTTATTTGAATATATTTGCACATAAATCATCTTTTTAATATTATTAAGATTGGCATGAATTGAATTATTATTATTACAGCAAAGATGGAAAATACCAAATTTCAACATGCAAAAATACTAAATTACAGTAAAATTGTATTTGGTGGTTGTTTTGTTATAATAGATATATATATATATATATATAGATTCGATTATAATAATTTTAGCAATATTCATGCATTAATATATATATTATAATTAAATATTCTAAATAGTGTTTTTAGCATTTTTTTTTTTGGATATATTTGCACAGAAATAATCTTTTTAATATTATTAAGATTAGGCATGAATTGAATTATTATTATTATTACAGCAAAGATAGAAAATACTAAATTTCAATATACAAAAATACTAAATTATAGCAAAATTGTATTTGGTGGCTGTTTTGTTATATCAGATATATATATATAGATTTGATTATAATAATTTTAGCAATATTTATGCATTAATATGTATGTTATAATTAAATATTCTAAATAGTGTTTTTAGCATTTTTGATTTGGATATATTTGGACAGAAATAATTTTTTTAATATTATTAAGATTAGGCATGAATTGAATTATTATTATTACAGCAAATATGGAAAATACCAAATTTTAATATGCAAAAATACTAAATTATAGCAAAACTGTATTTGGTGGCTATTTTTTTATAACAAATATATATATATATATATAGATTCGATTATAATAATTTTAGCAATATTTATGCATTAATATGTGTAACGCCCCATTTTTCCCAAGCGAGCGTTAACTCGAGATTTCGGGATTTTTTTTTTTTTTCAAACACACAACACAAATCTCTTGATATACATACCTTCATCATACACATTTCCCGACATTCCCGATCGTATATTCTTAGTATCTCAAAATTTAATAATTAATAAAATAAGATAGGTATCATCAATCACATCAGCGGAAGAAAAATCAAAACCTCAATGATATATATATAACCGACAATTCCTTTTACAATAACTAGATCGATGTTTCACATAAAAATATATTACATAATCTCTAAACATCGTAATCATAGACAAAAACCTACAAAGACTAAACATAACAGCTACATCTCGATGACATTCTTTCCTTTGGCACCACTGTTTTCACCTGAAACGTTTGAATATTCCAGGGACATAGTCCAAATTAGATGTTGAATAATCTAAGTGAGAGTTCAAAAATATTTTCATAAATATATGCAAAATCATGTATAAAATCGAAAAATCCCTACATGTACCAGCTTAAGAGAATCCCACGTAGCATTTTACCTTAACCGGAGAAAATGCAATCTCTCTAAAAGCGACACGACCACATCGACCAATTGGCAAACCGATCCTGCTTAAGAGGGACAATCTCGACATATGAACCCGGGAATCACCCTATTGTCATTTTTAGGTTTTACGCTCCTACTCAAAAGCATTCCAAAACCCAACGCAACCCTAGCACCAAGAGTGTCACATCAGCACTATCCTCGGAATCGACATCACCTCGGCATTAATGCTATTACCCAAAGGAACCTGGGGTGGTGTCCACTCGCAGCCCCGCCACTTGTGCCAACAACCGGGGTGGTGTCCACTCTCAGCCCTACCACTTGGGTCCCGTAGGGTGAAGTCCATCTCAACCCTTACCAAGTGGGTCACTTAGCATTAATCCTTGGTACGCATCCCGAGTGCTGTCATTCTGGGCTACGCCACAGGTTAACAACCCATGTCACACATGGACGACACAAAACAAGTCAATGTCGAAAATCATAACATGCATAGCTTAAAATCAACATTTAGATGTATGCAATTTACCGTACGAAATTTGATGCATGTGTAAATAACCGTTTGGACAATCCATTACAATAAACCAAGCCATAGGGATAAACCATTCACATGTTACTTGAAGTCTTTTCGGGTAGAACCACTCACCTTGTAACTCAACTTTTCTTGAAGAGCGCGAGACACCTCGATTTGCGTGCCCGACCTCGATTCTCTTGCCCAACGCTCTTATAATTCAACCTCGAGCTTTAACGATACCCTAGACAGCACGTTTGTTCAAAATCATATCAATATCTATTTTTTCAATTTTTTTCATAAATGTTTTCCTATTTTCTCTATATTTTTCCTCAAAAATTCTAATAAATGCCTACTCAAGGTTTTTCCTCGATTTTTCTTCATAACAATTCATAAATAAATATTTCCTAACTCCTAAAATTTTATGAAAATTTTCCAATACCTCCTCCTATTTTTCATAAGCTTTATTTACCTTGAAAATTACAAAATGACCATTTTCTCTAACATTTTTCAAAATTTTCTTCTACCATAATTCATAATTTATTTTTCTTAAAATAATAAAAAAAATTCCAAAATTACCTGAGCCTTCACGCGCCCTCACACGCGGACAAGTGGCTGGATGGTTTGGGCTAGCGTGTGGCAGTCACGCGCCAGCGTCTTCAACCTCAAGCCGGCCGTCGGTCGTTGCTCCGATCACCACAAAACAAGTACCCCCTAAAAGCCCATGAAGAGTCGATCCTATTGGCATCGGTTTCAAGTCGAAAGGCCACTAGAAAGTGCCTTAAAAATCGAGTTGCAAGTCGCGGTGGCGGTCCGCCTAGGGCTTTTCCGGCCACCCTCGAAACACCCTCAAAACGCCTCGAAAACTCACCAAATTCTCTAGAAATGCTCCTCTTGCCTCAAGGATCAAAAGCCTCTTATTGGTTTCCCTCGATTCGCTCTCAAACTTGAGCGATTTGATGATTCAAATTTGGCCGAAATCCTTGGCTATTTATAGCCAAAATCTGACCCCCACGTGGCCGATTTCCGGCCAAAGCTTCTTCCCCACGCCTCCTAGACTACCCTAGGCCATGCCCTGACGAACCTAGGCTACCAAATCACCGGATTTTCCGGCCAAATCGGCCATGCATGTGCAACTTTATGAAAATTACACTTTAGCCCCTTGAAATTTCTCTTTTGCATTTTGGCCCTTATCCTCAAGCGCCTGATCTTTCTAGCACCATTACTAAGACTCTCAAGATTATAACTTCTCATTTCTCCCTTGAAAGTTTTAAAAAATTACCGTTTTGACCTCCTTCGGGCATTTTTAGAAAATTACACTTAGGCCCGATTGATTTATTTGACCTCAAATCCATTCGATTCCACCTGAAACCACTTAAGGGTTGTTCTATACATCAAATACAAGTCCTTGACACTTTCTCTTGACTTTTCGAACATCGTTTATAACAATTCGGTAATACGACCTAATTGGCAGCTGTATTTTCGCTGTACCGAAAACTGTTCCCGATATCATTTATTTTATCACTAAAAATCATAATTTAAATCGCTTGTCGTTACTATACCATTTTCCTTGACTATCTAGGGTCCGGGGTACTCTCTCTGACTAATTCAGTCGTCCAAAGCTGTGTTAGTGTGCCCTATAGTCTTATTTTTCCCGAAATTCCATTTATGCCCTTTACCAAATATCATTTTTGTTCTCAAATTATTCTCGAGTATTACAATATGTATGTTATAATTAAATATTCTAAATAGTGTTTTTAGCATTTTTGATTTGGATATATTTGCACATAAATCATTTTTTTAATATTATTAAAATTAGGCATGAATTGAATTATTATTATTATTAGAGCAAAGATGGAAAATATCAAATTTTAATATGCAAAAATACTAAATTACAGCAAAACTGTATTTGGTGGCTGTTTTGTTATAACAGATATATATAGAGATTCGATTATAATAATTTTAGCAATATTTATGCATTAATATGTATGTTCTAATTAAATATTCTAAATAGTGTTTTTAGCATTTTTGATTTGGATATATTTGCACATAAATCATTTTTTTAATATTATTAAGATTAGGCACGAATTGAATTATTATTATTATTACAGCAAAGATGGAAAATACCAAATTTCAATATGCAAAAATACTAAATTACAGCAAAATTGTATTTGGTGGTTGTTTTGTTATAACAGATATATATATATATATAGAGAGAGAGAGAGATTTGATTATAATAATTTTAGCAATATTTATGCATTAATATGTATGTTATAATTAAATATTCTAAATAGTGTTTTTAGCATTTTTGATTTGGATATATTTGCACAGAAATAATTTTTTTAATATTATTAAGATTAGGCATGAATTGAATTGTTATTATTACAGCAAAGATGAAAAATACTAAATTTCAATATACAAAAATACTAAATTACAGCAAAACTGTATATTACAAATAAATTAAGGTGAGTTTCGGTTGTTCTTAATTAGAGGATTATAATCTCTATGATATGCAAAGCTGCATATTACAAATAAATTAGAATAAAAAAATGTAACCAATGTGAAAATTATGGAATGAAAAAAATGTAACTATTCTTAGAAATGTAACCATTATTAATAAAAAAAAAAGAAAAAATGATGCATTAATATGTATGTTATAATTAAATATTCTTAATAATATTTTTAGCATTTTTGATTTGGATATATTTGCACAGATATCATTTTTTTTAATATTGTTAAGATTCGGCATGAATTGAATTATTATAATTACTGCAAAAGTGGGGAAAAAATGGAAAATACTAAATTTTAATTTGCAAAAATACTAAATTACAGCAAATATGAAAAAATTACAGCAAGGATTTGGTGGTTGTTTTGTTATAATAGATATATATATAGATAGATAGATAGATATAGATTCAATTATAATAATTTTAGCAATATTTATGCATTAATATGTATGTTATAATTAAATATTCTAAATAGTATTTTTAGCATTTTTTTATTTGGATATATTTTCACATAAATAATTTTTTAAAATATTGTTAAGATTAGACATAGCCCGGATAAAGGAGGAGGGTTGCGTTAGGTAGCCGACAGCCAGCGTAAAACCTAGTCGGATCCAAATATGAATTCTAGACAAACTATCTGTTGGGATGTAACCCACATAGAAGTCTAGAATTCATGTAGCCAACCCCACATAGTGGGATAACGGCTGGATATGTTGTTGTTGTTGTTAAGATTAGACATGAATTGAATTATTATTATTACAGCAAAAGTGGGAAAAAAATGAAAAATACTAAATTTCAATATGCAAAAATACTAAATTAAAACGAATATGAAAAAATTATACCAAAAATACTATTAGTAAATCTGTATATTAAAATAAAAATACGAAAAAAAATTAGACAATGTAACCAATCTTAATTAGATGATTGCAATCTTTGTAATATGCAAAATTGTACATTACAAATAAATTAGAATACAAAATATAACCAATGTGAAAATTATGGAATTAAAAAACATAACCCTTCTTAGAAATGTAACCATTATTAACAAAAAGGAAAAAATAATAAAAAATATAAAATTATCCATTGTTTATATGGAATGATAAAAAAAAAAAAGGATTTAGACGTACCTCCCCGTTGTGAAAAATAATTTCAAACGTGTTCACCTCATCGACGTTATTGTATAGAGGCTTCTCATAATGTCGCACAACTCACAGCTTCATTGCCCACTGAGTTTTGTTTGAGTTAATATCGGATACCAAGTTGAATATCAGCGTCATGCTTGTATTATGTTGTTTAGGACTTGAGAACAGGTAAATAAGAAAAAAAAATTACATAAGTACAATGTAAACACAATGATCTTTAGAAATGTTTTAGGTAGACAAAAGAAATGCCATTAAAACATGACTCACCATAATGCAATTCTAAATGACAAAGAAATGAGAAGTATGTGGGAAATGAAGACATAATTTCTAGTATATATATAAATTCTCAAAATGTGACAATTATTAATCACTGTGGTACCCGAGACAACCCACTACACATTTGGATGTGCATTGGAAATTGAGAAGACAACTACACACCATTACTTGTGTATAAAGATCAAATGCATATTGAATTTGTGTTTAAGCTATAACTCCACTGATTAGTTGTGTATATTGAGATTATTATTGGTGGTTTTTGGGTTGTCTCTACTGTGGTACTCGAGACAACCCATTGCATATTTGGATATACAGTGGAAATTGAGAAGGCAATTGCACACCATCCATTAATTAAACCTCTTCATATTCCAACATATTTACACAATTTGTGCTCTCTGTTGGTCACAGTTGTATGTTGCAGTATGCTCTTCAACACCTTGCCAGCTATGACAATGCTTAAGTACACTTGTTTAATTTATTTAATTTCCTTTTTTATTGGAAATTTCACATTTATTTCTTGGAATTTATCTTGATTTTGGATTGAGTTAATTTTTTTAAAATAAAATTATACCACTCAATTTAAATGGAAGAACAGCCGAAACTCACCTTATATTCAACGAACTCAAACTAACAAACATACATTAGGCTTTAACTCCATTGATTAATTGTGTATATTGGGATTATTATTGGTGGTTTTTGGGTTTAACTCCACTGTGGTACCCGAGACAACCCACTACACAACCAAATATGCAGTGGAAATTGAAAAAGCAGTCGCACACCATCCACTGGTACACTTATACATCTTGCTGACTATGACAATGTTCAGGTACACTTGTTTAATTTGTTTAATTTCCTTTATCTGTTGGAAATTTCACATTTCTTTCTTGGAGTTTATCTTGATTTTGGATTGTGTTTAGGCTATAACTGTACTGCTTAATTGTGTATATTTGTTGGGATTATTATTGGTGGTTTTTGGGTTATCTCCATTGTGGTACTCGAGACAACCCACTACACAATCAAATGTGCAGCGGAAATTGAAAAGACAACTACACACCATCCAATGGTACACTTATGCACTTTGCCAGCTATAACATTGTTCAGGTATACAGTTGTTTAATTTGTTTAATTTCCTTTCTCTACTGGAAATTTCACATTTATTTTTTGGAGTTTATCTTGATTTTGGATTGTGTTTAGGCTATAACTCCACTGATTAATTGTGTATATTGGGATTATTATTGGTGATTTTTGGGTTGTCTCCACTGTGGTACTCGAGACACCCCACTACACAACCAAATGTGTAGTGGAAATTGAAAAGTCAGTTACACAACATCCAATGGGACACTTATGCACTTTCCCAGCTTTGACAGGGTTCAAGTATACACTTGTTTAATTTGTTTAATTTCCTTTCTCTGTTGGAAATTTTACATTTATTTATTGGAGTTTATCTTGATTTTGGATTGTGTTTCAGCTATAACTCCACTGCTTAATTGTGTATATTGATTAGGATTATTATTGGTGGTTTTTGGGTTGTCTCCACTGTGGTACCCGAGACAATCCACAGTAGTGGAAATTGAGAAGGCAGCACACACCATCCAATGGTACACTTCTACACCTTGCCAGCTATGATAGTGTTCAAGGACACTTGTTTTATTTGTTTAATTTCCTTTCTCTGTTGGAAATTTCACATTTCTTTCTTGGAGCTGTAACTCCGTTGTTTAATTTCTTTTCTCTTGCTAGAAATTTGTTTATGTGTTCAGGTTTGTTTTTGTTCTAAAAAGGATTTTGTGACAGCGTGAAGGTTGTATAAATCCAGTTATATTTTGTTTGTTTTTCCAAAAGGGACTGAATATGGTTTCTGGTTTATGACAACTATTAATCATTGCAATATCTGAGATACCCACTGCATAACCAAATGTGCAGTGGAAATTGAAAATGTAACTGTCTGTCATCCATTAAAAATCATCTACAGATTTCAAAAATTACATATTTTTCACAAATCTAAGCTTAATTCCATTTCGGATAAGCAAAAAAAATTAAACAAAACATAATAAAATACCGAAATAGAAACTGGAAATGTGCGGGAAATGGAATTGGTAGCTGTTTTGTTATAATAGATATATAGATAGTGCTCGTTTCTCGAACACCTTTTTTTTCTCTCATGTCTTAGTTATTATTACATCTATTGTTTGTAAATCGTATATGTTCTATTTATATCAAAATTGTTTTTTGGGTACCTATATTGTATAGTATTTTTGTATTATTTTTTATTGGCCATGGCATGCCTTTGTTACTTGTGTATATTTTGGTGACTCAAACCATTGATATTAACATTTCTCAAGTTTTAGCTCGATGACGTCGTGTCTTTGGTTTAGTCATCTAGCACAATTCGTTTTAGGTATATTTTCTTTTTAGGCATGATCAATGTGGACACACTAAAACATAGGATTTAGTCTCCAGATTTGTATTTTGTATCCTTGTGGATACATGAACTTTTGTTACTAAATGACAATTATATTTAATTGTAACGTGTGTTGTTGGAATTAGATAATTATAATAAATATTAAACAATTGATTTTGGATACATGAGACTATTCCACTGGCTATTTCATAGTCGCCACGTGTAATTTGATGAGTAATTTTGTATAAACGACTTAATGGTTTTAAGGGTTAAGATGACCATAACATTAAAATCAATATTGGTTAAGGATCCAATTTTAGGTGGTGGTGGTAATTTGTTCATCATACAATTTATAATTGCAAGTTATTAAATAAATACTATTTGATGAAAAATAAGCTAAAATCTTAAAAAAATATGTTATATATAAGTAACTTTTAAATAATTAGCAAGGTTTTTACTATTAGTTACAAGCATCTCTTAAATTATTAGTTACAAGTCTCTCTATCTAAAACGCTTATTGATATTGGGGTATTTGTCAACTTTAGTGGTAATAGGGTCAACTAAAATCTTATGGTCAATGAACACTTTTTATCTTGTATTTCTTTCTATTTATATTTCCCTCATTCATTTTCTATCTTTATATATGAAGTATCATAGATTTCTCCAAGTTGAGAGAAAAGTAAACCACCTATGGTAGTGGTTAATTGACCATGATGGTGGACACCCCTTATAAGTAATTTATTTATTTTTTTTATAATTCTAAGTGTAAGAGAAATAGATGAGAGGAGGATTTTAGGGATTTAAAAAGAATTATTTGTCATTTTGATGAGGTAAAGGATTATTAACATATGATTATGAAAAATTTAAAAAGGTTGATGTTATTTTTAAGGATACATGATTGAGTGATGCATTGTTGTTAAATTGTAAGAATTTTCTTTTTATGTTTAAAGAAATAACACACATACCAACAAACAATAAAAACCAACATCTAGCTCTATTGCAGCTAATGATAAGTTAAAGTTAAAGCACTAGTGAATTACCTAGGAAAAAGACAAAAAAAAAGAAAGAAATATTAATGAGATTGGGTTTGTTATTAAAATTTTAAAGACTTCAGATTAATAGGTTCAGTATAATCCTTTATCATGAGTATATATAAACTTAAGAGGTGAAAAGACTAATTACACAATTACTAAAATTTAATATGGGGTTTGATCAACTTTCAAAATAAATCTACATAGCCAATTGAAATAAATATATTTTAAAATTCATAAATTATTCTTTCAAATTTTTTATAAAATTAATTTAGTATATAAGATATTTCTCAAAATTAGCCTCACGGCATTTGTGTAGGAAAAAATTGGAGGAATTTATTGACTTCGCCTATTTGTTGTTGGTATTTTTCCTTTTTCTTTCTATTACGAAAACAGGGGGTAAGATGAAATAATTTTATAGATCGCGGGGTTTAACCGGCAACCGATGATAGTTTTAGTAGTTCTCGTAATTAGCCGGCTCGATGCGGACAGCTGGAGCGGGGTTTCCCCAACCTGTGGGTTTCAAACTCTTCTGAACTTCCCAGAAGCCCTCCGGATCTTATATTGGCCGATTCCATTTACGAGCACACCGTATTGGATATACAGAAGAGAAAAGGATGGAAGACCGAATAAAGTGCGTGGCTTTGATTGGAGCTGGAGTTCTTCTGGGTTCTGTCACTACCATAACTCTTCTCAGGCTTTTGCACAGGTATATTACTGTTTTAACGTGTTATCCATATATGTGTCTTTATATATATACGCGTGTGCATGCACACTGAAGCATACTCGCCTCGTTCTTTCAAGTTAGTATTTGTTAATTTCCGGTGCAGTTTCTTTGAATTGTTCATTTTTTCTTTGTATTTATTTTTATCTATTCTCTTGGTTCTTGGGTTTTTGTTGGTACTCAGTGCAATGATGATGTGTGCTTTGCAGAAGTTTTGCCAATCAATCCAGAATCGGGACAAGTAATTCAGGAGGTTATTTCTTAACACCTCTTTGTAAGCACATAATAAATTGTTATATGGCGCCAATAAATTGGGTGCTGTTTAGTTCTCTGCACTTTTCTAGTTTTGTTGTGTAATGTTTCCCCTTTCTTATTGTGTCCTCAGTACAACTTCTTTTTATTTGATCTTATTTCATTTTTTTGGTAAGTCATTTTAGGATTATTATTTTTTTCTGTAAGTAAGAGATGTATAAAAAACAAAACAGGCCAAAAGACTACAAACTAAGGCCAGGGCATACCCTGGATCGCTAGAAAAACCAGAGGCGACAACACATCAACAATCACCTACTGGGCCAAAGGGAGGAAAAAAGGAAAAGATAAAGATAAAAGGCCAAAAACATAAAATATGTACATTATAAAAACCATGGCCAGAGGATAGACGTAAACCATCTTGAAACGACAATGGGACAGAAGAGATCTCTGACAGTCCTAAGACTGATGGACAACACAAGCCCAGATGAGCTGGGCCTTGTCATAGGCTGAGGGTATAGTCATTACATAGCTGGGCAGTATTGTAAATGAGGTGTATTTCATTTTCATTTTATTTTCAGATCACTGTTGGCGCGCTGGGCAGTTAGTTACTGTCGCGCGCCCTGCTGTTCCGTTTAAATAAGAAGCTGGTTGAGGATGGGGAAATCATGTGAGGATAATTCCACAATTTCCTTTCCCTCCCTTTCTCTCATTGCTCTCGTTTTACTTCTCTCCCTCTTTCTCTCTCTCTCCCTCAATCTGGAACACGCTCTTTGACTTTTACTTCTCAACCTATCCCGCCTAAAATCCCTCCTCAATTCGGGAGGAAGCCTACTGTCAGATCCGAGTCTGACATTTGGTATCAGAGCCAAGACCTGGAAGAGGTAATGGCCGACGGAACGCGCGCCAAGCAATTTGAGAGCCGGTTGGATGCAATCGAGATTGGATTGCGCCACCACCAGGAGCAGGTGGACGAGAGATTGGAGACCATGGAATTGGGAATAAGGCACGCACAGGAGGAGATCCACAGGAGCAGATCGAAATATACGGAATCGCTGGACCGAGCGGTGACTAGCATCCGAGAAGAATTCGCGGGACTCAGCCAGCAACTCACGGCAGCATTGAACATGTTTGCGAGGCAACCGAACGTCAGTTTGTCAACGGATTTCCCTCCCAGACCGCCTTCCGCACCAATCCTGACTTCTCCAACGTTCCGTCCAAGACAACCGGATCCAAGAGGTGGTGGAGATCCAGTTGAATTAGGCGAAGGTATGAATTACCGGGGCCAAGGTGGGAACAATCCATCTCATCTTGGTCCGCGAATGGAGATTCCTGTTTTTGATCGTGATAGACCGAGATGGTGGATACGCAGGTGTGAACGAGTTTTTTACCAGTATCGTGTGTCTGAAGGGGATAAGGTATGGATGGCTGCCTCCTTCTTAGACGATGTGACAGATGCGTGGTTCCAAACGTAGAGCCATGGAAGAGGAGATTTAAGTTGGCCAGATTTTGTTAGTCAGTTGTGCCGAAGGTTTGGGGAAAAAAACAGATCGGATGTCATTGAGGAGTTCAACAAATTAAAATAGAACGGCACGGTGGAAGATTATCAAACCAGATTTGAGGAATTGAGGGCCTTACTGTCATTGTCGCATCCATATTTGGATGAGGAATATTTTGTTTCCAGCTTTATTAGTGGGTTGGAGGAACTAATTAGGCCTACGGTTAAGATGTTGTATCCCACCACAGTGGCCCAAGCAGCCGAGCAAGCTCGTTTGCATGAGTTGTCCATGGAGACCTTTGCCAGAAGACATAGGCTGTCATCCAAAACCCATCGAGAGGATTCAAACACAGGAACGTATGCTAGGGGTAATACATTCTATGGGCAGAGAGGAGGATCCATGGGGAGGCCCAGTCAGCCTCCTGTAGTGCCCAAAGCTCTGTCGGTAGATCAGAAGAGACAATTGGGATTATGCTTCCGTTGTGGAGAGAAGTATGGGCCAGGCCATCAGTGCAAGAAACTCCTCCTCACTATGGAAGGACTGGAAGAAGGAGGGAATGAGGAAGAAGGACCAGAGGAAGAGGCGGATAAGTTGGAAGAAAATGAAGGAGGTGAAATCTCCATGCATGCTCTACAAGGTCAGGCAGCTGGTAGAGTTATCAAGGTGAAGGGAACGGTCCGCAAACGTAACCTAGTGGTGCTGATCGACAGCGGCAGCACTCATAGTTTCCTAGATGAAACCACTGTCCACAATTTATAGTGTAATCTTCAGGAAACACCCCCTCTCTCAGTTCTAATCGCCAATGGAACTAAAATGGTCAGTCAATTAAGGTGCAGGGACTTCAAATGGATAATGAGTGGGCAAGAATTTTCAGCTGATCTACGAATACTCAAACTAGGAGGTTGTCATGTGGTATTGGGGGTAGATTGGATGAAAACCGTGAGCCTGTTGGTATTTGATTTCAACACTCTAAAGGTCACCTTCAACTGGGAGGGACAACAGGTAACCCTTCACGGTAGCCAAGAAATGGGAGAATGCAGGGTGGTGTCTGGGAAGAGAATCCAAAAGCTGTTGAATTAGGGGAGTACACTGGTGGGGCAACTGCATTCCATATACGCCATAGAGGTTGGAAACAAGCTGATTGGAAGTCCTCCACACGATCCTCACAGTGACAAGTTGCTGCTATCCCCTAATGACCAGGTGCATTCCCTTAGTCCAATTCACGATTTATTAATGGAATTTAAGGATCTGTTTGCTACTCCCCATTCCCTACCACCCCACCGAATAATTGATCATTCCATTCACTTAAGGCCCAACAGCGAACCAGTTAATTTGAAGGCCTACCGTTATTCCCCCATACAGAAAGCAGAAATAGAAAAATTGATCCACGAGATGCTAGCCAAAAATCTTGTTCAAGCTAGCCAAAGCCCCTATGCCTCACCCGTCCTCTTAGTAAAGAAAAAGGATGGATCATGGAGGTTTTGTGTGGATTATAGACAACTTAATTCCCTAATTATCAAGAACCAATTCCCTATTCCCATCATTGAAGACCTGCTGGATGAGCTAACCGGTGCATCCATTTTTTCTAAACTAGATTTAACTTCCAGTTATCACCAAATCCGCATGAACCCCCTAGACTGCCCTAAGACCGCTTTTAGAACCCATCAAGGGCATTACGAATTCTTGGTAATGCCCTTTGGTTTAACCAATGCTCTAGCCACATTTCAAGCTTTGATGAACCACATATTCGCCCCATATTTGCGTAAATTTGTCTTGGTATTTTTTGATGATATCCTCATATATAGCACTACCCTAGCCCAACACCTCACCCACCTAAAGCTGGCATTTCAGATCCTTAGATTCCATAAACTTTATGTGAAGAGGACTAAATGCTCATTTGCAGAAGAAAAGGTGGAGTACCTAGGCCATATTATATCCGGACAGGGGGTGAGCATCGATCCACACAAAATTGAAGCAATGAAGAACTGGCCAAGACCTAAGACATTGAAAGAGCTGAGGGGTTTCTTAGGCCTAACCGGATACTACAGGAGGTTTATAAAAGGCTATGGGGTGATGAGTAAGGCACTGACTAATCTCTTGAAGAAGAATAGTTTTCATTGGGGGGCGGAAGCAGAGGAATCATTTGAATCTCTCAAAACAGCCATGACTCAGGCTCCAACATTAGCCCTGTCGGATTTCTCCAAGGAATTCATCTTGGAAACGGATGCTTGTGACATTGGAGTTGGGGCTGTGCTTAGCCAAGAAGGACGACCGGTGGCGTATCTAAGTCAATCACTAGCACCACGCCACCTAGGTCTCAGCATTTATGATAAAGAGTTATTGGCAGTTCTCATGGCTGTGGAAAAATGGAGGTATTATTTGGAGGGCAAGAGGTTTACCATTAAAACCGATCACGAGAGCCTCAAGTTCCTAACTCACCAACGAGTACATAACCAGTTACAACGGAAGGGAATTACAAAGCTCATGGGTTTTGACTTCGTCATCTTGTATAGCCAAGGGAAAGAGAACAGAGCAGTTGATGCTCTGTCTAGAAAGGAGAGTGCAGCCTCTTGCTGGGCCATTTCTACTTTGGTTCTGGATTGGGTGCAGGAGATTTCCCATAGCTACGACCAGACTCCATGGATTAAGGATCTACTCACTAAGTTGGCAGTCAATACCACGCTTGATCCAAACTATCAGCTAAAAGGGGGACTCCTAAGGTTCCAAAACAGAGTAATTATAGGGGATGACCCTCAACTGAAACAAAAAATTTTACAGAGCCTGCATGACTCTCCCATTGGGGGTCACTCCGGGCTCAACGTCACCTACCAGCGGGTCAGACAACTTTTTTACTAGAAGGGGCTCAAAAGAGACGTGAACAAGTTTGTGATAACATGCAGCACATGTCAGAGGTGCAAACATGAACAAATACCGTATCTTGGCCTTCTTCAACCTCTGGAAATTCCTTCACAAGCGTGGGAAATAATCTCGATGGATTTTGTGGAAGGGTTACCAAAGTCTGAGGGAGCAGACACCCTATTAGTGGTCGTCGATAAACTGACCAAATTCAGCCACTTCCTTACCTTGGCCCATCCCTTCACAGCAACTGAAGTGGCCAGGAAGTTGATGGATACAGTGTTCAAGATTCATGGTTTACCCAAGGCGGTTGTGTCTGACCGTGACAAGATCTTCACCAGCCAATTTTGGAAGACCTTAGTCCAGGGATTGGGCATCAAACTACACCTATCCTCAGCTTACCATCCTGAAACGGATGGCCAAACGGAAAGAATTAACCAGTGTTTGGAAACCTATCTAAGATGCATTTGCATCTCCAAACCTCGAAGATGGAGTCGTTGGGTATCCCTGGCACAATGGTGGTATAATACCAATTACCACACTGCACACAAACAAACACCTTTTGAAGCCTTGTTCGGGTATCTACCTCCTATTATTCTGGCCGTAATGCAGTACTCTCCCACTGAAATCGCAGCAGATCTCTATCTGAAGGAAAGGCAAGAAGCTCTCCGCACGATCAAGCAAGAACTAACTCTCGCTAGCCAACGAATGAAGCAGCTAGCCGATAAGCACAGAACAGAGAGACACTTTGAAGAAGGAGAAGAAGTCTATCTCAAAGTCAGAAGATTCCAACAGCATCTATTTTGCAAAGGACCAACCTCTAAACTCAATCCCAAGTTCTACGGGCCATTCAAGATTTTAGCCGAAGTGGGACTGGTGGCCTATCGCCTGCAGCTGCCGGACGGAGTGGGGCTGCACCCTGTTTTCCACGTCTCACTCTTAAAGAAATCTGTCAAACCTACGGAATTCACTAGCCAAACACTACTGGCACCTCTGGAGGCCTTAGAAGACACGGGAGAACCAGTGGCAGTGTTGGACAAACGCATCATTTACAAGGATACCGCACCAGTGACTCAAGTTCTAATCTGGTGGTCACACCTCCACCCGGACAACACGACATGGGAATACCTCCCCGACCTCCTACAGCGCTTCCCCAGAAGTTCCAGCCTTCTCTAATTTCTTGCGGATAAGAAATACCTTAAGGGGGAGGGAATTGTCATAGGATGAGGGTATAGGAGTCATTACATAGCTGGGCAGTATTGTAAATGAGGTGTATTTCATTTTCATTTCATTTTCAGATCACTATTGGCGCACTGGGCAGTTAGTTACTGCCGCGCGCCCTGCTGTTCCGTTTAAATAAGAAGCTGGTTGAGGATGGGGAAATCATGTGAGGATAATTCCACAATTTCCTTTCCCTCCCTTTCTCTCATTGCTCTCGTTTTACTTCTCTCCCTCTTTCTCTCTCTCTCCCTCAATCTGGAACACGCTCTTTGACTCTTACTTCTCAACCTATCCCGCCTAAAATCCCTCCTCAATTCGGGAGGAAGCCTATTGTCAGATCCGAGTCTGACAGGCCTGAACAAAGCATAAGCACGGAAGGAGCTGGCACTCGGGATGATACGCCATGGACATCGCATCCTATCCCCATAACAAAACATCTCATTGGGGAGGAGTGGTTTGGTCTCTCGGAAGCCTCCAAACGTGACGAAGAGCATGACTCTGAAGGGATGATCTGAAGGAAATGGTCGTCAGCTGGGCCCACACAGCACACTGAATCATATGAGCCAGCTGAGAGGCTGATGTCTCATGATCACGAAAACACCTATTATTGCGCTCTCTCTAGAGGAAGTAAACCATAGCATGAAGCACTAATCTGTTCGCCATCTGCCAGGGACTCTTGCCGCTCCATCTAGCCGCAGCCCAAAGAACTCCAATGTCCCACCTGCGCCAAGGCCAACTGAACTTCTTCGATCTACGGAAAAAGGACAACACCTTTCGCGAGTAGCTACACTGGAAAAATAGGTGGCTATGTCTCTCAGCATCCGCCTTGCAAAGAAAACATCTATTCGGGAAAGACAAAAACAGGTTAATACGATCAAGAGTGGTGGCTATTGTTCTGGCGCTACTATTCCGGTGGTATTGTTTCGGTTTGGTCGGGTTGGTCTTGGGCCGGATCTTGATTGGTGACCGCATCATTCACCTCCACTTGAAAAAAAATTAGACCTCGAATTTTGATCCGAGTAGGACAAATCCACGTTCGACAAGTACAAAGAGAGATTAGCCACATTGAATGTTTAGAAATACCCATATGATTAGGCAAATCTACAACATAAGCATTATCATTGGTCTTCTTTGGAATTTTGTAAGGACCATACTTTTTTGGCTTGAACTTGTTCTACTTTCTTACTGGAATCCGTTCTTTTTTCAAGAATATCATGACTTTATCTCCAACCTCAAATACCTTGTGCTTCTTATGCTTGTCAATTGCTGCCTTGTACTTATTATTCGCCTTGTGCAACTTTTGCTTGACATCTTCCTGAACTGCTTGAACGTGCTCGGCTAAGTCACTAGTTGCAACACTGAAACTTGGTACTTTTGGCAATTTTACCAAATCCAATGCATGATTAGGAACTTTCATGTATACGATGGAAAATGGTGATCTTCCTGTTGAGCTATGCACGGCGTTGTTGTAGGCAAATTCTGCTTGAGCGATGACTAGGTCCCATTGTCTTGGCTTGTCTTTGAAAATACTGCAAATCAGATTTCCCAAGGTACGATTCACCACCTCTGTCTGTCCATCAATCTGGGGATGTGCTGTGCTGCTGAAATTCAAAGATGAATCGAACATTCTCCACAAGGTAATCCAGAAATGACTCAAGAACCTTGTATCACGATCAGAAGTAATAGTTTTAGGGACTCCATATAGTCTAACAATCTCCTTGAAAAACAGTTTGGCTGTAGCTACTGCATCTGCCATCTTCTTGCATGGAAGAAAGTGTGCCATCTTGGAAAACTTGTGAACCACTAAAACATAATCCATACCTCGTTGGGTTCACAGTAGACCCAACACGAAGTCCATAGACAAATCTTCCCAAGTAGTATTGGGAACACACAATGGCATGTAGAGACCGGCGTTAGAAGATTGCCCCTTAGTTGTTTGACATATATAACACCTCGCCACAATAATAGAAACATCTCTCCTTGCTCTTGGCTAATAATACCTTCCCATAGCAGCTTCAATAGTCTTGTCTCTGCCAAGATGCCCTGCTAAGCCACTACCATGCAAATCCTGAATAATTTTCTCACGAAGGGATGTGCAAGGGATATACACCTCCTCCTGTTAATCGCCATGGAGAAAGACATTTTTGATGTCCAGTTGATGAAGAGGCCCGTGAAACATTGTAGCAAGGGATAAGAAAAGGCGGACATAGGAGATCTTAGCAACAAGAGAAAATGTATTGCCATAATCAAGACCAAAAACCTGAGTGTATCATTTGGCAACAAGGCGAGCCTTAAGACGATCAATCCGGCCATCAGGGCCAACTTTAACAGTGTAAACCCAACGACAACTAACAATAGACTTACCCTTGGGAAGAGGTACCAAGTTCCAAGTCCCGGTGGAATGTAAAGCAGACATTTCTTCGACCATAGCAGCCCGCCACCCTGGATGGGAAAGAGCTTCGGGAACAGATTTAGGAGGTGAAACAGAAGATAAAGAAGAAACAAAAGTAGAATATCCAGGGAACAAATAATCATAGCTAACAAAATGGGAAATAGCACGACGAGTACCTTTACGAAGAGCAATTGGCAAGTCAAGATCAAAAGTCGAAGGCGATGGACCAGAGGAAGAAGAACGAATTGGTAGGGGTGTGCATTCGGTTTAACTGAACCGAACCGGCCGGTTTTAAGATAACTGAACCGAACCGCCAACAAACCTATAACTGAACTGAACCGAATCGAACAAAAACACTAACCGAAATACCCAAACCGATTTAAACTGATTTTCAGTTGGTCTAACTGAACTGATAATCGAACCGGAAAACCTAGCCTACAACCGTACCGAACCGAACCGAATTTAATAAAAACTGAACTAACTGAAACCTTTAATAAACACCGAACTAACCAAATTTGACACTAAGTTGAACAAAAAACACAACCAAATTTGTGGTAGACCGTTAATGCAACAAATAGTTCTAGAATTTCTTTCAAAAATCATAAATAATCATGTCTTTCACATAATCATTCACTGATAAGCACATAATCAACAAGGTCATGACATAAAGTGCTCACTGCTCAATGTAAATCATCATTAATGAATAATTAAGATGCAATTGAAACAAAAATCATGCAATCACTAAGGTAGCATTTAATCTTCCTTTTAAATCATACCATAGCAATCGAGATCATCACAGATAATTGAATAATCAAGAGAGATCAAACAATCACAATTATAAGCTTAATCATGGAATTAATCACCAATGCTCAAAGATTCAGTAAGCTAAGTCATCAAAATACTCCCCAAAATTGAATCTTAACATTGTCCTCAATGTTAAAGAAAAGAAAAGAGAGAAAAGTAGAAGAATACTCCCCAAAATTGAAGATGGTTTAACACACACATGACTTGATCACGTTGTAAGACAATTAGACAGCATAGAAGATTAATAAGCAACTTACGGTAATGAAGTATTTGGAAGGCACTATATTGCTAATTCCCTTGAAACAAATCAGCAACTATGCTCTTTGGAACCTACATGAATTGAAACATAAGAAAACATAAGAAAACACACTTGCATATTCTAAGAAAACATAAGAAAACACACTAGCATATTTAAACAAACAAATTCTAAAATCAACAACTGCAAATTCTAAAACTATATCTCCACTGCAAATCTTAGAAAAGGAGAAAAAGGAACAATAAAAAGGGCTAAATAGAACACTTTTTTTTTGCTTAAGCCAAGTTTGAAAAACATGGTCAAGTGCACCCTACTTAGGCTATGCTTGGGGAGAGATTTAATAATGAAATAAAAATGAGAGGAATGGGAAATACTTCCTCTTTTACCATTCCATTACATTAGTAAATCTCTCACAAACAACATGGCCTTCGAAAGAAAAGGGAAACAGGCAAAGACCACCTCATTAGTAAAGCACAGAATTACTTCACAAAGCATATCCACATTTGTCAAAAAGAATAAGCAATATATAAAAGAGAATACATGGGGGAGAAACAAATACTAGTGAAAGATTATTGGCAATGTAATGATTCATATCATGCAAGAGAAAATGTGCAACAAAAGAATATCGAAATGAAAATTTCTTAAAACCATCAAGCCAATAACAAAAGGAATCCGATAAAAGTTGAAAGCTAAGAATATTGATAGAGAATGCACCTGATAAAAGCCTTCATATTGTTATAAATAGATCTGCCTTCACCTACAACAGCAATAATTGTATTGAAATTGTCATCTGCTAAAACCATGTCAGAAGCTTCTTTTGCAACCTAGAAAAGGGCTTAAAGGGGATAAGTAATTAAAAAAAAGGGAAAACATAGTGATGTTGTAACAACACCAATTCTAAAACCATATTAGTGGAGATATAAGCAACAACTACAGTATCCAACCAAATGGCACAGCAATTAAATGTTAAATGTTTAACTGCAAATTCTAAAACCATATAAGTTAAATGTTTTTGTATAAGCAACAACTACAAAATCAAAAATGGCACAACAGTCAGCACTAAAACAAACCTTATCTCCAGCTTTTCCAACCAAATCTAGTATCCAAGCTTGAATCAGAATAAGCAACAATTGCAAACAACAATTTAAGAATAATATCAGTTAAATGTTTCAGCAAAAGAGGCATAAACTGCAAATCTATGCTTTGACATATATACTTACAAATGCATGAGATCTTCAAAATAAAAAATCTAAATTTCCATATTGGAGGTTGAGCTGCTACTGTTTATGATAACCTTTGACAATTCTAAAATCATTATGCAAAATTAATTAGTTAATATCAAAGTAACATGTATTGAACTAACTCTTAAGTAAATTTAAAAAAGAGTCAAACTGAGTTTTATCTTCTTCAAGTTCAACATGCTCCAAGTCTTCTTCAACACTTATTGGGGTGGTAGATGACCGAAGCCAATCTTGGGTACAAATCAAACTTTCAACCACTTTAGGAGATAAAGAGCTCCTAAATGGATCAAGTACTCGACCCCCAGTGCTGAATGCAGAGTCAGACGCAACAGTAGAAACTGGAATTGTCAATACATCTTGAGCTATTGAAGACAGAATAGGAAACCTATAACAATTTGCTTTCCACCATTTCAAAATGTTGAATTCTTTAGCTGAAGGCTCACACACTTCACTGAAATACTTATCCAATTCCGAAGGCACAATTGTAGGTCCACTACCATCGCCACACTTATGTTTTTTGAAACGAGAAAAAAATGAATTTTTAGAATAGTCCTCGTCATCCGCCACAGCAGTTGGAGTGGACACTTCAAATGGCTCTCCAACATCACCTCGATGTCCCAACTTTTTCTTATAATCCTCGTATAAAGCATGTAGGGAATTTTTTAATAACAAAACTACACCAACTCCTCTCTCATCCTGATACATCTCTTTTAGTACATATTCCATATATTCTAACTTGTATCTCGGATCAAGCACCACAGCAATATAAATTAAGTGATTTGTTTTGTACGGATCCCCCCAATATTTATCAAACTTTTCTTTCATTTTTATCGCCATTTCTACCATTTCAAAATCGTCACTCTCCAACCACCCTTCTAAGAGACAATACATCTTACCAAACTCATGAAAAAATGTGTTTGAGGTGACATATGATGAACCCGATATTTGCAAAGTTAGCTCATAAAAATATTTCAACACTTTGACAAAAAGTCTGACCTTATTCCAATCCTTTGACTTCGGTCTCTCATCAATAGTAATAACTTGGGTTCAAATCAGTATTCCAATTACTTGTACTAAGATCAAGTTTAAAACAAGAATCTTCTTCATCAAATATCTCAAAAGCCCTCTCAAACTTTTGAGCGGTCTCTAACATCAAGTAGGTGGAGTTCCATCTAGTTGCAACGTCTAACGATAACAAGCCCTTACATTCAATTTTTTCCATTTCAGCACATTGTTTGAATTTTCTCAATCTTGCTGGGGATTATCTAACATATCTCACTGCATCCCTAACTCTTGTTACTGATTCATTTAGGTCTTTCAACCCATTTTGTACAACTAGATTTATAATGTGTGCCACACACCTCATATGCAAATATTGCCCATTCATAATGCTAGTATCCCATTTTGCCCTTTTTTTCTTGAAATTAGCCACAACATCATTTGAACTAGCATTATCCATCGTCAAAGTAAAAACTCTATCAAGTTCCCATCCCATGAGACATTTCTCAATTGCCATAGCAATGGCATCACTCTTATGACTAGATATTGGACAAAAGTTTAAGATTTTCTCCTTCAAAATCCAAGTATTATCAATATAGTGTGCTGTCAAACACGTATAATTAATCATTTGAATTGAAGTCCAAATGTCAGTGGTTAAGCAAACTCTTTGACAATAATTTTTTAACTCATTCATCGTGTGATACCTCTTTTCTTTGAATAACTCAAAACAATCACGCGTCATAATCGAACGTGAAGGAAACCGAAATTTTGGACAAATAACATTCACAAAGTGTCTAAACCTCTCACGCTCAGCAAACTTGAAAGGTAGCTCATCTACCATTAACATACGACCTAAAGCCTTTCTTGCGAGCACTTGATCAAATTTCCATTTAACCACTGAAGCAACGTTATCACCACCCTCTCTCCCACCCCCTGTTGCAGTTGATTGAAAATGTAATTCTATTTGACGAGATTCTAATGCATGAGGGTATTTCTTACAATTTCCCATATGATTCCTTAAAGCTGTAGTACCTTTTTTTTTTGGGATCACAGTGGAACTCCTTAGAACAATAGTTGCATCTCCCTTTAATCTCACCCTCTAAATTTGTAAACTTGGTAAAATGATCCCAAACCTCTGACCTAGCTCTTATTGGTTTTCTCTTTGCCTTATCAAGTGATGTTGTACCTCTATCATTTTCTAGTTGGCTATCTTGGGTTGGTGCTATTGGTGGTGCGGGCCTTGAACTATCATCCATACTAGGGATATTTGTGGTGTGAGTCATGTCTTCTTCTCTTGCCATCTAAAATTAAATTAATACAATTGACAATTGTAATTTTAATTAAAATGTATTTAAAGACTAAAGAGTAAAGACTAAAGAGTAATTTTAATTTAATTTAAATGTATTTAAAGATTAAAGACTAAAAAGTAATTTTAATTTAATTTAAATATTTTTAAAGATTCAAGACTATAGTTGGAAAGGGCATATATGTACATAAGTTAGGAAAACCAACACATGAAAACAAGGATAAGTTACAAAAATATCATATAGGAGTATGACTTTACGTACATTGCAAGAAGAGAACGTTGAGGCTGCCATTTCGAATGAAGTAACAGTGTAATAACACTTATACTCCCTGTTACATTACAATAATATTATCAAAATTAGTCTCTTTCAAATAATAGTAATGTTATCATTACTATTATTTGAATGGTCTTGGAAGGATAACCTTAGTGGGGTTTAAATAATACCATCACTAGCATCCATAGAAACCTATGTTCATAAGTAGTATACTGTTTCGTGCAACTTTGCAAGGATATTCTGATGTTTTAAATTGATGATGCTATTTGTGGAAAAAGGAAGCGGTATTCCTTATTAATTTTATTGATAGCAATCATAGAATTTATACAAGAAGTTTCAAAGAATTCTCCTATATTTTAGGGTTGGATTACATCCCTATATTTTAGGGCTAGATTCCTAATCTAATATCTAGGACTAGATTACATCAAATTTAAATATACAATAAGAAGATAAAACACAAAATAAATACAAAATATAAAAGAGTAAAACAACCTATCTTTATCTTGCCATAGCTTCTTATCCTCGTTCCAACACTCCCCCTCAAGCTGGGGAGTAGATATTAATCATGCCCAGCTTGTTGATCAGGACTTCAAATTGGGTATTTGACAAACCTTTTGTAAGAACATCAGCCACTTGATAATTGGAAGGGATATTTGAAATCTTCAATAAACCGCTGTCTAACTTTTCCTTTAGGAAGTGTCTATTAATTTCGATATGCTTGGTTTTTCATGTTGCACTGGATTGTAGGCTATACTTATAGCTGATTGATTATCACCCAAGAGTTCAATAGGCCTTTGTATTGGAATTTTCAAATCTTCTAGGATAATCTTTACCCATAAGAGCTCGCATACTCCTAGGGCCATAGCTCTAAATTCTGCCTTAGCACTTGATCTAGCCACCACCCCTTGCTTTTTGCTCCTCCAAGAGATCAGATTTCCTCTGAGAAATACACAGTACCCAGTTGTAGAACCTCGATCAACTAGTGAGCCACCATAATCTGCATCTGTATATCCTTGAAGCTTTAAGTCTGTCCCTGGTGTGAATAGGATCCCTTTTCCAGGTGTAGCTGTAAGACAACATAGAATCTTCCTTACTGCTGCCATATGTTCTTCATTAGGATCATGCATGAACTGGCTGACTAGACTGACAACAAATGATATGTCAGGTCTAGTATGTGACAAATATATTAATCGTCCTACTAGGCGTTGATATCTCCCTTTGTCCACCTCTTGACCTCCATTATTGGTTTGCAATTTTGTATTGGGATCAATTGGTGTCTTTCTTCCTTTTCCCCCTAATAGCCCTGTTTCATCAAGTAAATCCAAGATATATTTTCGCTGAGATAAGAAAATACCTTCCTTTGAGTGTGCTACTTCTATGCCTAAGAAGTAGCGCAATTGACCAAGCTCCTTGATTTCAAATTCATGAGCTAAGTTTTGTTTGAGGCGGTCTTGTTCAGTTGTGTTATTCCCTGTTACCACAATATCATCCACATAGACAAGCAAAATTGTTACCTTTTCTCTTGTATGTTTGATGAATAGAGTGTGGTCTCCTCGGCTTTGGTGATATCCCATAGAAATCATGGCCTTTGAAAATCTTCCAAACCATGCTCGAGGGGACTGTTTAAGTCCATATAGAGCTTTCTTGAGTTTACAAGCCTGAGTCTTCTCATCTCCTTCATGTGTAAAGCCAGGTGGAATTTCCATAAAAATTTCTTCCTCTAAATCTCCGTGTAAGAAGGCATTTTTGATATCGAATTGTTGCAATTTCCATTCAAATTTAGCTGCCAATGCTATTAGAATTCTTACCGTAGTCATTCTAGCCACAGGTGCAAAGGTTTCTAGATAATCAATACCATAAGATTGAGTATAACCTTTGGCCACTAAGCGGGCCTTATACCTGTCAAGAGTTCCATTGGCTTTGTATTTAACATTAAAAATCCACCTGCAACCCATGAGTTTGGTATCCTTTGTTCTAGGAACTAATTCCTAGGTTTGATTCTTCTTTAGGGCATCCATTTCTTCTAACATTGCCTTCTTCCAATTAGGGTCTTTTACAGCTTCCTCTACTGATTTGGGAATAACAATTGCATCCAATGATGTTAGGAAGCTTTGGTATTGATCTGATGTAAGGTGGTATGAAAGATAGGAGGCTAATGGATGTTTGATGCAAGTTCTAACACCCTTTCGAATGGCAATGGGAAGGTTCAAGTCCAGGGGTTCAGATTGGGTTTGAGAGGTACTGAAGTTGGTGGCTGGATTTTTATTTGGTATAATTTCCAGGCTGGTATCTGGAGCTGATGATGGGACTGGCTGCAATTCTTCAATAGGCTGCCTTCTCTTGTAAACATAGGGAGAACCTTTGTATCTTATAGGAGAACCGAGGCTGGAGTGAGGATGATCAGTTGGTGAAGGTTGAGGTATCATACTAGGGCTGGAATTTTCTAGAGGATCCTGATTGGCTGCTCTAGTCTCTAGACTTGTATTTAGAAATTCCTAATCCAAATCTACAAGATTTGTACCTGCTGGCCTAGCTGGAAAAGGGGAAAAATAGGGCTGAGATTCATTAAATGTGACATCTTTTGAAACATAGAATTTTCGGGTGCTTGGATGGTAGCACTTATACCCTTTTTGTGTTGGAGAGTATCCAAGGAAGATGCACTTAAGGGCCCTAGGGTCCAACTTGTCTCTATGGATTTTGAGTATGTGAACAAAACATACACATCCAAACACTCTTAAGGGTAGCTGAGTATGAAGATTAAAATCTGGAAAAAAAGAATTTAAAGATTGAAATGGACTTTGACCATTTAGAACCCTAGATGAGACTCTATTAATGACATAAGTGGCTGTTAATATAGCTTCCCCCCAAAAATATTTTGGCACATGATGATGATGAAGTAAGGTTCGAGTGACATTGAGAAGATGACGCATCTTTCTCTCTGCCACCCCATTTTGTTGGGGTGTATCAATGCAAGATGACTCATGTATGATTCCCTCTTTTTGGAAATAAGTTTGCAGCTGAATGTTAAACTAATCCTTTGCATTGTCTGTTCTAAGCCTTTTTATAGTAGTTCCAAATTGAGTTTGAATCAGTTTGCAGAATGTGATCAATGTGGACCCAATAGTAGTCTTATCTTTTAAAAGAAATACCCAACACATACGAGTGCAATCATCAATAAATGTAATAAACCATTTTGCCCTAGAACAATTGGATATTCTAGATGGCCCCCAAACATCAGAATGAATTTAAGTAAAATGGTTTTGAAAATAAAGTATTACTGATTGGAAAAGAGACTCGATGATGTTTAGCAACAATGCACTCATCACACCTAAGACTCCTAGGGTCTAATGACTTAAACAAATCTGGAAATATTTGTTTCAACAATCGAAATGGAGGATGGCCTAGTCTAAAATGATGTAACCAAATAGAAGATAGTTTAGAGGCTGACTGGGAGGATGCTGCTGACTGGAAGGATGAGACTGACTGGGAGGATGCTGATGAAGATTAAGCCATAAGTTGCTGTTGTCTCCTTATAGAACAATCATTCTCCCTATCCAAGATATAGAGCCCATTTCAAACTTTAGCCACACCAATCATCTGTCCCGTTTTCTTGTCCTGAAACTTACACATTGAAGGAGAGAAAACCGCCAAACAATCAAGATTTTGGGTTAGTTTCTGTATGGAAATCAAGCTGGTAGTTAATGCTGGAACATAAAGAACTTGTTCAAGGGAGAGCTGAGAGTTTAATGATACTTTGCCTTTACCTAGGATAGGAATAGTGGTTCCATTGGCAATCAGGATATGTTTGGTAGGCTTAAGGGTATCATAAGTCACAAAACAATGAATATTAGGGGTCATGTGATTGGTAGCCCCTGAATCAAGGACCCAACTGCTATTCTTATCAATTTTGGAAGCTGAAAAAACTGTATAGGAAGGGAAATTACCTTGAGAATTACCTTGATGAGCTAAGGAGCAGGTTCCTCCATCTTGAAACGTCCGAAGAAAGGCTTTTAATTTGCCTAATTCCTCAGCATTCAGTGAATCAGAATCGGCTTCTGCTTCCCTTTTATCAGCTTCCTCTTCTTGCTCTTTATTTACATGAAAGCTTTGGGATTTCATGTTCTTGAATCCTCCGATCCTACTCAAGACTGCCTCCTTCCCATGTAGTTTAAAGCATGTTTCCCTAGTGTGGCGAGGTTTTTTGCAAAAGGTACACCATTGTGAGTCTCGATTGTGACTAGGGTTATGATGCTGAAAACTGGATCTGGGTTTGCTAGGGTTCTGAAACCCTACTTTTTTAGCTTTATTTCCTTCTTGTTTGCTGATCACTAGTGCAGATCCCTCAGTTGTGTGTTCAGTTAGCATAGCATATCTTCGATTTTCCTCACTTCTTATAATTGCAAAAGCCTCATTAAGAGTTGGGAGTTTATCCTTACCAAGAATTTGCACCCTTACTTGGTCGAAGTCAGGATTGAGTCCAGCGAGGAACTCAACAATCCTGTCTCGTTCAATTATCCGATTGAGTGTTGCAGCATCTTCTTGGCATACCATCTTGATGGGCTAATATTGATCAAGTTCCAGCCACAATCCTCTCATTACGTTGTAGTAATCTGTGACGGTAAGTTGGCTTTGTTTGGTGGCTGTAATCTTTGTCTTGACTTCGAAAATCACGGAAGCATCCTGGATTTTGGAGTAGGTTTGTTACGCTATCTCCCATACGGCTTTGGCTGTACTTAGGAACATAAAGTTCCTACTAATCTCTGGTTGCATAGTTCCCCATAGCCAAGACATGATGCAAGAATCATCTATGTCCCATGCTATGTATATTGGATTTGTTTCTTTGGGAGGGCTTTCAATCAGATGGTTGCCTTTCCCACAGCCCTTGAGAAGAGTCTTCACTAGTTGGGCCCATTGAAGATAATTTTTCCCATCCAACCGATAAGATGGATGGACTATAGGGAGTTCTGAGGACAGAGGGACTTCACTAACCACTGGAGAGTGATGTTGCTGATGTCCTTCTGCTGGATTTGTATCACTGGTTGGGCTTGCGACATCTGATAGTTCCGCCATTAAACCTTTTGCTTTCGGCTACCTGTGAGTTTGTGAAACCAGCAGGCTTGTGGATGCAATAAAGGCACGTCAAGGGTAAATAGAGATGGTCCAGGCTTAGGGCAATGAAAGCTGGACCAATGGAGAATCAAATCAAGGACTGAGGATCAAATCGCGGACTGCAATGAAGGCAGGACCGACGGAGCAAGAACTGGGCAATGAAGGCACTAGGGTTATGTTGTATCCTATTCGACAGAATGCTCTGATACCATGTGGAAAAAGGAAGCGGTATTCCTTATTAATTTTATTGATAACAATCATAGAATTTATACAAGAAGTTTCAAAGAATTCTCCTATATTTTAGGGCTGGATTACATCCCTATATTTTAGGGCTAGATTCCTAATCTAATATCTAGGACTAGATTACATCAAATTTAAATATACAATAAGAAGATAAAACACAAAATAAATACAAAATATAAAAGAGTAAAACAACCTATCTTTATCTTGCCATAGCTTCTTATCCTCGTTCCAACACTATTAATTAAAATACTACTGTTAATTAAATGCATTATACTATTAATAACTTAATTAAATAGTGTTGTTGATTAAATGTATTCAACTAAGTGATGGAACACAACTATATCAATTATCTTCATTCACCACCATCTCATCAAACTTCTCCATATGAAGATGGTGTTGAAACTTCATTTCACCATTACTCCGTCAGGGGATATTATCTACTGTCGGTCCCAAGCCCGGATAAAGGAGGAGGGTTGCATTAGGTAGCCGACAGCCAGCGTAAAACCTAGTCGGATCCAAATATGAATTCTAGACAAAATATCTGTTGGGATGTAATCCACATAGAAGTCTAGAATTCATGTAGCCAACCCCACATAGTGGGATAACGGCTGGATATGTTGTTGTTGATTAAATGTATTATACTATTAATAACTTAATTAAATAGTGTTGTTAATTACATGTATTATGTTAGGTTATAGAGAGAGAGAGAGAGCCAGAAAAGAAAACATAAAGCAGAGGAGAAAACCCTAGTTTCTAATTCTAGTGAGTTCTTTTCTTTCAATTAAATGTATTCTAGTTTTAGTGAGTTCTTTCAATTTTACATAGATTAGCATAAATCATGCATATCAGTTGATTATAAATGGAGTCAGAAGCTAAACCCTAGTTTGGAACCAGATAACAAATTAGGAATGTAGTCTTTTCTCATCAATAATGAACCTCAAGACAACACAACATAAAGAAATAAACATTTAATTCTACCCAACCCAACCAAACAAAACCTTAAAATTCCACAACTACAACACATTTTAATTAATCGGTCAGTCAACAACTTAGCATAAGTGGCTGAGCCACTGTGGCTCGCAACAGTGTACACGATCCACACGAAACCAAAATAAATCAAAACCAACAACTAAGTTAAAAAACCGAAGAGAGACACATAGTAGAGACCGTGAGACTCAAGCCTCGTGCCAATCGTTCGTCCAGTCCTCCGGTCTTGCACAAGAACATAAGCAGACAAAAAAGTTATAGAGCAATTAAGACTGTGAGTGAGTTGACTGACAGAGAGAAAATTAAAGGTACATTGTGGTAAATGTAAAACAGATGATAATGGTAAAGTAGGAAGAGGTAATGCAGTACCGATACCCGTGACTGAGGCTTGAGAGCCATCAACCAATGTAATAGGAGGTAGAGACTACGAAGTTTGAACATGAGATAGGAGAGAACGATTACCAGACATGTGATTGGTGGTACCGGAGTCGAAGATCCATGGGCCAAGAGAAGATGAAGACTTAGTAAAGTAGGTAGTAGGGTTACCAGTGTCAGCAAAGGATGTGACAGGTGAAGTAGCCTGTTGTGCTGCTCAGAACTGAAGAAACTGAGCATACTCCCCCTCGGAGATAGTCACTGGTGAGGAATCACTGTGTGTGATAGATGCCTGACCCTCTGAAGCGCCCACAAACATGTTAGTAGTATTGGTTGTGTGAGGTGGACGACCATGTAGGCGATAACAAGTCTCTCTAGTGTGACCAAGACGATTACAATAGGAACACTGGGGCTGAGGACGACCCCGACCCCCGACGATGACCCCGACGACCACGATGAGTCGGGGTCGTAACAAGGGCGGAGTGATCTCCAGGGGCGGACATGCCACGATCAATAGTAATAGAAGAGACTCTCAGTAGCCTGGAAAATACCTCTATCAGAGGAGGAAGAGAGGCACTGCCGAGAATCTGTGTCTTAACTAAGTCAAGCTCCAGTCGAATTCCATGAAGATAGAGGATAGTAAACATTTGATCACGTTGTTGCTGTTGTTTCTTGATATCGATATCAAAGGACATCAACTCGTTAAAGTCGGTAATAGAAGCTTGAAGCTTACCCAAATATGTGGTCATATCCAAATCAGCTTGTCGTAAATTGAACAAAACACCTATCACATCATAAATACTAGTGATGTCACTAGTATATAGCTCACGGGCCCGAGTCCATAGGGCACTACACTCCCGAAGAGGTCGAAATATCGGCATTAAGGTCGGCTCAATGGTCTGCCACAATAAACTCAATAACTGGGCATCCATTTTCCGTCAAAGAGGTTGATCGCCCTTTGGAACAATTGAAATAGTCTTTGATAAATGATCCTCAAGGCCATGACCAAGAAATCAAATTTCAACTGCAGATGACCAGGTGGAATAATTCTGTCCACTCAACTTCTCTGTGGTAATAACTGGTGTGCTCGAAAAATGGGGAATGGTCACAGCTGTGGACATAGTGGAGTGGCTTGTGGATGAAGAGTGAGTTGGAGATGAAGCCATGACGCGGAAGAGCAGATTGGATTACACGACCAAAGAGAAGGAAGGACAGATCTAGAGCAATGGCAGATCTGGGCAGATTTGGGTGCACAAAAGTAGCAGATTTGGAGTAGATTGGATTACATGACCAAAGAGAAGGAAGGACAGATCTGGAGCAATGGCAGATCTGGGCGCACAAAAGCTGAAGTTGTTGCTGGAGTTGAAGATCAACGGCTAGAGCTGGAGTCGCCTGAGGATGGCCGGATCTGGACAGGCGCGGTGAAGGCGACGAAGAGATGACTGGGACAAAGCCGGCGACAGTGAGGGCGAGATCTGGGGGCAGTTAGAAAAAGATGGCCGGATCTGGGCAGGCGTGGAGAGGGCGAGGGCGAGATCTGGGCGTGGCTGGAAGAAGATGGCCGGATTTGGAGAAGGAGAGCAGTGATAGCTGAATCTGGAGAAGGAGAGTCGTGATGGCCGTGTGACCAGCGAAACCAGCGGTCGATGAAGAGACTGGCGGTGATGGTGACGGTGGGCGAAGCGACCGGCAGTGATGGCGTCGGTTGTCGGCAGCGGCGGCGGCTAGGGTTAGGTTAGGGTTTGTGCTCTGATACCATGTTGGATGTATAAAACAAACTGTTTGTATTAACACTCAAGTATACAGTACAAATATATATATATATATATATATGCATACATCTACTTAAAGATAAATACACTAATACCCCCTTACTTATCTTATTTAACAATGTCTATATGATAGTTTGTAATGTTGCTCCAGCCATATTTAGCAGTGACCTTTTGAAAAGAGTGCATATCTCTATTGTGAACCATCTGTTTATATCATGGTGGTATCCTACTTATACTAAAGTTGTATTCAAACTTGCATCTTGAACTTAATTGTGGAAACTCAGTAGAAGAGATTGGATTACCAAAATTATTGAAAAATAACAGGTCAACCATTTCTCATGTTATTTTATAGAGGTTGGAGGCTAGAAATTACAACACATTGTTGTCAAAGTTGGTTGAAACACTTTCAAGATTTGGCAGAAGTGCAAACACGCTAAACCAAATGACTATTTGGAAAAAGAAAAGACTTGTTTCCTCCATGAAAGCCTGACCTTGAATAGTTAATAGTGTAACCCGGTTAGTACTTAGGTTATGTTTGGATTGAGGAGATGGAGGGGGCAGGGAGGGTATAGAGAGGAAAGGGAAACAATCCCCTTGTTTGGGAGATATTTAAAAAGAAGAGGGGAATTGGATTGCAGGGGACTCAATCCCCCTTCATTCCCTCTCCTTTCTCCAAAATCTCATACCCTTGAAATCTGAGGGTGTGAGAAGGGATGTGAATCTTTTTTAGGTAATTTTTTTCTTTGGCTATCTTGCCCTCTTCCTTATGCATTAGAATACAAAACATAATGGTTATATTGGAAATTTAATATTATAACCCTTCTCTTCCCTTTCATTTTCACTTAAACTTCCAAACAAGGGGAAGAGAGTTACTTTCCTTTTCTTCATTAAATATCCAAGCAAGAATAGGGTAACTCCTCCTTCCTTTTCCTTTCTTTTATGTACCTTTCCTTCCCCTCTCCTCCAGAACTGCCAAACATAGCCTTAGGTTTTACCTAATGGCTGCTTCCATTACCTTTTGTCATTTAAATAAGTTTCAGTATTTGTTACACTCCCATAAGCACAAACTGTAGTCACATTTGAATCAGGAGTTTTTGTTTACATTGTATATATTACAAAGTTCTTGCATATACATACATTTAGCATCTATGCTTTTCAAGATACTTGCGGTGTTTGGAACTTTGTGGAGAGAAATGGAGGGAAAAGATTATTAACATTTTTGTTGTTCCTTGTCAGCTGGAAGAGACAAAGGAAAGAATATGCCAGTAAAATAAGAGGAAAATTATATATCTTAATTTCCCTTTTTTTTATTTTTATTTTACCCTGGTTACTTTTTAAATCAAATAAGGAACACTATTCCACCCCCCTCCCCCAAGAAAAAAAAAATGGGTCTCACTCTCTCCCAAAACCAAAGGAAATTTTTACTTTGTCTGCCATGATCTCCTAATCATGCCACTTTCTTTTTCATTTCTCTTCCACAAGTTCAAACACAACCTCATATAGTTATATCAAACAAAGATTTAGGATAATTAGCAAAAGTGGATACCATTTTGTGTTGGCAATTTTTAAATTATAAGTATTGCAAGATGTATTCGAGTCACATGGACAATTGTTTGACATGTTTTCCACTGAACACTTTATTAGAAGCAGTCTCTGTAACTTAGATTACATCATTTCTTCTGCGTTATGTTTGGTAAGCTGTAGAGTGACACTCAGTGGACCCTTCTTTTGGATGGAGATGAGCATGGAGTTGGTCAACATTTGGGCTTGTTGAAGTCTGCTTGTCTTCATATTGGTGCCACATAAAAAGTTGGAAACATGTCATTTATCTTCTTGTAGTTCTTTGCACTTGAGGGAAAAAGGAAAAAGGTATAATGAAAAGTATGAGCCATTGTTCTACCACACTGAGTCTATTTTATCCGTGATTTTTCATTGGTTTTACATATATCAGTCTTATCTTTTGTCGAGCATTTTCAAACATCAGGTGAATGTTTTATTTTACTAGTCAAAAGGTAAAACTGTCGTGGAACATTTTCCTGTTCAGAATTTTTTTGGTTCCCTATTTTGAGGTACAGACTTTTTCGCATGGTTGGATTTGATATATGGTATATTGAGATCTTGTTCTATTAGGTGGCCTTCCTATTTAGACCTTTGGCTCTTTACATTATTTTGTACTATTAGCTCCGCAATATATAGATTTTTCCTTTATTGGAAATGCATAGGAAAAAACAGTGATGCTTATGCTTTTCATAATCCTTTTTGGTAGGTAGCGAAATCACACCTGAGAGAGCTGTTAAACGGCATGGTTTGCGTGGGGGCCAGAATCATGAGGGAACTGGTTTGGACTTCCTAAATGATGAGATAGTTTCAGAGCATCTCACTCGGTACTAAGATTAATGCTTCTCATAAGTTGAATGCAAAACATGTTAAAAGTTCACCTTCTTTATAATGATGGAAAAATCTGTGAAAAACTTTTGTGTGCGATTGTTTTATATGTCGGAGGTTTGTTGCTCAAATAGTTGGTAGTTATATGCCAACTAATGCCAACTATGGAAGAAATAAGTTAAAAGGAGAAACACGCGCAAGCAAGTGAGAATAATAATTTCTCATATTAGATATTTGATAAAAAACATTTTAGAAGCCCACCTTCTTTGCAGAGGTGGGACTAAGCCATGAAAGTATTGTTGTAGCAACCTCAGTGGGCTAATTGGTTCAACATTTGAACTGGTGCAATTGAGAAATGGTGACTTGTTAGATTGGTCCAGGTGTTTTTTTCTTGTGGTTAAAAGATGGGTGTTAAATTGTTGACTGCTATCTCATCTAGAAGTTTAAGCTGATAAGAGAAGGATAATTTTAGTTTCTATATTATTTGGACTCTCAATATGCCCGCTCTTGTGGCCAGACTTCACTGCATTACTAGGCCTTATATGATTGTGCTCAATGCATACAACTCATATTTTGATTCCGTGTAAACTTGTGTTTTCTTGCTCAATTTAGAATAAAGTGTGACTTATTGTTAGAGTAGATTTGCAGCACTTTGCACTCACCAAGACACAAATAGAATCTCTCAAATCCTCACAGCAACAAGAAATAGCAAAACATAGAAATGAAGAACACGATAAGAATTATCCTGGTTTAGTCTTTTAAAGAAGGCCTACATCCAGACTACTCGAGGCACTATTCTCCACTATCTTGAACGAAAACTTGAGGATTACATGCACTACAACTCTCCCATAGCCTTATACAGAGAACTGTATAGAGTTTCCCAACCCAAGATCACAAAGATATCCTCTCTTTACTCTCAAGTTGCCCTTGTGCATACTCCTCTCTCTTTCTTATCACAAGACATGAAATTAGAATAGAATGCTAATGCCCCCTCACCCGACCTCTATTTATAAAGTATAGAGGCGGTAGAAATAAAAGACTTATCCGGTAGTTACAACCAACTAATCGGCCTATATCACTAACCAACTGTTCTAGAATAACACAAGTGATATACAAATGCAACCTACTAATATTACAACAGAAAAAACCCTCCCAAGACAAACTTAAGCTAATCTACTACAAGTGATTACAACACTTATTTTGTCAATTTCCTAGAGTCTTGTTAATGTTGCTTCCTTTCAAGCTTGGAGAAAGGGGCAAGCTTATTGAAGACTGAGTGGACTTTGATTGGCCCAAATGAGAGTTGATCCAATATTGAGTATATCATTTAGTGGCTTAATAATGATTTTAGTTGTCATGTACCAATCATGTTGGGAGGTACCTTGTATGGGAATGGCCATAGGCAATGAGTAGTTGTACTTGGGTAGTTACAACAATGAGGGCTTGTACCTAGGGAGAGAGCTTATTTGATTGTACCCCCTAGAACGTGGGGGCGGTTAGCAGCACATGGGCTGTTGGATCAGCATATGTATACAAGCTGTCCACGCGTAATTGACATGAAATACCAGAATTTAGATATTTCTCTGAATTTCTCTCTCTATCTTCTCTATCTCCCTCCGTTTCTCTATTCTTCTAATTCCCCCTAAGTTCTAATTCTCCCTCCTCCTTTAGAATCCCTCATCATGATCGATGAGAGCCTTGCTCAGATCCTTTGGGAGAGGACATTTTGGTATCAGAGCAACGTTCTTGGACGATGTTCTTTTCTGCGAGGTTTGTCACCATGGCCAATGGAACAAGGATGAAGTAGATGGAGTTACAACTACAATAAGTCATGGCGGCGATGGCCCGATATGCATGTGAGGATGGGTACTTTGGAGTCATTGGTCGAAACAATGGTGGAGACAAGGATTGACGTAGTGATGGAGCGATGGCGAGAGGAGAGTCGAGAATAGAGCAATCTGTTATGCGAGCAGATGTGTGATCAAATGAGAGAGCATATGCAACAATTTATGAGGACGTTCTCTAGCCATCAATCGCTAAGGCTTTCTTTAGAATTTCCTTCTAGGGAGAGGTCGGAACCAATCCTTCTCGGAGTGGGAACAGGACATTGACTAGTAGGATCATTGGAGTTTGAGATTGAACCAAAGATTATGGGGAGAACGCTTTAGAGAAGAGATAAGAAACTTAGGCTAGTTGTAATTACCTGAGTGTCCTTGCACTAAAATTGGAGATACCACTGTTTGATGGAGAGAATCCAAGGTGGTGGGTGAGATGTTGAGAGCAGATGTTCACCATGTACAATGTGCCTGATCAACAGAAAGTAACATTAGCTTCTGCCTATGGGAGAGATGCTTGGTTCCAAGGATGGATCTAGGTGAAGAAGGGTTGTCAGTGGAGTGAATTCACAGATGACTTATGTGAGAGATTAAGGGATAGGAGTATGATGGACGTGGTTGAAGAATTCAATAAACTTAAACAAGAAGGGACGATACAGGCCTATTAGCTCAAGTTTGAGGAGCTTTGATCGCTAATGTTGATCCATAACCCCCAAGACAAAAAACAGAGATTGAAAAGCTAATCAAAGATATGCTTCAAAGAGTTATCATTCAACCAAGCCGTAGCCCTTTTGCCTTACTCGTGCTACTTGTCAAAAAGAAGGATGAGACATGGCGGTTTTGTGTTGGCTATTGTTAACTAAATGCCATCACCATCAAAGACAAGTTTCCCATATCCATCGTGGAAACACAAAACCTAACAATCAACCAGTGATAAGGGTAGATATTAGAGATTGGTAGGTCGTTTGATCTCTCCCTCACATATCAGACCAGACATTGCATTTTTTGTCAACCTAGTAAGCCAATTTATATATAGTCGAATCGAGGGACACATGCAGGCAACAATATTCTAAAATCTACTAGGGGCTAGTCGGGTGCCAAATTGGGACCTAGCGCCTAGGGAAACTATTGTTTTTTAAATTAAAATTCATATTATCCCAAATGCACATACATATATCTATATATATATATAAATCTTCTCTTCTCTCTCTCTCTCTATATATATATATATAACCTGCAAAATGCAAACAGAACGACGATGAAGAGATGACGACGAAGATGGGTTGGTTTGGGTTCGGAGAAGAGAACGACAACAGGACCAATTTGGAGAGGAGAACGACAATGGGTTGGAGGAGACTTGCATAGCGGCGAAGGGAGAAGAGAACGATTCTGCGGTGGTGTGGCGACGAGGGAAAGAGACGACATATGTAGGTTGTAGTGGTAGCGGCAAAGGGGGAAAAGTGAGGAGAATTAGGGATTTCTTTGAGGAGAAGGTTGAAGTATCACCCGAAGTAGGGAAAATGGGCGATTTCCAAAATGACGCCTGCAAAAAATTCAGGCAACCCAAGCGGCTAGGCACTGATTGGGTCTGATTAATTGGGCCCGACACCTAGGAGACCGACTTCCTTGTATTCGTTGCAGCCAGGGGCCGCCTAACGCCTCGGCTATCGCCTAAGCCGCGTTTTAGAACACTGGCAGGCAGTGAGAAGGATCCTATCCTATCTGAAAACAACACTGGGCAAGGGAATTTTGTTTAGATCAAGACAAGATTTGGATATTAGAGGTTACACAGATGCGGATTATGCAGGTTCCTTAGCTGATAGACTACAACTGGATATTGTGTGTTCCTAAGAGGGAATTTGGTGTCTTGGTGAAGTAAGAAGCAGAGTGTTGTGACTAGGTTTAGTGCTGAAGTAGAATTTAGGGCCATGGCACTCGGTCTATGTGAATTGTTATGGCTAAGGATTGTTCTAGAGGATCTAAAAGTCACTACCAATGGACCAATCAAGTTATTTTGTGATAATCAATCAGTTATTAGTATTGTACATAATCTTGTGCAGCATGATAGTGTCATGAACCTAGGGTTCATAACGGGTTGAAATTGGCATTCGGAGGGATCCGAGAGGCTTAAGATTAAAAACAAAATATTTAGAGGGAAATTTGGATAGAAATGGGGAAGAAATTAGAGAGAATTGAGGGAGAGCAATAGAGAGAAATGTAGTGTTAAAAAACGCGCTAGGAGCTAGTCGGGCGCTAAGCTGGCACCTAACGCCTAGGACGCCTAGGCAGCGACTAGGAAAAGTGTTCATTTCACTTTCTATTTTCTTTTCTTTTTTTCTTTAGTATTGAATAATTGACATTGAAATTGAATTAAAACATACATCTAATGAATTGGTGTTATACATCAACTGCAAGCAGCAAGTAGCAACGCAAGCTTGCTGCTGCAGCAAACAACAAGCAACAAGGACCAAGGAGCAATGTTTTTTACTTTTTTACCGGAGGCGAAGGAAGATGGATACATACTGGAGGAAGACGAGATTGGCGACGGGAGATGACAGCCAACAGATACCAGAGGAAGACGAGGTTGGCGACGAGAGATGACAGCCAACAGATGAGATCGGCGGCGACGAGAGAGAATGACCAACAAACGAGATCGACGGCGGTGGCGAACAACTAAGAGACGAGATCGGCAGTAAGAGAGAGACAACCCGCGATGACGACCTGATCGTACCACTTGAACCTAATCACTGAGACAAATTTTCCTACCTTCAACTCAAATTGAAACCGCAGCTATGCAGCTACCGCCCAATCATCGACCAACACCACCGTTTTTGCTATCGCTGGCCAGAATCGGCTCTGCTCGCGATTGCTGTGGATTCAACAATCTTCTCCAGCCGACTCCTTCTCACCCAATCATCGACCATGGTTGGAGGACCACAACACTCTTTGAGTTCGCCTTGATCGACAAGCCCTCGGAATCCAATTACGATCGCGGTAGACTCCGATCATACCACCAAAATGGTTCGATTCCGTCACCTCGTCAATTCTATGTTGTTTCCGGAATCGCCTCCTGTGACTTGTTCCTTTCCTCCATTGATCGCCGGTCAGCTTCAACACCTATCGTGGATTGGTGTCCATCGCTGCTCTCATTCGGATCCGAGTTGACACTCACTCCCTCGCAAGTTGGAATCGACTCCGAGATTCAACTAGGAATATTTTGGTTGTTTCTCTGTCACTAATGTGCAGTTCACCGGAATAGTTGGAGTTGCACCGGAAGAAGAAACTGATGGCTACTATTGATATCCGTTGGACCTAAATCAGTAACGAAAACCGCCGAGGAACGATGCTCTGATACCATTTGTCATGAACCTAGGGTTCATAATGGGCTGAAATTGGCACTTGGAGGGATTCGAGAGGCTTAGGATTAACAACAAAATATTTAGAGGGAAATTTGGACAGAAATGGGGGAGAAATCAGAGAGAATTGAGGGAGAGCAGTAGAGAGAAATGAGAGGGAGATTTGAGAGAATTCTTAGAGAGAGAATGAGAGTTTCATTAATCAATTCAAGCATATCCCTCTCCTCTTACAATTGGCCTTTTTATAGGCATAGTAGCTAGTTGCTTAACTAATTTCTAACAACACCCATGTGCTTCTAAAAACTTGTAAAAATATCCTAACAACTCATTGCAACCCTATTACAATGATGCCCTTCTATTATTCCTTGGGTCATGACAGATAGGATAAAGCATGTAGAGATAGACCGACATTTTATAAAGAAGAAGTTGGAAGCAGGTCTGATTCATATTCCCTATATTCCCTTTGGAAAACAATTGGCTGATCTACTGACAAAGGGGCTGGCTGCTAGAAGGTTTGAAGACTTGGTATGCAAATTGAGAATGATAGATATTCATTCACTAAGTTGAGGGGGAGTGTTGATTCCCGTAGGATACGCAAAAGAAAGGATAAGGAAGGATTAGGATTTGAAGCTGATCTAACATGTGTGTTTTTTAGAAATTGCTAAAATCAGTTTAGGATACTTTCTTAATTCTAGTTTAGGATATTTTCCTAAACTTTGTATAGGTAATCTTTTCTAATTTGTTGTTGTTGTTTTGTATAGGTAATCTTTTCTAATTTCAACTATTGTAATCTTTCCTATGTTGTAATTCTTGAACCCTATAACTAGGGCTGTATTGTTGTGTATAAAATATGAATGAAAGTATTCCATTCTCACAGTTCTCTATTCTTCTAATTCCCCCTAAGTAGTTCTAATTCTCCCTCCTTTAAAATCCCTTATCGTGATTGGTGAGAGCCTTGGTCAGATCCTTTGGGAGCTGACATTTTAGTTCTTAATGTTCGACAGAATTCTATAACTTCCTAAATATGTGTGTGTTTGTGTGTGTGTGTAAGAGTGCATGAAGAAAATATGTGCATATTCATTTAAATTTGGGTTCCTACCAGTTAATTAATTCTCATGATGTAATAATGCAAAGAAGTTAAACTGCATTCCATTTGGATGATAGCTGTGTTAAGTTTTTTATTTGTTAAGCTGTGATAGTGATGTTAAATTTTATAAGCATTTTGTATTGAAAAGGCATTCTGATGTTTGCATGGCTTCAACCTTTATTCTGTGTAAAGAATTTCCTTTTGGATTTAACTTATATTGAAATCATTATTGGAGGCTGTAGAGTGTAGACCTTTGCATTAGTTGTCTTATCTATTATTTATATGCTTATGAATATATAGAATTTCTCCATGTGAAGATGGTGTTCAAACTTCATTTCATCATTACTCCGTCAGGGGATATTATCCACTGTCGGTCCCAAACCCGGATAAAGGAGGAGGGTTGCGTTAGGTAGCCGACAACCAGCGTAAAATTTAGTCGGATCCAAATATGAATTCTAGACAAACTATTTGTTGGGATGTAACCCACATAGAAGTCTAGAATTCATGTAGCCAACCCCACATAGTGGGATAACATCTGGATATGTTGTTGTTGTATGAATATATAGACATACTAGGAGCAGAGATGCCTGTTTCTGTTGAGGGAGATAGGTTTGAACTGTAATTTTTTGATTTTCACACTCCCAACCCAACTAGTGCGAGGCGTAATTACTGTAATTTACCTTTGTTTTATGACCACATTTTGAGTATGACTTGTCTGTTTCTCATATTGTTAGGAATATTCAGTTCTTTGGCATTGAGTCCCAGCAAAAAGTGTCCGCATCATATGTTGTTGTCATTGGTCTTGGAGGGGTTGGGAGTCATGCAGCATCCATGCTATTGAGATCAGGAGTTGGCAAGCTTCTTCTTGTGGATTTTGACCAGGTATTTCCCTATGGAGCATGGAATCTTGATATTTATGATGTTGTCTATCTCTATGCTGATGACCCATTTTGAAGGCTATAGATCAGATTTGGTGCCCTATGCGCCGCCCCCCCCCCCCCCCCCCCCCAACCAAATGACTTTTTGGAGCATGTCTTTGAAGCACTTTAGGGAATATAGAGGCAGATTATATCTTGTGATCCAAAACATCCTGGTCTAGGTTGGTAGAAAATATCTAGGCTTAGGGAAGTGTGGTATCCTTTGGGATGAAATAATAAGACTTAAATCTAGGCTAGTGTAAAAATGTGAACATTCTTAAGGAATTTATTTAAGGATTATATGATACCTCCACCCATCTCTATCCAAAATTTGGAAATTATTTAAGCCTTTTTTTTCTATATATGTGATTGTATTCCAATGTGTTCTTGAAAAAAGAAAGCAGTAGTTCATTTGAATATGTGAATCAAAAATCAAGATCGTGACGAGGCTTTCTTTCCTTAAATCCCCTCCAGCTGCAATCCATAGCTCTTTTCGAGGCATTGAGGAAGTCAAACATGGGTCTAAAATGTTATGTAGACCAGGGGATTCTCTTACTCCTTGTATCTTGCAGAATTGTTGCAAGGGCAGCCTTGCTGATATGTTACTGTTGAAATCATTGTACATCAATTTAGATGGACATTTTTTATTGTAACACGAGGTTGATTCCCTGGATGAAGAAGGTGCAGCAATTCATCAACACCTGATAGGTCCAAGCTGTAAGAGAGTGAGGTTGCAACAAGTAGTAGGAGACAAAAGAAAACAAGAACATAGAGAAGAAGAGATTATGGTTATAGCCATTTTACAGAACTCTTGTAATCGACTTAATTGGGCATGATGATTATTTGTTAATAGTGTTCCTTATGAAGCATCAATATATGTGTTGGTGGACTAGGTTATTGGCAGTGGTTGTAGACCCAGGTTTATTTGTCAAAATGTTGAGGTGACGTAGTTTCCAAGTCATAGAATAATCAGGCCTGAGATATTCATATTTTGGTTATTGCATGACAATTTTCTATAACATGTTGTCCTGAGCATGTTAAACCAGGTGAGGGAAGTATCATATAGAAGAGTTTCGTGTACAATTGTATGTTAATCTTGGCCTAGTAGCCATACTACTTATTACCAAATGTCAATTGTCTAGCAAGAGAAAATGTTGACAATCCATGAGTAATTTTCCACTAAGGAGCTGGTGCGATGCGATGCATAATTGCATATAATATTTATTCTTCCTGGGATAGGACTCCATGTCACCTATCTTGACCAATACCAATGAGGGTTGTACCCATTGGTTTTTTCTTGTCTTACAGATAAATTCGTCTCATACATTAATGAGTAGACGTCTCCCATTGAGCTGATTGCAAAATGGTGAAATACAAATATTTCATTGTTAATTTGAGCAAATTGAACTCTCTCTAATCTTGCATTTTTCGTTTTCTCCTTTTGAAATTCCTCTGGTGCTCAATTTAGTATTTTAGGGTAATATAGTACTATAAGGTAATTAAATGAGTTTTGAGCTATGCCATTGTTTCCCATTTGCATTGACCATGAGGTCATAGTTTAAGAACTATTTGGCATCATGGGGAGTGATATTGTTTTTCAGTTTAAGTTATATTGTATATGATGTTGGCTTCATGGGTGTGTACCTTAGACAGTTTTTACTTGGTGAATTGTTCATGTGTGGTTTAAATCCTTCAGATGGCTTAATTGAAGAATCTTGGTTAAAGAAAAAGACCACCTCTTCCTCCATGGAAATCCTAAAGATTCATTGAGATCAGACTTAACCTTTGTCCTCTCCATTGAATGTGGCTTGTAGAGGAGCTATTGTAACCAAGAGAAAGAAAAAAGGTTGGCGTCTAGTTCTCGATGTCTTATGCTGCATCTGCGCTGAACATAATAGAGGACCTTCCATGGATATGATGAGATAGATTTCTTTCCCTTTCATACAGTTGAGTCTTGGTGTTATTGACCTTTCTTTAATCAATTTTTGGGTTTTGTGGAGATTTTTGAGTACTTGCATGAAGGATTACCCTTGATACCAATACATAAACAACACACCTAGCCTTGTTTTATGTAGTCTGAAATATTTCAGATCTCTGTCTTGTGGACTCTGAAGATTCATTTTTATCGGAAAATTTTTGGCAAACATGAAGTTATGGTTGTATGTGTTTATGAATTTAACAAGGCACAAAAGAAACTAGATATTAAACTTCTTTTCTGAGGTTAGGTCTTTTCTTCATGAGGGCTATTACACGTATCTGCGCCAAATTTTTTTTCTATTTGTACAAGCAGGTGAGAAAATAAAGTCATTTAGAGAATGATTGTTTTCCTAAATTCAAAGCAAACTTCTGCAATTTGGAAGCATATATATTTGGGTCATGAGTGCTGAAGGGGCTGGTTGCGTGCTTTATGTTTTGCATCTTGTATCTTTTCTTTCATTCCTAACAACATTCCGTTGTTTGTGTGGAAAGGTGTCACTTTCATCTTTAAATCGACACGCTGTTGCAACAAGAGAGGATGTTGGTATCCCAAAAGCCATTTGCCTTAAAAAGCATTTCTCATCAATTTTCCCAGAATGCCATGTTGATGTGAAAGTGATGCTATATGATGCATCTTCTGAAGAAGAAATTCTCTCTGGCCACCCTGATTTTGTACTAGACTGCATTGATAACATAGACACCAAGGTACTATACTTATTGACTTGTTCTACTCTTTTAGCACATATTTTTTGTGGGCAGCAATTATTATAGTTGTAAATGGTTTATAAATTTGTTACAACTTTCTAATATCTAAATGCTTTCTTTTCAAAATTTTGATGTGAGCTTGTGCTTGTGTGTTGAGAGAGAGAGAGAGAGAAAAGGATTGCTTCATATCGATTTTGCTTGGTGAGTGAGATATTGACTTGTGACATTGGAATTTCAAGCATTGTTTCTTTGTATAAAAAGTCTGAATATGTACCATGAACATTTTAATTATTGAATAATTACTCACGCATTTAATAAGTGTAATTAATGTGGATGATTTTACTTTTCAATTTTAGAAAGTTTTGCTTTACCATATGTAACAGATGATGCTTATCAGAAAAAAAATTATATGTAATAGGTGGCACTCCTTGCTGCTTGTGTGCGTAGGGGCTTGAAAGTTCTGTCTGCAACAGGAGCTGGTGCAAGAGCTGACCCAACGAGAATCCGAGTGGCTGATTTGAGAGAGTCAACAAATGATCCACTCTCTCGAGCTGTATTGCTTCTTTTCTATCTACAGAAATTGTGCTTGTGGTCTTTGCTTTCTTGTGTAGGTCTAATATTATTTGGAACAGTGTTCCTAAGAGGAACCTTAATTTCAGGGATTTCACCAAGTCATTTCTAATTCATTTAATGAGCCTTGAATATCTCTCTTTAAGCATGAGCTGGAAATGTTTGGTCTTTTCATGAAATTTTTGTTTCTCAAACAGATTGTTTTGAAACCAGAATCCAGTTGGTTATTTTTTTCAAACAGCTGGTTTTGTAGTTTGATTCCAACTATACTGTTCAGACGCTTGGTCTGGATATTTAATATATGTTGATCTTCCTATTCTTTTTGGGATTGTTAAATAATCATATGTATTCTCTTGCTTATGAGACTCTTGTAGAGTCCGCTTTGAGAAATGGAGAAATCAATCTACTAATAATTATTTACAGTGAAATTCTTACTATAAGTTAATTCTTTTGTAGGTGAGACACCGTCTGAGGAAAGACTATGGTATTGAAGGAGGCATTCCAGTTATTTTTTCGTTAGAGAAACCTAAAGCGAAGTTGCTTCCTTTTAAGGGACCAAGTGGGGAAGAAGAAAATCCTTCAGACTATCAAGTAAGGCTGTTAACCTATTAACATGAATTATCAATTGTTATTTTATTGTTTGCCTTCATATCATTAATGGGTGTTTCACTAAACAACCTTGGAAGAAACAAGGGATCAAGTGGGCTTTGATGTATCTATTCTAGTTTCCTTTGTATTTCTATCCTGTCATGGACATGTTATGAGTTCATTCTAATGTTAAATATTTTGATGTCAGATAGTGCCAGGTTTTAGGGTTCGAATAATTCCTGTTCTCGGTACCATTCCTGCAATTTTTGGACAAGTCATGGCTTCCTATGTTATAACGCAACTGGCAGGTCTGGAAGTTCAAATGGAGCCAGTGGTGAATTTTGACATGGACCACTATCACGTTCTCCATCAACGCCTTATTGAGCATGAAGAACTATTATATGGCACACCCATGCAAGTACAGGTAGGAAGGTTTGCATACAAATCCTTTCATCATTATAGTGACTAAATAATATATGAGAGTTAATAAGCCTATACTGGCCTTTCTTTTATATTTAATAAATGGATGGCATTGTATGAATATGATTTCTCACAAAAGGAGTTCCTGTGGCTTGAGCATCAGTAAAATATTGCACTTTAGGGTTTCAAAAGGTGTAACAAAAAGGTATGGCTTTACCTAGCCAAAAAAAAAAAAGGTATGACTCGGAGAGAGAGTTCAGCACCTGTTCCATTACAACAACAACATACAACATATCCAGCCTTTATCCCACTGTGGGGTCAGTTACATGAATTCTAGACTTCCATGTATTTCTGTCTTTTGTCATATCTTCATTTAGACCTATACACTTCATATCAAACTTTAATGTCTCTCCCAAAGTTTTCTTGGGTCTGCCTCTACCTTTTTTTTTGACTAATTATTCCATTTCATCAACTCTCCTCACATGAGCGTCTCTTGTTCTTCTTCTCACATGCACAAACCATCTTAGTCTAGTCTCTCTCATCTTCTCCTTGATTGGCACTACTCCTACCTTATTACAAATAATCTCATTTCTAATTTTATCTTTTCTTATATGACCGCACATCCATCTTATTATCCTCATCTCCGTTATGTTCGTCTTTTACTCATGCTGGTATTTGACTGCTCAACATTCTGACCCATACAACAAAACTGGTCTTATAACTGTCTTATAGAATTTTTCTTTCAATTTTAATGGGATTTTACCATCACATAACACCCCCGATGCATTTCTCCATTTTAGCCAACTTACTTTAATTCTATGCGTGACATCCTCATGAATTTTTTCATCTTTTTGAATGACTGATTCCAAATATTGAAAATGGTCTTTTCTTTGTATGATTTGGTCTTCCAATTTTATTATAACATCCTCCACTCTTGCATTCTTACTAAATTTACATTCCATATATTCTATTTTCCTTCTACTTAATTTAAATCCCTTAGATTCTAAATTGTTTCTCCACAACTCAAGTAAATAATTTAGCACCTCTTCCATTGACCAAATAATTTTATGTGTACAGTAGCAGAGCATGTTATTATTCTATTGGGTAGTAGATTGCTAAGAACTGTGGTGAACAAGGAATTGTTTGTGAAGGCAGGTTTACAGTAGAGAAAAAAGCTGAAAGAAGATAATTGTCAGGTTTATAAGGATAAAGAAGAAACTAATAGACAGGACAACTAGGTTACTATAACATCACACTTGTGTTATGATTACATCCAGGTTTCAAGGCGCTATGGTCTTCTTAAAACATATCCACTTTTTACATGAACTAATATAAAGAAAATATTAAATAACACTAAATTTAAGGGGCCTTGGACTTCATCTTTTAGAAATTATGGCATTTTGTCTTCTAAAGCGTATCTAAAATCATGATAGACACAGGAAACTTTGAGAAGGAATTCTGCTTCACTTGTTGTATGCCACATTGTATGCTCTGATTGTACTCGTATGACTTAACAACTGAAGTACTTACCTCACGTGACAGCCCCTAATGGTCACATTTATAGCCCATGTCTGGAAATCCATCAAAATACCAAAAGATTCCTAACTTTTGAAGCACTATTATAGGAAACAAACCATGAAAATGTTCAGCTTTAATAGCCATCAAAGTAAGACTTTATCAGACTAGAAATAAGATAATGTTTCGGCTTTAATAGCCATCAACAGAAAGATGTAAACTGTTGACAATTGTTGAGCTAGCAAAGGCATACATGGGAATACAGAAATTGTTGACCAGGATGAGAAAAAACTGTCGACCAATGGCTGAAATTGTCTTTTGAAAGAGGAAACTGTTGACAGTTTGTCCAAACTGTCGACAGATTTGAGGAACCGTTGATAGACTTTTTGAGCTGTGCTAATGTAAATGAGTCCAAAGTTATTATTTTTTGTGAGGATTTAGGCATGGCAGGATTCTATGTCTACACATGGCTTTGATGAACTGTCAAAAATGAAAAAATCAAGATGGTTGAACTGCATTTGCCCCATATATGTGTATGAAGTACATGTTGAATATATATATAACATTCAAGGGGGCAATTGTTAAGGAGAGTTCAAAAAGCTTTCTAGGACATCATGTTGTTGGCTAAGGCTGAGCTAAGGAAGAAAACTTCCCAGGAAGCTATTGGGCTGCTAGAAGCATGAGGATATGCCACCAAAGAGAGAACCCTCCAGTTTCTCCTTATAAACTTTGGGTGGGTGGGAGCAGGCGGAGAGGTAATAATTCTCGAGTTTTGAGGGCAGCAGCAAAAAGCTTGCATGTGATTCAGTCTGGAAAGGAAGCCTGATAAACAGTGGAAACACACCTAAGAAATCAGTCACAAGCTTGAGTATTGGTCAGATTTCATGCCTGCCACTATTATTATTGCACAACACATCCCAATCATAGTATGCATGTTCATATGTGCTTTAGCTTATGCAATGGTAACCACCAGTAGTCCAGTGACTTCTAGAGCAGGGGAAGTAAACAGAGTCCATGAATGGCTGTGGGCAGTGGCCATCTGCTGAGATTGATATTTATGAGTAAAACTATTGCATGTTTCACGGCATTGAGCAACTAACATGATCATGTGTTGCATGTCCGTGCTACCTTTGCATGTTTATCTTACCAGACTTTGCAGGTCATGTTGTTTTATTGAACTGCATAGATGAAGCGGATGAGGGGTGTAGTTTAGATGACTTGGGCATGATTTTTGTATATTGATGTACCCATATTTATGAGATTTTGGGCTAGATATAGCATGTTGAGCAATCCCTAGCAGTTTTATATTAACCTAGTCCATGTATATGTACCCCTTGTATAGTGTTTGGGGGAAGGGTTGTATGTACTCTGATGATAAGGAATGGGATGCTCGTGTTTGGAGACCTAATATCTTGCCATGGGTGCATGTGGGACATTGTGACTTATTTGGGACATATATAGGGAATGAGTATCCCGGCATGCCATTGAGAATTGAACAATATTGCATTTTGGTGTGCATGACCTTAAAATGGACATTGAGTTGTGTGTATAATATATATGCTTGCTTGGAACTAGCTCCCGTAGAAATAAAGCATGATTCTGGCCAGAAACCAAGGTTTGCAGCCTCGTTACATCCTGAACTGAAACTGTCAACAATCAATTTTCAAACCATCGACAGTCTATGAGAAATTGGTAAAAACCAAGAGCTGATGATTGAACTGTTGACAGGGCGGCTTAAAACCCTTGTGAACTGTGGACTGATTTGACTGAAATGGGAGAAACCAAGAGGCGGCTTTTGGAATGTCAACAGTAGAACACGAACTGTTGACAGATTACTGCTGTTTGTCAGTTGTTCCTAATGAATGTCATTAGGCTGCTCCAGTGTTGAGGTTTAAATGAAGTTAACTAAAGACTCAAGTGTCGTTCAGTCATGGTGGATTATTAATGGTGAAATGGGGTTAAACCACACTTGATTCGAATTAAATGAACATTCCACTGTTAGCCTTAGCATTCTAAGGAAACAACTAAATGTAATTGGGTGGAAATGGAACAAAAGATGAATGTTCATTGGCTAATAAGCTAGATTCATATGATTTCGTAACAGGGATGGATTGGGCTTTGGAAGGCCAGGGTCCAACTGTGTTCTTCTATCTTTATCATACTTAATGGTTCTGGAAGGATTCTTTCTTTCTCTTGTTGCTACCAATAATCTGATCGAGTTGCACATTACATGGTCCTCGAGGCTAAGGTAATAAGAAGAGAAAGGATCAGATGCAACTCTTCCATGATTTTTTTTTTTTTCTGTGTTTCTTCATCATACTTTGGGTGTTATTTATTTTTTATTTTTTATTAATTTTTTTTTTTTTTTGGGGGGGGGTAACCTGATATTTGGGCGTTATATTTTGTTGCATGGATCATTCAATGTGAGGGATATTACCACCCAGTAGCCCTTGAAAGATTTTGTCGAAGTTGTGGATGTGCAGTTTGAGATGGGAATGTTTGTTTCTTGTTACTTGGGTGTGCATCGAAAAACATTGCAAGTCTCTGGAAGTAATGGGGACATATTTGAACTTCTCTTTTTCTGAAAAAGAAAAAGAGAAGAAAAAAAATTATCAGGGGTGGTTTTGGAATGTTCTTGCTAGATTGCCACTTACTGTTGTTTCATCTTTCTCCTTGAATGTAAGATTGACCAAGTCTCTTGCTTGTTCATTGTTTTTGCTTTCTGGAAGTTTCATAACTAGCCCAAAAACATGTACTGCACCTCATAATATACTGATATATGTTGATTATTGTTTCACATTGGTTTGGGTCACTTTTCAAGGTAGATGTTGAAGAAGTTGTGTATATTGTAAAAGAATTATGGCGTGGGCGAAGTGCAAGAGATGAATCTACAAAAGATGTTGGGCGAGTAATGTGGCGGTCTATCAATGACTTAATGCTTGTGAGGTATGGGATGCTTTCAAACTGACTATGTTTCCAATAATCTAGTGGGGAATCTCATGCTAATGTAAAGTTGAAATGGATCACTAAATTTTTTGAGATGCTGCAAGAGTGTAATATTCTGCCCCTTTTTTGAATTTTGATCAAGGATGATACTTGATGTCCTAAAAAGTTTTCTTAAATAACAATGCATAATGTTTGGACTCTTTGAAAACAGGATTTTGAAATTATTCTTCTGAAATTTTGTGTTTGTATGAAGTTGCCTCACTTCTACTTTTTTTAAGAATAGAGGTTGGCCCTCTCCTTATATATGATCCAAATTAGACAATTTGTAAGTAAAAAGCAGGAACTCCAAAAAACTAGGTGATTGACTAAAATTCTGAAATTTTGAAGAAGTTGGCTTGTAAAATATGGATTTTTTGCATTGGTTTATTCTTTGCTTTGTTATACAATCTATATTTAACATTTAGTTGTTTCCTTGATAAACTTAAACATTTAGGGCCTGGAATTAATTGGCAAAGTCTTTTTTTTTTTTTTTTTTGCTAAGAACTAGTCAGAGTGATTTATATATTACAAAAAAATTGAGCTGTTACTATTCCCAAGCCTGGATAAAGGAGAGGATTGCATTAGATAGCTTACAACTAGCATAAAACTTGTTGGATCGAATAAAACAAACATGAACTCTAGTTGAGTTGTTGCTGCAATTATGGAAGTCTTTCACGTGTTCTAATTGTTTGATTTTGGTTTCTGGGGCCAGGTAACAAGTCTATTTATTTTATCTTACAAGTTACCTACCTGATATATAAACATTAATTAATGGTTCATTTGTATCTCACAATGCTTTATCCGTGTACACATAACTCTTTTCTGACAGTTTCATGTCCTATTTCACTTACATTGTTCTGCTGTTCACGAAAATTCTCAGGTGGGATCAGACGAAACCAGCATCAGTCTCTAACTTAATTCTTCTAAGATTTAAAGAGGTACTGTAGTTATTTGATCATTATATACTGTTTGGTTTTGTATTACTTTGGAGCATCCAATGTGAAAGGGGAACAAAAGAGGTAAGGATGAAGCTAAAATAGAAATCAACTCATATTGGATGCGCTTTTCTCCGAATTTACTTTTATTTCTCTTGTGGTGTTGAATTTATTTTAAATTCAAATTCCACCGTCCTATGCTGTAGTGCGGCTTCTATATTGCATCAAACTCAAGTTTGTCCTATGGAAAGAAATATATTATAAGACAATGACTAGACTGTTTTAATTATGTCTCACATTTTATTTTCAGTAGAAGTCACTTCAACCTTATTATGAATAATCTCATTTTTAATTTTATCATTTTAACTTTATTTATTTCACTTTTTCTTGTGTGTCGCCTGTTGAGCACTGCTAAAGGAGTTATATGATCCTTTTATTTCCTCACAGGCTAATGAACATGAGATGAGCACACTTGAAGATATAAAGAGCAAGGAACCAGAATTTTTCTCAAGGGTAACATCTGTGCTGAGACGTGCTGAAGTAGATTTCAGTTTGTAATCCAACTTACAAGCTAGGATAGCTTTCTTCTTCTTCTTTGTTACCTTTTTTTTTCCCCCTCGGCTTTTAAGGAGTTGTATGCTATGAGCAGAAGGGGAAAAGGGGGTCCTTTTCTCTTGCTCTCCCCTTTCCTTCTGACTGTTGGAGGCTATGTATACTCCATTTTGATTCCCATAAGAGTTTGTACAATGACTCATTTACCTCTCCGTATCACTGACAAGAATGAAACAAAGGGTTGGTTTTTATATTTTATTATTTTCCAATAACACCCAAAATATGAATTATTTTGATATTAGTAGTTTCCAATCCCAAATTTGTGCATCTTCCACGAGAAGCTTCCTAATTCTATTCAAATGCGAATGATGTTATCATTCCTATGATCACCATCATGATGTAGGTTTGGTTCTTGCAATTCTGCTCTTTCAAACAGATTTTGGATGAAGGAATTTATTTTCATATCAGTCCTTTAACGTGTAAATCTAATAAGTAATGGATTTGGTTATTTTGTATAGAAGAGTGATCCTTTTCTTTGCTTCATCTGCCTTTTTGTTTCATTGTCTAGGAGAAGTAGGGTTATGGTTAGTGCTTGTAATTCTTGTTTAGGAGAAACAGGCTACAATCAAGCAAGTTGAAAAAAAAAAAAAAAAGAGGACGTCGCCAGGGTACAACTCTCTCTCTCTCTCTTTTGCATCGACGGGAATGGCTTGAGTTTGATTTTGAAGGCCAAAATAATTTAGTTTGAATTAGTTTGGTTGGATATGATTTGAGTTTTTGGAGTGACAAAATGAATATTTTTACTCCAATTTTTGGGGCTTCATTGTTGAAAATTCAATTGGGTTCAATTAAATTGATATAAAATGAAATCAAACTAGAAATGATGTAAAATAAAATAAAAAAAACAGAGAAAAATTGATAAAAAAAAAGAGAGTTATATGCGAAATTAGTACATATATCTAACACTAAATTGAGTTATATGAATAATTTTAATTGTATTTTGTCTATTATTTGGTTATTGATATTGCCTATAGAGAGAAAAGATAAAACAAAACTAGTTTAAATCTCAATTAGTGGCAAGACACAACACACAAGCCTTAGAATTTTTAAGTTCAAGGTTCAATTTCCTTTTGTGAGCAAGGCTTTCTCTAAATTTTTCTATCCAACTTATTATTGTTGGCTTTAGTCGATTTATGTTTGTCATATATGAGTTGTAATTTAGTGATTGTGTACTTCAATAATTGTATTTAAAGTGGTTTATGTAATTGAGATTGAATTATATTTATTATACCCATTAAAAAATAAAAAAAAATGAAAATAAAATTTATAGGGATCTGATTATTGTATTTCAGAGAATAAAAGATATTAAAGAAAAAAAAACTGAAAATTGTGTTGGAAGATAGGGGAGAATTCTCTTGTTCAATTCAACTTAACATATACAAACATTCTTCAAGTATTGATCAATATCAAACTTAGACAATCTTTACATAAACTTTTTTAATATAAGAATCCTTAAATTTAGGATTTTCATTCATTCCCAACTAATCTCGACAAAAATAGTAATTTTCAAAACAAAAGTACAAAAATAAATACTCAATAGTTTTTAAAATATCTAAAAAAATCTCTTAGCTCAACATTAGTTATACGTGAAAGAATTACAATTTTTCTATATTCCTTGTTTTTAAAAGTAACAGTAGATGCATTTTAGAGATTTTTTTATCTTACAAATTGATTTAATTTGTTTAGTGATTTCTTTAGTTTGATTGTTGAGTTTATGTTTCTAATTCTACAGTTCAAAGCTCATTTTGAGTTTGTTATCTCTTGATGAAATTAGGGTCGTTATCTCTTTTATATATATAAAATATTTTTGTATATACTTGATAATAAGAGAGAATAAAAAGAAATTATTATACTAATTCATCTTAATAGATTTTAAATTCTCCATTCCGTGCACATACTCGTGTATTTTTTTTTTATTTTGATTCATACACACATATACATATATATATATACGTGTATATACACAGATAAATTAAATAATCACATTGAATACCATAAAAAACCAGCCACCAAAGCATATGAGACCTTGCAATAGCATATATAAAGGATGCGGAGAATGGGTTTCAACCTCTTTCACGAGCAAATGCCGCCACGATAGCCTGTTGCTTGACTTCAGGTGTTGTCTGCGGTATAGAAACTTGCGCATAAATTTATATATTACGTTGGGAAGTAGGAAGATATTTACCTTATTGTTTGATGCCCAATCTCATAAATCCCTTGTAAAAGTTCTAATGATAATCAACCATGAAAGCATTAATTCTTCTCTTTTGGGAGTTTTTACGTGGCTCTTGATGTTCGTGCACTCAATTATATTATGAAAAGTAAATCACAGATATGAGCCTTTATTTTACTCTGCAGGACGAAAATCAAATTCACGACCCACGAATTGACATCAACATAACGTTTGCCCGACCGCTTGACTTATGTCTTAGGACATTAATTCTTCTCCCTCTGCAATACATTGACTTGGATTTTATCTTAATATTGAACTTCATGCATCTCTACCAATTCAAAATTCGTCTTCTGAATCATCCAAGCGTATCATATTAGCAATCGCATCCATGGATTCTGCTTCTTTCTTCCGTGACAAAAGCCTTGGTGCAGATTCTCCTATATCTGTAAGTTCAACTCATTTTGATAGAATTTTGTCATCATGGAAGCGGATATATATTTTATCTTGCTTTGCTGATCTGAGTTGATGCTATTTCTTTAAACTAAATTTAGGGATTGATCTCATTGCTGGTGGCAGTTGATGTACTCTCTCACATCAGTATTGATAAATAGGCATGCATACGAAATAGTACTCGTGGCTTACATAGCGGCTGACGGGTTTTTGTTTTCTGGAGTTATATTACAGTAAAAAGCTGTGATTTTTTATTGAATTGATGAAACCTTTTCAATCTTTGAAGTTGGGCTGTTTTTGTGGCCCTACAGTGCTTCTTGATTTATAATGGAGCAGCACTATATATATGGTAATAGTCCCTTGCCATCATTTGGTTCTTGTACCTTTTTATATGCATGTATGTATGTCGTTCCTTAATTGAAAGGTCAGTAGTGTGGTGGGAAAGAAATGGATAAGTTTATATTTCTGTGTTGAGGGAAAGGAGATGGAGATTAAAGAGTTAAGTATTATAGACTTCTATTGTCTAGGAATTTTACTTTGCATTAATAAGGTATTATTCTAGTCTGATAGTATTTTTTAAGTTTTTATACAACTACTCATTGTTAATATTTTTAGATAATTTTTTCCTTCCCCCCCCCCCCCTTCTCTAATTCCTCCTTGTTCTTCTTCTTCTCTACATATTCTCTCTCTTTAGTCCTCCTCCTTGCTAGCATTTCATGCTTCGTAAGTTTTGAACATATTGATGTCTGGTTCTTGGACCTGACCTAGGTTTTTAGGAAGAAATCAAGAGAGAGAATAATTGAGAAAGAGAGAGAAATAGAAAGAACAAAGAGCCGAGAGGGAGAAAAAAGACAGAGAGAATGAATTCTATTATTTCACATCATAATTTCCCATTCTCCAAGTAGTAGCCTACCTATAGGTCTTCTAGCTTTCAGTTGTAACTATTAACTAAAACATGCAAGTTGCTTTCAGATAGTTACAACTGTTAACTGAAAGATACAAACTGTAATAGCACAAACAAGGTACAATATAGTAATTGCAACAAGCTGCAATTATTATTATAACCCTAAGGCCTTGACAATCCCCCTTCCTTAAAAGATTTATTGTCCCCAAGAAATCATAAGTAACTGCTTCTATTTCTTCATCCAATCCCTGCAATGTCCTCATTTTCTTCTACTTCTTTTCATCCAATCCTTCCATTTGCAATAACTGCCCATTGCACTAATGGCCTGGACTGCACTTCTCTCCGGATTTGAAACATAGTCCTAGTTGCCTTCTTTACTCTATAGGGAGTCCCTTAACCTGATTTGAATTTGGTAAAGCCTTTGGATTCAAATTTCCTCTATACATCCTCGGATTGGCAATCCTAAGATTTCCTTCAGGCTGTTGGCTGATCAAAGGATAACTTTCAGATTGAATCGTATGTTTCCTAAAGAGTACTTCCAATGCCAACTCTTGCAATCTAGCCTTCTTGGCAGCCTACTTGACAGCCGTAGGCTGCATCAACTTCACCGTTGGCCTCAATTCTTCAGTTAGGCCATTGATAAAACTAGATACAAAGTGAGGCTCAGTCAAAGTAGGATGTGAATTAAGCAATAAGGATCTCAATTCTTCAAGTCGAATTTGGTATTCCATTACAAATCCTTTCTACTTCAATTTATTAAGCTCCTAAATTACATCCACTGTAGATCTTTCACCAAACCAAGCACAGAAATCCTCCACAAATTCAATCTAGTTTGTCTCAATTCTCATTTTGCTCCATCCTTGATACCAAGCATCAGCTATATCATTGAGATAGGCTACTGCTAGGTTTACTTTCTGGCATTCAATCACGTTATATTACTGGAAAAATCTTTCACATCTCCTAATCCACCACCTTGATTTAATGCCTTTAACAAAAGGAATTTTTAGCCTTGGCATTGGTGTGTATTGGTGAGTGTGATAAGATCCCCTTACCAGAACTACCTAATCCAATTCAGGTCTTTCCTCATCCTCGTGTAAGGTAGTAAGTATGAGAAAGGATTCTAGCTCCTGTAAGAGTAGGTTCTGCAGTGGATCTTGGAGGAAAATTCATTGGTAGGCTGGCTTGAGGCATTTTTGAAAACATTTTCAAGTAGCTATCCAACCTTTGGCTGAAATTAGAAAATTGTTCCTTAACTCCTCTCTCTAACGTCTGCACAATTTCTCTTGTTTTAGCATTTTCTTCTCGGCAGCGACTCAACTCCTCTTGAGTCTACCATAAGCCTAATTCCATTGTATCCAATCTCACCTCCAACTGCTTCATGCAAGTTCCTTCAGCCATATCCACTGCTCGCCTTTGAAATTTGATTCTAAATTTAGCAACTGAGGATCAGTTGCTCTGATACCAAATGTCAGGTTCTTGGACTTGACCTAGGTTTTCTTAGGATTTTAGGAAGAAATCAAGAGAGAGAGAAACAGAATTAACATAGAGAAAGAGCTGAGAGGGAGAGAGAAGACAGAGAAAATGAATTCTATTATTTCACATCATAATCTCCCATTCTCCAAGTAGTAGCCTATTTATAGGCCTTCTAGCTTTCAGTTGTAACTGTTAACTGAAAGATGCAAGTTGCTTTCAGGCAGTTACAAGTGTTAACTGAAAGATATAAACTATAACAGCACAAACAGGGTACAGTAACTACAACAAGCTGCAATTACTGTTATAACCCTAGGGCCTTGACAATTGACTCTATCCTTTCTCTCTCTGTTCGTCCCCTTTGCTCTTTTTTCTTCTGGTCATAACTAGTTAGCCACCTTACTGAGCTTGTTTTCTTCAAATGGAACTTAAGGCTAATTCTGGTGCCTTTTTATTTCTTCAATTTTTTTTATTTTTCCCCTCATCATGCTATTGAGGTAACAATGCACGTTTACAATGGTCTGGACGAACTCTTTACATTTCAACCTACTAAAATATTTTGACATCCATAATTTGTCTGGAAAATTGTCTAATGAAGTATATGAAAGGGTCCTAAGATCCGTTTAATGGTCTAAGAAGCATTGATATGGATACAGACGTATGGCAATTTGGGGGAAAAAATAAGGGGATGAAATACACAAAAGTATATATCAAAAGGATAATATTTTTTTATATACATTTGTGAGTAATGATTATGAATATCTAAAATGTTACTACAAAAATAGAAAACAATGCCACTAATCCAGGGTGATGATAATATTCAAGTCATAATGATAGTATGTAAAAGTATTGAAAGATACGACTAACAGAATATGAAGATACAATTCAATCCATAACGAAAATAAACATTGTTCACTATACAAAAGGAAAAACCCAAACAAACATTCCTTTGCCAGCAGTTGAAAGTTGGGTTTCTGGATGTGATGAGGGAGAAGAACAATAATTTTGTTGGGGGGATAGGGAGAGATGGGGCCTTCTCACCTTTCCCATCTCAGATGCTTGTTAGTTAACCATGGATATACGTACTTATTCTGTATCCAATCAATGAAAATGTATGTCTATCTTGTGTCCTAAACATACCTAGAAATGAAAATAATGATAAAAATTACACACCATTTGGCATGCCCAATATGTCTCTAGTATTGGAATGAAATGTAAAATAAAGTACCTGTGCTTCGTAAGTAATGTTTCAACGGCCAATCGATTTTGTGGGCTATTTTCCTTTTATTTTTCCCTTTCTTTTTGGCCATTTCTTCTTATATTCTTTTCTTCCTCATATCTTTCCCGTGGAAATCTCCCTCTTGTTAGCTTGTATTTTCTCTGCCAGACTGCCATGTTTAGAGCACCTGAGAACAATGATGCTTATTGACCTTGGTTATATTATCTTAAGAGTTCTTGGTTTTTTATTCTTTTAAGTATCTAATTGGATTATAGAGGCCGTTGATATTCTGAAGTGTTTGGTCTGCCTTTGATTTGCGTTTTGGCTTGTTTTCGGGCCATTCGTTTATATATGTTTGAGTTCTGCTTGGTGCTTTCTGTATACGTTTACTAGTGGTTCTTCCTGCCTCAACTTTTCCATCGCAACTTGTTTTGCAATTTCCACTGGAGAGGCGTGGGGTTGGTTGGCTTGGTAGCCGAAGCTTTCTACTTGAACTCGATCAGCATTCAGATGCTGTTAATGGGCTTAACAACTCATTGATTGGCACTTTAACTGCGACATCATGGTTTGTGAATAATTGGACCGCTAAAAATTTGTCAGACAATTAAATGCCTTGATTTGACTTATAAACTGTTTCATTAATTTGTTATGTGATATATATTTTCCATGAGAGAGGGATTTAGAAAAATTTTCTATTGGGGGCGAATTTTTATAATAAATACCTATCAACATACTATTAATTTATAGAAATTTATTCAAACAATATCCCCTATGAATTCAATATAAAATATAATCTCAATATGAAAAAGTATTTTCTTATCTTGAAGAATGAAAGAAAGTTTTTAGAACTATTATGTAAAACATATTTTTAATTGTTATGTAATGCAATATATTGTAATTAATAATATTATTTTAATATTTATGATACTGATAATATTTATATATATTATATACACACAACAAACATGATTAAACATAAAACTGATAAATTCTCACCAAAAACAGCACGGACATACAAAAATTCTACTTCTACTCAAACAGCATTTGCACAGTATTGCACGTACTCAAAAAGATCTAAAGCAAGAAAAGAATGACAAAATAATTAATAGTCCAGACTCTAGACTCCAATTTGTAAAAAAAAAACAATCTGTAAATGGAATATACAAATTCAAGTATACAATGAGGGTGAGACAGATACAAATACAACGAGAGAGAGAGAGAGAGAGAGAGATTACAGACTTTGGGTGCCAACTGTGCCATTTACATAGGAAGTAAATCAAGCAATTATATATGTATACACAGCAAACATGATTAAACATAAAACTAATAAATTCTTACTGAAAGAACTCGCTATTAAAAATGGATTTGATGAAGAGAAGAATGAAAAGTAGGAGACTATCAAACTGGATTGAAAAAAAATAAAAAGTAAAAGAATAATGTGAAAGTTTGAAAGTAACTCAGCCAGTAGAAAGGAGAGACAAATTAAAAACTTCTTTTAAAAGATTTCTTAATGACATACTTAAAATTAAGCAAAGTATTATGGATTTTTTTTAAGGTAGTGGAAGCTATGGGACAAATCAATGACAAATCTGAAAATTCATCCAATATTAAGATTTTTTTTTCTTTTAGTTAGTGGGGACAGTTTCCTCCACTGCCCCGACTTTGAATCCATCCCTGTTTTCCATTTTCTAATTCCAACATCAACCTTTACAGGCTAAGTTATGCAATGAAATTTCAAATTCCTATAAACTTTCAGTGTTTTTCAATGTACTGATAGTCCTTTGATATTCAATTTATTGAAAATGGGCAAACTTAAATTTTATGAAAGCTCAACCATAAATATTAAATTAAACACATTCTTGACCAAAATCCTGGATGCTGCAGCTTTCTTGTGGATTCTGAGTCATTGCTATTTGGTTTCTAGGTACAATGAAAAATACATTTATCAGTAGCCATTCTAGTTGGGAAGAGACTGCTTAAGTTCATATAAGGGTGTTTTCTTCTTAAAGATTTGCACTCTAGTTTTAGGAAAGCCTGGTAAAAATTTTTGACAAGGGGTTCACAACTGTTCTATAATTTCATTACAACAATACTGTACCAAGTCTTAATTCTATTAGTTGGAGTTGATTTCATGGACTCCAACTCCACAATCATCTCTATCGATGACGTTACCTTCTATAAGGTCATTATAATTCATCATATTTTAGAGTTTCCACCAAATTTATTTTGATCTTCCCGTATTTCTATTATTGCAAACATCCAATCTCTTTATAGGAGCACCTAGTGGTCTTTTTCTCACATAAACCTATCTTATTCTTAATTATATCTCACACATCTTATTTTTAATAATACCTACTTCGATCTTATTATGGATAACCTTATTTTTAAATTTGTTCTTTCTTGTAAATCCATGCATCCACTATAACATTACCATCTTAGTTATGCTAATGGTTTACAGTTATATTATACCAAAGAAATTTATAGAAGATCCAGCAAAAGGTAATGTAGATAACATCTTGAGTTAAAGGAGAGCACATGAGCAATCTTTTCCAAATTTTTTCTTCAATGTCCTTAATTCCATTCTCTTTTTGAAAGCACATGAGGTAGGAGAGAGAGACATTGGAACTCCCCTTGAAAACAGTTGATACACTTCCAAGTCACTCCTCAAAATCAATTCTCAAAATCAATATCAGTAATCAAAAGGCTACCTTCAATTACATACTAAACAACTATATATAGGCAAAACTAATAGATATAATCCTGCTCTAATTAGGATTCAAATAGACATAATCCCAATCTAACTAGGATTCTAATGGAACCTAATAACTAAAGAATTATTCAAAAGATATTAGGAAACAAAAAATAAATAAATAATACTAATCCCTTTTTTCCTAATCTAATTTAGTATTTTTCAAAATATTCTCATTCCTGGCAAGAATATTCTGCTCACAGGAGAATGTTGAATTTAGATTTGTGTTCATTGCAGAAAGGTAATTTTAGTGGGATCTTTGATACAGGAGTAGGCTAAAGTAATGGGTCAAGAACAGGTTTATTGAAAAGTAGGATTATGAAACAGCAAAGGGTAGTTGAATATTAGACAAAGGAGAAATTAAGGAGTTTGAGAAATACTCATCAGGAGATTCTTCAATTTCCTGACACGTTTCTTACCGAGGTTCATCAGGGATTTTCTCATGTGCTATAACAATTTCATCTGTTACCCCATGTTTAGGCTGTTCTTGGTCAACACTTAATTAACTTCAACTTCCATTTCTCCTACCACGTCTTCTTCAGAATACTCTCTAAGGGATCAATTACTTGAACATCGTGAACAAACTCACTAGAATGAGGAGACCCAAATGATTCAATTTCATTAGCTTGTATAGCCAATAGTTGGAGTATATCCAACTGATCAAAGAGTCATCCCATAGTACCCTTGAGACTCTCAAAATTGTTCACACTTTGCATTGTGATATACACTTGCAGAACTAGTCTGTTGCATAAGCATCTTGTAATATACACTTTGCCTTGGTGTTGCACACTTGCACTAGTGATCTGTTGTTAGAGCTGGTCCATTCTTATTTTATGTAGATGTTGGAACATGCTAATTGTTCCTTTTGATTATTTGAATTAATTATAGAATTCGTTTAGTTCTTGATATGTGTTATCCCTCGGAACCTTCTGATTTTGCTATTTTGATAATTCTGCATAGACTGTAAATTGGATCTCTTGGAAAGCGTTTTAGTCAGGGCATCAAGAGGTTGTTTGCAGGTACAACACAGGTAAGAAATCATTTTTTTTTAAATTATACGTTCTTGCACATATATATCCAGTTTCTGCTTCAACCTCTTGCATTTAAATTTCATTGATCCTCATTTTCTGTTGACATTATTATGTGACTAGTGATGAAATAAACACATTGGTGTTCCAATGTAATGTAATGCTGACTCTGGAAATGGCTAAGGTAAGGTAATTGTTGGAGTGGTGGTGGTGGTGGTGGTGGTGTTGGTTGTGGTTATGAATTATGATGGAATTTGGTTATCTGTGAGTTACAGTGAGGGACCATTGCCAACGATGGTAGGTTTAAGGAGATGGCAGTGGCATCAATAGTATCTGGACGGAGAATAGGGTTGATGGAAGAAATGCTGCTGGGGGTGGAGTGATTTGATTATGCTCAAAGATACTACCTTTGATTTGGAGAGAAAAAGTCCAAGTACTTTGGCCAAATTCCTCTTAATTAGAGAAAGTCTTTTAGGGCTGAATAATGAATATTTGGGTATTTGATAATACTTTTTTTTTTTTTGGTGTTAAAAGTAAAGTGCACTCTCTTCTAAATTGTTTTGATTGACTACCATAAGACTCGTATTCTCATGAATCTGTAAATACTAAAATTAAATCACCTATCTCTATATTGTTCCTCTTTTTCTTTTTTTTTTGCTATATTCTTTCATGCTGCTATTATGATTATTCTCGTGTAACAAAATACCAAAGTACATTTTAGTTAGTCATATTCTTTGTCAAATATTTGTTTAATTTATTTCATCTCTGAATCTATACAGATAAAATAAAAAAAAAATACTATCTTTTCTACTTGATTCTTTATCTGACGCCATGATGCAAGTTCTCATTAAAATTGTTATTTTGAAACACAATTTGAATAAAGATACTTTCATTTAAGATAGAATTAAAAAACTACTAAGAAAAATATTATATCTAGAAAGAGAGCCAGGGGAAAAATTTGGAAGAACATAGTTAGGCATATATCAGTTAAAAGGCCTTAAAAATATAGTGTCATAGATAAAAAATGATTGACAAAATGTAATTCATGTAATCACCTTCAAATAGTCATAAAAATTTTATATGTTGTATTTTACTGGTATAAAAATAGAAGACATAGGAGAAAGAGAAAATAGTCAGTAAAATACATGAATTTGATACTGGTATAATAATACATGAATTAGATAAATACTGGTATAAATATACTGGTATCAAATTCAAGACATGTATTTTACTGGTATAAGAAAATTCACTCGTTACATTAGCCAATTTGGTTAACCGTTATTCTCTTAACTGCTGCAGCCATTACCTTACCTTGGCGAACCTATTAAATGAGTTTGCTGTTGATAATTGAGCTCCTCTTGTGTGAGGGTTGACTTGAATAACATATGCTCAACAATTTCAGGTACGTGTCAGCATATATGCCAATGTGATAGCACGCTATAACCAGATTATGCTAAGACACATTAAGACAAGAAAGAAATAACCTTTGCAACCACATCGTCAGCTTTGTTCTATAACGAATTACATGTAAATAATATGAAAGAACCTTTCAACATGGTCGCAGGTTTGTTCCATAATGTGCTCAGCACTCGAGAGAGAACAATAGCTATTCAGCAATTGTGTTATGCTTTGATATAGACCACCCTTCCCGACCCAAGAGGGTGGAGTTCTGGTGTCTCACAATGCACCTCAATGCTGGCATTTGCTGCATAGCCACCTGGTTTAACAAGTGCTGCACTTTGGCCACAAGCAACCAGCTTCTACGAGCGCCGATGGGACAAGTACACAGTTGCATTGATGGTTTTTCCCAGATACCAGAGGACCCGCAGATGCATTGACTTCTATTATAACTAGAAGGCCTCTCAGAATCAGATAATATAAACTTGCATACATCTACGTTATGCGTGGTGACATCTAGATTCAACTTCCCCCTGAATGTTACAATCTTCCCAGCACAAACTTCAGCAAATGTGACATTCTAACAGCAAACAACGAGAGATTCAGATATTTGCAATTCAAAAAATGGGCTAAAAATCAATCTTATCTGGAGCAAATTTAAGAAATCAAGGACAATGTATGCTCCACTTTTTTACAGAAATATAATATAAAATTTAAATATCAGAAAACTATTGCACATAAAAAAAATTCAAATTAATGAGTTATAATATCAAAGCAACATGTATGGGAAAAAATATTTGTAAATAAAAAATAAAAGCCTACCAGATGTATGATTACACAAAATTGTTCATTTCCCCTATAGCTCAGACATGCTTCTATTGAGCTTCATTAAATTGATATTCTCCTGCCACAATATAAATTATGAAAAGTCAGCTAACTTCATTGATAGAATAGTTTCTTTCAGCAGCATTATTTACTTGTTTCACAAGAGCATCTATTGGTTTTTTCTCACACGATTAACCATCTTAATCATATCTCATGTCTTTTTTTCCTCAATAAGAGCTGCTCTGACCCTTGCCAAGCTCTGATCTTATTAGAGAGAATTTTATTTTTAACTTTGCCCTTTTCTTATGGTTGCACATTTATCATAACGTTTTCATCTTTGTTAGGCTCATATTTTGACATTTGGCATTTTAGTACCAAAGGGGGTAAAGCATTGTAGCAATAATAAAGTTGCTTCATTGTAACCAAGTTATGAGTTCGAGTTGTAGAAACAAATTCTTTGCAATGCAAGAATAAGGTTGCGTAGAAAAAACAACCTATCTTGACCCTTGTAAAGTGGAAACCCTTGTATACTTGTGATGCTCTTTTTGGTGCTTTATTATCTATGCCATAGAACATGACTAATCTAATAGTAGCCAATAATCTTCTCCTCTAGCTTTAAAGGGATTTCATTGTGCATAAAACGTCAAAAGCACTTCTTCTATTTAACCATCCTATTTTAATAGTGTGAATAATATCCTCAATAGCATACAACCTTACTAACTGATAATTCTCATTTTTAAAACCTACACCATCAATCTCACACAAAATTATTCATTGGACCTTCTCACATCTGACCAAAAAAAGTCATTCCCAAGCCTAGGAACCATTAAGGTGGTGTTCTCTTTGTGGTTTAGTTTTCAATTTTGAATGTTTTGTGTTTTGAATATTTGTTTTGAAATTTTTAAAGACACGTTCTTTTTATTATTTTGAAAAATTATTTCTCAAAATAGAAAACTAAAAAACGTGTTTACTTTGAAATTTTATAAAATGTTATTTTATGATATTTTATTTAAGAAATTTTATTCAAAGTAAATTATAAATATTTATTAATAAATTATAAATTTAATTTAAAGAATTTAAAATATAATACAAGAAAAAAAACTGATAATTTAATCATATATAATGTATTAAAATTACAAAGTACATTCTAAAGTCATTTGATTCAACTATTAATTTCATAATAAATTTATTTTTACCTATAAATTAAAATCTGACATTAATTTTAAAATTTAAATTATCCACAACATAAATATTAAAAAAAATTATAAATCATAAAATAACAAAATATTAATTTATTCAAAATTTTAAAAATATGATTAAAAAGAAAAAATAATAAAAAAACTATATTACATATTCAATGGGGGTGGAGGGCGGTGGTGGAAGGAAGAAATGGCAGAATGGCAGAGGCCGATGGCAGGTGTGGATGGCGGACTTGGGCGTGGCAGGCGATGGCGAATCTGGGGGTGGCAGGCAGTGGCGGTGGCGGTGGCAGATCTAGGCAATGGCGAGCGGTGGTGGTGACGGTGATGGCGGTGGCGGGCATGGATGGCAGCAATGGCGATGGCATGGATGGCGGTGGTGATCGAGCTTAAAGAGAGAGAGAAGAGAGAAGAGGAGGAGGAGAAAACAATGGTTGTTTTTCGTGTTTTGGATTCACTGGCTGGTTTTGGCTGAAAACAACCCAAATGAGATTTCAGCGTTTTAGGTTTTCTGTGTAAATTTTTTATGTGTTTTGCAAAATGTATTTTTGAAAATGAGTAAGGAAACACGTTTTGAGTGTTTTGAAAAATTGAAAATGGAAAACTGAAAACACCAAAGAGAACAGGCCCTGTTTTCGGCTCGTTTTGAGTTTTTAATTTTTCAAAACACTGAAAACGCGTTCACTTTGCTATTTTCAAAAATGCATTTTCAAAAACGAGGAAAATTTTTGTAAAGGAAACCCAAAACAACATTTGTTATTTTGGGTGTTTTCAGTGAAAACCCACCCAAAACACCAAAACGCGTCCCCTCCCCCCCACCCGCCCACTACGCAAACCCACTTCAAAGAGCCACATCTCTCATCTCTTCTCCCATTTCTCCTCTCTTCTCTTCTGATCGTCGACCACCACCGCCATCTCCATATCTGCCGTCGACCGCTTCAGCCACCGCCACTGCAACCACAGTCGTTGACCGCCCCCTATTGCAAACCCTTACATCGCATCCGCCATCAACCGCCCCCAGTCTCCTTTCTCTTTTCTTCTCTTCTGGCTCGCCACTGCCATCGCCATCACCACTGTCGACAACTTCCGCGACCACTGCTGCAAACCCTTGCATCGTGTCCATCATCAATTGCCCTCCGTCTTCTTTATCCTTTCTTCTCTTCTAGCTCGCCACCACCATCGCCATCGCCATCACCACCGTCGACCGCCTCCGCCTCCGCCACCACCACCACAACCACCGCCCCCCATCGCAAACCCTTGCAAGCCGTTTGAGTTCACCGCCCCCTGCCGTCCGACATCACTACCCCTATCGCAAACCCTTCTGCAATTTGATTTTCTTTGTTTTTTTTTATTTTATTTTTTCGTTCTATTTTATTTGAATATTAAACTAAATATGTAATATGATTTTTTTGTATTAATTTTTTTAAAGATATTTTTAAGATTTTGGATTATACCTATGATAAATTCATTTTATGTTATTTTGTAATTTTAGTCATTTATTAATAGATGTTTAAGGTCTGATATATTTAAAGATTTTAAATTTTTTTGTTATTCTGTTATTAGTTATTTCTTGTATTATAGTTTAAAGTGTTTAAATTAAATTTATAATTTATTAATAAATATTTACAATTTATTTTGAATTAAATTTAATAAATAAAATATTATAAAAATAATTTTTAAAAATTACAAAGTAAACGTGTTTTTTAGTTTTCTATTTTGAGAAATAGTTTTTCAGAATGATGGAAAGAACGCGTTTTCAAAAACCTTAAAACAGACACTCAAAACACAAAACTGAAAATGAATTCAAAACTCAAAACTCAAAACTGAAACACAAAGAAAACACCACCTAAGTGTTTCATATATCCAAGCATAAAAAAAAATGATTGTCCTCAGGTGAAAACCCAAATAGGCTGCATTGCCACATTTCTGTAATATAAATCAAAGGAAACACAATAAGCAGTTAACTCAGTTATACAAACACATACTGTGATTGCCAAACTACCTTGTCCAGTCTAAATCTGATTTATGGTATCAAGAATAGAAAAATAGGTGGTCTATTGAGGGACCTCACGCTGTAGATGGCCACAAGACTCCCTTTCCAGTCAGCAACTGCCTGGAATTGGCAACTTGTGGGTCCCACTTCCCTATGCGTGTCGTTTGCAGCTAAAGTTGGTGTTCTTAAATCTTGTGGTCCATTCCACTTAAGCAAAAAAAGATTGTTCTTCAATCCCACACAGCTTGAGCTGAGGGACCTCAAGCTGTAGTTAAGTGGCCACAAGGCTCCCTTCCAGTCGGCAACTGTTTGGACACAGCAGCCTTGTAGGTCCCACTTTTTCTACGTGTGATTCATGCCTCAAGCTGGTGTTCCTGAACCCTTGTGGTTCATTTCACTTGCTCAAGCCAAAAAAATAAATGCACTCTACAGAATAGTGATAAGCAACTTTGGAGCTTTAAGCTTGCTCTTGGGACAGCTCGGTATCGGAGGGAATTTCTATATTGGAATGGAAGACAGCTCTTAACATTTTTCTAACCACAATGTGATAGCAGAAAGAATTTAAAAATGCTTACAAGGCCTTCGAAGGCCCCCTTAGCAACTTCACATCATTTCTGTTTAAAATGGAATCTTTGTTAGTGTGCACTCCTGGTTGACTCTCAGAATACTGGGTCTGATGCTAATTTGATGTGAGACTTGTTCTCTCAAAACAAGCAGATATTTATGCATTCCCACACAGACCACAAGGAGCAATTTTCCCCCCTTTATGGTTTTTAATTGGCAAGTAACCATGAAAAGCTAGTGTTTAAGCCACAACAATGGCTTTACTCCACAATTACTAAGAGGCCTCGTCCTTGATGCTGATGTGTAACAGGCCTGCCATTGTAGAGTTCCACAGTTAATTCTAAGCTTCTTGGGGCTCCTGTTGATTAAGAACTTCTGCCCTGACAATCTCCACGCTTTACCTTCACTTTCTTATCAACAAATAATGCAATAGCAGGCTAGGTAGTAGGCATACAGATACACTCATCAGAGTATATAACACTTAACAGCTTAAGATTGGCAAAATAAACCAACAAGAAAACCAAGTCCTTTTTTTCCCTTGACAAGATACTTTTGCCACATGACCAGCAGAACTGCATAAAAAGGGGCAATAAGATTTCTTATATCCCAAAGAAAAGCCACTAACAATCAAGGATACAGATTTCTCCACATGGAAGTTTGTGGTCATGGTACATAATTTCAGTCTAGGGATATTTTTTTCTACTGGGGCCGGGAAAAGGGGGGGTAAGGGTGACGAAGTGGTCACAAAAGAGAATTGTGGAGGAGAGAAAAAACCTTAAGCCAAAGCCTATCCAGCCAATTAATGAGTTGTGGCGAACATGAAAGGATCTAAAACTTGGGCATTATTTATATGGGAAAACAGTCCTTAACTGCCTTTCTCGAAAATACTATCCATCAAAAATTGAATTGAAAGTTCTCTGATATGATGCGGATGAAGGCACAACATTAAGTACTACTCTTACTAAGGAGGAGGTTTATTATTGATGCTCATGCCCAAAGTTGTACTCCGGGGCTTAAATCTGACAGGGAAGTATTGATAGATCAAACATGTGTTTAACCTTTGGAGATTTCCATTTACCTACTTACATGAAAGGAATCCCCACCACACGAGACTCCACGCTAATCCAATATCAAATTATCAATTGTTATCAAAGGAAAATCTTTGACAGAATAAAATCTCATCTTTCATTAGATGGTCCTAATATAAAATGCTATTGCTAAAAGCATTCAGATCCAAAATTCCAAAATAGCAACTCTCAACATAGTAGCAAAATAAATTGTACTAAGCTCAAATAGCCCTCTATAAGCTACCAGTCATTGAGATTGAAATTTTAGGACTCTAAATCAAGTTACATAAATATTCAAGTAACAAATGTTAGCAATTTGTGTGTATAGAAGATATGTAATTAGGGTAAGATCAAGCAATTGGGAATCAGTAAGGTAAAACACAACAGCTATTACAATGACTTGGTAATCCATTCTATCAGCTCACATCTGTTTGAATGGCCAGAGATCCATAGATACTTTTTCTGAGGTCGAGTCCAAATGGGGCACATGCAGAAGCACCCATGAGATACCAATTTTGTATGCTTTTGAACAGTTTTTTTTCTTCTAAATCTGATAATACTTGTTTAATTCTTTTGAAAACCAACAATTGCATCAATTTCTACAAAAAGTTAAGGAGGCCAGCCAATACATGAATTGATGCACGGTAGTAGTAAATGTACCTTGGAAGCTCATTACGCTGCAACCTTCTCAAGATGACCACCAGGCAGAGAAGATATTTCATTCCTCTTCCTGCAAGGCAACATATGCCTTAGCATAAATTTTGAGGACATTTTAAATTTGATAGCAGATAGGAGGCAAAGTTCCACAACATTCTAGATAAATTAAAGTAGGCTGAAACTTTCAGATGCTACATCTTTAACATCAATTACAATGGAAGTATTAAGTTTCATTGTTCCTTCTGCTTCTTTTAAGGTTTACCCAACCATGCATTAGACATAATAAAGCTTATAACACAAAAAAATCATTAGTACTAAAGTATTTTCTGAAGAATTCTATTCACTGGTTTTCAATATTACACCAGTATGATTAGACAAAACCTAAAAAATCATGCACTACCTCTGACTTTACAGATACCAACCTATCATGACCAAATCTTCCACAACAACTGTATACCAAACCTTAATCCAACTAGGCACGATCGATTACATAAATTCTATCTCGCCAATCATTTCCATCTATGGCCATATCTTTTGTAAGGACCTTAGATCATAACTAAGAGTCTCTCAACAAGTTCTCCTTGTATACCAAACCTTAATCCCACTATGCATGATCGATTACATAAATTCTATCTCGCCAATCATTTCCATCTATGGCCATATTTTTTGTAAGGACCTTAGATCACACCTAAGAGTCTATCAACAAGTTCTCCTTGTCTTCCCTTTCCTCTTTTGCTAAAGATTTGTCCCATTCCATCCACTCTCCAGTCTCTCTTTACAAGAGCCAAATTAGTCTTCTTTTCACATAACCAAATCATCTTAATTGTGTCTCAAGTATATTATCTTCAAAATGGGTAACCCTAACCATATTATGACTAAACTAAGTTGAGATATTTCTAATTTAATCTTTCTTGTATGGTCGCCCATCCATTATAACATTCTTGTCCTCTTTACTCTCATATTTTGTACATGTTGTGGTTCACTTATCCAACATTCTATGTTATACAACAAAATTTTTCTTCTTTTGTTTTTGGGAATTAATCCCAGGTCTCCAGGTCCATGCAAGAATATTTCATATCAAATTGAACCAACCAATAGAGAAAGCAATCCTCATACTACAAGTAGAATATGTATAACTGATGGACATTATTAGCAATCCAAATGGACTTTATTAGTATATTCAATACCCAATTCAGAAATCTTTTGAAGAGCACACTGAATTCAGTCAGTAATTACAACTGGTTCAGCCCTAGCCAAAAATAGACTGAAAATGAAAATACAACAAATACAACTGAACTTACTTATTGTATAAATTGATAAGTGATCTTGGCCTCATGAAACTATTATCTTTCTCTCGAGGCTTTGGTTTAGCAGGGCGCCTTGATTCTGGTTTCCAAGAAGCTTTAGTGAGAGACTGACCCAGTAATTCTGCAATATCAGTTGCCATTGCCTCAGCCTTCTTCACATAGGGGAAGGTCTCCTTTTCAAAGTGGTTAGATAACCATAAGTACATAGACAAGACCTGGTGCTTAGTTTCGAGATCCAAGAGCTCAGAATCATTTCGAGCAGAACATGTAGGCATGCCCACTGCTATATTAACAGGCAAGTTTTTGGCATATGATGAAGCAAATTTCAGAAGATGATACATTGCTTTTGGATCTCTAATATTAACTGGAGCAAAGCAAAAGTTAAAACGGTCTTCAAGAGATAATCCTTGAACCTTCTCCAACATGTTGGCAACCTTCTTTATATGTTCATGCTGGCACAGGAAGTAAGAGCCATCCAAACGGCAGTTTTCACTGAACCTATCAAGTAATTGAGGAAAAGTCAGATTTGAAAGTTGCCCAGCAAATAACTCGACCTGCTCAAAGAAAGGAAAGAGACCCACTTTCTTAACATTATCAAAAGGTTCCTTCAAACACTCAATTAAGTAATCTAAGTCATCCAAATGTAAGGTGGTTGCCAGCCCATCTGGATAACGACTTCCTCTCCGACCAGCTCTTCCAGCAATCTGCTTCACCTGAGATGCTGGAACTGGAACAATCCTATCACCATTGTACTTTGAAAGGCTGTAGAAAACAACCCTTCTAATATTAAGATTTAAACCCATTCCAACTGCATCACTTGCAACTAAGACATCAAATTCATTGTTTTCATCATTAAACAAGTTGGCTTGCTGCCTACGAGTCTCTGGGGGCAATGCACCATAAACAACACAACAACGATGATTAGTGTACTTCTCAATTGCCAATTTTACCTCAAAAATCTCTCTCCTTGAGAAAGCAACCACACAATCTCCAGACCGAACATTACGAAGATCTCCTAAAAGGGTCTTGGCTTCAACTACCAGTGGCTTGAATCTCTCATAATGGGTTTCATACAACTCATCCCCTGTTTCTGAACATAATTTTCGGACAATGTTCAAGACGCTTGGGTCCCCACACAGATGTATCTCATCAGCCTTCAAGCCAAGCAAGGCCCTTGTCCATGCATAGCCTCTGTACGGGTCCGACATCATCTGAATTTCATCAAGAATAGCTACATCAAACATTTCCTCTGCGGATACCATTTCCACTGTACAAGCAACATGGTTCGAAAAAGGAACAAACTTCTTTTCTTGTCCTGTGTGCAGACTGCAATAAACTCCAAGCGCATTCACCTTGTCAAAAACTTCCATGGCCAACAGCCTAAGAGGACTACAATATATACCCTTCTTCGCTTCCAAAAACCGTTGCAAAGCATTATACGTCTTACCACTATTAGTGGGGCCACAATGATATATAATCTTCCGTTTCATTGCACGAGCAAATGGAAACCAAGTGTGTGGCATCGTAAGATCAGCGGACTCAATCATACTCCTAAAACGCTTAATTTCATCGGGAAACTGCTCCAAACAAAATTCAACAAAAATTGGAAAAAGGAACCGGTCAGCTGCATCGCCCGGACCAAGCGAAATCAAGTACTTGGCAACGTCAGCCTTAGATTTATTGAAGAAGAATTTTCTAAACTTGTGGGCTGCAGTGGGGAAAAATGACGCCCCAATATACACCGCCAGTGCCTGGTTGGACGCCCAACCTGACTTTGAAAAACTACCAAAAATTTCAAAGAGGGCATCCCAATCTAGCCGAGTATGCTTCTTCCCCCGCTCAGCATCACGAAGCTCCCTATAAATTTCAAGAGGATCACGAGCCCCTACATGCTGGTATCCAGGAACTACTTTGGAACCCACTCCTTCAACATTCTCAGCCCCACTGTGATCCAATTCAACAGCTGTAACCGATTCGGGAACATCAGTCGCATTTTGCACCAGCGTCGAATAGAGATTCCTATCAAAATAATCAAATTTCGGAATATGAGAGGTTAATCGGTTGAGGGAAGCGAAAAGAGGAGAATTTGGGAGGCTCAAGGGTCTGGAGCAATGGGGGCACAAACTGGACTGGGAGAAGAGAACCCTAAACCTAGAAATGCTGTTTCTGGATGAACATACACGGAGAAGATACGATGCTACACCTCTTGCCATGGAAATTCAATAGAGTTTAGATACAAGAAGACGCGAAACGGAGAAAGAACCGATTATGGGGAAGTTGAGGGAAAGTAAATGATTGTACCGATAGACGAAGGCGGGACATGGCTGGACGGGATCATGAAGACGAACGATTTCGGATGGTATAGAGAGAGGGGGGGAGATGGGCGGTCACCGTTAACGCACCAAAACCCTAAACCTCGAAAGCTCTGAACTGAAATGGCGTTGATTTGAGTCCCCCTGTGCCTAGGTCGGTTCGAGGCCGCTAAAAGGGTAAAACAGAAAAGGGCGCAGCCCAACAAGGAACATCATGTTTGGGCCCAGCCCATACTCATCCCAGCCAAAAATTTATATTCCTAGTTCTTCAACCATAAATTGATTAATGTATTTTAATTTTTATTATTATTATTATTTATAAATTTAATTTTTTTTAAAAAAATTAGTTTTTTAAATTTTTTTTACTTATTGAAAACTAACATTACATATATTAATACAAGCTTTAAAATTATTTGGCTATTGGGTTTAAATTAATTTTAATATAAAGTGTTTTGGTGGGTTATATATATTAATTTTTGGTGGATTTTTATTAATAGAATTTGATACAAAAAAATAAAAAAAATACTGAATTTTAACAAAAATTAAAGTACAGTAACTAATTTATTATAAAGTATAAAATTCAACTACTGATGGTATAATTTACCCATTAATACTTTAGTTAGAAATATTTAATACTTATTAAAGTACACACTTTATTCCCCAGCTAGACATAAACTATTTCAAGCTTAATTTTTTATAAGTTAATTAGCACGTACATGAATATTAGGCATTATATCATATAACAACACATATGCTGACTGTTACAACTTTTATGGGATAATAATTAATCTCAACATAACTTATAAGAATTTATGCATATATATAGCATTATGTTTAATCTTGTGAAAAGGATGAGAAAACTGCATACAGAAGAGGAGTAGATATTCCTGGATTAAGCGACTTCATATAATTAGGGCATCAACATCGAATTAATCCATACTTTTCTTAATTAATTAGAAGCTTTGAAAACCTATATATAATATGCATGCATCCCAGATCATTCATATGCATGGCCAACCCAGTTAATTAATTTCCTGGAGAATTCTTAATTAGAACCACGAGTTCATTACTGAACCTAGATTGATTAATTCACAAGCATGCATTTACGTTAATTAATTAAATAGAGCCATGCAGGCAGGCTAGGGTTTGGTTTACTTGCAGACGATGCATGTGCATGAACCGTATTTATCACTCTTTCTTACACCAATACCATAAATATATATATATATATACATACACACACATGAACAAACAGGTCATTTTGAGCTTATAAAACTCTATTCATAAAGTGATTTTTAAAAAAAGGCTTGGTCTTTATTATTTTATAAATTTCACATAGCACTCTAAGAATTTTTAAAAATGTTATAGAACTTGACGTTAATTCTTGTGCAACACATTGGCCTCTAATAACAATTAATTTTATTAGAATTTCCAAAATACATTCCTCTCTTTATTCTCTAAAATTGTAAAAAATAATAATAAAAAGAACTAAGGTGTTTCATTGGACCTAACCGATCAAAATTAGTACGATATGCCACACCAACCAAAAACAAGAAAACAGAAAAGAAAAATATTGGTAGATTGATTGGGATTTTCTCTTTCAATTCATTCTTGAAACTGAATAGGTTTTACACAAACCCAAGTAATTTAATTTGGATTTGATTTGATGAAAAATCCAAGTCAAAAGAATTGGATTCGTTCATTTTCATCAAGCAAACTATTATAGTCGATGATAAAAGAGAAAGGAAAAAAAAAAAAAAGAGAGATCAAGTTTTCATAGGGTTTCACAAAAGAAAATTCTAGTGAAACCTCCAAATCAAACTTGGTTAGTAACTCCATGGGATTGGGTTTTTGGGTAAGAGAAAAATTTGGATATTATGGCACAGGATATGCCTCTAAATCATTTTTAACACTTTAAAAGCTTATCTAAACCATTTTTAATATGATAGAAACCGACCTAGGGATGTAAAGGACTTTTCAATTAACCTCATATAAAATTAAATAAGTATGAAATCATAATTAAATTAAGGTATAAGGATAATGATTACTTGAATATATTTATTTAAATAAGTATATAAATATAGTTAAAACTTAATTGGTGACATGTTTATATCCTAGACCTACCTGAGGCCTAGATCATTATGAAAGAAAATTTTGCAAAAATAAATAATACAAAATTAATTTCCCAATGGTAGAAAAAAGCATTGAGAAAATTTTATGTTTAAAAAAAATCATTAGAGAGACTTTTAGATGTTAATAAAATGATTATGAGAAATAGGTTTAGATAAGGCATATTAAAAATACAATTATATATGTCTATAATGTATAGGTATATTTTTAATAAAAAAATTTAAATTTAATTACATAAGAGCCCTAACCCTGTCCCAGTAGAATGGGGAATAGGGAGTTAGGAACGAGGATGGGACATGCATGCCTCGGCTATGTTGCGAACTATAGTCCTTAACATAAACCCAAACATATCGGGCCCAATAGCAACAGTTGATCCCAAACAAAACACAAAAAGGTCCAAAACAAAAACAAAAACAAAAACTAAAACTAAGCAAACACAAAACACAGTAGCAACAATACATGGGAAGTAGCCACTGACCAGGACACCACAAACCGTACGTTGCTGCCACCAGCAGCAAACATTAACCTTCCAGATCCTCCCTCAGAAGGAAGAAAACGCCTCACTAATTCCAAAGCTTTTGAAACCACATCGAGACTCACCCTTGCCGGCAAAATATTAAAGCTGCAGGCCAACGTCCAATGCTTTGCCCTACAGAAACAGTCCAGTGGATGAAGTGTGCCTTCCAAAGCCAATAGCGGGGATGGTAGCTAAGGGAAGAGGTGAAACAATTAATGAAAGAGGTAGAGGAATAGGGTTGAGTTGATGAGGAGACAAGACCAAGGGCAAGGATCTAACTTTCGGCGTCCGAGCGAGCAAAACAAAGGCGTTGGTATCCAGCCGGGACCCATGTAACCGACGTTGAAGAAAGGGAAGCAATTGAGACACCGTAGCCTTGGGCTGGGTTGGATGGCAAAGGGTCTCCAAATGCTCACTAAAAAATATTAAAACAAGTATACAAATTGAAATTTAAACATAAAAAATATACGAAACTTTGTCAAAACAAGTATTTGAACGAATAAATATATATATATATAGACGATCAAATATCATCCCCAAACCCTAAATAGCGGATCAATTATCGTCCCTGAAAAGCTTTGCTCCCCAATACAACATGATTAAGCTCACATATCCACGTGTAACTTCGACGAGAGTTTATCTATTGGAACATATATATATATATATATATATATAGTTGATCAGTCTAAACACTTTTAGTTATAACCTCTCGATCCATATATATTATTAACATGAAGGATTACCCGGGCAATTAAGGGACTGCTATGCTAAGAGACGCATGGTGGCCGAGTGACGTGGACTGATCATCAACTTAAATTTGACACGGTTTCTTTCTCTATATATTTATATGTTTGAGATCGACCGGCCGCTATATATATATATACATGTAAGTGTGAGAGAGATTAATTAATGTTATCTATTGGATAAGCATCAATCACATGTGATCCAGAAGGAGCATGCATGGGATGGGCCTCGTTATTAGTAATAGTCCGTGCCATTTTAAATATCGTCGAAGCCATTAATTAGTTAGCGTCCCCACTGAACCTACAAGCCTTAACTAATTGATGAGTCACCCTCATCTAAATGCATGCTTTCCTCTCTCTCTCTCTCTCTCTCTCTCTCTATAATTAAGGACTACTTGTTCTTATCACCCCATGTCCTTGATATATATCATCATTGGATTGCCATCATTTAATGTCTGTTATTCACATTAAAACGTTAACATTCACTGCTATCTAATTATGAGTATGTTTGATTGAAATTATTTTTTATGAAAAATATCATATTAATAAGAAAAAATTTATGTTTATATGTTTGATTGCTTAATATTTTTCATGAAAAATTTTTATAGTACAACACATTGAAGCATATTTTGACTCATTTTCTATAAAAAAAAATTGCAATTAAGGAGGAGGTGACAATTGTTTTTAATGAAATTAAAAAATATTTTTTTTTCATCTTTTTTCAATCAAACACACCCTAAACTCAAACCCAATTGATACAGACATCATATATAATGATCGATGTGATCAAAATTAAGATTAATTAGTTAACACCCTCAATATTTGGCCTCATAATAAGAGGTTAAAATGATTAATTTCTTACCATTAATAGAGCTCAAAGCTATACTTTGTTTGGCACATATATTTTAATTAATCACTAAACTCAAATTCAGTTGGTGCAGACACGATATATAATGATCAATGTGATCAAGATTAAGATTAATTAGTTAACACCCTTAATACTTGACCTAATAATAAGAGATTAAAATGATTAATTTCTTACCATTAGAGTTGCTTGTTTGGCACACATATATATAATTTGCAGGTTATTAGGTATCTTGAAAAAATTTACCATATATATGTATGTATAGTTTGATTGATTGTCCATTTTGATGTTTTAAGTCGTGACGAACAGAAACAAAGTTTGTTCAATCTGTTTCTCACAAATAATATTCTTTATTTTCACGAGACAGCCGGCAGAATGTCACGTCCGTGAGTGGACAAACATTCTGGCCCTTGATTGGAATCGATCTTTGTCTTAATCTCCAAATCTACAAGGATTAATCATCATGTTTGGATAAACCCTCCAAATTTACATTTTTTTATTCTCCAAGTCCTGGCAAGATGTGGCCAACCATCTCCAACACCACGATCCATCTACTCATGAATATATTTAATTATATTGAAGAAAATTCTCAGACTCTCTTGATTATTAATTTGTAGGTCACTTGTCAGGATGTCCAAACCATGGAAAAATTAGAGATCGCATGTGCATTTCCACAGACAAAATGTAAAATAAAGGATCTGATGAAATAAGTAACTTTTTATTAGAAATATTATTGAAAGAAAGTAATCGTGATAAAAAATATATATATATATTCTCAGTATACAAAATCCCTAATTTGTGAGGATATAAAGAGAGGTAGTTGTATTGTATATAAGTCAGATAATGCATACATAATCAGTATGAATTAGAAATTAGACAATAGTTATGTATTATAGTAATAGGAACATGAAAAATAATTATAACAATGATTAACAATACACACGTCAAAGATAATTAAGTTATGTAATAATGACTATCATCAACAATAGAAAAATACGATTATTTATAATTACAAAAAGCATCCAAATATGAATTAAAAATTTTCACAAAAGATAATATGAATTAAATCTTGAGTTTTTATTATAATAATAACTAATATTTTATCCATTCTATTATTTAAGTGAACATCGGTGTTTAAAATCCTTTTTTATTTTCCTAAAATGTTCTTTATATGTTTTGCTCAAAAAAACAATTGCAAACAACTTAAAAGAAATTATTTTTATGGCTTAAATTAGGGATGAAAATGAGTTGAGTTGAGTCGACTCGAATCGGGTTATAGTTCAAGTTTGCTTGACTCATTTAAAATTGGTTCAACTCGTGACTCAATCCAAGTTTGAAATAAACCAAATTTTTAACTCAATCTCGGCTATAACCAAGCCCGCAAACCGACTCGTTAGGCTCAATTTATATATACATGAGTCAATATTAATCAACTCAAACCAAGTAGCTCATAAGCTTAGTTCATTAGTACCTAACTAACCCCTTACAAGGGTAGAATGCCAAATTATTGTATGTTAGTCTCAAAGGGCACTAATAATATTTCATAAAACTTACTTGCTTGGTAACAAAATACTAAATTTATTCTATAATTACTCTTTTAGATGTTTGAAGGATGCCAAAATATTCCCTCCTGTTTAAAATCTTATTCTAGCATTCGAAGGATATCCCTTAGTTTCATCCAAACCCTTCCAGAGAATTAGATCCTTCTTTCAGATTTCTCAACCATTTGAAGAAGACCCGATAGGCATCCAAACTTCTTCAAAAACTTTTGAAATCTTTTCTCAAACATAAGGAGGGAAGCCCTCACATATCCAAATTACTCCAAAAACTCATCTTGATTCAAAAGGCCCAGTTAGATGCCCAAGTGAATCCCTTGGTACATTTGAACCTCCATAAAATGGTTATTCAAACATCTTTACAAATCTTCCTCAAATGTTTGAATAAAAGAATGTGCCTCATTCAGAAGTGCGTTTAAACCAAGAGTTTGACACTTCTAAGTGAAGACAAATATAACCTCATTCTTAAAATTTTTATAATGAGAAGATATTGTGAAATTCAAAATTTCTTTCAAGATGCTTTCATATCTAATACAATTTTATTAATTTCAACCACACCAGAACGTGCAGAGTGGAGAGGTGTCACTAGTTAAGCAACCCTCTCCTAGCTAGTGCCAATCATGGCATTAATTCACGAGCCACAACAGTATCTAACAAATCCGTATATTTTATTTATATTTTAATTAAATTACTCGAGTACTTTTGAGATATTTGGATATTTTTAAATGAATTAATTTGGATATTTATGATGTTTAATTTGTTTGTATATTTGTTTCAAGGCATGACATTAGGATATTTGGATATTGAAAAGATTGAAAACAACTATAAATTTTATAAATTTAGTGGCGGTACTTAAACAAATAAATAGAATTACGAAAAATTTTATAAATTTAGTGGCGGTTTCCAAACTTTGGCTAAAATAATGCATAATTTTGCAATATAGAAGCGATAAGAAAATTATCACTGAATAATAAAGAAAAAGTAAATTTTACTTTAGTGGCAGTTTGTAATCGTTGCTAATAAATAATATTTTTTTAAGAAAATTATGTTTTGCTACGGTTCCAAAAATCGCAGCAAAAAAGTATTTTTTTTTTTGTTACCGTCACCAAAAAAAAACAAATTTTATTTTCCATTGTGATTGCAAAACCGTAACAAAAAAATAAAAAGAATTGTTTTCAATATTTTTTTAAAAAAAATAATTATTGACAACGGTTACAAACTGTTGCTAAATAACACAAAATCGTTGCAAAATATATATTTAGTGACAGTTTCCAAACTATTGCAAAGTATATATTTTATCACTATTATTTTAGTGGTTGCTGAAAATTATAACAAAATAGCCCGGTGACCTAATTTGCAGCAGTCACGGTAACATTTTGTGGCAGTAAAAATTGTCAATAAAATAGATAAAAAAAAAATGATACTAAACACAACGTTTTTTTTAGTGTTAAATTGGTTTCTAACTCCAAAATTAGAGATTCTTATTTGGTAGAACATTTAAATTTAGAGAGAGAGTGTAAGCTTAAAAGAACGCAATCTCTTTAACCTTCTTGTGGTCTTTGGATGTGTTTTCACTTCATTTTTATATTTGACAATCATCTCAAATGATCATAAATCACTCTAAATTAACTTTACTACCTAAATCAGATTTCTCATAATTAAAAAATCAATTTTGTTTATCAACGCTGTGAACCAGAGGAAAGGAGATCTTAATAATGGTTGTAGCTCAAGCTATTTCCATTTACGTCACGTCATGCTTTCTCACGCCTCTTTTGTTATGTACGTAAGAAACTTGAAGCCATGGTTTGGCTTCCAAGTAATGGTAGGGGTTATACGGCGAACGCAAACCCCATGCGTTGGTTGAGATGGGCCAAACTTTGTACAGCTATGAAGCAGGTGGACAGGGATATCAACTATATTTTAGGAATTTAATAATCATGAACGCTTTACCCAATCGCTCGAATCTGAGCAGCCGTGCATGGACGGTGTGTTACCTCGCTCTGTCCTTTCCGAGATTGTGAGTTTGGCTAGGACTCCTAGCGTGCAATTTCTCCTAATCAGTTGGCCTTTTATTTATGCTACGTTGGCGTATTTGGGGTATCTGCAACTAATGCTCAGTTTGGTTAGATTTTTATTTTTATAACTTTTAAGTAAGTTAGTGTTTAATCTGATTATAATATTTAAATTAGATAGTGTTTAAATTGATAATATATTTAGAAAAATATAATTTTAAGTTATTAATTAATAATTATGTGTTTGGTTTGAAAAAACTGATAAACTATTATAACTTGATAAAAAGACAAAAATAGACATGTTGAATAATGTAAAATTTTATTGTTAAATATTGATAAATTATATATAATTATTAAAAATATATTAATATAATATTATTATATGTATGATGATGCGGGGACGATCACCACCCTTGTCTCACGCCGAATACTTGCAAAATGAGTCGGGAACTCACTCTCCCATGATCACTCTGACGTTCAATTCAATTCCCAAGGTTATCAAAATTAGAGTATTTCAATCGAAGCAAAAGAAAAAAAGATCCCCCATACCTGTGTGGATCCACTTATATTTATGAGGAGCGAGAGTTGTCTCCTAGAGATAGGAGTTTTCCCCTTTTCCATTAAAGAGATTTGTTGTTGAGTTTGTTTCCATGAGTAGGGGAGAAGTTATCTTTCAAACATTTTGGAATGATGATCATCTTAATTTAGAAATCACGATTTTGGGAAGAACGTATATCTCGGGGCAACAATCCTCTTTGGAGGCTTTGGGGGAATCACGGAAACTGAAGATACGGGAATACTCTTGTCGGGCTTGGATTTGGACTTTCGAGTATTCTCTAGGACGACTCGGACACATGTCCCCCCCTAACTTAAGCCAGGTGGTAACTCTCAATTGTCCCTTGGCGAACACGTGTCTTTTGTCCGTTGGCTAATTCGCGATGGCATCTAGGTAATTATGATCCTTGAAATTTTTCCCTCATCAATGTATTATATATGTTATATATTGGAACAGCAGTGTAAAACAAATGTATTACACAATCAACAAGGGCCGAATGTGCAAAGCAACAATGTGTATAAAGCCCACAATAAAGGAAATGAAACCCACAGCAACAACTATAAACTGGGAATGATTGCAATATATATATATCGCTGCAATATCAGTAGACAGAAACTCAAACCCGAAAATGAAAGAGATGATGGAAGAATTGAAACAGTGAAGGTCAAGGCACGCTTGAAGCGTTGTCCTGAAGACAGTGACGCCCTGCTCCGGTCACCAGCAGGCTGTGGCGTCTGTCAACGCAGGATTCAACGACCAACTCCAGAGAATGGGGACCACGCGCTACCAGATCTTGCAGAACTCTTTAGGGCTTGCTCTCTGTTGAATGATCGAACACTTGAGAGAGAGGGAAGGAAGAAGATCTGTGCATCTTATCGAAGATCGTCTACGCCTTAGCCGAGTCGAGGAGGCCGAACGGACGCTTCCATCAAAGCGGCATTGAAGGTCGGAATGAATGGCCGACGATTGGAAAAGACGAAGCGGCCAGACATCAATACACAGAGTAAATAGGGACGTTTCGGGAGACCAATAGATGAGAAATAAAAAATTAAAAGGAAATAAAATATTTAATTTATTATTTTCTTTATACAAAAATATATCTTAATGACCCGCCCGACCGAACGGACGGACGGCGGCAGCGGCGCGCGCATGGGCCAAGGGGTTCGCCCGCTCACAAAATCTGGGTGCCCCTTAGGGCCCAAACTCAAGTGCGAGAGTGGAGTATAAATACCCACTTTTACCTCTTTACACAACTAATGTGGGACAACCACCCACACTCACACTAGGAAAACCAACATTATATAACAACAATATATATTATTATGTGTTATAAATATATAATATATTATTATATGTATATATATACATTTGTACACACAGACGGCAGTTGGGAGAAGGAAGGCGAAGCACGGACAGAGGAGATGAGAGTGGGGCCGACGACAGGCAGCAACTGATGGGGCGACAGATAGCCAGCAACAAAGGATAACTTGAAATAGATGGACGCTTGCGATGGCAGATCTAGAAATAGCGGTGGCGATGGCGTGACCAAAGAGAAGGGCGACGGTGTTGGGGAGCTTGCAGCAGCGACGGCAGTTGAGCTGGGCTAGGGCGAACACGATAATCGGGGATGGGCAACGATAGTAATGGCAATTGCAAAGCGAAGAGATGGGAGAGAGATAGCAAAGAGGGACAAGGGGCGTAAATATTGAAAATATTATAGGACAAGATTGTAAATGACTCGGTCAACATAATAAGTTGGTGGCAACGTTTTTGCAAAAGCTGTGGGCTATTAGCTTTTTTAAAACGTTGTTATATTAGTGTTAAAGGTACATAGCTTTTAACTTATTTAATGTTGCCAAACGCTTAACAAAAAAAGTTAGGTGGCTTATAAGCTACATAATCAATTTATAAGCGATCAAACCACTTAACCAAATAAGCCTTAAGTGCTTCATTCTGATGAGCTTATTCGTCAACCCCCTTCAAGATGGATGTATTGTGGTACATTATGTCAATTTGTTAAAAGATGTACTCATGAAATAAACAAGTTGAATAGATCATGAATTCTCGATTGATTTATTAAATGAGTCATATTTTTATCTCATATTCAACTCATTTGGTTTATAAACTTAATTATTCAAGTCAATTAATACATTGAGTCATGAATATCTCGCAAATTAACTTGGCTCATTTTAAGCTCTAGCCTTAGACGTGTGACCAAAAATAGGACAAAAACAATATTAGTATTACACCAAAACTCATCATCAATGAAATTTACTTAAATAATAAAAATTAAATTGTAACCACCAAGCTTATTTCTCTGAAAGAAGAATTTTCAGTTTAAATCTTCTTTCAATTCTTTTACGTATGCAATATATATGTCACTCATGTTATAACAATAGTTTGTAAAAGGACAAATCTTATTGTTGAAGGTAACCAAGTTATGTTATCATACAACTGGAAATCATATCTGTTGATAGCCTAACGAGGAAAGGAAAACATTTTAAACATACACCTTACCAAATATTAAGGGAGTTCATGGGCTTAGATATATAAATCTAATAATTGAATTAAATTAAAATATAATTAGTTTAACTTTTTAATAGGTCAATTTGGTCTAAGGCCCAAAAATTTAGACTTAAGTTGAAATAGGTTTGGTTTTAGGTCCACCTTTTGAGTCCACAATCATACCAATCAATATATAAAAATTAAATAATATATATAATAATATCACATATATAAAGAGAAATATAATTATAATTCATTGCAAACATGATATATATATATATATATAATAAAGAGAAACTATTCATATTAACATTTTGTGTTGAGTGTTCACTCAAGATTTTTATAAAAAATTTAAAATTATTTTGTGTAAGCAGGAGTTGACGCCAAAGCCAAATTAACCTAATTTTTATTGAATTAAGTTGGTTAAATTTTATTTTGTGATCGATTCAATTTTGAGTCAATTATGTTGAAGGGAATCACCAATGCGATAGTATAGACAAAAATAATTTTTTTATCGTGTATCAAATACATGCAACAGAATATAATATACACGCCATATATAGTTTGAGTGTTTAACCAATACGCATATTCAACAATTGAATAAATAAATAATTGTATATTTACTATCCGATGTAAGGTTGAGATACATAAACTATTTTTGTACTAAGACCGTGTCCACCTCACGTTGTGGTAGTTCTAATTTGTTCACACTTAGTATGCAATAAGGTACCGTTTCGGTCACCTCTTCCCATCCTAGACACAAAAGATTTGCGTATCACAAGTGCCTGTGTCTCAAAATTATACGCGTAACAATTACATATATAATTTCTATGATTTTTCAAAGGAAGCGAAAAGAAAAAGAAAAAAGCAGCATCAGAAAAGATGAGAGAGAAAAGACAGAGGCCTCACCTTTGTCTTTTTATCCAATTTCCTAGGGGTGTACATGGTGCGGTTTGTGCGGTTTTTGGCCAAGAAAATGCACCAAATCGCATATGCGGTTTGCACCTATAATCAGACCGAGCGGTCTGATTTGGTGCGGACAAACTGCACCAAACAACACCGCATAATGCGGTGCGGTTTCCGCAGTTTGTTAAAACTTGGTGTTTTGTGCAATTTAGGTGTGGTTTGGTGCGGTTTAGGTGCGGTTTGGTTTGGTTTGTTGCGATTTTTGGTTCCAAAATGATAACAAAAAATGATTTAAAATGGGACTGCTAGTCTGCTACAAAAAATAATCTAATTATTTTATATATTTTATTTTTTATTTTTTATTTATTTTAATTATTAATATAGTCGGGCGGTTCGGTTTGGAACCGAACCGCTAGCACCCCAAACCACATAAACCACGGTTTGGGTATTTTTCAAACCATACCAGACCGCGTCCTTAAAAAACCGTGCGATTCGGTGCGGTTTGGTTTGGTGCGGGCGGTTTCCGCGGTCTACCAATTTTTTTGAACACCCCTACAATCTCCTCTCCCCCCTTCCTTATTTTCTTCTTCTCAAAAATCAATCCCTTCTCATGTTCGTTACCCTTGTTATTATACAATCAATAATTGATTTCACAATATACTATGCATTATACACTATTTACAGTATGACGTCAATTATTATGCAATCAATAATTGATGCATTATACATTATACACTATGTGTCATGCACAATGCACTATGCAAAATGGGTCAAGGGTCAACTTTTGACCAACTATTTTCTGAGATATTTTGGGCACACGATATTAATACCAAACGCAACACTATATGATGTGTGACTTTCTAAGTTCGCTATTCATTAGTAATTAGATAATACTGAAACTCTTTTCAATATCGGTCAACTTTTTGACCCATTACCAGAACTTCTCCAAATCCCGACGACGTTTTGAGAGTTCTTAAATTGTCCCTAACAACAGTTCATGATATTATAAGTAGTAGTAAAGTCTCACTTTAAGTCCTATTATAGTTGATGATTATCATGCAATATAATCCTTCAATCACCTAACGTTCCTACTAAGCAAGAGTCATGGAGTGACAAACTCACAAACTCAATAACTATGTGTCAGACCTCATTAATGTGACTAGATGACACCTCAGGAAACATCTTTCCTGACTTTCAATCTACCCTACTCAAGGACTATCTCGTCACATTAATAGTAGATCACATAGAACGTTCATCTCATTAAATACTGACAAGGGTGACAGATCTTATTCCCAACACTTGTCTTTATATGCCAGCAATACAGAACTACATAGATGAACATTCTCACCTCTCAATTGGATGGTTTAGCTCATTAGCAAATCTCGCACACTAATATACAAAACAACTATGTCAGTTCAAGTTTAAAAATCAGCACACCATTGCAACCTGATGACACGACCAATATCCACCATGCCATGTGATCATTCATCGACGTCACATTTAGTTGATCATTCCCCAACGACTACCCACAAGTCTATTAACAACATCTCATGTCATATGGTGCGTGACGCACTATCCTCCCATCAATATCCCCATACCAAATGAGGTAGTAACTCCTGTGTTAGTCCATATTTGATTAATCGAAATCCTCATCCAAAGAATCTAAGAACTATGAATAATTTAAGAAGTTATGTTATCAGATAATTTTATCACACAGTCTCAACACCTTAAGAGTAAGATTCTTACATAGAAAATCTAGAAACTCATTCATATAAATTATTAGAGAAAATATGAATGAAGAAAACTTTATTTTTATAGATTTATATAAAAATACAATAAATGCATTAAAACAAACCCGCTAAATATCATCCAAATCTAATATTATGACACAGAAGACTAACACATGTAAGCTAAATTAAGATCTATTTGAGTTTCAATTACTATAAACTTGATCTAACCGCACACATATAAACCTTAATATATGGTCGGTAGATCAATCTTACAACTAATTGATAGCATATTTCACAAAACACTCATATTCCACCAGTGAACTTGATAATCCATTAGTTATTTATTCTTCAATACATATCATTACTCTCATCAAGTTGAGCAGAAAAGTTGTTTGCCAACAAGCTCGTTAAATGTTTGATACTCTCAATTAGCAACACATGTGTCGACCAAGCTTTGTCGCTATATATACATGTGTGTGTGTGGGTGGGTGTGATTGATTCGTCATCCGATAATAAATAATGGCACATCCCGTGATATCGTTTGTCTATGAAAAAGACGATGATGATCCGTGAACCAGCATCAGCATCAACCCCTTTTGATGGCTTCGTTTTCATCTTTGGCCACTTCTGTGTGTTTCTTTGATATCTGTGGGTTAAATTTCGCCAGTTGTCTGTCTTTCCCTCTTTAATTAGTAATATATTTATTGCATCTTTTTAAATAAATTCTGTTACATTTAAACGTTAGATCAATATAATTTGCGTGTTAATCCAATAAATATGGAATGAAATGGGTAACAAAGGTGGACAATGGCAGAGCCACATGCTACATAAATATATTTAAAAGAAGTGACGAATGATAAAAAGTTCTTCAGAAAATTTTTAGCAACTTCTATAAAGTAAAAGAGAAATAAGTCTATTATTTTTTCTTGGTGGTAATTTTATATTATAGTTAAAACTTATTTAATAAGGATAAATCATGGTAATTTAATGTAATTCGTTGAATTACTTACTAATTGATGGGGTTCTTTTTTTTTTTTTTTTTAACTAAGCTGTACTTGTAGACAATAACTAGAAATAAGCCTCATTGAATCTCATATTTTTAAACCCCAATTAAATATCTCTAATCGCGGCCTTAAGTGTATAATGTGTAATGATTGTGGTACCATATATACACTTTAATAAATAAATAAAAAATGTATGCAACAAACTTAATTAGGTCCTAAATCCGGCAGTGAAGAGTGTGTGTTGGTGAGTCGTTGAGTCGTTCTAACGACTTGACTTGTTCATATATGGCTTGCCATTGAACTAAGATGTTTATATTAAGATAACAACAATTTCTTCTTTCTTTCTTGTTTGGTTCTTTAAGAGCATCATAATGGACACAGACTGGCACAATATTTTTACATTATTATAAATTAGGTAACTCCGTATCTAACATTCTTGTAAATGTTGGACCCACTGGGTGATGCGTAATGTGAACGTTGACATCAGAAAATTTTAAATTAAACAAATTTCAGTAACTGGAAGTGGAAAATAGAGTGTCCTCCATTAAAGAATTATCACCAGAAGTAATAATGGCGTATTATGTGATATAAATTTAGATCTAGGTAGGACTACCAATCGTTGGCGTAGTTTTGGAATGATTGGGCCTATGAATTTCTTAATGTACAAGGATGGATAGCACAGCAGAAGCAGAACATTGGAGGAGTACAGAGAGACATTTCTCCCCGCGGCTACGAGAGACATTTCTCCCCGCGGCTACGAGATATGGGCAAGGAAGTGATGGTAAGATGAGAACCGCTAAATAATATATGAAACCGCGTCCTGCTTTTTTGGTCGCGTGTTTTTTCCGCCCCCCACATTCAAATTCCTTAAATACCAACTCACGTCTCTTCTCTTCTCCCCCACAATATTTCCACTAGCCCCAAGCAAGGCAAGGCAAAAGCTCAAACCCCCCTCTCTTTCTCTCTCTCTCACTCTCGCTCATGGCTCTCTGCAACTCCATCCTTCTCCTCCTCCTCTTCCTCCTCCAGCTCTCCCTCTCCACCTTCGCAGCCCCAGAAACAGCCTTAAACAACTCTGTTTCTTTCTCCTTCCCTCTCACCTCCGTCCGCCTTTCTTCTGCAACTTTTCTCTCTTCTTCTCTCCTCGCGTCTACTTCCCCCGCCGACAAGCGAGTCCCAAGCTCCAAGCCCTCGCCGCACAATTACAGATCGGTCTTCAAGTACTCAATGGCTCTGATCGTCTCTCTGCCGATAGGCACCCCGCCGCAGACCCAACAGATGGTTCTCGATACTGGCAGCCAGCTTTCCTGGATTCAGTGCCACCCCAAGCGGCGACCTCCTCCCACGGCGTCGTTTGACCCTTCTCTCTCCTCTTCCTTCTCCGTTCTTCCCTGCAACCACCCAATTTGCAAGCCCCGAGTTCCCGATTTTACCCTCCCGACGTCATGCGACCAGAACCGCCTCTGCCACTACTCCTACTTCTACGCCGATGGCACCCTGGCCGAGGGCAACCTCGTGCGGGAAAAGTTCACATTTTCGCCTTCCCAGAGTACCCCTCCCCTGACCCTCGGCTGCGCCACCGACTCCTCCGGAAGCCAGGGCATTCTGGGAATGAACCTCGGACGCCTGTCCTTCGCCTCCCAAGCCAAGATTTCCAAATTCTCGTACTGCGTCCCACCTCGCCAAACCCGCAACGGAGTCCCACCGACCGGCGGGTTCTACCTCGGCCCGAACCCGAATTCGCACGCTTTCCGATACGTTAATCTTTTGACTTTCCCCCAGAGTCGGCGCATGCCCAACCTCGACCCCCTCGCTTTCACCCTCCCGATGGTTGGAATAAGAATCGGGGCGAAGAGACTCAACATATCCGCCTCCGCCTTCCGGCCCAGCGCGGGCGGCGCCGGCCAGACGATGATCGACTCCGGCAGCGAGTTCACGTACCTGGTGGACGAGGCCTACTCCAAGGTGAGGGACGAAATCGTAAAGCTAGCAGGGCCGAAGCTGAAGAAGGGGTACGTGTACGAAAGCGCGCTGGACATGTGCTTCCAGGGAGACGCGGCAGCGACCGGACGGTCGATAGGCGATCTGGTGTTCGAATTCGAGAAGGGGGCGGAGATTGTGGTGGAGAGAGAGCGGGTGCTGGTCGATGTGGGGGGTGGGGTCCATTGCCTGGGGATCGGACGGTCCGATTCGCTCGCCGTGCCGAGCAACATAATCGGGAACATACATCAGCAGGATCTCTGGGTGGAGTATGATTTGACCGGTCGTAGGGTGGGATTCGGTAAGGCTGACTGTAGCAGATCGGTGAAGTGAACCATGGCGATCGCCACGCGTTGCGTTGTAAAGAAAGGAGGAGAAAATATCTACCTGCCTTGTGGGAAGTACATATATGACGAAACTGAAGAGTAGCGTAAGGACCGGTGACATGGGGCCGGGCGGGGCCCTCCTGGACTCTGGTCTGGTGTTGATACCATCCTATTCATAGTCCGATAGAAGCAGCTTAATGCATGTACGTGTCATATGTTAAACTAAAGTTTTGTTGCCGATATTGTATACTAATTATAGAGCTTCTTTATTTGGAGATGCTATATATTATTTCATTTATGGGGAATTGGGATGTCTTTCAAAATTCTTTGGCACGAGTTCGAGATCAAGTTCAAGTATATTAATTATATGATCCAAGTAAGCAACCATTTCTTTCGTTTCCATTGATAATTAAGTATGTTAACAACTTAATTATTAGCTAAAACAAAACTGGATTTTCTTATGGTATGGATCAACTTAAGTGTGCATCGCATCAAATTGGGTTAATTCTTGACTAATTAGAAGAGATGTAAACTAAAAAAAAATATCACTTTTCAAAGAAAATAATACTTATTAATCTAACGGAGATAAATAACGGTGATATATAACAACTTGATTGTATTTGTTAAGTGTTTGTATTACACATTAAGAGTGTGTTTAATTGCACATATTTTTTACAAAAAATATATAATCATTACACATTTTCTATGGAAAGCAATCAAACACTCTTAATTTTTTTATAGAAAAATGTGTAAGATATAAGCATTTAAAGTCTTTTTCCATGGAATTCATTTTTCAAGGGGGTGGGATGTATTTTGTTTTCTAGTCAATATTACCTAAAATTAAATTCTTTTTCCATGGAATTCATTTTTCAAGGAGGTGGGATGGATTTTATTTTCTAGCCAATATTACTTAAAATTAAATTTTAAATAATGCAATCAAACACATCCTAAATATTTATTTAAAAAAAATAAAATAACGTCCAACAAATACACTCTATATGAAGTGACAGATCACTGCTATACATTTCTATTAAATATAAATAGTATTACTTTTTAAAGAGAGTAATAATAATTAAAAAAAAATTCTTTCTTTTTTTTTTTTTAATATATGTGGCTTGCCACTTGTCGCTAAACTACAAAAATGTGCAAAAAGTTGGTTCCCTTTTTATGCGGGAATCTTCTTCTTAATTATTGTACCTCAATAAGATTAATTAGTTCAAAACTTCATTTATTTTAAATCTGTCTTTTTTATTATTATTATATCGTAAAAGTATTAAAAGTGTGATGAGTCATTCTTCACGAATCTCATCAGAGAAACAACTGGAAGCTCTGAATCAATTATGCTTTTAACTTTATAATTATCAAATCTTAATTAGTCAATTGCCTGGAATTCTTTATGGTTAATTAGTTTGGGTATTTCAAGGCACGTCGGGATCTAAGTCAAAAAGTTGAAATAAAAATGCAAACAATCTCAATCTCATGAGTCCTCTTTTTCTTTTTGCTTGTATTTTTTAATTAGGATTCAAAACAATAAAATGATCATATCATGCAACTTCAAATTCTACGTACACTCCCTTTCTTTGATGTTTTAATTATTTCTGAATAAATTATTTTCCAGACCTTCTGTGCCTTAATTTATTAATTAATTTATTGGCTACCATATCTTAATTTTGTGATTTAGAAAACCTTATAGTCAGCATTTTTTGTTTATACGTCCCTTAATTATATATATTTGACTAAAAATAAAATATAAAGAAAAAAAACAAACCAATCACGGATGGACAACCATTAGCATGGTCAGCTATAATCCCAATGATACTTTAGAGTGCGAAGGAAGAAGCAAAAGTTGCATTCGATGGTGAGGCAATCGAAGAAAGAAAGAGACAATATTTTTACCTCTGGTTTGAAGCATCCACATTAATATTTAAAAGCAACTAAAGAAAGATAAAAGGTATATATGGGGATGATATATTATATAATAATATGGAGCTACTATATATGTTCTAAAATTTTATTTAGATATATACTTAAATTTGATATTTATAATAAAATTTGTATATTAATATTTAATATTTTATATTATATTAATATAAACATAAACAGTCAAAATATTGAACTTTAGTAGGCAGAAAGGCTTTGTTCTTTGTTTGGGGGGGAAGTAGCGGGGAATGGGAACTGTGCGTGTGAGGAATATAAATGACGATGATCCATATCTCTCATGGATCGATCAGGTGTCTAAAACAAATATACATATAATAAAATTTATGAATTATGATGAAGAAGTCCACTGTACTTGGCATAAGAAGATGGATATCTTTCTTTCTTTGCCCCAGCACATGAAACCCCATCAACCGTGTCCCCCCTCCCCCTGAGGAGAGCCACCGTTGAATTTGATAGACCCTCGTCATCCACTGTTGGAGCCCTCCTAATCAGGCAACTCCAACTCCAGTACTTCCTCATCAACATATACATACATATATATCGACTGATAATTTTCTTTCAAACAAAATTGACGAGTTAATGTTTGATACAAAGCCACGTAATAATAATTAAATTTTCCATGTTTGAGTGACTATTTTATATATCATATAGTTTAAAATTTTAAAAATAAAGAATTTATTTTATTTTGTTAAGAAAAAAAAAGGGGTTACAAGAGAGAATGGGACAGAGATTTGGTTGGGGTGGGGCATGCGGCGGTTGGATGCGTGCAATGTCAAGCCATGGGGATGCTTTCCCACCTTAGCAGAAATGGACTCTTAATATATATATATATATATATATATTCCCGACACTCACATGATTAGGGTTGTCTTGTCTTCTTTCCCGGCTAGGGCTAGGGGCTAGGGCTAGGGCTAGGGCTAGTAAAACCATCTTCTTCTTTTGGTTTTTTCTTCTTATATATTATATTAATAATTAAAAGGATTTAACCAGAAACTTTCCTCCATGCTTTTTCACCTCGATGTGCACGTGCCGTATTGTCGTGTGTCCGTATATATATGTGTGTTGTTCATCATTTGAAAATTATTGTCGTCTTTTGTCACGTCATATCACCCACTCCCGGCCTCTTCTAATGTACAACTAACCACCACAAAATTTAGTGTAATTTAATTTACTAATTACCATCTACAGGCAAAAATCTTGCTTTTCCCCCACTCCAGATATATACTACTGGCACTGCACTGCACTGCACAGCCGCCCCTTCCAAGAAGAATTCTTCATTTCCACAAGTACACGCGTGATCATTTATTTTATTGTGTCTTCGGAATTCAAATGTGTAGTATATATAAACATCATGTCTGAGGAGTTTTTATTATGAGTAGATAAGATATCATCTACGTACGTACGTACGTACCGCTCTTGTTTTTATATATGGGTTAAAATTAGTGAACTAATAATAATATTATTAATAATAATTTTAATAGAGATTAGTGTAGAACCAATCTAACTTAATGGATGAGATGAGGAATGACTTGAGAGATTAATTAGGTCTATATTTTTAAACAAAAAATGAAGGAAGACAAGATCGAGGAGAATGAAGCCAAAATTATAAACCAAACGATGACAAGATATAAAAAGAGGAGTAAGCATGCAAAAGTGGATTGATGCTAGCTAGCTATCTAATCGTTAAAGGTGAAGAGAATTATGAAGAAAAGCTAATTCCCTATCTGGAAGGCATTACGCATTACGCTTTCTTTGCCCTGCATGCAACTTGTGATACTAGCTAGCTTGCTAGTCGTCCTTGTCCTTATCAAATCTTTATTAAAAGTCTTTAACTACTGCCACACTCTCCACATGACTCTCTTTCCTTCTCAAATTGATGCATATATGTTTCTACATTTCTTAAATAATTATATTTACGACAAGTACTGAAGCTAAAATAATATTTCTTTTAATTTAGTGCAATATATTTTTAACCCAAATTAAATTATGTATCATAATTAATAATAAATACAATTCTTTTTTTCTTAACACAAGCTGTAATCTAATTTGTAAAATATATATTTAGAAACAAAACCATTTTCGTAGATTCTATCTGCTATAACAATAGAGACCCAAACTGTAGACTACTGTGGACTGTAGACTGTAGCGGAAAAGAAGAAACAAAGCGAACCCAGATCGGAGACAGAAGAAAAGAACAAGAACAAGAACAAGAACAAACAAAACCAGCTGGCGGTGAAAGAAAAAGAGGAATAAAAAAAGGTAAAATGCGCCGATCGAGAAGCGATGCTTGCCGATCGGGCACGGCTGCTGCATGCATGCCGTGGCGGCGGCGACATGCATAGTATAGTCACCATTTGCACACTCGCCGAATCTCACTTCCTGCAAAACATATATACATACGTATGCTTGCTTTCCCTTCCACACCAACCATCTTTTCGGGATTCTTCTCTTTTATTACTTTTAATTTGCATCTGAAACTAATCTTATTATTCTTCTTAAGTATCCTCTCTGGCAATATAAACGTGGTTTTCACACTTGTTTGGTTCAAAATTTTCTGTCCAATTTGAATTAAATATCATTATTATTCAGATAAAAAAAATTAGCATTTGTTGAACTGAACTCTGGAAGAAGAAAATTTGCTCCAAAGGGAGATGGGATGGGGGGACCTTCCACACGTTGTCCAACATCATAACTATATATATATATAGAGAGAGAGAGAGAGAGAGAGAGAGAGAGATGGTCCCCTGCCTGCAAAAGCCTCGTTCTTGGTGGACAGCCCATGCCTTGCTCATGTATGTCCGAGTGTTTAGGGGTTGTTTGGTTGGTGAGAAAATCTACCAAAAGCATAGATACACGGATACAAGATATTACTGGCTTTCAAACAGCCATCTCACCAGTCACCTTTGTCGTCGTCCATATCCGTCCTTGCTCTTCTTCCCTTGTTTCTTTTAGATATTTTGGGGCTCTTCTGGAACAACGTTCCTGCTTGGTACACGTGTCTCTTCTTATTATGATTATTATTATTAATATTATTATTATTTACCCCCTCGGTCCAAGTACTTGGCCCCATGTTATTATTATTGTATGAATAAATGATTTAGAAACTCAGTTGATAGAGTGAATTGAGAAACCTATTTCATAAAAAATAAAAAAATGGTTTTATATTAATTTTTAGAATCACAATATATAATGCACAGACAAGTATTAAAATAAAGGAATAGAAAAAGCGTGCTTAATTAGGTGAGTTGGGGGAAAACCAAAGCCATATAAGAAATGAAGACTTAAGATAGCCTACCAACCGCCCACCACTGTCACACTGTGGAAAAGGAGGGCCAGGCCACAGCTAACAGCTTTCAGCTTTGTCAGTGGCAACTTTTGGGATGTAACACTGCTGGATTCCACACTTTGCAGTGCGAAATAAACCCCCCTTAATTTGTCATTTTATACATATGTACAAGTTGGGATGGGATGGGAATGCGAACGCAGCTGAACCCATCACCAATCCCTTTTTTCCATGCATTTGTCCATTTCATTAGTATGCCAACCAATCCAACTCCACTCCACTCTATTCCTCTTTCCATTTCTAGCTGGTTTTAGATTTGGGTAAAAGTTCACGATTGTGATGTGCCACGCACCATGCACTCCTGCTGCCGACCGTTCATGGTGAGTCCACGGTTGTCTTTATATTTTTATTTTTGTGAAATTTTAATATATATATATATTAATTGTGAATATAAATATGTCACAAATGTTGAATTTATATTTGTTGTCGAACAGGAGGATACTCGGCTCCTCCCTTCAACTGCTCGAGGGTGGGGGCAACTCGTGGGAGAATTCGTTGGTTCCATGACAAATATTATCAACATAAAACCCTTGAATGTTATATCTTAAAATTATTTGATAGGTATTTCAAAGTCAAGATTGAGAAATTATGAGGTTTTAGAAGTGGACTCTTACGTGAATATTAATATATATAGGCTCATTGAACTTTTCTCCAAATTAATTTACTTTTTTAATTAATTTTCTAATCCTAATTGTTTTAAGCTTTAATTTTGGACTTCAGGCTTTTCTTTTCCCTTTATAATTAGAGTTTGCTCTAATTCCTAATCTATGTATGTACAAGTGTGGATTCTTTTCGTCTGCTCCAACCCATAATCACAATCTCAGTCAATCTCACAAGCCCATAGGAGTTGAGCTCGGCCCATCCCCATGATAACTCATTCCAACCAAATCAGTATATGCTTATCTGTCTCCACGGACAAGTGTCCATCCAACCCAGTTCGGTCAGCTTACATGCATTCACCTGTACATAAACGTACTAAATGGGAACATACTTGCTACAAAGTTGTGACATCTCTTAATGTTGAATACTGTTCAAAGGCTTAATGAATCCCCAGGCCCACTCTGGTTGGGGAAGGGTCAATGCCCATTGACTAGTGCTACGGTTGGAGTTGGGATCAATTTTAGCCCGAATCAGACAAGATTGATATTTAACATCCCTACCCCAATAGTATACATAATATATATATATATAATTGAATACATTTACATATATATTTATATATTCTTAAGAATTAACCCAACCCAAGTAATTATTAACACAATCACCAATTGGTTTACAAGGTTATCTTACGGCTCGTGCTGTAAAGCGATTATTCGGCTCATGTTGTAATTAGTTTACTATTGTAGAACAGTTACTGCTTGTAAACTTGCCAGCTGTTAAAGCAAAATTCTTGTAAGCTGCAAGTAGTAAATTTATTGCATGCAGTTGCAGCCAAGTGCACCCCTCTCCCTAGGCGGGGATCGGCTGGAGCATGGATAGGGGTTTGGGAAGAAAAATTCTGTCTTGGTCTTGGATCGGGGGCCAGGTATCGGAATCGGGGTCGGGTACCAGATGGATAAAACCCACCTGGCCCTGGTACCGATCCTAGAAGTCACCAACACTAAATCAATCATCGATCTTTGTGATTCAACTGGTTCACATTATAAAAATAACTTCTTCATAAAAATGCAAGGAAAAATTGTGTATAATTACCGTTTCTCAACCCTTGCAAAACGAAAAATCTCTTACCATGGGCGCCCTATCCATCATCCAAAGGCTCCTGAACTTAGAATTCCAACTGATACCTGGTAGTAGCCCATCCAATCAACAGGCACCTCCAAGGTTGCAAAACTATGAATCTTTTTTGAACAATTTGACAAGTATTTTAACCTTCGAACACAACCCATAAACCACGACCATGTGCATAGATAGTCTGCGTTTGCCATGCATCAAGATCAGCCAACATTGTGAACATTAACTTGTTCTCTGAACAGCCCCGTATATCTTGTGTTATAAACACATGTCCCAGTCTTCAGAGTTGCTAGGAACATCCTCATTTCCTTGAAATTCTGTAAAATCACCCCCGGCAATGCAAATCTCCAGATCGCAGCCTCCCAACACTAGCTCGAGGACTTTCAAAGCTTGTGTCTCTATGGGCATTGAAGGGTTCCAGAACTAGGTGCAAACCAAAAATCTGTGTCATTTCAGCAACTTGAAAAACATCTTTGTGAATCCCTTTAAGAGAATCCTACAAACAACAATGAAATTGCCCTTAAACATCTACCATGACCTTCCCAGCAGCATCAAGTTCCTCTTCAAAACCAGGGGTTGTTATTTCGAAATGGCCCTTAAACATATACCAAACATTCTTATACAAGCTTTAACTAATAGTTCAGATCCAACCATCCAATGTCTCCATAAACTACTTTTGAATGTTTGAATTTGCAAGGAAGATAGCCAACACATCTGAGGCTTTTAGCCCTGTAGATACATCACAAGTTTTATCTCTTAGAATAATGACCTTTTGAGGTTTTATTGAACCTACCAAGTAGTGATATATAAGCAGCATAATCAAGAACTAGCCCTTTCTCATCACGTAGTTCATCAAAGTCCTCCAGTTTTCCATGCTTGCGATGCCCTTCCAGTAAAATGTTGTATGTAATATCGTCTGGAGCCACTCCAAGATTAAGCATTGCATCTAAAAGCATATTAGCATTTTTCATCTGGCCTTGCTTGCATAGCCCGTTCATAAGCACATTATAGGTTGCAACATCAGGGATGCGTCCATCACTCTGCATCTCCTTTAGCAACTTGAAACCCATTTTTACATCACCCTTCTTACAGAACACATCGATGACCATGGTAAATGTAGCATCATCGGGCCTCATCCCCGCTGCCAACATCTCCCTTAGTGTTCTTTCTGCATCAATAACTAGTCCCTCTCTACAAAACCCAGAAATAAGAGCGGTGAAAGCCACGTTATCTAGCTCGATCCCTTCCTTAACCATTTCCTTCCGCACCTCCAAAGCCGAATCCAGATCTCCCTCTTTGCAGAATCCGTCAATAAGTGTAGTGAAGGTGATCTTATCAGGTTTCAAACCCTTCCTAGTCATCATGTCAACAAGGTTTCTAGCATCACTCAACTGTCCATTCTTGCATAGGCCATTGAGAAGGGTGTTGTACATAATTAAATCAGGTTTCACACCTTTCCTCAACATCTCATGATACATTTCCACAGCAAAGCCAACCCTTCCATGCCTGCAGTTCCCATCAATTAAAGTAGTAAAAATAACATCATTTGGTACCAATTAAAGCGGGTGGAGAGAGTGAGGGTTGAGGTTGATCAGATGGACGACGTGACGGGGTTTGATGGAGGGAATTAGCTTCCTGAGAGAGGCGTCGAGGGGCTTTGCTGGGGCGCTTTTGATGGCGCGAGAGATGGTGGCGAGAATCGGGTCCTCCTCTTCTTGCGGGCGGCGATATGGCGGCGGCGTGTACCACAGGGGGGCTCTGACAGTGAAGGTCGAGAAGGGGTAGCTCCTCCAAGTTCGTCTGGGGAATCTGAGGATAGCCCATGGTGGCTTTCTAGCGCTGGGATTTGTCACGGCCATCATCACCGTCACTTCATTCGTCCATTCATTCATCATATCAAACCAAGCAGCAGCAGCTAGCCCATGGATCGATCTTGATAAATTGACCGCGTTGATAAACTCAATAAACTAGGCAAGCTCGGTAATAGTATGTAACCGATTTAAATAAATATTAAATGTTAAAATTTATTAAAAGTTTACAAAATTCTGATAAAAATATTGGGAAATTTTTTCCTAAAGGCAATAGTATTAGTGGACAAACAGCTGCATGTTTTCCTGTCTTCAAAAATTATTTAGAAGAAAGAATGCAAGAATTTATTTTTATATCTCTCTTTACCTTACTTCTCTTATTACTAACAAGTCTAATAATTTAGTCTCATTTTTGAATTGTAGTCTTTAATACCATCAACAGCAAAATAAAAGAAATAAATTTGTTATTGGTTCACAGACAATGTGATACTATATCATTGTGCTACACAAGAGATAACGTGTACAAATATTTCATTTGGACTTACCTTAGTCTTTTTGATTACTCGGTTTGGGTGGAGCCCATTGGTTTATAGGAGAGGGTAACGTTCACGCCAAAGGCACCACTAAGTGAGACGTCCTCGATTTTCAACGTTAAAAGAAAAAAAATTGATATTGATACAATAATAAAATGACATTATACAAGTATGGGACATGGACTGTAGCAGGTGCTAAATTTCCCTGGTGCTGCAAGCCTGCAACACATGGGACTGTCAAACTTCATTTGGCAGTCCAACAAATTGGTGTGGGCTGAGAGCCCCCTACTCTAGTGTGACATTGTATTTTCTTCTGTGAGAGGAGAGTCTAATGATTCCAACTTTCCAAGCATATATTGCTGGAAATCGGAATAGCTAGCTAGGGTCCAGTTTTAAACATCACTAATAAATGCTGTCGCTACCCAAGCAAATGCCACTTGTCTATTTGAAAATGGTTGTGTCTCTGTCTCAGTATTGCAATACCTAACCAAATGCCAGCCCTGCATTTCTGCCCCTCTATTACTTCATTCCATCTGATCCATCTAATTCTTATTAATGACTATATCATTTTTTACTATCTTTCTGAATATCCTTTACGTGTATGTATTGTATGTGTGCATCCCTAAGCAAATTTTTTATCAGCTCTTATTTTTTTATTAATTAAATTATATTATTTAGAATCTAACAGAAGAGCAATTAAAGTTTATAAGAGTTAGCTCCAGACCAAATAATTTAATGCTTGAATAACCCATTGATTGTTTCTATTCAAATCCGAAGCTAGATAAAAAATCAATACCATAAATAGAAATAGGCTTATGGTAACGGTATAGCACACAAGGGTGGTTCAAATTTACAAGGAGAAAAATGGGCTGCTAACAGCCCACAGACTACAGATTTAAGTTCCGTGCCATGACCAAATTTAGTACGCACCCAACGACCATAACCTATACAGCATGGTCAATTGACCGATTTGGCATGGGCCGCCCGTGCCCGGCAGCTGCCCACACCCACCACCGCCACACCCTTCTCTGGCAGCCTCCCGCCTCCTCCACCCAACTCCACCACATCATTCCTTGACCCACAAGTCACCCTATGGCTCAGCCACGATAGTCCTTTATTTCTCCTCCCGGCCCCGTACTTCTTCTTGCCCCCCTCGCTTCCCGGCGGCGACGAAACCCTCCGGCAATCCTCACGCCAGCCACCATAGTATTCGGTACTACTGGCCTCTATATAGTGATCGAGCTGCCGGGAGATCCTCTCGATCTCGTATTCGTCAAGAAGATCGGAGCTATCTTCAGCTTGGGTTGGAGGTAACAAAGCACTGGGCGGTCTTGACGCGTTGTGGATGGTTGCTTGTGCTTCTCTAATGGCTTCCAACCTGTACCTGGATGGCCGAGGAGATCGAAGAGTCCTTTCGAGATTGTACTTCATCGGCCTCCCGTCGGAGCCTGATCCCCGTTGAAACCATGCCCAGGTGGCCGCTTTGGCGGGGGCCGATTCCTCGATGCTTGCTCTAGGCTTCAGGCTGTGCATGAGCTTCGTTTGGAGGAAGGGAGAGGTTGAAGATGACATGAATATTTATTGGAAATCCACTTAGCTATATTGCTATGGACTGACTTCCAATCTATGTTAATTAATTATGTATGTATGTATGTATGTATGTATGTATGTATGTATGTATGTATAACGCAATATTCTCAACCCCCCAATCTTTAATTTCCAAATCTAGTGAAGAGCTGGGAAGTAAACCCCGATTTTAGATATACAATTATTATATTAAAATGAAAAGACATTATATATAGTAATAATATTATTATCTTAAAAGTTTGAAGAAAGGAAATGGTATTCTCTCAAACTTTTGTTATTAAACTGAAGAAGATAAGAATGAGAATGTCACTTACCCAAAACAAAAAAAAAAAGATAAATGAGCTTGCACTGATAATTTTTTAACTAAAGCACATCTTAGTGGGTTTTTCTTAATTGGTAAATCCACAATTAGTCACGTAATTAATATAATCGTCTGTATCAAACTTGAAATTTTAACTCCAATAATTAGGTCACATATAAGTGTGGCTCATTTCCTACCTATTTCCTATTGTACTCGAGCATATATACAACAACTCACTCATTATTGCGCATGGGCAAGGCTCCATGTTGGGATCAAAATTATTGCCCCCCACCAGATCGAGAGATGTTGCCACATTTTACTACTAAAGTTAAAAATTCATAATTAAATGTACTTAAAAGAATTTACATAAATAAGAGCTTACCCTTCTCATTATCTCGTGGTAACATTTCATTAATTTTACCATATATATTATACTATATATATATATATATGGTAAGGTTCCTTGTCATGTTGTGGGAGTACCAATAGCAATAAATCAATTCTGGTGGGCCAATTGCACAGGTGAGCTGCTCTTCCCGAAAAGAAAAATGTCATTAAGCATCACAAATTCAATCCGTCCTTGGTTAAAAGAGACGGTAGTATTGGTAGCCTAAGTTGGAATGACTTTTAAACTTGAGGGAGTGTTTGATATATATAACTTGTAACTTGGGAGAGCATTCATGAGGAGGATGAGGGTGACTTCTAAACATTGGGAGACTGAGTGCGGCAGCAATGAACCATCAATCACACAACATTCACACGAAAAGCATACCCCCCCCCCCAACATAAACAGCGACATTTCAACCCCCATTAATATTGTTCCTCCGATTAATCCATTCTTATAAGAAACCACGCTGCATTTTGGTTCCAAAAATGTCATCTTTGGGTTTTGATCCCTCCCGTCAAATGTTACAGATTTTATTTTTTATGTAACTGAGTTTTGTGACACAGGCCGGCCCTACAGTGAGGCCCAAGAGGCGGTTGCCTCAGCGCCCAAAATTCTGTTAATTTAGGGGGGCCCAAAATTCTAGGAGATAAATTGATCATTTTGCTCCAGCATTAAAGTGACCATTTTACCCCTGTATAAATTCTCTCCCCCTTCCCCTTCCCCTCCCCCTCCCTCCTCCCAAAAAATAAAAAAAAATCTGGATAACGCCTAACATCTATCTCTCCCTCTTTCACTCTCAAGAACACCCCTATAAATTGCTAATTATGTAAAATTCAATCATCTAATTTTAGATCCAACCATATTTTAACTATAAAAATGGCACTGATTTACAAAAAAGTAAATCTTTTAATTTTTTCAGCACAAATCCATAATATATATGTATGTACGTGAAATTTAAGTTTAAATCTATGAAAATTTAATCATTTGATCTTACTAGTTTTTAGTATGTTGGTTAATGGAGATAAGAGTGTCGGATAGTTGTCTCTAATTTTCGGAAACCACGAGTCAGGATGGCCAATGGCATCTATCAATAAAATCTCCTTTCTTAAGCTATTTATATTTTTATTATTTTTTATAAAATATATATATATATTTTGGTGAATTAGAAGTTTCGATAATAAATAACTAGGATTTTATGTATTCATTGGTTCTAAAAAAAAAAACTCACCAACGAACGACAAGTATTGAGAGTAAATTTTTCACCTAAAATTAGATGAAAAATTAAAAAACTTTGGGAATATGGCCGACATATTGAGAGTTCAAGAACTCAGAAATGCACATAGAGGCATGCATTGGTGATTCTCTTTAGTATGTCAAAAAGGAAAGAATTTATGTTTTATTATTATATATTTTCGTGTCATACTTTTTATTATTGGGCCAAATACATGTAAGTATTTCAAATATATTATTTTTTAACATTTTAAATATTTTTTTTAGTGTACTTTAAAATGCTGCAATTCCAAACTCAATTATTAATCATTATGGATTGGCTATGTTGTTGAGAAAAAAAAGCTTCAACAACTAGATTATGTAAACTTAATTGATATTTTTGCTTCTAAAACAAAGTAGCTTTTAATTGATCATTTAAAAAAAATTAATTTTATTCTTTGATATGATATGAATATTTATTTTTTAATATTTCATTATGAAAGAATAAAATTTAAATATACACTACAATTGAGAGAACTTATTTTTACATTTTGACTCAAATCCCCAAAATATCAAGTACAGTAATGTCGTGACAGTGATTGTTCTAAATCTGAAAATGCTATAGTAAACATCAATGTTAACCTACTTGATATCGATTTCAATTTTTATAAGCCATCTTATCATGTGTTAGAATCTAATTAAAAACAGTATTGTTAAGTTGTGTCGACATTTGAAATTGATCGACCGTGATTCATTAGCCCGTACTGAGGAGGGGGGCCAGGGGCCCGATTGGTCCCTTAGCATGAATCCCACATCAGGTCTCTCAGAAGGCGACCACTGAGGGACTCATAAATGCAATGGGGCTCCTAACTGTTGAAATGTGAGAGCTAAGAGTTGTCCTGCATCTGTGGGCCCTGTGATGATGACACGATGTGCGTAACACCCCAAGAGCCCAAAGAAATGGTAGTATACATCGATGATAAATAAGGAAAGAAATAATATCAGCTAAATACCTTTTGAGCTAAATGTAGGCAAAGAACTCCCAAGTTAAATGTGTTTGATCTGGAGAAATCTAATGATGAGTTGTCCCTGGGAAGTTTGTGCAGGCCCATCAGGGTAAGTTGTCTCAGACCTTTCTATCACTCGATGCGGAGTGTTACAAAAATGTGTGTCAATAAATTGATATTAGTTATGTAATTAACATTTCTTCACGTATTACTAATTATTTTTAAAAAATTATAAACACTTTAAAAATTAAAAATATTTCTATTCTTTAAAAATTACAAAAACTTTTATGTACATAGCAACAAAATTTTATAATTTGTAAAAAGTAAGTTATAATTTATGAAAAAATATTATTTATTTTGTAAATGTGAAAATATTAAAAGCGGGCGATGAGAGTACTCCCCTTCTCCGCTCTTTTGTTGTGAAACCCAAAAGAAAAGGAAGTATTAATTTATTATTATTTTATAGATTTATTTAAATTATTTAGCTATTGATCATCACTATAAAATAGTAGCGATGTCTACTTAATTATATATTTTAAATGTCTAAAATCAATTGAATTTATTTAAATTCTCTCAAAATTTATAATTTGAAAGGCACGTAATCTCCTGCATCTCTTTTTCTTTGACATTAATTTTCACTAATAAAATTAATGATATTAAATGAAATTATGGATAAAAATAAAATTATAAAAAAATAAATATGGGTGTTATAAAGTTTGAGAGGGTGTATTGAATCTATTTGACTTTCATCCAAAACATTGGCGCATGGCCATCACATGCAGACACAGCATTAATTATGTGATTTATGTGAGTTTGAAGATTTTGTTCGTTCATTATGAAGGTGACATTGTTTGCTGCCAAGTAGAAAATATTAAATAAAATAAAATAAAAAAATTGGAAGCCACGTTTCTCTTATTTTAAGATTTTAAATGCTTGTGAGGGTTGAGGGTTATTAAATTATTATTACTATTTTCTAAACCCAAGTATTTTTGTTAATTACGGAAGAGTTGTTCAGATTTATATTATTACGTTAATATTCTTAACAAGTTTTTATAAAATAAACATTTAACCCCTCTGAGACAGAGAGACTGCATAATTGCACCTTGAAAAATTGGAGGTCATTTCTGTAACTACAAATTGAAGAGCTGCTTCCACGGCTTTTGGGATCATTTCTTTTAGGTTAAATTGTAATAACGACTCTTAAAGGTTAATAACATTTTTCATATTTTAAAAAAAGTAATGATTTTTTTTTTTTATTAAAGAGAATGGTAAGATGACCAATTTATCATTCACTCTATTTTCTCTCTCTTCTTGTTAAAATAAACAAATAAATAAACCCAAAATCTACATAGAACCACTGCATTATTAATTTTATTTTTTTATTTAATTTTAAAGATGAGAAAATGATAGAAGAATTCTTATGTCACCAACGTCATGTTAGTAATTATTGAATGAATCTAAATTTAGATTTTTGGTGGAGAAAGAAAATAAAGTATCTCCGTCGAATCATTATTGCTATCTCCGCTAAAATATCATTAATATTTCACAACTTAAATCATTTTAGATCTAAAATTTGAAATGAATTAAATCATTTCTAATTTAAAATAACAAAATTGATGCCTCGAATAGATAAGAGGGGCAAAGGAATGCTATTGCCCTTGCTAGCTTAAAAAAAAAAAAAGATTTGAAAAGGAAAAGAAATAAAATAAAAAAATATCTTTAAATATAAAAATATTTTAATCATTGTTAATATTTAACTTATGTTAACAGATGGTAGGAGTGAATGGCAACATAGCATTAAATGTCTGGGCTACTTCTTTTATTTTTTAAATATCAAAGATATCATTATTATTTTTCACTTTTCATTATGATTTAAGTTTAATTTTGGACAGTAGAAAAAGCAATTAAGAGAGTGGAAAAGAAGACAATGAATTCTGAAAATGTTCAGATCGATGGGGCTGACCATGCACGTCTAATCTGTACTAGGCTGATTTTCAAAATAAATCCCACGCGCGAGTGACTAGCTGTGATTGAGGCTATAACAACAGAAGGGGTGTTTGGCTTAACTTATAAGTTACTAGTGTACATGGCATTTGCTAAACTAAGTAATATAAATTTCTATTAAAATAGCTTATCTTAAAATAATTTATTTGATGATGGTATTTGGGACCGACCACCACGTGTCACCTTTACAACTAGACCTCGGGAATGATACTTCGGACTTAGTGATGTCGAATCTCAAGTGTAAAACCTACAAGACAATGGAGGGCCGAGACTAGGATTCCCTGGGGTGGACTCCGACGCTCAAATCAGTAGAGTAAATACAAGTAGAAGTAAGTGAGAGAGCTGTGGAGTTTGGGTATACCTGGCGAAAATTCTTGTCTTTTATAGGCGAACCCGTTTTGGGGTACTCGAGATGAGCGAACACGACTCCCGAGGATCCCGGTCAAGTTGGAACGGGTCTTGCGGTTCGGTCCGAATTTCTCGAGCTCCGCACCGGAGTGTTGACTGGCCACGTGTCGGTCTCTCAGGTGATCCACGTGGCAGGTGAGACTATTAGCGTGTAGGGGTATTCTAGTAATTTCGGTTAGTGTCACATCACTTGCCCCCCACTTCTTGAGCCGAGCTGAAAATCATGCTGGGTCGAGGAGTAGTTTAATTTTTTAGGTTACTTGACTATTGATTTTTCCCAAGGTGCATAAGAGTGTTTTTAAACTTGAGATTAATATCTAACAACCTCATTTACTACCTTGAGATTATATGGGATCATTGGTTGGAGGGAAAAATTCGTTGGAGGGAAACACTGTTATTTTGAATTTTCCCCCCACCCTTGGGTCCCCTTTATATAAGCCCTAAGGCCCCACCACAAAATTATTATTTCAAGACAAGCATTCAACTTCTTGAGATTAGTCTTTCTCATCTTTCTTTACTTTTATTTTTTCTTGTTATTTATTTATTTTTTGCATTCTACTCTCTCTTTGTTTTTTTTTTTTTTTTAATTAACCTTTCCCTCGGCCAGGCATCTCTGCCTTGGCGAGGCCGAGCTCTGGCTCGGCCATGCTCGGCCTCGCCAGATCTCAGTGAGGCCGAGCGCTTGGCTTGGCCTGGCCGAGGTCGGCCAGGGCTAGGGGGCTCGGCCCTGGCCGACCCCCCCTCCTGCTTCTTCTTTCTACATTTTTTTTAATATCTAATCTATATATATACATATACATATACATATACATATACATATATATACATACATGGGCGCCTTGGGTCAGCCATGGCCAACCCTTGGGACTTTTGCCCCTTTTTTTTTAATTATTATTATTATTTTTTATTCCTTGGGTTAGCCATGGCCGACCCTTGAGTTTTTCCTTTATTAATAATAACAAAACAATCTTTAAAACAAGGCTTAACTTGACTAACCCGTTTCCTTGGCTCTTCTTTTTCGCAGGCGTGACTCGAGATTTTCCCAAGCTAAATCGTGCCTATTGAGCTCTCCGAGGCTCCAGCCCAGTCATGGTTATTCTTCGCTGACCTTCTACATTTCTTTAATTCAAGAATGGTCCAGGGCTCTTGACCCTTTGATTGTCGCCACTCCCACGCGAAGGAGGGTATTGAGTTTCTTCCGGCCATTAGTCCACCTTCGTCTTGGGGATAGCCTAGGGCTCTTGACCTTTGAATTTTAGCCACTCCCTCACGGAGAAGGGTGTTAGGCTAGAATTTTTCCTTGGCCCTTAGTCCACATTTGGGGACGGCCTAGGGCTCGTGACCATTGGATTTTAGCCACTCCCTCACGGAGGAGGGTGTTAGGCTAGAATTCTTCCGTGACCATTAGTCCATCTTTGGGGACGACCTAGGGCTCGTAACCCTTGGATTTTAGCCACTCCCTCACGGAGGAGGGTGTTAGGCTAAAGTTCTTTCATGGCCATTAGTCCACCTTTAGGGACGGCCTAGGGCTCGTGACCCTTGGATTTTAACCACTCCCTCACGGAGGAGGGTGTTAGGCTAGAGTTCTTCATTGGCCATTAGTCCACCTTTGGGGACGACCTAGGGCTCATGACCCTTGGATTTTAACCACTCTCTCACGGAAGAGGATGTTGGGCTAGAGTTTTCTATTGGCCATTAGTCCACCTTTGGGGACGGCCTAAGGCTCGTGACCCTTGGATAAGTTTTTTCCATGGCCCTTAGTCCACCTTTGGGGACGACCTAGGGCTCATGACCCTTGGATAAGTTTTTTCCATGGCCCTTAGTCTACCTTTGGGGACGGCCTAGGGCTCGTGACCCTTGGATTTTTCTTTGGCAAAGTGTTGGCCTTTGTGAGATTGCTATTAGATGGAGAGAATCTGAAGTCTTGCCATTAGTCATAAAAAAGAGTACAAAAAGGTTTGAGGAATTCCCCTCCTCATTAAAAAAACTTCCTTAAGTTTTGGACATTCCAAGTATGCTTCAAGGACTTGCCTTCTATGCCTTCTAGTCGATATGCCTCCCGGACTTAAGGATTCTACCACTCAGTACGATCCATCCCAATTCGGAGTTAGTTTATTCACATCTCGAGGATGACTCACGTCGAACCATCGCAATACAAGATCTCATGGCATGAAACTCCTAGCGCGGACTCATCAGTTATAGTACCTAGCAATGTGCTGATTACACGCAGCTTCCCGAATTTGCAACATGTCTCGGAGCTCATCCATCCCCAGCGGGCTATTTTCCTTTTCTACGGGATGGTGTCCAACTTCGCTCTCGGAAGCAATCCCGAGTAGGAGATCTTCTCCTATTATCCGACTTAGACTCCATTCTACCCGAACTCACGCCTTCTTGGTCAACGAAATCTCAGAGGTAACCCCAGTTGATAAGCTCCTGAATCTCTTCTTTTAACTGGATGCAGTCCTCTATAACATGACCATAGTCGCGATGGAATCGACAATACTTTCTTCTGCTTCGAGTGTTGGGTGGAGACCTCAGCGGTGGAAGACGCCGCAAATAATCCTTATCCTCCAATGCCAGTAGAATCTCTGCTCGACTGGCGTTGAGGGGAGTATAACTCATCGGGCTTCCACGTGCACCCTCAAAACCTGGGTGATCTGGAGCTCGAGAGAGGCGATAATCCGTCTTCTGCTCCACCACTGGCTTTTTCTTCTCCTTTTCTCTTTCCTTCCTTTCAGGTTGCTCCGCCCGCTTCACCTTCATCACCTCTTCAGCGTTGATGTACTTATTAGCCAGGGCTAAGGCCTCTGTGAAAGTACGAGGTGAAGTCTTGGCCAAGGACTGAACAAATGGCCCAGCTCTCAAGCCATTCTAAAGAGCCACCATTGCGATTCGCTGGTCGAACTCATCGATACTCAATGCCTCATCGTTGAACCTCGCCACGAAATCCCTTAAGGATTCACCCTGGTTTTGCTTGATGTTTACCAGAGCCATGGAAGACTTTCAGTGGCACTTCAAGAGAACGTAGTGGGCTAAGAAACAGGTCTTCAGCTCTTCCCAGCGATTGATGGAACGATGGGGAAGACAGGAGTACCAAGTCCGAGCATGTCCTCCCAAAGTAGCCAAAAATGCCCGGCACCACATCGCGTTCGACCCCGATTGCACCAGCATGTGAGAGGAGAAAAGCTCGACGTGATCATAGGGATCTGTGCTTCCATCATAGAGCTTGATGGAGGGGATATGAAACTTTTTCGGTGGAACCTCTGCCATGATGCCCTTACTCAAGGATTGGTTAGAGCCGAGGTGGAGCAACTCTTCCTTTCCCTTCTTGAGTTCCTAGACTTGCTTCTCTAGGAAACACAATTGTAACATCCCGTTCGAGCGATAGGAAGGACCGAAACAACGTACCCTAATGGGCCTACGCGAACTTCCCAGGGAGGTCACCCATCCTTGAATTACCCCAAGTCAAGCACGCTTAACTTGGGAGTTCTTTGCCAACATTCAGCCCAAAAGGTATCCAGCTGGTGTTGTTTCCTTTCTTACACTATCCTCGATATATACTAATCTCTCTGGGGTCTCGGGGTATTACAGCAATCGCCTCTCCTGCGAAGTCCCTCTTTCTCGCGAGGGGGCAGAAGTGGATCCTACCGCCTCAGATGAGTGGATTTCCTGGCTCGTCTGGTGGGATTGACGAGGCTCCCGATCAGGAGGAGGTGACTGATGCTCCGCCCGCTGAGAGGGCACATGCGAATGATGTTGTTCAGTCTGGTGTAGATAACCAGTCAACAACTCAGTTAGCTGTTGGACCTTGTTTTTCAACCTAGTGAGTCGGTCCTCTGGCATTGGGTTGGCTGGAGGTGGTGGATTCTCCCCTTGCTGCGAGGCCTCTAGATTGGCTCCGACCTGGCTACGAGTCACGTCTCTTCGAGGAGCCATGTAGTTAGTTATGACAAGGAGCGAAAGTTGCTTGACACTCGTGGAAAAACTGAGGTCCGAGGTGAGGAGTTGAAGTCCAAAGCGCGAGGTAGGGAATGAATAGGCTAGCGAGTTTGGACGTCGGCCCCACGGTGGGCGTCAAATGATGATGGTATTTGGGACTGACCACCACGTGCCACCTCTGCAATTGGACCTCGGGAATGGTACCTCGGACTTGGTGATGTCGGACCTCGGGTGTAGAACCTGCAAGACAATGGAGGACCGGGGCTAGGATCCCCCGGTGTGGACTCTGACGCTCAAATCAGTAGAGTAAATACAAATAGAAGTAAGTGAGAGAGCTGTGGAGCTTGGGTATACCTGGCGAGAATTCTTGTCTTTTATAGGCAAACCCATTTTGGGTACCCGAGATGAGCAAGCACGACTCCTGAGGATCCCGGTCAAGTTGGAACGGGTTTTGCGGTTCGGCCCAGATTTCTCGGGCTCCGCGCCGGAGTGTTGACTGGCCACGTGTCGGTCTTCAGGTGATCCACGTGGCAGGTGAGACTATTAGCGCGTAGGGGTATTCTAGTAATTTTGGTTGGTGTCACATCATTATTCAAATAGAAAAGAGAAATAAATTTATTTAAGGAGTTCAAGATGAGAAATTATATAATTTTTAAATAAATTTAATAAATATAATAAAAAGTGTTTTTGTCCGAAATACTTTCTATATTTCACTTTTTTCAGTTTACATCTTGATTAACAAATACTTCCTTAAATTATAAATTACCTAGCATTTTTTATTACACATTTATTAAAATTTAAGAGGTTAAACGTTGCAAAGTTTATAAGCTATTTTAGCAGTGTTTTCAAAAAATTACTCTCCCACCTTTTTCAAATAATTTCTTTGTAGCTTATTTCATTGACAAAGAAAAAGACAAATTTGCCCTCACACAACTTCTTCATTTTCAATCTACACATCTCACTACCTTCGTCGTCACCATCTCCCTCCAACTCCTCCTTGTTATCACCTCCCTCCAACTTCGATAACCGCCTCCAGACGCATCCCCATCCACATCGATTGCCGCCTCTAGCTTTCATAGCCGCCTCCTTCATGTACGTCGCCATTGTCCACTACCCATGCCTTTATTGACGCCACTTTCTCCTTCATCAGTCACTTGTGTGTGTGTAACATATATATATTATATTAATATGTTTTTTAATAATTATATATAATTTATCAACGTATAATTATAATAATTTTATCAGTTGAATATCAACTTATAATTTATTTTTATTAAAATTTAGTATTTTTATGAATATTATGTGTTTTATTTAGCAACATGTTCATTTTCATCCTTTTGATAAGTTTTGATAATTTATCAACTTTTTTAAACTAAATACATAAATAGTTACTTGACATTTAAATCACATTTATTTAAACACGTTATCAATTTAAATTTTACCCAACTTTTAAGATTTACATAGCTTAAAAGCACAAAAACTTATAAGCTTTTTTAAAAAAAAAATAAAAGAAAAAGATACGCCAAACCCCTATAAGAAGGCATTTGGCCTAACGTTTTGACCACTTTTTAACCCATCAGTGAAGCTTATGAGGTTTGGTTTATCATTTTTTAAGATGACTTTTGACCCTTTTTATTTAAAAGTTGTGTAAAATTTTAAATTTGAGTAGCATTTAAATTGATTACGTATTTGAATAAATTTGATTTAAATTGTTATTTATATAATTATATATTTGATTAAAAAAGGGTGATAAACTATCAGAACTTAATAAAAAGATAAAAATGAACATATTACTAAATAATATAAATAAAATTCATAAAAATATTAATTTTTAATTAAAAATAAATTATAAATTAATATTCAATTGATAAAATTTTTACTATTACATATTAATAAATTCAAAATAGCCTCTAAGTCAAATCACTCGTGAAAAATTCAAAACTCAACTAGATTAGGTCTCTCTCACTCAAATATAAATTTGCTTGTAGATGCCTGTTTTGGCTCATCAATAAATTTATTTAAGAAATCTTTATTAAGCTTGTTTAGAGCATGCTTTGAAATAATATGTGTTATTTAAAATTGAAATTTTTTATGTCTTATTATTTATATTATTTAATATTTAAAAAATATTTTTATTATAATTTTTACAAATAGGGGATGGTACTACATTCCTTTTTTTTTCCTCCAATATTCTCTCTTATTCTAAAATGGTTCTTAGTTTAAATTAAATGAGTCAATTACATAATAAAAAAATTAAAAAATAAATAAACAAAATTTTCTTAAATTAATTGATCTCTTATCGGGGAAATTAGGGTAAATATTTAGAGATTATAGAAATGGAGAAGGTTTAAATAAGTGTAAGAAATGGGAGAAAATAGAAAAAATGAAAAGAAAAATAGCTAGAGACGAAAAAGAAACATTGGTTAATGAGAAAAAGGGGAAAAGAATAAAACAAGTATTTCTTAAGAACTCTATAAGATATGATGTAATATCTCAAGAGTCCAAAAAATTGTAGTATATATCGAGGATAAGTAAAGAAGAAAATAACACTATCTGGATACTTTTTGGTCTGAATATAGCAAGGAACTCCAGACTTAAGCGTGCTTGAGCTGGGGAAGCTCAAAGATGGGTGACCCCCTGGGAAGTTCGTGTAGGCCTATCAGGGTAAGTTGTTCTAGTCCTTCCTATCACTCGATGCAACATGTTACAGGTAGTATCAGAGACAACCTTTGGTGAAAGCAGTCCGATAAGGGCAAGGAGTGGCGCCGGGGCTCGAGGGTCTGTACAAGGAGCGACTTCTGGCAGGTTTCTAGGATGACAGCTCCCAAAGAGGAAAGTTGGGACCAGTTGTGAGGTCGCATGACGAGGACGTCAAGTGCTCAAGGTGAGAAGAATGTAATACTCCAAGAGCCCAAAAAATTGTAATATATATCGAGGATAAGTAAGAAAGGAAACAACACCAGCTTGATACCTTTTGGGCTGAATGTAGACAAAAAACTCTGGGGTTAAGCGTGTTTGAGCTGGAGAAGCTTAAGGATGGGTCACCCCCTAGGAAGTTCGCATAGGTCTATCAGGGTAAATTGTTCTGGTCCTTCCTATCGCTCAATGCGAGATGTTATATATGAGGTATGAGTATTTTTTCTTTTTTTGTATTATTTAACACAATGATAATAATTTATGAAAAATGTTTAAAGTAGTTATACACATACTTGTTAGGTAATCTTTGAATGTCAAATTTATAATTTAATCTAAATATTTTGATTTTTTTTTTATTTTTATGTGGCAACACGAATTTTTCGTTGTTTAAATTATATTGCAAGACTATACATTTTTGAGTTAATTACACATCTCACCAGAATTAAGTTAAAACGTGTAATTAATACATGTACACTGACATGTAATAAAAAAGATTAAACAAGATGATTCAACACTTTAAACAAAAACTTGGGCTAATTTGTTAAGTTGAAAATATTTTTAACGATTTTCTTCTTGTTACCAAAAAAGGGAGATGGATTTAAGATACCAAAGCAATCTTAACTTGGAGATGATCAAGCAAGGAAGCATCAATCCATTGAAAGAAATCGCAAGCTCTATTTGTCTCTGTCTTTTGCAAGATTACAAATTTATTAATAAAAATTCCTAAATTTACAGAAATAGGGTATACAAAATTATGACAATTAAAATCTTAAAAGAATATGAGAATAACAATATAAGCTGAAATTATCTCATAATTTCGCAATTGTAGAACTTCCTCCTAAGGTTTGCCTCTGTATAGGACATCTTTTGTACAATTACCCCCATAATGGCAGGTAATGAGGTAATCTATTCAATTATTCTCCATTCAATTGTCACCAAATTTTACTTTGGATTAACAGAACTACTACTTTAATACTTCAAAAAATAGATAGAGAAAAAAGAGTAAGTTGAAAAAAACAAAGGGAGATAAAATTTAAAGAGGGAAATATCGACAAAGAAAGAGTGAGAATTTAGTAATTGGAAACTCAATAGAAGGAAAATAGACGTTAGAAAATTTACGTTAATTTTTTTTTATAGGTCTTCAATCGAGCTTAAGTGTGTTAATAATACTAGTCTTTTGCCAAGTTGGCAAAGTGTGCAATTGAGTAAAAAATATATTATCTATGAGTGTAATCGAAATAATAAAAAATTTATGTTACTACACAAAAAAAATCAAAGTACAAAGATTAAATTATGAGTTTAGCCAATCTTTGAAAGATACATGATATATTTGAATAGTCTAATGCATTTGAAATTTGTTGAAAAAGTAATATATGACAAAATGTTTATGTAATGCTTGATAAATATATAACTCACCTCAAAATATATTTTTTTATAAATATATTTATATATATGTATATGTAAATTTGTGAGTGAATCTTTCAATGACCCAAAAAACAAAATTGTCAAATAAAGGAATATAGATCATAACGTATGAGAGATACTTGGTTTCAATGAACTCAACAAGATGTTGGGTTCCAAGTCCCAACATTTTCTCAGTTCATCTTTTGGTTTCAAACCCCATTGTTAGCAATGGGGTTGGAGTATATATTACACCATCAATAACAACTGGGTTCTGTTCTGAACCCATCATTGGTGAGTTTTTTCATTTTTTATTATTGTAGAATAAAAAATAATTATAAGTTAAAATATATTTTTGAAAGTATTATACATAGATTTAGTTTATAAATAAGATTACAAAAACATATAAAAATATTTGTGTAATATTTTCGCTAATTTTTTCAATAATGTAATTGGAAAATTTTTTGAAATTAAAAAATATTTTTTTGTAAAATTAAAGAAAATATTTTTTGTAATTCAAAAATATAATTTATAAAAAGGGGAAAAAAAGATAGGAGTGATAAAGTGAAAGACATGTAGAACATAATGAGAAAAAGTGCAATGGAGAATTAGAGATAAAATAATTAATTTATGATCTATTTTATTACAAAAATAAAAAATAAAAATAACTTAAAAACAGTAAAGAGAATGTAATAAAAGTGTTACCTTATTTTTAATGTTTTTGAAATTTTAAACATTCCCAATTTACCTTCAAAATTTCTACATTTATAAATAATAATATGACATTTATGCAAGAGCCCTATAAATCTTAGAATTTTAATATTTAATTCCTATTATGTGTAAGAATTTTGTAAAATATTTTTATTAACTTATATTTGTATTTATATTTGTTATATATATAAATTTAAATATAAACACTTTAATGATAATATTAACAACTTAACCTACAATTGTGCGTGTTTTATGCACTTCTCTCCTTGCTGAAAAACTAATTTATAAAACTTAAAAGATGCTTTCTATAATAAGGGTAAATCTTAAAGGGTGTAAAGGTAATTTACGATTTTTCACATCCTCGCCGTAACTGTTTTGTTCATCAAGTAAACTAAGAGGCTGTTTAGGTTACTGGTTTTTTTTTAAATGACTTATAAGCCAGCATAAAATTTAAAAGTTGAATAATATTTAAATTAATAATATATTTAAATAAATATATTTTAAATTATCATTTATATAATTATATATTTAATTAAAAAATAATTTATTAAAAATTAATAAAAATATTAAAATAAATACGTTACTAAATAATATAAATAAAATGTATAAAAATATTAATTTTTAATAAAAATAAATTATAAATTAATATTTAACTTATAAAATTTTTATTATTAGATATTGATAAATTATATATAATTATTAAAAAATATATTAATATAATATTTTATGTTATAATTTAGATTTAATTTATAAAAATATTAAATATATTAATACAATAGATATATAACGTTAAATATATATATATATAATGAAAGGCAAATCACAATAATGAAAGGAAATAATGGTCGGAGTGATCGAAGAGGGGATAAAGATGACAATAATGGGTGACAAAAGGAAGAGATCTTGGAAACAATAATGAAGATCTAAGAGATGACAATAAACACGACAAAAGGTGGCGATGAACGCAGAAGAAAGAGATTCTAGTGACGATGTTGGGCTGGCAGTGATAATGATGATAGTCAGCAATTGAGGACGCGATCTAAAAAACAGATGAAAAATGTTGAAAGAGGGTAAATATTTGAGTTGTTTAAGAGTAAATTTATAATTTAATTAGTCAACAAAATAAGCTACCATCAGCTTATTTGGGAAAATTAAGAGGTAATTTATTAAAAATATTATTAAAATAACTTATAAACTTGACCTTTTAGATTTTTAACAAACACATAATAAAATAAATTGTACAGCATTTAAATTGTTATTTCAACTTATAAGCGATCAAAACTGTAAACCAAACACTCTCTAATTTCAATCACAATTTCATCCTCACCCTCAGGCAGGGTTTAGGGTTCAACCAATAATCCTAATTTCATGGTCACCGTTACAAACAGTTTAGGGTTCATCAAAGAGCCCTTTCCATCAACTAGCCGTCGCAGTTGTCGATTGTTGTTGCCGTTGCCGGTCGTCGCTGCCTCACTATTGGTTGTCGTCCTTTTTTTGTAGTATTCTCAGGTTCTTTTACACTACTTTTATTCTTGTGGCTGCTTGGCTCTAATGCCATGTCGCAAGAGCACTACAGTTCACATGCCCCTCCCATTTCCACAAATAGTTGATGCTTTGATCGACGGTCTGGTTTAGAGGTCCTTAGTGCGAGAATATCTTTTTTTTTCCTTGCGTAATTTCATTTCTGCACTCTAATACATGAACTTTGGTTCATAATCAGGCCAAGATTCAAGATTAACTACAACCACATTGGCATAAGAGTTGAGTAGAAGAGCTAACATTATAGTATGTGAATATGAAAACTATCTGATGATGTCACTATATTGCTTAGATTTTCCACCCGTGAACAGTCATTTAGTAATTTTGATATAAGAAGAATATGAATGTGAATTTTTTGCGACTATAGAACCAGTCTATTTGATATGTCCTAGAATGATCTTCCGTTGCGGAGGCATGTGTCTTCTTGAGTATTTCTTCTAATTCTTTTTGTTCTATTGGGTGGGATAAAGATTTATGGTTATCATTGCTTATAATTTGGTTTTGGTGTCACTTTGGAGATCTTGCAGCAAGTTTCCTCAACTGATTTAGCAATTGTGGTTTTATCTAATTTTTTTCTTGGAAGTTATATTTTTGACATTGAGAAAGTCAGATATACTTTCTTCTAGTTTTTTGCATCTGTTTTGTATCCTGCTTCTACAACTAGTTCTGATTTACTCTGTTATATTTGTACGTGCATATTATAATGTGTTTTATGTGACAGACAAATATGAATGTACATTGATACATAGAACATTACATATAGTTCGTATTAAAAATTATGCTGTTATATTGCGCTATAGCAAATTACAGAAAGTGTGTGAACGTGTGTCAAGAGAGAACCAGCTGGGCATCGTTTTTCTTTTTTTTCCTTTTAATTACCTTGTTGTTATTTCTGCCATTTCTGCTATGAATTAGTTTAGGCCATGTGCTAGGAAGGAGAATAGGACAAAAAGGTTGTTGTAACCGCTTGGGAGGGGGAAATCTGCTACAGCTGGTGTACCATACACTCAGCTAGTATATATCCTCACCCATGCACACAGGAGAATCCATCTATGAATTGAATCGGAATTCTTCCTACCTCACATTCCCACTCATTTCTTTCTATTCTTCCTCTCCGTTTAATTCTTCTATCTCTCTCTCTCTACACTTATTCTTATTCGGAACCAAAACCAGCTTGTCGCGGATCAGGTCGTGACAATTTGGTATCAGAGCAGCATCCTTGGCTGAGCTAGGATTAAGGCGATGGCGGAAGGTACTCGGATGAAGGCATTGGAGGCGCAAGTGCAACAGTTCAACTCGACTATGTCCGACACCCACCATCGGATTGAGCAATTGAAGTTAGGAGCTAACCAGAGTCACGAAGCTATTGCGGCAATGGATCGGAGAGTGGAAAGCTCCATAGAAGGACTGGAGCGGAGGCTCGAAGGCTCCATAATGCGGGTACGAGAGGATCTGACTGCCCAAATGCAGTAGTTTATACTAATGTTTGGTCACCAGAACCGAGTGAGTATGTCCCCTGAATTCCCTCCTAGGGAGAGAATAGAACCAATCCTTCAAGGGAATCGGGAAGTAGGTGGCCATGGTGCTGTGGAGTTAGGAGGGGAACCAGAGGACGAGTTGGATGGATTAAATCATGAGAGAAGGAATGGACAGAGTAATATCCACCAACCAACATTTCCCATGCCTCGGGTGGACATCCCCACATTCGATGGAGTGAATCCCAGATGGTGGTTACGAAAATTTGAGAGAATGTTTGATTGGTACAACATTCCCGAAGAACAAAGAGTGTCGCTGGCATCCGCTTACTTCAATGAGGTGGTTGATGCCTGGTACCAAGGATATAAGGCGGAGAAGGGGTTGTACTTGGGACGAATTTTCGAAAAAGGTGTGCGAAAGGTTTGGGGAAAGGAGCATGGTGGATGTCATTGAAGAATTCAACAAACTCAAACAAACTGGTAGCGTGGAGACTTATCAGGTGCGGTTCGAAAAGCTGAGGTCACTCATGCTTCAGCATAATCCCCACCTATCCGAGACATATTTTGTGTCCAGCTACCTGAGTGGACTTAACGAGGAGCTGAGGCCGATGGTCAAGGTATTAAGGCCCCAAATGGTGGAACAAGTAGCAGAAAATGCTCGCTTACAGGAGCTAGCAGTGGAGGCGCTATTAAAAAAACAGAAACAGCAAGCAAGAGGAGTGACCACGGGAGCCTCTAACCCGGGAGGAAGGGGTTACACTAGGGAACCAGTATGGGTAAGCGGTGGAAGTAGAGGTGGTATGGGCGCCGGCTCACTGCCGTATGGAGACCAATTGAGGGAACAGAGGCGGATCGCTGGCCTCTGCTTTCGGTGTGGGGATAAATACCACATTGGGCATCAATGTAAAAGACAAATCCTACTACTAGAAGGGAATGATACCCAGGAAGAAGGGGAGGCAGAGGATGGAGATTGTGAAGGCCTAGAAGAGGAAGATAATGGAGAGATTTCCATACACGTCCTAAAGGGAGTGGTCAACAACAAAATCATCAAGGTGGAGGGACAAGCCAAGGGAGGTAGCCTCATGATCCTGATCGATAGTGGAAGCACCCACAACTTCCTTGATGAAGGCACGGCTCGAAGGTTGAATTGTATGTTGGCTGGTCCACTTCCTTTAAGTGTAATAGTAGCCAACGGCTAAAAGGTATTGAGCAGGTCGTCGTGTAACGGTTTTTGCTGGGACATGCATGGAGAAGAGTTTGAGGCGGATCTAAGACTATTGCAGTTGGGAAGTTGTGATGTAGTTGTTGGGGTTGATTGGATGAAGGGGGTCAGCCCCATCAGCTTCGATTTTAACAAAATGGAAGTGTCCTTTGAAAATGAGGGTAGGAGGATGACTTTGTCGGGTGACAAGGAAGCTGGAACTTGTAAGATGATTTCAGGGAAGAGGTTATAAAGAGTGTTCAAAGGAAGGTGGAATCAGCTGGCTCAATTCTTCTCAATAATGGCTATAGAAGGAGGGATAGAGGTTCAAAATGAGATCTGCTTGACTGTCAGCACACCGCCAGGAGGTCTTGACCAGGTACATTACTTAGAAACCATTAATGAACTGTTGTTAGACTATGAGGATCTCTTTTCCGAACCCAAATCCTTGCCCCCAACTAGATTATTTGACCATTCTATCCATCTCAAACCCAACTCTGAACCTGTCAACAACAGATCCTACCGGTACCCCTCAATCCAGAAAAATGAGATAGAAAAGATGGTTAGGGACATGCTTCAACAAGCCATAATTCGACCCAGCCAAAGTCCATTTGCCTCACCCGTTCTCTTGGTTAAAAAGAAAGATGGATCATGGCGATTTTGTGTAGACTACCGCCAACTTAATGCCATGACCATCAAAGAAAAATTTCCCATACCCTTGATAGAGGACCTAATGGACGAATTGCATTCTGCCCAATATTTTTCTAAATTAGATTTACGTTCGGGATACCACCAAATTAGAATGAATCCCGAAGACATTCATAAAACAGCCTTTAGGACCCACCACGGGCACTTTGAATTCTTGGTAATGCCATTCGGGCTTACCAATGCCTCAGCCACATTCCAATCCCTCATGAACAGAATTTTTGAGCTACATCTTCGAAAATTTATACTTGTATTCTTTGATGATATACTTGTTTATAGTCCCACCTTTGAGCAACACTTAAACCATCTTAGGGCCACCCTCGATATCCTCCGGTCTAATCAACTTTTCATTAAGAAATCTAAGTTTGCATTTGGTCAAGGACAAATAGAGTATTTGGGACATATTATATCAAAGGAAGGGGTTAGCACTGATCCAAGGAAGATAGAAGCTATGATAAATTGGCCAAGGCCTGCCTCGGTTAGAGCCCTAAGGGGATTCCTACGGTTAACCGGATATTACCGTCGGTTTGTGCAAAACTATGGAAGAATCAGCAAGCCCCTAACTGATTTATTGAAGAAGGGGGGATTCGGTTGGGATACCAAGGCAGATGAGGCTTTTCAAAGGCTGAAAGAGGCCATGAGCAGGGTGTCGGTTTTGGGACTGCCAGATTTCACAAAATCTTTTGTGCTGGAAACGGATGCTAGTGGAACTGGAGTTGGGGCCGTGCTGGTACAGGAGGGAAGGCCATTGGCATTCTTAAGTCAGGTTTTGAGTCCTAAACATCAAGGGCTCAGCATATATGAAAAAGAATTCCTAACGGTGCTAATGGCAGTGGATTGGTGGAGGCATTATCTGGAAGGTAGCAGATTTGTGATCAAAACCGATCATGAAAGTTTGAAATTTCTATTACAACAGAAGCTCCAAACCCAGCTACAAAAGAAAGGGATGGCTAAGTTAATGGGTTTGGACTATTCAATTCAGTACAAGAAGGGTAAGGAGAACAAGGTTGTTGATGCGCTTTCGAGGTGTCATGAGGAAGGAAGCAGTGCAGCTATGACCGCCATCATTCCAGATTGGTGCAAGGAGGTGATAAGCAGCTATGAGGGGGATGCCAAGGTAGCGGAAGTGTTAGAGAGGGTGGCAGTTGGTTCTCAGGAACAAGAAGGGTACACCTTAGTAGACGGATTACTAAGGTATCAAGGCAGAATCGTAATTGGCAATAGTGCCAACCTCAAGACAGATTCTACAAGCACTACATGAATCACCTTTAGGAGGGCACTCTGGAATTCAGAACACCTACCTACGAGTAAAGCAACTCTTCTACTGGTCGAAGCTAAAAACAGAAGTAAAGGAATTTGTAATAGCCTGCGACATTTGCAAGAGGTGCAAGTCCGAAAATGTAGCCTACCTGGGATTGCTGCAACCACTTCCCATACCAGAACAAGCTTGGTCAAGCATCTCAATGGATTTCGTGGAAGGGCTGCCCAGGTCGGAAGGCAGGGACAGTATTCCGGTAATCGTCGATAGGTTAACCAAGTTCGCCCATTTTATAGGCCTCGCCCATCCTTACACGGCCAAGGAAGTGGCAATGGTTTTCTTAGACCGGGTGGTGGCACTACATGGTGTTCCCAAGACCATAATTTCAGACCGAGACAAGATCTTTACAAGCCTCCTATGGCAGGAGCTAACGAAGGCTATGGGAATAAAATTGGGTCTGTCTACAGCTTACCACCCTCAGTCCGATGGGCAAACCGAGAGGGTAAACCAAAGTTTGGAAGCCTACTTGAGGTGCATGTGTATCCTACAACCTAAAGAATGGCATCGATGGCTAGCTTTAGCGCAATGGTGGCATAACTCTAACCATCACTCCTCGCTCAAAACGTCTCCATTTGAAGCCCTTTTTGGGTACAAACCACCCCTCCTACCAACTATGGGCGAGCACACCACGACGGTCGCGGTTGAGGAATATTTGCAAAGGATGAGGGAAGTCCTAAGGCAGCTAAAACAGGAGTTGGCGTCCACACAAAACAGAATGAAGCAAGTGGCTGACCGAAGAAGGAGCAAGAGAGAATTTTCTGTGGGGGAGAAGGTTTATTTGAAGCTGAAGCATGCCCACTTGAAATCCATCACACGAGGGCAGGTGACTAAGCTCAGCTCTCGATATTATGGGCCCTTCACTATTTTGGCTAAAGTGGGTAAGGTGGCCTATTGGTTACAATTGCCTGAAGAATCACACATACACCCCGTCTTTCATGTCTCCCTCTTGAAGAAGGCAACGGGTACAGAACGGGTGAGCTCTACATTTCCCCCACTGCCAAAGGAAGGAAATGTGCTGGAAGAACTGTCATGTACCTAGGAGTATAAGAGGGTCAATGATGTAATAGGAACATAATAAAGGGGGTAATCTTGTAATAGGTTTATAATAATTGTTAGGATATATTGTTAGCAAGTGGTTAAGCTGTTAGAAGGCAATGATGCCTATATAAGGCTGCTGTTAGGAGTTTGTTGGCATGTTGGAATTGATAATTGAAATCTGATTCTCTCTTTACATTTCTCTATTCTGCTCTCCCTCATTTTCTCTCTAATTTCTTCCCCATTCTTCTTCAATTTCCTTGTAATACATTCAGCCCTTGGCTTTAATTCAATCGGATCTTCCGATTGTCCATTTCATCCGTCATGAACCCTAGGTTCATGACAAATGGTATCAGAGCATGTTCCTCGGCTGTGAGTGCTGAAATTCAGTGGTTGTCCTTGTCCGATCCGGTTATGAAGTAATCAAGCCAATTCGAAGCAGAGCAATGCGATCTTCTGCGGTGATTCTGGAAAACTAGTTGCAGTTCGGGTTGGAATTTTGGAAGGCAAACTCAGAGGTGAGCCAATCAAGTCTCAGCTGTGATTTCGAAAATTTTAGCAGCTGATTAAGGCGGAACGGAGGGGCTGGATCTCAGCTACTGGCTGCGATTAAGGCGATCCAGAGCTGAAGCACATCCAGAGCCAATTAATCCAAAAGGTGAGTTCCTTCGATCAAATAGAGACTCGGAATTGAAGGTGCAACGGAAGCGTGGTAGGAATTTTGGTGATCGTTGACCATCAACGATAGCTGTGTCTTGGCGAATTCTATCAGGTGAGCTTCACTGTGATTCCGAGAATATTACAGCAAAGCCAGTGGTCCTCCGACCATTGGACGGTGAGCGGGCGAGGCGAAGCGTTGCGAACAGACAACGCTCGCGACTGGTGAGTAAGTCCATCAAATGCATTCAAGGAAGCTTGTGGCCTGCAATTGCGCATCATCTGGCAAATTCAAGTAGTAGTGTCGGAGGCGAGTCAGGTTGCTAAAGGCAAGAACGAGACTCATTTCAGAGGCGACTTGAAGGACTGGAAATGGAGATCGGCGGTTCTCTTCGTTAACCAAGGCCAATTCCGAGTGATCGTTTTCTGCTGGAACTCGGGTGGCCTTCGGCAATTGACGCAAATTAGGAAGTTGATGACGAGAAGCAACTTCCTATGCCGCTGTTGAACGTCAGCGAGTTGCTGGTCATATGCGGTTCTAGCGAATCAGAGTGGAGGTGATTCCGACCCAAACTGACGGTGATTGAGCTAAGAGAATTTCGATCGGTTTTGGGATATTGTTGCCGACGTGGATATCGAACTGGGAAGGCGAAGCAGCAAGCTGGGCGAACTCACTTGTCAGATCCGTTGAAGCCATGCTAGTTAATTTACGAAGGTGACAGAAGGCGGAATCGGATCTGTTGTTTAGTTTGTTGTTCAGCTGTTCACTTAGCAGCTGTTCAGTTTACTGGAAGAATTGAAGATCGCTAACTGGGTGAGTTGATTGCTTATCCTGGGCGACTGTTGTGAAGCGGAAGAGCAGGTGGATTGTGGCTATTTCCGAGGCTGGGGCAGCAAGCCAAAGTAGATTCGGCGGAATTGGAAACCAATTCATAGTTTATTGCAACCAGCGATTCTCAATTCCTGAGAATTCCGTTGGCTGCCTCAAAATTAATCAAAGGAGGCGAGCAGCTCAAGCGATTCCACCAACTATTTGAGTTCGGATGGAGGATGACATCCGGATGAAGCCGAGAGCATCTCAATTGCAGCCGAATGATGCTACATTTTCAGTGGGTAATTTTCATGCAAGAGAGCAGCCTCAATTGCAGCCGAAGGATGCTGCATTTTCAATGAAATGTCCTGTTCGTGAAACCTTGGGAAGCAGTGCACGTAGGAGACCATTGGAGCCGCAATTGCTGCAGATGAATACTTCATTTTCAGTTGGAATGGAGCCTCTATGGCAGCCAAAGAAGGCTGCATTTTCAGTTGGCCAGAAGCAGCAAACAGGGGAAAAGAAGTTTGAAAATGAGATCAATCAATGGGACAAGAGAGCAAGCAGTGGGGTACATGATACGAGTAAGGAATTTGGTCTTATGATACGCGAGAAGCTGCAAGAGTTTGCAATGATACTTATCAAGAAGTATCATTACAACTTTCCGGTGGAATACTTCGATGATTATCATGGAAGTTTTAACAAGGAGGAATTTCTCAAAATGGACAAGCTGAAGGAGAAGTCAAGATGGCAGGAAGGGGATTCAGCTGCAGTGATTGAGAAGTTAGAAGAAGAAATAATACTCCAAGAAGCATCTACTGAAAGGCTGCAAGGAAAATTTGATGGTGTTCCAGATCAGAAGTTTGTGGGAAATGGAGTAACATTGGGTCAGGAAAATTTGATTGAAGGACCAGCAATCTATACAGATATTGGTGTTGGAATTCTTCCTCCGATTCTGGACCTACCGGAAGCTAAGAGTGGGAATACCTGTAACATTTATCCTAGGTTGGGTCAAGATTGTGGTGAACCACATGCAATTAAAGAAAGCCCTAAGTATACTGCTCCTTTGTCTTTGGATCCAAAGAAGGCTGAATCATCCTTGGCTAGGGTTAAAATAGGTATCAGACAGCTTCCGGTGCGAGTTTTGGCAGGAAGGTTAAGGGAAATAGCTGAAGAAGTCGAAGATTTTGCCGAAGGAAACAAAACTCCTGCTGCTGTGTTGTTTTTTACTTCCACTAGCAAATCCAAGTTGCTGTCCACTGCATGGAAGGATGAATTGTTGGCTGAAATAGAAGTTGCAACAGCTCCTAATGCTAATGCTTACAAACAGCCTTGGTATGAGTATCCAAGGCAAATCTGCAATCTTCCATTCTGCATCTCGAGGATGTTGTTGATATCTTTCAATGTGCAGCTGTAGTGCACCTTGGAGGAGTAGGAACAACTGCTGTTGGTATTGAACTTGAATTCTATCAGCTTGCTTCTATTGAAGTTCTAGGCCGAATTACAACGGGGATTGATCTTGGAATCCTAAGAACAAAGAAGAAGAAGCCTAGAAGACGAAAGAGGGAAAAAGAGATTGAACAGAAAATGAAGGTGGGAGTTGGATGAAGATAAAGAAGTGGTTCAATGATAATAAGTTTCTTGGGGACAAGAAACCTTTTAAGGCGGGGGGAATTGTCATGTATCTAGGAGTATAGGAGGGTCAATGATGTAATAGGAACATAATAAATGGGGTAATCTTGTAATAGGTTTATAATAACTGTTAGGATATATTGTTAGCAAGTGGTTAAGCTGTTAGAAGGCAATGATGCCTATATAAGGCTGTTGTTAGGAGTTTGTTAGCATGTTGGAATTGATAATTGAAATCTGATTCTCTCTTTACATTTCTCTATTCTGCTCTCCCTCATTTTCTCTCTAATTTCTTCCCCATTCTTCTTCAATTTCCTTCTAATACATTCAGCCCTTGGCTTTAATTCAATCAGATCTTCTGATTGTCCATTTCATCCGTCATGAACCCTAGGTTCATGACAAGAACCAGAGGCTGTACTGGACAAGAGAGTAACTTACCACCAGGGAGCACCACTCATTCAAGTATTAATCAAATGGAAGGAAAGGCCAGCAGAAAATAACTCTTGGGAATATCTGCCGGAATTACTTAAGAAGTTCCCTAGAGCGGCCAGCTTACTCTAAATTTCTTGAGGACAAGAAATCTATTAAGGGGGAGAATTGTCAAGAGAGAACCAGTTGGACATCGTTTTTCTTTTTTTTTTCCTTTAATTACCTTGCTGTTATTTTTGCCATTTCTGTTATGAATTAGTTTAAGCCATGTGCTAGGAAGGAGAATAGGACAAAAAGGTTGTTGTAACCGCCTGGGAGGGGGAAATCTGCTACAGCTGGTGTACCATACACTCAGCTAGTATATATCCTCACCCATGCACACAGGAGAATCCATCTATGAATTGAATCGGAATTCTTCCTACCTCATATTCCCACTCATTTCTTTCTATTCTTCCTTTCCGTCTAATTCTTCTATCTCTCTCTCTCTACACTTATTCTTATTCGAAACCAAAACCAGCTTGTCGCGGATCAGGCCGTGACAACGTGTCAATATAATTTATATTTCATCACATTTTATAATGTATTATACAGTAGGAGATTGATTGATGATATTCTAGGGTTTAAGGGGATTTGGCCACTGTTCAGACTTCACATGCCTCTTACCCTTTGATTGCTATCCGAGCTGCTCCTTGGGATGAAATGGTCCTGTGTAGTGTGCAGGGTTAAAATTTGGGATTGTTGTCTAGAGCACCAAAATGCGAATTCAAACATGGGATATGGGCTTCAAAGTATAACACAATCTTGCCTCCTTATTCTTTGAGTCAAACATGACCAAGGAAACAGAGAGACAAGCATTCACACTACCTGTAAAGAACAGGGTGTCACGTAGCTAGCAAGATATAGAGGTAGAAGGGTCCATCCTATTTTGTATGCTTTGGATGAGCCTCGGCAGGGCAGTTAAGGCATGCTGAGTCACAGCTGCCTTCTAGAAGGATCCCTAACAGCATATAAAGCTGTGTGTACTGGAGCCATGCTCCAAATGATTAATGAGAATATTCCAAACTTTCTTTCTCCTTTCCGTTATCCTTTCTCTCTCCCTTCTCTCTCTCTCGCTCTCTCTGAGACATCGGAATTCTCTTGAATTCCACCCTTAGCCTTGTCAGTCCCAGTGGTGCTGACAATTGGTATCAGAGCCGACAGTCTAGGATCGACGAGCTACAACCAGCGACCATGGCAGAAGGCACCCGCATGAAACAAATGGAGGTTGGCTTAGACACCATCGAAGGAGTGCGACAAGGCCAAGAGCTGGTGGAGGAAAGGTTGGAAACCATAGAAATGGGTATCAGAAATACCCATGAAGACATAAGTAGGATGAGGTCAGATGTTATTAAAATAGAGCGAAATTTGAGGGATGACTTCGCTCATCTCCGAGTGGAGTTTACGGGATTAAGCCAGTAGCTGAACGCTACACTAGCCATTTTTTCTCAACAACCGAACACGACCTTACCAATGGATTTTCCGCCAAGAACAACCATTGCTCCCATCCTCCAAGGAGCACGGGGCCGGCAAGAAAGAGATGAGATGATGGAGCCCACAGGAGAGGCGACCATGAGAGAAGGCTTAGGTGCTGCAAATAACATTCCCGTCCCAAAGATGGAGATACCATTGTTTGAAGGATTGAAGCCTCGCTGGTGGATAAAGAGGTGCGAACGCTTCTTCTATCACTACCGGGTGATGGAAGAAAACAAGGTTAACATGGCTGCTGCATACTTGAACAATGTAGCAGATTCATGGTTTCAAAGTTGGAGTGCTAGACGACAGGAATGGAGGTGGCCGGAGTTTGTAGAGGAATTCTGTGCTCGGATCAGCGAAAGCAACTTGACAGATGTGGTGGAACAGTTTAATAAACTAAGGCAAGATGGGATAATGGAGGAGTACCAAGCCCGATTTGAGGAGCTAAAATTGAGGTTAGGACAGGCCAATCTGATGTTAGACGAGCAGTATTTTGTGTCCAGCTTTTTTAGCGGACTGAATGATGAGCTAAGGCCTATGGTGAAAATGCTACAACCGGCGACAATCAGGCAAGTGGCCGAGAAGGCTTGCCTACATGAGTTATCCTTGGAGGCCTTTGCTTGGAAACACAGACTCTCACAAAAGGGGTTTGGAGCGGGGTGGCAAGGCTCGGCAGGAGGGAGTCAAAAGGCTAGCAATTCCCAAATGCAAAAGGGAAGCTACCCACCCAAGGCCCCGATTGCAGCCAATCCCCTAAGGGCCCTTACATGGGATCAGAAACAACAAATGGGCTTGTGTTTTAAATGTGGGGAGAAATATACAATGGGCCACCAGTGCAAAAGAGCATTAATGCAAATGGAAGGGGAAGATAACGAAGGTGGAGAAGAATTGCCTGACGCAGAAACCAGGAAGCTAGTGGAAGAAGAGGAGGAAGGAGGGCAGATTTCACTTCACGCCTTGGAAGGCCACCCTTCAGAGAAAATGATCAAAATCAGAGGTAATGTTGGGAAGAGGAAACTTTTGATATTAATAGATAGTGGGAGCTCGCATAGTTTCTTAGACGAGAGCACAGCCAAGGAACTATTATGTGTTCTCCAACCCACCATTCCTCTATATGTCACGGTTGCTAATGGTCACAAGATGATCAGTCGTTACAAGTGCCAAGGTTTTACATGGAGGATGCAAGGGCACAAGTTTTCTACCGAATTAAGGATCTTACAACTAGGCAGATGTCAAGTAGTCTTGGGGGTGGATTGGATGAAGACAGTCAGCCCCCTCATATTTGATTTCAACACGTTAGAGGTACATGTGACTTTTGACAAAGGAGGAAAAAGGGTAACATTAACAGGGAGTGGGGATGGCAGAGAGTGCAAAGCAATCTTAGGCAGCCACCTGCAGAAGCTCATTGAGCAGGACGAAGGGACCATTGCATAGCTTCATTCTATCTATGCCGTTGAGGTGTGGGAGGGAAGGACGATAGATGAGACAATGAGCAGTCAGTGGTTCAATTTACAAGCCTCAACCAATGCCCCGAGGGAGGTACAATTTACTGACTCTTTACATTCTCTATTGGTAGAATTTGAGGAACTATTCTTGGAACCCACTTCCTTACCCCCCGACCGTTTTTTAGAACATACCATTCACCTTAAACCAAACACCGGACCCATCAATGTCTGCTCTTACCGTTATTCTCCGTTTCAAAAGGCTGAGATTGAACGCCTAGTAAAAGAAATGCCATCAAAAAGAGTCATTCGACAGAGCCAAAGCCCGTTTGCCTCCCCTGTTCTCTTGGTTAAAAAAAATATGGTAGTTGGAGGTTTTGTGTTGACTATAGGCAGTTAAACACCCACACCATCAAAAACAAGTTCCCCATTCCTATCATAGACGACCTTCTTGATGAATTATCAGGAGCTACAATTTTTTCTAAGTTAGACCTCAGATTTGGTTATCACCAGATCCGAATGAATGCCTCAGACATACCCAAAACCTCCTTCCGCACCCACCAAGGGCTCTATGAGTTCCTAGTAATGCCATTCGGCCTAACCAATGCCCCCGCAACATTTCAGGCCCTCATGAATCACATTTTTTACCCCTATCTCAGAAAGTTTATGCTCATTTTCTTTGATGATATCTTAGTGTAAAGTCCAACCATGGAACAACATCTAGCCCACCTCCAAAACCACCTTCCAGGTCCTCAAATCTAACCAATTGTATGTCAAAAAGTCTAAATGTATCTTCGCAAAGGGAAAGGTGGAATACCTTGGGCACATAATCACCGGAGAGGGCATGCTTACTGATCCAAAAAAAATTACTGCCATGGTGGAGTGGCCTACCCCTAAGACGGTGAAAGCACTGCGGGGTTTCCTTGGGCTAACCGGCTATTACAGGAAGTTCATTAAGGGGTATGGGATAATCAACAAGCCATTGACTGAATTACTCAAGAAGAATGGTTTTGAATGGGGGGAGAAGGCAGTAGCCGCCTTCGATTCGTTAAAGGAGGCTATGACTCAAGCTCCAATTCTGGCTCTACCAAACTTTTCCAAGCCTTTCATATTAGAAACAGATGCATGTGACATGGGAGTGGGAGTGGTGTTGGCGCAGGATGGTAGGCCAATAGCCTTCCTTAGCTAGGCTTTAGCTCCCAAACACTTGGGGCTAAGTATCTATGATAAGGAATTAATAGCAGTGCTCATGGCAATGGACAAATGGAAGTGTTATTTGGAGGTAAACTCCTTTGTTATCAAGACCGACCATGAAAAACTCAAGTTCTTAGGAGAACAAAGGTTGCACATGCAGCTACAAAGAAAAAGGGTAACCAAGCTGCTAGGATTGGACTACAGCATCCAGTACTGCAATGGTAAAGAAAATACAGTGGTTGATGCACTGTCAAGAAGGGAAGAGAAGAGGGAGTGCCGAGCAGTTTCTGTACTTGTTCCCGATTGGATCAAAGAGGTGTCACGCAGCTATGAGGGAACGCCATGGGCTCAAGAACTCATGACCAGCTTGGCAGCCGGTAGAGGTGAACAAAAGGGGTACACATTGAAGGCGAGACTATTGAGATATCGAGGGCGGATGGTGATTGGGGAAGACCCTCAGCTACGGACCCGAATTCTACAAGCCTTGCATGCATCTCCCATTGGAGGACACTCCGGCCTAAATGTTACCTACAACAAGGTGAGACAGTTGTTCTATTGGCCGGGAATGAAGAAGGAAGTGGCGGCCTATGTATTAGCTTGCTCCATCTGCCAAAAATGCAAACACGAGCAAGTTCCCTACCCTGGTTTACTTCAGCCATTGGAGATACCAAACCAAGCGTGGCAAAGAATTTCCATGGATTTTGTGGAAGGACTACCCCGGTCCAAAGGAAAAAGCACTATTCTAGTAGTAGTGGATAGCCTAACCAAATTTGGGTATTTCCTCAGCCCCGCTCACCCCTTCACAGCTTCTGATATGGCTAGGATATTGCTAGATTCGGTGGTTAAAATACATGGCTTGCTCTTGTCCATCACCTCAGACAGGGACAAGATATTTACTAGCAACTTTTGGAAAGAATTGTTCAAACAACTAGGAGTTGGCTTACATATGTCTATCGCTTACCATCCGAAGACGAATGGGCAAATAGAGGGGGTGAATCAGTGCTTGGAGGCCTACCTACGGTATGTGTGTTTCACTAGGCCAAAAAGTTGGAATCAATGGTTGCCTTTAGCTCAATGGTGCTATAATTCGAACTTCCACAGCTCCCTTAAGCGATCACCTTTTGAGGCACTCTTCGGGTACAAACCGCCACTCATTCCAACAGAGATGCACTACGCCAATGTGGAAAGGGATGTGGATAGATACTTGAAGCAGAGACATGAAGCTCTCCAGGTAATCAAACAAGAGTTAACGGTGGCACAAAATCGAATGAAGCAAATGGAAGATAGGAGGAGAATTGAAAGGAATTTTGAAGAAGGAGATTCGATTTACTTAAAGGTGAGGAGATTTCAGCAACAGTTGTTCACGGGCAAGACCCCTTCTAAGTTGGGACCAAAGTATTTCGGCCCTTTCCAAATAACGGCTAAGGTAGGACACTCTACGTATAGACTACAACTACCAGATAGAGTGGGCATCCATCCAGTCTTCCATGTATCTTTACTCAAGAAATCCGTAGGGCCACACGAAATGATAAGTGCAGAACCGCCAAACATGGAGGAGGAGAGCCTAGAGGATTCTGAACCTATGGCAATTGTTGACAGGAGGGTCATCTACCAAGGGTCCTTACCCTTAATTCAAGTGCAGGTACAATGGAGCAATCGGCCTCCGGATGACACAACTTGGGAGTACCTTTTGGAGCTGCTGAAGCAGTTCCCTCGAACAGCTGGACTCTTGTAATTTCTTGAGAACAAGAAATATTTTATGGAGGGAGGAATTTGTCATGTAGCTAGCAAGATATAGGGGTAGAAGGGTCCATCCTATTTTGTACACTTTGGATGAGCCTCGGCAGGGCAGTTAAGGCATGCTGAGTCACAGCTGCCTTCTAGAAGGATCCCTAACAGCATATAAAGCTGTGTGTACTAGAGCCATGCTCCCAATGATTAATGAGAATATTCCAAACTTTCTCTCTCCTTTCCGTTATCCTTTCTCTCTCCCTTCTCTCTCTCTCTCTCTCTCTTGCTCTCTCTGAGACATCGGAATTCTCTTGAATTCCACCCTCAGCCTTGTCAGTCCCAGTGGTGCTGACACAGGGCAATTGTGGAATACAGCTAATGTTACAGTTACCCCCTTTTAGGTTTGGGTTTTATGATGGAAATTATTATGTCTTGTTGAACATTGATATTTGCTTTATAATAATCTTTTGGCTTAACAATGGTGGAGAAACAACTTAATTTGGTCTGCCACTAACCCTTCCATTTTGGAATTCCATAGGCATAGGGGATACTGCAGCAGCTTTGGATCCATCCCTCAATAAGAGACTAGGAACTTTAATTTCACAAAAAAAGTTAGGATTCATGATGACAACAAAGAAATTTTCATGCATAAGCATGGTGGTTGTAATGGTTTTCAATGAATGAAGACTATGTCATTTGTATCATTGTCAATGAGCTATGGGTTGCTGTAATTGGTTAACCTGTTAACTGGGCGAAGCATTTGTTTCTGAATTGTATTACAGGTGAAATTTGAATTTGTTACTTCGTCATGAATTCAGCAGAAGCAGAGTATGCAGCATTTCAGGAGAGGGTGAGTCGGACAGTTTACATGGACAATCTTTCACCTCGGGTCACTGAAGTTGTTTTGAGAACTGCACTCAATCAGTTTGGAAATGTCAAGCAAGTTCATTTCATCCCGAACTACACACACCCAGGCAATGTAGCGCATTGTTCCTTGGTGGAGATGGAGAATTCAAAGCAGGTTAAGGAAATTGTGTTGGGGATGGCTAATTTGCCATTCATGATGTCAGGGATGCCAAGACCTGTCCGAGCACGTGCTGCTGAAGCGGAGATGTTTGATGATCGTCCAAGAAAACGTGGGAGAAAGATTACTTTCCGGTGGTTGGACCAGGAGGACCCTGATTTCCAGGTTGCCAAGAAGCTGAATGGTCTGGCAAGGAAACATGCTGCTGAAGCTTCATTCATGCTCAAGGTAAATTCTAGTTATCCTTTATCCTCCCTTGAAATTAAGATTTTTCAAATGGAAAAAAAGAAATAAAATAATAATTTATTTACATGTCTACAATAACATTTATATTTATTTCCTTGGAGATTTCCTACTTGCAAAAGTAGAGTGCTCAGAGCATCTTATTCTCTATGGACCCTTCTTCAAATTCTTCGAAGTTGAATTACTTTGTAATTCTTTTCTTGATGTATTGTTCAGCGACAACTGGCTATAGAAGAGAAGATTGCAAACCAACAATCAGAAACCCTGAAGGCAAATTACAAGAAATATGAGCTGATAGTTGGCGTCATCCGTGATGGAACTGCTTTCCACTTGGCGCAATGTTATAACACCAGAATCTTTGAGGATTAATAAGATTCCAGTAAGCTTTTGCTGTCTATAGGTACTAGTCAAGAAGTAACATGTTTGTACAGAAGTGAGATGGACTGTAGACTCTTGCAACTTGGGTAACTATGTCTCTTCATTTTGATTATCAATTTGGACGATCAGAGTGAATCTTTTGTGGTGAATCTGTATGTTGTTACCGTAAGATTGAAGTGGCAAGGGTTGACAAGAAGCTTTGAAGATGGCTATGTCTATGTGGTTACAATGCTGGATTTTGTAGGAACAATGAACTGATATTAGCTTGCGTCTTGAGATGCATTTTGACATGTGACAGTTGATTAGTGTATCTTGAGCTTAACATGTAAGCTGGAACTGCATGCTATGGTATTCTACCATGTGGAAAGGCATGCCATAGGTTTCTTGTTCGAGTAACCACGATTACAGAGTAGAGTTTGCAAGTAAATCCTTAAACCTTGTGGATGAAGATTGGACATGGAAGAAAAAGACAAATCTGGTTATTAGTATTGTATTGTGTACTTAGGCCGAGAGAAGGGCAACCACTCTGTATAAACTCGATAACATGTGTAATGCCCCATAAATAGTAAATTAGTCTAATTATTGATTTATTGAGTTAATCTAAATTATAAGAAATATTAAAATTAACTTCTTGTTATAAATAATAAAAAAATTATGTGGTTTTAAGGAAATAAGAAATTAGGGTAATTAATTAATTATTTTAGAATATTTTTGGAATAAGAAAAAAATTGAAATAAATTAAATTGTGATATTTTTAGGAGTTTCAGGCGTTAATGTAATTAATATAGGGGGTGAGAGTGTAAATAATGGAAGCTTAGGGTGGCTAGTGCGTTTTTCGAAAAAGGGTTCGAAGACCCCTTTAAATTAAATGGCGCGCAGTATATGGTTAAAGGCAAGTGCGGGCGCGAGCGGTCGCATGCGAGGGTAGCCATGGGCGAGGCGTCGAATCGAATCCGCGGGCAGGCGCGCACGAGGCAGGGGAATTGGACTGATTAATCAGCCAAAGACGTCCGAAACGACGCTATTTCGGTGAGGCGGTGGTCTCCCCAGCGATTGCTCCAGCGCTGCCACGTGGCTCCCTCTCGTCCACTTCTTTTTGCCTTTAATTTAAGCCCGATTTTGGGCATTCTTTTTACAACAAACAGTGAGCAAATTTCCAGAAGTCAACGTGCGCAGAAGAAAAATTTGGAGAATTTGGGTGGAAAATTCAGATTAAATTCAGTTTAATTCAAGATTTAAATTGCCAGGTATGTAGACAAACTAGTAATAAATATTCTGTACGGTCGGAATTTCGTTTGGAGTCCGATTTTGTTAATTTTGGCCAATAATTTGGATGTTGCAGTTTGTATAATTTTTACCGCTTTTGGACCAAATGAGCCTAAAGATATCTTTGTTAAGGCAAGTTCTTCATACCCTCTACATCGGTTCTTTCGTTGTCAATTTATTTGACCTCCCTTCGCTTATTTCGGCTCTTAATTACTTATGGAAATTTTGAACGGTTAGTTTTAAATTTAATTTATTAAATCGACCTCGTGGATTTTATTCTTTGGTTGCCTACGGGGGGTGGGGGGGTTTGTGCCACCCCCTGCCTGTTAGGAATGATGTCGTACTCACCCGGAGCTAGGTTCTTAACTGTTCGGGCATTAGTATGGATTTTGGTTGTTTATAGGCTAGAGCGGTTGGGCAGTGGAGGCAAGGATCGGCTGTTCGGTGACGGAGTGATTGTGGTACGATTTATCTTAGGCCGCCGACTGGTCTCTCCTATCCACTAACCATTGACCGGTGCCAAGCACGGTTGACTAGCTCTGCCGTTACGTGATTATAGCGTAATTGGTATAATTTATTTCTTGTTGCATGTTTTGGTGTGCACATGAGTACGGGCTGTATGTTAGGGTTTTCATGATCTGGTTATGCTTGGTCACGGACATCCTAGCTTGGTTATGATGCATCCAGCACGGGCATATGCATCTCGTGTGGTTTACTATGTGGACGGAGCATAACCTGATGCCTAGATGTATGGGCGCCAGTGTATCACGTTGATGCTTATTACGCCATTGCATATTACGTGCATTGCATGGTTACTAGTAGTTATTAGTTCTCAAATGGGAGTACCGTTCCAAGAGAGCCTATGGCTCGGGTGTCAGGAGTATCAACATGGACACACGGGTGACGGGAGTACCGACCCGGGACAGTGCGCACAGGTTTGTCAAGGATATTTGTTGCCTATCAGGGCAGCGGCAGGTTGGTATGGGACTTGGGTGCCAGGTGTCTTGTGTGGGCCCCAAGGACCGGTATGTGCTTTTATTATGCTGCATTGTTGTATTGTAGCATCTAGTGACTTGTGTGTACGTGCGGGACTGTGTTTGAGGTGATCTCCTTTTCTATTTATAGCCTTTCATTTCTTATAAACTTGCTGAGTTTTGCGACTCACCTTACTTTTCATCATTCCAGGTAAGAGTAAATCGAAGGTTGAGGGCGCAGATCGTACTGCCTAGCAGCCGATCGCGTTGGTGCGGTGTACAGTTAGTTGCCCCCATCATCTCTGATATTTTGTCGGTATTTTTTTGTCTCTTATTTTTTGCTGTGTCAGATTATTTCTTGTATCTCTATTGTTGGCACAGGCGTCTGCATGTATTTATTATACTCCATGACCACTGTTCCAGCAGGGTACTTGTATGTGTGCATATTGTAGTTTACTTCCGCTGTTTTTTTTTTTATGCATGCATGCCAGGGTAAATTCTCGTTCTGTGTTTTCTCATCTTTTCTCTTCTGTAAGCGCTTCCATTCGGATAGACTTGGTGATTGGAATATCCAGGTGGGGGTGCTTACAACATAAGTGCAAATAAAATGTCCAGAATTAGCGCAAGTAATGGGCTTAAGGTGCTAAAAGATTAGAAAACCCAAGAGTTGGAAAACAGAGTTCTTCAGAAAATATGATTGACTACAGTACTGACAATCGAGTAAATTGGACGATTCGATATGTTTTGAAGGACTAGGTGTTCAAATTTTGATATGGTTATCAGTATTGGGTGTGTGCGGGGGGGGGGGGGGGGGGGGTTGTTGGGTTCTAATAAGTGGTCCTAGGACAATGAAAAATCTATTTTGTCCTAGCCATCACAATTTCAATATATAGACAAAATAAACCTTGCATTTGGGCAACCATTTTCCTACATCTATCATTATCCTATGCACTGTTCAAGTGATTAAATTTGGGAATAAAACATTTAATCTTAGGTGTATAATGAGAACCAAGTGCTCCTACAGGCTACAGGTTGTTTGGACAAGGCAAGAGAATAATCAATCAGCACCTCTTAGCCCTAGGTAGGTGCATCTTTTGAGGTTAAGGGATTAGGTTTGTTGGATGGTAGTGAAGTATTAGGTATTATTGGTTATGAAGGCTGGACACCAAACTAAGGGGAACCTAAAATAAGCTCACGTGGGTTTTATTTTTTGGTAGATAACTCAAGAGCTTAATATTATGCTCTAATTGGCTTTAAAATGGATTTTTTTGGAAATTTAACGTCTTAGATTTCAAGGTTCACTGTTAAATTTGAAGTTAAATTACGCTTGAATTTATTGTAATTTTTAAGTCATTTATAAGGAAATCATTAGATTTTGTTTTGTTTTTTTTACACAAAAGCCCCCCCTTTTCTTTAACTTGAACCATATGCAATAAAACCCTTCAATATTTGAAGTTCTCTCCCTGCCTCCCTTTCTCTTTTCTTCCCCCCTTTATTGAAAAAAAATATATATTTTATTTTAGGATTTAAGATTTAAAAAATAAAGAATATAGAAAGAAAGAGAGGAATAAAATGATAATTTTATATTTTTTAACAAGAAGAAAAATCGTTGTAATTTTTCTCAAAGTAGATGAGATGAGATGTCTTGTAAATTTAGGCTAATCAATCTTGTGGGAAGTTAATGTAATTTACTCAAATTTTTATTATAATTTATATGATTTGTAAAAAATGCCTTCCCCTTAATGTTAATGTAATTTGGCATTATTCCTTTTTCTAATTGGTTTCAAAATTTAAAAAAATAATAATTTCTAAAACGGAAGCCAAAATTTAAAAAGTAATTTTTAATAAATTTAAAATAAAATTTACCCCTCATAGATTTAAAAGTGTGTTAAGTGGCCTTAATTATTCTATAATCAAAATTTTATACAATAATACTAACATAAATTTATGATGAAAATAAAATAAAAAATTAAACAAAAATTATCCATATATTATCAAAATGATAGACGGGTATTTATATAATAGAGATATACTTTTTTTGAATATCTAAAATTATTACTATTTTTTTAATATTTAAAAATAAAAGGTAAAAACAAACAAAAAATTTGACCCACAGTTCTTATAAAAAAATTAATTAATTGTCAATTTTCAGCATAAATCAAAGGGATTTTCTAACTTATTCCCAATGTAATCAGTTCCATCCAATTTTCATAACACTATTATGAATATTAATAAGTTTACCGGTCACAAATTCACTCTTGTTACTTCATGTTGAATCTATCTATAATCATGACCTAACAAATAAATAAATCTACAATCATGATTAGAATTTATATATATATATATATATTAGTGGATAAAATAAAAAAGGAAATTGACAGATTCGGTTTACCCATCAAAATAACTTAAGAAACAATTAATTTTAATCAATTATAACTAGTGATTAATACCTACTCATTCAACACAAATATAGTAATTATCAGTAAATTACATTTGTCACATTACGAGGGTAGCACATAAAATCAAACCCACATTAACTTCTCAAATTCATTTGAGTGTTTTAATAAATTTTAAAGTGTTTTAGTAATTATTTTTTAGCATTTAACAATGTCAATGAAGTAATGAAAAATTTATATCAAATTTTTAATTAAAAAAAACTTTTTCCAATCACTGTCCAATCAAACACCCTAGATTTTTATAAGTCCTTGACATAGGTGATGTGAACAAAGCAGCCAATCGTGCTCAGCAAGCAGTGACCAATTCCACAACTTTTGTCTTTTTTCCCTTTTTTCGTGGTTGCTTTATGAATTATTTGGCGTTTTAAAGGCCAAATAACGATGATACCATAGCATTGTGACTTCTTTGTTCCGGAGGCTCTCTTTCTTAAATGTGGGCTCACATTTGGAATTATTTGAAGATTCTGAAAGCTAACGACGGAACTCAAATCATATTGGCATTCAATAAATTTTTAATATTTATTTGCACCAATCACGCATTATCACTGAATTTTCCTCAGTGGATTGCTGTAGCAAGATGCAATCAACAATAAAAATTAGCCTGGCATGCAAAAGAAGTGATTATGCCTTGGACTTGACTTTTGGGAAAAGAAAAGGGATAGAGAAAGCAGCTTAAGAAGTGGTGATGGAGGACTAGTCTAGTGTTCTTTCACTACAATTGATGGAAGCTTCATCCTTCTGCATTTTGTTGCTTATGATCAAATCCTTGTCTCTCATCTCAATGGGCAATAGGCCAATGTAACCTTTCTTTTTTCTTTTTTATTGTTCCATGGACATATTCTTTCTTGACTTTGTCAATTAATGGAATAATCTTTTCACATGTGAATTCTGACATCGCACCCCTATCAAAATAGTCTCTTTACAGAGACTACACACTAAAATATAATCTATAAAACTGAATGACTCAACGCACTGATAAAGTGGTAACAACGTAGACTCTAAACATGATAATCAGAACATACTGATAGACCTTTTATTCCATGTATCCGAATGCCCCCATGTTCCTAAATAACAGGAAACAGCTTCTGCTGAACAAGCTGATGCGCTTCTCCGGATGCCTTGAAAAGATTGTGCTTACATGAGCATTTCAACAAGGAGAAGGCTTTTAAATGGCCACCTCATGCTTTGTAAAGATTTTTTCACGGCTTCCTATCTTTTGAACTACAATGAAGCAACCTTATCATGCTACCAGAACTCACAATCAGATGTCATGAGAAGTCGACCAGAAGTGTTATCAACAATAAAATAAAATGGTAACAAGAAAATCAAGCCCTTCATATTGTCATTAATATAAGATGGTAACATTTATTGGAAGACACGGGGGTAAAAGCAGAAGGCAAGTAAACCAACTTGCAAGGCAAAAGCCTGGTTTCAAAGAAATGAAAAGAGGGGAGCTACTAAAATTGAAATAGATAGAGGGAGAGATGGTTCTGAAATACAACTTTTTGCCAAGCCGTCATGAAACAGCAGGCATAATCTCAAATTGGGGATGTCTAAATAGAAATTCATGGCTTCCACAGAATGGTGGTCTCTGCAATCATGGAGGTGACAATGTACGGGTCCATGTTCGAAGCAGGCCTACGATCCTCAAAATACCCTTTCCCAGCTTTCTCTGTGTCTCTGCCAACCCGGATGGATGCACCTCGGTTTGCCACACCCTGTTTTACCAGAAAAGGCAACGAAAAAAGAGCAGATCATTATAAGAAAATACATTAAGGTAACAAAATCCTTGCAATCGTGAAACAAAACTCTTCGGCCTATCATGAAATTTTCAAAAAAAAAAAAAAAAAACATCAAAGTTGGACTCAATAAAACATGTAGCTTTGATTTCAAAAGAACAAGAAAAAACTAAAAATAGGCTAGCAAATAAGCTAGCAGTGGAACCCTTTTGAATAAATTCAGCAATTATTTTCCATATAAGCTTGGGTGAGAGATCATCAAAACCATACACAAAGGATGCAACGATCACAATATATATCATCCCAGGAAGCTTATTCAAGACATCATTTACCCATAAGAATGTGTTGATGTCAGCAGTCTCATGTCGTCCGGTGAGGCGGCGCTCATTGCCTTCACCGTAAGCAGCGATGTGCTCCTTGTGCTTCAACCCAAGCTTCTCAATGGCCTTTTTAATGACCTCATAACCTCCATCACTCCTCATTGACTTCGTGCTGAAATCAGTATTAAAATTCATTAGGACACGGATGGTGTGGGAAAAAGACAAGCAAGCAAAAATATTGGAACTAGCTCCGGCATTGTCATACAGTACCTGTAGTTTGTATGGGCACCAGCTCCGTTCCAATCACCCTGACATGCAGAAATTTCCCAGTGAGAACTAAAACTAGAATAACGATAATAGCAATACGGATAGAAAGTAAATGCAAATCATTGTATTTAACGAAGTATTGAGATCAGCTTTCCAATAATCTCAAAGAACGTAATTTTATAGTAAATCAAACCTGAATCGGTTTGGGATCAAAGGAAAGGGCAATCCCAGCAATCTCAGTAATCCTCTGTCCAAAGAAGTAACAAGTAGTTTAGGACAACCTCCACTAGACCAGCCTTTTACAAGTAGCACATAAAAAATAAATTAAATATAAATTGTAATAGTGGCAGTGAGCATTTCAATAAAGTACATTACCTCTAGGATGTAACGAGCAACCCATAATTCATCTCCGGCTGAGATGCCAACAGACGGTCCAACTTGAAACTCCCACTGTAATATGAGAAAATTTGAGCTTAAAATAAATACAACATTGCCAAAAGCAACTCAAATTAGAGAAAACGAACAGGACACATCTCAGATATTATTTTTACCTGGCCCGGCATCACTTCACCGTTGATGCCGCTTATGTTAATGCCTGCATAAAGGCAGGACTTGTAATGTGCATCGACAACATCGCGCCCAAAAGATTTGTCAGCCCCAACTCCACAGTAGTAGGGTCCCTGTATCACAATAACAAATGTTCTAATGAAATACTACTATGTATATTTAATTAGAAATAGAAATATTAATCAGACTATACAGGATATAAAAATAACATTTTCACACAAAATAGCAAACATAAATGCAGTACGGGAACCTTGCATTAGGTTTTTCATGGTAAGAAAGAATAATAGAAAACGAGGAAGAAAATGGAGAAACAAGAAGTTTGCAGACCTATTTGAATAGAAGGGAATGAAAAGAAGAGGAAGAAATTTGAAAGTGTGAGAAGCAATGGATGTATGTCAAAAAAGAAACTTAAAATAAACTACCTAAATTCTTTGTTGAGATGGTATTATACGCTATTGTTAAACTATAAAATACAAAGGTCGAATTGAATTTTGATTAAGAGAGAAGGTGCATAATAGGAGCTTCTACAGAAATTAAGAGAAGAAAACAGGAGTCATTTTTCCAAATGGCCATAAATAGAGTGCAACAAATGAAATTAAATACTCAACTAGAGTAGCCAAGAATGTGGGAATTCAAAGGCTTCCCAGGAATAAAACAAAACATAAATAAACATATATATATATACATATAAATTAATCAGATAATGCATAAAGGTAAACAAACTTCCAAATAGGGTCATAACCAGTCAAACAAATACAAAACTCTAAAGAACGAATAAGTTTCATATTCAGACGAGGATCAGTTCATCACCTGAGGTCCCGGATAACCACCAACTGGCCACCCAATCGGCCAATTAACATCTTTTTGCAACAATGTGTACTCTTGTTCAATACCATACCTATTTTACAAAGTAAATCTCCAAGTAAATTACAGAGCCTCAAAAATAGACAAGCAGCCAACAATGAGAATAAATTATAGCCCACTTTCAAAGGGCTTCAAGTATTAATTACCAGGGCTCTTCGGAAGCAACTTCAGGGTGGCTAAAAACCTTTGCTGCGGCGTGGCGCTTGTTTGTTGGAATTGGCTCACCAGCTGGGGTGTAAGTGTCACACATGACCTAAGAAAACAATGCAAAATATAAATGTTTTCATCATTTTGTTCAGGGCATTATAAACCACGCCACACCCTAATGAACTAGATCTTAAAAATCCAAACTTACCAGTATATTATTGCCCCTCCTAAATGGATCCCTAAAAATTGCTTGAGGGCTGTTTCATTACAACAATGGATTAGAAAAGTGTTGAGTCCGTCACATTTACAAAGACCCCAAGCAGAGTGATACATGATACGACCATATAAGTGCAAATTAAGGAAGGCGGAAGGAAAAGAAAATGGGAAGGAATTAACATACTATAGGATCACTTCACTGTCTTCCCCAGGAGCTTGTCCTGTGCTAGATCCGTCATAGTTCCACTTGGGAAGCTTGCTAGGATCATTAACAGGTTCAGGAAGAGTCTATATACCACCAACAAAAGAAAATATTAGAGACTACACTAAACGAAACCTAGGAGACATACAGTAACCCCAACACCAGAAACTTCTCTTTTGCAAAGGAAATGCGCAATTACCCTAGCCTTGCTTCTGATGTCCATTCCAGAGCCGCCAATCCTGTTAAGCAGTTTCAAGACAGATTTTCGAAGTATAAGATTCCCAAAATCAAACAGCACCAGTAAAAAGGAAGGTGAACTTGTTAAAAAACAGGAACTACCAGTAATTAGACTACACGATAAAGATCATTGCGAAAGTAAATTAAGTAAAGTACACAATCAATGAATAACTAAGGGAATAAGATAATCGCATATACACCACGAAACTCAAATCAAACTGGATCTCCATGTAAACAAGAGAAAAAGGTAATTATGAACTGTGGATCAAAAACGATAAGGAAACGAATATGAAGTTTCCAAATCAATTCATTCAAAGAGTGATTCGTAGTGAGGAAAAACTATTATCGCCAGTAGATTCCGTTTACAATTGTAGCAGTAGATACAAATTCCAAAAATGGGATTTTCAAAACAAGTGGCAGATCACGGGAAAGAAAGAACACCAGGTGAACAAAGAGCAATAAGTAAGAAAAAAAAAACGAAAAGGAAAACACAAAGTTGAGATCTAGTAAACAGAAACGGTAATCACAAGATAGAAATAAAAAAACGGAGAAATCCAATGAGTACTGAAACCTTATGAGCCTTTTTTTACCACACAAACAAAAAACAAAAAAGTAAACCGGAACTTGAAACGGCAGGTGCTATGGGGACGAGAGCAATACTTCGAAGGATGCCACGTTTCGATCTTGGATTTATCAAGGGATTCATCTTTTTGTGGTCAACTACACTAAAAGAGGAACGGGGATTTCGGATGAATACTTATTCTTTTCGCTTCTTCTGCTTCATTTCCTTTTCCGTTTCCGGTTCCGCTCCGGCCAGATACCGAACATCCACAAACACTCGTCGGAAGAAAAAATAATAAAAAAGCTTACACAAGGTTGATGTTACATCAAAGAACTCGGTGATCCAGAGAAAGGTAAGCCTTAAATCATCATAGAAACCTCCAGGAACAACAAACGGAGGATCAGATACAAAACTGAAGACAGTCGGAAGAAAGCAAACCTATGAGTAAAGAAACATAGAAAATCCCGAAACAGTGACCAGAAAAAGGCACCAAAAGGTCAGGAAAAGAAAAAACTCACCATATGTACTCGGCTATCACCTTCTTGGTGGTATCGGAGAGGTTGAGATTGATAAGATCTGAAAGCAGAGACATGGTTCCCTCTCTCTCTCTCTCTTCTGTCTATGAACGTCTCTGCGATTATAAACAGAGGCGTGACCAGAGAGAAATGGGTTGGTTTTATAGGCGGCGAAGCCTTCTCATGGTATATATAATAATATAAAATAGTGTCTAATTAAAGTGCCCTATATTTATATATATTTTTATAAAATGAAATTGCTTAAAGGACTTTTCTTTTTCAAAATGTCCCCACTTTACGATATAAATAAATAGGATAGGCGGAGATATTGCGGCCGTTGTTGAGTGAGTGGTAATGGTATCATCATTTTGAAACATTAATAAGAGAAGAGATCTCTTCAGGATTTCTGGAATATTAGAGCATCCACCCAACCCATTAATCCAGTTTTTCGATATTGCTTTAAAAAAGGTAGTTTTGTAATATTAAAATGAATATTTCATTTTAATATTATACCTAATAGAGAAACTGATAATGGAATGGAATGGGAATTAAAGCCTGAATTGTTAGATGGAAGTTGGACGGGCCTCAATCAGAATAAAAAAAAATTTCATAAATAAATTTAAATTTAAAAAATAAATTTATAACTTATAACATAATCTGATAATGGACTCCAAAATTAAAATTCACTAATCGATGTTATGTTACAAATTGAGAATTTATATTTTAAAATTTTAAATAACTCTCAGAATCATCTAAAAATAAAATTTCAGACATTCATAATTTTTATTTTTTATTTACACATACAATATATTTTAATACAAAAATACAATACGAACCAAAAATCAAGAACTTTTTCTTTAAGGCAGTGTTGGTATGAGAATGACTAGTCAAAGGTAGGGAGCGAAAGTTGCGAATATTAATATATGAACATGCAGGGTCGTAGGTGCATTTGAGAAACTTTTACCAACTAACCTAACCCTACTGCCAACTTTTTCAATTATCACCATAAAATTAATTTTTTTTGGCCTTTTTGTAATTTTATTTAAAAAATTTTATTTTAACAATAATATCTTGATTTAATCAATTAGTTATAATTTTATTTAGTATTTAGATTTAATTCGTCGGTGTTCAAGACTTGCTGACGTAACATGTTACTTGACAGTTTAAAATATTTTGAGTGGACCCTACATGCACATGTGTAAAAAAAAGTTATTAGCACGAAAAATCTAAATATTTGTATGTTTTTACGATTTTATTTAAAAATTTTAATTTTGACAATAATATCTTGATTTGATCAATTAGTTGTAATTTTATTCACAAATCGGATTCGATTCATTGACATCCAAGACCCACTGGCATGACATGCCACTTGACATTTTAAAATATTTTGAATGAACCTCACATGCACATGTGTAAGAAAAAAAACTAAAATAATATTGTTGTTCCAAAAGGTGAAATCACTCACCCCGGGTGCCCCCCACAACCGGCCCGACAGTGCGTGGAGATGAGGTAAATTTATGGTAACCCAGCTGGACGCAGTGGCTAGACCCGTGCCCACCGCGCACAAGGAGTCCCCCTCACTTTGGAGAGAGTTACCCCCACTCTGCCGCTTGTGGGACTCGATCCCTGGTCATTATTCCAAGATTCACCACGGAGGCACTTTGTGCCCCCTTTTTGACCAACTGGGCTGCCCATGCGAGCAAAACTAAAATAATGTTAAATATATGTTATGTGTGTGTTATAGATATATTTACAAAGAAAGGCAAACAGAGGATGAGAATGGCAGTGATTGAGAACGACGACAGGCAACGATTATGGGTTGGAGGCGACGATCGATCTAGAAGTTGGAAGCAGTGATGGAGATCGATTTGAAAGAAGATCGAATCTGGAAACTTGATGTGGCCAACCGTGGATATTGATGTACATGTGGAATTCAAAATGTTTTTAAATGCCAGGTCGCATGCCATATCAGTGGGTCATGAATGCCTTTCGAATCAGATCCGGATCATAGATAAAATTGCAACAAATAATCAAATCGATACCTTATTATCAAAATTAAAACTTTTGAATAAAATAGTAAAAAAATTTGAATTTTTCATGCTAATAGTTTCTTTTTTTTTACACATTTGCATGTGGGATACACTCAAAATGTTTTAAAATGCTATATGACATGCCACATTAGTGGGTCTTGAACGCCGACAAATTGGATCAGGATCGTGAATAAAATTACAACTAATTAATCAAATCGAAATATTATTCTCAAAATTAAAATTTTTAAATAAAATCACAAAAACACAAAAATATTTGAATTTTTCTTGCTAATAGGCCATTAACTAATTAAGTGATATTTTGTTCACCCCGTTGCCATGGAGAGAAGTAAAAAGTGTAATAACCCTAATTCATTGTATAATTTTTTCGTAAATGTTAATTATTATCTCATTAGCTTAAGAATAAATATATAAAATATATATTTTTTAGATACCAATTTTATTAATTAGTGATCAAATAAATAAAAGTATTTATGAAGATAGAACTAACCAAGAAAAAAATTATTTAGATCTAAAAACTAAGTATAATAAATATGTATTATCTAAGATGATATATATTAAATGCTCCTTAACTATTGGGAGTATCATTAACAAAAAAATTACACAAAATCACATAATTTTTTAATATTTATGAAGGGTATTTTCTGCAGCAAAAATAAATTTACTGAATCATGAAAAGAGTAAATAATTTTGTTCACACTACATGTAACACAAGTGAAGTACAAAATTATATTTTCCTTAAAGTACCATTTGTTAAAGTAAGTAAGACATAAACTGAATAAGATAAGAATAGAAATATTTTAAAATTTTTATTAAATTATTTGTTAAATATTTTTAATACAATAAAGGACACAAACGTCATTTTTTCTTTTTTATAAAGACCAATATATATTTATAATAAGGAGAAAAGAAATAAGTATATATAGAAAAATTCAGATAAAAAGTTACATGACTTTTTTTCAAATATCATCAGATAAATTTAACAAACATATTGAAAAAAATAAAACTTCAAAATTTTTCATATTTAATATTTTTTTATTTATATTTTAAATAACAAATACTACATAAAAATAGTGAGTGAATCCACCCGTAACCCTGCCGAAAGCTAAAATAGTACAACACCAACGAGACCAAAGATAAATTCTAGCCAAAGATGCTCGAGGTGCTCAACCCATACGGTCCATAAGTGTTACCAGCATGTTAGTCACCTTAAACATCATTAGATGGACTATTTTACCCCAAACCGGGTACTAGGCTAATAATGGCCTTCCCATTTTATGCACAACCATCCTTGCTTGCTCTCAAATCTTTTTTTTTTTTTTTCCACACTCAAAACACAAATACACCCTAAGGAACACCCTTGGTTAAGCTACATCGTTAACGAACCCGAACAACAATCCATCGCTAGTCCTGGTCTCTAACTTAGAAGGTAACTCTTCCTAGAAATGCACTTGAGTATACCCTCATGTCCCAACATACACTCTACACTCACCAGAGCCTAACACCTCTGAGTTTTCATTATCAACACAACCATTAATAACTGTCTCGAGTGAACCGCCTACCTTATCTAGTAGGTCCCGATCACTTAATTACTCATTTCCTCATAACCCAACCACACGTGTCACCGAGACGATAATTCCCCACTCAAAGTTACACCAGAATTCCAAATCTTTAACAACTGCAAACTATCACTAACACAGTTCGATTTCATTGCCTACATAGTGCCCATTCCATATCCGAGTAGATGCCCAAGCGTCATAGGGCAGTCATAATCAAATCACAGTTAGGCCTTCAAGGCACGAGACTTCCAATTTATTTACTCATTATACTCAAGAACAAAACTTTAATGTCCACATATTTACACAGCCTGCAAACGTACCAATGAGTTTCATTCCTTATTTCGCCATCTTCAAATTCTAGTACCATTAATTCGACATCACATTACAGCATTTAGTTGTATAACTAAGCACTTCAATTCCATCCTCGGATATAAACTACTACTAGAGATATACACGAGTAACCCATACACGAATTACAACAAGCTGGGCAATTTCACAAATGAGTGTTAGATTTGAATAGCTATGGCACCAACACCAAGAGAGGGGTGAATTGGGTTGTTTTAAAAAATTGATTGAACTTAAAAATCTTTTTAACAAAAAATGTGATTTTAGTGAAAGTGAGGATTAATGAAATGCTTGAAACAATAAATGAAACAAATAGCACAAGCATAAAAGAGACACAATGATATATAGTGGTTCGGCTTAAACCAAGCCTACTCCACTACCTTAGCTCCTCACTAAGGATTTTTCAATCAATTCACTAAAAACCTCCTATCTTTCCGGATAGGCCCTCTAGCAACAAGCTAGGAAATACAACCCCTTGCTTCAACAAGCAAGTCCTCTAGCACAACAAGCTAGGTATTCAACCCCTTGCTTCAATAAGCAAGTCCTCTAGCACAACAAGCTAGGAATCAAAATCCTCCTACAAGCAATGTAGTCTCTCTAGCAAAACAAGCTAGGAAAAATACAAAGAGATATAAGATAGGAGATGATCTGAGAAACAATATTCTCAATTACAAACTCTCTCAAATATAAATACAAGGCTTGATAATGAATTTAACAAAATGAATACAAAGCCTTGAAATGAGAGCGAATTTACCAATGAAGCACAACCATGATCTTTTCACTTGGGAGCTTGTAATGTAATCTCTTGGTTAGCTTGAATCATCCATTTGACTTGTATTTATAGTCTCTTGAAAGCCCATGGACGAATCTTGCCGTTGGTAGTGGGAAAGCTGTTAGATCTATGTAATAGTAAATATGTCCCAAGAGGGGGGGTGAATTGGGATTTGAGAGTTTTTACTTGATCTTGAACCAATTTAATCAAGTGGAGTACAAGATTTCGAAACCTGAAGAAGAGAGTTTCGAAACTGGCCTTTTTGCTTAGTATGTTTCGAAACACATGAGAGTATGTTTCGAAACTTTACTTACTGGGTAACAAGTTTCGAAACTTTCTGTAGTATGTTTCGAAACTTTACTTACTGGATGGCAAGTTTCGAAACTAACTGTAATAGGTTTCGAAACTTTGTTCACTGATTTGCTGATACTAAAACTTATCTTGATTTTGAAAAAACGATTCTTTTAACTACTCAAGTAAATCAAATGAGCTAATGAAAATGATTAAACCTTGAACACACGAGATTTATAGTAGTTCGGCACTTGCCTACATCCACTACCTTCAAGCTTACTCACTTGAAGGATTTTCAACCACAATCACTTTTTACTTAGTGATTAACACACAAAGGGTTTTACCAAGGTTCACCCTAAAACCTTACAATGAGTTTTTGTGGCTTAACTCAAACCTTTACTACAACAAATTTTTTCGGGATAAACTCAAACCTTACAAGATATGAGTTTTAGGCTCAACTCAAACCTTAAACTTTAAATGAGATAGCAAAGAGTATATCTTACAGCCCAAAAGAAATAACTTACCAATGTACGGCTGTACAAACATTTTCGGTTTAGGAGTTTTGGAGAAAATGATGAAGGAATGATTTGGCTTGTATCTCCTTTTGCACTTCACATAGCACAGTTGAAAGATGTATGTTTGAATCTTCGTTGAAGCTTGTTCTCAATAGATTTCGTTCACTCGTGCTTGTGAGTGTCACTTGAGTCTCTTTTTGAATATGGAAATGAACGTGTCTTGCTTTCTCTTGTCTTGTGTGTGTATATTTTTGAGACCTGGTATAAGTATATATACAAGAGAGAAATAACGTTTTGACTTAAAATAGCCGTTAGAGACAAGTTTAGGAAAGTAGTTTCGAAACATGCATACTGTGTTTCGAAACATCACAGAATCAGACCAAGGTTTCGAAACTTGATCCTTCAGGTTTCGAAACATCATAGTATCCAGCAATATAAAACACTTAGAGACATAGACAAGTGGGAGACAAACTTTTTAAGGAATCTTATGGTCCTTAGAATTAAAAAAAGAATCTCCACTCAACCAATATTTTAAATCAAGTTTCAGGGTATGGGGTAAACATTATAAATTGAATTCAAAACCTTTTATTACTTAAAAAACATTTAGTTCCCATACTGCATTGTTTTGAACACGTTTTACTGACATATAGTCAGAAGTTTCGAAACATAATAGAGTAGGTTTCGAAACATGCAGACATAGACCTAAGTTTCGAAATATGATGGAGTAAGTTTCGAAACATGATATGCAGATTTGCAAAACGATGAAATCTAAGCACAAACTATTTTGAAACACTTAAAGAGACATAGGAGAACATAGTTTCGAAACATGATCACTAGGTTTCGAAACATCTCACATGCATTTGGATTTTTATCAAATAAGCAAGCTTTCGCGCCTAAAAACTTTTTATGCATTGTTTCGAAATATGACAACCTATTTCGAAATATGGCTTTCTTAAGGAAAGTAATATCACATAAACACTTTTTCTCATATATCAAAAAATATGTTACAACAATTCTCCCCCTATTTTTTGATAATGATAAAAAACTCTTGAGAAATTTTTATGTACTTAGCATTCACTTAACTCCCCCATAAACGTACATTAGAGTTAGAGATACAAACCTAGAAATGAAACACTCTCGTTTGCACTTGCTCGAAACTGCATAAAGTAGAGGTTTTCTTGCTACCAAGAGTTAGAGTTAACAAAAACAGTAAGTTTGCTTAAACGTTAGAGTTTCTCAATTTTGTTCTCCCCCTTTTTATCATAAACAAAAAATATGATAATGAATTAGACAACAATTTGCTAAGATAATCAAAAGAGAAATTCATTCCTGAGGCATAGGTCTTGTAAGCAGAACTCAACATAAGAGCATATAGAGAGAGTATTAAACAGAAATGCAACTTCAAAACAAATAAACTTAGGGAGATGGGGAGTCAGGGACATTTGGACTAGGGTGACTGGCAACTAACTCTTCTAAATTTCCTAGCTGATCCCTAAGACTATCCAAGTAGTCTTTTGTTTGTTTGTGGTTGTCGTCGACTTTGTCATTCAAAGTTTGCAGCTGGGTTCCGAAAGTAGCTTGAATAGCCAGTACTTCATCAAACTTCCGAGTCATGGAGGCAAAGCCTTCAGCTATGGTAGACTGAAGTGATGCAAGCATATCGGGAGTGACTCTAGAAAAGGGTCCGGCTTCAGATGTTGAAACGTCGTCATCTTCGTCTTCTTCTTCGTCTTCATCGTCTTCTTCTTGAATTTCTTTCTCAGCTTCCTTTGCCGCTTGATCTTGAGCTTCAGCTTCCATCTCAAAACTGAACCTTTGATGACGATGAATCATTTTTGTATATCTCTTGTTTACATCATCATATCTATATCCCATTTTTGTGAGGGATATGTGATCAAAAATAGAAAGTTTGGATATCGGAAGAATAGATGAGGATTGGATAGATGGAAATTTGGTTTGGATAAATGCTGACAGCAAGCAACCATAGGGAAGAGATTGCGTTTTATGGGCACGAGCATTGACCATTTTATTGCACATGATAGAGGGAAGGTTGATTGGTTTATTTTCCATGATTTTATCCATAAACCATAGGTCCTCAGGGTAAAGTCTAGCATAGTTCCCTTTCCTAGGATGTAGAACTTGACAGATGATAATATGAAGGATGCGAAGATCAAATGTTAAGGCATTTATGTTTGTGAAAGGCTTTTTGAGGTTCGGATTCCCCGAAATTTTCTTGCAAACATCCACGGCTTTGAATGTATAGGGAATGTATATATCTCCTTCAACAGGAATGTTGAGAAATGCACCTATTGAACTAGGGCTAACTTCAATTTCGGTGTTTTGAATGAAAGTTCTGAAACGATCGGAGTACTCATGGCCATCAAAATAAGTTTGAGCATTTGAATAGAGTATACGAACATAATCTTCAAGAACAGGAGATCGAAACTTTAATAAACGCAGCCATTTTCGCTCTTGAAGTAAAGGAAGATAAGAAAAGTTTGCCTTCTTTAGAACATCGATGTCAAAAGGACGACCAGGGTTTACCTCACGATTTTCAAACTTTGATTTGAAGGATTGATAAGCCTGAGGAGTGGGAAAGTCATCGTTGTACTCTTGAGGAGGAGGAGACGGCGAGACATGAGTGCATTGGCGCTTTCCGGCGGTTCTCTTTGATCTAACCATAGTTGATTTTCAAGATAGGGGCAAGAGATCGAGAGAGATTTCGGATGGGAGAGCAAAAGGAGAAAGTTTCGGAGGCTAGGGTTTCGACATAGAGTGGCAATTTCGAGAGAAATAAAAGGTTAAAACGACTCGGGTATATATAATCCCGATTGAAGTTTTGAAACATGAGGGGTCAAGGTTTCGAAACTTTCTTCTCTGGACAGGAGGTTTCGAAACATATATCAAGTGGGTTTCGAAATAATTCTCTCTGGAGAATAAGTTTCGAAACATAGGAAGACATGTTTCGAAACATTACTCTCTGGAAATTTTATTTCCACAGCCTTATATACTCGATACAGAACAAGTTTCGAAACATTGAAGAGATGTTTCGAAACTTTTAAGCAGAAACACTTAGAATCGAAATTTTTTGAAGAAACTAAATCTAGAACTTGATTTCTTGCAAGTTAAGGCACGATCTAAAGTGTTCAAACTTGGTACTCTCCAAAGGTTTGGTAAAGATATCGGCTACTTGATGGTTCGTTTCTAAGAATTCTAAAATGATATCTTCCTTTTGAACGTGATCTCTTAAGAAATGATGTTTGATTTCAATATGTTTGGTTCTTGCATGAAATATAGGATTTTTTGACAAAGCAATTGTGCTCATGTTGTCACACATGATTTGAGTTCTTTCTAAAGGAATGCCATAGTCTTCTAATTGATGTTTAATCCATAAAACTTGTGTGCAACACAAACTTGCTGCTACATATTCAGCTTCGGTTGAGGACACGGCAACGGTGTTTTCTTTCTTGCTAGCCCAAGATACTAAAGAATTTCCTAGAAAGTGACATATTCCACTTGTGCTTTTTCTATCAATTTTGCATCTTCCAAGATCAGCATCTGTAAAAGCCTTTAACTTGATATCTTTGGATTTAGCATAGAATAGACATAAATTTTCTGATCCTTTGATATATCTTAAGATTCTTTTAGTGGCTTTTAAGTGAGATTCTTTTGGATTTGCTTGATACCTAGCACACATGCCTACACTAAATACAATATCAGGTCTTGAGGCTGTTAGATATAGTAATGACCCAATGATTCCTCTATAAAGCTTTTGGTCTACTGATTTTCCTTCCTCATCTTGATCAATTTCGGTTGACGAACTCATAGGGGTAGAGATAGGCTTACAGTCTTTCATTCCATATTTAGATAAGATTTCTTTTATATACTTGGTTTGACTTATATAGATTCTTTTAGGAGTTTGCCTAATCTGAAGGCCTAAAAAATAGTTCAATTCTCCCATCATGCTCATTTCAAACTCATTTTGCATCATTAGAGAAAATTCATCACATAGGCTAGGATTTGATGATCCAAATATAATGTCATCAACATAAATCTGGACAACCAAAATATCATTCTTTTTTCTTTTAATGAAAAGCGTTGTATCCACTTTTCCTCTTTGAAATTCGTTTTCTGTAAGAAATTTGCTTAGCCTTTCATACCAAGCTATAGGAGCCTGTTTTAAGCCATATAGGGCTTTTGAAAGCTTGAATACATGATTTGGATACTTTGGATTTTCAAAACCAGGAGGTTGTCTTACAAACACTTGTTCTGAGATGAAACCATTTAGAAATGCACTCTTAACATCCATTTGATATAAGATGAAGTTCTTGTAGCATGAGAAAGATAGTAATATCCTTATAGCTTCCAATCTTGCTACGGGAGCATAAGTTTCATCATAGTCAATGCCTTCTTCTTGACTATACCCTTGAGCAACTAATCTTGCTTTATTCCTAATGATATTGCCATTTTCATTAAGTTTATTTCTAAATACCCATTTTGTTCCAATGATAGAGTGATTTGATGGTTCAGGTACAAGACACCAAACCTCATTCTTTTCAAATTGGTTTAGCTCATCTTGCATAACTTCAACCCATCCATCATCATTTAGAGCTTCTTGAACATTTTTTGGTTCTATTTGAGAAATTAGAGCTAGATTACTAGATGCTCTTAAGGAAGATCTTGTTAATACTCCTTTTCTAGGATCTCCGATGATTTCACTATTTTTTACATAGTTTCTTTCTCTTGGAAATGAGACTTCTTTTTGATTTTCAGGATTTTGAATATTAGTTTGTTTTTCCTCTTCATTGATTTGAGATTGATTTGACTTATCTGAAATGCTTTCTGAATCATCATCATTATTTCTTATTATTGAATGTTCATCAAACACTGTGTGAATTGATTCTTCTATGACTAGAGTTCTTTTGTTGAAGACTCGATAAGCTTTACTTTGGGATGAGTATCCTATAAATATACCTTCGTCACTTTTAGCATCAAATTTTCCTAATTGATCCTTTCCATTGATTAGAATAAAACATTTGCACCCAAATGGATGGAAATACGAAATATTGGGCTTCCTGTGTTTATACAGTTCATAAGGTGTTCTTTTTATAATAGGTCTTATTGATACTCTATTTATAACATAGCATGTTGTATTTACAACTTCTGCCCAAAAATACTTTGGTAAGTCATTTTCTAGAAGCATAGTTCTAGACATTTCTATAAGAGTTCTATTTTTTCTTTCAACAACTCCATTTTGTTGAGGAGTTCTAGAAACTGAAAAATTATGGTGAATTCCATTTTCTTGACAGAAGGATTTAAATTCTTGGTTCTCAAATTCTCCACCATGATCGCTTCTTATTTGTTTTATCTTTAGATCTTGTTCATTTTGAAGTCTTTTGCATAATCTGGAGAAGGATTTAAATGCATCATTTTTACTTCCCAAGAACAAAACCCAAGTAAATCTTGAAAAATCATCTACTATGACCAAGGTATAGGATTTTCCTCCTAGGCTTTGAGTTCTCATAGGTCCGAACAGATCTAGGTGAAGTAACTCTAAAGGTCTAGACGTGTTAACTGAGTTGATAGGTTTAAACGAGGATCTAGTTTGTTTACCTTTCATACAAATATCACAAATATGGTTCTTTTTAAATTTTATGTCAGGTAATCCTCTAACTAGTTGTTTTCTAGCTAACTTATCAATTAAGTTCATGCTAGCATGTCCTAGCTTTTTATGCCATATCCAAGATAGGTTTGCATTTGAGACAATCAAGCAATTTTCATGTTTAAGCACAACATCATCAAGCCAGATAACATACACATTTCCATGTCTATTTCCAGAGAAAACAAGTTCATTTGATTTCAATTCGAAAACATTGCATTTATTTGATTCAAAAGTGATCTTGTGACCTTTATCACATAGTTGGCTTATGCTTAACAAGTTGTGTTTTAAGCCATCAACGAGGCATACATTTTCAACTTTGGTTCTTCCTAAACCAACTATGCCATGACCAAGTATCTTACCTCTTGAGTTGTCTCCATAGATAACATTACCTCCTTCTTTGTAGGTGAGAGAGACGAATTGAGACTTGTCTCCCGTCATGTGCTTGGTGCATCCACTGTCAAGATACCATTTCTTCTTTGCTTCTTTGGATGCCAAGCTTGCCTACAATAAATACATCATGTTGGTACCTTTGGTACCCAAATTTCTTTGGGTCCAACAATGTTAGCAATCATGTCATCTTTAACTTTTGGAATCCAAATCAAATTCAATCTGTAAGCATTTTTTCTAACATAGCATTGCTTAATATGATGTCCCTTTCTGTTGCAATAATGACAAATCACTTTTGTCCTTTTATAAAACCTTTGATTGTGAGAATGATGACTAGCATTATTTTTAACTGATGGTGATTTGAATAGTAATTTTTCTTTGACAAATTTTGTTGTTGAGGTAGATGGTGTATTTGTATAGCCTATTTCTCTTTTGTCTCCGAAAAGTTTCTGACTTCCCAAAATCATTTCTAACTTGTTCTTTCCTTCTAAGAGTTTTTCAAATGATTCTAATAAGTCATTATTTTTGCTTTCCAATTCAGAAAATCTGATTTTCCAGTTTTCAATTTCTTTGTCTTTCTCTCTTATGATGTTTTCTAGGTCATCACAAGCAGTCTTCAGATTATAGTTTTCCTTTTCTTTGTCTATCAAGGAATTTTTCAAAACCTTATTTTTGGCTAGAATCTTACTGCATGTATCCAAAAGTAAGTTGTACTCACCTTGCAAGGAATTGAAAGACAATGACTCACAATTAGATGAACTGGAACTTACCTCTTCTTCTCCTGTAGCCATAAGACAGAAATCAGCATTTTCTTCTTGTTCACTTGAGTTTGATGAGGAGTATTCATCACTGCGCCATGTGGCTAATGCTTTCTTTTTCTTGCCTTTCTTGTGAACTTTGAGGAGAGGACAATCTGCCTTAATGTGTCCTGGTTTCTTACACTCAAAACACTTCATCTCATAAGTTGTTTCTTTGGAAATTTTCTTGCTATCATTAAATCTTCTTTTAGGAAATTTTCCTTTTCTTATGAATTTATTGAAACGCTTTGTGAGTAATGCTACATCATTAGTTTCATCATTCGATTCATTTTCATCTTCTTCTTTGGCTTTTAATGCTAAGGATTTTAGTTTTAATTCATTTGAATCTTTCCTTTTTAGTTTTATCTCATGAGTTAACAGTGATCCTAGTAAATCATCCATGGTAAGAGTAGATGTGTCTCTAGCTTCTTCTATTGCCGTGACTTTTGGTTCCCAATTAGATGGTAGACTTCCTAAGATTTTTTAAACCTTTTCTTCTGTTGTAATTGTTTTTCCTAGGGCTTGCAAGTTGGTTACAATGTCATTGAACCTAGTAAACATTTCCTTAATAGATTCACTAGCATGCATTTCAAAGTTATGATATTCACTATTGAGTATTGCAATTTTGGTACTTTTTACTTTCTTGGTTCCCTCGTGTGTTACTTCTAAGTGGTCCCAAATTTCTTTAGCTGTAGTACAAGATATGATCCTGTTGAACTCAGCTGGGCTTAATGCACAGTGTAATATGTTGACAGTTCTAGCATTTATCTCATTTGTGTGTTTTTGTTGTTCACTCCAACCACTTGTAGGAGGTTCCGACAAAGTTAATGTACTAGATATGCATGTATATAACTCAGTACTTTGCATTAGAAAATACCTCATTCTTGTTTTCCAGTAGGTGAAGTTTGAGCCATCAAAGTATGGTGGTCTTGAGACATTCTGTCCTTCCAACTTGAATTCGGTGTTGAATGCCATTTGGATCTTTGCTCTTTGGCGGTTAGTCCTGAAAAAACACTTAGAGACCTCGCTCTGATACCAATTGTTAGATCTATGTAATAGTAAATATGTCCCAAGAGGGGGGGTGAATTGGGATTTGAGAGTTTTTACTTGCTCTTGAACCAATTTAATCAAGTGGAGTACAAGATTTCGAAACCTGAAGAAGAGAGTTTCGAAACTGGCCTTTCTGCTTAGTATGTTTCGAAACACATGAGAGTATGTTTCGAAACTTTACTTACTGGGTAACAAGTTTCGAAACTTTCTGTAGTATGTTTCGAAACTTTGCTTACTGGATGGCAAGTTTCGAAACTAACTGTAATAGGTTTCGAAACTTTGTTCACTGATTTACTGATACTAAAACTTATCTTGATTTTGAAAAAAACGATTCTTTTAACTACTCAAGTAAATCAAATGAGCTAATGAAAATGATTAAAGCTTGAACACACGAGATTTATAGTGGTTCGGCACTTGCCTACATCCACTACCTTCAAGCTTACCCACTTGAAGGATTTTCAACCACAATCACTTTTTACTTAGTGATTAACACACAAAGGGTTTTACCAAGGTTCACCCTAAAACCTTACAATGAGTTTTTGTGGCTTAACTCAAACCTTTACTACAACAAATTTTTTCAGGATAAACTCAAACCTTACAAGATATGAGTTTTAGGCTCAACTCAAACCTTAAACTTTAAATGAGATAGCAAAGAGTATCTCTTACAGCCCAAAAGAAATAACTTACCAATGTACGGCTGTACAAAACTTTTCGGTTTAGGAGTTGTGGAGAAAATGATGAAGGAATGATTTGGCTTGTATCTCCTTTTGCACTTCACATAGCACAGTTGAAAGATGTATGTTTGAATCTTCGTTGAAGCTTGTTCTCAATAGATTTCGTTCACTCGTGCTTGTGAGTGTCACTTGAGTCTCTTTTTGAATATGGAAATGAACGTGTCTTGCTTTCTCTTGTCTTGTGTGTGTATATTTTTGAGACCTGGTATAAGTATATATACAAGAGAGAAATAACGTTTTGACTTAAAATAGCCGTTAGAGACAAGTTTAGGAAAGTAGTTTCGAAACATGCATACTGTGTTTCGAAACATCACAGAATCAGACAAAGGTTTCGAAACTTGATCCTTCAGGTTTCGAAACATCATAGTATCCAGCAATATAAAACACTTAGAGACATAGACAAGTGAGAGACAAACTTTTTAAGGAATCTTATGGTCCTTAGAATTAAAAAAAGAATCTCCATTCAACCAATATTTTAAATCAAGTTTCAGGATATGGGGTAAACATTATAAATTGAATTCAAAACCTTTTATTACTTAAAAAACATTTAGTTCCCATACTGCATTGTTTTGAACACGTTTTACTGACATATAGTCAGAAGTTTAGAAACATAATAGAGTAGGTTTCGAAACATGCAGACAGAGACCTAAGTTTCGAAACATGATGGAGTAAGTTTCGAAACATGATATGCAGATTTGCAAAACGATGAAATCTAAGCACAAACTATTTTGAAACACTTAAAGAGACATAGGAGAACATAGTTTCGAAACATGATCACTAGGTTTCGAAACATCTCACATGCATTTGGATTTTTATCAAATAAGCAAGCTTTCGCGTCTAAAAACTTTTTATGCATTGTTTCGAAATATGACAACCTATTTCGAAATATGGCTTTCTTAAGGAAAGTAATATCACATAAACACTTTTTCTCATATATCAAAAAATATGTTACAACAAAAGCCACTTTTGAGTGAGTGGAAAAACTAGCCGTTGGGGGTTTCTGTGACACAAACGGTCGACAGATGCAAGGCATCGGTCGACAGATTAGCAGATTTTTAAAATCCGGTCGACAGATCATTTGAGCCGATCGACAGTTCCTTGTGCACGCATTCTGCCGGTCGACAGATGGTGCATACCATCGATGCATCACTGAATGACATTCTGTCGGTCGACAGATGCAAGAGCATCGGTCGATAGATGGATAAAAATTGAAGATTCGGTCGACAGATGGTGAAGTAAATGTCCACATTTTAATTTATTTATATTTTACCTCCATTTACTTTAATACATAAATGTAAATAACGAAGTACCCCCCATTTGGATTCAATAAAAATACTTAGAAAATCAAATCCATAAGAATAAAAAAGTAGAATTTGGGTTTTAGTATAAACTTAGGATTTTGCGATTTTACCACCTCTAAGATATACGCTTTCCATTTCTTGAAAAAATCGTTAAAAATCGTTTTGGCTCTAATGAATGATAGATATCAAATTACCGGGAGTTTGTTTTCTAAAAAGAAAACTCTTTCTTATACTTCTCCTTATAAGGTGCTAATCTCCCAGACTTAGCCAAAAACAGGGTTTTCAATTTCAGACAGTGATACATGAACTAAATGATTTTTCATACGATTAAATTTCAAGTCAAAACCTTTCATGCATGCTTCAAAATATGAAAGCTTATTTTGAAATATGAGATTAACATAAATGATTTTCATACTTAAGATTGGATTTTCATCAAACACATTTATGTTCAAGTTGGTCTTTTGTCTTTGAACAATTTTAGCTCTATGTTGACCAACGACTTCAAAACTTATTTTGAAAATCATTTTAGGAGATTCTTTCAAGACTAAATACTTGACTTTCCAAATCTCCAACTAATATAGAAAATCATAAATCATTTTGGTTTTCATTTTAACAAAGTATTTGAAATTGATTTTGGTTGAAAACCATAAACTTGACTCATGACTACTTGGGGATAGAACAAAGAATTGTTTTTCATCATCAAAACTAAACACAAGGGTAGAACATCAATGACAACAACCAAGTTGGGCTACATACACAAATTCCCCAATTACACTTGAGATTTTCTACTTCCCCAGCCAATTGACCATTCCACGCGAGAATAACTTACTTCTGACTATCTAATTTTACTGACTTTTCCTCTCGTCTATTCCTTCCAACATCGTGGCAACTCATAAACCTTTAACCACTCTACTCCATCATATTCCGTTTACCCAAGTCCTCAGGTACGCAACTAACATGTCTAACTTGTAATTTCCTTCCCATTGCTACACATAGCAGATATTGAGCTCCCAGCAAAGAGTCCGACAGATAGGAAGAGAACTGGTGTTTGTTGGTCGGTGGCCAACAGCTTTCTTACCCACGGTCGACTACCTATTGTGCCTTGCTACTGCCTCACCCCTTTCCTTACAGTTGCCCATCAGTACACATGCGTACGCACCTACTAATAAAAGTGACTTGGTAAGTCACGATAACATCGTACATCACGTCCCCTCACACGTGGTCCTACACCTTAACCATTTTCATAAAATTTTTATATCCGATCACACCTTACTCTCAACACCTTGCTCATCACTACTCATCACACATTTATAATTTCTTTTGTATTAGCAATTTTGTCATACCACCATAGAAACCAACATCCTGCTATGCCCGGAACCACACTAGATAAGCATCATGAGCCATAGCTTCACACACACAATTCCCTCAGGAAAGTAACCCATGCCCTAGCTTGTTCCACGCATGCCTCACGAACATGTATCATATCCAATCAAAACTTTATTTTACATCGTTGCGTGCTCTTACTCACCCAACTCATATGAATAAGTCATTTTTCGTCGCCTTTGATACAATCATAACATAACACAAATATTACATTTAGGGCTCATACCTCAATAATACCCATACACATTCCAAGATAACCACACATACACAAGGAGAGTTTACACAAAACTCCTATTCTTCTTGTTACTTAGACTCGATACAACAACTATTTACATTCATACTAACAACCAAAAGAAAATGCATACATAAACCATATTTAACAATCCACCTACTATCCTCTCTCATCACTAACACAAGCATTCCTTACTAGGTGGAGCTCCTTGCATCCCTTTCCGTTTGGGACCTAACCTCATTCGTCGGATCCGCCAAACCTCTACTACTCCCAGCGCTGGAACTAGGACCTGCAGATTCACCCCTCAAGCAAGTGGGACCCTACACCATGGCATTTATCGGATGCCCCATTGAAGATTCCCATTGTCACCCTGAGTTGTTGGGGTCCCAAAGCTCTGCTTGCAACTCTACAACACAGACGAACTGCTTGTAGTGGTATCGGAGGGTCATATCCTTCATCAGAATCTGAGTAAGTTGTTTCTACCTCTCATTCATACACTTCCTTACAAAAAGTACTTGTTTCTTGAAATGGCCCCACAAGTGCTTGTGGGTAGTCAGCATGAATACTTGGTCCATATGCCACAAGAAACTCACCACATGTTCCCCATCACGTTACTTACCACCTAGGGTGGGGAGTAGTTCGCTATCCCAACAATTCCAAACTAAGTCCAGTGCCACCTGATCCAGGTCTGACACCCTAGAACTCGGTCCTCCTGGATCCATACCAAATAGCAAGAGACCCTGTGATCTGCACACAAAATCAAGTATCAAGCCAAGTACCAAATTCCTCACCCCTCAACCTAAAACTGGCCAAAAGCATATGGCTCCTTACTAGGGTATCCTAACACAAATCTATACCATGCTACACATTCACTGTTGGGGACACTTCACTTCACTCCCTTCTTCTTCACAATTTATGGATAGGGTCTCTTATTTAGACTCATATCCAGTCGCTAAAGGCAACCCAGACACCTCTCTAACTCTACCCGACAACTTTTGTGTACAGGAACTCGTCTCCCAAAACTAACTCAAACTACGCTCTGATACCAACAATGTAAGCACCCCCGCCCCGATATCCCAACCTGTCGGACTGCCCGAACGGGAGCGCTTACAGAAGGAGAATGAATGAAACACAAAACATAAACCACCTTGACATGCATACACAAAAATTAAGACAGCGGAAGCAAAGCTATACACATGCATGCACTATAGGTACTCTGCTAGCATAGTGGTCACATGATAAATAAACACAAACAAACTCATGTGCCGACATACAAGAGACACAGGGAATGACCTGGCACAAAAAACAAATAATAGAATAAATCTACTCGAACATCAAAGTTGATGAAGACTGACAGAACTGCCTGTACACCATACCTACTCTGCCGTTAGATGCCTACTCTCTTGTCCTGGACCCTCCATGTCACTACCTGGAATGATGGAAAGCAAAGTAAGTCGAGAGACTCAGCAAGCATAAAGCAAAGAAGGTTGAAGGCTGAACATCTTCGATAAACTCTCCCCAAAACACCAACCCCCAAGCACACACAAGTCATGAGACGTCCAACACAATATAAATGTGTAAATAAAAGCATGTATCGATTCTTGGGGCCCACATAAGACACACGGCACTCAAGTCTCATACCAACCTGCCACTACCTTGAAATGCAACATATATCTCCAACAAACCTGTGCACACTGTCTCGGGTCAGTGCTCCCGTCACTCGAATGCTTGCGTCGGTCCTCCCGACACCCGAGCTGTAGAATAGCCAAGTCGTAGGCTCCATCGGAATGGTCTTCCCATCTGAGACTGCTGAACATATAGTAACCATGCAATGCACATAAAAATACAATGGCGTAATGAGCATCAACGTGATATACCGGTGCCTATACATCCAGGCATCAGACCATGCTCCGCTTACATAGTAAACCACACGCAATGCATCAGAGCCGGCCCCATAGTAAGGCCAACAAGGCGGCCGCCTGGGGCCCCCAAATTAGGAGGGCCCCAAATTTTAAAAATTTGTTATTTATATATATTTTTATTTTATAATAATAAATATTTTATTAAAAAATTAAATACAAAATACAATTTAATAAAAATATCAATGATGATAAAATAAAATCTATTGAAAAATCTTTTAAAGTTGATTATTTTATGTACACAATCAAGTCATTTCTTCACTTCCAAATAGGTTTAAGTAATTTGGAATATATGAAAAAAAAAAATTAGATTTCTATACAATTTTAAGAAATTAAAATCAATGGATGAAAATGTTTTAAAAAGATATTGTTTGAATTTTAAAAATGTTCTTAAATTTGATGGACTTAATGATATAGATGGTTTAGATTTATTTTTAGAATTAAGAGTGTTAAGAGAAACTTTTTAAAAGGAAAAAAATAGTACATTGAAAATTCTTTACTACATCAAAATAGTCAATTATTTTTCAAATGCATATATTGTTGCTTATAGAATATTATTCACAATTCCAGTTTCAGTGGCTTATACTGTAAAAAAAAATTTAAAAATGAAATTGATAAAATCATACTTGAGATCAACTATGTCGCAAGAAATATTAAATGGATTAGTTATATTATCCATTGAATATGATTTATTAGATAAACTTAATTATGGAGATTTAATCAATGATTTTGTATCTCAAAAGGCAAGAAAAATTAATTTTACATAAAACTGAATATAGTTCAATATATATTTATGGAATAAAATTTGCTAATTATTGGTGAATTTTACCTTTTTAATATTATCAGTTTAATACTTTATTTTATTTTCTTCTATAAGAAAATTAGGAATGTATAATTTTTTACTCGAGTTGCACTGATCTTCTTAGAGTTTCAAGAAAAAATTAGTTTTATTTTTTCTTTGTTTATTGTAATAAGTTGTTTAGCATTTTTTTATTTCTGAGACATTATATTTTAATTAAAAATTTACTATCATTAAGAAATTATCAGATTTTGTAGTTGATTGAACTACAATTTTTTTTTAATTTAATGAAATGATAAAATTTTCTAATAAAAAATATATTATTTATTTTTTTATAAAAAAATTAATACTAAGAAGGCCTCAATAATTTTTTTTGCCTAGAGCCCCCAAATTGGTTGGACCGGCTCTGCAATGCATATGCCCATGCTGGATGCAACCTAACCATGTTAGAATGTCCGTGTTCAAGCATAATCAATAAATGAATATCCCAACATGCATTCCGTACCCATGTGCACATCAAGCCATGAACAGTAATACAATATATAGCATCATGCAGAAAATCACATCATGGTAGAGTTAGTTAGCAGTGTCCGGCACTGGTTAATGGTCAATGACTATAAGTGTCCACCTGACGGTCCACTTCAAGGCCGTACAATAGTTTACCCCAACATCACCAAACAGCCGACCCCTGTCCCACTACTCGAGAGCTCTAACCGACCGACACCCAAGAAATCCATAAATAAACTCGCACATGTAGGAATCTAGTCCCCAAGTTGGGTTCAGCATTATTCCGAAAGAAATGAGGGTGGTACAAACCCCCATAGGCTTTCAACAACTAAAATTCGAAGTCCCGGATTTAATATAAATTATACCAAATGAATAATACTCAATAAATAATACTAGGCGTCGAATTAGCATAAAGGAGGGGATAAAATACGAGAAACCACGGATTCTCTCACTGAAATTAAAGAACATGAGGAGAGGGTTAGGATCTTGTCTTTACACGGTCGTTTTTTGGCTTTCTTGCATTCCTCCTGCGAAGTAAAACGTTTCCTAACAATTAATAAAATCATAACTTTAATTAAATAAATCTACCGTGTAATATAAATAATTTAGCCGTATAAAATTCTTAAACACATAATGCTTCTAATAATTTTTACTCACGTACCTAGTAACTTTTCCTGCCAAAACAATCCCAGAATCCCCTCATTTTCCCCATATTTTCTTCTTTTCCTCTTTTTTCTTCATTTTCTTTCTTCTTTTTCTCATTTTCTTCTTCTTCTTCCTCGTGTCTTCTTCCTTATGCACACTAGCAACCACTCGTCGCTACCTGGCTCTACAGGCCGCTAGCCACACAACCATCGCCAGTCCACACCGCCGGCCCTGCAACCGCTGCGAGCCACCCCTGCCTGGCACCACTGCGCCTCCAGCCACTACCAGCACGCACATACTGTAACAACCCGCTTTCTCGGGCATGTTATGCCTTAGGAAAATTGGGTCTTATTTTTATATTATTATTTTTTTTTTATCATTTCATTATCCCAAAATTCCCTAAGGCCTTATCTAGTGCAAGACATCTACACTAGAAAATAAACACAAAGCGGAAGCTGAATCGAACCTGATCATGGCATTATATACATGATTAACTAGACAAGTACTTATTACAAACGTTGTTACATAACTCTCGAAAAGTAAACAAATGTACATAATCCTTAACTATTCATATCATTACATAACATGGCACATTTCCTTGTTTCCTGACGTCTCGAGTCTTCACACATCATCCATCTCAAAATCATCTCTGCAAGTCCCGACTGGAACGTTGAATGTTCCAGGGGCGAACCCAAGTTAGATGATGAACCATCTAAGTAAGGGTACGTAATGCTATGTCATGAGTGTATGCAATGTCTTTTCTTGTAGGTGTCAACTGCACCCTCATGTTACCCACCATTTTAGCGGCCACCTCTTTCGAAACCGGGGTGTATGGGTTCACCCTTGGTAAGGCAGCGGTGCCAGTTCGTACTCCCTACGGCTTCATATGCGTGTGATCAATGACATCAACGTGTAATCATGCATTTCATAGTCATGTATGCATTCTACGTGATAGATACATATCAGAGCATGTCAATATGATGAAAAAATTTTCGAGGAAGTACCACTTACCTTTTAGAGCTTATCGGGCTACCTCGTAATCTGTGCATTGCCTCGATTTGCGTGCCAATCTTAAAATTCACGCCAAACACCTCATCTTTGACCTCAAAGCATCCTAATCATCATAGGTATTTAAATAAACATTAAACCTATTTTTCCATAATTTCTAGCATTTTCTATAATTTTTCCTCTATTTCTTCCTATTTTTCCTCAATAATTCCAAATCAAATATTTCTAGAAATATTTTCTCAAATATTTCACTATGATAATTCATAAAATAATATTTTGGAATTTCTGAAATTTTCTAGAGAATTTTACTCACCTTGGCTTAGCATCTCCGATTTCCTCGATTTGCGTGCAATATTCCCGAAAAGCGTGCCCGAGCCGTTTTTCTTACCAAAATCTCTGGAATATCACCGAAACATAATTTCCTATTTTCTAGAATTTTTCTAGAATTTTTCTAACATTTTCTCTATTTTATTTTTTTCTTTTTCTTTCTTTTCTTTTTTTTCTTTTTCTTTTTCTCTTTTCTCTCTCATCTCTTCTTCTTCTTCCTCCTTCTTCTTCCTCCCGCCGCGCCTGCAACTCCCTTCCTCCTTCTTTTTTTTCTTCTTCTTCTTTCTTCTTTTCTTCCTTCTTTTCTTCTTCTTCTTCTTCTTCCTTCTCTTCTTCTTCTTCTTCTTCTTCTTTCTTCTTTTCTTCTTCTTCTTCCTTCTTTTCTTCTTCTTCTTCTTCTTTCTTCTTCTTCTTCCCTTTCTTCTTCTTCTTCACCGCGCGCGAACCAGCCTCTGTTCTTTCTTCTCGGCGTGACCCACGAACCAGCTGCCGACGCCACGAGTCGCTGCCGCCACCACCCGCGCCATGCCTTTCGCCGCAGGCCATCGCCTTGTCCTCGCCGGACCGCTGCCAGCTCGCTGCACACGCTCGTGGCCGCTTCCCCTGCTTTGTCGACCTGCTGAAGCTCGCGGCCATGGCTGCCATGGCCGCGGCTCAGCTACCTTCAGCCACTTCCGTAGCCTCCGTCGACCACCGCGCCACCATCAGCGAGCCGCATCTCGCCTCGAACTGCTGCCATGCTTGCTGGTCGCCTGCTCGCTGCCCACTACCTCTGGCCGCGGCTGCCATGGCCGAAACTTGGCCTTCCTTTAATGCTCTCCCTCTTTCTCTCTCTCTCTCTCTCTTGCCTTCTCTCTCGAGCTCTCGTTGCTTCGATGATCCTCAATCGGCAGAGCCATTGCGAATTTATAGTGCTCACTGCCTTGGCCGCTACTTCATCACATTAATTGTCCCATTAATTACTCCTCAAATTCAGCTGATCTATTAATTGTTTGCTGCCACGTTTTCCTTAATTTCAGCTGCTCACAATCTCTCTATTAATTGCTTATAGCCACTTTCTGCAGCCCAAATCGCGACATTAAAAGCTTCTCAGAAGCTCCCTCAAGAACACGCACACACGCACAGCACATTTATTACATATATATATATATAACTACATTACTATATATGAAAAATTAATTTAAAAAATTATACCTTAAACCCTCAATTTCATCGTTATTTCACTGGTGCATATTTCTAATTGAAACTTCGATCTTGAACCTCAAATTAATTTGCATTATAGTACTGAAATTCCATAATTAATAATCCAAATCTTAGCTGAAAATGATAATTTTGCCCCACGGACTTTTTCGGGCTGTCGTTTCATCCTTAAACTACTGAAGGGTTGCTCATTACGTAAAACCGGAGCCCCCCTAGGGTTCCGTTAATTTTTCAGGAGTCTCCTACGATGATTCGGTTTTACAGCCTAAACAATAGCTGTATTTTTACTGTACCGAAAACTGTTCCGAATTCGATTTCTTTCGATACCATAAATCCTATCTCGACACACTCGTCGATACCATATAATTTTCCTTGGACAATTTCACTTTTAGGCATTCCCTGTAGTTGATTCGGTACTTGAAATTGCTATAAAATCTATTTTTCGGTGTTCTAAACTTATTAAAATTACGTGAAAATCTTATCTAAACATGGGGTATTACACATACAGCACGACCGTCCGCCATGGCTGCAGTCGAAGCTCCTGGCCGTTTCCTCGCGCCACTGCGAACCAGCTCCACCACCAACCTCGATCGCAGCTACTCCATCTCTATTGCGACCTCTCGAAACTCGTTGTTGTTGTTGCTTCACTCGGCCAGCTTCCATGGCCACCACTGCATCACGCCTCTTCTGGCCGGCCATCTCTCCCTCTCTCGATCTCTCCATCTCTCTCTTTTTATTTATCTCTCACTCTCTCTTTTTTCCCCCTCTTGGCCAGCTCTTTCTCCCCATCTCTCGACTCCCTACTTTCTCATGAGCTCTCCCCATCTCTCGACTCCCTACTCTGTCATAAGCTCGCTCTCTCTCTCTCTCTCATTTGTTTTAATCTTCAGAGAAAATGCCACTGTGCAATACTTGGCCTCCAAGCACATGCGCATAACCACACATATATAAACATATTAATTAATTTAATTTATTTTAAGTTAATTTAATTTAATTTACTCTTTTATTATTATTTTTACCATCATTATGATTTATATTATTATTGACATTATTTTTACTATTATTTTGTTACCTTAAATCCTCAAATACACAATACGGATCTCAAATATCGAATTTAATAATTATTCTTTATTTTAAAATTTTGAGATGTTACAAATCAAACATTACTTTTTAAATTATTTAATTAAAAACAAATTTGCTTTATTGAATGGCATTTAGCCATATTAAATTATATTTTTAAAAAAATTAAAAATTGATATTATCCATATCCTCATCAGAAGTCAAAGATATTAATGAACGAGGTATGAAGAATCCTACCAAACCTTTGTATTCTAAAATTTCCTTTAATCTTAATTTAACAAAATACTGAATATATAAGACTTAAAAATTTCATAAAAAATACCCACACTTTTTTAAAAAGCATATAAATTTCATAAAAATACTTAAAAATATTCAAAAATACTTAAATTTCATAAAAAAAATAAAAACTATGATAAGAAGAATTCAAATGAAAAACAACAAAAATTTTATTGAATTCATAAATCTCATTCATAAACTATCAAATGAGATCTTAAACAATAAATAACAAAATAAATTTCATTAATTTTTAAGTATTTTTTTATGAAATTTTAAAGTCTTTTTATGAAATTTATGTCTTTTTTGTTATTTTTAGGTCTTTTTATGAAATGTATGTTTTTTATCAATTTTTTTTATATTAGAGACCAATGTCAAATTTTGTAATTGTTGATAGACTAAATATTAATTTTTTTAATTATTGAATGTCCAAATATTATATTTATGTATTAAGACTAGTAGGATATATCTCAATGACGAGATATTTACTTTCTAAAACAAACATGCAAGCGCTAACATCCATCATAATGAGAATTGAAAATAATAATTTTTAATAATTAAAATATTAAATCTTAATATTTTACTCAGAAAAAATTAAATATTATATTTTATAATTATTGAATGTGAGACATATTGTAATACTTCGAGAGCCCAATGTCAGGTTCTAGAAAGAACTCTAGAGAAACTAGTATATATATCGATGATAGTAAAGAAGAAAATAATATCAACTGAATACTTTTTGGACTGAATGTGGATAAAGAACTTCCAAGTTAAATGTGTTTGAGTTAAGGTAACTCAAGGATAGGTGATTCCTGAAAAGTTCGCATAGGCCCATCAGGGTAAGTTGATTTGATTCTTCCTATCGTTCGATGCGGGATGTTACAGATGGTATCAGAGCTAACTCATGGAGAAGGCAATCCAATAAAGGCGAGAAGTGGCGCCAGGACGTAAGGGACCGAACAAGGAATGGTTCCTGACAGACTTCTAAAATGATAGTCTTCAAAAAATAGGAGATTTAGAATTAGTTATAAGGTTACATGACGAGAATGTCATATGCTCAAGAGGGGAGAATGTAATACCCTGAGAACTCAAGATCAAGTTCAAAAAGAGAGTCTAGAGAAACTAATATATATTGAGAATAGTAAGAAAAAAAATAATATTAATGAAATATTTTTAAGTTAAATACGGATAAAAAAAATTTGAATTAAACATGTTTAAATTAGAATAGCAGAATAATGAGTGAACCTAAAAAGTTCACGTACACCTATGATGATAAGTTGATTTGATTGTTTCCGTCGCCAAATAAGGGAGAATCAATTGAGAAATGCGTGGACAGAACAAAAAATCACAACCATGGCATGGCATGGAATTGCGTGCTAACATGAGGTAAAAGTTCAATCTTGATTTTAAAAATTTTAACACCATTATTTACTCAAAAGTTTCAGTTGAATATAATTTATGAATTCATGAAAATAATTAATATATTTAAGATTTTTTAAAGCAATATATATTAAATTAAATTGTGATAAAGTCCCTTATGACCAAACAGTCAAACCCGACAGTCCTTGCCAGTTGAGTCAGTTCATATATCAACTGAGGTTCCCAAACATACTCACACACCCTAGCCAGCCTCACGTGACCAAATTTATGTGTTCTTTGGACCTTATGTTCTGGGTACTCTGTAAAACTATGAATACTTTAGTCCTCGATTTTACAACCTTTTATATAAAAATTTAAATATAATGACATAATATGGGGTACCCTAGGCACCTCTCCTCGTCTTATACCTGCAATTCTCTTTTTGGTCTCTCCATCTTGATCTTTACAGAAAAACAAATACTTATCAAATACATTTTATCTAATTAATTAAAAGTTAATTCCAAATCTTCAATCATATACTCATAAAAAAAAAAAAGTCTCCGACCATATTAATTTGTTGCAAAGACATAGACGTCTGACACTAAAATTTAAGCAATAAAACGATGCGAAAACTATAAACAGTTAAAGACTTCCTAAACCTTAAAAAATTTGTCACGGGAGAGTGTAACGAGAAAGTGGGATGTAACAACCTCGGTTTTGACGAGGAACGGATATCTTATTGTAAAAAAATAAGTAAATAAAACATTAGATGCACAAACACGTGAATCCAACTGCACCAAAGAGAAGGACAAGTGCAGTTCTATTGTTGTCACAAAATGGGTTCCTTTTCTTTTTGAATTAGGAAGTAAGTAATGGCTTTTATAGTAATTTTAAAAGCTATAATAATCATTAAAATTAATAGAAGAATATGTTAAATATTTGATATGATAAAATTATTGTTTATAATAATAACAAAATAAAACCAAATAACATTGTTGCGAGTACGAGATGAAATCTGGCTTTCACCGAGAGGTGGGGTCGGGTTTGAAGAGTCCAAGGACTTCGACACAGTTTGGTACATACAAAGCCCCATAATCAATTAACACAGTTTGGCTCTACCACCTCCGGACAAAGTCTTCCTTCCAAGTCTTGGATAAGATTTTACATCCAGTTTGCATATTCCACACGCCCGCCCGCCCGCCCACCAACCCCTTCACGCTTTCTGTTATCTTCAATATTAAACTGAGCTGTTAAACGCTACAGCGTTCCACTCCAGTTCAATTGACCACTGTATTTAAATTTTGTTTTATTTCGTTTTTAAATCAATTATGTTCTGATTTTAAAGCTATGAGAAATTATGAATATTTTATGGAAAATATAAGTGGCGGTCAATCTTGTTCATCAATGTTTGCCCTTTGATTAATCTCGAAAATTTAGGCTTATATGATAATTGAGGACCAGTTTCTCGAGTTATGTTAAACGTTGGTGTCTACTTTGTAGAAAGTAGAAAAGTACAGAGGTATAAACTCAATGGGTCGGTTGTTGTAAATTGATCTGAACCATTTTAAAACAAAATTGTATAATTTTAATATGACATTAATCATTTGTTCAATCCGCTAAAGCGTGGTTGTTACCCACTGCGTGAGAATCGCGGGAATTGCACGCTTGGTCGTACCTTTAAATACAGGGCACACGCGATAGATACATTTTTTTTAAGGAAGAATTTCATTAAACACAAAAATAAAAATAAAAATTGTCTATAGTGTTAAATTAAGGTATTGTCTAAGCTCCAACCAAATATCACGTTAAAAGATTTAAATAACTAATAAAAATATACAAAATACAAGAGAAATGTACAATTGTCAAATGAGATACTCATCAAAACTACCTTTTAAAAAACTGTCAAATAAAATAATTTCTCTAAGAATTATATTAATTTTGACCGTTCAAATTTAATAATTGTATTGTCAACCTCATGATACTTGTTAAAATAATTACTTAAGTTACATATACATACTCATAGCTCAATCCACCATTTGATGAGATGTTGATATTTGTAATGTCAAGTCCCAATTATTAAGCAGTCTTAACCAACAAAATAGATAACAAATACAAAAATAAATCCTCAACTCATGAAATCAACCCACATGAAATCAATGGAGTAAATAAGGTTGGTTAGCCATAAAGCACCATAAGTGACTAATTGGAACCTACGTGAAATCAAAGTTTGGCTTCGTAAAGTAAGAAAGAAATAAATATTAGCTAACCACGTATAGACAACACACTAAATTTGATACACTAATTGGCATGCAAATCGCTCTTGCTCTCAAAAGCATATAATATTACACTCTCACCGTGAAAAAATAAATCATAGCTTGTAAAATTAACAACCCACCATAAATTTTTACTAATCTACTTTGTTGCTCGTCATAAAACTTCTATCTCGCATTGCTACAAAGACCATTCAAATTTCTTTAAACGATGAAAGAAGATAGCTCCCGACGAGAATAAGAGCAATCAAATAAAAAATGACTGTGACACTTTATTGTCTCCATACAAAAAAAATATCTATTTAAAAACTATAAAAAAAATTAATACGATCAATAGTACTGACCACATAATAAACATATCAGCTAGAATAGCATTGCCATGCCATATCAAATGAGGTCAGGGGACATGAGGGCATTGTACTGGAAGACCTGGCAAAGGAGAATATACAGAAAACACCCCATCAGAGGCTAAGGGCCATCTCAACTCATCCCAAACACTCACTCTTGGAGGGCCAGGCGTCTAATCCTAAATAATATCCACATATAGAGATAAGCTATCTCTAGCCATACTCAAGAACCATCAGTAATGATTTTCGAGACATGAATAGTGATAAAATACTCTAGGTTGTGAGGGCAATTGGCAAGAAAATCTATTTACAACAACAAATACATTTGTAGTTTTCAATTTCATGTTTTGTTATTTTAATTATTAAAAAATTATTTTTATTATAATTTAACATTTTATTAATTTTTTTATAAAAATTATGGTGTATATACTTAAAAGAAAAAAATAATAATAAAAAATAAAAAAATAGCGATTGTTAATGACACTAATTGATAACTATCATTACAAACTCAGCCATAGAAGAATTCACTATTAAACTTTTTTTAAAAATCGTAAAATAAAATTTAAATTATTCTTTTATTTTTCAAAAAAATGTTGTCAAAATAAACAATATTCTTCCTTTTGTTTATTAAAATTTTATTGTAGCTTTCATATATATATATGTATATTGAGTTATATATGTGTATATATTTACATTAAATTTTCAAAATATTAAGTGACAATCATAAATAATAATTAATTTTTATTCTTATTTTTATTTTTATATATTTGTAACATGATAATTTTAAAATTAAATTATAACAAAAGTAACAAATTTTATGATTATTATAAAATAAATTAAAATATAAATAATTAATTTTTTTACAAAGCAAATAATTAAAGTACGAATTATATAATTTACCAAAAAGAATTTATCCAAGGAGATGATCGGCTACTATTCCAAGGTTGACTTGTCCAGGCGAGCTTCTCGAATTACTTGACTTGCCCATGTCGTACAAACCAAGTTGGCTATGTCGTACGAACGTGAAGATTCTTTTTATACTAATATAACTATTTTATGTATTACAATTTAAATATCTTTATTATATAAGTTAAAATATTATTTCTGTTTCTAAATTTATTAAAATTTATGATATTTCTTTATGTAAATCGTATAAAATGTACACCTATTAAAACATGTTCAAATTTGATGTGACAATATTTAAAAGATAAAAAATTATTAAATTATCTTTTAAGAACAACAAATTGCATCATGTTATGCGTCAGCAAGTGATAAGAAAGGTAACACATGTACCATTCATTTTAAGTAGTATTTGTTAAAATAAAAAAAATTATTTTTAAATAAAATTAAATTTTTTTAAGTTAAAATATAAAATGATCAAGATAAATTAAAAATTTTTATCAAACTATTTATTTAAAATTTTAAAATTTATTAGAGAACATATGCGTAATTTTTTTTATCTATAAAGTTAAAAAAAAAATAGTTCATTTACCCATAATAAATTAAAAAAATTAAAAAATAGTTAGATAAAAATTTTAAAATATTTCATATTCTTATTTTAAGATGATTGTCCTTGCGCGGCCCCCGATACTCGTGCCAATCATTATGTCAAGAGAAGTAAATTGCAAGTTGAGTTTCTGGCCCTTGCGTAGGACAATGATAGAATTCGCAAGCCACCGAATTGATACTGGTATATTGTTTATTCGACTGCTAGACCTATACCTCGCTGGCTTCCTATTTTTATTTTGATCATTTTATATTTTAATTTAAAAAATATTTTAATTTTATCTTATTTATTTTAATAAATGTTACTTTAAAAAATTTGGAATTGGTGTATAATCTATATCTTGAGTGGGGATTAATACTATCTCTACTTTACTTATCTATTTGGGATGGGCATATAATATCTATCTTTATTAGGGCTGAGAAATTTTGGTATAAATCAAAATAATCAAGTTTGAAAATTTTAGAGGTGATAATTAATCCAAGTATTTCAACTCTCTTACCTATATAAATGAATGAAACTCCATAATTAAATCAAATAAATTTAAATATTTAATACATTTTATTATTTATTTATCAAATAAATTAAAACAGAATGGTAGTGATCCATCCTTATTCCTTCGTTAGAATTATAATTTTACATCACTATCAAAATTTATTATAAATAATTTCTCTATCTCAGTTCAGTGTACACAAGAACAAACAATTCGTTGAGGTTATGGTGACGAATTATTTTTAATTAATTTATTCACAAGCTTTACTGTTTAAGCAAAATTCAATTTGTTACTCTCACGTTTGCATCATCATACAATAATTTAGATAGATAAGAAATTATACATAACGTTTGAAATAATTAAAATAACGGCCTCTTGATAGAATAAAATAATAAAAAAACACATTTAATTAACTTATGATGATAGAGACCATACAAGTTGTCAAATATATCTTAAAAGTCAAAACACCCCAAAAAAACAAGTATTTAATTTTTATTATTCACAAATTATAAATGATTAAACTTCAATTAGATTTAATTAGTGGGTTTCGCAAGTAATTTTCTCCGCATCTTATCTGCCCTTCTATCCGCGTTGACGTTAAGATGCTCACCAAACGTGCAGTTTCTAACACTAAGGATCCGATCCGATCTGACTTTCCAATTTATATACATGTGCTGACGTTAATCTATAATAAATTTGCAATTATTAACTTGACGAAGATGCAATAGATGCCACAACCATACATTTTTTTTTTAAAATAAAATCTTAGTACTAATTCATGAGTTGACTACAAGAAACCGAACCCACTTGATTCTCAAACCAAAAAAACTGCTATTTTGTTGAATTTTTATACAAAATTTATGATAATTAAGTATGATTTGACATATAAGTTATTGTTGTTGCAACACATTAATTAGCCCAAATTTTATATGAATGCAATAATTCCAAAATCAATGTCATCATTTCGAATAAAATTTAAGATCGTCGAGTCACGATGTTCATTGATAGAAAAAGAAATTTTAAAATGAGTTTAACGTTTTGGCTAATTCCATGCCTTTGAGAATCCCAAGGGCCAATCGAAGGGATTCTGGGCATTCAAGTGTCATGAATGGCTGTTTTTGCTTCTTAATTTAATAATAATATCCCAAGTATCTATCAAATGCCATTTTCAATGCAACAACATGGCTTAAAATGAATCAAGAATAGTTTTTAATTTCTAATCTTGACATCATGTCAACTGTATTCGTCAAGTTCCAGCCTAGGTGACCGGGACCGCTACTCGGTGGTGACTTCTATAATAAAAACAGAGACCAAGACCCAAGTACTTTGTGGACATAGTTTTAGTTAACCCTAGTGACAAACGGCAATAAGGACATGGCATTGTTACAGTATTATTGCCAAAATTGATGTTAACAGCTATAATGATGTTCTAGAGAGCCGGCTTGACATAGTCATACGTGAGAAACTAGCATTAGATTCATGAGGTACCCATTTCTTGAAAGGAACAAAAATTTCTTGTCCCCAATCTTAACAAGAACCCCAGTATAGATATTGTCATCTACAAAAAATGGATTCTTTAAATTTACAAGTATTATTCTTTTTTTAAGTATTTATTGGGTACGGGGTCAATCGTAAAATATGCGACCCACCCCCCAAGTTACTTTTTCTTAAACATTAAGTATTTGTAGAGAAGAGATTTTCTAACAAATGGTAAGATGTTGTCATCGGAGATTGCTCAAATCTGTCGCGAAGAATGGTTTGAGATGCAAGTTTCTTGGTCACCTACTTACTTTACCAAACCAAAAATGGGGGACTCATTGTGGGTATAATCAAGATGATAGATGCCAATTTACTTGGTGGACCCTTGATTTGGCAAAGCGGCCCTACCTGTACCTGACAATTAAAGTAGTATCTGTATTCCAATACAAAGCCTTCGTGTGTTGGCATGTGGCTGGTGGCATTTTGATTTTGGCATCTGGTGCCCAAATGGGAGGCTCTGCATTGGTGCGATGATATTTACAAAGAGCAGTCATCGGGCGGTCTTGTCTATACACTTGGCTACTGTTTGCTTGGGAACATATTCCGCAGAACAGCCAATTGATTATCTGGATGGGGCGCCTAAAACTATAGAAAAATCATCCTCAACTTTGCTGCACTAAGCGGAGTGATAAGAGGTTCTAATAGTATTTTTTATGGTTAAATTTGAATTTTTATGCATTTGTGTTGTAGATATAATTTGTGAGCAACACCGTGTATGCTTGGTGAATTTTTAAAATACATATTTAAAATGAGTGCATAATACAAAATATATGTATATATATATATTGAGTAAAATAAAAGGGATAATTCTGTAATTGTGAACAAGTTCAGTGGACTATATTCATTATTCCTTCCAGAAAGCCCTTGCTCACCAAGTTACACGTTTATTCCCAGGACCAAATTGGAGATGTTATCCAAATAATAATGTTGGGTGTGAATGACACAAGACAATAATGTGAAATGATGCGTTAGCATTTCTATGTGAAATTCATAGATGAAGCTTGACAATGCTGCGCGCATGTTGCTCCCCGCCCCTTACTTTGGGGAATTTTCGAATCTCGCAGGCTCCTTGTGAGATATGGAGTCATGGACTGTCAATAACTTTATCCAACAAAAAGTGTTATTCCCTGCTAGAAGCCTACGCCACTCTAAAACCACATCATCTTCTTAGGGTGTCAAAATAAGTAAATATGTCAAGTTTGGGTCATCTCATTACCGAGTCCTGATCTGTCAAGATTTAATTTAAATATAATATATTAATTTATTAAATTAAAAATTCTCAATTTGAATTTAAATATGTTAACTAAACACGTAAATAATTTAAAGATTAATCTGTTTAAATATTTATTTAAATTTAAATACTAAACAAGATATTAATATTAAAAATAAAATAAAATAACTAATAAATTACTAATTAAGTGATTAGTTTCGTTTCAATTCTTTTGAATAATCCAAAATAGTTAAGACATAAACTAAGAATAGTACATCCTTCATCCATGATAGAACTTGAAAAATAATCAAAATATTAAAGTCCTGTATGAAAAATGACTTGGCAAGATGTGAAATAATGGAAATTAAAAAAGTTATCAAAGGTATTTTTAAAATTAATAGATATTTTAATTAATGGGCTATAACGGGTTAATTTTAATTTTGAATTTTATGTTGACCCATTTAAACTTGTCTTGTTAATAGGTTGGTATTGATTATTGAATTTTTTTTAGTCAACTTGTCATTAACTCGAACCCAATAAATTCTTATATGGTTGACTTGATAATATCTCAAACCTATTAACCGTTAACCCAAACTCGCTAATTTTGTATTGAGTTCAAGTTGAATCATCGAGTTGGGTGATTTAATGAAAAGTCTATCTTCCTCCCTTCCAAGGAAATAATTAATAGGTAGCAACAATTCTAAATTTTAATCTCAGTAGATAAATTTAGTTATATAAATCTTTAATTATTTTTATCTTTGACTACTGGCAATGTAAGAAATCATCAATAATAAATGTAGTTCAACTTACACGAGCAAATAATAATGAAGCGGTTCATATTTCAGGAGGTGTGTCAACATTTAGCATTATTACAATATATTGTAAATGGAGTAATATTTCAAATGATCTATGGTGTCTTTTGTCCTAGATTGGTTGAATCGAAACATTCTTTTTCTTTTTATATACATTAAGTTTACATGGGCTTACGAAAGTTGTGAGAGAATTGAGCTTTGCGCGCACGAGGTTAGGCCAACCCCAAGGCAAAATCAAGGATTTGCACCCCTCCGCGAGAGCTAATCATTGCAACCTTTTGTTGGCTTTATTTTTCCTTTTATCTTGAGATTAGGCCAACCCCAAGGCAAAATCAAGGATTTGCACCCCTGCGCGAGAGCTAATCATTGCAACTTTTTGTTGGCTTTCTTTTTTGTTTTTTATTTTTCATTTTTTATTTTTTCTTTTATCTTGAACTAGTCTTACTCGATGAGGTGAGGTTTGAAACAGTCTTCATCCTTGGAGAAAGAACGTATCTCTAGTTGATCAATTATTCTCTTATATTTTCCATTTCTATCGACGTTCAGATTTAACTAACCATGATTCATAGGTTATGAATTGATAAGCCAAAATGCAAAGTGAAAGAAGAAAATAAAAATGACACAAAGAATTTTTACGTAGTTCGGTCAGAATGATGCCTACTCCATGATTATCCTCTGGGTACTCCGGCAAAGTAACAGTATGTGATTATTCTTGTTGTCTCCCCCTTCAATGATATTTTTGACCCCTATTTATAATGATGGGTGTTTACAATTGCATAAGATATAAAAATATAAAGATGAATAATGGGGGGATAAACAGTCATTATCATCTGCATAAAACTGGGAGTGAGATTCTCATTACGAGGGATATGGCTAGCTTCAGATAAAGTGAGTGGGTCCCTGCTTCCGATTGTTCAGCAGCTTTGTTATTTATGCGAGCTAAAGGATTTAGACCAGCAAGCTGAACGGTTATGCCAGTGAGCTAGAAACATTGTTGGAAGCTCATTGGGTATTTCGCTGAGAGCTCGCTTGGTTCCATGATATGAGTTCGGATTTCAACAGTGTATGATCTTGTCTTGACGAGCTCGTTTGGGCCTTCTGGGCTTTAGACGATTAGGCCAGTTTATTAGACTGATTCTAGTCTATAAAAAGTGGTGCGAGAAATACGTATAACACTTCTCTTTATCTTATTTTCTTTTATTTGTTTGAACCAGTCTTCCCATTTGTCGATTTCCTCTCAATGCTAGCATTAACATTTGCTTGCTGATAAAAACAAGCTTTTGCTGCACTTGTGACATACAAAAATCATTGGCCATTCTGATTATTCCTACTACCACTATTTTGCTAGGTTTATCGATTATTTATTGTTGCTCATTTCATTTCCAAAATTGTGAGTGTAGACGAGTTTTGAAGAGCTTATTGTTTTTTAGGGGGTAACCACCTTAGCCTTTGCATTGTTTTGAGGGGTGTAAATTATTTTTAAGCCAAGTGATGTTTGTTGCGCCTTAAGTTTTGTGCATTTGTTGTTCACCTTTGCCATCTTATCCAACATTCTCAAAGATAATCATGGATGCCTCTTTTCACATCGCTGCCATTAGACGTGCTGCCACTAATTGTACCTTTGTCGGTGCTATTATAGTTGATCATGTTGCTGCCACCACTGTCACCAGCCATGTCATCCATCCTACTATCAACTATGATAGTGGATCATTGTCATTTGCTATGCCTTTTGTGCTTTCTTCAATCCCGTCTATGCAATATGCGAAGCTGTTTCTCGATGTCTCTAAGATCAAACTGTTTAATGGAAACAACTTCAAAAGATAGCAAGAGAGAGTTCATTCAATCCTTGATGTTCACAGTGTGGTGTATGCAGTTACTAAATCTAAGTCTAACGAAGCTAGTATTGATGCCAAGCTATTAGACCATTGGATGTATGCAAAGAAGGTATGCAGGCACACAATAATCAGTACATTATCTAATTAACTATTTAATGTTTGTTGTCTATATAAGGAAGCAAAGAAAATTTGGGATTCCATGAATGCTAGGTACATAGTGAAAAATGTTGGGAAACAAAAGTTCATGATTTAAACTTCTACCAATGGGAAATGGTGGATGACAAGAAAATCAAGGCATAAATCAATGAGTACCACAGGCTTTTAAAAGACTTGAAAGCTGAAAACATCGTGTTGCTAGAAGAGTTTGTAGCTAGTCTACTCATTGAAAAATTACTTGAATCATAGAACAACTATAAGAACAACCTCAAGCACAAGCATAAACCACTATCACTTGAAGACCTAGTTATACACATCATTATTGAAAAAACAAACTACAAAGAGCTATAATCTGCAAGGGCAAAAGTGATGGTGCCCCCAAGGCTAACTTAGTACAAGGTAAATCTCAAAATCCCAACAAAAGGCATGAACACAAAAATAAAACTGATTATAACCAAGCCTAAAGTAAATAATTTCAGTTTCAAAAAAGTAAAGGTTCTTGCTTTATTTGTGGAAAACTAGGGCACCATGCACCTCAGTGTAGAAAGTGAGTAAGAAATGACAATCTTACTCAATCAAAAGCAAATTTGGTTGAAGTAGATGATATTATTATCGCGATCATTTCTCAAGCGAATATTGTCGTTAATGTGAAAGATTGGGTGGTGAACTCTGGGGCTAGCAAGAACATATGTGCAAATAAAAATGTCTTTTCCTCTTACATTATGGTACGAGAATGAGAAGAAACAATTTATCTTAGTAATTCGAGAACTATACCAGTTATTGGAAAATAGAAGATTCTTCTCACACTCACATCTGACAAAACTCTGCCTTTAATTGATGTACTTTATGTTCTGAATATTAGAGCTAACATGGTCTCTATATCTTTATTAAGCAAGGTTGGGGTTAAGGTGTCATTTGAATATGATAAAAAACAATACTTTTGAGAATAAAATCTATTGTAGTCAGGGTTTTTTTGTACTTAATGTTTCTGAAATAATTAATGAGAATGTAACTTCTTTTGTTTACATGCTTTGATTCTATTGATATGTGGCATGCTAGATTATGACATGTTAGTATTTCATATATTAAGAACATGTAATCTCTTGGACTCATAACTAAAATAAATTATTATTGTTTGAATAAATGTAAAATATGTGTTGAAACTAAATTAACTGAGAGAACCTATGCTTTTATTGAAAGAGAATTTGAACTGTTAAGCTTAATTCATATCGATCTAGGGGATTTAAAACAAACCATGACTAGAGGAGACAAGTAATATTATGTCACATTTATGGATAATTATTCTAGATATAGAAAAGTATATTTAATAAGAAATAAAGGTGAGACCTTTAACATGTTTTTTCTATACAAAGCAAAAATAGAGAATCAATTGAATAAAAAGATAAAAAGAGTTAGGTCAGATAGAAAAGGTGAATATGTTTTATTTAATGACTTACGTGAGAAAAAATGAATAATTCATGAGATTACTCCTCTTTTTTCTCTGGAATCAAATTGTATAGTAGAAAAGAAAAATAAGACTCTAAGAGAAATGATGAATTTCATACTTATTAGTTCTAATGCACTTGATAATGTTTGGGAGAAGCAATTTTGTCTGCTTGTCATCTATAAAATAGGATTTCTTATAAGAAACCTAGTAAAACATTTTATAAGTTATGAAAATGTTATATTTTGAATTTGAAATATTTGAAAGTGTTGGGGTGTTTTGTAAAAATTATGCTTCTTGAACCTAATAAAACAAAAAGGTCAAAAACATCTAATCACATGTTTATTGATTATGCTGAACATAGTGCTGCATATGGGTTTCTTGTATTGAAAAGTGACGTACTTGGATAGTAATACTGTAGTTAAAACAAAGAATATTGAATTATTTGAAAATATTTTTTCTTTAAAATTTGAAAGAATTACTCATTCACCTTCCATTAAGAATATTTCTAAAAACATAAATGAAGAGTTTAGAAGAAATAAGGGACTAAGAAAGGAAAATTCTTTTTTTTGTTTTGTGTGTGTAAGTAAGAATAAAAAAAACAAGAATCACACTAAACTGGCTATAAAGCAAGGCCAAGGCAAATCTCGAACCACCAAAGAAAACCAAGGGTTAAGACACAACCACGATCACCCTCTAGGAAAAAAATAAAATAAAAGTAAAAAAATATAACTAAAGTAAAATAAATAAGGAAAAAATAAAAAGAACTAAAGATATATACAATGTCCAGGAGAAAACTAATACTAACATCAAGCATAAGACTCCAAGATCACAATAATTAGCCTCCAAAGCAAATAAGCTATCTCTCAATGCGGAGAAATGGTTTGATCCATTGAAAGTTGCCAGACATGGCGAAGAGCACGACTTTGAAGAGACTGCTTGAATATGATGGTCATTAAGTGGGCCCACACTGCGTGCTGAATTTGGTGAGCCAATTGAGAAGATAAGGTCTCCTGATCACAGAAGCACCTGTTGTTATATTTCCTCCAAATGAAATATACCAAAGCATGAAGCACCAACCTATTCACCATCTGCCAGGGATTTTTTTCACTCCATATAGTCGCTGCTCACTACATACCAGTATCTCATCGATGCCACGACCAGCTAAATTGCTTTGATTTGCAAAAGAAAGATAACACTTCTTAGGAATAGGGGCATTCAAAAAACAAGTGACTATGTCTTTCCGCATCCGCCTACAAAGAAAATATCTATTCAGAAATGACAAAAATAAGCTAATACGGTCAAGAGTAGATAAACATTCCAAAAACTAGAGAATGAACGAATGGGCTGGAATACCCACAGATGACCAAACTAACCGATACCAAGGAACCCTAGGACGCTGACCTTGGAAGTCCTGGAACACGACCCTAACTGAAAAAACCTCGTTTGATGTTGGGAGCCAATAAGGCTCATCACAACGCTTAAGACGAAGGAGACTAGGAAGGTGATTCCGAACAAAGTTTGAAGGCGAATAGGAAGAATTCTCTGGCTAGATCTAGGAATCATCCTCAATAAAATCCAAGACCTTAGCCATTATTGAATTTCCCAATTCCCGAGGCAGCTGGCGTGAGAAACAATCAATGAGCACACCCAAAGGGTGTTGGAAATGTATGCCCTAAAGACACGTTTTATTTAATTTATGGTAATGATGTTTTATTTTAGTCTGTTTATGGCACATATATCATTTGCATTTAATTGTTGGAAAAGTGTCCATGCTATTAAGTAAGTGATTCATGTGATGGGTCGTTCTTCACAGTTAGGCATGAATCATGGGTACTTAATATGCAAGAAAAATATTACTCTTGATCTTTTGATAGAACTGGGCATTCTATCATGATAAGATCATTGTGCAATAGATCCTAATGGAGGATGGCTTGCCTTAGCCAGTAAACAGTCCGTTTACTCTAATTGTACAAGCGCATTTGGAATGCGTAGAGTGGACCTGTGATAGAAGCTAATGACAAAGTACTGATTATCATGGAGCTAGTCTATCACTGCTACTACGTGGACGAGTACTCTAATACTTGAGTATTAGTTGGTGGTCTAGTGAACCTAGAGCTATATTCTTAGATTCACTATAGGTGAGGTCTATCAAAGATCAGCAACCTTGTGAGTTGGGAGTGTGGTTTCTAATTAGCTAAGACAGACTAATACAAGATAGTTTCTGTGATTCACCCCCTTGTGATTGTCCAAGAATAATCTAATAATCCAGGGCCCTGGGAACGTGACTTAAGAGTGTGTGCTTCTGGGTAGCTCCCAGTGATAAGCAAGTACATTCGAGTAGTCACGGATTATTGGACTAGTGATCTAAGGATGGTAGAAATCATTTAGAGAGGTGTTAGTACATTATTCCTTTCTAAATGATGGGTGTTACACAGAGGGGTATTTTCGTCATTACACTAGTAGGTCAAAGACATCGCACATGCAAAATTATTCGTGGGGTCAGTGTTACCATATGGTGATAGTTGGAACACTTAGAATGACAAAATATAGCTACTGGGTAGCAGGGATATTTTGGTCATTTTAGCAGCCATGAATAATTTGTCTTTTGGTCCCCAGGGTAGCTCGATGTAACTCATGTATTTTTAAGTACATTTTGGCTTGTTGGGTAAATTACATTGAGAGAGAATTGTTTAATAGTTCATTGGGTTTTAATTAATTAATTGGGCTAACCCAATTAGAGAATTAATTAAAAATGGATTTGGCCCACTGGGGTTTTTAACCCTAGGGTGCTCCCTATATATATTCTCTCTCTAGTTGTTATAAACCCTAATCTCTGATTTTTCGATTTTCTGTTGTTCACCAAAGAGAGGCCACGAGTTCGAGCCATATCTTGGAAGATCGAGAGATCTGATGCGTAGGAGCCGAAGGATCGCAGGACAGCCATCATCTCCACAACGTGAAGAAGCTGTCGCCCCTCCTCCTTCGATCGCTCCATTCCGACCGGTAATCCGAAGAAAAAGTAAGTCTCCTAGACTCAAATCAATACGAGGATAGATTTAATGGTTAAATCGCTTCCGTTGCATGCTTTGTTCCTCGTAATCGGTCCTTCAAAGGGTACCACTGATTATGCCAAAAGAATGTTCTCTGACCGTCCCCAATTCCCCACCCAAAATGGGATCTCAGAGCCTCCCTTAACAAGAGTAATTTTCGCCAGTAGCACGGGCAGGCATAAGGAACTTTAAGAAGCAAAAAACACACCTCTTTTTCCCTATCAGTATGCACCCATTTCACCCACAGGGATGCCCTATCCCCTACGAGCAAATGCCAAATAAGCTTTCTAACCAAGGCTTGATTCGAAACATAAAGAGGCTTAAGACCCAGGCCTCCCTGATTCTTAGGGCAGCAAATCTCACGCTAAGCTAGCTTGGCTCTATCGGGGTTCGCCTCATTACCACTCCATAGAAAATTACGAATAATCTCCTCAATCTCATGGATCACTCTTTTCGGGAGAATGAACACAAATGCCCAGTACACATAGATGGTAGATAGAATAGACTAAGTCAATTGCAAGCGCCCCCCAAAGGAAAGCAACCTACTACGCCAGCCACAAATCCTATTTCTCATTTTATCAATGATGGGCTGACAAACCCCGTAAGAAAGCTTGGTGGATAGTAGAGGCACGCCCAAATATCTCATAGGCAAATCACCTTTTTGAAATCCGGAAGTATTAAGAATATCCTCTCTCAAGGGTTCGTCCTTACAAGAGACGAAGCAATCATTCTTTTGAGGATTGGCCCTAAGGCTAGATAAAGAAGAGAATCTCTCCAAGTAGGATTTTAAGATGCTTATCCAAATATGGTCATCCGTGAACATGAGCATCACCATCTGAGTTTGCTCGCATTGTAAGAATTATCTTGTGGCTCACATGATAATTAAGTAAATATCTCAACATATATTATTGTGTTTATCTGATGAGATAATCAAGTTTATTATCAGATATAATTGTATTAATCTAATAAGATAAATATAAGGATTTAATAAGATAATGGTCAATCCTAATTCTATTTGGTTTAGAAGATGTTAATGATAACTCCTAAGACTCTTGATGAGAGACTACTTATACTCTTATAAATAGGGGTTTGGTCCTCTCCTTACCTAACACAATCAAAAGCATTACAATTATTTTATTCCATCATTACGGTTGAGGTCAAAGGGGAGAAATCAGATTCTGACATTTCGTCTTCAGTTGGTATTTCTCATTACGGTATTTTCTGTTATGAATTCAGGTACGCATTTAATTACAATTTATGTGATTTACATAAGTTTTACGATTATGGGCATTAATGATTAGTTGTATATCATGTTTATTATACAATATCATAATTTTAACTTACATGTGGTATCAGAGCCTCGTTTATAAAACTCGTGTATTTCCCGGATAAATTTATTGAATGCTCGTATTTGCATAATCCAAGCATATATAGATAATTGAATGTTCGTATTTACATTATCCAAATATACGCACAAATAACAACATTAATGTATGTGCATTCATGATCTGTGCTCATATATTAAAATAAAATAAAAGTTTAAACAGTGGCCAATATTCCTTTTTCTTCTCACCATCATGCGTTTACTTTTCAATGTTGAAATATATATATATATATATATATATATTATGCATGCCATTTTAGTGGCCATTACAGTGGGTTTTTCAATGGCCAATTCAGTCACAGTGGGCTTTTCATTACGTGAGTCTTCTGCATGTCCATGACTCATCTTCTGGGATTTATTTATTGAATGATTTTCCACCAACCATGGATTAGTCATGGTCTTAAAGTCTTGTCGTGACTAATCATATATGGATTCAGTGGGTGTCAAAGCTTGCAATGCCATAGCCGCAATCTTTCTTCTGCCATATTATAGTATTTCTCTCCATTATTCTACATATATATATTATGCACACCATATCAGTGGGATTCGCCATGGCTGACGCTTAAACTTCTCCAAACCGCGACTTTCCTCTCCCATAATAGTGACAACATCACATGAGTCATCTCCGATCACGGCTTCTCTGTCTTTTGCACGCCATGACCGTCGATCCGTGCTCTCCACCATTAACGAAAGAGATGAACTCGGTGATGGAAGGGGGAGAAGAAAGGCGTGGCTGCGGCGGCACAGAGAATGGGGTTTAAAACCCTAGGCTATCAAAGAAGAAGGTGGGTGACCCATTAAGCTTGCTGGGTCACCCACTAGGTCAGATCCAATTATTTTGGATCGGGTTGCTCAACCCATTAAGGCCTAACCCATCTTATTGCGCAAATCTGGATTTATTATCCAGATCCGCTACCCAATAACAGGCCCATAATCAGATTTGTTTAATATATATATATATAATTATGAAATATATATATAATAAAGAAAATAAAATTATTTATAATTTAAAATTTATATAAAGAAAAATTTGTTAGTTACAAAAGTGACCAAATTTTTGAATAAATTTTAAATTATAAATTAATAAATCCATAATTGGATTTGTTTTTATATACAATTATGGTGTGTGTATATATAATAAATGAAATAAATATTTATGGCATAAAATTTATATTAAAAAAAATTTGTTAGTCACCAAAGTGGCCAAATTTTACAAAGTAAATAAATTTTGAGCTATAAATTATTTTCAATTTTCTCATAAATATTATAGTTAATGACATTAAAGTTTTGTTTGATATTTGTTTATAGGCAAATTGAAGTTTGCATTATAAGGCTATTCGAAATTAACCCAAAGGTTAATTATTTGTCCTTAAAATTGTCAAACATAAATGTAATAATTATTATGTTCTGTTAATTTTATTTTGCATATCCAAAGATAGCAAATAGATTTAATTGGTGTATATTTAATTATCAATTATTGTTTTATTTTGTACATCTTAGTATCGCTCAAAGGAGAACTATGATGTGCCTTATGATTAATATTTGAATCTGAAATTATGTGAAATTTTTATGTATTAATGTTGAGTATTTAAATTTCTTTTGCAGTATCTATGCCTGTTTTAATATATTTGCAAGCATCATCTGTACCGTTTTTCAACGGATTAAATTTCTCCGACTGGAGTGAACAAGTTCAGTTTCACTTAGGTGTTCTAAATCTTGATTTAGCACTCAAAATCGAGAAACTCGTTAATCTCTCCGATAAAAGCACCGATGAGCAGAGGGAATTCTATAAAGTATGAGAGAAATCGATCAGATTGTGCCTTATGTTTATGCGGATGACTATTGCAAACAACATAAAGTCAGCGCTTCCCAAAACTGAAAACGCTAAGGAACTTATGAATTTCGTGGAAGGACGTTCCCAGACTGCTGATAAATCTCTGGCTGGTACATTAATGAGTTCTTTGACTACCATGAAATATGATGGTTCTTGTACCATGCATGAGCACATTCTGGAAATGACCACCTTAGCATCAAAATTAAAAACCTTGGGAATGACTGTGGATGAGTATTTCTTGGTACAATTTATTCTCAATTCCTTGTCTCCAGAGCAATACGCGTCATTTCAAATGAACTATAACACTATAAAGGATAAGTGGAACGTTAATGAATTAATTAGTATGCTCATTCAAGAGGAAACGAGGCTGAAGAACCAAAGATCTCATTCCGTTCATTTTCTAAAGCATCAAGAAGTTGGTAACAATTTCAAAAAGAGAAGTGGCAAGAGCAAGAAGAAAGGTTCTCGTAACCTGAACGATTCTTCGAAAGGTGCTCATAAAGAATCTATGGCTGTTAAGTGTCACTTTTGTAAGAAAAATAGACACATGAAGAAAGACTGCCTGAAACGTAAAGTTTGGTTTGAAAAGAAAGGTAAGCCTTGTGCTTTAGTATGTTATGAATCAAACTTTATTGAAGTTCCACATAATACTTGGTGGATTGATTCTGGTTCCACTACTCATATTTCTAATATGATGCAGGGGTTCCTTACGATCCGAACCACAAGGCCAAATGAAAGTTTCGTGTTAATGGGGAATAAAAGTAAAGCTCTCATTGAAGGCGTTGACACTTACCGTTTAATTCTGGATACCGGACATTACTTAGATTTATTAGAAACTCTTTATGTTCCTACATTTACTCGAAATTTAGTTTCATTACAGAAACTTGATGTAGCTGGTTTTTCTTTTAAATTTGGTTCTGGATCTTTTAGTTTATTCAAACATAATAGTTTTATTGGTTCCGGTATATTATGTGATGGTCTCTACAAGTTTAAACTTGATAATGTGTTTGTTGAGACTCTAATGACCTTGCATCATAATGTTGGTACTAAACGCAGTTTAGTTAATGAAAATTCAGCTTACTTGTGGCATAAACGTTTGGGTCATATATCTAAAGAAATGATGGAAAGATTAGTAAAGTATGAAATCCTTCCATATTTAGATTTTACTAACCTTGAAGTGTGTATTGATTGTATTAAAGGCAAACAAACAAAACACACTAAGAAATGAGCCACAAGAAGCACACAACTTCTTGAAATTATACACACCGATATTTGTGGACCTTTTGATACTCCATCATTTGGTGGAGAAAAATATTTTATCACCTTTATTGATGATTTTTCACGTTATGGTTATGTTTATCTGTTGCATGATAAGTTTCAATCTATCAATGCACTTGAGGTGTATATTAAAGAGGTTGAGAGGCAATTAGATAAAAAGATGAAAATTGTAAGGTTAGATAGAGGTGGTTAATATTATGAAAAATTTGATGAATCAGGTCAATGTCCAGGACCGTTTGCCAAATTCCTTGAAAGACATGGTATTTGTGCTCAATACACAATACCAGGTACATCATAACAAAATGGTGTTTTTGAAAGGCGTAATCGTATCCTAATGGAAATGATTAGGAGTATGATGAGTCACTTATCTTTACCCTTATCATTGTGGATGTATGCATTAAAGACTGCTATGTATTTGCTTAATAGGGTTCCTAGTAAGGTAGTTCCAAAAACTCCTTTTGAACTGTGGACGGGTAGGAAACCTAGTTGAAGGCACTTACATGTTTGGGGTTGCCCAACAGAAGTAAGGGTTTACAATCCACATAAAAAGAAATTGGACTTTAGAACTATCAGTGGTTATTTCATTGGATATCTAGAAAAGTCCAAGGGGTATAGATTTTATTGTCCTAATCACAATACTAAGATTGTTGAAACTAGAAATGCCAGGTCCATTGAAAATGGTGAAATTAATGGGAGTGATAAAATACATAATGTTAGCATTCAAGAAGTCATGGTGGAAGTTCCTATGCCCAAGACTAATACAATTGTTGTTCCTCAAGTTGCAATCCAACCAAATAACAGTCAAAAACAACAAACACTCTCTGATGAACCGGCAATAGTTGAATCACAAGCAATAGCATTAAGGAGATCTCAAAGAGACATAAAATCTGCTATTTCTGATGAATATGTGGTTTATCTATAAGAGTCTGAATTTGACTTAGAAATTGATAATGATCTAGTTTCATTTAAGCAAGCCATGGAATGTGATGATTCTACTAAATGGTTAGATGCCACGAAAGAAGAGTTAAAATCTATGGATCAAAATCAAGTCTGGGATCTCATTGGATTGCCTGAAGGGTATAAAAGAGTTGGATGTAAATGGGTCTTTAAGACCAAACGTGACTCTAAAGGCAATATTGAACGACATAAAGCCAGACTTGTTGCCAAAGGTTTTACTCAGAAAGGCGGCATTGATTATAAAGAGACTTTCTCACCAGTCTCTAAGAAAGATTCTCTTAGAATCATCTTGGTTTTAGTGGCTTATTATGATTTGGAATTATATCAAATGGACGTAAAAACTACATTTCTTAATGGGGATTTGGAGGAAGAGGTCTATATAGATCAACCTGAGGGTTTTTCAATTAAAAGAAAGGAACACATGGTGTGTGAATTAAAGAAATCAATATACGGACTCAATCAAGCCTCCCGTCAATGGTATCTAAAGTTCAATAATACCATTACGTCTTTTGATTTTCAGGAAAACACCGTTGATCGGTGTATATATATAAAGATCAGTGGGAGCAAATTTATTTTTCTAATCCTGTATGTTGATGACATTCTGCTTGCTGCTAATGATCTTGGTTTATTACATGAAACCAAGAAGTATCTCTCTGAGAATTTTGAAATAAAAGATATGGGAGAGGCAACTTATGTGATAGGAATAGAAATATTCCGTGATAAATCACAAGGATTGTTAGGATTGTCTCAGAAAGCTTATATTAATAAAATTTTAAAGAGATTCAATATGGATAAGTGCTCATCAAGGGTAGTTCCAATTCAGAAGGGGGATAAATTTAACCTTCTACAACGCCCGAAAACTGAATTGGAACGAGAGTAAATGCGAAATATTCCTTATGCATCTGCAATTAGGAGCCTAATGTATGCTCAAACTTGCACCAGACCAGACATAAGTTTCGCTGTCGAGGTTTTGGGCAGATATCAAAGTAATCCAAGTCTTGATCACTGGAAAGCTGCAAAGAAGATTTTCAGATACTTGCAAGGAACTAAAGATCACATGCTCACTTACAGAAGATCCGATCATCTTGAGGTGATTGGCTATTCAAATTCAGATTTCGCCGGATGTGTTGATACTAGAAAATCAACATTCGGCTACTTGTTCCTATTAGCCGGAGGAGCAATCTTATGGAAAAGTGCGAAGTAGTCTGTCATCGCTGCATCCACTATCACTACAAGAAAAACTAGTATTGCCGGCAAAGCGGTTTGAGAAACCGTCGGGAAAACACTACAATCCCCGGCGGTTTAGAAAATCGCCAGGGATTTAACACAATAACCAACAATTTTGAAAACCGCTGGCTATGGTATAGATATCTCCGACGGTTTGTATAAACCGTTGATGATTTAGACACATCCCTGGCGGTTTTGAAACCGCTGGGGATATAAACCCATCCCCGGTGGTTTTGAAACCGTCGGGAATATGACTTATATATAAATCCCCAAAATCCCCCCGCCCGCGCCCAAATCTTCCCCTTACCCTTTCTCTTCCAAAATTTCCCTCTGCAAACCCTAACCCCCAAAATTCCTCTCGCTCGTGCCTCGCTGTGTCTCTCTCGCCGCTGAATTTCGCTCGCCCTCGCTCGCTCGCTCACTCTCAGTCGCTCTCGCCCTCGCTCGCTCACTCACTCTCAGTCGCTCTCGCCCTTGCTTGCTCACTCTCAGTCGCGCTCGCCCTTGCTACCTGACTACCTCTTGATCGCTCTTGCTCACTCGCCGCCCTCGCTCTCGTCTCGCTCGATCGCTGCTACCTGCTGCTCCATTTGGTATGGTAACAACTACTACTGTTTTTTTTTTTTTTTGGTGTCATAGCTCTGCCATTCTCGTCGTCTTCGTCGCCGCCTCCACCGTCCGTCTCCCTATCCCTCTCCCTTTCCCTCTTCTTTTTCGCCATAGCTCCGCCTTTCTCGCCGCCTCCAATAATTTTAGCCTTGGGCCCCTTATGTATGCTTCAAAGTTTGTCCTTGTTGGAGATCATTACCAACTACCACCACTTGTCCAGGTGGCATATCTTCTTGTGATTCTAATTTAGCTAATTTTCGTGTCTCTGGCTTGTGTGTGACAAAATCTATCTCTTTGCTCTTTGCATTATAGAGCACCGAAGCTTTAGAGAATGGAATGGGTGTAAGCTTGTTCTGTAAGCTTTCAGAAGCTCATCCACAGGCAATTTCAGCATTACAAAGCCAGGTGTCCAACTTTTCGATTTTTCACTTCTAAGATTCCTTTCATGTTATGCTGATAAGTGAGGGATTTGTTTGCTGCAAAATATGTAGTATCGTATGTGTGCACGCATCATGGAACTATCAAATGCTTTGATTTATGGTAATAGATTGCGCTGTGGTTCCTCTGAGATAGAGAATGCCAAACTTAAGTACACTAGTTTGAACTATGAATCATCATGGCTAAAGGAGGTAATAATTCACTTATAATAAAAGTTCAATGTGTTTGGATGTTTTAAAATGTTTACATGTTTGAGGCCTTATTTTTTATGACATGGCTTTGAGCCACTTTCAATCTTTTCTCTGGAATGAATGTTAATGTTACTCCCAAATGCTTTAAACAAAGCTTATTCATCTAGAGAAGGTTCCATGTCTCAATTGAGTCATGTGTGTGCCTTGTTGCTGTTCTAGATCCTGGATGAGTAGATAATCTCTGAACTTGGAAAAAATATTCAATGCAACCGTGATATTGATACCACATCATCGTGCCAACATGCTATCACAAGCCACTCATCTGTTGCCATGTATATATTCAAAATTCATGGCATTGTGTGCAGATAAACTCCTATCTCTTCTATTAAATTATAAAAATCATGTACTCAAGATTTTGATACATAAGCAGCACATGGTTGGCTTGTATTGCCGCGTCACTGTGATGATTTGATGTCAAAGTTACATTGAATGTTTTCTGCTGAAGTTGCCATTGTTGTTTCTAATAGGCACTGTAATCTTTGCAAGTTTTGGATCCACACCAACCAGTCAGATTTATTAACACAGGTTTTAGAGATAGCTCCCCCCCCTTTTTTTCCCTGATCCACCCATCAAATGCATCTTTTTGCTACATTACCAGTGCTTACCAAAACATCTGTTTATAACTCAGATATGCTGCCTGCTCTTGAGGCAAAAGATGGCAAGACTATGAACAATCCAACTGAGGCTAAAATTATTGCAGTAGTATGCACGCTAAATCCAATTTTCTATTTGTTGCAGGTTAAGAATGTTTGAGTCTTTTCCTTAACTTGCTAGGTTTGAGTAAAGGAAATGAATGGATAATAGGTTGAGTTACTATTGACTTTTGAATGATGAATCTATTGAGAGGTGAAGAGAGTTTATAAACTTTACATGTGCTCGTTTAAAATGTAAATGTAAGAAATATAAATTAGTTGATGAGATGATAAGAGATTTATGTAGGAAGGGGTTTATGGATAACTACTATAATTGAACAAATCATGGGAACCAGAATTAGAAGAATTCGACAAAAACTGGTCTATTCCATCTAATGTCAAATTTACTAACACAAAGTCTTAATTAGGTTGAATGACAATAACTCTACTTGTCTAATTAAAGTTATTAATGTAATTTTCAATCACTTTGTTTTATGTACTTTGTTTTATCAAATTATGGCACTAATGAAATTTTCAATTACTAACACAATGCCTAATTAGATTGAATGTGTACTTTTTATTTCTATGTAATTTTAACTGTTTGTTTTTCATTCTTTATGTACTTTGCTCTATCAAATTATGGCATTTATGTGACTATATATTGTGTTCTACATCTTACTCTAAACTTCACGATTTATATAAATGTTGTTATTCCATATAGATGTCAAATCGAGGTAGAGGCAGGGTAGAGTGACCCTATGCACGGGGATAGACCCATCTACTTCTTTACCCTCCCCACTACCCACCACAAATAATTCTGCTGCAGGGTTACATCAGCCCCAGTGTGGTGATGTACCTTTTCTTTCCACAGGCGTCTTCTTCTTCTTCCTTACAATCGCCTCCCCGACCTTCATTTGGGTAGATGGATCCGACAGATAATCATATATGGATACGGCCCTATCCCTATGTAGGATTAAATATTTATAAACCACCTACCTTTTAATTATTCTCTTGGTTTTAACATTTTTGTTAATATTTATTACTATTAGTGTTGATATAAATTTCTGTTGAGGATTCTTCACCTTTTCAGCATTGCTTAAGAGATGATATTTGAAGATAATTAACCTATCCTCTCTAACTCCACATAAATGAATAGCCCCCCCTCCCCAAGAAAAAAGGCATCCTTTAATTATGAAAATGCAACATGCAACGGAGAAATTTATGTTTGCTTTGTTCCTGTCACATTCTGTGTAAAAGTTTCTGATTGTCTTCCCCCTTGCTCTTTCACAGTTGGGTTTTCAGAGCTCTGGATTATGTTGAATGCTGATTATATGGAATTGGTGTCTGGTTTTTGCTACAAAATGCAGCTTGTATTCCATTTAGGATATGGCTGGTTCCAGTGGCTTTTTGTGCCCCCCCTCTTTCTTTTTTACTTATAAAATGCTAAAAGTGGTTGAATGACATGGCATGAAAAATGCTTCTCTCTCTCTCTCTCTCATGTTCTCTAACTAAATGTTCTTGCAGGCAACTACCGCTGCAGTAGAGGCTGATTTGCCTCCAACACATCCCATCCGGTTGGGCTTGGCCCTGAATTTCTCAGAAACTTGAGAGGTTAGCAGTGCATTCTATGTATGCTTTGCATTTCATTTTACTGAGTTCAAATTGCTATGTGTTTTGCCGTGATTTTTTTGTTACAATAAAGGTTTATATTTTTTTTTATACTGAATATATACAGGTTTTTAAATTTTTTTTTTCTGGCGGTTTACTTTTACCGGCGGTTTTGAAATTTCAGGCGGTTTGAAAAAACCGCCGGTATTATTATTTTTATCGGCGATTTATAAAACTGCTGGTAAAAGATATTTTCCAGCGGTTTTAAGTGCCGGCGAGAATTTCCGACAGAGGTATTTCCTGCGGTTATTAAAACCGCCAGTAAAAATTTTATCGGCGATTTTTCAACTTTTTTCGGCGGTTTTCTCACCGCCGGAAAAAGTCAAAACTCTTGTAGTGTATGGAAGCTGAGTTTGTGGTTGCTTTGAGGCCACCGTTCATGGTTTATAGCTACGGAATTTTATTTCAGGGTTTCGGATTGTCGACAGTATTGCCAAGCCGCTGAAAATTTATTGTGATAACTCCGCAGCAGTATTCTTCTCTAAAAACGACAAGTATTCTAAGGGTTCTAAACATATGGAAATCAAATACTTGACTGTTAAAGAAGAAGTTCAGAAACATACAGTGTGAATAGAGTATATTAGCACTAAACTTATGATAGCAGATCCTATGACAAAAGGACTGCCACCCAAAATATTTAATGAATATGTTGAAAGGATGAGTATTTTGGGTATTATGTAATTTGACTCTATTAAAGTTTATGCATTTGATATTTTGATTTTATATGCTTCTGATATTCCTGTTTTCTATTTATATACATAACTGTTTAGAATAAAGTTAACAGGAATAATTAGAGTTGGACCGTCATGATCATCTTCATTAAAGGTCATGTTAAGTTGAAAGTTAGTGTTGTGGTACATGAAAATGACTGGGTCAGAAAGAATTGACTCACAACCATCATGACCCACATTAATATTTTAACTTAATAATGACATTATGGTAACCAAAATAAAGAAAATTAAAGGATGATCGTTTGTGCACATTATGTTATTTCTTATTAAATCATAAATGTAATATCATATGAGCCAAGTGGGAGAATGTAAGAATTATCTTGTGGCTCACATGATAATTAAGTAAATATCTCAACAGATATTATAGTGTTTATCTGATGAGATAATCAAGTTCATTATCAGATATAATTGTATTAATCTGATAAGATAAATATAAGGATTTAATAAGATAATGGTTAATCCTAATTCTATTTGATTTAAAATTAATGATAACTCCTAAGAGTCTTGATGGGAGACTACTTCTACTCTTATAAATAGGGGTTTGGTCATCTCCCTACCCAACACAATCAAAAGCATTACAGTTATTTTATTCCATCATTATGGTTAAGGTCAAGGGGGAGAAATCAAATTCTGGCATTTCGTCTTCAGCTGATATTTCTCATTATAATATTTTTTGTTATGGATTCAGGTACGCATTTAATTACAGTTTATGTGATTTACATGAGTTTTACGATTATGAGCATTAATGATTAATTGTATATCATGTTTATTATACAATATCATGATATTAACTTACACGCATTTCTAGTGAAACTGAAAATTCGGGGACCTCGAGTAGTGGCTCACAATGCCATGGAAGATCTGCATCACAAGAACAAAGAGATAAGGGGACAAAGGGTCCCCTTGCTTGAAACCCTGACCTCTAGGAAATAAACCATTTAATTAACCGTTGATCTTAACAGAATAACGAGACATCGTAATACACTCGCAGATCCAACTACAGAATTACGGGGAAAAGTTCATCAATTGAAGCACCATCATGAAGAAATCCCACTCCACTGAGTCATAAGCTTTTGCTAAATCCACCTTAAGCACATATCAAGGTTACCCTTTTTGGAGATGATATTGGAAAACAAATTTTTGAGCCAGCAACACATTATCCCCAATTCAACGACCTGGCACAAAGGCAGCCTGAGAACCATCCACCAAGCCAGATAGCACTGGCTTGATCCTATTCACCAAAATCTTGGTAATGACTTTATACAAGACATTACAACAAGAAATATGTCTGAATTGGGATGGCACCTTAGGGTGGGGAACCTTAGGAATGAGACTGATTATGGTCGCATTCATTTGCCCCAAGAGACGACCGGATGAGAAGAAACTACACACTACCTCCACAACATCAGGACCTACAAACTCCCAGGCCTTTCTAAAGAATTTAACAATGAACCCATCTAGCCCAGGGGCCTTATCATCACCCATACTGAAGAGGACATTCTTAATTTCCTTACCTGAAACTTCAGCAATGAGCCATCCCTATTGATCATTCTCCAAACACTTCTCAATAAAGAGAGCAACATCTTTAGAACGCTGAGAAGTTAGACGAGCGCTTTGACCTATAAGATTTTGGAAATAAGACACCATAATGCTCGCCACTTCCTTCTTAGAGTCTGCAACCGTGCCATCCTCTTTCTAGAGGTTGATGATATGATTGTTATTTTGCCGAGCTAATATGGATCGAAAGAAAAAATGAGAACACCGATCCCCCTCCTTAGACCACCGAATTCGAGCTCAAATGCGAAAATAATTGGATTCTTGAGCGATAGCCGCCGAATAATCCCTATTCAAGTTAAGCTCTCACTGACAAAGAGCAGGGTCATGAGGGTTATCGTGCATTTCTTGTTGAATACTACACAATTTATCCCGGAAAGACGCAACAAGCTTTGAGACATGACTGTTAGACCTATTGAGGGTCTTCATAGCATCATTAACAACTTTGAGCTTCTGAGCAACTCGAAACATAAGAACCCCACGAACACACCTACTCCAGCTAGCAGCCAACCTATCCAATAATAGGGGATGATCAACAAGATGATTAAGAAACCTAAACAGACTCCTTTTATTCTGAATATTTCCAGATAAAAAAACCACTGTTAGGCTATGGTCCGAGATCCCTGACTAAAGGAAATGCGCCTTGCTCTCCGGATATCTAACAAGCCAACTATCATTAACTAGGGCTCTATTCAACTTATGAAAAATACAATATTCTCTAAATTGCTTATTGCTCCATGTGAGCTTAGGCCCACTAAAGCCCAAGTCCTAAAGCGAAACAGAAAAGAGAAAGGCATTAAACCTACGTATACCCAAATGCTATATCTTATTGATAATGATCATTTAACTTATTGTGATGCTATATCTTCTCATGATAAATTGTTTTGGGATAAATCAATACAGATAAGATTGATACTATTTTACAAAATAAAATTTGAAAATTAGTTAATTTACCTGTTGGCTGCAAATGGATTTTGAAGGAAAATTTAATCTTAATGATTCTATTGACAAGTATAAGGCTAGATTAGTAGTTCAAATTTGTAGTCAAAAATAAATATTGATTATTTAGACATATCTGTTCTAGTGACTAGAATTTCATTTATATGTATTTTAATTGCCTTAATTTCAATTTACAAACTTTAAAAACTACATTTTTGAATGGGAATTTAGAGAAAAAAGATTTACGTGATGCAACTTGAATGTTGTATTATCCCCACTTAAGAAAATAAAATTTGTAAAACTACTTACATCTTTATATGGATTAAACCAAAACACGTAAACAATGACATGAAAAATTTGATCAAATTTTGGCAAGTGATGATTTTTCTTATGGTGAAGTAGATAAATGTGCGTACACAAAAATCATTAGTAATGAATGTGTAATTATAAGTTTGTCTGTGAATGATATGCTTATTTTTTATATTGCATACTTTAGATATTTTAGTGTGCTTGTGTTGCACGCTTTACTTGAGGTGTGCAATTAATTTTAAAATATATAGTCCAAGAGTATAATCAAAATAATGAAAAATTTAAATGATCACAAAAAAAATGAAAGTACATAAATAAAAATAAATATTTAGCATTTGAAAATCTACATCCCTGGCAGTGACCAACATTGATATTGTTCATGTTTGGTTGAGTAATGCTATTTATTTAGATTGGAAGTCTAGTTGACACATTTTTATTGAAAATTGAAAAGGTGTAGGTGTCCTTATTTACATTACATTTTTTTATTTTTTAATAAAAATATATTAATTAGATTAAAAATTCATCTTCAATCCAAATAAATAGTATTACTCTACGAGTATAGCTACTTATACACAATGGCAGAGGCAAGGGGTGGGCAGGGGCTGAAGCCCACCCAATTTTTTAAAAATGTACATTTTGAACACTAAAAAATAATAATATTTTATTACAAGCCCCCCCCCCCCCCCCAAACCAAGCTCCCCCCCTCCTCCTCCTTTTCTTTCCCATATTCTATTAAAATTCTAAATTTTCCCTTGGTTGTTCTGGTTGGAAAAAAAAAATTTCTATTGGTGAAGCTCACGATTTAGAAAAAAATTTTAAAACCCCCCGTCCTAGCTCTGCCCCTGCTTATACATCTAAGTTGACACATCATTTATCAATTATTAATAATCATTAATTATTTAAATAAGAAATATATCGATAATTAATTAATAAAATATTAACATTAATATCAACTTAAATATCTAAGTAACATTACTCTTACTCTGCTTGGTTTTGCCATGGAATGTCTGGATCCGTGTCCGACTTATTTGACATCCCTGTTAAAAATGAACGAAAGAGTTGCACCTCGGTCGGTGTGGGGGCCTGAGGGCCCTTTGCTAGGTCACTAAGGTTTAAATAAAATTTTTAGGCACGAATGGGCCGTATAGTCCAACATCCAGCCCAGCACGCCCATGAAAAACCTTTCCCGCTTAATTTCAAAAAAAATTTTGAATCGAGAGAGGGAGAGAGAGAGAGCGAGCTGCTATGGCGATGGAGACCGAAAAGGAAGCGGAAAAGAGATTGATGCAGAAGATCGCTAGAATTTTTGACGAAACGCGGGCGTCGAAAGCCACACACATCCGGAAGCTGAAGGACCTATCCGCCCTCCGATCGTCGTCGTATGCGCTGCGGTTCTTCTCGGCTTTCTCCAAAGCCCTAACGCCTCTGTTCAACTTCAGCCGCAATAATGCCTCCACGGAGCGGATGGTTCGGTTCGTAGCAATATTTGCGTGCTCTCGCGACTGCAAGAATGCCTCCGTCTGTGATTCCTTTCTGGAGGCGTTCCTGCGGTTTCTCCTCGTTGCCTCCGCTTCCGCCAACAAAAATGCGCGGTTCCGGGCTTGTCAGATAATTTCTGAGGCACTCATCTCTCTTTCTCTTAATTATCTGTTTGATTCCTGGTGGATTTGAAGGAAATTTCATGTTTTGAATTCTTAAACCTTTCGATTCGAGCTCAGATATGTGGGAGACAGAGACAGGATAAGAAAAGGAAGTGAATGAATTAAAGCTATTTTTTATTCAATTTTTGTGGTTCTATTAGGAAAATGAGTAGCAAAAGAATAAATTTTTTGTCAGCAACGTATATTTTTGTGTGATTGTCTATAAGGAATTTATATTTGAGTATAATTTTGGAACGATTTGAAATTTTCTATTTTCTTTTTTAGATTCTTCCGTTTGCCTACTTTAAATTGATCAGTCCTAGTTACAAACGTTACACTAGTTGTGTGCTGTTCCAACTTGCAAGGAATGTGCAGCTCATTTTTGCATATGTTTCTTATTGAGGGTTTTCAGAACTTCAAATTTATTACTCATCGTGGTGCCGAAGTTGTTTCAAATTAAAGTCCCTTCTAATAAAGAATGACATTGATTTCAATTTGATTGTAAATTAAAGTCCAATGCTTGTTGATTAGAAGGCTTAGGAGTTTATCTCTGTCTTTTTTCCCACCAGTGCACTTGCCACGTTGTTGTTTCAGCAGTAAGATTTGATATTTGTTAAATGGAGTGGTACTTTTATTTTTTATATAATTATTTTTACTCTTAGTGATATTCATTGAACCAATTTGTTGCAAAGTTGGAATAAAAAGAATAATTGCACTAAAGCATTGTATAGATGAGTAGAACTCAAGGACATAGGTGTGTCAGACTTGAGGAAAGGACTAGAATTACAATCTTGTTAGTACTCTTCTCTATTTGACTGGTTGAGCTAAGCTTTAATCCTGATTTTAAACCTAAAATGGTTCTGGACAATGGGCCCCGATTTTTCTTTTCTCTTATGTTTTACCTTGGTTTCTTCAAAAGGTAAATGCATATGGATTTTTGTAATACTGTTGCCCTTCATGTTTCTGCTTCAAAGTTGGCATTTAAAAAACGGGGTAACTGTCCTTTTCACTTCTTTACCTGGTTTGCCAAATCTCTTCTCATGTACTTAAAATCTGGATTACACTATTGTAATCCAATAACCGACTTATTCAATAGTTGAGGTAGTTTTTTTTTTTTTTTCAAAACTAAAATGATTTCACACAAGAGACTTCCATTTTCATCTCATCTTCTCTCTTGCCTCTTTTGTTTTGTTTTGTTTTTTTTTTTTTTTTTTTTGTAACAGAAAACTCACATGAGTTATCTCATAATAAATATTGCCTGTTATGTTTCTGCTTCATAGCTGGCATTTGAAAAAATGGGGTGACTGTCGCATGCTGTCTTCTGTTTTGTTACTCTTTCTAAAATGCATCTCTAGAAAATTCCATCATAATGTCTTTTCTTTTTTGATTTCCTTTTCTAGATCATAATGCAGTTGCCAGACGGTGCAGAAGTGAGCAATGAAGTTTGGGATGAGGTGATAGAATGCATGAAGATCCGGGTTGGTGATAAGGTTCCTGTTATTCGTTCCTATGCTGTTAGAGCACTTTCACGTTTCGTTATTGATTCTGAGGATAGTGACATTCTTGACGTACTCCTTGAGGCATTGCCTCTAGAACAGAATCCGGTAAGCTTTTCATCTAGTTTCTCTTGAATCTTCAGCTGCAACATATAACCTTTTGGTGAATGATTATTATTTATTTGTTCTGACAGATTATTAACATATTTTCTTTGTAATATGAACTCCCTGAACTAATATATTGAAGGTTTTTACTGCTTCTTTTGTGAATCACTAAAGGCGAAGAGCACACACTTTGTCTGTGCAAAATTGTGTAGCTCTACTCTTCTTCTCTAACATTTTAACTTTTCTGTCTCAAAAAGGTGAATATCCGCTCTGCCACACATTGAAAAGTTAAAAGAATTGCGAAATGCTGAAGTACACTTATCAAATGTTTAATTATTACTAAGGGTGAAGGGCACAACCCTATATATGCAAAAAAATGTGCAGATCTACTCTTCATCTTCTTCTTTTTTTTTTTACTTTTCTAATTGGAAGAATATGAAAACCCTCTCCCCACATTCTGACCAATTTAAAGAATGTTAAATGCTAAAATATATTTCATTCTGTATTTAGTCTGAGTAGGAATTAATTTGGAATTGTGTTTAAAAGTAAATAACATAGAATTTCTTGGGCATTTTGTCATGTCAAATTAATGGCATGGTTTCAAAATAGAGGAACACCAAATTTATATTCACCCTTTACATAAATAATAGTATTGATCTATCAACCAAAATGCTTATGAGCATATTTGTCATCCCACATTAGTGTCAAAGCTTCAAAATAAGGGAACTAACCTAGTTCTCCTTTTATGTAGTAGTATTGATGGTATTGATGATGATGAGCATAATGTTGAAATGCCCAAATGAAGAGAAGTATGTAATCACAAAAATGAGTACATGGCAGATTGAAATTTAATTGGTACATGAGTATTGATTACTGAATCTGTTCCAACATTTTGAATATAAATAAGGTACTATTGTTTGATACGTGGCTGCTATATGCAGGAGGTTCGTAAGGCAATTGTACTATCTTTGCCTCCTTCAAATGCAACATCAACAGTCATCATTAATTGCACATTGGATACAAGTGAGTCTGTCCGTAAAGCAGCATACTCTGTTTTGGCTGCTAAATTTCCTCTTCACAGTCTCAGGTACGTTCATGTATTAGACTCCATATTGCTGCTTACCATCACTCTTTCATGTTTTTCCTCTTCGACATTGTTCTAGTTTTGATTTGATGCCTGACTGAGCAGCCTTTTGTAGCATCATAGTGAGATTGACCTGAAAGATTCTCAAGCCATTTTGGTTGAAACGTGGGGTGTTTACATTGAAATGAATTTATTTTAGTTGTATCACAGGGATGCATTCCTGGCAGTTGATTAAAGTTCCTTATGCATGCATCTAGAGTATCTATTTCCGAAAGGGGAACTTACTGCCATGTAACTGCCATTTTATTCTTTAGAGATATTTTTTGGATGACTTATCAGTAACGCATGGTATATTGAACCAAGGAATAATGATGTATGCCCTTTTAGTCTGTGCAATTCTAAAACTATAGTAAGGATCACTGTCAATGGCCAGAAAAGAAGCAGAGAGAAAATTTCTTGTTGCCAGCTTGCTCAACATCACGTTTGTGCAAAATGTTCCTGTGTTGAAAGGAGTAAGATGGTTTTCACAAGTTCTGCTTGTTGTGGTCTTGAAGTTTCACATGCTGGGCCATCTTGCTGCTTTGATCACATTCAAACCTCTTACTCTTTCAGGAGCAATACTGAAATTATTGTTGGTGACTGATTTTCATTATCACGTTGAAGAGGAAAAATCTTTTGATATAATTGAGATTCCTTATCAATAGGACATATGCATACGGATAATAGAATCGTTAGTTATGAAGAATGCCAGAAGATGTTAGAGGGCACAGTGAGTTTTGAGAACTATTGTAATTACCTTCCTCATGCTGGTTCAGTCCTTGATAGAGATCATTGATTTTTATTTTTATATAATATTATATTAAGTTATAGCATCATGGCAGTCGAATGATCTTCAAAAGTATCTAGTGCTCTTCAAAAATCTAGGTAGCCTTTTCAAATGACCAGGTTGGGTAGAAACCTCAAAGAATAATTCCTTGTCATGATATCAATTAATTGGGATTTGTTGGGAGCAAACAACAAAAACTTAGGGTTTTTCCGCAATATTTCAATCACAGATATTTGATGAGCAAAACTGAAAGAAAAATAAACATACACAAAACAGAAACGAAACCAAAATCGAGACACGAGAGTTTTTACCATGGTTCACCTCAAAACGAGGTTACGTCCACGTTGAGCTTGAGAGAGAAGAGCTCACGGCACTATGAGAAGAATCCAAGATTACACCCACAAGAAACCCTCACAAAAAGAACCCTCGATACAAACAATGGTTTGAGAAAACAAAAAGGCCAAATATTCACTTAATACAGATTAAGGTTCTGGTTTTGTTATCATGCAATTTTAGAGATATGCTTCCTATACCTTTAACCCTACATGATTGGTTATTACCCATAAACATTGTTCCAGATTCTTTTTTATCAAAATTATGAAACCAATCAATGTTAGGACACATATGGAAAGAACATCCTGAATCCATGATCCATTCATTATCAATAGAAGCATTTGAAACTGTAAGAACCTCAACTAAGCAATTTGAATTATTAGGATTAGCATTTACATTTCCCCCTTGCTTTTGTTTCTTAATGTAGTCATAACAATATTTCTTAATGTGTCCCTCTTTCCCACAGTGATAACATTTCCACTTTTGCTTACCCCTTTTATCTTTCTTCTTACCCTTTTGTCCTGACCCACTAGCATGATCATTATTACCAATAAAGTGTTTTTTCTCATTTCTACTCTTTACAAATAGGTTATTTCCAGATTTCTTAGATGTTCCTAGTTCCAATTCTCTAGCCTTAATGCCTGAAATAACAAGGTCTAAACTAGGTATAATGCCAGTATATCTCAATGCATGTTTAACCACATCATAATCATCAAGCAATGCATTTAACAAAATCATAGCTTCACTCGAGTAACCTAATGCTTGATCAGTACCTCTAAGTAACAAAGCAAGCCTAGTGAATTCGTCTATATTCTCATCCATAGTCTTAGATGTACTCATTTTAAAGTTAAACAACATGTCTTTCAAGTATATTAAATTAGGTGCAGATATGACAGAGAATAAAGAATCTAGTTTATTCCAGAGTTCTAAGGGAGTAGTCATACCATCCACTTTGCGGATCACACTGTCTCCCAAATGGAGGAAGATTAGATTGAAAGCTTCATCTCTGATTTCCTCTGTCCTTGCAAGCTGGTCTGCTGACCATTTGCGATCATCTGTCTCAAGTGCTATAAGCACTTTATGATGAGAGAACAATACTCTCATCTTCTTTTTCTAGCTTCCAAAATCTCATTTTCTATCAAATATACCGATTTCAAATTGGGTAGAATTCATCTTCGTCTTGCACGAAGGTAACCTAGGGGCTCTATACACTGATGAGAATCAACACAGCACACACCTGCTGACACAGATTCTCTCAGAAAAAAAGGAAAAAACCCTAGATCACCCGCAAGGACAGATGACACGACCCCAGAGATAAGACCGAACAGATTGAGAAGAAAAACAAAAAACCCTAAGAGCCGAACTTAACACGGCTTTGATACCACTTTTGGGAGCAAACAACAAAACCTTAGGGTTTTTCCGCAATATTTCAATCACAGATATTTGATGAGCAAAACTGAAAGAAAAATAAACATACACAAAACAGAAACGAAACCAAAATCAAGACACGAGAGTTTTTATCGTGGTTCACCTCAAAACAAGGCTATGTCCACGTTGAGCTCGAGAGAGAAGAGCTCACTGCACTATGAGAAGAATCCAAGATTACACCCACAAGAAACCCTCACAAAAAAAACCCTCGATACAAACAATGGTTCGAGAAAACAAAAAGGCCAAATAATCACTTAATACAGATTAGAGGCAACCCTATCGAACCATCTAAAATAAGCAAAGCTGCATAGCATTTACAGAGAATGAATAACAGATAAAACAAACTAGAACCCTAGCCCCGAAGACGAAGGCTCTCGCCTCTTCTCAATCTCTCTCCTTTTTCCCTTTGCTTTTTGTCAATTTCGTCTCAAGTCACACCACAGCTCACATCTCGAGGGATGAGATTAAAAGCGATGATGAATGGCTCGGATGAACGGTCATAAAGCATGGATGAAAGGCTGTGATTCAATCGTGCAGGCACGATTGATTATTCCAACAGAAAATGGCAGACGAGCAGGAGATGATCGGGCAAAGGGAAAAGAACAAGATCAGGCGCCAATCGAAGGCAGCCGATGGTTGCCACGTGCAGCCATCCTGCAGCTGTCAAAAGGCAGCATGCGGTTGCTCCACGTGGCCTTCCAATTGGCTAAAGGCAACGACGCCGTTTGGAGCTTCACAGCCAACATGATTGCCTTGATTTTCAAAGAGATGGTCAGTCAATGATTATCCCTATAGGAGTACAATTTGTGAAGTATTATCAACTTTAAGTGATGCTTTGCAAATCAAACAAGTGCCTCCATCAAGCATCTACTTCAATGGCTGGGCTTGCCTTTACCATGAACTTCAGATAAGAGGTGCATACATTTTGGTCTAGGGTTGTTCCTATGACAACTGGTGCTTGTTAGTTCTATCGCATGGCTGGGCATCAATGTCTTTTTAGGAGAAATATTAACATTATTCATTTCTATGGTAGTTATATTTAGAGCTTCTTAGTTGTATAAAACTTTTTACGAGTTGCTATGACAACTGGTGCAAGTGTGGTTATTCTTCCTCAGATTTCTGGGTTTTATCACTCTTATTTAGTGCAGTTGAAAATTGAGCAATAGTTAATTTTGAGATTAGTGGACCATATAATGAGGAGAAGAAGGGATTTTTTTAAAGAAGCATCAATCTTGTATGATAGTTCTGATGCTATAGCAAGTTAGCTCCTGTAGATTGAGCTATTATCTCTTAATTGATCTGATGATGCCGTTTATATATATATATATATATATATATTTTGCTGTTGGTTTTGCTAGCATCAAGTTCAGGACAACAATTCTCCGGAGAGGACTTTCTGATCGTTCTGAAGCTGTGAAAAAAGAGTGCCTAAAACTACTGAAAGAAGACTGGCTTCAGAAGTGTTGCAATGGAAGTCCCATTGAGCTTCTGAAGTATCTCGATGTAGAGACCTATGAATCAGTTGGAGAATCAGTAATGGGGGCTCTTTTGAAATCTGACTTGGTGAAAGTAGTAGATGTTCGAAGTATTAAAGAATTCATTGTACGCGGCAGCAATACAACTGAAGGTTTGTATCTATTATGCTTGTTTTTTTGCATGTGAATGGCGTTGTAGTTTACTTCCATAATGTTGCATGCCTACCCTCTTGGAATAATTCTATCCAAATCTTAAGCACAAAGAGAGAGTTAAGACATAGGCGAGGTAGTGTTTAAATATGGTTCACCAATTACATTAAACATCTGCATTATCCTAAATGGTCTGTGGGTACACACGTGAATATCTATTTTTATGTGTTCCTCTAGTTCTTGTTGGTGCTTATAAATTGCATCTGTTAATGTTTTGTGCTGGAATCTGGCACACAGACACTGATTGCTGATATGGCTTAACTGTAAATCTGACTGGTGACATAGATTTGGGGTCCCCATCCATTAACTCTTTGATTTTCTCATGATGTCTGTCATATGCTAACTCATGGTATTGGAGTTATTTTCTCCTTAAATAAGTTTTGGTACGAGGATTTGTCTGTTACTTTCAGAAATTCACTGGATAAAAACACGTGCAAAGGGTTGAGTTAGGGAGTTGACAGTTAGCATAAAACTGGTTGATCAAGCAACAGGCCAATAGAGGCTTTTGTGAAGATAGTGGATGGAGTAGAAGAAGTATTTAGCAAGAGAGGTAGAAGAAGTTTCTTGTGAGAGATTATTATGTGATATGAGCTATTATGAGCCATATAGAAGAAAAGGTCATAAATAGAAATGACTAGCTAGCTAGAATCCATGTAGCTGACCTCATATATTGAGATTAAGGCTTGATATGTTGTTGTGGCACCATACCACTGAAGGGTCACTAGTAAGGTGCAAGGGGATACCTTAGGCTTTGCTTGGTAGAGATTTGTAGAGATTTGGTAAGGGAATGGAACGAAATGAGTGAAATGAAATGTAAAATACGTATTCCTTGTTTGGGAGAGCAGTGGATGGAAAGTAATGGAAAATGTTTCTCCTTTTTTGATGTAGAAATGGAAATGGGTGGAATGGAAGGATATTATCTAGGGATGGCAATGGGTTGCCCATTTGCCCATTTACATATTTATTTTAACAAATTTTCAAATAAACCTTATGCCTGGATTTTTATATTTTAAATGGGTACTTGGGGAATCTGTTGGGGGACCCATTGCCATCCCTAGATATTAACCATCAAATGCCCATAATACCCTTTTAATGAAAAGATAGTGTGATAAAGTCAATGAAAAATTTGATTTTTTTTTTAAAAAAAAACTGTTAATGTTACTGTTCCCAAACTCAAAAATTAGTTTCCATCCATTTCCATTTTATCCATTCTCTCCAATATGGGGGGTCATAAAAGTAGACCTCGGGATGGAAACACTTCCCATTCATTTTCATTCCATTCCATTACTGATGCATCTCCCAAACGATAACCCCTTCTATCCAATTCCATTGCTTACCCATCAAGCAAACACACTGTTAGACTGATCTGGTTTGTGGTTTCATGGAAGGAAACAGGATTTTTTGGGATTTTTTTCCCTTTTATTGTTAGATTTAATCAGATTTCACTTAGGATCTGCTTGTATGTGCTAGCATTATCTCTGACTAGTGGTATTCCATAGGGTTTTGCATGCATTGACTGTTTAATGATTGGTAACAAAGATAGTGAACCTTGAATCTTTAGTGGGTGATATATGCGTGTATATGTTGGACTCTTGCATTTTCCCCGTCAAATTGCAACAAAGGTTTGATCTTATGTTCTCTTATGAATGAATGGGCTTGTTAGTCTTTAATTTCTCTAGAGAAATTTAAGCTGTAGAAATGATGTTACCTTGCTGATTGACCATATCAGCCTGCTTAGGATACACATTTGATAGGTATGCCGTATACAAAGTGTTGCCAGTTTATATGAAATTATTTAGCTGCTTTTCAATTGTCAGGACACTGCTCCCCAAGCATCCAACTAATGGAAGCAGAAGTTGCTCTTTATTGGAGGACTGTGTGTAGGCACTTGCAGATGGAAGCACAAGTAAGCAGTTGTGATTTGATTCTCCATTTTCATGATTCAGATATTAAAACCAACATATTTTTTTGTTCGTTTACAAGATGGGATTATCTATCAGAAACTTTAACACTTGGGTTAATTGTCTGTCTCCAATTGCTTCAATTTCTTTCTGTGTTTCTATCCTGTGAGAGTTTGACACTCCTAAAGGAAGCAATTTTGTTCATTTGATCAAGTGGTAAGAAGTGTAAATGATGGTGGGATTTGAATGTGTCTTAATATGCAATGGATTCCTGGTACTGTTATGGCATTTACAGCATATAATGTGACAGATATTTGAGTATAAATATGTTCAGTTTATAATAGGTTAAAACATAAAGTTATTGCTTGGGTCCATTTCAAATCCTCTCCTTTATTTTTATATTTTTAGTTTGAAATTCTACTACATTTAATTTCCAGAGACGGACACAGATGTGCCAATAAGGGCATATTCCTTTGTATAGGACCAATTCTACATTGTTTTTAACTAAAAGACAATATCTTGAATTTCATTAAGAAACACTAATTTCTTGTGAAACAGGGAAATACATTTCACCTCTTTCAGGATTATATATCCAGACCTCCAAATCAATCTTTGATAAAGATAAGTATGGGCTAGTACTGTTTCCTGTAGTTTGACAGTGTTGTACTTCTATCTATAATTAGATAACAAGCAGGAGTTGCTATTACATTCAACTTGAGGAAATCCAGAGCCTGTTTGAAATTGAAAATATACAGATGATGGCTATGTCAGAGCTCCGTTTGCCTCATAATGTCAAAGATAATGTTCTTGGTTCATCAATTAGCTCAAGAATAAGAATGCTCGAGTAATTTTCATAACTTGGATTTAATGGTAACTTCACATTCATTACTTATCATGTAGGAAAAGATAGAGATAGTGTGTGCATATTCTGAATTGGTCCAGGTAACCTAAAATGTTAACATGGGTGCTGGTGGGTATAAATATGCGAATTAAAAGTTGCTAGGCCAAATTGGCACATATTTTCATCTCACATTTCTGCACCTCTTTGGGAAATTGGAGCTTCTGAGTTTCTCACAAAATGAATTTCAGAGTGCTGTAGCTTCAAAATTGTGCAACTATTATTTACCTGGTTATCATTGCAGTTACAATAAATTTTGAACTCCATAAATCTATATATTGCCCATATCTTTTGTGAACACTATTATGTAAACTGCAGGTTCTCTCTTCTCCCTATCTGACGTAGATGTTCTCCTTTCTGACATAGATTTGCTTACTCTATATTCTGATCTGTAGTCTGAATAACACATTAATTGACAAATCTAGCAAATAGATCCTGCGCTCCAAGTTCCACACTTCCACCTACTGCTTGTGCTAACTAACTGTACAACAAAGGTGAAATTTTCAGAATTTTGTGTATTGTGAGTTTCTGACCAAAAAAAATTTGGTGACACCCATAGACATGGCTTAGGATATAATGACCTTATAAAGGACATGACCATGGATAGAGATGATTGGAGTACTGGAATTCATGTTACTGACCCTAATCAGAATTACTAATGTCTGAACTTTTCAAAACAGGTGAAAGGTTCCGATGCTGCTGAAACTATGGGCGCTGAAGCTGCAGTATATGCTGAAGAATCTTCAAATTACAATGATCTTCTTGAGAGAGTTCTTCCTGAAACTGTTTCCGATTACATAGATTTGGTTAAAGCTCATCTTGATTCTGGTGTGTAGAATTTTGTTTTCAACCTTTATTGTTCTAGTATTATACCTTCTAATACATATTCGATTGTTTTAGGACCAAATCACCGATATGCATCTCGGCAACTACTGTTGCTTGGTGCTATGCTTGACTACACTGATGCTACAAACTGGAAAGTCGCTAGCAAATTTGTGCAGGTGTTGCTGCAGAGGCCTCTTGATTGTGAAGTGGATGAACATGGCCATAAGGTTGTTATAGGAGATGGCATTAATCTTGGTGGAGAGAAAAATTGGGCTGATGCTGTGTCACAATTGGCAAGGAAAGTGTATGCTGCTTCTGGTGAATTTGAGGAAGTTGTTCTAGGCGTTCTAGAGGAGTTAGCCCGGCCTTGCAGAGAAAGAACAGCTGACTTTGTGCAGTGGATGCACTGCCTTGCTGTGACTGCTGTCCTCTTGGGAAAAACGAATTCTTTCCATTGGATGCAAGGAAAGACCATTGAACCAGCTGAGTTATTGCATTCTTTAATTCTTCCAGGGGTATGGATCTAATTAAAAGTTCCTGTTCAGATTTCTTCCTTTTCTGCAGCCCCTTTCTTTTATATGCAACCAAGTTTTTTGGTTCCTATATAAGTTTCATTCTTGAATTTACATATTCCTTAGGAAGTGTTTACCATTAGCATGAACCAAAAATTGCAGGCAAAACATGTCCATTTGGATGTTCAGAGGGTTGCCACAAGGTGCCTTGGTCTTTTTGCACTATTAGAGAGGAAGCCAAGTGAAGAAATAGTGAAACAGTTGAGGCTTTCTTTTGTCAAGGGATCATCTTCAGTTGGTGTAATGGCTTGTAAGGCACTGTTTGATCTTGCATTGTGGCATGGTCCTCAGGAAGTTGACAAAGCCATGGGGCAAGATCTCTTGTCAGGACTGAGGGATCAGACTACAGTTTCTTGTCCTGTTAAAGCATCTGACACGGATGCAGATTTGAATTTTGAATTGCTCGATCTTTTATTTTCTGGATTTGATAGAGGTGATTGCGATGAATCTGCAGATGCTGATGAGAGTGAATCAGTTAAAGCTGTTCTTGGTGAGGGATTTGCAAAGGTCCTTCTACTAAGTGAGAACTACCAGGGCATCCCTCTCTCTGCACACCCGTTTCTTTTAACCAAGCTCATCAGACTATATTTTACTGATGAATCTAAGGAACTCCCTAGGTGGATCCTTCATTCCTTTATCTGTTTTTTGGGTTATTTTTCAATCAAAAAGCCAATTAACTATCTCTTCTGCTTAACTAGGTTGAGACAGTGCTTGTCTGTGTTCTTTCAGCATTATCCATCCCTCTCGAGTACTCACAAGGCAAGTAACATTTGTTAACATTTTTCCCATATGAATAAAAGAAAATTATCCTTGACATAGGGTTTTTTTAACTTGTTAGCTGCAATTGCCTCTTCTTTTCATGCAGAGATGTTTGTCCAAAGCTTTCGTTCCAGTTATGCATTCTATTTGGCCAGGAATAAATGGAAATGCTGGGGGATCTCCTTTAGCGGTTTCAAACATGCGTAAATGTGCTGTTCAAGCTGCACGTTTTATGCTGCAGATGATGCAGGCTCCTTTATATGACAGAGAGACCAAAACAGTGGATGAAAATGGTGTCAAAAACTCTCCAGAAACCGTTGATGATTCAGTGCATCCTTCAAAAGACTTTGAGAATGGGGAGGAAGGTCTTGCAATACGTATTGCCGTGGAGGTAATTGATTGTTTACCATGAAATTCACTTGTTATGTGATTATGAGTAACCGACAATAATGGAAAGGTGCTACCTTCTTACCCTTGTTCTGATTATATTCCAACTATCATTTGCTATTATCCCAACCTAATTGTCACAGTAAAAACTGAACAAAGCTCATTATAAATGCAAGGTGTTTAGTCTTTTTGGCTGTCTTCATATTTGTCCATGGTAAAAGCTGATGGGATGATTTCTTTTTTTCTTGTGGCATGAACTTACTTTTTATTTGTAGATAGGAATGTGAAATAATAATCTTCTTATTCCACAATAATGTCATTCCCCCCCTAGTTTGTACTCTGGTTGAGTTAGATTCTTCCACAGGGACGAATGAGTAATCATCAACTTATTTTCATGAATGTCAGACAGCTAGCTGAATATCTACTGCTTAGTATTTAATTTGAAGACAAACTAATGAAACTCATTTAAGGACTTCTAATTGAAGGAAAGACTTGAAAGTACTACAAAAGAAAACCAACATTTCTATTACCCTTGTTGAATTTACTTGCGGGTGTTTGTACATGAACTTGGAAGTAGTTTTCTGGTTTTGTAATGTGTTTTTGAAGTCTCAATCATCATGAGCAAGGACAAGGATTATTTTTTAGTTACTTTTCTGATAAGTGATGCAAAATGTTATTTACAATTTAATGTGGGAGGTCTAATCCATAGATCTATAGTAAATTTTATGACTTGAACGTATCTGTGAGGTTTTTGTCCTATTAGTTGTATGGGATGTTAGTCCCTATCATAATGAGGTGCCAAGTTCCTCAAAATTTAGAACTATCCACGTTTCGCAGGGAATCAAAATTGCTTTTGGACGAAATGACACGCCCAAGTTATGCTATTTGGACTTAGACTACATGCATTAATGGTGTGTCTTAGGTATTGGGTATTTTGAATTCTTGAAATTAGAAAATTGAGATTTGCTTCTTAAATGTTAGATATGGATGCTTGGACATATTATGAACATTCAAATTGTTGGATATTGATTCAAAGTTGCTGATTTAGTGGGTTGATTGGGTCAAAATTCTGTTTACTAATTTAGTGGGCTGAGATAATTTCATTTTTTTAAATTTAACTCCAGCAATAAATCTTATTTTTTTGTTATTCAATTGACATGTATTGCCTATTTAAAGGCATGATGATATGAATAAAATTAGTGTGGTTACAGCCTTCACATTCATGATTTTTCTTTAGCTACCTATGTCCCTAAATTTCCAACAGTGGTATTAGAGCATTCAATGATCTTAAGGGGCCTGTGAGAGAACCCATCAACGCCTTCTTTATTTCTATGGCTTCCATCAACACATCATCTCTTTCGCCACTAGTTTTTGATGGAGAAAATTATCAAGTATGGGCTGTCAAAATGAAAGCTCATTTGAGAGGCCTCAGTTTATGGCAGTGGGTCGAAAGTGAAAGGGAGATACCTCCGCTTGGCAACAATCCTATGACGATTGAAGGGGCAATTGAAGAGGAAACGCTCTTCTAATTAGTGAGAAGTGCACCAAGAAGAATTTTTTTGGAGAGAAGTGCTCCATGAAACTGAATTGTTTTTTTTTCAACATTTGAAGGAAGTATTGATTGTGATGAGAAGTGCATCAAAAAGTGAAGAGAAGTGCTTCACAATTGAGAAGAAATTTGGAGAGAAGTGCTCCATAAAAAATTGAAATTTTGCAACTTTGAATCAAGGAGGAATGTTGGATATTGATTCAAAGTTGCTGATTTAGTGGGTTGATTGGGTCAAAATTCTGTTTACTAATTTAGTGGGTTGAAATAATTTCATTTTTTTAAATTTAAGTCCAGCAATAAATCTTATTTTTTTGTTATTCAATTGACATGTATTGCCTATTTAAAGGCATGATGATATGAATAAAATTAGTGTGGTTACAGCCTTCACATTCATGATTTTTCTTTAGCTACCTATGTCCCTAAATTTCCAACACAAATGTCGTACATAATTATTGTAAATAAGATAAAGCTTTTACCTGGATATATGTTTGAAACTAAATAAAACTTGGAGGACAAAATGAAATTTCATTCTCTGGTTCATCAGAGAGTCATAATTTTTCTTACTACTATTTCATCTGAATTTGTTTTCTACTTGTCTTCATAAAGGTTAAATTAGAGGATTGAAGTATTTGTTTACCAAAATACCATAATTTCCTTCTTGTCATATCTGGTGGAATACATATGCATGAGGGAATTGAATAGTTGATACGAACTGAATGCAACCCTGAGCCCTGCTCCTTAACCACCCTTCACGGAATTTGAGGTGGCCCGGTGGTAATTGGCAACCTTCAATTCCTTATGTTTGATTGAATGATTCAGGTATGCCGTTGTACAGAGTTGCTAATGTTGTATTCATTGCCTTTAAGGTTGCAAACTTTAATATGACAAAGAAAGCAGCTGAGAAAGCATATGCTTCAGCACTGTGTAGAGTACTTGTCCTCCTTCATTTCCAGTCATCAGAACAAAGTGCAATAAAGTTAATGAGGAGGCTCTTGACTCGTGTGGCTGTATCAGTACCTTTAGAGAAAGAAATTGTGAATGAGCTAAAGCGGATGGCAGAACGTCTTAAGGCAGAAGATAGGCATCCAGATTGCAATTTATCATTGGACGAAGCAAATATTATTTTAGGTAAACTTACTTTTCTCTAATATGGAAAATGGCGAAGCCAACTTCTGCTTGAATACGAGAATTTGTATATCCGTAAAATCACAGAATTTCAAATATAAAGAAATTCAATATCATGCTTCATCTTTTTTCCTTCATTTCTTAGGACTCTGCCTTTTTCTGTCTTGTAAGGCATGGATATTTTCTTTCTGGCTTTTATGCACATTTTTTCCTGAGCGTCCAAACTTTCTTTTTATCATCACTAGACGGATCCAAGTGCGGTTGAAAATATAAAGAATTGCTATCCTCCAGGTTCATTCTGATTTTATTATTCTTTCTATTAGGAAGATATCATCCCCCAACACACACACAAGGCGCATGCACATAAATTGGTTTTACCATGAGGTTTTGCAGAGTATACTCACTGAAACATAAAATTTCTCAGCAGAATTTAGTCAGTCAAGCAAATCTGGTACACGTGATGCGTGCTAATTTAACCCCATTCCTGAGAATGCACGGAAATCAGAATATTGAAATTCTTCATTATCTTTCCATGGTATACTCCAAAAAATTGAATTGCTAATTTAACTGAAAAAAGGGCCTGCACATGTTATTGTCTTATGCATACTTACGTTTCTTATTCCCTTTGGTCTCTATAGTATCTATTTTATCTTTTCTTGTTCTTTATGTCCTCTCTAAATCTCTTTTAACCCTCCACGCATGTTCCAGGGAGGTTGGAGCTGGACTTTAAGCTTGAACATGATGACTTCACTGAAATTCTGCCAACCCCAGCACCACGATCAGCAAGACCAGCCCGTTCTAGAAGAAGAGTGAGGCATGAGGAATCTTCCTCGGATGATGAGAGTTCACCCACGCCAGTTGTTCGTGCTAATCCTGGCATGGCAAGCACCCGCTCACAGAGGTTAAGCAAGACTGCAGCTCTCAGAAAGATCACTGCCAGTAGAGATGTGAAAATTAATGATGATATTAGCGAAGAAGATGCCTCGGAGGTGACATCTGAGGAGTCTAGCGAATGAGGTCAGTCCGCTGGATGGCATGGTTGACACTTTCTTTTTTTAAATATTTTTGGAGCAGCTCTTGTTGTAATGTTGGTTAGTACAGGTGACTAGGCTGCAAAGTTTGTGAAAATATTGTGATGGAATGTCTTAAGTTGAGTACCAACAATGCCTTGCTGGGGTACTGGTGTTCTAGTTGACATGCTGTCATTTGAAAACATAACATTAATTCTCTTGTTCTTCAATTCTGTCTACTGTAAAGTTGTAAGATACTAGTTGTCAATATATCTCAGTTCTGGAGCTGAGTTACACAAATGTTTATTGTAAAAACTGCCCGACAAACTATCTTGCTACTGAGATTTGTTGTTGCGCCATGTATTGAATTTCTTGCCGCGAATTGCTTGCTGACGTGTAACTTCATTTTGGGCTCGGAATTTATTCATATTGTTGGTGCTTTTACTACTTGAATTTCATTCTTCCCGCAGAATTCTGCATTTGAATACTCTCCCCAATAGAGCAAGCCCCGAATGCCCAAAGTGTGCATAAAAATCAGCACTTTACAGGTATTTCTTTGGTTAGCGGACGGCACTGGCGGCAGAATTCTATCATTTTCCTGTTGGGTTAGGTAGGTGCGTGCCAATCTAACATTTTAACTCTTCTGATTGAAATTTTTCAATAAATAAATCTAATTAAATTAAATAAATGAGGTCGTTATCATTGAAAGTTCTGGAGGACCAATCAATTATTGTTTAACCACTAACCATATGGCAGAACATGGTTGATTAACCGGGTAACTTGATAGCTTAGTGGTACCAAGTGCTTGCTTTACTAATTGTTGTATATATAAATTAACGGTCCATTTGAAACTCTGAATTGTAGTAATGAAGTACGATGAGAATAAGTTTTTAATGTATAAGTCAAATGGTCGGATAAATAATATGTCAGTGTCAGTTTAGTAAATCATGAGTTCGATCATCGTTTTATATAATAAAATAAAGTTTCACACCTATAATTTATTTCTTTAACATAATCGAACACATAAGTATCAAAGATTATGTAAATTATACTGAAAGGTGTGAGGAGATAAAATATTAAATATTTTCTAATCTTTCTGAGATCCTTCCTTTGAGCGAGTGGGTGTCCATCTACCCAATTTTTTATTTACAAAGACAAATTAGTCGAGCAAACGAAGATCACGCTCGGCTCAGCCGACATAATCGCCGACAAGTATCACCAAGTCCATGTTCTGGAAACAAAAACAACAAAAGAAAATGGCAAGTCTTTTGAGATTTCTGGAGAAACGGGCCGTGGGTGGGCTCCAACTCTTTAAACCCCTACCCGATCATTTTATGAAGGGGGACCGAATTCTGAGAAAAATACAAACATATATCGTTAAAATCAACGCAAACAAACAGAGGAGACCCGCAATTTTCTCAATTTGTGGGCGGACATAGACTCCGTATTTAAAACTTATACACCACGTCCACATTGCAACGTCAATCCAATCCAAAGGGACTTTCTGTCCTCCGTGGCGCTTTGTGGTTTTGTCATTGTGTGTCTTTTCAATTATCATCATATCCACATCCTCCTTATTTCCACTGCGTGGTTTTGCAGGCGATGGGAAATTCGTCTGGCCAATAATCCTTCTGGAAACCTAGCCCTAGAAATTTATTTCTACTTGCTAATTTAATTGAATTCGCTGTTTTCTACCATGAAATCATATTTATTATGTAAAGAAATGAAAAGTAGAATATGAAACAAGCTTCCATGTCTTCCAGAATGAGTATAGGTTAGGTTAGGTTAGACTAGTTTTGGATAATTTGATTTGGGTTTTTGCTTGCAAAATCAGTTTGGTTAGTTTGGTTTGATTTGAATGACTTTTTTTAAGTTTATATTTGTAACGATAATTGCACTGCACTGTACTTGTTAAAATATTAGTTTTGATTAAAAATAACATCGTATTCCAGAAGGCAGAAAGCCCATATGAAGGATGAATGATCCCTCCATTGACAAAATAAAAAAAATTATTTCTGGAATGGGTTTGGACGGATGGATGGTGGGAAAATGAGAATCCCAGTTTCGTTGAGGGAATCTTTCAAGACCCCAACCAACGCATCCATCCATCCATCATGCTGCTCCTAAATTGTTAATCGCAATGATTGATTTCTTCTGACCACTGACCACTTCAAAGTTCTAACCGGTCCACAACTCACTCACCCTTTCATCATTGCTAATAATGCGTTTTCTTTCATTTTCTATATTTCATATATAATTTATATAAACTTGGGGAAAATAATAATTTTTCCGTCAATTTATTAAGAATTAGTTATCTAATTTATTAAAGTGTAAAATATTTTTCTAAATAATAACTTGAATAAACTTATAAATATTAAGCTCAAAGTGTTGTGATTTTTGTAAGTATAATTTTACATGTTAACCAAAAAAAAAAAAAATTGTCTAAAGTTTAATACAATACACTCGATGAATTTAAGGTTAGATCTTATTTAGATAAAAAGAGAATTGAATTAATAAATAATAAATAATATTTGATTTTAAAAAATAACCACAGAGTGTTTGTGGGTTTATTTTGTTTAATAAAATTAATTTAAAATACATTTCTTAAAATGATAAAATTTACAAATTACCTTTGAAGTTTTGTCTTTGTTACGCGGATCACCTCTATGTTTTTAAAAATAATACGAAATCTTCTTTTGACTTTCATTGGCCTGTATTAATTTTCACCTACCATTTGAAAACTACTACTAATTTTTTTAAAATATTTACAATACTATCATATTTATTATATCTTTATATATCATTTTCTCTCTCCTGTCGTCTCCAGATCTATGCCCTCTGTCATGCTCACCATCCCACCAACAAAGGTCGTTGACAATCGTGGCTCCTTTCCCTTCCTTTTGAGGGTAAATTTAAGTCATTGGACTTTAAAAATGTAGTTCCATATTCATTAAATTTTAGATTATTATTATTTACTTATTAAATTTTGTTTAATGTCAATCAATCATTATATCTTGTAAACGAAAAATATTTATGTGACTAATGAAATTTTAAAGAGATTAACAAATACTCATTAAATTTTAAAAATATAACTAGTTACTCACTAAATTTTGAATTATTACTACCTACTCACTAAATTTTACTTAACGTTAACCATCCATTATCCATTACATTACCGTATAATCTTGCAAATAAAAAATGTTTATGTGACTAATAAAATTCGAAATGACCCAATCAAATCCTTATTTTCAGCCAACTCAGCAGCGCCCCTTTCTCTCTCTCTCTCTCCCTCTCTCCCTTACTCCAGTAGCAGTGGTTCGTATGCGAGTGACGAGGTAGCAAGAGGTGAGGCGACAGCGAGGCACCAACTTGTGGTGAAATAGTCCTCTCTCTTTCTCCCATTCTTGTACTCCAACAACGACGATTGCGTGTGAAGGGTGAGGCGAGGATGACACGACGATCGTTGCTGCTAAGGCTAAGTTGGCTAAAAATAAGAATTTGATGGAGTCATTTCAAATTCCGTTAGCCACATGGATATTTTTCGTTTACAAGATCAGACAGTAATGTAATTGATGATAGATAATTAACGTTAAGTAAAGTTTAGTGAGCAGATAATAACAATCAAAAGTTCAGTGAGTAAATAATTATATTTTTAAAATTTAATGAATGTTTGTTAATTTTACATTTTTTTAAATATATTATAAATTATTATCTAAATAAATTATTAAGTGTGTTTTGTTCCATTAAACTTATAATTACTTTAATAATTATAATTATAATTATAATTAATAATTTATTTATTTTTTAATTGTGACAAAATTTATATATATCTTATATATTTTTTAATTATATCTATCAGATAGGAGTGCAATCGAATCAATCAAATTATTCAAAAGAGCTTGACGTGATTTATTTGGAAATGGGAGGTGAAATAAGAGGTCTAATTTGATGAGAGTTTTAAGTTTATTATTGGCTGGACTATGTCAGTGTGTCGGGTAATATAAACAGTTCAATATTTTTAATTTTTTAATCTATTTAATTTGAATATTTATTCGATCGAGTTGGTTCGATTTTAAAAAAAAAGTTAATCTATTCAATTTTTTGGTTACACAGTTAAAAAAGATATAAAATATGTATAAATTCTGTTGTGATTAAAAAAATAAAATAAATTATTAATTATAGTTATGATTACAATTATTAAATTAATTATAATTTTAACTAAAAAAATATAATTAATAATTTATTTAGATAATAATTTATAATAATATTTAAAACCTATAAAATTATACGTATGCATGTGTGCATGTATGTATGTGGGAGGGGGGGTGATGGTGGGGAGGTGGGCCCGGGTCGAGCAACAAAAAATGCCCGACGCGGGCAGGGGATCAATTCTGGAGACTGTATGGCCACCAATGGGGAATCAATAATTAATACTTATTAAAAGAGGAAACTGAAGAAGATAATGGTGGCAGTAATGATCATTGAAAATAAAACCCAGTTTTCATCGATGAATCTCTCTCTCTCTCTCTCACATTAGGTTCTTCTTGGAAGATGCATCCAGAAACATCTTCGTCTTCAAAGTTTCTTCATCCCCGTGGCAGATTTACATGCGAGTTGAACTTTATAATTAAAATTAATTTTTTAATATAAAAAATAATTTTTAATAATAAATTAGTGTAAAATGAAATTTCAACCCACCCAAAATTTATAATGTACAATTTTACATCTAAATTTTTTTTTTTAATCTCCCCTACATAAATTTCTACATCGCCCCTGCTCATCCCTCGGTTTTGTTTTCAAAGAAGCAAATCATGGGTTCAACCAGGACAATAAATGCAAACAAAGAATAGATCTATGCGTGTAAAAAGGCCAGGAAAAAAAAAAATCAAACCAATCAAACTAAGTCAACTCAAATTGTCAAATCAGCAAACCATAAGAGAAGCAATAGTTTTAAAAGTCGCCTAAGATAGTTTGATTTGTGTTTTAAGTTTTAATAAGTTGTTAAATCGTCTGTTCACTTAAATATTGTCGTACCATGCTCTTGAGGGGAGAGGAGAGAGAGAGAAAGAGAAAAAATAACGATCAATTGTACTTTGATAGTTTTAAAAGTCACCTAATTAAGATAGTTTGATTTGTGTGTTGAATTTTGATAAGTTGTTAAACTGTCTGTTCACTCAAATATCTTCGTCCCATGCTATTGAGGGAGAGATGAGAGACAGATTAAGAAAGGGAAAAAGATAAAGAAAAAAAAAATAATTTAAATATACGAAGATAAAAATGATAAATTTTTAAGAGTTTATTATAATCAAAGGAAGATTATGTCATTTTAAAAGTGTATTAAGTGACACTAATTATCTTATAATTAAAAAAAATTACAATAATATTAACGTAAGTTTATCATGAAAGTAAAACAAAATTCATAATCAAATATTTAAATTAAGAATAAACAATTAAACAAAAATTATCTATATATTATTAAAATAATAAATAATATTAAAATAACAGATGTCAACTTCTAGCAGGTATCTCAAGTAATTGTTATAATTTTCGTTTGTGTTTCCAAGGCACGCGGGCGGGAACACAAACGAAATCAAGTTAATATCACCGACTTTCAACTTTCTTGATTTTCGTACTCTTTTAAGTACCTTTCTGTGGGCGGACGGCGGACGCTACTTTTAGGCATTGGCAATTGACACCAACCCAGCTCAACCGGATGAACTTTCCAAACTGGGGATTTATGAGTAGCCATTTCCAATTGAAATAGTGGCCCCAAAGTTTAGTGGTTGAAAAATCAAATTAATTGAACAGTTATAACTTACCCTTCTCTAAGCTAAGCTAGCTAAATCAATTTATATTATCTTTGGATTAGGGTTAGTTGACCTTATTATTTATCATTGGGCATTTAAAATTTTAAACTCATTATTTAATTACATCATTGTTGAAAGTATTTAGATTTAAGTATAAATTTGAATTTAAATCTAAGAAAAAAACATTTAAAATAATATTTTTTTAAATCTCTCTATTTAAATGTAACTTTTAATATATATATATATGTGTAATTATTTATAAAAACATCATCATGCAAGGCCATGTGAGTTTCATGGCAATGGCATTGACATTGGCATTGTAAAAGAAAAAAGGGAAAGTTGAATTGTTCCAAAAAGAAAAAAGAGTATGAATGAATTGTGGAATCCAAACATTAATTCGAGACTGAACCATTTTAGGCTCCACACTCCAACCCAACTTCAAAACTTACTTTTACATTGCCATTGCCATTGCCGACCTTACGCATTATTTTATTTTTATTATTATTAATTCAATCACCTAACTAACTTTTCCTAATTTTGTATTAACGCCCACTAATACATATCTTTTGCGTGAAGAAATATTATAAATAATGCGATTATGATAATTTAAATGTGGTTTTTGTAAATATTTAGTTTCCCCATGTTTGGTTTATCATTATTTAAAAAGAATATAAATATATGCTTGAAGTTACTTATTTTAATTCGTTTAGCATTGTGAAAACTGACAATTTCGTTAATTTTATCCACTGCCGGTCTCAAGCCCGGATAAAGGAGGAGGGTTGCGTTAGGTAGCCGACAGCCAGCGTAAAACCTAGTCGGATCCAAATATGAATTCTAGACAAACTATCTGTTGGGATGTAACTCACATAGAAGTCTAGAATTCATGTAGCCAACCCCACATAGTGGGATAACGGCTGAATATGTTGTTGTTGTTGTTAACCTCATTATTTTATGGATTTCTTACATCAAAGTTTTACAAAATAATGTTCTTGTCACATGATCACATGTGCAAGCCCTAAGCGAACCAAGGAAGCATTATATTTATAGCTCTTTAATAATATAAAAAATCTATTATTGTAGTTTGTATTAAATACACGACAATCGTGTTTACCCTCAAATTATTATTATTAATGCTCAACGAAATAAATAAGAAATATAATATTTCCATCAGACTTAGTGTCACAATGAATAAAAACTCTTTTACTTTTGTTTTTAATATTTAAAAAAGCTACAAATACAAGGGAGGAGGAGTTCTTTTATTTTAGTTGGATGAGGTACACCACCCATTTACCAAGCAAACACATTATTAGCTTTAAATAAAAATTTTATTTATATTTAAAGCGACATTATGTATTAATATCTTTTATATTTCTATTAGTATTAATATAATACACGATATAATATATCGATATATAACTACTTTGGGAAAAGACTATGCTAAATAATTTGAAGAAAGGAAGAACTGAATTGTCAATTTCACTATTACTTGGACGGCGGTCCGTCCAACTCCATTGAACTGTTCAGGCATCATTGTTCCTTCGAGAAATGGATGAGTATACACGTGGCAGCACTGGCGTGAGAGGTGACGCGGCCGGCTGAAGTCCAAGTCAGCAAGCCTCATTTGGCGCCTGAACTGCACCCTTTCCTTCTAATTTCCTGCTGCCATTTTAAAATCATGATGATTCATCAAACGGCCAAGACAGCGACACCGCGTGAAAATGACGCATAAATGAGGGCGACAATGAGGCTCAACACACGAGATAATAAATCTGTAATTCATTTAAATTCGGGTGAAATGTAAAATTGATTATTATCTTTAAAAAAAATTAAATGTTTTAATATATTTTTAAATTTGTAATTCCTTAACTATTATAATAGATGTTATTTTAATGTTGTTAAACAACATTTTAATTTTATTAACAACTTCTATTATGTTTATTATCAAAATTTAACTCAAAAATTACGTTTAAAATCATATTTTAAATATTTATCATCGCATTCTAGGGTTACATTATGGGGTAATTATGAATATAGTGTTTTTGAATCCTTATTAGAGCTCCCATTTACTTACTTTGTCTTTTGTTTCCTATGAGAATTCATTTGCCTCATAACATAATAATTTTACTAGGACAACTCGTGGTATAAGCTATTAAGGTATGTGTTTAAGGCCCCAAAAAAGGGGTCTCAAGTAGAAGTGTGCGTGGTGCAATTTGATCGGTTTGAATTATTTTTAACACGCTAAATTATTGGTGCAATTTTCCGATCAAACCAGACCGCGGTTTGATTTGGTGTGGTTTATCATGATTTGAAAATCTAGTATAAGTGAGCTTTAAAATCACTAAAAATGTTACTTAAAAATGGCAAATAAAAACACAAATATTGATAAATAAAGACAATCAAAAGTAAATAAATATGAATATAAAATAAAGACAAAATAGTGTAATTCAACATATAACATTTCAATATTAAAAGTAGAAAATAACCTATTTAACAATGAATTATGTAATCAAATTAACCTGTTCTAGAAATATAATTAACCTATTTAGGGTGCGTTTGTTAATCAAGATATGAGGTAAAAAAGTTAAAATATGAGATGCATTCTGAACTTTTATCCTTTCCAACATATTTGTTAACCTGATCTGATTATTTTTGAAAAAATTATTAATAACCTTTTATCTTGATTTTTCATGATATATGCATATCCCTCATTTCTCTCAAGATAAGCATATTTTTGATCCCTACATATAAGAAAAAAATGATTTATGTGTCCTCTAATGCATTTCAATGAATTTAACAAATAGTTTGATAAAAATTTTATAATGCTTCTCAACTTTATCTTGATCATTTCATATCTTGTTCTTAAAACCATTCCAGACTTATCTTGATACTCTTTTATTTTGTTCATTTTAACAAACACTACCTTAGAAAATAACCTGTTTAGCAAAAAATAATCTGTTCAACATTGAGCTCGAACATTTTATAATTTTTTTTATAATTCAACATACAACATTTTATATATTTTTTTTATATTTTCTTTGGCAATTTGGTTTAAAATCGAATTGTCAACTGTACAAACCTCGAACTCCACGGTTTGTACAGTGTCCAAACCGTTTTTGACCATAAAAATAAAAAATCAACCATTTTGGTCTAGCTGGTTTCCACGGTGCACCGATCACTACAAGAAAAATGACATTTAGCGACGGACATCTTCTCGTCGCTAAAAGTGGTGTCGTTAAATTTTAGTGACAGATTTTGTGATGGGTCAAATTAGTGACGAAATTAGCAAAGGAAATTTCTGTCGCTGATTAAAAAAATAAGAAACAAAAAAAAAATAAAAAATAAAAAATTATTTTAGTAACGAAAAATTTCATCGCTAATACATAAAAAAATTTAAATATTAAAAAAAATTAAAATAAATTTGAATTAGCGACAGAAACAGTTCGGTCGCTGACTTTTATTTTTAAAAAAAATAATTAATCGCACGAGCAAAATCATGTGCACGCCTCTACATGCCAAGTGGCGGCTTAAATCCCGCAGCGCAACCTCCTTTTCCTCCTTATTCGTTTCGATCCCAGGTCCCTCGCGTGAGCCTCTACATGCCAAATGGTGGCTTAAATCCCGCAGCGCAACCTCCTTTTCCCCCTTATTGGTTTCAATCCCAGGTCCCTCGCGTGAGCGTGCGCACGCGCGACTGTCCGAGCTGCAAGTCATTTCATTATATAAACTGTAGATATTAATTATATACTAAATTTAGCTGCAGTTGTTTTAATTTTATTTTAAATCTTTTAAATTCATAAATTAAAACTTAAAAAAATAAATATTGTAAATTTTTAAGTCAACTAATGTACCACTTAAATGTTGTAATTAATTAATCTCTTAAACATTTTTGTAATTATAAATTTTACGTTATCATATCAATTTACATATTTTGATTTGTAAATAAAATACATAAAATATGCATTTAATACTAAATTTTTTATTTTTATTTAAATTTTTTAATTATTTAGCAATGAGGTACTAACGTTGCAAATAAAATTTAATTTTTAATTACTAATTATATATTTAATTTAATTTTAATTTTTTATTATTTATTTTATTTTTTTATTATTTAACGACGAAATATTTTGTCGCTAAATAATATTAATTTAATTAAAAAAATTAAATAAAAATATAAAATTTAGTGACGAGGCAACTCTCGTCACTAAAAAATAAAAATAAAATAAATAAAAATACAAAATTTAGCGATGGGACAATGTCTGTCGCTAAAAAATTAAAATAAAATAAATAAAAAATATAAAATTTAGCGACGAGTTCACATCTGTCACAAAAAAATAAAAAATAAAAAAATTAGAAATCCAAAATTTAGCAACGGGGCAACCCTCATCGCTAAAAAATAAAAACTATTAAATAAAAATGCAAAATTTAGTGACGGGGCAACCCTCGTCGCTAAAAATAAAAATAAAATAAAATAAATAAAAAAATATAAAATTTAGTAACGGGGTCACATCCGTCACTAAAAAAAATAAAATAAAAAAAATCCAAAATTTAGTGACAGGGCGACCTCGTCGCTGAAAAATAAAAAGTAAATTAAATAAAAATGCAAAATTTAGTGACGGGTCATCCCGTCGCTAAAAAATAAAAAATAAATTAAATTTTTTTATTTATTTAGAGACGAAATATTTCGTCGCTAATTCTGTCGCTAAATTTTTTTTTTAAAAAAATTGACAACAAAACGTTCCGTCACAAATTTGAATTTCCATTTGGAATTAGTGACAGAAAAATTCTGTCACTAAATGCATCACTAAATTACAAATTTTTTGTAGTGGATTTTTTTGAACACCCCTTGTCTCAAGAAAATGAAACCTCTTATCCTTTAAAATCATATTTCATGATAGTTTTTTATTTGAATTCATACTCTATTTTTTTATTATTTCATTTTAAAAAATTAAAAAATCAAAATATTTTTTTAATTATACTCCAAATATAAGTCAACAAGAACAAATGTCTTTTATATTAAGATGTATAAATATTTCAACATATCCAATAAAAATAAAAGAGTACTTTATATATTTTTTAAAAGTGAATAATACATTTCATAAAGGTTTTCTTAATGTACTCACAAGTAAAATAAAAAAAAATCTTAAACTTGATGTAAATAATGTGAGAAGGTAAGGATATGATAATGAGTTTAATATAAAAAATAAATAATAAGATTTGAAAAAGATTATTAAATTTAAATTCCAGATCATTTTATACATTGTGTAGTTGTCAGAATTTTAATTTAGTTTTCTTGTGATATAGTTAATTTATGTGTTAATATTATGACATTTTTTGGAGTGATACAACACGAACTCATTATTTTCTTCTTCCATAGAAAAATGAAAAATTTTGCAAGATTATGTTTTTAATTTGACACTTAAATTATTAACAGAAACATGTTGAAAAAATTGTATTGAAAGTGATAAAATAATCGGATTTCAAGGTCCATAAATAAGAGATATTTTATATTAATTAGCATAAACTAGTGAGAATTCTAAAACTAAAAGTGAAGTTATTTCTTTAGCAACATATGAGATTTAAAATTTTGAATTTCTATTAGGTATGATTATTTGTTATGATACGTTGTTTGCTGTTAATGCGATTAGTAAACATTTATAATGTAAAGATATAAACATTGTTGTTACAATAGATCACTTCAAATGCCTTATTTCTTTTTTTAAAAGCTATAGAGAAAATGGGTTTAAATCATCTATAATTTTTGCTAAAGAGATTGCAGAGCAAATGAATATAAAACTAAAGTTTCATAAAAAATAAACAATAAGGAGAAAGAAACAATTTGATGAAAACGAAAATGAGTAAATGAAATTATTTATTGAATTAGAATTAATTATTTTAAGTATTTAGTTTATCATGTTATTTCTTCTCTTCAAAATAGATTTGAATAATTTAAAATATACGAAGATAATTTTGATTTTCTTTATAATGTAGAAAAGTTAAAATCTCTTGGTAATGATAACTTAGAGAAAAATTGTTTAAATCTTGAAAACTTACTAAAACATGACATACTTTCTGGTATTGATAGTTTGGATTTATTTTCAGAATTAAAAGTTTAAAAAAAAAATCATAACTATGGAAAAAAAAACATCACTTGAGATATTAAATTTTATAAAATAGAAAAATTTTGTTGTAAATGCATGGATAATTTGTAGAATACTATTAGCTATTTCTGTTAATGTAGTTTCAATAGAAAAAAGTTTTTCAAAGTTAAAATTAATAAATGTTATTTTACTCTTGATATTAAGATTTGATGATGAAAATATATTCCAAGTATGTTTTTCATATATTCTTAGTTCTCTATCAAAAATCAATTTTAAAGTAATAAATGCAGAAATTCAAGTCCTAGATGTATATATTAAGGAGATTGGAAAAACAAAGTGAAAGGCAAAAACCAACTATGTCGACTAAATTAACATTTTCCTTTAAATTAGTCGACTAATCTCAAATCATCTGTAAACTGACAGAATGAGATTTTGGTTCTGTCAACTAACATCATAGAACTGTCGACTAATAGAATGTAAGTTTTAAATATTCTGAAAATTTGCCTGCATTAGTCGACTAACCCATATGCATCTGTCGACTAATAGTATCTTGATTAAGATTTAACATTGCATTAGTCAACTGACCCTTGTGCATCTGTCGACTAACATAATACTTGCAAAATCTCTAGTTAAATTTGTCAATCGATTGAAGTGTATCTATCGACTAATCCTTAAATTTTATTTACATTTGTCGACTACCTTCTTAATCTGTCGACAGTTTGTTTCGCAAGTTCTCATTGTAATACTCGAGAAGTTTGGGTAATTTAGAAATGAATATTTTATTACAAAAATGAGATTTGAGGAAAATAGGTATCAGAATAGCCTGATAGATTGATCGAATCTATTACAGGGAGTACCCTGGAGTCGAGATGCTCAAAGAAAAAGATATGACAGTATCGAGTATTTCAAGGTATGATTTATGGCATCGAAAGAATTTGGATCGGGAATAACTTTCGGTATAGCAAAAATACAACTATGGAATAGGTTGTAAGACCGAATAATCGTAGGAGACTTCCAAAATGAAAACAAAAGCCCCAAGAATCTTTGTTTCATCGAGTAGGGCAACCCTTCAGTGAGTTTTGCAAGAAACGATTGGATTTTGGGCCAAAACGAAAATTCGGATCTAAGTGTAATTTTTCAAAGTTGCTCGAGGGGGTCAAAATGTCATTTTTCTAAAAGTTTCAAGAGAGAAATAAAAGGATCAAGATTTGAGGGACTCAATAGAAGTTATCAAAAGTTCAGGAACTTCATGGAAAAGGGCCAAAGTGAGATAACCAAATCTTGGGAGAGGGCAAAGTGCAAATAAGCAAAAATGGTAGCCATGGAATTTGACTAGGCCATGGACGGTCGTTGACCGACCACTTTAAGCACTGGGGTTGCATGAGGGTTGGTAGAGGGGGCTTGGGGATTAAGTTTGGGCTGACAACAGCCTCTGGTATGGCCGAATACTCGAGTTTTTCGACTGAAAGTTTGGTCAATTTGTCGAAACTCTATAAGTCAAGCTTTTAGTCGAGTAAGGTTGTGTTTAGGCTGATCTAGGACAGGGTTAAACGCCTAAGGGCTTGGGTTGAGTAGCCAAAGGCATTTTGAGGTTTGGATTCGTCTATAAATAGGAGCTTGAATGGTCGAGAATTTTCAAAAATTAAAGCGTCAAATCGGGCTGGTTAGAGGTAAAATCGAGAGCTGTGATTAAGGAGCTTTTGATCCCTAAAGGTAGTAGAGCAAAACTGAAAATTTTGGTGAGCAAAGGAGTGAAATTGAGTGAGATCTCGAAGGTCGCCGGAGCCCTAGGCGGTCCGCCTGGCCGAGCCTTTGGCCAGCAAATCGGAGGCCTTCCGGCCATCCTTTCGAGCAGCAAGAAGGCCCATCTTGATTGATTAAGTAAGGGGAAAAAGATGGCATTAGAGTTCGGCATCACTAGTGTATCGGTGCCGGAGAAGATGATCGGCACGTGAAGCTCACGCGTCAGTCTCACTCTCTCTCCCACTCACGGTGCGTGAGGGCGTGTGGCAGCTCAGAAAAATTTGGAAAGAATTTATAAAATCCTAAAAATTCAAGATCTAGGTCCCTGTGCAATTAGTTTTGAAGTTAGACTTTTTGTTGTCTCAGTTTTAGCATCAAAGAGCCTCTTTTTGTGTGAAAACGCAGTATCCTGGTAAGTTCAATAATTTTTCTCTTGGTGTTCATAGGTTATTATGATTTGTTGTGAAGAAATATTTGAGAAAATAGTTTGATAGACATTTATGTGAAATTTTTGGAGAGAAAATAAGAGAAAAATGGAGAAAATAAAGAAATTATGAGATAAATCATATTTTTGATGTTTAAATAATGATTAGGGTGCTTTGAGGCCTAGGGTTGAGTGTTGGTGTAACTTTTGAGGTTGGCATGGAAAATAAGGTAGGGTATGCAAATCTAGGCAGTGCGCGCTTTTCGAGATATCCTGAATTTTGTCAAAGGTAAGCAGTTCTAACCTCAAAAATCTATTTATTCAAAGTTCTTCTCCTCTATATAAACTTGATTTGATCCATGCAAATGTTTTGCTACATGTGAATGGTTTTAACCTGTGATGGTTGGTCTCATACGAGTATGTCCCGAAATATTTTATGCATGTACATTGAATTTTTTGCGATAAATTGTGTACATGAAATGTTGTTTATGTATCGTATTATGCTTTGTGGCATTGGCGTGTTTTTGGGTTGGGATGTCAACTTATGAGGTGACATTTGAAGTGATAGCGCTAGAGAAGCGTGCCAAGGGAAAATGCCCACTTGTGACGGGGGCTGAGAGTGGACACCACCCTTGCGAGTCAACAAGTGGTGGGGCTGTGAGCGTACACCACCCTGGACCTGCAAAAGGGGGTTGCGAGTGGACATCACCCTAGATGCCTTGCATGGTAGTATTGTTTCCGAGGTGGACGTGGATTCCCATGGTGGTGTTGATCATCATTTGGTTAGGATTGATGTTGACGTGCTCCGTAAGCTTCTGAGTGAGAACATAATGATGACGAGGTGGTTCCCGAGTTCATGCATTGACGTTGCTCTCTCTTAAGCTAGGACTGTGTTGTGCCAATATGTCGATATTGTTGAGTTGCCTTTAGAGAGATTGCATTTTCCCCGGTTAAGGTTAAGTGCTAGGTGGGTTTCTCTTGGGCCGGGTTTTGTCGTGATATTCTGTTGTGTCATGTCTTACATACATTCATGAAAATGCTTTTGAACTCTCATTTAGATGATTCATCATCTTATGTTGGACTTTTATCCCTAGAATATTCTAAAGTTCCAGGTGGAAGTGGCGGTTCCAAAGGGAAAGGAATTGCTGAGGACTGACGGCAACTTGTAGGTGGATCGTTGCATATATATTTTGGATTATATGTATTTCCTTTTGATGATGTCGTGTTAGATGATGATACAATTTTGATGTTATATATAAGATGATTTTGGTTATGTATTATATCAGGTTTCGATCTAACTTCCGCATTTGTTTTATGATGATATTACCTGTCTTAGCTTGATGTCTTTAATTTTGATATGCTGAGAAGGTAATCGGGATTGTCGGGGAGGTTATGGATTTAAATGTTTTGTAGTGAAAGTGCATGTCTAGGAAAGTTCTGTCTAAAGAAGGATTTGATATTTAAGTATTTAAGTGTGTCCTTTCGTGACTCATCTCTCTTTTCTGGGAACTTACTTGGTGTACTATTCATGTACAGATGCTATATTATATATTTATGGAAAAAGAATATATCCCTGAGGTCCATGATGGTTTATTCTGTATTTATAACGCCTCTCGGTTGGAGTAGAGTATTACACTTATAATGGCTAGCTAGTTTTTTTAACTCATTTAATGCTTTCAACCACCGTCAATGGTCAAATCTTTGTCTCATCTCACCATCGACTATAAATAGGTGGTTGAAGAATCATTCAAAGCTCTAAAATTATTCAATACTCAACTACCAAGTGTCTAAGAAGTTATTGAGCTTTAAATTTCTTTTATTCTCTCGTATCAAGTGTAAAGGTTGTATTTCTCTTGTATCTATCTTCGTTTTGTATTTTCATTGAGAGAATTTGTAACTAAAAGGTCAAGCTCTTAGAACTTTTATTTTACATTTGTATTCATTTATTTCAAGCTTGTAGAGTTTGAGGCCCTATCTAAGTGATAGGAGGTTGTATTCTTTCATAGTCTTTGGATTAGAGAACCTACTTGGTTTAAGTAGAGGGTGTTAGTGGATTAAGTTTGAAATTCTTAATGAAAAACTAAGGTACTGGACTAGGATTGGATAAGCAGAATCATAAACCTTTGTATTCTTGTGTGTTTGTTTTATTTTCGTCTGGCTCTTTTTTTTTTTCCTCACTTGCTTCTTACAAACCTCTATTACATTGTTTAAAGTATTGAAAGTCAATTTATTTTTTAAAATCACCAATTCACGCCCCTCTTGGTGTGTGTCTTAGTACTTAATTTCTATCAATAAAATCTTATTTAAGTTTAATTATGTCACAAAAAAATTAAATAATTTGGCTATATTGTCAATTGAAAAAGGTTTATCTTTTAAACTTGAATACAAAAATTTAATTAGTAATTTTTTATCTCAAAAAGTAAAGAAAGTAAATTTTAAATAATATTTAATATTTATTTATAATATTAAAGGGCCACCAAAGTAACTTTTTCCTAGAGTCATAAATATTTTTAAATCTACCTTGAATCTTATATATAGCTATGATAAATGTTTTGAATATAATTTTGAGTTTAATTATTGAATAATAAATTGATTAGGAATACAGTTGACATTGTTAATTAAATTAAAACACTATCTAATAGTAATATTAGGATGACATTTACCATAATTGTTGATGTAATCTTAATTTTGAAAATACAATATATTATTTAACCCATTTTTTAAAATCTAGTGAGTAATTTGATATTTGATCCAAAGTATAATGACCAGTATATCATTTAGTCCCCAAAAGTTTTTATCAAATGTTGTTATTTTTTGTTTGAGTACCATCATGTCAAATATTTTTTTACATCTCATTAAATACAAATCTTACTCTGACTTTAATAATTATGGGAAATGACTAAAAGGTTATTGTCTGAATGAATAAATTTTATTAAAATTTTAAAATAAAACTTACTTAGACGAGAACAATATTATGACACTTATTAATTTCTGTGAACGTAATGTCTATGGTTAGGCTGACGATGATGAACAATATATATATAAAGACATTTTCGTTTGATCTTCTTATAGAAATTTTGATAATTCAATTATTCTGCTTCTAAGTTAAAATTTAGCTAACCAAGTTTAATCGTTAATGAACTCTAACTAGTTTCGATGGCCTTCGAGTTTAAGAAAGTTTAATTACTTGTAACAATTTTATTGATAAAAATAATATATAAAAGGTATATTTTAACCAAATAGTGGCGTTTTAACAAATTGTTTTACTAATAATATATGTAATCGATCAGTATACAAAGCAATCAATCGTTCAAATTAAAGCTATTCATTACAAAGCATACTTTGTCATTATTAAAAATAATTTGAAGTGATGATTTTGTTCCCTTCCAAATTCCAATTTCACATCACGCTTGCCTGCCTGCCTGCTTTACAGTGGAGTTGAAAAGTGAAAACGACCCACGGGCCACGTCCCTTCCTATTCGATGACTAATGAATATAAAATGTTATCTACTTTAGGACCTAGGAATTATCCCACCTCAAAATTTTAAATTTCTATTATTTGTAAATATATTATAATTTAATTAAATTTTATAGATTTATGTTTAGAATTAATTTAAAATTAAAATTTTAATTACTCTTACTTCCCACAATACTTTTGTTATAATAATCTTGTTAAAATAATTATTAAAATTAATACATAAATATTAACCAAAAAAAAAAGAAAAGAGACGGAGTAAATTTCCGTAGCGTCTCAGTTCCGATAATGAATTAGGAAAGGCGATTGCTTGCAACCGCAAAATCTGAAAGGCGAGCAGTGCAGTGTCCACATGTGATGATGACTCAGCAACACGTTGCTTGTCGGTTTAGAAACGTCCGCAAATGTCAATTTAACAATATAGTTATTTTATCATCCCCCCCGCGTGGTCGACCTCACAAATAGAATATATATATTAATAAATAACTATTAACATTGATCCTTATTATTAAATTCATTATTATGCTCTTGAAATATTATAATAAAGTTGCTTCTTAGGTTCTTACAATGATAAAATATTTCATGTAACGTTGATATTGCATAATTAAGTCACAATTATAATAATTTTTTATGGGCCACCCATCATAGAACGAGTGTACGCAAATATGTTCGAGAACCAACCTGTGCGAGAAGGAAGCGTTATTTTGCTATTTAAAGGGGAGGGGATTGGGGGAAGAAGGTCGCCATTGCAAATCGAATATCCCCCCCCAACAAGAAACACAGAAAAGGTTTAAGGGCTGAGTTGGAACGTGTCCTCTCTGTTTTTGGTAGTTACAAAGCTCTTATCAAACACTTGCTGCGTGACGTTTTGAGAGTTTGATTCCTTTCCCTTTCCGTCGATATCTTTCCTCCCTGCTTACGCCGTTTATTCATCCTTTTCTCTGTTCCGGAGCTCATCTTCTTGAGTTTTCATCCTCTTGAGAGTTGAGACTGCAAAACGAAGAAGATATTTGGGTTTCTCTTAGCCTTGACATAAATTTCATTATGGTTGCTTTGGCTTCTCGCACCGGCCGGCATTTGCAGCGTTACAAAAATGGCCGCCGCCAAGTCGTCGGGTTGAACTCTCTCTCTCTCTCTCTCTCTCCCTCTGTTTTGTTCACAAATATATGTCTGTAATGCGAATAGGGAGAATCTATGAAGCACGAGTAATTGAAAAAATTTAGGGTTCTTTTTCTGAAATTAGACGAATTCGGAGAAAATTGTTTCTGAACTGATTCTAAATATACGAAGCATAAATCAATTTATGTATTATTCATAGCTTTCATGTCGATTGGCGGCTAATAGAGATTTTGCCATTGTGGGATTCTGCTGCAGATGTATTCCATACAGATACAAAGTAACAAGTCAAGGATCCAAGGAGGAGGAAAAGAAATTAGAAGTTCTTGTGATTAGTTCGCAGAAACAAGGGAAAAAGGGGATGATGTTTCCAAAGGTAATCAAATCAATCATGTTACTGCTCCTACTAATCCAGGAACAGAATTAGTCAACGTGCATTCAATTATCCATCAATCTGAATTGCTAATCTGTATTCACTTTCCAATATTATGATTAGGGAGGTTGGGAAACCGATGAATCCATAAAGCAGGCAGCTGAACGAGAAACGGAGGAGGAAGCTGGAGTGTTGGGCATAGTCGAGGTTGGTTGATCTCTCCATCCCATTTCGGTTGCTTTGCAAAATTTCGTAATCAATTGTTAACAAAGGGGGAAGCTAAAACCCCAATTCCCAAATGGATATGATAAGTAGTCTAATTTTGAGACTACAAGTCTACTGTTAACCACTTCAACTTGAATGCGAACTAACTAGGAACCGTGGTTCTGCAGCAGCAGTTGGGTAAATGGCATTTCAAGAGCAGAAGCCAAGACTCTTACCATGAAGGGTACATGTTCCCTTTACTTGTACTGAAGGAACTTGATTCTTGGCCAGAGAAACATTTGCGCCAAAGAAAATGGGTATGTGATTGTAATCTTCTGTTTTTGGAAAGCGTTTTTATTCGTTCATTTCGCTATTGATAATGAGAATCCACACGCCACTATATCTTTGGGAAATTCATTTATTGTTTTATGGGGTGGTTGCAGATGAGCGTAAGAGCGGCAAAAGAGGCTTGCCAGCATTGGTGGATGAAGGAAGCCATGGATGAGTTGGTAGGGCGGCTGGCGAAGCAGAACAAAGAGGCAGAAGTAGTAACTCTTCCTTGTCCTCGAAGCTTGCAATGCAAATCCAACTTGTAAATAGGACACTGCCATGGAGTTGGAGTTAAAATTGTAGAGCAGAAGTGGAGGGAGATAGCTAGCTAGCTAGCTAGGATTGGAGGAGAAAGAAGTGGAGGAACGGCGGCTGTCCGGTCAGCCAGTAGGGGAGAGCCATGGAGAGAAGACTTGTTCAATGGGTTGCTGAGATTGCATTTGCTCGGAAACCATCCAAACCACTTTTCTAGTGTTGTTGAAATATTCCTCCTAATTTTGATGGCGGTCTGTGATCCATTTGCTGCCTGCTTCTAACTAAAATGTTCCTCACTTGTAGAAACGATCCTGAATAATAGAATTTTCTATCATGAAAAGTCTTAATTTTGACGACCCAATCTTAAATAAAGGAAGAGGATTATGTTAAATAGCCAGCACACAATGCAAGACTTATGAAATCAAACATTATGATTTGGGACCAATGAGTTGTTAAAATTGTTATTCATCCATTAAAAGCTACACGGGAGGAGAGGCCATTAATGAAATCGCTTTCAAAGCAGTTAGTTATCAATCAAGTTGTGAATTGTGTTGCACGGAGACTTTTGAGTGTTTGCTATCAGTTGGGGGCCATGGGCGGCGGGAGGACATATATAGGGAACGGGTGGCTGTTAGCTTCCCATGCAAAAAGTAGGGATATTGTTTGTTTACCTTTTGAGTATTCATTTATTATCAAATGTAAAAACTTAAAACATATAAAATATTATTTGATGAATTCTTTTTGTTTTTAGCTTAATCTGTTTCAATGGAAAGGAAAACAGAGGAACAGAAATTCGTGGGAGGAGAAGGCAGAAAGGGTGAAGGAAATACAAATCATGAAAACGTTTAACTTTTAAATTTTAAAAACCAAAAACAAGACCCGAACCAAACCGGGCAACAAGTAAAGCAAAGCATGCTGTTATTGCTAATAGAGCTACAGCCAACCCGCCCCCCGGGGGGCGGGGGGGGGGGGGGGGGGATGTGATTTGCCATCCTTTCTTGTCATCTTTTCTTCGCCTCTAAGTATACTTTCTCAAGTCCTTTCCAATTAAAGCTTTAGCACTCATCAGAGCAGAAACAGAAAGGAAAGGGCTAATTTCTTTTCCTCCTAATATCTTCTGTTTTATGATATCTAAACTTTATGATTAAATCTAAATTTTAGAATCTAAAACTTTTATGATGTAACCTTCAGGGAACTTGGTAGTTTATTGACGAAATATATGTATATTGATTTTAATTAATTAATATTGTTGATCTATAATTATTAATTTTAAAATATTCAAAATTAAATGTACAACATAATATTTATGCACTAATACTAATTTATGCCACATCATGTAGGCCACAATAAGCCCAACATCCATTTGGAGGGAACAGACTGAAAATGTTGTTGGATTTAGCCCAACTTGGAGACAAGGAAGACAAACAAAGTTTTGGACCCATTTTAAAAAGTTGGGAATACTGACCCAAAAAAAAAAAAAAATACTACTTTGACATCGTTTTAGTGACTTTTTTTATATAATGACAAAAATTTGTAACACCCATCAAGAAGCATATAATGGCCAAAATGCCATTATATTTAGTGGCATTTTTTGTGCATATATTATTTTTTAATTTATTAAGGTACAATCAATGAAGCTACCTAGAACATGGATTTCCATGAAAAGTGTATATATATATATATATATTCTCTTGTTTCTTTTTTCCAGGTAAAAAGGGAATTCAAAGAAATATGATTAAATTGATTGTCGACAGAGGGCAAGTATATTCAGGGCCGGCCCAAGGCCCAGTGGAGCCTTAGGCAAAAATAGTGTGGGTGGAGGAGGATTTTTTTTTGGAGGCCCCAAATTCTATGTGTGTTGAGAGGGGGGAGGAGAGATTATTCTAGGGGGCTCAAATTCTCTGTGTGTTGGGGGGGGGGTGTGTGGGCGGTGGCTGTTTGGGGAGGGGGGGAGAGGAGAGATTATTCTGGGGGCCTCAAATTCTCTGTATGTTGGGGGGGGTGTGCTGGGCGATGACTGTTTGGGGGAGGGGGGGAGAGGGTGTTTGAGGCCCCAAATTTTTGGGGGCCCTAGGCATAGGCCTTAGTGGCTTATGCCTTGGGCCGGCCCTGAGTATATTAGCAGCACAACTCCCTTTTAGAACCTTTTATGATCGGGACACCATGCATGAGACTAAGTGAAAGCGATACTTCAAAAAATTATTAAATTCTCAATCCTCAAAACAGTGTAAGCCACTTGTACTATCAATATTGTGGTAAGGAAAGTAATGAATGAATAAAAGTTATTTTGTTTTTTTTTTTTAGGTACAATAAGTCTACTTAATGGCTATATTTTAATTAAAAAATAGAAAACCTAAGAAACTTTTACTTTCAAGTATTTTACTGATTGAAATGGAACTCATATATAGAAGTCTTATATCCGCGGAGATGCGTAGCTATATATTTAATCGAATTTTCTTTTGCTAATTATGATAATTTAGGAAAAAGAAAATCCATAATGAAAATGAATTTGAGTAGAGGTCAAGTAAGTAGTAAATTAATATATAGAGGTGTTGAAATGTGGGCATATATACATTGTTATGGCGAAGATAATGTTTTCTCAGCCTGACGGGAACAGAATTAAAGGGAGAATGAGCTAAAAGTGCATTCAACTTCTGGGTTATACATTACATGCATGGAAATATTAATAGATATAGATAATTAATTATATGGATACGTTATGTATGAAATTTTGATGAAGACATACATACATACATACATATATATATATATATATATATATATAAGGGGGGTGGGAGCCAGATGTGTATCCGGCCGGCGCTAGCTAGCTAGGTCACTTGTGCAAGTAACTTCACTTCGAAGTAATTAAACCACAACTTCTTCTTCTTCTTCTTCTTCTTCTTCTTCTTTTATATGCATATATATTCAATCCATTAGACACAGAAAGTTGTTGTTCCTACACTCTGATTCAGAAACGTTAACGGTAACTTGGACATCAACAACACAGTTTCCTTCCCAACTGTATATCTCTCCGTCTCTCTCCAGCAGCCATATATGGCAAAATCACAGCATATTGTTTCTTGTTTCGCTCTTCTCTTTCTTTCCCTCCCCACTCCTTCAGTTGCTTCCAGCAGGGACCCCTCCGTGCTCTACCATGGCTGCTCACAGATCCAATTCTCCCCAAACTCACCCTACGAGTCCAACCTCGACTCGCTCCTCACCTCGCTGGTCAACTCGGCCACCTACTCGTCCTTCAACAAGTTCACCATCATGGGCTCCAGCCCCCAGGACGCCCTCCACGGCCTCTACCAGTGCCGCGGGGATCTCTCCATGCCCGACTGTGCCACCTGCGTCGCCCGTGCCGTCACCCACCTCGCCTCCCTCTGCCACTACACCTGTGGCGCCGCCGTCCAGCTGCCGGGTTGCTTCGTCAAGTACGACAACGCCACCTTTCTGGGCATGCAGGACAAGACGGTCGTGCTCAAGAAATGCGGTCCCTCTGTCGGCTACGACACGGAGGCGATGGGCCGCCGCGATGCGGTGCTGGCCAGCATGGGCGGCGCCGGCGGGCCCTACCGGGTTGGCGGGTCAGGTGATGTGCAGGGCGTGGCGCAGTGCGACGGGGATCTGAGCGCCAGCCAGTGCCAGGATTGTCTGTCGGAGGCGATCGGGCGGCTGAAGAGCGACTGCGGGACGGCAGTTTACGGCGACATGTTCTTGGGCAAGTGCTATGCTAGGTACTCCACAGACGGCGCGAACGGCGAGTCCAAATCATCGTCCGGTAAGGATCGAGCTCCGTTCAGTTAGGATTAGATAGAAAAATTCCAAAACAATGTCATTTAGAATTTATAATTTGAATTGCAGGCGGTTCTCATCATAGTGAGGGCGAGAAAACATTCGCCATTATAGCCGGACTGTTAACTGGAGTAGCTCTAATTCCGAAACAATGTCATTTAGAATTTATAATTTGAATTGCAGGCGGTTCTCATCATAGTGAGGGCGAGAAAACATTCGCCATTGTAGCCGGACTGTTAGCTGGAGTAGCCCTGGTCATCATCTTCTTGACTTTCGTCAGTAAAATTATATCGAGAAAATGGTACAAGGGACTACTTGTCTGAAATCAGATTAAGCCCATGGATTCAGTGCTCCATTTATTTAATTACATCAGCTTTCTCTTATTTTTGGTTAATTTGGCAGATAAATGAATATTGGGACAGCATATTCAGAGAATATCGATCTGGCCGGGTCTGTGGCTCCAACTTTTATGATCCCATTAGCTTTTGCTTTGCTTTCTCAGGTGATAGATGGCGTCGGCCAGCTGCCTGCCTCTGAGTGCGGCCCCCAAAAGGAGATGTTTACTGGGGGCATGCATGTACTTCAATTTGGTAAGATGGAAGTTAAATCAAAGGGAGGGGAAGGGAAAGGCTGTAAAGAGGCGAAGATTCTCCACTTTTTTAACAAAGTTTTCTTGTCTGATTTGAACAAGTTAATTTTCCTTATCATTCTTTTCTTAAGGTGTGGCTATGCATGATTCCTTTTTAGATGATTATTATTGTTCCAGTGCAATTAAGTTAATATATACATGAATAGCTTTTATATATAATCATGTACCCTACATATATATATATATATATATATGATCCACCAAGCTGCTGTTTATTTAATTTCTTTCTGTGCTTAATTTGCCACCCATGAATTAATTAATAGGTGGTTCAAAAGCTTCCCCAACCATGGAAGAATAAGCATTAATTACTGCCCAAATTTCCTATAGCATGACCCATTTTTCACGTACTCATTAATTGATTATGTTGATTGCTTCATGCATTGCTACTATATATATATTGAATTATTCGTTAAATCTTTAGATTAATTAAAGAAAACCGTACGTAGAAAGATGATTGTAATTTTCAGTAGACTAACGGAAAGGTGATTGAAAATGTTATGGTACTCTTATCTATTTTGTATGCAAAAATGTCCTCCTTTTCTTTTTTTACTTCCTTGATAATATATTGAAGACGTACTTTCTTGTCTGCACTCTGCCCACTATTTCGACTTTCGGGTGGTTCTTTCTTTATAAAAGCAAAAAAGCATTAGTATAAAAAAAAAAAAAAAAGAAAATAACCAAAGCTTTACCATATGACCAGCTCAATCATTTCATTGGGCAAAATATTTTATATATTCTTGTGGTAATTTTAATAATTACTAAAACTAATATAATCACCTATTAAGAAATTTTATTCTGTCACACTATCAATTAAATTATAAAAAATACTAAATATCGTTATTCATTACAATACATATATAATATGTCATGGGCAAAAACTCACTGAAAAACCAAAAATCTAAACTAAAAGTAACTCAAAATACGACACAAGCATAATTCTCGAGAGATTGAAATGTCTCCCAAAAACTAAGGTTGCGTTCTCTTTACTATTTTTAAGTCATTTTTAGTTTTCAATTTTCTAAAATAATGAAAACGTGTTCTCTTTACTATTTTTTAAAATGTATTTTTGAAAACAAAAAAAAAATTACAAAGAAAACTCAAAACAATAAAAAGTTGTTTTGAGTGTTTTCATCCAAAACAAACTCAAAATTCAAAACATATTTATTTATTTATTTATTCATATTTTATTATTGTAATTGAAAAAAATATTATAAAATTCATTAACTTTAAAATGTATATATTTTTTTAATAATATATTAACATTAGATATTTATAATTTACTTAATAATCAAATTTATTGAATAAAATATTATTAAAAAAATATTTTCAAAATTTCAAAGAGAACGTGTTTTCTAATTTTCTGTTTTGAAAAATAATTTTTCAAAATAACAAAGAGAACACGTTTTCAATTTTCTAAAAACAAACTACCAAAATAGAAAACTAAAAATGAATTCAAAACTCACAACTGAAAATTAAAAAGCAAAGAGAACGCACCCTAAACTTATTTCCGGAGACCAAGTTTCTTAGAAACTACTCTATAAACGCTTTTTGAAAAAGTCTTTGAAAGAAGTGTGAATATGATAACTCTAATATTCAAAAATCCTTTCAAAGATTTTATAAATACTAGACATTATCAATAAAAGTCTTAATGCTAGTTAATTTCAGAATAATAAGGATACTTATTGTAAACCCTCATGCTCCTTTATAAATAAGTAAGTACTTATTTTTTTAAAAAAATATTTTTGATATTGATTTTAATACTGTAACCAAGTTTTTAGCAAATTCGACTATCTAATTTAAACATCGGAATGTTCACACGAGAATTTCTGTGCATTGTCTAATCTTTCTCTTTTTTGTAGACTTTAAGCGACTTAAAGATAATATTCATAATAAATAAATTTATTATTATATTCAAGCGACAAAAATATATATCCACACACTATGAAACATTGATAATTAGTCGTTATTCATACTTGATGATACGTTAGTTAGTCGTTGGACTTTTTGTTTAATCTATATTATGAACTAGGCGATTGAGGAGTTAGACTTGCAGTTGAGAGGGATTAAAAATAAATTTGAAGGGGACGAAGTAAACTTTCTCAAACTAGTAGCTAGCATTATTAAAACCTTATCTTTCTCTCCTATTTATAATTCCATGTTCAATTCTTGCTTGTTATATAAGAAAAAAGAAAAAAGAAATCCAAGGAAACTTATAAAATGCTAATATTTCATTTGATGCAAATGTATGGAAGGATTAAAATGAACATACGCGTCAACAAGGGTACGTACCTAGAAAAGTGAAATCTCTACACCCCTACGTGTTAGGAAAATTTTCAATTTTTATATACACCAAAGTGTCATTTGAACAGTCTTCCAATCAACAATTGCTACTAATATTTTGGTGAAATAGGCTTTTGTTGATTGAATGACATATTTAGCTAGCTTTTACAAAATTACCAAGGATAATAACGGGAATACTTAATACAGTTCAACAACAAATGGTTCAATTTTTCTTTTTTTATACCATTCATTTTTCATAAAAGAGGACTTTAAATAAAGGATGAATTTCACTCTATCACTCTTTAGATTTGATAGAAAGATGAATATATTCCTGACATTTGAAAATGATATCATATCCCCTTATTTCAAAGTTGTTATTACCATTTTTATTTATTATTACTTCATAGACATTATAAGTTTTTAATATAAAAAAAAATATCTTCATATTTTTTCTTCTCGTATCCCTAATTATTTTGAATTTGGCTATTTGTTGTTCTAATTTGGTGAGGCTAAGCCATTGGTAAAACAAAGAAAAGAAGAAAGAGATCGTACAAATTGTCAAATTCTAATCAATTAGCCTTTCATGTACATGGATCACATTAGACGAGTTTGAATATTCTGAATCAGGTGATGAATCACTTAATGACAAACATAATATGTTTATCAAAAGAAACTTATGTATTTATATAATTAAATACATAATATGTATAAACTTAATTATTACACTTATTTATAACAAACATGATAATAATCACTATTTATATTTATCAAAAGAACCCTAGTGGTAATAATATATCCTTTCATTTATGTGACAAGTCATAATGGACAATAACATAACTATATATGCATGTATACCATTAAAAATGAGTTTTAATTAATGCAATAAGCATAAACTTCACATTCATGCATAAATTTCAAGGATACAGTGCAATAAATGCCAATTAATAAAATACAAATTGCAAGGTGTTGGTGCAATTTGAATGAAACGGAAGGTCATATGCATAATGAATAGAGAATAGCAGGTCTATTGCAATAAATCAAAACTTCACGGGTTGAAGTATCACTCATAAACTTTTAAACTTTCCAAAAATTGCCTCTACCTCCTCTTTCTTCCTCATCAACCGCCACCTTCACCATCTGATGCAGGAGCATCTCATGAGGAAACCCAAGAATTGGCCCAAGCACATAACATGCTCATTTTACTGTAGCTAGGAGACCAGAATGCAGCCCAAAATATTTCCACCTGCTGGAAGTTCAGCCCCAGCCCAATGGTGGGCCACGAATAGTCACTTGAAAGCTTTAAATGTCTAGTTTCATATGAAACAAGAATCAAGTGATCTAGAAATTTGTAACAAAAGTTACGATATTTTAATTATTAGCTGCCAAGAATATTCTGAAGTTAGAGTCAGCATTTAATGAGTAGTTAGGCAGACTCTTGGAAGTTGATAGGCTTGCTTAGAACGAAAACAATGAGTTATTACTCCATTTTTCTATACCTGAAGGGATGTTTCCAAGGCCATCTATTTATAACTTACTTTTGTATCAGATTGACAGATTAAGGAGATTAATTAAACTTTATCCTGCGGGATTTGAACAGCTGTTTGTGTTTTCTTATCTAAAGGTCTGTGTCTTTTCGGTGGATTCCATTGAATGGTGACTTATCCTTTGCATTTCTGTATCTCTTTGATGGATTCTTCAGAAACGTGAGTATGTCTTGCCCTGTAACTTTAAAGTGGTGGAGTAATCGAGAATCCCAAGAGTAGTGAGCAGTTTATCCATTTAGTTTTACGTGTCACTATAAGACCACCTCTGTTTGCCTCTTCCCTCATCGTCGACCACCGTTTGCCATTCTTTGTCGTCAAAAATTGCCGAAACATTGTTGAACACCAGAATGGTTTTCTTAACCGCCCGATACTCTTGGTCTCTTACCTTTCTTTTGCTTTTCTCACTCTTTGCTCACGCCTCAAACTAAAGAAGAGATGGGTTTTTTATAGCTGAATTTTTTGACAACTTGAACAAAACTACGATCAGGGCCGGCCCAAGGCCCAGTGGAACCCTAGGCGAATATAATTTTTTTTTTTGAGAGGGTGGGGCGTTGTATTTTTTGGAGACCCCCCATTTTTTTTTTTTTTTGAGAGGGGAGGTGGTTTATTCTCTCAACTGTGTGTGTGGGGAGGGGTGTATTTTTTGGGGGCCCAAATTTTGGCTGTTGCATTTTACTTGGGGGGTTGTATTTTTTGGAGACCCAAAATTTTGGCTGCTGTATTTTACTTTTGGAGGGAGGTGCTGTATTTTTCAAGAGGTCTCAAATTTTGTCTGTTGTATTTTATTTTTGGGAGGGGGTGCTGTATTTTTTGGGAGCCCTAAACTTCAAATTTTGGCTGCTGTATTTTACTTTGGAGAGAGGGCGATGACTGTAACTTTTGGAGGCCCTACGCATAAGCTTTAATGGCCTATGTCTTGGGCCAGCCCTGACTACGATCACTTCATCAACCACATCTTTGCCACCATTGATTGTCACTTGTCACCCTCGTGTCACCACTAGTCACTTTCAACAACTATATTGTCCTTCTTGTGACCATCATCTCCTTCAAATGTGGTTTCTAGATTTGTGTATACGAGTTGCATAAGAATCCATTTTTCCACATATTTTTGCCAAATTTAGTTTGTTTAGGGTTTTGCAAGATTTTTTCATTATTTCAAGTTTCAAATCAGCTACGAATGAATCCAAGTACGTTTTCAGATCAGATTTGGCTAATTCTCAAATTATGCAGTGGGTTTGTCGATGGTTTACTTTGTGTTTCTTTAGTTTACTCCATTAAATTTTGGCTTAAATGTAAATTTCTTTCTCATCTATAATGTCACTAATTAGTCTCGACTGTGCCAATGTGTTCTTTTCCATCCCATCTTCGTATGTTGTGAAACGGTTCAATTTGATTTGTAACCGTTTGCATGGCATTTTAGTTCGAAGTAATCTACCCAGATTAATCGTCATGTCTTGGTCTGCCTTTTTTTTTTTGGGTAATCTTGCAAACTTGATTTTTTTTATTCAATAGTCAATTGTAAAATTCACTTGTATCTTTGTGTTTTTAGTTATGCCTATTTCGACAACTTTTTTTTGCTTCATTTTAATCAGAGTTTGTTCATATTTTATTTGAATTGAAAGTAGATTTTCTAATTAACTAGTTGTGGATGTCAACCAATTTCGATCTTCAATAACTTTTAATTCGCTTGTTGATTTTCAATGAACTTGGATCTTACAAGTTTATCGTAACCTCATTTATGATGCTCAGTATTGGGTCTTTTAATTTAGTTTGATCCAGTTTTGTGCTCAAAATCAGCTTCTTTACTTAGCCAAATTGACATATTTTTATAATTTTTATTTAATTTCACTTTTTAAGCCCAATTATTTCTGAATTCATGTTTGGCTCCCCTAGATTTCTCCTGGGGCCCGTTATTTTCCAAATTACCACTAAATCCCTTTTTGTGTTTGATTTCAATAATTCAAAAATTATTTTTTAATATCTCAAAATTTCTAATTTTTTCAAATATTAGATAATGTAATTTACATGAATAAATTGGCCATTACCCACACGCTGTCACACTCCTCATGTTCAACATAAATTTGGCCTGCCAAATGCTTTGCCATACCTGGGATGGGTTAGAGCATGTACTGAACCAAAGGAAAGAATTATGAGAAAAATAATCACTTTTTAATTTAATACCTTTGAAACTAAGGAATCAAATTTTGTCAATTGTGATTTTGTTCATACGCTTGCGTCAGGCTTAGACAAAAAGAGAGGGGGGCATGAGCCCATGAAGAATGTGTGGGATCTGGACACCCACTCTCTATAAGCCTCTCAGGCAACTTTTATGTTTGTTGATGCAGATAGCATAAGATGACTCAACTTTGCTTAACAAGCGCAACTTGATTAAAACCTTTCAAAGACCTTGCCTTTAATGTTCTCCAACTTAACGAGTGAAGTGAATACTGGATGGCGTCTCACCAAAATCGTTGCGTTAAGGCCTCTAGCATGTTAGGTTGTCTTTAGTGTTGTTAATTTTCTCTCATTAAGCCAAAATTTTAGCGAATGCTAGAGTTGGAAAATTGGTCGGGTGGCCCATGGGCCTGCTCGCCTCCCAACCTAGCCCAGTATTGTAGCAAAGGGGTTGGGCCAGGCCATTGCTTTATGGCCCGTAGCCAAGCTTGTCCTACAAAAAATAGGGGTGGCCCTACCAAAATATCCACCAAAATAGGAGTGGCCCACCAAAATGGCACGCCCCTCCTTGACTTGTTTATTAAGGGTCATAGGACTGTTCCAGGCCTCCATTTTCCATTGTCTCGCCTAGCCCACCTCCTTCATGGGCCAAATTCGGCTCAGCCCACGAAATGAGTGGGCTAAGCGAAAGGCGGGCCGACCCACCCATTTTCCAACTCTAGTGAAGGTGACGGAAGAAGTTGCTCCAATGTTGTTTACCATTATTGATTTTGTTCTTCATCCAAATAGTGAAATCCAAAACCCTCACTTTTTTTAGCTATTGTCGTCGTCTATTGCAACCCTTACCATATTTCCCACAACGGTCATTGTCGCAGCCATTTCCATAGTCCTTGTCACCTCAATTGCAACCGTCATCGTCAAGGCACAAGACTCGATAGGAGAAAACAAATATGATGAAGTATGTTGCAGTCGATTTGTCGTCGGACTTGGAAACAACTATTGAATCAAGCGGTCAGACATGACAAAAAAGAAGAAGCTCATGGCCGAAAAAGATGAAGAGTCACAACAAAGGAGACGGATAGAGGCGACTTTTAGTAAATTGATTTTTTAAAATTAAAATATATTAAATAATATTAAATTTTAATACAATAATATTTATTATTAAATTATAAAATAAATATTAAATTTTTATAGTTGTAAAAATTATAGGTGAGATAACAAATAAATGAAATAGGGAATCAAATAGAGAGTAGAATAGAGTGTCTCGTTAGAGTAATCACAATTTAAAAAAAAAATAAAGAGTGAATTATTTATAATATAATTAAAAAAGATAAAAAAATGGGTTTGGAACTAGACTTACAAAACTAAATTGGTCTTGTAGCCCATTAAAAATCGCTTTAGTTCATGCCACAAATATTTGCCTTGATAATCCATATTCTTAACCCCAAGCTCACCTTTGATACCTTCTTCAAGTATTGGGATTTTTAGTAAGAAATCTTAATTAGTTTTGAAGATTATTTTCTATTCTTAATATTAGTTTTTTGTTTAGTGTGTAATCCTATTTACTAGTTGATTGTTAATTGTTGTTAGATAAGGAAGCATTAGTTATGGTGAATAAAGAAACTAGTTCATAAATAGAATGTTTGACTTATTATTTAAGGTGTGTAAATGACTTGTAAGAGACCAGTAAAAGATAAGAATTAAGTGTAATTGGGACTTGACTTTAAAGAGAAAATATTGAGTTTTGTAGTTGTAAACTTTATTAAATGATGATATTTTCTCTTTGTGGTCCTAACGGTTGTGATTTTTCGCTTTTAAAATTTTTTACATAAAAATATTTTATGTTTAAGTATGATTAGATCTTTTCTTTTCTCATCTTATTTTCCAAAATCAAGGATACGAGGACCATGCCTTCATTTGTTCAAATTTTAATAGAAGGCCATCTCCAATGCAGAGCTAACATTCTCCTTAAGTCAAAATTTGGAGAACATTTTTCAAAATTTTTGCTCCAACGTTGCTTCTTATCTGTCAAGTCACTTTTCAAATTTTTGTGAAGTTTGAAATGACTCTTTATAGTTGAGGAGCCATATTTTGCTCTTTACATTTCTCAATGGCTCTATTTGGTTTTTGAAATTTGAAGCTTAACGGCTTTGTGTTCAATCTCAGATTTGAAGAAGAGCAGCAACAATGAAGAAAACTAGCAACAGCGGCGATGGCGTGTGAAGAAGAAGGAGCAGCGACGGTGTGTGGAGAAAGAGTCAGTGGCAGCGTACGGAGAAGAAGGCACAACGGTGGCGCGCGGAAAAGACGAAGCAGTGGCCACCTAATTCGCCTATCAACGGCAACGCTGCTTTCTTTCTCCAACAATGGCGACGACGGCGGTGCCAATTCCCTCCTCTAGTAACAGTGAAGGCTCTTTCTTCCTTCTGGGTTTGCGCCATCTTCAACGCACACAATCAATGAGTTTTGTATTAATTAAATCAATTTTGAGTTATTTAAATTTTATTATTTATATGCTAATTGAAATTTTAATTTTACCACATTAAAATATTAATTTTTTAATTATGAAAATATTTCAAATAATTTTTTAAATAATCGTTTTTAAAAAATATTAATAAATTTATTTACAAATATATTAAATATTATAAAAAATCTAATACCAACATATTTATTATTAAATTATTAAATAACTAATAAATTTTATTATAATAAAAATTAGAAGTGAGATAAAATAAATAGAATTAAAGTTTATTAATAAATAAATGAGATATGAAGTGAGATAGGGAGTGTCACATATAATTTTTTAGATAAAATTAGAATAAAAAAGAAATAATTTATAGCATAATAAGGAATGTGATAGAAGCATGGTTGGAGATGGTATAAGTTGCATCCATGCCTCGCAATGCAATCCAAATTTGTACAAAGTTTTGTAATAATAATAATAATAAATTTGTGGGTAGTTTTATAAATTATGGTCTTTAGGTGTGTATATACACCAGGGTCATCTCAAGGGTTGGTAGGGCCTTTGGCAGTCTGGCGGCTGATGTCGGTAGCGGGCAGTAGTGCAGGCAACCGCATTTCTCTCTCTCTCGCCATTCATTGTTTTGGGTCTTTTTTTGAACCTTGACCCATGACAACACGTTCGTCGCCGTCTTCTTTCTCTTGTCAGTGTCCACAGTCACTTCTCGTCTCCATCGGCCGATCGACGTTTCTTCTTTCTGGTCTTAGGTGGTCGGTGCCCTCCTGAAGCAGTAAAGCTTCTAGGGCTCCCTATGGAGAGTACTGAAGACAAGTGAGGAGCATTTGTGTGCTCCATTTTCTGAGCAAAAAGCGGGTCGAATCCTTCCAGTGCGTGAGGGAGAAAGAAACAACTATCCTGATCGAGAAGATCAGAAAGTCGTGTTCTTCTTTGTCTTCAGTGGTGAACTTGACTGATCTATTCATGTCGCTAGTGAATAATGTAACGTGTAGAATGCATTGGGGAGCAAGTACAATGGGAAGGCTAATGAGGAGCTGATGGGAATGAATCATGTGGGTGATTTCATTCCATGATTTGGTCGGATTTGGCCCATCAATATATATATATATATATATTTTTTTTTTTGGAGAGGGGGGCGCGCGGGGGGAGGAGGTGAGCAATTTTTTTGAGGGCCCTATACCATAAGTCGACCCTGACTTGCACTTAAAAACTTAATTCAACCAAACTAACACACACTTACGTTCTTTATGATATAAAAAAGCCCATGTTTGAATGCGTTTTGCACAATATGTCACTCAAACTATTAAATAACTACTAATGGCAACAAAACCATTCGTCTCTTTAAGAGAATGTATATGCATATGCATATGCAGTAAATAGACTTTTAAGAATAATTTAGAAATATTAGAAAAAATTCTCTTGTGTCTTGATCCAAATAAAAACTCTACTTAGAGTTATTCATATAATTTTTAAAAAATCGTGACCATTAAAATAGTCATTAATATAACTAATACTTATGTAATGTTTGTTAATCAAAATATAGATTAAAAAAAATAAAATATAAAAAATATTTCACATAAATATACTTTTTATTGTATTTGTTAAATTTAATTAACAATTTTTTTTAAAAAAATTCATGTGACTTTTTATTTAGTCTAAAATTTATTTACATAAATTTATTTTATCTTTTCTCTAAATAAATTTATTTTGAGATGACTGTCTTTGTGTGACCCTCGTCGCTCGTGTCCTCGATTTCGATAAAAGAGATAAATCACAAGTGTGAATCTTTACTTCACTGCATAGGACAAGAATCAAACTCATAATCCATCGGTACAAATCCAATATATTATTTGTCCGACCACTCAACTTATTTCCTAGAGATTAAATAAATTTATCTTGAATTTTACACATAAAAAAAATAACTTATATATCTTTTAATATATTTAAAAAATTAAATAAATAATCTGATAAAAATTTTAAAATGTTTTCAACTAGTTTTATCTTAATTATTTAATTTTTTAATTTAAAAAATATTTAAATTTTATTTTAATACAATTTTACTTAATTCATTTTAACATACGAATATATCTATACATGAAAAACAATATATTAATAATAACTCCCAAAAATAACCCCCCACCAAAGTGGTTTGATGTGAATTTTCAAAACTCTTAAGTTAAAGTTAAAAATAATCATATGTCCTTTTTAATTAATAAATATATTTTTTTTAAAAATAACTCTTTAATTTTAAAAAAATGTTTGCGTATGATGTATTCAAGTGACAGGTGCCCTTAAATTTAAGTTTGTCTATTTTTTACTTTAAAAAAAAAAAAACGGCGGGCCTGTCATCAATTTTGGATCATCTTCTCCAACGTAGGAGACGCAGGCAGGTCTCAACTTAAAATAAGTTAAAACAGAGAAGGCTGGGGAACCTTCTAGGCCCTCTCCAGACTTTCTCAGAAACGTACACGTACTGTTCAAATCCTTCGTCCTCTATACATTCAGTCTTAAATTAAACCAGAGGGCAGAGCAAGCCCCCCCCCCCCCCCCCCATCCATTGAGATCAGAACTGGATCCCTCTCTTCAAGAAATGGCTCTCCTGGGTGACCCTGTCAGGCGCTTCTTCTGGAGCCCCACAATCTTCCGCTCCTATCCCGCCTCCGCTCCCCTCATGGACTGGCTCGAATCCCCGACGTCCCATGTCTTCCTATTCAACGTTCCAGGTTCCCCCTCTCGATTGAATCATTTTCTGTTTGATGATTGTAGTAGCCCTCTACTCTGTCTCTTACCAAGTTTTCAGATTGCAGTCCTGATGGGTTTTGCAGATCGAGCACTTTTCTGCCTCTCTTCGTAAATGATCATTCATATTAAGTTTTGGGTTGGAATTGTGATGACAAGAACTGTTTCCGGAACTCTCAACAGAATTGAACACAACGTGTTCGGTGAATTGACTCTGAAGCTGTTTATTGAAAGTTTCTCTTAAAAATATCACAATTTTTGAGAAATTCAATTAAGTCTCTACTCCTGAGCATTGTTGATTTGGTAAACAGAAGAAATGGAATAATAAAAACAAAGGGAACTCAACCTAACCAAACAGGCTCATACTTGGTAGTTTTCTGGTTGGGTTTGTTTGGGCTCTGCTAATTTTAATTTCTGGTTTTGATAGGTTACGGCAAAGAAGATATAAAGGTGCAGGTGGAAGATGGAAATGTTTTGGTGATAAGAGCCGAAAGAGGGAAGGAGGCGGCCCAGGGAAAAGACACAGTTCTCCACGTCGCGGAAAGAGGCGGAGCCGGTGGCGACTTTTTTCGGGAAATAGAATTGCCGGAAAATGTGAAGGTGGATCAGATCAAAGCCCAGCTCGAGAATGGGGTCCTCTCCATTGCACTGCCCAAAGACTCCACGCCCAAGCCATCCAAAGTGCGGAACATCGCCATTTCTAGCAAGCTTTGAGTTGAACCTCCCTGTCTGCAGAGGTTCCATGAATAAGTTAATCTGTGTGGTGTAATAAAATTGGGCTTTTTATGAAGAATATATACTGTAACTGAGCCCAGTTTTAATATGTTTTGTGATGTTCAGGTAATTGTGCTGTTTGGGGATGATTTATGCTGCCTTATGTTTTGTTTGCCTCCATAAATCTGTTTACTTCTTTTTCTTTCTGTTCTTATGATTTTGTTATTGATGAGAATATGTATTTACCATAATCTATTTATCTATATATGCATCAAGATGGAACTTGTGAATATTAAATTTGTTAGCAAAAGATAAAAAATTGATTTTCTTTTGAGAAGGTTGTATTATTATAGTACCTGTGTCATTACTTAGTGGTATGTATCATAGCAATATTTATTATATACGTATATATAAATTAAATTGATATATTTGACTATACTACACATTCACAATACATATTTAAGCGGTGTGGACTTAAACGGTGCTGCGTAGATGAGGATGTCACCTTACAGTTACACGTGGATTTAAACAATGTTTTATAGATGAAAATGCTACTTTACAGTTACACATGAATTTAAGCGGCGTCGCATAGACGAGAATGCTACCTTAAAGTTGCACGTGGATTTAAGCGGTGCTATATAGATGAGAATGTTCTCTTATAGTTACACGTGGATTTAAGTAGCTCGATGCAGATAATAAAATTACATTATAGTTACATGTGATATTAAGTCGTGTTACATAAATAAAAAGTTACATGTAAAATTAAGTGATATGCATTGTAGTTACATGTAATATTAGGCGGTGTTGCATAAATAAAAAATTACATATGAAATTAATTGGTGTTGCAAAGATAAAAAAATTACACTATAGTTACATGTGATATTAAGTGGTGAAGTTACATATAAAATTAAGTGATGTCACAAAAATAAGAAAGCCACGATATAATTACACGTGATATTAAGCGGTGTCGAATGAATAAAAAGTTACACGTAGAATTAAGTGATATCACAAGAATAAAAAAATCACATTATAGTTACACTTGATATTAAAGGGTGTCACATGAATAAACAATTACACGTTACAATTACACGCGATATTAATTAAGTGGTGCCACATAAATAAAAAGCTACACATGGAATTATGCAGTGTCGCAAGGATAGGAGGCCCACGTTAGCAGTAGCAGACATCATCAATTTTGCCAGTTAAAGGTCCGACAGTAGTTTATAATTTAGACACTAATTCACTAGTGATCATTCGGGATGCACATTCAGTATAGATTGAGTCGGACCGATTTTATATTGAACTAAAATTGAAAATTTTGAGATTGCTGTACAAATCAAACTAAACAGACTAGTCCGACAAAGTCGAAGAGAGAGAATAACTCACATAGTTCAGACTTCATACACTTCCATAACATACAAGGGAACTTCAAATCTGCGTTATGAACTGGTAAAGCCTCATTTAATTGAAGGGAAAGAGAGAGGCATAGTTATGGATCTACCATCCAAAGCATGCCCTCAAAGAAGGCGCCCTCCAACACAACCCATTTATTGATCGAAATGCTTCCTCCTCCTTCGGGTAAGTAATACATACACTTGAATCGCCAACGGAGATTGTGAGATTGCCGACGGAGATGGTGATCGTGGTGGTGAGGCGACTGGAGGTGGCGGGGCTAGGCCGCCTCCGCCTCCAGAAGAGAAGAGAGAGTGATGGGCTTGATGATAGGGCAGCAAATCATGGGTTGGGGCAGCCCGTTGTTTTCTTTGGGACCTATGGGCTATGGCTGGATTTGAGCACTGAGCACTTGGGCTTCAAATTTAAAACTTTTAATTATATTTTTTATCTTAATTTAAAATCAAAACTAAATCAAATTGAGACCAATATTTTCTAAAATAATGAGCCAAGTATAATCGGACTTGGGCCGAATTTTAACCCCTTCAGTCCGACTTATATTAAAATTTAAACACTCTTATTGAACTAGATTGGAAATTCTTTTTCCATGGTTTGGAGACACTAAGACACAGTAAATGGAGGCATATTAATTACAATTGTTAGTCCCTTCTCAACCTTCAAAAGAATCTACCAGCCCATAAGGCCAAATGTAATTGTGATGCTCAAACAGAGGCAGAGGCAGAGGCAGGGCCGAAGAAGTCTTAAAATGGACCAACGAGAGCACACACAGAGTAATCTTAATTCCTAGCTACTTTACATTTTGTTTTGAATTCTACTACAGAGTCAAACAACCTCACAGAGAGGCTTATAGAATAAAGTTGAAAAGACCAAAACACCTTCCACTACATAGCCTAGCTCTCGCCTCTCTTCTTTCTCCCTCCCATGGCGGATCTGTGCGCAGAGCCCTTGCCTCCCTCCTCTTTGTCTTCTCCGTGCGACCGCTGACCGTTACGCCTTGGCTCGCTCGCCGCCAGCATCATTGTCTCGCTGTGCCTCACTTCGTCGCCTTACCGACCGTCATTGGATGCAACGACAGTCGATGAGACGTCGAGTGAGGTGAGGCGAGGAGCGACGGTCGACGGTCGCACAGAGAAGACAAAAAAAAAGGAGGCGAGGGCTCTGCAAAACAGTCATGAGAAAAGAGAGAGAGGAGAGAGGCGAAGGTGAACGAGGGCAATTGAGTCATTTTGACCCCATTCAATAAACTCATTTGTAAAGGCGTTGGACAATGTAAAATTATTCTTTTGTTTTCTGGAACCCTTATAGTCTTTATCCCCGTTTTGCAGTAACTTGAAATTTTCTTGAAGTAGTTATTCCAATTGAAGCTATAACATCAAGTGGAGGTCCAACTCATCGTTCAGATGACAAATTCATTAGTGACAAAACTGACATCATAAATATTTGTCACCAATTCAATAAAGATAGATGAGCTAAAAATGAAACTTAATAAAGATATACTCAAATACAAAATATATGCAATTATGTTTTATATTTATGATCTTATATATTTTAAATTAATTATTTTAAAATATATATTAAGATTGTTCTGAACAAAGAAAAAAGTGATCTGATAAAATATATAATTGATATAACAAAAATGCACCATCGACCATGAATTTTACGATACTTGAAAAAGACTAAAATTCTCATTAGACTTGTAAAAGAGAGATACGTACGTTGCTTTGACTTAGTGCTCGAATGAGTCTTTAATACACAAGTCAAGACTCATGGAAGACAATTAAGGTTGGCACATAGAGAATACACGAAATGTGTGGTAAACAAAAGTTCTCTTAACCCATGTAAGAAGAAAAAGACAAAAGCAAGAAGATGAGTGAATGGAAGTTATGGTTTAGGGTCAAAACTTTGCCTATTTATAGGCTTGATTTGAGGCCTTTACCAATAGATTTTTATGAATTTTAACTTGGCTCTCTCTGAATGGTTGGATTTGGACTTGACTTAGGCTTTAGTCAAATAAATAAAATTGTAACCACATCTATATCTATCATAATTAGTTTTTATGTATTTTGCTTTTAAGCATGTAAATGGACGCCATCTAGACTCAAACTCTACCCTACGTTTGCCCCATTTATTTTGGGTATGAAATTTGATTATAGAATAGCCTAATCACAGAAAAATTACTTTATTACTCGTGCGAGCTCATCAATTATCATGCATCAAGTGTACTAAAAGAAGTTAATAAAAGATCACCACGTATTTTCATTTGATAAAGTCATGTGTCCCTTAAATCTCCAAGATCTGTCCCTACTCTTGGATCCAACCTGACCCAAATCTGGATCAGTTGTTGGCGTGGTAAATTTAGGATGAACATAGTCTAGTCCATTGGACTCACTCAATCGAGAATATCTCTAAGCAAATTTGGTCAACCAAAAATTGTTTTAATATCTTGAAAATCTCTCCAACCATTCAAGAATTTCCACTAAATGGCCAAACTTCTCTCTGAATGTCACTGAACGCCATCTATAAATAAGAATAAACTTGTAAAGGTATGGGCATGCTAATAAAAGCTCGCTTTATATTATCCTTAATTGATTTGAGTGTCAAGTTCTCTAGGGAGACAAAAGCCCACCTTTGCATGTACTTAGTTTGAGACAAATCTTGATGATCAATCTAACATCATCACTTGGCACCTATTATGGGGTCGATTGCTCTTTTTTGCCTATCGAATACTCTTCTAAGTTCAAGCCTTTTCACCATGGCATCTACAACAAATCCCTTGCAAATTGCAATTCAAGAAAACGACAACTGTAACGACCTGTTAGTGGGCCTATACGTTATGGATATTTTATTTTCGAGTATTGAAAATTTTACCCTATTAAATTAAATGTGAAAAATATTTTATGTGGTAAATGTATGTAAATAAATATATGTATTTAAATTAATGGATTGACTTGTGTTTTAATTAAATGAAAAGGATTTTGATTGGGCCTAAGGCATATGTTTTGTGATGTGTTTAAATTAAATGAAAGTGAGGTTGAGCCAAGTGTTTAAGGCCAATGAAAGTGATGGGTTTAGAGAAAATCCATGGACCTAAAATGAATTGGGCTTTTGATTGGGTTTAGGCCATTAGTAAAGTGGGGCTTGGCATTATATATATATATATGTGAATTATTTTGTGTGTGCGAAATTTGTGAATATAGAAAATGAGATAAGAAAAGAAAATAAAGTCAAAAGTAAAAAATGTAATTACTTTTTGAATAAAGAAGAGGGTAAAATGGTAATTTGCATAATTGATTTGATAAAGAAAAGAGAAAAGAAATGAAAATGTTGCAAAAAGTACAAATAGGCCCTTGATATTTTGTGTGGTGAGTGGAGGGATAAAATGGGAAGATGAGGTGGGGGTAGATGGAGTTGGCGTGAATGCCACTCTTCTTCCATTCTTTTTCTTCTTCATCTCATTCCTTGGTTATCTCGGTAGATTCTGATTCTTCATCTTCTCTTTTTCTTCTATTAAGTGTGATAGAATCAAGTTCAAGGTGAGGAGATTTAAAACTCTTAGAGTGCTTTTTTTCCCTTGAATTTTAATCAAAAAGGCAACACTACAAGAAAATCATAATTTAGTGACGGGATTTGTGACGGGGGCCCACCCGTCACTAATTTGTGATAGGTTTAGTGATGAAAATCTGTCACAAAAAACATGGCACAAAATTTAGTGACGGGACTGTAATGCCCGTCATTGATTAGTGACGGGCGTGCCTCGCCCGTCACTGATCAATGACGGGCCTGCAATGCTCGTCACTGATCAGTGACAGGCCTGCCATACCAGTCACTGATCAGTGACGGGCGTGCCTTGCCCGTGATTGATCAATGACGGGCCTGTCATGCCCGTCATTGATCAGTGATGGGCCTGCCTTGCCCGTCATTGATCATCGACGGAACTGGCACACCCGTCACTAATTTAAGTTTAAAACCCCCATCCGAACAACCATTTTCCCCCTTCCCCTCTCTGGTTCTCACTCTTTCTTGCCCCCTTCCCCCTATTCCGACGCCATTTCTCTATTCCCCCCTTGGTTCTCTTTATTTTTCTGTAGTTGTTGTCACCCACCGGTATTGTTACTACTCTGGTGCCATTGCTGCCACTCTTTCAGTCAATAAGGTAATTATTTTGTGTTGTTTAGTTTAAATTATTTTGTGTTGTTTAGTTTTAGTTATTTTGTGTTAGTTTAGTTTAATGATTATTTTGTGTTAGTTTAGTTGTAGTTATTTTATTTTAGTTACTTATAGTTATTTTATATTAGTTTAGTTTAATGGTTATTTGTGTTTTTTTTTTATTTTTAATTGAAAAATTTTTACTTTTAATTAAAATATAATACTATATTTTTAAATAAAATACATAGGAAATGTTGATGTAATACTATAATTTTTAATAGTTTACTTTTAAATGTAATATAGTTTACTTTTATTGTTATAAATAAAATATATACATTAAAAAATACAAAAATTCTATTTGACATAAAAAATTAAAAATAATAAATAAAATTTCAATTCAAATATTTAAAACTAATATATGAAATAAATTAGATAATTATTTTAATTCAAATATGCAGGTAATTAAATACTAAAAATTAAAATAGTATTTAAGAAAAATATTATTTTGTTTTTATAAAATATGTAGAGCACACTAATAGATTTTAAGATTTTTATCTAAAATAAAACAATAAAAAGAAGAAATAAAATTTCAATTCAAATATTTAGAATTAATATTATAAATTAGATAAATATTTATTTTATTTTATTTTAAAATTAATTTTAATATTTTATTTTTTTTATTATTTAAAACGATTTGTGACGAGGCTCTGTACCCCGTCGCAGATTTGTGACGGGATGTCTCGTCACAGATCTGTGACGGGATTGCTTAACCCTATCACTAAAATTCAGTGACACCCTTTTCTGTGACGGATTTTTACCCCGTCACTAAAAATTTAGTGACAGATTTTCTGTTTTTAGTGACAGATTTTTCCGTCACTAAAATCGATTTTTCTTGTAGTGCAAGCATCCCTCTTTTCTCTTTCCATCTTTTAATGCAAGACTATGTCCTCATGTGTAAGTCAGTTGTATTTTTGCATCTCTAAATGGTGTTTAAAAAGTTTGAGTTAAATGAGTTATTTTTCATGTTTTCTTAAAGTTATGGGTCTCTCATTGAATCATTATAGTGTCTCGTTGGGGCTTGATTATCCCATATTTTTCTTTCATGGAATGACATTGTGGGTTAGGAAGCTAGAATGAGAGTTTTGGGATGATTAGTGTACATTTTGAGTGTTTTTGTTGGATTTTTGACTCTTTTTTCTTCATTTTCGACCAAGTCGACTCATTCAGGAGGTCAAGTTGACTTGGGTCAAGTCGACTCAATTTTGGGTGAGTCGACTCGGGCCAAGTCGACTCGAATTTGCCTCGAGTCGACTTGGCCACAACTTGACTACATTGCGCGTGCTTCACTGTTTCGGCCATAACTTTTAATTTAGATCTCAGAATTGCAATATGTTTGAAGAGTCATAATATAGATTTCAAGGGATTCGATTTGATATATAATATCGTATATTTTGGATATGATTTGAGTTGGTTAAGACTTTTCTTAATCCATATTAAGTGAGATTGTTAAAGTAAATTATTTTTAAATGCTCCTTTGATATTCCTCAATCCTCTAAAATGATAGTATGTGGTTGAAGACACCTATACGTATATACATGGGATTCATGTGATAATGGTGTAAATGAGTTACATGAGGAAGCATGATAATCATTTGGGAAGTTAATAAGAAATACTCTTGGTTGACATGTCCATGGTAGTTCATGTGTGTTGCATGACTATCGTTATATGGATAATTGTCCTTAATTGATGTGGTAAAATATATTCAATGTGAAATGTGTGGAAGAACCAAGAGCTCTAATGGAAAATCAAAGTGAGGATGTGTGACTGTCATTTATCATAGCATTGTTTGTGCTTGTGTTGCATGGCATTGTGTTTCTATATTACCTCACCTTGTGATGTTGGATCATGGGTTGCATTCATTGGGAGGTCATGCTTTGTATGTGATGGGAGCATAAGCATTGGCATGACATGGTTGGCCTATGAGTGTTGACTTGTGTATGTTAGGCGAGCATATGCATTAGAGCATTCGTATGTGAGTGGATTCTTACATGGGCGTAGCATGGCCTGATGCTTGGCTTATGAGGGCTTGGTCATCACATTAATGCTGTAAGAGCCATTGCATTCCTTATATGTTACATTGCATGGTTCCTTTGAGCGCAGTGGTGATGGTGGTGGAAATTGGCTTGTGCTTGTGGTGCGTAAGACTGTGGGTGGAGACCTACAACAACTAGATCCTATGACACGTAAGACTGTTAGTGGAGGCCTACAGCAGCTGGATCTTGTGATGTGTAAGACTGTGGGTGGAGGCCCACAATAGCTTGTGCTCTTGATGAGATTGTGAATGATGTGGCATATGATGACGATGATGATGGATATGAGATGAGAGCCTTGGGTTCACATTCTTATTTTGGTAGCCTGCCCTTGGCTACAACAGGTTTGTATACAGGGTCTTGGGTGCCATTATGTGCATTTTCTTATGTGGGTCCTAAGGATCATATGTGTGCATTATGTGTGTATCCATGCATTGATGATATGGTTGGGTAACGTGAGATATAATTACATGGCATGGATTGTGTGTCATATATGTTTTTGGAGTTGGTGTGTGTTCATATGTGGATGATATGAATGATGTTTAAGGAAGCCTGATCATATCTAGTTTTTGTTGTTTTGATATATTTACTGAGCCTTATGACTCACCTTGAAAAATATGTTTGATAAACAAAAATAAGAAATGGTATTTCTGTGAGGTTGTTGTTAAGTGTAGAAGGCATGAATTTAGTCAGTGTTATATGTCGGGTAATGATTTCTTTTTGGTTCCGAGTTGTTCATGCCTTCATATATGAACTTGTTGATACTTTCCCTTTGTTATATGCTTGATGAGCCTTGTGACTCACCTTTATTTTTTTTGCCATTCCAGGTAAGTGGAAGATAAGTAAGTGGGGTGAGTTCTGGTTAGATGTGTACAGAGATGTCCCGGCCTCAAAGATCTATGGGTGTAATTTAGAGTGTTTCTTTTTGTATTTGTAGTATTGAAGCCTTTCATTTTGAAAGTGTATGAGTGGTAAGCCCTAGTCGAATGATGTAATATTTGTTATGGCTCCTTTTGATAGTGAGCAAATATGGGAATGAAAATAATTTTTGGCAAATTTTTTATTGATGTCTTGTATCTATATCCATCTTGAATAAACCTTCTCATGGATTTCCTATGTTGGCGGGTAATCCGGGAGCGGGTCCTAACAACAACTCTAACCCAAGCTAAGGGAAACCTACCTGAGGCAAGAGTTGGACCAACTCACTTAGTTGGACGGACAAGTGAAACATTTCATCTAGTTGTTCATTTCTTTCCTAAGCCAACAACTCTTTTAAGAGTAATGTTCTGGCCAAGATGAACATAAAAAGGAGTGTTGAGAAGAGTAACGCTTGGGTTAAGATGAGCACTATGAGGAACGCTAAGAAGAAAGGGAGTCTCGTCGGGAAGAACATAAGAGTAGGCACATAAGGCACAAAGAGAGGAAGTGACATCACTTTAATGGAGGATACTCTAGCTCAACTCATACTTGGGTAAGCAAAACTCCATAAAAGAAGTGACTATGTCTTTTGGATATAGAGATTGCCAAGATGAAAAGATGAAAAACAGAACCCCGAACGTCTAATTCAGATCAACCTTTGAGTCGGGGCATCATGTCAATGTCTTTGCATCCTGGCTATAAAACTCTGTGGAGGCACCATTGACCTAGCTGACTATTTGGACCTTTTCACTTCCTACATGATGGTTCAAGCTACGTTAGATGCTATGTGGTGTCGAGTTTTCTCGCTACATTAAAAGGATATGCTCGCACCTAGTACTCAAGTTTACCTCATCGTTCGATCACCAACTTTAAGCAATTGAGGAGCAACTTCTTAACTCTCTTTGCTCCCCTTACAAGGCATAAAAAATCTACTATGGCCTTAGTCAACCAAAACTTGGGGGAGTCCTTAAAAGTTTTTGTAACTCAATTCAACATGGAAGCATTGAACATCAAGAACTTCATCATTTGAGGGTTGTGCAGATCCTCAAACTTCGAGGGCTTTGCAAATCCAAAAACATATATGAAATGAAATAAAAATGGATGAAGTTACTTATGGTGAGCTAAAGGCTTTTCTCACGAAACCCATATCTCATCTTTTCTATTGTTTTGGTTGTTTTATTCCATATGGGTGTAAGGTTCCTAATGGCTAAATCTGAATCAATTGATGGCATAGAAAATTATGTGGATTGAGTCTACTCCTTTTAAATTACTGAACGAGTAATCTCTCTAGTAGATCTAGTCAACTAAGAATCTCTCTAACTTTCTAATATCTCAAAAATCACTCAATGGTCTAACCACTTAAAATTTTCACCCAATGGTCGAACTACACTCTTAATATCACTCCACACTATATATAAATGGGAATGAACTTGCAAAGGTATTGGATATCATACACTAACAGAAGCATATCTTATATTTGTTTATTTTTTCCTTATTTGAGCGACGAAGTGTTCTTGTGAGATAAAAACCCTACCCTAATAAGTACTCAATTCAAGACAAGATCTAGGTGATCAAAATTGAATATAGCTTCAATTATCTTCAGAATTGAATTTAGGTTTAATTATATATATATATATATATATTAAACGTATCAAGTATAGTATGTTAATTCCAACCGATTATTTGGTATCAAACTTGTTTAAAATGAAATAAATTATGATAATATTATATAAGTATATTATTTGAATAAATTAATATGTATTCTGATTAGAACCGAATTCATCTAGCAATTTCAACCTAAATTCAACCCATCCACATCCTATCCATTTATTCTCCACATAACACTCAGGGGTGTGCAAACTCAATCGGCCAAAATTGACTGACGGATTAAATTAAATCGAATTAATCGATTAATTCAAAAAATAAAATTAACTGATAACTGAAAAAATTAATCATAAACAATATAAATTAAATTGAATAGATAGAAATGCAAAAAAAATCTAAGAAAATTGAAGTAATCGATAGAAAACATACAAAATAAAAAAAAATATTTTATAAACATCAAAATAAAATCATTTTAAAATTTGATCGGTTCAGTTCTTCTAACTAAAAAATTAAACTAAAAATCAGAAGTCAAATTTAAAAAAAAAAATTAACTAAGCCCAACTGATAAAAACAAAATCAAATTAAATTGATAAATTCAGTTGATTTGATTTAGTTACTTCAAGTATACCGAAATTTTGCTCTTTCCAAATCACACCTCCCACAAATCACTATTAAATTATTAATTATAGTGGGGTGCTAACCACTCAATTCATTTGAAAATAACCATTAACTTCAAATTTAAAAAAAAAGAAAAAGAAAAGGAAGACTCAAGTACAATAATAATAATCTGTCGAACTCTTTAAACATCCTAGATTTTCTGTTGAAGTTGTCTCTTGCCCAATACATTTTTTATTGGGCAACTGAAGCACAGTGAGATAGAGGAATTAATAATTAGGATGGAACGACAACGACTCACCTTGCATCATCAACTCTAATCTGTAAATGGCAACTCCAGTCCAATTTCACTAATGCACTCTCCAATGTTTGGCAATAATGTGAATGAATCTGCTGTTTGGCCATTAGCAAAAAGATTAGAATACGACGCAAGTTCTCGGTCTTGTCGTGCACCTGGGGAGGATGTCCTTTTGTGGACACATCATCGTCTGAAAGAATTATAGAAGGTATTTGCACCGTCTGATCATTTGGTATGTTGGTACGTGATGAAGGAGCCCACGTTCTTTGATATCTTGCCATCAAGGTATGCGCGCCACGTGATTTGGGCTCCACATGTTACATTTTTGTGGCACAAGCGACTTCAATTCTGTCGCACTACGTCTGTACTCAGTCCAGACATATATGCTTTATATTATCCAATGCATATATGTATATATTTAATATATCATTTGTTCAACCCTATATTTTGACACTCCATGGAAATACCCTAATTATGTATGTAAACATATCTTGTTTATGTTATTTTTTGCCCACCCTCTGTCCACCCCACGCAGTTCACTGTCTGCCTGCTTTCTAGATCCGCCTTCGAACACCAAGATACTTATCCCATCACATAACCAAAGAGTCTCATAGTATTTATCATACTTCTAAATTTATCTCTTTTTAATAAGAAAAGAAAATATATTGTTTAGTTTGATTTGATTTAAAATTTTAAAATATATAATTTACTACACCCATGTCCCTTTCATGGAATTGATAACATCTCTATTAGTCTTTAATGACGATACCAATAATCATTTCCTTCTTTAAATTCAAATATATTCATAGTAGATGAGACTACTCATTAAGACTTCTACCTACTACTAAGCTACCATTCTTGATAATTGTTGAAACACATGCTTTATAGTTATATATTGTTAAATCATAATATCGAACTATATATAATAGTTACCAAAAAATTATATTAATATTTTAATAATAAAAATTTTACAAAAGTTGGTTCTTTCGAATTTTGTATTGCATTTTTTTTTATAAAAATCCTATTTCAAAAATTTGCATTGAAGGTCAGAATTTCTATATAGTTCATACCATAACTTAAAACTAAATAAATTCCTACTTTTGTCAATTGTTTTGCTTTAGATTATAAACAAACTTTTATTTATAACTTTTCCTTCAATTATTATTTATGTGTACCGCGTCGAGTCGAGTTGTGCGATTTGAAGACTTGAGTTGAGTTAAGTTTGGAATAAAAGAATTTGATTTGTTTTGTACTAAAACGAAGCCACAAGGTGACTTAATTTTAGGGGATCCATTTCTAACCTAATTTGCAGCAAGGCTGCTTCGGAAGGCTTTCAAAATAAATAAATAATTAGAAAAAGAAAAGTGTAGATTGAGTTTATGTTTTTCGCATCTTTTAATATGCACATTCTTTTTACCTTCAGTTTCTGTAGTTCTCTTTTTATCTTTTTTCCTCTTGCTTTTCCTCTGGCTATTTATTTATGTTTGAAAGGAGAAAATATTTATCAAGACAGCCTGTAGAAATGTTAATGCAATATATATATTTCATAATATAATTTTATGAAAACATCCTTACCGTTAAAACAAGGCCTAGTCCATAGTCCATCCGAGGGTAACAAAGGTCCATTTGTTTATAGTTCTCGAACAAGCAAAGGGACAGCGGCAGCATAGCTACCATTTCCATTATGCTGTGTGATATTCCATTCCGATTCATTTTCATTGATGCTTTAAACCAAAGACACATGTAAGGCACGCATGACCATTACATATACCTTTCATTTAAAACTTGGCTTGGCTTGGCTTAGCTTGGCTTAGCTTCGCAATTTAACTTGGTAATGTGTTAATGTCTTTTTATTCATATTCATGTCTAAACCTTATTACTGATAAACACGCCTATGTACTCTTTTTAAGTTTTCCATTTCATTATAATTATTATAATTAATCGTATTTAACAAATCAAATCAAATCAAATCAAATCAAATTTCAGCTTGTGCTTAAACGTCGAACACAATGATTGCTTGCTGACACAGCATCCTTAATCGCTAGAAAAGCCCTTCAATTGTATGATTTAATGAGATGTCATGGACGGCGACCTGACAAGAAGAGCCGTGGTAGAAGTTGATGTACTGATTGAAAAAACTCCATTAGGAGTTAATTAAATCATTGTCATCAGCTGGCTCGCTGTTTAATCTCTGAACTAATTAAACTGTCCACACCAATTACTTGAAAAGACGCATTACTCGACTTTGGAAATTTCAAGTCACAATCCAGAGTTGCTCCACACTACCAGAGCCAGACTTTTGGGTTCAAACTTTCAAATTTGAAGGAGAACGTCAATCTCATTACATATATATATATATATATATATTGTATATTAATTTCAAAATTTGCAGCAGCACCAATGTGCCTGCTCACAGCCACAAGGCTCCAAAAGTAGGGTTTAGTTACACCCAATCACAAAATGTCATGGCGTGAAGAAGGGGACAGAGACAGAGACAGAGACGAAGAAGAAGAAGAAGAAGAGCTGCAACAAAACTACTTTTATAGGTTTTATTGTTCGATTGCAGTAGTCGATGATGATGATGATGATGGCGGCCATGGCCTCCAAAACAGAACAAAGTTTTTGAAGCCCAAAATTCGACAACCCACAACCTAAATCATGATGCCTTATCCACGTTTCTTATTCCTACTACTCGTTATCCTCTCTCTCCTCCCCGCCGGCAAACCAGACCTCGCCGCCGACAAAGCCGCCCTTCTCTCCCTCCGCTCCACCGTCGGCGGCCGATCCCTTCTCTGGAACCTCTCCGACCCCACCGCTCCATGCTTCTGGCCCGGGGTGACCTGCCAGTCGGGCCGGGTCACGGAGCTTCGCCTCCCCGGAATGGGCCTCTCCGGCCGCCTCCCTTCCAACACAGTAGGAAATCTGACCCGTCTGCACACGCTGAGCCTCAGGTTCAATGCCCTGTCTGGCCCGCTTCCGGCGGACCTTGCTGCCGTCTCCGACCTCCGTAACCTCTACCTCCAGGGGAACCACTTCTCCGGCCCAATTCCCGACTTCGTCTTCTCTCTGCGCAACCTCATCCGCCTCAACCTCGCCTCCAACAACTTCTCCGGTGAGATCTCGCCCGCCATCAACAACCTTACTCGGCTCGGCACCCTCTACTTGGAGAATAACAAACTCACCGGTTCGATTCCCGACCTTAACCTCCCGAGCCTCGTTCAGTTCAACGTTTCCAACAACCAATTAACCGGCTCGATTCCTTCCAGACTTGGCCACCATCCCGCTAGCTCATTCGCCGGAAATTCTCTCTGTGGCGGCCCGCTCTTGTCTTGCAACGGTACTTCAACTGAGAGCGAAAACAAACTCTCAGGCGCTGCTATCGCCGGTATCGTCATTGGTTCGATAATTGCATTCTTGATCATTCTAGCAATTTTAATACTTCTTTGCCGACGGAGAAGTGAAAAAAGTGAATCGAAGGACGTAGCTAAAGTAAGGCAGACGGAAATTGAAATTCCGGGCGGAAAATCAGCCGGAGATACCAGTAGTTTCAGTGGGGGAGCTCCGGCGCCGGCAAGGAAGGTGGATGCGGGTGCGAGCGGGAAGAAGAGCTTAGTATTTTTTGGGAAATCGGAGAGGGTGTTTGATTTGGAGGACTTGTTGAGAGCGTCGGCGGAGGTGTTGGGAAAGGGTACATTTGGGACGGCGTATAAGGCGGTGCTGGAAATGGGGACGGTGGTGGCGGTGAAGAGGCTGAGGGACGTGACGGTGCCAGAGAAGGAATTCCGGGAGAGGATGGAGGCGGTTGGAGCCATGAATCACGAAAATTTGGTTCCTCTGAGGGCTTATTACTACAGCAAGGATGAGAAGCTTCTTGTCTATGATTACATGCCAATGGGAAGCTTGTCTGCACTTTTACATGGTTAGCACTTCTCTAGTTTTCTTTCTTCTACTTTTGATTTTTATCATACTTGCAGGTCACGATACTCCATTCTGTTTTGCTAGGATATAATATGATGGTTATCTTTCTGGTATTTGCATCGTCTACCTCTTTTTGATCACTGATGACTTTATTTTTTCTGTTTACTTGTCACCTATATAGTTGATGGGCTGTTAAAAAAATGTGTGTGTGAGTGAGTTCGCCCGTGGGTTCTAATTTTTTCCAATCGGTCACTGCAATATATCTCCTAGAGAGAAGGCTTTTAGCTGGCAATGAAACCCATTCATTTTCCAATGGCTATTTTGAGCTTGAGAAAAGGGTGATTCTGAACAGTAAATGCCCATCGACTTGTCTGTTTTTCTTGCACATTCAAAAACCAAATTCAAGTACTCATTGGAGATGCCTCTTCTTTTAGGAGGAGAAGCATTTCCCTCTTATCACTAGCTGTCCACGTGGTATTTGAGCTATGATTTCATTAATATACTCAACGTTCATGAAGTTTGATGGTTACAAATATTGCTTCAAGCAATGCTTGGAACTTGGATTTGTGAAGGAAAAGGAAAATGGAAGGATCAAAGAATCATGTAGGGTATCAAAAATCTTCCCTTCAGACCTGGTGTACTACCTACAGGAGTTGGAAGTTCTCTAAATTAACCCGAGAGATTTGAAATGTGGGTTTATGCATGATATAGAGTTACATTTACTTTTCAAAGCGAAAAACTACCTGTCAGTACGGTTGTTGCATTTGTTTTAAAGGATGGGCTTAAGACTTGCAGCCACCAAACCATTATATTTTCTACGCAAGTTATGTTTTTCTAAGAGAACTATATTCATCTCGTCCTTTCAGATGTATTTTGTCTTGTATCTGCTTTCAGATCCAATGTTTTCCTTTTCTCATAAGTTGAAAAAATTGCCCTTAGTTCTTTTTTATTTAAGTTATTGTTTCTAAAGAGTAACCAAGTGCACAAGATTCCTGCCATTATGAGGGGTTCGATGTAGGGTTAGCTGTATGCGGGATAATTTGCATGGCTATTTTTATGGTTTGGAGTTTGAACCTGCAATTCCAACGTCATAATAGAGCAACATTTGCTTTTGTCTACCTTCAGAGTCTGTTGAGGTCCTAGGCCAGTTGGAAAAGAGACCATCAACAGGGAGCTGGAACATTTTCCAAATTAGCTTTATGTTTATGGTTTGGTTTTATTTGTCCCAACTGCAGGAAACAGAGGAACTGGTAGGACACCATTAAACTGGGAAACAAGGTCTGCAATTGCCCTCAGAGCAGCACGTGGGATTGCGTATCTCCACTCACAGGGCCCGGAATTCTCCCATGGCAACATCAAATCCTCTAATATCCTCCTTACTCAGTCTTATGAGGCCCGTGTGTCTGATTTTGGCCTTGCCCAACTTGTTGGACCCACTCCCACTCCTAACCGCGTTGCTGGTTACCGAGCACCCGAGGTGACCGACGCCCGGAAAGTCTCTCAGAAAGCTGACGTATACAGCTTTGGAGTGTTGCTGCTGGAACTGCTAACAGGAAAGGCTCCCACTAACTCCCTCTTGAATGAGGAGGGGGTAGACCTGCCAAGATGGGTCCAGTCTGTGGTTGGGGAGGAGTGGACAGCTGACGTGTTTGACCTTGAGCTCCTTAGGTATCAAAGCGTTGAAGAGGAGATGATTCAGCTCTTGCAGCTTGCCATTGATTGTGTTGCTCATTACCCTGACAGGCGCCCCTCAATGACTGAGGTGAATACCCAAATTGAAAATCTTTGCCGTTCTAGTTTGCATAAACAGCAAGATCCTTTTGGCGACATAACCGATGGCGAGGACGATCAGCATGGCAATGCTGTTGATTCGGCTTCAGGTGCCGATTGAAGAGAATGCCCTTTCTTGTTTCATTATATTTAGAATACTCGATCTGCTTTCTGTCGTTTTCTTTTACAATTCTTTGGGCACGTTTGGTCGTTGAGAATCTACTCTATACCTTCTCTCTTTCGGTCATCTGATTGACCTTCCGGCAACTAAATTTCTCCATCCCCTGGTACTCGCCATTTTCTGTGTAATATTCACTGTCAACTGTGAATAATTGTCAATTTGTTGTTGTTGGTGGTGGTGGTGGTTGGCCCTGTAATTACACATCTTTTATCCCTCCTTTTTGTTTCGGAATCTTATGAGACATTGATATTTCTGAAACTGAGTGGCTTTGGTTTGCGTTTATGGATTCAGGTTCTGCGTCGTCTACATCAGCATTGCTCTTCTATATTCTGTTATGTGTCCCCATTAGTGCTGTCTTTATCTGAAGCCGTCCCTCTCTGGTGGGGTGGTGGGTGGGTGGTTGTTTTACGCCTAGAATTTATGCTAAAAGCACTGGGATTTCGCTTACTAATGAAACTTGGTTCGTTGGAACTGAAGTGTTGGGGTATGCTTGCTTTGAAATTTTGAATATTAACAGCGTAGTCTTCTGGCAAATGAAGCCATCTCTGACTTTCTGTGGCGTAATAAAGGAATTGAGATGGACATTGATGGCTCCCATCTATTTGAACGTTAGGTAGAGATTTTATGGTCCCATAATTTTCATTACATTTAACTAAGAAACACTGGGCGGGAGTGGGAGTGTGGCAGTTAATGTGGCGGTTGTTTTAATTTGTTAGCTGCCCAAGAAAATGACTGGTCCTTCACTGCCAAATACTCATGTAGCCTCTCATGCGTTCAAAAAGTCAATTTTATATACCTCTTTAAAAACACATATTTTCTTTATCTTTTCTAATTAGTTATCAGAGCTTATTAGTATCAGACTCTTCTACTCTAAATTTTAGATTCTAAGGAGAATATTTTAATTTTTTACTTAGTTAACTATAAATGTTTTAAAACAACTTATAAATTATCCAAAAAAAAGTCCAGAGAATACTAGCAAAACCAAAAATATAAGCTACTAATAGTGTTTATAATCTCCATTTGACTAGTAAAACCAATAAGCAAATTACTCTCTAAGTGTATCCTTTTGAAGAAACTTAACCTTTTGTTTATAATAATCAATTTGAGTAATGCTATTTATTTAGATTGAATATCTAGTATATCTTTTCATTCGACGATAAAAATGTGCACAATAAATAAAGACACTTGTACTTTATCATTGTCCAATGAAAATGTGTCACTTGGTCTAGATAAATATCATTATTCAATAAATTTAAAGGGTGTTTGGTTGAGCAGTTTGATTGCTTATAATCTAGTAATTTAGCTTATAAACTATCAAACTTCTTTTATTAAACATTTGACAACACCAAATAACTTAAAAACTATATACCTTAAACGCGAAACTAATAACGCTTAGAAAAAGACACCCCCCCCCCCAAGTTTTTCCAAAACGTTGCTAGCTTCTTTTATGCGTTGATCTAGTGAATTACCTATTGACCCTAAAATAAAACACCAATTTCCAACATATATCTTTCTTCAACCTTTTGCAATCTCTAATCCCTTCCACTTTTAGACCTATCTCCGATCGCTACTGTCATCGTTGTTCGTCGCCATCCCCTTTGTTGTTCACCCCAACCCATTGTCTGTCATCTCTGTTACCTCCATCATTGCCTCCTCTTGCTATCGCCATGCGTTTTCGTTCACCGTTTTATATATATATATGTATGTATCACATATATATTGAATTAATATACATATATAATAATGTATATGTATATAATATATGCTAACATATATTGAATTAATATATGTTAATATTTTTATAAATATTTTTTATATTATTTAATATGTCTATTTTAGTCTTTTTATCAAGTTCTAATAGTTTAACAATTCTTTCAAAATAAATACATAATTATTAACAAATATCTTATAAGCACATTTATCCAAATACATTATCAGCTTAATTACTACCTAACTTTTAAACTTTACACAAGTTAAAAGATTAAATAGCTTTTAAGCTACGTTAGAAAACACTTGGCTAAACACCCGAGGTTGATCCAATTTGCCGATTGAATCTGATAAAGGAGTAAATCGTCAAATTCACACAAATCTCCCTGACTTGCTTTTGATATTACTTTGGGAAATTTTATTTGCAACCACACTTTTTTCTTTCAGCAACTCACTTTTAATATTCCTAAAATACCTTGAGATGAAAATTCATATTTGTCATTCATTTAAATCTTTGACGTTCAACCACCCACCATTACTCTTCAAGCGCGTATACCCATTTTTTCACCTACTATCGCTACAACCACTTTACTCACCCAACCCAATCACTATTATTCAACACCGAACATTGCTGAACGCAATTCTCCTTGCCATAGCCAATTAACAGTTATTGTTAGCCATGAAAGATTATTATATGCAAATATTTGTGTCAGAGTTTGACGAAAAAGATAACAAGTATTCCTGTTCTGTCAAGAAATAGTACAAATTGATTGAAGATGAAGTCTCTGAGGCTTTGAAAATTTTTTCTATCTCTGATTTTTTTTTTTTTATCTAATCACATTAAATCAACTAATAAGGCAAGTTGAGTATTAGGGCACTTTGAGTTTCCTAATTGAAGATGAAGATTCAGGGGGGTCGATATGTCCTGAATCGAGGGATTCAAGAGCTCAATAATCCCCTAAATCCTTGGGTTCAGGGGAATCATTGTGCCTCGAATCCTTAGATCCAGGATTCAAGGGAGTCTATATGTCCTGAATTCAACAATTCAGGGATTTCTTAAGTCTTTGAATTGAAGGATTCAGGAACTCGAGAATCCCTTGAATCCTTCAATTCGGGGGGACTCAAGTAATTAGCCAGCAACTTCTACTAGTTGTTCAAATTTGATGTGCCTGCGTTGAGTGCGGAATTTGTATCTTCCAAAAGTAGATGTGGTTAATTAAAAGAAAATGACGCCAATCACGTTTAGGGATTTTTGTGTACAAAAATTATATAATACTTTAATAGTTATTTGAATTGCTTAAAAAACTCTTGCAAATGACGAATATGTGACAGTTAATGATATATTTTTTATTCTATAATAATAAATCAACCAATTTTTATATTAATTATTAAATGTCTAGAAGGAATCCCATTCCCAATAAGAAGGTGGGGATGTTAATTAATTAAAAGTTCAATTGCCAAATCATGTGTTCCTTGCTAACTTGAACATCTAATATCTCTCTCTGCTTGTTTATATTGTACTTCATGCATAGCTAGCAAGATTGCAACAAAAATCCACACACACACAATCATATATATAAATGAGAGGCTCAAGGCATCCCCCAAATCGTAAGATTTGGGGGCATTCCCTGAACCTAGGGTTCGAATCTTAAGTTTCAAGGATATTTTATTTTTTTATTTTTAATTTTTTAATTAATAATAATGTGAATAAAGTGAATTTTTTTTCTACGTTTTATAATTTTTTTGAGTTAATGTTTCTTTAATTTTAATTTTTCTTTGAGTTAAATATAAATTGTAATAAAATTATATTTATTTTTATTTCTTTAAAATTTATATTAAATTTGTGATATTTTTTCATAAATTAAATAAAAATAAAATTAAATAAAATCTAACAGTAAAAATTAAAATAAAATATTATTACAAATATCTGAATCCACGTTCAAAAATTATAATTCTAATAATATAGCAAATAACAACTAATAACAATTATAAGTAATTCTCGATTCTCTTGATAGTTGAACTAGTTGAACTAAACTTGAATTTGGTTATGTCGGGGGTTGAGATGTACTAAATGTCCAACTCCTGCAATATCATACGAATGCGATGGAGATGTACCAGATGTCCAACTCTAGCAATATTAAATTAAATCTTCAAATTTACTTGCTTGGCTTCTGCGATTTAGACGAGAAGGCAAGGAACTCTAGCAAAGAGGGCGGGCGAGGCAAGTGACTTCAACAAAGAGGGCGACGGCAAAAAAGCTGTGGTCTGAAGAGAGTTTGATGTGGAGAGTGGTCTGAAGATGAAAAAGATTTGTTGGGCGTAGGGTGTCTTTTGAGAAATGTGTTTGAAGAATATGTTTGAAATATAAATAGTTGCAAAAGATAATCAATTTGATTGCAAATAGAAAAAACTAATACTTTACTGACGCTGGTTGCAGAGAGCAAAAATTATAACTATAAATAGAATTCCCCTATTACTTTTCAAATTCAAAAGCAATTTTGGGCCCCCGGCCAATCTCGTGGGCTGACTGAATCGACCAAGAAGTCGGTGTCTTATAGCTCTTCAAGGTTAAGGGACTTCAAAGACAAGAGAGCAGACTGCTTTACGCCCTTCAAGACTTCACGAATTAGTGAAGCCAAGTATCTTTTACGTTCTAACTTTAGAGGAGGACATATGTTCCTTTAGCTTTAAAAAGGAGGGGAAAGCTTTACTTTGGCTTCAGCGAGTCTGCAATTGTTTGTTTGGAGCCTCAAAGGGAAAACAATGCCGGGAAGAAATGAAAAATTATGCACATGGTTAAGTATTCCTAAATCTTAACATTACACATAAAATTATGGTTGTTCTAGACCAATTTTTATGAAAAACTAAATAGAACCTCAATTTTTCTTCAAGCTGTGCCACATAGCACTTAAGCCAGCCCCTTCTCCCTGTTTCTGTGCAGTGGTAAGGAAACCATAGACTGGACTTATGTTACATAACAGCGTAAGACTAGACTCAGTAACATATTCATTTGTATGCTTCTTACCCATTCGAAATCATAAACCCCCTTCTTTCTTTCTTTTTTTTTTTTGCTTAAGTAATCAGATACCCTTAAAGAACAGAAAATGATTCAGGATGAAAATAAATAAACAAGAGAAGAATGCTAGATCTAAGGAATAAAAGGCGTGGCATTTTTTCTCTTTTACAGACATTGCAGAGAGAACCTGATCGTGATCAAATGCAACTCAAAGTATACAAATGGTTCCAGGATTGAACCAGCTGAACTTCCTATGCAGAAGAAGATCTACAGAGCATAAGAGTGTTAACCTTGATCCGTTCATCACTGAGAAAACGGGGAAGTAACTGACCGTTTACTAGTCTTCGAGTGTTTTATTAGCCAGTCAATCACTGTGTCAATGTTTACAGAATCCTTGCATGAGATCATATAGCAGCACACTTCTCTGTCTTGGATTGATCGAAGATCTCTACAGTTCGGGTAAGAAGGAAAATTTAAGCAGAAGGAAAAGGACCAGAAACGTGGTCCACATAAAAATTGCCCGCAGGGTTTATGCAAACTTACAGCTGATTCACCATTGCTTGCTTGGAAAGAGCTTCTGACCTGTCGATTTTATTGCCAAGTACCAGCATAGGAATTCCAGTTAAGGAAGGTCTTGATAAGAGCTCTTTCAGCTCACTTTGAGATATTGGAACACTGTCTCTATCAGCTGCATCAACAACGTATCTGCGTCATGTCAAGGACTCCACAAATTACCAATCCAATTGAAAAGTACACACATTGATACAATTATTGTCTGCTGATGCATATGATAAAAAATCTAGAATTCTTCGACCTAGCATCTTGGCAAAAGTTTTAAGATTTTTGCAGCTCATTTTTTAAACGTGTTTGTGTAAAATAGATATGCAACTCTGCGAATGCCTAATTACATTTTCATTATTGATCCAGTCCACTGATCTTTGTTATGCTGCTGGTGAAACATGACATAAATTTATTTTAGTTTCAGAAAAGAGAATTATTGCTTCATGGCATGTATTTGGTTGAAACAACTTAAGTCTTAAACTTGGACTTTTACCAACAGAAGAGAGTGTGATAAAATGATCGGAGTCTTGAGGACTTACAGAATTGCAGAGACTCCCCTGCAGTAACGCTCCCAAATGCCACGAAACCTGCTTTGCCCTCCAAGGTCCCAAATTTTTATTGTTACATTGCCTTTGGTAACTTTTCGCACTTCGAAACCTACCTGATTTTCAAGACAGAAATAAACACCCCTAAGATTTCTTAATGCTGAATAATAGAGAGCCTATTACTTATTTTGGTTAGAAAAAACAAGAAACAAAATTACAGTTGGAATCATGTCCACGTTGTACTCTCTTGTCTGAATAAAATTTAATCAACAGATACTTAAAAGATGAGAGATGTATAGAAACAACCAGATGGATATGTATGCATAAAAGGATGATTTCTTGTTTACATACAGCTATGGCATTAACAAGAGATGTCTTTCCTGCATTGTGAAGCCCTACGAGGGAGATTTCCATTTCTTGTTTAAGAAATAAGCTGAAAGGAAGGCAATTAAGAAGAAAGAAAAACTAGGTAAAAAATATGTAAAACTGAAAATTGTAAATTAGGTTCAGCAAAAATGAATGGAAATTTACAAATTAGACCATAGCAAAAGAATAGAGCACAACCATTATGAATTTTTTACTCTTCATTTTAACAATATCATACATATTGTAACTAGAAGACACAATCTAGTTGTCTTTATTTTGCCTAAAAAAGTTTAGAGATCGAACAGAACTAAATATCATGCATATTGCTTTTGAGTGGGCCTTGCTAAGTTGGAGATCTTGATTGAAAGAAGTATTTGCTTCATATGTTAAATCAGTTGCAGATTTTAAGGGAAAGGGGGCATCGAACAGATTTCAGAAAGCAATATTAATGAAACTTTTGGAGCTGAAGTCCTGATAATTTTTCAGAGATTTGTGCAAGGTTTTGGGGTTCTCTAAGGGGATCAACTCAGTGATGGTCTCTTAATTTTTGGTTCTATTGTTGGAGGCCTTTCTGGTTTAGATTCAAAAGGATTCAAAAGTAGTTCCGACTTTGTTTTGATTATAGTTGTTTATCTTATTGGTATTCAAAAAAACCAAAAAAAAAAAAAAAGAAAGATTAAGCATGCAGTTAACGTACTAGAACTCAAACAAGTATGATAAAAATTTAGTTAAGTGTGCAACTTCATCCAAGAAATTATAGGATTTGTGGTCAAAGGAAAATGTTAAGCCATGCTGCATGAACTCGAGGCAACTTTTTGGGTCATGGATATCATGCTATCCAAGATGTGAAAAAAAACAAAAATATACTCTTTTATGCGAATAAGAAATAATGTCCAAGCAACCAAAAAGAAAAACAAGTCGTGCATTTTTTATTTTTGTAACATCCCACATCGAGCGATAAGAAGGACCAGAACAACTTACTCTGATGTACCTACACGAATTTCCTAGGGGGTCACCCATCCCTGAGCTGTCCCAGCTCAAGCACGCTTAACTCGGGAGTTACTTGCCCACATTCAACCCAAAAGGTATCTAGCTGGTGTTGTTTCCTTTTCTTACTTATCCTCGATATATATTGTCTTTTTTCTGGACTCTTGGGGTATTACATTTTCCCCACTTGAGCACATGACATCCTCGTCATGCGACCTTACAACTGGTCTTAGACCTTCTCCCGTTTAGGGGCTGCAATCCTAGAAGCCTGCCAGAAGCCGCTGCTTGAACAGGCTCTCGAGCCCCGAAGCCACTTCCCGTCCACATTGGACCGCCTTCACCAAGGGTCGACTCTAATACCACCTATAACATCCCACATCGAGCGATAGGAAAGACCGGAACAACTTACCATGATGGGCCTACACGAACTTCCCAGGAGGTCACCCATCCCTGAGCTGCCCCAGATTAAGCACACTTAACCCGAGAGTTCCTTGTCCATATTTAGCCTAAAAGGTATCCAACTAGTATTGTTTATTTCTTTACTTATCCTCGATAAATACTACCCTTTTTCTGGGCTCTTAGAGTATTACATTTTCCCCCATTGAGCACATGACGTCCTCGTCATGCAACCTAACAACTGGTCCCAGACCTTCTTCCCTTTGGGGACTGCCATCCTAGAAGCCTGCTAGAAGTTGCTGCTTGAACAGGCTCTCGAGCCCCGGCGCCACTTCCCGCCCTCATCGGACCGCCTTCACCAAGGGTCGGCTTTGATACCACCTATAACATCCCGCATTGAGTGATAGGAAGGATCAGAACAACTTACCCTGATGGGCTACACGAACTTCCCAAGGGGTCACCCATCCCTGAGTTGCCCCGGCTCAAGCACGCTTAACCCGAGAGTTCCTTGCCCACATTCAGCCCAAAAGATATTCAACTAGTGTTGTTTCCTTCCTTACTTATCCTCGATATATACTACCCTTTTTTCTAGGCTGGGCCGCCTCCCGGAGCCCCTACCGCAGATAGAGGATCCGTAAGAGGGTCATTATTTAAATGATATCGAACAATGATGCATCTACAACCCACGCACAACCCTTATAGAAATCATAACCTTTTTACATCGCATATCATTTAAATAATGACCTTCTCACGGATCCTCTATCTGCAGTAGGGGCTCTGAGAGGCGGGCCGTTACACTTTTGGACTAGGGGAAGTTCTTGAATTCATAGATTGTAGGCATGCCAGACAAGTGATAAGAAAGAGCAATTGACTTCATCAATAGACCCTTCCATGTGTATGTATATCGTAAAAGAAGGCATATTAGAATACATGTTGAGTTGAAAGGGGATAAATGAGGTGTTTTAGAAACCAGGGTTCCCTTACTCTAAATGGATAGACAACTGGCTTAAACACAAGTTTAAAACACGAACCAGTTCAACAAGCCCAAAAAGAAAAAAGAAAAAAGAGAGAGATTGCAAATTCCAGAAAACCCCAAGAACGAATTTCATTCAATCCAAGTAGATCAGACTAATTAATTTCTTTCGTCCCTTTCCAAGAACCCAAAAAATCCATCCCACTCGGCGGGGGATTCAATCTTCCATTTTCTTTCCAACCCAGAAGCCAAAAGAGACGAAATGAAACTAAAGTATCTCCTACTTGAAACTGCTAAACAACTATTAAGGTAAAGAATGAGACCAATTAGTTGAACCCAGATGAACTACCAACAACAACATCCCAGAAAAGCATGGAAACCGATTCAGAGGAATACATACATAGATGAGAATGAACGAAAAAGGAATAGTTAGTTTACCTGCGAAGCCAATCGAGGAGGGCATCCCACAAACCCATTTACGGAGGAAGCGCCAATAAACACGCCTCGCCTGGTATTGTTTCGAATACGGAGAAAGCAAAAGAAGAGAAGAGAACAAAGGAAGGAAGAAGACGACGAGAAGAGAGTACTATTATTGCTGAAGCAAACGAAACTTCGCCGCCAGGGAGTGTGTGTGTGGGGTGGGGATAATCTTGCTTGCTTGGCTTCGTAAGTGTCGTCAGTTATTGTTAATGCCAACCCGATTCTGATCCACGTGGCTTGCGCGATGGCCTCCACCCCATGTTGATGCTGGTGGAAAACGTTGGTTAAAAAAACCTTAAAACATGACAATAATGCATTTGTCCCGGCCCATATTCATGGCCTATATTTGCCAGGCCTCCGGCCCAAGAAGACTGTCACTTTATTTTTTATTTCTAATTACAAAATAGAAAAAAATAATTGATAATTTAAAATTTTGAAAGTATAAAATTTTTATGTATTAATTAATATCTCAAGATATTTTTTTATCTAATTGTTGATGTGTAAAAAGTATTAAATTTACAACTTGCAATGAAAAATTTTAAACTGAACAACTCCTTTGGTATTTATATTAAATAGTGATGAAATAAACTTAATTATGAAATGAAATAGTGATAAGACTTAAAATTACATATTTATATAACTATTTAAATAAGTATATCTTCATATGTAAATTCATATACATAAATTTAGATATATATAATCATATTAATATTTTTATTAATTATATTAAAATTAAAAAGAACAAGGCTCCGACCACTGTGGCCAGAGCTGCTGGAGCCCATCGTCGCGTAGAAGAAGAAAGGGAGAGAAAATAGATATAGATTTAGTAGCATGTTACAAGCAAAAAATTATAGATCTTGATAACACTGTGACAGATTTATTATATTACATGCAATATTGTCATCAATTATGACTCTTAATATTATTTATAAAGTTATTGTAAGAGTTAGAAATTAATTTATTTAAATAAAAAATTAATTTTGATATATTGGATCAATTGTTAAAAAATAGGCATCTTACACATAGAAAGAATGTAAGGTGATTAAAATAAAGAAGTGCATATAATTTTTTATGCAATTGTAAAATTAGGTTTTTGTTGAATTGATTATAGACCATTTTTTTTTTATATAATTTAAAGTGTTTGGGAGTTAAGAAGTAACATAAGTAAGATATGAATATATTTAATTAAGATGAGCATATTACTATTAATGTGTGATTATATTAAAAAAAGATAAAAGGAAAAAACAAGATCATATGCATAAGAACAAGAGTAACCTCTCTTAAAATAAGATATAAAAGTCACGATTAAAATAATTTAGACATATAATAAAAAGATTAATAAGTAATAACTTAGAAGTCAAGTAAACAAAAAATAAAATAAAATAAAATAATCAATGACTATCAGAAAGTTAAAGAATCAATGAAAATATTTTTTTTTTAATTTAAAAATAAAACATCTTCCAAAAGTAAGAAGGCATTTGTATGCATCAATTTTAGAAAGTAAGTGCATTTATTTATAGTATTAAAAATATATAAACAAGCACAAGAATGATGATGGCTTTGTTATTTATTTATGTCGCTTGGGCCGTGGGTAGCCCATCGCCGTTAGAGAAGAGAATGATGGATAATATTAAAAATAGCCCATTCTAAGAGAATGAATGAATGAATGAATGAATGATGTAGTATTGGGCCAAGCAGCCCCAGCCGAGAGCTAGACAACATGCCTTCTAAGATAGTCTACACTTTATTTATGCACAATTATTTGTTGACAAACAAAAATTAATAATTATGATAAGTTATAATACAAGCGATTGATTTATGTCCCTTAATCATTTGAGGGTTTGGATGCTCTCTTTCTTTTACAAATGCTTGCCGTACTTCCCAAATTTCACTAAAAAATCTTTTACAAGTGTAACGCCTGATGCATATATATATATATATATATATATATATTGATTAATAGTTGTAAGTTTGATGTGGGTTGAAGACCTTGTATGATCTGTCCCTAATTATACTCGTACCCATGTTAATTAGTATTTTTATTTTCATCCACACCTGTCTTGTTGGATAAAAAATTATGCTTATAGTTCAAAATAATTTAGATTCATTGGATATTTATGAAAACATTTTCATCCCTATTAAACGGATTTTGAATATAATTTTTACCTAAAAATTATGATATTACAAAAAATAAAATAAAATAATAACGTAGCTTCAAAATTAGGATTAGTCCAAATCAAAATGTTTGTTAAGGTGTCAACCTTTGCTTATTTGAAGGTTGTTTTCTTGAATGACACCCCCAATGACAAAACCAACGGAAATTTTTTTGGCTTTTCCACTTTTTCCATACAATTCCTTGGTCGAAGGCTAATTATTTATGTGCTTTTTGACTAGCCAAATAATAATAATAATAACCAAAAGAAAGGTAATTCATGTATGAATAAAAAAGTTTTAAAAAATTATAGTAATTAATTACCTTCTAAGGTTTGACATGGTTGCAAGAATTACTCATATTTTAGAAGTAACAATCATTTCTCTTTCTGTTAAACAAAGGGATAAAAAACCATTTTAGTTTTCATTTTCTTTTTTCTTTCCTCTTTAAAAAAAAATAAAAAATGAAACCCCATGGTTGCCAGTAACCCGTCGATCATTGGAAGATTGATATGAATTCATTGGGATAAATCTAGACCAGACAAACCTAGACCAAATCTGGATTTATTGCAAAGAAGAGACAGAGCGAACACGTTACAATATGACATTAAATTTTAGGGATACTCATAAAAGTTTTTCAAAGGTCGGGATAATTGTTGCAATTATATTAAACCTTACGTAATATTTCTAGAAAACTAGTTTATAATGAAAACAAAAGAAAAAAAAATAACTATGTAAAAATATAAGTTGTATTAATAGGGCCTATTTGGTCACGATTGAATCTCAATATCTGTTAATTTTCCATATATATAACGTGGCCTCACTCATTTGATTTTATGGTCATCATGAATGCGTTTGGATGACGTCAAAATTGCAGGGAACAGAAAAGGAAAAAGATGATGAAAATGGCGCCTAATTAATTAATTAGGCTGCAACGAGGGTGTACATGTAATTAAGGGTCAACATGCATGCATGACCAGGACACACATATATATATATATATATATATATATAGATTTCTGGCACAGAGAAGACATGTTACTTTGGAAGTGGAAATTAATCGGAAGACTGCTGTTATATATCCACAGAGACTTTGAAAATGCTGTCCTCCATGTTTGCTGAGAAAATAAAAGTCTCATGCAGAAACTTATATATGCATATTATTAGTGTGGAAAGACAGGAAAGAAAGAATTTTCTCATACAAAATGAATCACATCTATATTTTTGTCATTAATTAAACATTAGAGTAGATATTCCTTTCAATAAATAATTATTTGTTCCCTCGATTCTTTCTTCAAAGATGATTAATCCTGAGATTTTAGCGGCGATAATTAATAATTATACTTTCTCTATTTTAGTGGGTTTTTCTTTTTGTCGAATGAAATTAAATGGACAGAGTTCTTGTTCTCGCAACGAAGACTTGGAATGATCATAAAAATAATAGACTTGAATGATTTTATATAGAAATTAAATTGGTATTCTCTTTAACAATATAATTCGTGATTACTTTATTATTTAGAGATGAAAAATGAAACAAATTATGAAGCTTTATTGAGTACCATCAATTGAAAATTCAGCCTCACCGCATCAATTTGGACTAGCTCTGTCATGTTGATAACCCTCTTGGTTTTGTTTTTCTGTCTCTTGGGGTTAGAATTTGAGGTTTAATTTGCTTTACACGTAAGGTTGTGGGACCATGAAAGAGTAAAAGTAGAGTCTTGTATAGTTTGAGTGTTCTTACGGTATAGAAATCATCTTAAATTGCATATACATGCATACAGATGTATATATATAGAAATACTACATAATTCATTTTTTCTTCACATGATTTTGGCATGTGTTTAACTTACTTTTTAACTTTTTACCCATGCAAGGAGAGCGAAGATGGTGGGGTATACTCAATTTCTCATACTTGAGATTGAAGCAAGGGTTGGGTTGGGGTTGGATAAGATGGCGCTTTCCGATTAACACTTGTGTAGTCAAAATTCCAAATACTTTATAAAATGTGTACTAATGTATGAGTCCCCTAGTCCTAGCCAAACTTGACAGATTTGGGTTTATATATACATATACATAAGAAGATGGTGGTGGTGTTGAGTCCCTCAATTAAGTTTTCCTCTCTCTCTCTCTCTCTCTCTCTCTCTCTCTGTCGATCGATCTCTCTGACATATATATATATAGCTTCTCATCAGTCATCTCCTTCAGTATATATTGATCTTTAGTCAATCCTTTCTGCAACTTTTGGTTGAGTTTGAATTGGTTTGGAAGTTGTGTTTTTGTGGGAGCGTATTCATATATATCGTTAAACTTCGGAGAGGAGATAAAGAGGAAGAAGATGGGGAGACAGCCTTGCTGCGACAAAGTAGGGTTGAAGAAGGGACCATGGACAGCTGAAGAGGACAAGAAGCTCATTAGCTTCATCCTCACCAATGGCCAATGCTGCTGGAGAGCTGTCCCTAAACTTGCAGGTACACACGCACGGGGACACACAGGGACACGTATATGTATGTGTGTGCGTGTGCGCGCGCGCGTATTGACCTAATTCACAAACCCAAATTTTGCCCTCAACTTCTTCAGAGATAGATTGGGAGGGGAAGGGATGGATTTTCTGGGAGGAAAATGATATTTTACTGAATATTTATTGGAAAAATGCAATATATACACTAACATATTACCCTTATACATTGAGACTTTCCTGGATTAGAAATAAACCACTTAAATATGTTTGCATATTCTTCTTCTTCTGTTAAGTTTAATTTGGTTAATTAATTTTGCTCAAGAAATTAAGAATTTGGATTGAAAAAGGTTGCTGGTTGACAATCATTATAGAAGTATATGAATGCTAGAAAAGATGCCTCGGAAAATAACTTTTCAAAAAGGGGTGGTAGTGGCGCAGAGCACTTCCCCGGCTTCAATGGAGAGCCAGAGAGAAAGACAGAAAGAGTCATTGCTGATATTATTAATTATTTTTATAGAATTTGATATGTATTGTTGGCATTAATTGCAGGGCTGCTAAGATGTGGAAAGAGCTGCAGGTTGAGATGGACAAACTATCTGAGGCCAGACTTGAAGAGGGGTCTCTTATCAGAGTCCGAAGAGAAGATGGTAATTGATCTCCATGCCCAGCTTGGGAACAGGTTTCAATATTCTCTCTCTCACTCTATTGCCTGCTCCTCTGTATCATTGTTATTTTGTCTCCATCCCTCAATTCATTTTTTGGTATTTGTCTTCTCTACCAATTGATCTATGAATTGCTGAATATTGCGATAACTTAATTGAGTTTCTGCATGTACTTATGTGTGTAATTTATGGGCTATGAATGGTTAGCTCTAGACTCTATGCTAGTGGCAGACATGAGCTACAGCCTTGGATAGTCCCATTCACTATTTATATATTACCATTCAGTATATTATTTTAATTCTAGGAGTTGTTTAAAATTTTGGAACTAATTCATCTCTTATTTTTTCTGCAAAATGGGGTTTTGATTGCAGATGGTCCAAGATTGCATCTCATCTGCCTGGAAGAACAGATAATGAGATAAAGAACCACTGGAATACCCACATCAAGAAAAAGCTTAGGAAGATGGGGATTGATCCTCTCACCCACAAGCCACTGCCGCCACCGGTGACTGATCATCAATCTCCACAACAGCCACAACCAAAAGACTCAGATCATCATCAACCATTGCAATCTTCTGGCATCTCTGATAATGATTGCATGGGCGAAGAAGACAAGAGATTAATGGATACCATACCTTTAATCCAGTCACCCGTTAGCACCGAGGCCAACAAAGAAGAGGATCACGTAGTCAGAAACAACAGGGAAAACCCATTAATTCCCACAATGGAGTTCAACAATGGCTTCTCCACAGATGAAGTCCCACTGATTGAACCCCATGAGATCAATCTGCTCGACCCTTGTGCAACTTCATCATCATCATCACCAACCACGGCCACCTCTTCATCATCTTCTTCCTCCTCCTCATCCTCCTCCTCTAATCACACACTGGAATACTTGGAGTTGCCAAATTTTGACTGGGAATGTGACTTCACAAGCTTGGACTCCTTCTGGGACGATGAACTCATGACCAGTGCTTTGGATTTGTTGATTCATGGTGGCGACAGTGACCGGCACAATGACAATATTGCCACTGTTGAGGCAGCTGCAGTACAGTACCCGAGAATGGGGCTTGAGCTCTCGTGATCTGGGTGGGAAATCGGAATTCCCGTGTGGGGCTGCTTTGTAATTTGGTGGATATATAACAGAGTTCTCTCCCTTCCCCCGCTCTCTTTCTCTCTCTCAGTTAACATTACCACACGTCAGTCGACTTAAATGCTACAATTGTTTTGTTTTGTAGTTCGTCCCTGCTCGACTTGAATAAAAACAATTTGTTTCCCAAAGTGAAGAATATTAATATTACTGTATCGTCCTGTGCATATGCATTAATGTAGTAGACCTGGTAGGCCTCCTCTCTCTGCTGTATATTTTTGGATTTAGTTTCATTTTATTGCTAAGAGGAGCTGCCATGCCATATATTATATATTGTTTCTAAAATATGTGTTTTTTTTTCTTTTTTGCTTTTGCCCCCACTAATGAATACCCCACCAAGTAAGAAGCCACTTACCTAGTGTATCCGACAAGCCCCTTTAACTTGTGTTTTTTTTTTTTTTTTTATAATGAAAATGTTTGGATCTTACTTCTTCACCAAATAGAATTTAAGTTTTGATCATGGTTTACAAGAAAAGACACAAAATTTGGAATGCGTTTACATGAATCTTACACTACTACTGTCCCAATGTTTTGTTGTTGCAACCAAAAAAAATATATTAAAGTATTTTTACTATAATATTTTAACTATTATTATATGAAAATAAGACTGAATTATCCGATTCCCCATCTAGTTCATGACAAAATATCGCTTGTCAGATAAATTATAGTTAAATTGGGGAATGCTTGAAATCGAGCTAGTTGAAGCAGTCCGTAGAGATATTTTTTTTAAAAAAAATTATTTTCATCTTTTATTTTTAAATATTAAAAATAATAAAAATTTGAGATATTTGAAATGAGTTAATGTATACTATGTGAATATATATAGTCTATCATTCTCATAATATATAGATAATTTTTTGCTTAAATCTTTATTGTTAAATTAAATATTTGATCATGAACTTCATTTTACTTTGATCATAAATTTATGTTAGTATCATTGTAATTTTTTTAATTATAGGAATACACTTTTAAATCTATCAAATCTTACATGATAAATTTTATTTTTAAAAATTTTTATATCATAATTTTAATTAATATATTTATTTTATTTTATAAAAGATACAATACCATTTCTTCAACCACCACGAAAATCGTGAACCGATCCCCATTCTGATCCTAGTCTAGAACCATTGCTTAAATTTTGTTGTTTTTAAATTGTTTTTAATTTTTAATTTTTTAAAACAGTAAAAATGTATTTTTTTTATATTTTTTAAAATATATTTTTAAAAATAAAAAAAATTATAAAAAATTTAAAATAACAAAGAGTCATTTTAACTATTTTCATCACAAACACGTTCAAAATTTTTAAAATGCAAAAAACACTATAGACAAAAAGAACGTATTTTTAATAATTTTAAAATAGATATTTAAAATATAAAATTAAAAATAAATTTAAAATTAAAAAGAATAATCTCTTAATTTTTTATTAGCTTATTTTAATTGTTGAAGCTCTATTTAGTGGTGAGGGACTTTTATGTGGATGATGTCAATGGTTATGGCGTTTAGGGTTAGATTGTTTGCGACCATTGGCTGATGTGAGCCTTTGCTTTGGGTCTGTCTTGTGTTTTCCGTTTGGGTCATGTCTTCTTGTTGACTTTATTCATGTTTAGTTCTCATTTCACCATCAAAAATTAATGTTGGCTTTAGAGATTCTGTCTCTAACCAATTAGAGACAGACGTAGAGATGGATGTTTTTTTCTGTCTCTAAAGGGTATGTGGCTAATCAATTAGAGATAATTTTTTATTTTATATTTAATTAAGGACGAAATTATTTTTGTCTTAATTCAGAGACTGAATTCTTCTATCTCAAAATAAAAAAAAAAATATCTCTAATTTAGTTGTGTAATCAATCTCAAAATAAATCAAATTTTATATTTAAATATAGAATTTTTTCTGTCTTTAAGATGAGATATGGACTAAAAAAAATTAAATTAACTATGAAAGAAAAAAAAATAATTTCTATTTTTTCCATGGTCAACCTCCTTCCATGGCAAATTTTGTTGATCAAAATTGATCATCATAATCGCCTTGGACTGCTAACTAACATACCTAAAAATCAAAATGATCAAATAGTTAGATTTTAATCAATTTGAAAATTAATTTTTTGAAAAAAAGACTACTCATTTCTGGAAGGGCTTCGCTAGCCATTGTCCATGGTAGATTTCGACTATCAAAATCGATTATCAGAATGGCCTTAGTCTGATGACCAATATATTCAAAAATTAAAATGATCCAATAGTTAGATTTCAATGTCAATAGATATAAAAATTAATTTTTTAAAAAAATGCTACATGTTTTGAAAGGGCATCATCGCCCACTATCCATGGCAGACTCTGATGATCCAAACTGATTATCAGAATGGTCTTGGTTTGGTGACCAATACACCCAAAAATCAAAATGATCCAACGGTCGGATCTTAATAAATCTAAAAATTATTTTTCTTAAAAAAAATGCTACCCATTTCTAGAAGGGTATCGCCAGTCATGTCCATGACAAATTTCAATAATCGGAATTGATCATCAAAATTAAAATTTGAAAACCAAAGCAATCTAACAGTTGGATCTCACTAGATCTGAAAAGTAAGATTAGAGAACTTTAGGTTCTTACCTTAAATCAAACAAACTTCAATCACCAGTGTTTAAGACGATAGTTAATGGACAAAAGAGAGAGAATGGGCTATTGGAAAAGAGAAAGAGAAGGCGAGTTGACAACCGGTAGTTGTTGGCCAGGGAAAAAGTAGAGAATGAGACAAAGGTTAGGGGGAGAAGAACAAACAAAGGGGGATGAGAAGAGGTGAATGAGAATAAACAAATGAAGGTGAAGGCAAGACGATGGCCAATGATTGCTAGCTGAAAAAGAAGAGAAGAAGAAGACACAAGAGAGAGGAAGGATTAGGCAACAATAGAGGAGAAAAGAAGAATAAGAAGAAATAAATGAAGGTGAATGCAAGCTAATGGCCAATAGCTGTTGGCTAGAGAAAAAAAATAAAAATGAGACAAGTGAGAAGGAGAGGAACAGACGAAGAAGGAGGAGAGGAGGAGAAAAGGAGAATAAGGAGAAATAACTGAAGGCAAAGGCGAGTAGATGGCGAACGACTATTGACTAGAGAAGAAATGTAGAAGAAGACAAGCGGAAAGGAAAGGAATAGGCGAAAGTAGACGAGAAGAAGGAGAAACAAATGAAATAAGGCATATATATATATATATATATATATAGATTTAGAAAGGAAAATTAGAGACCTAGAGATGGAATTTCTCTAATTGAATGCTAGCAAAAACAAAAGTTGCAAATGCTTATTCCTTCTCCATGAAATAAAACAAAACAATAAATGTTTGTGTTATTATACAACAAACACTTTATGCCACCAATGAAATAGTAAAAAAATAAAAAGGTAACTAATACAAGCAATAGATTGCTAGAGAGTCTCTCTATCTTGGGAGAAACCTTTAGGATATTTTGCAATGAGCATCACTCCAACTCTCTCTAATGGACAACATCATTGACCCTTTCATTAGCCTTTTCTTGATCGTTGTCAATTTTTTTTAATCTTATCCTCATAACCCATTTCCTTTCTTCTTGTTCCCTTTTGTAACCCATCCACACCTCTTCCATTCTCTCACATTGCTCTTGGTTAGCTTCCTTCTCCTATAATTTCTTTTTTTTCTCACTACAGGAAAAATAGAGTTTAACAACGAATTTTAGCAATGACAACAATTCTGTTGTTAGTTAATGACGAAATGATGATAGATTAGTAATAGAAAAGATTATGATGGATTAGCGACGAATTTAGCAACGAGATATCCCACACCTTTCTCCTATCTATCATGCACTTGACTAACATCGATCTCTTATGATGCCATCTTATGATTTTCCAGACTTGAACGGGATTGCAGTTGTCATTTCAAATTTAGGATCTTTGGAAGAGGATCTATATGTTTCTCTCTCATCTTCACTTTTGAAGATGACGCTCAACACAAGTCCAACGCCAACCACTAGGTTCGTGCTCAAGCTACAATGGTTCGGGATAGTGATGATGAAGATAGAGATAATTTTTCATGGAAAAAGCTCAACCATCCGACTCCAATATGTTGGTTTTGTACTTTCTTTGTGGTTTTATATTTCCATGTTATATTTTGGTCTTCTTTTTCCCATTGTTCATCTTTAGTGTTTTTACTTTGACTGCTTGCTTGTTTTATACTTTTATTTTTGTATCTTTATGTTCCTTTTATCTTGGGCTTTATGGTCCTTGTCTAGGTGCAAATTGTGACTCTTTTTGGTCATTCTCCTACACTCTCTCTTGAGGTACAAAAACTAATTAAGGCTTTATTTATTTAGGGAATTTGTTTTCTTGGGGGAAAATAGTTTTCTAGAAAATAATTTTCTAAAAATTGTTTTCCTAAAATGGGTTTTTTTGTTAATATGATATCGTGTGTATATATATATATATCATCTATGGATAACAATGAAGAAGAGAGAGAGAGCGCATCAGATGATAAATGGTGGCCAACAAGAGTTAGAGCAAGACAACAATAATGAGAGGCAAAGATGGCGATGCAGGTGGCTATGCCAACTCAAGGCATAGACCATTAAGGCCTATGCTTAGAGCCCTCCCCCATCTCCCACCCCCCATTCCCAAAAAAAAAAAATGAGAATACTAGGAGATACAAAAGATGGGAGACGTCAGAGAGGGAGATAGACGTCAGAGAGAGAAAAAGAGACATCCAGGAGACTGAGTAAGAGCCACAGTTGCCGGTCATGACACGTGGGATAGAGGAAGACTAAGAGACGACAGACATGTGGTCCAGTTATCGATCAAGCAGTCACGTGAGACGATGGAAGAAAAAAAAAAGAGAGGGAGTTGATGAGTCCCATTGGCCATTGCCATCTATCGTGTCGGCTGCAGCTTGCCTCTACTTGCCGCATTAAATTACCCTTCTTATCATAAAATGATTTTGTATGTTGATATGAGAGTCATACTTGCTTTGTTTTGTTTTTGTTTATTTATTTATTTTTTTGGTGTTGCCTCCTATATTGTATAATCAACTTGTGCCTTTCTATATTCTCTCTCTTTTGGAGGGAGAGTTTTTGCAATTGTTAAAAAAAAAAGTGTAATAATCAATCACACAATAAAAATAAACACAAGATTTTACATAATTTGACTTCACCACAAATGGAATGTTTAACCTACCTAAGTTAATCCTAAACTTAATGGGATGTTTTATTAGATATTCACTACAAATTATATGTTTCAATAAACAAACTTAACAAAACCCTCCCTCTCATAAATTAGTGAAGATCCTAAAGCAAAAAGTAAAACTATTTTTTTAGCAACCTATAAAATTAAAAAAATTGAATTTTTATTAAGCATGATTATTTGGTGTGATATGTTATTTGTCATTAATACAATTCGTAAATATTTATAATGTAAAAATATGGGTATTGTTGTTACAATAGATCACTTGAAATGTCTTATTTCTTGTTAACAAAAATATAAAGAAAATGAGTTTAAATTTTCTATAATTTCTATTAAAGAGATTGCAGAATAAATGAATATAAAACTAAAGTTTGGCGAAAAATATACAATAAGGAGAAATAAACAATTTGATGAGAATGAAAATAAGAAAATGAAATTATCTATTGAAGAATTTTTTAGAATTAATTATCTTACATATTTAGTTGATCATGTTATTTTCTCTCTTTATAATAGGTTTGAATAATTTAAAATATACAAGGATAATTTTGATTTCTTTTATAATGTAGAAAAGTTAAAATTGCATGGTAATTTAAAGAAAAAATATTTAAATCTTAAAATTTTTCTAAAACATGACATGTTGTCTAATGTTGACGGTTTAGATTTATTTTTAGAATTAAAATAAATTATAAACATAGAAATAAAAACACTACTTGCGATACTAAATTTTATAAAAAAAATATATTCTTTTCCAAATATTATAGAATACTATTAACCATTCCTGTTACTGTAGGTTCAGTAGAAAAAAGTTTTTCAAAATTAAAATTAATAAAATTTTATTTACATTCAATTATGTTACAAGAAAGATTAAGTAATTTGGCTATATTATTAATTAAAAATATTTATTTTCTAAACTTGAATACAAAAATTTAATTAGTAATTTTGTATATCAAAAAGTAAGAAAAATAAAATTTTAATAATTTTTATTATTTATTTATTTATATTATTAAAGGGTCACTAAAATAATTGTGGCAATGGATCACATTCTTAAGCCAACCTTGGTGAGCGGAAACTAAGAGAGGCGAATCTAGATGAAAATGGATATAGCGGAAGTCTAATGAAGATGACAAATATGATAATATAGGTGATTGAGAGAGGCAAATCTCAACTAAGATAGAGGCAAAGCTCGATAAAGACAGCGACACAGGTGGAGATTAAGCGAGGTGGATTTTGACGAAAACGAAGAAAGGCAAAATCCAACAGAGACAACGACCAATAAAGAGATGTAGGCAAAGATTCATGGAGTGCAACGAAGACAAAAAGAGACAAATCAACGCAAACAGAGCAAGGAAGAGCTCAATAAAAAGAAGATGATAAGTGATTTTCTCATTTTAAGTTGAAAAGTCATTTTTTAAAATACTTCACATTTTAGCACTTGATTTTTCATTGATTGTAAATGACTTTCCTGTTTAAGTCAAGAAGTCATTTTCCTAAATCTTAAATTACCCCTCTTATCATAAAGTGATTTTGTATGTTGGTATGAGGGTTATACTTGCTTTGTTTTGTTTTTGTTTATTTATTTATTTTTTTGGTGTTGCCTCCTATATTGTATAACCAACTTGTGCCTTTCTATATTCTCTCTCTTTGGAGGGGGGAGCTTTTGCAATTGTTAAAAAAAAGAGTGTAATAATCAATCACACAATAAAAATAAATACATAATTTGACTTCACCACAAATGGAATGTTTTACCTAGGTAAGTCAATCCTAAACTTAATGGGATGTTTTATTAGATATTCACTACAAATTATATGTTTCCATAAACAAACTTAACAAAACTCTCCCTCTCATACACTACTTTTATACTAGAATACACCTCTCATTTATCCATCTAGAATAATGCGTCTCTCTCTCATATATCAAATAAGATAAAATATGACTTATTTATAAGATAGATCAACTCCCTTATTTTCTATTATTACTTGACGTGAAATTCTATTAATTTATTTTTCATATGAGATTTAGGGACCCCACCACATTTTTTATGGTAAAAGTAAAACAATAATAATACAAAAACTAGAGAAAAACGTTTTGATTTTATTTACCTAAAGAAGCTTTTTTTCTTCGCCAACCATGGCATTACCTAACAGGCCAAATCTCACGTTGACAAGTATGGCTTTGCTTGCAACAACTGGTTAGTTAATTAGAATGGTAGTCATTTTCATTATTTAGATATCTTTGCTAGCTGATTATTAAAGATTTCTTTTTATAAAAAAAAATTATAGATTTTTTAAAATTGCCTTGTCATCATGCCATTAAAATAGCTACAAAACTAAACTTTCATAGTTAAAGTTCAATGATTTATTGCCTTGAAGAAAAAACTGCCAATTTATACGACAAAGTGGCTTTAAGGTTTGTGTACTTGGATTGTTACAAACCTATTATACATGTAAACATTAATTAATCATACACACACAGTCTATTTGTCTTTTTCTCTTTTCTTGGTAAGGATCCCAAAGATGGTTTTTGCTTAAGCAACCAGTTACAATGACATGGGTGTAGAACATATATATTGAAAGTGAAGGTTACTAAAGAATCCATAAAAAAGACAACCCCCTTATTAAAGAAAAAAAAATGCTTATAATACAATGTGTTTTAAATGAATTAACCTAGAGGGACTTTATGAAATTTAACTTGCGAAACAATGAGAGCTGGCTCAATCAACTTAGCAGTCTTAGGCAAAAAAACTTGTTGGCACCTTTTCAAGAATATTATTTTTTTAAAAAAATAAATAATACACTTTTTTAAGAAAAATTCTATTATCTCTTTAAATTAAAAAAGAAAAAAGTTAAATTTTAATCAACTATAAAATTTGATAATCTCTTAACAATAGTAATTTTCAATTGAAATATAATGTCTGAGAGATCAAAATAAGCCAAACAACCTACAACAATAAACAAAGAAAAACAAAACTAAATTTTCTTTGAAACTCTAATTTTTCCTTGTAATTGAGAGATTTTTTTAGGGTTGCAATTGAAATATTTATAATCAAAAATAAATTTAGAATCTTAAAATATATGGGATATTAAAAAAAATGATAAAATTTTGAAAGAGAAAATTGAAAAGAGAAAATGGGAGAGATAAAACGTTGTAAATTGATTGTTGTGCTCATGTATTGTGTGAAATTTAGATTAAAAGTTAAATTTTATTTTTAACTCAATTTTTTTAATAAAATATTTATTATTAAAAATATAAATATATATATATATATATATTATAAAAATTTGGGACTTTCATAAATGCATGGCCTTAGCCAGGCACCTAGATAACTTCATGATCAAGCCAACTTTGGAAACGACAACTAAATTGTCATATGTTATTTTGCTTTTAGTGAATTCCTCATTTAGCATTGGAAATAATTGGCTCCACATCTTTGAAATGTGAACCTTAAGAAAAATGACCGTCTAAATTGAAAACAAGAGTTATAATATTCATATTAAGTTTCTATTAAGAAGTCAAATGCAAGTCACAAAATCTTAACCATAACAATTCACCTTGAAACGGCAAACCATCTAATTGGCCGGCCATCACCTATCAGTGGGCCCAATACAACCAAATAGGAGAACGAAAACTAAGGCTGCATTCGTTTAATTTGATGTAAAATCTTTTCAGATTTAATCCTAAGAAAAATTTCAACACAAAGAGCGAATCTTCTGTCCTTATTTTACACGAAAATGCTAAGAACCCAAATCTGTGTTTGGATTCGTGTGTTTACTCAAAGTCAATGTATGCTCTAGTGATTGTAGTAGGTTCTCAACCTTATTTAAAAAAAAAAAAAAATGAGACACGATTGAGATTATTAAAATCGAGATTTTAAATAAAATTAAATTTTTAAATAAAATTGAATCGTAAGTTTAAATTATAAAATCATAAAATTTTAGAGATAATTTATGTAAAATAAGTTTATAATGACATAATTTTATAAAAAAATAAATTAATATTACTTAATAGCATGATTATTTCAATCTCATTTCTTATTATGAATTAAATATATGTTATCTATTTCAAAACAACTTCATCTATCAATTTCAAAAATACTAAATAATATAAAATTTCTAAATATTAAATTTACTTATCATCATTCATCCATCCATCTACAATGAAAATTTCAATATTAGTTCACATAATATAAATTCTCATAAGTCATGTGACTATATGAGTCATAACTAAATATAAATAAAAATAGCACACATTGTTAAACTTCTATATATATTACAAGTAATAATTATAATAAAAATTCTAACAAACATTCAATTTTCTAAGGAAACTAACAATAATTCACTTTTAAATTAAAAAAACCAACAATAATCAAATTAATGAAGGCAAAAAAAAAAAACATATAAAGTTGTGACAGATAGGAATCATCGAATCTGATCAAGAAATTGTAAAAGAAGAAACAAATGAAAAAATTACAAAAGAAGAAACAGATGAAATTGTACACCCCTTTAACATGAATCGATGGCGACACCAAGCAATCGGAGTTCTGAATCGATTTGTGTTGCACGAAATGGTGAAACCAAGTAGGCAAGCACGAAAACATCAATATGTGTTGTGAATCGATAGAGACACGAAGCACTGAGTAGGGAACGATAGAAGATTGTGACGAAGGTATTTGAGAGAGACAAGGGTTCGCAGAGGCAAAAGACATCCCTTGAATAAAAAATAATACTATGCTAGAAAATTTCATTTTTAGATGAAATTTTTATCGTCTTTTAACTTTTCTGCGTACGAAAATTGAAATCGATAGAATTATTGTCTAATTTGAGATTCTATCAATATTACCAAGTTTAATCAAGATTTATTCTGATTTTATTATAATTTCAATTTTATGTAAATATTGAGTGGTTTAGAGTTTTTGATACCTAAAATCATACGAGTTAAAATTAGGATTTTGACGACCATATACATGTCTCATGGATTGAAAAAAAAAAAAAAAACAAGAAAATGATTAAAATTTTCCATGACCATAAAAATTCTATAATACCATTTTCTATACCCAAAAACTGAGGTGACAAATTAATGGTTTTTAGACGCGTACGTGTGTTAAAAGAGCAATCATTCAGAGTACCTGTCTTCTTAGGAAGTTGAAAAATATGAACCCTAGACGCCGCCCTCATTCGTCAGGCTTCCTTTTTCCAGTTTTTCCACTCGAACTCAAAACTTCATTCACACGCTCACTTTAAGTTTTCCCGGAAAATCATGTGTTTTTTCTTGTACCGACAGAAAAAGAAAGAAAAAAAATGACGTTTTTAATTTTATTGGCAACTACTACATGTCAGGTCGTGCCATCGATTCAACCCTACGTGGCCACCCAATCATTCATCAATTTGATTCAACACAGCTTTCGTACCATTGCTTAATTTTCTGGTTTAACTTCTTACTTCTTTTTTCTGTATTTTTTTTGGTTTATTATTATTATTATTATTATTTTCGTACCATATCTTGAATCATGGCTTAACATGAAAACTACTTTTGTGGGTTTTGTTTTCTGTTTTTTTAATTTTCTCTTTACAAGATTAGATAAGAGAGAGAGTGGTGCAGTGGTCCTTGGCTAAATTCTGGTCTTTTGTATAGAAATATAAGTTCAAGGCACGGCCATTTTTCATATACCACCCTCATTTTGACATAAATTCTATTCTCTTAATCAAAATTTATACTTTTTACATATAAAAGACAAACCACGCCAGATTCCTAAATCCACTTAGCTTTTTTCTCAGAGAAGACTATTCGACAATTTTATGAAAAATTAATTAAATAATACTATAAATTCGACCTTTACTTACACACGTCTTGCGTGCAAGTATAACATTAGTCTTTATACTTTCTTATTAAGCTCAATTTTTTGAAAAAATCACAAGCACCCCAATATTTAAATTAAATGAGAGTTTATGTTTTTCTTTTTCTTTTTTTTCTTTTTTGCTAGGGATTTTAATTTTGTATTTCCATAATTCTGATAAAAATTACAAGGCATCACATATAATAAAGATTTATGAAGACTGCAAAATTGCGATTATTGGGTGGGACTTGGGAGGAGCGTAGAGATGGGCCGCAAGTGGAGTTGGAGGCCCACGAAGCCATGGGGTTTGAGTTTGACTAGAAGGAAGGAAGGGGGCCCACGCGGAGGATTTCGATCAACAACCAAAATCAACCATCCTTTTCAGGATTTAAGGTGGCGAAGAGATTATTTTCATTTTTCATTCCTCCTCCTCTCTGGCCGCGTGTTTCTGAGACACCGTATATCAAGAGACAAGTGGCAATCTCTATTACCCCATAATACACACTTTGAATAAATATTTATTAAAGACGACCCAGGTCCACCACCTCACTGAGTTTGTAAATTTACCTATCCATACTCAATACTCATACTCGCACTTGCACATGAGTTGTTTGTACAGCCGACTTGCCTTATTTGGGCAAGTAATACCAATTTAGAAGGCCAGCTTAATCAATTAAGGGGGGCAATAAGACTATGGTGTTCGGGCATAAAAATTTGACTGAACAGAGATAAAGAGGGTTTGGCAAATAGAACATGTGTTGTGTTCCTGGGGTGAATTTTTCATTAAATAACAAGAGCAAGGCTGGGCCTTCTTCCCCCCCCCCCCCCCCCCCCTTCTCCAATTAACAATCCCATTATTTAATTCTATCTCATTCGCGCGCTCCAATGACTCCCCACTTAAGAAAGGTGACGTACGGCTGACAGAGCTAGAATATCATCTTTTTAAGTTTCATATTGCATTAGCTCTGTTATCACTTCTTTTGAGGGTTTATTAATATCGAGTGATTTTGAGTATCACTTTAAATATTGTGCCAATTACATTCATTCATCCTTTCTCATAACAAATAATTAAAGTGTAACGCTAAAACTTTTATAATAAAAACATGGCCGGGATCTTGTGTGAAAAAATTATACCGAATTACACATATGCAGAACTCCAATAGCTATAATACTGTTTTAGGATGAAAGGAGTTTTGTGGAGGCAGAACCTTTTGGCGTGACTGTGGAGATTGAGAACAGTCCAGGCCCACTGCCCACTCCAACTGAAAGAGATTCATTGTAACATCAAACAATCCACATATATTTTAGGTTAGGAGGTCCACTGGGGAGTGGCATGAGGGACAGGTGTCAACTATGAAAAGTGACTAAACATCCACACACACTGGCACAAGTCAAAGGGCGCCATTAACTATGTTACCCTTAAAAAAATGGAAACAAAAAAAAAAGTCTTTTCTGTATCGGGATGGGGACGTTACAATTATTGTTATTACTATATGTTAAATTAATTATATATTAGCATATGTCGGTCGGTAATAAAAATAAACTTGTAAAACATTATTGAACACAAAATACTTTATTTGAAAATGGAATTGGGGCGTCAAAGATAGATAATGAATGTCTCTGCTTTTGTCTGAATTCTGGTCCGACCAACATCCGCGTGCAACAGCGCCACCCCACCTCCACTCCCAACTCCGCGTCCAGCTACCCAGATAAGTACATCCAAAACCTTTTGGCTTGCATTATACATATGTGCATAAAAAACCATTTCTATAAAGTGTTAATAAACAAGTGTACTTGCTTAGGTGAGGGAGGGAGGTGATCCATCGCATTAATGATACTGCCTCCCCACAAAGCATACAACTCAGCACCCTGTGGACAAATAGAAATTAATTAGGGAGGATAAATATATATATAGTGGAGCACAATGATTTGGGGAGCCACTTTTTCCGTTAAGGTTGAGGCTCTCTGATGAGATCGATGGTGCGACGTGGCAAGACAGGAGCATGGTGGCAGGGGATTCATTCGGGCTGTGGTTGCCGCCACATCATAGGCTGGCCACCCCAACATGTGCTCATTTTTTTATTATTATTATTCGGAATCTGTAATTATATATTATTAAAGTATATTTGAGTGTATTCGACAATTAAATTTATCGAGTATAACACCAATGGGAACAGAAATTTATACATGGGAACTTAAGACTTAGTTTCTCTTTTGAAGAATAAATATTAGTGGTGAGAGCAGTATATAGCCCACATGCAGGCATTTAATTCGGCTTCCTCAGTGGAGTTGGGGCCCCTCAACTTCCTCTCAATTCTCAGCAGCTGCCTTTTCCATTGAACAAGCCAGGAGGCAATTCCATCATCATGAATGAAACGAATCAATGCCTAAATGAGTGCAACGCATCGCGTTCCCAGCCCATGCAATGAAAGAAATTAAGAACATCTATACATCTCTTTCATTCAGAGTTCATTCTCAATTTCTCCACTATTATTAATTAATTATTCCACACTCAATTATTATTGATCACTAGAATGAGTTAGATCAGCAATTGAGGAAGGTGATGCAAGGATAACATGGCCACACCCAGACCCAGACCCAGACCCCATCATTGCATCAAATTCATCCCTGTTTTCTAACCTCTTACCTCTACTACTTTCCTTCTCCTTAATTAGTTTCACATAATTTACATTCAACTTCCTCAATTAATTTCTGCTTCTCTTTGAAGAAAATTACTTTGTCTTGCTTATACATGCATAAAAAAAAAAAAAATTATTGTCTTTTTCACACTTTGTGTTGAAATATTAAACCCATAAACATTGGTTTAAAACCCATCTCGTCAAATGCGTACGCGGTTCGTAATAATGGCCATGTGGATCCAAAATTAGGAATGGAAGATTACTGGATTACATTTTCTAAGCACAAATGTGTGAGAGCCAAATGTATAACTAGAAAGATAGAAATTGAATGTTTGTGGAGCTTTATTACAGCCCCACCTCAATCTCAAAGGGATTACACGAAATCCTACTACGATACTTTTTTTTTAAAAAAAAAAATTTGGATAACTTATATTTATGTATATAGATTTAGTAGTGCAATCATCAGTCCTAACTGTTATATCACTTTAATAATTTTTTTTTTTGGTTAAAAATTCTATAACACTGATGCAATCAAAATATGTCTACGTTTGACAGAGATATTCTTCGCTTTTAACTTCAAAATATATACAAATGTATTTGTATGGTTTTGTCACTTAGTTTTTATTGGAACCAATGTTCAAACAATTTTTAAAAATTATCATTAATTTTGTTTCTAAATCTGTATGATGTGCTCCACTTTTGTCCTTACCATTTCGTGGTACACAAAACCCTATCCTCTGCAAGCCCCACTCATTGTTCTACATTCTTCTAATTCTTAGTAGTTGGCCTGGCTCGGCTAGGTGTCCCATATCTTATAGGGCAGGGAGGGGGAGACATTTTGTTTTGGGGGGCACCCATTTGATTATAATGACATTCTAAAATACTGGGATTAGGGCACCTCACTTCATATCATCATCCTCCCGCTCACAAAGTCGTTGCAATGATCAATCAGTTAGATTTGCCCAATAAGCCACCTACTTGTTCCAATCATTCTTTTACACATCAGTCAACGTTCAGTGCTCTTTTGTGTGTTTGTTAGCAGTGCCCTGTTGGGTACCCTTTTCATTTGATTGGTTAGGAACATGACTTTTTTTCAGGTAATTCTGCCTCTTTCAAAAGCTCCTAATTAACACTTCAACTGTAAAGATTAACTTAGATGCATGCGTTCTAACTCCGCGTTTGGAATAGTATTTTAGCCCTCATTATTTGACATCTTCCATCCGTTTGCAGTCAGTGTATATGGACCTAATAAACTTTTTTTTCTTTTTTTTCCAAACAAGACTTGTACGGGCTAAAAGAAAAATTCTATGAACAGAGTGACTGAGATGGGTCCTTGATCTCGACTCAATTTGCTTATACTTAATTTCTTATTTTAATCCGCATCCCTCCTACTACTCCTAGGACACCTCAAGGTAAAATAGATTAAATGGAGAGGTAACCTAAGCAATTAATGGGGAGGAGCTCTTGCCCTTGTGGTTGTGGTGTTAATTTAGGAGGAATTGTTTGCGTCGGCCGCCTGGGATCATGAGTGTTCTTTCCTAGGATCCACTTTAGGTTGCCCCCCTCGGGCGGCCGACCAGCGCTGCTGCCTTCTCTCAGTCTCACCTAATTAAAAGTCGGCAACGCCCTCAAACTTTTTCAGGACATGTCGCCATTTGGCACTCGCTTCACGTTTTACTAATTGTATTTGTCCGACGGTGAAAGGAACCAAACCTTGCAACTCTTTCACTGAACCACTTTTAGTTTTAAGCCATATATTTATGGTATTTAAAATGATATTTGTATGTGTGTTATGTCAATTTTCTATCTTTTAGGTCTAAATTTAGGAAACATGTGTAACCAAATCCAAATATTTTTCAATAACAGAACTTAAAATTTTAAAACTGAGTAGCATTCTTGAAATCTATTTTTCATTCAATGTCGTTTTAATTTTCTGATTATCTATATATATATATATATTACTATTATTATAATTATAAATGTGTATATATTATTTGTAATATTTAATTAATTATTTGGGGGTATGCTGAATACAGAGAATTGAGTTTTATGTTGGAGCTTCTGGGCTGGGCTTCTACGACCTTGCTCATACGCTGCTTCAGCCCAGCCCGTAATTTACTACAGTGAGCCCAGCGGCCCTAGGCAAATATAATTGTGGCTTTCATTTTCTAGGGAGAAAAAGAAGTAACGTTTATGAAATAAAACAAATTAAGACATTTTAAAATTGGGTAATGTTAAGCACTAGTTAACCTATAATAAATATATTTTATTTTTAAATAATGTTTATTTATCATATTTTGTTTTTAGTCCCCAAATAGTCTTTTTAGTTGGTGAAAAGTACCTTATGTTTTGAGACAATTTACCAATCAATAATACTGTTTTGAGCTTAATAATAAAATAGAATAAATATATTTTTTCTTAAAATAAATTATCTTTAATTATTATTATACCTTAACCTGTGACGTAAGAACAGTACTTATTACATAAAATTTCGTATTAAGGATCTTTCCACACTAATTTTTAAAGATATTTTATATTACCAAACATTATCTCCACTAAATTTGACATTAGACTCAACTCAACATGGGTTGAAACTTAATGCCAAAAGGGACCTCAGTTACAATACTATCGTTAAGCAACAGGATCTTGCATAATTTCATATATACGAGCAAAATACAATACCCCATCGCACTGTTTCATTCTTGCATTGAATATAATCGAACTTAATTACTTTGCACGTATACAGATCCCTGTAATTAGTAGTATATATGTATGCATTGTCCTGGCTAGTGCTACCTGGCCTGTAGGTTGAATTAAAGCTTATGATCCGCTTCAAATTAGTTAAGAAGCCTTTCCGCATAAATAAATAATGTTCCAAATTTGTTGGCCATGAATGTCATAAGTTGATGAATGAAAGAGAGGGCGGCGTGGACGAATTCGAGCTGGCATTTGGAAAGAGAGTGGAGAAGAAGTTTTCAGCAAGAATTAGATTGGCAGCATCAGAAGGATGAAATGCATCCCAGAACACGTACTCGGTCCGGTTACTGCACACCTTTGAGTTTGGCAAGCACAACCCCCCTACTTTCGTGTCAACGTTGCAGCAAGATGTGTTGGACACCTTAAACCCTATAATCCAACAAATATAAATATATATATATATGTTTGTGAATTCAAATTAAACTATGTATGTAATTAACCGGGTTCATTCAAAGGTTACGTACCATAGGAGGTGGGGTTGTCGATCAAATCAAGAACTGCTCGGTAAGTGTCCGCAAATGTGATTTGGGCAGCTGGGAGGTGTTTGTTTAGAGAGGCTACTAGGTTCTGCACTTCGGAGTTGAATTGGAGAACCCATTGGTTCACTTGTTGTAAGCATTGTCTTCTCCTTGATTTCACCCTTTGGGAGGGAATGCAGCCCAATGGCCCGAGCCCATGGAACACCATCTTTCTTGCTCCCAGTTGGTGGAGTGTCTTTTGTTATATATAATTACAAGAAAGTATATATCAAAATTAATGTACAGTTGAACCCAAAAACAAAAAAAGAAAAAGAAATCAAAGAAAATTATTACCATTAGTTGTTGCTCTAATGTTGATATTAAGAGCCCCAGAAATTCATCATGTGTGTACTGCTGGCCATCTGGCAAGAAAGGTTGCAGGAAGTTGTTGACATAGTCATTGCTACCTGCAGCAAATATTAACAGAAGCAGAGAAATTAAATTCTTGTTTTAAGGTTATAATTTTGAAACCGTTCTTTCGTTTTTTTTTTTTTTTCTTCTTCTTTCATTTTACTTTAGGAACTGAAACTTTGTATTCTATTTGAGGGTTAATAATCAGGTTAATTAGAGGTCTCTAGGTACCCATTCCAATGAAGTACATGGCTTCATTGCTGAGTTTTTCTGCAGCCTCTCCTCCGATTTTGGCTTTAATTGCTTCCTTTGTCTTCTCAAAATTCTTTATTTGATCATCGAATGATAACCTCTGAATCTGGAACACAAAAACACAAATTCCAATAGTAACATGTAAACTGATCCATAACATATTTGCATCAAATTATTACTCATCAGATATATTACATATGTTTTAAAAAGTAATTTAGATGGTAGTTACAAAATAAACTCCAGTATCATTGAGAATTCCAGCTCCACCAGATGCATAATTAACCCCTTTAAGCAATTCGTCGGAAGTTGACGAAAGGGAAAGGTATGCCGGCGGGGATGGAATCCCCAGCTTTGCAGCTGCAAAATTAAAGTCAACCGAAAAAAGAAAACAGAACTCATCAACACTAATTAGTGAACATATGATATATAGTAGCATACATATAGAAATCAAAGAGAAAATGCAAATTAAGAATTAATGTGGAGGATGAAGATACATATTATATCACCAATGGTCCTTCCATTGGTGAACCTGCCGGTGGCCTGACCGCCCGGATAGTCGATACCATAGTAGGGATAATTTGCCTTTGCGAGAGAGAGTTGCATGAAGTTGTTGTTGCCAACTTCTGTCAACGAGTCGCCGAAGATAAACGTGACCAGCGATTCAGACGAATCCATCTCTCCCCCTAGGCCTGCAACGGTGATCATCAATGCTACTGCAATTGCTAGTCCGAGAAGTGCCATGATCTTTCTTAGGTTTCTTAATTGAACAAGGGACAGACAGCTAGCTAGAGAGTGTATATCTAATTTATAGTATATGTGAAGCTGCATGCCCACGGCAATTTTGTCATGCCCAGTTCTCTAAGTTTACTCATATTAGGTGATTGGTTTCAATACTAAAGGAGACGTCAGTGGGTTAATATTTCTCCTCTAGTATGCTGCTGGTTAATTACTTGTATTTTTATTGGAAGTTTTGGTGCGTGGTTGGTGTTTTCTCACTAGCCAGCACCGTTGGCCAACTCGTCTCTAAAGGGTCAGCATGGTTAGTGGCGTTAGGTTTTGGGATGGCATTGCCATGGTTTTACTTGAAATAACTAAGCCAATAGCTAGCATATATAGGAGAGGACTCGTTTGAGCTCAAATATTACCCAACGAAAAATTATAGCCAAAAGAACGTTAGAACTTTAATCAAGTTTTTAGTTTTATACTAGCCTTCTAATTTTGGGCTAATAGCACCAAAAATTTAAACTTTTTGGCATTTTTACAATCTAATTCAAACATTTTAATTTTGACAATTGTATCATAATTGACTCGATTGAATGCAATTTTATCCAACACCAAAATCAATTTGAGAGGTGTGTGTCATTGTTGATGTGGCACGCTATGTGTCATTAAAAAAAATATTTGAATGGGCCCACATGTACACATGTAAAAAAAAATAAAAAATAAAATGTTATGTTAAATATATATATGTTATATATATACACACACACACACAAAAAGAATGAATGATAAAGGATGAAGTGACGATGACAGCAACGAAAGAGAAGATAGAGGCAACGACAACGATGATGGTGCTGGGCTGGAGGAGACGACCAATCTGGAAGAAGGCGACGACATTGGGCTGGAGGCAACGACTGATCTAGAATCAGGAGGCAGTGATGGGCACGACGAATGAGGAGATCTTGGCAACGATGATAGTGACGACGTTGGGTTAGAGGTGGGGATAATGAAAGTTGGCAATGGAGGAAATGTGACCAGTTAATCTCCTTCTTCTTAAAGTGTTAAGAATATAGGATAAGATTCTCTAGTGACAGAACTTCTTAAATGATTCCAAGTTCTTTGATTAATTGGAAGAGAACTCTGATTAGTCAAGTATGAAGTAGCACAGAGTTTACTACCTTGATCAGTATGAGTTACTGATGGTAAGGGTGGTGAGTCACATGTCATATGACATGGGGATGTCTCTAGTAAACTTGTTAGTGATTGTTGAAGAATAACACACTGAATGTGACGCTGATAACTGACTATGTGGTATTATATGGATAATGGTTATGATGTCTAGTTGTGATAGTGTAATTAATCCTTAGACTTGAACTAACATAATTGTCTTGTGCATTAGTGTGCGAGATTTGTTAATGAATCGAACCATCCAATTACGAGGTAGAGAGATTCATCTATATGGTTCCATATTGCTAGTACGTGGAAGCAGGTGTTCAGGGATAGGATTCATCACCCTCGTTATTGATGAGGTGAACATCTTATGCGATCTACTGCATGTGTGGCAAGACAATCCCTGGTTATGACATATTGATTATCAAGAGATGTGTTTCATAAGATGTCATTTAGTCACTTTAATAAAATCTGACACATAATTACTGATTTTGTAAGTTTATCATTCCATTATTTTCACTCAGTTGGAACATTAGATGATGGAAAGATTATAGCACATACAACTATAATAGATTTATTTAAAGGGAGACTTTATTGTCTTCTATATATTATGTAATACCCTAAGCCACATTGAATAAATCAATTTAGTCTATATGATATGTAAACAATTTATTTTTATTCGGTTTAAATGATTAATTTAGCTTAAGTATGTTTATGCTAGAAATCATATAAGTATGTAATTAAGTATGTGAAATATAAATAAATATATATGTAAATGGAAATAAATATAATTATGTAAAAGTATATAAGTATGGATAAATAGGTAAATATAATATAAGTATTTTATTAGGATTTTTGCCAAATATATTTAGTATGTATAGTCTGTTAAATATATATATTTATATATGTGTGTGTATGCATGTAAATTCGTATGTATGTATGTATACTAGTATGTATGTATATATAATATATAATATATAATATATAATAGATAAAAAAAAATTCCAGAAAATTCAGAAGTTGCAGAGCAGCGCGCATGGCCGCCTGCAAATTGGAAATTAATGGGGAAAGGGAGCATTAATGGCCGAGTGACCGGAGGTAAGGCCTTCCCGACCACATAGGGCTTCGATTTGACGTTTTCGGCGGGGTTTTTGGCTATAAATAGCCCAGTTCGCGCAAGACATTTCATCCGAAAGTGGCGAGACTTAGATCGGTCGATTGGGAGAGAGTTTGAGAGATTGGTGAGTGAGGTTCTGATTTTCAAGTCGTGGGCACCATTTCTGAAGAATTTGGAGGCCAACGAAGCAGTATAAAGGGAGATCCAAGCGTCGCCGAAAAGTCGCGACTTCGCCGGAGCCAAGGAGTATTTCGGCCTATTCGAGGTAAGAACGATCTCTTTTCTTGCTAATTTTTACACCATTGTGTTCGTAATGTCGAGATGTAGGGGCTAGGTAAAGAAAAATAGAGTTTAGGGGTCAAATCGCCGACTGGCGGCGAAGCTTCTCGCCGGAGAAGAAGAACCAGTCGGGTGCGTGAGCTGCACGCGCCCGCGAGTAGGAAGACGGAACGTGCAACCCACGCGCCCGTCAGAAAAAAAAAAAAAAAGAGTAAAATTTTGAAATTTTTTTATTAAATTTGAAATGTTGTTTATGATGTATTGGTGAAGCAATTTTCTGGAAATGTCAAAATTATTAATTATTTAAGTAGATTTTTCTATTATGAAAATAAAGAAAAGATAAGATTTTAATTCAAAAAATTTCAAGAAAATTTCAGAATGTTGGAAGTATTATTTAATAAATATTAGTGAAAATAAATTGAATAAAATGAAAGATTAGGTAATTATTATGTAATTTAAGTAGATTTCTCTATTATGGAAATAAAGAAAAAATAGGATTTTAAGTCTGAAAATTCTAAGAAAATTTCATAATGTTATAAGTATTATTTAAGAAATATTAGTGAAGAGAAATTTAATAAATTGAAAGATTAGGTAATTATTATGTAATAATTACATATTTAGCTATTATGAAATAAGGGAAACTAGGAATTAAAGTTAGAAAATTACAAGAAAAATTCCATAATACTAAGAATATTATTTAAGGAATATTGGTAAAAAGAAAGTAAATTTTTATGAAGCTTGGATAATTATTATGTAATTTTGGAAGAGATAAAGCTTAGGAATAAAAGAAAAATGAAAGAAATTATGAAAAACTAGAAAATGGTATTCTAAAAATAAATCTATGTTGTAGGGGTCCTTGTGAGTAAGGAGATTAAGGGATAGCCACTTGGCACGTAGTTCGAGACAAATTAGTTATAATTATGCTGCTTGAATTTAATACAGTTATATATGCTTTTATCATATTGGCATGCTATGATATGAAATCATCACGTAGACTGCATCAATGGCATGACTATAAAATGCATACATGCACGATGATACTGCTGATCACATGCATATGAGGTCGTAGGGAGTATGAACTGACACTGCTGACCTATCAAGGGTGCACCCATACACCCCGACTTCGAAAGAGGTGGCCGCTAAAATGATAGGCAACATGAGGGGTGCAGTTAACACCTACGATGAAAGACATTGCATACACTCATGATATTGCATTTGGTATCCTTACTTAGATGATTCATCATTTAACATGGGTTCGCCCCTGGAACATTCAACGTTCCAGTCGAGACTTGCAGGGATGATTCAGAGAGTGGTGATGTGTAGTGACACGAGACATCAAGATGCGAGTAAATGTACCATGTTATAATATGATTAGTTTAAGATTTATGTATGTTCCATCATCAAACGTTTATGTATTAACTTGTAATAAATGACATGTTCAGTTATTAAATTGTGCATTGCCATGAGCAGGTTCGATTCAACTTCCACTATGCATTTATTTTCTAGCCTAGATATCTCATCTAGCACTAGATACGGTCTTAGGGAATTTTGAAAATAATGTTTAAAAAAAAAAAAATAGACCAAATTTCCTAAGGCATAACATGCCCAAGAAGGCGGGCTGTTACATATTATCCTGAACTACTGCTATACGCTTCTCAGAACCTCTAAAAGCATTAACGGGATATCGAGATATTCATGTAATAGGTCAAGGTGTTGGTCGATCTCAATCTAGCTAGTTCTGGTACTATCTGTGTACTAGCGGACAGTAAACTTAAAAAGTCATACACCATATAGTATTGTGTCTGGTATCAGCACTAGGTACCCATTATGTCTCAAATATGTCATTAGTTGTTAATAACAATAGTGCGTTAGTGTGCTAGACCACTAAGAGTCCACAGCCTTATGTCTCAGCAGTCGACTATCAGTGGATGAGAGTCGACTCCTAGTTCGGCCTCAGCCTTTTCTAGTGTGCTCCACGTGGCGCGAAATTGGAAAAGGTGTGAGGAGGCGGTAAAGCAATTTGGACGTGGGTGAAGCAATTTAAGAAGAGTAGAAAAGCTTTTCTGCTTCTGCTCTCTACTTTCGCTCTGCTATACTTTTATCTTAAATTAATAGGTGTGTGATTGTCACGCATGAGAGACACACTGGTGTTGGTAGTACCAAATCCTCGTGCTAACACTAGAAAAGGTACAAGAGTGATACCAAACTACACGATAAGTGTCGACGAATTAAGACCACCACAACTTAAGGTGGATTTGGTCTCGATACAAAAACTATTTTTGTATCCAACCTAACATAAGACTTCAAGTATTCATTTATTGTATTTCTTATGATGAAATAATATATTATTTAAATATCCAGACTGTGTATGGTGTGTGTATTTATTACTTTCGTTGCGTATGTCTAATACACATAAATTTTTTAAATTTACCCATACCACCATTTGTGAATTCCTTCAATATATATTTAACATAGCATTTTGGTTTTTATTTTTTTTTACATGTATACACGTGGGGCCCACTTAAATATTTTTTAACAACAAGTGACGTGCCACGTCAGCAATAATACACATCTCTCAAATTGATTTTAATTATTAGATAAAATTATACTCAATTGAGTCAATTGAGACACAATTACTAAAATTGAAATGTTTGAATTAAAGTATAAAAACACGAAAATGTTTAAATTTTTTGCTGCTATTAGCCCTTTAATTTTTGGACTATCATTTGCTTATATTAATAATTGTTATGAAATTATGACATGACAAATTGTAAGGAGGGGATTGAGGGTTTGAACAACTGTAATGCTAGTCATCACTATTTTTCAATTCGGCTCGGTACCATTAAGGAAAACAAGACTATATATCTTTTAGGATAGTGATGTGGCACCAACTTAAATTACTAGAATACCCCTACGCGCTGATAGTCTCACCTCCCACGTGGATCACCTGAGAGACCGACACGTGGCCAGTCAACACTCCAAAACGGAGTCCGAGAAATCTGGGCCGAACCGCAAGACCCGTTCCAACTTGACCGGGATTCTCGGGAGTCGTGCCCACTTATCTCGAGTATCCCAAAACGGGTTCGCTTATAAAAGACAAGGACTCTCGCCAGGTATACCTAAGCTCTACAGCTCTCTCATTTACTACTACTTGCATTTACTCTACTGATTTGAGCGTCGGAGTCCACCCCGGGGGATCCAAGCCCCGGCACTCCATTGTCTTGCAGGTTCTACACTCAAGGTCCGACATCCCCAAGTCCGAGGTTCCATTCCCGAGGTCCAGTCGCAGAGGTGGCACGTGATGGTCGGTCCCAAAAACCATCATCATTTGGCGCCCACCGTGGGGCCGACATCCATACTCGCTAGCCTCTTCATTCCCTACCTCGCGCTTCGGACTTCAACTCCTCACTTCAGACCTCGGTCTTTCCACGAGTGTCACACGACTTTCGCTCCTTGTCATAACTAACTATATGGCTCCCCAAAGAGACGTGACTCGCAGCCAGGTCGGAGCCAATCTAGAAGCCCCGCAACAAGGAGATAATCCACCACCTCCAGCCAATCCAATGCCGGAGGACCGGCTCACTAGGTTGGAAAACCAGGTCCAACAGCTAACTGAATTGTTGACTGGTTATCTACACCAGACCGAGCAGCATCGTTCTCATGTGCCCTCTCAGCGGGCGGAGCATCAGTCTCCTCCTCCTACTCAGGAACCTCATCAATCCCGCCAGACGGGTCAGGAAATCCACTCATCTGAGGCAGCAGGATCCACTTCTGCTCCCTCACGAGAAAGAGGGACTTCGCAGGAGAGACGATTGCGTTTCCTAGAGAAGCAAGTCCAGGAACTCAAGAAGGGAAATGAAGAGCTGCTCCACCTCGGCTCTAACCAACCCTTGAGTAGGGGCATCATGGCAGAGGTTCCACCAGAAAGGTTTCGTATCCCCTCCATCAAGCTCTATGATGGAAGCACAGATCCATATGACCACGTCGAGCTTTTCTCTTCTCACATGCTGGTGCAATCGGGGTCGGACGCAATGTGGTGCCGGGCATTTTCGGCTACTTTGGGAGGACATGCCCGGACCTGGTACTCCTTTCTTTCCCATCGTTCCATCAACTGCTGGGAAGAGCTGAAGACCTGTTTCTTAGCCCACTACGCTCCCTTGAAGCGCTACCGAAAGTCTTCCATGGCTCTGGTAAACATCAAGCAAAACCAGGGTGAATCCCTAAGGGATTTTGTGGCAAGGTTCAACGAGGAGGCATTAAGTATCGATGAGTTCGACCAGCGGATCGCAATGGTGGCTCTTCAAAATGGCTTGAGAGCTGGGCCATTTGCTCAGTCCTTGGCCAAGACTCCACCTCGTACTTTCACAGAGGCCTTAGCCCGGGCTAACAAGTACATCAACGCCGAAGAGGTGATGAAGGTGAAGCGGGCGGAACAACCTGATAGGAAGGAAAGAGAAAAGGAGAAGAAAAAACCAGTCGCAGAGCGGAAGACGGACTATCGCCTCTCCCGAGCTCCAGATCGCCTGGGTTTTGGGGGTGCACGTGGAAGCCCGATGAGTTATACTCCCCTCAATGCCAGTCGAGCCGAGATTCTACTGGCACTAGAGGATAAGGATTATTTGCGGCGTCCTCCACCGCTGAGGTCTCCACCCAACACTCGAAGTAAAAGGAAGTATTGTCGATTTCACCGCGACCATGGTCATGTTACAGAAGACTGCATCCAGTTAAAAGAAGAGATTCAAGAGCTTATCAACCGGGGTTACCTACGAGATTTCGTTGGGCAAGAAGGCATGAGTTCGGGTAGAGTTGAGTCCAAGTCGGATGATAGGAGAAGGTCTCCTACACGGGATCGCTTCCGAGAGCGAAGTTGGACACTGTCCCGAAGAGAAGGAAAACAGCCCACTGGGGATGGATGAGCTCCGGGACCTGTTGTAAATTCGCAAAGCTGCGTGTAATCAGCGCATTGCTAGGGTGTTAGAATCCTTAAGTCCGAGAGGCATATCGACTAAAAGACATGGAAGGCAAGTCCTTAAAGCATACTTGGAATGTCCAAAACTTAAGGAAGTTTCTTCAATGAGGAAGGGAATTCCTCGAACCTCTATGTACTCTTTTTTACGACTAATGGCAAGACTTCGGATTCTCTCCATCTAACAGCAATCTCACAAAGGCCAACACTTCGCCAGAGAAAAATTCAAGGGTCACGAGCCCTAGGCCGTCCCCAAAGGTGGACTAATGGCCACGGAAAAAACTCTAGCCAACACCCTTCTTCGCGTGGGAGTGGCTAGAATCCAAGGGTCACGAGCCCTAGGCCGTCCTCAAAAGAGGACTAAGGGCCACGGAAAAAACTCTAGCTAACACCCTCCTCCGCGTGGGAGTGGCTAAAATCCAAGGGTCACGAGCCCTAAGCCGTCCTCAAAAGAGGACTAAAGGCCACGGAAAAAACTCTAGCCAACACATTCCTTCGCGTGGGAGTGGCTAAAATCCAAGGGTCACGAGCCCTAGGTCGTCCTCAAAAGAGGACTAAGGGCCACGGAAAAAACTCTAGCCGACACCCTCATTCGCGTGGGAGTGGCTAAAATCCAAGGGTCACGAGCCCTAGGCCGTCCTCAAAAGAGGACTAAGGGCCACGAAAAAAACTCTAGCCGACACCCTCCTTCGCGTGGGAGTGGCTAAAATCCAAGGGTCACGAGCCCTAGGCCGTCCTCAAAAGAGGACTAAGGGCCACGGAAAAAACTCTAGCCGACACCCTCCTTCGCGTGGGAGTGGCTAAAATCCAAGGGTCACGAGCCCTAGGCCGTCCTCAAAAGAGGACTAAGGGCCACGGAAAAAACTCTAGCCGACACCCTTCTTCGCGTGGGAGTGGCTAAAATCCAAGGGTCACAAGCCCTAGGCCGTCCTCAAAAGAGGACTAAGGGCCACGGAAAAAACTCTAGCTAACACCCTCCTTCGCGTGAGGGGTTGGCTAAAATCTAAGGGTCACGAGCCCTAAGCCGTCCACAAGCCGAAGATGGACTAAGGGCTAAGGAAAAATTCAGAGCTCAACACCCTCTTTCGCGTGGGAGTTGCGAAAATTCAAGGGTCAAGTGCCCTAGGCCGTCCACAAATCAAAGATGGATTAATGGCTGGAAGAAACTCAACACCCTCATTCGCGTGGGAGTGACGACAATTCAAGGGTCAAGAGTCCTAGACCGTTCTCCAATTAAGGAAATATAGAAGGTCAGGGAAGGAAAACCACAGCTGGGCACAAGTCAAATGAAGCTCAATAGGCGCGACCTAACTTGGGAAATCTCAAGCCACGCCTGCAACAAAAAAAAGCAAAAAAAAAACGGGTCAGCCAAATTAAGCCTTATTTTAAAGCCTATTTTGTTATTATTAACAAAATATGATAATATATGATAGTAATAATAATAATGGGGAGGCGGGAAAGCCCAAGGGTCGGCCATGGCCGACCCAATGCTCACCCACATATATATATATATATATTTATATATATATCATATATGTATATTAAAAAATAATAAAAAAAATAAATAAATAAATAAAAAAAGGGCAAAAGCCCAAGGGTCGGCCATGGCTGACCCATGGGAGCCTATTTATAAATATATATGTATATATGTATAAGTATATATGTATATATATATATTATTAAAAAAAAAAGAAAATTAAAAAAAAAACAGAAAGAAGGGAAGCAGGAGAGAGGTCTTGTCAGATCCTGGCGAGGCCGAAGCCGAGCATGGCCGAGCTCTCGCTCGGCCATGGCCGAGCGTGGCCGAGCTGTGGCTCGGCCACGGCCAGGCCAGGCCGCTCTCGGCCATGGTCGAGGCGGCCTGGCCAGTTGGACCTCGGCCAGGAGCCTCCGCCTGGCCGAGGAAGAAGATCACTTTTAAAAAAAAAATTAATTAATTAAAAGACAAAAAACAAGCAAAGCAGAAATAATATAAATAAAAAAAGAAAATGAATAAATTAAAAAAAAAAGAGAAAAAAAAAAGGAAGGGAAAAATTAATCTCAAAAAGTGGCGGTCTCATACTTGAAAATACTCCTATGCATTTCGGGAAAATCTACAGTCGAATAGACTCAGAAATTAAGCTACTCCTCGACCTAGTATGATTCTCAGCTCAGCTCAAGGAGTGGGGGGCAAGTGATGTGGCACCAACTTAAATTACTAGAATACCCCTACGCGCTGATAGTCTCACCTCCCACATGGATCACCTGAGAGACCGACACGTGGCCAGTCAACACTCCAAAACGGAGTCCGAGAAATCCGGGCCGAACCGCAAGACCCGTTCCAACTTGACCGGGATTCTCGGGAGTCGTGCCCACTTATCTCGGGTATCCCAAAACGGGTTCGCCTATAAAAGACAAGGACTCTCACCAGGTATGCCTAAGCTCTACAGCTCTCTCATTTACTACTACTTGCATTTACTCTACTGATTTGAGCGTCGGAGTCCACCCCGGGGGATCCAAGCCCCGGCACTCCATTGTCTTGCAGTTCTACACTCGAGGTCCGACATCCCCAAGTCCGAGGTTCCATTCCCGAGGTCCAGTCACAGAGATGGCACGTGGTGGTCGATCCCAAAAACCATCATCAGATAGATTGTCTTTCTATTGAGGAAAACCAAAGGGCCACCAAGAAGAGGTCTTACTGTATGTTGACATATCCATGAACTTCATAGAACAAGATGTAAGCAAGACTCTTGGGTATCTACTAAGATTTTTCTTACTTTGAATATTGGAATATAGCATCATCTTTCCAACCGCGCGCATCATCCTCATGCAACATTCTTTTTTGGATTATGCGCCATCACTTGCACTTTTCGCAAACTCATCTCTGTATCATCATGAGGGAGGTAAATCGAGGGATATGCCCAAGTGGTCAGGGTTTGAGGTTGCGTCCACTAACACTTACCAAAAACCACTCTTAGAAAAAATTATTTCTCCCATAAATCGATCTCACGCTAGCAGCCTTTAACATGACTGCATCTTTACAACCCCCTCATTTACCACTTGGTTGTGCCCCTAAGGGCATCCTCATGCAACATTCTTGAGGTCATTTTTGGAGGAGATGATGATTGTGTTCCTTTGATTGTGATGTTGTACTTGTTATTCTTTTTCTTTGTGCTACAATAAATTTTGATTTTCTTTACGAAATATTTTATAGTTAAAAATTCAATTTTTGTAGTAAAAATTAATTAACCACAAATTTTTATTCCTAGAGTGAATCGTAGCCAAAGCCTCGTAACTAATAGTATTATTAGCTACGATTTAATGTTTCATAGAAAATAATATACTTTTCACTACGATCAAAAAAACGTAGAGAAAGCATTAGTTTTTTGCTACGACATATATCGTAGCTAATTATGCCCATTTTCATAGTTAATGATGGCGACTTTCTTAGCAAATTACACAACTTTTACTATGAATGTCAAATTGTAGAGAAAATATTTATTTTTCACTACATCAAAATCGTAGCTAATCATGCCAATTTTTGTTGCAATTAGTTTTCACATACCAATTTTCATAGCAAATTTTTGTAACATATTGATTTTCACATGCCAATTTTTGTAGTAAATTAATAGTCACATATCAATTTTCATAGCAAATTAATTTTCTCTACCAATATTTTTATAATCAAAAGTTAAATTTTCATAGTTAATTCTATATACAAGTAATATATCATGACCATATCACTAAATTCAATTTCGTAGCTAAAAAAAAAAAAAATCCCTTTTTTGAGAATAATATTTTTCTTTAAACCTACAACAACCCTTACAATCTATATAAATTTAAAACATAATATATAACTTCAAAAACTTTCAATTAATTCCATAACATAAAACTAATTTCAATCACAATCTCTAACTATTTTAAATCTAACTAGTATATAATACCAATATATGTAATGATTGCAACATTAATCATAAGTGGCGTGAATTGGAGGATGCCTTAGGACGGCCTAGCGCCTCATATATATATATATATATATATAAAATAAGATATTATAATGGGAGAGGATGGCAAGGAATTTTTGGAATGGAAGCGGTGCACAGGCGGACACAGAGAGGAGAAAGAAATTGAAGAATGCACAGTGAAGGAAATTAAAAGGCAATTGGAGACGGCAGGAAGAATTAAAGGAAATTAAAAGACAATTGAAGACGGCAGGAAGAATTGAAGACCCAAGCAAGCAAGCAGCAATCCGTCTGACCCAGATCTAAAGGGCAAGAAGTTTCTTTTCTCCATTCAATTTTAGTGTCTATTTCTTTGCTATGACCCGCTTCAAGTCTCCTTCGGCAGCATCTCCGGTATCTCTTTCCAACTCCTGCAGCTTCCTTGTAATCATTTGTGTGTCCAGAGTTGATTTTTTTGTTTTTACCCTTATTGCTTGGATTCATTGTTTATATTTTAGTTGTATAAGCACATCATATATTTGATAAAATGCTTATGTTTCATCTTTGTGTGCACCATCTATTTGATAAAATTCCTATGTTTAATTAGTTGTACAAGCACACCATATATTTAATCTTTCCGTGTACCATCTATTTGTCAAAAGTCCTTAGAGAAAACTCGTGAGACAGTGAGTGATACAATAGGTATTGGAGTTTTCAAAGCGGGATATATTCAACAAAAATTATGCACGCATTGATTCTGAGTGAAAGTTTATTGTTATATGTAACGAAACAACTGATTTGTTATTATTTTTCCTTGATCCACCTTAGCTTTATATTGCAAACCATAATTTATGTCTATGATATTGCTTTACTCTTAATTTAATTTTATTTTTTATGTGATTTAGAAAGTATCTTATGTCATGGATAAAAGTTGGATGTCTGCCAAAAAATGGTCTAAGGTCTATGTGATTTTGACTCTACTGAATAATTTTTTTATGGTAAGTGATTTAAATGCATTTTTATTTCTTTTTCTCTTCTTAATATAATTCTTCAATTGCGTAGTATGTTGAAATTAGTGGTGTGGTGTATATGTGTATTTGGGTGACAAATGACTAACTCAAATTCTTTGTAGTTGGTGGATAGGTTTAGGTAGGAGAATAATCATTAGACTAGTTTAGTATAGCTATTTTTAAGCTATGAGTATGATTAGTTTTCTTTATTCGAATTATTATAAATCTTTCATATTGAAATAAATTAGACTAATTTGTTTGATATTTCGTTTACTTTTGTTTTTTAGGTTCTTGGCATACATAAGTAGCAGAGGAAGAAAGGTGCTTGAAGCTAAATTTTCATATTGTGTTAATTTTTAACTATTTTTATTTTAGAATTTAATGTTGTTATCATTACATGTATTGGTATTATGTACTAGTTAGATTCAAAATAGTTGGAGATTGTGATTGAGATTAGTTTTATGTTATGGAATTAATTGAAAGTTTTTGAAGTTATATATTATGTTTTAAATTTATATAAATTGTAAGGGTTGGAGTAGGTTTAAAGAAAAATATTATTCCAAAAAAAGGGATTTTTTTTTTTTTTTTGCTACGAAATTGAATTTAGTGATATCGTCATGGTATATTAGTTGTATATAGAATTAACTATGAAAATTTAACTTTTGATTATAAAAATATTTGTAGAGAAAATTAATTTACTACGAAAATTAATATGTGACTATCAATTTACTACGAAAATTGGTATGTGAAAACTAATTGCTACAAAAATTGGTATGATTAGCTACGATTTTGATGTAGTAAAAAATAAATGTTTTCTCTATAATTCGACATTCATAGTAAAAGTTGTGTTATTTGCTACAAAAATTATCATCATCAACTATGAAAATCGGCATAATTAGCTATGATATATGTCCTAGTAGAAAACCAACGATTTCTCTACGTTTTTCTGATCGTAATGAAAAGTATATTATTTTCTACGAAACATTAAATCATAACTAAATATTATTAGCTACGAGACTTTGGCTACGATTCACGTTATGAATAAAAATTTGTACCTAATTGATTTTTTCCACGAAAATTGAATTTTTAACTACGAAAAATTTCGTAGAAAAAATCAAAATTTGTTGTAGTGACTACTAATAAAACGAACCAAAAATTAAATGACCAATTCTTAGAAGTTGTGGAGCTCCTCAACTTGAGGGTGTGGAACAACTCCTGGGTTCTCTTCTAAACCTCAAGTGAACTCTTTGCAAATTACGTCATCTAAGGTGTCGACGAACTTCATGCTCCTTTGTTGAGGTGTTTCTTAGGGTCATTCAGTCCAAGGGCGGATCCATGCACGAAGTCCAGGCCAGTTCACAATTAAAATTAATTTTTTAATATAAAAAATAATTTTTAATGTAAAAAATAATAATTTTTAATAATAACTCAGTTAAAAAAAAATTATAACACACCCCAAAATCTATGATGTGTAGTTCTATACCTCAAAAAAAAATTTAACCTCTTCCTACATAGATATTTGAATCCGTCCCTGATTCAACCCAATTGTGACAATTTAAGTACGAAATTAATTAACTTGCTCATCAGTTATCCCTTGGACTAATGGGAAGGTAGTAAAGTATCCTCCAAAATCGTCCTTGTCACAAGTCCTCCATCTTCTCCTTCCCTAGATTCCTATGAGTCCTCGAAGTGCTCATTGTCGGCGTGTCGACTTCGATGGAGTCTCGGTTATGCCTTCTCTTTCTATTCCTTGATTATGCAGTTCTTCTTCCTACCTACCCCTAATGGAGGAAGGTTTCCTTCACAAGTGTTTTTCCCTCCTACTAACTGGTTATCAACAAAGATAGCTTAGTTTGTTCTATTTCTTGCATTTGGGTTTTGATGCCTCTACTTCTCCCATATTCAAGGACTAGGTCTATAAATTAAGAAGTTTCGTGAATTACTACATTGTTTTTGTTAGGTAATTGCGAGAGGTCTGCCCTCCGTGTTGTTCTAACATTGAGTGTATATCTTGACTTGGTCGGTTTCTACTACTACCATAAGCTCAGGTTTTCTCCATTCCCATAAAAGATGGCACTTGATGAGTGATTCATGCACCCTTAAGAAATATGTTACCCAACCTTGTTTGGCAGCATTTACTGAGGGTTTTATTAGGATGGCCCTTCAAATGGGCATATCAGAAATAATCTTGATGCTAGAGAGCAAGGGAGAATTGAAATGAAAGAGATATTTTCTGGAATTGTTCTTACCTTTTCTTGGTTTAGGCTTGTTCTTACACCTTAGCCTTCATGATTTCTCATTGTTGAGCTGACATATAATTAGGGGCTCGCCTTATCCATATCGTGGCAGATTTCCAAGGTAAATCACACGTGTGTACATATATATATATATATATATATATAGGTATATAGATTTCCAAACTTATGATTAATGATCATGGTTGTTCTCAGAGCTTTAAACATTTGATTTTATTAGTTGTTAATAGGAAAGGCCATGAGCTGGCATTATTATTCTTTCAAGGGTTAATGGAATGTGCAAAGGTCCCAGTGTCTTTGAATGGAGGCGTACGTGATCTTATGACCTCATGTATCATATACTTGGGTGCATTTTAAATATTGATATATCATTGTATAATTTAAGATATACATAACGATATACCAATAGCATTTTTCATACTAAATTATTAATAGAGATGGTAAAATGACTCTTCCTCTTACCTTAATTGGATCGGGGTCAATGCTTGTTGACTGAAGATAGAGACGGACACAAATTAATTGATTATGATTTTTAAAATAATTACATATAACATAACCCTTAATAGATTTTTATAACCATATTTGTAACCAATAAATTAATGACATCTATAATTTCATTTTAATAAATTAAATAATTAAATAAATTTTTTGATAAAAATATAATATTTTTATTAAATCAAAAAGTAGGCGGCCAACACAGACAAAATACATGAAATTGGCAGCCAAAATTTCACATTTAAATTAGACTCCAGCCAAAGTGGCCTCAAGAAATATGGCAAATGAAATGAAAATATCAAAATTAACATCTAATACAAGAGTAATAAAAAAGAATTGGCCTTAAAAAGAATTCTAGTAATATCTCTAAAATATCATACATATATAGGTAAGATGTTAAAAGTTATGTTACAATTAAACCAATTACAATTAAGGTTATTGTTACTTTTTAACATCCGTAATCATAATCATGTGTATATTTATTTTACTCAGATTTTAACTATATCTATTAAACGTAGTTACAAATTCCTTTTAATTTAACCTAATCACTTATTCCTAATTAAGGGTAGAGTGGATTATATTAAAAACACATACACCATCAATCCACTAACTTAACCCCATGTCATAAATAAGATTCAAAAATAAAATAATTCAATTTTTTGAGTAAATCAAACAAGTTAATTATTGTAAACTTATAATTTAAACAATAATAAGTATTTTTCAATGGAAAAATGTTCAAATTGGCCCCTCAACTTTTTCAATTAGGTCAATTGAGTCCAAAATTAAATTTTGGGTCAAATAAACCCAAACCTTTTATTTACAAGCCAAATAAACTCAAATTTTGTTTGTTATTATGTGTGACTTACACGCTCTGAATTCAGTGTGTAAGAAGAGGGAAAAATGAGTCATAACTGTAATATGTCTAAAATTTTTAAGAATTGTCAACTTGTTTAATAAAACAATCAACTGTTTACATGAAACTGTCTACAAGTTACAAAATTTATCGATTGAATTTTTAAAGAAGTCGACCATTATTTCTAAAGATGTCGAAAGTTTTCCTTAAGCCATAAAATTTTCAATGGAATCATTCGATCGATTTGAAAAACTATCACAACTTCCATTCTATTTCAAACAAAATCAACGATATCTATGAACACAATAAACAAAAAATCAATACACAAACCCTCCATATATATTTACTACACTCATCTCTTTCATCCTTCACTTTTCTCTTCAACTTCAAAGTCTTCAAATCTTTTCCACCGTCACCTTTATCTCTCAACCTCAAGCTCATCTCTTTGTTTTCTTTTCAGTCTCTATCAGATCTTAGCTTATTTATCATTTTAAAAAATTGATAGTTCATCATTTGAAAAGAGAAAAATCAGAAATAAAATCAAGTAATTTTATTCATATAAGCTTCTTATTAAACTCCTTTATATATATAAAAAAAAAAAAACAATATCACAATTCTATCTAGATTCTTGATACTCTAAGATACTTATCTTGGTGCTTTCATACCACAATACCAATACTTAGCACTCCTCTTGTAGTTAAAGTCATATTGATTGCTATTCTGACATTGTCATGATACAATGAAAATACTTGAAACCGATCTTAGTAGTGAGTCTATCGATTATGTGATATATATTTAATTTTGGATAGAATATGAGAGATGTTAGGACTTTTTTTTCCTTTCATTTTTTTTTTCTTAAGGTTAGTAGCTTGTGTAAGTCACGTATGGGAGCAAAAAAAAATTGGGTTTATTTGACCCTCAAATAAAAAGTTTGGGTTTATTTAGCCCCAAACTTAATTTTGGAGTCAATTAATTTAATTGAAAAAAGCTGGAGAGCCAATTTGAACCTTTGTTCATTTTTCAATCTTAACACTCATTTACTCTCTTTATTGTTATCTTTTTAATTATTAAAATTTATTTTAATAATTGTTCTTATTATTTTTTATTTTTTTATTAAAAAAATTTTGATGTGTCATGATAAAAGATAAAAAGCCCAAACAAAAAGTAAGGCTCAAACCAACCTAAGAACAGAACTCACAATAGTCTACAGGATCCATCAAACAAAAATTTTGATGGATTTGCTCCAAGAGACTGAGACTGGGTCTCTTGAAGACTGCAAGTGGTCCCTAGAAGACTCCTATTTTCCAGAGACCATAATTGGTTCCAGGAGATTGAAATCTTCCGAAAATTAGCATACAAACCCTTTTTTTTGGGAGAAGTCCCAAATAAAATGCCAACATAATAATTTTAATATTTAAAAATATTTCTTCAATAATTTATAAAATATCAATGATGCTTATCACGAATTTTGACATTTTTCTATAATATATAAGCATTTATTCTAAAAAAAATAAGTCTCTAATACTGATTTTAATATTATATTTAAGATTTTAACAAATTCAAACACTTGATTTCAATATTATATTTAAACTTTTAACAAATTCAAATACTTAATTTAAATATTAAAGTATTTATTCAGAAAATTCATCTGAAAATTGTCATACGCTATTTAATTATTCTTTTTTTTACTAGTCTTAAAGTGGTTTGAGAATAAAGTTCTCATTAAATAAATTTATTATTATATTTGAATGATAATAAATTTAATATAAAAAGATTAATTATTATTATCCAGATAACAAAAAATTTCAACCCTGCTCTGTTATCCATTGGAGTTGGAAAAGAGCTTAAAAATCTTGCCACGCTAAGATACAAGACAAGATATGAGAAAGGCAAAACCCCAGATCCGACCCGCCCACGCCCACGCCCACGCCCGATTGCCATCCCTAAGAAATAGTCGCACTACTAATTAAGATTAAAGCAGTGGATATGGTAGCCAGAAAATTTTGATTTTTGCACGTGGGGAAGTTCTAGACGTTTAAAGAATGAATGCGTGTGGAGAGAGGTCAAATGGAAGCCACCCAATTTGAACGAGGAATATTATTAATTCGATTATATATACATATATATATATAATAAAGTCAAGAGTCCTAATTCTGTTTCCCGTTGGCTCTTTGGTTGGACGTTGAGAAGAAGATTCTGAAGAATACTGTTACGATTTTAGATGATAAATAAATTACAATTAAATCATTAATCACTTTGATATAAAAACTCAAACTAAAAAAAATTAAAGATACAAAAAATAATATATTAATATAATAATTTTATAATATTAAATATAAGACTTATACGTATGCAAAAAATTATATTTTAAATAGAAGAGTATAAGTCTTTAATTGAAGATAAATTTTAATTATATTCAAATTTAATATCTTAATTATAATTAAATTTAAAATATTAATTATAGTCAAATTAAAAATTCAACTCAGAAATAATTTAAATTTTAGGCACAATTATCACAAATACAAATCAAATATTATTAACGTCCGTATGGAGTTTTCTTTTCTAACAACTTTTCTTCTTCTTCTTCTTCTTCTTCTTCTTCTTCTTTCGCTTTAGCTTTCTTTACCAATCAACTTTACGGCATGGCCATCAGTCGATGTCTTCCCCTCCACAAATCTTCTGCCCAAAGATTAGCTGTTTTCGCAGTTCTAATTGTTTCTCCTCTACGCCTCGTTACTTTCCTTCTCTAAAGGTACTTCCAAAACCTGCTCACACAGACACACACACACATATAGAGAGGGAGAGAGAGAGCGAGAGAGAGGTGCTGGTTGTACGTGCCTACGTGGTGACATGTCAGTGACGGCCGGAATGGGATGCATGGTGGCGCTGGGGTGTCTCAGGTGGTCCTGGAAGCGGTGCACCCACACCGGCTCCTACGACAGCGCCGCCTGGCCCTCCGCCACTCCCGACGAGTTTTGACCCATCCCCCGCATTTCCCGCCTTATCCTCGCTACCTACGAGCCCGACCTCCGGAACCCCCAATTCCCCCCCGCCGGAGGCTACCAACTCAACCCCGACTGCGTTGTCAAGCGCGTCACGCACGAACAAACCCACGACCACGCACCGCCATACCTCATTTACGTCGACCACAATAACCGGGAGATCGTGCTCGCCATACGCGGCCTCAATTTGGTGAAAGAAAGCGACTACAAAGTTCTGCTTGATAACCGGCTAGGCATGCAGATGTTCGACGGCGGCTACGTCCATCACGGGCTCCTGAAGTCCGCGATTTGGATGCTGAACGAGGAGTCGGAGACGCTTAGGCGGTTGTGGGTGGAGAATGGGTCGTCGTACAGGATGGTTTTCGCTGGACACTCGTTGGGCTCGGGGGTGGCCGCGCTGTTGACGGTTATCGCCGTGAACCACCTCGACCTGCTCGGCGGCGTTCCCAGAAGTGACGTGCGGTGTTATAACATGGCGCCGGTGAGGTGTATGTCGCTCAATTTGGCAGTGAAGTACGCCGATGTTATACATTCTGTGATCTTGCAGGTGAATTCTTTAATATCTCTCTAGCTCTCAATTTAGTCTCTACATTTGGCCATTTGGGTTTTAGTGGATTGCGCTTTGCTTGTTCGTTGAATTACCTGAGACAACACTTTAAGTTTGGATTCTATTTTTGTCATACTCATGTTTTAGGAGCATATTTGCGAGGATTCCTCCCTTGTTGGGAAAACTGAACGCGGAAACTTAATTATGCCAAGTTCACACAGGACCATACTAGTAAATCTGTTGAAATCCTCTCTCACACAGCAAACACAATTTACAAAAGACAGAAATTCAAAAAGATATTGAGAGAACAAAACTCAACACACTTTTCTCTCACTTTTTCATTAACAAAGGCTTCTATATATAGCAACTGATTGCACTTGACAAGATATACCTAACACAACTAAAGCATTTCTTTATTTAGACAACATTCCTAGATTTAAGGGCATACACACATTCACAACTAATACTAGATTTTTTCACCACAATTTTTTGAATTGAACTGCAAAAGATCGCATAAGAAAAATCTCACACATTCTAAAAAAATCTGTATGGGTTGGGTTAGCATGCAAAATCTATGCAAATTGTCCTAGTGGCTAATGCCATGAGTCATTGATGTCCTGATCCCCTATTTCTCTAGGATGGTAGAGTACAACTATTTGTGTATCAAACCGATTTTCTTTCTAAAGTGTAATTGAACCTCCAATTAGGGACATTTTCAATCCAGATTCATATGCCAAATTCTCCAAGTAAGATTCCAGTTGCAAAAAAATAAACATCTAAAATTTTGCAGTTGAACCGCGCAAAAAGCACGTGGGGTGGATTTCTTTAGGTTCAGGTTTATTCAAAACCACCCCCACCGGGCTAATTTATTCTTACTGCTTCCACATTAAACAAAAATACAATTCACATTCTTATTATTTGTCCGTCCATCCTCCTCTGTTAATGTCCATTATTATCATGATCACAAGTTTAAAGTCCTTATGGTGGAGTTGGCTAAATGGGCTCTAGCTCTCTAATCATCTTTATCCCTGACAATGTGTCTTGTAATTAAGATCAGGCCTCGTGTTAATGTTCTGTGGAATTGACATTTTATTTATTTATTTTTCTTCTGATAAGTAATATCAATTTATTAACACATAACATGACATTTGTTGGCTTAAAAAACTGAAAGCCTCATTTAAGGTCATCCATGCAAAGTATGACCCCTTCAAAACAACAATATTCTCATGCTTCTTGACCCATTCTTTTAGCAGAAAGCCAGCCGGGTTTTACAGCAGTTTCAGGTTTCTACTTCTCTTGCAATACCCTCATTGTATCATAGTTTCCAGGCCATCTATCCTTGGAGATAATCTTGCAATGGGATTTCTCACTGAAAAGGGTTGTCATATATGATGCAAATTAGAGCTGTAGCATGCAAGTTGGAGTAAAGAATATGTAATATCAACTGTTATACACCACTTTATGTTCAATAGTGTATAGTTGGAATCCTGATCTGCTCCTCAATTTAACCAAGTGAACCACAGTAATTAAACCGTAACTCAGAAAAGTCTGATGCTTCATTGATTAGATCACATACCAATGGAGGAGATTTTCCTTGGCTTGAGGAAGCTGTAGAATTTCCTAAGAAGTAACTAGCAAAACAGAACCTTGGTTCATGCCTCCATGTGGGGATTTGCATTCTATTCTCACCATAGCGGTCCAGCCCACAGGTGCAAGACCAGTCTTTGAATGCCTCAGATAAGAAATCTAACTCATCTTGACTGCAGTGTTAGCACAAAAAATTTTTTAATCCTCGCTCTGAGTGGCAGGAAAATATGGGAAGTTGGGAACTATAGTTAAGGTTTGTAAAGCTTGGTCAGAGGCCTTGAAGTTGTTAAGGAGAAGGTGGATGTTTGCTATTGTTTGGGGCTGTGGAAAGTTAAGTCTGGTTGAGCATGTACCACCACCTAAGGACCTCTATGGTTTTTGTGTGTGTGGAGAATATGAATTCATCCCATGAGTGAATAGAGGAACATATTATGACTTCTTATGGTCATATTCATGGATTTCTTTGTTTTAACTTGTGTGATTTTCTTAACTGCATTATAAGAGCATTAGTACTTAATTAAGAAGGAAGGAAAAATCCAAAACAAGGGTAGTAATACAATTTTGAAGAGTACTTCTATATCAACTAGAAGCTGTCATGCATAACTGGATATGCAACTACATACATAAATGAAGAAAAAATTCAAAGAAAAATAAAAAAAGGGATGAAGATATAAAGAAAGGAAATTTTTAGTGGACGAAACTTCTTGCTTGTGAGAATTGAAGGAGGGTTATATTTGTACACGGTCTTGCCCTTGCTTTTTTTGCAAAGAGGCTGTCTCACATTTTGAACCCATAGCCTTTCAATAAAAAAAAGCAACCTTACCGATGCTATTAAAACTCGCCCTCAAAAAAGTGATGAAGACAAGAAATAAATATGTTGAAAATTCCTCAACTGTATAGACTCTTATCCTATAGGGTCTGAATCTTCCTTTCTTTAAGTGAAGGATCAGTTGAAAAGTTTTCAACAATGTGAAAAGTTTACATGTTTGACATTCAAGTTAATAAATATTTGTTCTTCAAGATTAGTCAGTTAAAGTCCATTAGTTTGTAATCAATCTATTTATACTGGACACTTTAGTTATGACAAATATTGGCATGGCCTCATTTTTAGGAAAACATCAAATTGATCTTCCCTTTTTAGCATGGATTGTCATAAACCTTTGGTTCCATTAGTTCACTGTCAGGTATGTATGTCTTATCCCTGTTTTTCCAAAGGACCTTCATATTTTTTGCATCTCTTTTAGGACGGTAAAGGTGTGGAATAATAAAATTGTTCTACAACTACACATCCAAACACGCAAGTCAGAATGACTTAGCCTGTCTATTTGTTCAACATTTGACTGATATAGATTATTTGAGAGGGGCAGAGAAAAGACAATGCATCAGTTTGTTAAAACACATTGACTTCTCCTTATATCATCTAACTGGGACTCATTAGAGGGGTATCAATTTTTAGTGGGAAACGGCCTCTTTGTAGATGCGCGGGGGGGGGGGGGGGGGGGTACCCCTCTTTTTTTTCTGATTTCAGGATGCAAATAATGCTTACGGTTTCAATGGGAAGAAGCCATGAGTATTGGTTTTTGTAATTTGATTTTTTGCAAGCTTTCTATAGAGCGAATAAATGTGCCTGTTGATGACAGCTACTTCACATATCCAGTGGTAAAGAGAATGGTTTATTATTTTCTTCTCATTTATGTTGTACTTTTTTTGTTTAACTTTCATCTAGATGATACATTCTAAAACCATTTTTCTTTCACTAGTCCGTATATGATAAAAAGGTCTGCAGACTTTTGTTAATCTACTTTGATCCTAATATTTTACATATCCTCCATAAATTGTGTAGTAGGCCTATTTAGTAAACTAACCATGCCACTCAATTTTGACTTTTCAGGATGATTTCTTGCCTAGAACACCAACCCCCTTGGAAGATATATTTCAGTCAATCTTCTGGTGAGTTTCATCAGAAAGTATACAAAGTCTTTGAATCTTTTGTTTAGTTTTCAGTTTTCTAACTCAAGGAGGAGTAAGTGAATTGTTATTACTGTCCTTTAACCAGGCCTTAATGCTTTGAACAGCCTGCCCTGCTTATTGTTTGCAGTTTGCTTGAAGGATACATTTGTACAGGATGCTGGGAAGCATAGAGATCCTAGAAGACTATATGCACCTGGAAGAATATATCATATTGTAGAAAGAAAATTTTGCAGGTATATCTGAATCAATGGAAATTCTTTTGCCTCAATGGTTTTTAAGAGTGATAAATTTTTACCTTGTTACCTATTTCCATACAGTGAGCTATATGCATCCCCTATCATATACAAACTAGGAAATGGAAGCTTAGTAGGTTTATCCAACTGAAAATAACAAAAAAAAAACAAAAAACAAAAACAAAAACTTTTGAACTGATACACTTGGCATCTGCCTTTTTTCTCTGCAAAATGATATACAATTATACAAACACCCTTTCATACGTCTCCTGCAAGATAAATAGTGTGGCTCAAATGGAATACTAAACCCATTGTTATACAAAGAAAAGATCATTTTCAATATCTGAGCTCAGTGATTCAAAAAGATGAAAAAATTCACGATGATGTCACGCATATAATTAAGACAGATTGGCTAAAATGGAGAAATGCATCAGAGGTGCTATGTGATGGTAAAATCACATTAAAACTGAATGGAAAATTCTATAGGACGGCTATAAAACCAGTTTTGTTGTATGGCTCAGAATGTTGGACAGTCAAATACCAGCATGAGCAAAAGACGAGCATAGCGGAGATGACGCAACATGTAGCGCGTGTGTGAAGAAAACACACCAAAATAAACCCTTGAAAGAACAAATTTCAATGAACGAAACTTGGCTTTCAAGAAAACGCAAAAATAAGACTGTTTTGCTAAGAAAATCCAAATAGGTTACTAAAATTTGATTGAGAAAAACTTGATTACAAACTCTAGATTCTAGGCATATTTATAGTATTTGGCTAATCCAAATCCATCTATTATTTGTAAACAAAATTCAACTAGAATCTTAATAAAAATAAATTCTAAATAAAAGTCAACTAAAATCCTAATAAAAATAAAATCCTAATCAAACATGAAGTAGAATCCTAAATCAAGTAGAAACATGAAATAGAATCTTAAATCAAGTAGAATTCTAAAACTTAAGAAGTATTAAAATATCATGAAGTAGAATCCTAAATCAAGTAGAATTCTAAAACTTAAGAAGTATTAAAATATTATTCCGGCGTGGTCGGGTTGGCTTTAAGCCTAGTCTTAATCGATGAGCGCATCATTCATCTCCACTTGAGAAGAATTTGTCCTCGAATTATGATCTAGGTATGACAACTCAACATCCAGCAAATACAAAGAAAGATCAACAACATTGAATGTTTTAGAAATACCCATATAATTAGGCAAATCCACAACATAAGCATTATCATTGATCTTCTTTGTAATCTTATAAGGACCATACTTCTTTGGCTTGAGCTTGTTTTGCTATCCTGCTAGAATCCGTTCCTTCTTCAAGAATATCATGACTTCATCTCCAATCTCAAATACCTTGTGCTTCCTATGCTTGTCAGCTGCTGCCTTATACTTCTTATTTGCCTTGTGCGACTTTTGCTTGACATCTTCCTAAATTGCTTGAATGTGCTCGGCTAAGTCACTAGCTACAACACTAAAACCTGGTACCTTTGGCAATTTTACCAAATCCAATGCATGATTAGGAACTTTCATGTATACAATGGAAAATGGTGATCTTCCTGTTGAGCTATGCACAGCGTTGTTGTAGGCAAATTCCGCTTGAGCGATGATTAGGTCCCATTTTCTTGGCTTATCTTTGCAAACACTACGAATCAGATTTTCCAATGTATGATTCACCACCTCTGTCTGTCCATTAGTCTGGGGATGTGTTGTGCTGTTGAAATTCAAAGATGAATCGAACATCCTCCACAAGATAATCCAGAAGTGACTCAAGAACCTTGTATCACGATCCGAAGTTATAGTTTTAGGGACTCCATGTAGTCGAACAATCTCCTTGAAAAATAGTTTGGTTGTAGCTACTGCATCTGTTGTCTTCTTGCATGGAAGAAAATGCGTCATCTTGAAAAACCTGTCAACCACTACAAAAACAGAATCCATACCTCGTTAGGTTTACAGTAGACCCAACACGAAGTCCATAGACAACTTCCCAAATAGCATTGGGAACAGGTAATGGCATGTAGAGAGCGGCGTTAGAAGATTGCCCCTTAGCTGTTTGACATATATAACACCTGGCCACAATAATAGAAACATCTCTCCTTGCTCTTGGCCAATAATACCTTCCCATAACAGCTTCAATAGTCTTGTCTCTGCCAAGATGCCCTGCTAAGCTACCACCATGCAAATCCCGAATAATTTTCTCACGAAGGGATGTGCAAGGGATGCACAATTGATTTCCCTTCATGAGAAACCCATCATGCATATAGAAATCTCCTGATGGTTGCTGAGACATGCATTGTTCCCACATGTGTTTGAAATCCTCGTCTGTCACATATAATTCTTTCAAGCACTTAAACCCAACAGTCTCAACACTAAGGGTCTTGATCAAATCCACATGCCTACTCAAAGCGTCCGCCACTCGATTATGCTGTCCCGACTTATGCACAATTTTATATGAAAATTTATCAATAAATGCAAACCATCTAGCATGCATATCACTCCTCAATAGCCTTTGGCTACTCAAGTACTTAAGAGCTTGGTGATCCGTGTAAAGAACAAATTCTTTGGCAATCAGGTAATGTTGCCATGTCTTAAGAGCCCTCACCACTGCATAAAACTCCTTATCATAAGTAGACCACTTTCTTCTAGTTTCGCACAACTTCTCATTGAAAAATGCAATTGGTCTCTTCTCTTGGGACAACACAGCACCTATACCCATTCCACTCGCATCACACTCAACTTCAAACAACTTGGCAAAGCTAAGACAGGAGCGATACATAACTTCTCTTTTATCAAGGCGAAACTTTGCTCTTGTTCTTCATCCCAATGGAACTTTCCTTTCTTTAAACACTCAGTAATTGGAGCCACAATACTACTAAAGTGTTTGATAAACCGCCTATAGAAAGTTGTTAACCCATGGAAACTTCGCACATCACTGACATTTTTAGGGGTTGGCCACTCTCTAATAGCTCGCACTTTTTCCTCATCTACCTTTATACCCTCTTTGCTTATAACAAAGCCCAAGACCAACAAGCTCTCACTCATAAAAGTACACTTCTTCAAATTAGCATAAAGTTTGTTTTCCCTTAACACACTCAACACATCCCGAATATGCCCCACATGCTCATTAATAGACTTAATGTATATCAAAATATCATCAAAATACACCACAACGAATTTACCAATGAAAGGGCATAATACTTGATTCATTAGTCTCATGAAAGTGCTTGGTGCATTGGTTAGTCCAAAGGGCATGACTAACCACTCAAACAACCCATCTCTCGTCTTGAAAGTTATCTTCCACTCATCTCCAGGTCGAATTCTAATTTGATGATAACCACTTCTGAGATCAATTTTGATAAAAATCACAGCCCCATCAAGTTAATCAAGCATGTCGTCGAGCCTAGGAATTAGAAACTTGTACCCAATAGTAATCTTGTTGATGGCTCTACTGTCAACACACATCCTCCAACTCCCAATTTTCTTTTGTGTCAATAATGCTGGCACTGCACACGGACTCATGCTAGTCTGAATGTGTCCTTTTCTCAACAATTACTCTACCTGCTCACGCAAAATCTCATTCTCCCTAGGACTCATCCTGTAGTGTGGTAGGTTAGGTAAGCTAGCACCAAGAATCAAGTCAATGTGGTGTTGAATATCCCTCATAGGAGGTAGCTCATTAGGCAACTCCTCATGAAATTCCTCCAACAATCCCTACACCTCCACTGGAATTTGATTCACCTTCAGTGGCTCACTTACGTTTTCTCTCTTGATAACCAACAAGTGAACCTCTCGGGTATCCTTACACTCCCTCACAAACTCAATGTGCTTATGTGTAATGGTAAGAAAATTCTGCCCCTCCACTTTAGAAGCTTTGGTTTGGTTCTTTTCCACTATGGGTAACAAAGTATAGCGCACACCTTCTTTCTCAAGCTGATATGTGTTCTTCCTACCCGAGTGCTTAGCATCCACATCAAATTGTCAAGGCCTCCCAAATAAAATATGGCAAGCATTCATATCAACAATATCACAATAGACTTCGTCAGAGTACTTACCAATAGAAAAAGACACCCTGCAGTGTTCATCCACATGTATACCACCAACTTCTTTGATCCATCCATTCATGTAAGAGCTTGGATGTTTTTTAGGAGTTGACTGCATCTTCACCACCATGTCTCTTTCTATGATATTCTCCTAACTTCCACTATCAATAATCAACTCAAAGATTTTTCCTTTCACCGTACCTAATGCGAAAAAGTTTATGTCGTTGAGTAGTATCTTCATTCTTTTGAGATAGCATTAACTTCCTCACTACACAGGTATACTCCCCATGTCCATAATCTTCTTCGTCATCCTCCCCATCAGACTCGCAATATACTTCCTCTTCAGCAACATCTTCCTCCTCCCTTTCTACAATGTTAACTGTTTTCCTCCTTGGGCAATCACTAGATCGATGCCCAACCTCATTGCACTTGAAACACTTTAAAGAAATAGGCTTTGCATAAGGATTAGGGGATTTTGGAAGATTAGAAGTAGTACTTTGAATGTTTCCCCCCATGGTAGCCTTATTAGGGTTGACTGTATGAGGTGGATTGGAGGTTTGCGCTTCCTGAACCGACTTACCTTTATCAAAAGTTGTTTGTTTATTTTCATTCCCACTATACCGACGATAGTTGTCATTACGGTCTCTCTCACTCAACATTAACTCAGCCTTTAAAGCTAAGTTACTTGCTTCTTACACACTCAGAACCATCTGAACCCTAATTTTATCACGAATAACAGGCTTCAATCCATTCAAGTAACGAGCTGCTTGTTGATTGTCACTTTCTGACAATTGGTTTCTCTTCACCAATCACAAAATCTCAGAGGTATATTCATTCACACTCTTCATTCCATGTGCACATCTTTGATAAGTTTCAAACATGTATTGTTCATAATCAAGGGGTAAAAACCTACCTCTTAACAGTTGCTTCATTCGTCTCCATGTTTGAACTGGCTATCAGTCTTCCCTCAATCTCATCTCTCTCAATCGCTCCCACCAAACAGATGCACCGCCCTTCAATCTGTAAGTCACTAACTTGACTTGTCGTTCATCTGGGATCTCCATGTATTCGAAAAAACGATCAACCTCAGTGATCCAATCCAGGAACCCCATAATATCAAGATCTCCACTAAAGGTAGGAATATCAACTTTTAGTTTATACTCATCGTTGCCCCAATGGTTATGCTGATGCGCATTCCTCCTAACCCCTCTACCAACAGAGTTAGCTATTGCTCGACCAAAATCATCATCTTCATCGTTATATTCATTCATTGGTCTTCTAGGATTAACAAGGACATGATTAATGGGTGGTCTTCCTGCTCCTACTTGATTCACTCCATTATTCAGATTCTTGTCATCATTAACCAGTAGTAAGGTGCCCAATTGGTTGTTGATTTGCTCCAATCGCTGCTGGATAGTACGAGTTACTTCCCGATGTTCTTCGATTGTTCTCCAAACTACGGACAACCCTTGATCACCGTCACGAGGCTGGTTGGTACCGTTACCTTCAAGATTGGCCATCTGATTGGTTGATTAACCGCTCTAATACCACCTGACGCAGCGTGTAACGCGTGTGTGAAGAAAACGCACCAAAATAAACTCTTGAAAGAACAAACTTCAATGGCCGAAGTTTGGCTTTCAAGAAGACACAAAAACAAGACTGTTTTGCTAAGAAAACTCAAATATGTTGCTAAAATTTGATTGAGAAAACTTGATTAGAAACTCTAGGTTCTAGGCATATTTGTAGTATTTGGCTAATATAAATCCATCTAATATTTGTAAATAAAATCCAACGATAATCCTAATAGAAATAAATCCTAAATAAAAGTCAACTAGAATCCTAATAAGAATAAAACCCTAATCAAACATGAAGTAGAATCCTAAATCAAGTAGAATTCTAAAACTGAAGAAGTATTAAAATATTGTTCCTACGTGATCAGGTCGGCTTTGGGCTGGGTCTTGATCGGTGATAGCATCAGGAGATGAAGATGCTAAGATGGATGTGCGGCCATACAAGAAAAGATAAAACTAGAAATAAGGTTATTCGTAATAAGGTAGGGGTAGTGTCAATCGAAGAGAAGATGAGAGACTAGACTAAGATGGTTTGATCATATGAGAAGAAGACCAATAGACGCTCATGTGAGGAGAGTTAATGAAATGAAACAATTAGTCAAAAAAAGAGGTAGAGGCAGACCCAAGAAAACTTTGAGAGACATTAAAATTTGATATGAAGTGTATGGACCTAAATGAAAATATGATAAAAAACAGAAATACATGGAAATCTAGAATTTATGTAGCCGACCCCACATAGTGGGATAAAGACTGGATATGTTATAATTAGCAAGCTCATTGATCTAGAAAAGCACATCCAAGATATTAGCTATTAAAAGAATAAAGAAATAGAGCAAAAAATATGCATCCATCTTTAAAAAATCAATAAATAATCACATATGTCCATCTATGTTCACATTTTTTCCATCGTTGATGTATTCTTTTACCTAGCCTCGCTGTTCCTGCCTATTGTAAACCTTGATTGTTTTAAAACTGTTCGGTAAGTTATTAGGGGTCTTCTTCTAGCAGTTCATACATAACCGTGTTTTTCAAGAATTTGTGTTCCGTAAAAATCTCGATATTCTCCAATCACGTCCTCCACTCTTGATTGACATTATTAAGCAAGCTGTTGTTCCATTACAAAATAGAATTGGGAGCAGACAATAAAATACTATCTTTAACCGAACTATAGTGCATTTGGTAAGTTTTAACTGTGTCTCTACTGATTCATCATCAATACTGTGAAAGGAAACCGCACTGATTCGATTGCCTTCTATTTTGTAATTTATACTCGTGACATGAATTAATGGTATGTTAGTATATCGGTGATAACTACCATGATAGAATCTAAAATCCTAGCATGCAGAAGAGTTGGTCATGGGAACTCTATTTCCCAGTATTACGATATGAAGTCTTGTTGACACTGGCATTCACCTGTACTTCAAACCTTGATTCTCTGTTGAGGAGGAGTTCTTAATATGTGGTGGCAAGGTGATGGAATTAAGGCCTGTGATGATGATGATCTTCATCTTTCTTTTATTTTTTTGGTTAATTCGGAAAGAGTTCCAGATATTCAGTGAGACTTTTATTTTTTTCTCAGTAAGCTTAGTGTTGTAATCAGCTAGGAGCAACACCGATGAGCTTAATCAATTCTAAGTTCATCTTCTCCTGTGCAGATGCGGAAGATATCCTCCAGAGGTTAGAACTGCAATCCCAGTGGATGGAAGATTTGAACACATTGTGTTATCATGTAACGCTACATCAGATCATGCAATTATTTGGATAGAAAGAGAGGCAGAGAAAGCTCTACAAGTGAGTACATTCTTTCTGCATCTTGCATGGACCCTATAAACTCATTGTTGAATTGAAACTTAAAACAAAAGCAAAATTGTTAGAAAAATGGTCATAGAAAATTCCTTATGGACCTTTGCCTCCATCAAGGTCAATGGAAGGTTCCCTAATCAAATTGTTGTCATCATTATTATTTTTGTTGGGTTCCTAATCGAAGTATTTGCTTGGGTTTAATGCTTTCTTTCTTGTCAATGCTAATCTGATGAGGCGATTGTCTTGCATAATTAAAATGAAATAGACATTATCATTAGCCTATAAGTCATCCTTAAATTTGACATGTAAATCTCACTCTCTACATAAGAATTACAGACATAGCATGGAGTCATTCTATAGGGCCAGACAGCCCTACCGCGCCTCACCGAATGGGGGCAAAATGACGAATTTGCCCCCGCCCACTTTGCAAATTTGCAAAGCGGGCCACTGCCCCCGCCCCTGCTCTCTCCACTCCCCTCTCATGGCCGTCGCCTCTCCTCCATCACCTCTCTGCCATTGCCGCTTCACCTCGCTAACAGTCACTGCATCAACTGTCGGCGAGGCGAGGCAGCGATGGCAACGAGGTGACGGCAGCGAGGCAAGGTGATAGCAGCGAGGCGTGGCGGCGGTCATGGGAGGGGAGAGGAGAGAGTAGGGCAATCCATGGGAGGGGAAAGGAGAGAGCAGGGCGTGGGGGCAAATTTGTCTTTTTGCCCCTTTCAGTAACTTGGTCAGTAAGCCTGTCAGGCTCTCTAGACTTTTCCCATAGCATGTATATACGTATATAACAAGATATGGTCATTCTGACACACAACTTTTAGCAGAAAAAGGAAAAGTTAAGACACAACATGACATGAACAACAATTAAATTTTTATCTCCTAGCAAAATTTTTTTGTATTACAGTACTAATACATTCATATTGTAGTCTATGAAAATATTAAGAAAAAAATTCACATTTGATGTATACTAGAGAAGTAGGACTGAAAAACTAGAGAAGGAGGAGGACTGGTACATAACAATAAAATTTTGAACTTTTAAATACTTTATTCATAAAGAAAATGGAATATTTGTTGTTCATATTCTAAGAATTAAATGCTTGTAGGAGAGGAGAATAATAGGTGTACATTCCAAGTGATTTTTCTTCTGATATGGGACATGTTTCATGTCTGTGTATTGAACTGATGGAAATGTGTGTTCCTAATTGTTTGGAACATATCATGTTTAAAATAATTTAAAAGTGTAGAAGATATTACTTTAAAAGTATCAACAGGTTGGCAGTTTCCAATGAGTGTCATTGTCTAAAGACAAAGTTACCATATCCTTAAAAGTGTTTGTGGTTTGTAATTGAAAGATAATTGTGAAGAGTTTTTTTAATATATATCTGAACTATTTGAAAATGGCATTTATCAAACTATATGGCACCAATTTTTTGCAATTTAAAAATCTGTGTAGTCGCGTGCCCTTCTAGGGGGCTGTAAGGGGTTTCGCATTTTGATTTCAGTTTAGCTGCTCCAGTGGTTAGAAAGAAAGACGGTGGGAAACAAATAGTATTTACTGCAATCTACACATCCCAGGATGAATTATCTTTTTGCTTTGGTAAAAGTTTTTAACATGTTTATCTGAATTCATATTTTGGTTTTGATTTACCTGAGACCCTTTTTGGTTATTCCACTTAAAATTAATAATTAGATGTATTTGCAAATAAATATTAAAACCAACTAAAAGAATTTCATCATGATGTTTTGAAGATGCTATGAACCAGAATTTTATGTGATTAGTGAATAGCCTTTCTTTTGGGCTTCACCTTCTTTGTAAATTTCCTGCATTTCAGATTATGAGGGCGAATAATTCTGAGACCATGACAACAGCCCCAAAAATTCAGAAACTTGAGAGGGGGGAGACACTGCAGAAGGAGCACAACGATGCTCTGGAAAGAGTTGTTAGTTTGAACATACCTCATCCTACAAAAGCAAAACCTACCGCTGAATACGAACCCTCGACAAGTGATGATGAATCCATAGAGGGTGATGACACCGGAACCGGATCTTCTATTAAGAAAGAGAGGAAACCTAGATCACTGCCTGCTGGAAGAACAACACAGTGGGACATAGCCGTTAAGAAGCTCTTAAGGAGAAATGAGTCAAGTGAGTTGCTTCTGAAGAAAGAAACTGTTTCTCCACGGTAACAACGGCCCTTCTTTGGCTTCTCCTAATGTTGTTCAAATGTATAAGTAGTTGTATGCTTTTGTTTTAGATGATAGATGTTATAGATTATTTTATTTTGTTCATTCTTTGTTTACATTTCGATCGTACAGGATCTGTACATAATATATTATACAGCTTTACTTGCTGTTATTTTGTATTTGGCTTGGCTAAATTAAGATCAATTTCTTGATAATGTGAGATCTGAGAACAAGACCAATTTCCCTAGCATGCAAATTGCCAAAGGCAAAATGTAAGGGTTGGCAAACCAACCCCACTCAAATATATTATGCTCCAAAGAATAAAATACTAAACTAGAAATTAATGTCACTGGCAAAATCATATTCAAGCAAGTTTTTCTATTCTAGAAACTTAAGCTATTCCTTCCCATCACCTCTTACAAGCACATAAAAAACTAAGTACAAAATTCCTAACACATCCGAGCGAAACCAGCACACTTCAAATTCTAAAAACAAACTGCTTCACAACCCATTGAAAAGTTATGTCAGATGAAAAACACAAATCATGCACCACAAGGAAGCAAACAAACCACTGTCACATTCTAAATTTTTTAGCAGCTAATATTGCAACCTTATATCCAACATCTGTCTGTCAGGCAGAGCTGAATAGTTCTTCATGTTTGCATAGCATCAGTATGATAACTCTCCAGTTCTTTGTCAAGTTCATCGGCCGACTTCTCAACAGTCCTCTTCTTCCCACGGCCCCGGCCCTGGCCCTGGCCCCGACCCCGGCTCCAGCCCCTGCCCCTGCCCTGGCCCTGCTGGCCCTGGCCCTGGCTGCGGCCACGGCCATTCCTCAAGCCCCCACGGCTCCTCTGACTGCAAAGAAAGTAGAGTAAGTGAATCCCATACATATGACACGCAAATGATACACTGGCATTCATGAACTACACAAAAGTTCTTGACAAATGTTTTAGTACCGCTAATAAATGAATTTTCTTTTTTGCTGGGACACGGATGCCTCTTCCAGATTACACTTTTCTCCACTTTTTCCACTTAAAGTAGAGTGGTGAGAAATTGAGCTCCTGATGATAAAATTGCATACAAAATTTGTACACAAGGCCCCCTAAAAGCTCATGTTATATTACGTGAGCTTTGATTTCCACTTTTTTCATATGAGAAATTTCTTCCTAACATATGCCTTGAGATAAGTTTAACAAGTTCGCCCAAGTTGGAGTGCTACTAAAAATTTACAAAAAACAAGCTATTCAACAAGTTTCAATAAGCAACTAGTGCTATGGCCTCACTTAGTCATAGCAAATGTGCATAAACAAATTTCTCAAATGATAAAAGCATTGAGTTATAGAATAGTTGTTCCAACCTCTTATAACAAAGTTCACTAGTGTCCAATTGATTAAAGATGAAAATTTTACCGACAAAAAAGTTATACCAAAATGCAAAATGTACTTAAAGACACCTTACCCAGAACCACGATTAGCCGTAGCAAAGCCACCTCTGCCACGACCTCCAGGCCTGCATGAACTCAAATCCTCAGTAATCTAATTTCAAAGCAGCACATGAAAATAAATTGATTTAACTAATAAACAAAAGCAACTTAAATGAATACACTTCAGCACAATTCTGTCTATTGGTCCCATGTACCAGAATACAAAATGTTCTAACAAAATAAGATTACCCTTCTTTTTTTTTCTCACATAAAATAGTACAAGAACAAATGAACACAATAACACTGTAGGAATTATCAAAAGCAACTATAGGATTAGCAAACCAGACTTTATCTGTTCTTACATCAAGTGTAATCAGATGAGAACTCTAAGGCAAGAGCCTAATAAAGAGTCTTAACAGCGGCTTGTGGACAGAACCATCATATATTTCAAGGAAATAAAATCACAAGATTGGCCAACAATTGCACATCTTGCCACCAAGGAAGACGTCTCTTTTCCCCTCCACCAGTCAAGATGTCTACAGTCCACAACAGATGTCAAACTAATTTATTAGAAGGCAAAATGTGGCATCTCTGACAATAGTCAATAGGCAATCTATAACCATCCACATTATACCCCTTCCAAACAAGCAGTAGAAAATGTATACTGTGGCCTGTAAGCCACAAAGCACATACTATTAATCTCCAAAAGGAAATTAATAGACTGAACCAGCACATTATCCAAGTTGCCAAGTGTCCTAAAATGTTTATAACAAACCACAGAATTCGTAATACCCTATAACTCTTAAGACATACCATAACAAACTTTTTATCATCACCTAACAATCTATTCAAACCAAAAAGGAAAAGGAAAAAGCTACTAATTGACTTGAATCACCCCCCCCCCCAAAAAAAAAAAAACAAAAGCTATTCATCTTAGGATTTACCAGGTAGTCTGCTAAGAAATCAAGTAATTCTAAGCCAAAGAAATGAATGAAACACATGAGACAATATAAAGGGAGAAAGAAAATAACACATACATCATAACGACTGTTCTCCTCCCATTTACACCACCAACCACATTGACACGAGCAGAAACAGGAATATCTGAGTTTGTGCCTATTATTTCAATCTTCATAGGCTTTCCATCCAATTGTACATTGTTGTACCGCCTAAGTGCTTGGAATGCATCACTTCTTCGGACAAAAACTACTTCAGCAGAACCCTACAAACAGAAAATGTGTGTATGTGTGTGTTAGCACCTTTACAAGCCAGACCATTTAAATCAGAGAAGCAACCTATAGGAAAAGCACCACATACTAAAAGACATCACTCAAACAAAAAATTGTTGTGCATATGTGAACATTGCAGCAAGACAGTAAGATCTATGCATTACATCCCCAAAAGTGCTTTGGAATGCATGCACATACTAAGAACCATGGATATTTCTACAGAAAATGTAACACTCAAAAGTGCACATCTTTTAATAAACATCTGCCACTCATTCAATTGTGTTCTACTATCTTTAGCTTTTCTAGAATTGTACTCTTCCAAACACTTTCAAGAACAAGTACATGGATAGCCATCACTTTGATAAATTAAACCTATATTAGAAGTTTAATGATCATAACATAAAAAACAATATTAGCATATATCTATCAGTCTTCCATGCTCTAGGTTATTTTGAACTTTAAACTCAACAACTAACCCAAAGACAGTATGTTCAAATATATTTTGACAGATTCATAATTTCTTACTTTTTCCAAATTTGACACTTGACAGAATTCAAGGGTGATTCAGAAAACAATACAATCTCATCTCGCATAACAACAGTGTTCTAAAAGGCGCTAGGCGCAAAGAGACGACTGGGGTGCGAGCAAATATTAAACTGACGAGGCTCGGTGCTGCAGCAAGAAGCAGCAACCTGCTGCTTGATGCTTGCTGCAGCAGCAAGCACGCAAGCTTGTGTTGCTGCTTGCTGCTGCTGGCAGAGGTGGAGGAAGATGGATACATACCGGAGGAAGACAAGATCGGTGACGAGAGAAGACGACCAACATATGAGATCGGCAACAACGAGAGAGAACGGCCAAGAGATGAGATCGGTGGCGGCGATGAGAGAGAGAGAGAGAGAGAGATGACCCGAGACGAACAACTAGAGAGAGAAAGGGTAAAGGGAAATAGAGAAGGGAAAGGGGAAATAAAGAAGGGAAAGGCCACGCACAACCCAGGCGGCCCAGGCCGTGCGCAACCCAGGCGGCGACCCAGGCAGCTAGGTGCCGTCGTGGCCCTATTAATCGGGCTCAGCGCCTAGGGGTGCCGAGCAGCCCTTAATTGGGCCGGCCAGTGGCCGCCGAATGCCTAGGCGGCCGCCTAGGCCACATTTTCGAACATTGCATAACAATAGGAAAGACTTAACACTTGTATGATAGAAATACAAGTAGTTGGCCAAAAGACTTGCATGTAAATGTCCCTTTCCCAATTCCCAGCTAAAAAATAAAAATAGATTTAAAAAACACAACAAACAATGGAAAACTCTGATATTTGCATTTCAACCAAACAAGGATAAGAGGTGTCAAACCACAAGCATTTAACATCTGAAATAAAACCTGATGATAGAAAGTACCAGTAGACAGCTGAAGACTTACACTTGAACGTCCAGTTTTATCATAATGAACTGCAAATCGTTTTAGATCTCCAATCTCAGCGAAAAGTTCCTGAGTTGCAAGCCAGTGCCAACAGAACTTAAGAAATCCATTACAAAGACATATTTGATGCAAAGAATGTATTGATCAAATTGTACCCTTATATCTTCATTGCTCACTCCAACATCCAAGTTTGAAATGTATAACTTCGTTCCATTTTCTGTGCCTGATACTCCTACAGCTCTAAGACTGTCTTCGACCAGATCACGCTGCCATGGAAAACTCGTCGTTCTGCGGAAAGACTGATGCAAGCATATAGATGAAGTGACCCATATTTGAACAAGTAAATGTCAGTACAGAACCATAAAGTACAATTCACCATTCTTGAAGAGTAAATCAGATATATGCAAAAAAATATTCCATGAGATCAGCAGCAGAGCCAGTGATACTGATATGCTCAACAACGAGGTAATCTAACATCATGAAAAACTGAGCTACATGATATACTGTAGATGGGAGTAGAGGATTTGACCCACTGCATATAGAGGCGTATGCTATAGGTGAGAGCTCCAGTCTGAAGTTCAGCGAAGGAAGCCCCTTTGCAAAAACACCATGAACTAGGATACCAATGTGAATCTTGCCCGCAAAGCAATTCCAGTTACAGCAAGAAGATCCATTATAAACCCCCGGTCTAAACAACAATTAATCATGGACTAAAGTAATTGATTAAATCTACAAGGATTAGGGGACATGTAGAAATTTGAACCCCACTAGTTGTTAGAAAATGTAATACTGGTGAAATCCCAAATTCGTAAGTGCAATTACTGAAGCTCCTTCCCCAAAGAATTATATGAAGTACCATCATAACTCAGAGATTCCACCAATGAACTGTCCCAACGAATATTAACGAGATCCATTGCAAATCCACAATTAGAAACAAACCATGAAGATCATGACACTAGTACACTGTAAGTTGACAGTGGTCTTGTGGCCGAGCCAAAGTGAGCCTCTCCATGAATTAAAATAATGTCAGAGATCCTCTCAGTTTCCAGTTTCTAAAGCAGTTCTAGAGATCCTTGTGTTTCGGTTTCTATAGAATATCAGGTTCATTAGCAAATGAATAAGTCATCCATGGTTTTGAGCTTGCCTTGGCAATGGCATAAGATGATGGCCGAGCATTCAACCCAAGTGGACCTCTGCGAGGTGCCCCTGTCATTCTTCTGCCACTGAATGACCCTCCTCGCCCTCGACCACGCCAAGCCATTCCTCGTCCTCTACCTCTCTCACTATTGCGCCTGTACCTTATCATGTCATCAAGTGATGCATCCAAAGAAGCCATTCAAATATGGCAGAAATCTCTTCCAAATAAAAGAGCGTACACCTATCAAACAGACAAAACAAACTATATAAACATCATAAAAGCAATGCAATATTTGGCGGGCTAGAAAAAATACATTAATTCCCAATCTCTAATTTGTCAAAATCTTAACACTACCACAAAAATTTTAACTAGAAAAAATAACACAAAATATGCTCTCCTGTGTTCCACATTGGCATGATGAATGCCATTCCACACGGTAAATTAGAATGTGACAAAAAAATAGGTAATTAAAGGAAATTAGTCAAAATATGGGGCTCATAAAGCCAGGAAAATTGATCAAAATATGCAAGGTTCATAAAGCCAAAAAATGGAATATATCCATTATGAAACAAGTTATCAAAGAAATGCTTAGTGAAACAAAAACATGTAGGGGAGATAATGAGGCTTTTCTAATTATAATTGAATTACATCAAGGATCTAAATTAAACCCATATCTCTTCGCAATAGTAATGGATCAACTCACTAAACACATCCATGCAAAGGTGACTTTGGCCTATAGCATTTGCAGATGACATTGTCTTGGTAGATGAGACAAAAGAAAAGCCTGAATACTAAGCTTGAGATAAGAAGGAACATCTCTAAAGGTATTAAGTTGAGTATATTGAAAATAATATATGAAAGGTAAGTTCACTAAAAAAAATATGTGTGGATAATGTTATTATGAGACTTGAAGATCAAGTCATCCCAAGAAAAGATCATTTCATATATCTGGGATCCATCATCCACAAAGATTGAAAATTAATGGGTACATTGGCCATAGAATTAAGAAAGGATTGTTAAGTGAAAAAGTGAATCTGACATTTTATATAACAGTAAAACTATATTAAAACTAAAAGAAAAAACGTACACAATGGCTATATGATTAGCTTTGTTATATCACAGAAAGTTAGGCAACAATGCACCAATAAGTGTAAAATATGAGCATAACAAAGATAAAAACGTTACAGTAAATGTGCAACCATACAAGAAATGATAGGATTAAAAAATGAGGTATAAATTCAAAATAACCCCTAATGAAAATATAATGAGTTGGATACAATTAAGATGGTTTGATCATGTGAGAAGAGCATATGGAATAAATAAGTCTTTAGCAAAGGTAGTAAATCAAAATCAAGAAAAACTTGTTGAGAAACCCTTAGATATCATACAAGTTACAAGGGCCTTAAAGAAAATACAACCATAGATAAAGATGGTTGGCAAGTTCGAATTCATGTAACTGACCTCACCTAATGAGATTCAAGCCTGTTATCTTGTTGATCAATAACTTGAAAATCCTAGATGAACCAAGAGCATCATTAACTATTGCCAGGGAAACCTAAGTGATTATACCCAAATTTCAATAAGAATCTATGAATAATAAGCATATGAAACCATTTTTACCAGACAAAACTGTTCACAAAATCAAAAGGGTAAAGAGGCACAATAACAATCCAATGGTTGCCGTATATAAGAATAGAATGGATGTGGTGATTTTGACCATGCATGGAAAGCAAGAAGGCATGTAACTCTCAATGTATTATGTAACCATCATTTTTTAGTAAGTAAAAGATGAGTATAGAAATTTTGTTTAACAAATAAAAGAGAAAGTATAAAAAAATAAAATAAAACAAAAGCTTATGCAGTAACACCTAAACCAACATCTCCATGGACACTGCAACCACCACCTTCATAGGTATGGGAACTTCCATAATCCAACAACTAAATAAATTATAATATTCTGTTCAGGCCTGTGATTTTCACCACAGATTTTCACCACTGCAAACTCCACCACAATAAATTTTCACCACCCCACAACTACAGAACCTCCACAGCCAAGTCCAAACTAAAAGATTTGGAGCACCCAAAGTCATGTTCTGAGGCACTCTTCATCGTAATTTGAACTTGCAAAAAATTAATTTTTTTTGAGATTTCTGGTGCATTAAATTCTACTAAAAGCCAATTGAAAGACAATTAAATTCTAAAGGCTCTATAGCACAACTGGGGCTTACTAAAAACAACCTAGTTTAGATAAATTTGTTAATGTCGTTAAACTGCAAACTAGTGGAAAGAGTTGATTAAAAAGCATAAGATCCCAAAATAGCAAAAGTAAATTACAGTGGATGTCCATAAACAAAAAGGGCCCAAAACACAGGGTTTGAGTGGAATTTTCCCTAAAACAAATTTACTTGCACGTAATATTTTCCACTCACAAATAAATATTTTAATTAAGGTTTACACAACAAAAACATTTTATTTTTTACAAATATCCCTCCATTCTCACCTCATTTTCTTATCCAACAAAAAAAATGTACTTTGTTTTAATCCCATGACTCTTCTATATCTTTCCTCCATAAATATCAACCCCAAACTTGACATAAATCCAGTCTACCATAATGTCTTTAGTACAGAATATTTTAATATATATATATATACACACACTTTTGAATGTTGAAAGATGAAATAACCAATTAAAGAGGATAGACAAAAAGAGGAGTCATCTTTCAACCAATAAAAGGGAAAACTGATACTGAATTGAGTTCTCAATGCCCTCCAAAGTTCTTCAATTTCTTTATCTCCAAATGCTCCACATCACACATAAAGGAGTAATTTTTACACACTTCCACAACTGCAACTTGGACAATGTTACAACATCCTGTTGCCATATGAGCAGTGGGGTCCATCAATTCCCCAAACTCTTGCCCTTGTAGCACCAGTCAACAAAAATGTGTCTTTTCTTCCTAATATTATCAACGGTGAAACACATCACATCCATGTAAAGTAAACCAAATAAAATAGACACTCCAGGTACCTCTCCCTTTCTCCAAATAGCCTTCCGAGGGAATCCACCCTCCTGGCCATCACTAAAAGCAAAAACAAATAAATAATAAACCCAGACAATAAAATTCATTCCTTTAATGGGGACTATCTCCAGTTGTCTTCCCTGCCTCCAGTAATGATCTAGCTTTGGAACATCCCAAAAAGTGATACCGCTGAGCAGAGCCCCAAATTCAGACCGGTTACAAGAACCCCCTATATATACATAATTTAACCCCAAAACAACTCAAAAACATCGGGGAAAACACTAATAAGAAATTTATGGCCACACCATCAACTAAACCAAATCTTAATTCTAGAGCCACCGCAACCTTGTAAGAACAATTAGGGATAAAATCAACTCAATATCAAGTATTACCTATCCACACCGTCGGGGTTCTAACGCCCATGTGGAACCCTAGGCAAACAAACAACGCGTATATATAGATCCACATGGATGCGAAGGAGGACAAAGCATACCTAGAGATGTCGGCGAAACAGAAATCCAACTGAGAAAGCGACAGGCACAAACAAATCCGAGATTTCTGCGTAAGAACGACTACAATGATTTTTAGTTTTAGTGCTACGGATTAAGTAGAGAGGGGCAAGAAATCTACGGCAATGAGATTAGGGTTTGGGGAGATTCATGCATTCATTTATGCAAACGGGGGAGGCTTCAGATGACGGAAACATCTTTCTTCCAGGGGTTCGATGAAAAGATGAGTAAAGGGGGGGTTAAATCAAAAAGGCTTCTGAATTCTAATTAGGGTTTCTGCGTGGGATTCCTTTTTATCATTATCTCATCAACGCTTCAACATCAACTCTGCCAAGTCAACAGGGGCTGAAACATTTGGGCCTCTGAGCCGAGGTTACCACCAGGATCAGTCTGTTACTTTTGACGCCCACGTTGCTTCATGATGACTGTGGGTCGTGGCCCATGTAAAATGGGCCGCATCAACCACGTGGGGGCCAGGCCCTAGTACAGACCCTGTATCCAAGGCCCCTGTTGACTTTACCTGGGCTGGTTCATTAGACCCACTGTTTATAATCTTTTGTTAAATTTTTTAATAATACAACAAGAATATGGGCTTTTTGCACAAAAAATCTATACATTTTCGTGTTTTTATGATTTTATTTAAAAATTTTAATTTTGATAATAATATCTTAATTTATTCAATTAATTACAATTTTATCCATGACTCGGATCTGACTCGTTGACGTCCAAGACTCGCTAACCTGACATGTCACCTGACATTTTAAAATATTTTGAGTAGACCCTATATTCAGATGTATAAAAAAAAGCTTTTAGTATAAAAAAATATAAATATTTTTGTATTTTTACGATTTTATCTAAAAATTTTAATTTTGACAATAAGATTCCGATTTAATCAATTGGTTGTAATTTTATCCATAATCCGGATCAATTCATCAAAGTCCAAGACTCGCTGACGTGGTGTATTTTAAAACATTTTTTAGTGGGGCCCACATGTATATATGTACAAAAATAAAAAAATAAAAAAAATATTAAATATATGTTATATATATGTGTGTGTGTGTGTGTTTTATAGATATATTTACAAAGGAAGGTAGGCAAAAGATGGGGACGACGACGGCAACAGGCGACGATACTGGGTTGGAGACGACGATAAATCTAGAAGCTAGAGGTGGCAATGAAGGCCGATTTGAAAGAAGGCTAAATCTAGAAGCAATCGACAACGAGGGCGAAACAATTGGCAAATGACGTCATCGATCAACAAAAGCAGAGGGTCATAGGTCACTTTCTGTGAGGTGGCTCTAAACAGAAAGAAGTCTAGATCGGTGGTCGATCCAGCTTCCAAATCAGTCCTTGTCATTGTGAGCAACAACAAACCCAGATCGATCATGGCCTCCAACTTTTAGATCAATCATTGCCATCACCGTTTGTCATCGTAGTTGTCGCCATCATCGTCATCCCTCGTCACCATCACCGTCACCATTCTCTGCTTGCTTCCTTCTCCCTATGCATATATATATATATGACATATATATGTTAAATATATATATTTAATGTCATTTTATTTTTTAATTTTTTACACATGTGCATATAAGTTCCATTCAAAATATTTTAAAATATCAAGTGGCATACCATGTCAGTAAGTCGTGGATGCCTCTCGAATCGGATTCGAGTTGTAGATAAAATTACAATCAATTAATTAAATCAATACCTTATTGTCAAAATTAAAACTTTTAAATAAAATCGTAAAAATGTGAAAATGTATAAATTTTTCGTGTTAATAGGCCTATTTTTTTACACATGTGCATCTGAGACTCACTTAAAATGCTTTAAAATGGCAGGTGACATGTCACGTCAGTGGGTCTTTGATCTGACGAATTGAATTCAGATAGTAAATAAAATTACAATCAATTGATCAAATTAGGATCTTATTGTTAAAATTGAAATTTTTATATAAAATCACAAAAACACAAAAAAAAATTGAATTTTTCGTGCTAATAGGCCTAAAAATATTGTGTTAACTGTTAAATAAAGTAAAATTCAAAAATGCATCTAAAAATCATAGAAAGTATCTATGTATTGTCGTCGGCTCCTTTCATCTACCAAACTTTGAAGTAGACGTACAATTTCTTTACATTTAGTATAAGCTTTGTTTCCTTCGGTTAAACACCATATTTCTTGGAGAGAGAGCAAATTTTCATGGCATTGCAGATATTACAGAGATTAGTATATCATGGGCCATCGTGAGTAGGACATGATCTGTGTTTTGGGATTTTTTTTTAAGGGTGTGTATGGTTTGATTTTTAAAAATTAAGGACAAAATCAAAATAGATCAAACGAAACTAATCAAGGTGAATTAAAACGAAATTGAGAGGAAAAAAAGCATTAAAATGAACTCGCTTTTAGATTTTTTTTGAAAATTTGAGCTTTATTTTTTTTGTCTTTTTTCTAACTAAAATTTGGGGAAAATATTTATTGAAATATTAACCAAATTATAAACTCAAGATAATGCTTGTAAGATACGAGGAATCAAAATACTTTAATATTAATGAGAATGTCTATAAAAAAAAATTAAAATAGTCCAAATTAAAATTAGCTGATACTGCATAAATACTTGTATCCAACATAGCGTTATGCATTATGAAATATACGTGAGGCCTGAAGCAGTGTCTTATGTATTGTATGTGTCTTATGTATTGTATGTGATGTGAGAATAATAAAATATTAATTTACATAATCTGACAAATTGTAAGAATGTGCATCATTCGACTGACCTAAAAGATTTTTTAGACTTAAAAAGGGCTTAATAAGTTTTTTTTGGGTAATAAAGGAATCAGAAAAAGCCTTAATACATAAGTTTTCAATAAAGACCATCACCATCTCTCTTATAATTTATGAGTTAGGTAAGAACGAGTCAAAGACTCATTACCATGATCCCTTGAGTAGTAAAGCAATACTTACCACATAACCCATAATTTAAACATACAACCTTAATATATCCAATACCCGAATGTCATGCGAACCACCACTTGAGCTATCCCAAGAGTAACAAGTTTAAGGTGGCCAATGTTAGTTTTTAAGCTCTAGATTAGTTTTTTTTTTTTTATCTACTTAAAAATTATAAAAATAGTATTTTTAAAAAATTATGAAAGGCTACTCTTGCCATTTTGGATCAATTTCTTCTCATCTCCCTTTTCCTACCAAATATTGTTCCTCCATTGTTTATCTCCAATGTTTTTGACACTCGTCCTTCATTGCCAAATGGAAATAAAAGAAATTACAGTAAAAGAAGAAAGATGTAGTAGTAGCAATAACATAACAACACCTCAAGGAAGAAGATGAAACAACATTGTATTTAAGGGAAAAAAAAATGAAATTACACACACACTCTCTCTATGCATTCTATATCATGGGCACTGGTACTTGCATTAGCCACCACCATGCGTTGCACTCACTAAATAAAGAAAGAAATAAAAGGTGAAAAAATAATCCCTCTCGTCATTAGAGAAGACGGTAGAATAGATAAGATGAGCATCTATCCCAACTTCCCTCATAGAGTCAAAATCGAGCATGCTAGGACTCACTTAGAAGTGATTACCTCATAGACAATAACCATGCTCTAGGTGGGTGGAAGGCTGCAATGGTTGAACTTTCGGAAGAATAGACAGATGATAGCTATTCTCCAAACCAAGCTTTGTGCGATCATGACAAAAAGGAAAATAAGGCTTATTGTGCCTAGCACAAGTCTTTCTAGGACACTCACGAAAAGAATTGGAAGGGTCAACATCAATACCCACAACATATTAGGAGTGTTGGGAACCAGGTCGACAACAAAGCTTAACGACAGAAGGCACAAGGGAGCCTAGGGTACCCATCACTGGAACCGAATAAGCCAATGGCAAAAATAGGGTCTCTTGAAAAGACACTTCAGAGGCAGATGGAGTAGCAACAATCTTTTAAGAAAATTGGGGATGCTTACTAACACCCTTACCTTTAACTAGCAAAGGCCCGCTCGAGCTATCAATTGTTGTTTTATTCCTTTTAAGGGCATTCGCAAGTCGACCCATCTCTGCAAAAAAAGACACAAGAACTAGCCAGAGTTAACTAGATGACAAAAATAGGGAAATTGCAACATGAACAAAAAAAGACAAAAAAATACCCTCAGGAAAACTTGCTCTTTATAGGGAGTGGATGTGTGTGACTGAGATCTCTTACTCAGCTCATCCTTTAACGGATTAGCTTTATCAGCACCATTATCGTCCCAAGAAGAGCCAACCACAAATAATGGTGCTAATCGTCTTAGAAAGACACCCTAACCTGCAAAGACAATGTTCTCTTCTAACATAATGTCTCGAAGACAAACAAGTCCTAAAGCAGCTAAACTCTAAATCTCAAACTTGAAGTCAGCTCAAAAAATCTCTCCATATGTAGAACTCGATGGAAGATATAGAAATTGAAACGTTTATCCACTCCTCGAAGCCTATAAAAACAACTAAACAACTTTAAGATCACCAACACTTCGCATAAGATAGAAAAAATAACCAAAAAATAACCATTCGTTGAGATGGATTTGAGTGGGTGTAAGATGGAAATCCTACAAGAACTCCTACCCAAAACTAGACAAAGGAAATCTAAGATCCACCACTAGAGAAGCTTCATGCACAACCGTCCATCCAAACCCAACAAAAGTAGGAAACATCTTTTCTTGAGTAGGCAATCTCATCTTATAGTCAGGGGAAAAGAAAATGATAAGTCAATCCTCACAAGGTTGTCTTCCCCTAGACGAGAGGGGCTTGCCAAGGAACCTATCCGCTACAAGATGTGGGATATCCCTAGAGACATTATTGCACCTCATGATGACTTAGAAGCAAGCAAAAAGATTACATAAAGAAAGACTTAGAAAAAATACCTCTCTAAAGACTAGAGCATAAGACAAAGTGGAAAAATTCCAAGGAAAGAATGAAGACTCGAGAAACTTTGGCTACTTGAAAGATGAGATGGAAAAAACTATGGAAAACCATTGAAGACGATAAAAAATATGGGAGATCGTTGATGAAAAACTCAAGATAGCGAAAGATCGTCGATGATGGCAATGAAAGATCCTCATTTGCAAGATGTAATAGATGACAACAACTGCTCAAGGCATAGGTGATGACGAGATCAATTGAGTTGACAGTGGTAGAAGACCCACAACAACAAGAGACTGTCGATGATGGCAACGGAGGACACTTGCCCGTGGGATAGCAACGATGGAAGACGATGCAAGTTTTGTAATAGATTTGTGATGCTGCTTGAAGATGATGAAAAAAATACTCTAGTAAGCTTCTCTATCTCTTTCTCTCTCTATTTGAACCATTGTTGATAAGCTTAGAAACGCCTTTGAACTCAAATGGTTTCAATTCTAGATCAAGATTCTTTTAACCTAGATTTATGTGTTAAAGTACCTCTTCTAAAGAAATCTTTTCGAACCCAAATGGTACGATCGATCAGTGGGTTTGCCAGAAATGGTAGAGGTGCTATAATAAATCTATAGTGTTGGTAAAAAAGGATGAAAAAAATGTGCCAATTAAGTTTCTCTTTTTCTTTGAACCATCCTCAACGAGCCTAGAAATATGGGTTCGAAAATCTTGGTTTCAGATCTAGATTAAGGCTTTTCAAATCTAGATTTTTAGGTTTAAGGACTTCATTTTTGTTGTTGTCATAATACAACAATTGAAATTTTTTATCTCAAAGAAGCTCAATAAAAAGTTGACAAGACCAGGTGAAAGAGTAAGGTTTGCTTGGAAAAGGTCATTCGAATGGACCCTGTGAAAGGGTGGCTCTGAAAGGGTCTTTAGGTATCTAAAGTCGCGAAAGAGCTTTCTATGGGAGTTGTAGGAAGGTCTTTTGAAGAGGTATTTAGGAGAGCATCAAGCCTTCCAATCTTCTGATCTACAAGACAGAAGATAGTCAAAAAACACATGGGGATCCCTCTCGTGTGAACCTTTGATGCCTAAGTCAAATACAATCATGGTGTGGAAAAGGTTATATAGATGCAATGCAATGCGGATGGTGCATTCGAAAGAGTATGCTCGAAAGAGTCAGAAAAGGTCTTTAGATCTAGGGGGAAATATTCAGAAAGTGAAGTGGTTGGGGCTATTTATACCTCTCAAAAAGCTAGGACGCGTGACAAGGTTGGACGGACACGTGACACAAGTGCACAGGGGCATATGACATGACCCTTTGGGTGACGATGTCCAATTGTCACTAGGTTAGGCTTCAAGAGGATCAAGCCTCCAGGAGAGTTAGTCCCCAAAGGGCCTTCGAAAGACTAGTTAAGCATTCGAGGAAGTTGGTCCCCAAAAAATCTTTGAAATGACACTTGGGTCTTCATGGAACAAAACCCCCAAAAATCTTTTCAGGAGAGGACATTATCCTGGACTCAAACTAATTTTTTTCGAGAGAAGTGCCCCATTTTCTGGAAGAAATCTCATAGAGAATGTGTTATGTTATAACACTTTTGAAGAAATCCCTTTGAACCTTAATACTTTGATTAATTGGCAAGTTTGTTGGAGGAAATAGAGGTGCTCCAATAGGTCTATGGTATTGGTCAAAGAGGATGAAGAAAATGCACCAATAAGTTACTCTCTCTTTCTCATTTAAGGTTTTTGATGGGGTAGAATGGTGGGTTTATTGAATCTAGAAGAAATTTAAATTTAAATTTGAACCCAACAAAAAGCCTAAATTTACAAGTGGTCGATAGTTGCATTGCTGACTATTTATAATTTTTTTATTTTTTATTATAAATAGTAGAGACATGAGTATTTAAAGAAGTAACAAATATTTATTAATAATAAAACTGAAAAAATTAAATAATCCTCATTTATAAAACTTGAATGAAATTTATATTATTTCTAAAAATAATAAATAATCTATGCAAAATGTTACTACTCTGTCGCTGTTCTGCGTTCTGCGCTCCGGTTTGAAACAATGCCACGTCGTTGGAGCCCTTTCTTTGCACCCTCTTTCCTCCCCGGCCAAATTGCGGAAGGCCCAAACAGCAAGAAAGGGCGCGACTCTCTCTCTCTCTGGTGGCTGATCAAAAGCAATGCGAACCAGGAACCAGTCCAAGCGGCAGAGCCAATCGACCGGTAAGCTACCCAACCTTTCTCTTTCTGTCTCTCTCACTCTTCAATCAGACTTGTCTAGCCTATTCCACCATTTGGCTGCAAGAAAAGGGGATTCTCAATTTTGATTCTTTCTTCCTTCCGTATTCCAGGCCAAGAAGCGAAAGAAACTGCGCAGCAAAGCTTAGGCTTTCCGGAATCACTTAATGACGGTGGTTCAATCGTTAACCCTTGTTTTATATTTGTTTTAGTTTTTCTTGGCCGGGAAAATCAAGTGTCATCGATGTGAATGTAATGTCGGCGTGGTTTCAGGCGACCTTACTGCTAAATCCTGCCAGGCTGTGGGAAAGCTTCTGAAACGACTGAATTCGCGAGGCTCCTCGGCTTTGAAGAAACAAGATAACTACCTCCGCCGGTGTGATTTTGCAGGCAAAGTTAGTGACTTTTCTCCTGCTTCTTTCTTTCCCCTTTCTTTCGTGCTTTGGATAGCATGTCTAGTTGTAACGCAAACTTTGTTTTAAGGTTTTCATAGAGTAGCTAGTATTTAGTTGTTTATATGGATAAGTTCTAACCATCAATTGACTTTGCAATGGTTAAGGACAAGAAAATTTCTCCATCTTTGCTTTAATTCTTTGTGTCCTCATTCTTCTTTTATTTTCAGAATGAGAGCAAGTCTGAGGGAACTGAAGATGGTGGAGGGGGAAGCAACACCGGAGAAAATGGCTTAGAGGGAGAAAGTAGTGACATGCTGGGGAGCACTCGGTTGAAGAACAAAGATGATGGAAAAATTTTCCGCCATTCCACTCCAGATACTGAAGAAGAAATGGAAGAGTCATTTTGGATAGATGGATCTCTTCCTACTTTCAATTCGCTAAACAATGATAGAAGTGATTCGGTTAATGGAGTGACTATTGAGTTCGAAGGGACACCAGATTCTGATAAAAGCAAGACCATCCGTAGATTTTCTGCTGAAGATAAGGTGAAATTCACTACAAACTTAATGAATACGGTATTATTGTAACCTTCTGGCTTTTGCTTGAATTCACTAATCTTTACTGATTTCCTGTAGGAATTGGCTGAGCTTGTGCACAAGGTTCATTTACTTTGTTTGCTTGGGAGGGGAAGGTTAATCGATCAGGCTTGTAATGATCCTCTCATTCAGGTTATTTCTTCTATAATCCCTAATTGCATGTTGAGTATTAACCCTTTGACGTCATTAACTTATTTTTCTCCTTTCCATTTGCCATATAATGGATTCAGTATGATTGTAGTCACATGAATATGCTCTTAACTGCAAAAATATTGAAATTCTCGTAGTCAACTAATGTGTCACTTGAACTATGTTACTAGCTAATGGTAATACCCAAGAGCACAATGGGACCTTAGTTTTCATTTATTTCCAAGCCTGCCATATGTCTTACATGCTACTCTCTTCCGATTACTTATTTTAGAAGACTAACACCATCCCCTTTCTGTTCTCTTTTCTCAACGATGATGACTAAAGATGGAACTCTATCAAAATTGGATGGAACATTGGTTCTTGAATTGCTTAGTTGGTAAAGTACTGCATCAGGAAATGCTTGTAAATGTCTATTCTTTTTTCTTTTGGTTCCCTCAAGCTTATGGATCAACTTGATTGAGTTAGGTTTAGGTTTAGTGATCACTGAACATGGGATATCAAAATTTTCTTTTCAATAATTTTGTGTTAGTTGATGATTGCTTCATATTGGTTGATAGTGGATATTACTGGATCTAACACCGTCCAACCTGTTGCACCCCTTTTAAAAATGATTTAAAGGAAAAAAAAACACGGTCCAGCCTGGGTATTTCTCTACTCAGGGATAATTAAAGGAAAAAACAGTGCAAAAGTATTATAGCCATGGTTCCATTCTTGAGCTGCAAATATGGTTCTTCCTATATAACTGGAGTTCTGCAGTCATGGTTACAAAATGACTCCAAGGTCTGATACAAATTAACTCATCACTCTTCATGGTTCTCTTATTTGCACGAGCTCTATTCTGTATTTAATAATACCTTGAGCACTGTTTTTTGAGTGAGGAATTTTTTCTGGAACTCTATGCTAAGTAATTTTTCCTGTATGTGTGGTGCTTTTATTTTCTTCAAAACATTAAATTGTACTTTTTGTGTTCATCTTTGTGTAATTGGAAACTCTTGGTACTTTCCATTTGCAACTTTGTAGTGCTGTCTTCTAATCAATCAGATCAAATCTCATGCCAGGCTGCCCTGCTTTCACTTCTACCAACACACTTGCTGAGAATATCAGAGGTCACAAAATTGACGGTTAATGCTTTGGCTCCTCTTGTGGATTGGGTATTCTTTTTGCTCTTCTTGTGTTATTTTCTTGTAAATTTTATTTTGAGTATGTTTTTCATGCAGAGCTAGACTGACTTCTTTTGCCAGTTCTTCTCTCCTTTTGACCCTTTCCACATTATATGACTGTTGGTGGCTTGCATCTGCAGTTTCATAATAACTTCCATATTAGAAGTCCAAGCAGTACAGAGAGATCGTTTCATTCTGCATTGGCATTCGCTCTCGAGACTCGTGAAGGGACTGCAGAGGAGGTAGTTTTTAATGTTAAGATCTGGTTACCATAAGTTTCCAAGTGTAGTTACATATGTTATTGTACTTCTGATTCTGTACGATAAAAATTAAATAGTATAGTTTGTCATTATTGAGGCAGCTATAGTAAGGAGTAAGGTGTGTAGTTCTGCAAATGTTGTGCAATTGTTCTTCTTTGCCTTTGCTTGCTGTGGAATTTAGTTAAGCATTTGATTGTTGAGTTCTCAATTTCGAATGAGATTAAACTACTCAAGAAGTTTGTAATTTGAATTATTACATGGATTCGCTATGGGTAAATTTACAGTTTGAGAGGGAATTATCATGGCTGATGTTTATTGTGAATTTAATGGACATCATTTCTTGAATCTGTTCCTGTCTATCATAAACTGTAACTACGTTTTTGTGTTCATATGCAATAGAATCTAGGCTTTTATATATGCTTGCATAATCTTTTATATACATTTGGGTAGGTAGGCATGTTTATGTGTTTTGTGCAGCGAGCAATCTTATATAATTTTTGTCAAAGGAAGGAATAGGTGCAACTTGTAAAATACTAATAAATTTTTGAATTCTACATCCAGAACCATGGAGCAGATTCTCAGGTCCAAACATTCATTAGAATTTTCCAAACTATGTATCATGGAATTGGACTTCATATACATAACCCATATGTGCTTGCTCTAGGTACTCAGCATGTTAGCAAGCTTTATCATAATTTTAAGTTGCTCTCCAAGTCAAGGAAGTGGCACATAACATTCTCTTTTATTTTTGGAGTGCCTGCAAACAGTTTTCTGTCAAGCCTCGAACAGGAGGCTTGGGCAATTCTGGTAGAGTTCGGTAGTTGTGGAAGAGAAAAGGGAGGGAGAATTCGAATTGAGAGAGAAGAAAGTAAAAGAGAGGGAAATTTAAGAGGGAAAGATCCGAATACTTTGATTGATAGATCCCATCCTCACATACATTGCCCATTTATAGGCTCGCCTCAGCTGATTGTTAATCAATCCAGCTGGTTGTTATTATAACCGGTTCTTGCAAGTGGCTTGAACTGCCGCACATGCAACGGTTAGTACAATCGGTTATTCCCCTTGTAGCTATGTATTTCTACATTATTACACTTAAGCCCTTAGGCTCGTGACATTTTCTTTTCTGCATTGCTATGATGGTATTTTTGTTCATTTGGAAAATAATAATGGTGCTGCATAACTGATTAATTATGTTGATGTGAGAGTTGAACATTTTATATATATGGCTTTGTGATATGAAAAGTCTTATGGAATTGTGTCCTATTTTGCAGGTTGCTGCACTGTCTGTGGTGCTGTTTCGAGCTCTGAATCTTACAGCCAGGTATACTGAGATGAAAGACTGAGATTGGAATTTCTATGTGATGGTAATTAATAGTTTTCTTATTGTTTGCGTTCATTATTTCCAACAGTTTGACATGTGTTTTATTTTTCCTTTTTAATTGTGTTTAACTTGTTTTTCAATAATTAGGAAAAGACAGTTGCATTGGTCAGTCCTGCCCTGCAAGTGCTGTGAGTGTCAAAACTAAGCATAAGCCCAGTGCCTAAGCCTGGGTCAGGCTTAACGCCAGGCTTTAGCTTTTCTCATCCCAGTTGTTTTAACCTCTTTTTTTGGCTTGATAAAACTCAGTTGTTTTAACATTTTACATCATAATTTGTGGCAAGTATCACAGCTGTCGTCATGGTTCCCATGTTGGCAACTTAGTGTCATCTCTGCTCCAATGGGAGGAACCTATGTGTTGTGTCAGAACAAAATCCTTTTACCCCCCAAAATAGATTCAATTGGCTTGCTCCTTAATGGCAAAAGGGTAAATTACTGAAAAATGCTGAACTTTTGGCTTTGTTTCAGTTTTATAATGAACTCTCAATTTTTAAAATAGTATGCAAACTTGTGTTTAGTTTCAATTTTATAACAGACTTTCAAAATTTTCAATAGTATACCAAACTTCATGTTTAGTTTCAATTTTATAAAAGGGTAAATTACTGTGATTTAAAAATATATCTGGAAATTGCTGTGATTTTATCTTTTTGCTCGAACACTGGGGTTTTGCCATGGATGGATGGTGGTTGCAGATGACAAATTGAAACTATATACATCGTTGTTTGGTTTATTGATTACTGCGGCATACAACTCTGCTCAATTTATTTGATGTATTGATAGATTGATGGCTTTTAACTTTTAACTTGTGTTGCTAGATTGATGGGTTTTAACTTGAAAGAAAAGAGGTTTGGGTCTTGGAAGTTTTATATGTATTAATGAGTAAATGATTGTCACTAAGGGATTGAGGAGTGGGGAGTGAGGACTTGGGATTGTGCTTTGGGATAAGCTGATGGTGTTTCGAAGCAGATAGACTTCAATTTGGGTGAGAGATAGCCCTCAGCTATCAGATCCTGGAACATAGAGTAGAACTGTACGGCCTTATAGAAGTTCCAGAGATGGCTAGGGTTGGGCTTGGCATCATTGGTGATGACAACAGAGGAAGAGAGGCTGAAAGCACTGGCGAAGATATTGAGATTTTCAGGGATGGAAAAGAAGCAGAAATCCCTGATCCATCCATGGTGTGGAACCCCACTCGAGTTCTGTCTGTCTGTTTGTTTGTCTCTTTCTCACTCATCAGTGATGGTGGCTGCTAGCCACCTATACTCTTTTTTTTTTTTTTTTTAGATTTTCATATATTTATTTATTTTTAAGGTTATGTATATATTATATATACAACTCTTTTTATATATATTTATATTTAGTTCATATTTTTTGTTAGTTTAAAACATTTATATATTTAGTTTATATTTATATAAATATATTTTAGTTTAGAGTTTATTTTTTGTAATTAAAAAAATATTCCTGTAATAATTAAAATATTGAGTGAGAAAGAGAGAGAGAGAGAGAGAGAGAGATAAGAGAGAGTGATGAGGTGGCCATCTCAATGTCCAAGTCAGCTTTTTTCTGCTGCCATGTCAGTATTTAACGATGGAAACTAACAGATTGTAATGGTATTCCACAATTGAAACAAAAAGGATTAGTTGGGTATGACTATTGAAAAAGTTAAAAGTTCATTCTAAAATTGAAACTAAGCTAAAATTGTAGTCATAGCAGTTTTTTTGATAATTATCCCTTAATTAACTTAATTTACCTTAATAAGTGTTTTAAGTATGGCATCTGTAGCAGAGGGCGTGTTTGAGCAAAAAAACTAAACCATAGGGAATTTTAAGACTATTTTTAAACTACAAGGGAACTTTGTGCAAAGCTCAAGGCACCCGGGGTATGGAGGCAATTTACCTTTTTATCATATTGAAACATATACTGTTGAAAAAAATTCAAAGTTCATTATAAAATAGAAACAGAACATGACTAAGGATTTATTTAACATCTAAAACTCTGTTTAATTTATCAATTTAAAACTCCAACAAAAATATTTCCACTTCTAAAACTCTGACCCAAACTTGATTCTCTCAATTTTTTCAACGATTGGACAAGGCTAACTAAAACAAAAAATAAAAACCTTTTCTTTCAAAACCAGGAACAGCAGTATACTGGTTTTCAGAAATAAAGAAGAAACTGCACTGGTTTCTTATTTATTTTTCAAGACCACATTAACGGTTTTATACTTTATGTTTAAGAACCTTAAACTTGGTTTCTTAAATCATGAACAAAAGTTATTATAAAAACCGTATTAACAATTTATAATTGATTTTTAAAAACCGTAATTGATTTCTCAAATCATGAACAGAATTTACTATAGAAACTGTATTAACGGTTTATTTTTAAAACTAGTGCGGTTTCTTCTTTATTTTTAAAATGATGTAGCAGTTGTTTCAGTAACTTTTGTTCATTAGGTGAGAAACCGAGTTTACTTTTGTTTATGAGATGAGAAACCAAGTAAATGGTTTTTAAAAATAAAGAATAAACTGTTAATGTGGTTTTGAAAAAAAAGAAGAAGAAACCGGTGTGGTTTCTTCTTTATTTTCTAAAACCAGGGTGATTTGTATAGTAACTTTTGTTCATGATATGAGAAACTGAGTTGACGGTTTTCAAAAATAAAGTATAAACCATTAATGCAGTTTTCAAAAATAAAGAAGAAACTGCACCAGTTTCTTCTTTATTTTTGAAAACTGTGGTGGTTTTTATTGCAACTGTTGTTCATGATTCAAGATACCAAGTTTGTGGTTTTTAAAAATAAAGTACAAACCATTAATGCAGTTTTGAAAAGTAAAGAAGAAAGCTGTGAAGAAGAAAAGGTTTTTATTTTTCTTTAGTCAGCCGCGTCCAATCATTGAAAAAATAGAGTATGGTTTGGGTCAGAGTTTTAGAAGTGGAAATATTTTGGTTGGAGTTTTAAGTTGATAAAATTTTTTGAGCAGAGTTTTAAATGTTAAATAAATCCAAATTTGGTATACTATTGAAAAAAAATAATAGTTCGTTATAAAATTGAAACAAAATCAAATATTCAGTATTATTTTTACAATTTAGCCAATGCAAAATTTTGAGTTTATTCATGGGCAGAAGTATCTGAAGGCAGATCATGGTTTTTCATCACAAAATCTTTGCAACCACTTTAAACCTAACTGTTCTTTTGGTATGATTTTATGGAGAAGTCCTTTAATTGACATTGTACCTGACCTTGCAAGATGTTTTTGTACCATTCCTGTGTACCTTGGGGCTCAAAATACTGTGCTTGAGATGCCACTCAAAGCATAAATAGTTCATCAGTTCGGAAACTTGGACATTCTATTCAAACTTCAATCAAGAAGACTTGTGGGGTGCTTATGTTTTGCAAGAAAGCTATGTACCTGTAGGAACATTAATTAGTCTGATACTCCTATGACTTTCACTTCTATTTTGCAAATTGAATTTGTTTCCTAAATGAAAAGGCCGAGCTTCTGGATAGGGCAAAGTAGTTTCATGCAATTTTGACAGTGCTGAAGGCTAAACACATGCTGGTTCTAGAATTATTTTAGATACATTTATATGTGTGTATATATTAATCTTTAAACTTTTATATATTGAACATACACTAAGGATTCTCGCCAGTATTAGCTGGTAGATTAAGGCTCCGTTCCGCAAATCCTTTTTTTCCTTCTTCTTCTTCTTCCCTTGGCAAAAAAGATTGGCTAAAAGCAATAGGGGAAAAAAGGCTTGCTTCAAAAGGGTCAATGGATCAATGGGTCATGGTAGAGTTTCCCATAACACCTAAAGAAAGAAAGCTTTCTGTTAGGCTTTTTCTGGTAACTTGTTATTAGAATTCCTTTTTTTTTTTCTAAACCAAACAAAAGATAACATAATTTTATGTGCCTTTTTCCTTCTGAACTTTTTTCCCTGTTCCAAAACCTTCCTCTTTTTAAGCAAAAAAAGCTTGTTTCCAAGCATATTTAGCCTTTTTTTAAGAAAAGCTGCTCCAACAAGAGCCTAAGTGGAATAGTTTATCACTCAAAAAGGAGTTTTATGAAAGTTGGGGATATGTCTTCCTTGTAAAGAAAGAAAAGATGGAAAGAAAGAAACTACTGATTTCGAGCAGTCATTAGCCCTTTTTGGTCAGGGACACGGTTACGGGCATGTATCTTTACATTTGTCAATGAGGAGTTATCTTTTTGTTCTAAATTGTCATCAATGGTGTCTTTGATTATTATAAATCCAATGAAATTGTACAGGAGGGTGATAGGCCACCGATACAACAAACTTATCATAGGCACAGTAAGCACCTGAAGGCTTGAAACGGGAATTAAGGAGTCTGCACATGCAGCTGTAACAACCAGCATGTGCGCATGGGGAAGGGGGGGTAAAATTGTAATCCACACTGCTGAAAGAATAATCAGCAGTGTGAATGGGGAATTCTGTTAGAAATGCATGGGAAGGGGGGGTATAAAAAGGAGAGAAGATAATGAGTAAGGCAGCAAGCTTTCGGTAGAGATTGGGAGAGCTAGGGCCTCTCGAATGCCCTGTTTCATCTTTGTTTTTCTGTTGAGAGTGATTGAAATATATTGGTATTGGAATTCTATTGGAATCCTATCAATTTGGTATCAGAGACAATTCGCTTCCGATGGTGAACTTGACAGAGCGTGTGGGCGAGTTGGAGTTGACGGTGGAAGGCGTCAGAAGAGGGGTCGACGACATTAGAGGGAATGTACAGTCGGTGGAGAAAAATGTGGCGGTGTTGCTCGAGCAATTCGCTTCCATGCGAGCGAAATGGGATGAACTGGAGCAGGAAGGGAAGAACAAGACCAGAGAGCGGGGAGGGCCTTCGGAATTCACCTTGGATTCCGAAGTAACCCCTGGAGTTATGGGGGGTTACAATCTGGTAAGGGGTAGTGGGATGGAGTACCGAACGGATTTACGTGGAAGACGATTGGAGATACCTCTCTTCGAAGGAGACAATCCAGATGAGTGGATCTTTCGAGCCGAGAGGTATTTTTCTGTCAACCAACTCTCGGATGAAGAGAATGTTGAATTCGCAGCCCTGTGTTTTGAAGCCGCCGCACTGTCATGGTTTCAATGGGAAACCAGGCGAAGAGGAATCCGGAGCTGGGAAGGCTTGAAACAAGGACTTCTGAGTCGGTTTCGCCCCACTCAGGGAGGGTCGTTAGAGGAGCGGTTCTTGGACCTTCGGCAAGAGGGATCGGTGAAGGAGTATCGATTGAAATTTGAGACCATGGCTGCAGCTGTACCGGATGTGCCGGAGGCGTTTTTGGAAGGCCAATTCCTCAACGGCCTCAACCCAGAGATACGAGCCGAGATCAGAGTATTACAACCAAGGGGACTTGACCGAATTATGCTGGTGGCACAAAACATTGAGGACAAGAACTTAGCTCTTCAACATTACCATCGGGCAACTGGGTCAACGAGGAGCGGTTATTCCACCACAACCGCGTTAGCGAGTAGGCTATCACCGGTGACCGCGAAGGGTGTTGGATCCTCCCAAAGGTCAGTGAACCAGCCAGGCCCCCAGATTCAGACTGCAAGTAATGGTGGCAATTTTCCCTTCAAGAAACTCAGTGAGGCTGAGTGGAAAGCAAGGCGAGAGAAGGGCCTTTGCTTTCGTTGCGATGAGAAGTACTCGATTGGCCATAGATGCAAGAACAAAGAGCTCCAAGTGCTGATGCTCTATGATGAAGAAGTAGGCGAGGCTGCGACAGAAGAAGAAGGGGAGCAAGGAGGTGATGGAGGAGTGGGATATGGCAGCGAGGTGATTGAATTATCTATGAATTCAGTGGTGGGATTAACCACCCCTCAAACGATGAAGATAAGGGGGCTGATTGAAGGAAAACCAGTGGTCGTTCTGGTGGATGGGGGAGCAACCCATAACTTCATCTCCTCTGAGTTGGTGCAGCGCTTGAATTTACCAAGGACGGAAACGGCTGGATATGGGGTGATAATGGGAACTGGAATGGCGGTTTAGGGTACAGGAGTTTGTAAGGGGGTCAAATTATCCTTGGACAACTTGCAGATAGTGGAAGAATTCCTTCCACTTGAGTTGGGAAGTTCGGATGTCATTCTTGGCATGAAATGGCTGGCTTCGGTGGGGAAAATGAGTGTAGATTGGAGGAATCTGACCATGAAGTTTTCAGTAGGGGGGATGGCAGTGACTTTGCAGGGTGATCCTAGCTTAAGTAAAACATTAGTCTCCCTAAAAGCTATGATGAAAGCGTTGAAGGAGAGTGAGGAAGGAATGTTGTTGGAAATTGGAGAGGTGGCTGCCGAATGCAATGAGCTGCAAGTTGGGCTGCCAGGAAGTTTAGAAGAATTATTGGCGGAGTTTTTTCCAGCCCAATGGGACTGCCACCCACTAGAAACAGAGATCATGCCATCAATCTCCTACCCAACACCCCCCCAGTTAGTGTTCGACCTTATCGATACCCGTATCTTCAAAAGAATGAGATCGAAAAGATGGTGCGAGAGATGTTGGCAGCTGGTATTATCAAGCCAAGTGTTAGCCCTTTTTCTAGTCCGGTGTTGCTCGTTAAGAAGAAGGATGGAGGATGGCGGTTTTGTGTAGATTACCGGACCCTCAACAAGGTGACAATCCCTGATAAGTTTCCTATTCCAGTCATTGATGAATTGCTGGATGAACTACATGGTGCGAAGATTTTCTCGAAATTGGACCTCAAATCTGGCTACCATCAGATTCGAGTCAAGGCTGGAGATGAATCGAAGACAGCCTTTCGAACACATGAGGGCCATTACGAGTTCCTTGCCATGCCCTTCGGATTGACAAATGCCCCGGCCACCTTCCAATCCCTGATGAATGATGTCTTCAGGGAGTATTTGCGCCGGATTGTGTTAGTTTTTTTTGATGATATTTTAATCTATAGCCAAAACTTTGACCAACATTTGCAGCACTTCGTTGTGTGCTGAAAGTGCTGGCTGCAAACCAGCTGTTCGCCAACAAAAAGAAGTGCTCCTTTGGGCAATTGGAGGTTGAATACCTGGGCCATATAATCTCCCAACAAGGGGTGTCGGCTGATCGTTGCAAGGTGCAAGCCATGATCGACTGGCCAGCACCAAGTTGCTTGAAGGAGTTGCGGGGATTCCTTGGTCTTACGGGATACTATAGGAGGTTCGTGAAGAATTATGGTAAGATGGCATGGCCCCTCACCGAGAAACTAAAGAAGAACAATTTTCGTTGGGATGGAGAGGCTGAACGAGCATTTCAGCAGCTCAAAACAGCAATGGTGTCGCTGCCAGTCCTTGCACTACCTGACTTCGATCAGCCCTTCATCATTGAATCCGATGCATCAGGGCATGGAGTAGGGGCAGTGTTGATGCAGAATCATAGACCGATTGCATATTACAGCCATGCTCTTAAACCATCAGAGAAGAAAAAATCTGTTTACGAAAGAGAATTGATGGCCATGGTATTTGCAATTCAGAAATGGAGACATTATCTTTGGGGAAGGAAATTCATAGTAAGAACGGACCAAAAAAGCTTGAAGTTCTTGTTTGAACAGCGAATGGTGAGCTCGGAGTATCAAAGATGGATGCTGAAACTAATGGGCTTCAATTTTGAGATACACTACAGGCCCGGATTGGAGAACAAGGCTGCAGATGGCCTTTCGAGAGTCAGTCACCCAGCGGCTCTATTCGCTCTAACAGTGCCAAGGGTGGTGCAACTCGATCAGCTGATCCGAGAAGTGGAGGAGGATACTTATTTACAAGGAATTATACAGAAGCTAAAGGCAGATCCAACTTCCAGCCCCAATTTTCAGCTGGTAGACAACCAACTCCTCTATAAGGGTCGGCTGTTCCTACCTAAGAAATCCTCCTTGATTCCCTTGGTGCTCCAAGATGGACATGATGGCAGTGTAGGGGGTCATTCTGGGTTCCTCAAGACTTACAAACGGATTGCAGCAAGTGTTTTTTGGGCGGGCATGAAGCAGGATATTCGTCGATATGTGGAAAGGTGTGTCATTTGCCAGCAAAATAAATATGAGTCCTTATCTCCAGGGGGTCTTTTGCAGCCTCTTCCGGTTCCTTGTCAGATTTGGGAGGATATCGCCATGGATTTCATTGAAGGGCTACCGAAATCGGGTCATATGAATGCTATATTGGTGGTTGTGGATAGACTCAGCAAATACGTCCATTTTATTGGTCTCAAACACCCTTTCACAGCTGGAACAATAGCTAGAATTTTCATTAAAGAGGTAGTTCGGTTGCATGGTATGCCTAGGACTATTGTTTCGGATCGAGATAAGGTTTTTATGAGTCGTTTTTGGGAGGAACTATTTCGACTTCAAGGCACTAAACTTCAACGAAGTACAGCCTACCACCCCCAAACGGATGGGCAAACGGAAGTACTCAACCGGACCCTAGAAACTTATTTGCGCTGTTTTGCATCAGCAAGGCCAGGAGGGTGGTATGTGTGGCTGCCATGGGCGGAATTGTGGTACAACACCTCTTACCACACTGCCTCTCGGATTACTCCCTTCCAAACTGTTTATGGGAGGGAGCCACCAACCCTGATCCGATTTGACAAGGGATCAACCCCGGTATCAGCAGTGGAACAGCAGTTGCGGGAGAGGGATTTAGCCTTGGATGAGCTTAAGAACCAGTTGGAACGAGCTCAGGTAATTATGAAGAAAGGAGCTGACCGGAAGAGAAGGGATGTGCAATTTGAAGTTGGTGATTTTGTCTACTTGAAATTAAGACCATATAGGAGGAAGTCCCTAGCTAGCAGACCTAACGAGAAGCTGGCTCCGAGGTACTACGGGCCATTTAAAATTGAGCAGAAAGTGGGGTCAATGGCTTATAGACTCAAACTTCCAGCCACTTGCCAAGTTCACCCGGTTTTCCATGTGTCTCAGTTGAAGGAAGCTAAGGGCAGGCCTGGCACAATGGAGCATATTCCCCCCGAGCTGCAGGCTGACTTAGAAATGAGGGTTGAACCAGAAGCAGTGCTGGGTGTGCGGCCGGGGAAGGGTTCTAATTTGCACGGGCTGGATATCTTGATCCAATGGAAGGGCTTACCACCGTTAGAGGCAACTTGGGAGCCCTACAACATGATTCAGCATCAATTTCCAGCTTTTCACCTTGAGGACAAGGTGAAAGTCCAAGAGGGGAGTAATGATAGGCCACCGATACAACAAACTTATCATAGGCGCAGTAAGCACCTGAAGGCTTGAAACGGGAATTAAGGAGTCCGCACATGCAGCTGTAACAACCAGCATGTGCGCATGGGGAAGGGGGGGTAAAATTGTAATCCACACTGCTGAAAGAATAATCAGCAGTGTGAATGGGGAATTCTGTTAGAAATGCATGGGAAGGGGGGGTATAAAAAGGAGAGAAGATAATGAGTAAGGCAGCAAGCTTTCGGTAGAGATTGGGAGAGCTAGGGCCTCTCGAATGCCCTGTTTCATCTTTGTTTTTCTGTTGAGAGTGATTGAAATATATTGGTATTGGAATTCTATTGGAATCCTATCAGAGGGTTCTATTGCATTCCCAACATGCTACCATCTACTGGTTCCAGAACTTTTCTTTTATGTTCTTACAAGCAATGAGATTTTTCTTTTGTACAGGCTTCTCCCTTTTATGAATCTTTTTCTTTTTGTCTAATGATGTCATATTTATCAAAAGAAACAAAGTGATGAAAATTTTCTACTATTTGTAGTCTTCCATTAGATTAAAATTATGTTTTTTGTGAACTTTTTTGGTTACTTACCTTTTATTCCTTATTTTTGATAAATAATTTTCTTGTTACTTTTCTATGTGAATATTATTGTTAAAGAGAATTTGTGCATTATCGTTACCTTAAAATTTTATTGTTTTTTTTGTTTGTTCTAGCATTTTAATTATGTATCATTTGTGAGGTATTTAATCCAGAGCTATTTATTTATTTCCAGGTTCATTTCCATTCTGGATGTAGCCTCCTTGAAGCCCATTTCTGATAAACCTGAATCTGTTAATCAAGATCCAAGCAAGACAGGGAGAGGGATATTTCTATCTTCTACTTTGATGGTGGATAGATCAAACCATGTTTCTGTTTTCACTGTGAAACAATCACCATCAGATGGCAAGGACAACATGTGTGGAACTTCCTCAAGGGGTGCTTGCAGAGCTGCTAATAGGAAGTCTTCAAGTAATCCCTGTCAATCTGAAGATCCTACAGATGTTGGTAAGCGTATTAGATCAGCATGCAAGATGCAAAATGATCTCTCTGATGTGTGCCTCGCCAAAAAATCTGAGCAATCCAAGAGAAAAGGAGATCTCGAGTTTGAGATGCAGCTGGAAATGGCTCTTTCTGCCACAGCAGTTGGCACTTCTGCGAGCAGTATGAGCTTGGATGTGAATGACATAAACAATAACTCACCCAATCTGTCTTCTCCCGCTAAAAGAATGAAAACAATTAAACAGGTAGAATCTCCTCCTCAGGGAGTCTCTACTGCATTTGGATCAAGAAAAGTTGGAGCGCCTCTGTACTGGGCAGAAGTCTATTGTAATGGAGAGAACTCCACAGGAAAATGGGTGCATATTGATGCTGTCAATTCTATTATTGATGGAGAACAGAAAGTTGAAGCTGCAGCTGCTGCATGCAAAAAGTCTTTGAGATATGTAGTTGCTTTTGCTGGCTTTGGAGCTAAAGACGTGACCCGCAGGTTTCTGTTTTTGTATCTATTCTGCTTGCATTTATTGTGCACCCCCCCCCCCCCTTCCCCCTCTCCTTCCCTTCAATTAGGAAATGGTTCAAATTCTATCTGCTTCCTGGTACAGAAGTTACTTTATCTTTGCATCATTTTCATTGCAATCTTCCCTATGAGCGTATAGATCCATGAGCCCCTTTTCTTTGAAAATTTCCTGTATCTGGTCATTACACTGAGACATTTGATTATTTTGTGGCTGTATCAATAAATATCTGAAAGTACTCAGCTAATAAACATAGACTTGAGTGCATGATTCTAGCATCCGAACTACAGTACACAAAACTGAAATCAGCTGGAAGGCATTAGTAGCAAATTGCAATACTGTCATAAAATGATGTGATTGCTATGGTATATACAGAGGGTACTTCTTTGATGCTTTCTTTCGGAAGTTTAGTACCCTTTTCTACTCCCACTTTGCCTTGTGTCCCAGAATTATGGCACTAATGATGTGACTTATCATTATCTTCTAGTAATCTCTGGTTGAAATTGCTCATGTGTTAAATCCCTGATATATCTAAAAATCAATCAGATAGCATTGGCTAGATAGTTCTCAGTATGTTTTAAGAAGTGAAGAGGATCCTAGGGTTGGAACTTGCATTGCTTGGTCTTAGTGCTATCATCTTAATGGACAAATCAATGCTCTGGACTGCAATATTAAATTTTGGTTGGTAAGGGGGTTTTGGCAGTTGTGGGGTGGGAGATTGAGGGGCCTTATACAGAGGAGATGGTTCATACAGAACCCGGGTTGCTTATATCTTTGAATATTTAAACCTTTAATTGATTCTAGTCTTTGCTTTCCTGCTTTATGTGAGTTGAGGTTGCCCTTTGCTAGATTCCAATGGATTTAAAATCTTGTCTTGAGTAACATTTATGTTTTCATAATGGATATTGGGACAATTTTAAATTTATCACATGAAAGTTATCGTGGAATATCAGAGAATGTTTCACTGTAATGTTCATTGTCAAATTAAATAATTCAAACCAGCATGTTTTTGCTTTGAATAACACAGGATACTCGGTATGATTTTGGTTGTCATACTCTGGACATCTTTTAATGCTTGACGTATGCTTACCGTATGTCAGAACCAGTCTGGAAATGTCTTGTTGACTCAAATTCGAACGTAATTAGTGTCAGAAAACTTATACATGCTTAGATGTCAGAAAGAGACTTTCTCAAATTCTTAATGAGTCTAATGATTCAAATTCTTACATATGCTTGTGGGCTGGTGCTTGGCCCATCGATAAAATATTGAGGTTTTCAGCACAAGAATCAAGGTTTGTGTTGAGAGAATACTTTTTCTGCATGTTATGTGAAGGTATGCTTATTTACCTTTCTCAGTCTTTTGTCTGAGATCAAGTCTACTTAGTGTGGTATGTCTATATCTGCTCTCTTACCAGCACCCTTTATTTTGCGGATTACTACTGGGAAATGTCCTTTCAAAGTGTTTCTAGTCTTTCTGTTTCATGATTTGACTGGCCTTTGGCTCCTTTATTCCTCTTCCCTTTTAGCTGAGCTGGTGATTGAAGCCTGGTGAATGGCAGCTATAACTACAATAGTCCTAAGGTGGCAAAATTCCTTGTCTGGTTTCGTAGAAAGAATGCTATACTGGAGCTGACTTGGCTTAGATAGTGTCATGCATCAAGTCATGCAGTCATAAGAATTAAGAATGCCACGGTTGAGAATGCATTGTTTATAAATGTCTTTATAAAGCTTGTGAAGCTTTTGGTGCTCAAAAAACAAATTTCTGATGTTGGCACCTAATTGTAACAACTTTCCCTGTTTCCTACCCCCAGCACATGCAAACAGCACAACACAAGCATGCACACATAATGTGGTAGGAGTAGACAATTTGGTAGGATACAGGAATGGACTGGTGCCTCAATCAGGAGGAAATAGAGAACTTGTGAGATTTCAAATTTAATTTTCTTTTTATTTTGCTAGGAAAAATTTAATTTTCTTATAGAGCTATTAACATGTTGTGCTATAAGGTCTTAGGGCAATTGTTTTTAGTGACTTAAAATGCTATAGAATTACCAAAAAGAAGTTGTTTTACCCCTCATTTCTAGTCTAATTATTCAACAAGGGCAACATATTAAGCCTTAATCCCACTAGTTAGAGTTGGCTTCTGGTCTAGTTATTCAAGCTGACTAAATATACTTCCAGGTACTGTAACAAATGGTACAAGATAGCGTCGCAACGAGTTGATCCAATATGGTGGGACAATGTACTGGCACCATTGAAGGAGTTGGAATTGGGAGCAACTGGAGGTCTGATCCATTTGAAACAGGATGATTCAAATGAACATGAAAAAGAAGTAGCATTTAAACCTTCTGATCCTCCAAAATGTATTAGACCTGATGGTGTCGTCTCACCTGCAATGCAAGAAATGGAAATGCCAAAAGAGCCTACGAAGAAATTTGGAGCAGAATCTTCAGCTAGTAATTGTTATATTGCTACTAGGAGCTCACTTGAGGATATGGAGTTGGCGACTAGGGCACTAATGGAGTCTCTTCCTACTAATCAACAGGTCAATGGATTTATATGGTGCATAAATGCTATTTAAAAAGAAAATATTGTTGATCCCTTAATCTTTGTTTGCATAAACTTTTGCTATATGCAGGCTTATAAAAACCATTACCTTTATGCTCTTGAAAGATGGCTTACCAAGTATCAGATACTTCATCCAAAGGGTCCTATATTGGGTTTTTGTTCAGGTCATCCAGTATACCCAAGGACTTGTGTCCAAATACTCCATACAAAAGAAAGATGGCTGCGTGAGGGTCTGCAAGTCAAAACCAATGAGCTTCCTGCAAAGGTCTGATATGGCTCATAGAATCCGTGACTGTGAGTTCTGGAAGTCCATATGTTGAATTCTTCCTGCTGTTCATTTTCATAACTATAGTCTATTTTAGGTGTTGCAACGCACAATGAAACTCAACAAAGCACAAGCTTCTGAAGCTGATGTTAATGGTGAAGAGGGCTGTGAAGGAAATATTCTACTTTATGGGAAGTGGCAAACAGAACCTTTGTGTCTTCCTTGTGCTGTAGATGGGATTGTTCCTAAGGTAAAGTTTTATCAGTTTACCTCGCAGCTTGCTTACATGTAGAAGAGTTGTGCTCCCTCTCACTTTGTCATGTGTATTGTGATCCATGTTAGTTCTATGTTTTTGTTGCCCATTTACTTGTGTTGTGTGAAAGAGCTGGTTCAAGGTCTAAGAGAGAGAAGTTATCTGGCAATTCTTTCATACACATGAGGCTGTGGATGGTTTGTACATTTTCTCCCTGTTTCATGAATGATTTACCTTCAGTGGCAAGTATTATTGAGTTTTGAATCAGTAAATAACTATCAATACAATACAAATTTTTTATGTTAATAGATATTAGGTTTTATGTACATTCAAAATTGATGCCGTTAAAAGTATTGCGTGTTAAGGCATTTATTGGAGGGGGGGGGGTGGAATTGGTTCAATTTTGCAGTCTCCCCCAATCAGTCAGTTCAAATTAAGTTTGAATGCCTGTGGATTTGTGGAAGCCTGAATGATAAACTGAAGTGATTGGGGAAAAGAGACAACTAAAATATTGTTCTTATTGAGTTATTTCAGTTTACATCTGACAGCCATTTGTACTGTATTCCGAAATGTACAATTTCTCTTGTAGTGGTTACATGGTAATGGAAGAACAAGATCTTAGGCTGCAGATTCCGTGCAATGCAAGTTTGTGGATTTCAGGGTTGCACAATTAATTTGCAGCGGTCTGTTTAATGTATGTGTGCATGAATGTGGTGATTATTGCTAGTGTGACTGATCATGTTCAACTTGGATAAGGGGATTTTAAAGGATTATTTTCCCATCCTCACTAACCTTTTGGTTTCCTTGTTTGAAGAATTACAAAAATGATATAGATCCTGTGTTGAACATTGTGGTTTTCACTGCACAGCTGGGATTGAAAACATCCAAGGTGTCTGGATATTGTGGTGCTGTTTAGTGAATGTATCTAATAAAAGTACTATTGAAATCTGTTTTCTAGAATGAACGAGGCCAAGTGGATGTGTGGTCAGAGAAGTGCATACCACCGGGAACTGTGCACTTGAGGTTGCCACGGGTTGCTCCTGTTGCAAAGAGGTTGGAAATTGATTTTGCACCTGCTATGGTTGGATTTGAATTCAGAAATGGTCGCTCTATACCTGTCTTTGATGGCATCGTGGTTTGTTCTGAGTTTAAGGGTGCGATATTGGAGGTACTTGAGATTATAATCCATGCATGCCCCTGTTACCCATCATTTTGGAATTTCTTGAAGATTCAAATGATTATCAAATATAGGTCTTGCTTACCATATTGACATGGTTCATCTAATATTTTGACAATTAGACTGCAAATTCACCCCCTTTATGGCTATAGCGATAGGCCTTCCCCTTGCAATGTCGTTCTCATGCATGGATCTCATATTGAGAAAGAAATGACCAAAGATTCAGCAAAGAAAGTTTTGGATCTAAATCTCCTTTTTGGCAGTTCATGAGCCCCTTACATATTTTTTGAATTTTATAAATGATTCTCGAGTATTGACATGGTAACTAAAATTTTGGAACTAATCCGTGGATGGAGTCATCATTGGCCCTTCGGATATGCATTTCCTTCAATCTCCCAACATATCATGGCAAAGAAAAGCATATCATGGTATATGCTTTTGGCATGTTATTAGGTTTTGAGTCTTCACAGCAGTTTGCTTAATGCCTAATTTGTGGGCTACTGGTTCTTCAGGCATATGCAGAGGAAGAAGAAAGAAGAGAGGCCGAAGAAAGAAAAAGGAGTGAAGCTCAAGCCATTTCTAGGTGGTATCAGCTTCTCTCATCCATAGTTACGCGACAAAGGTTAAACAACTGTTATGGGGACAATTCAACATCACAAAAGTCCAATGAGGTTCCAAGGGCAAAAGATAAACTTGATGTCCAGTTTGGCGGTGACAAGGATGACGGGCATTTACCTCAATGTGAGGACGACCAGAACATATTGGATAGAAACCTCGATGCTGTGTCGATAGCACCAACAGAAGAAGAGCACGAGCATGTCTTTTTGACAGATGATCAGGTCGTCTGCTTAGACGAGCAGAGTTTTACAAGGACAAAGCGGTGTCGTTGTGGATTTTCAATTCAAGTGGAGGAGTTGTAGTACATATGCCCACATGCCATCTGCATTGTGATATGTATAATGTATCATAACAATTTCAGTTTTGAATCTTGTTTGGAAATGGTTCAGTTTATAAACTGGAAGAAGGTGCTTCAATATCTGAATGAAATTTTGGTTCACGAGGAAGTGGGCGGCGGGGTTGACAAACCATTTTAACTCTTTAACATATACCCAGGGACAGGGATGACAGATGTGGAGTGCTTGGGGTTGGGGCAGACCCGCCCCGCCCCGCCCCGCCGTGCCCATTTAGAGCTCCTAAACGGGTATGGGGTATAATCATATTACTTTTCCTGCCTGTTTTAGTGATTCTCCCCCATCTTGGGGCCGATCGTCTCTCTTCCTTCTCAGATCTAGATATGATGTTATTTTAGTTTTATTTTTCTTAACCCATGACTATGGCCTTGGGTTTCGGCGGCTGCCCGTGGATTATCATCTAAAAAGTAACCCAATTTTACTACTTTGAAATGAATGTTTCACTTTGGACCTTCAGAAGATTTTCGACGTCTCGGTCTCGGATAATAAAGATTTTAAATCTCCAAGTTGAAGTTGAAGACAATTTGTGCCCGAGACATGCATGAGATTTTTTTTTTTTTTTTCGTTCTTTTTTGTGTTGGGTTGGCGCGTATAAGTTTCAAAATCCGCCCGAAAATAAGGCGGCTTGGCGCCATCCTCTCGTTTTGTTTTGTTCTCTTGTTTGTTTTTCGAAAATAAAAATGGTTTAGCAGTTGTTGGCAGTTAGGACGCATTTTATGCAAAGATTGTTGGCACAATCCACCGTCACATGGTTCCCATCTTTGAGAGAGACAAAAACCATACAACTTAAAGTCATCATCTTTACAAATCAGCAAGTACAATCTTCAAAAACTTGGATGGATTACTTGAACTTGAAGGCCCAAAACTGTTTCAGTCTTCAATTCCGAAAGGAAAGGAATACAGCAAAGCAATATCCTCCGTCAACAGAACTGCAAAATTTGTTGGCATTCAACTGGTAAATTATTAATGAACTGGCAGGACATCTCTTTCAACTTTAGACTGACAGAGAGAGCAATCTGGATTTGTCAAAATCAACTGCAACTGTGGAAGAGTAAGATCAAGACGGAACAATGGAGTCCAATTCCTTAACAAGAGCAGGCAGCAGAACACAATGTAGAAAGAAAAGGATATATATATATATATATTGTTGTTGTTTACCTCTGGATTGGCTTCACATTCATGGTGGCAAGGACAGGCCCAGGCTCGAGATCATGCTAGAGGACTATCACATATGTTTCTTGCTCTGTCCTCCACAGTCCTTAAATCGCGAAGATGCTGCAAGATTTCTTGAAGAAGATCGATTCCTTTGTCTCCTTTCTTTATGGAGCTGATGCAGTGCTTTAAGAAGTCCCTATCGGTTTCGAGTGCTTGCAGCCTGTCATACACATGATATACTTCCTCTTCGACGGCAAGTTTCTTGCTCTCCGGTTGAAGCTTGGACAACGAGTTCTGAATCCTGCAGCTGGGATCAGATTCGGTCTGTTGCTCATGATTCAAGCTCTCAGTTTCGTCGAAAAGAGGAAGGAGCTTCTTTGCCTTGAGAAGCATTGTGTTGCTATCGGGACATGGTTCTCCATCTGAATTCCAAAAAAGCCCGTTTGAATCCCCATTTTCACTACTATATTCCTTGACATCTTCAAAGGATTGTTGCTCGTCAGCAGCCATTGCAAAAAGCTTCGCCTCCAGTACCTTGAGCTCCTCCAGAATTGACAGTCTCTCTTCCTCAAATTCTGCCAATGATTCATCAAGTGCACTCAAATGTTTCACAGAATCCAGCCCCATTTCCTCGAAACTTAGCTCTGCATCGGCAGGACTACTGATATTGCTCCCTTCCTGATGCTCGTAAAAGCTACCATCTTCATTCCTCGTCTCGCAATTAAGATAGATCGATAGCTGATCAACCTCCTCAGCATTCCCGCAACCAGAGGAGTTTCTACTACTTAGACTCCCTTCTTTCCTTCTCGTCAGCTTCTCTTTACCTTCACAACCGACAACCTTTCTGCGATACAGTTCCAGCTCCTTCTCGAGATCCTGCTTCTCCTTCTCCCTCTTTGTCATCAGCTCATTTAGAAGCTGCAATGCCTCCTGGTCATACTCTGACTGTTCTTCCATCATCCTCTGGTATTGAAGTGCTTCCATCTTCATCGCCGCCTTCTCTTCTTGAAGTCTGGTTATCATGGCCATTGACTGGTTGGCAGCTATTGCAGCCGCGCTCCTCTCTTCCTCCAACTCTGCATATAAAGCGCTTAGCGACTTTCGTTCAGCTCTTAGCGCAGCTTGCAGCTTGTCGATGGTGAGAGCCCCATCAGCACCCTCCATCTCACTGATAACACTCCCATCCCAAGACTCCTCTGCTCCAGTTTCTCTTTTCTGATTAGCCATGCCTGCTAAGTTCTCAGATTTGGTTTCAACGCCTGAAAAATGGCAATCATCGTCTTCCTGACCTTCTATCCATACAACAACAACAACAACATATCCAGCCGTTATCCCACTATGTGGGGTTGGCTACATGAATTCTAGACTTCTATGTGGGTTACATCCCAACAGATAGTTTGTCTAGAATTCATATTTGGATCCGACTAAGTTTTACGCTGGCTGTCGGCTACCTAACGCAACCCTCCTCCTTTATCCGGGCTTGGGACCGGCAGTGGATAATATCCCCTGGCGGAGTAATGATGAAATGAAGTTTGAACACCATCTTCACATGGAGAAATTTCATGAGATGGTGGTGAATGAAGATAATTGATATAGTTGTGTTCCATAACTTAGTTGACATGGTGAAACCAACAAGTACAATATGGAAACACAACATTTCAATTTGAATGGTTAATATAATTGTAGAGAATAAACTTGGAAGATATAATTGTATCAACTATTTCTATTTTCTGAGGTTTACCTGCTTCTAGTTCTTTCATGGCTCCTGCTTCAACATTGCCATCAGTAATGGCGAGTAGTTGACGTGTCCCCGCCTCTAAATCTTGTATGCCTGGTTCAGCCACTAGAGTCGATGAGTTCACAAGCTCACTCTTTATTTTCTCTGCAACCTGACTCACTACAGCTGAACCTTCCTCCGTTTCAGAAAATTCATCAATCCGTGGCTCAGAATCTGAATTTCTATTTTGATGGTGATTATGCTTTTGCAGAGGCTGTTCTTCCTTCCCAATTGGATTTGAAATTCGGCTTTCCATAGTTGAAGAATCAATCAAGGCAACCGGTATTAAGCGATCAATATCACTATATGAGCTAGACGTTACGATCAGATTCATGATGCCAAATGATTCATCTTCTCCATTTCCATTTCTTGTGCAACTCTGGAAGTCTGATCCTGACCTTGAAGAATCCTCCTCAGCTTCTGGTTTGGAGCTCAAACCATCAACATCAGAAAGTATCTGATGTTCGTCTCCTTCTTCTTCTTCTTCTTCTTGTTTCGTTCGTTCGATTTCCTGATTATTGCTGCAGTGATCCGTAGAACAATCAGACTTACTTGTGACCGAGAACTCGCATTCATTATTATCATCATCCATTGCTTCTGCAGCCAATTCTCCCTTCCAAGAGGGCTTAAACAGCAAAAGAGAAGGGTAGAGTTTGCTGCTCAAGCTCTCATCACAACACGAACATTTCGAATCGCTCTCACCATTTCCAATCCTGCTCTCGCTCACCCAGGTGAAGAAAGCAATCCTTCTCGAGATTTCAATGGCTGGATCGTCATGTTTCGGCCCGGCGAACAAGCAATCCTTGCACAAGTAGTGAGGATCAGCCAGTTTGTGGTGATTGGAGCAGTAACATAGCTTGGATATTTCAGTGGCATGTGCCTCACAGACAAGATCTCTGTAGGAATTTCTCCTTTTCTCAGGCTCCAACATATGATCAACTCTTGAACACCATAAGCAGGGCGGTTTGAGTCCGAAGTAGATAGCGAACTTGGAGACTAGGAAAGAGAAGAGTGAGTTCATGAGGAGGAGGCATATTAGGATCCACTCCAGCACTGCGTATGCGAGAATTACTATGATTTTGTGGGCATTTCTGTGTAGCATCGTTGCAAACTTGTTGGCCGCCATGGACTGTTTCTTCTTATCTACAGAGAGAGAGAGAGAGAGAGAGAGAGAGAGAGAGAGCGAGAGGGAGAGAGAGATGTTCTTGGAGCTGATTAAGCAATAGATACTTTCGGGTAACAGAAAGAACCGAAGATACCCTTGGAAAAGAAGAAACTTGGGGTCGTTTCTTTAATTCTTTGTGACATATACTTGAGATTATAAAAGGAATAATAAAGTAAAGTGGCGTGCAAAAGATACGTTCACAGTTATTATTCTAAGTGTTGGATTAATTTATTTAGTGTATGACCAAATCAGAAAATAATAATTATGAAATTTTATTAATAAAAGAAAACACTTTTGAGCCGCACAAAACACGGAGTGTTCTCATGTTAGTTTTAACAATTGGAATCATACATGCATCCGTTATATAAAAAAAGTGACTATGGCCGGGGACAAACTTTTAGGTACTCAAATTTACTGAGAATTTTAAGATGTTTTAATGAGCTAATAAAATATTAACAATTGCTCATCACTGTCCGTGACAATGGTCCAATGATTCGGCCAGTTCCAACATTTACGGCTGAGGCAATCACATAAAAATTGAAGGAGCGGAGCGGAGCGGAGGGGAGATCCTTACTAGAAATTTTATTATTAAATTAAATAAACATGGACAGATGGACTACCATATCCATAACTATTAATAGTTTTGGTTCAACGAAGAGAGTGAGTGAGTGAGTATGTGTATGCCGTTGCTCAGAAATCAGAATTGTTTGAAGTAGTTTGGGTTTGGGCCACAACACGCGCAAAGAAATGGCCCACCAACACCTGCATAATGAGCTGGTAGCCCACGTAAAAGCTGCATAACGGGTGAGCTTCTTCTTTTCCATTTTCTCTAATTATGTGTGTCATCATCAAATAAACCCAGTTTAGAGATCACCACCAACAAAGACCAACGCAACAGAGGGAATAAGAATAGTTGGTGCACACTCAAAAAACAATAATTACAAATTATTACAGATAATCGACATGATTCTCCTGGATATATAAAGTGATTTATTAACCGAAGATGTCATGGATATAAATCGGTATTAAGGGAGGATGTGCAACGGATCCTGTTTTTCAAACATACTACTACGTACAGTAAAGTGGAAATGGCGGGGGAATGATGAAACGTAGCTGTCAACAATGGCCAGCATGATGAAAAAGGGCTGGAAAAAAGAAAAAGGAAAGCAAAGAAAGTGGATCAATTTGGGCAGTGTGATGGGGACACAAGAGCCCTTTTTCTTGACAAAAGCTGTCAATAGTTTTTGTGGGGATCGGCAAGAAGAAACCCAAGTGTCTCTGTTTTTGCTTTCCCAGTAGCCTCTCTGGTTTCAGTTGCAGAGAGAGAGAGAGAGAGAGAGAAGAGAGTCATGAAATAAGCATAATAGAAGCCACCAAACGCCGAAAGCTCATGGGTTTTGTAGTATAAACTAATCGCAAAAAGCAAGAACCTTCTCAAAAAGATTTGAGGATTTTATGGGCTTCCAATGGCTCTAAACTCATTTTCCTCTTCTCATGGGCAGACTCCACAGCCGAGGAGCTCATTTTGTTTCTAATCTTGATGATAATGTAAAATAATAGTATTGAATTACGTGATGCCTTTCAACCAAGTAAATTCTTAAACTAGCTTATGTTTTGAAAAATACCTAGTGAGTCTTTTTAATTTTTATTTGAATTTCAATGGCGGGATCACCACCATGATGCCTTGAATGACGGGGGCATTAAGATTAACTAAACAATAATGGTGACAACTTTTACATAAAATAAAATGTTTTGCTTTTATATATATATATATTATTTATCTTTACATACATCACTGACTTGTAAGAGTATTTTAAATTTAAAAACAAAATGTAATAAATACACTTTAGCTTCAAATAAAATATATTAATTAATTTTTATTATGTGCTTTAAACTCTAAAGACCACCCCCCCCCCCAAAAAAAAAAAAACTCAAACAAAATACACGGATGTCAGGTCCAGTACAAAAAGTGGGTTTGGATTCTATATATGTCCCCTGCCATTTTATTAATACTTGAATAAACAAATATACAAAAAATCTCATCATTCTATCGTACTTCAATGTGTAAAAATTAAAAGCTGGGTTGCATAAAGCAGTTAATTTTTTTTTTTCTTTTTTTTTCTAGCGAAAGGGGAAATTCCAGTGATTAGAGGTATAACATATATACTATTTTTTAATATAATGATAGGGATTAGCACTTGAACATTCAAAACGTTCCAAAAAATATTCTACTAAGAGTCATCCAGTGATCTCTTGGAAAGGTCATTATTTTGTTGCAATCTATAAATAACAAATGTAACTTAGTCCCACCGAGGCCCAATTCAATTAGAGTTGGGCCAGCGCCTGTCCATTGAGGATTCTTTGATTTAACTTAATTGGAGACGGGACAACAATGGTATTTAAATATCTCTCGTCACTCGTCCTATTATATAAATATATTATGAATAATGATAGAACGCCCGACACCGTGGGCCCAAGTGTGAGGTCGAATTTCATTTTTTTACATGCAGCGCAAATAAAAAACATCCAAACTCAAAAGACCCAACCACAAATCTATGTCCAATTACCAAGGCCAATTCTCGCCAACCATTAGGCCCATACCCATTTCCACTAAAAAGCCGAGCATCGAGCTTAATACGGATTTTTCTTTTCTTTTTATTTGTGTTTATTATTGTTATAATTTAAGTGCAAGAATTCCTATTCTTTGTTAAGATAGAAATGGGTTCGAAATTTGTGTCTTCTTGTTATGTTAGAAGACTGAATATAAGAGTTGGGGGTCAGAGATGGAATGCCCAAAACCTGCCCCCTTGTCACCGATTGTAACATATTCATTATGTAGAATTCAATTTTTCTATTGTATTTCTCCAATTCTAACATTAGGAGTTTATGTGTTAACTTAGAAATAAACATAAGGCGGCCCTTTTACATTTTCATTGGAGATGGGGACACGTGCATAATATTGCACCCATAAATTTGAGCCAAAGAAATGCCACAGTTGGAACCAAATGAGAAATTAACACTAGCTAGCATAATTTATTTATTTATTTTGATGTATATATGTGTATATAAATAGGAGAAGAAATAGAGAGATGGATGGGGGATTAAAGTAAATTAAGGGCATTTGGGGCCTCCTTTCTTGGTCTTCCAGTTGTTGTAGCAAGGGCATGTTTCCTTGTTGCCATAAGTGCCTGGAGGCACGCACAAGCATTTGGCGCAGCATTTCAGGCAGAAGAACATGCACCGCTTCCTGTATGATGTTGCCGAGCATCTGTATGAGCATCTCGGCCGGCAATCTGTATTGCCACCCATTGTACCAACCAAAACCAAAATCACCATTACCATCATCATCATATCACATATATATGTTGGTCGTCAACTAGTTGTACTGTACCAAGTAATGTTCCTTTCAGCATGGATTTGTCACGATAAGGATCCATCCTCGTGGGATGGGCAATCCCATCCCGGAGCCAAGAGGAAGTTATAATTGGCTTATAAGCAAGGGGCATCACTGATGCCCCCATCCCCGCACCAAAATATTCCTTTTCAATTAGATAATAAAATCGTATGGGTATGGCCATATCTATGTGCGCCTCCAAATTAGAACACACTATTTCAGATCACATCCTCGTAAACATGGTGGGAAAGTTTATAATCACAGGAAAACCAGAATGTTAAGAAGCAAATGAAAATAGGCACCAACGTACGTACCTTGAGGACGAAGCCCGTTATAGCCCTGTTCAAGAAGAACAGCCATATCAGAGAGACCACTGAGTAAAACATACGTACAAATGGATTACTAATTACTAGCTTGAAACAAGTAGCATTTCAACTTCAAATTTTATATATTCAACCATGATTACCTCAACCGCGCTGGAGAAAATAATCCAAAGCAGGACTGTGACGACAAGCAACAAGGGAGCGCTGATCGGACGCTTCGCCGCCATCTCCTCCCGTCCGGCCAGCAACTGCTTTATGCTTAGTAGTAGCTAATGAACGGATCCCTGTCTCTCTGTCTCTCAAATTTATAGAGGGAGGGGGGTAGGTACGTGTTGGAAGATAGACAGATAGATAGATAGATAGATAGAAGGCGCATTAAAAATCCACGTGATCTGATTTGATGACGGTGCAGTGGCATTGCATGTAAGACGACGGTTGATGATGCCGATGATGATCACAGCTCAATTTGGCGATGAAATCGCCGGGTTCGGTGCTGGGTTTCACACTAATTTGTTTGTGGATTTCAATGTCTTTTTTGTTTTCTTATAGGAGCATCGTTTAATCACTGTATCTTGCCATATATAGTTTGTGGGTTTTGTGTTTCCTAACGAGTTCCAAGACGATAATGATGGTTTGGGTTAGTTTTATAGACTTCAACTCGAAATTGAAACAATGGTACAACACCTTTATTGGCAACCAAAATAGAAGTCGGGCCATAAACCCGTAACCCTCCCTTTGAAGGAGAAATGGGCCTTGACCCATTTGCTCAAGAGAGGGAGAAAGCCCAAGCCCATTACCCTTAGCCCATTTTCTCTTGTGCCTTAGGCCCTTAATATAAAAGGGATTGTTTCCCCTTTTGTGCCCTATGTGTGGCGGCCGATTGTGTTCTCTCTCTTGTTCCCTCTCTCGGCCGATTCTCCTTGCCATTGATGGCCGATCCTCTTGGGGTTTCTTTCGTTCTTGGTTAGATGCTTCTTTCCTTGCTGAATGCTGCATTTTCCTTATGCGTTGTGGCTGTTCGTCAATGACGCTTGCAATGCCTATTTAGTCCGAGTTGCTGTCTTCTCTTTAAGGTAAGTTTTTCGGCCATTGTTGAACCCATATCTTCATGATTACTCTTTGTTCTTTGGTGGATCCTATTGTGTGTGGAAGCTTGTGTGGCATGGGTGAGAGGTGTTGATCAGCTGAGAGATTTAGGGGTTTGAGGGTTCGATTCTTGGGGGTTTTGGGCTTCTTTGTGGCTTGGTGTCCCTATTCGTTGGTTGTTGTCTAAGTGGTGATTGAACGAGTCTAGATCTGAGCCTTGGAACAGTCTTCGTGATTGCCATTGTAGCCAAAATAGGGAGTTTATTTTTCTGCCTTGATTGAGTACCAACCCACTATTTTGTAGAGTTTTCCGCAACATAGTTGGTTAGTAATCTGCATCTATTGAAAAGCCATCCCTTTTCCTTGGTTGAGAGAGATTGCATAGATCCTTACGCACCAACCACACCCTCTTCTCCTTTGTGATTTGCCTTCTTGTTTTCTTTAGTTACCATATCATTCCGGCATTGAACTCCCGTTTTAGGGGATGCATTTTTTGCCTTTTTTGTTTTTGGCAAAATTTCACACGATTGCTTATGATGTTTAATGAAAATGCATAAATGATTTTTGTGTTTTTAGAAATACCATATACTTTCTTGAGTTTTTAAATTGTGTATCACTAAATCTATTACCCTTAGGTAACGACCATTGCTTTTACTAAAATTTCCAAAATACTGCACAAATCTCTTCATTGTAGTTATATAAAAAATATAAAAATATACAATCGATAAATGGGTTTTCAAAAGAACCTAACCCATTGGTTAGCCATGTGGGCTCCTCTATAAAACCCATCACTAGAGATGTTATCTGAAGAATTAGTGATTGATTTTTCTATTAATCTATATTAATGATGAGTTCTTTAGAAGAATCTATGTTGATTGATTTCTTTAAAGAGAGAGAGAGAATATTTAAAGGCCAAATTTAGGTTTTAACCCAAAAGGTTAAAAGAAACCTTTCGAGAGCTTCAAACTTAGAAATTTAGGTTCAAATGGATTTTTCTAACCCAAATTTAGGTTCAAAGTTTTGAAAAAGAAGAGAGTGAAAGAAAGTTTTTGGGGATAGGGTTTCTGGTTAAGCCCCATTACTTGATGGTGTTTCTTGTGGAGAGATAAATAAGGGATGAGAGACATGGAAGCCAACTGCCAACAATCCTATTATGATGGGCTTTCTATTTCCGTAAGCACTATAAATGCGAAAGATAGTTGAGATGAGAAAGATAGTTGATTCAAATGGAGCTAGTGGTTGATTTGGCTCTTTACCAACCATCGATAGTTGAGATGAGAAAGATAGTTGATTCAAATGGAGCTAGTGGTTGATTTGGCTCTTTACCAACCATCGGGAGGAAAGATGGAGAAAAAGGTTTAAGTCACCTTTGAAAAAAAAAATAAAAAGAGAGAGAAAGGGAGATGGGTAAGAGAGGAGGAATACATTTATATGTAGAAGGACAAAATGGTCAATTTCATACTTATTTAATTGTAAGGAAAATTTGTGTTATTTTTAAAAATATAAGAGAAAATTTAGTCAAACAATCAACATGTGTGAAATTTACCTTTTTTAGAGCTATTAGCACAAAAAATTCAAAGGTTTTCATATTTTTTGCAATTTTATCCAATGATTTCAATTTTGGTCAGAATAGCCTAATTTATGAAATTAGTTACAATTTTAGCCTATGCACTAAATCAAATCCACGAACGTATGCCTTTGCATAAGTAGCACACCACGTGGCAATTTTAAATAGGATTTACGCTGACTTAGAAAAAAAAGAAAAAGAAAAATAAAATAAAAGCCATATGAGTTTAACCATGATTAAACTCATATGGAATCGAAAATTGAGACCCTAGTGTCAGATCAGAAAGAGTCAAAGCGAAAGGGCTGGAAAATTGGGAAAAGGACAACGCGAAAAGCAATTAGAGATCGAGGAAGACATTGAAAACGAATGACGGAGATGTCGGGGGACGAAGAACACGAGATGGAGGAAGAAATCGACGATTTTGAAACAGATTTACAGAGCTCACATACAACATATTTCTTAACACGGTATAGAAAGAAGATAAAGTGTAAGTTTGAACAAGAGTCTAATCGGGCTTGTCGAAGTCCAGTCATGAGGATGTACTCCTACTTCCCATATCTACATGCTAGGTTGCCTAGCTCGAACCATATCTCATTGAGACGGGCACTGAGAATTTTCACCTCTCATAAGTACCTAATGAATCAATTATGATGCAGTAGTTTGGGAAGAGTGGGGTATCTACATGAAATGTTCTAGTAGGCCTAAGATGAAATCCTCCAACACACCATACTTCACAAGGGCCTTACGAATAAGGGTAAGATTTTTGATGCAACAGTGAGTAGTTGCTCGTGTACCGAGCGGTAGTACTCGGCTACCATGGACATTAAAGGTCCGTTTTTTCTTATGGGCATCCATCTTTAAAAAACACTACAAAATTGAAAAAATTAAATACAAAATAAACAAAATTCAACTTAAAAAAATAACTTGACAAAAAGTCATACTCTTTATTAGTTTGATTAGACTTTTTTAGATTCAAACTGTATTGTCATCAGACTCTTGAAGATAGACAATTGAAGAGTTTGATCGAACTTTTTATTTTTTTATTTTGAAAGTGAGGATTTAAGGTTTTGTTGGAGTGTTTTTGTGAGAACGCAATATTATTTTTTTGATCGGACTCTTCAATTGTCTATCTTCAAGAGTCCAAATGACAATACTATTTGCATTTGAAAGAGTCCGATAGGACTGATTAAAAGTTCGATCGGCCTTTTCATTGGACTCTTTCAGATTCAAACGTATTGTCATTCAGACTCTTGATGATAAACAATTGAAAAGTTCGATCAAGAGTCCGATCGACCTTTTTATCGGATTCTTTCAAATTCAAACGGTATTGTCATTCAGACTCTTAATGATAGACGATTGAAAAGTCCAATCAAAAGTCCGATTAGCCATTTCATCAGACTCTTTCAGATTCAAATAGTATTATCATTTAGACTCTTGATGATAGATGATTGAAAAGTTCGATCATGAGTCCAATTAGATTCTAAAAAAAAATAATATTTTGTTTCATGAGTCTCATCCATGAAGCCTAAAAAATACTCTAACAAAAGCTTAAATCCTCACTTTAAAAAAAAAAAATTACTAACAAAGAATTTCACGAAAAGCTAGATCGGACTCTTATTCAGACTCTTTAAAAAAAAAAAACAATGAAAGGAAAACAACAACATAAAATTTAACAAATTAAATGCAAGGGAAAAAAATCCACTAAAAAGAATTTGATCGGACTTTTTTTCGGACTCTTTTAAATTCAAACAGTTTTGTTATTAGACTCTTGAAGATTGAAATGATTGAAGAGTCCAATCGAGAGTCCGATTGAAACGTTATCATTTGGATCTTCAAGAGTCCGATCAAGAGACCAATCACGATGAAGAGTCCGATTCATTTGCTTATTTTTGGCTTTAATGTTCATCTACAAATTCTCAATAACACTCCAACAAAAACAACTTGACAACAAATTCGATCGAACTCTGATCAAGCGACCAATCGTGATGAAGAGTCCGATTCATTTTCGTATTTTGAGTTTTATTAGTTACATCCACAAATGCTCAAAAACACTTCAACAAAAGCTGAAAATTGCATCCTAAACTCCACTTTAAAAAAAAAAATACAAAAATAAAGCAGACAAGTCCAATCGGACTTGTAAGGTGAAAAGTCCAATTCATTTCCATACTCACAAATTTTTGTTCAAACTTAAACACTGATAGTAAGCCACTTATGCTTTGTTTTATTTATTCTCCGATTGCTTCGTCTTTGATATCGTCCTTGGTCTCTGATTGCCCTTCGCGTTGTCCTCTTCCAATTTTTCCCCTTCGCTTTGACTCTTCCTGATCTAAAACTAGGGTTTCAATTTTCGATTCCATAATTTTTAATTTTTTTTTTTGAGTCAGCGTGGGTTCTATTTAAAATTGTCATATGATGTACCATTTGTACAAAGCACACGCCCGATGATTTGATTTAGCGTGTGGGCTAAAATTGTAATTAATTTTAGAAATTGAGCCATTTTTGTCAAAATTAAAATTATTGGATAAAATCGTAAAAAAACAAAAACATTTGACTTTTTAGTACTAATAACCCTATTTTTTAAGCGCTAGGTTAAAAGATGTCATTTTAGTTTACCTACTCTTGGTACTGGAGCCACAATCTATGCTCAACGGTGGTAAGTTTATTTTTTTTTCTATTTAATATAATAAATATTATACCTTTAATTTGAAATTACTTGAATTTTTGAACAATTTTTTCCATCATCTTGATTATCACAATGTTAAAATTACTTGAATTTTTTTTTAATTAGCTCACAATTTATAAATTTAATAGGGGTAATTTTGAAAAAAGAAGTAAATTACATACCTAATATGTAACTTTTATAAAAGTTCAGGGGACAAATGAGACAATTTTGAAAAAAGAAAAAGCGTAAATTTCAAAACCAAAGTGCAATTTTTATGAACCCGAAACCCTAAGGTGGTGTTCTCTTTGTGTTTTAGTTTCGAGTTTTGAGTTTTGAATTCATTTTCAGTTTTGTGTTTTGAGTGTCTGTTTTGAGATTATTGAAAATACGTTCTTTTTGTCATTTTGAAAAAATGTTTTTCAAAACTAAAAATTAGAAAACGCGTTCTCTTCGAGATTTTGAGAAAAAATATTTTATGATATTTTATTTAATAAATTTGATTCAAATTAAATTATAAATTATAAATTTAATTTAAAGAATTTAAAATATGATACCAAAAATAACTAATGATTTAATCATATATAATAATGTATTAAAATTACAAAATATTTTTTAAAGTCATTTTTAATTTGACTCAACTAATAATTTTATAATAAAATTATTTTTACTTACAAATTAAAATTTAATATTAATTTTAAAATTTAGATTACCCACAATATAAATATTAAAAAAAATTATAAATCATAAAATAGCAAAAGAAAAAGTTTATCTAAAATTTTAAAAATATTATTGAAAAGAGAAATTAATAACAAAAACCATAATCCATAAATCATAATACATATTTTGGGCATGTGGAGGCAGAAGAAATGGCAGGGAAGAATGGCCGAAGCTGAAGGAAGAAACGGCAAGGAAGAAATGGTCGAAGCCGAAGGAAGAAATGGCAAAGGGTAGAAGAGATAACTGGCGGTGGCGATGGTGATGGCAGATTTGGGCGTGGAGGGCAGTGGCAGGCGATGACAGTGGCGATGATGGTGGTGGCGGTGGTGGATCTGGGAGTGGAGGGCAGTGGCGGGCGATAGCGATGGCGGTGGTGGCGGATCTGGGAGTAGCGGTGGTGTCGGTGGCGAGCGATGGCGATGGCGATGGCGGTGGAGGATGCAGATCTTGGCGTGGAGGGCAGTGGTGGTGGTGTCGGTGGCAGATCTTGGTGTGGAGGGCGATGGCAGTTGTGGCGATGGCGATGGCGATGATGTCAGTGGTGAGCGGTGGCATGGAAAGCGATGGCAGTGGTGGTGGAAGATTTGTGTTACTTATTGGAAGAGAGAGTGGAGCTTGGAAGGGAGAAGGAAGAGGGAGTGCGTGAGGCGGAAAATGCTTGCGTTTTTCGTGTTTTCAATTTTTACTGTATTTTGGTTGAAAACAGCCAAAACGTTTTTTTGCTATTTTCCATTTCCTTCACAAATGTTTTCTTTGTTTTTGAAAACGGGTTTTTGAAAATAACAAAGAGAACACGTTTTCGATGTTTTAAAAAATTAAAAACAGAAAACGGGCCGAAAACGTCAAAGAGAACAGGCCCTAAACTACCACCACTGCCTATTTTTCAGCTACAAAACTTGAGATAGTTACATGCATCCATGAACTGTGGGGATGTTCAATATAGAATAAATTGCATTCAGAATTATTACAGATTAGGCTATTTGTACATAGACCTCCTATATTTTAAGAATAGCTCTAAAAGCTCTTGTGATTTCTCTTCCCTTATTTAAGCTTAAGTTAATTAAACCTAATTGAATTATATTATATTATATTATATTTAATCAAAGATAAAATTCAAAAACTAAATTAGAAACCATATTGCCACAAGCAAATGAAACTAACAATAACCATCGCTCGCCTCAAATACCATCGTTGACTACTTTCTCCCTCATTCTCAATCTATTGGCCCATTTCACACATTTTCTTTCATTGTGCTTATGCAAAAACTTAACCCTAAATTTGTTTCCTAAGACAATAATCTCTTCAATTTCTCGATGTTTTGATGGAATAAGTTTATAAAAAAGTTCACATAGTTTTTATGAAAGAAAAAATGAATGGTGGGGCAATTTGGTGGTAGAGAATTAAGGGCCAAACAAGAGAGAGATATTAGAAAATGATGAGTCAAGACTATGAGGCAAAAAGGTTAAAGGTGTCGAAGTTGGGAGATTAGTAGAAGAAAGAATTTAGGGTCATGATAACGTTATCTTGGCCATTTTTGTTGTTAATGTAAAGAGATGAAGTTGAAACCTTATCCCTTGTGAGACTTGAAACTTAGAATGGAAGGGATTTGAATCTGCTTTTCTTAATGCTTGTTGGGTTGTTTAGGTGGGAGATGGCTTTCATTTTGTGTTTATGGTCTATGCCAAACAAGATTTGTGGAAATGCACAATAAAATAAGAGCGAAGGAGAAAATGAGATGTCAATGAAAAAGGTAGTTGACGGCAACCAGCATGCCAATGGAGGAGGGCAATGCCTAGAGTTTAATTTGTCGCTAGGGTTGGATTCTAGCTATGGATGAGAGTGGAATTTTTAATTTAGTTTTTGATTTTTTTTTTCATTTTTAGTTAAATTTCATTTAATATAATTTAATTTAACCTAATTATGACTTATGTAACAGAATTAGAAATAAAGACGGTGCCTAAATTAAAAAATTAAGGTACAAAAATTTTTAGAGATTTTTAAGGGAAAGGGATTCTCTGTTCTAACGACTCAAATAAAAAAAGATTTGAATACAATTTATCTTTCTTTATAATACTAGGGCAGAAAAGCATACAAATTACAATATTTAGGTACTGTTTTTGTTCTCTTATAATTTCATTCATGATCACGAGTTGAGGTAGTTAAAAACAAGTCTTTTTTACAAAGTAAAAACACTCATAAAGCTAAATAGCTCGTGCATTGGACTCTCTCTCTCTCTCTCTCTCTCTCTCTCTCTCTCTCGTAAGCTGAACTGGAAAGTTAATCGATCCGTAAATGCATATTCCGGCTGGTTGTAAAAGATAACAGATGAAAGAGAACCCAATTCATTCATCAGGCAATATAAAACACACCAGATATGCCCAACATAAGAGGGAGGAACTCAACCACCAAAACTTGCTTACAATTTCTCATCATGTCAGCATTCATTTTCATATCTCTGTAACCATTTTCCATATGCAAAATATATATTTAAAAACAAAAACCCAAAAAAAATAAAAAAAAAATAAGACGCTATGGCTAAAGTTGTCATGAAAGCAGCAGGACCATACCCACGGATGCATCAACGTTTATAAAATTTATGCCCGAAAAAACATTTGGGCCGCCGCTCTCTACCTATCTTCAGTTTTCACTAAAACCCAATGGGATCCTGTCAGAAAGAAAATTCAAGATGAAACCAACTCAAATTACAAATCCCTTCCCGGTTTTGCTATTGGACCAATTTGGTCATCTCATCTATCCCGGATATAACTTAGACATGCCACCACCTGCTCATATAAAACTCTGCATGATCAAGACAAGTTAAAATCTGCCAAAAGTTTTTTCAGGTCGTCCCAAGATTCCATGTTCTGGGACATGACAGCAACGCCCACGACCAACGCAATGGACATCAACACCATGCTTTTCATGCATCCATGGCTCCTTGACAGTCGTCCCAGCAGCACCTTGCAATGCTTGTCGGCATCCCTTATGCATGCTTGACGGGCAGCATCCTTCGCTGCCGCCAATGCTTTGTCGTTCTACAATACCATCAGATTAAACGCGTCAATGAAAACATAATCTGATCTACTACTACTTAGCAAAAGAAAAAAAAAAAAAAACAAAAAAAACATAATCAGATGTACCACCTCCATGAAAACATAACAAACAGAGTGAAGCAGGTAGAAGCAGGACGCTAAAAACATCATTACAGAGACCAGTTATATGAAATCTTCATAAGCCACTCATAATTCCCCTCAAGACACCGTCATGCTTTATGGAAATAAAAAATTATCAACTTCCTGATTTTAATGTACAAGAAGTAGCACTTGCAGGAAAAAGGGAATTCTCCAAGCAAGGATGGTGCACGAAAATCAATTAATAAAATGATGCTCTCAATATTGTAATTGGTGCAACTAAATTTCATAGGGAAAATGCTATTAGTACATCTTAGGCTACATCTTGGGTTACAGAAAGCCAAAAATACCCTCAAATGACAAAAATACCCTCACTCAATTGCAAAATTGCACAATCGCCCCTTCCCTTGCTCCCGCAACCGCCTTTCTCTCCCCTCACCCTGTGACCCCATGGCCGCCTCCTCTATCCTCTCTCTCCCCTTCCCATGGCCGCTTCCAGCAACTGCCTGTTGTTGCCTTCCTCTCACCGTCTCGCCTCCTTGTGGCAAGGCAATGCAAGGCAAAGGTGGTGACAAGAAGGCAGCGATAGGCGGTTGCTAGAGGCAACCATGGGAAGGGGGAAGAGAGGAGGCGGCCATGGGGTCGCTGGGTGAGGGGAGAGAGATGAGAGAGAAGGGTAAAAGGTGAGGGGTATTTTTGTCATTTGCTCATTTTTCTGTAGCCTGTGGTGTACCTGTAGCGGAGTCCATTTCATAGATCAGTTACAGTGGAGATAGGAGGGGGGAACATTATCAAGAATTGCTTTGGCTCAAATTATTGTATTAAGGCTGTTACCACAAACCATGGTTTCATGTTCTAAAGTAAAAAGGCAAGCATCAGTATGAAAGAGAGTACTATCTGCATCTTAAAATATCAAATGCAATAAAATTCTAGCAAGCAAGCTTGGATCTATTCCCAAAAAGAAAGTTGAGAGAATCCTTTATCCTGCCCCACTCTCTTACTTTCTGAACCATTTAGAACACGTTTTTTAGTCCAGTGCATGTTATTACCTTCTGTCTGAAACTTGCTATTGTAACCTTCAAAGGCTCCAGAGTAGGATGCTTAACGGAGTGTTCCTTCCATTCCTCAGTCAGCTTTTTCAGAACAAGACGACTGGCTTCAAGATTATCCAGATAAAGGTTATCCTGTATGTATAATGAAGGAAACACAAATCAGTGATGTGCACATTAGGAAAGAAATATGCTAGAGTTCGTAGACATAGGGCCAGAGGAGGAGAAGAAGATAGTAATATGAACTACTCACCCATAGCTTGTAACAGTCAGGGTTTTGAGTCAAACACCATAAGAATATACTGCTTGCTTCTGTTGATAGATCAGGAATATCTGCTAATCACATACAATGTCAATCTCCAATCTTGATTCATGGGCTTAGATATCAAATAATGGAAACAGCCTCTTAAAGGCAGCATCAAGTACCTTCTTCTCCAGCAGCTTTGACTGCAAATTGAAATATTTGCTGCGTAGTTTGTTTCATTGCTTTGCTTCCCAGGGAACCAGAAAGAGCAATCTCTTTTAAGGTGGGATACACTGCTTCAAACCTCTCAGTTGCCTGAACATAGAATGGTTAGGAAACTTCATATGCAAGCTTCTTCTGTATTATCCAATCAATCCACATATAATGCATATAAATAAAACATATGCTCCTGTATCATGCACACCTTGACTCTAGCTGAAGGAGCAGGGTGTGCGGCTCTCATAAGAAACTCAAGGGAAGATGGTGGCACCACGCGCTCCCCTTTTCTAACAGCACCATTTAGTAGAATGGGACGAGCTTTTGGGGCAGATAGAATTCTGCAATTAGGAATACAAAAAAGGTTTAGACTGGGAGGGAAAAAAAGAATATAGGTCAATGAGGGCCTAGTTACCATATTAATTGCAACAATTTCTCACCTCTCCACCAACTGCAGAACCAGGTCCCTGGACTGAGGGTTGCAATTTGATTTACTGTTTAGCATAGGCAAGAGGAAATGTACCCACACGAAGAGCCCCACAACCAAATCTCCTTGAGAAGCCTGCATGAGCCAATTTACAATCATAATTAAGAAGTAACTAATAAGCAACTCCCTTGTCTCAGGAAAACCTTAACAGAAAAAGAAACATCAATGTAGTCTAGTTTCACCTGAGCAATTATCCACACTATGACCGGAAGCTTATCTTGTCCTTGATATTTCGTATCGTCCCTTATGATGGGCATTAGACTGATCAACACATCAGGTTTCCGTCGCAATGTCATTGCTAAAACCACAAATATGGCGATCTGCAGGTCCACAATCCCATTATTATCAATTATTAGTAAGGAGAGAAAGGTTTTCAAGAAGTCCCCCAAGCGCTCAAACCCCCCCCCCCCCAAAAAAAAAAAAAAAAAAAAAATACATAAAGAATAAAAGTGTAAAAAAGGAGCGCCAACATTTAAGAAAGATATGACTGTCATTTACACGGATAATTTCGGGAACCACAAATCTGCTTTGGCATAGAAATGACAACAGACCACATCACGAGGTTCAGGACACATAACAGATTAATCAATTAGGATGAGGTATGTCTTGCGTTTATGGATAATTCTCATTATCTCTAATTTCAAGAAAAAATACAACAGCGCTGCAAAGTCAACACCACAGAAAACTCAGAATTGTGGATCAAGCAAAAACAAAATGGACTATATTTCCAGATCATCAGGTGACAAAGCATAGTTTACTTTTCAAAAATGATTGCTCTTGTGATCAACACAATTATATGTAATCTGCAAGAAATTCTGATAACTTAGGGGCTATTGGGATGACACCGGGAAGTGCCTTTGAATTAATCTCTTCTGATAATAAATTGAATGTATAGTTACTAAAGCACCAAAAAGCATGCAGCCGATGTTGATACAGGATAACTGGTGCCCCAAATTTAGTATTTGTCTATAAGCTCTACAACTGAAAAGTGGAAGAAAACTAACACTACAAGTCAAATTTGGCTCACACCAAAAGTGGAAGACACAAAATTTTTTTAGTAAATCAGTGGCAATGTCTCAAATGGCTGCGAATTCAAGCCCTTTGTGTGTTCCACAAAGGCATAAAGGAGCCAGTACCCAAGCATGCCTAGATATTTTCCTCACATAGCTACCACACCAGCATCTAAGCAACTAGAGAGACAAAAAGATGCATGAACTTATATGGGAAGCTGTTCAATAAATAGGATGCTGTTCAAGAAATCCTTTGCCTTTCTACACAACCACCAATCGAGTAGACTGGGCAATTCTAGGGAGGCATCATGTCCCATAGAGCACTATTCTTATGGGCAATCATAGGCTTCAAAAACAGAAATTTTGTGGTTTCGGTATATTTCCCTAACAAAAATCTTCTTGAATAACTTATAGAGTGATGTCCAAGGATCCTAACAGTTCACGCATTAGTCACGCCTTCAGGTGTCTTATAACATTACCAAAACAGAAAGTCATATATGCGGTTAATGCAAAGTACATATGTAGAGAAACTTCTAATGCAGAAAAATATAAAATTATAAAAGACAATAAATGCAGTATGAAGGCAGGTATTAATAGCATCCATTACTTTGGATATTCATCTTTCACATCTGTAATTTATAAATGAGTAAAGCAGTCATTTATTCTACATAATTATTATTACTTGTAAAAAAATATATATTAATGCATCCATGTTAGTCTCGGAGAAGATTTGATGCATGACTTGTATTACTGTGATAGATCAAATTTTATCAAGGAAAAAAACATGAACGGAGCTGTCATCCTGTACAAGTTCTGTGATTCATGGGGATCTTATGTTTTTGTCTATACCACATAGCACAATGAGTCAGGAAGCATCTGCTCCATAAATTATTTATTAACGGAAAGCTTCCCCATAGTGCAGAAAACACAGAAATAAACCTTGAAAGGAGCTCAATCTGATAGAAACTCTCAAAACAAAAGGTAAAAATTGCTCTTGACAAAGCACACCTTACTACAGTATACAACCTTGCCACAGATTTTTAGATGCATGTTCAATCCAAGACAAGTCTATCCTTCAGTTTTCCCATTAAGAGAAACAATCCAGAGCAAGTAAAAAAACCACATCAACAGCCTCAATGTCCCAATCTTGAACCTATGACAACCCTTGATCACCAAGACACTCTGGAGGTGAGGGTACTTGTGCCATAGAAATAATTTGCTAGGAGGAAGCATTAAATGAGAAACAATGATCGAGATAACTATATACGTTATGGAATTGATTTCATCAGACCATCTAGTTACCAAAATAGTACCCACACGAGGAAGATTCTTTTTGATAGATAACAGTATCTGCAAAAGGGAACATCTCTTAAGGAACTCTGGAGGTAAGGGTACTTGTGCAATGGAAATAATTTGCTAGGAGGAAGCAGTAAATGAGAAACAATGATTGATATAACTATATACATTATGGAATTGATTTCACCGGACCATCTAGTAAACAAAATAGTACCCACAAGAAGAAGATTCTTTTTGATAGATAACAGTATCTGCAAAAGGGAACATCTCTTAAGGAAGTGAAAACCAGTGCCTCTCAAAATTTACCTAAGAGCAAAGTATTATAATCATTAACCAGACTGTCAAAGTTGTCATCTTACAAGCCATTCAGAATTCCAGCCTGATCAAATGTCAACTGCTATGTATTTCAGCAGTAATTTTTATTGCAGCCATCTATTGTGGAAACAGCCTCTCTGCAAGGCTGCATACAAAAATGACCCTCCCCTAACTGGCTCAAAGCAGGTAGCCTCCTGTTTGTGGACTAATTATTGTTTTCAAGACTTTTAAGTATCTTCCAAAAAAATTATTTACTGTGTGTGCAATCACTAGTTATGCAAATAAATCATTCAGTTATTCGGCATAACCACAGTACTTTTCTGTTTTATAGTTTGAGGGATTTTTTGCTGTATTGACCATCTCATACTACACTTGGCTCCTTCGTAAATACTATATAGTTAGATTTACCTCAGGACAAGTTAAATTTCTGGTCAGATTCCAACCTGAGCATACATTACTGGCCCCACTTTCTGATCTCAAGACATGTTAAATTTCTGGTCAAATTCCAAACTGTACGTACATTACTAGCCACTTTCTGCAGCTTTATCTCACATCCATAAAAAAAAACTGTTACATAGTCTTATGAACTTCTCTCACACTTGGCTTTAAGAGCAACATTAACACTGTCGTCACTAAGCTCACGCCTAAAGTTTATTTTCTAAATAATACCCCAAATCTGGCGACAGCTTCCGGAATCAACAATATGCATCTGTGATAAGTAAATAAGAAGTCGAATATATATGACTGATAAGCACATACATAATATCAAGTTAGCAAACAACTAAGTCATCTTTATTTTTTAGTCACAAACCTGCTCATCTGTGGTTTGCATTTAAACACATGGCACTTCCTAGAAATTATTTTATCATATAACTCCTTGTCTTCCTCCTTCCAACTACAAATATTTTGAGTTTTCTTCATGGAATTATGATATGAATATAACTGACAATTATCTGAAAATTTATTGTCTAAGTGCACTAAGGCCACTAATTAATTTAAATCTTAAAGAAAACACCTCATATGTTGGGTTTCTGCCTAGTTATGCTGAATTACTATTTAAGTAAATATAAAAGCATACATTTTCCAGATTTCAGATTCAAGTAAACACATGGCATGTGATGATGGAAGGCCAAAAAAAAAAAGGAGAGATATGACCCAAATTGCAGCCCCCATTCAAGAAAAAAGAACTAAGGATGAAGTCCTAACCCAATTGCCTTTGCCTCCACAGAACTAGTTCCATATGGCAAGGAGAAAAGTAGCAATACTGTATTCAACACCTTTACTTGTACCAATTTACAAATGATTTGAGTCAAACTATCACATTCTTACAAACAAGAGGTATCCTGAACAAAGGAATGAATAGAATGAAAAAGTTCTTAAACTGTTTATTTTGTAGGTATGTGAAATATCATATGCTTTCAGAAAACACCACTTGCAAAAAATGGAATTGCCTCACCCCACTTCAGTAACAGTTTGTGTACATGAAATAAACAACCAATCACCAATTCAGGGCATCAAAGATTGATGTCAAATCAGTGGAACACAGAGTTGATAAACAGCTGCTGCTTACAGAGAGTGAACCCACACAAAAAAAGAAGATGAACAATTTACAACTTCCAAGATAGAGAAGAACATGCCCACCTCCAAGATAGAGAAGAACGGACTCATAATATCGCAGGCAATAAATAATATAAAAGTAAATGATCCACCAACATCCCTTTTATAAAGAAAGCACCAAGGAAGCACAACTTGATGATGCAGTTTTAGATAGTCTAGAGTAAGAACAGAACCAAGAGAAGCTGTCCAAAACACAATGAACCTACATTACAGGACTTCAACCATAACATATTTCATGTCCATATTACATTCAACAAAGCCAAACATCTAATTTATGACATTTGGCCAATGCCATAAACAATCAACAACTTTAATTATCTAGTTCCTATTTTCTCACACCATGTCAGGTACAGGATTTGTCATAATCCTATCCCGGTCCGAATAGGAAAGCCCTTCCTATACCTGATCCAGAGGTGTATTAGTTTTTCCAGAAATTCTGTACTTATTTTTTTTAATTTTTTACTACCAGGACATATATCTGCACGGGTCAAAAAGTGTTTAAATGACACAGGTTAAGTTGGAAATCTAACACTAATAGGAGACTATTAAGATTACAACAACAACAACAACATATCCAGCCGTTATCCCACTATGTGGGGTTGGCTACATGAATTCTAGACTTCTATGTGGGTTACATCCTAACAGATAGTTTGTCTAGAATTCATATTTGGATCCGACTAGGTTTTACGCTGGCTGTCGGCTACCTAACGCAACCCTCCTCCTTTTTCCGGGCTTGGGACCGACAGTGGATAATATCCCCTGGCGGAGTAATGATGAAATGAAGTTTGAACACCATCTTCACATGGAGAAATTTCATGAGATGGTGGTGAATGAAGATAATTGATATAGTTGTGTTCCATAACTTAGTTGACATGGTGAAACCAACAAGTACAATAGGAGACTATAAAGATTACAAGACATTTTTGTGTCATATAATCATTTTAATTTTACTGATAAAATATAAAGATTAATTTCATAAATTTCTATTTGCGAAATATATGACAAAGAAAAAGTTATTCCCACACCTGATCCAATCTGAACGAACACCTGGTTTAGAAGCTTATGAAGAAAAATAGTAAAAGCAACCTGAGATTTTGAAGGTGCCTGGTGAGACATCTTTTTAAGTCCCTTTGCAGCTCCTTGATGGATAGCTAGGTCAGCAAGTACACTGTCCAATGACCATCTTACAAAAGAAGCAAGTTCTTCAGAAGAGCGGTAGCTAAGCCAGTCAGTTGACGTCCTATAAACTGCTTCAGATATATGAGAAAGAGGGATCTGTTTGAGAAAGGAATTTGTTAAACTTAGCAATTCAAGCCTCCTATATGAACAAAGGGCAATGAATGGAGACAATCTCAATTGATGAAGATTTGCACCTTCTTCAAAATACTCATAGTACGCAAAGGCCAAGGATGCATTGACAAAATCAATAGAAAAGTATGCATTGAGAAAATCAATATAAATGTACAGTTTCAACAAAAGCATAAAGAGAACAGTTTCAACAATATAATTCCAGTCGCAATAAAAAATTCAAACATTTCACAAAAGTAATCCATAAATCAGATACGAACTTTCTAGATTAAAAAATGAGACCTTAGAGGACTCTCCGGCATGAATTTTATGTTTCCTTAAGATTCTTGGTCCAAGTTACCAAGAACACAACCTTTGATCATCAGATGAAGCAAAATTGAAAAAACTTTTTGGAGGTGAAGGAAACATACGTCAACAATCTTTGCAACAGAAGACTCCTTGAATGTCTTCAACCATGGAAATTGAGACGCGCTCACTGAAGCAAACGCACGACCAAAATAGTCCGCGAATCGCATAAGCAGTATATCCGGCTGCGATTCAAAAGAAGCCTGGTAAAACCAAAACAAATGTCAATTTTCTAACAACAGACACAAAACTCCATCCAAGTCCATCGAAAAGCAAAAGATCAGAGTCTATCAAACTGGATTGATGCAAAAAGTGAAAAGATTCCAAATTCACCGTTATATCAGCGAGGAAAGCCGCGAGATCAGAATCATCAATCTTCGCAGCTGCCTCAGCAACAGTAACCTTGGGTTTCTTAGGCTTCTTCTGCTTGGCGGCCTTCACCACGGCACCGCCATTGTCGACTCCATCGCCGGCGTCGACATCACTGCCACCCAGGCCGTCTTCGCTACTCAATTTGACGGCAGAGTTCTCCGCGGCGGCCTCCACGGCCGCCCTCTGCGCTTCCAGCCGGCGGCGGCGCTCCTCGGATTGCTGCTCGATCGAACGGAAGACGTCAGTCGTCGAGTCAAATCCCTCCCTCCGGGGATCGGAGACGATCTCCGGCGCCTTGGCCGGATGCCTCCTGCTGCGCTTCTGGTACGACACCGTCTGCCATCCCTGATCATCATCGCCGTTAAAATTGGCGATCCCTTCTTCTCTCAGAAACGCCTCGATAGCTGCAGAATTCTCGTCCATGGCAAAGCTATCTCTCTCTCTATTTCTCTCGGAGGCTCACGGCAACGACGTAGAGAGAGAGAGAGAGAGAGAGAGAGAGAGAAAGAGAGATATAGAGGGTCGAAAGCGGGGCGGATCGGGTTGGAAGAGAAGGACAAGAAAGGGGAACAGGGAAGGAGTCCACGTGGACGACTTAACTTATTCCGAATAGGCTTCGCCGCCCTTCTGCTTTCCAGTTCCTCCCTTAAAAGGTCGACGGGAAAGGCATTGTTGGTTGGTTGCTTGGTTGTCGCTGGTTTATGATTCCAAATTCAGGCTGACTTCTGATTAGATTATGATTCTTTCGAGGCCAAGCCAAGGACTAGGATGATGGCGATGATATGATAAAGTTTGCACTTTGCAGAGGACTACTGTGTGTACCGTTTTCAACTGATTCACAATTTTTGCTTTTTAGGGTTCATGTTAAAATTTAATTTTTTTATTTCATATTTTTTGAGTTTAGCCTATATTTTAAAACAGTTTAAAATTTGATATATAATTTGCTTGTACAAAATGCTAATTTTTTTATTTATATATCAAATATAAACAAACGATCACATGTGATGTGATGTGTATACAACTGGTGTATTTTGATTTGAGAGTAAAATTAGTTAGTATATTTAAAAAATAAATAAGTTATTATATTTTTAATTTTAAAATTAAATTGATCATTATATTTTAAAAAAACTAAGTAAATTACAATATAATTAAGATTTGAAAAAAAAAAATCACACATGCTCAAATCAAATCCCAATTCAAATTCAACAAACCCTCTATAGTTATTAACTACTCGGTGCAACTCCAAATCCATATTAAAAGAAGCTCACAAAGTTACAAATACTCAAATTGAACCTCAAATCCATATGTGAAGAATCCCCGCACAATCAAAAATGTTTTACAATGCATGAATACTATACTACAATTGCAAATGCTCTCCTGTCCCGTGCATTTAGAATCTAATTTTAGGTTTAATTTTTAAATTAAAATTTAATTAAAAATAAAGTTTACATTGTTAATAGAATTAAAATGTCATTAACAATATTAAGATTACAAGTATTATATTGGCAAATAGACCCCAAGACTAAAATTGCAATGGCTTACTTGTTTTTTTTTTTTTTTAAAGTGCAATGATCAATTTAGCTATCAAACAATTTGTAACGACCCTTTATTTGTTTCATTTTTTTTTTTTTTTAGGTTACAAGCAAGTTTATACATCAAGTATTTACTCAATGGGAAATCCTATAGGTTTTTTGATGGTCACCCAATCGCCTCACACATATTTGAGACAAGTTTGATGCTTTTGTTGAGATAATTCTTTTTAACAAGTGTAGTTCTCAATCAATACATCTTAGACACGAAACAGATCTCATTTAACCAACTATATTTCTTGGTGGCCAAAAACATTTCAACTTTTGTAAAAGAAATCTAACTTCCTCTTAACTCTCTCATTTTCTTTAAAACTTTTCTTTGTAAAACCTTGATAGCGATCATGAATTTTGAGTTAGACCTCCATATCGATTTAAAGGGATTTGTTTATCGTCAAACTCATTACTTTCAAATAAAACTCATTTTGCTTGTAAAATAGAAACCTACAACACAAACATTATTTTAATTACGATAAAAGTTTCATCAAATTTATAACGATTAGATAAAAATCATGTCTATGTAACATCAAATACAACTTAACTAAACAAATATATATCCTATCAAAACATATTGCATCATATAGGATAGTATGATCTTGTAGTCACCTTGAATTAGGAATTACTCTAATGACCTCCATTAATGGTAACCACCCCCAAAACATCTGAAAATATAGAAAATGAAAATTATAAACCCCTATAACTTAAAAAAAAATCCATGCATACCATAAATACACTTATTTTTTCATGAATACACTCATATTTTTCACTCTCCTATTTTTGGGATCTCTCAACCAACATAACACCACACCTCTTCTATACAAAAGAAGTGACACCTATGGTCACCATTTTCAAAACAACCTTCATTGCTTTAGAGGCAAAAATCCTCTATGGATGACTTCATCGTTCCATAACCGATGCACCCTAAATGTCCATGGTATTTACATGACATAAAATAAATGTATCACCCACAAAAATCACACACTACAGATGGCATGTCATTGAGCTCTATGCACACAAAGGGTTAGGGAAGGCTTATTATAATTTCTAAGTAGTAAGATCTCTTTTTCCATCCTTGGTCCCTTGCTTTTGGAAGGAGTGTTCTCCTCAAGCTCCCAAATCCTCCACATTCTTCCTCTCTTCCTCTCAATTTTTTGTAGTTTGTTTGCATGAAAATGAGAAAAAAACCATATTCTTCAAGTCTTATATACTCTTTTACCATTTACCCAATCACCCTTACCTGGTACCCTATTTATCCCTTTCATGAAAACATTTTAATCCACAAAGATTAAAAGTTAACTTGTAGATTTGCCTTTTTTTTCTCCATCCCTTTCTTTTTCCAACCTTGTTAGATTTTGTTAGTTGGCATCAACCCTAATCCCCTTCTTTCATCTGTAACATCCCTCATCGAGCGATAAAAAAGACTAAAACAACTTATTTTGATGGGCCTATGTGAATTTCTCAGGGGGTCACTCATCCTTGAGTTTTTCCAGGTCAAGCACGTTTAACTCAGGAATTTCTTATCTACATTCAGTCCAAAAAGTATCCAGCTGGTATTGTTTTATTTCTTATTTATCCTCGATATATACTACCATTCTCTAGGCATTTGTGGTATTACATTCTCCCCCCTTGAGTATATGACGTTCTCGTCATGCGACCTTACAATTGATTCCAAATCTTCTCCTCTTTGGAGGCTGCCATCCTAAAACTCTATCAGAAGCTGCTCTCTGTACAGGCCCTCGAGCCCTGGCGCCACTCTCCGCCCTCATCGGATCGCTTTCACTAAAGGTCAATTCTGATATCATCTGTAACATCTCGTACCGAGCGATAGGAAAGACTGAAACAACTTACCCTGATGGGTCTACGCGAACTTCCCAGAGGATCACCCATCTTTGAACTTCCCCAACTTAAACACGCTTAATTCAGGAGTTCCTTATCTACATTCAGCGCAAAAAGATATCTAACTAGTGTTGTTTCCTTTCTTACTTATTCTCGATATATACTACCATTCTTTGGACCCTTGAGGTATTACACCATCTTAACCCCATTTTTCAATTATTCCCTCCATTTTAGTTGGTTTACATATTAATCTCTTCATTTTCTTCTCTTTCATCCCTTAAATTTTTAGAGATAAATATTGGGAGACTTTCTTATCCCATCTCCTTGATTATGCTTTGATATTTTATCAATTTAATCAAATCATGGATTAACATAATTAATTGATTTTGATCCTTAAACTTGTCTCATTAATTGGTTGTTGATCCTCAAAGTGGTGTCTTAAAATCTCCAAAATCATAGCCCACAATCCAACTTTAATTCAGATTGTTGGCAAATTTTTTTACTAATTTGGTCAATCAATTTGCTTAGCCTGGCTGACCAAATTGGTCTAATATATTAGGTTAAATTGTTCTATCTTAATTTACTCGACCAAATTGGTCTAATAAACTGAACCAATTTATCTTCTCAGTTTTATCGATTAAACCTCACAATTTCATTGTCCAAACTGATCCAATGAACTAGACTAATTCTTTTTCTCCCAATTTAATCAACCAAAACTCCTAGTCTTTCATATTTGATTGATCGAAGGTGTCTCCCATGCTATTCTTGTCCTCTGTTAATCTTCATTTGTTTCCTTAATCTCTTAGCCATCCTCCATGCCTACCTTGGGCATGAATTTTCCTCACAGTTGCCCATTTGGAATCCTATCGAATCCTTTTGGATGGAACTAGTCTCACCCAAAAAACCTCTTATTACGTAATATATTGTAAGCACCCTCGCCCGGATATCCCAACCACCCGATCTATCCGAACGGGAGCACCTACGAAAGGAAAAAGAATGAGACACAAGACAAAGACCATCCTGACATGCATACACAAAAATAAGAACAACAGAAGCGAAACTAAACACATGCATGCACTACGGGTACCCTGCTAGCACAGTGGTCACATGATGAATAAATAAACACAGACTCTTGTGCCGACATACACGAGACTCGAGAAAAGACTTGTCACAGTAAAAATAATAGAGTAAATCCTACTCAGACATCAGAGTTGACAGGGATTGACAGGATTGCCTATACACCACACCGACTCGGCCGCTAGACGCTGACTCCCTTGCTCGGACCCACGCTGGCACTACCTGGAATGATGGAAAGCAAAGTGAGTCGAGAGACTCAGCAAACATAAAGTAAAGAATGGCTGAAGGCTGAACATAACTAGAAAACTCTCCCCAAAATAAACCCCTAAGTATACACAAGGCATGAGACGCTACAACACAATAATAGAGTATAATAAAAGCACATACCGGTTCTTGAGGCCCACATAGGACACACGGCACCCAAGTCCCATACCAACCTGCCGCTGCCCTGAAAGGCAACATAAATCTCCACAAACCTGTGCGCGCGATCCCGGGTCGGTACTCCCGTCACTCGTCCATGTCGGTACTCCCGACAACCGAGTCATAGACTCTCTCGAAACAGTACTCCCGTACGAGAACTATATACTACCAGTAGCCATGCGATGCACATAAAAATGCAATGGCGTAGTGAGCATCAACGTGATACACTGGCGCCCATACATCCAGGCATCAGGCCATGCTCCGCCCACATAGTAAACCACACGCCATGCATATGCCCGTGCTGGATGCAACCTAGCCAAGCTAGAATGTCCGTGTCCAAGCATACTCAGTAAATGAATATCCCAACATGCATCTCGTACCCATGTGCATATCAAATCATGAACAGTAATACAATCTATCTAATCATGCGGTAAATCACGTACCGGCAGAGCTAGTCAGCAGTGCCCGGCACCGGTCAACGGCCAGTGACTAGGAGTGTCCACCCAACGGTCCACTTTAGGGCCGTACAATAATCTACTCCAATGTCACCAAACAGTCGACCCCTGCCCCACTACTCAATAGCTCCAGCCGAATCATAAATAAACTCAAGAAAACCGTAAATAAACCCACACATCTAGGAACCTAGTCCCCAAACTGGGTTCAGCATCATTCCGAAAGGAATGGGGGCGGTACAAACCCCCGTAGGCACTCAACAAATAAAACTCTAGAAGTCTCGGATTTAATTTAAATTAAAATAAATGAATAATAATTTAACAAATAAGGTTAGGTGCCGAATTAGAGTAAGAGATGTGATAAAATACAGGAAATCATGGGGTCTTTAACGGGAATTAAAGATTAGGAAGAGAGGGTTGGGAACTTGCCTTTACACGGCCGTTCCTTGCTTTTCTTGCACACCCGCTGTAAAGTAAAATGTTTGTTGACAATAAATATAATCGTAGCTTTAATTAAATAAATCTACCGTGTAATATAAATAATTTAATCGTCTAAAATCCCTCGTGAGCGCACCATAAATAAAATCCCAATAAGTCTCATATTTATTTTAAATTAAATCACGCTAATAAAATTCTCGAAGCCAGCTCAACAAATTAAATTTAAATCAAACAACTCAAAATTTCATAATTAATAGACGGGCCGAAACAGATGAATGGAGGGTATAAAATATGAGAAATCACAGGGTTTCTTATGGGAATTAAAGAACGCAAAGAAAGGGATTGGAGCTTACCTGAAATTAGCTGCTTTTAGCTTCTCTTGTACTCCCGATGCGAATTAAATCATTTCCTAGCAAATAACACAACTGGGACTTAAATTAATTAATTCTAATGGCATAAAATTTATAATTTAAACATATCATACTTCTACTAATTTTTACCCACATACCTGATCACTTCTCATGCCGAAAAATCTTAAAATTCTTTTATTTTTCCCTTATTTTTCTTTCCTTTCTTTTCTTTTTTTCTTTTCTTCTTCTTCCTCTCTTCTTCTTCTTTCCCGTGCCCATGCTCCTACGCCTTACTTCTTCTTCTCTTCCTCTTTCCTTTCTTCTTCTTCTTCTTCTTCTTCCTGCGGCCGAACCAGCACCGCCTCGGCCTTCTTCCACCAGCAGCCGCCGCTTATGGCCAACGGCGCCATCGGCCAGCCCTGCCTCCAACTCCGCCTCCCACTGCCGTGCAACACCGCCGCCGCTGCTACTCCTTCGCATCGCCCATGGCCGCGGCTTCTTCAAGCCGCAGCTGCCCCTCGTCGGCCATGACAGCGGCTGCCATGGCCGGTTTGGCCTTCGAGCTCCCGAGCTCTCTCTCTCTCAATCTCGATCTCTCCCTCTCGATCTCTCCCTTCCTCCCTCCCCTTGGCTGAGCCCTCTTCCTCTCCCAATCTCTTTGGGCCACTGATCTCTCTCTCTCCTCAATTTCTTCTCTGTTTTCCATTTGACAGAAAGTGGCCACTGTTGATACCTTGGCCTCCAAGCACGCCCATATATATATACATATATATATATTTAATTTAAATTAATTTAATTTATTCTTTTATTATTATTTTCAAAATTGAGGATATTACATATATAAAGAGGAATGAAAATACAGATGTTACAAAAATATAATACTGTATTTGATTTGGTTGAAAGATAAATCTTTTATCACACCACTATAAAAGAAGAAGAAAGATCCACAAAATATAGATCGCATAGTCAAACAAATGATATGTCAGGTTCACATTAGTTGATCGTAAGTTTGATTCTCGTTCTACGTAATAAGATAAAATCTTATACCTATAATTTATTTTTTTTATTAAAATTAAAAATACGAACAACAGAAATCTCGTAAAAACCATCCTCCAAAAAAAAAAAAGAGTCTGATTGTTGAAGGTTCCATTGAAAGGAAGATACCATACAGTCAACGAATCCCCTGTTACTTTTATTGGAACAATTAAATATCACTCCAGTGCAATAGTGATACTGATGTCACTCCATCCTTAATTAGTTTGAGAACACAAATAACAAAATTGTTAAATGAATTATGAAGGAAGATATCTCAACTAACTAAGCAATGTATTTAGATGAATAGGATAACCTTAATATCTCATAGCATATTAGTTGCAACTAACACTATGATTTAATCAAGTTACTCACAATACATATAAGTAGCGTTAAAATAGACAAAATAAAATTATATCAAAATAAAATTAAAATATTTTTTGAACTAAAATATAAAATGTTCAAGCTAAATATATGAAATATTATAAAATTTTTATCAAACTATTTATTAAATTTTTTGGAATGTATGAGGAATATATGGGTCATTTTTTTTTTCTTATCTGTAATGTCTAAGATAAATTTAGGATAGGGATAAATGTATTTGGATAATTTTAGATAAGAAGTCACGTGACTTTTTTTTCAAGAGTTGTCAGATAAATTTAATAAATACAATGAAAAATATTTTTATCTGAAATACTTTTCATATCTCATTTTTTTCAAGTTATATCTTGATTAACAAACACTACTATAGTTGAATTTTTTTTTGGGAATATTAGGGGCTATTATCTTTATGTTTCAATTTTGAGTTTTGCGTTTTGAATTTATTTTTAATTTTATATTTTGAATGTTTGCTTTTAGATAGTTGAAAATGCATTTTTTTTTCCGTAACATTTTCCACATTTTAGAAATTTTGAACATGTTTGTGATAAAAACAATCAAAACGATTTTTTATTATTTTGAGTTTTTTTATTAAAATTTTTCTTATTTTTAAAAATATATTTTTAAAAATATGAAAATAAATATATTTTTACTATTTTAAAAACTAAAAATTGAGAACGATTTGAAAACAATAAAATGAATTGGGTGTTAGGAGTTTAATAAATTTTAGTTAAATTTTAATATTTAAGAGGTAATTTTTGACTTTTAATATTTAATATTTATTAATTAATTAAAAATAACATGACCATCAGAGAGCCAATAATTTTATCAATTAATATTCGTTTGTTACTTTCACTAATAACTACCCTACTCCTGTTTTCAGCAACTTCTACAGCTATTATCTGGTTGTCTTTTTCTTAATCATCAGATGACACAGAAATGAATTCCTACCGCCCACTTGAGTGCGAAATTAATGGATGCATTTAGGCAATTCCACTAAAGTAACCTAAATGCTAGTGTTATAATCGTTATGATTATTATAGTGAGAATGGTAATAATCTTATCAAAATGGAAATGGATCCGCAATTTAACCGGGTCGGGTGGAAGTAATGACCTTGTCCCCAATTTGTTTGGTTCAACAAGAAAATGAAGGAATAGAAATTATGACTTCACAGGTTTGAAATTGTATTTGATTTTTAATTAATATTTTAAGGTTTTTAATCACATATTATCCATGATTTTAAGTAAAATATAACTGAGTTATTAATCAAATTTTAATAAGATACCAGGTTGATTAGCTGTGTCAAATAATGATAATTGAAAAAAAAAATGAAAGAGTAAGGCTCTGTTTGTTTGGATTTAAATTTTGTTTAGAAAAATACTTTATTCATTTTTAGTATTTGTTTAACAAAAAAGATAAAACATATTTCTATAATAAATTTATTTTTTATACAAAGTAACATTTTAATGAGCCTCATAAAAAAATTGGGATTTAGATTAAACAAAAATATTATTTGTATAACACTCAACAACATTAATGGTTAAAAATTTGTGGTGATTATTTTTTATAGCAAATAATCACTAATAATAAAAAAATTCTATTCGCAACCACGTTTTTACTCTTCGTAGTCATATTTTAATTTACCTAAAATACCTTCTTTTAAAAACTCATTTTTACCCTCACACCCACTTTCTCCCTCAATTAATTACCCGTTACCCACCTATTCATGCATACACACACATATATACATTAGCGTCACATATGCACTGCATACACAAATATAAATATATGTATATACACACACATACATATACATTAATAGTCCGCATGCACAAACATAAATATATGTATGGCCATTGCTTCCTTCATTCCTTTATATATATATATGTATGTGTTTTTGTATATATATAGTATTTGATTATTTATTTTCATTTATTTTTTTGTGTTCTCTCATTGTGAATTTTTTTTGTGTTTGGGCAGTTGTGTATGACCGCTGACGAGAGAGAAAATGGGAAAATAAAATATATATCTGTGTCTGTATTATATATATATATATATGTTTTTAATTTTGTACACTTGTCTCGTGAAATTTGTATTTATGGATCGAAATTATTAAGATTTAGAGATGTGTTATAGAGATGAATGCATATGAATGACTATGAATATGTGAAAGAGAGTATTTTTGAAAAATATTAACCGTAAAAAGTTATTAAATTGACTATAAAAAACTAAAAAAATAAAAATAAATTTTTTATAACTGTGAAAAACAAAAACGTGCCTTGGAATAGAATTTTCCTTTGAGAAATTCTATTTGCAACCATACGTTTTGCTCTCTGTAACCCACTTTTAATATTCCTAAAATACCCTGAAATGAAAATTCATATTTGCCTTTCATTTAAACATTTGACGCTCAACCATCCATCATCATTTTTCAAGCGCGTACACTCACTTTCTCGATCACCATCACTATAACCACTTTTTCACTCACAACTTAATATTGCGTAACCATTATTACGCAGTGTTTGACAAAAAAAAAATGAGTATTCCTGTTTCAACGAGAAAAAACACAATTTATAACATGTATGACTAGTTCAATCACATAATTTACATATGACGAATAAATTAAAAAAATAAGATTAATTAAAAAATAAAAAATACATTATTTTGGGGGTTAAGAGATGCCCCAAAGCTTGAGATTCTGACGATTTGGGGTTCTTCGAACCTCAGGGTTCGGGGAACTCCTAACCGCCCAAACCCTAGGGTTCTGAGTGTTCGGGAAACCTCAAATCTCAGGATTCGATAAACACCCGAATCCATAAATTCGAGAAAAATCAATTCTCTCAAACTCATAAATTCGAGAAAAATCATTTTTTCCGAAATCATGAATTCGAAAGAATTGCATTCTCCCGAAATCCGGAATTCGGGAGAATCAATCCTCTCGAAATCAAATATAATATATTATATAATTCAATAATATAATATAGAATCTAATTCAATAATATAATATATTATATAATATTATACTTATACTATTATATGTTTATTATATTATTATATATATTATAACTATATACATATATATAATAATTTTGTATATAAATTATTTTAAATATATATAAATTATTCTGAATTATTATGTTCCGAATCTTTGGATTAATATTATATTTATTTTTTCTTAAATTAATGTTGCTTTAATCTTAATTTTTTTTGAGTTAATTTTAATTTTTGATACCAATAACTCAACTTAATCTGATCCAAATTAGGTAAGTTCGGTTTTAATTTTATACATCATTTGCTTTCATATTTTATATCATTGGTATAATTGCTTTCATAATTTTTGAGAAACTCCTTACTCCCGAATGGCGAGATTCGGGGAACTCCATACCCCCGAATCTCATTGTTCGGGGGGTTAGAGGTTCCCCGAACATCGCTTTTCAGGGGGGGCTGGGTTCCCCAAACAGTGATGTTCGGGAGAAAAATTTTCCCCAGAGAATCGGGGCTTCTCGAATTGAAAATTCTTCCGCGAACAAAGAGATCAGTTGTCTCTGCATAAAATAAATCAAATATGGCTTATTTGCGATTTCGAGATCAGCGGTGTTGTTCTGAAGAAGAAGAAAAAGACTAGGGTTTGAGTGCGTGGGTGTGTGTTTTGAGGGATGGGTGTGTAGAGAGTATATTTGGTATGTAAATGGTTGTAAAGAGTAAATTCAAAGGTTGCAAATAATAAAATTTAAAATTTTTATTACAATGATTGCGATGAGTAAATTGGATGATTGTAAATAGAATTTTCCTTTTCTTTTTCCTTTCCCCAATTGCAATTCCAATGAGAGTATTCCGATTTTACCCTTCGAGAGACGTGAAAACTTGGGCCTATTGGGTGAATTCCCTTTGCCTATTGGGTGAATTCCCTTTCCACCCCTATTGCACAGTCCAAATTTAGATCGGGGCTTATGGGCTTTTAGCCCCCAAAAAAGTCACAATATTATTAAGGGAAATTTTATTTGTAATCATATTTTTTTTGTTCTCTATAATTTATTTTTAATATTTTAAAAATATTTTGAGATAAAAATTTATATTTATCATTCATTTAAATATTTGATGCTCAATCACTCATCATTACTTTTCAAACACGTGTACTCACTTTCTAGACTATCATCGTCACAGTCACTTTATTCACCTACAACTAAACATTGCACAACTATTATTATTCAATATCAAGTATTACGCAACCATTATTATTCAACACCAAATATTGCTCAATCCAGTTCTCCTCATCATAGCCAATTATCAGTTACTATCAACATTTACTATCAGCGATGGAAGATTATTATCCACAAATGTTTACACAGAGTTTGACAAAGAAGATAATGAGTATTCCTGTTTTGGTGGGAAACAACACAATTTACAACATCTAATGAATTTACAACATCTAATGAATCCACAATTTACAACATCTTCAATTTACAACATCTAATGAAGATAACTAGTTCAATCACATAATTTACATATACATACATGACACGACGAATGAATTAAAAAAATAAGATTAATTAAAAATAAAAAATACTCCTTCGGTGCCTTGAAACCCTGAATCTCGAGTTTGGAGACTAGAGGACGCACCGAACCCCAACCTTCTGGGTGTTCGAGAAACCTCGAATCTCAGGATTTGATAAGCACCCCGAATCTATGGATTCGAGAATCAATTCTCTCGAACCCATAAATTTGGGAAAAACTATTTTTTTTGAATCCATAAATTCAGGAGAATGCAATTCTCCCAAACCCATGAGTTATAATATATATGTATATAATAGTATACATATAATAGTATATAATATATTATATAATTGAATTAAGGAGAATTACATTATCTTGAATCCATGGATTCGGGAGAATTGTATTCAAGATAATGTAATTCTCCTTAATTCAATTATATAATATATTATATACTATTATATGTATACTATTATATACATATATATTATAACTACATACATATATATATAATGATTTTGTATATAAATTAATCCAAATGTATATAAATTACTCCGAATCATCGTGCCTCGAATTTTTGAATTAATATTATATTTATTTTTTTTTGAATTAATGTTACTTTAATTTTAATTTTTTTGAGTTAAATGCAAATCGTAATAAAATTATGTTTATTTCTTTAAATTTATGACATTTTATCATAAATTAAATAAAGTTAAATTAAATAAAATTTAACAATAAATACTAAAATAAAATATTATTACAAATAATTTAATGCACATACAAAAGTTATAATTATAATAATACAGTAAATAATAACAAATAATTCTAGTAGTCTGATGAAGAAGAAAAAGAAGAAAAAGGGTATGATGCGGGTGGGGTGTCTTTTTTGAGGGATGGTGTTTGGAGGGTGGAGGGTATGTTTGAAATAGAAATGGTTGCAGAAAATAATAAATGTGATTATAAATAGTAAAATATAATATTTTACTTATATTGGTTACAGAAAAGAAAAAATATAGTTGCAAATAGAATTTCTTGGGGTTTGGAGAACTCGAAAGTGCTCGAACCTTGAGGTTCTGGGCATCTCCTAGCCCCCAAATCCCGAGGTTCGGGGTTTCAAGGCATTGAAGGGGTATTTTTTATTTTTTAATTAATCTTATTTTTTTAATTCATCCATCGTGTATGTATATGTAAATTATGTGATTGAACTAATGATAGATGTCATAAATTGTGTTGTTTCTCGTCGAAACATGAATACCCTTTATCTTCTTCGTCAAAGTCTGTATAAACATTTACAGATAATAATCTTCTATCGCTGATAGTAACTAGTAATTGGCTATAGCGAAGAGAATTGAGCTAAACAATGTTTGGTGTTGAATAATAGTGGTTGCGTAATGCTCGATGTTGAATAATAGTAGTTGTGCAATGTTTAGTTGTGGGTGAATAAAGTGGTTGTGACGATGATAGTTGAGAAAGTGAGTGTACGTACTTAAAGAGTAATGATGAGTGGTTGAGCATCAAATATTTAAATAAAAAAAAAATATAAATTTTTATTTCAAAGTATTTTTAAAATATTAAAAATGAGTTTCCGAGAGAAAAAATATATGAATGCAAATAGAATTTCCCTTGCAATTGCAATGCGAACGGTTTCCTCCAGTTGGCGGCCATGTTAACCGTCGGGTTCGTGGGCCGGTTCACGTGATCTGCAATTTTTTCCAAAATAAAAAAAAATCTGAAGGTTAAAATAATGATTTTTTTTTGGTTTTTCTCGACAGTTATATATATAATATTAATTTTTATATATTAGTTATAAATTAATAATTTAAATATATATTCCCTTTAAAATATGTTTTAATTTATTTAAAACAGTGTTCAATATATTAAACTGTTGCCTTAAAATATATTATAATAATATCTCAAAAAATAGAAAAATTATTTTCCATAAAATTTGTAATCATTTCAACATTTGTACTTAATTATTTTTATTGAAAATTTTATTTAATTATGTATTTTTTTTAAATAATCATTGATAAAACCGTTGATCTAATTAATATATCGATGAATGATGTAATTATAAAAATCCATAATTATACATTTACAATTACAAATATGATTACGAACATAGACCCAAGGTTATAGTTACAATTATTTTAAAAATTATAACTGAACTAATCTACTTCCATCCCTAACCATCCATTACTCTTAAGTCAAACCTTTTATTAGAATCTATTTAGTAATATATCATAAGCCTGCACTTAGTTGAACCCATGGATTGGTCGCAGTTTAGGGTGTTGTTGAGGCTTAACTTGCTATGATTGTTTATTTTGGAAGACTGAAATATAGGGTTTGTTAGGAGTTCCTTTATTTGTGTTGCTATTTTTTGGGGGCATCCAAGAGGAGACCTCTGTGAAGTATTGTTGGTTGTGAAATAGTTTTAATTTTGTGCAAGATTGATTATTCTTATATAAACACTACTGAATAATTTAATTTATTATAAGTTTAAAACTATATAAACTTTGTCTATTTGGGACCGATGGTCAATTTTGGAAAGACATTTCAAGAGTTCAAAATTTTGGATTCAAACACACAGCACAACTTGTCCCAAAAATTAAATTAAATTATAAGAAGGTTACATATCCCAAATTATAAATTTTAAAGGGCTTTAGTAGGTTTTAGTCTAATTACAAGTGTCTCCTCTCTACTTTGAAAAATTATAGAGACAGCTGCTAAAATTTAGAAAATTTGTTTAAGGGAAAAATTTTAGTCTAATTTGTCCTTTTTATGAAATTTATCTAAAATGGTTTAAGTAATTATTTACAAATTTAACCTTATTATTATTAGCATGTGACAATATCTCATTGGTACGGGACAGCACAAATTTTTGTTGACACAAACTACTTTTCCCCATAGGACCACCCCCAAATTTTAGAAATTAAATTTGATACTTTTGAAGTTTAAAAGAGTTATAACATTTATTGTAATCTTTTAATTTTGATGTAAAATATTTTTTAGATCTGAAAAATGCCAAAATTTTTCATTTTTAAGCTTTCAAACCTTTGTGTTTGATTTTCATTTTTAGTTAGAAAAATAAAAAAATAAATTATTTTTCAAAAATATTTAAAAAATATATATGCGCGCGCGCACCTTAATTTGCAATTGCACGGCGCCACGTCTCAATTGCAGCGGTTCCGCTCACGTGCAAATCATTTTCTTTTCCACTTTTTATACAGCAGTGGAATGAAATAATAATCAAACCAAAATAAACAAATATAATATAATATATTTTATAATAATTTCGATCAAAGTTTTAGCATTGCCTCACTAATTAAATTAGATTTAACAGAAATTAACTTAGAATAAAATATGCTTTCATGGTAAAATATAATAATCCTTTTGAATCAGTATGTAATTCTGAGAGAATATCATGATTTTTAAAAATAATAACGTAAAGAGTAACGAATGATTTGAACCAAACGCGTCGCTGTTGCTGCTGAGTGGGCGAAGAAGGGAAAGAAGATGAGATGATGAGGCAGAGGAGAGGAGGGGAGAGATGAGAATCAGATAAAAAACACTATTCATTTCTGAGGCTACGAGCAAGCGAAGCCTTTCACAGCCCCTAGTATTTACGTAATAAAAGCGCCCCAGGAAACAGATAGATAGAATGGATGAAATTAGAGGCCATTGCACTAACGCAAAAATTCGTATAAATGGCGGTTATTACTAGAAGAAACCCAACAAAAGTTACAGCCTCTACAGCTACTTTTCTTGCAATGCGGCCTAATGGAAATGGTTTCTTGAAGCCCATATAACTTCTATTCTAACACCCACCTCCCCAAATCGCTCTTCCTTCTTCTTCAACCTCCTCTTCTTGGTTTTTGTGGGTTTTTTTGGGAATGGCTGTGGCTATGGCTTCTGGGAGTTCTGCTACTCTTGGATTCTACACGAATTTCAAAGCACTTGAGAAGCGGCCATGGTCGCGAGCTGGTCTCCTCAGAGCCTTCTTCGGTCTCGATCCGGGTCGCCGGATTTGCATTTCTACCGGCGGAAGGTGTTCATTTACGGTGTTGTTTTGCTGCAAATCTGTCCAATTAGTTTTAGACTTACTCTATCAAGTGTGTGGTGTGGGATTGGGATCGCCAATTAATCTCGTTCTTCGATTCCCTGCTTTAGTTTATCTTTTTAATTTGCTTCGTTTTTGGGATCTTGAAGGCTGAATTTCAACGTTCCGTCTTGCAATTAAGCTGTTGTTGATGTATCTTTTGGTAACTATTGAACTCAAATCAGTGTGGGTCTTTCCGAATTGTGGATTGTTTCTGCCTGCATGTGTTAGAATTGTTTCTTTCTCCCATCTCTCTCTTATCCAGAAAGAGACTAAATCTTTTGATAATTTTGGTAGCATATTTTACATTTCATAAAATGGGTCCTCACAGGGCATTTTGAATGATGAGGTTGTGGATTGTTTGGCCTAATCCCTAGTTGCTCATTAGCAAAATTAAAGTACAAAATAAACAGCATAATAGAATCTTATAAATGCCATTAGAGATTCTTCCATAGCACTTGTGTAATTATTGACCCATCAAGATCAAACAATCTTGATCTGCCAACAAGTTACCATCCAGTGTGATTGCAGTTTATGATTGATTGCTTTGATAGACTGTCTTGGAAATTTTTTTGATAGATTGTCTTGGCCTTTCTTTCTCTCTCTTGATGCTTTTAGAGTTTTCAAAGTCTCAAGTCTGTCATTTTTTGGGACAATTTTATGTATTAATTCTAGATGGGTTCTTGTCAGATCGTTATCTACAGTAACTATCATTGTTCCTAGAGCATCATCTCCTACGGCTGTGGAGGTAAAAGCACCGACACTTGGTGTGATTGATTTTTATTGTACGTAAAATACACTCGAGTTGTTTCTCAATTTGTTAGCTATTTGAATTCGGCTGTTGGTTTGGGTGAATGGCATGATAAACAGGATGGAAGTTTTCAGGAGACTGACACGATTCCCACCCCAAAAGTAATAATAGATCAGGATTCTGATCCTGATGCAACTGTGGTGGAGATAACTTTTGGTGACCGCCTTGGAGCCCTTCTTGACACTGTACGATATCATTTACTTTTGGTTGATCAATATGTTGTAATCGTGTTCCTCTTGGACTTGGAGTTCTATGTTTTCAACTTAACTTTTCATGTATATTCTACTTAGTGTTATTAGTGTGTTGTAACACACCCCATCTACAAATGGATTGCAGATGAATGCACTGAAGAACCTTGGATTGAATGTTGTCAAGGCAAATGTTTATCTTGATTCTTCTGGAAAGCACAACAAATTTGCAATAACCAAAGCGTAAGGATTACACCATGCATATGCTTAATATTTGGTCCTCGTATTAAATTTTGGCAACTCGGACAGCTTAGTAGGCTCCTAATTCCAGCATGAGAACAAAAGACAGAGAGATACCTTTAGAAATGAAAAGCCTTTCAAAAGACTCGCCAAAAAAAAAAAAAGAAAAAGAAAGAAAAAGTGCTTCAACAGAGGCTGCTACCATCCAATCTGACCTTGTGTAGGAATTTTTGCAATATGATTAATCCATCAATAGCTGGAATTTTCTTAAGTGGAACTTGGATTTGGTTTGTGGAACTGATTTTATACAGAAGTTTTGATTGCTTTGGTCGTGGGGCTTATGCAGTGACACCGGTAGAAAAGTTGAGGATCCGGAGTTGCTTGAGGCCATTCGTATGACAATTATAAACAATCTCCTCGAGTATCATCCGGTATTCTCTGAGTACATGAATCTGTGCATATTGCTACCTGCTGGAGCATTTGTTTCTGGATTTACTTCTACTTTCTCATAAAAGGTATTCAATTTGTCTTCAGGAGTCAAGTTCCATGTTAGCAATGGGAGTAGCCTTCGGATTTGAGCCACCTAAACAGCAGGTTCATCCCTTCCTTTGAACTATAGTATGTGTTGTCAAGACTACCAATTACTTAGATGAGTTATTTTTATGCAAAATGTTAGTTTTTGTGTCTAGTGCCAAAAGAGCAGGATGGATGTGTACAAGGATAAGGCTGATCCAATTTGGAAAAGCATGATCTCTTCACATCCATCATAATTGTTCAGTATTTATCCATAATACTAAATATACAAGGATGAGGGTGAGTTGCATCTTGTTCAATAAAAATACTTTATGAAATTTAAATATTAAGGTGGATTATTGAACAGGATCTGTTTTTTGTTCTGTTTCCAAGATTGTAATTTTAGAGTGCGTCCAAATTGGTCATTGACATGCACACGCCATTCTTAATGACTGAAAGCCAACTCACTCCATTCATGCTGTATGGAGCAAAAATATCAGTATACACTGAACTCATAAGCATTGAGTTTTAACTTTTTACAAGTCTTTAAATTCCCCTCTTTTTTATTATCCACCTATACACTTGTTTAATTTTTTTGGTGGGAATTCCTCAGGTTGACGTGGATATTGCAACCCATATTCATGTTTATGATGATGGCCCTGATCGAAGGTAACACGTTTCCATTTCTTTCCTTTACCACTCACTGTAATATGTGTACTTGTTCCTAATCAATCCCCTCATTAACAATAATGACGCCTAACACTGATCATAGGTAACACATGTTCTTAATTTTCCTATTCTTGCCCTCGTTCAATATCATAGGCTGGCTCCCAAGCAATTAGGCGACAAAAATAGAACAGCTATCAGGCCTGCTGCTCTATATAAAACTTGCCTTGCACAAATGTTCATCATTATGTTGAACAAGGAATGGGAGACAGGAAAATTATGCAGATTTTTTATTTTTCCTTGCAGCTTGCTCTTAGTGGAAACAGCAGATCGCCCTGGCTTACTGGTGGATCTCGTAAAGATTATCACTGATATAAACATCACTGTTGAATCAGGAGAATTCGACACAGAGGTAGTTACTAACTTAGTTGGCTATCTACATTCCCCATGTTAATGTAGTACTAGTAGTATTGATGTTGCCGGTGGCATCGCTTGATATGTCCCTTTGCCTTTCTGATCTTATTTCCATAGGGGTTGTTGGCTAAGGCAAGGTTCCATGTTAGCTACAGGGATAAAGCCCTCATCAAGCCTCTCCAACAGGTAATTTAGAATAACAGATAGCATTATAATTGCTTTACAAATGGACTAGCATAACCTGTGATAACTTTTAACCAATCTTCAACTATTCCAAATGAAATTCGTAGTTTTTTCTTTTTTGTTAGCTATTTATGAAAGCGATTATCACTAGCTAGGACTCGACTTGCATCACTTGGCCAAGCTTTCTTGAGTGTATATTGAGCTTACTGGGTTTGTAGTTGTAACTGTCACCTGTGAATCTTGACAGGTTCTTGCTAACAGTTTGCGCTATTTCTTGAGGCGACCAACAACCGAAGAGGCCAGTTTTTGAGCTGTTCCATAAAGATGATCACATTGGATGCTAGATATATAGGTATAATGTGATTTTGGCAATGTCGCCGATGAATCCGTATTGGGGATAATGTTGTTGTAGCTTGCTCACAAAGTATGTGTGGGCAGAAGAAGCTTCAATGCCATGGCAGCACTTTGGTTACATTTCTTGTAGCTTGCCATCATTTTACGATACTTGCGTATACCAATCATACACGTTTCCTGAAACGAAAAACAAAAGGCTGTTCTGTTAATTGGGATGGTTTCTGTTCTTGAACTGTTGGTAATGCCTGGTTTCTTTCTAGCTTGAACCTTGATATGTTTTTTTAAGGAAGCTTTTCCCTGAGATACGAGCATTAGAGGGTTGCCATGTTTATCTTCTGGGAAATGGTTATCGTCAATGGATACGAGAATGTTGCAATAATGTGTGCTCGTAAAATAAAAGATAAAATAAAAAATATGAGGTTGGAGTGATTTTTATTTAATATAAGATACACAAAATATTAGTTAAACTAATAATATGTGTTATAAGCACTTCTAAAAGATAGAGTTATAAATAAAAATAAATGAAAAGTTAAAATTTATATAGCCAATTTTCTGTAATAAGATTAAAATTTGATATCTTCTTCTTCTTTTTATTATTATTATTATTATGAGATAAACTAGCGTCTTATAATCGTCAATCACTAAGTGTAATGAGTTTTGATCAAATTTTATTATTTTAAAATCTTAAAAAAGACTATTTAATTAGAGAAAAACAACAATGAAATTATTTTTTTGCTACCCAAAAAATATCTATACAAAATTTTTAAAGATCATAATGCATAAAACAATCATGGGGAAGGGGTAAATCAAATCAAAGGTCACAAAATTTTGACGTTCTTTTTAATTTAGTCACTAAATTTTAATTTATTGCAAAGTGATAATAAAATTTTAAAATATTTTATAATGTGGTCACTAAAATAATTTTTTAATAGTTCTTAGCCGAAATTGCTGACGTGGCGATGATGTGGCGTTGATGTGGCGATGATGTGACCATTACCACGTCTGCAATTTTGATGAGAAATTATCCAAAAATCACTTTAATGACCATATTACAAAATATTTTAAAATTTTATCATCACTTTATAAAAAATTAAAATTTAATGCTCAAATTAAAAAAATATCAAAATTTTCTGAACTTTGGTGTGATTTAGCTGGAGAAGCTACTCCCACCACATTCTAGTGATATCATCACTCTACCCCTGGAAGAGGACAAGGATGCATTGAAACGGTTGGTTGGTTGGTGAGGTGGCTTCTAGTTCTTTCTGTAACTATTGGCAATTGGAACTTAAAATTGATTAACTGCTAGCTAAAATCCAGAGGGCCAATGATGCCAAGCCCTTGAATTATTGGATGGATCACTCTTTCTCAAGTCTATCCATATACAACTCACAATATTGCATGAGGAGGATTGGATAGGGATAATAGGATATATACATGTCAAGGTGATCTTCTAATAGGTGGTGGTCTCCTTCTTATATTGGAAGTGAATCTTTTATCTTGATATATTTTTTTATTTTTCTCTAAATTTTTGAGAGATAATATGGTTGTGATCATGATATCTCCTTAGCTATAAGAGATTTTGCGTGGGTCTACTTTGACAAAGCTAAGTGAAAAAATGCCATGTTTGTTAACCCTTTTTTGTGTGGTATTATTATTCTTACTAGTCTTCTTATTTCATTTTTTTGTGTAGAAAAGGGGAATAAATGAGAGTGAGACAAAGAGGATTTGGGAATTTTAAATACATTCACTTTTACTTCGGTTTAAGAGAAAAAAATATATGTTAAAAAAATATTTTAAACTTAAGTTAATATATGTCACGCATACAAATATTTTAAGGTTAAAATTTAAAAAATCTTATGTCAAATATTAATTTATTTTATAGACACAATAGTTATCAAAGTCAAAACAAAATGTTTAATTTCTATTTTTCAAATAAAAACACTTAATAATAAATGAAATTTAACAATAAAAATCAAACTAACCTTGATAAGTAACTAACCAATACAAAGTGGTAAGATCCGCAAGCAAGCAACTCGGATAATGGATTATAAGTTTAAATATAATATTTTTACGATTTCCGAGATTATTAAGTGTCGAAATTAATAATTATGGATTGGCCTTGGAGTTGGCGTGCTACCTATAAACTCAGAATCAAGGGCTGGAGGGCAGACTCGGGCACAATCCGGGCCAACCCAAATGTGATCTCGCAATTGTAGTGGGCTGGGAAATAGGGTAGGGTAGGGCTGGGAAATAGGGTAGTGAACAGAGGAGGTTTGGCCCATTAAACTCTAGAAATTAGTTTTCCAGAAAACAACAAGTATTACTGTATTAGTATATATTACATACACCAACCTATAAAAATATGACAAAATTTCTTAGTTTTGTAAAAGGTAAATTACCAAAAAAAAAAAAAGAGAAGAAAAACTCCACTTTTAACTTGTTTTCAATTTTATATCCAATTAAAGGTAATGTTAGTCGATCATTAATTTTAATAAATACAATTTATTTTTAAATAATATATATTATTTTTAATTTCAAAATAATTTTATTCATGAATAAAATGTTGTAAAAAATACGATGAATCCATCATTAACTAATAAAATTATTTTAAAACTAAAAATAAAGTAACTTATCTAAAACACAAAATACATTTATCAAAACCTAAGCATTCCCCAGACAATTGAGATCGGCCCAATTGTTCACCAGAAAATTTCATGGTTCTTTCATGTCATTTTAGTATTTTATACGTGTTTTAATTTGATTATCAGGTCATTTTCTGAAATTGTCACAAGATGTCCACATCAGCAGAAAATGGAAGGATGTAATGGTAGAATGGTAGTAAACGGTGTTACATATTTGAAGTGGAAATTAAAGTTGAATAGTCTAATTATAAAAAATTAAAAGTTAGGTATAGAATTAAAACCAAGTTAAAAGTTGGTTATTATTATTATTATTATTATTTTCATTTTTGTAAATGATGTAAGCTCTGGAAAGTGGAAATCAAGGTAAATTAATATGTTAGGAAATCAACTTTAATACCATTTATTAAAACATCAACTCTGATATGACTTGTTAAGTGGTATCTGATTTTGCTTTGATGCAAAAATAAAATAAATACAAGAATAAATTAATTTCCTAACAATACATGTGTCAAAAATTGGATGAAAAATTCTCTCTTGCGAACTTTTAGAAAGAGTGTTTTGAGTTTCTATTTAAATAAATATACACAACTGAACTAATTAACCCAAGAAAGAAATGCTGCAACATTTTTTCAGATTCGCATACAACAACATTCTGTGAAAGGATTGCTTTGGCCAGCAAGGCCGCCTCCCTCCCTCCATTAGAAGAAACAGTTTAACTTCTACCAGCCAGAGAAGAGAGGATAGAGACGCATTACTACTTCTACTTTGTAAATAGACTATTTTCATTCCTACAAAACCGACAACTTTCTAAAACGAACTCGAGAAAATTCCATCCAAGTGCCTCAGCACCAGACTCTCAACTTAGATACAAATTGCAAATAACAAAATGTCTGACCATATGATCCAACCACTAATACATCACTCTTTCAAATTCCAACCGAAGAAAATGCAATCTCTCAAAATGAAACATCAAAAACCCATACTGCCCTACTTATTGGGTACCAGGTCACTTCTAAGGTCTCCAATAGCTTTTAACCAGTACACAGGCGCAGCCATAATAATCACCATTCAACATTTCATAAGCACTCATTCCTAAGGTGGCTTCAACTCAGGCACCCTAACTATAATTGTTGCCACTTGCCACCATTCTAATTTTCCTGAACTGGAAATTTCATAATACCATTGTCAACCCTAATTCTGAAAACCATCTCATGGGCAGACTTCATTAAGGCCACCATCCACACATTCAATCATCAATCAACTAAGCTATGGATAAAATTTGTAACGTTTTAGTCATCCATGGAGTGGTGACCAATTGGTCTTAAGCCATCTTAAACCTTCCTAGTACAAGAGTAGAACTGAGCTTCCCTTGATTCACTTGACTGTGAGCCAGATGCCGCATATACGTACTGACTTCTTGACATGATTAATCCCTACTGGAAAGGTTGAAACTATGACTCATGGTCTCTCTCAATAGAGTCCTTGTTGAAGTATGTCTTGATTTTTAGAATGAAGTCCGTTATTGACCCAGCCTAAATAATTTGGGACAAGACCCAAATGTGTTTCTTTTATTATATATTGATGATATGCTCCTAATAGGCTCAAATGTTGAGATGATTAATGGCATAAAAACAGATTTAAGCAGTGAATTTGATATGAAAGACCTAGAGATTGCTAAGAGAATCTTAGGTATGGAAATTGAAAGAGATAGATCAAATTCATTACTGTTTATGCATCAATCATCATATGTGTTAAAAATTTTGAAAAGATTTGATATGCATAATAGCAGACCTGTTTCTTTACCACTAGCAAACAATTTTATTTTGTCAAAAGAACAATCTCCTGCTAACAAAGAAGAAGAGGAATATATGAGTAAAATTCCATACTTGAATGTAATAGGATATGTCATGTACCTTATGGTGTTTACTAGACCAAACCTAGCATTTGCCGTTAGCACCATGAGTAGATTTATAACAAACCTTGATCCCACTCATTAGGAAGCGTTAAAGTGGTTACGTAAGTACTTGAGGGGTACTTACAACGTGGGCTTAGTATATAAGCATTATTCTGATGGTGTGAAACTTAAGGGCTTTACGGATTCTAATAGAAATAATAGGAAATCCATGTCATCTTATGTGTTCACTTTGTGTGATTCGTGCATTAGTTGAAAATCTCAACTCCAGCATATAGTTGCACTCTCTACCACTCAATTAGAATACATTAATGCTACAAAAGCTATTAAAGAAACTTTGTGGTTTAAAGGATTGCTTAATGAATTGTGTGTTTTAAGTGATACTGTGACTATTTTCTCTGATAGTCAATCAACAATTTATTTATGTAAGAATCCTGTGTTTCGCGAACGCACTAAACACATTGATGTTAAATTGCACTTTATTCGTGATATTGTGTCTCAATATGCTATTAAACTTAAGAAGGTGCTTTTAGAATATAACCTCTCTGATATTGGAACTAAAGTGTTCTCTGTGACAAAATTTAGAAGTTGTCTTGCACTTCTAAACATTGGTAAAGGTATGTGATTACTTATGCATTTGTTGCATGTGCATGTTTTCTTGTTGCTTGTGTGTGTTGGCCTTATTAGGAAACAAGGTGGAGATTTATTAGGTTGTGTTTCCAAATAAGACCTATGGCGGTGACGATTTTTTGGGTGGATCTAATCTTCATAAGCCTCAATCCGTGATTAAAGTATAACTCATATCACAACTTATTGGCAGTCCAATATAGAAATCGGACCATAAGCCCATTAATCATTTCTTTGGAAGAGAAATGGACCTAAGCCCATTTACTCAAGAAATAAGAAGCCCAACCCACTTTGTTTTGCCCTAGCTCTTCATATATATATGTTGTTTCTTGGAGACTCATACATACTCTCCCTCCCTCCCTCCCTCTAGTAGGCGCCGATTTCCCCTCCCAATGCTCGTTTTGCTATTGGTCGGTCAGCAACGCCTCCTTTTTGCTGTCGGCCAGCCCTCCGCTTTGTTGTTTTGTGCAACATCTCCTTTGCCACTTTGTGCGACTCTTGGTCTCCCTTATATATTCGGTTTTGGCCGATCCATTTAGTGCAACGAAGAAGCTCTCTTGGTTTGGCTTCTTCTATCCATTATCTTTGTGATACTTGATGTTTCCTTTGTGGACTCTACTTTGTATAGAGCATTTCAGTTCTTGGGGAAGGGAGTGAGTTCCGGCCGAGAGAGAGACGGGCATTTGGGCGCCTTGGGGTTGGGCTTTGTTGAGGCTTGGTGGTCTTATTCTCAATGTTACCTAAGTAATGATTTGGTTGTCCAGATCTGAGCCTTGAACCCCTCTATCGTGGCTGCCAGGGAGTTTTTCTTATACTTTGAGTATTTTCGGATTTCTATTTTTGATTAATACTTGCACTAACCATCTTTTTTTTGTAGATCTTTTGCTCACACCCTTTATCACCCAACGCAGAAATAAATAAATAAATGAAAAGAACTACAGCCAACTACTAAATTCTTATAATTCGCAAACCTCTGATGACAGGGAGAGTAAAAAAGAAAACCTCCTTACCTTACCCATCATCTTTCTGTCACCACTGCATGCCAATTGAAGTGCTAGTCCATGCATCACAATTCCATTTTTCATTTCTATAGCTCAGGTTATAGATTCAAGAATTTAAACTATTAACAACCAACACGAATATTCACAAGTCTCCTGTGGAATTGTTCTACCATTGAGAAATTGTTCCCTAAATTCCTTTTCTCGGGAGATCATAGATCACAACGAATTGCAAAGTCCCCACAAGAACTCATTGCAAACAAATTGAAGTAATTGTTCAAGCATATAATCATGCCTGGAGATGAAATTTCTGCCCAAAAAGTAACTATATTCTATTGCATATCTTATTCAAGGAAACATCTATATGCTATGCAGCCTATGCTGAACTGTACAAATTTTCTTGTTCAAAGAAGAAGATATAAAATGTCATAGTAAGCATCCAGAAAATATTGAATAAATTTAAGAAAAGAAAGAAAAATTCTATGCCAATTCCATATACAGGGTAGAGTTTATTAATTCATTGCCTTTGTAGGGAAATGGAATGCTCAAGAACCAACCTTAGTCGTCGAGCCAACACATCCAACTCTGCAGCTCGCTGCTCCCTCCACCGCTTCTCGAAATCCTTCACTTTCGAGGAACCAGCTTGAGACGAGCCCTGTTCCAAGTATAGAATCCCCTGCCGAACAAGAGCCGCCCTAACCTCTTTCAGAGACTCATCAAACACATTCATGGCCGTCTTCGCCGCAACCTGCCCCAGCCCCCTGCCACCGCCGGTGAAATTTTCATAGGCCGACACCGAGAACTGCCGGTCTCGAAGGCCGCCGTCGAACTCAACATTCACCTCACTCAGTTTAACTTCGTCGTTGATATGAAAGCCTCCATCTTCGTTGTCATGATGGGGAGTCAGAGCCAACATTGGCTGATTGGGAACTGGAATCGAAGGCCAGGGCAATGTCGGCGAGAAGCCGACTTTGACGCCGACCAAATTCGACTTCTTAAAACTGTCGCCGAAAGGCGACGAAGACGAGTACTCCGGGTGCCACAACTGCTTCGAGAGCTCGAACAGCGCCCGATCGTGGGGCGAAAGCAGGGCGGCGTCGACCCCCCGCGCGAGCCGCGACGACACCACGCGGAACTTCTTCCGGAGGCGGCGGAGCTTCTCGGAGAGCTGGGACTTGGTGTAGGGCTGCGACATCGTGTCGGAGAACCTGGCGTAGAAGAGGTTCAGATCATGGGGGAAAGAAAACCCCTCCGAGAAGCAGTTAAGGAGGCCTTCGAGAAAGCGAATCTCGTCGGGCTCCGTCCAGATGCGGTGGAACTTAAAGGGGGAATTGCGATCTGCGGCATCGTCGGGGCAAGGAGTGGGGAAATCGGGGGTTTTGCGTTTGATGGGAAGCTTACAAGCGGAGGGTTTGATGGGGAGAAGGTGGGGTTGAGGGGTGGAGTCCATGGCTAAGCGAAGCGGCAATTAAAATGGAAAACAAAACACAGCTGACAGCTGAGCCCTACCCCTACACCTACCTGCGCCGTGTTCTGACTTGAGAGTCAGGTTCTTTCGGTTTTGGGGCTAAGGCTAACCAGTTACCAGTCAAGTCTACCTTCACTCTTTTCTTTCTTTTCTTTTTTCTTAAACCCAGAATATATATACTTGTTGATTAATGATTTTTCTGTTTCTTACGCCCTTTTTCTATTTCGTAATCTTAGTATTAAATATAATTTATTATCATCTAAATAATTTAAAACCAGTTACAATTATCTTCTACTTACATTTTTATAAAATTTTAATTAAAATTAATCTATTTCAATTGAATTTAAATGCTAAATTTAATTAATAATACATGGAGTTCCAAAACTCAATGCCGTTTCAAGTTATATCTATTTTATATATTTTTTTTAATTTTTAAAACTCAAGTAAAAATCTTATTACCAGTAATTTATTGTTTAAAGAGTAATTTTATATTTTTAAAAATTTATTTTCTAAATTACAAAATAGCATGTCTATTTTATATTACAAGTTAAGTATTTTTTCATAAAAGACACAAACATATGTAAAATAATAATAATATCACATTTAATATTTTAAAATTAAAATATATAATTATAAAATTAAAAAAACTAATTTATTATTCACGTCAAGCAATCTTATCTTATTCGAGATGTATCTCATCGGGGTTGTTTCACATAAGAGGCCGAAAGGAGGTGGGGTAACGCTGCAATAGAAAAGAGGGAGTGTTGAGATAGGAGTGAGACTTCTGTCAAGCAACATAAGATTGTCTAACGCGGATAATATACCAATTTTGATAAATTAAAACAAAATTTGAATTTACTAAAATTAAGATAAACAATAAAGGTAATGATGCCAATGAAAAGGACTATGCAAAAGAAATTGAATTTATTAACTTCATAGGTGCTTTCTGCCTAATGTAACAAAAGTTAACCAAACTTAAAACTCTAATTTTATAGTTGAAAACCTTTATTCAAAATTCTTTTAGGCTTTCTGCTAATCCCTAATTATAACAGTAATCATGAAGATGATTTTAAATAATTTAAGGTTTCATAAATTATATTTTAATATTTAGAAATTAATGTTTGGAGAGAAATCCTAAGCTTTTATATATTTACACGAGACAGCTCTTTGATTTTTGAAATATTCCATAGGGGTACATTTCTAAATAAAAAATTGAAAGACATATTTTTAAATTTTCTAAAAATTAAAATATGAAAATATGTTTAATTATAAAAATTAAAATATATTTCTATAACTGAAGATTAAAATATATTTCTATAAAAATTAAAAATTAAAATATTTTCTATGTATTAATACAAAGTTTCCCTATAATAATATTTAGCCTTTTTGTTTTCATGCACAATTAAAAAAATGACTAATAAGTTGTTAATTTTTCATCTTCCTCTCTTTTATTTTTATTCCTTGTATAAGACAGTAATGAGTTGCCCGCATGGACAGCCCAGTTAGTTAAGAAAGAGGGCACAAAGTGCCTTTTGTGATGAATCTTGGAACAAGGACGAGGGATCGAGTTTTACAAACGACAATATGAGGGTAAACTTCTCTCCAAAGTGAGGGGACTCCTTGTGCGCGATGAGCACGATCTAGCCATTGCGTCTGACTAGATTACCATGATTAAACCCCCCACGTCCTGTCGGATCGAGAGGGAGCAATTTCACCTTTTAAAACAAAATAGTAATGAGCCACTTCCAACCTCTTTCATCATCTTTTCCTTAATTCCTCCCCAATGCCTTCACTTTTCTCGTGCCTTGCTTCTTTCTATTTCTCCATTGATGCATTAAAAGTGGGTTTAAGGCCCTTTTAAGAGTATTTTGGGCACTTCATTCAAAATAACATAAAATATATATGTCTATATTTTTCATCTTACGGGTGGATGGTGCGTCCATAATAAGCCCCCAGTTCTGTGACGGTCACGGTGGATCTGCATAACCACAAAATGTTAAATTGTATTAGGAGGCTGGCCAACTTCAACTCAGATTGTACACTTTCCCAATCAATAGCCGGATCCGTTCTCGCTCACCGGTCTATGCCCAATGCTCGACCCATACTGATACACACTTTACCACCGCATCCCGACTCAATCGTCAACATCATCTGCGATTCCTTCAGGAAAGCCCTCAATTGGGACGCACTGACCCGAAGATTCGGTTTGATTGAGCTCGACCACTCCATTGTCCAACAAGTGCTTCTCCAACTGAAAGAACCGGCCGATGCAAAACGCGCCCTGGGTTTCTTCCACTGGTCGGCTCGGCAAAAGCGTTTCCAACACGATGCTTCCGGTTACGCTATCGCCATTCACATCCTGGTTCGGGCGAAGCTTATCAGGGATGCTCGGGCCTTGCTCGAATCGGTCTTGAAGGACCAGGTCTTGGGTCGCTCTTGTCCGTTCTCGGTTGTGGATTCCCTTCTTGGTAGCTACGAAAGTGCTAACTCCATTCCTATGGTGTTTGATTTGTTTGTCCAAACATGTGCCAAGTTGAGGATGACAGAGTTAGGGTTTGATGTTTGTAGGTACTTGGATGATCACGGATTCACTTCGAGTCTCGTTACTTACAACACATTGATTCATGTAGTTCAAAAGTCTGACCAGACCGCGTTACTTTGGAAGATCTATGAGCATATGATAAGACAAAGAACATACCCGAGTGAAGTAACAGTGAGGATGATGATTAGTGCATTGTGCAAGGAAGGAAAGTTGCAAGAGTCTGTTGACATGTTGGATAGGATCCATGGGAAGAGATGCTCTCCTACTGTGATAGTTAATACCGTTTTGCTTTTTAGGATATTTGAAGAGGGAAGAGCTGAGGAGGCAATGGTGTTGTTGAAGAGGATGTTGCAAAAGAACATGATTCTTGATACCATTTCTTATTCTCTTATTGTGTATGCGAAGGTGAAACTTGGTCCTCTAGATTCTGCACAGGAAGTGTATGAGAAAATGCTCAACAGGGGTTTTCATGCAAACTCTTTTGTATATACATTGTTTATAGGGGCCAACTGCAAGGAGGGAAGGATTGACGACGCTTTTAGGTTGATGGAAGAAATGAGAGACATGGGTTTGAAGCCATATGATGAGACTTTTCATCATCTTATTGTGGGTTGCACTAAGGCTGGAAGATTGGAAGAAAGCGTCAAGTTCTGTCAGAAAATGATGGAAATGGGATTTATTCCTGCAGCTTTGGCTTTCAATGAGATGATTGGAAAGCTTTGTGAAAATGGGGGTGTAAAGGAGGCCAACGAGATGTTAACTGTTCTGTTAGACAAAGGATTTAATCCAGATGAAATTACATATTCTCATCTTATTGGTGGCTATGCCAAAGAAGGAAAGGCTCAGGAAGCTAAGAAGCTGTACTATGAAATGAAATACAGATTACTCTCTCCTGGTTCATTGGTTTTTGAATCTTTAATTAGTAGTCTTTCCGAATGTGGAGAACTGCATGAAGCAGAAAGATATCTGAAGCTTATGAAGGATCTATCATTACCACTGTCTGCACATATTTATGAGAAAATAATTGCTAGCCAGCAAGAAAAGGGAAACAAAACCACAGCTCTTCAGCTCTGTAAATGAAATGATTGGAGCAGGATCAGAACCGAGTAGGTTTTCTTATTGTGTTTGCTCAAACAACCTATGAAGCTAGAACTTTTGGTGGCGGCATATTCTGTCAGCTGGCTATTGCTGATCAACATTCTAAATTGGGCAAAGCTAATATCGACTTCCATATGACAAGCAAAAGTTTGTGTTGCAAGCATCAGGAAATTTTATTTGGTAACATAGAAAATGCAAAATACTATCTGCATTTTTGAATGATAGGACCATGTCTGGAAGTAGTAGGGATGAATAGTCAACGGGGAAATAAGTTATTTCACAAGACAAGATCAACTCTCGTGAAACCATTCCGGGAAAAATCTATGTTGAGGGACTTACAGTTGGCCTTTGAAGCTGAATTCTAACCATGGTCTGTCAAACTGAAACATTGTGATGGCAAGTGACTTTCCTTGGAGTATTTCTGTGGTGTTGAAAAGTTCATTTAGATAAAAGGAAAGTTACCTAAATGCTCACTGTTCTTGCCAAGAATACCGAGGATAGATCGACAATTGGAGACGTGAAGCCTTGCAAGCCTACCCTTATTTTGATCAGCCGCTGGAATTCTGACTGCACTTTGTGTTTCCTCTTTTGGGGTTTGTACATTTTGTATATGAGAATCTTCTTGATTTTGATTCATATGCGGTGCCATTTGTTACTACAATGATAAAAGACCCAAACACACAGTTGTTTCTTCCATGAGATGAAGTTTATCCATTCTCAGTGACTTATAAATGTATAAGAAGGGCTGGGGGAAGTTTCAAGCTTAAAAGTTAAGATGGCATGTAAAAATGCAGTGCAAGCACACATGCCTGTCTTCATGTTAAATTGCCTTGTGTATTTGGAAGCATTGTTAACTTGGGCTTACATTTTTACATCTAACAGGTCAAATCAAGTTTTTTGCACTGGATGGTGACAGTTGAATGCTATTGAATTCTTGTAGTTGCCGATATGAATGGCAAACACAACTTTGAATGGTTGCTTAGAATTTTCTTTATCCTTCCTGGTGAGTGCATTTCACTTGGATCAGTAACGCTTTTTATTTTTCATATGAACCCATTACAAATATCTGGCCTTGTATGTCCTTGAATTGATTGGATTATCATATGCTTCGTCGCAGATTGATCAATACACAATGGAAACTGATTATGCACTCTGATCAAAGGCCCAAAGTAGGTGGACGGATAACAGCAGACCAACGCCATGGCAACTGCTCTCTATGATGGCTCAGGTGGACCTTTCACGACGCCGATCCCAAAGGCAATGCTGTAGCTGCTATGTGAAGAGTATTATTGTCTTTGCTGTTTTATCTGCCTGGGCTGAGTGTATGGGAGAGATTATTTGTGTTACGATTCCTGAAATTACTCCTAAATTTTCTATTCTAAATTTAGAAATTGCTTTAGTTTAGAAATCTATCTATTTAATTCTATATATATTTTTTGCAATTAGAATTCTGTCCATATTTAGAATAGATTGATGCTTTTCTTGTAATTAAAATTTTGTTCATATTTAGAATAGGTTTTCTTCTATATAATGCACAACTCTCTTGTCAATGAAGAAGAAGAAATTTTACCTAGAAATTCTTCATGGTATCAGAGCCTTTCTTCTGGATTTCTTTTTATTGGCCTTAATTGCCCTACATTCCTACCATAATTGTTCTCGTCCCTACCTTCATTGCAATTATCCCAGACCTTTCAGCCTTAAACCCTTTGCTTGAAGATGTCACACAACCTCCATGGACACCTTCACACTAGACGCACCTTTTGCCACTACGGGTGAAAATCTTCTACTTTTATTGCTACCTCGACTGAATCAAGCAGCAAATTCCAAAGCTTGAATCCATTCTACTGCCTTGATGGAACAAATTACTTACAATGGAGACAAATTGTCCAAACCTTCCTCAGGGGGCAAGGGAAGATGGACCACTTAACTAGCACTGGCCCAAGCACAAAAAACCTAGGATTCAAGACATGGGATGTAGAGGATTCTCTAATTATGTTATGGTTATGGAATTTCATGAAATCAGAGGTTAGCTAGAATGTGATGTTCCTCTCAACTGCAAGAGCCATATAGGAAACATTTCAACAAACCTACTCCGAGAAGGATATTGCTCTAGTTTACTAGTTAAAGGTTCAAGTAACCTCCATTAAACAAGCATCTCTATTACTGGCTACTACAATAAGATGATAGGTTTATGGCTGAAAATCAACCACTATCGAGACTTAAAGATGAAATCCAGTGATGATATTCAAATTTTCTAGGAGGTCATGGAGCATGATAAGAGTATTTGAATTCCTAGCAAGGTTGAACGGATAATACAACCAAATCAAAGTGTTGTAGATCTTTGGTAAGGATCCAATCCCAACCTTCCATGAAATTTTTTCCATCATTTGAGTTGAGGAAAGTCGATTAGGTGTCATGTTGGAATCGCACACATCTGAAGCTTCAACGATGGTGTCTCAAAGGGCTAGAGACAGAAGGAATAAGAGAGAGAGGATAGGTGACAACACTCAACTTGACTCTAAAAAACAGTCTACGGTGTATTTATTTCAATGAGCCACACCATACCCAAAAGAACAGTTTCAAGTTGCACGGGAAGGCACATGTTTTGGCTCGAACTTGGGGATTTGAGGGTCATGTAGAGGGTCAAGCCAACATGACCCACAAGGAAAAGATCCTACTGGAACTAACAACTCAAAACAAAGAAGATTTTAAGGAGTTCAACCAAGAGAAGATGAAAAGGCTGTGACACCTCCTAGAGTCACTTGAAAAAACTTTAGGTTCCTACTCTCTTGCCTGAGCCGACACGCGTTTCTTAACTCTAAGGCTTCACTTACTACACATTTGAGTTTATGGGTAGTTGATTTGGGTGCAATTGATCACATTATTCATAATATTGCCTTTTTGATTCCTATAAATCCACTCGAAATCAAAAAATTAGGGTAGTACACGATTCTCCCATTGTCATTGTTGGTCAAGGAAATTTTCATCCAACCCCCATGGTTCCCTTAAAGAATGTCCTACATATCCCTAAACTGTCCACTAATCTCATTTCCATTCACAAGATTATCAAACAAAAAAACTTCATTGCAAAATAATCTTTTTTGACTCTAATTGTGTTTTCCAAGACCTAATATTGAGGAAGATGATTGAATTTGCTAAATAATGTGATAATGTACTACCTTGAAGATTTACAAGGCTATGGCATAAAGAGGAACAAACCAACCTCTTTCCGACCGCGTTCCTTTTTTTTTGGCGTCCTTGAATAAAACCAAGGTTTGGGCATATAATCTTTGCCTTGAAGAGTGTTCTTGCCTTTTGTTAAAGCATATGCTTTCTTCCTTATTTGAAGATGTTCTTGTTATTGATTTTCATTATGATGTTTGTCAATTTACAAAACATTATTATGTTCTTTTCCTACAAAATCAATGAAGTGCAATAAACTTTTTTTTTTTTGATATACTCAAATATTTGGGAGGCCTTTGAAAATTCTTAATATTAATGAGGCTAGATGATTGCACTCGTATAACTTAGGTATTTTTTAGGTCAGTGTTCTATTTCCTTAATTCCACAACATTATTGCCACATAATTTGAAAAAAAAAAATCAAAAGAATTCATTTTGCAAAGAATTATTTTAACTAAACCCTTTTCTCGTTTTTTCAAAGGGAGAGTATCATTTATAAATCATTCTGTGTTGAAACACTCCAATAAAATAGGGTTGCTAAATAGAAAAATTGCTATCTTCTAGAAGTAATTCGTGTCCTCCATTTCAGTTTAATGTTCTAAAATTTCTTTATGGAGAAGCAATTCTAACACCTACTTTTCTCATTAACTAGCTTTCTTTTTAGAATCTTGAAAAATAAAAGTTTAATTTTAGTTCTTTGACAAAAATTTAAAAAATGCTTCTCCATCACGAGGATGTTCAATCCATTTGAATGCTAAAAAAAATTTCTACTCCCAATTATCAGCCACGTAATGCACAGTTAAGCAGCATACACAAAATTTTGATGACTTGAAGTCCAAATATTAGTTGTAATAGTAAACTTACAATTAAGCTCATCCAATGATCGGTATAATTATTTTCTGTTTTTTGTTTGATAGACACTAAGAACATCTACTCTAATAGTGTTTCTAGAGACAACATTGAACATTGGTTGAAGATTAACACAAAATATCTCAAAAAACTCATGCTTCACCACATTGAAGGAATAATTTTGCTTAAAGCAAAGAACAACCCCTCAAAATTGAAATAGTTATGACGGCAAAGACAATGAAGTAGAAGCAGATGAGACTGAGATTAAGGTGGGATTTTCTGTCGGCAAGTCGTTGTACTAATAATGTGATTATAGACCTTAGAACAAAGCCTACATGATTTTGATGTGATTCTCCTTCTCCAGTGACCTTAAATCTGCTACAGCCTATAGCGATTGCTGATGAGAAGTTACGGTTAGGTTGCGCGTTCTGAAAGAAAATTGAGGGCAGATTTGATGTAGAAGTTAGGGATTTTGCTCACGGATTTGATGTAGGTTTGATCCATGTTTCAAGTTATACCTAGGTTTTGTTTTGAAGAAAAGTGAAGTAAACTTTGGCTTACCTTCGGGGGTGAGTCTAGCGAAGTGGGCCCTGGGTCTATCCACATCCCATTGGTTTGTCCAGATCCAGTCTATTTATAAAGCGGATCTAATTGTTATGGTCCGACTTGTAAATGGATCTGGGTGTCATGGATCTGGTATGGGTTGTGTCTGTGCTAGACCCCACCCATTGACAGGCTATATAAGTTTGCTAAGGTCAACTGTTCATCCAACTTGTTGGCTATAGAGAAACGGCTAGGATTCTAGGTCTCTTTTATCTCAAGAGAAGTCAACCTCATGTTGTGAGACCTAGAAAAGTATAAAAAGGGATTCACTTATTGATTTAAAGGATTCATACTCTTCGCCATTATGGCCTTGAATAAGGATTTTTCTTTGCATCTCTCTTTCTCTCTCTCTCCATTGATGGTCTTGTTGATTCTTTCTTGATCTAATAACTACTTGATGTGTTCTCAGAGGCTACTACTCATGGCCATTCTTAGTCCCTCTTCCTTACTTGTTAATCTTTATACCCTACCATATATATATATATACACACATATATATATGAACATAAAATGTAATGCAAATAGGAAGTTATTTTAGATCCCTAATCCTTCAGAAATTGAAAAACCAAAATGAACTAAAATTCTGAAAAATCCCTTGCACTTTTTTGCCATCTCCACCCACAATGGGCTCTTACTTTTGTGAACGAATCATTTAGAAATATTAATAAATAGTGAGACAGCCTGATTTACATTGTTGGGCCATTAGAACGTTGATTTTAAAGAATTTCTCAGGCTCAGATTCTCCATCTCCATATCCCTTTTGAAAAAAAAAGTCAGCAAAATCAGCATTTATGTTCGGAACAAATCAGTGAATAAAACGAATGCCCTGTAATTTTTTAGCAGAATCTAAAGTAATATGATCAGTACATAGCTGGAAAGCATGTGTGAACATTCAATACATTGATAAACAAAAGATGGCAGGATATAAACTCGGTCCATATTAATACATTAGTAATTATTTCTGCGAGCGCTAGATACAGCTGAAGATGCATGTAAGAATAAATCATAATGAACATACAAAAATACATGTGATAACAATGTGAAACAAGGAAGCTCTGTCCTTAACCCCAAAGTGATATAATGTAGCATGCTCCATCTGCAGTGAACCTATTAGGTCAGGATAAGTTATCAAATTTACAAGAAGGATGGTCCAGTAAAATTTTGGCTTGCAGTACCTTTGAGACTCCAGCCTGAACCAACATTCACTTATAAATAATAAATTTTATAAAATTACTTTTTCAGCTTATCCTGAAAGATCTGACCCCAAAAGAAGTAGCTTATCTGAAACCAAGGATAAAAGAGGCATAGATAATCCGTTCCTGTTCTCTTGAACCATCTTTCTCCCTTTGTTCTTGATGCGTCCTTACTAGTTTCATTTCATTAGTCTCTCCTCATGTCCCTAAACTGCATGGGATAAGCTAAATAATCCTCCATGTGAATGAAGCACTCAGACCAGCCAAGTACGCAAGAGAAGTGTTCTAGCAGCTCTATTAATTCAGAAAGTCTATTGACTGTAACTGCTTACAAGTAACGTAGCTTTACCTAAGTCACTGGTGCATTAGTTATAGCTTAGCTACAGTAAGTTACCTTTTTGTTATTCAGTTTCTCCTTTATTTCATCCTGTATATAAACACAATTTGGCATGATCTTTGTTTATCTGATATCATTCTTTGAATAAACTCTCTAGCCTTTCTTCTCTGTTCTTCCTCTCTCTGTTCATCTCTTAGTTCTCTGTTCTTGCAACAGCAAACTTTTCTCTTGATACTGCGAATTGCTATATGGTATCAGAGCCAAAGAGATCACCATGGCATCAGATCCAGTTAATTTCTCAAGCTCAATGTCATGCAATTCAGATCGGAATCTTTCTTCAATACAATCAGGTGTCGATTTTTCATCTCTTGGGAAGGTATTAAATTTCAATCCAATCAACCTTGAATCTGATATTTACCTGTTCTGGAAGGCTCAAATTCTAGCCACAATTCATGCCTTTGATCTCTTATTCCGATTCCAGAACTCCTGATAAATTTGTTCAAGTTGAGTGTTTAGTTGGAAATGTTGAAAAGAAGATAAATGAAGAATATTTAGCCTGGATAAAGTCTGATCAACTTCTTAGTTGATTATTCTCAACTATAACTAAAGAGGTTTTAGCACTAGTAAATCATTGCGAGTCTTCAGCTGAGTTGTGGACTGTCTTGAAAAATTTGTACGCTCAACAAACAACTGCCAGGTCTTTTCAATTGAAGTAACAACTCGGGAATACATAGGTGCACTTTCTGTTAATGATTATATCTTAAAGATCACATCGCTGAGCTATGCTTTAGCTGCAATTGGAGAACCAGTTTCTGATAAAGAACAACTCTTGGCTATAATTAGTGGTCTTGGATCTGATTATGAGACAGTTGTTTCTTTGATCACTTATCAAATGGATGAAATAGATCTTCAGAAGGTTCAATAGTTGTTATTTATGCATGAACAAAATTAACTCAGCGGAATTCAACTGGAAATTTGGAAGGAACCTTTTCTGTCAATGTTGCTGCTGGTTCATTTTCACATAAAAAGAGAGGTGGAGGTAATATGAACAGAGACACTTTAATAGATCTGGAAGAGGTGGAGGAAGATCAGGAAATAAGAGGGCTTATTGTCATTAACAGATCCATCCTGGTATGTAGATAGTAGAGCAACAAATCACATTACCTCAAACTTGAACAATCTTTCCATTCATTCTAATTACCGTGGTCCTGACAAAGTTACTGTTGGTTGTAAGAGGCTCTCTATTAATCATGTTGGTTGTAGCTTCTTACCTACACACACTCATCCATCTCAAACCCTTTGAAAAATGTTGGTTCTAAGCATTTCTAAGCTTACCCGAGATCATAATATTATAGCTGAATTTCATGATGATTATTGTGTTGTCAAGGACAAGAGATCAAGAGTTGTGCTCCTCAAAGGCAAGGTTAAAGATGGACTGTACTATATTCCTGCTAAAACTCAAGCTCAAGCTTCTTCTGCTGGTCATTCAATCAAATTCAAAATCATCTTCTAATTCCTTTTCAGTTGATTTGAAGTTACTTGCTTGTCATCTAATAAGTCTGAAGCTTTTATTGCTAAGAAAAATTCTATGTTACAACCAGGTTCAACTAATATGTCAACTGATGAAACAATTGTAATTTCTGGCATACTGGATTAGGCCACCCTTCTGTCGTTGTAATGCAACAAGTGCTTAATAAACAAACTTACTTTCCTTGTTCAATTTCATCACTTCCTTTCTGTGCTCCTTGTAAAAGGGGAAAGCTTAGACTGCGTTTTCTTTGTTGTTTTCAAGTCATTTTTAATTTTTAATTTTCTAAAATAATGAAAACGCGTTCTCTTTGTTGTTTTTAAAAATATATTTTTGAAAACAAAAAAAAAATTATAAAGAAAACTCAAAACAATAAAATATTGTTCTGAGTGTTTTTATCAAAAACAAACTCAAAACTCAAAACATATTTATTTATTTGTATTTTATCATTATAATGAAAAAAAATTACAAAATTCATTAACTTTAAAATGTATATATATATTTAATAATATATTAACATTAAATATTTCTAATTTACTGAATAATCAAATTTATTGAATAAAATATCATTAAAAAATTATTTTCAAAATTTAAAAAAAAACACGTTTTCTAATTTTCTATTTTGAGAAATAGTTTTTCAAAATGACAGAGAGAACGCGTTTTCAATTTTCTAAGAATAAATTATCAAAACAGAAAATTAAAAATAAATTCAATATTCAAAATTAAAAATTAAAAATTAAAAATCAAAGACAACGCAACCTTATCAATTGCCTTTAAGTAAGTGCAATATTACAACACATAGTCCCCTAGAATTAAGTAATCAGGATATTTGGGGACCTGCTCCTTTTGTTTCAACTGAATGTTATTGTTACTATATTATCTTTGTTGATGCTTATGCTACGTATACCTGGTTGTATCCTTTGAAAACTCAAATTTGAGTCCTTAACCACATTTATTTAGTTTTACAAATTTGCTGAACTACAGTATGCTACCAAGATTATGAGCTTTCAAGCTGATATTGGAGAAGAATATAAAATTTTTCTTCCTTATCTTAAGCAACAGATTATTTTACCTCAGTTTTCATGTCCTTGTACTCATCAACAACATGGTATACCTAAAAGAAAATGTAGACGTATAGTAGAAATGGGCTTAACCCTTCTTGCCCATGCTCAAATGCCTTAAATTCTGGGTAGAAGCTTTTCAAATAGCTTAACCTCATTAATCTGCTTCCTTCATCAGTTCTTCATTTTTCTTTTCCATTTTAGAAGTTGTATCACAAGCAACCTGATTATTCTTTCCTTATAACCTTTTGGTTGCACCAGCTTTGCTTATCTTAAACCTTATTCTAGACACAAGTTCAGTTTTCACTCTACCAAATGTGTGTTTCTTGGATATAGCCTGGTTCATCATGGTCATAAGTGTGCATCCTTTTTGGTAGAATATATATTCTCGGCTTAATTCTTTTTAGTGCCTCCTCTGTAACTCCAAGTTTTACTGTTTAATACTTGTCTTCCTTCAGTTCATCTTTCTCAGCTTCCCTTCAAGTAGCACAACCATTTGATATTGTTCTTATTTCTCATTCCAACTCATCTCCAGTTAGTTTGCTTCAGCCTCTCATAATTCCTCTTCAGTTTCTTCTCCTGTTTCTGTACCTCAACTGCCTTTAGACTCTTCTACTGAGTCTAAGTCTTCTTCTTCTCTTCATCCTGTTTCTTCTTTCCATCCCTCACCATCTTCAGTTTTTTCCGCCGACCCCATGCAGACTAGATCTAAGAGTGGTATTTTTAAACCTAAGCTATTTCCCCATCATTATCTCTCCACTACCATACTACTAGAACAAAATTAAGGATGCTTTGCTGAGTCCTAAACAGTATCAATCTATGCATGAAGAGTACGCTGCTCTTCAAGCTAACAACACTTGGGAATTGGTTCCTTATTCCTCAGATATGCATTTGATTGGATGTAAGTGGGTTTTTAGGATTAAGTATAATCTTGATGGCTCCGTGTTGAAATTTAGGGCTTGTTTAGTTGCCAAAGTGTTTTATCAGACTCCTGATATTGATTTTTCTGAGACTTATAGTCCTATTATTAAGGCTCCTATTATCAGGATTCTTCTTACTATGGCTGTCTCTTTTGGTTGGGATATTACAAGTTGATATAAGTAATGCATTTCATAATGGGAATTTACAAATTGTCTATGTATCAAACTGAAGGTTTTCAGAGTTCTATTCATCCCTCTCACGTTTGTAAGCTGAAGAATGCTCTGTACGGTCTCAAACAGGCCCCTTGTGCCTGGTTTCATAAATTGAAGTCTGCTTTGCACTCTTGAGGCTTTCATAATGATGTTTCTGATGTCTCTTCCTTTGTCAAGCATATTGGGGCAGGAGTCTTGTATGCTTTAGTATATGTTGATGACGTACTTATAACTGGTTATAGTGATCCTTTGGCGTACTCTTTTATTAAAGATTTAGCTTCCACCTTTACTTTGAAGGCTCTTGGATCTCTTAACTATTTTCTTGGCTTTGAGGCTTATAGATTGATTCTGGTTTGTATCTTCATCAGTCCAATCTGTTAGTCAAGACTAGGATGCAGGATAGCAAACCTACTTCTACTCCTATTACAGCTGGTGTTTCTTTCAATGAAGAAGGGGATCCCTTTTTCTATAGAACTGTTGGCTCTCTGCAATATCTTACATATACAAGGCCTGAAATTGGTTGCTCTGTTAACAAGTTAAGTCAGTTTCTTGTTTCTCCTAGATAGCAGTATTGGGTTGCTTGTAAATGATTGGTCAGGAATATTGAGGGCGCTATTGGGCTTGGATTGAAATTTAAACTTGCCTCAACACTTGCCCCAGAAGTGTTTACTGATGCAAACTGACCAGGCGTTCTACAGGTGGTCTTTGTGTTTATTTTGGTTGTATGGAGTTCTAGAAAACAATCTGTCATTGTTCGCTGATGGAGTTGCTGAAGTATTGTGGCTGGAGTCCCTTTTCTCTAAAATTGGTTTTAAGTAGCCTTCTAACTAAGCCTATTATTTGGTGTGACATACTGCTGCCAAGAGTATAGCCTTCTAAGCCTATTATTATTTGATGTTCACTTCGTTCGAGAGAAGGTTTTTGCTGGGCAAAAAACAGTAAACAAGCCACACACAAACACGGCCTTGATACCACTTAAAACCTTTAGACCCAACCACAGAGACTCAATTAGAAGCATAAACCATAAACAGAAAACATGCACACAGCAGAAAAAAGGAGAAAGTAACATAGAGAGATTTATCGTGGTTCACCCCAAATCGGGGCTACATCTACGTTGAGTTTCGGTGAGAACAGCTCACTGCATTATATGAGAAAGGAGATTACACCCTGGGGAAAAATGGCTCACAAATACTCTTTGTACATCACTGGTTCGTTAACAAAATGCTCGATAATCACTAATACAGATTAGAGCCTCAACCTATTGAATCAGAAAACAAAGAAGAAAACATATACAGAGCTTTACAGAGCAAAAACAAGGAACCCACAAGGCACCCCCCGACTGATCGAGAAACCCTCCCATTTTTCCTCCTTTCTCTGGCTGTCACTTTAAATCCCAATGCGAGAGATAAATAACAATTTTGGATGGTTGGGATAGAGCTTCATAAAGGTAAGTTGGATGGCCAGGATTAGACCGTGCAACATGATCGATATTCCCACGGAAGAGAGCAATCAGGCGCCATCTAGAGACGAGGATAGTTTCCATGTGGCCATCTAATAGGTGCCATAAGAGAGCCTGAGGTTGCTAATCGTGGCCCTCCACTTCCTTGACTCAAAATGACATCGTTTGATGCTTCACCAATAACAATCTCCACCTTGAAGCATCAAATTCCGAGTGAACTCACACTCTCATATTCGTGCAGCATGCTTCCATTCTCACCTTCACTGCTCGTGTTGGTTTGGATTAACCAACTTCGACATGCAGCAAGCCCAAGCAGTGCTTGAACATAGCTGTAGTCACTACTTTTGTTCCCATGTCGGCTGGATTGTTCTCAATTGGCACTTTAAGGAAAGTAACAGCTCCACCAATTACCTGATCTTTTACAAAAATGATATTTTACACCCACATGCTTAGTTCTTTCATGATAAACAGGATTTTTGTAATACCCCATGTTTGTATGAGGTTGCCACGTAATTTCGATAAGTTTGGAATACTGAAACATCAGTTTATTGATAAATTAAATACCGAATTGATTGCAGAGAATATCTTGGAGTGAAATTGTCTAAGGAAAATGATATGGTCTCGATGAGTGTTCTGAGATAAGATTTATGGTATCAAAAGAAATCGGATTGAGAACGATTTTCAGTACAGCTAAAATGCAGCTGCCATTTAGGTTGCAAAGTCGAATTGTCATAGGGGACTTCCGAGAAGTCAACGGAAGCCTAAGAGGGCTCTGGTTTTTTGTAATGAGTAACCCTTCAGTGGTTTTGAGATGAAACAATAGCCCGGTGAGGACACTGGGTCGAAATCGTCATTATCAAATAACTTTGAAGTTATTAATTGTGGATTTTCAGTATCGTAATGCAAATTAATCTAATGTTTAAGAGTGTAATTGCAATAAAGGAATTGTCAAAGTGAAATAGAAATGAATTTTAGAATTTAAGTGTGAAAATTTTCTATTATTATGCTATAATATATATAATTATATATGTATATATAGTCATGTGTGCGTATACACGCAAATCCCATGCCTCTGCATCTTTATACCCATGCCCTCCAATTTCAATCTGCAAGTTAAGTGTCCTTTACGCAAATCTCATGCCCTGCAACTCCATACATTCTAGCTATGCCTCTGCAAAATCGGCTGAGATTTGTGCAAAGAATGGGAGATTATGGCAGCCATGCCTTTGCAAAATCTACATCACCGATGACCACCGTCGGTTGCTTCGCTACTGACCGTCGTAGCCTGCCGTACCACTGTCATCGCCACTTGCGCACACCACAACCACCGTGCTCGTGCTACTAGTCTGCAACGGGTCTTCACTGTTCGGGCACTGATCACGCATACCCCCACCACTGTTGCGTTCGCCGACCTTCGATCTGTCGACCCCTAAAGGATCATCGCCACTGCCACCGCCATGCGCCTCCTCTCTCACACTGTTCATAAACTTTTTTTTTCTTCGATCTTTCTCTCTCCAATGTTCTGATCGCGACGCCGTCTTCACCATTGGAATCGCCTCCTTCAGTCCATCCCAGTCCAGGTGGTTTCGTCGCCATCTACTGCCATCCGTTGTTGTCGGTCTCCGACATCCATCGTCTGCCGTCTCAAACGCGCCTCATTCTCTATGCTAGATCATCCAACCTCTCTGTTTGGCTATTTTTAACCCCTTTTGTTTCAAATCTGTTGATCTTGTAGGGCTCCCTTTTGTCCAACATGGCTAGTACCAGTAAATTGGCTCATTCTCTGGTATTGTTATCTCTCAACGAAAGTATGTGTTAGACATTTTGGAAGAAACTGTGACGCTTGATTGTAAACCTATAGATTCTCTTATGGATCATAATGTAAAGCTCTTACCAGGACAGGGGGAGCCTCTTGTTGATCCTGGAAGATATCGCAGGCTAGTCGAAAAACTTAATTATCTCACTATCACTCGCCCAGATATTTCTTTCTCAGTCAGTGTTGTCAGTCAGTTTTTGCACTCTCCTTGCGATAGCCATTGGGATGCGGTAGTCTGGATTCTTAGGTATATTAAGGGAGCTCCAGGGAGAGGACTATTGTATGAGGATAGAGGTCATACTCAAGTAGTAGGATATTCTGATGTTGATTGGGTAGGTTCTCCCTCTGACAAATGGTCTATTTCAAGATATTGTGTTATAGTTGGAGGAAACTTAGTATCTTGGAAAAGTAAGAAGCAGGAAGTTGTTGATAGATCGAGTGTAGAAGCAGAATATTGTGTTATGGCCTTGGCAACATGTGAATTTATCTGGTTAAAACAATTGCTTCAGGAGCTCAAGTTTGGGGAGATATCACAAATGAGATTAATTTGCGACAATCAAGTTGCATTACATATTGCTTCTAATCCAGTCTTTTATGAGAGGACCAAACATATCGAGATAGATTGTCACTTCATCCGAGAGAAGATTTTATCTGGCTGTATTACCACAGATTTTATCAATTCCAATGACTAGTTACCAGATGTCTTCACTAAGTCTTTCAGGGGTCCTCGAATTGAGCATATTTGTAGCAGGGTTGGTGCATATGATATATATGCTCCAGGTTGAGGGGGAGTGTTGAGTTATATGGTTATAATCTAGGGTTAATCTTATATTAAAGCCCATGGCCCATTGTATTTGTATATATAGGTGTATAATCTATGAGTTTAATTAAGTTATAAATACATATTAAAAGCTAGGGTTTTCTTCCTAAACTTCACAATCACCATGTAGAAATGCAGTTTTGACATCTAATTGTTTAAGCTTTAAGTCAAAATATACAACAATAGCAAGCATTATGTGAATAGTTTTGAATTTAACCATAGGTGAAAAAATTCCAATATAGTCAATTCCTTCTCTTTGTGAAAAACCCTTAGCTACTAATCTTTCTTTGTATCTTAAAGGGTCAGAGAGAGACATATATTCTTTAAGCTTGAACAACCACTTACACTTAATCAGCTTTTGCTTATCAGGCCTTGGGACCAGTTTTCAAGTTTCATTCGCCTTCAAAGATGCCATCTCATCATCCATGGCTTGTTGCCACTTAGAGCAGTCATGAGAGTTGACAACCTCCTCATAGCAGGATGACTCACTGCTTCTCATCTCCATACCTACTACTAAAGCACAAAAAACTAAGTCTGAGTATGCATATCTAGTAGGAAGTCTAATAGTCTTCCTGGTCTGGTCTCAGGCCCATTGATAATTGCTGAGGTCTTGTTGAGGAGTGTCATGCTCCTCAGCCTCAGGGTCATCAGCTTGGGCCTCATGATCACTTCCCTGATCAGAGATTTGCTCTTGGGTTGGGAAATCAACTTGTGTGTTAGGGACTTCAGATATGGGAGCAGCAGGAAGATCCTATTGCTAGGGGTATGCATTTTTTGGTTCAACCGAACCGACCGAACTAAACCGGTCGATTCGGTTTGGTTAATTAAGTAGCTAAAAATCGGTACGGTTATATTTATAAAAAATTTCAGATATTTCGGTTAACTGAAATAACCGAATTCGTCCTCCACCGCTCACTGTTTTTCCCTTACTTTACTACCCATGGTTTTACTTTTACTACCCACGGTTTCCCCCTTCCCACACACACACACAAACTTCTTCTCTCTCTCCCTCACGCCACCCACGGTTTACTCTCCCCCCACCCATGTGACCCTGACACTCTCTGGTTCCCCCCACCCCCAATCTCCCCAAACGTCTCTCTCCCTCACCCCAAACCTCAGCCTCACGACATCGGACATCCTCTCTCTCTCTCTCGCGCGCGCACGCGCGAGCTAGCCGGTCCATCGCCCCATCCCTCCAGCCTCACCAGTGGTTCATCGCTTCCCTCTTGCCCGCTGGCCTCTAGCTTCTCGTTCTCAAGACCCCTATCTCTTTGTCTCTCTCTCTTTCTTGATCTCAATCTCACTGCCTCACCTTTGTCGCCTCTCTCCCGCCACCTCACAAACATCGCCTCCCTCTCGCTACTCATGATTGTCAATCCCCTCTCGCCGCCTCACGTCAATCTCTCTATATCTCTTTATCTCATGGCCACATGACAATCAAAGATGAATGGCCATTTGGGCCTCTAGCCGAGCGAAGGGCCGAACCGAATAAGGGTTGGCCATTTGTCTTTGTCTCCGGCGTTTCGTTTCCTTTATATGCAGAGGCCGACACCACCCAAGCTGCATCTCTCTCCCTTTGATCATGCTTGCACATTCGGTAAGTTTTAGTGAAGTTCGGTTATACCAGTTATTTCGATTTCAGTTAGTGTATCCTATCGATTCGGTTCGGCTCGGTTAGTGGGCTATGATCGGTTCAGTTCGATTGGTAAAAATGTTGATGGTTCGGTCGATTATAACCGAATGCTCTCCCCTACTTGTTGCTCCACCTCAATTCGGGTACTACAACCTATTACAAAGTCATCAGGGGTGCTAAGTATGGGGTTATCTTTAGTGTTACTAAGTTTGCATGGGAAAACTGATTCATTGAATATTACATCCTTGCTTATAATTATTTTAACTCCACTTGAATTTCTGTCCCATAACCGATAACCCTTACTCCCATCTTGATACCCAACAAAGACACATTTAATGGCCCTAGGGTCTAATTTTCCTTCTGATTGGTGAGCATAAGCTTCACACCCAAAGACTCTTAGATAAGTTAAGTTTAATTTTCTCCTAGTCCATGTTTCCTTAGGGCACCTAAAGTTGGTCACTGTCGAAGGACTCCTATTCACTAAGTGAGCAACAATTAGAGGTGTTAAAAAAAATCAGTGCACCACGGAAACCGACTAGACCGAATCGAACCAAACCGAATCGGTTGATTTTTTTTTTTTTGGCAATCGAAAACGGTTTGGATCTTGTCCAAACCGCGCAATTTGTGATTTTGATAGTTGGTGGTTCAATTTTAAACCGAATCACCCAAGAAAATAATAAAAAAAATTATAAAAAAATTATTATTATAAAAATCTAATAATTAGCAGCCCCCTCCTATTTATTTCTTACACTATTTTATCTTTATTTTTTGCTCCTATTTATTTACCTTTGATTGTCTTTATTTACCAATATTTGTTTCTTTATTTATCATTTTTAAATATTATTTTTAGTGGTTTTAAGTAGCATTTCAAACTGCGTTAAACAGCATCAAACCAGACCGCAAATGTGGTGTGGTTTGGTGTAGTTTGGCCGCACCTAAACCAGACCGCGGTCTAGTTTAGTTGAAAAATCGCACTAGCGGTTTGGCGTGCTAAAAATGATTTAGACCGGCCAAACCGCACCGCGCACACCCCTAGCAGCAGTAGATAAGCTTCTCCCCAAAAAATTTTAAGCATTCCAGCGGTAAATAAAAGGCACTTGACCTTTTCTAATAGGGTTCTATTCATCCTCTTAGCAACTCCATTTTGTTGAGGGGTGTTCTTTACTGTCCTATGCCCAAGTATGCCATGGGTGTTGCAAAATTCATCAAACTCCCTATTACAAAACTCCAATCCATTGTTTGTTCTCAGAATTTTAATCTTCTTATCAATTTGGTTTTCAACTAAAGTCTTCCATGTTTTAAATTTTTCTAAGGTTTGATCCTTAGTTTTCAGCAAAAATACCCAAACCTTTCTAGTGAAATCATCAACAATGGACAAGAAATACATGTTACCATCGTGAGAGGGGATTTGGGAGGGACCTCAAAGGTCTGCATGCAAGAACTCTAGGCATGCCTTCGCCAAGTGAGTTCCCTTTTAGAAGCTCAGCCTGTGTTGCTTACCTAGAGTACAAGGTTCACAGAAACCTAAGGAGTCTGTAGACACTGGACCAAGGTAACCTTGGTTTAACATTGCCTGCAACCCTTTCTGGCTCATATGACAAGTCTTAAGTGCCAGAGATATGTTCTATCATATTTAGCTACACATGCAGATGATATATAACAATAACCATTCAAGACATATAATCCATGCTTCTTAGTACCAGTAAGAACCAGGTCATCATTTTTGAACACATACATGAAACCATTTTTAGCTTTATAAGAAAACCCTAATTCATCGAAGATACCAAGAGAGATCAATTTTTTTTTAAACTAGGCACATATCTTACATCAATTAACATTATGATTTTGTTATTATGTAATTTCAAAGAGATATCACCTATACCTTGAATACTACATGAATGATTATTTCCCATATAAACAGTTCTAGTTTCTCTAGCGCTAAAGTTTTGAAACCATTATATGTTTGGACACATGAAAAAAGCACCCCAAATCCATTATCCATTCATTAGCAGTAGAAGAACAAGATACATTTAAAACTTCAGGTAAAGCATTAGAGCTACTAGCAGCTACAATTGTATTCCTCCATTGTTTTTGTTTTTTAATAAAATCATAACAGTATTTCTTAATGTGTCCCTCCTTCCCATAGTGATAACATTTCCATTTAACTTGCTTTTGTTTTCCCTTCTTTTCTTTTTGTTTACCCTTAGGTCCCGAACCCTCATTCGGATCAGTGTTAAAATCATTGTGCCTCTTTTTTTCAAACTTTCCTTTAACAAACAAATTATTACCAGGCCTTTTAGAAGTATGTAATTCTAATTCCCTAATCTTAATTCTAGAGATTTCAAGTTCTAAAGTAGGCACAATAGCAGTATATTGTAAAGCATGTTTAATCATATTATAATCATCAGGTAATGAATTTAATAGTATCATTGTCTCACTGGTATCACCTAGGGCTTGATCAGTACCCCTTAACAACAATGTAAGTTTAGTAAATTCATCTATATTTTTATCCATAGATTTTGATGCATTCATTTTAAAATTGAATAGAATGTCTTTCAAATAAACTAAATTAGGAGCAAAAGCAACAGCATAGAGAGATTCAAGTCTATTCCAAAGATCAAGAGGGTTAGTCATACTGTCTACCTTTCTTATCACAGTATATCCCAAATGGAGGAATATCAAATTGAATGCCTCCTCCTTTATCTCATTGGTCCTAGCAATTTGCTCATTGGACCGTTTTCGATCATCCAGCTCTAGTGCAATAAGCACTTTGTGATGAGAGAGTAAAACTCTTATCTTCTTTTCCAACTGTTGAAATCTTCTTTCCCATCAAATATTCTAATTTCACATCAGGTTGTTGTCATCTTTGCCTTGCACGAAGGTACCCTAAGAAAACCCTAGACATTGATAAAGACACACAGTAAGCACCCATTGACCGAGACTCTTCAGATAACCCTAGAGATTCAGACATGATGATTGGCACGAAGAAAACCCTAGATATGAACACATCGACTCCAAGAGGATCAATAACCTAAACACTGCAATTCAAAGAAATGGTTCTGACACCACCTGTTGGGCAAAAAAAATAGTAAACAAGCCACACACAAACACAGCCTTGATACCACTGAAAATCTTTAGACCCAACCACAGAGACTCAATCGGAAGCATAAACCATAAACAAAAAGCATGTACATAGCAAAAAAAAGGAGAAAGTAACACAAAGAGATTTATCGTGGTTCACCCCAAATCGGGGCTACATCCACGTAGAGCTTTAGTGAGAAAAACTCACTGCACTATATGAGAAAAGAGACTACACCCTCGGAAAAGACGACTTACAAATACTCTCTATATATCACTGGTTCGCTAACAAAATGCCTGATAATCACTAATACATATTAGAGGCTCAACCTATTGAACCAGAAAACAAAGAAGAAAACATATATAGAGCTTTACAGAGCAAAAATGAAGGAACCCACAAGGCACCCCTTTGACTGATCGAGAAACCCTCATCTTTTTCCTCCTTTCTCTAGCTGTCACTTCAAATCCCGATGCAAGAGATAAACAACAATTTTGGACGGCTGGGATGGAGCTAATTCATAAAGGTAAGTTGGATGGCCAGGATTAGATCGTGCAACACGATCGATATTCCCACAGAAGAGAGCAATCAAGCGCCATCTGGAGACAAGGATGATTGTGACGTGGCCATCCAGCAGGCACCATAAGGGAGCACGAGGTTGTCGATCGTGGCCCTCCACTTCCTTAACTCAAAACGGCATCATTTAATGCTTCACCAATAACAGTTTTCAATGGTGATGTTGAGGTTTGATATATTCCTTCAGAACATAAAGTGTTGATATCTTCGCAAAGAGTCTTTCCGCTTGTCGATTTCAGTTTCTTTGTAGCCTTTCTTCTTTGTACTCTCTCTCTCTCTCTCTCTCTCTCTCTCTCTCTCTCTCTCTCTCTGTTCATCTCTTACTTGTCTGTTCTTGCAACATAGAACTTTTCTCTTAAAATTGTAAATTGCTACACAAGTTGTTCATGATGATTGGAATTGACGATATATTCATTATGTAATGACAATATGTCTGGTTCACATGGTTATTATATCTGTACCTGCTAGTTAATTCCTTTTTATAGTTTCAAGGTGTTTGGGACTTGTATTCTATTCTATTGCATGCTTCGTTTGTTAGGATCAGCATCTTCAGGTCTTGTTAGACTCTGGCCGCCAAGAAATATGCTGTGTTGTCTTTGCATGAAAACTGTTATAGATCATAAACTACACAGCGCAGCAGGCAGCAGCATGCTGATTGCATATTCAATGGTCAGAGAGACTTGTGCTTCCGAGCTCTTTCAACTATTAGGTGCCTGTTACTAATATGCGTGTATATATCAAATTCGCTAAATGGAAAATTGATAATTTCATACAAAAATCTTTCATCTATAAAATCGGTGGTGGCTTTTGTAATTGATTTTGATTTTTTCCTTTTCAATATTAAGAAAGTCATTTTATTCCTATGAGATTTTGATAGTACTAGTATGATTTCTTATACTCACTGGGTTTGCTTCTAGTTTATGGACAACATTTGGAGCTTGGGATGCCTCCAAAACTGCAGCCTGGTGTTTTGGTGATTTTCGGGAGTTTCTGGCCGCGAATCTGTATTTGGAATCAAATTTGCTGAAATACTCTTTCCCCTTTATTTTTGGCCTTTTCTTTTTCCTTTTTTTTTTTTATAAATCTAGTGTTCTGGTTTTTTTTTTTTTTTTATAAATAAGAGGTCACGTTTTTTCTTTGCACGGACTTTTTACAATACAACTGTGTGATCAGGTCATGTTCATGCATCTGTGAACCAATACTCTTGTTAAACATAATCATTTCAAGACCAATTTAGTTCCTATTTGCCGGTCCCAAACTCGGATAAAGGAGGAGGATTGCGTTAGGTAGCCGACAGCCAGCGTAAAACCTAGTCGGATCCAAATATGAATTCTAGACAAACTATCTGTTGGGATGTAACCCACATAGAAGTCTAGAATTCATATAGCCAACCCCACATAGTGGGATAATGGCTGGATATGTTGTTGTTGTTGTTTTTAATTTATATTTTGATAACAAAGTTCACATCCTGCCAAAAGTAATAGTCAAGAGGGTAAATCCATGCCATTCAAAACACAAACATCCTCATCTCAAGCAGGTAATATTAGCTACTTTGGCGAGGATAATCAAGAATTTTTCTTTCTTTGGCTAAAAATATGATTCCACTTAACACTAATACCATGTTGCCCGTCAGCAGGTAATTTAGCATTTGTCCACTGAGGGCGCGGGTCCCATGCACATGAGCCCCACATGCATGGGGCCTATGCCTCCCTCACTAGCGGACAAATACTATGTTGCCCATCAGTGGACAACATAGTATCACTGTTCCACTTAATAGTTACAGAACATATACTTTTTTTAATAGTATAAAGAGATAAATCAAAGTTAAACCGATCTTAACAAAGTTAAACACACTTAAAGAATCTTGATATGATTTTGTGATAGCATTATGAGTCCCCTTTCACCTTTTAAACCCAGATATACACATGGTAGAAGACCGCATCACATCAGGACTTAAAAGGGGAGAGAAGAAGCTAGGGGACTCAAATACAAAAACTCTAGCACAAAAATACAACATCCAGCTATCTAGACTACCAAAGTGACAGTACCATAGGTTTTTACCAAAGAGAAAAGATTACATGCGTTTGTGTGGGTAGTTGGCACTAGAGTCCAAACTGCCTAAAATGGAATAACCATTAGCAATAGGCCTGGACAATGAAATAGGCATCTCGGGACATTATTTTGCTTTATAAATGGGATTTTGCTCATACATAGCATCAAGAGAGCTCTGATTTCTCAAAATGTCTGTTTCAATGGTGTTGCCAGCAACTATCTCCGGAAATGAGAGCTCGCTCATTCTCAAAAATTCCTTCAATGGTCTCAGAAATCCCATTAAAACGCCATCGAGATATGTTAAACTTGTTTCTACCAAAGTTCAGGCGACTCACGTTGTATACTCACCGCTTGTGCAGCCACTACATGTTGAAGAATCCACAGGCAGCCCAGACAACTACCAAGTTTCAGATTTTCAATTCGAAGAATACATGAAGAAGAAGGCAATCGACGTGAACAAAGCGCTAGATGAGGCGGTTCCATTACAGGAACCGGTAAAGATTCACGAGGCTATGAGGTACTCTCTTCTTGCTGGGGGAAAGCGTGTAAGACCGGTCCTGTGCATCGCTTCCTGTGAGTTGGTGGGAGGAGATGGGTTGCTGGCGATCCCTATGGCTTGTGCTGTGGAAATGATCCACGCCATGTCACTTATCCACGATGACCTGCCATGCATGGACAACGATGGCCTTCGGAGAGGCAAGCCCTCCAACCACAAGGCGTTTGGCGAAGCCATGGCTATTCTAGCTGGTGATGCTCTCCTTTCCCTTGCTTTTGAGCATGTAGCCGCGAGGACCGTTCGTGTTTCACCTGACCGGGTGGTTAGAGCAATTGCTGAACTGGGTTCAGCGGTTGGGTCAGAAGGGCTTGTGGCGGGGCAAGTTGTGGACATTTGTAGTGAGGGGAAGCAAGTGAATTTGAATGAACTGGAATACATTCATGTGCACAAAACAGCCAAGCTCCTGGAGGCTTCAGTAGTATGTGGGGCGATCATGGGAGGAGGGAATGTGAATGAGGTGGAGAGGCTGAGGAAGTATGCTAGGTGTATTGGGTTGTTGTTTCAGGTGGTTGATGATGTTTTGGACGTCACCAAGTCATCGGAGGAGTTGGGGAAGACTGCCGGGAAGGATTTGGCCACCAATAAGGCGACCTATACGAAGCTGATGGGCCTGGACAAGGCTCAGAAGTTTGCCAGTGAACTCTTGACCAAAGCCATGGAAGAGCTTCACTACTTCGACCCAAAAAAGGCTGCACCACTATATCACTTGGCTAACTACATTGCTCATCGAAAAAATTAGTCTATTGTAAGAATTATTCTCTATTTTGCTTGCTGGAAAGGGGGTGTATAATGTATGTAAAAGTGGAACAAATATTTGTTATCCAGTGCACATAATGCAAGTAATTTTACACATATGCAAGTAATTTTTGTGTAAATTATTTTGTTGAAATTTCTAGAAAACAAGAAAAATATAAAAGCACAGCCCCAATCATCAAATCCAGTTAAGCTCATATGCACAACCTATGGGAGAAATTGAAAGTTTGCCCTTTAATTTGGGCAAATGCATTAAGCCGATGATATGTACAATTAAACAAGAACTAGATTTCATTTCAAGGCTAGTATACAGACCTTATCAGTAGCTTACAGTATAAAACCTTTCTATTATTTCTCTCTCCCGTAGAAATGTAGACAACAAGAGTTGAAGGTCAGATGCCTAGCAGGAATTAACCCATCACTTTTGGTCGCCAACCCTCAATCACATCCTGTGTCAATGCCCGTGTTTTGACAAATGAATCCATGGAGAATATGGTCTGCATTTAAAGATTTGTACAAAGGAATAAAAACGTATTGGCAAAAAACTATCCACCGTTAGCTGTTCACATAAATTAAGGCATGAAACAATCTGAAATGAGCACTAAATTTTTATGGAAAGCCAACATTTTCATGACAGATTGGCAACTAGAACCGACTAAAAACCAAGAGTTCCCATAATGCATTAACGAAAGTCTGTGTGTAATGGAGAGGGTAAGCTAAAAAACTTGTAGTATAGTGGAGAGTGTAACTAAAAAAAACAAATATAAACTTAAAACCTGCAAAATGATATGATGAATGCTTGCAATATACAAGTAAATGTGTCCAAGGCTGGACTTATTTACCTTCATGTAGGACTTCACATAGGGAAGTGAATCTGGAACAGACCAATTTTTGTAGTGCCCCAGTGCAATCTCTAAGTGGTATAGCTTTGGTCCAAGGGACAAGTCTGCGGCAGATACTGCTTTTCCATTCACAAAAGGGCCCTTTAAACAAGAACAGAGCATAAATATGAGATGCATTATTTTCTGTTTTACTTCATAAAGAATATAACTCCACTTGCAGATTCTTATCTACTACTGGTCCCAAACCCGGATAAAAGAGGAGGTTGTGATAAGTAGCCGATAGTCAGCATAAAACTCATCAAATAAAGAAAATAAATATGAATTCTAAACAAATGAAAAACTGTTTGGTGAGAGACACTTAGGTTTGATATTAAGTATATGAGTCTTACAAAAGATATAGCAACGGATAGAAATGAATAGAAATCTAGAATTTATGTAGCGGACTACTGGAATAAAAGATTGACATGTTGTTGTTGTGTTAAAAAAGAATATAATAATCAATGTGATGTTTTTAATCTCCCCATGCACTTGGGAAAAAGAGATAATGTTATAAAGAGATGATCAAATGAACAAAGGACAGCAAGTAGCTGCCAGAAGAAGTTGACTGCCCAAGTATACGACAAACTTTAATGCTATTTTGATAGTATGGGGACAGGTGGATGTTAACGTGAATAAGCTTCAGTACTTGAACGCCAATATTATTCCTGAACAAAGAAATAACATAAGAATGCAAAAAAGAAATAAACATAATCTAATAATGATAATGTCATAATGCATGACTCACATTTTCTTTGAGATAATCATTGAAAGCAGTCAGTTCGCCGAGCAATGCTTGCTCTGTTCCATCATTGGGGTCTTTGCTTTTAAGAAAACCAATGAAGGTGGAGAAGATCTTTGATCCACTGCAAAAGAAGATTAAATACATGAAAGCAGTTGTTTCTCACAATATCACAATCAGTTGTTCTGCATTACCTGAGGATGCAATTTGACATCAACTTGAAAAAAACAATGTATTAAAATAGATGACAGGAAATACAATTCTTACAGATGTGCAAAGTTGACAGCTCGGTAAAATGGTATTCCTAGTACACGAGACTCCCCATTTTGAGAGATTAGAAGACAATTCTTTTTTGTACACAATCTTACCCTTGTTTTTCTTTTTTTGCAAAGAGATTGTTTCTATAACTTGAACCCATGACCTTTCAGTTATAAAGGAGCAACTTTATGTTTGACAACTCAGTGTACCACGTTATTCTAAATGCTCATTCAATTAACTAAGACACCTAGGTATGTGTTCAGTCACATAATAAGTAAGTGGATGCCAAAAATGTCTGCTATTGGTGAAAGTAAAATGTCCAATTTAGATTCTCCAAACTTTTATTAGAAGAGGATCTGAGGCAAATTTTAAAGATACTTATCATGAACATGTGCTAGAATATAATTGCCTGCCAACTAAATTTCCAAGAAAAACTAAGTTTGATCCTGATTTCCTCTTATTTATACCATATTAGAGATGGGCATTCAAATTCCATTTTCCTTCTTATCTTATTCACTCAAAACTTCTCAAGTTACAAATCCTGTTTGCATATTTCAACAAAACATTTGGACATCAATGTGAACACTAAAGTTGTGGCAAGCTTCTACTAGGTCAAATCCATGCTCAGTTGGGAGGCTTCTCAACTTGTATTTCAGAGCATCTACAAGCAATAGAAAAACTGAAATTTTCCAGCTCATAAAGCAGCAAAATGCTAACTACTTGTGAAAATCTCAATCATAAACTCCACTCCAAACTCATTTAGCAGCAAGCTCAATGATGTGAGCAAGCATGCACTAAAGGAAACTGAACATACACTGAAGCCTTCTCTGGTGGTGTTGCCAAAGGTGGATTAGGGAACTTCTCTTCCAATGCTTGGGTGATGACATCCGAATCCGCAATCCACTTCTCATCAATTTTTATCACTGGAACTTTACCCTCTGGACTTATCTCCAAGAACCTAGACTCAGAAAATGATAGTGCAAGGTCAAAACCTCGACCAAGACGAGGTGTTCCCATTGCATATATGGGAAACAGATAAATCAAAATTATTTGACGTAAGGACCGATTACTATAATTCATTACCACTCTGGTTTTTTGGCCAGATCAACCAGCTTCATGTCATAAGGCAGATGCTTCTCCTCCAGAGTCAGCAAAACCCTTTGCGTAAAGGGGCCTGAAAGAACAATAACACCAAACAATTATAAATCCAAGTTTGGTTCCTGACAAAATACTGGAAAGTAGGAACTGAAGATGAAAACTTTAAGGGACTTACAGTCGCCGAGCTTGTTAGGGGTAGTGAGGGAAGCTTTGACGCAGACCTCGAGAGGGTCGGAGACGGCCGAAGAGGACACGGTGAGGCTCCTCTTGATCGTACGTCGCCTCCCGTGGCCCAAATTTGAGGTCAAAATGGGGCGGCTGCGAGCGAAATGGAGGTTGCCGGCAAGGTTTTCGATGGTTGTCGCAAGAGGCGAGGCAAAGGGATGTAGCCTGGCGGTCGACATTGCCTCCCCGCTGCGGCTCAGCTTCGAATGGATTGCTACCTTTTGTTCTTTGGCCTAAGCGCCGTCAGATATATATATAGTCTGTTCCTTTTGCCGTTGATGAGTGGACACGCCGACAGTTGAAGCAAAGAATACTAAGATATTACGTGTTGCCCTCGTGGTTTGGGCTCGATGTACTTTTACCCCCTTACATTTAATAAAATGTTAGAAATAAGCCCCTCAGTCGAAGTGTAATTTATAGACAATAGGCAGTGCGAGGAGACGTAAATAAACAGAGGCATTACTATGGTCAGTTTAATTTGGATTTGTTTAAGTTTATTTTTACTTATATAAATAAATTTGGATTTAATTTTTAAATTTAATTAATAAATAAGTTGAGTTTGAATTTTAAGAATGCTTGATTTGTTTGGACTCATATACAAGTTTGTTTAAGTACTCAAATGTTAAAGGCTTGGGCTCATTTGTAGATAGGGGCTACAAAATTACTCATGCCTCAAATATTCGAGGGGTTTCGTCTTGAATGGGGCAGATATGAGAAAAGTTTTTTACATTGTAAGGGCCGGTACTGGAAGAAATTTGTGGTTGTTGGCAAGTATGGGGTGGACACAGGTTTTATGATATCCACCTTGTAGGGAAGCCTGCCCCATCCCCATTAACCTATAATTAAATAATATATATTTTAATTTTGTATTTTCATCAAATAATCATCTTAATTAAAATTAAACTGCTCATTTCTAACTTTTTAGAGATTGACTCCTTGTCTTCTTCTTCTCCAATTCAGCAATTCCCAACCCAAGTCCAATGAACAACTTCTCATCTTCTCCAATTCTTTTTCTTAATGACTATTGCTCACACTGCAAAGAAACTGTTGCTCATTCTACCAAGAGTAAGGCACTGATCTCATCTTTTTCTTCCCTAACCATAACGGCTTTTTGTCATCTCTGGTCTTTGAGAACAAAGGTGAACTCCCTCACCCTGAGAGCCCCTGCAGCCCAGTTTCAAAATTTTTGTAGGGAGATTAAATCACAGAACTCAGAATCAAGGTTCGAATACAAAACCTACAACTGACTATATAGCAATCTACAGTCCAGGCTTTTTTGAGAGCAACTCGTGCTCGTCCTTAACCGTTAAGCTATGCTCGTTAGGGCGTCTTATTTGGTCTTCACTACATTTGTGATGGTTATAAACGTCGTTTTCATCCACCTTAGCCCATAGTTTATTGTCTTCCCTTTGTTTTATTAATTTATTTTAGGTAAAAAATGTTGACAACAATCTTAAATGTAGGGGCGAATCTAGAAATTTATGTAGAGGGAAACTAAATTTTTTTTTTAAGATATAAAACTGTCTATCACATATTGGACTAATTTATTATTAAAAATTATTTTTTTATACTAAAAAATTAATTTTAATTGTGGGTTTCAGCTAAGCGCAGCTCACATGTAAATCTGTCACTGCTAAAATGCTAAACATAATCGTTCTATTCAAGGTCATCAATGTTTTCCACTAGTTGTCATCCTAAATATGGACTCTCAAGTAAGCATTGATTCAAATCCAACTTTAGCCAAAACAACTACTTCCAATTGAAGAAAAAGAAGAAACAGGCGAAAAAAAGACAATTGAGATCAATCTATGGAATCATTTCAATAGACAGAAACTTGATAGGAAGTGGAAAACAATTTGTAATTATTGTAAGAAAAACTTGGAGAAGACACAGCCACTTGAAATCTCATTTCAAAGTTTGTCCATTGAGGACTAAAAAGGATATAAAATAGACATTTTTGAAACTCTAAAATATATATATATATATATATATATATATATATATGAATGATGGTAAAGTATCTCTTAAGGCATATAATTTTGATCAAGATCATGCAAGGAAGAAGTTTGCTAATATGATCATATTACATATTCCATATTAATTGTTGAATATGTTGGGGTAAGAAGATTTGCAAGTAGTCTCCAACCCACATGTGTTGAATTACTTGCATGGTTCTTTGAATTAGTTTCATAATTCTCAATAATATTCTCGTTTCAATGCTTAACAAAACAAATTTAAAGATTGTAAAATGAACTCTTGAAATTTAATATTTTTTAAACAATTGAATATCAAGACTTTAGAAAATGTTACTCGAGTATTTATCTATGTCAAAATATGTTACTCGACTATCTAAGTCAAATTCTAAAGATATATAAATAAGTATTACTCGAATATTTAGAAACATTACTCGAGTATTTTACAAAGAAAAACGAAGATTACAAATTTAATCAAGTATCAATTTGTATTACTTGAGTATTTTACTTAGAATTGCTATCACCACTAATACGCGGAGTTCAAGCAATCAAAAGAGAGATTTCATGACTATTACAACACACTTTGTGGATGACTTTTGAATTTTATATAGTCGAATAGTAAGGTAATTTACATCGTTAAGTATATAAATATTTTGTGACACTTATTTCATATTATATTTAATTTATTATGCGTACTGCATTTTGTTGCAATCATCTTTGACTTTGATTTATGTTAAAACATTATTAATATTTTTTTTCTATTTTGTGTAGATTTATCTATGTGCCTTTCCACACAAATCTAGGTACTTTGTAATAGTCTTATTTATTGATTGATTGATAGGAATCTTGATACATAATTATCCATATTGGCAATAAATAATTGTTTTACTAATAACTTACTAATTAAAATGTTATCTAAACTTACCATTTACCATGGTATTTAAAAAATTACTTTCTAAGTTAGTATGATTGAATGGAAAGTCATTTCATTGCATTGTTGCGCTCATATTTTGACTTTGATTGTCTAAGATAAGTTAAAAAAAATTATTAGTGTTACTAAGAAAATTAAGAACAACGTGGCTTAATAGATGATAACACCAAAAGGAATACAAAAATTTAAAGAATCGATATATCAATCGAGAGTTGGTTTCACTAAGAAGTTAATTTTTTATTATGAGACTAAGTAAAATTCTACCTACTTGATGTACATTGTTGCTTTAAGTTAAAAAGATCTCTTTAGACACTTAGCTTGATGAGAGCCTTTATACAAGAGTGAAGCTATCTTCAAGTGATTGGGAATCGGTTAGGGATATTTGTGAGAAATTGAAGGTGTTTCATAGTGTAATAGAATTGTTTTCTGGAACAAATCACCCTACAATTAATGTTTGGTTCTAAAAAATATGTGGGATTAAGTTAGTTTTAAATAGTTGGCTTCATTATGGTAACCTAGTCATAGAAAAAGTGGAAATAAAGATGATTGATGAATTTGATAAGTATTGATCTAAAATTAAAGATGTCATAGTCTTAGGAAGAATCCTAAATCCTAGATGCAAGTTGGCACGTAGTATTGCAGTATAATTTTCTTTAAATATATGAAAATCAAGTTGAATGTGAAATTAATAGGATCAAATAAATGTGTGTAGATTTGATTGATTAGTATGAAAGGAAGTTGAGGAATGAACTTGGAAGGCATCACTTTCAATCTTCAATCAATTTTCTTTTTCTCACATGGCCAAATTTGTTGCTTCTTTGTCTAGCTCAACAAATTTCAAGTTTTGAGTTTGATAACTGTCTTCAAGAGACTCTAATACTTGGGACTCTTGAGTTTGATATATTGGGTTGGTGGAAGAGTACCTTCAAATATCCTATATATTTTAAAATTAGTGACTAGAGATGTCTTGGCTATTTTTTCTTTCTATTGCGGCATCAGAAGCTGCTTTTAGCACCAGTGGGAGAATGCAAGTCCACATCGTATTAGGGTTTCATCCAAATACATTGGAGGCACTAATGTTTGCACAAGATTGGTTATGGGCTAATATACAAGGTAATTGAATGTGTAAAAATTTATTACTTATTTAGTTCACTTTTATTTCATAAGTAACATACTATTATTAATTTATATTTATTTGTGACATTCGGTTCTGGTTCAACGGCACACTCAAAATGCCGTAATTTCTTTGAAGATTTAGATGTGGATGAGGTGAATTAAAATTTTCAATAAAATAACTTCAATTCTTATATTTCCTTGCAAATTGTAATATATCATAATTATGCCTTAACTTGATTTTTTTTTAAAAAAAAACTCTAATTTTACAGAACTCATGACACTTTAATGGACAAGTTGTTTTCTGAAATATTTGAAAACTTGTTTTTTTATATATATTTTTAAGAGACAAATATTATTATAATGTAATGTGTTTGACAGATTTATTTCTAGTATTTTAATGTGTTCTAAGAGATAATTTTAATAGTTTGTGTTTTAATTAAATTTGTTGGAATGCAAAAATTTTCTTATTTAGTCTTTTGTTAAAATAATTTTTTTTACATTTAGATGTAATTCTTGTTACGTGGAGCCTTATTAGAAACGAGAATGGATGAAAATTTTATCCTTACTGACGACGATAGAGACGAGTACCAGAATTCTTATTATTGATGGGACAAGTATGAGAATGGATATTGAAAATCAACCCCCGAATCACCTCATTGCCATTCTTATTTGTAGAGTAATTTAAGAGTCGTTTTAAAATAATTTGTTTTTTATAATTAAATATTTTTGTCATATTATTGTATTACTCAAATTTTAAATATATTAAAATAAATTAATTTAAATTTAGAAATCTAGTCTGAAATTAATTTTAATTTAGAGATGGTAAAAATACATGTTTGCAGCCGGTTTAATATAAAGCAAGATCAAATTCATGCCTCAAAAGCAATTACTCCTAGAATAGCCATCTTTAATTTGCTAGAGAATCAGCTGTGCAATAACCCTCCATAGGAGTCTGGAAAAAGAAACAGAGCTTAGAGAGTTCACAAGATAACCCACACGTTATAAGGAATCCCATAGCTTGCTAGGGTTTCATGGATTAATAGTGGAAGAAACCCAGTTGATCGCAGTCTTGGACAGTTGGACTCAGAAAGCCTAATAGCCCTCAAAATTGCCAATAATTCAACTTCGTTAGGGTCCCTTACACAGTTGTAGGTCATGAAAATAGACGCAAAACTTACTCTCATTGTCCCTTAAAACACCCCAATACCCGAGGGGTCTGGCTTTCCCATTAACATGCCATTTGAGAGCGCCCCCACAGGGGAAGGCGACTGAACAAACTCATACTTAGAGAGACTCCGAAGCGTAAAAAAGATGGGAACAGTAAGTAAAACGGGAAATGGGGGTTCAAAAGTTGAGAGCCTAAGAGATCAATTAGCCCTTTAGCATTTTGGGATTTGGGTTGCTAAATCTTAGCTTGTTTCTGTCAAATGCCAAACGTGCAAAAGAATGAAGGACTCCAGATGCCTTCTTTTGGAGTTTTCTCCAGTGCACAAACAGCAGCTCCTTTATACCTGCTTTCGGATATACCTGCTTGCATAGGACATCCGAAAGAAGGTCATCTCAAAATGAAACACAGAATAAACATATCTAAAAACTTTATATAACAAGCAAGCTCACTTCTAATAAGAGCGATAATTATTCTTACAACATTTTTTAAGGCTTTAAAAGTCATACATTTCTCAAAATAAACAAGGGCGCCAACAACATACAAAAATATTCTTCGACACTGGCCCTCCTCACACGCCCCAAAAATCTTTAGATCAGAGGAGATCTCTGTACACGACTAAAATCCACTTCAAGCCCCACAAGACTCCCCTTCTACTATAGATTTTTTCTTACCTGGAATGACAACAAGTAAACAAGTGAGCCACAAGACTCAATAAGCATAATATAGCAAAAGAAAATAATGATACAATCACTACCTAAAGATATGCATAAGATAGGAATCAATGGAAAACCACTACCTAACATTTAGAACAAAACGTTTAATCATGCCTTCTACATCATTAATACCTCAATAATTGGTATCTCCTCACTTAGCAACAAGGCACACATGCAACTCATAAAGTGATATTAGCCCAATTTGAATAATGGCATAAAAACCTATTTCTTTCCATATGTGACTCATAACACAAAAAGCCACCAACTCATGCTCATGCAATTTTATATAATGATAGAAAAATACATGCGCCATATTGGCCCTCTAGGCCTCCACATCCATGACAAGAATGCATACATATATATCAAATCCATCAGCCATCACAGTGGCAGGAGCATTACCTGCTAGGTTTATGGCCACCTCACCTGCGCTAGACGCTCATTAGGATATCCCGTCTCACACTTGCGAAACTTAGCCGCCGCACCAAAATAATAGTAAGAGGCACTAAGATAATGATATCAATACATCACACAAGATAAGAGAGTTCCGCCGACATACCAACCAAAAGCATAACGCAATAACTTCCCAAAACATGACTGTTATGGGTAATATAGGTTTAGGAAAGCCTTGAACCACTCAAACCATAATCAAAATATATCATATTATATATCAAATTTAAATCCCTTGAAGTCTAGTTTATGACGCTTCAAACTGATCGCAATTTCGAGTTCTACGTCAAAAGTTATGACCAAAAAAAGCAAAGCATACGCAGAGCAGTCAAAACCGTGGCCGAGTTGACTCGATGGCAAATCCGAGTCGACTTGGCCCGAGTCAACTCAACCAAAATCGAGTCGACTCGACCTAAGTCGACTTGACCTCCCGGACCAGTCGACTTGGCCGAAAACGACCAAAAGACCCCAAAAACACAAGCTTCAGCCAAGTCGACTTAACTCCCACCAAGTCGACTCGGTGCAACCCGAAATACACCAAAAGCATACAAAAACACCTACAAACACCCATGGAACATACCCAAGTTGTCATTTCATAAATAAAAAATAGGGAAAAACAAGCCCTATAGAGACCCAAAAACAAGACCCATTGATCTCCTTGAAGTAAACTCGCCTTTAAGAAAAGATGAAAACCAACCATTTAACTCAAAATTTCAAGACACCATTTGAAGATATAAACATAGCCACTTGGCTAAACATAAAGAGATAATTTTTGCATTTAAAGATGGGAGAAGTGTAGAGTGATACTTGCCTTTTTTTGATAAAGAAAACCAAGGAGAAAATGTACACCTCAAGATCTTCAAACCTTCCGACCTTGAGCTTGCTTCCACCACCACTATTGGAAGAAGAAGAGAACAAAAAGATGAAGAAGATGATGGAGAAGAAGGAAGACCGAGAGAGCCAAGGAAATGAGAGAGAGAAATTGAGAAGACGAATTGAAGAAGAAGCAAGAGGGCATGGCAAGCCCTCCCACCAGCCACCTAACCCAACCATCTACACTCCCAATTTCCATATTTGACCCCCACACTACACACATAACACTTGCTTTATGAAGCCCCTTATGGACTTTTAGCCTTTATTTTCATTTTCCTTATTCATTTTCTTTTAACCACCAATTACACACACAATTTCACACACACACATACATATATGCAAAGGCCCACTTATAAATGGCCCAAGCCCATTCAAGAGCCCATCCATGCTAGACCCATAAAATCTTTCAACCCATCACTTTTTTTGGACTACAAACCCTTGGTCCAAACCCACTTTAAAACCATTATTTTATGCTTTAATTATCACAAATACAATAATTCATTTTCAAGCAAAATTTTAATAAAAAATATCACTTTATCTTTATATAATTGCATATAACAATTAAGCCCCACATGAAATGCTCTACACTCAAAAATGCAAATATTATCTAAGACTCATTAAATGGGTCATTACACCAAGTCTTCCCCCACCACCTAACCTAAGAGGCCCAAAGAAACTCAATACTTTTAACTGTTCATTTTCGATTTTTGAAAGTGATTTTTTTATTACAAAAAATGGCAATGGGAAATCAAAATTTCGAAGTTATTATACGAGGCTTCAAAACCTAGCTAGCTTCTTGAAGGGTCTAGTTTCCAAACCAAATTCAAAGGATTCAAAAGTAAGCCTGCTGAAGCTGCAGACTCAATCTTGGACCATTATTTATGGGGTTTTAGACCAAACATACGTGCATTATTTGTTACCCATATTTTGGAGGTATTATATTAGGATGGAAAATTTTGATCATCTTCAGGAGGCACCAAATTCTACAGAACCCCTTCCCATAATGGAGACGAGCTGAGGCTTCTGCCGACCATACACAAGACGTCGCACCAAATTAAGCAATCGAGCCGTGACTTTTTCAAAGAAAGCACCCATTAATCCAAAGGCATTTAAATTGCAAACCTTAATTTGTTCCTATATATCCAACAAAAAAACTATCGCCAAGCCCACCACTTGAAACCTTCCAACAGAAACCCAGTTCCACAGCGGTCCTTAATTAGAAGCCCATTTAAGCCTTTGACCCCAATTAAGAAAAGAAATTAAGGGAGGAAATGGCCTATTATTAAGTAGCACCAAGATTCTCTTATTCTTAAAACACATTGATTAGCCCAGTCAATCTCTTCAACTAGCACAAAGAACCTTATAAGGGTAGCCTCAATCCACACAGTCGAAACTTGAGGAAATGCTTAGGATAAGCATGCCATGGAGAAATTCGAGTCCACAAAGAATCTTGAGGTGTTCACAAAAAGCCTGAAGAACCTCCAGGCCAGGCCAGGCCTGTTAAGAGGATAGTGCCAGTACTATGTTTATGTTCTGAGCCCAGATTAAACTTGGGCCCACCGTTATTGGTAAAACGCCCAGGTGAATACAGCTAAAATTTTAATTAATTGGAATCTTTTATTTGCTCTATGTTATATGTGTTAAGTAAAATTAATGTTTTGTCCCTGTCTACTTGAATTGTATCTAGTTTTATGGATTCATTATATGTATATATATAGGGACGGTGTGATACAGTAATTTATTGGGTTTAGGAATCCGATAACTTGTTGTTCCTTATGAGTTTAATAAATTATAAATGGTCAAATGATCAAATAAATTACTCAACTTTCGTAAACGAGATCATCTTATCCAATTATTGATCGAGTCTAATAACATTAAAATAAAAATAAAAAAAATTGATGGTTGATTGACGTGATCTCATTTATAAAAATTCAATGACTTATTTGTTGTACTTTAAAATTTAATAAATAAATTAATTCAAAAGACAAGGACTAATTTAATCAGTCTCCCTAAAATTTACTTAAAATGAATTAAATTGATGGAAACCACGGAGTTCCCAGTCCTTTTCCGTATTAGGTAATTGATGAAATTTCAAATTAGTTAACTGTCTACTAAAGTAGATGTTATCCAAATGGCACCACCACCACCTTTGCCATCGCGCCAATAACTGAGCTTGAATTTGAGTTGTGAGTTTGCTGTGAATTAATCAAACCAAACCCATCAACGATCCTTTTTGTCCGTTTTTTTTAACGTCAATGCGTACTACCAAGCACCGGATTAGTGTCAATGAATTAGGTGGTCTACCATTATTACCAAGTGCACATGCATATGGTAAAGTCATTCACACGTCACGGGACAATTTATTAAATTTTTTTATAACAATGACAACCCCTCTCCATATATGAGGCTTGAAATACAAATTTGACACTTCCACCCTTTCTCCATCTTGGTCATACCCACTCTTATACAACACCATTAGCTTATATCCTCTTAAACGATATCTTATTATGTTTTCTTTCATCATTCACTTTATGTTGTGGTAAAAAAAAAAAATTCATTATATCTTTAGAGCGTAGGTCAAATGGTTGGATCGCGATAAACTGAGATTCACACCAGTAAGTCGTGGGTTCGATTCCTTATCTTGTGTAATGAAATAAAGTCCCCACCTGTAATTTATCTCGTCTGTCGAAATTGAGGGTACGAGAGATAAAAAACCGTATAAGAACTATAATTCCAAAAAAAAAATTATTGCATCCACTAATTTCCCTTCTACCTCTATTGATGTTATTCTCAGATTTTCAAATTATCTTGTCATAATTCTCACATCTTTTTGCCAAGAAGCATCTTTATGATCTTATTATGTAAGATTCTTATCTTATTTTCTTTTCTTATAAAATTATTAGATATTTCAAATTATAAAATTTCTAGAAATTCATACTAAATTTCGTTTTGTTCACAAATTTTAAATAGTTGCCAAGTGTAAAGTAAATAGGAAATTTTGAGGTTTAAGTAAATCTTTAGTGTGACATGGCACAATAAAATTAAAAGAATTTTTAAGGAAGCGAATCCAACCTCATCATGTGTTTGAAATTTAGGCTTATAATGAGATGACATGTGTTATTTTTTTTTACCCACATTTAGATCTAAAGAATTAACCTGAGTTTAACTCATAAATTTCAATTTAAAAAGATCAAATCAAGTTTAATAGATCTATTTTAATTTTAATTTAAATAAGAGATTTCACCATCTGATAATAGTTAAACTTGAGAATATTAAAAAAAATTCAAAATTTCCAACAATCTCAAAAATAATTTCAAATATCTTGTCTCCTTCAGAACATCTCTACAAGTAAAATCATTTGATTAGAAACTTATTTTACTTTTTTTTTGAGTGATGCTACTAATTTAAACATTAAAGGGTCAAATCAAGAGACCTATCTGTGCTCCTTGCATGTGCAGCTCCAAAGGCACAATTCTTGAGGTCGAGATCTCGAGGTGAGAAAAATATTAGAAAGTTCGACGAACTTATTGATGAGATGACAAAAAGGGGGGTAAAAAGACGTTTTTGCCCCCACGCCTGCTGCTCTCCTTCCCCTCCCATAGATTTGCCTTGCCCCTACTTCTCTCCCTCGTCTCCCATGGCCACTGCCCTAGCCTCAGTGCCACGCTCGTCTTCGTCGCCGCCATTGCCTCGCCCGATCGTCGCTGCATCTTCAACGACGATCGGGCGAGGCGATGTCGGCGAGGCGACGGAGGCGCAGCGACGAGGCGAGGTGAGGGCGACGCTGAGACTAGGGCAGCGGCCATGAGAGGCGAGGGAGAGAAGCAGGGGCGAGGCAGTGGCCCACTTTACAAATTTGTAAAATGAACGAATGTAAATTTATCTTTTTACCCCTTATCTGTAAAGCTCTCTGTGAGCCTCTCTAGCTTTGTAGTGGAACTCCTCGAGGTGGTATGTTTTTTTCTCAGGTATAATTCTCAAGGTAACAATCTTGGGGTGAGAATCCCAAAGTTAAGAACTCAAGCAATATGTGGTGATTAATTCATAGAACCATCGTCATAGTGTTTTTAATAAGTTTTAACATTTAACAAATTTTAAGTGTTTAATGTAACAAAATGTTTAATGTTTAATAAATTTTAACATTTGTTTATTATAATTAATCACAAGTTACTACATCAGTGAATTAATGTAACAAAATTCCATAGCCTTTGGGCGGAAATAGTAGACTGCGTGTCCTAGCATGGCTTTGCCTTTTCTTGCGGTGGCCTTGCGAGTTGCGGCCATTATCACTGCTCATGGACGTCCTCCTTGCCCGCCACACCACTAACAATCACAAATCGGCTCTCTCCCACAGCTTTTATCGAATGGGAATGCGTGTCCCAGCATGGCTTGGCCTTTTCTTGCGGTTGCCTTGCGAGTTGCGGCCATTATCACTGCTAATGGACGTCCTCCTTGCCCGCCACACCACTAACAATCACAAATCGGCTCTCTCCCACAGCTTTTATCAAATGGGAATGCGTGTCCTAGCATGGCTTGGCCTTTTCTTGCGGTGGCCTTGCGAGTTGCGGCCATTATCACTGCTTATGGACGTCCTCCTTGCCCCGCCACACCACTAACAATCACAAATCGGCTCTCTCTCCCACAGCTTTTATCAAATGGGAATTGCCATGAATTAGGTTAGACGTAAACAAAAGTAAAAATTAAAAATAAATATGATATGGAACAAAAATAAGAAAACGTTATTTTTTTTTTAAAAAAAAGTAAAAAACGAAAATGTAAAAAAATACGTCAATAAAAAAAATCTAAGAATTTTTTTATAAATAAAAATTTTAATATAAAAATATTTATTCAATCTAAAAATAAATAGAAATTTCATAATATATTTAAATAGATTCTAAAAAAATTAAAAAATTTGAGTTAAAGGAGAAAAAAATCCATCTCTATTTATGAATGAAAATGTATCTTCAAATTAGAAACATGTTTTTGATATTTTTTTAATATTATAAAATAATCATAATTTTTTTGTAATTATAAAAATAATTTAAAAATATTTTTTAATATTTTAAAAACAAAAAACATTGTAAATATGTTAAAACGAGAGTCCCAAAAAAATTTGCTTGCACCAAAGGCCTTGACAAGCTCTAAGATAGCGACTTGGCCATATGGTCCTTAAAGTCTAAATATTTTCGGACAATTAATTAGATATTAAAAATACGTAAAAATTGTTATTGATGAAAAAATTAAAAAATATTTATTTGAAAATTTTAAATCCCGAGTCACTCCACCTACTGAACATATTCAAATTGGGGTTAGGCCCCTAAAATAGAGGGGTTCCAAAAAAATTTCAAAAGCTAGTCATGTCTGCTGTTGTTTAAAATTATTTTATTTTTAATTAATAATTGAAAATAATTTTTTTATTTTTTATGTTTTATTAAAAGGCTGGGACCTCTGAATTAATAATCCCAACCCCTGAGCCGGCCTTAATGCAAATTATATATTTTTTCGCATGTCATGATGCCACCGACAAGCTGCCTTACGGCTATGAAGCTGATGAAATGCGTGCATCACATGCACAGTGCATTAAATGTTGGAGATGGATGCTCTGGGCCATTATTAATAAATAAATATGATATAAAATAAAATAAGAAAACGTTATCATTTTAAAAAAATAAGAAAAGAAAACGTTAAAAAATACATAAATAAAAAAATATAAGATTTTTTATAAATAAAATTTTTAATATAAAAAATATTTATTCAATCTAAAAGTGAATATAAATTTTTAAGAAATTAAAAATTTTGAGTTAATGAAGAAATTTTTTTATCCCTGTTTATGAATAGAAATGTATTTTTAAATTAGAAATTTATTTTTAAATTTTTTAATATTATAAAATAATCATAATTTTTTTAAAATTATAAAAATAATTCAAAAATCATTTTTTATATTTTACAAACAAAAACATTTTAAATATGTCAAAACAAGAGTCCCAAAAAAAATTTGTTTGCATTATAGGCCTAGACAAACTTTAAGGTAGTGTTCTCTTTGTATTTTAGTTTTTAGTTTTTAATTTTGTATTTTGATTGTCTGTTTTGAGATTTTTAAAAACGAGTTATTTTTTGTTATTCTGAAAAATTATTTCTCAAAACAGAAAATTAGAAAAAATATTTGTTTTAAAATTTTGTAATATCTTATTTTATGATATTTTATTTAAAAAATTTGATTGAAAGTAAATTATAAATATTTATTAATAAATTATAAATTTAATTTAAAAAATTTAAAATATAATACAAGAAATAATTGATAATTTAATTATATATGATATATTAAAATTACAAAGTACATTCTAAAGTCATTTTTAATTTGACTTAAATATTAGTTTCATAATAAATTTATTTTTACCTATAAATTAAAATCTGACATTAATTTTGAAATTTAAATTATTCACAACATAAATATTAAAAAAATTATAAATCATAAAATAGTAAAATATTAATTTATTCAAAATTTTAAAAATATAATTAAAAATTTATATTACATATTCAATGGGCATGGAAGGCGATAGAAGGAAGAGATGGCAAAATGGCAAGAGGGTGATGGCGGGTGGATTTGAGCGTGGCAGGCGGTGGCCATGGCAAATTTGGGAATGAAAGGTAGTGGCGGGCGATGGCCGTGGCAGATTTGGGAATGAAAGGTAGTGGCGGGCGGATTTGGGGTGACAGATAGTGGCGGTGGCAGATCTAGGAGTGGAGGGTTGTGGCGGTGGCAGATTTGGGCGATTTAAGCAGTGGCAATGATGGCGGTGGCAGTGATGGCACTGGTGGACGTGAATGGCAGTGATGGTGGTGGCATGGACAATGGTGGTGACCATACTTGAAAAGAAAGAGAAGACAGGTGAAAGAGATTTCAAAGGTCAAGTCGAGTCAAGAGAAAGACTATTGAGGCATGTGCTTAAGACCTCTAAAATAGGAGATCCTGAAAAGATTTTAAAAGTCAGTCATGTTTGTTGGTTGTTGTTTAAATTTTTTTTATTTTTTATTATTAATTAAAAATAAAAAATAATTATAAAAAATTTAAAATAAAAATAATTTTTTAATTTTTATTAAAAAATTAAGAACTCCTAAATTAATAATAGTCTACACGCTCAACGAGTCGGCCCTAATTCAAATTATATATTTTTTTCAGATTTCATGAGTCATGACTGCCACCGACAAACGGGGCTACGGCTACGAAGCTGATGATATTCGTGCATATCACATGCATTAAATGTTGGGGATGGATGCCCATTGTAAGGAATTCGATGTGATATTGCATTCTTGGCCTGCAATTATTGTTGAAGAATAAAAAAAAAGAAAAAAAAAGTGTCAGCTCACTGCGGACAACTGTCATGCTTGGGCCATGAAAAGGACTTCAGACATTGTTGAAGTATATACCCCATATACCACAGTCGAGGATAATAAAACGACGCCCGCTAGAAACCCGATTGTACTATAAATTCACAAAACTTCAAGTAATGCTATTCATCTTTATTAGTGATGAATAACAATTTTTATGACAACCACATATCAATTTTAATTATAATTATAATAAAATTTATTAAATATTTTTTTATTTTTTAAATCAAATATTAATATATAATTGTCACATAAACTGTTATTCATTCTCTACTTAAAAATAAATAACATTAATCAAAATTTAAAAGTACATATGCCACTTGCTCCTTATTATAGTTGCACATATTGTTCTACATTTAAAAATATAATTTATTTAATTTAAAATTTTAGACGAATGATATTAGTTGAATGCAATTTTGTTAAGATTTAACTCATTTGATCATAGCAAGGAATGATATGTCGCAAGCTAGAAGGGGGGTGGTGGGTGTGTGGGTTCGTGAGTCCTATCTGTAATGAGCCCACACCCTTTCTCTTTTAATTTAATTTATTTACGTTAGACAAATATTATGTTATTTGATACAAATAATATAATAAAATTATGGTCATAACATATGATTAATATGTCATCGATTTTTTTTATCTAAGTGTTATTGTTATCAATATAATTTGATTCTAACAATGCATTGGTAGTCGCTTTCAACTAACATAATCAATTTTCTATCTACTCAATAATGTGAATCCAACGTATTATCTTTAATTTTTTTATCGCAATTAAGGATTACAAGTAATGACACAATAGTTATTAGTCATGGCTTTTTTTTTTTTCTCTTTTTGATAAGAGGTTAAAATATTAAAAAAACAAGAGCAGCTTAATTAATTAATCTCAGAAGTATTAGGAAAATAAAATCGAAAGAACTATGTCCATAAGATTCAAATAATGCAGACAAATCCCAATAAACAAAAAAAAAAAAAAAAGAAAGACAAATCGACCAGAATACAAGTGCTTACTGATATCACATGCAGAGCAATTCTCCAAGTAGCAACTATATGCTATCAATCCATGAACAGGGTGGCAAAATTGTTTGAACCTGAAAAAATAGCTAGACTGCTCATCACTCTTTAAATTAATGGGCTCATTCTATTAAGATATTTTAAATAGATTATTTTCAAACACATCAGTACCCTCTACAAAAATTCCTGGGAAAGTGATGGCAACATCCCTTAAAGAAAAATCTTCATGCACAAAACTGCATGCTTTTTTATTTTATTTTGGATTGGAATTACAGTTCAACTATATATGTACGAATCTTCAACGGTGGAGGAAGAAGTGGAGTCGGACTATGAACTGACCACTGGAGTTGATTTCAGTTGGTAAACACACTTATCCACCTTCCTTGTTAAGGGAAAAATTTATTAACACACTTAAAAACAGTCCAGAAAATATAAGTCAAGCCAAAAACTTCTTTTTTCTTGCTTGCATTAGTCTAAACTAATGGACATTTGGTTAGCTTGCAACAACTGCTTAGATTGAAATGGGTGATGAGCTAATCAAGCTTTGCCATGCCGTAGAAGCAGACGCAAACCCTGATGGATGAATGATACTGCTTCTCAAGAAGCACAAAAAAAATTTATCTGATTTTTGGAGTTGGTGAGTGGGATTGGTGGGCTGCACCCATCGACGTAAGGGAATTATTGGAACAAGTAGTTCACCTACTCTCTCCTCCATGATCTTCCCTCCCTCTTCATTATAAAACAAATTAATGAACCTTTCTCTGTCGTACGTTTATCCACTCCATAATTATAAAACAAATTAATCAAATCCATGCGGCCAGCCCAAGCTAGCTAGAATGAGCCAATTAATTGTCGTAAGGTTTTCAGATGAGTCAATGGAAATTCGGTACGGATTAGGAGAAGGCCGTGGAGAATCTTGATTGGCTAACTCTTTTGTGATTATTGTTACAGTATTGAATTTGGATCGGTAAGAGCAGGTTAGTTTGTCGGGGGATGGTATAAAGTTTAATCGTAAATTCTGTCATTAATGCTGATCATATCACCAGGAAAACTGCATCAGCTATGAAGTGGGATGTTGCGATTTCCATTGGTTAGCTCTCATGATCAGGATCGGCTCTAGGCATCAGGATCGGCTCTAGGCCCTAAAAAAAAAAAAAGGGATTCCAAAAAATTTTCAAAATCAGCCCTGTTACTCAAAAATGAGGTTGTTGTTCAATTTTTTTTTTTTTACTTTTAATTGATAATTGAAAAGAGGGAAAAATAATTATAAAAATTTAAAAATATTTTTATTATTTTTTAAAAAAATCTAAATTAATAATAATCTAAAATCCCAAGCCCTTGAGTTGACCCTACTCTTGGTGAGAGTCCTATAAAAGACCAGCAGGGATGAGCACTGGAGTCATCTTCATCTCTTGAGGGTCAAAAGGCATCCCTCGTGTCCGTAGACCGAGTGAGTCCCCTATTATTATTTGTAGGTACGGGATGTCATATGACTTTGCCATTTTAAAGAGGAGGATTAATAATGCTTCTCGCATCATTGAAAGTTTGGGAGGCCAGTCTTCAGCTATAATTCGAACTATTGAATGAATTATATATTAATATTAATTTGATAAGTTATGAATTTAATTTTTATTTTATGTAAAAATTAAAATATTAATATATAATTTATTTTTCTTAATATAATTGAACACACAAGCACCAAAAACAATTCATAAAGATCATCCCGAAGCCACCCGGAGACGTTACTGTCCATGGATATTTTGCTTGCCGGTGCACTCATCGATCTGATCCATGTTGCTAAACTGTACTAACACCAGAAAGCAATAAAAAAAGGAAAGAAAAAATCAGAGTCTACCGCTTAATTAAGACAATCTTATGCCAAGGAAAAGATCAGGATGGATTACTTAAATTAAATATATGCGATCCCTTCAGTGAAACTATAACTATCAAGCACGTAATTACCCAAAAAACATAAACTACAAGGCACGTTGCGTGTAGAATGTTATTTTCCATACATATATAGTAATATAGATTCCAGCGCCTAATCTCCTGTCATTTCAAAATCAGGCACATAGTAAATAATTTGTATTTAATCTTACTATTGTTATTGTTTGTAGTTTCCGGAACGTACCTGTTATTTTTGTCTAAACAGGGGGCCAAATACTGTGTCAGGGTGGAATTCATTTTCCCTTCCAATTATCAAGGGAAAGAAGCAAGATAAAACTCGAAGGACATAGGTTAAGCACTTGAATAAGTAATATATTATTTTCAATTCAATAAGTTATAAATTTGATTTTTGTTCTGTGCAAGGGTCAAAGACTCAACCTATGATTTATCTCTTCTGACGTAATCGAGGGCACGAGAGCATCGAAGATCGCGCAAGAATAATTATCCCAAGAAAAAGATGAAAAATAAATAATCTTTCTTTTTTAATAAAATTATATTACTTGAAATTTAATTGAAAATCAGTTACTCAAATATGAGATCTTTTACCTCGTCAAGCACTATCTGCTTAGCTAAGTAGGCTATGCACATTGGAAGTGAAGTTTCCAAATTGACTAAGAACAGCGCTTTACTATAATTAATGCATGGCTCTTATCATTGCTTAAATATCTCTTAATAATTAAAAAAATATAATATTTAATTTTTAAATTAAAAAAATATTAAGATTCAATATCTTAACTTTTAAAAATTATTACTTTAAATCCTTACAGTGATTAAAGATAAACGAAATGATTATTTGTGCTACATAAGATGCCACATCATGTAAAAAAATTATGTCAGTGAAATATTAAATTAAGTTTAATATATAAATATGATATTTGGTTACTTAACAATTAAAGTTTAATATTTGATTACTGATATAAAAAAGACAAAATTTGATTTAAAAAACTTAAATTTCATAAAAAAAAATTAGAAAAGACCTAAATGTCATATTTCCATTTGTAGTAACCCATTATCATGTTTATGTAGGCATGAAGGGTACAAATTGCTTGTTCATTAACTAGAGATCGTCTTCTGCATTTGAGCAATATATATAATCAATTGAGGGAAATGTATTATAGATGGTCTATTTGAGTTTGTCACGTCACTTTTTATAAAAATTATTAATAGAGATAAAATCTTATTTATTATTAAAATTAAATAGTAAACTATGTAACTATTAAAAAATTAAAATTCATTTTAAAATAAAAGCATAAACTTCAATATTAATTTGTCCTCCAAAGAAAGGTCTGTATATATATAAGGCAACAATGGTTAACTTCCAATAAGTCTACTTTATTTTTACAGGTATTATTATTATACATGACTTTTTGTTTCTCAATAATATATAGTTATCATTAATTAATAAAATTATTTAAAAAATTAAAAATAATATAAATTATTTAAAAATAAAATAAACTTATTACACTTAATCATTACTCTTTTAGCAACTGTTACATCACACACACACACACACACACATATATATAGTATAAAAAATAATGTAACATTATTAACGTCACCCATTTTGTTATAAATACCTGCAGGTGTGGTGCCTGGGCATCAAAGCAACCAGAGGTGCGAATTCCGGCGTCTCTTTCCCACTCTCTGTGTCGACAAAAAGGTGAAAAATGAAAGAAATGGGTGGCAAAGCAGAATTCACGGTGGAGGTGAGGCGGAAGGAGGTGGTGGCGGCGGCGCTGCCAATGCAAGAGCATTGGGTGGCGCAGTCCAACCTAGACTTGCTCTTGCCTCCTTGCGACGTCAGCGTCTTCTTCTGCTATAAGAAGCCCGCAGGCGGAGACTTCCTCTTCACATTCGGTTCCATGGTCGGCGTTCTGAAGAAGGCCCTGGCCCAAGCCCTTGTTTCGTACTATACATTTGCCGGCAAGATAGTGGAGAACACGGTGGGCGAGCCCGAGCTTCTGTGCAACAACCGAGGTGTCGACTTCGTCGAAGCTTTTTCCGACGTCCGGCTCCAAGACCTCAATTTGCACAATCTTGAGGAAAGCATCGAAGGCAAGCTCGTGCCCAAGAAGAAGCATGGTGTTCTCTCTGTTCAGGTAATATTGGGTGGATATGTATATATATATATATGTGATTGGAGAATTTGAGTTTAGAACATGAGAGCACAAAATTTACAGAAAAAAGAGGACAACTGAAAGAAGAGATAATGCTTAATTATTAACCAACATAATCAATACAAATTCAAAAGATCTCTTATATACCTGCATATAACTCCACTCAGTTAGAAAATAAGAGATTATTTACCCACTAACCTGCACATAACTCTACTAAACTAGAAAATAAAAAACCACTTTCAGAAAAACAACTAACTAATCTCATCTAAAAAAAAAAGGAAAAGAAAATAGACCAAGTCTTGTTGCTGATCCTCATCAACCCAAGTAGCCCAAGAAAAAGCATGGTGTTCTCTCTGTTCTGGTAATAGTGGGTCAGTATATATATATATATATATATAATTCATTTTTTTCACAATAAACTTATTGATTTGTTAGGGGAGAATTAATAATTTTGAATCCTACTATGAGGGTGTTTGGCTTAGTGGTTTGATCACTTGTAAACTCTTTTTTAATTACATATTTATTAAAAAATTAAAACCTTAAATATTGTGAACTTATAAATTATTTTAATAGTATTTTCAATAAGTTACCATAACTTTTCCAAATGGTTGATCAAGTCAATTACAAATTTACCTTTAACTAATTCTAAAATTTATAACTCTTTCAGGCATTTAAACTCCAGCCCATCATTGTCACCTTTGCCTCCTTTGAATAAGCCTTCTCCATCACCCTAACTTGTCGATTCCATCTTCTTCTCCATTCATTATATATATATATATATATATTTTCAATAAGTTACCATAACTTTTCCAAATAAACTTTTAGGAGTTTATTTCGTTCGTCAAGTCAATTATAAATTTGCCTTTAGCAAATTCTAAAATTTATAACTCTTTCTACCCTTTAAACTCCCGTCCATCATTGTCACCTTTGTCTCCTTTGAATAAGCCTTCTCCATCCCCGTAGTTTGTCGGTTCCATCTTCTTCTCCATTCATTATATATATATATATATATATATTAATATGTTTTTTAATAGTTATATATAATTTATTAACATTTAATAATAAAAATTTTATTAGTTGGGTATTTATTTATAATTTATTTTTTATTAAAATTAATATTTTTATAAATTTTATTTATATTATTTGGCAACATGTCTATTTTCATTTTTTTTGTTAAGTTATGATAATTTATTAATTTTTTCAAATCAAACATACAACTATATTAATAATAATTTAAATCAAATTTATTTAAATAAATTATCAATTTAAATGCTATTCAATTTTTAAGTTTCACACAACTCATTATAAACCCTTATAAGCTCTTAAAAACAAGGGGTAGGCTAAACAGCCTCTAGTAGTCCATAACACTGGTATTTCGGAGATTCCATCAAGTTGGACCACCTGATAATAAGACTATACAATTATTGCTCTTTTGGTATTTTAGTTACGTTTTTTTAATTGGTTGGGCGTTCCCTTTTTTGAATTAAATGTTGCGGTAGAGCAAGAAGTCTCTTAAAAGTAAAATCCACTTCAACTTTTTGTGATCTGAGTTTTGTTTATGTAAGGTTTATCTCAAGTTTTAGGCGAGTCAAGCTGACATTTACTAAATACAACTCGACTTGACAAATTAAATTCAAGCTCGAGCGAGTTCAAGCTCAGTTAACATGATGAACCAAGCTCGAGCTTAGCTCATCATTTGGGTTGACGAGTTGAGCTCGAGCTCGCCACTACTAAAAAAGAATGTTGTGTGGTGACGCAGTAGAAATAAGGGTGTGCAGCAATAACGAGAGGCAACAGAGAAAGAGGATACAGTGGCAAGGTGGCAGCGAAAAGGTTGGCGACGATAGAAAAGATAGTGGTGAAAGGAACTCGACGAATGAATGAGGAACAAGTAAATGTAGATTGCTGGAAAAGAAGAAGAACATGCAACAATGGGAAGGGAAAAAGAGAGGAGAGAAAGGAAGGGTTTCCTAGAGGGACACACACAAAATTTAATAAATGATATAAATTATATTGATGATATATATGTATATATGTTAAATAATATATTTATAAAATTATAAATAAATTTATTAGTGTACTTATAAACAAGCTTATTTTTTTGAGCTAATCACGAACTTTTAATCAAGTTTACACGCGAGCTAACAAGCCTATAACACCGGTATGCTTATAAATTGAGTTTTAAAATTAGACTCCACCTCGTTTCATTTATTTTAATGAATGAATTGGAACAAGTTTTTATTGAGCCGCTTACTCGATATCTTATTTATTTATTTTTTATTCAAAGATTTCCTAGCTCAAATCATGAGTGCATATATAATTTTTTTCGGTCCTAAATATTTATGGCCACAGGCATGATATATGAATAACCAGGGGCAGATCCATGTGTGAGTTGTCCTGTGCTGAAGCCCAGGGTAGCCCACAGCAAAATTAAATTACTAGAGTAAATTTTTTGATTATTTAGTCTTAACCTAGCCCAAACTCAGTCCAACCTACCCTAATTTTTCCCAACCCAGCCCACTTGCTTGGAAACCCTTCTCTTCTCTTTTCTCTCTCGACCTCGCTCTCGCTCACGACTTACCCTTCGTTGCCTCTCGCTCTTCGCCTCCTCTTCTCTTGCTCGTCCGCTCTTGCTCGCCCTCGTTTTCTGCCTTTCTCTTGTTCTCGTTCGCGCCTCGCTGCCTCTAACCCTCACTCTCTACGGCTCTGCCTCTCTTGCTCTCGCTCGCCCTCCGGCTCTCGTTGCATTTCACTTGCTCTCGCCCTCGCTCTCTGCCTGACTGTCTCTCTCTTACTCTCGCTCGCCCTCGCCCCCATGCTTGCTCGGCTAGTCGGCTTCACCATCTTGCTCATTGCCCTCTGATTCATGTCTTTGTTTCCCCCCCCCCCAAACTTCTAGATTTGCTTCATTCGAGCCCAGGTATGTTTCTCTCTTTCAGTTCTTTGATTCTCTTGATTAATGACAGCTAAATCTAGATAGTTTTTCTATTTTTCGCTCATATTTTTTTCTTTGTTTGTGCTTTATTTGTTGTTGAAATCGCAACATTTTTTCAGCAACTTTTAAGCAATTTTCTTCTAATTTTGTGTCTGCTTGCCTATTTTACTACTACATTTAATTAGGAACTTAAGAATTGGTGTGGCTGGAAGCTTGGAATTTGTTATTGTGAATCTGTTATTGAATATTTGAATCGACCATAAAAGCTTTCTCTTGTTTAAACTCTAGAAATACAGTTGTTGTATTTGCCTTGCATTTGCCTCAAATTTTGAGTAAAATATTTTAATTGTTTGATTATTGAATTGCGCTATTTTTTGTTTGTGTATCTTAGAATTTAGAATGAAACAACTTTCTACGAAAAAAAGAAAAACATTGTTATCTTTTTTCAGTAAGAGATCATCACACTAGTGAAAGTATTTTAATTTATAGTGAGCAAAATCAATCTAACATAAGTTTAATGAATTTTTTGTTTCAAAATTTCACCGAACACAAGTGAAAATTTATTATACTAATTGTTTTGTTACATAAAAATTTTATTACATTAATTTTTAAAATTTCACCACCACACACCCCCCCCCCCCCGGCGCAACCTAAATTCCTGGATCCGCCCTGCGAATAACAATTGAATTACAGGCCACAGAACTTAGGTGCGGCGGCGTGGTGGTGGCGTGCACCTTCGACCACAGGGTGGCGGACGCCTACTCCGCCAACATGTTCCTCGTCTCGTGGGCGGAGATGGCTCAGGCCAAACAACTCTCTCTCCTGCCGTCCTTCCGCCGGTCGTTGCTCAACCCTCGGCGTCCGGGATTTTACGACCCTTCGCTGGACGACATGTATGTCACTATCTCCGCTCTCCCGCCGCCGCCGCCCAAAAACCACCAGCCCGACCCCGACAACCGTCTCTTCAGCCGCATCTATTACATCGAAGCTGACCAACTCAGCCGCCTGCAGGCTCTGGCCGACGGCGGTATGAGTGGCCGGAAGACGACCAAGCTCAAAGCATTCAGCGCCTTCCTCTGGAAGGTGGTCGCCGCTGGGGAAGCTGAGAAGGACAAGATCTGCAGAATGGGCATCGTGGTGGACGGGAGAACAAGATTGAGCGACGGAGACAGCGAGAAGCTGAAACTGATGAAAGCCTACTTCGGCAACGCCTTGTCCATTCCATTCGGGAAGAACAAAGCCGGCGACCTCCAGGAGCGGCCGCTGAGCTGGGTTGCAGAAGCTGTTCACCAGTTCCTGGAAACCGCGGTGACGAAGGACCATTTCCTTGACCTGATCGACTGGGTTGAGGCTCACCGCCCAGAGCCTGCTCTGGCGAAGATATACGCCTGCTGCGGAGGGGACGGGCCGGATTTCGTGGTGTCGTCGGGGCAGCGTTTCCCGGCGGCAAAGGTGGATTTCGGGTGGGGGAAGCCGGCGTTCGGGTCGTATCACTTTCCCTGGGAGGGGAAGACTGGGTACGTGATGCCGATGCCGAGTCCGGCGGGTAATGGGGATTGGATTGTGTACATGCACATGACGAAAGGGCAGCTGCAGCTGATCGAGACGGTGGCCGCCGATGTGATTAGGCCATTGACCTGCGATTATTATCTGCCACTTGCTGGCTGAAAGTGAAACAACGTACAAATCCGACAAAACAGGCTTTATGTATGTATGTATTATGGTTCCGAGTGTGAGGACAGGTTAAAGTCTTTCGTATCACCAGTCCACCACACGTTAATTACTTAATGATTGATGGATGTTCCGAGTCTGTTCTTTATATTTTATTTTTATTTAAAATATTACTTAAATACTTAAAAAGTAATATTTAACCTACCACTCTTAAATTAATTTATTATTATACACTTATATTAATTAAATATATCATATAATATATATTAATATAAAAATATCACACTAAATATCTAAACAACATTTGACACATATTAATATTAAAAAATTAGGATGGGGTACATGAAATCAAAAGACTGAAGGTCGAAGGATAGATCGGGATTAACGTGAATTTATTATTAAATAAATATATAATAAGTAAAATTGTTTCTAAATAATTAAAATATTAAAAACTTTTTACATTTAATTTAAGAAACCCCAAAAGATTGTCATTCAATTAGTAGAGTCTTAAATAATGTAAATAACATGTAACAAAATTAGAATTATTGTTGTTCAAATATAATAATAAATTTATTTAATTAAAAATATTGTCATCAAGTCTATTGAGTTTGCAATAAAGAAAACAGTCAGAGAGTAAAGAAATATTCTTGTGCAAACACTCTGATACTTAAATTAGACACTAAAAATGATAAATGCCGTATTAAAGCCAGTATTAAAAATTTATCTATTTTAAAATGATTGCATGCTTATTTATGAAGAAGTATGAAATAATCTTAACTAATCTGTATTTAAGATTTTTGTACATAATGTCTATCTTAAGCTTTCCTAATCCGAAGATGACATTTATCTTGATAATAAAATTATTATTCTTATAAATAATATTTATCTTCATATTTTGAAATTCTTTTAAAATTATAATTTTTTTATAAATAATTATTTATCTCTTTCATAAAAATTTTAAAAAAAATTTAAAAATTAAAAATATTTAATCTGTGCGTTGTGTGTGGCACTGAAGAAAATTTACACATTTTAATATGTCAAGATCGCCAATACACTTCATTTCAAATATCTAAATAAAGAGTCGCTCTACAGGGCCCGACGGCCCTACAGAGCGGCTTACAGAGAGGGGGTAAAATGACGATTTTGCCCCCGCCCGCTCTGCGCCTCACCTGCCTGCCATGGCTGCCGATCGAGTCTCCGCTGCGCCTCCCTACAGTCGCCCGGCCTCGCCTCCGCCACCTCGCCTCGCCGACAATTGCTGCATCGATTGTCGACGAGGCGAGGCGGCGAGGTGACGGAGGCGAGGCCGGGCGACTGCAGGGAGGCGCGGAGGAAACTCGATCGGCAGCCATGGCAGGTAGGTGAGGCGCAGAGCAGGGGGGGAGAGAATCATGGGAGGGGGAGGGGGAGAGCAGGTCGTGGGGGCAAAATGGTATTTTTGCCCCCTTTCGATAAGCCCGTCGGTAAACCCGTCGGGCTGTCTAACATTCTCCCTAAATAAAATTCTTTTAGTTAAATATGGTGTTGGGCTGATGGTTGCATAGGGATTTTTTAAACTTGAACTAAACTGTGAACAGTCAGTTTTACATTATATTATGGTTTGATGCCGGCACCATCGCCACCAACCCCTTTTCTATTCGGCCGTAATATATCACCAGTAACAACAACGACCGTCCACCTTCTCCCTCAACAGGTTTGACCGAATAATTTTATAATACATATTTAATAATTATATGATTTTTAAGAATTAAATATCATTATATAAAAAATTAAAATTTTAAAATATAAAATGACATTCTTATTAACTGATTTTTTTTTATCATTTTATTTCATCAAAATCAAAACATAACACGATATTAGAATGGAATGGTTATTCCATTATTGAGATGATTGCTTTTCTGCGGCTTTCAATGTTTATGTCATCGATTATGTTAGAAGAGGTAAATCGCAAGTGTAAGGCCTTTGCCTCATTGCGCAGGACGAGAATTAGATTCAAGAACTACTGACACTGACATATCTCTTACTCGACCACTTAACTTATGTCCTGAAAACATGATCGTTCCATTCTTATTTATACCAAACATAATAATGGAATAGAATAGTCATTTCATTCTTATTATTTTTTTTCATTTTTCCTTCAAAATTATTCCGTCAAGCAAATACAATCTAAGAAAAATGAGAGAACCTGATGGATAGAAAGATTAGAAAATAAAAGATATAGAAAAAAGAAGAAGTTACTATGGGAAAAGGAAGCAAAGGGAAGCAGACACCATATAGAAGAGAAAATTTATAAGGAAAGATGATAATTTGTTTGTGTCTCTTTGTTTATTTTTTTTATAATTTTATTTTCTGTTACAACAACCAAACGAATTAAGAAATTGTTTTTACTATAAAACAAGTTACCAATTTGATTAGATTTGATGATGCAATAATAAAGTTGCTACTAATTTAATTATTAGGCAACAACAAAGTTGTTTTTTGAGCATATATAGATGCACATTTTAAGGGACAAACAATATGAATATGTTTTCTACAACATCCTACTAAACCGTATAATTATGTAACTCTCTCTTGCCATAATTTAGTATTTTCTATTCATATACAAATTTAAATATTATCTAACTGAGATTATATATATAAAAATTCATTCTGCCTTAAATACACCTTCAAAGTAAAACAGAGTCTCCCACACCTTAAAGATGTTCCCCAAAGAGCTTGGATCTGTCTATATTAGATGGTCTTGTGAGAGTAGAATAGAAAGACATTTAGGGTGATTTCCTCGTCCATTCACATAGATCAACCTTAAGAGTTCTATAACCCAAAATGAGCCAATTATTTTTACTTAAAGTGAATATGGTCCTCCACGAGTGAGCCCAAAATTTATCGTATCATAGAGGTAAAGATTCAAATATTGAATAATGAGTCTTTCTTAAACACAAATATAAGTCTGTTAGTCAAAAAATATGAGAAGAGAACTCTTTTATTTATTTTTATTTTTTTGGGTTCCAAACTGTAATTGCTAGTCAGTCACATCACTTTTATCTTTTCTCAATCCTCTCCAACAAACTTTGAGTTAAGCATTGAAGGCGCCTTTTGGAAAAGGTCCCAAATAATCATCGTTGCATTTGCTGTAGGAATTTGGCAAGTAATGCCACAGTTAACGAAGAAACACAAGCACCCAACACCACCCACCATGTTACCAATTTTTAATTATTGGCGCGTGCAATTCCTCACACCATCACTTATTTTATGGAGATTGGGACATATCTGAGAAGTTTTATTTTATCCTGTTGATTTGGTGTACCTAAGTTGAATGTTCGGGTAATTGTTTAATGATACCCACAAGTAAGTACGTGCGTGCATCTTAATTTCCGTGCAATTTGGGTTTGGTGGTGTTTATCTTCACTACTTTGCGTCTGTTTACAAGTAAAATGGACCACCTCACATAGCATGATGATTTGTTTCGGGTAGCTTAGAGTTAAGTTCAAGCTTAATTTAATGAATATTTTAAAAAATCTGTAAAGTTTGTAGAGGTAGCATCTGTTAATCAAGATATAAATTAAAAAATATAATATATAAAAAATATTTTGAATAAAGTATTTTTTATTATATTTATTAAATTTTTTTAAAAAAAGTGATATAATTTCTTACCTTAAAATTTCAAAATAAATCTGTCCCTTCTCATATTTCAATAATTTTTTTTGAATTTTATATATAAGTTATCTCAATACTTCCCATTTGAAAACTTGGTTATGGAATGATATATAATCGAATGTCTAGACATTTTTACTTATTTCCAATAACAAAACCCAACTAAACAACTCAAAACAAAACAAGCCTAGAAGTAGACAGAAGAAAGCTCTAAACGGGAATTAATTAGTACTTAAAAGAAAGTTCAACAAAACCTCTAATGCGTGCGTGCATGTTTTTAAGCGAAAGGGGACTCTTTTTTGTTTTTTTTTTTTTTGGGTACAAGCCTAAGGGACCTTCGAGTGAGCCGATTTCCTAACTTTACTATGACTGGGATAAATCTGGAATAAAGGTGGGCAGATCACGTGGAGAATGGGGCGTGAAAATTGAGCTTAAAAAGCAGATATTTTGCAAAATTATTAAATATGAAATTTGGGGCTATAATGGTCTCTTAGTAGGCCATTTGAACAGTCCATCAGTGACTGCTTAGTCACATCTTAAAGTATAATTATTAAGGTTTGGGCTATAATACAAGAAAAAATGGATAAATTGGGTAAAAAAGTAAGATTAAATGGGCTAAAAGTATATTATTTAGGGGGCTGTTGTATTGGGCCTTTGGGAAGTAATATTTAATCCTTGTTTACTGCCCAAGACAAGTGTGGCTTTTGGTAGAGAAAAATGGTTGGGTTTGATTTGGTCTTCAATGGACTTAATTAGAAAGAGGCTTGAGAGTAGTAAAGTGCAATGGGATAGTTTGTAGCCCAACTTTAAGGCCCCAAGCTAAGCAAGCTTGATAATGACCTAGTTAGAAAACTTAACCCAAAGCGGTAACAAGTGTGTCATCATGCCTTGGTGAGCACAACCAAAATTAAGAGTTTAAGCGAGTTAACATAACCTTGGGTCGTTAAGCAAGTTTTGAAATATTCTATGATACCTAAGGATATAGGTAATTAAAGATGTAGGTGTTTATATCCTCGATTATGTCGGAAGAGATAAATCGCAAGTGTGACATTTCACCTCATTGTGCAGAGCAATGATTAAACTCACAATCCATTAAATAAAATACAAAATACAATAACTACTGATAATATAATAAATCATTTATATATATATATATCCGTACTTCCTACTACACTCCCCGCCCATTATTATTCTGAAACGAAAATTAGAAGACTCCAACACCAACGTTCAAAGCCTCAGGCCCTAAACTATATATATATATATATATATATGTAGAGGCTGGAATTAAAGATGGGCAGAAGAATCCCGAGGCAATTTGTCAAAGAAAGCATGCCAAGAAAACTAACCACTTTGAAAAATTAATAAATCTATATGTGCTACAATGTCTTCATGTCCCTCATTTTTCGGTCAAGATGTTACATACTATACTGTAAGGAAATATTTATATGAGTTTTCATCGTTTGAAATAGACTTGAGAATTACCTTGGATCGAAGCGATTCAATTCATTTCATTTGAATTTTTACCTTTTGCAATTTGACTTTGGCATGGTTTCATTCAAGAATATTGAATTTGATTGCCATTGTTTTAACCAGAAGTTGATGAGCTCCAACTCCGACTCTATGAATCTAATGACCCAAATCCAACTGATGTGCCACTACAGAAAGATTCATTAAATTTTGATTTAGCCTTCAAAGTTGTCTGATTTGTTAGTTATCAGATTGTATAATTTTGATATGAGTTTGTTGGACTGGATTGTATTAATTTCGGAGGTGTTCATTTATTTATAGTTTATGACAGAATCTAAGCTTTATAGATTCTAATAATATTTTTGGCTGGAGTGGTGTGAAATTGATAAATTTGTTAAAATTTGATCTTTTTGTTTATGGGATTGGGCGGATTTCGGATCATGATTTGGTTAGCTTAACTTGTTGATATAGAATTTGAACCCTACAAAAGGCAAACACGAAAACTATTCTATTCTGCACGAGATGGGGACTAAAAACAACGTTGGGAGTTGGGATGGAAAGCATTCAAATGCATGAATAAATTAACAAAGCAATTAGCATAAATGCATGGCTGGAATGGAATGGAATGGAATGGATGGACTAATCCACATGAGCCTGTCTTCTCAAATTACCTAGCTAGCTATATGCGTGTTCCCGTACGTGATAAAGAAAGCTAGGTTTCACCATCATTTGCTAGGCTTTCTTTCCGGTTCCTGTGCTATAAATATATATATATTCGTCCCTTGTCGCGACCCTCATTTTCAATGTCTTTTCCGTACTCTCATTTTCAATGGCAAGAGCATCTCCAATGCATACACTGTCAAATGTTGCTCCAATGAATATGCTATATTGCAGTTGGGCACAAATTTCAATGGGCAAATTTGCTTTTCTGTTTTATTTTCAATTTTAGATATAACTCTAAAATAAATTCTTTATTTTATATCATTTATTACTTTTATTATATTTGAATATTTTAATTAATAATTAAAAATACAAATTAAATTATTATAAAAATATATATTCTGTTAAAAATATTTTACTGAGATCTGTAAAATGAGTATAATATTGAATATATTTTAAATTTTTTAATATATATTATAAATATCATATTAATATAACATAAACTAACTTTGTTTATATATATGAAAATTATTATTTCAATAATTTAGGAAAGATAATATTTTTAATGCAAAAAATCAATAATATAATGAAAAATAATAAAATTTCCATTAACTTAAATTAAAAATATATGATAAAAATAGAAAAAACGTTAAAAACAACAGCAAGAGCGACAATAACAACATAGGTTAAAAATAAAATACTTGATATACTTAATAAGTGGGAAAAAAATATGTGGATAAAAAAAGGTGAGAAAATTAGTTAAAATATTAAGTGAAAAAAATTATAGGGTAAATAATTAGTTTAATTAAAAATATTAGTTGAAAAAATGAGATGGGTAAATAATTAGTTTGATAAAATTAGGTGAAAAAAATTAATTAAAAAATTACTGGAAAATTAATTAGAATAACATATTTTTTAAAAAAAATTAAAAAAATTATGAGAGTAATTATTAATTTTCTTATAAAATGTGACTAATTTTTTTTAATAATAATAATTTATATTAAATAAATTAATTAATATTGATTAAAAAATTATTTATAAAATATTTTTTGAAGATACTTTTTACATCAATTTGGTGCACATTGGAGTGAAAAGAAATTTAGTGATAAAAAATTTCGTGTAAAAACATCTCTAATGGAGCACCAAATTTGGTGCCCAACCAATTTGGTGTTAAAATGGTCTCCACCGACTCACCAATTTGTGTTGAGCACAAACTCTAATCACCAAATTTGGTGTTATACTATTCATTAATATCAAATTTAGTTTATAATTTTATTTTTAATTTTATCCCTCTTGCTATATCTTCAAAACAAATTATACTCTTTGTATCCTTTATTACTTTTATTAGATTTGTATATTTTGATTAATAATTAGAAATATAAATTAAATTTTTATAAAAAACATATATCAATCAAAATATTTTATTAAGATCTATAAAATGAGTATTATATTGAATATATTTTATAAATATCATGTTAATATAAAATGAACTAACTTTGTTTATGTATATGAAAGTTTTTGCTATGAGTATTTTCTGAACCACTCTGGGCTATTGATTGGACCACTTTGGACTGGAAATAGTCCAATAATTGGGGCCAAACTCTCGAAGTCCAATGGACTTAAGACCGAAGATATCGCAACGAGGTCGCATAATTGCAAAAGTGTGAGCTCCGACCACGATAACAAACGAACTCCTAGCAATGACTCTAGCTAGCTGGCCGACTCGATCAACTTGAGAAAAAGAACCATAAGCATGATAACCGAGGATAACGTCCATCTGTCTTATTCATAGTAAACCAGGTCCCAGATGGTGCATAATTTTTTCTTCCAATTTTATGGAGATAATAAGGACACATTGTCCCTTATGATGTGCCCATCATTTTGAATTTCATATAAATTATAAACACCCTCACACTATAAATAGGGGGTCAAAAACCATTATAAAAAAAAAGAATAACAAGAAAAATACATACTATTATTTGTCAAAATAATCAGAGAGCAGTCGTAGACTAGGCATCATTATGGCCGAACCACGTAAAAATTCTTATGTATCGTTTGATTGATTGTGCCATTACTTTCTTATGGCCGCTCGAGACATTCTATTAATACGGGCCGACGAATCAGAGTCGACCAATTTTGAATGTTGACAGTTTTTTATTTCAATAATAATTACTTGATAGAAAGAAAATATTCTTAATTCAAAAATTTAATAATATAATAAAAAGAAATAATATTTTTATTAATTTAAATTAAAAATACATGCTTAAAATAATAAAAAAAAAATAACAGCAACATGACTTAAAAATAAAATGTTTTCCATACTTAATTCCAAACTACCATTTAAAAATTGGAAGGTCATGCCCATTTCCATAGGTAATGTTATGTGGCAAAGTTAGTTGTGAAATATGTGAGAAAAAAATATGTGGATAAAAAAAGGTGAGAAAATTAGTTGAAATATTAAGTGAAAAAAATATTTATGGGAAAAATAATTTGTTTGATTTAAAATATTAGTTGAAAAAATGAGATGAATAAATAATTAGTTTGATAAAAGTTAGATGAAAATAATTAATTAAAAAATTAGTTAGAAAATTAATTAGAATAACATATTTCGTAAAAAAAATTAAAACAAATTATGAGAGTAATTATTATTATTTTTTATAAAATGTGACTAATTATTTTTAATATTATTATGCTAAGTTAAATAAATAAATTAATATTGATTAAATAATTATTTATAGAATATCTTATAAAGATGCCTTTTACACTAATTTGGTATTGAGTAAATTGGAGTGAACATGAATTTGGTGTTGAGAAATTTGGTGTGAACCATTGTTGGACACCAAAAATGGTGTCAAATTTGGTGCCCAACATTGAAAATGCTATAAATTCTTGTTTGACACCAAAGTAGTATCAAATTTGGTGTTATACATTGCAAATGCTATAAGGGGTGGGTGGAATAGTGTGCCATAGGGTAGAGGGATGAGCAACCGATCATTACCCTTAATTAAAGGAGGAGACCAGGTGCGTGGTTGACTCTTGTTCTATCTAGATTGCTGCAGGCCGAGCATATTGAATATCAATTATTAACACAGTATCAGACATGCAACTATCACTGTTAAGTTGATCACATCTTACATTTATGTTGTTAATGTGTGCATAACACAGGAGAACCAAATTAAATACATAAATCCATTGACAATATCTCTCCATCCATCCATTTATTTATTTATTTATTTCAGATTTTTATATATGGGACAATCTCTCTAGTCAAAATCATTCTCAATTTGATTTCTTCTTGAAATTTATCAAAGATTTCCAATGTTATCAATGTCTTACTAGACTAGACTAGACTAGACTACCTCACTATTTATATATATATATATGTTCATATTCAGAGTTTTTTGGTTATCAAAAATTAAATTTTTGCTAAGTATCATTTAACTTTAGATTTGGTTGTTATGCTGTTGTGTTATGTTAAACTTGCTTGTTTTGAATATATATACTAGTATTGACAATAATGATATTTTTAAATTTTATTACATTTTTGTTATTTTTCTAAATTTATATTATGAATTTGTATTTAACACTGCATTCAAAGGTATACTCAACATTGGATACCATATTATACTAATGATATATAAATTCAATATTTTAAATTTAATTTAATTCTCTAATTACTAACACATTTTTATGAATGAATTGCTTAATTAGTTAATTTTTTACTATCATATTATTAATGTTTGTGACAATATATTTCGTTTACCCGTCAAATCAATGCCTCTATATATGATAATGCTAAGATATGATTTTGGGAAGAAAATTGGCAAGACGTGGGTGAAAGTGGAGTGGAGCATGATTTTAGTAAGTCTTGGAATGGATGGAAGGAAACACCAAAATTCAGGTCAGGTCAGGTCAGATCAATGCCGGCATGCTTTAATCAAATCATTGTTAATTAATAAAGAAGTGGCCAAATTATTAATTACCTTTTTCAGTGAATCTGGTTAATTAAGCTTTCTTTTGAATTAAGTTTGGTTTGATTAATTTTAGGCTACAAAAGAGACATCATTCGGTGTTAGTTAATCATATTGATTATTTTACAAAAATATATATGATTTAAGTTTAGGTTATTTATGAAATTGCCATTACCATATATACACCAGACTGATGTCTTTCACAATAATAAATTCTTAATTAACTAAAGAATATATATATATATATATATATATTAAATCAAGTGAAGTCGCGCATTTGTAGGTGTAGCTGCAGGCAGGGCCACACTTAACAAGCTCACTTCTCTAATCTTCAATGTCTTCTATATATATATATATATATATATATATATGTTCTCCCCTTCTCCCTCCTTAATTACCTTAATTAACCTCTTCATTTATCCCCTAAATTATGCTTAGTTATCTAATTACCTAAGTGGTGCTTATTAAGAAAAAACATAAGACATTTAACTTACGGTAAAAGGCTTTATAAATTTTCTCTACTCTTGAAGGGTATTTTCATCCAAGTTTTTGTTATAGCAAAAATATATAGTCTAATATATACCAATCATGTTTTACTTTTTATAAGACAATAATCAATTGAATAAAGCACAAATATTATGATATAAATCTTAGGCAAATATTTGTAACTCTCTCTCTCTCTCTCCCCGTATAACTCACTGGAGGAAGGTGAAGCAATTGGTTGTTTGGGACGTGTCTTCAAATAATAGGGAAAGAGTATTTTATGTAAGTGTGACACTTTATGTGCCCATATATACATATATATGCATTATGAGTGGAACCATTTGAAGATTATGTTATCAGGATAGGAGACAATGCAATTCTCGTACAATAATATTTCCTCCCTTCTTAAGTCAAGAAAAGATCTAAGTGGAAACGGAAACCATTCTAAATGCAAGTCTGGTTCAATAATATTTCCTTCCTTGGATGCCGTTTCCCGCGGGTCCATCACTCAACCCCTTTAATTTGGTAGAAAAAGATAAATTTGTATCTAATTTACAATGATTATATAGAAAGTGAATTTAAACCTAAAAACTCAGATCACTCATCACTCTTTGTTAATCACTAAAACAATCTAGAAGACTAAGATTGAATTCTCTTTATTGTTTTCAAGTCATTTTTAGTTTTCAATTTTTTAAAATAATGAAAACGCGTTCTTTTTACTATTTTTAAACATGTATTTTTGAAATTAAACAAAAATTATAAAGAAAATTCAAAACAACAAAAAATTATTTTGAGTATTTTCATCCAAAACAAACTCTAAACTCAAAACACATTTATTTATTCATATTTTTTATTATTATAATAGAAAAAAATATTACAAAATTCATTAACTTTAAAATGTATATATATTTTTTAATAATATATTAATATTAAATATTTTTAATTTATTAAATAATTAAATTTATTAAATAAAATATCATTAAAAAATTATTTTCAAAATTTCAAAAGAACGGGTTTTTTAATTTCTTGTTTTGAGAAATAATTTTTTAAAATGACAAAAAGAATGCGTTTTTAATTTTTTAAAATAGATTATTAAAATAAAAAATTAAAAATAAATTTAAAATTTAAAATTAAAAAGTAAAAAGTAAAAAGTAAAAAGTAAAGAGTAAAGAAAACGTAATATTTTCTTGCTTCTTAAGTCAAGAAGAGGTCTAAGTGGAAACGGAACCATTTTGAATTTTGATTTCTTCTTAGAATTCATTCGCTTCGCTTTGAGGTCTAAGTGGAATGGAAGTTCCCAGGACCCGGGTCAAATCAACTATATATGATCCATTTTAACACGTCTTTGTACAGAAATTTATTGTCATTATGTAATATAATGCTATGCCTTTGTCATTTTTTTTTATAATTAATTAAAACTAGAAAGATAATAATAAGAAGAGCCATCGTGATCGATATATACTGATGTAGGCTGGCGGAGGGAGTTTAATCATCGTGTCGCGTGCGTTTGAGAGGGGCCTACGATCAGACCAGTCCTCCCCTCCACTCAACACCTACTTACTTCTACTGCTACTGCTCTGGATCACCACCCTCTGAGCATTGTTCTTAAAATCTTAATTTTATTTGTACGATTTTATAATTTTACGTTTCGAATATCTTCAAACAATTTAAATTTTATGTAAAATTTTATTTAAGATAAAATCTTATAAAATTTTAATTTTAGATACATAATTTTATGATTTTACGCTTCAAATAATCTCAAATAATTTTATATTTCAAATATAAATTATAACTTAAATCTAATAAAGAATATTAGAATCATCTTTTAAAGAATTTTAAATTATATTTTATCTCTAAATTACCTATACCAACATATTAATTTTGAGTTATATTTTAGAAGCATCATCTTTTAAGTTATAATAAGGAATAATTAGGTTATTAAATGATATTAATTTATTTTAATAAAATTATATTATTATAAACATATATTTATAAAAATTAAAAGATATTTTTATATAAATATTAAAAAATATTTTTAATTATCTGTAAAATTTTATGATTTTATAATTTAATTTTATAATTTTTTTTTAATTCTACTTAAAATCTCAATTTTAATTAGCCTGTGTGAGAGTCTCCTAGATTCGATGTCAGACAACCCCCCCTTGAATAGTGCCCACAGAAGAGAACCTCTTTTAGTGTCCATGGACGAGACAGCCTTCCTTCAAACCCTCCGGACTGGGGGCAATCAGCAATAATGCCCCCCTCCTCAGCTGATTGGTCAACGAATTGGTTCTCTTCAAAATCAGAAAGAAAAGAGATGAACAAGAAGAGTAGAATGAACATGAAAATGATTGTTAAGTTTGAATTTAAAGGACGGAGTCCGGTCAAAATGGAGCACTTGTTTAAATTCCCATTGCCGCTGCATGTTTGGCACATATGGAACAAGTGTTCTGTTCAGTAACTTACATTTGGACTAAAGAATTTTACAATAATAAATTAATAATAAAATTATATAAATAATAATTTATTATCTTTATTTTCTTTTATTTGTTTCTTGCGTAAAAAAACCCAAATTATTAGCTAGTTTCGTGACAATTGTCATGGGGATTATATAGATTTTTTTTTTTTTTTTTGTACCTTCGATTGGACAATTTGTAAAGATTCACATAAATTGAATAAGCCTTCATAAAAAATGATAGACGCAGCCCCATAAAATTTTTTAAATCAAGATTTAAACCCAATAACTTAATGTTGTCCAAGTCTCTTACCACTTGGAACACACCTTACAGTAACCATAACAATTAACATTGTGTACTAGTTAGGATATAACCCATCTCCGGGCCGGGTCGCCACGTTGACACCTTTGATACTTTTTACTTGCTGTGTAGTCGATGAGTGAGCTGTTACTTTGTATTTAAAATTTATTCAGTGCATATTCATATTATAATAATTATAAATTTTTGGTGATAAAAACGAATTTCTGTAATAAGAATTGAAAGCAGTAATTCAATTCCAGCTGATCAGAGTCAGAAAAAATTCGCAAAAACATCCAACAGTACAAGTTTCTACAAACGATCGAGAGTGGTCGTTAATTTAGCAATATATTTATTTCTTTCTTCACTCATACATTTTAAGTATTTTAAATAATAAGTATGTGTAGCCATAAAATAAAATTTGGTAAAGGTAGCTAGCTTTGTATATATATATATATATAGCTACCGTTTCCTTACTTCCTCATCTTTTGAATTCCAAAATTACTTTAAGTTCATGAATTTCCTACATGTGTGATTAAGAAATGATGTTCTTGTGCCCCCATGGCCGTAACACAGTTAATTATTAGGTAACAGATTGCATTTAAGGATGCAAGTTCAAGTCATGATAGTCATAATGTGAGAGTTTCACTCTCCTGTGAGGGTGATTTTTTGTAAGTATCATACATTGTGTCTTTTATTTAGTGTACTATTATATACCGTGATTAATTCATTCCATATATATGTAATAGTGTGTGAGAAACTCTTAAGGCGAGAAACTTCAACTTTTACAGTTAAGAAATGATGTTTTTAATTAGTCCTGTTCTCCTAACGTATCAGGAAATGCTTTAATTTATCTTTATTTTATAGAAAATTATTCTTCCAACACGTAACTGTAATTTTTTTTTGTCCCCATAAAATTGCAGTCACTATCATGGTTACTAATCAATTAAGACATGCCTGCCTAGTAGAAAACATATAATTGAATAATCAATTAGGTATCATGGTAAGATCAGCCCTTGATTTTCTCAGACAGACACAGGACTATTTATACCATTCTACAATTACAAAATAAGAACCTCTCTCATGAGTGCCTCTGGCATATTGATGAAGACGATCACTGATCACTATCTTTACTGTCGAAAATTGTGGGATCGCGAGAGCCCCCACAAAGAAAGGCATCGCCAGACGATGACTGATCACTGTCAGTCAGTCACTCAACTGTACGGTTTCCTAAAAGCAGCAGCAGCAGCAGGGTTGACTCTGAAGCTAAGAGAAGCAGCACTGGCATCTAGATTCTATATATCATACGTCTTCACAAAACTGAGGATCTTCTCGTCGGCGTGGCCCTGCTATTGGTTTAAATGTTAAATATTAGGATTAAAATTTATTAAAATTTAACTGAGTCTAGAAAAGCATTAAATTCCAAAACTTTTTTCATTTACAACAACAATAAGAATTCATTCATTCAGCTCAGCTGATATTTAAATTTTAGGTAGGGAGTACTGATGCTAGAAATGGGAGAGCTAATTAATGAAAATACGAAGCGAGCAATAATGGCAACACCTTGTGAATATATATATATATATATATCCATCCATCAAAGTGGATGGATGGATGGATGAGAGTAAGAATAATAATAATAAAAAAAAAACAGTTGTTTCCATCCATAGTTTTCTCCCAGTTGTTTAATTAATATTGATCCCGAAAACACCTCCTGATTTGTCGCTGGAATCTTAATTTGCAAGTAACGGAGTATCTTTATTCTGTTGAGCTGTGTCTTGGGTTCTTTCAGATGTTGTTTATTATAATATTCCAGCCCCTTTTCCATTCTAGCTATGGGCTACGCATTTGTTTATTCTTGCCCACAGCTTAATCTATATATATATATATATATATAGGTGAATTAATAATCATATATTGAACCTTTTGTAATTCTACGTACTAATTACATCTCAACTAGCTACATAGTTGAAGTTCATTGACAGGAAGCACGCACCTAGAAACTTCTAAGCGTCATACGCAATAACAAGACGATTAGGTTCGGTGGGGCGGGTGCTTGTTTGGGAGTAAGAGAGAGAGGAGAGATGAGAGATTACGGGTTTGAGGCAGGAATTTTTTCTTCTTCAATATTGGAAAATGCGATTTCAATCTCGCTTAAAATTGACTTTGATTTCATTTAGTCATTGTTTATGCTTATCTTTCGGCGAAGATCCATTGGGTATCGAGTAACCGTAAACCGATTTGGTGAGAGGTGGGGCTTCTACACGTATACTTAATTCTTCAGCATCAAAGTTATATATCATAATAATAACAGCAGTAATAATAATAATAATCAAAGTTGATATTCACAACCAGCCAATTCTCATCTTCTCTTGTCCCAGTTCCAAGCCATGGAGATGGCGATTCGCATCTTCTTCTCCTTTTTATTCTTTCTTCTTCTCCTCCTCCTCCCCTTTTCCAGTTCAGTTCACTTCCAGATCTCGCGCTTTGGCCCTGACGCCAATATGCTCTACCAAGGAGATGCATCACCTTCAGTTGGATCCGTTGAATTGATCAACCGAGTCACTTATCTGTGTCGCGTTGGCTGGGCCTTCTATGCCGATAGGATTCCGATCTGGGACTCGAAAACAGGAAAGCTCACCGACTTCACCACCCATTTCACCTTCACCATAGACATCCAAGGCCGACCCAAGTATGGCCATGGCATGGCTTTCTTCCTCGCCCCAGTTGGCTTCCAGATCCTAACCAACTCGGCCGGTGGCTTCTTGGGCTTGTTCAACACCACAACCAGTGATTTACCCACCAACCATATGGTTCTGGTTGAGTTCGATTCCTTTTCAAACCCAGAATGGGATCCTCCGTACGAGCATGTTGGGATCAACAACGGCTCGATTTCCTCCGTCGTTACCACTCCTTGGAACGCTAGCTTGCACAGCGACGATACAGGATCTGCTTGGATTACATTCAATGCCACTACTAAGAATTTGACTGTGTCTTGGTCCTATGAAGCAACTACCGCTCCTAAAGAGAATTTCACTCTTTCTTGTCAACTTGACCTGAAGCAGATTCTGCCCGAGCAGGCAATTATCGGTTTCTCGGCTGCTACCGGCCAGTACGTAGCTCGACATGTACTCCAATCATGGGAATTCAGTTCAAGTTTAGATATAGAAGAGACGAACCAGCAGAATGCGAAAAAGACCAGATTGAAAATTGGTCTAATGGTCCCATTGGGTGCTTTGGTTTTAGGGTTGGTGGCTGCAGCTATAATTGTGTGGCGAAGGAGATCAAGAGCTAAAGCAAAATCAGCAGTACCGGTTAACCCGACATCGATTAATGATGAACTTGAAAGAGGTGCAGGGCCAAGGAGATATTCTTATAGTGATCTTGCTTCGGCTACCAGCAACTTCTCAGAGGAGAGAAAGCTGGGAGAAGGAGGATTTGGTGGTGTTTACAGAGGGTACCTCAAAGACCTCAATATGGAGGTAGCTGTTAAGAAAATCTCAAGGGGTTCTAGACAGGGTAAAAAGGAGTACATAACCGAAGTGAAGGTCATTAGTCATCTGCGACATCGAAATTTGGTGCAGCTTGTGGGCTGGTGCCATGACAAAGGTGAGTTTCTTCTAGTCTATGAGTTTATGCCTAATGGAAGCCTGGATTCCCACCTGTTTGGCAAGAACAGCCCTCTCACTTGGGCTGTGAGGTACAAGATAGGTACTGGGTTAGCCTCAGCATTGCTGTATCTACATGAAGAGTGGGAACAATGTGTTGTTCATAGGGATGTAAAGTCCAGTAATGTAATGTTGGATTCAAGCTTCAATGTCAAGCTTGGAGACTTCGGCTTAGCCCGGCTCATGGACCATGAGGTTGGCCCGCAAACCACGGGTCTGGCTGGAACTTTCGGTTACATGGCGCCTGAATATGTAGGCACCAGAAAGGCCAGCAAAGAATCAGATGTCTACAGCTTTGGAGTGGTTCTATTAGAAATCGCAACTGGGAAAAAATCTCTGGACCCCCGGAACGGTGGTAGCCAAATTGGGTTGGTGGAGTGGGTGTGGGACCTGTATGGAAGTGGGCAGCTGCTTTCGGCTGTTGATGAGAGAATGAATGGGAAGTTTGAAGAGAGGCAAGCAGAATGTTTGATGATTGCTGGGTTGTGGTGTGCTTACCCAGATCGGAGTCGTAGAGCATCCATAAAGCAAGCCATTCAAGTGCTTCATTTTGAGGCTGCGCTGCCCGATCTTCCACCGAAGATGCCCGTTCCCGTTTATCGTGCACCAGCTGCAGGTGCATCGGCAAGTAGTTCTAGTGAGCCTTCTATAACTTGTTCGAGCATTGAATTGGGTCGTTGAACAAATAAAATTTCAACTAACAGCTAGCTAGGGATAATCCTGCTGTATTGAAATATATATATATATATATATATGATACTCTTTCATAATTTTGCTTGATGTATAGAGATCTATTAGCAACATATATAAACGTGCGGGGTCATATATAGGTTTACGAAAGCGTTAGACTTATTAGCAAGAAAGTGTTAAAGAATTAATATATACTTATTATATCATCTTCAATAAAAATTTGGCTTGTATAATATTAATTAGCTCGATCGATGTTGAAACTTAATGCATATATAGATGCCAACAGTACTGAACTATCTTTACAAATATCATTTATTAGTGATTGCTTTTGTGCAGGTAATTACGCTTGATGCACTTTTGGGCTACGCAAGACTGCTACGTAACTCTTTAAATTTAAATTTAAGTTGGACACATATATGTTGAGTCTCTTTACTTCTCAGAAAGAAGATAAAGATGTTGAATTGATCATGTTTTAAATTCAATTTAATCTTGAATTATATATGGAGATATAATACAAGTAGGAGATCCAATCATATAGGTGTAGTTGCTTATGAATGATGAATCTATATATAGGCTTAGCCTCCCAAATGAGAGAACATGACTGTGAGATTGTGCCACGACTCATTAACTAGCTAGGTTCATGTGATGTGAGAGTAAATGACTAATTAGTTAGGTTCATTAATTTATTAATTTAAGTATGGCTTGTTTTATTGGTTTCTACAAGTGATGAAGAGTCAATTTATTGGAAATAGTGATTTTTTTTTAAAAAAAATTATATATCAAGGATGTTATTTATGTATAATTTCCAGCCTAACGATCACAAACACACACAGTCACGCACATGCACTGCGCATGGAAGCAAGGCGGTTGCGGGTCTAGCGTGCATTTAGTGGGTCAATTAATTTAATTACCCTGCTGATTTTTTTTATACGTAAAATATGTGTATAATTATATTTTGATCTACATTGCAATACTAGATATTACATGTCTATCTTTAAACTAAAGTTTAAGGCAAGCTTAAGAGTGAATTCAGGGATTAAGGTGAGCCAACAAAGATTGAAAGAAGTCAATTTGAGAATTAATGGCTGGCTTGATGAGTGGAGAAAGTATCAAGTCAAACATAGAAATATTTTGGAACCTCTAAAGGTGACAAATCAAAGTATAATAAAGATATCTCATTTTGCTTAGAGATTCACTTATAAATCATTGGAGAGCTAAGTTCAGAGAATTTGATCCTAAAATCAAGATACAATGTTAGGATAATTGAAATTTTAATGGGTCCTAAGAATTGAAATGGTGAAAAAGAGTGAACAAAACCTAGATAGGTATGAGGTTTATTTTTTGCTAAAACCAATTTTAAACTGGGTTTGGATGAAATAGAAAAATTAAAATAGACTTTAGACAACCAAAATAAAAAGACTAATAAGTTACGAGATTCGAATTGTAGAAAATTCTTAAAATGGACACAAGTGAACTCTAAAGGTTAAATTCATGTAAAAATATTTTAAGAAATCTCAATAGAGTGAAAGGTTTACAAATTTAGGGGTGAAATAAAAATTAATAAATACCTGGGTTATAAGGGCAAGGATATTGAAATATTATGGGTTTAACTGAAATAAAAGATAGCAAGAGGAGGGGTCCATGTGAAGGTCTTTGAGGTTAAAGTGGAATAAGGAGAATCAAGTAGGTAAATGTGTAATTACCCAAAGTTGGGTATATATATGTGTAGCAGAGAGGTTGCTGTGTGGTGTCTGACGGTAAATAAATGTTTAAAAGTAGGTAAAGAAAACAGAGGAAAAAAAAAAACAGAAACAAAAGAACAAGAATAAGTGGTCTAAACCAAGGCTTCATTGCCGGTGACTGGACTTGCTGCAGGAAGGGTCCTCCAGAAGAGTTGTCGAACAGTCTGTGCTAGAAACAAAGGATGATCTCCAACGAGGTGTTTTCTTCGTTTTCTTTTTTTGACAAGTTTGGACCCCGAATTGCTTGACTTGAGAGGACGGTTCTTAGATGTCAGGTATATATAAACCCTACATGAGCCAATTTGGGAAAAGATGGAGCCAGAGATTAAATTGGAGCCAGTTTCATTTCTGGCCAGAATTGCGCGAAACAGTGGTGGCTAATTGAAGATTTTTCGGTGGGTTTAAACACCTATTATTTGATATTTTAAAAAATATATATTTATTCAAACACATTTTCAGTAGTAGTAGGTTACCCATCTTTTAAGCTTTATACAACTTAAAATTAAATAACTTAAAAGTTCTGAAAAAAATGGGTAAGCGAAACACCCACTTAATAGTAGCAAATAAGCTTTCCGCTTGTAAGCTCCTCCTCCGATTGAGCTTAAGGCAAACGGGCTTCAGTTTGAAATAATTATAGGTCTATGTTGGGCTTTCTTGACCAAAGTCCTCCGAGCTCGAGCCCATTAGGTAACCCGCTGGCTTTGGGCCTAGCTTAAATAAATTCTAGCCTAGGGTCGCCATTTAAAGTTCCCTGGGGGGGGGGGGGGGGGGCGCCTAAATCGAAGGGTCCGCCCTTTTTATTAAAGTTGGGCTTCAACTGGCACAACTTTTGAGAATTTTTTTAAAAGACTCGTGTTTGACGCCCATTTTTATCCATTTCTTACACAAGAACCCCACAAATGTCATCTCAACAAAAATTACGGATGTGGCAATTTTATTTTTTTTTCTCTAATTATCCCAAAAATCTTTTTACAATGTATGCCAGTCCATAGTCCATTCGGCTAATCAACATTTAACAACTTTGGGATATTCTCTTAAAATTCACCAAAAACTCTCAAATTTTGCTCCAAAAGTTCTGGATTCTCCAAAATAGCCCAAAACAGTGACATGTGTTTAACATGAAGGCTCAATTCCCCCCTTTGAAAGCAAGTTTAATGTTTCCTACCCTTCAACCAATTTAAGGCTCTAATCCAACGCCATTTTTAACCCAAAAATAAAGTCAATTCCAGCGCCCAAGGATCTACCCGAGACCTTTGATGGAAAAAATGTTGATTCTTTTACCCCAAATAGAGTAAATCAGCGTGAATATTTCACGATCTTATATAACGTCTTACCAAAAATAATGTCATCATCCAAGGTCTCGAGGCTAATAAATCACTTGTCAAACTCCTACACACTTGGGCTTTTGTCCCCTAAAGGTAAACTCTGATGGTCAAATTAGTATTTAAGATTTAATAGAATAAACAACTTGAGCAGAATAACAAAAATGATAGAAGTAAAGGCTTACCTGCTTTTGGAGGATTTAGGACTTATATAGTTGGGGTAAAGATTACCTGACTCAATTTTTGTTGGAACCTCATTTGGAATGTGACCCTAAGGGTTTGGATGCGGTGTTAAACCTATGCTATTGAGTTATTTCCAAGACCATATACTTAATGGTCAAAGTGTGATGTGTTGTCACGTGGTGGATCTAGACGCTCCCTTAACATCCTTTATGCGTCTATGTGTTACTTTATCATTGATTTATGAATATTTTAGTAGTAACTTTTATCAAGTCCTAACTAAATCTTTTTTGTCACCTAAGATATATAAGATGCTTTCAAACCTTCCTATCTCAACTATCATCAAACACTATAGAAAAAAATTGACTTTTAGCGACGAATATTCGTTATTTAAGCAGGCATTGCTAATTACTTAGCGATGAATTTTTAAATCTATCCCTAATTAAAAATAAAAAAAAATCCTAAATTCATTGCTAAAGTAAAAAATTCAATTACTAAATTAATCATTGAATCGGTTACATTTTGGTTTTTGATAGAAAACAAAATTCATATAGATGGATTAAAATATTCAATTATTATAATAATGGGTGCAATAGCATCAATAGGGGGAGTATGGCACCTAATAGCCTAGGCATTTGCAACATAAGTGCGCGCATTGCCCGCGTGCATGGCTTCCCCCCCCCCCCCCCCCACCCCACCAAAATGGTGCCCCCTCCCCCATGACTCAAACCCGAAACTTGGATAAAAGCCTTAACATGGCTTGCTTGGCTATAGGATGATGAATATAGTCAATTATTTATTCGTCCTAACTTATATTTAAGTTATTATTTTTTATTCTTTATAACAAAATCTCAATTTCACATCTACTCTTAATCTTACTAATGACCAATCAAATTATTATTAAATTATCATATGTGAAAAATACTAATTATTTTACTATTTTATTATAAAATAAAAACCCTTAATATAGAGTTTAGAGATAAAAAAATTTCCATTTCTGAAGTCAGATGCTTCCAGATATACTAGAATATAAATATTAACAATATTTATATTTTGAAATATAAATACTAATTATTTTATATTCTAAAATATCAAATATTATAGTACGCATGCTTTTTATTTTAAAATACCAATTGTTTATATTCTAAAATACCAATTATTTTATTATTGCACTCATGCTTTTATTTTTTGTTATTTAATTTTGTAGAAACAAATATAAAATTAATTCTGTCTCTAAGTTAAGGGTAGATAATCAGAGACAAAAAAATTTCATTTCTGACCAGGGAAAAGTATACATAGGCAAACAAAATTTTGTTTCTAATTTCATAGATCAAAAATTTCTCTCTCTAAATCTGTTTTTGAGCAAAAAAAAATTAGAGACGAAAAAAATCCATCCACCTCTAATTCCATTTCTAAAATTGTTTTTTCAAATTTGTCTCAATTAGAAACAAAAAAAAATTCTTTATCTAAAATCCGTCCCTAAAATCATTTTGGATTCTATACTTTTATTGAACAAATTGAAGCGACAAGCCTAAAAGATTAACAAACCAGCCCTAAGCAATTACATGGTGCACACCACATATTGTGGTTATTTCGTGCTTGCACCTACGGCCACGCGAGGCCGAGTCCACATGATCTTTCCTGGGAGGGAAGGCAGTGAACCGAGTTTCCATTAGGCCATTGGCTAGTCACTATATTGAGAAATTGCATGTTACTGTAATTTCCATGATTAGCAAATGAGCATGTTGCACGTATATTTGCTCGAGTTTTCTTATTAAGCTTCATAATTCGTGGATCTAAACACAAAAGCATCTAAACCATCACCCTCTCCTCTTTTTGTTAAGTATCTAAAAACTTCTCGAAGACCAAATTAGGTTTCCATTACAAAAAGGCCAAAGACTTTGATATCCTCAAGTTTACACGTATATGGATTTGATTTGACTCGAGCCTGGTCTCCCTATCTAGGCCATGCTGAGTCTAAAGTCATCCCTCACACCATGTTTGGCCTTGGCTTTTTGTCTGAGTAGAGATGGGAATTGGGCCGGCCCGGCCGGCCCGTTACTGTAGCAAACGGGCCGGGTCGGCCCGCTTAAAAAAGTAAGGGTCGTGTCAGGCCAACAATACGTGGCCCGCGGCCCGGCCCATCAAATTGGCCCGTGGGCCGGCCCATCAATTGGCCCACTAAAATGGCCCGACCCAGCCCACTAAAAAATAAAAACATATTTAAAAATTATATTTCTTGTAAATATAATTTTATTGTAATGTTTGTAAACATAATTATGTTTGTAAACATAATTTTAGTGTAATTTTTGTAAACATCATGTTTACTATAAACATCATAATTTTACAAATATCAAAATTATAAGTAAACATTAATATTAGTTACATTAATATGTTTATTAATGTAAGTAAACATAATATGTTTATTAATATAAGTAAACAATGTTTATTGATGTTTACTAAACATATTTTAAACATTAATATATTTATTAAACATATTTTAAAAAATATTAGTTACATTTGGGAAAAAATAAAAAAATATATTTAAAAAATTATATATAAAAAAATTAAAAATAAATTGTTCATGGGCCGGCCCAAATAGCCAAGCCCAAGGGTCGGCCCTGCCCAACAGGCCCACGGGCCGGCCCAGCGGGCCCATGGCCCGGCCCGGCCCACTGTGGCCCACTTATTAAGGGCTACGGGGCCGTGTCGGGCCTAAGTTTCCATTTTTTTGGCCTGGCCTGGCCCGGCCCGTTTATTTTGTGGGTCAAATTCGGCCCGGCCCACTAAATTGGCGGGACAAGCGGGATGCAGGCCGGGCCGGGCCGGCCCGCCCATTTCCCATCACTATGTTTGGGTCTAGTTCAATCCAATATCTAATGGAATCTCTTACAGACTCCACAACAAACAAATTCAATTTAGGGTTGGTGTTGGGAGAAAAATTCAGATTATCAAATAATTCAAAAATAAAACTCTCCTTAGTAGTGGCAATTTAATAAGATCACTAAATAATAATAATAATAATAATAATAATAATAATAATAATAATAATAGTTAAATAAAATCAATCAAACAATTTTACATAGGAACACAGATTTGATATGAAATTTTCAATGCGAAAGGAAAAATCACAAAAAATATTTGTAACGAAAACTCTACTATCGAAATTCAACATTTATAAGAAACCACGACCAAACTAGACTCACAATAATCAAATAACAATTCCTTATAATCCTAGAGTTGATATAAAATAAACTCGAGATACTAAAGTTTTAATTGGTCAAAATTTGATGATGACATAAAAATCTGAATTGAGAATTTTATTATATCAATTTACCATATAAAATTTGTAATACCCCAAGTTCGTATAACATTGCCACATAATTTCAATAAGTTTAGAACATCGAAAAGTTGGTTTTATAGCAATTTCAAATACCAAATCAACTGTAGGGAATACCTCGGAATGAAATCTTCTAAAGAAAATTATATGGCCTCGACGAGCGTATCGAAATAGGATTTATGGTGTCGAAAGAAATCAAATTTGAAACCATTTTCGGTACAGTTAAAATACAGCTACTAATTAGGCTGTAAAACCGAATCATCGTAGGAGACTCCCAAAAAATTGACGGAATCCTAGGGGGGCTCCGATTTTACGTAATGAGCAACCCTTCAGTGGTTTAAGAATGAAACGACAGCCCGGAAAGGTCAGTGGGGCAAATCGTCCTTTTTGACTAAATTTTGAGTTATTAATTTTAGATTTTCGGTATTATAATACAACCTAATTAAGTGTTTGAGGGTATATTTGTAATTAGGGTATTTTATAAGTAAAATAGGAATAAATTTTAAACTAAAATATATAATTTTTCTAGTTTAATATATAGTTATATGTATATATATATGTATAAAACGTGTGTGCGTGGAAAGCTTCTCAGAAGCTTTTAATGTCCGCGATTTGGGCTGCAGAATGTGGAGATTATGGCAATTAATATGAGAGATTATGAGCAGCTGAATTTAAGGAGCAATTAATGGAACAATTATTGGGATGTACAATGTAGAGTAGTGACCAAGGCGCTGTGGCTATAAATTGGATGCATTGGCCGAATTCAAGCAGCAAGAAAATGGGAGAGGCAGAGGGAGCTCGAGAGAGAAGGCGAGAGAGAGAGAGAGAGAGAGAAAGAGAGAGTAGCAAACCCGCGGCCATGGCAGCCATGGCCGCGAGCTCACCGAGCTGGAACAACTGCCATGGTGATGGCAGCAGGGTGCAGCCGCGATGTCGGTTCGGGGAGGCGCAAGGGAGCTCGTGGAGGTCTTCCTGTAACAGCCTACTTCTTCAAGGCGTGTTATGCCTTAGGAAATTTGGTTTATATTTTTTTTTTTTGTAACATTACATTATCCCGAAATTCCCTAAAACCTTATCTAGTGCGAGATATCTACACTAGAATACAAAGCGGAAGCTGAATCGAACCTGCTCATGGCAATATATACATGAATAACTGAACAAGTATTTATTTAAACATTGTTACATAACCTTCGAAAAGTAAAACATATGTACATAATCCTTAACTATTGATATCACAACATAACATGGCACATTTCCTCGTTTCCTGACGTCTCGCGTCACCACATATCATCAATCTCGAAATCATCTCTACAAGTCCCGACTGGAACGTTGAATGTTCCAGGGGCGAACCCAAGTTAGATGATGAACCGTCTAAGTAAGGGTACGTAATGCTATGTCATGAGTGTATGCAATGTCTTTCCTCGTAGGTGTCAACTGCACCCCTCATGCTACCTACCATTTTAGCGGCCACCTCTTTCGAAGCCGGGGTGTATGGGTGCACCCTTGGTACGGCAACGGTGCCAGTTCGTACTCCCTACGGCCTCATATGCGTGTGATCAATGATATCAACGTGTAATCATGCATTTCATAATCATGTATGCATTCTACGTGATAGATACATATCAGGGCATGTCAATATGATGAAAACATTTTCGAGGAAGTACCACTTACCTTCTAGAGCTTATCGGGCTACTTCACAGTCCGTGCATTGCCTCGATTTGCGTGCCAACCTCAAAATTCGCACCAGACACCTCAACTTTGACCTCAAAGCATCCTAATCACCATAGGTATTTGAATAAATATTAAATCCTATTTTTCTAAAATTTCTGGCATTTTATTTAATTTTCTCTCTATTTCTTCCTATTTTTCCTCAATAAATCCAGATTAAATATTTCTAAAATATTTTCTCAAATATTTCACTACGAAAATTCATAAAATAATATTCTGAAATTTTTGAAATTTTCTAGAGAATTTTACTCACCTTGGCTTAGCATCTCCGATTTTCTCGATTTGCGTGTGATATTTCGAAAAGCGTGCCCGAGCCATCTTTTTTACCAAAATCTCCGGGATATCACCGAAACATAATTTCCTATTTTTCAGGATTTTTCTAGAAAATTTTCCATCATTTCCTCTATTTTTTTCTTCTTTTTTTTTCTTTCTTTTCTTTCTTTTCTTTTTTCCTTTTCTTTTTTCTTTTTCTTTCTTCTTTCTTCTTTCTTCCTCCTTCTTCCTCCTCCTCTGTTTCTTCCTCCCGCGCCCGCCACCTGCAACTTCTTCTTCTTCTTCCTTATTTCCTCCTTCTTTCTTCTTTTCTTCTTTTTCTTCTTCTTCCTTCTTTTCTTCTTCTTCTTCTTCTTCCCTTTCTTCTTCACCCGCGGCTGCCATTGGCCGCGGCTGGTTGCTGGTTCGGCGCGACTGCCCGCAGCCATGGCTGCCATGGCCGCACCAGCTCTCTCTCCGGCCATCTCCCGAGTCTTCCCAGCCTCCTCCGTCCGCCGTGCCACCATCAGCAAGCCATCCTTGCTGTCTCGGCCCTCCCCTGCTCGCGACACCCAGCTACTGGAGCTCGCGCTCGAGCTGCCATGGCTGGAGCTTCACGCAACTAGCTGGAAGGCATGGCTGCTTCGGCCACTTCCGCCACCTCTTGCTCCCTTCTCTCTTCTATCGATCTCTCTCTCTCGCTCTCTCTCGCAAATTCTCTGGCTCCTCGCGGCTTGCTGCTATGGCCGAATTCGGCCTTCTCTGTTCTTCTCCCTCGCTTGCTTCCATCGCTCCAATTTTCTTCTATTTATAGGCATCACACAATTTGGGCATTACTCCACATTAATTGTGCCACTACTCCACATTAATTTGACGTATCAAACACTTAATTTGCTGCCATCTTCTACAACTTGGCCAGCAAGCTTGAGCCCCCATCCACGCATATACAATAATACATATATATATATAATTATATATTTTACTAATTTATTACACATTTAATGCATTCAAATCTCTTCTCTTGCAGGACTATTCCTCAAATCTAGCTTCCAATCTTGGCCATCAAAATTTCACAGAGGCTGCCATTCACGCACACACAGCCACACCCACACATATATATATATATGCTATATTTATTATATATTACATTTAATATATAAAAATTATGTATTAACTCCAAATTTTATCTTAAAATTTATTAGAATAATTCTCTAATTATAATAATATCCTCAAACACTGAATTAATTGACATTACGATACTGAAAACTCAGAATTAATAACTTCAAAGCTTAGTTGAAAATGACGATTCGCCCCAATGTTCTCATCGGGCCATTGTTTTGTCCTGAAACCACTGAAGGGTTGTTTACTACGCAAAACCGGAGCCCCCCTAGGGTTCCGTTAATTTTTCAGGAGTCTCCTACGATGATTCAGTTTTACAGCCTAAACAATAGCTGTATTTTTACTGTACCGGAAACTGTTCCGAATTCGATTTCTTTCGATACCGTAAATCCTATCTCGATACGCTCGTCGATACCATATAATTTTCCTTAGACAATTTCACTCCGAGGCATTCCCTGCAGTTGATTCGGTACTTGAAATTGCTATAAAATTAACTTTTCGATATTCTAAAGTCATCAGAATTACGTGGCGACTTCATATGAACATGGGGTATTACATTCTCCCCTCCCTACAAAAATTTCGTCCTCGAAATTTGCCACATGTCTTAAATCTCAAAATTTCATCATCGAAATCAACACCTGATTGATCAAATAAAGAAGATCCCACTCGAAACTCGTGAATACCAATGCACATATCCGAGCTCTTAGACTAACCACACTTATCAATCTCTAGACGGGTACACTTGTCAACTATGCATAAATCATAATCGCATAACTTAGTTCTTGGGCCATGAATCTTTACCTGAATTTCTACACATATCGTCGTAATAAGCCTGTAATTCTCATATCCACATCATCAATTTTCAATTTACTTTTCATTAGGTCATCCAGTCGATATCCTTAATTACGACATTTCTCTAATTCCGATTTCTTACGATGTCATTATTTTGTATTAATCACTCTTGCTTTGACAATCTTAGGTACGAAAGTCTCTGATCTCGATACATCTTGATTTTTATCAAATTGATCCTTAAATCGCATATCTTGTCATTACTAGGTTGTTTCATAGGCTTTCGGACTTGTCATAACAAGTCACTGGTCCTACCCTATCATCTCGTGCTCAAATGATTTTTGTCCTCGAAATCACCTATGCCTTACCTTGAGTTAGTGATGGGAAATGGGCGGGCCGGCCCGGCCCAGCCCGCATCCCGCTTGGCCCACCCATTTGGTGGGCCGGGCCGAATTTGGCCCACGAAAGAAACGGGCCGGGCCGGACAGGGCCAAGAAAATGCAAACTTAGGCCCGGCACAGCCCTATGGCCCTTAATAAGTGGGCCGGGCCGGGCCATGGGCCCGCTGGGCCGGCCCGTGGGCCTGTTGGGCAGGGCCGGCCGGTGGGCTTGGTTATTTGGGCCGGCCCATGAATAATTTATTTTTAATTTTTATATATATAATTTTTTAAATATATTTTTTATTTTTTTCCAAATGTAACTAATATTTTTTAAAATATGTTTAATAAACATATTAATATTTAAAATATGTTTAGTAAACATTAATAAACATTGTTTACTTATATTAATAAACATATTATGTTTACTTACATTAATAAACATATTAATGTAACTAATATTAATGTTTACTTATAATTTTGATGTTTGTAAAATTATGAAATTTATAGTAAACATTATGTTTACAAAAATAACACTAAAATTATGTTTACAAACATAATAAACATTATGTTTACAAACATAATTATGTTTAAAAACATTACAATAAAATTATATTTACAAGAAACATAATTTTTAATTATTATGTTTATAATTATTAAATACAAACATATTTTTTTAAATATTTTTTTAATTTTTAGTGGGCCGGGTCGGGCCATTTTAGTGGGCCAATTGATGGGCCGGCCCACGGGCCAATTTGATGGGCCAGGCCGGGCCAGGCCGCAGGCCACGTATTGCTGGCCCGGCACGGCCCTTGTTTTTTTAAGTGGGCCGGCCCGGCCCGTTTGCTACAGTAATGGGCCGGGCTATGAGGCGGGCCGGCCGGGCCGGCCCAGTTCCCATCTCTACCTTGAGTCATCATAAACTTAATCATTGCTTAATCTTTACTTGTGCTAATCCATTCGAGATTTCTATTGTTTACTCATTCTTGTAGGTATTCATCTCCCGATATAATCTCAAGTTTCTGCCAACTGACCACAATCATCTTCTAATCATGTATTATTTTCTCAAGAAATCTTTATTAATAGATTCTATCTGTCTCCAAAACTTTTGATCAAAATTTAACATTGTCTTCCAAGTCTAGCAACACTAATTTCTTTGCATCACTTATTCCCTTGTTACCTGGTTGCCGAGCTAATACCTATTTATCCATATACCCATAACTTAAATAGCTCCTCGAACTTTTCGAAGTGATCCTCAAATAACATTTTATATCATCAAATTAATCATTTAATCCTCAAATTACTCCTCTAGTAATAACGTTTTATGTCAACTAACTTTAATTATGCTTAATCCTTTTTGAGCTACTTACTCAAGTTACTGACTTTTGCTTGAACCAACCTCTACTCAAAATATTAGGTTCGTCTCCTGAAATCTACTGGAATATCTGACCTTGGCACTTTCAATCCTCGACCTTGACTTCACGTTCCTGACACAGAGCCTCATGCTTTCATCATTTCTGACTTAGCAAGCAAGTCTTAGTCTCAACATCTATCGCGATGTTCCCTAATATTATCCTCAATGTTTCTCATGCGTCTCCCTATCAATATATCTTCGATAAATCTTCCGAGAGCACATTCTGATATTTCTCTCACTTCCTCAATTTTCTCACGGCTTTTCATTGACCACAAGTGCCCGTACCACATATTGACAGGCTCCTTATTTTCATAACTTACTTACATCACTTTAGTGATTGTCTATCTACACATCTCCCGATTTGTCCATCAGGGTTATCTAGACTGACCGTTTAACTCAACAGGAGTTTCATTCTCCCAAAATTGAAAATTCTAGATTTCCAATAGATTTCGATCTATTACTAATATCCTGACACATCTGTCATTACCTGTCTCTCTCAAACACGCCAAAGACTTTCAAAGACATCAATCCGTAATCATCCCGCTAACTGGAGTGGGTAAATACCTACGTCTCCCATGGTACTCCAATCCTTAGAAAATTTCTCGAAAATCTAAAATCGATTAATCTTTAAAGATCTCTATTCAGATCACGTTACCTAGTTCCAATTATCAAAAACAACCGAACCTTAAACTTGCAAGAATTCTTTACCGAATGATACTTTAAACCTCAAATAACACTTTAGGTCCACATACCGATGCACAAGGCATAACTTATTCGTGAGTCTTCTCTTACAGACTTTCAAATCCTTAAGTCCACTTGGCACATTGAACCGTAGTCACAACCTTTGTTGGCTAGGTCTTCTTATCATTCATTTAGGGTCGATATGACCTATTAAGCAACTCTTTCATTTTTTTGATACCTGAACTCTATTGGAACCGATGTTGCTATCTCACTATTCATCGCCAAGACATCGAACTGGCCATTTTCTACTACCCGGAATCTCGTTTACTGAGAATCTACTAACTCTCGTATTTCGATCTTTAAATCCAGCTGACTACCAACACATGACCATCCATGACCCTATTGCCATACTGGATATTGCGGTATTCTACTCCTCGAGCCTCACAGCGCTTGTCAACTCCTAAGATGACCTATATACAATTCTTTAAATAAGACACTCAGTCTATATTCAATTCATTTCACTTTGTGTTGATTTCCTAAGCTTCCGACCTTGATTAATCGTAGCTGGTGGCACACCTTGCATCCTAGATCATTGGACCCTAGACACTCTTAGGTTTCCTTGTCCCGTCTCTGTGAGTCTCATTGGCTGCACCACTGCCATCTAATTGACGCAACTCACCTGTCATCACTTGACCACCTTCGGTCTCTTGTTTGACTCAATCCGTTGAGTCTCTGATCTTACACATCTTACTCCTGAGACACTAAATGGTTCTCGAAAATTCTTTATCGTTTGATCCTATTTCTTTAACTAGGTCACGTCACATTAGACTAATCTTCCATGATCCAATCATTCTTAACAACCATAGTTATCCTATCATTTCACGCCATGATTCGACTAATAACCTCAAATCAATAGTCTCTAAATCTCTCAGATCCATACTCATGGTTTACTGAGTCAACCTTACACCCGAATCATATCATCAGATCCTAACATCAATAGTTAGATTATCTCGAACGGGCGTTCTATTGCTTAGCAAGATTAGATTTTCAAATCAATAACCTCTAAAACTTCAATCAACCATTTCCAAATCTCCAAATAAGGATTCCGTTTTACGAATCCTTAGTCTCTTTCCCCTAAGCCTCCACTTCGGGTTTCTACTAACTGGTTCTACCAGATCCTCTAAAGTCTCCAAATTACTATTCCCTAATCTCCAAATAGGGTCTAATCAACTATATCTGAGTCACTTAGGGCTTCCAATAAACTTAAGCTCTGATACCAACTGTAACAGCCCGCTTTCTCAGGGCGTGTTATGCCTTAAGAAATTTGGTCTATATTTTTTTTTGTAACATTACATTATCCCGAAATTCCCTAAGACCTTATCTAGTGCGAGATATCTACACTAGAATACAAAGCGGAAGTTGAATCGAACCTGCTCATTGCAATATATACATGAATAACTGAACAAGTATTTATTTAAACATTGTTACATAACCTTCGAAAAGTAAAACATATGTACATAATCCTTAACTATTGATATCACAACATAACATGGCACATTTCCTCGTTTCCTGACGTCTCGCGTCACCACATATCATCAATCTCGAAATCATCTCTGCAAGTCCCGACTGGAACGTTGAATGTTCCAGGGGCGAACCTAAGTTAGATGATGAACCATCTAAGTAAGGGTACGTAATGCTATGTCATGAGTGTATGCAATGTCTTTCCTCGTAGGTGTCAACTGCACCCCTCATGCTACCTACCATTTTAGCGGCCACCTCTTTCGAAGCCGGGGTATATGGGTGCACCCTTGGTAAGGCAACAGTGCCAGTTCGTACTCCCTACGGCCTCATATGCGTGTGATCAATGATATCAACGTGTAATCATGCATTTCATAATCATGTATGCATTCTACGTGATAGATACATATCAGGGCATGTCAATATGATGAAAACATTTTCGAGGAAGTACCACTTACCTTCTAGAGCTTATCGGGCTACTTCACAGTCCGTGCCTTGCCTCGATTTGCGTGCCAACCTCAAAATTCGCACCAGACACCTCAACTTTGACCTCAAAGCATCCTAATCACCATAGGTATTTGAATAAATATTAAATCCTATTTTTCCAAAATTTTTGGCATTTTATTTAATTTTCTTTCTATTTCTTCCTATTTTTCTTCAATAAATCCAGATTAAATATTTCTAAAATATTTTCTCAAATATTTCACTACGAAAATTCATAAAATAATATTCTAAAATTTTTGAAATTTTCTAGAGAATTTTACTCACCTTGGCTTAGCATCTCCGATTTCCTCGATTTGCGTGCGATATTTCGAAAAGCGTGCCCGAGCCATCTTTTTTTCCAAAATCTCCGGGATATCACCGAAACATAATTTCCTATTTTTCAGAATTTTTCTAGAAATTTTTCCATCATTTCCTCTATTTTTTTCTTCTTTTTTTTCTTTCTTTTCTTTCTTTTCTTTTTTTCTTTTCTTTTTCTTTCTTCTTTCTTCCTCCTTCTTCCTCCTCCTCTGTTTCTTCCTCCCGCGCCCGCCACCTGCAACTTCTTCTTCTTCTTCCTTCTTTCCTCCTTCTTTCTTCTTTTCTTCTTCTTCTTCTTCCTTCTTTTCTTCTTCTTCTTCTTCTTCCCTTTCTTCTTCACCCGCGGCTGCCATTGGCCGCGGCTGGTTGCTGGTTCGGCGCGACTGCCCGCGGCCATGGCTGCCATGGCCGCACCAGCTCTCTCTCCGGCCATCTCCCGAGTCTTCGCAGCCTCCTCCGTCCGTCGTGCCACCATCAGCAAGCCATCCTTGCTGTCTCGGCCCTCCCCTGCTCGCGACACCCAGCTACTGGAGCTCTCGCTCGAGCTGCCATGGCTGGAGCTTCACGCAACCAGCTGGAAGGCATGGCTGCTTCGGCCACTTCCGCCACCTCTTGCTCCCTTCTCTCTTCTATCGATCTCTCTCTCTCTCTCTCGCTCTCTCTCGCAAATTCTCTGGCTCCTCGCGGCTTGCTGCTATGGCCGAATTCGGCCTTCTCTGTTCTTCTCCCTCGCTTGCTTCCATCGCTCCAATTTTCTTCTATTTATAGGCATCACACAATTTGGGCATTACTCCACATTAATTGTGCCGCTACTCCACATTAATTTGACGTATCAAACACTTAATTTGCTGCCATCTTCTACAACTTGGCCAGCAAGCTTGAGCCCCCAGCCACGCATATACAATAATACATATATATATAATTATATATTTTACTAATTTATTACACATTTAATGCATTCAAATCTCTTCTCTTGCAGGACTATTCCTCAAATCTAGCTTCCAATCTTGGCCATCAAAATTTCACAGAGGCTGCCATTCACGCACACACAGCCACACCCACATATATATATATATGCTATATTTATTATATATTACATTTAATATATAAAAATTGTGTATTAACTCCAAATTTTATCTTAAAATTTATTAGAATAATTCTCTAATTATAATAATATCCTCAAACACTGAATTAATTGACATTACGATACTGAAAACACAGAATTAATAACTTCAAAGCTTACTCGAAAATGGCGATTCGCCCCAATGTTCTCATCGGGCTATTGTTTTGTCCTGAAACCACTGAAGGGTTGCTTACTACGCAAAACCGGAGCCCCCCTAGGGTTCCGTTAATTTTTCAAGAGTCTCCTACGATGATTCGGTTTTACAGCCTAAACAATAGCTGTATTTTTACTGTACCGGAAACTGTTCCGAATTCGATTTCTTTCGATACCGTAAATCCTATCTCGATACGCTCGTCGATACCATATAATTTTCCTTAGACAATTTCACTCTGAGGCATTCCCTGCAGTTGATTCGGTACTTGAAATTGCTATAAAATTAACTTTTCGGTATTCTAAAGTCATCAGAATTACGTGGTGACTTCATATGAGCAGGGCGGTCATGGCCGCAACCAGCTGCGGCTGCAACAGCTGCGAGTCGCTTCTAGCCAAGATCGGAGGTCGGTGGTCGGCCATCGGGAGGCGCCAAGCAATCGGTGAGGGCGTCGGCAGCGCGCGGCGGAGGCTGGTTCGCACGGGTGCTGGTTGCAGGCGCAAGGGGAAGGAGGAAGAGAAGAGAAGAAGAAGAAAGGAGAAGAAGAAGAATGAAGAAAAAGAGAAGAAATGAAGAAAGAAGGAAAAGAAGGAAGAAGGAAGAAGAAGAAGAAGAAGAAGAAGAAGTTGCAGGTGGCGGGTGTGGGAGGAAGAAACAGAGGAGGAAGAAGAATGAGGGAGAAAGAAGAAAAGAAAAAGAAAAAGAAAAAGAAAAAGAAAAGAAAGGAAAAGAAAGAAAAGAAAAGAAAATAGGAAAAAAATAATGGAAAAATTCTAGAAAAATTCCAAAAAAATAGGAAATTATGTTTCGGTGATATTCTGGAGATTTTGGTGAGAAAAACGGCTCGGGCACGCTTTTCGAGAATATCGCACGCAAATCAAGGAAATCAGAGATGCTAAGCCAAGGTGAGTAAAATTCTCTAGAAAGTTTTAAAAATTTCAAAATATTATTTTATGAATTGTCATAGTGAGATATTTGAGAAAATATTTCTAGAAATATTTAATTTGAAATTATTGAGGAAAAATAGGAAGAAATAGAGGGAAAATTAAAGAAAATGCCAGAAATTGTGGAAAAATAGGATTTAATATTTATTCAAATACTTATGGTGATTAGGATGCTTTGAGGTCAAAGTTGAGGTATCTGGTGCGAATTTTGAGGTTGGCACGTAAATCGAGGCAAGACACGAATTTCGAGATAGCCTGATAAGCTCTAGAAGGTAAGTGGTACTTCCTCGAAAATGTTTTCATCATATTGACATGCCTTGATATGTATCTATCACGTAGAATGCATACATGACTATGAAATGCATAATTACACGTTGATATCATTGATCACACGCATATGAGGCCGTAGGGAGTACGAACTGGCACCACTGCCTTACCAAGGGTGCACCCATACACCCCGACTTCGAAAGAGGTGGCCGCTAAAATGGTGGGTAGCATGAGAGGTGCAGTTGACACCTACGAGGAAAGACATTGCATACACACATGACATAGCATTATGTACCCTTACTTAGATGGTTCATCATCTAACTTGGGTTCGCCCCTGGAACATTCAACGTTCCAGTCGGGACTTGCAGTGATGTTATCGAGGTTGAAGATGTGTAATGACGCGAGACGTTAAGAAACGAGGAAATGAGCCATGCCATGTTATAATATGAATAGTTTAAGAATTATGTATACTGTATTTACTGTCAGACGCTTATGAATTAACTTTATAATGAATGTCATGTCCAGTTATTATTATATGCATTACCGTGAGCAGGTTCGATTCAGCTCCCGCGTTGTAAATTGTATTTATCTTTGGTGTGTAAATTAAACACTAGATAGACCTTAGGGAATTTCGGGATAATGTAATGAAAGAAAAAAAAATATAAGACCCAATTTTCCTAAGGTATAACACGCCCTGAAGAAAGTGGGCTGTTACAAAATTTTGTTACGAATGACTAAAGTAATCTCCCAAAATATTAGCTCAATTCGATGAAGATTCACCCTTCATTATAAACTTGGATTGTTGAAATTAGTACTCAAAAACATTGCAAGACTGCAAAAAAAAAAAAAAAATGCGAACAAGCAATTTACCCAAGCCTCTGAAAATGAAAGCCCCACTGTGGCAAGTGAAGTTCAAGTCTGTTTAAAGACTTCCCATCGCACGCCACATACACAACAATTCTATTCCAAACTTTAATTGGGTCAACAAATCCTTTTTAAGGATTTTTAACCTCAGGTCTTAGATAAACTAAGGATAATCACAAAATTACTATAAAAAAAAGGAGAGTATCTCACTTAAGATAAGTATTCATCACAGCTATTCTATATACTTTGCTATTGTTATATATTTGACTTAAGTATTAGAATAACAATGTTATTATTTTTGTTTTATAGGGCCAAAATTGGAAAGATTAATTTGTGACTTGAGTCAAGTGTTAACTTCTCTAACCAAATATATTGGTGGTAAGACTTCTTCATCATCAAACTTTATTCAAAGCAAAACTTGCATTTTTCTTTACACTCAATAAGGGTTAATTATATATAAAAGAATTGTTATGCACAATAATGGTGAATAATGCTATAGCATGAAAAATTCCCTATTTGTTTGATGGAAGGAGCTACCCCGATTCACCAAGCAGGGTAGGTTCAAGGACAAAGCTACTAAGGCTTATGTCTAGGCCCCCAAAAAAGAGGGGCCCTAAAATATTTTCAAAATCCAATCCTACTTGCTATAAAAAATTAAAAATAAAAGAAATATTTTTATTATATTTTAAAAGGCCCCTAAATTAATAATGATATAGGATCCCCCAACTCTTTGAGTCGACCTTGTCACCGAACGAAATATATTATCATATCTAGATCTAGAGATTCTTTGTCGATATTTTGTGCACTCACCCATGATAAATAGTACTCCTATAGCTATAGTCTTAATGAAAATGAGAAGAACTAGTTCCTATGTGCTTCAAGAACATACTAAATTTCTCTTTTTTGCCTTTATTTTAGTTTTTTCCTTTCATTTTTTTTTTGAGAGATTAGTGACACTATAGGCCTGTTTCGAGGTACCCTAACCCTATTTGGTATGATTGCTTGAAATTATAAAGACTTATCACAAACTTCAATAATTGGTCAAATTGAGAAATTAACCCAATTTTTTTGTTTTTTTCTAGCAAAAACTTCACTAAAAGGGGCACTAGTTCTAAGTTATTGCTCCTCTCCTTTAATCAAATAGGAGTAATCTTATTATTAAAATAAAAAAAAACTAAACAACAAAAACTAGTTACAACCGGAGCCTTGCCATTCTCTAGGCTTCACAATGCAAAGTGAAACTGGAGAAAGATATTGTATTATTACAGGAAAATACTAACGTAAATAAATGTAGTAGTAAAAGTATTATAAAAATTGGACTTCCTACACTACAAGAATTTCGAATTTTAGCGACGGAATATTTCCGTCGCTAAACCCAAAAATCCGTCGCTGAAACAATCGTCGCTATGTTTTTTTGCGACGGATCTGTCGCCAATTTAGCGACGGATTAGCGACGGAAAATTTTCCGTCGCTAAATGTATTTTTTTAAAATTTAACGATGGAAATTTCCGTCGCTATTTTTTTAAAAAAATTTTTTAAAAAAATTAAAATTTATTTTAGCGACGGAATATTCCGTCGCTATTTTTAAGATTTTTTTTATAAAATATATTTTTTTATTTTTAAAATATAAAATTAAAAATTAAAAAATGTTAGCGACGGACTATAATCCGTCGCTAACGCATATTTATAAATAAAAAAAATAAAAAATAAAAAATAAAATAATAATAATAATAATTAAAAAATAAAAAAAAATTTACACTACAATCTGACAAATATAAAATTATTAAAAAAAATAATTAATTAATACTTAAATATTTAAACATTACATATAATAAAAAACAGAATAAAATTATAATACTAACAAACACTTCTAATAATTGGCTGAAAATAAATAAAATAACACAAAAAAAAAGAAAAAAGCATACAAAATATATGAACAGCAAAAAAAACATCTAAAAAATAAAAAATAAAATAAATATCTAAAAAATAAACATATGAAAACACTTTAAATATGCTTAAATTAAATTGAGCTGCAAACTAATTTTCAAAATAAAAAATAAAATAAATATCTACAAAATAAAAAATAAAAAACTAACCTAGGCAACGGCGAGGGCGAGGGGCTGCAATGCGGGCGAGGGCGAGGGGCAGCGAGCGAGCGAGAGACGAGGGCGATGCAGCAAGCGAGAGCGAGAGAGCGATGGCGAGATAGTGAGGGCGAGGCCGCGAGCGAGAGGCGAGATCGAGTGAGGGCGAAGCAGCGACAGAGAGCGAGAGCGAGAGAGCGATGGCGAGACAGATAGGGCGAGGGCGAGGCCGCGAGCGAGGGCGAAGCAGCGAGGGAGAGCGACAGCGAGAGCGATGGCGAGACAGCAAGGGCGAGGGCGCGAGCGAGAGTGAAACAGCGAGCGAAAGGCGAGGTCGAGCGTGGGCGAAGGAGCGACCGAGAGTGAGAGCGAGACAGTGAGCAAGAGGTGAGGTCGAGCGAGGGTGAAGCAGCGACCGAGAGGCGAGGTCAAGTGAGGGCGAAGCAGCGACCGAGAGCGACCAAGAGGCGAGGTCGAGCGAGGGCGAAGCAGCGACCGAGAGAGAGCGAGAGGCGAGGTCGAGCGAGGGCGAAGCAGCGACCCAGAGCGAGAGCGAGAGCGAGAGAGCGAGGGCGAGGCCGCGAGGGAGAGGTGACATCGAGCGAGAGCGAGGCCGGGAAGGCTAGGCAGTGAGCGAAAGCGGGGGGGACTTAGGGTTTTTTGGGGAGGGAAAGGGGGAGGGGGGTTTCGTTAAGAAAGAGGCGGGAAGTTTCTAGCCTCTTCAAATTTTTTTTAATATTTATTAATTAAATAAAAAATAATATAATTTATAAAAATAATAAAAATAATTATTTAATTGATAAAAATAATATAATTTAAATAAAATTTTATTATTCAATAATTTAAATAAAATATATTATATTATAAATCGAATAATTATAATAAATTAATTTTATATTATAAATTAATTGATCTAAAAATTTAATTATATTATAAATCGAATAATTATAATAAATTAATTTTATATATTGAATTATTTATTAATAGTTTATTATCTTAAAAAATTAATTTCTTTTTATAAATAAAAATTATACTAAACGAATTTCAAATTGTTGAATTTCATCTATATCTCATAAACAAAATTAAAGAGTAATATATTTCAAATTGTTTAATATATTTTTTATTTTATACACATGAAATATATTAATTGATAAAGTTAGAATTTAGCAATATTATGATTTTTAATATTAATATATTTATTTAAATTTTATAAATTAATTTTTTTATATTCATCTCATCTTTAAATGTATATTTAATTTTTTATAAAATTTAAATATTTATATATTTAAATATAATCGAATCGATTCAATTTTTTTTAAAATCCAATCGATTCGATTTTTTTTTAATTAAAAAATATAATCGAAAACAAAAACTAATTTTTTTAAAAAACATTAATTGAATAGAAGCAAATTTTTTAAAAAATTAATAATTTTTATTAATTTGATTCAATGAATTTGATTATACCGAATTTTAATTAATTTGATTCAATAAAGTAGTAAAAACTAAAATAAAATTAGAAATAAAAAAATAATACATTTTAAAACTATCGATATATTGTCATACAAACAAAGAGTTTATATCGAATTTTAATTAATTTGATTTGATTCAATAAAGTAGTAAACAACAAAAATAAAATTAAAAATTTTAAAAATCATAAATATTTAAAACTAACGATATACTATCAAACAAACAAAAAGGTCAAATGATGCATAACAAAACAACGAAGATATAATATTTAATAACATGAGATAATTAAAAAGAAAAATTTATAAAGTTTTTAATTAAATATACATTAATATATTAGAGAGGACAAATGATAAAGAGATATATTTATTTTTTTCTTAGTCAACATTAATGTAATCCATATATTTTTTTATAGTATAACTATTAAGGGGGAAAATCATTCCATATATTTGTTCAAAAATCATCTTGGACTTATTTTGATACTTTCTTATCCGAATTAGCATATGTCACTTCTCTAGTTGTTTTATTATGAATAACTTAATTATATATTTAATCGTGTTATAATGTCTATATATTAGATAGTAACATATGATACTGTTATCAAGTATAAGACACAATGTCATCCATATATCATATTTTTAAAATTTTTATTTTATCAAAAAATTCTCCTATTTATAGAGAGAAAAATACTAACAAGATAGCTTCTAGACTTCTTTCTATATAATGTAATTCCTCAATATTGTTTTATTTTTATGATTTCTAAAATTTAAAATAAAGAAAATTTCAATAATATTATAGTTTTAAAACTTTTTATTTATTTTTCAAATATAGTGTTTGTTTATATTTTGTACACATTTAATAAATATTACAAATAATTAATTATTATACATTTAATATTTTTTATTTTATGCAAATGAAATATATTAATTGATGAGTTAGAATTTAGCAATATTATGATTTTTAATATTAATATATTTATTTCAATTTTATAAATTATTTTTTTTATATTCATCTCATGGTTAAATGTACATTTAATTTTTTTATAAAATTTAAATATTTATATATTTAAATATTCATTTCAAATTCAAATATTTATAAATTAACTGAATAAAAAATATAAAAAAATTAATTTTAGCGACGGATTAAATATTCCGTCGCTAAATGAGCGACGGAATAGGATAATCCGTCGCTAACTTTATTTTTTTTAATTTAAATTAATTTTAAATTTAAATTTTTTATTTTAACGTTTAATATTAAAATTAATTTTTTATTTTAAAATTTTTTATTTTTTTATTATTATTAAAATATAGCGACGGAAATAATTTTCCGTCGCTAATCATAGCGATGGATTACTGTTTCCGTCGCAAAAATATTATTTTTTTTTATTTTTTGCGACAGAATTTTTTTCGTCGCTAAAATTAAAATTTTTATTTTTACTTTTTTATTCTTATTAAAATTTATCGACGGAAATAATTTTCCGTCGCTAATCATAGCGATGGATTACTATTTCCGTCGCTAAAAAATAAATTTTTTTATTTTTTTGCGACGGAATTATTATCCGTCGCTAAAAAATTAATTTTTATTTTTACTTTTTTTATTCTTATTAAAATTTGGCCACTGAAAGAAGTTTCCGTCGCTAATTACAGCGATGGATTCCTGATTCCGTCGCTAAAAAATTATATTTTTATTTTTTTTGCGACGAATTTTTTTTCTGTCGCTAAAATCCGTTGCTAATTTTACAAAAAAAAATTTCGTATTCCGTCGCAAGTCCGTCGCTGTTCCGTCGCAAAATAACGAAGGAAATGTCCATCGCTAAAAATTCGTCGCTAAATCCCGAATTTCTTGTAGTGCTAGCTAAAAGAACCATACTTAACTTCCACACTAGGAGTTTGAGTGCTTTGATGATTTGAGACTTCATCTCTTTGATTTCCAAGATATTTGAACACCTAAAAGGTTCTTCAAACATGTTAATTACTTGTACAAGTCTTTGAATTTCCATTCATGGATTGATGCATGTGGTCATATAAAACACATTTCTTCAAACACAATCTATGTTCTTCAACACATAATTAGTAATCTAATATTTAATTATTTGCATTATTGTACTGCGAATCAACCATATCTTGCCCTTAAAAGCAGCCGGGGCAGATGGTTGGAAAAGGCCACGAATTATTGAGTTGCTGCCCAGCCAGCCATGTGCCCAAGGAATCTTGGTGCTTGCTGGGTCTTAATATTCCTAAAGCATAACATGCTAATGAAACAATTTTGTAATTAATTAAGCCAACTCTATTGACTTTGACATTGGTGTTTCCAACTGCATTTCTTATTGCAATGATTAAGAACGATCACGTATAGTTTGAACCTCACCGACAGCGCTACCTGCTTTTTCGAAACCCACAAGTCACCATGGCATTGTCATGGCCGACACATCCACTATATATTCTCAAGTATAAAATAGGGCAAATCTATGTCAAAGTTAACCAAAGCATGCAAGAAACTAATTTCAAATAGATAGGATAAAATCAACATGGTAAATAATATTATTGGTGTTTGAATTTTATAATATTTATAATAAATTAGTTTTTATATTTAATTTAAAATTTTAATTTTATTATAATTTAGCCTCTCGATAAAATTTTTATAAGACTCTATAAAAAATTATGATGTGAACAAATACATAAAATAAAGAAAAAAAAAATAATATATAGCTCCCCCGTGACTGCCATTGATAGACATTGCTATGAACTCAGTGGTGGATGAACCCATTGCTGGCTTCTTCTTCTTCTTCATTTGGAAATCACTGAGTTTCTTTCAAGTTGTTTTTCTTTGAATTTTTCGAAAAATTCATACTAAAATTAAAAATATTATTTTATTCACTCACTAGACTTTTACTACAAATTTCATATGTAAAATTATGTAGATTTTTATAAAAAAATCTTCAAAATGTTAATTAAATTGCTTCCAAGATCAGTTGGGTCCCTCTTGAGAAAAAAACTTAGCAAACCATTGCTTCTTTATTTATTTATTTTATGTATATGTTAAGTTATAACGAAAAGTTTAAATTGTTATTCGAAAAAAATATTAAAATATAAGAGTTAAATTGACTCAAAAATATAGATATAAATATATAGGTGTAATTGAAACAATTAATAATTCAAATGACTACTAAAAAAAACATAAATATATATATATATATGTGTGTGTGTGTGTGTGTGTGTGAGTTTAGCCAGGGCACCATCCCAGTCCAAGGATTTCAATTAGAAGCACAAAATATATAGTTCTTATTAGCGGAAAAAGTTTCCTAATGATCAATATGAAATACAAAAACAAGGCATTTGATCTTTATTGAAATTGTAAGGTTCTTCTATTGTGATATGAGTAAGCAACATTGCTGGTCTAATTTTATGTTCTATAATAAATTATTCTTTGCACTTCAATTAATTTCATAACAATTACTAAAGTTTTAATTTGTTATTTATATTTTTGAATCAATTTAATTTTTATATTTTGACGTGTAAAAAAAAAAAGATAAAGTGAGATGAATCAGCACATTGGCCAAGAACTTTGGCTGATTCGTCAAGTTGGAAACATTGTCAACAATTGTCTTCCTTCATTATGGTACTTTCTTACTTTTTTTCACTAGACATATTATAATTATTTGGACATATCAAGTGAGAGAGTATCAACCCATTGAAAGAAATTATAAACACCATCTGTCTATAATTTTAATTTCCAAGATTACAAATGTATTAGTAAGAAAATATTAAATTTACAAAAATAGAGATAGCAAACAGAAAAAACATAAAGAGGCAAGAGAGATAGAGTCAAAGTCCTAACTAATCTCATTTTATTATTTTTTTTATATATCAAAGTATAAGAGTTAAATTAATTTAAAAATATAAATATATGAGTATAATTCAAATAACGAAAAATTTGAGTTGTCACATAAAAAAAAAATCAAAGAATAAGTGTTAAATTGACTAAAATATATATATAAAAAGATATAATTAAAATAATAAGAAATTCAAATAACTACGTAATAAAAATATGATTTGGCGGTGACTTAATTAACAAATGGATAGACTTGGGTTGTCTATTCGTTAGGAATATCATGCATGCATTATATACACGCAAGATTAATAAAATCGGGGGGCCAGTCTAATTAATTAAAGACTGCAAACATCAACTTGGACTTATCTTCCAACACTAGCTAGTTTTGTTGCTCCCAATCCCATTGATCTAATCTCTTTTTTGCCGGAGGTTTCTGAGAGAGAATGGAGGAGGAAAATTCGGTGCACCCATGCCTAAGCATTGGCGAACGGCGATCCAACTAATCTCTCTGTGTAGCTGAACCATTCCTTTTGTTTATCCATTTTGGATAAGAAAGCTAGCTTTTTAAATTGAATCAGCTTTTGGTAGGAAAAATTGGTTTTAGCGACCAACACCAACCAGATTTAGTTGCTTCGTCCTCGTCTCTGAAATTAAACTAGCATCAAATGAGAAGTAATATTCCAATTTTAAGATGGGAAAAATATATTCATATGGATCTTAAAATTTCTATGGGAAATATCTCTAAGATGATGTGTGATAATACTTCACAATTATATGAGATATTTTTTTGATTTTTTTTTTAACTTACGAGTCACAAATTTAATCTTTTTTGTGATGTTTTTGTTTTTATAAAATAATCTCTAATGGAAAGTATTTTAGTTTTCAGATTGGGGAACATATACCCATTTAAACTTTTACATAAAGAGTCTAGGACTGCATTCTCTTTACTTTTCAATTTTCAGTTTTGAGTTTTGAATTCATTTTTAGTTTTCTGTTTTGATAGTTTGTTTTTAGAAAATTAAAAACGCGTTCTCTTTGTCATTTTGAAAAACTATTTTTCAAAATAGAACATTAGAAAACGCATTCTCTTTGAAATTTTGAAAATAATTTTTTAATGATATTTTATTCAATAAATTTGATTATTTAGTAAATTATAAATATTTAATGTTAATATATTATTAAAAAATATATATATTTTAAAATTAATGAATTTTGTAATTTTATCCCCTTATAATAATAAAATATGAATAAATAAATAAATAAATGTGTTTTGAGTTTAGATTTTATTTTGGATGAAAACACTCAAAACAACTTTTTGTTATTTTGAGTTTTCCTTATAAATTTTTTTTTTGTTTTCAAAAATATATTTTTAAAAATAATAAAGAGAACGTGTTTTCATTATTTTAGAAAATTAAAAACTAAAAATGATTTGAAAAAGGTGAAGAGAACACAACCTAAGTAATATAGAATGATTTAACAGTGGTATTATAATTTGTAATAATAAATAATTAATTTTTTTTTCTAAATTTATAAAACTAATAAACCACGTCATTTCATATAATCTTTTTCCGGGCTCGAAGACGGATGGTCAGAATAGCATAAAATAATGGAGAGCCTGGCTTTTCTACATTATTTTCTGGGTATGTGACAGCCAAAAAAATGAGGGGGGGCGGGGGGGAATTGCTCAGTTTCTGTGTATAAAAGGATGCTTCAAACTTGAGAATGGAAGTACAGAATTGAGAGAAAGAAATAGAAAGAGAGAGAGAGAGAGATGAAGAACGGCTTCACTTTGTTCATCCTTGCTGTAATTCTCGCAACCTGCCATGGAGATGGGTTGAGGAAGAACTTCTACAAAAAGAGCTGTCCTTTAGCTGAGCAGATTGTTCAAAACGTCACCTGGAGCAATGTGGCCACCAATTCAGCCTTGCCTGCTAAGCTCCTAAGGATGCATTTCCACGATTGTTTTGTTAGGGTAACAAACACTTAATTTCTCATATTTCAGTCATCAATATCATCATATGTTCATGACTCATCATTGTTTAACTTTTAAATAAAATATTTTTGGTACACACTGATACCCGTCGGTGACATTTTTATGCTTGTGAATTTATTTTAACGAGTATTTTTCATGTCATTCCGAGCAAAAGTTAATTTGGTTTACTTTATTACTCATATTTGCATTCATTTATGTATTTTAACTTGTTAAGGGTTGTGATGGCTCTGTACTGCTGGACGCTACTGCCAACAATTTAGCTGAGAAGGATGCCGTTCCAAACCTTTCACTTTCAGGTTTTGATGTTATTGACGAAATCAAGTCCAAACTGGAAAAGGCTTGCCCCGCCACAGTTTCTTGCTCAGATATTCTTGCTTTGGCTGCTAGAGACTCTGTTTCCTACCAAGTGAAGTCCGACAACCACTGAACATTCATTATTTATTATCTGTCTATGAGATTTTCATGAATCATATACAGAGATTTATATATGGATTCTCATGCATGATGCATCCAGTAGTGATCAATATTACGTCGACCGATGAGAAGAAAATAATTAATGTGAGGTGGTGACTGTTTGCAGTTCAAGAAATCGATGTGGGAAGTGCTAACTGGCAGGAGAGATGGATCCATTTCGCGGGCCTCGGAGGCTCTGGCAAACATCCCTTCACCATTCTTCAACTTCACCACCCTCAAGCAATCTTTCGCCAACAAAGGTCTCACAGTTCATGATCTTGTTGTGCTATCAGGTAATTAAACACATGGCTAATTAGTTCTCTACCTAGCATGCAACAAAATTAAATTTTATTCAAACCAGAACCCTAAGATTAATTAGGTTCAAGCCAATGCCTTTGTATTTTGTGCTGTTTTATATGTTTGTCTTCTTCATATAATCACCTCTGAAGGCATATTGTGCTGGCCCATGGGTATATATATATATATATACAACTAGTTAGGTGCACATGTTAAAATATATATCCTAGCAACAATAGCGAATCTTTCCATTAATCGAGACGACTCCTCGAAAGAGTTAAGAATTTTACAATAATTTCGAAAATGTTCTAACTGCAATTGGCTCAATAATGTGGTTAGGTGGACACACCATTGGTGTTGGACACTGCAATTTCTTCAGCAACAGGCTGTACAACTTCACTGGAAAAGGCGACGCGGATCCTTCCCTGAACTCAGCCTATGCTGCAACCCTGAGAACAAAATGCAAAAGCCTCTCAGACAACACGACAACAGTGGAAATGGACCCAGGGAGCTCTCAAAACTTTGACAACCATTATTTCACCATCTTGAAGCTGCACGAAGGCCTTTTCCAGTCGGATGCTGCTCTTCTAACCAACAAGGGTTCCAGCAATATTGTTGATGAGATGCTCGACTCTAACAAGTTCTTCACCGAGTTTGCGCAATCAATGAAGCGAATGGGGGCGATTGGAGTGCTGACGGGAACTTCAGGAGAGGTTAGGAACAAGTGTCGTGTTGTTAACTCTTGAGAATTTGGTGTACTTGTGGGTGGTGTTTGTGAGCTTTGTGAAGTAGTAGCCATTCTTATTTGAATAAGGTCATTGGTCTTAGTATACATGATTTTGTTGTTATACTAGCAAAGTGTGTTGTTCCAGGGAGGCTGTAATCTAGACGTTGTAATTTGAAAAATCCTAGCCTGTACCTCTTCTTGATTTTTGCGTGGCTTATTTGTCAGACATGAAGAGGGTCCATTAAAGAATTAATAAATCATGACAGGAATGGTGTGATTAATTTATCAATTCTCCCATCATTCTAATGAAAAGTTCTGATTAGATAGTTTTTACTCACATTAATGGCATCATGATTGTAACCCACATAAACTTTTCTCTTTGCCTAATATTGACCTATATATATATATGTGGATAGAAATTTTATATACTTTTTTGCTATAATTTTATATAACAATTTTTGCTTAACAATGTACAAGAATTACCCCAACTTAGCCCATAACTCCATGCCTGAATGTATCATTTTATTAAAAATATAAAACTTTTACATAATAAAGGTTTCTCCAGATAAATAATTTGACGAAGGGACTATTCTTGGTGTTCTATTTGGTTTCCATTGTGCCAGCTACTCCATTGTCCTTTAAAGCAGAAAGGCCAATGGAGCTCCACACCACACGTCCTAGCAGGTTGTGTAACAAAATGAAGAACAGAGGAATGCAGAGAAGAAAAAAGCCCAGAAAATAGAGAGAAAATATTCGTTGATATTATCCCTCAAAACTGTACACTCAATCATCTATGTACCATTACAAAAGGAATCTTCTAACATCCTACAAAAGAAAAAATACATCATTGTCCCTCTATACAGCTCAACAAACAAAAAAAGTAAAAAGCAGAAAAATAACAAAAGAAAAAGCAAAAGGATGAAAATCATCCTTCTTCAATAAGGACACTTTCCCTTTATTTGAATGTGATGTATTATGCTTCAACAGGTTGGCCCAGGTCTCTTTGTATATATAAATTAGAAATGTGGGTTGTGACATTCACCTGTAGGTTAAAAAGGTAAAAGATTATCGGAATTCAAATAAATATCAAATTACTATTAATTTGTAGTCTGGGGCCAAGAGATAGAGATAGATACATAAAAAAGAAAAGAAAAGAAAGTGATGTGTACTGTAATTTTGATCCAGAATTCAATACAAAATTTCTATAATTATCTGTTTCTCTACTTTCTGTCCATTTTTCTTCTTAAACTAAGTGGTGATGACTGCCAACCCACTAAGCTGTATTAGCACATTTCCTATAATATAATTCCAGATGATTCCTCTATATATCAAGAAAATATATAAAAGTTTGGGTTCATTTTGGGCTTGATACGTCAAATAAATCAATTGTCGATTGCTTAGTTATTTATCAAACATATTAATTATAACAAGCGCCAATCAAGCATTTATTTTGCACCGCCGTTACTTTCAATTTATTTGAATTTTGTACTTGAATTGAAAATGTTGATCGCTTCATATGAATATATATATATAATTATCTGAATAAAAATATTTTAAGGGGTGGAAAGATAGGTCATGAATTTATTGATTCATGTACTTTTTTTTTTTTTTTGATAGATGATTTTAAGTTGGTTGGATTATGCATGCTGATGCTGATGTTGAGTTTTTAAAATATCACACGTTACAAACCTAAATTGGTCCTCCAAAAAGGTAATGGAATGGTGTGACATGAAAAAATATATATATTTTTTTTGGAGCTTCAATTCAACACTCTCACCGAATTTTGACTTTTTTGTGGAGCTTTTTTGTCGTTTGCGTTGTTGATTTTTTCAAGGAGGACAATGACATGGAAATCGACTAAGTTAATCCAATCGGGACATCAAAAATTAAACAAAAGATGTTCTTGCATTCATTTTTATAATTTGATCGTAAACATTAATGTAACACCATTTTTTTTTTTTTTTTACTTTTCCATGCAATGAAATTTTTAGTGGATTTCTAATCATTACTCAACCAGAAAAGGAGGCATTGAAATGTATTTTTGGAACAATGAAATTGGTTTGCATAAATCCCTATTTGCCATAGGATTAGAGTTAAAATTAGCCCAATTTTTTTTTAATTACAATTAATTAGATCCAATTTTTAATTTATGATCTTATTAGTCCATGACTTTTTCAATTGCAGTCAAATCCAATTTTTAATTTATAATCTTACTAGCCTAATACTTTTATTTTTTTCTCCATTTAAATTCTAAAATAGCCTCCTTTTTTCAACACATTACATTCACTCAGCTCAAAAGAAAAAAATAATTTATTATATTAAAATATTTTTTTTATAAAAAATAAAAAATTAAAAAGAGAAAGAGATGATCTTTGTGAAATCTATTCCTACCATTTCAATTCCTTAAAATTTTAATTTGGTAATGAACTTACAATCCACTGCAAGTCGATATCAAACTACAAAATTATTTTTTTAAAAAAATATTTTAATATAAGAAATTATGTTTTCCCTTTGAGCTGAGTGAGTGCCACCCGCTCAAGGAAAAATTATTTTGGGTTTGATTGGTCACAAAATAGAAGTATTGGTCTAATAAGGCCACAACTCAAAAATTAAATTTGATTGACTCAATTGAAAAAGTTGTGGGCTAATAAGGCCATAAATTAAAAATTAGGTTTAATTAATTGCAATTGAAAAAATCATAGTTTATATGTTTAAAAGACGTGTATATTTAAGGTAGCATAAATATTGAATGCATATTTATGAAATGCATGCATTTTCTATAGGTAATTAAAGACTTGAGTCTAATTTTAAAATGGTCGCTAGTTTCAACCAAAGAGAGGAATAAGACTCTTACCTCTAAAAATTAGAGGTTTAAACTGTGTTTAATAGTCCATAATGAGTATAGCATTGAACAAAAATGCACGCAACCTTACTCTATGAAGCATGGAAACGGCTCGGAGATGCCGTTTCGGCGTTTCCGAACCGTTTCCCGTTTCGGAAACGGCAAAAACGTCTCGGAAACGTTTTTGGGCCGTTTCTGTAAATTGCGAAACATTCTGGGGCCATTTCGCAATTTACAGAAAATTGTAAGAAACGTGTTTCCAACTGGAAACGCGTTTCCGACGATTGCGGTGAAGCAATCGCTTGCAAAGGGGAAGATGAGGTCGTCACTCACCAGATCTACAACGGCCACCGAGAGGCTAGGCGTCAGCCAGATCGGAGGATGTAGCGACGAGAGAAGTGAGGCGGCGGTCGACAGAGAGAGATGAGAGGCGACGATCGGCAAGGAAGGCGAGAGACGAGATGGATTGGCGGTGAGAGGCAAGGCAGCGGCGAATCGATGTGTCGACGACACAACATTAGGCAGTTGGCGGTGACGACGAGATAGATCGGCGGTTGGCAGCGAGGTGGTGAGATGGGTCAGCGATGAGGCGGGTCGGCGGGCAGAGCAGCGAGCTCGAGTTGCGGCGGCAACAATCGCTCCAGGCTCCAGCTTCAACAAAATGTTGTAGCCATTTGATTAGGGTTTGCACGCTGTAGGTTATATTATATAATTATGCTATATAATAATATTTATATTATATAAATTATAAATTAATTTTATATATATCTTTATTTATTTTATTCTAATACTTTTATTTTTAATTATTTTCACATATACCCCTATATTTTTTAAATTTACAGTTTACCCCGCGTTTTCGTTTCCTATCTTTTTGAAAAAATGCCGTTTTTCCGTTTCCGTTTCCTATCGGAAACGTTTCCTGTTTCCGTTTCCGTGCAACCTAGACCTTACTCAGTGATTATTTATTAATTTTAAAAAATAAATAAATTTATTCATTTATTTCCCCAAATTGGGCCTTCAGTTAAATTGGTCTTTGTGTCTGGGATTATCTTAAAACTCAATAGGCCTAATCTAAGGGATCACCTTTTCTTTTCATTTTGACTCACTAGCCCATTACCCTTTACTTGCTCTCCTCAAAGCTCATTTCCACATATTTCAAGTCCAAATCAAGCCCAAGTTTTCCTATTCAAAACCATTAGTCTTAGCCCCCAAAAAGGGTTAAAAGCATTTGTTAAAAGTTCAACATAATAGCCCAATAGTTTGTATTTATTTGAACCTGTTTAAATTTTGGATCGGGCTATAGACACAAGGCATTAATTTTCCAAGATAACTCTCTCTATATATATAAACATTATAAATGAACATCATTTTCCATACAAGATTAGGGATGGTGTTATTCTGATTTCAAAAATTATTTGCACTCCGCTGTAAGGTGGTAAAACTGCATTATAATAAAAGCGTGACCAAGATTTCTGGAGTGGGAATAATATTTTATCAAGATTACACCTATAAGTCAAATGTATGTTTATTCAATTACCCACTTTAATGCTTGTACAGGTTAATTACGGAAGGCTCGTTCTCGTTGGAACTACCTGTTGATTTATTGGACGGCATGGTAGACAGGAGGAGGCATCTCCGATGGAAGATTGGGCAGCGCAGCCTCAAATTTAAGCACTTGAATAGCTTGACTTATTGATGGCCTCAAACTCCGATCGGGATGAGCACACCACAGCCCAACAATTATCGAACATTCTATCTGCGCATTGAAATTCTCATTCATTCTCTCATCAACAGCCGAAGGTAGTTGCCCACTTCCGTAGAGATCCCAGACCCACTCCACCAACCCAATTTGGGTACCACTGTCCCGACGGTCGAGAGATTTTTTCCCAATTACGATTTCTAATAGCACCACTCCAAAGCTGTAAACGTCTGACTCTTTGCTTGCCTTTCCAGTTCCTATATATTCCGGTGCCATGTAGCCGTAAGTTCCAGCCAATCCGGTGGTTTGGGATCCTCCCTCATGGTCCATGAGCCGGGCCAAGCCAAAGTCTCCAAGCTTGACATTGAAAGCGGAATCCAGCATTATATTGCTTGGCTTTACATCCCTATGAACAACACATTGTTCCCATTCTTCATGTAGATAGAGCAATGCTGAGGCCAAGCCAAAAGCTATCTTGTACCTCACAGTCCAAGTCAGAGGGCTTTTATTGCCAAACAGGTGGGAATCAAGGCTTCCATTAGGCATAAACTCATAGACTAGAAGAAATTTGCCTTCGCTTTCGTCGTGGCACCAGCCCACGAGCTGCACCAAATTTCGGTGTCCCAGCCGGCTAATGATTTTCACTTCCGTTATGTACTCCTTCTTCCCCTGTCTAGAACCCCTTGAGATTTTCTTCACGGCTACCATCTTATCAATATCATTAAGGTACCCTCTGTAAACATCGCCAAATCCTCCTTCACCAAGCTTTCTGTCCTCTCTGAAGTTGTTAGTAGCCGAAGCAAGATAACTATAAGAATATCTCCTTGGGCCTGCACCTCTTTCAAGATCGTCATTGATCGATTCCTGCTTAACCTCGTCATTGATCGATTCCTGCTTAGCCTGTTCTGCTGATTTGTTTTTAATTCTTGATCTCCTTTTCCACAAAATTATTATAGCTGCCGCGAGTACCCCTAAAACCAAAACACCCAAAGCAACTGGTAGAGCAACCATTAGTCTGGTCGACCTTTTCGCATTCTCTTCCCCTGGGGTTTCTACATGTAAATTTGAACTGAATTCCCATGATTGTAGTACATGTCGCGATACATACTGGCCCGTAGCAGCTGAAAAACCAACCATTACCCACTCCGGCAGAATCTGCTTCAGATCAATTTGATGAGAAAGAGAGGAGTTTTCTTTAGGAGTTGGAGTTGCCACATAGGACCAATACACTGTCAAATTCTTAGTAGTGGCATTGTATGTAATCCAAACATCAGCTGTATCTCCACTGTGCAAGTCAGCGTTCCAAGGGGTGGTAACAGCCGAAGAAATGGAGTTGTTGTTGATGCCGACATGCTCATATGGAGGATCCCATTCTGGATTTGGAAAGGAATCGAACTCAATCAAAACCATATGGTTGGTGGGTGAATCACTAGTTGTGGTGTTGAACAAGCCCAAGAAGCCACCAGCCGAGTTGGGTGGGATCTGGAAACCAACCGGAGCGAGGAAGAAGGCCAAGCCATGCCCATAAATTTCGCGCCCTTGGGTGTCTATGAAGAAGGTGAAATGGGTGGTGAAGTCGGCGAGCTTTCCCGTTTTAGAGTCCCAGAGCGGAATTTTTTCCTCGTAGATTACCCTGCCAACACGACACAGGTAATTGACTTGGTTGATCAATTCGACTGCTCCCACTGCAGGTACTGAAGCTCCTTGGTAGCTTACCCTGGATTCAGGACCAAAGCGAGAGATCTGAAAATTCACTGAACTGGCCAAGGGAAGATAATGAAGAAGAAGAAGAAAGAAGGAGAAGACACGAGCAGGCATGGATTGGCTGTGGAACGAGAAGATGAGCAAGAGTATGAGAATAACTGGGTCTGGAACTTTACACAACTCTGACGCTGATCAAGTCAAAAACAAGTCTTAACTCTTGATGCTTAAGTTTCATCAACCAGGTTTATTTGATGCCTAATGAAGCTTGATTGAAAGGTAAACACATGTATGAAAATATAGATAATGACTACGTTGTTTGAAGAGGATGGCTGTCACAACAATGTCGACGTTAAAAACGAAATCCAACAAGGGACGGAGGGGACGGAGCGACCCATGGGGAAGGTGAAAGCGGCGGCGGGGTATACAAAGGAACCCTTAGCCTCATAGATATTAATTACTATAAATGTATGGGGATTATACAGACATAGTCATTGGAGAACAAGAAATATAGAAGAATTAAATTATACTTACAAATCATGAATTAACGGTTCGGTCTAGTTTTGTTATTTATTTTGCTAGTTTGAGTTGTTTAGTAATTAGGGTCGATATCACAAATGTAACACTCATGTTAAACAATTGCTTGACTTATGAGTAATATTTATGCAATTTAAGTGATTAATTTGTTGAGTATAGTGGCATTGACAGCACAAATGTTAAATTTAAATCACTAAAACCAATATAATTCTTAATAAAATTGTTTTATCTGAATACGTTCAGAGGGTGATGTTGATGATAATTTTCTTTGATAATTATACGTCTCTTTTGAAGTCAGTACACTTATATATTTATACATTTTTATTAGTTATTTAGAGACCCTACGAGTTTGATTTGTACAGAATAGGGGTTCCATTGAGATTCCAATTCAACTAGGGGTTGGATTTGCAAAGATGCAAGTTTTGTTTTGCTTCTCAAATTGTTCGATTTGCTCGGAGTTGGTAGCAACGACGGTAGGAATAATCCCTAACTATAGGGGTTAAAAAGTTGGACTCTACCCTTTTCAAAATGGCTATCAGTGGCTTTCTCTTAATTTAGCGCCACAACATTTAGGTTTCATTTTCAACTTGTGATCATCATTGTGGTCCAACTTCATTATTGGACGAATGGGGCTCCTCCCCATCGCTGGCGATGGCAATCGGATTGCCACCACCGACTGTGTTTTTAATTTTTTTTTGCTTCCTCCATCGTTACAGAAAAGAGAGGGAAAGGGGGTATGAGAGTAATTTAAGTATTTACAAAAAAAAAATTAACTGCCTTTATTCATATTAAGAAGAAAGTGATACATGATGTATAATTCTCATGAGATTCTATATTATTTTTGATATGTTACGAATATGGATGTCATTTTATCAAACCTAAAGCTCGAGCAGTAATTTAACCCCTAAAAAATACAAACAAATTCCATTGAGGATGACTTGACCATTTGTGTGGTAGATTTCCAAGACTGGAACCAAATGCAAATAAATCATCAGCTTTCTTCAATCAGCACACTAAAAGGCAACCCCTACCAGAGGTTCTCTTCGTTGTCATGATGTGCTAACCCTTTAAAAAGAGTGATTACTTTATCTCACATGGCAATGAGATTTGCTTCAGAATTTAGAAAAGGTTCATTGCCCATGAAATACTTGTGGGTTTCTGTTTTATCCACCAAGTTATCATACAGAAACCATAACCCCATTATTACAAAGGTGAGAAATAGAACGTGTCAATTACAAAGTTATCTTGGGATGACGTACTCTTGTAGACGTCTGTCACTGTATCCCTTTAGTAATGAAGAGATAAACTCGAATATTATCCACCAACAATTATGCTGGAAGAGGATTCAAACATAAAAATTAAGTTAACCCACCTCCTCCAGCTGACCACTGAGGCCACCCCGTGAGGTAATAACAAAGTCATCTTATTATGCATGTTCGTGTGTCTTCTCTATTTCAGGCAGATCTCTCAATCGATTGAGAGAGTCTCTTGAAATCTTTTGTCCAGAAACTCTTCCTTTAGCCTTTTTGTTTTACCTTCATATTTTTTATTTTGTTCTTTTGTGGGTTTTGTTATTAGATGGATGTGTATTAATTAGATGGAACCTTTTGCCCCAAGCCTTTTTTCTTTAAGGTGTTTTTTCTGAGTTTTTTTCTAATTCTCCCATTTTATTTATCTTATTAGGCCTTGGTCATTTAAAAATAAGAACAAATCGATTGTCTTAATTTTTATAAACTTACCCTGCATGCTTGGGATAGGAGATTACGAGAAAGGAAGCCTTTTATAAATATAAAAGGAAGGATATCCTTTCATTCTCATAGTCTCATTGTAATGGAGCCTATTTGATTCAAACTTTAGATGCTCAAATTTGCTCCATTCCTCAAGGCTATTATCCCGGCCATTCAAACTTAGCTGAAGATAAGAATGGTTGTATTTTAAATTCAAAATTTCAACTGTACTTTTGCTGATATATATTTACGTGTATCCTGTTTATCATTGTTGTGAGGAATTGAATCAAAACAAAAGTTGTTGGCTTTTCTATATGGTATCAGAGCCCATACCTCTCCAACGAGCATAGATCCATAGCCTCCTTCCCTTCCAACTCTACTACAACCCCCGAGACTCAATCTATTACTGTTTCTCAAACTAAACTTGTACAATTCTTCCAATCGGGTGCTCAGATCTCCATTAAACTTTCTACCACTAATTTCGTTGCGTGGCGCTGTCAGGTGAGATCTCTTCTTCATGATATGAAGCTCTTTGGCTATGTTTGTAACACCCTGAAATTTTCCTAAAGGGGGAAAACGAGCATTATTCTCAGATTTCGGGCACATAATTTTTTTTTCTCATTAATCGCCCATCATTTACTCAACATAATCTGAAATCTCGACAATCCCGAGTCATTTCCACAGCATATTAACTTAAGAATAAGCTGAGGCTACAACATCATTACATCAGCGAGAGCAAAATCGAACCTCGACATACATAACCGAAATCACTTTATTCATACATTTGCACCATCGTTTAACATAACATCTTCAAAGAAAAATACATCAAGTCTCATCTCTCATTCATAACTACTGATACCTCGATCATAAACAAAATACATGCTAATGATTACTAATGAAATCAACAGCTACATCTCGATAATCCCTTTTCCTTTAGCTTCGCTGCTTTCACCTGGAACATTTGAATATTCCAGGGACATAGTCCAAATTAGATGCTGAATCATCTAAGTGAGAGCTCAAAAACATTTTCATGAATATATGCAAACATGAATAACATCAACATATCCTTTAACATCCATTCAACATAAACTCATCCCGATATACCTCAGTCCAAGAGAATCCCACGAAGCACTTAACCTTAACCGGGGAAAATGCGGTCTCTCTAAAGGCAACACATCCACATCAAATACTAACATAACGTAATCCAGCTTAAGAGGGGCAACATCAACGTATCTCTCCGACATCTCGGGAACAATCGTTACCTCTCCCTACCCGGGAAGGTCAAGATCAACGCAGGAACCCGGCTATCACCACTATTTCGTCAGAGATTACGTTCCCACTCAAAAGCAACTGGATCCATATGCCAATGCCACGACCACGATCCTACTTAAGGGGGACAACCTCATGCATGAACTCGGGTATCACCCCCTATCATGTTAGGCATTACGCTCGCACCCAAAAGCAGTTCGGATCTCGTCACACCCTAGCCACAAGATGATCAACACTATCACTGGGAATCCACGTCCACCTCGGGAACAATACTACCGCTTAAGGGTCCCAGGGTGAAGTCTGTCTCAGCCCCGCCACTTGAGCCGGTCCGGGGTGGTGTCCACTCGCAGCCCCGCCACCTAGTCCCATTAGGGTGAAGTCCGTCTCAGCCCTCTCCCAGTGGGTATTTTCCTTTGGCACGCTACCCTAGTGTTATCACTCAAGTACCTCACACAGGTTAACAACACATATCCCACATAAACATCACAAAACATGCAATTACCAACATCATAAACCATGCATCGCTTAAACATCATTTCATGAACATAACTTATTGCATAAAATCAATGCACATGCGTAAAACATTTAGGGACGAACCGCCCTCTTTTAAAATCATCATCTCATGTTAAAATCGTTCACATGCAACAAAACGTTTTCCGTGAAATCAAATCAGGTTTGTAATAGACATTTCCACATATCAAAGCATTTGCGTGCCACAAAACAAGTTTTTCGGTCGAGAACTCTCACATATCAAATCCTTTGCATGAACAAATCCAGTTTTGGGGTTGAACTACTCACCTTCAGACGCAACTTAACTTTTTCTCGAAAAGCGTGCACCGCCTCGATTAGCGTGCCAACCTCAAACTTCGCACAAGTCACTTCGCCTCAAGCTGCAAGGCTCCCTAGACATCACATTAATTTCCATAAGCATCAACATATCATTTCTTCTTAATTTTCTCTCATTTTCCTATTTTCTCCATTTTTTCTCTTCTAAAATTCTAGTAAATACTTCTTTAATAATTTCCTCAAATCTTACTTCACCAAAATTCAAAATAATCAAATATCTTCAAAGAAAAATTACTGATCTTACCTCGATGCTTCGACGATATGCAAAACGAGGCTCTTTGGCTCTAAAATCGAGACACCAGAAGGCCAAACTTCAAAACTAATGGCACACTTCAAGATCTCGATTTTTCAAGAATTTACAAACTTTTTCCACAATTTTCCTCCCACGCACGCGCTCCCACGCGCCACCAAAGGACAGGCCACGCACTTGCGCGTGAAGGCCGCGCGTGCACTGCACGCGACCTTTCTTCTCCGACGGGTTGGTTCGCCGGCCGGCACCGGAATCGAACCCCGATCACACCACGACGAAGCCCTCTTGAAGTCGATCACGACGGTCCATCTTGATGCTCGAAACAACGGCCGGAAGGCCTTCGATTTGATGGCCAAACTCTCGGCTTCGCCTCCCACCTCCAAACTCCGGCGACCTCGATTACCCCCTCAAACCTTGACCAAAATGCACGAAATTCTCCATATCTCTTCCCCAACTCATGGGCTTCAAAAGCCCTATGCTCTAAGCCCTCAATTCGTCCGAATGAGCCTTCGATTTGAAGCTCAAAAATGCGAAACCCTTGGCCAAAACGTTTGGCTATTTATAGCCGCAATCGGCCTTCGAAACGGGCATGGGTGTTCAACCCAACACCTCAAGTTTCCAACCCATCCCTTGGGCGACCAAAATCCGGCGACAAAGCCCTTGAAAAGCCGCGTTGCAGGCCACGACATTCTCGGCCAAGCTGTGGTCGGAAACTTCAAAATTCGGCCACCTCCGTGCACAATGTCGACCCACGCCTATCCCAAATGCCTCCCCGACCACTTGCCTCGCGATTCCCTCGGTCAGATGCCTCGATCGGCGGCCGGCCGAGGCTGGTCGGCCATGGCTTGTTCAACTTTCGCAAAATTGTAATTCAGCCCCTACTATTTTCCAAATTACATTTTGGCCCCTTTCTATCAAGCCCCTGATCTTTCTTTTACTTTCATTAGGACCCTCATGCTCTAAAATCAGCACTTCCTCTTTTGAAGATCCCAAAAAGTTGCCGTTTCGACCTCCCTCCGGCCGATTCGATAAATTTTATGAAATTGCACTTTGGCTCGAATTTTCGTTTCGGCCTTAAATCCATCTGTTTCTTCCAAAAACCACTTAAGGGTTGCTCAATACACCAAATATGACCCTCCTTGACATTCCGTTGACTTCCCGGAAGCCCCCTGCGATTATTCAGTTTTTTAGCCTTACACCTAGTTGTATTTTCGCTGTATCGAAAACTGTTCCCAATCCAATTTCTTTCGATGCTAAAAATCATTTCTTGACCTGCTTGTTAGCACTATCATATTTTCTTTTGATATCTAAGTCTCGGGACACTCCCTCTGATTGATTCGGCAGCTTATTTCTGCTATTAAGCCCATTTTCAATATTTAATTCTCATTTAAATGACGTGGCAGCCTTATGCCAAAACGGGGTCTTACAATGTTGATGGCACTTGCCCAACCCCACCCACGCAGTTCCCTAGTCCAGATGGCACTGGTACTCCAAACCCAGCCTATGATGACTAGTTCTGTCAAGATCAACTCATTGTAAGTTTAATTCTTGCATCAATGAATGAACGTGATAGCATTGCCTTGTCTGCTTATGACACGGCTCACCAACTTTGGAAGGCTCTTGAATCCAAATATGCGAATCCCTTGCGCTCTCATGTCATGTCCTTGAAGAACAAACTTCAACGGAGCAAGAAAGGCTCATTCTCTATAACTGAATTCCTATTTTTTGTTAAACAAACTGTGGATGAACTTAGTGTTCTTGATAATACTATTTCTGATGATGACATGATTCTTTATGTCTAAATGGCTTAGGACCGGAATACCGCGACATTGCAACTTCTATTCGCACCAGAATCATCCTTTCACTTTTGAAGAACTACACAACCATTTGGTTGCTCATGAAGAGTACCTCAAACATGATGAGGTGTCATCTGAGGTCCATATTCCTACTTCAAACTTCCATCAAAGGTCAGGCCAAAATCCTAATCGTGGTTCTCATCACAGCGGCTCTTTTTAAAAATCCAAAAACGGTGGCTTCCAATCCAATCCTCGGTCGCCTTACCCCACTGGCAATAGAGGTTTCTTAAGTCGTCCACAGAGTAACTCCAACAAAAAATTTAGTGGGTTCCCACCACACAGCAACAATTGCCCACCACTAAAATGCTAGTACTGTGATTTTTCTGGCCATATTGCCAAATTTCCCCCCCAACTAATGCACTTGAATGCGGCACCGACGGCCCACTACGCTTCTGCCTCTTCTACACCTCCTCCAAACTGGATTCTCGATACCGAAACAAGCCATCATGTCACCACCAACCGCAATAATCTTACACTTCATTCCGAATATGGTGGTTCTAATGAAGTGCAAATCGGTGATGGTACAAGTTTGACAATTTCTCATGTTGGCTCCACAAAACTCCTTACCTCTACTGCCACTTTTTCTCTTAATAATGTCTTATGTGTTTATGATGCCCGTCATAATTTGATTTTAGTCTCCAAATTTTGCAAAACCAATAATGTCTATTTTGAGTTTCATCCATTCTTTTTCTATGTGAAAGATCGAGCAACAGGGGCGACCTTGATGCACAGACCAAGTAGCGGTGACCTCTACTCTCTTCCACCTCGTGCCATCCATTCTCCAACTAGCTACTCCGCCATTTGTCTCTCTCCACTGGTCTAGCATGCCAGACTTGGACATCCATCCTTCAAAGTTCTTCCTCAAGTCCTGCAAAAAACTGGCATGTCTACCACTTCAATAAGATCTTCTCATTATTCCTTTTGTAGGCTTAATAAAAGTCAAAAGCTCCCGTTCCATGCTTCCTCCATAACCACCACTTCTCATTTGGAGCACATTTTTTCCGATGTATGGGGTCCCTCCCCAATTACTTCCATCAACTGTTATCGCTATTATGTCATTTTTGTTGACCATTTCACTCGTTATTTTTGGCTTTATCCGCTGAGAAATAAAATTGAAGTTGCCTTAATATTTCCACAATTTCATGCTAAACTTGAACAAATGTTTTCTCACAAAATCAAATCCATCTACACAAATGGTGGCACTGAGTATATGAAACTCAAACCATTTTTTAATAGTCACAGGATTTCTCACTATATCAGTCCTCTTTACACTCCGGAGCACATCGGTCTTGCCGAACAAAAACATCGTCATATCGTCGAAACAACTCTTACCCTTCTAAGTCACTCTTTTGTACCATCTTTTTTTTGGTGTTTTGCCTTCCAAACTGCTGTGTTCTTAATCAATCGGATGCCTACTGCCACTCTTCATCGCTAGTCACCATTTGAACTTCTCTTTCGTCGTTCTCCTAACTACTCTTTTCTTAAAGTATTCGGCTGCTTATGCTATCTATGGCTACAGCCTTATGCTCCCCACAAGTTATCCACTCATAGTGCAGCATGTGTTTTTCTAGGCTACTCTACTCAACACCATGCCTATCAGTGTTTCCATTCCACCACCAACAAAATCTATCTTTCTCGCCATGTCATTTCCATGAGTCAATCTTCCCCTTCAATTCAACATTCAACACTAATCTGGACCTCTCTCCATCTATCTTAGCCCTACCACTTCCATTATCACCAAATTCAAATTCTGGACATTTCCCCTTTATCTTCCTTTAGTCTTTCTCATCACCTATTTATCCAACATTAAACCACCAACAACCCACAACCTCACTGTGTGTCAGCTCCCACTTCCACCAGTCCATCATCTCATCCAACTGCCCCTACGCCCACCCTAAGGTCACCGATACTTGGGCTGGATGCCACTATAGCGTCAGGGCATTTCTTGTCTCACCCTTCCAGACCGGTCACCAGATCCAAACACAACATTCACAATCCTAATAAAAAGTTCTTGCTGACCACAAAACATCATCTCCTCTCTCTTGTGGAACCAACATGTGTTACTCAAGCCTTGAAGTCCCTTACCTAGCGGGATGCAATGGGCAAGGAATTTACTGCACTAATACAACAAGGCACTTGGGAATTGGTACCCAAACAAGCTGCCCAAAATTTAGTTGGCTGTAAATGGGTATTTTGTGTTAAGAGGAAACCCGATGCCTCTATTGAAAGGTTTAAAGCTTGGTTAGTTGCTAAGGGTTTTCATTAAAGACCGGGGCTAGACTACACTCAAACGTTCAGTCCAGTCATCAAACCATCCACAATTAGGCTGGTGTTTTCTATCACATTGCAACATTGCTGGAAGATCCGGCAGCTTGATATCAACAACGCCTTTCTTCATGGTAATCTTGAGGAAGAAGTTTACATACAAAATCCCATTTTCTATTGCCTTCTCCGTCAACAGGTTAGCACAGTTCATGCAAAATCCCAGCATCACCCATATGACAGCTTTGAAACGTCTACTCCGATACCTCAAAGCTACCATTTTCTATGGACTTCATCTCCAGCGACCAATTGGTTCTACACTTTATGCGTATAGTGATGCGGATTGTGCCGGGAACAAAGATGACTTCACCTCCACGTCCGCCCATTTGGTGTTCTATGGCAGTAACTTAATCTCTTGGAAATCCTCTAAACAACGCGGCGTGGCACGTTCTTCAACTGAGGCGAAGTATCGCTCTCTTGCTAGTACTTCTACGGAAATTAGCTGGTTGCGTTCTCTTCTCCAAGAACTGGGTATATCTATCCAGCATGTCCCAGTGATTTTTTGCGACAACTTAAGTGCAACCTATCTCAAGCACAATCCTATCATGCATAGCAGAATGAAACACATAAACATCGATGTTCACTTCGTGCGGGACCATGTGCAGTAAGGGCGGCTTAAAGTTCACTATGTCTCCATGGAAGATCAGTTAGCAGATTGTCTCACCAAGCCTCTATCCAAGCGATGTCATCTTCTGCTCCGTTCCAAGATTGGCGTAGCTGACGGTACCCCAATCTTGCGAGGGCATGTAATGGAGCCTATTTGATTCAAACTTTAGATGCTCAAATTTGCTCCAATCCTCAAGGCTATTATCCCTACCATTCAAACTTAGCTAAAGATAAGAATGGTTGTATTTTAAATTCAAACTTCCAACTGTACTTTTGCTGATATATATTTACGTGTATCCTGTATATCATTGTTGTGAGGAATTGAATCAAAGCAAAAGTTGTTGGCTTTTCTATACTCATATCCTTCCTTTCCCATAGTCTCATATCCTTCCTTTCTCATAATCTCCTATGAAAGGAAGATATCTTTCCTTCTCGTAATCTTTTTTTATTCTTCCTTTCTCGTAATTTCCTATCCCAAGCATGTAGGTTAAGTTTATAAAAATTAAGAATATTGATTTTTTCTTATTTTTAAATAAAAGGTCAAATAAACAGCCAGCACAAACGCACAGCCAACCTATTCTTGTTGTATTAATTAATGGTGAAGTGTATATATGTGCACCAAGGCCTAATAAGATAAATAAAATGGGAGACCTATAAGAAAATTAAAAAAAAAAAACCTTCAAGAGAAATCTTAAAGAAAAAAGTGTTAGCTCTTCGTAAACAAAGGCACCATACACTTAAAAGGGTGGATAAATTGGGTGTTTTAAAAAATGAGTTAAAATATATAAATTTTTGTTTGAAAAGAAGTTTTAGTGCAATAGAACAATGAATATTAAATAATGTTTGCAAAATTTGAAAAATCTAAAGTAAGAATAAAGTCAACGTAAGTGATTTATAGTGGTTTACTTCAACAAATCTACTCCATTACCTTAATTCCTTACTAAAGATTATCAAATTCACTCAAAACTCTTACTTGAACTCAAGTAGACCCTCTAACAATCAATTAGACAATATATAATCTTCTACTTGTACCAAGTAGACCCTCTAGCAATACTGCTAAACAATATACAAAAGCAATTACAATGAAATGATTTGAGAGATATAGACCCTTAGTTACAATATCTCTCAAATGAAGATACACAGTCTAAAGTAGAATAAAACAAATGATATATGTAGCCTTTTGAGAGAAAAATGAAAGTGTAACCATTAATGAGAAGAATAAATACAATTGCAAGCTTTTATCACTTTATTTTCATTCATTTGCCTCTTTAGTGCATTCTTGGGTTAGTGTTTATAGGCTTCTCATGAATATTGAAAAAAAACTAGACATTAAGAGTCGTTGGATAATTAAAAAGCCTGCAAAAATTAGCCATTAAAACATGTATGAGAAGAAGTAGTTAACAATTTACCAAACGATCGATAGTTTTCTTCGAAAAATTTAAAACTATCTTTTGGTTTTGGGCAACGTTCAACTTTTAGAGAAAAATGTTTAACTATTTTGACAACAAATTGATATTATATAGTGACAGTTGACATTTTTTGAAATTACGTGAAAAGAACAAAGAGTAGAAAATTATCTGGTCAATAGTTTTTGCATAACACATTCATCTAAGGCTAAAACCAGTCGACTCTTTTCTAAAATGGTCGACATTTTGTTAAAATAATCAACAATTTTTAACTACAAAATGTTCATTTAACCTTTGGCATTATGTAACGCCTCGTTTTTTTTCAAGGCGCACGTTAACTCAGAATTTTAGAGATATTTTTTTTTTCTCAACATATACTCAATATAATTTAAACCCCGATAATCCCGATTTACCTTCTCAACATATCAACTTAAATGAATAAGTTAAGACAAGTAATATCAATCATTTCAGCAGAAGTAAGATCGAAATCTCAACGATAAATAATTGAAATTCCTTTATTCATAATATAAAATTCATACCATCGATGTTCAACTTGACATCACCAAAATAATACACCTACAGCTGAATATCTCATACATAAATAAAGACCTACAAAAAATCTAATATGTAACTATTAGTTATATCTCGATAACTTCATTTCCTTTGGCGTTGTTGTTTTTATCTGGAACGTTTGAATATTTCAGAGACAAAATCCAAATTAGATGATAAATCATCTAAGTGAGAGTTTAAAAAATATTTTCATGAATATATGCAAGACCATGAACAAAACCGATAAATCCCGACATGTCCCAACCCAAGAGAATCCCACATGGCACTTAACCCTAACCAAAGAAAATGCAATCTCTCTAAAGGCAACACAACCTCATCAACACATTGAAATAACACAATCCGGCTTAAGATGGACAACTTCAATGCATGAACCCAAGTATCACCCTTATATCATGTTAGGCATTACACTCCCACTCAAAAGCATTATGGATCTCAATACAACCCTGACCACAAGATGATCAACACAATCCCCGAAATCAACGTCCATCTAAGTAATAATGTTATTTCTCAAAGGAACCTAAGGTGGTGTCAATTCTCAACCCTGCCACTTGAACCAACATCCAGGGTGGTGTTTACTCTCAGCGCCGTTACTTGAGTACCGTAGGGTAAAGTCCGTCTTAGCCCTATCTGTAACGACCCGTTCCCACTTACGGGCGTTACCGGTAAATAATCAACCTGATTACTCACCCGACGAACCACGACTGAAGGGTTGGACTATGTTTCAACAGGAAACGCCCTAGGTGGGAACTAGGCTTCGTCCTTCTCTTCGCTCCACTCGGGAATCGGTCCCAACTCAATCAAGAAAACACAGCGGAACGACACCCGAAACCCGAGTGGGTTTCACCTCTCTTCAGCTCGCCCCATAGCAAGCCAGAGGTGACCTAGGCACAAAGCTAGCTTACAAACACTTCGCTGAGTATTGGGGATTTATGAGAACATACCTCGCTGATTTTACTTGGTCTGAACTTGGCTTCACCAATTAAGCCACATGCGACAAGCAATCTCACCATCATTTATCACACTATGATGATTACAACAGTTAGATACATCTACGCTCAATATCGTTTACATTCGATTTCATGAATACATATAAAAATTTACAAGAGATTACACAACAACACATCTCAGGCAACAAGTTAATTGCCACAACAGCCTCCCGACGCCATCCCTGCTTGCCTCTGGACTTGCAACATCTACGCATGAGGTAAAACCTCATGAGTCATAAAGACTCAGTAAGGGTGCAATGCATGTAAATATGAATATAATCATGATTATGTATGCCCAATGCATGCAAATGAGGCTAGGTCCACTCATCCTCACAACCCACTAAGGTTTGAGGCATCAACCTATCAGCCCCCACCACACTAGTCCTCCATATGGCCATAGGTCCACTAGGTCTTGCATCGCACAAGTTAACCACTAGATCTTGCATCACACAAGATAACCACTACATGCAAATGCAACATAAAAATATTATCAAACACATTTACCAACTTGCAAGGCCACCTCCACATGGGGCCGTCCCTTACCTGGCTCGAAGCCTCATCTCTGCCTCGGCACGAACTCCAGCCTGAACCTCAAGTTCCTCTAGGATCACTATCTTCTCGGTCGAACCTAGAGGCAAACACACAAAACCCCAATTCTATCAACATCACATTAGGGCCTACGCGTTTATTATACACCGCAAGAACCACCCGCCAATAACTACAATCAACCCCAACCATGGGTTTAAATCCAACCAATTCTTCACATTATAATATTCCACAACATCTCACATAAGCAAATAATTCAAAAAGAAATGATTATTTACCTCATCCAATGTGGAAGGAAAAATCGATCAATTGCCCACGCTGACGGTGCCTTAATGACTCTCATTTCAAGCCCGAAATCCTATTCTTGAGCTTCCGGTATGCTCCACGAGCCTCGAAATAATTTCCAAAACTTTTCTGGAATTTTCTGGGATTTTTCTCCTATTTTTCCCATTTTTCCAGATTTTCTTATTTCTATTTTCTTTTCATTTTTTTCTTTTTCTTTATTTTTCCTCCCCTGCTTCATCTTCCCGCGCGCGCTACTATTCATTGCCTTCAACCTCCAGCGCGCGCCCACCGCAACCAGCCACCGTCCTTGCTCGCTGCCATTGCCTCCGGCCATTGGCCGGCCACCTCCAGCTGCCTCCGACTGCATCGCGGCCATCCTTGCTGGCTGCCTCCGTCGCAGCAACACACGGCCTGAAGCTCCCCTGCGCGCTGCAACCTGCGTCCGCCATGGCCGACCCTGGAAGCTTGCAGTTCGGCCACCCCGGGTCTCCTTCGACCTAGCCAGCAGCCACGTCGGCCCCTACCGAGCTCGTCGGCTACCTCCGTGGCCGCCGCCAGCCTTCTCGCGGCCGCTCCAGCTCGGCCTAGCATGCTGCTCGTGCTGCCATGGCTGCCTTCGTCGAGCTGCCGCAACCAGCCACCCATAGCCGGCCTTCGACGCTGCTCACGCGATCCCACCGGTCGCCTCAGCTCGCTGCAGCTGCCTTGTTGATCGCGACCCCTGCTCGAGTTGCTGTTCCACTCGACCATGGCCACCATCGCAGCTACTTCAAGCTGCAGCCATGGCCGAGGCTGCTTGCTTCAAGCCACCCACGAGCGGCCAGCTTTCTCCTTCGCTCGGCCTCGCTTCTCTTTCCCAATCTCTCTCAAGCTCGGTCGCAGCTCTCTCATGAGCTCTCTCTCGGCCCTGTTCTCTCAATCTCCCTCTCTGGTTTGATTTTGAATTTTGAAATCTTCACCAGCACTCACGCAAGCGCATACATATATATATGCACGTAAATTACTTTTAAATCCCTCCAATTTTTCCATAATTACAATTAAGGAAATTTAATTACACTTGGGATTTTAATAATATCACTTAGACCCTCCAAAGCTTAAATTAATTATCATCAAGCCACTCCCAACTCGATTTCTTCAAAAATTAATGACCGGCATTTACTCGAAAATACCGATTTTGTCCCTGCGCCTGCACGGGGCCTTTATTCGACCCAAAAATACTTAAGGGTTGCCTTATTCGCCAAACCGGACCACCCCTAGGGTCCCCTCAACTTCCATGAGGCCCCCTTCGACTATTCGGTATTGACACCCACTCGTGCTTATACATAATTTATTCCGAAAATTATTCCCGGTCGGATCGCTTCCAGCGTCATTATTCTCATCTCGAGATGCTCACAAATCTCTTGCCCTCTTCCTTGGACATCCGAGTCCCGAGGCACTCCCTGCCGCCATCTCCGTAATTCTATAAATTAATTAATCGAAATTGACTCTTGGGATTCTCGGACCACCCGAGGTCCTGCCAAAATAATCAAAATTTATTTATTTTTAATACCATGTAATACCGGGTATTACATTCCACCCCCCTTAAAGAATTTCGACCTCGAAATTCACTTTGCCTCATTTTACTGCTCAAGACAATCACATTTTCAGGCTACCCTCTGGATCCCCTGGTCGAGAATCCCGTAGCTGAATCATTTCTCTGTCTTAACCTCGAGTTATTCCCACCTCAAGGCTTCACTTAGGCATTTGGTCCTCTGCCTCACGAGGACATTCACCAACTGAATACCACCTTGGCCCAGCCAAATCCCACCACTGGTCGCTGGTCATGCTTACTGGAACGATATCCATCTCCTAATGGATTTTCTCTGCCTCGAAGCATCGCTTTGTAGTCCACTTCCTACTTTCCCATCAGTCGAAACCACATACACTAACATTGCATTATTGATCAGTCTACCACGATTTTACGCCGATCACACACGGCAACGTTTCTCACTGCCAATCACACATGGCCACGATTTTACGCTGGTCCAACCAGCAACGTCTTAGCACTGATCATTCACCGCAATGTCACATTCTAGTGCCCATTAAACTCTCGGACACCCATTCCACCATGGCATACCGCCATTAATCACACGCCTGCATAGCTTGAGTTGATCCTCATGGTAACCTCTCATTACCGATCAACTTACCATGCTACCACTACCTGGGAAACACCCATTTGGCCTACCTTGCCAACTTCGACCATTTCATACATAGTCTTCTACCTTGACCAGCCGACCCTCATTTATCGATACGATTACGCAAAATCGACTTACCTAACACCAGGCCAGGTAATTACACATTTCCACCATACGTGCATTACCCGAGTCCAACTCGAGCTTAGAGATGCACGCACCATTTCAATCTCACCTCGAGCTTAAGCATGCTCGGGCCACAACCTTCTCCCAACCAGGAGTTCTTCGCATAAAGCACACAACGATACTTACTAGCCGATATCACATGCTAGTAGGGTCTCATACCCATACCAGGGAACTCTTCACTGAGCAACCCCTCTTTAATTCTTCACCACATTTCAACTTTTACAATCATGTTCCCATGCTAGGCCTTACCTTGGCTATTTACCCTACTACGAGTCAAGGATCCTACCATCGCGCTTAAGGTCGTGGAATCTATAATCAGCCCTCGTCATCGCCCACGGTACGTGGCACAAGTGATTGGCTTATTACCATCTGCACAATCACTTATGCATCGCACCCATAGGATGACTCGTGCCTTTGGTCCACACCACCACAAGCCATCATGGTTACACCCCCACTCTTGTAGAGGTCTTCTGGCCAAATTTTCTCGCCCAGCTTCACTTTCATTAGGACTTTTCAAATCTCACAATTTCTCAACAAAGCCTCTTACTCTTGAGGCACGAACTTTCAGCCATCATACATCAAGTTCATTCTCAATTCGCAATAGACACCTGATTTAAACCATCCATAATGGTTCCTCTTGTCCTTCTCGACAAGGACAACACCATGACAACAACGAATTTCTCCCCCACGATCGTTGCATTTTAAAATTCACCGATACCAGCCTTCATGGCCTTTCACACTCGGTTTCAAGGTCTTACCATGAATAATGGTTACCTTTAACCTTCCTGACAACATCGTTTCCCTGACAACGTCGATGACACCACCATGTCATCCCAAAAATTTACTGTTCTCTAAATCTCACTGGTCACCACAACCAGCACGACCCTACCCTTAGGTCGCCTTCCTCACATCACCTTTTATACATTTAGCATCTAGCTAAATCCCTGAGAGACTCTGGCTTCTCCCGGATTTCTTATACACTTTGCTACAGCTAACTCACACCTCTCGGTGAGCAACCACATGGCTCTATTACCACAACAGCTTCACTAGCCGATTTCTTTTCACAACCTTTAACTCTAGACACGAGGTTAATTCTCCTCAATTACCCACACACTAAGGCATCTTTTCAACTGTATCACTCACAGCCATTAGGTGATTTCATCACCTCAACACCACTACTGGAAACCAATCTCGTCCCATAAGCTCTTTCTTTGAGCTCTCATCACCCATTGGCGACATCTTAAATTCGCCCTCGACTTCAGACTAACCAACTCGATTAGCTTTAGCTGGATCGCCCAGCTCACAACCAACACTACCTTCCTCTAGGCACTACACTTGCAATCATCGATTACCGCTTCAATTTAAACTCCACTTACTGGAAATCACCCCTGCCCCTCCTGTGGAATTCACACTTCCACTGGATGCTACAGGACTCACCTTCCTACTTAGGCACTTGCCATTACGCTGGCTTTTCCCCGGGTGTTCTTCCCTGATAAAGCTGTAGCGCCTTAGGAAGTTTATCCCACACTGTTACCTCATGCTCAACCTCTCTTAGGAGAACATCTCCAGTTCTACCCTGATCACATCTCAAATCTACTATTGATGGCTCTCATTCCCAAGCCACACTCCTCTGAGTGGCACATTTCTACCCTGACCAACCATCTTTTATCACCTTGCATCTCTTTCTCACAATTTGCCTGGTCTAACCACCAGGACCCGCTGAACCTTTCTACTAAAGGCATGCATAGTACCAACACGACTTTACACCACAGCCCTCGAGCCTCACGCTCCACTAGTGCCATCAGGTGCTACCACCTGGCAATTTCTTGTGTGTCATCAACTGGAAACCCTTCCAGTGTCACATGAGGACACTTCCTCATTTCGCATTGACACAACCAAGACTAACACCAGACCGTGCCATTGCGCACCTTCACGAATTTCAAACCGTGCCTTAGCCACATGTTTAGCCTACCACATCTCACATCACTGGATTAGAGATCGCTTTATTTGAAACCTTCGCACGCTTCAATTTCCCCATCTAATGGTTGGTTCCATTCTGTAAGTCTCGCCCTCCATGGCACTTACGTATCATTCTCGAGCCATTTACCAACTCTACCAATCAATCCCATCTTCATGCATTACTGCAAGATCACACTGGGTCCATCATCCCAATTTAGCAGATCACTTCGATCAAATTTAACCACAACTATTTTAGCATCCTTTAGCAAGAAGCATCACCACACCTCTTGTTATCACACCACAAGATATCACTCACTCGATTCACAAACCTTCTTGCTGCCTTGACACCAACAACACTATCACCATACTTCAACCCTTACAGAATTTTAGGTCTGGCTCAGGCATAACCTACAGCATACCCCAGGTCTTCAGTGTCTAATCGTCTCCACCACAGACAGGTTACTCCACGTGGAGGGCTGCAGTCCCTCCTGTGGACTAACCGTCTGCATCTAGTGGTCCATAGCATTAGACCCGTCACTGGTAGGCGTCAACCGTAGCATTATTCCTACGCTAGACCCGTTTCTTTTCCCCGGGTTTCTTTGTCAAACATCTCATAGATCTTCACTCCCTGACCATCTGCATAGTCACTGTGTTGCCCTGTGCTTTAGGCGCGCCAACACCTGGTCACCATCATCGTGTCACTCCCATACACTGGCCCAACACTAGCTCCCCATCGTGTTGCCCTGTGCTTCAGAGAGTCAACACCCAATCACGTTCACTCCCATACACTGGCTCAACACTGGTTCCCCATCGTGTTGCCCTGTGCTTCGGAGAGTTAACACCAAATCATTTTTACTGTGTTGTCCCTTACACTGGCCCAACAACAGTTTCCTACAGCATGGCTCAGGTCCCACTCTGATCTGTTTCGCACCCCGTATCGTGACTTTCACCTTCCAGTCACACCTCTGATATCGAACTCGACATGACTACCACGCCACACTCGCGGCCACTATTCTTACCAGGCGTCCTACTTGACAACGAATCTATCGGATCATTATCGCGTTCCACGATTCCTCCTTAGGACTACTCTAAATGTCCTATCCCGCACGGAAGATTTTCGGTCTCACCTGACCAATTTCCTAAGGTGCTGCTCCACACCCTCGGCATCTGATCGTCACCTGCAGTTCACTAAATTGCTCAGGCCCATGGGCCACTTGCCCTCAACGCGAGCCAACTCGTTAGTCCTCTGCCACACGGTCCATAGCATCAGATCCGTTACATCGAGCTTTGCACCCTTAGCATCGAAGCTACTTAAAACCTTTCCAAGGTACGATGGTTCCACCACCATTTTACCCTAGCCTTCATACTTAGTTATCCTTGCCTCGATAACCCCAAGCTCACACCATAAACCTCGCTCCTCAGGACTCTACATCTCTTACCACTTAAGAGACTCTCAAACCATTCGAAAGTTCCAACTTTCCACGACAATGGATCCCTGTCCATCATAATTCATTCGCCACCCAGCTCATCTCAGAGCTTGATTATCATAGATCCTGAAATCCACAATCGACATACTGAGCCCCTCTCAGGCTCTGGCACCCATAACTAGGGAGCACCAACCATTACCCTCTAGGTAAATTGAGACCTCTCGTCTCCCCTTGCACACTCATGAACACATTCAATCACTACGCTCGGCCTAGCCTTCTTGCACGCCTTGCTCGGGCTCCCATGACTTGGAACTAAAATTCCTGGGTTTCCACATTGCTCATCATGCCCTTGCCCACATGGCATCCAAGTTGGCATTTCTTGTGCGCGCATAGCCCATGGATGTCCTATTGCCACATTTCACTACCCTCGGCCCACACCGCTCATACCCTTCGTTGGGTGACCTCCACGTCTCCCATTAAGGGTCTCATAACCTCAGGCGTCATCTCGACCCCAGGCATCATAATGAGGGTCTATTCACCTCTCATCTCCCGACCTTAGGCGTCCCGCCTGACCCCAAGTGTCAATGAGAGTTTAGATTAACCCCTCATCCATCATTCACAAGAACGGTTACTTTGGCCTTTCTCAACCAGGACTTCCAATCCCATGGCTCCCACGCACATATCTATGCATGCCCAACTCCTTTATCCCAAATCTGGATTCTCCTGGATTCCAGCTCGACTCACTTGGGATTTCCATCTCACATAAACACCCGCTAGGGTCCATTTGCCACACACTTATCATTTCTGAGGATATATCCCGTTTCATCACGAAACCAACTAGGGTCCACTCATACCCTAGGCACATCCCCTTCGGGATCATCATGACAATGCGATCGCATCGCATCACATACATCTAGCATCCTGACTCCCTTCAGAGTCTTTCCGGATTCTACTTACGTCATGCTTTCACTGGCCATGACATGCTAATGCATTACATGCACACTCCCCATAGAGCCTCGCTGCAACTTACCTTATCCCCAGGAGCTCGTCACATAGCCAGTTGACGACTCATTTCCTTAAGTCTCGAGCTAACTCCCACTATAGCTCACTTTATCTCAGGCACACCAGTCTAACTGCACCACTTCCAAGGGGCAACTCTAACCCCTTGAACATGCTCGGTAAATCCCTAAAATAGGGACACTTCACTAATCCCCCCTCCGGACTAGTCACGCTTCGGCTTCGTGTCTCCACACGAGCTTCAACACTTCAATCTCAAGGAGTTACCATTGTTGAAATACTTCATATCCTCGAAACGCCACATTCGAGTTTTCTTGACACCAACACCCACACTCGGGTTTTCGGTTCCTCATTACTCAACTTGTATACCTCTCACAGGTATATCTTCTCAATCCAGGGTATTTCCTCATCCCAAGAACAGGAATATCCAAACATGCCTGCAAAGCCATCACAAGCCTCAACGCCTTGAGCCAATCCCTTAGGGTCCTTGAACCACATGTCCAACTTTCAAAGTTATCGGACCAATTTCCCATCAAAATCTTAAGACCATAAACCAACTGTTCTCGACCCCAACTCAGCAGTTAGGACATTCCAACTTACATCCAAATCATTCAAGAAATCCTCAATTCCAAACTATCGCAATTGCTCACATCAATCGCTTAACCAACCATACTTAACACCCAAGCACGCTAGCCTTTCCCACTCTTATAGCTAGCCATGCTCTGATACCAAACTGTAACGACCCGTTCCCACTTACGGGCGTTACCGGTAAATAATCAACCTGATTACTCACCCGACGAACCACGACTGAAGGGTTGGACTATGTTTCAACAGGAAACGCCCTAGGTGGGAACTAGGCTTCGTCCTTCCCTTCGCTCCACTCGGGAATCGGTCCCAACTCAATCAAGAAAACACAGCGGAACGACACCCGAAACCCGAGTGGGTTTCACCTCTCTTCAGCTCGCCCCATAGCAAGCCAGAGGTGACCTAGGCACAAAGCTAGCTTACAAACACTTCGCTGAGTATTGGGGATTTATGAGAACATACCTCGCTGATTTTACTTGGTCTGAACTTGGCTTCACCAATTAAGCCACATGCGACAAGCAATCTCACCATCATTTATCACACTATGATGATTACAACAGTTAGATACATCTACGCTCAATATCGTTTACATTCGATTTCATGAATACATATAAAAATTTACAAGAGATTACACAACAACACATCTCAGGCAACAAGTTAATTGCCACAACAGCCTCCCGACGCCATCCCTGCTTGCCTCTGGACTTGCAACATCTACGCATGAGGTAAAACCTCATGAGTCATAAAGACTCAGTAAGGGTGCAATGCATGTAAATATGAATATAATCATGATTATGTATGCCCAATGCATGCAAATGAGGCTAGGTCCACTCATCCTCACAACCCACTAAGGTTTGAGGCATCAACCTATCAGCCCCCACCACACTAGTCCTCCATATGGCCATAGGTCCACTAGGTCTTGCATCGCACAAGTTAACCACTAGATCTTGCATCACACAAGATAACCACTACATGCAAATGCAACATAAAAATATTATCAAACACATTTACCAACTTGCAAGGCCACCTCCACATGGGGCCGTCCCTTACCTGGCTCGAAGCCTCATCTCTGCCTCGGCACGAACTCCAGCCTGAACCTCAAGTTCCTCTAGGATCACTATATTCTCGGTCGAACCTAGAGGCAAACACACAAAATCCCAATTCTATCAACATCACATTAGGGCCTACGCGTTTATTATACACCGCAAGAACCACCCGCCAATAACTACAATCAACCCCAACCATGGGTTTAAATCCAACCAATTCTTCACATTATAATATTCCACAACATCTCACATAAGCAAATAATTCAAAAAGAAATGATTATTTACCTCATCCAATGTGGAAGGAAAAATCGATCAATTGCCCACGCTGACGGTGCCTTAATGACTCTCATTTCAAGCCCGAAATCCTATTCTTGAGCTTCCGGTATGCTCCACGAGCCTCGAAATAATTTCCAAAACTTTTCTGGAATTTTCTGGGATTTTTCTCCTATTTTTCCCATTTTTCCAGATTTTCTTATTTCTATTTTCTTTTCATTTTTTTCTTTTTCTTTATTTTTCCTCCCCTGCTTCATCTTCCCGCGCGCGCTACTATTCATTGCCTTCAACCTCCAGCGCGCGCCCATCGCAACCAGCCACCGTCCTTGCTCGCTGCCATTGCCTCCGGCCATTGGCCGGCCACCTCCAGCTGCCTCCGACTGCATCGCGGCCATCCTTGCTGGCTGCCTCCGTCGCAGCAACACACGGCCTGAAGCTCCCCTGCGCGCTGCAACCTGCGTCCGCCATGGCCGACCCTGGAAGCTTGCAGTTCGGCCACCCCGGGTCTCCTTCGACCTAGCCAGCAGCCACGTCGGCCCCTACCGAGCTCGTCGGCTACCTCCGTGGCCGCTGCCAGCCTTCTCGCGACCGCTCCAGCTCGGCCTAGCATGCTGCTCGTGCTGCCATGGCTGCCTTCGTCGAGCTGCCGCAACCAGCCACCCATAGCCGGCCTTCGACGCTGCTCACGCGATCCCACCGGTCGCCTCAGCTCGCTGCAGCTGCCTTGTTGATCGCGACCCCTGCTCGAGTTGCTGTTCCACTCGACCATGGCCACCATCGCAGCTACTTCAAGCTGCAGCCATGGCCGAGGCTGCTTGCTTCAAGCCACCCACGAGCGGCCAGCTTTCTCCTTCGCTCGGCCTCGCTTCTCTTTCCCAATCTCTCTCAAGCTCGGTCGCAGCTCTCTCATGAGCTCTCTCTCGGCCCTGTTCTCTCAATCTCCCTCTCTGGTTTGATTTTGAATTTTGAAATCTTCACCAGCACTCACGCAAGCGCATACATATATATATGCACGTAAATTACTTTTAAATCCCTCCAATTTTTCCATAATTACAATTAAGGAAATTTAATTACACTTGGGATTTTAATAATATCACTTAGACCCTCCAAAGCTTAAATTAATTATCATCAAGCCACTCCCAACTCGATTTCTTCAAAAATTAATGACCGGCATTTACTCGAAAATACCGATTTTGTCCCTGCGCCTGCACGGGGCCTTTATTCGACCCAAAAATACTTAAGGGTTGCCTTATTCGCCAAACCGGACCACCCCTAGGGTCCCCTCAACTTCCATGAGGCCCCCTTCGACTATTCGGTATTGACACCCACTCGTGCTTATACAGAATTTATTCCGAAAATTATTCCCGGTCGGATCGCTTCCAGCGTCATTATTCTCATCTCGAGATGCTCACAAATCTCTTGCCCTCTTCCTTGGACATCCGAGTCCCGAGGCACTCCCTGCCGCCATCTCCGTAATTCTATAAATTAATTAATCGAAATTGACTCTTGGGATTCTCGGACCACCCGAGGTCCTGCCAAAATAATCAAAATTTATTTATTTTTAATACCATGTAATACCGGGTATTACACTATCCCAAGTATGTCACATAGCATTAATTCTTGGCACGTATCCCTAGTGCTATCACTTAAGTGCCATACATAGGTTGACAACCCACATCCCACATAGACAACACATAAACATGCCAATGTCACTATCACCAACCATGCATCATATAAAACCAACATTTGCATGCACATCATTTAATTTACAAAATTCAATGCACATGTAAATAACCATTTTAGATGAACTATCCATATGTAAACAACCTATCACAGGTTGAATCATTTATATAAACAAATCATGTATAGGGTCAAACCACCCAAAATAAACCAAGTTTGGGAAAAGAACTCTTACAAATCAAACCATTTGTATAAACAAGCCAATTTTTTATAGTAAACTACTCAACTCGAAAGCAATTCAGAATGTCTCGAATAATGCATCTGGCCTCGATTTTCATGTCAAATCTCAAGTAATCACACTAATACTCAATCTCGAGCCTCAACGATCCCTAGACATCATATTCATTCAAAAGAATATAAATATCTATTTTTTCCCATTTTCATTATTTTCTTTCTATTTTCTCCTCAAAATTTTTAAAATAAATACCTCCTCAAGGTTTTTCCCACATTTTTATTCACAATAATTCATAAAAGAAATATTCTCAATTTTCTATAATTTTCTGGGAATTTTTCAGATTTGTATCCTATTTTTTTCTCTAATTTCCAAAATTCTTTTTTCCTCAAAAATTGTAAAATAAATATTTATTAAATAATTTCTCAAAATTTTCTCTTCAATAATTCCAAAAATATTTTTCTAGATTTTCTGAATTTTTTTAGGAATTTTTTAGAATTTTATCTTATTTCTTGTCTATTTTTCTTTTTTTTTTCTTTTTTATTTTCTTACTTTCTCCGATCATCTTCTCTGGCAACGACAACCGACGACCTGCTCTGATACTCGATCCGATGATATAGGCTTGAAGAACTCCTTGATCCGATCACAACAACACCCTTCGATGGTCGAAAAACCAGCCGAAAGTAGCCCGAATGGTCGATTTATAGTCCGATTCCGACGACTTTGCGATTTTCCGTCAAGGCTTCAATACCCCTTCAAACCTTCATGAAAACTCACCAAACTTTCCAGAATTGCTCCTCGACACGTGGAGAATAAAAGCCACTTATCCCTGACCTCCAATTCACTCCCAAACGTGAGAAATATGAAGCTTAAATTTTAATGCATTCAGCCACCTTCGAACCTCTATTTATACCCGTTTTTGAAGCCCAATCAAGCCATACTTGGTCAAATCGATGTCTCTCAAGCTTGATACGACCATACCCTGCCCTCATTCGAGTGGATTTTGCTTCGATTTCCTTTCCCAAAAATCTGATGACTCGCGGCCATGCTTCGCCATTTTCTATCAAATCACGGCCATGTTAGGCCATTTGCGACCCCATACCCTGCCAAATCAACTCACCATATCATGGGGCCCATTTTGGTGCCCTCAGATGACCCTAACAACGTCAGCCAGAGGCTGTTTGGCGATGGCAGGAGGTTGGTTGGCCATGGCTATGGCAGCTTTTTCAAAATTTATACTTTAACCCCCCTGAAATTTTCTTTTGCATTTTTGGCCCTCTCTTTGAAGCCCCTAATCTTTCCAACTATTCCACTAAGTCCCACAAGTTCTAAAACTTTCATCTCACCCTTTAAGATTTAGAAAAACCATTGTTTCATCTTTCCTCAGGTAAAATTAATAAATTATACTTAGGCTCGAATACATGTAGGATCGTGTTTTGACCGTAATTACTTTTGTTTCTTCCTGAAACTACTTGGAGTTGCTTCTTATACTAAATATGAGCCTACTCAAGATCTCGTTGACTTTCTAAAAGTCTCTTACGATCATTTGATTTTTCAGGCCGAATCATAGCTGTACTGAAAATTGTTTTTAATCAGATTTTTTTCGACTTCATAAATTTTTTCTCGAGACGTTCATCGATTTCATACCTTTTTCTTTAGACATATAAATTTCGAGACACTTCCTGCCACTGATTCGACAATTTATTTTACTATCAAACCCACCTTTTGATATTTTAAACTCCTCTAAATTACGTGACACCCTTATGCCAATATGGGGTATTACATATTATTTGGATTTTGCATTTTTTATTTCTAAAGATAAATTATATATCATTTGATTTCAAAATAAATTATCTTTAAGATTGTAATATTGTCTTTCAAGTTGAAAATTCATACCATAAAAGATTTTGATTTGACAAAATGATTGAAACAACATTCTTAGACAATAAATGGATTTTTTATTTGCCATTTTTAAGAATTTATACTTTATTTTCATTTTGAAAATGAGGATGACATGAAAATATTTCTTATCATCAAAAATAAAGATTTCATTATGAAAGAATTTTTCATCAAAGATATTCAACATGATGGTTTTCATCAATAAGTAATCATGAAGTTTTTCATCATCAAAATAATATTAAAAGCAAAATAATTTTGACACATTTCATATTATAATTCATTTGATTTCAAAATAACTTTTCTTTGATGTCACAATGTTGTTTTCCAAGATGAAATATTTCCCACAAAGGATATTATATTGAAAGAACACTTTGAATTTTTATCCTTTGGCATCAATGAAATATATGAACGGCTTTGAACAATAATATCATCAACAATATGAACATCTAGAAGTCGTGAGTCTCTTTCACGGATAGCTTCATTGCCACCAGCCCTTAATTTACTTGCAATTTTGTATTGTGACGAAACTTATACTTTGATACCAACTTGTCAGAAGACTAGCATTTAATTAACACTCGGCTAGCAAGTTTTTGATGGCCTTAAGTATGCACACTTAGGTTAGCCTAGCACCCAACGGGGTTAAGCACAACACACAAAAGAAGCTCCCACAAAGAAGTATAGGAACATCCCGACCTTTTTATTCAAGTCGTGAATATAAATGAATATGGCTTGGGGCTAATAATTTTCCTCCCAAAATGCCTGTCCTAGCCAATATATATATATATGCTACAATGATACAAATGGTTAATTCCTTCAACTGTTATACATTAGACTCAATGGCCTAATGTGGCCCCATGTAACGGGGAGAAAACCACCTTCAAGAGTCGCAGGACTTACTCGAGTGCCACTTGTCCATAATTACCTCCGTCATGCACCCATGAGTTGATGTTGGTGTGTATTGTGCAAATGTGGTTGGCATTGTACAGGCGTGGGCCAACCGCACGCATGGGGTTGTATAAACCATCAAGAACCACTTGTTGACCGCCACTTGACATTAGCATTTGACCTTCTAAGTCCACACGACTTGCTGACTTGCTTGCCTCTGTGTCCCACATGACCCGACCCCTCGTGGCATCCCACCTTCATTGGATGTCAAGCTTTCACTTGGCCAAGCCATACTATACTCGTTTACGCCAGCCTTGCGACATATCCAATTGCCTGCAAGTTATTCAACCTAGAGCCAAACTTGTTGCATATTTGTTTCCATTTTGGCATGGTAACCTTGTGTGTCCAACACTTGAGTTTGTTTAGCTACATGCATCTTAGAGGGACATCACATCACACACACACACACACACACACACACACACACACACACACTCCTCTCCTCACTTAAGAATGTAACAATGGCAAGATTCGTGCGATAGGTTCATCATTTCTACCTGCGTGGCTCTTCCATTTGGGAGTGGAGTCCTAGAAGGGATGATTCTGCTCTTATTAAAAGGATAGTGGCTATCAAAGAGCACATCTGCCAATTAGAGGGCTCCTTTCTAGGGGGCTATCAAGCTGTTATCTACTTGTATGTAGGGGTGAATCAAACTCTCCAAGGTCTTTGAGTACTTCCGGCCTAAGGCATCTAAGGCAATCTGGGCTTCGGTTGTTTGGGCCCCTTACAACACACCGAAACACTCCTTCATTTTTTGGCTTGGCATTAAAGGCAAGCTTCGCACAAAGGACAAGCTTATCTTCCTTGGTATTGACAGATCGTGCAGCGTTTGCAGGGTAGTAGAAGAGTCGACCAATCACCTATTTTTTCAGTGTCCAGTTAATGTTGTTGTATGGTCCAATATCTTGAGTTGGTTGGATATCTCACATGCTATGTCCATTATGGTGCTAAAATGAATTAAAAATGAAGTTGGGGATCCTCTTGGCTAAGTAAAGCTAAGAAGATTGCTTTGGCAGGTTTTATTTACCATTTATAGACGACTAGGAATCGCATGATTTTTAAAGGCCTAAGGTTGCGTGTGTATTCCAAGCATCATCTTCATAATTAAAACTCTTGTATACAGAGCTATTTACATTTTGTATCCTCAAGTTTTAGTCCATTTGGATTCTTTTTTTTTTGGGCCATTAGTCTTGGCTCTCTTTGTATGTTTCTCTTGGGTATGCACAGAGTACTTGTACATTCTCTTTTGATTTATCTAATTTTTTACCGTTAAATAAAAAAACAAATGTAACAACAACAACTTTAGTGATGACAATTAGGATCTTTTGGATTACAATAGGTTTACACCATAAGAGTTTCATTTAGATAGTATTTGTTAACTAAAATATGGGTTGAAAAAAGTGAAATATGGAAAGTATTTCAAACAAACGTATTTTTCATTGTATTTATTAAATTTATCTGACAACATTTGAAAAAAAGTCATGTGACTTTTTATTTGGGATTATTTAAATAGATTTATCTCTCTCTTCTTCAGATAAATTTATCTTAGATCTTACAGAAAAAAAAAATGACCCATATGTCTTCCAATGCACTCTAAAAAATTTAATAAACAGTTTGATAAAAATTTTAGAATACTTTTTATCCTTATCTTGACCATTCAATATCTTGGTTCGAAAAGTATTTTAATTTTATTTTATTTATTTTAACAAACACTACCTTAACAAATTTATTTGGTTTCAATCGTGCTTTGATTATTGAATATTTAGAGGAATTGGGGAATCAATTTTGGGATGTCTATGTTTCTCTTAGGGCTAGTTGGATTTGTCATGTAAAAGTATAAATCAAACGGTAAACCATTGAAAGGTTTAATTGCTTTTTTTTCCAGCTGTGTCACTAGCATATATGTGATCGAGAAGGCTTCACTTTAAGGTGTTACTAACGGAGCGTTTTGTACATGAGAAGTTTTTAGATTCTTGAAATTCATAATTTATTAGAATGTTCTTAGGAATATTTTATTATCAAGATTTATACAATTTTATATTTGATTAGTTTTAAACATTCTCAAAAATATTGAGTATTCTTTTCTATGAATCTTACATTCTTATGTTTGGTTTAAAGGCAACATTCTTGAAAATTCATGTTATTTTTTCAAAATTACTCTTAATTATTTGATTTTTTATTTAAAAATAATAAATTATTTCTAGTATATAAAATATTGGCACCCACAACTTCTTTAAGAAGTCAAAAAATGTCATTTTTTTACATATTATGTATATATGTCAAAAAACACCAAATATAAAAATATAAATTTTCAACATAACATATTTTTAAAAATCTAAAAACTTTTCCGATACTACAGGTCCCCTAAAAATTTCACCTCCTTCCTTTACTTTTCCACCCCGCCCATCCTTTATTTCTAGCTATGGAATTGCGATGGGTACAAATTAGGAGGAATATATTGATTTTTAAGGGGCACTTGAACTTAATACATGATTGGCATCTTGGGTGAAAGGCCATGGAACCTTCCTTCCCTGTAATTTAAGTCATTGTCATACACATGATGTATTTTATTTTACAACAAATAGTAGCAAGATTCTTTGTTACGTAATTGAATTTAAATTAAGTTAAAATTATTTCTAATCTTTATTTAGTTTATTAGTTAAACTAAATAAAAATTAATATAAAAAATAAAAATAATTAGACGTCAAAGGGGTTAGTGATGTTGGCAAACAATGGGACCAATTGTTGGCCAGTACGTAGGGTATTGGACCCGTCACCTGCTGTTGATGAGTTCTAATAAATCCACCGGTGGATTATGTAAATGAGTTCCACTGAATCTGACTAGCAATTTTTGTATTTTTTATTTTGTATTCAAATAATGTTTGACTTAATAAAGAATCTAAAGAGAATTTTTTTAAATTAATTTTAATTTAATTAACATCATTTGTAATAGAAAGGGCATTGTAGACATTTCAAAAAAATTTAGGGACTAACTTGACAAAAAATATTACAGATAAAAAAGAACGTATTTTTAATAATTTTAAAATAAATATTTAAAATATAAAATTAAAAATAAATTTAAAATTAAAAACTCAAACATGAAGAGAATAAGCTCCAAATTTCTTTCCTTTTAGTGTTTTCAGAAACACTAGTGATCTTCATTTTTGTGTGAAATCAATTTGTATGCCATTGTTAGCAACAAATGGTGTTGTAGCCATTTTAAAAAGGTTTAAAGACTAATTTAATAAAAAATAAAATACAAAAATAACCAAACTAAAAATTTAAAATATAAAAAATATATAATCAATTTACCCAAAAATCTCCCCTACACTTAAATCTGTATCACTTTTCTTGCTTTATAATGAAGAATTTTACTATTTTGAAGTGTCAACTTTTATTTAAATGTTAAGAGTAGGAGGAAATGTCTCTACAATAATACAAATAATGGTAATTATGAAACCCATACTGATAATAATATTATCTGTTAGTTAATTCTTAATTAGTATATGATCCGTTATATTTTAGAATATCGTTGTTAATTATCTTTTAAGATTTTTTAATGGTGCGTTGATCGTTAGAAACTACCACGATTTTTTGTCTCCTCCCCAACAGATTCAGTCAAAATCCGCCACCACCTTTCGTTTCCTAAATATAATTGTATTTGTCATTAAATAAATTTTTAATTAAATAAAATTTTATTTTTATTTAATATTTTTATCTAAAAAATTGGAAATAAATATTTTTTAAAGATATACTCTATAATTATATAATTTTTTGAATTAAAAACATTTTTATAAAAAATTTTAATTTTTTATAATATAAAGAGGATAGTCTTGTCAGCTAATTATTTTTACCATATAGTCGTATCATTTTATTCTTGTCTGCTCCAAACATGATCATGAATAGAATAATTATTTAATTTCAATTTTCTTCAAAACTATTTCATCCAATCACATATGTAATTACCTTAATTAGTAATGTAGTGGAACGAAATGAACTGTAAATGGGTGAAATGGAAATGAAGGAAATGCAATGAAAGATTTTTTTTTTCTTAATTTGTTGAAAAATAATAGAATTAAATAAAAATAAAAAATAATTAAATCTATTTCCATATAACCTCCTCTAATTTGGAGGAAACAAAAAGTGCTTATTTGTAGGAGATTGAATAAAAAAGGGTTAAATATAATACCATTTCATTCTATTACTAATAATTATAGACCTCTCAAACAAAACAAATTCCTTTCATTATCATTTCCATCCAATTCAATTACTTTATATCCTCCAAACATATAACACAACAATATATACTTCACCACCTTTCACCTTCCCCAGTCATTGTTAATTAATGTGTTATTTAATTTCGCTTTCAAGTTGACATTTTTGTCCCCGTCATGATTTGCTAAAAATTTGGTCATTATCTATATTATCATAGGTATGTTTACCTTTCAACCAAGCATCACGCATTAAAATAAACCTGGCTTGGTGAAACTTAAACATCAAGAACTAGGCTTCTTTGACCTGCGTATATAAGAATTACCTAAAGTTCCAGAGCCAATTCTCATATTCTTGCTCATCTTCTGGCTTCCAATTCCATCTTCAAAGCCATGGCCGTTCGCGTCTTCTTCTCCTTTCTATTATTTCTTCTCCTTCATCTTCCCTCGGGCAGCTCAGTGAATTTTCAGATCTCTCGCTTTGGTCCTGAAGCCAAAATAAGCTACCAAGGAGATGCAGTACCTTCAGTTGGAGCCGTTGAATTGATCAACCATGTCAGTTTTCTTTGTCGTGTTGGGTGGGCCGTCTATCCGGATAAAATTCCTCTTTGGGACTCCAAAACGGGAAAGCTCTCCGACTTCACCACCCACTTCTCCTTCATCATTGACACGCAAGGGCTCAGCACATATGGGCATGGCTTGACTTTCTTCCTCTCTCCAGTTGGTTTCCAGATCCCACCCAACTCGGCTGGTGGCTTCTTGGGCTTGTTCAACACCACAACCAGTGATTTACCCACCAACCAAATAGTTCTGGTTGAGTTTGATTCCTTTCCAAACCCAGAATGGGATCCTCCATATGAACATGTCGGGATCAACAACTCCTCCATTTCTTCGGCTGTTACCACCCCTTGGAACGCTAGCTTGCATAGTGGAGATACAGCTGATGCTTGGATCACGTACAGTGCCGCTACTAAGAATTTGACCGTGTCTTGGTCCTACACAGCCTCTGCTACTCCCAAAGAAAACTCCTCTCTTTCTTGTCAAATTGATCTAGTGCAGATTCTGCCCGAGTGGGTAATGGTTGGTTTCTCAGCTGCTACCGGTATAAATGTAGAGCGGCATGTACTCCAATCATGGGAATTCAGTTCAAGTTTAGATGTAAAAGAGACTAGCGGAACAAATGCGAGAAATATCAGACTCATAGTTGGCATAACAGTTCCATTGGGAGCTTTAGTTTTAGGGGCATTCACGTTGTGTATGGTTTTGTGGAGGAGAAGATCAGGAATTAAAAGCAAATCAGCCGAGGTGGTTAACCTAACATCAATCAATGACGATCTTGAAAGAGGTGCAGGTCCAAGGAGATATTCTTATAGTGATCTTGCTTGGGCTACTAACAACTTCTCGGAGGACAGAAAGCTTGGTGAAGGAGGATTTGGTGGTGTTTACAGAGGGTACCTCAACGACCTCGATATGGTGGTAGCTGTGAAGAAAATCTCAAGGGGTTCTAGACAGGGGAAGAAGGAGTACATGACCGAAGTGAAAATCATTAGCCGGCTGAGACACCGAAATCTGGTGCAACTAGTGGGCTGGTGCCATGACAAGGGCGAGTTTCTTCTTGTCTATGAGTTTATGCCTAATGGAAGCCTTGATTTTCACCTCTTTGGCAAGAAGAGCCCTCTTAGTTGGCCTGTGAGGTACAAGATAGCCCATGGCTTGGCCTCAGGACTACTCTATCTACATGAAGAGTGGGAACAATGTGTTGTTCATAGGGATGTAAAGTCCAGCAACGTAATGCTAGATTCGAGCTTCAACGTCAAGCTTGGAGACTTTGGCTTAGCCCGACTCATGGACCATGAGGTTGGCCCCCAAACCACTGGCTTGGCCGGAACTTTCGGCTACATGGCACCAGAATACATAAGCACCGGCAGGGCAAGCAAAGAGTCAGATGTTTATAGCTTTGGAGTGGTGTTATTAGAAATCGTAAGTGGGAAAAAATCTATGGATTCCCGGGACGGTAGTACCCAAATTGGGCTAGTGGAATGGATGTGGGATCTATACGGAAATGGGCAGCTGCTTTCGGCTGTTGATGAGAGAATGAATGAGAATTTCGAGGTGAAGCAAGTAGAGTGTTTGATGATTGTTGGGCTGTGGTGTGCTTATCCCGATAGAAGTTTGAGGCCATCAATAAGGCAAGCTATTCAAGTGCTTCATTTTGAGGCTGCGCTGCCCAATCTTCCATCAAAGATGCCTGTTCCCGTTTACCATGCGCCGGCTAGTAGGTCTACAACTAGTTCTAACGAGCCTTCAATAACTTGCACAAGCATTGAAATGGGTCGTTAGAAAATTTCAAGTTAATTACAGGGGTCATCCCCGTGAGGTAAATGCCAGTGTATTGTAATATATATGTTTACGTTAAAATAAAGCAGGCTTAGCTGTGGTTGACTAATTGCACACGTAGTAGTAATACATTAACGTTGGGACAGCTAATCTGTGGCTGAGATTAAGACGAAAGCGTGATTAGTTTGTGCGTGTGGATTTTCTTATTTTGTTTATTCATGTATTGCATTCGAGTAGTGTACGTTGTTGACTTGTTTTTATGCATAATTGAGGTATCGTACATGTAGACAATGTTTTGCATTCTTTCCTCTGAAGCAAGTTATTTTATTGTTAAATAGATGGATGATCTTCATGATTTCCAAGATTATTTTTATCTACTTAGTGCGACTATTTTGTGGTTGATATGTATATATATATATATATCTATGTATAAAGGTTCGGGAATCGAATGCAGCGGCTCGCATCAGCTGCCAAGGTTGACCAGGAGGAGATTTAACGGGGTTTGATCAGACTTATATTGTTTTTGTTAACATCTCCATGTTCGAAACTTAAAATATATAGCCTATATGTATATATATAGATTTTTATCTAAAGCAGGGGACAAATTTGGCGTGCTGCGGGGGCCATGCCACTAGTAAGTGCTTGACAACTAGATTTATATTCTTTGTTTTTGTCAGTTTTTTTTGTAGTTTGGCTTATTCAGTTAAATTTTAATTATTTTCTCATAATTTAGCTTTAATTTTAAAAATAAAAAAGAAAAATAATGAAGAAGATGTAGTGCTAAAGAACACTCTTGTCAAACAGGGGCGGATCCAAAAATTTAGGTTGGGGGTTGAAAGTTTTTTTTGGGGAGGGGGGTGTAAAACAAAAACCTGAAACAAAGGCAGTGAGCAAGGGCGAGGCCGATTGGCCTAGTCGCTGAGCGAGCGTAAGGGAGAGGGTGAGAACCAAGAGGCAGAGGGCGAGAATCGAAAGGCATTGAGGGCCGGCGAGAGCGAGAGGGGTCGAGTGAGAGCAATAGAAAAGGTAGTGAGGGCCGGAGGGCGAGCGAGAGCAAGAGAGGCAGAGAGCGAGGGCGAGTGAGACCAAGAGAGGCAGAGAACGAGGGTGAGTGAGACCAAGAGGGGCCAAGCCCTAGCGAGAGCAAGAGAGAGCCAGCGAGGGCGAGCGAGAGCAAGAGAAAGCCGACGAGAGCGAGCGAGAGCAAGAGAGAGGAGGCAGAGAGCGAGAGGCAGCGATGGTGAGAGAGAGCGAGAGTGAGGTCGAGAGAGGAAGGAGAAGAGAAGGGTTTGCAGGCAAGTGGGCTGGGGTAGGGTGAACTGGATTTGGGTTGGTCTTTTACCTTATAAATTTAATTTTTGTTATGGGCTGCTCACGTTTAAATCCACCCTTGTTGTCAAAGTTCTACTAGCTCCGGTCGTCTATGGCGGTGATTCTGTCAGAAGAGATCATTTCATTATGCTAAGGGAATTGTTGGAGCTTGCTTGTCGCCAGTGCAAGGCAATTCTGACAGTATTGAAATGTGACTCGATCTAAATTGTCCATCTGTCCTTCTCAGTCTGTTGCAATGGTGCTCATACCATCTTCTTCGGCCATTGCTATTGTTGTTGTACAAATATATATATATATATATATAATGTATTGTCATGTATTCCAACAATCTAAATACAGAATCTAACTGCGATGGCCATCGACGTTGCTGCTGTCGATGCTACACCCTCTGCCTCCGTTGTTGCCCAGTCATTGCTCTGGCCATTAATTCGGCCACTGTTCCTACTATCGCCACTACCATTGTTGTCGAACTATATAACTATAGCCAAGATGATTCTTCATGTTGAAAAATCACAGCAGTTCAAGACTTCAAGAGATAGCAACAAAAAATGGTGTTTTTCCTCACCACGCTAAACCTGGCTCATATCCTTAAAGAGGACTATCGGTCACTCTCGAGGAAAACATCACTACAGAGACTGAAGCTGCCAAATAGGTTTGACTGTATTCTGAATTTCTTTGTTGGAACTATATGTAACAACCCGTTCTCTCAAGGCGTATCACTATGTCGAATTTTTTTTTCCCTCACAACACCGTCTCAAAATTCCAAAAAGACCATAATTAAAAATCTCTAAACATATATATTTAGCATTCCAAATGATAAGTTAAGGAATGCTAATTTAAATACTTATGGAATCAGAATCGAAATCTGATGGAATATTATAATAGCAAAAGAAATCAAACCGTACAATATTATTCTCAATAACTATAAAAATTACAATATCTGGCAGACTAATTAATATATAAATATCTATAACATGCCACTTATTATTAATATTCTCACAATTTGTCCTAGCATGAGTATAGGACTATCACATGATTATCAGTACAATCACATATCAGCAATCTCATTTCCTTTCTCATTGCTTATCTTACCTGGAACGTTGATAATATTCTAGGGACAAAGTTCAAATTAAAAGTTGAATCTTCTAAATGAGATTTTAAAATAATTTTTATGAATGTATGATGTATAATTTTTAAAATAATTCTTACCTGGAATGTATGATGTATAATTTTTATAAATCAACCGACACCTTAGGGCAGCATTCGTTAGCATTCTAGCCTCGACACGAAACTCTCGACAATCATCCCGATAATCACACACGATACGAGATATTTCTACGATAATTCCGACAAAGCTCACTTAGAGAATTGTAGGTCATGCTACTAGGGCAACATCCCATCTCACCATGGTCAACATGGATAATACAATTAACGATATGCCAATAATTTCATACTCAATGCAATATTATAATTACCGAGATAATGTAACATGCACGTATATGACAAGATACACATAAATCACATATATTTTGCCAACCCTCATGAAATTCATACTCAATTTAGGTAAATCATTTTACGTATAAATTTTTGAAAAAAATCACTCACCTTGATCTAACTGTTTAAGCTTTCTCAAAACTCGTGCCCTACCTCTACGTGCCCTGATATTTTTTCTAACCAAAATTTTAGAAAAATTAATAAAAATTAAATTCCCTAATTTTTTAGAAATTTTTCATAATTTTTCTCTCTTTTTTTTTTTTCCTTTTTTCTATTTTTCTCTTACCTCACACGCCCTTACCCACACACCTTGTGCGTGCCTTTCACACGTCTTCTCTGGTCATCTTCTCTAGCCTTGCTCTTGTCGGTCGATCACTAGTTTTGCTTGTTTTTCTCCCTTTTTCCTACTTTATTCTTCCTACCGAACATGATGGATTCACTAATGGCTAAAAAATTCAACTAAAACACCTTCAAATCGACTAATTACAATGCGTCTCTGGCGAAGCTTCAAAACACCCTTAAACCTATACTAAAATCTCTCAAATTCTCCACAAATTCTCTCTCACACTTGGAAAACAAAAATTTTCTATCCATTTTCCTCAATTTTTTCCTAAACGCTTGAATTTTTTAACTGAAAATTGATGAAATTCTTGGCAAAAAACTCGACTATTTATAGGCATTTTGGCCGATTTTCTAGCCAATTCGGTGGCTTATTTGCCTTAAACCTTCTCCTTTAGGCCATAATGGCCCTAAACCTTTTCCTGGACATCAATTGAAGTCTATTGCCGACGGCCACAGTGCGACTATTGGCAACTTGTAGTGTGTTCACACTGCTTATTGCAAATCAGTCCCCTAACTTTTTTCTTCTTTCACTTTGGCTCCATGCCCTCTAGTCCATAAGGTTTCAAAAATTACACTTAGTCCTCACAACTTTGGAAAATTATAGTTTTGCCCCAATAACTTTGAAAATTTTCACTTTTGTCCCAATAAAAATTACACTTAAGTATACCAAAAAAATTTGGGTATTACACTACATATTGAGTGGATTGACGGATTCGATGTACAACATTTATTGCAGTCCCTATCAAACGTCCAAGCAACTGTGAGAACCTTTAGACAAAAAATACAAGGTAGAGGATACCGGCAGCAAGAAGTTTCTTGTGGGAAAGTTTTTAAAATGTTAGATGGTTGATACCAAGTTAGTAATCAACCAAATGGAAGAGTTACAAATTATTATTAGTGATTTGTACTGTGAGGGAATGGTTATCAATGAACTATTCAAAGTCATTATTGTGATTGAGAAATTACCATATTCGTGGAAAGATTTCAAGAACTATCTTAAACACAAGCGAAAGGAGTTTTCCATTGAGAACCTAACTCTTAGACTTTGCATTGAAGAACACAACAGAAAAAAAGATAAAATATCTCACAAGTTTGAAGTAAAGGCCAACATAGCTAAGGCTCTAAAGTCCCAACCCAAGAAGCAACAAGTTAAGAAGAAGAACGACACTTGGTTCCTAAGAATAATGTTGTTAACAAACGCATCCAAGGCATATATTCCAACAAGATGTTGGTGTATCCTCTAATCATCTCTCTATTTAATTGAAATAAGGAATGTGAGATTTCATTGACCCTAACTCCTTAAATAACATCATTTTGAGCTAGTCCTTTCGTCCTCTAAGCCTCATTGACATTTGTTGAGATGACATCTCTAAGAATATTGTTGAATTCACCTCCATCAAGATCAAGACCAAGGCAAACCCTAGCCATGGTCGAAGCTCCACCATGGCTAAAACTTAGGAGACCTCTAGGTAAGACGGATTTGGCTTTGATTTGGGAAGATAATTGGTTAAAGTTAGGGTTTGGTGGAGAATCAGTAAGGTTTGAAGAGTGTGCTTCAATAGTGGAATGTTGGGTTTAGTGGCCATGGCAAGGTCTTTCCAGCAATGGTCTTTCGTTTCTTTGTGAGCAACCCTAAATAGCCTTTCGTGCCACCATTGATTTTATGTTCTTCTTCTTCTCTCTTTCTCTCTCTCTCTCTCTCTCTCATTTTGGAACACTATCAATGTTCAAAGGGGTTTCAATCTTAAACCCCAATGTCAATCGCTAGTGGTGGTCGAGTATCACGGAGCACCACTAGTATCTTTTTTCTTTCTTTCTTTTTTTCAATTTTTTGATAACTTCTCTTTATTATCTTCTCCCCTATCCAAATCTGCAAATGCCATAACGTCTTTCTCCTCATCATTCGTTGAATCTAAAACCTCTATTATTTAATTTGGCATGTTTGATCTAAAACCCTAATAGCGTGTGGAAGGTAAAATGATAATTTTTGTTCTATGGAAATGATAATTTACTTGTTATATATTCATGATGAATGTGATCCTAACCTCTGAACTTAGTTTGTTCATACGGGTGTAGTTGTGGAAAAGTTTGAAGTTTAGAATATTATCACTTGAAATTTCTTGTCTTCTTAGTATGTCCAGTAAGTCATCTTGAATTGGAATGTATGGCACATTTCTTTTCATATATAGTCCTCCAGGCTTCTTCATTTCACAGAGAGATGTGCGGTTGTCATCTGTTTGTGATGGGAAATAATTACCCATGCATGTAGTTCTAAAATGGGTTTAACTTTCTATCAGCTGAGGATCTCTCAAGATTATGTACTTCTCTGGGGATTGCATGACATCACTTATATTTATGCTTTATGTCTTTTGTAGGTTTGTGCAAGAAAGAGGAAAACCCTTTTTTTGTACTGTGCATGGATGATGATTGGTTCTGTTTATGGCTTTTGTACATGGAGTGCGCCGTGCAGGGGAAGAGTCGGAAGACTTGGGATTCAGAAGAGACTCCTCTCTCAACCCTACTACATGCTGCAAATCTTTTCTGGAAGCTTCATGCAACTTATTACTCGTTTAAATGAATAATAATAATAATATAGAAAAACAATTGTATTGCTAATACTTTTTACGGATTTGAGGGTATTTTTCATTTTATTAATTTTTAAAAAAATAACATTATTTTTAAATATATGTAAAGTGTTTGTAATCTAAGTTCTGTCCTGATCTTTTTTCTTTTTTTTTTTTTGAAAAAGATTAGAAAAGAATTGTGGAGGTGCGGGGAATCGAACCCCGTGCCTCTCGCATGCGAAGCGAGCGCTCTACCATATGAGCTACACCCCCAATTGACATTCTGTGGGTTTTGAATTTTTGGTTTTTTGAAAGATAGGACTAGGATTTCGGACCAAATATTGGACACTTTTTCTTTTATAATATTTTTTTTAATGAAAAATGTTTGCCTCACAAAATAGGTTTAATAAAATAATTTTTATAACACAAATTTATGATAATGTGTATACTGTAACGCCTCACTTTTCTCGAGTATTAAATAATTTAGAAATTTCAAAAATATATATTTTTTTCAATATAAATTATTTCCTGACAATTCCATTCCATCTTCCCAGCATACTAAAATAAGAATCAATAAAGTAAAACAGTTAATCATAAAAAATGTGGTAGCTAAAATCAAAACTTAATATGATACATAACTGAATTTGTTTTAATCATAACACAAGAATTTGTACTATTGTATCATCAAATACTTAAATACATGGAGACTCATTTCTCGAAATAACAACCAAGCATCTCAAATACAATCTAATGAGGCCTCAAAAATATATTAAACCGTATCAATTATACATGATTATCAATATAATATAATCTTTTAAACATGACTAAAAACATATCATGAATTCTCACGAAGGTGCATATACTAGAATAACTCATCGAACCCATTGGCCATGTCATCACGCGTCGTCACATCTCAATCATCCCCTTGCCATAGCTGCAAATCTTAACTAGGACGTTTGAATGTTTCAAGAGCATTACTCAATTAGAAGATGAATTTTCTAGTGAGGGTTTAATAATATGATACATGAATGCATGATACAATAACATGAACGATCACATGTCCTAGTGTAACTTCTCTAGCCCACCGGCCCGACCCGGAACCTTAGGCAGAATCTCGATCTACTTTCAGGATAATCCTAACGTTGTTCAATCATTTTTCCTTGGGGAATTATAGCTACACTATCAGGGCGACATCACAATCACATGCACGAGTATTAATATGCCAATAATATCGTGTCATGCAAAAATCATAATCCATCGATGCAAAAATACATGTATAAATATATAATAGGATGCTCATATAATATATATAACTTAGCCACTTTTATGACTATCATGCTCAACATAAGCAAAATACAATATGTATAAGCTTTTGAGAAAAAATCACTCACCTTTAGCACGAAGTTTGGAATACCTCAAAAAACACACATTGCCTCGATTTGCGAGTCCGACCTCGATTTTCGTGCTAAATCTCAAGAGTTGCACCAATCACTAATCATCGAGCACAACAATCCTATAAAACATATTTATTCAGAAAGTATCTCAATATTTCAATTTCTTCCTATTTTCCTTCATTTTTCTCCTCTTTTTGCTTTTAAAATTCTAAATAAATACCTTCGCGACTATTTTCTCAAATATTTTTCCACAACAAAACATTATATTCTAAGAACTTCAAAAAAAAATTTCAGAACTTACCTTTAAACTTCGTTTGCATGCAAAATGAGGCTGGTTGTTGGGAAAATTGAGAAATCGGAAAGACAAACATCAAAACTTTTTGCACAACCCTCATGAGCACAATTTTCTAAGAATTTTAGGATTTTTTTCCCAATTTTTTCAAGCTCGCAAGTGTCGTGTGTGGCTTCTGCATGTGAAGGCCACGCTCTGACCTTCTTCTCTGGCAATGACACATCGGAGATGGGAGACTCCGATGCCATTTTCTCCCTCTCTTCCAATCAATCCAAATGGGCCATCTTGAGGCCTGAAAGGACCACCGCAAGGCGTCCAACCGACCGTTTGAAGGCTCGGCCAGATCGCTCGCCTTGCTTTTTCGGCGAAGCCTTGAACACTCCTCAAACCATCATGAAAATGCTTCAAACTCTCTAAATTTGATCCTCATCTCATGGGCAACAAAATCCCTTTATTTAAGTGCCTCAATTCGTTCAAAATCAAGGTCGATTTGAAGCTCAAAAACTTGCAAAACCCTCGACCACACTTCTTCTATTTATAGCCAAATTCGAACCCCAAAACGACAACTCTCGTTTCAACCAAGGTCACTAACTTACTTTCTTCTCCCAAATGAGTCCAAAGTCCACCGAAAGAGCTCTCAAAATCGTTTTTTTAGTGGCCAAACTTTCGCCCACTTTTGGCCGAAAGTTGGCCGATTCCGACGTGTTTTTGGTCGTTTGTTGGCCAAGAAGCTTGTCTTGGCCTTGCCTTGAGGCCCCTAGCCACTTTCTCGGGTCTCCCATGGCCGATTTCAACGATTGGATGGTTGGTCGGCCATGGCTGCCCTTTTTGAAAATTACACTTGCACCCTTTAAATTTATGAAATGCCATTTCGGCCCATCCACAAAGTCCCTGAGTTTTCTAAAACTTCCGTTGAGACCCTCACATTCTAAACTTCTCATTTGACCCCCGAAGTTCTAGAAAATACGTCTATTCGACCTCCCTCGAAAAATTTCAAAAATTACGCTTTGGCCTGGACTTATGCTTTGCTTGCAAAACCTATTTGTTTTACCTCGAAACCACTTAAGGGTTGATTACCAGGCCCAATTTGACTTCTTTGAGGGTTTTGTTGACTTTTTAGAAGTCCCTTAGAACAATTTAGTTTTTCAGCCCGATCTAAAGCTGTCCGAAAATTGTCTCTGATCTGATTTCTCTTGATGCTAAAAATCATTTCTCGATATACTCATCAATGCTGTATCATTTTCCTTAGATATTTTGGCTCTAGGGCACTCCCTGCAGTTGCTTCGGTCAATTTTTTAGGCTATTTAAATACCAATCTTTCCCGAAATTTTATTTTTCTATTAAAACACTTATTCTTAAATAATCCCAATTTCTTGACTATTACATTCACCCATCGTTAAAGAAATTTCGTCCTTGAAATTTTCATCTAATCGATCAAGTAATTAAGACAAAACTCAACTTAATTATTACCTGAACACCTCGATCACATATCGATTCGATCCTTAACAAACACCCTGAGTTTGTATTCATTACACATCCCATACCTACTAGCATGCCATGCCACCATCAGGGAGTCTTGTCGGTGCTAGATATCCTATCTCATCACCCTATAACGCTCAATACAAGTAGGCATGTAGGAGGAGCTCTCATCTTTCTATATAAACAAACTTTATCAAGAGCTAATTTATGTTCTTTTCGAGTCTACTGATATTCTGTCACTTTAATCTATTACTTATTTGAGTATCAGAGTGCTTGTAGGTGCTAATAATTCCTCGTAGTGCCAATCACTAGAATCTATTTCTTGTAGCTGTAAACTCACCTCCGACCATTTGGACAGGAAGGAACAACATGCATCCTTTATATATTGATTCCATGTATCTATGAATATTGTTGCCACTTACCAGACAAGTTTCTAAGTTATGAACTGTGGTAGTCTCTGATACCTAAGAGCGTTCAAAGGGCACCCAACGCCTATAAGAGGCAAGTCATTACTTGAGAAAGATACCTAAAGGCCCTGGCAAGATGAGAGAAAGGCTCAAAAGCATTCTCATCTCTATATACTGATAAAAGCCACTAGTATTAGTATATAATCATAAATGTACAAATTGATTGATGGAGGCTGCATTATTAGTTACATGCAAGATAGCAAGAGCACCCTATGTCATGTAAGTTTGCATATCGATGGGGAATAGATTCCCTGCATGTGTGCCTATGACACTATGCTCTATTCATCCGCACCACCCTTTTAATTCTTTTTTTTATTTTTAAAACTAAAATTTAAAGCATCAAACAACTATATTTAATATAAAACATTGATGAACTCTTAAATTACAGGTAAATGTAAACCCCATTATTCCAGTTGTAAAAAAATATGTTTCAAATGTTTGATGCAACATTTCACTTAAAAAGCATTTGGTCAGAGAAACTTAGGTTCATTCTCTTTACTATTTTTAATTCATTTTATGTTTTCAATTTTTTAAAATACTGAAAATACGTTTATTTTGTTATTTTTAAAAATATATTTTCAAAAATAAGAAAAAAATTTATAAAAGAAACCCAAAACAAAAGTTGTTCGGAGTGTTTTTAACCAAAACATGTTAAAAATACCAAAAATGCAAAAAACACCCCCTCCCCCCAATCTCACATACAGATCTCTCATTTCTTTTTCTCCTTTCTTCTCTGATTTCTTCCCTTCATTCTCAAACCTTAGTTGTTGACTACGCCCACCATTGCCACGAGCCTCCGTTAATTGCCTCCCGCTGTTCGATTTTGTTGGTTTTGTCTCATATATCTTTTCTTCTCTTCTATCTCATCTCCCTTCTCTTGTTGGTTTTTGGGTATATTAGTTGATGAGCCATTGGGTGTTAGGTGGTTGTCTCTACTCCTTGAAAACAACTGGCCATGGTGGGTGATTACGACTGGCAGTGTGTTTTTCACTTGTAGTTGGAAATTAAAAATTATGTCTATGAAAATTCAATTGTTAAATCTAGTTTATTTTTGTATATGTTAACCCTCTTGTCTTGGAGTTTCTAATGATAGGCTCTGATCATGTGAATCTCCAGCCAGCGGTGGTCATCGATGACAAAGAAGATGTAGGGCATCAAAGAAAATAGAAGAAGAAAAGAGAAAAAAAAGGGGAAAAAAAAAAGAAAAGAAGGCAAAAAAAGAAAAAAATATTATTAAATTTTGGAAATAAAATTATATATTTATTTAAAATTTAAAAAAAGTAGTATATCTATATTATAATTAAAAATATAGGATAACATATAGTATATTATTAAGTGTATTACACACATTATGTATAATAATATTTAATATAAATTATAGGTAAGATGTAGGTCATTAATTTATTAATTAAATTTATTATTTTATTTTATTAGTAGAATTTTATTAAAAAGAGTCAATTTTATTATTTAATAATTAAATTTATTGAATAAAATATTATAAAATAATTTTTTTAAAATTTTAAAATAAATGTTTTTTCTAATTTTCTATTTTAGAAAATAATTTTTTAAAATGATAAAAAAAACGCATTTTCACAAATTTTAAAATAGATACTCAAACACATAAAAATAAAAATAAATTTAAAACTAAAAGTTAAACACGAAAAAGAATGCAGTCTTATATTTTCAACATACGGTTTGAGGTAACCTTGCCTTGCCTTAGAAACGCCCCAAGCTTTGTTGTTTTTAAAAATGTTATTGTGATAAGGAGGGCATTTGGCTTACCTATTTTTTTTCATAACTTTTAAGCTATTTAGCTTTTAAGTTAAAAGTTTGGTAACGTTTAAGTTGATAATATATTTGAATAAATGCGTTTTTAAGTTATTAATTAATAATTATGTGTTTGGTTTGAAAGAGTTGATAAGCTATCAAAACTTGACAAAAAGACTAAAATAGACATGATATTGAATGATGTAAAATTTTACTATTGAATGTTAATAAATTATATATAATTATTAAAAATATATTAATAAAATATTATTATATGCATCATATATATGCATACATACACGCAACAAGTGATGGGGGCACAGATAGATGAGATGAGGGTGGGGACGGTGACAGACAATTGCCGATGAAGTGATGGACGAACGGACGATGACGGAGAAGAAGTTGAAGCAGATGGGGGCAATGGTCAATGGGGGCAATGGCCAATGGGAAGCAGTCGATGGAGGCGACGGTGATAGCCGATTATGATAGTTGAAAAAGATATGGCAACAAGCAACTGGAAGTAGAGGTTGAAAAAGAAGGTTATGGCTTAAAATTAACAAAAATAATGAGAGTAAAATAATAAATTAATTAGTTAATGTCAACGCTTTGCAAAATCTCCCTTTCTCATGAACTTTTACAAAATGTTATGTAATAACATTTAAACTACGTAACTTAAATACTAAGAAGGTGCACCCAAACATCTTATCACCTTTTTTTAAATAGTTTATAACCTGTGTCAACAACTTAAAAGCAAACAGCCTCTAGGTTCAATAGCCCCATCAATGGGCCTGTTTGTTGCAGTTTAAAAACTTCAACTTTTAGTTTCTAGTTTTAAAAAAGTGAGAATGTAGTATTTGTTCTAACTTGTAAAATTCCAACTTATAGTTTCTACTAACTTTTAGAAGGGGTAGAACCTGACTTTTTCAAAGCTAGGGTACCCTAACTTCTACAACTTCTGATTAAATAGTCACATTTTAATGATATTTTTGTGACAATTTTATCCATATTTTTAATAAATAATTACTCTCCTATCCACACAATGAAGCGTCTCTCTTCTCCACCACCATCTCTATTTTTAGATCTCTTTCTCTCTCTCGCAATCTCTCTCTTTCTCTCTTGCCATCTCCCTCTCTTACCTAGTTATAACACTTGAAACTTATATATATATACACTAATTAATTTTTAAAATATCATTCTATAACTACTAAGGATATTATGGACAATTATACAAAAATAAGTTATTTTACAACTTATGATATCAAACACCACAACTGCTTAACTATAATTTCTGAAAAATTGTAATAAACAGGATCACAATTTATTCTAAATTTTAAAAACTATAATATGAGAAGTTAGAAATTATAATTTTTCTAATTAAACTGTAATAAACGGGGCAATACCACCCTATGTGATCAACACAGAGTTGAATGAGAGAGAGAAAGACCATAGGCCGATTTCTCATAGCTTTTTCATTTTTGCTTTTCCGTCATCCATCAATAATATAAATATTATATTAACTGAAGACTCTAAAAAGTTAGAAAGAGAACCTTTTGGCTGATTGGGGTTCTCCTCGAGCGACTACCTCTTGCACGTCTGGGATTGTTTGTTCGTTCTGTGATTTCTATCTTGGGATCTTGTTTTGCTGCTTCATTTGTGGGGTTTTAGATTTGGAAAATGTTATTAGTACATCTTTATATATTCTTTATGTATATTTTAGATTACATAAAGATATATTAATGATAAAAAAATTTCTCACGAGGCACATAGAAGCGTGTGAGGTGGATGTAAAATACAGAGTATTTTAGTCATAATATTCCCTTATATAACCTAAAATATAAAAAAAAAAAAAAAATTGTACATCTAACATGATGCCTCTGGGGTTTTCTGTCGGCCATTCAAAATTTGATTTTACACGGGGCCCGTCTGTGTCGATTTTCCAATTTTGACTTCGGGTGGTCAGATTCTTGGCTCGCGTTTGTTTTCTTTGTTGGTTGTTGATTTTGTGGTTTCGATCCTGGTGATTTCTATTTCACGCTGTCTCTTGTTGAGGGGTTGCTCGTTTTTGGTCCTCTACCTGTGTTTTTTTTTTCCTTTCCCTGGCCTAAGGTGGGTCTGATGGTTTGGTAGGTGCCTCCACATCTGCATTTACTCTCCCATTCTTCCTTCCGACATGGCTAAAAAGAAATCCAGAAATGCAGCAACTCCGGTTCCTTTAAAAAGCATTGAAGACGATGCTGGGTCTACTGTTTCTAATACATTCGGGGTTGCTGCTGCTTCAAAGGCTTCCCTTCAAGCCTCGAATACTGATACCGTTGATTCTCCAAGTGTATCCCAGACACTAGGGGAAAATGACACGGTCTCGGAAGGGTCTTCTGAAAGCACTAAAGAAGCGGTTTTGGAGCCTAATCCAGTTGATAAACTCAAAACTCCTAGCCAAGACACAGGCCTTCAAACCTTGGAAAATCTCCCAGATGATTTGGAGATTCAACACCAGAAGCTGGATGACGTTGAATCGGCATGGGGCTTCTGTTTAGTAGGTTATTTCGCCGGTAGATTTCCAGGTAAAACAGCGCTCTTGAGACTTTGTGATTCCTGGAATGTCAAATATAAATACCTTGCGCACTCTAGTGGATGGTTGATTTTCAAATTTGAAAAGGAAGCAGACAGAAATGAGGTTTTATCAGGAGGCCCTTACTTTGTCTTTGGGAGACCATTGATATTGAAAGTTATGCCGTCATGTTTTGAATTTGACGACAAAGAAGTCAGCTTTATGCCGGTCTGGATCAATTTACCTGGTCTCCCTCTAGAATGTTGGACTGCGGCTGCGTTGAGTATAATTTGTTCGAAGATTGGAAAACCCCTAACTACGAACAAACTAACAGCTACGAGGGAACGAGTCTCCTATGCGAGAGTGATGGTTGAAATTGATGCATCAAAGGACCTTGTTCGGTTGGTGCGAATGAAGCTTCCCACAGGAAAACTAAGGGAGCAGCAAGTGCTATACGAGTTCGAACCTAAGTTTTGCTCTGTATGTAAGATCTTTGGGCATTCCACAGCTGGATGTAAGTCTGCCCAACAAACGACTGCAGTTAAGGTCACGGATGCTCAAGGGCCCAGCCCTCCAGATGTTGGCGATGACCCTCCTCGTAAGGTTCCCTTGGAGGATATCTGCCCCAGACCATGCCAACAGGATTCCGTTGAAGAGGTAACCATGGCTCATCAGGAAGTGCAAGCTGAAGCTCCTTTTAAGGTCGTTGATAGAAAGAAAAAGAAATCCAAAAAGTCTGTTGAAGCTATTTTGGAGCAACAAACGGAGGTAATTGACAACCAAATCAAAAGCAAGAATGACGTAAGGGGACGTAAGGATAAGGGTGTCCTTATAGAGAAGATGCTTCCTAACCAAAAAAGGGATATAAAGAAGGGTAATGCCCTTCATATATCATCATGATTGTGGCTAGTTGGAATGTTAGGGGCTTCTCTTTGCTCCTAAAACATAATGGGGTCAAAAACCTCATTAAGCAGCAATCTATTGATGTTATGGGTCTTCTGGAAACAAAGATTAATGATATGAAGCTTCAAAGGATTATGAAGAATAAATTTCAGGGTTGGCCTCAGGTGAACAACTTCCACTCTCATGCAGCTGGAAGAATTCTTATTTTGTGGAATCCTGCTTCCGTGGATATTGAGATTAATCCTCAAGCTATTCACAGTAAGGCCACAGGTAAGGTTACTTTATCTGTCGTTCATATCCAGTTTGTGTCTGGCTTCCATTCCATTGTGTGAAGGAGGCCCCTTTGGGGCAACTTTGTAATGACCCATTAATGGGTCTAAGTCGAGCTATCAATATTTCTACGAGTGTTTTATTTTTTCCATCAATTGATTGATATGTTAGAATTATTTTATGTGTTGTGAAAGAGGCAAAAATAATGAAGATAGCATTATGTTTGAAAAATCAACAAAATTATATATATATATATGTGTGTGTGTGTGTGTGTGTAAGTGTATGTATGCAAGTGAGGGCATAATGGGAAAAGAGAAAAGTGAGTGGGGGCATACCTGGAAAGGGGAAATGGGTGTTGCTATTTAAGCTTGTCGTGCCAGCTATTTTCCTCCTCCTTCTACTTCATTCCACTATCTTCTTTGTTCTTTTTTGTTTTTCTTGGTTATTTTTTCTAATTTTGGAGCTATCAAGGAGGTGAGAGTTGCAGCTTACAACAAGTTCTTGTTTGTTTCTTCATCCAAGGCAAGTTCCTTCCTCCTTCCATCTTTCCTTGAGTATGTTTTCTTGCTCTAATTGCTTAAGTGGTGTAAGTTCTTCTATTGTTTCAAAGATGTAAGCTCCTCTCTTCTTTTGTATTCTAGAAAGTAAATCCTATGATTTCCTCCATGTTTGGAGTGTTGGTCTTTGACATCACACTCTTGGTAAGAGGGTTTGTTACAATCCGGTTAAATGTAATTCGTGTAATTTTTCTTCGATTCTAGGTAAACCAAGTCCATGGTCTAAATGAGGTCTTGTTCCACCTCATATTTTCAAAGGAGTGGTGCTTTAATTATTAGGGTGTAGCTTGGTGTAAGAATTTTGGTGAATGGCATTTTCGGGTCGTACCGCGGTCCAATTGCGACATGCTTGTCGTGACTGGACCGTGAGCTCCAACAAACATTTCCTACTGTAGTCCTATTGTAGAATGCAGTGTTCTAAAAGGCGCTAGGCGCTAGTCGGGTGCCAGGTTGGGGCCTAGGAAAACTGTTATTTTTTTTGTTTTGTTTTTTAACTTTGTGATGTAATTTGATGTTATTTTCAATTAAATCAAAGTTGAAAAGTATCAATAATGCAACATAAACCAATAATACAACAATAATGGAATGACAAGTAAAATATAGAATTAAGCATGAGAAAACAATTGTTGTAGATCAGTTCTAGGTTCAAACTTCAATAAGACAAAAGCAACAATAATGCAACATAAACCATACTTGAAGAATCTAAGTATCTAACTATCTCATTGGAATTCTTCCTCTCCATATTCTTCCAATACATGACCTTCATCAGTCTCAAAATCAAATTCATTGAGCTCTTGCTCATCATCATCTTCTTCTTCTTCTGATTGAAAATCATCTTCATGAAGCTCTCTCATCCTAGAACTTCTTTGAGGTTGAAGCATCTCGTCTACTTTGGATGTTTCATCAATCACTTCCCAAGTAAGTCTCGTACCAGGCTCAATTTCTTCATCATCTCCTCCTTTAACAATCCAACCTTGTTCATTGTTGGCATCACTAGCAAGTAGCACATCAACATTCCTTTCCTTCTCTTTCTTTTGCTTATTCATCAGTTTTGCATTAAATTGGACATAGACAAGATTGTTCAATTGATGCACATCCAGTCTATTTCTTTTCTTCATAAGTATCTACATAAATAAAATAAAAATAATATTAATTTAAATGATAGATAAGTTATTGATATTAAAGAAATATAGTTCATATTTTCATAGGGATAATGACATTAAAATATTAAAAATGTTTTAAAATATGCACTAACCCCTTCAAAAGTACTCCAATTTCTTTTACAACCGGATGAACTACTGGTTAACGAGAGGATTCTTGTTGCCATTCGTTGCAAGTTTGGAGTTTGATTTCCATAAGTCATCCACCATGTAACTACATAAATTAACAAGTATAAAGTAAACAAATTTATACACTAATACACATTAGGAACTAAGAAAAGGATTAAAAGAATTTTATACCTGGATTATAATTGTCATCATTTTTTGCATAGCCTTGAGCTGCCCACACTTTTCCAAAAGCTCTCTCTTTACGAGTATACTTTGACAACTCAACATTTATGATATGACCTTGTAATTCAAAATGATCATCACCATGATAAAACATCTCCACACAATTAAAAAGCCCATCCATCACTTTATTATCAAGATATATAGTCTTATTTTTGAAAAGGTAGTAGGGATTCAAAAGGTAAGCCGCCAAATGCAATGGATTATCTAGCCTATCTTTCACCCTTGCTTCAATAATCTCTATAACAGGCTGATAGTTTTTCTCAAGATTATTTAGGGCCTCCTTAATATCTTGCTTTGCTTGCTTAATCTCTTCATATAAAAAACCCATAGAAGGCTTTCTATTTGTATCAACAATTCGAAATACCTTCACCAAAGGTGCAAAAACCTTAAGGCATAAAGTTGCACCATTCCAGAAAGTAATGCTCATCACAGTAGCATATGCTGCTTTCCCTTTAACATTCTTTGATCATTTACACTCCTCCCATTTAGAGTTGGTAAACATTAACCTCAATTGGGCCTTTTTCTCCATCAAACTTTGCAAAGGAAAGAAGAAGCAAATCTAGTGACTCCCGGTCTCACTATATCCCTCTTCTTCGTAAATGACCTCATTAAGGACAAGGTCTTATGGTGTGCATAAATGAAGATTGTCAAACTCTTTGTCTAATCAATGACTTTCTTATATCTTGGCATTTTTCCAATATTTTCAAGCATCAAATTGATGGTGTGAGTAGCACATGATGTCCAAAAGATATTTGGCCTCTTCAACTTCAATAATTTTGCAGCTCCCATATTGTTGGCAGCATTGTCGATTACTACTTGGATGACATTTTGTGGCCTAACTTGCTCAATGCACTTGTCCACATATTCAAATATGAGTTCACTTGTATGTGCTTCGTTTGATGCTTCTTTTGAAGAAAGAAAAGTAGTACCCATGCTAGAATTAACACATAGGTTCATGATGCTGCTCTTTTTTCTGTCTGTCCAAGCTTCTGTCATAACAGAGCACCCATTTTGTGCCCACTCTTCTTCATGCTTCTTCAATAAGTCTTTCTTTCTGTCAATCTCTTCCTTTAATAACGGTTCCCTCAACTGGTATCTTCTAGGAGGTTTGAATCTCGGCCCAAATTGACTAACCGCCTCAACAAACAATTTGAAACTATCATGATCAATAGCATTGAAAGGTATACGAGCTTCGTACACCCATCTAGCACAATATCCTTGTACAGTCTGTATTCTCTCTTTAAACAGTGCTTCACTAATATTTTGCTGCCTTTGTGTCATTCTCGAACTCAAACAAATTTCAGGACTAATGGAGCTTGCAAACTTATTTATAGGGCTAAGAGTACGAGGCACTCTTTTGCTCCCTAACTCTTCCAATTCATCTTCATCATCCACCTCTTTCCCCTTATCAGAAATATTAACCGAGGATCTCATCATATCTTCCTCCTGCTTCTTATTCTTCTTCTTACTCTTTGCCTCGGCAATAGCATTATTGCATTTAGCTTTATCATCCGGAGAAGATTTTGGACATGCAGAAACATTTTCGAAAATGTGTTCGATGTGTTATTTGACTCTATAAACTCCTCCAAACATAACTTTACCACACAACTTGCATTTAACTTTATCCATATTCTTCAAATTAATTAACATTCCATACTCCCATCCGACATCATTTGATTTCCTTTTAAGAACTGAGGCAGCATTGGATGATACTTCCGTACTCCCAATTCCATCTGACATGACTTTCTTTTTTCTTCTTTTTTTTCCTGAGTAAATTGACATTGAATGATTGAATTAAAATAGACAACTAGGCTAACTAGCTAACAAATAAAGCCAAAGTTAACAATAGCCCCAAGCAGCATCACTGCAACAGCAAGAAGCAACAAAGGTAGCTTGCTACATTTGTTGCTTGTTTGCAAGTTGCAAATATTAATTTTTTAAAAACATTAATAATAATAATTAATAAATATTTGAATAACAAATAATCAAATATTAATATAAATACTAAATTAAATAACAAAAAAATAAAAAAGGGAAAGGCAACAACATGCTGCTGCTTGCTTACTGGCTATTGCTTACCGAAGGAGGCAGAGGGTGAGTGAAGAAGATGAAGCTGCAAGAGCAAGAGACAACCAGAGTGTGCGAGCAGCAAGCACGAGATGGTGGCGACGGCGAGTGAAGAAGATGAAGCTACAAGAGCAAGAGACAACCAGAGTGTGGCGGTGTGCGAGCATAAGAGAGGCGATGGCGTGACGGCAACTCTACAGCTACAAGAGACGGTGGCGACTCTGCAGCTACAAGAGACGGTGGCGACGTGCGAGCATGAAAGAGGTGACGAAGATTCAGCAATAGACTGTTGGTGGCGATGCGCGCGAGAGAGAAGGGGAAATCGACGAGAGAAAGGGGTAACGGGTAAGGGGAAACAAAACCCTAATAAATTTATAAATGCTTCACGCGGCCCAGGTGGCCAATTTGGCCATAATCGGCCAGGCGGTTCACGCGGCTAGGCGTCTGCCTTGGCCGCCTAGGCGCCGCTCGGTACCGGTTAGCTGGGCTAGCACCTAAGGTGGCCGATTTGGCCATAATTGCGGAGGCCAGCGGCCGCCTAGCGCCTCGGCTCCGCCTAGGCTGCGTTTTAGTTCACTGGTAGAATGCATTCTGCGACAGGACTGTGAGCTCTAAATTTTGCGCATGTTGTACACTTTGGGCCATAGCTTTTTGTAGTTATATCCAATTTGAGATCTGTTTGTTGCGTTATAAACTAGACTTAATAGGCTTCATTTTGATGTAGGATTTGGATTATTTGGCCAAGTTTTGAGTCTATAGATACCATTTGAAATACCTACTCGTAATTTGGAAATTTGTTGGAATATTTTATAAGGCTTATGATAAAAGTGCATATTATGGGCATGTTTGCATTCCTCTTCTTGTGCATGGTACATGGGTAGATCAAGGCATTGGGTGGGAGTGGATTGTCCTTAAGGGTGTATGTATTCATGAGCATAACCCTACGAGTGAGCTTTCTGGTCCCGATGATCTCGTGGCATGTGATATGACTATGACCTTGGGTAGGAGCTGATTGTCCTCAAGGGTTGTATGGCGGGGGAGTGCAGCCCTAGGAGTGAGCTATTGAGCCCTAAGAGCCACTTGTAGTGGTGAATGCAAGGCACGAAGTGTCTTCGTGTTGTTCATGTTTATGTTGGTTCATGGGTTTTCTCTTGTATGCATGGCATTGGCATGACTTGTTGGCTTTATTCTTCCCTTTTCTATTGGGACGTTGTGGCTTATTTGTATTGGCTCATGTCTTTTGTTATTCGTTGCTATACATATCGGGCCTTGTGGCTCATTCTCTTGTTTTGCATCACTCCAAGTAAGGGCAAGGATAAGGTTGAGGGCGAGTCTAGTAGGAGCTGAACCTTTGGTGGATAGATGTGTAGAGAGCTCACCTAGAGGAGAGTCTTGGGGACTTTTGTGTTGAGAGGCTAAAGCCAGCTAGGCTCTCAAGCCCTGAGAGTGTGTATGTATATGTTTTGTATTTGTGACTCGATGTATCGTTAAAAGGGATGTAACTTTTATTTTGGCAGATGTATTTGTCTAATTACTTTACTATGGTGGTTCATGTGGAAGTTTGTGTGGCATGTATGGGAGTTTGGTCTCAAATTGCTTTTATATCACTCTAGTAGCGACCCTTTCACATATCCTCTATGCTAGTGGGGGCTCTGGGAGGTGGGCCATTGCAAACTTAATTGATGTTGGCAGGCAGTGTCAAGGGTTGTGGATTGTTCTTGGTGACTTTAGCAGTGTGCTTAAGGATGGGGAAAGGATTAATGGTTCTGATGTCTCGCCGTATGAAATCAGAGATTTTTTTGAGTGCTGTCAAGAGATTGGCCTTTCTGATTTACAGTCTAGTGGGTGCTTTTATTCTTGGACTAATAATCGAGTATGGAGCAAATTGGATAGGGCCATGGTTAATAGGGCTTGGTTGCTTTCGGGATTTCTTGGTGTGGCCAATTTTCTGCCATATGATTGTCTTTCCGATCACTCCCCTATGGTTGTCAATCTTTTCAATGGTGTGCATTCTTAAAGAAAGCCATTCCGTTTTCTTAATTTGTGGGCTGATCATGACAGGTTCCAAGAGCTTGTGGGTTCGGTTTGGAATCATTGTATTAGTGGGTGTAAGCAATTTGTGTTTTGTCCAAAGTTAAAAATGCTTAAAGGCCATCTGAAGTCCTTAAACCATAAGTTCTTTTCTCACATTTCGGATAGGTCTAAAAGGGCTGCCCAGGATTTGAATTTGGCTTAGTTAGATTGGCACAATCACCCTGATAACCATGATCTATAGAACAAAGTTGCCATCTTGAGAAGGGAGGCTAGGATTCTGGTGGATGTTGAAAGGCACTTCTATGCCCAGATTGCTAAATGTTCGTATCTATTAAACAGCTGTAGGTGCACTAAACTTTTTCATGCCTTAGCCAAACGGAATGCAAGTAGGAATTGCATTGCTGCTATCTATAAAGATGATGGATCCTCTACCGCTTCTCAGCAGCAAGTGGAAGTGGAATTTATCAATTGTTATCAGAGTCTATTGGGTTCAGCTGTCTTGTGTGAAGCAATTGACCCTTTTGTGTTAAGCTCAGGTGCAAGGGTCTCTTTTAATCAAGGCCAGAACCTCACTAAAGCTATTACTAGGTAGGAGATCAAAGAGGCTCCGTATAGCATTGGTGAGGATAAGTCCCCCGGCCCCGGCGGCTATACTTCTTGCTTCTTTAAGAAGGTGTGGCATATTGTTGGTAATGACTTTTGTGAGGCCGTTGAGGAATTTTTTACCCCTAGCTCCCTTCTAAAACCGATGAATCATTCGGCCATTGCCTTAATTCCTAAGCCCTCCCATGCCTCTACCATGCAAGACGTTAGACCAATCTCCTATTGCAATGTCACATATAAGGTTATTTCTAAAATTTTGGCTTCTCGGTTGGCCCCTGTTCTTTGCTCCCTTGTGGATCCAGCCCAATCAGCCTTCGTTCAAGGCAGAAGCATGGTGGATAATATTCATTTGGCCCAGGAGCTATTGAGGAAATACAACAGAAAACGGATCTCTCCTAGATGGTTGGCCAAGGTTGATCTTAAAAAGTCTTATGACTCGGTTAGTTGGTCTTTCCTTTGAAGCATTCTGGATAGGCTTGGATTCTCGTCTATTTTTATTAATTGGGTTATGAAATGTATCACTTCTACGTCATTTTCCTTTCTGATTAATGGCAACATGTGTGGTTTTTTTAAGGGCATGAAAGGCTTAAGGCAAGGGGATTCATTTTCCCCCTTTCTCTTTGTTTTATGTCTTGAATATTAATTTGTCCAGATCCTTGAAGATTGCGACTGATAGTCCTGATTTCAATTTTCACCCTAAATGTGGCAGTTTTAGGATTTCTCATTTAGCCTTTGCTGATGATTTGATGTTGTTGGCTAGGGGGGATTTTCTTTCTGTTAAAATCATTATGGACTGTCTGGTTAGTTTTGGAACTAAATCGGTGCTATGTATCAATGATCTTAAGTCTAATATGTTTTCAGTAGGTACTTCTGGTCATGATTTAGAGGTTATTCGGAGGTTAACCAATTTCTCGCGTGGCCAGATGCCTTTTCTTTATTTGGGGATTTCGCTTGCTTCTGAGAAGCTTAAAATTAATCACTTTGCTTCTCTTATTGATAAAATTGCAGCGTATATTAACGCTTGGAAAAGTGTTCCTGTGTCCTATGCAGGTAGAGCAGAGTTGGTTAGAGCTATCTTGCAAGGGATGGAATGTTTTTGGCTATCGATCTTACTAGTTCCAGCTGCTGTTATTGATAAGGTTACTAGATTATGTCGTTCCTTTCTTTGGAATTCTCAACATGCCCTGGTGGCGTGGAAAGAGGTCTGTCTTTCTAAGAAAGAATGAGGCCTTGGGTTCAAGGATCTAAAAAGCTGGAACACTGCCCTCCTTGTTAAAACTCTATGGAACTTTCACTGGAAAAGGGATTCCCTTTGGGTTTGTTGGGTCAATCACGTGTATCTTGGTGAAGGGTAGATCTGGGAGAGATCATGAAGAAAGGATGATTCCCCACTGATGAAAAGAATCCTATCTATCAAAGACTCCCTTTGCAGCTCCAAGGGATCAGTGGCAGCTGCTATTCGGCTTCTCTCTAGCTAGGAACTTGAGGACACTTTACGTTTATCCAAGGCCTATGACTTTTTTAGCCTAACTGGGATCAAGATGATATGGATGGGGGGCGTCTGAAACTCGGCGATAACGCCTAAGCATGTTTTTGTGTTATGGCTTAGTGTCAAATCGAAGCTGCTAACGAAGGATAAATTGCACTTTCAAGATATCTATAGAAGTTGTGGCTTGTGTGGCACCTGTGTGGAGACGCACCAGCATGTCTTCTTTCAATGTCCAGTGAGCTCTCAGAGCTTGACTGGGCAGATTAGAGCTTGACTGGACATTCAGAGGTCCATGTCATCAATTGCGAGTGCCTTGAAATGGCTTAAAAATTAGGCTCGTGGAACATCTTGGCGGTCTAAAGTGAATAAAATTTGGCTTACTTGTGCTGTCTACTATATTTGGACAGTTAGGAATCATCACATTTTTTAAGGCCAAAGACCAATGGTAGATAGCATCAACAGGGTTAAAACAATATATACGGGGTTATTTTCTTTTTGTATCCTAATGTTTTATCTCATTTTGAAACTCTTGCCATAGGTCTTTAGTTTTGGTTCATTTTTATTGTCCATCCTGAATATGTCCAGTGTATTTGTATAATCTCTTTTGATCAATGCACATATTTATCTTTTGATCCAAAACACACACACACACACACACACACACACACACACATACAGTTGATAGTCCTTGGACACCTTGCTGCAAAGGTCTTAGGAAAATTTTAGAGAGCACAAGATTGGTTTGAATAGCCCAAAGGATTTTAAAGAGAAGAAGATGGGTTTAAAGACTTGAGAAAGGCGTGAAGGCTTGTGAAAGGGACTGCAAGGATATATTAGCTAATGGGATTTAAGGGGATGTTTAATATAAGTTGAAGTGGAGCTTGTTTGGACCAACTTCGGCTCTTGGCTTTGATGTGATAAAAGTAATTCCGATTATCTATGGAATCATGAGGGGTGAAATGTACGTATCTAGATATGAGGTTGGGACACAAGCCAAAGTGGGTCAAGCACAAGCCCAAAATAAAATTGTTTGGTACTTCAAAGCCTGCTGCAGAACAAATTAAATTGTTTTCGGGACATTTAGGGGCCCAAATGATTGAACTTTTTAGATGAAATTCTATGGCCGTAGAATAGTAACTGGATTAACCTTACCCAAAGAAAAAAAAAAAAAAAGAAACAAAAACAAAAGAAAAAAAGAGATTGGATTCGATATGTAAACTTTAAACATGAAAATGTAGGCCAGAGAATGCCAACAGGGCCAAGGATGGGGAACCCGAAAATCGTTTTGTTGCAGTCACTAAAAATATATAGCACATTTAAAAAATTCACCCAAATTAATTTTATGCTAAATTAGGTAAATTTAGTAACGGTGGAAAGCCTTAAATGTCTACAATCCAATTCAGAAAGCCTTGCAGGCCAAAGAAGTTAAAGAGTCTTGCAATTGCTTGGATGTGGTAGTCTTGTAGTTATAGGACTTCTTTTAGTCAACAACCATCTAGATATGTTAGTTTTGTGAGTCCTACATATATATGCCTGGGTTTTGTGCCTCAAATTGGTGGTTCTAAACTCTTGGGATTCATTTTCCATTATCAACAAAATAAAAAATAAAAAAATAAAAGTCCTTAGTTCTGGTATAATACACCATTGCGACCATCGGTCGGCAGCATCGTAACATCCCTTCGTTTGGCCAACGCCTGGCTTTAGAAGCTGACAAAACTACATTCCATTCTCAATCCTTTCCACTTGGCGGATTTGTAGAATGACTTTTGTATAATTATTAGCTAACAACTATGTCTATATTTATATTTCACCATACATAACCGAACCTCCAACATGTCACGACGGCAGCCGGCCGGCTTTGTTAATGAGGTCAGACATAATCAATTATAATTTTACTGTTTATGTGAAAATTTGGATATGTTCAGAGTTTCTGTAATAAAAAAGAAAATAAAAACCTCCACAGAGATTAATTTCACATTATATTATGTATTGGGAACAATAATCTATTTGCAAAGCAAAAGTAACGATGTGTATGACAAAACTGGGTGACATTTCATTCTCTATCTCATATGACATATTTGTTATACCTTCCTTTGTTTGCATAAACCTAGTTCAATCGTGCACATGGTACAAGCACATGAGTACATTTTTCAACTTGATGGTGTCATATATATTAAAGGAATACTTTAAAAGAAGAAGAAAAAGAAAAGTTTTCGATCTAACCTAGTAAGCTTTCATGTACTGTTCTTATATAGGGCGATTAGTTAGAAATAGCTTTGGATATGCCGCCTATTCACCAGCTCCTATCTACCTGGATTATAAATTACAAAAATGACGAATTGGGTTGGCTGCCTTTTAAATCTTTAGTATCATTTGATACCAGCCAGAATTAATATGCTCAGAACTCGTCACTGATATCTGCAATGGCCAGGCCAGTCCTTTAATTAATATTTAGACGCGGTTTCAAATTATTTTGATTCCATTAGAAGCAATGGAGATATGTAATTGTTCGAACTGATAAGGTTTAACACAATATATATTTATATATATATATATTTTAAAATGATGTATTTATTTATAATCAAGTATCAAGAAGAAAAATGCTCATTGAAATAAATCATAACAATAAAGCTATCGCTTTGATTATTTTTTTCATTTCTTTTATTTTTATTTTTTATTTTTGATGGGTCACTTTGTCATTATTTTGATAAGATATTATTTTCTTATAAATGATGACAAACTCTACAAACGTCTCGTCTTTTTGTTATGAATTGATTTCCTTTAGTATGAGCATGGTTGGTTGGTTTTATTGCAGGCAGCTCCCGAATGAGAACCAAGTCAACAGAGGTTCATTTGATTTGACCAAATTATTAATACGAACATTACAGATGAAAATCATTTATCAATCAAGTTCATAACCCTCCTCTAATTAAGGAGTCTGGCTACTATATGTTAAACCACTTAGAGGCCTTTTTAACGCATCAAACACCTCCAATTCTCTCCTCACTTGTTGCTTCTCAACCATGGCGAATTTGCGGTCCATTCCCTTTCGTTGGTTTATCATCTTCCTGGTGCTACTCCCCTTTGCAACCTCAGTTTCTTTCAACTTCACCAGTTTCCAGCCAAACACACAAGAGATACACTATGAAGGAGATGCATTTCCAGACGGCAAAGTGATCCAAGTAACCAAGAATCAACTGGACAGTAGCCTCACCCGAAGCGTGGGACGAGCCTCCTATGCTGATCCAATTCGGCTTTGGGACTCCGGATCAGGGAAGTTGACAGACTTCACTACTCACTTCTCCTTCGTCATCAAGGCGGTTAACGAAGAACTGTATGGCGATGGACTTACCTTCTTCCTCGCTCCGGCTGGTGCTACAATTCCGGCCAATTCAACCGGGGGTTACCTTGGCCTGTTGACAAACTCTTCTTCCTTGATCAGCCCTAAAGGAAAACCGATTGTTGCTGTTGAGTTTGATACCTATAAAGATAGCTGGGATCCTAGTTCAGACCATGTTGGCATCAATATCAATTCAATTGAGTCGGTGACTAGTGTTACATGGAAAAGTAGCATCAAGAATGGATCTACGGCAAATGCTTGGGTGAGTTACAATTCCAGCACCAAAAATTTAAGTGTTTTTCTAACTTACGCTGATAAACCAGTTTTTATGGGGAATTCTAGCCTTTCCTACGTTGTAGATCTGAGAGGCGTTTTGCCAGAATGGGTAACTGTGGGTTTTTCGGCTGCCACAAGCCAGTGGATTGAGATACATAACGTTATCTCATGGAACTTCACCTCAACCTTAGAGGGTGACGAGAAGAACCACATAAAGTTGGTGATTGGCCTGGTTGTGGGTATTAGTGTTCTGAGTTGTGGGATTGGCTTGTTTTGGTTCATCAAATGTCGAAAGAGAGTTATTAAAGGAAGCAAAGACACGGCCTTTGATCTTGATGTAGACGATGATGACCTTGGAACTGGACCAAGAAGATTCACATTTGATGAACTAAGTCGAGCAACCGATAAATTTGCAGCCGAAGGAAAGCTTGGAGAAGGGGGATTTGGAGGTGTTTACAGAGGTTTACTAAGTAAAACAAACACAGAGGTAGCTGTTAAGCGTGTCAAGAGCGGATCAAAGCAAGGCAAAAAGGAGTATCTATCGGAAGTGAAGATCATCAGCCGGTTGAGGCACCGGAATTTGGTTCAACTCATCGGTTGGTGCCACGACCAGGGCGAGTTCCTCCTGGTGTACGAGTTTATGCCAAATGGGAGCCTCGATTCCCACCTATTTGGTGCCAAAGCAAAGATACCATGGACGGTGAGGTACAAAATAGCCCTGGGCTTGGCTTCTGCATTGCTCTATCTTCACGAAGAGTGGGAACAATGCGTTGTTCACAGAGACATCAAGTCAAGTAACATAATGCTGGATTCAAATTACAATGCCAAGCTCGGGGATTTCGGTTTGGCTAGGCTTGTTGATCATGAACTGGGCTCACAAACAACTGTCTTGGCCGGCACAATGGGGTACTTAGCGCCAGAATGCGTCACCACAGGGAAAGCAAGTAAAGAATCCGATGTTTACAGCTTCGGTGTAGTGAGCCTTGAAATCGCTTGTGGAAGGAAGCCAGTGGAACTAGGGGTAGAACCCCGTAAAGTGAGATTAGTAGAATGGGTTTGGGATCTTTATGGAGATGGCCGAATACTCGACGCAGCCGATGGGGGATTGAAGAAGGAATCCGATGAGCGGCAACTGGAGAGATTGATGATAGTCGGGTTATGGTGTTGCCATCCTGATCATACTTTCCGACCGTCTATAAGACAAGTGATTAGTGTTCTGAACTTTGAAGCTCCACTACCGAGCCTTCCAGCAAAGCTGCCGGTGCCGCTGTACTTTGCTCCTCCAATGAAGATGTGCAGGTTTTCGTATACCTCGTCGGTTGGTTTGACGGAATCTGAGAGAAATAGGACTCAGAGTTCGAGTGGCAGTTGCACTAATTCATCGACGTCAGCAGGTTCTTCTGGAGCTCTCCTGAAACTTCGAGGAGATCATGCATAGCGTCGACTCTGGATCGGAAGAACCTGTTATTTCTCGTGTTTGGGAGACGGGAAAATTGACGTGTGTTTTGTGTAGCTATAGATACGTGAAGGAAAATGATACCGGTTCCTAAGGAAAACGATATTGTCGATCCGTAATCACATGGCACCTGCTAGCTACAATTTTTATCATAATTAATTAATGAGTCATTCATTTAAGTAACGTTTTTTTTTATTATTATTTATAATAACCTATGTGTAAGATAGAGAAGGGAAAGAGAATAGAAAAGGAAATTAAAGGCTTGTTTTAATACTATGAATTAGAAAATATTATTTTTGATATTTTTTAAATCTTTAGAAAATGATGCTATGATTTTTTATAACATAAAATTAATGTTAGGACATTTTTAATTATAAAATTGTGGTAGAAAACTAAAAATGTTTGAAATTGAACAAAGCCTAATAAGATTGTGAAGAGACTTTTTTTGAATTTTTTAAAAATAGATTTTTAAACAAATCCAAGTAATTATACTGTACTTATTTTTTGTTTTTTTTTATTTTTAAACCCCCCTTTATAAAGTTTCAAAATTTAGTTGCTTAGATCAATTTAATTTTTGTAACATCCTTATTATAACTGACGGTATGGTAAATAAGATGCATAAACAAAGTTGACAAGTCAGCCCAGACCAACTAAAATTCCCTACCCAGTCCAAGTTGGCTCCCAAGTCCAACTGGTTCTATATAGTAAAATAGATGAGAATGGGAATGCAGCCTCATGAATGCACAATATCAAAGTGGGAGATGACGCTTCGGCCCATCAATATTTTCGCAGAGTTGGGCCGACCCTTTCGGGCCCTTTGGTGGAAGAGAAGGCTTTGGGCCTTCGGCCCATAAATATTGATTACCAAATTACAATAGAAATAAATACAACACAAAAGAATCTCTGTAAAAAAAATTGATTTTCCATTGTACCATGTGGACTTGTTCCATTCTTAGATTGCACGGGAAAAGCAAGAGATAAACTAATTAATTGAACACCTTATTAAAAGTAGAGAAAAAGCAGCCACTCGATGATGATGCAGCCTGAAGTGTTTGATCTGTGATGTCTGTCTTATTTGGGAAGAAAGCATCAGTTTCCGCTTTACCCCACTTTTTCTTTCAACTCCGACTTGGGAACAGCAAGAGGGGCCTCAATATTAGACATACCTAATGACTAGACTGTGAGCAGCTTCGAGTATTGCCACACCATTAAAGCATATATATAGATGTCTTCTTCTGACTACATTCCGTTGAAATGGCAGTTGGAACTACACGTAACGGGACAAAATTCTTGTCCTTCAAGAGAAGAAAGAAGAAAGAAGAAAGAAGAAGGCAGTGGGTGTTGGAAGCAATTGAATTGTTCGTTTCAATTATTTTTTAAGTTTTTTCAACTTCTTTCTGCAATTCTTCCCCACTTTTGAATTCTTTATGGTTCTTTGCCCATATAACCAATGGCAGTGGCGACGCATGGGGCGGCGCATAAGGAAAGAGACAGTCAAGACAGGCCGGCCGGATGCCACCATCGAATGTTTCAACAATAACGTTCTCTTCTTTTTTATTTCTCCCTTCTTACTCTTTTCTTAATTATTATAATAACTGCCAGCCCGCCCTTACAAATTATATGGGTAACGATGTCATACATATAAAGAGGTAAAGATATCTTTGTTAAAATGAATAAGATAAGAGATATTAAAATAAGGTTGGAATGTATTCTAGATTAAGATATAGAATGAATAAGATAAGGTTGGAAAGCATTTTAAGATTTCTATCAGAGTGTTTGTTAATTTTTTTAGAATTCACTGATAATTATATTTTTTCTTTTTATGTGTTTGTTAATGCATATGATAAGCACTAAGATAAGAGTTTTTTTTGTCAAAATATCCCTATTACCAAATTTATGATTAAAATAGTATTTTATGCTTAATATAAATTGTCAAAAAAAATAAAATTAAAATTAAAATTAATATTTTATTTTCTAAATTTATTTTCAAAAATAAATTTAAAAATAATTGAAAAGTAGAAATAATTATTGTTAGAATTACAATAATTCCACCTAGATAATTAAAAATGGCTAAAACATATTTTCATAATAAATAATAAAATATAAAATTAAATAAAATAATTTAAAAATTGGTGAAATGAATTATCTTAGTTAATAAAATATATATAGAGAGAAATTTAAATTTTAAAAATTGTCAAAACATATAACAATTTAAAAATATATTAAATAATATTAATTATAAGACTTAAATAAATAATTTTTTTAATAAATTTAAATATTTAAAATACATAAAATGGCATTAACTATTCTACAAGGGGCATATAAGTAATTAAATCTTATTTTGAAAGAGTCAGATAAATTTATCCGAGGGGGGAGGTCGGATAAATTTATCTTGAAAGAGAGAGATAAAAGATCACGTGAAGGTTTTTGAGAAATGATCAGATAAGCTTAACAAACACGTTGGAAAGACTAAACATCCGAAATGCTTCTCATATCTAGCATTTTCTCTTTCTTATCTTGATTAACAAATACCCCCTAAATAAATAATAGTATCCCCCAGTTTTGATTAATTTATGCACACCCCCATCTCTTTTTTATATTCTAACCGACTTAGTGATTTATTCATGAAAAAAGTAATTGATTTCGTTCAATTTTAATACCTAAGTTCTCATCATGAATTAATGTACTTAATTTTGGCATGCCACTGCCCATTGTCAGGCCCCCCCCCCCCCCCCCCCTCCACCTCCGCCCACTTCTCTGAGATCAAATTTTACCAAAACTCTAGACTAAAGACCACCAGTCTTGAGATGGGCCGGAACACTTTGATCTCTAATTTGATAAATATATATATATATATATATATACACACACATTACACCATCATAAATAATTTCTTAACAAAAAAATATAAACTATGGTAATAGATTTTTTGCTATATTATTTGGTATGTGAGTGTTTGTTAATCAAGATAAGAAGGGACAATAGTCAGATATAGAAAGTATTTTGAATGTTTGATCTTTCTAGAGAGTATTTGTTAATCAAGATAAGAGAGAAAAAAATGTTAGATATGGGAAGTATTATGGATGTTTGGTCTTTACAACATGTTTGTTAAACTTATCTAACCACTTTTAGAAAAACCCTCATGTGATCTCTTATCTTCCATTTTCAAGATAAATTTATCTAACCTCTTCAATCAGATAAATTTATCTGACTCTTTCAAGATAAGCCTTAATTACTTATATGCCCCTTATATGATAGTTAATGCCATTTAATGTATTTTAAATATTTAAATTTATTAAAAAAACTTATTTATTTAAGTCTTATAATTAATATTATTTAATACATTTTTAAATTATTATATATTTTGACAATTTTTAAATTTTAAATGACATTATTCATTTAATTGATTTTTAAAATTTAAATTTCTCTCTCTCTCTCTCTCTCTCTCTCTATATATATATATTTTATTAACTAATATAATTCCTTTCACCAATTTTTAAATTATTTTATATTTTATTACCTATTATGAAAATATGTTTTGATCATTTTTAATTATCTAGATGGAATTATTGTAATTCTAATAATAATTATTTTTAATTTTCTCTTTTTAAATTTATTTTTGAACATGAATTTAGAAAATAAAATATTATTTTTAATTTTAATTTTTTTGACAATTCATATTAATTATAAAATATTATTTTAATCACAAATTTGGTAATAAAGATATTTTGGTAAAAAAACTCTTATTTTGGTACTTATCATATGCATTAATAAACACATAAAAAGAAAAAATACAATTATTAGTAAATTCTAAAAAATTTAACAAACACTCTAATAGAAATCTTGGAATGCTTTTCAGCCTTATTTTAATCATTCCATATCTTGATCCAGAATGCATTCCAAACTTATCTTAATACCTCTTATCTTGCTCATTTTAACAAACTTCCTTTCAATATATTTGTTAAACTTATTTAATCATCATTGGAAAAGAAGTCACGTGACTTTTTATCTTGATTTTTCAAGATATATTTATCTCTCTTCCTCAAGATAAATATATCTTGATCTTTATAGATAATAATAAAATGACGTTTGTGTCCTTTAGTACATTTTAAAAAATTTAACAAATAATTTGATAAAAATCTTAGAATGTTTCCCAATCTTATTTTGACTATTCCATATCTTGCTCTGAAAAACATTCTATTCTTATCTTGATATTCTTTTATCTTGCTCATTTTAACAAACGCTATCTAAAGAAATTGTGATTATATTTTTTATTTGTAAAGTCTTACCTTAATGAATCTATACAGATCTTTATATATAACATTAATAAGCAACAATAATCTTTATCAAATTTTACTAGTAATAAGCTCAAATGATGCAATAATTAAATTTTTATGTAACTGAAAACTGTAAAAATATATATATATATATCTTTATTTGTATAGTTCAACTCCAAAAGCTTATATACACTCATTTAATCATTTTAAATCATAATCACTCATATAAAGAGCAAAAACAAAAATCAAGTTTTACTATATATTTTTATTTTTTCAATGCTAAGAAAAGTAAAAGGAAAAAAAAAATAGAGAAGAGTTAGTGTGAGAGAAAACTATTAATTGGGGGTGACTTTTAATCGAACTCTCCATTCATTATATAAAATTTTTAGAACAATGTATGTGTTTTACTAGTTTTAGATTTTATATATATTTTTTAAATTAATTTGATTTTTAGTCTAAAATTGAGATTGAATCAAGACGGGATTAATTTATAAAACATAAAAATTAGATAAACCAATTAAGCGTTGAGGGGTTCATATATATCCCATAAAAGTTCGATTTCTAATATTCAATATAATATATATATATATATATATATTTACCTAATTACCAATTCACATCTTAATAGCCAGAATGTGTAAATTTGGTGGACAAGACAAGAGACTTGTGAACTTGGGGGGCGGGGAGGACCACATAGTATCAAAGTCATAGTAAATTTTTTTATTTAGGGCATGTTTGTCAAAAAGAATAAGATAAAGGGTATTAAAATAAATTAAAAATATTTATTAAATTATGATATGAAATGATCAAGATAAAGTTGATACGCATTTCAAAATTTCTATAGATTATTTGTTAAATTTTTAGAATTTAGTAATAATTATATTTTTTTCTTTTTATATATTTGTTAATTCATATAATAAACACTAACATAAGAGATTTTTTTTATCAAAATATCCTTATTACCAAAATATTTTTTATATCTGATATTTTTTTATTCTTATCTTAATTAACACCTTATCTTGATTGACAAAGATAGAAAATAAACTATGAGAATGAAGAGGTCACGGGGAGGTCCTCTCACTCTCAAGGAATTGGGTAAGTACGTAATCACATGAATGAATTGTGTCACGTCAGATGGAATTCCCAAAGCATCTGTATGCCCCCCCGTAAAAAGTGTCACGAGCGGCTCCATGAGATGGGCCTCCATCTTCTTAAAAATTTAAAATGCTTTAACGTTAATTAAATTAATTAATAGTAACTAAGAATGCAACCTAATCGACTCTGCATGGGAGAGTACCTTACTCTTGCAAATGTTAATCATGCAATCAAATTCCAAAAGTTGGGAGTACTACTATATATCATACTACAATTTTTTTAAGTGAATACCACCTTAATCAAAATTGATAACGTTGTCACAAGATTTATCTATATATATGCCCAAATCAATTAAATTACTCACTAAGGTATTGGGTCAACCATTACCCAATAGCAATTTATTTTTAAAATGTAAATTGGCTAGAGATAGACAGCTATAATTAAGGGTATTATTATTATTATTATTATTATTATTATTATTATTTTGTGGGATCCGTTGAAAATATTATATTCAATTTATTAGACTTGAATTACCTCAAACTGAATAAAAATTAATTTTAGATATGAACCCACCCACCACAAAATGTAAATAAAATGATACGAATGTGAGAAGGAGTAGAGTGAAATTAAATAACAGTGAATCTCTAGTTTATCTCTTTTAAATAAAATTATATGAGATAGATATAAAAATTAATAAAAAAATCTTTAAATATTCTAAACATTAAACTTTAAATTCTAAACTCAAAAACCTAACACTTGTCAAAATTATGGTTTGAATGTTGACTAGTTTCGATAGGACCTCCTTCAACAACATTGCAGTAACCAAATAGCCGGCCTAGAAACCTAGCTAGTTTCAATTAGTACATCAAATTCAAATAAATCAATGGCGTGTGTAGATGGAGCAAGCTTTGACTCACATCTCGTCCCAATTACCTGCATATTAATGTTAACGAAAATACCAAAATATTTGCATTTCGATTATAGTGCAAATATTATTTTGCAAACACCAAAAGTCTTTGGGTTAAATACCAAAATTGCAAAAACAAAACAAATACAGCTAGTGGTGATATTATCATATACATTCAAAAGTGTTATTTATACACCAAATCTAAGTAAAAAAGACACAATAACCTATGAGTTTGGTATATAAGTGAAATAAAAAATATGATTTTTATAGAATATTTATGTTTTTTTAGCTTATTTTTAATGTGTAAACAACCATTTTGAGTGTGTTAATATCACCTATCAACATTGATAACAAATATATATAAAGAGGAAAATGATACATAAATGTGTAATATTTATTTTAGTAACAAGTCATGTTGGATAATTTATATAACTATATATTTGAGAGCATAGTTGCAGGGCAAATTTGTATAAGAATTTTAATGACATCAACTACCTAGACGAATAGGTAGAGGAAACCTTGACAAGATCGAAGCATTAGATGTATACACCAACCACAAAATTTTTCAATAATCTAAGGCTAATTAAAGCTGGTAGCCAACCCACCTCACCTGGTCCTTGCCTATAAGCCCCAAGAGTCCTAAGAGTTGTTATTTTTCTTCATTCAAGAGTTAAACCCTTTAAAAAAATGTGTTTCATTGTCTGTTTCTTCTTATAAAATTATGTTTTACGGGTGTATTATGTTAAATTTCATAAAATGCACGATAATGGAATTTAAAAATTTTTATGCTTGTGTGAGACTCCGCTCACTAAGGTAGCATTTGTTAAAATAATTAAGATAACGTTGTGTCAAAATAATGTTTGAATATTTTTCAAACTAAGATATAAAATGATTAAGATAAATTTGAGAAGTATTTTAAAATTTTTATTAAATTATTTATTAAAATTTTTAAAATATAATGGATCGAAGATATATGTGTCATTTTTTCTTATTTGTAAGGTCCAAAATATACTTATCTAAAAGGGAAAGCGATAAATATATTTGAAAAATGCTAAATAAAAAATTATGTGACTCTTTTTTTTTTAAGAATTACTAGATAATTTTAATAAATATATTAAAAATAATAAAAATTTAAAATAATTTTTATTTCTTAATTTTCTAGTTCTATACCTTAATTAACAACCAATGGTAGCCTAGCTGTTACTGTCACGCGAAATGACTTTACTAACTTATACAACAACTCTAATATTTTAATTCATTTATCTCATTGTCATTGTCTACACTTAACAAAAACAACTCCAAAGTAAATAAGAGCCGGTCCAGGCTTTTCTGCACTTACGGCAAGCAATTAAGAACATTGTTTTTACTAAAATGTCAACCCAAATCAACTAACCCAAGTAGAAAACCAGCCCAGATGAACCCACAGAACCACTTCCAATTTGGTGTCATTGATGAGTACTTCAGTTCACATTACTCCTTTTATGTGCCTGTATATATATATATATATATATATATATATGTTATCGCATTGTCTTCAAATCTCTGTTTAACAAGGATCTAGTAACGGTTAGCTTTCCATCCATTACCATTTTCAAGACCATCCTTCTCGATCCCCATATAAGACTCGCATTAAAGAAGCCCAAGAAACTATGAGACCGAGAAGCTTGCCTCCGTATTGCTCTTTCTTCTCCCTTTTAGCAGATTTAGATTAATTTCCATACACACACACACACACACACGGAGATAAGGGTCCGTTAATGCCTGTTGAATTATATTTCAGCGAATTCTCTTCCGTTGTTGAAATGTGCAGGTTTATGGCGTCGAATAGGCGGCGGAGATTGATGATGGGTGGGTGGTTCGCAGTTGTTCTTCAGTTGCTGCTGCTGGCGGAGGGTTCCGTGAAGACCCCAGTTAGGTTTTTCCTCATCTCCTCCTGCTTTCATATTATACATATACAAATAGAATATATATATGTGTGTGTGTATATCTGTGTTGCTGTGATTAGGCTGAATTGATGCTTCTGTTATCTGTGTGTGAATGCATTATGTATCTGAAATCTAAGGTGAAATCTGCTCCAAAGTAAGGCTTGAAGATGACATTACAGAGAAGGTTTTCTCAGCAGTTTCTTTGCTTTTCTTCGAGTTTCTAAAAGCAAAGGAATAAAGACGCATAGTTGAGGCAGTTGAGGCTTTGTTGGAGTCATGATATTCTTGACCATGCTCATGTACATGTCTTTCAGAATTTCCTTTTGCATGTTGAATACAAAACTCCTAAAATTTTACATAAAATCATATATATATATATATATATAACACGATTAAAATGCTTTACTATTTTGAGTCGTCACAATTAATTTATTTTTGGGATATAAATAAAAAAGATTAAATATGTATTTATTTTAGGGCAAAGTGATTTTTGTAGAAAATGCACCAGAAGAACACACAACGACGTAGTTTTGGGAGCGGGGTGGGGGGGGTGTTGCTACCTAAATTTGCGTGGCACTTCCAGGTAGTGTTTCATCATGTTGTAACTTAATTCGATGACACGTACTCGGGTCACGGGCCTGCACAGTCTCTCTTTCCCCTTTGTCTTCTTCTCTGTGCAGTTGATCACTCGATGGATGCGCCTTTCTGCGTTTCAAAACCCATATTTAATTGATTCCTAAGATTAATCGTAACATCGGTAAGTTTCGAATCATTAAAGCTAATTTCTTTAATTGAAACATACATACCCCGCGCAGAAATTAACAGAAAAAAATTAAAGGCTAATTGAATTCTTGTTAATTAAGAAAAGCTTTGGTAAGAGTTAAATCTGTAGAAAATTTTGTCGTAACGTGAGCCTGCATGCACCAATTATTGCAGCACCCAGAAGAAATATAGGATTCTTTGTTTGTGGCATGTTTGAATCCTTCCATACAGGCCAAAGCTTCTTTTAATTTGTGGACCCACCAAATTGGTAATCAGCTCCTACCTCTTCTGGTCCAGGTTTCTTCTCCCCCCCCCCCCCCCCCCCCGCCCCCAACATACTGTAGCATACATCCATACATATATTGTATTAGATTTATTTATTTATTTTGCTTTTTTTGGATGATGATAGAACATAGCACGATGTCTTCTAACTTGACAATAATTAGCACAGTCATCACCTAGGATACATTGAAAAACCGTTACAAGAGTTATAAGTGGTAGAATGACCAACACTCTCTCCCTTATAGACTGATATATATTTAAAATTATTATAGACATATATATTTTTTCATTTTTGGTTTTCGAATTCAGCTGGAGAAGATTTCCTAAGAGAACCAACGGCCAAGACCCAGAGTTGCTGCCTCCAGTCCATTTACATTACCTGGATGAACATGTACAACTGCATAAAAACTTCTCTACTATTTATTGAGCTTCAAAAATGCATTCATTAGTTAGCAGAGCTCACTTTTTTTTATTAGTTTTTTTGGTTCTGAAACTACGATATAATTTGTGCAGGTTGTGGTGGAAAATGGAGTGGTTAATGTCACATTCTCCATCCCACAGGGTATGGTCACAGCGATACAATACTGCGGAATTGAAAATTTGTTAATGGAACCCAACAAAGAAAGAAACAGAGGGCAAGTACTTTTTACTTCCTTTAGTTGTTTAGTTCTGCATTGAGACAGAAAAACTCATGAAGAATGACTGACTCCAGATACTGGGATGTGGTTTGGGACAGTCCGGGTCATCTTGGTGGCAAATATGACTGGTAATTTCTCTTTCAAACTCGTTTTTTCTTTTATTACAGTAAGGTCCGCTCTTACCTCTTGTAATTTGACCCATGGGACTCATGTTGCAATTAACAAATAGAACTGAATTGGTGTGGTGCAGGCTAGAAGGAACAAATTTCAGTGTAGTCGTGGAGGACGAAGATCAGGTAGAGCTGTCCTTCACACGAACATGGGATCCATCTGTAGATACCTCTGTAATTCCTCTTAATATTGATAAAAGGTGCAGTTCCACTTCAGCACTAAGCTGCTATTTGTCTTCTGCAAATCTAATACATTATTTATTTTCTTTTCTTTTTTTTCTAATTAATTATTGAAAATTTATAATCCCTATCATTTGAACAGGCATAAATAATGTAACTTGACATGAGCACGCATTCATAATACTTGTAAATTTTGGAAATGATTTATTTGAAGGTTTATAATGCTGCGAGGCTGCCCGGGTTTCTACTCGTATGCTATACTGGAGCACCCAGAAGAGTGGCCGGACCTCACGGACTAGTTAGCGGCCGCTTACTAGTCCGTGACAGGTACCTTTTTACCACCTTTCCTCCTCATTATTTGTGGTCCTCAACTCTATCTTAAGCTCGGTCAAATTAAAGTATATTGCCTTCTTTCTTCATTATTATTATTATTATTTTTATATGAAATTGAATTTCATTATAAACCACGATGGATCGCCTTCTTAATTAAGGTACATTAATGAAGAACTTATGACTGCAAACTCGGCTTTTGTGGGTTTGGCTCCACCAGGAGATGCTGGATCCTGGCAACGAGAAAGCAAGGTTACCTAATTTTGGTTTTAATTAATTATAGCTCACAAGCTATGAATATGAATAAATCACAGTATAAACAAATTAAGGCTTGGCGTTCTCAGGGTTATCAATTCTGGACTCAAGCAAATGCTGAAGGTAACTTCTTGATCAAAGGCGTCCGTGCTGGAAACTACTGCCTCTTTGCATGGGTCTCTGGCATTATTGGCGATTACAAATACCAACCATGCATTTACATCGAACCAGGTTCTTAACTTCTCTGCATATCAACGTGTCATTGATTACAGTTTTCGTGTTTTTATCTGATCTAAAATTAAGCAGAAATAACTGTTTTGAATCATAACCCAAGGGGCGGCCATTCCTAAAGTGGTACGTTTCAATGTTCATATAACATTTAGGAAAACGAAGAAGATTAGGCGTTATTATTTATGAACCTCCAAGACAAGGCCCAACGCTATGGGAGATCGGCGTTCCTGATCGCACTGCGGCTGAGTTCTTCGTGCCGGATGCAAATCCGACTCTACTCAACCAATTATACGTCAATCTTCCAGATAGGTGAGTTCCAATCTGTCCAAATGCTTCTTAGCTAATTTGGTTCCAAAGATTAAATTTAATTAAAGCAGTAGTTGTGAGTTCTCATCGATAATAATAATATAAAAGAAAAAGAATTTCACGACGAATCATTTTCAAGTTACAGATACAGGCAATACGGGTTATGGGATCGGTATTCAGATATCTATCCCGAGGAGGATCTCACCTACACTGTTGGCATCAGCAATTATCAAACCGATTGGTTCTTTGCTCAAGTTAACAGGTCATTGTTTTCCCTCCTTCATTTCACATATTCATATACAATTGTGATTCGAAATTTGAATTTGTCAAGAAATTCTTAATTTGATTGTGATTAGAACTTCAAATTTTATTATGATTAGGATATTTTCAAATTCAATTTTGATAATAATTTGTTTTGGATCCAATTTCGCAACACATATATGTGTGACATGAAAAATTTTGTACAACTAAAAATTGTGTTTGTTTTGCAACTGCTGACTCTAATATTCCATTGCAGGAACATAGGAAATGGAACTTACGTGCCAACCACATGGAGGATCATATTTGATCTTGATAATGTGAGCGACGATGGAAATTATGTACTGCGATTAGCAATAGCGTCAGCTCATGAAGCCGAGCTCCACGTATGGACCGCTTTATACCACCACATTGCATTGTCTGATGTTCAGCTCCTGTTGGCCGTTCCAGTCGACCTTTATACCACATTACATTGTCTGATGATTTCTTAATAATTATTATTATTATTATTTTTTTTTGGAAATTGATTAAGGTTCGAATGAATGAGCCGGATGCGACGACGAGTCCTCACTTCACGACGGGGTTCTTCGGGAAGGACAATGCCATAGCGAGGCATGGGATTCACGGGTTGTATTGGCTGTACACGGCGGAGATGCCAGCGTCTCTCCTTGCCGCGGGAACCAATATTCTGTATCTGACGCAGCCGAGAGGGTTTAGTCCTTTCAGGGGAATTATGTACGATTATATCCGTTTAGAAGGGCCCGTTCAAAACTGATGATTAATTTCGACGCCCACGCCCACGTATATATACCACTTCCATTCTTTCAGCCTTCTTGTGGGCAACCAACCAAGGAAAATAAAATTGAAGAAGAGAGTCAATTAATTACATTATTGTGCAATACCAAAAGTGGGACGAAAATTGATAAACTCGAATATGGATCATTAAATTAAATGCACAATTGCCAAACTAGTACTTAAACGAGTAAATTAATTAATTAATGTTTAGGCAATGTGAAGAAGTCTTCTTCAAGCTAGGAAAGCGTTAGTGAATGGTGTATGCAAGTACGGGTCTAGTCACTGCGTTCGGCTGGATTATCATGAATTTACCTCATTCCCGCGTACTGTCAGACCGATTGTGAGGGCCACTCGGAATGAGTGATTTCACATTTTGAAACAAAAAATGGAAAAAGGTCGAGTTTTGTGATGTTTTCGGTGTGAAAGAGATTTTCGTGCACCTTTTTTTTATTCGTTCTGAGGCTGCAGCGCATTTCATATTGGATAAAGTGTTAAATTGGTTATTGTATTTTGATTTAAAGGTTAAATTTGACTATTAAATTTTAAAATGAGCTAGATAAATTATTATACTTTTATAAATAAGGTCCTATTACCTTATTCATTGTTTTAACACTTTTGAACGTAATTCATTGTTGGCTAATGTGACTGTTTATGAAAATTCGGTGCTAAAATATAATAAAATTATTTAAAACAAGTTAGAGATTCTTGCCTCTTAAAATGGCTAAATTATTATTTTTCTCCTGAAATTAGGTAAAATTCGTGATCACATTCCTATGTTTTCAAAACACCCATATTACCCTTTTATGTTTTAATTCCGTCAATATCCGTTAGTGAATTGCTGATGTGGCAAATGGATCCCAAAAATAACTTATCAATAATCTCACAAATGTCCTACCCATAAATTAGAAAACATAAATTTATAGAAAAAAAAATCTATAGATAAAATTTATAAATAAATATTTAGTCTTGTGAAAGAAAATAGATAACTGGAATAAATATTTTTTTCTTAATGAGAAGAAGATAAAGAAAATAAAAAAAAAAGAAATTGATGAGAATTAGTTAAATATGATATTAACTATAAAAAACTTAAGTAAGTCCATATATATTTTAGTTACTATAGTATATGTTACGAGTATTTTTCGTCCTACTCTATAAGGGTTGGGCCCAATTCATTGGGCCGGTCCAACTGTCAAAGGAGATGATAGGCTTCAAACTGAGACCCTCAAAGCAAGCTCCACAAGGCCGAAACTCGGCCTGAAATAATATCATCTGGACGAGCTCCCGACGACCTCGCTGGTTACCGGCTCAGCCAACCAGCTCGCATGATGAAAAGGCTAAAGTTCTGATGAGTTAACAGGCCAGGGGCCGCCCCCAGCCATGTGGTCCAGGCCCATTTTCTCAGCCCATCTGGCCAGTCCGTACCAGTCCCATCTTGGTCCTTTCATAACGACATCATTACCGTTGTGCCTGGATTTCCGCGCGTCCACCCCAAGTCCCATCTTCATTAATGACGGGTCCTCTCGCTGTTAATGACGAGTCTCGTCCACATTAATGAAGGTTCCATTGGTACCTTCCTGTCGTGTAACATCCCATTTTCTCCAAGCGTGTTATAACTTAGGACAATAGTGGGATAGTATTTATTTTTCTATAAACTACAACTAATCATATCATTGCTCTTATTCATCCCAAATTTCCATACATTTATCTCAAAAGAGAATCAACATAAATATTGAATGCGAAAGCTAGAATCGAACCTCAACATACTTCAAACGCTAATAATATTACATGATTGTGTCAACATAATTGATAATACAAGATTATCATAACAAAAGTCTTCCAAACATAACTTGTTACATGATATAAGTTTTTCAATATGACTTTAAACAAAACATAAGTTTCTCAACATGACTTCAAACATAACATAACTGGTACATATTAGAATCCTTATACGGAAACTAAATGGAGAAAATAACTTCATATTACTTTGCATCTTTATATTTCGCCCGCTTCTATGTCTTCGTTGCAAACCTCATCTGGAACGTTTGAATGTTCCAGGGGCAAGGCCCACATTAGATGATGAATCATCTAAGTAAGAATACATCATAATGCATATGTATGAATGCAATGCACATAACATCATAACTCTCATGTTTGGGTCGACTGCACCTTAAGATTACCCGCCATTTTTCCAATCTCCCTGCCAGACCGAGGTGTATGAGTGCACCCTTGGCAAAGCAACGGTGCCAGTACCTAATCCCAAACCCATACAACGTATGACCGTGAATCTCATCATGCTCATATGCATACTTTGTCATCAATACATGTAATTGCAATTCACATGACATGTTCACATCAAAACATGACAACATGATGAAAATATTTACATAAAATCAGGTTTTGGTGGAACCACTTACAAGTCATTTTCATAAACTAAATTCAGTTAAATAGTACCACTTACCTTGTAAAAGACAATTTTGCCCCTAGCATAATTTTGCTTCAAAATTCGCGTCAACCTTCCAATTGTACTTAATTATGAATATTGACGTATCCTGACATCATAATTATTTAAGAAAATCAAATTTCTAATTTTTTCTAATTTTTCCTAATTTCTCTAATTTTCTCCTATTATTTCCTCAAGATTATGAATTAAATACTTTCTCATAGAATTTTCTCAATTTATCTTCACAATAATTCCTAAAACAATATTCCCAAGCCCTAGAAATTTTTTCATAATTTTTAAAATCCATGATCTATTTATTTCTCATTTTCTCTTTGATTTTCAAGCATGTATTACCTCAAAAATCCATAATAAATACTAATCATGTATTTCTCTTCCAATTTCACTATCAAAAATTCTAAAATATCATTTTAACATTTCCAAAATTTTTTAAAGAAAATTTTGAAGATAACTTACCTTCTCGTGGAGTGATTCGGTATTCTTCTATATTGTGATGAAGCCTCGTTTTGCGTATCCAACAATGCCTTTTGCCACAAATCTTTGCACAAACTACTAAACCCAACCTATAGGATTTTTCTAGAAATTTTTGGTATTTTTCTCTATATTTTTCTTTCTCTTTCTCAAATCTCTCTCTTACTCTCAAATCATTCTTTCTTATAACCTTTCTCTTTCTAATTCAAGTTCTCAAACCTTTCAAGTTTTCTCTATTTATAGAGGTTGAATTAAATTTAGTTTAATTGTAGTGATCCACTATCTTTTATTATTTTATCATTTTTTTATTTAATTTTCTACTAAATCTTACTCATAATCTTTAATTATTTGTCCATACACTGCTTTATCTTCCACATTTTTTCATTAATTCACCTATTATCTTTGATTATTTGGCCACACTCTACTTTTTCTCCCACATTTCTCCATTAATTCATCCTTTATCTTTGATTATTTGTTCACACCATATTTTGTCTCCCACATTTCTCCATTAATTCATCCTTTATCTTTGATTATTTATTCACACCATATTTTGTCTCCCACATTCTCCATTAATTCACCCATTAACTTTGATTATTTATTCACACCATATTTTGTCTCCCACATTCTCCATTAATTCACCCATTATCTTTGATTATTATTTTTTACTTTAATTATTTTTAACTAAATCTTATTTTGAATGGGCTATTCTTTCATTTAGTCCATAAATTTAAGCTCACTTTCTTAACCTACTAACTCTAAGCCCATTTACTTAACCTTTATTTTCTCAATTTAGCCCACTAACCATAAGCCCATTTACTTAATCTTTTTCTTTTTTCAACTTAGACCACTAATTCTAAACCCATTTACTTATTTATTTTTTTTTTCAAATTAGCCCACTAACTCCAAGCCTATTAGTTTTCTCAATTATAATTTCTAATTGATGTCAAAAAATATTTTAAATAAAAAATTAATTATTATTATTATTATTCTCAAAATACTAGGATATTACATTCTTCTCTCCTTACAAAAATTTCGTCCTCGAAATTTGCCATATATTATAAATCCCAAAATTTCATCATCGATATTTAGCACAAGATTGGTTGAATAACTATGGAAAAAAAAAACTACCTGATTACCTATCTATGTTGCTCCATGGTTCGAAACTTAAAGTTGGGATTATAAATATCTGAATTGTCCTGAACTCGATTTTCATGTTTTCAGATATATATATATAATTTTTCTTCTTCTTGCCAACATCTTCGGGATAATAAAACACGATTTTTTTTTTATAAAAAAAAATCTATATTTTTTTATAAAAAAAAATCTATATTTTTTTTTCTTTTTTTTTCTTCTTTTTCTTTTATTTTTCTTCTTCTTCTTCTTCTTCTTCTTCTTCCGCGAACGCCCATCGCTGCGCGCACACCCCGGCCACCACCGTAGCCGCCGCGATCGCCTCCAGCCGACTCCACCGGCCTTACAATCGCTGCCGACGGCCGCTGCTGCCCCCTCTGCAACGGCCACCGGCGCCTGCTCTGCCATCGGCCGCGAGCCACCGCACGCCTCCAGTCGCTGATCGCCATCTCCGAAGGCCCAAACGGCCCCTCGTCGACCAGATCCGGCTGCCTCCGCTGTTGCTCGCATCCCTCTTCGACCATCGATCGGCCCTCCGATCCCCTTGCCGCCGTCGCCGCGTACCGGATCTCCCTCGCCATCGGCCGCCATCACTCGATCGGCCTGCACCCGCTAGCGTCCATTGCTATTCTCTTCAGGTTTGCTATTTTTCCCTCCTAGCCTATTTTTGAAATCTTCACATTAGATTTAATTTGACCCGATCCACTTAGATCCATCACATTCATTTAGATCTGCCCCATTAGATTTGTCTCCAGATCTAATTAGATCTAGCTACTACCCCAAATCCATGTCATGACCTAGGTCTCCATGTGGTGCTTGCAAAATCCTAAGAAAGAGATGTACCCCATTGTGTGTTTTTGCCCCTCATTTTGGCCATGAGGATGCATCGTTTCATTTTTCTGCCATTCATCAAGTCTTTGGTGCGAGTAATGCTGCCAAAATTCTGACCCAACTTCCAATAGGTGATTGATGTGGGGCAGCTTTTTCACTCATTATGGAAGCTCTAGGTCGGCTTCAAGATCCTGTTTTTGGCATTGTATCCCATATTTTTTCCCTCGAACAACAGGTTGTTGATCTCCAGCAACAGGTTGTCAAATTGCATGCCTATGTATCTTTATTGCATAGTTTATTACTTGGAAACCATTCTATAATACCCGAGAAATTCTAAAGGACTCAAGGGTAATTTATCCTGGGGTAAAAATGGAATTTAAGGATAAATTGGGGGTAAAATGGTAATTTATTACCGTATAGATGATTAAATCGACTGCCGGGAGTACCCTGGAGCCGAGATGCCAAAAGAAAATGACATGGCATTAATGAGCACCCCGAGATAGGATTTATGGTGCCGAAAGAAATCGGATCGGGAACGATTCTCGGTATAGCTAAAAAGGCAGCTGCCAAATAGACTGCAATACCGAATTGTCATAAACGACCTTTCGGAAGTCAACAGAAGCTTGAGGGGGCTTCGGTTTTTCATGAGAAACAATCCTTCAGAGGTTTCAGGAAGAAACGAATGGGTTTAAGGCCAAAACGAAGATTCGGGCCTAAGTGCAGTTTTTAGAAATTGCTAGAGGGAGGCCGAAACAAAGTTGTTTTAGAATCTTCGAGGGTCAAAATGATGTTTTAGGTCTTGAGGGGCTTAAATGAAATTATGGAAAGTTGAGGGGTTTAGTGAAAAGGGCTAAAATGAGATAGCCAAAAGTCAAGGGGCCAAAGTGCAATTAAAGGAAAGTTTGGCCAATCACCACCAAGTCTCCGGTCGTCGATTTCGGCCGATCCAACCGTAGGGATGGCACGGGGCTTGGTCGGGGATGATTTTTTGTAAAGGAAGCAGGGGGCAACGACCACTCGAGTGGTCGAATTTTGAAGAAAACCGACCGAACTTTCGGTCGTTCTTCGTCGCCACCTGCAAGTGGCTTTCTTGGTCGGATAAGGGTGCCTCGAGGTCGATTAGGGGTAGGTTTATGCTCTAAACCTTATGGGCTAACCGATCCCGGCCATTTGGAGCATTGAAGATGCCTATAAATAGGCGTTTCTTGAAGGCCGAAAGTTTGGTAAGTTTGAGCTTCAAATTGGCCGATCAAACGAACGAATTGAGGCACCATTTTAAGGGGCTTTTGAAGCCCATGAGAGGTAGATCAATTCTGGAAACTTTGAGGCGTTTTCATCAAGCTTTGAAGGCTGTTCGAGGGTCGCCGGAAAATTGGAGGCGGGTGGTTGGCCGAGACTTCAAACGCCCGATTGGGCGCCTTCCGGTGCTCCTTTCGAGGCCCAAGAAGGGCCATGAGGATCGACTAGACAAGGGCTTGAAGATGGCGGAGAAATCTCAAATCGCCGGCGACCGGAAGGCCGGAGAAGACGACCGGCGCGTGGCATGCACGCGCTGGTCTTCACGCGCGCCCAGTCGCCCTAGCGTGTGTAGGCGCGTGCGGGCGCGTGGGGCCTCCGAAAAATCTGAAAAAAATCCCAAAAAATAGAGAAAAATATTTTATGGAGGTTGGTGCAAAAAGTTTGGGATTTGGGATTCCCGATGCCTCGGTTTCTGCATCAAAGTGCCTCGTTTTGCGTGAAAACGCAATATCCGGGTAAGTTCAGTATTTTTCCTTGAAATTTCATAGCATATAATGAATTGTTGTGAAGTTAGATTTGAGGAAATAGTCTCGATATATTTATTGGGATTTTTAGAAGGAAAAATGATGGAAAATGAAAGGAAATAGGAAATAAATAGAATATTGAGGATATTTAGTAATTAAATATCATTTTATGTTTGAGGAGATCGAGAAGATGAGATTGGTGCAACTTTTGAGAGTTGGCACGAGAATCGAGGTGGGGCACGCATATCGAGGCGATGCACGCTTTTTGAGGTATCTTTGTCTTTGGGCAAAGGTGAGTGGTATTCTCACAAGAAGTTATATTCATGATATAATTGATATATATGCATGTTATTTATGAATTGCAATATTCATTTGTCATATTGCATTGAAAGTCGTGATATTTCCATCGCACGATATTATTGTCATATTGAAATTGTGCATGGGGATGGGATGATACCCTCAGAGTGTAGCCGTAATTTCCCTAGGGCGTTGAGGGAATAACGTTAGGCCTATCCCGTAGACGTTCGGGATTTGCCTAGGATTCCTAGCCGGGTTGGGGATGCCTGGGAAGTTACATTATGGGTATATGTTTGTTCATGTTATTGCATTATGCATCATATATATATCTTTGGACCCTCACTAGAAATTTTATCTTCTAATGGGTTATGCACCTGGAACATTCAACGTTCCAGTTGAGACTTGCAGTTAGGGCAAGGAACAGGTTGAGGTATAACGGCACGTGATGGCGTGGCCAATGGATGCAACAAGAGATTCCAGTATTTTAATTATTGCAAAATGAGGATGTATGTATTCGAGGTTTCATATGATTGCACATAGGGTGTTAGATGTTATCTCGAGAGAAATGTATTTATGTAATTGAGGATATGATGGTAACATATGGTACGAATTCTTTATGATATATATATAAGTTGAATTCAGGTATGTACCGTATCAGGTTTCGATTATCGCTTCCGCATATGTAATGATTTGCTGGGGTTTCCCTTGGAAATACGGTATTTGATGTATAAGAAAGGGGATTATGTATGTATATGATGGGCCCCAGCATAGTGACACGCCCTCGATAGGGACGGGGTGTTACACATTCTGTGTATCTTCCATTGGTTCCAAATTTGTCTCAACCACAACCTCATTCAAACCCTCTTCCTTTACCTGACCCAAGCTTTGCTGACATTTCCAGTCTTATTTCCCATGTATCGCTACCTGTTGGTGATCCAAATCCATTCGAGAGCTTTGGTTATCCCATTATCTCAGAGGATGTCTCACTCCCTAGCTTCCCAGAGACTTTTCCTCTAGTCCATCCTGGCGAGACTAGCGGTAGCCAGTGGCCTGGATATCCCATCATACCTGAACATGTCACACTCCCTAGTTTACCAGAGACTTTACCTTACCCTGGCGAGACTAGCGATAGTCAGTGGTCTGAATATCCCAACATACCTAATCATGCCATACTCCCTAGTTTACCAGAGACTCTACCTTACCCTGGCGAGACTAGCGGTAGCCAGTGGTCTGAATATCCCAACATACCTGATCATGCCACACTCCCTAGTTTACCAGAGACTCTTCCTTACCTTGGTGAGACTAGCAGTAGTCAGTGGCCTCTTTATGACGACATCGATGAGCTTGGACTCGACATTTTCAGCAGTCATCATCAGTATTGAGTATTGACGACATTTTGGGGTTTAACTCCTTTTGTGCTTGCTCTTTTTCTTTTTTTCTTTTTTTTGATTGTATAGCTTGATCTCTTATAACTGTATTGAACATATGTAATGAATGTTATATTTTGGGTACTCTAATGTTTCATTCGCATATCTTTGTCCTTAATCGTGTAAAAGTATTTCAGCCTCTTGCAACTGTTTAATAATTCATCAAATATCGGTTCTTAATTATTAACTCTTTCAAAATCTGATAGTTCACGTCTTTAGTCAAGCCACACACAGTTAATCAACAGATAACCTCAATTTATTAGTGGCAACTTCAAACCTATCATTTAAAATTAGGTCCAATAAATCTTCCGAGAGCACATTCTAGTATTTCTCTCACTCACTTTCGCACTTCTGTTATTAGTTGTCTCTCTCAAGCACGCTAAAGGTTTTCACAACTATCAAGACAACTCTATACAGTCACACTACCAGTTTGAGCAGGTAAGTACTTATGTCACCTACAGTACCCCAATCCTCACTAAATTTTTCTTCCTAAAACTCAGGACTCTTCAAATTCTCTATGGTCCTTAAAACATCATTTATTTTTTAAAAATTTTCTCGAAAATCCCAAACCGATTTATCCTTGAAGATCCCAAATCAAATCACGTTAACTGGCTCCAATCATTTTCTATAAACAACCGGACCTCAAAAACTTCCAATGATTCTTTTTCAAATGATACTTTAAACCCCTAATAACGATTCAGGTTTCCATGCGTTTTGCATAAGGCATAACTTATTCGTGTGTCATTTCTCACCATTTTTTTTTTTTTGAATCCCCAAACTCACTTGGCACATTAAATCGTAGGTACAAATTCCATCACCTAGGTCTCCCATTAATCACGTCACCATATAAGTAATGTCTATACATCAAGTTTATCATGTCTATTTCACACATCGAATAACTCTCACTATGCAACCCAACCATATCCTCATGGCAATTACAAACACGACTTGATCCTGGATATTGAGATTAATCTATTTCTTGAGCCTCATAATGCTCGTCTCATTTACCAACTCACAAAATGACCATAAAACCTAGATGCTATAGAACACACCGTCCTCATTCAAGACATCACACGCTTCTTTCTTTTTAGATCGTGTCTCCACAAATACTATCTATCTTATTCTGGATTGATTCCCTAGGCTTCTATCATTTTTCTACCAGCTAATGGCACACCTCGCAGTCCAGTTCATTGAGACTTGGACTCCATTATTTTAGTCAATGTTATTTTCCTATAATAGATGTATCTAAGTCTGACATCATTTCTATTTGCTTTGACCCAAATCCTAGGGTTCACATATTATTTCCGATATTCCAAATGATTCTCGAAAATTCTTCTCATTTGATCCTAACTCAACAGCTAGGTTATGCCACATCAAACTGATCATCCATGATTCAATCATTTTTGATAACTACTAGCTATCGCAATGATTTTAACTAATCACCTCAAATCAATAGTCTCTCATAATCATGAGTCAACCTTACACTCAAAACTCATCATCAGTCCCTAACTTTAATAGCTAGATTATTTCACTTGCCTCAGCTTCCATCAGACTTCCAATATTTACTAAGAATAGTGGTCGTATACTAGAATTATGTCTGTTCATGAACAGTACACCAGGTAAGTTCCCAAGAAAGAGAGGTGGGTCACAAACGGACACACTTAAATACCAAGTCTTTCCTTAGCCAGAACTTTCTTAGACATGCACTTCCACTGCACTACACTTAAATCCAGTATCTTTGAGACTTTAATTATTCATCCCCGAATCTCTAAATAGAGATTTCTAAATCTAAGTATTTCTAAACCTCAAGTTCATGGATTCTTAATGATCCTTCATAAGTTTTCTTATAGTTCACTCTGATACCAATTGTAACACCCCATTTTCTCCAAGCGTGTTCTAACTTAGGACAATAATGGGATAGTATTTGTTTTTCTATAAACTACAACTAATCATATCATTGCTCTTATTCATCCCAAATTTTCATACATTTATCTCAAAAGAGAATCAACATAAATATTGAATGCGGAAGCTAGAATCGAACCTCAACATACTTCAAACGCTAATAATATTACATGATTGTGTCAACATAATTGATAATACAAGATTATCATAACAAAAGTCTTCCAAACATAACTTGTTACATGATATAAGTTTTTCAATATGACTTTAAACAAAACATAAGTTTCTCAACATGACTTCAAACATAACATAACTGGTACATATTAGAATCCTTATACGGAAACTAAATAGAGAAAATAACTTCATATTACTTTGCATCTTTATATTTCGTCCGCTTCTATGTCTTCACTGCAAACCTCATCTGGAACGTTTGAACGTTTGAATGTCTTCTCGTGGAGTGATTCGGTATTCTTGTATATTGTGATGAAGCCTCGTTTTACGTATCCAACAATGCCTTTTGCCACAAATCTTTGCACGAACTACTAAACCCAACCTATAGGATTTTTCTAGAAATTTTTGGTATTTTTCTCTATATTTTTCTTTCTCTTTCTCAAATCTCTCTCTTACTCTCAAATCATTCTTTTTTACAACCTTTCTCTTTTTAATTCAAGTTCTCAAACCTTTCAAGTTTTCTCTATTTATAGAGGTTGAATTAAATTTAGTTTAATTGTAGTGATCCACTATCTTTTATTATTTTATCATTTTTTTTATTTAATTTTTCACTAAATCTCACTCATAATCTTTAATTATTTGTCCATACACTACTTTATCTTCCACATTTCTTCATTAATTCACCCATTATCTTTGATTATTTGGCCACACTCTACTTTTTCTCCCACATTTCTCCATTAATTCATCCTTTATCTTTGATTATTTGTTCACACCATATTTTGTCTCCCACATTTCTCCATTAATTCATCCATTATCTTTGATTATTTATTCACACCATATTTTGTCTCTCACATTCTCCATTAATTCACCCATTAACTTTGATTATTTATTCACACCATATTTTGTCTCCCACATTCTCCATTAATTCACCCATTATCTTTGATTATTATTTTTTACTTTAATTATTTTTAACTAAATCTTATTTTGAATGGACTATTCTTTCATTTAGTCCATAAATTTAAGCTCACTTTCTTAACCTGCTAACTCTAAGCCCATTTACTTAACCTTTATTTTCTCAACTTAGCCCACTAACCATAAGCCCATTTACTTAATCTTTTTCTTTTTTCAATTTAGGCCACTAATTCTAAACCCTTTTACTTATTTATTTTTTTTCAAATTAGCCCACTATCTCCAAGCCTATTAGTTTTCTCAATTATAATTTCTAATTGATGTCAAAAAATATTTTAAATACAAAATTAATTATTATTATTATTATTATTCTCAAAATACTAGGATATTACATGCTGCATGAACATCCTTCGCTGGCACTAGGTATTATGTCCCATCTCTTAGGGCAGACATGCTACACATAAAGAAGAACATCCCTCGATATATATGGGCTAGCTCTGGTAAGAGAGGGTAAGACACTTTTTTCCAATTAAGACATTTTCTCTCTTTTCTCTCTACATACTCGCTTATTAACTTAAGCTTCGGAGTACCTTGCAGGGACGGAGACGAGGCTCAAGAGATTAAAATCAGACATCTCGTATACATTTTTCGGTTCCATTGCGTCAGGCGGGCCAAAGAATCATAATCGACCAATTCCGAACGTCGACAATATATAATTAATTTATTTTAATATAAAAAATAAAATATTATACTAAAGGATGATGCAATAAATTTACATATCTTACAAATACATAATTCTCATAAAATTCATACAAAATTATACTAACCATATATAGTTTGTTAATAAAGATGGAGAATATGGTCTTTTTTTTGTTAAAACATATTGACGGAATTGAAATGTGTTCCTTCCTGACCAAAAGAAGACGATCGGAGGCGGGGCATGGGCTGCGGCGACAGGTCTGTTCGGGGGGCGGCTGACACCTGCAAGCACTCTGACGGTCGAGTGAGTAAGAGAACAAGGAAAAATAGTATATCAGTAGGTCAGAGATCAGAACGTACCTTAGCTCTAAAGAGAGCTGACTGATATAGAAGAAGGGGATATCTTACTGCATGCATGCATCTTGCGTTTGCAGGTGATGGAACTGGCTATACGGCGCCGGTGGATATTTTCAGGTGGTAGCATGGTGGCGACGGGACCCTCATTAATATGAATGAGATCTGCCATTAATGATGACATGATCTGAGGCTGTCGCACGGATATCCAGTGGGAGTCGCAATGATGTCGTGGCAGGCTGTCGCACGGATATCCAGAAAGAGGACCAAGATTGAGCCTAAGAAGAGGGCCGAGATTGGGCCTAAGGAAAGGGCTGAGATTGAGCTTGAACGGTCCATAGCCCCCTAGGTCAGATGCTCGAGTAATGAGCGTTCGAGCTAGAAAAGGGAGGCCAGGACAGTTTTTGCTGCATGTTTTGGAGAGTCGGATTAAGTATGACTGATAAGGTCGGTCATGCTAACCTTGTCTTTGCTGGGATAGCGATTTTGGAGTCATTTTGAGGTTGGCCAGAGGCAAGTAAGTAGAGTGATATTCTCTATGCGCTGATTCGCATCACGCGTAGCCTCGAGATTCGAGGGTGCTCGTCCTAGGAAGGGAAGGTGTTACTTGGGTGTTGTCCAAGCACGAAGGGCGGCTAGCCACCATGAGTGTGCATCGACTGGGTCTTGTACTGCTGGGACACGTTTGGGGTATGGTCGAGTTCTTGCTCATGTATGCTGTCTAAGTTTGAGAAGGAAAGGTCGCGCTTTCCCCGATAAAGCTTTGGATGTGTTTCTGGGGCTTTAACTATAACTGGATTCTGACTCTTTGCAAGGTAGAGATTAACCCTGGCGGAGGGGGGAAACTCCCTGATGCGTACATCGTGAGGGACTTTGGGATATGGAGCGCTACACCAAAAATGTGCATCGTCATAAGCGTGCATGACAGTTTCTGATTCCCTTGAAAAAATTGAATGCGCGACAGGTGCGTGATAGGTGGCGCACCTCTAATGTTTTTCTAAGTGTTTAATGGCGTTTTGCTTTCTTCAGACGCGACATGCGAAATAGTATAAAAGGTGCATCCCCTTGCCTCTGGGTTTTTCATCATTTTTTTCTCAAAGGCGCATTATTTTCCAAATCTTTCTTCCTATTCGTTCTTCACAGGTAGAGGCAGTTTCTTGTTTTACTATAAGGATGTCGAAGGTTATCCCTGTTGGTCATCAATGGGACTCTAACAATAATGCTAAAAGAGGCGTCACTTTCCCGACTGTCTATCTGATGTCTTTCGTTGCTGGGTTCGCCCTTTCGACTACTCGTGATGAAGGGCGATCACCAGCTAGGAAGCATCCGAGGGGTGTCGGGGGGGCTAAGTCATCCGCTGGGGTGCCATCCATGGGTGTTTCCAATCCTTCCACCTCGGGGAACCATCAGGTGGCGTACCACCTAATGAAGAATCGGGTTCTAGGGGTTTTGGTGGAGTACCGAGTGGTGGAGTTCGAATTCTGCTCGAAAGCCGTTACCCTCAAGCGATCGCATCGAGAGAGAGAGGAAGTGGAGTGTATCTAACAGGGGAGAGCTAGCAAGGTGAGGGAGAGGGTGGCCAAGGAGACGGTTGACTTGTGTTAACAGTTGGAGGAGTCGGAGGCGTCATAGACTCATTGGCGCTAGGTCATAAGCCGTCTTGGCCGCCAGCGCAAGGATGCCAGGGCGACATTTCTTGATTCAAGGGCGAAGGTTGCCTATCTACAAGCAGCGCTCGAGGCTACCCAATCGATGGAGAAGGTTGGTAGAACTCTGGTTTTGGAGGCCACAGACGAGTATCTGGAGGGCTATGAGAAAGCTCTTCTACACATTCGAACTTTGTTCCCTAGCCTAGAATTGTAGCCCTGTAAGCCATATATGAGGGTCGAGGGCGGCCGTCTTATGGACCTGGCCGAAAGGATGCGGGTCAGGACGTCAAGGGAAACTCCCGAGGTGGGTCAAGCGGGGGAGGGTGTTGCCGATGATGCTGAATCCCTAGCCGAGCTGGGCTAATTTTACTCTTTTGTTGCAGTAGTGTAGGTTTTGTAATGTTTTCTTGATTTTTCCTGGTCCTGTGTTATTGTGATTTGTGTTGTCTTTTGACTTGCCATTTGTGATGGAATGATCGATTTTTTCTTTTTCGCAAGGCGCCTTCCTTGTTTCTTTCTTTCTGGTATGTCGTACTCTTTTTTTCTTTTTTTTTTTCGTCGAGCCAGGGGGCTTAAGTGCGGATGTGATGGTTCTTGAGTTGGATGGTATGGTTGGTTCCCAATCCTAGAACTTGGGGTGCCAACTCTTTGAGTTTGGTAGAGATTTGGGGGGGACTACGCTCGTAGCACAAGTTTCGAGGTTATAGATAAGGCGATGTTTCAGAGCCGGACGTGTTTATTTTGATGAAATGTTTTGTCTTTAGGGTGTTTTTATCAACACGTGGACGGTGTTGATTAGTCATGGTAGGAGTGGCTTTTCATTTTTTGCAGTAGGAATATGACTGTATCGATGACGTGATTTTTCGGAGCCTGACCGTATTTAATTTTTAGAAGGCGGTGAGAATCTTCTAATCGCCGGGCGATTGCACTTATAAGAGGGGAGAGGAAAGCTCTGGATTTCTTTCCATGCTATCCTTACTTGTTTGCATCTTCGCTCTGGGAGACTAAAGAAATGTGATCAGTGTTTTACGGTGGGAATTTTGCACCTGAGTGGGGTGTTTTCGTTGGTGACCCTGCGGGTGGCAACTTTCTGAGTGGTACGATAGGGGTCGAGGAGTCTATGTTTGAGAATGTTAAGACGAGGGCAGTACTAGGATGGGTGAGACATGTTGTGTCTAGAATGGGTGATGTGGCTTTCTCGGAGTTCATCTTTGCTGGAAGTATCGTGTTTTGGCATTCAAGGGCTTAGGTTATTAACGTCGACCTCATCAAGCTTGGGTCGGGGATCATCTGCCAGCTCCAAGGTTGAAAGTTGGAAATGTCGACGTCACCTAGGCAGTGGGTTGTCCCAGATTCTCATCAGGAGCAACTGTCATGCTGGCAGAATCTGACCCCTTTGAGGGTAGGATGTCGGGCAGTACAAAAAGGGTTCTAGTTGTTCTTAAGCGATTTATGGGGAAAGTGATTGCTGATGATCTATAGGAATGTGTTCTACAGCGACCGCTGCTTGACCTTGCTTTACTCATTTGCTTGTCTCCTGTTTGGTCTTCAGGCATTTGTATTGTGCGGTAGTTGTGGTGTGATAGACAAGTGTAACATAAAACTATTATAGATATGAGGCTTGTAATTAGATGTAAATTGTTTGTAATGAAATGTAAGTGTTTTCTAAGTACCTTGTTTTCTGTTGTGTCCTGATGCAAAATATTTCGGGATTGCACCAAGAGAAGTTCGAGGTCCGACGTGCCCGTTTGTTACGAGGCACGACTTTGAGGTTGGATCGAGGGAAGCTCGAGGTCCGGCATGCCTGTTGTTACAAGGCACGACTTTGAGGTCGGGCAGAGGGAAGCTCAAGGTCCAACATGCCTGTTTGTTACAAGGCACGACTTTGAGGTTGGATTGAGGGAACCTCAAGGTCTGGCATGCCTGTGAGAAACGACTTTGAGGTCAGACCGAGGAAAGCTCAAGGTCCGGCGTGCCTGTTTGTTACAAGGCATAATTTTGAGGTCGGACTGAGGAAAGCTTGAGTTCCGGCATGCCTGTTTGTTGCGACGCACGACTTTGAGGTTGGACCGAGGGAAGCTCAAGGTTCGGTGTGCGTGTTTGATACAAGGCGTGATTGCCTGGGTCTAGGTTCTGAGCATGGTTTAAAGGAGGACTGAGTCTGGCTCGAGATCCTGTGGGCCTGTCTGATACAAGGCATGGCTCGATAGGGCCGAGGCAAGCTCGAGGTGTCTAGAGCAATGACGGGGCTGTGCCCGAGGTCCACGCGGGGTAGACTGACCATGTAGGTCTGGGTCCCGAGCACGGTTTAAAGGGGGATCGAGTTTGGCTCAAGTTCTATGCGCCTATCTAATGCAAGGCGTGGCTCGATAGGGCCAATGCGGGCTCGAGGCACCTAGAGCCATGACGGGGTTGTGCTCGAGGTCCACTTGGGGCGGACTAACCATGTCAGTTTAGTTCCCGAGCATTGTTTAAAGGAGGACTGAGTCTAGCTCGAGGTCCTATGCACCTGTTTGATACAGGGCATGGCTCAAGGCGCCTAGAGCAATAACGGGGCTGTGCCTGAGGTCCGCGCGGGGTGGACTGACCATTTCGGTCTGGGTCCCGAACACGGTTTAAAGGAGAATAAAGTCTGGATCGAGGTCTTGTGCGCCTGTCTGATACAAGACGTGGCTCGATAGGGCCAAGGTGGGCTAGAGACGCCTAGAGCAATAATGAGGTTGTGCCCAAGGTCCACGCGGGGTGGACTGACCATGTCGGTCTGGGTCCCAAGCACGGTTTAAATGAGGACCGAGTCTGGCTAAAGGTTCTGTGCGCCTGTCTGATACAAGGCATGGCTCGATAGGGTCGAGGCGAGCGCGGACTGACCATGTTGGTCTGGGTCCCGAGCACAGTTTAAAGAAGGACCGAGTTTGGCTTGAGGTCCTGTGCGCCTATACTTATTTTTTATTTTGCTTCGTAGAATGTGAAGTTTTTGGCATACCTTGTTACTTCGGTAGTGGCTTGCCTGAGTATGTCTTGTTTGGGATATGTGCTATGTGGGTCGAGGTTGCCGATGACTTGCTCCCGCATTTAATTGGTTGGGCAGGGCTGGGGGTATCTGAGTTGAGGCGGTCTCAGGGTGATGGAAAAAAAAATGGGATTATGCTAAGGGGTATTAGGGAATGCTGAAGGAAAGTCCGTGTTTCCTTTTTTTTGTGTAGCTATGACAAGTAATAAGTAGAAGCAGCCATCTTTATTTAGTCAAGAATATTGTAACAATGAGTCCCTAGAAGTATGGTTGTTTGGTTGGAGTGTGCCCTTGCTTCCTCCCTCCTCGGATTTAGCTAGGTGGCAGGCTTTGCTGTTGATATTGATCTTAGTGTGATGCTCGTCCACAAATGGCTTGTTTTGGGCAAGAGTTTGTTTATTCAAGGTGGGGCTTTGTCTTGGGTCGACATTGGTCATCTACTGGATGGTTTTGTTTTTCTAACTCTATCATGTGAACACTGGGGTGTGGGGCTTGTCCATTTGTCTTTGCCGCTTGACCATTGTTCCCGGGAGTGTCGCTTGCCCTACTATCCTTACCAGGCTCGAGGTTTCGAACCCTAAGACTGTCGTGGTAACATTATCGAGCCTCTTTTTGGTCGGCGTGAATGGTTTCGACTTTGGTGTCTATTACTGAGAACTTCATGGCTAGGTGGGGAGTGGACACTACTGTGCCTAATTTGTTGAGAGAATGACGGCCGAGCAGCGCGTTGTATGGTGTTCAACAGTCAACGATTAGGTATCGAATGCAAATTGTCTTGACAAGGGGAGCTGTCCCGAATGATGTTAGTAAGTCAATGTAGCTCTTAACGCCTATATGTTCTCCTGAAAAACTAATCAGGTTTCCATCGAATGGTTTTAGTACCTTTTCGGGGATTCCCATCTTCTTTAGGGTTGACAAGTACATCAGGTCTGCCGAGCTTCCTTGATCTACAAGGACTTTCTTCACTAAGAAGTTGGCGGTGACGACTGAGATTACCATGGGATTGTCGAGGTTTTTGTTGATACCTTTGAAATCCTCCTTGATAAAAGAGATCACAGGGTGACTGGGAATTTTTCTTGGTCTCTTTTTGACTCTATTTATTGATATTACCGCCTGGAGATGTCGTTTTCTTGCTGAGTTTGATTCTTCTCTACCTGCGAAGCCTCCAAAGATGGTGTTAATAACCCCAGCTACCGGGTTTCCTGGGGGTGGTCCGGCATTTTGCCTGTTGCCTGCTTGGTGCCGCCTTTGAGGGCTGCGGCTCCTTTACCTTTCTGGGTTACCCTGGGAGGATCGCCTCCGGTTTGGTCGGTAAATGTATTGACGGAGATAGCCCTCCCTGACCAGCTGCTCTATTTGGTTTTTTAAGGCGGCGCACTCTTCGGTTGTGTGCCCGAACATATAGTGGTAATCACACCGTTTGCTGGTGTCGGTATTATCGCAAAAGGGTTGTTGGTCACTGATATCCGGGAGAAGAATGACCCTAGCATTATAGACTTCTTGAAAAATTCGGTCCCGCCTTGTTGTGAGGGGGGTGTACGCGTTATAGTGTAACCGAGGTGGCTCGAGGGCCAGGGTGATTCTCTCTGCCCTTTGTTGTGATCCCAGCCTTCTTGGTTTCGGTAGGGGTCTCTCCTATGGCTGTGTTGATGCAGAGGAGGAGGTCCTGGCTAGGGGACTGATTGCGGTTATACTTGCATCTTAGCTTCCATGCACCGGGCAGCCAAGGTTTATTCCATTTTGATGTACCCTGCCGAGCGTGTTTTGAGATCGGCCAGAGTGGCGGGGGGTTTTCAAGCCAGTGAATTGGGGAAGGGATCTGCTCTTAATCCAGCCGTAATGGCGTGCAGGTATAGCACAGGTTTGAGATCTTTGATTTGGAGGGCTTCTTGGAAAAACCTACTCATGAATGCCAGCAGTGGCTCGTGTTCGCCCTATTTCAGGTTGATAAGACTGGCCGAGGTCCTACGATGGGCTCGACTAGTGGAGAATGAGTGAGGAAGTGAGTGACTAGCTCGGAGAAGTCGTGGATAGAATTCAATTCTGAGGACAAGAACCACAACAAGGCCGATTTTCTCAGGGTGTTAGGAAAGGACTGACACATGATCGGGTCCAAGCTTCCACTTATTAGCATGGCGGCGCTGATGGTAGTAAGGTGATCCTAAGGGTCGATGGTGCCGTTACAGGGTTCTAAGACGTAACGAGGGTGGAAGCCGTCGAGTAAGGGAACGGTCATGATGAACTCGGAGAAGGGATGGCTGTGGGAGTACTGGGACATGAAAGGTGAGGGAATAGGGGTGTGGGTAGCCTGGTGATGTTGGTGACGACTGCCTTCTGTATTGCAGTTAGTTGGCTTCTTGGGTTGGTCACGCTGCTGATTTTATGTTAATTCGACAACTTGATTATGAAGGGCCTGAACTGTTTGGAGAAGGGCCTCTATGACAGCTGGATTTTGTGAAGGGTGATCAGGGTTATTTGGCTCTTGGGTGAGGGCGCTTTTGGTTCGTACCATGGTGTGACCACAGGGAGATTGGTTTGAAAGGCTTTTTGCGGGCTTATGGGGTAGGTAAGTTTTACTAGGCCCCACGGTGGGTGCCATGTAATACCCCAAATTTCTTGAGTGTGTTATAACTTAGGATTTTGGGAATATAAAAATTTTATCACATCATAATAGCTGTCATACATCACACAATATCCCAAAAATCTAATTTTCACATTCTCAGCTTAACAAACCTAATAATCGAATAGCTAAGACAGGTGTTAAAATTTCAAATGAGGAAGCTAGATCGAACTTGATATAGTTCATAACTATAATGCTTTATTTATCTTAAAATTTTTCAAGACGTCTACAAAATGTATTAATGTACATCATCTCTAGCAAGTGATAACTGAATATCTTAAATATATCCAAAATTACATAGGTTCGCACATAAACAAAAATATGCTAAACATGTTACAGGCAACAAAATAAACTTATTCTTCAGCTATCTCCTTTCCCTTAGAGTTGCTCATCGAACCTGGAACGTTTGAATATTCCAAGGACATAGTCTAATTAGAAGATGAATCTTCTAGTGAGAAACTAAAAAAAAGAAGTTTATATCGATCCATGATCAGGTGTAAAATGTATGATAAGACAACAAGAACTACTCCGAAGTGCCTCGTGAACACGTTAGCCTCCTCCAACGAGAGCTTTCTCAATGGCACACGCATAGAGCCTCTCAGGAGGTCCCTAACCGTGTCACTTCGGCCCGACCTCATAGAACTCATGCAAACGCCACATTTGTTATTCCTTAGACTCACGGTCTTCCCCATAAGAGCTTTCTCAATGGCGCACACATAGCGCCTCTCGGGGGATATCCAACTTTTACCCTCGGCCAACAACAAATAGGTACAACAGTATGACTACACGAATTTTATAAATGAAACAGTTAAAAAGCCAACAGCATATATTTTCAGAAAAATACATTTCATATATACAACATGATTTCACGTAAGAGAACAATAAGAGTTTACATATAAGAACTTCAAGAAATATGTCTCATGCAATAGAAATCTCTCATAAAAAAATAAAAAAATAGGATTTGGAGTATAGGAGACTCACCTTGCAGGTTTATCTCTTAAACGGTACGATTTTACTACAAACGACTTAGGTTTCTATAGAAAACACACGTTTTGGTAAACTTAACCTCAAATATTTTTACATAGGGTTGAGTGGTATTAAAGTAGGGGCATAACTGAAAAATTTAAAGGAAAATCAGCCTCTCACGTGCCCTCACGCACCCTCGGAAGATGGCTCACGCGCCTTCACACGCAGCTACTTCCGGTGCGTGTATCTCACGCGCTGCTATCAGATTTTGGACAACATTGCGTCGTTTTCGTATTTCGGCCATATCTCCCTCGTTTTAACTTCGATTTGACCCCCGTTTGAACCTACGTGACCCTCTCTTCCCTCTCTACAGGATTATAAAAAAAAAAAGACTTACCTCACTTTTTTTCTGACTAATTTTGGCGAACTCCGAGGAAGACCCACAACTCTGATGAGGCTCGTTCTCCGCCGCTTTCTTCCCGCCTTCTTGCCGAACCTCATTCTCTCTCTCTAGAGCAAGCTCCTCCTCTTAGAGTGCTTCACTCCTCAAAGCTCTCTTGAATGGTTTGAGAACAACCCATGGTGCCTATTTATAGAATTCTTCAACCAATGATATTATGCCACTTGTCACAACCTTAGCCATGGACTCCAAAGACTCAAACGTATAATTAAATGGCCTTTGAAATCCAAAGCTAGAATGGATTTGATTTTTGGAATCCAAGCTAATTTCCCAAGCTTCTTTCAAATAACACTTTGACCTTTATTTCAAGTTCTCAAACTTTAATATTTTACCACATAAGCTCTTAATTTCATCCTTATTTCATTTAGATGATTTTCTAATTACAATTACACATTCAAATATCAAATTTATCGAGATACTTAAAATCTCAAAATTACTTGGTATATACGATTTTTGGGAAACCTTTACCATCATTCGGTCTTTTCAGACTACAACTTAGCTTAACCGAAAAATCGTCTCTGATTTGATTTCTTTCAGCGCCATAAATCTCGCCTCAAGACGCTCATAAAAAATATACCTTTGTCCTTAGGTATCTAAGCTTCAGGGCACTCTCTGCGACTGATTCGGTCACTTGTTACCATTTCAAGCATATTTTTTGATATTTTAAACTTACTTAAAATACGTGGCATCTTCACAAAAATATGGGGTATTATACGCCAGATGTTTCTTCCTGAGAATAAGAAGAGACAGTGTATTAGTAGATCAGATATCAGAACATATCTTGACTCTGAAGAGAACTGACTGATATAGAAGGAGATGTTCTCCTGCATGTATGAGTCGTACGTTTACAGGTGATGAGACTGGCTATTCGGTGCCGGTGGAGGTTCCTAGGTGGTAGCATGGTGACAACGAGACCCTCATTAATGTGAATAGAATCTGCCATTTATAAGGATATGATCTGAGTCTGCGGGGTGGATATCCAGTGGGAGTCGCAATGATGCTGTGGCAGGCTGGTGCTGGGTCAAGACTTGGTCCAAACGGAGGACGGAGATTGAACCTAAGGAGAGGGCCGAGATTGGGCTCGAACGGTCCAAAATGTAAGAGAGTAATAAGGATATTTCTAAAACATTGAGAAAATAATTAGGAATTTCACTTGAGAGAAAAATAGTATTTTTTTCCTTTTAAATGTTGCTCTATATGGTGGACTATATTGATTTAAGTTTTTACCTTATTTTACGTGTTCTAATTACTTTATAATTTTAGATTTATGATAATATATATGATTTGGTTTGATTTAGGATTCTTTGTTTTACAACCCTAAACTAAATCATAAACCTTTTTTCAAAAAAAATCCAAATTAAACCATCTTGTAAAAACCCTCAAACTAAACCAAATGAAACCAATCTCACCAGTCCTGTTTGGTTTAATAGTTTAAACCAAATTATGCAGGGATTAATTTATCGCCCAATTCCTTCTCTTTTTCTTTTTATTTTTCTTCTATATACTGTCAAATGACAGCTAGAATCGTTGTCGATGCCAAGTACTGTCCAAACCATAGGAGACGTCTCGCTTAATAACCAAAATCACAAGAGAGCTGAGTCCATTTTATCCTTGAAATATTTGTCGTTTAGTCCATTTTTCTTTTCCTCGTAACTTCACAAGATCACAAAATTATTATTTAGGCTAGATTCAAATTCGCCCATCGCCTCTAATCTTCTACTTTTCCCTTCCCTTTAAAAGTACGTTAAGTTTAGTTATACTGTTTTGGACAAGTATTGAACACTTAGTGAGAATTAGAAAACGTAATATTTGATGTGACGAAATGAGCTTTTTAGGTGATAACAGATAGTAATTTAGAACGGAAAACAAATGAAAAGTTGAATACCCTAATTAATGCATAAAATTAAAAATGTTGAGTTTAAAATTAAAAACAAATTAGTGAAAGTTGATTTTTTTTTTGTTATTTTTTTAATTTATCCTCTATTGAATTGATATTTTTTAAGAAATAATTTATACTAATATATTATAATGTAACACAAGAAACTACTTTAATTTGATCAAACTCAATTTCAATATCATGCCAAACCTTTTCTTCATTCCAACATAGACTTTTCAGTCACCTGTTGCTCTACGTTTTATGTTCCTTGCTAAAGAAGACAAAATTAGTACCTAACAAGAAACAAAACCAAAAAAAAAAATGAAAAAAAAAGGAACCTAACAAATTAGATATTTTTCATAATTTACACGAGCATGATCACTAGTATCATCAAATATATAAAAAGAAAAAATCGGTTAAATCAGTTCGATTTAACTGAACTGAACTAGTCAGTTCAATTAAATTAACTGAACTAAACTTAACTGAACTGAATTAGTCAGTTCGATTCGATTAAATCGATTTATCCGAACTTTTGGACACCCCTATTCATTGCCTCTTAAATTGGGTAAATTATTATTTCTCTCTTGAAATTAGATGAAATTCGTAATTACATTCCTGTGTTCTAAAACCACCAGTATTACCCCTTTATGTTTTAATTCGCTTAATATCCGTTAGTAAATTACTGATGTGGCAAATGAACCTCAACAATAACTTACCAATAATCTAACAAATGCCCTATGCATAAATTAGAAATCATAAATTTATAGAAAAAAATCTATAGATAAACTTTACAAATAAATATTTAATCTTGTGAAAGAAAATAGAGATAACTGGAATAAATAATTTTTTTCTTAATGAGAAAAAGATAAAGAAAATAAAAAAAATGAAATTGATGAAAAATAGTTAAATATGATATTAATTATAAAAAACTTAAGTGAGTCCATATATATTTTAGTTAAGACAGTATAAAATTAATTTATTTTAATATATAAAATAAAATATTATGCTAAAGGATGATGCAATAAATTTCCATATCTTACGAATACATAATTCTCATACAATTCATACAAAATTATATTAACCATATATATTTTGTTAATAAAGATGGAGAATATGGTCTTTTTTTTTTTTTGTTAAAACATATTGATGGAATTGAAATGTAAGAGAGTAATAAGGATATTTCTAATTAAAACACTGAGAAAATGATTAGCAATTTCACTTGAGAGAAAAATAGTATTTTTTCCTTTTAAATGTTGCTCTATATGGTGGACTATATTGCTTGAACTTTTTACCTTATTTTACGTTTTGTAATTACTTTATAATTTTAGATTTATTATAATATATATGATTTGGTTTGATTTAGGATTTTTTGTTTTACAACCCTAAACTAAATCATAAACCTTTTTTTCAAAAGAAATCCAAATTAAACCATCTTGTAAAAACCCTCAAACTAAACCAAATGAAACCAAACTCACCAGTCCTGTTTGGTTTAATATATAGTTTGAACCAAATTATGCACACATTAATTTATCGCCCAATTCCTTCTCTTTTTTTCTTTTTATTTTTCTTCTATGTATTGATGACAGCTAGAATCATTGTCGATGCCAAGTACTGTCCAAACCATAAGACACGTCTCGGTTAATAACCAAAATCAAAAGAGAGCTGAGTCTATTTTATCCTTGAGATATCTGTCGTTTAGTTAATTTTTCTTTACCTCGTAACTTCACAAGATCACAAAATTATTATTTAGGCTAGGTTCAAATTTGCCCATCTCCTCTAATCTTCTACTTTTCCCTTCCTTTTAATTAAAAGTATGTTAAGTTTAGTCGTACTGTTTTGGATAAGTATTGAACACTTGGTGAGAATTAAAAAACGTAATATTTGTTTTGACGAAATAAGCTTGTTAGGTGATGACTTTGTTTCGGCTTGGGGTTCCTATTTTGGCACTGGGCTTGAGCTTTGAACTTTCCATTGTAAAATATCTCTTTTGAATATGTTTGATCCTATATATCATTATGCTCTTTTATAAAATATTTAGCATAAACTTCATGCTCAATGCATTATGTCTTTTTTTAATATGTTTGATCCTATCATTATGCTCTTTTATAAAATATTTAGCATAACCTGCATCCTCAATGCATTATATATTTTTTTAATATGCTTGATAAGAGGCGCTTGAAACATCATTATTTGTTTATAATTAATGTTCATCTGAGTGTAAAAGAGAAATACCTCACCTTAATTACTCTCATATGGGAGAGGTTAATCGCGGTATATGGTAGCGCATCAAGTAGGAGATATAATGTATAGTACCTATAAGGAGCCACCTTCATATAAGAGAGTGAAACTCTTACACTACGACTATCATGAGTCGAACTTGTATTCTTGAATATAATCTGTTACCTGATCGGAACCAACCGTACTACATCCATAGAGGCAAAACAAAGACGTGTGATATCTTGACTAGCTTTGATTCCTTCTTCTTTTTACATGGTAAGTTAATGTTAGCTCATCACTAAGTTATAGCAAATTATAATGGTAACAAATAGTAATTTAGAACAGAAACCAAATGAAAAGTTGAATACCCCAATTAATGCATAAAATTTAAAAAGTTGAATTTAAAATTAAAAACAAATTAGTGAAAGTTGATTTTTTTTTTTGGTTATTTTTTTAATTTATCCTCTATTGAATTGATATTTTTTAAGAAATAATTTATACTAATATATTATAATGTAACACAAGAAACTACTTTAATTTGATCAAACTCAATTTCAATATCATGCTAAACCTTTTCTTCATTCCAAAATAGACTTTCAGTCACCTATTGCTCTACGTTTTATGTTCGCTGCTAAAGAAGACAAAATTAGTACCTAACAAGAAACAAAACCAAAAAAAAAAGAAAGAAAAAGAAAACAAAAAAGGAGACTAACCTAACAAATTAGATATTATTCATGATTTACACGAGCATGATCACTAGTATCATCAAATATATAAAAAGAAGAAATTAATTATTGATCAAATTCATATTTTTTTTTCTTGAACCTTACATGAAAGTCTCACTAATTGAACTTCAAATATGATCTATTGAATATTTAATTTTTATAATTTATACATATTGACTACCTAATTATTGAATCAACATTGAGCATATAATAGATATGCACGTGAAAATAAAATATCAAAACACCAAGTCCAATGACCACCAAATTACAAACTCACTAATAGATAACTTGTGGATCAGGGGTATGAGTAAAGAGGAAGGGAAAGGACGGGTCGGTCGCAGGTCGCTAATTAGAAGAGGGGAATTAGGGTGGGTCAGTAATAAATTACGAGTCGCTGGTCAAGGTAAAAAAGAAGAGTTGCGATTGGTTGAAATGGTAACAGTTGACGAGATACTTGATTCTTTCGTTTGGGTCAATAGGAGATCGAAGGTAGGAGTAAAGATGACGGCAAAAAACGAAGGGGAAGGTGGAAGGTAAGATCGGTTGAGTCGGCTCTTCTACTATTCTTTCTATTTTTTATTTTTTTAACTTATCTCGTGTGTAACTCATGTATTATTTTAAATTAGATTAGGAAGTAAATATGTATAAATTATAAATATTAAATATTTAATATGTGAAATTTAAAGTTAGAAAGTGATAGGATTTATTTATATTTATTTTTTTAAAAAATATAGATTTGACCTAATACTTTCTTTCCAAACCAAGTCCATGGCAGGCAGCACATGACCGATCAAACTTCGCCATGGTTATGAGTGCTATCTAGAATGCCTCAGTAATCCTATTGGAAATTGTTAAGGTTCACACGTATGAAGCTTGGAAAATTCTCATAATTGTTCGACACAACGTTAATTAATTTCATGCCTGAAGCTAGAGTTCAAACAAAAGCATTATTACAACAGTTCTGGTGCCCCCTCACGCGACTCGGTCTCTTGACGAACACTCGGGCTGGGAAAATTTTCCGACTTAGTCATGATTATCGACAAATTTTTACACGAACATCAAACCCCCCCCCCCCCCCTTCAAGAGTAGATCTAATAACAGATTTGGAAGAGAATTTGCTCCCATATTCATAACTCATTTCAACTCTCCCTCCCCCATTGTTGTTATTTTCCTTCTCATAGTAACAACTTTTGATCGGTTACATTGTAGGGATTGTAAAATAATATTGGAAGAATATTTGACTACTCAACATAGACTTTTGATACTTGACGTCTAAATAAGAAATTAGAAGAGAAAAAACCACATAAAATAAAATCTAAAAATTAGGTGGTGGGATTTAAAAGGAGATAAAGAATTAATCTTCAAAAAAAAATTAAGAGATAGAAGAGAATGGAATAGAGAAAGACAGACAAATCAAATGTAGAGAGAAATGACTATTGCCTTAAGAAGCATAACAAAGGTAGTTCTTGAAGAGATAAATAATAGAATTTCAAATCTTAAGGAGTTTTAGTAGTGGAATAAAGAGATAATTGAAAATTAGAAATAAAAAAATTTGCTATAAGACTATACATCAGTGCAGCAATAAAGAAAACCTAAAAAATTATAAAGAAGTGAAAAAAATAGCAAAAAGAGTTGTTAGTGAACCAATGTAAAAAACATATGAGAATATATATAAACGACTTGATATGAAAGATGGAGAAATGAATATATATAAATTAGTTAAAGCAAGAGAAAGAAAAATAAGGGATTTAAAGCAAGTGAAATGCATAAAAGATGAAAACCAAAATATATTAGTGAATGAGGGAGCGATTAAGAAGAGATAGAAATAGTATTTAACAAAATTATTCAATGATGGTGGAGACACAAGAGATAAGTTAGGACATCTTAGTAACTCTGAAGGGAACGTGAGTTATACATTTTATCAACGCATAAGTTCAAAAGAAATAAGGCAAGTATTAAAGAAGATGAAAAATCATAAGGTAGTGGGACTGGATAATATATCAATAGAAGCATGGAAATACATGGGAGAAAAAGGCATCTCCTGTTTAACGAAATTATTTAACGTGATCCTTAAATAAAAAAAGATGCCAAATGAGTGGAGGAATAGTACTTTGATTCCGATATATAAGAACAAAAGAGATGTTCAAAACTATGAAAATTACAAAAGAATTAAGTTAATGAGTCATATAATGAAACTTTGGGAGAGAGTAATAGAATAGATGCTCAAAAAAGAAATAGTAGTCTCAAAAATATCAGTTTGGTTTCATGCCTAGTAGGTCAACAATGGAAACTATATACCTACTGAGGCGTCTAATGGAAAGGTATCGGGATCATCAGAAGGACCTGCATATAGTGTTTATAAATCTAAAAAATGCCTATGATAAAGTCCCTAAAAAAGTATTATGAAGGGTTTTAGAAAATAAAAGAGTCCGAATAGCTTATATATAAGCCCTTAAGGACATTTATCACGGTACAGAGACAAAGGTCAAAATATGTGGAGAGAATATTGAACTGCTTAAAATTACAATGGGACTGCATCAAGATTCTACACTAAGTCTATACTTATTTGATTTAGTAATGGATGAACTCACTAAACACATTCAGACATAGGTGTCATGGTGTATGCTATTTGCAGATGATGTAGTGTTGATGGATGAAACAAAAGAGGGAGTGAACATTAAATTTGAGTTGTGGAGAAATAATTTAGAATATAAGGGATTTAAATTAAGTAAAAGGAAAACATAATATATAGAATGTAAATTTAGTAAGAATGCAAGAGTAGAGGATGTTATAATAAAATTGGAAGATCAAATCATACAAAAAATTAAAAGACTATTTTCGATATTTGAGATCAGTGATTCAAAAAGATGGAGAAATTCATAAGGATATCACACATAGAATTAAGATATGTTGGCTAAAATGAAAAAATGCATCGAGAGTATTATGTGATGATAAAATCCTATTAAAATTAAAAAGAAAATTTTATAAGATAGGTATAAGATCAATTTTGTTATATGGTTCAGAATGTTAGGTAGTTAAATATCAGTATGAATAAAAGATAAGTGTAACAGAGATGAGAATATTAAGATAAATGTGTAATTATATAAAAAAAAATAAAAAAAATAACATTATTACTAATAAGGTAGGAGTAATGTCAATCAAAAAGAAAATAAGAGGGACTATAGTAACATGATTTGATAATGTTAGAAAAAGAGCAAGAGACACCGCATTACGCAAAGCAGCCTTTGATCATTCCACGAACGTAACGAAAGCTTCTTCTCGTAGTTTTGCCTGGCTTCTCGCGAGTTGATAAAACAGTACACAAAGCAGGAACTTTACTGAGAAGTTGTAAAACGATTTAAATTCATAATTTTATACTTATAAAGCAAGACTTAACACTAGGGGTCGGTCTTCAGTACTGTGGCGAACATTAAATTGTCTACTGGGATGACCATTCAAAGCAAAGATTGTCATTTTATGCCCCCAAGTCATTGCCAAATTTTGTGGAAGAGCTTTGGGTCTAATTTCTTGCATTCATATTAGACCAATTTTCCTGGAACTTGAAATGAGCGGACCAGTCTTTGCCAGAGGCTTGCCCGTGTTTGAATTCTGATGAATTTGTCTCGTTCTTTCTTAACTCAAATTAAAACAAAAAAGAAAAGAAAGAAAGAAGAAAGAAATCATTTCCATATTTACCAAAAAATCCAAGGGAAAAATCCGATACAGAAATTAAGGAAAAAACGATATAAAATTTGTAACCTAATTTGATTATGATAATAGATTTACGGTTACAAGTTACATGTAAAAGGCATAACAATCCATTAATTAATATTGAAGTTATAATTTTTTTTTCTATTTTGTTCTTAATATTAATAAGAACTTGTATTCATATCCTTTTGGTATCCATATATTGGATAAACCTATAAAAGAGGTGTAATAATCTAAAAATCATGCATACGTAGTAAGTAAATATAGAGAAAGGTTTACAATCACTATAGGGATATTTAAACTTTACCCATAGAAGTAGTTATATTCTCTTATCAATCAGCTCATAATCTTTTAAGTTAATATAACTACACTTCTAAGATAGTATTTATTAAAATAAGTAAAATAAGTTTGTATCAAGATAAATTTTGAATGTTTTTTGAATTAAGATATAAAATGATCAAGACAAAGTTAGAAAGTATTTTAAAATTTTTATTAGATTGTTTGTTAAATTTTTTGAAATCTATTAAGAATTATATTTTTTTCTATATATTTATTAAATGCATATGATAAGTATCGAGGGTTTTTTACTAAAATATTTCTATTACCAAAGTCTGTATGTTAACATTAATAACAAATTTATGATTAAAATAGTATTTTAGAATTAATGTGTATTGTTAAAAAATAAAAATAAAAATAAAAATAAAAATAAAAATAAAAATAAAAATAAAAAATAAAAATAAAAATAAAAATAAAAATAAAAATAAAAATAAAATTTTATTTTCTAAATTCATGTTCAAAAATAGATTCTAAAAAGACTCATAAAATAGAAATAATTATAGGTACAATTAGAATAATTCCACTTAGATAATTAAAAATTGTCAAAACATGTGATAATTTAAAAATATATTAAATAATATTAATTATAAGACTTAATAAATAAGTTTTTTTAAAACTAACCTTATTGTAAAAATAAGACTTAATAAATTTAAATTTTAAAAATTTATTAAATGACATTAATTATCTTACAAGGGGCATATGGATAATTTACACTTATTTGTAAAATCTCAGATAAATTTATTTTGCATAAATTTATCTGGAGAGGGGGTCAAATAAATTTATCTATAAATATTATATAAGAATTCACATGAGGATTTTTTTGAGAATTGTCAGATAAATTTAACAAATACGTTTGAAAATTAAAAAATTTAAAATACTTTCTATATTTTACATTTTTCATCTCAGATCTTAATTAACAAACACTATCTAAATGAATAAAACTATAAATCTTCTCATCTCATGCCTCCTCAATAATAGGGTTATAGGTTCTTGCAGTTAACCTTGTTCTCATATCTAGATCTGATTTTTGACTTGTACCGATTTGGCTTTTCATTTCTCTTTAGAATTGGATTCCTATAAGATAGCTTTCCTTCTAATTTAGGATTTGAAGATGTTTCATCAAAATATATGTTAAGAAGCTTATTTATAAACAATAACCCATTTTTAGGTCTCCTTGTTTATATCTAAATCTCAATTTTGATTTATGCGCTCATTTAGCTTTTCTTTTCTCTTTAGAATTGGATTCCTAAAATATCACTTCCCTTCTAATTTAGATTTGAAGATTGATCCTACAAATCTGCAATATTATTATTATTATTATTATTATTATTATTATTATTATTATTCATTGCTAGATAATTATTATCTTTCAAGTATATATTGTATAAATTCATCATAGAAGCGCAATAGCCTATTAGCCACGCTCACAAGTTAATTTCTCTTGTTAATTACTAAACTATATACTTGGCTATTTGAACTAGGCTAGTTTAAGTGTTGCTACAAGTTCAAGTTATGTTCTTCACCTTAATAGAAAATCTATTAGGATATAGAAAGAAAAAAGAATAAATTCTATATGACACTTTTGAAATTTTGCAAAAATGCATAAAGTACCCTTGTATTTTTAGAAATAATTACAAGGACCTCTCAAGCTATTAAAATAGAAGGTAAAATGACATTTTACCCCTTGCGCGCGCGCACACGCACACACTCTATTTCTCGTTGGTTAATGGAGATACCAAACCTAAAATACCATTTTATTGGGACCTATTATGGTAATATGTGTGATTGTCCATCTTAATAAACTAGAGAATGACATTGTTTTTGCTAAAACAAACCCTCTTAACCTTGACCTTTTAAAGGCATTCACTTACGATATTACCATTGGATCTGTATGGAAGGTCAGAAACTATATAAGTTTCAAAGGAAGATTTTGAGAAAACAAGGAATTGACACGTATTTGGGCTTCTTTAAGAAATTAGAATAATGGCTACTCCTCAGCCAACATCATCACCATTATGTTGTCCTCTTAATTCCTTTTACCTCTAACTATGGCTAACAAACTTATATCACACAAATTGCAATGGGGTTCAACATTGCAAGCATTAGTGTGACGAGTGTTCAAAGCAAACCCCATCATCACGTAATGGATTATGTTTGAATCCCATCACAAATTATGAAAGGGTTTTATTGATCCCTATTGTCAATTGTGAACCTTGTTATCAATTGTGATATGGTTAGAAAATATGCATATTATGATAATAGGTGATTTCTTGGAACCTTATCGTAACTATCAATCGATATGATAAGGTTCCACCAACCATGGGAGAAAAGAAGGGAGATTGAGGTTAGATAGGGACCAATAAGGAAGAAAGGTTTCCTAAAAGTCATGGAGACTAAAGAGAGTTAAGGGTATTTTAAAAATTTTATTAGATTCTTAGTGACGATAAAGGTAAAAGTAGAACAAGTTTGAAAAAGTACAAAACATAATTTTTTCAATAAACATTTAAATAAATTAAATTCCAAAGAGGAGAACGCTTACCCATCTCGTATAATCATTTTATTTTGGTTATTTTAAACCCTTAACTCCAAATCTTTCCTTTTCAGGCACAACTGAAGAAATTTCAATTATTCATTTTGCATACCGAGCTTCATTCATTCTCTGTGTCAACAGTTAAAACAATTTAAAACAATTGCTTATCAGTAACATTTCAACATTCAAGAATTTAGGCTGCTCGGGTCTAAGTGTTCTCAAATTCGGGCTCAAACCCACAAGGCCGAAATTAACGAAAACAAAATTAGAGAAAGAAAAAGGAAACTAGAAAGTCAAAGTTTGGCCTAACAACCATACGACATGACAATATCTAACCTTGTTTCCGGCCTTGCATCGAGACGCTGCCCAGAATATTGTACAACCACGTTTAAGCAGGACTTACTGTTCTCATACACACACAGACACAGTCAGCTAGTTTTCAGAAGTCAATCCAATGCCTAATTCCTTAAGTCATGGCCTGCGTCTTCTCATCCAGAAGTTCAGTTTGTGTCAAACAAAGCTATGCTGAAAAGGGTATGGAAAAAAGAATGATGAAACTAAAGAGAACAAGATTACAAATTCAACCACGTGATCTAGGTTTTCAATAATAAATAAATATACGCAATTGGCATTCAAAATAGAAACACGATCGATATACCGTTGTGGACGGTAATCTCCCTATTAACAAGTTAACCGCCAAGCTAGATTACTCTCTTAATTCATCACAAATCAAATCTTTTAATCAAATTTCTTTGGATATATAAAAGAGGATATGATCTGATCAATTTTTATGTATAGAAAATATCTTAAAACAAATTTGACGGTAACATTGTTTATATATAATCGCATCATGTTGGGTATTTTGGTTTCCAAATATATTACGTGGTGTTAGGTATTATTATATATTTCGTAATAAATAAATATACGAAAGTTTACTTAATATTAGATTTTAATTTGTGTATTAATTGCTGCCAATTTTTGACTTATAGAAAGCATGTTACTCCTTAATTTATGCAATACATGCGATAGAACGTTTGCATTAGACTACTAGTCCACGTTTTATATGTCAAGTGTCGTAATAGAACTGGTATTTAGTACCGTGTTGAAATCGAATTGGGCCGGACCTAAACACAGCCCTTTGTGCTTCTGCATCAAACTCGATATATCTATATTTCCAAAACGGGCTGATTTCCATTATGTACACCATATATATGGGATCCTAATTATATAACTCGAATTGTCCAGTTGGCCACCAAATCACAAAAGGAATTGGCCTCCATGGAATAGCTCATCTATATAATAATCCATCCCCTCGTTTATTATATAAACGGTGGAGATCCCCTCCTCCTCTCTCGCTGTGCCATTTGGGTTTTCTTTCGTTTCAAGGTACTATCTTCGAGCGATCGGTTTAGTTGGTTTCACCTTCTCCAACTGTTCCTGTTGAAAACTAATTCGGGGTAGCTGGTCGTCAACGAGTCTCGTTGATGATGTGTGCATGTTTTATATATAATGTATCTGTGAAGCTTTGACGTTAATATTGGCTTTCAGCTTTAATCTCAGGGATATGGAGAAGGCTGGGTGGAACAAGAAGCAATGGCGTTTCCTTTGCTTTATTACTCTCGCATTCTTGGCCTACAGATTCAGGTACTCAAAAAGTTTTTTTCAGAATGCATGCAGGATTATAATAATAGAAGCTCACGAAACTGAAACTAAAATTCTCTTTTTGTTTGTTTATGAGTATAACTTATTGTTCTTCTGTGGGATCGAATGGCAGAATTGCGAGCGCCATCAGCCACGACGGGAAGCCGTCTCCGCCGGTCCGGTTGCATAAATTATCGGATGACTATGTAAACACTGAGATTCCATGATCAAATAAATTAGTACGGTTGTTCGGCAATTTAAATTTTCCTTTCTGATACAAATATATATATATATATATATGGTTGTTTAGGTGGTGATGGACAATGGGCTTGTTCAAGTCACTTTGTCGACGCCAGACGGAATGGTTACGAGAATACAGTACGATGGAATCGAGAACTTGCTGGAGCTCAACAAAGCGTCAAATCGAGGGTGAGCATTCTTCCACTTTTGTGTTCCCAAAGCTAATTTACGTGAATATATGCAGACAAAACTAGCTTTATGATAATATCTCTCTCCTAATACTGCATCAATTGCTTCACAGTGATAATCTGGGGGTGATGAATGCATTAGAACGTCAAAGAGATTGCATGCTCAATTTTCCTGAGCAATTACTAGTGTTTGGCGGGCTGTTTTGGGTTGATTTTTTTTTTTTTTGGTCTAATTGTCATTATGCAATCAGTCTTGTAGAACCCTGATCATACAACTAGAATTAATATGGGGAATGATGGAACATTCGTCTCTGCTATTTCCTAACTTTGAAACTCAACTCTTTTTTCAATTCATATATAGTCAAGACAAACATCATTTATAGATCACAATTACGTACAAAACCTACCACAAGAATAAGTTAGCCAAATCTTTTTCTTATATTATCATTCTTTTCAATAAGTTAATAATATAAATAATAATTTTATATAAATTCTTTTACAAGGAATGATGATTACGTATTAATAAAAACTAAATAAGTGACTCTTAGATATCATTATTAACTTATTTTAAGTTTATTTTGCATTAAAAAACCATTTTTCTTTGGTCAATATATGTTAAACCTTTTTTCTTGGGTAGGTCAACAAACCAAACAAAAGCTTTTGCTTGATTTGACCGTCACTGGCCATAACGTGACCATATTTATTCCTTGGTTGCCTCCACTTAATTGTACTTTGATTGGGCGTATCAACTCCATCGTCAATGCGTGTGTGTGTGTGTATATATAATAATCCATGCCATTGTTACACCAACATCAACGCCAATTAGGTAAATACTGGGAAAGCTGCAACATGTGTGTGTACTTGAACATTAAAATTAGAAGAATGTGTGCGTTTCTTTAGCCAGACATTCCGGTTTGGTGACTTACGATTCATTATTACTAGCTAAAACTGACCTTATAATTTTATTTTATTTTATTTTGCAAAAGAAAATCATAATGACTTTGCAAATTATTATATGAAGTTTATGGTTCCAACGCATTATTTTTTTTTTTTTGGCTAATTACCAACTCATTAAGTCTAATAATATTTAAGTTATTTGAAAATTTATATGGGCGCTCTTTTGTAGTTTCATTTTTTTTATTAAAGATAACACTCAGTTAAGGTTAGAAAGTAGGAGATTTTTATTTTATTTATTTCAAGCATAGGGAGTAATTAAAATTGCAAAAAAGGAATAGATTTTTAACTTTGACCGGCCCATAAAATTAAGACTTAAAGATTAATTAGTCATATTTTAGTAATTAATATTTTCTTGTTACACGTAAATGACATTTATAAAATTTATAATAGTACTTTGTAATAATATTGTAAGTCACACTTCATTGTTTAAACTTAGATTATCATTACAAAAATTATCAGACTCCAACTAACAAAATGAGATTACTCACGAAAATTAGAGTTGAAATTTATGACATAAAAGTTGAAGAATTTGAGCAAGGGAGTCAAGGGTCCTACCAAATGAGGTCGTAAGGTTTGAAAAGACAAATTCTTTCTCGAGGAAGAAGTAGTGTTGATTCAATTTTTTAGTCCTTACTCGAACAAAAGAAGAAATTAATTTTAGACTAAGTTTTGCCTTCTGGCCCAGCAATTGAATGCCACATTGTTTGACGATACATGTGGGAAAATCTGTAACAGGTATTGGGACATCGTATGGAACGGACAAGAAGGTTATGGCCTAATTGACCAGTGAGTTTGCTTCTTTAACCTATCCTATCAGTTCATCTGAATCCCATTTTCTTATCAAAATTAATTGCATGGAATTGATTTGCCGCTTTGCAGCCTCGAAGGAACAAGGTATAAGATCATTGCAGCCGACGAAAATCAAATAGAGATTTCGTTCCTGAGCACCTGGAATTCTTCCCACCGTAGCCATGGCCGCCCGTTAAATGTCGACAAGAGGTGCATTTCAAACTGCCATTGAATTAAACCCAGAGCTTGCTGTCTCTAAGTATTCTTTATTTTGTCGGAATATACTCGTGTAGGTTTATAATGCTGCGTGGTTCATCCGGTTTTTATACCTACGCGATATTTGAGCGGCTAGATGGATGGCCTGCAATGACCCTTGTTCAAGCCAGGGTTGCTTTCAAGCTTCAACACAAACTGTAAGGCCATGCATTTGGCTTTCTTTACTGGTTAATTTTGCACGCCATCGGTTTGATAAATTGTCCCTGTTTGTGCTGACCTTCGTGCAAACAGGTTCAACTATATGGCGATATCGGATACAAGGCAGAGGTTCATGCCATCCGTATATGACCGGATCAACGGCAAGGAGCTGGACTACAAAGAAGCTGTCCTGCTGACGGACCCACGCAACCAAACTTTCAAAGGAGAGGTTGGTGCCCCCAATTTCTTCAATCCTTTGCGAAACTAATATTGCATTGATATGTAATTATTGATACATGAAATTTCTATTATAGTCATTAATGGAATGTATGTTGTGAATTTGGGCAGGTGGATGACAAGTACCAATACTCGGCTGATATCAAGGACAACCGGTTACACGGGTGGATAAGCTACAATGAAGGCGTTGGATTTTGGGTCATTACACCCAATAATGAGTTCCGTGTTGGTGGGCCTCTCAAGCAGGAGCTATCTTCTCACGTTGGCCCAACTAGCTTGGCGGTGAGTAACCTACAAAGCCCATAAAAATTACTTAACCCTTGTATGAACAAATCAAACAAAATGATTAGTAAATGAGCCTAACTGATTTTAAGTATTTGGATAATTGGATTTCGACTATAGGATTAAATTAATCAAAGTGAGGCCTATTTACAGTTTTATTTAAGAGCCTAGTTATTTTCGTCTTCTCTGTCTACCAAAACATAATGATGATGATGGTAAAATGTCAAATGCTGTTGTTGATGTGCAGATGTTCTTCAGTGGCCATTATGCTGGGCCTCCTGTGAGCCTGAGTTTCCAAGATGGGGAGCCATGGAAGAAGGTTCTCGGCCCGGTTTTCATCTATATTAACAAGGCCTCCAACCCTGATCATCTAGGTAGCACACTTTGGGAAGACGCCAAGCAGCAGGTAGTTTGCACTTTCTGCCCCATTTGATCAAACTGAATAAATAATGTTCAATATGAATCGATCTCCCTGTTAACTCTTCATACTCGCGCAGATGCTGAACGAAACCCAAAGCTGGCCATACAGTTTCCCACTTTCAGCGGACTATGCACATGCTGATCAACGAGCTGTAATCACCGGCAGATTACTAGTCCGTGATAGGTATAGTAGTTCACACCACTACACTTGAACTGTCGCAAAAACAACATAAAGTGTTGCAAAGGCGGCCTTGCAATATTAATTCTCTGATTGCTTCAAGCGCTTGTGTAAAAGATTCGGTATTTGTAAAGGCTTTCTTAATTAGATTGCGATTCACTTTGGTTGTAGCGTTACTGGAATAGAATGGTAGTAAAATAGCCATTAATTTTCTTTTTTCAGGTACATAAACAAGGAGCTTATGAACGCAAGTTCAGCTTATGTGGGGTTGGCCAAGCCGGGGCAAGTGAGATCTTGGCAAACAGAAAGCAAGGTTATCTTTGTATAATTTGCTATTATAGTTATAGCATGAATGTTAATTAAGACGTGTTTAATTAACCCAAGTTAACGTTATTTCATCAGGGTTATCAGTTTTGGACACAAGCTGATGCTGTGGGAAACTTTGTGATCAAGGATGTGCGAGAAGGGACTTACAACTTGTATGCATGGGTCCCCAGCATTCTTGGAGATTACAGATATGGCGTTCTAGTTAATGCCACCCCAGGTTTTAACTTTTAACCATCTATGCTTGTTTTTTTCTCCACATTTTTCTACTCTCTTTCCTCTTAGCGAAGTGTCTTTTTATTTAAAAAGATAAACAATGCGTCATTTTAGCGGGCAATTTGTTTAATGTGGTAAATTCTGATATTATCACATCATTCTGATAAAAAAGGAAAGATCAACTTTTGTTATATGGCATTAGTGGTGGTTTTATGCAAGCCTAAGCATGTATAAATTAACATAATCTATTTGTACTTCGGCAAAAAAATACATAATCTATTTTCAGTTTTATATGATGAATATGATTATGTAGCTTTAATGTGTCAAACGTAATGTAGGAAGCCATATCAGGCTGGGTGACCTTGTGTACGATCCACCAAGAAGAGGTCCAACCCTGTGGGAAATAGGCATCCCTGACCGCACTGCTGCCGAATTCTATATTCCCAAGCCAGACCCGGATTACATCAACCGTTTATACACCAAGAGACAAAAGTATATCTCTTTTATTAAACTACAAATTGTGCTTTTATTATTATAATATTTAATTCGATGAATCTGATCTTGATGAATGTCAATTTCTTCTGCCTAACAGATTTAGGCAATATGGTCTGTGGGACCGGTACACCGATCTCCATCCTGACGGCGATCTAGTCTACACCATCGGCAAAAGCAATTATCAAAAAGACTGGTTCTTCGCTCATGTTACCAGGTCTTAATTTGTTTCTATTTTCCTCAGCTTCTACTCTGTCACTTCTACAGCTGGTTCCAAAGGAAAACAGGACAACCACCCCAAAATTTTTAGTTAAAACGCCTATCAAAGATGATATTTTCTTACTATGTTTGCATGACCGGTACTCAAATTCTGCAACGTTGTTGCTCGATTTGATGTATTTAACGTAAAAGTGGTGTTGTTATTGCAGGAGGAGAAAAGACAACGTTTACGTGCCAACCACATGGAGAATTGAATTCAATCTGTGGAGAGTGAGAAGGGGGAGCTATACCCTCCACATAGCGCTGGCTGCAAGCAGCTTCGCTGAATTGCAAGTATGAATCATGCAATAGTTTGCAAATCACGCACCCTTTTTTATTCTTTCAGTATGCAGCATTCCATTTATTTTGTGCCCTTCATTTTTGATATAATTGACGCTTGGTCGTGGATCTTTGCTGAAGCTTCGAATAAACGACCAGTCTCGAAGCCGGCCTCACTTCACCACGAGGCTCATCGGGCGCGACAACGCCATTGCGCGGCACGGGATTCATGGTCTGTATTCATTGTACAGTGTGGAGGTGCCTAGTTATCTGCTTGTGGGCGGTGATAATACAATGTACTTGACACAATCAAGAGGCGGGAGCCCCTTCTCAGGGCTCATGTACGATTACATCCGATTCGAAGGCCCCCCGCAAACAAACTGATATGCGTGCCCGGCTGGATTATGCCCGCCCAATACACACACGTATTAGTCAATATGGTTTTTGGTCTAGATGACAATACAGAAAGAAATTGATTTCTTTTTCCTGTTTAGAAATTGAAATTGATTATTCTTTTGTGTTTAGTTTGAAGGTTTCATGTTATTTTGCCAAATTGTAAATTTTACAATTTAATTTGGTGTATATCTTCTTGAATACATAAGGATTGCCATTTAATGATCAAAAAAATTATAATAGCCTTCAATGATAAAGTGACATCGACTGCAACTTGAGCCAAGGCCTTTCCATGGTAGTAGTGTCATTTTCTAGCTTTCTGCCTCAAACCCACACCTAATTATTTTATACTATGTGGATGGGTGGGATTAATTTGTCCCACCCCCAACGGGATTAAATTATCTCAAAATTAGGTAAGCCTATTTCTAGGTAAGCCTAAGTCTTACCACGGAAATGTCACTTTTTAATACTTTTACCAAACATGTTGATGACGCCTGAATTTGATCACTAAATTTGTACCAAAAAGAGAGGTGTACTTGATGGCAAAAACATATGCCTTGGATTACAAAAACTAGTGATATGCAAAAGATAAGAAATGAGATGGTTCTAAGTTCGATCAAGAAAATCACTTCGATATCTAAGTCAGATGTGAAACAATAGAAACTAGAAAATTAGCAATAGGTTATGATTAATATGGAGAATGGATGCTTAACTTGAAATCCTCTTTTATTTATAGCAATGTAGAGAAAATTCTTCATCTAAGATTAAATGTCCTCTTTTGGCTACACTTAGGAATAGTTATCCCAAATGAATTCGGAGGAATTAAAATTACCTTAAGAGATTGTCTTCTTAAGATTTAGCAGAAGGGGTTTATCTTAATTTTATTAGAATTTAACTAGCTAGATCATTGGGTTCTTGGCTTGAGTTCTAATGGAAGTAGAAATTTCAATTCTAAGAAGGATTGGTTTGCCATGACTTTGTGAAACATCTTCTGTTTCGATTAAACAAGACCTTTGAAGAGTATTAAGGTTGAGCAAGCAGGATCGACTCAAGGGGTTGAGAGACCCTAGGCCATTATTAATTTAGGTAGAGTCCCTAACCCTTTAATAAAAAATAAAAAAATATTAATTTTATTTTAATAATAAAATTAAAATAATTATTTATTAAACTCAAGAGGTGGATGCCTAAGCACTTGCCTCACTAATCTATCTCTCCAATCGGCCCTGCAAATAACGCTTGACAAGTGGATAAATTCTCAAGTATTATAAAAAAAATCTTCCATTTTATTGGTTCAATGTCATTCGATAAGGAAGTAGAAGCATTGTCACTCTCCTACTAAATTTTCAAAGTCGAGGTTAGCTCATAAAGGTCAAGGCTCAAGTTGGCTTTTGAGCTTGTTTGTTGTAGCTTAAAAGCTATAACTTTTAGTTTTTAACTTTAAAAAAGTGAAAATATATATAGTGTTTGTTTTAACTTGTAGAATTATAACTTATAGCTTCTACTAGCTTTTAGAAGGGGTGGAAGCTGGCTTTTTCAAAGCTGGGGTATCCTAGATTCTACAACTTCTGCTTAAATAATTATATTTTTGTGACAATTTTACCTTTTTTTTTAATAAAGAATTACCCTCATATCCACGCAATCAAGCGTCTTTCTTTTCCATCTCCATCTTCATTTTTAGATTTCTTCCTTTTTCTCGCCATCTCCCTCTCTCTTTATACTCTAATTAATTTTTTTTTGACACTTAAAACTTATACATATACACTAATTAATTTTTAAATTATCATTTTATAACTACTAAGGGTATTATGGACAATTATATAAAAATAAGTTATTTTACAGCTTATGATATCAAACACCACAACTACTTAACTACAACTTCTAAGAAGTTGCAGCAAACAGTTTCACAACTTATTCTAAGTTTTAGAAGTTATAATCTGAGAAGCTAGAAGTTATAATCTCTCTAATTAAGCTGCAACAAACGGAGCCTTTAAGTTCCAAGGTTGAGGTTGGCCTTTAAGTGGAGGTCAATGGTGGCCACAAAAGATCATTTGAAAGTCTCGAACTAGAATCTTGAAAGTTGGGGGAAAAACATTAATGAGTGGTGTCGTGCCATTAATGACCTAGTTAGCATGCTCAATTTTTTACAAAGAAAGTCCCCTATATCATCCTGGAGCATGGTGAGCACGCACCAACCCAACGATGCCATGATTCTACTCGGGAGTTGACGTGGATGTTGGTCCCTTGACACACACAATGGCTACTCAAGAGGGGGGTGAATTGAGTGATTAAAACTAATTAAACCAAATTCTTCCCTTTTTAAAAACTCTTGAGATTTTGATATACACAAAATACACTTGTTATAAATATATATTTTGTTTGGAAATGATAGCAATATAAATATACAAACAACCACAATAATCAACACAAGAGATATAGTGGTTCGGTGTCTCCAACATCTACTCCACTTTCTCAAAGTCAACCCGACACTTGAGATTCCACTAAAACCACACCTAGGTTTTCCACCAAGTTCACCTAGGAAACTTTTACACAACACCTAAGTTTTCCCCTTAGCTCACCCCGGAAACTAATACAACAAAACACACCTAGATTACTTGGGCTCTAGGAGGCCACTCACAATCCACAATAAATATAAATAATCAATCCTATGTCTAACACACTTGGACTAAAATAGATACTAATATAAGAACAATATACAAGGCAAATATGCAAACACAATGATACAATTTTTATCAACTTGGAGAGAATATCTTCTTCTCCTTTGCCTTGGGTTCCAATGGATGTATCTTTGAACTTGAGCCTTGGATTGCTTTGAAATGAATGCTTGAGAGCTTGGAAATACTTTAGGATGATAGATCTTGATTGTGCATTAGTTTTCTCTAAAAATCCCATCTTGATATTTATAGTAGAGCTTCCAACGAATTTATAACGGCTAGGAAAAATTCGACCGTTAGAGTCGAGAGTCAACTTCTCTAAAACAGGAGTCGACTCCTATTTGAAGTAGGAGTTGACTCTAGTTATACAAGAGTCGACTTCTCTAATGCTAGAGTCGACTCTTCAAAAAACATCAATGCTGCTAGGTCGACTCTGCATCAACTGCTCTCGATTGGGTCGCCTCTCACTTTACAAGAGTTGGTTCCAATTGAAGGGAAGTCGACTCTAGATATATAAGAGTCGACTTTTAGGCCGGATTTTATAGAAAATGGATTTTAAACATATAACAATTGTTTTAAGGCATAATCCATATAGCATGAATACACTACAAGTTATTTTCATTTATTTTATTTATATTTTACCTTCCATTTACTTTAATACATAAATGTAAATAATAAAGTATCCCCCATTTGGATTCAATAAAAATATCTAAAAAATCAAAATCTAAATAGATAAGAAAATAGATTTTGGGTTTTAGTACAAAATTGAAATTTAGCGATTTTACCACACCCAAAATAGACCTTTTATTTCTTGAAAAATTCGTTAAAAATCATTTTAACACTAATGAACATTAACTATGAAAATACCGGGAGTTAGTTTTTCAAAAAGAAAACATTTTCTTATATGTTCCCTTATAGCTTGCTAATATTCCAGACTTAGAAAAAATATCATTACATGGTTTATTTTGATACACAAAATACTATAATACTTAAGACATATCAAAAATACATTAGGAATTTTAAATATACCAAAAATAATTTTACTAAAATTATATTTTGCTAATCATCAAAACACACAATAAGTTGATTGGAGCAATTTGGCTCAACAGTGAAGAATCGTGCTCGTGATTATTTGACTCATCCCTAGGAAGTACCATTTTAAATTTTATCTTCCTATTTCTACCTTATTTGCAAGACTCCTCTTGTTTCTCCATCTCCCTTTTAACTTTAATATCCCATTTAGCTAGATGGCCTTTTTTTAGTGTCATAGTGGTGGACAAACGATTAGTTTAGTTATTAAATTAATAAAAATTTATTAATCGATTAAATAAAATTGAAGAGTAAAATTGAATCGAATCAACCGATTAATTCAAAAAATTGAATTAACTAATAATTGAAAAAATCGAAACCAAATTGTATAAACAAAACCAAACCGACTAAACTGAAGAAGTGTAAAAAAATTGAAAAAAACTGAAGTAACCAATAAAAAACACATAAAACCAAAGAAAATAACGTAGTTTTATAGACATCAAAATAAAATTATTTTAAAGTTTGGTTGGTTCAATTATTCCAACCAAAAAGTCAAATTTAAAATCAAACTTTTGAGAAAAATAAACTGAACTGAACTGATGCAAAAAAAAAAAAAAAAAAAGAAAACCGAACTAACAAGTTTGGGTAAATCAAAATTTTTCTCTCGAGTCATTAATATTTAAAACCTAGACTTAGTCTCCTAGGAACATCATCTTGCCAAAGATATCAAGACAAAGCTGATGTCATCAAAAAAATAGTATGAATTCTTGAAGAAATACGAGGTTTTCGATAATTAGATTGTTGAGTACAACACCAACCTTCGAGCTTGCTATCTAGTCACCCAAAAAGTTTACACCCCATCCACACCTTCGATTTTGGCTTCCAATCACCCCTTTGCGATCATGTCTAGAACTTTTTATATGACTTAGGGATTGCTCAACTATACCCTTATGCTTGGAGGCATCTCATAGCTTTCCTAATATCAAAGCCATACCTCGCCTCTTCCAATTCTAGTTTAGCTCGATCAAATTAAGATTTGGGGGAATGGATTTACTTCTTCCCAAAAAGACATTGCTCTTGGAAGCATTCAAAGCACAAAGCTAAGGAGCCAATTTTGAGCGAGGATTCTAATTAAGTTTTTGGATGACTAATGTGACAACCCATAATTTTCCTGGATCTTTATTTACAACTAACTAATAACTTAGACGCATGGGTTAAAAATTTGCTCCATTCTTATACAACAGCAGAAGTAAATTAAAAATAAATATACATCTCAGGGGCATTTCCTTACTAAATAGAGCATCAATTAATCAAATACCCCATATACATAATCAGAGCCCCTGACCACAACTCACACCCCAAAGACATTTTTAGCTAGGATTGCCCTATACACACAGAATCCAAAGAAAAGAATACTAATCGCCATAACAATCCTCCTCGACACCATTATTCTCAACCTGGAATGATGGAAAAACAAAATGAGTCGAGAGACTCAGCAATCAAAAAGAAAGAAAGGCCGTAAGTTGAACGTAACTAGTAAACTCTCCCCATAACACCAACCCCCAAGCACACACAAGCCATGAGATGCTACCACACAATGATACAGTATAAAGAAAGTACATACAGGTCCTTGGGGCCCACACAAGACACACGGCACCCAAGTTCCATACCAACTTGTTGCTGTCTTGAAAGGCAACATATACCTCCAACAAACATGTGCACAACGTCCCAGGTTGGTGCTCTCGTCACCCGTGTGCTTGCGTCGGTCCTTCCGACAATCGAGCTATAGAATAACCAAGCCGTAGGCTCCCTCGGAACGGTCCTTCTGTCCGAAATTTGTAAACTGTTAGTAATCATGCAATGCACATAAAAATGCAATGGTGTAGTGAGCATCAACGTGATACACTGACGCACATGATACACTGGCGCCCATACATCCAGACATCATGCCATGCTCCGCCCACATAGTAAACCACACGCGATACATATGTTTGTGTCGGATGCAATTTATCCATGCTAGAATGTCCGTGTCCAAGCATACTCAGTAAATGAATATCCTAATATGCCTCCCGTACCCATGTGCATATCAAACCATGAACGGTAAAATAACATATCGAATCATGCAATAAATCACATAATAGTAGGGCTAGTCAGTAGTGTCCGGTACCGGTTAACAGTCAGTGACTAGGAGTGTCTGCCCGACAGTCCACTTCAGGGTCATACAATAGTCTACTCCAACGTTACCAAACAACCGACTTCTGCCCCACTGCTCGATAGCTCTAGCCAACTCACACACAAGAAATCCATAATCAAACCCGCACATCTAGGAACTTAGTCCCCAAGTTGGGTTCAACATCATTTCAAAAGGAATGGGGGCGGTATAAACCCCCGTAGGCTTTCATCAATTAAAATTTTAGAAGTTTCGGATTTAATTTAAATTAAACCCAACGAATAACAACTCAATAATAATAACTCAACAAATAATGTTATGCGCTGAATTAGAGTAAGGGATGGTATAAAATACAAAAAATCACGAAGTCTCTCACGAAAATTAAAGAACATGAGGAGAGAGTTAGGAACTTGTCTTTTAATAGCAGATTCCCACCTTCTTGCTTTGCCAGTGCACAAATTAATAATTTTTACTAATTATACAAAATTTCCATACGAGACCTATACGCGTATCTCCAATAATCTAGTTAATTCAGTATAAAATTGAGGCTATTACGGGTATAAGAGATCAGTAAAATTTACCAAGTGAAGAGAGCTTGCCTTATTTCGCAGATTTTTGGCCTTAAATGCTCACGTACTACAAAATAATAATAACACTAAAATAAACCAAAATATAGTCTAAAAATAATATTTAATCCGTAAAAAATGTTTAATACAAGCTGATTAACCTACCTCGCCGTTCAGACCTTCAATTCCACGAAGTAAAATTAATTTTCTTGAATTTTCTTTATATATTTCTCTTTTCTTCACGTTGCTTCGTGCCTGTTTCTTCTCCCGAATGCTCTTTGTCCTGCTCCTAATTAAGATTGAATTTTAGCTTCAATTGAAGCATTAATTAGCAGCACATTCCCATGGAAAAATCGACAGAAAACATAATTAATTTGGCTTTAAAATTAGCAAAACAGGGGATGCGTAGAAGCAGCAGCATGGCGTACCAGCGCGCGCCACGTGGCTGCAGCATGGCTGCCCACTGCCTTGCCCCAAAACGACATCATTTTGGGGTTGGGCTGCTGATTAAAATCAACATTTTTCCCCCAGCCATGCAAGTGCCTCTAGCAACTCGATCCAGCATCCACGTCTGCATCTCTCGCGCCCGCGTGCCATTCGACCAGCCATCACCTTCATTATTATACACACACACATAATTAAATTTAAAATGACTCTTGGTCATTTCCAGAATTTACACTTAAACCCACAACTTCCAAAAATTTCCACACACACCTTAAATTCCCCTTTTCCCTTATTACACTAACACCCCAAGTTTTCAGAAATTTCACTAAATTAATTTATTTTACTATTTCCATAAATACTCCCAAAAATTTATTAATTGCATTAATTTCTTTTTAATACAAACAATTTAATAGTTTCTTTAAACCCATAAATAATCACCTTATACGCAATAATTAATAACTATCACCTAATTAATTCCATCATTATTTCCATAAATATTTTCAAATAATTTCATTAGTTACCTAAATTTCCTATTTCCACAAAACAACATAATTTATTATTTTTCCTTAAATCTCTAAATACCCAATAATAAGTAACTTGAAATTATTTTTCCTAAGAGGGGTTTAGGTTGTAGGCTGATGCAAATAAGTAACTTGAAATTAATAATTTTTTGACTGGTGAATGGTGATAAGTGCTATTTTAAACACTTAACTGTTGGTCCCTTAGAGTATGGCTACTCAAGAAGGGGGTGAATTGAGTAATTAAAATTTTTCTCTCTTTTAATAAATATTCTTGATTAATGATTTTATTTAAGAATATATATTTGATAAATATAATAAATTATATTTGAGATTAATAATTAATACAAACCACAAAATATAATAAGAATAAATAATATGAGGCACAACATAATTTATAGTGGTTCAGTGTTTCCACACACCTAATATACTCTCCCAAGATCTAACCATCATTGGGGTTCCACTAAATCAAAATTACCAAGGTTTCCACATTAACTCACCTTGGAAACTAGATATACACTAAGATTACAACGGGTTCTAGGCAACCACTACACTAAGGTTTTCTCCCTACCTTACTTTAAAAACTAGATTCATCTAGATTTTAATAGTTCTAGGAAACCTATATAATCCTTAATAATAATTTAAATGCTTACAAATAATTTGTCCACACTTGGATACAAATAAGCAATTAAGAACAAATTCTACAAAGCAATAATATTTAAATAAATAAATAAATTTGTGATCTCAAATGGAAAAATTTAAATTTGTTGTAGAAGACTTGAAGAACGTTTCTCCTTTTGCCTTGTAGCTCTTTTGTGGATGCACAATAATACTTCAAGAGCCTTGGATTATTTAGATGATTTGCTTGAGAGCGTTTGAGAGCTTTTGGGTGCTTTGAATATGCAATAGAAGTACTTGGATACTCAAAAATTGAGTTTGGGGAGGGGTAATTATAGCCATTTTATCCACTTTTTCAATGGTAAAAAATCTGACCGTTATAGCAGAAAAAGTTTAGTATAACTTTAATTTATTATGTGCACTGAAATAACCAATAAAGCTTGTAAATCAGCTTGCAAATGAGAGATTTGGCTAAGTAGAGGTCTTGGGTTTAAATCCAAACCTATGCACTTAGTTGTTAAAATATTTTTTGAGATACATATGTAATAAAAATATTATATAAATTAATCTAAAATATATTTAAAAAATATTTTTGATAATACATATGCTATATAAAAAAATATTTAATAAATTAATATTAAAAATATATTTAAAAATATTTTTAATAGAAAATAATATTTTTGATAACGGATATGCTATGAAAATATTTTATAAATTAATCTAAAAAATATTTAGAAATATTTTTAATAAGAAATAATATTTTTGGTCATATATATCCTAGAAAAAATATTTTATAAATTAATAAAAAATAATTCAGTACTACAATTAATATATTTAAAAAAATACTCTTTTTGTTAATCACCAAAAATACTATAATTTGTATGTTAAAAATTTTCTTTTTGTTAATCATCTAAAGTTAATTAATATGAACAAGTTAGCTCAACATTAACCTCTTCGCTCACCTTATATATATTCAATTAGTTGGCAACTCTCTAGATATTATAGGATCATTGTCTCCCTACATGGTTGAGGAGAAAATAAAAATAGAAGTAAAATAAATAATATAAAGTGTATATATATAGGTGGCATTTGGTATCTTCAAGAATGTCATTTTCTAGAATGGCATTTATGAAAAAAGTAGGATTCTTGTAAAATTTTAAAAATTAATATTGTTGTGTTTTTATATAGTAATACTAATATATTAATATCATATTATATATGTATAATTAAATAATATATATTGTATATACATAATAATATATTATTATATATTCTATTGTTTATCTAATATATATAATATTGTAATTCCGTATTGAAGAAAAATGGAAGAAGATGATTATATATTTTTGCATATATTTGATGTACAAATTACAGTCTCATTATATAGATGGAGGATTGATTACAACAATCAATAGCTAATTCTAAAGTTTATGAGATGATAATGCTAATCATACAAGGATGGTAATCAACAATTGATACAGAACTAATTTACAAGAACTAATAACATAGTTAGTTCATAATTTTAGGACTTTCCTTTAATATGCCTCTTCAAGCTAGATCAAGAGGATTGATTGAGCCAAGTTTGGACAACAGACGAAGAAATTGCATGCACGACAACATCTTAGTGAATACATCATTAAGTTGATCATGATTCTAGGTATAGGTAGTTTGAATAACATGAGTTTGAACTTGATGACGAATAAAATGACAATCAACTTCAATATGTTTCATTCTTTTTTTTTTTTTTTTATGTTTTGTTCTTTTATGAAATACGAGATTAGCTGCAATATGTATTGCTACCTGATTGTCACAAAAAAGAGTCATAGGAAGACTACTTGGAAAACCAAGATCAGTGAGGAGACCATTGAGCCATATCATTACACAAGCACCGAATGCCATGGCACGATTTTCAGCTTTGACACTAGAATGAGCAACACTATGTTTTTTTCTATGCCAAGAGGCGAGGTGCGGAAATGCATTTGCCCAATCAGAATCACTATAACTAGTGATTCGTGTGTGACCATTCTTGGCTAGGACAATCCCACACCCAATGGACCTTTTGAGACATTACAAGATACACTTGACAATGCCCAAATGAAAAAATGTAGATGTATGCATAAACTGGCTAACAAAACTAACAACATAAGTAATATCAAGCCGAGTAATAGTAAGATAAATAAACTTACTGACCAGTCATTGATAGCTTGTAAAGGCACACTTGTTGTGTCAAGCTTTAGTTTATTATCCAACGGAGCAGGAGCCAACCTAGAGTTCATCATCTCAACATCTTAAAGTAAGTCAAGAATGCACTTCCGTTGGTTAAGAAAGAGGCCTTTACTAGAGGCTGCAACTTCAATTTCAAGAAAGTAGTTTAAGTGGACGAGATCATTAATAGGAAAACGAGATTGCAGAACTACCATTGTTTCATTTGAACCACTTCGAACAAATAAGGAAGAGTCAACAACACTTCTTAAGAAACCTACTTCTTGAAGAACAACGCTTAATTTCGCATGCCAAGCATGCAAAGATTGTTTCAAACTGTAGATCGATTTGTGTAGCCAACAAACCAAGGAAGGATCTGAGCTTTGTGGATGCCCTGGAGGTAATTTCATGTGTACCTCTTCTTCAAGATCCCAATTTAAAAAGACATTTTTGACGTCCATCTGGCTCATCATCCATCCACAATTCACGGTAACAGAATTACCGTGTTTGAGTAAAGTCTTGAGTCACGATAAGACTTTTATGCCTGTCAATTGTGCCATTTGAATTAAACTTTGTTTTATACACCCATTAACTTCCAACAGGTTGTTTTCCATTGGGAAGTTTGATGATACTCCAAGTGCGATTTTCAACAAGCACCTAAAGCTCTTTATGCATAGCCTTACACCAAATTTTGCGAGAATTTTCTTTATGGAAAGTTTTTAGCTCATGTACATTCGATATAGCAGAGAGAAATGCTGCATGAGTTGAGGAGAATAGATGATATATAGGTGATATACTTTGAGATTAGATAACAGACTAAGTACGTAACAAAATCTTAGAGCTTAATTTGTTGGAGGTGCATAGCTTCGAATAGGATATTGACGAGGCTGAGAAACATCTTAACAAGTAGGAGAAACATAATTGACTTGTGATGACTCAACTCGTGAGCAATCAGAAGAATTAGCCCGTGAATAATCAGATTGAGATGCATTTGTGTCTGAATGTGTACTGGTAGATTAACCTACATCTGCATCAATACGAACAGGCAAAAAGAAGTTACCACTTGTATCTGATGAAATTCTAGGAGAACTTGAGGAATGGATGACTCAAACCTACAAGATTATTGCATAAAATAGGCAAAGGAAAAATATCCTCCAAAGAATCTTGAGAGCTGATATAATAAGGGCTTGTTTCTTCAAATTTAACATCTCTTGTAACAAACAGTTTCCTGAAATCAAGGTGATAACATTTATATCCTTTCTTGGTTGATGAATAGCCCAAGAAGACACATTTAGCAACCTGTGGATCAAATTTATCACGAGGAGAGGTTTGTATATGCACAAAACAAGTGTACCCAAATACCTTCAAATGGGATAAATGAAGAGATTTTTCCTGCAAAACTTCAAGAGGAGATTTGAAGGATAACACCCGACTTGCCAATCGGTTAATAATATAGACAACATATAACATCCCTTGAGACCAAAACCACTTGGGAACATGCATATGTATCTTCAAAGCACGAGTTTTTTTCCAAAACGTCTCTATTCTTACGTTCGGCTACTCCATTTTGTTGGGGAGAACCAACACAACTAGTTTGATGCACAATGCCATGAGAATTTTAATATTGTGTCATACTTTTAGACATGTATTCTGTGCCATTATCAGAAAGGATTTGAATTTTGGTAGAGAATTGATTTAGAACAAGCATGTGGAAATCTTTGAAAGCATCCATAACCTCACATTTAGACTTTAATAAGTACATCCAAGTAACACGAGAGAAATCATCAATGAACATAACAAAATAGTTAAAACCATCAAAGGATTCAATGGTAGGTCCCCAAATATCAAAGTGTACAAGCTCAAACATTTTATTAGCTCTAGATGAAGACGACATAAAAGGTAATATAGTAGGCTTTGAAAAATGACAAGTATCATAAGAAATGGGTTCAGTACCCACGTGGGAAGCAATTTGGTAAGAACTTTTTTTGATAGATGTGCTAGACATCAATGCCATAGGATATAGTTTGATAAGGAAGAAGAGAAAGCTGAAGCTTGAGCACCCTTGGTGCTTAGAAAGTTTCATGAGATATAGTAGAGTTGCTGTAAGAAGAATCCTTCACCAATTGTCTTCTTGATGACGAGGTCCTGAAAAAGTACCATATGAGGAAGAAATTGTTGGATTACATAGATTTCATCATATGCGCAACGAAATAAAATTTAATTTTGCAGTTCAGAAATTAGGGTTTACAAAAGTAAAGACTAGATGGAAGTATACCTCTTGACGAAATTCAATTTCACTGTTAGGTTTCTCGCCATATAATTCTTTAAGTGTAGGATTCTGAGTTGGTCTACTCGAAATTCACTTAGATCCAAGAGATTGAAGAGAAGAAGAAGTAGATTTTTTTTCAAAATTTCTAACCCACTTTGGATTGACACACATACTTCTCCAAAAGTTCTCTCAACTCTCAAGTGTTCCAAGAAGGCATGTTTGGTGGATAGATGGGGCTATTCATAGAGCTCCATTATAACCCTAACCTCTTATTGGGCTTGGGCTTAACAACCCCAATCCAAAATAGTGTCATTAGACCAAGCTTAATGTGCTAGAAAAAGTACAATCCAATTAATAATTAAATAATTATATTTGTAATATAATTATTTAATTATTCTTATTTATTTAATAAATAAATGTACTATTATTAGTAATTTTAAAATTATTAATTTATCCTTCTTCTCTTTGAAAGTAATTTCTTTTGGGTGAGATTTTCTCTCAGCGTTGTATGCCCTAATGCTAAATTTGGATAACATCTAGCAGACTTGTTTTAATGTATTAATTGTGTTTTTGTATAAATCTATAAAAGATAAGGTTATCTTCAATCATATTTTCTCCAATCAATTATATGAATAAGTCCATAGATCTTCTGTGTGAGAATCTTATTCTCAAGGTGTTGAGACTGTGTGACAGGATATCTTTAGTAATAGAATATCTTAAACTATTCTTAGTCCTTAAATTCTTTGGATAGGGACTCCGATTAATCAAGTATGGACTAGCATAGGGGTCACTATCTTGTTCAATATGGGGATACTAATGGGAAGATAGTGTGTCATGCGCCATATGACATGAGATGTTGCTAGTAAACTTATAGGTGGTTGTTTGGGAACGATTAATCGAATGTGACTTTGATGATTGACCACGTGACCTAGTAGATAATGGCCATGTCATCAGGTTGCGATGGTGTGTTGATTCTTAGACTTGAACCGACATGATTATTTTGTGTATTGGTGTGCAAGATTTACTAATGAGTCAAACCATTTAATTGGGAGGTGAGATAGGTGTTGGGAATAAGATTTATCTTTCTAGTCGATATTTGATGGGATAAACGTTTTATGTGATCTACTATTAATATAATGGAATAGTCCTTGGCCTGGGCAAATTGAAAATCAGGAAAGGTGTTTCCTAAGGTGTCATCTAGTTACATTAATGAGGTTTGACATATAGTTACTAAATTTGTGAGTTTATCACTCCATGACTCTGGCTCAGTCGGGACGGTAGGTGATGGAATGATTATAGCACACTGTAACAATTAACTATAATAGGTTTACTTGAAGTGAGACTTCACTACCACCTATACTATCTTGAACCGTTGCTAAGCGCTATTTAGGAACTCTCGGAACGTCATCGAGATTTGAAAAAATTCTGGTGGTGGGTCAAGGGGTTGACCGATACCGAAAAAAGTTTCGGTGTTGTTTGATTTCTAGTGGGTAGTGAACCTAGAAAGTCATACACCATATAGTGTTGCGTTTGATATCAACATTATGTGCTCGAAATGTCTCAAGAATTGATTGGTCAAAAGTTGACCATTTGCCCCTTAATAATAGTGCATAGTAATAATGCATAGTACACAGTGTGAAATCAATTATTAACTACATAGTAAGAGGCAGTGGCCGAAATTGCACAATACATAATGCATAGTAAAATTGCATAAAGAAACTGAATAGTAAAATTACATAGTGAAATTGAATTATTGGGATGGTGGGGCGGCGGATATGAGAAGTGAATTCATTTGAGGAAGGGGAAGGAAGATAAGGGGAAGGAGGCAAGATTGAATAACGGGATAAAGGCAAAGCCTCTGTCCCTTTCTCTCATCTCTCTCACCTTGGTAGTTCTCCTCCTTTTCTTTTTTTTCTTTCTTCTTCTTATAAAATATTAGCAAAAATTATACGTATAATTGTTATGCGTATAATTTTGAGACACGAGCACTGGTGATAAGCAGATCCTCTTTGTCTGGTACAGGAAAAGGTAACTAGAACGGTACCTTACTGCATATTAGGTGTGGATTGACTAGGATCGCCATATCTTGAGGTGAATTCTATCTCAATATAGAAACTAGTTTTGTATTCATCCCTTCATCGGGCAATAGGTATGCATTTATTATGCATTTAATTGTTGTATAAGCGTGTTGCTTAATTACCCAAACTATATATGATGTGTATGTTATATTCTACTGCGTGTATCTTATACACTGTAAAAAAAAAATATTTTTTCTTATATCCCCGTACTAGTGATTCCTTTCATTTTTTTGGTTCAAAATTAAACTGACAACGAGAATAATCTACTATCAATTCTTGTAAATTATGAATGACATCTACCAATATGTCATAATTACCCAATTTATTATGAAATGATTATTGTGAATCTCTTATTGTGATACCATACTATACCCTTCTATCATCATATATCCCGACAAAATATGAGATCATGGTTAGTAGGTCAAATCTCTTAATCTCGTCATATGACCAAATTCAAAATCAATCTTGACTAATTATGACACAATCTTATGGAACAAATTCCATTATCATATTATCTTGGTTAAGGATTTATCGTCGAATGATTATTGGATTGCATAGTATATCCTCCTTATAAATCTCGAGATAATAGAATTCATGTCTAATGCACACATACCTAATGTATCACTGAATTAGGCATATAGATACGTATGATTATTCCTAATTAGAACAACCACATAATATCGTTGATATCCTAATTGACCAATTCATAGATATCCATGTCATCTCAGGTTTAAGGACTAATTGCAAATCCATAGCTAACATTGAATCATTGATCTATGAGATATAACCCATATGATTCAATGTTAATAGTCTCATTTATTGAACCCGTTCCTATAACGAGCACCCACTCATCTGAAGTGAATCACTAGTATAGCGGTATAGACAAAAATAAAATTTTTATCGTGTATCAGATACATACAGTGGAATATAATATACACGCCATATATAGCTTGGCTATTTAAGAAACACATATATACAATGACTGAATGCATAAATAAATGCATACATGTTGCCCGATGAAGGGTGATTAGTGGTTAATTTTGTAAAATTTTTGTTATAATTATAACCCCCATTTTGATTTTAAATTGGTTTAATTGAATAATTATGTGTAATATATATCTATATATATAATATATAATATATTATAATAAACATGTAAATATAATACATATATATATACTCAATGAAATGCATGCATGGATTATCTATATAATATATAAGCATATAATATCCTATATAATATATCATATCAATATATATATAATATAATAGATGATTTATTAATAAATTGCTTATTTATAGGTATGAAGAAGGTGGCCCAAAAAGAATTCAAGTCCATGAAGAATTCAAGCCCATGAAGAAAAAAAGAATTCAAGTCCATGAAGAATTCAAGCCCATGAAGAAAAAAAGAATTCAAGTCCATGAAGAATTCAAGCCCATGAAGAAAAAAAAGAATTCAAGCCCATGAAGAAAAAAAGAATTCAAGCCCATGAAGAAAAAAAAGAATTCAAGTCCATGAAGAATTAAGACCCAACTTGAGCATCCCATGAAAGATATCATTTGAAGAAGGCCCAAGGATTATTTTTAATCCTAATGAAGATTAAAAATCAATTTATAGAAATCTATTTTTATTTTTTATGTGAGTGCTTTATTAAGTGTGTCTTTTAGCTAAAATCCATTTAATTATTAGTTGTGTATTATAGCTAAAATCCATTTAACTTTATGAGTGCTTTATTAAGTATGTATTTTAGCTAAAATCCATTTAACTTTAATTATGTATTATAGCTAAAATCCCTTTAACTTTAAGTGTGTGAGTGCCCATTATATATAATTATGTCTAGTTGAATAATTAAAAATTGTGTGGTTTGTATTGCATCTTGTGGCCTATAAATAGGTCATTTGATTGCATTTGTAAGTGTGATTATTATTCTTGAATAAAAGTTTAGTTGTTTCCTTATAATTCTCTCTTTGAGAATTGTTCTTGTTCTTTCTCATTTTTTTTATTATTTTTTCTTGTGATCTTACTTCATTCCTTTCTTCTCTTGAATTCTTATGTTATTTATTGTTACTTAATTATCCACCGCCTAAATGGCCGGTTAGTTTATGCATTTAAATTTCTGCAATTTTAATTCTTGTATTTTTATTATTCACCGCCTAAATGGCCGGTTAGTTTATGCATTTAAATTTCTGCAATTTTAATTCTTGTCTTTTTATTATTCACCGCCTAAATGGCCGGTTAGTTTCTACTATTTTAATTCCTGTCATTTAAATTCTGTCATTTAAATTACGCAATTTAAATTCTGTTAATTAATTTACAAATAAATATGAGTAGCTAAACCCAATCTTGGGTTAAGGCAAGGACAGTGTCCAACGCCAATGATTCCCAAAGAAAGCTACACTTTAAAAGAGTAACATTAATTTAAATTTCACTATGAGTGTATATTTTTAAATTAAGAAATCACTAGGTTTGAATTGAAGCATAAGCCTAACTTAGAGCTTTCATGCCATGTATGAAAGTTACTAGAACTGGAAATGCTATCATACCCAAACCCGGATGATTAATTTAGTTGTTTTGTGTATTAATTGTAATTGGATTTATGGTAGTTGCTTAAACTAGAATCTCACATATCATGTATGGGGATTGCTTAAATTAGAACTATCATCATCTCTAATTGCATTTAATAACAAACCCTCATATCTGAAATTAAATTAATGTTACTAACCTTGTCTATTAAAATTTGGGAATCAACGGGTTGGCACTGAAATTGTTTTAACCCAAGTACTATCCAATTTCATATTCTTACATTCAGTAATTATTTCAATTTTTGCTTTGTTTTATTTCCTCGTATATGTTATCTAAAAAAAAATCATAAAAAAACCTCGTTGCCAATTTGTCCAAGTGTGTGTGTTTATGTGTGACATTCTTTTTAATTTGCCATAAATAAATCTCTCAGTGGACGACCTGGACTCATCCAGAAAATATAAATTTAAATTTGGACTACAACTGCACTCGTACACTGACGAGTATAAACCTCTCACCAATATAAAAAATATATAAAATTTTTATTGTGTTTTGTTTTGTGTTTTAATTGCAGGGGAGAGTGCAGCCAAATTTTGGCGCCGTTGCCGGGGAGATTGAGACAAAAACAAAAAGAAAAAAAAATATATAAGAATAAGCATCTCCTGATAAATTCGGTAACTCTGTTTCTCTTTTATTTTATTTTTTTTTGTTTGTGCATGGTGTATGATACTTAGGTCAGGTAGGATTTTAGAATATCAGTCACTCATGTCTCAACACAACGAGAACTTGCCACTTACACCTAATATGTCTGTACATGGTAGTGACCACGGTAACCTTGATCCCACTGATCAGGAAGTGATTAGACCTCTCAGGGATTACCTTCATCCTCCTAGACAGACAACTCCATCATGCATCATCCTTCCCATCAACCATCATAGGTTCAACTTCAAACCTGGCACAATCCAATTGTTGCCAACTTTTCATGGCATGGATTCTGAAAATCCATATACTCATATGAAAGAATTTGAGGAAGTATGTAGCACTTGCATGGACCATACAACAAATGAGGATGTCATAAGATTAAAACTCTTTCCATTCTCACTGAAAGATAAGGCAAAAATGTGGTTAGGCACTCTCTCACCTAGATCTATAGGAACTTGGAGAGAAATGCAAGCAACTTTCTTAAAAAAATACTTCCCTGCCAACAGAACTGTTACTCTTCAAAGACAAATCATGAACTTTGCCTGTAAATCAAATGAGAATTTTGCTCAAGCGTGGGAAAGGTTTAAAGACCTTCTTCACACTTGTCCGCACCATGCTTTTGAGCAATGGAGAGTGGTCAGTTTTTTTTATGATTCACTCACTCCCCAATTGAAAATGCTAGTTTCTACAATGTGCAATGGAGAATTCTATGAGAAGACTCTAGAAGAAGCTCTTGACTTCTTTGACACATTGGCTGAAAATACAAGGAATTGGGAAGTTGGTCCAACATCTGCTCTTGATCTAAGAGAGAATCCACAACCTAGAGGGAGATACCAACTGAGTGAAAGTGATGATTTAAATGCAAGACTAACTGCTTTAACAAAGAAAGTTGAAAACATGGAACCCAAAAAGGTGCAATCCGTTAATCAAGTGGAAGTAAAGTGTGTTGTGTGTGATGCAATAGATCATTCAACTGAAGAATGTCCTACCCTACCTGCTTTCAAGGAGGTATTGTATGGGCAGACTAATAACAATCATTCACACAATTTTAAGGGGAGACAAAATCAAAATCAAAGTGGAGCCTATTATGGGAACAATCAGAACTACAATTCATACCATCCCAATAATAGAAATCACCCCAATTTTTCTTGGAGAAATGATTCTGGAAATCATTCTCAACCTCCTTTCCCTACACAACAACACATCTTCCAACAAAATCAAGGTTCTTCATCCAATACTTACCAACCTCCTCATAGGAGATCTTTGGAAGATACCTTGCATCAGTTCATCCAAAGTCAAACAGGCGTCAACAATCAGGTTGCTCAACTTGTCAAAAATCAAGACCAAACAAACAGATCCATAGAAGACATTAGGAGCCAGTTGACCAAGTTAACACAAACAATGAGTGTGAGAGAACCCGGAAGGTTTCCATCCCAAACTAATCCTAACCCAATTAGGCAAACCAACCAGGTAGAAGCTTCAAATAGTGAAACCAACACTCATGAACAAGTGCAAGCAGTGACTGCCTTAAGAAGTGGGAGAATGATAGAAAAACCAATTGATCCTAGGATAAACCAACCTGTTGTTGAAGAGGAAAAACCAAAAGATCATGAATTCACCGTGGAGAAAAATGAGAAAAATGAAAAAAATGAAAAGAATGAAAAAAATGAGAAAAATGAAAAAAATGAAAAACAAAAAGAAGGAAAAGAAATTCAATACAAGCCCAAACCACCTTTTCCACAAAGGTTGAATCATTTGAAAAAAGAGCAAAAAAATGCAGATATATATGAAGTGTTTAAGCAAGTGAGAATCAACATCCCGCTGTTGGATGCCATCAAACAAACACCTTCATATGCAAAATTTTTGAAAGATCTGTGCACTGTCAAAAGAAAAACAAATGTGCATGAAAAAACATTTCTGACCGAACAAGTCAGCGCCATTCTCCAATTGAAAACTCCTCCCAAATACAAAGACCCAGGCTGCCCAACCATTTCATGCATCATGGGAAGTCAAAAGGTTGATCAGGCACTCTTGGATTTAGGAGCTAGTGTCAATTTGTTGCCATACAGTGTATATCAACAGTTGGGACTAGGTGAGCTCAAACCCACTAGAGTGACCCTTCAGCTGGCTGACCGATCAGTCAAAATTCCACGAGGAATTGTGGAAGATGTTCTAGTACAAATCGATAAGTTCTACTTTCCAGTGGACTTCATCGTTTTGGACACGCAGCCGCATCAGGGGCCTCAGCCTCCTGTGCCAGTCATCTTAGGTCGACCATTCCTTGCCACATCAAATGCCATCATCAACTATAGAAATGGAATCTTGAAATTGTCCTTTGGAAATATGACATTGGAAACAAACATTTTTAGGGTTTCCAAACAACTTGATGTGGAGAATGAGACTGAAGAAGCTGATCTAATACAGACATTGAGTGAGGAGCACATTAACTGTGAATTTGCTCAAGAAAGTTTTGAGTTGGAGGAATTTATGGAGCAACAAGATTGCTCTCAAGAGAAAACTGAATCTGTGTTAAGCTGCTCACCCGCACCTGAAAGGAAACCATTGCCAAACAACCTTAAGTATGCATTCTTAGGTGAAGGAGAATCTTTGCCGGTGGTGATTTCATCAAGTCTGAATCCTCAACAGGAGGAACAATTGTTGAATTTGTTAAAGGCATACAAGAAAGTTTTAGGTTGGACTATAGAAGACTTGCATGGCATTAGTCCCTTAATTTGCACCCACAGAATTTTCTTGGAAGAAGATGCAAAGCCGGTGAGACAGATGCAAAGAAGGTTAAACCCAAACATGAAGGAAGTGGTTAGGGGGAGGTGTTGAAGCTCTTAGATGCTGGCATCATCTACCCTATATCTGATTCCAAATGGGTTAGTCCAACTCAAGTTGTACCCAAGAAGTCAGGAGTCACTGTGATAGCAAATGAGAACAATGAGCTCATTCCTACACGCATCCAGACTGGATGGCGGATGTGCATAGATTACAGAAAGCTCAACTCTGTGACTAGGAAGGATCATTTTCCTCTCCCATTTTTGGATCAGGTGTTAGAGAGAATAGCGGGACATGCCTTCTACTGCTTCTTAGATGGGTATTCTGGGTACAATCAGATTGAAATTGCCTTAGAGGATCAGGAGAAAACCACATTCACATGTCCATTCGGGACATTTGCTTACAGACGAATGCCATTTGGTCTGTGCAATGCCCCTGCAACCTTTCAAAGATGCATGATGAGTATTTTCAGTGAATTGGTTGAGAATGTGGTAGAAGTTTTTATGGATGACTTCTCAGTGTATGGAGACAGTTTTGAGAGTTGTTTGAAAAATTTGGAGAAAATTCTGGTCCGGTGCAAAGAAACGAATTTAGTGCTAAATTGGGAGAAGTGTCATTTCATGGTTACTCAAGGAAGTGTCTTGGGACATATTGTTTCTTCCAGGGGTATTGAGGTTGATCAGTCCAAGGTTGAGTCAATTCAAAAATTACCCGCCCCAAGGAACGTGAGAAAGGTTAGGTCTTTTCTTGGCCATGCTGGTTTTTATAGGCGATTTATCGCTTCATTCAGTGCCATAGCCAGACCTTTATGCCAGCTCCTAGCTTTTGACATACCTTTTGAGTGGAATGGTGAGTGTCAAGTTGCTTTTGAGAAGTTGAAGAAATCACTCATTTCAGCACCTATCATTCAATCCCCTGATTGGTCTCTCCCATTTGAACTTATGTGTGATGCTAGTGATTACGCGGTAGGAGCTGTGTTAGGGCAGAGGAAGGATAAGAAACCTCATGTGATATACTATGCTAGCAAAACTCTTAATGAGGCACAAAAGAATTATACCACCACAGAGAAAGAGTTACTAGCAGTTGTCTTTGCCCTAGACAAGTTCCGATCTTACCTCGTAGGGTCACTAGTGATCATTTTTACTGATCACGCTGCTTTGAAGTATTTGTTCACAAAGCAAGATGCAAAACCTCGTCTCCTCCGATGGATTTTGCTCCTACAAGAGTTCAACATTGAAATCAGAGATAAGAAGGGAGTAGAGAATGTGGTGGCTGATCATTTGTCAAGAATTCCAGGTCAAGATCTCACACAATTTGATGAACCAATCCATGACAATTTCCCTGATGAGCAACTGTTTGAAGTGAATGTTATTCATGCATCATCTGTTGTCCCTTGGTATGCCGACATTGCGAACTACCTGGCAACTGGTCTGATCCCAGACCATTGGAGTAAGCTAGATAGGCATAAATTCTTCAGAAAAGTCAGAACCTTCTTTTGGGATGAGCCCTACCTCTTCAAGTATTGTCCTGGCCAAATCATCCGTAGATGCATACCCGATCATGAGCAACAAAGTGTCATTAATTTTTGTCATACTCTTGCATGTGGAGGCCATTTTTCTGTCAAGAAAACAGCCGCAAAAATTTTTCAGAGTGGATTTTATTGGCCGACACTGTTCAAGGATATGTACAAATTTTGTTCAAGTTGCGATCGATGTCAAAGGTTAGGAAGTCTGTCAAGGAGAAACATGATGCCATTACATCCGATCCAAGTGTTAGAAGTTTTTGACTGTTGGGGTATGGATTTTATGGGCCCATTTGTCAATTCATTTGGTCATGAATACATCTTACTTGCTGTCGACTATGTGTCCAAATGGGTCGAAGCGATCCCGGCCAGAACAAATGACCATAAGACTGTAGTGAAATTTTTGAAAGAAAACATATTCAGTCGATTTGGGATGCCACGAACAATCATCAGTGATGGGGGTTCCCATTTTTGTAATAAAGTTATGGCAGGACTAATGAAGAAATATGATGTACTGCACAAGGTTGCAACACCATACCATCCCCAAACCAATGGTCAAGCCGAGTTAGCCAATAGGGAGATTAAGGGCATATTGGAAAAGACTGTTGCTACTAATCGTAAGGATTGGTCCTTAAGATTACTGGACGCTCTTTGGGCGTACAGGACAGCTTACAAAACAATTTTAGGAATGTCTCCCTATAGGCTTGTATACGGTAAATCTTGTCATCTGCCGGTGGAAATTGAGCATAAAGCATATTGGGCAATTCAAAAGATCAACAACAGTCTAACTGAAGCTGGCCTATCTAGGAAGCTCCAATTGAATGAACTCGAGGAAATTCGGAATGAGGCATTTGAAAATGCAAGATTGGCCAAGGTTCGCATGAAAGAGTTGCATGATCGGCACATCATTCGAAAGAGCTTTCAGGTAGGGCAACAGGTACTCTTGTATGATTCTCGATTGCATCTATTCCCAGGAAAATTGAAGTCTCGATGGGTCGGCCCGTTTGTAATCAAGACCATCTCAAAATATGGGGCCTTTGAGATAGAAAATCTGGAGTCAGGACAACTTCTTACAGTCAATGGTCATAGGTTGAAACCATACCAGGGCAATGTTAAGGAGAATGAAGGAGTTGTGGATTTGGGTGAACCACCATCATCTGATGAGTAAGGGGAGTTTTGTGTCGTCTGGGAATCTGACGTTAAAAGACCACATTTCCATTTAGGTTAAATGGATGTCTCTGGATTTGGGACATTAAAAAAAAAAAAAAAAGAGTATATTAAAAATATATATATATATATAAATATATATATTGTTTCTTTTCTGCATTACTTAATTAATTTTGACTCAAATAGTATTTCTTTGTGTGCAGTCTAAACAAAATTTTTGCATACGAGTTTATACATTGAAGACCGCCAGGTATCCATATCTTCTATCCTTTTATTGCTAATTGAGGACAATGTGCAATTCAAGTTGGGGGGTAAGGTGTACTTAGGAATTGATTTATTGGTATTGATCCATTGTGCAAATAATTTTGTTTGACTCGATAATATTAACTTGTGTGGTATACATACTTTTATTGAACCCCTTAAAAAAATTTAAAAAAAAAAAAAACAACAATAACAAAATTTAAAAAAAAATAAATAAAAACAAATTTCAAAAAATAGGGAGACAGAATTGACGTTGGGGGTAGCCACTTTTCTTGAGCAGTGTAATCACACTGCCCTATAAAGAAAGAGACACACTGCCAAATGTTGAAAAATGAGACGTCAGACGACGCCAAGCGTGTCAGCGCAATTATGGCAGGTCTCGAGCTGAGTGTGGAATAGTGATGCCCATTGCTCTATAAGAGACTCCATATCTGTATGAGGCAAGCCACCCTTCTTGAGCTCAATCATCTCTCCTTTGTGTTATTCTCCGATTAGGTACTCTCATCCCTTTTGTAAAGTTTATAGTTCTTTATTTATTTATTATTATTTTTTTTTCTTCTTATTAAAGTTTTCTTTAAAAAAAAAAAAATGGATCTTCAGCTTTCAAAAATTCGCAAGTACTATCCATCTCTCCCAATGAATGATTTGAAAAAAAATTTATACTGGTAGGTGTGTAAGACTTGGGACATTGATGCGTAATAACATCCCTGAAGATGTTCGTTGGCTGATCGAAGCAAAAGTTCGATTAGCTGGCGAAACTTCACCTAGTTTTAAGCACTTTCCAGGTTTGGGGAAGAGTAGTTTTGCGAAAAAACGAAGAGCAAAAAGAGTGAATGGTTGTTATAAATGTGCTCGTTGGACCTGTAACACACGATGCAAATCTGTGGGGTTTACATCCATAAATCGAGAAGATAAAATTAGTTTCATAAAGGATGGACTGAGTAAGGAGTCTTTGGATGATATCCGACTGACTCTTGTGACGCATCCATGTGGAATAGTGCAAAGAGAACTTCTTGCTTTTTGGGACCAGTTCATAAGTGACAACCAACGCTACAGTCTTGGGAATCTGACTAAAAACGACCCTGTTTGCCAATCTATAAGAAAATTGGATGGGAAGCCTATCCCCACTTCATAGAAAGTGTTTAAGCCGTTTCTGGACGTAAAACCAGAGGAAGATGTGAGCCACAATCACAACTACTTGTACAAATGCATGATTTTTGTTTGTGTTTATTTATTGTTGAATTGTTGTATAGCTACTTTTGATCGCCAAACCTTTTTCCAGGGTATACAAAGAAACATAAATGGAAGGTCAGTCAGTTCGTCGAATCAAGACCATATGTGTACTATGTGGCTCTCAACTTGGGAGCGATAGTTGTTACGCACTTGCAGCAAGCGAACTTGGCTTAAAATTAGGAGAGAGAAAAATTAATTTGGTATATGGAGGGGGAAGTCGTGGATTGAATGGTTGTGTTTCACAAGCTGCACATCTTGGAAAATCATATGTGTTAGGTGTAATGCCAATCCCTTGGGCTGAACCACATATTTTCGGGATTACACGCGGTCAACTTATAGAAACGAATTCTATGTCTGAGCGCATGGCTTGTAAGATTTATCAGTCAGACGCCTTCATTGCTTTACCAGGAGGTTTTGGTACACTTGAAGAAATCTTCTGTATAATCTCCTGGGCCAAAAGCGATCTACATGCCAAACCCATTGGACTCTTAAATGTTAACCATTTTTTTGATGGGTTGCTCTCTTTTCTTGATCAGGCTGTGGATCAAAAGTTCATTTCTCTTTCAGCAAGAAAGATTCTCATTTCTGCATCTACCATTGAGGAGCTGTTAGAGAAATTACATGCTTATGTTCCACAGCATGATCCTTATGAGCCTAGGATAGATTGGTCTAAGGCAATCAGAAACAAACGTCAAAAAGGTCCGATTAATTTAGATTTATCACTGTAAGGAGTACTCTTTGTTAAGATGGCTGAGTAAGGAGTACTTTTGTACTCTTGAGACGCATCTAATTATTGTACAACTTGCAGGATTTTTCTTTTCTTGTGTTCCTAAAAAAAAAAAAAAAAAAAAAAGACTATGAAATGTTGTTAGGTAAGTCTATGATAAGATGGCTGAGTAAGGAGTACTTTTGTACTCTTGAGACGCATCTAGTTATTGTACAACTTGCATGAAATTTCTTTTCTTGTGTTCTTAAAAAAAAAAAAATTGTGGAATGTTGTTGGCAAAGTCTTTGATAAAATGGCTGAGTAAGGAGTATTTTTGTACTCTTGAGACGCATTTTGACTTGCATGTAATTTTTATTTTGGTATGAAAATATAAATATATAACTATATGGTATGCTCATTTGTTTGTTTGAGTTTTAGCAGTTCATAGTAAATCTATGGACTTGTGGAGTTACAGGTATTCCTAACAACCATATTTTATTACTGCAATTTAGGTTGAAGGGTGTAAGGTCTAGTTATGAATTATCTGGTTCATGATTAACTATGAATTTGCTATTGCATGCTTATAGTCTTGTGTGAATTGATTATCTTTATCTGCTTTTATTAAAAAAAAAAAAAAAAGTTTGTGTGTTTTAAATAACGTTATTCCTAAAGCTTTGGAGTTATGCACTAATAGCTGGTTAAGTTTGCAATACGGAACATGAATGTATTGATTTCTTATTTGAAAACGTATATGCATTAAAACAAGTAATTTGCATTCATCGGGTATTCAAAATTTAAAATCGGTTATTGGTCATAAAGTCAAAGGTAACAGTAATTAACTGATTAATACATTGAATGATCCCTCAATAGAAGTGGAGACTATTACCCAAGTGAGTGTTTGAGCCTAATAACCGTTAATTCTGAGTGAAATAACACTTACTCTAAATGTACTTTATTGTTTATCTCATCTTTTCAATGGCTTCAAAACATCAATTTGCTTTGAATGTCTAGTATGATAGCTGATGAATTTGACTGGTTTCAGATTCTGAATTAGATGACTGAGTAGCATTGTTTTGAAGCATGATAGGGGGATCAATTTATTTCATTTTGGGCTTATTAACCTTTTCTTTCTTTACATTAACCTCCCTTGCTAGCCCATTGAGCCAATTGTAGTACAATTTTTTTTCATTACCCTCGTTTAACCTATAACCATATGAATTTTGTCCAACCTGGTGTGTTTATGGGAATTAGTTTGTCTAGCTATTTTCATATTTAAAAAAAAAGAAAAAAAAAGAGAAAAAAAGAAAAAAAAAGAAAAAAAAAAGAAAAAAAAAAGTGAAAAAGAAAAAAAAAATTATCTTAGCTATTCAACACGAGTGTTTCAAAAAAAAAAAAAAAAATCCAACACACCATTTGTACACTTTACCCTTTTATTTGACAACCAGTATTAACCTCATAGTCCCATTACAATCTGGTCTGGTCCCTCTTGATGCTATAAATCATGTGATCTCATAATTCGAGTTTGGAGTAGAGAATCATGTTTAAATTCAGAAGTTACTCATCTAGAGCATTATTCCAGTCATGAAGCTATGTCATCTTCCCTGTTTTTTTTTATGAAAATACATTCCTTGTATTTGGGATGACACCGAGTTTTGAACTTGTTCTACATTTACTCTTATAACGGTGCACCCCGTTGTGTGTACACCTGAGGAATCCTTTTTATTGGAGGGAAAATCCATAGTAAGGTTTGAAGTCAAAACTTTGAGGGAGTAATTCTATGTGTTGATTATCCTAATTGCCATTCCTGAGATTGTATGACCATTAACCAAAAATCTGATTTAGAATGTTAAATTACTTATTCGATTTTATGCATTTCGGTTTCGAATTTGAAATTTTTACATTCATATAGTTATTGCGAATAAAGCTTGGCAAGTGTATAGTCTGATTGCTAAGGGACTAGCAATGTTTAAGTTGGGGGTATGATTAGTGGTTAATTTTGTAAAATTTTTGTTATAATTATAACCTCCATTTTGATTTTAAATTGGTTTAATTGAATAATTATGTGTAATATATATCTATATATATAATATATAATATATTATAATAAACATGTAAATATAATATATATATATATTCAATGAAATGCATGCATGGATTATCTATATAATATATAAGCATATAATATCCTATATAATATATCATATCAATATATATATAATATAATAGATGATTTATTAATAAATTACTTATTTATAGGTATGAAGAAGGTGGCCCAAAAAGAATTCAAGTCCATGAAGAATTTAAGCCCATGAAGAAAAAAAGAATTCAAGTCCATGAAGAATTCAAGCCCATGAAGAAAAAAAAGAATTCAAGCCCATGAAGAAAAAAAGAATTCAAGCCCATGAAGAAAAAAAAGAATTCAAGTCCATGAAGAATTAAGACCCAACTTGAGCATCCCATGAAAGATATCATTTGAAGAAGGCCCAAGGATTATTTTTAATCCTAATGAAGATTAAAAATCAATTTATAGAAATCTATTTTTATTTTTTATGTGAGTGCTTTATTAAGTGTGTTTTTTAGCTAAAATCCATTTAATTATTAGTTGTGTATTATAGCTAAAATCCATTTAACTTTATGAGTGTTTTATTAGGTATGTATTTTAGCTAAAATCCATTTAACTTTAATTATGTATTATAGCTAAAATCTATTTAATTTTAAGTGTGTGAGTGCCCATTAGATATAATTATGTCTAGTTGAATAATTAAAAATTGTGTGGTTTGTATTGCATCTTGTGGCCTATAAATAGGTCATTTGATTGCATTTGTAAGTGTGATTATTATTCTTGAATAAAAGTTTAGTTGTTTCCTTATAATTCTCTCTTTGAGAATTGTTCTTGTTCTTTCTCATTTTCTTTATTATTTTCTCTTGTGATCTTACTTCATTCATTTCTTCTCTTGAATTCTTATGTTATTTATTGTTACTTAATTATCCACCGCCTAAATGGCCGGTTAGTTTATGCATTTAAATTTCTGCAATTTTAATTCTTGTCTTTTTATTATTCACCGCCTAAATGGCCGGTTAGTTTATGCATTTAAATTTCTGCAATTTTAATTCTTGTCTTTTTATTATTCACCGCCTAAATGGCCGGTTAGTTTCTACTATTTTAATTCCTGTCATTTAAATTCTGTCATTTAAATTACGCAATTTAAATTCTTGTTAATTAATTTACAAATAAATATGAGTAGCTAAACCCAATCTTGGGTTAAGGCAAGGACAGTGTCCAACGCCAATGATTCCCAAAGAAAGCTACACTTTAAAAGAGTAACATTAATTTAAATTTCACTATGAGTGTGTATTTTTAAATTAAGAAATCACTAGGTTTGAATTGAAGCATAAGCCTAACTTAGAGCTTTCATGCCATGTATGAAAGTTACTAGAACTGGAAATGCTATCATACCCAAACCCGGATGATTAATTTAGTTGTTTTGTGTATTAATTGTAATTGGATTTATGGTAGTTGCTTAAACTAGAATCTCACATATCATGTATGGGGATTGCTTAAATTAGAACTATCATCATCTCTAATTGCATTTAATAACAAACCCTCATATCTGAAATTAAATTAATGTTACTAACCTTGTCTATTAAAATTTGGGAATCAACGGGTTGGCACTGAAATTGTTTTAACCCAAGTACTATCCAATTTCATATTCTTACATTCAGTAATTATTTCAATTTTTGCTTTGTTTTATTTCCTCGTATATGTTGTCTAAAAAAAAATCATAAAAAAACCTCGTTGCCAATTTGTCCAAGTGTGTGTGTTTATGTGTGACATTCTTTTTAATTTGCCATAAATAAATCTCTCAGTGGACGACCTGGACTCATCCAGAAAATATAAATTTAAATTTGGACTACAACTGCACTCGTATACTGACGAGTATAAACCTCTCACCAATATAAAAAATATATAAAATTTTTATTGTGTTTTGTTTTGTGTTTTAATTGCAGGGTGAGAGTGCAGCCAAAGGGATGAAATATAGAACCAGTTTCTGTATTGAGACAGAGTCTTCCTTAAGATGTAGTGGTCCTACTCGGTAAACATCTAGTATGTAGTTAGGTATCGTTTCGGTTACCTCTTCCCGGTTAGACACAGAGGATCTACGTATCACCGGTGTTTGTGTCTCAAAATTATACACTTATAATTTCTATGATTATTCAGAGAAAGAAGAAAGAAGAAGAAACGAGGAAGCTTCGTGAGAAAATCAGAGAGAGAAATAATCAAAGAAGGGGCAGAAGGCTCTGCCCTTTTTATTAAAACAATTCCCTCCCCTATCTCTTTTCTTCCTTCCCTTCCCTGAATTGAATCTCTCTCTGAAGTCCACAACCCTCCCCCACCTCCAATAATGCAATTCAATAATTCAAGGTTACTATACAATTTTACTATGTACTATGCTATGCAATTTCGGCCATCACCTCTTACTGTGCAACCAATAATTGATTTCACACTATACACTATTCATTTCAACTATGCATTATTGGTAGGGGGCCAATAGTCAACTTTTGATCAATAAATTCTTGAGACATTTCGGGCACATGATGTTGATACCAAACGCAACACTATATAGTGTGTGTGACTTTTTAGGTTCACTACCTGCTAGCAATCAGATAACACTGAAACCCTTTTTAGTATCGGTCAACCCTTTGACCCATTATTAGAACTTCTCCAAATTCTAATGATGTTTCGAGAGTTTCTAAATAGCGTTTCACAACGGTTCAAGATATTGTAAGTGGTAATGAAGTCTCACTTCAAGTGAACCTATTACAGTTAATGATTGTTGTGTGTTATAATTCTTCCATCACCTAACGTTCTCACTGAGCAACAGTCATGGAGTGACAAATTCACAAACTCGACAACTATGTTTCAGACCTCATTAATGTGACTAGATGAGACCTCAGGAAACACCTTTCTTGACTTTCAATTTTCCCTGGTCAGGGACTGTCCCGTCACATCAATAGTAGATCACATAGGACGTTCATCATATCAAATACCAACGAGGACAACATATCCTATTCCCAACACTTGTCTCCATATACCAAAAATACAGAACTATATAGATGAACGTTTCCACCTCCCAATTAGATGGTTCGACTCATTAGCAAATCTTGCACACCAATACATAAAATAACCATATCGGTTCAAGTCTAAGGATCAATACACCATCGCAACCTGATGGTATGACAATTATCCACCAAGCCATGTAGTCAGTCATCGGCGTCACATTCGACTAATCATTCCCCAATTATCACCCATAGGTTTACTAGCAATATCTCATATCATATTGCGCGTGACACACCATCCTCCCATCAGTATCCCCATACTGAATAAGATAATAACCCCTGTGCTAGTCCATACTTGATTAATTGGAGTCCCCATCCAAAGAATCTAAGGATTAGGATTAGTTTAAGATATTATGTTACCAGAGAATCCTATCACGCAGTCTCAACACCTTGAGAATAACATTCTCACATAGAAGATCTAGGGACTCATTCATATAATTAATTGGAGAAAATATGAATGAAGATAACCTTGCCTTTTATAGATTTATACAAACACACAATTAATGCATTAAAACAAGCCCACTAGATGTCATCCAAATCTAGCATCAAAGCACACAACACTAACATCATCTTCCTTTTATATCTCATACAGAATTAACATGACACTCACCAACATTATCTTTCAGTATCTCATACTAAACAAGGAGGAAGATGATGTGTTGGCATTTGCGAGTTGCTACTATCTAGGTTAGGAACTCTATGGTTAGAAATATATTTATAGTATAATGAATTGTGGATTATCCAGAACTTGCATTCTTAACATTTAAGAATGATATCCATTCCTTATTATACTAATGGATATATGTTTTAATTTAAATCATACTGCAATTTAAATAAAAATATAAACTTGCTATTTAAATATTATTTAAAGAATTATAAGATCGAATCTCTTTGTGTCACTAGAATTGGTCTTCAGGGCTCATATCTAACAGAAATATAGTACGACAATTAAGTGCTCGAGTGAGTTTGCTAACAGAGAGCAACTAAACTAGAAAAAAATAAACATACAAAGCTATTGAGTTCACATCGTTAGGGAACAGTTTAAGTTTTCCTTCACCAATAACAGGAACACCATACCCATTGGCAAGTGACACATGAGATGGTGTAGATTTTTTTTTGAAATCAAATAGATTGGTTAATTTATTGGTTATATGATCGGTGGTACAAGAGTCAACAATCCAAAAATCATGCATAGTACTAAATTTCAAGGCAATTGAAAGTGCAATTGAAATACCTTCAATATTTCCATGAGACTGATGCTCAAAGTTTGCTAAGAAACTAGCAAACTTACCAAGAAGAGTTGTTGACATAGCAAAAGCCTTCTAATAACTCGCTGATTCACTCATGAATGTCAAGTTATATGACTCAATCAATAATTCGTTGATTCTAAATAATTCCGAAAAATTGAAGAAAATTATGGGAAAAACTTTAACAGAAATTTAACTGAGAATTCTAAAATCAACTACAAAAACATCCTATAAATATAGAATTTATAGACTACAACTCCTAATACGATTAGGAAACTAGAAAACACCCCCAAAACCCTAAAACTCGAATCTTATTAAAAAAAGGAGCAAAATTGAGTTTTCATTACAAAATCAAAATTAGATGAAAATAAAGAAAATCTCCCAAAACGACATATTAAAATCCACTTCCTAATGGAAGTTATTCTCAAATCAATTATTTCCTCAAATAAAAAAAAACGCTAATTTCAAGACCTAAACAAAGGAATTTGCTCAAAAAAGCACGGACCTCACTGAATTTGAATTCTTAGTCCGATTCCATTGAAATTAGCCTTTAAAATCACCCAAATCACACACTTCAAATTGCCTAGAACCCTTGCTCTTCAAACTTTCCTTGCTTCAATTCTCCTCCCACTTTTCATAAAATGCTAAAGCCATCTCATCCACATCAACTGTGGAATTTGAGTTTTCAAAGCATGAAAGTCCCTGATCACCCTTCTGTTGAAGATATGTAGCAAACTCATTGATAAGTGACGTTGAATTAGAGGTATAATTTACTATATCTCCCTGTAAGGTCTCGACAACATGGGCTTTATGTTTCGAAGGCCCCTTATCCTTAGCAAACTTCAATTCCAGTTCTGGATGAAGAACCCAACATCGTTCAACTAGATGTCCCAGATGATGACACTGTGACACTTTAAATCTGGTCGCTTACCTTTGTAAGAGATTTCCCCTTTGGGTTGGTGATTTGCAGCATAGGCACGGGTGTTAGACAAAGTAGACTTCGGTTCTAAATTCATGACTTTCTTCCTCACTTCTTTCCTCTGAATCGTGGAACAGACAGACGCAAACAATGGGAGTTTTGGGGACATGAGAATATGGCTATGAAGATCCTCATAATCGGAATTGAGACTTACTAATAACTGGAAAATTTTGTCCTATTCAACTCGCTTACGAAGTATATAGTAGCATCAACTATGTGGGGATGATACACTTGAAGCTCATTCCATATTCTTTTCAGACTGCCAAGTAATTGAACAAAGGGTTTACCAGCTTGTTGCAGGTTCACAATGTCTAGTTAGAGTTCAAAAAATCGAGCAGAATTATTTTGTTGTTCGTACATATCACAAACTTTCGTCCATAAGTGTGAAGTAGAATTTGAATAGCTGAAAATCTTTGCAAGGTGAGAGTCCATGGAATTAAGAATCCATGATCGCACTAGCTGGTCTTTGGATAACCATGTCGTATAGTCTGAAGATGATGCATCTGGAGGAGAAACTTTATCATCGATAAAACTAAGTTTAGATCTTCCACCAAGAGCAAGAGTTATGGCTCTTGACTAAGGAAGGTAATTGAACTCAGTTAGCATATTAGAGCTCAATATTATCATTGATTATGATTGGATTCGAATTCTGACCTAGTAGCCACACCAAAAGAACTTGTGGCTCCTGAAGAAGATAACACAACGCCAGAAGATTGAGATTCGTTTTCTACCATAGTTGATTGGCAAAAAAATAAATCAAACAAAACAAGACACCCGGTTTGATACCATGAAGAAAAATGGAAGCAAATTGATGTTAATAAGGTGAAGCTTCAAACGGTGTTGTTTGAGCTTGGAGATAGGAAGGACATGTGTAGCAACTGCAGGCTGTCTTGTGGCACCAGCAGGATGGCCACACGCGGCAACCATCCCTTGCTCCATCAGGCCCCTGGTTGCCTTTATTTTGGAATATTGATCGTGTTGCATGATCTGATCTCAATCATTGATCCTACCTTTATGAGGCTCCATCTTTGTCGTCCAGAATTGCTATTAATCTCTCGCCTCGGGATGTGAAGCGTCAGACGAGAAAAAAAGGAGAAAAAAAGGAGAGTTTGTCTTCTTCAGCCAAGAGTTTTGGGGTTTCTTCTCTGATCTCTCTGTAAATGCTCTGTATATGTTTTGTTTGTTCTCTAGTTTGATAGGTATAAGGTTCTAATCTGTATTTGTGATTATTGAGGCGATTTTGTTAGTGAACTAGTGATGTATTGAGAGTGTTTATGAGTTATTTTTGTGGGTGTAATCTCCGTTTATCATATAATACAGTGAGCTCTTTTTATCGGAGTTCAACATGGACGTAACCCTAATATTTGGGTGAACCACAGTAAATCCTTGGCCTTTTCTCTTTCCTTTATTCTTTCGGTTTATATTTATATTCTGAGTTTGTTTGTGCATGCTTCTAGCCATGAAGGTAAGTTTTCTGTGATTGAACTTGTTTTGGTTTTTCTCTAGAGTTTTCGTCTATTCGTAATAGTGATTTTATATTTTTATGTATATTAGATGTACAGATTACAGCCTAGAGAGGATCGATTACAACAATCAATAGCTAATTCTAAAGTTTAGGAGATAATAATGCTAATCATTCAAGGATAGCAATCAACAATTGATACATAACTAATTTAGAGGAACTAATAACATAGTTAGTTTCATAATTTTAGGACTTTCCTTCAATAAATATAATAATATATATTATATATTATATACTAAAATAAAGTAGCATATTAGATCTTTTGGAGTCAACATTTAGATTTTTATATGTTTTAATAGAATTGCGGGGCGAGGGAATCCAATGAAACGGCTACGTTTGGAATGCTTTTGTGAGTGGAAGGCCCGCATTGCCCAGAAAAAGGAAGGCATCCATGCATGCTTGATGTCAATCTGTTGTCTGGTCGCAAACGGAGTGCAACCACGCCTTGCCATGCAATCTACTCACTACTCACATAAGTGCATGTCCCACCATAAATTATTTGTGGTCTCCCATATAAGTCAAAGTCACGTCATTTTATAAATCACTGTTTCTGGTAATTAAAATCCATTATATATTTATTTTTATGATAAATTATTTTATTATCAAAATATTTTTAATTTAAATTTAATGGCCACCCATAACTTAGCTTATTCGGTGACTTTGGAGACACCAAATAATTTCTAATGCTTCTCATGTCCCCGCCGCCACCCCCCACCGCTCTTCCTTTTTACTGTTAGTGATTATGCTTATCCTTTCCTCCACCTCACTTTTGCAACATCTCATTATGATTATGCCCAAACAACGATACTCCCTTTTTTAACTTAAATTTTTCATTTCTTCTATTCAAGTTTTTTTCTCTTTTTCTTTTATTATAATTTGGACAGAAAATTCATATTCATGTGATCAGAAATATGCAGTGTCACATAGTGATCTTTTTTTTTTTTTTTTTTTAAGATAAGCAAGAAAACCAGTAATTGCTGTTATCTGTCCACTCCTGCAGTTAAAGATTAATCAGATTAAACAATTGAAAGACACAAAATTCTGAGCTGGAGGCTTGGTTTTTACCCAGCTACCAGCCTACCACAATTTGCTGGTTCTATAATTAAATTTTAAGTTCTACTTATGTCAAATTACGTACATTTGTTGTTAGCGTAAAGGAAATTAAGTGTAGCTGACAATGGGCACCGATACTCCCACCCTTCTATTTATTCACCCGTACGGAGCCACTCCCCATTCTTATGCATCAATCACTCGCTCTCCCTCAAAATAGAACTAAAGATCATCATGGGTGAGAAGTCGCCGGAAGAGGAGCACCCGGTAAAGACCATCGGATGGGCGGCCAGAGACCCGTCTGGTGTTCTCTCCTCATTCAAATTCTCCAGAAGGTATATCTGTGTGTGTGTGCGTGTGCCTCCTTCAACTTCGATCTTCTTCATCAACTTCCATTCTGACCTCTGATTAATTTCTTTGTTGTTTATGATCGTCATCTCTCTGTTTTTCTTTCTCCTTTTCTCTTCTGGTCACTGACTACTCCCAGATCGCATGTCTATATATGAGGATGGCTTTAAACTGTTGAACCCTTGGACTCATCCATCTTCTGTTTCTTGCTTCGGTTGAAAGAAAAAAGATCTGGATTCATCATAAGTACATGATGTTGGCTCTCTTTTGATGATTGAATGAAGAAGAAGAAGAAGAGGGAGTTGAAAGGGAATATTGAAATAGTATTTGAAATTGCAGGGAAACAGGAGAAGAGGATGTAAGATTTAAGGTGCTGTATTGCGGGGTTTGTCACTCCGATCTCCACAACATCAAGAATGAATGGGGTTTCTCAACCTACCCCCTCGTACCTGGGTAACTTTTTCTTCATTATACAATATATTGTATTAGAATAATAATAATAATAATATATTAATATTTTTATAATTGTAAATTACTTTTAAATCTCTGCTTATTAGTATATAGCAATCATGAGTCACATCACTAATCCATGACTATGAGAATTCTTAATTTATCTAACTTCCAATTCTTTTGGCCGTCTGTTTGTGTGGTATTCTTTTGCAATTAATCAATCAAATGCCCACCAATTCTCACATTAGGTGAAGTGGAAATATGTTATATTGCCGTTTACTCTTTTAATTGGTGCCTTATATGGCGTGGTCGCATGGATTTCACTTTCCATCCATACAGGAAGGGTACATGTGTGTGTATATATACTTTCAAAATCAAAGGAGTTTCTTAAAGCATATATATTCTTAGAGAAAAATTAAAATCAATCTGAGTTTCAATAGATGGCTAGGATAGTTTCATTTTGGTTAAGTTTTTCACTTTTCATGCAAGAAGAATCCATATAACAGTGGGCAATTGGCCTTAACAGGCACGAGATTGTGGGAGAGGTGACAGAGGTGGGGAGCAAGGTCACAAAATTCAGAGTCGGCGACAAGGTGGGAGTGGGCTGCATGGTAGGCTCTTGCAGATCTTGTGAGAACTGTTGCTGTGACCTGGAGAACTACTGTCCTAAAATGATACTAACCTACGGTGCTACTTACCATGACGGAACCACCACGTATGGCGGCTACACCAATGAGATGGTGGTGAACGAGCACTTCGCCGTCCAGATTCCTGAGAAGCTGCCGCTCGATGGTGGTGCTCCCCTGCTTTGTGCCGGAATCACAGTTTACAGTCCCCTGAAATATTATGGTCTCACCAAGCCGGGCACGCACTTGGGAGTGGTGGGCCTCGGAGGGCTTGGCCATGTTTGTGTCAAATTTGCCAAGGCTTTCGGGGTGAAAGTGACGGTGATCAGTACATCCCCGAAGAAAAAGGAGGAGGCGATGGAACATCTTGGTGCCGATTCGTTCTTGATCAGCACTGACGCAGACCAAATGCAGGTAATTAATTTAGATCATAATCTGATTATGAAGTTTCCCACTGGGAATATTGGATGGAAATCTATAGTTTGCAGACTTCACATTAAAGTTTGGTTGGAAATTAATGAATAGGGTGCCATGGGCACACTGGATGGCATCGTTGACACAATCTCTGCCGTTCACCCCATCATGCCTTTGATTGCTCTGCTGAAGACTAATGGAAAGCTTGTTATGATTGGAGCACCAGACAAGCCACTAGAGTTGCCTGTTTTTCCTCTGCTCATAGGTAATTAAGCATGCATAATGTGATACACCATCATCAAGAGAAACTGCAGAATTTATCCCTGAATAGTTTGCAGTAATTGAGGCCGAGCTTTGGTACTCAGAAAGTGGAGAGTCTCCTGCATTAGGATATTCTTTTAACAATTTGCAATAGTTGACAAGGGACTTAATTTGATCGATGAACAGGAAGGAAAATGATAGGGGGCAGCGGCATTGGGGGAATGAAGGAGACTCAAGAGATGATCAATTTTGCAGCGGAGCACAACATCACAGCTGACATTGAGGTTATTCCGATGGATTATGTGAACACTGCGATGGAGCGTCTCGTGAAGGGCGATGTCAGGTACCGATTTGTTATCGATGTGGGAAACACATTGCGTGCAGCCTAGTCTGGAACTACGACTGGCTCCTTAATTTCTCCAAAAAAGTTTGTGTAATTTCGGCTTGCAGGGAACTGAAGGAACGCGGTGTTTTTATTTCATGCTTGTCCATCTCTGAAACATATATAGTCTCCGGACTACATATTGTATGAATAAGAACTGGCTTCTTCTCTGTGACATTATTCTTGAAGATGGGATGCTTGCAAACATAAGACAACGATATCTAGGAGCTTCCTAAACTTAACATTATACAGGAGTGGGGAAGAATGTTTTCACAACTCAAATATATTACCTTCCAATCATACACAAGCAAATTTATTGTATGTTACCAAACTTTTTAAGTGTCAACTGCAATTAAAACATATGCAGCTAAAATTCTGAAGTTATACTGAGCTTACACACTAGTTTAGTGGGAGAAAATCAATTTAAATTTATAAATAATTATTAACTATGAAAACATCACGGTCGTATTATTTTGATAGATATCTCTTATAAACAAACAAATGGGCAGTGAGAAAGTTAGGATTAGTAAAGAGGAGTAAAGAGAAATCTCTCTAAAAGTGACTGAAAATCTGAAAATGAAACTAAACTTTGGAAATTCTCTTTATGTACAGAAAAACGAAGAAGGAAAAGAGCTTAACTAACTAACAACCATTAATAATAGCTAACTAACGTTCTAACTAAACAACTAACTCCTGTTAATTGGTAAATTTTTTGGTAGCCCCCCTCAAGATGGAGTGTACAAATTTTGGGGACCCATCTTAGACAAAAAGGAATGAAAAGAATGACAAGGTAAGGGCTTAGTGAGGAAATCAGCAAGTTGATTGTGAGAGCTGATAGGAAGGTGGATGAATGATGCCATTCTGAAGCTTTTGCCGATCAATATGACACTCAATTTCAATGTGCTCTGTTCATTTATGGTGAAGGTTTTTTTGATAATTTCTTCACTTATTCAAAAAACCAATTACATCAGTATTTGAGGTGAGTCCCGAACCCTTCAAGGAAACTTGTTGTTGGGCCCAGCCGAAGGTATCTTCGGAAGACAGTCTTCCGAAGATAGTTGACGTCTTCGGAACAACTATCTTCGGAAGACCGTCTTCCGAAGAAGGCTGTTATTCTCGGAAGATGACCTTCCGAAGGTACCTTCCGAAGCCTCTTTTGTTCCCTATTCCCAGGCTATAAAAGGAGAAGTTCAACACTAGTAATGCATGAAGAACATTGGTATTTTTCTCTCAATTTATCTACTTCCGAAGAGTACAATTTCCTTTCTAGCCATATTCCTTTCGTACTGACTTGAGCATCGGAGGGTCTTCGTGGGAGAGAAACCCACAAGCCTTTTGACCATCATTTTCTTACAGGGATCTTCGGAAGATACCCGTATTTTAGAGCTTCGGAAGACCAGCACTTCAGACCTCGGAAGACACGTCCTTTAGACCTTCGGAAGACCAGCCCTGACATATTCAGAAGGACAGTTCCTGAGATCTTCGGAAGACTAGTTGCCGAATGCTTCGGAAGACCAGTTGTTGACAGTTATAGAACATGAGTTGCTAACATCTTCGGAAGACCAGTGCTTGACATCTTCGGAAGACTTAAATTTTTACCATCAAGTTGCATCCGGAACCCGTGGGTCCCACCAGTGTCACATACGAAAGCTCTCACTTGAAGGGCTTTGTTCCCAACTCGGAATCTACGGCATCCACGACTATCCCATTCTTTAGAAATTTTAATTGTTGTATTTGAGCAACAATAATTTGGCGTCGTCTGTGGGAATCTGAATAAAAAGCTCATTTCACTGCAAAATGCCGAGAGGGACAAAGTCAACTGGCCTGGCCAACCTGCCCAACCTAAATCGAAGGAACACTCGTAGCCGGACGGGGGACCCACTTCAGACACTACCTAATGTGCATGGACTTATAGGAGATCACCTTGACAATGACGTGCACTCAGGTAACATACCGACACTGGAAGGCCGTCAGACCGCAGGATTGGGTGGTATGGAGCATTCAGAACAAGGAGAGGTACATGCTATTGGGGTAGGAAGGCAAGTGATAAGGCAAGGGAGACAAACCCCGCCCATAATGCAAGCAAATCAAGACTCCCTGGGGCAATCTTCAATTTCGAGAAGAAGCCCCGCAGTGATGCTAGTACCTCCAGAACCTTCTGGAATAGCACCACCCACAGTTTTATTATCAGATTATGAACAGTTGCGAAAAAACTTTGAGGAGTTGAAGAATCAGAATAACGATCTCAAAGCAAGTAATGAGGAGAACACGAGAAAATTGCAAGGGGTTACTGCTCTGCTACAAGAACTGATGCCTGACATCCACATTCCCCAAATAGGACAGACTGGGGAGAGAAGACATTGGAGATCCCATGATGACCCCCCCAGAGTGCCACATCAAGGGGTCAGAGCTGGAAGCCCCAGAATTAATGACCCAGTCCCATCAGCGGAGAATCGGGGAGGTAATCATGATAGGAGGCCAGGGAAAGCCCCCATGTACGAGGGGATGGCGGAAAGCACCCACTCAAGGGCTCTTTGCATCCAATCTCCCGATAGGAACAAAGTAGAAAGAGCAACTCTTAAGGCGTCCGACGTCAAGCGCCTCAAAGAAGAAGTGTTGGAACAAAAGCAAATCGTGGCAACACCTGTAGAAACATCAACGAAAGGATTCCCACTGGCTGAAGAGCTCCAAAGACAGCCAATGCAACCTGGGTTCAAATTGCCCCAACTCCCGTTATACTCGGGGAAGGAAGACCCCGAGAGGCACTTGCAACACTTCGTCGCAATGGCCGTGTTGCATGGATGGAATGAAGTCACCAGATGTAAAGCTTTCCCCCTCTCACTAGCTGAGCAGGCGCAACAGTGGTTTATCGAATTACCCGCTGGGCATATCCGATCGTTCGAACAGTTGAAGAAAGAATTTTTGGCGGCATTTTCTGCCTACGTTCCAAAGAAGAAGAGCGCCATGTATTTGGTGAGCCTGCAACAAAGGCCAAATGAATCTCTGAAGCAATATGTCGTGAGGTTCAGGGTTGCAACACAAGAGGTAAGGGATCTCCCGGTAGGTCTGGCCGCGTCTGCTTTGCTTAATGGAACCGCCTATGCCCCGCTCAGGGAATCCCTAGCGTTTTCTGAGCCGAGCTCAATGGCCGAACTGTTTGCTCGGGCTGAGCAATTTATTGTCCAAATGGAAATATTGGAAGCATGGGAAGGTAAAAGAAGAGGAAGGCCGAATGACGTTGGGTCAAACAGATCAGTGAAGGCGCAGAGAAGAGAAGAGCCCCCGAAGATGCAGTTCCGGAGCTTCACCCCCCTTACTGAGCCCAGGGTCGCTATCCTTTCGTCCATTGCGCATACGGGACTCATCAACTTCCCTCCGCACTCTAATCAGCCAATGGGTAGAAACGCGGATTCTTTTTGTAAGTTTCACGAAACCACGGGACATGCCACAGAGCAGTGCCGAGAACTACGGAACCAAATTGAGCAACTAATCAGAGAAGGAAAGCTAGACCGGTTCATACTAGATAAGCCGAAAAATCAGCAAGGTCGGAAAGAGGACCTTAAAAGAAATAATCAGGGAAGGCCCCCGCGACAGAGGAGTGAAGTATCAGGCAGAAGAGAAAATCAGCCGCCCTGGCAAAAGGAAGGGGAGAGAAACAGTCAAAGGAGGGAGCAATCGGGGCCTAGCATAGAAGAAGGCGAAAATGAGCCTACTATGGATAGAATACACGTAATCTCAGGAGGGGAAAATTTGGCAGGAGATTCATCCTCTTCTAGAAAGGCATATGCGCGCCAGACACTATGCATTCACTTGGTGGAAAAGATTCAAGAAGACGAAGACCCCCTTATTTTCTCACCCGAAGATCAGGGGAGTGTGCTGCTTCCCCACGATGACCCTTTGGTTATTTCCGCTGTTATTGCCAAGCACCCGATTGAAAGAATACTGGTGGACAGTGGAAGTTCTGTGAACCTTTTGTACTGGAATTGTTTTGAGAAGATGCACATCGCCCATGATCGATTGAAGACAGTCACCTCCCCCCTGTATAGCTTCACAGGAGAAGCAGTGCCAGTGGTTGGGTCGGTTCAGTTGCCTATTACACTCGGGGACCACCCACAAGTGGTTACCCGGCAAGTGAGCTTTATGGTAGTCAGGACTTTCTCCTCGGCCTACAATGTAATCTTGGGACGTTCACTCATCAATGCTATGAGAGCTGCCATATCTCCGGGATATTTGCTGATGAAATTCCCTACTCCGCAGGGAGTGGGGCAGGTGAGGGGTAACCAGAAATAGGCCAGAGTATGCTATGTGAGCTCCACTCGGGGTGTCGCAAGTAAGGGAAAAACGATGACTGAGGAGACTTTGCTGATTGGTGAGCAAACCCTTGAAGCTAGCAAGCCTCAGCCGGTGGAACCGTTAGAAACCGTCTCCTTGGACCCTAATGATGAACATCGACAGGTACGCTTGGGGAGCAAGTTGGGGAGTCAGGAGAAAAAAGAAATCGTCGAATGTCTACGCTCTTACGCAGACATCTTTGCCTGGACGCCCGCTGACATGCCCGGGATCAGCCCAGAGATCATATCCCATCACCTGAACGTGCGTGCAGAAACTCGACCAGTCAAGCAGAAAAAAAGGCATGTTGCCCCAGACAGGCTGAGACATATGGAAGAAGAAGTAGATAAGCTCTTGAAGGCGGGATTCATTAGGGAGGTGCAGTACCCTGAATGGCTGGTCAATGTCGTGATGGTGCCAAAGGCCAGCGAAAAATGGCGAATGTGCATTGATTTCACTAATTTAAATAAGGCGTGCCCGAAAGATTCTTACCCACTCCCGCGAATAGACAGGCTAGTTGATGATACATCCGGATATGCTGTATTGAGTTTCTTGGACGCATTCTCAGGTTACCACCAGATCAGCATGTATCCGCCTGACGTCGAAAAAATGACTTTTATAACAGAAAAAGGGACGTATTGTTATCAGGTGATGCCTTTTGGCTTGAAAAATGCGGGGACAACGTATCAAAGGATGGTCAACAAAATATTCAAAGATCTACTAGGGGGTGATGGAGGCCTACGTAGATGACATGATAGTGAAAAGCAAACAAGGCGAGTCGCACGCCAGCCAACTTAAAAAGGTTTTCGCAATATTTAGAAAGAATAATATGCGCCTAAATCCAGATAAGTGCACATTTGGAGTAAAGTCGGGAAAATTTTTGGGATATATGATTACTCACAGGGGGATAGAAGCTAACCCTGAGAAGGTGCAGGCAATAATTGACATGCAGTCTCCCACCACAGTCAAAGAGGTTCAGAGATTGAATGGCCGTCTGACAGCATTGGGTCGATTTCTCTCAAAGCAGGCCGAACGTAGCCTTCCTTTCTGCCAGGCCTTAAAAGGAGGTAAGAATTTTCAGTGGACTTCTGAGTGTGAGAAGGCCTTTCAAGAGTTGAAAGCATATCTCTAGGAGATCCCTCTATTGACACGACCATAGGCTGGAGAGAGGTTGTACCTGTATCTTGGAATTGGCTATCAGGCGGTAAGTGCTGTCCTCATCAGACAAATCAGCCAGGTTGACAACTCAGTATTCTATGTGAGCAAAGTGTTACAAGGAGCAGAGGCGCGATATCCCCATGCCGAAAAGGTAGCTTTGGCACTGGTAACAGCAGCATAAAATTGAGACCCTACTTCCAAGCACACGCAGTTACAGTGTTAACAGATCAGCCATTGAGACAGATTTTGCAAAAACCAGAATGTTCGGGAAGACTAACCAAATGGGCTGTAGAACTTAGTGAGTACGATATCTGCTTCGAACCAAGAAAAGCCATAAAGGGGCCGGCATTGGCAGACTTCATAATGGAGTGCACTCATTTACCAGAGACAGAAGCTCGCACAAAGACGTGGATGTTGTTCGTAGATGGAGCATCGAATGCCAGGGGAAGCGGGGTGGGGGTGGTATTGATCTCCCCCGAGGAAGAGGTGTTAGAATACTCTTTACGATTCATCTTCCCCAGCTCAAACAACACAGCCGAGTATGAAGCATTGCTAGCTGGGATGAGATTGGCAGAGAAGCTGGAGGTAAAGAGCTTGACCGTCCACAGCGATTCGCAGTTGGTAGTACAACAGTTTCAAGGCACTTTTAAAGTAAGGGAACAGGTTTTGGCTCATTATCTACAGAAAGTGAAGGAGCTCTCTCATAGGTTTGAACGTTTTGAACTTATTCAAATCAACAGGTCCTCCAACCAGCACGCTGACGCATTATCCAAGTTGGCCTCGGCTCGAGACACTCCGGGACGATTAATCCATATGGAGGTCTTGCAACAACCAAGTACAGAAGAAGGTGATGGGGATGTCCACTGCATTGATATAGCAGACGATTGGAGAGCACAAATACTGAAATACCTGCTTGATCAAGAACTTCCAGCCACACCCTCAGAGGTTAAGAGATTGAAGACCTACGCAGCCCGCTTTACAATCATTGGCCAAGATTTATACAAGAAAGGGTACTCTTTGCCATTGCTCAAATGCTTGGGAGCGCGAGAAGCAGAATAGGCGCTGGAAGAGGTTCATGAGGGAGACTGCGGTGAGCACCTTGGCGCCAGAGCGTTGGTTAGAAAGATCTTGCGAGCTGGTTTCTTTTGGCCCACCTTAAAGCAAGATGCAGCTCGAAAAGTGCGAACATGTGACAAATGCCAGAAGCACGCTCCACTGACAGTACTGCCCCCTTCATCTCTAAGACCGATATTCCAACCAATACCGTTTACACAATGGGGATTGGACATTTTAGGCCCGTTTCCTATGGCGACAGCCCAAAGAAAGTTTCTATTGGTGGCCACAGATTACTTCACAAAATGGGTCGAAGCCGAACCCCTAGCGACCATAACTGAGAAGCGAGTAGAAGGGATGGTGTGGAAAGATATAATTTGTCGTTTCGGCATACCCCGGATTCTTAACACGGACCATGGAACACAATTTGATTCAGAGGCTTTTAGGGCCTTCTGCCAGAGGTGGGGCATCAGCTTAAGGATGGCGTCCGTATCATATCCACAAGCCAATGGCCAGGCAGAGGCGAGCAATAAGACTATCTTACGTGGACTAAAAACCCAGTTAGAACGAGCTAAAGGCAGGTGGGCTGATGAACTCCCTAGTATTCTGTGGGCTTATCGCACAACCAGCTTGGTATATGGAACAGACGCCTTAATTCCGGTAGAGACAGACCTCGTCTCGCCTCGGGTTATGGCTTTCAGTGAGGAGGATAATCCAGACAGCCTGAGGAAAAACCTGGATACGATAGATGAGCTGAGGGAGAAAGCAGCTGTACAGCTAGCAGCATATCAGAGGAGAATTGCCAACTATTATAATGCAAAGGTTCGACCCCGAATGTTCCAAGAATGAGATTTGGTGCTCAGGAAAACAGTGATCACAAATGCCCATAGAGAAGAAGGAAAGCTCAAACCAAATTGGGAAGGGCCTTACAAGATACAAAAGATGTTGGGACCCAACACTTGCGTGCTGCAGACATTGCAAGGAGTGATGATGGGCAAAACCTGGAATACAATGCACCTCAAAAGATATTTCACCACACTGACAGCTGAGGAGAAATAGGAAGGATGCGAAGCCGAGAGCAGGGAGACGCACGTGCCATAAGAAGCGCTACTTGGCTCCCCTGAGAACCCAAGTTCTCTGTGATCTTTTAATTTTCTCGTGTAATAATCTCCCATAAATAAAAAGTACCCCCATGTATTCCTGTGGAGTAGGCAAAACTATAAGCCGAACCACGTAAGATCTCGCGTCTAAAGTATTTGCGTGTATGATAACGTAAGATGCAGGTACTGTAGCCCGGCCGGGGTCCCTAACGATATTAGGATGACCCGGGAAAAACCTAGGCAACCATAACCTGAAACCAATTCGAGATCATCAGATGTTCCGACGGTTATGCCCGCAGACTCACCTAGATCCCTCGACTGAGTTCGGTACAATGCTTTTAAGCTAGACCTAACTCCTCAGGCCGATCTAGCGCCTAGGTCTCCTGGCAAGCTCGGACACCCTGGGGGAATCCCGAATTGGGCTGGTTAATGGGCCCTGGATACAACGGTCGCAGATCAATTCCCAGACGAGCCAGAAGATCGCAAAGCTACTACAAGGTAAGTTGAAAAACGCCCCCACTGCACGAGGCTTAGGTCGTCAAATCGCAATCTGGTGCCCATGACCTAAGACCAACTCGAGATCATCAAATGCTCCGACATCTATGCCCGCAGACTCACCTGGATCCCTCAGTTGAGTTTGGTGCAATGCTTTTTAAGCTAGACCTAACTCCTCAGGTCGATCTGGCGCCTAGGTCTCCCGGTAAATTCAGACTCTTAGAAAAATCTCGGGCTGGATCGTTGGCCAAACCCAGATCCCTTATGACAGACCGAGCCTCGGAGGAGGCGAGCAAAAAAGTGAAAGCCACTGCCTGGGATCACCGGTTGCCCCGACACCTATGCCTGCAGACTCACCTAGATCCCTCGATTGAGTTCGGTGCAATGCTTTTTAGCTAGACCCAACTCTTCAGGCTGATCTGGCGCCTAGGTCTCCCGGTAAAATAGGATGCTCGAGACAAGTTCGGTGTGGGATCCCTAGCTCCGACTTCCAGGTGGCAAGCCACCACTAAGAAACATTCATGGTGGCCCAATGATCCCCAATTTTGATAAAGTCAGAAACTTGATGACTGCTGCATGACTCTCATAATAACATCAGGGATGGACCTACCCCGAGTTTCCTGAGGGTGAAGAGCAGCGAAGAAAAGAAAAATCGAATCACCAAGACAGATAAATTGAAATACGAATGCAAGTCACATATCCAACAAACAAATGGCCTCTTGACGAGCCAGGCGAGCGCGGTTCATTGCGTTAGTCACGACGGCACCCTGAGCACCCTGCGAGAAAGAGGCGTGTAAGGGTAAACTAGGCAAGCAAAAAATAATAGAAAAAACGCAAAAAAGAAAGAAAACTTACGATCGCAAGATAACGTTCAAACTCGTCCATATCCTGTGGGGAATTGCGAAAATATCGACCCTCATCACGAGGAAGAATGGAAGAGTAGAGAAGATGGGCCGCAACTCCTGGCATGTCAATTGTATCGGTATCCAGAACCCCTGGTTGCATACTAAATTGCTCCTCGCGTACCCAGTAATTATCGTCCAATCTAATGGCCCCTTGTTGGGGATCGGGCAATGCAGGCAAGATAAGGGCCAGTCCTCTGGAGGTTGACCCTCTCTCCATATGTAGTGTTCGACGATCGCCGCGCTGAGGATTGAGCACGGCGCGACGATAGAAACCTCGACCCCTGTCATGAATCGCGTCAACAGCGGCCTGATCAAACCGAGAGGTGAGCTCACCCTCTGGACCTGCCCTGCGCCCGGTCGGCTCATGTGGGGTGTGGTGAGGAGCCCCACTCGCGGCCGCGGACATGTCCATCGCAAGCGGGGAAAAAGTAGGGCGGCCCATAGGCTCTGCAAGCGAATGGTGAGCCTGAGGGTCATCGACAGGTTGGAAAGTCGCAGGGTCTACTTCTGCTTCTTGGCGACGACTCCTTTTCCTCCTCCTGTGTTGAGGGCGTGGGGGAGCCAAAGTTTCTCCCACTCCCTCATCTCGTTCAATGTTGTGGGATTCGGGAGCAGGAGTCCCATCTAGAGGATCAAGCGCAGGAGGCATTCTGGCTTGTGAAGTCCTAGGAGCCGTCTGTTGATTGGCAGATCTCATCAAATGTTGCATGGCTGCAAAAGGAAGATATAACATAGTTAGACACAACGAAATAACCTCTAAAAATAATGTTTATAGCAAAGAAAAATAGCAAGGCAGCTAGGGGGTCCCCACCCTCAGGAGAGGGTTGCTCCTGGAGAAGGGCATCTCCCCCTCTCGCCGTGACATCAGGAGTTGGGTCGACTGGAGGGTCGGGATATAAGGCCCTGGGCACCCTGCGACGAGACGATTCGCCACGCTCCGGAATCCAGCCCACCCTTATCAATCTGTCCACGGACAAGAGGTCAAGGAGATGTTTAGGGCCACCCCTAGTTATAACGCGGCGGCTATCCTTGTATCTCTCTCTATGCACGGACAGGGGTGCACTCAGCACAGGTTTTCCTACCCTCTCTAGATTAGTGCGCCATTCACGAGGAGCATTCCACACCCCGTTCGGAGGTTTAACCAAAAACCATCGAGTGTCAAATGAAGCCTCACGAGGAGGAGATTCAGAAAAAAGAGTCTCGCCCTTAACCCGCTGAAGGGTGTACATATGGAAACGCTCCTTAACCAGGCGTAAAAGAAAGAGACAATAGAGGAAATCGACTGTAGGATCTATGTCGTTCTCGCGACAGACGATAAAAAAGCCAACTAAATGGGCCCAGCTATTAGGGTGTAACTGGCCCGGAGCCAATCCGCTAAGGCGTAGAAACTTGAGGCCGAAATTATGAAGGGGGAGATGGAAACCTAAACGGAAGCTAACCTCGTGCACGCTCATCCACCCCTCTTCTACATCCACCGCGCAATTCTCCTCAGGGTGAGGGAGCCTAGTGAGATAGTTCCTAGGGATACGGTGATTTAGGCGGATAAGGGCCACATCGTTCTCGTCCATCTGAGAGCGTTTACCCTTTAAGAAAAAGTGCTAGACCCCGTGTGAATCAACATCGTGGTGATAAATTTTCCCGCTCGCCATGGCAGAAAGAAAAAGAAGTTGAAGAAGCTGACTAAAGGTAAGTTTGAGAAAATTAAAGGAAATGTGTTTTGGTTTCGGAAGAAGAGAATCTTCGGAAGATGTTTTTGATCTTCGGAAGATGGTTTTATCTTCGGAACACGTTTTGTTGTTCGGAAAATGGTTTTTATCCTGGAAAGAGGTTTTATCTTCGGAAATGATTTTGATCTTCGGAAGATATTTTTGTTCTTCGGAAGATGGTTTATTCTCTTCGGAAGTAAAATTCCAGAAGTATGACGGACGTAAACATGTTTCGGAAGGAAATTCGGGTGGAGAAGTTTACCTACGGAAGTGATTATTTCTTCGGAAATGGGTTACCTTCGGGAAGGATTATATCTTCGGAAGGGAAAATTTCTTCGGTAGATAAACACGGGAAGGATTACTAGAGGGGCAAGTGAAGGAGGCTCGGAAGCGGTGGACCCTATTTATAGGAAACCAGCGGAAGCCAAAAAGTTGGCGAGATAGGCTTCCGAAGATCCGTTCGGTAGTGCCCTTCCGAATAATAAATAATAAGAAATACTCATTATATTGATAAAATCAAAATAAAGAGTGGGGGATAATTGTTGGGCCCAGCCGAAGGTATCTTCGGAAGACAGTCTTCCGAAGATAGTTGACGTCTTCGGAACAACTATCTTCGGAAGACCGTCTTCCGAAGATGGCTGTTATTCTCAGAAGATGACCTTCCGAAGGTACCTTCCGAAGCCTCTTTTGTTCCCTATTCCCAGGCTATAAAAGGAGAAGTTCAACACTAGTAATGCATGAAGAACATTGGTATTTTTCTCTCAATTTATCTACTTCCGAAGAGTACAATTTCCTTTCTAGCCATATTCCTTCCGTACTGACTTGAGCATCGGAGGGTCTTCGTGGGAGAGAAACCCATAAGCCTTTTGACCATCATTTTCTTACAGGGATCTTCGGAAGATACCCGTATTTTAGAGCTTCGGAAGACCAGCACTTCAGACCTCGGAAGACACGTCCTTTAGACCTTCGGAAGACCAGCCCTGACATCTTCGGAAGGACAGTTCCTGAGATCTTCGGAAGACCAGTTGCCGAATGCTTCGGAAGACCAGTTGTTGACAGTTATAGAACATGAGTTGCTAACATCTTCGGAAGACCAGTGCTTGACATCTTCGGAAGACTCAAATTTTTACCATCAAGTTGCATCCGGAACCCATGGGTCCCACCAGTGTCACATACGAAAGCTCTCACTTGAAGGGCTTTGTTCCCAACTCAGAATCTACGGCATCCACGACTATCCCATTCTTTAGAAATTTTAATTGTTGTATTTGAGCAACAACACTTGTACGTTAGGAAACTAACTAATAAGGAAAAACACATATACATTAGGAAACTATAATCCCTTAAATTAAGCAAACAAAATAACTCCACAATCCTCAGTAGTCAACACTCTCCCTCAAGCTAGTGAGTGGATATCTTCCATTCCCAACTTGTCAGCTATCTCTTGTAGCCTTGAAAGTAGTTAATCCTTTGGTTAGAACATCAACTAATTGGTTTCCTGATGCCACGTGAGGAATGGTGATGAGTCCACTGTCAATTTTCTCTTTAATAAAGTGCTTGTCTACTTCTACGTGTTTTATTTGATCATGTTGAACTGAGTAGTGAGCTATACTAATAACTTATTTGTTATCATAGTATAACTTCATTGATCCACTTTCTTTGGTCATTAAATCTTTTAGGATTATTCTAATCCAAAGAAGTTCATAAACACCAAGAACCATTGCACTTTCTGCACTTGATCTGGCCACAACATTTTGTTTCTTGCTCTTCCAAGTAACCAAATTTCCTCCTATGAAAGTGCAATAGCCCGTGGTTGTCCTTCTAACTATAAAGGATCCTGCATAGTTAGTATTAGTTTATACTTCTATTGTCAGGTCACTTCCTCTTTTGAATAGATTCCTTTTTTCTAGAGTCGTCTTTAAACTACTTGTAGATGCTCTTCCTTATGATCATGCATGAATTAACTAACTACACTCATAGCATAAGTGAAGTCAAGCCTGGTGTGTGAAAGATAAATCAATCTTCCTATTAGGCTTTGATAGGGTCCTTTATCAACAGTTGTTCCCTCCATACTTTCTTGGCCTATTCGATGACTTGGGTCAATAAGAGTGCTCAAAGGTTTGCACCCAAGTACCCGTCTCCTTGAGCAAGTCGAGTATGTACTTTTGTTGGGATATAAATATCCCTTGTTTGGAGTGTGCCACTTCAATCCCAATGAAGTACTTTAACCTACCAAGCTCTTTCATTTCAAACTCTTGAGCCAATTGTGTTCTCAGTTTTATCTTCTCTTCTTCGTCACTCAAAGTAAATATGATATCATCTACGTATACCAATAAAACTATGATTTTGCCCTTACCCAAGTGTTTTAAAAACAAAGTGTGATCAACATGACTCTAGTTGTAGCCAAACTTCATCTTAGCCTTAGTGAATCTCCTAAACTAGGCTCTTAGTGATTGTTTCAGCCAATAGAAGGCTTTCTTCAATTCAAAAATTTTATTAGGGCCAAACTTGTCATCAAATCTCGGTAGTGGTTCCATATACATATTTTCTTCCAAATTCCCATGAAGAAAGGCATTTTTTTTATGTCATATTACTTGATTTCCCATTCAAAATGCACTATTAGAGATAAGAAAATTCACACCGTGTTCATCTTTGCCACCGATGCAAAGGTCTCTTGATAATTCACCCCATAAGTCTATGTATATCCTTTTACAACTAACCTTGTCTTGTACCTTTCAATAGCTCCATTGCCTTGAATTTCACAATATAGACCCATTTGTAGCCAATTGCTCTCTTTTCCTTGGGACACACAACAATATCCCAAGTCCAATTCTTTTCTAAGGCTCTCATCTCCTCCTCCATTGCATATGTCCAATCCCTATCCTTTAAAGCATCATACACTATTTTGGGTATTTTGATTGAGTTCGAGGTAGAGAGGAAACTTTTTTACTAAGAGGATAGCCTATTTGAGGAGATAAAGTTTGTTATGGGAAGTTGGATACACTTTCATGTTCCTTTTCTAAAGGCAATGGGAAGGTCAAGATCACAACTTGGGTGGTCATCATAAGAGACAAAATTGTTAGTTTCAAAAATTGGCAAGTTCAAAGTGCTTTCATTCTATGCTCTGGATTTGCTCGTGAACTTGCTTTAGTACTTGTGTGGGTTGTACTCTTTTTTAATATTGTTTCAACAACTTTGATAAGGGAGCACTTGGAGGAATCTAGTTTTCAAATGTGGGATTGGTAAAAATTTTGACATTGGGAGATTCAATGAGATCTTCGGCTTGTTTAATAGTTTAGGAGTAACATCATTGGCAGTGATAAGCCAATCTTAACAATGAGATCTTTGACTTGTTTAATAGTTTCTAGAGTGATAGCATTGGTGAAGTTGGAGTTTTATGAGGATGAGGATGATGGATTATTAAGGAGGTTTGTATGTATTTCTAAAAAAGATATTGAACTTGAGCACACGTCTTCTCTAGACTGCTCCCCCTAAAAATGAGTTGGAGGAGACTTATAGAAAGGCTAACTCATTGAATGTGACATTAAGGGATACAATGGTTTGCTAACTAGAAGGATCATAGCTCTTGTAACCCTTTTTAATGGAAGAGTAGCCAATAAAAATGTACTTTTTGCTTGGGGCTCCAATTTAGATCCTTGATTTTTATGTTGGAGATAGACTATAATTAGAAACAATGTCTAGAAAATGTTTGGACAATGTGTTTATGGGACTATGATTTTCTAGGACTCTAGAAAGAAAGGAATATTGATGGGATAAGTGACCGTTATAACAACTTTCCCCTTAGAAACTTTGGAGCATTTGACTAAAGTAGAAGTGCACGAATGACTTCTAGGAGATGATTTTTTCTTTTTGCAACGCCAACCTGTTGTGGTGTTTTCACAAATGAGGACTGATGAATAATGCCATCCCTTGTGAAAAAAAAGAAAGAAAGAATCTGATTGAAATAATCTCTAACATTATCTGATCGAAACCTTTTTATCTTTTTCCTGAACTGAGTGAAAATCATTTTTTGAAATTGGGGAAGCAATGAGCTAAGTTTAGATTTGTCTTTCATTCGAAACAACCAAGTAACATAAGTGTAGTTATTGACAAAAGTTACAAACCATTTTTCCCCATGAATATCAAGAATTTCTTAAGGCCCCCAAATATCAGAGTATATCAAACAAAAAGGTTTGTTGCATTTTATTAAATTTATTGGAAATGAAGTACGACAATATTTTGCAAATTTACAAACTTCACGTTGAAAATTCAAAGTAGCCATATCATTAAACAGAAAAGGAAACATGTGTTTTAAAAGAGGAAAAGGTGGATGACCGAGTCAAATATGGTGTGCCTAGATTGTATTCTTATTGGATGTAGTTAAAAAGGCTTAAGAGATGGTGGATTGGGTTCTCTTTATTTGATCACCTCCAACATCCTCAAGATAGTACAATCCATCACATTTTCTAGCAAATCCAATCGTCTTCCCGATGTTCGATCCTGAAAGACACAATGAGAGTCAAAAAAGATTATTTTGTAATGGAACTCTTTAGCAATTTTGTGGACAGAAATAAGATTGGTTGAAAGTTTTGGGATATGAAGGACATTTTAAAGGGATATTGAGGGGGAAATATGAAGGCGTCCTTACCCTGAAATGTCAGTAGCAAACCCGTTAGCTACAGTGATTTGCTGGTTTCCTAAAATGGGTTTATATGAATCAAAGAAAAGGAAAATGGGGGTAATATGGTCAATTACCCCTGAATCTGCAACCCATTTACCCAATTGCTTAGTATTTAATGCTTTAAAAGAGTTAGTCATGAGACACATACCAGTTTTGACAACCGAACAAAAACTTGAAGATTTGTTTAGAGAGTCAAGAAGACATCTCAATCTTCCTATGTCTTCTTTGTTGAATTCTGTGAACTCTTCCTTGTTTGATTTTGTAGCTTTAGTTAGTGGTTTTTCTTCATTGGCCACATTAGATTGATTGTGCACTTGGCCTTTGAAACCTCTAGTTCATACTAAACTTGTGCCTTGCCATGTAACGTAAAGTCGTACTTGCAAGTATGACTGCCTTGTTGCTGTAGGTACATCATAGTCCATCTTTACTAGATGGTTTCTTTGATTCAATAAGCTAAGGATGATCATTCCCTTTATTCCTTCCTTCTCTAGGTCTACGAGAGACCATTGTTGAAGCCTCTTGTGTACGAGGTTCCAATATAACAACTCGTCGGCTTTCTGTAACATGAGCAATTGAAAGACTCTCACGGAGAGTTGGTGTGGGATCCCTGCCAAGAATTTAAACTCTCATTTGGTCATATTTTGCATTCAATCCTACAAGGAATTCAAATACTTAATCATTCTCTCCCTTACTTGGTAGAGCCAACTTGAATCTTCAACTCATAAATCAAAGCTCCATCCTTCTTCTTGGAGTAGGTTTGTTGTAGATTCTCCCATATGGCCCTTGCGGTGGTAAGGAACATTAGATTCTTACTAATATATGGATTCATGGAATTCCATAACCATGTCATGATCATCAATTCTTCATCTTCATATGCTTTGAATCCTTGGTCCTTTTCTTTCAGGCTAGTATCGACGAGATGATTTATCCTTTCATGTCCCTTAAGAAACGTGCAAACCATCTAACTCCATTTTAGGTAGTTGTCCTATCAAGGTGATATGGTAGATTCATAATCTGGAAATCATTCCACGTTCCTATCATTATGAAAGTAGTTAGTTTGGCCAAAGATTCACACAAAGCAATTGAAGTAGTATCAGTAGAAGTAGTCGACATATTGTGAATAAGAAGAAAGAATGAAAAAGAGGAACTACGATGAAGGTAGAACCATAGGAATATGGTGACAATTAAGGCTGGAAAGAGAATAAGAGAAGCCCTAGGAAAGAGGCTCTAATACCATGAAGATTTTTTTGATAATTTCTTCAGTATTTAAGGTGAATCCTGAACCCCTCAAGGAAACTAGAAAAATTAACTAATAAGGAAACCTATGTTAGATATGAGCCCTAAAAACCAATTCTAGTAACATAAAGAGACTCGATCTTGTAATTCTTTAAATATTATTTAAATGACAAGTTTATATTTTTATTTAAATTTTTATATATTTTAAATTAAAAATATATATATCCATTAATATAATAAAGAGTGGATAGAGCATTCTTAAGAGTTAAGAATATGAGTTGTGGATAATCCACAATTCGTGATACTATAAATATGTTCCTAACCGTAGAGTTCCTAATTTAGATAATAGTAACTCATAAATGCCAACACATGCCTTCCTCCTTGTTTAGTATGAGATACTGAAAGATAAGGTTGGTGAGTCTCGTGTCATTTTATATGAGATATGGAAGGAAGATGAGTGGATGTTTGTTATAAGAACGAGTTCACTGAACGGGACTGTTAACATAGAATCACATGAGTTTTATGTAACGGGTTAATGATTCAATATTAGCTACAAATGTGCAACTAGTCCTTAAACTTGAGATGACATGGATATCTATATATTAGTGGATTATGATATCAGCGATATTATATGGTTGTTCTAGTCACAAACAATCATATGTATCTATGTGCCAAGTCAATGATACATGAGGTATATGTGCGTTAGACATGGAATCTATCACCTTGAGATATATGAGGAAGATATCCTATATGATTCTAATCACTTGACAATGAATCCTTGGCCAAGGTAATATGACGATGGAATGTATTCCATAAGGTTATGTCACATTTGTTGGAAATGTATGCCCTAAAGACACGTTTTGTTTAATTTATGGTAATGATGTTTCTTTTAGTCAGTTTATGGCACATATATTATTTGCATTTAATTGTTGGAAAAGTGTCCATGCTATTAAGTAAGTGATTCATGTGATGGGTCGTTCTTCACAGTTAGGCATGAATCATGGGTACTTAATAAGCAAGAAAATATATTACTCTTGATCTTTTGATAGAACTGGGCATTCTATCATGATAAGATCATTGTGCAATAGATCCTAATGGAGGATGGCTTGCCTTATCCAATAAACAATCCATTTATTCTAATTGTACAAGCGCATTTGGAATGCGTAGAGTGGACCTGTGATAGAAGCTAATGACAAAGTACTAATTATCATAGAGCTAGTCTATCACTGCTACTACATGGACGAGTACTCTAATACTTGAGTATTAGTTGGTGGTCTAGTGAACCTAGAGCTATATTCTTAGATTCACTGTAGGTGAGGTCTATCAAAGATCAATAACCTTGTGAGTTGGGAGTATAGTTTCTAATTAGCTAAGACAGACTAATACAAGATAGTTTCTGTGATTCACCCCCTTGTGATTGTCCAAGAATAATCAAATAATCCAGGGCCCTGGGAACGTGACTTAAGAGTGTGTGCTTCTGGGTAGCTCCCAGTGATAAGCAAGTACATTCGAGTAGTCACGGATTATTAGACTAGTGATCTAAGGATGGTAGAAATCATTTAGAAAGGTGTTAGTACATTATTCCTTTCTAAATGATGGGTGTTACGCAGAGGGGTATTTTTATCATTACACTAGTAGGTCAAAGACATTGCACATGCAAAATTATTCGTGGGGTTAGTGTTACCATATGGTGATAGTTGAAACACTTAGAATGACAAAATATAGCTACTGGGTAGCATGGGTATTTTGGTCATTTTAGTAGCCATGAATAATTTGTCTTTTGGTCCTCGGGGTAGCTCGATATAACTCATGTATTATTTAATACATTTGGCTTGTTGAGTGAATTACATTGAGAGAGAATTATTTTATTCAGAATGGTCCATAATTAATTGGGCTAGAATAAAATAATAGTTCATTGGTTTTTTAATTAATTAATTGGGCTAACCCAATTAGAAAATTAATTAAATGAACTTGGCTCACTAGGGTTTGGCCCACTAGGGTTTTAACCCTTGGGTTCTCCCTCTATATATTCTCTCCTTGGTTGTTTTTCACCTAGGGTTTTTTACTCTTCTTCACCGAAAGAGAGGCCAAGAGTTCTTGAGTCATACCTTGGAAGATCAAGAGAACATTCAAGTTCTGATGCGAAGGAGCCGAAGGATTGCAGGACAGCCGTCATCTCCACCACGCGAAGAAGCTCCCGCCCCTCCTCCTCCTATCGCTTCATTCCGTCCGGTGATCTGAAGGAAAAGTAAGTTTCCTAGATTCTAATCAATATGAGGAAAGTTTTTTTTTAAAACGCTTCCGTTGCATGCTATGTATCCTCGTGATGGTCCTTCAACATTTGTCAAGATTGATTGTGGATCTGGTCATATGATGAGATTAAGAAATTTGACATGCTGACCATAATCTCATATCTTGTCAAGATATAAAATGATAGAAGAATCGTATTACATGGTAACTTAGTAAAAAGTTCACAATACTTGCTTCACAATAAATTGGGTAATCATAACATATTGCTAGATGTCACTCATGATTTATGAAAAATTAATAGTTGATTATTCTTATTGTTAATTTATTTGTGAACTCAAAAAGTCCCACCCCAAAAAAATCACTTTCAAAAAGAAGAAGAATAAATTAGTAATTTTAGAATTAGTAATAATTAGAGATTTCTTTGCCCCAATAGTTGTTGCCAACCACCGCATCGACCTTGCCGTCGCATGTCACCCACTGACCTCTCCTCTTGTTGTCGACATCTCAGCCGCCGCTGGCCGTCATCAACGACCTTCTATTACTTCTTCCATTAACAACCATTCAAGGTTCACCCAAATCTGGGTTGACTCACTAACCCATTAAGACCCACTCTAGACCCAACAACCAAATCAAATAGATCCAAATCTATTTTTGCCTAAATTTGTCCCAAATTCGGTATTTTTAATCCATTTTTTAGTTGGGTTTATTATTTAAATTATTTGATATTATTTGAGGATATTTAATGGCTTTGTTGAAGTACGATATTCCTCTGTTGGACCAAAATATTAGATTTTTGCTATGGCAAGTTAAGATGCATGCAATTTTGGCACAAATGGGTTTAGACGATGCACTCTTGGGTTTTGAAAAAATGCCACAATCATGGAGCATTAAAGAAAAATAGTGTAAGGATCATAAGGCCTTATCTCAAATACATCTGCATTTATCGTATCAAAATTTGTAGGCTGTTTTGAAAGAAAAACCCATTATTGCTCTATGGTTAAAACTAGAATAGTTGTGTATGACGAAGAGCTTAACCAGTAAGTTGCATCTGAAGCAAAGATTATATTCTCATCGAATGGCTAAAGGTACGTCTATGAGAGTCATTTAATAGTTTTTAAAGAAATTATTTCTGATTTAGAGGCCATGGATGTTAAGTATGATGATGAGGATTTGGCTCTAATTTTGTTATCTTATCTACCGGCCTTTTATTCAACTTTTAGAGACACCATACTCTATAGTCGAGATACTCTCACCCTAGGTGAAATTTATGATGCTTTATTTTTGAAAGAAATAATTGATAAGTAGTTATTGGGAACTTTTGAGAATTAGGGAGAATGTATGTTGATTAGAGAGAGAACACATGATAAAAATTCTTGTGGTAGAGGGAAAAGTAGATCCAAGTCCAGAAACAAAGAAAAAGTTTGTAATTACTGTATGAAGAAAGGACACATAAAAGTATAGTGTTATAAGCTGCAGAACAAACTTAAGAGACAGGAAACTAATCAGAAAAGAAAACAAATAGAAACTTCAAGAGAAACCAATATGAGTGAAATAGGTACGGTTGAATTGAGCAAAAGAGGACCTTTTGAAGGCAAAGCACTAGAAAATTAGAGTTTTGTGAGCATTACATTTTTAGTAAACAAAAATGGATTAAACTCACTAAAGGCATTCACATTACAAAAGGTATATTAGACTATGCCTATTATGATCTCTAGGGTCGGGCTAAAGTACCCTCTGCATTACATTCATGAAGGGCATAAATGGAATCTTTGGAAAAATGAGGCTATAGGGTACGCTGACATAGTTTTAAGCTACCAAATCAGTCGAAAGGAGTACCCCAGACCATAGATGAGTAAGGAAAATATAATGGTATTGACAAGTAATACGAGTTATGATTTTAGGCATAAAAAGAAGTGGGATAGGGAATAGTTTTCGGTACAACTGTCGATTGGGCTGAGAAAATCGAATAAACGTAGGGAACGTCCGAAAAGTCAGTGGAGTGTCTTGAAGACTTAGATTTTACATATGAAACAATCCTTGAGTGATTTCGAGTTGAAACAAAGAGATTTAAAGTCAAAATGATCAACCGGGCCTAAATGTAATTTTCTAATTTTGTCCAAGGGAGGTCAAAGAAGTAATTTTCATGAGTTTCGAGGGTGAAATGAGAAGTACAAAACTTATAGGCTTTAATAGTGGTGTTGGAAAGATCAGGGGGGCTTTGAAAAGGGAAAAATAGAGATTGGAAGAAATCAGGGGACTAAGTGTAATAAATCAAAATCTACAGTGCAAACACACCAAGAAATCAGTTGTTGCAAATCCCCCGCACGTGGAGCTATTTTCGGCGATGGGATGGAAGCGGTAGGCTTGGGGAAGATCGTATACGTTGTGAGATTTCTTGTAGGCTAAGTTCTGGCCGGTGATTGGCCGAATGGTGGTCGATTTTTGGATATAAAAGAGGGTCGAGGGTTTTGATGTTTTGGCAGCAAATCGATCTTGATTTTAGAGGTTTTTGGGAGAGTAATTAAGGGGCTTTCGATCCCTGTATCAAGGAGAAGAGATTGGGAGCATTTGGAGGCAATTTGGGTTCGTTTAGAGGTCGATTAAAGCTCGGCCAGAAACACGAGCCGGACCACCTCTCTTGGCCTGCAACTGCCCGATCAGGGGCCTTTCCAATGGTCTTTCGGCCTGGAAGTTATACCATAGTGATCGACTCATCAAGGGCTTAAAAGGAGTGTGATCGGATCTGACATCAGAGGAGTCGCTGGCAGCTAGAAATCGAGGAAGATGGTGACGCATGAGCTACACGGGCCATACTCCACGCGTAGCCACGTGCTAAGCGCGTGAACAAGGGCATTCTTGGTATTTTTCTTCTAGTATTTATCTTAAATTATTTTAGGATTTATCATGTTGAAAAATTTGAGAAAAAGTTTGAGGAGATAATTATTTTGGAATTATCGAGGAGAAAATTGGGAGAAAAATAGAGAAAATTATGAAAAAATTGAGGGAAAATGGTTTTGATGCTCTTTAATTAAAAATAGTGTTTAGGGGGTATCTTGCCTTGAGGTTGAGTATAAGTTCAGGCATTTGTGATTTGGCACGCATATCGAGGTGTGCACGTGGATCGAGGTATTCTGAATACATTCGAGGTGAGTGTTCTACTTGGAAACTTGGTTTAAGTTGTGAGTGTTTGCCTCTAAAACTTATTTTACTGTGGGTATTTCTACCCTAAAACTTGGTGTTTGTGTTACCTAAATGTGTTGAGATTTCATGCAAAATGGTTTTATTGCATGCAAACAGTAACTGGTGAGGGTTAGTTTTATGAGGAAAGTTCGTCCCTAAACATTTTGTACCTATGCATTGCATTTTATAAAATGTTGTTTATATGATGCATTGAATTGTGAAATATGGCATTGTCATGCATTTTGTGATTGTTCATATGGTATGTCAGCCTAAAATGTTGTCAGGATAGTGTAGCCATAATTCTCCAAGGGCGTGGCAGAATAATAGGTGTATCTTATGCTGGTGTGCATGTCGGGATAACCACCTTAGTTTTCGTGTCGGGTCGTTTAGTCAGGGAAGTTGCACTAGGATGACTGAGTGGTCCATATGGGATTTGTGTGGTGATTCCTAGACGCTTAGAGTGGGAATGTAATCTCCGACATAAACGTGGTGAGTTGGGTTCCTGCGCTGATGTGACCCTCCTAAGTCGGGAGTTGGTAATGATTGTTCCTGAAATGTTGGGGAGATGTGTTGACTTACCCCTTTTAAGCTAGAACTGTGTCGTGTCGTCGAGTCGGTATGGTGGCATACCTTTTAGAGACATTACTCTTTCCTCGGGGTAGCGTTAAGCGCTGTAGGATTCTCTTGGACTAGGGCTTACCGTGTTGTATTGATTTATTTCATGTCATGCATACATTTATGAAAACGTGTTTTTGAACTCTCATTTAGATGATTCGTCATCTAATATGGACTTTGTTCCTGAAATATTCAAACGTTTCAGGTGAAGGCAGCGGTGCGAAAGGGAAAGGGATTGCCGAGAAGTGATGACGATTAATGGATAGTTTATAGTGTGTCATTTTCAATTATGTTGTTATTTTGATGACATCGTGTAAACGTTGGTTCGACTTTATGATATGAATAAAGTGATTTCCATTATGTTCAATTGAGGTTTCGATCTAACTTCCGCATTTGAGGTGATTTTCCTATCTTAGTTTATTGATGGTTCATAATTGATATACTGAGAAGGTGTAACGGGATCTTCGGGGAACGATTTTGCGTTGTGTTTCTGTTATTTGGAAAAAAAAAAATCCCCAGAATCTTACGTTGCGTAACGCCCTGGGAAGGCGGAGTGTTACAATTGGTATCAGAGCTAAGGTTTGAAATTTAAGGGACTCTGATTAGAGTTAATGTTATTTGAGGATTATAGATTTCGTTGGAAATTTAGAAACTATCGATTTGAGGTCAATAGTGAAATCCTTACGTAGAGTAATGTCAATAGTTATTGGGAATGATCGAGTTAGGAATAATTCGGTTTGATCGAGGATCCTAGGGATATTGAACTTGGGATAATTCGATAAGTGTTGTAGAGAATCAAGTTTAAGGATTTTGAGGATTTGGATTTTGGGAATAGGGATCTCGAAATGAATGTTGTGAGAATCGAGGTAAGATTACCTCAAGGAAACCACTCATGGGAATGAGTCGAGAGTATTTAGTTCAAATGTTGATCTAGAGGATGAAATGGTCGGGATATAGGATTGAATCTTGTAAAGGCTATTGGAGATTAGGAATTTTGGTTATTCATGATTTGAGATTTGGACAGGGTATCCCTGATGGTTGTGGGATCCAAAAGAACTATTAGTAAGATAGAGGTTACCTTTAAGTGAGATTTACACTTATTAAGAAAGTGTTTTTTTCTTTTTTAGATGGTGAAAACTCGGAGAGTTACGGATCTCAATGAACAAGATAAGAGTGATAGTAGTAGCAGTCATTGCAGTCATTCTGCAAATCATGTTATGAGCGATGGACAACAAGAGGAGCGATCAGGACCTAGTGAGAATAGAATTGATCGAATGGAAAGAATCTTAGAGGGCATGCTGACACGTGTAATGAGAAACGAGCTGCCGAGGCATATAACTCATGTGTTGGATCAGTTTCGCCGATAAAGACCGCCGGTGTTCAAGGGAAATGTAGAAGATGACCCTTGCATGGCCGAGTTCTGGATGGAGCAAATCGAGAAACTGCTCCAACATTTGCAGTGCAATAACGTGGAGAAAGTTAATTGTGCTACGTTCATGCTAGAGGAAGAGGTTGGATGATGGTGGCAATCAGCCCAACAAGCTTTGCAGAGGATACCTAGGTAAGTGGAGCAAGATCCAAGGCTGAGGCAAGCTCAACCTGTGACTTGGGCAAGATTCAAGGAAGCGTTTGACGCAAAGTATTTTTCTCGGAGCTAGAGAGAAGAAAAGACTTGGGAATTCATGAAGATGAGGCAGACTGACGAGATTTCGGTGACCCAATATGACGTTAAGTTTAGCCAGCTGATCAGATACATGCCCATGTACGAAGCCGATGAGTGGTAGAAGGCACAAAAGTTTGTGGGTGGACTAAAAGTGGGACTGCAACAAGCTATCAGCTCATGGATGATGGACACCTACAACAAGGCACTAGATAGAGCCCTATCCACTGAGACTAATCTTCTGCATGTAGGGTTGATTAGATCGGATAATAAGAAAAAGGATCTAAAAGGTGGGGAACATAAATCAGATGGAAGGAACTCCAAAAATAGTGAGTCGTGTCCCCGATGTAACAAGATACACTAAGGGAGACAATGTTTCCAAATACATGTTCGTTATTTTATGTGCAACGAAGAAGGACACAAGGAAAAGGACTACCCTAAGAATAAAGAGGCACCTCTGACTGGGAATCGAATGAGGATCACATGTTTTACGTGTTAACAACCCGATCATTACTCGAGCGAATGTCCTAAGAGACAAAAAGTGGAGCAACTGGGAAAAGCAAATAAGGCACAAAAACGTCGCCCTGGATGAGTTTTCTACCTGTCAAAGGATGACAAAGATATCTACCCAACAAAAAAGAAAGTTACGTTGACTTAGTTCAATGTTATCAATTTCTGTGTGATCATGGCATACACATTAGCATTAGAGTGGGTTGGGAGAATTAGGAGTCAAAATAAAATGGGTTTTGAGGACATGATTAGAAATGGTATTAAGTGTTATAAATTATTTTGGGGTACGTGTAACCACCTGTTCAGAGCTACAATGGAATATTCTAGAAAAAAAAAAGAAGCATGTCTGGTAAGCTTGGATCGTATAGAAATATAAGTTAAGAATGATTGTTAGGGATTAGGAATGATATATTTAGGACATTCCAATTGGGAGTCATTAGCAGTTGCAGGGATTCAATTATCATGGGCCAAATTTCGAGGATGAATTTTATTAAGGGGGGTAGAATGTAATACCCGAGAATTACTTGAAGCTATAAATGGAATTTTATGAAGGGCATAAATGGAATCTTTGGGAAAATGAGGCTATAGGGTACGCTGACACAGTTTTAAGTGATCGAATCAGCCGAAGAGAGTACCCCGATCCCTAGATGAGTAAGGAAAATATAATAGTATTGACGAGTAATACGAGTTATGATTTAAGGCATCAAAAGAAATAAGATTGGAAACAGTTTTTGGTACAACTATCGATCGGGCTAAGAAAATCGAATCGACGTAGGAAACATTCGAAAAGTCAGTGAAGTGTCTTAAGGACTTAGATTTTACATATGAAACAACCCTTGAGCGATTTCGAGTTGAAACAAAGAGATTTAAAGTCAAAACGATCAACTAGGCCTAAGTATAATTTTCTAATTTTGCCCAAGGGAGGTCAAAAAGGTAATTTGTCGTGAGTTTCGAGGGTGAAATGAGAAGTACAAACTTTTGGGCTTTAATGGTGGTGTTGGAAAGATCAGGGGTGCTTTGAAAAGGGCAAAATAGATATTGGAAGAAATTAGGGAGACTAAGTGTAATAAACCAAAATCTGTAGTGCGAACGCACCAAGAAATCAGTAGCAGCAAATCTGTCGCATGTGGAGCTATTTTCGGAGATGGGATGGCCGTCGTAGGTCTCAGGGAAGGTCGTATACAGCGTGAGGTTTCTTATAGGCCAAGTTCTAGGCGATGATTGGTTGAATGGTGGCCGGTTTTTGGATATAAAAAGGGCCGAGGGTTTCGATGTTTTGGCAACAAATCGACCATGACTTTGGAGGTTTGGGGAGAGTGATTAAGGGGCTTTTGATCCCTTCAACAAGGAGAAAAGATTGGGAGCATTTGGAAGCATTTTGGGTTCGTTTGGAGGACGATTGAAGCTCGGTTGGAAACACAAGGCAGACTGCCTGCACCGGCCTACAACTTCCTGATCGGGGGCCCTTCTGGTGGTCTTTTGGCTTAGAAGTTGTACCATAGTGATAGACTCATCAAGGGCTTGAAGGGGGTGTGATCATATCTGACATTGGAGGAGTCGCCGGCGGTTGGAAATCAGGGAAGATGGTGGCGCATGAGTTGCACGCACCACACTCCATGCGTAGCCACGCGCTAGGCGCATGAGCAAGGGCATTCCTGACATTTTTTTTTCCAGTATTTATCTTAAATTATTTTAGGATTTATCATGTTGAAAAAATTGGGAAAAAGTTTGAGAAGAAAATTATTTTGGAATTATCGTGGTGAAAATTGGGAGAAAATTAGAGAAAATTGTGGAAAACTTGAGGAAAATGGTTTTTGATTCTCTTTAATTAAAAATGGTGTTTAGGGAGTATCTTGCCTTGAGGTTGAGTATAAGTTTGGGCGTTTGTGATTTGGCACGCAAATCAAGGTGTGCACGTGGATCGAGGTATTTCGAATACATTCGAGGTAAGTGTTCTACCTGGAAACTTGGTTTTAAGTTGTGAGTGTTCGCCCCCAAAACTTATTTTACTGTGGGTGTTCTACCATAAAACTTAGTGTTTGTGTTACCTAAATGTGTTGAGATTTCATGCAAAATGGTTTTGTTACATGCAAACGGTAACCAGCGACGGTTAGTTTTATGAGGGAGGTTCGTCCCTAAACATTTTGTACCTTTGTATTGCATTTTATGAAATGTTGTTTATATTATGCATTAAATTGTGAAATGTGGTATTGTCATGCATTTTGTGATTGTACATATGGTATGTCAGCCTAAAATATTGTCTGGATAGTGTAGCCATAATTCTCCAAGGACGTGACGGAATAATAGGGGTATCTTGTGCAAGTGTGTATGCCGGGATAGCTGCCTTGGTTTTCGTGTCGGGCCGTTTGGTCAGGAAAGTTGCACTAGGATGACTAGGTGGACCATATGGGATTTTGAGTTGGGATATGGAATGTCAGCTTAAAATATTGTCTTGATAGTATAGGCATAATTCTCCAAGGGTGTGATGAAATAATAGGGGTATCTTGTGTTGGGTGCATGTCGGGATAACTGCCTCTGTTTTTGTGCCAGACCGTTTGGTCAGGGAAGTTGCACTAGGATGATTGGGTGGTCCATATGGGATTTGTGTGGTGGTTCTTTGACGCTTAGAGTGGGAACGTAATCTCCGACGAAAATGTGGTGAGCCAGGTTCTTGCGTTGATGTGACCCTCCTGGGCCGGGAGTTGATAACGATTGTTCCTGAGATGTTAGGGAGATGCGTTGACTTGCCCCTCTTAAGCTAGGATCGTGTCGTGTCGTCAAGTCGATATGGTGGCATAACTTTTAGAGACATTGCTCTTTCCCCGTGGTAAGGTTAAGCATTGTGGGATTCTCTTGGGTTAGGGCTTATCGGGTTGTGTTAGTTTATTTCATGTCTTGCATACAATCATGAAAACGTGTTTTTGAACTCTCACTTAGATGATTCATCATTTAATATGGACTTTGTCCATAGAATATTCAAATGTTTCAGGTGAAGGTAGCGGTGCGAAAGGGAAAGGGATTGCCGAGAAGTGACGGCGATAAGTGGATAGTTTACAGTATGTCATTTTCAATTATGTTGTTATTTTGATGACATCGTGTAAATGTTGGTTCGCCTTTATGAATAAAGTGATTTCAGTTATGTTCAATTGAGGTTTTGATCTTGCTTCCGCATTTGAGGTGATTTACCTGTCTTAATTTGTTGATGGTTCATACTTGATATACTAAGAAGGTGTAACAGGATCTTCAGGGAATGGTTTTGCATTGAGTTTCTGTTGTTTGGAAAAAAAAATATCCCCAGAATCTTACGTTATCTAACGCCTTGGGAAGGCGGGGTGTTACACATACACGTGCAGTGTTTCCAAAGAATAATCTTCACATGCTAACAAAATCCCAAAACCCCAGTCCAGCCTTTATATTATTAGGACCAAGAGATCTAAGCTAAACAAAGCATAACCTCACGCTGCGAAATTAACAAAACCTAATATCATAGGATATTACAACCATTCATACTAATTGTCTTCCAAACAAAATAAGGATTACATAACTGAAAGAAAACATAATATCATCTAACATGCTCGTACTTCCTCAACTCTATCCGATCACGTCCTCATCTGCAATATCCTTAATTTGGAGACTTAAGGTGATCTGATATGGTCAGAGATAGTTAGTAAGGACCCTAAGTGGAGACTAAGGGGAAAAAGAAACTGATGGTTCGTAGAATGAAATCCCTACCTGGGGATTCGGGGTTGTCAATTGAAGTCTTAGAGGTTATTAATTTGAGGATTCTAACCTTGTTAAGAGAGAGAACAGCTGGTCAAAATGACCTAAGCTATGAAAGGTAGAGTACAATAATATGGTTCAGACATAAGGATGATTCGGTAATCATGAATATGGATCTATGAGAATTAGAGACTGTTGATTTGAGGTCATTAGTCGAAATCATTATGATAAATGATAGGGAAACTGGTAGTTATCAAGATTGATCAAGTCATGGATAGTTGTCTGATGTGACATAACCAAGCTGTTAAGTTAGGATTAGATGATAAATATTTTGAGGTTCATCTAGTGACTCTAGGAAAAAGATATTAGATTAAGGATCCAAAGGATTGGGTCAAGCAAGAAACCGAAGGTGGTCAAGTAATGGCGTGAGTTACACTAGTTAAAGAGGTGACAGTGGTGCTACCAAAGTGACTCGTATGGACGAGATAAGGAACCCTTGCAACGTGACAACACTACTAGTTTGGTTTTCGTAGTGAACAGGTCTGGATCTAGGGACCCACTGCAAAGGGCTAATGGATTGCTTGTGGTAAGGTAGGAGAGACTTGTCGACCAAAACGTCATAGCAAATGGCATGAGAGATGATCAAATGTTGAAGATCTGGAACAACACAATAGGGTTTGTATCTTGTATGGGGTTCAAGTTCCAATGAACTGGAGTGTGAGGTGTGTCACTAGCTAGTGGTATGGCTTCGGATTACTGTCTCGATAGCTGTGAGAAATCTTTGGGGCAATCATTTAAGGCGATAACATGAAATTATGAATATAAGGAGCCTGTTAATATGTGGTACAAGCACTTGTTGTCAATGAAATATCGTAAGAAAATTGAGGTAATGAGAGAAAGATCAGGATGTATTCTCGAAAGATGTATATGAATTATTTCTTGATAAATAAATTTTCTATTGATAACTTGAGGTTATTTGATAGCTTGAGGTTATTTGATGCTTAGTTATGTGTGGTTTGATTGAGAATGTAAATTATCAGACTTTAAATGAGGTGATAATTAAGAATCAATATATTTACCTCGATTTGATAAATTCTTGCAAGAGGCTAGGATATTTTTAAGATTGATATGCAATCGAGGGTAAGACAAGGGAATGAGACATTACCCAAAACATGACATTCATTCTATATATGTTCAATACAGTTACAAGTAGGGTTGGCAATGGTTCGCTTTGATTTTGATTTTTGCGAAAACTATAACCAAACCAAACTTAAACTACTAAAACCAAAACCAAACCATTACCCATTGGTTTTAAAAATTAAAAACCATAACCAAACCATCAGTTTCAGTTTTAACCATGATTTTTTTAGTTTGATCCACACCAACAAACAAAGACAAACTCTTGTAAATAGCATTCTTAAAAATTTTTGATAACTTCACAACAAACAAAGACAAACTCTAAAAAAGTTACATTCTTCTTGCATAAAGTTACAAATTAACTTCAAACTTCTTAGATATAATTATTTGATTGATAAAAATAAAATAATTTAAGATGAGGTTTTATTTTTATTTGTTAATTACTTTATAAATATTAAATAATTTATATATTTGTAATGCATTAGTCAATATAAATATTATGTGTATATATAATATATTAAATAAATAAATATATATTATATATATGTATATTCGGTTCAGTTTGGTTTGGTTACCCACACATTCGGTTCGGGTTTTGGTTTGGATTTAGTGAAAACCATAACGAAACCATACCCATTGAAATAGTGTTCGGTTTTTCCCCAAACCAAACCATTACCCAGTCAAATGATTTTTAACCGCATTGACCGGTTCAGTTTTGCTTTGGTTCCCCACGATTTCAATTGCAATTTCCATCCCTAGTTATAAGAGATCAAGCCATGAATTAATACAATGAATCAAAAAAAGTTAACCCATAAAATGTCGTCAATGCTCAGTGCCGATGATGACTGCCGAACACGATGGGTCCAAGCTCATCGACGTCGTCTAGGAGTAGGCACTGGCTACTGCTAGTATCGGCGGGGAAACTAGGAAGTGAGGCATTTTCTAGAAATGGACTTGGATTGGGTTGTGGGTGAGACCCATTTGGGTTGAGGATATGCATAATAGTTTGCAAATTCCTACAATAATGTTAGCTAAGCTTGTAGATCACTAATCTGTTGTTGGAAGGCAAAAATATGGGATACACAGCCATAAACAGGATCTTGAAGCCAAACTAGAGCTTCAATAGTGAGTGTAATGGATACCTTAGACCAGTCCCTTGCCGGAACCTGGGTCAACATGATGAAGGCATTTTTGGCACTAAAAACTTTGTGGATGGCAGAAAAATCAATAGCTCATTCCTCATGGATGAAGTAAGGGGCAAAGAAGTATTGTGGGGTATAGTATGCATGCAAGACTAAGTAGGCATCGCATCAGGATTGGGGTCTTGGCATGATAGGCCTTGGTATATTGGATCTATGTATTGGCTTAGATCTAGACAGATTAAGTATGGGTCGGATCTAATCAGACTGGGTCGAGTTGGACTTAAACAAGTCGGGTCAGACTTAATTAGGTTGGGATGACCCAGATCTGATTTCAGATCTGGCAGCAGTGACTACAAGGCGGTCGGACGGATCTGAGGGTCAGCGGCGGCAGATTTGGTGATAGCGGCCGGTGGCAAGAGAGATCTGGTGGTCGGCGACGGTGGCAGGAGGACCGTGGGTCCGATCGACAGTCTGAGATGGTTGTGAATAGAGGCGAGCGATGACAGCTGGTGGTTGCGGTGGTTGCTAGATGGCGAGCAATGGCCGGAGGTGGCTATGGCCGGTTGCAATGGTGGGGGTGTTGTACCGTGGGCTTGGGCACGAGAGGCCTTAGCAGAGACCGGTGATGTCGGCCGAATACAGTCGTAATGGTGGCGGCGGAGGCTAGGGGTGGTCGGGGCTGTGTGCAAGTAGTGACTAGTTCGTGTAAGCATTTGCGGAGAAGAAGGGGGGAGGAAGAAGAAGGAATAAGAAGGAAGAAGGAAGAGGAGAAAAAGAATAGAAAATTGATCGTTCGAGAGAAGTCAAGATGTATCTAGATCATGGACTTATGTGCTAAGGTTAGAAAAATACCAAAGTAAGATAAATGATGTCGTGAAAAAAGAAAAGAAAAAATCGACAATAGAAAAGTGATATGTATAAGGATATCGATTGGATGATTTAGTAAAGAAAATTGAAAAATTGATGATATGAGAGCTACGGGCTCATCATAATGATGTGTGTACCGGCTGGAATGGGAGCTCAAGTTGAGACTCGTGGCCCAAGGATCGGGATATGTGGTTATGGGCTTTGAAAGTGAAATTCAAAAGGCATGTGTGGTTGACAAGTGTACTTGTATAGGGATTAATAAGCATGGTCAACCCAAGGGTTCTAATTCCGAGATGTGCGATGACAGTCTTAAATTTTGGATAGGATATACGTGCTAGAGGTCTTGTGGTTAAGAGATGATTATAGACAATAAAGTTTTCCTTGGGATGTGTGATCGCCTGTGAAGAGCTACAACAGGATTATTTGAAATAAAGTAATCAGGTAGGTTATTCCCTAGTTATTTGATCGGTCAAGTGCTAATTTCGAGTATGGAATTTGGAGATTTAGGATATATGACAAATTTCGAGAACGAAATTTTTGTAAAGAGGGGAGAATGTAATATCCCAAATTTTCTAAAGGGCTCAAGAGTAATTTTAACTTGGGCTATAGGTAAAATTATCAAAAGATTAAGGTTAAGTATAATTTCTTACAGTTATAAGTACCGAATCAACTACAGAGAATGCCTCGAAGTGTAAATGTCTATGAAAAATGATATGTCTCGACGAATATCCCGAGATAGGTGTTATGGTATTAAAAGAAATCGGAATTGAAACAGTTTTCGGTATAGCTAAAATATAGCTATGATTTAGGCTGAAAAATCGAATGGTTATAGGGGACTTCCGATGCAATCTTGAAGGGGCTCTGATTTTTCGTACAGATCAACCCTAAAGTGGTTTCGAGCTGAGTCAATAGTCTAGTGAGGACACTGGGGAAAAATCGTCCTTATCAAGTAAATTTGAAGTTATTAATTATGGATTTTAAGCATCATCATAAAAATTAATTCCATGGTTGAGGGTGTATTTGTAATTAATGAAATGCCCAAGTGTAATAGGGAGGAAATATGGGGTTTAATTGTGTAAATTCTTCTATATTGGTGTAGTATATGTAATATATAGATATATATACTAATGTGCGTATGTGCTGGTGGCAACTTCTGGGAAGCTTTCGCGAAGCTTCGTGGAGGTAAACAAGGAATGAAAAGGAAGGGAAGGAGAAACAAAGCAATGGCCGAGAGATCAAGAAGTAAATCGAGGGAGAGAGAGAAAGAGATTGGTCGAAGTAGGCCGAAACAACTAGATGCGGCCATGGCAGTAAGCTTTGCGCGGCCATGGCAGCAAGCTTTGCGCGGCTATGGCAGTAACCAATCGAAGCATGTCAGTGAAGGTCGGTGGTCGTGTAATGGCAAGAAGCAGCTGGCGAGGATGGCGAAGGCCGACGAGGAGGCCAATGGCATGGGTAGAAGCGGCCATGGCAGTTGTGGCTGTTGCAACTGGGTTACCGCGCGCAGTAGGCTGGTGGTTGGTACGTATGGCAGTGGTTGCTGGGGTGAGTGACAGCGACCGAAGGCGGCCGGTGAGGGCGCTGACAATAGGCTAAGCGGTGGTGGTCGCATGGCCGTGCGGGCAGGAGCAGAGGTGCGATGAAAAAGAAGATAGAAGGAAGAAGAAAGGAAGAAAAAAATAAAGAAGAAAAAAAATAGGAAAAATAAGGGAAAATAGGAAGAAGTTTTCGAAAATTCTTGGGAATTAATTTGAGGCTTGAGGAGCATGCCCGAAGCCAGGAAATTGATCGGGCACGCCCTTTGAGGTCAACCAAGGAAGCCTGAGAGGCTAAGTTAAGGTGAGTAATATTTCTTAGAAAATTTTAGAAAATTAGGAAAATTATTTTATGAATTGTTATAGAGAAATATTTGAGAAATATTTAATTTAGATTTATTGAAAAAAATGAAGAAATAGAGAAAAATTATGAGAAATTTAGGAAAAATATGATATTTATATTCTTAAATAAATATGATGGCCAGGGTATGTTGAGGATCCGAATTAAGTACGTTAGATGCCTAGCATGAGAATCAAGATGTTATGAGATATGATTGAAGTAAGTGGTTTGACCCAAAATTCGATTTTATGTAAATAGTTTTATCATGTTGTCATGTCTTGATATGAATATGTCATGTAGATTGCATTTACATGTTATGATAAAATGTGTATACATTTACAATGATGTTGATCATGCATTGCATAGGGTTTGGGATTATGGACTGACACCGCTCTTTTACCAAGGATGCACCCATATAACTCGGTTTGGTAAGGAGGTTATAAAAATGAAGAGCAACAGTTGGGTGCGATCAACTCAAACTAGAAATAAATGAGGACATTTTGCATTTTGTATCCATGCACGAAATATGTTTATTGTTCCCTTACTTAGATGATTTATCATCTAACCTGGGTTTTACCTCTGGAATATTCAAACGTTTCAGATGGAGATTGTAGCAGAAACGATGATGAATAAGGTATGAAATGGCACTTAGCAAAATGCATGATGAATTGAATGTATGTTAAGTAGCCCATGTATTTAAGTTATACTACTTTTGAATTCTAAACGTTTTAAGGAATGATGATGCAAGAACTGATTTATGATTAATGTTAAGATGCTAGGTTCGATTCTAGCTTTCGCATTTGATGTTTGATGATTTTCTTTTGAGATAAATGTATGAAAATTTTGGGATGGATATGGTTTAACAATAGTTTTTAAGAAAAAAAAATTATTATTCCAGAATTGTCCTAAGATATAACACGCTTGGAAACGGGGTGTTACATCATCCCTGTTTGGACCCTCATCTGGAACGTTTGAATGTTCCTAGGGTAGAACCCAGATTAGATGTTAAATCACCTAAGTGATGACACATAAAACAATTTTATAGAATGCATGTAATGAACGTAAGCAAGGCATATACAAATTAATACGACACGTCAACCTTGAGAAATCTCCTTGGCATACTCAACCTCCTGTAGAAAATCCATTTCACACACTGTTGGGATTAACTTTACCGTGACATACTTAATCTCTGGGTGCCCAACTTCGTCACTCGATCAATAGAGATTAACCTTGCCCTATTCTCAAGAAGACCTCATCCCGTCCCACCGGACTATGACATGATTTCAATATAGCAATTCAACGAAAACCACTTGCCATGCAATTTCACAAATCATATCCAGTTGATGCATCACGTGAAAATAACTTGATATGCACAATATGGTTAAAAACAAAAAGGCAGCATAACCATATATAAATCAATCACCTCTAAGTGAAACCATAAATTAAACCTCGGGCTGAACCAACCACATAAATCATACTAGGTTTTGAAAAGATTGCTCACTCAACTTTTGAGATGGGAAATAGGTGGGCCAGCCCGGCCCGGCTTGCCTTCTGCTTGGCCCACCTGTTTGGTGGGCCGGGTCGAATTTGGCCCGTGAGAGAGGTGGGCTAGGCCGAGCTGGGATGGGGCAATGGAAATTAGGGCCTGGCACGACCCTCTAGCTCTTAATAAATGGGCCAAGGCGGGCCGGGCTGACCCATGGGCCTGGCTGTCTGAGCTGGGCTGTGGGCCATTTATTTTTAATTTTTTAAACATAATTTTTTAAATATTTTTTTTATTTTTTTCTCAAATGCAACAAATATTTTTTAAAATATGTTTATAAGTAAACAATATTTACTTATAAGTTTTATGTTTGTAAAATTATGTTTTATGTTTACTGTAAACATAATTTTACAAACATAATTTTTAATTATTATGTTTAAAATATGTTTGTAATTATTAATTACAAACATAATTTTTTAAATATTTTTTTAGTTTTTGGTGGGCCGGGCTGGCCATTTTAGCAGGCCAGTTGGTGGGCTGGGCCCCGAGCCACATATCACTGGCCCGGCACGGCCAACATTCTGTTGGGTGGGCCGACCAGCTGGGCCGGCCATTTTCCATCTCTAGTCATCTTGGACGGTAATTCGGTGTGTTCCTCGATAAATATGTCGACCTCGAATAGCGTGTAAAACTCCAATACTTATAGTTATCCTTTCCTGGCCAGTAATTATCCAGGGAAATCAATATTTAGGGTTTTCCTAATTTCTCCCATAATTTTCTTAATTTTCCTTATTTTTTTCTATTTTCTATAATTTCCCTTCTCTTTGAAAATGTGTAATAAATACATAACACTTATTTTCACCAAATATTTTTCCACAAATATCCTAAAATTTTTAAAATTAATTTCCAAAAAATACCGTGCCTCACGCGCCAAATGTGTGGCTGAGAGTGAAGTCCGCGCATATTGGTCACGCACCTTGTTTTCTCCGACTCCAGCGGTCTACAACAGTCTCGATGGTCGATTTTCCTCCACCCCCTTGTTGTACTTCTCAAGCCGAATCTAAGGATACCCTGTGTTGCCTGAAACCCTAATTGGAAAAGTTTTAAATGACTGTTTACAAGGTCAGCTCTAGCGAAGCTCGATTTTCTGACCAACTCTCTGAAACCCCTTAAAACCTATGCCAAAACCTCCCAAAATCTCCAGAAATCCTCCTAAGAACTCAACGAAGAAAAGCCCTATGCTCTCAATGCTCGATTCTTGCTAAAACTCCCCAATTTGCCTTCAATTTTGAATGAAACTCTTAGCCCTTTGAAGCTTATTTATACCCATTTTTCACTGAAATTTCAGCCATACATAAGCTTTCCTATACCCTAAGCTTTGAATCTGATCATTACAAGTCTCAAATCAAGCTAAACGATGGTGAAAAATCCTTTAAAAATTTCGACCAGTTTCCATTTTTTAAAAAAATTGATTTCTCGTCATCTCACTGCCGATCCCAACTAATACATTTGGCTAAGCCAACGGTCGCCGCAAAGTAGCCTGTGATTTGTAGGTTTCACACTTATTTTTTGTTATTTACACTTTCACCCCCAACTCTTGATGTTTCATGTTTCTGCCCTTATCTCTCAAACCCTAGGTTTCCCATTTATTCCTTTAGACCCCATAAGTTTAGGATGTCTTGATACACCCCCAAAAGTTTAGGAAAAACCTCGTTTTGACCACCCTCGATCAAATTCTAGATTCTACACTTTGGCCTGAATGCTCTTAATTGCACATTTGATTCTAAGTTTCCTCAAATCTCTTGGTTTTTGAGAACTCCTGACTCTTTGGACACTTTTACCCTCCAAGTTTCATTTTGGTGAGGTCACTTACCCTTTCCGTTTATGTTTTGAAATTTACACATTGACCCAAAAATATGATAAATTGCATTTAGTCCCAAAAGATTTCTAAAATACTTTTGATATAAAATTCTGGGTATTATAGGAAGACTATGATTGAGAAACAAATTGACAGAAAAATCAAGTGGCTCTGCACAGATAATGGTTTAGAATTTTGTTCACGTTAATTTAATTATTTCTGCAAGAAAGAAAGAATTTTAAGACATTTAACAGTTCTAAGTACGCCACACAAAATGATGTAGCCAAGTGGATGAACATAATTTTGATGGAAAACGTACGGTATATACTATTTAAATTTGATTTATCAAAGTATTTTTGGGGTGAGGTTGCTTATATGGAATGTTTTCTAGTTAATCGGTCTCTGTCGTTTTCTATTGACAAGAAAACTCCAGAAGAGTTATGATAAGGTACTCCAAATTATTTTGATTTGAAAATATTTGGATGTTCTGCATTTGTTCATATTGATAATGTAAAATTAGAACCAAGGTCTAAACGGTGCCTCTTCCTTGGTTATAAGCCTGGTGCTAAGTGTTATAAGTTATGGAATCAAGAAGCGTCTAAAGTTGTGACTAGTAGATATGTTATTTTTAATGAAATTGTTATGTTTCATGGCTCGTCTGCAAAAGAAACTAACTCTAGAGGTCTCTAGAGTTCTGATATTCAGGTGGAGCTTGAAATTGACAAGAGTCAGACATCTAAGCCATCATCATCATCTCGAATTAAGTTAAGCCCCAAGTCAAGTCTAGATAAAAATGCCGGTCCATTAGATATGTTGTAGCTGATCTCAGAAGAAATATCAAACCTCATCAAAGATATGTTGTAGCTGATCTCATTGCATATGCTTTGAATGTGACTGAAGATATTAACTGCAATGAAGAGCCTTCCACTTATTCTAAAGCAATTAGTTATGCTAAATCTGGGAGATGGATTACTGTAATACATGAAAAGATGGAATCTTTACACAAAAATGGTACTTGAAAATTGACGAAACTACCCGATGATAAGAAAGTAATTAAGTGCAAATGGATATTCAAGAGAAAAGAAGGTAGGTACACTGGGAGTTGAAAAAGCAAGATACAAAGCCAGACTCGTAGCAAAGAGATACAGTCAGGTTCCAAGTATGGACTTCACAAATGTATTTTCCCCAATTGTGAAACACAGTTCCATCTGGGCACTACTTGGTATTGTGGCTATTTAAGATTTTGAATTGGAATGGTTGGCTTTTAAGACAACATTTTTACATGGGGAACTTGATAAAGATATCTATATGCAGCAACTAGATGGTTTTGAAGTTCTAGGCAAAGAATACTATGTGTGCTTGTTGAAAAAGTCTTTATATGGCCTAAAACATTCTCCTCGGTAGTGGTATAAAAGTTTTAATTCCTTTATGATTAAGCACAATTTTAACAGATGTAGTTATGACAGTTGTGTCTATTTTAAAAGGAACAAAAATGGGTCTTTTATATATCTGCTTCTATTTGTTGATGATATGCTAGTAACATCAGAAGATAAGGATAGGATAAACTCAGCTCAACAAAGAATTTGAAATGAAAGATTTGGGCGTAACGAAGAAGATACTTGAAATGCAAATTTCAAGAAATAGGAAGACAGGTAAATTATATCTAAGTCAAAAGGGATATACTGAGAAAGTCTTGACTAAATTCAATATGCAGAAGTCTAAACCTGTGAGTACTCTGTTGGATGCACATTTTAAGTTTTCTTCAAGCTTATCTCCTTAGTCAGATGATGAAATTGACAAGATGTCGAAAATCCCATACTCTAGTGCATTGGGTTGTCTTATGTGTGCCATGGTTTGTACACCCCTTAATTTGACTCATGTAGTGAGTGTGGTTAGTAGATACATGGCTAAGCCTGGTAAAAACCATTAGAAGACAATCCAATGGATTCTCCGATATTTGCATGGTACCATTGATGCCTATTTACAGTTCGAAAATACTAGAGATAGAGCTATTGATTTTGTTGATTTTGATTTTGCAAGTAATCTTGACAAGAGAAAATCGCTTACTAGGTATGTGTTCACTATTGGTGGTTGTGCTATCAGTTGAAGGGCTATCTTACTGTCCATCATTGCCCTATTTACTACAGAAGCAGAATATATAGCAATTACTGAGGTTATTAAAGAAATAATTTGGCTAAAAGGATTGATGGGTGAAATCAGTAAAGATCCTCGTGATAGTACAATCTATTGTGATAGTGAAATTGCTATTTTCCTTACCAAAGATCAAATGTTTCACGAGAGAAGGAAGCACATTGATGTGCAATATCATTTTATTCGAGATATTATTGCTCGTGGTGAAGTTACTATAAGAAAAATCAACATTCATGACAATCCTACAGATATGTTGACCAAGTCCCTGCCTATTACAAAGTTCGATCATTGCGTGGATTTGGTTGGTATTCGTCAAGGAGATTGATTTTTGATGATTTTGTTAGAAGAAAAATTTTTGGGTAATTTTGTTTATGAATTTAGAGTCAAGGTGGAGATTTGTGATAATTATGACTCAAAATCCTTATTTATCTGTAATTGGATTTTTTAATTTGACGATGACTATAACTTCAAATTTGATTGTGATTATGATATTGTCAAATTTGATTTTATGTGAGACTTATCTCGTTTGGAATAATATCCTCATGCGTTATCTTCTTATCATAATATGATTTTCGATGTTCATCCATAGATAATTTTAGATCTATAAATAAGTGTGCAAATCACATGAAATAAAACACAGAGTATGTGTGTCAATATCACTTTTGTACTACCAATATTTGGTTAGTTATATTTTGTAACGCCCCATATTTTCCAAGGTGTGCGTTAACCTAAGATTTCGAGAATATTTTTTCTCTCAACATATATTCAACATACACTCAGCGTAAACTAAACTCGGACAATCCTGATCTACCATCTTAGCATATTAACTTAAAAAAATAAAATAAAACTGGTAATATCATCATATCAACGGAAGCAAAATCGAAACCTTGAATACACATAATGAAATTCACTTTATTCATAACGTAAAAATCTCGTTTGATATGACATTTCAAATCAAAATACATAGAGACTCATCTCTCAACAACAACTACTAAACACATCTAACATAAACAAAATATACGTTAAACATCACCAACGTAAATGATGGCTACATCTCGATAACCCTTTTTCCTTTAGCGCCACTGCTTTCACCTGGAACGTTTGAATATTCTAGGCACATAGTCCAAATTAGATGTTGAATCATCTAAGTGAGAGTTCAAATACATTTTCATGAATATATGCAAGACCATGAAACAAAACCGACATGTCCTTGCCTAAGAGAATCTCACACAATACTTAACCCTAATCGGAGAAAATGCAATCTCTCTAAAGGCAACACAACCTTATCGACACATTGGCATAACACAATCATGCTTAAGAGGGACAACCTCAACGCATGAACTTAGGTATCACCCCTATATCATGTTAGGCATTACACTCCAACTCAAAAGCATTTTGGATCTCAACACAACCCTTGGCATAAGATGATCAACATTATCCCTGAAATCAACGTCCACCTAAACAATAATGTTATTTCTCAAAGGCATATGGGATGGTGTCAATTCTCAACCCTACCACTTGGGCCAACATTCGTGATGGTGTCCACTCTCAACTCCGCCACTTGAGTATCGTAGGGTAAAGTTCATTTCAACCCCATCCCAAGTGGGTCACATAGCATTAATCTTTGACACGCATTTCAAGTACTATCATTCAAGTGCCACACACAAGTTGGCAACCCATATCCCACATGGACCACACATAAACATGTTAATGCCATAACACAAAACATGCATCATGTAAACTCAACATTTCAAAGCATGATTTTATAACACACGAAATTTGATGCACATGCATAAAACATTTTGCGACAAATCTCCCACATGAAACCAACCTATTGTAGGTCAAATTGTTTATATAAAACAAATCAAGTATGGGATCGAACCACCCAAAATAAACCAAGTTTCTAAGTAAGAACACTCACAAGTTTGGGGTAAGAACCACCCACAAATCAAATCATTTGTATAAACAAGCCAAGTTTTGATGATAAACTACTCATATAAAACGTAACTCAGAATGCCTTGAATAACGTGTCCACTACTCTAATTTATATATATTATATAATATTTCTTGTAGAATTCTTGCTACACACACTCAACACACATATATATACATATAATTTATTAATATATTATTCCTAATATTATGTATAAATTATTAAAATCATGAAAATTATATATAAATCTGTCAATTAGTTTTAAATCTCACTTTGAACATTTCACAATTACAATTACACCCTCATACATAAATTTCATTCAGAGTCAAATATCGAAAATTCACAATTAATAATTCTAAGATTACTCGAGAAGGATGATTTTTCTTCTGCTCCCTCACAAAACCTTTACTTCATCTCGAAACTACTTCAGAGTTGTTTTTTACACAAAATCGGAGCTCCCTTAGGGTTTCGTTGACTTTTCAGAAGTCCCCTACGACAATTCAGTTTTTCAACCTGAATCATAACTGTACCGAAAACAATATCGATTTTGATTTCTTTTAATACTATAAATCTTATCTCATGATGGTCGTCAATACCATATCATTTTCCCTAGACATCAAGGTTCCAAGACACTCTCTGCGGTCGATTCGACAACTTATTTTATTATCAAATCTATTTTTTAGTATTTTAAATTCATCTAAATTATGTGATAACCTTATGTCAAAACGAGATATTACATATTTTATTATTTTTATACATGATTTTTTACAATTTAAATTTTTTATATTAAATTATGTATTTATATATGATCAATTGATTTGATTGTGATTTGTTCGCAGTTCAGTTTCATAATAACTAACAAATATAATTATTAGTGATTGATTTCTTTCAAAACATGGTTGATTAATCAATTAGCTTGAAAAGTACCAATCCCAGCAAACCAGATTCATTAATTGATTGGTTGATTGATTTCTTTTGCGTGGTGATGGTATCAGCTTCCTTCATTTTGTTAATTTAATTTTATTTAATAACTGTTCAAAATGTGTATTTTCACTGATTAAAATATGAAGTACAAAAACAAAATAAATATACCAAATAAAATGACACAATTGTACGGACTTACAAAAAATGTGTTATCATTATATGAAGAAAAAACTTAATGCAAATAAATTCACCAAATGACATTTTGGGATTTTATATTTTAAATTTTAAAATCAGGAGAGACTCGCAAAAATTAAACCATAAATTCAATTGTTATTTATTGAACTGAAAAAGGAACTAATGCCCTGTCCCCGCTCTTTATATACCATAGATTCCGTTTCTTCTCCTATCCTACACACAATTGCTTATACATCTCTCTCCTCTTTCCCAATCTTTCTCATCGTTAGCCTTCTTAATTTCCACCTTTTACATATATAGCTGGGAAATTTAGAAAATCTGAGGAGCAGCAATGGCGAAATCACCAGAGCAGCAGCACCCAGTGAAGGCCTTCGGATGGGCAGCCCGAGACTCGAGCGGCGTTCTCGCACCCTTCAATGTGGTATTTCTGTGAAGGAATGAATAACTGAAACGGGGCGGTGTTTGTTAATTAATTTGCAGGGAAACTGGAGAGAAAGACGTGGCCTTTAAGGTTTTGTTCTGTGGCATGTGTCACTCGGACATTCACCAGGTCAAGAATGAATGGGGCAACACCACCTATCCTTGCCTCCCCGGGTAATTAATTATTTCACTCTTCCCCCCTTTGTTTCTTTCTCTTCTAATTGTTCAATGTCAGTCTCACAGTAGCAATTTTATATATTCAACATTACAGGTAGGGCTGAGCATAAATTCGGTTAAACCGATTAAATCGAATCGAACCGATCGGTTCGGTTCGATTAGCCAATGTGAGTGGTTCGGGTTCGGTTAATATTTTATAAAGATTTCGGTTAATCGGTTCGGTTCGGGTATTTAGGCAAAAATGCCCACAAAACCAAACCGACCAACTCGGGTAGCGGCACTACCCCCAACCAAGTTCATGTTCTGTGACTGTGACTTCTATCCATTGCCTTTCTTCTTCGTTTCTTCTTCGTTCTTGCGCAGGCGCAGCACACCCGAGAGACTACCTCCCTCGATTCACCCCCCAACCCGTCGTCAACCTTCATCTCGTCTTTGACTCGTCGGCTTCTCCCTCACCCAGCCCTCCTGCACCCGATAACCCGAGACCCAGCCCTCCTCCACCCGTGGTCGAAGCATCGACCCTTGCCCTAGGTCATCGATGGCTAACCCTAACCTCGTCGTCACCTTCAAACCCAAGCGCCTTCACCGTCGACGACGGCTTCTCCCCCACCCAACACCCCTGCACCTGATAGTCTGAGACCCAACCCACCCCTCACCCCGTCGAACACGATGACAAACCCTAAGCCATTTCACCCTCCTCACTTCACCATTAACAATCTTGCGGGTATCACCATCATCGATTTGAGAAGGTAATACAATTTCAGCAACTTAATCGTCGTGTGGTTTTGATTGTCATGTTCGATCTGGTTGGTTTCCCTTGCTGTTTGTTTAATCTTTCAATGCGCTTTGCTAATTCGTTGTTTAACTTGTTTCTGTTTTGTGATTTGGTTTGTTGTTTACTTGTTATTGTTTTGTGTTTTGTGATTTGGTTCTGTTTCAGTGTTTTGTGATTTGCTGTTTGTTTAACCTATTCTACCTTCGATGTTTCTATTGGCTCTCTTCCATGATTTGCTGTTTGATTTGCTGCTGTTGTTTTGTTTAACTTTGAGCAATTAAGTTTTCCTTAGCATATGCTCTATGGAAAAGGAATTTGAATTTGGTTTCTTAGTGTAGTAGGAACTCAATAATCCACTGTAATTGTCATGAGTCAAAATAAAAAATCATCCCATTTTCTGTTTTGTTAGTTTTTAGTGTTTGCAGCTGATGATAGGGGTTTAGAAATCAAGATCTATTTGGAATTGACTTGGAGGTAAATTAAATTAATATATCAGGATGTCAAGGAATTGAATCAAGATGTATTCGATTAAATCTTTGGGCTGTTTTTCGGTTTAATTTTTGGTTCGGTTAGTTTAAAGGTCAAATCGGTTAATTGGGTTCGATTTTTGGGATATTTTTTCGGTTCAGTTCTCGGTTCGGTTAGTTCAAAGTTTAAATCGGTTATTTCGGTTTCGGTTATTTCGATTAGTGTATCAAGTCGGTTCGGTTTGGTTCGGTTATTTTCAATGGGGCGGTTCGGTTCGGTTAGGTAAAATGGGGCAGTTCAGTTCGGTTATAACCGAATGCACACCCCTAATTACAGGCATGAGATCGTGGGTGTGGTAACAGAGGCTGGTATCAAGGTTGAGAAATTCAAACCCGACGACAGAGTTGGGGTCGGCGCCATGGTCGGATCATGTCGCTCTTGCGATAACTGTGCCAACAATCTCGAAAACTATTGTCCCAAAATGTTACTCACCTACAATTCCACCTACCATGACGGAACCCCTAATTTCGGAGGCTATTTCGATATCATTGTGGCTGACGAGCACTTCATCGTCTGCATTCCAGAAAACCTGTCTCTTGATCTGTGTGCTTCTTTGCTCTGTGCGGGTATCACTACTTATAGCCCACTCAGATACTATGGACTCGACAAGCTAGGCATGAACGTGGGCGTGGTTAGCCTTGGTGGCTTGGGCCATGTAGCTGTGAAATTTGCCAAGGCCATGGGCGTCAAAGTCACAGTATTCAGTACCTCTCCTGCCAAGAAGCAGGAGGCTATTGAACGAATTGGTGCCGATTCATTTTTGGTCAGTCGCGACCAAGATCAAATGTAGGTATTCATTATTCCTTCAATTTGTTACAATTAATATGGAGTAAGAATTACAGGGATTTGGGCAAATAAAAGGACAGAGATGTAAATGACACGATAGGACAAAAAGCTTGAAATATGTCATTTTTGTTATTGCAATGTGGAATATTAACTCTATTTTTAATTGGGCTTGTTTAAATGTGAACAGGCGGCTATGGGCACAATGGATGGCATTATTGATACGGTCTCAGCTCCTCATTGTCTTTTACCACTGGTTACTTTGTTGAAGACTCACGGAAAACTCGTCATGGTTGGCGCACCAGAGAAGCCACTCGAGCTTCCAGTCTTTCCTCTGCTCATGGGTAATTATTGAGACATTAAGAAACTCTACATCTTTAATCCTTGGATTGGATAATCAAAAGAATTATGCCTAATTAATATGGTGGGATGTGAAAAAATTGCAGGGAGAAAGATAGTGGGAGGGAGTTTCATAGGAGGCATGGAGGAGGCACAAGAGATGATTGACTTTGCTGGAAAACACAACATAACAGCAGATTTTGAAGTCATTCCAATGGAATACGTAAGCACTGCAATGGAACGCCTTCAGAAAGCTGATGTTCGATATCGATTTGTTATAGACATAGGCAACACACTGAAAGATGCTTTGTCTTCTTGCCCCGTGTGAATTTTGCTTCTTCGACACCACTGTTTTATTGTTGAGAGGCCCTATAAGATGATCGACTTTTTACGGTTGGTTTAATTGTTTGTGTGAAGCTTATTAGGCCCTAGCCTCTGGCTACTTCCAAATCTTCGACGTTGTACTGAAGCCTATTTTACATTAATAATAACACAATGTTTTGGGATATGGTAGAATTGTTTCCTATTTCTTGTCTTTATATATATATATATGTATATATATATTTGAACACAATAAACGTAATAACTAATAAATGCCACCTTACCCTATTTGAGTAAACTCCCAATTGGTTGATGTATAGTTGGTCTACAATTCAACTTTTTGTGAGCAAATTTCAAGAATACTATAGCTAAATAGATGACATAAATCAACGTGGAAGAATAGAGTGAGATAAGATAAATTCCCTCGTTATCTATTTATTGCTAATTATTAATATCATATTGATAGTCATTGTTATTGACATTATTTTTAATTTATTAAGTTTCTCAAGCAATAGAGATATACAAGAGCCTACAAAAGTCTGGTTTCATATTTCTACTTTGCTAGTATAAGTTGTGATATGCACCCAAACTTTCCTCAACTTCATCCAAAGAAAAATCTAAAATTTCTCAAAATGCAAGTTCAGCAACATAATCACTATCTACTCCCAATTCAAAGAACCTGTCTAATATTGATGTTCGAAGCAATGAGCCTTCATTGGAACGACCAATAGGAAGAGATGTTACAAAAGAACATGGACGAAAAGATAAATCCAAAGTAACAAAAGCTTTTGCTGAGACAATAAAAAACATGTTGACGAAAATAACTAAAAGGAAAATGTAGTCCAAAACGATTTTACTTGAACAAGCGAATGAGATGTTAATGTTGAAAAAAGATAAGGTAGAACTAGCTAGGGAGAAGGAAAAACAAGGTAAGGAGAAGGTAGAACTAGAAAGAAGAAAGGAAAAGCGAGAACAAATGCTTTATGAAGAAGGAATTATTGGGATTGATACTACTAATAGGGATGAACTTCAAACTGAATATTACAAAGCTCTCATTATCAAAACAGATGTTCCAATTCCTTAATACTTACTTTAGACCATAAATTGATCTTTTCAACAAACACACCTGACATGGATTGTTGGACTAAAATCCACTCAGTTGTTCCATATAAATATTTTTTTCAAGAAATCCATTCAAAAAAGCCGTCTTGACGTCCATCTGTCAGATCTCATAGTCATAGTAAGCAGTTATAGCTAAGTCATTTTGATAGACTTCAACATCGCAACAGGTGATAAAGTCTCATCATAGTCAATACTTTGACGCTGACGTTTACTCTTTGCCACCAACTGAGCTTTATAAGTCGAAACATTTCCATCTAAATTGATCTTTCTTTTGAATATCCATTTACACCCAACAGGAACAATTCACTCAAGTGGATCTACCAAGACTTAGACTTGGATGGAGTAAATAGACTCCATCTCAGATTCTATAGCTATTTACCACTTCGAGGCATCGATATCAGATATCACCTCTTCATAGGTAGTAGGGTCAATCAACTTGTCATTATCCTCGTACAAGAATAAATCATGTATCTCCTCCATCGATAAACCATACCATAAATCTGGAGAATAAGGCACTCTACCAGACCTACGGGGAACCTATGGATGATCTCCTTGACTTGATTCACCATACTTAATTATCTGATTAGGTATTTGTGGAATAGAAGACTCTTCTTCCATCAAATATATTTTCTTTCCCATACCACCATCTTAATTAAACTCTTTTTCCAAGAAAATGACATGCCTAGTGACCACAACTCTTGGGTCAGATGAAAAATAGATATAATATCCTAAACTATTTTTAAGATATCCCACAAAATGACCCTTCTTAGATCTAGAATCCAGTTTCTCTATTCTCAACCTTTTCGAAAAAATCGGGTAACCCCAAATGCTAACATGCTTAAGACTCAGAGGTTTCTCAACCCATATCTCATATGGTGTGGTTGAAATAGAATTAGTTAGTACTTGATTTATCAAATAAATTGCAACAAGAATAGTATATCGCTACAGTGAAATAGAAAAATTAGTGTAGCTTTTCATAGAATGAACCATGTCCAACATGGTCCTATTCTTACGTTCAGCCACACCATTCAACTATGGCGTGTAAGAAAGAGTAAACTGTGAAACTATATAACAAGTCTTAAGATAATTAATAAACTCAGTACTCAGGTATTCACCTCCTCGACCTAATCGAAGAATCTGAATACTTTTTCCTATTTGGTTTTCTACTTCAACCTTGAATTCTTTGAACTTTTAAAATACTTTAGACTTGTACTTCTTTAAGTACACGTGACCATACCATAACAAATCATCATTAAAAGATACAAATGTTATACCACTGTTGTACCATCTATGAAAAAAAGGAATTTTTTGAAGCAAAGTAATCCCTAAACAAGACCTTACTGTAGAGTGCCTTAAGGCAAATCCTCACAGAAAGGCCAAGGCTAATGGCCAGGCCAGGCCTCGTGGAAAGGCCGAAGCTCATGGCAAGGTCAGGCCTGGTGGCAAGACTAGGCCTCGTGGCAAGGCCGAGGCTTGCGGCGAGGCCAGGCTTCGTGGCACGGCCAAGGCTCGCAGCCAGACTAAGCCTCGTGACAAAGTCGAGCCTTGCGACAATGTGATCCTCGCATGTATATTCCTCACGACAAGGCTAAGGCTTGCGGTAAGGCCTCTCTTTCGCTACTGGATGACTGACATGTGTCGACACCTAATTCTTTCATGATTCGCGCCCTATAAATACCCCAAAACACTAAGAGTATCTCTACTGTTTCTCAAGGGTACTAACTTAAGCATCGAAGGGTAATCGCGGGCAAGGATTCCTACGAGCCTTCTAACCTGTTTTTTGAGTATCAATAGGGAGACAGAGTATCCTTGCGACACTCTCACCCTTGTAGCATCCTCCTTACGATGAGACATGAACCCTTGTGGGAACTTCTTGCAGGGAGACACAAACCCTTGTGGTAGCCACCTTGCGACAACCTTCCTTGTGACACTGTCACTCTTACCGCAACCACCTTGCACCACTCTCACTCTTGTGGCAACCACCTTACGACAACCTTCCTTGCAGCACTTACGTTCTAGATGCAACATCCTTGTGGGAAACACTTCCCACCGACGCCAAGGAAGCAACAAAGCTAAGAAGATCGGCTTGCTTCTACATCCTAATCTAGGACCAACTATACCATCAAGGCTTCACCATGTCGCTTCTTAAATGTGTTGACAACAATCAATCCACATACATCATGGCTGAGATACACGAAGGAGACTATGTCAGCCACATAGGAGGGCGATCCTTAGTAGCAAAAATCTTAAGGACCAACTGCTACTACTCGACAATGAGGAACGATTGCCTAAAGCACATAAAAAATTGTGAAAAGTGTCAAAAGTCTGCAAGTACACACCATTCCCTATCAGAGCAGCTACATAGACTAGGCACCTCATGACCTTTCTATAGGTGGGGAGTAGATCTTCTTGGACCCTTCTCAGTCGCCCTAGGCTAGCTCAAGTACATTGTTGTGGCCATTGACTACTTCACTAAGTGGATTGAAGCTGAGCCCCTTGCCACCATCACCGTAGAAAGGGTCCAAAAGTTCATATGGAAAAATATCATTTGTTGATATGGCTTGTCCGAGGTGCTCATGTCAGACAACGGTACCCAGTTTACCAACAAGAAGTTGAAAGAATGTTGTAAAGAACTCGATATCCATTAGACTTTCACTTTGGTCGAGCATCCCCAGAGAAACGGGCAAGCCAAGGCCGCAAATAGAGTCATCCTCTCTGGACTCCAAAGGCGAATCGACCAAGCAAGGGGAGCATGGGTAGAAAAAATTTCAATGGTGTTATGGTCCTACCACACTACAGCCTAGTCTTCAACAATGGAAACCCCATTCAGGCTAACATGCGAAGATGAGGCCATGATCCTAGTGGAGGTCAGAGAGCTAAGCCCCCAAAGACAACACTCCCAAGAGAATGACCACAATGAAGAACAAAAAACCAACCTCGACCTGCTACTCGAGGATCGAGAGATAGCACATATCCGGGAGCAAAAGGCCAAACGGAGAGTACCCTAGAAGTATAATGCAAGGATAACACCCTGAAGTTTTCAAGAAGGGGACTTGGTCTTGAGAAAGCTCGAACCAAAACAACAACAACCCAGAAAAGGAAAGCTCGACGCCAACTAGGAAAGCCCCTACCATGTCACTTGCAACCTTGGTAAGGGATCCTATCACTTGGCCGAGCTCACAGGCCTACCCCTGCCGAGGTCATGGAATGCAACTAGCCTAGAAAAATATTATAACTAAATAACTATTTTAAAGTATTTTTGTTGTATCATTCAATTGGCCAAATTCTGCTCAGTCAAGTCAATTCCATTAATTCATTATTCATTATATCCTTACACGAGCCAAAGCCCAACTTTCGTCTTATGTTCTTCCAACATTCATCAAGCCTTCGCCTATATGTTATACAATTACCTATCATTAATAAACTTATTCAGTTGGAACATCTTTCATCTAAAAGACCTATCTTCCACCTTGGAAATTATCTATATCAAAGACTATCTTTTACCATTGAACTCGGATCATCTTTTATCACAAGAAACGATAAGGCTACTTCTAGCCCATCCTGACATCTCTCTTATGCTGTGCTTTGGGTATTAGATTAACGCGATTAGTCCACCCCCAAGCGCCAGGGTCTATCCTGATGTCTCTCTTATGCCAGGCTCCTGTATTAGACGAATGTAGTCAGTTCGCCCCCAAGTGCCCAAGTCTATCCTGGCCAACGGACCTTAGGTTTGTCCCAACGTCTCTTTTATGTCGTGCTCTGGGTATCAAATTGACTCGGTCAGTCCGCCCTCAAGCACCCAAGTCTATCTCGACTAGCAGACCTTGGTCTATCCCGATGTCTCTCTTATGTCGTGCTTCTAGTATCACACTAGCGTAGTCAATCCGCTTCCAAATGCCATGGTCTATCCTGATGGGCAGACCTCGGGTCTATCCCGACGTCTCTCTCATGCCGTGTTCTAAGTATCAAACCAACGTGATCAGTTTACCCCCAAGCGTCAGGATCTATCTCGAAGGGCAGACCTCAAGTCTATCATGACGTCTCTTTTCAGCTATACTCCAGGTATTTGGCAGACGAGGTCAGTTTGCCCCTAAGGGCCTGGGTTTACCCTAATCGGTAGACCATGAGGCCTTGTTTATCTCTTTTTCAACATGCCTTGTATTAAACAAGCACAAGCAGACCTCAAGTAATCACTCAGTCTTGCTCAAATCGTGCTTTGTATCAAACAAGCACAAGTAGACCTCGAGCAATCACTCGGTCTTGCTCAAACCATGCATTGTATCAAACAAGTGTTGGCAGACCTTAAGTCATCTTGGTCTCGCCCAAACCATGCCTTATATCAAACAGGCATAGGAAAATCTCGAGTAATCACTCGATCTTGCTCAAACCGTGTCTTGTATCAAACAGGCATAGGCAAACCTTGAGTCACCTCAGTCTCGCCCAAACCATGCCTTGTATCAAACATGCGTTGGCAGACCTTGAGTCATAGCGATCTCTCCCAAACCACGCCTTGTATCAAACAGACATGGGCAAACCTCAAGCCACCTTGGTCTCACCCAAACCATGCCTTGTATCAAATAGGCGTTAACAGACCTCACGTCACCTCGGTCTCGCCCAAACCATGCCTCTCAAACAGGTATGGGTGGAAAGTCACCTCGGTCTTGCCTAAACCATGCCTTGTATCAAACAGGCATGGGTAGACCTCGAGCCACATCGGTCTCACTTAAACCACGCCTTGTATCAAATAGGTCCAATGGCCTTGGCTTAGCCAGCACTTTGTACTAATCAAGGTATTCGACTCAATGCTATAACAATGTAAGAAAAGAGAAAGCTAGAAGCTACGAGGTGTTTAGAATCTCCTTAATTTCATTATGTCATTTCATTACAAGGTTTATATTTCTGATAATCAACCTACAACACTATGAAGATACAACCAAATACAACAACCCCCTCTCTTATGATGATCAACCTATAATATGGCGAAGATGCAACTGTTGAACATTCTCCGTCCATTTTTCTAGTTCTATCTTCTGCAAAATCGCACGACAAAGCCACTCGTATCTAGCGGGAAACCTTGCCATGTATAAATGTTGGGAAGGCGGGGATGACCCAAATCAATTGTAAGTCTTCTTGGCTACGCTACAGCTGAGGGAACCACCAGAAGAATACATGGTGACTGTAGATCTACTGACAGGAGTAGCAATAACTCCTAAAGTAAAGGAGGGATGTCACCAATCCTAGCATCGCCCTCACTCAAAATCACCAATCCTAGCATCGTTCTCGCCTAAACATGCTTAACTTTGGCTATGGATACCTCTTCTACCCACGCAACATCATTAATGAAGGCCCTACCACTGGTTGGCAGGGCCTCTAGTTGAGTCAATAACCTCATCCCTCAAACTCTAGAGCTCCCCAGAAAACAAAAAATGTCTAAGGATAATTGTAAGATGTGCAGGAACAAGGTGAAATCCTCCCATTTTATAGGCATAACAAAGGGCATCCTACAACCATCATCACCCCTGATACAATCCTACCACGTGCCTCGACATTAATACCCTACATCTGGTAGACGAAGAATCACCATTACAATACGGCCACGTGCTTGAATAATTAATATCCTAACAAACGCGTCTTAGGGAAACGATGCACCTCGCGTAGGAAAATGTCCTCTCACCTTCGCAAACGCCCCTCCTAGAGACACAACACACCCTCCATTTAAAAATGTCACATCATCTTCAAGATACTTCGGGCCCCGTCTCACGTGTGCATCCCAACCATAATATACAAATGGCCACCCTTGGACTTCTGGGAAGGACCAAACACCAAAAGACTGAGCACCAAAAGAGCTAACCCAGAGTAACAAACCCAAGCATAGGACACATCGATCTAATATTTTGTTTGCTAGTCCTTTGGCTCCAGTCTACCCTCAAGCGCACGGGTTTACCCCGACAGGATAGGAGGCCTGAGCATAGAACACGAGTCCACACCAATGTCTTTCTAAATCGTGTTTAGGGTTCAAACCGACACGGTTGATCCACCCCATAAATGCCCGAGTCTACCATAGCAGACGAATCTCAGGACCATCCCAATTTCTTTCCCTCTCTCTTCCTCATGAAACAAGGCTTGAAGATGATACCACAAAGAAAACAAAAGGAAAAGAAAGTAGATGCAAAAGCAAGAGCATGCCCTAAAATATCTCCTTTATTTGACAATAAAGTGAAGTATTTATATCATTTACACAATGCAACAAGGGAAAAGACTAAGCAAAAAGAGGCAAAGAAAGTCAAATGTCGTCCTAGAGATTAGCGCTAAGCTGGCTAGGCTGGGCAAAGACCAAGGCTCCGTCGAGCTGCTCGTTGACCCTCCCCGGCTGACCCCCAACCTCTTACACCCCCTCCAAGGCTTCGTCCTGGTCAGTCGAGCCCCCTGTATCCAAGTCCACAAGTTGGTCGTCCATAATCTCCTTTAAGGGGCAGTAGTCGAAAAGATCTGCCTGGGGTAAAATGTTTGAGCTTGCGCTAATGTAGCGTCAAAGCCTTTGAGGTATTGGTCAAGGGCCTCATTCTGCAAGCCCTCTAACTCGGCTTTCAGACAAGCAACCTCACGAAGAGTAGTATCTAGTTCAGCCTCCAGCACCCCAACCCTCTCCTTCAGTTATTTTATGTCCTTCCAAGCTACATCTGTCTACTCGGACACCCTTTAGAGATTAGACTCCGTCCTCAAAGTCACCTTCTCAGCCCTTGCGAGCTGGGTATGCAAATCCTCCATCTCAGCCACCAGCCGCTCATCAACTTATTTCTTCGTGGTATCCCAAGCTTCTTGAGCCCTCTACACTTTTAGTTTCTTTCGGTCTTTCTTGATATCAATCGTTTGCAGCCTCGCCTCAATCGCCAACAATTAGGTAGTACTGGCAGCACGCAAAAGCTGCATCTGCACCCACCAAAACATTCTGACGCACCCCAAGAAAGCATGCCTCTCCTAGTTTGACTCCAAGAATAGGTGTTTTGCGATAAAATTTCCTAGCCAAAAGTCATGGCTATAGAGGCTTTGGGGATCAGCCTCAACATCATCGCAGCCTCATAAGCTTAGTCTTGGACAACGCTTTGAATTCGCGGGCACTAGCGCGCCCCAGACTCAACCTTATAGCTCAAAATTCCTAGCACATTAGTAGCTTGGCCTGAGCTCAAAAGGGGCAGTTTATCGACGGTTCGGTGCCTCTTCCATTATAGAGGGACCTGCCATGGCCAATGATGAAGTGTAGTAGCAGCGGGCGAGGCGTCCATGAAGGCCAGTTGCAATGGTGGGCGAAGCAGCTATAGTGGCAAAGGCGACCAGTGGTGGCCGTGGTGTCCAAAGGTGCGGGTGTAATCGAAAATGGCAGAGGCTGCTTGATACAAGAGACGGGCATGACAGTTTGGCATCTTGAAGGGTGGCTGATCAGTGGCTCTTAGCGATGATGCTGGGCTTGTGGGTTGGAGGCGCAGGAGGCCAGCAAGGGTGGCCCGCTAGGGGCTGGTGGAGGCTAGGCCGGTTGTGGCCAACGGTGTGCCCAGGAGGCATGCATGCGTAAGGACAGGGAAGAAAAAGGGAGAAAAAAAAAGGAAAAGAAAAGAAAAATAAAAGAAATCTTGGAAAAAAAAATAAAGGAAAAATAGTCAAAAATTTCCTGAAAATTGGGGAAAATTCTGGAAAATATTTTGGGACACAAGGAGTGTGCCAGAGGCTTGGAGTTGCAATTTGGGCGCAAGGAGGTAGCAAAAAAGGCAACCCCAGTGTGAGCGTTTTACCGAATTTCTCATCCAGATTGATTGAGGTAAAAGAGAAATTAATTTTTATTTATTTCCATTATAGGATATAATGTAGAATAAGCAGTGGTTGAATTGTGGGTTGTTGGTTGAACTAAACCCTTGGTTGGGTTGTTTGGATATTGTCGAATGGTGGTTGTGGCGATGTAAGGCAAAAGCATATGCCTTAGTTAAATTCTGAAATAGTTGGGTTTCTGTGTGCTTGCATCTAGGTTCTATCGGGGAGGAAGTGATCCTAGAAGAGTTTGGAGTTCGTGCCGAGGCAAGAGAGGTCTCGAGCCAAGTAAGGGATAGCCCTAAGGGTGGTGGCTTTGCAAGTTATAAGTATGCACTTAAACTTTTAATGGATGCATTGGCATGTTTTTCTTTGTGTTCAAGGACCTATGGCCATGAGGTCATGTGGGGTAGGGTAGTTTAAAGCCTCAAACCAAGGTGGTTGTGAGGATGTGGAAGCCCTAACCATATTGCCTGCATGCATTTGGCATCACATGATATGTTTTTTTTCCTACTTATGTTCATTGCACCCTTATTGAGTCTTTATGACTCATGAGGTTTTACCTCATGTTGTAGATAAGCATGTCCAGATGGAAGTAGGGATGGCGTAGGGAGGCTAATGCGGCAACTAGCATTGTTGCCTGTGATATTTGTGGATTTTCTCCTGTCATCGTATGTAACATTTATGATGTTGTTGGGCTCTGGATAGTATCTAGTTGTTGTAATCATCATAGTGTGATCGATGCTGGTGAGTTTCTGGTTGCATATGGCTTGGTTGGTGGAGCCATGCTCGAATCAGGTAAGGATCAAAAGGTTTGCTCCCATAAAACCCCAATACTTAGCAAAGTGTTTGTTATGCTAGCTTTGTACCGGGTCACCTTTGGCTTGCTGTGAGTCGAGCTGAAGAAAGGTGAAAGCTCACTCGGGTTCCAGGTCTCGTTCCGCTGTGTATCCTTGTTTAAGTTTAGGGACCGATTCCTCGAGTGAAGCGAAGGGAAAGATGAAGCCTAGTTCCCATTTAAGGTGTTTCTTGTTGAAACATAGTCTAACCCTTCAGGTTGTGGTTATGTCGGGTGATTATTCAAGAGTGACACCCATAAGTGGGAATGGGTCATTACAAGACCTCCTCGACCTCTGCTACCTCATTGGATGAAAGAGAAGTGATAGCTTCAACAGCAACAACCGTGGAAATTGGTTGGGCAGGGGTAGTGCTTTTCAATTTTGAAGAGACGGCCTTCTTTGTGCCAACCATTGCTTCGGAGTGCAGCTAGGCGCTTTTCTCTATCGTGCGCCTCATCACCTCCTCTACCTTCAAATTAGGCGCTGCCTAACCTGAAACAACAAACATCGATATAAGCCACAAAAATGAAACAAAGGAAAGACAACAACAACTTACGCATATGCTGGGATAAGCCCTCAGAATCCTCCCCGAGCTTAACAAGCCTTGTGGACTCAAGCTAGGGAGAGAACGCAAATACATTTGCCAAGGCTTGGTTCTTCGGATCTAGACTTTCATACTCTACATCTGTGAAAGAGCTTGACTTTGACTGTTAGCTTATGGGATACTTCCCCTAGCTTTTCGCATCTAGGAAAAAGCTAAGCTTGTCCTCTTTTAAAGCCACCTTGAAGTAGTCATCTTGAAATTCTTGTAGAAGAAGTTGAAGGCTTTCATCAGCTTTTTCCCCAGACGTCTAGTTAAGGAGACTCAACTGCCCTTTCCAGTGATAATAGAAAAAAAAAAAAAAAAACCCTAAGTTAGGCTTTCGGCCTAAAAAACTCGTTCAGTACCTCAAACCCGCGGATGAAGCCCTAGTTGTTTGGATGCAGCTGTGTCAGGGCAATGTTCAATGCTTGCAAAATTGAGCCTTAGAACTCGGTTAAAGGCAATCGCAGGCACAGGCGCGAAAAAAATGTCTCATACATATAAACGAACCCTGCATCTAGGGCAGAGCCAAAAATGCACTCTTCCTTCCCGTACGGTTGGCAGACGAAATGTTCTTCTCCTTTTTTAGTTCTAGAGAGGAACATCCCTTTCCTCATCGCTTCCACGAACAAGGTAGTAGTGTATTTCAAGGTGATCTTGGTGACCTCCTCGCTTACCCAATCATACGCACGAGCGGGGTTTGAAGTCCACACAACCATTGGCGAATGGACTAGCAAGCTATCCTGCCGATCGAAAAATCTGAAGGAAGAAAGGGCTAGAGAGTTCGTAAACGATGGAAGGAAAGGAAGACGAATAGTTAGAGATGAGTACAAGAAATGCGCATCAGCAGAAGGAAAGCATATTTATAGGCATCGTGCAAGGCATCCAATGGACGGATGTGGACTAAAGAGATTGTTGCGATTCTGTCACGTACCCCACAATTAATGGTCTCTAACAAACCTGCCCACCTAGGATAGTAGGTTGCCTCCACCTTTGGAGGCGCTATCTCACATTCTCAGGTAGGCACCTCATTTTTCGAACACGCACGCAATCAAGCCAAAATGTCAGAACGACCTTCTGAATTCAAGGCAAAGTTATGCCCAACAGCTTCGCAGGATGCCGAGCTCAACACCAAACTACTCAACACTAGCTCGGTAAAGCATCTACAAGTTTGGACACTTCCTTTACGAGCATCTGACCTGTGGGGGGCCGAGAGCCATACTGACCTACCAACCTAACCCTACTTAATGGACTTTCGGCCCTCAGGCATTGCAAGTTAAAGGTTTAAAAAGCATCAGAGTTACAAAAGCAAAACAAGACAAACATGAGGAGAAGAGGCAATAGAAATAGAACATCGCAAATAACAGAAAAAGAAGTCGTCTACTTCAAACTTAAGGTTGCAAAGTTGTAAGATTTGTGCGCCACAATAATGGAAGACCTACACTATCATGAAGACTATTACAAACAAAAAGAAAAAAGCAAAGAATCACAACTTGGCGAGCTCGGGAACAGGCTTGGTAGTAGTCTCGAATAAGGACACACCAAAGTAGGATCAACAACTCCGACATCTTCGAGCACTTCATCCCTGGTCTGGCATGACTCAGTTGCCTCTAAAATGTCGACCTTCTAGTCTTGGTTCTCTTCCACAGTATCCATGAGCTGGCTGTTCTTGATTTCTTTAAAAGGCCCAAAGGCCTAGAGATCTAGCTCAAGGAAGAGAGCTCAGACGTGGGACAAAGCCACTTCATAACCCTCGATGTATTGGAAGGAAGCCTCACCCGTTAGCTCTTCCGCGTCGACTCGCACCCTACCGATCTCCTTTTTGGTCTTGGTCACCTCGACCTTCGCCTCTTCAACCTCAGACCGAGCAACTGCAATATCAGCTCTTACCTTCATCTCCTTCTCGGTCACCTCGGCCTTGGCTATCGCAACCTCCGCTTTCAACCTTATCAACTCCACACTAGCAGAGTCAAGCTAGCTTTGGAGAACGTTAATCGTGAGACACTGCTTAGAGTTAAGCGATTCGGCCTCATTGGCTCACTACTTTGCCTCGGTAGTGGCTACTTCCATGCCCTTCCTTACTTCCCTTTTCACTGATTCCCAGGCCTGATCTAGCTTCTCTTCATAATCCCGCTTCATCTTGGTGAGTCAGCTCACGGTATCTGCCTCAAACGTTTGACAATCCGCAACAAGCTAGAGTACCTAGCGTTCGGCCTAATGAAATGCAATGGGTTACCCAAGATCCAATAACCTTTCCCATTCCGACGACAAATGTAGATGGGCATCAATGAAGAGGTCGCTCCGAAAATCGGGATCCTGGAACAAGACCAAGTAAGTTTCGTGGTTTATAGGGTCCAAGCTACCAGATGGTCTGGCCTCCTCCTTGGAATCCCTTTGCTGCTTTTTGTGTTGAGCCAGCTCCTCGGAAATGGTAGGCTCCTAGGACAAGGAGTCAAAGCCTTGGTAACGGAAACCATGAGTAGTGACTGTACAGCGGAGGGAGCCAACTTTTGTAAGGCTAAGGCCTCCCCAGCCGCTTTGTCGGTTGACTCAGAGCTCGGCGCAGTTTCATTCCTCTTCTTATTGAGTGCCTTCATGTCTATCCTGGCAAACTTCAATGCCATTTTGTTTGTAGAAGCAGAAGAGCAAGCGAAGTAATAAACTGCTCACGCACTTGGCGAAATCCCCACAACACCCTGACGCAAGCCCACAATAACGAAAGAAATCTGGATTTCAGGAATTACCTGGTTAGAATCGTGGGCCAAGAGGGAACGTGAGCAAGAAGTATGATCTTGATCGTAGGCCGCAAAGACGAAAGGATAGCACCAGGAGCTGGTTAGATTGCAAGAATTCAAAATCTTGAAGAAGCAAAGAGTAGAAAACTCTAGGTGAAAGAGAGCCTTTATAATGGTTGCTAGGAAGTCGCCATCTGTTACACATTTAAAACCACAAGCAAAATAATATCCTGTCAGTTGCTTGTCTGCAACGTCCCACCTTCCGAGCATGACGTCTTGAATCTCGAAATTACATGCGCCATATGTTAGAACCTCAAGAGAGCCACCTCATTGTAGGGATCGATTTGACTTCGGGTAACCTATAGGACCTACATCCGCCCTAGCACGACCACACATCATCTCAGACATCGACCTTAGAAATATCTAAAGCCTAAGCTTAGCCATCTGTCCTAGTTGGATCTAAATGCCAACTCAACTATAAACCTCGGTTAAGTAGCAAACTCACCCAGCTTTTCCTTTTTCAAGCTCGGATGTTCGCTTCGCAACCAACTGACCTGGGGGGTTGTGGACCGTACTGGCTCAGTCTTGGCTCTTGGGCCCTCGGGCATCAACCCACGGCCTAACCCTGACTCAATCTTAGCCCTACGCCAGTCTGTAGTAGCATCATTACCATCGCATGCTGGGTACTCCTGCACTAGTTCTAGATCCCATCCTCATTAATGAGGATCTCATCCTCAAATCCTCATTAATGGCAAATCTCATCTTCATTTAATGAAGGTTCTGTTAGTACCATGTCACCGTTAGGGAGCTCCGTCAGCGCCGAATATCTAGTCCTATCACCCTACAACGCCCAATGCAAGCATGCATGCAGGAGGATCTCTCCTCCTATATAGAGTAGGTATATTAAGAGCCAATATATATTCTTTTCTAACTTACTGATACTCTGTCAAATTACTCTCTTACTTATTTGAGCGTCAGAATGCTTGCAGGAGTCAGCCATCTACTGACGGACTAATCATCAGAGCCTATTTGTTACCATTGTAAGCCCCCATCCGACCATCTCTTTGAGCCGAAAGGAACACAAACTTAATTTTACAATAACAAAGAGAAATTTAACTCTGATAATGAATTAAACTTGGAAACTCTCTTTATAAACAGCTATTAGTGATTGATTTCTTTTCAAGCATGATTGATTAATTAATTAGCTTGAAAAATACCAATCCCTGCGAACCATAACATTGATTGATTGGTTGATTTCTTTTGTGCGTTGGTTTCAGTCTCCTCCATTTTGTTAATTTAATTTTATTTAATAACTGTTCAGAATGTGTATTTTCACTGATTAAAATATGAAGTACAAAAACAAAATACATACCAAATAAAATGACACGATTGTATGGACTTACAAAAAATGTGTTATCATTATATGAAGAAAAAACTTAATACAAATAAATTCACCAAATGACATTTTGGGATTTTAATTTTTAAATTTTAAAATGACGACAAAGTTGCAAAAATTAAACCATAAATTCAATTGCTATTTATTGAACTGAAAAAGGAACAACGGAATGAGCTCTCAATAGTCAAACTTACCTATACCTGTGAATACGACATCGGACCGTTGGGTGCATTTGGAAAATGGAACCTTATTGAAGTTGCTTTCCAATTAGATTAGAGCATATGCAAGTTTAGAGTGTGTGCGGATGAGCGATTTGACTACTTTTAAATGTTGTATAATTTATTAATTGTATATTTATTAAAAATTAAAAAATTTAAAATTATCAAATTTAAAATATTATTTGACAGAATTTTTGAAAACATCCGCAGTATCTTTTCTCAAAACATTATTTATAGCATATTTAATTAATTAAATATTTTATAATTTTATCTTTCAATAACTATCATATTTTCAATCTTATATCTCTTCTTTCATTCATTTACCTTCTCTTTTTCACCATCTCGCTCCAGCTCTGACGTTGCCATCTCTATCACTGCCTCCTTCCTCCATCGCAACATTGTCATAGCCGCCACCTCCATTTCCTCCATCGTGGCCGCCACCTCTCACCTCGAGCTCTTTCATTGTCGCTTTAATATTTGGTAAATTTATATATTTTTAATAATTATATTAATATATTTTTTAATAATTATATATAATTTATCAACATATAATTATAATAATTTTATTTATTAGATATTAATTTATAATTTATTTTTATTAAAAATTAGTATTTTTATAATTTTATTTTTATTATACAATAACATGTCATTTTAATTTTTTATTAAATTTTTTATATTTTATAATTTTTTTCAAAATAAACACGTAACTATATAAATTATAATTTAAAATATATTTATTTAAATATATTATTAATTTAAATGTTAACTAATTTTAAATTTTTATGCAATAAAGTTATCTTAAAAAGGATAAGCCATACACCCTCTTAATCGTATGGGTTGATGCTGGCACGACGAAATTTATGGTTATATGAAAATGGTACAGAAAAGCTGATAAGAGTGGAAGAATTTGATAGGATGGGATATTGGAAAATGACAACGGAACAAAAGCGACGCGGAAGTACCTCGTCAACCGGCTTCTGGAATCAAGCAGAGCCTTTCGCCAATCGCCAAGAAGACTGTCTCCCAACATTTTACCATTAAGAAATTGCCACCAAACCCATGGGCGGAGCTACATGAGACCCAGTGGAGGCAACCAATAAGACCTATCTTTCAACATTTTGCCATTAATTAAGAAATTGTCGCTAAACCCAAGAGTGGAGCCACATGATACCCAGTCAGGGCAGTTGCCTCCATCACACCTTGCTATTAAGAAATTGCCGCCAAACCCAAGGGTGGAGCCACGTGAGGACAATGGGGGCAGTTACCCCCACCACATTTTGCCATTAAGAAATGAAAAATTCTATTCAAAACTCGAAAATTTACTCACTAAAACTCACGTCTCATCAAAATTTTTAATAATTTTAATATATTTCTTTTATCCCCACAACTTACAACCAATCCTCTCCTCTGATCACCTCTCATTGTCAACCATCACCTTGCATCTCTTATCGCCGGCCATCACCTATATAAATATATATACACACTCACACACACTTATATATATTTATATATACACACACAGAGTATGCCGCGGCCATGCAACCCAATACACACACATATACACTCACACACCTATATAAATATATATATACACACTCACACATATTTATATATATATATATACACACGAGTTCCATGGCCACGACCATGGCAGTCGCGGCCATGGAAACCCTCGCACCTCGCGGTGCGGGGGTATCTGAACTCCCCGCACCTTGCGGTGCAAGGGTTGCTGCAACTCCCGCATTGCGAGGTGCGAGGATTTCTCAAATCTCCGCACCTCGCAGTGCGGGGAATTAAGCCTTCCCCGACTGTTATTAGTCAGGGAAGGCTGATTTTATTTTTTTTATTTTTATTAAATTTGTTTTATAATAAATAAATTCTAAATATCTGTACTAAAGTAATTATAAATTAACTAATTTTAAATTTTAAATCATTGTAATTAAGTGTTGAATTTTTAATACATAAAAAAATTTAAAATTAGTTAATTTATTTTATTGAATTACTTAAAAATACACATATCTAAAAATCCTATCATCATTTAAAATATTTTTTTTAAATATATATATATCTCTACCTAATTCAATAAGATAAATTTAAAAATCCTATCATCATTTAAAATAATTTTTTTTAAATATATGTATCTTTATCTAATTCAATAAGATAAATTAATTAATTTTAAAAAAAAATCAATAAGATAAATTAATTAATTTAAAATTTTTTTAAATATAAAAAATTCAACACCTAATTACAATGATTTAAAATTTAAAATTATTTAATTCATAATTACTTAAAATACGTATATTTAGAATTTATTTATTTATATTATTTTTTTATAATAAAAAAATTTAATTAAAATAAAAAAAATAAAACCAGCCTTCCCCGACTACAGCAGTCGGGGAAGGCTTAATTCCCCGCACCACGAGGTGCCGGGGTTTCTATGGTCGCGGCCATGGAACTTGTGTATATATACATATTTATATAAGTGTGTGTGAGTGTGTGTATAAGCGTGTGTGAGTGTGTGTATATATATTTATATAAGTGTGTTAGTGTTGGGTTGCATGGTTGTGGCCATGCTCTGTGTGTATGTATATATATATATAAGTGTGTGTAAGTGTGTATATATATATTTATATAGGTGTGTGAGTGTATATGTGTGTGTGTGTTGGGTTGCATGGCCACGACTATACTGTATGTGTATATATATATATATATAAGTGTGTGTGAGTGTGTATTATATATATATTTATATAGGTAATGGCCAACGATAAGAAATGCAAGGTGATGGCCGACAATGAGAGGTGATCGGAGGAGAGGGTTGGCTATGTGTTGTGGGGGGTAAAAGAGGTATATTAAAATTATTGAAAATTTTGATGGAACGTGGGTTTTGAAGAATAAATTTTTAGGTTCTAAATAGAATTTTCCTTAAGAAATTGTCGCCAAACCCAAGGGCAGAGCCACATAAGACCTAGTGAGGACAAGTGAGAACTTGTCTCCCAACATTTTGCCATTAAGAAATTGCTGTCAAACCCAAGGACAGAGCCACATGAGACTCAGTGAGGGCAGTTGCTTCCACCAGGCCATAATTTTTTTTTATTTTTAAGTATTTAAAAATATAATATTTTATATTAATAAATCAAATCCTTAAATAACTTTTCATAAACTGTATTTTAAAAAAGAGTTTGAAGATTTACGGGATTCAGCGAACTTGCATAAAAATTGGTAATAACGAAAAGAAATATAGTATACATATTAGTTTACAAATTTGTAACTTTAGCATTAACTCTTTCGATTTCTATTATTACAATTGAAAAAATGTTTTTTACAATGCACATTCTAAAGAGTGATTGCAACAAGATTGAAAATTAATAAATGAATGATAATTTAATTATATATCTTAAAAATAATGTATTTAATAAAATTGATAATGAGATTATTATGTGACATTATTAAAATATGAAAAGTTATAAAAAATAATTATAAAATTTTTTATTTATATTTTTTATATTTAAGTTCGTCCTCAACAAATTAAAATCGTGGCTTCGCCCCTTCGCCAACCTATGCGCATACCAAGTCCTCAACAATTTAAAATCGTGGCTTCGCCCCTCGGCCAACCTGTGCACATACCAAGTCCTCAACAAATTAAAATCGTGGCTTCGCCCCTTCGCCAACCTATGCACATACCAAATCCTGATCTCAGCAACTACGCCATCGATAATTACTAATGTGCTCTCCCCGCTCTTTATATACCATAGATTCCATTTCTTCTCGTATCCTACACACAATTGCTTATACATCTCTCTCCTCTTTCCCAATCTTTCTCATCGTTAGCCTTCTTAATCTCCACCTTTTACATATATATCTGGGAAATTGAGAAAATCTGAGGAGCAGCAATGGCGAAATCACCAGAGGATCAGCACCCAGTGAAGGCCTTCGGATGGGCGGCCCGAGACTCGACTGGCGTTCTCGCACCCTTCAAATTCTCACGAAGGTAAATATATATATATATATATATATATAATAAAAACCCTTAAATTAAAGTACACCATCGAAATGGAATTTTCAATGTGGTATTTCTGCGAATGAATGAGTAACTGAAACGGGGTGGTGTTTGTTAATTAATTTGCAGGGAAACTGGAGAGAAAGACGTGGCCTTTAAGGTTTTGTTCTGTGGCATATGTCACTCGGACCTTCACCAGGTCAAGAATGAATGGGGCAGCGCCACCTATCCTTGCCTCCCCGGGTAATTAATTATTTCACTCTTCCCCCCTTTGTTTCTCTCTTCTAATAGTTCAATGTCAGTCTCACAGCAGCAATTTTATATATTCAACATTACAGGCATGAGATCGTGGGTGTGGTAACAGAGGTTGGTAGCAAGGTCGAGATATTCAAACCCGGCGACAGAGTTGGGGTCGGCTGCATGGTCGGATCATGCCGCTCTTGCGATAACTGTGCTAACAATCTCGAAAACTATTGTCCCAAAATGTTACTCACCTACAATTCCACCTACCATGACGGAACCCCTAATTTCGGAGGCTATTCCGATATCATGGTGGCTGACGAGCACTTCATCGTCCGCATTCCAGAAAACCTGTCTCTTGATGCGTGTGCTCCTTTGCTCTGTGCGGGTATCACTACTTATAGCCCACTCAGATACTATGGACTCGACAAGCCAGGCATGAACGTGGGCGTGGTTGGCCTTGGTGGCTTAGGCCATGTAGCTGTGAAATTTGCCAAGGCCTTGGGCGTCACAGTCACAGTAATCAGTACCTCTCCTGCCAAGAAGCAGGAGGCTATTGAACGTCTTGGTGCCGATTCATTTTTGGTCAGTCGCGACCAAGATCAAATGCAGGTATTCATTGTTCCTTCAATTTGTTACAATTAACATGGAGTAAGAGTTACAAGGATTTTGGCGAATAAAAGGACATAGATGTAAATCACATGATAAGACAAAAGCTTGAAATATGTCGTTTTTTGTTATTGTAATGTGGAATATTAACTCTCTGTTTAATTGGGCTCGTTTAAATGTGAACAGGCGGCTATGGGCACAATGGATGGCATTATTGATACGGTCTCAGCTCCTCACTCTCTTCTACCATTGGTTAGTTTGTTGAAGACTCATGGAAAACTCGTCATGGTTGGCGCACCAGATAAGCCACTCGAGCTTCCAGTCTTTCCTCTGCTCATGGGTAATTATTGAGACATTAAGAAACTCTACATCTTTAATCCTTGGATGGGATAATCAAGAGAATTATGCCTAATTAATGTGGGATGTGAAAAAATTGCAGGGAGAAAGATAGTGGGAGGGAGTTGCATAGGAGGCATGAAGGAGACACAAGAGATGATTGACTTTGCTGGAAAGCACAACATAACAGCAGATATTGAAGTCATTCCAATGGAATACGTAAACACTGCAATGGAACGCCTTGGGAAAGCCGATGTTCGATATCGATTTGTTATAGACATAGGCAACACACTGAAAGATGCTTAGTCTTCTTGCCACGTGTGAATTTTGCTTCTTCGACACCACTGTTTTATTGTTGAGAAGTCCCATGAGATGATCGACTTTTTACGGTTTGTTTAATTGTTTGTGTGAAGCTTGTTGGGCCCTAGCCTTTGGCCACTTCCAAATCTTCAGCGTTGTACTGAAGCCTATTTTACATTAATAATAACACTATGTTTTAGGATATGGTAGAATTGTTTCGCTTGCGTATTTCTTGTCTTTATATATATATATATATATATATATGTGTGTGTGTGTGTGTGTTCAAACACAATAAATGTAATAACTTATAAATGCCATCTTCTCTTATTTGAGTAAATTTTGTAGCTTATGCCAATCAGAAGATAAAATATGGAAAGATCTATTCATGGGCATGACATGACATTATTAATTATTCCCATAATATATAGAAGTTTAAATTACTAAATAGCCAAGGTCAATGAGGGATCGAATTGGAATTTAGAACAAATACATCCAAATAAATTAAAAAGTTTAGTGTAATGGCAATATCTATCCCATTTGTTGGGAAGTTCATTTCTTTGATGAAGTCAAAACAGTTTACTTACGGAAATAATAGTGTAATACACTAATATATATATACTTTTATTGGATATAATTAATTAGTTAAAAGCATGAGTTCTATCTCATCACCAGCTTCTATCTATAATCATACTTTTCATCAGTCAATCATAATTAATGTGTGTTTTTTTTTAATCATCAACTTGTTTTTTTTTTTTTAATTATTGACCATTAAATATAAAAAGATTGTGATTATAAAATCTAGATCTTTAATTACTTTTTGTTCTTATACACTTTATTAAGGGATATTTAAATTATTTTATAATTTAAATTACCAAAAATAAGTACAATCAAGAATGAAAGTGATTTTATTGATGTGTGTGTGTTTATATATATATATATATATATATTAAAGAATAAAAAATATATGTTCACAAGTTAAGCTGAAGTCGACGTTGGTATTTAACGATGGAAATTAATTTATTTTGTTACCTTTTGTTTATTTATATATATTTTTTATTTTAAATACTTCAATAAATGTATAATGTATTTTGATATTATTTTATGTGTGATGTTAACATGTCTAAATTGTAATGGTTAAACAACAATAAATATGTCTGGATTTCATATGAGGTGCATTATATTTTGTTTTTGGCATCTAAATAATTGACTTAATATATAGAGTCTGGGTTTTATATGAGGTATATTATGGGAAGCTCCTTTCTTTGATGAAGTCAAACAGTTTACTTACGGAAATAATAGTGCAATACACTAATATATAATTTTATTGGATATAATTAATTACTTAAAAGCATGAACTCTATCTCATCACCTACTATCTATGATCATACTTTTAATGTGATAGCTATGCATTACCTAGTGTGTGTGTGTTTTTTTTTTCTTAAAAGAAAGATACGAATAAAAAAAATTTCAATGCAATATAATTTAATGGTCATGTCAATGTACTTAAATATTAATACAGACGCTACACACATTAACAATCAAACAAGAAAAAGGTATTGGAAAATAGTTTGTGCCTATTTTCATCAATATAAAGAATTTGAATTTGATCTAACTCTCAATTCATTGATGCATTGTTGGTCTATATTCTAACTTATTGTGAACAAATTTTAAGGATACTATAGTCAAATAGATGGCAGAAATCAAAATGGAACAATAGAACAAGATAAGGTAAATTCACTCGTTATCCTTTTATTGTTAATTATTAATATCATGTTAATAGTCATTGTTATTGATATTGTTTTTAACTAATTAGATTTCTCAAACAGTTGAAATGTACAAGAGTATACAAAATTCTACTTTCACATTTACATTGTTGGTATGAGTTATGACATACACCCAAATTTTCCTTGACTTCATTGAAGTAAAAATCCAAAATTTCTCAAAATGTAACTCCAACAACATCATTACCATCTACTTCCGATTCAGTGAACCTGTCTGATATTGATGTCCAAAGCAACGAGCCTTCATTGAAGCAACAATGGGAAGAGATGCTACAAAAGAACGTGGATGAAAAGATAAATCCAAAGTAACAGAAGTTTCTACTGAGAAAATAAAAAACATGTTGACGAAAATAACTAAAAAGAAAATGCAAGTTATTCCAATATTCGCTTATTTATGATGATTTAGGTTATGTTTTAGTCATGTTGAGGAACTTATGTTTCATTGATGATCAATCTTGTTAAATGTAAGAATGTTATGTATTATGAATGATGTTTGAGATTTGATCATGTAATATTATTATAGTTTAATGTTATTCGAGGTATCATTTGATTATATTCGAAGCATTCAATTGTTATCTTTGAGAAATAAGTCTCCATGTATTTAAGTATTTGAAAATACTATGGTACGATTTTTTATGTTATGAATAAAATGAATTCGATTATGTACGATATCAGGTTTCGATATAGCTTATGCATTTGTGATGATTATCTGTCTTAGCTTATTGATTCTTATTTTGGTATGCTGAAAAGGTAGGATAGGATTGTCGAGGAATGATTTATGTTGAGTTTATATTGGAAAAAAAAATATATCTCTAAAATTTCCTAAGTTATTTAACGCTCGGGAAAAGAGGGTTTTTGCACAACTGTGAAACTATACAACAAGCATTAAGATAATCAATAAACTCAGTACTCAAGTATTCACCTCTTGGATCTGATCGAAGAATCTTAATACTTTTTCCTATTTGGTTTTCTACTTCAGCCTTGAATTCTTTAAACTTTTCAAATACTTCAGACTTGTATTTCATTAAGTACACATAACCATACCGTGATAAATCATTAGTAAAAGATACAAATTAAACATAATCACCCTGAACCATAACTTTTATGGGCCCACATATATCTGAATGTACCAATATCCTAACAATTCAATAGTCATTTTCCCTTGTCCAACAAAAAAAGACTTATTCATTTTTCTAAGAATACATGACTCACAAGTTGACGCGAGTTCAACGCACAAATCACATATAAAACCCTGATGAGCCAACTTCATAAGCCTACTCTTGCTAATATGACCTGTAATACCCCAAAATTTTATATAAAAGTTGGATGATACAATAAAGTGTTTTAATGGAAGTTTTGGATTTAAGTGCAAATGGAAATGGTTTTAAGGACTCAAATGCAAATATCAATGGATAACTTCTCCAACAATAGGAATATTTGCAATGATAAATGCTTATGCAAGAAGTCTTGAGTTGGAGAAATGGGATTGGAGGATTATCCCTAAAACTCCTAAAGCTTATGATGATAATAATTACTTTTACCCTTAAAGTCAAAAGTAATGAAACTTGGAAGGTTTACATTGGCTTGCAAAAGAAGAGAATGATAGAGCTTATCCTAAAGCCACGTAAGGGAGTATTTGGAAGTTTAAGATTAGAAGAAATAAGAAGCTTGAGTAGGAAGATAAAAATATTCAAAAGAAATAATGATTGATTCTTACCCCAAAAGTCTTAAGTGGCATGAGTTGGAAGGCTATGAGTGGCTTGGAAGGGAAGAGATAAGGGTCTTTGAGTGTTCTTATCATGAAAGCCACGTGAAGAGGAGATTGATTGGAATGAAGTAAAGGCTTGAAAGAGAAGATGAAATCAAAATCAAAGATTGTCATGACTAATTTTTATCCTAAAGTCTAAACTTGGAAGACTAGGATTGGCTAAGAGTTTCTTGCAAGAAAAGAATATGATAAAGCTTATCTTGGAAGTGTAGTTGGAAGCCTAGGATTGGAGGAAGTGGAAGCTTGCTTGAAAAGATTGAAAAATTTTCAAAGTGTGATGATTACTTGGGTGGAAAATAAGTAACTTGGAGGCCAAGTGAAATCTTGAGGATTTGGGCATTTAAAAGCTATATAAAGGGAAGGAATTAGGGCCACGAGAAGCTAAGGAGAAAGGAAAGAAAGCAAGTGCAAGAAAAAGCAAAGGAAAAGGCAAAGAAGGAAGGAAAGAGAGACCTGGCTGGAAAATTGTCAAAATAGAAAGGAAACTGAAAAGGTAAGCTAACTTTCTTCCGTAGAATCGTAGAGCATGAAAAGAGAAGTCCGTAGGTTTAAACGGAGAGCAAATCAAATAAAAAATGAGCAAGATATGGCCGTTTTAATTTTGGGTTGCAAAATAGAGAAGGAGCAGCGCGTGGCCACCCTTCTGGGGAAACGTGAGGGGCCATCCAGCCTCTGGTTGGCCTGAAATTTTTACCATTGTTCTCCTATTTTAATTACCTACAACCCTGTGTAAAAATATTTAAGGTTTGGTTCACTGAAATCCATGATTTCTGCAGAAACAACCCCTTGTGCTTGAAATCGGGCTGTAAACCGTGCTATCGAAGGGGAAACGGTCAAGGTGAGTGATTCTTGCATGTTTGTGACACTTTGAGCATTTGTTGCTTCACTTGTGTGTGGATGTTGCTTGCATATCATGCATTTGTGGCTTATATGTCATATTTTCCCTTGATTATGCATATTCCTTCTACTTTGTCATATATCATGTTCATGTTGGTGACTATGGCTAGTTGTTGGGCCATCATGGAAGAACTCGTGCTCTTGCGGTGAGCCAAGGGGTGACTATGATGACCGCGAGGGTGAGTCAAGGGGTGAGTCTCGTGTCATTCTATATAAGATATAGAAGAAAGATGAGTGGGTGATCGTTAGAAGAACAAGTTCACTGAACGAGACTGTTAACATTGAATCACATGGGCCATTTCTCACGGGTAAATAATTCAATGTTACCTACGAATGTACAATTAGTCCTTAAACCTGAGATGACATGGATTTATATGTATTGGTGGATTAGTATATCAGCGATATTATATAGTTGTTCTAATCAAGAATAATCATACATATCTTTGTGCCTAATTCAGTTATATATGAGGTATGTGTGCATCAGAAATGGAATATATCACCTCAAGATTTATAAAGAGGATATTGTAACATCTAGTGTTTTTGGTGTTAAGAGAATGAGAAAAGAAGTGAGAAATTTCAAAAATACCCTTGAGAAAGTAAGGGATCCTTGAGAATGAAGGTGTCCTATGAGATGGGTATTTTGGTAATTTGGATAGCAAAGTCCAATAAAAGGTATTTTGGTAATTTGAAAATAATTCCTAGGTAGAATTAAGTATGGAAGTGAATTAATTTTTCTTTTTTGTAAAAATGAGGAGATAAATGGGAGTAATAATACACAAAGGGTATTTTTGGTAATTTTAGAGTAAATTTCATAAAGAAATTAAATTATGAAAAATAGGAAAAATGGAGAATATTCAATTATTTGATAAAATAATTAATTTTTCCTAAATTGGTGAATAAATGTGGTGATACCACATGGTTGGTTGAGATGAAAGCTAGGAAGCCAAGTATGGTGTCTTAGAGTGACACATGGTATTATGTAGTCTAAGATAAATGGAGAGATTTAAATAAATGCAAAAGAAATGATATTAGTCTTTTAAGCATTTAATGAGACAAATGATGGTGTTAGACAAAAGAAATAACTCTCAGCCCCACCACTTGAGCCAACATTCGGGGTGGTGTCCACTCTCAGCTCCGCCACTTGAGTATCGTAGGGTGAAGTTCATTTCAACCCCGTCCTAAGTGGGTCACATAGCATTAATCTTTGAGACACATTTCCAGTACTATCATTCAAGTGCCACACACAGGTAGGCAACCCATATCCCACATGGACCGCACATAAACATGTTAATGCCATAACACAAAACATGCATCATGTAAACTCAACATTTCAAAGCATGATTTTATAACACACGAAATTTGATGCACATGCATAAAACATTTTGGGACAAATCTCCCACATGAAACCAATCTATTGCAGGTCAAATTGTTTATATAAAACAAATCAAGTATGGGGTCGAACCACCCAAAATAAACCAAGTTTTTAAGTAAGAACACTCACAAATTTGGGGTAAAAACCACCCACAAATCAAACCATTTGTATAAACAAGCCAAGTTTTGATAGTAAACTACTCATATCGAACGTAACTCGGAATGCCTTGAATAACGTGTCCACCACTCTAATTTATATATATTATATAATATTTTTTGTAGAATTCTTGCTGCACACACTCAACACACATATATATACATATAATTTATATAATATATTATGCCTAATATTATGTATAATTTATTAAAATCATGAAAATTATATATAAATCCGTCAATTAGTTTTAAATCTCACTTTGAACATTTCACAATTGCAATTACACTCTCATACATAAATTTCATTTAGATTCAAATATCGAAAATTCACAATTAATAATACTAAGATTACTTGAGAAGGACGATTTTTCTTCTACGCCCTCACAAAACCTTTACTTTATCTCGAAATCTCTTCAGAGTTGTTCTTTACACAAAATTGAAACTCCTTTAGGGTTTCATTGATTTTTCGAAAGTCCCCTACGACAATTCAGTTTTTTAACCTGAATCATAACTGTACCGAAAACAATATCGATTTTGATTTCTTTTAATACTATAAATCTTATCTCAGGATGATTGTCAATATCATATCATTTTCTTTAGACATCAAGGTTTCAAGGCACTCCCTGCGATCGATTCGACAACTTATTTTATTATCAAATCTATTTTTTAGTATTTTAAATTTATCTAAATTACGTGGTAACCTTATGTCAAAACGAGATATTACATATTTTATTATTTTTATACATGATTTTTTACAATTTAAATTTTTTATATTAAATTATGTATTTATATATGATCAATTGATTTGATTGTGATTTGTTCGCAGTTCAGTTTCATAATAACTAACAAATATAAACAATTATTAGTGATTGATTTCTTTCAAAACATGGTTGATTAATCAATTAGCTTGAAAAGTACCAATCCCAGCAAACCAGATTCATTAATTGATTGGTTGATTGATTTCTTTTGCGTGGTGATGGTATCAGCTTCCTTCATTTTGTTAATTTAATTTTATTTAATAACTGTTCAAAATGGGTATTTTCACTGATTAAAATATGAAGTACAAAAACAAAATAAATATACCAAATAAAATGACACAATTGTACGGACTTACAAAAAATGTGTTATCATTATATGAAGAAAAAACTTAATGCAAATAAATTCACCAAATGACATTTTGGGATTTTATATTTTAAATTTTAAAATCAGGAGAGACTCGCAAAAATTAAACCATAAATTCAATTGTTATTTATTGAACTGAAAAAGGAACTAATGCCCTGTCCCCGCTCTTTATATTCCATAGATTCCGTTTCTTCTCCTATCCTACACACAATTGCTTATACATCTCTATCCTCTTTCCCAATCTTTCTCATCGTTAGCCTTCTTAATTTCCACTCTTCCCCCCTTTGTTTCACTCTTCCCCCCTTTGTTTCTTTCTCTTCTAATTGTTCAATGTCAGTCTCACAGTAGCAATTTTATATATTCAACATTACAGGCATGAGATCGTGGGTGTGGTAACAGAGGTTGGTATCAAGGTCGAGAAATTCAAACCCGGCGACAGAGTTGGGGTCGGCGCCATGGTCGGATCATGTCGCTCTTGCGATAACTGTGCCAACAATCTCGAAAACTATTGTCCCAAAATGTTACTCGCCTACAATTCCACCTACCATGACGGAACCCCTAATTTCGGAGGCTATTCCGATATCATGGTGGCTGACGAGCACTTCATCGTCCGCATTCCAGAAAACCTGTCTCTTGATGCGTGTGCTCCTTTGCTCTGTGCGGGTATCACTACTTATAGCCCACTCAGATACTATGGACTCGACAAGCCAGGCATGAACGTGGGCGTGGTTGGCCTTGGTGGCTTGGGCCGTGTAGCTGTGAAATTTGCCAAGGCCATGGGCGTCAAAGTCACAGTGATCAGTACCTCTCCTGCCAAGAAGCAGGAGGCTATTGAACGAATTGGTGCCGATTCATTTTTGGTCAGTCGCGACCAAGATCAAATGCAGGTATTCATTGTTCCTTCAATTTGTTACAATTAATATCGAGTAAGAATTACAGGGATTTGGGCAAATAAAAGGACAGAGATGTAAATGACACGATAGGACAAAAGCTTGAAATATGTCGTTTTACTTATTGCAAAACTATTTCACGTATCCTTGAATCCTCAAACACCACATATCTTGTTATTACTATGTTGTTTCATAGGCTTTCGGATTGTCATAACAAATCACTGGTCCTACCCTATCATCTCGTGCTCAAAGGATTTTTGTCCTCGAAATCACCTATGCCTTACCTTGAGTCATCATAAACTTAATCATTGCTTAATCTTTACTTGTGCTAATCCATTCGAGATTTCTATTGTTTACTCATTCTTGTAGGTATTCATCTCCCGATATAGTCTCAAGTTTCTGCCAGTTGACCACCATTATCTTCTAATCATGCACAATAGATTTTATCTGTCTCCAAAACTTTGATCGAAATTTAACGTTGTCTTCCAAATCTAGCAATACTAATTTCTTTACATCGCTTGCTCCTTTGTTACTTGGTCGCCAAATTGATATCTATTTATCCAATAACTCCTTGCACCTTTTGAAGTGATCATCAAATTTTATATCATCAGATTAATTATTTGATTATCAAACTTGCTCGAATCAATCCTCGAGTAATAACGTTTCATCTTAATTGACTCTAAATATGATCGATCCTTTTCGAAGCTACTTACTTAGGTTACCGATCTTTGCTCAGACTAATCTTTTCCCAAAACTTTCAATTCGCCTCCTGAAATCTATCTGGACATTCGGCTCTTCGAAACTTCATAAGTTTATGGTGCTTTATGACAACCAACTTGATCTTACGGAGCCTCATCATTTCTTTTTTTTTTTTTTTTTTTGCTCATTACCTAGCAAGCCAAACTCAACATCTATCGTGATGTTCCCTAACATAATCCTCAATGTTTCTCATGTGTTTCCTCATTCGAGGAGTGCACCAATATCCTCAATAGTCACAATTACCACGTGACTTCAATGCAGATGATACTTTGGTCAAATCATCAAATCATTATTCCATTTCCGATTTCGGAATGTCTCATCTCTTAGTTGCACATCAATCGCAATTACCTCAGCCTCTTGCAACTGTTTATAATTTATCAAATTTGAGGTAAAGATATCGACTCTTAATTATCACATCTTCAAAACTCAATAATTTACGTCCTCAACTAAGCGTCTAATAACTTCACGCTATTTATTGGCAATTTCGTCACTAAGAAATAATTTCGATAAATCTCCCGAGAACACATTCTGTTATTTCTCTCATTTTCTCACGGCTTTTCGTTGACCACAAGTGCCCGTACCACATTTTGACAAGCTCCTCATTTTCATAACATGCTTACATCACTTTAGTGATCGTCTAGCTATACATCTCCCAATTTGCCCATCAGGGTTATCTAGATTAATCGTTTAGCCCAACAAGATTTTCATTCTCCCAAAATTAAAAATTACAGATCTCCAATTTGATTTATCAATACACGACGTTTCCTATCGCAATCTGACATCCTGGCCCATTTGCCATTATCTGCCTCTCTCAAGCACGCTAAAGATTTCTCAAAGACATCTATCCGTAACAATCTTGCTAACTGGAGTGGGTAGGTACTTACGTCTCTCTGGTAATCCTTAGGAAAATTCCCGAAAATCTCAAATCGATTCATCTTTGAAGATCTTTATCCAGATCATGTTAATTGGCTTCAATCATTTCTTATAAAGAGCCGAACCTCCAAAATTTCCCGAGACTCTTTACCTAAAGATACCTTAAATAATGATTCAGGTCTCCATACTGATGCACAAGGCATGACTTATCTGCAAGACCTTCGATTCCTCAAACCTACCTGGCACATTGAATCAAGGTTGCTAACTTACTACTTATCGTCGGGGTCTTGAACTGGCCATGTTATACTTCCCAAAATCTCATTTATCGAGAATTTACTGACCCTCACATTTCGATCTTTAGATCTCGCTGACTATCGACGTACGATCATTCGTGACCCCACTGTCATACTAGGTATCAAGGTATTCTACTCCTCAAGTCTCGTACTGTTCGTCGTGCCACCCTACTCCCAGGACGACCGTGAATCCTAATATACTTCTTTAAATAGGACACTTAGTTCAATTTCGTTTTGGGTTGATTCTCTGGCCTCGATCAATCACAACTAGTGGCACACCTCGCTCCTAGACCATTGGGACTTAAACCCATACAAGGTACAGACCCTACTGGGCTGTCCCAGATTTTCAGCATCTGATCGTCTCCCAGGCAGTCTGACATGATGCTTCGATCGACGGGCTTCCCGTACCTTATCGCAAGCCATCCCTCAACCATCTGCACGTGGGTCCCTAGATCTAGATCTGTCACTGAGAACCCCGAACCAGTAGTGTCATCACGCTGTTAGGGTTCTTATCCCGTCCTTGCGAGTCACATCGGTTACACCACTGCCAGCTCATTGATTCATACGCTATCATTTGACCATCTCCGGCCTCTCGCTTGACTTAATTCGTCGATTCTCTGATCTACACATCCTATTTTTGAGATACTAAATGATACTCGAAATACTTATATTTTGATCTTAACTTTTAAACTAGGTCTTGCCACATTAGACTAATCATCCATGATTTGATTATCCTTAATAACCACAGTTACCCTATCATGTCACGCCATGATTCGACTAATAACCTCAAATCAATAGTCTCTAAATCTCTCGGATCCGTACTCATGGTTTACCGAGTCATCCTTACACTCGAATCATATCATCAGATCCTAATATCAATAGCTAGATTATCTTGACCGGTCGTTCTATTGCTTAGCAAGATTAGATTCTCAAATCAATAGCCTCTAAAACTTCAGTCGACCATTTCCAAATCTCTAAGTAGGGATCATGATTCAACCATTCTTGCTAACTATCCTTTATCGTATAACCTCAAATTGACATATTGATCCTTAAATTCCTATCGTTTCTTTTATCGAGATATCTTTACCTTAATCAAAATCAAACATCGAAATTTTCAAATTTTATTCTCCGAAAATGTTAACCGAAATATCATAGGTTTCTCAATTCCTATTCAACTTTTCCTAAGTCTCCAAATCAAACTTCTCATAAATCTTCGAATTTCTATCATTTCCTTCCTCGAGACTTGCTCTAAATTAACAATTTCTAAATCATTAGCAATCCCTAAGTCACCAAATTAGACTTCTTATAAATCTCCAAATAGAGTCTAATCAACTATATCTGAGTCACTTAGGACTTCCAATAATCTTAAGCTCTGATACCAAGTGTAACAGCCCGCTTTCTCGGGCGTGTTATGCCTTAGGAAATTTGGTCTATATTTTTTTTTTTTTTTTAATCGTTACCTTATCCCGAAATTCCCTAAGGCCTATCTAGTGTTTAATTTACACACTAGAGATAAATACCATTTACAAAGCGGAAGCTGAATCGAACCTGCTCATGGCAATATATACATGATTAACTAGACAAGTACTTATTACAAACGTTGTTACATAACTCTCGAAACATAAACAAATGTACATAATCCTTAACTATTCATATCATTACATAACATGACACATTTCCCTGTTTCCTGACGTCTCGCGTCATCTCACATCATCCATCTCAAAATCATCTCTGCAAGTCCCGACTGGAACGTTGAATGTTCCAGGGGCGAACCCAAGTTAGATGATGAACCATCTAAGTAAGGGTACGTAATGCTATGTCATGAGTGTATGCAATGTCTTTCCTCGTAGGTGTCAACTGCACCCTCATGCTACCCACCATTTTAGCGGCCACCTCTTTCGAAGCCGGGGTGTATGGGTGCACCCTTGGTAAGGCAGCGGCGCCAGTTCGTACTCCCTACGGCCTCATATGCGTGTGATCAATGACATCAACGTGTAATCATGCATTTCATAATCATGTATGCATTCTACGTGATAGATACATATCAGAGCATGTCAATATGATGAAAACATTTTCGAGAAAGTATCACTTACCTTTTAGAGCTTATCGGGCTACCTCGAAATCCGTGCCTTGTCTCGATTTGCGTGTCAACCTCAAAATTCGCGCCAAACACCTCATCTTTGTCCTCAAAACATCCTAATCATCATAGGTATTTAAATAAACATTAAACCTATTTTTCCATAATTTCTGGCATTTTCTATAATTTTTCCTCTATTTCTTCCTATTTTCCTCAATAATTCCAAATTAAATATTTCTAGAAATATTTTCTCAAATATTTCACTACGACAATTCATAAAATAATATTTTTGAATTTCTGGAATTTTCTAGGAGATTTTACTCACCTTGACTTAACATCTCTGATTTTCTCGATTTGCGTGCGATATTCCCGAAAAGCGTGCCCGAGCCGTTTTTCTCACCAAAATCTCCAGGACATCACCGAAACATAATTCCCTATTTTCCAGAATTTTTCTAACATTTTCTCTATTTTCTTTTTTTTTTTCTTTTTCTTTCTTTTCTTTCTTTTCTTTTTTTTTTCTTTTTCTTTTTCTTTTTTTTTCTTTTTTTTCTCTTCTTCTTCCTCCTTCTCCCCTGCTTCCCGCGCACCTGCAACTCCTTCCTCCTTCTTCATTTCTTCTTCTTCTTCTTTCTTCTTTTCTTCTTCTTTTCTTCTTTTCTTCTTTTTCTTCCTTCTTCTTCTTCTTCTTCTTCTTCTTCTTCTTCCCCTTCTCATTCCTTCTTCCAGCGGCCGAACCAGCACCTGCGCATGGCCAGCCTCCGCCGCGCGCTGCCGACGCCCAGCCCTCCATCAGCCTCCTCCCAGCCCTCCGCCAGTCGCCTCGTCCTCGCCGGACCGCCGCCAGCTTCGCTGCACATGCCTGTGGCCGCCTCCCCTGCTTCGTGGGCCTGCTGAAGCTCGCGGCCATGGCTGCCATGGCCGCGGCTCAGCTACTTTCAGTCACTTCCGAAGCCTCCGACGACCACCGCGCCACCATCAGCGAGCCGCATCTCGCCTCGAACTGCTGCCATGCTTGCTGGTCGCCTGCTTGCTGCCCACTACCTCTGGCCGCGGCTGCCATGGCCGAAACTTGGCCTTGCTTTAATGCTCTCCCCCTCTCTCTCTCTCTCTCTCTCTCGGATTGCTTAGATGCTCTCGGCCCCAACTCCCAATCCGATCTCCCTCCCTCGCTGCTTCTCAATCGGCCAAGATGGCTGCCAATTTATAGGCAGCCATTGCGTGTATATATATACATATATCTATCACATTAATTGCTGCATCCGCATTGCGTGTATATGTATACATATGTCTATCATATTAATTGCTCGATCCCCTAAATCTCGCAATTTGCAGCCCAAATTTTGGTTATTAATGCTTCACATTAATGCTTCATTAATTGCTCCAACTTTCGCACGCCACGTATCCAGAATTCACGCTGCCAAATCTTCCCATGTTGCGCAATTTTCGGTTGGAAAAGAAAGACTGTGGCATGAACTTACATAGGAAATTGGATGGCTATTTGCATTTACAGAGGCTCTGCCATGCGTATACATATATATATAAATATTACATATATTTTTACTATATTACACATTTAATTATTTATAAATTCTAATTTTCTTCTTATATCACTTGGATAATTTCGTAATTTTAATTATACCCTCAAACACTGAATTAAATTACATTTTAATACAGAAAACACAAAATTAATAATCTAATTCTTAGTTGAGAATGACAATTTCGTCCCAGTGTCCTTACCGGGCTATAGTTTCATTCCAAAACCATTGAAGGGTTATTCGTCATGCAAAACCGGAGCCCCTCTAGGGTTCCGTTAATTTTTTGGGAGTCTCCTACAACAATTCGGTTTTGCAGCCTAAATGACCGTTGTATTTTAGCTGTACCAAAAACTGTTCCGAATTTGATTTCTTTCGATACCATAAATCCTATCTCGATACGTTCGTCGAGACCATATAATTTTCCTTAGGCAATTTCACTCTGAGGCATTCCCTGCAGTTGATTTGGTACCTGAAATTGCTATAAAATTAACTTTTCGGTATTCTAAACTCATCGAAATTACGTGGCAACGTTATACGAACATGGGGTATTACATTCTCCCCTCCTTACAAAATTTCGTCCTCGAAATTTGCCACATGTCCTAAATCTCAAAATTAGAACTCTTAAACTGACTACACTTATTAATCCCTAGATAAGTACACTTGTCAACTATACATACCTCTCAAATCATAACCGCATAACTTGGCCACGAATCTTGAACTTCTACACGTATCATTGTAGTGAGCCTGCAACTCTCATATCCACATCATCAATTTTCAATTTGCTTTTCTTTAGGTCATCCAGTCGATATCCTTAATTATGACACTTTTCTAATTTTGATCTCTTACAATGTCATTTATTTTGAATCAATCAATCATGCTTTGACAATTTTCCAACCTTAACACAAAGTCTCTGATCTCGATATAGCTTAACCTTTATCAAATCGATCCTCAAAGAAATACTTTTATGTCGTCAAACTATTTCACGTATCCTTGAATCCTCAAACATCACATATCTTGTTATTACTATGTTGTTTCATAGGCTTTCGGATTGTCATAACAAATCACTGGTCCTACCCTATCATCTCGTGCTCAAAGGATTTTTGTCCTCGAAATCACCTATGCCTTACCTTGAGTCATCATAAACTTAATCATTGCTTAATCTTTACTTGTGCTAATCCATTCGAGATTTCTATTGTTTACTTATTCTTGTAGGTATTCATCTCCCGATATAGTCTCAAGTTTCTGCCAGTTGACCACCATTATCTTCTAATCATGCACAATAGATTTTATCTGTCTCCAAAACTTTGATCGAAATTTAACGTTGTCTTCCAAATCTAGCAATACTAATTTCTTTACATCGCTTGCTCCTTTGTTACTTGGTCGCCAAATTGATATCTATTTATCCAATAACTCCTTGCACCTTTTGAAGTGATCATCAAATTTTATATCATCAGATTAATTATTTGATTATCAAACTTGCTCGAATTAATCCTCGAGTAATAACGTTTCATCTTAATTGACTCTAAATATGATCGATCCTTTTCGAAGCTACTTACTTAGGTTACCGATCTTTGCTCAGACTAATCTTTTCCCAAAACTTTCAATTCGCCTCCTGAAATCTATCTGGACATTCGGCTCTTCGAAACTTCATAAGTTTATGGTGCTTTATGACAACCAACTTGATCTTACGGAGCCTCATCATTTCTTTTTTTTTTTTTTTTTTTTGCTCATTACCTAGCAAGCCAAACTCAACATCTATCGTGATGTTCCCTAACATAATCCTCAATGTTTCTCATGCGTTTCCTCATTCGAGGAGTGCACCAATATCCTCAATAGTCACAATTACCACGTGACTTCAATGCAGATGATACTTTGGTCAAATCATCAAATCATTATTCCATTTCCGATTTCGGAATGTCTCATCTCTTAGTTGCACATCAATCGCAATTACCTCAGCCTCTTGCAACTGTTTATAATTTATCAAATTTGAGGTAAAGATATCGACTCTTAATTATCACATCTTCAAAACTCAATAATTTACGTCCTCAACTAAGCGTCTAATAACTTCACGCTATTTATTGGCAATTTCGTCACTAAGAAATAATTTCGATAAATCTCCCGAGAACACATTCTGTTATTTCTCTCATTTTCTCACGGCTTTTCGTTGACCACAAGTGCCCGTACCACATTTTGACAAGCTCCTCATTTTCATAACATGCTTACATCACTTTAGTGATCGTCTAGCTATACATCTCCCAATTTGCCCATCAGGGTTATCTAGATTAATCGTTTAGCCCAACAAGATTTTCATTCTCCCAAAATTAAAAATTACAGATCTCCAATTTGATTTATCAATACACGACGTTTCCTATCGCAATCTGACATCCTGGCCCATTTGCCATTATCTGCCTCTCTCAAGCACGCTAAAGATTTCTCAAAGACATCTATCCGTAACAATCTTGCTAACTGGAGTGGGTAGGTACTTACGTCTCTCTGGTAATCCTTAGGAAAATTCCCGAAAATCTCAAATCGATTCATCTTTGAAGATCTTTATCCAGATCATGTTAATTGGCTTCAATCATTTCTTATAAAGAGCCGAACCTCCAAAATTTCCCGAGACTCTTTACCTAAAGATACCTTAAATAATGATTCAGGTCTCCATACTGATGCACAAGGCATGACTTATCTGCAAGACCTTCGATTCCTCAAACCTACCTGGCACATTGAATCAAGGTTGCTAACTTACTACTTATCGTCGGGGTCTTGAACTGGCCATGTTATACTTCCCAAAATCTCATTTATCGAGAATTTACTGACCCTCACATTTCGATCTTTAGATCTCGCTGACTATCGACGTACGATCATTCGTGACCCCACTGTCATACTAGGTATCAAGGTATTCTACTCCTCAAGTCTCGTACTGTTCGTCGTGCCACCCTACTCCCAGGACGACCGTGAATCCTAATATACTTCTTTAAATAGGACACTTAGTTCAATTTCGTTTTGGGTTGATTCTCTGGCCTCGATCAATCACAACTAGTGGCACACCTCGCTCCTAGACCATTGGGACTTAAACCCATACAAGGTACAGACCCTACTGGGCTGTCCCAGATTTTCAGCATCTGATCGTCTCCCAGGCAGTCTGACATGATGCTTCGATCGACGGGCTTCCCGTACCTTATCGCAAGCCATCCCTCAACCATCTGCACGTGGGTCCCTAGATCTAGATCTGTCACTGAGAACCCCGAACCAGTAGTGTCATCACGCTGCTAGGGTTCTTATCCCGTCCTTGCGAGTCACATCGGTTACACCACTGCCAGCTCATTGATTCATACGCTATCATTTGACCATCTCCGGCCTCTCGCTTGACTTAATTCGTCGATTCTCTGATCTACACATCCTATTTTTGAGATACTAAATGATACTCGAAATACTTATATTTTGATCTTAACTTTTAAACTAGGTCTTGCCACATTAGACTAATCATCCATGATTTGATTATCCTTAATAACCACAGTTACCCTATCATGTCACGCCATGATTCGACTAATAACCTCAAATCAATAGTCTCTAAATCTCTCGGATCCGTACTCATGGTTTACCGAGTCATCCTTACACTCGAATCATATCATCAGATCCTAATATCAATAGCTAGATTATCTTGACCGGTCGTTCTATTGCTTAGCAAGATTAGATTCTCAAATCAATAGCCTCTAAAACTTCAGTCGACCATTTCCAAATCTCTAAGTAGGGATCATGATTCAACCATTCTTGCTAACTATCCTTTATCGTATAACCTCAAATTGACATATTGATCCTTAAATTCCTATCGTTTCCTTTATCGAGATATCTTTACCTTAATCAAAATCAAACATCGAAATTTTCAAATTTTATTCTCCGAAAATGTTAACCGAAATATCATAGGTTTCTCAATTCCTATTCAACTTTTCCTAAGTCTCCAAATCAAACTTCTCATAAATCTTCGAATTTCTATCATTTCCTTCCTCGAGACTTGCTCTAAATTAACAATTTCTAAATCATTAGCAATCCCTAAGTCACCAAATTAGACTTCTTATAAATCTCCAAATAGAGTCTAATCAACTATATCTGAGTCACTTAGGACTTCCAATAATCTTAAGCTCTGATACCAAGTGTAACAGCCCGCTTTCTCGGGCGTGTTATGCCTTAGGAAATTTGGTCTATATTTTTTTTTTTTTTTTAATCGTTACCTTATCCCGAAATTCCCTAAGGCCTATCTAGTGTTTAATTTACACACTAGAGATAAATACCATTTACAAAGCGGAAGCTGAATCGAACCTGCTCATGGCAATATATACATGATTAACTAGACAAGTACTTATTACAAACGTTGTTACATAACTCTCGAAGCATAAACAAATGTACATAATCCTTAACTATTCATATCATTACATAACATGACACATTTCCCTGTTTCCTGACGTCTCGCGTCATCTCACATCATCCATCTCAAAATCATCTCTGCAAGTCCCGACTGGAACGTTGAATGTTCCAGGGGCGAACCCAAGTTAGATGATGAACCATCTAAGTAAGGGTACGTAATGCTATGTCATGAGTGTATGCAATGTCTTTCCTCGTAGGTGTCAACTGCACCCTCATGCTACCCACCATTTTAGCGGCCACCTCTTTCGAAGCCGGGGTGTATGGGTGCACCCTTGGTAAGGCAGCGGCGCCAGTTCGTACTCCCTACGGCCTCATATGCGTGTGATCAATGACATCAACGTGTAATCATGCATTTCATAATCATGTATGCATTCTACGTGATAGATACATATCAGAGCATGTCAATATGATGAAAACATTTTCGAGAAAGTATCACTTACCTTTTAGAGCTTATCGGGCTACCTCGAAATCCGTGCCTTGTCTCGATTTGCGTGTCAACCTCAAAATTCGCGCCAAACACCTCATCTTTGTCCTCAAAACATCCTAATCATCATAGGTATTTAAATAAACATTAAACCTATTTTTCCATAATTTCTGGCATTTTCTATAATTTTTCCTCTATTTCTTCCTATTTTCCTCAATAATTCCAAATTAAATATTTCTAGAAATATTTTCTCAAATATTTCACTACGACAATTCATAAAATAATATTTTTGAATTTCTGGAATTTTCTAGGAGATTTTACTCACCTTGACTTAACATCTCTGATTTTCTCGATTTGCGTGCGATATTCCCGAAAAGCGTGCTCGAGCCGTTTTTCTCACCAAAATCTCCAGGACATCACCGAAACATAATTCCCTATTTTCCAGAATTTTTCTAACATTTTCTCTATTTTCTTTTTTTTTTTCTTTTTCTTTCTTTTCTTTCTTTTCTTTTTTTTTTTCTTTTTCTTTTTCTTTTTTTTTCTTTTTTTTCTCTTCTTCTTCCTCCTTCTCCCCTGCTTCCCGCGCACCTGCAACTCCTTCCTCCTTCTTCATTTCTTCTTCTTCTTCTTTCTTCTTTTCTTCTTCTTTTCTTCTTTTCTTCTTTTTCTTCCTTCTTCTTCTTCTTCTTCTTCTTCTTCTTCTTCTTCTTCTTCCCCTTCTCATTCCTTCTTCCAGCGGCCGAACCAGCACCTGCGCATGGCCAGCCTCCGCCGCGCGCTGCCGACGCCCAGCCCTCCGTCAGCCTCCTCCCAGCCCTCCGCCAGTCGCCTCGTCCTCGCCGGACCGCCGCCAGCTTCGCTGCACATGCCTGTGGCCGCCTCCCCTGCTTCGTGGGCCTGCTGAAGCTCGCGGCCATGGCTGCCATGGCCGCGGCTCAGCTACTTTCAGTCACTTCCGAAGCCTCCGACGACCACCGCGCCACCATCAGCGAGCCGCATCTCGCCTCGAACTGCTGCCATGCTTGCTGGTCGCCTGCTTGCTGCCCACTACCTCTGGCCGCGGCTGCCATGGCCGAAACTTGGCCTTGCTTTAATGCTCTCCCCCCCTCTCTCTCTCTCTCTCTCTCGGATTGCTTAGATGCTCTCGGCCCCAACTCCCAATCCGATCTCCCTCCCTCGCTGCTTCTCAATCGGCCAAGATGGCTGCCAATTTATAGGCAGCCATTGCGTGTATATATATACATATATCTATCACATTAATTGCTGCATCCGCATTGCGTGTATATGTATACATATGTCTATCATATTAATTGCTCGATCCCCTAAATCTCGCAATTTGCAGCCCAAATTTTGGTTATTAATGCTTCACATTAATGCTTCATTAATTGCTCCAACTTTCGCACGCCACGTATCCAGAATTCACGCTGCCAAATCTTCCCATGTTGCGCAATTTTCGGTTGGAAAAGAAAGACTGTGGCATGAACTTACATAGGAAATTGGATGGCTATTTGCATTTACAGAGGCTCTGCCATGCGTATACATATATATATAAATATTACATATATTTTTACTATATTACACATTTAATTATTTATAAATTCTAATTTTCTTCTTATATCACTTGGATAATTTCGTAATTTTAATTATACCCTCAAACACTGAATTAAATTACATTTTAATACAGAAAACACAAAATTAATAATCTAATTCTTAGTTGAGAATGACAATTTCGTCCCAGTGTCCTTACCGGGCTGTAGTTTCATTCCAAAACCATTGAAGGGTTATTCGTCATGCAAAACCGGAGCCCCTCTAGGGTTCCGTTAATTTTTCGGGAGTCTCCTACAACAATTCGGTTTTGCAGCCTAAATGACCGTTGTATTTTAGCTGTACCGAAAACTGTTCCGAATTTGATTTCTTTCGATACCATAAATCCTATCTCGATACGTTCGTCGAGACCATATAATTTTCCTTAGGCAATTTCACTCTGAGGCATTCCCTGCAGTTGATTTGGTACCTGAAATTGCTATAAAATTAACTTTTCGGTATTCTAAACTCATCGAAATTACGTGGCAACGTTATACGAACATGGGGTATTACACTTTCTTTATCATTTGTGACTGGGTGATTATTAATATATTTAATAACTCAGTGAGAGAATACTCGATCTTATTCATATAGAAATAAGTAATAAAGGAAGAGAAAGAATCCTGCAACGATTGCAAGACAAGGTCATTTCGGAGTTGAGTGCTCATTGGGAACTCCAAGGCATTAGCTGACTAATCATATTGATCATATTAATGAGATGGTCTTCGACAACTGAACCCTCAACTATCAGGCTCAAAACACTTTCTTCGATATCTCATACCGAACTGTCCGACTATGCTTGCTAAAGAGGTCATTGAGATATTGTATCATGCTCGCAACACTTATGAAGTGCTCAAAATGACGCTGCAAATTGTTAGACATTGATGCGAGAATATAGTTACAGGCTTTCAAGTCATGTTCTTTCAAAATCTCTCAAGTGATAATCTCCTCCTCAATCGTAGTTAGAGGAATATCAGTATGTGGTATATAGAATAAAGTGTCATCTATCTTTTCCATATCAAGTACAATTTTTAGATTTCGAAACCAGTCAGAAAAATTAAGACCGGTGAGCCTATTGATTTTTAGAATACGACTTAACGGATTTAAATATGTCATTTTATCTATAAAAAATAAATAGATATATTAGTTTGTATCTTTGTAAAACTCCATTTGATTAAGAACTTTTGATTAAATGTGTATTCCTACTAAATTTTTCGAATCCTACTCTTCCCTAACAGAAAACGTGATCCTTATACAGAATCCAATAGCAGATGGTGGTTGAATTATCTTTCATAAGAATATCCCTCATATTTTAGGCAACACTTGCCACCACAATATATGTGGAGTTCAACCTTCGGCTTCTAACCTATCATAAATCTCACATTTATAGTTTTTTTAGCCAGATGAACTAGTTAGATCTCATCCATTATCTGGCTAAATGAGATGAGCTGAACATCACCCTTTCTTACATTTTAATTACTTAGTTAGGTGACACCTATTGAATACCGCCCCATCTCATGGTTAATAAGAGAAATCAAATAATCTTTCATGAAATGCACCCTCACATTTACAGTTTTTTGAGTACACCAAATCAGACTGATGAACCCCTACGACAATGGAAAACCATAATAAATCATATTTATCGTTTAAATCTAATATTAATTTTATGGGAAGATTTTTAGACTTCTTATTTTAAGGTTTATAGATGCCATCACACAACTATTGCATAATAAAATGAACAATAAATTAATCAGGATGACCATAGGCTTGCACACAGAATAAACTCAAGCCTCCAAAGTTTAAACCATGTCACATATCAACTTGTTGATGAACTATTGCTTCACCACTTCTGTTACAATAACTCTTTGACGCCATCTTCATTTATAATTTTTGTAAAATAAAAACTAAAAGAAATTACTAGAGGTCTATGGTTCAGTACATTTTCGAATAAATTAATTATTACAAATTTGAATTAAATCAAATGAAATCATGTAACATTCATTCATTCATACATACCAAGTCCATGCTTATCTTGAACATACATATGCTTCCACTGTTTCAAAACAATTTTGAAAACATTTATCTTGCATATGTTAAAAAATAAAAACCAACATCTAAACAAGTATATCTAAATCTACACCCAATGCAAATTACTGCACAACCATAAAAATAAAATAATTAGAACATGTTGTCTGGTTACCGAAATCACCAGATCGATTAATTGTAATATTTGACACATACATCTACGTATATGCTTTAAATACTAAGTTGAGTCTCTGATACTCATGAAGGGAATCGGATGTACGACGGTACAGATAAAAATAATTTTTTTTACCATGCATCAGATACATGCAACGAAATCTAATATACATGTCATACACTACCTTGGATATTTAAGCAACACACATATTCAACAATTGAATATAAATAAATGTATACCTGCTGTCTGATGAAAGGATGGAGTACAAAAACAGTTTATGTACGACCATTATCCATCAGGTGGTCATTCATCGGTGTCACATTCACTTGATCATTCTCTAACGACCACCCACAGGTCTACTGCTGACATATAATATCATATGGTGCTTGACACACCATCATCTCATCAGTATCTTCATATCGAATAAGGTAGTAACCCTTGCATTAGTCCATACTCGATTAATCGAAGTATCCATTCAAAGAATCTAAGGACTAGGAGTAGTTTAAGAAGTTCTTGGACCGTCTTGTCCTAATCTTGGTCCTCCTTTTAAAGCCAACCTGGGTCTAGTGCCAACTTGCCACGACATCATTGCGCCTCCCACTGGATATCCGCGTAGCAACCTTAGATCCTGTCCTCATTAATGGTGAATCACATTCACATTAATGAGGGTCTCGTCACTACCATGCTACCACCTAGGAACCTCCACCGGCGTTGGATAGTCAATCTCATCACCTACAAACGCACGACACATGCATGTAGGAGAACATCTCCTCCTTCTATATCAGCCAGCTCTCTTCAGAGCCAAGATATGTTTTGATCTCTAACCTGCTAATACACTGCCTCTTCTTACTCTCTTACTCACTCGATCGTCGGAGTGCTTGCAGGTGCCAACCGCCCCCCAGATGGACCTATCGCAAGAGCCCGCGCCCCGCCTCTGATCGTCATCTTTTGGTTAGAAAGGAACAGTTCTATTATTAGAGAATCCTGTTACACAGTCTCAATACCTTGAAAATAAGATTCTCACACAAAAGATTCAGGGATTCATTCATATAATTGATTAGAGAAAATATGAGTGAAGAAAATCTTATCTTTTATAAATTTATACGAAAATACAATGAATGCATAAAAATAAACTCTCTAAATGTCATTTAAATATAATATCAAGACACACAACTCTAAGAGTGACTAATGTGAGATAATTAAAAATTGGTGATGACAATTGGTGTTTCAGATTTATGGGTTATAATTTTTTTGATGAAATAAATCATTTATTTATAAACTGTTAGAACATGGTCGTTAGAATATGATCGTTGTTAGAATTTTAATTTTAATATATAAAAATTTTAAATTTATTATTATGAAATTATTTCAAACAATAATTTCATAACATTGATTGATTGATTAATTTCTTTTCAAGCGGGGTTGATTGGTTGATTTCTTTTGTGTGTTGGTTTCAGTCTCCTCCGTTTTGTTTATTTAATTTTATTCAATAAATGTTCAGAATGTGTATTTTCACTGATTAAAATATGACGTACAAAAACAAAATACATACCAAATAAAATGACACAATTGTACGGAGTTACAAAAAAATGTGTTATCATTATATGAAGAAAAAACTTAATACAAATAAATTCACCAAATGACATTTTACTTTTTAAATTTTAAAATGACGACAGACTCGCAAAAATTAAACCATAAATTCAATTGTTATTTATTGAACTGAAAAAGGATCTACAAAATGTGTTCCCAATAATCAAACTTACTTATACCTATGAATACGACATTGGACCATTCGGTGCACTTAGAAACTGGAACTGGATTGAAGTTGTTTGCCAATTAGATTCGGGCATCTGCCACTTTAGTCGTACGGGCTGACGCTGGGATTTTGGAAAATGACAACGAGTTTGGAGTGTGTTTGGAGCCGTTTGACCGCTTATAAATTTTCAGTCAAGTTTAAATGTTACATAATTTAATTAATTATATATTTATTAAAAATTAATGAGGTTAAAAATTACAGAATTTAAATACTATTTGATAGTATTTTAAAAAAATTTCTCATTAATTCTTTTCAAAATATTGTTCATAGCATATTTAGTTAATTAAATATTTTATAATTTTACATTCTAACAACTATAATATTTTCAATCTTATTATTCTTCTTCATTCTCCTGTCTTTTCTTTTTTGTCATCTCCCTCCAACTTCTCTGTTGCCATTGTTGTCACTGCCTCCCCTTTCCACCCCAATGCCATCATGGCCATTGACTCCAACTCCTCTATTGTGGTTGTCGTCTCTCTCCAACTCTTTTATCATCGCTACATGTTTTGACAAATTTATATATTTTTAATAATTAAATTAATAAATTTTTTAATAATTATATATAATTTATTAACATATAATTGTAATAATTTTATTTGTTGGACATTAATTTATAATTTTTTTATTAAAAATTAGTATTTTTATAATTTTATTTTTATTATTCAACAATATATCTATTTTAACCTTTTTGTTAAGTTTTTATAATTTATTACTTTTTTAAATTAAATATATAATTATATAAATAATAATTTAAAATATATTTATCTAAATAATTATCAATTTAAACGTTGGTCGATTTTAAATCTTTAGGCAGGAGTTAAGTAGAAAGCGTTAAAAGTCATCTTAAAAAAGGGTAAGCCAAACACCCTCTTAGTCGTATGGGTTAATGCTGGCACGACGAAATTTATGGTTCTCATATGAAAATGGAACAGAAAAGCTGATAGGGTGGAAGTATTTGAAACGATGGGATATTGGAAAATGACAACGGAACGAAAGCGACGCGGAAGCATCTCGTCAACCGGCTTCTGGAATCAAGCTGAGCCTTTCGCCAATTCCCTAGAAGACTGTCTCCCAACATTTTGCCATTAACAAATTGCTGCCAACCTACGCACATACCAAATCCTGATCTCAGCGCCTACGCCATCGATAATAACTAATGCCCTCTCCCCGCTCTTTATATACCATAGATTCCATTTCTTCTCGTATCCTACACACAATTGCTTATACATCTCTCTCCTCTTTCCCAATCTTTCTCATCGTTAGCCTTCTTAATCTCCACCTTTTACATATATATCTGGGAAATTGAGAAAATCTGAGGAGCAGCAATGGCGAAATCACCAGAGGATCAGCACCCAGTGAAGGCCTTCGGATGGGCGGCCCGAGACTCGACTGGCGTTCTCGCACCCTTCAAATTCTCACGAAGGTAAATATATATATATATATAATAAAAACCCTAAAATTAAAGTACACCATCGAAATGGAATTTTCAATGTGGTATTTCTGTGAAGGAATGAATAACTGAAACGGGGTGGTGTTTGTTAATTAATTTGCAGGGAAACTGGAGAGAAAGACGTGGCCTTTAAGGTTTTGTTCTGTGGCATATGTCACTCGGACCTTCACCAGGTCAAGAATGAATGGGGCAGCACCACCTATCCTTGCCTACCTGGGTAATTAATTATTTCACTCTTCCCCCCTTCGTTTCTTTCGCTTCTAATAGTTCAATGTCAGTCTCACGGTAGCAATTTTATATATTCAACATTACAGGCATGAGATCGTGGGTGTGGTAACAGAGGTTGGTAGCAAGGTCGAGAAATTCAAACCCGGCGACAGAGTTGGGGTCGGCTGCATGGTCGGATCATGTCGCTCTTGCGATAACTGTGCTAACAATCTCGAAAACTATTGTCCCAAAATGTTACTCACCTACAATGCCACCTACCACGACGGAACCCCTAATTTCGGAGGCTATTCCGATATCATGGTGGCTGAGGAGCACTTCATCGTCCGCATTCCAGAAAACCTGTCTCTTGATGCCTGTGCTCCTTTGCTCTGTGCGGGTATCACTACTTATAGCCCACTCAGGTACTATGGACTCGACAAGCCAGGCATGAACGTGGGCGTGGTTGGCCTTGGTGGCTTAGGCCATGTAGCTGTGAAATTTGCCAAGGCCTTGGGCGTCAAAGTCACAGTAATCAGTACCTCTCCTGCCAAGAAGCAGGAGGCTATTGAACGTCTTGGTGCCGATTTATTTTTGGTCAGTCGCGACCAAGATCAAATGCAGGTATTCATTGTTCCTTCAATTAGTTACAATTAATATGGAGTAAGAGTTAAAAGGATTTTGGCGGCAAAAAGGACATAGATGTAAATGACATGATAGGACAAAAGCTTGAAATATGTCGTTTTTTGTTATTGTAATGTGGAATATTAACTCTCTCTTTAATTGGGCTCGTTTAAATGTGAGCAGGCGGCTATGGGCACAATGGATGGCATTATTGATACGGTCTCAGCTCCTCACTCTCTTCTACCACTAGTTAGTTTGTTGAAGACTCATGGAAAACTCGTCATGGTTGGCGCACCAGAGAAGCCACTCGAGCTCCCAGTCTTTCCTCTGCTCATTGGTAATTACTGAGACATTACGAAACTCTACATCTTTAATCCTTGGATGGGATAATCAAGAGAATTATGCCTATTTAATGTGGGATGTGAAAAAATTGCAGGGAGAAAGATAGTGGGAGGGAGTTGCATAGGAGGCATGAAGGAGACACAAGAGATGATTGACTTTGCTGGAAAACATAACATAGCAGCAGATATTGAAGTCATTCAAATGGAATACGTAAACACTGCAATGGAACGCCTTGGGAAAGCTGATGTTCGATATCGATTTGTTATAGACATAGGCAACACACTGAAAGATGCTCAGTCTTCTTGCCCCGTGTGAATTTTGCTTCTTCGACACCACTGTTTTATTGTTGAGAGGTCCCATAAGATGATCGACTTTTTACGGTTTGTTTAATTGTTTGTGTGAAGCTTATCGGGCCCTAGCCTCTGGCCACTTCCAAATCTTCAACGTTGTACTGAAGCCTATTTTACATTAATAATAACAATATGTTTTGGGATATGGTAGAATTGTTTCGCTTGCGTATTTCTTGTCTTTATATATATATATATATATATGTTCGAACACAATAAATGTAATAACTAATAAATGCCACCTTCCCCTATTTGAGTAAATTTTGTAGCTTATGCCAACTAAAAGATAAAATAAGGAAGGATCTATTCATGGGCATGGCATTACTAATTATTCCCATAATATATAGAAGTTTAAATTACTAAATACCCAAGGTCAACCAAGGATCGAATTGGAATTTGGAACAAATAAATCCAAATAAATTTAAAAGTTTAGTGAAATGGCAATATACCGTTTGTTGGGAAGTAGACTGTACCAGTCCAATCTTGACCTTTGACCCACGGCCTAATTACCCAATCTCGACCTTCAGCTTTGATAGCCCATGACCCAATCTCGGCCTGCGGTCTTATTGTTAACCCACGACCCAATCTCAACCTCTAGTCCAATCGTGGCCCTGAGCCCACAACTCGATCTTAGCCCTGCTCAAGTCTGCGGCGACATCATTGCAACCCCATGCTGGATATTCGCATACCCGCTCGAGATCCCTTCCACATTAATGAGAGTCTCATCAACACCGTGATATCACCTGGGAGCCTCCACCAACATTGGATACTTAGTCCCATCACCCTACAAACACACGACGCATGTAGACAAGAGGACCTCTCCTCTTTCTATATGAACTAGCTCTCTTTAGAGTGGAGGTATATTATTCTCCCTAACCCACTGATACTTTTGTCATTTTTACTCCTCTACTCACTCAAGCATCGAAGTGCTTGTAGATACCAACCACCCCCTCGACGGACCAATCATCGGGGCTCGTCCCTTGCCATTGTAGGATCGCCTCTGACCATCCTTTTGCCAAGAAGGAACATCTGGTGCCCATCGTGGAGCCCGGTAAAACTTACCTACCCCATAACTTCACTAGAGCCTTTCAAGCCAACTTTACCACCTTACCATGCGAACCAGAAGTGCTCCTATTTAGGAGCCAAACGCTACCGACCACCTTCCACAAAACCCAGTCGTTGTGGAGGTCCTACTCCAAATTGTCCAATAGCTCCAAAACCAAGTCGTTGAGTTAACTACAAATCAACAGCGTGACCAACACAGGAAACGGTTTGACTTTGACGCAGAAGGTAGCCGTCACCAACACCATCAAGCTACCCATACCTCTATTCCCTCGCTTTTCACATCCTTGTTAAGCCATCTCTTCTCAGAGTTCATCGACCATCCCCTTGTGGGATGGTTTTCGCCTCCTCGGCACCTTAGAGCCATATGAGGGTACCGCTGATCTCTAGGAGCACCTTACCATGTTCAATGTCGTGATGCTACTGAGTGGGGGTACGGATCTGATCATGTGTCGATCGTTTCCCAGCACATTGAAGAAGTTAGCCACGTTATGGTTTTCCTCCTTGGAGCCAAACTCCATCCACGACTTCTCCAAACTAGCCACCTGCTCCTTACTCATTTCTCCACAAGCCAAGCTCACAGCAAGACATTAGTCAGTCTCATCAACCTGAGGCAAGGTGAGCATGCGTCGCTCTAGATATTTCTAAACAGAATCAACCAAGAAGCCATCCAGATCAGAGACCTCAACCCGATAATCTCCTTACACGCCATTATGGCTGGGCTAAGGTCCTTTTGCTGATTTGTCGGCCCAAAAACTCCCCTCCAACCTAGAAACGACCTCAAGGTACAGGCTGTGGGATACATAAACATGGTGGAAGCATCGGTGGCCAGACACAGAAGCACCCAATCGTTAGCTCGCCCATAGCCAGTCCACCAACCAAATCCCCTTGCCGAGCACCAGCGCAACCCAGAAAGAGATTCCAACTGAGGACATGATAACAAAGACCGTGGCAGGGGACGGGGAGAGCCAACTCGGCTCCCTGTGCCACCCCGACTGTGCTATGACATTTACACATCTCTCATAACTAGGAGAGAGCGAATCCTCTGGGAAGTTTACAACTCAAGAATAATTTTGCTTCTAGACACCTCAGGCTAACAGCCTCTTCGTAGCAATGCCGACACCAGCAAACGGTGTGACTACTATTGCATGTTCGGGCACAAAATCGAAAAATGTGTCACCCTGAAGGACTAGATCGAGTGCCTAGTCAAAGAGGGTTACCTCTACTAGTACACTTACAGAGCGGACTGAAGGCGGTCCCAGCGGGTCAACCCAGGTAGGCGAAGGAGCCGCAACCCCCAGAGATGACCTCTAGAAAACGATAGGTAGAATGCCGAACCACCCCCAGCTAATTAGATAGTTAGGGTCATTGACACCATCTCTAGAGGTTTTGCGAGAGGGGGAGATTCAAACTCGATAAGAAAGCGACACCTCTGAGCAGTAATGTTAATAAATAATGTCGAGAGGAAGCCGAGGAAGATGGCCCGACACCTCGTAATCTCTTTTATCGATAAAAAAGGGATTGATCAGAACCTTGATGACCCCATGGTGGTCTCGATTGTTGCGGCCAACTTCCTGGTGAAGAAAGTCCTCATTGATCAAGGAAGTTCAACTGATTTGTTGTATCTGTCAATCTTAGGAAGAATTGGGATCCTAGAAGAAGATCTAAAACCATTCCCCAGAAATCTAATTGACTTTTCCGAAGAGTAGGTTGGCATCAGAGGGTATATCGATCTATTGACTTCATTTGGAACCCCTTCTCGTCAAAACAATCAGTATCCAATACCTAGTCGTTGACTGCCAGACGTTATACAACGTACTACTCGACTGCCCATCTCTCAGCACTTTGGATGCAGTTATATCAACCCCTATTTGGCTATGAAATTCCTGGTGTTAGCCACCGAGGTGGGAGTTGTCCACGTCGACTAAAAGGAAGCTCGACAGTGTTACCATGATAGCCTCCGGGCTTGAAGTTCTGGACTCAATAAGGATGACGAAACCAAGCTTCCAATAGCAGTAGCGAAGCCCTACACCCAATGAATTTGAGGTTTTTAGAAGAACCCACACTCGGAAGGATGATCAAGGACAATAATTGTAGGTTGATAATAGATCAAAAAGTGTGGCATTAATTGTATTTATGTACATCATTACAATTTAATGATTCTTTTTATTAACTAACAACGTTAATATTTTAATTTATATAGGAGGCATTCGAGAGATTAAGTGTAGATGCATCTTCAGTATCAGCCGGCGGTAGCGAGTTGTCCTTTCCACCAACAGTCGATGATCGTCACATCTTTTATTAGACTGTCTCTGGTAGGAACAAGAAGGGTCATGTCTATGGTCTCAACTCTCAAGCTAAATAGTCTTACCCGGTTGGATCCGATAGCAGCTTCAATAGTTCATATGGGTTGTCATCAAAATTAGAACAAATGAGACTAAGGGTTACCCAGATGAACGAGGAGTTGCATTTTACTCAGAATGAGATGATCGAGGTGCGAAATAAGAATGTGCAGTTGCGTCAGTGGTAGCAACAAATGATGGCACGACAAGAGCAGATGAATAGACAGATGATGTCGTTACAACAACTTGGACCGTCAACTCAAACTGGATCGAGAGACTAGTTTTATGATAATGAGGAACAAAATGATGATTTCAAAGATGATGACTGTAACTGAATATTTATGATTCATGAATTTAATTAAATTAATCAGTTTGAATTTCATATTCATTTATGTTATTTTATATATTTATATGAATTTTAATTTTTTTATCTTTAAATTAATGATTATATAAATAAAATTTTAATTTCTATTCAATTAATTAATAAATTGTTAATTATCATAAATTTTATTTATATATATAAAATTTATTTTTAAATAAATATAAATATTTAAATTTTTATTTATATAATTTATATTTTTAATATATATATTTTTATTTATGCTTAAAAATTTTATTTTTATTTTTTATTTTTTAATTTATTTATTTATTAAAAAATATTATTTATTAATATATTAAAAATAAATAATATATTTATTTTATTTATATATTTTTTAAGCAATTTATTTTTTTTATAAATTTACATTTAAATTTATTTATTTTTATTAAAAAATAAATATTTTTGTATTTTTTTATTTAGCGACGGAAATAGACCTGTCGCTAAATCAGCGACGGGTCAAGATCCCGTCACTAAGTCAGTGACGGTCTTTACTCCGTCTCTGATTAAGCGATGAAACAATATTCATCGCTAAATTAGAGACGGGTATAACCCGTCGTTGATTCCATCGCTAAAAATATCCGTCATTAACTTTTAGCGACGGTAAACTACCTGTCACTAAATCCGTCGCTAAAACATTTAGCGACTGATTTTGATATTTTAGCGACGAAAAATTTCGTCGTTAAAACGTTGATTTTTTATAATGAGTGAAGGAGGACTTCCAAGCAAGAGACCCTCAACTCGGCCGATACCTTAGCAAAGTTAGAGCCTTAGTTGAATCCTTCAGCATTGAATACATCCCCAGAGAGAAAAACTCGAGGGCCAATCTCTTATCAAAGCTTGCTAATACAAAGAGGCCGAGGAATAATCAATCCGTACTACATGAAGTTCTAGGGCACTATTAACTTAGTTAACGTCCAAGTTATTGAAGCGAGTGTCGAATTCTGGGGGTTCCCCATAGTTTGGTTTCTCAAAGAGGGAATACTTCCCACCGACACCAAGGAAGCTACAAAGCTAAGAAGATCGGCTTGCTTCTACGTCCTGATCTGGGACCAATTGTACCGTCGAGGCTTCACCATGCCGCACCTTAAATGTGTTAACACCAATCAATCCACATACATCATGGTCAAGGTACATGAAAGAGTCTATGGCAACCACATAGGGGGGCGATCCTTAGCAGTAAAAATCTTAAGGGTCGACTACTACTAGCCGACATAAGGAGCGATTACCTAAAGCATGTAAAAAGTTGTGAAAACTGCCAAAAGTTTGCAAGTACACACCATTCCCTGTCAGGGGAGCTACATAGACTCGACACCTCATGACCTTTCTACAGGTGGGGAATAGATCTGCTTAGACCCTTCCCGATCGCCTCAGGTTAGCTCAAATACATTGTTGTGGCCATCAACTACTTCACTAAATGGATCGAAGTCGAGCTCCTTGCCATCATGACCGTAAAAAGGGTCCAAAAGTTCATATGGAAAAATATTACACATACATCGAACCCTATTAATGTTACATGATCGTTTCAAACATAATCCATAATACAAGGCTATTCATCAATGGAACACAAGTTTCTCAACATGACTTAATACATAACATAAGTTCTCAATTAACATTAACCCTAAATAGGGTTATACATTATCATTTTTTCAAAATGTCTAGAATTTGAAGTAGCAGAACTTAATACATAACATACATTTAATTCATCATACACTTTGCTAAGTGTCATTTCATGCCTCATTCATTTTCGTTTCTACTACAATCTCCATCTGTAATGTTTGAATATTTCATAGGCAAAACCCAAGTTAGATGATGAATCATCTAAGTAAGGGTACATTCATTTAATGCACATGTATGAATGCAATGCACATAACATCATAACTCTTACGTTTGGGTCGAGTTAACTTCAGGTAACCTATAGGACCTACATCAGCCCAAGCACGACCACACATCAGCACGGACATGAACCTCAAACATATTTGAAGCCTCAGCTCGGCCATCTGTCCTGGCCGGGTCCAAATGCCAACTCAACTATAAACCTTGGCTAAGCAACAAACTCACCTAGCTTTTCCTTTTTCAAGCTCAGATGTTCGCTTCGAGACCAACTGACCTAGGGGCTTGTGGACTGTACTGGCCCAATCTTGGCCCAACCTTAACACGATCTTGGCCCTACCCCAGTCTGCAGTAGCATCATTACCGCAACATGTTGGGTACCCTCACACCCGTTCCAGATCCCATTCGCATTTAATGAAAGTCCCATCGAATCCATACCACCGTCAGGGAGCCCTATCAATGTCAGATATCTATTCCTATTGTAATACCCGGTATTAAATAATAAGAGAATTTTTAAAGATATGGGTCAAAATGATATTTAGCAAAGTTTCGGGCCTAAGTGCAATATTCAAAACTCAAAACGAAAGACAAATGACTAGGTTAAGATGATCCAATTGAGGAGAAATGGCACAATTAGGCAATATTTGATAAAAATCAAGAGATCTCGAAGAATTGAAGTCAAAAGCACGCAATTAGGAGGGTCCGGGCAAAAGTGCAGATTTTGTAAAATATCAGAGGGAGGTCGAATCGATAAATTTTTTGGAAATTCTAAAATAAAATGGAAAATATAGAACTTGAGGGCCGTTGTGGAAGTGTTAGAAAGTCTAGGGGTATCAAAGAAAGGGAGGAAATTCAATTAAAAGAAGGCTGGGGGCTAAAATGCAATTTTTGCAAAGTTCTTGGTGTGAAACCGACCGGCTTCCTATGGCCGCCGGCGGCCGCTTCTGGGGCTTCGGGCAGGTCGCCCGAAGGCTCTAGGCTAGCCTCCAGATGATGATGGCCTCGTTGGGAGCTTCTATTGGCCGGAAATAGGTCGGATGTGATCGGAAATGATGGCCAAAAATATTTCCGATTTGGCCGAATCTTTCGAGGGGTCTAGCGCTTGATTTGGTGTTTCTCGATTGGTTTAGAGGCTAGATCCGAGCTTAAGGGATAAGGACGAGCAAGATTTGGTGAGTTTTGGCGTCAAAATCGGGTACAAATAGCCAACCAAGGCCAAGGGTTTCAAAACGAATCGAGAGAAATTCAGGGCGTTCGGGCTTGAATCGAGGCACAAGGATAAGGAGATTTTGTTCTTAGTGTTCTAAGGATCAATTCTAGAAATTTTGGCTGCGTTTGGTGTAGATTTGGAAGGGTTTTGGAAGCTTGGCCGGAAAGTCGATCCACCGCCGCCGCGACCTGCAACCGCCATTTAAGGCATTTTTTGGCGATGGTTTCGGGCATTTGAGGGTACCATTGAGGTCGCCTCATTGAGATCTTCAAGGCCCCATAGTTGTTTTAGCCAAAGGAAGTCGCCGGAGCCAGAGAAGAAGGTCGGAGAAGACAATTGTGCGGCGGCGCGTGGCAGCCACTCGCGGGACCTCTGGGTGGCGCGTGGGGTATGTATTTTCTGTGTTTTTAATTTTAGTATTTAGGTAAAATTATTCTAGGAATTATCATGGAAAAATATTTTGTGAAAATTGATGTTAGGTATTTTTAATGAATTTCCAAAGGTAGAAATGTTTGAAAATTAAATAAAAATAGAGAAAATTGTGGAAAAATAGAAATATTAATTCCAAAGGTCTTAAATGGTGAAATAGGTGTCAATTGGGTCATTGGAAGAAGAATTACACAATTTTCGAGGTGTGGCACGTTTTTCAAGGCGAAATTCGGACTTTTCCGAATTGAGGTGAGTGGTTTGATTCTAACTTTACCTTGTCTTGAAAGTGTTTTTAAGTGCATTTGGTGAGTTCTAGTGAGCAATTATACCCTCCTTGACTTAGCTTGTTTTACAAGATTTTTTTTACTTGTGGTCATTATTTCGACATTCGCTGCATTGCATTAACTGATTTACTTTAAAATGTTAGTGCATGGCGTGTGAATTTTCATATCATTAGGGGTCTAGTTTCATTACATCGTTGGGTTCATATGGGGCGGGACGGGGTCTTCTTGAGAATGAGACACGGTTAGTCCTGGCGATCAGGTGACACGGTAGGGCATCCGGGGCCGGTACTAGTGATCGGGTGACACGGTAGGGCATCCGAGACTAGTAACCGAGTGACACGGTAGGGCACACGGGGATTAAGTGTGTCAGGGAAATTTCTCAAGTTTGACGTGTCTTGCATGTTGTTGTTTAGTATGCCATGCTCATGTGTCTTTCATACATTATATAAACTGTTTCATGCCTCCACTTAGATGTTTTATCATTTAACCTGGGTTATGCCCCTGGAACATTCAACGTTCCAGTTAGGGACAGCTGCGAAGTCAAGGACGAGGCCGGAGAGCAAATGGTGTTTATGTGATAGACTTTGTATCATTTGGTAGCATAGTAACCTATTTTGCTATATGTATGAACATTCGTACGTCGGTGTTGTAAACTTTTAGTAATGATGTTATATGTATGTTGGTAGGAAACATCTCGTGTAACACGTGGTAGGCCACGTTATTTTGATGGTTAAGCATTCCGCTGTATTTGTAATGTCTCGTTCAGTTGCAATTATGTTATTGTTGACTAAACGAGTAAGACTAGAACTTTCGGGGTATATATGTACATGTGGAGATTGTTCTTGAGATCACCGCGGGTGCCGACTGTAGTTTTGTGACGAGTGTTTCATCTGCATGTGAAGATTGTGCTCACAGGGGCCGCGAGTAATAGATTGAAAAAAAAAAAAAAAAGAAACCCTGGGAATTTCCTTATAGTGATATGCCTGTATAGGGCGGGGTGTTACACCTATCACCCTATAACGTCCGATGCAAGCATGCATATAGGAAGACTTCTCATCATTCTATATAGGCCAGCTCTATCAAGAGTCAAGGTATGTTTTTTTCTAACCTATTAATACTCTGTCAATTTATTCTTTTACTTATTTGAGTATTGAAGTGCTTGCAGGTGTTACCCACCCATCGATAGACTGATCGTCGAAGTCTATTTTCTACCATTGCAAACCTCCATCCGACCATCCTTTTGAACTGGAAAGAATGCAAACTTAATTTTACAATAACAGAGAGAAATTTAACTCTGATAATGAATTAAACTTGGAAACTATTAGTGATTGATTTCTTTTCAAGCATGATTGATTAATTAATTAACTTGAAAAATACCAATCCCTGCAAACCATACCAAATAAAATATGAAGTACAAAAACAAAATGCATACCAAATAAAATGACACAATTGTACGGACTTACAAAACATGTGTTATCATTCTATGAAGAAAAAACTTAATACAAATAAATTCAGCAAATGATATTTTGGGATTTTTCTTTTTAAATTTTAAAATGACGACAGACTCGCAAAAATTAAACCATAAATTCAATTGTTATTTATTGAACTGAAAAAGGAACTACAAAATGAGCTCCCAAATGGTCAAACTTACCCATACCCATGATTATGACATCAGACCGTTCGCTGCACATAGAAAATGGAACTGGATTGAAGGAGCTCCAGTACAAAGTCAGAGAGGCTCACAGAGAACTCTACAGATAAGGGGTAAAAAGATAAATTTGCCCCCGATCACTTTGCAAATTTGCAAAGTGGGCCACTGCCTCGCTCCTACTTCTCTCCCTCGCCTCCCATGGCTGCTGCCCTAGCCTCGGCGCCGCCCTCGCCTTGTTTCGCCGTTGTGTCTCCGTCGCCTCACCGCCATTGCCTCGCTCGATCATCGCTGAAGATGTAGCGACGATAGGGCGAGACGATAGCGGCGAGGGCGACGAGACGACGGAGGCTAGGCGAGGCGAGGGCGGTGCCAAGGCTAGAGCAGTGGCCATGGGAGGCGAGGGAGAGAAGCAGGGGCGGGGCAAATCCATGGGAGGGGAAGGAGAGCAGCAAACGTGGGGGCAAAAATGTCTTTTTGCCCTCTTTCTATCATCCCGTCGGTAAGCTCGTCGGGCCTTCTAACATTTTTCGGATTGAAGTTGCTTTTAGGATTGCTAATGGTTTGATTTTTGTCAAAATTATAATTAAATTAAATTTAAATTATTAAAATCAAAATCAAATCATTACTCATTGATTTTAAAAATTAAAAATCATAATCAAATCATTCGATTTTGGTTCGATTTCGATTTTAATCATGATTTTATTAGTTTGAACCATACTACTGCCAAGTTTTATTTTTTTAAAATATTTAATTAATTATTTTTATTAATAATTATTTGATTGATAAAAATAAAATACTTTAATATTAGGTTTTATTTTCATTTGTCAATTACTTTATAAATGTTAAATATTTTATATATTTGTAATGCATTAGTTAAAATACTTGTAAAAAAATGTATTAGTCAATATATATATTATGTGTATATATAATATATTAAATAAATAAATACATATTATATATATGTATATTCGGTTCAATTTGGTTCAATTACCCACACATTCGGTTCGATTTTGGTTCTAATTTTGATTTGCATTTAGTGAAAATTATAAGCAAATCATATCCATTGAAACAGTGTTTAGTTTTTTCACAAGTCAAATCATTATCCAATCAAATAGTTTTTAACTGTATTGACCAGTTTGGTTCCCCACTATTTTAATTGCAATTATTATCCCTAGTTACTTTCCAATTAGATTTGGGCATCTGCCACTTTAATCGTACAGGTTGGCGCTGGGATATTGGAAAATGACAACGAGTGTAGAGTGCATTTGGATGAGTTATTTGATCGCTTGTAAGTTATTTGTATAATTTATGTAATTATATATTTATTAAAAATTAAAAGGATTAAAAACTATCAAATTTAAATACTATTTGACAGTATTTTAAAAAACCTCCCCATTAGATCTTCTCAAAATGTTGTTCATAACATATTTAGTTGACTAAATATTTTACAATTTTACCCTCCAACAATTATCAAATTTTCAACCTTATCCATTTTCTTTATCCTTCTACATTCTCTCTTTTGCTGCCTCCCTCCAGCTCTTCCGTTGCCATCACTGTCACCAACTCCTGCCTCCACCCCAACTCCGTCACACCTGTCGCCTCCAGCTCCTCCATCGCGATTGCCACCTCTCGCCTCCAACTCCTCCATTGTCACTCTAGCTTCCGACAAATCTATATATTTTTAATACTTGTATTAATATATTTTTAATAATTATATAATTTATCAACATATAACTGCAATAATTTTATTTGTTAAACATTAATTTATAATTTAAATATTTGATGTGTTTTACTTTATTTTTATCATAAATTTGTGTTAATATTGTTACATAAATTTTTTAATTGTAGAATAATTAATATTACATAATACACTTTTAAATCTATTAAGTCTTGTGTGATCATTTTTTAAAATTTTTATATCATAACTTTAATTGATATATATATATATATATATATTTTACTTTAATTTTAGTTGGTAGCGTTTGTAACCCTTCAACGGGCAACTATACTCTTGAAAAGGCCGCAATATTTAGCTTGCTCTAGCTAACTAAGAGACTTATCTTTTTTCAATTTTATTTAAATGCGACTTATAATTTATATATATATATATATATATTATCATCTCTTCTCTCTATTTTCAGTTTACATGAGAGCTACCTGCCTCTCTCTTCTGTCTCTCTAGCTGTCTCATTTAACAAGCGGTATTCATCTATTCCTTACTTTACAATGTTACTCTAATATATTATATTATATATTTAAGTAGCATTGGTTAAAATGACCAAAATAAACTTATATCAAGAGAAGATTAAAATATTTTTTAGATCAAGATATGAAATAGTTAATATAAAATTGAGAAATATTTTAAAATCTTTATCAAACTATTTGTTAAATTTTTTGAAACACATTGAGAGGATAACTGTGTCATTTTTTTATCTATAAAGTCCAAAATAAATTTATTTAGAGAGAAATGATAGATAAATTTATTTGAATAATCTTATATAAGAAATTACGTGACTTTTTTTTAAGAGTTATCAAATAAATTTAACAAATATAATAAAAAATATTTTTATTTAAAAATATTTTTTATATCTCAATTTTTTATCCCATATTAATTAACAAATGTTGCCTTAATTCATATAAAAACACCAAATCAAATTACTCCAAAGTACTCAAGTCGATAGGGTATGTTACTGTTTTTGTCAAAATACAACAATTAAATTTATTTGTCTTGACAATAGCTAAAGATAAAGTCCTTGAGGAATCTAAGGCGTTGGCAAGGTCTAATGGTTGTAGGGTCCCTAGAAGGGCTAGAGATTCTTTACGACGGGCTGGCCCAAAAAGGCCCTTAGGGCACGATATTTGCGGGTCTCTGAAAATAGTCTTCGAGGGTTCAAGCTTGGAAGTTTTGCAGCCCCAAAACAATGAGAAGGCACGTTGGGATCTTTCCTATGCGGACTCTTTGATACCTAAATCAAACTTTGATGTTTGAGAATGAAACAACCATACATAGATAAATGTATTTATGTATGGGGGAAATGCATCCAATGAGTCTTTAGGGGAGTGTATTCTCAATGGATTCAAAGTTTGAGACATTACGTCTTAGGATGTGAGGAGAGAGAAAAACAAGCAATGACAGAAAAAACAGAATAAACTTATCTTTGGGCACGTGTGTTTTTTCTATTAATTAATTACATTTAATATTTAATAAACTAATAAAAAATTTAACCCACCACATCACAAGTGAGAGAAAGGAAAAAAAATTAAATAAATTCTCAATATTGTGAAAAGGCTACAATATTTAGCTTGTTCTAATAAATTACTGAGATTTATCTTTTTTTAATTTTATTTAAATATTATCTATCATTTATTTATATTATTATAAGGATAATTATATATGTTTAAATTTTAATTAAATTATTTGATGAGTTTTATTTTACTTTCATCATAAATTTATCTTAATATTGTTACATAAATTTTTTAATTGTAGAATAATTAATATTACATAATACACTTTTAAATCTATTAAGTCTTGTGAGATAATTTTTTTTTTAATTTTTATATCATAACTTTAATTGATATATATTTTAGTTTAATTTTGGTTGGTAGCCTTTGTCAACGTTGCTATGGATGGATGCAATCAGAATAAATTGCTATTCCATCAAAGCATCTTCAGTATTGCAAAACGTGGAAGGTTGCTTTTCCGATTGTCCTTTGCACCAATAATAAATTATTAACATTACTTTTATTACACCAATAATAATGGATTGAAGCTTCGTCGTCTCCCCGGCTTGCTGTGCCTGTGGTGGATTTGAGATCCGAAAGATTTGGTTGAGAAAAAAACCCATATAATACAAATAAATTCACCAAATGACATTTTGGGATTTTATTTTTTAAATTTTAAAATGACGACAGACTCGCAAAAATTAAACCATAAATTCAATTGTTATTTATTGAACTGAAAAAGGAGCCACAGAATGAGCTCCCAAATGGTCAAACTTACCTATACCTATGAATACGACATCGGACCGTTCCACCGCTTATAAGTTATCAATTGGTTTGAATATTGTATAATTTATTTAATTATATATTTATTAAAATTAAAAAATTAAAATTTGTCAAAGTTAAATATTATTTAATAGTATTTTAAAAAACCTCTCCACTATCAAGTATTTTAAAAAATCTCTCCACTATCAAGTATTAAAAACCTCTCAAAAACTATCATATTTTCAAGTTTATCTCTCTTCTTCATCTTTTTACCTTCTCTCTTTCGCCATCTCTCTTCAACTCCTCTGTTGCCATTGCTGTCACCAATTCCTGCCTCTACCCTAATGTTGTCACCTCCAGCTCTTTCATTACGGTCGTCACCTCTCATTTTCAACTTTTCCATGGTCGCTCCAACTTTCGATAAATCTATATATTTTTAATAATTATATTAATATATTTTTTAATAATTATATATAATTTGTCAATATATAATTATAATAATTTTATTTATTAAATATTAATTTATAATTTATTTTTATTAAAAATTAATATTTTTATAATTCAGTATCATATCTATTTTAGTCTTTTTATTAAATTCTTGTAACTTACCAATTTTTTTAACCTAAGTATGCAATTATATAAATGATAATTTAAAATATATTTATTTAAATAATTATTAATTTAAACGTTAATCAATTTCAAATCTTTAGGCAGGTTTTAAATAGAAAGCTTTAAAAGTCACCTTAAAAAAAGGGTAAGCCAAAAGGGTAAGCCAAACACCCTCTTAGTCTTATGGGTTGAAGCTGGCACGACGAAATTTATCGTTGTCAAATGAAAATGGAACAGAATAGCTGATAGGGTGGAAAAATTTGAAAGGATGGGATATTGGAAAATGACGACGGAACGAAAGCGACGAGGAAGCATCTCGTCAACCGGCTTCTGGAATCAATCAGAACCTTTCGCCAATCCCCAGGAAGACTTGTCTCCCAACGTTTTGGCATTAAGAAATTGCTGCCAACCTACGCACATACCAAATCCTGATCTCAGCGCCTACGCCATCGATAATTACTAATGCCCTCTCCCCGCTCTTTTTATACCATAGATTCCATTTCTTCTCGTATCCTACACACAATTGCTGATACATCTCTCTCCTCTTTCGCAATCTTTCTCATCGCTAGCTTTCTTAATTCCCGCCTTTTTCATATATAGCTGGGAAATTGGGAAAATCTTGAGGAGGAGCAATGGCGAAATCACCAGAGGAGCAGCACCCAGTGAAGGCCTTCGGATGGGCGGCCCGAGATTCGACTGGCGTTCTCGCACCCTTCAAATTCTCACGAAGGTAAATATATATATATATATAATAAAAACCCTGAAATTAAAGTACACCATCGAAATGGAATTTTCAATGTGGTATTTCTGTGAAGGAATGAATAACTGAAACGGGGTGGTGTTTGTTCATTAATTTGCAGGGGAACTGGAGAGAAAGACGTGGCCTTTAAGGTTTTGTTCTGTGGCATGTGTCACTCGGACCTTCACCAGGTCAAGAATGAATGGGGCAACACCATCTATCCTTGCCTCCCCGGGTAATTAATTATTTCACTCTTCCCCCCTTTGTTTCTTTCTCTTCTAATAGTTCAATGTCAGTCTCACAGTAGCAATTTTATATATTCAACATTACAGGCATGAGATCGTGGGTGTGGTAACAGAGGTTGGTAGCAAGGTCGAGAAATTCAAACCCGGCGACAGAGTTGGGGTCGGCTGCATGGTCGGATCATGTCGCTCTTTCGATAACTGTGCTAACAATCTCGAAAACTATTGTCCCAAAATGTTACTCACCTACAATTCCACCTACCATGACGGAACCCCTAATTTCGGAGGCTATTCCGATATCATGGTGGCTGAGGAGCACTTCATCGTCCGCATTCCAGAAAACCTGTCTCTTGATGCCTGTGCTCCTTTGCTCTGTGCGGGTATCACTACTTATAGCCCACTCAGGTACTATGGACTCGACAAGCCAGGCATGAACGTGGGCGTGGTTGGCCTTGGTGGCTTAGGCCATGTAGCTGTGAAATTTGCCAAGGCCTTGGGCGTCAAAGTCACAGTAATCAGTACCTCTCCTGCCAAGAAGCAGGAGGCTATTGAACGTCTTGGTGCCGATTTATTTTTGGTCAGTCGCGACCAAGATCAAATGCAGGTATTCATTGTTCCTTCAATTAGTTACAATTAATATGGAGTAAGAGTTAAAAGGATTTTGGCGACTAAAAGGACATAGATGTAAATGACATGATAGGACAAAAGCTTGAAATGTGCCGTTTTTTGTTATTGTAATGTGAAATATTAACTCTCTCTTTAATTGGGCTCGTTTAAATGTGAACAGGCGGCTATTGGCACAATGGATGGCATTATTGATACGGTCTCAGCTCCTCACTCTCTTCTACCACTGGTTAGTTTGTTGAAGACTCATGGAAAACTCGTCATGGTTGGCGCACCAGAGAAGCCACTCGAGCTCCCAGTCTTTCCTCTGCTCATTGGTAATTACTGAGACATTAAGAAACTCTACATCTTTAATCCTTGGATGGGATAATCAAGAGAATTATGCCTATTTAATGTGGGATGTGAAAAAATTGCAGGGAGAAAGATAGTGGGAGGGAGTTGCATAGGAGGCATGAAGGAGACACAAGAGATGATTGACTTTGCTGGAAAACACAACATAACAGCAGATATTGAAGTCATTCCAATGGAATACGTAAACACTGCAATGGAACGCCTTGGGAAAGCTGATGTTCGATATCGATTTGTTATAGACATAGGCAACACACTGAAAGATGCTTAGTCTTCTTGCCCCGTGTGAATTTTGCTTCTTCAACACCACTGTTTTATTGTTGAGAGGTCCCATAAGATGATCGACTTTTTACGGTTTGTTTAATTGTTTGTGTGAAGCTTATCGGGCCCTAGCCTCTGGCCACTTCCAAATCTTCGACATTGTACTGAAGCCTATTTTACATTAATAATAACAATATGTTTTGGGATATGGTAGAATTGTTTCGCTTGCGTACTTCTTGTCTTTATATATATATATATATATATATATATGTTCGAACACAATAAATGTAATAACTAATAAATGCCACCTTCCCCTATTTGAGTAAATTTTGTAGCTTATGCCAACTAAAAGATAAAATAAGGAAGGATCTATTCATGGGCATGGCATTACTAATTATTCCCATAATATATAGAAGTTTAAATTACTAAATACCCAAGGTCAACCAAGGATCGAATTGGAATTTGGAACAAATAAGTCCAAATAAATTTAAAAGTTTAGTGAAATGGCAATATACCGTTTGTTGGGAAGTAGACTGTACCAGTCCAATCTTGACCTTTGACCCACGGCCCAATTGCCCAATCTCGACCTTCAGCTTTGATAGCCCATGACCCAATCTCGGCCTCCGGTCTTATTGTTAACCCACGACCCAATCTCAACCTCTAGTCCAATCGTGGCCCTGAGCCCGCAACTCGATCTTAGCCCTGCTCAAGTCTACGACGACATCATTGCAACCCCATGCTGGATATTCACATACCCGCTCGAGATCTCATCCACATTAATGAGAGTCTCATCAACACCGTGATATCACCTGGGAGCCTCCACCAACATTGGATACTTAGTCCCATCACCCTACAAACACACGACGCATGTAGACAAGAGGACCTCTCCTCTTTCTATATGAACCAACTCTCTTTAGAGTGGAGGTATATTATTCTCCCTAACCCACTGATACTCTGTCATTTTTACTCCTCTACTCACTCAAGCATCGGAGTGCTTGTAGATACCAGCCACCCCCTCGACGGACCAATAATCGGGGCTCGTCCCTTGCCATTGTAGGATCGCCTCTGACCATTCTTTTGTCAAGAAGGAACATCTGGTGCCCACCGTGGAGCCCGGTAAAACTTACCTACCCCATAACTTCACTAGAGCCTTTCAAGCCAGCTTTACCACCTTACCATGCGAACCAGAAGTGCTCCTATTTAGGAGCCAAACGCTACCGACCACCTTCCACAAAACCCAGTCGTTGTGGAGGTCCTACTCCAAATTGTCCAATAGCTCCAAAACCAAGTCGTTGAGTTAACTACAAATCAACAGCATGACCAACACAGGTAATGGTTTGAGTTTGACGCAGAAGGTAGCCATCACCAACACCATCAAGCTACCCATACCTCTATTCCCTCGCTTTTCACATCCTTGTTAAGCCATCTCTTCTCAGAGTTCATCGACCATCCCCTTGTGGGATGGTTTTCGCCTCCTCGACACCTTAGAGCCATATGACGGTACCGCTGATCTCTAGGAGCACCTTACCATGTTCAATGTCGCGATGTTACTGAGTGGGGGTACGGATCTGATCATGTGTCGATTGTTTCCCAGCACATTGAAGAAGTTAGCCACGTTATGGTTTTCCTCCTTGGAGCCAAACTCCATCCACGACTTCTCCGAACTAGCCACCTGCTCCTTACTCATTTCTCCACAAGCCAAGCTCACAGCAAGACATCAGTCAGTCTCATCAACCTGAGGCAAGGTGAGCATGCGTCGCTCTAGATATTTCTAAACAGATTCAACCAAGAAGCCATCCAGATTAGAGACCTCAACCCGATAATCTCCTTACACGCCATTATGGCCGGGCTAAGGTCCTTTTACTGACTTGTCGGCCCAAAAACTCCCCTCTAGCCTAGAAACGACCTCAAGGTACAGGCTACGGGATACATAAACATGGTGGAAGCATCGGTGGCCAGACACGGAAGCACCCAATCGTTAGCTCGCCCATAGCCAGTCCACCAACCAAATCCCCTTGCCGAGCACCAGCGCAACCCAGAAAGAGATTCCAACTGAGGACATGACAACAAAGACCGTGGCAGGGGACGGGGGGAGCCAACTCGGCTCCCTGTGCCACCCCGACTGTGCTATGACATTTACACATCTCTCATAACTAGGAGAGAGCGAATCCTCTGGGAAGTTTACAACTCAAGAATAATTTTGCTTCTAGACACCTCGGGCTAATAGCCTCTTAGCAGCAATGCCGACACCAGCAAACGGTGTGACTACTATTGCATGTTCGGGCACAAAATCGAAAAATGTGTCACCCTGAAGGACTAGATCGAGTGCCTAATCAAAGAGGGTTACCTCTACTAGTACACTTACAGAGCGAACTGAAGGCGGTCCCAGCGGGTCAACCCAGGTAGGCGAAGGAGCCGCAACCCCCAGAGATGACCTCTGGAAAACGACAGGTAGAATGCTGAACCACCCCCAGCTAATTAGATAGTTGGGGTCATTGACACCATCTCTAGAGGTTTTGCGAGAGGGGGAGATTCAAACTCGATAAGAAAGCAACACCTCTGAGCAGTAATGTTAATAAATAATGTCGAGAGGAAGCCGAGGAAGATGGCCCGACACCTCGTAATCTCTTTTATCGATAAAAAAGGGATTGATCAAAACCTTGACGACCCCATGGTGGTCTCGATCGTTGCGGCCAACTTCCTGGTGAAGAAAGTCCTCATTGATCAAGGAAGTTCAATTGATTTGTTGTATCTGTCAATCTTAGGAAGAATTGGGATCCTAGAAGAAGATCTAAAATCGTTCCCTAGAAATCTAATTGACTTTTCCGAAGAGTAGGTTGGCATTAGAGGGTATATCGATCTATTGACTTCATTTGGAACCCCTTCTCGTCAAAACAATCAGCATCCAATACCTAGTCGTTGACTGCCAGACGTTATACAACGTACTACTCGACTGCCCATCTCTCAGCACTTTGGATGCAGTTATATCAACCCCCATTTGGCTATGAAATTCCTGGTGTTAGCCACCGAGGTGGGAGTTGTCCACGCCGACTAAAAGGAAGCTCGACAGTGTTACCATGATAGCCTCCGGGCTTGAAGTTCTGGACTCAGTAAGGATGACGAAACCAAGCTTCCAATAGTGGTAGCTAAGCCCTACACCCAATGAATCTGAGGTTTTTAGAAGAACCCACACTCGGAAGGATGATCAAGGACAATAATTGTAGGTTGATAATAGATCAAAAAGTGTCGCATTAATTGTATTTATGTACATCATTACAATTTAATGATTCTTTTTATTAACTAACAACGTTAATATTTTAATTTATATAGGAGGCGTTCGAGAGATTAAGTGTAGATGCATCTTCAGTATCAGCCGGCGGTAGCGAGTTGTCCTTTCCACCAACAGTCAACGATCGTCACATCTTTTATTAGACTATCTCTGGTAGGAACAAGAAAGGTCATGTCTATGGTCTCAACTCTCAAGCTAAGTAGTCTTACCTGGTTGGATCCGATAGCAGCTTTAATAGTTCATATGGGTTGTCATCAAAATTAGAACAAATGAGACTAAGGGTTACCCAGATGAACGAGGAGCTGCATTTTACTCAGAATGAGATGATCGAGGTGCGAAATAAGAATGTGCAGTTGCGTCAGTGGTAGCAAAAAAAGATGGCACGACAAGAGCAGATGAATAGACAGATGATATCGTTACAACAACTTGGACCGTCGACTCAAACTGGATCGAGAGACTAGTTTTATGATAATGAGGAACAAAATGATGATTTCAAAGATGATGACTGTAACTGAATATTTATGATGCATGAATTTAATTAAATTAATCAGTTTGAATTTCATATTCATTTATGTTATTTTATATATTTATATGAATTTTAATTTTTTTATCTTTAAATTAATGATTATATAAATAAAATTTTAATTTCTATTCAATTAATTAATAAATTGTTAATTATCATAAATTTTATTTATATATATAAAATTTATTTTTAAATAAATATAAATATTTAAATTTTTATTTATATAATTTATATTTTTAATATATATATATATATTTTTATTTATGCTTAAAAATTTTATTTTTAATTTTTAATTTATTTATTTATTAAAAAATATTATTTATTAATATATTAAAAATAAATAATATATTTATTTTATTTATATATTTTTTAAGCAATTTTTTTTAATAAATTTACATTAAATTTATTTATTTTTATTAAAAAATAAATATTTTTGTATTTTTTTATTTAGCGACGAAAATAGACCCGTCGCTAAATCAGCTACGGGTCAAGATCCCGTCACTAAGTCAGTGACGGTCTTTACTCTGTCTCTGATTAAGCGACGAAACAATATTCGTCGCTAAATTAAAGACGAGTATAACCCGTCGTTGATTCCATCGCTAAAAATATCCGTCATTAACTTTTAGCGACGGTAAACTACCTTTCACTAAATCCGTCGCTAAAACATTTAGCGACTGATTTTGATATTTTAGTGACGAAAAATTTCGTCGCTAAAACGTTGATTTTTTATAATGAGTGAAGGAGGACTTCCAAGCAAGAGACCCTCAACTCGGTCGATACCTTAGCAAAGTTAGAGCCTTAGTTGAATCCTTTAGCATTGAATACATCCCCAGAGAGAAAAACTCGAGGGCTAATCTCTTATCAAAGCTTGCCAATACAAAGAGGCCGAGGAATAATCAATCCGTAATACATGAAGTTCTAGGGCACTATTAACTTAGTTAACGTCCAAGTTATTGAAGTGAGTGTCGAATTCTGGGGGTTCCCCATAGTTTGGTTTCTCAAAGAGGGAATACTTCCCACCGACACCAAGGAAGCTACAAAGCTAAGAAGATCGGCTTGCTTCTACGTCCTGATCTGGGACTAATTGTACCGTCGAGGCTTCACCATGCCGCACTTTAAATGTGTTAACACCAATCAATCCACATACATCATGGTCAAGGTACATGAAAGAGTCTATGGCAGCCACATAGGGGGGCAATCCTTAGTAGTAAAAATCTTAAGGGTCGACTACTACTAGCCGACATAAGGAGCGATTACCTAAAGCATGTAAAAAGTTGTGAAAAGTGCCAAAAGTTTGCAAGTACACACCATTCCCTGTCGGGGGAGCTACATAGACTCGACACCTCATGACCTTTCTACAAGTGGGGAATAGATCTGCTTGGACCCTTCCCGATCGCCTCAGGCTAGCTCAAATACATTGTTGTGGCCATCAACTACTTCACTAAGTGGATCGAAGTCGATCTCCTTGCCATCATGACCGTAAAAAGGGTCCAAAAGTTCATATGGAAAAATATCGTCTGTCGATATGGCCTGCCCGGGGCGCTCATGTCAAACAACGTGTAACACCCCAATTTCTCGGGCGTGTTATAACTTGGGACAATTCTGGGATAATAATTTTTTTTTCTTAAAAACTATTGCTAAATCATATAATTGCTCTAATCTAACCCAAAATTTTCATACATCTATGTCGAAAGAAAATCATCATACATATCAAATGCAGAAGTTAGAATCGAACCTACACATACATCGAACCCTATTAATGTTACATGATCGTTTCAAACATAATCCATAATACAAGGCTATTCATCAATGGAACACAAGTTTCTCAACATGACTTAATGCATAACATAAGTTCTCAATTAACATTAACCTTAAATAGGGTTATACATTATCATTCTTTCAAAACGTCTAGAATTTGAAGTAGTAGAACTTAATACATAACATACATTTAATTCATCATACACTTTGCTAAGTGTCATTTCATGCCTCATTCATTTTCGTTTCTGCTACAATCTCCATCTGTAATGTTTGAATATTTCATAGGCAAAACCCAAGTTAGATGATGAATCATCTAAGTAAGGGTACATTCATTTAATGCACATGTATGAATGCAATGCACATAACATCATAACTTTTACGTTTGGGTCGACCGCATCCAACTGTTACCCGTCATTTTTACAGTGTCCCTGTCAGACGGAGGTGTATGTGTGCACCCTTGGCAAAGCAACAGCGCTAGTCCCTAATCCCAAACCCATGCAACGTATGATCATAATCTCATCGTGCTCATATGCATATTTCATCATTAATACATGTAAATGCAATCTACATGACATGATCACATCAAGACAGACAATATGATAAAACTATTTACATAAAATCGGGTTTTTTGGGTCGAACCAGTTACCTTTTCAAGTTTATCGAGCTACCTCAATATTCGCATTTTCTCTCGAAATATGTGCATTATCTCGATTTGCGTGTCAACCTCAAAATTTGCACAAGTCACTTCAACTTAAGTCTCAAAGCACCATAATAATCATATTTGTTTAAATACATATTAAAACCTATTTTTTCATAATTTCTTACATTTTCTTTATTTTTCTCTCAATTGCATTCTATTTTTTCTAAATAAATCTAAATGAAATATTTCTCAAATATTTCACAATAACAATTCATAAAATTACATCCCTGAATTTCTGAAATTTTTTAGAAAATTTTACTTACCTTGACTTAGCCTTTCAAGCTTTCTCGGTATGCGTGCCTTGACCTCGAAACGCATGCTCGATCAATTTTCTAGCTCCGAGTATGCTCCTCAAGTTCCAAATTAATTCCTAAAATTTTTTGGGAACATTTTCCTATTTTTTTTTCTCTTTTTCCTATTTTTCTTTTCTTCTTTTTTTTTCTTTATTTTCTTTTATTTTCTTTTTCCTTCTTCTTCCTCCTTTCTTCTTTTTCCTCTACTACCTGCAACGAACAGAGCTTCACCATGCCTAGCTCCGCTGCATCGTCTCCACCATTTGACCTCGTCGGCCGACAATTGGGATGCCGCAGCCTTTCCCTACCACAGTAGCCGACACCATCACGCCTCCCGCGCACACCAACGACACTGTTGCCTTACTCAGCTTCCTCAAGGATAGCCATGGCCGCTGCAACTTCGGCCATGGTAGCTACTCCTACGCACGCTGTTGCCGGCTCCAACACCGGCCAGCCAATGGCCTCTACTAACCTCATTCGCACACCGACGCAGCTCCAACTTCACGTCGACCATAGCGCCTGCAACCTCTCGAGCTTGTGGCCATGGCCGCTTGCTGCTGCTGCGGCTCGATTCGGTTACCTCCAGCCACCCTTATGGCCACCACCTCGACTGCCACCATTGCTACCGTGAGCTCCGCCTTCTCTCTCACTGATTCACTCAGCCATTGCTTTGTTTGCTGCCATTTCTTTCTCTACTTCTTTCATTATTTCCTTCTTCATTTTGCTTTCTCTTTTTATAGTCAAACCAGCGCTTCTCCACTACCTCGACAGCCTTGACCACCACTCACAACATTCTCCTCGATCTCTCTGCAATCCTCAGCCCCAAAGCTCACAATTGAAGACAACCCACATGCTGCCAAATTGCTCCCCACGCCTATGCGCATGCACCCATATATATATAATATATGATATATTTATATTACACAATTAATCACTCCACTTCTCATTAATTTCACTTGAGGGTTTTATTAATTACATTTCAACCCTCCAAGGCTTTCATTTAATGCCATAAAGCCACCCAATATCCAAAATTAATAACCGACATTTACTCGATAAAGACCGATTTCATCTATGCGCCCTCACGAGACCCTTCTTTCATCCTGAAACCACTTCAAGGTTGTTCCTTACAAAAAAACCGGAGCCTCCTTAGGGTTCTGTTCACTTCTCGAAAATCCCCTATAGTCATTCAATTTTTCAGCCTAAATTATAGTTATATTTTATCTGTACCGAAAGTAGTCTCAATTCCAATTTCTTTTAATACCATAAATCCTATCTCGGAACGTTCATTGAGACCATATCATTTTTCATAGACATTTACACTCTGGGGCATTCTTTGCAATCAATTCAACACTTATAACTGTAAAAAATTACACTTAAGCCCCTAATCTTTTGATAATTTCGCCTATGACCCAAATTAAAATTACTCTTAAACCCTTTAGAAAATTTGGGATATTACACAACAGTACACAATTCACCAACAAGAAGTTGAAATAATTTTGTAAAGAACTCGGCATCCATCAGACTTTCACTTCAGTCGAGCATCCCCAGACAAACGGGCAAGTCGAGGCCGCCAACAGAGTCATTCTCTTCGAACTCAAAAGGTGACTCGACCAAGCAAAGAGAGCATGGGTAGAAGAACTTTCAATGGTGTATGGTCCTACCACACTACGGCCCAGTCTTCAACAATGGAAACCTTCCATGATCCTAATAGAGGTTAAAAAGCCAAGCCCCCGAAGACAACACTCTCAAGAGAATGACAATGAAGAAGAACGAAGAACCGACCTCGACCTGCTACTCAAGGATTAAGAGATGGCAAGCATCCGAAAGCAAGAGGCCAAACGAAGAGTAGCCTGAAAGTACAAAGCAAGGGTAACACCCCAAAGTTTTCAAGAAGGGGACTTGGTCTTGAGGGAGCTCGAACCAACACGACAACAACTTAGAGAAGGAAAGCTCGGTGCTAACTAGGAAGGCCCTTATCGTGTCACTCGCAACCTTGGAAAAGGAGTCTATCACCTGGCCAAGCTCACAAGTCAACCCTTGCCGAGGTCATGGAATGCAGCCAGCTTGCGAAAATATTATAACTAAGTAACTATTTTACAGTATTTTTGTTATATCATTCAATTGGCTAAATTATGTTCAGTCAAGTCAATTCCATTCATTCATTATTCATTATGTCCTTACAAAAGCCCAAGCCCAACTTTCATCTTATGTTCTTCCAGCATTCATCAAGTATTCACCTATATGTTATAGGATTACCTGTTATTAATAAAATTATCCAGTCGGAACATCTTTCATCTTGAAGACCTATCTTCCACCTTGGAAATTATCTATATCAAAGATTATTTTTTACCATTGAACTCGGATCATCTTTTATCACGGGAAACAACAAAGCTACTTCTAACCCATCCCGACTTCTCTCTTATGCCGTGCTTCGAGTATCAGACCCACGCAGTCAGTCTGCCCCCAAACTCCTGGGTCTATCCCAACGTTTCCCTTATGCCATGCTCCAGTATTAAACCAACGCAGTCAATCTACCCTCAAGCGCCTGGGTCTATCTAGGTAGGCAAACCTTGGGTCTATCCCGACATCTCTCTTATGTCGTGCTCTGGGTATCAGACTGACGTGACCAGTCTGCCCCTAAGTGCCCTGGTCTATCCCAGCAGGCAGACCTCGGGTCTATCTCGATGTCTCTTATGTCGTGCTCTGATTATCACATCGACGATGTCAATCTGCTTCCAAGTGCCCAGGTCTATCCCGGCAGGCAAACCTCGAGTCTATCCCGACGTCTCTCTCACGTAGTGTTCTAGGTATCAGACCAACGCAGTCAGTCCACCCCCAAGCACCCAAGTTTATCCCGACGGGCAGACCTCGAGTCTATCTCGATGTCTTTCTTAAGCCATGCTTAGGGTATCAAATTGGCGTGATTAGGTCGCTCCCAAATGCTCGGTTCTACCCTAGCTAATGGACCATAAGGCTTTGCCTCTCTCTTTTTCACCATGCCTTGTATCAAACAAGCATAGGCAGACCTCAAGTAATCACTCGGTCTTGCTCAAATCATGCCTTGTATCAAACAAGCACAAATAGACCTCGAGTAATCACTCGGTTTCACTTAAATCGTGCCCTGTATCAAATGGGTGTTGGCAGACCTCGAATCACCTCAGTCTCACCCAAACCATGCCTTATATCAAATAGGCACAGGCAAATCTCGAGTAATCACTTGGTCTCGCTCAAACCGTGCCTTATATCAAACAAGCATGGGTAGACCTCGAGTCGCCTCAATCTCACCTAAACCATGCCTTGTATCAAACAGGCATTGGCAGACCTCGAGTTATCTCGGTCTCGCCCAAATCACGCCTTGTATCCAACAAGCATGGGCAGAGAGTTATCTTGGTCTCAACCAAACCATACCTTGTATGAAATAAGCATCGGCAGACCTCGAGCCACCTCAGTCTTACTCAAACCATACCTTGTATCAAACAGATCCAATGACCTCGACTCAACCAACACTTTGTACTAATAAAGGTATTCCACTAAATGTTATAACAATGCAAGAAAAGTGAAAGCCAGAAGCTACAAGTATTTAGAATCTCCTTAATTTCATTATGTCATTTCATTACAAGGTTTACATTTCTGATAATCAACCTACAAGACTACGAAGATACAACCAAATACAACAACCCCCTATCTTATGATGATTAACCTATAATACTGCGAAAACACAACTGTTGAACATTCTCCGTCCATTCCTCCAGTTCTGCCTCCCACAAAACTGCACGACAAAGCCACGCACATCCAATAGGAAACCTTGCTATGCATAAATGTTGGGAAAACGGGGATGACCCAAATCAACTCGAAGTCTTATTGGCTACGCTCCAGCTGAGTGAGCCATCATTATACATGGTGATCGCAGATCTACTAACAGGAGTGGCAATAACTCCTGAAGTAAAAGAAGGAGGTCACCAATCCTAGTATCGCCCTCGCCTAAGCATGCTTAACTTCGGTTATGGATACCTCTATTTCCCCTACAACATCACTGATGAAGGCGTTGCCACTAGCTGGCAGCACCTCAAGTTGAGTTAACAACCTCATCCCTCAAACCCTAAAGTTCCACAGAAAACAAAAAGTGTCCAAGGATAATTGTAAGATGTGTACGAACAAGGTGAATTCCTCCGCTTTTATAGGCATAACAAAGGGCATCCTACGGCCATCATCACCCCCCCAAACAATCCTACCACGTGTCTCGACATTAATACCCTACATCTGGTAGACGAAGAATCGCCACATGCTCAAATAATTAATATCCTAACAAATGCATCCTAGGGAAACGACGCACCTCTCGTAGGAAAACATCCCCTCACCTTTGCAAACACCTCTCCTAGAGACACAACACACCCTGCATTTAAAAATGTCACATCATCTTCAGCATACTTCGGGCTCTGTCTCGGGCATGCATCCCAACCATAACATATAAATTACCACCCTTGGACTTCTAGGAAGGACCAAACACCAAAAGGCTAAGCACCAAAAGAGCCAGCCCAGAGTAACAAACCCAAGCATAGGACACGACCATCCAATATCTCGCTTGCTAGTCCTTCAACTCCAGTCTGCCCTCAAGCGCACCGGTTTACCTCGTGGGATAGGAGGCTTGAGCATAGAACACGAGTCCACCCCGACGTCTTTCTAAATCGTGCTTAGGGTTCAAACCAACATGGTCGATCCACCCCATAAATGCCCAAGTCTACCATGGCAAACGGACCTTGGGACCATCCCTCTCTCTCTCTCATGAAACAAGGCTTGAAGACTATACCACAAAGAAAACAAAAGGAAAAGAAAGTATATGCAAAAGCCAAAGCATGCCCGAAAATATCTCCTTTATTTGACAATAAAGTGAAGTATCTACATCATTTACACAATGTAACAAGGGAAAAGACAAAACAAAAGGAGGTAAAGGAAGTCAATGGCCATCCTAGAGATTGGTGACAAGCTGGCCAGGTTGACCAAAGACTAAGGCTCCGTTAGGCTACTCACTGACCTTCCTCGGCTGGCCCCCAACCCCCTACACCCCCCCCAAGGCCTCGCCTTTGTTGGTCGGGACCTCTATATCCGAGTCCACAAGCTAGCCATCCACGATCAATCAGAAAGATCTGCCTGGGGTAAAGCGTCTAAGCTTGCGCTAACGTCGTGGCAAAGCCTTCGAGGTATTAGTCAAGGGCCTCATTTTACAAGCCCTCCAACTCAGCTTTCAGACAAGCAACCTCACGAAGATCAGCATCTAGTTCAGCCTTTAGTGCCCCAGCTTTCCCCTTAAGTTCTTTTATGTCCTTCAAGTTGCATCCCTCTACTTGGACACCTTTTGGAGATTGGACTCCATCCTCGAAGTCACCTTTCCAGCCCTTGCAGCCTGGGCATGCACATCCTCCATCTCAGCCTCCAATCGCTCATCAACCCATTTCTCCTAAGTATCCTAGGCTTCCTAAGCCCTTTGCCTCGTCGCCTTTAGTTTCTTTTAGTCTTCCTCGACGTTGTCCCTTTGTAGCCCCACCTCAATCGTCAAAGATTGGGTAGCACTGGCAGTGCGTAGAAGCTGTATCTGCACCCACCAAAATAACACGACGTATCCCAAGAAAGCTTGCCTCTATTGGTTTGGCTCCAAGAAGAGGTGTTCCACGATGAATTTTCCTGGATTAAAGTCATGGCTCTAGAGGCTTTGGGGATTAGCCTTACCATCATCGTAGCCCCATAAGCTTGGTCTTAGACAATGTTTCAAACTCGAGGACACCAGCACACCCCCGGCTCAACCCAAGCTCGAAGTTCCCGGCACATCGGTACCTTGGCTCGAGCTTGAATGGGCCAGTTCGTCGGCGGTTCGACGCTTCTTTCGTTGTAGAGGGACTTCCTCGACCTCTGCTACCTCGTTGGATGGAAGAGAAGGGACAGCTTCAATGGCAACAACTGTGGAAATCGGTTAGGAAGGGATACTGCCTTTCAATTTCGAAGAGACAACCTTCTTTGTGCCAATCGTTGCTCTAGAGCAAGGCTGGGCGCTCTTCTTTGTCGTGTGTGTCATCACCTCATCTGCCTTTAAATTAGGCCTCGCCTAAACTGAAACAACAAACACCGATATGAGCCACAAAAACCAAACAAAGAAAAGACAACAACAACTTACGCATATATCGGGATAAGCCCTTAGAATCCTCCCTAAGCTCAACAAGCCTCGTGGACTCAAGCTGGGGAAAAGATGCAAATACGTTTGCTAAGGCTTGGTCTTCTGGATCTAAACTTTCATACTCTGCATCCGTGAAGGAGCTCGGCTTCGATTGTCGGCGTATGGGATACTTCCTCCGACCTTTCGAGTCTAGGAAAAAGTTGAGCTCGTCCTCTTTTGAAACCACCTTAAAGTAGCCGTCTTGAAATTCTTGTAGAAAGAGTTGAAGGCTTTCAATAGCTTCCTGCCCAAACGTTTAGTTAAGGAGACCCAACTTCCTTTTCTTTCCATTTTCCAGTGATAATAGGAAAAGAAAACCCCCAAGCTAGGCTTCCTACCTAGAAACTCATTCAGTACCTCAAACTTGCAGATGAAACCCTAGTTGTTTAGATGTAGCTGCATCAGGGCAACATTCAATGCTTGCAAAATCAAGCCCTGTAACTCGATCAGAGGCAATTGCAGGCGCAGGCGCAAAAAGAATAACTCATACATATAAAAGAACTCGGCGTCCGAGGCAGAGCCAAAAACGCACTCTTCCTTCTCACACGATCGATAGACGAAATGTTCTTCTCCATCTTTAGTTCCAGAGAGGAACATCCCTCTCCTCATCGCTTCCACGAACAAAGTAGTAGTGACCTCCTCTCTTACCCGGTCATACGAACGAACGAACTAGCAAACTATCGAATCGATCAGAAAATTTGAAGGAAGAGAGGGCTAAAGAGTTCGTAAACGATGGAATGCAAGGTAGACGAATAGTTAGAGATGAGTACAAGAAGAATGCATTAGTGGAAGGAAAGCATATTTATAGGCATCGTGCAGGGCATCCAACGGACGAATATGGACCAAAGCAACTATTGCTATTCTGTCACGTAGCCCACAATTAATGCTCTTTAACAAACCTGCCCGACCTAGGATAGTGGGCTGCCTCCACGCTGTAGGCATCGTCTCACATTCTCGGGCAGGTGCCTCATTTTTCGAACAAATGCATAATCAAGCCAAAGCGTCAGAACGACCTTTTGAATTCAATGCAAAGTTATGCCCAACAGCTCGATAGGACGTCGAGCTCAACACCATCTCGGTAAAGCATCTACAAGCTCGGACACTTCCTCTACGAGCATCCGACCTTTGGGGGGCCGAGAGCCATACCGACCTACCAACCTAACCCTACTTAATGGACATTTGGCCTTCAGGCATTGCAAATTCACAAAGGTTTAAAAAGCATCAGAGTTACAAAAGTAAAACAAGGCAAACATGAGGAGAAGAAGCAATAGAAATAGAGCACCGCAAATAGTAGAAAAAAAAGTCATCGATTTCAAACTTAAAGTTGCAAAGTTACAAGATTTGTGCGCCACAACAATGGAAGACCTACACTATCATGAAGACTATTACAAAGAAAAAGAAAAAAACAAAGAATCATGACTTGGCAGGCTTAGGAGCAGGCTCGGTAGTGGTCTCGGATAAGGACACCAAAGTAGGATGAACAACTCTAACATCTTCGAGCATTTCATCCCTGGTGTGGCATGGCTCAATTGCCTTCGAAATGTCGACCTACTTCGCTTGGCTCTTTTCCACAAGGTCCATGAGTTTGCCTTTCTTAATTTCTTTAAAAGGCCCAAAGGCCATGAGATCTAGCTCAAGGAAGAGAGCTCAGAATTGGGATAAAGCCACTTCATAACCCTCAATGTATTAGAAGGAAGCCTCACCCATTAGCTCTTCCGCGTCAACCTGCACCCTACTAATCTCCTCATTGGTCTTGGTCACCTCGGCATTCGTCTTTTCAACCTCAGACCGAGCAACTGCAATATCAGCTTTTACCTTCATTTCTTTTTTGGTCACCTAGGCCTTGGGTACTGCAACCTCCGCTTTTAGCCCTATCAGCTTCGCACTAGCAGCGTTAAGTTGGCTTTAGAGAACGTCAATCATGAGACGCTGCTTAAAGTTGAGCGATTTGGCCTCATCGGTCTGCTTCTTTGCCTCGGCAGTGGCCACCTCCACGCCTTTCCTTACTTCCATTTTCATTGATTCCTAGGCCCGATCTAACTTCTCTTCATAATCTCGCTTCATCTTAGTGAGTCAACTCACGGTATCTACCTCAAACGTTCGACAATTCGCAGCAAGCTAGAGTACCTAGCATTCGACCTAGTGAAATACGGCGGGTTACCAAAGATCCAATAACCTTTTTCACTCTGGGGACGAAAGTAGATGGGCATCAATGAAGAGGTCACTCTGATAATCAGGATCCTGGAGCTAGACCGAGTAAGTTTCTTAGTCAGTAGGGCCCAAGCTACTAGACGGTCTGACCTCCCCTTTGGAATCCCTCTGCCGTTTTTTGTGCTAAACCAGCTCCTAAGAAATGGTAGGCTCCCTAGGACAAGGAGTCAAAGCCTTGGTAATGACAACCATGAGTAGTGATTATACGGCAAAGGGAGCCGACTTTGGTCAGGCTAAGGCCTCCCCAGCCGCTTTGTCGGTCGGCTCAAAGCTTAGCACAGTTTCATTCCTCTTCTTGTTAAGTGCTTTCATGTCTCTCTTGGAAAACTTCGATGTCATTTTTCCTTCAGAAAGAATACACAGGCATGAGCATATATGTGCTAGACAAATAGAAGCAGAAAAGTGAGTGAAGCAATAAACTGCTCATGCACTTGGTGAAATCCCCACAACCCCCTAGCGCAATCCCATAGTAATGAAAGGAATCCAGATTCGAGGAATTACCTAGTCAGAGTCGTAGGTGGAAGAGGAACGTGAGCAAGAAGTACGATCTCGATCATAGGCAGCAAAGACGAAAGGATAGCACCAGGAGCCGGTGAGATTGTAAGAATTCAAAAACTTGAAGAAGCAAAGAGTAGAAAACTCTAGGCGAAAGAAGGCCTTTATAATGGTCACTACATGGTGCACCCAATGGTCGGAAGCCACCCGTCGCTAATCCATCGCTAGGAAGCTGCCATCTGTCACACATTTAAAACCATGAGCAAAATAATAGCCTGCCAGTTACTTGTCTACAACGTCCTACCTCCTGAGGTGATGCCTTGAATCTAGAAATTACACGCGTCGTATTTCAACACCTCAAGAGAGCCGCCTCATCGTAGGGACCGAGTTAACTTCAGGTAACCTATAGGACCTACATCAGCCCAAGCACGACCACACATCACCACGGACATCAACCTCAAACATATCTGAAGCCTCAGCTCGGTCATCTGTCCTGGCCGGGTCCAAATGCCAACTCAACTATAAACCTCGGCTAAGCAACAAACTCACCTAGCTTTTCCTTTTTCAAGCTCAGATGTTCGCTTCGAGACCAACTGAACTGGGGGCTTGTGGACTACACTGGCCCAATCTTGGCCCAACCTTAACACGATCTTGGCCCTACCCTAGTCTACAGTAGCATCATTACCGCAACATGTTGGGTACCCTCACACCCGTTCCAGATCCCATTCGCATTTAATGAAAGTCCCATCGAATCCATACCACCGTCAGGGAGCCCTATCAATGTCAGATATCTATTCCTATCACCCTATAACGCCCGATGCAAGCATGCATATAGGAAGACTTCTCATCATTCTATATAGGCCAGCTCTATCAAGAGCCAAGGTATGTTTTTTTCTAACCTACTAATACTCTGTCAATTTATTCTCTTACTTATTTGAGTATTGAAGTGCTTGCAGGTGTTACCCACCCACCGATAGACTGATCGTCGAAGTCTATTTTCTACCATTGCAAACCTCCATCCGACCATCCTTTTGAACTGGAAAGAACGCAAACTTAATTTTACAATAACAGAGAGAAATTTAACTCTGATAATGAATTAAACTTGGAAACTATTAGTGATTGATTTCTTTTCAAGCATGATTGATTAATTAATTAACTTGAAAAATACCAATCCCTGCAAACCATACCAAATAAAATATGAAGTACAAAAACAAAATGCATACCAAATAAAATGACACAATTGTACGGACTTACAAAACATGTGTTATCATTCTATGAAGAAAAAACTTAATACAAATAAATTCAGCAAATGATATTTTGGGATTTTTCTTTTTAAATTTTAAAATGACTACAGACTCGCAAAAATTAAACCATAAATTCAATTGTTATTTATTGAACTGAAAAAGGAACTACAGAATGAGCTCCCAAATGGTCAAACTTACCCATACCCATGAATATGGCATCAGACCGTTCGTTGAACATAGAAAATGGAACTGGATTGAAGGAGCTCCAGTACAGAGCCAGAGAGGCTCACAGAGAGCTCTACAGATAAGGGGTAAAAAGATAAATTTGCCTCCGCTCACTTTGCAAATTTGCAAAGTGGGCCACTGCCTCACTCCTACTTCTCTCCCTCGCCTCCCATGGCCGCTGCCCTAGCCTCGGCGCCGCCCTCGCCTTGTTTTGTCGCTGCGCCTCCGTCGCCTCATCGTCATTGCCTCGCTCGATCATCGCTAAAGATGTAGCGACGATCGGACGAGACGATAGCGGCGAGGCGACGGAGGCGAGGGCGACGAGGCGACGGAGGCTAGGTGAGGCGAGGCGAGGGCGGTGCCAAGGCTAGAGCAGTGGCCATGGGAGGCGAGGGAGAGAAGCAGAGGCGGGGCAAATCCATGGGAGGGGAAGGAGAGCAGCAGGCGTGGGGGCAAAAATGTCTTTTTGCCCCCTTTCTATCATCCCGTCGGTAAGCTCGTCGGGCCTTCTAACATTTTCCGGATTGAAGTTGCTTTTAGGATTGCTAATGGTTTGATTTTTGTCAAAATTATAATTAAATTAAATTTAAATTATTAAAATCAAAATCAAATCATTACTCATTGATTTTAAAAATTAAAAATCATAATCAAATCATTCGATTTTGGTTCGATTTCGATTTTAATCATGATTTTATTAGTTTGATCCATACTCCTGCCAAGTTTTATTTTTTTAAAATATTTAATTAATTATTTTTATTAATAATTATTTGATTGATAAAAATAAAATAATTTAATATTAGGTTTTATTTTCATTTGTCAATTACTTTATAAATGTTAAATATTTTATATATTTGTAATGCATTAGTTAAAATACTTGTAAAAAAATATATTAGTCAATATATATATTATGTGTATATATAATATATTAAATAAATAAATACATATTATATATATGTATATTCGGTTCAATTTGGTTCAATTACCCACACATTCGGTTCGATTTTGGTTTTGATTTTGATTTGCATTTAGTGAAAATTATAAGCAAATCATATCCATTGAAACAGTGTTTAGTTTTTTCACAAGTCAAATCATTATCCAATCAAATAGTTTTTAACTGTATTGACCAGTTTGGTTCCCCACTATTTTAATTGCAATTATTATCCCTAGTTACTTTCCAATTAGATTTGGGCATCTGCCACTTTAGTCGTACAGGCTGGCGTTGGGATATTGGAAAATGACAACGAGTGTAGAGTGCGTTTGGATGAGTTGTTTGATCGCTTGTAAGTTATTTGTATAATTTATGTAATTATATATTTATTAAAAATTAAAAAGATTAAAAACTATCAAATTTAAATACTATTTGACAGTATTTTAAAAAACCTCCCCATTAGATTTTCTCAAAATGTTGTTCATAACATATTTAGTTGACTAAATATTTTACAATTTTACCCTCCAACAATTATCATATTTTCAACCTTATCCCTTTTCTTTATCCTTCTACATTCTCTCTTTTGCTGCCTCCCTCCAGCTCCTCCGTTGCCATCACTATCACCAACTCCTGCCTCCACCCCAACTCCGTCACACTTGTCGCCTCCAGCTCCTCCATCGCGATTGCCACCTCTCACCTCCACTCCTCCATTGTCACTCCAGCTTCCGACAAATCTATATATTTTTAATACTTGTATTAATATATTTTTTAATAATTATATAATTTATCAACATGTAACTGCAATAATTTTATTTGTTAAACATTAATTTATAATTTAAATATTTGATGAGTTTTACTTTATTTTTATCATAAATTTGTGTTAATATTGTTACATAAATTTTTTAATTGTAGAATAATTAATATTACATAATACACTTTTAAATCTATTCAGTCTTGTGTGATCATTTTTTAAAATTTTTATATCATAACTTTAATTGATATATATATATATATTTTACTTTAATTTTAGTTGGTAGCGTTTGTAACCCTTCAACGAGCAACTATACTCTTGAAAAGGCCGCAATATTTAGCTTGCTCTAGCTAACTAAGAGACTTATCTTTTTTTAATTTTATTTAAATGCTACTTATTATTTATATATATATATATATATATATTATCATCTCTTCTCTCTATTTTCACTTTACATGAGAGCTACCTGCCTCTCTCTTCTGTCTCTCTAGCTGTCTCATTTAACAAGCGGTATTCATCTATTCCTTACTTTACAATGTTACTCTAATATATTATATTATATATTTAAGTAGCATTGGTTAAAATGACCAAAATAAACTTATATCGAGAGAAGATTAAAATATTTTTTAGATCAAGATATGAAATAGTTAATATAAAATTGAGAAATATTTTAAAATCTTTATCAAACTATTTGTTAAATTTTTTGAAACACATTGAAAGAATAAATGTGTCATTTTTTTATGTATAAAGTCCAAAATAAATTTATTTAGAGAGAAATGATAGATAAATTTATTTGAATAATCTTATATAAGAAGTTGCGTGACTTTTTTTTAAGAGTTATCAAATAAATTTAACAAATATAATAAAAAATATTTTTATTTAAAAATATTTTTTATATCTCAATTTTTTATCCCATATTAATTAACAAATGTTGTCTTAATTCATATAAAAACACCAAATCAAATTACTCTAAAGTACTCAAGTCGATAGGGTATGTTATTTTTTTTATCAAAATACAACAATTAAATTTATTTGTCTTGACAATAGCTAAAGATAAAGTCCTTGAGGAATCTAAGGCGTTGGCAAGGTCTGATGGTTGTAGGGTCCCTAGAAGGGCTAGAGATTCTTTACGACGGGCTGGCCCAAAAAGGCCCTTAGGGCACGATATTTGGGGGTCTCTAAAAATAGTCTTTGAGGGTTCAAGCTTGGAAGTTTTGCAGCCCCAAAACAATGAGAAGGCACGTTGGGATCTTTTCTATGCGGACTCTTCGATACCTAAATCAAACTTTGATGTTTGAGAATGAAACAACCATACATAGATAAATGTATTTATGTATGGGGGAAATGCATCCAATGAGTCTTTAGGGGAGTGTATTCTCAATGGATTCAAAGTTTGAGACATTACGTCTTAGGATGTGAGGAGAGAGAAAAACAAGTAATGAGAGAAAAAACAGAATAAACTTATCTTTGGGCATGTGTGTTTTTTCTATTAATTAATTACATTTAATATTTAATAAACTAATAAAAAATTTAACCCACCACATCACAAGTGAGAGAAAGGAAAAAAAATTAAATAAATTCTCAATATTGTGAAAAGGCCACAATATTTAGCTTGTTCTAATAAATTACCGAGATTTATCTTTTTTTTAATTTTATTTAAATATTATCTATCATTTATTTATATTATTATAAGGATAATTATATATGTTTAATTTTTAATTAAATTATTTGATGAGTTTTATTTTACTTTCATCATAAATTTATCTTAATATTGTTACATAAATTTTTTAATTGTAGAATAATTAATATTACATAATACACTTTTAAATCTATTAAGTCTTGTGAGATAATTTTTTTTTTAATTTTTATATCATAAGTTTAATTGATATATATTTTAGTTTAATTTTGGTTGGTAGGCTTTGTCAACGTTGCTATGGATGGATGCAATCAGAATAAATTGCTATTCCATCAAAGCATCTTCAGTATTGCAAAACGTGGAAGGTTGCTTTTCCGATTGTCCTTTGCACCAATAATAAATTATTAACATTACTTTTATTACACCAATAATGAATACATAACCAATAATAATGGATTGAAGCTTCGTCGTCTCCCCTGCTTGCTGTGCCTGTGGTGGATTTGAGATCCGAAAGATTTGGTTGAGAAAAAACCCATATAATACAAATAAATTCACCAAATGACATTTTGGGATTTTATTTTTTAAATTTTAAAATGACGACAGACTCGCAAAAATTAAACCATAAATTCAATTGTTATTTATTGAACTGAAAAAGGAACCACAGAATGAGCTCCCAAATGGTCAAACTTACCTATACCTATGAATACGACATCGGACCGTTCCACCGCTTATAAGTTATCAATAGGTTTGAATATTGTATAATTTATTTAATTATATATTTATTAAAATTAAAAATTTTAAATTTGTCAAACTTAAATATTATTTAATAGTATTTTAAAAAACCTCTCCACTACCTTTTTCTCAAAATACTGGTCATCGCATATTTAGTTGATCAAGTATTTTACAATTATACTCTCTAACAACTATCATATTTTCAAGTTTATCCCTCTTCTTCATCTCTTTACCTTCTCTCTTTCACCGTCTCTCTTCAACTCCTCTGTTGTCATTGTTGTCACCAGTTCCTGCCTCTACCCCAATGTTGTCACCTCCAGCTCTTCCATTACAGTCGTCACCTCTCACTTTTAGCTTTTCCATCGTTGCTCCAGCTTTCGATAAATCTATATATTTTTAATAATTATATTAATATATTTTTTAATAATTATATATAATTTATCAATATATAATTATAATAATTTTATTTATTAAATATCAATTTATAATTTATTTTTATTAAAAATTAATATTTTTATAATTCAGTATCATATCTATTTTAGTCTTTTTATTAAATTCTTGTAACTTACCAATTTTTTTAACCTAAGTATGTAATTATATAAATAATAATTTAAAATATATTTATTTAAATAATTATTAATTTAAACGTTAATCAATTTTAAATCTTTAGGCAAGTTTTAAATAGAAAGCTTTAAAAGTCACCTTAAAAAAAGGGTAAGCCAAACACGCTCTTAGTCTTATGGGTTGATGCCGGCACGACGAAATTTATCGCTGTCAAATGAAAATGGAACAGAATAGCTAATAGGGTGGAAAAATTTGAAAGGATGGGATATTGGAAAATGACGACGGAACGAAAGCGACGAGGAAGCATCTCGTCAACCGGCTTCTGGAATCAATCAGAGCCTTTCGCCAATCCCCAGGAAGACTTGTCTCCCAACATTTTGCCATTAAGAAATTGCTGCCAACCTACGCACATACCAAATCCTGATCTCAGCGCCTACGCCATCGATAATTACTAATGCCCTCTCCCCGCTCTTTTTATACCATAGATTCCATTTCTTCTCATATCCTACACACAATTGCTGATACATCTCTCTCCTCTTTTCCAATCTTTCTCATCGCTAGCTTTCTTAATTTCCGCCTTTTTCATATATAGCTGGGAAATTGGGAAAATCTTGAGGAGCAGCAATGGCGAAATCACCAGAGGAGCAGCACCCAGTGAAGGCCTTCGGATGGGCGGCCCGAGATTCGACTGGCGTTCTCGCACCCTTCAAATTCTCACGAAGGGAAATATATATATATATATATATATATAATAAAAACCCTGAAATTAAAGTACTCCATCGAAATGGAATTTTCAATGTCGTATTTCTGTGAAGGAATGAATAACTGAAACGGGGTGGTGTTTGTTCATTAATTTGCAGGGAAACTGGAGAGAAAGACGTGGCCTTTAAGGTTTTGTTCTGTGGCATGTGTCACTCGGACCTTCACCAGGTCAAGAATGAATGGGGCAACACCATCTATCCTTGCCTCCCCGGGTAATTAATTATTTCACTCTTCCCCCCTTTGTTTCTTTCTCTTCTAATAGTTCAATGTCAGTCTCACAGTAGCAATTTTATATATTCAACATTACAGGCATGAGATCGTGGGTGTGGTAACAGAGGTTGGTAGCAAGGTCGAGAAATTCAAACCCGGCGACAGAGTTGGGGTCGGCTGCATGGTCGGATCATGTCGCTCTTGCGATAACTGTGCTAACAATCTCGAAAACTATTGTCCCAAAATGTTACTCACCTACAATTCCACCTACCATGACGGAACCCCCAATTTCGGAGGCTATTCCGATATCATGGTGGCTGACGAGCACTTCATCGTCCGCATTCCAGAAAACCTGTCTCTTGATGCCTGTGCTCCTTTGCTCTGTGCGGGTATCACTACTTATAGCCCACTCAGATACTATGGACTCGACAAGCCAGGCATGAACGTGGGCGTGGTTGGCCTTGGTGGCTTAGGCCATGTAGCTGTGAAATTTGCCAAGGCCTTGGGCGTCAAAGTCACAGTAATCAGTACCTCTCCTGCCAAGAAGCAGGAGGCTATTGAACGTCTTGGTGCCGATTCATTTTTGGTCAGTCGCGACCAAGATCAAATGCAGGTATTCATTGTTCCTTCAATTTGTTACAATTAATATGGAGTGAGAGTTAAAAGGATTTTGGCGACTAAAAGGACATAGATGTAAATGACATGATAGGACAAAAGCTTGAAATATGTCGTTTTTTGTTATTGTAATGTGGAATATTAACTCTCTCTTTAATTAGACTTGTTTAAATGTGAACAGGCGGGTATGGGCACAATGGATGGCATTATTGATACGGTTTCAGCTCCTCACTCTCTTCTACCACTGGTTAGTTTGTTGAAGACTCATGGAAAACTCGTCATGGTTGGCGCACCAGAGAAGCCACTCGAGCTCCCAGTCTTTCCTCTGCTCATTGGTAATTACTGAGACATTAAGAAACTCTACATCTTTAATAATAATCAAGAGAATTATTCCTATTTAATGTGGGATGTGAAAAAATTGCAGGGAGAAAGATAGTGGGAGGGAGTTGCATAGGAGGCATGAAGGAGACACAAGAGATGATTGACTTTGCTGGAAAACACAACATAACAGCAGATATTGAAGTCATTCCAATGGAATACGTAAACACTGCAATGGAACGCCTTGGGAAAGCCGATGTTCGATATCGATTTGTTATAGATATAGGCGGCACACTGAAAGATGCTTAGTCTTCTTGCCCCGTGTGACTTTTTCCAGTTTGTTTAATTGTTTGTGTGAAGCTTATTGGGCTCTAGCCTCTGCCCACTTCCAAATCTTCAACGTTGTACTGAAGCCTATTTTACATTAATAATAACATTATGTTTTGGGATATGGTAGAATTGTTTCGCTTGCGTATTTCTTGTCTTTATATATATATATATTCGAACACAATAAATGTAATAACTAATAAATGCCACCTTCCCCTATTTGAGTAAATTTTGTAGCTTATGCCAACTAGAAAATAAAATATGGAAAGATCTATTCATGGGCATGACATGACATTATTAATAATTCCCATAATATATAGAAGTTTAAATTACTAAATACCCAAGGTCAACGAGGGATCGAATTGGAATTTAGAACAAATACATCCAAATAAATTAAAAAGTTTAGTGTAATGGCAATATCTATCCCATTTGTTGGGAAGTTCATTTCTTTGATGAATCCAAAACAGTTTACTCACGGAAATAATAGTGTAATACACTAATATATACTTTTATTGGATATAATTAATTAGAAAATACTATTGGTACATCTTTGTATACATCTTGAACTATATAAAAATGTGTCAATGACAAAAAAGTCCCTCATGAGACGCATAGAGGTGCATGTGAAGCGTAAGGTATTTTGATAATTATACTCCTTGTGTAGCTTAAGATGTACATAATAGTTGTACATCTAACATGATCCTAATTAATTAGTTAAAAGCATGAGTTCTATCTCATCACCAGCTTCTATCTATAATCATACTTTCATCGGTCAATCATAATTAATGTGATAGCTATGGATTACCTGCTATGTGTGTTTTTTTAATTATCAACTTTAAAAAAAAAAAATCTAGATTTCTATTAAATTTTTTGTTCTTATACACTTTATTAAGGGATATTTAAATTATTTTATAATTTAAATTACCAAAAATAAGCACAATCAAGAATAAAAGTGGTTTTATTGATGTATATATATATATATATATTAAAGAATAAAAAATATATGTTTGCAAGATAAGCTTCAGTCGACGTTGGTATTTAACGATGGAAATTAACTTATTTTTGTTACCTTTTTTTTATTTATATATATATATATTTTATTTTAAATACTTCAATAAGTGTATAATGTATTTTGATATTATTTTATGTGTGATGTTAACATGTATAAATTGTAATGGTTAAACAACAATAAATATGCCTGGGTTTCATATGAGGTGTATTATATTTTGTTTTGGGCATCTAAATAATTGACTTAATGTATATAGTGGTCTTTTAATAATTAAAAAAAATGACATTTGTTACCTAATCTACAAAACTTTATGACTCCATATTTTAATTATTAAAAATTATTAATTTAAGTCATTACTGTGACAGAAACATTAGAGAGTATATGAATGTGCATGTTTTTGTGAATGACACACCACATGCATGATCGGTTGACATATTTGAATAAATTAACTAGTTTGTTGTGCTCTCTTAACAATTAAAAAATATGACATTTGATTTGTCATGTACGTCTAGATTCCGTATCACTTGCAAAAATGGGCATTTTCATATACATGTTAACATTCTGTCATGATAAGGATATAAAATAATAATTTTTAATAATTAAGATACAATAATACAAAACCCTAATTTTTTGCACATCAGATGTCAAATATTATATTTTTTAATTGTTTAAAGAGTACAGTATCTTTTAAGCCTTACATATAATGCATTTTTAATAATTAAAAAATATAATATTTAATTTTTAATGTATAAATGTTGTGCCAAAGAAATTGAGGGGAAAAAATTAAAATATTGTTTAAATTAATGGCAGTGTGTCGCAAGATCGTGGCACAAAGACGCTTTGCCGCAATGCCGCCGCTTGAATGTGCTTGCGGCAAAACGAGATGCCGCAAGCTCGCGGCAAGGTTTTGCCGTGCTATAAGCTCGCGGCAAGAAGTGGCCTCGCGGCAAGGCCGCACCGCAAGCTCGCGGCCATAAGCCATGCCACGCCTACCAGCCTTCCCAGCGATACGGCTCGCAGCGCAGCACTCAAGCCTCGAAGCATCCACGGCAACTTGTGGCAGTGTGTGCCTTCCGGGAAAACCAAGAGCTTCATCCAGGAGAGGCCAAGTGTCGACACCAGGTACCCTTGAAAATCGCGCCCTATAAATACCCGACTAAAAAACAATGAACAAGACTTCCGATTCTGGCAAAATTTACACTTTGAATGTACATTTACTACTTCTCGTGAATAGTCATTGGTGTTGTTGCTCAAATACAACAATTAAAATTTCTAAGGAATGGGACAGTCGTAGATGCCGTAGATTCCGAGATGGGAACAAAGCTCCTGAAGGAGAAGCTTCGGGTGAGAGCTTTCGTAGGTGACACTGGTGGGACCCACGGGTTCCGAATGCAACTCGACGATAAAAATATAAGTCTTCCGAAGATGCCAAGCAGTGGTCTTCCGAAGCTGTCAGTAACTGTCTTCCAAAGGTATCAGATGCTAGTCTTCTGAAGCTGGCAGCTACTGGCCTTCCGAAGCTGTCAGCTACTGGTGTTTCGAAAGTGACACAAATGGGCTTCCGAAGGTGACACAAATAGGTCTTCCGAAAACTCTCAGCAACTGGTCTTCCGAAGGTTAAATCAGCTTGTTTTTTAATGGTCTGAGCTCTGGTCCTCCGTAGCTCAAAAACTGGTCTTCCGAAGCTACTATAACGTTATCTTCCGAAGATCCTGTGAGAAAATGATTGTCAAAAGGCTTGTGGGTTTCTCTCCCACGAAGACCCTCCGACGCTCAAGTCAGTACGGAAGGAATATGATTAGACAGGAAATTATACTCTTCGGAAGTAAGTAAATTGAGAGAAAATACCGATGTTTCGATTCCCCTTTTCTGGTGTTGAACCTGTGCTTTTATAGGCGTCGGATAGAAGAACAGAATGGTCTTCGGCAATGACCTTCGGAAGCATGTCTTCCGAAGATACCTTCGGTAGAAATGCTTCCGAAGATACCTTCAGGTGTTCCGAAGTTATCTTCGGAAGAAGACACTTCAGAAGTCAGCTTCGGGGCACAACAATACTCCCCCACTCTTTATTTTGGTTCACCATTGTAAAGAGTTTGTAAGTTTCCAATCCTGTCTTCCGAAGCTATCTTCCGAAGCTATCTTCCGAAGCTCTTTCAGCGAACGTTTCGGCTTCCGCTGGTTTCCTATAAATAGGTCTTACCGCTTCCGCGACTCTCCCATATTCGCGTGAACGCTACCGTGACTTTCTTCCGTCCAAACCTTTCTTTCCGAAGAAAAATCCACTTCCAAAGACTCTTCCATAGTTATTTAATCGTTCCTTCCGAAGCAAATTTTCCGAAAGACGTTTCCTTTTGCTCTTCCAAAGATTTACTTCTTTCTTCCGAAGTGCGCTTTCCGTTGCGAACCAGCTTCGTTTCGAGGTACTACACTCCTTCCGAAACTTGGTCTTCCGAGGATTTAAGGCTTTCCGAAGATCACCGTCCTTCCGAATCCTTATTAGTCTTCCGAAAACCTACGCCTTTTCAAATCTTTTTTGGTCTTCTGAAGACGTACCCTTCCGAAGCACAAAAAATCTTTTGAGATGGTCTTCCGAAGATCAGTATTATTTCCGAAAATTCCTCCGTCATTTACCTTCAAACAAATTCTTTAGACTTCTTTCCTTTCTTTACTGCTATGGCAAGCGGAAAAATATATCATCATGATGTCGATTCCCACGGGGTTGACCACTTCTTCTTAAAGGGTAAATGCTCTCAAATGGACGACAACGACGTTGCCCTTATCCGTCAAAATCATCGAATCCCTGGGAACTACCTTACTAGACTCCATCGCCCTGAAGAAAATTACGCGGTAGATGTAGAAGAGGGGTGGATGAGCGTGCATGAGGCTAGCTTCCGTTTAGGTTTCCATCTCCCCCTCCATAATTTTGGCCTTAAGTTTCTTCGCCTTAGCGGACTAGCTCCGGGCCAGCTACACCCTAACGACTGGGCCCAATTAGTAGGCTTTTTTGTCCTTTGTCGCGAAAATGACATAGATCCTACAGTCGATTTCCTCTACTGTCTCTTTCTCTTACGCCTGGTTAAGGAGCGCTTCCATATGTATACCCTACAGCGAGTCAAGGGCGAAACTCTTTTTTCTGAGTCCCCTCCTCGTGAGGCCTCATTCGACACTCGGTGGTTTTTGGTTAAACCTCCAAACGGGGTGTGGAATGCTCCTCGTGAATGGCGCACTAACCCGGAGAGGGTAGGAAAACCTGTATTGAGCGCACCCTTGTCTGTGCTTAGAGAGAGATATGAGGATAGCCGCCGTGTAATAACTAGGGGTGGCCCTAAACATCTCCTCGGCCTCTTGTCCGTGGACAGATTGATAAGGGTGGGCTGGATTTCAGAGCGTGGCGAATCGTCTCGTCGCAGGGTGCCCAGGGCCTTATATCCCGACCCTCCAGTCAACCCAACTCCTGATGTCACGACGAGAGGGGGAGATGCCCTTCTCCAGGAGCAACCTTCTCCTGAGGGTGGGGACCCCCTGACTGCCTTGTTATTTATCTTTGCTATAAGCTTTATTGTCAAAGGTTATTTCATCGTATCTAACGGTTTTATGTCTTTCTTTTGCAGCCATGCAACGTCTAATGAGATCCGCCCTCCAGCAGACGGCCCCTAGGACTACACAAGCCGGAGCACCTCCTACGTGTGATCCCCAAGATGGGACTCCTGCCCCCGACTCCCACGACATTGAACGAGATGAGGGAGTAGGAGAAACTATGGCTCCCCCGCGGCCTCGTCACAGGAGGAGGAAAAGGAGTCGTCGCCAAGAAGCAGAAGTGGACCCCGCGACTTTCCAACCTGTCGACGACTCTCAGGCTCGCCATTCGCCTGCAGAGCCTATGGGGCACCCTACCTTTTCCCCGCTTGCGATGGACATGTCCGCGGCCGCAAGTGGGGCTCCTCACCACACCCCGCATGAGCCGACCGGGTGCAGGGCAGGTCCAGAGGGCGAGGTCACCTCTCGGTTCGATCAGGCCGCTGTTCATGCGATTCATGACAGGGGTCGAGGTCTTTATCGTCGCGCCGTGCTCAATCCTCAACGCGGCGATCGTCGTACGCTGCATATGGAGAGAGGATCAACCTCCAGGGGACTGGCCCCTATCTTGCCTGCATTGCCCGATCCCCAGCAAGGGGCCATTCGATTGGATGACAACTACTGGGTTCGCGGGGAGCAATTCAACATGCAACCAGGCGTCTTGGATACAGATACAATCGACACGCCTGGAGTTGCGGCTCGCCTTCTCTACTCTTCTATCCTTCCCCGTGATGAGGGCCGTTATTTTCGTAACTCTCCACAGGACATGGACGAGTTCGAGCGTTACCTTACAATCGTAAGCTTTCTTACTTTTTCGCGCTTTGCTTTTCGCTTGCCTAGTTTCGCGCCATTTCTTTCCTTCACATGTTTCTTTCCTTCACATGTTTTTGCAGGAAGCGCAAGGTGCTGTTGTGACCAATGTTATGAACCGCGCCCGACTGGCTCGTCAAGAGGCGCAGATCCATGAATTGACACAGAAGTCTTTTCAATGGAGGGAGGACGAGCAGCTTTTAAACATGCGCATCCGTCACTTAGAGTCGGATAAAACTGGGCTCGAAGCCCAACTCCACGACCTCTCCATAAGTCGTCAGGCAGCCGAAGACAATGCCCGTAAGTGGGAAGAAGCACTAGAGGCTCGCAACCAAGCTTATGAAGAGAAGGTGTCTTTTCTGGCAGAGGCCCAAGGTGAGGTTTCCCGTCTGAAGGGAGATTTAGCTGGTGCCGAAGAACGGGCGACCCACGCTCAACTGGAGATGGAGAGGATGCTTGGGGACAGGCAGTGAGAGATCGATGAAGCGGCGAGAGAGGCAGTGAGGCAGTACCGTCTTTCCAAGGATTGCTTCCATCGTAAGGATAAGTATGCCAGCTGCTTTTCGAAGTTTGGCTTCTACCTCTGCCGCAATTTTGTGGAGAGCAGGCACCCCGAGGATTCCTTTTCGGACGTGACTTTCGATAATGCCATGTCTGCCGGCACGCCCCCCGACTGGAGGAAGTATGAGCCAAATGATATCGGGCCTGATGAATGCGTGAGGCGAGCATTAGAGGATGACCTCAGTAATTTGCAGGGTCCATGGAGCCCGTACGTCCTAGATCTTGAGGAGGGTGAAGTGGGTGCCGGCTCGCTTAGCACCGCGCAGATGATCGAGAGAGAGTTGGAAAGGGACACGTCTGCCGACGCCTTCCAGAGTTTGCCTCCTGAAGAGGGTCCAGACCCCGTGAACCACCTTCCTCCTGAAGACTAGTATAGGCTTTTTGATTTGTCCATGTAGAACACTAGTTTTTCTCCAGAGCGTTCTTTTTATAATTTTCGATGTTTTGATTGGGACGTATCATATTTTATCCAAGTTTTAGAGAATGCAATGCTTTGGTGAACGCTCCAGCCTGGTCTATGTAATTGTCTTATTTACATTTATATATAATCTCTCGGTCATGTTATTTTCATTTGTTCGTTGGATATGTGACTTGCATTCGTATTTCAATTTATCTGCCTTGGTGATTCGATTTTTCTTTTCTTCACTGCTCTTCACCCTCAGGAAACTTGGGGTAGGTTCATCCCTGATGTTATTATGAGAGTCGTGCAGCAGTCATCAAGTTTCTGACTTCATCAAAATTGGGGATCATTGGGCCACCATGAATTTTTCTGAGTGGTGGCTTGCCACCTGGAAGTCGGAGCTAGGGATTCCACACCGAACTTATCTCGAGCATCCTATTTTTTCGGGAGACCTAGGCGCCAGATCAGCCTGAAGAGTTGGGTCTAGCTAAAAAGCATTGCACCGAACTCAATCGAGGGATCTAGGTGAGTCTGCGGGCATAGGTGTCGGGGCAACCGGTGATCCCAGGCAGTGGCTCTCACTTTTTTGCTCGCCTCCTCTGAGGCTCGGTCTGTCATAAGGGATCTGGGTTTGGCCAACGATCCAGCTCGAGATTCTTTCTAAGAGTCCGAACTTGCCGGGAGACCTAGGCGCCAAATCGACCTGAGGAGTTAGGTCTAGCTTAAAAAGCATTGCACTAAACTCAACTGAGGGATCCAGGTGAGTCTGCGGGCACAGGTGTCGGAGCATTTGATGATCTCGAGTTGGTCTTAGGTCATGGGCACCAGATTGCGATTTGACGACCTGAGCCTCGTGCAGTGGGGGCGTTTTTCAACTTACCTTGTAGCAGCTTTGTGATCTTCTAGCTCTTCTGGGAATTGATCTGCGACCGTTGTATTCCGGGCTCATTAACCAGCCCAATTCGGGATTCCCTCAGGGTGTCCGAGCTTGCCGAGAGACCTAGGCGCCAGATCGGCCTGAGGAGTTAGGTCTAGCTTAAAAGCATTGTACCGAACTCAGTCGAGGGATCTAGGTGAGTCTGCGGGCATAACCGTCGGAACATCTGATGATCTCGAATTGGTTTCAGATTATGGGTGCCTAGGTTTTTGCCGGGTCATCCTAATATCGTTAGGGACCCCGGCCGAGCTACAGTACCTGCATCTTACGTTATCATACACGCAAATACTTTAGACGCAAGATCTTACGTGGTTCGGCTTATAGTTCTGCCTACTCCACGGGAATACATGGGGGTACTCTTTTATTTATGGGGGGATTATTACACGAGAAAATTAAAAGATCACAGAGAACTTGGGTTCTCAGGGGAGCCAAGTAGCGCTTCTTGTGGCACGTGCGTCTCCCTGCTCTCGGCCTCGCATCCTTCCTGTTTCTCCTCCGCTGTCAGTGTGGTGAAATATCTTTTGAGGTGCATTGTATTCCAGGTTTTGCCTATCATCACTCCTTGCAATGTCTGCAGAACGCAAGTGTTGGGTCCCAACATCTTTTGTATCTTGTAAGGCCCTTCCCAATTTGGTTTGAGCTTTCCTTCTTCTCTATGGGCATTTGTGATCACTGTTTTCCTGAGCACCAAATCTCCTTCTTGGAACATTCGGGGTCGAACCTTTGCATTATAATAGCCGGCAATTCTCCTCTGATATGCTGCTAATTGTACAGCCGCTTTCTCCCTCAGCTCATCTATCGTATCCAGGTTTTCCCTCAGGCTGTCTGGATTATCCTCCTCCCTGAAAGCCATAACCCGAGGCGAGACGAGGTCCGTCTCTATTGGAATTAAGGCGTCTGTTCCATATACCAAGCTGAAAGGCGTTTCCCCTGTAGATACGCGGCTGGTTGTGCGATAAGCCCACAGAATACTAGGGAGTTCATCAGCCCACCTGCCTTTAGCTCGTTCTAACCGGGTTTTTAGCCCGTGTAAGATAGTCTTGTTGCTCGCCTCTGCCTGGCCATTGGCTTGTGGATATGATACGGACGCCATCCTTAAGCTGATGCCCCACCTCTGGCAGAAGGCCCTAAAAGCCTCTGAATCAAATTGTGTTCCATGGTTCGTGTTGAGAATCCAGGGTATGCCGAAACGACAGATTATATCCTTCCACACCATCCCTTCTACTCGCTTCTCAGTTATGGTTGCTAGGGGTTCGGCTTCGACCCATTTTGTGAAGTAATCTGTGGCCACCAATAGAAACTTTCTTTGGGCTGTCGCCATAAGAAACGGGCCTAAAATGTCCAATCCCCATTGTGCAAATGGTATTGGTTGGAATATCGGTCTTAGAGACGAAGAGGGCAGTACTGTCAGTGGAGCGTGCTTCTGGCATTTGTCACATGTTCGCACTTTTCGAGCTGCATCTTGCTTTAAGGTGGGCCAAAAGAAACCAGCTCGCAAGATCTTTCTAACCAACGCTCTGGTGCCAAGGTGCTCACCGCAGTCTCCCTCATGAACTTCTTCCAGTGCCTGTTCTGCTTCTCGCGCCCCCAAGCATTTGAGCAATGGCAAAGAGAACCCTTTCTTGTATAAATCTTGGCCAATGATTGTAAAGCGGGCTGCGTAGGTCTTCAATCTCTTAACCTCTGAGGGTGTGGCTGGAAGTTCTTGATCAAGCAGGTATTTAAGTATTGGTACTCTCCAGTCGTCTGCTATATCAATGCAGTGGACATCCCCATCACCTTCTTCTGTACTTGGTTGTTGCAGGACTTCCATATGGATTAATCGTCCCGGAGTGTCTCGAGCCGAGGCCAACTTGGATAATGCGTCAGCGTGCTGGTTGGAGGACCTGTTGATCTGAATGAGTTCAAAACGTTCAAACCTATGAGAGAGCTCCTTCACTTTCTGTAGATAACGATCCAAAACCTGTTCTCTTACTTCAAAAGTGCCTTGAAACTGTTGTACTACCAACTGCGAATCACTGTGGGCGGTCAAGCTCTTTACTTCCAGCTTTTCTGCCAATCTCATCCCAGCTAGCAATGCTTCATACTCAGCTGTGTTGTTTGAGCTGGGGAAGATGAAGCGTAAAGAGTATTCTAACACCTCTTCCTCGGGGGAGATTAATACCACTCCCGCCCCGCTTCCTTTGGCATTTGATGCTCCATCCACGAATAACATCCATGTCTTTGTGCGAGCTTCCGTCTCTGGTAAATGGGTGCACTCCATTATAAAGTCTGCCAACGCCTGCCCCTTTATCGCCTTTCTAGGTTCGAAGCAGATATCGTACTCACTGAGTTCTACTGCCCATTTGGTTAGCCTTCCTGAACATTCTGGTTTCTGCAAAATCTGTCTCAATGGCTGATCTGTTAACACTGTAACTGCGTGTGCTTGGAAGTAGGGTCTCAATTTTCTTGCTGCTGTTACCAGTGCCAAAGCCACCTTTTCGGCATGGGGATATCGCGCCTCTGCTCCTTGTAACACTTTGCTCACATAGAATACTGGGTTGTCAACCTGGCTGATTTGTCTGACGAGGACAGCACTTACCGCCTGATAGCCAATCCCAAGATACAGGTACAACCTCTCTCCCGCCTCTGGTCGTGTCAATAGAAGGATCTCCTTGAGATATGCTTTCAACTCTTGGAAAGCCTTCTCGCACTCAGAAGTCCACTGGAAATTCTTACCTCCTTTTAAAGCCTGGCAGAAAGGAAGGCTGCGTTCGGCCTGCTTTGAGAGAAATCGACCCAACGCCGTCAAACGGCCATTCAATCTTTGAACCTCTTTGACTGTGGTGGGAGACTGCATGTCAATTATTGCCTGCACCTTTTCAGGGTTAGCTTCTATCCCCCTGTGAGTAATCATATATCCCAAAAATTTTCCCAACTTTACTCCAAATGTGCACTTATCTGGATTTAGGCGCATGTTATTCTTTCTAAATATTGCGAAAACCTTCTTAAGTTGGCTGGCGTGCGACTCGCCTTGTTTGCTTTTCACTATCATGTCATCTACGTAGGCCTCCATCACCCCCCTAGTAGATCTTTAAATATTTTGTTGACCATCCTTTGATATGTTGCCCCCCGCATTTTTCAAGCCGAAAGGCATCACCTGATAACAATACGTCCCTTTTTCTGTTATAAAAGCCGTTTTTTCGGCGTCAGGTGGATACATGCTGATCTGGTGGTAACCTGAGAATGCGTCCAAGAAACTCAATACAGCATATCCAGCTGTATCATCAACTAGCCTGTCTATTCGAGGGAGTGGGTAAGAATCTTTCGGGCACGCCTTATTTAAATTAGTGAAATCAATGCACATTCGCCATTTTCCGCTGGCCCTTGGCACCATCACGACATTGGCCAGCCATTCGGGATACTACACCTCCCTAATGAATCCTGCCTTCAAGAGCTTATCTACCTCTTCTTCCATATGCCTCAGTCTGTCTGGGGCAACATGCCTTTTTTTCTGCTTGACTGGTCGAGCTTCTGCACGCACGTTCAGGTGATGGGATATGATCTCTGGACTGATCCCGGGCATGTCAGCAGGCGTCCAGGCAAAAATGTCTGCATAAGAGCGTAGACATTCGACGATCTCTTTTTTCTCTTGACTCCCCAACTGGCTCCCCAAGCGTACTTGCCGACGTTCATCATCAGGGTTCAAGGGGACGGTTTCTAGTGGTTCCACCGGCTGAGGCTTGCTAGCTTCAAGGGTTTGCTCGCCAATCAACAAAGTCTCCTCAGTCATCGCTTTTCCCTTACTTGTGACACCCCGAGTGGAGCTCACATAGCATACTCTGGCCTGTTTCTGATTACCCCTCACCTGCCCCACTCCCTGCGGAGTAGGGAATTTCATCAGCAAATATCCTGGAGATATGGCAGCTCTCATAGCATTTATGAGTGAACGTCCCAAGATTACATTGTAGGCCAAGGAGAAAGTCCTGACTACCATGAAACTCACTTGCCGGGTAACCACTTGTGGGTGGTCCCCGAGTGTGATAGGCAGCTGAACCGACCCAACCACTGGCACTGCTTCTCCTGTGAAGCTATACAGGGGGGAGATGACTGTCTTCAATCGATCATGGGCGATGTGCATCTTCTCAAAACAATTCTAGTACAAAAGGTTCACAGAGCTTCCACTGTCCACCAGTATTCTTTCAATCGGGTGCTTGGCAATAACAGCGGAAATAACCAAGGGGTCATCATGGGGGAGCAGCACACTCCCCTGATCTTCGGGTGAGAAAATAAGAGGGTCTTCGTCTTCTTGAATCTTTTCCACCGAGTGAACACATAGTGCCTGGCGCGCATATGCCTTTCTAGAAGAGGATGAATCTCCTGCCAAATTTTCCCTTCCTGAAATTACGTGGATTCTATCCATAGTAGGCTCATTTCCGCCCTCTTCTATGCTAGGCCCCGATTGCTCCCTCCTTTGACTGTTTCTCTCTCCTTCCTTCTGCCTGGGCGGCTGGTTTTCTCTTCTGCCTGATACTTCACTCCTCTATCGCGGGGGCCTTCCCTGATTACTTCTTTTAAGGTCCTCTTTCCGGCCTTGCTGATTTTTCAGCTTATCCAGTATGAACCGGTCTAGCTTTCCTTCTCTGATTAGTTGCTCAATTTGGTTCTGTAGTTCTCGGCACTGCTCTGTGGCATGTCCCGTGGTTTCGTGAAACTTACAAAAAGAATCTGCGTTTCTGCCCATTGGCTGATTAGAGTGCGGAGGGAAGTTGATAAGTCCCATATGTGCAATGGACGAAAGGATAGCGGCCCTGGGCTCGGTAAGGGGGGTGAAGCTTCGGAACTGCATCTTCGGGGGCTCTTCTCTTCTCTGCGCCTTCACTGATCTGTCTGACCCAACGTCATTCGGCCTCCCTCGTCTTTTACCTTCCCATGCTTCCAAGATTTCCATTTGGACAATAAATTGCTCAGCCCGAGCAAACAGTTCGGCCATTGAGCTTGGCTCAGAAAACGCTAGGGATTCTCTGAGCGGGGCGTAGGCAGTTCCATTAAGCAGAGCAGATGCAGCCAGACCTATCGGGAGATCCCTTACCTCTTGTGTTGCGACCCTAAACCTCTCGACATATTGCTTCAGAGGTTCATTTGGCCTCTGTTGCAAGCTCATCAAATACATAGCACTCTTCTTCTTTGGAACGTAGGCAGAAAATGCCGCCAAAAATTCTTTCCTCAACTGCTCGAACGATCGGATGTGCCCAGCGGGTAATTCAATAAACCACTATTGCGCCTGCTCAGCTAGTGAGAGGGGGAAAGCCTTACATCTAGTGACTTCATTCCATCCATGCAACACGGCCATTGCAATGAAGTGTTGCAAGTGCCTCTCGGGGTCTTCCTTCCCCGAATATAACGGGAGTTGGGGCAATTTGAACCCAGGTTGCATTGGCTATCTTTGGAGCTCTTCAGCCAGTGGGAATCCTCTCGTTGATGTCTCTACAGGTGTTGCCACGATTTGCTTTTGTTCCAACACTTCTTCTATGAGGCGCTTAACGTCAGACGCCTTAAGAGTTGCTCTGTCTGCTTCGTTCCTATCGGGAGATTGGATGCAAAGAGCCCTTGAGTGGGTGCTCTCCGCCATCCCCTCGTACATGGGGGCTTTTCCTGGCCTCCTATCATGATTACCTCCTCGATTCTCTGCTGACGGGACTTGATCATTAATTCTGGGGCTTCCAACTCTGACCTCTTGATGTGGCGCTCTGGGGGGCTCATCATGGGATCTCCAATATCTTCTCTCCTCGGTCTGTCCTATTTGGGGAATGTGGATGTCAGGCATCAATTCTTGTAGCAGAGCAGTAACCCCTTGCAATTTTCTCGTATTCTCCTCATTACTTGCCTTGAGATCGTTATTCTGATTCTTCAACTCCTCAAAATTTTTTCGCAACTGTTCATAATCTGATAATAAAACTGTGGGTGGTGCTATTCCAGAAGGTTCTGGAGGTACTAGCATCACTGCAGGGCTTCTTCTCGGAATTGAGGATTGCCCCAGGGAGTGTTGGTCTTGATTTGCTTGCATTATGGGCGGGGTTTGTCTCCCTTGCCTTATCACTTGCCTTCCTACCCCAATAACATGTACCTCTCCTTATTCTGAATGTTCCATACCACCCAATCCTGCGGTCTGACGGCCTTCCAGTGTCGGTATGTTACCTGAGCGCACGTCATTGTCAAGGTGATCTCCTATAAGTCCGTGCACATTAGGTAACGTCTGAAGGGGGTCCCCCGTCCGGCTACGAGTGTTCCTTCGGTTTAGGTTGGGCGGGTTGGCCAGGCCAGTTGACTTTGTCCCTCTCGGCATTTTGTAGTGAAATGAGCTTTTTATCCAGATTCCCACAGACGGCGCCAAATTGTTGTTGCTCAAATACAACAATTAAAATTTCTAAGGAATGGGACAGTCGTAGATGTCGTAGATTCCGAGATGGGAACAAAGCTCCTGAAGGAGAAGCTTCGGGTGAGAGCTTTCGTAGGTGACACTGGTGGGACCCACGGGTTCCGAATGCAACTCGACGATAAAAATATAAGTCTTCCGAAGATGCCAAGCAGTGGTCTTCCGAAGCTGTCAGTAACTGTCTTCCGAAGGTATCAGATGCTAGTCTTCCGAAGCTGGCAGCTACTGGCCTTCTGAAGCTGTCAGCTACTAGTGTTTCGAAAGTGACACAAATGGGCTTCCGAAGGTGACACAAATAGGTCTTCCGAAAACTCTCAGCAACTGGTCTTTCGAAGGTTAAATCAGCTTGTTTTTTAATGGTCTGAGCTCTGGTCCTCCGTAGCTCAAAAACTGGTCTTCCGAAGCTACTATAACGTTATCTTTCGAAGATCCTGTGAGAAAATGATTGTCAAAAGGCTTGTGGGTTTCTCTCCCACGAAGACCCTCTGACGCTCAAGTCAGTACGGAAGGAATATGATTAGACAGGAAATTATACTCTTCGGAAGTAAGTAAATTGAGAGAAAATACCGATGTTTCGATTCCCCTTTTCTGGTGTTGAACCTGTGCTTTTATAGGCGTCGGATAGAAGAACAGAATGGTCTTCAGCAATGACCTTCAGAAGCATGTCTTCCGAAGATACCTTCGGTAGAAATGCTTCCTAAGATACCTTCAGGTGTTCCGAAGTTATCTTCGGAAGAAGACACTTCGGAAGTCAGCTTCGGGGCACAACAATTGGTATTGGGGACTGACTTTGGCATCGGAAGGTCTTCGCGGGGAAGATTCCCGCGAGCCTTCTAACCTATTTTCTTAGTCCTAACAGGGCCAAATCCTTGCGGCGAAACTAGTGGCAAAGGCTAGTGGCAAAAGCTAGCGGCGAAAGCTTATGGCGAAGGCTTGTGGCGAAACCTTGTGGCAAAAGCTAACGGCGAAGGTTTGTGGCGAAGCTAGCGACAAAGCTAGTGGCAAAGGCTTGTGGCGAAGCTAGTGGCAAAGGCTAGCGGCGAAGGCTTATGGCGAAGCTAGTGGCAAAAGCCAGTGGCGAAGGCTTGTGGCGAAACTAGTGGCAAAAGCTAGCGGCGAAGGCTTGTGGCGAAGCTAGCGACAAAGCTAGTGGCAAAGGCTAACGGCGAAGGCTTGTGGAAAAGGCTAGTGGCGAAAGCTAGTAGCAAAGGTTTGTGGCGAGCTACCGGCAAAGGCTTGTGGCGAAACTAGTGGCGAAACTTGTGGCAAAGGCTAGCGACGAAGATAACGGCGAAGGCTTGTGGCAAAGGCTAGTGGCAAAGGCTTGTGACGAATCCTTGTGGCGAGCATCCTAACAGCAAACTCCCTCGAGGTAGCTTCTCTAACGGCAACTTAACTTCACCCGACATCAAGATCGTGTGGACCCCATACATCACAAATTTTAATTGTTGTATTTTGGCAACAACAATTTGGCGTCGTCTGTGGGAAACGCCACAGAAAGCCAATCTCAACGCAAGATGCCGAGAGGGACGAGGTCAACTGGTTTGGCAAACCCCCCTAACCCTGCTCGAAGGAGCGCTCGTATCAGGACCAGAGACCCCAGCTAGGTGCACCCTATGGTGTGCCCGAACTTTTGGAAGATCACCTAGATAATGAGGTGCACTCAGGAAATATCCCAATGCTCGAAGGCAATTAGGCTATTGGATTAGGGAGTGTCGAACACTCGGAATAGGGGGAGATACACGCCGTCGGATGGGGAAGGTAGGCGGTAAGACAAGGGAGGCAAGTCCCGCATCCAATACCAACGAATCAAGAGCAACACTCCCTGGGACAGTCTTCGATTCCTCGCAGGAACCCAGCGTCAACCTCAGTACCTCCAGAGCCTTCGGGGATAGCTCTCCCCACGGTCCCGCTGTCGGATTACGAACTATTATGAAAGAATTTTGAAGAGCTGAAACATCAGAACGATGAGTTAAGGACGAACAACGAAGAGAGCATGAAAAGACTACAAGGGATTACCGCTCTTTTGCATGAATTGATGCCGGATATCCACATTCCCCACATGGGACAAACAGGAGTAGGGGAAGAACACTGGAGATCTCAAAACACCCCCCCGAGGACCCCAAGGCAAGGGATAAGAATTGGGACTCCTAGGCCTAATGACCCAGTCCCAGAAATGACAAACTTGAGGGAAAACTATGATAAGAGACCAGGAAAGGCCCCTATGTACGAAGAGACGGCACAGAGCACCCACTCGAGAGCTCTTTGCATCTCGTCCCCGCACAAGAATGAAACGGAAAAAGAAGCATTCAAAGCATCTGGCATCAAACGCCTCATAGAGGAAGTGCTAGAGCAGAAACAGATTGTGATGGTGCCAAGGGAAATCCCCACAAAGGGTTTTCCTCTATCCAAAGAACTCCAAAGGCAACCGGTGCAACCAGGATTCAAATTGCCGCAACTCTCTATGTATCTAGGAAAGGAGGATCCCGTTAAGCATGTACAGCACTTCGTGGCAATGGCTGTGTTACATGGATGGGACGAGGTCACTAGATGTCGAGCCTTCCCAGTCTCCTTGGCCGGACAAGCTCAGCAATAGTTCACAAACTTATCAACCAGACGTATCCGGTCATTCGAACAGCTGAAAAAAGAATTTCTAGAGGCATTCTCTTCCTATGTCCCGAAAAAGAAGAGCGCCATGTATTTGATGAGTTTGCAACAAAGACCCAATGAAACCCTAAAGCAGTACACTGAGCGATTCCGAACCGCCACGCAGGAAGTAAGAGACCTCCCAGTTGGTTTAGCAGCATCGGCCTTACTGAATGGAACCACATATGCCCTACTTAGAAGATCCCTAGCATTTTCTAAGCTAGATTCGATGACCAATTTGTTTGCCCGGGCAGAATAGTTTGCCGTACAAATGGAAATCCTTGAAGCTTGGGAAGGAAAGAGAAAGGGGAGGCAAAACGACGTTGGACCAGACAGGGTTACGAAGGTACAAAGGAGAGATGAGCCCCCAAAGATGCAATTTTGGAATTTCACCCCTCTCACTGAGCCAAGGGCTACTATCCTTTCATCCATTGCCCACACAGGACTCGTTAACTTTCCCCCACATTCTAGCCAACCTCTGGGCAAGAACATGGATGCTTTTTGCAAGTTTCATGAGTCCCTAAGGCATACTACAGAGTAGTGCTAGGAGCTACGTAACCAGATTGAGCAACTGATTAGAGAGGGGAAGCTTGACCGATTTATACTGGATAAGCCAAAAAATCAGCAGAACAGGGGAGACAGGTACAAAAGGGATAATCAGAAAAGGCCTCCACGTCCTAAGGATGATGCCTCAAACAGAAGAGAGAACCAGCAACCCCGACAGAAGGAAGGAAGAAGAAACAATCAGAGGGGGGAGGAAGCAAGGCCGAGCACCGGAGATAACGACAATGAGCCCATTATGGAAATGATACACATGATCTCAGGAGGTGAAAATTTAGCGGGAGATTCCTCTTCTGCAAGAAAGGCCTAGGATCCTAGAAAAAGGCAAGAAGAAGGACAATTGGAAAGATCCAAACCCTCAAACCGTTCCTGGAGAGTGACGACCTCTCCTTCTACTTGGACATCGATTGCCGGAGGAACTGGCGGCCATAGGGGAAGCGTCGAAGGGGCCACACACCTTGATGATTCTCCCTTGTGGAGTACCCAGCCAGCCCTCCTCAACCGGTCCTCAGAGAGAAGGTCTAGGAGGCTCACTGGACCTCCACGCAGGAGTTGATGATGCTCATCGTTGTATCGCTCCTGAAGTTCATAGACGGATAGGGGAAGAATCGGCTTAGCCACTCGATCATCAGAACGCCAACCCCGGGGGGCATACCATGTACCCGGTGGAGGATCGACTACAAACCAACGGGTGTCGAAGTAGTGAGCCTTGGGTGGGATGCCTCAAACAAACGATCCTCGACACGCTCCTTATACAGTGTATACAAATGATAACGAGACTGCCCTAGCCTAAAACGGTAAAAGGAAAGAAAAAGATCGACAGTAGGAGACACTCCCCTTTCGTGACATAAGACAAAAAAACCTGTCAATTGGGCCCAACCATTAGGATGTAACTGAGTTGGAGCTAGAAAGCTCCAACAAATAAGCTCTACATCGAAGGAGTTAAGCGGAAGGCGAAACCCTAAATGAAAACTTATTTCATGAACTACCATACATCCCTCTGTAACAGTAGCAGCACAAGATTCGCTCGGTTCAGGCAACCTAGGACGATAAGAGAAGGGAATGCGGTAGTTACTCACTAATTGGGCAAGATCGTCAGTCGTCAAAGACGAACGCTTGCCCATAAGAAATCGACAAGGTTGTCCCTCAAGATCTTGAGTGCGAAGGTACACACTCCTAGATGCCATGACTTTTGTTTAAAAAAAAAAAACTAAGGGACGTAAAGAAAGGAAACAAGAAGTAAAGAAGCTGGTGGCAACATGGCTCACTGGAAAGTTTTGTAGCAAACTTATAGTGAAGTTAGCAACCACAAAGGATGGTGATGAAAGGTTGGCGACCAAAGCTAACAATGGGCTTCCAGAGGGCTTGTGGCAAAGTATAGGGCGACTTGCAAATTTAAAGAGGGAAAGACTCACGGCAAAGCCAGGAACCCTCGCAGCAAGCTACTGGAAGCTCGCGGCAAGCTACCAGGAAGCTTGCAGCAACTACTCGGAAGACTCGAAGCAAGAGCTAAAGGACTCGCGGCATGAAAAGGAAAGCTCGCGGCAAGGCGCTGGAAGCTCGCGGCAAAGGCGCTGGAAGCTCGCGACAAAGGTCCTGGAAGCTCGCGACAAAGGCACTGGAAAAGTCGCGACAAAGAGCTCGAAGCTCGCGGAAAAAAAGCTGGAAAAGACGTGGGAAATGCTGGAAGCTCGCAGCCAAATAATGAAACCTTGAGGCAAAAGGCTGGAAGGTCACGGCACAATGCTGGAAGGTCATGGCAAAAGACAGTAGGCTCGCGGCGACTTCATGCTGTTTCGTAAGAAGCAAAACTTGGGGCGAAATCCCACGGAAAGCTTGCAGCAAAGAGGTCCTTGAGTTGAGTAAAAAAGCACAGTAAATTTGTGCGGGGAGGAGAATTTATAGGGGTGCCGGGAGAACCACTGGGCGGGAAGTAAAAATTACCCTACGAGTAAAGACCAAGCTAGCGGCGGTGTGCCCCAATTTTATTAAAATTACTCTATCATTTTGTCTTTGGATAAGACAAAATGAAAGAGTAGGGGGCAATTGTTGTGCCAAAGAAATTGAGGGGGAAAAAATGAAATATTGTTTAAATTAACGGCAGTGTGCTGCAAGATCGTGGCACAAAGCCGCTTTGCCGTAATGCTGCCGCTTGAATGTGCTTACAGCAAAACAAGATGCTGCAAGGTCGCGGCAGGGTGTTGTCGCGCCGCAAGCTCACGGCAAGAAGTGGCCTCGCGGCAAGGTCGCGCTGCAAGCTCGCCGCAAGAAAGATGCCTCGCGGTAAGGCCGCGCCGCAAGCTCGCGGCCATAAGCCATGCCGCGCCTACCAGCCTTCCCAGCGGTGTGCTCACAGCGCAGCACTCAAGCCTCGAAGCATCCACGACAACTTGTGGTAGTGTGTGCCTTCCAGGAAAACCAAGAGCTCCATCCAGGAGAGGCCACGTGTCGACACCAGGTACCCTTGAAAATCGCGCCCTATAAATACTCAACTAAAAGACAATGAACAAGACTGCCGATTCTGGTAAAAATTTACACTTTGAATGCACATTTACTGCTTCTCGTGAATAGTCATTGGTATTGGGGACTGACTTTGGCATCGAAGGGTCTTCGCAGGAAAGATTCTCGCGAGCCTTCTAACCTATTTTCTCAGGGCTAACAAGGCCAAATCCTTACGGCGAAGCTAGTGGCAAAGGCTAGTGGCAAAAGCTAGCGGCAAAGGCTTGTGGCAAAGGCTAGTGGCGAAAGCTAGCGGCGAAGGTTTGTGGCGAAGCTAGCGGCAAAGCTAGTGGCAAAGCTAGTGGCAAAGGCTTGTGGCAAAGCTAGTGGCAAAAGCTAGCGGCAAAGGCTTGTGGCGAAGCTAGCGGCAAAGCTAGTGGTAAAGGCTAACGGCGAAGACTTGTGGCGAAGGCTTGAGGCGAAGCTAGTGGCAAAAGCTAGTGGCGAAGGCTTGTAGCGAAACTAGTGGCAAAAGCTAGAGGCGAAGGTTTGTTACGAAGCTAGCTGCAAAGCTAGTGGCAAAGGCTAACAGCGAAGGCTTGTGGCGAAGCTAGTGGCAAGGGCTAGTGGCGAAGCTAACGACGAAGGCTTGTGGCAAAGGCTAGTGGCAAAAGCTAGCGGCGAAGGTTTGTGGCAAAGCTAGTGGCAAAGGCTTGTGGCGAAACTAGTCGCGAAGCTAGTGGGAAAGGCTAGCGGCGAATCTAACGGCGAAGGCTTGTGGCAAAGGCTAGTGGCAAAGATTTGTGACGAATCCTTGTAGCGAGTATCCTAACAGCAAACTCCCTCGAGACAGTTTCTCTAACGGTAATCTAACTTCACCCAACATCAAGCTCGAGTGAACCCTACACATCATAAATTTTAATTGTTGTATTTTGCCAATAATAATAAAATATTAAGATTTTATATTTCAATAATTAAAAGTTGTATGAACGCGATGAGTAGAAGAAGATAGCAAATGAAAGTGACCTGATTGAAGAAAGATGAAGAAGGTAGCGTATGAAAGTTGAAGTGAATTGACAGAAGAAGGTAGCGTATGAAAGTTGAGGAAAGCGAATTGATTGAAGAAGGTAGCCGTATTTCGCTACAAGTTGTAAGACATAAAGTTATGGTTGACAATGGTAGAAGGTAGCGTTTATTTAGATTATTGACTCAGTAATTTCTATGTTTGGGAGGTTTCTTTTATTTATATAAGTTATGGATAATTTAGTTTTTTTTTTTCAAGATAAATTTTAAATTAATGTGATTGATGTGATTTTTTCATGACATGACAATATCTCTTTTCTACGTATATATTATATATGGTGTATGTAACAACTGTATCTACTGTCAGTTAGTTAAATATTTAAAATAATAATTTTTAATAATTAAGATATAGAATTTTGATATTTTTATACATTAAAAATTAAACACTATATTTTTTAATTATTAAGAAAGTATAACAAACTAGTCAGATTATTTAAATATTGTTAACTGATCATTCACATGACGTATCACATACAAAAATGAGTGCATTTATGCACATTAACTTTTTGTCATACTAAGAATTTAAAGTAACAATTATTGTTAGTTAAGATATTGAATTTTGACATTTTACATATGAAAGACTAAACGTCATATTTTTTTAATTATTGAAGAAGTATCGTATGTATTAAACCTATAATTTAACTCGTATCTATCAATGCATACTTAAATTTGGTATATTCAATATACATTTTTTTATGGTGTTGACAAAATATAAAATTCTACTCCTAAATGTTTTCTTTCTTTTACAATACTTTTTTTTTTCTTTTGCAATGATTAGAGCGTTTACCTTGTTTCTGTTTAAAAATAAATTAAACTTGATTTTCTTAACATTTGGGATGATCATCTTTGCATGACCTCCGCCGCTTGTGTCCTCAATTTTGACAAATGAGCTAAATCGTAAATATGAAACTTTAATTGTAATACCCTGAAACGTCGTGAATAATAAGCATAATTTTGGTATACGGGCCATAGTAAAATTATTAGAATTTTAGTGTTTATCACTGGATTTAATAGAGTTAGGATGCGTATAAATAGTATAGTATGTATAAATTATAAATACAATTATATCTTGAATAAATAAGTAAGTATAAGGTATAAAAACGTAGTTATATCGAATAAAATAAATAATAAGTTTAAACATAGTTATTGTATAAAATACCAGAAATTATATGTAAAGTTTGTGTAATAAATATAAGAATTTCCTTTTGATATGTTATTTCGTATATATATGTATATTATATGGAAAAAAAATCAAAAAATCAGAACAGACGCAATGGCCATGCTCTGATCGCGTCTGAAACAAGTAATCAGAGGGAGAGGGGCAGGTTAAAGTCGCAATGGCCTTCAACATGGTGTTCAGGGCGCGAGAATGTTCTTGATGGGACAAGGCACGTCGATTTTGGGCTATAAATAGCCGAGTTTGAGCGATGCTTCTCATCCAAACATTTACTTCGAAAATCGGGTGTTAGGGCAGTATTTTGAGAATTTGGTGAGTGAGGTTTTAATCCTTAAATCGTGGGCAAGGTTTCTGGAGAATTTGCTGGCTAACAGAGCATAGGAAGCGGGGAATTGAAGCTCGTCGGAAAGTCGCACTATCGCCGGAGGTGAGGCTTCAAACACTGATTTGAGGTATTTTTTTTATGTTTTTTTCTTAGTTTTAAGGCTGTAATCGAGGGCGGGAGGTCGGATTTAGGGGGGCTAGGGGCTGTTTCAAAGCTTGGGGGTGTTGGAGGGTCGCTGGCAATAAGGTGGGCACCGGAGAAGACAACCCAGAGGGTCGGGCGCGTGGCGGCACGCGTTAGGGCATGGGGGGCAGCGTGTGGGCTGCACACGCGCGCCAGATGAAAAAAGAAAGAAAAAAAAGTTAAAAAAAGGAAAAGCAAATAATAATAGGAAGAATTTTTCAAAAAAATCTAGAAAACATTCCACAAAATCTAGAATTTGATTTATGCCTTATTTTGGGAATTTTTTTTTTGAAGAATACTAAATTAATTATTTATTTTATGATTTTGTTATTATGGAAATAGAGGAAAAAAATAGGAATTTAATCTGAAAAATTGCAAGAACATTTCAGAAGTCTAGAAATGGTATTTGAAGAATTTTAGTGAGGAAAAATTGGGTTAAATGAGGGTTTAGATATTTATTGTGAATTTTTGAAAAAAAAAATGCTTAGAAAATAAGGAGAAATTATGAGCAAATTAGGAAATTGATATTTTGGAACAAATTTGATGTTTAGGAACCCTTGAGGTCAAGGATTGATAAATAGCACGTCTGGCATGTCCCTCGAGGTTGGCACGTTTATTGAGGCGACTTAGTTTGTAAAAAGTAAGTGTACTTCTATAACTCTTGTATGGTTGTAAGTGATTTATATTCAAATCTCGATCTTCGGGAATGTTTCATCATATTGACATGCTCCGATATGTATCCATCACGTAGACTGCATACATGACATGATTATGAAATGTATATATACACATTGAAATCATTGATCACACGCATATTGTTCGTTTGAGAATATGAACTAGCACTGTCGCTTTACCAAAGGTGCCCCCATACACCCCGACTTCGAAAGATGTGGCCGTAAAAATGGTGAGTAACATGAAGGGTGCAGTTGACTCTTACGAAGAAGTAAGATATTGCATTCATGCATGATAAAACATTTTATACCCTTACTTAGATGGTTCATCATCTAATTCGAGTTATGCTCCTGAAACATTTAATGTTCTAGTTGGGACTTGCAATGAAGGTATGAAAATCGAAGACATGTGACAACTCAAGTTGTTGAGGAATGAGCAAATCGTACCATGTTTTGTTGCAACATAAATATTTCAAGTATTATGAAATATGTCATGACAAGAATGTATGTTTTAAGTCATATTTTGAAAGCTTATGTACTATACCGAGTTTTGAAGAATTTTATATTATGAACCATGTTCGGTTATCAATGTATGAGATGTTATGATCATGTTCGATTCCAGGTTCTGCTTTATAAGGTTCTATCTAAATTTAGTGTATGAATTGTTTGGTCTGATATTAGATAGATTTAAGGGAATTTCGAGAATAATTAAATGTAGCATGTGAAAAGGATTAAAAAAAAAAAAGTCTCAAATTTCTTAAGTTATAACACGCTATGGGTAAGTAGGGTGTTACATTATTTAACTGGTCAAGGCGAAAATTGAACTCACGACCCACCAATGCATACCCGACATATTATTTGTCTGGCTGCTCGACCCATACCTTAAGGGCTTGATACCTTAACACTTAAATACAGACAATGTTCTCCAAGTGTTGAAAAAAAAATGACTTTACAAATTAAATTTATAGTTTACATTTTTTTAGATTTGATCAAAAAATGAAAATACCATTAATATTTAAGAAATTATAGAGATTTTTATTTTTAACTTTACAACTCTAATTAGTAACTATACTTTTCTGACATCATAATTTTATGAATATTAAAAAATTTAGTATGATAAAATTACTCTTAGAGTGTGTTTGATTGCACATATTTACCATAGAAAATATATAATCATTACACATTTTCTATAGAAAACAATCAAACACTCTTAATTTTTCTATAAAAAAATGTGTAAGGTACAAATATTTAAAGTTTTTTTCCATGGAATTCATTTTCCAAGGGGGTGAGATGGTTTTTGTTTTCTAACCAATATTACCTAGAATTAAATTCTAAGTAATGTAATCAAACACACCTTTATATTTGCTCTCTTCTTCCCATTTTTCTTCTTATTTAGGAAATTGACAAGATTTTAATTATCTATTGGTCTCTTTTTCTTGTTCGAAGATAATTTAACCATCGTCCAAAGTAAAGAGAGATATTGATAAAGTGTTAAATTTTGGTCAATTTGCCAAATAAAGGAGGTGGATAAAGGGGTAAGAAGAAACAATACAAAAGTTTTGGTTATATTAACAATTTTAACAATTCTATAAATAATAACTAATTTATGAATAATTTTATTAATATGCTAAGATTTATTTTGTTTAAAATTTTATCTAAAAATAAAAAATAAATTACAATTGTGAAGAGCCATTTACTATATATTTTCAAAATATAAGCGTAGATAGTAAATTTATCTTAATTTTTAATAATAAGGGTAGCTTTTACTATTTTCAAAACATGTGGGTTATTTTCTGCTATTAAGATACATTTGAAAGATGATTATTATAATTACTCTAAAAATAAATCTTCCATAAAAATAATTTTTACTTCCGACAACAATTCCACAACTCTTTACTATATAAACGCTTCAATGATTTTTCCAAAAGTATGAGTACACTTAATGTGATTAAAATTAAATTAAAAAGCCCACAAGAGTGGTAGTTAATAATTAGATGATTTGGTACTGAATTGGACTCCCTTAATTCCCTCGTTTAAGCCCAAAATGGCAGTCTTCACCATGTGCAATATCAAGATTTAACGTAGGTAATGTCTTAGGATATAGGTCGAGTGATCGAATAAACGATATATTAGATTCGTACTGATAAGTTGTGAGTTTAATTTCTGTCCTGCATAGTGAAACAAAGTCTCACACTCGTGATTTACCTCCTCTATAAAATTCGAAAGCACGAGCAACGAGAATGTACAAAGACGATCATCTCAAGATTTAAGATGGATAAGAAACTTATTATGATATCATAAAAGTCAACTAAATTTTTTTATTAGTCAGACCATACAATGATATAAAATAATACTATTTATTTAGATTTAATTTTTAATCTAATTAATATATTTTTATTGAAAATTGAGAGCTGTAAGTGTGAAAGTTTTAAATAAAAACGTGCCAACTAGATACCCACGTTCGTTCATTGCATTTGGGAAACTGGTAAGTCACCGTCCAAACAGCCCTTAGGAATGAAGTGTCGTAGAGAAATTCTGTACAAGCGTTTCCACGGGGGAAACGCCGCCAACGCACGCACTTACTATGAATGCCTGAGCTCAGCGAGTACGCCATCAATTGACATTCTGCCGCTCTTTATATACCACAGATTGCGTTCCCTGATTCTTCCTTCTCATCCAACACACAGTTATAATTTTCTTTCTCTTAATTTCCCCCACTTTCTGGACAACTTTCTTTCTTTCTACCGTTCCATATTATACAATTGGGAAATTGAGAAAATCTGAGCAGAGCAGAGCAGCAGCAATGGTGAAATCACCAGAGGAGCAGCACCCAGTGGAGGCCTTCGGATGGGCAGCCAGAGACTCGACTGGGGTTCTTGCACCCTTCAAATTCTGCCGAAGGTACGTAAAGCCCCCCAACTAGCTCCTACTCGGTGGCATTGAAATGGAATTATATATAATGCTGCCGCTTAAAATGTGGAAACGGGTGGTGTTTGTTTGCAGGGAAACCGGAGAGAAGGACGTGAATTTAAAGGTTTTGTTCTGTGGCATGTGCCATTCCGACCTTCACCAGGTGAAAAATGACTGGGGCCTCACCCTCTATCCTTGCCTCCCTGGGTACGTATAAGTTATTTTTCTCTCTCTCACTTCCAGTAGTTTATCAATCCGATACGAGCGATTTCATTGAAAATTGCAGGCATGAGATTGTGGGTGTGGTGACGGAGGTTGGAAGTAAAGTCCAGAAATTCAGGGCCGGGGACAAAGTTGGGGTGGGCTGCTTGGTTGGATCATGTCGCTCTTGTGATAGTTGTGCTAACCATCTCGAAAACTATTGTCCCCAAATGAAATTAACCTACAATTCCATCTACTACGACGGAACCCATACATTTGGAGGCTATTCTAACATCATGGTGGTTGATGAGCACTTTGTTGTCCGCATTCCAGAAAACCTTCCACTTGATGCTTGCGCTCCATTGCTCTGTGCCGGAATCACTACTTACAGCCCGCTTAGATACTATGGACTCGACAAGCCCGGCATGCATGTGGGCGTGGTTGGCCTTGGTGGATTGGGCCATGTCGCAGTGAAATTTGCCAAGGCCCTGGGGGTTAAAGTTACTGTGATCAGCACCTCCCCAGCCAAGAAGCAAGAAGCAACTGAACACCTTGGTGCTGATTCATTTTTGGTTAGCCGCGACCAAGATCAGATGCAGGTAGCCATATTGTTCCTTGCATTTTATTTAGATTAATGTGGAATATTATTTCCATTGTTAATTAGATGTGTTTGAATGTAAATTAATAGGCTGCCACGGGCACAATGGATGGAATCATTGATACAGTTTCTGCACCTCACTCTCTCGTACCACTAATTAGTCTCTTGAAGACGCAAGGAAAGCTGGTCATGGTTGGTGCACCGGAGAAGCCACTTGAGCTTCCAGTTTTCCCTCTAATCATGGGTAATCTGTGCACATCAATAACATAATTCATCTTTAATCTCTAGGTACGTAGTTTATCAATGGTGGTGTCTCATCTGAATTATTGTGGAACGAATGCAGGGAGAAAGATAGTAGGAGGGAGTCACATAGGAGGCATGAAGGAGACGCAAGAAATGATAGACTTCGCAGGAAAACACAACATAACAGCAGATATTGAGGTCGTTCCAATGGAATACGTGAACACAGCAATGGAACGCCTTCGAAAAGCTGATGTTCGATATCGGTTTGTTATAGACATAGCCAACACGTTGAAAGATGCTTAGGCTTCCTGCCTAATGAATTTTGCTTCTTTGACTGCGTCTTGTCGTTGGGCGGTTCAAGGATAATTTGTTTTACAGTCTATTTTGTGTTAAGATTGCTGAGGCTTGGTCTCTCACTACGTACTATTCAAATTTGTACCACCACATCTTATATATTTAGACGCTAATAACACTTGAGTTGTTTCTTCTGTAATGGTAGAATTTATCTATTTCTCTTGTTTATTGTGCTTGTTTGAAGGTAAATAGACAACCTGCAGTACAATGAATGGTATAATCGATACAGTCTCTACTACTCAATCTCATCTCTTTTTTATTTTTTTTATTTTTTCAGTTTGCCTTTGGTCTTGATAGTGTGTTCAGATTGGCCTGTGTTGCTCTTGCTTAATAATTTTAATAATCATCTCTTTCTTTTTTTTCCCTCAAAAGTCTAAATGCTATATCTACAAATAATTCTCATAAATTAATGTGACACACACAAAATTTATAATAATTCTTCTCTAAATTAATAATTGTTTAGAATAATTTTATTTAAAATTAACAATAAATGTATATAATTATAAATTAAAATAAAATTATTATAAATATATATAGAACATCGATAATTATTCACCTAATTTACCTATAATTATTGTCAAATTTGTTTGTTGTCACACACACACACATATATATATATATATGTATAGTTGGCACACCGAATAGACCACATGAGAGTCCAATCATTATTCTGCTTACGGGTATTATTGAGATGATCGTCTTTGCGAGGCATCCGGTGCTCATGTCCTCAATTATATTAGGGAAGGTAAATCGCAAGTTAGACACATTTAACTCTTGTACAAAATGAGAATCAAACTCGCAATCCACCGAATTGACACTAACATATTATTCATTCAACTGCTCAACCTATATCTTAGGGCTGCTTATGGGTAATCATTGAACATTAATAACCTTGGATATTAATCTCTAGATAATTATTGCGCAAATTAAATCCCAGGGTCTTCTTATGAAAGGTGGAACGACTGCATCAATTATTGGGAGAAAGTGAAGAAGTTTGTAGCTCATTGGCTTCTAAATCCTATTAAGATTTAATAAATTTTTAATACATAATGTTTGTTAATTAAGATATGAGGTAAAAAATATTAGATATAAAAAGTATTATAGATATTTATTTTTTTTAACACAAATTAAAAAGTTATCACGAGGATAACTAGGGTTGATGAAGGTTTAAGGGTCGATCACCATTTGAACTGTGATATATTCGTACTCTCTTTGTGTTTTTCATAGTTCAAAGTGTTGGGATTTTCAAGGAGAAATCCTAATTAGTTTTGAAGATTATTTCCTATTCCTAATATTGGTTTTCTGTTTAGTGTGTAATCCTATTTACTAGTTAGCTGTAAGTTGTTGTTAGCTAATGAAACCTTAACTTTGGTAAATAAGGAAACTACTCTATAAAAAGGATACTTGACTTGTTATTAAAAGTATACAAATCACTTGTGAGAGACTAGTGAGAGCTAATAATTGGGTGTAATTGAGACTTGAATTTAGAGAAAGAATATTGAGTTTTGTAGTTGTAAACTTTACTATATAGTGATATTTTTCTCTATCGTTCTGATGGTCGTGATTTTTTTTTTTAGGGTTTTTTACGTAAAAATCTCTTATGTTTGAGTGTGATTGGATCTTTTGTCTCTCATTTTTTTTTCCCAACAAGTGGTATCAGAGTTTTGGTTATCGGTCACCTAGTATGCAAAAGATATATCAAGCATGTTGGAGTTTGATTGTGAAAAGTTTGATGAGAAGATCAATTTTGGCTTGTGGAAAATACAAGTCAAGGATATTTTGATCCAATGCAGGTTACACAAGGTGTTGAAGGCCAAACCAACTCCTGCAGGCTTTGAAAAATCTGGTAAAGAAACAACCAGTGCTAGTTCTGAAAATTCCGTGATAAGCGATGATGACTAGGAGGAACTTGATTTTAAGGTTGCATGTACAATTCGATTATGCCTAGCCAAGAATGTTCTTGTTAATGTTAAAGGAATATCTAGTGTATAGGAACGTTGGGAAAGGCTTGAAGAATTGTATCAAGCAAAAAGCGTGCAATCAATTTTATTTAAAGGAGTAGTTTCACAGATTGTAGATAATTGAAGGTATGAAAATTTCTGATCATCTAGGTTTACTCAATGGAATTGTTGTTGAACTAGAACCAATTAGAGTTAAAATAGAAGACGAGGACAAAGCATTGAAACTCATCTAGTCACTTCCATCTTCCTATGCACACATGAAGACTATCATGATGCATGGGGGTCCAATTAGAAGTTTTAAGAAGGTGGCAAATAAATTAATTTATGAGAAAAAGAGGCTGAGAAGTGAATATAAAACTTCTGAAGATTTAGTACTTGTCAGAAATTGGAAAGATTACTCTAAGAAGAAAGTGATCTATTGAAAGTGCAAACAATCCGATCATGTGAAAAGAGATTGTCGCATTGATGGAGCAAGTCTGGAAAATGGCTCCTAAGATTGTGACACAGGAAGTTTGTCTCTCAATATTGTGCAAGATAAAGATTTCCTCTAAAGAGATGGCATATACATTCTCATGGCATGCTATTAGACTACCAAAGTTACCATGAAAGAGGATGTGATACTTCTGGTGGATCCACAAGTTTGCCCACAGGCATTGGCTTGACAGTGATGTAAAGTGTGTGGTGGAAAGAATGTCGATGGTTGAAGAGCTCCCAAGGAAGTCAAGCATGGAGGTTGCATCATATTTTTTTATTAGTAAGGTATTTTTTGATATTGTGCCATAAAAATCTTAAGGCGGTATGTGCCTAAGTGGTTGTACCTTTTATGATGGGGTACGGTGATCTTGGTGATTGAGATCATGGTGATTATTGATAATAAATAGTAATGGTCGTCGTTGGAGAATGGACAAATGTTTTTAGGAATTCTCGCTGAGGTGGTGGTTTGTTAGAATTTTCAGCGAGAAATCCTAATTAGTCTTAAAGATTATTTTATATTCCTAATATTAGTTTCTTGTTTAGTTTGTAATTTTATTTATTTGTCATTTGTTAATTGTTGTTAGACAATGAAACCTTAACTTTGGTGAACAAGGAAACTAATCTATAAATAGGATACTTGACTTGTTATTCAAAGTGTACAAATCACTTGTGAAAGACTAATGAGAGCTAAGAATTAGGTGTAATTGAGACTTGGGTTTAGAGAGAGAATATTGAATTTTGTAGTTGTAAACGTTACTACATAGTGATATTTTTCTCTACTGTCTTGACGGCTGTGGTTTTTTTCCTTTTAAGGTTTTTCACGTAAAAATTTCTTATGTTTGAGTATGATTGGATCTTTTGTTTTCCATCTTATTTGTTTTCCTCAACACCAAGGTTGTCCTAGCAATGTTCTGGCTTAAATGTGCCTTGAACTTTACTTGATACAAGGAAAGAAAGTGGAGTCAAGTCCCTACTGAATTTTTCGATGCTCAAGTTAAATACTATGTTCGAAAATAATATAGTAGCGATGCAATAAATGGTGATAAATGTCATACCTAAACCCTTGGGTACTGCACCCTTACATTGTTGGACTATATGGTTTGTATGATCAAGATAAGGCCACATTGACAGTTAGATACGATCCTCTAGATGGACCAAGTGGATTGCTTATGGGGTCCCAACTTTGGGCCCTACCCCACCTTAGTGATTGTCTAATGCCAAGTTTTAGAATAAACCTAACCTATTAGGACTCCATGTCTTGACACCCAATATCCAATTTAGGTTACCTTAGACTTTTCTAAAATACCATTGTTAGGGGTATTCATTGTAAGTTTATCGCTTAAAGTATTGAAAATAAATGATTGTGAGTATAATAGGGATTGTTTATCTAATTTCAAAAAGAGTTGGAAGTGCCTCCCCCCATCCCTAAAGTCACTTCCTTTGCTTAGCTGGCCTTAAGGGGCAGATTAAAGGGGTTTTTGGGGTAGTGGTTTAACTGCTTATAAGTTTTCAACGAATCTTGAACACTATATAGTTTATTTTGTTACACTTTTGTTAAAAATTAAGTAGCTTAAATGCTATCGAGGTTAAACACTATTTTAATAGCATTTTAGAAAAGTTTTCCCCAGTTTTTCTCAAAATGTTGTTATCAACTTATTTTTTTGACCAAGTGATTTACAATTTTACCCTTCTAAAACTCTAATATTTCTTTCTCTGCCCTTAAATATTATCTCCTCCATTGTTGCCTCATTCCCATCTCCTTCTTGTCACCGCTTCCATTAACCCTATCTTGGCCGCCACTTTCAGCCTCATTGTCATCGCCTTTATCTCCTCTTTCATCGTCGCCTCCGACTTCCTTCATCACTGTTATTAGTCGTGTTTTTGTCGTCACCATCATCTCCTATCGTCGCCTCTGCCTCCAACGTTGCCCTATCATTCTCGTTGTATAACATATATATATTTAACGTATATATTTAACATTTTTATGAATTAAACTTAAATTTAAATATAAAACATTGTATTAATATATATTTTTAAGAATTATATATAATTTATCAACATCTAGTGGTAAAAAATTTATCAGTTAAACATCAATTTATAATTTATTTTAATTAAAAATTAGTATTTTTATGAATTTTATTTATATTATTTAGTAACATATTTATTTTAATTTTTTATGTTAAATTCTATAACTTATCAATTTTTTCAAACCAAACAAATAACTATATAAATAATAGGTTAAAGTGCATTCATCCAAACACGTCAATTTAAACGCTAGATAATTTAAAAACTTTACACAATTTTTAAGTAGAAAGATTTAAAAGCCACCTTAAAAAATGGTAAGCCAAACAACCTCTAAGCATGTGAAGGAATTCCAATAGTTTTTCTCTTTTTGAGAAGGGCATTAAAATGATTCCAACAACTTGCATTGCCCTCTGTGCTTCTGTCTATTTAGCTTCTCCTTTTTTTATTGAGTTTATAAGGCTTTCTACTTATAAGTTGTATAAAGTTTAAAAGCTCACTAGCATTTAATTGATAACATATTTAAATAAATATGTTTTAAGTTGTAATTTATATAATTATGTGTTTTGTTTGAAAAAACTGATGAAAACTTAACAAAGAAAATTAAAGTAGACATGTTGTTGAATAATATAAATAAAATTCATAAAAATATTAATTTTTAATAAAAATAAATTATGAATTGATGTTTAACTGATAAAATATTAAATATATTAATACAATAGATATTAAAACATATACACATATATATATATATGTCAAATAAATATAAATACAAAGATGGATGCCCGGGCAATAGACGATGGAACAGAAGGCAACAAACGATGGAGGTGCGAGTAGTGGACGACGACGATAGAGGCAACGATGGAGGTCGGAGGCCGCAACCTATAGGGATACGACTGAAGGTGATAGTCGATGGGGATGGAGGCGATGGCTGCTATGAAGGAGATGGAGGAAGACAGTGACAAAGAAAAGGCAAAGAGATGAAAAAGATGGGTAAATATTAGAAATATGATAGTTGTTTGAAAATAAAATAATAAATTACTTGGTCAATAAAATGAGGTCTTAACAACTTATTTGGAAATGCTTGGGGGATAGATTTTTCAAAATATTGTTAAAATAGCTTTTAAGTTTGACAACGTTTAATCTTTTAGATTTTAAATAAACATGTAACTAAATAATTTATATAATTTATAAGCTGATGAAGGAGATTATAAGTGGTCAAACCACTAACCCAAACACCCTGTGAGTCAATTGATCATTTGTTTGTTTGTCGTGAGGATACTTGTGAAGCACAGAAACGGCTCGGAGATGCCGTTTCTCATTTCAGAAACGCGAAAAACGGCCTGAAACGTTTTTCGAGCCGTTTCTGTAATTTTTAAAAACTTTTGGGCCGTTTCATAATTTTAACAACTTCCCTGGAAACGCGTTTCCAGCCTGAAATGCGTTTCCTTCTAGCAGACTTACAGCACAGGGAGCCCTAAACCATTGAATCTAATCTGCCTCCTTCCCTCTCTTCTTTTTCTTCTTCTTCCAGTTCAATCTCCTTTGTCGCCATTTACTTCCAGTCAGTCTGCTTCGTCTTGCCGCCATTTACTTCCAGTCGGTCTGCTTCGTCTTGCCGCCATTTACTTCTAGTCGGTCTGCCGCCATTTACTTCCAGTCGGTTTGCTTCGTCTTGCCGCCATTTACTTCCAGTCGGTCTGCTTTGTCGCCGTCTGGGAAGTCATTTCTCCTGTTGCCATGTTGTTGGCAACTTGATGTTGTCACTTGGATCCCATTTTTTACATTAAAGGATGTTTTTACTTACGATGTCTTTGTCTTCTGGCAGTAGTTTTCATCTTTAGTTTGGATGAACTGGTATTTTGTTTCTCCTTTGCATGTTATCTTTTCCTTTAAAAATTAACTTGTGATTCAAAAGATGCATCTTTTTCATTGAAGCAGTTCTGGAACCATTCGTTCAGCATCAAGGCTCTGTCCTGGTCAAGAAGCTTTTCACTTTCTGAAAGGCTACCAGAATGGCACATTCCTTCCAGCATACAGCAAGGATCATTTACCCATTAATTCATTGGAGCTTGCAAAGGTTTTTCTATCTTAGGTACATAATAAATTTACATACTTGTGCCCATTAATAACTTTCTTTAACTTTTTTATAAATTTTCTTTTACATGTTACAGATAAAATACCACCAAATTTCTTCCTTCCTAATTAATGTCCACAAAGGAGAAAATTAAAAATATAGGGTTTTTCTTATGTTTATTGTTTATATTTGAATATTTTATTATTATTTTTTTATATTAAAAATTATATTTATAAAAAAATTTCTATATTTTTAAAATTTACAGTTTACCCTGCGTTTCCGTTTCCTACCTTTTTAGAAAAATGTCGTTTCCGCGTTTCCGTTTCCTATCGGAAATGTCTCCTATTTCCGTTTTTGTGCAACGTAGGAGGATACAAACGAGGTTTCATCCATTTACATACATGTTTTTAATAAATTTTGTACTTATTTGTTGTATTTAAATAAACCTAATCATCTAAGATAATGACAACTTAAATGATAATCCAGATTACACTTGGATCTTCAACACAACTTTGGTTTTGTTTAGTGAATAAACATATAATTTGTTGTTCGACTTAATTAGAAATTGTCCTTTGAACAGATTGGGTCCAATTTCATTTAAAGGCAAACCTCACAAATAATCCTAATGCATCAAATTTTACTACTGCATTGACTATACGTCTTCTGCTGACTATGTGATTTTAACGCTTATAAGTTATTCATTTACGGGTCGTTTGTTAAAATGATCAAGATAAGAGATATCAAGATAAGTTTAAAATGTATTCTGGATTAAGATATGAAATGATCAAGATAAGGGTGAAAAGTATTCCAAAATTTTTATCAAAGTGTTTGTTAAATTTTTTAAAATTCACTGATAATTGTATTTTTCCTTTTATATGTTTATTAATGCATATGATAAGCATCAAGATAAGAGTTTTTTTTACCAAAATATCTCTATTACCAAATTTATAATTAAAATAGTATTTTATGATTAATATGAATTGTCAAAAATATTAAAATTAAAATTAAAAAAAATATTTTATTTTCTAAATTCATGTTCAAAAATAAATTTAAAAAGAGTTGAAAAGTAGAAATAATTATTGTTAGAATTACAATAATTTCATCTAGATAATTAAAAATGGCCAAAACATATTTTCATAATAGGTAATAAAATATGAAATTAAATAAAATAATCTAAAAATTAGTGAAAGGAATTATATTTGTTAATAAAATATATATAGAGAGAGAGAAATTTAAATTTTAAAAATTAATGAAATGAATAATGTCATTTAAAATTTAAAAATTGTCAAAACATATAACAATTTAAAAATGTATTAAATAATATTAATTATAAGATTTAAATAAAAAAGTCTTTTTAATAAATTTAAATATTTAAAATACATTAAATAGCATTAACTATCCTATAAGGGGCATATAAGTAATTGAGTCTTATTTTGAAAAAGTCAAATAAATTTGTAAGAGTTGAGGAGATCGGATAAATTTATCTTAGAAGGGGAAGATAAGAGGTTACGTTAGGGCTCTTTCGAAAGTGATCAGATAAATTTAATAAACATGTTGAAAAGACCAAACATCCGAAATACTTCCCATATCTGACTTTTTCTCCCTTTTACCTTGATTAACAAACACCCCTTAGCTTATAAACTATTAAACTTATTTTGTTATATGTTTAGATGATTTAAAGAACTTAAAAGCTAAATAGATTAAAAGTTCTCGTATTAGCTTTTTTTCAAAAGTTACCCAACTCTAGCTTTTTCAAAATGCTACCTTAGCTTATTTGAGTTGACTGAGTGAAAGATGATTTTACCCTTATAACTTCAATTTATTTCCAATCATATCCCCTTCTTCATCGTTTGCATCAACTCATCTCTTGCTGCCAAACCCATCTCTGGCCGTTGCCATCACTATCGCTGACACCCTAGCTTGTCACCGTTGGCATTGCCTCAGCTATCACCCCATCTTGTCACAGTCACGTTGCATCTTGTCGTTATCCCAACCTTAGCAGTCTGCATCTCGTCGTCACCATTGTCCCAGCCCCTCACCATTGTCGTCGCCATCTCCGTCATCTCAATTTATGTAGTTTATATATATTGTGTATATATATTAATCTGTAATATGTTTGAAGAAAAAAAAATAAAAGATATATATATTATATTAATATATTTTAAATAATTATGTATAATTTATCAATATTTAATAATAAAATTTTATATTATTCAACAATCAACAACATATTTATTTTCATTTTTTTTATCAAATTCTAATAATTTATCAACTCTTTTAAATCAAACACATAATTATTAACAGATAACCTAAAAGTATATTTATGCAAACATATTATTAAGTTAAACATTATCCAACTTAAAAGCTTTATATCACTTAAAAGCTAAATAGCTTAAAACTACAAATCAAAACCCATAGCCAAGGTAGGTCTTCGTAATAGGTGGCTATCATCGTTAGAGTCAAACTCATCTGTCGTATGAATTAGATCATCGATGAGCTCATTGGCAGTTCAAAATTGATCTACGTCTCTCTCTCTCTCTCTCTCTCAAACAATTTCAAGAGATATATACTTTTATGTTTTATCATTGATTTAGTTGGATCAAGCCGTAGGACGGGAACTAGAGGATTCACAACGTGGCTTGGCTCCACTCCTGTGCAGAGATTTTCCAAGAGATTAGTTTAACTAGAATTTTCTGTTAGGTTTCGAAACAAAATCATTCGTCTTTTCACTCTTTTAACTCGAAAAAATCTCATAACAAAACACCATACAACTTAAAAAAGATCCCTTGGAGACTTTAAAAAATTTTAAACTCAAAACTTAAAAAATTCTCTACCATTAAGCTATCACATGGTGGTATAAAAAATTAAATGAATGTAGGAAAGGTTGGGATTCAAGTTATTTTCCTGGAAAACCATGCGTGCGAAGAAAGAAAAAATGCGACCCACCCACTGGCTTGCGAATGCCTGATCTCAGCGACTACGCCATCCCATGCCAGCAGACAGACCCAACACTGTGTATATATATATAGACAGAGACAGAGAGAGAGCATCGGCATTCCAACACAATTGCCTTCGCTAATTACGAACTGTTTCTCTGTGCATCTTTTCTTCCTATCATTTATATTTGGCAAAACACAAAACGGAGAAATGGCAAAATCCGCTGAGGAGCAATACCAAGTGAAGGCTTTTGGATGGGCAGCCAGGGATCCATCTGGAGTCCTCTCTCCCTTCAATTTCTCTAGAAGGCAAGCCATGATTTTTAATTAATCTTTGTTGATTAATGCCATAGATTGTGTTGTTTTGGCGGTGAAGGAATTGAATTAATGTTGCTGAGTTCTTACATAAAACAAAAATGCAGAACAATATATATGGCTGACTTTTATTATATATATGTTACGAAATACGGAAATGAATAATGAAAATATGCATGTTTGCAGGGCCATTGGAGAGAAAGACGTGAAGTTCAAGGTTTTGTATTGTGGGATTTGTCACTCAGACCTTCACAATATCAAGAATGAATGGGGCAGCACCATCTATCCTTGTCTCCCTGGGTACTCGTCTTCATCCTTTCCTCTTTTAGGTTCTCTTTTCTTTTCATTCTTTGTTATATTAGGTTCAGTTCACTTTTCTTGAAATATCTCACCAAAATAAAGATATGGAAATGGTATTTTGAAAACGTCATATATTGTATATACGTAGATTCTACAGTAATAAAAATAAGACAACACATCTAGAAACTATAACCACTGGCTTGCAAAAACTTTTCACAGACTGCCTCTAAGATTTATGTATGCTATTTAGCAATAAAACATATCAACTACTCATGGCTAAATATGTCGGCCCGTCTCATTTTTTACTCCTTTACTAATTCAATATCTGATATGAGGCAACCTCGTTGAGAATTGCAGGCACGAGATTGTAGGGGTAGTGACAGAGGTGGGTAACAAGGTCCAAAAATTCAAAGTTGATGATAGAGTTGGGGTGGGTGGCATGGTTGGATCATGTCGCTCTTGTGATAGCTGCGCTGACCATCTCGAAAACTATTGTCCTAAGATGGAGTTCACTTACAACTCTATCTTTTATGATGGAAACCCCTCGTTTGGCGGTTTCTCCAACATCATGGTGGCCACCGAGCATTTTGTCATCCGTATTCCAGACAACTTACCTCTTGATGCTTCTGCCCCTTTGCTTTGTGCCGGCATCACTACTTATAGCCCACTCAAACACTTTGGACTCGACAAGCCTGGCTTGCATGTGGGTGTGGTTGGCCTTGGTGGACTAGGCCATATGGCTGTGAAATTTGCCAAGGCCTTGGGGGTTAAAGTGACGGTGATAAGTACCTCCCCTACCAAGAAACGGGAAGCAATCGAACATCTTGGTGCCAATTCATTTTTGGTTAGCCATGAACAAGATGCGATGCAGGTAGCAATTAATTAATTGTCCCCCCAATTTTGTTACAATCAATGCGAAATGCTATTTCTCTTGTTATTTTGACGTGTTTGAATATTAATAGGCTGCTATGGACACAATGGATGGTATAATTGATACAGTCTCTGCTCCTCACCCTCTTCTACCATTGATTTGCTTATTGAAGTCTCATGGAAAGTTGGTAATGGTCGGTGCCCCAGATAAGCCACTTGAGCTTCCCGTCTTTCCTCTTCTTATGGGTAAGCATGGAAACTGATAGACATCAATAATTCTGTTTCTTTAATGCTTAGATATATGTGGAATGATCTCTCATACATATGAAATTTTCAAATGATCAATAGGAAGGAAGATAGTGGCTGGGAGTATCCTTGGGGGCATAAAAGAGACACAAGAAATGTTTGATTTTGCCGCAAAACACAACATAGGAGCAGATATTGAAGCGATTCCAATGGAATATGTAAACACTGCAATGGAGCGCCTACAGAAAGCTGATGTTAGATATCGCTTTGTTATAGACATAGGTAATACGCTAGAAACTGCCTAGTCTGACCTGTGTCTTTGTGTGTCACTCTTTGTTGGTACAAGAGTCATGTTTCTTTTTTTGTCTTTCTTTGGCCCCCAACACATGACTCGAGCGATCGAATAAGTGATATGCCGGATTCACATAAATGGATTGTGAGTTCGATTCTCATTCTGTCTAGTGAAATAAAACCTCACACTTGCAATTTATCTCATTTGTCGAAATCGAAGGCACGAGTGATTGAAACCACGCAAGAGAAATCATTTCAAAAATTATGTTTCTTTTGTATTATTGACGTTGATGCTTGTCTATTTTCATGTACTTTGCATCATATTGCATCTTATTTTGAATAAACAATAGCAATAATCTCTTTTGGGTTAACTATTTTTAGTTAATGGATGAATTTATTTATGAGGAAAATGATATGAAATTGCAGCGATTAGATTTGTTCAACTTGAAAAATTGAAAATTGGTCTAATGTATATCAATAATCAATTGATTTTTTTAATGAATTACGAGTTCAATCAGAAACTAATTAAACTACTTTGATTCAACGTCTAAATTCCTTTGAATCCTTGAAGCATGAAGTTGTTTTCATTGTTGTTGACAATAGGTTGTACTGCGTTCTTCTTTTGTCGTGGGTTGCCTGGTAAAGAGGGATAGAGAGACTTGGGAAAAATAAAAACAATAACACAGAGGGTTAGATAGGATGGTGAATGGTATATTCTCTTTACTGTTTTTAAATTATTTTTAATTTTTAATTTTTTAAAATAGTAAAAACACGTTTATTTTGTTATTTTTAAAAATAAAAAAATTATAAAAAAAAACTCAAAATAAGTAAAGCCAAAACAACTAAAACATAAAAAAAGGGGGACCAATTTATTTATTTATTCATATTTTATTTTTATAATAAAAAAAATGTTACAAGATTTATCAAATTTAAAATATATATATTTCTTAATAATATATTAACATTAAATAGTAATTAAATTTATTAAATAAAATATTATTAAAAAATTATTCGCAAAATTTTAAATATAATACCATTTTTAGTTTTCTGTTTTGAGAAATAATTTTTTAAAATGACAAATAAAATATGTTTTTTGTTTTTTAAAAATAAATTATCAAAGTAAAAAACTGAAAATAAATTAAAATTTAAAAATTAAAACTAAAAAAAATGCAATCTAAATTTTTATGATCCACATTTCTCCTACTTCCACTGCTCAAAAAGAGTGTCTAGCGCTTCTATCCAAATTATATTGTTTCTCCACGTCATCAGGTAGTGGCTCCTATTGAAAAACGTGTTCAATATCAGTAGATTGGGCCCATGTACTAGACGTTGGGCTGCTTCAACGGCTGATCTGAAGGTAAAAACTGTTTGCCAGTTGGGAAAGGATGCCAAAATCCTGCATCTGAGTTAATTTTAATACCTGAGAAGGCCACTCCCGTTCCTTGATGGTTCTTCCCCTTCCATCCGACCAGCATTCCTCACCTTGTTTCTCTTCGCATTCCAGGCAACCTACCTCTGGATGTTTCTGCTCCCTTTCTTTGTGTCGGAATCAATACTTTAGTCCGCTCAAATTGGAAACTTTGGGCTCAACAAGTCTAGGTTGCATTCGGGCGTGGTTGGCCTTGGTGGCCTAGGCCATACGGCAGTGGTATTTGCCAAGTCCTTGGGGGTCACGGTAACCGTGATAAGTACCTTTTCTACTAGGAACCAGGAAGCGATTGAATGTCTTGGTGTTGATTATTTTTGGTCAGTATCCATTCTCTCTTCAAGTTTATTGCAACTAATATGAAATACTGTTTGCATTATTAATTAAGGGGTGACACAATAGATGGTATAATTGATATGAGCTCTACTCCTCACCCTCTTCTACCATTGATTAACTTGTTGAAGACTCAAGGAAAGCTTGTCATAGTTAGTGCACCAAGCGAACCACTTAAGAGGTTCCAGTCCTCCCTCTACTTATGGGTAAGCATTGTAAGTCCATCACCAATTTTACCTCTTTACTTGATGCTTCAATAAATATATATATATAATATATATATATATAGTATGGCCTTTCATGTGAAATTATGGTTGGAATGACAGGGAGGAAGATAGTGGCTGGGAGTGTCAATGGTGCATAAGGAAAACACGAATTGTTTGATTTTGCAATGAAACACAACAATACCAGCAAATATTGAAGTGATTCCAATGGAATATTCTGAGTCTTCAAGGAGACACAGCCAACTGATTGGAAGATTCGGAGTCTCCTTCTTGGCCTAAGCTTGAATTTTGATTCTTTAAGGGTATCCTTTCCCTGTCCTTGGCCAGTGATCCAAGGATGATGTGTTTTACTTTCTATTTTTTTTAGAGGTATCTTAACAAGGGTCATAAAAATATTAGTTAAGATGTATTTTATTTTTAGATAAAACACACTTATATATATTGATTAGTAAAATATTTTAAATTACGCCATTGTTGTGTAACGCTGCCAAGTAGGAGAGAAAATATGGGAATATCTTTTTGTAGACAACATTATCGGCATAATAGAAATTTAAAGATAAAAGTGTAAAAATTGCACTTATTTTTGATGATTTGTATCATTTGAAATGAGATTTTTATGATTTACTTTATTTGCTCTATACTTCCTTAGTTTAAAAAGGATGGCATGCTGAATAAAAAATGGTAAACGAAGCAGATTTCTACAAGCATTTTTAATTCACATAAAATTTATCTACAATTAACTGATTACAAAGATTTCATATTAATTTTTTATTAAATAAATATTAAACAAACAGTCTAACTAAAGACGTTACCAAAGGCTAATGATGTAAATTACTGAGGTTGAACTAGAGAGGCCCCATCAAATGGCTATTCCGTAACTTCCGTTGGAAGTAATTTTTTTTTTAATTTTTTTTGGGATTATTTCTAATTATGTATCGTATTTTTTTTTTTAATATTAAGACTAGATTTTCAATTTGTTTTAAATTTGTACGGCCTTCTATCGTTCCTTAAAATCAGTGGCTAGCAATGTTGAATGATATGTATATTCACCTGTTATTAAGTTTTTAGTTAGTATCACTAGAATATCTAATTGGGTCTCTTGTATTTAGTAGTTAGCAAATTTGTAGGTAATTAATGTAGCATTTCAAGTCACTTTATTTGATTAATTTATATATTTTTTTAAAAATCATTTAATCGAGAATGAAATATTAAAAATTAACGGTACCTTTTAACAATGAACTGATGATAGTACTAAGTTGATACAAATTAAAAGCCTTAACTTAGTAGTGAAAAAATTAAAATTTTAGTACATAATTAAAAATACAGTAAAAATAGTTGTGATGATGCGGTGGTCGATCACTTTCTTCCGCCTCAAACCAAATACCAGCAATGGAGTCAGGGACTTGCTCCTCTGGGATCACACCGACGCTCAAGTCAAATTATCAGAATATTCTCCACAAGAAAAGAGTGCAATTCAGAGCTTAGCGAGAGAGAAAAGAGAAAAAAGAGATCATTTACCCGTCATTGGTCCTCCTCCCCTTATCCTCCTACTAAGACAGAGATTCTCTTTCAAATTATCGGGATCTTTATCCCATTTTTTATGGAGCTAAGATCTTATCAATATGGATTCCATAATCCCTTTCGAGGAGTTTAGGGTAGCTTCCATCTCCATGATCCTCAGTGGAATGGTTGATCCCGAGGAATCCGAAGGATCCTCGTCAAGCAACAGGTTAATTAGTGTGGTGATATACATCTGTCACGTGTCTTATCTGAATCCAAATAGGATGACGTTAGTGGTGTATCTTATTAGTGAGCACGCAGCACTGTTGCCAATAACTATATTTCCAGAAAATTGGAGTAATTAGGGCTCGAAGTTATTTACCATGGTCAAGTTGTTTGTAATTAACATTAATTTTGACACAGTGAAAGAATTGATTGATTCGGCATCTGACTCATATCACAAGATAATTAAGTTCATTAAATAGAATTTATTAAATATGACTTCTAACTAATATCGATCGCTTTGATCACTTTTATACCATCACCAATTTTTCTATATTTTTACCATCAATTCTTAAAAAAATGGGCTCTGATTATAAATTCGAAATGTCTATGGACTAAAAACTAATATAGAAGAATAAAAAATAAAATGACCAGAAAAGAAGAAAAGCAAAAATAGAAAACAAAAGTCAACCAAAAATATTCATATCTGTTTTTGTTAGTAAGATCGCTCACTAATCATCCTTGAAATTTAGCATAGAATCACCTTAAATGTATAAAACTTGTATCAAAACTAATATTCTTACTATTAAACCATAATAATTAATTTTTTTAAAATATGAAAAAAAAAAACACCCTCCAATTTAAATCTTTCTTACTAATCTTTCTCTCTTCCCTTATTACAAATTCTTTGCAATGGTTACCTCTTCTATTGAAGAACCCAAACGACCTAAGTTCTTGATTTATTCACTTCTCTTCAATTTAAATCAAGGGTTCTTCCATTCGAAGAATCCTTGATTTATTCACTTCTCTTTTCTTTGACAATGACAATAGCAAAAGTATTTCCCCCTTTTTCACTCTCTCCCTCTCAAATTAAAGAACTTATGTAGTTCTATCTTCACCATGTCATACCAACATTTAATGATTTTTATTAACAAAAAATAAGAATCCAAAATTAAAAAAAAAAAAGTATTAGACTTGAATAAAATAAATTAAACAGTTATTATGAGGATGATGAGGGTTAGAGAGTCAATAACTACTCGATCTATAATATATTTGCACTCCTTTTGAATTTTTTATAATTTTAAGGTTGTCTTATCAATTTCTAAGTTTGAATGTGTCTTGAACTTATTCTTTCTACAGGAAAAGAAAGTAGAGTCTGTAGTCTAGTGAATTTTTTGATACTCAAGTAAAATGCTATATTTGGGACGTCACAATAAAAAATGTGTGATAAATATCATACCCTAAACCTTTGGGCACTGTACCTTAACATAGGTAGACTGAATAGTTAGTATGATTAAGACGAGACCACATGGACAATTAGATAGGATCCTGGACCAGGTGAATTGGTTACGGACCCAACTTTGAGCCCTAGCTCACCGTGGTGCAAGTTTGGATTTGTAGAAGTCAAGCCACCATCAGATAACCCTAGGCTGTATCAGGCGCCACCATTAGGTAGTCTTAGCTGTATCAGGTAGTGTGGGCATGGCTAGAAGAAGAATGTTTTCTTTCTGACTGCAGGTGACATAATTTGGTTGCATCAGGCGGGGTAGGCAAATTAGCCTACCCTTATTGACTTTTGCTTATCTTCGTTCTCCTATAAATGGCCATGTTCTCTTCTTGTAATTGTATCCCAAGTTAGAGGATCAAAGGATCCAGAGAGAGAGTGAGAGATCCGTTTGAGAGTTTTTGTAGAGAAAAGAATTCTGATTGAAATTCTTCTGTAAATTTATTCAGTGAAATAGATTGTTTTTCTCTCATATCTTTTTTTTCATTGCGTTTGAATCTCTGGTTTCCCAACAAGTGGTATCAGAGACATAGGTTGAGTGCAGTAGAGGAAAATCCGAAGAACAGAGCCTCTGTTCTTCAAACTTGATTTTTTCAAAAATTGTCCAATTGGTATTTTGATCATACTAGAAGAATCCTCATGCCAAGGCGAGCACGCTGAAATTTTCCAGAGGCCGAAACATTGCTGCACGCGCCCACACGCGCCGCCTGAAGATCGACAAGTGAATCCCACTCGCGCCACGCGCCATACACGTCATCTGGAGGTTGAAGACGACCACGTGACGCCACATCATCCACCACGTCAGCTCGGGGCCCGCACACGTCAGCCGGTCTGCCCACATTAGCTGCCACGTCAACTGCACTGCCACGTCAGCACAGAAGTTTGAAAAATTATAGGTTGGTCCCCGAAGTTTTCTAAAAAATTTTTGGAAATTACATTTTGACTCCTGAATTTTTTGGAAATTGTAATTTAACCCTTGAGCTTCTCAGTAATTGCAATTTGGCCCCTAAACTTTTTGGTAATTACAATTTGGCCCCTGAACTTTTCTGTAATTGCAATTTAGCACCTGAACATTCTGAAAATTGCACATTAGCCCCTGAATTTTTAGAAAATTATATTTAAGCCCTAATTTTTTCACAAATCATAATTTGACCCCGTAAGAGTCAAATCTACCATTTTCAACCCTTCCGGACGCAACGCTGCAGTCCGTTTTGGAAGATTCAACTTTATTTTTGAACAAGTTAGTGAAAATGGAGGAGAGAACATCATCAGGAGCCATGATAAAGCTCACGTCCACTAACACACTGTGGAGACCTCAGATGGAAGATCTTCTCAGTTGTAGAGATTTGTACGATCCCCTGGAGTTATTAGGTGTCAACCCTAATCCTACTAAAGAAGCAGAATGGAAGAAATTAAACAGAAAAACTATCGATCAGATCCGACAATAGATTGATTATAGTGTCTTCCACCATGTCGCACAAGAGACAGACGCACATGCCCTATGGAAGAAGCTGGAAGGTATGTACCAGGCTAAGACAACTCGGAACAAATCCTTGTTAATGAGGCGGTTAGTTAATTTGAAGCTGAGTAATGAAACTTCAGTTGCTGAGCACACCAGCCAGTTCCAGAGCCTGGTAAATCAGTTGTCATCTGTGGACATGGCGCTTGGGAATGAAACATAAGCGCTCTTACTTCTCAATTCTCTTTCTGACAGTTGAGAGATGCTAGTAGTCTCTCTCAGCAATTCAGCCCCAAAAGGAAAGCTTACCATGACAATGGTTAAGGATGCCCTATTCAACGAGAAGGCCAGAAGAAAAGACATGAGCACAAACCAGACTCATGCCCTTGTAACAGAAAATCGAGGAAGACAACAAGGAAGTACTCAAGACAAGTGGAGAGGAAAAAGCAAGAGTAGGGGCAAATCCACAAATGGAAGAAAGACTTACAAGTGCTACCATTGTGCCATTGAGGGTCATCTGAAGAAGAACTGTCGAAAATTGCAACAAGAGCAGGGTCAAGGCAGTTCCTAGTCAAAGAAGAATGATGGAAATGCACTAATCACTATCCATGGAGAGGTAGCCTACTGTTCCATCCAAGATGAGACATACCTTCACGTTTCAAAAGAAGACACAGAATGGGTGGTAGATACTGCAGCATCTTACCATGTGACTCCCCACAAAGATTTCTTCACAACATACAAAATAGGTGATTTTGGAGCAGTGAAGATGGGAAATTCCAGTTCTTCTGAGATAGCTGGAATTGGTGATGTTCAGATACGAACGAGCGTCGGGATCACAATCACCTTGAAGGATGTCAGACATGTGCCAGATCTTCGACTGAATCTACTTTCTGAAGTAGCTCTTGACAGACAGGGCTATGGTAATCAGTTTAGCAATGGCATATGGAAGTTGATAAAAGGTGCTATGGTAGTTTCCCAAGGACATATTTGTGGCACATTTTACAAGACTCATGTGAAGATATGTGCAGACAGCTTCAACATAGTTGAAACGAAGACTTCTCAGAATCTATGGCACCAGAGACTTGGTCACATGAGTGAGAAGGGTTTGTCAACCCTGGAAAAAAAGGAGCTTATTACTGTTCCTTGCAATCACTGTTTGTTTGGCAAACAAAACAGAGTATCTTTCAGTTACTCTTCAACAAGGAGATCAGAGTTGCTCAGTCTGGTACACTCTGACGTTTGCAGTCCCCTAGAAGCTGAATCATTAGGTAGAAACAAATACTTTCTGACATTCATTGATGATGCTTCTCGAAAAGTATGGGTGTATTTTATCAAGACTAAGGGCCAGGTATCTGATTACTTTAAATTGTTTCATATTATGGTAGAGCGTGAAACAGGAAAGAAGTTGAAGTGTCTCCGGTCAGATAATGGAGGCGAATACACTTCCAAGGAGTTCGATGCCTACTGCAAGAGACAAGGCATCCGACATGAGAAGACGGTCCCACGCACCCCACAGCATAACGATGTTGCCGAAAGAATGAATCTGACCATTATAGAAAGAGTCAGAAGCATGCTCAGTATGGCTAAGCTGCCAAAGCCATTCTAGGGAGAAGCAGTCAGAACCACCTGTTACCTAATCAACAGATCACCGTCAGCACTACTGAATTTTTGAAGTTCCCGAGAAAATATGGTCTGGTAAGAACCCCAGGTATTCTCACTTGAGAGTATTTGGTTGCTTAGCATTTGCACATGTATCCAAGGAGCTTAGACAAAAGCTCGATGCAAGGACAACCCCATGTATCTTCATAGGCTATGGAGATGAGGAATTCGGATACAGGTTATGGGACCCAAAGGAGAAGAAGGTGATCAGAAGCCGAGACGTTGTATTCCATGAAAGCCAGACGATAACAGATATTAAAAAGCCCACAATGTCTCAGAATCCAGATTCTAGTACCCATGAAGACATTTCAAGACCAGCACCAATACAATTTGCTACTAATGACATTTTGGTGCCTGAGGAAATGCCAAAAGCAGAAGATGAGGAAGAAGCAGAGGGTGTTGAGCAGGGGGAGACTCAATCCCTTCCACCAGAAGCTGCTGGAGCGTCAGATGATGGTGAACCTCCGAACCCAGAAGTTCGTAGATCTAAACGAGATCGGATTCCGTCAACGAGATATTCAGAATCCGAGTACATTTTGCTTACTGAAGATGGAGAACCAGAAAATTTTCAAGAAGTTGTATCTCATAAGGATAAAGAAAAGTGGTTGTTTGCAATGCAAGATGAGATGGATTCTCTGCAGAAGAATCACACTTATGAGATAGTCAATCTTCCACACGGGAAAAAGGCTTTGAAAAATAAATGAGTGTTCAAGCTGAAGAAAGATGACAGCGGAAAGGTGGTGAAACACAAAGCTCGATTGGTAGTCAAAGGATTCCAGTAGAAAAGGGAATTGACTTTGATGAGATTTTTTCACCAATTGTAAAAATGACTTCAATAAGAGTCATTCTTGGCTTGGTAGCAAAGTTGAACCTAGAGCTTGAACAGATGAATGTCAAGATAGCTTTTCTTCATGGAGATCTGAATGAAGAAATCTACATGCAGCAGCTAGAAGGTTTTGAGGTGTCAGGTAAGAACCTCGTTTACAAGCTAAAGAAGAGCTTATACGGTCTAAAACAAGCACCAAGGCAGTGGTACAAGAAGTTTGATTCTTGCATGGTGAGTCAAGGGTATAAGCGAACTGTTGTAGATCAGTGTGTGTATATTCAGAGATTTCCTTATGGGAACTTTATTGCTCTTCTACTATATGTAGACGATATTTTGATCGTGGGACAAGATGCGACAAAAATCAGACAGTTGAAGAATGAACTCTCCAAGTCCTTTGACATGAAAGACTTAGGACCGGCTGAACAGATTTTAGGAATGCAGATCGTTCGAGACAAGAAGAACAGAAGGTTATGGCTATCTCAGGAGAAGTACATTGAACGGGTGATCAAGAAGTTTAATATGCACAATGCCAAACCGGTAAGCATTCCATTAGCCAATCACTTCAAGTTAAGCAAGAGTTCGTGCCCCTCATCCAAGAGAGAGATCGAGGAGATGTCATCAATACCATATTCTTCAGCAATGGGAAGCTTGATGTATGCAATGGTATGTACCTGACCAGATATTGCTCACGCAGTGGGTACAGTGAGTCATTTTCTCTCTAACCCTAGAAAGGAACATTGGGAGGCAGTCAAATGGATTCTCAGGTACTTAAAAGGTACGCTGAAAACATGTCTTTGTTACGAGGGAACTGATCCAATCTTGGAAGGTTATACGAATGCAGATATGGCAGGAGATCTTGATGGTAGAAAATCTACTTCAGGATTTCTCTACACTTTTGCAGGGGGAGCCGTGTCATGGCAATCAAGATTGCAGAAGTGTGTTACTTTATCCACAATAGAAGCTGAGTACATTGCAGTAGCAGAAGCTGGGAAAGAAATATTGTGGTTAAAGCGTTTTCTCCAAGAACTTGGGATCATACAAGAGAACTACAAGATACATTATGATAGTCAAAGTGCTCTGAATTTGAGCAAGAACTCAATGTATCATTCCCGTACAAAGCACATAGACATTCGCTATCATTGGATACGCGAAGTGATGGATCAGCAACTGTTGAGACTAGTGAAGATCCATACAAAGAAGAATCCAGCCGACATGTTAACTAAAGTGGTTACTTGAGAAAAGGTAGAACTATGCAAAGACATAGCTGGGATGATAGTCAGATGACAATATATTCAAATGTGACTTGAGGGAGAGAATTGTAGAAGTCAAGCCACCATCAGATAACCCTAGGCTGTATCAAGCGCCACCATTAGGTAGCCTTGGCTATATCATGTAGTGTGGGCATGGCTGGAAGAAGAGTGTTTTCTTTCTGGCTGCAGGCGACATATTTTGGTTGCATCAGGCGGGGTAGGCAAATCAGCTTACCTTATTGACTTTTGCTTATCTTCGTTCTCCTATAAATGGCCATGTTCTCTTCTTGTAATTGTATCCCAAATTAGAGGATCAGAGGATCCAGAGAGAGAGTGAGAGATCCGTTTGAGAGGTTTTTTAGAGAGAAGAATTCTAGTTAAAATTTTTCTATAAATTTATTTAGTGAAATAGATTACTTTTCTTTCATATCTCTTCTTTATTGTGTTTGAATCTCTAGTTTCCCAACAGGATTGTCTAGTGTCGAGCGAGCCCAACCTTTTGGGGGATTCTATGCCGTGAGATCCAATATCTAATTTAGGTTATTCTGGACTTTTCTGAAATACCATCATTAGGAATATTCATTGTAAGCTCACCGCGTAAAGTACTGAAAATAAATGATAGTGAAGATAATAGGGATTGCTTATCTAATTTCAATAAGATTTGGAAGTGCCTTCCCCCATCCTTGAAGTCCGTACCTTTGCTTGAAGGAATTTCAAGTATGTGAAGGAATTTCAATAGTTTTATCTTTATGAAGGAATTTCTTTCTGAGAAGGGCGTTGGAATGATTCCAGCAGCTTGCGTTGCCCTCTCCGTGCTTCGGAAATTGAGTCAATTGATCATTTGTTTGTTAGACGTTAAGGATGGAAATGAGGTTCCAGCCATTTACGTACATGTTTTTAATAAATTTTATACTTATTTGTTGTATTTAAATAAACCTAATCATCTAATTAAGATAAAGACAATTTAAATGATAATCCATATTAAATTTGGATTATCTTCAACACAAAATTTGTTCTGTTTAGTGCATTAACATATAGTTTGTTGTTTGTTTGAGTTAATTAGAAATTCTCCTTTGAACAGATTGGTTCAGTTCTTGTCCAATTTCATTTAATTTACAACTGCATTGACCGTAAGGCTTCGTATTAGGTGGAACTCTGCGCAAGTATCATCGTAATAGTCAAACTCATCTGTTGTATGAATTAGATCATCGATGAGCTCATTTGCAGTTCAAAGTTGACCAACGTCTCTCTCTCTCTCTCTCTCTCTCTCTCTCTCTCCCTCCCTAAAGAAAACAATTTCAAGAGATATATACTTTATATTTTATCATTGATTTAGTTGGATCAAGTTGTAGGACGAGAACTAGAGGATTCACAACGTGGCTTGGCTCCACTTCTGTGCAGAGATTTTTCAAGAGATTAGTTTAGCTAGAGTTTCTATTAGGTTTCTGCCTGCGAAGAAAGAAAAAATGCGACCCACCCACTGGCTTGCGAATGCCTGATCTCAGCGACTACGCCATCCCATGCCAGCAGTCAGACCCAACAATATGTATATATATATATAGACAGAGGCAGAGAGAGAGAGAGCATCGGCATTCCAACACAATTGCCTTAGCTCATTACGAACTCTTTCTCTGTGCATCTTTTCTTTCTATCATTTATATTTGGAAAAACACAGAACGGAGAAATGGAAAAATCCGCGGAGGAGCAACATGAAATGAAGGCTTTTGGATGGGCAGCCAGGGATCCATCTGGAGTCCTCTCTCCCTTCAATTTCTCCAGGAGGCAAGCCCCACCGCCCCCCCAAAATTACTTTTTCATGTTTTTTAATTAATCTTTGTTGATTAATGGCATAGATTGTGTTGTTTTGGCGGTGAAGGAATTGAATTTATGTTGCCGAGTTCTTACATAAACCAAAAATGCAGAACAATACATATGGCTGACTTTTATTATATATATGTTACGAAATATGGAAATGAATAATGAAAATATGCATGTTTGCAGGGCCATTGGAGAGAAAGACGTAAAGTTCAAGGTTTTGTATTGTGGGATTTGTCACTCAGACCTTCACTATATCAAGAATGAATGGGGCAGCACCATCTATCCTTGTCTCCCTGGGTATCGTCTTCATCCTTCTCCTCTTTTACATTCTCTCTTCTTTTCTTTTCTTTTCTTTCTTTTTTATATCATGTAAACTTCAGTTCTCTTTTCTTGAAATATCTCACCAAAATAAAGATATGGAAATGGTATTTTGAAAACGTCATATATTGTATATATGTAGATTCTAAAGTAAATAAAATAAGACAACACATCTAGAAACTATAGCATCCGGGTTGCAAAAACTTTTCACAGACTGCCTCTAAGATTTATGTACGCTATTTAACAATAAAACAAATCAACTACTCACGGCTAAATTTTTCGGACCCGTCTCAATTTTTACTCCTTTACTAATCCACTATCTGATATGAGGCAACCTCGTTGAGAATTGCAGGCACGAGATTGTAGGGGTAGTGACAGAGGTGGGTAGCAAGGTCCAAAAATTCAAAGTTGATGATAGAGTTGGGGTGGGTTGCATGGTTGGATCATGTCACTCCTGTGATAGCTGCGCTGACCACCTCGAAAACTATTGTCCTAAGATGAAAGTCACTTACAACTCTATCTTTTATGATGGAAACCCCTCGTTTGGCGGTTTCTCCAACATTATGGTGGCCACTGAGCATTTTGTCATCCGTATTCCAGACAACTTACCTCTTGATGCTTCTGCCCCTATGCTTTGTGCTGGCATCACTACTTATAGCCCACTCAAACACTTTGGACTCGACAAGCCTGGCTTGCATGTGGGTGTGGTCGGCCTTGGTGGGCTGGGCCATATGGCTGTGAAATTTGCCAAGGCCTTGGGGGTTAAAGTAACGGTGATAAGTACCTCCCCTACCAAGAAACGGGAAGCAATCGAACAACTTGGTGCCGATTCATTTTTGGTTAGCCATGAACAAGATGCGATGCAGGTAGCAATTAATTAATTGTCCCTCCAATTTTGTTACAATCAATGCGAAATGTTATTTCTCTTGTTATTTTAAAGTGTTTGAATATTAATAGGCTGCTATGGACACAATGGATGGCATAATTGATACAGTCTCTGCTCCTCACCCTCTTCTGCCATTGATTTGCTTATTGAAGTCTCAAGGAAAGTTGGTAATGGTCGGTGCTCCAGATAAGCCACTCGAGATTCCCGTCTTTCCTCTTCTTATGGGTAAGCATGGAAACTGGAAAGACATCAGTAATTCTGTTTCTTTAATGCTTAGATATATGTGGAATGATCTCTCATATATATGAAATTTTCAATTGATCAATAGGAAGGAAGATGGTGGCTGGGAGTATCATTGGGGGCATAAAAGAGACACAAGAAATGTTTGATTTTGCAGCAAAACACAACATAAGAGCAGATATTGAAGTGATTCCAATGGAATATGTAAACACTGCAATGGAGCGCCTTCAGAAAGCTGATGTTAGATATCGCTTTGTTATAGACATAGGCAGGACACTAGAAGCGGCCTAGTCTGACCTATGTCTTTGTGTGCCACTGGAGCAAGAATCATGCTTCTTTCTAGGGATAGGTCGAGTGGTCAGGTAAGCGATATATCGGTGTCAGTTTGGTAGATTATGAGTTCGATTCTCGCCTTATATAATGAGATAAAGTTTCACACTTATGATTTATCTTTCTTAACGTAATCGAGAGCACAAGTATTGAAAGTTATGCAAGAACGATTATCCCAAGAATTATGTTTCTTTTGTCTTATTGACACTGATGCTTATCAATTTTCATGTACTTTGCATCCTGTTGGATCTTATTTTGAATAAAAAATAGCAATAATCTCTTTTGGGTTAACTTTTTATAGTTATTGGATGAATTTGATTTGTGAGGAAAATGATATGAAATTGCAGCGATTAGAATCCTTGAAGCATGAAGTTTTTTTCCATTGTTGTTGACAACAAGTTGTTCTGCATGGTAAAGAGGGTTAGAGAGACTTAAAAAAAAAAAACCACAAGAGGGTTAGATAGAATGGCTAAATTGTATATGTCTACCTACTTTGGCAAGTATAAGTTTACTTGAAACTTGAAAATGTCCATGCAAGTTGCACGAGCATGACATACATGAATAAATTATTCACAATAAAATGTTAAAAATAATTAATTATGTGTTATAGTTTTAATTAATTGTATAATTGAAAAAAAAATATAAAGTATTAATTTTATTTATTTAATAAAAATATATTCTAGTTCAGCTCTAACTCGACTCAATTTAATTTTTAAACCTAACAATTTGATACCTAATCTAGTTTAATATTAACATAATTTTGAGATTTGTATTTTAAGTATTTCATAAGAGTACTAAAAAAATAACTTAGGAAAGATGTTTTCTTTCTTAAAACATGAAATAGATTTTAGAATATAAAATCAAATGGTATCAACCTAGGATGAAGTTTAACTGTTTTACCATTAATTTAAAAAGATAACTTTCTGATTAAAGAAAAAAGGAAAGAAAAATCCCATTATGTTGGCAGCTCTCTTGATTTTTTTTTAACCTTTTGCTGAATTATTATGATTATTTTGTTAAATAACAGTCATCATTCGTACACTTCCTCCATGAAAAGATACGAAGCAGAGGAAAAAGGGTGGTAAATCGAACTTGTTACGATCCACATTTGTCCTACCTCCACTACTCAAAAAGTGTCTAGCGCTTCTATCCAAGTTATATTGTTGCTCCACATCATCAGGTAGTGTCTCCTGTTGAAAAAAGTGTTCAATGTCAGTAGATTGGGCCCGTGAACTAGACGTTAGGCTGCTTCATTGGCTGATCTGAAGGTAAAAACTGTTTGCCAGTTGGGAAAGGATGCCAAAATCCTGCATCTGAGTTAATTTTAATCCCTCAGAAGGCCTGATGGTTCTTTCGCTTCCATCTGACCAGATCATTCCTCACCTTGTTTCTCTTCGCATTCCAGGCAACCTACCTCTGGATTTCTCTGCTCCCTTTCTTTGTGCCGGAATCAATACTTTAGTCCGCTCAAATTGGAAACTTTGGGCTCGACAAGTCTAGGTTGCATTCGGGCGTGGTTGGCCTTGGTGGTCTAGGCCATACGGCAGTGATATTTGCCAAGTCCTTGGGGTTCATGGTAACCGTGATAAATGCCTCTCCTACTAAGAACTAGGAAGCGATTGAATGTCTTGGTGTTGATTATTTTTTGTTAGTATCCATTCTCCCTACAAGTTTATTGCAACTAATATGGAATACTGTTTGCCTTATTAATTAAGTAGTGACACAATGGATGGTATAATTGATACGAGCTCTACTCCTCACCCTCTTCTACCATTTATTAACTTGTTGAAGACAAAAGGAAAGCTTGTCATAATTAGTGCACCAAACGAACCACTTAAAAGAGGTTCCAGTCTTCCCTCTACTTATGGGTAAGCTTTGTAAGGCCATCACCAATTTTACCTCTTTACTTGATGCTTCTATAAATAAATAAATATATATTTATATGGGATATGGCCTTTCATGTGAAATTATGGTTGGAATGACAGGGAGGAAGATAGTGGCTGGGAGTGTTAATGGCGCATAAGGGAAACACGAAATGTTTGATTTTGCAATGAAACACAACAATACCAGCAAATATAAAAGTGATTCCAATGGAATTTGTTTAGAATGGCGATGCTAAATACCAATTTGTTATAGATATAAGCAACACATTGGAAGTAACCCAGCTAGTCTTCTCGCCGTGTGTCTCGTCATCTGGTAGTCTTAATTACTGGATTTTTTTCCGTGATTTTCTTTTTGACGTCCATCGATCTTCCCTAATTCCCAGTAGTACTCGGCATTATATTGGATCTTGTTTTGGGTGAATAATAATGTTGTACTAAAACAAAGAATTACTGAGATAGGAAAAGCTGTGGATTTCTGGGAAGCAAGGTGTGGCTCTCGTTGATACTAAAAATCAAAGAAAACAAAGAAGGAAAGGAAATATATATACAGAACTGCTGTAACCAACTCTACCTGTCTTAACCAACTAACTAATTCTAACAAACAAAACAAATAACAAACTAATTAACAAACAGCCTCATGTATATGTCTTGATACTCCCCCTCAAGATGAGTATGGATGTCAAGAATGCTCATCTTGGACATCAGATAATGATATTGCCCTGGCTGCGAAGCCTTGGTGAAAACATCTGCTATTTGTTCAGTAGTAGAAATGTATTGCGACATAATCAATCCATCAACAATCTTATCTATGAGACAATGACAATCAGTCTCTATATGCTTCATTCTCTCATGGAAAACAGGATTTTACACAAATGCAAGGCTGATTGACAGTCACAATGTATACACCCACTTGCAGCCAACGGTATGAGAACCAACTAGAAGAGGAACGATGTACCAGGTCTTGTTGCTCTTAAGAGCTGCAAGTTCAAAATCCATAGCCTGTCTCCAATGAGTGTGTAGCAGCTTCAGTATAGGTTTTTGGTTCAGCAATATGGGATAGGGAAACCGTGAACGCTTTGTGCGAAGAGGATAAAAGGTCTATGGAGATAAAGTTGGTAATACGATAGGCAGTATTGGTTGAAGCGGAGGTATGTGGTTTGAGTGGATGGTGATATAAATCAAGGTATTTTGGTAGGGTAAACTGTCTAGAACTTCTTTTAAGAACATGTTTTGGTAAAGGGAAAGTTGGAGGGGATGAGGAAGGCAGAGGAAGGCAAAATTGAGCTAGGGGCAGGATCACTGTTGGCAACAGGAGAAGGATGTGAAGTAGAATCAGATGAGAAAAAAGGAAAGTTGGGAAATAGCTGATGAGAAAGAAAATTAGTATGGAGAAATGAATGAGAAACAAAAGAATGAGATTTTGCAAAAGGAAAAATGTGTTCATAGAACACATCACCTCTTGAAACAAAAGGCATATGAGATTCAACATCGTACAACTTCAATCCATTAATCCCTGTAGGACATAACCAACGAATATACATTTCTGTGCCCTAGGTGCAAACTTCTTCCTATTATGGCTGAGGGTAGAAGTAAAACAGAGAGAGCCAAAAACTTTGAAGCTCGAGTAAGAAGGTGGTTTGTGAAATAAGGTCTCAAACAAAGTTTTGTGGTTGAGAACAGGGGTAGGAATCCAGTTAATGATATAAGTTGCTAGGACACCATCCCCCCAAAAATGAAGAGGGAACGAGGCTTGAAACAATAAGGCTCTAGCTACTACCAGTAGATACTGATGTTTTCTTTCAACAGTGCCATTTTGTTGTGGGGTGCCAACACAACTCACTTGATGGATTATCCCATGGGAGGCATAAAAATCAACCAGATTGAATTCTAGTCCATTGTCGAATCTTATGTGCAAAATAGTGAGGTCAAACTGATTCTTTATCAGGTTATAAAAGGTTGGGATTATGGAAAAGACATCAGACTTTGACCTCATCAGATACACCCATGTAACTCTGGTAAAATCATCAACTATAGTAAGAAAATATCGATAGTCTCCAATGGATGTAACAGAGTAAGGTCCCCAAATATCTATATGAATCAATGCAAAAGGTCAAGAAGTACTGGTAGTATGCACCGGAAAAGGCAATCGTTTCTATTTTGCTAAAGGGCAAACTTCACAAACAAAATTGGGATTACATTTGATATCAGTACAATAATGTTGAATCTATTTAATTCTGTCAACAGAAACACGACCTAAACAACAATGCCACAAATCAAAAGGAATAGATGTGGAAGGGGAAACAATGTTATTAGCAGAAACAGAAGTAGACTCATTCATGGACAAGCTTGCATCTAGAAATTGTACAATGTATAGACCAACCTTCACCCTAGCAAGCCCAATCGTTGTCCATGAAACAGATCCTGAATCAAACAAGTTGGACCAAGGAAGATTAGACAATAGTTTGGGGACTTGTTGAACTGACTAACAGAAAAGAGATTGAATGTGAAAGAAGGGACACAAAGAACTTTATGCAGAATTAACCGAGGGGACAAAATTACAGTACCGATATGAGTAACTTTGGATTTGTTACCATCCGGAAACTGAACAAAGATATTACTTACCGGTTGAGCAGAAAGAAAAGAATCCAAAGAGCATGTGATGTGATTAGAGGCCCCTGAGTCTATGATCCAAGTGGAGGTCAATGTGGTTGACTGGTTTACTGAAGTACAATGAGCTGTAGAACAAAAGGTTAAGGTGCCAAGAAAGTTACCTGTAGCATTGGAATAAGAGGTAACAACTGGTGTAGGATCGACCGTGTTGGTCGAGTTGCAAGTGTTTGGTGAACTCTCATTCTCACCAAGGACGGCTATGAGCCTTTGAACCTGAGACTCAGAGAGACCAAGTCGTGCAAATGATTCAGATTGAGAATTCTCCTCTGTTGCGGTGCCTGATAACTACTGCAACTCAATTGGTACTTGGTGATGTTTTTGGCTTTGTAAAGTTGAAATCTGGAGGAAAACCAATCAACCTGCAACATCTCTCATTTATATGTCCGACTTTCCCACAGTAACTGCATATGCTACCGAACTACTACTTCTTATTGTTACTATTGTTAGCTGTGACTGCCATCGCAGGGGACTTTGTGAATGGTTGAGTAACAGACTAAAAATTTCTGTGATTCCTCTCGAATTACGAGGTCATATGCTTCATCCAGAGAAGGAAAGGGCGTCATCATGAGAATGTGAGACCTAGTTGCTAAATAGGACTCAGTCAGTCCATTTAGAAAACGAAAAACATAATCCTTTTGTTGAACATCCACAAACCTCTGAAAACATTCTGAATTGCACCATCCACAAGAACAATGCGGCGGAGGTTTGATCTGCCCCAAATCCTCCCATAGCCTAGTGAGCTCTGTGAAATAGGAATCAACGGATCTGGTACCTTGAGTCAAGATACTATGCTAGTACTGAAGCTAACAAATTCTCGAATCATCTGGCTGCGAGAAACTCTTCTTCAAAGTGTCCCAGATCTACGACACAAAGCTCATGTAAAACACTATAGAGGTGATCGGCGGAGAAATGGATCGCAACAACCAAGCAACAATCAGATCATTGCACCTTTTCCATGTAACGTGAAGAGAATCAGTAGCCCTAGGCTCCGAGATAGTGCCATCAAGAAATCCGCACTTGTCTTTGATTAAAAGAGCAAGCATAAAGGACTTGCTCTAGGATAGGTAGTTGCTCAAAGTAAGCTCAGGAACAAGAAGCACAATGCTGTGATTGACTGGTGAAGATAATATGGGAAATGAGGATCTTTAACTGAGGAGACTAAAGATTGAGTCGAAGTTGCCATAAGAGAGGAATACAACGAGAATCAGAGAGGAAAAATGAGGAAGAAGAAGCCACAGAAACCCTAAACCTCAAGGCTCTGATACCATGTAAGAAAACAAAGAATTACTGAGATAGAAAAAGCTGTGGATTTCTGTGAAGCAAGGTGTGGCTCTCGTTGATACAAAAAATCAGAGAAAAAAAAGAAGAAAAAGAAATATATATACAGAACTGTTGTAACCAACTCTACCTGTCTTAACCAACTAACTAATTCTAACAAACAAAACAAATAACAAATTAATTAACAAACTGCCTCATGTACTGTCTGGATAAATGTAGGCAAGTATTGCCATTGCAGTGAGACATTCAGTGGTACACAAAATCCTTAAAATGGTGAATTCACACTTCCAACAACTTTTGGGTCTTCTGTATGCTTCATAGCTTCATTCTTCCACACCTGAACTTGTTCTCAAAAGCTGGACCATGATCAAAAAGGTTTCAATCAAATTGGACATGTTTAGATTCAGCCTTACCCTGAGGAAGGGCATGTGTTCCAATTTGGACCATCTTGAGTGACAAACTTCGGTCACGAGCGAGTGGAAAAATTTAAACCAGCAACTAAAAATCAAGTTTCCCTGTTGTTGATGACCCAGAGCAACTACTAGAAGTTGCATAAGAAGTCCCACTTGAACCGTCTATTGGGGCTTGATTCAGACACTCCAAAACCAACGACCTCCGCTTTTTGAGCTTCATTGAGAATGTAGTTGCCTCCAGAATGAAAGGAACCTGTTGATAAGTTGTAATCAAATTGAAGCAAGACCACTTAAAAAATCTCCACACACATAAAAGATAAAAGACTCCATGTTGTAAACATTTGTAAATACTAGGCTGGTTCTTGATAAACTGAGAATGGAGAAGACAACATATGAAGTGGAAGACAGCGGCTAATCCATGACATATTTGCAGCAAAACAAGGCTTATTCATTCAATACTGCACTATACGCAAAAGGCAAAATGATTAAGGGATAATGAATAAACAGGCTCATACTTAAACAGGCTGTTGTATATAACCACAATCAAACTTTCAAGCGCACATTCATATCAAGAGTGAGCAAGTAAAAACAATGAGTAGAAGAAAACATAGATTTCTCTCTACAAGCACCAAAACTATAATTATCTCCTACCTGGGTGTTAAAACGAGCTACTTTGTGTACATTGAGAAGGCCAACCATGTCCTGATAACCAGTGAGGAGATTAGCCAACTCCTTGTCCTCATCTGAAACAAGCACCAGTTCATATATCATCTTTCAGAGTAAATTTAACAAGGAAAACAATATTCTCAGATAATTATTGCATAGAAAAAGCCTTAATCCCCAGAAGCTTGGAAAATTGGAAATGTTGTTGCTGGGGCGATGAAATTTGTGAAATTATAAGGCATTAAAATAGGCTGTGTGCTTCCTAACAAATGAATATAAAGAAAGACGTGGCATTTTTTCATCTACTTTATCAATAGAAGTTCATTGTATAGCATTTCTCATTTACCATTGCTACTGACCAAGAGAATACCTGGAATTGCTTTGACAGATAGTAAGGTGTCAGCCAAATGCTGCCATCTTTTTAAGAAGGTTGGTGAAACAAGAGATGATGGAAAGGTTATAACAGCAACTGCATTTGAAGACCGTACCATGCTTTTCAGAGATCTGATAAACGAAAGCATTTCCCACTCCTAGAATGATAACGTGCAAAAAAGATGTTCAGAATGTTTATTATGACAGCAGCAGCCAACATTCAAAGTAGTGTGAGGAAAGTTAACCCATGTTTCTGATTACAAGCTGTATTTTGAAAGGAAAACATTTCATGAGAAACTAGTAATGAGAGTAAAGAGACTATAAACAATTCAAAATAATTTCTTGCCACCAACCATGTTGGAATATCCACATTGTGGAGCATAAAATGATTGAATAGCAATACGACCTGCAGATGTCATGTTTCCACCGTTTCTGGGAACAGAATGAAGAGCTGATGAGAAAGAATTTTTCACGACAAGTACTGCAGTAATTATATAAATATTGCAACCACCAGAAGCACTTGAAGGACTGATTAAAAGCAAGCAGGGAATTTCTTGAAGATTATTAGTGATTGATTGAATCCGTTCCCACTAATATGAGGAGATAAAAATGGATATTTTTACCTTCCCATAAACTGAAGCATCATAAAGAAACATGACAAGCAAATAAATAAAATCTGTAGCAGAATCCGCAAACACTTGAGCATTGTTTTCATGCAACATGCTATAGACAAATTGAGACATTATGTGGGATCAAAAGTAACTAAGGAAATTCTACTTGAAAAGCAAGCCAGTATACAGATATAAAAAAAATACCTACTACTGCAAAATCAAGGCTTGTAATAGTCAAATAGAATAGAGCGTTACATAGAAAGAAAAAAAGGAATAAAGCAGCTTTTATCAAATTCCTTCCAGCTGCTCAGTGCTTTAAAAAGAGCAGCTAATTAATGAGGATATCTATTGTCCTTCAATCATTTTTCAGTGCCTCAGAGTTCCAAAAACATCAACTATCACTAAAATTGGAAAAATAAATCAAGACTGCTGAGTTACATAACAACTTTACATTTTGCCTGCCACCCAAAATTTTTTTATATGATTACTCTTCCATCATCTTCTCAGTTCCTTGACGACCTCAAAATCCTACAAGTTCCTATCATCAGAAAAGAGGGGACTTTTGCACACATACTCGGAGAAATTACATGTTATACAAACAATTGAGAAAGACTGCCATTCGTGAGACAATGTGGACTATGTTGACCCCAAATGTTTATGCATGCTGAAACTTCCATGCCCTAACAGGAAGAACTAAGCAGCAACATCAAACAAATCACATAACCATTGAGGAAAAAGGTTAATAATATAATTTTTTAAGTGCAACGTATTCCTCTTCCCCCCATCACCCTCCCCACCCCACACAACCAATGTCAGTTGAACCTTCAAAGTGCGAATATAAGATCAAAAAGAATACCTTGTAAACTGAGCTAAAAATGCTGAACAATGGTCCTTTAAAGTGGCAAGATTTAGTGAGCCTTGAAGGCTGATACAATCAATATGGTTGCTACTGAGAAAGTGCCTCTCTAGCGGCTTCCGCAAGTCAAAGTCACAGCAGAACTCTGGTTTCCCATCTGCACAAGAATAACTAAAAGAGCTATTATATCGCTCCAAAGTCCTTAGGTATACCGTATACACATCTATCAATTGCAAATCCTCAACATACAGTATCTTTTAAGAAAGATGACTTGACTGATGATGTAAACATAAATGACGACACAGAATCATCAATTAACCAACTCACAAAGTTCATACGGGAAGAAGCTGCAAGAAACATGTGGAAATATACTTGATAAATGTCTTCTGCTGTTTATGAAATAGCTGTTTCATTTGAAAAGCTAAATTCTATAGAATCTATAGAGGAATTACCCAGAGGGAAAATAATAAGTAACATTAAGAATAGATCTATGAGAGGAACAACAGTGTCTATCCAAGAAGTAATGTGGAACACTGATATGGTGTGAGATCACTGGAGGTAAATTGGAGGGAGTCAAGGGAACCAACAGTCTCTAGATCTTACTTGAAGGAGTCAATGTAAATGTTGTGATGGGTGTCCTTCCTCCTATTTGCCATGCGGAGCTTAAGGGGCCTGACTTATCTATAGTTAACATCAGGTGTAGCTTAGTTGACACATGGCCCCATTTCTTTTGCTTGTTAATAGGGATTTGAACATTCCAGCCCCCAAGTGGCAAGCGACGATGTTGGAATTTGATGAAAGGTCTCCAAGTTGTGTTTGCAAGATACTAGACCATATTCATTCTAAACCTAAAGATGAGATTTACCCATGCTATTGGGTACAATCTTTGAGGAAGACAAGTTCATGTTGGAAGAGAGTGACGAAACTGAAGAATTTGAGAGAAAAGCATCAAAATTTGGATTGAAGATGTAAAGGATTAAAGTGAAGCCATAGATAAAGAATTTGGAAATGTGGTAATGAAAGAAGTAATGGAAGAAAGTGCTGAAAATGACAAAATAAAGGAGATATCATTAAACAAAAAAATGAAGTTGATCAAATAAACAGTGATAAAAAAGAGAAGTTACTAAACTAAATGTTAAAGGAAATATCACATAAGCTGTTTAGATTCGTTGTTATTCAGTTATATCGTGTATATTACTTTCTGTTGTAGCAACAGTTATTTTTAAAACTTTCACTTCCTATTTGTGCTTCTTGTTATTTCCTTTATTATGTTGGTAGTCTAGACTTGGCTGAGTATATAATCAGCTTAGTCTTGTTTTCTGTATTCATTCGATTCATTAATCAGAATATTCAGAACACTCTTTCTCTCATTTGTTTGCGTTCTATTCTCTGCCCTAGCTTGATCTTTACATGGTATCAGAGCCAAAGACTAAGGTCAATGGCATTCAATTCGGATCACAGTGCTTCTTCTTTTGTTCCTCCCCGATCTCTTTCAGCCTTATCTTCAGCCTCGCAATTTGATTTTTCAGCGATGGCAAAAGCTTTTAGCTATTTACCTATCAAACTAGATCCGAACAACTACATTTTCTGGAAGGCGCAGATTTCTGCTATAATTTGAGCGTTTGATCTTCAATCCTTCCTCAACAAATCTCCTCCTCCTTCTAAGTATATCACAGATCTGAACACTAATGAAGACGAAGCACCTGTGTTGAATCCTGAATTTTTGAATTGGATGCGATCGGATCAGCTGCTGCTTGGTTGGCTCTTCTCGACAATTGACAAAGAAGTCTTGGCGCAGGTGATTCACTATGAATCATCTGCTGAGGTATGGTTGGCACTTGAAAATTTATACTCTCGTCAAACAATTGCCAAGTCTTTTCAATTGAAACAGCAGCTTCGGTCCATTAAGAAGGACTCTTTGTCTGTAAATGACTATATTCTTAAGATCAAAACTATAGGTCACTCTCTTGCAACTATTGGAGAACCTCTAAGTGACAAAGATTTGCTTCTTGCAATTCTAAATGGACTGGATTATGATTATGAGACAGTAGTCAGTCTCATTACATATCAAATGGATGATATAGATCTTGAGAAAGTTCAATACTTGCTATTGATGCATGAACAAAGATTAAACTCTAAAAATTTGGCACAAACGTCAACTGTAAATGTTGAGTCAGTTATGCCATCTGCTATGCAAGTAAACATGGCTGCTTATACACAGAAGAACTCTAGAAATTCTGTTAATAATAGAGGAGGTTTTGCTCAAAACAGAGGAAGTTTTGTAAATCGAGGCGGTAGAGGCAGAGGTAGACAGGGGAAAAAAATTTACTACCAGCTTTGTGGCAAGTCAGGGCATTTTGTTGATAAATGTTATCATCGGTTTGATAGAAATTTTCGAAGAAGTTCTCCTATGTTGAATTCAAATTTTGGACGGCCACCTATAGTTTCCCAACAACCAGATTCAAGAGCCTTTGTAGCTTCCCTTAGTGATTTTAACAAGGCTTACATGAGTGATTTAGGTCCTACACAAGGAACTTATTATAATCATTTTTCTCAACCTATTGATTATAATACACCTTTGTCTCAACCCTCTTTTCAAGATCCAGCTTGGTTTGTTGACTCAGGAGCCACAAATCACATAACCTCAAACCTTAATAATCTCTCACTTCATGCTCCTTACAATGGGAATGACAAAGTCTCTGTTGGTAATGGTAAGCAACTTCCAATTTCTAATATTGGTCTTGGACATTTGTTCACACAAACTGCACCTATTTCAAACATTTCTTTGTCAAATGTTTTACATGTTCCTTCCATGAAAAAGAATCTCATTAGTGTCTCACAACTTAGAAGAGATCATGATCTTGTGGCAGAATTTAACTCTAGTTCTTGTTTGATTAAGGACAAGAATACCAGGGAGGTGCTACTCAAAGGATGCCTTAAGGATGGGTTATATCAACTGAGTTCAACAACTAATTCTGCTGTTACTTGTGCTTCAGCCCAGCCTTGTGTTTCAACTCAGACTATTAAGTCTAATTCTACTTCTAACAATACATCTTCTTCTGATTGTAATGTTTTTCATTCAAATAAATGTAAGGGGCAGCTTCCATTCTGTTCTGGATTGTCACCTAATGTTTAGCTAGCACAAACTGAGAGAATGTATAATCAATGGCATGCAAAGCTAGGCCATCCATCATTCAATGTACTTCGTTTCATTCTTAATAAAATTCGTTTGCCTTGTTCTCATTCCAATGTTTCTTTTTGTGATTCATGTAAAATTGGCAAACTTAATCAACTTCCCCTTGCTGATTGTCCTATTACAGCAAAGAAACCTCTTGAATTAATTTACTCAGACTTATGGGGTCCTTCTCCTACTTTGTCCATTGAAGGACATCGATACTATATCATTTTTGTTGATGCTTATACCAGATATACTTGGCTATACCCTTTGAAACTTAAATCAGATGCCTTGTCCACTTTTGTAACCTTTCACAAACTTGCTGAGGTGCAATTTCACACAAAATTACAGGCCTTACAAACAGACAATGAGGGAGAGTTTAAGTCATTTTTACCCTATCTTCATAGCTGTGGTATTCAACCAAGATTCACTTGTCCTTATACTCATCAGCAAAATGGTGTTGCTAAAAGAAAACATAGGCATATCGCTGAAATGGGACTTACTTTCCTGTCTCATGCTAACATGCCATTAAAATTTTGGGTTGAAGCCTTCCAAACAGCTGTTCATATTATCAATTTGCTTCCCTCATCATCTCTTCAGTTTAAAATACCTTTTGAACTTCTTTATCACAAGCAACCGAATTATATGATGTTGCAACCATTTGGATGTGCTTGTTTTCTTTTTCTATGTTCTTATAATAAGTACAAATTTGCTTTTCACTCGACCAAATGTATATTCATTGGGTATAGTCATATACATTCTGGTTATAAATGCTTACATCTGTCTAGTCGAGTTTATATATCTTGTCTGTGCAATTTAATTCAGATGAGTTTCCTTTTCAGCACTTATTTTCTCTCCTTCCTACATCTCAGCCCACTTCAACTGGTTTTTCTACTCGTTTCTTTGATTCTCTTTCAGTTCCTGCTTCCTTTGAAGTAGTACCTCCTGTATCCTCTTCCTTACCAAGCAATGCAACTTCCTCTCCACCTCAGAATTCTGTTACCTCGTCTCCTACTCCATTAGTTCCTCAGCCTTCTTCCAAACCTGCAGCACATAATCCTAAATATACTGCTGGACCCCTTCCTTCTATTCATCCTATACTTACCCGGTCCAAGACCAAACAGCTCCAAGTTACTTCTCCTCATGCTCTAACCAGTTCCTTAGTACCTAGTTCTATCCATGAAGCCTTTTTAGACTCACAATGGGTTAAAGCTATGGAGGATGAGTTTGTTGCTTTACAGCACAATCAAACTTGGGACTTAGTTCCCTTTTCTAAGGATATGAACCTTATTGGCTGCAAGTGGGTGTATAGAATAAAGTATAATCCTGATGGAACTATTCTTAAATACAAAGCTAGGTTGGTTGCCAAGGGTTTTCTTCGAACACCGGGGGTTGATTATGCTAAAACCTTTAGTCCGGTTGTTAAGGAACCAATTATTAGAGTTTTGTTTACTTTGGCTGTTACATTTGGATGGGATATACAACAAGTAGACATTAATAATGCATTTTTGAATGGAGACTTGACTGAGGATGTTTACATGTCTCAATCTGAAGGGTTTATTGATTCCCGGTGTCCCTTTTATGTTTGTAAGCTTCGAAAATCTCTTTATGGTCTTAAACAGGTGCCTCGGGCATGGTACACTAAGTTAAGAGAAGCTTTACAATCATGGGGATTTAAAAGAGTTGTTTTAGATGCCTCATTATTCATTAAAAGAACTTCTCAGTTTGTTTTGTTTGCTTTGGTATATGTTGATGACATCTTAATCACTGGTTCTAAGTCAGCAGCCCTTGAAGAGTTTATTCATGATTTGGATACAAATTTTGCTCTAAAAACACTTGGATCAGTGCACTATTTTCTTGGCTTTGAAGCTCATAGAAATAAATCTGGAATTTATCTTACGCAGTCCAAATATGCTTTGGATTTATTGAAGAAAGCTTATATGCAAGATTATAAATCATGTGACACTCCTATGAATTCTGTTGTGTTACTAACAAATGAAGGTGATTCTTTTGAAAATCCATCGCTATATCGTACCATCATTGGCTCTTTGCAATACCTCACCTACACTAGACCTGATATCTTTTTTGCTGTAAACAGTGTTCTAAAAATCGGTCTAGGCAGCCGCCTAGGCGCCGGTGAGGCGCTAGGCGGCCCCTGGCCACCCCGAATATGGCCTAGTCGGCCCCTCTAGGTGTCGGCCCGATTAGTCGAGCGGCGACAGCGCATAGGCGGCCCAGGCGACTCCTAACCACCTAGGCGCGCCGCCTGAGACACCTAATTTTTGGGTTTAAATCTTATCCGTTGTCGATTCCGAAGCCTCTCTTACTCTTCTCAGCCGTCTCGCCCTCTCAGCCCAAGGTCGCCGCTGCCTCAACGCCGTCGGTACCTCCTCGCTGCCTCTAGCTCCATCGCGACCTCCTCACAGCATCTACACGTTCAAACTTCGTCCTCGCTGTCGCTTCCTCGCTGCGTCAATGCCGCCACTGCCGCTGTCAAGCTCCACCTCCGCTTCCGCTTTCGCTTCCGACCCCCTGCCCTCTCTCTCTCTCTCGCGCGCGCGCACGCGTTGCTGGTGTTAGAACACTTGATAGGGTTTATATGTTAGAGATATATATATTTTCTTTTCGATTTATATGTTAAATATATTAGATATATATATTTTTCTATTCCTATTTATATATTAGATTAGATATATATATATTTTTTCTATTTATATGTTAGATATATATCTAATATATAAATGTTAGATATATATATTTTTTTATGCAACTTTTAATTTTGATTTAATTGAAAATAACATCAAGTTACATCACAAAGTTAAAAAAAATAAAAAAAAATCAACAATTTTCCTAATCCCGCCCTAGCCTAGCGCCCTACTAGCGCCTAGCGCGTTTTAGAACACTGGCTGTAAATAAGCTTAGCCAATTCTTGTCCCCTCCTAAACAGCAGTATTGACAAGCTTGTAAGCGGTTGCTTAGATATCTAAAGGGTACTCTTGGTCTAGGTCTCTTTTTCTCACCAACATCCCTTGATTTACCCCTATTTGTGTACACTGATGCTGATTTTGCTGGTTGCAAAGTTAGCAGACGCTCTACTAGTGGGATTTGTGTATCTCTTGGTCAAAATTTGATTGTTTGGAGTTCAAGAAAGCAATCTGTGGTTGCTCGATCAGTGGGAGAGGTAGAATATAGAGCTGTTGCACAAGGTGTGACTGAGATTTTATGGTTGCAATCTCTGTTTTCAGAGCTAGGTTATAAGAGTCATTCAAAACCTATAGTGTGGTGTGATAACCTAGCTGCAAAAAGTATTGCTGAAAATCCGATTTTCCATTTTTGTACTAAACATATTGAGATTGATGTTTATTTTGTGCGAGAAAAGATTGAACATGGTGAGGTTGAAATTCGTTATGTGCCTACTTTACATCAGCTAGCTGATATTTTTACTAAGAGTTTGCCAAGAAGCAGGTTTCAAGCTTTGTGTGCCAAGATCAGTCTCAAAGAGTCACCTATTCCAACAGTCTCAATTTTTCAAGAGGATTCAAGAAAGCAGCTGGTCAAAAGGGAGTTTTCATTAAGGGAGAATGTTAAAGGAAATATCACATAAGCTGTTTAGATTTGATGTTATTCAGTTATATCGTGTATATTGCTTTCTGCTGTAGCAGCAGTTATTTTTAAAACTTGCGCTTCCTATTTGCACTTCTTGTTATTTCCTTTATTATGTTGGTAGTCTAGACTTGGCTGAGTATATAATCAGCTTAGTCTTGTTTTCTGTATTCATTCGATTCATTAATCAGAATATTCAGAACACTCTTTCTCTCATTTGTTTGCGTTCTATTCTCTGCCCTAGCTTGATCTTTACAATAAAGACTGTGCATAGTAAGAAATTGGAGTTGATAAGAAAGAAAATAGAGCACATAGAAAATATTGAAGAAGAAATAGAGAAATAAGGTGGTGTTCTCTTCGTATTTTAGTTTTCAGTTTTGAGTTTTGTATTCATTTTCAGTTTTGTGTTTAGAGTGTCTGTCTTGGGATTGCTAAAAACGCGTTCTTTTTGTCATTTTGAAAAAATGTTTCTCAAAACTAAAAACTAGAAAGCGCGTTCACTTTGAAATTTTGAGAAAAATTATTTTATAATATTTTATTCAATAAATTTGATTTAAAGTAAATTATAAATATTTATTAATAAATTATAAATTTAATTTAAAAAATTTAAAATATAATACCAAAAATAATTGATGATTTAATCATATATAATAATGTATTAAAATTACAAAGTATTTTAATACATTATTAGAAACACATTTTCAACACAAAATTACTAAGTCAAGCGAAGCCGAAACAATAGTAGGGTTCTTAACATTGAGATCAAGCACCACCTTCCAATCGTGAACATTCTTGGTGAGATCAGCGTCATAGTAACCCTGGGGATTTACTTATCTTTTCTCACTTTCTTCTTCTCCTCTGGCGGTTGTGCGAAAAACCTTCTTATTGCCGCCTCTAGCTTCCAATGCGTTCGGCAGCACCCCATGAAGCAACCCAATTTCAACCCCCTTTTCGCATCTCTCTCCAGTGCGTTATATTGTGCGTGTGTGCTTTTCCTGAAATTTTCTAGCGCCTTCCATCTTTCTTCTTCCCTGCCATTCTGTCCATCCACAAAATCTATCATAATACGTATTTTTGGAAAACACAATAGCCAAGGGGAGACTTTTCACCCTTCAATTGATTTAATCAACATGTAAACATGTTTCTGAGCGTGGAGGGCAGTGGCGGGCGGGTGGGCGGTGGCAGTGGCGGATTTGAGCGTGGAGGGCAGTGGCGGGCGGGCGATGGTGGTGGCGGATTCGAGCGTGGAGAGCAGTGGCTGGCGAGCGGGCGGTGTCGGTGGTGGTGGCAGATTTGAGCATGGAGGGCAGTGGCGAGTGATGGCAGTGGCGGTGATGGCAATGGCGGTGGCAAATCTAAGCTTGGAGGGCAGTGGCAGTGGAAGAACTAGGTTGCTTGTTGGAAGAGAGAAGGAAGAGGGAGTGTGAGGGAGTCTGGAAGAGAGAAGGAAATGAGAAGGAGATGGGAGCATGGCCGACTGCACTGCGTGAGAAGGAAAACGCCTGCGTTTTTCGTGTTTTCAATTTTAACTGTGTTTTGGCTAAAAACAGCCAAAACGGTTTTTTGGTGTTTTCCATTTCCTTTACAAAAAATTTTCTTGTTTTCAAAAATGTGTTTTTGAAAATAGCAAAGAGAACATGTTTTTGTTATTTTGAAAAACTAAAAACTAAAAGCGAGTTGAAAACAGTAAAGAGAACAGGCCCTAAGCTTTTGTCACTCAAGGTGAAGAAGCGGTTGTAATGGGCTTACAAAAGATATGATTGTTAGGACCCTATGATAAATCAGGGGTAATTTTGGTCTTTTGATGTGTAAGTAGAGTTGGTAGCGATTAGTGGTTAGAGGCTGTTAGTAGGCAGTTAGAAGCTGTTAACGATAACTATTATTTGTTAGCTTCTGTTAGAATTGTAACAACCGATGATTGGCGCTAAGAAGGAGCTATAAAAGCTTCTCGATTGAATGAAAAAGGAATCAACAAATTTCATAGCAACACACTTGACTCTCTTTCTCTCTCTCTCAACTTCTCTCCCTCAGAATTCTTTGTTCCTTGCTCTCTCCCTTCATTCTTTCCTCTCCTTACCTTTCTTCATCCAATCCAATGAAATGGTCATACTTGGTGAACCTACCTATCTACTACAACCATGATGCAGTCTCTTCCTTCTGATTTGGGAAGTCCCTCAATAAAGTCCATTGAAATACTCTCCCATGGTCCTCCTGGAATATCCAAAGGTTGTAGTAGCCCTGGTTTGGCTACATTCTCAGACTTGCATCTCCACAAGTATCATATCTCAATACAAAGTCCATGACATACCTTTTCATCCCTGGCCAATGGAATAATTGTTTGACCTTGTGATAGATGTTCGCAATACCCAAATGTCCCCCTATAGGAGAAGCATGCAGTGCTTCTATTATTTTCCTCCTCAACTCTTCATCCTCCCCTATCAGCAACTTCCCTTGATACAAGATTAAGCCAATGCTTAAAGTATAACCTGACCTTGATGTTGGGTTTACCACCAGCTGCTGGAGAAGCTCCCTGGTCCTTCCACTTGCTTCATAACTAGAAACCACCTCTTGGCACGAATCAAGGATGATGATTGTGATTGCAGCCAAGCTCCCTTCCTCATAACACCTTAGACAGGGCATCGACTGCTAAGTTTTCCTTTCCTTTCCTATATTGGATCACATAATCCAATCCCATTAACTTAGTCATTCCCTTCTATTGCAATTGTGTGTGCAACTTCTGTTGTAACAAGAATTTTAAACTCTCATGGTCTGTTTTAATTATAAATCATACCCCTTCTAAATAGTGACGCCATTTATCCACCGCCATCAACACCACCAATAGCTCCTTTTCATAAATGCTTAGCCTAAGGTGCCTAGGAGATAAGGCTTGGTTGAGGAAAGCTAATGGTCTACCTTCCTGAACCAGCACTACCCCAATACCATTAGCACTCGCATCTGTCTCAAGAACAAAAGGCTTGCTGAAGTCTGGCAAGCCTAGGGTTGGCACTTCACTCATGGCTTGCTTGAGCTTACAGAAGGCCTCTTCTGCCTTGGAATCCCACTGAAACCGATCCTTCTTCAATAGATCAGTGAGGGGACAGATGACACCATACCCTTTTACAAATTGACGGTAGTAGCCGATTAGTCCCAAGAATCCTCTCAATCCCTTGACATTATGAGGTTTGGGCCAAGCAATCATTGCTGCCACCTTGCTAAGGTCAATACTTACGCCTGCTTTTAATATAATATGCCCTAGATATTTAACCTACTTCTGTGCAAAGGCACATTTCAACTCCTTAACATGCAATTTACTGAATCTAAGGATCTCAAGGATAGTTTTCAGGTGGTCTAAGTGCTGGGCAAAAGTGGGGCTATAGATTAAGATGTCATCAAAAAATACCAAGATAAATTTGTGTAAATAGGGTTCAAAAATCTGGTTCATCAATGCCTGAAAGGTTGCTAGGGCATTGGTGAGGCCAAAGGGCATTACTATGAATTCATAATGCCCTTAAGAGGGTTTTGAAGGATGTATTGGGAATGTCTTCAGGCCTCATCCTAATTTGATGATAACCTAATCTTAGGTCGAGTTTGGTGAAAACAGAAGCATTTTTAAGCTCATCAAGCAAATCTTCCACAATTGGTATGAGAAACTTGTCTTTGATGGTCATGGCATCGAGTTAACGATAATCAACACAAAATTGCCATGAACCATCTTTCTTTTTGACAAGTAACATGGGTGATGCAAATGGGTTATGGCTTGGTTGGATGATAGACTTTTGTAACATATCCTTAATGAGCTTTTCAGTTTCAATTTTTTACCTAGGTGGGTAACGATAAGATCTTAAATTAACTGGCTCTATATTTGGTTTAAGGTGAATGGCGTGATCATAGGGTCTCTTGGGTGGTAGGGAGTTTGGCTCGAAAAAGAGGTCGCTAAATTCAATCAAAAGCATGTTAAGAGAATTGATTTCCTGTAGCTTCCATGGTTCTTGTGAGATGTTGTTAACAGTTACTGCCAACTCTCCTTCTTGCTCTCATTTCTCTTGAGTGGGTTCCATGGCATGTATGGAAAATAGCTGGGCTACTTGGGAGAATTTGCTCCTAAGCATCCTTCGCAACCTCTTTCCTGAGATCATTTTACACATCCCTGACTCATGGCTGCATGTTAGAGTCTTTCTCTTCCCATCCTTCTCGAAGGTTATCTCCATTTTGTTGAAATCGAAGCTAATAGGGCTAACCCCTTTCATCCAATCTACCCCAAGCACTACATCACAACCTCCCAACTTTATTAGCCTCAAATCATTCACAAATTCTTCTCCGTTCATCTCTTAACAGAACCCCAAGCAAGAGGACTGACTCAAGACCTTGTTACCATTAGCTATTGTCACTAAAAGAGGGTGAGAATTTGAGATCTCACACTCTAACTTCTTTGCCATGGCTTCGTCCAAGAAGCTGTGGGTACTCCCACTGTCAATGAGTACCACCACTGGGACATTATGGGCTCTCACTTCCATCTTAATTATCTTACTGTTGGTCAATCCTTTTAGGGCGTGTAAAGAAATCTCCCCTTTATCTTCTTCATCAACTTCTGGGGTCTCCCCTACCTCTTCTTCTTCATCCTCTTCTGCTTCTAATAACAACAGTTGCCTTTTGCACTTATGCCCAAAAAAATATTTATCTCAGCACTTGTAGCAGAGACCCGCTTGGCGCCTCTGTCGAAGGCAAGGCTAAGACTCCCTTGACCCATATCCCTTCCAGTTACTCTGTTTCCCGACTGCCATCCACCAATGATTACCCCCTTCACTTGGCTCCTTTGTTTCTTCATCAAAGCCTCAATTGTCATTTCTTGCAGCCTTGCACTGTTAGCTGCTTGCTCAACTATCTAAGGTTGCATCATTTTAACCATTGGCTCACCTCGTCTCCTAGGCTACTGATAAAACTTGACACAAAGTATTTTTTAGACAAGTGGGGTTGGTGTGCCACCATTAAGGACCTCAGCTCCTCAAGGTTGAGCTGATAGGCCTATACCGTTCCTTTTTGCTTGAGCTTATTAAATTCCTCGATCACATCCCTCAAGTTCTTATCCCCAAACCTTGCACAGAGGTCTCTAGCAAACACATTCCATGGGCTACTCTCTTTAATCGTAAGCCATCCCTAAAAGCGTCTCCCATATCATTCAAGTAAATAAATGCCAGGGTGACTTTATGTTGTTCCTAAACTTGGTATAAGGAGAACATCCTCTCACACCTCCTTATCCACCACCTCGGATTCTCCCCATGAAAGAGTGGGATCTCCAATTTCAGCATAGGGAAGTTCGGCTGGTTCCTATTAGCTTGAGCTCCTAGCCTTTTCTCCAACGTGTTCTCCTCCACCATCTCCAATTCATTTAAATTCCGACATCCCTACAGGCGGAGGCTCCATTCCCACTCTAGGAAGGATTGGCTCCGACCTCTCCTTAGGAGGAAATTTAGTTGAGAGCCTTACCGGTTGCTAGGATGCGAACATTCTCATGAACTGTTGCATTTGCTCCATCACTTGTCCCCTCAACGGAGCACTCTACTCTCGGTTTTCTTCACGCCATCTTTCCATCGCCTGATTAATCCGATTATCCACCCCTACTCCTACTGAAGATTCGAGAGCCCCCATCCTTGTCTGCATTTCAACCATTAATGTTGATACTTGTTGTAGCTAGTTCTTTATTTGTTTCATCCTCATTCCATCAGCCATGGTGATGGCTTCTCAAAGATCCGAGCGTCACCCAAGACACTGACTCGGATACCAAAATGTCAGCTCCTAAGGATCTAAAGAGCAATTCTCGATCAATAGATTGATCAAAGAAGGAAGAGAGGGGAAGTCCAGAAAGAAATTAGGTAGAGAAAGATAGATAGAATGAGAGAGAGAGAGAGAGAATATTTAGAGAATTGTTATGATTTTTCATATCTGTCCGGGGAATGGATCAGCTGTATATATAGCTGGATCCTAACCTCCCATGTGTGGGTAACCGCTTACAAACTAGGAATGTACAATCTGTCCAAAGTAGCAACAACCTTTGTACAACTCCCTATAGCATATTCTACTAATTTGCTATTTCTTCCTTCCTATTACATTTAATTACTATATCACCCCCACACTATGTGGATACATGACACAACATAACTCCAAAAGTACACATTGTGCATAAAATCTTGCCAGGATCTACTATTTTATCAAATTTTATTGCATTGCGTTTAGAATTTTTTAAATAAAATTTACATTCTATTAAAAAATATTAAAATTTTTACTTTTAGTTTTCTTTATTCATTAATAAAAAAATTATTCATGATTTCAAATAAGTTCTGCCTCCACGGAATAATAGACCTGAATCTGCCCCTGGTTTTAACAGTAATGTACACTGGTTGGTAAAAAATAAAATGGTTAAGTAATCTCTCTGATACTTTGTTTCAGTGTGTAGTTATCTAATTTTTACTATGTACTCCTTGCAGTTCTATAATCTTCATCCCTATGCAATTGTCACCTGAAATAGGGCTCATGTGTGCCATTGTATATCTGCTGTCAAATAAAGTTAATAAACATTTGCATTGCCCAAATAAATTGCATCACGTTTTTAAAATTCCGATATGCTTGGTTCATTGAGGTCCTCAAAAACCAAATTTTATTTTTTTTAAAAAAAAAAAAAAGTGATTTCTCCTACCATAAATCTTCCAAAACTACCACTCCCACCCCCCACCCCCCAAAGGTCAAAGTGTAAGTTCACAAGAAGGAAAACAAACTTCTACACTAGCATACCTTTCTGACCCTCAAAATTTTGCTGATGTTCACCAAAGTATTTTTTATATTGCCATGCTATCCTCAATCCCTTATCCTGCAATTTGACAGAACATGTTATTCAAAGATTCTTTTTCATTCTGAAATGCCAGAGAAAAAAGAGAGATGAGAAAGAGAAACCTGTTCTGTGTCACGATCACGAGATTTATCATCTTTAGACAATACTGGAGTGGGCAAAGTACCAAGAAAAGCTCTTGGTTCTCTTGATGGACCAGCGTAAAGAAGAGGTTGGTTGTGAACCAGTCCTTGAGACATGAAAGTCCTCAACAGAAGCATATGGTGAGGTGCTTCAGGGTCTTCCATCACCATGACTAAGCTTCCCAAAGCCAAACCACCTCCTAAAATCTCTATAAGACACATATATTCGGGGAAAAAATGCAAATAAATTACTCAAAAGGTCTTTATGCTAGGAAAACGGCAAACAAGATCATCACCACACTGTTTTCCAATAACTACTAAGAACTTGAAAGATAAATGAGCGTAACGGGGATTACTGTCAAGATCTGGTATCCCAGATGAAATAAAGATTGCGCCATTTGGTCCGGACTTCAGTCCAGGGATCTGTGAAGTAGGTACAGCTGAAAAGTTGCGGGAAAAACTACTTGACCGAATCTTACTGGCAGACATGGCACCAACTTTCCACTACGCCTCTGGCGAACAACATGAATAACGGAATTTAGTACAATCGTTACGCAAGGAAAACAGATGCAAGACGTAAGTGCATAAAGAGGCATTTCGTCGAACAATTGGTGATCAAGGCAATTCAGCCATGCAATTCAGCCGTGTTCACCGAGAAACAAAGTTAAAACCGGGAATTAAAAAAAAAAAAAAAACAAACAAACAAGAGTATTTCACTGCGGTATAATTTATAATCGGGCTATACATAACGAGGAAAGAAAAGGATTCGTACAGACCAAGTCGGAGCCTACTGGGGTCTTTGACGTAATAAGAACTTTATAGTTTATACTCGCAGCGGAGGACTTGCCAAGTTGCCAGTGATTTGATACCACAGCCACCGAAAGTTTACGAGAGAGAGAGGCTCGAATCAACCGCTTCCGCCGGGAAGATCACGGGAACGCCGAATGCTATTCTGAAGCCTCTTGCGTCCGGCGCTGCGCCGTTGCGTTGGGTAAGTTGCTGGTTGGGCCCAGCCCACTGGAGGTCGAGATTAATGGGCTTGGGCCTTCAAGCGACATATAATTCCGCTGCAAGCTTTATGGGCCCGACTTATTTCTTTAGATTTGTTCTCATTTTAGAACGAATTTTCAATTCTAATAATTTATTAACCAAATTTATTAATTTGTTATAATTATAAAATGTCACTAGAAACAGCTAGTCTTTACTGTTTCACTAATAATTTGGCAGACGAGTTGAACGATAACCTGACTTTTAATTAAAGAATTAGCAATAGATTGAGAAAATATTGTGAAAATTTGCTAACTTATGAACATAAATTTTAGAAAATGTCATACATCATCATTCTTTATATCCAACTAACCCGTCAAGTTATCATTTGACGGTAAAAATTAAAAATTATTAACATCTTATGATTTTAACAAGATGATAAGTTTCGTTGGTAATTTTTTAAAATTAAAAATTGTAACAAATTTAAAAATTTATATTTTTTTGTAATTTACACTTTATTTTTTGACTAGAGGGAAATATATATATATATATTCATGTGCAAGTAAAAAATAAAAAATATCTAATTTTATAATACACCCTCTAATTATTTTCATATCATATTTTTTATTTTTTTAAATTAAAAATATTATTTAAATACTTATTTATGATAATTTTATAATACTCATGTACAATAAAATAATTTGTTATACTTTATATTTAAAACATCACCAATGAAATGTCGAAGTAACATTTCCATTTGCATCTCTCAATACCGTTCTAAGAGCAGCTCCAATGGAGCAGCAAATGCAGTGCCAACTTCAAATTGGCGCTGAAATCTGCTCCAACGTGTACACCAAATTGGTGTTGGCACAATTTTCCATAACAAAATTTGGTGTTGAGTGAATAGTGTAACACCAAATTTGGTGTTACACTATTCATTAACACCAAATTTTCTTTTTTATTTTATTCCCAATTTTACCCCTCTTTGTATAACTTCAAAATAAGTTATTCCTTTTATATCCTTTATCACTTTTAATATATTTGTATATTTTGATTAATAATTAAAAATATAAATTAGATTATTATAAAAAAAATATACCAATGAAAATATTTTATTAAGATCTATAAAATGAGTACAATATTGAATATATTTTAAAATATTTAATATATTCTATAAATACCATGTTAATATAAAATGAAATATTTTTGTTTATATATATGAATTTTTGTATTTTAATAATTACTTAATATGAAGAAAATATTCTTAATGCAAAAATTCAATAATATAATGAAAAACAACAATTTTTCCATTAACTTAAATTAAAAATACATGATGAAAATACAAAAAAAGCTTAAAATAAAAACAACAACAACAACATGGCTTAAAAATGAAATACTTTCTATTCTTAATTCTAAATTATGACTATAATTTTTAATTTTTTATAAAATATGACTAATTATTTTTAATTATATTATACTATTAATATTTATTAAATACTTATTTATAGAATATTCTTTAAAGATTCTTTTTTACACCAATTTGGTGTCCAACATTGGAGGCAACACTAAAATGGTGTTAAGATATTTGGTGTAATCCACTGTTGGACACCAAATTGGTGTCCAATTTGGTGTCCAACGTTGGAGATGCTCTAACTTTTACACCTTGTCCCCTGTTTTTTATTTTCATATCACTCATTAATCATCAAGACCCAGAATACCACAGCAGTAGCGTTAAAAAGGTCCTACGGCTACGAGATGCAAGAGGGCACGCTGGGCGTACCTGCGGAAGGACGCGGTGGTCTTATCGAGGAGAGAGAGGGGGAGGGGGGTGGGCGGGGGGGAGGAAGTGCAGCAGGGTGACAGGTGTAGGGTAGAGAGCAGTGGAGGCCAAAGTCGGACAAAGGCCAGACCGTTAAATGTTTTCTTATTTAGTTAGCAGCAACTGTCAAATCAAAGCCGAAGGTGATTTGGACTCTCATCTGACAGCGACCCAACGTTTGACACCGCCAAACCCCCAATTGCGATTGCTACTATTCCTCTTCCTATTGTTCTATTCATTTCATAGCTTATGATAGGCTGTCCCACATTAAGTTCACTCTCTCTCTCTCTCTCTCTCGCGTACCTACTCACCACCCAGCCACTTCCTTATCTATAGGAGCACTTACTGCCCAATCTTCTTTCTTCTTTAATGGTGCTGCATGTTTGCTTTCTCTTTTTTGCTATTTCAAACCATATTTTTTATCCTTTTAAATTCCAATTTGGTCAAGTCCATCAAAAGACATTAAAAAGAAAAAATTTAAGTTTTCCATATAGGTATAACTTAAATTTTTAAAAACTATTTATATAAATCATTCAATTTAAGTTGGGTTTATAAAGTCGAGAGCATAAACATAAATTAATGTTGAAAGTCTAAAATTTTATAATTAAATTTAAACATGATAAAAAAAACAATAAATTCACCCTTTACCTACCTTGGTTTGGGCATTAAGCACCTCATATGGTTCCTTTTTCATTAAATTGGTCTTTTTACTTTTTTTAAAAATATCTAAGACATCTTCTCTCTTACATTTTAATTGAAACAACATTAAAAATTTGAAGCTTGTCTACAATAATCAACACGCCTTAAGATTGAAGCTTTGTTGTTCAACAAATTGCCAATGGCAAGTTGTTTTCTCTCCCTAAAACTTTACAGATTCTGTTTTGTACTAATAGCTCTTTTGTCATATTTTTTTATTTTTGGTGAACAACGAATCTTGTTGCTTCTTCAATAATTTCTACATTCTTGTTTGCCAAAATTGGTTGCCTCTCACACCCTTGTCTCAATATTGTTGATACCCCCTTATGTTCCACACCATATATGGTGGTCCCTAGTCACTCTATATTCAAAACATGCCCAATGAACATTCATAAACAAGAAAATAAAGACTAACATTCTATATCCTTAGTAGAACTAATTTTGGGTAAATTACAACTAACACCCCTTGGGTATGGCAAAAAGACACAAACACCCTTGATAATTGAGAAATAATAATAATCTCCCTTGATGTTATTAACCATGCATCACTTTCCTCCCTTTCCATGAGAAAGACAACTGTCAATGTAATACCCAAGAATGATTTGAGGTCATAAATAATATTTGATAAAGGGCATAAATAGACTTTGTGGAAAATAAGACTATAGGGTGCACTAACCCAACTTTTGACGATCGAATTAGTCAGATGGAGTACCCTGGACCCTAGATAGCTAAGGAAAATGGTATAATATCGACGAGTAATACGAGTTATGATTTTAGGCATCAAAAGAAGTTGGATCGGGAACGGTTCCCGATACAGCTAAAAAGGCAATTGTGATTTAGGCTGAAATACCGAATTATCGTACAGGGCATCCGGGAAGTCAATGAAACACCGAGGAAGTTCATATTTGGCATATAAAGTAACCCTTCAGTAGTTTTTGGAAGACACAAAAGGGTTTGTAGCCAAAACGAAGATTTGAGCCTAAGTGCAGTTTTTCGAAATTGAAAGAAAGAGATCAAAACGATATTTTTTTGGAATTTTAAAGAGAATGTTTTAGGATATTTCAAAGGGTTATAAAAGTCTTTAAAGAAAAGTTCTGTTTTTGAGCCAGGGGTAAAATCGTAATTTTTGAAGTTCGGGTAAAAGTGTAATTTACCTAAAAGTTAGGGGCATTAACGTAATTAGTCCATTTTTTAGGGACAAAAATGCAATTAAAAATTAGTTCGGGGACCATGTTGAAAAGGGTCTAAGTGTAATTATCCAAAAACTTCGGGTCAAAGTGTAATTATTGAAACCTTTTTACTATGGGCATTTGGAAAATTCAGGAAAAGGCTCATAAATGACTTTAGTGATAAAGATGAAATTTTATGATGATATTAGAGATAAGATGAAGCCTTATGATGACGTTAGAGATAAGATGAAGGCCCATGATGACTTTAAGGATAAGATTTGATTGGATAAGATAAGATTTGGATAAAATTTAGTTGGATAAGATTTTGTTGGATATGATCTGAATAAGATTTGATTTGGATAACAATGATTATATAAAATCTTAAAAGATTTGGTAATGATTATATAATATCTTGAAAAATTTACAATGATTGCAGAAGATCTTACAAGATTTTGGAATGATTATATAAAATATATTAGAAAATTTGGAATGATTATAGAAGATTTACAATGATTGCAGAGAATCTTAGAAGATTTTGGAATGATTACAAAAGATATTAAAAGATTTGGAATGATTATAGAAGATTTACAATGATTGCAGAGAATCTTAGAAGATTTTGGAATTATTGCAAAAGATATCAAAAGATTTGGAATGATTATAGAAAATCTTAGAAGATTTGGAATTATTGAAAAAGATTTTGAAAGATTTGAAATGATTGCAGAATATATATTTCTTGGTAGCTAAGTTTCCTAAACATATAAATAGGGGCTCAAGGCTAAGGATTCCTTCATTCGAAATTTTGAGAAGTTCGTGCTAGACAAGAGTGCTTCAGGTTTAGTGGATAGAGGGCTTTTTAAGCATACGCGAAACATCACACGCGCAGAACACTTGGGCAGCGCGTGAGGACCTGTAAGGAGGTGGTTTGGTTAAAAGATTTCGAGGTGTTCTGAGTTTCGTTCAAGGTGAGTGTTCTACCTGAAAACTTGGTTTTAAGTTGTGAGTGTTCGTCCCCAAAACTTGATTTACTGTGCTTGTTCTATCTGAACATGTGGTGATTTCATACAAAATGGTTTTGTGCATTGAAATGGTAACCGGTGACGGTTGGATTTATGAGGGAGGTTTGTCCCAAAACGTTTTGAACTTGTGCATTGCATTTTATAAATTGTTGTTTATATGATGCATTGAATTGTGAAATGTGGCATTGTCTTGCGTTTTGTGTGTACGTATGGAATGTTAGCCTCGGATGTTGTCTGGATAGTGTAGCCATAATTCTCTAAGGGCGTGACGGAATAATAGGGGTATCTGATGCTGGTGTGCATGTCAGAATAGCCGCTTTGGTTTCCGTGCTAGACCGTTTGGTCAGGGAAGTTGCACTAGGACGACAAAGTGGTCCATATTGTGTTGTTCATGTGGGATGTCAGCCTAGGATGTTGTCTGGATAGTGTAGCCGTAATTCTCCAAGGGCGTGACGGAATAATAGGGGTATCTGATGCTAGGTGTGCATGTCAGGATAGCCGCCTTGATTTCCGTGCCAGGCCGTTTGGCCAGAGAAGTTGCACTAGGACGACTAGGTGGTCCATGTGAAATTTTGGAGTTGGGATTGTATGGTGGTTCCTGGATGCTTAAGGTGGGTACGTATTCTAGTGAGATGCGTTGGCAGCCCCATTTAAGCTAGAACCGCGTCGTGTCGTCGAGTCGGTGTGGTGGCATAGCTTTTAGAGAGATTGCTCTTTTCCCGTGGTAGGGTTAAGCGCGTGGGAATTCTCTTGAGTTAGGGCTTACCGGGTGTATTGGTTTATTTCATGTCTTGCATTATTCATGAAAAATGTGTTTTGAACTCTCACTTAGATGATTTATCATCTAATTTGGACTTTGTCTCTGGAATATTCAAACGTTCCAGGTGAAGGCAGCGGTGCAAAAGGGAAAGGGATCGTCGAGGAGTGACGACAATTAGTGGATAGTTTACATTATGTCTTTTCAGTTATGTTGTTTACTTTTGAAAACGTCATGTAAACGTTGGTGTAACTTTATATATAAATAAAGTGGTTTCGGTTATGACATGTTGAGGTTTCGATCTAACTTCCGCACTTGTGTTGGTGAACCTGTCTTGGTTTATTAATGGTTCATAGTTGATATACTGAGAAGGTGTAACGGGATCATCGGGGAATGATTTTTGTGATGGGTTTTTATTCGGAAAAAAAAAATTTATCTCCGAAATCTTTCGTTACAGTAACGCCTTTCGAGAAATGGGGTGTTACAGTCAATCTTTTATAAATGCTCTTTCTCTTCCCTCTTTCCCCACTGTAATTATACAAAAAAAAATAACTAGTTGTGGTCAATTCATCACTATGCCATCATTGACATGTAAGAACTAAGATATGGAAAGAACCTAGAACTAGGTTTCGCTTGAAGAAACCTAGATTGTTGAATTCTTTTGATGAAGGAACTTGCCACAAATTCCTTCAAGAGGCAGAGAAAGAGAGAGAAGGAGAAAGAGTAAGTCATTTTGCTATCATTGTTGTGAAGAAAACCCATTATTATTGCCATGAAATTCCTTCTTCTTCTTCTTCTCCTTCTTTTTCCTAAGAATTGAATTCAATCTTTTTTGAATTTGATTCTTTTTTTCTACTTTTGTTGTAGATTAGTTATTAATAAAGATTGAATTACAACATGGGGTACTTTTAGATTTGTGTTCTAAATGCATTACATGAGTGAGAAAGCACTCTATTCAGCCCAAGATGTTAATTGCTTCATGACACTTGAATAAAGAGAGGAAGGATTCTTAGGGCATAGTAATGTCACAAAATTTTCATTCAAGTCTCCTTATAAAACTGTTGCGGAAAACTCTACAAAATAGTGGGTTAGTAAACTCTCTGTTTTGGCTGCAATGGCAGTCACAAAGACTGCTCCAAGGCTAAGATCTAGTCTCCTTCAATAACCATTTAGGCAACAACCAATGAATAAGGACACCAAGCCACAAAGGAGCCCAAACCCCCCAAGAACCAAAACACTCAAACCCACGCAAGTCTCTCAGCCAAGCACACGGACGCCCCCTCTCTCGCCAAAGCACCACACAGGTTTAACACGCAATGGAGTCCACACAGGAGCAACAAGGATCACTAAGATGATGGGTCGAATCAATGGCCAAGAAGAACTTACCTCCAAGAGAAGACAACAACTCGGACTAAATAGACGTTGCAAACGCCATTGACAAAGCAGCCACAACACACAAGGAAAGTACGGCACCCAGCAAGGAAAAAAGCATCTGACCGAGAAGGAAAGAAACCCCAAGAGGATCAACCATCAATGGCAAGGAGAATCGGTCGAGAGAATGAACAAAAAACACTACAAAAAAATCGGCACTTAGCTGCAATTTTTTTTGCATTTAGTGGCGGTTTTTAACCGCCGCTAAGTCAGCCGTCGCGGAGCATTTAGCGGCGATTTTCAGCAACCGCTGGAACAACCGCCGCTAAATTTAAATTTTGCAGTGGTTTTAGAAACCACTGCTAAATAAGTGATTTAGCGGCGATTTCTATAATATTTAACGGCGGCTTTCAAACCACCGCTAAAAATTTAAAAAAAATTAAATTTTTAATTTTAGCGACAGTTTTGAAACTGCCGCGAAAATTAATAAAAAAAATTAAATTTTTAATTTTAGCAGCGGTTTTGAAACTGTCGCTAAAATTAATAAAAAAATTAAATTTTTAATTTGCCATCGCAGGCCGGCCCGGCCCGCCTTGCCCGGGCCCAGCCGCTTGTGCGTGCGCCACGTGGCGATGCTGGAAATTAAATCCCAGCCCACTTTCCCCTCCCAACTTTTGAACCCTAGACCCCTTTTGCGCGCGCGCGCACGCAAACCACCTGATCTGCGAAGAACCCCTTAACATATATGCACATATATATATTATATACTAATCTAACAACTAATTTTTAAAATTATTTTTTATATTTTTTAAAATACATTAAAAATATTTATTAATTGATTATTTTTTAAAAGAATAATAGAATAAATTAAAAATAAATTAATTGAGTTAAATTAAATAAACTAATTGATTAAAAAAATTTATATATTTTTTAAAAATTATTAAAATTTTGTCAAATTTATTTTTATTTTTTTAAATTAGATTTTTAATGAATTTTTCTATTGATTTAAAGGAAATTTTAAATTTATTTTTAAGATTTTATATTTATTTTTATTAATTTAATTTTTAATTATTTTCTTAAGCAAAATTTAATTTTTTAATGAAAATAATGAATTTTAATATTTAAGATTTTTATTTAATTTTAATTTTATTTTTTTTTAATTTAGCAGGGATTTTCAAAAATCACCGCTAAATTTAATTTTTTAATGAATTTTGCAGCAATTTTTGAAAATCGCCGCAAATATTATTTTATTTTTAATTTTGAATTATTTAATTTTTTGAATTTAGCGACGGTTTTTGAAAAACTGCCACTAAATTTAACTTTTTTAATTTTACGACGGTTAATTTAATTTTAATTTTAAATTATTAAATTTTTTAAAATTTAGCAACGATTATTCAAAAACCACCGCCAAATTTATTTTTTTTTAATATTTTGCAGCGGTTTTTGAAAACCACTACAAATCTTAATTTAATTTTGATTTTAATTTTTTTTTAATTTAGAGACAGTTTCTCAAAAACCGCCGCGAAACAGAATTTAATTTTTTATTATTTAATTATTTTTTAAATTTAACGATAATTTTACTGAATTTTGCGGCGATTTTATGAAACCGCCGCAAAGTACCATATTTTGCGACGGTTTCTAAAACCGCCGCAAAAAATCAATTTTTTTTACCAAGGATCACTAAGATGATAGGTCGAATCAATGGCCAAGAAGAACTTACCTCCAAGAGAAGGCAGCAACTTGGACTAAATAGACATTGCAAACGCCACTGACAAACAGTCATAACGCACAAGGAAAGTGCGACACTCAGTAAGGAAAGAAGCATCTGACCGAGAAGGAAAGAAACCCCAAGAGGATCAGCCATCAATGGCAAGGAGAATCGACCGAGAGATGGAACAAGAGAGAGAAGACAATCGACCGCCACACATAAGGCACAAAAGGGGAAAAAATCTCTTTTATATTAAGGGCCTAGGGCACAAGAGAAAATGGGCTAAGGGTAATGAGCTTGGGCTTTGGCTTCCTCCCTTCCTTAAGCAATTGGGTCAAGGCCCATTTCTCGTCCAAAGGGAAGGTTAAGGGCTTATAGCCCGACTTCTATTTTGGTTGCCAATAAGGGTGTTATACCGTTGCTTCAATCCCGAGTCGAAACCTATGAAACTAACCCGAACCATCGCCATCGCCTTGGGCCTCATTAGGAAACACAAAACCCACAATCTCCACCTTGGTTCCTAATGAGGCCAGCACACACAGACAACATGCAACAAATGCATAACATAGTAACAACTGCATATACTGGCAACAAAAGCATAACTTAAGCAACACATGCATGTATTAACAAATAATGCCTAATCATCCACACAGGAAATAAACATGCAACAAAAGCATAAACATGCAACAAATGTATAAACATGCAACAAATGTATAAACTTGCAACAAAATGCATAAGCATGCAACAAATGCATAAATTTGCAACAAATGCAAAACATGCAACAAATGCATGAGGTAGGCAACAAATGCTTAAACATGTAACAAATGCATGAACTTGCAACAAATGCATATTATCCACATAGGAAATGCAACAACTACATATCATAAACATAGGAAATGCAACAAATGCATAAACATGTTTTTAAGGCCATCTCTCATCCTTCCACTTAGGCTGGGATCTCTCTAATCCTCCCACTTAGGCTAGGATCTAACTCATCCTACCACTTAGGTTAGGATCTCTCTAATCCTCCCACTTAGGCTAGGATCTAACTCATCCTACCACTAAGGTTAGGATCTTACTCTAAAATGAGTTGGCTAAGACTCTCCACCTTGCTCAAGAATCTATTCATGACACTCAAAATGCTGAACCTAAGAGAGTGAACACCTCACCAACCTCACTAGGGTCATAGGAAGTCACTACATTAGCTTCTTCCTTTTGTTTGTCTATCTTGGCATAACAATCCTTAATGAATTGTTCGATTTTCCCACAACCGTAACACTTCTTACCCTTCCCATGGGTTTAGGACTTTGACCTACCTTTCCCTTTCTTACTACCTTCCTCTTGACTCCTTAACTAAGACCTACCCCTCATCACGTGGACCTCACCATATTTTCTCTCACTCTCATGTTTTAGTTCCATTTCTTTACTCCTAAGAGAATATATGACAATTTATAATGTTAGTGCATCCATACCATACTTAATGACATTTTAACCTCCTTAAAGGCATCAGGAATGACATTCAAAAGAATTACAACCTTATATTCCTCAGACACTGTTTCACCACAATTCATGATATCTTGAACCACCTTGTTAAAGATATCTAAGTTGTCATCTAGGTCTCCAGAGAGGTCAATCTTAAAACTAAAGAAACTTTCAAGCAAATAAAGCTTATTAGGAGTGGATTTCTTAACAAATAATTTCTCCAATTTTTCCCAAAGTTCTTTAGTTTTGTTGAGTTTTCCTACTTTCCTTAACACTGAATCAGAGAGATGCAATACTATAGAAGTATAGGCAAGTTCATCTATTTCTAATTTTCGTTCAGCAGTTGTGTTTTCAGGATATTTGTCATCTATAGCTTTTGATACTTTATGTTAAACTAAAATCCCTTTCATTTTTTGTTGCCAAATAGAAAAATCACCCCTCCCATTGAAAATCCCCATTTCATAATGTGTAGCCATGTTGACAAAGAATATACTCAACACACAAATAAGTAGTACAACTTACAAAACACTAAGTTTTCACACTGTATCCTAAACAATGGGTATGCACAAAACAGATTCAATCAAGGGGCAGATTTTTAACAGGGATAATACTGATTTACTAGGAACAATTTTAAAGCACTAAGCAGTTAAAAAATAGCCACAGATAAATCTCAAAAAAAAAAAAATATCTCAATATGGCAGCAGCAAAATAAACACAAATACGATGCTACCTAAGTAGGCTTTTAGAAACACAGTTTCAATTTAAAACCTAGGCAACAGATTCACTTAGAATCAATTCCAATAAAAAAAAGTACCAAATTAACACAGGTTTACTTAGCAATATCTAAAAAAGGCACTAAGCAGTTTAGATAATAGTAAATCAAAACAGCCACTAGAACCCACAAACGATCAGATCAAGCAGAATTCACACACAGCACTAAGTAACTAATTTTCTAAGCAAGACTTAATAGCACAAAATAGGTTATGCTAGCACAAAAAAATCACAAATAAACCTAATTCTAGCAACAAGCAATGGTTATGACCACAAGATAACCCCCAAAACCTAATGGTCACCCCCACACGATGACCTGCTAGTTACTGAAAATTTAAATAGGGTTTGGAAATTTCTCACCGAGCGGATTGTTTTTAACAGTTCGTATACAGAAAAGGGTTGAAACCATTGCCTCTGACGGCCTCCACACGCCGCAGCTTGCAACTACACGCGGCGTCGCAAGTCGATGAGCAGGCTGGCACGCACCGGTCAGGAGGATGCTAGTCGGTCAGATGATCACGGATACGAGGTTGGTTTACCTTAAATCACCCACTATTAAAGCAATTGAAGTTAGACGATTCGGATTCAATCGTAAACTCTAAAACTCTAACTGTGTAAAATCGACTGAGAAAACCAAAGGGTTTTTTCGATTAGGTTTTGATTTCGCACACCCCAAAAGCCACACGAGGCTCTGATACCAATTGTTGCGGAAAACTCTACAAAACTGTGGGATAGTACTCAATCGAAATCAAACCAAAACAACAAAATGTAAGAACAAATTAAGGCAAAAAAATAAACTCCCTGTTTCGGCTACAATGCTGTAATATCCTAGTATTTTGAGAATAATATAATTAATTTTTATTATATTTAAAATATTTTTTGATATCCATTAGAGATTATAGTTGAGAAAACTATTGGGCTTAGAGTTAGTGGGTTAAGTTGAAAAATGAAATGTTAAGTAAATGGGCTTAGAATTAGTGGGCTAAGTTGAAAAGTGAAAGGCTAAGTAAATGGACTTAAAATTAATGGACTAAGAAAATGGGCTTAAAATTAATAGACTAAATGAAAGAATAATCTATTCAGAAGAAGATTTAATGGAAAATAATTAAAGTGACAAAACAATTAAAGATAGTGGGTGAAATAATTGAGAAATGTGGGAGACAAAGTAGGGTGTGAACAAATAATTAAAGATTATGGGTGAGATTTAGTGGAAAATAATTAAGAAATGTGACAAAATAATTAAAAATAATGGGTGAAATAATCGAGAAATGTGGGAGACAAAATAGGATATGGACAAATAATCAAAGATAATGGGTGAATTAATGGAGAAATGTGGAAGACAAAGTAGGGTATGGACAAATAATCAAAGATAATGGGTGAAATAATTGAGAAATGTGGGAAACAAATTGGGGCGTGGACAAATAATTATAGATTATAAGTAAGATTTAGTGAAAAATAATTAAGAAATGTGACAAAATAATAAAAGATAGTGGGTCACTACAATTATATTAAGCTTAATTCAACCTCTATAAATAGAGAAAACTTGAAAGGTTGGAGGATTTGAATTAGAAAGAGAAAGGTTGTAAGAAATAAAGATTTGAGAGTAAGAGAGAGATTTGAAAAAGAGAAAGAAAGAATATAGAGAAAAATATAAAAAATTTCTAGAAAAATCCTATAGGCTAGGTTTAGTAATTTGTGTGAAAATTTGTGGTAGAAGGCGTTGGATGCGCAAACCAACGCTTCGTCGCAGTATACAAGAATATCGAATTGATCCGCGGGAAGGTGATTTATCTTCGAAAATTTCTTCAAAAATTCCAGAAATATGAGAATGATATCTTAGAATTTTTTATGGTGAAATTGGAAGAGAAATACATGATTAGTATTTAATATGGATTTTTGAAACAATAGATGCTTGAAAATCAAAGAGAAAATGAGAAATAAATGGAACATCGATTCTAAAAATTATGAAAAAAATTTTGGGGCTTAGGAATATTGTTTTAGGAATTATTGTGAAGAGAAATTGAGAAAAATTTATGAGGAAGTATTTATTTTATAATCTTGAGGAAATAATATGAGGAAATGAGAGAAAATAGGAAAATTAGAGAAAATTAGAAATCTGATTTTTTTGTAATTATATAGCCAGGTTGCGTCAAGGTTCATAATTGAGTGCAATTGGAAGTCCGACGCAAATTTTGAGACAAAATTACACTAGGGGCAAAATTATTTTTTTACAAGATAAGTGGTACTTTCCAACTGGATTTAGTTTTATGAAAATGCTTGGTTTGTAAGTGGTTCTATCCAAAACCTGATCTTAAGTAAATGATTTTATCATGTTGTCATGTCTTGATGTGAATATGTTCATGTAGATTGCATTTACATGTATTGATGATGAAATATGCATATGTACACGATGATATTATTGATCATGCATTCGCATAAGAGTTTGTGAGTACAGGCCGGGACCGCTGCTATATCAAGGGTGCACCCATACACCTCGGTCTAGTAAGGAGGCTTTGAAAATGGGGAGTAGCAATAAGTTACCATCGGCTGAAATTAAAATGATATGGAAAATGACATTTTACTTCCATATACGAAATATGTTTATTGTTCCCTTACTTAGATGATTCATCATCTAAATTGGACTTTGCCTGTAGAATATTCAAACGTTCCAGATTGAGATTGTAGCAGAAACGAGGGCGAATGAGGCATGAAATGGCACTTAGCAAAGAGTATGATGAGTTGTACGATGAGTTGAATGTATGTTATGTAGCCTATGTGTTTAAGTTCTGCTACTTTGAATTCTGAATGATTTGAGGAATGATGATGTATAGTCTCATTTATAGTTAATGATGATGTATAACCATATTTATGGTTAATAAGAATGTAAGAATTGATTTAAGATTAATGTTAAAATGTTAGGTTAGATTCTAGCTTTCGCATTTAATGTTTATGATAATTCTCTTTCGAGATAAATGTATGAAATTGCACTTAGCAAAGAGTATGACGAGTTGTACGATGAGTTGAATGTATGTTATATAGCCTATGTGTTTAAGTTCTGCTACTTTGAATTCTGAATGATTTGAGGAATGATGATGTATAGTCTCATTTATAGTTAATGATGATGTATAACCATATTTATGGTTAATGAGAATGTAAGAATTGATTTAAGATTAATGTTAAAATGTTAGGTTCGATTCTAGCTTTCACATTTAATGTTTATGATAATTCTTTTTCGAGATAAATGTATGAAAATTTTGGGATGGATAAGAGCAATGATATGGTTTAGCAATAGTTTTTTTTAAAAAAAAAATTATTATCCCAGAATTGTCATAAGTTATAGCGCGCTTGGAAAACAGGGCGTTACAATGGCAGTCACGAAGACTGCTCCAAGGCTCAGATCTAGGCTCGTTCAATCACTACTTAGGCAACAACCAATAAATAAGGACACTAAGCCACAAAGGAGCCTAAACCCCCCAAGAACCAAAACCCTCAAACCCACTCAAGTCTCTCGGGTAAGCACACGAACCCCCTCCTCTCTCACCAAAGCACCACACAGGTTTAACACGCAATGGACTCCACACAGGAGCAACAAGGATCACTAAGATGATGGGTCAAATCAATGGCCAAGAAGAACTTACCTCCAAGAGAAGATAACAACTCGAACTAAATAGGCGTCGCAAACGCCATAGACAAACAGCTATAACGCACAAGGAAAGTGCGGCACTCAACAAGGAAAGAAGCATCTGATCGAGAAGGAAAGAAACCCCAAAAGGATTGGATATCAATGGCAAGGAGAATTAACTGAGAGACGGAACAAGAGAGAAAACACAATTGACCGCCACACATAGGGCACAAAAAGAGAAAGAATCCCTTTTATATTAAGGGCCTAGGGCACAATAGAAAATGGGCTAAGGGTAATGGCCTTGGGCTTGGGCTTCCTCCCTCCCTTGAGCAAATGGGTCAAGGCTCATTTCTCTTCCAAATGGAGGGTTAAAGGCTTATGGCCCGACTTCTATTTCGGCTGCCAATAAGGGTGTTGTACCGTTGCTTCAATCTCAAGCCGAAACCTATGAAGCTAACCCGAACCATCATCATCGCCTCAGGCCTCATTAGGAAACACAAAAACCACAAAAACTTTTGAAGATTGTTTAATGAAATTAAATAAAGAGGATGATGTAGAGGAATGTTAAGGATCATTTCAAAGCATAATTATGATATAGTTGAGTTATACATTGACTGGGAGGAATTCCCATCAAAGGACTTTAATAGAGAGAGTTTAGTGATAATTGATTTACTTGTGGCATTCAAGGAAATGAGTTATAAAGATGTTATAAGGGACCAATGAAGGATAGAGGACCCAATAACTATGAGAACATCTTCTGATGTTCCAATTGGGGTGTGGGATGCAATAGAGGATGAGGTTGATTTTTCCACTAACAATGATTATCTCATTGTTAATGACATTGATAATGGTGATGGTAAAAGTATGATGATGATTTTAACATGCAAGAAGAGAGAAGTGCAACCCATGTTCCTCCTATTAGAGGCGATGTAACCCATGAATCTTCTACTAGTGGTATCATGACCCCTACTTGTATTACTTGAAATTTAGAAGTAATTTTGGACATCATTTTTTGAAATAAGAGTGATATGGTAAATTTGAAGGAAACAAAATCTATCAAGGATTGTTTTCAAATTTAAAAAAGGAAAAAGAAAGAAAAAAATGGGGAAAACTACAATTTCTTCAAAGTTTTAAGGAACTCATAAGATCTTTCCAAAACTTTAAGAGGTTAACCTCAAATACCCAAAACCACAAGGGTCTTCATGTTATTTCTAAAAAAATGAAAGGTAAAGTTGCAAGGACTAAATGAAAAAAAAAATGAAATATTGGGGTCAAATTACAATTTCCAAAACTTACAGTGTTTATACTACAATTGCTAGACTGCCACTAGTGGCCTTTAAATCTATAGGGCTAGGGATAGGGAGATCATGCCTTAAGCACGAGGCTGGGGGTCCATGATAAGAGACCATTGATGTAGTTTGGATAATGGAAATCAACTATACAAAATGGAGTGTTTTGGATGAGATTTGAGCATAAAATTGATCGTGTTTTATCAATTTTGAAGGGTTTTTGATATAGGGTTTTGATTCAAAGGCTATAAGGAAGAGATTGGAAGAAATTTGAGAGAAAAAAGTTATAAGGAAGATATTGGAAGAAATTTGAGAGAAAATGGTTAAGATTTGAGAAAGTTTAAGCGATAAAGGGAATTTGGGCCCTCACTGAAAAATCCATTTCGATAAGGGAGAAGATGCAAGTGGAGCAGTCTTTTCTCTTGAAAAAGAAGAGGAAAGAAAAGAGAAAAATGAATGGAAGAGAAAGAAAAAAGAAAGGAAATGCAAAATTAAAGGTCACTGAAAGTAAAGGTGTTGTCACAAAGAAAAAGATCGGAGCTTTGATGCATGTAAATCACACACTAGACAATAACGCAAATGGGCATGCATGTGATGCTTACATGGGGATGTGAAAAAAAAAATAAAATAAAAATTAGAAAAATATAAAGAAATCCCAAAAAATTATTTTAAGGTAAGGGGCATGTTTTAGGTAAGTTTGAGGTCTGAGAAAAATTTTGGGCATGTCATTCAAGGTTGACACATAAATTGAGAAAATGGATATTAGTCACTAAATAGCAAATCCTAAGGTGAGTGGTTCGCCCTAAAAACCTATCTTTTCCATGCATGTTGAGCACATGTGATGATAATTTATGTAATATTAGCATATCTACATGTCATGTTTTTTGTGATGCATATGATGTAATATGGCCATTAGGTCCAAAGTTGTATGCCACTACTATGGTGTCAATAGATTTACTTCTTCAATGTTGTTATCGAACATTATAAGTTGAGCATCTATTTCTCGTATATTGCCCCACACTAAGAAGAAGTATGTGTACCTCCTGCAACAACAAGAATAAAACAATAGGTTCCTATGCTAGGAGCATTTCAATGTATAGGTTTAACCACCTCAACTCCCCATTTTTGGCATGCTATATTTATTCATTTCTCTCGATGGCAGGAATGGGAGATTATCGGTAAGCCATATGCTTCACAAACCATATTCCACTTGTTGGCATTTCGTTGCACTTGTTTTACCCTTATGAAGAAGTGCACTTCGATACCATTTGTTGGGTTGCCGAAAGCAATGGCACCACATACTCATGGAGGTGTTTTAAAAAATAAGATGAGATATACAAATTTGTGCTTGAAATGAGGTTTTAGTGAGTTAAAACAGAAAACCTAAAATGGCAAACGCAAGGCATGAAAGATATAGAGCAAGAATGAAAAATAACATAAGAGATTTATAGTGGTTTGGCTCAACCAGCCTACTCCACTACCTTATCTCCCCACCTAGGATTTCAAAATCTATTAAAATCCTCTACTTTATCAAGTAGGCCCTATAGCATAAACCGCTAAGAATTGCAACCTCCTACTTTACCAAGTAAGCCCCTCTAGCACAACCACTATGAATTACAGTAAAGAATACAAATAAAATGATCTGAGAGTTGACACTCTTAGTTATAATATCTCCAAAACAAAGACACAAAGGGTAAAACAGAATAATACAAATGATATCTATAACCTTTTGAGAGAAAAATGAAAGCTTAAGCACTAATGAAAAGGATTAATACAATAATAAGCTCTTAACACTTCATTTCCATTCATTAGCTTTCTCTAATGCTTCCTCAGATTGTATTTATAGACTTCTTCAAGGCTTGAAAAGAAAGTAACTGTTATTAGCTATTGGAGGCTACAAAAACTCCATTACAGAATGTTAGTGAAGGAAACGATCGAATTTTATTTATCCGGTAGAGAGTTTTCATCGACAAAATTTAAAGCACATACTAGCTTTGGGCAAACGATCGACATTAGCATTAAAATGGTCGACTATTTTGATAACAAGTCAACACTATACAACCATTGTCGACTGATATTAAACTTTGAAACATTCGACTAGGCGCTTGAAAAATACATGTCGATAGTTCTAGAGAATAGTCAACTCTTTTTATTGTAAGGCCTAAAACAATCGATTCTTTTAAAAAATATGTAATATCCCAATAATTTGGGAATAATTAATGATTATTAATTTGATCGAGAGCAGTTAATAGTTATTAATTTAATAAAAAATAAGTAACATTTATCAATTTAAATAAGGAATGATTAATCATTATTAATTATGGTATTTATGGTGGTTATTGAATATTTATGGGTTAAAGGAAATATTAATTTATTTTGTGTTAAAGTGATGGGTAATTAATAAGTGGGGTATAAGAGTTATTAATAAGTGGGGTGTAAGTAACAATTTTCGGAAGCAGTGGGGTTTAAATGCAATTTCCAAAAACTATCTTGGGATCACTTTAAGTTTAATGCTGTGAGTATATATGTTAAAGGAGAAGCTGGAGCAAGTGGCACGCATGCGTGAGGTGGGAGGCGAGGTCACGGGTTCGAGCTAGTGGAGGCCAGGCATGCGCAAGGGAGGTTTCTGTTGAATTTTTTCAAGCCAACGGCATTCAAAACGGTGTTGTTTTGGCCTGGATCCGCCTCTTTTTTGCCTTTTAAAGGTCGAGAATAGGGTGTGAATATTTTAACAACAAACGGAGAAGGGAAAAATTACAGAGTGAGAGCAACACAGTGAATGCTGAAACGGGAAGGAAATTCGGAAGAAATTATAGGAAAATTTAGTGTAATCGAGATTTAATTATTCAAGTAAGTGGGGTAAATTATGTGAATAAATTTGTATGGCTTGAAATTTAATTTAGGGCGCGATTTTATTAATTTTAGTTGAATTAAACTATTTTGCAGCGTGTAATAATTTAGCCGTGTATGGGTGTATAAACACCGAAATTGGCTAATTAAAGGCAAGCAACTTTACTCCCTTGAGAGTCTCTTTCAATTTATAAATTTCATTTCCTTCCTTCACCTAATTTGGTTCTGAAAATTATTTACTTATGTTATGAATATTTATTGTGGGAATTAAATTGAGTTAAATTAAATAGGACACTTCCGGGGTTTAATTCAGTAAGTGCTTACGAAGTATTGTATCACCCTTACTTTCTTGGAAATAATGCCAAACCTAGTTTGGGCTAAGTTCTTAGTAAGTCAGTTGTGGTTGTTGATTAGTGGTTAATTTTGTAAAATTTTTGTTATAATTATAACCCCCATTTTGATTTTAAATTGGTTTAATTGAATAATTATGTGTAATATATATCTATATATATAATATATAATATATTATAATAAACATGTAAATATAATACTTATATATATTCAATGAAATGCATGCATGGATTATCTATATAATATATAAGCATATAATATCCCATATAATATATCATATCAATATATATAATATAATAGATGATTTATTAATAAATTGCTTATTTATAGGTATGAAGAAGGTGGACTTGGAAGCCCAAAAAGAATTCAAGCCCATGAAAAAAAAAGAATTCAAGTCCATGAAGAATGAAGAATTCAAGCCCATGAAGAAAAAAAGAATTCAAGCCCATGGAGAATTAAAGTCCATGAAAATAATTCAAACCCATGAAGAATTAAGACCCAACTTGAGCATCCCATGAAAGATATCATTTGAAGAAGGCCCAAGGATTATTTTTAATCCTAATGAAGATTAAAAATCAATTTATAGAAATCTATTTTTATTTTTTATGTGAGTGCTTTATTAAGTGTGTCTTTTAGCTAAAATCTATTTAATTATTAGTGTGTGTTATAGCTAAAATCCATTTAACTTTATGAGTGCTTTATTAGGTATGTATTTTAGCTAAAATCCATTTAACTTTAATTATGTATTATAGCTAAAATCCATTTAACTTTAAGTGTGTGAGTGCCCATTAGATATAATTATGTCTAGTTGAATAATTAAAAATTGTGTGGTTTGTATTGCATCTTGTGGCCTATAAATAGGTCACTTGATTGCATTTGTAAGTGTGATTATTATTATTGAATAAAAGTTTAGTTGTTTCCTTAGAATTCTCTCTTTGAGAATTGTTCTTGTTCTTTCTCCTTTTCTTTATTATTTTCTCTTGTGATCTTACTTCATTTCTTTCTTCTTTTAAATTCTTATGTCATTTATTGTTACTTTATTAATTACCGCCTAAATGGCCGGTTAGTTTATGCTTTTAAATTTCTGCAATTTTAATTCTTGTCTTTTAAATATTCACCGCCTAAATGGCCGGTTAGTTTCTGCTATTTTAATTCCTGTCATTTAAATTCTGTCATTTAAATTACGCAATTTAAATTCTTGTTAATTAATTTACAAATAAATATGAGTAGCTAAACCCAATCTTGGGTTAAGGCAAGGACAGTGTCCAACGCCAATGATTCCCAAAGAAAGCTACGTTTTAAATAAGTAATATTAATTTAAATTTCAATATGAGTGTGTATTTTTAAATTAAGAAATCACTAGGTTTGGATTGGAGTGTAAGCCTAACTTAGAGCTTTCATGCCATGTATGAGAGTTATTAGAACTGGAAACGCTATCATACCCAAACCCGGATGATTAATTTAGTTGTTTTGTATATTAATTGTAATTAGATTTATGGTAGTTGCTTAAACTAGAATCTCACATATCATGTATGGGGATTGCTTGAACTAGAACTATCATCATCTCTAATATCATTTAATAACAAACCCTCATATTTGAAATTAAATTAATATTGCTAAACTCTTCTGCTAAAAATTGGGAATCAACGGGTTGGTGCTGAAATTGTCTTAACTCAAGTGTCGTCCAATTTCATATTCTCATATTTAGTGTTTATTTAATTTTTGTCTTACTTTATTTCCTAGCACCTGTTATTTGAAAATCCATAAAAAAATTCCTGTTTCTAATTCATCCAAATGTGTGTGTGTGTTTGTGACATTCTTTTTCTTTTGCCATAAATAAATCTCTCAGTGGACGACCTGGACTCATCCAGAAAATATAAATTTAAATTTGGACTACAACTGCACTCGTACACTGACGAGTATAAACCTCTCACCAATATAAAAAAAAATATATAAAATTTTTATTGTGTTTTGTTTTGTGTTTTAATTGCAGGGTGAGAGTGCAGCCAAATTTTGGCGCCGTTGCCGGGGAGATTGAGGCAAAAACAAAAAGAAAAAAAATTAAAAAAAATAAAAAAATATATATATTTAGATAGCTATTAGTTACTAAACAGAGCAAGAGACTACGATCAGGTATGATTATTGAACCATTAATTGATTCATTAACATCATTATCTGTCGTTGAATTGTCATTTTCATATTCTATATGTCTCAGTATTTTAGCATTTCTATGCCTTCTAATGCATTTGGCCATCTCGAGCCCAGTGAGGAGAGATTTTCTTTTAACCAGAATCAGAGAGAGAATTATTATTTGTCGGGCTACGACCCAGATCTTTACACTGATTTTCCCAATTCCTATGACCATTGGAATTATCCTTGGAGTGATGACTCTTTGTTCCAATCTCATGAACTTTTCTCTCCAGTGTCTCACCAATTCGAGTTAGAACAAGGGGTTAGATTTGATACTTATCAACCTCAGGATGAAAATTTCTTAGTGGACACCCTTCAAGAGTTTATGCAAGGTCAAATGAGTCTTATTACACAAGTGGCCGAATTTCAAGACCAAACCTCTAAAGCCTTAGGTGATATTCTAGATCAGTTGACCTTGTTAACACAAACCTTGAGCGTAAGTGAGCTTGACGAATTTCCAACCCAACCCAATCAAAATTCCATAAGTCATGAGTCAGACCAACCAACACCCATTCCTAAGAGTGATGACCCAATTGAGAGACCCGATGACCCAAGGATGTTGTACCCTGTCATAGAAGAAAAATTGGACAAAAAAGAAACAAGTTTAGAAGAAAAAACCTGGGAAGAAGAAGAGGATAAAATTCGAGAGCCAAAATGTGAAGATGTCATAGGTCTATCTACATTTAAGCCTAAATTTCTACCTTTTAAGATAGTCTATGTTATTGAGGATAAAATTAAATCAGACATGTGTGAGGTGTTTGTGCAAATTAATGTGTCGTGCTCTGATGTAATAAAACCAACACCTCCGAATGATACATTTTCAAAATATGTATGTGCATTCATGAGAAAAATTAATTTACATAATTTTGAAAATAAAAGTGGTGTAATAAATGAGAGTTATTATACGATTAGGTGGGCAACCACTCATCTGATCCTTAACTGGAAGAAAAGAAAAAAAAATAAAAAAAGAAAACTCTAAAAAATTAAAATAATTTTTTTTAATAAATAAATATATATTTAAACCAAAAATATATATATATTGTTCCTTTTCTGCATTACTTAATTAATTTTGACTTAAATAGTATTTCTTTGTGTGCAGTCTAAACAAAATTTTTGCATACGAGTTCATGCATTGAAGACCGCCAGGTATCCCTATCTTCTATCCTTTTATTGCTGGTTGAGGACAATGTGCAATTCAAGTTGGGGGGTAAGGTGTACTTAGGAATTGATTTATTGATATTAATCCATTGTGCAAATAATTTTGTTTGACTCGATAATATTAACTTGTGCGGTATACATACTTTTATTGAACCCCTTAAAAAAATTTAATTTAAAAAAAAAAAACAACAATAACAAAATTTAAAAAAAAAAAATTCAAAAAATAGGGAGACAGAATTGACGTTGGAGGTAGCCAGTTTTCTTGAGCAGTGTAATCACACTGCCCTATAAAGAAAGAGACACACTGCCAAATGTTGAAAAATGAGACGCCAGACGACGCCAAGCGTGTCAGCGCAATTATGGCAGGTCTCGAGCCGAGTGTGGAATAGTGATGCCATTGCTCTATAAGAGACTCCATATCTGTATGAGGCAAGCCACCCTTCTTGAGCTCAATCATCTCTCCTTTGTGTTATTCTCCGATCAGGTACTCTCATCCCTTTTGTAAAGTTTATAGTTTTTTATTTATTTATTTATTTATTTTTCTTCTTATTAGAGTTTTCTTTAAAAAAAAAATGGATCTTCAGCTTTCAAAAATTCGCAAGTACTATCCATCTCTCCCAATGAATGATTTGAAAAAAATTTATACTGGTAGGTGTGTAAGACTTGGGACATTGATGCGTAATAACATCCCTGAAGATGTTCGTTGGCTGATCGAAGCAAAAGTTCGATTAGCTGGCGAAGCTTCACCTAATTTTAAGCACTTTCCAGGTTTGGGGAAGAGTAGTTTTGCGAAAAAACGAAGAGCAAAAAGAGTGAATGGTTGTTATAAATGTGCTCATTGGACCTGTAACACACGATGCAAATCTGTGGGGTTTACATCCGTAAATCGAGAAGATAAAATTAGTTTCATAAAGGATGGACTGAGTAAGGAGTCTTTGGATGATATCCGATTGACTCTTGAGACGCATCCATGTGGAATAGTGCAAAGAGAACTTCTTGCTTTATGGGACCAGTTCATAAGTGATAACCAACGCTACAGTCTTGGGAATCTGACTAAAAACGACCCTGTTTGCCAATCTATAAGAAAATTGGATGGGAAGCCTATCCCCACTTCATAGAAAGTGTTTAAGTCGTTTCTGGACGTAAAACCAGAGGAAGATGTGAGCCACAATCACAACTATTTGTACATACGCATGATTTTTGTTTGTATTTATTTCTTGTTAAATTGTTGTATAGCTACTTTTGATCGCCAAACCTTTTTCCAGGGCATACAAAGAAACATAAATGGAAGGTCAGTCAGTTCGTCGAATCAAGACCATATGTGTACTATGTGGCTCTCAACTTGGGAGCGATAGTTGTTACGCACTTGCAGCAAGCGAACTTGGCTTAAAATTAGGAGAGAGAAAAATTAATTTGGTATATGGAGGGGGAAGTCGTGGATTGAATGATTGTGTTTCACAAGCTGCACATCTTGGAAAATCATATGTGTTAGGTGTAATGCCAATCCCTTGGGCTGAACCACATATTTCCGGGATTACACGCGGTCAACTTATAGAAACGAATTCTATGTCTGAGCACATGGCTTGTAAGATTTATCAGTCAGACGCCTTCATTGCTTTACCAGGAGATTTTGGTACACTTGAAGAAATCTTCTGTATAATCTCTTGGGCCAAGAGCGATCTACATACCAAACCCATTGGACTTTTAAATGTTAACCATTTTTTCGATGGGTTGCTATCTTTTTTTGATCAGGCTGTGGATCAAAAGTTCATTTCTCTTTCAGCAAGAAAGATTCTCATTTCTGCATCTACCATTGAGGAGCTGCTAGAGAAATTACATGCTTATGTTCCACAGCACGATCCTTATGAGCCTTGGATAGACTGGTCTAAGGCAATCAGAAACAAACGTCAAAAATGTCCGATTAATTTAGATTTATCTCTGTAAGGAGTACTCTTTGTTAAGATGGCTGAGTAAGGAGTACTTTTGTACTCTTGAGACGCATCTAATTATTGTACAACTTACAGGATTTTTCTTTTCTTGTGTTCCTAAAAAAAAAAAAAAGACTATGAAATGTTGTTAGGTAAGTCTATGATAAGATGGCTGAGTAAGGAGTACTTTTGTACTCTTGAGACGCATCTAGTTATTGTACAACTTGCATGAAATTTCTTTTCTTGTGTTCTTAAAAAAAAAAAAAAATTATGGAATGTTGTTAGGCAAAGTCTTTGATAAAATGGCTGAGTAAGGAGTATTTTTGTACTCTTGAGACGCATTTTGTTTATCTTATGACTTGCATGAAATTTTTATTTTGGTGTGAAAATATATAACTATATGGTATGCTCATTTGTTTGTTTGAGTTTTAGCAGTTCACAGTAAATCAATGGACTTGTGGAGTTACAGGTATTCCTAACAACCCTATTTTATTACTGCAATTCAGGTTGAGGGGTGTAAGGTCTAGTTATGAATTATCTGGTTCATGATTAACTATGAATTTGCTATTGTATGCTTGTAGTTTTGTGTGAATTGATTATCTTTATCTGCTTTTATTAAAAAAAAAAAAAAGATTGTGTGTTTTAAATAATGTTATTCCTAAAGCTTTGGAGTTATGCACTAATAGCTGGTTAAGTTTGCAATACGGAACATGAATGTATTGATTTCTTATTTGAAAACGTATATGCATTAAAACAAGTAATTTGCATTCATCGGGTATTCAAAATTTAAAATTGGTTATTGGTCATAATGTCAAAGGTAATAGTAATTAGCTGATTAATACATTGTATGATCCCTCAATAGAAGTGGAGACTATTACCCAAGTGAGTGTTTGAGCCTAATAACCGTTAATTCTTAGTGAAATAACACTTACTCTAAATATGCTTTATTGTTTATCTCATATTTTCAATGGCTTCAAAACATCAATTTGCTTTGAATGCCTAGTATGATAGCTGATGAATTTGACTGGTTTTAAATTCTGAATTAGATGACTGAGTAGCATTGTTTTGAAGCATGATAAGGGGATCAATTTCTTTCATTTTGGGCCAATTAACATTTTCTTTCTTTACATTAACCTCCCTTGCTAGCCCATTGAGCCAATTGTAGTATAATTTTTTTCGTTACCCTCGTTTAACCCATAATCATATGAATTTTGTCCAACCTGTTGTGTTTATGGGAATTAGTCTGTCTAGCTACTTTCATACTTATTATAAAAAGAAAAAAAGAAAAAAAAAAGAAGAAAAAAAAAAAGAAAAGAAAAAAAAAGTGAAAAAGAAAAAAAAAAGAAGAATTATCTTAGCTATTCAACACAAGTGTTTCAAAAAAAAAAAAATGTCCAGTTTGATATTAGTGTTAAAAAAAAAAAAATTCCAACACACCATTTGCACACTTTACCCTTTTATTTGACAACTAGTATTAACCTCATAGCCCCATTACAACCTGGTCTGGTCCCTCTTGATGCTATAAATCATGTGATCTCAGAATTCGAGTTTGGAGTAGGGAATCATGTTTAAATTCAAAAGTTACTCATCTAGAGCATTATTCCAGTCATGAAGCTATGTCATTTTCCCTGTTCTTTCATGAAAATACGTTCCTTGTATTTGAGATGACACCGAGTTTTGAACTTGTTCTATATTTACTCTTATAACGGTGCACCCCGTTGTGTGTACACCTGAGGAATCAGTTTTATTGGAGGAAAAATCCATAGTAAGGTTTAAAGTCAAAACTTTGAGGGAGTAATTCTGTGTGTTGATTATCCTAATTGTCGTTCCTGAGATTGTATGACCATTAACCAAAAATCTGATTTAGAATGCTAAATTACTTATTCGATTTTATGCAGTTCGGTTTCGAATTTAAAATTTTTACATTCATACAGTTATTGCGAATAAAGCTTGGCAAGTGTATAGTCTGATTGCTAAGGGACTAGTAATGTTTAAGATGGGGGGTATGATTAGTGGTTAATTTTGTAAAATTTTTGTTATAATTATAACCCCCATTTTGATTTTAAATTGGTTTAATTGAATAATTATGTGTAATATATATCTATATATATAATATATAATATATTATAATAAACATGTAAATATAATACTTATATATATTCAATGAAATGCATGCATAGATTATCTATATAATATATAAGCATATAATATCCCATATAATATATCATATCAATATATATATAATATAATAGATGATTTATTAATAAATTACTTATTTATAGGTATGAAGAAGGTGGACTTGGAAGCCCAAAAAGAATTCAAGCCCATGAAGAAAAAAGAATTCAAGTCCATGAAGAATGAAGAATTCAAGCCCATGAAGAAAAAAAGAATTCAAGCCCATGGAGAATTAAAGTCCATGAAAATAATTCAAGCCCATGAAGAATTAAAACCCAACTTGATCATCCCATGAAAGATATCATTTGAAGAAGGCCCAAGGATTATTTTTAATCCTAATGAAGATTAAAAATCAATTTATAGAAATCTATTTTTATTTTTTATGTGAGTGCTTTATTAAGTGTGTCTTTTAGCTAAAATCTATTTAATTATTAGTGTGTTATAGCTAAAATCCATTTAACTTTATGAGTGCTTTATTAGGTATGTATTTTAGCTAAAATCCTTTTAACTTTAATTATGTATTATAGCTAAAATCCATTTAACTTTAAGTGTGTGAGTGCCCATTAGATATAATTATGTCTAGTTGAATAATTAAAAATTGTGTGGTTTGTATTGCATCTTGTGGCCTATAAATAGGTCACTTGATTGCATTTGTAAGTGTGATTATTATTCTTGAATAAAAGTTTAGTTGTTTCCTTAGAATTCTCTCTTTGAGAATTGTTCTTATTCTTTCTCCTTTTCTTTATTATTTTCTCTTGTGATCTTACTTCATTTCTTTCTTCTTTTAAATTCTTATGTCATTTATTATTACTTTATTAATTACCGCCTAAATGGCCGGTTAGTTTATGCTTTTAAATTTCTGCAATTTTAATTCTTGTCTTTTAAATATTCACCGCCTAAATGGCCGATTAGTTTCTGCTATTTTAATTCCTGTCATTTAAATTCTGTCATTTAAATTACGCAATTTAAATTCTTGTTAATTAATTTACAAATAAATATGAGTAGCTAAACCCAATCTTGGGTTAAGGCAAGGACAGTGTCCAACGCCAATGATTCCCAAAGAAAGCTACGCTTTAAATAAGTAATATTAATTTAAATTTCAATATGAGTGTGTATTTTTAAATTAAGAAATCACTAGATTTGGATTGGAGTGTAAGCCTAACTTAGAGCTTTCATGCCATGTATGAGAGTTACTAGAACTGGAAACGCTATCATACCCAAACCCAGATGATTAATTTAGTTGTTTTGTATATTAATTGTAATTGGATTTATGGTAGTTGCTTAAACTAGAATCTCACATATCATGTATGGGGATGGCTTAAACTAGAACTATCATCATCTCTAATTGCATTTAATAACAAACCCTCATATTTGAAATTAAATTAATATTGCTAAACTCTTCTGCTAAAAATTGGGAATCAACGGGTTGGTGCTGAAATTGTCTTAACTCAAGTGTCGTCCAATTTCATATTCTCATATTCAGTGTTTATTTAATTTTTGTCTTACTTTATTTCCTAGCACCTGTTATTTGAAAATCCATAAAAAAATTCCTGTTTCCAATTCATCCAAATGTGTGTGTGTGTTTGTGACATTCTTTTTCTTTTGCCATAAATAAATCTCTCAGTGGACGACCTGGATTCATCCAGAAAATATAAATTTAAATTTGGACTACAACTGCACTCGTACACTGACGAGTATAAACCTCTCACCAATATAAAAAAAATATATATAAAATTTTTATTGTGTTTTGTTTTGTGTTTTAATTGCAGGGTGAGAGTGCAGCCAGTTGTGGGTACCTTCTGGGGTGAGTTGTTGTAATCAAGAGTCTTGGGATTTGCTTGTGTGAGTTGCAGGGTGTGGGATACAAAGCTACTAACTGTCGATCGTTGGATCTTGGTAGATGATGACTGGATGTATGAGTGCCGGTTATCAACTGTTACGATAGACTATAGACAGGTTGGGCAAGCTGGTATCGTTGGACACCCACCATTGATGTTGTGCCTGTCATGATGTGATTATGGTTTCCTGTAGGTGTGAGTGGTAATAACAGGCAGCGTGAGCTATCATTCGGTGAGGTAATGTGTTGACTATTTGGTGACATTGGGGCAAACCGTCATAGGGCCGAGGGCGGCTGTTAACTGGTTGTTCCTAGTCACGGAATTAGACCGATACCTAGTCATTGTCGACCGGCTCTGCCATTATGTGGCATATTGCAAGACATTGCAATGCATAGGTTTGGGCTTACGTTCTTTGGGAGTTATGCTTTGTATGTATGGGGAAGTGTGCACATTGGCATAACCCAGTTGGCCTACTGAGTGCCGATTTGGGTATCATAGGTGAGTATGTGCATTTAGAACATTTTCCCTGTGTGGAATCCTATGTGGGCGTGGCATGGCCTAATGCTTGGCTTATGGAGGCCTTATCATCACGTTAATGCTACAAAAGCCATTGCATTTATTATCTATCGCATTATACGATTGCCGTTTGATATGGACTATCATATGGAGTTGACCCTCGATAGCTATGAGTGGGAGCTGGGCTCCAAATAACTATGATTCGGGAACTCTGATATGTGATTATGGATCGTGCTATGGAGTTGACCCTTGATAGCTATGAATGGAAGTTGGGCTCCAGATAGCTATGACTCGGGAACTCTGGTATGTGATTATGATAGGAGTCTCGGGCTCGTGTGGATCGTGTTGTGGGAGCCTCGGGCTCGTGTGGATCGTGTTATGGGAACCTCGAGCTCGTGGGCTTTATACTAACCAGTTCATCGTTGTGGGAGGTTTGTATGCTGAGATTTGGGTGCCAGGATGTGCATTTCTTATGTGGGCCCTAAGGACTGTTATATGCATTGTTATATTTATGCTGAACACTGGTTATTCTGTTACACAGTATGGCATGGCATTTTCATATGTAGCATTGCACTTTATGCAGGTGTATTCTAGGTGAGGGATGTATTCCTAGCATTACGATTGTTGTGTAGCGAGGCATATGTCGGGTATGGTTTATTTCTAGTTTTATGTTTATCTTGCCTACATTTTGTGGGATGTATTCTAGTGTGAGAGGTCTATTCCCAGCTTTACCAATACTCTTTTGTTATGCTTGCTGAGCCTTGTGGCTCATCTTATTTTTACCATCATTCCAAGTGTAGGAGCTGACGCTGTGGCTAGACCGTTTGGTGTGTCAGTCGTAGGTGACTGTGTGTACAGGGCTATCCCGACTCAAAAGATCCTTAAAGTGCGAGTTATGATCAGGGGCTTGATTATTGTGGCTTGTTTGGTTTGGTTGGTTGTTGTGTTGTTATGTATGATTAAACCTCTGAGTGGTGTGTTTCATATTCATTTGGTTTCTGTTGTTGTATTATTTGGGGTAGAACCCCAGCCCATGTATTTGGGATATTAATTGATTGTAACTATAAGTGAGGAAATTCCAGATCATCACAAAATAAGATGACAGTTTAAGCTTGATTCAATAACCCAAAAATCAAAAGCACAAAACAGTCGATAGTTCCACTAACATGGTCAACAGTTTTAACTTCAAATAAAGTATTCATGATATGAAAAATATTTTGACACTCTTAACACATTTAATTTCAAAACAAATAAAAAACATTTGATTTCAAGATAAATATAAAGGATTTTGTAAATATTGAAAGCATATATATCCCTTAGCATTGATGAAATGATCATTTTCCATTTTCAAAAATAAAATATAATTCATTTTTCAAATGCTAAATATATAAAAATTTTCATCATGAAAACATTATCAAAAAGAAAAACAACACCATTGATGTCCAATAGCTTTGATAGTAATGGATGGATCTACTACTACCTTGTCCATTGAGAATAACATAGCAAATGATGGTATAGCAATGAACATCAGGATGATTCAAGGAAATGTGGTCCGAAGAATCTCGATAATAATTCCATGAATAATCCTTTGTGAATATGACATTAGGGATAGTTGACTTAAATCTCCCCTAGTCCAAAAGTGAGGGATTATAAAATGATATTCATGCAAGGGTAATTTTATCCATGTGTCGCTAAACATGGAGGAAAATCAATGGCATCATTTGCATTCACCCTCATGAAAACCATTTTGAGCCCTTAATAAATCATTTAATGTTCAATTTAGCATATTTTGTTGCCCATAAAAATGTTCAAGGGGTGAATTGGGTTTTAACAATTAATAATTTTAACTCTTGTTGAAAACTCTTAAATTCATGATATAGTTAAGTGGTGATTGAAATCTAAATAAGCATAATAAAATCAAACAACCACAAAGAACACAAGATATTTTTATAGAAGTTTGACTCTTTAAGAGCCTACTCTTATCTCCCAAGACTAAGCTAAAAGGTATCACTAGAGAAAATATAACACTACATTTTAATTGGAATTAGAACCAACACACAATCTATTGCCTAAGCAAAAACCACTAGCACACAGCTAGCAAAACAAACCCTACACACAACAAGTGAATAAAACAACAAACTTACAACTAAAGACACTTTCAAAAAAGTCACAAAATATTGAGAATTCTACCAGGTAGCACACTTCCAACACTTGACTTTCTCACTCTTGTTTGAATGCTCTATCACCAATTTGTTTTGTATCTTTGAAGTCTTCATACTCACTCTTTATATATATGCATCTTCAGAAATGATGGGTTCGTGTGAAAAGATCACAATGTTAAAATATCCATTCACATGAAAACAAAAGGATGAAACAAACACTAAAAATGATTATGGGAGAATAGGTTGACTAATATAGCATGTTGTTGGCACATGCACATATGTTAATAGAGCACAATATAGGTTTCCTTATTTTACATCTACAATCTAGATGGAGTCTTGGATGCATGTTACATATGCATGGCAATATGCAAGGATGGATTCAAGTTAGTGTTGAGCTATCACGGCTCGCCTCCAAGAGTACTCGCTAGCATAGGCAATCCGTGAGGTCACTAAGAAATGGAAACAAAGCATCCCAACAATACTTCCATGACAATATACTAACAATTAAAAGTAGAGAACTAGAAATTCATACAACTCCATCAAGTACATGGTTGGTTTGGGCTTAGCCACCCATACAGTACAAAGAAAAGAAGGTGGCATGAAACAACAATTACATCAAGACAATTATTCTTCCATGCCCTGCCCAAAGAGAAAATAAAACACTTCCCAGGATCCTCCGCCCAAGGTGACTCTGTACACACTAAGCATCTCACAACATCAGGAGTGACTAGACTCACAGCCCACTGCCGCTTTCCCTTTATCTAGATTGACAAAGAATAAACAAAGTGAGCCACAAGGCCCAACAAGTATAACTTATGAAAAAGTAAGGCAACAGGAACCATGAGGCATAAACAGGCATACAACAAATTTATTTCATCATGTGTGATTACATCATACAATTTCTAACTCAATAATACATGCATCCCATATATATATATATATATATCATCTCAACACATGTCATATACTACCAGGTAATATACATGCACCATCATCTCATGAATCACTTTCCACCCTCATCCTGACCACATTTCAGGCGAGCCTAAATAGCTGTTGTGGGACTCTAACCCATAGTGTTAATCATCACAATGATAGATGCTAGGGGACTCTAGCCCACAGTCTTACACATCATGGGGTCCAGATGCAGTGGGACTCTAACCCACAGTCTTACACTTTCCCCTTTATAGGATATCCTTTTGCTTTTCCTTCGCGTGAAATAGTAGGTGCGCTAATGTGCATATAAGTATATCATGCATGCGAAACACATATGTGAGCATCTTATGCCTCATCTAAAATTGAGCCCCATTTGATCATCTTGGCACTTTTCTTACAATTATGAACTCTTTGTGGGCATATACTTGATAATTCATTCTCTTAATATGGTAGGTCACCTTAAAATAAGACTTTTGTGATTCATTTTACACCCAAGATGCCTCAAATTATATATCAAATGAAATCCCTCAATGTCTAGTTTACAATGCAAAAGAAGATCTCAATTCCGATATCGGCGCGAAAACTTATGGCTAAAAGAGTACAAGGTGCGCAGTGTAGTCCACCGCGAGAGTCGACTTTTAACATATAGAGAGTCAACTTTTGAATGAAAGTCGACTCTTGACATATTGGGAGTCGAATTTTGAAAGAGAGTCGACTCTTAACATATTAGGAGTTGACTTTTGAAGGAGAGTCGACTTTTAACATACTAGGAGTCGACTCTTACAAGCAGAAATAGAACAAATTCGGCATAACGAAACCCTAACCCAATTTTTCAATTTTCAACTCATTTAAACTCGATTTAAGCTCAAAACTAGTACCAATCCTTAGGAAATATGGGGTAGATCAATACCCCAATGAAACCACAAGCTTAGACACTCAAAATTCGATAACAAACGAAAGATTTACATACAACCAAATTTTATGTAAAAACCCAAACTTCTTGCAAAAACATACCAAATCTCCAAACCAACCTCCAAATTTACCATTTGCAAGGGTCCCCAAGACCCCAAATGACTCATTTTCATCAACCCCATGAAAAAGAAAGGGATTTTTATATAAATAACAAAGAAAAAAGAAACTTGCCTTAAGTTGTAGAAATCCGATTAAAGTCAAAATTGTTGCCTCCAAACTGATCTTTTGCCCTTAATAAAGTCTACAAACCAAGCCAGAGGAAGAAGAAACAAGTAGAAGATAGGATCTTGAAGTGGCCGAGAAGATCAAGGGAAAAGGAAGAAAGAAGGAAAAGGAAAGAAAATGGGAGAAGGAGAAGGGAAATGAGATGCACAAGCAACCCCTTCCCCTTCTTAGTTCTCTTTTATTCTTTTCCCATTTTACCCCTTGCTAATATGCCAATACCCATCATATCCCCATTCAATTTAATTCTCTTCTTTTTTTTTTTTCCTTAAATGGACATACATACATATACACATTTTTTTCTTCTTCTTTTTTTTCTTTCCTTTTCTTTTCCATACACATCATTTAATTATCATTTTATGGCCACAATATAATACACGGTAAAATAATATCAAAAAAATAATTTAGACCCACCAACAAGTCATTACATAAGCCAACTTGCTCATATTAATTAAGTTTTGATGATTAACAAAAAGGGTATTTTCAATATACAAATTATAGTGTTTTGATAATTACTAAAAAAAGTATTTTTCCTAAATATACTAATTGTAGTGTCAAATTATTTTTGCTAATTTATAAAATATTTTTTCATAGCATATGTATTACCAAAAATATTATTTTCTATTAAATATATTTAATAAATAATTTTAAATGCATAAAAATTATTTAAAAATATTTTTTGTAAAATTTGGATCGAAAGTCGACTCTCAGAATATGAAAAGTTGACTCTTGATACCCAATAGTCAAATTTTTTACCGTTACAAAATCTGCTAAACAGATGCCAGCATGAAAACGAAAGCCAACTCTCGTTTAAGTAAGAGTCGACTCTCGCCCCAACGGTCATAATTTTGACCGTTGCTAAAATGACGCTACAATAACGCTACAATAATTTTCAAAATATCTATAAATACCCCCAAACTCATTTTGTAAGCAACCAAGTGCTCACATTAGATATCCAAAGCAACGAAATGATCTTAAACGCTCTCAAACTATCATTCAAGCAATCTGAGACTCTCAAAGTATTATTGATTGTCAACTGAAGAGCCACAAGACAAGTCCTCTATGGCAAATTCAAACTTCTCCATTTGAGGTTACAAATTTATTTATTTATTTAAATACTATTACCTTGTAAAACTTGTTCTTAATTACTTATTTGCGTTTAAGTATGGACAAATTATTTGTAAATATTTGAATTATTATAGAAAATTGTACAGGTTTCCTAGAACCAATAAAATCTAGGTGAATTTAGTTTTGAATGTAAGTTAGGGTGGAAGCCAAGGTGTAGTGGTTGCCTATAACCCGTTATAATCTAAGTGTGTATCTAGTTTTCAAGGTGAGATTGCATGAAAATCTTTGTGAAATTGGTTTAGTGAAACTCTAAGGGTGGTTCGACCTTAGGAGAGTGGACTAGGTGTGTGTGGAGACACCGAACCACTATAAATTGTTTTATTTAATTTTATTATATCTTGTGACTTTCATTTATTATTAAACTCAAATATAATTTATTATATTTATCAAATATATATTCTCCAATAAAATTATTAATCAAGAATATTTATTAAAATTGAGAAAAAATTTAATCACTTAATTCACCCACCACTATAAGAAATTTAAGATTTAGCGATGGAATTTTTTGTAACGGATATTTCTGTCACTATATAGCGACAAAACAATGACAGATCACTAGAAAATAATTTCGCAAACTTAGCGACAGATTAATGACGCAAATTAGAGACAAAACAGTTTTTCGTCGCTAAAGTCATAAAAAAATTTAAAACAAAAGCTTTTTTTAAAATTAGCAACAAAAATTTCATTTTGTCACTAATTTTAGCTCCGTCGCTAAATTTTAAAAATAGAAAAGAAAATAATTTTTTTAATTAATGATGAAAAATTTATTCCGTCCCTAAATAAAGCCACGTAATATTTTTTTCGTCACTCAGAATAGCGACCAAAAAGCTTTCCGTCACTAATTACATGAAATTTTTTTATTTTTAAAATTTAGTGATAAAAATATTAGTCTATCATTAAAATTTAGCGACAAAAATATTAGTCAGTCGCTAAAATGAGCAACAAACATAAATGCCCATAACTAAATTAAAAAAATAAAAAAACTTTGTAGTTAGCAACGGAAAAAATATTCCATCGCTAATTACATAAAAAAATTATTTTTTATTTTTTAGTAGTAGCGACCGAATTATATGTATATCGCTAATTGTAGCAACGGACTAATATTTCCAATGCTAAATTTTAATTTTTATTTTATTTTTAGTTTCTATAAATATATTTATATTATTATAAAAATATTTTTAATTTATTTTAACGACGAACGGGTAGTTTGTCGCTAATTTGAATTTCTAATTAAATATATATAAATATAGACTAAATTTGAAAAAAAAATTGAATGTTTAAATTTACTGCTGATATTGTACTCATTGTTTTCTTCTATAATAACAATTTATCCTGAGTCAACACTTAAAATAGAAACATCGATTTTGTAATAACTTATTGAATTAAAAATAATAATACATCAAATGTAATCAAAATATATATTTCTTATATAATATACATCAAACACGACCTTATTTGTAAGCACCCCTGCCCGAATATCCCAACCACCCGGACTACTCGAACGGGAGCGTCTACGGAAGGAGAAAGAATAAAACACATGACAAAAACTACCCTGGCATGCATACTCAAAAATTACAACAGCAGAAGCTAAGTTATACACATGCATGCACTACGAGTACTCCACTTGCACAACGGTCACAAGATAAACCAATACATACAGACACCTGAGCCAACATACATGAGATACGAGGAATGACTTAGCACAATAAAAAATAATAGAGTAAATCTTACTTAAATAGCAGAGTTGACGGGGACTGACGGAACTACCTGTACACCATACCGACTCTGCCACTAAATGCTGACTCTCTTACCCTTGACCCACATTGCCCCTACTTGGAATGATTGCAAACAAAGTAAGTCGAGAGACTCAACAAACATAAAGAAATGAAGGCTGAAGGCTGAACATAACCAGTAGACTCTTCCCAGAACACTAACCCCCAAGCACACACAAGTCATGAGACGCCCCACACAGTATAAAAGCGTAAATAAAAGCACATATTAGTCATTGGGTCCCACACAAGACACACGGCACCCAAGTCTCATACCAACCTGTCGCTGCCCTAAAAGACAACATATAGCTCCAACAAACCTGTGCTCGTTGTCCCGAGTTGGTGCTTCTGTCACCCGAATGCTCGCATTGGTCCTCCCGACACTCGAGCTGTAAAATAACAGAGCCATAGGCTCCCTCGGAACGGTCCTCCCGTCTGAGACTAGTGAATTATCTATAACCATGCAATGCACATAAAAATACAATGACGTAGTGAGCATCAACGTAATACACTGGCGCCCATACATCCAGGCATCAGGCCATGCTCTGCCCATATAGTAAACCACACGCGATGCTTATGCCCGTGCCAGATGCAATCTAACCATGCTAGAATGTCCGTGTCCAAGCATACTCAATAAATGGATACCCCAACATGAATCCATACCCATGCGCATATCATACCATGAACGGCAAAATAACATATCGAATCATGCAATAAATCACAGTGGCATGGCTAGTCAACAGTGTCTGGCACCGGTCAACGGTCAATGACTAGGAGTGTCCGCCCGACGGTCCACTTCAAGACCATACAATAGTCTACTCCAATGTCACCAAACAATCGACCACTGCCCCACTGCTTGATAACCCTAGCCGAACCATAAATAAACCCGAGAAAACCATAAATAAACCCGTTCATCTAGGAACCTAATCTCCAAGCTAGGTTCAACATCATTCTGAAAAGAATGGGGGTGGTACAAACCCCCGTAGGCTCACAACAAATAAAGTTATAGAATTCCGAATTTAATTTAAATCATACCAAATGAATAATAACTCAATAAATAATGGTAGGAGTCAATTTAGTATAAGAGAGGGGATAAAATACGAGAAACCACAAAGTCTCTCACGAGAATCAAAGAACAGGAGGAGAAGGATAGGAACTTGCCTTTACACAATCGTTTCTTGCCTTTCTTACACTCCCGCTGTGAAATAAAACGTTTCCTAGTAATTAATAAAATCATAACTTATATTAAGCAAATTTAACCGTGAAATATAAATAATTTAGCAGTATAAAATTCTTAAACATATAACGCTTCTAATACTTTTTACCCACGTAGGCACACTGCAAATATAACCCCAACGAGTCTTATTTTTAATTTAAATTAAATCATGCCAATTACATTCTCAATTTATATAATTAATACGCGACACTGAAACGTGTTAAGGGAAGGTGTCGAGTTCATAAAATGAAAGGAGATCGCAAATGAACGCCATGGAAATAATACACACTGTAAATTAATATAAACTCCCAAAATTAATAAAATCGGGTCCAAAATAAAATTCTAACCGTACAGAATGATTAACACATAATTCTCTACTTATCCAGCTAATTAAATCTTGAATTTTCTCCCAAAAAATGGCCTCTGCGCGCACTTCTTCTTCTCCCAATTTCCCTCTCTATTTCTGCCCGATTTCTCTCAAATTTTCACTGTAAATTGTAGCTTAAAAAGGCAAGGAAATGGGCCACCAGCAATTGCCGCGTGGCAGCCCCTATTCACCCACCGCCTTACCCAAAACGACATCATTTTGGGCAAGGAATGGGTGGAAAATTCCAGCCAAAATTCCTCCTTCACGCATGCACCTGCGAGCTCGAACCCGTGACCACCTCTCACCTCTCGCGCGCACCAACCACCTATTCTAGCTGTTTCTTCATTATATTAACTCGCATCACTAAATTTAAAATGAAATTCGGCCACTTTCATAAATCACACTCAGCACCCACAACTTCTGAAATTCACACACACCCCCAAACTCCAATTCCTTCTTATTTCACTAACACCCCAAATTTTCAAAAATTTACCTAATTAATTCCATCATTAATTCCATAATTATTGTCAAATAATTTAATTAATTTCTCTCAATTTCCCATTTTCTCAAAACAACATAAATAAACATTTTCTCTTAAATCCTCAAATATCCAAATAAATTAATATTTTCTTTTAACCCACAAATATTCAATAATCACCACAAATATGATAATTAATAATGATTAACCATTCCCAAATAATTTAATTAATTACCTTTAATTCCCTATTTTCCTCAAAATCACATAAATAAATACTTTCTCTTAAATTCCTAAATATTCCATAACGCCTTCAAACACCGGTTTGAGTAATTATTGTTTATTTTCAAATTTTTGGGGTATTATATTATTTAATAATATATTTATTCATTCAATAATATATCTTCATTGTGTAATATATCTATTCGGTACTTAATTAACAAGAAAAAATGTAAAATATAAAATTATATAAAATATAAAATAAAATATACATAAATGTAAACTAAATCCAAAAAAAAATTAAATTAAAATTTATATTAAATATATAATAATTTACAATTTGTACTATACTTGTTACTTTCTTATTTTGTTGCAATAGTTGAATGTACAATAATTTATTATTGGAATGGTTTAGTGTTCCTACGTAAGACTTTGGCCTTTTGATAGATGAATTAAGCATAACAAGGTAATGAGATGATAACAAAGCATATATGGAAGCATGGTCACTTCTTTTTTCACAGTAGGAGTTAATGTTATTTGGAATCATTTTAGATGTAGAACAACTATAGAAGTTGATTGTCGAAAAATATCGTTTTCATTCAAACATTTTATGTTCTTATAAAGTATTATTAGAATAGTTATATAAATGTAAACATTTTATAGTTTTCACAATAGCATGATTACTTCTTTGTTCTTTCATTGAATAATATATTTAGTATACGCAGTCGCTGCCTAAAGCTCCATCGGGCCTTTGGGAAAATGTTTTAATATAAATGAGTTGAAATTAACTTAATTTCATATGATTCTGATATTTATCTACATTGTCTTTGATTAATCAAACATTGTAGTGTTTGTTTGATTAATTATAAATATATAATTAACTTAATTTCATATGATCGAGGTGACATGAAATTTAATAATATAAATTTATTTTAATATAAATGAGTTGAAATTATTTTTTGAAATTGAATAAAATTATGAATCAAATTATACATTAAAGTTAATATTTTATGTTCTTATAAAGTGACACATATATGATCCTAATATAGCATTTTAATTGATCACAAGAGTTGTATGTAAATAATATAAATTGTAAAGAAAATACAAAAAATGTTAAATATAAAATTATATAAAATGTATAATAAAAAATTAACTATATATAAATGTAAACTAAATCTGAAAAATATTTTTAAATTGAAATATATATTAAATTTATAATAATTTACTATTGGTATTATACTCATTGCTTCTATTTACTTTTTGAATTAAGAATAAGAATATCTATATAGTTTTCAAATATGACCTTACATTTAGTATATTTAGTACTATTTTTATAAAACATTTATTCATACAAATATTGTTTATTCATATAAACATTGTTTAGTATACTTAGTATTGTTTTTGTGACATTTTTATTTAATATTTGTTTAAATATAAAAAATAAAAAAATAAAAAATTAATTTTACATTTATAATTATTAGATTTATAATATATCAAACAAATTTATTATAATTATTAGATTAATAAAATAATAATATTTTTAAATAAATATTAATTTGATTATATAATTTAAATTATTTTATTACCATATTTTAGATTATTATTTCAAATTATTATTTTATTAGTTATCATAGTCATAAATTATTTTATTTTAGTTAAAAAATAAATATTTTTAAAAAAATAAAAAAAAACCAAAAATGTGGACGGGAGATACCCCCGGGCCTCTTTCCCTAAATCTCCAAACATTTAACCCCCCCCCCTCTCTCTCTCTCTTTCTTTGTGAACTCCCATCATTGATCCATCCGTTGCGGCCTTTGCCTTCGGTCGTTGCTACTACCACTGCCTCCGTTCATCGTCGTCGTTGTTCCTACCTCCAATCATCGTCGCTCCCTCAAAGCATGTTGTTATTGCACTTACAGGTATTATTCCAATCATCTCTTCCATCCACTTGCAACTGTATCGTTGATTCTAGATTTTTTTTTTTTTAAAACCTGGGGTTCGGGCAAGGTTCAGGGTAGAGAGAACGAGAGGGGGGGACAGATGGAGAGAGAGAGGAAAGGAAGGAAGGAGGGGGTCCGGTGGGAGTGACAGTCAACGGTCGCGACGAACATGGTTGTCCTCACGGCCGTCGAGCGCTAAAGGTGTTTGTGTATATTTATAAGTGTGTGTGCATAAATGTGTGTCTGTATATATACATATATATATAATGTCAAAATAAAGGCATTCATAGCTCAAGAACTAATTTGTCGTACAAAGACAATATCAGATGCAGTGCAAAAATTTCCTTTACAAACTAATTTTTTCCCAAGTCCTCCAAATTTGTTTGTCTAGTGTTGCAAAAAATGCCTAATTATTTTTCTTAGTTCTTTGCTGCAAAAAGAAGAATTAACATAATAAGTAAATTTGTTAGTATTGATGCATATGTTACTTTTTTTTTCATAAAACCACCTCAAAAGAGTAATGCAAGTTGAAAGAAGATTGAGGAGACAAAAAAGGATTATCTAAAGTGGGCACTATCTGTGGTGCATTTCATGTGCATTGATCTATTTTGATATGTACACATGTTGTGATTTCATAAATAATATAAACATACGAGATAATGGTCTCTTGAACTTTAAGATTATGTTTTGGAAGAAAGATACTTGAACTAATGCATTTAAATCTTATTAACGAATCTCAAATAAATATTCCTAACTTGAACCTACTTGAGGTCAATCTTTAGAGGGATCTTCGATTCTTAAGTTAATAAGGGGCTATAGAGGAAACAAATAAGTGTAATTGTATATCTAAGAAAGCTTAGGTTGTAAGTTTAACCCAACAATTAATTTTTTGTAGGTGTTATCCATGTGTACTTTTTGCTGTATGGGAGAGAACATTGTGATTTAGATTCATCTATTGTGATTTTATGAAGTATCTGATCTGTTGAGAATTGATGATGTTGCATATATTGAAGTGCAATATTTTTGTGTTTTAAAACAATTTTACAGGGGGTGTAGTCTGATTAGAGGGGAGACTCTGCTAGATTTTTCTTAGAAATTATATTAAATAAAGAACATAATTAATTAAAAAATTCCCAACAATTTAGTTAGATTTGCTGAAAGTTAGCCTTAGATTTCCGTTTGACAGTTAACCAAAAATGTAGGCGGGAGATACACGAGTGTCACGCAATGATACTGGAGTTGTAAATGAATGGGATCACCAAAAGAGGAAGTTATCCATTTTCAAGCATCCTTGTCGACCATTCGGATGTAAAAAGTCACAAATGTTGTTTGATAAAGAATATAATGTTGCACACAGATATATTTTGATGAATTGCCCAAAAGTAGAACCATACCTACAGTAAGACTTTATTAATTAATTGTTGTTAATTTCTTAATTATCTTTAAATTGATATTCTAATGTACTTATTTTCATTTTTCTTATTAATTTGTCAAGAATTTACGATGTTGAGCTAAGGTAATGTAATACCACGTCATTGAACACTTAACAAATAACGAATTTCCTACCTGGTTCAATCGCTATGTGAGTTGATAACTGGAAAATTAATTCCACCCAATTTCTTATATAGCAATTTCTTATATATCTTTCTTGTTTAATAGGCTCGCGATCCTACGAGCAATGTGGCCAACTCATACATAAGGGATCTCACAAAAAGGCCTTTTAACACCATTACAACGTACCTTGGCTACTTTGTCAATGGATTTAAATTTCACACAGTTAGCCATGGTTAAAATAAAGGCATTATGAACAGTAGCATCTGCGTTAAAGGATCCAACTACAATGATCTTGAGAAAAACTATTATGGTTGGATAACAGAGATTGTCGAGCTCGAGTATCCTTCAGTGTCATCAATGAAGAAAGTTGTATTGTTCAAGGGCGATTGGTTTATTCCAACTTTGAACGAGGGGGTGAGTATTCATCTTGCATACAAGATCGTCGAGGTCAATGAAAAGAAGAAATGGAATACAAACGAGCAACAAAAACAATTGGTTGGTTGTAAACAAAGTCTAACCAAGGTTTATGGTAAGGTTCCATAATCCTTCAATAATCAAGAGACGACCCTTTCACGTGAAGCACGGCCTTACCAAGAGGATGACATGGAACTACACGATATCATGGTTGATGATGCCCAAATCCCTAAGATAGTGAATGATGGTGACAACGCTGATTTAAATGATGAACTAGTTATGGAATTAGAATCTGACGAAGCCCAAGAGTTGAATGATGAGCAAGTTCTGAGATCCAATTATGAAGACAAGTTTGAATCATATGATGAGCAAGTCCTGCGATCAAACTCTGATTATAACTCCGAATCAGAGGATGAGCAAGTTCTTCAATTAAATTCCGATGATAACTAAGAATCTAATGACATAGATGTAGACTTATAAGATAGTGATTAGAGATAAATTCTATGATTTAAATATCTATGTTTAATTATTAATGATATTAATTTTGCTAATTGATTTATTTCATTGTAGGTATGATGGGTACTAGAGGACGTTATTGTGTAGGACATAGTGGTTTTAGACCTAGCTCTTTTGGGTCCACTGCTGCTTCCACCTCATTTATTGCAGCACTGCATATTTCAGGGGACGTTTCACCGGCCTCCCCCCTACCCACAACATCTCTAGTTGCTGCCCTTGCAACTGCTTCTACACCGACTCATGCTGCATAGTCACCAGTAGCTCCATCATCCCACTCGGTTGCCAATCCTTCTACGTCTGAATCACAACATGTTATAGAGCTAGATGGCGATGGGTAACTTTGTTCTCTTTTTTTTTTTTTTCTTTATGACATATGTTAGTTTTTATACTAATTATTATTATTTGTATATAGAAGCATTTTTTATCGTACAGTTAACATCTCCCATATTATATCTACGATCTGCAAGAAACGTCTTCATAAGGAGGGCCGTGTTTGGAAAAAAGTGCCTTTAGAGACAAAGGGCTTGAAATGGAATGAATTTGCGATATTAAATTCAAATTAAAAGTATAATTTTTTTTGTTAATTTTCAATGTAGAAATGTTTTTACTATTTAATCTTATTTTTGCTTAAAAAAAAATTTTCAGGGGGATCCTACAATTAATGCATTGGTGAGGAGAAAATGGGCACAAAAGGTAGCTAAGCGATACATCGACAACATTCGTAGGTGGCATGCTAATGGAAAACCGACCTTTGCGCCAGATGATGTCCGGGACCTTTGGACACAGAAATGGGAACAAAATGAAGCATTCAAGAAACGGTCTGCGCAAGCATCGCTAAACCACTTGAGTGAGACAGGTGGCCCTAGCATCAATCCTTCCCGCCACACTGGGGCTTCCACATTCTCAGCAGAGCATAATGAACGAATGGTAAGAAATTTAATTTATTTAATTTGTTAATATTTGTAATCTTTTATTATAAAAAATATTAATTATATATCACATTTTTTTTTAGACAAAGGAGTTTGGGAGGGAGCCCATGCTGATTAAAGTTTTTGAACGAACTCATTCAAAAAAAATTGAAGATGGAGAGAGGACGTACGTTGACAAACGTTCTGCGAGCGTTGTTGTAAGTTTTTTTTAATTGTAAATAATATCAATTTATAAATAACGTAAATTTTAATATTTTTAATTAACTTATTCTACTTTTTTTATTTTTATTTTTTTTGTTAAACTATCGTAGGAAATGTATGAACAGTTGCTGAAGCAAGCGACTCAATCGAATGAGGGGTCCGATCAGCCATTTGAGCCAAATTATGACCAGATATTCCTCTAGGCTACCAGTAGGAAAAACAAGAAAAAAATAATTTATGGCACGGGATCCTTATCCCAATCAAAGTTTTTCGACGTCAGCAGCTCATCAACTGTCTCATCTGGCCTCAATGAAAAAGCCATCATATAAGAAATGATGGGGAAGATAAACCCACAAGCTTAAGAGTTGAACGACTTTCGACAATAAATGTCCGAAATGCGAGCTTTGACTGAACAACTTACTACATCTACTCGTGGCATGTTTCTTTATTTTTCTTCTCATCCACAGTCGACTCACCAGCCTAACTCGCCTAATGCTGGGGATGATCTAGACGATTATATTTCGTAGTTATTTTGATATAACTATCAGTATGATATTAATATTCTATTATCTAGACAATTATGTTTGGTAACTATTTTGATGTAACAGTCAGGATGATATTTTAATTTTTATTAATATTCTGTTTGAATATTAATTTTTATTTTATAAATATAAATTTTATAATTTCTATAATAATTTTTGTTTTAATTTATATTAGAATTAAAATTATTTCAAATTATTTTGGTTAATTTAATAATTTATTATAATAAAAAATATATATTTATTTTAACAACAAAATTAGCAACCCAATTCCTTCACTAAAATATCTAAATATAGCAACGAAAATTTTTGTTGCTAAAATAAATTTTTTTTTATTTTTTGATATATTTAGTGACAGAATTTTTCTTCCCAACTTTAATTTAATTTATTTTTATATTTTATATATTTTTTACTATTTTTTACTAAAATAAATTTTTTATTTATATATTTTTATTTTTTAGTGACACAAATTTTCATCTCTAATTTGTCGCTTTTTAGTTTGGTCGCCATATAGGACCATTGAATTAGAGACAGAATTGCAACGAAAATTTTCGTCGCTAAATTTTAAAAAAATTATGTTTAGTGATAGAAAATTTTCGTCAGCACTTCAATGACAGATATGTTCTGTCGCTGAATTGATTTAGGGACGGATTTTTGGACTTTAGCGACAAATATTCTGTGGCTAAAACTCAAAATTCTTGTAGTGCACTCTTGAGTGACCATACCCTAAGAGACCAATAGTTGGCTTGTAAGTAAATGGTTTCTCTCGATGATATCATTTGAATAAAAGTTACGGTGGGCAACTCTTATGTGTTATTGGATGGAATGTCAAGGATAATAAGTTCTCATAGCATAGGTTCTAGTAACAATGGAGTCAAAAACCACTTGGAAGTGGTCTATGGAATTCTTATTAGATGATGTTGATATCAAACAATGGATGGATTCTCATCTCCGACACTCAAAAAAGTATTAAAACACATATATATAGCAGCTTGTTGTACTTTTTTTATACGATTTTATATCTCATTTTTTAAGCCATTCAGTTAGTTCGTTGTGTAAATGATTGTTACCAAAGTTTATACATCATTATTAACATGGTTTTCATAAAGCAGCTTATCATGCCTTTTTATGCCTTATTTCTTTTACTCTTATCTTGTCCACTCGTTTTGGTTAGTTTTGTTATGTCCTTAATCATCTTTTATGCCTTATAAATGTCTTTATTTTTTATGCCACATTACTGTCTACAATTTTTGCCTCATTGTCAACATTTTTTATACCTCATTGTTGTTTACATTTTTATGCCTTGATCACTATTGTTTACATGATTGTTATGCCTTTTGTCTAGATCATTATTCAATCTTTCTCGAAACAAACTATAAATATGGATACTAAATTAATTGTCTTATCTTTCAAGGACCAGATTGTTGCGGAAAAACACTTACAAACCAAAGGGTTAGTACTGATAATAATCAAAACCAGAATATCAAAATCAAGAACACAAAGTGCATAAAATATAGTACTCCCTATAAAGCGATTCAAGGCTTAGATCTGAGCTTGTCCAGATCGTACCACTCAGGTAACACCAATCGAATAAGGCCACCAAATCATAGAGAAGCCCCAAAATCCCAAGATTTGAAACTGCCAAATGCTCAAACCCTATCGCCGATTGACAACCCTCACCAAGAAACCACCCAAAGGTCACTCACCAAACGATCTACCAAGGAACAAAGAGTACCACTCACAAAGAAGATGGAATCAACAACAGTAGGTCGAGAGATTACCTTAGAGAAAGCTATCAGGTAATATAAATAGGAATAACCGAGGAATTGACCAAGGGGTTTGCCAAGAAAGGAAGACCACCGCCATGGAAAGAGGGATCGGGCCGAGAAAGGAAAGGGAGACTCACGATCGACCATCAAAGGAAGAAATCAGGCGAGCAAAGAGAGAGAGAGAATCGGTCGTTAATAAAAGGCAATAGAGAACAACAAAAGCCCTTTTATATGATATCCCTAAGGCAAGGCAAACAAGTGAGTGGGCTTGGGCTTCTTTAAGCCTTGAGCTAATGAGCTTAGCCCATTTCTCCTCTAAAGGCTTAACTAAGGGCTTATGGCCTGACTTCTAAATGGGTTGTTAATGAGTGGTACTTTGGATGATACTTCAATCCTAAGCCGAAGCCCATGAAGATAAACTCAAAACCTCATCATAGCCCTGGGCCTCATCAAGAAACATAAACCAACATAGACCAGGTCTTTAAGAAGGATTACAAGAAAGCAAACTTTCTAATTTGCTTGTTACATTTATATGCTAATGTCCTAAAGTAGCACAAGACAACAAAGACAATGAAGACTAAATTTGGAATACATCAGGGGAATATATAGAGAATGAGTTCAAGAGACACATGAGAAACCTAAGATTACTTCATTATAGAGCCCATGAGTGGATGAGGAGAATCCCTACTTAACAATAACATAAGCTTGAGTAGATAAGGAATAGTGAAAAAAAAATTAAGAATTAAAAAAGAGACAAACTTTGGCACTTAGAAATAAATGGAATAGGAAATTACATGTTATATGTAATGATATTTGCATAAATACTTAAGGTTGTATTCCAATATAATATGGGAGGGTGATAGCCCATGGTTAACGTACCAAGAAAGCATGATGGAACTATTTATCTAACATGTCTTGGACTAACTAAGTTGGGATTATTTTTTCCTAAAATTGTAGAGGTATTTATATTGAGAGTAGTTTGACATCTATATAGATAAATTATAAAATATATGTTCTTTTTTTGTTAAATAACTTGAAAATATCTTTCTAGAAGGAAATAAGTAGTGATATCTATTGCTCTTAATTAGCATTAGAATAATCTAATTGTGAATTTTCAATTAAAACTAATGTAACGAAAACATGTATAATCTTTGGATGTTCTTCTAATATGTGACCATTATTTGATTTTCAATTCACACATTGTCATATGTTTATGCGATTTGCAATGAAATTTGGCAAAGAACTTGTATAGTTCAAATAATCTTGATCAATACGTAACCATATTAAGAGGGGGTCACTACTAATGGACGGGCCTATCAATATATCGGGCCTAGCTTAGACCCAACTTTATTCATATCCATGGCACCCATGTCTATTTATAATAAACTTGGGCCAAACCCAAATGGGTTAGATCCATCAAGTTCATTTTCTAAACAGGCTAGGTAAAAATGGGTCAAATGTGTTCGGTATTAAATCAATTGGCCTATTTAACTTAAAACCCAATTAGTAACTTCTCAATGCTCACATTGGCTCATTTCAAATCACCATATTAAACCCTAACCCACTTCTCATTACAATTGTTGAAGGCTTAAGGCCACCAAAGATGAAGACTACTATTCATTTAGTTATCAAAGAAACAAGAGAAGAAGGAAAAGTTTATCGAGGAGGCAAATTTTCTATGTTCTAGCGAAAAGTAAAAGAGCAGCGGAGTGAAAACTGTAGATGACGATAATTAAGTTACATCATTGCTTGTGGTCAGGGGAAGAGTAACTTGTCAATTTCTTTGGAGGTAATGTTTTTTCATACTAAATCTAACATGGAAACTTCCTTTTTGATTATAAATCTTATGTTTTGTGAGGTGGGATTCAATTTCTACTTGAAAAACATCATTTCATTTGTTTTGATTTAGGGTTATTGAGTATCGAAAAGGGGATATTAGTATTTCCATTGATTCATGATATGGGTTTTAATTTTTTTTTTTTGTGTTCCCCTTCCCAATATATTATGGTCATGGAGTGAACCAAAAGGCACTCATGGAATTCATTTAATAACCTAGCAAAAGAATCAATTTCACAATCTTGGAGATATGACTAAAAAGTGTTGTCTGGACAATGCTTCCTCACTCAGGGAAGAACGATCCTCCTCATATATATTTATGTTTCTCTTTCCATTCCTTATTTCATTACACACATATATGTGTGTCACAATTTAGGCTAGTCATATTTTATTTTTATTTCTACAAAATTGTATTAGTTAGTTATTTATATATTAGTGACAATTGTGCAGTGTTTAGGAGCAATTACTCTAGTGGAGGAAGTGGAAACTATTTTGTTAAAGTAGTGGAATAGACTCTATATAAGGTTGTACTACTCTTGTACGTTTTTTAGGTTCTGATTAATTAAAAATTAATTCTCTCTCTCTGAAATTCTCTCTTTGTCTCTCTCAGATATCTTTATTGATCCCTACTCCTTGTCTAAATTCTCTTTTCTCTCTCTCGATTCTCAATTCTCCTTCCTAATTAGTCTTATTCTTCCCTCTTTTTCCTCTATATTTCTCCCTCTCTTTCAATTCTCTCATCAAAGAAATTATAGTTAGGCTCGAATTCTTGACAAATTGGTATCAGAGCAGTCTGCATCTTGGCTGGATCTAGGTATTTTCGATCAGATTTTGAAGGCAAGCAAAAAAGGATAATTTCTGGAAGCAATCTTAGAGGCAATTACCAATTATAGGAACTAATTGCAATTGTTGTTCAGGGTGAAGTTGGAAGAAATCGACTAAGGAAATGGCAGAGGGAACCTGCATGAAGCAAATAGAGACAAGGTTGAAAGCTATGGATATGGGTTTGCAGCAAACTCAGGAAGAGTTGGGTCGCTACCAGGAGGAGAACACAACCACCAATGTTGGCACCATAGAGGTTGTGCAATCGCTAGAGAATGAAATAACTAATTTGGGTCACCGAATTGATGGGCTACTAAAGATGTTTTCCAATATGCCTCAGTCCAGCCCGTCGAAAGATTTCCCTCCAAAAGTTGTGTCAAAATTAATCTTGATACGAGCAGGCATCCCCCTTAAAGCTTCCACATCATAGGAAGGTGAAGAGCAACCAATAATAGACCACCATCCAGTTAAGGGGACCCCACCCAAATCACCAACATACACCCCTACCTAGGCTGGAAATTCCCATGTTTAAGGGTGTTAAACCCAAGTGGTGGGTTAGGAGGTGTGAGAGGTTTTTCCAATATTATCAAGTGGCTGAAATTCAGAGGATAAACCTTGCAATAACCTACTTCAATGAGATGGTTGATGCATGGTTCCAAAGGTGGAACAAAGTGAGAAACGAGACAAATTAGGTAAACTTTGTGGAGGAATTTTGTATAAGGTTTGGTGAGAAACCTATGATAGACACAATTGAGGAGTTCAATAAGTTTAAGCAAGAAGGGTTAGTAATGCACTACCAAACCCGTTTTGAAGAATTGAGGTCTTTAATGGTGAATAAACATCTTGTCTTGACGAAAGATTATTTTGTTTCTAGTTTCATCAGCAAACTTAATGATGAATTGAGGGTAATGGTTAAGATGATGCAGCATGCAACTATCAAGTAGGTTGCTGAGAAGGCAAGATTACAAGAAATGACCTTGGAAGCAATCTTTAAAAGGCACCACATCCTAGCGAGAATTCAACCTTCAACAAGTTAGCAGTTAGACAAAAATTTGGAGACTACAACATCAGGATGGAGTCCTAGGGATAATACTCAACAAAATCTCTAGCCATGGACTAGAGGAGGCAACTAAGGTTGTGCTACAAATGTGGAGTGAAATTTAGTCCAAGCCACCAGTGCAAAAGGCAATTGTTATCTATGAAAAGATTGGAGGAAGAAGAAGAATGCAAAGATGATGCAAGGGTGGGATAAAGGACCAGCTGCTAAGATTTCTTGAGGATAAGAAATCTTTAAGGAAAGGGAATGTCACAATTTAGGCTAGTTATATTTTATTTTATTTTTGCAAAATTGTGTTAGTTATTTATAGAATAGTGACAGCTATGTAGTGTTTAGGAGCAGTTACTCTAGTGGAGGAAATTGAAATTGCTTTGTTAAAGTAATGGAATAGCCTCTATATGAGGTTGTACCAATCTTGTACATTTTTTAGGTTCTGATTAATTGAAAACGAATTCTCTCTCTCTGAAATTATCTCTTTGTCTCTCTCGAATCCCTGTATTTCTCTCTATTCCATGTCTAAATTCTCCTTTCTCTCTCTCAGTTCTTAGTTCTCCCTCTTAACCTTTTTGATTCCTCTCCCTTTTTTCCTCTCTATTTCTTTCTCTCTTTCAATTCTTTATTCAAATGAATTACAGTCAGGCTCAGGTTTCTGGCAATATGTTATTTTAAAATAAATTATTTTAGAATTTTCTTAATTTTATCTCAATGTGGAACTAGATTTCATGTATTTTAGTTAGACATGTTAACAACTTTTAATCCTTTTAGCCATAAATTAAATTATGATGTGTTTACTAACAATGATTGTGAATGCTTTCCTTCTTCTTTATTAGTTTTTTTTTTTATCATTTTAAGGTCCATGTATTTACTTGTAGATTAATTCAAATGAATTTGATAATCTTTGCAATTCCATTGCACTTAGATTTCCAAAGAAGGATTTAATAGTTTGCATTTATCTACATTTAAAATCTAAACATCACATTGATGTAGAACCCAAACCAAAGAAAAGAGGGTAATAATTCCAATTACTCGAAACCAATAGCAATATTTAATATTATTTATGAATAAATCTATCTTTTAATACTTCACTAAAGAATTATTTATAGACAACTAATAGATAGAAACCCATTCTAACCAAGATTCCTTGGTAAAATCTAACTAAGATTATAAAGGTAATCCCTATTTAACTAGAGTCCAAGAAATAAAAGAAATTAAAAGAAAGTGAGGAAACAAATTACAATAAATAAACTAATAAGATAATAAATAATATCAAATTCTTCTTTTATACCTAAAATATTGTTTTTTGAAATATTTGTCCCCATGATCCTTCATCATTCTCCCGCAATTGAAAGAACTCGAATCTTTGACTTAAAAATCCTCTTCAATAATTCAAGTGTTATCTAAATCTGGTTAATCTTTTCATTTGACAAGAAAATGACAATAACCACCATAATGAGAAGAAACCACAATCTCATTATCAAACATAACATCAATTACATCCTTTTGCTGCAATATGCATGGGATATAAGGAACTTGGTGACCTGCAAAAACACTAGTAGGCAAGAAAGAAAGCTCAAATGTACCACGATAAGGAGTTAAATCATCCACACTGAAAACAAGACCAATATTCATATTATTAGGCAAGTCAAGAAAATAAGCATTAGGTCTAAGTTTTTGAATGATAGGAAAGGGGCCACTAGCTCAAGCATGTAGTTTCTTAAAGGAACATTTAGGAAAGCACTTGGGGTGAATACAAACCATGACATAATGTCACCTTTGTTAAATTCCCAAGCAATGTACATCAGCAACAAGTTTATAGTCAACATTACTCATCATAATTTTCCTTCAAATCTTAGCATGTAGGTTATCAACATGTTTGAAAAAATTCTCAGCAAACTCAAAAATTTGGGCATATGGGGGTAAAGGTACAAAATCAATAGGGGTGCAAATGAAGTAACCATGAACAATCTCAAAAGAACTTTTCCCAATGGACCTATTAATAGAGTCATTATAGGTAAACTCAGTAGTTAGCAAAACCAAATCCCAATTACTAAGCTTATTACCTACAAGACACCTAAGTAAGTCTCTTAAACTACAATTCACAACTTCAGTTGTCCTTTAGTTTGGGGATGGAAGGAAAATTTCCACTCATCTTTAAGCTGGATATGAATCTGATGATACCCACTACGCAAGTCTATCTTGGAAAACCAACTAGAACCAAGCAACACATCCAACATATCTTCCAATCTTGGAATGAAAAATCAATATTTGATGGTGATTTTATCAATGGCTCTACTATTCTCACATATTTTCTAACTTTCTTTGGAGTTAAAAAAAGGCCAAGATGGCACAAGAGCTAAGGCTATGTTGAACAAATCCTTTAGTAAAATGGTCTTCTACTTACCCATTCAATTCAGCTTAATCTTTTGGGTTCATTTGATAATGAGGCAAATTAGGTAATTGAGACCCAAGAACTTGATTAATGGCATGTTGGATATCCCTCGTAGGTGGTAGGTCACTAGGGAGCTCATTGGGCGTGATATCAAGAAATTCTTCTAATAATGGTTCATCCTAAATGGAGACTCCAAATTCTCAATGGAACTCAAAATTGACTCCTTAGCTATGATGACTAACTCATATCCACTTTCCTAACAGTCCTTTTAAATGCCTTAGGAACTATCAAATGAATTTACTTTTTACTAAGGATTGGTGGTGCTTGTTTGGGTTTGGTCCTAATGCCTCTACTAAAAGGTTTAATAGGATCAATTTGACTTTCTTACCCTTATGGTTAAAGACATAGGTACTTCTTGCCCATAATGAACTACACTAATATCATAAACTCAAGAACGACCTAAAAGAATATGGGAAACATCTATAGGTAAAACATCACAAAAAATCTCATCTTTGTAATCACCCAATCGAATAGGAACGAGACATCTCTTAGTGACTAGTAAAGTTATGGTATTCACCCATGTAACTTTAAATAGTTTTGGATGTGGTTCTACCTTGAGGTTGAGTTGAGTAATTACAGACCTAGAAACCACACGTTCATGGTGCTACCCCCATCAATAACTAGTATGCAAGTTCTCTCACCACTCCTAACGCATGTCTAAAAAATACTAGTGTGTTTTTACTCATTATCATGGATACACTTAATCAGTACACACCTCACATTGTTAACCTACTCTACTAAATCAAGATTGTCATCAACCTTTCTTCTCCTCTAGAAAAATCTAATGGATTAACCATTCCATCTTCATGGTTAAGTTGATTAAAAAGTTATTTCTCTTGCTCTAAATTTAAGGCATACTAAAGATAATGAGTAGCTATGTGACCCTTCTTATGACAATGGTGGCATTAAATGGAAAGATTATGAGGGCAAGAAGTATTAGGTTGGGAATTGTTGTAAGGAAAATTTCTATTCCTAGTAAAGTTATCCCTAAAGGTTGAATAAAGGATTGCCCTATTGACATCAGTATCTCTAAGGGAAAGTGGAAGAAATGACCTTAATAGGCATAAGCCAAATAATTATATGGACACTTGACAAACAAGAGGGGCTTTAAGATATTTTTCAATCTGTAAGGATTTATGATGTCTCAATAGAGTGCGACATAACCTCATTTTGGATGTCCATCCTCAATCCATTTATAAATCTTTGCATTGCAAACAAAGAATCCTTATTTAAATCACATCAAATGAGAATATTTTCAAATTGGGTTAAGTATTCAGTTACACTTAAATTGGACTATTTTACGTTTAGTAGTTGTTGTAACTGACCCTTATGGAAGGAGGCTAGGCATTTCTCTTTAACCTTTGCTTCATGATGACTTATTGGGTGATAAGGGCTCACTAAATCTCTCAAAGTTACGTTGAACATTTTGGCAATATTTCATGGCAAAACTAGTTAATTTCATTTTGGCGAAACAAACTCTCTCAATATTAATTAGTTATGTTATACCAAGTGAAGTAATCTTCCATGTTATCTAACCAATCTAAAAACACATTAGGGTCCAACCTGCTATCATATTCCTGAAGATCCACTTTCACATTTGTATTGTTTTCTTTACTGTCTTTTTCTCTATTCCTATGAGTCAAAGGTGATTGTCTATATTCTCTTTCTTGGTTCCTTTCGTATGTGTCAATTCTAGGATTGCCACTTATAGATTCTTCAAAGTTTAGATGCTTGCAATCATACCTAAGTGCTTCAATTGTATTCCTATCTTGGGATTGCCTAGGTTTGAAAATAGTTAGTGTCTCATGTAAATGACGAGGAATCTTATTGGAAGCAATGTGCATCCCTGAGGTTTTGAGTGCGCCATGTTCAAACTTATTAAAGTGAGGGGACTCTACAAAATTATTTCCTATCTTTTGCTTAGGTAGTATTTTGAGGACTTGTGTCATCTATTCAATAAGTGTTCTCACTGTATTTGAAAGACTCTCAAGATTGTTCATTCTAGCTTCAACAAGTTTTATAGAATTTTGTAATGACTGAAGATCAATCAGTGTAGTGGAAGAAGATTTTTCATGCTTGTTAGGGGCCATGAGTAAGTAAACAAATAGTAAATGGGGAAGGCTAAGAAGTGATGTAATAAATTAATTGAATGCTAAGAAGATTCAAATTGCAACTTAAATGTAGACAAGAACCTACTTGGGTACACAAATAGGACTAGAAAATTTAAATTAAATGACAATATCAATAAAAAATAATAATGCTCAAGACGCAACAAATATGTTAAGGATTTTTATTTTTGGTTTCTCTCTTGTGCTCTCTCTCTCTCTATATATATATATATATATTAGCTATGAAAGAAAACTAAATGGACCTAAAATAATCTACTAAAGATACACAGTAGATAGATGTTAATGAAACATGCTATACATGGGAGTACATAACCATCCAAATGAAATTATATACATGCTATGCACATGAAATGAAGGGTTAGAATTTACAAGAATAATGAGTAAGGTGAGGCAAGAATAACTCTTTAATAATTCTCCTTCTTACTCACCCATAAGCTCTATATAAGAACTAGAAAAGAAATCAGCTCTAAATGGATATATACTTATCAAAAGTCATAAACCATAGTCTTACCCAATCACACAAGAATGAACCTAACACGAAGTGCTCCTCAAAACTCACCCCCTGCCCCCCAACTCATTGTCAAGCATGAAAATGATATACAAAATGAGAGAAGTTTGGTTCTCTCTTTCATTTGTTAACTAAAAGAAAATTTTAACCTTTCTTTTGGTTTTCTAGGCATTCTTTCAAGGGAAAATTTTCTCAATGTGCATAACAAGTCTACCTTGTAGGTTTTTCCCCTTAATTTAGAACCATCTCTCCTTTTTAAAGATATTTTAGCCTCTATCAAGTTAGGCAAACTCTTCTTCAAGTGATCCATCATTTTTATCTTATCTTCCTAGGTTATGAATGGCTCAACACCCCTTCTTCTGTGGTTGTCCTCTCTTATCATTTCATGGCATGGACAAATTACAGTTGGTCATGGGTCAAACTTTGAACCAAGTTTGGTAGTAAAACCCCCTGTACTTAAAGTTACTTCACATCACTTAGTCACACATTTAAACATAAATTTCACACTTCAATTCAAATTTTAACCCACCAAACGATCAAAATCTTTAGATTCTAAGACATCCAAAATGTGGATAATAATGCATTAAACCCCATTATCATTGGCCCAAGAATAGGTCTTAAATTCCATCACCAAAAAAAAGTTCACAAAACTATCTAGTATTTTTATTTCGAAATAGCCATATTTTATTATGAAATAACCCTCTATTGTTTGAACTTTTTAATAATTCATTGATCTATTTCGAAATATCCAATCCTATTTTGGAATAGACTCCCAAAATTTTGATTTTTATTCTCTTAAACCAATCTTAATTAACTTAACCCATGAATGTCATCCCTTGATCCTCAATTCACCCAATGAGTTTGTCCTTTCATAACCATAATTTTCATAACACTATAGGCTAAAGTTATTTTTCTCATTTCCTTCCAACCTATAAATTCTACAAATTAGTTTTAAAATCCCAAAATAGGAAATAAAATTATAAGTCTATATAAACATCACAATCCAAGCTAATAATAATGAAACAAGGTTGGGCTTGTCGGATGTTTAGCAGTGGTTGGTTAGTTATCACATGCGTTATGTAAGCCTAGAAATAGTGTCTCAACTTCCTTCTTGTTATCTCCACCACCAAGGACAAATTCTCTACACAATAGAGTATTATGCCTCCACATCCATGAGTACTTGCTGAAATAACTAGGGTGTTATTTTTTGTCATCCTTCTTAATAAATTTCACACTAAAGGTGTTCTTGTTCAATGAGAGGTCAAGGAGGAGTTTGTCCCTTGTAGAAGGTTATGTTAAGAAAAAGGGGAAGTAAGGCTTTTATAAAGGCTTGTTGATCAAGACATGATTTTTTGGAGCAATTACTTGCCCGTGAGCCTTTATGTTATCTCAAATAATCTTCAAGGGTTGCATCTCCATAATAGCCTTAATCTTCAAGATTAATCTCAATCTCTCTAAGAGTCACCATTTACCCCAAGAACTTAAAATATGACGCCAAATGTGCACTTTTGGTCGAGCTTTATGTTGTTATGGTATCCATAAAGTCATGCATTATTAGTAGAAATTGCCTTTTAGGTAAGTGCAGTAAGTGCAATTGAGGTTGGTGAAATCCATGAACATCCACCAAACCCATTCTACTATCTCACCATCATAATTTTTGGGATCTAAGATGACAAATGTATCTCTCGAGTGAAACTAAAAGCCAATAACTTCTCAAGTTATGGTCTGTTGTTATTTCACCAGGAAGGCTTGCCTCTTTTCCTTGACCAGTTTTGTGCCTAAGGGTTTATTATATATAGTTAGCAAACAACAATCTAGGGATTAATCCTCAATATGTCAGATGGTTCCTACACATAAATGTTTGCATATACTCTTGTAACAGTTTAGTTAGCTCAATACAAAGTTACCTATTACCTATAGTGCAACTCCAATCTTGTTGGTCTTATAAGGCTCATTAGGATGCAATAGCATGGTGACAAGGTCCTTAACAAGAGCTAGGGAGGTTTTGTGGTACTTTGTTAAGATCTCCATCACTTGGGAAACACCACTACTACTCTCAAAGGCCTATAAGGTAGCATTTGCAAAACATCTCTGGTCTTCCTTCATCTCCTCTACTATGTTTAGAATGGTTTTTTTTTTTTTTTTTCAAAAGTAACATGAAAACTATCACTTCCAAAGGTATTCAAGTCAACTTTCCCTAGAATGACACTAGGGGTTGGAAGATGGGACAAGGAACTCAACCATCATTGTCTTCTAAACCAACTTAACTGTCCCTATAGTAAAGAGAATAAGATCATCCTCTCTAGATGTTAAGTTTGCTCATTAAAGTCTACTAATGGATCACTAGGCTTCAAAAGGTCCCAATTATGTAACCTTCTCAAATGCTTTATAAAACAAAATATTGGCAAAACTTCCCGTGTCCACTAAGATCCATTTCACCCACAAAGTTTTCCAAAGTTTTTGTCTTGACTAAGGCCTCCTCAAGTGATATCTTTACACTTTTAAGGTTATCCTTCATGAATGTAGCAATCTTCAATAGATTTGTGATAGGATTTAATGAATTTCTAATGTATTTATCTGCCACATATGTATATCTTATGCCCACTTTGGGATCCCCCCCCCTTCCCCCATGGCCAACCAACTTAGGATGGTGAATATGACATTATTTACCAAGGATCCTCATAAAGAGACTTGTTCATGGCACTTTTATTCACATTAGCCCTACCCATTCTTATGCGATCTTCTTGCCATCTATCTTTGTAAGTGCCCCTATCTAATTAAACCCTCAATCTCCCTTGGGAGGTGTCAACACTCATCTTATTGTGCCTCAACTGTTTATAGAATTCATAATAATTCTTGTTATTTACCCATTGTTTGCCACCTCACATGGGACAAGGCCACTAGAGGTAATCATCATTACAAATTTTGGGAAGGATTCAAGACAACATTGTGTTGAGGAGCGTATAGTGAAAGTGCCCTTGCTTTGGGGGATTACTCCCTTATTTATGACCCCTTATCTTCCTAATCATAATGATTTTTCTTATGTCATTCCTAAAGGGAATCACTAATGCGGCTATACAAGCAAACATAAAATTTTTTCCGTGTATTAGATACACTCAGCAAAAAATAATATACATGTCATATATAGTTTGGGTATTTCAACAACACACATATTTAACAATTGAATATATAAATAAATGCATATTTGCTGCCCAATGTAAGGTTGGGGTACAAAAATAATTTCTGTACTGAAACCATGTCCTCCTCACGTTGTGGTGGTTCTAGTCTGTCCACATCTAGTATGCAGTAAGATACCATTCTAGTCACCTCTTTCCGCGCTAAACACAGAGGATCTGCGTATCACCAGTGCCCACATCTCAAAATTTTACACATAACAATTGCACGTATAATTTTTATGATATTTTCAAAAGAAACAGAAAGAAAAAGAAGAAAAAGAAAATAATTCACGCATAGAGAGAGAGAGAGAGAGAGAAAGCAAAGGCCCTGCCTCTGCCTTTTATTCTCCCCTCCCCATTTTTTATTCCCCTCCCTAAATTGAAATTCAGCCTCAGTTCGCGCAGCCCCCCTTGTTACTATGCAATCAATAATTGATTTCACTATGCACTATTTGTAATCTGCCACCAATTTACTGTACAATCAATAATTGATTTCACACCATGCACTATGCATTATTAGCAAGGGGCCAAGGGTTAACTTTTGACTAACCACTTTTAAAGACATTTTGGGCACACGATGTTGATACCAAACATAACACTATATGGTGTGTGACTTTTTAGGTTCACTATCTACTAATAATCAGATAATACTGAAATCCCTTTCGGTATGAGTCAAGCCCTTAACCCATCACTAGAACTTCTTCAAATCCCGATGACATTCAGAGAGTTCTTGAATAGTGCCTAACAGCGATTCAACAATGAAGTATCACTTCAAGTGAATCTATTACAATTGATGATTATCGTGTACTATAATCCTTCCATCACCTAGCGTCCCGACTAAGCGAGAGTCATGGACTGATAAACTTTCAAACTCAGTAACTATGTGTCAAATCTCATTAATGTGATTAGATGACATCTCAGGAAACACATTTCCTGATTTTCAATCTACCCTGACTAGGGACTGTCTGTTACATTAATAATAGATCACATAGGATGTTCACCTCATCAAATACCAACGAGGGCGACTAATCCTATTCCCAAAACTTGTCTCCGTATATCAGTGATACAAAACCACGTAAATGAACGTTTCCACCTCCCAATTGGATGGTTTAGCTCATTAACAAATCTCGCACACCAATACACAAAACAACCATGTCAATTCAAGTCTAAGGATCAACACACTATTGCAATCTAATGACACGACCATTATCCACCAGGCCATATGGTCAGTCATAGGCGTCACATTTAGCTGATCATTCTCCAACGACAACCCACAGGTCTACTAATGACATATCATGTCATATGGCGCGTGACACCATCCTCCCATCGATATCCCCATATCGAATGAGGTAGTAACCCCTGTGCTAATCCATATACTCGATTAATCAAAGTCCCCATCAAAAGAATCTAAGGAACATGAATAGTTTAAAAAGTTTTGTTACCAAATAATCGTATCACATAGTCTCAAACCCTTGAGAATAAGATTGTTACACAGAAAATCTAGGGACTCTTTCATATAATTAATTGAAGAAAATAATGCTACCCAAAAAATACCCAAGAAGGGGGTGAATTGGGTTTTTCGAAAATTAATAATTTTAGCTCTTGTTGAAAACTTTTGAATTTGTGATCTTAGTATGTGGTGATTACAATACGAATAAGCACAATAAAATCAAGCAACCATAGAGAACAAGAGAATATTTATAGAGGTTCAACTCTAAAGAGCCTACTCCTCTCTCTTAAGATTTAGCTTGAGGTTCCACCAACGAGAACCAACACTAGCTTTTAATTAGAGTTAGAACCAATATACAATCCCTTACTTAAAGAAGAACCACTAAACACTACTAGCAAATAAAATCCCCTCACAAAACAAGTGAGTAAAAATAACAAACTTATAACTAGAGATAAGTACAAACAAGTCACTAGTATTGTCCTAGAGTGAAGGATTGGATTTTTAGTTAATTAAATTGCACTAGTATTGTCACACCTAATGAGAATATGATTGAACTTGATTCCATAATCTTTCATTTGATGTTTTATCCAAAGGATTTGAGCACAACAACTCCCAATCGCTATATATTCGGTTTCAGCTGTTGAGAGTGCAATTGATATTTATTTCTTACTAAACCAAGAAATAAGTGACTTTCCTAAGAACTAGCAAGTCCCACTTGTGTTTTTTCTATCAATTTTACTTCCAAGAAAATCAGCATCTGAATACCCAATTAATTCAAAAGCATATCCTTTTGGATACCAAAGTCTTAGATCTTTTGTTCCTAAAAGATATTTAAAAATTCTTTTTATAGCCATTAAGTGTGATTCCTTAGGATTAGCTTGAAATATAGCACACAAATATACACTTAACATTATGTCAAGTCTACTAGCTGTTAAGTAAAGTAAAGATCCTATCATTCCTCTATATTTCTTTTGATCAACATCCTTCCCATTATCATCCTTGTCTAGTTTAGTTTGAAGTACTCATGGGAGTTGGACTTACTTTGTTTAATTCAAGCTCAAACTTCTTAAGAAGATCCTTATTATATATTTGCATTGATTTATGAATATTACATCTTCTAATTGCTTTATTTAAAGACATATGAAATAATTTAATTCTCTCATCATACTCATTTCAAATTTCTTTTGCATACATTTAGCAAAAAACTTTACACATTTTCTCATTTGTGGCTCCAAAAATTATATCATCTACATATATTTGAATTATAAGCATTTCATTCGCTCTATTTTTTATAAATAAAGTTTTATCTATTTTTCCTCTTGTATAATTATTATCTAAAATAAATTTGGTTAATCTTTCATACCAAGCTCTAGGAGTTTGTTTTAATTCATATAGAGCTTTTGACAATCTATAAATATGGTTTGGATATTTATCATTTTCAAAACTTGGAGGTTGCTCAATATATACTTCTTCATTTAAGTAGTCATTTAGAAAAACACTTTTAACATCCATTTGGAAGAGTTTAAAATTTTTATAGCAAGCAAATGCTAATAGCATTCTAATGGCTTCTAATCTAGTTATAGGGGCAAATGTTTCACCAAAATCTATTCATTCTTGCTGATTATACTCTTGAGCAACAAGCCTTGCTGTATTTCCTATTACAATTCTAGATTCATCCATTTTGTTTCTATAAACCCATTTTGTTCCAATAACAGGGTAATTTTCAGGTCTAGGAACTAGTGTCTAAACTTTATATCTTTCAAATTAAATTAATTTTTCTTGCATGGCCATCATCCAATTTTCATCATTTTCAGCCTCTTCAAACTTCTTTGGTTTCAATTGAAACACAAAGGCTAAATTTTCACAAATATTTCTAATTGATGAGCTTGTTCTAACTCCCTTATTTAGATTACCTGGGATTTGATCCCTAGGATGATTTTAGACAAATTTCTATTCTTTAGGAAGATTACTTAAATCATTTGAAGGGTTTTGGGTTTCTAATGAATTATTTTGTTGAGGTAAAATTTGATTATGATTTTAAGAAACATCACCTAAATACACTCTAGCTAAAGAAGGAGAAGGGTCATCAAAGGCAATGTGGATTGATTCTTCTATTGTTTGAATTTGTTTATTAAAAACTGTAGCATCCTGCATCGAGCGATAGGAAAGACCGGAACAACTTATCCTGATGGGCCTATGCGAACTTTCTAGGGGGTCATCCATCCTTGAACTGCTCCCAGCTCAAGCACACTTAACCCCGGAGTTCCTTACCTACATTTAGCGTAAAAAGTATTCAGCTGGTGTTGTTTCCTTTCTTACACTATCCTCGATATATACTAACTTCTTTGGGCTCTCGGGGTATTACAAAAACCCTATAGACTTTACTAATCCATGAATACACCACAAATATTGCTTCATCAGATTTAGGATCAAATTTACCTAGAGCATCTTTGTTATTTAACACAAAACATTTACATCCAAATACATGAAAATGACTGACTTTAGGCTTTCTATTTCTAAGAAGTTGATATGGTGTTTTCTTTAAAATTGGTTTTATAAGGGCTTTATTTAAAATATAACAAACAGTGTTTACAGTTTCTACCCAAAAATATTTAGGTAGTTACTATCACATAGTATGGTCTTAGCCATATCTTCTAGGGATCTATTCTTCCTTTCCACTACCCCATTTTGTTGGGGTGTTCTAGGAGCTAAGAAATTATTATTAATGTCATTTATGTTACAAAATAGTTCCATATCTTAATTATCAAATTCTTTCCCTCTATCACTTTTAATATTAATCACTTTGAGATTACTTTTGTTTTGTATTTTTCTACAGAATTCTGAAAAGTAATCATATGTTTCATCTTTTGAGGCTAAGAACATAACCCATGAATATCTAGAGTAATCATCAACAATGACAAGACCATATCTCTTTCATCCCGAGCTAAGTGTCCTAGTTAGGCCAAATAGATCCATGTGAAATAATTCAAGAGGTTTAGTTGTTGATACTATTTCCTTAGATTTAAATGAAATTCTTATTTGTTTGCCTTGTTGAAATGCATTACACATTTTATCTTTTTCAAACTTTATTTTAGGCAAAACTTTTACTAAGTCAAGTCTTACTATTAAGAGTAGATCCATACTAGCATAATGTAGTTTCTTATGCCAAATCCAACAATTTTCATTAGTTATAGATGGACATTTTACATTATTTGCTAAGAGGTCATCTAAGTCAACTATACATATATTTTCATGTCTTTAAGATATAACAAATATGATGTTAGACTCATGTTAACTACACATTTAGATGACTCAAATATTACAGTATATCATTTATCACACAGTTAGCTTATGTTAAGTAAGTTATGTTTCAATCCATCAACAAATAGCACATTTTCAATAATAATGGAATGAGCATTACCTATTTTTCCAACACCAATTATTTTCCCTTTGGTGTTATCCCCAAAAGTTACAAAGTCTCCATTATTTGATTTTAGTTCAAGGAATCCGATCATGTGCCTTAAGAATTCACAATCCAAGAACCAACTTGAGCTCCATTAAAACTTTGGTTTTTCCTGCAAATATTTCAAGCAAATGTTTTCGGTACCTAAACTTTCTTGGGTCCGGCATCATTAGAAAATTCTAGAAGCATATTCTTAGGCACCCATACTTTCTTAACTGATTTTCTTTCAAATGGGCATGAGTAAGCTTTATGTCTTTCTTCATGACAAGAGTAGCATGTACCAAAGAGTGATAGTTTTTCTTTAGCTCTTTGCCAAAACATATTTCTATAGATCTTTTGGTTAGGTATAAAAATAATTTTTCTTTGTTTTATAATCTTTATTTTGCTTATTTTTGATAAAATTCATTTTCTCTTTTACTTGATTTTTCAAACTCTCATTTTCTTTTTCAAGACTTTTATTTTTCAAAATAAGAGAAACACTTTCTATTTCAAAGTTTTCTATTTTTATTTTCATACTTAATTTTGTATTAAAACAAGTTCACTAAATGTCATCTAAATTTAGTATCGGAGCACACGAACACTAACAATTCCTCCACATATTCAAGGTCTGTTTTACTTTCCATGCAGCAAGCCATTCCTCCACATTCATGTATCTATCTTCACACTTAAATAGGCACTTTAAGCCATTTAGCAGTTTCTTAGACAAGAAAAGGTAAAGGTGCTTGCTTTCTAGTCCCTTTGTGCAAGTAACGATGACCAAGTTTTCCTCGATCATTTCTACTATCATTAATCTAGCTCAAAAGTGAGCAATATACTTTTATAGTGATTTATCCTTCTTTTGCTTAAGTGAAAATAAGTTATGCGGTGCTTCTTTGGCTTTTGACCATTAACAAAATAAGTCATAATTGATCAACTAGCTCATCAAAGTGGTGAATGCTCTATGGCTTTAGGGAATGTAAGATTCTTGGGTTTTTTTCTTTAGGTTGAGTTAAAACCCTTACATAATATGCCATTCAATGTATCATGGAATTCCATAACCCCTTTGGAGTGAGTGAGGTGGTCTATAGGATTAACCAACTCATTGTATTGATCTAATGGTGGTAGTTGGAACTACAAGTTCATCAGCTTGTTATCTATCCTGTGAGTGAATAGGGAAGTAGAGGAGTAGCCCTAAGCACCACCTTCACCATTAAATATCCCCTCACTTTCTTATCCTCTACCTTCTATCAAATTTTCACTCGATTTCCACTATTTGATGAGGCCCCATAGTTGTCACCCATAGATATCATTGCACTAATTGAGATAAATAAAACCTCTACTCTTACCTCTACTCCTTATTAGTTACCTTCTTATCCCTTGGTGGGGGTTGATTATCATCACGATTTTATTCATGGATTTTATTATGGTCAAGCTTGTGATTCTACTCGTAGTTTTGCTAGTAGCTCTAATCTTTGTTAATAGCTCTATCATTTATTCCCTAATTGTTGGTCAAAGTAGCTAGAAAGGGCCTCTACATCTCTTCCAATTACTTTTTCAACACTTTATATTTATCCATGTCCTAGGTTGACTACTTGAATGGGACTGAGTGCTTAATGAATCTACAAGAACTATGTCATTGGTGGTGTTGATTGAAAGTGTAATGGTAGTCCACTGCCTTGCTGTGGTAATTTGGGATTGAGCTTTATATGACCTAGTTTGCGCCACCATAAACTTAGGTTAGTTCAATAAATGATTGGTTGCAACAGCTATGCATAGTTTTCTTCTAAGTTAGTTGGCTATTTAGGGTTGTATTGTAATTGATGTGTGCACTTGCTAAAGGCCAATTTTGTGTGTGCACGGTTACTTAATTATGCCCTAGCAAAGATCCCTTCTTCTGGTACCATGTGTCAAGCTTTTCCCCTTAAAGGAAATCCTCTATATAATGTCGTGTATGTTGGATCTTACACCTTCTGCTAAAGGAGTAAGGATGCTCATAGGTTGAGTTGATTTGAGTTTTATGAAAACTTGAACACAAACCATTCATGACTAGGTGAGTCTCAATTGGACTCAAAATCGATCTAATCACAAAGTAAAACCAAACTAACCTAACCCAACCCAACCCAATTAATTAAATTCGAGTTAGATTGGGTTGCAATTCAATTCTAGGGTCTATAACACTATATCAAAATTTTATATTCTAAAACATATAACACACTAAAATATTAAAATTTATTGTAACTAACTTAATTTTTAAAAAAATACAACAACAAGAAGATGAAAACAGGTAGACAAACCAAATAGATTTGATTGAATTAGGAAACAAAGGCAATTGAGTTCAAAAAAAAAAAAAAAAAACCAAAACCAAACTAAGTTATTGAAGAAAACCTCGAACTAAACTGACCCAATTACATCAATTTGGTTTGGCCTTTTGAGTATATCCAAACCTATGAGCATCTCTAATAAATAAGATGATTAGCAACTTACAACTTATGTAGTTGATCTCTTCTAATAAATGTGTATATATATATATATACACACATCTCAAATTTGTGACAGATTTTCCCCTATAAGTCAAATGAGCCATATTGAGTCGACTTGTCTTGTGGTGGCCTAGCAGGGCTTGTTGGCCAGGGCAAAGCAAGTCATGTCGCTCTGGCCAAATGGGTCAGACATACCAAATCTTTTTTCCTTGTTTAACATTTTGTTGCATAGATGTATAAAATAAAGTGGCTGAACTAAGTCCGATGTGTTACTAGCTATACCAAACACGAACTAATTTGTTTTCATGTCTTTACTCATTTTTATTAACATTTTGAAAAAGAAGAATAGCAATTCTATTTTATTTCTTCTAGCAAAGAAAAAACTATTTTGTTTCATTTTATTATTATTATTATTATTATTATGTATATATATATAGAGAGAGAGAGAGAGAGGGGTGGGGGGAGGGAGAGTGGAAGGCCCGTGTTGGAAAGATGTAACGTCTGAAGGGAGAAGTAGGGGTGTGGAGGGAGGGGGGGAAGATGACATACACAAGGTCTTGTCTGTGTTCTGTTTTTGGGTTTGGCCTCACGGGATTCCGCCCACCCTCTCTCTCGCTCTCTCCTCTCTCACGAGGAGAGGACTCTCTCTCTCTCTCTCTCTCTCTCTCTCTCTCTCTCTCTCTCTAGCTGTTCTCTGCTTTGCTTTGCTGTGTGCTCTCTCTTCTCGGCGGGCGGCACACGTTTATTTTCCAGCCGCATAATATAGTATAATATATGTGAAATTTGTATTATCTCTATATGTGTACGCAATCCGTATGTATTAATTATTACTCATTAGCTGCCCTTACCCCTACGTACTACGTCCACTCTGTTCCAAGAATATTAACGCCTCTCAGCGGTTGTGCCTCGTCACCTACCTCCTCCTCCATCCTTCATATATAAATCTATATATATATACATATATATACTCTTCGCAAAACATATATATATACATATATGTGTATGCATAACAGCCAAAATAGAGGCCAATCTCCATCACTAGTGTTTTGTGTCTACGGAAACTAGACCAAATAGTTTTACTTCTCTAAGTGTGTTTGTGCATATGTGTGATTTTATTTTGTTTGTTTATTTTCATTTTCTACTTAGAAAGGATGTTTGCACGTAATTGTATACAATAAAATAACATACTAAATTTTAATCTTATTGTGTAGAAGGACCTATAGAGATATATATTCTTTGTAAGCTAGATGAAAAATATTCATTAATTTATTCAAAACAACACACACTAGCTAATGACACTTTTATACAGCAATGTCAAATTGATCCTTAAAATTAATGCAAACGATCTTCATCCTCACTCTTGCATGGACTTTCAATTTTTTACCCCCTAACCGAATGCAATTGAACTTAAACAAAATTTGGGAGGTGGGTATGGGGTTTAGGATCGAGGAGCATATATAGCTACAGGATTTTAATTTTTTTTTTAAAAAAAAATAACAAACTCAGGGTTTGTCTCACAAAGTCGTTCCACATTCCAAAAGTTGCTGTGTCTACACATGTACATCTCCATAAAGTATTTACCTTTAGGTAATGAAGTATATATGATTACTTTTGATGAGTTGATAGACAATAAAGATTCATGATCAGTTGTTTTTACTTGTACATGAGTTCAGTTTTCTCTCCTTTTTCTTTTTCATTTTCTTTTGGAATCAGTAAAGTGGGGTAATTAAAAGGGACATCACAAGGGAAGGAAGGGACAAAGGCTCAGTTCTATGTATGCCTTTGCTGCCACTTCTGCATCCACTCTGGGCTTCTAGCTACTTGCTGTCTACTCATATATATTATTAATTGTTTCTTCGCACACACACACACACATATATATCCAAACTGTTCATTTTTCCATGCCGATATATGACCATGTTCATGCATCTGCATGCACATGCATCACCAGTACCAGTAACTCCATGTCTATCCTTAATTATATTGTGTCAAAAACTTGCTTGAGCAATATCTCATTTAATACAGCCACAGTGTTATCAGGCATACATTTAACTTCTGTAGGTTGTTCTTTTTCTTTCTCTTTTGTGGGATTTGATGAGTGCTTACAGAGAGTTTCTACAGATCTAGACAATACTATTATGAACATGATAGATTATAGTAATAATATTTAGCTGCCACTGTAGGGGTGGTTTTTCTTCCTTGGTCAATTCATTGAACCATCATTATTCTAGTTTTTGTTTTCCTGTCTTTCAATTATGAAGTTTTATGAATAATATTTGAAATTTTACATAAAACTTACATTTATTCTATTTATAAATGTGTAAACATCAAATTGAGTCTCGTCTAAAACACAGCCTTTAATATCTTATTCAAAAAATAAAAATTAATTATATCAACAAGATTTTAACTTATAAATCTTTAAATTACAACAAATTTTTAAACAATTTTACCATTGTATCAAGACTTATTCTGTTTATAATTTTGCTCAAAAAATAAAAACTAAACTATAAATATCAAACACCACCCAATCAACCTTTATAATTAAGGTATTTCATAAGTTTGAAAATAAATTGATTCACTATATTAAGAATAATAATTTTTTGACTCTTAAACTGAATATATAATTAAGTCTAAGTGAAATGAAGATCCCATTCGACCCCTACATTAACACACACACATCATGAGAGTCAATGTAAAGGCCCCCCCACCCACACATTAACACTTACAGTACATGAGTGATCAGGCACGAGTCAAATGAATTGTTTTCATCTCGTGAATGAAGTTTTCACCTCACTTAGTCCCTATATTTAGCGCTGTATTTGGTTCAAGAGGCAAGATGGTATATCCATATCCTTACTTCATTAATATTTTTGTCTACAAAAATTGAATATAGATATCTTTTTTAATTTTTTTATTTATAAACCCTACTTTTAAAGTATGTATATTTCTAGCACTTTTAGTTTTAACCTTTCGATTTTGACTATTCCATCAGATCACTATCAGATCATCTACTTTCTTGTCCCTTCTTTCTCTCTCCTCACTCTCTCTATATACATTATATATATATACCCCCGTCCTTTTTCTAGCAAGATCTCTCTCTCTCTCCCTCCCCTCTCACCCCACCCCCCTTTCTCTCTCTCTCTCTCTCTCTCTCTCTCTCTCTCTCTCTGCCGTCTAGCTTTATTTATTCTCTCAGATCTAACCTGTAAACACAGCTTCTTTTCTTCTATCCAGTTCCTCCTTGATGAAGATCACAAGAACCCATCAACATCCCTCCTCTTTCCTCCCCATGCATGAAGTTATTGAATTCAGTATCTTTGCCTCTCCAGAAGGAAACTGAACAACCAAGCCGATACCCAGAACTAATTTCTTTCTCGGTCTCTCTCTCTCTCTCTCTCTCTCTCTCTCTCTCTCTCTCCTGATCTGCAATATATAGAGCACATATACTTACCGATCTTTGTTTTAGGGTTTCCTTCTTTACTGCAGGAAGAGTTAAAAATATGATGACCCCGGAAAACATTCCAGCAAAGCCGGCCGCAAAAGACGAAAGCCAAAGCTCCGGCAGCCGAAAAACGGCATCAGCGAGGCCACCGGAACAAGCCCTGAAGTGTCCGAGATGCGATTCCCCGAACACAAAATTCTGTTATTATAATAACTACAGCCTCACGCAGCCGAGGCACTTCTGCAAGACTTGCAGAAGGTACTGGACGAAGGGGGGAGCCCTGCGCAACGTTCCAATTGGCGGCGGGTGCCGAAAGAGCAAGAAGATGAAATCCTCTTCAAAGGTCTCCGGCGATTCCAAGGACTCCAGTGGATCTTCAGATATCGGTGGATTGAAGCTTTTCCAAGGCCTCTCTCCGGCCATGGATTTCCAGCTGGGCAGCCTCTCTTTCCCCCGGCTTCACTCTTCCACCGCCGGCGGCTACAACCAGTTTTCGTCGTTTGGGGAGATTTCATCGGCTCCCAGTTCAATCCCCAGCGCTTCAGCTTTCGGTATCGATGGATTGGGAAACTCTAGCCCTCTAATGGGGCTCAATTTTACTCTACCATCTCCTGTTCAGGAAATGGGCTCGATGAGTACTGCTGTTCATGGCAATCTTGCTTCTTCAATTGAGTCCTTGAGTTCCATTAACCAGGATCTGCACTGGAAGCTGCAGCAGCAAAGGCTGGCGATGCTGTGGGGGGGAGAAAATCAACGAGACAGCGGCGTTCAGTCGACTATGGCTCTCGACAACCAGGCCCCAAGGCCACAGCCTATCATGTTCCAGAACCTGGAAATCTCAAAGCCGGAGGTTTGCGCCGTCGGTAATTCGAGGAAGGACAGTGCAACCGAGTGGTTCTTCGACGGCTCTTACGCACCGGTGAATCCTACTCCGGCCAACAGTGCCAGCAATGCCAACGAAAGCACAAGCAACTGGAGCGGAATTCAAGCTTGGACCGACTTGAACCAGTACAGCGCACTGCCATAGGTAAAGAAAAAGGAAAAAAAAAAAGGAACTTGATAGATGAATACCTGCAGATAGAGTAATCAAGTCAAGACAGCATCTTCGTTTTCTCTTTTGGTAAGCCATATATGCAGATCGATCATGGTGGCTACCAGTGCGTTCTTTTCTTTTGGGGGTGTAGAGGTCAGCGTGGAAAAAAGCTGGAAAAAGAAGGAAAGCGTTTTTCTGTTTTTTTTTCTTAGTTTGGCATTAAGATATATATAATTTGCAAGACAGTGATGAACTGCATTAGTATTAGTGTTTTATGTCTTAATTTGTAGTTGTGGATGTTCGTATCTCCGTTGATTTTGCGTTTTCCTATAAAGTTTCAGGACTATATACAACTGCTTATACATGGGTAGATTATATATAATCTGGGTCTGTGCGTTTCTATATGATTCTTCTGTTCTGATTATGCCAATATGAAACTCGATAACTACTGCTAAGTGGATTGAGTTTCCATGCTGTTAAGTCTTTTTTTCCCCGATGATTCTTCTTCTCCAGTTCTTCTATGCATCTTCTCTTTTCTATCACTTTGGGATCTGTGGATGTATTGGACTGTTATTAATTAAATGGGCATATCTTTGATTTGTTTCATGTTGAGTCAGTGTTCAGAACTCTCACAGTCTGTGTGTCTCTCTCTATGAGGGTAACTGAGTAATCTCAGGCTTATAGCTCCTCAGTTACTGAACACTGTCTCAAACATAACAGTATCTGGGCAAGGTCTAGGCTTGCAGGCTTATCCCTAGCTAGCCTGCCCCCATATATATATATATATATATCTTTCTCTCTCTACCTAGGGTTTCTCATAATAATTAGATGGAGTGTGTCTGGAAAAGTGGTGGTTTGAAAGGTTATTGAATATATGAGAAAGACTGTCCAGCATTTGAATGAGAGAGAGAGAGAGAGAGATGGCAATTGCAATATTGGCATCTGATGCTTAGGGTTCTTTACTTTGTTTTGCATTAGAAACATGTTGTGTAGAGCTTTTTGGGGATCTTGGACTGTGAGCCATTTCGTGCTAATTGCCACAGAGAGACTATCTTTCATTCATTGTGCTGTGTTGTGTAGTTTTAGCTTTTCCTAGATGCTTTTACCATGCATGCTTCATTCTTCCCCTTTCACTATTTAATTCATTCAAACCAAAAGGAAAAGGTCCCCACAAAATCGAATTCTTTTTTTTTTAGCACTAACTAGATATCAAATTCTTTGGGTGACATAAGTTTTTATTTTTGGTACCAAAAAAACCCTTAGATTTTCTTCTGTTTTTGATGCCTTAGGTTTTCAACAGTCCGGTTAATGGGATTAAGGCATGTGACTACTGATGCTTTTATTCATGTAAATGAGGAAATCTAAGTTTTTCCTTTGTGGGATTAGCTAAATAGAGCTTGTAAGGGCTTCCTTTATCTAAACATGTAGACCAAAAATAAAAGTAGGAATTAATACAAAAATAGTGAAGAGAAACTTTCTACTACTACAAATTAAAGAGGGTCTATTTTTCCTTATAATAGGGTGCATGGAAATTGATTTTTCAGGTTTTTTTTACTCCAAGTTCATGTAAAAATAGAAACCTCAAGAGAGTTGATATATCTACAAGATTTCTTCTCCTATAAGTGTAACCAAAAGTATCTACCAATTAAAATTTGTTTTTGATTTATTTATATATATATATATATATTTTTAATCTCATTATTGTGGTTGCTTTTTCCACACCACGTGTGAAATTGGAATCACCAATCCTCCTTAATTCCTTCTTTATCTTTTTGCTCAATTCCTAACCCCAGACTTAATGTAAACAATTACCAACCTCCAGCTTCGCTAGCAAAGTAACATTTATCTCTTATCTCTGTCTTATTCCATGCATATAAAGAAATGTAAATCACTTCTCTGTGTGTAAACAAAGTGTCATCTTGTTGTCGGCATGGATTTTCTTTTCTTCATGGAAATCATTACAGCCTTGAAATTAAACACTGATTAACTAGACTTGGCTTTAATTAATTAGAGGTTTCTGTTGAGAGAGAGGGAGAGAGAGAGAGAGAGGAACTGAAGGCCATGAAGCCGCGCGTGATTAACGTGACAGACTCGTTGGAAGGGGTATACTTTTGCTGCAAAATCAACTGTTTAATTTATTTGTCAACTTTCGACTTCAACCTGCTGCGAGAAGTTCATGAATCCTAGACGTACGTGATCGACGACTCCAAGCTGTGAATTCGTCCGAACGCCGCTGTATATATATAGTTTGTTACTGCTGATTCAAACATAAAGTAATTAAATTGATAGAAATTATTTTTTAATTAATGAAGCAACAAATCTAATTAGTTGAAGGTTGATGAAACGGATGTATAAGAGAAGTGATTGTGCCACCGATCTAGTCACCTCCGGCGTCCGGCCGGGAATCTTTGATGGAGATATGTTGTTTCTTTATTTTGTTCTTATGTCAAGGTAATGCCAAGTTGAATTTGCCCATACGTAAGTGTGTGAGAGAGAGAGAAAAAGGGGCAAGAAAGAGAGAGAGAGCGAGCGAGTCGGTAGCGTGCCAAAAGCGTTTAACCCGCCTCTTGAATAACATCGATTGCATGAATCTTATCTCGATATGCACGCATCTCTATCAATATCATATCTTTTATATACTTTACGACATGGATAAAAATATATTGAGATCTAAAATTTATATTTTCGTATTGTAAAATTAAAAAAATTATTTTTAATCAAAATAAGCGGTTGGGTTGGTAAAAACAAATTTACAATATTATCCTTACACTTTAACAAGGAAAATCAATTAGGGATAAAATTGTAAACTCCTCCCTATAGGTTGACTCATTTAGCGCCAATTGAGTCACGCATATCTCGGTCCTAGAGAACGAGAAAAATGTGACTGAGATCGTCATTGTTCTTGGCTATTTCCGAGATAGCGGTGGAAGCGCACAACTCCCGAAGTCATTTTACCCTTGTCGACCGGTCTCATTGACAGCTAATTGGATCGACACGCATATCACAATTCTTGAGAAGGAAAAAAAATGTGAGAGAGTCGTCACCATTCTTGGCTCCTTCGAGGGCTGTGGTGGAAGAGCCCAGCCCCCACACCATCCGCCCAGCCACCCTCATCATTGCAAATTTTAGCCGCTTGTGCACACATATACACATACACGCACACAGACACATATATGTGTGTGTAATATATTGAGTTGATAGCTTGTTCGGTTGCTGTGATTTCCTGATTCATTTTCACAAATTGAACCCAACTTTGTTTACTTATTCACTCTTCAATATTTTCCTTCTCTTTCTCTCTCTCTTTCTACGTGTCCAAACAAACATCCAATCCTAAGGAATTTAGATCGTCACCCACCTGCTTGTTTTCTTCTCTCTCAGCGTCTGTCAATGCACTCATTTCAATTGGACTGATGAAGTTAATTATTTGGTCGTAACCGACTTCAACTCCAACGATGTGATGGTTTTTCTTGGTTACTGCTGCTACACTGATAAAAAAATATTTATAGAATATTTATAATAATCTAAATATCATGGCTGATTTTTCATATAAAATTTTGTACATTATATTGTTTTTAAATCACATGCTTAATGTGTGTCCTTGAGTTTGTGTTACATTCCTATATGTAATGATGAGATGGTAGGTAGCAGATGAATGCCGTTGCCTTTGGCCAAATAAAGGGTTAATGAAACTTCTAGCAAAATAAGGAAAAAAGAATAATGAAATCATAAATGAATTGAAGTTTGTGGCCAACTTCTCTTCTCCAATTTCATATTTGGTCGAGTCAACTTTAAAATTAATTATGTTGAAATAACGGTAAAGATTTTATGATTTTCTCTTTCTCTGTCTTTCTCTCTCTCCTCCTTTTCCAATTTCATATTTGGCCAAGCGACTTCAAAATTATGTTGAAACAATATTTAAGATTTTATGACTCTCTCTCTCTACCCAAATTCCTTGATTTTTTTCCTTTCTTAATTAATTACTTATTTGAAAAAAAATAATTGATACTTGAGTACTGAGTCTATGACGACATGATTAAAGTTTTAAATTATGGCTATTGACTACTTGTTACAATTCTCTTTCTTTATTATGCTATAAATGTTGGAAGAGATTACTTAATTCATAAGAAAATTTAGAGGTCATTTAATTACGATTTTAATTTTTTTAATTCTAAAACCATAAAAACTCAAAAAAGAGATATGCATTTTTGATAAGTTGATAAAAATGTTGTTTCAATTTTTTTTCCTAATCTATTAACATGGGAATGATGTTTTTTATTAAGAAAAAACTCAATTTGATCTTTAAATTTTTTGTCTGCCTTAAGTTTATAAATAGGTCGTCTTTTTTTTTTTTTTTTGGTTTTGCACCATCATGAGCACCCTTCTCCCTGATGCCTCACTCTAAGTGGAGGAAATAAATCAAGAACCCAGCAGTCAAATTCAATCACAGGTACACCCACAAATATGAGGGTGGAATACCCATCTCTAGACCATCCTTGACCGTTGGGCTATGCCTTAGGGGCACAAATAGGTCTATTTTGATACTAAGACAAATGGCCTATTAGTTAAAATCTCAAAGCAGAATAATTCATAAAGTATAGGAGTGTGTTAATTATAAACAATAGATTCAAAAATTAAAATGGCAAATGGCTATAATTATAAATGACCATGGCTAAGATTTGACATAATTATAGACTACAGGCTTTTAGTTTCAAAAATTATATAAACATCACCTCTATAATTAAAAACTAATGTAATAATTATTTTACTCCTATAATTTTCTCTTTCCTTTCTTTATTTTTTCTCTTCTTTGTGCAATTAAATACTAAAAAAGATAAATTCCAAATAACCCCCTTAAGATTTAATAAAAAGAACACTGACCACCTCTATATTTTTAGAAATAACATCCACGCCCTTAAATTTTACAACCACAAATCACTTTCCTCCCATATTGTTGACAAACAATTGTTAATTTTTTTTTCAAAATACTCTTGTTTCTCTTTTATAATTAAAAAAATAAAAAACAAATACATATGATTGTCCACGATACACTAGAGAACCCAAAAAATTTGGGTTGAAAATTCAACAAATAAACCTATCTAAGTTCATTTATTGAATCTTCAGCGCAAATTTGTTAGGTTTTAGAAATTTTAAGAGTTCTTTAAAGAAAAGAAAAAAAAGATATATATATAGACATATATATATATATAAAGAAAGAGAGAAAAAAAGAGACTTAACATCATCATTCTCCATTGCTACTTCTATAGTAACCATCTATTCTCTCACCATTCGTCATCTTCACCATTCTTTGTAACTTCCCCATCGTGATGGTTATCTCAAATGAGTTTCCTCATTGCAAGACCACAAGTGAAACCATCGAAACTCACTAACAATCATGGTCGAACCAAACAAAGAGAGCAAAATGAGAGGGAAAGAGGTAGGTTCTAACTACATAAGCCAATTGGTACTAAGTAGTTGTGAGAGAGAGAGTAAAATGTATATAACAGTAAAATTGTCAATTTTTATATATATCTTGTTAATGAAAAATGAGGTTCATGTTATTTTTAAAAAGACATGAATGGTTAATCCCATTTTCCCAAACTTCAAGGGTGTCGCATGAAATTTATCCTAAAAAATTAAATAAATACAATCGATTGCAAACCCTAGACAAGGTTTGAGATGAACCATAGATATCTAGGGTTTAATATAGAAAGAGAAAGAGTTGTGTTATCATTGTCATTGCCAATGTTACTTATTTATAAAAAAAAAAGATAGAAAAAAAATGAGGAGAAAAATAGAGCTAGAAAGATATTTAAATAGAAAGGTATTTTAGATATTTTAAAAAAAAATTAACAGACACCTTCAATTTATAAGGATATTTAATAAAATAAGTTTTAAAGTTCACAAGAAGTTTTTATAATTTCTCATACTGAAGGGATAGTCTCTAAAATTAGACCAAACGTTGAGATCAGTTAATGTAATTTACTCAATATCTTAAAACACTTGAGAGTTAAAAAAAAAACAAAAAATATTTTTATTGATTCCAAAAATCATTGCTTTCTTTTTTCAAAACAACAAAGACAGAAGAAACTTAATTAAAATGCAATGACTACAGAAATCCTTTATCTTCTAGCAATAGCTCCTCTCTTATCAATGTGTTGATTGATTATGAGAATAGAATCTCAAACAATGGGTTCCAAATGCATAACCATTTCTTTCCTACAGACGAATTGGCTGTGGAGCCCAGGAAGGATCAGCATCACTTACATTTCTCCTATGAAATTAGATCAGCTCTACACAATTTGGCCTTCCCCGATAATGAAATCACATTTCATTTTATCCATGGACCGAGATAAAGTAAACACACAAATACGTCATAATGTTCTGCCAGAACTCAGAAGGCAAATGTCTAAAAGTTGCTTCTCTTGCTTTCACTTCACTATCTTGACCAAATTCTTTTCTTGTTATCCCTCTCCTTGATTCCTTGAACCTGATCTCTGCTGGCAGCTCTGTTTTGATTGATGGGCCTCTGAGAAGTTGTTGCGGGCTTGGCTGTTCTTGTAAACCTAGACAATGGTTTAGGGGGATCCGATTGCCTTCCCCTTTTATCGTTCAAGGAAGTTGACTCAGTATTGTTGTTTTCAGTTTCACTATTCCTGGATAGCCGCTTCCTTCTTATGCCAGGAACAGGTTCGTTTGCTTTTACTGATACAGACCACCCCTGACTCCCTCTGCAGTTGATCGAATTTGCATTCCTAAGAATATGGTGCTCGGCATCCATCATCGTCTCATCTCTTACATAGCATTTTCCTTCTAGGGGAGTGGCTCTTAATGCATCAGTGGAGCCTAGACTTAGCTTGTGTGAGAACTGTTGTTCTCTCTCTTTCAATTTGTCTTCAAGTTCTTTAATCTGCCATTACACATGTAACAGAAGTTAATACTTGCTAGTCCCTTGCATGAAAGTTGAAAATCAACCACCTCTCCAACTGATACAATGACACGAATTCAGAAAATGCAGGTAAAAAGAAAAAATAGCCAATAATTTTGGCAAAGTTCATAAATGCAAAAATTATCAGACAGGAAAATATCATAAGATGGTCGTCCAGATCGACATTGGAACAGAAACAATTTGAAAAGCGGAAGCACTGGAAAATTTTACTACCAATCATGTTCTTGAACCAGAGAAGAATTAAGTCAAGCATATTAAGTATGGAGAATATTGTGATCCAATACTCAAATTGCATTTCTTTTACCATTTATTTTCTATTTAAATAGAGGCGGAGGAAAAAGTTTACTTCAAGAAGGCAGTGTTACAACTGCATCTTGTTGATGTATATGCATATTGTATAGATTAAAAGTTTTCTTCAAGACAATGTTTATATTCTTCAATTTCTTTCCCAAACTGCCAACAAGATCTGGGAGTTCTCAGTTGGAATTGTTATAGTGTCATTAATGATGCTAATGTTAGTGAGTTCTACCACTGCATTTCTTATCTGGTCAACAAAAGGCCAAGATGGTGCTAAATACCCATGTGAATGCAACTGAAATTTTTTAAAACAAGGCGAATGGCCTCAACCAGCTGGAATGTAAGAACTCCAGCAAATGCATCTGTGTCAGCCCTTAACCTGAACCCCATGCTAAGGTGATGGATGGATAAACCACACAACAAAAAAAAAAGTTGGTGGTACAATGATTTCCCCAAAAAACATCTGGATGCAATAGCAGCCCACTGATTCACTTAACAATGTTTATGACATAAGGGGGGGAAAGAGGGGGGAAACAGAGAAAAATACAAGACCTTTCGACAAAGGAAGGACTCTGATTTCTCTTCCTGCTTCTCTTTCAGTTTCCTTTCCAATTCATCAACCTGAAAGAATCAAGTGATGTAAACAGTTATTTCTTCTTTGACAAAAATTTAAGATGAACATGTTGATAATAATAATAATAATAGTGTCTAGACAACCTTATGTTGAAGGGTAATAGCATGCAAGTCAGACTCCCTCACTTGCTCTTTCAGTTTGTTTTCAAGATCCTTGACCTGCTTTTACATTTAAAAAAGGCAGTTAGTTATTGCTTATCCGGTGCTCGTGATTGTATGAAATTGTAAAGGCAAGAGGCGTGTTAGGCGATACCAACAACCTTAATCAGCACCTAATTGCCCTTGACTTTTATGATGGGCAAAAGATAATTATTTTCTTTCCCCAGGCCAAAAGAGGCCCGGAAGGGTAGCTACTGTCTAGCAATCCTTTTATATGACCTTGTTGGAAAAATTGGGAAAATGGGTCCTTGATGGCCGAAAATTAAGAGGTCGGGTTGTTAGGGTATTTCAAAGTTAAAAGAGATAAGAGATGAGAAGATAAAGCTTGGTTTGAGATCAGGTTGTTGAGGATAAAGTTTCAAGTTAAAAGAGATAAGAGATGAGAAGATAAAGCTTGGTTTGAGACCAGATTATTGAGGATAAAGTTTCAAGTTAAAAGAGATATGAGATCAGAAGATAAAATTTGGTTTAAGATCAGGTTGTTGAGGATAAAGTTTCAAGTTAAAAGAGATAAGAGATGAGAAGATAAAACACCAAGAAAGAAGATAAAGCTCCAAGAAAGAAGATAAGCCTCAACAGCTCCGACCTATGAGGCTTGGGATGCAGAATGGTTGATCAACTCCATGGAACCTAAGTTCGGGAGAACCTACTTGTTTTACAAAACAGCCAAAGACATATGGAGGCTGTCCAAGAGATCTACGCCAACTTGAAAAACACTTCACAATGTTTTGAAGTGCGATCCAAAATTCAAGATACTCGACAAGACCACAAATCAGTCACTAAATACCATAATTCATTGATTAAATTATGGCAAGAGATGGACCTCTGTTTTACAATATGGACTGGAACTGTCCTGAAGATGGTGTCAAGTTCACGCAGCAGCTTGAAAAAGAGCGGATTTTTGAATTCCCTCTAGGATTAAACAAGGACTTGGACGAGGTACGTGGCAGGTTATTAAGTACTAAGCCAGTTCCTAGTATTCGTGAAGTCTTTGCAGAGGTTAGAAGAGAAGAGGGTCGAAAAAGAGTGATGCTTACCAGTTCCTCTACTGAATAGGACACCTCTTTATCTGCCTTAACAACCCATCAGAACAGGCCACCAATATCACATCAACACAATCAGAAGGCTGGAAAGGAACGGCTATGGTGCAGATTGTCATAAGCCCAACCATACCAAGGAGACATGTTGGAAACTACATGGCAAACCAGCTGACTGGATACCACGTAACCAACAAAAGACAAATCGTGAGCCCAATCGCACCCTTACCATCGAATCAACCAATGACAGAGAAATCTGGTAATCTAAATTTATCTGCTGAACAGATAAAATTTTTAAATAAACAAATGTTGCATCCTCCATGGCAACTATTGCTCATAAAGGTAACATCAAAATTTCATGTCTTACAAATGGCTATATCGATGAAGGGAGGATTATTGATACTGGTGCATCAGATCATATGATCGAAACCAAACTAATTTTTTAACCAATGAAAAATGTGATGATGATATTGAAATCACAGTGGCGGATGGCACAATTTCAAAAGCAGTAGCTCGAGGTTCCATTAATGTATCTGGCTTAAGATTAAATTCCATCCTTCATGTTCTAAAATTGAACTGCAACCTTGTGTCTATTAGTAAGCTCTCAAGAGACCAAAATTGTGCAATAATCTTCTTTCCTTCTCTTTGTGTGTTTCAGGACCTGTCTTCGAGACAGACGATTGGTAGTGCTAGGGAGAAAAATGGTCTCTACATTCTCAACGGTGTTGGTTCTACCTCTATTCCATTACCTAAAAATACTTCCTTGTCAATTTCTTCTCATTCAGAAATAATGCTTTGGCATAAACACCTTAGCCATCCTAGTTTTGTTTGCCTTAAATTGTTGTATCCAAAGTTGTTTAACAATAAAGATCCTTCTCTATTTCAGTCTGGACATTGTATCTATGCTAAACAAACCAAAAGGAAATTATCCTCCTCATCCATATTACATGTCAAAACCATTTCATCTCATACATAGTGACATTTGGGGTCCTTTTCGTTCTTATTCCCTAACAGGTTCTAAATGGTTTAGTACCTTTATTGATGACCACACTCATATATGTTGGGTGTACCTTATGAAGGAAAAATCTGAGACTAGCACCATTGTCAACAAATTTCATAAACATGTTATCAATGTCCTTCAAACCAACATCCAAATCATGCGCACTAACAATGGGAGAGAATATTTTACAAATGACTTGAACCAATACCTTATTGATCAAGGTATATTTCATCAAAGCTCTTGCCTTTACACACCCCAACCAAACAGTGTAGTTGAAAGAAAGAATAGACACCTACTAAAAGTAGCACGATCCCTGATGTTTGCTAGCCATGTACCTTACTCATTTTGGAAGCAGTTCTAACCATGACCTATCTTATCAACCGATTACCCTCTAAAACCCTTAACCTCCGTACTCCTCTTAGTTGCCTACTTGATACCTTCCCTCACATCAGGTTGCATGACTCATTATCTCCACGAATTTTTGGTTGTGTTGTCTATGTTCATAACCACCAGCCTCAAAAGAGCAAATTTAATCCTAGATCCATTAAATGCGTGTTTGTGGGATATTCACCAACTACAAAAGGGTAAAAATGCTATAACCCTTCCTCAAACAAATTCTATGTTACATATGATGTTACCTTTTGTGAAAACCAAACCTTTTTTCCCATAGTTCTCTTCAAGGGGAGAAGGAAAGTGAAGATAACTATTGGGATCCTTCTATCTCTCTACCCATTTCGCTTTCATCGCACTCTTCTCCCTGCCAATTCTCTCCTCCTCCTCAAAGTTCACCTTCACCATCCCATGGCCCAACCTCTGAAGTTTTAGCACATGATTAGGAATTGACTAAGAGGGGAGAACCTAGTACTGAAAAACCAAGCAAGGTTTATTCGAGGAGACCAAAAGATCCCCAAGTTGTATAGTCGTTTGAACCAAGACATAGTCCAAAACCCACAAACAAGGACATGATGGTTGAAGACTTAAACCTCCCAATTGCTCTCAGCAAAGGATTAAGGTCATGCACTCAATATCCTATATCAAATCATTTGACCTACACTAAATTGTCTAATCAATACAAGGCATTTGTTGCAAGTATGGATAGTGTGGAGATTCCAAAGGATATTCAAGAAGCCCTACAAGATCCCAAGTGGAAAGCTACCGTGGATGAAGAGATGAGAGTACTTTCGGAAAATAAAACATGGGAAGTGGTTGATTTTCCCCAAGGGTAAATTGTGGGCTATAAATCGATATTCTCTGTAAAGTCTAATTTTGATGGGGAGATTGAGAGATACAAAACAAGATTGGTGGCTTAGGGATACACCCAAACATGTGGGATTGATTATGAAGAAACGTTCGCACTGGTAGCCAAGATGAATTCAATTAAGGTACTTTTATCTCTTGCAGTTAATTTGGACTAGGAATTTTATCAAATGGACATCAAGAATGCATTTCTAAATGGTAACCTAGAGGAAGAAGTGTTTATGAGAATGCCCCTAGATTTGAAGAAGGTGATAACAAGGTATGCAAACTTAAGAAATCACTCTATAGATTAAAACAATCTCCTAGAGCATGGTTTAGATTCAACACTGCATCAAAGGGCTTTGGATATATTCAAGGACAAGCTGATCACACATTGTTCACAAAACAATCAGCAAATGGTAAAACAACTATCCTAATTATATACGTGGATGACATTGTAATTACAGGTGATGATTATCAAGAAATTACAACAAATGCTCACTTAAAAAATGAATTTCAAGTTAAAGATCTTGGTACTCTTAAATACTTTCATGGTATGGAAATAGCTCGAAGCAAACATGGAATATTTGTTACTCAAGGGAAGTATGTCCTACATTTTCTAAAAGAAACAAGGAACTTGGATGCAAACCAGCCAGCACTCCTTTGGAGAGAAATTGGAGGCAGAAGGCCACTGAGAATGATCCACCAGTAGATTGTGAACAATACCAACGACTAGTAGGTAAGCTAATATATCTATCTTTCACAATGCTTGACATTACTTTTAGGGTTAGTGTGATTAGCCAATTTATGCATGCACCTACAAAGCAACATCTAAAAGCAACTAACCATGTTTTAAAGTATCTCAAAGGAACTCCAGCCAAAGGAATTTTGTTTAAGAAGAGTAACAATAGAGATATAGAAGGGTATGTAGATGCAAATTGGGTTGGGTCAATGGAAGATGGAAAATCTACAATTGGTTACTACACCCGGTTATGGGGGAATCTTGTGACATGGAGGAGCAAGAAGCAATCTTTTGTGGCCCAAAGTAGTGCTGACACAGAATATCAAGCAATTGCTCAAGGATTTTGTAAGCTCATTTGGATTGAGAGACTTCTAAGGGATCTAAATATACCTAGAAGAGATCCTATGAAGTTATACAGTGATAGCAAATCAACAATAAACATACTTCACAACCTTATACAACATGACCGAACGAAGCATATGCGTATTAACAGATATTTCATCAAACATGAGAGGGACTCAGGGGTGTTTACCTTATCCTATGTCTCTATAAAAGATCAGGAAGTTGACATTCTTACCAAAGTCCTATCCAAACCAGCATGTGAATTCTTAGTTGGCAAGCTGTGAATGATTGATATCTATTCACTAGCTTAAGGGAAAGTGTTGGAAAAATTGGGAAAATGAATCCTTGATGGTCGAAAATTAAGAGGTAGGGTTGTTAGGGTATTTCAAAATTAAAAGAGATAAGAGATGAGAAGATAAAGCTTGGTTTGAGACTAGGTTGTTGAGGATAAAGTTTCAAGTTAAAAGAGAAAAGAGATGAGAAGACAAAGCACCAAGAAAGGAGATTACACAAATAATCCTATCAGAAAAATCAAGTTCAAAGTTGTTTGATTTCATTTATCATGTATTCCTATATTTTAGGAAGAAATTAGATGTACTCATGTATAAATACCCCATTTGAGATCAAGGAATGGCAAGAAAAAGAGTCCTCATTTTATTTAAGTTGCCTCCTTACTCTTTCTAAGATCTCAGATATAACATTTACAAGTACCCGAGCACATCTTTTTCAACCTCGGGTTGGTTTTGTTCAGACCTTAATCAACATTTAATTGCACATGAATTTGATGATAGACAAAGACAAAGTCCTTTTTCCCCACAGCCAAAAAAGGTTAGTAAGTGCAATTGGTGTGTGGAATTGCTACTTAGATGTGATTATATGATGATAAAGAAAATAAATATTCTTTTCTTCCCAAAGCCCCCCTCCCAAAAAAACAAAAACAAAACAAAAAAAGGCTTGGCAATCCTCCTTATACGTGATCGTAGGATGGTCAATCCAATGAGGAACCAAAAAGAAGCAGAGACTTTCAAATAAGAGCAAACAATATGAATCACCCATACCCCACCAAGGGTCACTGGGAACTAGTTCCCGAGCTAACTAGACACCAATTTTAAGCTTCCCACCACCAAGCTCATATCAAGAAGTTGAGCAAATAACTAGTGGAACAAGAGTTCATGGAACAACCTGTTGGTAAGTTGTAGACTCTGATTGATCTCGCTCTCTAAGCTTGTTCTCGAGCTCTTTGACCTTCATCAAATGCAAGATAATAGTAAAGTACTTTCTCACCTAACTACAGAAAGAAAGGAGAATCAATCGATTTACTTGACTTGAAAAACACCTTTTGTTGAAGACAAGTGCAAATTTCATCCTTTCCTTTCAGTGTCTCTGACAGATGTAAGACTTGCCTTTCTGATTGGCTATGCAATGTTGCCTTTAGCTCAAGCTGTCCTTCAAGTTCTTTAATCTTTTCCTGTTGGTTTTTGTAAAATTGATCCTTGCCTCTTGCCTTACTTTCCATATTTTGTAAACTCTCCTCAAGCTTTTTAAGGCAATCATCTTTGGATCTAGATTCCTGCCTTGCTTTATCAAGCTTCAAGGAAATCCATAAACAAAACAGTTAGACAAAGTGCTATCATCACCGACAACGTATCAAAAGATATAAACCATTACAAAACATGAAGCTCGAAAAATTCAACACCATATCACCAAGCATATACCATCATTTTCATTTTCTGAAGCTCACTGGTATCAATTTGCTTTCTGGCAGGACCCAAATCAACCCCTCTAACCCGGGTGGCAAAATTTAATGAACTCAAGGTCTCGCTCAGGTCGTGCTCTGAAGGGCTGATTTGCACAAACATTAAAGTTTTGCAGTCACCCCCTGTAACAAATAGCATGTTCATGTGTTACATAAAAACTAGATGGGTGACATCCGAAAAGATAATGCTTCAACAACATTGAAGAAAAGTAAGCTTTCTAAAATCTAACAGAGTATTTAATAATGTATTAGAGTTTCCAGTCCAATGAAACAAGAGGTCAAATTGAAGAATCAACAAACCTAATGAATCTTGAAGTAGGTGTGTCAACTTTGAGTTCCTGTATGGTATGTGACTACTTTTGGTTGCTAAAGCTGAGATTACATCTCCAAGGGCTGAAAGTGATTTATTAATATTTTGAGCTTCCTTCAAGCGTTCCCCTTGCACATCAGTTTTTGCAAGCCTCTCACTGCCTGCCAAATCTACGAGCCAAAGCTTGCTCTTGGTGCATTCACCATTCATCAAATTTTTTGCTCTTACCATTATACAAAGCATACTGAAAAAAAAAAAAAAGGAGAAAAAATACAGCTAATACAAATTGGAACGATGATAATGCAGCAAAGCACAGCAAAATATTTAATTGAAGGTAAGAAAAAACAGACATGAAGGTATTACCAATGAGAACGACTACTATGTTCATTCACATTATTGGACCCAACAGCCCTGGCGCTGCTTCCAACCTGCAGTACATTCCATACTTCCCTTATGTTCTCTACTTTGGCTTCCACTATTCCAGGAACATGATGCCCTTCAGACGCTTGTTTAATCTCCAACCTAGTACACCCCAAGAATAGTAAGAACTTAATAGGCTGTCATGTTTTCAATCTCAACAAAGTTGTCTGTTTATATAAACCTCAGCAAGTGATCAAACTCAAAAATCCAACAAAGATATACTAGCTCAGTTGAATTATCTAATGTGCATGCATTGAGAAAAAGAGTTCAGAAAATCTTACTTCTTTGATGTTGGTGATGCAGCCAACAGATCCCTTATCTGCTCGTTGTAGACTTCAAGCACGCTAACAGATATACTGTAGGTAAAAGTTTCAGTCCTTTCCTTGGCAACTTTAAACAGTTCCTCAAGGGTCCTATAATTGACTCCTCGATTTTGCTCAGTACCCTCCATCGTGAAAGTTTTACCAGTCCCAGTTTGCCCATAAGCAAATATACAAACATTGTAGCCATCCAACACGGAGGTTACCATTGGTGAAGCATCGGCAAACACATCAACTGACAAAGGAAGCACAAAAGAGCATGAGTATAATGGAAAAGACATTGATTTTTCACCACATAGTACAAGTACATAAAAGCACCTTGATCATTTTTTGGGGTGTAAACTCTGTCAAATTTGAAGGTCTTTCTGGTAGAACCACCACTTAAGATTCCAAGTTCCCCATCCTTGGCTGAATCAAAGTCCACAACTGTTGAATGGCCAGATGCAACCTCTGCCTTGCTCAAAGGTCGGCATCTGCAAAATACCCTGATATTTCCTGATATTCAACAATTATAATCAGTACCCTTAGTAAGCATTCTAGTTATACCCAGAAAGAGAGAGGTTATGAATTGTGAAAAATAACAAACATCGGACATGCCTTTTGCCTCCTGGACTTGGTTATATAGCTTCCTTCTCTTCGCTTGCTCTTCAGTATACTTGACTTTAAGATCTTCACACTGTGCAACTGCAAAATGATTTTATGCAGATTGTAATGCATGCTTCAAATGCCAGTCCCATAAGCTTTTTGCAACTCCTAACTTACCCAAAGACTGAACTGCAAAAACCATTTTGCTCAAGTCAGGAATTGATTCAACACATTCATGTGCTGCATGAGAGAGCTGGGAATGCTCCTTTTCCAACACCTGAACAACAAATAGAAATGGCATGAATTAGAACTTAATATACACTGAACAAAACAAAAAGATCAGTGGACAAGGTATAGATTATGTTCCTGACATACAAGGAGATCATTTAGTTACCTTTATCTTTTCCTCCAGATTAGTAACTGCCATGGACCAAAACTTCTTCTCCCGGACATATTTGCTAGAAATATTCCTTAGCTCTTCAGCTTGTTTCTCCATTGTTTGATCTAGATAAAAGGAAGAAAGAAAAAATAAGAAAAGTTACAGTGACTGCTTAGGGGAGAGAAGACGTTACATTGGCAAGAGGAAAAAATTTCCCATGCAACCAGTGTTGTGGTCTTAACTAAATGACCCTTTTATGTGTTGGAACATTACCGGGCAAAATCTGCTCCAAAAAACATTGTTTTGCATAATAAACCACTAATGTTCACTCCATTACCTTTTAAATGGTTATTGACAGAAAGACTCCACTTCCCTTATATAGTCAAATACAGGCTAATGGCAAATCTAAAATGGGAAAAAAGCAACTAAAGTTGCCAAACATTAGGTCAAATCTCTTGCAGGACCTTGCAAAAGCCCATAAACCTATTGAGAATATTTTTTCTAACCTATTCTTTTCAGGTACCAGAGCAGCACACTTGAACTATTAAAACCTAATAAAATTCAAACTTAATCTGATCTTACCAAGAGAATATGTCTGGAACAACCTATTGTCAAGCTCCATTCTAACCTTCTCTAGCTGCTCATTTGCAGCAGTTAAGGACATCCAGGCTTGATAACATTCATCTGTCTTGCGTTGGCACTGGGTATTCAGTTCTCCTATCTTCTTCTCATACTTGGCTGTTGATTTCATTCGCATGACTTTCTTCTACAAATTCAAAGCACTTCACCTATGAAATTAGCATATTCTGAAGCATTAAAGTCATAATTTTCAAGGTAAACTTCATCATACCTGAGCTGAAGGAACTTCAACCTCAGCAGCGCAGTTGCTACATACAAGATACTCGTGTTTCACCTGTGGAGCTGTAACCAGGTCAACAAAAAGACAATGTTAGAAGCTGCAAGTGGAACAAATACCCCCTTGATTACAAATTCTGTCACTGGACAATAAAAAGTTGAAAAGATTATAAAACAACCTGATGACTTTGGTGCTCTTCGTATGGAAATCCCACTAACCAATGGACTTCCATTGACCCCTTCAAACCTTATTAAAATTAGGCCATCATCCTTGACAGCAATCTTTGAATCAACCAGTTGCAATGGCTTGTTTGATCCAACAATGGAGAAGATATCAAAGTCTGAGAGAATCTACAATTTTTATGGATAAATAAAGTTCTTAAGTTCCAAGGTTTGTCTCAGTACAAAAGGTAATTAAAACAAAATTGTTTGTTTAGTTGACTTGCCTTCTCATTCTGCATGAAGACATTGAATACCCTCATTCCTTTAGGTCCATAGGTGTTTATGAATTCTACAAAGTGAAGATCAACATAATATTCTCCAGAAGGAATATTTTCTAACTGATAACAGAAGTTTCCTAGTCTCACTGACTGGTATATAAATGCAAAATCACCACCCTCATTGATTTCCTCATCTGTTTGGAATACGTCTCCTCCATGGAAAAAAGCATCAGCCATAAACTTCACACTAGAATCTGCTTCAATTGAAGCCTCGGCCCCAGCATTTATAAACATCACAATTTCATCTGATTCAAAAACCAATCAACGGCATGAATGTTTATAGTCCCCATTGAAGACTCAAAAGAAGAAAGTAAAATTCTTACTTCAGACTCTAAGCCTTCATCTGGTTCTTGGAATGACTAAGCATGGAAAAATGAAAATGCATAACAATGAAATTTGATTGAAAGAATTTCGTTGGTTAATTCCCATCCTTCAGTAGAACTAGAAGGATAAATAGCTTTTCTTTGGTTATCGATCAAATTAAAGAAGTAAGAGTACAATGGACTTCCAGATCTGAGGTCACATTGTCATAATTTGTGCAAAAGTGCCAATTAACTGTCTGCACAGTTGTGTAAGGCCTTCTCGCGTGTAAGGAAAAGTGGGTCAGCTCTTACTGAGTTAAACCCTAATTGGCTGAGCTATTGAGCACAAGGCAAAACCAGTTGCCATCTATTAACTCAAACCGTAATTGGCCGGCCTATCCAGCATCAGCTAAAACCAGTTCTTTCCTGAAAATGAAGAACATTGACTTCCAAATATTTCCACTTTTTCAACAACTAAATCTGAGAGCATGATTCGGAAATCAAAGATTGCCACAGACACCTAATTCTAGGGTTTCAGACATCTGCTACCACGCACGTTGCCGAGTGAAGGACTACAAAGACCAAACTAAAACAGAATTGAGAACCCTAACGTTAAAAGGGATAAAACAGAAATATAAATGCATCATATGCCAACCTGTACAATCTGGCCGTGCAAATCCATTTGGAATCAGCCTCGAACCCGAATCACAGACTATAAAGTCAGTAAAAGATTCATCGTCCTCATCCGTGGCGGAATCTCTGCTTTCTTGATTCAAGGGTAAATCCCAATCAAGAACCCCAGGAACAGAGGGGATTGAATTTAGGTTTTCTGGTTCTCGGGCAAGAGTGCTGAATTGGATATCCTCCATGGGTCCGAGCTCAACCCGACAGCTTTCTGGTGTCTGAGAACGGAGAAAATCTCGAGACAAATTAGGTTTCCTGCAGCAGAATAGAGCGTGGAGTTCGGAACGAAATGAGAGCGATGAGGTTTCGGGTCCTTCTGCTGCTTGCTTTGCGTCAGCGATTCAAATTTCAATTTTTGTAACCGTTGGGGCGGACTTGAACGTTACCCCCCCCCCCTTTTCTAACACCAAACCATTGCAAGACACGTGTATACCCAGAACATTCCCTTTCCAATCTTAACAATGGGCCAAAGGAATAATTTTTTAGGGGTTTTTTTAGTGTGTAAGATTATTTTAGTTTTTTAAAATTTTATTTTTTAGAAAATGAAAATTTTAAGTTTCAAATTAAAAATGGAGTTGAACTAAATTTGAAAAACTTTTAAAATGAGTTTTCTAAATTTTCTTTATATTAATTTAGACATTTAAAGAATATGATTTTTTTAAAATTTTCCACAAATTATCTTTATTTCCTTCTCTAACACAACCTATACAATAAATATTATCTTTGTCTCTCCTTTTTAGATATATATTCTAATTTTTTGGATTGAAAATTAGTTTCTCTATTTCAAAGATTTGAACCGTTCCTCAAATTTTCTCTAAAAAGGGAAAAAGTAAAAATTTTAATGAAAAATATGAGATAAAAAATTAAAATATATTTTGTGCAACTAAACAATAGTGTTTATGGGTCTCCTTATATTTTGTGTTCTTATGGGAGAATTATTATAAATAGCATCTGAAAGGTAAATAAAAATTTAAATAGAAAGAATAAATCATTAACTGTAATTTTTACATAATCAATATTGGCTCAAAATTTTGGCTAATAGTAATGAAGGTAGATTACATTAATCACCCTTAGGTTTAGGTTAACCACTAAAAATACTATTTTTTAGATTCTAAAAATTGCAATCACCTCCTCTAACTTTATAAAATGCATAATATTTTGTCATATTTTGTCTCTGTCGCTAGTTAATATTAGTTAAATCTTTTTAAATATTCAAAATACTCTCTCTTGATAACTAAATTAAAAACTTCCATCATGACCAAGTCTTTTGGTTCAATTATGATTAGATTCGACTAAATTCAATAAATTTTCTTTAATAATAATAAATTTTCATGCTACAAAATCTCTCTTTATCTTTGAATCTCCACCCCTATTTGTTCGTTCTATTCTACTCTCATATATATCTTTTTTCTTTATACCTTCTCATTAATATTAACACTATTAATTTAATTTAATAAATCATATATATCTTTAGTTCACAAATATTACTATTAATTTGTTTGCTTTTACCAAACCTTCCATTGTGACCAAACAACACTGTTCTAGCCAAGAATATTAACAGCCAATGGCTCGTGAATTTAGATTCAAATGCCTCTTTGAGCTTATAAATGCAAAGGGAATTGTTGTCTTGCAACCTAGTAGCCCAAGGAAACAGGTGAGGTTAGAAGGAATAAAGAAGTCAGAAAGCTTGACCAAGGAGAAAAATCTCTTGGAAGAAAGAAGGTTCAAAAGCTAAATAAATTTCTTCAAGTAAAGCAAATTTCTTCAAGCAAAGCAAGGCGAAGGTTTATTAATGTCACTATTTTGGCTTAATCAGAATTCCTGGTATATATTTATATATTTAATTATAATTTTTTCTAGAAATTAGAATGTGTGGCCAAACTTTTGATACAAGAATTATTGAAAAATTAGTTTTATACATTTAGTTATGAATTTTCTTATGAAACTTATCCAAATTGGTTTAAAACAAAACACTACTGTTACAAACCAATCCATTTTGATGACTTCTTGGGAATAGTAGACATCGTATTAAATTATAAGAAAAATTTTAGATGGTGTTTAAAAGAAAGTATAGTTTTTAGAAGATTTGATTTCATATCATTTGATTTTTGAGAAAAACACATATGTCTAATTTAATAATAACTGTGATGTATGGTTGCTCAATTAAACTAGTTGGCTTTAAGTTAAAGTAGAGAAGTTAAAACCATAATAAAATAAAATAAATTTTAGATATATTGTTGTCGATTGAGTGAGTTTTGTAAAGGTATATGATTCCCATGAAAAGAAAGAGATTTGGTTAGTCAAATACCCAAGTTATAAAAGGGTGTCATGACAAGAGTGAAATTATAAATAATTAAGTTTATATTATTTCTTTTTCTTCTTTTTTTTTCCTGTAAGTGAGAGATTCATAGAACAAAAACTAATACAGAACCAGCTACAAACCAAGGACAAGGCATACCTCGGACCAACCAAAAACCAAAGGCAAGAACACAACAACAATCACCCTCTAGGCTAAAAGATGAAAAAATAAACTAAAATAAGAAAAACATAGAAAGAAACAAAATAAAAGATATTGTGTACAGAAAATAAACAAAATAGGTGTGATCGAAAGCAACAATCAATCGGAATAACAAGCTTGTTGTGCTGATCACGAGTAGGAAAACTGAGAACGAAGCGAGCCCTAAATGGAGAGGTTGCATCGAACACAAGGCACTAGAGGGACTGACGCTGAACAAGAAATTCTAGGATCACATAAACTAGCCTTCAACAGTAAGTAAGCAACAACTCAATGGGGAGGGAAAACCCGGTCTATCGGAAGCTGTCAAACATGACGAAGAGTATAACTCTAAATAAAGGGTCTGAATCAGAGAGTCGTCAAACGGGCTCACACAACGCACTAAATCTGATGAGTCAACTCAAAGGCAGATCTCTCCTGATCATGAAAGCACATGTTATTACACTCTCTCTAGATGAAATACACCAAAGCATGAAACATCAATCTGTTCGCCACCTGCCACGAACCCTTGCCGATCCATCTCACAGTAGCCCAAAGCACACCAGTATCCCATTGACGCCAAGGCCAATTGAATTTCTTTGATCTGCGAAAGTATGTTAGCACCTCTCTAGAATAAGGACACTTGAAAAAAACGTGACTATGCCTTTCCGCATTCATCCTACAAAAGAAACATCTATTCAGAAAAGACAAAAAAATGTTAATCCGATCAAGTGTAGAAAGACACTCACAAATTACTAACTACAAAATAAAAGAATGAGCTGGAATACACTCCGACGACCATATATACGAGCCTATGCTAAGGAACCTGGGGATGTTGTTCCTAAAAGTCCTTAAGTGCAACTCTAATCAAAAAAACACCGTTCGCAGCCGAGAGCCAAAAATTCTCATCCTTGCACTAAAAGTAGGGAAGGTTAGAAAGGTAATTTCTAATAAGATCGTAAGCCGAACAAGGGAAAAGGTCAGGCTAATTCCAAAAGCCATTCTCAATGAAATTAGAGACTTGACCGAGGTATGGATGCCTAATTGCCGAGGCAATTGGTGAGAGAAATGATTAATAAGCACACCCAAAAGGTGCCATTGATCATGCCAAATGAACATGCTACAACCGTCCCCAATTTTCCACCCCACTCTAGGTCGCACAACTCCCCTAAGGGAGAGCAGCTTCCTTTAGTACCACGGGCAAGCATACAACACTTGATGGACTAACTTCATATCATTTCTTAAAGGAGTAAGTGATGTTTTTTAAAATTAATTTAGGAGGCCATTGTGGGTAGCAAATCAAGCTTATCCTCTAATAAGTAAGAAATTGAGAGCATATTAAATAAATAAAAATATATACTTTAAAAATATAAAAAAGAGTAATTTTATTCATCTCTAGTGGAGATGAACAACGATGATGTGATAGCCCATGTGAACTGTATAGTTGGCATTACACACCTATTTAAAATATAAAAATTAAAATTTATTAAACATCCTTTCACCTTCCCCAGACAAACATTTTCCTATTCATCAGCTCACATGAACTATCACATTACTGCTCTTCATATCTACCAGAGATGAATAACATTACTCTATAAAAAGACATGATAATCTTTGTATAAATACTTGAGCTTCTAGTTTGAGTATCCATTATATGATTTACTAGTTTAATAAATGTAAGAATTAATGATATTTGTCAATAACTCTTGAATTTTTAAGTCAACCATATTAGTATGCTAACCTTAGAGATTTTGAAGCGAGCATGATGGCCACATCAATTTTTCATTTTTAACTATATTTATATATTAGTCAAATAATACCCACATTATTTTAAGAGCCAATATATTAATCTGTAAATTCAAAAAATTGATAAATTGGAATTAAGAGTTCAAAGATAATATAACCAATAAATGCAATAAATACATGCACATAACAAATTCGATGAAATGGTGAAGGATAAAAATAGACTCTCTTTGTTTGAGAGGGTATTTTAGCAATGGAATGGTAAGAGATTGGATGAAAATTATTTCCATCTAATATTCTTAAAATAAACAGTTTTGCTTGCTCTCCCAAGGCATAGGTCGAATGATTGGATGAGTAATATGTCTGTGTCAATTCGGTGACTTGTGAGTTCAATCCTCGCCCTACGCAAGGGCGATCATCCCAATAAACACTTTTGCTTGCATTCAATTAAGAGGAGTTTGGATGTAAATGGGATTCATGCTATTCATTACTTTCATTTAATTTCATTACTTTTTATCTTACTGAAGTAAATCCGGGTTGTACCCAGGTAGATCCACCCATCATGGGTTCCGAATCCAATATCAAATCCAGATCTGGATCTAGATCTGAATCTGGACAGCAGTTGCAAAAGGAAAAAACAACTACGGTAGTTGAATACCACTCCCTCCATTCATGGAAGAAGTTGGCAGATGGTCTTCTCGTGTGTATCTATTAGAATGGTAAAAGAAAAAAATGCACATGGATCGAAAAAACTCTCTCGATAGAAAACTCTCTCTGTGTACAAGGCACTTAGGTTGTGGATACAAACAAGATCCACTATGATCTCGTTTACACCAATGATTCCACTGTTGATCCTATCTCCGTTGTGCAACCAGGAAAGTCTGGTTTAATGATTCGTTTGTTTCATTATTCCTAACATTGGTATCAGAGCATCTTTTGGTTGTTTTTTGGTTGTAATATGTGTATAAATGTCTATGTTGAATGATGTATATACGTCATACATACATATAGTGGGAACACTTGTGCATATACATTCAGTAGATGTGTTCACACACACAGAATATGTATTTTTCTGTATGAAGATGTGTGGTTGTATGTATACATTCGAAATCAAAACAAATACCAGAGATTTAGTCGGAAAGAAGTTGATGTTGGCCATCTTCTTTGTGAGGATGACTAATGCAATAAATAGTTGATGTCTATTTGCCTTTCTTCATCTTCTCCTTGCAGCTTCGTGACTATAAATGTTGGAGTTTTTTGACAGAGCAAAATACAGAGGTAACTGGTGACCACTGTTTTCTGTAATTGAAAGTAAAATACAAATGGGTTTCATGTGTTCAATTGGCTTGTTAAACTCGTCAGTCCTTATGCAGAAAAGATTTATTGACCTTGGAATGCAATCCAAATTAAAGTGAAATTGGAGTCAAATGCCAAATCAAATAGAAATTAAGAGTTACAGATGACGTTTCTCTCGATTTTCTCAATTGTCATCTCAATTTAAGGCCACGTTTGGAAGCCATTAATTTTTGTTGAAATGCAAAGTCAAATGAAACTCAAATTGAAATGCAATACATTGGCCTTGAAATTATCAAATGGGTTTCAATTTAAAGCCTTATTTGACTGCATCCAAGTTATAAATAGAAATCATGTAAATTATTCCTTTTATGATAATTTTGATATTGTTATTAGTTATCAATAAATAAATATTTTATTATGGCATTTTTTTTAGGTTATTAGTTAACCATAAATGGATACGTCCAAAACATATATTTTGTTTTGTATAAAATTGTCTAAAGAATTTGTTTGTCAAATTCTTACTCTGTCATTTTTCCTTTAATTCGTTTTTAGGAAAATGACATGAGTACGAACCCCAAGAATCATCTGAACTACTGCCCAAAGAGCCTAAGTTATGGAAATGAAAAGGTAGCTAGATGACTATTGGATGATGGAAAGGCAAAATATACATAAGCACATCATCACTGTGTGTGACATGATGTAAGAACGTATATTTGCCAACTGTGGGGGGTTATGGACTAAAGAAGCACAATATCAATATTTGTTTACCACGTTGTTGCCACATGATAAGGAATTAATAGATAATATTTGGGAATATAGTCATCTAAGTTTTTGTGAGACATTGTGTTTCTTCTTAAATGCATATAGAAGAAGAGAAATTGTAATGGCTTTATATCCAACTAGCTTACCAATATTGTTAGTGATATTACTCAAATGACTCCTAGAGTCATTTTCGATGATGTTATTCATACAATTCGTCGTATAACTAGAATTATTGAGTAATGTGTTGCTCAATCCATGTATCTAGTTTATTTTGCTTTTGTAGCAAATTTCTAAACTATATGTTTATTATTTTTTTTTATGAAATGAATTATGTTAATTATTTAATCTTTATGATAAAATGTGCATGTCTTAATGTTAATTGTTTAATCTTTGTGATTAATTATACATGCTCAATTATTAGTTATTTAATCTGTGTGATTAAATATGTTTCAAAAATTCCTTATTAAGTGGAATTTAATGTTCTCAAAATTTGTTTTTGAGGTAAAGAAAAATAAAATTTTCAATAGTTGGACAATTGGAATATGGGTGACGATTGGGAACATAGTGAACTTTCGACCCTGTATTCAGTTGAATATTTATTATTAATTTTATTTAGTAAATTTGTGTAAGACATGGTATTAATAAAATGAATATTGTGTAGATTATCCTTGACAATGGCTTCTTCAAAGAATATAATTGCTGATTTAACAAAAGACAAAAAATTGAATGGGGATAATTATGAAATCTGGAGTATGAAAATCCAATCTGCCCTTGAGGAACAAGAGTCAATAGAAACTCTAAGTCAAGCAATGGTAGAACCTGCTAAAGGAACCACTACACAACATAGGAGGGATAGAGAGCCTTACAATGCTTGGAAGAAAAAGAACTCTACTGCTCGCATTACGTTGCTTAGCAGTATGGAGAATGATGTTATGCGAGAATGCATAAAGTATGAGTTAGCGCATGAAATGTGGAATGCTCTTAAAGAGCAGTTTGGGGCTACTTTAGTTGCAAAGGTAAGGCAACTAACTATCAAGTTTGATACCTACAAAAAATGCCCAAACCACAACATGAGGCAGCATCTTTGAGAGATGACCAATATGGTCAATGAACTCAAAGATGCATGTGTGAATCTCACTGATGAACAACAAGTGCAAGCTTTTATCAGATCCCTACCCCACAATTAGGAGCATATGAAAATTTACCTTACTCATAACGTGAACATAAAGACAATGGTCGATACTTCACGCCATTTGAAGTTAGAGGAGGACCGCATTGAGGCCTCTAGACCTAATACTGATGTTTATATAATGACATCTAACTCCAAAGGCACTCCCAAGTTTAAGCGTAAGTTTCCTTACAAAGGAAAGAAAGGGAATAATGTCCCAAAGAAAGGAAAATGTGCTCGTTCTGAAAAACTGAGAGTCGCCATGACAAGGATAAGGGATCGGCTCGCAATCCCTCAAAAAAGAAGAACATAGCGAATGTAAAGTGCTATAATTGTGGCAATAAGAGGCACTTTGCACATGACTGCAATGAATCAAAAAAGGTACAATGTATTTTCAAATGCTATATATGTTTTGATTTTAGTACTCTTGACTGAATCTAATCCTTCATGAACTGTTGATTTAGGAGCCATAGACTATGTAGCAAGAGACAGAAGTTCCTTCGTGGAATATCATTGAATATCATGTGGAACTAAGTGGATCTATGTGGAAAACAATACAAGAGTTGAAGTTAAAGACATTGGCACCTGCAAGTTGTGTATATCATCAAACCTTGTTTTTATATGATGTATTGTTTGCACCAGAAATTCGACATAATCTTGTTTCTGTACATGTTCTTCTTAATTATGGCTTTGCTATGTATTTCCATGACATGATGTTTGAACTATTTTTAAATTCAATGTATTATGGTTGTGGTAATTTGCAAAATGGTTTAATTGTACTTGATGTAGATTATGCTTCATGTAACAAATTACAAAGTACCAGTTTTTCCTTTATTACTTCTTCTAGAAATTTGCATGAAGAAGAGAATATATGGCATGCAAGATTAAGCCATATTAGACAACATAGATTGGATAGATTAGCAAAAGAAGGCTTATTGGGCCAAGTTGCAAAAGTGAATCTACCAACTTGTGAAAGTCGTCTTGCAGAGAAAATGGCAAGAAAACCATTTAGCAAAGAAATTAGAGCTGAATATCCATTGCATTTAATTCACTTCGACATATGTGGTCCAATGAATGTTAGGGCCAAGTATGGAGGTGTTTATTTCATTACTTTCATTGATGACTATACTCGTTTTGGCTTTGTCTATTTGATTTTTCATAAGTCAGAAGCTTTAGAGTGCTTCAAAAGATATTTGAACTTAGTAGAAAATCAATTAGACAAAAAGTTAAAGCATTAAGAATTGATAGGGGTCGTGAGTATTTGTTTGAACAATTTAAATTGTTGTGTGATAAAAAAGGAATTGGGAGACAATTGACCATTTCATATAATCCACAACAAAATGGTGTTGCGGAAAGAAGAAATAGAACTCTTCTAGAAATGGTTAAGTCAATGATGACAAGGGCAAAGTTGTCAATCACCTATTGGGGTGATGCATTGTTAACAACTGCCTATCTACTCAATTTAATACCCTCTAAATCTGTACCTTCTATCCCATATGAGTTATAAACTGGAAGGAAACTTGATCTAAGTCATTTGAGACCTTGGGGATGTGCAGCCTATGTTTATGATCCTTCTCACAAACATAAAAAGTTGGGTCCAAGAGGCAAAAATAATATATTTGTAAGATACTCGACACACTCAAAGGGATATGTTTTTATTGGTGATCAGGCAAATAGAAGTGTTACCGAGTTTGAATCTCAAGATGTTTTTTTCTTAGAAAATGAGTTTCCTAACAAGGGAAAGATAAATTAGAATTTGTCTCTTTATGAAATTGAGGATCAGGACGATTCCATTGTTCAAAATCGTTTAATACATTTACCTGAAAATGTACCTAGGGAATTTGATCCAAGTGGGGGTGAGACGAGAGTTTCTGAATCTATTTCACATGAACCTCAAATTAGAAAAAGTAGTTGTGGAAATATACCTCTGCGTCATTTCGATGTTGAAGGTGAAGCTTTTCTAATTACCTCACAAGATGAGGAAGAACATAATTCTGTTGAAGAGGCTCTTTCTGAACCTGTTAAAGAAAAATGGCAAAAGGGAATGGAAGAACAAATTGACTCAATGAAATGAAACCAAGTTTGGACATTGGTTGATCTTCCAAAGGATTGCAAAACTATTGGAAATAAATGGGTTCTGAAAATCAAGTGCAAGGTTGATGGATCCATTGAGAGATATATGGCACGTCTAGTAGCTAAGGGATATACTCTGTAACATCCCGTATCGAGTGATAGGAAGAACCGGAACAACTTACCCTGATGAGCCTACCTGAACTTCCCAAGGGGGTCACCCATCCTTGGATTACCCCAGGTTAAGCACGCTTAACTTGGGAGTTCTTTGCCAACATTCAGCCCAAAAAGTATCCAACTGGTGTTGTTTCCTTTCTTACACTATCCTCGATATATACTAATTTCTCTGGGCTCTCGGGGTATTACATTCTCCCCCCTTAAGCCCATGACGTCCTCGTCATGCGACCTTACAACTGGTCCCAGATCTCTCCCCCCTTGCATGGCCGATGTGGGATTCTCCTAAGGTGCCTACACGTACCCCCCATAAGGGCCTACACGTCCCCCTCGGGACTCAGCCTCCTTGCTGAGGTTTGCCCCACCACCGCGCTCAAAGGCTCGGGGGTCGGCTCTGATACCACCTGTAACATCCCGTATCAAGCGATAGGAAGAACCGAAACAACTTACCCTAATGAGCCTACCTGAACTTCCCAGGGGGGTCACCCATCCTTGGATTACCCCATGTCAAGCACGCTTAACTTGAGAGTTCTTTGCCAACATCCAGTCCAAAAGGTATCCAGCTGGTGTTGTTTCCTTTCTTACACTATCCTCGATATATACTAATTTCTCTAGGCTCTCGGGGTATTACATACTCAATAGGAAGGAGTTCACTATGAAGAAACTTTTTCTCCTGTTATAAGATTTACCTCTATATGCCTTATCCTAGAAATAATAGCCAATTTAGATTTGGAATTATATCAAATAGATGTAAAAACGACATTTCTAAATGGTGAACTAGAAAAGGAAATTTATATGGAACAACCCAAATGTTTCATAAAAGAGAGTCAATAGCATAAAGTGTGCAGACTCATGAGATCCATTTATGAATTGAAACAATATTCCAGATAGTGGTACTTAAGGTTTCATCAATCAATTATCTCATATGATTTTCAAATGATTAATGAAGTGTGTGTGTATGTCAAAAGATTTAACGATAAGTGTATAATCTTATCTCTTTATGTTGATGACATACTTTTGGCTGGGAATGATAAGGAGTATCTTTTAAGTATCAAAGAATGATTGTCCTCCAATTTCGAGATGAAGGACTTAGGCGAAGCAACATATATTCTTGGTGTTAAGATCAAGAGAGATCGTTCAAAGAAATTGTTAGTTGTTTCTCAAGAGCCATATATTCAAAAGATTCTTGAATGATTTCATATGCAAGATTACAAGCTTGTTGATACTCCAATTGCTAAAGGCGAAGGCTTAATTAGAAATATGTGTCCTAAAACTCCATAAGAAAAGGAACAAATGGCTAGAGTTCTTTATTCTAATGCCATGGGTAGTCTTATATATGCTATGATGTGCACAAGTCTAGATATTTGCTATGCAGTTGGCATGGTAAGTAGATATTAGTCAAACCTAGGCCAACCCCATTGGAATGCCGTAAAAAGGATAATGAGGTACCTAAATGGTACAGTGGATTATTCCTTTTGTTATCAAGGAAAATATTTGCACCTTAAGGGATATACTGATGCTAATTGGTGAGGAGATTTAGATGAAATAAAATCTACCTCTGGATATGCTTTTCTACGTGGCAATGGAGTTATCTCTTAGAGTAGTAAGAAACAAACTTATGTAGCTTTGTCTACAATGGAAACTGAGTTTGTGGCCTTATCAGTTGCAGTACAGGAAGTTGTTTGATTGAAGAAGTTTCTAAACCACTTGGGAATTGTGAATGATTTGTCGAATTCTATTATTGTGAATTGCTATAGTCAAGCTGCAAGAGCATTCACTAGAGATCCCAAATATCATTCGAAGACCAAACATATTGACACAAGATATAATTTTGTGAGAGATATTATTGCACAGAAGGAGGTGTGCTTGGAGTATATCTTTACACACAAAATGATAGCAGATCCGTTCACAAAACCCATTCTAAGAGATTTATTCCAGAGTTATGTTAAATCCTTGGGAATGCGTAGATGTTAAATATTTTTTTTTTGTTTTGTGAACATTGATATATAATAATTTCCCAATTTATGTCAATTCATGATTCATGTTTATTAATGTCAATTGTGTTTAATACACAAATTTATAATGCCTACACATATACACAATGTGCATAATGCTAAGTGCACGTGCATTATGCTAAGTGCAATGCTTCGTGCATATTACTGGGTGCAATAATTAAAGGTATGTCAGACTGATGGTTGGTTTTCTCACACAAACAACCATATCTATGACTAAGTGGTGCATAGGTGAAAGAAAAGTTTTAAGCATGTCACAAAGGCAAGCTAATGAGAGCTCAAACTTAAAACAAAATCACCTTGATGAGTTATCAAGATGAGACTATAAATGATAGTTAAAAGATGAAGATTCACTTCTCATCTTACCTGTCTAAGAATGCCAGGTGGGAGTTCTGCTTAATAGATATATGAAAAGTAAAGTTGTGAACTCAAGTTAGATACTGAGTGTATCTGAACTATCACTTGTATGATATTTATATAAAATGAGATATATGTTCCACAGGGAAAGGAGAATAATACCGTAGCACGTGTTTCATACCATGTGTACAAAGTTCGACTAAAAATAGGGTAAAAAAAATATGGATCTCTTCTTTTAGTTGTGTGAGACCCTCGAGGTCACAAGGATCTCGTAAAATACCCTTTGACCTTTAACTATTTCTTGAAGTTATAATTCGGTGCAGCTATCTTAGAATGCTACCAAAGACCATGTATGATCCGGTCGGATGGAGCATATCTGAAAAAGTGATTGAATTATGATGGAAAGATTTCAGAAATAAGGAAAGATTTATTTGAGTGTCACATTTGAGTGTATTCACAAGTCGACCAATTATAATTATCCGTTGAATTATAATTGTGAATACATATTTTATTGAAAAAGTGATAAATCAAATTGAGATCTAAATATGAATAAATGTGACTTGATAGTTCTGGGGTATAGCATACAGACTCAACTTGAATAATTGAGTTGCTATATATACATAACAGTTATATAGCAACGAGCTCTCAAAAAAAAGAGTATGTTGGTCGCACGGTCTATTTGTCTATATGGAACTCACAGAGAAATAAGAGTATATGCGTATGTGAACCCATTATGTGCGAGTGGGAGATGAAGTAAATCCGGGTTATATCTAGGTAGATCCACCCATCATGGGTTCCAAATCCAGCACCAAATCCGGATCCAGATCTAGATTCGAATCTGGACAATGGTTGCAGAAGGAAAAAACTGCTACAACAGTTGAATATCACTTCCTCTATTCATAGAGGAAGTGGGCAGATGATCCTCTCATGTGTATCTATTAGAATGGTAAAAGAAAAAAATACACATGGATTGAAAAAACTCTCTCGACAGAAAACTCTCTCTATGTACAAGGCACTTAGGTTGTGGATACAAATAAGATCCACTGTGATCTCGTTTACACCAATGATTCAACCGTTGATCCTATCTCCACTGTACAACCAAGTAAATCTGGTTTAATGATTCGTTTGTTTCATTATTTCTAACATTTATCATTTCTCAAAAAAAGAAAAATAATTTTTCAATTCATTTCTTTCATTTCTATTCCACTTGTTATAATTCTTCCATTTTGTTTCATTACCAAGTCTCTTTTGTAATACCCAAATTGTTTTTAAGAAAACCGCAAAGAGTTAAGGCTAAGAAAATTTTGAGAACAAAATTTGTTTAAAGGGTAGCAGATGTAATATTCGAAAATTTTGAAAATTTTATATGTTTAAAAATTAGTTTTGAATTAATTGAAATTAGATCCAAAAGAGATTTAATGATAAGTTGGGGACTTATCAAACCTTAAGAGGAATTCAAGAGTGTTAAACATAAATTCATAAAGAATTGAATTTAAGTGAAAATGATTGAAAATTGTAAAAATAGGTCAATTTTGGTAAGTTAAGGAGTCAACTTTGAGTACAACATTGGATCAAACCAAATCAAATTGAATTGAGTCCAATAATGGGCATCATAGATGACAAACCAATGGAACTCAAGTTTATCGGAAATTAACAAATGAGTTAAAAGTTATTTAAGTTTGAAGTTGGTTGAAATGCATGATGATTTGATATTGTTTTGCTTTTAATGATCTTTTGATGATAAAAAAACTTTAAATCTTTTTAATTTGAAAATGAAATATATTTTATATTTTTAAAAATAGAAAATAAAAAATCCAAATAATGTCAAATGATAGATTTATTTTTAATGTGCCTTCAATATATGCAAAAATCCTTTGTGGCATAAATTTTCAACTTAGAAGTTAATATTATGGTATTAAAGAATATTCATTTTGAACTCAAATGAATTTTAGAGGAGTATGTTAAAATTCTTTCAAAATCATACACTCATTTAAATATCAAGGCAAAATGGTCAACTTTAGAGAAATTGTCAATCGTTTTGTGCCTTAAAAAATGGGCTAATGAATCAAAAATAAATTGTCGACCTCTTTAACAAAAGAGATGACCGTTCTTAGTTTTAGAGCAAAAAAAGTCAACTATTTTTGTAAATAGTTGACATGAAATTTTCAATCTGTGTAATTTTTGTGTAAGTTCAAAAAATATCGACCGTCATTGTAACATGTTGAAAGTTTATCAAAACTGTCGACCATTTACGTGAAACTGTCGACAAATTACAAAATCTGTTAAATGAATTTTTTGAAGAAGTCAACTATTTTTAAGTGTGTCGAAAGTTTGCCCTGAGCCGTAAGAAGATTTTTAAATTTTCAATGGAAATAGTTGATTAGTTTGAAAATGGTCAACAATTTCTTCACTAACATGTTAAAACGTCTAGTTTTTACAGGTATTAAACGCTCCCAACAATTCTTGAAACGGCTAATAAATTCAAAACATAGGAAAAAACCTATAAATACTAGGCCAATGATGCATTGAAGAATGTTACCAAGCATATACAAGTTTCAAGTGAACTCACATTCATTCAAGAGCTCAAATTTTCATTATTTATCTTGACTAGGATTGTAATTCATTTGTTATACTTTTGTCGTATATTTTAAAGAGACATTGTAACTGAAATATTCAACTCTCAGATATTCTTAATTGTAATCTCTATGTATTTCTTAGCAATGTTGCTAAAGGGCATAATTGGGTGCAAGTATGAAGTTGTATTTACCCAATTGGTTGCTAGAGGACTTTTTCATGTTGCATGATAAATTAGTTTTGAAAATGTACTATGTTTGGTTTTTCATTTGCATTCATAATCATGTATGTTCATACTATTTTACTCTATGTCACTTAGACTTAGGTTAACATGATTGGAGACCTTCCAAGAGATGTTCAGGGAGTTGATTGAGAAAACTCTTGTAAGCACAGCAACATAGTCACAAGTGACATCACGAAGTAGAATTTTGCATTTCTTTCATGCCTATATTTTATATAAATATTCTTTTTTGGGTTCCTTAATTAGAAAATAACTTGAGTTAATCTCATAGAATATTCAAACACAGTGGCGGAGCCAAGAAAACTTTTTAGTTCGGGCTAAAAAATAGATTTACTAAATTATTGAAATATTTATTTGTAAAAATTATCATGAATTTTAACATATTTCCCTAAATTATTTACTAACTAATATCATGTAACAATAAAAATTTAAATGAACAATAACAAATAAAGGTACTAACATTTTCAAGAAACATCTCAAAACAAAAGAATTCCACTTTCTACTAGCAGCCCAATGAATAATGAACCAAACATCGTTCCTAAAACACTTGACATAGATAAACATAATAATTATATGTATGATAAAATTTAATAATGTTAATGTAAAATAAAATAAAAGAAGAAGTGCATACCTAAAATTGTAAACGACGCTATTTTAAATTGACAAAATCTTTAAGGATAGAATCTGTAGTAAAAGTTTCAGCAATCTCTCTTTCAATATACACAACCAAATTATTTGAAAGAAAGTCATCCTCCATCTTATTTCGAAACCTTGTTTTAACAATTTTCATTGCTGAGAATGCATGTTCACTGCTTGTTGTTGAAACTGGAAGTGTCAAGACAAGACGAATTAGCCTATCAACCAAATGGTAGGAATTTGACTTTCCTATCTTTGCTAATCCTTGACACAATTCAGAAATTGAAGACAAATTTTGTAGCTTTGGATGCATTGGAATGTCTTTATAGAAATGCTTCAATTGATAATTCAAATTAATTCTTTCTTGCTCAGAAAAATCAAGAAAATAGTATTTCTCTGCAAGACGACAAATATCATCAACATTAAATGCTTTGTAACCATCCTTCAGATCTAATGAAGAGCTAAGCGACAAAAGTTCCATTGTTTGCTCATTAAACCTGCTACTTAACTCTTGTAATTGGAAGTCAATGGTTGAATTGAAAATATCAAAATGATAATGATGCTCAATAGTTATTTGATTATGTTGTCGACGACCACGACCTTCAATATATTGAGCATCAAAATCTGGAACATCTATTTCATGAAGCCTAGAGAAATCAACAACATTTTCAAGCATTTTTTTCCAACCATCATCTCGCAATTCTTGAATAAGTTCCTTTGTACTTGAAACCAAATGCATAGCATTCAAAATATCTTGAGACTTTTGTTGTAATGCTTGACAAAGAATTTCAGTTGTGCCCATGATCTCCTTCATCAAATGTAAATTAAAAGTAAACTCAAAAGAAGTTATCATCTTATAAGCTGCAGTAGCATCTCCTCTTTGAGAGTAATTTGAGCCTTCACTACAAATTTTTTCAAGCACTAAACAAGATTCATTATACAGTCGTAGAAGACTGCATATAGAATAAAAATGAGAACCCCATCTAGTATCACTTGCTTGCTTTAATGTGCCTACTTGGTTAGAACCTCTACCAGTTTCAAGCTTACCAATAGCTTGCAAGTGTTCAAATTCAAATATTTGGGTAGCTTGAAATTGATCATGACGCTTAGAAGAAACAGTGATAATATTAATAATAAAATTCAAATTCTAAAAGAATTGATAAATAGAAGGAACTTCCCTTAGAGGTAGCAACTAAGGCTAATTGTAACCGATGAGCAAAACAATGCACATAATAAGCACAAGGACATTCATTACAAAATAGTGCTTGCAATCCATTCCATTCACCACGCATGTTACTCGAACCATCATATCCTTGGCCACAGATATTTTGAATATCAAGGCAATGATGAGATAGTATTTCACTAATAGCATCTTTAAGTGTCATAGATGATGTGTCTTGAACATGATAAAGATAAAAAATCTATCTTTTATGAAACCATCTTTGTCAACAAATCTCAAGACAAGAGCCATTTGTTCCCTTTTGGACCCATCACGTGCTTCATCAACAATAATACAAAACTTAGAGTTCCCAATATCTTTGCGAATTTGATTTCGCACTTTGTTTGCTAGAACATGTAAAATCTCCCTTTGTATTTGAGGTGAAGTATACTTAGCTGTCAATGGAGCATTTCTTAGAACAATATCTCCAACTTTTTCATTGTAAAATGCCAAAAGTTTAATCATTTCAAGAAAATTACCACTATTTCTTGAATCAATAGTTTCATCATGCCCTCTAAAAGCACATCCTTGAAAAGCAAGCCAACGAGCAACATCAATGGAAGTCTTAACACATAGCCTATTTTTTTCAATTTGTTGGGAGCTTTGTGCATGCATAACTTTATCAATATGGCAAGACTGGTTCATTAAATTTGCACATGATTTTACCGCACTAGTATGTTGTGAACAAGGATCATCTCCCATGTGACTTAAAAAAGCACAATTCTTTCCATTATGAACTCTCTTCCAACTATTAAAATCTTTGATTGTGAATGCATCCCAACCATGTCGCCCACCTGACTTTGTAGTGCAAAGACAACATGGTAAACAAAAGGCAGCATCTATATGAGTTGAATACTCAAGCCATGAAGAAAATTCTTTGAACCAAGAAGACTGAAAACGTCGGGGATGCTTTTCCTTTGAAAATGGATAACTAGATTTAGAGAGATAAGGTTGATATGGCGCAGCTATTAAATAAGCTCTTCGCATTTCATCAACTTCATTAGCTAAATATTCCCACATTGGCTTATGCTTGCCTGGATCACGTTCAAAAGTTTTATTGTTGACCAAAATAATGTCATCAGTATGTTCAATTCTACGACACTTGGAAGGAGGCTCGTTAGAAGGTTCATCACTATCAGAAATTAATTTCTTAGAAGCATCACTTTTAGAAGCTACTTTCTTTTTAAAGAACACATCTATGCTTTTCTGTTTATCCCTGCCCATTTTTTTCAACCTTCAACTGTTCAACAAATTTATTAGCATTAGAACAAATTAGATAAGAGTCATCCAACATGTAAATAATGCACATTAGATTAAATTAAGAAGCCAACATTATTACTAGAATCTCTATAATTAATAGCAAATCATAAGAAAATTAAATTCATAATTTCACAAACAACATACAAATACCACCTAGCTATAGAATCAATAAGATTTGTACTGGATTCTACTACTACTAATCACACAAGATAAAATTAATAATACTTTGAATTCTATAACATATTATATTATATGGTATGGGATGTATGTAGTGTAACTTATGTTAGCAAAAGCCAAAAAGCAATTTGGTAAAGGAAAAAGGGATAGGAGCTAGAGGTAATAATAATATATCTAGTTTGACATAAAAATTTGCAATGATAATTGCTCCGATAAATAATTTTTTTTTATTATTCTGTTAAACTGTTACATAATCAAAATCAATGGAACATCAAGGCAAAGGGCCAAAGGGCAAAGGCAATAAATAATAAGATCAATCTCATGTATTCGATCCATTACCATTGGACTAATAGACTTTTTAGAACTTGCAACATAAACATACAAAAATTCAACCATAATATGGGTGAGTCATTTTTTATAATCGATAAATAAAATACTTATTGCAAGAGAAAAAAACTAAAGGAAGTGATCGATACCTCGCTAGTCGCTAGTGAATACTGATAAGTGAATTAGTCATTAGTTTCTAGTGATCCTCATTCCTCAAGCAATAGCTTTTATTTAAGGGAGAGATTGAACAACTGATGTGTTGTGATTCTTATAAATGAATGAAATAGAGAAACTAGAACCTGAGAATCAGAAATGGACAAATAGGATTCGCGAAACTGCGAAAGTGAAGAAATAGAGAACTGAGAGAAGAAGGAAGATAAAAAGAACAAATTTGAAGAGGAAGGGACGTTTTGCTTCTCATTTTTTAATTTATATTAAATATTAATATATATTATACAACATATTATATATAAATTTCATATATATCTCGAGGTCTGGGAGAAGAGATTTTCATTTTCCCCCCCAATTGATTTTCCCTATTTCTCATTGCATCTGCAAGGCTGCAATCTGCCAATCTCTCAGAGCCTTTCTCGTCTTTTCAAGTCTATTCAAACTTTTTAATTTTCACTCATTTTTTATTTATTTGTTATCTTTGACTTTTTCTTTCTTTCTTTTCTATCACTCACTTTTTACATTTAGCTATAACCATAATATATATATGTATATATAAAAAGTTTGAATAGACTTGAGAATCACAACACAACAGTTGTAAAAAATTGTAATTTTATTTTTATTTAAATTTTAAAATACATAATTTAAATTATTAAATTTATTAATTTTGACAATTATATTTATATAGATAGGGCCAAATTATAATTTTAGCCCTGACTAAATTATAATTATCTATAATTTTATATATAAAAAATAAAAAAATAAAAAAGCTAGGTGGGGCTAAGGCCCCAGCTGGCCATAAGGTGGCTCCGCCACTATTCAAACATTTCAAGTGAGACAAGTAATTTGAAAAGAAATGAAGTTTTAGAATTGTAGATATTGAAATCTTCATTATTTTTGTGGTATGCCATGTTTATAGATACTACATGTAAAACATGTGTAAGTTTCATTTTGATAATATCGACTGTATTAAACATGTCAAACTCGTTATACAAATTAAGTTTTCATTTAAAGCAACTCATTTTTATTTTGGTGGAAACTAATGATTGTTATGTTCATATATTGAGTTATAATGACTTAGAAAGCCCTGTTCTCTTTGTTGTTTTCAGTTTTTCAAAATAGTGAAAACGTGTTTATTTTCATATTTTTAAAAACGTATTTTTTGAAAGTAAGAAAAAATTTTATAAAGAAAACTCAAAATAATAAAAAAGTCATTTTAATTGTTTTCATCGCAAACATGCTCAAAATTTTCAGAAAACAAAAATCTCTACAGATAAAAAGAACACATTTTCAACAATATCAAAATAAACACTAAACATACAATGTTGAAAATAAATTCAAAAGTCAAAATTAAACACGAATAGAACAATTCCTAATTCTAAGGGTTTGATTTCTAAAGTGTTATATAGTTTTTATTATCATTTTTCTTTTCTTATGAATTCGATGTTTTGAAACAAATCAAAATTTTGGATTCTTTAATACAAGTTATGAATTAAATTAATTTTAATCCATAAAAGTGAGTGTACACATAAATACCTTATCTTGATAAACTAAACCAAATACAAGACCTTAGATAAGAATGTGATGCCATTAGAGGTAAACATCCTATGCGTTACTTAGGAGAATAATTTCTAGTGAATTTTGGAAAAATAAATAATAAAAATGAAAACTCAATCGAATACTATTTTAAAGACAATATATAAATAAATGTAAATTATAACATGAAAACACGCTATAAAAAAAATAGTGTTTCAAAAATGACCAACAAGCTAATTATTGGATGTTTGGGTTACAAAAGTTTTCCTATAAAGTCATATTCCTTTCAATTATGAAACCATAAGCAAGAAAATATGAGAATAAGAGGAATTGGAGTTGGTAGAAAAACTAGATTGGCAACTCAATTTTCATTGGAAAATACAAGGAACAACAATCTCAATAATGTTTCAGCGTTTTATTATAGCGTAATATTATGGTAACAGTTGAAGACAACTTAGGGATGATCAATGATAATTTTGAGCAACAACAGCAGTGATTAGAGGCTCATCAGTGGCGAGCAACAGATTGAAGAAAAAAATGGGGTTTTTTCTTAAAGTTTGGGCTTTTTCAAGTGACTTTTTTACCCCAAAAGTTCTAGGTTATTACACATAGATGTACTATTTTTAGTTTATTATGCATATGCCTTCCAATTTCATTCAAATTATATTAGCACCTTGTAATTTACATTTTATTATACATGGAACTTTTTAATTGACAAAAATTGTACTATATCCTTGAATTTATGCATGAAAAAAAGTTTACAATTATTACATTAAAATTGGTTTTTTAAGCAAGTATGCATATATGGGCATATTAATGCCCATTATGACTTGATAGATAAATAAGAGATACAAGTGGGTGTTTGACACTTCACCTTCAATCAAATGATGTAAATTCACTCAATGCCCGCATGGGCAGTCTAGTTGGTCAAGAATGGAGCACAAAGTGCTTCCGTAGTGAATCTTGGACCAATGTAAATTCACTCAATAAGCAATAAACGGTGATTATCACCTCATTGTCGTAATTGAATATAATAAGTTATGTATATTATGTATTTGATTATATGCACGAAAATTATTTTTGAGATTTCACTAAATAATTCATCACTTAATTCGACATATTCAAACATACCAACAAATGAACCAAGCACATCAAAGGGAAATATGAAGGTGACATGATGAATATTATTCTTTAGTATTAATCTTATGTATCTTAATTTTTTTGCTATTCTTATAGTTGACTACATGTAACTTGGACATGTAATAATTTTATTTCAACGATCAAATTTTAGTTATTTCATGTTAATTATGTTTGATCTGCATTACGTTTCAGGTAAAATTTTAATTAGTCATCTTAATTACATTTAATGAGTTATAAGAAAAAAATTATGAAATAATATGGGTATAAATTTAAATTAAAAAAAATCTTAAAATTTTCAAGATGATGACATGTCTAGAAGAATGGGGCATTACATCTTTCAAACACAACCTGAGGAGTAATCAACTTTTATTTTTTTAATATTAGATCTAAATTTTTAATTTGTATTAAATATGCATTGTCATCAATTTATTTTAAAAGAGATTAGTTATTCTTAATATGTTATTCTCAATTAAATGACATGATTTTTTTTTGAAAAAAATTAACTGAAAAAAGATGGCTTAAAATCTACTACTGGCCAAATATGATTAGCTAAATTAGACACTTGATCATACCAACTAAGAATTTGATATCTTCGGTAAGGTGATTATATTTAACATTTAGTTTCTTAATGAATAATTTTAATTAAAAATAGCAAGATAAATTTTTAAAAATAAAAAATTTAATCTTACTATTAAAAAAATTAAAAATAGGAATACGATTAAAAACATAATAAAAATAAGTTATTTTCTGTAATGAACCCCTTCTCTATTTTTAACGAAAACTATCCTCAATGTGATTATATAAATACTTTTTAAAGAATTAACTTGTAGAGAGATTTCGACTTTTATACAGGGCACTCGGGAAAACCCCAACGAGAAACAAAAATACAATACCCGCACTCGCTCAAAGGGGCGTGCATTCCCTCAACAAAGGTCGCTGTATTGTTAGACACAAACGTGGTTGGGCTTTGAGTCGCACGCTTTCCTGAAGCACGTGATCGTTAAGTTCTCAGAAAGTCACCAAATCATCATAGTACCAAGAGGGGCGACCCTGTGAATCAACTTGGGGGGCGTCCCCGATCCTTTACTGCCGAGACCTTCAAATTTCCCTCACTTTCTTGCTTTCTTTCCCCTCCTTTCTCTCTCGGCAAACGCCCGCTTCTTCTCCTTCTCTTTCACATTCCTCTTTCCCAGTTCCTCTGAGCACGAAATGACGTTGACAATGGTGGTGGTGAAGCACGGACGGCGAGGAATTTATTTCCGAATTGGTTAATCTATCTGGAAGGTTTAGTTGTTTATTCCTCGTAATTGTGTGGGTGACAAAGACAGATGATATTGTCAGTGGTTGCTGCAGCTTGTGGTTAATTTGTGCGTTGTATTTTTATGGAGGCATTTTTGATCTGCTTATTAATCGGTGATTTGTTTCTATTATCACATTGTTTCCAACTCAAAACTTGATTCTGATCAATTGCATTTCGTTTCCTCTTTTTTCATGAGCTGGGTATGTATTTTGTCATTTTAATGCTTTGTGGTTTCTAGGTTTTGTATTTTGGGGACCGCCAGAGTCACGTTTACACTTCTCACTCCTCAGGAACTGTCTATTCAGGCGTCTGAACGGGTGAGGCGTCTTCTTCTTCTTTTTCCACCCCCCCCCCCCCCCCAGGAAGCAATGCTTTTCTTTGATCAAATGGATTTCTCACTCATTCGAGATGGATTTTTATGTTGCATTTGTTTTGTTTTTCATTTCTGTTTTTCCTCTTGCAGTTTTTCCCACTGGATGATACTTATTAGACGTTCTTATGGCGGCAATCTTGATTGTTGTAGTAAACAATTCTCTTGTCTCACACGAAAGTGGTTGGTATGGGATTTTTATACGTGATTAAGTGTTCATCCCATTTTTTAAACCCAACGTTGGCTAAGATAAGCTCATATGCCGTGTCAAAATCCAAAAATAGCTTTACCCTCATTATTTCTTTCACCAAATCCATAACCTCCGTGTACATCTTTATACCCATTCCCTTCTCTAACCGCATGACTTTAAGCCTTCTTCCATAATAATATTCTATCTTCTAGGTATCTCTTTTACCGACCACTAATCTTCCTAAAATTTTGCTTTTATCTTCTCTCATAACTTAACCCAACTTGAGGTGCATATGCACTAGACAATATTCTTAGTTTCTTCTCCTAGTACAAGTTTAGCTGTAGTAATGCTGTCTCCTATTTTCTTCACATAATCATATCCACTATCTATTCAAAAAGATGGAGAAATTCACGAGGATGTCACACATAGAATTAAAGCAGGTTGGCTAAAATGAAGAAATGCATCAGGGGTGTTATGTGATGGCAAAATCCCATTAAAACTGAAAGGAAAATTCTATAGGACAGCTATAAGACTAGTTTTGTTGTACGGCTCAGAATGTTGGGCAGTCAAATACCAACATGAGCAAAAGACGAGCGTAGCGGAAATGACGATGTTAAGATGGATGTGCGGCCATACAAGAAAAGATAAAATTAGAAATGAAGTTATTCGTAATAAGATATGAGTAGTGCCAATAGAGGAGAAGATGAGAGAGACTAGACTAAAATGGTTTTGTCGTGTGAGAAGGAGACCAAGAGACGCTCCTATGAGGAGAGTTGATGTAATGAAATAATTAATCAAAAAAAGAGGTAGAGACAGACCTAAGAAGACTTTGAGAGAGACATTAAAGTTTGATATGAAGTGTATGGACCTCAATGAAGATATGACAAAAGTCAAATACATGGAAGTTTATAATTCATGTAGTCGACCCCACAGAGTGGGATAAACGCTGGATATGTTGTTGTTGTTGTAATCACATCCACTATCTCAAGCTTTAAAGTCTTATCCATGGTAATCCTCACTCCATTCTTTTCCCAATCCTTCCCTAAGTACCAAAGTTTATATCTAGATTCTGTCAATGTTTTAGCCTTATCTCTGACCCATTGCATCTCTTGGAGGCACATAATATTATTTCCTCTCATTATCATCACGTCCACCAATTCTATAGATTTTCTTGTCAAAGGCTCCTTATTCCATGATCCAATCCTTAATCTATGATTGTGGACTAGATGCTTTACTTGCAATCGTCCTTGAAAATGCGAGACCCCTTGCAAATTTGGCATATATTCGGGCGTTGATGCAGCTCCTCTAGCTCATTTCTCATTACATGAGAGTAGCTTGCCACTATCAAGGATTACACTCCAACATTTGATTTTTCCTAGAATTTCATGTTTATTTATTTGATCCAATGAGTTTTATGTTTGTCAGCTACCTCATGTAAACCTCCTTCTTTATTTGGGGATTGGGATCTAGTAAATAAGAATCTACAAGCAGAGTTACTCTTGTAGTCTTAGGTTGAATATTTTTAAACTACTGAAATTACTTCTGATAAAACTTTGTGGATTTGATTCAGGATGCATCCTTTTATCTTTATCTTTTACAGTAAATCATGACCTATGCTTCTTTTTTTGTTATAAGAAAAACCAACAAATTTTTAGAATTTTGAAAATTGTTGGAAATGCCTAAAACGTTTATATGCTGGGTTTTCATTTTCCAACCCAGCACAGGTGAAGCACACCTCCCTATCCCAACAATGCGCAAGCAAGGAACAATGGGTGGCCATTTTGCAGCAATGACCAGCAACTACTGGATTGATGACTGGCAAGCACTGTAGCGACAACCTGTGACCGCCCTAAAAACTTGAAGCTAATTCACTCTCTCCCTCTCTGCCTCTGATTCTGTCCAACACTCTCCCTCTCCTTATCAAACAGCCCCTCTTCTGCCCCTCTTCAGCACTCTCTCTCATCACTCTCCCTCTCCAGCACTCTCTTTCTTTCTCCCCAACACTCTCTCCCACTTCAGCACTCACTCTCTCCCTCTCTGCCTCTCACTTTCTCCACCACTCTCTTCCTTTATGACACACACTCAGTCTCTCCCTCTCTGCCTTTCAAACTCTCCAGCACTCTCTCCAAAATACTTTTCTTACAGATAATTGCAAATATTAGATAAAAATTAATATATGTGCAAAATAAAATTATATTACATGGACTTATAAAATTTCCATCATCATACGGTGAAAAAAATTAACACAAATAAACTTATCAAATGATATTTCCTGGTTTCATTTTCAAAATTTTAGAAATGACAATAAAATCAAACAACAAATTTAGTTTTCCTTTTTCCAACTGAAAACGAAATTGAACACTAAAATCTTAAAATGAAAATTGAAAACAAATACTTAAAAACTGACAATAAAATCAATCAGGCCCTTAGTAATCTAATGTCCATATGTTGCACTATTTAAGAATGCTGCTCTCAAAACCAAGAGTTCGGATAGTCTAATTATGGATTTCTTGGATCACATTCCCAATATTTGGATCACTTTCCCGATATTTAGTGAAGAACCATAAGATGCTAAGAAACAATTAACTTTTTTTTTTTTTGTTGAGAACTTGGCTTCATCCATCTTTACATTTCACTGTTTATGATAAAATTCAATCAAATAAGTTTTTCCCTTCTCTCTGGAGATTGATCTTTCAAGATAACCATGAATCATGAGGCTGTATGGAAGCTTTGGATAGTGTAAGAAAGGGGAATCATATTATTGCTCCACTGAATTTCTAGGAACTAAGAAGGGAGAAGGCATAGGCACCATTTGGGTGAATGAAACTTACACACTTGTACTTACCTGAAAGAAACAAATTGCATAGAACACTTTTGAGCTACTGTAAATCTGCGTAGACTTCTGAAATTTAGTGAGTAGTAGCATCTCCAGAAGACTAATTCTTTTCCCGTAAATATGCTTAGTGGACTCAGGAATCAAAGAAAATTTGAAAATGTGTTCTGTCGCTGTTGGTTGGCATGATTGTGTAATTTACATCTTTTTTACACACATTACTTAATGTTCTGGTAAATGCGTACCTTCACTTGAAGATGGGATCCACCTTTATGTTGCATGGGTTGCTCAAAAAGTGGAGACTACCTATATTGGATGCATGTTAAACTTGTTAGGAGGTTAGCATTGATGGGAGAGTCCTATTGTTTATTTTACAAAAATATGATTCCAGTGTTTTATTTATTTATTTTTTGTGATACAATATTTTCTATCAGTTCTTTTTTGCATTTTGATTTAAGGGTTGATGCTCAAGAGTAATACGATGAAAGTAATTTTTTCATATATTTGTTCTTCCATTTGAAAAAGGTGAAGTTCTTTTGGTGCTAAGGTCTTTTCATCTTTTTACTTTGGTTTTTTAAGTTCATGTGCAGTGAATTTTAGAAGAGTGGTGTTCTGTCCATTCCAATTTCTTGGTTTTTGATGTCTGCTGTTGATTATGGAAAGTCAAAGTCATTCAAAGGTCAGCGGGGAAAAGATGATGCTTCCACCACCAACTGGAACTTTTCGGGATCGTGAAGACCTTATTAGACATGTTCGTGATTTTGGGGCTAACCAAGGATATGTGGTGACTATTAAAAAATCCCAAAAGAATAGAAGAGTCATACTTGGCTGTGACAGAGGAGGAATTTATCGAAACAGGCGCAAGATTGAAGAATGCAAACGCAAAAGGAAAGTGCATTCTCGCCTCATTAATTGTCCTTTTGAAGCTGTGGGTAAAAAGGAAGATGATGTATGGGTACTGACTATAAAAAATGGTGAGCACAACCATGAACCTTTGAGAGACATATCTGAGCATCCTTATAGTCGTCGTTTTACTGAGGAAGAGGTTAGGAAAATCAAACTAATGACTGAAGCTGGCGCAAAACCTCGTCAAGTACTTAAAGCTCTCAAGCAAACTAATCCAGAGCTTCAGTCGACACCAAGGCATTTATACAACCTTAAAGCTAAGTTCCGTCAGGGAAATTTATCAGGTGAAACCCTTATCCAGACTTTATTGGATTATGAGATGATAGAGTTACCATATTGCTTAATTCTATACCATCACAGCTCTGTTGTAAGGGTTTATAGCCAATAGAATTTTTTGATATGTGGCGCTAACCATTTATTTACCTGGTAACAAGAAGTTCAGACCATGCAAGACAGTATTTTATCTTGCAATGAAAAAAGGAAATTAGGATAGGTGTACTTTTATAAAAATGCTTCTGATGTAATAATTTGGCAGACCAGGCTTTCTCATAATATACATTTTTGTTTTCAACCCCTCCTATTATTGGTTCCATGAGAAGAAACCTGTGGAAGTAATGATGTTTAACATTAGCATGTCTTTATCCAAATAGAAACAGCCTGTGATTACATAGAACTCTTATATTACTATTAGAGGCTGGGTTTAGTCCATTTATTAATTAGAGTCAGCCTGTAATCCATTTTTGTTTTGCGTTTCTTATTTTTTTTCCCTTTTATTTCCTGTCAGTCTTCCAGAGCTCTTTTAATGGGCCCATAAGCATTGGACATAAATGATTTTTGTCTTTTGCCTGGTCTAGAAGTTGCCATTCTTGATTCTTATTGAGTAATCTCAAACATCTGTGAATCAGTCTGTTTTGATCATAATTTTGTATATGATTATGGAAGAGCTTTTTGCTTTTGCAGAGAAAAGTTTCAAATCATGGAGACCCAATAGATCTGTACAAGTAAACACTTCTGTGGAGGCACCAGCAAAGCTCAAATGTCCAGTATGTATGATGTGAAAGGAAAAAGAGTTTACTTTCATTGAACTTTTTCTTTGCCTGTTTGGCTATATCTGTTGGTACTCTTCTCCAAATCTAATAGGGGATTTGTTGACACTTGTTTTTCTTTTCCTTCCCTTCTCTCTAATTTGAATACAGGTGAAGGTTCCCAATTTTATTGGAGGGAAATGTATGGATTCACAAGCATGTGCAATAGTTGATGTTGTAAATCCTGTAAGACCTTACATTTGATGAGATGTTTAGCTTTGTGTGTGTGTATATATATATATATATACATATACAACCTATTCAGTATTCATGGCGATCTAACCTTTTACTTTATTGTTTAATTAGGCAACACAAGAGGTAGTTTCTCAAGTTCCTTGTACTACATATGAAGAATTTAAAGTTGCAGTTCATGCAGCAAAAGAAGCTTTTCCTTCATGGAAGAACACACCTATTAGTACTCGTAAACGCATCATGTTTAAGTTCCAAGAACTTATTCGCAGAGATATTGTATGCATAAATTAACTTTTCTTGCTAGTTTAATTGATCCTTACAAATTTTGACTGCATTAAAGATAATTAACCGATTTTTAGGATAACCTTGCAATGAACATTACTACAGAGCAGGGGAAGCCATTGAATGGTGCCAAGGGCAATGTGCTCCTTGGTTTAGGTTTGTATTTATTCTGTTAATTTCATTTCTTTGCTTGGTGTGCCCACACACAGCAAGAGAAAGAGAGAGAGAGAGGAATCTGAGCCCAGTTCATAATTTTATGCAGAGGTCTTGGAACATGCCTGTGGAATGACAAATCTCCAAATGGGGGACTTTGTTCCCAATGCGTCTAATGGAATTGATACCTACTGCATCAGAGAACCATTGGGTGTTTGTGCTGGGATCTGTCCCTTCAACTTTCCTGCAATGATTTCTTTATGGGTATTTCTGTTATACTTCTCTACATTTCATCCTACTTTGTCTAGTTTTCCACCTCGCTAGGACATCAAATTTTAGATTGATAACCATTGATTTGTCTAATTTAGTGTGTAGACAACTATTTCCCTTTTTGGAGTTTATGCCGTCGCTTTAACCTTCCTTTGCATATTCACATGAAAGTGGACAAACTTGGCCACATTAATTGTTGTAGTCCTTCATGAATTTTCTGCACATATTCAGAAACAAAGAGAACATTAATTCTCAATACGTTTTCTGGTTTTTTCAGATGTTTCCTATTGCAGTTACATGTGGCAATACATTCATACTTAAACCTTCTGACAAGAATCCAGGTGACACTTGATTTTTTTTTTAAAGATTTATATCTGCTATATGTTTAATGTCAATTTACTGCATCAGAAAATTGATTATATATTTTTAGAAATTATAAACTAAAGGAGATAGAGAAAATAACTTTCTCTATTTTCTGTATTTCAATAATACATTGATTCCTCTTTGTTCTTATAGACGAAGAGTACAACATAATAGGAAAGTATAAAAAAAGGAAAGAAGAATATACAAAATATTCTTAACATATACTCTATCAATCAAGGAGGAGATTTGGGGAATCAATTACATAAATTAGAGATAATCCCATTTCTACACTCCCCTTGAAGCTGGCTTGAAGATATCTTTCATGGCAAGCTTGCTCACTAATTTTTCAAACTGATTTTTGTGCAACCCCTTTGTAAGAATATTGGCGACTTGATCAACTGTTGGAATATAGGGTATATAAATTACCCCATTATCAATTTTCTTCTTAATAAAGTGCTTATCCACCTCTACACGCTTAGTCCTGTCATGGAGTACCAGATTAAGGGCAATGGAAATCGCAACTTTATTATCATAGTAAACCTTAGCCGATAAGGAAGTGAAGACCCTTAAGCCTTTTAGTAATCTCTTTATCCACATAACCTCACAAATCCCGTGAGTAACTGAACGAAATTTAGCTTTAGCACTACTTTTGACCACCACGTTTTGTTTTTTGCTCCTCCAAGTGGCAAGATTACCTCTCACAAAAGTGCAATACCCGGATGTAGATCTTTTATCAGTAACATTGCCTGCCCTATCTGCGTCTGTATAAGCCTCTATGTGAAGATGTTCTCGTTTTTTGAAGAACAAACCTTTTCTAGGAGTTCTCTTTAGGTACCTTAGAATTCTGTAGGTAGCTTCAAAATGCTGTGAACGTGGCAAGTGCATAAATTGGCTTACTACACTTACTGCAAATGCTATATCAAATCGAGTGTGGGATAGATACATGAGTCTTTCCACAAGTCTTTGGTATTTCTCCCTTTCTACCACATCTTTGGCCTTGATAGGTTGAAGCTTCAAGTTAGGTTTGATGGGAGTTTCAGCTATCTTACACTCGAGCATTCTTGTTTCATTGAGTAAATCCAGGACATATATACGTTGGTTGACAAAGATTTCCTCCTTAGATCTTGCAAATTCCATTCCAAGGATGTACTTTAGGGGTCCAAGTCCTTGATCTCAAACTCATGTGCTAGTTTCCTCTTAAGCTCTTCAATCTCTCCCTTGACATCACCAGTCATTATTTTATCATCCACATAGACAATTAGAATAGCCCTTTTATCATCACTAGAGTGTTTGAAGAACATTGTGTGGTCCGCTTAGCTCTGAGTATAACCATAGCTTTTCACCACTTTTCTAAACCTTTCAAACCACGCTCTTGGAGACTGTTTCAGACCGTACAAGGATTTTTTAGATTGCATACCTTGTTGGTACCGAGGCTCTTTTCAAATCCAGTGGGAGGTCCATAAACACTTATTTCTCCAAATTGGCATTTAGGAAGGCATTCTTTACATTGAGTTGGTGTAAAGGCCAATCAAAATTCACTGCGAGAGAGAGGGGGACTCGAATAGAGTTTATCTTTGTCACTGGAGTAAAGGTCTCTAGATAGTCAATGCCATATGTTTGGGTGAACCCCTTGGCAATAAGTCTTGCTTTGTACCTCTCTATGCTCCCATTTGTCTTACATTTACAATGAAGACCCATTTACAACCTACAGTTGTCTTGCCTCTTGGTATCTCCACAATCTCCCAAGTCTCGTTTTTATCAAGAGCGTTCATCTCCTCCTTTACTGCTAACTTCCAATCTAGATCAACTAGGGTATCTTAACTTGTTCTTGGTACATGCAAGTTAGAAATATTTGAAAGAAATGCCTTGTGGCTATTGGACAATTTTTGGTATTACAGGTATTTGGCAATAGGATGTTTAGTACAAGACCTTACTCCTTTTCTAGTGGCAATGGGAACATCAAGATCAGACAAATCAAATGAGGAGGAATTTGAAGGAGTAAGTTTAGAATTATCCTGAGTGGAAGGAGGAACAACATTTGAAGATACCACCTGTTCAATTATTGGAAGGATATTCGGATCAATAGCATTTCTATGAGATTTTCTTCTGATATAAAATTGAAGCTTAGCTTTTGGGATTACTTTTGTTGAGTTATATGGTTATAGTCTAGGGTTAATCCTATGATAGAGTTCATGGCCCATGGCCCATTGTATTTGTATATATATATAGGCGTATAGTCTATGAATTTAATTAGGTTTATATATATTAAAAGCTAGGTTTATTTCCTAAGCTTCACAACTTTAATTCGTTTGTAGTAATTCTCCCTCTGGTTTCGACTCCATTATGCTTGGCACCTATGAACTAGACATATCTTGTTCTTTATTATTTGTAGCATTAGTTTCCTTGGATTGTTTATCAGAGTGGAGTGGAGTGTCAATCATACCAATCATTTTTGGAAGAGGTTTAGAAATTTTCAAAAAATTATCTTCTTCTACATTATTCTCTTCCTGAAGATGATTTTTGGTAAAATAAGGTTGATTCTCCATGAAAGACATATCCATGCTTATGTGAGTTTTTTTTGTCAAAGGATTAAAGCACTACCCTTTTTTATTTGGAGCATAACCAACAAAAACACATTTTTTAGCCTTTGGATCCAGTTTGGATAGAAAAATTTGTGGAATGTAAACAAGACAAGTGCATCCAAAAATTTTTAAGTGTAGTTCGGAGTACAACCGACACATAGGAAAATGTTTTCTTAGAGAATTCAAAGGTGTCTCAAAGTTTAAGACCCAAGTTGGCATTCTATTGATTAGATAGCAAGCAGTTAAAATAGAATCTCCCCAAATGTATTTTGGGATATTCATAGGAAACATAATAGCTTTACTTACCTCAAGTATCTACCTATTTTTTCGTTCAACTATGCCATTTTGTTGGGGAGTTTTACGACATGTTGATTGATGTAAAATACTTTTTTCTTTCAAAAATTTCCCTAAACATTCATTGAAATACTCTGTTCCATTATTAGATTAAAGAATGCAAATTTTTGTTTGAAATTGGGCGTAAAAGAAATCTTTGAAAATTCTTGCTACTTCGGATTTCTTGTTAAGCAAGTAAACACAACGTAGTCTAGTATGATCATCGATAAAAGTTACAAACCATCTTTTACCAGATAAAGTGGTAACTTTTGAGGGTCCCCAAACATCACTATGAATAAAATAAAATGGTTTTGAAGAACTGTAAGGTTTGTAAACAAATTTGACACTATGATCTTTAGACAAATAGTAGCTTTCATTTTGAAACATAGAACAATCCACTCCTTTTAAACAATTTAGGAAACAATTGCCTTAAATAAGGAAAACTAGGATGACTTATTTTAAGATGCCATTGCATTATTGGATAGAAACATAAATTGAACTCTTACCACTCAATTTGTGAGCTTTTTATTATCAAAGAAATCCTCATTGAAGTAGTAAAGTTCGTTTATCTCTCTAACATTGCCAATTATCTTTCTTGAGTTTTGGTCCTGAAATAGGTGATAAGAATCAAAGAAGGTAATACGACAGTTAGAATTTTTTGAGAGTTTATCGACTACAAGCAAATTTAGGAACATAAAGCACTGATTGAAGATTAATACTTTCAGAGATTTTAATGAGGCCTTTACTAGCAATAGGAGAAAAATTGCTGTATGCTATTCTTATTTTTTCACTACCTGAACAAGGAATCTATGAATCGAATAGATTGGACAAGCTGGTCGTATGATCAGATGCCCCTGAATCATTGATCCATGGAACAGATTTTAAGGAACTTGACAGGGCCAAAAGAGTGCTATCTGAATGAGCTAAAGAACAATTAGGTGTACCAGGCAACAGATTAGACTTTAACAATTTCAGGATTTGATCGAGTTGTTCTTTGCTGCAGGGTCTTGCTTGGGTGTTCCAAGTAATGGCTTTGACGTCTCTCAGCAACCTGTGCGCCATAGTGTGGCTCTTACAAAATGAAGCAGCAAAGTCATGCCAGGCTAGTGCTGGCGGTAATGATAGAGAGGGTGCGGAGGGCGTTTGATGGTGTGCCGGTGGCTGGTGGCAAAGACGGGAAGGTCGCAGAAGTCATCCAACATCGTAGTGGTGGCTAGAGGCGAGGACGGAGGGTTTCGCAAGGTTGTATGATAATAGTGATGGTGGCTGCGAGGAGAAACTCAATCTGTTGCGGCTAGGGTTTTAGCAGGCGCAGGGGTTGCCTGAGGCTGAAACGACGACGATTTAGGGCGCCGACTAGGGTTTGACAAGGGCTTTGTCGCAACTAGGGCTTCAGTGATCGTAGAGTGTCCAAATCTAGGCGACAACCTAGGACTAGCGATGATCGAATTTGGATGGTGACGACGATCGAGGATCAAGCGGTGACAACCTAGGATTGGATGACGGATGGATCTAGATGGTGACGGTGGTTGAGGATCAGGCAGTGGCTAGTGTTGGGTGGCAACGACCTAAGGCTAGATGAATGGTTGCCTAGGGTTTTCATAGTGAACGGTTATGATTAAATGAATGGCTGCCTTAGGGTTTCACAGTGAACGATTGTGATTTTTTCCTTGCTCTGATACCATATAAACTAAAGGAGATGAAAATAACTTTCTCTATTTTCTGTATTTTAATAATACATTCATTCCTCTTTGTTCTTATAGAGGCAAAGTGCAACATAATAGAAAAGTACTAAAAAAGGAAAGAAGAATATACAAAATATTCCTAACATATACTCTATCAATTATTCATCTTATAATTGATTAATTCTAATAAGGTTAAAGTGGTTTCTATTGAGGATAATATGTTTAGAACTTGATTAAGATAATTTGATCATGTTAGAAGAAGACTAATTGGTAAGAAATTTCAAACTATGAAGTTTTAATTTTTTACATTAGAATTAGATTTTGTTTGAATTTTATAATTTATATATATTGGAGAAGATAAGAAAAAAGAAAAAAAATGATTTCAAGCTGTGAATGAGTAGATAAAGAGATGAGGTTGTTATGAGAAAAAATTGGAGAAGTTCAAACTAAGAGGATAAATGAAAGAAAGGATGAAGCAGTTTCAAAACAGATGAGAGAAGCTAAGTTCAAATCTATAATGTATTGTTATTTGAATTTGTTGCAATCTATTCCTGTATTTTAGGAGAATTTTTAGGATATTTTGTGTATATATACTTCAACCTATAGATCAATGAAGTGTGAGGTAGAACATTTATTTTATTTAGCCTACAAACATTCAATATATGTAAGCACCCCCACTCGGATATCCCCAACCACCCGGACTACCCGAACGGGAGCGCCTACGGAAGGATAAAGAATGAAATACAAAACAAAAAACCGTCTTGGCATGCATACACAAGAATTAAGATAGCGAAAGCTAAGTTAAACACATGCATGCACTACGGGTGCTCCGCTAACACAACGGTCACTTGATAAACAGATACATACAGACACCTGTGCCAATATACATGACACACATGGAATGACCTGGCACAGTCAAAACTAATAGAGAGTCAATCCCTCACAAACATTAGAGTTGACTAGGGCTGATGGGGGAATGACAGGGACTAACGGAACTGCTTGTACACCATCCTGACTCTGCCGCTAGATGCTATCTCCCTTGCCCTTGACCCACGCTGCTACTACCTGGAATGATGGAAAACAAAGTGAGTTGAGAGACTCAGCAAGCATAAAGAAAGAAAGGCTGAAGGTTGAACATATCCAATAAACTCTCTCCAGAACACCAACCCCCAAGCACATACAAGCCATGAGACGCCCAACACAGTACAAAAACGTAAATAAAAGCATGTATCGGTCCTTGGGGGCCACACAAGACACACGGCACCCAAGTCCCATACCAATATGCCGTTACCCTGAAAGGCAACAAATATCTCCAACAAACCTGTGTGTGTTGTCTCGGGTCGGTGCTCCCGACACTCGTGTGCTCGCGTCGGTCCTCCCGACACCCGAGCTGTAAAATATCCGAGCCATAGGCTCTCTCAGAACGGTCCTCCTGTCCGAGACCTGTAAACTGCCAGTAACCATGCAATGCACATAGAAATGCAATGGCGTAATGAGCATTAACGTGATACACTAGTGCCTATACATCCAGGCATCAGGCCATGCTTCGCCCACATAATAAACCACACACGATGCATATGCCCATGCTAGATGCAATCTAACCATGCTAGAATGCCTGAGTCCAAGCATACTCAATAAATGACTACCCTAATGTGCATCCCGTACCCATGTGCATATCAAATCCCGAACGGTAATACAATACAACATATCAAATCATGTAGTAAATCACATAAGGGCAGAACTAATCAGCAATGTTCGGCACCGGTCAACGGTTAGTGACTAGGAGTGTTCATTTAACGGTCCACTACAGGGCCGTACAATAGTCTACTCCACGTCACCAAACAGCTGACTACTGCCCCATTGCTCGATAGCTTTAGTTGACCCACACCTGAAAAATTCGTAAATAAACCCGTACCACTAAGAACCTAGTCCCCAAGTTATGTTCAACATCATTCCCAAGAGGAGTGGGGGCGGTACAAACCCCCGTAGGCTCACAACAAATAAAGTTCTAGAAGTTCTGAATTTAATTTAAATTATAACAAATGTATAATAACTTAATAAATAGTGCTAGGCGTTAAATTAGAGTAAGGGAAGGGATAAAATATGAGAAACCACGGAGTCTCTCACGGGAATTAAAGAACAAGAGGAGAGGGTTAGGAGCTTACCTTTACATGGTCGTTTCTTGCCTTTCTTGCACTCCCGCTGCAAAGTAAAACGTTTCCTAGCAATTAATAAAATCATAGCTTACATTAAGCCAATTTAACCGTGTAATATAAATAATTTAGTCGTATAAAATTCTTAAACCTATACTGCTTCTAATAATATTTTTACCCACGTAGGCACACCACAATAAAACCCCAACGAATCTTATATTTAATTTAAATTAAATTATGCCAATAACATCCTCAATTTATATAATTAATACGCGACATCGAAACGAATTAAGGGAGGGCGAGGGGTTCATAAAATGAAAGGAGATCGCAAAGATAGGGGAGCTTGCCTCTATTTAGCTGTTGACAACGTTTCTATGCTTGAATGCCACCAAAATAATGCACACTGTAAAATAGAATAAACTCCCAAAATTAACAAAATTGGACCCAAAATAAAATTTCAACCATACAGAATGATTAATACATATTGCTCTACTTACCTGGCTCTTCAAAACTCAATTAAACCTTGATTAAACCCTTAATTTCTCCCAAATTCTTCCTCCATTTTCAGCCTCATCGCGCCTTCTTCTTCTCCTAAATTTACTCACTAGAATTGCTTGAATTGTAGCCCCAAAAATAGTCGAATTTGGCTTTAAATTAGCAAGGAAATTGGCGACCCAGCACGCCCCACGTGGCCGTGGCATGGCTGCCCACCGCCGTGCCCCAAAACGACGTCGTTTTGGGGATAGGCTGCTGATTAAAATCAGCATTTCTCCCCGGTCGCGCGCTTGCTCTAAGCCCAGCTCGAACCCGTGACCTGCCCCTCCACCTTGCCCGCGTGAACCACCTGGCCAGCTGCTCCCTTCAACATATAAATGCATTAAGTTAATTTTATAATGAATCTCGGCCGCTTCCGCAAATCACATTTCAGCACCCCCACTTTCCATTAATTACACACACCCAAACTTCCATTTCCTTCTTATTTCACTTACACCCTAAAACTTCCAAAAATTCACTAAATTAATTTATTTTATTCTTTCATTAAATTCATAAAGATCTCCAAATAATTTAATTAATTACCTTATTTATCCATTTTCTCAAAATAACATAAATAAATATTTTCTCTGAATTCCTCTAATATTCCATAATGACTTCAAACATCAAAACTAATAATCATCATTTATTTCCCAAATTTCGGGATGTCACAATATATCTCTTCCATTTATTTTTCATGGTATTAGAGCCACGTTCTTGTGGTAGACATTTCCTCCTTACCTGCGAATTGTAGAATCCTTTAGGTGCATGTCATGGCTGAAACTCAAGCAGCTAGTGAGATGTCTATCATGGTCCCTCTTCCAACTAGAAATACACAAGTTCCATATGTTCCAATGGCTCTCAACAGCCATTCCCTCCAGATTACTTAGCATAAATTGAATGAAAGCAACTTTAGAGAATGGTTCCAATAAGTTTTGCTGGTAGTTAGGGGAAAATGGAAGGTTGGTTATCTGACATGAGCAGTTCCTAAGCCTAATACAAAACCAGTAACCTATGGCATTTGGGAAGCAAAGAATTCTATTGTTATGGCCTAGTTGGTCAATTCCATGGAACCAAAGATTGGAAGGACTTACTTGTTCTATAAGACAACCAAGGAGATTTGGGAAGCTGTACAAGAAATATACTCATAGATGGAGAACATTGCTCATTGTTTTCATATTCGATCTACTATTTGAACGACAAGGCAAGGTACTAATTTTGTTACCAAATATTACGATACTCTAATAGAGTTATGGCAAGAGATGGACTCATTCTATGACATCACTTAGGAGTGTTTTGAAGATGAAAGAAAGTATAACAAGATGATAGAAAATGGGAGAGTGTTTGACTTCCTACATTGCCTCAATTTTGATTTAGATGAAGTTAGAGGCAGATTACTTGGAAGTTGGAACAAGCCTTTCCCATCTATAAGGGAAGTTTTTGTAGAAGTTAGACGAGAAGAGAGCAGGAAGAAGGTGATGCTAACTTCATTAGGGTCTTCCAATAATGATGTATACACACAAACATCAATCGTAGTTGCTTCAAGGATGAAAACATCTAAAGGAGAGTCCCAGAAAGATAAACAATGGTGTGACAACTGCAATAAACCGTACCATACAAGGGATACCTGCTGGAAAATTCATGGAAAACCAACAAATTGGAAGTCAAAGAACCAGAGGAAGGTGAATCAATTTGCGTATGTGGTAAAGGCTGAAGCTGGAAAACCAACTAATCTGACCTTATCAGTAGATCAGTTGGAAGTATTATAGCAGTTGTTAAGCCAAACCAAGGTGATCAAATTTGATGCCACAGATAATCCTAATCCGATGCTATCTTTGTCCAAACAAGGTATATCTAGATACTCCTTGTTCTCTCATAAATTCACTACATGAGTTTTGCATTGAGTATAGCTTAGAAGAATTAAAAGGAATCAATGGAATTCTCGGAATATTCAAGTGGCAAAATTAGTTAAGTTAGAATGAGTCTAATAGTAACTTATGTATGAGGGTTATAATAGGAAATGTGTAATCTTTTATATTCCTTGTATGGTGATAGGCACTTGACTTATCAAAGACAAGGGGCAAGGATGTAAATTGGATGGCTGGCATAACAGCCAGCCATGTGCGTAGGGTTAGTGAAGGGAAATCGTTGGGTTGTGTAACAACCCAGCAACCGCGTAACAGATTTCTGTTGAGGAGGAGGGAGGGAAGAATATATGGAGGGGGAAGAAGTTGGGAGTAGGGGGATGATTTTGGTATTGAGTCTTAGGGAGAGTTAAGGGCCTCTCGAATGCCCAGTTTTCTTGTCATTTTGTTAATTTCCAGCTTGTAGGTCCTTTCGATAATCAGTATCCTATCAATTTGGTATTAGAGCGTTTCGATCCTAATGGTGAACTTGACTGACCCAGTTGGTGATTTGGAGATGAGGGTGGAAGGCAGTCCACTGGGAGATGATGACATGAGGAGTGCGTTTCAAAAGATGGAGAGACACCTAGCGAACCTGCTAGAGCTGTTCGCGAGGATGCGAGCGAGATGGGAAGAACAGGAGTGGGCGAGCAAGAGCAAGAGGAAGAACGAGGAGAGACGGGAGGAGCAAGAGGGAGAGAGAAAGGGAGAGCGTGATGAGGAAGACCAACCTGCGGGTTCGCCAGTGTCAAGGGTGGGAATGCCGGTAGCTGGAGGGAGAATTGTCGAAGGGGGCGGCTTGGTCGATGGTGTCAGAAGGCAGCAGTACCGTGGGAGACGTCGGGAAATACCCATCTTCGAGGGAGATGATCCAGATGGCTGGGTCTTTAGGGCTGAGTGCTACTTCCTGGTGAACCAGTTGTCCGATGCGAAGAAGGTGGAGTCGGCGTCCTCATGCTTTGAAGGAGCGGCTCTGTCGTGGTTCCAGTGGGAGCAAAGACGACGACGGGTGAGGAGCTAGACGGAGCTCAAGGCGATGTTGAGGGATAGGTTCAGGACCGCGCAGGAAAGCACGGTGGAAGAGAGGATCCTTGCGCTTCGACAGTTGGGGTCCGTCAAGTACTATTGCCTTGGCTTCGAGACTCTGACCTCACCGCTCACAGGCATGCCAAAGGCGTTGCTGGAGGGCCACTTTATCAACGGAATGGAGCCTGTCATCTGAGCCGAGACGAAGGTGTCGAGGACGATTGGGCTGGAGCAAATGATGGACCTAGCCCAACCAATTGAGGAGATGAATCTGGTGATTCGTGGAAGCATTTTTGGACCCGTCCCAAACAAAGGTCAGGCCCCTTCGTCCCCAATTTCGAATCACCAGCGGGTAGAGATATTGCCTCCTCCGATGAAGGCACAAAAATGGGTGATGCCCAGCCCCGCCTCATCACACTGGCCTCCGGCCTTCGCTAAGGCGATGGGTGAGGAGTTGGGAGTTGCGGTGTTGGCTGACGAGAAGACGGACACAACAACACTGTGGTTGGAGGGTGCTGCACTTCCACGGGTCCAATGCGATCAACGGAGACGAAGAGTGAGAAGCTGGGAAGAGTTGAAGGGGCTGCTGAGGAATCGCTTAGGGTCCATGCAGGAAGGCGCGGTGGAGAGTCGGACGAGCTGCATATTGATGGGGGATTGGCGGTTGAGCTGAGCATGGTGTTGCGAGGCAGAGTGGCTGCTGACAATGATGGTGTTGGGGAGTTCCAAAGGCAAGGCAGAAGGGTAGCTGACGATCGATCCATTTAAAAGGCCACAGACGGCCGATCCGGTGACAGCCAAGGAGAGCATCTTGCTAAGGAAGGGGGCGCCATCAACGGTCCATGTTGTCTAGGAAGATGGTTTGACTCTTAGGTAGGTTTCTTAGAAATTTTACATGGGGTTGGTTGATAATGGAGGGCCCCCCATGTATTCTCACCATCATGAGGGGGTGGGTGCCTCGTCCTAGCGGGTCATGATAGTGGAAGGGCAGCATGTTTGGCTCATTTTGCATTCTGTTGTGGAGCCCAATGAATGTGCATCACTATCAAACATTCCTCATGGCATATGGTACTGTCCGTATTGCCAGAATATGTTCCAAAGAGATAAGTTTGTGGAGCGTAATGCTAATGCTGTAGCACCTGGAAGGGTTTCAGGGATTGATCCTATTGAAGAAATAACCAAACGTTGTATTAGAATTGTCAAAAATCCTGAAGATGCTGAGGTCATTGCATGTGTTTTGTGTAGAGGTTCTGATTTTAGCAAATTTGGATTTGGCCCACAGACTGTTATGGTTTGTGATCAGTGTGAGAAAGAATATCATGTCGGTTGCTTGAAGGAACATAAGATGGCCGATCTAAAGAAATTGCCAAAAGGAAAGTGGTTCTATTGCATGGGTTGTAGGATGACCTATTCTGCTTTACAAAATTTACTAACTGGTGGAGAAGAGAAGATCCTGGATTCTCTGTTGGATGTCATAAAGAAGAAGCATGAGGACAAAGTTCCACATATGGTTTCTGACTTTGATGTGAGATGGAGGGTACTCAATGGCAAAATTGCTTCTCGGGAAACTAGAATGTTGCTCTCAAAAGCAGTTGCCATCTTCCATGGATGCTTTGACCCTAATGTCGATTCAGGAACTGGACGTGACTTAATTCCATCTATGGTTTATGGAAGGAGCTCAAGGGGCCAAGACTTTGGAGGAATGTACCGTGCAGTATTTGTGGTGCACTCATCCATTGTATTAGCCGGAATCTTCAGGCTTTTTGGACAAGAAATTGCAGAGCTTTCTTTGGTTGCAACAAGTAATGATAACCAAGGCAAGGGCTACTTCCAGATATTGTTTTCCTGTATCGAGAAACTGCTTGCAAGCTTCAATGTGAAGAACTTGGTGCCCAATGGTATTGACCCAAAGATCTTAAATAATTATAGAAATTTGGGTGAACTTCATGATGAGGTTGAGAATTGGCAAGCCTTGAAACAATTGACAAAGTCAAGGTGCTGGGAGTTCGACCAGGGTCCGGAAAGAACTTACGGGGATTTGAAGTGCTCATATAATGGAAGAGGGCTACCCCCATTGGAAGCTACTTGGGAACCTTACCATTTAATCCAGCAGCAGTTTCCATTTTTCTACCTTGAGGATAAGGTGAAAGTTAGGGGGAGGGAGTAATGATAGGCACTTGACTAATCAAAGACAAGGGGCAAGGATGTAAATTGGATGGCTGGCATAACAGCCAGCCATGTGCGTAGGGGTAGTGAAGGGAAATCGCTGGGTTGTGTAACAACCCAGCAAGCGCGTAACAAATTTCTGTTGAGTTGGAGGGAGGGAAGAATATATAGAGGGGGAAGAAGTTGGGAGTAGGGGGATGATTTTGGTATTGAGTCTTAGGGAGAGTTAAGGGCCTCTCGAATGCCCAGTTTTCTTGTTATTTTGTTAATTTCCAGCTTGTAGTTCCTTTCGATAATCAGTATCCTATCATATGGTTCGCCCTAATTGTCTATAAATAGAAGGTAGAGGGTAGTCGCTTGAGGTATTATTTTGATAGTATACGAGTGCTTTGAAAATTGAGAGAAAAGTCTAAAGGAAGATAGTGCTTTGTAATCTCGATTGTATTATACTTGTGTGAGTGGGTTCTTGTACTGATTCTTTGAAGATTTCATGGTGGATTGCTCTTGGGACAGAGGCTGGATGTAGGATCACAATTGTGGTCTGAACCAGGATAAATCGGTTGTCTTCTTGTGTAGTTTGCGCATTCTTACTCTATTTTCATTTATGTTCTTCTTAATTTTCTATTGTGGGGTAAACCGTGTATCTGTGTGGTTATGAATTGGGCAAGATTGAGTATTTCCAGTGCTCCCAATTCAACAGATTGTTGGATAATAGATATAGGTGTTTCGGACCACATGACCGGTTCACTTAAGGTGTTGCCAGCCTATGAACCCTGTGATCAGGGTATAACCATCTCAATGACTAATGGTATAACCTCTATGGCTCAAGGAAAAGGGATAGCTTCTGTGGCAGGGTTAACTCTAAAATCAGTTTTATATGTGCCTAATTTGAAATGTAACCTGTTATCAGTAAGCAAGCTACCTACAGACAAGAGTTGTTTGCTAACATTTTTTCGATCTTATTGTGAATTTCATAACCTATCTTCGGGGAAGATGATTGGTTGAGGAAAAATGTGGTCTCTATCATATCTTAGGGCTTGGTCATTCTCTTGGATCTAGGTCACACATTCGGTCCTCCTTCTCTGCTATTTCAGATTCTGAAGTCATGTTATGGCGCCAATGGTTAGGGCATCCTAGCTTTAATTATATTAAATTTTTTGTATCCTTTTCTTTTCATCAATAAAATAAGCCATTCTTTTCATTGTGAACAATGTATCCTTGCTAAACAAGCCAAAATTTCACATCCAACTCATATCTATAAGCCTTCAAAACCATTTTATTTGATCCATAGTGACATTTGGGGATCAGCAAAGACTCCCAATTTAACTAATACTCGTTGGTTCACCACTTTCATAGATGACCCTACAAGAGTTAGTTGGGTGTTCTTAATGAAAAACAAATTTGAAGCCTATATTTTCATCAAAATGTTTCATCAAATGGTGAGAAATGTTTTTCAATCCTCCATCCATGTTTTACTTTCATATAATGGTCGGGAATATTTTTCTAATGAATTCAATCATTATCTAACTGAGCATGTTATCATTCATTAAAGTTCATGCCCTTACAATCCTTAACAAAATGGGGTAATAGAAAGAAAAAATTACCATCTTCTTGAAACTGCTAGGGCTATGATGTTCACTAACTTAATGTCTAATTCCTATTGGGGGGAAGTAATTCTCACAATCTCATATCTCATTAATCGACTTCTGTCAAAGATTTTTGCATTCAGAACTCCCTTAAGTGTCTTTCTTGACTTCTATCCTCATCATACCCGAGTCTTGAATTCTCTTTCCTCAAAGGTTTTTGGGTGCATTGTCTTTGTGCACAAGTACCAACCTTCTCAATCCAAACTTGAACCTAAAGCTCTCAAATACATATTTGTTGGCTATTCTTCTACTTAGCAAGGATATAGGTGCTATAGTCCTTCTACCCAAAGTTTGGTGCCTTATCAAGGGGGAGATCAAAACAACCAGATCCAGGAAGATCAGGCTTCTATCAAACCACCATTGGTTTATTCTAGAAGGCCTCGTGATCCTCAGCCAGGCCTAATGTCTAATCCGGAGATACGTCTAGATGTTAATACTATGGAAAGGTTGGAATCTACAGGGTTTGATGGCCTAGATATCCCTATAGCACTAAGGAAAGGGGTGAGATCATGTACCAAACACCCTATTTCTAATTATTTGGGGAGGGCTTTTACTATTAGCATTGATGACATTGAGATTTGTTAAAAAGGACTTGGAAAATGCTTCTCTTCAATCTTATTCCCCTCTCACGGGTGAATCAAATTTATACACAAACTTCCTCTTTAGATTAGGAAGTTGCTAAAAACTAATTTAAGAAAGTTTCTAAACCTAGATTAGGAAACCTATCCATCTTTTAGGATACAACAACTTATGGAAATATACAGCCATAGAATTATCAATCTAGATCTAGAAGGTACACTCTTTATTTAGGAAATACATATAATCATTACCATCAATCAACACTGATTTGATCTTGTCCGAGAATAGGGACAAGATCTGATCCTTCATCGCTTACACTCCCCCTCAAGATTGTGAGTGGATATCATGCATCCCAATCTTGCTCATCATTCTTGTTGAACACAGCTGCAGGAAGTGTGAAAGGAAGCTATATTGTGTTTTATCCTCTTTGCTTTGTTTATATTTTATTTTATCTGATTGTTAATCTTGGTAGTTTAGTTAGCCTGCTTTTTCTCTCTATTATGTGCGCTTTGTGTTAGCTCACATTGTTATTATGTTGTCAGTTGTCGTGTATAGCTGCTGTGTATATAAGCAGCATTCATTCTGTTTTTCGTTAGTTAACAAGTTTGAGAATAATACAACTCTCCTATATTCTTACAGCTCTCGTATTTTCTTTCTCGTGTTATCCCTAGCTACAATTTCTTGGTTGTAAACCTCTACATGGTATCAGAGCCATAACCTAGAATTTATGGCGTCTAATCCTGATTGAAGTACCTCTTCCTCGATTCCATCTCACTCGTCATCATCGTTCTCGTTAGCTTCGCAGTCTGATTTCACTACGATGGTTGGACGGCCTCAGATGGTTTCCCAACCAAACACTCAAGCTTTTTCAGCCTCCCTAAATGGTTCTAATGAGGTCTACATGAATGAGCTAGGAACTATATCAGGACTGTCTTATAATCAGTTTCCTCAACCTTCTTTCAATCACTTTTCTCAGCCAATTGATAATGCCACACAATCATCCTTCACAAATCCTGCTTGGCTTGTTGATTCAGGAGCTACAAATCATATAACCTCTACTCTCAACAACCTTTCACTTCACTCTCCTTACAGTGGCAGTGAATGTGTTTCTGTTGGAAATGGTAAGCAACTCTCAATTTCTAATATAGGTCTTGGACATTTATATACTCAAACCAAACCTACTTCTTTTATTTCTTTACCTAATGTTTTACATGTTCCTAATATAAATAACTTAATCAGTGTCTCTCAATTAACCAGAGATCATGATCTTGTTGCTGAGTTTAATTCTAGTTCTTGTTTGATTAAGTACAAGAGTACCGGGGCAGTGCTACTCCAAGGACGTCTTAAGGATGGGTTGTACCAGCTAAGCTTAGCATTTGTTCCTGTTGCTTCATCTTCCTTAGCCCAGTCCATTGATTCTCAGCCTATGACCTCTTTGCAAAATACCTTTTCTTCTGCAAATAAATGTAAGAGATTAGATCCATTTTATCATGGACTGTCTCCTAATGTTCAGCTTGCTTGTAAAGAACAGTTATATCGTAGATGGCATGCCAAGTTAGGGCATCCATCCTACAATATTCTGCATTTGATTCTTAATAAGATACGTTTGCCTTCTTCTTCTTCTAAAGCAGTTTTTTGTGACTCTTGTAAAGTATGCAAACTTAGTCAATTATCGTTTGCCGATTGTCCAATTACAGCAACTAAGCCTCTAGAGTTGATTTACTCTGACTTGTGGGGTCTAACTCCTGTTTTGTCTATTGAGGGATATAGGTATCATGTTATCTTTGTGGATGCTTATTCTCGATATACATGGCTATATCCATTAAAGCTTAAATCAGATGCTCTTTCTGGCTTCAAGATATTCCATAAACTTGTTGAAAATCAATTCCAAACAAAGCTTAAAGCCTTGCAAATTGATAATGGAGGAGAATTCAAAGTATTTTTACCTTATCTTCATGACTGTGGCATACAACCTCGTTTCACATGTCCATATACTCATAAGCAAAATGGCGTGGCCGAACGTAAACACCACCATGTTGCTGAGATGGGGTTGACATTGCTTTCTCATTCTCATATGCCACTTAAATTCTGGGTTGAAGCCTTTCAAATAGCAGTATATACTATCAATTTGTTACCTTCTGCTGCTCTTAAATTTCAAATTCCATTTGAACTTCTTTTCAACAAACAACCCTATTATCTCATGTTACAACCTTTTGGTTGTGCATGCTTTCCTTATTTGCGTTCTTATAACAAACACAAGTTTGAATTTCATTCAACTAAATGTGTCTTCATTGGATATAGTCATACACAAGCTGGATATAAATGTTTGCATCATTCAGGTCGGATTTATGTTTCTTGGCATGTTCAGTTTAATTCTGATGAATTTTCGTACAATTCATTGTTTTCTTCAAATCCTGCTCCTCATTTTTGTTCCTCTAGTTTTCCAACTTTGTACTTTGAGTCTATGTTTTTGTTTAATCCTTCTGGAGTAGCACAACTTGAGATCTCTTCCTTATCAAGCTCACCTTCTTCTCAGTCCATGAGATCTCCTATTACCTCTCAACTTGTAGTTTCTGTACCTCATTCTTCCTCTCAACTTGTATTTTCTAATCGGTCTAGACACATAGCTCCGTTGCAGCCTTCCATTCATCCTATGCTTACTAGGTCCAAGGCCAAACAACTTCAATTAACTTCTCCTCATGCTTTAACCAGTTCTTTAGTTCCTAGCTTTGTACGTGAGGCCTTCTTAGACCCAAGATGGGTTAAGGCTATGACTGAGGAGTTTACAACATTAAAACAGAATAATACTTGGGAGCTAGTTCTTTATTCTGATAGCATGAATCTCATTGGCTGCAAATGGGTGTATAGGATTAAATACAATCCTGATGGTTCAGTTCTTAAATTCAAGGCCCGTAAAACTCTAAGCTAGGGCATAATCAAAATAGGAAGATGAGAGAAAACATGAGGCCAATAAATCTTTCAATAACAGAATGAATAATACAGCCATACACAGTTGCGCTATTTATAAGAATAGCGCAACAAACATGGACAGCAAACAATAATAAAACAGAGAGAGAAAATAACGGACAACCAGCTATACCGAACAACTGAAACTAACAAACTGAACTTAGACGTTTAATACTTCTACACCCCCTTCAATGTAGACTCTGAAGCCTTTAACCTTCTTGCACTGGATGTTATTTCAAGCAACGTGAGACTCCTGTAAGGCCTAACTTCTGACGCAGAAGTTCAAACCGATCTCTCGGCAAACCCTTGGTAAACACATCAGCCACTTGTTCAGCTGTAGGCACATATTGAATTTCCACCTCTTCATTTTCCACTTTTTCATGTACAAAATGTACATCAACACCAATATGCTTCGTTCGAGAGTGATAGACAGGATTTTCTGCCATGCTTTTGGTAGCCAAATTGTCACACCAAACAACCGGAGTTGTTTTACAAGGATAACCCAATTCTAAAAGCAATTGCTTAAGCCATAAGAGCTCAGTCACTCCCAAGGCAACAGCTCGATACTCTGCTTCACCAACTGACCTAGCCACAACAGACTGCTTCTTAGATCCCCATACTACCAAGTTCGGACTAATGTAGACATAATAGCCACTGGTGGATCGACGAGTAACTGGACATCCAGCATGATCTGCGTCAGTGTAGACCACTAAAGAAAGATCTTTTGGTGTGGAAGTAAACACTAACCCCAAGGCAATGGTGCCTTTAATATACCGCAACAGTCTCTTACATGCAAGCCAGTGCTGCAACTTAGGAGCAGCCATAAACTGGCTCAACTTGTTTACAGTGAAAGCAATATCAGGGCGAGTATAGGTAAGATATTGCAGGGAACCAACAATGGTACGATATAAACTAGGTTGAGAAAATACTTCACCATCATTAGTTAACGAAGTGCCAACTGCCATAGGAGAACTACAGGGCTTGCAGTCCTGCATTGATGCCTTTTGCAACAAATCCCGAACATATTTTGACTGATTGAAGTAAAGACCAGTTTTATCTCTATAAGCTTCAAACCCCAAGAAATAATTCACTTCTCCTAGAGTTTTTAGAGCAAAAGCACAACCAAGCTCTGCTATGCAAGCATGCAAAGCAACTGAACAGGAGCCAGTAATCAGAATATCATTAACATAGACTAATATAAACAATGTATATGTAGCAGTTCGTTTGATGAATAATGAAGCATCAGATACTGACCGAGCAAAACCCCAGCACTTCAGTGCTGACTTTAGTTTGTTATACCAGGCTTGAGGAGCCTGCCTTAAACCATAAAGGGATTTCCTGAGTTGACAAACATGCTTAGGAAACTTAGAACTCACAAACCCCTCTGCCTGAACCATATACACAGTCTCACACAAATCACCATTGAGAAACGCATTGTTCACGTCAACCTGCTGTATTTCCCAGCCAAACTGCACAGCTAACGAAAACAGAACTCGAATTGTTGGAGCCTTACCCATAGGACTGAAAGTATCACCATAATCAACTCCTGGATTTTGAAGAAAACCCTTTGCCACTAACCGAGCCTTATATTTAAGAATGGACCCATCAGAATTATATTTAATTCGAAAAACCCACTTATTGCCAATAAGATTCATATTTTCGGAAAAAGGAACCAATTCCCAGGTGTTATTTCTCTCCAAGGCTTGATACTCATCCTCCATAGTCTTAACCCATCGTGAATCTAAAAGAGCTTCACTCACTGAACTAGGTTCTAAAGAACTCACTAAGGCGTGTGGAGAAGGTAAGGCAAGAGACTTGGCTTTAAGTCTAGTGAGCATAGGATGAACTGATGGGGCTGGGACAGGTTTACTTGATTTAGGATGAGAACTAACAGTCTGAGGAATAAGCACAGGCCCATTAGAGCCAAGAGATGGAACAGGAGATGTGGTAGGCGATGTGGTTGAGACAAAAGGACTGGACGTTGATACAGATTGAGCTGCTCTGGGACACACCAAAGAAGACGATGAAGAAGGAATAATTGGATGAAGAAAAGCAGTGGAATGACCTGGTGAACTTGGTTGAGAGGACGATTGAGACGATGAAGAAAACAATTTGAGGAAAGGAAACTCCAAAGAATTAAACTCCACATTTCGAGAAATGTAAACTCTGCCTGAAGGATGAAGACACCTATACCCAGCTTGATTTTGACTGTAGCCAATAAAAACACATTTTGCAGAATGGAAATCAAATTTGTGTTTATTATATGGCTGCAAAAGAGGAAAACATGCACAACCAAAAGGTTGTAAAATGTTATAGTTAGGGACACGAGTATATAGCTTCTCGAAGGGAATTTGAAACTGTATCGAAGAGGATGGAAGTAAATTGATGAGATACACAGCTGTTTGAAAAGATTCAACCCAGAATTTTAATGGTAAACTAGCATAAGATAACATGGTAAGTCCCATTTCAGCAATATGCTGATGCTTCCTTTCCACCACACCATTTTGTTGATGAGTGTGAGGACAGGTAAGTCTAGATTGAATGCCATGAGCCTGGAGATAAGGAACAAAGGACTTGAATTCCCCCCCATTATTAGTTTGTAACGCACATAGCTTGGTTTTATACTGAATCTCAACAAGTTTATGGAAAACGATAAATGCTGACAAGGCATCTGACTTGAGTTTAAGAGGATAAAACCATGTATAACGGGTATAGGCATCAACGAATATAATATAGTAGCGAAAACCCTCTGTGGACAATACAGGGGCAGGACTCCAAAGATCGGAAAATACTAATTCAAGGGGGGCATTTGCTGTGATATCATGCCTGGAAAATGGAAGCTGACTAAGCTTTCCAATTTTACATGCATCACAAAAAGATAGATCAGTACTAGAACATGGTAGCCCAATTTTATTCATTACCAACCGTAACACATGTAGAGATGGATGACCTAAGCGATCATGCCATTGCTTACACACCATTGTTCTGGGTTTGACCTGAGCTACATTGACAACCTTAGACAACTCATGACCAAATGAGCACTGTCTATTACATTGTTGTCTAGTCTGACTATTTCCATTAGTACAAGAATGGCAATGAGACCCAAAAGGAACTGAAACACAGGCTAGAGGACGAGTAGACTTGCTGCAGACAGAGAAGCTGGTTCCAGCCGATATAGCCCATCCTTAAGGTGTCCCTAGAGCAGCACACGTCCGATAACTTTGTCCTTGATAAAACAAACATTAGAGTGAAATTTAGCTATCACATTATGTTCTCGAGTAAGCTGAGACACACTAAGAAGATTTTTCCTCATACTTGGAACATGGAGAATATTTGGAACACACAAAACAAAATTTGAGTGAGGAAAGGTTTGTAAAGAACCTGTACCAATATGTTTTATAGGTAGTTGCTTACCATTGCCTATAGTGACTTTATCTCCACCATAGTAGGGAGAATGAACAGATAGATTGTTCAGACTTCAGGTGATATGATTCGTGGCATCGGAATCCACAAACCAAGACTGATCTGGAAGAACAGATGATGAGTTAAACTGATCAGAAGGTTGCAAATTAGGTTTAGACTGGTTACCATAGTGAGAACTTTGATTAGAACCATATTCAGGTGTGAAGACTCTGTTAGAGTCACTAAAGGAAGCAACATAAGCACGAGCATCCATTTGAGAGCCATAGCCGCGAGCATCCATTTGTGGAACACTCATGTTTCCGCCTTGAGATCTGCCATTATTATAACCAATCACTCTTTGAAAACTCTTATCAAACCGATAGTAGCATCGATCTACAAAATGACTTGCCTTGCCACACAACTGGTAGAAAATACGTCTATTTGAATTTCTGCCACGGCCTCTACTGCCTCTAAAACTAGTACTACCACCTCGGTTAACAAAACCTCCTCTATTATTGTTATTTGATCCTCCACTATTTTGACTAGGAAAATATGAAGCTACATTTGCACTCAAAGGAGATGCCGAAACATCAAAATTAAGAGAAGTTAAAGGCTGATTCTTAGCTGACAACCGTTGTTCGTGCATCAGAAGTAGATATTGCACTTTCTCCAAGTCTATGTCATCCATTTGATAGGTTACGAGACTCACAACAATCTCATAATCTTGATCTAAACCGTTTAGAATAGCCAACAACAATTCATTGTCATTCACCGGTTCTCCTATGGCAGCAAGAGCATGGCCTATGGTTTTGATCTTCAAAATATAGTCATTAATAGACATGCTATCCTTTTTAACAGATCTTAATTGTTGTTTTAGTTGAAATGATTTTGCTAGTGTCTGTCTAGCATATAAGTTTTCCAGTAAAATCCATACCTGAGCCAATGACTCTAAATGTATCACCTGAGCGAGCACTTCTTCACTAATTGTGGAAAACAACCAGCCAAGCAAGAGTTGATCCGAACGTAGCCAACTCATGTACTTCGGATTCACCACGGTTTCACCATCCGGAGCAATCACATTCTTCTGAGGAGCTGTCTTGTTCAGTAACGAAACAAGATCAAAGGCTCGAATTGTTGCAAGAATTTAAGCCTTCCAGAAAATGTAGTTCCTAGTGTCCAATTTGAGAGGAATGTAGCTAAAGGCCTTCGCAACTGCTGAGAAGTCAGATTGCGAGTCAGATTGCGAGGAGGTTGAAATATTTGAGGAAGATTTACGAGAAGGAGGAGAAGAAGAGGCGGTGTCAACAATTCGATCGAAAGCCATTGGCTCTGATACCATGTAAAACTCTAAGCTAGGGTAGAATCAAAATAGGAAGATGAGAGAAAACATGAGGCCGATAAATCTTCCAATAACAGAATGAATAATACAGTCATACACAGTTGCACCATTTATAAGAATAGCGCAACAAACATGGACAACAAACAATAATAAAACAGAGAGAGAGAAAATAACTGACAACTAGTTATACCGAACAACTGAAACTAACAAACTGAACTTAGACGTTTAATACTTCTACACCGATTAGTAGCTAAAGGGTTTCTTCAAAACCCAGGTGTAGACTGTATGGAGACGTTCAGTCCAGTTATTAAAGCTCTGACAATCAGGGTTTTGTTTACTTTTGTAGTGACTTTTGGCTGGGATATTCAACAAGTAGGTATCAACAATGCATTTTTGAATGGTGACTTAACTGAGGAGGTATATATATCTCAACCTGAAGGGTTTGAGGACAAGTCTTTTCCCTCACATGTTTATCGGTTAAGGAAATCTCTTTATGGCTTAAAAGAGGCTCTAAGAGCCTGGTACACCAAGCTGAGAATTGCTGTTTAGTCATGGGGTTTTGTGAGATTAATGTCTGATGCATCACTTTTTATCAAACGAATCGCTACATTTGTTCTATTTGTTTTGATCTATGTGGATGATATTTTGGTTACTGGATCAGATTCTCAAGCTGTTTCAGATTTCATTCATGGTTTGGATAAAAATTTTGCTCTCAAGACATTGGGTTCAGTACATTATTTCCTTAGTTTTGAAGCTCATAGAACTAAGGCTGGAATTCATCTCATTCAATTTAAATATGCTCAGGATCTCTTGAAAAAGGCTGGTATGCTAGACTATAAACCGAGTGATACACCTATAAATGTCACAAATTCCTTAACTGATGAGGGTGAAATGTTTGATCGTCCTTCTCTTTATCGCACTATTATTGGCTCTCTTCAGTATCTTACCTACACTAGACCAGATCTCTCTTTTGCCGTAAATAAACTCAGCCAGTTTTTGTCTTCTTCAAAACAACAACACTGGGTTGCTTGTAAAAGGCTCTTGTGATGTTAAGGGTACTTTGGATCTGGGTCTGTTCTTTGCACTAGCTTCTCTTAGATTACCTTTGGTAGTTTACATCGATGCAGATCATGCTGGCTGTAAAGTCAACAGGCGATCTACAAGTGGAATATGTGTGTTTCTTGGTCCTAATCTCATTGCTTGGAGCTCTCGGAAGCAATCAGTAGTGGCTCCATCAGTTGGTGAGGCTGAATATAGAGCCATAGCTCAAGGAGTAATTAAAATCTTATGGCTGCAATTTTTGTTTTCTGAATTGGGTTATAAGTGTGCCTCTACCCCTATAGTATGGAGTGATAATTTAGCAGCCAAAAGTATTGCTGAAAATCCAGTGTTTCATTCTCGCACCAAACATATTGAAATAGATGTTCATTTTGTACGAGAGAAGGTTGAAAACGGTATTGTTGAAATTCGGTATGTGCCTTCGTTGCATTAGTTGGCTGATATCTTCACTAAGGGACTACTTAGTAGCAGATTCAAGTTTTTGTGTGAGAGACTTAATCTCTCACACAATCAATCTTGGGCTTTGATGACTCTATATGCAGGCAGCTGGACAAAGGATAGTTGCAATTGAGGGGGAATGTGAAAGGAAGCTATATTGTGTTTTATCCTCTTTACTCTGTTTATATTTTATCTGATTGTTAATCCTAGTAGTTTAGTTAGCCTGCTTTTTCTCTCTATTATGTGCGCTTTGTGTTAGCACACATTGTTGTTAAGTTGTCAGTTGCTGTTTTTTTTAAAGAAGCTGAATTATATTAATGTAAGTGTAGAAGATGTACATAAGAGACTCGGAACAAGAGAGTTCCAAACAAAACTAAACCGACCAAAACAACCCCCCCCCCCCCCAACACAAGCCGTTAGGGGGGAGCAACAACCCAAAACTGGCATTTAAGCCATCAAGCCTAGAAGAGGGAGAAGAACCTAGCGGCCAAAGGTAGAGGCTGACATGATAACTTGATCCAAAGAGTCGAGGAAAGATGGCTCCACAGCCCTCACCCAAGCAACTAACCTAGTAAGCACTAAGTTAAAGATGTCAACTGCACCTGACCCTCGGTCTTTGAAAATTAGCCTATTCCGCTCCAGCCACATTGTCCATAGCGCTGAATAAAAGAGAGACTTCCATACCTTCATTTGACCTTTACCCCTAGCAAAGAAATCCCACTGATTAAAAAGGCCCTCAACTGTTCTCGGACAGATCCACACATAGCCCCACCAACTAAAGATTTGCTGCCACAAGGACAAAACAGCCTCACAATGGACAAAGAGGTGATCCACAGACTTCGGAGTAGAGCCACAGAAGGCACAAAGCAGGTCATCCCCTTGCAAAATACCTTTCTTACCCAGATTGTCCTTCGTGTTAATTTTACCCCAAATGACCAGCCACACAAACAACTCAACTTTTGGAGGAGCTAGGCTGCCCCAAACACGAGCTGCCACTGAATTAATGTGAGGAGTATTGGAACCAAACATTAGGGAGCAAAGTCTCTCATTAAAAGAGTGTGACGAGAAGGAACCAGTCGCTTCAAGCGACCAAAAAACCATGTCCCTCCTCCCTCTCACCAAATGAGCTTGGGAGATAAGCCTTAACAGCTCAGCTCGGGCATCCTCTTCTCTGTCAAGCAACGGCCTTCTACAGCTAAGGCTCCAAAACCATTCGTTATTCACCCAAAACCCCAAATCTGCCACTCTCTTCCCTTTATCCAGGGACACTGAATACAACCGAGGGAAGAAGCCTGACAGGGAAGAGATACCCACCCAAGAGTCTTCCCAAAACCGAACCAAATCGCCCTTACCAAGCCGGATTTTAACCCCTTCCAAGGCCACAGACTGAACCTCATTACTGCTGGAATAAGAGTCAACAATGCCCCTCCACCAAGAACTAAAGCTCCGCTTAACCTCCACATCATTGATTCCAACGAAGATACCATTGTGCCTAGCCGCAATGACTTTACACCAAAGCTAATCCCCCCCACTAATCATCCTCCAAAGCCATTTAAAGAGCAAGGCTTTGTTTTTGGCCAACAAGGACCCCACCCCTAGCCCTCCCAGCTTCTTAGGCAACTCAACCAATTCCCATCTAGCAAGAGCCATTTTTGCCATGCCCTCATTCCCAGACCATAGGAACTTTCTCTGCAGCTTAGCAATCTACTTTGCCACCCCAATAGGAATTCTGAAAAGGGACATGAAGTAAATAGGCAAATGGTTCAGAACCGATTTTATCAGAGCTAATCGGCCAGCCATAGATAGAATCCCAGCCTTCCATGAAGCCAACTGACTCTTAATCCTGTCCACAACAGACTTCCAAGCCACAGCCCTCTTAGGGTTAATTCCTAGCTGGAAACCCAAGTATGGGATTCGGAAAGAAGCAGGTTTACACCTCAAGAGAGAAGCAACCTCCATCAACCAATCTTGGCTAACATTAATTGCAGAGAGGCTGGATTTTTTAAAACTAATACGCAGACCAGACATGAGCTCAAAGCATCTAAGAATCCGCTTGAGGGCACGCATACATCCAAGCTTAGCTGGGCAGAAAATCAATGCGTCATCTACAAACTGGAGAAGAGGGATTTGCATAGGAGGAGACCCCACCGGGATACACGAAAACAAATCCAGATCTACAGCCTGAAAGAACAACCTGTTAAGACCCTCAGCTGCCAATAAGAACAGGAGCGGGGACAACGGATCCCCTTGGCGAAGACCACGCTCCATATCAAATTCTCCCGCTATAGATCCATTCACTAACACCGATATCTGCTGCTTTAAAACACTGTTTCTTATCCATCCTATCCATTTAGGCCCAAACCCCATAGTTTCCATAACTCTCGAGAGGTACCCCCAATCCACACTGTCAAAAGCCTTACAAAAATCCAGCTTAAGGAAAGCAGCCTTAAGCTTATTCTTCTTCGCTGCTTCCACCATCTCACTAGCAATGAGCGCTCCATCTAAGATCTGACGGCCCTTAATGAAGGCACTTTGGCAGTCACCAATCAGGGAATGAATCACCGAACCCAGCCTGATAGCAAGGAGCTTGGATATAACCTTCTGAACGCAACCCACCTTACTGATAGGCCGGAAATCACCTAAGCTTTGAGGGGTGTCAGACTTTGGGACTAACGTAAGCAACGAGCCTTGGGCCTTCCTTGGAATTAGGCCAAAGCCATAGAAGTGCTGAACTAATCTCATAAAATCCGGAGCCAAAACATGCCAAAATTTCTTGATGAAGTTAAAGTTGAATCCGTCAGAACCAGGCGCTTTACTCCCTTCACATTGCCAAACCACCCTCTTAACCTCCTCGCATGAGAAAGGGGATTCTAACGATGAAGCCATCTCAGCTGACAGCCTCCTAAAACCCAATCCGGAGACTTCAGGACGTTTTAAGCCCGAGTCCTTAAACTGACCTGCCAAGCCATCCACGATGCCCTCCTTAATCAACTTCGGGTCCGATACCATGGTCCCCCTAATTCTGAGAGCCCTAATATAATTTCGCCTACGCCTAACTGAGGCTGACAAGTGAAAGAATTTAGTGTTCTTATCCCCTTCGCGAAGCCAAGTGATTCTGGACTGCTGCCGCCAGTAAGACTCATTGAGCCTAGAGGATCTCCAAAGCTCAGCCTGTAAAAGCCGCCTCCTACTTTTTAGGCTTGCATTGGAAGGATCTGATTCCAGCTCCAGGTCAACCTTATCAATGACAATTTCAATCGCTTCTATTTGCTTCGGAAGATTACCCCCTGAGGACTTATTCCATTGCTTCAAAGCACAACACAGAGCCTCCAACTTATTCACAAAACAACAAGAGCCCACAAACTTAGAAGCCCAGGAGGACCACCAGGCCTCCACCATCTTCCCAAACCCTGGGACCATAAGCCAATAGTCAAAAAATCTAAAAGGCCTAGGACCCCAATTCACTGAACCAGCCTCAAGAACCAACGGGCAATAATCAGACAAGCCCCTCGGCAGCCCCCATAGCCTATAATCCGGGAAAGCCATCAGCCACTCCGAAGAGATGAAACATCTATCAATTTTGCTAGCACTGATACTGTTTGACCAAGTAAACAGCCTCCCCTCCAGAGGAACTTCTAATAGAGCAGCACCATCAACAAAGCCAATAAAATCACTCATACCCCTTACCGAGACCAGCCCACTTAACCTCTCTTCTCTTCTAAGCACTTCATTAAAATCCCCGAAAATGCACAAGGGCATGCTACAGTTCTGCAAAAACCCCATAATTTGGGACCAAACAACTCCCCCGAGCCCCAACATCCGTGGGAGCATAGACCGCCACCAACATGCATCTAACCCCCAAGCACCTCCAAGAACATTCAACAGCAACCCATGCCCCGAACTTCCACTGCTGATGGACTTCTATCCTATCTTTATTCCAAATAACCAAGATACCCCCTGACAAATTCATTGCCTCAGCAAGACACCACCCAAAATCCGAGAAACCGGACATCTTCTTCACCTCCCCCTCTGAAACTGAATCCAACTTGCACTCCAAAATCGCAACAAACTCAATGCCCCTCCTTCGAACAAGCCTAAGGACTGACCGTTTTTTCAAGTCCGCCCTCAATCCCCGAATATTCCAAGACAGAATCTTCATTGGACAGCTTTCCTCCCCTTCTCCTGCTCCCAAGCCTCCATATCCTCAGCGTCCCAAGTCACCAGCGCCTGAATCAATTCTTCCTCATTACCATTAGCTTGAAGCCCCAAGGCCTTTCCCAAGTTCAGAGTTTCCATCGCATTTGCGTGAGGATCCATAGGAACCTTGTCATGAGATTGATGCCTTACTTCCTCAGCCTGATCAGAGCCACCCTGATCGTAAACAGTGGCTCTCCCTTTTGGTTTCTTCTTCTTTTTGGAGTATGTAAACCTGAAGCCATTCCTTCTTCGAGTTTTCTTGGGAGGAGCATCTGAAGCAATCTCCATCTGAGGAGACCGAGGCCTCTGCGAAAGCCGATCTAAGGCTGGTGATGGAAGATCCGGCTCCCCTGACCCCCCCACAAGAGAATGGGGATCCGCATCTGCTTCACCATCCCCCACCCCTACTGTAGGAACTTGACCTCCAATAGCTTGAGCGTCCTCGCCAGAGCCCATCTCCCTAGGCATCTGACTATTCAAATCAGCAAGTAATCTTTCCATTACAGCTTTGACTCCAACTAGAGTTTTCACGCTAGCAATTCCCTCCTGACTATCCGCCTCACCCACCTCTCGTTGACCCCAACCAACGTTTTCCAAGGAGCACCCCACAGCTTCCAATGGAGTGGATCCACCCTCCACATTACCCACCAACTTCCTGCCACCTGGGATGTCAAGGATTGGAAACTCTGCATGGGCATGCAAGGACTTCATCGGAGAGCCTACCAGGTGATGGTTGATTTTGTCCCAAGCTTTCCACATAACCGATTCCTCCTCACAATGCACAATAAATTCCCTGCCATCCACAAATATCGACACCCGATCGTCTCTAATCATTGGATGCCTTGTTACAACCATGAACTGAACAACATCTAGAAACCTCTTTTCTTTGGAGTCCGAGTGCATTATAACGAAATCCCCCCACAGGGCAGCCAGCGACTTGAGGTTTTCCTCTGTCCAGGCAGCCACTGGAAGACCCCGGCATTTTATCCACGAGAGCCTCTCGTCAGACACACACAGCTTATCACAATTAGAGACTTGATCAAACCAATGCTCAAACCACTTAGAATTCTCCAACAAGCAGGACCTCTTAGCTTCAGGGCTCGGAAATACAATAAGGAAACTCTTCCCCCCCATCGGCCTAAGGCCACATGAGATGTCCCAGCATTGATGCCTTCCACTTAGGAAATCAGCGAGTACCCTGGACCGAACGTGCCCAACAGAGCAGGATTGCAACCAGCCCACCAAACCAGCGTCAATAGACAAGTTTAGGGAAGAATGTGAGAGAGGCACCTCCCCCGAATGAACACATCGGGCTGGAGCACCCCTTTGCTTAACCACATCAGCAAAAGATCGGTTAATGGTGTCTGAGTGACGACCTAGCGAGGATGAGCCCCTTCTCACTCCCAGGCCTCTACCCTTTCCGCTACCAGCTTGGACATAGTCTGCCCATTTGATGTACAGCCTTCTTCCATCCAGCAGTCTACCATTTCCAGCCTTAACCGCCCTTTCAGCCTCCGTATCTGACTTATATCGCACAAAACCAAACCTGTGGTCAAGACCTGACCTTACTTTACTGGGAATGAACACATCCATAACGCAGCCAAAACCTGAGAACAGCTTGTATAGGGATCCCCTCGACGAATTCAAACCAATGTTGTCCACAAATAGTGTTTTCAGTTTGCTCCTCCACTCTACTGATTGCTTAACTGCCCTCCCCATTGGGACTGCCAGGCCGCCAGATGGCAGAAGAGTGACTAACGAGCACCAGAGAAAATCGACACAAAGGAGATAATTGGCCGACGAACGGGAAGGAACAAACGTACTGAAAATGGCCGACGGATGCGAAGAAGAATGGCCGACAAACGATGAAGGAGATGGCCGACGGAAAAGAAGAAGAATGGCCGACAAACGATGAAGGAGATGGCCGACGGAAAAGAAGAAGATGGCAAGGTGGCTGCGAAAAGGATGGACAGAGAACTCGAGAGAGAAGGCCGACGAACGCAAGGGAGACGGCCGTCGAACGCGAGAGAGGATGGCCAACCCACGCAAGGAGAGATGGGCGAGAGGAGAGAGCCGACAGACGCGAAGGGATAGCGACAATCAGAAAAGGATGGAGACAGCAGCACGAGGTATGGCGGACGGACAGGAGATGGCCGACGGACACGAGAGAGATGACCGCTGGCCGACGGACGCGAGATGGCCGACGGTCACGGGAGGCCGGGCGACGGACGCGAGAGACGCGAGAGAGAGCCCATACCTAAACTCTCCTATTAAGGGAGAACTCCCTATCAGATCCAAGGGATACGAAAATTGGTATCAGAGCTGTCAGTTGCCGTGTATGGCTGCTGTGTATATAAGCAGCATTCATTTTGTCTTCGTTAGTTAACAAGTCTGAGAATAATACAACTCTCGTATATTCTTACAGCTCTTGTATTTTCTTTCTCGTGTTATCCCTAGCTACAATTTCTTGGTTGTAAACCTTTACAGGAAGTCCCTTGGTTAACACATCTGCTGGTTGATCACTTGAGGAAATATAGGGAGTACAAGTCAATCCATTGTCTAATTTCTCCTTTATGAAATGCCTATCCACTTTAACATGCTTTGTTTTGTCATGCAGAATTGGATTATGTGCGATACTAATTGCTGACTTGTTATCACGGTAAAGTTTCATAGGCGTTGTCCATTCAATCTTGAGATTATCTAATAATATCTTTAACCATAGCAGTTCACACATCTCTAGAGCCATAGACTTAAATTCAGCCTCTGCACTTGATTGAACAACCACATTCTATTTTTTGCTTCTCCATGTCACCAAATTATCCCCTAACAAGGTATAATAGCCAGATGTTGACGTTCTATCTACAACAAATCTTACATAGTCAGCATCTGTGTAAACTTCTAGTAACATGGCTTCTTCTTTCTTGAATAAAATGCCGTTCCTAGGTGTTCTCTTCAAATAATGTAGAATCCTATATATGACGCTAAGATGAGTCTCCCTTGGGTTATGCATAAACTGGTTGACTACTCCTACTGCATAGGCTATGTTTGGCCAAGTGTGAGCTAGATATATCAACTTTCCAACCAACCTTTGGTAAGCTCCCTTGTCAACCATATTATCTTCCAAAGCCTTTCCTAGTTTATGATTTGGTTCAATGGGAGTTTCAACTGTTTTGCAACCTAGCAACCTAGTTTCATTTAGGAGATCCACTACGTACTTTTGCTGAGAAATAAAAATGCCCTCTTTTGAATGAGCCACTTCTATTCCTAAAAAATATTTCAATCTCCCAAATTCTTTAATTGCAAATTCTGTCACCAAACATTCCTTTAGCTTATGCATGCCCTCCTCATTATTTTTGGTGACAACAATGTCATCCACGTATACAATAAGCATTGTTACTCCCCCTATGGTCAAGTGATGGATGAATAGGGTATGATCTCCTTGGCTTTGCTTATATCTCATGTTGAGCATCACACTTGTAAATTTGCCGAACCAAGCCCTTAAGGACTGTTTTAGTCCATACAAGGCTTTCTTTAGTTTGCATACTATCGGTTCTTGTGTGGTTGGACCATACCCTGGTGGCATTTCTATGTATACTTCCTCCTCTAGATCCCCATGCAAAAATGCATTTTTTACATGAATTTGATGCAGTGGCTAGTGTAGGTTAGCAGCCAAAGAGAGAAGCACCCTAACTGTATACAACTTTGCCATTGGTGCAAATGTGTCGGAAGTAATCCACCCCATATACTTGTGTATATCCCTTTGCTACTAATCTTGCCTTGTACCGATCTAATGACCCATTAGACTTGTACTTTACGATATACACCCATTTACAACCCACTAGATGTTTTCCCTTAGGCAATTGCACCAAATCCCACGTATGATTTTTTTTTAGGGCTGCTATCTTAGCTTCCATGGCATCATTCCAATTCTTACTCCCTATAGCTTCAAAAAAAATTTTAGGGATAGGAATGGTATGAAGACTGGTAAGAAAGGCCTCGTGGGTGGATGATAGCTTAGAATAGGAGAGAAATAGGTGTAAAGGATGTTTGGTGTGGGTTCTAGTTCCTTTCCTAAGTGCAATGGGCCAATCAAGATCACATTTAGATGTGTTTGTTTCAAGAGTGGGTTTAATATGTTTCACAGGGTTATCATCTAGTGTTGAGGAATCGGTTATGGAATTACATGGGGATGGCTTTGGAAAGTTGGCTGAATTATCAGTGTCTGGAAAGTTGGTTGAATTAACAGTGTCAATCTTGTTTGTAGTCAAACTATATTGAATTATGGAACACAACTATATCAATTATCTTCATTCACCACCATCTCATGAAATTTCTCTATGTGAAGATGGTGTTCAAACTTCATTTCATCATTACTCTGCCAGGGGATATTATCCACTGTCGGTCCCAAATCCGGATAAAGGAGGAGGGTTGCGTTAGGTAGCCGACAGCCAGCGTAAAACCTAGTCAGATCCAAATATGAATTCTAGACAAACTATCTGTTGGGATGTAACCCACATAGAAGTCTAGAATTCATGTAGCCAACCCCACATAGTGGGATAACGGCTGGATATGTTGTTGTTGTTGAATCTTGTTTGTAGTCGAGTCAGAACTAGCAGTGGATGCTAAGGCTTGCATATGGTCAAATTCTGGTTTCTTCCTCCTTGAATACACCTGCAGTGGTCAAGGAGTCAATGGGGAAATTTCCTCTGTTGTCATACCTATTGAATCCTTCAGATTAGGAGATGAATTCAAGGAGGGTGACAAATCATGGTTTGAGAGAACGAGAGGATAATCCCTATTGGACAATGTTAGGTTCACTTCTTAAGCATTAGGGTGTCTAAAATAGGACTCACTTTCTGCAAATGTCACATTCGCAGACACGAAAAATTTCTTTGAAGGAGGATGGTAGCACCGGTAACCTTTTTGTGTTGGGGAATATCCAATGAACACACACTTTAGGGCATGAGGATCTAATTTCCCTCTATTGACGGTAGTAATATGGACATAGGCTGTACACTTGAATATCTTGGGTTGCCAATAACCAGTCACATGAAAATTAGGAAAGTGGTTGGTCAACAATTGAATTGGACTGCAAGATTCTAGGGTTTTTGATGGAAGTCTGTTTATGAGGGAAGTGGCTGTTCGAGCTGCTTCTCCCTAATAATGTTTAAGAACATTATGATGGAAAATGAGCTCTAATAACAGCCAAAAAGTGGCCATTTTTTCTCTCGACCACTCCATTCTATTGAGGAGTGTAGGGATAAGAGGATTCATGAATGACACCTTTTTGTTTAAAGAACACAGATAGGGATTGGTTGAAGAAATCTTTAGCATTCTCAAACCTAAACCGTTTGACTTCTACCCCAAATTGATTCTTGATCATGTTATAGAATATACGGAAAACATGGCTTACTTCTGACTTTGTTTTCAACAAATATAACCAGACTACCCTTGTACAATCATCTACAAAAATAACAAACCATCGTGCCCCAGAAATATTGGGAACATTTGATGGACCCCAAATGTCACTATGAATTAAAGAAAAAGGAGAATTAGTTCTCTTATTGGATAAGGGAAAAGACATCCTTTTATGCTTTGCAAACTCACACATAACACAATGAAAATTCTTAATGTCTAGACCCCTAGCTAATTCAGGAAACATCAAATTAAGAGTAAGGAAAGAGGGATGACCAAGTTTGTAATGGTGTAACCATAGTTGATTTGTGTTGGACTGAGAAAGGCATGACACGAGAGGAAGGATCTCCTTCTTGTCCTGTCCACTTGGTTCCTCAAGGTAGTAAAGTCCTTCTCTAGCCCTAGCAAGCCCAATTATCCTCTTCTTGCCTTGTTCCCATATCTCATAGACATTTGAATGAAAAACCACACTGCACTTAGTGTCTTCAATGAGTTTTTGGATAGATATGAGATTAGTAAACAACTTAGGAACATGAAGAACATTTTTAAGGGTGAGATATTCATTACGAAGAACATTTCCTCAGCCAGCAACAGCGATGAGAGAGCCTTCTTCCATTGTAATTTTTCTTGAGCTAGGACAAGGATTATAAGAGAGAAACAAATGTGGAAAAGAGGTCATGTGATCTGAAGCACCAAAATCTAGGACCCAAGAGTTCTGGTGCACAATTTCTGAAACATGTAGGGAAAAAGAAGAGGAAGAAGTACCTATGAGAGTAAGAGAGTACGTACATTTTTTAGTCTTCTTGTCAAGGGATCCCAAAAAACACCTTAATTGTTCAATTTCTACTTTGTTGAGTTCCAAGGCCTCTCCTTGTTCTGAATCTTTTGGTTCAGATTGTTAGCAACTGCTGGCTATATATGCTTGTCCCTGCACTTGGCTCCTTATCGGTCCTTCTTTAGGTGGCCTTCCATGCAACTTTCAACACTTCTCTATGGTGTGCCTAGGCTTTTTGCAAAAGGTACACCATAAAGAATCTTTGTCCATAGGTTTCTTTTCTTCTCTAGGCCCTTTGCTCTGATTGTGGGTCTTCAAAGACACTAGAGCGGAGCTTTCTCCCAGGAAAGTGATAGGCCATCGGTGTGCTGGACCTACCAAAGATGCCACAAACATAGCAGCATGCATAAGATTAGAATAGAGAATTAATACATGCAGGTTGTTACAAGTAGCATGTGCACATGGGGGGTGGTTTTGTAATCCACATGTTGAGGGAATAATCTGCATGTGCAAGGGAATTCGATCAGAGAGGGGCAGAGGAGAGGTATAAATAGCTGAGAAGAAGAGAGAGAGAGTAGCTGGTTTTTGATAGAAGAATTGGGAGAGTAAGGGCCTCTCGAATGCCCTGGATTGTTCTTGTTTTCTTGCTGAATAGTATTGGAAGCTATTGATATTTGATTGCTGTTGGATTTCTATCTAGTATCCTATCAATTTGGTATTAGAGCCCCGACCGATCTTCATGGTGAACTTAATGGAGAGAGTGGGTGAATTAGAGTTGAAGATGGAGGGCATGCAAGGTGGAGTCGGCGACATCCAGGCAATGGGACGAAATGTGGCGATGATGGTAGAGTAGTTTGCTTTCATGCGAACGAAGTGGGACGAGCAGGAGCGAGAGAGGAAGAGCAAGACCATGGAGCGAGAGGGACCCTCGAAATTCACCATGGATTCCAAAGTAACCCCTGGGATTTTGGGAGGCCGTGGTTGGGAAGGAGGAATTGGAGGTGGGTATCGGTCGGACTTATGGGGAAGGAGGTTGGAGATGCCCATATTCGATGCGGAGAATCCCGATGAGTGGATTTTCAGAGCTGAGAGGAATTTTGCGGTTAATCAATTAACCGAGGAGGAGAAGATCGAATCTGCCGCACTGTGTTTTGAAGCTACGGCACTGACTTGGTTTCAATTGGAGTCTAGGCGAAGAGGAATTCGAAGTTGGGAAGGCTTGAAGTAGGAAATTCTGGGCCGGTTTTGCTCCACTCAAGAAGGGTCGTTGGAGGAGCGTTTCTTGGCTCTTCGGTAAGAGGAAACGGTTAAGGAGTATAGGTTGCAGTTTGAGATGTTGGCTGCATCCGTGCCAGATGTTCTAGAGGCGTTTTTAGAAGGCCAATTCTTAAACGGTCTCAAGCCGGAGATAAGAGCGGAGATTAGAGTACTACAACCTCAGGGGCTTGATCGGATCATGGTGGTGGCATAAAATATTGAGGATAAGAATGCAGCTCTTCGGAATTTTTTGTAAGGCGACAAACCCACCAAAGAGTAGCTACCCTTTGGCACCATCAGTCACCACCCGATTATCGCTGGTACCAGGGAAGAGTTCGGGTTCCTTCTAAAAGCCGGTGACCCAAGCAGGACCCAGGTATCCCACCTCTGGAAATGTTGGGAGCTTCCCTTTTAAACGCCTTAGTGAGGCTGAATGGAAGGCCAAGCGTGAGAAGGGCCTTCGCTTTCGTTGTGATGAAAAATTTTCGATAGGTCATAGGTGCAAAAATGAGGAGCTCCAAGTTTTGATGATCTATGACGAAGAAATGGGCGAGGTGGTAGGAGAGGAAGAAACATTGCAGGTGGGCGATGAGGAGCTAGGACATGGAGGGGAAGTGATCAAGTTGTCCCTGAATTCGATTGTGGGATTGACTACACCACAAACGATGAAGCTAAGGGGACGCATAGAAGGGAAGCCAGTAGTGGTTCTTGTGGATGGAGGAGCTACTCATAGCTTCATAGCGTCCGAGTTGGTGCAACGTTTGAGTTTGCCTAGGACAAAAACGGCGGGATATGGGGTGATAATGGGAACCGAGATGGCTGTACAAGGAGCGGGAATTTGCAAGGGGGTGAAACTGATCCTTGATAATCTACAAATAGTGGAAGATTTTCTTCCACTTGAGTTAGGGAGTTCTGATGTCATTCTTGGCATGAAGTGGCTGGCATCGATAGGGAAAATGAGTGTGGATTGGAGGAATCTGACCATGAAGTTCCAGGTGGGGGGAATGGTTGTGTCTTTGCAGGGGGAGCCTAGCTTAAGTAAGACATTAGTCTCCTAAAAGCTATGATGAAGGCGTTTAAAGAAAATGGGGAGGGAGTACTGCTGGAAATAGGAAAGGTGGTTGCAGAGTTCAACGAGTTGCAAGTGGGACAGCCCCAGAGTTTAGAGGAATTATTGGCTGGGATTTTTGTCAAAGAGATAGTGAGGCTTCACGGCATGCCCCAGCCTATTGTTTCGGATAGAGACAAGGAATTCATGAGCCATTTTTGGGAGGAGTTGTTTTGGCTTTAAGGTACTAAACTTCATCATAGTATGGCCTACCACCCGCAAACGGACGGGCAAACGGAGGTCCTCAATAGGACCCTAGAGACTTGCCTATGCTGTTTTGCATTATCGAGGCCTAAGGGCTGGTATATGTGGCTGCCATGGGCTGAATTGTGGTATAACACCTCATACCTCACTGCTACAAAGGTAACCTCTTTTTCAAGCAGTGTATGGAAGGGAACCGCCAGCTTTGATTAGATTTGACAAGGGAACTACGATCGTGTCTGCAGTGGAACAGTTACTGCTGGAGCGAGATCAAGCCTTGGAAGAACTCAGAACCAATTGTCAAGAGCTCAAGCAATCATGAAGAGGGGAGCTGACTGGAAAAGGAGGGATATTCAGTTTGTTGTGGGAGATCTTGTTTATTTAAAGCTAAGGCCCTATTGAAGGAAAACCCTGGCTGCCCATCCTAATGAGAAGCTGGCTCCTAGGTTCTATGGGCCATTCGAAATTGTGCAGAGGGTTGGGCCAGTAGCTTACAAATTAGCACTACCTGCACACTGCCATATTCACCCTGTTTTTCATGTATCATAGCTAAGGGAGGCAAGGGGAGAAGGGGGAGCAAGAGTGGATATTCCACAACAGTTGAATGAAGATTTAGAGATGAGGGTTGAACTTGAAGCGGTGTTGGGAGTTCGGTCTGGAAGAGGTACTAATTTGCGTGGGCTGGATATCTTGGTCCAATGGAAGGGTTTACCCCCATTAGAGGCAACCTGGGAGCCCTACAATATGATTCAACAACAATTTCCTACTTTTCACCTTGAGGACAAGGTGAAAGTGCGGGAGGGGAGTAATGATAGGCCACCGGTGTATCGGACCTACCAAAGACGCCACAAAGACAACAGCATGCATGAAGGTTAGAATAGGGAATTAATACATGCAGGTTGTTACAACCAGCATGTGCGCATGGGGCTAGTTTTGTAATCTACATGTTGAGGGAATAATCTGCATGTGCAAGGGAATTCGATTAGAGAGGGGCAGAGGAGAGGTATAAATAGCTGAGAAGAAGAGAGAGAGAGTAGCTGGTTTTTGATAGAAGAATTGGGAGAGTAAGGGCCTCTCGAATGCCCTAGATTGTTCTTGTTTTCTTGCTGAAAAGTATTGGAAGCTATTGATATTTGATTGCTGTTGGATTTCTATTTGGTATCCTATCAGAAAGTTTCAGCATGACGCCTTTTCTTCCTTCTTCTGCTTGTATTAAAGAAATTACTTCATTCAAGGAAGGCAAATCCTCCTTACCTAGGATTTGTACCCTTACCCCGTCAAATTCTATGTAGAGGCTGGCTAGGAAGTTGTATGTCCTCCTGTTTTCCACAAATCTTTTGTGTAGTGTTGCATCCTCAATGCATTTCATCTTCAAGCACTGATAGTGATCCAGTTCTTGCCATAGAGCCTGCAACAAGTTTGCATATTCTATGATAGTCTTCATACCTTGCTTTGTTGCTGCCACCTTAGCCCTTATGTCTTAAATTTGGGCTGTATCATGGATCTTGGAATAGGCAAGGCTTATTGCTTCCCAAATATCCTTGGCTGTTGTCAAGAGCATGACTGTGTCATTGATCTTTGGAATCATGGAGTTCCAGAGCCGGGACATCACCAAGGACAAGGAGTCTTCTTTATCCCATGCTGCAAATACCGGATCCTTCTCCTTAGGGCCTGTTCCCAATAGATGATTGAGCTTCCCTTTTCCTTTAAGAAAGGTGTGGATCGATTGAGACCACTTCAAGTAGTTCTTACCGTTCAATCGGTAAGCTACTCCCCCCCCCCCCCCCCCCCGAGCCCCCATCGTGAGTTCCAACAAACAATATTTGTGTCGTATTGCTGGAATCAACCAAGTCGGGTGTAGGGTCTTGGGTGGTAGACATGATGTCAAGGAAGATTGATGGAAAAGAAGAAAGGAAGATTGAAAGAGAAAAGCTGCGATCGTCCCAAGGAAACTAGTAATTGAGATCCTAGAGCTCTGATACCATGTTAAGAAGGACTTGGAAAAATGCTTCTCTTCAATCTTATTCCCCTCTCACAGGTGAATCTGATTTATACACAAACTTCCTCTTTAGATTAGGAGGTTTCTAAAAATTGATTTAAGAAAGTTTCTAAACCTAGATTAGGAAACCTATATAGCTTTTAGGATACAATAACTTATGGAAATATACAGCCATAAAATTATCAATCTAGATCTAGAAGATACACTCTTTATTTAGGAAATACATATAATCATTACCATCAATCAACGTTGATTTAATCTTGGTCGAGAATAGAGACAAGATCTGATCCTTCATCACTGACAAGATCCCTAGAGATATATATCATGCATTACAGGATGAAAAATGGAAGGCAACAATTATGGATGAGATGCATGCCTTAGAAACCAATGGCACTTGAGATATTGTGAGGCTACCTGATGGCAAAAAAATTGTTGGCTGCAAGTGGGTATTTGCAGTAAAGTATAAGTTAAATAGGAGCATTAATAGGTACAAGGTTAGACTAGTAGCCGTAAGGGTTCACACAAACTCAAGTTCTTGACTATGAGGAGACTTTTGCCCCAATAGCTAAGCTAAATTCTATCCGGGTGTTACTTTCATTGGTTGTCAAGGCAATGACAAGATCTGATCCTTCATCGCTGACAAGATCCCTGGAGATATATATCATGCTTTGCAGGATGGAAAATGGAAGGCAATAGTTATGGATGAGATGCATATTTTAGAAACCAATGGCACTTGGGATATTGTGAGACTACCTGATGGCAAAAAAAATGTTGGCAACAAGTGGGTATTTACAGTAAAGTATAAGTTAAATGAGAGCATAAACAGGTACAAGGCTAGACTAGTAGCCGTAAGGGTTCACACAAACTCAAAGACTTGACTATGAGGAGATTTTGCCCCAATAGCTAAGCTAAATTCTATCTAGATGTTTCTTTCATTAGTTGTCAATCTAGATTGAAAATTGCACTAGCTGGATATCAAGAATGCTTTCTTGAATGGTAAACTAGAAGAAGATATTTATATGAGGATACCACCTTGCTTTGAGACGGAGGATACAAAGGGGAAGTATGCAAACTAAAGAAGATACAAAGGGGAAGGTATGTAAACTAAATAAGTCACTATATGGCCTTAAGCAGTCCCCTAGGGTATGGTTCAAATGGTTTAGTGATACTCTAAATAAGCTAGGATACAAGTGAGGGCAAGTAGACCATACCTTATTTACAAAACTTGAATCCGATGGAAGAAGAACAATCCTCATTGTGTATATGGATGATATTATCATCACAGGGGATGACAATCTAGAAGTTGAGAATCTCAAGAAGCAATTGAGGCATATGTTTGAAGTCAAAGGCTTAGGTGAATTGAGATATTTCCTTGGAATGGAGGCAGTTAGAAGCAGGGAAGGTATTTTCATATCCCAAATGAAGTACACTTTAGATTTGCTGACAGAAACAAACAAACTTGGGTGTAAACCTACCAGTACTCCACTAGAACCAAATTGGAAGAATAAAAAAGACAACAGAAGTGAATACCAAGTGGATAAGGGAAGATACCAACACTTAGTGGGAAAACTAAACAACCTATCTCTCACTCATCCTAACATTATATATGCTGTAAGTATAGTTAGTCAATTCATGCACTCGCATACAAAAAGACATCTTGAGGTAGCACACCACATCCTTATGTATCTCAAGAGAACACTCGGGAAAGGACTGTTATTTAAAAAGAGTCAAGACAGGGGAATTAGTGGGTTGTAATCTATTCTTGTATTTTAGGAGAGTTTTTAGGATATCTTATGTATATATACTTAAACCTACAGATCAATGAAGTGTGAGGAAGAACATTTATTTTATTTAGCCTCCAAACATTCGATATATCTCTTCCATTTATTTTTCAATATATGAATAGCTTTTTATGTAGTTTTGGTTTGCATTCCTTTTTGTGATAGGACCTTAGTCTATAGAAAGGTATTCTTGAGGTGACAAAAGAAATAGTTTATTTGAAGGAAAAAAGAAATTTGTTGCTTATTGTTTTCACTCTCTTTCTCTCTCTTAGGTCTCCTTCTCCTTCTCTACTTCTTCCCCCATGCATGGGTTCCTTTCTCTCTCTCTCCCTCCCTCCCTCTCTCTTCTATTTTTACAATTCCTTGGCTACTCTGCATCATTGATAGATGCTCTTTGAGGAGAGTAGATGGAATTGTTGAAGTAGGTAGCAAAAAGATAGAGGAAAACCAAGAAAACTTTGTGAAAGACTCTTATGCACGGAATGGGTTATGGGAAAACAAATGATACAGTCTTAGATAAAAATGACTGGTGAGCTAGGATCCATTAGGTGATCCTACCTAGTGGGAATAAGATAATCTTATAATTCAAACTGGTAAATGGGATGAGGTTTTTGATAAGGTGGTATTTTAGAACATGAATGGCTTGCAAAGAATAAATCAGAACAAGTACTTTTCGTGATTAGGAACCTTCTAGCCGCCATTCATGTGCCGATGCAATGGGAAATCTTGTTCTCAACTGATGGGAAGTCGTTGACATTTATTTGTTCCATTATCAAAGATAAGACGCATACAACATTACCATTTTCTAAATGCACTCAGTCAGTCTGTGTTTTAGTTACATCACTGTTTTAAGTGTACTGACCTTTTGTTTTTTGGCAGTTTAGCACCTAACTACCTATGTTCTTTTGGTGGTGACTTAGAACTAATCCTGAATGCTGATATTTCTTGAATGGTTTAATCATAGATCAAAGGAAATTTGTTTGCATTGTCTTACTTCTATCCATTGGAGCAACACCATGCCCTCTTGCGTGGGTCATAAAAAGTTATTTTATTAGTTTAAATGATACAGCACCATGCCTAATTGATCATTTGCTCAACTACGCTTAACTTGGTCAAGTTATGTGGAGGTTTCCAAAATTGAATGGGTTTGGTCAAGATATCTACGGTTTTGGGTTTGCTCCTTGTTCAACCACATGCTAAGTAACATCAACATAGATGCTAAAAGCATAGATATAGTCCTAATTACAGGGACACCTATATTCTGAGAAATTATAATGACCCCCCGCATCATTTAAAAAACATATAATGACCATTTTTCCCTAATCTTTTTCTTTCTCCCCCCTACTCTCCCAAGGGATTTAAAAATGAAGTTTGTTAAAAGGATATAGTTTTGTAGTGTTGTGTATGGTGTGATGTATATCTTAGTTTTACCTTATAAAATTGTGTGTATAATATATATATATATATATATGACTAACTATGAATAATAATCATCTTTTTTCCTTTCTCCCAAAACATGGTATCAAAGCCATAACCCTAAACAACAACCAAACCCTAACCCTAATCCTAAACAACCACTGGCACAGCCTTTGCCATTTGTCGTCGTAACAACCACCACCACCATCTTTGCCATTGTTGTCATAATAGCCATTGTTTGTCACCATTTGTTGTGACCACTTTCATTGCTGTTAGGCAAGATTTCAAATCTGGAAACATCTCAGGCAAGATATCCAGATCCAACACTTTAGGATCATTGATGATAGTTTGCAACATCTCTAGATTCGATGACCTTCTTCGCGTCACCTCTTCCAAATCTGGCAATGCCTCCTTACCACACCTTTGAATTTGGTGAATTTGATTTGCAACTCCTCCTAGTTGTTGCTGGTTTGTGTTTCCTATTGTTGTTGCTTCAGATTTTGTTTGTGATTGGGTTTTGAGATATGGCATTGTCAAATCTTAGAGTCGAGAGTTCGTCTTCTATTGTGATTGCGTTGTCTTTTTTTTTTTTTTGGTATTCCTCCATGACAACTAACCAATTGAATGATAAGAATTATCTATCACGGTTAGCCTCTGTTTGAATGTGGTTTTGAGGACATGGTGTGAGTGACCATTTGACTACAAAGCTTGCTAACACTGTTGAATTTGATAGGAATGTATGGGATTGCTTGGATGCACAATTGGTTACATTATCTATCATGGTCTCCTTTGAATATGATTTTAATGAATGTTCCTTGTTACAGTTGATTTTACTGAGTAGAAGAAACAGACAAACAAACTATTTATGGTGCTTACCTAGCATGTCTTGGGTCTAATATGGAGGGTGTTGTACTTAGATTTTGAGTAGCTTAGCTATACTTACTATGGAAGAGGTGTTTGCTCAAATCCTTCGTAGCATACAAGCATTTTTTGAAGAGCAATATCTACTTGCCTCTCGGACTTATGGTTCTTCATTTGAGATTGGATTTGGAGGCAGTTTTAGTAGGCGTGTTGGGCATGGCCGGGGTGGTAAACAACCTTATTGTAATTATTGTCATTGCCCTAGTCAGTATAAGGAGACTTGTTGTGACCTCCATAGTTGACCTGCTAGAACTAATGTTGCAATTCTTATGGTTGTAGAAACATAGTCCGTGATACTTGATACGTCTTCTTACACTACACACCTAGCTCCAGCTCCTACATATATAACCTCTACTGAGTAGTTGGCAAAGTATCATCAGTTACAGGTGGCTTAATAGGCACCCTTTCCTGTAGCATCTATTGCCTAGGCCTTTTTTTCATGTAGCCGACCCCACGTAGTGGGATAAAGGCTGGATATGTTGTTGTTGTTGTTGTGTCATCCACTGGTAATCCTTATATATGCCTTAGTCATGCTCCTCTTAGTCCTTGGATTCTTGATTTTGTTGCTTCAAAGCATATTTCTGGTAATAAAACTTCATTTTCTCATTTTGATTCATCTGCTTCCCTTCCTCCTATTGTTGTGGCTGATGGTTCTAAAACCATTACCATGGGTATCGTTAAGGTCAATCCACTTCCATTTATTTTTCTTAATTTTTTTTTCTATGTTCCTAGTTGTCCATATAGGCTCATTTCTATCAGTTATCTCACTCAATCTTTTGAATTATCTTGTCATCTTTGATTCTAATTTCATTCTTGTGCAGGACTGGGGTATAGGATGGATGATTAACATTGGGCGTGAGCTTAATGGACTTTACCATCTTGCCTTGCCATCCTCTATAGTGTCTGCTTGTGCTACTACATGGGCCTCTCCTATCCAGATTCATTCTTGGTTTGGTCATACTCAATTATCCACTCTTTGATAGATGGTTCTTGCATTGTCCTCATTGATTATTTTAGAATGTGAATCTTGTCAGCTAGGCAAATATGTATGTTCTTCCTATCCTTGTCATCTTAATAAAGAACCTGATGCTTTTTTTGACCTTGTACACTCTGACATTTGGGGTCCTAGTGGAGTCAAGTCTAAATAGATTTTTCCTATTTTGTTACATTCATTGATGATCATTCTCATTGTACCTGGCTCTATTTGGTGAATGATTGTATTGAATTGCAATCTTTGTTCACTTCTTTTTGTGATGAAATTTCTACTCAATTTGGTCATCAAATTCGAATTCTTCGGAGTGATAATGCTAAGGAATATTGTTCTATTACATTTCAAGCTTTTCTCTCATCTCGGGGTATTGTTTATCAATTCTCTTGCCCTTATACTCCACAACAAAATGGGGTGGCCTGTGGCTAGACTTAAAATTCATATCATTGAGACTATTTGGACGTTTTTCCTTCACATGCATGTTCTTGTTTCTTTCTAGGATGTGACTATTCTTTCCTCTAGTTATCTGATCAATCATATGCTATCCTCCATCTTGAATAGGGTCATTCCATGTACTGAACTTTTTTCTCATGATCCATCTATCCTATCCCCCCTCATGTCTTCATATTGAGTTGTTTTGTCCATCTTTTCCCAAGTCATGATAAATTGTCTCCTTGCTTGATCAAATGTGTGTTTTTGGACTACTTTCATTATCAAAAGGGATACAAGTGTTACTCACCTGATCTTGGTAGATACTTTCTCTCTTCTGATGTCACATTCTTTGAGTCTACTCCTTTTTTCTCTTCACCATTAAATTCTTTCTTCTTCCTTTCTTCATGAGGTTCTTCTTGTCCCATCTTTTCATTCTCTAGTCCCAACCTCTATTCCTGTTCCTATTGTCTTTGCTCCTCTTCAAACTTGTTAGTGTTGTTCTAAGCAACCTTTTGTGCCTCTTGTAGTAACTCTAACACCACCTATCCTTTAGACCCATGTGTCAGGACCCAAGGGTTTACTAGGGCAGTAATTGTAACTTTCTTTCTGTTTTTTTTATAGATATTTGTCTTTAGCTATAGGCAGTTATGCTTATTGCTATACTGTACATGGTTGCATGTGGGAGGCTGTTAGGCTATATATAAGCCACAACTAGAGGATGGGAAGGCATGTTTTGGAATGATAATTGAATTCTCTCATTTCTCTCTCATCAATTCTCTCTCAATTTCCCTTTGGTTTCTCTCCCAATCCCTCAGATTTCTCTCTAATCTATCCCTTTCTCTATTTTGTCCATGATCTCCCCTTTTTTGTCCAATTCTCCCTCCAATCCTTTTTGTTCTTGGTCCTAATTCCCTCAGATTCTCTCAATTTCCAATCCAAGCCCTAGGCTAAACCCTAGGTACTTGACAATTTGGTATCGAAGCAGTCAATCCTTAGCTGTGGTTTCAATTTGATTTGAAGGCAGGTGAAATCAGTTTCAGTGATTAAGGTCTAGATTGTGAAGGTTTGAAGGCAACTTGGCCAGGCGGGTCTGACGATGTTTCCGGTGAATTGATTGAATAGCGAATTCCAGTGGTTTGGTGAATTCAAATCGAAAGTTCAAAAAATTGACCAAGGCGACTCCTAGAAACAATTCAGGTAGAGCCGCTTGAATTTCGAAACAACTTGAATTAGTAGAGACTTAGAATTTGATTCGAGTACAAGAGACGATTGATTCTTGAAATTTGATTCCGATGCATGGAGGGTGATTGACTGCCGAATTATGAGACTTGAAAGTGGAAGGTGAAGCAGACTAAAAGATTTTCGGCTGTAGATTCTACTTTGATCACAATTAGAACAGTCGTTCCTCGACTGTGAGTTCGAAAATTCAATAGCGTTCCGATCCGATTTTGAAGAAATCAAAGCTAGATTCCAAGTAGAGCAAATCGGTTATTGGAAGCCAATTTAGACAATGATTCTTGGCTATTGATAGGCGATCATTTTCGATCTGTTTCTGAAGGTATTAAAGGTTGCTCTCTCAGTCGTGACGGAACCAACGAACTTTAGCTGCTACAGTTGCAATTCAGGAAGGCGACCTCAGCCATTATTGGAACTAATTGTGCGGTGATTAAGGAGATTTTGATTAGAAGTCTGATGGTTCATAGTAGCAAATTAGCGAAGAGAATTCCACAGGTGGTGATTCCAATTGAATTCTAGGCTGTGAGTAAGAGGAAACAAGAGGTTGATTTTAACTTTGAAATCTAGTTAACTTTGTTCAAATTGGAAAGGCAAAGAAGAGTGGGTGGTCCTCAGCTATTGAATTGCGTTAGAGGCGAGAATAGGAGACTGTTGCGGCAGGCAAGCCAAGAGGTGGAATTGGATCTATTGCCTAACGGCTCATTTTGATGGAATTGAAGGTTGCTGACAGTTATGAGGTGATTGTTTATCCTAGGCGACTGCTATGAAGCGAATGTAGAAGAGAAGAAATTCCAGAAGAGGATTCCTCCAACTTCTCTTGCTCCTTGATTGTTAAGGATCTAAGTTGCTATTAATTTCAGGCGAATTCTAAGACTGTGTCAGACCAGAGTCGATTAGGTCATGGAAAGTATTGAATTCAAGATGTACAAATTTTTGCCATGGCTAATAGCGCACGTGTGAAACAATTGGAGTCTCAATTGCAGCAGAAGAATGCTATAGTCTCAAATGGATACAATAGAAATCATGAGGAGTTTGCCCAGAATCATGAGACATGGGAAAAGAAATTTGATAATAAGTTCAGTCAAATGCCCAAGGAAACAAGCAGTGTGATACATGAAACGTACGAGGAAATAGGTCGTATGTTAATCCAAGCACTTGCAGGAGTTTGCTATGATGCTGTCTAAGAGGTATTAGGTTAGCATTCCCGTTGAATCCTTCGATAAGTCGGGAAGAGATGTTTCAAATGACCATCTTGGAAGTTTTAATCGAAAGATGATTGATTCGGACAATCAATCATCAGGATTGAATTGCTGTAATAGAGAACTCTTGGAGGACAAAAGTGTTGAAAACGAGCCTTTGGAATATTTCGGTGAACAAAAATAGGTGTTGCTGAATTACCAACTTCAGATTAGGAAGTTCTGATAGAAAAATTAGTCATTGGTGAGGAAGCTGGCACTGGAGACCTTCCACAGGATTATGATTTACAAGAACTAGAGGAACGAACAGAAGCGAACCAGTTGATGGTAATTCAAGATTTCGGAGATGAAGAGAGATTGGAGAAGGAAATCTGTGTGGATCACATTTTACAATTGCAGAAAGTTGGTGATTCAGTGGGTATGCAGGCTATAAATCAGATTGGAGATGAGAACTGTTATGAAGATGGCTTTCATGCATCTGATAGACCGGACAAGGATTGTTTCATCAGATAATTCGGCTATAAATCATGTTGGGGATGAAGGTCGTGATGGAGGCCATGTTTCAACCATTGAGGAACCTGTGGAACTTTCTCATCCCTTCCTATGCCATTAGTATGTCCAGACAGGAAGGGAAATTGTAGGGATGGACACTTGGACACCATTGGAGGAGAAAATTGTGGAAGATAAATCTTAGGTGTACGGCAATGAGCGGGAAACAACTTGGGAGCAAGAGTTTTCTATTGTTTTATTTGTTCAAATTCTAGTTGGTGAGTGGCAGTGTCATATTGGCTCTTGGTTGGCAAAGAAATTTGAGTCCCTTACGATTATTGGAAATGGTATGATTGGAGATATATCCTCAGCTAAAATATCTTCTAATGTTGTGAAGGTTTTGTGCATTTGATAAGTGTGGGGACAACATGTAATTGGAGGACAACTATAGAAAAGAACTAAAGTAGGCTTTACGGTTGGAAACAAGGTCTTATATGAGTTGGATAACTCAATTTTTCTAGGAAGGTTATGGTACTTTGTGTCAGTAAAGCAAAACACTATGCTGTAGATGTTCGAAAGTATGGCTTCAACAAATATATCTCTATTGAGGTTTCAGCTAAGGGAAATAGCTAAAGGATCCAAAAGTTCTGCCATGGAGAACAAAGCTCCTGCTGCTTGCTTTGTTCTCATTCTAGCTGACCAATTAGGATTTTTGTCTATTATAATGAAGGATGGAGTGATGACTGGAATTGATGTTGTAGTACTCGTAGTTCTATTGTTCTTAGGCAATTTTTGTTTGGGTATCCAAAGCAAGTCTACATTACTCGATCGTTGCATCTTCAGGTTATTGTAGATATTTTTGTAGTAGAGAAGGGCCGATGGTTTGTCTGGAATACATTAACTGCAACTATGGATGCGTGTCTGCCTTCCTTACTTGTATTAGATGGTGATGAACTATTGAAGGAAGTCACGGGCACAGTTAGTCATCCCGCTGGACTCCAAACAACCAACATTGAAGGAGCGGTGATGGGGAAAGTTGGTGAGAATAGTAGCTTGCTGGGTTCAGCTGCTCATTTTGACTAACGGAGAGTGATTGATTTTGGTTGTGTTTCAGTCGAGGTGTACATGAGAGCTACTGCAAATTTGTTATGCATGCAAAGGTTTTTCAAAACTTCTCCATCCAAGCTGTGGAAGAGAAGGAAAAAACATATTGGAAGTTGTGGAGGTTTGGCATTTCTTGGGAATAAGAAATGTTTTAAGGCAGGGGGAAATGTCAGGACCCAAGGGTTTACTAGGATAATAATTGTAATTTTCTTTCTGTTTCTGTTATAGATATTTGTCCTTAGCTATAGATAGTTATGCTTATCGTTGTACTGCACATGGGTGCATGTGGGAGACTGGTAGGCAATATATAAGCCACAGCTAGAGGATGGGAAGACATATTTTGGAATTGTTGAAATATAATCTCGATCTTATCTCTCTAAACTCTAGGAAGAGATAAGATCTTATCTCTCTCTAAAGTTTAGGAAGTTTTGATATTTAATATGTTGTTGTATTTGTATTTTAAATTAGTTTGTTTGTATTTTAAATTTCCTAGATTTTAGGGACTTTAGTCTATTTAAACATCTTATGGTATAATCAAAGATAGTGACGGAAGTAGGGTTTGGACTTCCGAGTTCTTCCAATCCAGCTTTGTTCTCATTATTTGTTGCAGTTTTCAACATGGTATCAGAGCCTTTATTCCTCTCATAGAATCCCATCGTGCCTTCATTGCACTCTTGCCTCTCGGTTTTTATTTCCTTCCCTAGGCCTTCATTGCCCTTTCTTGTTTTTCTTGGTACTAAGAATGTCGGGAATCATAGATAGTAATCCGAGTTTAGCTTCTGGTGAGTCAGAACCAGATCTGACCACTGGAACCAATGAAAGAGGAGGAACCTTTCTTGGTTCGGGCAGTGGAGAACTGCCGGGCATGCATTTATCTTACAGATTGGATGGCAAGAATTACCTCCAATGGGCGCAGCTGGTTCGAACCTTTCTGAAAGGAAGAGGGAAGCTAGGACATCTCACTGCTCCGCCACCGAAGTCTACTGATCCAGCCTTCCCTGCATGGGATATCGAGGACTCTCTTATAATGTCATGGCTATGGAATGCCATGCAACCTGAGGTGAGTAGAAACTATATGTTTTTAGATTCGGCCAGGGCTATTTGGGACACCATTAGGCAGACTTACTCCAAGGTACAGGATGCTTCGGTTATATTTGATATCAAAACAAAGATTAATAGTACTAAACAAGGATCTCTAACTATTACTGAGTACTTCAACAAGATGAATGGCCTGTGGTTGGAACTAGATCAATATCAAGAAATCAAGATGATATGTAGTGATGATGCTGCCACACTTAGCAGAATCATTGAGAGAGATAGAATTGTGGAATTCCTAGCTGGGTTAAATGCTGAATTTGATCAAGTTAGGATTCAGATCTTTGGAAGGGAGAAGCTACCATCCCTAAATGAAGTCTTTGCTATGGTAAGGAGTGAAGAAAACCGAAGGGGAGTTATGTTGAATGATAGTGGAACCGAAGGATCAGCCATGGTGACAGCAAGAAAGGATGGGACGCGATTCAGAGCAGGCAAACCAGAAGCAAAGAATCGTGAAGGACTATGGTGTAGTTTCTGCAACAAGCCTAGGCATACTCGAGATAATTGCTTCAAGCTTCATGGCAAGGAGGCTGTGTTAAAGAAGATGGGAGGTTTCAAACATATGGCAGCACAAAAACAGGCTTACATATCTACCAAGGAACAGCATGAGGAGGCAGAAGCAACCAGTAAGACAGAATCAAATTCAAGTACTGATCTTGCACAACTTGATGGTGAGGAAATTAACAAACTTAAGGTTTTTCTCAAGACTTTCACCAATGGAAACTGTGTTTTCGCCCAGCAAGGTAATTGCTTACATTCAGCCTCTCTTAATGCCTCTAAATCTGATAAGAATGACATTTGGATCCTAGATTCAGGAGCCACTGATCATATGACTCCTAATCCTTTGGTTTTTGACACTTATGAGCCTATTGTAACCTCTAAACAGATTACCATTGCTAATGGGACTTCTGTACCCATCAAAGGTCAAGGAACAGTCACCCTCAGTCCCAACATTACCCTTCAAAAAGTCCTACATGTGCCAAATCTATCTACCAATCTTGTGTCTATTCATAGGCTTGCTAATGACCTAAATTGCTATGCCACTTTTTCTGCTAATATGTGTGAATTTCAGGCCCTGAAGACCGGGAAGATGATTGGTGCAGCTAGAGTTCAGCATGGGCTGTACTTTCTGGAAAGAAAAGGAGAGGAACCTTCGGCTGGAAATCAAGTATTTGAGACTGCGGCATTCTCTCAGTTTTCATCTAACCAAACTGCTCATGTTTGGCTGCAACATTACAGACTTGGTCATCCACCATTCCCTCTTCTAAAAACAATGTTTCCTTCTTTGTTTCAGTCCTTAGACCTTAGTGAGTTTCATTGTGATGTGTGTGCTGTTTCTAAACATCACCGAGTGTCCTATCCTCCTAGTAATAAGAGAACATCTACACCTTTCTCTTTGATTCATTCCGATCTTTGGGGGCCCTCTAAAATACCAAATTGTTCGGGGGCTCGGTGGTTTATTTCATTTGTTGATGATTGTACTCGAGTGACTTGGGTTTTCCTATTAAAAGAAAAGGCTGCTGTTAGCACCATTTTGCCATATTTCTGTAAGTTAATTTCCACTCAATTCAAGTGTTCAATCCAAAAATTCCGGACGGATAATGCAAAGGATTATGTTAACAATCATTTGCAACAATTTTTTCAACAAGAAGGGATCATTCATGAGTCTTCTTGTGTCCACACCCCACAACAAAATGGAGTGGCAGAACGGAAGATGAGACACTTACTTAATGTTGCTCGAAGTCTTCTACATCATCATAATGTGCCTAAAAAATTCTGGGGAGAAGCCACTCTTACAGCTGCCTACCTAATAAATCGTGTACCCTCAAAAACCTTAAACCATCAAACACCATTTCAGCTCCTATCTCATCATTATCCAGATCTACATCAGCATTCTCCTCTCCCACTAAAGGTATTTGGGTGCGTCTCCTTTGTCCATATTCCCAAGCAAAATAGAGACAAACTCGATCCACGGGCCCTAAAGTGTGTGTTCCTAGGGTATTCTCCTACCCAAAAAGGATACAAATGCTATCATCCAACAACCAAGAAATTTTTTATCTCAAAGGATGTTACATTTGTTGAAACCCAACCTTTTTTCTCTTCTCATCCAACTGGTCATCAGGGGGAGCCTTTAGATGGTGACCAGGTCACGGTTGGGGATATTTTTCAGCTACCTAACAGCTCTTCATCTCCCTCTTCCAGTTCTCCATCTCCTTCCTCTCCATCTCCTTATCCCAGTTCTACCTCTCCTCAAAAATCCAGCCAGCAGCTATCAGGCCAAAAATCCAGCCAGCAGCTCCAGCAGTTATCAGGCCGATTTAAAGGTTCTCCTTATGTTTTCAGACGAAGACAGCCCATCCTGGAATCACAGCAAGTGCCACCATCTGATCCTAGTCAAGGTAAGGAATTTGTACAATCTTTTATTCCAGAAAATGAATCCCAGCTTCCTGTTTCAGAACCCCAACTTTCTGTTTCAGATTGCTCTAATCCTTCTAACCCAAACTTTGATGATTTAGATCTTCCTATTGCTGTTAGGAAGGGTATCCGAAGCTGTACCAAACATCCTCTAACCAATTTTGTGTCCTACCATCGGCTGTCCCAAAACCACAAAGGGTTCTTAACATCTTTGGATTCAATTGTCATTCCTAACTCAGTAGAAGAGGCCTTAAGAGATCAGAATTGGAAGGAAGCCATGATGGAAGAGATGAGAGCCTTAAACAAAAATCAGACTTGGGAAATTGTGTCAAGACCGAGGGGGATTGTACCAGTAGGCTGCAAGTGGGTTTTTAATGTAAAATACAAGGCTGATGGAACATTGGACAGATACAAGGCCAGGTTAGTAGCTAAAGGATACACTCAATCATATGGCATAGACTATTTTGAAACATTCGCTCCAGTAGCTAAGATGGCAACAGTAAGAATTTTGATTTCTTTGGCTGCATGTTTTGGATGGACATTACAACAATTTGATGTTAAAAATGCCTTTCTTCATGGAGACTTAGAAGAAGAAGTATACATGGAGATGCCTCCAGGTTTTCAAGAAGGAGATAGAGGAGGAAAAATATGCAAGCTCAAGAAAGCTCTATATGGACTCAAACAATCTCCAAGGGCCTGGTTTGGGAGGTTTTCTAAAGCCATGAAAAATATGGGATATAATCAAAGCCGAGGTGACCATACACTTTTCATGAAGCACTCGAAAGAAGGAAAAATTACAGCCCTACTAGTATATGTGGATGATATAATTGTGACAGGGGATGATGAGAAGGAACAACTACTATTAAAAAGGAATCTGGCCCAAGAGTTTGAAATCAAAGAGCTTGGTATCCTCAAATATTTCTTGGGCATTGAAGTAGCCTATTCTAAAGATGGTATATTCTTATCTCAACGTAAATATATTTTGGATCTACTTGCTGAAACAGGGCTTACTGGAGGTAAGGGTTCTAGTGTCCCGGTGGAACCAAATGGAAAACTATGGCAAAATCCTGAGAGTCAACCAATTGACAAAGGTAGGTATCAAAGGTTAGTAGGAAGATTAATATATCTTTCTCATACTAGACCAGATATTACCTTTGCTGTCAGTCTTGTAAGTCAATTTATGCATAATCCAACTGAGGAGCACATGCAAGCTGTAAGGAGGATACTGAACTATCTCAAGACTAATCCAGGTAGAGGTCTATTGTTTAAAAGAGGTGGGGAAATTGATGTGAAAGGCTTTACTGATGCAGACTATGCTGGATCTATCACTGACAGAAGATCGACCACAGGATATTGTGTATTCCTAGGTGGGAATCTAGTGTCTTGGAGAAGTAAGAAACAGAGTATCGTGGCTAGATCAAGTGCAGAATCAGAGTTTAGAGCTATGGCCCTCGGAATATGTGAATTGTTATGGCTCAAGATCATCCTAGAAGATTTGAAAATAAAAACTAAGGGAGCAATTGAGTTAGCTTGTGACAACAAATCCGCTATAAGCATTGCACACAACCCTGTTCAACATGACAGGACAAAACATATTGAGATAGACCGACACTTCATTAAAGAAAAATTGGATGCAGGTCTAATCTATATCCCTCATGTTTCATCTGAAGAACAGGTAGCTGATGTATTCACAAAAGGCTTGGCAACCAAGAGGTTTGAAGATCTAATATGCAAGCTTGGAATGATAGACATTCATTCATCAGCTTGAGGGGGAGTGTTGAAATATAATCTCGATCTTATCTCTCTAAACTCTAGGAAGAGATAAGATCTTATCTCTCTCTAAAGTTTAGGAAGTTTTGATATTTAATATGTTGTTGTATTTGTATTTTAAATTAGTTTGTTTGTATTTTAAATTTCCTAGATTTTAGGGACTTTAGTCTATTTAAACATCTTATGGTATAATCAAAGATAGTGACGGAAGTAGGGTTTGGACTTCCGAGTTCTTCCAATCCAGCTTTGTTCTCATTATTTGTTGCAGTTTTCAACAGGAATGATAATTGAATTCTCTCATTTTCCTCTCATTAATTCTCTCTCGATTTCCCTCTGGTCTCTCTCCCGATCCCTCAGATTTCTCTTTCTCTCTAATCTCTCCCTTTCTCTGTTTTGCCCATTATCTCTCCCTTTTTGTCCAATTCTCCCTCCAATCCTTTTTGTTCTCGGTCCTAATTCCCTCAGATTCTCTCAATTTCCAATCCAAACCCTAGGCTAAACCCTAGGTACATAACACCATGTCTTCCTCCAGATGGTGCCACTCTTCAATCTCCCTTGGGTTTTGGCCTATGCTCTTATTTGTCGAGGCATATTTTCCACTTGGAATCCTTATCCCATTTATGCTTTTGTGAGCTATCATTGTTTGTCACCTATTTATTTTGTTGTTGTATCTACTCTTTTTTTGTTTTTATTCCCAAGATAGATATAACAACTCTTTCTCATCTTGGGTGGTGATGTGCTATGGATGCCAAGATGTTTGCCTTTCTGGCTAATGAGACACGAGATTGTTCCTCTCCTTTTTAGGAAGCCTATTGTTGGTTGTCGATGAGTGTTTATTGTTAAGGTTGGTCTGGATGGCACTGTTGGTTCTTTGAAAGCCCAATTGGTTGCAAAGGACTATACTAAGATTTTTGGATTGACTTGTGGTGATACCTTCTCTCTAGTGGCTAAGATTGTTTCAGTTTGTCTTTCTTGCTATGGAAAATATTTAGCAGTGGCCCCTTCACCAATTGGACATTATGAATGTTTTTCTTGATGGCAACCTTTAGGAAAAGGTGATATGGAGCAACCCCTTTGGTTTGTGGCTTAGGGGCAGTCTAACTTGGTATGTCGCCTAAAGAAGTCCTTATATGGCCTAAAACAGTCTCCTCAGTCTTTAATTCTGTCATCTAGTCTTTTAGCATGACTAGCATTGAAGCTGATCATTCTGTTTTCTATCGTCATTCTACTGGTGATTGCCATTCTACTGGTGGAGTAATATTCTTGGTGGTGTATGTAGATGATATCATTATTACATGCAACAATGAGGTTAGTTTTGGTAATTGAAGACTCAATTACACTTGTTTTTAGACCAAAGATTTGGGCAAGTTGAAGTATTTTCTTAGCATTGAGGTAGCTTAGTTTGTACATGGTGTGTGCATTTCTCAACGGAAGTATGCCTTTGGATATTTTGGAGGAGACTGGCTTGTTTGATTCTTGGTCTATGGATACTCCAACAGATTCTATTGTTAAGTTTGTACTAGGACAAGGGGAACCATTGGAGGATCCCTGGTGATATAGGAGACTGGTTAGGAAGCTTAATTACCTCATAATTAGATGACCAAACATCTCATTTGTTGTTAGTGTGGTGAGTTAGTTCTAGACACTCCTTGTGATAGTCATTGGCATGCTTTAGTGTGTATCATCAGTTACTTTAAGAGTGCTCTTAGTAGAGTCTTGTTGTTTGAGAACAAAGGACACAAATAGGTTGTTGGATATACTGATGCAAATTGGATTGGTTGTCCTACAGATAGGCATTCTACATTGGGCTATTGTATCATGGTTGGAGGTAATTTGGTGTCTTGGAAGAGTAAGAAAGAAAATATTATAGCTAGATCTAGCATAGAACCAGAGTATTGGACCATGTCTTTAGCCACATGTGAGTTGGTTTGGCTCAAACAACTTCTTAAGGAATTGAAATTTGGAGATTTAGGGCCTATGTAGTTTATTTGCAATAATCAAGTAGCCTTTCATATTGCCTCTAATCTAGTTTTTCATGAGTAGGGTAAACCCATAGAGATAAACTATCATTTTGTGAGACAAGAGTTGATTTCTAGAGATATTAATACCTCATTTGCTGGTTCTAATGACCAATTGGCTGATCTTCTTACAAAGGTATTATGGAGGCCATGACTTGACTACATTTGTGCCAAGCTAGGCACATATGATATATATGCCTCAACTTGAGGGAGAGTGTTAGGAGGATATAGTTTTGTAGTGTTGTACATAGTATGATGTTTCTCTTGGTTGTACCTTGTGCAATTGTGTGTATATATAGATGGTTAACCATGAATAAAATAATAATCTTTTTTCCTTTCTTCTAAAACAATGTTTTCAGAAAAAGTGCAATAATTATACATTTTTTTCAGTACTCAAATACTCTTATAGGTTGGTAATAAATACATCGTATTTTGAAACATTTTACCAACCAATAGGAGTGTTTGGATGCTGAAGACAATGTGTAGTTATTGCACTTTGTCTAAAAACAAAGTGCATCAAATGCACCTTAACAAGACACTCGTTTAACATAACCCAAAAATAAAAAATAAAAAACTGACCAAACCCAGGTTGGGACTGGAGAACTCACCACCATTGTTGCTGACGTTGAGAAGTGCAGTCAACTGGTGATCTGGTAGTTGAAGCAGATTGAAGGCAACAGAGAGAGGGAGGGTAGCAGACAAAGAAATGATATGCCGCTGTTGGCTTAAAGACACACAGCAGCCAGTGGTGTGGAGGAGAACTGAGCAGGAGTCTTCACTGTGAGTTGCAGAGTCCAGCCACCTTTTGTGTCGTGGAGATTGTAGATCAGCCACTGCCTGGGAGAAACCCATCATTGCTGCTGTGAGAGAGCCCACCGCCAGAGAAGACGACTACAAATCATGCTGCCACAAACCAGTCTGTTGGTCTTGTTCGCTGTTGGAAGGGGAAGCTTGGTGGTTGAATAGACTTGCCGGAGAGAGACCAGAGGAGGTACTGCCACACATTGTCACATAGCTTGCCTCTGTGTTGCTGGCTTTGAAGAGATGATTTAGTATAGCAGCCATTGTCGTGCGGAAGGAGATAGGAATAGGGAGCCCACCCAACCACCATACAAATGAAGAAGAAGCCACGGTGCTTCGAAAAGGAAGAAGATCAGAGCCATTCACCGATTGAAGGTTACTGAGAAGGAAGCAGCCATTCTCGGAAGCACTGAGGCATGACCCAAAGGAGGCCCCACTGCCATTGATGGCGAGACCCAACTGTCACTGTTGGTTTGACCTGAGGAGACCTATAGAGGAACCCAGTTTGACACCCTTGAACACCTTCCTGCTGCACCCAGATCAACTGGTTTCTCCCATCGCAGGGGGGCACACTCAAAATAGAGAGAGAGGGGAACTTGTCAGAGAATGAGTCACCACTACTAGAGAGAGATAGTTGTCAGAGGATAGAAGAGGGGAGATGTGAGGGCATTTTGGGAATTTTTCAAAAATTAACAGTAATCTGACAGTTAAGAGGGTTAAATGTATTGAATGTTGAAACTTAGGGAGGTTATTGTAATTTCTCAAAATAGAGGTGGTACCCCTATAATTAAGCCTAATCTCAGGGGTGCCAGTCTAATTTACCTAAAAACAAAGATCACATTTTTTAGTTTTAAAATTTTTATTTTGCTTCTGTTCTCTCAGCTTTTTATCAAAAAAACAGCGTAAATTTAAATTAAGTGATTTGCATCAGTTTCTGGAAACTATGTCGCTGCAAATTTGAGTATCATTATGCATGTCTTATGTAAAATTATATGCATGCCATCACATACACATAAACTGGAGGAGAAAGTGTGATAAAGGAAAGGTGGCTTCATCATCTACATCTTGGTCTTTGGAATTCTCTGCAAGGTAGAGTCTCGTCGATTAGAAATCCCTGGCCATTGTTTTATTCTTATTGCTTTAGATAGGGCTTGCTAGCAGTTAATACTTGGTGAGGACTGCGTTATCAGGAATGCAGCTGCTTCTGTGTGTTTCTCTGAGAGACGTAGTAGTTGGCAGTGGCTTTTCAAGAGTAAGAGTAGTTGGTTGCAACCCTAATTGTTTGTTCTTTATGTGGGTAATATGACATTTGTTGAGTTGGATCTGCTTCGACCGTTGGATCTGTTTTGACCGCCGCCTTCATTGCTCAGATCTCCGGCCACTGCACCTCCTCCAGATCTGTCTCTAAATTTCAGATCTGCCAGCAGGTACGATTATTTCAATTTGGCCTTGCAATTCAGATCTATTTTGACCCAACCAAGTCTGATCCATTTCAGATTTGTTTAGCCTAGATCTGACCCAACTAAGTGTGATCCATTTCAGATCTGTTTAGCCTAGATCTGACCCAACATACCGGATCTGTTTAGCCTAGATCCGACAGATCCATTTCAGATCTATTTAGCCCAGATCTGACCCAGCAAATCGGATCTATTTAGCCTACATCCGACAGATCCATTTCAGATCTGTTTTAACCTATATCTGACAGATTTGCCATTAAACATGTTAGGACCCAGTAAATCCAGTTCCTTCTTTAGTATCCTATCTCCCTCTCCAACCATAAGTATTGAGAAATTAATGGGTAGTTCAAATTATCTCTCTTGGTCTAAAGCTGTTGAACTATGGTGTATAGGTCAAGGTTTAGATGATCATTTGACTACCAAGTCTGAGAATGCGACCACAGACAAAACTACGGTGAAAGCTGATGCATTGTTATGCAACCTCTTATGGCAATCAATTGATCCTTCTCTTCACCAATCTATACCAACTATACCACCTGTTGTGAGTTATGGAGTCAGACAAAGGCTCTCTATACAAATGACATTCAATGCTTGTATTCAATGGTATCTAATTTGATTAATTTGAGACAACAGGGTATGACTCCCCCTTAGAGTCAGGAAAAGTCTCTTCTCGATTTCCTTAGTCGGATGGCTTCACTTAAGGTTGAGTATAACTCTCTTCTTCTTGTTGGTAAGACTGCTGCAGAAGATCTTGCTCAGAGAGACAAGTTCTTCATCTTATGTACCCTTGCTGCCATTGGTCCCAAACTTGCTCCGATTCATGACTAGATCCTTGCCAGCCCCAATGTCCCTACAATGGATGAAGTGTATTCTCGTCTTCTTCAGGTTTCCTCTATTCCTTCAATGCCTATTGGTTCTAGTGATAATTCAGTTATGGCTTCGCAGATTCAGAATCATGGAGAACAGGGAGGGGGTCGTGGTAGTAATCGACGCAATTGCCTCAAGTGTGACTTCTGTCACTAGTTGGGGCATACTAAGGAACATTGTTATAAGTTGCATGTTCTTCCTCCTCGTGTCTTTGGTTATACATGCTTTGTTCATAACATGTCTCCAGGTCAGGATAAATTGTCTACTCGGTCCATTAAATGCATTTTTCTTGATTATTCTCGATTTCAAAAGGGTTATAAGTGTTACTCTCCTGCTATCCGATGGTATTTTTTATCTACTGATGTTATATTTTTTGAGTCATCCCCTTTTTACTCTTCCTTTCCTTCTGAGTGCCATCCCTATTCCATATAGTCCTCTTGTTCCTCGTTTCCTTGTTCCCTCATCTATACCATTACAAGTCTATCATCGACGTTCTCTACCTCAGTCACATGATGGTCTTACTAATGTCCCTACGCAACCCCCCGCTTCTCCTATTACACCAGCGACTCTTGCTGCCTCACCTTCCACTCCAGCATCTCCACCTATCGCGACTCTACCTCCTGAGGATCAGTTTCCCATTGCCCTTCGGAAAGGTACCTGTTTTACACACAATCCTCATCCAATTTATAATTTTCTTAGTTATCACCATATGTCTTCTCCTTACAGTGCTTTTCTTTCTTCCCTATCCTCTGTTTTTGTTATGAAAACTATTAACGAGGCACTTTTTGATCCAGGGTGGCAACAATCAATGGTAGAAGAGATGACCACTTTACATTCCAATGGTACTTGGGATTTGGTTCCATTACCCCTAGGTAAATCTCTTGTTGGATGTCGATGGATCTATATTGTCAAAGTTGGTCCTGATGGGTACATTAATCGGCTTAAGGCCCGTTTGGTAGCAAAAGGGTTCACCCAAGTATATGGTCTTGACTATGGTGATACCTTTTCCCTTGTCACTAAAATGTCTTCTGTGCACTTGTTTATCTCTATAGTTGCTCTGCGCCACTGGCCGTTGTATCAGCTAGACATTAAGAATGCCTTCTTACATGGTGAACTTTAGGAAGAGATTCATATGGAGCAACCTCCTGGGTTTGTTGCTTAGGAGGAGTTTGGTTTGGTTTGTAAACTTCGACGCTCACTATATGGGTTAAAACAGTCTCTGCGAGCTTAGTTTGGTCACTTCAGTACTGTTATTTTGAAAGTTGGTATGACTCGCAGTGAGTGATCATTCAGTTTTCTACAAACACACATCACAGGGAAAGTGTATATACTTGATTGTCTATGTGGATGATATTGTCATTATAGGTGATGATCAGGATGATATTGCTCAACTGAAGAGACATCTTTTCCGTCATTTTCAAACCAAGGACTTGGGGTTGCTTAAGTACTTTCTTAGCATAGAAGTTACCCAATCTAGCTCTGGTATAGTCATCTCTTAGCGAAAGTATGTGTTAGACATTTAGGAAGAAATTGGGATGTTTGATTGTAAACCTATAGACTCTCCTATGGATCCTAATATAAAGCTTTTACCAGAACGAGGGGAGTCTTTTGCAAATCTTGGGAAATATCGCAGGCTGGTTGGAAAACTTAATTATCTAACTATCACTCAGCCTGACATTTCTTTCTCTATCAGTGTTGTCAGACAGTTTCTACAGTCTCCTTGTGATAGGCATTGGAATACAGTTGTTCGGATTTTCAGGTATATTAAGGGAGCTCCAGGGAAAGAACTATTGTATGAGGACTGAGGTCATACTCAGGTAATTGGATATTCAGACGTTGATTAGGCTGGTTCTCCATCTAATAGACGATCTACCTCAAGATACTGTGTTCTGGTTAGAGGGAACCTAGTATCTTGGAAAAGCAAAAAGTAAGATGTTGTTGCTCGGTCAAGTGCGGAAGTAGAATATTGTGCTATGGCCTTGACAACATGTGAACTTATTTGGTTAAAACAATTGCTTCAGGAACTCAAGTTTGGAGAAATATCACAGATGAGATTAATTTGCGATAATCAAGTTGCATTACATATTGCCTCCAATCCAGTCTTTCATGAGAGGACCAAACACATTGAAATAGATTGTCACTTCATTTGGGAAAAGATTTTATCTGGTTGTATTACCACAGTTTTTGTCAATTTAAATGACCAGTTAGCATATGTCTTTATTAAATCCCTCAGAGGTTCTCAAATTGGGTATATATGTAATAAGCTTAGTGCATATGATGTATATGCGCCAGCTTGAGGGGGAGTGTTGAGTTGTATATAGAGATAACACTTGTGTGTGTATTTTAGACTTAGGGTTAGCCTTATGTCATGCTTATGTTATGACTTGTCATGGCTTATGTCATGACATACGAATGATTTTGTATAAATAGGTGTACATTCTGTTAGTTAAGATACGAAAGAAATTTCCAATCTCTTTAAGTTTTACAATATTTGTTAACAATCACACAATGCATGCAACAATGAGTAGATATAAAACATTTAGATGCTTACTCGGGTAATCTAATGGTTAGACTTAATATGCCATGTTTTCCTGCATTTATACATAATATCATTAAATCAGGCTGAAGTATTCAGCCCAACCCTGAAAAAAGGAAAAGGAAAGATTCAGGCTAGGCTTGAGCCACTCAAGTTGGGCAACACCTGTGTTTTAGCTCTACCAGCATTTTCATCAGGACATTTCTAATGGTCCAACAATATTCTCAATATAATCATATGTGACTCAGGTGTTTTGCAGCTGTGGAAGCTCCTCATCTACCTCTAGGCAAGGTAACTTCAATCAGGTGAGTGCCTCAGATGAGGCAACAAGGGTTGTAGGAGATCACCTAGGCATAATAAAAGAAAAAGAAAAAGAAGAACCGATGCTAAAAATCAGAAGAGGCATGCAAAAAGGCATTTGCTGGTTGGAAAAATGGAGGAAAATATAAGCAAAATGGAAAAGAAAGGAGAAACATCAACATCAAGTTGTTGCTACTGTTCACGCAGTTACCATAAGGCATAAGTGGCCTTCTTAAAATTCTCTCTTCTCTCTCCTTTTGTAATTGGAAAGTCACAATGACATATGTCATGTCCCTAGGAGGATTAGAAGGGTAATATTGTTATAGGGATATAATAAATGGGTAATATTGTATTAGGCTTATATTAGTTTGTTAGGAGATATTTGGTTGTTTGTTAGGAGCACATAGGTGCTGTTAGAAATTAGTTAAGGAGCTAGCTATGCCTATAAAAAACCCCATTGTAAGAGGAAATGATCATGCTTGAATTGATTAATGGAATTATCACTCTCTCTCTAAGAATTCTCTCAAATCTCCCTCTCATTTCTCTCTACTGCTCTCCCTTGATTCTCTCTAATTCCTCCCCCATTTCTGTCCAAATTAATCCTAAGCCTCTCGGATCCCTCCGAATGCCAATTTCAGCCCGTTATGAACCCTAGGTTCATGACAAATGGTATCAGAGCAATCAACCCTTGGCTGTGGATTTGATTCCAGTTGATTGGAACTTCCAGGCAAGCAAGGTCTTCCCATCCTTGGAGTTGTTGCAGGTGAATTTCAAAGAAACCGCAGCCATCGATTCTCAATTTCCGAGAATTCCGCTGGTTGCATCACAATCGCCTTCCTTGATTGATCAAGCTCTGCACCTTCATCAATCGGTTCTTCCACTCTGAACACGTTAATTGACTTGGGTGCAAACCTTGCTTGCTGATGCACAGTGAAACGGATTTCGAATGATAGTTGATAGCAGTTGGGTGCAGTGATTCCTAACAATCGGTTGGAACTCAGGCAGTCATCAACCTAAGACAGAATTCCGGGTGAACGAATTGAACACCCAACCCGATCGGAAGCATCAATTGATTGAGTGGAGGAGGAGACTGATTGAGGAAGGCGGGTGAAGGCGAAACTGACCTAGGCAATTTTGACGGTGATTCTGGAGCGACTGGGTCTGGGTCGCTAAGTCGGTGATCCTTGACCTCGGGAGGCAACGAAGAGTCGATGGGGATCTTTGGGTTTACGGTGGTCCTCGACAATGATTCTAGACGGTGATAGATTTGATCCTTGTAGGTGATTCTTGGTTCGGCTGCAAGGCAACGAAGGGAGGGTGATCCATTACCACTGAAGTGCTACTGTTGAGGCGAGCGTGAGTTTGTCGGAGGTGAAGCGGATGACTTAGAGAGTTGCGACCAAACTGAAAGACCATTCTAACCCAGACTGATAAGTTTCCTACAGGTGCGGCTGAGGTGTGGCGGTTTTAATTGGAATTCCGACTGGAGTTTTACGGGTGTTGCCGCTTTGATCGGAAGGCACTTTGTGTGCTATGGTTTGGGTTGCCTTCTGACCCGTGCTGGTGAAGCAACCGGGGTGACACAACGTGCTTTCCTCCTTGATCAAAAGGAGATTCCGACCATTCTAGAGAGCCAACTCAGAGCATAACTGAGGGAAGTAAGCTTGATGCATCATTGGTTATAAGCTGAAGCGGATTCAAGGCCAAGCGATTGTGACTTGGAAGGCGTTGCAGGCCGGTGATTCCAACAAATATTAGGTATTATTGCAGCAAGCGAGATAGGATATTCGGTAGCCCTAGGCGACTCTTGAAGGCCGATCAAGTTGTTGTAACGTGCAATTTATTCCAGCCCTAAAATAGGACCGACTTCGAAGCAGAACAGTGACTGCGATTTGCCATTTCTTGGATTAGTTTCAGGGTGACTGTTGAGAGGTACATATTGAAGAGAAGTGAGGGATTTAGGATGTACAAAGCTCCTGTTTATTGGCTTTCGAGTTGTCCTACTCGTGATAAGTTTGTTAGGGGCAGTAGTGTTAGCAAGAGGACATTGGAGTCTCAGTCGCAGCAGAAGGGTGCTGCATTTTCAGGGAGACGACCTGATTGTGAGGCCATTGGGAGCAGTGCATACATGGAGCAGATGAGCCTTAAATTCCAGCAGAAGAATGCTTCATTTTCAGCTGCAATGGAGCCTCAATGGCAACCAAAGAAGGCTGCATTTTCAGTTGGCAGCAACAGGGACAAAGGAACAAGCAATGGGATTCATGAAGAGTGCGAGGAATTTGGCCGTATGTTGCAAGAGTTTGCGATGATACTTATTAAGAAATATCATTACAACTTTCTGGTAGAACACTTTGATGATTATCACGGAAGTTTTAACAAGGAGGAATTCCTTGGAGTAGAGCAGCCGAAGAAGGAGACAAGATTACGAACGACCGATTCACTGCCTATTCTAGACTTTGGGCAAAAAAAGAAGTATTCTGATGGAGGCAGCATTTACTAGAAGGATGGCTGTGATATTGGGAGTAATTTTGATAAAGTGACCGAGGAAGCCAAGGCTAATTCGCTAACCTTTGTTGACTAGGGCAGGATTGAAGGATTGAAAGGTGTCCAAGATCATAATTCTATAAGAAAGGGAATGGGTGGTGGAGTTCCTAATGATAATGTTCCATTGCCTATGGTTTTGGATAATGCTGAGGATTCCTTAGCTAATGATAAGGTGAAGACAGCACCAGCAGGAGGAAGTCTCGCTGATCCTAAATGGTGTCACCATGTTGCTATCGAGAGTTTGGCTAGAAAGAACAAAGCCTCTGTTGCTTTGTTCGTTGTTGCTACAACTGGCTGATTAGAATTTTTGTCACCTTTGTTGAAGGAAGGATTGAGGACTAGAATTGATGTTGTAGTCCAATAGGTTGTAAGTGGTGCCATGTAAGGAATTAATGGTATAGTGTTCGCTTATGGGGTTACTAGCAGCAGGAAGACTCATATCATGCATGGGGAGCGAAAGTCACTTGGGATCATTCCATTGGTAGTGAAGGGTATCTTCAAAATTTCTCCATCTAAGCTGTGGAAGAAAAGGAAAAAAAGAAAAAAAGGGCATAATGGAAGTTGTGAAGGTTTGGCATGTCTTGGGGACAAGACATGTTTCAAGGTGGGGAAATTGTCATGTCCCTAGGAGGATTAGAAGGGTAATATTGTGATAGGGATATAATAAAGGGGTAATATTGTAATATGAGGAGATATTTGATTGTTTGTTAGGAGCACATGGGTGCTGTTAGAAATTAGTTAAGGTGCTAGCCATGCCTATAAAAAGGCTCATTGTAAGAAGAGATGATCATGCTTGAATTGATTAATGAACTCTCATTCTCTCTTTAAGAATTCTCTCAAATCTCCCTCTCATTTCTCTTTACTGCTCTCTCTCAATTCTCTCTAATTTCTCCTCCATTTCTGTCCAAATTAATCCTAAGCCTCTCGGATCCCTCCGAATGCCAATTTCAGCCCGTTATGAACCCTAGATTCATGCCAACATATATCAGAAGAAATGACTTCTGTCTGAATCTGTTTCAAAGTGGAAGTGGGAAAAAAAGATTCAGCCTGAAAATATAATTTCTCGCAAGATTGCAATGATTGTGTAAACATTATCCATTTTTTGCAAGATCCCAAAATTATTTAATTACCTTTTCATATTACTTAAGTTAAATAATTTTTTGTCAATTTTGCTCCTTGCTTTGCTTAGGTGAGCGCCTTTTTGGTGGCTAGTGCCTTGGGCAATGTAATGTCATGATGACTTAAAGGCATCTTTGGCCTCTGACTACTTTGAGTATTCTATTTCTAGCTTATGATAAAAATAGTACTCAATTTTCAGGAAGGTTTTCATATTTCCTCGTCTTTCTTTCTATACTTTGTGTTGTTGAGCTATGTTTTCTTTTTCTCCGTTTGGGCATTTTGTACTGCTAATTTCGTTATCAAGTTGAAACATCTAAATTATGCTCCGGGGGAATTTTCATTTTGGCTCCTTTTTTCTTACCCCCCTTTGCATCATTAAAATATGTTTCCTTATCTTTCAATGCAATTTTTAGGCATTTCTCACTGCTATTTTCATTATAGTGAACGTGATCTGACTTTATTGTTTTAGGGGCTTCAATGATTCTTGCAGCATTAGCAAAGGAAGCCGGTTTGCCTGATGGTGTCTTAAATGTTGTTCATGGGAGCAGTGTAAGCTTCGTAGAAGCCTTATTTATTCTAATCTTTGTGCAATTATCATGAGAAATTTATGAGGTCTTAAGGACTGCTGTCATAATGCATGCTTATTTTTCCTTGTTACTTTTTTGAATTATGATATTCTGTAAACAAGTCCTAGTGTCCCACTGGATAAGAAAATGAAAGATCACTATTGAATAGAAACTACCTTCTGAAATATCTAGCTTCTAGTAACCATAAACGTTACATTGCATGCCCTCCACCTCTGCAGTTTCTTTTTGCAATTATGTACCAATTTATATGATTACTTAATCATTTTCCACTAGATGCAATATGCAGTTCAAATTTCCAGTATGCACAATTCTTTTTTTCTTTTTTTTGTGTGGCAAGTTGTCCATCTATTTATTTTCTTCTAAAATTGCTGTTTGACACTTCTGTTTTCTTTGCAGGATATTGTCAGCCATATCTGTGATGATGATGATATTAAAGCTATATCATTTGTTGGTTCAAATACAGTAAGTTCACCAAATTTGGGCAAGTTATGCATAGAGTTTTAGATAGGTGCATTTTAACAACTCAATTCTATATTGATAGTTTATTGGAAAGATTTTAGATATATTACTTGTTCTTTGTGAGTTTAAAAGTTAGCTTTTGATAGCACTTTTGGGTGTGGGTTTATGGTATTACAAGTGGAAATTGACTCAAGACTAGTACCATATTGTATGTGGAACAAGAGGGAGTATTTGAATTTAACCTTGGGTTAGAATAATAAGACGTGACGTTTTTTGGGCCAAGTAATATGCCCAAGATCTTCCTAGTAGATCATTTGGGCACGATCATGACACACTACCTTCCTTTTTGGCCCTAACCAAGTTCAGGTTCAAACATTCTTTTTTGGTTTGTACCTACACAAAAGTGGTATTAGGCCAGCTCAAATACTAACTATAATACCATGGGCCCTCATCCAATAGTGTTAATTGAAGTTAACTTTTGGACTCTTAGGACTAACTAATATATTGAATACCTCTCTAATTTTCTTATTTTTGAATGTAGAAAATAATAATACAAAAAAAATAAAATTAACTCTCTATCTAAGAGTTTAAACTTTTAGATGAGATGGTGGTTCATAATTCAACATATCAAAGCATGCAAAGTTCTTGAGTTCGAATTTTACCACTAACCCAATATTTAAATAGTTGCATGTGTTTGGACCAATTATACAGTGAAGCCTAGCCATATATGAGGTCTCATGTTGAATGTGAAAAATTATATAAAAAGATAAAGGTAACCCTTTATCTAAGAGTTTGAGATTTTAGATGAGATGGTTAACAATTAAACACTATCGATGTGGGATTGGTAACATGCTTGAAAACATATCCATACAGAAATTCCTAATATGGATTGAATGTGTCTCCACATGAAGAAAAAAAATGCTTTGTCTATTTTTCTCTTTAAATGATCTCCATACATCTTAGATCTGTTTCTACACATGAAGCATATTAATGATTTTAAGTAGCGTTTTAGAGCATTAGGCTGTAAGTAAGGCAAGTGCATGTAATTAGGCAATAATGCTGAAATTCTGATGCTCTGTGCTGAATTCCAAAATACTTCAGTTGATCACTCTGCTGCTCTAAGAGATTAAATTGCATCCAGTACTTCATTTGTTTTCCGGGTTTAAGTGCATTCTCTTCTTTCCATGTGGGGAACAATTGGAATTGCCAATATGTAGCTTCAGTTGTCCTCTACTCATCAAAATGAAATATGAAAAGCCATTCTTCATGTTTATGCCATGCTTTTAGTAGGACTAAAAGCATCAAGTAATTCAAATTTCTTTCATGATTTTTCTTTCTTCCAAACTTTTGAAGGCTGGGATGCAATTATATGCTAGGGCAACAGTTAGAGGCAAACGTATTCAGGTGACTGCTCTCTCTCTAGAAATTGCTCCTGTTATCCCTAAATTCTGCAATTCTATTTAAGATGTTTTGGCTTGATAATTGTTACTGTCCTCTGTAGACCAACATGGGAGCCAAAAACCATGCTATTATCATGCCTGACGCAAGTGCTGATGCCGCATTAGATGCTCTGGTTGCTGCTGGTTTCATTGCTTCTGGACAATGGTCCATGGCACTCAGCACAGCGATATTTGTTGGAGGCTCAATGCCGTGGTATAAGTTATTTTTTTCTATTTTTAAATTGAATGCATTTTGTTGATAGCATTTTTAAATCTGCACTATGTTTCCTTTGAGATTGAGGGTTGAATCGAATCTTCTTGATAACATTCTTAGGCAATGCCCGTACTTGTGAAAAAGAGTTTAATGGGACCAAAATACAGTTAGGGTTCTCAAAAATTAAATTTCAAGTGACCAATTAAATACTAATGCAGGAATAAAGTAAAAAATATAAATGAAACAGAATACAAATGATTTATAGTGGTTCAGCTATATCCAGTCCTACATCCACTTCTCTGGCTACCTCTAGAGATCTTTCACTATCTTAAAAACGGAGGTTTCCTGGCTGACATATTGAAGCCTTTTACAACCAGTGGTTTCCAATGGTACCTTGTAGTTTTCTAGGTTCACTACAAAACCTTTTCAATAACCAGTGGCTTCCAAAGGTTCACCGCAAAACTTTGTAGTTTTCTAGGTAACCTTTTCAATTAACCAATGCTTTCCAAAAATTCACCACAAAGCCCTGTAGTTTTCTGGGGTCATTAGAAAAACTTCTCAATAACCATCAAACAATCTCTCAAAAGGTCAAATCTGACATCAAAATGATCAATCAAGAACTGTTAGATTGGTTCAGTTGTTTACAATAATAATAAAGAACAAAATCACCAAAGAACCCACAACGATGAACATTCACAACAGGTAGATCTTGCAGAGCTTCTTTGAGAGCTTGAGAGCGATTCTTGAGTTCAATTGAACAATTGGAGAGCAATAGTGGGAATCAATCAATCAATCTATTTATCTATCAATCAGTATAGTCTTCCTATTTCAATGAGACTTTTATTGTCTTAAGAATATCCTCTGATGATTGGAAATAAATAAAGACATCTTGGTAACTTTGACTAAATCTGTAGAGATTTTAACAGATTTAAAAAAGTTTCAAAACTTTTAAGTATGTTTCGAAATTTTTTAATATTCTAGATAAAAAGTTTTGAAACTTAAAAAAAAAAAAAATCAACAATTTGTTAGCAGGGAATGAAAAAACGGGAGTGTGCATTTTTTTTTTTTTATATATATCTATAAACAGTTTTGAAACTTTAAAAAACGTTTTGACAGTATTGTTAACAGGAAATGAGAAATTGAGAGAATGCGCTTTTGATCTAGATATTTTGACCCAATATCTTGAAGAACTGATTTATTCCATTTCAGAAACATCTACAATCGTTGTCTAATGGTTTTGTTGGTATCAAAATCAAACATAGGGTCAACAACTTGACTATCTCTTGTTCAGTGGCTATCAAGGGATTAAGCCTAGTTTCCCTATTCAGATCCTGCTTCATTGCACTCATTATTATTTCTTGACTCTGGTCTTTTGCTGGTATGTACTTTTAGGGTGAGATTAAAATTGCAAAGTTTGGGGGTTCACTCTTCTTGGTTCTTCTTTCTGTGATATTCTCTCTCTTTAATTCATTCCACATGCTATCTATATCTCAATATGCGTGATTTTTTTCAATTTCAAAGGCGACTTTGCATTTCATATCCATGAAATGCTTCATATGGGCAACTCTTGGGAGTTTGCTCTCATTTTGACTTCTCAGGTGAAAAACCCTGCACCGCCACAAAATAATAGTAACATATTGTTCTGTTATGGCTGTCAAAATAATAATAATATATATCTCTCATCTTCTGGCTTCCATACTATGACAAGACTGCCAGGGGCACTTTTCTTGGTTTTCGTCTTTACTTGATATTAAGATTTATGTCTAAGTAATTTTGATGTAATATTCAAGGATATTTTCCCAATCGCTTTGTAGTTTGGAGTTGTCATAGACTGTTTATTAGTCTAATTTTATCAATAATGCATGTAAGATGCCTCAAATGGGCAGTGATTATATGTAATCATTTCCAGGGAAGAAGAACTTGCAGAACGTGCCAAAGCTCTAAAAGTAAATGTGGGAACAGAGGCTGGTGCAGACATTGGACCTGTTATTACTAAAGAGGTGCTAATTTACCTCAGAATGTTTTCCCATGTGCCATTAGAAAATTGTGTTGACTGGTTATACCCTACAACTTTATGTTGTTTAATGCGAAACACATTTTGATAAATAGTAGTCTATGTGTACTTGAGGAGCCCATCTCCTGCCTTTACATGCAGAATGCACAATGCGTTCTATTTTTTTTCCCCTTCTATTTTTTATTTTTGTGGGTGGGTTGGGAGAGGGGGGGGGGGGGGGGGAGCTTATGGGGGAGTTGGGGTTTGACTGGATGCATGTTCAGTTTAATTTCAGTGCTATTTAGTGTTTGAGATGCTTTCTGAACTTGCAGGCAAAGGATCGGATTTGCAGAGTAGTCCAGAGTGGAGTTGAACGTGGTGCTAGACTTATTCTTGATGGGAGAAATATTGTGGTATTTATCTGTTTTCTTAACTTTTTAATGTAATTCTTGATGGTACCTTCACTACTTCGATGGCTGCATCCTCAACCATCCTTTTCACTGTAGAATATGGGACTAAAGTCAGTTTACATGTAATGTCATGATGGGACCCCCCTGGCTGGACTTGCACCAAATAAGGACAAAATAATAATGAAAAAAAGTGACAACAATCCTTTTGCTGATTGATTTTTCATTTGGAGTACTCCTTTCTATCTGCTCCACTGTCATATCTCCGAAGTGGTGTAACTTTCTTGTCCAAGTGTTTGTGACCTCCCAATAGGTTGCAGCATTTTCTTGATGCTCTTATTTGGCTATTTACTTGTAGAAAAATTATTTGATTATATGCTTGCAGTTACTATTTTGGTGGAATTTTTGTGGTGCAATTCTATGCACTCTCAGTTCTAACAAAAATGTTTAAGCTGATTGATTTGGTATATTGAGGTGTACTTCCTTCAATCATTGCCTTATCTCTCAATTGGCATTATATTCTCTTCACAAATATTTATGATCTGTGGCAATACAACGGAAACAGCTTATCAAGCCTTAATCTCACAAGGAATTATGTTCCAATAATGTTGCAATAATATATAAAGTAGACTTATACATTATATTGTTCCTACTTTCATATTATACTGTCACAATCTTTTTGCAATATTATAGGTAAGAATGATATAACAAGATATATCTTATTAATATCATATTATATGCAATAACCTAACAATAGCATACATAAACATTCACATATGGGAGGGCATTTTGGTCTCATACTTCGAAATATGGGGATAATTGTCACGGCCTAAGCCTGACAACACTCTTCCTCCCAATTCCGATATGAATTAGAAGGACCCAAATGGCCGAACAAAGAGTAGTGACAAAGAGAGAGAAGAACGAGAGAGAGAAAACAAAGAAGAGAGGAGAGAACAATAAGAATTCCAATTTTCATTCATGCTTCTTCCCCTTGTTCGAATAGGAGGATATACGCTAGCGTTTGGGAGGAGAGATTCTCCTGCTAGGGTGGGCCCTACTCCTCTAACAAACTCAGGATTCCCTAACCTTTCTGCACATAGCAGTAACTACCTTCTTCTAGAATTTACACCAATAACATAAGGAAGCTATTACTATCTAAGGAATTACAGTAGAGAAAGCAACATAAGCAGTAAATAGCAACAATAAAACTTTAAAGATAAGCTCTGGAAAGGCTCTTCTCGTGACATTTCCCCCCGCCTTAATAATTTTATTGTCCTAAAGAAATGTTAAGGAGGCTAGCCTCTCTTGGAAACTGCTTGAGAAGATCTAGTAGGTACTCCTAGATGCTATCTTCCAAAGGTTTTCCCTGCCACCTAACCAACACTTGAATGAGGGGAGCCCCATGTTTGTATATCACTCTCCTCTCCAAAATAACTTTGGGTTCCACTGTTTGCCTAGCCTCCATAGGAATGATAAGTAGAGAAACGCTCACTGATTGTCCCCCCACTACCTTCTTTAAGAGTGAAACATGAAATCTAGGGTGAATGAGTGACCCTGTAGGCTACCTCAGTCGATATGCCACCTTCCCCACCTTGGCTTCTATAGGAAATGGCCCATAGTACTTAGGACTAAGCTTGGTTACCTTTCCCCAGGTGATGGACTTAAGGTGAGGGTACCTCAACCTTAGATATACTTCACTTCCTACTTCAAATTCTCGTTCACTTCCCCTCTTGTCCACAAACTGTTTCATGCGGTTTTGAGCTGAAGCCAACTCTTGCTTCAGCTGTTGTGTCACTTCTCTCCTCCGCTACAAGTAATCATCTACCAAAGCTACCCTGGATTCTTCACCTACCACAAGCAGAACAGGCAGTTGGTATCCAAATAAGGTCTCAAATGGGGTTATCTTGATGGAGGAGTGGTGGGAAGTATTGTACCACCACTGGGCCAAGGCCAACCATTTGTGCCATTCCTTAGGCTGCAATAGACAGATGCATCTTTGTTAAGTCTCAAGACTTTGGTTCACCCTCTTGGTTTGTCCATCCGTTTGAGGGTGATGAGAAGTTGACATGCTCAGTTTTGTTCCTAGTGACCTTATCAATTCCTGCCACATCGTCCTGGTAAAAATCCAGTCTCTATCTGAAATTTTGGTATTGGGAGTCCCATGTAATTTAACCACCTGGTCCAAGAAGGCCCTAGCCACCTCTTGAGCTATGTAGGGGTGAGTTAATCCTATTAAATGGGCAAACTTAGTTAGTCTATTCCCCCACTACTAGGATGCTATCCCTGCCATCTGACTTAGGCAATCCTTCCACAAAGTCCATAGTTACACTTAACCAACCTTGTTCGGGAATAGACAATGGTTGTAGTAGCCCAGGGTAGGCTATTGTTTTTGACTTACACCTCTTATTGATGTCACATGCTTGCACCAACTCCTTAATCTCTGATTTCATTCTTGGCCAATAAAAGATTCGCCTTACTCTCAAGTAGGTGTTTCGCTCCCTTGAATGCCCCCCCCCCCCCCCCCCCCCAAATGGGCGATTCATGTAAGGCCTAAAATATCTTCCTTTTGAGGTTTACCTTATCCCTAAACACAATTCTTCCCTGTTATCTCAACATCTCTTTGTTTAAAGTATATCCATTCCCCACATCGGCTCCTACCATTAATCCTTCCAGCAAGGGCTAAAGCTTCTCGTCTCCTTCATAATTGTCTGGGAACCACTTCTGTCATGGCTACAAAACTCCCCTCTTCATGGCACCTTGAAAGTGCATTAGCAGCTATATTTTCTTTTCCCTTTCTGTACTGTATAATGTAGTCCAAACTCTCATGGTTAGTCTTGGTTATAAATCTTCCCCCTTCCAAATAGTGCCTCCATTTGTCGACAGCCATCAACACTGCTAAGAATTCCATGCTGAGTCCTGAGTGTTTAGGACCCAACACTTGACTTAGGAATGCTAGAGGCCTTCCCTCCTGCACCAAAACCACCCCCTATTCCAGTTCCACTTGCATCTGTTTCCAGGATAAAGGCCTTATCAAAATCTGGCAGTCCTAGAACTGGTACCCTGCTCATGGCCCCCTTCAATTTCTCAAAGGCCTCCTCTGCCATTGGGTCCCAATTAAAACCTCCTTTCTTATATAATTCAGTTAAGGGCTTGCTAATTATCCCATAGTTTTTCACGAATCGGCGGTAGTACCCTGTTAACCCTAAAAATCCCCTTAAGGCTCTCATCGAAGTTGGCCTTGGCCAAGACACCACCTTTTGGGGGTTGGTACTCACTCCTCCGTTTGATATAATGTGCCCCAAATATTCCACTTACCCTTGACCAAATGCACACTTAGACTTCTTAATAAAAAGCTGGTGGGACTGGAGGATGCCAAGGGTAGTTCTAAGGTGAAGTAGATGTAGTTCAAAAGAAGGGCTGTAAATGAGTTTTTCATCGAAGAATATCAATGTAAACTTTCGAAGATAGGTTTGAAAATTCTGTTCATGAGAGATTGAAAAGTGGCTGGGGCATTAGTGAGTCCAAATGGCATCACCAAGAATTCAAAATGCCCATGGTGAGTTGTAAAGGCCATTTTGTGGATATCCTCGGGTTTCATCCTAATTTGATGGTAACCCGAGCGTAGGTCAAGCTTAGAAAAGAATTGGGCATTGTGTAGTTCATCCAAGAGATCTTCTACTAAGGGCATAGGGAATTTATTTGATGGTTATAGCATTTAATTGGCGGGTAATCCACACAAAACTGCTATGTCCCATCTTTTTTTTTTAAACAATAGGACAGGGGAAGCAAAGAGACTTTTGCTTAGTCTAATGATGGATTGTTGAAGCATTTCCCTTACCATTTTTTCTATTTCATTTTTCTAGAGTAAGGGGTAACGGTAAGTTCTGATGTTAACAGGCTTAGCATGTGGTTTTAAGTTAATAAAGAGGTCATGCATTCGGGTAGGGGGAAGTAATTGGGGTTCAATGAAGAGATCCTCATAATCTATTAGTAGTTTATTAAGGAGGTTTAAGTGCTGTACCTGATCGGACATCCCTTGGGGTGCGCTAACTGTTAGTTATATCTCCCCTTGCAGTGCTAGATCTCCTTGTACCTCCTCAGTTGCCACAATCGAAAAGAAGTGTGCCAACTGTCCCCATTTCCCCTTAATCACCCTCTGCAGTCTCTTCCCTGATATCATTTTTGCATGTGCCCATCTCTTTTCCTCTGGATAATGTCATCTTCCTTCCTTCTTTCTCAAAAGATACTTCCATTCGGTTAAAATCAAAACAGACGGGGCTAACCCCTTTCATCCAATCCACTCCCAAAACCACATCACAGCCACCTAGCTATAGGAGCCTCAGATTCGTTTCGAGTCTTTCACCTTGCATCTCCCAACAAAAGCCATTGCAGGCCGATTTGCTCAACACCCTTTGGCTATTAATTAGCCATTGTCACACTCAAAGGTGGAGTCCCTATTAGTTGGCACTTCATCCTCTTCATCGTGCTTTCATCAAGAAAGTTGTGGGTACTCCCACTCTTTATTAAGATCATGAGATTGCTGCCCTTAAATTGCCCCTCCACCTTGATGATCTTGTTGTTCGTTACTCCCTTCAAGGCGTGAATGGAGATCTCTCCATTGTCCTCTACTCTAATCTCCCCTCTGTCTCCTTCTACTACCTCTTCTAGGTTCTCTTCTTCATCTCCTTCCAACAAGAGAATCTGCCTCTTACAGGGTTGCCCTGGGTGGTACTTGTCACCACATCAGAAACAAAGGTCGGCCAACCTCCTTTGTTCCCTTAATTGCTTCCCATAAGGAATTGAGCTCGATCCACCTACACTCTTCACCCCTTGGTTACCTCTTGCTATATCCCGATGGTAACTTTTCCCCCCAGCAGGGTTTGTTCCCAAAGCCACCCCTCTCTGTTGTTGCCTCTGCTTCTTCATTAATGTCTCTACAGACATTTCTTGTAATCAGGCAATTTCAGAGGCTTACTCCACCATCCTCGGCCTCATCATTTTGACCATTGGTCGTAACTCCTCATCCAGGCCACTCAGAAAGCTTGACACAAAGTAAGCTTTTGATAAATGAGGGTTGTGACATATTATAAACGACCTTAGTTCTTCAAATTTTTGTAAATAAGCCTCAACGCGCCCTGTTTGTTTAAGCTTATTAAACTCTTCTATCGTATCCACCATACTCCTCTCCCCAAATCGCTCGCACAATTTTTCAGAGAACTCTTCCTATGTGTAATCCTCCCTCACACCAACAACACCCTCTGCCCCCTGGGTATGTTGTGCCAATTGAACAACCTTTCGCATTTCCTCAACCACCATTGGGGGTTAGTTCCTTCTAACGCCAGTATCTCCATTCGGGGCATGGGAACCCCCGGGGGATGGCCATGAGGCTGCTCATTCCTTTATCTACCCACAATTCCCTCCAATCCTTCCTCAGGCTTTACTTCAATCTTTGAGGTTCCTTCCCTTCTATTCATTCTATTTCGTGGTAATATGGGATCATCCCTTTCACATGGATGAAAGCCAGGAGCCATTCTTACCGTGTTTTGGCGAGTAAACATGAGCATAAACTGCTGCATCTGCGCCCCCATGTCTTCTCGCAACCTCGCCATGGACCCTTCTAGTTCCATTCCTTCCAACGAACCTTCCAGCTTGCAATCCATTGCCATGATCAATGTTCTAAATGGCGCTAGGCGCTAGTCGGGTGCCAGACCGGGGCCTAGGCGAAGTCTAGGAAAACTGTTGTTTTCAGCACATAAACTTGCATTATTTTGTAACATTTGTTGTTTTCTTGCATTATTTTGTGCTTTCATCTAATAGTAAATTACACACAAATTAAATTATATATTAACAATAATTTAACCCATGAAATGTACTTTTCTTGATTTTTTTTCCCCACAAATTTCTCCCAAATTTTCTAACTGTTGACCATTCAACATGTGCTTTTTGACCACTGCTTTGGTTTATTTGGTGTTTGGTCTCTCTCTCTCCCCCCCCCCCCTAAATCTCTCGTCTCCCAGACGAGTTCCATTCTTCTCTGCTCCCTCTGTTCAATGACTACTACTATAAGAGGTAAAGAGCCTGCCTCCTCCTCTTTCGCTTCTCGGAGCAGCGACAGAATGGAACAGTGAGGACATTTCATCCACCATCTCTACATGACTCCTACAAATCGTAGCGGCTAGGCCGCGCGCGACCCAGGTTGGTAGGCACCTTCATCCACCATCTCTACACAGCTCTTACAAATCGCAGCGGCTAGGTCGCACTCGACCCAGGTAGGTAGGCGGCCCATGCTGTGCCCGACCCAGGCGATTAGGCACCAATCGGGTTGGATTAATCAACCAAGCGCGTAGGGTGTCGGTTAGGGCTTAATCGCGTCGGCCAAGGGCCGCCTTGGCCGCGTTTTAGAACACTGGCCATGATCGCCTCATGGTTTCTTTCTCCTCGGATCTCTAGTTACTCAATCCTACCCTGGAAATCCGACACAGTTGAACTAACTTGCTACAACTGTGTCTTGAAATTCTTCATGCGGGTCCCTTCCGCCAGTACACCAATCTAGCAGCTTTGGCTGAAAATCGATGCCCTGATACCAAGATTGTCACGACCTAAGCCTGACAACACTCTTCCTCCTAATTTCGATATGAATTAGGACCCAAATGCTCGAATAGAGAGCAATGACAGAGAGAGAGAGAAGAATGAGTGAGACAGAGAGAAGAACGAGAGATAGAAAACAGAGAAGAGATGAGAGAACAGTAAGAATTCCGATTTTCATTCATGCCTCTTCCCCTTATTCGAATAGGAGGATATACACTAGTGTCTGGGAGGAGAGATTCTCCTGCCAGGGTGGGCCCTACTCCTCTAACAAACTCGGGATTCCTTAACCTCTCTACACATGGCAGTAACTACCTTCTTCTAGAATTTACAGCAATAAAATAAAGAAGCTATTACTATCTAAGGAATTACAGTAGAGAAAGCAACATAAGTAGTAAATAGCAACAGTAAATAGCAACAATAAAAATTTAAAGATAAGCTCTGGAAAGGCTCTTCTCATGACAATAATGTAGTTTATATATCCCTCATTCTAAAGTTCCTTTATCCTAGGAGATTGTTTGCCCAGCCCTACAGGATATATATCTGATGTGTATGGGATATGTTGGTAGGTTAAAGTGTGGTATTGCACCTCTTAAAGTCATATCAACTGCAATAAGACAAAGTCAACTAAGCATAAGTTATAATTTATCTTCCCTTATCCCATGCGCAAAGTACATATTCCAATGTGCATTATTTGGTTATTTACTTTTTAAAAATTGGCTACGTTCTAGTTACTTTGTTGCTAGAAATTTTATTGTGCATTAATTGCACTGCTGTTTCATTTATTCTCTCTCTTGGAGGGGGGTATATATATATATGCTGAAATTCGTATGGAAGGATAACTAATTCTATCGTGTATAGCTTCACTAGTTTAAGGAAATATATATATATATATATATAATAAATCTCCTAAATAATCTCCAAGAATAACTCCTACTTATCTCCTATTTTCTAGGAATAGATTTTACAGTATTTAAATACTAATTTACAAATTAGTTTTGATAAATAAATAATTGTTGTTGATAGCCCTTATCTAGAGCCCATCTCCTTTTTATCTTCTAACACTCCCCCTCAAGTTGGTGGATAGATGTCAATCATTCCCAGCTTGCCTCTGAGTATTTGAAATCCCTGTTTTTGCATGGCTGAGGTTAATATATCAGCTTCTTGATTCTCTGTTGGTACATAAGTGAGTCTTATGTCTCGTTCCATGTTTTACTTGACAAAGTGTCTATCGATCCTAATGTGCTTCATTCTATTGTATTGCACTAGATTATTCACAATACTGATGGCCAATTTGCTGTCACTATAAAGAAATTTAGGAGATGATGCTGGCATAGATAGGTCTTTCATTAACCGTTCTATCCATATTATCTCACAAATACTTTGAGCAATTGCACGATATTCAACCTCGACACTACTTCAAGCAACTACCTGTTGTTTCTTGCTTCTCCAAGTTACTAGGTTCCCCCATAGCTTGGTACAATACCCTGATGTTGATCTACTATCCTCAATAGATCCTGCCCATTCAGAATCAGTAAAATCACAAATACTTCTATCCTGATTTTTCTTAAAGAAAAGCCTTTTCCTGGTGTTCTTTTAAGATACCTAAGGATGTGATAAGCTGCTTCCAGATGTCTCTTAGTAGGAAGATGCATATATTGGCTGATAATACTCACAGCATAGACAATGTTTGGCCTTGTATGAGATAAATAAATAAGTTTCCCTACTAAGCGTTGGTACATTCTTTTATCAACTGGATGCTCTTCTTTTCCTTTTTTATTCTTCCAATTTGGCTCTAGAGGAGTGCTGGTAGGTTTACACCATAGTTTGCCTGTTTCCTTTAAAAGATCTAAGGTGTTCTGAGTTAAAAATATACCTTCCTTACTTCTCGCCACTTCCAAGCCCAAGAAATATCTCAATTCTCCCAAATCTTTTACTTCAAATGCTTCTCTCAGTTGTTGCTTCAATTTCTCTATCTTATGGTGGTTATCACCAGTGATGATAATGTCATCAACATACACTATCAACACCGTTCTTCTGCCATCACTTTCTACCTTTGTAAAGAGAGTATGATCTACTAGTCCCTGTTGGTATCTCTGTTGATGTAAGGTATCACTGAATCTTTTGAACCACGCCCTAGGAGATTGTTTGAGGCTATACAATGATTTTTTCAACCTGCATACCTTGCCTTTAGCATAATTTTCTTCGAACCCCGGGGGTATTCTCAAGTATATTTCTTCTTCTAGCTCACCATTTAAGAATGCATTTTTTACATCCAGTTGATGTAATTTCTAGTCGAGGTTGGCTGCCAAGGATTGCAATACCCGGATAGTATTTAGCTTGGCCACAGGCAAACGTTTCCTTATAGTCCAATCTTTGAGTTTGAGTGAATCCTTGAGCTACAAGTCTGGCCTTGAATCTGTCAATACTTCCATCAGTTTTGTATTTTATAGTAAATATCCATTTGTTGCCCACTATATTTTTTCCATCTGGTAAGTCCACAACTTCCCATGTTCCATTTTTTTTCAAAGCCCGCATTTCTTCCAGAACTACTGCATTCCACCTATCATCCTGTAAGGCATGATATATATCCCTTGGAATAGCTATATTATCTAGGTTAGTAATGACAACTTTAAATACCCAAAAAAATTAGAGATGGGGTGCTGTGTGCAGGTTCTCACTCCTTTCCTTAGGGCAATTGAAAGTTCAAGATCACCTGGATTATTTCCTTCATGCTCCACTCTATTTGGGACTTCAACATCACTTGAATTTTTGTTTTTTGGACTTACCACCAGTTCAGATGGTTTGGTGTGCTGAGGATCGTGCGGTTTGCGTAAATACACTTTTAATGGTGGTTGATCTGCTATTGGAACTATAGTGCTTTCTTTCTCTCCCCCTTGATGGTATAGGGTAGAGATATCAGACCCGGAACCATCAACTGTATTAGGTAGAAGATTAGGTAGAGTAGCAGGTATGAGACTGACTGGATTGCAATGATAGTCAACCTCTTTGGGGTTATTTTGGAAATATGATTGATGCTCGACAAATGAAACATCACAGGTGAATGAATTTTCTTGTAGGAGGATGATAACATTTATATCCTTATTGTGTTGGAGAGTATCTAATAAAAATGCACTTGAGGGCTTTAGGATCCAATTTTGACTGAGGTTGATTTTTATGTATGAAAACAGTGCAGCCAAAAATCTTAGGAGGAAGAGAGTTCAAGACTCTGGTATGATGGGGAAAGTTCTCAAGAAGGACATTCAAGGGTGTTTGAAATTTCAGAACTTTGGAAGGAAGTTGGTTAATGAGGTAGGTTGCAGTGAGAACTGCTTTTCCCCAATAAGTATAGCGAATTGATTTTGTAAACATTAAAGCCCTAGCTGTCTCAAGGAGGTGACGGTTCTTTCGTTTTGCTACCCCATTTTGTTGAGAGTTGTATGGACAAGAGCTTTGGTGAATAATACCATGCTCAATGAGGTATTGATTGAAGTCATTAGAAAAGTATTCTCGGTCATTATCAGTCCGCAAGATGTGTATAGCTAATTGAAAGGCATTTTGGACCATTTGGTGAAAACTTTTGAATAAAGAGTAGGCTTCGGATTTGTCCTTCATTAGAAATACCCAGCTAACCTTAGTATGGTCATCTATGAATGTAATGAACCATCTAGTATTAGTGAGATTAGGAACCCTAGCTAGCCCCCACACATGGCTATGAAACGGTTTTGAGGGTTTGTAAAGTTGATTTGGTTGAGAACTGTTAGTGTGTTTTGCAAGGATACAATTCTCACACTGAAAATGCTGAATTTTATTGCTAGAAAATGAAGGGTACAAAAAACGAAGATTCTCAAAACTAGGATGGCCTAATCTTTGATGCCATAACACAATGTCCGAATCTGAAAAAGTAGCTAAAGAAGATTGAAAGTAAGACCTAGTTCCAGTAGAATGATCAGGACTTGAGATCTGGTAGAGCCCTCTACTTTCCTCAGCACTGCCAATCATCTTCCCGGATGATAGGTCTTGAAAAACACAAGAAGAATGAGAAAAGGTTAGTGCACAACCTCTTTCTGTTGTTATTTTACTCATAGACAGCAGGTTACATGTTAAATTTGGGACATATAGAACTGATTGTAATACTAATCCAAATATGTATGCAGTCCCTCTTCCCTTAGCCATAGAAGTTGTACCATCAACTATAATTACAGCTATTCCTTGACCACTTGGTTCAAAATTAGACAAAAGTTTAAGAGAAGCTGTCATATGGTCTATTGGGCCAGTATCTACAATCCAACTGATTGAATTGGACGTTTTTGAGATAATAGGGAATAGCTTGTGTTACCTGTTTTTGCTAGGGAAATAGCTAGGGGGTTTTCACTTTCTGCTTTCTGCATTTTTGTTTGACTAAGTAGGTGTTGTAAGGCTTCAATTTGGTTTTTAGTTAGGGAGATATTTGTTGGAGTCCCTTTTTCAACCTCGGTTGCATATGCAGCTGGACCTCCTCGCCTTTGATTCCTTGGTTTCCATCCTGCCGGTTTACCATGAATTTTCCAACAAGTTTCCCTAGTATGATAGGGCTTGTTGCAGTGGTCACACCATTGCCTATCCTTTTGGAGTTCACCCTTAGATGTTGTAGTCTTCATCCGATCAGTGTTTAGGGCAGAATTTTGAGTATTTACCTCATAGTTTGAGTGAACAGAAGCTGATAACATAACCTTTCTCCTACTTTCTTCACGCCTTACTTCAGCAAAGACCTCACGCATGGATGGAAATGGCTTTGTCCTGAGCATTCTTCCTTTTACTTCATCCAATTCAGGATTCAAGCCATGAAGGAAATCAAAGACTCCCTTTTTCTCCACCAGCTTGCTATACTTCCTACCATTCTCTGAACATTCCCGCTTGATCTCATAAAAGAGATCCATCTCCTGCCACAAGGTTGTTAGAATGTTAAAGTATGCTGTAACTGAATTAGAGCCTTGCCTGGTGGTTCGAATATTTGATCGGATTTGGAAGCTTTGGGTGGTGTTCTCTAAGTCAGAGTAAGTCTCCTGAACTGCTTGCCATATCTCGCTTGCTGATTTGTAGAACAAATAAGTCCGTCTGATGCTAGGCTCCATGGAATTAATCAACCATGCCATGATGATGGCATTCTCGGCCTCCCACACACCAGAATTGGCTGCATCAAAGCTGGGCTTTAGGATATCCCCTGTCAGGTAGCCTTCGCGTCCTCTTCCGCGAATGACCAACAACATGGATTAGAACCACTCTCTAAAATTGGTTCCATCCAATTTGTGTTGGGTGATCTGAAGCGAGTGACTCTCAATTGCCATCGGATAGGTTGGAACTTGGGTGGTCCTTGTTGTGGCCGGAAGGAGATTCGAAGTTGTGCTGGCTGATGAATTTTCTGCCATGTTGCGATCAGAAGCGTCTGATATGAACTAGAGTTCCAGCGCTCAGAAGGCACAAGTACCAGGCTCTGATACCATGCTGAAATTCGTATGGAAGGGTAATTAATTCCACCGTGTATAGCTTCTCTAGTTTAAGGAAATATATATACAATAAATCTCCTAAATAATCTCCAAGAATAACTCCTACTTATCTCCTATTTTCTAGGAATAGATTTTACAATATTTAAATACTAATTTACAGATTAGTTTTGATAAATAAATAATTGTTGTTGATAGCCCTTATCTAGAGCCCATCTCCTTTTTATCTTCCAACAATATATATGTCTTTTTAATTTTCTTTCTTTAAAGTTGAAGCATTTATGTCATGAATCTAGTGGTGGCTGTGGGTTTGAACAGTATGGTTTTTCTGAACTGGTTTCTTGATATCTTAATTGATTTTTACAGTTCGAGCATGTCAACTTTTGGGTCTAAATATATTTGGTTTAAGGTACTTTCACATATAATCAAGAGTTGTGCTGTGGTAGCTTTTACCTAAATTAATATTTATTAGCATGTATTGGCTAATCATGAAAATACCTATTTTAGTAATTAAATTCACTATCAAATGTTTCTACAAACAGTTGAACCTTGATCAAGGACACTGCTTCCCTTGCTGTGCTGATGTAAAGATGCAACTCTTATGGCATACACATATATGAAATCAAAAGCCCTGTTCATCTCATCTTAGTATATACCCTTTATCTATGAATCATGGGCACTCCCATGATGATGACTTGTCATGTTGGACACTTATAGATACATGCCCCTCATGTTTTGATTAAATTTTTTAATTTTGCTACTAGATCCTTTTCAAGCACTTGGAGGGCATCTATGTCCATCAAATGATGAAGCATGTCTATTGGTTATACAAATTAGAATACCTTATAGTTTTAAAAGTGCAAGCTAAAAACAAATTATGAAATAAAACCAATGTGAGTTGTATTTATGTCATGTACCACCTAATAATTGAATTGTAATTCGGGGGGAATTAGTGGGAAAGGAGTAACCAACGCGCACGTGCTTGATGCAAGTGGCGTGGATCAATTAGGCTGCCCTGCTTTGTTTTTTTGGTGAGAAATTCTCCCATTTGATTGTGGAGAAATCAGTATAAATAAGATCTGATCTCACCCGATGAGAGGCATGAATGAAAATCATTTTCAATCTGGAATTTTCTCCCTCCAATTCTCTCTCTCCTCGTCCCCCTCATTTCTTTCTCTCTCAATTCTTTTCTTTAATTTTCATAATTCTTATGGAATTCTTGAGAACTCCATTGTCAAATCGTTAAGCTCTGACAATTTGGTATCAGAGCTGGTCTTAGCCAATTTCAATCGCGGTGAATTCAGACAGATGGCAGAAGGTACATGGATGAAGAACAAGGAGATGTAGCTACAACAATTTGGCTCCATAGTGACGGATCTACAAGTGAGAGTGGATCAATTGGAGCTTGGATCCAATCACAATCATGAGGCGATTATCTCCTTTGATTGTAAGTTGGATGGAGCAGTAACTCAAATTCGAGAGGAGTTGCTCACATAAGTGAAGAGGTGGGAATGCAGATTAGGTAATGTTTGCTCAACAACATTCAATAAGATTATCCCTTGATTTTCCTCCTAGAGAAAGGGTTGATCCGATTCTCCCTGGACAAGGGATGAATTAGAGGAGGCCAAGAACCTTCGAAATTGGAGAGGAGCTAGTGGAAACAGAAGAAAATGCAGTAGGAAGAAGGCAGGGGTAACTGGGGGGCATGGCCACCCAGGGATTCCTATGCCAAAATTAGATATCCCATGTTTGATGGTAACACCCCTAGATGGTGGATTAGGAGGTGTGAGAGAGCATTTGAATGGTATGGGGTCCCTAAGCAGTAGAGGGTAGCTCTAGTTGCAACTTACCTCGGCGATGTGGGAGATTATTGGTACTAGGGATGGGCCAAAGCGAAGGAAGAATGTCAGTGGGCTGAGTTTGCGAAGGAATTATGTGAGAGGTTCGGAGATAGGGGAATGACCAACGTGGTGGAGGAGTTTAACAAGATCCGGCAAAGGGGATCAGTGGCAGATTTACAATAGAGGTTTGAAGTGCTAAAGACACTAATGCTCAATCATAACCCCTATCTCACTGAGGCATACTTTGTCTCTAGTTTCATAAGTGGGTTGAATGAGGAGCTAAGGCCCATGGCATAGGGATTACAACCCAAGACTCTCAAGCATGCAGCCGAGAGTGCGAGGTTACATGAGTTGATAGTGGAAGCACTAATGAGGAAGCAAAGATTGATAAATAGGGAAGGGACACACAATGTGTTTACCCCATGGGGAAGAACCAAGGAAGGGAGACTATCAGAAGGTTGCAAGGAGTAAGGAACTTACCTCTACTGGCTCCTACAACACAAAGGGACAATCTAATGAAGCAAAGGAGCCAGGCTAATCTCTGCTTCAAATGTGGGGATAGGTATTTCCCTAGTCACCAGTGCAAGAAGCAATTGCTTCTACTGGAAGGAGAGGAAGAAAACATAGAAGAGGAGGAAATGTTTGATGTGCCTGAAGAAGGAGAGGAAGACAACGAAGAGATCTCTTTGCATGCCTGGAGAGGGTTAGCCAATAATAAAATCATTAAGGTGGAAGGGAAGATGGAAGAGAGTAAGTTGATGATTCTTATAAATAGTGGGAGCGCTCACAGTTTTTTAGATGAAGGAACTGCCAAGAGGTTGAAGTGTTCCCTAATCAACACCCAACCCCTTACTGTAACTGTGGCAAATGGGAGCAAAGTGGTGAGTAGAACAATCTGTGTAGTCTTTTGTTGGGAGATGTAGGGGGAACCCTTTGAGGCAGATCTTAGGTTGCTGAAATTGGGGGGTTGTGATGTAGTTTTGGGGGTGGATTGGATGAAGCATGTGAGTCCCATATGCTTCTACTTTAATAGAATAGAGGTCACATTTGAGAAAGAAGGGAGAAGGATGACACTGGTGGGCAATAAAGGAGTGGGAATGTGTAAGATGATTACGGGGAAATGGCTGCAAAAGATCATCAAGCAAAAGATGAATTGGGTTGCCCAGCTCTTTTTTATCCAAGCACTGGGAGAAGAAGAGGAGGAGCAAGAGGCAAGGAGTGAGTTGATACTGGTTGTCAGCAGTCCACCCCAGCAAACATGGGAGGTAAGCCAACTTGACCTACTCAATATACTTTTAGTTGAATATGAGGATCTGTTTAAAGAGCCTAAGACCTTACCCCTACCCAAAACTCATGATCATTCCATCAGCCTAAAACCTAATTATGAGCCTTTCAATACCTGAGCCTATTGATATCCCCTAGCACAAAAAAACAAAAATAGAGAGGATGGTTGAAGAAATGTTGCAACACTCTCTAATTCAACCCAGCCACAGCCCCCTTGCATCCCCTGTGCTATTAGTTAGAAGGGACGGATCGTGACGCTTCTATGTGGATTATCGACAGTTGAATGCCATGACTGTCAAAGATAAATTCCCCATTCCCCTCATTGAGGATCTCTTAGATGAATTGAGGGATGCCATTATTTTTTCCAAACCTGATCTTAGAGCAAGCTATCACCATATTAGAATGAGCCCACAAGACATGCCTAATACTGCATTTCGAACCCATCAAGGCCATTACAAATTCTTAATAATGCCTTTTGGCCTTACCAACGCCTCAGCTACTTTCTAATCCTTAATGAACCAAATATTTGAACCACACCTAAGAAATTTATCCTTGTATTCTTCGATGATATACTGGTGTATAGCCGCACTTTTGACCAACACCTAGCACACCCAAAGGCTACATTTGAGATCCTTAGAGTCAACTTATTGTATATTAAGAGGTCAAAGTGGTCATTTGCTCAAAGGCAGGTGGAGTACCTGAGGTATATCATCTCTTGTGAAGGGGTCAGCACCGAACCAAACAAGGTGGCAGTCATGCAGTCATGGCCAAGGCCTACCACCCTCAAAGCCTTAAGGGGATTCTTAGGCTTGACAAGGTACTACAAGAGGTTTGTGAAGGGTTATGGAATGATAAGTAGGCCACTGACACAACTGTTGAAGAAGGAAGGGTTTAGATGGGGACTTGAAGCTAAGGCAGCCTTTGGGCAATTGAAGCAGGCCATGAGTGAGGCCTCGGTTTTGGGGTTACCGGACTTCAACAAGACTTTTGTAGTTGAAACTAGTGCATGTGATAATGGTGTGGGGGTTGTGTTAATGCAGGAAGGCAAGCCCATAGCCTTCCTCAGTCAAGCCTTGGCTCCAAGACATGCAAGATTGAGTATATATGAGAAAGAATTTGTGGCATTGTTAATGGCGATAGAGAAGTGGAGACACTATCTCAAGGGGGGCCAATTTGTAATCAAAACTGACCACCAAAGCTTGAAGTTTATGCTAGAACAAAAACTACACACCCAACTACACAAGAAAGGTATGGTTAAATTGATGGGCCTTGATTATACCATATAATATAAGAAAGGGAAGGACAATGTTGTGGCAAATGCCCTGTCTAGGTGTTAGGAAAGAGGAAAAACAACAGCCATTATCGCATTAATACCGGGTTGGTACGAAGAGGTGGCCAATAGCTATGACTTAGATGAGTAGATCAAGTGGCTTTTGGAGCAGTTGGTGTAGGATCCTAACAACAAAAGGGGATATACATTGCAGAATGGGGTGCTCAGGCATAAAGGAAGGATAGTAATTAGAAACTGCCCAAATGTTAAGGAGAAGATCCTCTAGGCCCTACATGGGTCCCCCTTTATTAGGAGGACATTCGGGAATTCAAAATACATACCATAAGGTGAGGCAACTTTTCTTTTGGCCCAAGTTGAAGGAAGCAATGGTTAGGTTTGTAATGGGTTGTGATACTTGCAAAAGATGCAAGTATGATACTGTGGCCACGCCTGGATTGCTACAACCCCTAGACATTCCAGGACAAGCTTGGAAAAGTGTGTCCATGGATTTTATTGAAGGGCTGCCCAGATCAGAAGGTAAAGGCTGTATACTTGTGGTGGTCAATAGGTTTACAAAATTTGTCCACTTCCTAGGCCTGTCTCATCCTTACACCACCCAGAAGGTTGCTAGGGTGTTCCTTGATCAAGTCATCAAGTTGCATGGGATTCCTTAAACCATCATTTCGGATTAGGACAAGGTATTCACTAGCCTCGTTTGGTAAACACTATTGAAGTCTATGGGGGCAAAACTTAGCTTGTCATCCGCTTACCATCCCCAAAAGGATGGGCAAATAGAGAGGGTTAATCAATGCTTGAAGAATTACTTAAGGTGTCTGAGTTTCCAACAACCTAAAGGTTGGCATAAGTGGCTGACTTTAGCCCAATGGTGGTACAACTCCAGCCACCACAACTTCATCCGGATGTCACCGTTTGAAGCCTTATTTGGGTACAAGCCCCCTCTACTACCAGTGACCCAGGAGTTCACCAATGTGGCACTAGTAGATGCCCACCTCCAGCAAAGACAGGAGGTTCTCCAGCAGCTTAGACAAGATTTGGCCATGGCCTAGAACATAATGAAGCAACAGGCAGACAAGGGTAGGAGTGAGAGAATTTGTAGTGGGAGAAGAAGTGTACCTAAAGCTCTGACCCTCACAGATTAAGGCAGTGACAACTAAGCAAGTGACTAAGCTAAGCCAAAGGTATTGCAGGCCTTTCCCCATTGTAGGAAAATTTGGTAAGGTGGCCTACAAGCTCCAATTGCCAAAGAATTCTCATATTCATTCAGTGTTTCATGTGTCCTTACTAAAGAAATATGTGGGAGATCAACCAACAAGTCCTAGCTTGGCTATAGGTAACCGAAGGGTAGAGCCTAAAGCAGAGCCAGAAGCTATCCTTGACTGAAGAGTCATCTACCAATAGGGAGCCCCCATAACTCAGGCGTGGTGAAATGGGCCCATCTTCACACAAGCAACAATACTTGAGAGTATCTCCCAGATCTACTCAGATAGTTCTCTAGGGCAGCAAATTTACTTTGTATTTCTTGAGGACAAGAAATTCCTCAAGTGGAGAGTAATTGTCATGTACTGCCTAATAATTAAATTGTAATTCGGGGGGAATTAGCAGGAAAGGAGTAACCAACGCGGACATGCTTGGTGCAAGTGGCGTGGATCAGTTAGGCTGCCTTGCTTTGTTCTTTTGGCGGGAAATTCTCCCATTTGATTGTGGGGAGATCAGTATAAATAAAAACTTATCTTTCTCGATGAGAGGCATGAATGAAAATCATTTCCAATTTGGAATTTTTTCCCTCTAATTCTCTCTCTCTCTCTCTCTCAATTCTCTCATTCCCCCTCATTTCTTTCTCTCTCAATTCTCTTCTCTAATTCTCAGAATTCTTAAGGAATTCTTGAGAATTCAATTGTCAGATCGTTAAGTGTTGACAATTTATTGGTTCTTCTTTGAACTTTTTATCTTTAATCTTAAATTCTAAAACTTTGAAAAAAATAATTTTTTCTCTTTTTTTTTTGTATAATACTAGTGGGGTGGCTCGTGTTATGTATGTGCAAGTAAAAAAAATTAGAAGATTTCAAGTGGTGATGCTTGATGTTTGCAATTTAGTTTGTTCACTTTTAAGTAGATCTTAAATGAAAATGAGGCTTGATGTAATAGCTAGGTTGCTTTTGCTCTATCATAACCTAGAAGTTTTAGGTTCAAGTCAAGAAACCACTTATTTGGTGGTTGTGTTTTTTAAACAAAATATATGAAGGGCATTTTGGGGAATAAAAAACCTGACAGCGCTTCATAATGCCAAATCTAGTGTTTGCTTATATAATAATATATGTTAAGGTTGACTTCTAATCTTGTTTATTTCCTGTTTTGTAGAATGTGAGTACTTTTATATATTGTGTAGAGTATATAATTTATTATTTTGATGTGTCTCTGTCATCCCACTTAATGGGGTTAAGGCTTGGTGGTGGTGTTTTCATCTGCCTCTTTCACATGGTATCTTAGGTTTTCTTTCACATGCCATCCATGTCCTGAGTTCATATTCATGTTTCTTGGCCTTTGATGAAGCAAACTTTTTTTGTGTAGGTCCCTGGATATGAGCATGGAAACTTTGTGGGTCCAACCATCCTATGTGATGTTACAACAAGTATGGAGTGCTACAAGGTATGTTGTTTTATTTTAGATTTGTTTATTAATGTTTTCAAATAAATGTTATTGACCATGTTGTGATTTTGAGTGAATGAAGAGTTGAAACAAACACAATGCCATATTTTTCACCACCCTATATGTTTTCTTTTTTGACAGGAAGATATCTTTGGACCAGTTCTCCTTTGTATGCAGGTATTCCTGAGTTGGTGATTGTCCCATCCCTGTTATGAATGACCATCTCTTTATATGGAGATTGAATAACATGTATTCTGTTTTTTGACCACTAAAGGCTGACAGCTTAGAAGATGCCATAGCTATAGTGAACAGAAACAAGTAATTTCTTAAACTCTTTTATCTTTCATGTTGATATTTAATTAGGACTTGGTTCCATGATGTAACATTTATATATCTCTATCATATGTTTAGTTTGGGTTCCTATCCCTCCCAGGGCTCTCACATTGAGAAAGAACCTTCGTTAACATTTTACTTCTTTAAGTTGAAAGCAGAGTTTCTGTCAGTGTATGCCCGCACGGGCCAAATCATTGTTCATTTGTAAATGTTCTCTCCCTTTAAATTGTTAAATGGACAATTTAGAGTTTTTGAAAATTTTGAACTCCTCTTATTTCAGGTGTGGAAATGGGGTTTCCTTGTTCACCACATCAGGTATTGCTGCAAGGACTTTCGAGAGTGAAATTGAGGCTGGCCTGGTAAGCCAAACTCTTGTTTTTTTAATTTGACATGTAGATATCGATCAGGAGTTCTGTTCTATCTCAAGTTAAACTAGTTTGAACAGTCTCAGATGAAGTGGGGTTAATTCAGGTGGGGATAAATGTTCCTGTTCCAATTCCGTTGCCATTTTCTTCTTTCAATGGATCTGAGGCATCTTTTGCTGGTGATCTCAATTTCTACACACAGCTCTCTCTCTCTCTCTCTCTCAATACCTGCCAAAGATGCTTACTTTCTTCCTAAATTACAGGAAAGGCAGGCGTACAATTCTACACACAAATTAAAACTGTGGCACAAAGATGGAGGGATTTACCAAGCAGAAGAGTCTCACAGCCTCTACCTGTAACGTCAGAGACTGAAATTACAAGTCGAGGAGCATCCCTAGTGCAACATCCAACCTCTGAGAGTGATTTCCCTAGCCAAGAAGTGTCGCCAGCAATGCCTTCAGCACCTGAAGGGGATTTATCAGACCACAATGCACCACTTCCCTTGACTCTAACATCTGAAAGGGATTTACCAAATCCAGATCCTTTTCCTTCTATACCTCCAACAATGGACAGAGATTTACGAACCCAGGCAGCCTCACAGACAATTCCTGCCACCTCTGATATCGATTCAACAAACCAGGAAATATCATTACCTGTGCACCCAGCAACCAAAAGGCGGTTACCAGGCACTGGAATGGTAACCACTGGAATGTCATTATCTGTGCCTCAAACATCTGATAGGCCATACATTCCTCAAGCATCTCACTGGGATGAAAATGTTCCCCTTTGTTCCGAGAGGATTTATATTCCTCCAGCATCTCAGAGGAGTGATGAAATGGTGGCAACGTGTCAGAGAGAAGATGTTGCAACTGCAACTTCTGAGAGGGTGTACTTGCCAACATCTCAAATACATGATATTATGGCTTCGGGGTCTCACAGGAATGACAGTGTTGGTCCTTCGTCTCATAGGACTGACCCTAATATGCATCCAACTTCAGAACGGCTATACATATCTACAGTATCTCACAGAAGTACTGAAAGTGTTGGTTCGTGTCAAAGGACTGATACAAGGATGTATAAAAAGTCCGAGAGGGTCTACATGCCAACATCCCACCAAAGTGACAGCTTGGGTGGTCTAATGTCTTTAAGAACTGACACTACATTGCTTCCAGTGTCTCAGAGAATTTACATTAACTCGACATCTTACAGGAATCAAAATGTGATTCCCTCCCAAAGTTGTGAAAGCATGATTTCTTCCCAAAGGACTGACACCATTGCTGCAACATCTGAGAAGGCTTATTCAGCAATGCAGGCAAACGATGCTATGCCATCAACATCTGAAGGGTTATACCTACCTGGTACGCATCAAAGGATCTATACTCCACACCAACTGCTATTGCTCGATGAGTTCCCTGGCCAAGGAGTGTCTCTGAATATGCCAACTTCTCAAAGATTGTAGCATCCAACCCATGTGGGGTTTAGATTTTACCATTAGGAACTTGGCAATAGGTTAACAAAAGTTGCAGACAGAATCAACCTTCTTTAAATGTGAATTTTGTTTTCTTCTTACTTGGATCCCTATTAGGGTTGCTATTTACATGTTTCAGTGGCACTTCTAAATTCCTCTTCTTTGTTCTGATAGTTATAATGCGGAAAGGGGAAAATGTTGCCAAGCTTTAAGCCTTTGCATCAAGTTTGAGCTTGAGCCTGAGCCTGAGCCTGAGGTCAGCGAAGTTCGAGTCAGCTTAGTTTGATTGCAACTTTTCTATACCTTTTTAATTTAGAATTATTGTAAAATGTATCTTAATAATTAAATTTTACATTCAAGATTTAGTATAAGTATATATAGTAGTTCTCGTATTTTGAAAAAGAATATATTAACAAGTGTCATGTACCTTATATAAAAATAAAGTACATTTATTACATTTTTAATATTATTTTTTAAAAATTATATTAACTAATTTTTAGACTGACCTTTACTATTAATTTATGTTATATGACCTAATCTTAATATTTTACATATTTAGATGAAATTGATATCTATTTACCAAAAAGAAAGGGAGTTTAATTTTTAAAATGTGAAGGATTAAAAGGTAATTTAATATAATCTTGATTGAGCCTAATAATATTATAAAATTAAGATAATATAAGTCAAAAATGGAAAAGAAATTTAATCTTATAATTTACTTTCGGAAATCTTTTTATTATTTCCTCAAGTCACTAAAACCCTGCAAAAAGTTTAGATAACTTTAAAATTATTAGGGTTAACTTGCAATCTATAAGATTTATTAACTATACTCTTTATTATTCAGTTAAGGTATACTTTTTAGACACACATTGCTTGTCTCTTTTATTTTTAAGTCCTTCACTTGTGAATCTCAAAAAAATTCTGGAATTCTTAACCAATCAACAATAGATTGTACTCCTGGAAAAAATATTCATTACATATTTCTGAAGGTAAATATATGTTTTAATATGAAATAAATAACTTTGTCTAAGACCTAACAAAAAGAAGAAAAACAAAAAAACAAAAAGTCATATGTCTTAAGGGTTATTTATCACTCTTTAGGATCTCATAAGTGAGAAGTCCTATATAGTATTTGTTAATCAAGATATACATCAAAAAAAATAAAATATGAAAAACATTTCAGATAAAAGTATTTTTTATGATATTTGTTAAATTTATTTAGTGACACTTGAAAAAGAAATTACGTGACTTCTTATCAGAGTTTTTTTAAAAAAATTTATTTCTCCTCCTCTCTGAATAAATTTATATTGGTTCTTACAGATATGAAAAAATAACACGTGTCCTTTAGTGCATTCCAAAAAATTTAACAAATAATTTGATAAAAATTTTAAAATGCTTTTCAATCTTATCTTAACCATTCAATATTTTGATTTGAAAAAAATTCTAATCTTATCTTAATACAACATTTATAATGCTCATTTTAACAAACACTATGTGAGATATTTCCAATGCTATATAATGGCATGGTTGTTTTTTGTATTAGACTTTAAAATACTTTTGTTTTGAACCTTTTAATTATTTTTTCGAATCTTAGATATTTATCTGTCTATGGATATCTAATTTTTATTTCTTTTCAATTATTTGAAACCATTTAAGTAAAATATTCTAGTATTCTCATGATTCATGAATGTCTATGTTGTTCATATTTTACACAAAATATTTTTTGAAATATAAAATTTAAAAAATATTTTCACATAAAAATTAAATTACAACTACTAATAATTGAATATAAAACCTCATTTGAAATTATTTTTTAACTTGTACGAGCCCTTTTTAGTGAGCCACTTGAAGTAATATTCAAAATTAATCTCTTTTTTTTTTTTTTACCTCTTTTTGAATATTGAACATTCTCATTCATCTAAATTCTTCAAATATTTTTCTTGATCTCAAATTATAAATGCCCTTATAATACATCTCAAATAGTAAGTGTGACGGCCCGCCACCCGGAGCCTCGACTAACATAGAGGATCCGTGAGGAGGTCATCAATAGAATGATACAGAAACAACTCAATTAAAAACGTTCAACTCAGCCACCATAAGAGAGGGATAACATCGACACATCCATAAACACTCCTTGTAATAACATATATGCACATCCATTCATGACATAATTACACAAGTTCAAAGTTTCATTAGATACAAAACTCCAAGCCATGACCACAACAACATATACATAGGCCTTCAAAATATAAGAGAGTGACAAGTTTTCTATAACACAACAAAAGACTTCTAATAACATTGTCTTTAAGTAATCTCTGTACACAGCTAAGTCCCTAGAGATCCTCCTTTGCTAGACTCGCCTTCAACTTTATCTTTGCCTTTTTCTGGAATGGTGTAAGAAGTAAGAGAATGAGCCATAAGGCCCAGCAAATTCACGTATAACCAATAAAAGGTAGGATAAGATTCATAACACTGACAGAATCAATAAAGATGAGGCAATAACAAATAACTTACCTGTCATGAGAGAATTAATAAGAAAAGAACTAACAACCCCTACCTATTAATGCTTGCCTTACACATGACATCTCATATCATAACACAAACCCTTACCATGGTTATACTATATCACATTCCCAAATCACTCATACTTGCAGTAACACAACCCCATCACACGAACAAAGGAAGCGATACATGCCGCAGTGCACATACAACGACATAGCCCTTGGGCCCCCCCATTACCCAACTCAACCCTAGGCCTCTAAGTGCATATGAAAAATACGCTGACTCTTGGGGCCTGATAGCTCACTATAGGTCAATGCCTGAGGACGACTAGCTCCACCTAAGATCTTCATACCTAACCATTCACATTTGGGGCCAAACCACTCAACTCCAGCCTAGCACTTGAGGCCAGTCAGCTCCACCCAAAGTTTGACACTCGGGGCCAAACAGCTCAACTCCAGGCTAACACCTGAGGTCAGTCAGCTCCACCCAAAGTCTACACCAAGCTTATGCTTGAGTCATTGAGGCTAGATAGCTCAACACCTAGGGACATACTCCCATATGCACACCTCCCTAGAGGCCAATTAGCTCCACTCAGTGCCCCGATCCACCCATATAGCATATCCAAATTATCGTAAGCAAGTAAGCTTATAATATTCTACTACATTACTCAATTTGCAAACCCTCAGTTCATGCACGAACCTTACACGAGAACGTCCAAATAATCTCCCAAGAGCATCTAACCATGCATAGGGATTATGAGGGAATCATCCCAACTTAGCCTCTCCTGAATCCCAACTCACATAGTGACCTGCCAATGAACACGTAATAATTTTCAAGAACAGCTAGACATGGTGTGGATCCAAGAGGCAACCATTTAAAACCTGGCTAAGTATGCAATCGACCCTGGATCCCATAAAAACTTCCATTTAACCTGAAACTCGAGTATTGAAATGCCAAGAAACGCTCATTATCACTCAAGGCCATGAATGCAAGATAGGCACCCCAAATATGCATCTCAACCATCTTTCATAATATCCATTCATAAGACCCTAAATCTCAAACCAAGAAATGTCATGGATCGCAGATTGGCTCCCAATCCTAGTTGATATGACTTTAAACCCTAGATATACCCTTAGGGGGTGTTTGTTAAACAAGATAAGAGGGAGAAAAGGTTAGATATGGGAAGCATTCCGGATGTTTGGTATTTTCAACGTGTTTGTTAACCTTATCTGATCATTTCCGAAAAAGGCCTCACGTGACCTCTTATCTCCCCCTTTCAAAATAAATTTATCCGACCTCCCCTCTCGGATAAATTTATCTTGCTCTTTCAAGATAAGGCTGAATTACTTATTTGCCCCTTGTAAGATAATTAATGCCATTTAGTGCATTTTAAATATTTAAATTTATTAAAAAAGCTTATTTATTTAACTCTTATAATTAATATTTTTTAATATTTTTTTAAATTATTATATGTTTTGCCAATTTTTAAAATTTAAATGACATTATTCATTTCATTGATTTTTAAAATTTAAATTTCTCTCTCTATATATATTTTATTTAACTCTTTTCAACTCTTTTTAAATTTATTTTTGGACATAAATTTGAAAAATAAAATATTATTTTTAATTTTAATCTTAATTTTTTTGACAATTCATATTAATCATAAAATACTATTTTAATCATAAATTTGATAATAGAGATATTTTGGTAAAAAAAAAACCCTTATCTTGGTGCTTATCATATGTATTAACAAACACATGAAAAGAAAAAATACAATTATCAATGGATTCTAAAAAATTTAACAAACAGTCTGATAGAAATCTTGGAATGCTTCCCGGCCTTATCTTGATCATTCCATATCTTGATCCGGAAAGCATCCCAATCTTATCTTGATACCACCTTATCTTGCTCATTTTAACAAACGCCCCCTTAAAATATTGTCTAAATAATACCCATAATATATCAAATTGAATCCTATCGAGTCTAGATTACAACGCTTCAAACAGTTCATCAATCGGATATCTATACAAAAAGTTATAGTTAAAATAATAGAGGGTGCGCAGTGTAGTCTATTGCGGGAGTCGACTTTTGACACCTGGGAGTCGACTTTCGAGGCACAGTCGACTCCTACATCCCTAGAGGTGATCTAGCCGAGAGCTCCTTTATGTAGAGTCGACTCTTAACACCCCATAGTTGACTTTTGAACTTCCAGAACCCAAAAATAACGAGCAATACACCCCCAAACTCCTCCAACTCTCCCAAAACCCAAATCCAAAGCCAAAATACACTATTCCCAAACAAATATAGGGTGGAACAAACCCTATTGAAGTCTCAAAATAATTCCAACCATCACATACAAGAATTTAGGGAGATTTACAAAGATCTTTATGTAGATCCCAACCAAAAGCATGAAACACAAATAACCCTCAAAACAACAAGACTTAAAGATTTAGAAGAGGAGTAGAGGAGTAGAACTTGCCTTGTTATGCTTCCCCTTTGATTTCAAGCTTGATGCAACCACTACAAAAGAAGAATTCTTGATCCACCATCAAAAAGAAGGAAAGTAGGCTAAATATGAAAAAGATGATGATGAGAAATTAGACACAAACTTACTTTAACCCTCCTTATACCTTTGATCATCCAAAAATTGGAGAAGAAAGTGAACCCTAGTTCTCCCTTGCTTCTTTTCTTCTCCTCTCGTGGCTCCCCTTTTCTCCTTCTTTAGTTGTTGCTTCACATCTCCAATTACCTCTTATATATCCTCCCACTTTCCCTCAATTATATTTGTTTTTATTAGAAATTCCTTGCATGTCCCCTTCCAAATTCTTTCACTTATAATTATTTCATAATACAAAAATTAAGATTTCTCTACTAACCAATACCCGAAATACCCCAAGGTAAGTATATCCGCACCCGGGTCACATACATCAGAACCGAGACGCAGTCCTGGCCCTACTCCAAATTCTCTGGCCATATCACCAAAAAGAAAATAAAACCCTCAAAATTATTCCCAAACGAAATAAATATTTTGTCATTTCCTTAACATTACCCAGACCCACTTACGAGTCATTACAGTGAGTGCACCCTCCTTCATGTCCCTCGATTTATGTATTATTGTTGTTGATAATTTATATTTTGTAATATTTGATTTTTGGATTTCAAATATTTTGAATTTTCAATTTGCTGTCAAATCTTTCAATTAGAGTTTTAAATATTTCAAACACTCATATGTTTATTTAAGATGTTTACAATCTTAAGGTATCTATTTTAAAACTTTTGATGTTTATATCAAATCTTAAATATTTATCTCACTAAATGTCTATATGGTTTTTTTTATTTATAAAATATATTTTTAAGATAAAATATTTATAATTTTTTTTATATAAAAACTAAATTACACTCACTAAGTATCACTAGTTGAAGGTAAATCTATATTTGATTTTTTTTTTTTTTACTTGCACGTGTATAGCATGAATAATTTATTTATTAAAATAATAAAAGATAATAAGTATGGTAGGATAATCTCGCAAACCATAATTTTTTTTTCTATTTATCCTTTTAAATGCAGATGTTGAGTGTCCTTATACAACATGATTCTTGAATCTCAAATTGATTGATGGACTCTTCATCTTCTTCCAGTATGCATTGTTATTGTTGGTAATTTATACTTTATGATATTGCTTTATTTTGATTTTAGATGTTTAGGCTTTTTATTTTAATGTCAGATCTTTCAATTAAGATTTAAGATATTTCTAATGCTTGTCTGTTGATATGGTTGTTTTTATTTAGATCTTTGAAAAAAAAATTGTATTTGTTTTAGAACTTTTGGTATTTATTTCATATCTTATGTATATTTTCTCATATCTTTCAATTAACTTAAGGTATGATTGATTTTTCTTTTCAATTTTTTGAAATCATTAAGTAAACTATTATAGTATTCTCACGACTCATGAAAGTTTCTGTGTTTCTTATTTTAATTAAAATATTATTTTAAATAAAATATTTAAGAATTACTTTATATAAAAATTAAATTACAATCACCAAGTGTCACTCCATGACTGAATCTTCAATTTTTTCTTTTTTTTTGCTTGCACGTATACAGCACAAGGCAACCTATTTAGCGAAATAATAAAAGATAGAAAGTATGATAAGTGCATATTCTTAGCCCTAATTTTTTCTCATTTATCTCATTGAATGCAAATGTTGAATGGTCAAAGATCGTCGTTTATCTCGATTTTTCAAATACTTTGCTTCATCTTGAATTGCCAAACACCGTCATTCATCTTAAACTACCAACTGCCCCTTTCTTCTTCTCCTCTTGGTATGTATTGTTCTTGTTGATAATTTAAATTTCATAATTTTGTTTATTTGAATAATAGATTTCAAAAAATTTGACTTTTTTATTTTGATTGGGTTTTTAGATTTTTTGATTGCCTGTCTTTTAGCGTGGTTATTTTTATTTAGAACTTTAAAATCTTCAGGTCTTTATTTTAGAAATTTTGATGAAGTTTAAATGGGTACAATTATGTTGGTTGTTATTTTTTTGTATTATGAATATCAATAGCAATAAGTAAGAGAATTAGATCCTTAAAAGGTGTGATGCCAAATAATGAGGTTATACCTCTTTAAACCTCCTACCCATTTTCCATCCATTCGATGGTCTTGAATGAGTATGGGTTGGGTTGTCATGGGGCGAGTTAGACTCGCGTAACCCAACTTGTCATTAATAATATTATAATTGATTGGACTGGTCGACTTGGGGTGTCAAGAGACTAAAAAATGTCAGTTACCCCTACATTGATTTTCGAGCCCCCTTATTTAGTCTTATAATGATTTGTGAGATTGGGCTAAGTAAGGTTTTACAATACTCAAATTATCATTTATAATATTGTAATTGACGAGAGTGACCAACTTAAGGAATTAAATTACTAAAAAGTCTCATTTACCCCTACATTGATTTTTGAATCATACATTTACTTTTACATTAATTTTTGAGTCCAAATTGAGTTACACTTGAACCCATCCAAATCACTATCTATAATATGGTAATTAATGAGAATAACTGGCCTGGGTTGCTAAAAGACTAGAAAATTTCTTTTACCCTTACATTGATTTTACGAGTCCCCTCATTTATTGTTACATCAATTTTTAAGCCGATATTGAGTTAGGCTTTACTAGACCTGAATCACCATCAATAATATTGTAACTAATGAAAGTGATCGACTTGGGGTGTCTATAGAAGTTTCATTTACCTTGCATTGATTTTTGAGCTTCCTCATTTACTCTTACATCGATTCTTGAGTACAGGTCAAGTTAAGCTTAACTTGACCCAAATCATCATTAATAATATTGTAATTGATAGAGAGATAACTTGGGGTGCTGAGAAACTAAAAACTCTCACCTACATTGATTTTTTGAGGCCTCTCATTTACTTTTACATTGATTTTTTAACCCAATTTTGGTTAGGCTTCACTTGACCCAAATTACCATCCACAATATTGTGGCTGACTTAGGGTAAAACAGACTAAATTATCTCATTTGGCCTTACATTGATTTTTGGGCCATTTGGGTGTAAAGAGACAAAATGGTCTATACGTTTTTATTTAATAAAATATATTTTTTTAGATAAAATATATAAAAAAATTATATAAAAACTAACTTGCACTCACTGAGTGTCAAGTGTCACTGGTAAAGATAAATCATTATATGATTTTTTTTTTTTTTTACTTGCACGTGTGTAGCACAAATCATCTATTTTTTTGAAATAATAAAAGATAACAAGTATAGTAAATTAATCTTACAAACCCTAATTTTATTCCTATTTATCTCCTTGAATGTAGATTTTGAATGTTATTATTCATTTCGATTCTCGCAAGCTTTGCTTCATCTTGAATTGCCAAATGTCCACCTTCATCTCAAATTGATTGATGAATCCTTCGTCACCCCTCGCATTGTTACTGTTGGTAATTTGTACGTTATGATAATGTTTTATTTTAATTTTTTGATTTTAGATGTTTAAGCATTTCATTTTATTGTTAGATCTTTCAATTGGGATTTAAGATCTTCCCAATGTTTGTCTCTTGACATGGTTGTTTTTATTTAGATCTTTGAAAAATCTTTAGATATTTGTTTTAGAACTTTTGGTGTTTATTTCAAATTTTATGTATTTTTTCTCATATCCTTCGATTAACTTATAGGCATCATTAATTTTTTCTTTCCAATTTTTTGAAATCATTTAAGTAAACTATTATAGTATTCTCATGAGTCATGAAAATTTCTATATTTTTTATTTTACATAAAATATTATTTTAAATAAAATATTTAACAATTATTTCATATAAAGATTAAATTACAACTACTAAGTTTCACTCCATAGAAGTGAATTTTAAATTTTTTTTTCTTTGCTTGCACATGTAAGCACTAGGCAACCTATTTGGCAAAGTAATAAAAGATAGTAGTATGAAATGTTCGTGTTCTTAGCCTTAATTTTTTTTTCCATTTATCTCTTTGAATGCAAATGTTGAATTGTCAAACATCCTTGTTCATCTCAATGCTTCGAATACTTTGCTTCATCTCGAATTGCCAAACACCCTCGTTCATCTCAAATTACCAAACACACATTCCTTCATCTCCTTTCGATATGTATTGTTATTGTTGGGAATGTGTACTTCATAATTTTATTTATTGATAATTAGATTTCAAATCTTTTAACTTTGTATTTCGATTGGGATTTCAGGTTTTCTGAATGTTTGTTTCTTGCATGTGTATAGCATGAGGAACCTATTTAGTGAAATAATAAAAGATAGTAAGTATGATAAGTTTTTATTCTAAGCCCTCTCCATTTCTCTCTTTGAATGAAAATGTTGAATTGCCAAACACCCTCATTCATCTCAAATTGCCAAACACCTCCTTTCATCTCAAACTGTAAGCACCCCTGCCCAGATATCCCAACCACCTGGTCTATCCGAACGGAAGCACTTACCTAAGGGAAGAGAAACAAACACAAGACAAAATGCCATGAAATGCATACATAAAAAGAAATGCCACAGCGGAAGCAAAATGATATACATGCATGTCCACAGGTACCCCGCTAGAATAGCGGTTAAGGAGTATATATAAAAATATATAGACACTTGTGCCAACAAATGAAAATACAGAGAATAATCTGGCACAGTAAAAAATGAAAGACAAAAATACCAACAAAATATCAAAGATAACGGGGGCGATTAACTGTACACCGAACCAACACGGCCGGCTGCTAAGTGGAACGATCCTCGCCCTCGGCCTTTGCTTTACCCTTACCTGGAATGATGGAAAGCAAAGTGAGTCACAAGACTCAACAAGTTTATAAGAAATGAAAGGCTATAAACAGAGAAGAGACCATCCCAAACACAGCCCCACAAGTACCCACAAGCCATGAGATGCTACAACACAAGAGTGCAGTATAATAAAAGCACATACCGGTCCTTGGGGCCCACACAAGACACCTGGCACCCAAGTCCCATACCAACTTGCCACTGCCCTGAAAGGCAACAAGTATCCTCACAAATCTGTGCGCACTGTCCTAGGTCGGTACTCCCGACAATTGAGCCATAGGGTCCCTCGGAACGGTACTCCCGTCCGAGAACTAAATACTATCAGTAGCCATGCAATGCACATAAAATGCAATGGTGTAGTGATCATCAACGTGATACACTGGCGCTCATACATCCAGGCATCAGGCCATGCTCCGCCCATATAGTAAACCACACGCGATGCATATGCCCGTGCTGGATGTATCATAACCAAACTAGGATGTCCGTGTCCAAGCATAACTAGATCATGAAAGCCCTGACATGCAACCCGTACCCATGTGCATACCAAAACATGCAACAATAAATAAATGATACCAGTCATGTATAATCACGTAACGGCAGAGCTAATTCGCAGTGCTTGGCACCGGTCAACGGTCAGTGGGTAGGAGAGACTAGCCGGAGGCCTAAGATAGACCTTACGACAGTCCCTTCGTCACCGAACAACCGATCCTTGCCCCACTACATAACCGCTCTAGTCTAAAAACAACCAAAAATCCAATAATAATACCTGAACCGCTAAGAACCTAGACCCGGATGAGTACGGCATCATTCCCAACAAATAGGGGGTGGCACAAACCCCCGTAGGCAACCAACGAATAAAACCCACAAGACCAATTTAATAAATTAAATTTTAAACTAACTATTTAAAAATTTCATAATTAATTAATAGCCGAAATAAACGAAGGGAGATCAAATAAATTGCCAACGAAAGAGCCGACGAGGTAGGTCAGAGGAACTTGCCTTAACAGAGATATCCTTAAGCTCGTTTGGTCCAAAAGCGGCAAAAATTATACAAACTGCAATATCCCAATTATTTGCCAAAATTAAAAATATTAGACACAAAACGAAATTCTGACTGTACAGAATATTAATTACTAGCTACTCTACATACCTGGATAATTAAAACTTGAATTAAACTTGATTAAATATGAATTTTCCATCCAAATTTTCCACTTTTTCTCCCGTGCGCTCGCTGGTTTTTATCTGAATTTTGCTCACTGTTTGAGCAAAAAAGAACGCTCGAAGTCGGGTTTAAATTGGGCCAAAAAAAGGCTGCCAGATCGCCGCCACGTGGCTGCCGCTGGGAGGCCACTGCCTCAACCCGAAACGACGTCGTTTTGACGTCTAGGGGCTGAATTAAATCAGCCAAAAATCCTCAGCCTCGCTCGCTTGCCCGCGGATTCGATCCCTCGTCCACAGCCTGGTTGCCCTCGCGCGCGCCCGCTCGCGCCCGCATGCATCTTCAACTTATATATGTTTTAAGTTATATTTAAGGTGACTTTTTCCCTTTTTTGCAACTCGCGCCAGCACCCCTAAACTTTCATTATATACACAAACACCCCCTATAATAATTACAGTAACGCCCAAAACTTCTGAAAATCCTACAATTAAATTTAGTTTAATTTTTCTGTAATTCCAGAAATTCCTAAAATAAGTTAATTAATTATTTTAATTTCTTATTTCCTTAAAATCACATAATTTAATTTTATTTAATCACAACAAATTATTTTATTATTTTTTTAAATCAAATTATCCCAAAATTAAATTAATTACCAATCACGGGCGTTACACAAACTACCATTGCACCATCCTTCATCTACTCTTGGTATGTGTTATTCTTATTGATAATTTATATTTCTAAATTTTTTATTGTTAGATTTCAAATATTTTGACTTTTTATTTTGATTGGGTCTTAAGATTTTTCGAATGCTTATCTCTTAACAAGGTTATTTTTTAATTTTTATCTTTAAAATCTTTGGGTATTTATTTTAGAAACTAACCTACACTCACTAAGTGTCACGAGTAGAAGATAAATCATTATTTGAATTTTTTTTTTACTTGCACATGTATAGCACGAGTTATCTATTTATTGAAATAATCAAAGATAACAAGTATAGTAAGTTAATTAATCTCACATACCCTAATTTTATTCCTATTTATCCCCTTGAATGTAGATGTTGAGCATTCTTATTCATCTCGATTCTTGCAAACTTTTCTTCATCTTGAATTGCCAGATGTCCTCCATCTCAAATTGACCGACGAACCTGTCGCCACCCCTCAGTACGCATTGTTACTATTGGTAGTTTGTACTTTATGATAATGTTTTATTTTGATTCTTCAATTTTAGTTGTTTAAGCTTTTCATTTTAATGTTAGATCTTTCCATTAGGATTTAAGATCTTCCGAATGTTTGTCTCTTGACATGGTTGTTTTTATCTAGATCTTTGAAAAATCTTTAGGTATTTGTTTTAGAACTTTTGATGTTTATTTCAAATCTTATGTATTTTTTCTCATATCATTCGATTAATTTAGGCATCATTTATTTTTTCTTTTGAATTTATAATTATTGTAAAATATATCTTAATAATTAAATTTTACATTCAAGATTAAATATAAGTATATATATAGTAGTTCTCATATTTTGAAAACGATTATATTAACAAGTGTCATGTACCTTATATAAAAATAAAGTACATTTATTACATTTTTAATATTATTTTTTAAAAATTATATTAACTAATTTTTAGACTGACCTTTACTAATAGATTTATGTTATATGACCTAATCTTAATATTTTAAATATTTAGATGAAATTAATATCTATTTACCAAAAAGAAAGGGAGTTTAATTTTTAAAATGTGAAGGATTAAAAGGTAATTTAATATAATCTTGATTGAGCCTAATATTATTATAAAATTAAGATAATATAAGTCAAAAATGGGAAAGAAACTTAATCTTACAATTTACTATCGGAAATCTTTTTATTATTTCCTCAAGTCACTAAAACCCTGCAAAAAGTTTAGATAACTTTAAAATTATTAGGGTTAACTTGCAATCTATAAGATTTATTAACTATACTCTTTATTATTCAGTTAAGGTATACTTTTTAGACACACATTGCTTGTCTCTTTTATTTTTGAGTCCTTCACTTGTGAATCTCAAAAAAATTCTGGAATTCTTAACCAATCAACAATAGATTGTACTCCTGGAAAAAATATTCATTACATATTTCTGAAGGTAAATATATGTTTTAATATGAAATAAATAACTTTGTCTAAGACCTAACAAAAAGAAAAAAAAAAACAAAAAGTCACATGCCTTAAGGGTTATTTATCACTCTTTAGGATCTCATAAGTGAGAAGTTCTATATAGTATTTGTTAATCAAGATATACATTGAAAAAAATAAAATATAAAAAACATTTCAGATAAAAGTATTTTTTATGATATTTGTTAAATTTATCTAGTGACTCTTGAAAAAGAAATTACGTGACTTCTTATCAGAGTTTTTTTAAAAAAATTTATTTCTCCTCCTCTCTGAATAAATTTATATTGGTTCTTACAGATATGAAAAAATAACACATGTCTTTTAGTGCATTCTAAAAAATTTAACAAATAGTTTGATAAAAATTTTAAAATGCTTTTCAATCTTAGCTTGACCATTCAATATTTTGATTTGAAAAAAATTCTGATCTAATCTTAATATAACATTTATATTGTTCATTTTAACAAACGCTATGTGAGATATTTTCAATGCTATATAATGGCATGGTTGTTTTTTATATTAGACTTTAAAATACTTTTGTTTTGAACCTTTTAATTATTTTTTCAAATCTTAGATATTTATCTGTCTTTGGATATCTAATTTTTATTTCTTTTCAATTATTTGAAACCATTTAAGTAAAATATTCTAGTATTCTCATGATTCATGAATGTCTATGTTGTTCATATTTTACACAAAATATTTTTTGAAATATAAAATTTAAAAAATATTTTCACATAAAAATTAAATTACAACTACTAATAATTGAATATAAAACCTCATTTGAAATTATTTTTTAACTTGTACGAGCCCTTTTTAGTGAGCCACTTGAAGTAATATTCAAAATTAATCTCTTTTTTTTTTTTTTACCTCTTTTTGAATATTGAACATTCTCATTCATCTCAATTCTTCAAATATTTTTCTTGATCTCAAATTATAAATGCCCTTATAATACATCTCAAATAGTAAGTGTGACGGCCTGCCACCCGGAGCTTCGACTAACATAGAGGATCCGTGAGGAGGTCATCAATAGAATGATACAGAAACAACTCAATTAAAAACGTTCAACTCAGCCACCATAAGAGAGGGATAACATCGACACATCCATAAACACTCCCTGTAATAACATATATGCACATCCATTCATGACATAATTATACAAGTTCAAAGTTTCATTAGATACAAAACCCCAAGCCATGACCACAACAACATATACATAGGCCTTCAAAATATAAGAGAGTGACAAGTTTTCTATAACATAACAAAAGACTTCTAATAACCTTGTCTTTAAGTAATCTCTGTACACAGCTAAGTCCCTAGAGATCCTCCTTTGCTAGACTCGCCTTCAACTTTATCTTTGCTTTTTTCTAGAATGGTGTAAGAAGCAAGAGAATGAGCCATAAGGCCCAGCAAGTCCACGTATAACCAATAAAAGGTAGGATAAGATTCATAACACTGACAGAATCAATAAAGATGAGGCAATAACAAATAACTTACCTGTCATGAGAGAATTAATAAGAAAAGAACTAACAACCCCTGCCTATTAATGCTTGCCTTACACATGACATCTCATATCATAACACAAACCCTTACCATGGTTATACTATATCACATTCCCAAATCACTCATACTTGCAGAAACACAACCTCATCACACGAATAAAGGAAGCGATACATGCCGCATTACACATACAACGACATAGCCCTTGGGCCCCCCCATTACCCAACTCAACCCTAGGCCTCTAAGTACATATGAAAAATACGCTGGCTCTTGGGGCCTGATAGCTCACTATAGGTCAATGCCTGAGGACAACTAGCTCCACCTAAGATCTCCATACCTAACCATTCACATTTGGGGCCAAACCACTCAACTCCAGCCTAGCACTTGAGGCCAGTCAGCTCCACCCAAAGTTTGACACTCGGGGCCAAACAGCTCAACTCCAGACTAACACCTGAGGTCAGTCAGCTCCACCCAAAGTCTACACCAAGCTTATGCTTAAGTCATTGAGGCCAGATAGCTCAACACCTAGGGACATACTCCCATATGCACACCTCCCTAGAGGCCAATTAGCTCCACTCAGTGCCCCGATCCACCCATATAGCATATCCAAATTATCGTAAGCAAGTAAGCTTATAATATTCTACTACATTACTCAATTTGCGAACCCTCAGTTCATGCACGAACCTTACACGAGAACGTCCAAATAATCTCCCAAGAGCATCTAACCATGCATAGGGATTATGAGGGAATCATCCCAACTTAGCCTCTCCTGAATCCCAACTCACATAGTGACCTGCCAATGAACACGTAATAATTTTCAAGAACAGCTAGACATGGTGTGGATCCAAGAGGCAACCATTTAAAACCTGGCTAAGTATGCAATCGACCCTGGATCCCATAAAAACTTCCATTTAACCTGAAACTCGAGTATTGAAATGCCAAGAAACGCTCATTATCACTCAAGGCCATGAATGCAAGATAGGCACCCCAAATATGCATCTCAACCATCTTTCATAATATCCATTCATAAGACCCTAAATCTCAAACCAAGAAATGCCATGGATCGCGGATTGGCTCCCAATCCTAGTTGATATGACTTTAAACCCTAGATATACCCTTAAAATATTGTCTAAATAATACCCATATATATCAAATCGAATCCTATCGAGTCTAGATTACAACGCTTCAAACGGTTCATCAATCGGATATCTATACAAAAAGTTATAGTTAAAATAATAGAGGGTGCGCAGTGTAGTCTATTGCGGGAGTCGACTTTTAACACCCTGGGAGTTGACTTTCGAGGCGCAGTCGACTCCTACATCCCTAGAGGCGATCTAGCCGAGAGCTCCTTTATGTAGAGTCGACTCTTAACACCCCAGAGTTGACTTTTGAACCTCTAGAACCCAAAAATAACGAGCAATACACCCCCAAACTCCTCCAACTCTCCCAAAACCCAAATCTAAAGCCAAAATACACTATTCCCAAACAAATATAGGGTGGAACAAACCCTATTGAAGTCTCAAAATAATTCCAACCATCACATACAAGAATTTAGGGAGATTTACAAAGATCTTTATGTAGATCCCAACCAAAAGCATGAAACACAAATAACCCTCAAAACAACAAGACTTAAAGATTTAGAAGAGGAGTAGAGGAGTAGAACTTGCCTTGCTATGCTTCCCCTTTGATTTCAAGCTTGATGCAACCACTACAAAAGAAGAATTCTTGATCCACCATCAAAAAGAAGGAAAGTAGGCTAAATATGAAAAAGATGATGATGAGAAATTAGACACAAACTTACTTTAACCCTCCTTATACCTTTGATCATCCAAAAATTGGAGAAGAAAGTGAACCCTAGTTCTCCCTTGCTTCTTTTCTTCTCCTCTCGTGGCTCCCCCTTTCTCCTTCTTTAGTTGTTGCTTCACATCTCCAATTACCTCTTATATATCCTCCCACTTTCCCTCAATTATATTTGTCTTTATTAGAAATTCCTTGCATGTCCCCTTCCAAATTCTTTCACTTATAATTATTTCATAATACAAAAATTAAGATTTCTCTACTAACCAATACCCGAAATACCCTAAGGTAAGTATATCCACACCCGGGTCACATACATCAGAACCGAGACGCAGTCCTGGCTCTACTCCAAATTCTCTGGCCATATCACCGAAAAGAAAATAAAACCCTCAAAATTATTCCCAAACGAAATAAATATTTTATCATTTCCTTAACATTACCCAGACCCACTTACGGGTCATTACAGTAAGTGCACCCTCATTCATGTCCCTCGATTTATGTATTATTGTTGTTGATAATTTATATTTTGTAATATTTGATTTTTGGATTTCAAATATTTTGAATTTTCAATTTGCTGTCAAATCTTTCAATTAGAGTTTTTAATATTTCAAACACTCATATATGTTTATTTAAGATCTTTACAATCTTAAGGTATCTATTTTAAAACTTTTGATGTTTATATCAAATCTTAAATATTTATCTCACTAAATGTCTATATAATTTTTTTTTATTTATAAAATATATTTTTAAGATAAAATATTTATAATTTTTTTTATATAAAAACTAAATTACACTCACTAAGTATCACTAGTTGAAGGTAAATCTATATTTGATTTTTTTTTTTTTTACTTGCACGTGTATAGCATGAATAATTTATTTATTAAAATAATAAAAGATAATAAGTATGGTAGGATAATCTCGCAAACCATAATTTTTTATTTCTATTTATCCTTTTAATTGCAGATGTTGAGTGTCCTTATACAACATGATTCTTGAATCTCAAATTGATTGATGGACTCTTCATCTTCTTCCAGTATGCATTGTTATTGTTGGTAATTTATACTTTATGATATTGTTTTATTTTGATTTTAGATGTTTAGGCTTTTTATTTTAATGTTAGATCTTTCAATTAAGATTTAAGATATTTCTAATGCTTGTCTGTTGATATGGTTGTTTTTATTTAGATCTTTGAAAAAAAATTGTATTTGTTTTAGAACTTTTGGTATTTATTTCATATCTTATGTATATTTTCTCATATCTTTCAATTAACTTAAGGTATGATTGATTTTTCTTTTCAATTTTTTGAAATCATTAAGTAAACTATTATAGTATTCTCACGACTCATGAACGTTTCTGTGTTTCTTATTTTAATTAAAATATTATTTTAAATAAAATATTTAAGAATTATCTTATATAAAAATTAAATTACAATCACTAAGTGTCACTCCATGACTGTGAATCTTCATTTTTTTTCTTTTTTTTGCTTGCACGTATATAGCACAAGGCAACCTATTTAGCGAAATAATAAAAGATAGAAAGTATGATAAGTGCATATTCTTAGCCCTAATTTTTTCTCATTTATCTCATTGAATGCAAATGTTGAATTGTCAAACATCGTCGCTTATCTCGATTTTTCAAATACTTTGCTTCATCTTGAATTGCCAAACACCGTCATTCATCTTAAACTACCAACTGCACCTTTCTTCTTCTCCTCTTGGTATGTATTGTTCTTGTTGATAATTTAAATTTCATAATTTTGTTTATTTGAATAATAGATTTCAAAAAATTTGACTTTTTTATTTTGATTGGGTTTTTAGATTTTTTGATTGTCTGTCTCTTAGCGTGGTTATTTTTATTTAGAACTTTAAAATCTTCAGGTCTTTATTTTAGAAATTTTGATGAAGTTTAAATGGGTACAATTATGTTGGTTGTTAATTTTTTGTATTATGAATATCAATGGCAATAAGTAAGAGAATTTGATCCTTAAAAGGTGTGATGCCAAATAATGAGGTTATTCCTCTTTAAACCTCCTACCCATTTTCCATCCATTCGATGGTCTTGAATGAGTATGGGTTGGGTTGTCATGGGGCGAGTTAGACTCGCGTAACCCAACTTGTCATTGATAATATTATAATTGATTGGACTGGTCGACTTGGGGTGTCAAGAGACTAAAAAATGTCAGTTACCCCTACATTGATTTTCGAGCCCCCTTATTTAGTCTTATAATGATTTGTGAGCTTCGGCTAAGTAAGGTTTTACAATACTCAAATTATCATTTATAATATTGTAATTGACGAGAGTGACCAACTTAAGGTGTTAAATTACTAAAAAGTCTCATTTACCCCTACATTGATATTTGAATCATACATTTACTTTTACATTAATTTTTGAGTCCAAATTGAGTTACACTTGAACCCATCCAAATCACTATCTATAATATGGTAATTGATGAGAATAACTGGCCTGGGATGCTAAAAGACTAGAAAATTTCTTTTACCCTTACATTGATTTTACGAGTCCCCTCATTTACTGTTACATCAATTTTTAAGCCGATATTGAATTAGGCTTTACTAGACCTAAATCACCATCAATAATATTGTAACTAATGAAAGTGATCGACTTGGGGTGTCTATAGAAGTTTCATTTACCTTGCATTGATTTTTGAGCTTCCTCATTTACTCTTACATCGACTCTTGAGTACAGGTCAAGTTAAGCTTAACTTGACCCAAATCATCATTAATAATATTGTAATTGATAGAGAGATAACTTGGGGTGCTGAGAAACTAAAAACTCTCCCCTACATTGATTTTTGATTTTTTGAGGCCTCTCATTTACTTTTACATTGATTTTTTAACCCAATTTCGGTTAGGCTTCACTTGACCCAAATTACCATCCACAATATTGTGGCTGACTTAGGGTAAAACAGACTAAATTATCTCATTTGCCCTTACAATGATTTTTGGGCCATTTGGGTGTAAAGAGACAAAATGGTCTATACGTTTTTATTTAATAAAATATATTTTTTTAGATAAAATATATAAAAAAAATTATATAAAAACTAACTTGCACTCACTGAGTGTCAAGTGTCACTAGTAAAGATAAATCATTATATGATTTTTTTTTTTTTACTTGCACGTGTGTAGCACAAATCATCTATTTATTGAAATAATAAAAGATAACAAGTATAGTAAATTAATCTTACAAACCCTAATTTTATTCCTATTTATCCCCTTGAATGTAGATTTTGAATGTTATTATTCATTTCGATTCTCGCAAGCTTTGCTTCATCTTGAATTGCCAAATGTCCACCTTCATCTCAAATTGATTGATGAATCCTTCATCACCCCTCGCATTGTTACTGTTGGTAATTTGTGCATTATGATAATGTTTTATTTTAATTTTTTGATTTTAGATGTTTAGGCTTTTCATTTTATTGTTAGATCTTTCAATTGGGATTTAAGATCTTCCCAATGTTTGTCTCTTGACATGGTTGTTTTTATTTAGATCTTTGAAAAATCTTTAGATATTTGTTTTAGAACTTTTGGCATTTATGTCAAATTTTATGTATTTTTTCTCATATCCTTCCATTAACTTATAGGCATCATTAATTTCTTCTTTCCAATTTTTTAAAATCATTTAAGTAAACTATTATAGTATTCTCGTGAGTCATGAAAATTTCTATATTTTTTATTTTACATAAAATATTATTTTAAATAAAATATTTAACAATTATTTCATATAAAGATTAAATTACAACAACTAAGTGTCACTCCATGGAAGTGAATTTTAAATTTTTTTTTTCTTTGCTTGCACATGTAAGCACTAGGCAACCTATTTGGCAAAGTAATAGAAGATAGTAGTATGAAATGTTCGTGTTCTTAGCCTTAATTTTTTTTCCATTTATCTCTTTGAATGCAAATGTTGAATTGTCAAACATCCTTGTTCATCTCAATGCTTCGAATACTTTGCTTCATCTCGAATTGCCAAACACCCTCGTTCATCTCAAATTACCAAACACACATTCCTTCATCTTCTTTCGATATGTATTGTTATTGTTGGGAATGTGTACTTCATAATTTTATTTATTGATAATTAGATTTCAAATCTTTTAACTTTGTATTTCGATTGGGATTTCAGGTTTTCTGAATGCTTGTTTCTTGCATGTGTATAGCATGAGGAACCTATTTAGTGAAATAATAAAAGATAGTAAGTATGATAAGTTTTTATTCTAAGCCCTCTCCATTTCTCTCTTTGAATGAAAATGTTGAATTGCCAAACACTCTCATTCATCTCAAATTGCCAAACACCTCCTTTCGTCTCAAACTGTAAGCACCCCCGCCCAGATATCCCAACCACCTGGTCTATTCGAACGGAAACGCTTACCTAAGGGAAGAGAAACAAACACAAGACAAAATGCCCTGACATGCATACATAAAAAGAAATGCCACAGCGGAAGCAAAATGATATACATGCATGTCCACAGGTACCCCGCTGGAATAGCGGTCAAGGAGTATATATAAAAATATACAGACACTTGTGCCAACAAATGAAAATACAAAGAATAATCCGGCACAGTAAAAAATGAAAGACAAAAATACCAACAAAATATCAGAGATAACGGGGGCGACTAACTGTACACCGAACCAACACGGCCGGCTGCTAAGTGGAACGATCCTCGCCCTCGGCCTTTGCTTTACCCTTACCTGGAATGATGGAAAGCAAAGTGAGTCACAAGACTCAACAAGTTTATAAGAAATGAAAGGCTATAAACAGAGAAGAGACCATCCCAAACATAGCCTCATAAGTACCCACAAGCCATGAGACGCTACAACACAACAGTGCAGCATAATAAAAGCACATATCGGTCCTTGGGGCCCACACAAGACACCTGGCACCCAAGTCCCATACCAACCTGCCACTGCCCTGAAAGGCAACAAGTATCCTCACAAACCTGTGCGCACTGTCCCGGGTCGGTACTCCCGTCACCCGTATCCACGTCGGTACTCCCAACAACCGAGCCATAGGCTCTCTCGGAACAGTACTCCCGTCCGAGAACTAAATACTATCAGTAGCCATGCAATGCACATAAAATACAATGGCATAGTGAGCATCAACGTGATACACTGGCGCCCATACATCCAGGCATCAGGCCATGCTCCACCCATATAGTAAACCACACACAATGCATATGCCTGTGCTGGATGCATCATAACCAAACTAGGATGTCCGTGTCCAAGCATAACCAGATCATGAAAGCCCCAACATGCAGCCCGTACCCATGTGCATACCAAAACATGCAACAATAAATAAATGATACCAGTCATGCTATAATCACGTAATGGCAGAGCTAATTCGCAGTGCTTGGCACCAGTCAACGGTCAGTAGGTAGGAGAGACTAGCCGGAGGCCTAAGATAGACCGTACGACAGTCCCTTCGTCACCGAACAGCCGATCCTTGCCCCACTGCATAAACGTTCTAGCCTAAAAACAACCAAAAATCCAATAATAATACCTAAACCGCTAAGAACCTAGCCCCGGATGAGTACGGCATCATTCCCAACAAACAGGGGGTGGCACAAACCCCCGTAGGCAACCAACGAATAAAACCCACAAGACCAATTTAATAAATTAAATTTTAAACTAACTATTTAAAAATTTCATAATTAATTAATAGCCGAAATAAACGAAGGGAGGTCAAATAAATTGCCAACGAAAGAGCCGACGAGGTAGGTCAGAGGAACTTGCCTTAACAGAGATATCCTTAAGCTCGTTTGGTCCAAAAGCGGTAAAAATTATACAAACTGCAATATCCCAATTATTTATCAAAATTAACAAAATTGGACACAAAACAAAATTCTGACTGTACAGAATATTAATTACTAGCTGCTCTACATACCTGGATAATTAAAACTTGAATTAAACTTGATTAAATATGGATTTTCCACCCAAATTTCCCACTTTTTCTCCCGCTCGCTCGCTGGTTTTTCTCTGAATTTTGCTCACTGTTTGAGAAAAAAAGAACGCTCGAAGTCGGGTTTAAATTGGGCCAAAAAAGGCTACCAGATCGCAGCCACGTGGCTGCCGCTGGGAGGCCACTGCCTCAACCCGAAACGACGTCATTTTGACGTCTAGGGGCTGAATTAAATCAGCCAAAAATCCTCAGCCTCGCTCGCTTGCCCGCGGATTCAATCCCTCGTCCACAGCCTGGTTGCCCTCGCGCGCGACCGCTCGCGCCCGCATGTATCTTCAACTTATATATGTTTTAAGTTATATTTAAGGTGACTTTTTCCCTTTTTTGCAACTCGCGCCAGCACCCCTAAACTTTCATTATATACACAAACACCCCCTATAATAATTACAGTAACGCCCAAAACTTCTGAAAATCCTACAATTAAATTTAGTTTAATTTTTCTGTAATTCCAGAAATTCCTAAAATAAGTTAATTAATTATTTTAATTTCTTATTTCCTTAAAATCACATAATTTAATTTTATTTAATCACAACAAATTATTTTATTATTTTTTTTAAATCAAATTATCCCAAAATTAAATTAATTACCAATCACGGGGCGTTACACATACTACCATTGCACCATCCTTCATCTACTCTTGGTATGTGTTATTCTTATTGATAATTTATATTTCTAATTTTTTTATTGTTAGATTTCAAATATTTTGACTTTTTATTTTGATTGGGTCTTAAGATTTTTCGAATGCTTATCTCTTAACAAGGTTATTTTTTAATTTTTATCTTAAAATCTTTGGGTATTTATTTTAGAAACTAACGTACACTCACTAAGTGTCACGAGTAGAAGATAAATCATTATTTGAATTTTTTTTTTACTTGCACATGTATAACACGAGTTATCTATTTATTGAAATAATCAAAGATTACAAGTATAGTAAGTTAATTAATCTCACATACCCTAATTTTATTCCTATTTATCCCCTTGAATGTAGATGTTGAGCATTCTTATTCATCTCGATTCTCGCAAACTTTTCTTCATCTTGAATTGCCAGATGTCCTCCATCTCAAATTGACCGACGAACCCATCGTCACCCCTCAGTACGTATTGTTACTATTGGTAATTTGTACTTTATGATAATGTTTTATTTTGATTCTTCAATTTTAGTTGTTTAGGCTTTTCATTTTAATGTTAGATCTTTCCATTAGGATTTAAGATCTTCCGAATGTTTGTCTCTTGATATGGTTGTTTTTATCTAGATCTTTGAAAAATCTTTAGGTATTTGTTTTAGAACTATTGATGTTTATTTCAAATCTTATGTATTTTTTCTCATATCATTCGATTAATTTAGGCATCATTTATTTTTTCTTTTGAATTTATAATTATTGTAAAATATATCTTAATAATTAAATTTTACATTCAAGATTAAATATAAGTATATATATAGTAGTTCTCATATTTTGAAAACGATTTTATTAACAAGTGTCATGTACCTTATATAAAAATAAAGTATATTTATTACATTTTTAATATTATTTTTTAAAAATTATATTAACTAATTTTTAGACTGACCTTTACTAATAGATTTATGTTATATGACCTAATCTTAATATTTTAAATATTTAGATGAAATTAATATCTATTTACCAAAAAGAAAGGGAGTTTAATTTTTAAAATGTGAAGGATTAAAAGGTAATTTAATATAATCTTGATTGAGCCTAATAATATTATAAAATTAAGATAATATAAGTCAAAAATGGAAAAGAAATTTAATCTTACAATTTACTATCGGAAATCTTTTTATTATTTCCTTAAGTCACTAAAACCCTGCTAAAAGTTTAGATAACTTTAAAATTATTAGGGTTAACTTGCAATCTATAAGATTTATTAACTATACTCTTTATTATTCAGTTAAAGTATACTTTTTAGACACACATTGCTTGTCTCTTTTATGTTTTAGTCATTCTCGTATGAATCTCAAAAAAATTCTAGAATTCTTAACCAATCAACAATAGATTGTACTCCTGGAAAAAATATTCATTGCATATTTCTGAAGGTAAATATATGTTTTAATATGAAATAAATAACTTTGTCTAAGACCTAACAAAAAGAAAAAAAGAAAAAAAAAGTCATATGTCTTAAGGGTTATTTATCACTCTTTAGGATCTCAAAACTGAGAAGTTCTATATAGTATTTGTTAATCAAGATATAGATCGAAAAAAATAAAATATGAAAAACATTTCAGATAAAAGTATTTTTTATGATATTTGTTAAATTGATCTAGTGACACTTGAAAAAGAAGTTACGTGACTTCTTATCAGAGTTTTTTTTTTAAATTTATTTCTCCTTCTCTGAATAAATTTATATTGGTTCTTACAGATATGAAATAATAACACGTGTTCTTCAGTGCATTCCAAAAAAATTAACAAATAATTTAATAAAAATCTTAAAATACTTTTCAATCTTATCTTGACCATTCAATATTTTAATTTGAAAAAAAATTCTAATCTTATCTTAATACAACCTTTATCTTGCTCATTTTAACAAATGTTATGTGAGATATTTCCAATGCTATATAATGGCATGGTTGTTTTTTATATCAGATTTTAAAATTCTTTTGTTTTAAACCTTTTAATTGTTTTTTTCAAATCTTAGATATTTATCTCAAGCCTATGGATATCTAATTTTTATTGCTTTTCAATTATTTGAAACCATTTAAGTAAAATATTGTATTATTCTCCTGATTCATGAATGTCTATGTTGTTCTTATTTTGCACAAAATAATTTTTGAAATATAAAATTTAAAAAAAAAATCACATAAAAATTAAATTACAACTACTAATAATTGAATATAAAACCTCATTTGAAATTAGTTTTTAATTTGCACGAGCCGTTTTCAGTGAGCCACTTGAAGTAATATTCAAAATTAATCTCTATTTTTTTTTATCTCTTTTTGAATATTGAACATCCTCATTCATCTCAATTCTTCAAATATTTTTCTTGATCTCAAATTACAAATGCCCTTATAATACATCTCAAATAGTAAGTGCACCCTGCTTCAGCTCCCTCGATTTATGTATTATTGTTGTTGATAATTTATATTTTGTAATATTTGATTTTTGGATTTCAAATATTTTGAATTTTCAATTTGCTTTCAAATCTTTCCATTAGGATGTGTTTGATTACATTACGTAGAATTTAATTTTAGGTAATATTGCCTAGAAATCAAAAATCACCTCACCCCCTTGAAAATGAATTCTATGGAAATAAGTTTTAAATACTTGTACCATACATATTTTTTCATATAAAAGTTAAGAGTGTTTGATTACTTTCTATAGAAAATATGTAATAATTACATATTTTCTATGATAAATGTGTGCAATCAAACACACTCTTAGAGTTTTAAATATTTCAAACACTTATATATGTTTATTTAAGATCTTTACAGTCTTAAGGTATCTATTTTAAAACTTTTGATGTTTATATCAAATCTTAAATATTTATCTCACTAAATGTCTGTATGGTTTTTTTTTTTATATAAAATATATTTTCAAGATAAAATATTTATAATTTTTTTTATAAAAACTAAATTACACTCACTAAGTATCACTAGTTGAAGATAAATCTATATTTGATTTTTTTTTTTTTACTTGCACGTGTATAGCACGAATCATCTATTTATTGAAATAATAAAGGATAATAAATATGGTAGGATAATCTCACAAACCATAATTTTTTTTTCTATTTATCCTTTTAAATGCAGATGTTAAGTGTCCTTATTCAACTCAATTCTTGAATTCTTTGCTGCCTCTTGAACTGCCAGATGGTCTCCTTAATCTCAAATTGACTCATGAACTCTTCATCTCCTCTCAGTATGCATTGTTATTGTTGGTAATTTATACTTTATGATATTATTTTATTTTGATTTTAGATGTTTAGGCTTTTTATTTTAATGTCAGATCTTTCAATTAAGATTTAAGATATTTCTAATGCTTGTCTGTTGACATGGTTGTTTTTATTTAGATCTTTGAAAAAAAAATTTGTATTTGTTTTAGAACTTTTGGTATTTATTTCATATCTTATGTATATTTTCTCATATCTTTCAATTAACTTAAGGTATGATTGATTTTTCTTTTCAATTTTTTGAAATCATTAAGTAAACTATTATAGTATTCTAACGACTCATGAATGTTTTTGTGTTTTTTATTTTAATTAAAATATTATTTTAAATAAAATATTTAAGAATTTTTTTATATAAAAATTAAATTACAACCACTAAGTGTCACTCCATGACTGTGAATCTTCATTTTTTTTCTTTTTTTTTTTTGCTTGCACGTATATAGCACCAGGCAACCTATTTAGCGAAATAATAAAAGATAGAAAATATGATAAGTGTATATTCTTAGTCCTAATTTTTTCTCATTTATCTCATTGAGTGCAAATATTGAATTGTCGAACATAGTCGTTCATCTCGATTTTTCAAATACTTTGCTTCATCTTGAATTGCCAAACACCATTGTTTATCTTAAACTACCAACCACACCCTTCTTCATCTCCTCTTGTTATGTATTGTTCTTGTTGGTAATTTATATTTCATAATTTTGTTTATTTGAATAATAGATTTCAAAAATTTTGACTTATTTATTTTGATTGGGTTTTTAGATTTTTTGATTGCTTGTCTCTTAGGGTGGTTATTTTTATTTAGATCTTTAAAATCTTTAGGTCTTTATTTTAGAAATTTTGATGAAGTTTTAAATGGGTACAATTATGTTGGTAGTAAATTTTTGTATCATGAATATCAATAGCAATAAGTAAGAGAATTAGATCCTTAAGGGGTGTGATGCCAAATAATGAGGTTATACCACTTTAAACCTCCTACCCATTTTCCATCCATTCAATGGTCTTGAATGAGTATGGGTTGGGCTGTCATGGGGCAAGTTAGACTAGTGTAACTAGCTTGTCATTGATAATATTATAATTGATTAGGCTGATCGACTTGGGGCATTGAGGGACTAAACAATGTCAGTTACCCCTACATTGATTTTCAAGCCCCTTTATTTAGTCTTATAATGATTTGTGAGCTTGGGCTAAGTAAGGTTTTACAATACTCGAATTATCATCTATAATATCGTAATTGACGAGAGTGACCAACTTAAGGCGTTAAATTACTAAAAAGTCTCATTTACCCTTACATTAATTTTTGAGTCCGGATTGAGTTACACTTGAACCCATCCAAATCACTATCTATAATATGGTAACTAATGAGAATAACTGACCTGGGATGCTAAAAGACTAGAAAATTTCTTTTATCCTTACATTGATTTTACGAGTCCCCTCATTTACTATTACATCAATTTTTAAGTCGATATTGAGTTAGGCTTTACTATACCTGAATCACCATCAATAATATTGTAACTAATGAAAGTGATCAACTTGGGGTGTTTATAGACTAAAAAGTTTCATTTACCTTGCATTGATTTTTGAGCTTTCTCATTTACTCTTACATCTATTCTTGAGCACAGGCCAAGTTAAGCTTAACTTGACCCAAATCATCATTAATAATATTGTAACTGATAGAGAGATAACTTGGGGTGCTGAGAAACTAAAAACTCTCCCCTACATTGATTTTTTGAGGCCTCTCATTTACTTTTACATTAATTTTTTAACCCAATTTCGATTAGGCTTCACTTGACCCAAATTACCATCCACAATATTGTGGCTGATAAGAGTGGCTGACTTAGGGTGTAAAGAGACTAAATTATCTCATTTGGCCTTACATTGATTTTTGGGCCATTTGGGTGTAAAGAGAAAATGGTCTATACGTTTTTATTTAATAAAATATATTATTTTATATAAAATATAAAAAAAATTATATAAAAACTAACTTACACTCACTCACTCACTGAGTGTCACTAGTAAAGATAAATCATTATATAATTTTCTTTTTTTTTTAGTTGCACGTGTATAGCACGAATCATCTATCTATTGAAATAATAAAAGATAACAAGTATAGTAAATTAATCTTACAAACTCTAATTTTATTCCTATTTATCCCCTTGAATGTAGATTTTGAACGTTCTTATTCATTTCGATTCTCGCAAGCTTTGCTTCATCTTGAATTTCCAAATGTCCACCTTCATCTCAAATTGATTGATGAACCCTTCATCACCTATCGCATTGTTACTGTTGGTAATTTGTACGTTATGATAATGTTTTATTTTGATTTTTTGATTTTAGATGTTTAGGCTTTTCATTTTATTGTTACATCTTTCAATTGGGATTTAAGATCTTTCCAATGTTTGTCTCTTGACATGGTTGTTTTTATTTAGATCTTTGAAAAATCTTTAGGTATTTGTTTTAGAACTTTTGGTGTTTATTTCAAATCTTATGTATTTTTTCTCATATCTTTCGATTAACTTATAGGCATCATTGATTTTTTCTTTTTAATTTTTGAAATTATTTAAGTAAACTATTATAGTATTCTCGTGAGTCATGAAAATTTCCGTGTTTTTTATTTGCATAAAATATTATTTTAAATAAAATATTTAACAATTATTTTATATAAAGATTAAATTACAGCTACTAAGTGTCACTCCATGGAAGTGAATTTTCAATTTTTTTTTCTTTGCTTGCACATGTAAGCACTAGGCAACCTATTTGGCAAAGTAATAGAAGATAGTAGTATGAAATCTTGTGTTCTTAGCCCTAATTTTTTTTTTCCATTTATCTCTTTGAATGCAAATATTGAATTGTCAAGCATCCTTGTTCATCTCAATGCTTCGAATATTGTGCTTCATCTCGAATTGCCAAGCACCCTCGTTCATTTCAAATTACCAAACACACATTCCTTCATCTCCTTTCGATATGTATTGTTATTGTTGGGAATTTGTACTTCATAATTTTATTTATTCATAATTAGATTTCAAATCTTTTGACTTTGTATTTTGATTGGGATTTCAAGTTTTCTGAATGCTTGTTTCTTGCATGTGTATAGCATGAGGAACCTATTTAGTGAAATAATTAAAGATAGTAAGTATGATAAGTTTTTATTCTTAGCCCTCATTTCTCCATTTCTCTCTTTGAATGAAGATGTTGAATTGCCAAACACCTTTATTCATCTCAAATTGCCAAACACCCCCTTTCATCTCAAACTACCATTGCACCATCCTTCATCTACTCTTGGTATGTATTGTTCTTATTGGTAATTTATATTTCTAATTTTTTTATTGTTAGATTTCAAATATTTTGACTTTTTGTTTTGATTGGGTCTTAAGATTTTTCGAATGCTTATCTCTTAACAAGGTTATTTTTTACTTTTTATCTTTAAAATCTTTGGATATTTATTTTAGAAACTAACCTACACTCACTAAGTGTCACGGGTAGAAGATAAATCATTATTTGATTATTTTTTTTATTGCACGTGTATAGCACGAGTTATCTATTTATTGAAATAATAAAAGATTACAAGTATAGTAAGTTAATTAATCTCACAAATCCTAATTTTATTCCTATTTATCCCCTTGAATGTAGATGTTGAGCATTCTTATTCATCTCGATTCTCTCAAACTTTTCTTCATCTTGAATTGCTAGATGTCTTCCATCTCAAATTGACCGATGAACCCATCGTCACCCCTCAGTACGCATTGTTAGTATTGGTAATTTGTACTTTATGATAATGTTTTATTTGGATTATTCAATTTTAGATGTTTAGGCTTTTCATTTTAATGTTAGATCTTTCCATTAGGATTTAAGATCTTTCAAATGTTTGTCTCTTGATATGGTTGTTTTTATTTAGATCTTTGAAAAATTTTTAGGTATTTGTTTTAGAACTTTTGATGTTTATTTCAAATCTTATGTATTTTTTCTCATATCATTCGATTAATTTAGGCAACATTTTTTTTTTCTTTTCAATTTTTTGAAACCATTTAAGTAAACTAGTATAGTATTCTTGGGAATCATAAAAATCACTGTGTTTTTTATTTTACATAAAATATTATTTTAAATAAAATATTCAAAAATTATTTTATATAAAGATTAAATTACAACTACTAAGTGTCACTCTATAGAAGTGAATCTTCAATTTTCTTTTTTTGTTTTTTTTTTATTTTTTTCTTGCACAAGTAAGCACTAGGCAACCTATTTGGCAAAGTAATAGAAGATAGTATGTATGAAATATTCGTGTTCTTAGCCCTATTTTTTTTTTTTTCATTTATCTCTTTGAATGCAAATGTTGAATTGTCAAACATCCTTATTCATCTCAATGCTTCGAATACTTTGCTTCATCTTGAATTGCCAAACACCCCCGTTCATCTCAAATTACCAATCACACATTCCTTCATCTCCTTTCGATATGTATTGTTATTGTTGGGAATTTGTACTTCGTAACTTTATTTATTGATAATTAGATTTCAAATCTTTTGACTTTGTATTTTGATTGGGATTTTAGTTTTTTTGAATGATTTTCTCTTGCATGTGTATAGCATGAGAAGCCTATTTAGTGAAGTGATAAAAGATAGTTAATGTGATGACCCGTTAATGGGTCTAGATTATTTTAGTGTCATTTTCATGTGTGTTATGCCTTGGCATTAATTAACATAAATGTTGAAAATAAATATTGTATTGTGTTTAGTTTTAATCTAAATGAAAGTATATGTGGGTATGGAAAAAGTTAAAAGCAAAGAGTTTGAAAAGTCAAGTTAAGTGAAGAAAATAAAGTGAAAAAGTCAAAGAGAAGTAATGGATAAAAAGTCAAAATTTATGTGTATTCAAAAGAAACATAAGAAGAAAGAAATATATATATATATTCCTTATTTAAAAGAATTGAAGAAGGGATAGGTGAGGAATTATGCAACAAGTGAGGGGGTAAATTGGGGAAGGAAAAAGCTATATAAAGAAGGAAGATTGTGGAAGCTACAAGAAGCCACTATCTTCTCCTTTTGTTTCTTCTATCTTCTTATTTTTTTCTTTTTCCATCGACGTTACTTCTCTTCTTCCTCCTTCAATCTTTTCTCTTCTATTCTTGATCTTGAGGCTTTTGGAAGTGAGGAATTGTAGTTAAGCCATCAAAATCACCTAAGGCAAGTGATTAGTGGTTAATTTTGTAAAATTTTTGTTATAATTATAACCCCCATTTTGATTTTAAATTGGTTTAATTGAATAATTATGTGTAATATATATCTATATATATAATATATAATATATTATAATAAACATGTAAATATAATACATATATATACTCAATGAAATGCATGCATGGATTATCTATATAATATATAAGCATATAATATCCCATATAATATATCATATCAATATATATATAATATAATAGATGATTTATTAATAAATTGCTTATTTATAGGTATGAAGAAGGTGGACTTAGAAGCCCAAAAAGAATTCAAGCCCAAAAAGAATTCAAGTCCATGAAGAATTCAAGCCTAAAAAGAATTCAAGCCCATGAAGAATGAAGAATTCAAGCCCATGAAAAAAAAAGAATTCAAGCCCATGGAGAATTAAAGTCCATGAAAAAATTAAAGTCCATGAAGAATTAAGACCCAACTTGAGCATCCCATGAAAGATATCATTTGAAGAAGGCCCAAGGATTATTTTTAATCCTAATGAAGATTAAAAATCAATTTATAGAAATCTATTTTTATTTTTTATGTGAGTGCTTTATTAAGTGTGTCTTTTAGCTAAAATCCATTTAACTATTAGTTGTGTATTATAGCTAAAATCCATTTAACTTTGTGAGTGCTTTATTAGGTATGTATTTTAGCTAAAATCCATTTAACTTTAATTATGTATTATAGCTAAAATTCATTTAACTTTAAGTGTGTGAGTGCCCATTAGATATAATTATGTCTAGTTGAATAATTGAAAATTGTGTGGTTTGTATTGCATCTTGTGGCCTATAAATAGGTCACTTGATTGCATTTGTAAGTGTGATTATTATTCTTGAATCAAAGTTTAGTTGTTTCCTTATAATTCTCTCTTTGAGAATTGTTCTTGTTCTTTCTCCTTTTCTTTATTATTTTCTCTTGTGATCTTACTTCATTCCTTTCTTCTCTTGAATTCTTATGTTATTTATTGTTACTTAATTATTCATCGCCTAAATGGCCGGTTAGTTTATGTATTTAAATTTCTGTAATTTTAATTCTTGTCTTTTTATTATTCACCGCCTAAATGGACGGTTAGTTTCTGCTATTTTAATTCCTGTCATTTAAATTATGTCATTTAAATTATGCAATTTAAATTCTTGTTAATTAATTTACAAATAAATGAGTAGCTAAACCCAATCTTGGGTTAAGGCAAGGACAGTGTCCAACGCCAATGATTCCCAAAGAAAGCTACGCTTTAAAAGAGTAACATTAATTTAAATTTCACTATGAGTGTGTATTTTTAAATTAAGAAATCACTAGGTTTGAATTGAAGCATAAGCCTAACTTAGAGCTTTCATGCCATGTATGAAAGTTACTAGAACTGAAAATGCTATCATACCCAAATCTGGATGATTAATTTAGTTGTTTTGTGTATTAATTGTAATTGGATTTATGGTAGTTGCTTAAACTAGAATCTCACATATCATGTATGGGGATTGCTTAAATTAGAACTATCATCATCTCTAATTACATTTAATAACAAACCCTCATATCTGAAATTAAATTAATGTTACTAACCTTGTCTATTAAAATTTGGGAATCAACGGGTTGGCACTGAAATTGTTTTAACCCAAGTACTATCCAATTTCATATTCTTACATTCAGTAATTATTTCAATTTCTGCTTTGTTTTATTTCCTCGTATATGTTGTCTAAAAAACCATAAAAAAAAAACTTCGTTGCCAATTTGTCCAAGTGTGTGTGTGTTTATGTGTGACATTCTTTTTAATTTGCCATAAATAAATCTCTCAGTGGACGACCTGGACTCATCCAGAAAATATAAATTTAAATTTGAACTACAATTGCACTCGTACACTGATGAGTATAAACCTCTCACCAATATAAAAAAATATATAAAATTTTTATTGTGTTTTGTTTTGTGTTTTAATTGGGGAAGGAAAAAGCTATATAAAGAAGGAAGATTGTGGAAGCTACAAGAAGCCACTATCTTCTCCTTTTGTTTCTTCTATCTTCTTCTTTTTTCTTTTTCCATCGACGTTACTTCTCTTCTTCCTCCTTCAATCTTTTCTCTTCTATTCTTGATCTTGAGGCTTTTGGAAGTGAGGAATTGTAGTTAAGCCATCAAAATCACCTAAGGCAAGTTCTTTCCCCTTTTCCTTCTTTATTTACGCAACTTTTTATCTTCTTTCTTCATATTATCCAAGGTTCTATCTCCTCCATTCCATTTTTTTTACAAGTTCTTTCCATCACTTTTCCATTCAACATATTTATTTCTTCCATCTATGAGATTTGTTAGTTGAAACTCTTAGGTTGCGTTCTCTTTGTTATTTTCAAGTCATTTTTAGTTTTCAATTTTCTAAAATAATGAAAACGCGTTCCCTTTACTATTTTTAAAAATGTATTTTTGAAAACAAAAAAAAATTTGTAAAGAAAACTCAAAACAACAAAAAGTTGTTTTGAATGTTTTCATCCAAAACAAACTCTAAACTCAAAACACATTTATTTATGTATTTATTCATATTTTACTATAATAATGAAAAAAATATTACAAAATTTATTAACTTTAAAATGTATATATTTTTTAATAATATATTAACGTTAAATATTTCTAATTTACTGAATAATCAAATTTTTTTGTATAAAATATTATTAAAAAATTATTTTTAAAATTTCAAAGGGAACACATTTTCTAATTTTCTGTTTTGAGAAATAGTTTTTCAAAATAACAAAGAGAACGTGTTTTCAATTTTTTAAAAACAGACTACAAAAATAGAAAATTGAAAATGAATTCAAAACTCAAAACTAAAAATTAAAAAGCAAAGAGAACGCAGCCTTAATTTTTGGATCTCTTAATTTTTGACAGATTTGTGTATGTTGTACATTTCGGGGTATAACTTCATGTGTTTATATCCAAATTGAGATCCATTTATTTTTCTATAAATTATATTTCATAGGCTTAATTTTGATATATTATATAAATTATTTGATTTATTTTTGAGCTTGTAATCGCCCTATCAATCTTTGACTGAAATCTAGAATTTACCACTCTCGCGTAATCTGACCATGTTTTAGTTTTTGGGGTATAAATTTTTGTGTTTATATCTGATTTGAGATCTTCTTTTTGATCCATAAACTAGACATACTAAGATTCGTTTAGATATATTACTTGCATCATTTGGTTACTTTTTGAGCCCATAAAATTCCTGTTAATCTCCTCCTAAAATCTGTAAATTTTCTGGAGTTTTGCCTAATTAATCTTTTTGCGTTGGCCATACTTCCTATGAATGAAATCAGGGGAGATTAATAGGTAGGTATGCACAAATTACATATATTATGGCTGAGTGTATGTGCATGAATATATACAATTGCGGGCCTATTATAATGCGCTACGACTATATTGTGTCGGGAGAATGATATCCAAAACCAGCTCGATAGGCACTTGCTTGACCGTGAGAGCTCTGGCTCACAATGGTCGCTTGGTTTAAAACCAGAGCATGGGTGGATAATGGTCCACAATATGTATGTTTATATATTGACATTATGGTTGTGGCACTAAAGTTCATAGTTGTTTAACGTTGTATAGAATGACATGATGACTCCTGATATGGAGAATGATGGACAGGGAATTATGTGTTCGTTTCAAGGAGTTCATTCACTCTTATATTTTATACTCACTTTATTTACTCTGCGTCATTTCAGATAAAGGTAAAGCTAAAGAGAGAGCTAGGCCTAACAATGCATAAGTTTCCAAGGTAGGTTGTGTACAAAGTCATCCCTACCAGAAGATCCATGGGTGTTGGTTTTGAGGGCTTGCGGAGTAGAGTTTGCTTTGTAGTTTGTATACATTGCCCTTTTATTTTGTTGTATAGGCAGTTAAGCTCTAACTAGATTTTTTAGTGAGCTATGTGGTATGTATATATCTTGTGAGTCTTGTTAAATAAATGGGATGTATGTATATGGTTGTTTATGTCTAAATTTATTTTGTATCATTCCTTTTATGACCTCCTCATGAATCTCCTTTACTAGCAAGAGCTCCGGGATAATTTTGTATCATGTTTAAATTTGTTATGTACCTTCATGTATGCACAACACATCACCGACCTCTCATCAAAAGAAGAAATGGATTGTTCTCCCATTTATTCCAACAACCTCCACTCCCGAACCATCATCGTTGTCATCGTCGCTCTGCATCTGCTCAATGCATCGGCCACCACATTGGCTTTCCCTGGGTGGTAAAGGATCTCACAGTCATAATCTTTAAAAAACTCCACCCACCGTCGTTGCCTCAAATTTAATTCTTTCTGGGAGAGAAGATATTTCAGACTTTTGTGATTCGTGTATATTTCCACCTTTTCGCCATATAGATAGTGCTTACAATTTTTTAGAGTAAAAACTACTACTGCTAACTCCAGTTCATGTGTGGGTAAGTTCAACTCACATTTCTTCAATTGTCTCGAAGCATAGGCAAATGCGCCCATCCTACATCAATACACACCTTAATCCTATATGTGAAGCATCACTGTAGATGGTGAACTTTTCTCCGCTCCTCAAAATAGTTAAAATCGGAGTCGTAGTCAGCCTCCTCTTCAATTCTTAGAAGCTATTTTCACAAGCTTCATTCCATTTGAATTTTACTCTTTTCCTTGTCAATTTAGTCATGGGTGAGGATAGTCAAGCAAATCCCTTGATGAATCTTCTATAATAGCCAGTTAATCCTAAGAAGCTTTGAATACCCGTCACTGTAGTAGGCCTCAGCCATTCCACCACAGCCTTAATCTTTATGGGGTTCACTAAAATGCCCTCACCAGAGATACATGCCCAAGAAAGCACACTTGTCTTTACTAGAAGTCACACTTGCTCAGCTTGGCACACAATTTCTCTTCTTGAAGTTTTTGCAAAATTATTCTAAGATGGGCTTCATGCTTCTCTGGGCTTGGGGAGTATTATCAGAATATCATCGATAAACACGATAACAAAGCAGTCCAAATACTCCCTAAAGACACGATTCATCAAATTTATAAACATTGATGGGGGCGTTAGTCAACCAAAATGGCATTACTACAGACTTGAAATGCTCATATTGAGTACGAAGGGTTGTCCTTTGAATATCCTCTTCTTTGACTCTTACTTGGTGGTAGCCTGATTTCAAATCTATTTTGGAGAAGACTGAGACCCCATGGAGCTAGTCTAACAAATCATCCACATGCGGGAGATGACACTTATTCTTTAAGGTCACTTGATTTAGTTGTTGATAATCGATACATAGTCTCATTAACCCATCATTCTTCCTCACAAATAATACTGGAGCTCCCCACGGGGAAGCACTAGGTCTGATGAAACCCTTATCAATCAACTCTTGAATCTAGATCTTCAATTTTTTTAACTCGTTAAGGGCTAGTCTATATGGGGCTTTAGAGATGGGTTGTGTTTCAAGCATCAATTCAATTAAAAACTCAACTTCTCTTAGAGGTGACAACCCCTGTAACTCTTCAAGAAACAAGTCTAGGAAATCTCAGACTATTGGAATTTTTGGAAACTTTAACTTGTTCCCTTTACCCGTGGTAACAAATGCAAGGTATGCTTTGCAACCATGGCGTATTAACTTCTCTACTTTCATCACTGATATCATGGGGCTAGAGCTCATTGGTTTAATCCCTTAGTATACAATAACTGGATGTTGGGAAAGCTCAAACTGAATTATCTTTCGGTGATAATCAACTTTAGCGTAGTATTGGGATAACCAGTCCACGCCTAGAATCAAATCAAAATCCTTTATATCTAAGACCACCAAATCTCCTAGTAACTCCTTGCCGTGCACCTTAATCTTGCAAGCTTTATATACCTCACTACCCAATAAGGCTACATCCCCTCGACATAGTTACAATCAGATAATATGGTAATGAAATCCCAGGAACAGGTACGTGATGTAACGCCCTGCTTTCTCGGGCACATCATAAATTGGGACAATTATAGGATAATAAATTTTTTTCTTTCAAACACTAAGCTAAATCATATCATTCCTCTTATCCGTCCTAGAATTTCTAATCATTTTTCTCGAAAGAGAATCATTATACACATCAAATGCGGAAGCAAGGATCGAATCTAACATCTTAACATTAATTGAAATTCAGTTCTTACATCATCGATCCTCAACATGACTTAATACAAAGCATAAGTGTAATACCCCATGTTCGTATAACATTGCCACGTAATTTCGATGAGTTTAGAATACCGAAAAGTTAATTTTATAGTAATTTTAGGTACCGAATCAACTGCAGGGAGTGCCTCAGAGTGAAATTATCTAAGAAAAATTATATTGTCTCGACGAGCGTATCAAGATAGGATTTATGGTATTGAAAGAAATCAAATTCGGAACGATTTTCGGTACAGCTAAAATACAGCTGCTAATTGGGCTAAAAAACCGAATCATTGTAGGAGGCTCCCGAAAAATTAACGGAACCCTAGGGGGTCTCCGGTTTTGCTTAACGAACAACCCTTCAGTGATTTCAGAAGGAAACAACAGCCCGGTAAGGACACTGGGGTGAAATCGTCTATATCGAGTAAAATTTAAGTTATTAATTATGAGTTTTCGGTATTAAAATGAAAATTAATTTGAGGTTTAGGGCCTTAGTTGCAATTAGAGAATTGTACAAGTGATATAGGGATAAAATTTAAGATTTAATAAGTAAATTTATTTAATTTAAAGTGTAATAAAATAATTATATATATAAGTATGCATGTGCACGTGTGTGCAGCTTCTGTGAAGCTTTAAATGGCCGAAGTTGAGCTGTAAAATGAAAGATTTGGCAGCGTGAAGTGAGGAAAGAAATTGTCAGAGGTATGGAGTGAGTAATGAGGCAATTAATGTGCAATTAATTAGGAGTAGCAGCCAAGGCAAGAGAGCTCTATAAATAGGGAGGAGAATTGAAGTGAATGGCAGCAAGTGCAACCGAGAGAGAGAGCTGGGTCAGAGAGCTTGAGGGAGGCCCAAGGTTCGCGAGAGAGAGAGAGAGAGATAGAGAGGGAGAGAGCAAACAATAGAGAAGCGGAGCAAGCCGCGGCAACTCGCGGCAGCCATGGCCGCGAGTTTCCAGCAACTCGAGCAACCATGGCCGCTCGGTTGAGATCAAGCAGGAGGGCGGCACGACGGGCCAGCAAAGTACGTGGTGGCTGGCAGAAATGAGGGAGACCAACCGATGAGGCCGAAGGCGGCCGGAGTGGCCGCAAGCTCGCGACGGCAGCCATGGCCGCGAGCTCCAGCATTCAGGTGCGTCGTAGGGGGCTGGTTGCGGGGCTGCGGGTGGTCGCGAGGAAGACCTCCGGTGGTGGCAGCCGCGATGCACGGTGAGGGCGGCCGCGATGGCCGATAAAGCTGGCCAAGGCAATGGCGGCAGTTGCAGGCGTTGGGCGCGGCGGTTACAGGCGTTGGGCGCGGCAGTTGCAGGCGGGCTGATGCCAGTTCGCGCGCAGGCGGAGGAAGAAGGAGAAGAGGAAGGGAAGAAGAAGAAAAAGAGAAGGAAGAAGAAAAAGAAGAAAGAAGGAAGAAGAAGGGTTGCAGGCGCGGGAACAGGGGAGGCGCAAGGAGGAAGAAGAAGGAGGAAGAAGAAGAAGAAGAGAGGAGAGAGAAAAAGAAAAAGAAAAAAATAAAAGAAAGAAAAAGAAGAAAAGAAAAGAAAAGAAAAGAAAAAGAAAATAGGAAAAATTATAAAAAAATTCTAGAAAAATAGGAGATTATGTTTCGGTAATATCCCGGAGATTTTGGTAAGAAAAATGGCTCGGGCACGCTTTTCGGAATATTGCACGCAAATCGAGAAAATCAGAGATGCTAAGACAAGGTGAGTAAAATTCTCTAGAAAATTTCAAAAATTCCAAAATATTATTTTATGAATTTTCGTAGTGAAATATTGGAGAAAATATTTCTAGAAATATTTAATTTGAAATTATTGAGGAAAAATAGGAAGAAATAGAGGGAAAATTAGATAAAATGCCAGAAATTATGGAAAAATAGGATTTAATATTTATTTAAATGCCTATGATGATTAGGATGCTTTGAGGTCAAAGTTGAGATGTCTCGTGTGAATTTTGAGGTTGACACGCAAATTGAGGCAAGGCACGAATTTCGAGATAGCCCGATAAGCTCTAAAGGTAAGTGGTACTTCCTCGAAAATATTTTCATCATATTGACATGCCCTGATATGTATCTATCACGTAGAATGCATACATGATTATGAAATGCATGATTACACGTTGATATCATTGATCACACGCATATGAGGCCGTAGAGAGTACGAACTGGCACCGCTGCCTTACCAAGGGTGCACCCATACACCCCGGCTTCGAAAGAGGTGGCCGCTAAAAATGATAGGTAGCATGAGGGGTGCAGTTGACACCTACGAGGAAAGACATTGCATACACTCATGACATATCATTACGTACCCTTACTTAGATGGTTCATCATCTAACTTGGGTTCGTCCCTGGAACATTCAACGTTCCAGTCGGGACTTGCAGAGATGATTTCGAGATTGATGATATGTGGTGACGCGAGACGTTAGGAAACGAGGAAATGTGTCATGTTATGTTGTGATATGAATAGTTAAGGATTATGTACATTTGTTTTACTTTTCGAAGGTTATGTAACAACGTTTGTAATAAGTACTTGTCTAGTTATTCATGTATATATTGCCATGAGCAAGTTCGGTTCAGCTTTCGCTTGTATTTATTTTCTAGTGTAGATATCTTGCACTAGATAAGGCCTTAGGAGATTTTGGGATAATGTAATGAAAAGAAAAAAAATATATATATATAAGACCCAATTTTCCTAAGGTATAACACGCCCGAGAAAGCGGGCTGTTACAGTTGGTATCAGAGCTTAAGATTATTGGAAGCCTTAAGTGACTCAGATATAGTTGATTAGACCCTATTTGGAGATTAGAAAATAGTAATTTGGAGACTTTGGAGGATCTGGTAGAACCAGTTAGTAAGAACCCAAAGTGGAGGTTTAGGGGAAAGAGACTAAGAGTTCGTAAAATGAAATCCCTATTTGGAGATTTGAGAATAATCGATTGAAGTCTTAGAGGTTATTGATTTGAGGATCTAATCTTGCTAAGCAATAGAACGACCAGTCAAGATAATCTAGCTCTTGATGTTAGGATCTGATGATATGATTCGGGTGTAAGGTTGACTCGGTAAACCATGAGTATGAATCCGAGAGATTTAGAGACTATTGATTTGAGGTTATTAGTCGAATCATGGCATGAAACGATAGGTTAACTGCGGTTATTAAGGATGATCGAATCATGGATGATTAGTCTAATGTGACAAGACCTAGTTAAAGAGTTAGGATCAAATGATAAGTATTTTCGAGGATCATTTAGTGTCCCGGTAATAAGATGAAAAGATCAGGGATCTAACAGATGGGGTCAAGCAAGAGGCCGAAGATGGCCAAATAATGGCATGAGAGTTGCGCCAATTGATGAGGTGACGGTGGTACAACCGATGTGACTCGCAAGGACGAGATAAGAACCCTAGCAGCGTGATGACACTACTGGTTCGGTGTTCGCAGTGACAGATCTAGATCTAGGGACCCACGTGCAGATGGTTGAGGGATGGCTTGCGATAAGGTACGGAAAGCCCGTCGATCGAAGCATCATGTCAGGCTGCCTGAGAGACGATCAGATGTTGAAAATCTGGGACAGCCCAGTAGGGTCTGTACCTTGTATGGGTCTAAGTCCCAATGGTCTAGGAGCGAGGTGTGCCACTAGCTGTAATTGATCGAGGCTGGAGAATCAACCCGAAATGAAATGGATTGAATATGGACTGAGTGTCCTATTTAAAGAATTGTATCAGGGTTCCCAGTCATCTTAGGAGTAGGTGACATGACGAACAGTGCAAGGCTCGAGGAATAGAATATCTCGGTACCTAGTATGACAATGAGGTCACGAATGGTCGTACGCCGATAGTCAGCAAGATCTAAAGAGTCAGTAAATTTTCGGTAAACGAGATTATGACCAGTTCAAGGCCTTGGCGATAAATAGTGAGATAGCAACATCGGTTCTAGTAGAGTTCGGATAACAAAAAAAAAATGAAAGAGTTTCTTAATAGGTCGTATCGACCCTAAAGGAATGATAAAGAGACCTAGCCAATAAAGGTTGTGACTACAATTCGGTGTGCCAAGTGGGATTGAGAATTCGAAAGTCTGTAAGAGAAGACTCGTGAATAAGTTATGCTTTGTGTATCGGTATACAGACTTGAATCGTCATTTGAGGTTTAAAGTATCATTCGGTAGAGAGTCCTTGGAAGTTTGAGGTTCAGTTGTTTTTTTTGGAAAATAATTGGAACCAGATAACATGATAGATATCTTCAAAATGAATCGATTCGGGAATTCTCGAGGAATTATCCTAAGGATTGGAGTATCATGGGTGACGCGAGTACCTGCCTACTCTGATTTGACAATATAATTATAGACTGTCGTCCAGAAAATTGTGAGAATTTTTGGCATGTTTGAAAGAGACAAGTAATGACAGATGTGTTAGAATGAAAATCTATTGGAGATCTAGAATTTTCAATTTCGGGAGAATGAAAATCTTATTGGTCTAAACGATTAATCCAGATAGCCCTGATGGGCAAATCGGGAGATGTATAGCTAGACGATCACTAAAGTGATGTAATCATGTTATGAAAATGAGGAGCTTGTCAAAATGTGGTACGATGAAAAGCCGTGAGAAAGTTAAGGAAGTAAGAGAAATATCAGAATGTGCTCTCGGAAGATTTATCGGAATTATTTCTTAGTAATGAAATTGCCAATAAATAGCTTGAGGTTATAAGTAGTTCAATTGAGAACGTAAATTATTGAGCTTTGAAAGATGTGATAATTAAGAGTCGATATCTTTACCTCAAATTTGATGAACAGTTACAAGAGGCTGGAGTGCGATCGAGGGATGAGACATTCTAAGTATCAGCAATGGAATCATGATCTGATGATTTGACCAAAGTACCAATTGCATTAAAGTCACGTGGTAATTGTGTCTATCAAGGATATATTGGTGTACTCCTCAGATAGGGAGACGCATGAGAAACATTGAGGATAATGTTAGGGAACATCACGATAGATGTTGAGACTGAGACTTGCTAGGTTATGAGCCAATCGAGAAAGAAATGATGAGAGCATGAGGCTCTGTGTCAGGAACGTGAAGTTAAGGTCAAGGATTGGAAGTTCCGAAAAGTCAGATATCCCGGTAGATTTCGAGAGATGAGCCAAATGCTTTGAGCAGAGGTTGGTTCAAGCAAAGGTCGGTAACCTGAGTAAGTAGCTCTGAAAAGGATCGAGCATGATTAAAGTTAGTTGACATAAAACGTTATTACTCGAAGATTAATTTGATGTTCACTTCAAAAAGTGCAAAGAGTTATTTAAGTTATGGGTATATGGATAAATAGGTATTAGCTGGGTGACCAAGTAACAAATAAGCAAGCAATGTAAGGATATTAGTATTGAGAGACCCGGAGGACAACGTTAGATTTCAGTCGATATTAAAGGTTGAGTTACGAAAGGAAGTCTTGGAGACAAATAGAATCGATTAATAAAGATTTCTTGAGAAAATAGTACATGATTAGAAGATGATTGTGGTCAGTTGGCAGAAACTTGAGATTATATCGGGAGATGAATACCTACAAGAATGAGTAAACAATAGAAATCTCGAACGGATTAGTAAAGATTAAGCAATGATTAAGTTTATGATGACTCAAGGTAAGGCATAGGTGATTTCGAGGACAAAAATCATTTCAGCACGAGATGATAGGGCCAGTGACTTGTTATGACAACCTATGAAACAACCTAGTAATAACAAGATATGTGATGTTTGAGGATTCAAGGATACGTGAAATAGTTTGACGACATAAAAGTATTTCCTTCAGGATCAATTTGAATAAAGTCAAGATATATCAAGATCAGGACTCTTGTATTAAAGAAGCATGATTGATTAGTTCAAGATAAATGACATCGTAAGAAATCAAAATTAGAGAAGTGTCATGATTAAGGATATCGACTGGATGGCCTAATGAAGAGCAAATTGAAAATTGATGATGTGGATATGAGAGTTGCAGGATCACTACAATGATACGTGTAGAAGTTCAGGTTAAGATTCGTGGCCCAAGAACCAAGTTATGCGGGTATGATTTGAAAGATATGCATAATCGACAAGTGTACCTGTCTAGAGATTGATAAGTGTGATCAGTCCAAGAGTTTTAATTTTGAGATTTAGGATATGTGGCAAATTTCGAGGACGAAATTTTTGTAAGGAGGGGAGAATGTAATACCCCATGTTCGTATAACATTGCCACGTAATTTCGATGAGTTTAGAATACCGAAAAGTTAATTTTATAGTAATTTTAGGTACCGAATCAACTGCAGGGAGTGCCTCAGAGTGAAATTATCTAAGGAAAATTATATGGTCTCGACGAGCGTATCAAGATAGGATTTATGGTATTGAAAGAAATCGAATTCAGAACGATTTTCGGTACAGCTAAAATACAGCTGTTAATTGGGCTGAAAAACCGAATCATTGTAGGAGGCTCCCGAAAAATTAACGGAACCCTAGGGGGTCTCTGGTTTTGCTTAACGAACAACCCTTCAGTGATTTCAAAAGGAAACAACAGCCCGGTAAGGACACTGGGGCGAAATCGTCTATATCGAGTAAAATTTAAGTTATTAATTATGGGTTTTCGGTATTAAAATGAAAATTAATTTGAGGTTTAGGGCCTTAGTTGCAATTAGAGAATTGCACAAGTGATATAGGGATAAAATTTAAGATTTAATAAATAAATTTATTTAATTTAAAGTGTAATAAAATAATTATATATATATATAAGTATGCATGTGCGCGTGTGTGCAGCTTCTGTGAAGCTTTAAATGGCCGAAGTTGAGCTGTAAAATGAAAGATTTGGCAGCGTGAAGTGGGGAAAGAAATTGTCAGAGGTATGGAGTGAGTAATGAGGCAATTAATGTGTAATTAATTAGGAGTAGCAGCCAAGGCAAGAGAGCTCTATAAATAGGGAGGAGAATTGAAGTGAATGGCAGCAAGTGCAATCGAGAGAGAGAGCTGGGGCAGAGAGCTTGAGGGAGGCCCAAGGTTCGCGAGAGAGAGAGATAGAGAGGGAGAGAGCAAACAATAGAGAAGCAGAGCAAGCCGCGGCAACTCGCGGCAGCCATGGCCGCGAGTTTCCAGCAACTCGAGCAACCATGGCCGCTCGGTTGAGAGCAAGCAGGGGGGCGGCACGACGGGCCAGCAAAGTGCGTGGTGGCTGGCAGAAATGAGGGAGACCAACCGATGAGCCCGAAGGCGGCCGGAGTGGCCGCAAGCTCGCGACGACAGCCATGGCCGCGAGCTCCAGCATTCAGGTGCGTCGTAGGGGGCTAGTTGCGGGGCTGCGGGTGGCCGCGAGGAAAACCTCCGGTGGTGGCAGCCGCGATGCACGGCGAGGGCGGCCGCGATGGCCGGTGAAACTGGCCGAGGCAATGGCGGCGGTTGCAGGCGTTGGGCGCGGCGGTTGCAGGCATTGGGCGCGGCAGTTGCAGGCGGGCTGATGCCAGTTCGCGCGCAGGCGGAGGAAGAATGAGAAGAGGAAGGGAAGAAGAAGAAGAAGAAGAAGAAGAAGAAGAAGAAGAAGAAGAAGAAGAAGAGAAGGAAGAAGAAAAAGAAGAAAGAAGGAAGAAGAAGGGTTGCAGGCGCGGGAACAGGGGAGGCGCAAGGAGGAAGAAGAAGGAGGAAGAAGAAGAAGAGAGGAGAGAGAAAAAGAAAAAGAAAAAGAAAAAGAAAAAAAAGAAAAGAAAGAAAAAGAAAAAAAGAAAAGAAAAGAAAAAGAAAATAGAAAAAATTATAAAAAAATTCTAGAAAAATAGGAGATTATGTTTCGGTGATATCCCGGAGATTTTGGTAAGAAAAATGGCTCGGGCACGCTTTTCGGAATATCGCACGCAAATCGAGAAAATCGGAGATGCTAAGACAAGGTGAGTAAAATTCTCTAGAAAATTTCAGAAATTCCAAAATATTATTTTATGAATTGTCGTAGTGAAATATTGGAGAAAATATTTCTAAAAATATTTAATTTGGAATTATTGAGGAAAAATAGGAAGAAATAGAGGGAAAATTAGAGAAAATGCCAGAAATTATGGAAAAATAGGATTTAATATTTATTTAAATGCCTATGATGATTAGGATACTTTGAGGTCAAAGTTGAGATGTCTGGTGCGAATTTTGAGGTTGACACGCAAATCGAGGCAAGGCACGGATTTCGAGATAGCCCGATAAGCTCTAAAGGTAAGTGGTACTTCCTCGAAAATGTTTTCATCATATTGACATGCCCTAATATGTATCTATCACGTAGAATGCATACATGATTATGAAATGCATGATTACACGTTGATATCATTGATCACACGCATATGAGGCCGTAGGGAGTACAAACTGGCACCACTGCCTTACCAAGGGTGCACCCATACACCCCGGCTTCGAAAGAGGTGGCCGCTAAAAATGGTAGGTAGCATGAGGGGTGCAGTTGACACCTACGAGGAAAGACATTGCATACACTCATGACATAGCATTACGTACCCTTACTTAGATGGTTCATCATCTAACTTGGGTTCGCCCCTGGAACATTCAACGTTCCAGTCGGGACTTGCAGAGATGATTTCGAGATTGATGATATGTGGTGACGCGAGACGTAAGGAAACGAGGAAATGTGTCATGTTATGTTGTGATATGAATAGTTAAGGATTATGTACATTTGTTTTACTTTTTGAAGGTTATGTAACAATGTTTGTAATAAGTACTTGTCTAGTTATTCATGTATATATTGCTATGAGCAGGTTCGGTTCAGCTTTCGCTTGTATTTATTTTCTAGTGTAGATATCTTGCACTAGATAAGGCCTTAGGAGATTTTGGGATAATGTAATGAAAAGAAAAAAAATATATATATATAAGACCCAATTTTCCTAAGGTATAACACGTCCGAGAAAGCTGGCTGTTACAATAAGTCCTCAACTGACATTAACCCTAAATAGGGTTATACATCATCATTTTTTTCAAAATATCCAAAATTCAAAGTAACAGAACTTAAATACATGGACTATATAACATACATACAATTCATCATGAACTCTACTAAGTGTTATTTCATGCCTCATTCATCCTCGTATCTGTTACAATCTCCATCTGGAATGTTTGAATATTCCAGGGGTAAAACCCAAGTTAGATGATGAATCATTTAAGTAAGGGAACAATAAACATATTTCATGCATGAATGCAATATGCAAAATGTCATTTCCATATCATTTCGATTTGAGTCGATCGCACCCAATTGCTACTCCCTATTTTTACGACCACTTCTTTCGAAGTCGAGGTGTATGGGTGCACCCTTGGCAGAGCAACGGTGTCAGTCCATATCTCAAACCCTTATGCAATGCATGATCAATAATATTATAACGAACATGTGCACATCTCATCATCAATACATGTAAATGTAATCTACATAATATATTAATATCAAAGCATGGCAACATGATAAAATCATTTACTTAAAATCGAGTTTTGAGTTGAACCATTTACAAACCAAGCATTTTTCATAAAATAAATCCAGTTGAGAAGTACCACTTACCTTTTTAAGCTTATCGGGCTACCTTGATTTTCACGCCTTGCCTCGAAATTCTTGCATCATCTTGATTTACGTGCCAACCTAAAAATTCGCACGAGTCACTTCAACTTTAAGCCTCAATTCATTCTAATCACCATATTTGATTAAATAAATATTAAAACTTATTTTCCATAATTTTTTACATTTTCTTTATTTTTTTCTCTATTTTTTCCTCAATATATCCGAGCTAAATATTTCACTATGATAATTCATAAAATAATATTCCTGAATTTTTGAAATTTTCTAGAAAATTTTACTTACCTTAACTTAGCCTCTCAAGCTTCCTCGATATGCGTGTCATATCCTCAAAATGTGTGCCCAAACTGTTTTCTCACCCAAAATATCTGGAATATTAATAAATATCCATTTCCTATTTTTTGGAATTTTTCAAGAATTTTCTCCATTTGTTTTCTATTTTTCCTCTATTTCTTTTCTTTTTTTCCTTTTTCTTTTCTTTTCTTTTTTTTTTCTTCCCTTCTTCTTCTTCCTCCCCTGCAACTCATGACTAGCAGGCTTCTTCTTCTCTTTTCTTTTTTTTTTCTTCTTTCTTTTCTTTTTCTTTTTCTTTTTCTTTCTTCTTTTCCCTTCTCCTTCTCCTTCTTCTCTTCCTTTTCTTCTTCTTCACCCGCGAACTACTTGCAACCAGCCCACCCTCCATGCCCAGCCGCCGCATGCCGCCACCATTTGCCACTGTGGCCTCGTTGACCGCTGCTCGTACCCTCACCGACCTCCGTCACAACCGCTGTCGGTCGCACCCACTCCGCCACCGCTCACAGCCGCCCACTTCCGCTGGTCGTGGTTTGCTGTCAGCGGCTGCCATGGCTGTAACCCATCTCTCTTCCAGCTTTCTCTCTCTCTCTCTCCATTGCTCTTGGATTGCCTAGCCGAAGCTCTTTCTCTCTCTCTCTTGCATCTCTCGGCCAAAGCTCTCTCTCTCTCCACGGCTTCCATTTCCATTTCTTGCTTTCCTTTTTTCCCTTCTCCATCTATTTATAGGCGATCCTCTGCCTTTCCTCATTGCCCAGCCATACTTTATTGCGTGCAAACTCTTCTAAATCATGTAGGGCATGGGTAAGTTATAGAGGGATGGTTGTAACTGGCCTCATGCACGCCACATTTATATATATACATATATATATACACACTATATATCACATTAATATATATAGAAAATTGCACAATTAAATTCCAATTTTCATCTTATTTCACTTGGGCAACTGCGTAATTGCAAATACATCCTTAGTCATCAAATTAATTTATATTATGATACCAAAAATCCAAAATTAATAACTCGGAGTTACTCAATAATGACGATTTCTCCCTAGTGTCCTCACCAGGCTATCGTTTCATCTCGAAACCACTGAAGGGTTGCTCATTATGAAAAACTGAAACCCCCTCAAGTTTTCGTTGACTTCTGAAAGTCTTCTACGATAATTCGATTTTGTAACCTAAATGACAACTGTATTTTGTTGTACCAGAAATCATTCCCGATCTGATTTCTTTTGATACCATAAATCCTATCTTGAAATGTTTGTAAAGACCATATCATTTTCCTTAGACAATTTTACTCTGATGAATTCTCTGCAGTTGATTTAGTACTTATAACTACTATCAAGCCAATTATTCGGTATTCTAAACTTGCTTAAATTACATAGCAACCTCATACAAACATGGGGTATTACACGTGACATACTACTCAAGGTGCAATAAAAGAATAGGTAGATCCTATGTTAAAAAGCACACATACATCAATACTGTATAAAGAAAGAATATCTTGGATCGTGTCATTTTCCTTTTCCATATCTATTGTCGTCAGTGCAAAGACTCTCTCCTAAACATGGGGTCTGTCAGTTATAACTGGATGTTGACCTGGAGGTAAAGCTAGCTAAGGAGCTACTCCTTGAACCCTAGTGTAAAGATCAGATAATAATAATAATAATAATAATAATAATAATAATAATAATAATCAAATAAATAAAAAGAAAAGAAAAATAATTAAAAAGAAAAATATAAAAATGGAAGAGGGAGGTGCGCAGGCAGCCCCTTCCTTAGATCGACTTTCTCTCTCTCTCTCTGATTTTTGCTAATTTCTTGTGATCTAACTGTCTAATCTTTCATCCTACTTCATTTTCACCATTAAAGTGCCCCCGATCTACAAGAAGGTAAGTGCTTTGGTATGGTTTTCGTTGTTTTTTTTCATTGTTTCACGAGATGTATGTATATATGCGCAATTGGATTTTTGGTCGGATGTTTAAACTCAGATCCACGGAGATATGACTGTTGAATTTTATTGGTTTTGGGGTATGATGGTCAAAATAGTCGAGGGTGTCAGATGGTGGTCTCAGATCACCGAAAATCGCCGGGCATGATGGCCGGCGACGACTGACAATGAGTCTCTATTTTTAGCCAAAAATTAAACCTTAGATCTATGAAAATCTAGCCGTCCGATCTTAGTCATTTTTGGGTATGTTGGTCCCCTTGGTGTAGCGCAACTCATGGTAGCCTCCGATTGTCGAAAATTAATTTTTAGATCTGCTAAGATCTAACCGTATGATGACTCTCATTTTGAGATATGTTGATGTTCGTGACGAGGGCTTCAAAATGGTATGCTAGTCGGCCATATCGTCGTCGGTCGAGGGTGGCGGCAGAATGTCGGGAAGAAAGAAAGAAAAAGAAAAAAAAAGGGGGGCTTTTGGGTTTGGGCAGGTCGAGTAAGGTTTTGGCCCAAAATGGTGGGGCCCGATTGGATTATAGAATGACCCAATGTGTTGGGCATAGTTTGACCTAGTTGTGGCAGCCCTTGGATTGGCCTACTCGACTTGTTTTCCCTTTTTGCCGCTTGTCCGTGAACCTATGATAACTTGGTTAGGTTGCTCATACTCAGAATATCGACGTCAATCTAATTTGAGTTCTTTTTATGTCTCTTGGAATTGGCAGTGTGACTAACACTTTATTGATCAGAGTCCTAAGGACGAAACCCTATTAAATGATTTAAGACCGAGTAAGACTGACCTCGAGTGTGTTCTAGGCTAGCCTATGATGATGACTTGGGTTTACCCTGAATCCTGATTTTTTATGGATTCATTTTATTCTAAGGATAGCACATTGCAAATCTCTTTTTTTAAGCCATCTATTAAATCACTAATTAAATTAATTATTACGCTTTTAAAAATTTACCAATTAAGTTATAAATATAAATATATATGTATTTTGAAAAAGAAAAACTTTAAAATATTATCTATATTAAAAGAAATATAGTTTATGGGTGAGTATAGAAATATATATATACATATATATATTATTCTTATTGTAGCCTATAAGTGGGTGTGTAGTTCCACTATACACTTACGCGTAGCATGTAAGGTGAGACATGATGACGTAGTCGATGGCTAAGCTCGACGAATTCCATGGCGCCAAATTCAAATATTGTGTGGCCCAAGATATAAAAGAACTGATTCAGGGTGTTAGGCAATGACTAGGATTTTCGATAATTTTCATTATGTCGCTATTTTTATTACCCAAAAGTGATCACCCCATTCTATTCATTGTAGGTTTGGATTCTCAGGATTTCGCTCGATCTTCTCCTCAGGCTCGAACTTGAGTCCTTCCCAGACGAGTAGACAAGATATGCTATAATTACCTTATATTGTGCACGTATATATTGTTTCATGCATAACTTGTATATGATTTTTATATGAAGATCATAGAAAAACACTTTTAAATGTTTCTAAAATGCATAAAATATTTCCATTCTACTGGAGAAACATAAGTATAAAGATTATAAGTAATATCCTAACTGATTTCTTGTCTTGAGAATGTGAAATATTGAATGATATGGTGTATTTTAGGCACTGCATAAAATGATGAATGGTTATGACTTGTTCATTAAGTAGGGTATCATTTGCATTATTAGAGGACTAACTGGTAGATTCCCTGGTGACTCACAGTAGAAAAAGATCATGGTATTGTGAAGCTTGGCATGCCAAGGCTATGAGAGACACAGACAGTATGTTTCAGCACTACTATCACATGGGCTATTATGGTATTATAATGTGATAATGATGTATGTGCCAATATATGTACTTGTGTGTATAGGCGCTAGGCCAGTTTCTACTAGTGGGTCCTCAAATTCGATGTATGCATCGCATATAAAAGTATATGAAACTTAGGTGGTTAGGTGAACAACTTATGGGGGTTATCTCTAGGCACCTACTTTTCCTACACTATGTTTTTCTTTTAAACCTCAAATTATATAAACTTATGGTACATATACTCATTGTTCATCTTACTATTATGTTATTGTATCCATGATGTTCATCTTAGCATTTTTATTGCATACTCTCTTAGTGGGCATGACATACCTTATACTCACGAGTCCATAAGACTCACTTTTTTTTTTAAAAAAAATATTTTAAGGAGATTCTTCTTTTGAATGCTGGTCCAGCAGATCTTCTGGTATGATGTCAGAGCTATTTTGATTCCTGATTTGATATAGGATGCTCTGTGGAGACGCACACTTATTGTTGAGTATTTTCTTTTGTATTTTATTTTTGTGGTACACAATTGTGCTAAAAGCCCACTATATGAGACTATATATGTAATTATGACAGCAGGATGATGGATATTCATTTTTTGTTGCTACTGTATATGAGATATCGAGATTTTTATGGGAAGTTGATATAGTGTTTTAATTCATGTCTCTATATTTTGTCGATATTATTAATGTTTATAGTAAATCAAGATAAGGAAGAGGCTTACTAATCCACAGTGGGGTCATTGGGCCTAGGGATTAGTGCTAGTCAGGACCTATTAGAAATCGGGTCGTGACCTCCTAGTCTTGGTCCTCCATACTGAGATGACACAGTGCACGTGTTGGCCCTATGGCCCTTCTTGCCCCAACATTAACAAATCACATCTTTGGCATCTAAACTTTGTGGACAATCCCTCTGGATATGTCCGACTTGGCCATAAAGAAAACAAACTCCTCTGGCAAATCTGCAAGGATCCCAATGCCTTTTACCGCAGGTCTTACATAGTGGAATTTCTAGGGTAATCTTGGCTAAGCTTGCCTCCCATCTTATCTTCTTGTCATTGCCTCGTCCTTACCAGGAACTCGTACCTTTTGCTGTTATCAGTCCAATTCCCATCTCAATCCTATCTCTTTCAATAGCATACGCTCTCTATACAATAGTAGGGTAATCTATAATCCAAGTGCCCACCAAAGCATGTTGTATCACTACATATAGGCCCCACTAGAACTTGGTTGCTTTCTTAGCCTCAGTAGATACTAATTTTGGTGCAAATCTGGCCAAAGATATGAACTCTGCCTCATACTAGGCCATACTTTAGTTGCCTTGTGTTAATTCAATGAACTCGTACACCTTTTGTTCCAGCATTCACTTGAAAAAGATGTTCTCATTGAACATTTCCTGAAATTCTACTCAAGACGGCTCCTTACCAACAAGTCTCCACCTAGCAATCTCCCACCATCGTTCAATGTCCCTCACTAATAGAAAAGTTGCCAAGCCTACCTTATGTGTATCAGTACATCCCATAGTCCACAAATTTTTCTCTATGGACATTATCCAGTTTTCTACAACTGAAATATTTGTCCCTCCATTGAATTCTAAGGGTCGAAGAGCCATAAAGTCCTTCAATAACTAGCTCCCAGTATTGCCTTCCATTCCTTGTGCCACTGGAGCTGGATTCGCAATCTGGCCATCATTATTTTCTGCTAGACCTGGATCATCACTCGTCTCTTGTTGTGCCTGTCCCTATCTCATTTGGTTGGTCGTGAGCTCATCTATTGCCCTTAGTATACCTGCCAAGGTCTCACACATCTTGTTCATCTCCTGGCACAAATCCCTGGTAGACTCCCCAGAGTGACAGGGGTAGGTAGTGGAACATCCTGGTCTCAACCCTTACTTAACGGTCTCCCTCTTCCCCTGCATGCACTCATTTCCTACACAATCACATCGCTTGAGAACTCAATCCATATATAACTCATTATGGACTACTATGCATAGCCCTAACTTTACTCGACACTTCTATGTGTATAGAGTCTCATCTCATCCCAACCTTGCCCTGATACCAAACTGTAACGACCCACCTCTCGGAGCTCCCGCTAGCAAATGAGATCCGAGAGAAAGTCATAAAAGGAATGATACATAACAAATTTAGACATAAACCACCATATACATCCCATTTATTTAACAAGGCTCACAAGATATATACATACCACACTGCTCACTAAACAATTTGGTTAGGGCTTAACTGCCCATACAACAAAATAAAAGGGCAATATAAACAAACCACAAAACAAACTCTACTTCACAAGCCCTCAAAACCAGTACCCAGGGATCTTCTGGCTAGGACGACTCTTTACACAACCTACACCGAAAACTCATGTACCACTAGGCCCAACTTTCTCTTTAGCTTTACCTTTATATGGAATGCTGCAGAATAAACAAAGTGAACCACATGGCCCAACAAATGTATACAAAGGAACAGTTGGGAACATCATGAATTAAAAGCATGAATATAAAATGTAAAAGTGAATGAACTCCCTGAAAGGAACACATAATTCCCTGTCCATCATTCTCCATATCAGAACTATCATGTCATTCTATATAATGTTAAACAACTATGAGCTTTAGTGCCACAACCATAATGTTAATATATAAAGATACATATTGTGGACCATTGTCCCTCTACGATCTAGCTTTAAACTAGGCAAGCATTGTGATCCAGGGCTCCCACGGTCAGATAACTGCCTACCGAGCTTATTTTGGATATCCTTCTCCCCACATAGCATAGCCATATCGCAAAATAATAGGCGCGCAATTGTATATATTCATGCACATACACTCAACCACAATATATATATGATTTGTGCATACCCACCTATTAATCTCCCCTCATTTCATTCATAGGAAGAATGGCCAACGCAAAAAGATTAATTAGGCAAAACTCTAGAAAATTTATAGATTTTGGGCAGAGATTAATTGAAATGTTACGGGCTCAAAAAGTAACCAAATAATGCAAGTAATATATCAAAACTAAGCTTAGTATGTCTAGTTTATGGATCAAAAAGCATATCTCAAATTAGATATAACCACAAAAAATTATAACTCAAAAACTAAAATATGGTTAGATTACGCGAGAGCAGTAAATTCTAGATTTCAAACAGAGACTAAAAAGTTTCATTTAGCTTACATTGATTTTTTTGCCCTTTTGTTTACTTTTACATCGATTTTTTAGCACAGGTCAAGTTAAGCTTAACTTAACCAAAATCACCATCCATAACATTGTAACTAATAAGAGTGATGACTTGGGGTGTTGAGAGACGAAAAAGTCTCATTTACCCTTACACTGATTTTTTAAACCCTGTAGTGTACTCATACATTGATTTTTGAGCCTGGGTTGAGTTAGCTTGACTCAACCCAAATCACGATCCATAATATGATAATTGATAAGGGTGATTGACTTGGGGTGTTAGGAGACTAAAATGTCTCATTTACTCCTAAAATGATTTCTGAGCCCCTTTATTTACTCATGAATTGATTTTTGACCTTAAGCCAAGTTAGGCTTTACCTAAATCAATTCATCATCCATAATATCATAATTGATGAGAATGATTGGCTCAGGGTGTTGAGAGACTAAAAGGTCTCATTTACCCCTACATTGAATTTTTTAGGCCTCTCATTTACTTTTACACTGATTTTTGAGCCCAATTTTGTTAGGGTTAACATGACCCAGATTACCATCCATGATATCGTAGCTGATAAGAGTGACCGACTTAGGATGTAAATAGACTAAAATGTCTCTTTTAGCCTTACATTGATTTTTGGGCCCTATCATTTACTCCTACATTGATTTTTAAGCTTGGGCCAAGTTAAATTTTACTTAACCAAATAACTAACCATCATGTCGTAACTAATTAAAGGGGTTGACTTGGGGTGTTAAAGAGAATAAAAGTCTTATTTACCCCTATAATAACTTTTGAGCCCCTGCATTCACTCTTATATCAAATTTTAAGCCTAGGTTGAGTTTGTCTTGACTTGACCCAAATCACCATCCATAATGTTGTATTTGATGAGAGCAAGTGACTTGGGGTCTTGAGAGACTAAAAGGTCTCATTAACCCCTACATTGGTGTTTAAGCCTCTTGCTTACTCTTATATCAATTTTTTAGCCTAAGTTAAATTAGGCTTGAATAGGCCCATATCACCACCCATAACGAGAGCGATCGACTTGGGGTGTCAATCATTTACCTCTACATTTTTTTTTAAGCCCGAGTCTAATTAGGCTTCACCAACCCATTTTCATTGATTTTTCAATGCCATTTATCTAGGCACTTACAATATTCTCATGGGTCTTTGTGGTTTTTATTTACATAAAATAATATTTTTTTAAAAACATTTAAAAAATAAGTTTATATAAAAACTACATGAAAACTACACGTCTCTCGTTGAAGGTGAATTTTCATTTTTCTTTTCTTTTCGCACGTGTATTGCACGAGCTTAACTATTAAATGATTTAATAAAATATGACATGTATAGTAAATTTATCTCGTTTGCCTTTTTTCCCCTCATTTTCCCCTTTGAACACAAACATTGAATTGTATAACGTCCTCCTCCATCTAGATTCCTTAGATGTCCTACTTAATTTTGAACAGTCAGATGTATGTCAATCTTTATTTGAACGTTTGTATTCATCTCGATTCTCAAATGTTTTGCTTTATCTTCAACTACCAAATGTTTTCATTCATCTCAAATTGACTGACAAACCCTTCATCTCCCCTCAGTACATATTGTTATTGTTGGTAATTTATACTTTATGATATTGTTTTATTTTGATTATTCGATCTTAGATGTTTTGACTTTTCATTTTAATGTCAGATGTTTCAAGTAGGATTTAAGATCTTTCGTATGCTTGTCTCTTGACATGGTTGTTTTTATTTAGATCTTTGAAAATTTTTTAAGTATTTATTTGAGAACTTTTGGTGTTTATTTCAAATCTTATGCATTTTTCTCATATCTATAGATTAACTTAAGCATCATTGATTTTTTCTTTTCAATTTTTTGAAACCATTTAAGTAAACTATCATAGTATTCTCGTGATTTATGAAATCTCTGTGCTTTTTTATTTTACATAAAATATTATTTTAAGTAAATTATTTAAGAATTATTCTATATAAAAGTTAAATTACAACTACTTATTGTCACTTCATGAAAGTGAATTTTCAATTTTTTATTATTTGCACCTGTATGACACGAGGCAACCTATTTGGTGAAGTAATAAAAGATGGTAAGCATGATAAATTTATATTCTTAACCCTAATTTTTTGTCCCATTTATTTGTTTGAATGCAAATGTTGAATTGCTAAACATCTTCGTTCATCTCAATTCTTCGAATATTTTGCTTCATCTTGAATTGCCAAACAGTCTCGTTCAAATTGTGAATGACATCTTTTTTATTTTTTATTTTATTTTTTTTTCTTTTCTTTTTTTGGTAAGTGGCCCACTCTATCATCTCTCTTGCACAATTGGGCAAATCAAATGGGAGGGGTTCAAAGCCTTAAGCTCCCCGTGCCTGAGGGGTAATTAATTTGGCCTTTTGGCCAATTGCCACTCCATTTGTATATTTCACATAAATGCTTATAACTTGTAAATTAGGTACCGTTTGTTATTTAAAATATAAAATAAAAATAGTGATATATAAAAATATTTTTTATTATATTTATTAAATTTATCTAACGACTATTAAAAAAGAAGTCACATAATTTTTTATTTAGATTTTTTCAAATAAATTTATTTTTCTCTCCTATCTGCATAAATTTATCTTAATCCTTATAAATAAAAAAAATAATATATGTATTTCAGTACATTTTAAAAAATTTAATAAAAAAATTGATAAAAATATTAAAATACTTATCAGTTTTATTTTAATCATTCTATATATTAATTTAAAAAATATTCTAAACTTATTTTAATATAATTTTATCTTCACATTTTAACCAAAAAATCTCCCTTATCCTCCTTACTTAGGGCATAGGCCATGCACGTCCCTCACAAATCCCTCATCTTTCTTACTTACCCATGTCACACATCATAACATATGAAGCCTCCTTACTTAGGGCATAGGCCATGAACGTCCCTCACAAATCCCTTACCTTTCTTACTTACCCGTGTCACACATCAAAAAAATATGAAGCCGTCATTCCATGTTTTCATGTCATGTCAACACCTCATTCACCTTGCCAATTGCCATTCCTTTTGTCATTTGGCTGTTTCTTTTTTATTTTCATGTCATATGTCTCATATTTTGTCACCTTTAAGAGCTTTTAATTTGTATTGTATAATAATATTATCCTTTTATTTTTTGTTAACAAAAGGCTTATCGTGATTTTTTTTATATTTTTGATAATGTCTAACTTTGCTAAAAGGTTGATTTTCTAGATTTATAGCTTCTGACTCAATTATAAACTCTTAATCATCTGTATTAATGATTTAGATGTTGATTGATAATTATGACTTGTCAACTAGATAAATGAATTTTTTTAATCGATTGTGACTTTAATTGTCATTTATCTTTTGTCATAGTAATAGTTGATTGGTAACTGATTATAAAATGTATGTTAATAAAATTTTATGATTATATTATGTTAAGTTTAATATATTTTTAATAGATTAACGAAAGCATTGGAAAAATTACTATAATACAATGTTTGAATTATAAAATTTGAATGTAACTATTGACACTAATAAGTTATTTAAACCATTTTTTGAATAAATAAAAGCCACATTAAATAATACTTAAGAGGTAAAAGATACATGAGCAGTGCTACTTTGCCCAACAGATGCACTGATAGAGTTACCAAAGGGTGTCAAAAAGATCAAAATGCCCTTACCCAAGTTACAAATTTACAAAGTTTGTCAGTGCCCGCTATCCTTTCCTCTTTCTTTCCCATGACTATCGATGCAATCACCGACTGCCGCTGCCTCCGCCTTATTGCTGTAGCCTCGCCAACCGCTATTACATCCTCAGTGGAGGAAGGATGCAACGACAGTTGACAAGGCAATGGCAACGAGACAAAGACAGCGACGATTGCATCAGCAATCATGAGAAGAGAGCAAGCAATAGCAAATTTTGTAAATTTACAACTTGGGCGAGAGCAATTTGGTATTTTTGACACCTTTCAGTAAATCTCTTTGTGCATCTATCAGGTAAAGTAGATTAATTCATAATATATGCAAATAAAAAGAAATAAAAAATTTTGAATCAAATTATTAGATAAGAAAATTCCCTGAGAATTTTATTTTCCAATTATGAGCCTTTCTCGATCTCTCCTCTTTCAAAGCCTCTGCAGCGACTAACGAGGCTCCTGAGAGAGAGAGAGTTATACATACGTATATATAGATAAAAGACTGAGAGGGATCCGTGGCTTCTCCTCGGCCGATTCGATTCCCGTCCCTCTGCATCTCAAATTAACATCAACGGTGGCGGCGTTGTTTCGCTTTCGTTTTGCGGTCACAGCAGGTCAATCAGTGGTGTTCCAGGGGCCTGATTAGCCAAGTTTTTCCTGCAATGTTGGTGGCGAAGCCTGCCCAACCGCCAGCCTCCTCAGCAGCTGTCTTCTCCCTACGCTCCTCGCTCCTCGCTCTTGCAATACTAACCCTTATCTCCTTCACGTACCTCTCTCTCAAATCCCTCCACTTCCCTTCTCAATACAGCTCCTCAACTCCTCCGGAGGCTCTCCTCGCGTCTGCTTCCAAGGTACTCCTCCATTTTACTTCGCATTATTTTTATTTTCGAGGGAATTTCTAACTGATATCGTGGTTTTCTTTTGCGCTGGATGTGCCTTTAGGTGGTGGAAGCGAACGATGCCGAGGATTTGTCGGATGTTTATCATTTACCGGAGATATTTAGGCTGAACTATGCAGAGATGGAGAAGAAATTTAAGGTGTACATATATCCCGACGGAGACCCCAATACTTTCTATCAGACGCCGAGGAAGCTCACCGGCAAGTACGCCAGCGAGGGTTACTTCTTCCAGAATATCAGGGAGTCTCGGTTTCGTACAGACGATCCGTATCGGGCAGACCTGTTCTTCATCCCGATCTCTTGCCACAAGATGAGAGGCAAGGTGCAAATTTTCATACCCTATTTCCACTTGATTTTCGGACAATGATTTCCATTATGCGAGCGAATTGATCAATATTAGCCCGTTAAATGCAAGATCCAAGTGTTCTTTAGGACCAGAATAATGGCATTGCTGTTTCTTTCAATTAAGAAACTTCCATGAAAGAACTATTACCGGAGCCTTTATTATTTCTAAATGTATATACCCATAAAATTGTTTTTTTAATGAGATTTGCAACCAGGAATCAAAATACTGATTGCTCAGCTTCATTCCTCTAATACTCTGTATGTATATTATCTGATAGTGCAAGTTTTATAGGAGGAACTGGAATTATTATGTGACTTCTTTTTTGGAAAAAGGTTTGGTTCGCTCTGTTGAGAATGGCAAAGGATTCTATCACATTCCTATTGATACTGAGTGCAACTACTTTGGCTTCAAATCTGAGTGTGAAAAATGGTTATAATGTTACAGTTCATCTTGATACTATGTGTTTTTGCTTTAAATCTGGAAGTAAAAGATCGAAATATGGAAGAACACTTTTCTTATGAATATTGTTACCTTTTCTGGGTCAATTACTCAATATCTTTTCCAGTACCTTTTCACTCATGTCATGACAACAACAACAACAACATATCCAGCCGTTATCCCACTATGTGGGGTTGGCTACATGAATTCTAGACTTCTATGTGGGTTACATCCCAACAGATAGTTTGTCTAGAATTCATATTTGGACAATGTGGAGAAAATTAACACTTTTTTTTATTAAATTCATATACAATTTGTCTGGAAGAAAAACTATCACAAGGATGTGTGCCAAAAAGTGGTTGAATGATGGTTCCACTTGAAAAAAAAAAAGCAGCTGTAAATGAACCTTCTTACTTTTAAATGACAAAATCTTCTGTTGTACCACAAGAAAGTCACCATTGCAAAAATCTGATTGCCATTGTTCCCTTCTGGCTCTCTATCTAACTGATAAAGTTAGTTGAACAAAGTGGGCGACCTGCCAGTTTGCAGACGAGTCAACCCCAAGATCCAACGTGGTCTTGATAATTATGATTTGGTGTACCAGTGTCAACAGGGTGAACTTGCATAATCTGAAGACTTATGTTACGTCTCTTCACTAAAATGTTCTAATCTTTATCTTGACTCCACTTGTGATCGTGTTTGATAAATATTGACATCTGTGTCCAAATTCTCTTACAATAGTTTTCTACTGTACTGCAATGGTCATATGAAGCCTGTAGATACGTTACCTTGCATTGGGTTGTTAATTTTCTGTCAACAGGAGGGTTGTTGTCTTGCATATAATAATTGTATGATGGTGTGCAGGGTACATCCTATGAGAACATGACCATAAATGTCCAAAACTATGTGGGGAGCTTAATATCGAAGTATCCTTACTGGAATAGAACGTTAGGTGCAGATCATTTTTTTGTTACGTGTCACGATGTTGGTGTAAGGGCTACTGAAGGTGTTCCATTTCTTGTAAAGAATTCAATTCGAGTTGTGTGTTCCCCAAGCTATGATGTGGGATTTATTCCACATAAAGATGTTGCTCTTCCTCAAGTGCTGCAGCCATTCGCCCTTCCAGCCGGAGGAAATGATATAGAAAACAGGTAAAATTGTGGAGTTTTTACTTGGTCGTGCTGATTAAGGTAATAAATAGTTGTTCATGTACTAATCGAACACACACACTGGGATGAAGAAAAGATATGATAGATATCTCGTTCCTACTTGGTGTTAGTTTTGTCTTCTTTGGGTTGTTGATAGTTACCTGTTCATATTTTCTCCCATGAAATTATGAAACAGCTTTTAGTGAAGCCTATTAATTAAATCTAAAGATTGGATCTGCTTGAAATTTTAGTATCAGGCTCTGTTTGAAGAAGGAAAGAATGAGAAGAAATTCTTTAGATTAGTTTATACCCTCCTCTTTAGTATGCCTTTATGTGGCATTTCATGTTGGAGAATGGTTCATGTCTAACTTATTAACTGCCTCATAGGCTTAGGGCAAAGTATCTTTTAGTTTGCCACAACTTGGTGAAAAGCATGGTGAATATGATCTTGCGCATTATGGGTTTTCCATATATTTTCTAACTTTTAGATTTCTGCCTTTTAGTTTCTATTTTTATTCAATACAAACTTATGGTTTGTTATGGGCATAGTTTTAATTGCCTGTACATTAGGGGAGACCATCAATGAAAGTATTGAATATATAAGAAAGGAGTACAAAGTTTGACTTTCTAGATCATGATTTTATTGACTAAGCTGGATCTCATGGTTGCCTCATTGGCTTGGAATTTCACAATTCTAAGCAAGGATTTTAGTGCTGATTAAGATGCTATCAATCACACCAGAAGTAAATGACATGGGACTATATGACATTGCAAAGTAAAATATTGGATTTACTAATGGAAGATCTAGATGCTCCTTGGTAGAGATTCCAACTAAAAATAAATAAATTTCTCTAGCAATGAATATCAGATTGTTGTTAGACTTGTATGAGGGGCACTAAGCTATTCTTTTGGAGGTCGGGTCATTAGGGTACAAGGTCTGTCAAGTAAATGACCTGACTGCTATGCGATAACCTATATGCTAACTCTCCAATGATGAAGGCCAAAAGTGAAAATTAGCAAAGAACAGAGGGATGAGAAGAAGAAGAGAAGAAACAAAGAAGAATACTAATAGTCATTACAGAGAAACAATGAGACAATAGAGAGAGTAGAGAAACTAGGCTAGTAGAGATGAAGAAATGGGGCGAATTAGGAAATAGAGAATTAGAGAGACAGCGAGAATCTGAGAGCAATTCTCCAATATATCTGTATTCAATAATCAACAACCAAATTTGAATAATCCTTACCTTGTTGAGGCACTTATATATTCCTAAAACTATCCAAACCAGAAATCTATTAAGTTCTAAAGTAATTAGAACCCTTGGTATTCATCATCCAATTAGGAAAAATGGAAAAGGAGAAACTGCTTCATGCTACTTATATTTAGGTATTTAATCTGATCCTAAAATCAAAAAGGATGTCAGGCAAGTGGAGGAACAACACTTTAGTGCCTATTATAGAGGAATCAAGCTAATGAGCCATACTATAAAATTTTGAGAGAAAGTGATTGAGCAAAGATTAAGATGAGAAATCAAGGTGTTTGATAACTAATTTGGTTTCATGCTTGGTAGGCAACAATGGAAGTTATATACTCGTTAAGGTGCTTAATGGAAAGATGTAGAAATTAAAAAAAAAAGATTTACATATGGTGTTTATGTATAACAAACTTCTTAGAGAAGTCTTATGAGGGTGTTAGAGAAGAAAGGAGTTCAAATTGCTTATATACAAGATATAACAGACATGTATCATGGAGTAAAACACATGCCAAGACATGTAGAGGAGATACTTCAATTACAATTGGATTACGACAAGGATTTGCATTAAACCCTTATCTCTTTGTCTTGGTGATGGATGAACACGAACTCACTAAACATGCTCAAGCATAATTGCCTTGGGGGGCGTTTGTTAATCAAGATATGGGATGTATTCCAGACTTCTATCATTTCCAACATGTTTGTTAAGCTTATCTAACCATTCTTGTGAAAACCATCTTGTGACCTCTTATCTTGATTTTTCAAGATATGCATATCTCTCATCTCCTTCAAGATAAGCATATCTTGGTCCCTACATATAAGAAAAAAATGACGTTTGTGTCCTCTAATGCATTCCAAAGAATTTAACAAATAGTTTGATAAAAATCTTAGAATGTTTCCCAACCTTATCTTGACCATTCCATATCTTGATCCGAAAACCGTTTCGGACTTATCTTGATACTCCCTTATTTAGCTCATTTTAACAAACACTACCTTGGTGTATTCCATTTGCAGATGATATGGTCTTGGTGGATGAGATAAAAGAAGGCATGGATACTACACTTGAGATATGGTGGAACAATTTACAATATAGATATTGTAAGTTAAGTAGATTGAAAACCGGATATATGAAATGTAACTTTAGTAGAAATATAACTGTGGATGATGTTATGGTAAAACTTGAAGATCAAGTCATCTCAAAGAAAAAATTAGTTCAAATATCTTGGATTAATCATCTAAAAAGATTAGGAGATTAATTGGAATGCTATCCATAGAATTAAGACATGATGGTTAAAATGAAAAAGTGCCTATTTCATTTTATGTTGATGGTAAGCTTCCACTAGAGCTAAGAGGAAAATTTTGTAGGATGGCTATAAGATTAGCTTTGTTTTTTCTCTAGATTGGGCAATAAAGAACATGTGAGAAATGAGGATCACGCCATCACAAACATGAGGATGTTACAAGAGATGCCAGCCCATGTAAGAAAAGATAAAATTAAAAATGAGGTTATTCGTAATAAGGTTAAAATGGCTCCTCTTAAAGAGAAGATATGTCAGACATGATTAAGATAGTTTGATCATGTGAAAAAAAGATCAATAGCCGTTCATATGAGGAGAGTGGATGAAATAGAACAAGTCTTTGGCAAAAGATGTTGAGGAAGACTAAAAAAAACTTTGTGGGAGACTTTTAGTTATGACATGAGTTATAAGGGTTTTACAAAAGATAAGGTCATAAATAAAAATGATTGGCAAGCTAAAATTCGTGTAGATGATCCACATAGTGGCATTAAAGCTGGATATGTTGTATTTATTTTTACTACATATATTTAAGTAATAATTACATGAGTCATGATACTATGTAACAGTTCTTCTACCTTTAAACATTTGGCATCTTCTCCCTCTATAATATTTTCTAGTTGCTGTCTTGTTTGTTACTTTTTTAGTCTTTACAGAATTGTAACATCATAACGTGCAATTGAATTACCTGAACTCATTCAGAATTTCAAATTTTATGTAATCAGTGGCTAGCATTGGTTTCCAAAACTATAAATATTTTTATGATCACCTTAAGGGGGTAGAACTTGTACAAGAGAATTGGTATTACTTTGAAGGTTCAACTACTTGAGACAAGTGAAGGTAATTATCCAAAAATTGCACAAAGGGTGAAACGCAAAATGAGTCTCTCTCTTGAGAAATGGTATACATAATTGACAGAAAAAGAAGACAGGAAAACGAGAGATTGGAAGGAAGAGATTCATTCAATTCTATTAAGCTAGGACTACAAACATTCTTATTGAAACACTATAACTACTATGTACAAGTTACCTAAGCTAGATACAAGGTACAACTAATATATGCAATGCACCTAATACAATCAAACTAATATGAATTTTCATCACTCCCCCACAAGCAGGCGCATATATATCATATGGGCCTAGCTTGGAACAAATGTACTCATTCCTTGGACCTTGAAGGGCTTTAGTAAACAGGTCAGCCAGCTGATCCATAGTCCCAACAAATGTTGTAGAAATCTCACTAGAAATCAGTTTTTCTTGCACAAAGTGACAATCTATTTCAATATGCTTGGTCCTTTCATAAAAAACAGGATTGGAGGCAATATCAAGAGCAACCTGATTGTCACACAAAAGCTGCATAGAACCTGAATCACCAATCTGCAGTACCATAAGAAGTTTTTTTTGCCAAATAAGCTTATATGTAGCTAATGCCATGGCTCTATATTCAACTTCAGCACTAAACCTAGCAACAACATGTTGCTTTTGACTGTTCCAAGAAACCAGATTGCCTCCAACCAAAACACAACAGCCAGAAGTGGATCATCTATCAAATGGACAACATACCCAATTAGCATCTACATAACCAGTCACCTGTTTACGACCTCTATTCTCAACTAATAAACTTTTTCCAGGTGAACTCTTAATATATCGTAAAATACTCACCAAAGCCTACTAATGACCATCACAAGGAGAATCCAAAAACTGACTAACCACACTAACAACAAATGTAACTCAAGTCACCATATAATTCAACTTCCCAACTAGTTTTCTATAACACCCTGGATCATGAATAGGCTCCCTTGACCAGGAACAAGCTTAGAATTAGGATCCATTGTTTTATCAATGAGCCTAGAATCCAACATGTTTGTCTCCTCTAAAATACCAAGAGCATACTTCTTTTGAGAGATACAAGTGTCATGCCTAGATCTAGCAACCTCAATGCCCAGGAAATGCCACAACGGACCCAAATTTTTAGTTTGAAAATGAGACTGGAAATGAGTCTTCAATTGAGAAATGCCTTACTCATCATCACCAATAATAACAATATCATCTACATAGACAACCAAATAGATAAGACCATCAGGAGCATAGTGATCTATATAATGGTCGACTTCATTCCTAGTCAATCCAAAAGATTGCACTAGAGAGCTAAAGCAACCAAGCCAACACCCAAGTTGCTTTAGACCATACAAGATTTTTTGGGATGACAAATTAGGTGAGACTCCCTCTGAGCAACAAACCCAAGTGGTTGCTCCATATAAACCTCCTCAAGAAGATCACAATAGAGAAAAACATTTTTGATGTCAAGTTGATGAATAGGCCAATGTCTAATGGCAGCCATGGGAAGAAACAAATGAATGGAAGCAATCTTAATCATAGGGAAAAGGTATCTCCATAATCAAGAGCAAAGATTTTTGTATAACCCCTGGCAACCAAACACGTTTTCAATCTATCAATAGATCCATTAGGACCAACTCTAACAATAAAAGCCCAAAAGCCCATTGGTAACCAACTAAAGACTTCCCACGAGGAAGTGGAACTTGTTAAACTAGGAGCACTGATAGTCCAATTTCAATCGCCAAAACTCACACAAGCAATCACCAAATACATACACAACAGAAAATGTAAAAGACAGAATTGAAAAGATGAGTTAATTAGATCAAACCACGCAAGAAACACACGGTATATCCTAGTTTAGACAGACGGAAATCGTCCCTACATCCAGCTTAATCCAATCCAAAGAGCAATCCACTAGAACAAGAAATCAGTACACAAGAGTCCCTCTCTTCTCACACTCGTGAGTACAATCCTCTTACACGAGATTACAAAAGCTATTCTACTCATAGCCTTTCCTCTCTTTCACTGCACTCATTCAACAACATGAGAATAGAATGATTGATCCCAAGTGACTGCGCCCTCATATTTATAGACATTTTGGGCAGACTAATGTAGGAGTACATAAGACATCACAATCTCCAATATACCCCTAATACATTAATTACTGTTAGACAAAACCCTAATTAACTAATCTGCCACTTGCATATCATAACCGACTCCACTGATTTCTTCTAAGTCTCCAATGCTAAACTCGGGCAAAACCGTAAGAGAACTAAATCCCAAAAATCATTAGCAAGCAAAGTAAAGATCACCTCATCCATAGCATGATGCCAACTAGGATGAGCAAGATTTGTTTTAGGAAGAGAATGGATAGAAGATAAACAATGATATATCAAGAAAGTGTAAATAGGATGAAGTTGATGAGAAGAATGAGTACCTCTGCATGGAGAAGGCTAAACTTGGCCAGAAACTAAAAGAATAATGGCACTTGTAGGGAGACAAGCATCTTGTTAACCTTAGGACTCTTAGATTACAATCTTAGGCGAGAAAACCCTCTCATAAACCCTCTCAAACACTCTCGGATGTAGTGTAAATGAAAGAACAGAATATAAACCAGACAAAATCAGAATGTAAACAAGAAATAGAGAAAGATAAATAACAAACCAACGGAGACAGTAGTTATCCTGGTTCGGAATGCCTTTGGCAATCCTACATCCAGCCTTCAAACACCCACCAAGAGCAACTTTTATTTAAACGAAACTATCAGTACAAAAACCCAAGCCCTATCTCAATCCTATCGCTCAAGTACAACCCTTGTTCACTCCAAGAAAGTTCAAGAACACAATACACATGCCTCACTATCTCTAGAACAAAGAATACTCACAATAGAAGAAGAGAACTTGACAGGAGAGTAGAAGGGATTAGACTGCTGCCTTGCCCTCTTATTTATAGAGGAGGCGGACACACTTAGGCAACTAACTAACTTAGGGAAATTACATATTAACCCCAACAAAATGTACTAATTACACTTAACCCCTAGCTGCCTAATTTCTTCAGCCAAAACTACTCTTTCATACTCCTTCCGATTCTGCTATCTTATAGGACAAAACTCGAGGCAAACTTCAACACATCTGAAGTAACTGCAGAATTTGGAGGAACATGAGGTCAAGAAACCACACCGTGTGAAGGAGCTGGAAGAGAAGGTCTGGAACAATGCTGATATGTCAATAGAATTGTCAACACTATCAAATGCTCTCTTGTTCCTCTCATGTCATAGACTCCGTAAAACACAATTTCACAAGCTAGGAGGTAGGATCAAAAAGCTTTTTGCCACCCAAGCTAACGACTATCCTCCAAATAAATAAAAAACCAGTCACTGAAGTGTCACATTCCTAGGGTTAGCTGGGATTGTGATAGGAATTAGGGGAGAATCAGAATTGAAGGAAGGGGGAAATCAGCAGAAAGAGGGAGAGGAATTAAAGAAGAAATGAGAGGGAGATTGGAGAGAAATCTTAGAGAGAAAAATGAGAAATTCAATATCAATTCAAACATATCTCCATCTGATTACAATAGCCCTTTATATAGGCATATCAGATTGAATAACCACCCTCATGCTTCTAACTAATTACTAAAATATCTCATAATAGACCTATTACTATATTACCCTTTTAATGCTCCTCGGGTCATGACATGAAGCTGGCGTAACCCAATGTACACCCAAAAAGGAGAAGGCAAGCAGCCAAACATCACATGCCACTAGGCAATGAAGGAGAAGACCTCCCTAACCATTTTGTGCATATAGCTCCAATCCAAAATAACTTGCCCATGCTTTCTTAGGTTTATAGATGGTGAGAATGACTTCCAGAATATGTATCCTTATTTATGCTCTTTGATTGTAAAACTTGTTAATTGTATGTTATTATTGATAGTTCTTTGCATGCTTTGAGTTTACATGGACATTGATAAACAACCCAACACCCCCCCCCCCCCAAAAAAAAAAAAAAAAACTGGTTCTGTGCATCTCATATAAAAATTTAAATGATCTAGCTCGGATAACTTCAAAAATCTTTGCCATCACAAGTAGTTTAACTCTCCTTGTTTCACTTAGTCTGATAAAGGGTTTATATTTTGCCACAATCCATTGGGGGGGGGGGGGGGGGAGTGGGGGCATGACCTGCGACTAACTCTTAACAAACCAAAGGCCCATTAGGACTAAATAAGCCCCTGTATGTATCATATCATGACAATAGCACTAGCCAATAACTGAATCATATCAATATCCATTCCAAACATGAACTGTATAACTGTCTGTACAATCCTTGCTTGTAACAATTGGAGCAAACTACAAAGAATATCAATACTAATGCCACAAGAACAACATGGGACATACCAAATGGAGTGCCTAAGCTAATCTGAACTGAATTGGACTTGCCTCCTTAAATTGTCTGTAGCCTTGGTTCCACAACAAATTATGACCTAAAAAAAATTAGAAACATCTACAATGAGTCTGAAACTCAGTGAACACATCAAGATATATCATGGGGAATCAGGACAAGCAATACACACGAGTTTTTATGTAAGAAATATTTTCTCATGAATAAATGCAAGGAGAATGTACTTTTCATAATAAAGCAATAATTTTTTATTTCAAGAAAATTCTTTCTTTTTCAATGAACTATGTGCTTTTTGAAACTGATCGAGAAACCAATACTTTCAATTTCATGGGAGTACCTATGCAGAATGAATTTATATAACAATCATTGGCCACATTCGTGCCAAAGTAGATCCACATGTGTTGGCCAACAAACGTAGTTAGCATTGCCCCTACTAGCTTGGTTGTCAAGATGCACCAAGGCTAACATTTACCTTTTTTAACTTGCATTATTCTATCAAAGTTTCTCCCAAAACATCTTATCATATATAGAAATCCATGTATCAGTCAACTGTACTAACAACTACAATCAGAACAAATTAGTCATAGACAATTAACAAATTAATTCATAATAAGCAATTCAATTACTTTGCAATCTCATCCATAGCAATAACAGTTAACCATTGAGCATATAGAAGGAGCAATAAAGGACTTGTCCCAAAATTCTAGAGACTACAATTTTAACATAAATGGGTGAGTAGTTTGGAAGGACTGAACTCGAATATGAGCTTCTAAAAGAACTAGGTTAGGCCAAGACTTACTAATGACTCCTTCCTTCAATTCTTCTTTCTTGTTTCATCTCTATGTGCTCTCTCCATCTACCCCACTTGTGTATGTACATCTACTAATGCATATTCCTACTTGGATTTCTTGCCTATTCCTATATGAATTTTGAATAAGATATATCCTTATTTCTATATTTATTTAGCAAAACATGTATGCCTATTCCTACATGGATTTGGTATAACTTATATATATGTTTCTATATTTTTTTAGAAAAGTATCAATACCTAATACAACACGGATTTGTGATAATCTATATTGTAATATGGATTTGGTTCTACAAGTCCTTTAGCTAGGAATTGGTTATTTATTTATTTATTTTTAAACAATTGATTATTGTATTTCCCTTTTTTTCATATTTGTTCTATCAAATCCATCTTCAATAAAAACTAATTATTCCTAGTTGGTTTGGGTTACACTATTGCTAATCCATATCCTACTTGGATGTGGTAAATCTTAATTTCTATACACTTATCTTCATTCATCATACATATCTATTCTGTCAAGAATAATAGGTTTTGGATTATTTTAATTAGTTTAGTTATTATTATTATTTTATTATCCATTATATCCTAATTTCTATGTTTCTAATTATCTTGTAGATATTTGTCCATATATATATGTTATATCTTTATATTTCCTTTATTATCTTTGTCCTAAAATTTTGGGTTTTTACATATTTGGCTTCAGGATTTGCAATTTGGAAGTGTAACCTTAGTTCTTAGTGTAGAGCTGAAAGATTTATTACCATACTATAGAATTCCCATGGAATTATATGACACTCATAATTTGTCTCCTGCATTTACCCTTACTGTTTTTTGTCTAGCAAATTTTAACAGTTTCTTCTTTTTCCATTTTGTTCTTGATCGTCATGCCGTTTACTTCTATTTCATTAATCAACGATGTTGATTGTGTTTTTTGACCATTCTTTATTTTGTTTTGTTCAACCTATCTTCCTTTGTTAAAAGCATCCTCCTATAGTTTCTAGAAAATCCCACTGCAGTCTGTCACCCTATATCAATGCAAGAAGGAAACCAATTGTCTGGTTCTTTTGCAGTTGAGACCAAAACTTGCATATTCCCTTCTGTCATTTCTGTTCTTCCAATTTAGGCCTTTATGGGTGAGATTAGGTTTTAGTTAGCATAGGAAGTATTAATTCAACTTCTATATGATGTAGGTGGAACACCTTATCTCTCAGGTCATTGCTTGAACTAACCCTTTTCTAATTCTGCAGGACAACTTTGGGTTTCTGGGCAGGTCATAGAAACTCTAAAATTAGAGTTATATTAGCAAGAGAATGGGAGAATGATACAGAACTCGACATTTCAAACAACAGAATAAACAGGGCTGCTGGGCCTCTATTATATCAAAAGAGATTCTACAGGACTAAGTACTGCATATGTCCTGGTGGTTCTCAGGTCAACAGTGCTCGAATAGCTGATTCAATCCATTATGGATGCATTCCTGGTAAAACTATTCTTCCAGAAGTTGAATTAAGGCATGAAATTCTTTCCATGTAACCATTTCCTGTCTTATCTCCTAAATGCCATAGAAAATGCTTGTGCCTACTGGATAATTATTTAATTATTCCATAAGCATAAACCTTAATCGCATTCATATTATGATGTTTATCTTTCTCGAATGTAACATTAGTTCTTCTTTCTTTCTTTCGTTCTTTTTCAAACAGAATTAATACTTTCAAGGCGAAAAGACATCCCGCTCCTTGAATTGATGCATTCACCAACAAATTGTAATTGCTTCACAATATGGCCTATCTGTATGCCAAAACAAAAGCATGCGAGTTCAAGAGTTCCCAGTACAAAAATAAGATGTTAGTAATATAACCTACTTCAAAAAGTTGTGAAGGATAAGCTACATTTAACATCCCTAGTTTTACCCTTTCATGTACACGAACAAAATATCAAAAGTGAGTTGATAGTGAGATTGCCCACTTCTGTACTTCAACATCTCTATACCATCAATAAAAAGGAGAGCTAAAACAAAACTAGATACCGTGAAATGGGTCCTGAAGAGGAGGAAGGTAAAGCCCCTTGAATATTCATTTTTTGTGGGGACAATAAAGCCGTCCTAAATACAAAGTTCATAAAATAGACAAATAGAAATAAATTTAAGCATAAAATAGACAAATAGAAACAAATTCATGCTTGAATTTTTCAATACAACCTTTCAAAACTCATTGAGGGATAGCATTAAAAAGTGAACCTTGCATAATTCAAACATCACAATTAATTTTTCATTTTCCATTTAAATTGAACATTCACAATTATTGTGCAAACCACAATCTGACCATAGTGCTGCATTGCCTTGTGAACAAGGTGGTGAATTGTAACCATAACACATCTGTCCAATTCATGAACCACAAACCATATACTATTGTCTATAGCCAGCCTATTTCACAACAGTCCAAGGGCCCCAGTGAATATTGGTCCTTGTCTATAGCAGCCTATTTCACATCAGTAAATTTTAGTTAGTGCTCAAGACCTCATTTCCTTAGTCTCTTATGGCTCCATGGACATTGGAATAATCCCTATGAAAGATGATAAAGAATCTATTGCTGGCATTGTAATTTGTAACTGATACAGAATCATTTGGAGAGAAGAATAAAGTATAAATGATAGAAAAAATGGAGGAAGAATATAGCCAATTCTATATAAAAAATTATTAATACCAAAATCTATTTAATTCCTTAAGTCATAGGTGTTCATACACTCCCATAACAATAACATTCAACAACATATCCAGCCTTTATCCCACTATGTGGGTCGGCTACATGAATTTTAGACTTTCATGTATTTCTGTCTTTTGTCATATCTTCATTTAGGCCCATACACTTCATATCAAACTTTAATGTCTCTCCCAAAGTTTTTTTGGATCTGCCTTTATCTCTTTTTTTGATTAGTTGTTCCATTTCATCAACTCTCCTTACAAGAGCGTCTCTTGGTCTTCTTCTCACATGACCAAACCATCTTAGTCTAGTCTCTCTCATCTTCTTCTCGATTGGCGCTACTCATACCTTATTACGAATAAGCTCATTTCTAATTTTATCTTTTCTTGTATAGCCGCACATCCATCTTAGCATCCTCATCTCCGCTACGCTCATCCTCATCTCCCATGACAATATCTAAATAAATTAAATATTGATCAAAACCAAACCAAATATATATATATGCGCACACACACATACATACATATATTCTTTTTCTAGTGCGAGGTAAATTTCTTAAAAAATTTTTTGTATGAGTAAATTCCGTAAACATTTTTGATGATAAATCATAACATCTAGAAAAGCTGGGCAATTTTTATATCCAGCCTTGCAAACACCTTTTTATTCCAGGTCTTCATATCTTCTTTAGCATCTTTAGTTTCATAGTAAGCTGAAAACTGGGGTCATCCTCCATAGTATACCCTTCACCAACCCTTTAACTCCAGGATCCCCTCTCTCAACTACATGTTTCTTACAGGATATGAAGTAATTAAGAAAATAGCCTTGAGACAGTCTGAGGTAGGCAAGATTGACTTGCATCCTTGAGTACTCCTCCAATATCCAGATATCTAGAATTCATCAATCATAGACATACAATAAGCAATCTCTTCTGTCTCACCAGGTAAAATTCCCTCTTCCTGTTGGAAAATCCTCCCAAGATTTTTGACCAATAAATCTAAGAAGTTTAGTGTCACCGAATGTGCCTTGGTAAAGATGAACAAGGGTAGTTCCAGGAGTCTGCTGCTTACACAACCTGCCACCATATTAATTGGATCTTAGATTCCCAACAATCAAAAGAACGACATCCCCTAAACTCATAAAAGGCAAGAAACAGGGTAGATACCAACAGCCATCTGTCTTGCATAGCGTCCTAGTTTGCCACAAAACATTACCTCTGCAGTATCTTCAGCACATGAGGACCCTAAATGCACCCACCTACCACCCCTCAAGCTCCTCATTACTTCACTCTCCATTTTTCTTTCCAGTACACAAACTAAGTGCCTGTTTGATATTGCCATAAAATCTTGCGTTTCTGAGAGTCAATTTTTTTTTTTTTTAAAAAAAAAAAGGCTCTTGAGGGAATAATCTTGATTGTTTTGAAACTAATTCTACTTGCTGCTTCTGCTTCTTCTTCATTTTTGCCTTCATGCAGAAGTGCCTTATGCTATCAGCAAAAGCCCTTGTCTACCAACCAACATGTCCAAACTATGTGGTATATATATGGCCGCATGTATATGCAGACCACCTATTATCCGAGGGACTTAAAAAGCAAAAATTAGGGGAGAGATTAAATGAAAAGAGTTATATTTTCTTTCAGCTCCAGTAACTATTGCTGTAAATCCTGGTTGGAATTCCCTATCATAGGAATCTACATGGGCTACCTTGTATACAGGCAAAATTTAATCCTAACTATAAACATAATTTTTGAATCCAGATCCTATCATGACTACAATTGCCTAGTAAAAATGAAAACAAAATAAAGTAACAAGTTAAATTCTAATTAAAATCTAATTTCTAAAATCAAAATAGGAAAAAAAGAAAATATTGTTATAATTATCCTTATCAATTACTGTTCTTTTATTCTTTAACAAAAACCATCTGTTTACGCAAAGGTAAATTGGCCAACCTCAGATGCCACTACCAAACTCCATGATGATTTAACTGATGTCAGATGTCTGTCTGGTTTATGAACTATGGAAAATGCTATTGTTACTCAACTTACTCCATGGACTACACCATGGGCTACATAATGTAACTAAAATGTCCAAAATACCTCTCACCCAAAGTGATAAAGTGAGGCAGTGAAGCGGCACGAGGCGGTGAGGCGTGAGGGGTATTTTTGTTATTTATGATGTATTGCGTAGCTCATGGTGTAGTCCATGGAATACCAATAGCATGGTCTATGAAGTATTCTGCAAAATTAGAAAGGCGACTCCTGAAATCCTGGTGCAACTGCCACCAATTGTAGTGTTAAAATCATTTTGTTTTCATGATAGAATTTTATTTATCCTTGCTAAAATGCCTTTGGAAGGTGTAACCAGTTTTTAGGTTCTTTATTGCAGTAATACTTTCGAACTTTTACGATCTTCCATTCAATGACATACTTGATTGGAGAAAATTTGCTGTTGTACTCAAAGAGATTGACGTGTATCAACTGAAGCAGAAGTTGAAGGAAATACCTTACACCCAGTTTGTTGCTTTGCACAACAATTTAGTTACGGTAAGAACGTCTTCATTACTGATTTTTATATTAATTAGTCCAATTGATGGCAAGAAAAGAACAAGGATTGGTTTTAATGAATGTTAAATGTGATGATTTTTCAGGTGCAGAAGCACTTCCAGTGGAATTCGCCTCCCATCAAGTATGATGCTTTCCACATGGTCATGTATGAGCTCTGGCTGCGCCACCGTGTGATTAAGTACTGATGATATTCTAAATGCACATACACTTCTACTTGTAGTTGGCCATTTACACACTCCACTGCACTGCACGGTTGCCCTTTCGCAACCCTTCAAAGCTTTTGTATATTACAACCACCTTCAGGTCCTCCTGAAGAAGAAGAAGATGATAGGATACTTGAGTCAAATCAATCACTAATCCTTTGTTTCTTTCTGCTCAAACTGAAATTGCCTCACCTTTGTAAGCGTCTCTGGGTTTAATTTATTTATTAAATTATTTTTTTGTTTTGTTTTTGCTCTGGTTTGAATATGGAAACCGTTAGGCTCGATGAAGGTTTATTTGGATGGATAATTATGCCTATACACCTATTCTTAGACAGAGATGATTTGTTGCCCCCGACGTGGGCTAACTGGGGGCTGCCCCCCCCCCCCCCCCGGGGGATGTGGGCCCCACCACCGCCCATGGGACTAACGCCCTATCCTTAAAAATGCTTGTATCGGTAATTGTTATGTTGTCTAATACAAGTAACAAAACAATTCTATGTTAGATAAATATATAAGTGTATCGAGATATCTTTTTTTTTTTTGCCGAAGTGATATATGAAGACATCTTAATTTCTCGTGATGTTGGGTATAAAACTCACAGCAACAAAGATGGCGTCCACAATTTTGTGGGGAAATGCCATTGTATTCATGGCGTTGTGGAATTTTGTACAAAAATGTTGTATTGTACAATAGAAATGGTGGTGTACAAATCATTTTTCCCACCGTTTAGGGTACTGATGACTTTGGATACCATAGCATTGAAGCAAAAAATAATAAATATCCCTTAGATTTCATTTTAAGAAATATTTTTTACGTTTAGGTTAAACAACACAACAACAACAACATATCCAGCCGTTATCCTACTATGTGGGGTTGGCTACATCAATTCTAGACTTCTATGTGGGTTACATCCTAATAGATAGTTTGTCTAGAATTCATATTTGGATCTGACTAGATTTTACGTTGGCTGTCGACTACCTAACACAACCCTCTTCCTTTATTCGGACTTGGGACCGGCAGTGGATAATATCCCCTGGCAGAGTAATGATGAAATGAAGTTTGAACACCATCTTCACATGGAGAAATTTTATGAGATGGTGGTGAATGAAGATAATTGATATAGTTGTGTTCCATAACTTAGTTGACATGGTGAAACCAACAAGTACAATATGGAAACACAATAAAGGGATTAAATTATTATTTTATTCTTTTTTCTTTGCTTTCTTCTCTCATTTGTCCTTGATTTTATAAAAATAAATAACAATTAATAGTCATTAGAAGAACGAGATTTGATTTTTCAAAGAGAGAGAGAGAGAGAGAGAGAGAGAGAATGAATCCTGGAGGATTTATTGGTGGGAATTCTGGAATGGGATAGAACTAAGGATTTTCGGATGGGTTAGAATTTGTCGATTTTCGAATGGGCTAGAATTAGGGATGGCAAAAAAATCTGCCTTGTCCGGGAAAAATCCATCTTGCCATATAGTATATATATGTAATCTAAAATTATAGTTATATATTACATATAATTCAATTATATTTTTATATAAAATCACAACTTTCATTTTATGAACTATTATATATATATATATATATATACTCCAATGGAAAACAATTTCTAGCTTCTAAATTAGTAATTTATTTATTTATTTGTTATTATAGAATAATTAATAAAAAATATTAATCATTTTTTTGGATGAACGAGAATTCCTATTCTTACTCTGTCCTCTTTTTGGGCATAATTAGGGTTCACTTTTAGTATTCTATTGAGATTATCGTCCTTACGTGATCTATCGCTATTCATATTTTTTATTTTAACAGAAAAGATAAATTACAGATAGAGACTTTAGTTCATTGCACATGATAAGGAGTCAAATTCATGATTTATTGATACAAATCTTAACTTATTATGGTCCAATCCCTTGACTTATGCTTTAGGAGTAATTTTTTTTCTTTTTAATATCCTATTAAGAGACAAGGAAGAGGTTTGGAATATAAGCTCAAGCATAGGGAAAGTCACCTTGCCTCGTTGCCATCCCTAGCTGGAATTAATTTGAGCCCTTGATATTTGAAACTGGTGACTTGCTAATCCGATTAGATGGTGCTCTTGATATTATCGATATTATCTCTTTATTATACTACAATCTACAAATTTAAAAATATTTATAATCTCTATTCACATGGTTGTGTCCATTTTCTTCATGCTTTTCATCCTCCAATTTTTTTGTTTTTATTGATCATTGTGTCTTTGTTGTCCCTCCAATGGTGTAGAATCTATTGTGTCACATCACACTCTCCGATTATGTTATTAAACTAAAATTAAAATATTTTTTTTAACTTTTATTGTTAAATAATGTTCATCCTCTTAATTCATGTAGCAAGTTGCTTGGACTACTTTTTCGTTTGGATTAAGTTTATGAAAGAAAAATTATTACTAGCGAACCCCACCTCAAATTCACTTTGAAATGTCATAATTTATTCTAAATTATTAATTAAGGGTGAAAACTAGAATTTTAGCACTATGTCTATGCCGAACTTCAATAATATTATCATTTTATATTATTTTTAAGTTGTCTTTAATTTGGGATGACCGTCATATGCTACTTTTAGTGTTCGTGCCCTCAATTACGATAGGAGAAGTAAATCACATGTTGGATCTTTGATCCATGTGTAGTGTGACGATCAAACTCGTAACCCAGCAAATTGATAACGACATATTACTCATCCAACCACTCAACTTATGATTTAGAGGCTAAGTTGTCTTTTAACTTATCCATAACTTAAGGGATCTATTAATTTCTAAAGTATTGATTAAGGGTGAAAAATTAGAATTTTAATGCATATAAATACATTTAGATTGAACTTTAGTGATGTTGTTATTTTATATTATTTTCAAATTATCTTTTGACTCACCTTTCGGTTTAAGGGATAGATTGATTTCTTTTTTCTTTGCCATGGCTATCACCTAACATTATCTAACTTAAAATTTTAAAGTATACAAACCAAAGTAAAAAAAAAATTGTGAAAATTTTTCAAAGACTAGAAGAACCATAATTTGACCTTGAATAAAAAAATCATCTCGAAAGGAAACCCTAAACGTCTCGACTTTTCCAAAAATTATATAAATTTAACCATTTACTATTTCACTATAACATGCTTCAACCAAATCTACATATTTTTTCATGAGCCACAGACTGTTGGAAATATTGCTCAATGGGTTATAATATTGATATTATTAAAATTCCAAAACACCATTAAGAGAAAAGAGAGAATTATAATGTATCTTGAAACAACGAGAGAATATCCCATCGCTACTAGTAATTTATTGTAATTACTGTAAGTCTTGGGATTATAGTGCAATAAGTTAAAAATTAATGATAAAAGTAAAAATAATAAATAAAATATAAAATAAAAAAATCATCTATTACAATGGGCTGTCCACCTTTACAACTCTATTTGTTAATTAAAATAAACCTATAGCTTCATTAATGTTTCAAGTCTTGAAATAAAAGTAAAACAAAATAATTTATAAACTACCTTATCAAATGAGATTACATCGACCATTTAATATAGTAATAACACATAAAAGTCTAGAAATAAAAGAGTTTATGAATCTCGCTAGTTTCTTAAAAAATAATACTATTTATGCGTATGCATATATATACTCAAAAAATTATAATATATATAAGTATAATATCGATTTCGGTTCGATTCGAATTACGGCTTAAAAAAAAAATAGTAACCAAACCAAATATATCGATTCTTAATTTTTTAGAAGCAAAACTTAACATTTAAACTATAGAACCAATCCAAAAGGTACAGTTTGGTCCGATTCACCAATTTTCAAATATTTTTTCACACCCCTAAAGATAAGATTACATCATGATAACTTATCCAAAGGGGAAAGATATAAATTTATCTAAAAAATTTAAAATAAAAAGTCACATTATTTCTTTCTAAATAAATTTAACAAACACAATAAAAAATATTTTTGTTCAATATGTTCTTCATATCCAAGGGCGAATCCACAGTATGGGCAGGGATTAATCTTTTCCTACCCCCCTGCCCAAGAAACATTTTCACTGTACAGTGATGTACAGTGTATTAATCTTTGCCCACTGCCCCCAACCCCCCTGCCCCACCACGTTCCGCCCCCCTCCCCTCCCCCTAACCATTTTTGCCCCTGCTTACATTTGTTGGCTTCGCCCCTATTTATATTTCATTTTTTTTATTTATATCATAATTAACAAGCACTATCTTAAAAGAATAATAATAGTTGTTATTCAAGAAATTAGTAATCTCACTTAGATGATGCCTTTATGATTTGAAGCCTTCAATTAATTCAAAATTTGTTATGCCTTGATGATTTGAAGTCTTCAATTAATTCAAAAATTTTTGTCTTCTGTCTCGTAACATCTCTTGAACTATATCCGCATTCATAAAAACAACTTACAATTACAAGAATGCCCCTATATCTAATTATACATAATTCCACGTTAGGTGTATAAAGATTGTGTTAGAATGTCATTTCCAGTTGTTTGTCATTAGGTTCCTGTTCAAATATTCCTTCCCATAACAACCATATATTCTCGCATGGCAGCGGACACGCATGCATGCATGCACGCCCGCCCCTACCCAGCCGGAAGCAACCGCGATTGCGCGTCGAGGAGAAGGAGACAAAGGGTGGAGGTGGTGGCATCTGGACATGGCGGCCGGCCTCTTGATGCTCCCTTCGGCCCTCCCATTCCACTTCTAGTTTCTAGAACTAAAGAAAGAAACCAAGAGACACGCTACAACACTATCATACCGTATATATGCATACAAATTAAACTATACAATAGGAAAAACAAATTATATACTTATCTATGTTCTAAGTGTTTAAAGCGACTGTTGTAGGGAAAAGTTTAGAGAGCTCGACAAACTTACTGACCGCCTTATTAAAAGGGGGTAAAAAGATGATTTTACCCCGTCCCTGCTTCTCTCTTCTCTCCTCCCATGATCGTTGTCCTAACCTCGCCACTGATCTCGCCTCGCCTCACCCGATCGTCGCTGCATCTTTAGCGACAATCGACGAGGCGAGGCGACAATGACAGCGAGGTGATGGAGGCACAACGATAAGGCGAGGTTAGGGCAGCGACCATGAAAGAGAAGAAGAGAGAAGCAGGGGCGGGGACAGTGACCCACTTTGTAAATTTGTAAAGTGAACGGGACAATTTTGTCTTTTTACTCTCTTTTTATAAATCTCTTTGTGACCCTCTCTAACTCTGCAATGGAGCTCTTGATGTAGTTGTCTCTTCTCAATATTCTAATAATAAAAGGAAAAATTATTAAGAGTTGGCATAGTGATAATAAAAAGTTGTAATATATGGTGGCTTAACTATTTTGTAACTAGGGTTAATTAATAGCCTTTCTCAAAGCATGAGTTTACATTCAAATTTATTGTGTTATATATATAAGCTTTTATGCGTATTCGATCAAATTTAATTGTGTGATTAGATGTTAATACGTATGCATGAGTTGTTAATTATATTTCTCTAGATTAAACAAATAAATGTTGATTGGGTCGGATTCGTTTGTTCAATCTCTTCCTAATTTTAATTTTAGATTTAAAAGGTTTCTCCACACAGAAAAGGTTAGAGACAAACAATTAAATAGTGTTTTTAATGGGCTAAATTGAGTGACCATTTTAATAATTTACCCAACATATATAGCCAAACTTGGAATATAAAACTGAACTAGAAGTTCATTTTTATGTAACAATAATTCTAATTAAAGTAACACTCTTGTACTCCTCCTTCTAGTCCCAACCCTAATTTTTAATTCAAGCTTTGTGACGCTATCTCTATTAAAATAAAATTTAAAGAATTATCCCCAACACTATGGTCTGTGGGCTATGAAATTAAGATTCTTACAAGGAGGAGATTGAAGGAAAGAATCAAACAATTCCGACCTCTTCCTCGTAACAACCTTTATATCTAATAATAATTACATAATACATATAAAAATTGTATGATCAAATGCTTTGGAAAGAATCCGCTTTACCAGTTGACCACAAAATGCTGTGAGCCTTCACCTTTGGCTCTTTGTTTTCTTCCCCATTTGCTATCAAATTTATATGGGGAAGAAGAAATAAAGTATGTTTACTTATTTATCAAACTAATTATTCCGAAAGCATATATTTAACCATTTTTTTTTCACAATTTTTGCTGGAGGCATCTAACTGTCAGTTATTTTGACAATCATCTTTAGTATACATGATTCATAATAAATTTAAAAGATAAAGAGTCGTAACAACGTTAAATTAGGTTACTCTTAAACTAGCTTTTTCTAAATGTTTTGAATGGCCAACATATTGATATTCATCGAAAAAGAAAATAATGTACTTTTTATGATGTGTCTCTTTTCGTGTTCTCGTGTGCTTATTTAAAAAATTCATTATCATATACCTTAAAATTGAAAATGAGATATAGTATTGTCAAATTATCATTTTAATAATATTTTAAGAAAATAATTTTCTATTTTGATACCAAAAATGGAAAGAGAACAACTATAAGAGAGGAAAGTAAATGGGTATTGCTCTTATGGGCATGATGTAATGGTAAAGCATAAAAAGAATAATAAGAGTATCAGAGGTTCAAATTCTTGTGATGTCTTAGAAGGCAAAATTATTATTGGAATGCAACATTAGTTGGAATGCAGCAATAAGGCTAGAAGGTAAGTTGCTCACATGGAAGCAAAGTCATGGTGCGCCCTGTTGTCTTTTTGGGACTCTCATTAGCACGACGTAAAGATGGAGTCAACAAAGAGGATAGTTGTTCTTTAAAAATCTATTCCGAGTGTGTACAGACTATGAACTTATAACCGCATTTGAATTTACCTGAAGGGTTAAGCAGAGAGGAATGTAGCTTTTTTTATAATTATTTGAACGAATCTCAAACACCTAAATTATTAAAAAAAAAAAAGAGTAAAGAGGTATTAGAATAAGTTTTGAATAATTTTAAGCAAATTGTGTTGTTAACATAAGACACATCCTTCAAATAAATATATGTGGTGTTAAGTGGGTCGGCGTACATTTGGGGACCAAATGATTCCTCAATACCTTTAAGCATTTCTAGAATTTGTGCCTTCTTTGTTTTTATCATCGTTAGTACCACAACAGCCCTAGTAGCTTGGTATCTATTTGCTTTTTTATGGGTTCTTTGTGTAAAGATATGCCTAACTCTGTCTGATCTGATGGCCATTCAAACAAGTTTTACCCTCGTTGTCTGATGGGTCTTGATTTAATGATGATTAACATTATGAACTTCTTCTATTATAACTTCTAATACAAGATTTTGACAAACAAGACAAAGAGTTCAAAGTTGTGTAAGCAAGACTCATAGTCTTCGCTCGCAAAGGGAAGAAAACCAACTTCCTGGGGTACCCCAGACCAATTAATGTTCTTGATTTGCCATTCCACCAATCCAATAGATTTGAAGTGAAAGTGACAGATCATGCAATGTGTACATAGGTAATTGGGTAATCTTCACCATTCAACAGAGACCTAAAATTAGTTCTAATCCATTGATTTCTTAATGTTGATTGCACATTACCATTGAGAGTAGAGTTTGTTCTTATCCAAACACTCTAAAAAGAAAGTCTTTCTTGCTAAGAAAGGTTGATAAATCGCTTTCTCAAATATTATTTTACGTTTACATGAAAAAAAATATTTTTTTTATTTAAACATTAAAACTTTTTATTATTTTAAAAACACCATTGAACTTGTAAAATGTTTGCTTATGTCATATATATATGTATATATATTGTATATATTCTTTGACGAAAATATTTTATAAATATATTAAAACTTAGAACATAATAGAAGTTCTTAAAATTTACACGAGTTCTGGTTTTGGCCTATGTGATTTAGATGGAACATTAAAATGTCTTTTTGTCATTTTTGTGACTGTGTTTTCAAACAGTATTTTATCAAAATAATATTAAGTCTAAAAATTAAAAATTTTAAGAATATGGTTAACTTGCTAAGACGATAAATGCCACCTATATTGCACAGAAATATCTCATAAGAGTATTTTTTTATTTTTAAAATATTTTTTATTTCTATTTTAGAACTTATTTATGCATATTCTTTTAGAAGAATGTATGTTTTCACGTTTTCGTTTCGTATTAGAAACGTTTTTTATTTCTGTTTCTGTCCAATATAAAATGCCATTACTGAAAAAAAAAAATTAAACATAATGAACAAGAGGGCGTTACCGAACTTCTTCTTGGTTTTTTATGCCTGGGCTAATTATAAATTGTCCCTCGTGAGTCGTGTCCATCCCGCTTACACCTCGCAGGCTCGCTAGGCAGGGACAGCCTTCTCCTCACTCCTTCTGCAGCCAATCTTGTTCGGCCATGGCGGTTTCCTCTGGCTCTGTCATTCGGCTACATCCTTCCATATCTCCACGTCCAACACAAAGCCATGCCGCCAGAAACCAGGTCTGCCCGTCAAAATTCCAATTCGCTTTCAGTACTAATTTTCTCTCTTTTTCTTCTGGGTTTGGCTCTATGTACTTGCATAATCATTCTGCTCTTGGTGGGGGGTTTGGGCTTTCAGTTGTGGCGCTTGCGAGCTTCGGCAGCTAGTTCGGACGGCGATCGGGAGGGGAAGAAGATGATAAGGAAGGAGAAAGAGGGCTGGAAGATTGATTTCTCCGGCGAGAAGCCGCCGACGCCATTGCTGGACACTGTCAACTACCCAGTTCACATGAAGAATCTCTCCGTCCAGGTGAAGAAGCGTTGATTCACGGCGATGTTTTCCACGTCTTCGTTTGTCTTACTTTAACTGCTTGGCCTGCTTCTTGGATCTTGGATTTGTGGATTGAAAGCGAAAGGTTGGGGTCAGAGTAGCAAAACAAAATGACGTAAAAAAAAAAAAAGAAAAACTTTTTTTCTTTTAATGGGTAAGACAATAGAGAAACTAAACACACATAATGACTTTTGATAATTGGTTACTCATATCCCAACAACTCTTGGTTATCGAATCATGGGACAAACTCTGAACGCATATCCACGATAATCTGGTTACACCATCACACAAGTTATTTGGTGTGTTCCGATGGATAAGACAAGAAATGGATGAAAAAGAAACAGCAGTTTTGTCTTTCTTCTTGTTCTTATTCTTTTTTGTTTCTTTGCTTCAGGATCTTGAACAATTAGTAGCAGAGCTTAGAGCGGATATTGTGTATAGTGTAGCGAAGACAGGTGGACATCTTAGTGCAAGCTTAGGCGTAGTGGAGTTAGCTGTGGCTCTGCACTATGTTTTCAACACCCCTGAAGACAGGATCATATGGGATGTTGGCCATCAGGTCAGTAGCTTTTTTTCCTTAAAAAGAAAGAGAAAGAAAGAAAGAAAATAAATTGTTATTGTAGTTGAACAAGTTTGAGGTGCCTTTTGGTTGTATAATTTTTATTTGGTAAAAAATATGACATTCATGCACGTTTCTGTACAGAAAAATTCATATAAAGTGACATGATGATGCTATTTCTATAATCATAAGCCACTATATAGTCAGTTACTTTCTCCAGAAAAGAAGTGTTAAATCTTCCAAATTCTGATGAAAATGGAAGCCTAGGCATTTTTATTGCATTGATATATCTGATTTGTGTCCATGGTTGCTGATTAGAACCACAAAAAATGGCAGGCATACCCACATAAAATTTTGACAGGGAGAAGGTCTAAGATGCATACCATCAGGAAAACTTCGGGGCTAGCAGGGTTCCCAAAAAGGGATGAGAGCAGCTACGATGCCTTCGGTGCAGGGCATAGTTCTACAAGCATCTCAGCTGGACTTGGTATGTGTTTGAGTTCTTTCTCACTACATCATCTTTCACCCTCCCCTTTCCAACCAACAAATGAGAATGTCCTTCCCCCTATAAATGCCGATAGACAGGAAACTTGAAGTACTCAGAACTTTTGGGATCAAAAACTTTTTGTAGGCATGGCAGTTGCAAGAGACCTTTTAGGGAAGAGCAACAATGTCGTTTCTGTTATTGGAGATGGAGCCATGACTGCAGGACAAGCATATGAAGCCATGAACAATGCAGGGTATCTTGATGCTAACCTGATTGTGGTGCTAAATGATAATAAGCAAGTCTCGTTACCAACTGCTACTGTTGATGGCCCCGCAACCCCTGTTGGAGCCCTCAGTAGTGCTCTAACAAAGCTCCAAGCAAGTACCAACTTCCGGTTGCTTCGTGAAGCTGCAAAAGTATGGCCTCTAAGTCTTTAATGTCACTACCTTCCTGTTATGCTTCCTTTATCCTTACTTGATGTACCAACGATATCTGATATGGGGTTTTTCTCTTCAAAGAACATCACCAAACAAATCGGACCTCAGGCACATGAAGTAGCTGCAAAAGTTGATGAATACGCAAGGGGTATGCTCAGTGCTTCTGGCGCAACTCTCTTTGAGGAGCTAGGGTTGTATTACATTGGTCCAGTGGATGGGCACAACTTAGATAATTTGGTCACCATTTTTGAGAAAGTAAAAGCAATGCCCGCACCAGGTCCAGTTCTTATACACATTGTAACTGAGAAAGGGAAGGGCTATCCACCAGCTGAGGCGGCAGCTGACAAAATGCACGGTGAGGGAATTACTTCCTAATGTAAATGTGTCTTGCATTCCTCATAAGATCCTTATTGACATGCTCTTTCAGGGGTGGTCAAGTTTGACCCGAGAACGGGACAGCAATTTAAGTCCAAGTCCCCTACGCTTACATATACACAGTACTTTGCCGAATCCCTGATCAAAGAAGCGGAGGCAGATAATAAGATTGTAGCCATCCACGCGGCAATGGGTGGTGGGACTGGCCTCAATTATTTCCAGAAGAAGTTTCCAGATCGCTGTTTTGATGTGGGAATTGCAGAACAACACGCGGTTACATTTGCAGCTGGTTTAGCAACAGAGGGTCTCAAGCCATTCTGTGCTATCTATTCATCTTTCCTGCAACGAGGTTATGATCAGGTGAGCCCAAGACTTTAGATGATATGGAAATGGTGAAGTGTGACGGTCTATATTATTTTACTTTGATTATAATTCATGTGATGATCACCCCAAGTATTTGATGGATATGAAGGTAGTGCATGATGTAGATCTTCAGAAACTACCTGTCCGCTTTGCAATGGACCGAGCTGGTTTGGTTGGTGCAGATGGGCCCACACACTGTGGAGCATTTGATATCACATACATGGCTTGTTTGCCCAACATGGTGGTCATGGCTCCATCTGATGAAGCAGAACTGATGCACATGGTTGCCACGGCAGCAGCCATTGATGACAGACCAAGCTGCTTCAGGTTTCCAAGGGGCAATGGAATTGGAGTAGCCCTTCCGCACAATAACAAGGGAACACCCATCGAAGTTAGTATTCCAATAACCAACTTGAGAATTCTCTATGCAACGAGTTGGAAGTAGAAGCTAATATTTTTTGACATTGATGACTGAATAGATTGGAAAGGGAAGAATACTGATGGAAGGCAACAGAGTTGCAATTTTGGGATACGGGACAATAGTTCAACAATGCGTAGAAGCTTCAGGATTACTGAAATCTCAAAACATATCTGTGACAGTAGCAGATGCAAGATTCTGCAAACCATTAGATGCAGATCTGATCAAGAAATTGGCTAAAGAGCATGAAATCTTAATCACTGTTGAGGAAGGTTCCATTGGAGGTTTTGGGTCACATGTGTCTCACTTCCTAAGCTTGAATGGAATTCTAGATGGACCCCTAAAGGTAATTCTTCTAAAAAAGAAAAGGGCATTCCAAGCTCCGTTGTTTGTTTTTATTTATTTCTATATTTTCCCCTGGATTCTACTTATGTTTAGAGGTCCCTGCAGTTGAGAGCAATGGTACTTCCTGATAGATACATTGACCATGGATCACCCCAAGACCAGGTTGAAGCAGCAGGGCTCTCTGCCAGACACATCTCCGCGACAGTGCTATCGCTTTTGGGGAGACCCAAAGAAGCTCTCAAGTTCAAGTGAGTCTGCTCATGGAAGCACTGGCATCAGGGAAAAGCACCATGTGTTTTATGGCCCCCTTTGGCCTGGAGTGGAGAAGAAACTCAAGTAGTCAAGCTCATCCCCAGATGTAACATTGGTTCTAAAAAGAATGAGGTCCAGGATTCCTTCAAATTCTTTCCCTGGTATCTATTATCAGAAACATATCTATGAAGATCAGGTCAAGGCATCAATTGTGTTTCTGTATATACATTTTGTTTCTCATTTTATAATGCAGACAGACGTGATATTATATAACTGGCAACAAAGTTTCATAAAGAATCCAATGAAAGCAGCAAGTTTACTTGTACAGAAGAGTTTCGTTTAATATCCAATGATGCAGAAGCTTGCTTGTATAGAAAAGAACCCTTTCTATTGCATTATATCACACACACACACACACACACACCAGTCAAAACGTTGATCAAGAAATTACGTGCAAGCAATAGAAGTAAACTCGTTGATGATAAGAACGAACTTTTTACCTCTCCGTCATGGGGCCTCACCAGTCCAAAATTTTGACGAACACACGTAAGTTGGATCAATCACTGGGCAACAACTTATGATATAAACAAAATTTTGGGGGACCAATCAGCCGTCTACAGTGAGTCTTCTGTCCAGATTGACACGACGGACTTACAAGAGAAACGAATCTTGCAGTTTATTCACCTATTGTCTCTGGAACAGGGAGTCCCTTGTCCGCAGTGACCGAATCTCTTTTTGAATATGATTAATTTCTCTCCCGGAAGAAGCAGTCGTTGAATTACTTGAAGCGGCAGTTCCGGTGAGGAAATTCATCGAACGGTTTACGCGCGTCACCGCCGCACTCGCTTTGTTGGATGAAATAAATCCTCTCGTGTGCCTAAAATGAATTTACAACTAAGTTAAAAGAGTAAATATAATTTTAAGAAAATATTAAACTAAGGTTGTAACACAAAAAATCAATCATTTCCACTCTTATTCTATTATTATTAAGGATTGGAAAGGATTAATAAATAATAAACGTAGTAAACCCCTTCTCCAGTCCTTTACTCTAATGAGGCATTGAGGATTGATATGTGCCCGCGTCGAGCAGGGCTCCCTTATCCCCACATACATACATACATGCATATAATTTTATTTTTTTTAAATATTATTATAATTTATTATTAAATAAAATTTTAAAGTTACAGTTACTTTAATAATTATAATTAATAATTTATTTATTTATTTATTTATAACATAATTTATAAATATTTTACATCTCTTTTAACTATGTCTGTCAGATAAGAATATAACTAAATCGATCAAATTACTCAGAGGGACTTGACATGATTTAATTGAGGGCAAAATAGAGGGTCTAATTGGAAGGGTGTTATAACTGTTACTGGCTGGGCTAACCTCAATGTCGGACAATATAAAAAGTTTGATATTTTTAATTTTTTGATTTTTCAATCTGTTCGATTTGAGCATTTATTTGACCAAATTTGTTCGATTTTAGAAAAAATTTGGTATGTTCAATTTAAGTAATTCAATCGATTCGATTATATCCATATCTAATTGAAAATAATCCTCACTTAAATATGGATGTAATTGAATCAATTAAATTATTCAAATTGAACATATCGATTTTTTTCTAAAATTGAACCAACTCGATCGAATAGATACTCAAATCGAACAGGTTGAAAAATCAAAAAACAAATTGAAAATATCAAACCATTTAGGTTGTTCGACATTAACGTAGTCTAATCAATAATAGACTTAAAACCCCCTACAATTGAATCCCTCATTTCGCTCTCTCCCCTCAAACTAAATCACGTTAGCCTTTCTGAGTAATTTGATCGATTTGATTACATCCTTATCTAGTAGACATTGTTAAAAAATATATAAATTATATTATGATTAAAAAAGTAAATAAATTATTAATTATGGTTATAATTATAATTATTAAAGTAACTATAACTTTAATTGAATATACCAAAATTAATATTTTATTTAATAATATTTAAAAATATATAAAATTATATGTATGTTTGCATCTGGGATAATTTTTTTTTTTGGGAGAAAGGGGGAGGGGATTGGCCTATTCTTAAGGAAGGGGGAATGGCCTGAGTGAGTGAAAGAGAAAGGGGGTTGAAATTGGGTGATGGTGGGGAGGGAGCCCACGTCAGGCATTCTTATGTTGCTTGACGCGGGCAACATATCAATCTTGTTACTCTAATTGCCTACACTTCACTTTTTTACCCTCATTTTGGGATGAGAGAGGGATTGACCTATTCTAGAGAGAGAGATGAGTGGCTTGAGTGGGTGAAAGAGGAGGGGGGTTGAAATTGGGTGATAATAGGGAGAAGGGCTCGCGTTGGGCATTCTTATGTTGCCCGACGTGGACAACATATCAATCTTGTTACTCTAATTACCTGTACTTCACTTTCTTACCCTCTTTTCGGGAAAGGAGAAGGGGGGAAAGGGGGAGGAGAGAGGGATTGGCCTATTCTAAAGTAAAGGGGGAGTGGCCCAAGTGGGTGAAATGAGAGGGGGGTTGAAATTGGGTGATGGTAAGGAGGGGGGCTTGCGACGAGCATTCTTTTGTTACCCGACACAAGCAACATATCAATCATGTTACTTTAATTGCATGCACTTCACTTTATTACACTCTTTTTGTTCTTAATTGAACATTTCAAATTGTTGTGCTCATGACTAATGACATAGATAATAAGGTTGATTCATATATAATATTAAAATATCACATCACTTAAATTTGATTCAAAAATTAAATTCGACGTAAGAATTAAATAGTTAAACTTTATACTAAAATACAAAAAAGTCATTGAACTTTATACTAAAGTACAGAAATGCCATATGACGGGCATTCTTATGTTGTCCAATGCGAGCAACATATCAATTATGTTACTTTAATTGCTTGTACTTCACTTTCTTACCCTCTTTTCATTCTTGATTGAACTTTTTGGATTGTCATGCTCATGAGTAATGACGTGGATAATAAGGTTGATTCATATATAATATTAAAATATCACATCATTTAAATTTGATTCAAAAATTAAATTCGACATAAGAATTAAATGATTAAACTTTATACTAAAATACAAAAGTCATTGAACTTTGTACTAAAGTACAAAAATGTCACAGAAATTCATATTAAAATATTAAAAAATCAATAATCTTTTTGTTATGTGACATTTTAATAGTATACATAATCTCACATTATCAGCCACGTTGGCATTCTATTAGTTTCTTTTAGATAACTGACGGTAATTATAAAATTATATATAAAACTGAAGTTCAATGATCTTTCTAAATTTTAATAAAAAATTTAATAATCATTTTACTATAAATTGAAATTTAGTGACTTTTTTGTATCCAAGTGCAAAGTTGAGTGGCAGCACTTGTCTTATTGCTAAAACTTCTCCAATCTTTTGTACGTTTAATCTTGAAGTATTGGGATTTTCAGATGAATTAAAGGTATTTCAAGGAGCCTTGATGTGGAGTGAACACGACAATGCAAGGTTTCAAAGCTAAATCTAGAGTTGCAGCCCTGGTTCTTATTTCCATACGAATAGGCCTTGTTGCTCTTTATGGTTTGGTAACTAGACTATAAACAAATTTTTGCCAATAAACTTTTCCCGTTTAATCACTTATGCCCCTTAATTTGAGGGGGGACCTGTCGCTCTCTTCAAGTTGTAAAAAATAGACCTATTACACTCCTCAAATCCCAAAATTCTATGCATGACATACACGCGATTGGATAAAATTTTATATTAATATAATATATATATGTTAATAAATTATACACAATTATTTTATCCTTGATAAATTATACACAATTATTTATCCAAATTTTATATATTAATACAAACGTGCACAAAGTGTACAATGATGGTGGTGGACGTTGACAATGAAAGCGATAGACGATGGAGGCATGAGCGACGGACAATGGTGACGAAGAAGCTGTGTGAGAGGAAGAAGAGGGATCCATCAATTTTCATCCTATGATGAAACCTAATCATTGATGTGGCGGCTTGGCTTTCACCTCGCCTTGCAGCTGCTTTTGCTTCTACTTTAATCTCTGCCTTCAATTCTTCTTTGTCGTTTCCTCTCTCCAAATCAATCTCTCTAATTGCGCTACCTTCTTCAATTGATTATTAATACTTTGATTATATTATAAATTAATTTTATAATTAGGTTTCATAGAAGATGAAACCCGATCAAGTTTTGTCTACCAAGGCAAGACTAGTTAGTCAACGACTGCAAGGAATGTTGCGACTCTACTCAAACCTCCACTAACCGCGATGAACGCAGTCGTGGGTGATTTGAATTGCCGGCCATGTCAAGCAGTGATGTATGTATATGATCAATATATCAATATTATCGTTGCATCACTGCCTATACAAATCAATATATTTGAGATTGTGTATATTAATCGTCGGTTATATTATTATACACTATTATCATTTCATATAAACAATATTATCATTACATCACTGCCTATACAAATCTTCAACATTCGAAATAAGGAAGAAGAAGGTGATGGTGCTACCTTCATGCTCCTCAACCATGCATAATTTCATTTGTGGTGCTAGTTGAAAAATGAGTGCATGATGGGTCGAAAATTATTGAGGGTTGTAAAAGTTTCCAATTTAAAATTTGAGAGGCACAATAAATCCTTCTCAAGTTAAGAGACATAAGTGATTAAACAAAAAGAGTTTACGGACAAAAAAATATTTTTAGCCAAGCTAGTTTCAAATGGATGTATCATAAGTTACGTGTACCCTCAATATATTCCCATCTCTAGGGATGTCAACGATTTGGATTGGTCCGATTCTATAAAAATCCAGTAATCGAACCATTTTTAACAGTTTTAAAAAAATAAGAACTGTAACTGAACCATTACACATATAAAACTAAACTATGACCAATCCGTCGCATCGAACCAGTTTCAGTTCGGTTTCGATTCTATTCAATTAACATTTAGCTTCTAAACATTTTCGTAAAATATGAAATTACAAACAAATTTGTTAATTAAAAAAAACCTATAACTTCATTAATGCTTCAAATCTTGAAGTAAAAGTAGAATAAAATAATTCATAGATTATCTCATCAAATGAGATTGTATCTAGGGGTGTACATGGTTCGGTCTGGCCGGTTTTTGGCCAATTTATTGCGCCGAACCGCACATTCGGTTTTCACATGTAGTCAAATCAACCGGTTTGATTTGGCACGAAAAAACTGCACCAAACCGCACCGCGCAAATAATCCCAACAACCCCAATCGACATACAAATAAATCCAAATCCAAATACTTGATCAGACAATGTCCACCAAAGATCTCAAGCTTCCGCACCAAACCAAAACCATCTTAATAACAAAACATTCAGGACTGGAAGTGCAAATGGAAGAGATACCTTGTCAGAAATGGAGTTGGTATCGTTGGATCTGCTGATCTAGGATAAGGGGGAAAACAGATCTGAGTCGTCCATGGACTGGTGCGACCGACGACAAGGGATGGGTCATCGCAGCGGGGGTCGTCGCAAGTCTTCATCACTCGTGCGTGGACTGGTGCGACCAGCAGCTGGGGTCGTCGTCGCTCGTGCGTGGACTGGTGCCGCCAGCAGCGGGGGTCGTTGCAAGTCTTCATCGGTCGTGCCTTGTGGTCTGGTGTGGTCGCCGACGGGGGATGGGTCAGGTGGTCTGGTGCGGCAGTCGACGGACGATGGGTGGGTGCAAGACTGGTGCGGCAGCCGGTGTGAAGCTTTGAGAGACGAAGAGGGAGAGACGAAGAGGGAGCGATGAGAGAAATGCTGAAAATTGAAATGATTTAGGGTTTCCCCCACCCTTTTTATATTTTACATTTTATTTTTTATATTTTTTAATTATTGTAATATATATTGGGCGATTCGGTTTGAAACCGAACCGCGAAACCCCCAAACCGCAAACCGTGCGGTTTGGGGGTTTCTCAAACCGTGTCAGACCGTTACTTTAAAAAACCGCACGGTTCGATGCGGTCTGGTTCGGTGCGGGCAGTTTTCGCGGTGCGTCGGTTTTTTTGAACACCCCTAATTGTATCGACCATTTAGTATAGCAATAGCGCATAAAAGTATAGAAATAAAAAAGTTCATGAATAACAATAATAAACAATAAAAGATAAATAAATAAATAAAAACTAGTAGATTAAAATTGTAAGTAATAATATATTTATGCGTATGTATATATATATACCTTAAACAATGACCAATCCATCGCATCGGACCGGTTTCAGTTCGGTTTCGGTTCTATCCAATTAACATTTAGCTTTTAAATATTTTCGTAAAATATGAAATTACAAATAAATTTGTTAATTAAAAGAAACCCATAACTTCATTAATGCTTCAAGTCTTGAAGTAAAAGTAGAACAAAATAATTCATAGACTACCTCATCAAATGAGATTGCATTGACCATTTAGTATATCAATAGCGTATAAAAGTATAGAAATAAAAGAGTTCATGAATAACAATAATCAACAACAAAAAAATAAAAAAATAAATAAAAACTAGTAGATTAAAATTGTAAGTAATAATATATTTATGCGTATGTATATATATATACCCAAAAAATTATAATATATATACAAATATAATATCGATTCTAGTTCGGTTCAAACCACGGTTTGAAAAAAAAAATATCAGTAACCAAACAAAATATATCGGTTCTTAATTTTTTTAAAACAGAACCTAACATTTGAACCATAGAACTAATCCAAAAGGCATGGTTCGGTTCGGTTTGGTCCGGTTTATCGGTTTCGAATATTTTTTGACACCCCTACCCATCTCTCACCTATAAATATATCATCCTCAAAGTATAGGTTTTGTTAAGAAATTTGTGTAAACCAACACACAACCAAAGCCTCGGCAGTACCAACGATCCAAGAATATTCGAACAAATTAAAAGAAATGAAGTACGAACACATACAGATTTAATAGAAAACAAAAATAAACAAGGCATGTACGTGTTTGGATTCGAAAGAATCTTACTCACGGTAGGGGTTTCGCCCCTACTCAATCCACTATAAATATGTACACAAGAGATTTACAATGATTATACAATCCAATCTGAAATCAACAATAGGATCAAGAAGATAATACAAACCGAGAATACAACGCTAAACCAAACTAGTGATTACAACACTCTCACAACCAATCTTCTAAACCTACCTCTCACACTCAAATTTCATAAGTTAACAGCAAAAGATACATACCAAATTTCAGATTGTTTTTGCTCTTCCTCTCATGCATGATTCTTTTACGTGTGCACTGTTCTTCTTTCTTTCAAGATTAAGGCAATTGTTCATGCCTTCTCTTGTGTAATTTCAATCTGCTCGTATGTAGCAAATGCTCCCAATTCCTATATATATATATATATATGTGTGTGTGTGTGTGTGTGTGTGTGTGTGGACCAAGGGACACGACTAGGATTAAAATAAAGAACAATAAAGTAGACTTGGGCTTGGGCTTTTAATATCAATGGCCTAACCCAATATATTTATTTATTTATTTAACTAGCCCAATACATTTTGAGTCACATATTAGCAAATTCCACTTTGACTCAAGAATTGATTGATAATGAATTTGACTAAAGACCCCTGCAACTCTCCAAGCTACAACGAGAGCACATTGAGCAACGACAAAGCTTGCTCAAACTTTTGAATCGAGACAAACTCGACTAATACATGCCTCATTATGGGCCATAGATGTAACACCCCATTTTCTCCGAGCGTGTTATAACTTAGGATAATTGTGGGATAATATTTTTTTTTCTATAAACTACGACTAATCATATCATTGCTCTTATCCATCCCAAATTTTCATACATTTATCTCAAAGAGAATCAACATAAATATTGAATGCGGAAGCTAGAATCGAACCTCAACATACCTCAAACGCTAATAATATTACATGATTGTCTCAACATAATTAATAATACAAGATTATCATAACAAAAGTCTTCCAAACATAACTTGTAACATGATATAAGTTTTTCAATATGACTTTAAACAAAACATAAGTTTCTCAACATGACTTCAAACATAACATAACTGGTACATATTAGAATCCTCATACAGAAACTAAATGTAGAAAATAACTTCATATTGCCTTGGATCTTTATATTTCGCCCACTTCTATGTCTTCGCTGCAAACCTCATCTGGAACGTTTGAATGTTCCAGGGGCAAGACCCACATTAGATGATGAATCATCTAAGTAAGAGTACATCATAATGCATATGTATGAATGCAATGCACATAACATCATAACTCTCATGTTTGGGTCGACTGCACCTTAAGATTACCCGTCATTTTTCCAATCTCCCTGCCAGACCGGGGTGTATGGGTGCACCCTTGGCAAAGCAACGGTGCAAGTACCTAATCCCAAACCCATGCAACGTATGACCGTAAATCTCATCATGCTCATATGCATACTTTGTTATCAATACATGTAAATGCAATTCACATGACATGTTCACATCAAATTATGACAACATGATGAAAATATTTACATAAAATCAAGTTTTAGTGGAACCATTTATAAGTCATTTTCATAAACTAAATTCAGTTGAATAGTACCACTTACATTGTAAAAGACAATTTTGCCCCTAGCGTAATTTTGCTTCAAAACTCTCGTCAAACTTTCAATTGTACTTAATTATGAATCTTAACGTATCCTGACATCATAATTATTTAAGAAAATCAGATTTCTAATTTTTTCTAATTTCTCTAATTTTCTCCTATTATTTCCTCAAGATTATGAATTAAATACTTTCTCATAAAATTTTCTCAATTTATCTTCACAATAATTCCTAAAACAATATTCCCAAGCCCTAGAAATTTTCTCATAATTTTTAAAATTCATGTTCTATTTATTTCTCATTTTCTCTTTGATTTTCAAACATCTATTACCCCAAAAATCCATAATAAATACTAATAATGTATTTCTCTTCCAATTTCACTATCAAAATTCTAAAATATCATTATAACATTTCCAGAATTTTTTTAAAGAAAATTTTGAAGATAACTTACCTTCTCGTGGAGTGATTCGGTATTCTTTTATATTGTGATAAAGCCTCGATTTGCGTATCCAACGCCTCTTGCCACAAATTTGCACGAACTACTAAACTCAAGTTATAGGATTTGAAATTTTTCTCTATATTCTTTCTTTCTCTTTCTCAAATCTCTCTCTTACTCTCAAATCCTTCTTTCTTACAACCTTTCTCTTTCTAATTCAAGTTCTCAAACCTTTCAAGTTTTCTCTATTTATAGAGGTTGAATTAAATTTAGTTTAATTGTAGTGATCCACTATCTTTTATTATTTTATCATTTTTTTATTTAATTTTCCACTAAATCTCACTCATAATCTTTAATTATTTGTCTATACACTACTTTATCTTCCACATTTCTCCATTAATTCACCTATTATCTTTGATATTTTGGCCACACTCTACTTTTTCTCCCACATTTCTCCATTAATTCATCATTTATCTTTGATTATTTGTCCACACCATATTTTGTCTCCCACATTTCTCTATTAATTCACCCATTATCTTTGATTATTTATTCACACTATATTTTGTCTCCCACATTCTCCATTAATTCACCCATTAACTTTGATTATTTATTCACACTATATTTTGTCTCCTACATTCTCCATTAATTCACCCATTATCTTTGATTATTATTTTTTTTTACTTTAATTATTTTTCAACTAAATCCTATTTTGAATGGACTATTCTTTCATTTAGTCCATAAATTTAAGCTCACTTTCTTAACTCTAAGCCCATTTACTTAACCTTTCATTTCTCAACTTAGCCCATTAACTCTAAGCTCATTAGCATTTTTTTTCAATTTAACCCACTAATTTTAAGCTCATTTACTTAACATTTCATTTTTCAAGTTAGCCCACTAATTCTAAGTCTATTAGTTTTCTCATTTATAATCTCTAATGGATGTCAAAAAAAATATTTTAAATACAAAAATTAATTACTATTATTTCCAAAATACTAGGATATTACATTCTCATCTCCTTACAAAAATTTCGTCCTCGAAATTTGTTCATTCTATATCCATTCTACCTCCTGATTCTTCAAACAAAAATGGAAAATTACTTCTCATTTCCGTTTCTCGTTCCCATGTTAACTCCTCGCTTATTGGATTCCTCCACAGCACTTGTACCAGTGGTATGATCTTGTTTCTTAGCACTTGATCTCTTCGATCCAAAATTTTAACTGGTCTCTCGAGATAAGAAAGATTCTCCTGTATTTCGGCGGCTTCAGATGGCATTACTTGAGATGGATCTGGCTCATGTCTTCGGAGCTGCGACACATGGAACACATCGTGTAGATTGGATAAGGTAATTGGCAACGCAAGTCGATAAGCCACCAACCCGATTCTTTCTATGATGTCATATGGTCCAATATATCTAGGACTTAACTTACCTTTCTTGTGGCCCCGAGTTATTTTCCTTAGAGGAGATAACTTCAAGTACACTTTGTCTCCGACTTGAAATTCTAAGTCTCTTCGTCTGACATCAGCATAAGACTTTTGTCGACTTTGAGCCTTTCTGATTCTATCTTGTATAGTCTTTATCTTGTCGGTAGTTATCTGTACTATCTCGGGACCTAATATTTGTCGTTCACCAACTTCAGTCCAACATACTGGAGATCTACACTTGCGTCCATATAACGCTTTATAGGGAGCCATACTAATACTGCTGTGATGACTATTATTATAGGCGAACTCTACTAATGGTAGGTGTTCTTCCCAACTTCCTGAAAAATTTAGAGCACATGCTCTCAGCATATCTTCTAAGGTCTGAATGGTTCTTTCTGATTGACCATCAGTTTGGGGATGATAGGCCGTACTTAACTTAAGCTAAGTGCCTAAACACTTTTGCAAACTACCCCAAAACCTTGAGGTGAACCTCGGATCACGATTCGAGACAATGCTTACTGGTACGCCATGAAGTCTAACAATTTCGTTGACGTATTGTTGAGCCAGCTTATTTATAGGTTGACTTACCTTCATAGCCAAAAAATGAGCAGATTTGGTTAGTCTGTCTACAATCACCCATATGGCATCATTTCCCTTAGGGCTTCTCGATAAACCTGTTACGAAATCCATGGTGATGTGCTCCCATTTCCATTTTGGAATCTCTAATGGTTGTAAACTTCCGCCTGGTCTTTGATGCTCAATTTTTACCCTCTGACATATATCACACTGCCCAACGTATCTTGCAATGCTCTTCTTCATTCCCGGCCACCAATACACAATCTTTAAGTCTCTGTACATCTTGGTACTTCCTGGATGGATCGAATATCTAGATCGATGGGCTTCTTTCAAAATTGCTTCTCTTAGTTCCTTCATTCGTGGCACATATATCCTTCCCTGAAATCGGAGTATGCCGTCTCTTAATTCAAACTTTGAGGTTTTTACTTGACCTTGCTCATCAACCCATAATTTTATTCTGTGATCTTCAGGGAGAGCTTGTCGTATCTGCTCTATCATTTCTGACTGGACGGTGAGACTGGCTATGTAGACCGAATTTCCTTTTGGAACAACTCTCACTGTCATCAGACTGAAAGCTTCAACTAATTCCCATTCGGACATCATCATTCCAGCCATACATACCAATTCCTTTCTGCTTAGGGCGTTAGCCACTACATTAGCTTTACCAGGATGGTACTGAATGACACAATCATAATCCTTTAGGAATTCCATCCATCGACGTTGTCTCATGTTAAGATCTTTTTGAGAGAATACATACTGTAAACTCTTGTGATCGGTGAAGATCTCAAACTTTTCGCCGTATAAGTAATGCCTCCAAATTTTTAAGGCAAACACTACTGCAGCTAATTCCAAATCGTGGGTTGGGTAATTTTGTTCATGTCTTTTCAGTTGCCGAGACCCATAGGTGATTACCTTTTCGTACTGCATAAGCACGCATCCTAATCCATTCTTCGCGGATCAGTATACACCTTATAACCTCCAGACCCATTCGGCATGGCTAGAACCGGAGCGGTTGTGAGTCTTTCTTTGAGTGTCTGAAAACTCCTTTCACATTACTCGTTCCATTCAAACTTCACACACTTTTGAGTTAGCTTTGTAAGAGGTGAGGCTATCTTTGAGAACCCTTCTATGAACTTTCTGTAATACTCGGCTAACCCTAGGAAACTCTTGATTTCGGTAACGGTGCTGGGCTGGCTCCATTCTCTTACTGCCGATACTTTCGATAGATCAACGGATATTCCTTCGGCTGATATGACATGCCTCAAGAAATCCATCTGTTTTAGCCAAAATTCACACTTGGTAAACTTGGCGTATAACTTGTTTTCCCTCAATGTCTGTAGTACAATCCTCAAGTGGTTCTCGTGTTCTTCCTCAGAAGATGAGTAAACCAAAATATCGTCTATGAATACTATTACAAATTTGTCTAGATGCGGCTTAAAAACTCGATTCATCATGTCCATGAATGCTGCTGGAGCGTTGGTTAATCCAAATGGCATGACTAGGAATTCGTAATGACCATATCGAGATCGAAATGCTGATTTGGGTATATCAACAGCTTTGATCCTCAATTGATAGTACCCTGATCTCAAGTCTATCTTTGAAAAGACCTTCGCATCTTGCAACTGGTCAAATAACTCATCAATCCTTGGAAGCGGGTATTTGTTCTTGATGACCGCCTTATTTAACTGCCGATAATCCACACACATCCTCAAACTTCCATATTTCTTTTTGACAAAAAGGATTGGCGCCCCCTAGGGTGACATACTGGGTCTAATAAATCCTTTATCCAACAATTCTTGCAGCTGAATCTTTAATTCTCTCAATTCTGCGGGAGCCATCCTATAGGGTGGTATGGAGATAGGGTTAGCCCCTGGCATAATCTCTATTGAAAACTCAACATCTCGTTGAGGGGGCAATCCTGGTAAATCCTCAGGAAACACATCTCCAAATTCTTTAACAATTAACGCATCACTTACTTCTGCAGGGACTTCTATATTTTCTTGAATATATGCTAGATACCCGAAAGCTCCTTTTCGCAACATTTTATTTGCCTTTAGGGCTAAGACCCATTTCTTTTCGTTTATTCCACCCTGTCCTCGAAATTTAATAATCATGTTTCCATTCTTGAGACTAACTACATTGGCCTTACAATCCAAGGTGGCATTGTATTTGGTTAGGAAATCCATTCCTAGAATTATATCAAAATCCTGAAATTCAAAAAGGATTAAATCCACCAAGAACTCAGCTTTCCCTATTTGAATTTTTTTATTTTTATATCCTAACGAGGTTTCTAGAGACTTTCCCCTAGGGGTTGCTACTATCATACGGCATTTCAGATTCTCTGGTTTTTCTCCTAGTATTTTGGATAATGCATGTGAAATAAATGAATGACTTGCTCCTGAATCTATCAAAACATGCATAGGGAAACCAGAGATAAACATGGTACCTTGGATGACGGCCGAGTCCTCAGCCGTGTCTTGATGTGTCAAATTGAACACTCTCCCTTGCTGAGTTCCAAAATTCAATGTTGGCACCTGAATCCGTCCCGACGGTCGTGGTTTTGGGAAATCCTTTAACAAATGCCCCGGTTGGTGACAGTTGAAGCAGATTGGTCCTTTCTTTGGACATTCTCGGCTGAGGTGTCCTTCGTCCCCACAAGTATAACAGCCGCTCATTCCTTGTCTGCAAGGCCTTCCAGTATGTAGTTTGCCACATTTCACACAAGGTTTTCCGGGCTTGAACAGGGGTTTCTTGGTCTCTAACATTTTCCCTATACTTGGCTTATTCTTGGAGGCTTGCTAATTTGCTCCTTGAATAGAGTCAATTCGATCCCAATTTGCCTCAGCAGCCATTGCTTGTCGTACTACCTCAGTATATGACTCTATACTTATATTATCGAGGGTCTTCTGAATCCTTAGTTTTAGCCCTCCTAGAAACTTCTGTGCCTTGATTCTTTCGTCCGTCTCATATATTGACATATATTTGATCAGTCGAGTGAAGGCGTCTTCATAATGAGCCACGTTCATGTCCCCTTCCTGTTTCAGATCCATGAACTCCCTTTCCTTTGCCATCCTCAGGTTAAGCGGAAAGTATTTGTCATTGAATAGCTCCTTGAATCGCTCCCACCTGACATAGGGTGTCCTTGCTGATGCTGGGGCGACCATATCCCTCTTCACTCCCTTCCACCATCGTTCAGCTTCACCTTGCAGCATAAAAGTTGCACAGTTCACCTTCTCGTCCTCTCCACAGTGGAGATGGTTGAGCAACTTCTCAGTCTGTTCGATCCAGAACTCTCCCTCACTGGGATCAGCTCCCACCTTTCCTAGGAAAACGGGTGAATTTTGTCGGCGGTATAGGTCCAACATGCACGATGGTCGTCCACCTTGGGTCTGCATCCCTTGCATGACTCCTGCCATGTTTCCTATAATTCTCTCGATTTGATCCAAACGATTTCCATTTGATCCTTCCTCCTCTCGACTTGAACTACCCTCCAGTATGTCGTTGATATGTCCTTCTGTACCTCTTTGGTAATTTGATGGCGTAGATTCTATTGCTCGTCGTGTATTTACCATCTGAAAAGAAAGACAATATCTCATTCCATGGAAATTTTCTTAAAAAACAATTTCAATTCTTCAAGTTTTAACATTCGACATTACTTAAGGTAACAAGACAAAAATACACAATCGACACACTATTAAATAAACATTGTTCCGAGGCTTCTTTTATGAAAATGATGATCTCCAAATCCAAGCGTCATCATCCATTGCCTCGTCCCCGGACTTAACTTCTGGTCCATCAAAGTCATCGAGTATAGTCGTCCCTTCCTCCTCATCATTAGAGCTGAAGTTGTCGATACCTATCTCGTTGGCTAGGGCTACCTCATCGGCGTTCCATTCCCCATCTGAGTCTTCATCTTCTATTATAGCCTCCTCGTAGATGAGGGCGGCATCATCACGGAGTTGTTGACAGAAGAGATATAAGGACACATGATTGCCTTCGTTACGGATCCCTTCAGCTAAGGCTCTCCAATCACCTTCCAAGTGATTGATCAGGAATTCCATTTGGGCATGAATCAAGTTTGGTCGTACGTAAATGCTAGGCGGTATGTCCCTTAAGATATTCTCGAGGACATTTAGGCGGCCGAAGATGTCTTCCGCCACTGGTTCACTATCAATCTAACGAAAGATCCAGTGGGTCACCTAGAATTGTTCAAGGTAATTTCCTTCCATGCTGACATTTGAAAAATCAATTAGATTTTCACTATTAAATAGTAACCTTATAGTGTTTTTACGTGAATAGTACACCAGGTAAGTTCCCAGGAAAGAGAGGTGGGTCACAAACGGACACACTTAAATACCAAGTCTTTCCTTAGCCAGAACTTTCCTAGACATGCACTTTCACAACACCACACTTAAGTTCATAACCTCTAAGACATTGATCATCAATCCTCGAATCTCTAAATAGAGATTTCTATATCTAAGTTTTTCTAAACCTCGAGTTCATAGATTCCTGATGATCTTTCGTAAGTTTCCTCATAGTTCGCTCTGATACCAATTGTAACACCCCATTTTCTCCGAGCGTGTTATAACTTAGGACAATTGTGGGATAATATTTTTTTTTCTATAAACTACGACTAATCATATCATTGCTCTTATCCATCCCAAATTTTCATACATTTATCTCAAAGAGAATCAACATAAATATTGAATGCAGAAGCTAGAATCGAACCTCAACATACCTCAAACGCTAATAATATTACATGATTGTCTCAACATAATTAATAATACAAGATTATCATAACAAAAGTCTTCCAAACATAACTTGTAACATGATATAAGTTTTTCAATATGACTTTAAACAAAACATAAGTTTCTCAACATGACTTCAAACATAACATAACTGGTACATATTAGAATCCTCATACAGAAACTAAATGTAGAAAATAACTTCATATTGCCTTGGATCTTTATATTTCGCCCACTTCTATGTCTTCGCTGCAAACCTCATCTGGAACGTTTGAATGTTCCAGGGGTAAAGCCCACATTAGATGATGAATCATCTAAGTAAGAGTACATTATAATGCATATGTATGAATGCAATGCACATAACATCATAACTCTCATGTTTGGGTCGACTGCACCTTAAGATTACCCGCTATTTTTCCAATCTCCCTGCCAGACCGGGGTGTATGGGTGCACCCTTGGCAAAGCAACGATGCCAGTACCTAATCCCAAACCCATGCAACGTATGACCATAAATCTCATCATGCTCATATGCATACTTTGTCATCAATACATGTAAATGCAATTCACATGACATGTTCACATCAAATTATGACAACATGATGAAAATATTTACATAAAATCAGGTTTTGGTGGAACTATTTATAAGTCATTTTCATAAACTAAATTCAGTTGAATAGTACCACTTACCTTGTAAAAGACAATTTTGCCCCTAGCGTAATTTTACTTCAAAACTCTCATCAAACTTTCAATTGTACTTAATTATGAATCTTGACGTATCCTGACATCATAATTATTTAAGAAAATCAGATTTCTAATTTTTTCTAATTTCTCTAATTTTCTCCTATTATTTCCTCAAGATTATGAATTAAATACTTTCTCATAAAATTTTCTCAATTTATCTTCACAATAATTCCTAAAACAATATTCCCAAGCCCTAGAAATTTTCTCATAATTTTTAAAATTCATGTTTTATTTATTTCTCATTTTCTCTTTGATTTTCAAACATCTATTACCTCAAAAATCCATAATAAATACTAATCATGTATTTCTCTTCCAATTTCACTATCAAAATTCTAAAATATCATTATAACATTTCCAGAATTTTTTTAAAGAAAATTTTGAAGATAACTTACCTTCTCGTGGAGTGATTCGGTATTCTTCTATATTGTGATAAAGCCTCGATTTGCGTATCCAACGCCTCTTGCCACAAATTTGCACGAACTACTAAACTCAAGTTATAGGATTTGAAATTTTTCTCTATATTCTTTCTTTCTCTTTCTCAAATCTCTCTCTTACTCTCAAATCCTTCTTTCTTACAACCTTTCTCTTTCTAATTTAAGTTCTCAAACCTTTCAAGTTTTCTCTATTTATAGAGGTTGAATTAAATTTAGTTTAATTGTAGTGATCCACTATCTTTTATTATTTTATCATTTTTTTATTTAATTTTCCACTAAATCTCACTCATAATCTTTAATTATTTGTCTATACACTACTTTATCTTCCACATTTCTCCATTAATTCACCCATTATCTTTGATATTTTGGCCACACTCTACTTTTTCTCCCACATTTCTCCATTAATTCATCATTTATCTTTGATTATTTATCCATACCATATTTTGTCTCCCACATTTCTCCATTAATTCACCCATTATCTTTGATTATTTATTCACACTATATTTTGTCTCCCACATTCTCCATTAATTCACCCATTAACTTTGATTATTTATTCACACTATATTTTGTCTCCTACATTCTCCATTAATTCACCCATTATCTTTGATTATTATTTTTTTTACTTTAATTATTTTTCAACTAAATCCTATTTTGAATGGACTATTCTTTCATTTAGTCCATAAATTTAAGCCCACTTTCTTAACTCTAAGCCCATTTACTTAACCTTTCATTTCTCAACTTAGCCCATTAACTCTAAGCCCATTAGCATTTTTTTTTCAATTTAACCCACTAATTTTAAGCTCATTTACTTAAAATTTCATTTTTCAAGTTAGCCCACTAATTCTAAGTCTATTAGTTTTCTCATTTATAATCTCTAATGGATGTCAAAAAAAATATTTTAAATACAAAAATTAATTACTATTATTTCCAAAATACTAGGATATTACATTAGAAACCTCTATCAAAACTTCTATAAACAAGACATCAAGGTTAACTCTAAGACTTTTATTAGACAAGAAAATTTCCTAAGGTTCCACCTTAAGACTAACAAATTTCCACCTCAAACTCTACATTATCAGTTTGTTTAGGTTCTTCTAATTCTACAAGACTAGGCACACATCAACTTCTAGACTTACATCAGTTCTACAAACTTAATTCTTTTTCTTGTTCAATATTCAAAGACTTTCCACTCCTTAAACTTCTCAAAAGCATCATTTTTACGCCTAAGAAAGAATACCCAAAATCTTTACAGAATATTTATCAACAAAGAAAAGAAAAATATCAGGCCCTAGACAAAAAACAGGGACACGGGAACAAACCCTAAAAGATAGAGAAAACAACCTATAACGCATGGAAATCACCTATAACACATGCATCTATGAGAACCTGCACCCCATAACACAGGATTCATAAAACTCTCTAGGTTACTTACCTAATCGAATCCAATCATGCCTAACATGCTTAACTCTAACAACCCTCTTATGACCAATGTGCCTAGCCTTTTCATGCCTAGACTTGAAAGATAAACAACCCTTCTACACTTTCATATCCCTTTGAGAGATTTGCATTTTCTTCCTTATAGTTTTTCTATCTCGAATGACAGTTTCTCCTAGGATGACTTTCTTTCTTGCAAAACCAACAGGTCACTGGTTTTGAATTCTATTTACCCTTAAACTTAGACTCATCCTTACCTCTAGAATAAGATTTCTTATTCAACTTATCCTTAACATATAAACCTTCAACAAAACTAGATTTTTGTTTTTTCTTAGATTCAATGTCTCTTGATCTTAGGACTGATAAAACATCTTCTAGAGTTAGAGAAATTCTACCATATTCTATTGCAATTCTTAAATCTCTATAGGATTTTAGCAAAAAAATCAACAGAATAATTGTTTTATTTTCATCTAATATTACCTTATCTATGTTAGCCAAACCTATGGTAATTACATTGAAGTCATCTAACTTTTCTTCTAAAGACTTTGAGGAGTCTATTTTAAAACCAAACAATTATATTTTCAAGTGAATTTTGTTAGTAAAAGATTTTACCATATAAAGGGACTTAAGTTTTGATCATACCTTTGTAGTAGTGTTCATACCATTTACTTGTCATAATACATTGTCAGCTAGGCTTAGGATGATAAGGCTATAAGCTAACTCATCCATTTCTTAGCTTTCCACGGAGGGCGTAGCCTCTTTCTTATCCTTTTCATCCTTTGGCACAACTAGTGTATTTGAACACTGATTTGGTACCAAGATGGCCTTCATTTTCTGCTACCACAGTCCAAAATCACTGTGACCATTGAACTTTTCAAGTTCCATCTTCATAGGTGCCATCTTTGGTTCTTGCAAGGAAAACAAAAAACCAACAGCAACACAGAAATCAAAGCCAAAAACAACAACACAGAATTTAAAACAAAGCAAGAATGGAACAAGAATAACATAGGATGAACAGTGTACACATAACACAGGCAAAAAGGAGAAAATCACAGCCACAAGAACAGTACAAGGATTAGATTGCAAAGCTCCAAGAACACTAATCAATACAATCAACCTAACTAATTTCTTAAAAACAATCAAGTGATATACACTTGCAACAGGAAGTAAAACACACTCCTATCAGCAATGAATCTTGCAATAGAGAAACGATAACAACAAAAAATCAACAACACCGAACAAATGATAAATAATCCAATCTAGTACACTATAAATCAATGACTGTCTCTTTAGACCTATATTGATTTCAATTTAAAATACTCAAGAACACAGTAAGGATTACGGCAAAATAAATATGTTCGCTATAACCCTAACTTAGGTTAAAGAACAACACGAAGTCAAAAAAACAAGAAACTACAGCCACCACAAATACCATAAACAAAAACAGCAAGAACCATAAGTAGAATAGGATATCAAAATCAATCCAATATATCTCACCGGACAGAAAAGAGTTAGAGCAAAGAAAAAAGATATTTACTTACTGGATTAGAAAATCGATTGCGGCCTTAGATCTTTCGAATCTTATTGATCACCTTCAGGATCGAGTTATTGGATTTGATCGCCTTCGATCTACTTTCACACGTTCTTGACTTTTCGATCCCGACTTCTCTGATCTCAAAGCTAACTCCGACTCTGATACCACTTGTTAAGAAATTTGCGTAAACCAACACACAACCAAAGCCTCGGCAGTACCAACGATCCAAGAATATCCAAATAAATTAAAAGAAATGAAGTACGAACACACATACACACAGATTTAGTAGAAAACAAAAAATGGACAAGGCATGTACGTGTTTGGATTCGAAAGAATCCTACTCACGACAGGGGTTTCACCTCTAGTATGTACACAAGAGATTTACAATGATTATACAAGTCAATATGAAATCAACAACATGATCAAGAAGATAATACAATCCGAAAATACAACGCTAAACCAAACCAGCGATTACAACACTCTCACAACCAATCTTCTAAACCTATCTTTCACACTAAAATCCCATGAGTTAATAGCAACAGATACATACCAAATTTCAGATTGCTTTCGCTCTTCCTCTCGTGCGTGACTCTTTTGCGTGTGCACTGCTCTTTTTTCTTTCAAGATTAGGGCAATTGTTCATGCCTTCTCTTGTGCAATTTCAATCTGCTAGTATGTAGCAGATGCTCCCAATTCCTCTCTTCCTATCTCTCTTTATATATATATATGTGTGTGTGTGTGTGTGTGTGGACCGAGGGACACAACTGGGATTAAAGTAAAAGAACAATAAAACAGACTTGGGCTTGGGCTTTTAACACTAATGGCCCAACCCAATATATTTATTTAATTGGCCCAATACATTTTGAGTCATATATCAACATGTTTGTATTTGTCCCATGAAGGATGGAAGGAGATTGATTACAATGAACACATTAAGAAGCTTAGTGATGTTCTCGTCCATTTCATTTGTGGGAATGGTGGCAATTGCAAGTAGGCAAGTATTTTTATTGCTCTTATTTACTCATATAATTTGTGTTTCTACGATATTTTTTTTATTTATTAGGGGATCCAAACTTCACCTGACTAATTCACAGAGACGGGTAACCTTCCCCACTGATGTACCCCCTCAGGTAAATCTAGATGCGATTACAGTTTATACACATTTATAGCTAGACATTTGAGATGATTCATGTGGGACTTGTTTTCTAGTTTTGTTACTTCTTTTTAGTAATAATTCTACCTTTTAAATCGTTGCACTAATTTGAATCCCCGATATTTTATATGAAACTTCAAGTAATTTACATCGCACCATCTTTGTGGAGTCATGTTTTTGGTCTTTTCGGCTTGTAAAGACATGGTCCAACGGGAGCGACGCCGGCCTAGACCATTTATGCACAAACTATGCATGGCCATGTTACGGATGGGGCACCTAACAAAAATTACGCTCAAACTATCTCTCAAGAACTATAAAAGTCCTTGATCTATAATGATAGATGCATATTAAATCGTTACTTTACTCATTATCTTCGAGTCGAGTATTAATTTAACTACCAAAGTGTACATCAAAAAGGAATATTAACTTGATTTCTCAACTTTTACAGCAAGAAACATAAGGCTCATTCTTCTAAATATTAATATTTATGTTTTACTAACTCATCTAATCCTCACAGAGTTTCATTTGATTTGTTTATACATCGTCCGTTGTTTATTTGAATATCATTTGAGGAGCAACGCATCAACGCTCCGTTGTAGTCTAGTCGGTTAGGATACTCGGCTCTCACCCGAGAGACCCGGGTTCGATTCCCGGCAACGGAAATTTGTTTTTATTTTCAGGCAGAGTCGGGTGATTAGTGATTCTGGCCTTCATTCCTTTTGAAGCAACTTACCTACCTCCCTGTCTTATCATCAAATGTGGATTCTTCTTGTTCAAAAGGTACAATTTGTATTACTGTTCACATGTGGAGTGTTGTATTGAGTCGTAGGAAGTGGGCGTAAAAATAATAATTACTAGAGATGAAGAAGATGTATATAATATGAATTCCTCCACTTGAATAATTCTTGTCCTATGGCCCACACCGCCCATAATCTTCATTAATTTCTCCAATGTTCTAGAAAAAGTGCATACATATGTACTTATATTTACCACAACATTTGTAGCAGATAACACCAGGCATTCTCCGTCAATCCATTGACTTGGTTTGTCCTCGAATTTCAAAATTGTCAATCCCTTCCCCTATTCGTTCATGTTTGCTACAACATTTGTTTTCAGCAAAATATAATTAATTAATTATTGAAAGCAGAGATACTATTGGTATAAAAATTGAATATAAAATTACCTTTTAATAAGATTATTATGTACCAATCGATAGACAATGTTAATTATATTTGTGTATGTCTACAATTTGAAACCCAAGTCAAGGATGATGATGGGAGGACAAATAAATTGTACTAGAATTTCATGTCTTAAGATTGGTTGGTTGATATTGAGACTTTAGAGCCACTCCGGGTATTTAATAATATGGGATGGTTTGATCGGTTACCTCCAAATATATACATTTGATCGTGCCATGGCATGGACGGATGAGCTAGCTTAGCCGTACACGGTACCGGATGAAATGAAAGTTCAACTTCAATTGTGCAACTTTGAATTGACTCCCGAGTTGATGACGGTTTAGCTTATTTATTTATTTATTCTGAATAGTAAGCTCTCCGAACTACGGTCCGCCGCCACGGCACGGTCCAAAGGAAAAGTAGTCTCCCTCCTGGCTCCTTCCATTCGTATCTTCTAGTAAAATTTAGAAAACTATATTTCTATTAAATAATATTGGTGATATTTTATTATTACATTTTTAATTTCTAAATAAATATTTTGTTGATTAATAAAGATATTGAAAAATTAAAAATAATAAAATATATTTACTACACCTGTTAACGTTACTTGGACACATGTATATATACGAAACTTCCGATATTGGGCAGTATCTTTTAAAACCTGGGGAAATGATATTATGATAACAGAAGGGGTTATAAAGGCATTGGGACTATAAGCGTGGGGGTAAAACTGAATATATATACATAAAACGTGTCAGAAGTGAAAAGATTGATGAGATCTTATCGGAACAGAAATAAATAAAGACAGACAAACATGAAGAAAGAAAGAAATAAAGAAAGAATCAATCTGGTTGTGGTGTAGCACGGGCAGAAAGCGTGGTCGGCCGCAGCGGATAATAACCCGGGCCCATCACGTTGTTTACCTGGCACTGGCGTGGGAACGCCCCGCTACAAAACAACAGGAGGCAACAGAGAGAGAGAGAGAGAGAGAGAGGAGAGACCGAGAGAGTTCCCAAAAGCCAAAAAAGAACAGCGTCAGAGTTGCATTTCCATAATTTGCAAGCATTGTCTGGCTTGACCGCATAGCGCACCTCCGCCCAAAACTGCAACCGCCGCAGCCGCCATCAACACCGCCGCAGCCGCGCACCATCCCTTCACTGCTTCTCTCCATTTCCTTCTCTTTCTCTCGCCGCACGCCATTGGAAAAGCATTCTCCCGGCGAGGCTCATTCCAGAGCCCTAATTCGATGTGATTGTACAATTCTTCTATAAGAATTTATTATACGTTTTCATCAAGAGAGGAAGCGTTGCATTTATATACACAGGGAGAGAGAAGAGCGAGAAATGCCAAGCGTCGGGGTGAAGCTTTACAGCGTCTTCTTCAAATTCCTTCTCAAGCACCGTTTGCAGAACCACATTCAGAACCCCAGCAGGAGCGCCTCCTTCGGTGTCACCTCGCGCCCGGACGAATCCGTCGCCGCTGCGAATCCGTCCTTCACCGATGGCGTGGCCACCAAAGACATCCACATCGACCCCATGACATCTCTCTCCGTCCGCATCTTCCTTCCCGATTCGTGCTTAGTCTCGCCCGATCGTGACTTCAAGTCGCAGTCCAGGGCTAGGGTTAAGGCTGTGGTAAAACGGACCGATCCTGAGCTTGGATCTGCTCCGATGGATCCAAATCACGCGCGTCGAAACAGCTTCGAGCCCTCGGGGACGGGCAATGCGGTGACGAATTCCGGGAATAACAGAAGGAACAGTTACGGTTCTATTGCTGAGGATGTGAATTCGAAGTCGGATAGTGGTGTTTACAGAGGTTATTCGCCGTCGATTGGGAACTGCAGGAAACTGCCGGTGATGTTGCAGTTCCATGGCGGAGGGTTCGTGAGTGGAAGCAACGATTCGGCGGCGAACGATTTCTTTTGTCGGCGGATTGCCAAGCTGTGCGATGTGATTGTTCTTGCCGTGGGATACAGGCTTGCGCCGGAGAACCGCTACCCTGCTGCTTTTGAGGACGGCTTGAAGGTTTTGCATTGGTTGGGGAAGGAGGCGAACCTGGCAGAATGTAGTAAGACGTTCGGAAATACGCGTGGAGCTGGAACCGATTTGAGGAAATCTGTCGTCAATAGGATTTCCGATGCGTTCGGGGCATCCATGGTGGAACCATGGTTGGCAGCTCACGGAGATCCATCCAGGTTGCTTTTTGATCCCATTATTTGATTATAATTCTTATATATGAGTTCTTGTTTCCATTAATCACATGGAAAATTCAATGTATGTGAAGTGAAAATCGGCTATTTTGTCATGGGACTATAATTAATGTGTATATGAAATGGCGGAGTACAATTTACTAGCCTAACGTGGTTTGAATCTTCAATTTTGGAAAGCCACTTTGGGGTCTAACAAACTAGATCAAGCCGAGTTTTGTTTATCAAGAACTTGAAGTTGCTACATGTATCAGAGTTTGATCTATTGGACAGACAATAGTACAGGGTAATTGGTAAAACTAAAATTACATGTTGTGAAAAAAAGAAATGGTTACTGGATCATTCAAATTCTAGAAAATGAAATGTTGCGTTGCTTATGTCTCCCACCCCAACTTCCTCGTGCTTTCTGATTTGTCGAGTATTTTGTATGAGCTGATCCCTCAGTCCAGTTCAGGACATGTTTATTCTTTTAAGAAATTTTAGGCTTGTGTTAGAAGATAGAAAAAAATAAGAAGAAAAAAAACTACCTACCTGACTGTTCTAATGTGCGTGGAAAGAGTTTCTAATTGAATTTGATTTTGTGGCTGTGGATGTGATTGGATTGTTTATGTTAACTTACAAACACTTGTTAATCCTTTTACTGATCATTGTTGCATCCATATTTTACATCTGAAACTATGTTGCACCCTGTGCATAAGAAATGATAAGGATAACGGCATGAGATGCATGCTTGGCATCCATGACTGATTTAAATACTTTTACCTTTTAATCTTTAATAATATTTGAAGAAAAAAAGAAGTTTATGTTTGATATAAAAGACAAAATCTAAGATTTTAACACAGCCAATAGATATAAATTTCATTTTCCCCAAAATTTTCTTTAATTTTGAATATATTTCTTGATAGGATGGAATTGAACAAGTATTCAGAAAAAGAAGTAGAGGAAAGACCAATACAAATTTGGTGAGAAACACTTAGGTCTAATATTAATTATATGGGTCCCCTACATAAGTAAGGCATGGATGGAAATGAATGGAAAGCTAGAATTCATGTAGCTGCATAGTGGAGTAAAGACTTGTTATATTGTTGTTGTTGTTCTATTTATCTCTGATATCATTTATTTAGATTATTGTGTAGCACTATTCTTTTTTCTGGATAACTTGTATAAATGTATGGCACTATTTTTTTAAATGTTGTCCAATTATCCATTTCCAACTTCTGGGTACTTATCCAAGTATTCTCGTATTGAAATTTTAGGCAGGTTATATGTTCAGTGACAGTCACATTCGCACACCCACATGCATGACTGAATCTGAACTAGCGGATTGGATTAACATGTTGTTACATTATCATTCAATAATTCAATTATGGGAGATATGGTAAATTGAACATTGCCTGGAAGAACTGATTTTCTTTTCTTTTATATAGTCATTTTCATGGTGCCCAATATGTTTCTCTAGTGTCAGACATAAAGCTTAAGCAGATATTTTAGAAGTCATTGGGATAATGGACCTCTTATGGAGATGAAAGTTTACTCTTGGACCTATGGCTGCTGAAGTCAGTGTCGTGGTTCTTAGTTCTTGTCAATTGGCAAAGATGCATCATGCAATAATGGAGAAAATCAAATGGGTAGTGTGCTTCAATTTAAGAAACATATTAGCAAAGACATTTCGTCTTCCACCCCATTCTTTCCCTAAAAGAGAGGGTCCACTGTCAACATAAGTTTTTAACTATTTTTTTTTGGGTTCCCCAACTCAAAAGTTATCATGTACTTCTTGTGTTTAGAGCAAGATCTCTATCTAAGTGTTGACATCAAATTCCTTACAGCAGAGCCCGCTCTTGATGAAGAGGAATTGCTGGGCAGTTTCCTCAGCTAATTCAGAAGCCCTTCTTTCAATTGACTCAGCTATTGATACAGATGTTGGCTACTCACAGACAGCTTGTAGCATTAGGAAGTAAATGAGATGCCTTAGAAGAAGTGAATTATGTTTCATCTGGAAAAGGTCAAGAGAATGAGGCCTTGTGTTAGCAAAACGTGTTGTTTTATTTAGTTATATTGCTGTCAATCTACTTTCTTTCAATCTCAGAACCAAAGTAAATTATTTTTCGACGTGTGAGGATTTTTTTTTTTTGAGTGGTGTCACATGTGCCATCACCTTAGTAATGATACAGAAGACTCTCTTATGGCATTCCTTTGTCCAGAGGCAGAGCCTTATTGAGGTGTGTGAGGATTTTTTTTTTTTTACTCAGTTATTTTCATTTACCACCTTAATTTTCAAGATCTTTTTCATTTACACCCCCCTTCCTTCTAACTTTCAATAATTTTTTCATTTTCTGTTAGGATCCTATGGTTTAGAATGGAATTTAGGAAGGAATTTGGAAGAGATAATCAGAGCAGAGAGAATTGAGGGAGAATTAGACTGAGAGAGGGAAATACAGCAAGAATATAGGGAACAATCCAGACAGTAGCAGAGGAAGAGAGAGAAATCAGATGGATCGGGAGAGAAAACAGAAAAATCAGAGAGGGAATTGAGAGAGAATTGATGAGAGGGAAATCTGAAATTCAAATGTCATTCAACTATCTATCATTCTTTACCTATTCTACCCTATTTATAGGCTATAACAGCAAGTATAACAACAATGTTCAACCTACTACAACATATATAATACATAATTACTATTATATCCTTGGGGTCTTGACTTCCTGCTATATCTTTCAAGATTTTTTCATTTTCCCCCAATACTTTGAAAGATTTTTTCATATGCCCCAATTTTTCAAGATTTTTTTTCATATACACTCTGGATTTTCATGTGACATTTAGAATGTATTTATAGTTTTTGCAAGGATGACCCCCCAGTATCCTATACTAAAGAAAAAATAAGTGAAATAGTTTTGTAAAAATAAAGAGGTACATATATTTTCTATTTTTAAGCATATACTTGATTGAACCTGTTCTATTATATATGAATGCACATAATTATATTTATATATTGTCACGTAGCTAGCATAGTAGAGGGGTAGAAGGGTCCATCCTATTTTGTAATTCTGTTGGATGAGCCTTGGCAGCGAGCAGGTCTAGTCTCGGCGTGCCTTCTAGAAGATTTCCCTAACAGCTTATAAAGCTGCATGTAATGGAGCAGTGCTCCATACTGATTAATGAGAATCTTTTCCCATTTTCTCTCTCTATTCTGTTAGTCCTTCTCTCTCTCTCTCTCACATTCTCTCCCTACTCCTCTCGTTCCGACTCGCTGGAATTCCCTTGAATTCCAGCTTCTAACCTTGTCAGCCCCGGGAGTGCTGACAATTGGTATCAGAGAGGACGAATCCGGATTGACGCGCTGCAACCAACAACCATGGCGGAAGGTACCCGCATGAAATAGCTGGAAGCTCGCTTGGATGCTATTGACGAAGGAGTGCGACATGGCCAGGAGCTGATGGAGGAAAGGCTAGAAACAGTAGAAGCGGGTATCAGAAACACCCACGAAGACATAAGTAGGATAAGGTCAGATGTTATCGAGATGGAGCGAAATCTGAGGGATGATTTTGCTCATCTCCGAGCAGAGTTTACGGGACTAAGCCAGCAGTTGAACGCTGCACTGGCCATTTTTTCGTGACAACCCAATGCGACTTTACCCACGGATTTTCCACCAAGAACAGCTGCGGCTCCCATCTTTCAAAACGCACAGGGCCGTCAAGATAGAGACGAGAGGATGGAGCTTGCAGGGGAAGCAACCCTGAGAGGGGGTTTCGGGGTTGCCAATAACGTACCCACCCCAAGGATGGAGATACCCATGTTTGAAGGAGTGAAGCCTCGTTGGTGGATAAGGAGGTGCGAACGCTTTTTCTATCACTATCGGGTGATGGAAGAAAACAAAGTCAATATGGAGGCGGCATACTTAAACGATGCAGCAGATTCCTGGTTTCAAAGCTGGAGTGCTAGACGTCAGGAATGGAGATGGCCAGAGTTTGTCGAGGAATTTTGTGCCAGATTTGGTGAAAGCAGCTTGACGGATGTGGTGGAGCAGTTTAATAAACTGCGACAAGATGGGACGGTGGAAGAGTACCAGGCCCGCTTTGAGGAGCTGAAATCGAGGTTGGGACACGCCCACCCCATGCTAGACGAGCAGTATTTTGTGTCCAGCTTCCTTAGTGGATTGCATGATGAGCTGCGACCCATGGTTAAAATGCTGCAACCCACGACAGTCAGACAAGCGGCCGAAAAGGCCTGTCTGCATGAGTTATCTCTGGAGGCCTTCGCTAGAAAGCATAGACTCTTACAGAAAGGGTCTGGAGTGGGGTGGCAAGGGTCGGCAGGGGGGAGTCAGAAGGTTGGCAATCCCCAGCTGCATAAGGGAAGCTATCCTCCAAAGGCCCCAATCGCAGATAGTCCCCTACGGTCCCTTACTTGGGATCAGAAGAAACAAATGGGCTTGTGTTTCAAATGTGGGGAAAAATACACCGCCGGCCATCAGTGTAAGAGAGCACTCATGCAGATGGAAGGGGACGAGGAAGGAGGGGAAGGAGACATGGCTGAAGAAGAAGATACCGTGAGGCAACTGGAAGAAGAGGAAGAAGGAGGACAGATCTCATTGCACGCTTTGGAAGGCTACCCTTCTGAAAAAACGATCAAAATCAGGGGAAATGCGGGGAAGAGTAAGCTGCTGGTATTAATAGATAGTGGTAGTTCGCATAGTTTCCTGAACGAAAACACAGCCAAGGAATTACTATGCGTCCTCCAACCCACTCCTCCCTTCTGTGTTACGGTTGCTAATGGTCACAAGATGATCAGCCGATACAAGTGCCCAAAATTTACATGGAGGATGCAAGGCCATGAGTTTTCGGCAGAACTCAGGATTTTGCAGCTAGGAGGATGTCAAGTAGTTTTGGGAGTAGACTGGATGAAGACAGTCAGCCCACTCATATTCGACTTTAACATGTTGGAGGTGACTTTCGATAAAGGAGGACAAAGGATAACGTTAACGGGGAGCGGGGATGGAGGAGAGTGCAGAGCCATCTCAGGCAGCTATCTGCAGAAGCTCATGGAGCAGGATGAAGGAATCATTGCACAGCTTCATTCAATCTATGCCATTGAGGTGTACGAGGGAGGGCCAACGGAGGACACAATGGGCAATCTCGGGTTCACGTTACAGGCATCAACCAGCGCCTCGAGCAAGGTACCATTTACTGACTCTCTACACATTCTATTGGTTGAATTTGAGGACTTATTCGTGGAACCCACCTCTTTACCTCCGGACCGAATCCTAGAACATACCATCCACCTTAAGCCAAACACCGAGCCTGTCAATGTCCGTTCCTACCGTTATTCCCCATTTCAGAAGGCTGAAATTGAACGTTTGGTAAAAGAAATGCTATCCAAACAGATCATTAGGCCAAGCCAAAGCCCATTTGCTTCACCTGTGCTCCTGGTTAAGAAAAAAGATGGTAGTTGGAGGTTTTGCGTTGACTATAGACAACTAAACTCCTATACTATCAAAAACAAGTTTCCCATCCCAATTATAGACGACTTACTTGATGAACTATCAGGAGCTACACTATTTTCAAAGCTAGTCCTCAGATCTGGTTATCACCAGATCCGAATGAACACCTTAGACATCCCTAAAACCGCATTTCGTACCCACCAAGGGCTCTATGAGTTCCTAGTAATGCCATTCGGCCTAACCAATGCTCCCGCAACATTCCAAGCTCTCATGAATCACATTTTCTGCCCATATCTCAGAAAATTTATCCTTGTATTCTTCGATGATATTTTAGTCTACAGCCCAACCATGGAACAACATTTAATCCACCTCAAAACCACATTCCAAGTCCTCAAATCTAATCAATTGTTTGTCAAGAAGTCTAAATGTATCTTTGCAGAAGGAAAGGTGGAATACCTTGGGCATATCATCACTGGAGAGGGTGTGCTGACTGATCCCAAGAAAATTACTGCCATGGTGGAATGGCCTACTCCTAAGACTGTGAAGGAGTTGCGGGGTTTTTTGGGGCTGACGGGCTATTATAGAAAGTTCATCAAGGGCTATGGCATCATTAGCAAACCATTAACATAATTGCTAAAGAAGAATGGGTTTGTCTGGGGAGAGGAGGCAACAACCGCCTTCACTTCTTTGAAGGAGGCTATGACACAAGCTCCCATTCTAGCTCTACCAAATTTTTCCAAGCCATTCACGCTGAAAATAGACGCATGTGACACGGGCGTGGGAGCAGTGCTGGCACAGGACGGTAGGCCGATAGCATTCCTCAGCCAAGCTCTAGCACCCAAACACTTGGGACTAAGCATCTATGATAAGGAATTACTAGCGGTGCTAATGGCAGTGGACAAATGGAGGTGTTATTTGGAGGGAAATTCCTTTATTATCAAAACCGACCATGAGAGCCTCAAATTTTTAGGAGAACAGCGATTACACACACAGTTACAAAGGAAAGGGGTCACAAAATTGTTAGGGCTGGATTACAGCATCCAATATTGCAAGGGCAAAGAGAACAAAGTGGCTGATGCACTGTCCTGAAGAGAAGACAAAGGGGAATATCAGGCAGTCTCTGTACTTGTTCCCAATTGGATCAACGAGGTGTCACACAGCTATGAAGGGACACCCTGGGCTCAAGAACTTATAACCAGTCTTGCCATATAGACATGGCCACGGTTCATAAACCGCCGGTTCCGGTTCATGAACCGCCGGTTCCGGTTCAAGAAATCTTTGAACCTGAACCGAACCGCCCAAGGGCGGTTTGGGACGGTTCGGTTCCGGTTCCGGTTCGTGCCGGTTCGGTCAACGGTTTGGACCGGTTCGGTCAACGGTTTGAGCCGGTTCGGTCAACGGTTCCGGTTCCGGTTCAAACTGAATTTTTTTAATTTTTTTTAAATATTGTTGTATTCAATTTTGGTCCTTGTTCCGTTGTTCGGTTCGGTTTGGTTTCGATTTTTAATTGTTAAATGTAATTGTAAATATAGATATTCTCAACCATATTTTTAATAAAAAACACTACTAAAAATTGAAGAAATATAAGTAATAATTTCATTAAAAATAATTAAAACAACTAAACAAGTATGTAATACAAGTAATTAATTTTTATAAATGTGAAAAATAAAAAATAAAAAATAGAAATGAAAAATAATTACAACAAACCGCCGGTTCGGAACCGGCGGTTCGGAACCGGTTCTGAACCGGCGGTTCGGAACTGGCGGTTCCGGTTCGCGAAACCTCGAACCGGAACCGAACCGAATTTCGCCGGTTCGGTCCGGTTCCGGTTCCGGTTCCGGTTCGGCCGGTTCCGGGTCCGGTTCCGGTTCCGGCCGGTCCGGTTCCGGTTCGAACCGCCGGTTCGGTTCAATTTTGGCCATGTCTATTGCCATAGATAGGGGTGAACAGAGGGGGTACACGTTGAAGGCAGGACTATTGAGGTATCGTGGACGGGTGGTGATTGGGGAGGACCCTGACTTAAGGACCCGCATCCTACAAGCTCTGCATGCATCTCCCATGGGGGGACACTCCGGCCTCAATGTAACCTACAACAAGGTAAGGCAATTGTTCTATTGGCCGGGGATGAAAAAAGAAGTGGCAGCCTATGTTCTAGCATGCAGAGTTTGTCAACAATGCAAACACGAACAAGTGCCCTACCCAGGTCTACTTCAACCTTTAGAGATACCGGGCCAGGCCTGGCAAGGAATTTCCATGGACTTTGTGGAGGGATTACCCCGATCCGAAGGAAAGAGCACTATACTCGTAGTGGTGGATAGACTGACGAAATTTGGCTATTTCCTTAGCCTAGCTCATCCCTTTACAGCCCCTGAAATGGCCCGGATACTGCTAGACTCGGTGGTAAAGGTACACGGCCTGCCATTGTCCATCACCTCCGATAGGGACAAGATATTTACAAGTAATTTTTGGAAGGAGTTGTTCAAACAACTGGGAGTTGGCCTACACATGTCTACCGCCTACCACTCGGAGACGGATGGACAAACGGAAAGAGTAAATCAGTGCTTGGAAGCTTACCTACGGTGTGTATGTTTCACTAGACCAAAAAGTTGGAATCAATGGTTACCCTTGGCTCAATGGTGTTACAACTCGAACTTCCACAGTTCACTCAAGCGATCACCTTTTGAAGCACTCTTTGGGTACAAACCACCACTCATTCCAGCAGTAATGCATTATTCCGAGGTAGAAAGGGATGTGGATAAATATTTAAAACAGAGACAAGAAGCCCTCCAGATCATTAAACAAGAGCTGACAGTGGCGCAAAATCGAATGAAGCAAATGGCAGACCGAAAGAGGACTGAAAGGAATTTTGAAGAAGGAGATTTTGTCTACTTAAAGGTCAGGCGGTTTCAGCAGCCGTTATTCACCGGCAAGCGATCTTCTAAGCTTGGACCTAAATACTTTGGCCCTTTTCGCATAACAGCTAAAGTGGGAAGTTCAGCATATCGTTTACAGCTGCCAGATGGAGTAGGCATCCATCCAGTTTTTCACGTATCATTGCTCGAGAGATCTGTAGGATCACATGAAGCAGTCAGTGCTGAACCACCCAACGTGGAGGAGGAGAACGTAGAGGAATCTGAACCTATGGCCATTATTGACAAGAGGGTCATATATCAAGGATCCTTACCCTTGATTCAAGTGCAGGTTCAATGGAGCAACCGGCCACCAGACGACAACACTTGGGAATACCTTCCCGAGTTACTCAAGCAGTTTCCTCGAGTGACTGGACTCTTGTGATTTCTTGAGGACAAGAAATGTTTTAAGAAGGGGGAACTTGTCACGTAGCTAGCATAGTAGAGGGGTAGAAGGGTCCATCCAATTTTGTAATTCTGTTGGATGAGCCTTGGCAGCGAGCAGGTCTAGTCTCGGCATGCCTTCTAGAAGATTTCCCTAACAGCTTATAAAGCTGCATGTAATGGAGCAGTGCTCCATACTGATTAATGAGAATCTTTTCCCATTTTCTCTCTCTATTCTGTTAGTCCTTCTCTCTCTCTCACATTCTCTCCCTACCCCTCTCGTTCCGACTCACTGGAATTCCCTTGAATTCTAGCTTCTAACCTTGTCAGCCCCGGGAGTGCTGACATATATTAACTCTTTGGCCAATATATGTCACACTCTATCCCTGCCTTTGTCTACTGGTTGAAATGGGGAAAAAATTGCCATTCCTTTGTTTCTACCTCTTTGTGCCTAATATTCCATTAAAGCTATGTGATTCTGAAATATGATCCATCAATAATATAGTCCAGATGATAGTGTTCAGAAGATTGAACTAATTTGCTCTTCTTGTAAGCTTGCATCCTCCAACATCTCTTGGTAAGATTCTTTTACTTATTGAAATGAAAATAATCGTAACATAGAAAACTTATTTAGACAAAGAATAGTATAGAAAAGAGATGTTACTTGGTGGGTGGGGTTTCGGTGTCTTTCATAGATTGCTCTCATCTAAGTATTGGGAGCAAGGTCTAATAATGGGGCTCAAGGATTACAGCTATTTCATTTGTCCATTTTTTGAATGAGAGGACAATAAAAGAACAAATAAATTTTTCTTCTATATATTGGGCTCTGCTTTTGTTGTGTTTCCATATTGTACTTGTTGGTTTCACCATGTCAACTAAGTTATGGAACACAACTATATCAATTATCTTCATTCACCACCATCTCATGAAATTTTTCCATGTGAAGATGGTGTTCAAACTTCATTTCATCATTACTCCGCCAGGGAATATTATCCACTGCCGATCCCAAGCCCGGATAAAGGAGGAGGGTTGCGTTAGGTAGCCGACAGCCAGCGTAAAACCTAGTCGGATCCAAATATGAATTCTAGACAAACTATCTGTTGGGATGTAACCCACATAGAAGTCTAGAATTCATGTAGCCAACCCCACATAGTGGGATAATGGCTGGATATGTTGTTGTATATTGGGCTCTGCTGAACAATTCATTCATTTGATTGTTCATGGCACTAAATTGAGTTAGATTGATGCATCACCTGTCTGAAGCTTCCTGCTTTTTGATGAAGTTTTACAAAAAATACTAGTTGTGGGTATTAGGAGTTAAGGGGAGAACTGAACCTGCCCCATGATGAAGTATCTTGTAGTAGTTCCTTGGTGGAAGTGCCTCTTAACTGGATATTTGAATGAAGAGTGAATCCACTGCACAGAATGGAGACGAATTTACAGGGAGGACCATTTAATTCTTGTATACTAACAAATGAAGGAAAGTCTGTAACGAGTATAATGCTGATTCAGCAATATGAATCATAATTACAATGCTCAAGACTTTCTGGTACTTTCAAGAGAATACGTAACATGACATAAGGGAAGAATTGTGTTCGTAACCTGTTGAAGTAAATTGATTATCAAGAGAATGAAAAGAAAATTGTCACGACCCAAGGGTTAACTAAAAGGCCAATAATGTAATTAGTTACCTTAGTTTGTTAGGAGTTATTTCTGTTATTCTGTTACAGCACATGGGGCTATTATTCTAGATGTTTCTTTCAGTTGTATAGCCTATAAATGGGCTATAGTATGTAGAGAAGGTTATGCTTGAATTGTTTGAATGAAACTCTGATTCTCTCTCTACAATTCTCTCCATTCTCCCTCCCGTTTCTCTCTTGTTTCTCCCCTCTTTCTCTCAATATCTCTCCCTCAATTCTATATGTTATCTTCCCCATTTTTGTCCAAATTCCCCTCTAAACATTCTGTTTTTAATCCTAAGCCTCTTGGATGCTTCCGAATTCCAATCTAATCCTAGCTAAACCCTAGGTTCATGACAAACTTTAGCCCAATGTAAGGTTCTTTCCCCCTGTTGTTTTAATTTCTCCAGGTTTTTCTTTCCTATGCTAAAAAGGCAGGGAAAAGCAATTGGTATTTTTGCAGTAGATGACAGATAATAGAAGTTGATATGAAGAGTGGGGTTCAGCCGAGTAGTACAAGGTGCTCCCCTCCCATGTCTTGTGCCATCAATTCAGCTCTCACACTTTGGCCTCCCAAGATCTTGGCTGACATGCTAAACCCCTGAATAACCAAAAAGAAGAAAGAACCAGTTATGGACATTGGGTTTTAGTGAATATTGAAAGTAAGACAAAATTCTAAGGGTAAATTCTACCCAGACCCTCTGGTTTGTGCAATTTTCAATGAGAGCCCTTGTGGTTTATTTTTGGCATTTGAGGTCCGTGTGCTTTACTTTTTTTTTTTCATAAACACTTTCTGTTACATTGTTTAAGAAAGTACAAAATCTCTCTCTCTCTCTCTTACCATTATTTTTTCTCTATATTTTGCGCTTGACCTCCCTGTATCTTTTCTCTCTCTGAATCTGCAATTTTCTTCCTCAAGTTCACTTCTACCTTTTCTCTCCCAACATTTCATAGTTCTTTTCCCTCTCTTTATATCATACGGACCAGTATATGTATTTGTAACATAATCAAATTTATACGTATATGTTATAAGCCATTTTAATCCTCAACCTCTCCTGAGTTGCGGGCTCATGCAATAGCAAAATGCGTGGCTTTGACATGGAGATTGAAGTGAAAATAACATGAGGTTTCTGACCACCAAATAATATTGCATTAGGCGTGAGGTGATTATGGTTGGGGTTTCCAAATTTCCCAAGCTTTGCATGGACATTGTCTTGCTTACTCACTCGTTGATTAGGATGAAGCTGAAAAAGATACTGGACTAGTGTTTACCAATGTCTGAAGATCAACAAAGTGCTGCGAATAACACCCGGTCCTCAATTTTTGCCTTCTTTCCCTCTTTTCTCTTTAAATCTAGGATCTTTCTATTGTGAGTTTGTTTCCCCGTCTAATATACACACACACACATGCAGCAAGAACAGGGGAAATTCAGATCATACCGTGCATAACACGTCTTTATGTCTTGGATTTGTTTTCTCTCATCTTCCCTCTTCTTGTCTTTTTCTAGGATTGGATGGTTGGATTACCCTGCATAACACGTCTTTATGTCTTGGATTTGTTTTCTCTCATCTTTTCTCTTCTTGTCTTTTTCTAGGATTGGATGGTTAAATCCAACCTAAGAAAGCATCTCCTATAACCTGTGTATTGCAATGTCCTTTCTTATTGTGGGTTTGGAACACTAATGATCTACTTCTTGTTGTGGGTGTTTTTCGAGTTTGTTTTCTATTTGATTACAAGTTGAGGCCATTGGATATGCTCAATTCAGCTTCTGATTTGGTTTATTGAGCTTGCTTTGTCCTTTGTGGCCATTGGTAAAGCAGCTAGAGAAGCTTGCTGATATAATGGTGAAATCAAAGAAATTTTTTTTCTGGGGTGGGGGGGCTGAGAGAGAGAGAGAGAGTGAGTGAGAGGTTTTGTACTTTTTTTAACAATGTTAGGAACAGAAGGTGTTGTACCCCCAAGATCGGAAAGAAAAACAATAGCCTCATATAGCGAAGGAAACACTTTCGGAAGGCCCTTTCTGAAAGGAATTGGTTCTTTCCGAAAGAAAGCATGCCAACCAGCACGTATCCTCTGAATCCATTGACATGTGTATCCACGATGATTCTCGATATTCGAGCCCTATAAAAGCCAAGCTACAGTATTCGGAAGGGGACTTTTGGTAATCATACTTCACCTGAACTTTTCTTTTCGAAGCCTTAGTTTTCTTTCCGTAACACACTTTCTTTCGGTAACTAAGTTAAGCATCAAAGGGTCTTCGCGGGTGGAAATCCCCGACAAGCCTTCTGATCTTTTGTTAGTTGTTCGTAGTTCTCTCTGAAGATCCCTCATCCTTCTTGAGAAGACTTTAATCCTCTCAAGAGTTAGGGGAACACCCTTCCGAAAGAGCATCTGAATCTTTCCGAAGGTTGTCCACCCTCCTTTCCGAGAGAAGTCCCAGACTCTCTTTGAAAGCCGTCCACCCCTCCTTTCCAAGAGAGGTCCTAGACTCTCTCTGAAAGCCATTCACCACCCTTTTCGAGAGAGCTCCCAGACTCTCTTCGAGAGTCGACACTATCCTTTCCGAGAAAGGTTCCAGATCCTCACCGAAAGCCTTCCTTGTCCTTTTGGAAAGATCCCTTCTCTAGGAAAACCATGCTTCTTTCGGAAAGACTCTTTTCTTCAGGAAGCCCCAGATTCATTCGGAAGCACTAAGGCTCTTGGAAACATTACTCTTTCGGAAAGACGCCCTTGAAGAAGCAGCCTCTATCAGAAAGATCTTCTTTTTTGGCAACCTACATCTGGCCGGCTCTTCACAATACCGAAGTTTTCCATCGCAATCTTTCCCGCTTCACAAAATTATGATTGTTGTATTTTTGGCAATAACAATTTGGTGCCGTCTGTGAGAAATTGACAAAATGCTAGGCTTGAGATGAGAACAGCCAGATCTGCTGGTGCTAGAAACTAGTTAGGAAACATAGAAAGGAACATTGACCAACACATCCCGTCTAGGGGGCTTGCTCATTGATGAGGTCCTCCCTGTATGAAGTTTTGGCATGTAGTGAATGGATTTCCATAAACTCTCAATAGCCATAAGAAGGGATCTTAAGTGACCATGGGTGTACCAAGGTCCTCAATAAAACGTCACCAACTGTTTTGCTCACTAAATACAAGGGAAGACCATGGCGCAATTAGAGCATTACATGATCGCCAAAGGAGTTTGGCCTTCGTTGCCAGTAAAAGAATCACGTCTACCTCCTCAGAATCCTCATTACCCAAATTGGACCATAGAGAGCCTCTAAGAAACATGAGTTGGGATCATTCGAATGTTTCCTTATGAGCATACCGCTGAGGATGACAGTCAAAAGACATGAGTGGACATGAAAAAAGGTTAGCTGTGAAAAATCTGTTAAAAATACGACCTTCAAGAGAAGTGAAAGTCCAGCTTAAGTCCTCCATTCATGATCACCTACAACTAGGGCGTCGTGGTCGACCCAATAGAGAACCTCTAAAGGTCATGGCAGAAATTTTGGAGTAAGGGAAAGCATTGACTGTTAACAAGCAGGTATGCACCCAGAGGGTCTTGATTCCTATCAACTTGCTTAGGCGACCACTCCCACTAATGTTTGAACAAACACATTGAGGGAGGAGAAACCCCTTGACCAACAACATGGGTTGACAACATGGCGTGTACCATACATTCCTTCCAACCTACATTGTGAATGCTCCAAAGAAAGGAGAATTTGATGCTACCCAACGTATATTTCCACAAGCAAACACCTGCCAGTTGTCCGTCTCGCTCTGCGACTCCAACATTCCCACATCACAAATCTCAATTGTTGTATTTTTGGTAACAATAGAAGGGGTGTCTAAAAGAAAGGAAAGCACCTGGACACATGGACCTTAAATGCCAAAAGTAAACCACAAAGGATCTTTTTGGAAATGACCCAAATCAAGGAGTCTGTAGAATTTATCCAAATTCTAAATTATCAATTTAAGCCTTAATTCTTTGCAGGTCGCATCAAGTGATTGTGTATGTCTGCTTAGCTTAAGAGGGGTAAAACTAGAACAGTCTTATTGTAAAAATGATAATTATAATGTTTTTCTAACTATAATACCAAGTGATAGGGTGTAGGGATTATTTATGACTTGAGGTGGTATAAATTACTTTTCTCTTAATATCGCCATGTCCTTTTGGAGCATCAGCATCACCTTAACGACTCTGCTGAATAATTTACTCACTTGATATATTTTTCTCTGCAAAATGTTCTCCAAGAAGTTGTCTGGGTAAATAACTGATGAAAAAGGACAAGATTGCTTGCAATCATCAGTAGCATAGTTCATAGGTCCCAACTCAACTACAAGAACAGTTGGCCCTGATTCCCCTTTCATTCCCTCTTCCTTTTGGGTTGCATACATTCTTCAGATTTATCTCTGATTTACTTGTTCTTGCTTTTGTTTATATGCTTGACTGTCATGTGATTGTGTTGTCAATGTTAGGCTGAAAATTATGCACTTTTTGTTGGCATGTAGTTGCTCTGCTTCTGGGGTGGCTGATATTATTGTTGTACTTGTCACAGATGTGTCCTCCTTGGGGTGAGCTGTGGTGCAAATATTGCAGACTATGTGGCTCAGAAAGCTGTTGAGGCAGGGAAGCTTCTGGACCCGGTAAAGGTGGTGGCTCAGGTGTTGATGTATCCATTCTTCATAGGGAATGTTCCTACACGATCAGAGATAAAATTGGCAAATTCGTACTTTTATGACAAGGCTATGTGCATGCTAGCATGGAAACTGTTTTTACCCGAAGAAGAATTCAGCCTGGATCACCCTGCTGCCAACCCTCTCGTACCTGGTAGTAGACCGCCTCTAAAGTTCATGCCTCCTACATTGACAGTTATAGCAGAGCATGACTGGATGAGAGACCGGGCTATTGCGTACTCAGAGGAGCTCCGCAAGTTAAATGTCGATGCACCTGTTCTTGATTACAAGGATGCAGTTCATGAATTCGCAACCCTTGACATGCTCCTTAGGACCCCACAGGCCCAGGCCTGCGCGGAGGATATAGCCATCTGGGTTAAGAAGTACATCTCACTTCGAGGTCACGAGTTCTCGTATTGAATTGAATTTGAAGGTAACAAACAAATTGTTCTATCTAGCGTTCTTCTTTTGTACCTGCCATCAAAGGGAATTGAAATGAAATCTTGTCCCCATTACTCATGGGGTGGGTGGGTGTATCTGCCTCTTTGCGCCACAGCTTCTGAGCTGTACAAGGGTTTGGCATTGATGTTCCTCGTTCCGTTTCCTGTAAGATAAAAGAGAGAAGCTATCTGAGAGATGAAGATTTAGATGAGGTGTGAGATAATTTACATGCTTTTGCGGGGCCTTGAAAGCCTTCTTTTCATCCTGCCCTCTGTATCAAAATGTACTACTTTTTCCCATGGATAGAGTGAACCCAGCGATTTTCTCCTTCGTCCATTTTTGTTTTTGGTTGGAACGAGATACTCTGCTTCAACATTGTACTAGTTCTTGTGAATAGAGTTTAATTAAATTCATTCTCTTTTAATATTTGTCTTTTCTTCTCCAATTTAATTTTCTCCTCGGTACCAAAATTTATCTTAACAACTTGACAGCGATGAGATGGCTGTCTTTGAGTGACTTGAGTTTTATCATCGTTAGGAGGTAAGACTAATGATAGAGACTATTGGATAAAGTTATTGACAGAATAAAATAATAACGAGATGAGACTGGACTGGACTGGGAAATATTATCCCATTTTTGGTAAAAAGAATATTACATTTATCCTATGTTTGGATTGTGAAAAACATGAATGAAGTATTAAACACTAACAATTACAAATGATCAAATTTTCACTATGCCCATTACATATATATACATATAATTATGTGTAATTTTTATTGAATTTCTTTCACATATATAATTATATATTATTTTCATATCATTATATTCAAGAGCGGATGTATGGGGGTTGAAGTCCGTGTCAACCCCAACTAAACAGTAAAAATATATATAATAAATAATATATATATAAATATATAAAATCTCAAGCACAACCCAATCTCAAACTCTTCTCTGCATCCGCCCCTGATCATATTTATATTATAATTATAATTATATAGTAAAGTAAAAAAAAATAAAAAATAAAAAAAGCTCCTACCGACATGGCCAGAGCAACTGTGAAACCCATTGCTGAGTTACGATAAACCAGATCATGCAAATAGGGTTTTGGAAAAATGAAGAAGGGCGAGACCAGTGGCAGAGGCGACGGTGGCGAAATTCGATGGCAATGGTGCATGGTGGCGGTGGAGCATGGTGGTGATGAAGAAGAAAAAGGGAGGATGGAGAAGAAGAGAAGATGAAAATAACTTGCAATCAGAGGGCAAATTATTAATCCCACAAAGTCAGGATTAAAAAAATAGCAAGGGTGCAAAGCAAGGTTTAGTTTTTTTTTGGGTGGAATTATTTAATGTTAAAAGTTATTTTTAACTAAGGTATTATTGATTTAGTAGTCTGCGTTAAAATGAGTAAGATAAGATTGAGATACTTTTTAAAGCAAAATATAGAATAATTAAGATAAGATTAAAAATATTTTAAAATTTTTATCAAACTGTTTGTTAAATTTTTTAGAATACATTAAGGACACATGTCACTTTTTCTTATCTATAAAGATAAATATATGCTTATTTTAAGAAGAGAAAAGAAAGATAAATATATCTGAAAAAATCAAGATAAGAAATCACGAGACTTCTTTTTCAAGAACCATCAGATAAATTTAATAAACACGTTAAAAAAAACAAACACTCAAAATGCTTCCCATATCTAATCTTGTCCGCCCTTAATTAACAAACACTACCTTAAATGATAATATCTTCGTACCATACATAAAAGAATTTTACCTTTGGCTTGAGTACAAATTTATAAATTTTAATATAAACTCAATTTATATAATAAAATAGAACTTAACTAATCAAAAATCTTCGTGGTATTATAATTTGAGTTAAACTTGTTAGAAAAAACATACTTCTACTCTACTCAGTCAAAGAAAAAAAAAAAATCCGCATGGACAACTCCTGATCGCAGATGGTGAAGTTTGGGACAAGAAAAAAAAAAAAAAAAAAACAAAAAGTCTACCACCTTCAATAACTAGAGAGATTCAATCATTTCAATTGCTGCCTAACAGTTGGGGTAAGTGCGCCTAATAAGCAATAGCTTGGTCTTTAGGCAGCACACGTACAACTTGTTCTAATAGTTACCCATTTGCATATGGTTCTCAACAAGGTCAGATCCTATTTACCATGCCATCGGTTTTACTAACATTATTTTATTTTTTTTTTCAAACACCTTAAGACTTCAACCCATGCCTTTGTTTGTCTGTACACAATAATTTTTCATTTTAAGCATTTGCTCGGACTGCTCTGGCAGAAAGTAAAATAAGGGCAGTCACATTAGACCTAGAAGGTCCCTTAATGAATACAACTGTCACTTCAACAATCATTCCCTTTGAAAATAGTGAAAACAAAAATAAGAGGCTGTTGTGACCACAGAAAGCCACCAATTTCTTGGCCTCAGTCTAGCATAGCAGTAAGTTGAGAAACGTTTTCCAGGCTGCAGTTGTATATCAGAAACAGACCTTGCTTCAATCAAAGGTCCAAAGAATAGCTACTAGGATGGCACAATGAGTAGCAAACAATAAGACAAAATAAAATCATGAAACATGATTGCCAAAAATATTAAGGAAATTGAAAGCAGAGAGAACTATCAGGAATGAGACATCTATAGCAGCATTAGTGAGGAAATTTTGCAAAACATGAGACAAACTTTACAAGTATACTTTACCTTAACAAACCCAACTAACATAACATTAAAAAATATATACGAATATAATTACTCCTTCCTCCTGCAGGTATATTGAAACTGAACATCCAAGATATATCTCAAATTCTATAGAGCTCACAACCTGTGCAAAGCTTAACCTTTATAACAATCAGTAAAGAGTTTGCTCTTTTTGTGATTGGAAAATGAATCTGAGTTGTGAAAATAATCCCTTTGCAATAACGGCCAAGTTACATACAAAGACAACTCTCCCTGACCCTTTAAAAATGGAGAACCTCGCACTGTTGAAGCCCTTTTTTCACCACGATTGAATGTTGAAATGCACAATTTTGCACACTTTTGCCAGTGTTTCTCCACTGAGAATTATTTCCTTGCAACTATGGATAGTTTGTTAAACCATCCAATAAGTGTAGGAATGATGAAGAACTTTTGAGGTTGCCCCCGACTTCGTAACCAGAGACCAATAGTCGGCCAAAAGTCAAGTAAACCTGGCTTCTAAAAAAGTATGCCGATCACTCCTGAAAGCAATTTAGTCTAGTATTCATTGAAAAACATATCAAACTTTAGGAAATGGGTGATGTAACAAGATTATATCAAATGCGATTTTGTGCTTGCAAAATGTATTCAGATTCTCAGCTGCTTCCAATCAACTCGTGAACTCCATATTTGAGAGGGTAAGGCCAATGAAAAGTACCAAGGCATAAAAGCAAGTCAAGGTCAGGAAGGAAGCTATCAGATAGCCACAGGATCATCTTACATATTCTTCACAAATAAACATTGCTAGGTTCATATTCTTCTCATATATTTGGTCAATTTCTTATTTTTCCTGTGAGAGGATTGGAGGTTGAATAATTTGGCACTTTCTGAAGTGGAACCTCAAAAACAGCTCAAGAAAAGCCATATATGGCTATCATCCACAAGAGAGTTGAAAAAAGAAACAGTCAAGTAACAAGAACCTTATCGATTGACAACCATATCAACAAACAATAACTATCCAATTGTCACTTTACAGTTAGCATGAAGGCCTGAAGCAGGCTCTGTGCTACCTTAATTTGATCAGGTGTCCCAGATATGACGACCTTCCCCTCACTTTCACCATCACAGGGAGCTTGAATAATGATTTTTGCACAAGAAATCTGTTCCATATCATAAAAATGATAAATGAAAATAATGTACCTAAATCCAAATTTGAAGATACTTTTTCATAATATTTATAACATCCACTTGTATATGAAAGCATACATTAGAAACATGTCCAGGTCACATACCAACTGGATTTGCTAAGAATCAATCAAGCATGGGGCTGTTGGCAACCAAAAATAGAAATGGTATGAAGGGAAATCCAGAAAATGTTTTGCACAAAGAGCAGCTAACAGATTCTAACACAAAAATTTAGGATGCTGGTAAAATGGTTCCAGTTCTCGTATCATCTCAACCATTAAAGATATCACAAGCAAAGTGCGAATAGAGATTTTTGGTAGTATCAAAAAGCTGAAAACATACAAAGCCCGGAAGAAGTAGTTGTATTCTGTTCTAGAAACAATTTGTTACAGTGTGGACACATGCTGCAAGAACATGAATCGTGACCTTTTCCAAGTCAATTCTATTAGAACTCATATTTTAAACTTAAAGAAAGGGTGGTTTAAACCTTTATCCCTTTCTCCTAATTTGCTTAGTAGTTGGTGTCCGTACATTGAATCAATTTTTTTCTATTTTATTCTCTCTTGGAACAATTCCTGTTGCATGTGCTTTTAATAGTTTCATTCATCTCCTCATCTTTCTATGTATAATTCACATATTATAGCTGAATCTACTAAAAGCAGTATAAGTATCATCATGATGATTAGACAACACCTCTGATCATCCACCTCTAATGTATCTCTCAGTTAATTTACAAATTTCATGGACATGTTCCGATCTAGAAGCAAAACAGTAAAAACATGCGAAATGAGGAGGCAAGTTTAGTGATTGCTTAAGCCATTTCTTGTACTGTCTTGTTCTTGTTCGAGTTTTCATATCACAGATCTTGGTTCACACTTCATGTCCTTTCCACTATAAACTTGGAAAAAAATTAAAAGAAATCATTGCACATTTGAAATCTGACCATATCTCCTAGTTCAAACAAACAATAACAATCTGATCCAACGAATAAATTTGAAATTCTCACTACTACAAGCAATACAGTTTTTGTTGTTCTTTTTTTGGCTAAACCAAAGGAGCAGAGGTTTTTGAATAATTAATGTTGTTATAAATCTGAATGAGATACAAATTGGAGAAATATGGAAGCAGCATAACAATCTTAACAAGACAAGCAAAATAATGCAGGTAACCCATGATAGGTCATTATCAACTGTCATTTAATATTCACTTTCTGCTTTTTATTTTATTTTTTTATTTTCTTGGGATAAGGTGAGTTTACCTGCTCTAATCGAGCCATATTACTCCCATCCTCACCGAAAATGGAGCAGAATGCAGGTTCTGGAAACGCAACCTCCACAGTTCTACTAGACGTAAATGCCTGTTCAGCACTGCACAAAAAAATTGAAACAAATCAAAATCCTACAAAGGCGGTTTATAGGGAGAGTGAGACGCTCTGGCCAGAGGCCGTATGGTAGTGGAGACTCCTCGATTTCTGTGTTTCAAAAAAAAAAAAAAAACTGATGTAGGACAGATCTGGCCATGTTAGAATACCAACTGAAAGGGGACTTATTTACGGTTAGGTATGTAAACAGGTTGGTAGGCAATTTAGAGGTAAAATATAGCTGAAAAGATGAACTTTGGGGGCTAAAATTAGGTATAAAAGTCAAGAGTTACGAAATTGAGAATCTCAAATTGAGAGAAAGATCTCTTCAGCATCACACCCAGGGTTCAAATTGTATCACATAATTGGAAGAAAGCATCCATTGGTTTGGCAATTTTAAAAACCGCGTAAAGTGGTTTGGTTTGGTTTTGGGCTTTGGCAAACCGCTAAACCGTCCAGCCAAATAAAAATAAGTTTTTTATGGTTTAAATTTTCTATTTAGTCATAAAAAAATAGTAACAATTAATAATGTTTGGTTTAATGATTTGGAGCAAAGCATTTGAAAGAATTAAAATGCCATCAACTTTCTAACCTCCTCCTCAACCATATCATCAGTAACTTGGGTGGATTTGTTTAATTGACAACTCCCAAGTCTTTTTAATTCTTTTTTTCTCTTTTTCTTGTTAGTCGTTGATAGTTATTATAGTTCAAACAGCCCGAACTACTAAGCTATGGTTTGGGTAGTATGCAAGCTTAGATAAATTGCCATATTCATTCTCTTCACCAATGTGGGATATGTTAAGAAATTATAAAAATTTGTAACTAAGTTAATATATGTTAACTTACAATTCCGTAACTATAAGGGGTAAACCATTACAAAGATAAAGAAACAAGAACATCATTGTAGTTTCCAAAAATGGATGGGTGCTGTGTGCCTTTTTCCATACCTCAAGAGTACTGAGTGTCGTTAATCCTAAATAAAGTATCAAAAAAGCAAATTAGAGTCAATTTTCAAAAGTTGTAAGCAAAATGAGCTCATACCAAACACCTATTTACCACACGAGACAAGGACTTAACTTCTAAGTGATGTCCAAACATAGTTGTCAAAAGGGCGTTTGAGGCATGCCTAGGCATGAGGGGCACAGAGGTGCTGCCCTGTGCGCCTAATCACCACTGAAGTGCAGCACCACGCTTGGGGCGCTGCCTAGGCACATGAGGCACGAGCCTCATGCAAGGCATATGAGGCGCATTCCTTGTTTATATACATGTGTTAAAACTCCATTTTTTGTCTATTTGTCATCTTAGATCTTATTTCTTCCTGATTTGATTGCATATTCTTACATATTGATGAAAAACAAACCTAGCAGTGTAAGCTGGAGGTCTGCCGGATCTCTCATTTGCAGGGATCTTTTGACAGTGATGTTCGCTCATTACAGAACTACTCATGTCTGCGTTCTACTTCATTTTTGTTTCTTACTTCTAATTGATAAGTCTTGGATCTAAGACTTATGCAGTTTGGGAAAATTAAGTAGCCGTAGAATTCAAATTGGGAGAAGAGAGAGAACTTGAAAGGAGGAGGGAGATTGGGAGGAAAAGAGAGAATTTTGGAGGGAAAGATTTATGTTCTATTCAATTGCATAAATCCCATCCTCGGCACCTCTTATCCTTTTATAGGCAGCCTTATGGTTGTAATGCAAGGGTACGAGTTGTTAGAGCTGCAACCGTTTAGTACGGCTATGGCTTATTACAATACCAGGCTAATTATAACCTTACCCCTTAACTACTAATTACATTCAGGCCCTTGCCCAGCCTTTAGGGTCGTGACATTTCCCCTCCCCTTGAGATCTTTCTTGTCCCCAAGAAATGACAACAGTTGGGCTGCTCGAGGGTACTACTTCCGCAAGTCCGGCAGGTACTCCTAGGTTGCATTATCTAGGTGCAGATGGCTCCATTGGACCAACACTTCAGTTAGGGGAATAGTATCCCTGTAAGTGATCCTCCAATCCACAATAGCTTGGGGTTCCACAGGCACCTTTTTGTCTTCATCTATTGGGGGAAGATGGGGGCTGGTTGTGGCTGTAAGCTCCACTGTTTTCTTCAATAGTGACACGTGGAACACCAAATGAGTGGTTGTCCCTTTAGGCAATTGCAACTTGTAAGCTACCTTACCTACTTTAGCAAGCACCGTGTATGGCCCAAAGTACTTGGGGCTCAACTTAGAGGCAGGGGTTGATGAGAAAGAGTGTTGAAGGAACCTCTTGACCTTCAAATATACTCTACCACCCACATTAAATTCCTGATCACTCCTTTTATCCTCCACTTGCTTCATCTAGTTCTGAGCTGTGGTTAGTTCCTTCTTCAGTAGTTGTGTCACCTTCTTATCTTTGTTGTAAAAACTCTTCCACGACAGGCATTGTTGTGGGGGCGTTCATTAGGGCAGGTAGGAGAGGGGTTGGGTACCCAAATAATGCCTCAAATGGGGACTTCTTGATGGCATTGTGGTAGCTTGAATTGTACCACCACTGTGCCATAGATAGCCATCTGTTCCAACTCTTGGGCTTGGCAAAACACCTACACCATAAATAGGACTCCAAGCATTGATTCACTCTCTCCATTTGCCCATTCATTTCCAAATGGTATGCTGTGGACATATGCAGCCCTACTCCCAAGCTTTTAAACAGCTCCTACCAAAAATGGCTTGTAAAAATCTTATCCTTATCGGACACTATTGATCTTGGGACCCCATGAATCTTAACCATCGAGTCAAGGAATTGCCTAGCCACCTCTTGGGTCGTGAATGGGTGGATGAGACTTACAAAGTATGCAAACTTAGTTAATCTATCCACAATTACCAATATAGCATCCCTGCCCTCTGATCTAGGTAATCCTTCAATGAAGTCCATACACACCCCTTCCCAAGCCTGTACTTGGATGGCTAATGGTTGGAGAAGTCCTAGTAAGGCAACATGCTCGTGCTTGCACCTCTGACAGGTAGGGCAAGAAAACACAAATTCCACTACTTCCTTTTTGAGTCCTGTCCAAAAGAACATCTGTCTTATCTTATGGTAGGTAGCCCGAATTCCAAAATGGCCCCCCAAGGAAAAGTCATGCAAGGATTGCAGAATCCTTCGTTTGAGCCTCTGATCATCCCCCACCACTATCTTGCCATGATATCTTGTCAGTCCCTGTGTCATGGTATACCCCCTACTCCCCATAGGATCCACTGCCAACTATTCTTGCAATTCCTTAAGCCACTTAGTATGCTCATAACTTTCTGTGATCTCCTTTACCCAATCAAGGACGATAGTTGTAGTGGCACTGCAGTTGGCCTATTCTTCTCTTCTAGAAAGTGCATCGACCACTTTATTTTACTTCCCTTGCCTATAGTGGATTGTATAATCCAAGCCCAACAGTTTAGATACCCCCTTCCTTTGGAGCTAAGTGTTTAGTCTTTGCTATAACAAATGCCTCAAATTGTCATGATTAGTCTTGATGATAAAGGGGTCTCCTTCCAAATAGTGCCTCCACTTGTCCATTGCCACTAGGACTGCTAGTAACTCCTTGTCATTTACACTAAATCCCAAGTGCCTTGGGGCTAAGGCTTGACTAAGGTATGCCAACGGTCTGCCTTCTTGCATGAGGATTGCACCCACCCCCATATCACTAGCATCTGTCTCTACTTGAGAAGTCAAGGAGAGCTAATATCGGGGCTCTTGTCATTGCCTCCTTAAGGGCTGTGAATGCCATTTCAACCTTGGGGTTCCACTGGAACTTATCCTTCTTTAGCAACTCGGTCAAGGGCTTACTAATTATCCCTTAGTGAGACAAATCTCTGGTAATACCCTGTTAGTCCCAAGAACCCTCTCAATTCCTTCACAGTTGCAGGCTACAGCCATTCAGTCATAGCAGAGATCTTCCTTGGATCAGTACTAGCTCATTCCCCCCAATATTACATGTCCCAAATATTCAACCTCCTTCAGTGCAAACAAGGATTTGGACATCTTAACAAACAATTTATTGTGTTTAAGGATTTGGAATGTTGTCCTTAGGTGGGAAAGATGAAGTTCCAGGTTAGGGCTATATAGTAGTATGTCATCAAAGAATACTAATATGAATTTTCTTAGATAAGGGGCAAATAATTGGTTCATCAAGACTTGAAAGGTAGTCGGGGCATTAGTGAGTCCAAATGGCATAACAAAGAATTCACAAAGGCCTTGGTGGGTTCGAAAAGCGGTTTTTGGGATGTTTGCCGGGTGCATTCTGATCTAATGGTACTCAGATCACAAGTCTAGCTTAGAAAAAATGGTTGCCCCATGTAATTCATCCATCAAATCTTCTATAATAGAAATAGGGAATTTATTTTTGTTGGCGGTAGTCCACACAAAATTGTCAGGTACCATCTTTCTTTTTGACTAATAGGACAAGTGACGCAAATGGGCTTTGGCTGGGTTGTATAATTGAAGAGGAAAGCATTTGTTTAACTTGTCTTTCGATTTCAAATTTCTGTATGGGTGGGTAACGGTAAGGCCTGATATTGACTGGTTCTGAATTGGGCTTCAAGGGAATGGTATGGTCCAAGGCTTGGGTAGGGGGGAGAGAGGTAGGTTCAACAAACTATTCCTTAAACTCAATCAAAAGTTCATTAAGTGTGCCCAAGGGGGTTACCTCTTCTTGAGATGGTATAGGTTCCACTATCTGCTTCTCATTGCCCCTTGTTCCAGTGCAGTCTTCTTCCTCCATTTCCACAACTTGAATGGAGAATAGCTAGGAAATGTGAAACTTCCTCTTTTTAAGCAACTTCTTGTAATTTCTTCCCTGTAATTACTTTGCATTCCCCTGTCTCAAGGCATCCCACCAATGTTAGCTTCTTGCCATCCACCTCAACTATCACCTCTAGCTTATTGAAGTCAAACGTCAGAGGACTAATGGTCCTCATCCAATCCACCCCCTAATTCTAGCACCCTTAGGTCTATCGAGAACTCCTGCCCTTGCATGAGCCACTTGAAATTCACGCATTTGTAGTGGCTAAACATATGGTTACCATTGGCTACCGTGACAAACAACGGTGTGGTGCCCACCAACTCACCCTATAGATCAATGGTAGTAGCTTCACTGAGGAAGCTATGTGTACTGCCACTATTTATGAGGACCATCAACTTCCTCCTTCTGGCTTGTCTCTTGACTTTTATTATCTTCCCCGTCAGCTTTCCTTTCAATGCATGGAAAGATATCTCCCCTCATTCATCTTCTACCTCTGTCTCCCCTACCAACTCCATGTCTTCCTCATTGACCTCCCCTTCTTCCTCATCATCCTCCTCTTCCATGCCTTCCGTCTTCAAGAGTCGTCGTTCGCACTGATGGCCTAGTCCATACTTATCACCACATTTGTAACAGAGCCGGAGCAGCCTTCTCTGCTCAACTGTAGTACCCTTCACGCCATTGTGATTTGTCTTAGGGGGTCCCAATGTTAATCCAACACTCATCCCCTTCATGTTCACCCCCATAGGTTGTGGAGGGTTCACATTACTCCTAAGCCACAGCTTACCCCTCCCAAAGATGGCCTTTAATGTCAGTTCTTGAAGCCTGGCCTTCTCTGCGGTCTGCCTCACGATGGTAAGCAACATCATTTTGACCATAGACAACAATTCTCCTCTAAGGCCACTTACAAAATTTGATACAAAATACTGTTCCATTAGGTATGGCTGTGCATTCCACACAAGAACCCTCAATTCTTCAAACTTGTCTAGGTAGTCAATCATCGTTCCCGTTTGCTTCAACATCTTGAACTCCTCAATCACATCAGACATGTTCTTCTTCCCGAACCTTACACACAGCTCTTCTACGAACTCATTCCATCCAGCCTCCACTTCCCTCGCCTTAATCCACCTTTGATACCAGGAGTCGACAGTATCATTGAGATACGTCGTTGCCATGGTGACCCTCTGCACCTCGGGCACATTATACAACTGAAAGAATCTCTCACACCGACGGATCCACCACCTCGACTTGGATCCATCAAAGAAGGGAATCTCCAAACGAGGCATAGGGGTGGAGATATTAGTGTGAGAATTCAGACCTCTTACTGGTGCTTTGATGTCAGCCTCTAACGGCTCACTTGGCTCAACCAATCTATCACGTCATGGGAGTATTCCGTGGCCGAAATGACTGGGGTCCGTCGTTGATCGAGGTAGGAATTCAAGCGACAGCCTGAACTATGGAAGGGTAGTGAATATGCTATGAATTCTTTGTCCATACTGTCAAAAGGTTGTCTCAAGTATAGGATAAGAAGACCTAGAAAGATTAATGAAGGTAGTAAGTGAAAGCAGTGCTCTTGAGGACCTTTGAAGAATTAAATAGAAGTTGTAACTCAAAACTATAATTAGTAAAAATTATAAGGTGAAACTGTAAATTTTTAATATCTTCATTGGGATACTCGCCCTTGTCTATAAATAGAGGGCTAGGGGATGTGCGAGAGAATTAATTTTTGTCTCTTTCTATTGTAACGAGTGTTGTATGTTCTCTAAGAGGAAAGGCTAGATCTTGTGGTAGCTTTTGTAATCTTGGGAGAGAACTAAGTGTTGGGTGTACTCGAAAATAGGAGAGGATGTTTCTTGCTACTGTTCTAATTGATTATCTATAATAAAGACTAATCTCGATGGGGTTTTGAAGGCTGGATGTAGAACTGGTGTAAACCAGTTCGAACCAGGATAAAATTAGCTTATGTGGTTTGTTTCTCTCTTTCTTGTTTCTAATTTCTGTTCTAATTTGATTGCATTTAATTTTCTGTTGTTCTGGGTTGATTTCGGGTGTGTTGAGGGTGTGAGAATTGGCAAGAACGATCCTATTGTGCTCCTAATTTCTAACACATACTGATCAATGGTTTCCCAGTGCTTCTTTAACTCCCACTACATTGCTTCTCTGGTAACAGCTTGATCTTCCTTGCCCTGAGCGATTGCCTCATGAGTTTGGTTCATTCCAAACTCCAGCGCTTTCATGCGCGTCTCCAATTGCTTCATACGTGTGCCTTCCGCCATCGATTCTACTCAAGTTGATCTCGCCTTCAATCTTTGAGAACATCCCGCTTTAATACCAAATGATAAGTCTTGGATCTAAGACTTATGCAGTTTGGGAAAATTAAGTAGCCGTAGAATTCAAATTGGGGGAAGAGAGAGAATTTGAAAGGAGGAGGGAGAATTGAGAGGAAAAGAGAGAGAGAATTTTGGAGGGAAAGATTTATGTTCTATTCAATTGCATAAATCCCATCCTCGGCGCCTCTTATCCTTTTATAGGCAGCCTTATGGTTGTAATCGCAAGGGTACAAGTTGTTAAGTTGCAACCATTTAGTACAGCTATGGCTTATTACAATACTAGGCTAATTATAGCCTTGCCCCCTAACTACTAATTACATTAATTCCCTTGCTCGCCCTTTAGGGTAGTGACACTAATTTCTTTTGCAATTGAAAAGAAACTAATTCTATGGTGTAATTATTTTTCATTGTGTGTTCTCTATTTTTTCCCCTTTCTTCTAATTTCTGTTCCAATTTAGAGAAAACTAATTGCTAAGAAATAAATGTTTTCATTTTCTAATCTACTGACTTATTTTTTTCTCTTCTAATTTGTTTTGCAATTTAAAAGAAATTAATTGTTTTTCTATAATTTTTGTGCTGTGTTCTGCTCATTTTTTTTCTTTTTCTTTTTTTTAATTGCAAAAAAAATTAGAAGAAACTAATTGTTTTCTTGTAATTAATTTTTACAGTATGTTCTACTATAATTTTTATAAGCATGAGTCTCATGCTTCACCTTGTGCCTTGCACCTAGGCCCCAATCACTAATTTGTGCCTCAGTGTGCCTTGTGTCTTTGACAACTGTGTCCAAAAGCCTCTAGATAAACAATGAATCATGAGGTGTTCTTCCCAAGAAAGCTGTTGACAAAAAAATATTTTTCAAGAGAACATGCATTTGCAATCTTCTTGTTTCCTTGTAGGGTTTTCCAAATTCCGCTCTGGACTGGTCGAGGACCGGTCACTTGGTCCTCGGTTCATGAAAATGTGTAGGCTGGTTTTTGGTCTGGTCTGATATGGGACCGGTCCAAGACTGAAAACCGGTCTGTCCCCTCAAATATTAAATGTTATATTTTGTTATTGTTTTGTTAAAAATTAAGTTGCATGTTATATTTTATTTTTGTTTTGTTTTGTGAAATTTGATATTAAATGTTTAATTTGGTGATTGTTTAATTTAGTTAGGGAGTTAGATGTTATTACGTTAATTTAAAAATGTTGCATCATGTTGAATTGTTGATTATTGATTATCGTTTACATGTTTTTCTTTTAAGAAAATTTTTGATTGGATGATATATACAAATTTATATGCATTTTTTAATTTTTATATTCAAAAACTGAAAATAGGTAAAAAGAAAAAACAAATCCTGAACCAGTTAGGTTTGGTCTAAGCCCTAACCCTGGTCTCCGGTCCAGGATTCTTTAAAATCCTAGTCCTGATCTGATATGGTCTAGACTAGATGAACACCCCTACTTCCTTGTTTTCCAAAATGTGAAAAATTGTTCGTAACTAATTTCCATAGAATACATAACAGGAAGAGAAACAATTTACAGGGTTTCCTAGCATGATACTTACCTCCCTTGCTGCCACTCATTTCCAAAAGTTGTTAAGCCTTTACCATAACATCTGAGGTCTACTTCATTCTTTAAGCTTTTTTTCTGCAATCATAACCAATTCTGTACACTGTAAAATCCTACCCTGATCTACAATACATGCAAGGAAAATGAAGGCAATGGGGTACTAGAAACAAATTGGATGATCCATTTACCTGGGAAGACTGCAGTCTTGGGGTAATAGGACCATCTAAAGTATGCATGAGTCTACTATGATCCATTCCCTGCATATCTGCCATTTTGGGATTGCATAAAGCTATGTTTGATGAGCGGTTCAATCCAGAGGAGACACTCTCAGCCCCTCTTTCACTTGGAGTAATATCAGGGCCGGCAGAGTATGAATGGCTCCTGGCCCCTCCACTAAATTCCATACTGGAAGGAATACTCCTCAGTAGACCAGCAACTTGAAAGAGAGCACTCTTTACATTTTCATACTCACCAATAATCTGTAAATTTACATGGACAAAGTCCATTTAAGTATAAATTGATTGCAGAATGTATTTGCAACATAAGGGGGAAATTAAGTTCTAAGTTCTCCAAATGGATGAAGGCCATAAGATACTAGTCATTCCCATAAGATAAACATAAGCTTTGAGAATTTCTGTAAACAGGGGACGGAAGCCATAGAAGGACCAGCAAAGTAAAGCATCACAAATTCCATAAATTTTGAGAAACCGTATTTATTTGGAACTTCTAAAATGGTAGAACTTCAGGTAGAGGTTGCAAATGATAAAGTCAGAGTGGTTCTTACTGAAGATAAGAAGCGTGAGTGTGTGACAAAATTAAGATAGTTTGATCATCTAAGAGAAAAACCAACAGAGACTCCTATGAAGAAAGTGAACAGAGTGAAACAAGTTTTAGCAAAAAAAGGTAAGAGAACAGCCAAGAAAACTAGGTGGGAAACTCTTAGGTATAATATGAGTTATAAGGACCTTATAGAAGATATGGCCATAGATATAAATGATTGCCAATCTAGAATTGGTGTAGCCAATCCTACTTAATGGGATTAAGGCTTTATTATGTTGTTGTAGATATACATCGATTTGAAACTTTATTTTTACTTTTTTTCAAACTTAATTGTAAATCAACAATCAAAGGTTTTACGAAATGCACACCTATAGAAAAAGCCAAGCATTTTTTGGGTTTTGGCTTTCAATCACACCAGCACACTGTTGGAGACCATGGAACAAAAATTATTAGGTCAAAATTACTGGAGAACTTGTAAAAGACTTCTGAATTCATAGTAATGAAAAATAATCATGACCCACAACAAAATTCTAATGTTGCAATCAAGCTAAAATAACATGCATGCAAGAGGTCAGACCTGTATCACTTTGTCATTTTCTCCAGTGCAAGTTGGAACCAAGTTCCCTTCCAATATTTGAATGTCAAGACCAGAACGACCACTTATATCTGGAGCAACTCTACCTCCTTCATCAAGCAAGAAACTAACTTGGTCTGATGGAACTAGAAGCCTGGCAGTCACTGCTTCCCCGTTACTCAAGCCAGCTATAAGCCCACGTTCAGCGGAAACCTCTACAGATCTAGCAAAAACACGAACAACACCAGATTGGGCAGGGGAGTACAATGGTTCAGGATTCTGCAAAAATGAAGCAACAACCAAGATAGCTTAACAGTATGGATATGTGAACAAGAAAATCCTAGATTAGAAGCAAAGATACAAAGCTCTCCGTGCAATATCAAATGTATACAAATCTAAATGGCAGCATCACAACCTCCATTGCTGAAACAGTGGCAACACGTTCATTGCAACCTGCCACAGGAACTGCCATTTTTATAGAAGCACCGGTTTCTTTCTCTAAAGTCCTGACTATGGTTGCACCCTTGCCAATCAGACCCCCCACCACACTAGTAGAACAAAGTAATCGAAACACAACTTCATGTTTCACAGTTTCTTCAACCAGACTAAGGGTTCTGTCAAAATCTGCGGACAATGAATTTCCAGTGGAATAATCAGCAGAACTGCTGGGCAAAGGCATTGGTAATGGACGACTATTTTGGGGAACCAACTCCAAATGGGGATTGGGTAACGATACATACGAAGATGTGCCCACTGATACTCTCTCTGTAGGTGGTCGCTCTATTGACGGGTGCAGTTGAAGCCGGTGGGAAACAGCAAGCAGTCCATGTTTAATCACCAAATCACCGCCCATTATCTGCCATAACATTGACAAAGACTCAGCAAAGCAAAAGAATAATGAGGTACTTTGACTCTTTTTCCCCATAAAGTGAGGCCATTTGACTTTATTATAACTCATAAGCCAATCCAGATGCATCTCTGATGTTTCATTATATATAACTGATTGAAGATTGGCTTTCACTTTCTTCCATACCAATTGCAGAATCAGTAGTTCAATACATCTTGCCATTTACACACAAATGAATCACATGTCAAATGTGAAAAACCAAGACATTGTGACAGGCATTAATGTTTTTAGCTTATGCTCCTTGATTTGTGTAACCAAGAAAAGAATGTATTGCATTGATAATCCCACCATACTAATGCTGGCGTCATGTCTCTCTTGTGTTTGCATGTATATATATTATAAGCAAACACCTCATTTTGGTGTTTAAAGCTCTGTCAACTTTCCTTTTTGCTTAAAGAAAACTTAAAAATACAACAAAAAGATAAGTTGTTTCTTGACTTGAACTCATGACCTTTAAATTACAATAACTTGAGAACAACTTTACCACTATACCAAAACACATCTTTATTTAAAATTTTCCTAAAAAGATAAAAACTAAACTGCAACCGCCACCCCTTGAAAGTAAGCCTTCACTTGAAATCTTCTATATTTGTTTACTTGCATGTGCATAGCATAGACCAACTCTCTAGCATATATATGCTGGAGAACTTATGTTTTTCCATGTTACCTAAAAGAAAGATCAATGTTGCACATGAAAAAGATAATCAAACAATATAATATATAACATTAACACACAATATAATATAGGGCTAACCGTGAAAATAAACTAAATTATAGAATATACAATATAATATAATATTCACACAAAAAATATAAATTATAGAATTTATATAAAGTTATATAATATACAACATTAACATACAAACAATATTATATAGGGCTAACTGTGAAAATAATCCAATCCTTTTCGCGAATTTGTAATTTTATCCAATCCTTTCAATTTTGGCAATTTGGTATAAATTGGCTCAATTGAGTGCAATTTTATCCAACATGTAAAATCGATTTAGAGGGAGCATTCATGCTAACTTAGCATACCAGGTATATAATAATAATATTTGTGGGACCTACATGTATACGTAAGTAAAAAAAAAAAAAGAAAAAATATACCTTGTAAAAAGAAAAAAGTAAACTGATTATGTACCCTTTTTTTCTTTTTACAAGTTACTTTTTTTCTTTTGTTATTTATGTGTACATGTGAGTACCACAAATATTATTATTATATAATACCTGGCATATCAAGTTAGTAAGAACACACTCCCTCTAGATCGATTTTGCATGGATAATTGTACTCAATTAATTCAATTTAGACCTAATTGTCAAAATTAAAAGGATTGGATAAAATTGTAAATTCGCAAAAAGGATTGAAATATTTTCATGATTAGATATGAAGTTATAAGTTAAACTGTTACAAACTTATAGTTGTATCAAACATATATAACTCTTTTGTTGTAAATATTAACTGAGTATTGACTAAAAGTTTAGAACAAAATATGTATATCATAAAACAAAACAATGATTGTCGAGCAACAATTAACAGGCTCTAAAAATTTAAAACACTAACTGAGAAACAGTCAACAGTGACTAAAAAATGACATCAACAGCATACAAGACAAGGAGGGGCCAAGTGCATCTGCTTTTCTTCTTTGGTTTTTTCATTTTCCTCTTCATTTTACTCTTCCCATTACACTGAAAGACCTTTCACATTCCTTCTGTAGATGACTCTTCACTTTCCTTCAATTTTTCTTTTGATTTTGATTCATTACAGACCAGGCGAGTGCTTGTGGCGCTTGACGCCAATAAGAATGCAGTTTTGACAACAAGAGTTCTCTCGCGATTCCAATAGAATTGCGTGGGAATTGATAGGTTAGAATAACAGAAAGAATAGGCGGGAGAGAACGAGAGAGGAAGAGAGAGAATTCGAGAAAGTGGAGGGAAAGAATGATTCAATTTTATTGCTAAAAGATAATTCTCCTAGTGGCGAAGGTTGGTTATATACTTCCAGCCTTGGCGCCACTATTTGGTTACATTTGAATTAAAAACAACCATGTGCTATAACTGCTCCTCTATTCCTTATTACAGCAATACCCCTTACCCTTCTACCTTAGAATTCTCTTTATTTATATAATGGCCTCGTGACAATTCCCCCGCCCCGCCGCTAGAAGCATTACTTGTCCCCAAGTAATTCATAGAAGTCTGACTGCCCTCGGAAACTGTTTCAAGAGGTCGGGAAGGTATTTCCAAGTATTGTTTTTAGGGTGGAGATTGGACCAGCGCACGAGGACCTCCGTGATGGGGGCGTGGTGCTTGTAGATTATTCTCCTGTCCACTATAACGATGGGCTCTGATTCTTGTTGTGCGGGCTAGGTTACAGATGGTAGGGAAGAACTGACTGAGTTTGTGCCGAGGGAAGGTTTGAGGAGTAATACATGGAACACGGGCTGTATAAGAGACCCCTCGAGCAATTTGGGCCTGTATGCCACCTATCCCACCTTGGCTAACCCTTCATAGGGCCCATAGAATTTGGAGCTCAGCTTAGTGACTAATATGGGGGAAAGAGTTTTTAGTTGGGCTTGCCTTAGTTTTAAGTACACCTTGTCTCCTATCGCGAAAATTCTTTCACTCCTCTTCTGGTCAGCATATTGTTTCATTCTGTTTTGGGCATTGGCTAGCTCCTCTCTCAGGGTCTGTAACATCTGCTGCCTCTGAATCAAATAATCATCCACCGTAGCTACTTGGTTGTGTTTTCCTCCCAGTGGTAAGAGCAAGGGTTTGTATCCATACAAAGCTTCAAACGGTGTCATCTTTAGCGAGGAGTGTGGGGTGGTATTGTACCACCATTAAGCTAATGAGAGCCATTTGTGCCACCCAATAGAATTCATTAGGCACACACATCTTAAGTATGTCTTGAGGCACTGATTAGTTCTTTCGGTCTGTCCATCTGTCTCCGAGTGATAGGAAGAGGACATTGTCATAGGCTAAGGGTATATGAGTCATTAGAATAGCTTGGGGCAGTATTGTAATTGTAGGTAGAGGAATAATTCAAATTCCTCAAGTAAGCGCACGCTGGGCAGTTAGTTACTGCCACGCCCACTTGTATCTTGCTTAAATAAGAGCTGGTCGAGGATGGGGAAATCATGTGAGGATTATTCCACAATTTCCTTTCCCTCCCTTTCTCGAGTTTGCTCTCGTTTCTCTCTCTCTCTGATTCTAGAACTCGCTCTCCCTATTTTTCCCTTCTCAATCGTTTTCCCGCCTACGTTTCCTCCTCAATTTGGGAGGAATTCTTTTGTCAGATCCGAGCCTGACAGACATGTGAAGCTCTGTTTCGAGGGATTTCATTAGCTCTTTCCAGAAAATGTTGGTAAAGACTTTATCTCTATCTGAAACAATCACCTGAGGCAGCCCATGTAACTTGCCCACCTGATCCAAAAAGACCTTGGCCACCTCCTATGCCATAAATGGGTGTGATAGACCCAAAAAATGGGCGTATTTGGCAATGCGATCCACCACCACTAACACACAATCCTTTCTCTTAGATTTCAGCAACCCTTCTATAAAATCCATACTGATGTGAGTCCATGCTTGGTCAGGCACTGGTAATGGTTGCAGCAATCCTAGGGGGTGAATGTTTTCATGCTTATATCTATTACACGTGTCACAGTCCTCCACAGACTCCATTACTTTTCTCCTCAATGCTGGCTAAAAGAATAGTTGTCTAACCTTGTTGTAAGTGTTTTGTATTCCTGAGTGACCCCCCACAGGAGAGTCATGTAATGCTTCTAAGATCTTTTGCCTGAGAGTTTCATCCTCACCAATTATGATTATGTCCTTACATCTCAACACTCCATGCCGCAAGGAATAACCTGGTTTGCTATCGAGGTCTAGGACCATTTGTCCATCAGTTCCTTAATCCAGTCACCCTGAGTGTAGCTGGTCGTTACTTCTCAAAACCAATCTGAAGTAATTGCAGTGATAGCCGCTAAGGCTTCTTCTTTCACACACCGAGATAAAGCATCAGCTACTTTGTTCTCCTGGCCTCTCCAGTATTGAATAACATAGTCGAGTCCCATCAGCCTTGACATGCCCTTTCTTTGGAGGTGGGTGTGAAGTTTCTGTTGTAACAGAAACTTAAGACTTTCGTGGTCGATCTTTATGATAAACCTCCCTCCTTCAAGGTAGTGTTGCCACTTCTCCACAACTATTAGCACCGCCAATAGCTCTTTATCATAAACACTGAGGCCTAAATGCTTAGGGGCCAATGCTTGGCTGATGAAAGCCAAGGGTCTACCACCTTGCATCAGGATTGCCCCACCTCGCTGTCACTGGCATCAGTTTCTAATACAATGGGTTAATTAACATCAGGCAAGCACAGTGTAGGTACCTTACTCGTAGCAACTTTCAAATGTTCAAATGCCTCTTCTGCCCTCTCATTCCAATGGAAGCCTTCTTTTTTCAGCAGCTCCGTTAGTGGTCTACTGAGGGTGTCATAGTCTTTGACAAATTTGCGGTAGTAGCCAATGAGACCCAAGAATCCCCGTAGAGCTTTCGCATTAAGGGGTCTAGGCTAAGCAATCATTGCTACTACCTTTTGTGGATCCGTACTAACTCCTGCTCCAGAAATAACATGGCTGAGATACTCCACTTGGGATCATGCAAATGCACATTTAGACCTCTTAATGTACAACTTATTAAATCAAAGGACTTGCAGAGTTGTTCTTAAGTGTTCTAGGTGTGTGGCAAAACTGGGGTTGTATACTAGAATGTCATCAAAGAATACCAAAATAAATTGGTGTAGGTAAAGCTCAAATACTTGATTCATAAGGGCTTGGAAGGTTGTTGGAGCGTTAGTCAATCCAAAGGGCATTACCAAGAATTCATAATGCCCTTGATGGACTCTAAAGGCAGTTTTGTAGATATCATTGGGATGCATTCCAATTTGGTGATACCCGGATCTGAGGTCAAGTTTAGAGAAAACCTTGACTCCATGCAATTCATCTAACAAGTCTTCGATGATGGGTATTGGGAATTTGATCTTGATGGTGAGGGAATCGAGTTGGCGGTAATCAATACAAAACCACCAAATGTCATCTTTCTTTTTTACCAATGACAAGGGAGAGGCATAGGGGCTGGTGCTTGGCTGTATAACAGAAGTACTGAGCATGTCTTTGATCATGCGTTCAATTTCAGCCTTTTGTTTTAGAGGGTATCTATATGAGTGGATAGTGATTGGTTCTGCGATGGTTTTGAGGTTGATAGTGTGGTCTATGGGTCTTGGGGGTGGTAGAGACTTAGGCTCCTCAAACAAGTCCTCAAATTCATCTAAGAGTAAATCGAGAGAGTCTAGTTGAGTTACCTCCCAAGGAGCCGCTGTGGTTTCCACTGAGTTTAGCTTACCTCCTTCGTCTTCTGTGTCTTCCTTCCCTCCTATAGCATGTACCGAAAAGAGATGGGCTATTTGCGTCCACTTGCTCAAGTAATTTGTGTAACTTTTTGCCTGAGATCATTTTACATGTCCCTACTTCTGCACTGTCAATTAAAGTCATCCTCCTACCCCCCTTCTCAAATGTCACCTCCATCTTGTTAAAGTCAAAGCAAATGGGGCGGACTTCCCTCATCCAATCAACCCCTAAGACCATGTCACAATCCGCAATTTGAGTAGGCGCAAATCAGCCTCAAAGTCTTCCCCCTGCATCTGCCAACAAAACCCTACACAAGTGGATTTGCACAGAACTTTTTGGCCATTAGCTACCGTCACTACCAAGGGTTGTGTCCTCGTGAGGTTGCACTTCAATCTCCTCGCTATCCCTTTGTCCAGGAAGGTATGAGTGCTTCCGCTATCAATAAGAATCATCAGGCAGTTATCTCTAGCCTTCCCTTCCACCTTAATAATTTTGTTAGTCACCACTCCCCTTAGAGCGTGCAGGGATATCTCCAGTCTCCACCTTCTCATCTTCTCCTTCTTCTTCAAGAATGTCTCCATCCTTTTCTTCTCCCACTTCTTCTGCCCCTTCTAGTAGCAACAGTTGCCTTTTACATTGGTGGCTAGGTGTGTATTTGTCTCCACACCTGAAACAGAGGCCTGTAAATCGCCTCTACTCCATCAAATTTCCTTGTATTGGTGGAGGAGGTGCTGGTAAGGCTGCCAAACCCTTGCTTCTAGAACCCATGGTTCCTCCATTCCTTCCCCATCCTCTATTACTTACTGGCATGGGTGCCGCCTGCCACCCTCTATTGACACCCCTCTGCTTCTTGACCAATGCCTCCACTGTTAACTCTTGAAGTTTGGCACACTTAATGGCTTGCTGGACAGTCTTGGGTTGGAACATTTTCACTGTAGGGCAGACCTCTTCGTTCAAACTGCTTATGAAGCTTGATACGAAGTACCCCTCGGTGAGGGTAGGGTTCGAGAACAACATCAGGGCCTTCAACTCTTCAAATCTCTATTAATAGGCCTGCACCGATATTCCTTGTCTTAATTTGTTGAATTCTTCAACCACATCCAACATTCCCTTCTCCCCAAACCGTTCGCACAATCCTTCCACAAATTCTTCCCACGAGCAGTCCTCCCTTACACCACTCTAGCCTTGGAACCATGTGTCTCCCTCATCATTCAAGTAGGCTGCCACAAATGTGACTCGCTGAGTTTCGGCCACGTTGTGCAAGCTAAACACCCTCGCACAGCGCCTCGCCCACCACCTTGGGTTATGGCCATCAAAAAGTGGTATCTCCATCTTAGGCATAGGAAAACCAGCCTGGTGGGATCCGGTTCCATGGCCTTGCCTCCTAACTTCTATATTCTCCTCCATCGCTTGTGGTTCCACCTTTAACCCTACCCATCCCTCCGATTGGCCATTACCTCTTGGGCCACACAGGATTGGCTCCGATTTATCTCTTGTTAGAAACTCAGGGGAAATACGTACCTAAGTCTGGAGAGCAAGCATCAGAACAAACTGTTGCATCTAATCTCTGAGGGCTTGCCCTTGCTCCCTCATTTGTTCTTCCAATCTCGTCGCCTGTGATCTGCTATCTTCATGCCACACATTCACCGCGCCTTCAATTCGTCGGTCCACAGAATTCTCCAACGATTCCATCATACTCTGGATCTCACCAATCGTTGTCGAAACCAGATGGAGCTACGACTCCATTTGCTTCATTCTAATTCCGTCAGCCATCCCCTACTTCGATCGCCGAAGATGGTGTTCTGATACCAAATTGTCAGAATGCAGTTTTGACAGGAAGAGTTCCCTCGCGATTCCAATAGAATTGCGTGGGAATTAGTAGGTTAGAAGAACAGAAAGAATAGGAGGGAGAGAACGAGAGAGGAAAAGAGAGAATTCGAGAAAATGGAGGGAAAGAATGATTCAATTCAATTGCCAAAAGATAATTCTCCTAGTGGCGAAGGTTGGTTATATACTTCCAGCCTTGGCGCCACTATTTGATTACATTTGAATTAAAAACTGCCCCTCTATTCCTTATTACAGCAATACCCCTTACCCTTCTACCTTAGAATTCTCTTTATTTACATAATGGCCTCGTGACAACGCCTTGGTAGAGGCACTAGCCTAGGTGGCACCTAAGTGAAGGAACCTCGTCTAGCAATAGGTGAGGCACTACCTTGGTGCCTTGCATCGCCCACATTCCTAGGCAAGCCAAGCACTCGCTTTTAACAACATTGCTATCAACTAGTCAAAGATGTTTACATGATAATGTTCCAAAACCTAGGAGGCACTAAAATGCTCCAGAACCCCTAAAACCTTCTATAGTTGTCCAGAACAAGTCTAGGGCATCCACAACCTTCTAGAGTCATCCAAGATAAGTCTAGAACACTCTACAAAGGTATAAAGAATTGCAGAAGCTTCCAAGAAACCTCCAAGCCTTCATTTCTCTATGCAGCATGCAAACAAAATTGGCAAGCCATGACATTTTGCTTTGAAGAACAAGTAGCAACAGAAACAGAAATTAAAATTATTTTTGAATAAAATTACTCTTAATCAAAATTTAAAATCTGCCCACTCCAATCCTAGCCCATGGATTCTTGCATCTCTCCAACACTAAAATCTCGCTAACACGTGGTCATCATTGTCAAATCTTTGGATCTGACAAGGGGGATGTTTAGGAAGAATTGGGAGCTAGAGGGAATTTGGAGGGAGAATTTAGACAAAAAGGGAGGGAAACAGCAAGAAAGAGGGAGAAAGTTCGAGAGAGAGAGAGAGAGAGGAAAGAGATATTCAATTCATTTCTCAACATGCCTTCCCTCCTCTAGCTATGGCTTATTTATAGCCTAGCAATACATCCATCTGGAATGTAAAATCCAGTAAAGCATAGCCACTATAACAACTAAGTACAATCAACAAGCATAAGAGGAAAAAAAAAACACACACACACAATTACTATCCTGCCCCTAGGAACGTGATAAATACCCCTTCCCTTGAAACATTTCTTGTCCACAATAAATGTTAAAAGCTGGCTACAGATCAACGGATCAATTAATTCCAGCCTTTACTGGCTAGTTTATCCTTGTTTATTTCTTTCTCCTTTGCGTTTCCTCATGGAGGAGTTGAAGTGTAACAATGTTCACAACCGTTGAATGTTCTTTCTCCGCCTCAATTCTATCTTCAAACCCGACAGCCTGTATAGAGCATAGCTGAGATTCTGGAACGTCTTTTTGTAATAATTTCTACCATGTTTTACAAACGATCCCCTTGCACTCACTAGTTTCTTCTTGGAGAACAACCTTTTCATCGTCTTCTTCCTTTTCTTCTTCTAATTCGGAATGTGCAATAACAGTCTTCAACATTGGTGGCCAAGACTGAATTTATCTCCACATTTAAAACATAACCCTAACTTTCTTCTCTACTCCATAGTAGAAGATTTAGCTGCATTAGGATTAGGATAATCTTTAGAATTCCCTTAATTTCCTTCCAATTGTTGACTGAACGAAGGTTGAGCTTCCGTGAAGAGTGTGTACTTCTTGGCAATCGCTTCCAATGTGAGCTCTTGCCTCTTGGAGCCTTGCCTTCTCAGCAACCTGTTTAATGATGGTTGTCTATAACATCTTAACAGTGGGTCTAAGTTCATCATTCAACCTGCTAATGAAACTAGACACAAAGTACAATTCATCCAAAGTCAGGTGAGAAAGGATTAGTAGGGATCTCAACTCCTCAAACTTAGTTTGGTAGTTCTCGACTGATCCTTCTTGCTTAAGTTTGTTGAATTCCTCTACTATGTCTGTCATGGTCCTTTCTCTGGAATAAGCAAAAAATACTCCACGAACTCATGCCAATCCAGCTAAATTCTCCTTCTACTCCAACCATGAAACCAAACATCCGCTACATCGTTAAGGTAAGAGGTGACCAGATTCACCCTAGTTTGGCAATTCTTAACTAATCCTTCCTACTTAAGTTTGTTAAATTCCTCTATTATGTCTGCCATGGTTATTTCGCTGAAACGAGCACAAAAATCCTCCATGAACTCATGCCAATTCAACTCAATTCTCCTTCTGCTCCGACCATGAAACCAAGCATCCGCTACATCATTAAGGTAAGTGGTGGCCAAATTCACCCTTTGGTCTTTCCCACCCGATAATGCTGGAAGAGCCACTCATAATGTCAAATCCACCATCACGGTTTGTCACCCTCGAATGCTGAAATCTCCATCCTTGGCATTGGAGTATAAGACTAATTCGTATGCACACCTCTAGCGGAAGTCTCCAGTACAAATTCAGAAGGCTTCTTTCTTTCTAGAGGATCAAGAGTGCACTGTCGAAATCTTGATCCCGCTAGGATCGGAGCCGTGGTGGACCTTGGAGGGAAGTCCACTGGTAAGCTCGCATTAGGTAGCCAGGAAAACATACTCAAGACAATGCTCAATTGCTAGCCAATTCTGGCGAATTCTTCTTTGAGGTTCGCTACATTTTCTCGAATACCAGTAACCTCTGCTTCAATGTTCGAAAAATCAGCCTAGGCGACCGCCTAGGCGCCGCCGAGGCGTTAGGAGGGCGCTGTCCGCCCCGGTTTTCATCTAGTCGCCCCCCCTAGGCGCCGGTCCGCCTAATCGGCCGTCGACGGCGCCTAGGCGACCCAGGCGACGCCTAACCGCCTGGGCCGCCTACTTTTAAATGTTTAGGGTTTTAAAGAGGAGAAAAAACAAAACCTATTTCTGCTTCGTCTACCCCGATTGCTCTCTCCCAACCGCAATCGCCTCTCTCTTTGAAAGCTCATCCTCATCGCCGCCGACGCCTCCGACGCGGCCGACACCTCCTCCACCACCGACCATCGTCTCTCTTGGCCTCGATTTTCCGATTTCCCTTGGCCTCCACCAGTCGTCTCTCTTGCTCGCTACGCTATTCTTCCTCCGACTGTCCGACCAGCAGTATCTCTCTCTCTCTCTCTCTCTCTCGCTATTTGCAGTAGCTGTTGTATATATATAGTATATATATTATTTGTTGTATATATATAGTATATAGTATATATTATTTGCTGTATATATATAGTATATAGTATATATTATTTGTTGGATACTATATAGTATATATAATATATATTATTACAATATTATTCACAATTTAACAGAATGCTATTGCTATATGCTATTGCTATGTATATACATATATTACTAACAGTTATAGAGAATATATATACTGTATAGCAGTATGTATGTTGTAGCAGCATACTTGCAAGCAACAGCATGCTGTTAATAACTTAATATTGCTATATGTATTGCTATATAGCATATATAGATATAGATTATATTATTAGTGTTAAACAGCCATATATATGTAGTATATATACACACACTTGCAAGCTGCAACAGTCCATCTGATTTGTTTATGTTGCAAGCTTCTTCGATTAAATTAAAAATGTCGGATGAGACTAAGAGTACGAGAGCATTGTCTGATGCCATCTCAGTTTTTAAAAGGAAGTCAAATGATATCGGATGAGAGTATGGAATCTTAGTTGATCCAAAGAATATGGACAAAGTTAAATGTAAGTTGTGTGGCAAAATTATGTCTGGAGGAGTTTATAGAGTTAAAGAACACATCAGCCACATTTCCAGAAATGTTTCTGCATGTCCAAAATCTTCTCCGGATGATAAAGCCAAATGTAAGAATGCTATTGCCAAGGCAAAGAGTAAGAAGAAGAATAAGAGGAAAGAGGAAGATTTGATGAGATCCTCTGTTAATATTCCTGAAATGGAGGAAGAGGATGCTGAAAATGAATTGCAAAAGTTAGGGAGCAAAAAAACTCCTCGTACACTTGGCCCTCTGGATAAGTTTACAAGCTCCATCACCTCTAAACGAGTGCAGGAATGACACAAAGGCAACAAAATATCAGTGAAGCACTCTTTAAAGAGAGAACACAGTCTGTTCGTCAATATTGTGCTAGATGGGTGTATGAAGCCGGCATTCCTTTCAATACTATTGATAATGATAGCTTTAAATTGTTTGTTGAGGCGATTGGTCAATTTGGGCCGGGCTTCAAACCTCCCAGTCAATACCAGTTGAGGGAGCCATTGTTAAAGGGAGAAGTTGATAGAACTAAAGAGTTATTGAAAAAAGATGAAGAAGAGTGGGCACGAAATGGATGCTCCATTATGACAGATGGCTTGGACAGATAGAAAAAGGAGGAGTATCATGAACCTATGTGTTAATTCTAACGCAGGTACTGCTTTTCTTTCTTCCACAGAGTCTTCAGATGAAGCACACACTAGTGAACTAATTTTTGAATATGTGGACAAGTGCATTGAGCAAGTTGGGCAACAAAATGTCATTCAAGTAGTAACTGACAATGCTGCTAACAATATGGGAGCGGCAAAATTATTGAAGTTGAAGAGGCCAAATATATTTTAGACATCATGTGCTACTCACACTATCAATTTGATGCTAGAAAGTATTGAAAAATTGCCAAGATATAAGAAAGTTATTGATCAGGCCAAGAATTTGACAATCTTCATTTATGCACACCATAAGACATTGTCCTTAATGAGATCATTTACGAAGAAGAGGGATATTGTGAGACCGGGAGTCACTAGATTCGCTTCTTCTTTCCTTACTTTGCAAAGTTTGATGGAGAAAAAAGCTCAATTGAGGACAATGTTTACTAGCTCCGAATGGGAAGAGTGCAAATGGTCCAAGATTGTTAAAGGGAAAGCAGCTTATGCTACTGTGATGAGTATTCTTTTTTGGAATGGTGCGAGTTTATGCCTCAAGATTTTTGCACCTTTGGTGAAGGTGTTTCGAATTGTTGATGCAGATAGAAAGTCTTCTATGGGCTTTTTATATGAAGAGATTGTGCAAGCAAAGAAAGATATTAAGGAGGCCCTAAATAATCTTGAGAAGAACTATCAGCCTATTATAGAGATTATTGAAACAAGGGTGAAAGATAGACTAGATAGTCCACTACATTTTGCTGCTTACCTTTTGAATCCTTACTACTTCTTTAAGGATATGGATATACAGCTTGCTCATGAAGTGATGGATGGATTTTTTAACTCTGTGGAGATGTTTTATGAAAATGATAGTGAATTGCAAGGCCATGTTGTAATGTTGAGTTGCCAAAGTATACCCGTAAAGAAGGAGCTTTTGGAAAATCATGGGCAACTCAAGGGTGTGCAAAAAATGATGACAATTATAATCCAGGTATAAGATTAAAGTCATTTTCTTAGTTTCTATTGTGTATTACTATTACAATATTAGTGTATAAATTTGTTTACTTTATACTTGTTTGACTTATGTTGTAGTTACATGGTGGACCACATATGGAAATCAAACTCCAAACTTACAACGAATGGCGAGAAAGATCCTCTTGTTAACTAGTAGTTCGTCCGGTTGTGAAAGAAACTGGAGCACTTTTGAAGGGGTTAGTGTATAATCTATAATGTATATTTTAAAATATTTTTAATATTTTAATTTCATTATCCCTATCATTTATATTAATATTGTTCTTATTTATTTATGTAGATACATACGAAGAAAAGAAATAGATTGGACGTGAATCGATTGAACAATCTAGTCTATGTCCAATTTAATGCCAAATTAATTAACAAGCAAAAAAGAGAGAAAGAAAGGAATGTTGATGTGCTAATTGCTAGTGATGCTAGTCATGCGCAAGGATGAATAGTTGAAGGAGGAGATGATGAAGAAGTTGACCTGGTACAAGGCTTACTTGGGAAGTGGTTGGTGAAGCATCCGGAGCAAATGAGATGCTTCAACCTTGAGAAGTTCTAGAATGAGAGAGCTTCATGAAGATGATTTTCAATCAGAAGAAGAAGATGAGCAAGAACTCAATGAATTTGATTTTGACTCTGATGAAGATCTTGTGTTAGAAGAATATGGAGAAGAAGAAGTCCAATTAGATGGCTAGATACTTGCTTAGATTCTTCAAGTATTGTTTATGTTGCATTATTGTTGCTTTTGCCTTCTTGAACCCAGAACTAAACTACAACAGTTTGTTTTCTCATGCTTAATTCCACTATTTCATTTGTCATTCCATTATTGTTGCATTATTGATTTATGTTGCATTATTGTTGATTTTTTACTTTGATTTACTTGAAAATAACATGACATTACATCAAAAAGTTCAAAAAAATAAAAAAAACAATTTTTCTAGGCCCCGCCTAGACGCCCTAGGCACTAGGCCCCAGCCTAGGCGCCCCACTAGCGCCTAGCACGTTTTAGAACACTGCTCCGCTTAGACACTCTTCTCTAACAATAGCATCACCTCTTGAGTGGCCAAATTTTTTGCCCTGCCACGACTCACCTCCTCCTGAGTCTGGCGAAGGCCTAACTCCATCGACTCCAATCAATCCTCCAACTACTCTTGATTCAAACGAAATCCAATCTCCATCACATCCAACCGGGTTTCCAACTGTTTCATTCTAGTTCCCTTAGCCATCCTCTTAATCTATCGATTAGCCTTGATCAACCCAATTGCCAAGGATCGAATCTAGTCTCCAAACTGCTACTTGAATCTCCAATCACCAAACACACCAAAACCGTATAGCGATCGCAATAAGTCCGATCGCTCAGTGTTAGAAATTGAGAACACTGACAGCCTTTAAATCACCCAAGAAACCACTCAAACACCTCACAACACACTCACAGCTCGCCCGGCCAACATACCACAACACAACCATATACTAAAGAACAGAAATCTAACGCAAGAACAAAACAAGAAATGAAAACATCAAACCACACAAGGAGACAAAGATTATCCTGGTTCAAGCCGACTTGAATCAGCCCTACATCCAGCTTTCAAACCCGAGCATAGCCTCTTTATTTGATAGATGATCAATATAGCAACTCCCCTCTTTCTCTCTCTCATGATACAAGTCTTTCCCAATAATGTACAAAGACTACTTACGCACACATATAGCCTTCCACTCTCAAAGCTCTCATGAAAAATAGAAAGAGAACATGCGGCCCTCTAACCCCTAGCCCTCACTGCCCTATTTATAGACAATAGTGAAATTTCCTAGGCACATAATTGACATTTACAGTTTGACCCCCAAACTTTGAACTAATTACACTTGAGGCCCAACACCTATCAACTAACCATTAACCGCATATAAACAACTGCACAAAATCCTATCACTAACTCGAGACAATCTTCAACAAATCTCCACCATTGTCTCGAGTGTGATACCTTCCATCTTCATCCATCAAATACTTTGGCTTGCTCTTCCTTGGGTTTCCTGCATGATAACCTGATCATCAAAACAACAACAATATCAACAAACATTAAGAACATCAATCAATGCTGTAAATTTAACAATGGATCACCTTGGACAATACTTTCAGCTGCATAACCTATACATGCAACTCTAATTAGGATTATTCCTCCTTCTCAAGGGGTTTTTCCTAATGGATATATATATATATATATCTAACACCAATATGATTTGACTTTTCCATGGTGGGACTAAATCCTAAGCCAAGTGGACTGCACTTTAGCTAACCCAACTTAACTTCAACTTAGCACTCCTTCAGAATTTCTGCTGCATACCCAGCAGTCTATTCACCCTAAAATGCATAGTTTTCATTTAGGCACACTCCACCATAAACCAAATCCTTACCTAGTGTTATTTCTCCATTCCAAAGATCCAAACTTTTACACAACATTACAAACACAGTGCACCTCACCCGGATTGGCCTTTCACTGCTAGACTCCATTCCTAGCTCCCAAAATCTGGCCTTTAGTCTTTACCACTGCCTTTCTTCTCATGTTTGTTTCAACTCAAAAGGCTTCTCATCTTTCCTTTGACTCTCCTCTAACTATCTACCAGGGAACCAAGATATGCTTAAGATTGGGTAACCTAGGCTGCCTTAAGCTGTCCAAATCCTATTCCAACCTCTATGCCTTAGAATTTCCAGCTTCTCCCTTTATTCTTCACTCTCAAAACTGATCTTGACACTCAGCTATACCTTGAGAATCCTTTCTGAACAAATACCAATGAAGCTGCCTTACATTTCCCTAGGCATACCATTGAAATACACACAGCTTTCCATGCACTCAAAATTCAACCCTTGGACTTATCCTAAAGGGATCAGATTCCTTATACCTTCACCCGGAATTACCATCATCCCTAGAGAGACCTTCTAAGCAATCAACCTTGCTTACCTTTCCCTCTAACCTCTATTCCTTTGGGCTACTCTATAGGATCAATATTCCCTTAATTTCCTCATGGATAATGGCTGATTAGAACACCTATTTGACCCAAATTAAGCCTTCATGTGCTGTTATAACCAAATGGCCATGTCTAGCCTTTTTTTCTAGACTTATCCCCATTTCCAGCACCTCCTTAATTCTCAAATAGCCACTTCACAGCACTCCACCCCTTTAACCTAAGGGATATACCACTTAAAAGTCCAAGCTTCATTTTTCCCCAAATTTACATGGCTCCATGCCATCCATTTGGACAAGAGTGCATCCCTCTTCTATACAAGAGATTCTATTCAACAGCCTATTCTTTAGCACTCAAACTAGTGCATAAGACTCCTTAAACCCGACAATTCCATATCTCACTGGTAACTAACCTTTGGCTTCTAACTTATCCCATCCTAGGCAACACTAGACCTTCTATTCCCTTGCTCATTTTCAACATGATAATTCTTCTTCCCTTTCCTTGCTATCCCTGGAATTTGATCAACATAGGGCTACACCATACAAGACAACCCTTGCACACACCCTTTTCCTCTCGCTGTTCACAAGGACCCTCACTGCAAGAGCCTAAAGCTATCTGAAATATTAGCTTCCTCCCTCTCACAATCCAGCCCATGCTTACACAATGAATATGACCAAAAAATTCCAGATTTTCCAATTGCTCTACCCTGGATAATAGGCTAGTCTAGGACACTCCCAAGAGATTCTCTTTGCTGTTTTATTTACACAACATACCAGATTTCATCCCTTGCCCTTAGCATTAGCTAATTTTATGTCCTATTAGTTTTCCCTCATAGGTGAGATCCCTAGCTTTTAGAAGACCTAGGCATTACCCAGTCCTAAAACTCCACTCTCCTAACCCTTCTCATACCAGAAGCAAAAATTTCCAGCAAGCTTACACCCAATTGGAATTAATTAGGGACACATCATCTCCACTAGGTTACTTCTCCTAGCTCCACCATGAGACAAGGCCTAGATAGATACCCCCCCCCCCCCCCGATCCTAGAAAACTGACCCCTAAGGACTTTTAACGAATACAAAGCCTATTTTGGAGACTTCTACATTTGGAAACCTTACCAAACTACATGGCCACAATTCCCTTATACCTGCAAAATTTTCCTTCCCTAATATCCCTAGCCTTAGATACATTTCCTAGTCCTTGCTCACCATTGTGAGCTATCCTCAAAATGCCCTAGCCTAACCTTATCATATCCTTAGTGGTTGCAGTTTATCCACATAGAACTGTAAGACTGCACCACATATCCTCCATTTTTTAGGGTTGCTTCAATCTCTCTAAGAGATCCTAGAGCAACTTCTTAGGACTCCATTTCTCCTAAATAGAAGATATCCTTTCCTATCTAATTCTCCTAAGGACATTAGGCTTATGATTAAAAAAAACAGGAACACATTTTACAGCTTCTTAAATTTAGGAACAGCTTCACCGTGCATCCTAATTTCTCCCATCTCCAACTCCCTTGACCTTACTTGTTGCCTAGTAAACCATTTCCCCCTCCACCATGACTCCTATAGGTAAATACCTATTTCCTATGATGAGCAACCCCTAAAACTAGTATCCATGCCTGCTTTAACAGCACTTCCAGACACTTATAGGACACCTGCACTATCATAGACAAAAACATGCATGGTGTTAAAGCACTTGGGACTGGTTCTATCTTGTGGGGGGGGGGGGGGGTTCTTGCTTCTTATTTGGGCAGACCTTCTTCATATGCCCTTCTTCATGGCAATTAAAACATTTAAGCACTCTCTTGCCAATCCTAGACTTACACCGAGACCTACCATCAATCCTAGGGTCTCTTCTTCCTGTTCTAGAGTTCACTGCCAAGGCTTCTATGGCAGATTTTGGGACTCTACCTTGTGTTGAAAATCTTTGGTATTGGAGAGGGTTCTAAACATGTAAAGTGTCTCTAGTTTATCCCAAAGATCCTTCGCGGTTGTCTTCTTTGACACCTCCCGCAAGACTTTTATCTTCCAGACTTAGAATAAAGGTGTTAAAAAACTCTTTAAAGGTTTCTATCCTCCTATCCCTGATTTCTTTTTTCTGGACTTCAGATAGGGTTTTCGGGCATAGGCTTTCCAGCCTCTAGGGCTTCCTCCAGTCCAAGATTCCTCAATAAAGCTCTCATCTTCATCCTCCATAGGCCAAAAACGTTTTGGCCATCAAGCTTCTTCACATCATACCGTGCAAAGGCTATAGAAGCCATTCTTGCAAGTATGGGGTGAAATTCTAAGTTCTTGATGGATCTTGATGAGAGACCCGGCTCTGATACCAAATTGTTAAAAATTGGGAACACTGGCAGCCTTTAAATCACCCAAGAAACCACTCAAACACCTCACAACACACTAACAGCTCACCCGGCCAACATATCACAACACAACCATATACTAAAGAACAGAAATTTAACGCAAGAACAAAACAAGAAATGAAAACATCAAACCACACAAGGAGACAAAGATTATCCTGGTTCAGGCCAACTTGAATCAGCCCTACATCCAGCCTTCAAACCTAAGCACAGCCTCTTTATTTGATAGATGATCAGTACAACAACTCCTCTCTTTCTCTCTTTTGTATATTCTTGGGAGAGGCTTGTATCGTGAGAATGTACAAAAACTACTTACGCACACATATAACCTTCCACTCTCAAAGCTCTCATGAAAAACAGAAAGAGAACATGCGGCCCTCTAACCCCTAGCCCTCACTACTCTATTTATAGACAACAGTGAAATTTCCTAGGCACATAATTGATATTTACAGTTTGACCTCCAAACTTTGAACTAATTACACTTGAAGCCCAACGCCTATCAACTAACCATTAACCGCATATAAACAACTGCACAAAATCCTATCACTAAATCGAGACAATCTTTAACACCCAGAATTGCTTCATCCCAGTGTCATGATCTCTGTCGACAAAGCTAGAATCGCCTTGCTCTGATACCAATTGTCAAATCTTCGAATCTAACAAAGGGGTTATTTAGGAAGAATTGAAAATTAGAGGGAATTTGGAGGGAGAATTTAGACCGAAAGGGTGGCAAATAGCAAGAAATAGGGAGAAAGTCCAAGAGAGAGAGAGATAACAGAAAAAGGTTTAATTCATTTCTCAACATGTCTTCCCTCCTCTAGCTATGGCTTATTTATAGCCTAGCAATACATCTATCTGGAATGTAAAATCCAATAAAGCACAACCACTAAAACAACTAAGTACAATCAACAAGCTTAAGAGAAAAAAAAAAACACAATTCCTGCCCTGCACCTAGGAACGTGACACATAGCACTTGTACCTCTTTTGGTTGGAAGAGTGGCCAATGAAGACACATTTTTTTGCTCGAGGGTTGAACTTGGATCAGTTTGTCTCATGAATGTGGAGGTAGGCAATGCAGCCAAACACTTGTCATGTACCTAGGGTTTGAATAGGAATTTGGAAGGAACTAAGGGGGAATTAGACTAAAGATAGGGAAATACAGCAAGAATATAGGGAGAAATGTAAATAGGAACAGAGAAAGAGAGAGAAATCAAAGAGATTGGGAGAGAAAACAGAGAATCAGAAGGGGGAATTAAGAGAGAATTAATGAGATAGAAATCTAGAAATCAATTAACATTCAAACATATGCTACAAACAATCTTCAATAGCTTCATATAGCTACTCTACAAAAAATAACAAACAACAAAAAATACAACTAAAGAAAAATAAAAGTAAAATAGGCTAATTACTGTTTTAGCCCTAGTAAAACCCTTGGGTCCCGACATTTCCCCCCATAACATTTCTCGTCCCCAAGAAATGTCAAACCTTCACGGCTTCCAATATGCTTTTTCCTTCTCTTCCACAGCTTGGATGGAAAAATTTTGAAAAACCTCTATATGCATAACAAATTTGTAGTAGCTCTCATGTACACCCCGACTGGAACACAACCAGAATCAATCACTCTCTGTTGATCATGGTGAGCAGCTGAAACCTGCAAATTGCTATTCTCCCCAACTTTCCCCATCACAACTCCTTCGATGTGGTCTGATTTGAGTCTAGAGGATTGACTAACTGTGACAAGGACTTCCTTGAATATTTCATCACCATCTAGTGAAACTAGGGACACACATCCTTAGCAACAATTAATGGATTCCGAATAGGCCAACTACCATTTTCTATTGCAAAAAAGTCTACAATAACCTTTAGATGCCACAATTGAGAAATGTAGATTCGCTTCAGATACCCAGACAAAAGTCGTATGAGAGCATCAAAACTAGGAGTTGTTGCAACACCAATTCCAGTCATCAATCCATCCCTCAAGACAATAGATAGAAATCCTATTTGGCCAGCTAGAGTAAGAACAAACAAAACAACAGGAACTTTGTTCTCCACAGCAAAACTTTTAACTTCTTCAACTATCTTCCTTAGCTTTCCTCCAACAACCAACTGTCTCCAAAATTCCTTACAACTTTGAATCTACTTTTTAATAAGGGAATTCCTGTTAGGATCATAACTCTTAGGAGACTTCCCAAGGTTGCTAGACTGGTTGTAGCTTCTGCTTCGACCTATATTAGTCATCAATAAGGACCACACACTAGGACATGCCTTGATTAATTGTAATTCTGGAGGTTGAGCAATCAAAGTTCTTATATTCAAAATCTTGTCATGCGGAACACACATGGTGTACATCTCTCTTCTGGTCTCCATCTTATGATTGAAAGAGAAATCAAGGTCTCTCTTTTCAGCGAGTATGTCCTACTCTCCTAAAACAACTGCTTTTGTTACCTTTGTTAAAACCAACATCAAAAGTTGGTTTGCACCTTCTGAAATATAGCTTGCATCTTCTGAAATGATAGCAATATTGTCACACTCTTCAAGGTTGGAATCTTTTATGTCGACAGTAAGATATCCTCCAGCTAGTGTTGTCTTCACTTTTTCATTGCTTGTTTTAAACAAAGCTAAGGAATCCTCAGCCTTCTCCGAAATCAAAGGCAATGGAATAATATTCTTAAGAACTTCAATATCAATTCCATTCCTTACAAGAACCTAATCCTAGGCACTACCCCATTCTTCAGTCCATGGACTAGTCACTAGGGATAACATGTTGGCCTTGGCTTCCTCTGTCACTTCATCAAATACTCTCTCATTTTCCTCCTGCAACCTTTCAATAGGCTCATCTTTAGGTATTTTTTCTTCTTGTAATTTCTCAATCACTATAGCAAAATTCACCTTAACACTCACTTCCTCCAATCTTAGGACCTCATCATCCTTGTGAGCGATTTCCTTAGAGCCAATATAAGACTATTTTGGAAAATGGTTGCTCTGATACTAGATTGTTGAAACAATTCCCGCACTTGCACACTCTAGGATATCCCTCAAGAACTGCATGCTCACTCACACACACAAAAAAAAAAAGACATAATTTAGAAAACAAGAAACAACATAGAATTCAACACACACACACGAGACAAAAGAGATTTATCCTAGTTCAGATCTCCCTTTTTGGAGAACCTATGTCCAGACTAATGGGAATCTTTCTCTTCACTATCTTGACAAACACAAGAACAAATTACATGTACTATACTCTCACACACAACCCTATACACAAGTTGTCAAATCTTGGAGATTATAAAGCTATACACTCTTTCCTCTCACATACACAGCACATACTCTTTCTCTCAAGAAAGAATGAAAATTAGTGTATCGAATGAGACCCCCAACCCTCTATGTATAAACTATAGAGGGCGGAACTTACAAGGATAGAACCAGTAGCCGCCTTATACACGTGGCAATTACCGTTACAATATGTAACTGGTGGTCTAACGGTCTTTTAGAAACCCCTCTAATACCCGTATCCTTTTATGTTTCTTTTCTCTCTCAAGCCTCAAGACTAATCTAAGGCAAATGCTTTTAACAATAATTTTGATGGAGGAAGTGGAAGAGGGAAGGAAACATAATAAATACATTTATCAAGAAAAAAGGGGGGATGTAAGATAAAAAGGGTGAGAAAATCAACTGTTGAATTGGAAAGTTGTTGCCCATAGGACAGCTCTAGGGTCTCAACCTACAATAAGGAGTGCCTTAGCTAGTAAGGAAGCAGTTTGGAAAGCTCAAAGGATGTGGGTCAGGTGGCTTTATGATGTTTTCATACAACTTAATGTTCAGAATTCTTTGTACTTTCAGCAAGCAATAGATGCTACTTCATCTATTAGTCCTAGATATAAAGAACCATCTCACCATGACATCTGTGTGAATTTGCTTACAGATTGTAAGAAAGAACAACAATTGCATGAGAATTCTTTGTACTTTCAGCAAGCAAGAATGACTCTCCCCCGACCGTCGCAAAACAAGGAGCCTCATGCACTATGAATACCCTTTTTTTATTCTTTACGACTTATTACAATAAAAGATCATATGACCCCATTGACTATGACTACATTGATAGCATGGACTTTTAGATTGAAGAAGAAGAACCACTAGCAGATATTGATTATGAAAAACTTGAGAACGTAATCTATAAGGAGAAGACATTCTAAATAGGTAATGAGGATATGAAACTTGGTTTTAGTCAAAGAATATACATTTTATATCTTTTTAAAAGATTAAAATGTTATTCATATAACTCATTATCTTATATTCTTAATATCTTATACATTTTTTTCAGTTTTATATTTAGATGTTGGACAGAATCACAATAATTTGAGGGATCTGAAAGGGATTGATGTTGACTTCTTGAATATCATATATCATTTTACTGGTCTGAGTCATATTGGACATGAAGGAGAAGGGAAACTACTGAAAAATTTATAATGATTGGTAATTTCGATATTGTTGATGCATGGACAATTTTTTGTAATTGTTGATTTCTAATTTGAATATTTCACTTTGAGTTTTATTTTATTTTCATCCTAAACTTGTGATAACACTGTTGTATGGACTCTTTCTAATTGTTGGAGAATGTTACTTGATGAATTTTGAAGTTTATTGTGGTATTATATTTCATTTTTTAGATCTAATTTTAACTATATAATATATTTATTGATTTGATAAACCCTAGTCCAACCATTGACCTCTCCCCTTTTTAAAAAAACTTGATTTAGGAATGCTAGTCAATCCTGAAAATATGCTAACTTACATAACTCAACTAGGAAATCAAGCTAATTAACCGAGAATCATGCTAACAATATCTATTACCCCTTCCAAATTTTGTGCCTGTTTCGTCAGTGTAAATTTCTAAATTAAAGTTGTGCCTTGACCTTGAGTATCTTTAACCAAACCAAAGGGCATGAATTGCTTTGAAGATAACAAATAAAGCAAGTAAGATATTTCTGGAAAGGACCGCGTAAAGAAGTAATTCCGCATTAGCTCTCTTCCCCCTGCTTAAGTAATGCCTGTGCATATTTTCCCAATAACCAAAAATATAGCCCAGATTGCCAAATATAAAACACAAACTAATTACCTGAATCAACTCGTCAGACGGCGACGCACAAGATGGAAGCTGGTCCGCCGGCAAAACCCGAATCCTGCACCCTGTACTCTTCCGAATCGTGTCCACGACACTGCCCCCTCTTCCTATAACAACGCCAGCCTGACCCTTATCCAATAGCAATCTACATCGAGTAACACCACTATTAATCCCTTCAACCTCCAAAACCTTCTCAAAAACCCTAAACAGAGCTTCTTGAGCCTGCGAAACCTCACACTCCTCCGCCGATCCAGTGTCTCCGGCCAACACGATCTTCCTCTCCACAGCGGCGTCGCCAACGATGTTAATGACTCGCTCGACGCAGCCCGGGACGGTAGGGTCGACCTGAATCTTGGCGCCCGTATCGCGCTCTAGGTTCTTGATGATGGAGCCGGAATTCCCAATAACGCCGCCCACGGCGTTGACGGGGCAGAGGAGGCGGAACAGAACTTGTCTGGGGCCGAGGACGATGGGCCGCGGCTCCGGCGGTTTGGGGCGGTGGCGCTTAGTGGGATCGCGGTGGTGGCGATGACGGCCGTTGACCGGGTCTTGCATTTCGGTTGGCTCGTTTACTCCTCACTTTCTCTCTCTACAGATAATATTATATTAGTTGTGGCCTGGTGCTTCACTTCCCTGTCTGGCTTCTACGACGGTCGTGGTGGTGGTGGTGGTGGTGGTGGTGGTGGAGTGGGACGGAGAATGCTAAGACCTAAAGCCTAAAGTGCGCAGACGCATGCGAGCCGGGCATTTTGCTAAAACCTAAAGCGCGCAGATGCAGTGGCGACTGGCCCTCCCAGCCGCATTCATCATCCACTTCTCACGCTGCCGCGCGTTGTGTATTTGGGGGCCCCAACCGTACGCACTTACTACCGTTAAGAGTGTGCATAAAATCGATTTAACTTATTTAATTGAATCGAATAGATCAGTTTGGTCCGATTATTCATTGTAGGTGATTCAAGTTCGATTAGCATTTTACAAATATTTTGGATAATCGGTTCAATTCAGGTATTTGGACAAATAAAACCAATTAATCGAACTGACCCACTCGCGCAAGTCAAGGACTCCAAGTCCACTGTTTTGTGACTTCTCCATTCAGTGCTTTCTTTTTCACTTTAGTTCTTCTTGCGCAACACACCCAAACCTGATAGCGTGAGCCGAGATTGCTTCACCCCCACTCATCGTCAACCTTCATTGTGTCGTTACCATCGTCGGCTTCTCCCCCACCCAACACCCAGCCCCTCTACACCCAATAGCTCGAGATTCACCCCCTCTACCCATCGAATCGAAGCATCGAATGATTCGAACCCTAAGTCACCCGTCATCAGCTAACTCTCACCTCATTGTCGCCATCAAAGCCGAGCACCTTCGTCATCGGCTTCTCCCCAACCCAACACCCAACCCCCATGCACCCTAATAGCCTAAGACCCAGCCCCCCGCCAGTTGTCGAAGCATCAACCCTAGCCCTAGGTCACCGACTAACTCTCACCTCATCGTCGTCGTCAAACCCAAATGCCTTCACCGTCAATTTCTCCCTACCCAACACCAAGCCCCCGTGCACCTGATAGCTCGAGACCCAACCCACCCCCACCCCGTCGAATGTGACAACAAACCCTAAGCCATTTCACCCTCCTCACCTTACCCATCGTCAATGATATGGTTGGTTTCGGCAACTTAAACTTTGAACGATTTTGCAGGTTTTGCCATGAACGATTTGAAAAGGTAATATGATTCAATTTCGACAACTTAATTGTCGTGTGGTTTTGATTGTCTTTGCGAATTCGTTGTTTTTGTTTTATGATTTGGTTCATAATATCATAAAGGTTTGAACATTCCATGTATCTACTTATTCTCTTATCTTTTTAAATAGTTGAAATGGTATAGGATTAATCAACAACAGACCAAGAGATAAAATTAATATAGGATTAATCATCTCTAATTTATAAAAAGTGCCAACAGGTATAAATATATAAGAAATGTGGTATTGGCGACTACTCATTTAAAATAGAAATGGTTTGTTCTTTTCGTTCAAATTGCGGACCAACTACTTACCTAGTTATATTGTTAAATTTGCAGAATAAGCTTTTCCCACCTAAGATATTTCTTAGTTAATTTCATAAAATAAGGCAAGAGTCACTGGATCCTGCTATTTGAAGGTTGTTTTGTTGTTAATTTTCTTGATCTCCTACCTATCTGTTAATATTATCGTCTACTCCTTTGAAATGGTTTGTTTCTTTATAGTACTTGCCGTTCAGAACTTGTGCAGAACTCTATTCCATATTTATTCTTGGTTCATGTTCTCTCTTGTATTTGGGTCATCTGTGTGCTCCAACCTCTTTCATTGATGGCAACAATCAAGTGCAGTTTTGTTAGACATTCCTTATTATCAATTAAAATGGAAAAAAGTATCTAACTTCTGTTAAGCTTTTCTTGTTTCTCCTTATCTCGATAGATCCAGTTATATGTGAACTTGAACAGCACAAGTGTTGTTAGTTTGGTTTTGAGTTTGGAATTGGAAGTGGACCAAGGGGTGGTGATGGATTAATTGTTTCTCTTTGGTAGATGTGTGCTTAGTTTTAGCAGAATTATATACTCATTTCTAAGTGTAGTTTGATTAAAAAATCTGAGTAGTTAGTTAAATCGGTTTTTGTTTATATTCGGTTCAATTTTTGGGTTGTTCTTCCAGTTCAATTAGTTTAAAATCCAAATTAATTAATTCGGTTCGATTTTTGGGCTATTTTTCTAGTTCAATTTTTTATTCGGTTACTTCAAAATTCAAATTGGTTAATTTGGTTTCGATTATTTCGATTAGTGTATCAAGTTGGTTTGGTTATATCTATAAGAATGGTTCAATTAGGTTAGCTAAAATGGGGCAATTCGGTTCGGTTTTAACTGAATGCACATCCCTAACTACCGGGTTTCTTTTTTTCAATTTTGCTACATGTACGTACATGGTTACCTACAAGTTCATATAGACAAACTCAAACTCAAATGACAAAAATATTTATCATTTAATTGTAAAATTATATTTTTTATCTTTGGCCATCTCCTCTCTTCTCTTTCTCCCTTTCTCTTAGTTGCCTCTAACAATTACCTCTCAGTGCCTTTCCTCTTGTCACCTCACCTCTTACACACTGATCGTCATTGTATCTTCCCTCTCTGCAACAGAAAGAGAGAATGCAGCAACAGTTAACTCGCGAGAGACGAGTCGACAACAAGAGGGTTGGTTGCTAGAGTAAGGAAAAGGGTATTTTCATCATTAATTGTGTGTGTGGAGCTATGGGTAAGTCTCTATATACCAATAGTAAAGTCTTTCTTTATTAAAAATAAAAAATACAAATATAAAGTTGGTGAAAGAAGCCCATAGTTACCACCCCCACCCCATGTTAGGGGCGCCATACCAAGCAAACTAATAAAATATTATTAATAATTTCAAAATTATCTAGAGAAGCAATTAAGTTTTTACATATTCTTAAGGCAAACTCTACCAATGAAAATTTATGGGAAAAAGAAAAACCCTATCCATGAAAAAGAGCAATATTTTGGAAGAGTAATTTTTTTAATAAATTTTATTTATCATTTCTTAGATTTGATTAGAAGATATTGTTCATTTTTATGTTTTAAAAAATAACATCATATTTCTTGACTTTTATTACCTATGGCAATAACTCTCTTGTCATCTCAAAACTGCCTTCATTTTTTTTATAAATGTCCAAAATACCTCATCCCTACTTCTTTCTTTTATTTAAATTTAAATTTTGACTTATTTGAATATTATTTGAGCCTAGCCAGTTAAGTTGAATGATTTGCAAGCTTGGTTCGAGTTGAACTAGAGTTGAACAAATTTTAAACAAGTTGAGCCCAACCATTGGTTCGGCTAGCCCTAGGGATGGAATTTATTAGCACAACCCCATAACATTGTCCCACCTTTATGCATATATAGCCTATTGGGTTCATAAGATTAGACAATTTTGTCCTAGGAATAGTTATACACCCTTGTCTAGCAAGTCTAGAAACTTAAGACTAAATAATCTTAGATCTCCACTTAATCCCTCAAGCATGGGATAATTTTATCCATCCCCTCTAAGATTAGCATGCAGAATGAAAAGACAAAATGGCATCATAACAAGACCATATTGGACAAAAACACCCTACTCTATTTGATGGATAATCACAACCCAAAGAAAAGTTATCCTCGCCCCTTTTTTTTGTGTCATTTCCAATTGTGAACTCCATCACTCGCATCACTTGTTGAGATTGTTTATTGCTATGACCACGAATGTTTCTTTATATGCATATTGTTATTGTTATAGTCATAGAGTTGATATGGCACTATAAAAAGTGATACATCCTTCGTTATAGGTGAATTCTTGGGTTGCACGCGATACTAATCTTAATAGTTGGAGAGTTATGCTCGCTTGAGAAGTTATGCCTGTTGAGTGTTTTCCACTTATAATCTACCAACCAGATAAAGCAGATAGAATGTTGGATATGCTTTCATCGTGGCAGACATCTTTCTCTTTAGGTAGGTACAGGCTTTGTGGGACGCTGGTGCACCATCTCCATCACAACTTTGGATATGAATAAGGATGGCTATGAGAGACCATAGGGAATAGGTACTTCTACAAACTGGTTGCCCCATTCCTGGCAATCTGAGGGGTGTCGAGTGTCTTCTCGGCCTTTTCCATCATCTTCTCCCTCCTTATGATTGTGATATGCAAAGTTAGTCTCAAGGGAAGATGATGGTGAAGCACGAAGCTTGATGACCATGGCTAAGTGCCTTTGTGATGGGAAAAGCTAATCATAGGAAAAAGGGTCAAAAACTTCATCGAGCATAGCATAGCTATCTTTGTGCTTTTTCTCCCACTTGGGGAGATCCTGATGTTCCATGATGTATTCTTTGGTAACCCTCGAGTTGGTGATTGCAACATGAGAGAAAGGGCATTCCAAGAGGAGTTGTGGGTAGTCTTCTTCATCTGAAAACTAGGGAGTCCTTTGTAGAAGGTATGCATGGTTGTCTTCTTGTCCTCGAATGCTTATCCGGGTGGCTTGAGAGTGTAACCATATCAGAAATGGCTTTGCAAACCCCACATGATATTGGCCACCAAAGGTAGGGGTCATCCTAAAAAGTTGACTAGCTATTAGGGCTTTCTTGTATGGATCTAGTGCACGAGCAATGAGCCTTTTGAGGGGCTTTAAAGGGACTTTGTCTTTAACTTTTTGTATTTTCCACAGACGATGCCAAATTGTTATTATTGAGATACAACAATTAAAATTTTATTTGTTGTGAGAAAACTTAGCGACCAGATGAACACAAGGCACCCCTTGGGCTTCCCACCTGGTTTGCAAGACCTAAGAGAAAAGGTGGACGTCCAAGGTTGACCCGATCCACTAACCCAAGAAAGGCTCGATTCGTTAGCATGGAGAGTTATGGTTATCCAGGGATTTCTCCCACTTGGGGCCTCCAATACTTAAGTCAAAAGAGCTTTTCAAGCAACACAAGATGCAAAAACGAAGTGCAGAAATGCCATGAAGGGGCAAGAGGTATGATGAGGATGAGTAGTATTCTCTAGGTATGGCTTGGGTTTTTTAGCTTGCCACTTATTTGGCTCATTGTCTGTTTTTTTGTTGTCCAAACTGAGGAGTTTTGGGCTATTTATAGGCAACATGGGAACAGGGACATGTGACACACACCTGCAAGGGTGCGGTGCTCCTTATTGAGAAGAGGAGGTGCATTTTCCTTGTCTACGATGTTGTCCTGAGGTTAAGCATGGAAAGGCCTTCAAAAGAACCCCCCCCATTTTAGGTAGGGAATGACCCTTATAAGGAAGTGGGCTTGGAACATGCGAGTCGCATTATCCCGATAATGCAAGCAGGGGACATGTCTCCCTAAATTTCTCCTGGAGTGAAGCTCGACCAAGAAGAATCATGCAAGTTCAGGAAACTAGTCATGGGTGAATGATAGGATATAAAAGGCTTTCTTAGGAGAAATATGCCCTAACACCGAAAAGGTCCTTCATCGAAGGAATTTGATTCCTCCAAGATAACAGATATGCACTGGCTACTACGAGATGACTCTTCTAGGGGGTTGTGCCACAACTATTGTTGATGCAGTTATTATCAGAGGCTAGGTGTCAAGATGAGGAAGCACCATTATCATCATCGTTGTGAACAAGCATTGCCACCATACCAACTGACTAGCTTTCTTTGAATCAAAGAAACCTAACAACTAGCATTCTTTGATTTTAGGCTTCTCCTCAGTTGTCTCTCTCTCTTACTTGCTAAAAGGTTAACCCTAGCATTGTTAGGCTTCATTTTTGGTCACATGTGGTGGTCACTCGATGTGAAATTATTCAAACCCCTTATTTCCTCCTCTTTGTCAAATCCAATTTTTTTTTTTAAGTGCCACATTAGCATTCTAAAGGAAGATACTAACGAAAGTGTTTCATAAAAAAAAAAAAAAAAAAGTTGTGTGCACTATTAGAAAATAAAATGTCCATTGTTAAATTAAAAATCCAATATTCTTTAATAACTTGTTAATTAAATATTTAGTTATTACAATGTTGTATTCTTTACAAAGTTGCAACTTATCAATTATACATGGGACTTGACTTTCCTTCAATGCCTTTCCCAAATGAAATCAAGATTAAACCTGCAGAAAACCTTAAGCACCCGAAAGGAATCAAGAGGTAGTACAAAGATTGGAAGCAATCCCACTCCTGTGCTTATCAATTATGCCTTTCACAAAAGGAATCAACTTTATCTTGCCCTAAAGATACCTTGCTTCGTTGCTTATGGGTGTCATCACCATGGATGGTGGGTTCGTCTTTTTCATTGAGAGAAACAGAGAGACGCATGCAGAGTGGAGTAGAGAATAAATGCATTAATAGACATATAGTGAATAGCATGTGACTTCTTGTAAGGAGAGGGCGAGAGAAAATGCGAGCTTTGTTTAGTTGTAGGGAATATTTTTTGTTTTTCAACTTCAAGTTTATATTTGAATAATCGTATCTATCATGTACAAGATAAAAAAAAATAATAATTTAATACTGTGAATTAAAAACCATCATTTTTTTATGCATAAGAGGGAATTTTTTATTTATAGTTTTTCATTTAAAAGCCATATATTTTTCTTTGAGTTAATCATATTGTTAGTCTCTGAATTTTATATTTTATAAAAAATTAATTTATACTTTAATTCTTGTTACCATAATTATTAAATTTTAATTTAAGTTAAAATTTAGTCATTCCTTTTTTTTTGTCAAATTTTATTAGCAAAAATTAATAAGACATATATTATTATAATTTATAATAATAAATACTAATTATAGTTAAAGTTAAAAAATAATGCACAATATAAAATATGTTGTATATATATTCAAATGGATCCCTTTCCAATCCAAGCTCGCGTATTGACTTTTCGAGTTCAATTGCATCTTCGATAACATCGTAGTGGGAGATGACTACGATACTGTTATTAATTTACTAGGTAAATCACACCAAAGGTCATAAAATTTTAGTGTCTTTTTCAGTTTGATCACTAAATTTTAATTCCTTGCAAAGTGATCATAAAATTTTAAAATGTTTTGCAATGTGGCCACTAAAGTGATTTTTTGATGGTTCTTAACCAAAATTGCTGACATGACGATGATGTGGCGCTGACGTGGTGATGATGTGGCCATTGTCACGTCAGCAATTTTGATCAGAAATTGTTCAAAAATCACTTTAGTAACCATATTGTAAAACATTTTAAAGTTTTGTGATTACTTTGCAAGGAATTAAAGTTTAGTGATCAAACTGAAAAAGACACCAAAGTTTTGTGACTTTTAGTGTGATTTACCCTTTACTCCAAATTGGTGACAGTACCAATCGGCTTGATTCATCTAGCAACGGTTGACAACGTTTCATCCAGTGATGACGAGAACAATGAGGAATGAAAGGCAATGAAAAACTGGCTTGACAATCAGGCAAAACAAAGGTTCAATGGTGGATCGTACTAGCTCAAATCAAGTCTCACCTAGTTTAGCTTGGCCCCTAACTTGATGTTGGTTCTACGTCAATCTACAACAATCATCATTACTATTGTATACTAGATACTCTCGCGTCTACTCCAGATCTTATCCTCATGGCAGATTTCATTTGCATTTAATGAAGATCCCGTTGGCTCCATACACTATAAGAAAAATGACATTTAGTGATGGGCATCTTCTCGTTGCTAAAAATGGTGTCACCAAATTTTAGCGACAGATTTTGTGACGGGACAAATTAGCGACGAAAATTTTCGTCATTGATTAAAAAATAAAAAAAAAATTAAAAATTAAAATTATTTTAGCGATAAAAAATTTCGTTGCTATTTAGAGACGAAAACAGTTTTGTCGTTGACTTTTATTTAAAAAAAATAAAATAATTAATCCCACAGGCGAACACGTGTGCGTGCCTCTATGCACCAAGCGACGCTCCCTTAAGCCGCCACTTGTATGTTGGAATTAATCCCTAGCGCAACCTCATTTCCCCTTCCTTGGTTTCAATCTTAAGTCTCTCACATGAGCGCGCTCACGTGACCGTTCAAGTTGCAAGTCATCTCATTGTATATACTACACATATTAATTATATATTAAATTAAGTAGCATCCTTTTTAATTTTATTTTAAATTAAAATTTTAAATTTTAAATCTTTTAAATTCATAAATTAATACTTAAAAAAATAAATATTATAAATTTTTAATTCAATTAATGTATCAATTAAATGTTGTAATTAATCAATCTTTTAAATATTTAAATTTTATTTGATTAAAAATTAGTTTAATACATATTTGTTATTATAAATTTTACAATATCATATCAATTTACATATTTTGGTTTATAAATAAAATACATAAAATATGCATACTAAAGAATTTTAATTTTTATTTAATTTTTGTTTAATACATAATTAATAAATTTTATTTTTTTTATTAAATTTTTTTCTTTAGCGACGGGGTTATCTGCTAAAGTTTCTTATTATTAATTTATTTTTTTAATTATTTAGGGATGAGTCACGCCTTTCGGTAAAAAATAAAAAAAATTAAATAAAAATTAAAAATTCAGCGATGAGGTCACACTCGTAGCTAAAAAATAAAAAAAAATTAAATAAAAATTAAAAATTCAGCGACAAGGTCACGCCTGTCTCTAAAAAATAAAATAAATAAATAAAAATTAAAAATTTAGCCATGGGTTCACCCTCGTCGTTGAAAAATAAAAAAGTAATTAAATAAAAATTAAAAATTCAACGATCGGGTCATGACTGTCGCAAAAAAATAAAAATATTAAATAAAAATTAAAAATTTAGTGACGGGGTCATGCTTGTCACTAAAAAATAAAAAAATTAAATAAAAATTAAAAATTCAGCGACGGGATCAGGCCCGTCACTAAAAAATAAAAATAATTAAATAAAAATTGATAATTCAGCGACGGGGTCACACCCATCGCTAAAAAATAAAAATAAAAATAAATAAAAATTGACAATTCAGCGACGGGGTTACACCTGTCGTTAAAAAAATAATAATAAAATTAAATTAAAAATTCAACGACTAGGTCACACCCATTGTTAAAAAATAAAAAAAAATTTAATAAAAATTTAAAATTCAACGACTAGGTCATACCCATTGTTAAAAAATAAAAAAAAAATTAATAAAAATTTTAAATTCAACGACTAGGTCACACCTGTAAGTAAAAAATAAAAAAATAATAATTTTTTTAATTATTTAGTGACGAAATATTTCATCTCTAAATTTAAAATTTTAATAAAAAATATTAAAAATATTCAGTGACTAAATATTCTGTTGTTAAATTTTTAAAAAAATAAAAATTTTGGCAACAGAATATCCGTCACTGAGATGTCTTTAATTAGCGATAGAAAAATTTTGTTACTAAATCCGTCACTAAATTACGAATTTTTTGTAGTGAAGTTATCGTCCAAATATTCAGTCTTATCACTTTGCAATACTCAATGCAAGTATGTTTACAGAATATCTTTTCTTTTTATATAAACGAACTCAATTAAGAGGTAAAGCACGTTCTTTTTTAGCCTATTTATAATTTGGATAATGCTATTTGGCCAGAAGCAGTGCCCGAAGAAGTGCCACCCCATAAATATCGTGAAATTATCTTCAAAATCTCGCGATATGTTCAATAAAAATAAGGTAGCTGAAATTTCAAAATTTAAATTCTTCTCTCTCTCTCTCTCATATTCTCTGCCTGACCCATTTCCCCTCCCCTCTTTCTCTCTCACATTCTCTGCGTGACCTTCATTCTTCTCATTCTAGCCTTCTCTTTCTCACTCTCCCATGCATGACCCTCCTTCCTCCATTCCTCTCGTTCAGGCCATCTCTTTCTCTTTCTCTTTCTCTCCTGCACGTCCGACTGAGCCTCTGGCCTCCCTTGGGCTCGTTCCGGCCATCTCTCTCTCTCTCCAGCCTCGTGCGACAGCGTCTCCGACGTCCCTTGGCTTGATTCGAGTTCGATCTACAAGGAGGTAAGTCCTTAGTTTTATTAGCAATGGTATATGCGAGTGTTGGGTTTGGCCAAAGGTTTAAGCTTAGATCTATGGAGATTCAGCCGTTGGATCTTTTTTGTTTTTGGGTATGTTGGTCAATGGGGATAAGGGTGTTGGGTGGTTGCCTCGGATCGCCGGAAACCACCGGCCACGGTGGCCGGTGGCGACTGACAGTGCGTTTAAATGGGTTTTAGGTTTGGCCGAGACTTTTATGTTAGATCTAGCGAGATTGGGCCGTTGGATCTTGCTGATTTTGGGGTATATTGGTTGATGGGCCCTTGGCTATCGGGTGGTCACCTCTGATCGCCGGAAACCACTGGTTACGGTGACCGGTGGTGGCTATCAGTGTATTTTTAAATTTGGCCAAAAATTAAAAATCAGATCTACTAAAATCTAACCGTTAAATATGTCCTATTTTTTGTATGTTATCTCTCTTGACTTGGTGTTTTTGATGGTAGGCTCTGATCGTAGGAAGTTTCGCCCGGCAGTGGTCGTCGGCGGCGTTGGTGGCGGCGGATACATACATACATATTTTTACATATTCTGTTTTGTAATTGTTTTAATTTATATTGTAAATATTGATATTTAATTATGAATTTGTATTGAAAATGTTAAAGTTAATATTGAATTTGTATTTAATTTGTGATATTTGAATATTGTGGAAGTTAAAATTAATTTGATTTGTATTTGTTTTGTGAATTTTTGTTTATTGAAGAATTGAATGGTAAGTAGTTTTTGTTAATTTTATTTGAAATTATTAATGTGTAGATATATTTTAAATTTATATTAAATAAAATTTAAAAAATAATTAACTAATTCTATGTGATAATAGAGATTGAGTTGTACTCTCCTTGAATTTTTCTAACCAAATAGATGGAGAAGGGTCATGAGCTATACTACTCCTTTGTTCAAAAATTTGTTCATTTGGGATTGGCTTTATTTTAATTTATCAAGTAAATTATGATTTTGATTAAAATTTTTATTCTTTTAAAATTTTATTTAATATTAGAATTTATAAATTATATATGTACATAATGAGTACGATTAAATCATAAAAGAGAAAAAACACTCCTTTGTAAATAAGGGACCTACAAACTCATTTTCCACCAGGATAGATCAGTTTCCTCCTTGCAGATAAATAAGGCTATGTTAAGTGATCGTAAATATAAACGAATCCAACTAGTGAATGTAAATATAGATTAGGCCATATTAAGTGATTTTTTGTTTTACAAATAAAAAAATTAATTTTCCTTTTAATAAAGTGTACGATACCCTTAAAGTGTTGGTTTACTATGTAATTACTATATCATTTACAAGAAAACTATTTTCACCGTTAACTTTCACATTAATATAAATTTAAATACAATTATATTAAATAAATTATATTTAATAAATATCTAAATTTAAATAAAATTAACAATAATTACTTATCATTCAATTCTTAAATAAACTTGATAATTTTAATTTAAAAATTCACAAAACAAATATAATTCAATTTAATTTATTAATATTTAAATTTCAACCAATTCAATTTAATTTTAACCTACACAACATTCAAATATCATAAATTCAATATTAACTTCAACATCTTCAATTCAAATTCATAATTAAATATCAATATTTACAATATAAATTAAATTAATTACAAAACAGAATATGTAAAAATATGTATGTATGTAACCGCCGCTACCAACGCCGCCGACGACCACTGCCGGCCAAAGCTTCCTACGATCAGATCCTACCATCAAAAACACCAAGTCAATAGAGATAACATACAAAAAAATAGGACATATTCAACGGTTAGATTTTAGTAGATCTGATTTTTAATTTTTGGTCAAATTTAAAAATACACTGACAGCCACCACCGGCCACTGTAACCGGTGGTTTCTGGCGATCAGAGGTGACCACCCGATAGCCAAGGGCCCATCAACCAACATACCCAAAAAACAGCAAGATCCAACGGACCAATCTCCCTAGATCTAACATTAAAGTCTCGGTCAAAGCCAAAGAATGCGTAAATATGCTGATGACTAAAATATCTAAAAGACTTACCTCCTTCCTTGTAGATCTGAGCCAATGGAGACATGAGAGTGCCTCAGAGTGAAAGAGACCGAGAGAGGGCCGGAGATGAAGTCGCACGGGCGAAAAACGACGACCCTTCTTTGATCCGAGAAGGCGGCTCGCACTACGGCCGGTTTGTCTTTGAGCCATGGGAAAGGTCGAACAAGAGAGAACAAGAAGGAGCAAGTGAGAGAGAAGATAGTGAGAAGAGGGAGATATTTCGCAATAGATAGGGTCGAACAAGAGAAAACACACAGAGAGAAAGTGAGAGAGAAGGGAGAAGAGAGTGAGAGATTGAGCGTCGGATGGAGAGAGGGAGGGAATGACTGAAATTAGAACAGGGGTATTTGTGTCAATTAGACTATGGGTGAAATTGTAATTTTGTTATGGGGTGGCACTACTTCGGGCACTACTTCTGGCCGAATAGCATTATCCTTATAATTTTTCACTTCAATCTTTTACTTAGCATTGGAGTCCATGACAGCCACCATCCGCTGTGTCGATCGCTAGAATCCATTTCCTGCGGTTGCAAGCTCACCCTCGACCACCCCTTTGGGTCGGCTGGAACAAGTGGCATGCGTGACGTTCAGGAGCGAGGCAAGGCTAAGTCAGGCCGAACTCACGGAGTTGACACTCGGGCTTCAGCAGTTCGAGTTGCCATTTTTCTGGGTTCGTAGCAAATCAAATGGAGTCATCAGACCACATCATTAGTCAATGGCAAGTTGGGTCGTTTAGGAATTTGACTTTTACTGCCATCAAATTTCTGATTGAAAGACACAAGTCAAAATAGACTCCAAACAGGATAAGAAATTTGGTAGTTTATGTTGTGTGTTCTAGTGGGTGACTGTAAATGTCAGGGAGTCCCATATTGGTTGGCTAAAGAGGTAGAAGTGGGTATTTATACTTCTCTTTTTTACTTGGGCTTAGAACCTAAGGGACACTCAAATTTTATGAGCGGACGAACCCCTTGGCTTTTGCGTTTATACGTGTTTGTCATTGCTGTTGGGTCTGTGGTAGTTCTGTGGGTTTGCTGTTTTTATAGTCAGAGCTGTACTGTCGTTCCAATAGTTTAGAGTCATCCCTAACTAAGGAAGCCAAGGCGATGAAAGGCACATGGAGACGAACATAAATAAAGTAGGAAACACCAACTGAAGTACACTGTTAACTGTGAGAAACCTGAAGGTACGTAATCAATCTACAAAGCATTCAAATTACAGTTCCAAGCGAAGTAGATATATAAAACCTGCACTTGAGGTAATTCATAATGATAAACTCAAACTTAGTCATAGACATCGAATTGATTTGTAATCTATATGCATGGGTATCTCAAGTCTAACTCTTACTCTCGAATTGATTTGTGATCCAGATCTCGTATATAAATTATATCGACCGAGTTAACGACGGAATTCTGACTCAATTTTTGCTGTCGACACACAGAAGACGGGTGAAAGATGTCACCATTTTTATTTTTAATTAATGCAAAAATCAGAAAATACAAAATTAAAACTAAATGGTGGTATATTCCCACAAACATCTTTCATCAGACACAGACAACCATTAAACAATGCCTCCATTTGCGGATGCATGCATGGCGTAATTATTAAATCCACTTATTGATTGTATATTAACAATTGGATGCCGAAAATGACTGGCTTCATATCCATATATACATCCACAAACCCAGCAAACAGGATCCATGGCTGATCAATCCAGCAAGCTTCACGTAGTTGTCTTCCCATGGCTGGCCTTCGGCCACATCATCCCATACTTCGAGCTCTCCAAGCTCATAGCTCTAAGGGGTCTCAGAGTTTCCTTCGTCTCCACCTCAAGGAACATAGATCGCCTCCCAACAAAAGTCCCTCCAAACCTTGCCACTCTGCTAAGCCTAGTCAGGCTCACTCTACCCAGAACAGACAACGACGTTATCGGAGATGCGGAGGCGACCATTGACGTCCCCTACGACAAGGTCCAGCACCTCAAGAAGGCCTTCGATGGCCTCCAGAAAGAGTTGACTCGGTTCCTCGAAGCTTCATCTCCAGATTGGGTAATCTACGACTTCGCTCCTTACTGGCTTCCTCCCATTGCAGCCAAACTGGGAATTTCGCGAGCTTATTTCAGCATATTCAACGCGTCGTCTGGAAGTTTCTTCGGATCGTCGATCACTATAGTCAACGGCGGCGATTATAGGAGAACGCCGGCGGATTTCATTGTCCCGCCGAAGTGGGTCCCGTTTCCGTCCACCGTGGCATACCGGCTCCACGAGATCAAGAGGATGCACAATACCGTGGACGAGAAGATATCCGGCGTCTCGGATTGGTTCCGGTTCGGCGCGGCGGCGAAAGGTTGCGACGCGTTCCTCGTGAGGAGCTGCAGGGAGATCGAATCTGATTGGTTGGATCTGATGCAAGAGCTTCACCAGAAGCCGATTGTGCCGGTGGGCCTACTGCCCTCCACGGCGCAGGATAGCGACGAGCAGGATGACGACCACGCGTGGCCAACAATCAGTGAGTGGCTGGACAAGCAAAACAAAGGGTCTGTGGTTTACGTAGCACTCGGAAGCGAGGTGAATCCGAGTCAGGACGAACTCACTGAGCTGGCTCTCGGGTTAGAGCACTCCGGGTTAGCGTTCTTTTGGGCTCTGAGGAAGAGCCATGACTCGGCCGAGTTGCCAGACGGGTTCGAGCAGCGGACGAAAGGGCAAGGGGTTGTTTGGACGAGATGGGCTCCTCAAGTGAGGATACTGAGTCATGATTCGGTGGGAGGTTTTGTGACTCACTGTGGGTGGAGTTCGGCCATAGAAGGACTCCAATTCGGGCGGCCGCTTCTGATGCTGCCATTCTTGGGTGACCAAGGTTTGATTGCGAGAGTTCTGGCAGAGAAGAAGGTGGGTATAGAGATACCGAGAAATGAAGAGGACGGGTCGCTGGCGAGGAACTCGGTGGCCGAGTCACTGAGGCAGTTTGTGGTTGGCGATGAGGGAACGATTTACAGAGAGAAAGCGAAGGAGATGATTGCCATATTCGCAGACCAAGACCTCCATGACCGCTACATAGACAATTTGGTGGAGTACTTTCAAAATCATAGGCCACAAGGATCAGTCATCAGTGATGCGTAGCGTTAATGCTTCGGTATATTAATAATAAATATATCGTTTTTTTTTTAATTATTATTTACCGTTTCCCCCATCTATACATATACATATATATATATATGCATATGTAATTAGTTTGCCTTTTCTCTATTTGAGTGAGTTAGAATAAAATTAATGTAGCACTACGGTTATTTAAGGGCTAATTAATAATGCGTTCAACTTTAAAGATACAATTAAACATAACATAGCAAAGCCGTCTTCATGATCGCCAAAGCGAAAAATATAATGTAACGGAAGAATTCTTCCTCTCTAAATAACCTCTGCAATTATGTCCATCTTCTCCACCACTGCATTGAAGTCCATCCAAAGACAAAGCCTCCACTGGTTTAGACGGTTAGCAGACCCAGTCCCAACAATGCCCAGAACCGATAAATTACATATAGTGGTATTCCCATGGCTAGCTTTCGGCCACATGATTCCATTTCTCGAGCTGGCCAAGCGCTTAGCTCAGAATGGCCAGAGAGTGTCCTTCATCTCCACCCCTAGAAACATCGCTCGCTTGCCGCAGCTGCCTCCCGATTTGGTTCCTCTCGTTGATTTCGTCAGCCTTAATCTGCCCGTCGTCGACGGCCTGCCGGAAAACGCCGAGGCCACCATTGACGTCCCTTCCGACAAGGTCCATTGCCTCAAGAAGGCCTACGACGGGCTCCGGACCGAGTTGACTGTGCTCTTACAGACTTCGGTGCCCGACTGGATTATTTACGATTTTGCCCCGCACTGGCTTCCCCCAATCGCGGCCAAGCTGGGCATCTCACGCGCCTTCTTTAACGCCGTCAACGCGTGGTTCTTGGCCTTCTTGGGGCCGTCGTCGGCCATGATCGACGGCTCTGATCCGCGGAAGGAGCTCGAGGATTTCACGGTCCCACCGAAGTGGATCGCATCTGATTCGAATTTGGCCCACCGTTTCTACGAGATCAAGTGGATCGCAGAGGTGGCGCAGGACATCACGGCCGATGTTCTGGACACGTATCGTCTCGGGTCGGCGATTATCGGCTGTGACGTGCTCGCCACGCGCGATTGTCTTGAGTTCGAATCCCATTGGCTGGGGCTCGTCCAGGAGCTTAACAAACGGCCGGTGGTCCCCGTGGGCTTAATGCCGCCCTCGGTGCACGGTGGAACTAAAGAGTCAAACAACACGTGGACCACAATAAGTAGCTGGTTGGACAAACATAGCAAGGGCTCTGTGGTCTACGTGGGACTCGGGAGTGAGTTGGCACTGGGTCAAGAAACACTGACCGAGTTGGCTCTCGGGTTGGAATCGTCCGGGTTGCCCTTCTTTTGGGCGCTAAGGAAGCGGCCTGGGTCGGGCGATTCCGACTCGGTGGAGCTGCCCGACGGGTTTGAGGATCGGATGGAAGCCGAAGGGAGGGGGATTGTGTGGACGAGTTGGGCGCCGCAACTCAGGATACTGGGGCATGACTCAGTGGGCGCATTCTTGACTCACTGCGGGTGGAGTTCGATAATTGAGGGGCTCCAGTTCGGGCGTCCGCTGATAATGCTGCCGTTCATGGTGGAGCAAGGATTGAACGCCAGGATATTTGAGAAAAAGGAGGTGGGGATAGAGATACCCAGAGGTGAACGAGATGGGGTGCTGACTCGGAACTCGGTGGCCGAGTCGGTGAGTTTGGTCATGGACGAAGAGAAGGGAAAAGTATACAGGGATAAAGCTACAGAGATGATGACTGTGTTTGGCGACGACCAGCGACATGAGCAGTACATAGAAAAATTTGTAGCCTATCTTCAAAGCCATAGATAGATCTGGCCTGCACCCTTCCCAGTTCTAGCCCGTGCATAGGAGGAAGGTAATAGGACTATTCCCTGATTGTCATGCTTCCTTCATGCCAGCATGTTGCTGGACCGTAAAGCCGTTATTGATTATTTTTCAACCATGAATGAAGAATAATGGTTGGATCCAATTAATTGGCTTATGCTACTAAATAAATACTGGAACCAACCCGCTTATGTTACTAAAGAGGCAAGGGTGGGATAATTGATATAATAATTCTTTTTGGACATTATCACAAGGAACTAATTAACTTTATACATTTCTTTTTAACATGCGATCATGCTATCTCTCACAAGATTAGCCTTCACAACATGGCACACAAGCTTGTGATGCTCCTAAGTTTGCCCATTTAAATTAACTCTAGGATCTCGATGATGTAGAATCGATCATCATTTCCTGTCCCAGTCAAAATACTTTGAAAAACGAAGTCGAGGACTTGTTCCCTCGTGATCACTCCAACATTTAAGTCAGTTCATAGAGTTATTCCAGTTAAAGTATGTAGGTAAAAATTCATGGAAGAGAGAAATCCTTTACTCGTCTTGGTTGCGTCCTTTTTATCCTCTTGCCAAGATAAGAATTCCCTTTTCGAACCTGCGGGATTCGAATTTCGTCTTTTGTAGAGCCATGATCTTGACAATATGGATATGGTAATCGTTTTTGAGGGGTTCGGGATAATCCCCACTTTCATGATCTTCGGAATGATCATTGAGGTCGAAGAATCCGAGGAACCTTCGTTGAACAAAAGACTAGTCGATTTACTGAGACGCATTTACCATGTGTCCCTCCCGAACTTAGGCTGGATGGTAACCTTAGATTGGCTCCTCGACAAACATGTGTTTTTGATATTACTGGTTATATTCTCGAGATATAGGAGTAATTATAAATCTGATGACATTTTCCCTCATCAGATCCAAAGGGGTTAAGCACGACACACAAAGAAATACGAGAAAAAAATCATTCTTATATTGAATCCTAAAATACAAAGGACAATAGTTTGGGCTAATAAGTCTCTAACTTGCAAAAATGCCCATCTTAGCCACACATATATAGGCTTCAAGTTTACAAGTGATTATTTCCCTCAACCATCTCAACAGACTCAATGGTTGCACATAATATGCAGAGGAACGTCTTTATGGGTCGCAAGCTTGCTAGGGCGCCACCTGTCCAAACTACCTTGGCTGACGCATGCAAAGGTCATCGTGGGTGTGCCTCATGTAGAGGAAAAGTCTTGGGAGCCCGAGAGGTTTACCGAGGGCCTTACAGATATGGGGCAAAAAGACAAAATTGCCCCCTCAAACTTTGCAAATTTGCAAAGCATTGCCCCTACCCCTACTCTTTACTATTTGCTCACTCCCTTCCCATGGTCGCGCCTCCGCTGCCTTCGTCTCTCTACGTCGCCTAGCTGTCATGCCGCCGTCGCCTCGCCTCCGTCCTCGCCTCGCATCGCCTTGCCTTGCGTCGCTGCATCTTCCAGCGACGTGAGGCGGGGCGACGGAAGGTAAAGAGAGGCGGCGACAGAGGTGAGGCACCACGAAGAGACGAAGGCAGCGGAGGCGCGGCCATGGGAGAGGAGCGAGTAGAGAGTAGAGAATAGGGGCAGGGGTAATGCTTTGCAAATTTACAAAGTTTGAGGGGATAATTTTGTCTTTTTGCCTTATTTTTGTAAGGTCCTCAGTAAACCTCTCGGGCCCTGTAGTAAGACTCCTTGTGCAGATGTGATCCGCATTTCGTAGGCAGAGGCGGGTTGCGCCCACGTGGCTACAGAAATCGTCACCCGCCAACTGATTGCCCCTTAACATCAGCCTTTGACTTCGTTAAGGCCACATGGCTACTAACTCGCTTGCCTCATGTACCGCACATTCTGGCCCTTGCAGCATCTCTGTGGCACCCGCATTTCTCCGATGTCCAGTTCACACTCGACTGTGCCATAACGCGCCCATGCGCACCAGCCTTGCCACATATCTGGAGCAACACTTGCTAGGTGATTGTTGCCACCTTGGCATGACAACCCTATGCCTCTAACACTCGAGCCTGTTAGCTACCCAGATCCTGCCTTGACACGCCTCTTTCGTGTCTGTTATGGGTACTTCCCGCTCTACTCCTTGTGGGCTGAGCCTAGCCTAGCAGTCAAGCCCTATTATGTAAAGCTCAACAGACACCGAACTCAGCTCGTTGAAGCGAGCTCATACATAGCTAGAGCCCAAGCTCAGATTGCAGGAAGAAGCGAGTTCCCAGAATGTCCCTTAGTTCGCCAGTATATCCAAGCGAGTTACGAACTTCACTCCAAACGAGCTCCCAGCCGGTTTAGCTGATCAAGTCGTGTAACGAGAAGGTTACATGTTAAGGAAAATAAGCGAGCTGGGTTGTTCAGGCCCAGCCTGACCCCAATCTCTCAGCCCATCCAACTGGCCCATGACAGTCCTATCCAGGCCCTTTATAACAACATCATTGCAGCCGCGCCTGGATTTCCACGAGTTCACCTTAGATCCCATTCTCATTAATGACAGGTCCCCTCGTCATTAATAACGAATCCCATCAATATTAATGAAAGTTCCATCGACACCTTTCTGCTGCATGGACATCCTTCATTGGCACCAAATATTTTGTCCCATCTCCTGCAGCAGACGTATTGCACATGCAGGGGGACACCTCTTCCTATATATTAGCAAGCTCTTTTGAGAGCCAGGTATGTTTTCTTTTGGACGGGACCAGCTTACAAATTACCAGCACCCTTACTTACTCGTTCATTGACTTGAGCTTTGGAGTACCTTGTAGGGATGAACTGATGGCTCAAAAAATCAAACCAGATATCTCATCCTCACCCTTCTGGACCTATGACATCACTACGGGCCAACGAATCACGGTCGACCAATTTCAAACGTGACTGCCAAGTGGTTCTCAATGAAATCCACTGTGGCAATCATGTTGGGAGACTATCCTTGGCTCAGAAGGCATTTCGCTAGGGTTTTTACTGGCCCACCATGAAGCGAGATGATACAGATCTGGTAAGGAAATGCGATGCATGCTAAAAGTTTCCCAAAGTGCCACGAGTTCCCCCTGCCTATCTACAACAAATGAGCAGCCCTTGGCCTTTCGCCATGTGGGGGATCGACCTAATTGGGCCGCTTCCAACAACTCGCGGTGGGTGTAAATATGCTATTGTGACCGTAGATTACTTCACCAAATGGGTAGAGGCGAAGGAGCTCGCACAGATATCCACCGCAAAGGTAGAAAATTTCGTATGGAATAACATTATCTGTAGTTTCGGAGTCCCTCAACAAATAGTTACCGATAATGGAACTCAATTTACCAGCGAGCAGTTCGTCCAATTTTGTGAGTCACTAGGAATCAGGAAAAACTTCACAGCCGTGGACCACCCACAAGCTAACGGTCAGGTTGAAGCCGTCAACATAATAATCAAGTAGATATTGAAAACCGGGTTAGAAGCCAGAAAATGAGTCTGGGTAGACGAACTACAAACTGTGCTCTAGGCCTACCGAACTACTACTCGCACGACCACGGGTGAAACCCCATTTTCTATGGTATATGGGTCTGAGGCAATGATCCCTATGGAAAATGAAGTAACAAGTCAACGAAAAGCCACTTTCGACCCAAAGAGCAATGACCAACTACAGGCCGCAAATCTCGACAGCTCGGTCAAGAGTCGTGACTTACCAACAACGCATGGCGAGATACTATAATCAGAGAGTTTCAGTCCGACGTTACAATGCAAGTGATCTCGTGCTACGCCTTATCCTCCCCAGAGCCCGTAAAAGCAGCGAGGGGACATTAGGCCCGAATTGGGAGGGTCCCTACACTATGAAGGAAAACCTCGGCAACGGAGCATATCACTTGGCCGATGATTGCAGTTATCAGTACCGAATCGATTGCAGGGAATGCCCTAGAACATAGATGTTATTACCATATCAATTTCCTTAGACATCTATGTTCTAGGGCATTCCCTGCAATCAATTCGGTACTGATAACTGTAAGGAATTATCGACGTTCAGAATGCCCTAGAACATAGATGTCTAAGGAAATTGATATGGTATTAAAATAAATTGGAATCAAGACAGTTTTTGGTACAATTTCGATTCAAGCTGAAAAATTGAATTGATGTAGGAGACTTTCGGGAAGTTAATAGAACCCTGAGAGAGCTCTGGTTTTGCATAAGGATCAATCCTGAAATGGTTTTGGGATGAAACAAGGGTCCGGTGAGGGCTCAGGAACAAAATCGTCCTTATTGAGTAAGTTTGGAATTATTAATTTTGGATTTTTGGTATCAAAATGTAAATTAATTTGACATTTGAGGATGTAAATGTAATTAGAGAATTACCTAAGTGAAATAGAGATGAATTTCGAGATTTAAATGTGTAATTTTCTTATTATTATGGGGGTAATATATAGTATTATATATATACATAGTTGTGCGCTTGTATGGGTGAGGCCATCTTCATGGCCGAGATTTGCGCAAAATTTAAAGGAAATGGGCATCATGATTTAAGGAGAAAATTTGTAAAAGACATGGAGTAGGTAGGGTAGGAAGATTTGAAGGGCTGAGTAATTAAATCTGATGTACATGTACATATATATATATATACGTTATGTGGAGAGCAAGTAGTAGCTTGCCTATAAATTGGTAGAGGCTTTGGCCGATTGAGAAGCAACAAGCAAATAAGAGGAGATAGAGAAAGAGAGCTAGGTGTGGTAGTGGCTAAAGGCTACAACCATGGCAGCAGGCAGCAAGGCGAGAGGCGAGTAAGAGCAGCCAGCAAGGCGGAGCAGCAGTGGCATACAGTTGCGTGACGACAGGCACAGAGGTGGCTGGCAAGCTAGCAGAGCAACACGCTGCTACATGCAATGGTTGTGCGCAGTGTGCAGGTGAAAGAACTTGAAGTGAAGAAGAAGAAGAAAATTAAGAAAAAAGAAAAAGAAAAGAAAAGAAAGGAAAAATGAAGAAATAAAGAAGAATAGAGAAAATTAGAGAAGAGCTGATGAAAAATTGGAAAGAAATTTTAGGAATTAATTTAGGGTTAGAGCAATATGCTTGAGGTCAGAAAATTGATTGGGCACACGTTTCGAGGTCAGAGCACTCATACCGAGGAAGCCTGAGAGGCTAAGTTAAGGTAAGTAAAATTTTCTAGAAAATTTCAGAAAATCAGGAAAGTTATTTTATGAATTACTATAGAGAAATATTTAAGAAAATATATGCAGAATATTTAGTTTGAATTTTTCGAGAAAAAATATGAAGAAATAGTGAAAATTATGAGAAATTTAAGGAAAAAATAGAATATTGATATCTTTGAATAAATATGATGGCCATGGAATGTTGAGATTCTGAATTGAGTTCATTAGAAGCCTGACACGAGAATCGATATGAAATACGTTCGAGGTAAATGGTTTGATCCAAAACTCGATTTTATATAAATAGTTTTATCATGTTATCATGTCTTGATGTGAATATGTCATGTAGATTGCATTTACATGTATGGTGAAATGTGCATACATTCACGATGATATTATTGGTCATGCATTGCATAGGGTTTGGAATTATGGACTGACACCCCTGTTCTACCAGGGGTGCACTAATACACATCGGTTTGGTAAAAAAGCTGTAAAAATGGGAAGTAGCAGTTGGGTGCGTCGACTCAAACTAAAAGAATGATAACATTTTACATATTGCGTCCATGTACGAAATATGTTTATTGTTCCCTTACTTGGATGATTCATCATCTAACCTGAGATTTGTCCTTAAAATATTCAAACGTTCCAGATGAAAATTGGGCAGAAATGAGGATGAATGAGCTATCAAATGGGATTTAGCAAAGTGTATGATGAATTGATTGTATGTTATGTAGCCCATGTATTTAAGTTCTGTTACTTCGAATTTTGAACATTTTAAGGAACGATGATATATAAACTTATTTATTGGTTAATGTTAAAGTTAAGGTTCGATTCAAGTTTCCGCATTTGATGTTTATGATGATTCTAATTCGAGATAGATAAATGAAAAATTTGGGATGAATTTGAGGAATAATATGGTTTAGCCGTAGTTTTGAATATATAAAAAAAATATTATCCTAGAATTGTCCTAAGTTATAACACGCCCGAGAAAGTGGGGTGTTACAAAGTGCATCAGCGAATCTCACACACCAATACATAAGACAATTGTTTTGTTTCAAGTCAAATGATCAATTATACAATCGCAACTTGATGACAAAATCATTATCCACTATGCTAAGTGATCAGTAATTGATATCACATTCAGTGCATTGTTCTCCAACAATAACTAACGAGTTTACTATAAGCATCTCATGCTATGTGGTGTGTGACTCGCCACCCATAATAGTTAGTATCTCATATTAATCAAGATGGTAAACTCCATGTTAATGCATAATTGATTAATCAGAGTCTCGTCTGAATAATCTAAGGACTAGGAACATATAAGAAATCTCGTTATCAGATAATTTAGTCACATATTCTTAATACTTTAAGAATAAGAATTTCAAATAGGTAATTTAGAAATTCATCCATACAACAAATTGGAAAGTAATGAATAATGAAAAACTTGCATTTATTAATATATATAAAGATATATCAAATGTATTTACATGTCTACTAGACTGTCATTTAAATCTTACATTAGGACACATTACTAACATAAACTTTATTACTGGACAATTGTAATACCTAGGAAATGCTTGAGATTATAAATGGAATCTTACGAAGGGCATAAGTAGAATTTTTGAAAGAATGAGGCTATAGGATAAACTATCACAGTTTTAAGTGACCGAATCAATTGAAAGGAGTACCCCAGACCCTAGATATTTAAGAAAAATGGAATAATATCGACTAGTGATTCGAGGCATGATTTTAGGTGTAAAAAGAAATTGGAATGAGAACAGTTTTTGGTACAACTGTGGATCGGGCTGAAAAAAATCGAATCGATGTAAGAATCCTCTAAAAAATCAATAGAATCCTGAGAGAACTCTAATTTTGCAAAAGGATCAACCTTGAAATGGTTTCGGGATGAAATAAGGGTCCCGTGAGGGCGAAATCATCCTTATTGAGTAAATCTTAAGTTATTAATTTTATATTTAAAGTATCTCAATAATTATTAATTTAATATTTAAAGATGTAATTGTAATTGCCGAAAGTCTAAAATAGAATTATGAAGTTAATTGCGGGCTTAATGTATAATTTCACTTATTAATACATAATATAATAGATATATTTACGTGTGTTTGCGCGTGCGTGAAGGCCAAGCTCCTTCACATAATATATGTATTTGTGTGTGAAGTGTGTGTGAAGGCCAAGGAGCTAATGATGCAATTATTATACGCATATATAGAGTGGTGGCCAAGTGTTTATAGAATGGTGGCTAAGTGTTTGGGAGCAAGTGATAGCTATAATATAATATATATATATATATATATATATGTGGGGGCGGGGGGGAGTTGAAATTGAAGATTTGAGATGCTGGCAACAATTTAATATATATATATATATATGCGTATATGTGTTTGGAGGCCTACCAAATCAAAAATTGACAAAGTTTGTGGGTATAATCATTGATAGCATAGGAAGTATTATATATAATATTTATATATATATTTGGAGCCCAAACACAAGACAAATATAAATAGGCATTGACCGCAAAGTGGAGAAGACACAAGGAAGAGAAGAGAAGAGAAAGAAAGAAGAAGAATAAGAAGAGAAAGAGGAAGAGGAAGAAAGTGAAGGAAAAATAAGAAAAAGATTTTTGAAAATTTTAAAAAAAATTTGGAATTAGTTTGGAACTAAAGGAGCATGTCGAAGCCAGAAAATTGATCAAGCACTCGTTTTGAGGTCATAGCACACATACTGAAGAAACCTAGGAGGCTAAGTTACGGTGAATAAAATTTTCTAGAAAATTTTAGAAAACTAGGAAAGTTATTTTATAAATTATTATAGAGAAATATTTGAGAAAATGTTTCATGAGATAATTATTTTGGAATTATTGAAGTGAAAACTAGGAGAAAAATAGAGGAAATTATGAAAAATTAAGGAAAAATAGATTTTAATTTTTTTTAAAATAAATATGATGTTTAGGGAGTATCATGGCTTGAGGTTGTGTATAAGTATGGGTGTTTTAGGTTTGGCACGTAAATCGAGGTCGTGCACCAAAATCAAAGTATTCTGAATTACGTTCAATGTGAGTGTTCACCCCCAAAACTTGATTTATTGTGAGTGTTTCTACCCTAAAACTTGGTATTTGTGATACCTAAATGTGGTTTGATTTCATGCAAAATGGTTTTGTTGCATGCGAATAGTAACCAGTGGCGGTTGGTTTCATGAGGAAGATTTGTCCCTAAATGTTTTGTACATGTACATTGTATTTTATAAAATGTTATTTATATGATGCATTGAGTTGTGATATGTGGCATTGTCATGCGTTTTGTATTGTTCATATGGGATGTCAGCCTAAAATGTTGTTTGTATAGTGTAACCATAATTCTCCAAGGGTGTTGCCAGAATAATATATAAGGGTATCTTGAGCTGGTGTGCATGCCGGGATAGCCGCCTAAGTTTTTGTGCCAAGCCATATGACCAGGAAAGTTGCACTAGGACAACTGGTAGTCCATATGGGATTTGAGTTGGGATTGGGTGGTGGTTCCTGGATGTTTTTGAGTGAGAATGTAATCCCTGACGTAATTGTAGTGAGCTGGATTCCTGCGTTGATGTGACCCTTCTAGGTTGGGAGTGGTAACGATTGTTCTCGAGGTGTTGGGGAGATGAGTTGACCTTGCCCCTTTTAAGTTAGCACCTTGTTGTGTGAATGTGTCGGTGTAGTGATGTTGTCTTTAGAGAGATTGCTCTTTCCTCATGGTTGGGTTAAACGCTGTGTGAGATTTTCTTGAACTAGGGCTTGTTGAGTTGTGTCGGTCTGTTCATGACTTGAATACATGCATGAAAACGTATTTTGAACTCTCACTTAGATGATTCATCATCTAATATAGACTATGTGATGGATGCCTTAGTTCCCAGAAGGTTGATTTTTGCCTAATTATCAAGGATAAAAGGTAGAAATCAAAAGTGTTGAAGACACTTCAACTAGATACGTGTTTTGATTGATCAAAAGTCTCCAAATGTAGGCAGATCAAAGTTTTTTATAATACGCTGTCCCTGATCCTTTGGATGCTAAGTACATGAATGCATCAAACGTAACTGATGTATCTACATGAATGCTGGCAATTAAGTGAGTATATCAATGCTGGAAATAAAGAAAACAATTAAGGAAAATACTTAAAGTATCTATTTAAAAAGCCAGATCAAGTAAACTGACTCAGCTGTTGGTCTCTCCTCTGATGGGCTCCACGAATTGGGTTGATGGGCCTGCTAGACTGGGCCTGTGATAGGCCTGGTCTGATGGGTTTCATCCTGTTGGGCTAGGTTGGCTCCTTGTGGTTGCATTGTGAGCTGATGCTACATGTTGAGGCCTCAAATGGCACCCGTTGATCCATTGATTGGTAAGTTGGGGCCTCACTTGGCGCAGCATGCTTGTCAATGCTATCGGGTTGTTGAGAACTTTTGCTAGTTGCACTAACTCCCTGGCTGTTGTCCGAGCTGAGTGTGTCCCGAACCTCAAAGGCAGAGACTCGAGATCCTAACATTCCCCACCCCTTTGAAAGCATCTTATCCTCAAGATGTAGATGTGGAAACTGGTAGGCCAAGTATTTAGTTGACTCCCACGTGGCTTCCTCTGGCGACATGTTCTCCCACTGAACCAATGTGTAATACTCGGAAAATTATTGAGGTTATAAATGACATTTTATAAAGGGTATAAATGAAATTATCGAAAGAATGGGGATTTAGGGATCACTATCGCAGTCTTAACGACTGAATCAACTAAAAAGAGTACCCCAGACCCTAGATGATTAAGGAAAATGCAATGGTATTGACGAGTAATACGAGATATGATTTTAGGCATCAAAAGAAGTGGGATCGAGAACAGTTTTCGGTACAGCTAAAGTGTACCTACAAATCAGGCTCAGAAACTGAATTGCTATAAGGGACTTCCGGGAGTCAATGAAAGCCTGAAGGGGCTCCGATTTTTAGTAAGCAAAAACCCTTCAGTGGTTTCGGAATGAAACGATAGCCCGATGAGGACACTGGGACAAAATCGTCTTTATCGAGTAATTTTGGATTATTAATTTTACGTTTTCGGTATTAAAATACAAATTTATTGGATGTTCGAGGGCATAGTTGCAATAAGGAAATTACCAAGTAAAATTAAGATGGAAATTAGGGGGTTAATATGTAATTTCTTTATATTAATAGTGTAATATATAGTTATATATATATACGTGCGTGCGTATGTGCTGGAGGCAACTTTTGAGAAACTTCACGGTTGAAATTGCTTAGAGTAGTGGCCAAGTCTTGCTGAAAGAGTGGTGGTCAAGGCGCTTAAGTCAGTGGGTAGCCTATAAATAGAGGGAAAGTGAGAGCAAAATGGAAAAATGGAAGAAGAAAGTGGTCGAGAGTTGTAGCAAGTGGCTGAGAGCTTGAGGGAATGGCCAGGAGCTTAATGAATCGAGAGGGAGTGCTGAGAGCGATGTTGGTGGCCGAAGGAAGTAGCGAGGTGGAGCTCGGAGGCTTCACTGGTGACTATTGCAGCCGCAAGCTCCAAGCTCAATAGTAGTGGTTGGTTCGCAAAGCTAGCTCAAGTGGAGCAATTGCAAATGGCGAAGTGGCAAGAAGCAACAGTGAGGCTAGCGGAGGTCGACGAGGAGGCTGCCGGCGTGTGCGAAAGTAGCCATGGCAGCCTCGACTGTTATAGCTGGGCGACACGACCAGGGCGGGAGGCGAGTGACAACAGCAAGAATGAGCTGGCCAGCGGTTGTGAGGTCGGCAGGGTTTGTGGAGGTCGAGGAGGCAACTGACGTGGTTGGAGGTGGCCGTTGGAACGTAGACAGGGGTGGCTAGTTCGCTTGGGGGAAGAATAGAGAAGAAGAAACAAAGGCGGGCGGGAGGAAGAAGATAAAGTGGGAAGAAAGAAAAAGAAAAAAAGAAAATAAAAGAAAGGAAAAGAAAAGGAAAAAAAAAGAAAAGAAAATGGAGAAAAAACCTAGAAAATTCTAGAAAAATACAATTTGGAGATTTAGTAACATTTTGAATATTTTGGTGAGAAAAACTGTCCAGGCGAGCATTTCAAGGCTTAGCACATAGTATGAGACGCAAATCGGCTTTTCGAATAAGGTGAGTGGTTCGATTCTAGTCTTACCATTTGTCTTAAAAATGATTTGGTGTGTGTAATGGGTTCAGATGAGTGATTCTATCATCCTAAGCTTGGGTTGCATGTGTTTAAACAAGTTCCCGCGAGCGGTTATACCCTCCGGAATTTGGGTTACATCGTGTAGGCGTTTTACTTATGTACTTATGGCATCGTATGCATATTGAACATGTGGTATATTGCATCAACTGTTGTTACTTGTAAAAGAGTCGGTGTATGGCGTATGGTTTTTCATATCATCGGGGTATTGATTTTCGTGTCGTTATGTCCGTGGGGGACGGGATGAGGTCTTCTTGAGAATGGGGCAAGGTTAATCCTGGTGAACGAGTGACACGGTAGGGCACTCGAGGATTAAGTATGTCGCGGCAAGGACAACCCTAAAGGTGTGTGGAATAGATTTTTTCACAGGTGGTTGAGTATGTCAGGGAGATTTTTCTAGTTAGTCGTGTTGCATGTTATCGTTGTCTGTATATGTCATGCTCGTGTGTGTTTCATATATTCAATAAATTGTATCATGCCATCACTTAAATGTTTTCTAATCTAATCTAGGTTATGCCCCTGGAACATTCAACGTTCCAGCTAGGGACTGATGTGAAGGTGAGGACGTGGCCAGTTGAAGGCCAACGATGTTTAGTATGATAGTTGTTGTAGCATTTTGAGGTGATAGTATTCACTTTGATATATGTATGAGTAGCTCTATGATAATGTTGTTATCATTTGGTAGCTTTGTACAACGTATTTTGTTGTGAAAATCCTATGTAAGAATCTTGTGGAAGGCTGCAACATTTTGATGTTATTTTATCCGCTACGTTATTCTATGACTCGTTTAGTTTAAGATTATTGATCTTGTTAGTTAAAGGGACAAGACTGAGGTTTTTGGGATTTTGTGTGCATGTGAAGATTGTTCTTGGAGTCACCGCAGGTGTCGGCCTGTGTGTGCATGTGAAGATTGTTCTTGATGCACTGCGCGTAATGAACTTGGAAAAAAAAAAGATTCTCGGGAATTCCCTTATAATGACATGCCTGGCGAGGAAAGGTGTTACACAATGCCTCGGGTGTCTTCTTCAGGTTCTTCTTGACCACACAGTAGTCTAGGACCCACGAGGGTTGGACTAACAGTGTTGTGTCTTTGTTGAGCTTTGGAAAATCATGCACCACATCGGTCAAGTGGCTTACTTTGCACTTAAGTTGGGATACATGGAATATTGGATGGACCCATGTATCAGCTAGCAAGTCCAGCTTGTATGCAACCTGTCCAATCTTCTTCAAAATCTTATATGACCTATAGTAACGGTAGCCAAGTTTCATCTTTGCTTCAAGTGTAACGCTCTTCTACCTTCGTGGCCGCAACCTCACATAGACCAGGTCTCCTTCTTGGAATTGTCGATCTTGACGCCCCTGATCATAATAATTCTTCATTTAAGTTTGTGCCATGGACAAGTGGGCTTTCAACTCCTCTAACAGCTCGTCTCGATCGACTAACTCTCAGTCCACAGTGTCCATATTGGCAGAATGCGGTGTGTACGACACCAATGTAGGTGGTGTTCGCCCATACACTACTTTAAATGGGCTACGCCCCAAAGACTGATGGTAAGAAGTGTTATACTAATATTCTACCCATGCGATTTGATCGTTCCATATGTGCGGGTTGCTTTGTGTAAAACACCGCAAGTATTGCTCTAGAGTTCGGTTAGTTACCTCCGTTTGACCGTCGGGTTTTGGGTGATAGGAAGAGCTTGCTGATAATTCGGTCCCCATTGTCTTAATAGCTCTTTCCAGAAATGGCTAGTAAAAATTCTGTCCCTATTTGTCACGATGGTCCTGGGTAGGCCATGTAAGCGGACCACTGTTTGCATGAATACTCTTGCAACAAACTGTGTAGTGAAGGGGTGAACGAGGGGTATGAAATGGGCATACTTGCTAAGTCTATCCACCATGACAAGGATAGAAGAGTACCCTTGTGACTTTGGCAGGCCCTCCACAAAATCCATACTCAGATCTTCCCAAATTTGCACTGGCACTGGCAACAGTTGTAATAGGCCACTAGGCTATGTTGAGTCACTTTTGGTGCACTGGCAAGTGTCACACTCTGCCACATGCCTGGCAACCTTTTGCTTCATGCCTTCCCAATGGAAAAGTCGGTAGAGTCGCTGCCAAGTACAGTATACTCCGGAATTTCATCATTCTCTTGAATTATGGAAATGCCACACAAAGGTAGTGCGCAGATCATCAGCATCTGGCACACACGCCTTCTCTCGGTACAATAACAAGCCATTTTGGTACTCGTAGTCACTAATGGTCTCATTGTCCTTACTCGCCTCAATCAGATCTTGATTGCGCTAGTTAGTGGCTAATGCAACTCTGATCTGTTGCCAAATTACCCAATTTGACCCCGTGACAGGCGGTAGCTGAGGGCTATTATCTCGTCAGGACAAGGCATCAGCAACCTTATTTTGTGCCCTTGGTCGGTGAACAATTTCATAGTCGTACCCCATCAGATTTGCCACCCATTTCTGCTGATATGGGGTCACTATGCGCTGCTCTAATAGATGCCTTAAGGGCTGCTAGTCGGTCACAATTCGAAATCGTTTCCCCAACAAGTAGGGTCTCCACACCCTCACTGCCTCAATAACTGCCAACATCTCCTTGGGGTAGGCAGACTATGTGGCTTTGGCTGGGCCAAGCGCTTCGCTGAGGTAGGCCACTGGTCGACCTTGCTGCACTAATACTGCGTCAATGCCAACGTTGCTAGTATCAGTATGAATCTCAAATGACTGTGAGAAATCTGGCATAGCCAAGACGGGAGTGCACGTCATGGCTTGCTTCAAAGCTGCAAAGGTGTGGTCAACATTGTCTATCCACTAGAACTTGTCTTTCTTCAAAAGCTGCGTAAGTGGCCTTGCAATTGCCCCATAATGCTACACAAACTTCCGGTAGTATCCTATAAGGCCCAAAAATCCGCGTAGTTGGGACATATTCTTCGGCTTCAACCAAGATTGAATGGCAGTAATCTTCTGTGGCTATACTTTGACACCTTCAGGGCAAATCCTATGCCCCAAGTACTCCAACTCTGTCTGCCCAAAAACACACTTGGACAGCTTGATACAGAAACTTTCTCGGGCTAGTATGCTCAAGACTTGCTCCAAATGCTGCAAGTGTTGGTCCCTAGACTTCGAGTAAACCAAGATATCATCAAAAAATACTAGTACAAACTTACGTAGCATTTGCTGGAAAATATGATTCATGGCTATTTGAAAAGTTGATGGTGCGTTGTACTCGTAATGCCCATGACGCGTCCGAAATGCTGCCTTGTGTATGTCTCCCGGGTGCATCCGGATTTGATGATAGCCTGCCCGTAAGTCTAACTTGGTGAAAATTGTGGATCATAGTAGCTCATCCAGCATGTCAATAGTGGCTGGAATCGAAAATATGTCCTTCACTATGGCTTTGTTGAGTGCTCAGTAATCAGTACAGAATCACCACATCCCATCTTTCTTTTTCACTAGCAAAACTGGTGATGAGAATGGACTGGTACTAGGCCGTATCAAATTTTTCTGTAGCATCTCCTTGACTTGCTTCTCAATCTCTACTTTCCGATGGTGGGCATATCTGTAAGGAGCAACGTTGATGGGTTACTCGTCCAGTAGTGGGATACGGTGATCAAATGGCTGACTTGGTGGCAGGTTTGTGGGCCCCTACACTACTGTGGGAAATTTGGCCAAGACCGCCTGAATATCTGTTGGTAGCTGTACCTCCTCAGTGGATTGGAAACTATTGGATGCGCGTGGCTGTGATGTTAACTGTATAGCATAGCACTCACTACCAGCCCTAATCAGTTTCTACACCACATTCACCTCTACTGCCCTAGTAGTACCCGACTGCATGGCTAGGCGTACTTCTCAGCCTCGTAAGGTGAACTCCATTGCCATCCTTTCAAATTCTCACTGGTAGTCCCTCAAGGATCCTGTCTGCCTCATCTTTGACAAGACTTCATTATAGTCAACGTAGCCCATGGGGCCAAAACAGATCCGTACCTTCTATTTGAAATCCTTCCAACGGATGCTCTTGCCTTGGTTCTCATACGTGCGTGATAGCCGCTACCACCAATGGCTCGCCTCGCCCTCAAGGTAATAGACGGTATGCTCCACCTTTTCCTTGCTACTCATGTCTTGTGACTTGAAAAATAAATTGGCCCTATTGAGCCACGAAATAGGATCCTCATCAGAAAATATGAGAAATTGTAGGCATGGTTTAAACACTAGCCGATTGGTGCTTGTAGGGTTCCAATTGCTACCTTGTCCATCTGTCTCAAATCCACCATCAGAGTCAGAATAAGATCTTTGGCTGGCTGAGGCAGTAGATCGTCGCCTATGGGAAGACGAACAACTACTACTGCACCTTGGTGCCTGTTGTTGTTGCTGCTCCACCAAGATGGTCAGATTCTGTAGAGATTGTTCCAACCGTGAGAATTTTTTGTCCATGGTGTTGGCCATGTTCTCCAAATTCTCTATGCGATCCTTGTGCGTCTGTCCTCCTGCCATTGTTAGATGACTGTTGCATAGACAACTTCTGAGAACGTCTTCCAAGCACCGAGTTTCGAAAAGAGACTATGGGCAAACTCTCAACGAGAGCACCAATGATAGACGCCCTAGTTCTCAGAAGGCTGATTTTTGCCTAACTATCATAGGATAGAAGGTAGAAATCAAAAGTGTTGAAGACACTTCAACTAGATATGTTTTTTGATTGATCAAAAGTCTCCAAATGAAGGCTGATCAAAGACTTTTATAATAGGCTATCCCTGACCCTCTGGATGCTAAGTACATGAATGCATCAAACATAACTGATGTATCTACATGAATGCTGGCAATTAAGTGAGTACATCAATGCTAGAAATAAAGAAAACAATTAAGGAAAATACTTAAAGTATCTATTTAAAAAGCCAGATCAAGTGAACTGACTTGGTTGTTGGTTTCTCCTCTGATGGGCTTCATGAATTGGGTTGATGGGCTTGCTAGACTGGGCCTGTGATGGGCCTGGTCTGATGGGCTTTATCTTGTTGGGCTAGACTGGCCCCTTGTGGTTGCATTGTGGGCTGATGCTGCATGTTGATGCTGGGTTGAGGCCTCAAATGGCACCTGCTAATCCACTGATTGGTAGGCTGGGGCCTCACTTGGAGTAGCATGCTTGTCAATGTTATCGGGTTGCCGAGAACTTTTGCCAATTACACTAACTTCCGGGCTGTTGTCTGAGCCGAGTGTGTCCCGAACCTCAAGGGCAGAGACTCAAGATCCTAACACTATGTCCTTGGAATATTAAAACATTTCAAGTGAAGGTAGTGGTGCAAAAGGAAAAGGGGTTGCTGAGGAGTGATAGCAGTTAGTGGATAATTTATAGTATGTCATTTTCAATTATGTTGTTTAATTTGGATGACGTCATGTAAAATGTTGGTTTGGGTTTATGTTATGAATAAAGTGGTTTCAGTTATGTTCTATTGATATTTCGATCTAGTTTCCGCATTTGAGGTGATTTACCTGTCTTAATTTATTAATGATACTAAGTTAATATACTAAAAAGGTATAACGGGATCTTTGGGGATCAGTTTATGTGTTGAGTTTCTAATAGAAAAAATATATATATCTCTGAAATCTTACGTTTTTTAACACACTGAGAGAGTGGGGTGTTACAACAATGTTCTATCAAACTAAAATACAGAGCCTATTTATCAACAAAATTTTACAAATAAAACATAAAGAAAGCATTTTGATAGTTAATTAGCCGCATCCACTTCCACCATTCCAATTTTTTCCTCACATGCACTAGCTCAATCTCATTAGCCTTGATCTGTTCTTGAATAAAATAAAATCGATATCAAGATGCTTCGACCTCTCACGATGAATTAGATTTTTGGCTAAAGCAATAGCTAACTATTATGTTCCAACTGCAACTGTTGAAGCAATTTTCTTAACCATACTGCATGGCACATATATGATGCAGGTACAATATACTTAGCCTCACAAATAGACAAGGCAACATATTGCTTTTAAGAACCATGTGAAAACAATGTTTTCAAGGTAGAATACATAGCCTATAGTGTTTTTTTGATCATCTTGGCTTCCAGCTCAATCACTGTCACTATATCCAACAAGTAACATCTGACACTGAGTGGTTAATTTCTGCCTAGCAATCTCCAACGCTTCTTGTTCGTCGATTGATCCAGCAACAGGAAACCTCTAGGTGGTCTTTCTTTCAAGGCTCTTATACCATAATGTTGGAATGTTATCTCCTCTTTGTCCTAAACTCAGCCACATTGTGTGTATGAAATAAGATGTATATATTGAAGCTTTGTTCTAGATGATGATCTATATGGCTAAAATACAAAATTTATTTGGTTGTACTAAGAGTCGAAATCTATCTGTTGGATTCTCTAATTTTGCCTCTCCTGCTGGTATCGTGGGACTGAGTAGTGGGAGCACAAGTGATAACGCATAATTTAAAAAAAAATACAAAGCCTATTTATAGGGAGAATTTTACCCCAAAAAAATGTAAATGAAACATTTTGATAGTTAATTAACCTCTTTCACCCCTACAATTATATTTATCATAAAAATTATCTTGATAATTTAAACGTTCTAGAATACCCACGAGTTCACCCACGTGCGAACGGTGACTGCGAGGCTGTCGAGAAATCCAAACAGAAATCTGAAGTCGAATACTGGGCTTAGGCCCACGTTTCGGGGTTTCCACAGAGCGACAAACTGCCCTATATTTTCATGGGTGTAGCTACAGAATTGCCGTCGTCTCTGTAAAGCAACCTAATATTGTTAATGGCGTGTGGAATCACGTGGTTCGATTTTCAATCCAATATCTCCATCCACCTTTTCCTTATATAGGAGAGCAATAATCGCACCCCCATAGTCCATACCCCAACAATAATCAACTCTAAGCGACAAGATCTATGGCTGCCGGCGACCGAAAGATGCATATAGTGGTGTTCCCATGGCTGGCCTTCGGCCACATGATTCCGTTCATGGAGCTTGCCAAGTTCATGGCCAAGAAGGGCCACAAAGTTTCCTTCGTTTCCACCACTAGGAACATCGAGCGACTGCCCAAGCTGCCCCCGGAGTTCGAATCCCTTATAGATCTCGTCAAGCTCACGCTGCCGCCCGTTGAGGGACTCCAGCCGAACGCCGAGGCCACCACTGATGTCGGATTCGAGGAGGTACACTTCCTCAAGGCGGCGTTCGACAAGCTGGAGCCCGAGTTCACTCGTTTCATCGAGTCGTCTCCTCCCGATTGGATCATCCACGACTACGCCCATTGGTGGGTGGCTCCGGCGGCTCGCAAGGTCGGAAGCTTCTGTATCTTCTTCTCCATCATGTCCGGCTGGTTCACGGCCCTTGCCGGACCGCCCAAGAAGATGCTCGATCCTTCCGCGGCCCCGCCGCCGCCGCCGGAGGGGCGCCAGCCGGATTTCATCCCGTTCCCTACCGACGTGACTTTCCGGCCGTACCAGTTCCGGCGGATGATGAAACTCGCAGGGACTGCCAACGCGTCCGGAGTCACCGACTTCTACCGTCACGGATCATCGGTGGCCGGTTCCGAAGCCTTCGCGCTCCGGTACTGCAGAGAGTTCGAGGGCCAGTGGCTGCCGGTCCTCGAAAAGCTCAACGAGATACCGTCTATTCCAGTCGGCCTAATACCGGCGGTGGTGCCGGAAGATTCCCCGACGGAGCCGCCGAATCCACAGTGGGTATCGATCAAAGACTGGCTGGAGAAGCAAAGCCCCGAGTCTGTAGTCTACGTTGCTCTGGGAAGCGAGGTATCGTTGACTCAGGAAGAACTCACTGAGTTGGCTCACGGGTTGGAGATCTCCGGCATGCCCTTCTTCTGGGCGCTGAAGAAGTCCAAGTCCGTGCAGCTGCCGGACGGATTCGAAGAACGGATCGGAGATCGTGGCATCGTGTGGAGCGGCTGGGCGCCTCAGGTTCGGATATTAGCTCACCCATCGGTGGGTGGCTTCTTGACTCACTGTGGATGGAGCTCGACCATAGAAGGAATCCAATTCGGGCGGCCATTGATTATGCTGCCTTTCATGGTGGACCAAGGACCCAACGCCGTGCTGCTGGCCGGGCGGCAGCTTGGGCTGGAAATACCGCGAGACGAAACAGACGGGTCGTACACGAGAAACGACGTGGCCGAGACGATCAAGGCCGTCGTGACCGGGAAGATCTACAGGGAGAAAATAAAGGAGCTGAGCGTCGTATTCAGCGACAAAGCCCTTCACGATCGGTACTTGGAGGAATTTCTTGAGTTTCTTGAAAATCACAGAAAGAGCAAGGCGAAGGCGGTGAAGAAGGCAGAGTAGCAGCAGCAGCCATCTATCTCCATCTCCATCTCCATCGTTTTCGTTTTCGTTTTTTATTTTCAATTTTGCTGGACTTCTCGTTTTTTGTTATTATTTTTAATTTCAATAAATCTGGTTTTGCTGGAAGCCATGGATGTGTTACGTGTTTGGGTCAGTTGGGTAGTGCTACTGCTTGGATTGGAGAAGAGAAGAAGAAGGATTATTCTCTCTTCTCAAAATTTTTTATTAAAATTATAATGGGAGATAATGGGACACAATACAATGACAGCTTCAACTGCTTTCATTCTAAAAAGGATATAAGAACTATATCACCAACTAGCACGTCAATAAATTTTGGACTTTTTCCTCGCACGCTGGGACCTGAACATAACAAAAACAACACTCCAGGTGAGCACGAGGGCCAATGAAAACAACGGCTACAATATCAACCAATGGTCGACAAGAAGAATAAGAGCAACTATAACGGGGAGTGATATTTGAGTGTCAACCCCATAACTACTAAAATGGCATTTTGGAATTAAAATTTTTCATTTTAATGGGGTGATATTCAGGGTTATAAAATGGCAACAATCTACCTAGGGTGTCAAAATTTTAAATTCTAGAGAGAAAAAAAAAGAAAGAGGTGTCATTTTCAACGATAACATTCAACGGCTCTATTTCAATTTCTATAAATACATAGATTACTTAAAATAGGGGTTTTTATGCGAGACGAGCAAGAGAAAACCAGAGAGGCAGCGAGTGACAGAGGGGCGAGCCAATGAAGGTGAGGTCAAGGTCGAGGTCGAGGGGGCAACATTGATGAGTGACGGAACAAGAGGGTCGAGAGAGGCAGCAAGTGAAAGTAAGGCGAGCGATTGAGGGGAGAGCCGGCAAGGGCGAGTCGCGAGCAATGACCGATCGAGGGTGAGCGGGGGCAAGCCGTCGAGGGGAAAGGGGCACAGATAGAGGAGAAAGGGAAGGAGGCGTACAAGGGAAATGTTGATATTCAGAATTAGTCGACTGTGATTTATCGGCCCGCACTGATAGAATGATCACAAATACGATGGGAAAAAAATAATAGCACAATCAACAAATAATACGTAGGAGTTTTTACGTGGTTCAGCCAAAATGATGCCTAATCCACGACTGTCCTCTGATAATTTTAACAGAGTAACAGTATGTATTTTTTCATGTCTTTACAATGGTTTTTGACCCCCCATTTATAGTGTGGAATGTTTACAATTTGCACGAAGTTCAAAGCAGTGGGGCCACATCGTGAGTTATAATATGTCGTTATCAACTCCATAAAATAGGGAGAAAAAGTTCTGCACCATCTAGTACCTGGTTTACTACAGATAAGACAGGTGGACACCATCTCCAGTTTTCTTTCTTTTTGGTTCATTTTGCGAGCTAATTGGGTCGGCCAACGAGCTAGAGGCATCACTGGGAACTTGTTTACTATTGTGGTAGGAGCTCGGGTCTTAGCAATAATGCGACCTCGCTGAGATGTCTTCGGCCTTAGGTCCATTGGGCCCCGAGAGGTTAAGCCAAATCATTAGATTATCTCCAACCCAAAGTAGTCCAAAAGACAGCCCAAAACGGTCCAAAAAATGCCTGTAACACTAGCCCCCAGCTCGTGGTGCAATTTTCGGAGCGCGAGTTGATGTATACAAACCAAATTGGGCTATGCAAGTTGTCTATCCACCTTCTAGAATTCTGCCCAATCGTTTCAATTTGTGTCATGTCACGCCGCACGTCTTGTCTGAGGCGTCTTTAATGCGCACGTTCCCCGTAACCGCTTAATTATTGTGTCCGTGGGCCCCATGCAATGGTGGAATATCTAAAATTATAAAAGCGCGAGGGAATTCTTTTCCCCCCTTACCGTTTCATTTTAAAACGTTCCTTGCTTCTGCACCTTTCTTCCTCCTCCCGACTCCAAGACTTCATTGCTGACTGTTCTGAACTTTCCCGCATTTCACTGTCGTTTTTTTGCTGGTTATTCTCCTCGACTTTTGTAACAATCGATCAAGAACAGTAAGTTTTTCATAGTTCTTTAGTTTACTTTATTACTACTCCCGTTCTTTCTGTCGATTTTGTTTCCGTGCCTCACATCTTAGTGATGGTTGTGCGTCTTATTGGGCTAACTTTCATCTGTTTTAGGAGGCTTAATAGGTTTATGACTTAGTCCCCTTGTTTTAAGTCGTACCCTATTGCGAAGCGCGCGATCTGATAGGTAGGAAGTATCCTTAGGAACTTATGTAATACCCGATACTACATGATGATGGAAAAAATATAATTTTCAATTATTTTAAAAGGGGCCTCGGGTGGTTCGGGAAGTCTGAAAGTCAATTTCGAGGAATTAATTAATAAAATTTATCGAATCGACAGCGGGGAAAACCCCGGGACTTGGATGTCTAAAGAAGAAGGCATGAGATTGGTAAGTGTCTAGAGGTGAGGCAAATAACACTGAAAGTAGTCAGACCAGTAATAGTTTGCGGAATAATTTCTATATAAGCCCGAATGGGTGCCGGTATTGAATAGTCGTAGGGGACCTCCGAGAAGCTGAGAGGACCCTAGGGGTGGTCCGATTTTGCGAGTGAGACAACTCTGAAGAGTTTCCGGGTGGAAGAAAGGTCTCGTGCAGGCGCAGGGACGAAATCGACCTTTATCAAGTAAACGCTGATTATTAATTTTTGATGAATCAAGAATTTGTGAGGCTTGATGGTAGTTAAATTAAGCCTTTGAGGATCCAAGTGAAAATATAAATTTCTTAAATGAAATTAATGAGATTTTTAGGGATTTAATGTGTAATAATTATTTATATAATTATGGCTTGGGCCTAGCAGCATTGGATTCAAAAATTGTTCTCTGTTGAAGCATTTGGCCGAGTGAAGTAAAGGAAAAGAGAGAGAGAGAGAGAGAGAGCTATGGCAAAGCATGGAGAGACCGAGATAGAGATGAGATCAAGAAGGTGAGAGGCTGCGAGGATGGCTGGTGGCCGGCTGATGGTCGATCAGTAAGTAGCGGTGTCGACCGAGGCTGTTGCAACGGCCATGGTCGATGGAGATAGCTGCAGGCGAAGCTCGAATGGCTGTGGTGGCTCGCGTGGAGGCGCACGACGGTGGCTGGTAAGCGTGCGGTGGCAGTGAGTGACGACAGAGGCCGCCTTGGCTGGCCGACGATGTTGGTTTCGGCTGGAGCAACAGCGGCTGCGGGCAGGGGAGGTCAACCATGGTGGTTGCAGCAGGTGAGACGGGCGGGGAGGCCAATCAAGGGCAGCGCTGTGCGGTTGAGGTGGCCATTAGTAGTAGAGCTAGCAACAAGAGGCGTCGACGATGGCTGAAATGACAGCAGACGGCGGGGCTGGTGCGCATGCTCGGTGAAGAAGAAAGAAGAAGGAGCAGGCGCAAGTGAAGGGGAAGAAGTCGCAAGGAAGAAGATGCAAGAGAAAAAAAATTAAAAAAATAAAAGAAAAAGGAAAAATAGAAAAAAAAATAGGGAAAATAGTCGAAAAATTTCAAAAAATTGGAGAAAATTTTGAAAATTAATTTGGGGCTCGAGGAGCATGCTGAAATCTCAGAAATGGGGTTTTGAGCGCAAGGTGACGTACCATGAGGCGATGCCGGAGTAAGCATTTGACCAATTTTCTCCTCCAAATTTGATGAGGTAAAATAATTAATTTTTCAAATTATTTGCGTTATGTGAGATGATGTAAAATATTGAAATGTTAAGTTGTGGAAGCATTGGTTGGATTAAACCCTTGGTTTGGGTTGTTTGGAAATTACCGATGGGTGGTTTTGAGGTGTTGGGCAAGCATAGGCCCTAGGTTAATTTTTGAAGCCATTTGATTTTGTGTGTTGCATCTAGGTGCTACCGAGGAGGCGGTGGTTAAAGAACAGTTTGAGTATTGGTTGGCGTTCTCGCTCTTGGCAGAAGAGGTTTCACGCCAGGTAAAGGAAGACCCCAATGGTACGTAGTGGCCATGCGAATGTTTGGTAATATGGTTAAATATATGTTGTGTGTAGTTGTGTGTTATGCATGTTCTATAGGTAGTCTAGCGGAGTCGTATGGCCATGGAAGAAACTAAATGCATGCTAGGGGTAATATGAGAGGTAAGTGCCTTGAACAAGTAGGTTTGGAGGGTAGTGATGCTTCGTCATTCATGCATATTTACTTGTCATTGCATTACATATATTATCTTGTTTACATTCATTTGTACCCTCACTAATTCTTTATGACTCATGAGGTTTTACCTCGTGTTGTAGATGTTGCGAGTCCAGATGCAAGCAGGGATTATATCAAGAGGTTGAAATGGCGACTAGCGTTGTTGCCGCATTATAAATTGTATTATCTCCTGTATGTATTCATGTGGTGGTACGTATATATATATATATCCTTGTGGGTGAATGTGTATGTTGTTGGGTGCTAGATGGTATCCAGTTTGTTGTAATCGATATAATGTAGTATTGATTGTGTAGACTTCTAGTTTATAATGGCTTGTTTAGTGGAGCCAAGTTTAGGATCCGATAAAGGATTAAAGAGGTACTTCCCATAAATCCATAGTACTCAATAGATATTTGACATGCTAGTTTTGTGTCTGGGTCACCTTTGGCTTGTGATGAAATGAGTTGAAGAAAGGTGAAGCTCGATTGGGTTTTCAATTCCGTTTCGCTGTGCTTCTTTAATTGTTTTGGGACCACTTCCTCAAGTAGAGCAAAGGGAAGGACGAAGCCTAGTCCCTACCTAGGACGTTTCCCGATGAAATATAGTTCATATCTTCATTAGTTTGGTGTTGTGTGTGTGAGTAATCCAGGCGATTATTTACCGATAGCGCCCGTAGATGGGAGCGGGCCGTTACAATTGGTATCAGAGCATGGCTAGCAATGAGTGGGGAAAGCTACCTTGTTAGTGGTGTCATGTATGGTCGGTTAAGTGATTGATGTGAGCGATTGCCAGAATTTGGAGTCGAGGATATTGTTGTGCCAAGGAAATTGAGGAAAAAATTGAAATATTGTTTAAATTAACAGCAGCGTGCCGCAAGGTCGGGACAGAAGCTGCAAGCTCACGGCATTATGCATTAGCTAGCAGCACAATGCTACGGCTTGAATGAGCTAGAGTGCTGCCGCAAGCTAGTGGCAACAAGGTATCGCAAGCTCGTTGCATGGAGCGGCTTCGCGGCAGGGGTGCCGCAAGCTCGCGGCAAGGCATGGTCACGCGGCAAGCGGGTGCCGCAAGCTCGCAGCAAGGCATGGTCTCTCAGCAGGCGTGCCGCAAGCTCACAGCCATACCGCGCCTACCAACCTACCCCCTTCCAGCTATGCAGCTCGCAGCCCAGCACTCGAGCATCGAAGCATCCATGGGAACTTGCGGCAGTGTGTGCCTTCCAGGGGAACCAAGAGCTCCATCCAGGAGAGGCCACGTGTCGACACCAGGTTCCTTTGAAAATCGCGCTCTATAAATACCCAACTAAAAGACAATGAACAGAACTTCCAATTCTAGTAAAAATTTACACTTTGATTGCACATTTACTGCTTCTAGTGAATAGTCATTGGCATTGGGGACTGACTTTGGCATCGGAGGGTCTTTGCGAGGAAGATTCTCGCGAGCCTTCTAACCTATTTTCTCAGTGCTAACAGTGCCAAAAGCTAGTGGCGGAGGCTTGTGGCGAAGCTAGCAGTGGAGGCTTGTGGCGAAGCTAGTGGCCAAGGCTAGTGGCAAAAGCTCGTGGCAAAGGCTAGTGGCAAGAACTTGTGGCAAAGGCTAGCGGCGAAGGCTTGTGGCAAAAGCTTGTGGCGAAGCTAGTGGCAAAGGCTAGTGGCAAGAGCTTGTGGCAAAGGCTTGTGACAAAAGCTAGCGGTGAAGGCTTATGGCAAAGGCTTGTGGCAACGGCAAAGGCTTGTGGTGAGGAAAGTGGCCAAGGCTAGTGGCAAAGGCTTAAGGCAAAGGCTTGTGGCAACAGCAAAGGCTTGAGGCGAAGCTATTGGCAAGGGCTAGTGGTAAAAGCTAGCGGCAAAGACTTGAGACGAATTCTTGTGGCGAGCATCCTAATAGCAAACTCCCTTGTGGTAACATCTTTAACGGCAACCTAACTTCACCCGACATCAAGCTCGAGTGGACCCCATGCATCACAAATTTTAATTGTTGTATTTTGGCAACAACAATTTGGTGTCGTCTGTGGGAAACGCAATGGAAAGCTAATCCTCAACGCAAGATGCCAAGAGGGACGAGGTCAATCGGTTTGACAAACCCGCCTAACCCTGCTCGAAGGAGCGCTCATACCAGGACCGGAGACCAGGTACACCCTATGGTGCCCGAACCTTTGGAAGATCACCTAGATAACGAGGTGCGTTCAGGAAATATTCCAATGCTCGAAGGAAATCAGGTCACTGGATTAGGAGGTATCGAGCACTCGGAACAGGGGGAGATACACGCCGTCAGATGGGGGAGGCGGGCGATAAGATAAGGAAGGCAGGCCCCACCTCCCATACCAACGAATCAAGAGCAACACTCCTTGGGACAGTCTTCGATTCCTCGTAGGAACCCAGCGACAACCTCAGTACCTCCAGAGCCTTCAAGGATAGCTCCACCCACGGTCCCGCTGTCGGATTACGAACTGTTACGAAAAAATTTTGAAGAGCTGAAACATCAGAATGATGAGTTAAAGACGAACAACGAGGAGAGCATGAAAAGACTACAAGGGATTACCGCTCTTTTACATGAATTGATGCCGGATATCCACATTCCCAGCATGGGAAAAACAGGAGCAGGGGGTGAACACTGGAGATCTCAAAACAACCCTCCGAGGACCCCATGGCAAGGGATAAGAATTGAGACTCCTAGGCCTAATGATCAAGTCCCATAAACGACAAACCTGAGGGAAAACTATGACAAGAGACCAGGAAAGGCCCCCATGTACGAAGAGATGGTAAAAAGCACTCACTCGAGAGCTCTTTGCGTCCCTTCCCCGCGCAAGAACGAAACAGAAAAAGAAGCATTCAAAGCGTCCGACATCAAACGCCTCATAGAAGAAGTGCTAGAGCAGAAACAAGTTGTGATGATGCCAAGGGAAATCCCCACAAAGGGTTTCCCTCTATCCGAAGAACTCCAAAGGCAACCAGTGCAACCAGGATTCAAATTGCCGCAACTCTCTGTGTACCTGGGAAAGGAGGATCCTGTTAAGCATGTACAGCACTTCGTGGCAATGGTTGTGTTACATGGATGGGACGAAGTCACTAGATGTCGAGCCTTCCCACTCTCCTTGGCCAGACAAGCTCAGCAATGGTTCACAGACTTACCAATCGAACATATCCGGTCATTCGAACAGCTAAAAAGAGAATTTCTGGAGGCATTCTCTGCCTATGTCCCGAAAAAGAAGAGCACAATGTATTTGATGAGTTTGCAACAAAGACCTAATGAAACCCTAAAGCAGTACATCGAGCGATTCCGAACCGCCACGCAAGAAGTAAGATACCTCCCGGTTGGATTAGCAGCATCGGCCTTACTAAATGGAACCACATATGCCCCGTTTAGAAGATCCCTAGCATTTTCTGAACCAGATTCGATGACCGATTTGTTTGCCCGGGCAGAACAGTTTGTCGTACAAATGGAAATCCTTGAAACTTGGGAAGGAAAGAGAAAGGGGAGGCAAAACGACGTTGGACCAGATAGGGTTACGAAGGTACAAAGGAGAGATGAGCCCCCAAAGATGCAATTTCGGAATTTCACCCCTCTCACTGAGCCAAGGGCTGCTATCCTTTCATCCATTGCCCACACAGGACTCATTAATTTTCCCCCGCATACTAGCCAACCTCTGGGCAAGAACATGGATGCTTTTTGCAAGTTTCACGAGTCCCCGGGGCATCCTACAAAGCAGTGTCGAGAGTTATGCAACCAGATTGAGCAACTAATTAGAGAAGGGAAGCTTGACCGATTTATACTGGATAAGCCAAAAAATCAACAGAACATGGGAGACAGGTACAAGAGGGATAATCAGAAAAAACCTCCATGTCCTAAGGATGATGCCTCAAACAGAAGAGAGAACCAGCAACCTCGACAGAAAGAGGGAGGAAGAAATAATCAGAGGGGAGACGAAGCAGGGCCGAGCACCAGAGATAATGACAATGAACCCACTATGGAAAGGATACACATGATCTCAGGAGGTGAAAATTTAGCGGGAGATTCCTCTTCTACAAGAAAGGCATACGCACGACAAGCATTGCACGTAAACTCGGTTGCAAAAATTCAAGAAAACGAAGACCCCATTATTTTCACACCTAAGGACCAAGGGGATGTGCTGCTCCCCCATGATGATCCTTTGGTTATCTCTGCCATAATTGCTAAGCACCCCATTGAAAGAATACTGGTGGATAGTGGGAGCTCTGTTAATCTGTTGTACTGGAATTGCTTCGAAAAGATGTGTATCGCCCATGACCGATTAAAGACAGTTGCTTCACCTCTATACAGTTTCACAGGGGAGGCGGTGCCGGTGGTCGGATCAGTACAGCTGCCCATTACACTCGGGGAAGACCCCCAAGTGATCACCCGATAGGTTAACTTCATGGTAGTCAAGACTTTTTCTCCTGCCTACAACGTGATCCTAGGACGTTCCCTCATTAATGCTATGAGAGCTTCCATCTCCCCAAGATATTTGCTAATAAAATTCCCCACACCCCAAGGGGTAGGTCAGGTGAGAGGTAATCAGAAACAAGCCAGAGTATGCTTCGTGAGCTCTACAAGAGGCGCTAAAGGGAAGGAGAAAACAATAACCGAAGAAACTCTAATGATTAGTGAGCAAACTCTTGAGGCTAACAAGCCCCAGCCAGTGGAAACACTTGAAGTTATCCCCCTAAACCCAGATGATAACGAAAGACAGGTGCGGGTGGAGAGCCAACTAGAGGGTCCAGAGAAAGAGGAGGTCATTAAATGTCTACGATCCTACGCAGACGTATTTGCCTGAACGCTTGCCGATATGCCCGGAATCAGTCCAGAGATCATATCTCAAAGACTGAATGTTTGTTCAGAAGCCCGACCAATTAAACAGAAGAAAAGGCATATCGCCCCAGAGAGATTGAGGTACCTAGAAGAAGAAGTGGACAAACTCCTCAAAGCAGGATTCATTAAGGAGGTCCAATACCCTGAATGGCTTGCCAATGTTGTGATGGTGCCCAAAGCTAATGGGAAATGGAGGGTATGTATCGACTTTACCAATCTAAATAATGCATGCCCAAAAGACTCTTACCTGCTCCCTCGGATAGATAGGCTGGTTGATGACACCTCTGGATACGCTGTGTTGAGTTTCTTGGATGCCTTCTCAGGTTACCACCAAATTAGTATGTACCCACCTGATGCCGAGAAAATAGCCTTCATCACAGAAAAAGGGGACATACTACTATCAGGTGATGCCTTTTGGCTTATAAAACGCGAGGGCCACGTACAAAAGGATGGTCAACAAGGTATTCAAAGACCTACTGGGAGAGGTAATGGAAGCCTACGTGGACGACATGATAGTAAAAAGCAAGCTGGGCGAGTCGCATGCCAGACAACTTGAGAAAGTTTTTGCTGTGTTCCGAAAGAATAATATGCGCTTGAATTCGGACAAGTGCACGTTTGGAGTGAAGTCCGGAAAATTTCTAGGATACATGATTACCCACAGGGGGATAGAGGCTAACCCAGAAAAGGTGCAAGCAGTAATCGACATGGAATTTCTCTCATCAAAAAAGGAGGTTCAGAGGTTGATAGGTCATCTAACGGCCCTGGGCAGATTTCTCTCGAAGTATGCCGAACGCAGTCTTCCTTTCCTCAAGGCCTTAAAAGGGGGAAAGGACTTCCAATGGACCCCTGAGTGTGAAAAAGCATTTCAAGAATTAAAGGATTACCTAAAGGAAATTCCCCTGTTGACCCGACCGGAAACCGGAGAAAGGCTATACCTATATTTGGGAGTCAGTCACCAAGCAGTAAGCGCAGCTCTCGTTAGGCAAGTCGGACAAGTTAACAACCCAATTTATTATGTAAGCAAGGTGTTGCAAGGAGCGGAGTTACGATACCCTTATGCTGAGAAAATGGCTTTGGCATTGGTGACCACAACAAGGAAATTAAGACCCTACTTCCAAGCCCACACAGCGACAGTATTGACGGATCAACCATTAAGACAGATTCTACAAAAGCCCGAATGTTCGGGGAGGTTAACCAAATGAGCAATTGAGCTTAGTGAGTATGATATCAACTTTGAGCCTAGAAGGGTGATAAAGGGGCAAGCATTAGCGGACTTCATAGTCAAGTGCACTTACCCGTCCATAGCGGAAGAAGCCCGCAACAACAGATGGATGTTGTTTGTTGATGGGGCCTCAAACGCAAAAGGGAGTGGAGCAGGGGTAGTGTTGATCTCCCCAGAATAAGAGATCTTAGAGTACTCACTTCGCTTCACCTTTCCAAGCACAAACAACGTAGCAGAATATGAGGCTTTGCTAGCCGGAACGACATTGGCATAAAAGCTAGAAGTAAAGAGCTTGACAGCCCACAGTGACTCTCAGTTGGTGGTACAACAATTCCAAGGAACTTATGAAGTGAGGGAGCCGGTATTGGCCCGCTATCTGTGGAAGGTGAAAGAGCTCGCCCATAGGTTTGGGCATTTCGAACTAATTCAGATTAATAGATCCCTAAATCAGCACGCAGACGCATTGTCAAAATTAGCCTCTGCTTGAGACACTCTCGGACGCCTAATCCACATGGAAGTCCTCCAACAACCTAGTGTAGGAGAGGAAGACATCGCGGTGCATTTCATTATGGAGACCGAGGATTGGAGAGGTCCAATACTGAAATATTTGCTTAATCAAGAACTGCCAACAACCCCCGCAGAAGCAAGGAGATTAAAAACTAACGCAGCTCGTTTCACAGTGATCGGCCAGAGATTGTACAAAAGGAGATACTCCATACCTTTATTAAAATGTCTGGGGCCTAAAGAAGCACAACAGGCCCTGGAAGAAGTACATGAGGGAGATTGTGGTGAACACCTTGGAGGAAGGGCATTAGCTGGAAAGATTTTACGAGCCGGTTTCTTCTGGCCCACGCTACGGCAAGATGCTACCACCATGGTTCGAACCTGCGACAAGTGCCAGAAGCATGCTCCCCTGACAATAAAACCTCTTGCCCCTATTCAACCGATATTCCAACCTCTGTCATTCGCATAATGGGGCCTAGACATACTGGGGCCATTCCCAATGGCATCTGCTCAACTAAAAGTTTTGCTGGTGGCTACAGATTATTTCACAAAGTGGGTGGAAGCTGAACCTTTGACAACCATCACTGAAAAGAAAGTGGAAGGGATGGTATGGAAAGACATTATTTGTCGTTTCGGAGTGCCTCGCATACTCAATACAGACCATGGAACGCAGTTTGACTCAGACGCGTTTAGAGCTTTTTGTCATCGATGAGGGATCAGTCTAAAAATTACATCCATGACGTACCCAAAAGCGAACGGACAAGCCGAAGCAAGCAACAAAACCATATTGTACGGCCTAAAGACCCGATTGGAGAAAGCAAAAGGCGGGTGGGCTAATGAGCTCCCCAGCATCTTATGGGCATACCGAACAACCAGTCGGGTACCCATCGAGGAAACGCCTTTTAGTCTGGCCTATGGGACTGACACGTTCATCCCTATAGAAATAGATCTTGGCTCACCCCGAGTCATGACCTTCAGTGAAGAAGATAATTCGGATCGTCTACGGAAGAATTTGGACCTACTAGATGAATTAGGGAAAAAGCAGCAATACAGTTGGCAGCTTATCAGAGAAGAGTCTCCAACTACTACAATGAAAGGGTTCATCCTCGCAAACTTGAAGAAGGAGATCTAGTACTTAGAAAGACAGTCATCACCAACGCTCATAAAGAAGAAGGAAAACTCAAGCCTAATTGGGAAGGACCTTATAGAATTCAGAAAATGTATGGACCAAACACATGCGTACTACAGACGCTGCAAGGTGAGGCAATGGGCAAAACTTGGAACACCATGCACCTTAAGAGGTACTTCTCAGCCCTACCGGTCATGAACTCCAGTGAAGAAGGCAAAGCACAAAAAGTAGGATTGAGCCTGCCACTAGAGACATTGCCCAATCTAGCTGAGAGTCGAGATTCCCTCTAATTTTTCATTGTAATAATATCCCCCAATGAATAAAAGAATATACCCCCTGTATTCCCGTGGAGTAGGCAAAACTATAAGCCGAACCACGTAAAATCTCCATGTGCTTGATTGTTTGTTTGTGTCATGGAATGTAATGTAGGTACAGCGGCCCAAACGCTATCCGCTTCCGAAGGTCAAGTCGCCTTATGGCAATCTGGTGCCGGTGTCCATGAGCTAGCCCGGGATTGCTGGGAAATCTGATGCCTATGCCCGCAGACTAACCTGAATCCCTCGTGAGCTCGGTACTATGCCTTTTTGGCTAGACCCGACTCCTTGGTTGATCTGACGCCTAGGTCTCCCGACAAACTCGGATGTCTAGTAAGAATCCCGGACTGGATCATGAGCTGAATCTCGACTCCCTAAGGTAGACCAACCCTAAGAAGGCACGGAAAAAGACGAAGGGGCCATGTGATAATCTTGGCATAATACTGCTTATCAGAGTTGAGTCGCCCAGCTGCAATCTGGTGCCGATGGCTAGGAGCCAGCCCGGGATCGCCAAAAATTCGATGCCTATGCCCGCAGACTCACCTAGATCCCTCGTGAGCTCGGTACTATACCTTTTTGGCTAGACCCGACTCCTCGGTTGATCTGGCGCCTAGGTCTCCCGGCAAACTCGGATGTCTGGTAGGAATCTCACGCTGAATTACTGGCCAAACCCAGATTCCCTAGAGTAGACCAACCCTGAAAGGCGAACATGAAGGACATAACAACAGATACGCTACGATCTATTCTGGAATCACCGGATGTTCCGAAGCCTATGCCCTGAGGCTCACCTGGATCCCTTGGGTGAGTCCAGCCTATGCCCCTCGAGCTAGACCCGACTCCCCAACTGATCCAGCGCCTAGGCCTCCCGGAAAGCTCGGACCCCCCAGGAGGAGCCTTGTTGAGGACCTTATATTTGAGGGCCGGGTCACCTAGAGATAATCTGGTACCCATGACCCCGAACCAATATAGGGACTTCGGATATGCCGACACCAATGCCCGCAGGGCCACTTAAATCCCTTGTTTGAGTCTAATCTATGCCCTCGAACTATACTTGACTCCTTAGATGATTTGGCGCCTAGGCCCCTCGAAAAACTTGGATGCCCGACAAGGATCTTGTATTTGATCCCAGGGGCCAAACCTAGATTGCCTAAAGGCAGACGAGACCGTAAAAGGAAAGCATAACACACCCCAATATAGTAATAATCAAAGAAAAAACGCCATGACAAGCAAGCAAACAAAAGACATTAAAAGAAAATGCATACATATATATATAAGCGATGACGGCACATGCATAAGCATGATGAAAAAACACGTCTAAAATTCCGTACATAGGAATGATGGCCCAAAAGCCCTACATCCACAAAAATGGGGGGCCGCCATTCTACATAACCAAAACAAGGATTCAGCAAAATAAAAGCGCATTGACTAATCATCTCGGTGAGGATGGAGGTGCTCCAGCTCTGGAGGAAGCGGACTCAAAGGGGCGTCGTCGGGTTCATCCAACCCATACCTGATTGTCTATAGGGCCTCTATGATCCCAGAGGTATCATCCGGCTCGGGTACATAAGGGCTCCACGGTCCCGACAGATTAGCTAGATCATCTACTAAAGCGGCCCTGATATATTCGTCCGGGTCGCAACAGCCGGGTTCGTACTTTCGCCAATCAGGGGGATCTAGTGAAGCCGTTTCCGAAAACACCATTTCAGGAAATGACTCCCCAGGACGCCTGGACTCCAAGAGGCTGCGACCAAGATAAAAGCTGAGTTTGGAGAAACAGCTGGCATAGGCTTCCTTTCATTGAAAGCAATCATTAGAAAGCTGGTACTCTCTCACCGTCTGTCGCGCAGCCTCATTAATCTCTCAATGCCTGCTTTCGCCAAGATTGGATATCTCTTGACGAGCCTGTGCCACCTGATCCTCGAAGTCGACAAGAGATTTCCGAAGCTGAACGTTCTCCTCCCGAGCAGCGAAAAACTAAGATGTCATCTCTTCATACGCTTGACCCTGCTCCACAGATTTCTCTTTCCATTTTTGGGCATCGGATTCTACTGCTTGACATCTTGTGGTAAGGCCCTGAAGTTGGGTTTGGAGGCCTTCGACTTGTGAGTGAAGGCTCGAATTATCAGACTCCAAGTGTCGGATATTCATGTTCAATAATTGTTTTTCCTCACCCCATTGCCAAGATTTATTCATCTACTGAGCAATCTCTGCCTCAGCACGAGCAATGTGTGGCCGATTCATTGCGTTTGCCACCACAGCTCCTTGAGCGCCCTGGTCATAAGAGAATTTAAATAAATAACCTTAAAAAAAAGAAAAAAAAAGAAAAAAAGGCTTACAATGGCTAAATGGCGCTCGAAATCATCCATATCATCAGGGGGTTTCAGAAATAGCGGTCCTCGTCCCGGAGAAGAATGGTGGAGTACAATAAGCGTGCCCCAACCCCACGCATGTTTATCAAATCCGTATCCAAAACCCCTGGGTGTACTGTGAAATCCTGTAGATGGTGGAGGGAGCTCGGCAAATTTGGGCTCTAAGTTCCGGAGATGTAATCTCTCCTCGTTATATAGGACCCGACGCTCAGAACGCTGTGGGTTAATCACCCCTCTGCGAAATTGCCCGCGGCCAGCAGCATGGGCAGCATCGATAGCCTCTTGGTCAAGGCGAGAGGTAACCTCGACCTCCTTACCACCTGGGATCACCGGAGCTTCATTATAAAGACCAACGTACCCTACGCCATCTAGGGCCCCACTCATTGCAATCGAGTGGTACTCTTCATTGGGTAGTTCACCGGGCTCAAGGGGATAGGCAGCTGGGGGAGAAGCTAAGGGGGTGCCCTCAAGAGGTTCCATAGGAATGGGGGCAATGATCGGCTGGGAAGTGGACGGACCCGCCTCCCTTTGCTGACGCCGACTCCTTTTATGACGACATCTCACCTCACTGGTTTCCCCTATCCCCTCAGCAACATGGGTCTCTGCGATGGCAGCCACACCTTCAAGAGGGAAGGGCGTGGGTTGAGAAGGCCCGTCACACGTCGCACCCTCGATCGCCCTTTGGCAAGAAGCTCGCATTGCCCGCCTCATACCTACCAAGAAGTAGAAAGATTTACAAGTCAAAAATTAGGAAAAATAAATGAACACAAAAGGATAAAAGCACGAAAGAAAAAGAAATGCCTAGGCGCCTAGAAAAAGGCAAGGAAAAAGACAGTTGGAAAGATCCAAACCCTCAGACTGTTCTTGGAGAGTGACGGCCTCTCCTTCTACTGGGACGTCAGTTGCTGGAGGAACTGGGGGCCGCACACCTCAATGATTCTCCCGCATGGAGTACCCAGCCAGCCCTCCTCAACCGGTCCTCAAAGAGAAGGTCCAGGAGGCTCACTGGACCTCCACGCTCGTTGACGACGTTCATCATTGTATCGTTCCTGAAGTTCATAGACGGATAAGGGAAAAGTCGGCTTAGCCACTAGATCATCAGAACGCCAACCTCGGGGGGCATACCACGTACCCGGTGGAGGATCGACTACAAACCAACGGGTGTCGAAGTTGTGAGCCTTAGGTGGTATGCCCTCAAACAAACAATCCTCGACATGCTCCCTATACAGTGTATACAAGAGATAACGGGACTGCCCTAGCCTGAAACGATAGAAAGAAAGAAGAAGGTCGACAGTAGGAGACACTCCCCTCTCGTGACACAAGACAAAAAAACATGCCAATTGGGCCCAGCCATTAGGATGTAGCTGAGCTGGAGCTAGAAAGCTCCGATGAAGAAGCTCTACACCGAAGAGGTGGAGCGGAAGGAAAAACCCTAAACGAAAACTTATTTCATGAACTGCCATACATCCCTCAAAAATAGTAGCAGCACAAAATTTGCTCGGTTCAAGCAATCTAGGACAATAAGAGAAGGGAATGCGGTAATTACTCGTTAATTGGGCAAGATCGTCAACCGTCAAAGACGAACGCTTGCCCATAAGAAACCGACAAGGTTGTCCCTCAGGATTTTGAGTCCGAAGGTACACACTTCTAGATGCCATGACTTTTGAAGAAAATAAAAATCAAAATAATAATAATAATAAAAAAAATTTAACTAATTAAGCAACGTAAAGAAAAGAAACAAGAAGTAAAGAAGATGGTGGCAACATGGCTCACTGGAAAGTTTTGAAGGAAACTTATAGTAAAGTTAGCAACCACAAAGAATGGGGACCAAAGCTAACAAAGGGCTTCCAGAAGGCTTGTGGCAAAGTATGTAGCGACTTGCGAACTTAAAGACGGAAAGGCTCGCGGCTAAAGCCAAGAACCCTCGCCACAAGCTGTTGGAAGCTCGCAGCAAGCTGCCCGGAAGCTTGCGGCAAAGAAAGGAAAAGACGCGAAAAAAGCTGGAAGCTCACGGCCAGATGTTGCAGCCTAGTGGCAACCTGCTGGAAACGTCGCGGCCAAGAAATGGAAATGTCGCGGAAACTGGAACGAAACTCCCTAAATATCAAGCCTCGCGCTTCGCAATAGGGCGTGACCCAAAATGAAACAAAAAAAAAAAGATAGGAAGAAAAGGGGAAGATCAGAGCCGAGGTTTCTGAGTTTAACAGGACCCCCTTAGATGCCCAGGAACCATTCCTGTGGAATGGACCACCATCGCCGAATGGCGCACTATGGAGGCCGAATAAAAAAAAAAGGAAAGAGAGAAAAAAGGGGGAAGGAGGCAAGGTCGAAAACAAGATATATCAAAAGGGTTCAAGAGACTTACAATTTTTCGATGAAAGGTTGTTGGGTTTGAATGCAAAAAATCGTCGAAGAATGAGGATGGGGGAATCGCAGGAACAGCAACGATGGAACTTTTGGAGTCGGGAAGAAAGTGGATTCAGTAGCCAAGGGAGTTCTCGAAATAATGAAGTAGAAGGAAAGGAGGGCAAGTTTCCATCCCTCCTTTTATAGTCAAGGTGCGCCACCGTCGGATGGAAAGACCGACAAGCTTCCCCAGATCCAACGGCGGTGCACAAAAGTGTGGGACCTACGGACAAGATGATTGAACGGTTATAGGAAACGTGCGCATTAAATGCGCCGCAGACAAGACATGCTACATAAAATAGTGTGATATGACGCGATTGGGCGGAAAGTTGAAAAGGCCCTTTGGTTGCAGGGATAGCCGGAACATATCAGCCCACAGTTCGAATGTCGCACTGCGAGCTGGGGGGCTTGATGTTATGGGTATTTTATGTCCTACTCTATGAGGGTTGGGGCCAACTTATTGGGCCGATGCAACTGTCGAATGAGCTGATGGGCCTCAAGCTGAGACCTATCGAAGCGAGCTCGCACATGGCCGAAGCTCGGCTTGGAATAATGTCATCTGGACGAACTCCCAGCGACCTCGCTGGTTACCAGCTCAGCCAACCAGCTCGCGTGATAAAAGGCCGAAATCCTGACGAGCTGGCGAGGCAACAGGGCGAGGGCCGCCCCAGCCGTACAACCCAGGCCCATCACTCTCGGCCCATCTGGCAAGTCCATGATAGTCCCATCTTGGTTTTCTTTTTTCATAACAACATCATTATCGCGAAGTTTGGATTTCCGCGCGCCCGCCTCCAATCCCATCTTCATTAATGACGGGTCCTCTCGCCGTTAATGACTAGTCTCATCCACATTAATGAAAGTTCCATCAGTACCTTCTTACAACATGGACACCCTTCGTCGGCATTAGGTATTATGTCCCATCTCCTATGACAGACATGTTACGCCTAAGGAAGAACATCCCTCGATATATATGCGCCAACTCTGGTAAGAAGGGTAAGGACTTTACTTTCCAATCAACATATTTCTTCTCTCTGGACTCCCCACAAACTCGCTTACTAACTTAAGCTTCGGAGTACTTTGCAGGGACGGAGAGAAGGCTCAGGAGATCAGAGATCAGACATCACAAATACGCTCTTCGGATCCATTGCACCAGGCAGGCCAAAAGAATCATAGTCGACCAATTCTGAACGTCGACATATATTAATTTTTGTAATTTAATTTGAATTTTCTAATTTGATTTAATTTTAAAATTTTAATTTTTTTTAATTAAGGCGATTTTATTTATTTTTTAATTGATTATTTTATGCTCATGATTTAAATTGATTATAATTTTTTTTTTTTTTGTAGATGGATTTACAAATTGACAATTCTTTCACTAATTTGCTTATGAGCGACACCGATTTATATGATAATGCTATGTAAACCAATCCCACAATATTAGTGCCAAAACAAAATGAAGTCGTTCCAAAAGTGAGAAAATCACAATGGACAAAGAACTTCTCTTAAGAAAAAGATAAATTAATTGTGTCTGTGTGGCTTAACACTAATAAAGATGCAATTACTGAGAATGAACAACAAGGTGTTGCTTTCTAGTATAGAATATTGAAATGCATAAAACTTTATGGAGACAATCAATAAGAGCGTTCACAAGCTTTTATTAAAAGTCGTTGACTGATATAAATGCAAAATGTGGCAAATTTATCGATTTTTATAGTCAAATTGAAATACTGCGACAAAATGGACACACCGAGCAAAATAATATAATGATTGAGATTTTTTAGATACTACTGTGATTTGATATTTGAACTATTGACTAAATGATTTCATATGTTTTTCATGTTGATGAAACAGAATAAATGTTTGCTAAAATCATTGGAAGGCCATTTCAATACGAGCATTGTTGAAATATATTGAAAATGGAGCGAAAATGGATTGATAATCTCACTAGCAATAAGAGAGCAAAAACTCATTCAATTGGTAGTCTTGTTGAATTAAATCATGTTAAATCTTGCTATTCAACTCCACATTTAAGGGATGACACTGAACCCTCGTCCACTTCCAACCTCGATAGGTCATTGGGCAAAAAGATTTCGAAGAAACAACTTAAAAATAAAGAGAAGCACACCTGGGCTGAAAATATATTAAATCATCACTACTAGAATTAAAGAATTGAAGTAGAATGACAAAAAGTTGAGTAGTATGAGAAAATATTTGCTCAATAGGAGATACCATTGAAGTAACATCGTAGACAATTAGAAATTAAAGAAATGCAGTTAGAAGTTCAAAAAAGACAAGTAGAGGTTGAAGAAAGACATAATGAAATAAAAATCATAAAAACTGACACTACTGGTATAGATCTAATTTTTGCAACATATTAGAATAACCTGAAGATAGAGATTATGAAAAAATGAGGTTTTATTTTTAATCATTATTTATTATGTTGCTATTATTTATGAAAAACTATGTATTAAGTTTGATTATTATGAAAATAGTTGTGAAATTGAATTTGAATATAAAATTTTAATTGTAAAAATATATCTGTTAAATTATGATCGTTATGAAAATTATATCTATTAAAATATAATTATTAAGTTTAATTACATTTTTAAATAAAAAATATTAAAATAATAAAATGACACTCCTATTTTGATACATCCCATTGGAGTAGATTTATAACTCAAAGATACCGTAATACTGTCTAAAAATTATAAATAGATAATTTAACACTCCAAAATAACAACTCCCTTTGGAGTTGCTCTAAGTGAAGGAGAAGCAACTCCAAACCCACCCACCCACCCCCCCCCCCACTAACCTAAATATTAAATATTAGAAGCTTAAGGTTATTATTATCGGATAATATTATTCATCTCTAGTAAAGATAAACACAATAATAATGTAATAATTCATATAAATTGTATAATTAACATTATATATCTATTTAAAATAAAAAATTTATTAGACATTTTATCACCTTCTCTAAACAACTGTACAAATCTACGTGAATTATCATACCATCACCATGATGAATAGCATTCCTCGTTATCATCACCTCCTATTGTGAGCAACAACTCCGCATGCTCTCTGTCCCTTTCCTTGTCTTCCTTATTGCGCACAACTTTCCCGTCGGCCGTCACAGATTACCAGACACACCTAACCCGCATCATCATTTAGGTATGAACGGACAAGAATGCCTCTTAACAATTAATACCACAAGCATTTAATATTCCTCCATCCCTACAAAACAATCCAAATCATATTTTATTATCGGAATACAAGATAGAATTATCGAAGTTCAGGCAGTACACTCCTTTTACATAAACTAACGTAATAATACTTTGGTAAATCCAAATCCAAATCCAAATCCAAATCCAAAACATCTTCAGACTAACACCACAAACAAAACCCGGATTCCAGAATGGCCACCAATACACCATCAGGCTCCCAATCTGGCAATCTCTTCTTATTGCAGGAAACAAAGAGAGAAAAACGCACTACTAGGAGCTCTACTCTTGCTTCTTTCTATGTTCTTCCAGATACCCAATGAAATTGTTCATGTACCCATCGTGAAGTTCTCTATCTCCAAATACGGCGCTCATCTCCCTCACTTTCTCCCTGTAAATCCTTCCGTCCGCGCTAATCATAACCAGCCTGATCGTCTCCGCGACGTCGTTTCTAGTGTACGACCCGTCTGTTTCATCTCTCGGCACCTCCAATCCAAGCTTCCGCCCTCGAAGTAGAATGGCGTTGGGGCCTTGGTCCACCAGGAATGGAAGCATAATCAATGGCCGCCCGAATTGGATTCCTTCGATGGTTGAGCTCCATCCACAGTGAGTCAAGAAGCCACCTACCGATGAGTGTGCCAGTATCCGAACCTGGGGTGCCCAGCTGCTCCATACGATGCCGCGATCTCCGATTCGATCTTCGAACCCGTCCGGTAATTTCACCGATTTCGGCTTCTTCAGTGCCCAGAAGAAGGGGACGCCGGAGAGCTCCAACCCGTGAGCCAACTCGGAGAGTTCTTCTTGAGTCAGCGACACCTCGCTCCCCAGAGCCACGTAGACCACAGTCTCGGCGGGGCGCTTGTCGAGCCACTCTTTGATAGTTACCCACTCCGATGGGGTATCTTCCGGCACCGACGCCGGCATTAAGCCCACCGGAATCACAGGTTTCTGGTTAAGGTTTTCGAGGACGGCCAGCCACTGGCCTTCGAACTCTCGGCAGTAGCGAAGAGCGAAGACGTCGGAGCCGACGACGGAGGCCCCGTGCCGGTACAGGTCGGAGATCCCCGACGCGTTCGCCGATCCAGCGAGGGCCATCATCCGCTTCATTTGGAAAGGGCGAAAAGCCACGTCGGTGGGGAAGGGGATCCACTTAGGTTGGGCGTTGGGGCCCCCCGGCGGCGGCGGAGGCCGGCCGGCAGGATCGAGCATCTCTGAGGGCGGCCCGGCGAGGGCCGGGAACCAGCCAGACATGATCAGAAAGAAGGCGCATGAGCTTCCGAATTTGTGGGCCGCGGGGGGCACCCAGAAATGGGCGTAATCGTGAATGACCCAATCCGGCGGAGAGGACTCAATGAAGCGAGTGAACTGAGGCTCAAGTAGGTCGAAGGCGGCTTTCAGGTAGTGGGACTCGTCGAATCCGAGGTCGGTGGTGGCCTCGGCGTTCTCCGGCAGGCCGTCGACGCGGGGTAGCGTGAGCTTGACCAGGTCGATGAGAGGAGACAAGGTTGGAGGGAGCTTTGGGAGGCGATCGATGTTCCTTGTGGTGGAAACGAAGGAGACTCTGTGACCCTTTCGGGCAATGGACTTGGAGAGCTCTAGGAAGGGAATCATGTGGCCGAAGGCCAGCCATGGAAACACCACTACGTGAAGCTTCCTGTCGTCGGTAGCCATGGATGGATTATGTAAAATTTGAGGGGGAAATTGCTCCGCCGTTATAAAGTCAAAAAGGAAGGGAAGAAAAAGATAAGTCTTTGGGATGGATAATGCTAGACCAACAACTCACGGTGCTGGCAACTATGCTCTAAGTTCAAATCTATCATCTGCTTCAATTACAAATCTACTCTCAATCATTCAAAAAATTGAAATCTTGCCCAACAGCTGCTTCTTCCCCTCTCTCTCTCTCTCTCTCTCTCTCTCTCATCCCTCACACATCTCCATTAGCCTCGACCTACAAGGAGACAACTAATTGAAACCAGTTAAATAGAGGGTATATTTGTAATTGCAACAGTGTGGGTAAAGAAAAATTTTATTTGTAACCATATTTTTGCTCTTCACAATTATTAAAAATTTATATTTTTCTTCTAATCATGTAATAACTCTCTCTATTGTTAAATTTTTTCAAAAATATCCTCTCTTATCCAAGGGTGAGCATTCGGTTATAACCGAACCGAACCCCCTGAAAATTCTTAACCAAAACGAACCGTTTGAACGAGAGTAGCCGAATCTAACTAACTGACAAAACCCACCTAACCAAACTAACCAAAATCGATTTAACAAGCCACTATCGCCACCGACAAGCGATTCCAATGATCAAAATCAATCATCAAATTACCACAACAACGATGTCTCATATATTAAAAAATAAGGTTGATTCAAAGGCTATTTTTTTATAGATCTAAAAATTTAGTTTATAGTGAAAAATATACACACAAAAAAAAAATCAAGAGTATTTACCTAATGAAGGGCTGAGGTGGAGTGACTGGAGTCCACAGTGTTGGTGTCTTCATCGGAGAAAGCGATGGCAGCCGCCTCCGCCGTCGCGCCAGAGAATTTGTGATGAAGAACAGAAGGGGGAAAGGACGATCGAAAGGGAATGTAGGGTAGAGAAAGAGAGAAGTGGTGAGGGTTGTGGCGATGGGCCAGTTGCAGCCACAGAGAGGGGAGGGTGGGAAAACCAAAAAAGAGGAGGAGGGAGGGTAGGATAACCAGAGAATGGGAAGGGCGAGCCAAAGAGGAAAGGAGGAGAGAGAAAGTGAGTGAGAGGGGGTGGGTGGGTTTCTTAGGGGGGTGGATTTTTGGTAGAAGCAGAATAAATAGAAGGGAGTGGGTTCTTGGGAAATGTGGGTTTCTGGCAGGGGCAGAACAGATAGAAAGAGGGTTGGCAGAGAGAGAGAAAGGGGTCTGGGAGTTCATGCTTCGGGGGCAGGGGGCAGGGCCTGCTGCTGCGTGCAATTCGGTTAACTGAGTTAACTGATTTGTTTATAAATTAATAACCGAACCGAATCGATCAAATTGATCGATCTGGTTTAGTTAATCCGAATAGTTGCTCACCTCTACTTTTATCACACCTCTAAAATACATCAACAAATGAAATCGCCAGCCAACTCTGTAGGTGTATGGGTAGGCCACCTCTACAAAATCAGAGTCGGCATCGCAGCCGCTCGCAACTGCCACCATCAATAGATACATATATTCATATATATACGCATGCGCACACGCACACATACATGTGTGTGTGTGTGTGTCTGTCTGTGTGTGCGTGCATATACATATATTTATGTTTGGTTATGCAGTGCACGCATATATACATATATATATGTGACTGTTAATGTATATATGTGTATTCATCTATTTTTTTCGTTTTCAATTGCATCAAATTTGGTGTTTTTGTTATGTTGTCTTCGTTATGAATGATTGGGTGGCTGTGTATGGCTGACGAGTAATTGATTATTGAGGAAGAAAATAGTTATGAGAGTAAAAATAAATTTTTAAAAGAGAATATTTTAAATTTATTAAAATGTGACTGTAAAGAATAAAAATAACGACTGCGAGTAGAATTTCCCATGAGTAAATTTATAATTATCTCTTGGATGGCTCGATGGCTGTGAGGTGGGCCAATAGCATTACTTGTATGGAAACATGGGACAGTACTATTCCCATGAGTAAATTTGTAATTATCTCTTGGGTGGCTCTTACGGTGGCTGTGAGGTGGGCCAATAGCATTACTTGTATGGAAACAAGGGACAGAAATTGGTGTGGGATCCCATCTGGATCTAAGGCCCAGCAGAGCACAAAACGTTAAATGGGCCGACCCACCTTTTTTTCTTGTGGATGGGTTACGCCTGAACTTTTTAGGGCTTGCCCCGGCCCACTAGACTTCCATGCTACGCATAGTACAAATGTCTATTTTTTTCCAATAAAAAATTAATATCTATAATTATATATATATGTGTATATATATACTTTTACACCTACAATATTTATTACTAAGCCTGTAAGTCATGTCAAGGATGTGACTCGTGGACCGACCCACGCATAGCCTGTTACGGGCCTTGCTGTGTCGGCTAGGGCCATAGGCGTCATGGTGGCGGTCTGGCACTGGCCACCGTGGTGTCCTGCTTGGCTACACCTTCCATTATTGGTTGCTAGTTATGCGTCTCTAGGATTATTTGGTTTAAATATTTTTAAAATTTTTACTTCTTAATTTTTTTAAAATTGACCAGCTTTGTTATTAACAATATTAAGTAAATTAATCATACATTTCTTTTAACTTATATTTTTCACCAAATCAATTCCTAAACTCTTTTAAAATGATTAAGACTAATTCAATAAAAAATAAAAATTTAAGAGATATCAAGATTAAAAATCCTAAGTTCGAACGTTTATAGTTAATTTGTTTAACACTGTTAGTAACTAATTTTGGAAAGTTTAGATACGAATAATTTATACATTTTTTTAAAAGAATAAATTACATACACCCATATAATTTGTCACATTTCTAATAGCATCTCCCATATCATAAGCGATGTTATTTTAGATAGTGACTTTGATGTTGGACTAGATTTGTTTTAACGATCTTCAATTGAAACTCAATTATAGATTCAAATTTATCTGATTAATTCTAATCCTTAAGTTCAAATGAGTTTTAGTCGTTTGTTGAAAAAGTAATAAATAATAATTATTAGATATTTCTATAATATTAGGTTATTTTATAAGAACTCGGGTATAAATTCCAACTATACGAGCCACTAGATGAGTTCCAACATTGCCAAACATTTTGTGAGTGGTTCTCCATTGGAGAAAATCGGGGGTACTCCCACAATATATAAGAACTTATGATTTTTTTTCTGTCCCTAAAGACTGATTTTTATGTTACTTGCTAGTCTTATGGTTTTCGCATGGAGCTGGCTGCCTTCTAATGCAATGTAACTGACGATCTCTGGCTCTGCTCCTTAAATTAATTACTTTTCCAAATCTTCCTCCTTTATTTTACTTTCTTTAACCATCAATGAGAGAAACATGTTTTTACACTCTGTCCAATGGTATGGATGTAACATATTTATTACAAATGTTCAAATAAATTTCATTTTAATAGACATAAGACTTATTTAAGGTAAATTAATTGCGCATATTTCTTAACTTTAATATTGACTCAATTAATTTTTAAAATTTTTTAAATTAGCCATAATACCCATTTATTACTAACAACTATAAATAAATTGATTATACACCCTTCTAAACTTTGGGTCTTTTTAGTTTTGGACCCCCCCTCCAACTTTGGGTCATTGGTTTAAACATTTTTTGAACTTTTATTTTTTACTAAATTGGTCTTGCTCTTTTTCAAAATTTTTAAAAATTAATTTGACAAAAAAATAAAGATTTAATTTGAGTATTTGAGCTAAATACTTAAAGTTAAAAGGGATAGATGAATTTACTTAATGTCATTTGTGACACAAGAGGTTTTTGAATATGTCCGAACGATATCATTTCCTTTAAGTTGAAAGGGATAGATGAATTTACTTAATGTCATTTGTGACACAAGAGGTTTTTGAATATGTCCGAACGATATCATTTCCTTTAAGTTGAAAGGTGTTTAAAAAATAAAAAATTCAAACTAAACACTTCAATTTTATTAATTCGATTTGATTTTGAATATGTCCGAACGAATAAAGACCTCAATATTGTTCTCACACATGCAACTTGCCCATCTCCTGCATTGCTTGGTTCATTAATGTACGTAACGTCCTTCTCCTGGCCAGCATGGCCAAAGCCATGGGCACCCCTCTCTCTCTTGCTCTTGCATGTGCAAATTATTAGACATGATGTGTGTTTATCTTCATTAAGGACATCAAAGAGGAAAAGGAAAAGCCACAAACATGTCATGTGTAATCAACTGTGATTCCAAGATGGCCTACGAAAGGAGGGACCAAAACCATCACCCTTCACTATTCACCCCTTAGCTGCTACTTGTGTTGTTATTAATCTCTTAATGTCCGAGATTAGAAATCTTTCAAGTTTAAGTTTAGGATCCATATAATCCATAGATTTAAGGGTAAGAAAGCTAATGATATTATTTTAAATGACTCTTGTGAAAATATTTTTTAGGTATTTTAAATGTCTAATATACTAACTATTGTATTACAGGTGTTAAGACTCATTAGAGTGAAGGTCCAAAAAAGACAAAGTTCAAAGTTCATAAAGAGGAAAAACACTTCAAAAATCGAGGAGACTACTCATAAGGAAAGTCTCGGGAAACTGTTGAAAATTTCTAAGAGAATGCTCTAAAAATTATTGACTGTTTTGAAAAACTAGATTCTTCCAAAGAGAAGCTAAGTTATAAAGACAATCTCATGAAAGGGTAACAAAAAATGCTTCTGGAGACCCACTCTCCCGAAAACCTCGTCATCTCTTGGAGAAATCCCAGCTAATGCATGAATATGTGTTGAAAGTCCATTCAAAAAACTCAAAATAAATAAGTCATGTTCATAAGAAGTCCAAATCCTAATCAATTTTGGAATTCTATTAATGCTTATTCTCAAAACTCATGTTCATTTATAAATAAAAAAAACTCACATTCAAAAAAAGTACACCACTAACATCGATTCAAGAGCTCTATAACTTCTTTAAACATTCTCAAGAATTTGATTTAAGTATCAGGAATTGCCAACACTCACCAACGGTGTTCTTTCTTACAAAAATTTACCGATTTAAAAACAATTCCATGACACATAAATTTTGTAATAAATAATACAGTCATATTTTGTAAGTTAATAAAAACATTGTAAACCCAACTTACAGAACAATAATATTAAAAGACAGAGAGAGTGTGAGAAGCCAAGGGAAGGAAGGAACCACAAAAACCTCAAATAACAACTTTGACGGCTTTGCATTCATGAAATAATTTTCCTAGTACGGGAAAAAATAATGAACCGTTGAGAATCCCCACATTGACAGGTTGGGTTCGTTATTTGGCCGTCGAAGCGGCCGTTGCGCCATCAATCACAACCATCAAATGGACGGCCGAGATTGAATCATCGGCCGATAACACATCAAAATTATAGCATGTTTTCCGATCACCACACAGCCTTCTCTGCGTCTCGCGCCCTCTCTCTCTCAAACGAATAACTAACTCCATATGATGAATGCGTAGCATTTCTTTCTATCCTATTCGATTCCATTCCATTCCCAAATCCTCCTTCCTTTCTTTCTTTCTTTCTCTCTCCCTCTCTCTCTGAACCAAAATGAGGAGAAGGAGAGAGACGAAACGGTGATGTTGTAGGCGCTTCAAGCTTCAATCTTTCCTTCCTGTTCTCATATTATTTCATTATTACAATTCCATCAAATTCCGACGACAAAGCACGGGTTGAGAAATATGCAGTTAATGGATCGTCAATCCAGTCCGAAGGAAACAATGCCACAGGAAGAAGGTACGTGAATTCTTGTTCCTGCTTTCGAAATGATTGGGAATTTGGAACGGGGTTCAATTTTGATCGGAATTCATTTGCCCTGTTTGCAGAGATCCGAGAGGTAATCGAACCAGAATTGGTTGAGGGAAGGACAAAAGAGGGAGAAAGCGATGACGACCCGTCTCCCAGAGGCGTCCTGGAGACCACTGTTTCCGCGTCGTCGGACTCCGACAACGGCAACTGTGAGTCGCCGTTGCCGGTGGCCGAGAAATCTTTCGCTCAAAGGACGCTGCTCCTCGGGGACGCCAAGGGGTTGCAATTCAAGGGTTTGATTGATGGCATAAAGTGGAAGTCCATGAGGCGATTCTCCACCATTCCCCTGTTGTACGAAATTCCGGTGAAGAGTCTTAGGAGGAAATGGAGGTGGACACAGAGCGGCGACGAGGAAATCGATTGCAGCGCTCTAATGGCTCCCAAGCCGTCGTGGAGAAACTTCACCTGCGCCGAGCTCGCTACCGCGACCGACAACTTCAACCCCGGTAACAGAACTTATCGCAGACAGTCCTCTGTTTCCAATGGTTCATGGGCCTCCCTTGTTTGTGGTTCAATTCCTGTCACATTTGTTGCTCGACATGCACATTGAACATAAATCATCATCCTCCTATGAATGTTTCCTATTGAATCTCTTGATTGTTCTATATGGGGATTTAGGACTGAGTCATCGTTTTGTTTGGTGAAATGCATTTTGATAGAAAAGTTAGTGGGGAAAGGGGGCCATGCTGAAGTCTACAAAGGGTGTTTACCGGACGGTCAGATTGTCGCAGTGAAAAGAATCACGAAGAAAGAGAAGAACGACGAGACCAGAGTGGGCGACTTCCTGTCCGAGCTGGGGATCATCGCTCACATCAACCACCCAAACGCTGCCAAACTCATCGGCTTCAGCTCCGACGGTGGCCTGCACCTCATCCTCCAGTTTCTCCCCCATGGCAGCCTGGCTTCCCTCCTGCACGGTGCCTTATCCATCTCTTCATGTCCATTCTATCTGCAACTCTCCCTTTTTGATTTCACTGAACAAGAGATATTCATCATATTTCAGGTGGAGATAAGTGTCTGGCGTGGAATATAAGGTACAAGGTGGCTCTGGGAGTAGCCGAAGGATTGCAATATCTCCACTGTGAATGCCAGAGGCGCATAATCCACAGAGACATTACAGCTTCAAACATATTACTCGCCCAAGACTATGAACCACAGGTCTTAAACTTCACCTGCCATTTCATTTTTGTTCAAGAAAAATCCATCTCCGTTCATCTCTATAGCAAACTCTGATGCTTTTTTCGATCATCATCTTTTGATTTTATCTGCTAGATATCTGACTTCGGGCTGGCAAAATGGCTTCCAGAGAAATGGGTTCACCATGTTGTGCACCCCATTGAGGGAACCTTTGGGTAAGGAACAGAGAGAGGGATGAGAAGCTTTGGTTTAAATTTCTGCATCCTCTTTCTCTTGATATCTGCGTGTGATCCGACCCGATGCTAAAACTTACTAACATATGGGCTTACCAACTGTAGTTCTTAACAATCTTGTAGGTACATGGCTCCTGAATATTTTATGCATGGAATTGTTGATGAGAAGATTGATGTATTTGCATTTGGGGTTTTACTGCTGGAACTTATAACTGGTCGTCGCGCAGTTGATTCATCACAACAGAGCCTCGCCATATGGGTAATATTAGCTTTCTAGAATTCTTTTGACTTTATCGATCAACATTCAAGTACTCATAAGTCGTTAACATTAGCATGTTTGGTTGGTGCGCAGGCCAAACCGCTGCTAGAAAATAGCAAGGTGAAGGACATGGCAGATCCCCGGCTCGGAGACGATTACGACAGCGGCGAAATGAAACGTGTAATGTCGGCAGCATTGGCGTGCCTCCATCACTTGCCCAGCCACCGCCCCGACATGACACGGGTACGTCAAGAACATCCTTCTAGCAGTAAATGACAATAATGTTATCGATGGATGCACATTCACCAGGACAAACCCATTTGGAATGTGCAGGTGGTGCAATTACTAAGAGAGGAGGGTGGACAGAGAGAGTTGAGACAGGATTCAATAGGAGGGAGAGCCCTCATTGTGGAAGCTTGTGACATGGAAGGCTACACTAGCACAAGCTATATCAATGACCTCCATCGCCATATGGAGCTTGTTCTGGAGTAAATATTTAAAGTGGTGGCTTCATCTTAATTATTTTGGTTTTTTTTTTTTCTTTTCTTGGCTTTCCTGTTTGGCACTTGCTGTACTGTAAACTGAAAATGTGGCAAAGGTAAAAAGGAAAAGCAGAGGGTGGATTTTCGGAGTTTTAAGTAGAACTTGGTGTATGGCTTTGTTGGAGAGGCAGTTTGGATCATCTCCAGCTATGAGTACTGTAGTTATTATAGCAGTCAAGCATCATCCCAAGTTGGGTTTCTTCATTGTCTCCGTCCACAACTCTTATGCTGCAATAAATCCACATCGTAATTTCTACTCTTAGGTGTTGCTCCCTTGTGACCCCAAAAAATGCGAAATAATTATTTATGGATTCAAGTAAAGGCAATAACTTAAACAAGAAGCTGATAGCATACTAATAAATACGAACCTCTCTCAGACCCTTTGACCCTTTGCAAAGAAAGAGGGCTCTTGCACTCCAGAACACCTCATGACACCCTTTCAGGCGTTGGAGCAGAGATCAGCTCCATCGATGCAATATTTGATTCATTCATTTCTTTATAAAGCTGAATTATTCCCTCCAGAATGCCAATAAAAGGACATACAATAGGAGAACGGAAATTTAAGGGAGAGAGAACCAAGCGCAAAGAACCATAAAACACCAGGAAACAAGAAGAAGAAGTTGAAGCAAACTATATATGGTTTAACTAAGCATTAATCCAGTAAGGATTGCCACCAGGAGGAACAACTCTGACAAAAGCAAAACTCTGAAAAGATCTGAAACCTTTTCACAAGATGGAGTGCCCCCTGGTCCATTCAACCTACCCAAGAAAAGCTTACTTACAAAACTTAAGTTTTTACCCTAAAACATAAACACTTTATCCTTCCAACATAACCATCTATCTCAGAGAGCCGGACCTTCAACAGTCAAATGCTACTATACTAAAGAGTTTTAAGAGTCAGAGCAGGTCAGTTTGCGGAGAATAACAAGAGAGAAGGGCAACTAGTTACTATCAGCTTTACCGGTATTTGTTGATGCAGAGGTTGGGATCTTGGATCGGTCTCATTAATAGGATTGGTGAGAAGGCCAAACAAAGAACTCGGCCTGTTGCTGCATGAAAGTCATTGGAGGAACCATGGAGGAGGTGGAGGCCGGGGGGTTGGAAGTCATGGCATTGTTGGAATGGATATGGAAGAGGTTGTTGGTATGGTAATGGTTGGGGGCATCGAATGGCACTCCAGATGGGATAGAAGCAAGGGGCTGAATGGTACCAAAGTTGATGCTAACGCTGCCGTTGCTGCCGCACTGCAGTTGCTGTTCATGGTTCAAAGCTTGTTTCGGCTCATTCTCGAGGGTAAGTTTCAGCCTCTTAGCTGCCCCACCAATGGGAAGAGAACTCTTAATAATTGATTCCACGTCATATCGGTTCATCTCGAAGTTGGTTACCGCATTCACTCCCCGGAACTTTATTGCTGCTACATCGTATGCCTCTGCTGCTTCCTCCTCGGTGGCTGAAAGCAGCATATATTAGGTCCAGTAAGTACGAACATTCAGAAATCGCTCCCAGCAAGAAGTAAATAAAGAAATCAATAAACAATTCCAATTGACTCATCCTAGTTGTTACCAACAGGCTAGATATGCACAATTGTGATTCATTGTGACAAGAAACAATCTCTTTAATCATGTTTCCAAGCAACTTAGAAACTTCTAAACCGTTTTCACTCTTTATATTGAAAGCACAAGAGAATTGAGGAGACAAAATATATTACCAAATGTCCCAAGGTAGAGATCTTTGTTTCCAGCAACACGACCAATTCTTGCTTGCCATCGACCCTGTTGATGATGCCTGTAAACCACCACCAGTTCAGTGTTAGCAGCTAAATAAATGGAAGGGTCAATCAAGTAGTAGACAGACATGGACTTGTCACTAGATTGAGGAATTCGAACCTGGTTACACCCCTGTAGATAGATGCCCCCCTTGAAAATCCACTACTCTTCCTGGAAATTTTATAAACAGAATTACTTCAGAGATCAGATTATCTTGACGTAATAAAGCCACACTATATGAGAAATAACGGAAAAAAGAGACAGAAACCCAGAAAAGGTGAGCTGGCTGACCTCCTCAGTGATGCGATGAATTCTTGTTTAGTCACATTCTTCATCTCCTCAAGTTCTTTGGTGTAATTGGAAACCTGAGAGGGCAAACAAACCACATTCTTCAGTGGCTAAGTTTGCAACTATCGACTAAATGACAGGGAACCTGAAGGGAATCAATATATTACAGGGAAGTTAGTTGTGGCGGTCGGACCCCAATACTTGAGAGCTGCAAGATCGTAAGCCCTTGCTGCCTTTTCCTCTTTATCATATCCACCTGAAATTTAAAGACACGCATTATAATCAATCGAATCTGCAAATTCCTTGGACGATGGTAAAACATGAACTATAAAAAGAAAAAGGTGAAGAGAAGAATTACTCACCCAGGTACACTGCAGAACAGATTTGAATTGAGGGGCAACCAAGAATCCAGAGTTCCACGTTGCATGCAAGAAAGATGGAAAAGATTTCACATTAGCCCACGCCAAGTGTTAGTCAAAGATTTCTGCTGGAGGAATTAATTAACAACAAAAAGCAAAGGATAATCAAAACAACTTTAACGTGCATGTGCATTGTACATCTGCATGTTGGGGAAGAATTTCTTAAGCTACCACAGACACTGTCGAAGATTTTTATAATCATTACACTGCGGGGGACAATTTGAATCTAAGATAAGGCCGCCTCAAATGATCAATAGTCTTTACTTCTCTCTTTCAATTATAGATCTTGCTTACATCTAACCTTATGATACTTCTCGTTTGGTTTCACATATAATATCCTGAAGACTGAAGTAATGTAGAAGCAGATTTCAGTACTAAAGAAATGTGAGAAGAAAAAAATATTAGCACCTAATCATTGACATTTCAATTTCTTATCTATCAAATTCTCAAAAAACTCTTCAACTAAATAAAGATTTAATAGCTTGCTCGGAAAAATGTAGCATACCCACCCAATTCAAGGACTTTTTTGGCTACGGATTTGTATTTTTATTTAATTTACTTGTTTCAAGTGTTTTCAAAACTTTAAAACAATTTCATTTTCAATACTTTTATATTTTCATAATAATATAAAAATTTTCTGAATCCAACAAAAATATATATATATATATTTTTTGGTTATTAACATACAAAAGATAATTTTCTAAAGCATAAAAAAGAGAAATCATAAAATTTATGAAAAAGAAGTGGGACCTGAATTTAAATCAAATCTGGCTGGGGTAAACTAGTCAAAGGCCGTGGAAAGAAAAAGCAAAGGTTAAAAGTCATATTCTGAGAACTTGCAGAAGCCAAGCCGCTAGCGTTCAGAACTAGCTGAGCTAAGTAGAAACAAGTGGGCAGCCGTGTAAAGGCTGAAACCCCAGAGAACACGGATGAGAGAGGGAGAGAGAGAGAAATGATTCTTAACTTTGGGATAATTTCATTAGTCTCCGGAGAAAGATTGTACAGCGGTAGAAAAACACAAGGGATAGAAAGAAAAGACGCATACTAAATCCAAACAACAAATATGGCGGCGATGATGTGATCAGAACAAGGGAAAGGGAAGAAACAGAAACCAAGTACAATTATAGAAGCATATCGGTCATCCAAATGACTGATTTGAAAGAAGAAAAGTTTGAATTTTCTTTAGTAATTTATTTACCACCTCCTCAGCTGATCGGCCCAGATGGGTCAGACGCCATTAATGTCGTCCTTCAGCGCTGGCAACCCTCCTTTCAGATTTTCAGGTTTTGTTCGTTGGTAATGGTATATTCATCTCCCATGTCCAACGCAAATATATATACAGAGAAACATATATGTATACGTGGAGAGAGAGAAAGAGAGAGAGAGAACCTTGACGGCCCTTTCTGGCCTGACCCTCCCTTCTGCAGCTGTTGTCCCATAGATGCGCTTCGTATCGTCCAGTCCATCTGTGCCTGTTTTACCAACCCAAAATCAAATTCTTTTTTTCATATATTTTAAACGGAGTAGAAATACAAGTTGTAATAATAATCCAATGCCATTGCCATATACATCGAATCGATAGTTTACTAAGAGGGTCCACGACCCATGATGCTACAGAAATGAAAATTAATTAGGTTAGAAGGCAGAGAAATGGTAAAGGGATTTTAATTTTTACCTAGTGACCCCTCTGTAAATGGAAGTTCTTTGGCCAAAGGTGTCGTTGATTTTCTTGCAACTCTCTGAATCGACAGAAACCAGGGCTTTCTCGGAGGTGTTATTGTTAACGGCTAGGGATAAAGCGCCGGTTGGGCACTGCGAGAAGGCCAACTCGTTCCCGGACTCAATGCACTGGTTCGGGAAGTCGCCAGAAGAAAGCTGGGTCCGGCCAATGGACGCCGAGTCGTCGACTTCGGACCCCGAGTTGGTGGAAAACGCCTGGAACCCAGCGGCGGCGGAGATTGCTTTGAAATCCTGGGGGTCCTGAAAGTAGGCGGAGCTTCCCTGATCGTAGATATGAGTCAGCGACGAGTCTTGAGTGTCCGTCTGGCTGTCCGAGTACCGGACCATTGCCGAGTCGCTGCCCAGAAAATCCTCCAGCTTCCGTGCCGGCTGTTCCCCGATTTCTGAATCGATAAAACCTGTAAAAATCGAGGAATCGACAATGTTCTGATTCGACACTTGCTTCATTTGATCATCTCCGGCGTACATAGCCGGAGCCTTGGAGCTTTCCCAAGCTGCAATCATTCGCAGATCATTAGAACCAGCGAAAAGAAAGCGAAACAACTCAGGAACCCAGTGAACTGATGGATCACCAAATCTAGAACTGGACATATTAAATACACCTATACCCAAAGTGGAAATATATTGGGGTCCCGTTTGGTCACTGAGAAAACGAAAGAATATGGAAAGGAAAGCGATTCCTTTTCTCTCAAAGCAAGCGGAGAAAGAACAAAAATTCCCGTCAACGGGCCGAGAAAACTGAGAAATCACTGTCACAAACAGTAGCTATCAGATACACCTCGTTGTACTATCGCTCGTTTTCTCAGCAACCAAACAGGAACATCGATTTCCACGTTCACCTCCCCCGGAACCGACTCAAAAAGCATTCAAAGAGACATCAGATTCAGATTTGAAGTTGTTATATCCCAAAAGTAAGCCAAGAAAAACATCCTCAAAGAAATGGAAACACGCATACATACAGATATAGAGCCACATACCGTTGGACTGAGGATAATAGTTGTCGAGGAAGAAGTATTGGCTTTGGTTCTGCGAAGGCGGAGGCGAACTGAACATCTCCATCGGCGAGAGAGAGAAGGAGAGCCAATTACTGGCATCAGTAGTCGTCCCGGGAGCCATCCTATGTATCAGATAAAACGAAGAGGAAATCCTCTCGAAAGACCTGAAACTCTCTCAGAACGACGCATGCACGTTCATCTCCACCCGGAAAATGTACGGAAACGAAAGGTCACGACTGATTAAGCTTCGACGCTTCTCGGTTTTAGAGAGATAAAGAGAGAGTTCAGAGAGAGAGAGGAAGGGAACAGGAATGAGGAGCAGGTGGGGGGGCTTATAATAGGGGGGATGGGGCGGTTCCCTCTGCCATCCGGCGGAAAACCAGAATTACAGTGATGAGAGAGAGTGTATTTTTTTTTTATGGTATTTTACATTTTTTAGTAAATATTATTTTATACCGATTACGGACACAGTTAAGAACAGTAAAACATAATAATGGTGCATCGCCAAGTCGAAAACAAACATTTTATTCAACATTTATATATATTTGTGTTTATCTAGTAGTCGTGATTTATGCTTAAATCTCTATAAGTGAAAGCTTATTTAATACTATTACTAGTAATAAAATGTAATGATGCATCGTCAAATAAGGAATAAGTTTGTTATTTAACATCTACACATACGTTTATTTAGTTTCCGTAATTTATGAGTACATTCGTGTAAGTAAAAATTTAGTTAACACAAATACGAGTAGTAAAACATTATAATGGTACATCGTCAAATAAGGAACAAGCACATCATCAAAAATTTATATACATGCTTATCTAATGTCCATCATTTATGGTAAATTTGTGTAAGTGAAAATTTACGCGTATTTGATATCTTCTGTGGTTTATGGCCAAATTTGCGTAAAGAGTAAGTTTACTCGATGCGTTTTGAAAGCTCTCAAAATTTAAACGATTTTGGGAGAAAGGGGTTACAAATTTACATGCCTATTTGGTATGTATGGATGTTGGATAATTTTAGGAAATATATATTTCAAGATTTAAACTTATAAAGGTTAATAATAAAAATATTTTTACCTTAGTTTTTAATTTTGTAGTGGAGGAGAATTAGAAGAATGTGCGGACCAAGGTTGCGCAACATCCGGGCTGGCGGACAGGGCCGGGGAATTTTGGTGAAAAGGGGGGCGGGGTCTGAGGGGCAGCGTTTTTTATTGACCAAATTGGCCTTCCGTTTCACCCCTATTCACACACTTGTCCTCCATGCACCCCCTCTTCCACTAGTCTGTTAGCAACTCATCCCTTTTTTGGGCTAGGTGTCGCCCACCAAGTTTTTTACGACCGAGCGCGTTTGGATGAAGGAATTTCTCAACCGAAATCGCGTGTAAAGTCTTTAATTCGTCTTGATCCGTTCGTCAGCTTGTTTATTTTATTGTATTTGTATTTTATAATATTACTTTTACAACGTTTAAATGTGTGGTATTAATGATTTGAGAGTCGTGCGGATCGATTGATATAATCGAGAAGCGGTGGAATCCAAAGCAAATAGTAAGTTGTTGTTGAATTGTCGAACTGCATGGACCGAGACAATTCAACCGGTCAACTCGTAGGTCGATTGTGAACCTACGTCGGAGGGGTTTTTGATATGATTGTGAACCTTTGCTAAGATTTTGTGTGCAACTCATATTCTAAATTTAGCTTCAAGTTGCAACACCATTGTCAATTTGTCTTTGTTTGAATGAGGATTGTTTAAGGGGCAATAGATTATTACGATTCAATATATTTGACAAAAAATTTCTTAACTAAAAACATATACAAAGTCTTAAACTCGTCTTGAGTTATACATGATAATATTTATTTCATTCTATATATATAATTTTTTTATTCTTAAAACATTTAGGCTAGTGATACTTTATGATTAATATTTTTATTTTTATTTTTGAATTTTTAAAATTATTTAATTTGCCTATGTTTTATTTTTAAAATTTTAGCAGTAATCTAAAATGTGAAACAATTATATGACTAAAATGCATAAAATAAATTCTCAACAAGAATGTATAAATAAAATTCTTATAAATAAATTACTTTTAAATTTTTTTTATATTTTGATCAAATAATGAGTACTTAATGCATATCGGTTAATTGATAGAGATGGAGATGGAAATTAATTGAGAACATTGTTTAGATGAATGAACTTGAGTATTTTACACAAAAGCGATGGAAATAGAGGATTCGTGATGACAAGATGGATGAACAGGCCTCTATTCAAAGTCGATTAAGGTATTTTTATGTCATTATATTTATATATAACTAACTAGATGGTTGGCATGTGGTATGCATATTCGAGTATAAAAATGAAAATTTTAAGTGAAACCCACATTCAAGGGGTGACTTAAAATTGATCCCAAATCAATTTTAAGTAAAACCTATTTGTTGGTTTTATTTTTGTTTAGACAAATTTTGGTGAAATGGTAAGATAGATCTCAAATCCATTATGATTTGAAGATCATATGTTTAAGTCATAAAATACATTGTGTTTTATTTTATTTTTAGAGCAATTTATGCAAAGGGTATTCACGAAAATTCAAGACTTCAAACATCAAATTTGGTATTTGCATAATAATAGAACATATATTATTTTATTTTAAAGGTTTAATAATAAAATGATATGCGAGACATTTATTTATATAGAGGCATGATAAATGTTATACACGCGTAAGTAAAATCATATATTACAAATGAAAACTTATTAAAACCCGTCTCTGAATTACAAGTTATTTTAACAATTGAATTTTAATTTTATTAAATAAAATATATAAAGGGATTTTGAAAAAAATAGAGCTTCAAATAACAAGATGAAGTGTAGTACTTTTATAATTGAATAGATATTAGTATTTTTTGCTAAATTTAAACTAGTGATACTTTATGCATGATATATTTTTTTATTTTCTTAAATTACTTCATTTGCCTATGTGATATTTCCACTATTTTATTTCTTAAATTTTAGTATTAATCTAAAATGTGAAACAATTGTGTGATGAGAATGAATAAAATAAATTTTTATAATAAATTATTTTAAAATTTTGGTTGAATAACAATTATTTAATGTGTATTGATCAGTTGAGACAGATATGATAATACAAATTAAATGAATATATTTTTTTGTAGTCTTAGTTTGTGGTGTAGAATCTGTTATTATACCTGTTAGTAGAGTTAAAATGACCAGTCTATCTTTTCAACAATAGTTATGGTTCAAATCAAACATTTTGTAACTCCAAAAGACCTTTGTGGTCATGTTTAAAGGGATTACTATACTAAGTCGCCCCATCTTTATGGTCAAATTTATTATAGTTCAAAGATGATAAGGTTTAAATCTTTTTAACAAAGTTAATTTTAGATTTTTATATCAAGAAAAAAAAAGACTCTAAATGATGATAGATCTACATTTAAATGATGATTGACCTACCTTTAAAAATTAAAGAGTATATTTAATAACAATTAAAGTTCTTTATACAATTGATACATGGGGCAAATTTCAATATTTTGTTGATAATTTGAGCTTATATATTTATTTTGTTTTAATTATATATATATATATAAGTAGAAGATTGGCACGTGCTATAAAAAATTGCTTTAATAAAGAGTTACTTTAAGGGTGGTGCTTAGCATTTGCATTTGCATTTTTGTTGTTTGTATTTATTTAGCTAATAAATGAACCTAAACTTTGATGCAAATGGTAAAACTACTTTCCAAGTCAATTATGATTTCAAGATCATAACATTCAAAACTCATGAAGCATGTCGTGTTTTTTTTTTTTTCTTGTTTTACGTAAATATATAAAGGGTGTTTTTAGAATGTAGGACTTTGAACACCGAATTCTACGTTTGTTTAATAATAGAATAGATACGTTTTTGCACTAATTTATTTTTAAAATTTTAATAGTAACTTGATATGTTTTTGCACGAGACGAGAAGATCTTTCAACTCTCTAACTCTGCTTATTATTTTTTAATGTTAAGTAACAAATAATGAGATGTAAATTTTGGATGGCGAAAATTTCATCTAAGGAATACGCATTGATCTGAGCATTAAGAAAAAAAAAATCGATGACTTTTTAATTTGTAGGACCTATCTGTGTACTCTCTAGAATTTTTTGCTTATTTAACTATTACATTTTTTTATCTTTTCTTCTTGTCTATATTGTTAATTAAAAAATATTTGTTTTCTAAATTTGAATATAAAAATTTAATTAGTGATTTTATATCTCAAAAATAAAAGAAAGTAAATTTTAAATATTTTTTAATATTTATTGATATTATTAAAGGATCACCAAAATAACTATTATTTAGGACCACAAATACTGTTAAGACGACCCTAATTATTTGAGCACTCAATGATGTTGAATTGAACCAAGTTAGACAAATTTTGTAGCTCTTTAAGAGAAGGACATATGACTTGAACAATTTGGATAAGATTTGTTGTCAAATAATTCAATTATTAGAAGGTATTTGAAAGAGACTGCATTCTATAGCAAGCTAGACCCCTCCAATTTCTTCTAATTCATTTTAATTCACCATGTAACATATCAAACACTTTCATCTCATTCTATTATGGAACAAATATTCTTTTACCAAAAGTTCAAGGCGTTACAAAGTCGTTTGCAAATCGTTCAAAACTTGATTCCGTTAGGACTCATTCATTTAATTAAATAAGTAGACTTGAGTTTGATTTTTAAAATCGTTTAATAAAAAAGTCAGGCTTGAGTTTTAATATACTCGTATGTTTGAGATCATGAATAGATTTGTTTGCCCGAAAATAATGTATACCTTTTACAGTTTGATTCTTTTTCACTCTGTGTAATTACATTATTCAAAATTTTAATGTATATTAAAATAAACTAATTTTATGTGTTAAATTTTTATTCATAAATATTAAGTTTTTGGACGTTAACAAATTTTAAACGAGTATAAAATCGAGTTTTAAGTTTAAAGTCCATGAGACGATAAATTAAAAGTTTTTAAATATAATTGATAACAAAATCAAACATCGAGCTTTTAAAAGTTTTTAAATATAAATTAAAAGTTTTTTTTTTCCTCTCCTTCCCTCATCCTTCTTTTTTCTCTCATTTGGTTGTTAACCGAAGTGATAGTTGAATTTACTACTAAACCCTTGCGATAGGAGTGACGGAATTTATAAGATTTGAGATTATTATGGTCAACTAAACATATTTTAAAAATATAAAATAATAACAAAATAATTTTCTATATTTTTACAATAACATTTTAAAAGCACATATATGCTCTATGCACTTCGGCTTAATATTTTTATGATAATTTGATATTTTAGTTAAAAGTTAATATTTAAGCAATTATATTAAATGAGAATATTTTCAACGCAGCATGTAGCACTTGTGTGAAAAAATATATCAAAATAAATCTTTAAAATAACAAACTTCAATAGTCGAAGATTGACTTTCAAAAAGATGTAAAAATAATATTGTTTTGCTAAGAAAACTCAAATAGATTGTTAAAATTTGTATTGAGAAAACTTGATTACAAACTTTATATTTTAGGCATATTTATAGTGTTTGGCTAATCCAAATCTATCTAATATTTATAAATAAAATTCAAATAGAATAAAATTACCTAACTAGAATCCTAAAAATAAAATCTAAGTAAAAGTCAACTAGAATTCTAATAAAAATAAATTCTAATCAAAGATGAAATAGAATCCAAAAACATATGAAGTATTAATATTATTTGCTACTATTTCGACACTATTATTCTGACGCTACTGTTCCGATTTGATCGAGTTAGTCTTGAATCAACTCTTGATTGGTGATCGCATCAATTTTCTATACTAGTTATTACGGATCTCTCTCCAAAGACACGAGTTAGTTAACCTTTGATTGACTTAATTAATATAAGTGTGTATAAAGAATAATAGTGATAATAAATTTATCATTATAAAAATAAAATAATGAACTACATCAGATAAATAATTTAACTTTAGCAATAGAGATTGAAAAATATACAATCAAACGATAAACAACACAATTTCTAACGCAAATTGAATATGGATTAAGTGCATCTTCTGTTAGTCTCAAAGCATAAATCGAGCAATTAAATGAATAATATGTCAGTGTTAATTTGGTAGATTGTGAGTTCGATCCTCGATCTGCACGAAGAATAAAGAATTAAACTGTAATTTATCTCTACTGACGTAATCGAGAATCCAAGTGCACCTTCTATTTATATAGGGATTCTACTTTTTAATTTCTAAATAAGTTAATTAATATTTAGTCTTTTGTAAAATATTACATTATTTGTGTTGAACAATATAACGTATATCCAATATGACCAAAGTCAGAGGAATCCTCTCGAAGACCTGAAACTCTCTCAGAACAACGCATGCACGTTCATCTCCACCCGGAAAATGTACGGAAACGAAAGGTCACGACTAATTAAGCTTCGACGCTTCTCAGTTTTAGAGAGATAAAGAGAGAGTTCAGAGAGAGAGAGGGGAAGGGAACAAGAATGAGGAGCAGGTGGGGGGGCTTATAATAGGGGGGATGGGGCGGTTCCCTCTACCATCCGGCGGAAAACCAGAATTACAGTGATGAGAGAGAGTGTATTTTTTTTTTGGTATTTTACATTTTTTAGTAAATATTATTTTATACCGATTACGGACATGGTTAAGAACAGTAAAACATAATAATGGTGCATCGCCAAGTCGAAAACAAACATTTTATTCAACATTTATACATATTTGTATTTATCTAGTATTCGTGATTTATGCTTAAATCTCTATGAGTGAAAATTTATTTAGTATGGTTAGGAGTAAGAAAACGTAATAGTGCATCCTCAAATAAGGAATAAGTTTTTACACATACATTAATTTAATTTTTCGTGATTTATGAGCATATTCGTATGAGTAAAAATTTACTCAGTACGATTACGAGTAGTAAAACATTATAATGGCACATCGTCAAATAAGGAACAAGCACGTCATCAGATATTTATATACATGCTCATCTAATGTTTATCGTTTATGGTAAATTTGTATGAGTGAAGATTTACTCAGCTTACATGTACTTGATATCTTTCGTGGTTTATGGCCTAATTTGGATAGAGAGTAAGTTTACTCAACGCGTTTTGAAAGGTTTTAAAATTTAAACGATTTTGGTAACAAGAGGTTACAAATTTACGTGCTTATTTGGTATGTATGGTTGTTCGATAATTTTAGGAAATATATATTTCAAAATTTAAACTTATAAAGGTTAATAATAAAAATATTTCTACCTTAGTTTTTAATTTTGTAGTGGAGGAGAATTAGAAGAATGTGCGGACCAAGGTTGCGCAACATCCGGGCTGGCGGACAGGGCCGGGGAATTTTGGTGAAAAGGGGGGCGGGGTCTGAGGGGCGGCGTTTTTTATTGACCAAATTGGCCTTCCGTTTCACCCCTATTCACACACTTGTCCTCCATGCACCCCCTCTTCCACTAGTCTGTTAGCAACTCATCCCTTTTTTGGGCTAGGTGTCGCTCACAAAATTTTTTTACGATCAAGTGCGTTTGGATGAAGGAATTTCTCAACCGAAACCGCATGTAGAGTCTTTAATTCGTCTTGATCCGTTCGTCAGCTTGTTTATTTTATTGTATTTGTATTTTATAATATTACTTTTACAACGTTTAAACGCGTGGTATTAATGATTTGAGAGTCGTACGGATCTTAATATAATCGAGAAGCGGTGGAATCCAAAGCAAATAGTAAGTTGTTGTTGAATTGTCGAACTGCATAGATCGAGACAATTCAACCGGTCAACTCGTAGGTCGATTGTGAACCTACGTCGGAAGGGTTTTTGATATGATTGTGAACCTTTGCTAAGATTTTGTGTGCAACTCATATTCTAAATTTAGCTTCAAGTTGCAACACCATTGTCAATTTGTCTTTGTTTGAATGAGGATTGTTTAAGGGGCAATAGATTATTACGATTCAATATATTTGACAAAAAATTTCTTAACTACAAACATATACAAAGTCTTAAACTCGTCTTGAGCTATACATGATAATATTTATTTCATTCTATATATATAATATTTTTATTCTTAAAACATTTAGGCTAGTGATACTTTATAATTAATATTTTTATTTTAATTTTTGAATTTTTAAAATTATTTAATTTGCCTATGTTTTATTTTTAAAATTTTAGCAGTAATCTAAAGTGTGAAACAATTATATGACTAAAATGCATAAAATAAATTCTCAACAAGAAAGCATAAATAAAATTCTTATAAATAAATTACTTTTAATTTTTTTTTATATTTTGATCAAATAACGAGAACTTAATGCATATCGATTAATTGATAGAAATAGAGATGGAAATTAATTTAGAACATTGTTTAGATGAATGAACTTGAGTATTTTACATAAAAGAGATGGAAATAGAGAAGATTCATGATGACAAGATGGATGAACAGGCCTCTATTCAAAGTCGATTAAGGTATGTTTATGTCATTATATTTATATATAACTAACTAGATGGTTGGCATGTGGTACGCATATTCGAGCATAAAAATGAAAATTTTAAGTGAAACCCACATTCAAGGGGTGACTTAAAATTGAGTAAAACCTATTTGTTGGTTTTATTTTAGTTTAGGCAAATTTTGGTGAAATGGTAAAATTGATCTCAAATCAACTACGATTTGAAGATCATATGTTTAAGTCATAAAATACATTGTGATTTATTTTATTTTTAGAGCAATTTATGCAAAGGGTATTCTCTTAAATTCAAGACTTCAAACATCAAATTTGGTATTTGCATAATAATAGAACATATATTATTTTATTTTAAAGGTTTAATAATAAAACGATATGCGAGACATTTATTTATATAGAGGCATGATAAATATTATACATGTGTAAGTAAAATCATATATTACAAATGAAAACTTATTATGACTCGTCTATGAATTACAAGTTAATTTAACAATTGAATTTTAATTCTATTAAATAAAATATATAAAGGGATTTTTGAAAAAAAAAAATAGAGCTTCAAATAACAAGATGGAGCGTACTACTTATATAATTGAATATATATTAGTATTTTTTTTACTAAATTTAAACTAGTGATACTTTATGCATAACATATTTTTTTATTTTTTTATTTTCTTAAATTACTTCATTTGCCTATGTGATATTTCCACTATTTTATTTCTTAATTTTTAGTATTAATCTAAAATGTGAAACAATTGTGTGATGAGAATGAATAAAATACATTTTTATAATAAATTATTTTAAAATTTTGGTTGAATAATGATTATTTAATGTGTATTGATTAGTTGAGACAGATATGATAATACAAATTAAATGAATATATTTTTTTTAAGTCTTGGTTTGTGGTGTAGAATCTGTCATTATACCTGTTGGTAGAGTTAAAGTGATCGGTCTATCTTTTCAATAATAGTTGTGGTTCAAATCAAATATTCTGTAACTCCAAAAAACCTTTATGATCATGTTTAAAGGGATTATTATACTAAGTCGCCCTATCTTTATAGTCAAATTTATTATAGTTCAGAGATGATAAGGTTTAAATCTTTTTAACAAAGTTAATTTTAGAATTTTATATGAAAAAAAAAAAAGATTCTAAATGATGATAGATCTACATTTAAATGATGATTGACCTACCTTTAAAAATTAAAGATAAAGAGTATATTTAATAACAATTAAAGTTCTTTATACAATTGATACAGGGGGCAAATTTCAATATTTTTTTGATAATTTGAGCTTATATATTTATTTTTTTTAATTATATATATATAAGTAGAAGATTGGCACATGCTTTAAAAAATTGCTTTAATAAAGAGTTACCTTTAAGGGTGGTGCTTAGCATTTGCATTTGCATTTTTTATGTTTTTGTTTATTTAGCTAATAAATGAACCTAAACTTTGATGCAAATGGTAAAACTACTCTCCAAGTCAATTATAATTTCAAGATCATAACATTCAAAACTCATGAAGCATGTCGTGTTTTTTTTTTTTCTTGTTTTAGGTAAATATATGAAGGGTGTTTTTAAAATGTAGGATTTTGAATGCCGAATTTTATGTTTGTTTAATAATAGAATAGATACGTTTTTGTACTAATTTATTTTTAAAATTTTAATAGTAACTTGATATGTTTTTGCACGAGACAAGAAGATCTTTCAACTCTCTAACTCCATATATTATTTTTCAATGTTAAGTAACAAATAATGGGATGTAAATTTTGGACGGTGAAAATTTCATCTAAGGAATACGCATTGATTGAGCATTAAAGAAAAAAAGAAAAAATAAATCGATGACTTTTTAATTTGTAGGACTTACCTGTGTACTCTCTAGAATTTTTTGCTTATTTAACTATTACATTTTTTGATCTTTTCTTCTTGTCTATATTGTTAATTAGAAAATATTTGTTTTCTAAATTTGAATATAAAAATTTAATTAGTGATTTTATATCTCAAAAATGAAAGAAAGTAAATTTTAAATATTTTTTAATATTTATTGATATTATTAAAGGATCACCAAAATAACTATTATTTAGGGCCACAAATACTGTTAAGATGACCCTAATTATTTGAGCACTCAATGATGTTGAATTGAACCAAGTTAGACAAATTTTGTAGCTCTTTAAGAGAAGGACATATGACTTGAACAATTTGGATAAGATTTGTTGTCAAATAATTCAATTATTAGAAGGTATTTGAAAGGGACTGCATTCTATAGCAAGCTAGACCCCTACAATTTCTTCTAATTCACCATACAACATATCAAACACTTTCATCTCATTCTATTATGAAACAAATATTCTTTTACCAAAAGTTCAAGGCGTTACAAAGCCGTTTGCAAATAGTTCAAAACTTGATTCCGTTAGGACTCATTCATTTAATTAAATAAGTAGACTTGATCTTGATTTTTAAAATCGTTTAATAAAGAAGTCGGGCTTGAGTTTTAATATGCTCGTATGTTTGAGATCATGAATAGATTTGTTCGCCCGAAAATAATGTATACCTTTTACAGTTTGATTCTTTTTTACTCTGTGTAATTACATTATTCAAAATTTTAATACATATTAAAATAAACTAATTTTATGCGTTAAATTTTTATTCATAAATATTAAGTTTTTGGACGTTAACAAATTTTAAACGAGTATAAAATCGAGTTTTAAGTTTAAAGTCCATGAGACGATAAATTAAAAGTTTTTAAATATAATTGATATGAGTTCGAGCTTATCAAAATAATTAGCAAATGAATTCAACTATAAAATTTGAACTTAAAACAAAGTCAAACATCGAGCTTTTAAAAGTTTTTAAATATAAATTAAATTTTTTTTTTTTCCCTCTCCTTCCCTCATCCTTCTTTTTTCTCTCCTTTGGTTGTTAACCGAAGTGATGGTTGAATTTACTACTAAACCCTTGCGACAGGAGTGACGGAACTTATAAGATTTGAGATTATTATGGTCAACTAAACATATTTTAAAAAATAAAATAATAACAAAATAATTTTCTATATTTTTACAATAACATTTGAAAAGCACATATATGCTCTATGCACTTCGGCTTAATATTTTTATGATAATTTGATATTTTAGTTAAAAGTTAATATTTAAGCAATTACATTAAATGAGAATATTTTCAACGCAGCATGTAGCACTTGTGTGAAAAAATATATCAAAATAAATCTTTAAAATAACAAACTTCAATGGTCAAAGATTGGCTTTCAAAAAGATGCAAAAATAATATTGTTTTGCTAAGAAAACTCAAATAGATTGTTAAAATTTGTATTGAGAAAACTTGATTACAAACTCTATATTTTAAGCATATTTATAGTGTTTGGCTAATCCAAATTTATCTAATATTTATAAATAAAATTCAACTAGAATAAAATTACCTAACTAGAATCTTAAAAATAAAATCTAAGTAAAAGTTAACTAGAATTCTAATAAAAATAAATTCTAATCAAAGATGAAATAGAATCTGAAAACATATGAAGTATTAATATTGTTTGCTACTATTTCAACACTATTATTTTGACGCTACTGTTCCGATTTGATCGAGTTAGTCTTGAATCAACTCTTGATTGGTGATCGCATCTATTTTCTATACTAGTTATTACAGATCTCTCTCCAAAGACACGAGTTAGTTAACCTTTGATTGATTTAATTAATATAAGTGTGTATAAAGAATAATAGTGATAATAAATTTCTCATTATAAAAATAAAATAATGAACTCCATCAGATAAATAATTTAACTTTAACAATAGAGATTGAACAATATACAATCAAACGATAAACAACACAATTTCTAATGCAAATTGAATATGGATTAAGTGCATCTTCTGTTAGTCTCAAAGCATAAATCGAGCAATTGAATGAATAATATGTCAGTGTTAATTTAATGAATTGTGAGTTCGATCCTCATGCTACGCGAAGGACAAAGGCCTAAACTGTAATTTATCTCTACTAACGTAATTGAGGGAATCCAAGCGCACCTTCCATTCATATAGGGATTCTATTTTTTAATTTCTAAATAAGTCAATTAATATTTAGTCTCCTGTAAAATATTACATTATTTGTGTCGAACAATATAACGTATATTCAATATGGGCAAAGTCAGAGAGGGGCATGGGTCTTGATGCAAATAATAAATCATCTCTATTAGTCTCTTATCTTGATTAACTCGATAGTTAAGTGAATTTTTTTATTTTAATTTTGGAGATTAAAGATTTTTTAAGAATATAAATTAGTTAAATTTTGATTAACTTAATTGATGTAATTATGGACTAAAAAAACAATAATCATGAATTTCTTGTTATAAACAAAAACAGCAGTGTAAAAATTATTATCCCTATTATAGGGTAAATTAAGATTAAACAAAAAAGGCCTGGGAAAACAAGAAGGTGGAGAGTCTTGAGTGCGAGACCGGAGAGCGAGAAAGCGGGGAAACAGTGAGGGCGGTGGCGAGGGCTTCGGCTGGGTGATCCATTTGAGGAGTGAGCAGCGGCCCCCGTTTTTAGGGCATCTGGATCTCCATTTCCATTGTAAACCCTCTCTCTCTCTCTCAGCGGCCCCCGTTTTTAGGGCATCTGGATCGACATTCCATTACAAACTCTCTCTCTCTCTCTCTCTCCTACTTGTATCTAGGCTGCCACATCGAGACCGGCGACGCCTACGTTCTTATTAGTCTGTAATTTCGTAGCCTCTACGTACCCATCCAATCCAATATTATTTCCAGATTCAATTCTCTACGCTTCCTCGCTTCTTCTGCCCGCGCTTTATTTCTTATTTGTTTCCGCTCAATTTGTTGCCGCCCTCCTACCGCCAGGCCTCGAAGAATCCCACCGGCGTCGATTGGGACCACCGTCTGGAACTCGGCGGCCTGCCCTATCCTTCTCGTAAATAAATTCACGTTAAAATATAGGGAAAAATTATATACAATAGGCTGATGTTTAAAATAATTGAAAAAATGCCTTAACGTTTAAATTTAATCTTACGTTGTAATTTCTTCTGCCATTAATTAATCTGATTAAATATTAAAAAATAATCATAATAACCTTAGATTTAAAGACTCTTTTCTTATTTTTTTTTCTCAAGCCTTTTTCTTAGCCAACAAGTGCAATTCTTTTCTTCTCCCTAAGGGTCAGGGTCGGGTTAACACGATAATTCTAGATTTTAAATTTTGATGATTGTTCTAAATCTAAAATATTTTAAATAATAGAGACAACCACGACAATTTAGTGGACATACCGACAATAGTAAGTCTCTTCTCTTCTTTCTTTTATATGATGAAACTATTTATTTAGTCCTTTTAATTTAATAGCATGGATGATTATTATCGTTTTTCATCACATTAGGGGTAATTGTTGTAATTATGTCAAATTTTAAGAGTATTCTTTACAATATACATAAAATAAAAAACATATTGAATCGGACGATATGCATTCAATTCAATAATCCGGGGATGTACGTACGTACACGTAATCAAGGCTTGATTTGTTGGAAATTCGGTGGTCCGCGTTTATGCCACAGACGCATAAAATGTTCTTCTGCGTGCGTTTGGTATCTTCTTGCGGGTCCCTCCCGCTTGATTTTGGCCTCTCGTTCCGTTGTCTTCAGCGGCATCGGCTTATGGGGTTCGGGTCGACCCGACCCTGGAACCCGATCATTTCTTCTTGACGGGATGATTTGAATCCAACAAGTGGTACGCAGGTTGGATGGCTGAGGCTGACCGCCTTCTGCACCCTTTCTCAACGGCATGTGACATCACACGTGCTGTCTCCATACGTACCACAATGGCTAATATTATTTTATATAATCAATTTGATTTATTTAATAACCTTATATATATATATATATGGCTGTTGGTTGTGTAAAGATAAAGAAAGAAAGAAAGAAGGGAAGGGGATGGATGAGTAATGAGAAGCGTGGGGGCAATCCACCATGTGGAAGACATGCATGAACCGACTTAAATGGCTCCTTTGGAAGTTACCCAATTCAGATCGGATTGCAAAATGGCAATCCACTCATCCTCCACACCAACGCCAACTGCACTTTATTACATTAATTAATTTATTAATTTATTAATTAATTAATAAATTAATTAATTAAATTTATTTTTTTTAAAAATTAAATTTATTAAAAAGCCATGAAATGTGGCAAAAAATTGGTGGGAGAGGCGGGAAGGAGATTTCGATGATGATTGAATAATTTGTTGACGTGAATGGACGGCGTAGATCTGATCAACACTGTTCTTATCCTAGGCCTCTTCTCTTTTCATTCACATACGCTGCGGCTGGGGCTGTATTTTTTTATAGAAAAAAAAGGGAAGCTTTCTTTTTTTTTCTACACACACTCGGTGCAATCACTGCTTTTGACCGTTGACCGACGAGGCACGTGCGCGGCATCTTTTGACTCAAATATCTCGACGATTCCGGGGGGACGCACGTGCATCCCCTGTTCCTGACATTGCCAATCTTATTATAAGCTGCTTAGATTATACACTTTTAATTAATTATCAGTTGCTTTCTCCCAAAACACCCCAACATAAACAACACAAAAAGCACGGTCATAGGATTCTCTATCGTCCTATGTTCAATAAATTAGGCTTATTGCCAAGTTTTTTCTTTCTTTTTTTTTTTTATTTCTTTTGTGATTAATTTTATTTTTTAAAAAATTAAATATTCTATTTTGATAATTTACAAAAAAAGAATTTCAGGGTATCTAATAGAAGTATTATTTATACCATTAAATAGTTAAATATTGAAATACATATAATCAATTTTGAATCATAAAAATATTCATTAAAATAAGGGTAAAATGCGCCTAATCAATATGATTTGGGTTTTTGGTTGAGACACCATTGCGGGTGAATAGTTCTAGTCATCATCGGCAACCTTCCAATAGTAGATTCTAGAAGGAGACCATTGCTAGTGGGTTCTCTAAAACACATAAAATAGAAAAAAAAAAAAGAAAGAAAGAGAAATCAGTAGATAAAAAAATAGACGACGATGATGATGAATCAACAAACAAATGGATACAATGACAACACAATTAGTATTCTTTTCTTTTTTTTCTTGTTATATTACTTCTTCTTCTTCTTCTTTTTCTTCTTTTTTTTTTTTTTTTTCCTATTCCACAATCCATTGATGACAAATGGATAAGTTTGGATGCGAAAGCGTTGCCGATAGCAACTAGAACTCATGCCAATAGCAAGTTATAGCATTCAACTTTTTCACCAAATGGGTATTTTTGCCAAAAAAACTAAATCAGGTGGATTGGTAGAAACATTTTCAAATCGCAACCAATCTCTCACCTATTAATTTGAACCAAATGAGAGATCTTGACGCATTTTAACCTCAAAAATGATTAATAGAAGATCATCGGAGATTATAAACTACTAAAATTGAAAACGATAATAAAACATTGACATATCATTTTGATTGTTTTATTTTTCTTAGTAAAATTTAGAAAAGCTAAAACTGACAATAAATTCAAACAAATTATATATATTTTTTTGTTTTTCATCTATGTGATGTAGAGGAGACATCATCGTTCACAAGAGCCAAACTAATATATGTTAAAGAGGGCAGCCCAACACGAGCCATAGGCCTGGTGACCGGTGACCGGTGAGGCTCGCCAAGCCCGCCGCTTACCTTTCTAGTAAAACAGTGGGGGCGAAAGAGAATTGGGCCGACCCACCTTCGCATATCTTTAATTAAATATTTTTAAGTTAGGTTTAAGGGAATTTTTTTTATTATTATTTCATAAAACTACGACCTCATCTGAAACGTGATTTTATAAGATTAATTTATCAAAAGAATTAAAAGGCCTGTTTTTGGAGCACTGAGTGAGCAGACTTTGCAGCAGGGCCATTTATGATATTCGGGCTTGTTGGGCCTGTTAGATCTATATTTAGGCCCATCAATAAAAAAGCCCAAAACATATAAATCGTGAAAACTTTAAGAAGAGGCTCGTGGAGGTGCGGGGAATCGAACCCCGTGCCTCTCGCATGCGAAGCGAGCGCTCTACCATATGAGCTACACCCCCAATGCCCATCGGGTCCTGGGACACCTATAATTAACCATGAAATAAGTCGTCAACTTGCTATAGAAAATCAAAATGTAACCCATTGCATTTGGTTTGGTTTATAAATTGGGATTTGGACAATATATATAATTTTCCTACCTTTCAAATGCAAAGTTGGAAAAGATAATGGCATAAAAATATGTCTAAGGCAATTGAAAAGGGTGTGTTGACATGTTGCCCAAGCGAAAGGGAAAAGGGGTAGGGCTTGCAGTCGGGACCACGCCTGCCCTCTCACGCAGGTAACTTTTATAACAATTCTCATTGAAAAAGACATCAAACAAAGAAATGAGAAAATGATATGCATAGAAATAAAAATCATGGGAGTATGAAATTGAGACTTTAGAATTCAAGAAAAGTATTTCTAGACAATTTCAAGGTGTGCTTTGGTTTGATATATATATCTATTTGAAGCTGTGATTAAAAAAAATGTGTGAGTTTAATTTTATATTTATTTGCACAATTTTTTGGATACAAAACTTCTATGCAAAATTTTTAAGCAAGAAATTTGATATAGCTATTTTTTGCATCAATAAGATATTGTGACCGAGAGGTCCACGTGGCCTCAGTTGAGATTATTTTGCTTGCTTTTCCTTCATAAAAAAATTGAGCTTTACAAGACAAGGGTTAGGTTTGTTCGAGAGCTCTTTTGAAATGGCTTTTCGACAATCAAGTTAGAATAGAAGAGTAATTACATGCCTACCTCCTTTTGTGAGTTTCTTCTTGTTTTGTTGTTATCCTCTTGTGTGTTTTTGTGTTTAGAGTCAAATTATATTAATCTCCCTTCAAATATCTATGTGTCTTTCCTTGCCGGTTCTTTATGTTGGAGTCATGGTTCCAAAGTTGATGTTATGAGGTTGGTGAGGGAACTTGGGGTGCTTATTGGGTTAAATTCCACTTGGGTTTTGGGTTGAAGGATTGGTTGAGAAGTCCAAAATATATGTCTTACTTATGAGAATTTTGAGTGAGTAAACTCTATCATCATCAGAGTGACATGAGTTCACCAAGATCTTTATAACGTGACCAAATAAGTTAAGTGATTGATACCCTTTTACACTTCCATCGCATCAAAATTCTTTGGGGTGGAAAGTTTTATCACTAATTTTTTTTTTTTCTTCCTTCTCAACTTCTTGGTACCTTCTGAAATGAACACAATACTTTCATCTTTTACTATGTATAATGGATAAGTAAATTACATAATTTTGTGCTCATAATCACTGTATTCTAATTTTTGTTAGCATTAGTTATTAAATTTTAATTTTTGTTAAAAATTTAATTATTATTTTAGTTCTTTAACAAATTTTATTATTAAAACTGACATAGAATATTAACACAAACTATAAAATTACTTGATAGTGAGATTTAGATTAGTTTTAACATTAAGTTATTTATATTAATACATTCTATATCAATTTTTGTAAACAGAATTTTATGAAGAATAAAAAAGAGGAGTGAATTTTGACAAAAATAAAAAAATTAATAATTATAGTAATAATAATTAAAATATAATAAGTAATTTATTATATAATACAGAATTAAGAGACTAACAACATAATTTACCATATAATTAATGTAACATAAAGTTACACTCTTTTAATATCTCAACAAAAATCCACTTTAAATATGCTTATTACCACTTAATGGTAACCTAATTACCACATCCAAGATAAAGGGCTAGAAGCTCAGTAAACATCTATTAGAACTATACTTAAAAGAAATGTTATATTTACAAGTAGGTTTTATAAATAATTTTTATAAATTAATGTGATATATATAAATTCATTATAGTTTTATTCAATATTAACAATAATTCATAATAAGGAATAGATTTATTATTAATTTTATATAAGATTATTATGAATTTAATTAGATAAAATTATTATAAATATATGTATAGTACGTTAATTTATAAAAATTATTTATTAAATTTATTTATAAATATATCATTTGCCATGCTTAATATAAAAGACAAGTAACATCAAGATAGACGAAATCTTTTAGGCCCCTATATTTGGGCTACCTTTGTTTATGTTACGCATGTTCATGGATTCATTTAATTTTTCTTTCTATTAGCCATTTCTATCAACTTTGACTTAAATAGCCAATGGTCTTTCTAGTTACATTTTGGTGTAGTTTTTATATTTATTTTGAGATTTTTTTAATTAGTAACGTATTTATTGATATGCTACTATTTTATTATTGAGCGAGATTGATATATTATTTTATTTATAAGATTTGACCATTAAAATGGTTATATTGTCTAATGGTAGGTAGTGGTACCAGTAAATCTAAGACTTCGAGTTAAAATATTATGAATTTTTAATTTTTCCCCACTTGGTCTTATGCCCGTGTGTTCAAGGTTCTGAGTCAACTTGTGCGATTATTACGCATAAAAGATACACAGGTGTTGATGGTATGGAATTCTTAGACTAGCACAAAAAAAAAAAAAAAAAAAATCTACAGAGTGATACCGAAGAATATCGTAGGTGTGAATGGAGTAAAACTATCATAACTTGAGGTTGATTTGGTCTCGATGCATAAACGATTTCTGTTTTTAATCTGTATCAGGTATCAAGTATTCATTTATTGTATTTCATATAATGAAATGACGTGTTACATAAATGTTCAACTTATATATGGTGTGTGTATTTATATTTTCCATTATGTATATATGATGTACATAAAATTTTTAATTTTACCTGCACCACGATACGTGAATTTCTTTCAACTTAATTCTGAATAATATAATCATGATTGATCTCTAGCCCGCGTCGAACAACCTCACACACTCAAAATTATCCCCACATACATGCATGCATGCATTTAATTTTATATTTTTTAAATATTATTATAAATTATTATCTAAATAAATTATTAATTCTAGTTTGTTCGATTAAAGTTATAATTATTTTAATAATTACAATTATAACTTTAATTAATAATTTATTTACTTTTTTAATCATAACAGAATTTATACATATTTTATGTCTTTTTTAACTATAATTGTCAGATAAGAGTGTAACCAAATTGATTAAATTACTCAAATTAAACAGAACAATTTTTTTCTAAAACCGAATCAACTTGATCAAATAGATGCTCAAATCAAACAGATTGAAAAATTAAAAAATTTAAAAATATCGAATCATTTATGTTTCCCGACACTGACATAGTCTAGCCAATAACAGGTTTAAAACACCCCTTCAATTAAACTCCCTATTTTGCCCCTCCCTAATTAAATCACGCCAACCTCCTCTGAGTAATTTGATTGATTTGATTATATTCTTATTTGACATACACAATTAAAAAAGACTTAAAATATGTATAAATTCTGTTACGATTAAAAAAATAAATAAATTATTAATTATGGTTATAATAATTTATAATAATTAGTAATTGCAACTTTAACTGAATGAATTAAAATTAATCATTTATTTAGATAATAATTTATAGTAATATTTAAAAAAATATAAAATTAAATGAATGCATGCATGCATGCATGTGGGGATAAGAGAGGGGGCGGGGGGGTGTGTACTGGGTGATGGTGGGGAGGAGGGCCCCCGTCGGGCAACATAGATCAATCCTTACCACATAATTAGAGGTGCAGTGTGTTTCATAATTGTAATACAAAATATTTGTCAACTTTATGTGAATATAATGCTTATTTTTTAAGGGGATTAATTAGGGTAATAATAAAGGACAGCGCGATGCAATCATCATTATAGAATGGCAATTCCACTTATTTACTATTAGACACAGATTTAATTGCCCCATTGGTCAGCTAATCACGGAACGGTGGTGAAGTCATGTCGGCTCATTGCAGAAAAGGAAAAGGATAAAAAAACGAAGAGATAAGAAGAAGAACTCTCCATCATATGTGAAGTTCATCGGACGACATCTGCAAAAAAATTCAAAACAATAAATCAAACCGTTAGAATTCAGAGACCCAGTAAAGAGAATCCAGCTGTCTTTGATGCTACCACCTATGTACAAAGAAATCAGTCCAAAAGCCATATACGAACGCACATATATACAAACAAACAGCAAAAAGGCAAGCCATTAATCTCTTCATCTGCAGCCCCTTTCACACCCTCTGTAAGTCCTTTGACAAACATATATATCCAACCCACCTTGTACTTTTTTCATTTTCAGAAGTAAATTCATGTTCAGTTTGGGCTGAATTCAAGCTTGGCAATGGATTCCCAAGAAGACAAGGTCTGTGTTGCCCTTGGGAATGACCCACAAGATGGGTTTGCAACCTTGGCATGGGCGCTTGGAAAGTGGTCTTCCCATTCGATCTCCATAGTGATACTCCATGTGCCCAACAACTATTCGCCCAAGGATTATGTTTACACGCCCTGTAAGTCCGTTTTCCATTCCTTTAATTGCCAAGAAAATGCTTCAAATTGGTCATATGGGTTTGATTTTGTTGTCCTTGCAGTTGGAAAACTCCCTGCAAGATACGTCAGTGATGAGAAATTGCAAGTTATGAGGAAGATGAAGGAAGCGGAAGATGACAAGTTGCTGTCTCGGTACAAAGGTTTCTGTGGCCAGGTTTGGTTGGTGTACATACCTTACTTTTATATATTCTTTCTTTAATGGTTTCATATAATCTTTGATTGTATTGTCAGACATGATGCAGTTCCAATTGTTTGATAAAATGTCTATTAAATTTCTACTTACAGGTCAAAGCTGAAATTCTTAAAATTGAGAAGCATGACCAGCCTCTGCATAAGGTCTTGCTGGATTTGATATGGGAGCTTCGGATAACCAAATTGGTCATGGGGATTTCAATCATGAAGTCATCATCAGGGTAACTGGAATCACTGCAATCCACAAAAACGAGTTCCTCTCATCTTTTGCAGACATGTTTTTAACCTTCCACTTATTGCAGAAAATGCCGCAGTGCAATCAGTGGATCATTTTATGTTCACCAGTACAAACCCGAATTCTGTGAGTTATTTATTGTATGCGGAGGAAAACTGGTGTTCCTGAGAGGAGCAACTAATGAAGGATTTACAGAGGATGATCGAGGAGTCATGGCTGCTAAGTTAAAAGAAAAGGGGAGTTTCAAAGGTTGGTTAGGCAAATTGTTGCCGGAAAGTGCAACGAACGAGAGAAATCTTGGTAGCTCTCGGGTAGCTTCGATGAACAACGATTCCACAGATCAATGGGAATATCAAGAGAAAGAGCTTGAGAGTTACTTCTATGAATTGTTGTCTTCAAATTGTGGTGAAAAGTGTTCAAAGATGGAGTGCGACACCCTTTGGAATGGTCAAGCAGAACCGGATATGCCGGAAATTATGGTAAAATTCAATTATGGTGGTTGTTTTCATTTGTGTGGTCACAAACATCCTCTCTTAGCCTATAGCTTTTCGCTAATGGCGTTTGTGTTAAAAAGAAGTCCACTTTTAACTTGTTTGTGCCAATGAATTTCAATTGTTTATCGTTGCTTTTTTCTGACTTCAAAGGCACATGATGATGGTGACAGAATAGAATGCAAATTGGCATGCTTGAATTTATTTATTTATCGTATATAAGTATGGCCTGTTTGAATTGCTTGCTTTTTGTCACATCTTGTTCTTACATTCTTTGTTTTTTGAAGCTAAATCCTTCTGCGGTTAACCACTTAACCTAGTTTCTAATCTGACAATGGTTGTTTTGTGCTTTAAACAATCCATCACTAAAAAAATCTGTCTTTAACTTGCTAAAAGCACCTATTTTGTAACAATATCAGAGTGGTAGCGATAAAATTGAATTGCTGAAGATTGGAATTAGAAAAGCTCAGGATGTAATCCAATTGAAGAAAAGAGAGTCCAAGGAGAATGCAGCAAGACGTGCTAGAGCTGAATGGGCTAGTTGCTTGTGCAAACATCGGGTAACCTCTTGAGCTAATGGGCATTTCAATTCAGTTTGAAGTAAGGAACTAGTTTAATGAACAAAAATGTTTTTGCTTTTATAGGCTGAGGAGCTTGAAGCTAGTATTAGTGAAGAGATTGCTGCAAGAGCTGATCTAAAGAAAGAGTTGGACGCTGTGAAAGAAGAAGTCTCTGAAGTTCGATCTGAAGTGGAAGACAAGAAAAGAAAGCTCAAGCCAATGCTGGAACTCCAACACGAACTCTCCAACAAACTCCAACTGTCCTCTCTTGCCAAGTCTCACGCCGAGGGACAACTAGAAAAGGCAGTCACAGAAAGGGTTAACATACTTCGTGACATTGAGGAGTTGAGGCGACAAAGAGATGTGCTGCGGCGTAGAATCGAGTTTTGTAGGGAGAAGGATGCCATAGGAATGGCTACAAGGTTGAGTGACTTGGGCTTCAATTATAAGGAGTTTGCAGCTGAAGAGATTAGAGCAGCCACTGACAATTTCTCAGACCGTTTGAGATTGAAATCCGCGTGTGGATGGACAAATGTGTATAAAGGAAGGATCAACCACACAGCTGTGGCAATCAAATTGCACAAGTCAGTCAATGGATCATCTCAAGAAGCATTCCAAGCTAAGGTAAAAACAAAGGTGCCACATCAATGTTATATTACCTACTACTGTTTTCTCAAGGTTCATCTCTTAAATAACCCACACTGCTCAAATGGATCGGAACCCACAATATGCTTTTTCCTGGTTTAGTTATTATCACAGCTGTCTTCTAAGGGGGAGAACAAAGATATGCTTGTTCGTTTAAATGGAAGTTCGAACTACCATTTGATGGTTTTCTATAGTCTAAATTTGCAGATCTGGGAAATTCTTGATAATAATGAGATTTCTCACTTTGCAAATTTGACCAATACTAATGCAGGTGAAGGTACTCAGCCAGATGCGGCATCCCCATCTAGTTGCAATGATGGGCTTCTGCACCGAGCTACAATGTGTTGTATTCGAGTACATGCAAAATGGCTGCCTAAGGGATGTATTATTCTCGGTCGGCAGAAGCTCCAAGAGAAGAAACAGAGGTCTAAATTGGCACACTCGAGTACATATTGCAGCTGAAGTTTGCTCAGGCCTCAGCTTCCTTCACTCAGCGCGCCCCAAGCCCGTTTCTCATGGCAACCTCAACCCCTCCAAAATCCTCCTAGATTGCAACCTTGTTGCAAAAATACATTGTTTTAGGCCTGGTTGGTGCCACAACCAATTTAACATGCAGTCAGATATTCAGGCTTTTGGGACTCTAGTCTTGCAACTTCTGGCTGCGAGGAATTGGGAAGAGCTTCAGAAAGAGACGATTCTGATGGACCGAGCAGCTGTTCTAGAGGTTCTAGATGACTCGGCTGGGGAATGGCCATTGGATGTGGCTGTGGAACTTGCTGGGATAGCAATGAGATGTCTTTCTGCTAACAAAGGGTCAGGCACAGATGTGTCAATGACTACAGTGATGAAGGAGATCGACAAAGTGATGAAGAAAGCCGATGATCTGGTGGCAAGGGGAGGAAGAGAGGTGGCGACGAATAGATGTGTAGATACAGAAGACTTGTGTGATGTACCAGGCGTGTTTCTCTGCCCTATATTTCAGGTTAGCACCATCTATTTCCCATTTCCACTATCCCATCTGCTAGCTGCGGATGGAATAGTGGAAATGGAAATAATTTTTGCCTTAGCTCAGAGGATGCAAAAATTGTTCAGAGAAAAATCTGAATCTATCCCAAGTCTTAAGAAACTTGAGAAATATGAGCCATAAGAAGCTGCTAATGTTGATTTCTGATGCAGGATGTGATGAAGAATCCACACATTGCAGCGGATGGATTTTCGTATGAGCTAGAGGCAATGCAGGAGTGGCTGAGAACCGGGGGCGATACGTCACCCATGACAAATTTAAAGCTTAAGCACAAGCAACTTACCCCTAATCACACCCTCCGGTCGCTAATCCAGGACTGGAGTAATAAGCGATCCATAATCCTTGCCTAAACATGTATATATTATAACCTTCATTTGTGTTTACATATTCATTAGATCCAGTCCAGCTTGCTGATTCTTTTATTACATCAAGGAAACTCATTTCTTTCAACTTAGTGACTCTTGAGAGTTATTGGAGCTTGTCCCTCAGCATGATCTTAAGAAGAGGAAAAGAGAAAAGGGCAAAACTGTGAACAGAAATGAACACGTGGCTCTTATAAGAATGCATTGACTATTGATATTATATGGGATCACTCGTACTTGTTTCACAATTTCAATTTAGAGTGACAGCATGACATAATTAACAGAAAATCAAGAACCCGAATAAGTCTTTCTGTTAAGGATGCAATGATTATGGACAAATGATGACATAAATGGCTATCTGTCTAAAAAAAAAAAAAAAAAAAAGATTATATGAACTTAATAGTAAGAGGAATGTCATCTATATTTGCGTATCTACGGTTGAGCTGTACCGCTTCCAAGTTTCTGGGCCACAGTTTAGAGGTTGAACACTCGACAGCGGAACTCCTCAGTGTTTTATGCACCAAGCAGCATAATGGTCATCACCTTAAACATTTTGGGCAATGGAAAATCCGAGCAACTTTCTCTGGCAGACGATAATCTGAAAGGGACGAATGATCCATTGTCATGTCTTCAGGACCTGACCATATATACGTGCCTCTTTCTTGCCGGCTTCCTGGGACAGTGTTGTCCAACAAGAGTGCCACCAGTAGTGTCACCACCATGTTCAATGATAGAAGCCCGTTTACTGCAAAATCAAACTGGTAGCCATCCAGATAGAAATGGCATGTCAGCCCTATCATATCAGGAAAGCAAAGCATAGTGGTTTGAAGATGAATAGTGAAATGAGATCATGAACCCATCACAAGTATCTGTGTGACTTAATAGACATCAAGTTCCATACATTCTGGGGAATTATTTGATTTCTTGATTGGAAAGTTTCATCGCTGCCCATTTTCCTTCACCACCCTCGGCAGGGTGAATCAGTGATGCAATCCATTCCTTGTTTGAGAAGAATATCAAGAGAGACATGGACATTGACGGCCTCTGTTTGTTTGACTATAGTTTCTATGTTTGTCATTTTCTTCGCTTTCATCGCTTTCAAATTGAAAATTATGGTAACTTTAGAAACACCTTCATTGTCATATTATAATAATTTTGGAACAAGTGAAAACATTTTTTTTTTTTTTCTTGTTCTAAAAAATTAGGCTTTCTTTGAGAGCAATTACATGAAAACATTTTTTAATACTGAATCATGAAACGCATTCTCTTGAATTTATTAGGTTTTAGAACTAGAAAACAGGTTTTGAAACTACAACCAAACAAGACTTAAAAGTCACCTCATTTGTTGTGAACTTCCATGGCGATGAAAGTCAATGAGGTAATGTGTTTATCTATACAAATCGGGAAAGAAATTATTATTGGACAGCAGATCCTCAAGAAACAAAGAAGTTTGCACTAGTAAAACCATAAAACAAGAAAGAAGTTTTCACAACTGTCACTGTAAAAGAGAAAAAAATCCAAAAAAAAAAAAAAAAGAGGAACGAAAGAGATGACATACTTGTTCACTGCCAGAGTGGAAAGGTCCATGTGAAGCCGTCGCAAAGGGAACAAAATAGCTGGGCAGTATCAAGCTGGAGTCAGGCTGGTACTGTTGAAAATATGCAGGGATGGATAAGCCAAGGAAGAGTGAAACACCGACTATTGTCATGTTTCTGAAGCTTCCTGTTTGACAATAATGCAGGTTGGAGAGACCAAGTGCAACAATCAGAGCCCATATGAAGCACAGAACGGCAGCAGCCAAGGCTTGTGGTATAGAAGCAAGGATGGCACCCACTTTCCCTATAAAGCATGTTAGAAGATATCAGTACCCTAACTTTTCCTAGTCAAGTACCAACTTAAAATTCTCTACAAGAATCTGCAAAAATGGCATATGTACATTTTCTGGCCCAAAGGCTCTTAGATTAATAAAATGCATCTCATTTTATGCACACACACACATTTATGTGCATGCACACATATCTTTGTCGTCAACATGGAGCCTAGACCTCTTAGAGCACCTAACTTTGTACACAATTGCATTCGACTCTAGCATGTATTGTAAGACTCAAAAATTTACAAGTCTTTTATATTTGAATCTGTTAAAGTAACAGCCAAGTCCTTGGTTATGCATTACACCTATGCATATTCTGCATGAAAACAAAATATATGAAAATGCAGCAAGAGGTGCAAATCTTGAATTAAATTCTTATACCTATGAATGAGAAGAAAATTAAAAAAACTGCTCCAATTTCCACAGCCCTACGGCTTGCTACTTTTGTTACATTGATGGTGTGCACATTTTCGGTCAAGGTTGTAGACCCACTCCCTGTGCCCCAAAGTCCAGCTAGTGCGCTACAGAAACCTTCCATGCCGACTCCTCTGCTGACAACACCCAGAGTAGGAGGCTTTGAATTAATTCGCACAGATGTAATGTGATAAGTTCCAACCTGAGAAGGCGCAGCATCTTTGTCAGCATTTGTTAAAAAAAATATGAAATGATAATTCATTCATTCAATGGTCAGAAAACATGGCTATAATTGGGTGTTTCAAAATCCCAAAACCAACTTCCCCCTTTCTTAAGTCTCTCACATAGTCATTGCAATCAACTCAACCAGTCAGCCTGTTTACCCGTGGAAAGCATCTAGTTACAAGGGTTCTTCCATACTTAAGGAGCTGCAAGGGACATGCTTGCCCATGAATTCCTTAATTTTTGGCTAAATGAAAGCAATGATAGGCAATTTGAACCATATGACAGACTGGTAAAGTAAAAGAAAGATGAGATGTAGAGGTGAAGATTTTGGTTTTAAAAGGACAACTTTTCTCTAAAAGGGAATTTTCTTGTATTATTGGTCCATTAAGACGACATTTCACTAACCGAGTCAACTGATGCAACCAGTGACACCACGATCATCATCAATGAAGTCCTTAAACGGAAGATAGGGATACCCCATTGCAGAGGGTAAGGGACCCTGACCCATGCAGCAGTTCTCCAAGCATTTGAAACATCAGTCCTGCAATGCTTCATGGTATACGCATGCCTTCTGCAAGCATCAATTAGGATGTTGGAACTGGGTATGTCAGGACTGCAGCCTTTGTAATTATATGCTCCACCGGCTGTCAAGAAGAATGCGTATGCCCAGATCAAAATAACACTCAGGGGAACCTGCAAAGCTTAAAGGCAGCGTTAATTAAAGGATAATATCAAAATGTACTAAACAGGATTAAGAAAAAAAGAAAAAAGAAAAAAACTTTAGGCTTCATTCACAGCAATGACATAATAAAGAAATGAATATAGTGGTTTTTTGTTGCATAATTCATTCCCCCTATTCCGGGAGGGGGAATGAATTCCCAAACCAAAGGTTGTGAAGGTACATGAATCTATTATTTGAGAAGACATCCAATTAAGTTTCATAGTATCTCAGGATTGTCAAAAGTGCTTGATTGATAACTGGGGTCATAAGAAAGTTTACAGGAGTCTCACTTTTAATTTTTATGATAACTTGACTCCTAGGTTGCTTAAACCTTAAATCCCACGAAATGACTGGCTGATTCTTGTTATTGCTTTTCTCAACTCACAGTACTACAGAGAAAATGACTTGTTTTGGCTTATTACAATTTATAGCAGGACAGCATGATTAATATTTGAACAGTTTCAGTGTAGTTGTAAGACCTGCATTTTAGCCAATAGAGAATGTCCACTGTTTCATCCAATAGTAACAAAGGGCATACTATCTAGATTTCATTGGATAGGTGGAATCACTTAGGAGGAGAATGAAAATCTTGATGACGGAGAATAATACTGTATGCAAATTTAACTCGGAAATGGAATTTCAATTTTTGGTTGCTGGAAGAAAGGGAAAAGGATCTGCATGGAACAAAGCATCTCCCGGGATAAAAACTAATAGCAATAGTATAAAACAAAAGCTTATATGCAATTTCAAAAAGTTTCCTTAAACTAATAGAGTCAATAAGACAATGCTATTATCTTGGAGAAGGTCAGTGTCTGCAGTTCACAACAAGAGAGACCTCTAGCTACAAATAGCAGAATATATCTATCATAGGTGCAAGGAGGTGAAATTAAGACACACTGGGGTAAGAAGAGTTGCATATAACTTCATAATCTTATGAACCAGACAGTTTGATATTAGAAAGAAAAAGAGGAGGAGGGGGGGGGGGGTTGAATCACGACAAAGAACCTTCAAACTGAAGGTAAATTACCTACCGCATAAATTCGGAATATTCGATGCCCGAAAACAGATATCCCGCGGAGGTACTGAAAACAAACAGTGTTAGTTATGGCAAATATTGAGGGTATTTCTGAAAGAGTCATTTAAATTAGGGTTCTAACAAAAAAATTTCATGGCATACTAAACTGCTAGACCTGAATACAACTAGAATTGTTATACATCATGCCTATTGAACCAAAAAAAATAAAGAGCTCAAGAAGCTTCTTACCAAGGTAAAAATAAGGACTAGTAGTATCTGGGGAAGACTGATCTCCACACAACTACCAGCTTGAGGAAAACCATAGCTGAAAAATGCCAAGCCCACTGCAGCAACTGTTGGTGCAACCACAACCGGGTTTACCAACCTGCAGTATCATGTGAAACAGATAAACAGTATTCAGGAAAGGAAGCTTCCAAACCAAGCTAGAGAACATAACAGCATGTGTACCAAAAGTGATTGCTACTTTTTAAATGATTATTTGATTCTAAACAAGAATGTTAAACAGCAACTAGTTAGATGATTGTCTGGTTCTAAAGACAAACATGAAACAAAAAGATAAATATATTATTAGTAGGACAGGCTAGATGGTTTGAAACACACAAGATGGTGTTTCCTATTCAAATTTCCATCAGACACAACCATTTTTTGAAATAAAGGCCAACAGGAGCAGCAATTCCACTGAACCCATGCACAAAGTTCTGGAAATGAAGCTCAAAAGGTCAATTTCTGGCAATTGTGATTTTACAAAGACATCAGATGTCTCAGAAGGGATCGATAGCAGAGTAGTGTCAACATGGAAAAATTACAAGCAATAGTGCCTGTTGATCCCAATAAATGAGTCAACTTTGCAAGAGAAAGTACAAATATGGAATCTATTGAATTACCTTACAAGAAGAGACATCAAACCACTGAACCCCAAGAGGCTTTGGAATATTGAACCAATAATTATAGCCCCTTGAAGTTCCCTCATGATGTGCCTAAATTTCTGCAGTAAACTGAATGTGCATCAGTGGCTGTTTCAGAAAAAGGAGTTCTATGGAAAGAAAAAAGAGTTGACATAGAGAAAAAAAAAAAACATAACACTTGGATTGCTACTCATAACCCCAATAAATGAAAAAGCAAAAAGGGAAGCTCCCAAATTGGGATAATTATATTAATTGCAAGTCCCAGTCTAGTTTAGAATTTCACTTTTTTCTTCTGAAATGCATTAATTACTAAGCTTTCACAAACACTAGAATCCTATAAAATTCTATATTTTTTTTCTCCAATTACATAAGCTCCAAGGTAATCGTATATGATCAAGGACCTCTAGTGCCCCAAGAAAGAAAAGTTCCAATAGGGTAAACTTACATGTTCAGTAAGATTTCGAATCTCCTCAGAGTTCACAATAACCAACAATGGGGCCAAATACACAAATGAACTGCCTTGAACCAACGGAAGACGGGTACCAAAGTATAAGTGCAGTATTGTAGTAATGCCAGACACTAATAACATTGTGGAAATCACCGTGGCAGTGTCCTTCTGTAATGGTGTCAAAAAGAAGGAAATGTTCTTATACTAAGATATTTAATTGGCATCTCTGAACTTCAATTGCACTAAGAAAAATTTTAAGAACTTCCTTACATCAGTCCCACCCATGGCAGGTACAATGACCAAGGGGATGAAAATAAGTGAACCAGCCAGTGATAAGTAGTGCTGCAAACCGTAATACATAAGTGGTACTGCAGTTTGAAAAACAAAAAGAATCAACAGTAAAATAATGGCAGATCAGAAGCATATTAGAACTTTGAGCAGAAATCAGAAAACAGAGAATTTCATTCATGGTGACAGAATAAAAAGAGAATACACATTGAAAAATGGAAAAGAAACGCTCAAGACATTCCATTGGCTGTTCAAGAACAAGAACATTTCTATAAGAAACACATTGACAGCCACAGGTGCAGCAGTAAGCTATATAAAAGAAAATAGATATGCATTCACACATACAGCTTATATTCAGTCAGTTAAAACAACCACAGCTGTAGTAATTTCTGTCAAAGAACTACTAGTTGAATTTTCTTCTACCTATATTTTTAAGAGGATATCATTCCCTTGCTAGAGGGTTGCGTTAGGAAGGGCATCTGACATAAAATTTTCCCACATTGGTCTTTTGCTATGTATTGTCAATGTGACTTTTAGAAGTCAATTGACATTAAGATTGCCATGTCTCCAACCCTAACTTGATTAGAATAAGGTGCAGTTGATGATGATAATATATTTTTAAAAGAATAACATTGGAAAATCAACTGACCTATCAACACTTTACCTGATTGAGAATAGGGTTATTTTTGCACTTCTGGACATTGGGGAATTGGCAATTATCTGAAGGTACATTTGGTGTACAGGAATAGAATGAAATGAGAGTGAGACAGAACCATTTTAATGTAAGTTTAGAATGTTGAAGAGAAAGGCAGAAAGTCTTTCCCTCTTCTCTCTTTCTTCCTCTCTTCCCCCAGCTTGCTCTGGACAACTCCACTGCCAACACACAGAATTTTCTTTCTTTCTTCTCTTCTTCTTTTTCTTCCTCCTCTCTTTTGGCACTCACATACCCAGGAGATCCCCACTCTTCCACTAACATCTACCCATTTGTCACTACCCCTGGCTCCCTACTTCCCAACCAAATTTGAACTCAAGGTCTCAGGTCCAGGCCCCCAGCTTGATCCCCTATCTCTCCACCCAATCCACTTCACCCTACCCCTACCAAACCATAGTAGAGAGTTAAAAGAAAGAAAGGAGAGAGGACACAAAAAATTGGCATCTTTTGTCTTGTGGACTAGCAAATTAAGAATTTTCCTGAATAGGGAAAAGCTGTGGCCAGAAGCTGAAGAAGTGGGTTGCATGTAGTCATGCACACCCAAACCAGGCATTGCTAATGATCTGATCTAGTTAGGCTGACCCACTTTAAGGACTTATAAGCCTTTTGGTATTGGATATTACCAAGATTCATGTACTAGAGGACCAAACCATGGTAGGACTCTAATAAACAAATTCATAAATAAACGTGTTCTCTTTAAAATGTTATGACACATTGTTCCAAGCCATTAGTGCACCCTCCCCCCTCTCTCTTGCTACTTTGAGTTTTGCAGAATGTCTTTTATTTGTGGCTTAATAGGCGGTGTTCTGATAATGGCCCTCCATAGGTTTCACATGGCATTGAGATTGACTTATACGTATGGAAGACTATCATTTCCACACACTGTTTTCCATTTAGGATCTGTTTATTTCAATGTAAAACATTTTATGGGAAAATATTTTTCAATGTAAAATGTTTTACCAAAAAAAATATTTTTTTTCTTACTTTCTAGTGTTTGATTTGCATGGTAAACTACTTTCCAAAAATTAGCTACATGTATGAATGTATATGTGTGTATATATATTTATATATACATGAATCATGAATGTTTATGTCCGTGTATGTATGTGTATATATATATATATGCATGTGTGTGCATGTGCATGTATTTATGTCTACGCATGTGCATTGTATGTACATATATGAGCATGTGTATATATGTATATGTGCATGTATGTATGTATAATGTATATGTAGGTCTATGTCTATGTTTATATGTGTATGTATCTGCATGCATGTATATATATGTATGTATTTATATATACATACATATACATATATGCATGTAAATAGGAAAATGACTTACCAATTTCCAATTGTTTCCATCATTTGGTGTAAATATTTTCATTATAAAAATATTTTCATCTTTTTTGTCAACCAAACACTAGAAAATAAGGAAAATATTTTTCAAGAAAACATTTTATGCCCAACCAAACCTTAGACACAAATGTCAACTATACATTAACTGATTTACTTCCAGATAAGTTTATGAATTCAAACAAAAGCCAGTCAGACAAGTTCAAATTTTAAGGGAGAAAAAAATAAAACATGCCATGAATCAATTGAGTTATGTTATTTAAACAAATTAGGAAGTTCACATATACCCTTTAAACTGCTACTATTTATAAATGTAAGCTCAGACACACTCAAGTACCTCTTACGATATCTATATTTTTAATACTGTTGCATGTTCTCCTTATCAATGATCTTGAATGTATTCTTGTTAATGGTCTGGAATATATATTTCTTAATAAATTCAACCAATTTGTAACTCTGCTCAGTTGAGTAATTCCCTAATGCTTTTAATGTTGAAGGAATTTCTTATTTACAGCCAATCCGTCCTGATACCAAATAACAGAGGATCATTGCATTAGGTAGCCAACAACATAGAAGTCATCAGATCATATACCATGAATCCTAGACAAATGTAGCCAATTTGTCTCATTCATCCATTGATTGTTCCTTCCCATTTACACATATCAAACATACTCTTAGGGTGGTCAAAAGAATGGTAATTAGATTGGAATGAGTGATCTGTCTTGAAGTGAATCTCACTTAGACATGTTTTCTTCTTTCTTAGATAACTTGAATCTACTCTCCTTTCTTGATTTTGATAATGCATGTGTGCCTATATTAAGAGCATCTTATTTCCAGATCTCAATAATTTTACATCATGCTAGGATAGTGCTCCTTCAGATTTTAGCCTATAGTAGTTTCTTCACTCTGAGTGGAGTTGATGAAAATTGAGAGTTTTAACTATTTTAAAAACCGTACAATTCTAGTAACATTAGGATTTTAGTTATTTAGGAATTTTAAGTTTTGCTCCGGTTTTAATTTAAATTCCAATTTCCAAGTTTAGTGATGTTATGGTCTTTATTGCCTAGTTTAATTAGAATTTTTAGTTTGGTAGGGATTTGTGAGCTAATAAATACCTCACAAGTATAGAAATTATTCAAGTTTTGATGATTGATCATTGAATTCAAAATTTGGATTTGTATCTCTTGGGTATTCTTCTTCTATTTCTTCTCTTATTCTTCATCCTCTTTGATTCTATACTAGGAGTTCATGCAGGACAAAAGACACCGGAGCTTCCCTAGTGACATTGCCGAGCCTGCTCCATTCTCAAAGAAATGAAATATACCCGCATCATTTTCTCCATGACTAGCTCTTCCCAGTTATGTAGTACTAAACCACTTTTTTAAATCATATAACAACTTGTCATTCTTCCATTTATATCTTGTTATATCCCCTATTAAACTACCTCTCTTGCTTTGTTCACTGTTACATTATCCTGGGAATTTCTTCTATATTAGTTCATCACACTACTGATAATTCACAATCACAAGCATGGACTTCAAACTAAAATAAAGGCACAAAAAAAGAAATCAATGATTGCAAGTTAATCATAACAAATAAGTCGTAGAAAATGAAATCCATACTAACCCACTCCAGGATTGTCTCTCAGCCCAAGCTTCATTCCAGGACCAGGCTCTCCACCATCCTGGTACGCATCATCAATCCCCTCTTCGCTTTCCACATTTCTGTCATCCTTCATTGGCTCAGCAGCCGGAGCAACAGCCGGAGCTCGCTGTCCGGCCCCGTTTACAACCCCATTCCCATTCAGGCCAACCCTGCTCTCTTCATCTCTAGCCCGCAAACTGAATTCGGCCCCATCTCTCCTCTGATTCTCACCTCTCACTCTCCCATCTTTAATCCCCAAATCCCCACCATTCCCATTCCTGCCCGCCCCGCGCCCGGCCCCCGAAACAGGTTCAATTTCAATCCCCCTATGCCCGGTCCGCCCCAGAACCGGATCAATTTCGATCTTCGGCGAGGATGACCCATGCTTCTCCAGACCCTTCTCCAAATCAAGCTCAGAGCTCCCGGTATTGTAGTTCTGGGCCCTCTGGTTCACACTAGCATGGCTCTCTCCGGATAGATCAGACACAAATCCTGTCCTCTTCGCCCAAGATCTCAGCTCCCTCGGATCGTGGCCTTTTCTTGGTACAAACGGTTCTAGCCCCGGAAGCACCGAACCGAGCTTCTGACCCTTTTGTGTATTCCCCCTCTCCGGCGCTTCTGATCTCGACCCACCTTCCATTTGAGTTTCCCGCAAATGGGTACTGATTTATCCAACAAATGCAGCACTGTAATCTAACCCCCTCTAGGCTCTGTTTTTCGGCAACCGAAAAAGAAAGAGCTCTAGAGAGAGTTCTAGAGAGAGTAGAAGCAAAGAAAGATGAGTAAAGAGCACAATGCGGGAGCGGTGAATGGTGGCTTGTAGTGAGTGAGAGTGAGGTGATGAGGATGAGGATGACGACGACATTGCAGCGACTTTCCTATTACCAGTTGGAAGCCGCCGTTGCTTTCGAGTGGGAAAACTACTGAAATAGCCCCATAGTGACCGTTGCAAACTTCAGGTTGAACCCGACGAGGGAGGTCAATTTCGTCATAATGTCAGTGTCCGCAGTTCCTTAGGTTTCAAGCTTCGATGATGATGATGGAACCCGGGACTCACCGAGTGGACTCGGCAGCTCCATGGACGAGTGCGAACTCGGACTCCGACTCGGTTTGGAGACAAATAAAGATTGCATTAGCCCTTGGTAATTATGATTTGTTGAAAAACATGGTTGCAATGGCCCATAATCATCGATTAGACAATAGAAATTAAAAAATCACAAGATGATATTGAAAAGAAAAAAAAAATTATCAAAAATGTCAATTTTAAAATTATATAAAAAAAATAGTGATAAATGTTACGAGATATAATTATTTGTTATAAGATATAATTATTAATCTCATCCATGATATTATAAAATTAATTTTATTAAAAATATATAATATTATAAATTTTAAAACATATTTACATATTCATCTGTACAATAAAAATAATATTTCTATCTCTTTTCATATTGTTATGCATTGCCTTTCATATTCTTTTTTACTTATTTATTATTGTGATTATATACTTCATTTTATGCTAATTTAAGTAATTGAAGGGCTTTCGAGACCATTCTTTAAAATTGTTTTATAGATGCAAAAATATTGAAATACTCTTAATTAATCTATGCATGAAAACTCATTATTATTTGAGTATTTATGTCGTACAATTTTATAAATCTAAGTACAATAACTAATAATATCACTAAACAGAGTCTTGAAAACGATTCGATTGTACTTAAAAATGAAAAGAAACTGAAAAAAAAACCCTTAGTTGCTTCATTAATTTTTAAATGGAGAAAGTTAGGTGAATGCATCATATGGACATGGACTTTTTAGCTATAAATTAGATTAAATTATGCACCTTTTGACTGCCATAAGATTGCATTGCAGTGGAGATAAGATTCTTCAACCTCAAGTGCTCTTTAAACTTTGAGGAAATTCTCATGTTTGTGTGAATCAGAGCACTTTTGTTAGGATAATGATGGGAATTTAATGAGTTTTTAAATTTATTTCATGTAGTGTGGTTCAAGCTTTACATTTTGATCAGAAATGTTAAATGTTAAAGCTCTAAGCAAGTCTGTGCATCTATTCCTTGGCACATTGACAAAGGACTCTTACCTATAGAGACTATAATTAATATATATTATTATTGTTGTTGAGAAAGAATTACATTAAAATATTAAAATGTATCTTATCTCTTTATTATTGTAAGACAACACCCCCAAAATATGAACTCATATTCTACTTTTAACTTCTTAGAGCCTTTTATACCTTTTTTTCTGTCCAAAAAGGTTCTCTTTTAAGAAGAAAAATTTGGGCAGCCCACCAGGCATCTTTAACTTTAAAAACAAAAAAGAGAGAGAAAAAAGGCCAAGGCACATTGCATGTAAAGTGGTAAGTAAAAAATAAAGAAAAGAAATCAACATATTGATAATTTGCAAACTAGAACCACCAATCTGCATTGTTAGCTTCGCTGATAGTTAATTCTTATTTTACAAGCTCATCCATATCCTCATATCATATGAATCCACCATCTCCACCTTTCATCAAATGATGACAACAACAATCAGAAATTTAGTCAGGCCAAGTAAATTCTAGGTCCCCAACAACAATCTGCATTGTTACTATCTTCCAAAATAGTAACAAAAACTGAAAGCTTGTAAATCTGAAGAGCAGCTTTAGCTTACATCTTTATTTTGATCTGTCAGTTGATGATCACAAGCAAGAAGGCTAGGAGGGGAAGGAAGCGGCAACAAAGAGAGAATGCAGAGTAATGGGTTAAATACAAGATGCAACCTGCATTCATATGAATCCATGGATCTCATTCTCATGCATTTCCCAACGGCAACAGATACATGAATCTGGATCCACGCATATCCACTGGAAAAGAATCAAGAGAAAAAGGATATATATATATATATATTGGTTGATATTTTCTCCAAACAACCTTGAAGTCCCTAGTAGCTTTCCAACCTTCAAATGAAAATGAAAATACCCAGAAAAGAAAAAAAGAAAACCCGTGTTCTTGATGTTCCAGCTGTATCGTCAATTACAGAATTCATAATCCCTTTTTAACAACTAATAAAGATAAATCCCCAAAAAATCCATTGTCACTACCTGCAAAGTTCATGTAGCCGAAGCTACCTAGTGGGATATAGGCTTGGGATTGTTGTTGCTGTACCTATCTCAGTGAAGGCTTGACATTAGGTTCCCATGGCAACAATTAGCTGAAGTACAGAGAAACAGAAATAGGACGCAACAATAATCAATACCTGTATCCAACATAAACCCCAACAAGACCATTGTTTGTGCAAAATGATAGAAGATGAAACACAGACCTCAAAAGTCTGAAGTAAATAACATTCCGGTGATAATGGCTCCATATAATAGAAGCAACCAACAGAGCTATGATCCATGGGTGCAAAGCCTGAATTTCAACTTTGAGATAAGAACAACAACAACCAACATACCAATCTTTAATCCCTAAGTGGGGTCACTACATTTATACTAGCTCACCAATTATCTCTATTTATGACCATATATTCTATTTATAATCATTCCTCCGTAAGAGATCTCCACCATTTTTTTATTTCTTTTCCCTACCTCTTATACCGCATACTTAGAGATAGAAATGGTGCTGCAATATTTATGTCTTTTACATATTTTTTAGACATGTCTAAATCATTGCAATCTGCACAAGTGTGTGTTTGCAACAGGGGAAAAAAGAAAAAGAAAGAAACTGAAGTTTTTGTTCCAAATAATTGAGAGCAGCTATTGGCAACTTTCATCTTGGTCTCTTGCTTATACAAATGAGACAGTCTAAAAATGGAGTGCACAAAGATAACAAATTAGCTGGTATCAAAACAATGATATCTAAGCGCACACTTGGACAGCCTAAAGCCAGCACCAAAAAAGATACTAAATCATAAAACTATAGGCTGTGTTCTGTAATAGGTTCTCCAATTTTCAAACCAGTCCAATGCAATGAGGAAAACATATATCCATATGAAACGTAAGAGGCCCCTTATTCCCCATCATATATTAAACTTCTATAGCAGTATCTCAATTGAATACCAGCCCTAGCTGCATACGGGTGTTAGGGATCATAATTCTGTAAATTGATGATAGCAACTGACAGAGGTTGAGATGCTATCCTAAGAATTGATCTTGCCTCAACACTTAAAAAATTGTTTTCCTGACATGGGCAAATCCCTTTTACAATGAAGAACTATTTGTACTCTCACAAGCAATCGATGACCTAAAAGATGGGGGATGATATATGGTCACACTTGAAGATCAACGTGTTTCCAAAAAATCAGTTCAAATATCTTGAATATATTTGCTCAAAAAGATTAAAAAAAAAAATTAATGAGGAACTTCTTCACAAAATCAAGACCAGATGATTAAAGTGGAAAATACTTGTCAAATCCCTTTAAAACTAAAACAAGAGTTTTATGAAATGACTATAACCTTAGTTTTGTTATTAGCACAAAGTACCAGGCATTTAAACACTATTCTTTCTGAAACAAGAGTGAAACTGAGATAAACATGCTATAGCAGATGCGGTCATCTCCCCCCCCCCCCCAACAAAAAAAAAGAAAAAAAGAAAAAAAAGATAATTAGAAATAAGATTTATTCATGACAAGATAGGATTGACGCCTCTTGAAAATAATGATACGGAGACATGTTTATGGGAAAATAAGTAAAGGAAGACCAATCAAATTTTGGTGAAAAATTCTTAGGCCAATACATGTGATATAATGTTCTTTACAGTAGATATGGTCATGGATAAGAGATTAGCAAACTAACAACCCATATAGCCAACACCATCTATCTCATGTAGTGGGATTACCAGTTAGCACGTTAATGTTGCTGTAACAAATAGGTTTCCATGTTTTAAGTACACAAAACATCCAAATTCATTTTCTATCAATTGCATACAAACTAGCACTCTCTTCCAACTATTCACGAAAATTATTCAAAACTCCTGTCCATTCCATCAATGTCTTTTTCTATAAAACAGACAGCCTACTTTATTATGTTTCACCAAACAACCAAATAAAAGATCACCTTCAGACCAAGTTCAAAATAAGCAAAAATCCACAAAACTTTGGTATAGAATAGCATGGACTTTAAGCCTCACTAGTCACAACACCTACACATCCAAGAAATGCCTGGTTTATAATTACAAATCCCCTATAATTTTTTCATCCTTCATTTGTGCCCTTTTTTAGTGCTGCATCTTACTAAAATAATGGAAGTCTAATGATTTACTCTAGATAAGTAGTCTCTTGTAGCATCTTGTAGAATGGCATGTCCAATGGAGAGAAGTCAATAGAATGATCACACTGACTATTGAGATAAACAAAAATATAGCACCTATGCCCCCTAATTGAGGTTATATGTTCTGGTATCATAATGATTATTGTCTCATAAGCAACATATAAGCACCAAGATAAAATTAGAAGACAAGCCCTAGAATGACCTTGGGTTGCAAGTGTGCTGCCCAATTGGAGTAAGATTTTCTCCTCCAAACAAATCATATCGATACCTTTCCATAAAGGTGGATCAAGTGCCAACCATAAATGTCTATGGTCAAATTATGTTTAGTCAGGAAAGTATTCTCCTTCCAATGAATATCCTGACATTCTTTGCTCAAGCTAGAATTACTTCTCACTGTCCCAACGTAGTGAAAAGAACTAACAGTCAGTGGACTGGGATATATTTTGCAAGGTAGCAATCATCACGGCAAATTAATCTCTCCTCAGATAAGCAGTATGCCATTGTGAAAATTTGTAGGTTATATGCCTAAGCAAATGACACCAATAAAGAAAATGCAGACACATTCTCCACTCCAATGTCCTAGCTAAGATATTTGCACCAAACAACCATGAAATCATTTATCACAGTACTGGTGCAAAAATCTTCTTAAGATAAACGATCACAACACCAAGAACAATAAGGTTTCAGCTTCAGCTATCAAAGTATGGAGTTCAACTGCTTCAAATCATCCTATTTGATAAACAGTATCACTCATTGGCCATCTCACAATCATTCAGTTCGTAATAACCCATTCAGCCATCAATTAAGTCATCCCCAAACTCCTAATGGTTTAAATTGAACTCAATGAACTACACAATTCGGTCCTCCAGATGCGATACAACAAATTCCCACTAAGGTTTGGCAAACAATGATTTTGTACGGCCTGATCGGGCAGCTAACTCGTCCAATTTCGTTAGTTCACTCAAATTCAACGCATGCGCTTGACGGAAGACACCAATAATAAATCGCAAAAAGTTCAATTTGTGATTGACAATGATCATTGCCTATCCAACACCAGGAATGTTACAAACAGAACATCAACAGTCCACGACCAAAAGAGAAAATAAAAAATCAACATCATCAAAGGAGGAACCAAGCATAAGCAGCTGTAGAAATTAAAGACGAAAATGACAGAATTTCTTTCTTTTTTTTTTCATCTTTTCAGTTGGGTTGGTTAGTTTCTGGGTACCGGAGACAAGAGACGAACGACGTTTTCTTGCCGCTCGCGAAAGCGTCGCTTGAGGTAGGTCTCGATGATCTCCATGACGGAGACGAAGCGCTTCATCTCCTCGAGGCGGCGGCTGAGCTCGGCCTCTCGGGCGCGGGCTCGCTCCAGCCGCGCCTCCGTCTCCGCCAACCGGTCCCTCAGATCTTCCACCACCGCAGCGTCGGTCGCCGGAGGCCTACCTCGCGTAGCTGCTATTTCATCTTTTGATGGAAATCGTTCCGAACCGTAACACATTTTGTGAGGCCTCCGGAAAACAACCAGAGAGAGACAGAGAGCGAGAGAGAGAGAGAGAGAGAGAGAGGGGCGATGATCAGCGGTTGTTGGGTTTGGGTCATTAAATCCGCACCGTTGAATTGATTTGGAGTGGCCTCTCGCCTCGCTGCGGTTTGTTTCCTGCAGTTCGTAAGGTATCCTGTCCCGTAACACTTCCGCTACTTCCTTTTCGCTCTAAATTTCTCGCACCATCTCGTAAGTAAGTTTGACTATATCCAATTTTTTCTTTTATAATTTAGGTGTTCGAATTTTCTCCATATAATTCTTGAAAAAAAGCCTTCTCTCTAATTTAGCTTCTAGATAAATTAGATATAATTATAAATTTATATATTTTTAAAGATCAATTCTTATTAAATGAAATATTTTTACCTTGATATTCTGTCACTCTAAAAGAAACTTACAAACTTATCATTTATGCCATGTTTTGAGAGGCCATATCGGATTTAATCTAATATTTATTGTGCAAATACAAAAGATATATTTTATTATAATTAATTAATTAAATTATTAATTAATACCGTTTGAGTCTTAATATTATGTATAAACAAAAAATTAAAAATCACAAAAACTTTGAAAATCAGTTCACGTGAGGGTTGAATGTAATTTACCGTTGTAAATTTGGATATTTTTCAAAATTTACTTCACAATATCCGTCGTTTACCGGCAGCGGCAGGCGGGTTATGTATAAATTGAGGAGAACTGGAGCCGGAACGCTCGAGAAAAAGAAGAGAAAGCAAAGCAACTCACTGGACAGGACATGGCAGCTATAGGAGACGCCGATCCATTCGCCTCCATCTTCTCTCAGAAGAACGCCAGGCCTCCCGACGACACCGTTTTCTACTCCATCTTCCCTGACTTCTCACTCCTCTCCCATTCCCCCCAATCCTCAAACCCCGCCGACCTCTCTTCGCAACTCCAATCCCTGCACCTCCAAATCCTCAACTCCCTCTCCCCCTACACCTCCGACTACATTTGGCAGCACGAGCCCTTCACTCTGTCTCTCTCCGCCGCCAACGCCGCCTGTCTCTGCGATTCCCGCCGCACCCAGAGCATCCCTCACCTCCACGGCAAGCTCCGGTTCGGCGACAACCTTGAAGACGAGTGGTTCGTCGTCTTCCTCCTCTTCGAAATTTCTCGGCGGTTCCCTCATCTCTCGGTCCGCGTCTGGGACACCGACGGCGAGTTCCTCCTCATTGAGGCCGCCTTTCACCTCCCCCGTTGGCTCAACCCCGACACATCCACCAACCGCGTCTTCGTTCGTCGGGGCGAGTTGCACATCGTTGACAGGGACCAATTCCCTGCGACTCCTACTCTGCAGGAGTCATTGTTATATCTGATGAATTCCGGAGACCAATCGACAGCGTCTGATTCCGTTCAGTCTGCTATCGAAAATCGTATTCGGGAGTGTCCAGAGCGAGCGCGGGGGAATATGCACAGAGTTAGGGTTAGGGTTCCGATATCAGTGGCGCAGGTGTTGAAGCACGAGCCGTGTTTGATTTCCTTGGCGGTGGAGGGATTCTACGACCGCGATATCGACTCCATGAAGCACGCGGCGAAGATGGAAAGGTTTTTGAGTAAAGGGAGTGGGGAAGAGATTGTTCGAGTGTCGTTGAGTATGTCGAGAGCCATGTATGCGCAGTTGGCACAGCAAACTTTTCAGGCGCCCAAGTGTTATCCCATGCCGCCTAGGAGTGAGGGGGCGGTTTACGTGGAGGCAGAATTAGGGATGAAGATTGCGTGTGGGTTTGAAATGATGTATCAGTCGCGGAGGTGTGAGGGGTTGGAAGGGAAGGGGAATACATGGGAGGCGTTCAGGGAGAGTTTGGAGAGGAGTGGGTTCTTTGAAGGGTTACTTCCGGGTTCAAAGGAGCATCGTCGGCTGATGGAGAATGCGCTAGAGTATTACAGAAAAAGTTCCTTGTTTTCTAGAGCCAGGTATATGTTTTTGTCAATTTCAAATTGTTTCATTTATGTGTTATTGGTGTTTGGCAAACTTGGCTACGTGGAATTAAGAAATCAAAGAAGGCCATGCAGCACAAATAATGGTAAGCGCCCATAGAATTTTAAAGGTTAATAGGTTGGTATAGCCTCTTATGGTTGCACGAAACTGCTAGTTGGAGTTAAGGGGGGAACTGCCTTAATATCATCATTTGTTAAGTAGTCAGCAATTCTTGAAAATTAAAGGTTATATTCTACCCCGGTAAATTTGTTCTCATGGCATAAATATCCACCTTAAGAAATGAACAAGAAGACTGGTCACAACCCTGGGCAGATCCCGTTATATCATCTTAGTTTGGGCCTTCCAAGGCAAGTGGAGTTACAAGGCCGCCCCCTCCCAGCTACCAAATAGCAGGTGAAAGAAGGCAGTTATAACTTAAAGTAGTTGTTTTAAAATTTTAATCAAGTTGCTGCTGCCTACCACTGCACTTGTACATACTAAAGCTACCGAGTTCTAGAGATTTGTTGACTTCATTTATTTTGCCTTTTATTATTATTTGTGTGTGTGGGTGTGATAGGCAATTTTAGCATTGTTATCAGTACCACTACTTCTAGCACTGAGATGAAGTATCCTTGCAGTGAAATGATGAGTGCTCCAGTGAGACGAATAGATGAGATTCTTGATCTACCTTATTCAGTTGACGATTTTGTGGGTCAGGAGCTCCCTCCTTCAGATGATGATTCATGGCTCTACAATGGGGAGGATGAACTGAATGCGGCCCTCAGAGAGAGAGAGAGGGAGATGGAACTTTATAATTCAAAACATAAAGGAAAGCAGAAGTCAAAAGAGCAGCAGGACTCTGGACACTTTTCTGGCAAAAACTTGGATGATTCTGGTCTTGGGGACATTGCACAATCCATGCAAGCATTCGTTCATAAGATGTCCAGCTATAAGGGAGCAGAGGTTCCTGAAAAGAGGTGAGTTTGCAGTTTTTTTTATCTCCTACCAATTTTTATTATTGATAGCAAGACTTTAAATTGTGGCCATGAATGACATCAAGATTGTTTGTGTTGGACACATGCTAGAGTAACATATTTATAGTGGCCACAAATTTGCATCTCTGGTACTCATGAAAAGATAAGGCCATAGATAGAAATGATTGGGGAGTTAGAATTCATGTAAAAGTGGGATAAAAGTTTGGTGTTGTTGTTGTTGTTGTTACTTGAAAGAGAAAAAATTCTATGAAGAAAAGGACTGAGTCTAGGATTTTTGTTTCTTTTATTTTACTTGATTTATTTGAATTCTTAGTGAGACGACTCCCATGAATTGTTGGAGAGAAGTGTGTTGTAATCTCTACATCATAAATCAATCTCTCTCAGGTCCATGTGATGATGAATATTATTCAGTGTACAAGGGCAATGCAGTATAATGTTAATTCCATGTTTTGGTGTTTGTCTTGTCATGGGAAATTTTCATCTCAAAATCAGATAGCAAAAACTTCTTGTTTCCCTACTCTCAGTTTTCTCAAAAGAACAAACTATAAACTTTGAATTATTAAATGAAAATCTAAGCAACCTAATGCAAAAATAGAAGGCAACTAACTCTTCGGATTCAGATCTTGGTTCCTTCTAAATTCATGTCCTCCCAATATGTTGCTGGTAGGCTGTAGGGGCCAATGTGTAATAGCATTAAATAGGATGTAGACTTGAATTGCTTTGGCCATTGGATCTGTTTCCTTTAAGCTATTTGTGATTCCGTTCTAATTGGGAACTATGTGTTGATTTTTCTATTTGCATTTCTGGGTTGGTGGATGTAGCTGCAAAGTTATTGGCTCTATAAGTTCAAATCCAATCACCTAAACATGATAACATTAAAACTGAATTCCCATCTGAGCAACAATAACAACACATACCAAGTTTTTATTCCCCTATGTGGGATCAGCTACGTGAATTCTAGCTTGCCATTCATTTCAATCCATTGCCTTATCTTTTGTAAGACCTACATATTTAATATCAAGTCCAAGTGTCTCCCAAGTTATTATTGGTCTTCCTCTAACTCTCTTGCTAATTGTTTGTTCCATTTCATCAATTCTCCTTATAGGAGCCTATATTGGTCTTCTTCTTGTCAAGAAGAAAGAAAAACCAATCTTATTCTTTCTAATGAAATTGCAGTAACATATATACACATACGCCTATCTTTCGTATAGGCAGTTTCCTAGGCCTAATTAGGAAGGTTCCTAATTAGATAGTTTCCTAAACTAGATTAGGAAATATTTACAGAAAAGGAAACAAATTACACAGCTGCTAATACAATCAAATCAGACCATAAATAAAAACACTATTAGGAAACCAACACTATTAGGAAATCTGCATATTAGGAAAGTAAAGAACTGCTCGTCTTCTAACACTTCTCACATGACCAAACCATCTTATTTGCATCTCCTATGCCTTATCTTCAATAGGAGCCACTCTAACTTTATTACAAATAACCTCATTTCTATTTTTTTTTTGTAAGGCCAGACATCCTCTTCATGTTCATATTTTGCACATGTTGATACCATCTGATCAATAATAGAACCAGTAAAATCAGAACACACTAGATTGGGAGCAAACTCACAGAACAACTTCATAACAATGGATTATACCTTGAACACGGTGGTTTCTAGATTCAAAGATGAACCTAATACCCATTTATTACATATCTGGGAAGATGCCATCTTGCTGGCCAGCAGGCCTGGACCTACAGTGTAATTGAAGAGCCCATTGTCTCAGGGCCCATAATTATGTTAATTTAGGGGGGGGGGGCATAAATTTGAGAGGAAATTGACTATTTTGTCCCTATGTCAAAATGACAATTTTGCCCCTATATAAATCTCTCTCCCCCCCCCAGCCCACCCCCCAAAATCTGCAGAACGCAGCTCTCTCTCTCTCTCTCTCTCAAACTCTCTCTCCTTCTTTCTCACTCTCTCAATAACATCTCTTTAAATAATTGATTTTATGAAATTCAGCCAATGAGATTCATTTCTTGAGCTATTTATATTTTTGTATGAGCTATTTATATTTTTGTTATTTTTTTACAGAATATATATATATATATATATATCTTAGTGAATTAGAAGCTCTGGTAATGGGTTATGAGTAACTAGGATTTTATGCACTCATTGGTTTGACAAAAGAAAAAAAAAATTATTCACCAACGGTAGGTAGGTATTGAGAGTAAATTCCCTGTTGAGATCAATGGTGGAAAAATTAAAGAACTTTGAGAATATGTAGAACAACATGTAAAGCAATACGTAGAGAATTTATATTTTATTATTATATATTCTTATATATGTGATACTTTCTATTATTGGGCCAAACATGTGTAAGTATTTCAAATATTCTGTTTTTAAAATAGTATTTCAAATATTTGTTCGGGTGTACTTTAGAATGTTGTAATTCCAAATTCAATTGTTCTGGTGATTATACCTGTTATAGTTGCATATGTAGGAATAAATTTTTTCAAGTTGAAGTTGATCAAGACTTATCTCCGCTCAACTATGTCACAAGACAAATTGAATGGATTAGTTATGTTGTCTATTAAAAAAAAATGTTCGAACAACTTGATTATGTAAATTTAATTGATATTTTTGCCTCCAAAACTACGAGTAGCGCAGTTTTTAATTGATTATTTAAAAAAAATTTGATTTTATTTTTTTATATGGTATGAATATTTGTTTATTTTTTTATATTTTATTATGAAAAATAAAATTTGAATGTACACTATGATTCGGGGGTCCATTTTTACATTTCGATTCAGGGCCCCAAAATCTCAGGTACGACACTGCTGGCCAGTCCATTTGTAATAATGTATTGTGTTTGACAAAATTGCATCAATAATCTTCAGCAGTTGGACTGATGACTAAACTTGTCAGCCTCAAAATGGTAAATAAAACATTGTTAATTCTAGTTTGAATGATAATTATTTTAATTTAAAGTTTCATCTTGTTAGTATGGAGTTAGCAATTTGTTCATTTATTTATTTAAATCTTTTCATGAAGAAGCCTGCAAGCTGTGGACTTTGATGTGGACCGTTTTATGAAGGAGGTGGAATCAGTAATGGGACATCATGGCTGGGAAGACACTGGCAATGACGTGGATCTTGAAGAAGGGTCCTCATCTGACATGCATTTTGGTAATCTTTTCTGTTTTGAGAAGTTCTTTTCTCTTTTAAATTGTGGAGCTACTTCTTGTCATGGTATTTGTTCTTTAATCGGACGTCCTCTTTTCCTTTATTTTTCTCTCCTCCTGTCTTGTCCTATATGCTGATAGGAATTTTCTTTTTAAAAACTTTTTCCTAAATTGATAAATACAGTTGCTGTGATCTCTCTCTCTCTCTCACATGTCCACACGCATGCACAGACTTGCATGCGCACACCCACACCCACACCCATGCCCACATGAATCCACTACCACACATCCACCAATGCCCTTGCTTTTGTTTAGGTTGGACGCCTATTATATCTATTCTTAGATTGCTATCCTATGCCCAGCCTTGCTTACTGAAAGAACAAAAAAGGTTTCTCTAGTCAGTCCCATTTATGTTTTCTTTTGTTTAAGAATCCAGGGGGCTTGGTAATCTAATTTTGCTATAGATGGACCATATTAATGGTGGTTTTCGTGTTCTAATGTAGTTACACCCTTTCCGTACATTTTTGGTTGCCTGGATGGGTTTTGGACTTGAAGCCTTAAGATTCTAGTACGTGAACCATTTGGATGAATTAGGAATGATTGACCTGGAAAGGTGTTGAAATGAGGGAGGATATGGTCATTGGAACTTGGAAGCACCAGTCAGCCTAATTCTACTTGGACATTGGCTGGAGGAGGAGGTGACCTGCTGGTACCAACTTTAATGGGTTGATTGACCACCCAACTGGGGATTCCTGAATATTAACAAGGTGAAGAACTAACTTCTAGTGCCACTTTGGAAGACAAATAAAATATAACTCTTATCTAATCCCTAAATCAAATAAAATTCTATTATCTAAACATCGATGATAAATCAAAACAGAACAAGACAAAATGTAATTTAAATCTTATTTTTAAAATCAAAATAGAAAAATATCCCTATCATTCTCCCTGGGTGGGAGAAAAACTCGCTCTCAACTTTTACGAATCTAGACTTGTGTCATTAGAATTGCTCTGTATCTATCTACAGGAATGCTGACAACTTATCCTGTGTATTCCATAATTTCAAGGGTGTGTTAAGTTATCTGCATAACCAGAACAGAACTGTTTGTTTTATCCTGGCATGCTTGTATTGTTGGCTCTGTTTTCATAAAAAAGTTGTGAGAGTCAAATTTTCTGCAAATTCTCGGGGAAAATTTTTATATACCATAAATCCTGCTGTCCCAGTGCATGAGGCTCTGCTTTGTGAGGGTTGGGGAACGATTGGTTTTGTATGCAGGCTTACCCTTGCTTTGCAAAGGGACTGTTTTTACAACAAAAACCTGTGACCTTCCAATCCCAAAGGAGCTCCTTGCGATTGCTATCAAGGCTTGCCCTCAGAAAATCTTTATATACCATCTTAGGATTTTTTTTCTTTTTTTTGCAGAATGCTATTGGAGGTTTCAGGCAATTGTTATAGAACTTTCATTTTGAAGCATGACACATTTACAATAAATCAAGTATGACTGCTCATGGATTAGAAATTTGGAAGTATAGTTCCTTGTGTTGATGGAATCCTTTCACTGAAGTTTAATGAATATATATTCAGATTTACTCTCTATGTGTATGAGCATATCATTTTCAAACCTGGCTTTGAGCCTTTGATCATATACACACATATATATTTGCTGTATAATTGAAGATATGGCCATGAATATAGATGTTTGGAGAGCTAGAACTTATGTTGCCAACCCTACCTACTGGATTGAGGCCTGTGGTTGTTGTTCTTATGCTGGGTAATTGTTTTCAATGCATAGATGAATCTGATGATGGAAGTGATATAGAGTCTTCTGAGGAAAATGAGGGAGGGGATACTTTCATGCGTTCCTATTCTGATGCCCTGAACGAGCAACTGAAGAATACCACACTTGACAAAAGTTTTGTTCGTGCGCAAGAACAGTCTTCAAAGAAAGACGAGGTGCATCTCTCCAACTGCATTTATTAAATTCATGATAATCAAAACCCACTGATGTAAGCTCTATCCACACAAATTGTTCTGAAATGACATTCTACCGTGTGATGGCACACAAATGTATTAATATCTGAATATTGATTGGTAAAATATTTCTGTTGTAGCATTTGATCCATAAACTTAAGTTATGCAGGGAACATCAAATGCAACGGAAGACATGGACGAGGAGTTCACTCCAGTGGACGTGGATGTGAACCTTGTGAAGAGTTTTCTTGATTCCTTTTCTTCTCAACAAGGGCTTCCTGGCCCTGCTTCCAATTTGCTAGGCCTAATGGGTCTACACCTGCCAGAAGATCCTAAAAAAGACAAGTGAAGTATTCTGCTTTTGACATATCCTCATGGTCTTGATTGAGGTACCTTCCCCTCTTTTCAAACATTAAACTTTTAAGATTTCCATCCATGTTGTGGTTTAAATTAATTACATTTTGTAGTTACTGTGAATTTAGAACATTGTGAAATCTCTGATTTGAAAATTGTTGATGGGGCGTGGTTACATTCTTTGATCAGCCATTTAGAAGACAAAACATATGTGCTATTATTTTCAAAGATTTTTTTCGTTTTTCTTCTATAATTATTTTTGGCAATGGTATTCTTTTCCCTCTTTGATGGTTTCTGCCAAAATGTATCATTACAAAGATGTAAAGGCTGTACCGATGTCTTAATGCTCCTTTTCGCAACTGAATAGAAGCTAACTTGCCCTTCTTTCTTCCGTATATTTTATGGTAGGAACCGCAGCATTATGTAGGTCCTTGCATGGCAAAGAACGGGGAGGATATCTTGTCAAGAGTGTCATTTTGATGCCTGGAGAAAGCATGACCTTCCCTACCTGAATTGTTGATCTCTTGCTTCCAGTGATTATCTTGACACCATAATTGTGCAATGCGGGGGGCTTCATTAAGTGGCCATAAAGAACCCTCCAAATGGGAATGTGCATTCCATGTTAATAGCAGATACGAACCATTTTCCCTCCTAATAAATAGAGAGCTTTAAGTTTTCCTCTTGGTTTCAAATGTACCCAAAACTCGGAAGACGAAAAAGGGGGGACGGCTGGCGTGGGCTTTGCCAATTGTCATTACAGATTTATTTAAAAAAAAAAAAAATCTGTTTGCTAATGCCTGCAAATTTACATAATCGGAGTTAAAGAGTATGTATTTATATAGCCTTTAATCTTCATTGCTGGTTTTATGCTAGTTTTGACAATGTGGGCTCTTTCTTAGTTCTGTTAATGCTTGTTTGGTGTGATGCTATAAGGTTCTTGGGTTTTAAGATACAGACTATCGATGTTTGACCAACTGCTTTGGAAGACAATTGTACCATGTCATTATGATGCTGTTTAACCTTTTTATTTATATTATTCTGCCAGGCCATGAAGATTTACATGAGTCATGGTCCTACACCTAATTTTAGTTGAAAGATTCAACTGAATCGAATGCTTCTGACATGGTGTTTGAAGGATGAACTAACTTTTAAATTTTTCACGGCCAAGGGGACGACTTTGATAAACTCAGTGTGAGCCACTCACTTCTGACTTAGTTGAGATCGAGGACCTTACATTTAAGAGGTTTTTGACACATGGCTAGAGGCATCACATGGGCTCAACAATTGCTCCAAAACTAAAGGGTAAAATGCAGTGGTAGAGATATTTTGGTTTAAAAATACTTCTAGAAATTTATGTAATTTACATTTGTTATTAAGACATCATTTTCGTTAGTTTTAAGTAGAGACAATATTAAGTAAGGTAGATTTTATTTAATTTTTTGCTAATTTATATTTAATTATAATAAATAAAAAATAAGGTAAAAATAATAACATATTGTTAGTAGGTTTAACAATGGGTTTTTGTTGGAAGTCACGGTTGGAGTTTTATTTTGATTTTAACTTAATTAATATTCAATAAAAATAATTTAGATTAATCTAATAGAGTTAGTAATAAAGAAGTTGTCTTTGTTAAAAAAAGTAAGTTAGATGGACTAGTAAAAGTATTTTTGAACCATAGAGTCTCTCACCAATGACCCGAACTGCAAGGATTTGGGTGCATTTTATCCGAAACTAAATTCATGTTATTAGTGAAATGAATTTATCAAATGACAGATGATATTTAAATAGTAGACATTAATTATTTTTAAATATATCAAATCATTACTATATTTTTATAATTTCAAAAATAAAGTAAATGACAAAAATAATTTTTTTTATTTATTTATACACTTTCTTAATATTTCTGTTTCTTATTCGAATAACTATTGGCAGGCCGCCGCAACAAAATGTCTTCCAATTCCATTCAACAGTCGACTCTTATACCACCTATAAGAAGCAGAAACGGAGGCGTAGTTTGGCTATGCGGTTTGACCGCTTTTAAGCTGTATTAACAGCTTTTAAGCTATTGAGAAAAGCTATTATAGTGTTTGGATGTATTTAAAAGCGTTTACGCTGGGTAGCTTAAACGCTAATCTAACAGCGTTTGAAGAAAGTCACCTGCGGCCAGCTTTTGCAAAAGCTCATATTTTAGAAGCTGAGTTGACCGATTCATTTACGGATTTACCCTCATATATTCTTCCTATTTTCAACCCATACCCCCATCTTCTTCATCCTCTGCAACACCATTCCCACGCCGCCAAACCTTCTCAAACAGCCAACAGTCGCGTCGTCCACTGCCCAGCTACCCTCGTCGCTCGTCGTCCGTTGTCCAGCACCCCAGTCGTCGCCCTCGCCCTCGCCCCAGCTCGTCGTCCGTCGTCCATCGCCGGGGCCTGTCGTCCGCTGCCTCCGTGGCCTCCATCGCCGCCTTCTCTCGCAGTCGCTGTCGCCCCCATCTGCGAATCCCCTTGCCGCCATCTGCTAATCTCGTTCTCTGGCACTCTGTATGTATATATATATATAACATATATTATATATAGTTAAATATATATGTATACATGTTAACATATATGTATTATAAATATATATAACATGTATTAATGTATGTTATATTAATATATTTAATTTTTTGTATTAAAGTTTAATATTTTTTTAATTTTATTCTTATTATTGAATAATATGTCTATTTTAGTCTTTTTGTCAAATTTTGATAGCTTATCAGCTTTTACAAACAAACACATAAATATTCACTGATAGCTTAAAAGTATATCTACCCAAACATGTTATCAGCTTAAATGCTACCTAATTTAAACGCTATCAATTACTTAAACACTACCCAGCTTAAACGCTGTTAAAAAAAAGTTTAGCCAAACTAGCCCGGAGTCTTTTCCTTTCTCGGCTCCTGAACTCGCCGGGAAAGGCAAGGGCTTCGAATTCTAGTTCCATACACCTCGATATTGATGCAGCAGGACGGGTGAGAGGCCTTCGGTCTACTTGATTATATTTCCTTTCTTTTAGCCTTGAACTGCGCGCTCACTGAGTTATTCACGATTTTCAGGCGGCGTGCTTATGCCATCTCGACCACGACTGTTAGGAATTTGCTTACCTATGTCTTCTGGTTTCGTGGTTAGACCGGATGATCGACAAATCTAACCATCACTTGTATATAGGATGCTGCTGCGTAGTCGAGGACATGAGAATCCATCGCGCTTTTGAATTTTGCCCCATTTCTGTGTTTGATCTGGCTTTCATGCTTTATCTACCTCATTCCGTTCCATAGCCTCAATTTGGTGACTAGTGGTATGGTATCCCTCCCGTATTCACATAGACCTTGCTTCCTCGTAATAATGGCACTCAACTAAAAGAAAGAAATCTGTAAGGCGGATTTATGTGAGCTGACCTGTCCCACAATCAAATTTAAATTTTTAGGATAAAAAAATTATTTTTTAATAATAACCCGGCCCAATCTGGATCTAGCCCGTGCGCAGCCCACCCAATTTTTTTGTAGCCCACCCCTGCTCGGCTGCTCCGCCCCTGCCCTTCTGCAAACCCTTCTCCCTCTCTCGCTTTTGCTCGCCCTCACTCTCGCTCGCTGCCTCTCTCCTCCCCATTCTTTCTCCTTTCTTTCTCGCCGTCTCTGATCTCTGTCTCCCGAGGTTTTAGCCCCCGGACCTTCCACATCTGCTTCATCCGAGCCCGGATCTGTACAACCGGTATGTTTTCTCTTCTTTGATTCTCTCCATTGACAGCTAAATCTAGATATTACTGTTTATGCTTGCTGTTTTTCTGCTTTTTGGCCAAGTTTTTTTACCTGTTTATGCTTGATTTGTTCGAGTCTATGTCTTTTTTCAGCAAGTTTTAATTGATTTTCCTGCGAAGTTTGTGTCTTCTTGCACTATCCGGGAAAATTTTACCACGTTGGTCTATTTTCGCGTGTCAACTGCATTTCGGTATTTGACTACTGCATTTAGTTAGGAGTTTCCGTGGCTGGAATTTGTTAATTGTGATTGAATATTTGAATCATTGCTGCTTCTGCCTTCTCTTGTTTGAACCCTAGAAATAGAGTTGTTGTATTGGCCTTGCATTTGCCTCAAATCTTGAGTTTGAATATTTTATTTGTTCGATTATTGAATTGTGCTATTTTTTGTTTTTGTATCTTAGAATTTAGAATGGAACAACCACCTTATGCAAAGAAAGGGAAAACATTGTTATCCTTTTTCAGAAAAAGAGATCATCGGACTAGTGAAAGTACTTCAATTCCTAGCATGCAAAATCAATCTAGTGAATTTACATCAATTGCTCCTATGCAACTTCCTTCAATTTTATCTCCTGGAATTCAAGCTTCTCCACCTTCAAATTCTGGATTTCAATGGTCTTCTTGTATTGAGCTGGAATCGGGAAAAAGAAAGCAAATTTGTGAATATCCCGTTAATGCATGGGATGAAGATTTAATGAATCCCCACTTGAATTGTGTGAGAATGGCTAAAGATTTAATGAATCCGTCTCAACATATTGAAAGGGAAATTCATGCACAAACAAGAGAGGAATCTCAAAAAAATCGTTTACGCCTAAGGGCTTCAGTTATGGCTGTCCGGTTGTTAGCACTCCAAGGTTGTCCCTTTAGAGGTCATGATGAATCTTCATCTTCATTGAACCGTGGGAATTTTATTCAAATGTTGAATGCTTTTGCACAATTGAGTATAGAAGTTGATAAATTGTATTAGATAATGTTCAGTTCATTGCTCCAAATATTCAAAAGGATATTTTGCACATTATGGCCAATAGAGTACGACAGATGGTTCGTGAGGATGTTGGAGACGAATGCTTTTGTATTCTTGTAGATGAAACAAAAGATGAATCTAATTGAGAGCAATTGGTCATTATTTTGAGGTTTGTGAATAGTTGTGGTATTTTGACAGAATGTTTTTTTGCAATCAAAAGTGTTAGTAACACTACGTTATTGAACCTAAAAAATGAGATATCCGATGTTCTTGTTTAGCACGACCTTCAACTTAGCAAAATGAGAGGTCAAGGATATGATGGTGCTAATGATATGCGTGGTACTTGGAATGGACTTCAAGCATTATTTCTTAGAGATTATCCATATGCATACTATGTTCACTGCTTTGCTCACAAGTTAACACTAGCATTGATTTCTGCAGCTAAGGATGTCAGTGTTATTTGGGAATTCTTTTCTCATTTGGATAATGTTATCAAGATTATTAATTCTTCTTCTCAGTGCATTAGTGAGTTGCAGAGTGCTCAAAGAAAAGAAGTTGAGCATATGTTGAGTATTGGAGAGCATGAGTTTGGAAGTGGAGCCAATCAAATAGGTAATTTGCAATGCGTTTGAGCAACACGTTGGGGTTCTCATTATGATTCTGTAAAAAGTATTATAAACATGTACTCTACCACTTGCAAGGTGCTTGAATATCTTAAAGTCCATTGTCCAAAAACAAGTTCTCGAGTTGAAGTTCGTGGCGCTTACAGGCACTTTGCATGTTTTGAATTTGTGTTCAACTTGCTTTTAATGCATAGAATTATGAGAATAACTGATGTTCTTTGTCAAACCCTTCAAAAGAAATCTCTAGACATTTTGGTTGTTATAAGATATGTTTCTATTGCGAAACTTATCCTTCAAGAATTGAGAGAAGAAGGTTGGGAAGAGTTTCTTCAGGAAGTAAAAGGTTTTTGTTCAACACACAACATTCACATACCAGACTTAGATTCTTCGCATCTGATTGGTCGTTGTAGTGATGAGACTATAGTTGAGCACTATTATCATTTCGATGTTTTCAATGAAGCAATAGATTTCGTATTGATGGAATTAAGTACACGATTTAATGATAAATCGGTAGAACTCCTTTCTCTCAGTGTGGCTTTGGATCCCAAAAATTCATTTGAATCATTCAATAGTGATGATATTTGTACACTTGCAAAGAAGTTCTATCCTGAAGATTTTAGTAGTCAAGAGATTAATGCTTTAGAATATGAGTTGTGGTATTATGTTCATGATGTGATTCCTGAACAAAGGTTTCAAGTATCTACACTTGCTAAATTGTGCCAGGAATTAACCGTGAGTGGAAGGTCAGATACATACATTATGATAACTAGATTGATTCGTCTTGTATTGACATTACCTGTTTCTACTGCAACTACTGAGCGGGCATTTTCAACAATGAAACTTTTGAAGACGACACTTCGTAACAAAATAGAGGATGATTTCTTTGCTGATTGTATGTCACTCTACATTGAAAGAGAACTTGCTCTCACAATAGATGTAGATTCTGTTGTAGATGAATTTTTTATTTCAAAAGCTCGTGGACCACAAGTTTAGTGAAAATTTGTTGTACTGACTTTTTGGTTACATTAGAATTTTATTACATTAACTTTTTAAAATTTCAGCATCTCCTAACATAGATTCATGGATCCGCCCTTGTGTGTAATTACTGTTACAAGAAAACAAGTTGATCATAGTAGATTGTCCAATTTTATTGGTAAAATTTGGTTTGCTTATGTGTTTCTGATATCTAATTTTCCTATATAATCATAGAGTATTAGAGTTTAGACAAGCTTATTAAGTTTAATTTGTTTCTACCTTTGGAAATTAATGAGTTCCAAGAGCTATACTATTATAATTGGGATTTAGCATTGGATTGTTACAAGATAGGATAAGGGCTTATAAGATTTTACAAACTATAAAAGAATAATTATACATATAAACAAAAGTTATAAAACTGTTCAAAGTAGAGCTAAAAATGAGCTGATATTTAAAAAAAAAAAAACTAATTAATAGAAAACTTATAAAAACTAAAAACTTTGTTTCATATAAAAGGGAAAAAGAACATAGTGCAGAGAAGAATAGTGATGTGATAGAGCATTTTGCTTGTAATAGTAAAAAGAAAAAGATTAAAGAAAATAAATAAAGTTGAATTTACAAACTATTGATGAGGCAAATAAGTGAAATGAACCTAAATTAACTCCTCACTACTTTGGATTGTCACGATAATAGCAAGTAAAACAAGAGGAACCGAGACCATAATCAACAATAATTCTACGAATTGAGAGTTTACAAACTGATAGACATTTTCATGATAAGAAGGTTGTTTTTCTTGTCACACACTTATTATGCTTTATCTTCCTTGCTTGTTAACACACTTATGATGCTTTATCTTCCTTGCTTGTTAATGTTTATCTTGATAGACAAAGTTCTCTTTCTATTCAAGACCATCTTATAACCTCATGTTAGAATAAAAAGTAATAGTCAAGATATTGAAGTTGTATAGCGTCAATCATTTCCATTTTCTCCAAATAGCTTCAAACTTGTTGAACTTTGTATAGTTCTATACATGTTTTTATGACTAATGTCTCAATATATCTTGGTTTTTATTGATACATTGTCAGCCATAGTTTGGGCTCCTAGTCTTCTATAGCTTATTCACATTCATGGTATCTTGTTCACCCATGTGCTAATTGGATACTTATATTCTCTAATTTTAACAATGTTAAAAAAAAAAAAAAAAGGCTCACATTTGACAGTAAAGAAAAGTTTCAAGTCTTTAACATGGATAAGAAATTGAAATCTCAAATTTCTTCTTTGAGTTCCATCTAGTTTTAAGTGCATGTCTAAATAATAATATCTTTTACATATCATGTTTGATTGTTTGTATGTTGTAACATACTCATGTATTTACTCATGTAAAAGTCAAAGAATATTGTATTGTATTTTTTTCTTGTATTTTACTATAGAAGGCATACAACGGGTATAAATAAGTTATTTAACTGACCTAAAAAGGTAAAAATCAACTATGGAAAACTTAAGAGTATATAAAAGATCTATAAAATATTCTAAAGATATTCTTAGTACCAAATTTTTGGAGATATATTTTTTGTTTTGTTTAATGGGGGAGAAGAAGTCTAAGTTAGGGCCTTTTGGACCCACCTCTTTTGAGTAAACTCCCTTGAGACTAGCAAGCAACCTGACCCTATTAGTCTTTGAATAAGAACAAACTGTCCAAGTAGATTACAGCTTCAATTTGGCTGACTGTAGTGCTCATAATTTTCTTCTAAAGGCATCCTTAGGACTTCAATCTAACACGATATGCTTACACCATCAGCACACACTTTGCATGCATCTTCTCCACTTAACTAACATGTGGGGTTAATATATCAGTATCCTAAGATTAAATGTTTAAGAAAATTTAATGCACGAACGCATTATTGGACTCAATATTCAATACTCATTGTTGGTGACGTGTAGATTTCTCTCTGTTCTGCAGTGAGCCAACCAAATTGCTTTATTGCTAACTTGACTGGTTTTACTACACTAAATATTCCTTCAGAAACAAAGAGGGAGAGGAGATTAGATTTAGGCTCCTTTGATTGAGAAATTTTTTTCAATATTTAGAGTTGATGAATATGGATATTTCGATGTAGTTGTAGTAAAAGTTGAAGTCATTACAGAAGGGTTAAAATTTTGGAACAGAAGTGAGATTTGAAGAATAGAAGACAAGGCTGGGTAATGGTACAAAGAGAAGCTGAATGTTTATTGCTCACAGACTCAACTTTGATATGCTTCCACTCCATAATGACAATATAAGCTCAAAATAAATGAGTTTTACTCAATTTGAAGGTGAGTTCTACCACTTTGTGTTTTAAGATGCTTATATACTGCAGTTAACTACTTAATATGAAACCTGTGAACAAGATTGCAAAGATAAAATTGTGCAAAGAAGTCTTTTTAAATATATATACCCATCAGAAGATTATGCACTAGGTTGTTTTTGAATACTCTAGACCATTTTCTTGCTCACAACTTTGAGTATATTGTCAATTTTGTTTATAATGTTTGTTAATTCTCTCTCGGATTCATTTCTTGATGCTGGATTGTTTAATGGGACTAGATACATGGTCTTTTGCTCATTTGAGATTTTCATGTTAAAGTTCCTGTTTCATGATCTCCATTATTGCTTTGTGGTTTTTGACATGTATGCATAAGAATTGAGTTGACAGAGACAATTAAACCAGCAATCCACTGGGTAAATTGCCTCCTTCCAATTCATAGGCTACGTTGACAAGATTAATTTTATGCATGGATAAGAATGAGATGCAACAAATCTCAAAAAGCTTACTAATAGCTCTAAATAAATTCTACTTAGAAACGGTCACGGAAATTATAGCACCAATTACTGTTGACCTTTTAAATCCTAGTTCTTTGAGATGACCTGAATAAGCTGAAGATGATCCTTGTGTGGTCTTGCCAGCTGCTTGTATGGAGGAGCTCAGAGATGTTTTGACAAAACAAAAATTAGCTTATATTATTGACAGATTTCGATGATCAGATGTTGAGCTTGAAAACTAAATTGCACTCCCTGCAATAAGAAACGTAGAAAGCTGCAAGAAAAACCTAAATGAAACAAACCAAGTGGGACCTGTGATACTAAAAGTTCCTCATTGTTCTGATACCTTCCGACTTCAAAAAGTATAGGGTAAATTATATGAAACCTCCTTACACTTAGAGTTATGTGCAACTTACCCCCTTGTGCTTTTGATTGCACCAAAAGACCCTTTTACACTTTAAATGTTGCAATCAACCAACATCCATTATTATTATACAAAATTTTGTGCAGCAATCTACCAAAAAAATACATAATTCTACATATAGAATTCCAAAATTCTGTATATAGAATTATAGAATTTTGCGTTGATCAACTAACAGATTGTACAAAATTCTGTATAATAATAACCAACACAGAGAAAGTATAAGGGGGTCTTTTTGTGCAATTAAAAGCACAGGGAGAATAAGTTGCACATGATCCTAAGTACAAGGGGGTTTCATGTAATTTACCCAAAAGTATATACGGTACACAAACTTTTATCTCCCAGTTCACAAACAAAGAAGAAAACCTTTGTACACACCCAGCTGTCATCTCTAAAAGCACGCTAAAGAATGTGTAAAATGAAGAAAAAAAACAAATTGACTTGAATTATTTTACATTGGAGGGCTAGCTCTAAGATCACAGTATTTTCTTATTTGGATACAGGAGGAAACTGATAATCTTTTATCTCGTTTAGTCCTGAAGATAAATGACCCTAGAGGAACCTGCGACTGGTTTTTCAAGTGCCTTAATTTTGTTCGACAATTATTATTTGATTCAAAGAGTCTGAATTCATCTTTTAACTTTGTGAGGGTCCTCAAAATTTCTTGCTGAAGTGTAGTTATGCGATCTAAACCTGCTTGCAGTTCTTTCCTAACCTTGTTGTTCTCTTGTTGCATGTTCAATACTTCACCATTGAACTTTGCAGCTTCATGACTAGTGAACTTTATTTCTTCTTCTTCTGCACCTTCCTTCAACGCTTTCATTATTTCTTCTCGGATATTGTGCAAAGATGAGAATCTGCTCCACAATTCATCTTTCAGTGATGCACTTTGTTCTATCCAGTGTGTCAGTTCTGTCTGTATTTCAGTAAGGTGCTTGTGTATTGGCTGGAGATCTGATTTTATGTATGTTTTAGTGCTTCCCTTTACATTTTTTCCCTGAACTTCTGCTAGTTCAGCTTGTAAATCCAGGAACCAGGACTCAAATTTCTGTACCTGGTGATATGAAGCACTGAATCTAAACCAGAAATCCAGATGTTCATCCAGTAATGCATCAATACTCGTTCGCAGCTTTTCTTCTATTGGCGAGATGAGTTGAGGCTGATTGGTTGGAATTAACTTGATATCTTCTTCTTCTTTCATCTCTGGAGGAATCTCTAAGGCTCCATTTACCTTCAGCTCCTCAGTTGTGACAGGTTTAGTATTTTGATCATCCAATAGCGTAGACAGCATCCTGTTGTCTTCTTTTGGATACGTATTTTCATTGAAAATTTCATGCAGAAGCTTCAGTTTCTGATGCAAGGTCAGAATCTCCCTGTCCCTCATGGCAATGGTACTCCTCTGTTCTCTTAGCTGCAGTGTCATTTCGGAGATGCTCTGTCTACTTTTATTTTCTACCTCACTGAGCTTCTTCCTCATGCCCTTGTAATTCCTCAATAATGTAGAATATTCTGTCAGAAAGTTTTCTCTATCCTCAAGCTGGTTCAGGAGCATCCCCTGCAAGTCTGGTTCTTCCTCTTTCTCTATTGCCACCTCCTGTGGTTGAGTATTTACAACATTATCTTCAGTTTGCAATATGCTATGTTTATCAACAGCCTTGAGTGATTTTGGGTCTTCTTGTTTCTCATAAATTATATTCATGTCAGCATTTGAGTGCAACTGACTTTTTTCTTTGACCTTTTCTTCTTGACTGTTGACAGACAGATTGATTATGTGTCCATTTTTATCCTCCGGCAGTGCTAATTTCAATCTACCAGAGCTCCTGGAACTATCATCAAGAGCTGGAAAATATTCTTGTTTCTCCATCTCTTCTGGTGGCTTAACTCTAACTGAGAACTTGTCTGCTAGAAATGACCCTGTCAGCTCTTCGTCAGGCTTCATGCAATGTAGTTTCTCAGACAGGTGATGAAGACTAGAATAAGCTTCAGTGAAATGTGTCTGAAGGAGGCTGTTCTGGGTTTCAACATTCTGGTTTAGATCTTGAATGCTATTCAACTTGTCGTCCACTGTCAAATTGTTTGTGCCATCAACTAGACCTGACTTATCGTCTTCCAAGGTCTGATTTTTTTCTTGAAGACCATTAGTTTCTCTCCTTAACCCGTGTACAAGAGCAGTCTCAGATGAAACTGCACTTTCCAGGTTAATGACCTTATTTGCAAGGTCATCATTCTTCTCTTCCATTTCTTTCACTGTCAAAAATTCTTTGGAATCCACCTCCGAATGCTCTATAGTCTTCTTTATCAACATGTCCAATTCTTGGCCCTCATTGGTGACACTGCCTACTTTTGAGTTCAAGATTTGTGGTTTTCCTCCCGTGTTTGCAGATTCATATTTGTTATTTGGATTTTCTTCATCAGCTTGTTGATCTGGATTAAATTTGTGCTTGGAGGAGTTCAGTTTTTCCCAAGCATTCTCAATCCTTTTGAAATCTGCCCCTGAACCTTTGGTTGTTTTCTCTTCTTTCTGCTGCCACTGAGCCAATGTCTCTTGACATGATTGCAAAGCTGCTTTTGCCTTTAAAATCCGAGCTTCATCATCCTCAATGACCTTTCCCTCACTGAATTCTTCTTGTAAGCTGAAAACTCTCTCTTGCAATTCTGAGATCCAGTTCTCAATTTCCCAGTACTTTGCAAGCCCACCTTCGTAAGAGCTCTTCACAAACTCCTCCTCAGTTTGCAGGATTAAGATTTCTTTCTGAAGCTTGTTAATCTCTTCAACTGTCTCAGACTTGCTTGAACCAGTTTTAGGAGCAATCTTATTTGATGCTTTTGATGACTTTGCAGCCTCCTGTTTCTCTGAGGATGTTGTTCGGAGACCATTCAAATCTCTCCTGTGAAAACTTGGAACCTTGAGCACATTACTTGCCAAGGACTTTGGAATATTCTTTGATACTCTAGGAGAACCATAACCGTCTTCTTCATCCATTGCAAACTGGACTCTTTCAGGGAAAACAGTAGCAATGGTGGTGTTGGCGTGTTGCAACTCTGTGGATATGTGGTCATATCGCTCAGCCAAGGCTTGATAAGCTTGGTAAGATTCTTCCACAAAGTGTACCAGCTCTGGCCTTTTCTTGTAGTACATTTCTGCCCTCTTTGCAAAGGAATCTCCATCCTCCTCGATGAGTTTAAGCACACACTGCACTTTTTCTTCCATGTCTGCAGTTTCATACAATACGGTTAATTTGGACTTAATCAAAACCCAATCATTGGGTGTTCATGACTGTTAAACCAGTTGATTCCCAGCCTAGAGGTTTTAAAAAATTCTAGTTTAACCTTTTTGTTTTCTTTTTTCTTTGTTTCTTTTCACTTTTCAACTTGCTGCAAGATTTTGTATGCATTTTGTGAAGAAAAATGTAAAAGGGTATACTAAGTCTCAGGAAGCCAAGATGGCAGTAAGTGAAACAAAGTCAAAAGGCTTACAAAAATTTGTACCACTAACTTGAAGCAAAAGAGGGGAAAGGAATATAATTATTTAGTATGCTAAACAACAAGAAAAGCCTTATTCCCAATAGGTGGGGCTAAAGAAAATAAAGAAAAAAGGGATTTGAGTTCAGTGAAGCAGATCAAAGACAAAAATCAGAAGGTGCTGATAAATGAGGGGTGATCAAGGGAAAAACAAATGTTATATTGAGATATCTTCGTAATTCTAAAGAATATAGGAGTTACATGTTCCATACAAGTATTTAGTAAAGCTTGCTTTGGAAAATTAAAATGTACAAAATGGTAAGCAGTTGAACCAGATAATATGTTGATCGGAGCATGGAAATGCCTGGGAGAATAGTACATTTTTATGGTTAATGAAATTTATTTAATATAATTTTTAAATCAAAGAGGATGTTTAAATAGTGGAGGAAAAGCACTCTAGTGTCGTTTACAAGAATAAATGAAATATTCAAAATTGTGAAAATTATATAGGAATAAACCAGATGTGTCATACCATAAAACTTAGGATATGACGATTGAGCAAAGGTTAAGTGCAGAAACTAAGGTCTCTGAAAATCAATTTGGTTTCAGAGAAGAAAGGAGTTTGAATTGCTTATATACAGGTTACTAAAGGTATATTATCAAGAAAAACATGTGTTAGGATTTGTGAAGGAGATGTTGAGGCCTTTTCAGTTGTAACTGAATTACATTATCTGCATTGTGTCATTACCTCTTTTCCCTCGTGATGGATGAACTTAAAAGGCACATTCAAGAAAAAGGTATTTTGGTGTATGTTATTTCTAAATGCTATTGTCTTTAGCAGATAAGACAAAAGATGTAAATATTAAGCTTGAATTATGGAATAATGCCTTAGAACTCAAGGTTTAATCAAGTTGAGCAGGTTGGAAATTAAATCCATGAATGTAAGTTAGTGTGGATGATAATATCGTTCCACTGAGTTAGGATAAGGTGGCTAATGATGGTGATGTTATAACGAGACTTTAAGATTAAGCTATTTCTAGAAAAAATCATTTTCTATATCTTGAAGCAATTATTCAAAAAGATGAGATAATTGAAGATACTTCTTGTAGAGTCAAGGCAAGATGATGAAGTGGATAAGTGTGTCAATATAACTAAGATGAATCGTGATGGTAGATGTGTGGCCATACAAGGAAAGACAAAATTAGAAACTTGATCATATATAATAAGTGGAGTGATGACATTGAAGATAAGATGGTCAAGAAAAGATCAAGATGGCTTGGAATGGAACATATGATAAGAAGAACAAAGAAAATTTAGTGGAGAACTCTTAGACATAACAGGGGATACAGTGGCCTTCCAAAAGATATGGCCATGGATAGAGATGCTTGAAAATTTTAAATTAATGGTCAACTCAAATCCATTTAGTATGATTAAGGCTTGCGTTTGTTGTTTCTTTTTACAATTAGGTATTTTTTTCATCAAGTACCATATGGTTGATAAGATAACATAATTAGACATCATGCTGTAAGTTGTCTAGAAAAGATAATTAGCGTGCATAAGTTTTGAAATTTTGTAACATTGAGGAGATTATCTCGAAATATTGAGTTCTGCATAGCAAAGAAGCTAGAAGATCATGCAAAGTTGGCTTCCGTTATCTTTGAGCATCAAGGTGAATAAAAGCTAAGGTGATTAGTTCTGAACATGAGAACAAGATTCAGAACTCTGATACGATATTTCATCAGAAATTTGTGGCTCTCTTACTCTTGCGGTGAACTGTTTCCTGGATGCCAAATAATCTACACGTGCATTGTTTCATTTATTATATAAATTTAATGGGAAAACTAGAAGGTTTTCTCTTACACCATGTGCTAACAAAGAACTCTTCTCTCCCAATATTGTGTCTGTCAACAAAAACTTGACTTCTAGTTTTTGTATAACACAAGCATGAGTCAATTGTCACTGGTGACGTGCAGGGAAAGGAACTCAATGTTGAGTTATCCATTAGAGAGAGACAAAGATTCCATAACATTTTCATGACTTTGGTAGAGATAAAGGTAGTATGGGGTACAGACCAGTTCATGAAATCTTATTACATCCGGCTGATAGTTGGAAAGAATATCTTGAACTTGTAATGTGATTGACATAAGTTTGAAAATCAACCAAAACCAAGTGGTCGGTTGGCTATAATACCTTGAAGGCTTTGTTCGAGCCATGTTGATTGCTTGGTCCTAACATGGCTTGCCCATGAATATGCATTGCTTGCAGCTCTCTGCAACATCTCTCCGGTCTGATCTCCCTCTCTTTCTGGGCAAGAAGCACAAAACTCTTCAGCCCTCCCCTCTCTCTCTCTCTCTCTCTCTCTCTTACAACACAACAGGGAGGGAGGGAAAGAGAGAGAGAGAGGTCTTTGAGGTTAGGGAGAGAAAAGGAACTGCATAAAATAGAAACCCTCTTGGGTTCTAAGAAAACAAGGAAAACAAAGGGTAATGAAGAATATCTTGTGATTGGTTTTTTATGGTTGGCAGGTGCATTTTGGACCCTCCATTTTGAAAACCAAGGCAAAGAAGGAAAAGAAGAAAGGAGAGAAAGCCAGCCAATCTGCAACCATCATTCTATGGACAGTGATGGCGCTGTCTGGCTTTGCAAGGGTGGCACTTACATCTACAAAATGCTGTGTCTTCCCATTTGATGATAGCTTCACAACCCCTTCTTTAGCCCACATAGATTGGTTGTCCATGCCAGTAATTCCAGTTAGCCTTCAAATGCTCAATTTAGTGTCACTTGTAATTTCATTTTACCTTTCTCTTTTTAACTTTTGAGTTCGATTAATTAACAATGTAGGATGAATAATTTTATTTTGAGCCTATTTTTCAGTTGAAGTTCAGAGTTTTAACATTCCAATTTCGGCCTGCAAGTCATGTTATTTTCCTAGAATACACCTGTTTTGAGACCATTTTTAGCAGAGCCCTGAGATTCAAGTGCTGGCATGCCATTAAAGTGTAAGGGAAGCTTGGGACCAATTTTAAGAGGATGCATTAGGATAACAGAACGTGCCAACGCTGCTCCAGCTTTTTGCTTCCGTGTTTGCCTGAAATAGTGAAGATAAAAAATGTTGCGATCTCAATCAACTTTGCCAAGGATTTGACGTTTTTGTCTTTTTTGTGAAAAGAGAAAAATGATAACGCAACTAATAGATTCGAGTCGATAGAATGAAATATATATTTAACCAAAAAAAAAAAAAAAAACCTTCATCGAAGATACTTAAATTTGATATTAATTACAACAATTTTATAGAAAATAAGGTTATAAATAGAAATAAATAAAAAGTTCAAATACATGTACATCTCACATGATGGGATCCACGCTTGCATGTTATTGTCACAGAAATTGAAGGTACCATATCCACATGGGGGATGAAATAAGGCGGCATCCTAGACATCCATGAACTTTATGGTTCACATAATATAAAGCAGTTGTGAACGTGGTCCATTGCAAAGACATGGCAGAAGAGTGTGAAGGAAGATTACGACGTTATTGTTCGGTAAGACATCTGCAAGTGCTTCAAAAGTTGAAAGTAAACAAAGGAGAAAGTAATGAAAGGAAAAGATGAGGAAAATGTCAATTTATTCGAACAAAATTTCTCCAGGATGCCCACCCGCAAGTGCTATATTTGGAAAGACATTTTGATGGAAACGGAAAAGATGGCATCATAACTCTTAATACATGTAAAAGAACAGCATAATTTTTCCACCCACAACTCCAAGCTCTTAGCGCAGCATTAAGTGCATGAAAAGGGAGAAAATAACAATCTGCTGCAAAGACAAGGAGGAGCTATTAAAGAGGTCGTCGGTCACCTGGCAAGCCCTTGACCCGCAAATTGAGAAAATACGAGAATTACTCACAGGAGCAGAGAGTCATAAGCATAGACATGCTTCAAAATATTCATCATACTAGAGTAGTATTTAGTTATTTACAATAAAGAATTTGCATTACATGTTAAGTCCCTCCTTGTAGGTCCAACCCCGATAACCCGAAGGAAATTACATGATGCCTGGAAAATTCAACATCCCATGTGTCTACTCCCCATCATTTCATTGTCATTGCCACTCACGGTTGATTGCCCTTACTCAACTAATGGCATTGCCCTCTTTTGGGAGATACCAGTCCTCTGCACTTCCAAGTCATGAAGACTGCTAAATGCAAAGGAAACCCACCATTTTTTCTCTGCTTCTCTTCCCATCTGAATTCCTTTTTTTGTCCTTTTCTCTTCCCATCTGCACTTCTTATCTACATTAGCTACTACTCTTATTCTAATGGTTCACCACAGAACTAACCCAGCAAGGACTGCCCCCATACGCATGCTTCAGGAATGTTGACGAGAAGAAAGCAACTGCTCCATGAACTTGTTGCCATCTGCATATCCTCCAACTAAAAAGAACAGAACTCAGCATCGTCAAGAAAATGTCGAGCCTAAAGACAATAGAAACAAAATGCAATTGCATTTACATCATCACCATAAAAGCAACTCAAAAAAAATCACTCACACAAAACCAACACACAACGACAGTATGAAGCAATTCTAATAGTTTCTTGCATCACAGAAGGAAGCTGAAGAACCAAGAAAGTGGAGAGTATGTGTAGAACCAGAAAATGAAATTAAAGTACAATGCACTTTTCTTTTTCACAGAGAGGAAAGGCAGCATCCCTATGAAGTTATGCAGCCAGTTTCTGTGCAAAATGAGCTAAGCTAAGCTCCCACTGAAAATTTTTCTTTTTTTTTTTTTTAATTTTTTTGGCTGTGATAGAAGTGGTGGATAGGATGGTGTAAATTAGTAAAACCAACCTGCCAATCATGTAGATGCATGGATTACTTCGTTTTAGCAAATGATATCTCATCTTTCCAATCCTTATTGTTCTTGACCCAGTAGCCATCAAATCCTTGCAATACAAATTCAAAAGGGGGGAAATATCCACTAAGATGGATTGGTACAGATCTTAACTTATTAATTAGGGGAAATATTTTCCATTTCCCTTCTTCATACAAAGGGTAAATATCCAAAGCCAGGAAAATACACTTAAAAGAATACAATAAAAGAGCAAAAAAGAAGACTATTATTTAAGCATCTTATTAATAGATCCGTGCTGTGATCAAGGAAACCCCTACTTTTAGATCAGGGCAGCAAGTAGTTTTACATATCCCCTTGTTCTGCATATAATGGTTACTTGAAGTTGAATACTTTGATAGCCTCAGGAGAACGAAAATTTGATATTCATTTCACAACTATGAAACTTATATGTTCTTTTAAAGAAAAGATGTTTTCTTTCGATTTCTGACTTCTGCTGTAGGCAAATACATCTCAAACCAGGAAGTGGAGTCAAAGCAATTACGAAGTCAGGAAACCACACGCAAACATGGAAAGACAGATAACTAATCTGAGACATAAGAAATCAAGCTGAAAGCATAATTCATATCTGGTCTTACCAGCATACTGATTTTGGAGGTTCTCGATGGCACTTAGGAACTGAACATTCGGCCCCCCCAACTCCTTGCTATCTTGCTTATAGCAAGGAACCAGCACGGCAAAACTATCATCAGCCTCGACATCACTCTGGAAATCGGAGGCGGGTGGTTCCATCCACCCAATTGTCCAGTAACAAACACCATCTGATGGTACCAATACGGCATCAAATTCTTTGTCAATTCTCCTCTCTTCTCTGCTGTGCCATTCTCCTCTCTCCTCTCCTCTCCTCTCTTCTCCTCTCTTCCTCGAAGAATTCAGAGAATACCCATTAGAAGCGGGCTCTTTATCTTTACCACCACCCCACAACCACCGTGAAAAACGAGTCAAAGAACCAGCCATTTTTTTGAGGAAGAGGAAAACACAATAAAGGAATGAAGAATTGCAAGTGGTTCCAGCCAGTTGCAGTAACCACTGTATCAGAAGATCATTAATTCACTTCACACAACAAAATAAACCAAGTATAGGAAGATATTTAGTTCAATTCAAATATCATCCCCAACTATAATCAGTGAAAAACAAAATTAGAAGTTCAAGAATCAAAATCTCTCATCCAAATAACCCTGGACCTGAGTCCACCGCTATCGTAAATAGGGGCTTCTTAAAGAGAAAAATAATAAATTGCAGACAGTGTGCAGCCAAAAAGAAATTAGTTAACACTTAATGCATCTAGAAATCCATAAATATAGAGGAGCTTCTTCAATAAGCAGAAAGATCTTATAAAACTAAGCGTCTTCAACACTCAGCCCTAAATCATCGATGAAAATCTGAATCAGATAAAATTGAAGAATCAAAGAATAGGCTTCGTGAGAGAAGATGGCCAGAGCAAAATCGGGATTACCCGAGTTTCGCCGGTTCAAACAGTCTCTCCGTCCCTTTTATAACCGGAAAGAGAGGGTTTTCAGGTGAATCGAACGATGATACACCAGAAGGAAACCGGAACATTCGCCGGAAGGAGAACGCTTCGACGAATCAAACGTTTTTATCACCGGAGAAGTGAAACTCTAGAAGAAAACCAGAAGTTCTAGACGGCGGTGCAAAAGACCGGAGACCCTTCGCCGGAAAGAGAACCCGACGGTTAAGGTTCAGGGGAACTTGAAGAGAGTCCGAAACCCTACCTATCCATCCAAAACACTTCCATTCTCTTAACCTTTCTCTCTCCGAGCCACACCCCCTCTCTCCCTCCCTCTCTGAAATCAACTAGGGAGAGCCAGTTGATATCTATGCCAATTTAAGTACGTTAATCACAGAGATATCCCAAATACCATTTAATATCACTTTTACCCCTTCAAAATTTGAAAAATTAGACGGCCTACCCTCTACTTTTAACTTTTTCTCTCTTGATTAAGTTGGTCTGGGTTGTATAAGATAAGATATGTTTTAGGATACTAACCATGCTTTCAAATTTAAATTTTCTAAAGCTCCATTATGAACGGATAGTTGAAAAAATTGCTCAATTTTTCTGTCAATAACAAATATTGACGATTGTAATTTAAAGCAAATAATGTTTATGAAATAAATAATTAACTCAATTCGTATAATTAGAAAACAATATCAAAATGAATATAATGAAATAATTATTTAAATGACGCCATGAACAAACTAAGACGAATAAAAAAATGCCACCTAGAGACACCATATAGGATAAATATAGCTTAATGTTATTGGGGGTATTATAAGACTTAAGTTATCAAATATGAAAGAAAGATGCGTGATGTATTTTATTTAAACGAAGTTGGAATTTGAATGATGATTTATTGAAATGAAATAAGAAGAAGACACGTACAAAACTTGTTTAGTATCAATTCAAATGAATTGGGAATATGATTGAACAAAAAAAATTAAGACAAATAATTGAAAATACGACAAATATAAGGTTGACACTCAAAATGAATGTGCACATACAAAAATTTGTTTTTTATCTATTTTTATAAAAAAAAGAACTACATCAATATAATTAAATAAGACCCCTAAAATAAGAGTAAAGTAGATTATGAGATTACTCTGTTAAATTTTTTTAATTCAGAATAAGTTGAGTCAACCAAACCAAATTAAAAGAAAAAAGATCGAAAGACATCTCAAGAATGACTAAAAGCCATTTATTGAGGTGTGTAAGTGTAAATTATAACTTATAAATTATATGTGATTTATCTTTTTAAGATAAAATTGTGTAACTATGTATATATATTTTTGAGCTAAAGTCAATAATTTCGGTGTTATAAAGTATAACCATATCTAAATCATGTCATTACTCATCTAGACAAATTAGCTTGGATTAACAATAATACTAAAGGGATAAAAAAATTAAAATTAAATTAAATTGATATAATAAAAAGAAACACATCATAATAATTAGAGTATGACTGAATAAAGAGTACTGTCTCTCTTGAAGTAGTCAATCTAGGCTCCTGATAACAGCATCTCAAGTAATTAACAAAAGTAGTTTTAAGATCATCCTTATCTTAAGTTGGTGGGCCATTGAGATTAGGTCATAACAAAGGGGGTGATTGTGCAATTATTTTTGGCATAGGCGGGCAGCGGCGCGTCAAGCGGTGGAGGAGTTGGGAGAGGCGACGTGAGCCGTCGGATCGATCGATCGATCTCTCCAATCTGCAAATCATTCAGAACGGCAGAAGTAGTACTTTGGGTTTTTGATCCAACGGCAACTCGGGACGACCCCACGGCACCGAATGGAGAATAATTTGCTGACGTGGCCGGCTGTGAGACCAATCGTTGCGTGTGGCCTTCAAGCAACTGCCAGCCTCTCTCAACCCAAAATACAATACTATAATCTCCTAAAGGCCATCAAGTGATTAGGTCCAAATCGGTATTAATATATCATGAATTCGGTTTTTTATATTGTATAATGAAATAAAATTTTTATTTATAATTTATTTTTTATTAAAATTAAAAATACACGAAGATCACGCAGAAATAATAATTCTTAAATATAATATTATATTTATAAATTTTATAAATTAATATAATATTATAAAAAAATTATAATAATTCTATTTAAAATTAACAATAAATCTTATCAAATAATATTAAATAAAATTATTATTAATTTTGTGATGTTTTTGTAATTGAGAATTTTAATTACTATATTATTTATATTATTCAATATTTAAAAATATATTAGAATATATCAATATTATATATTCTACATAAACAAACTTAAAATCAAGCTTATAATGACCCTTAAATTTAAAATTTAAGAAAAATATTTTATGAAACTCCATTAATTAGTCAATTGTATTGTATATATATAAAAAAAAAAGTTCTAAATTTATAATTTTCCTAACATTAATATTATATATATTGTATTTTCTTTTTCCAAAAATAATCTGGTTGGTCAAGTGCCAAACAGAATGGAACTACTAATTTTTTATTTTTTTTTTTATAATTATTAGTAGTGTGATTGGGATGTGAAAGTAATGAATTTATTGAAGTTAGGACAAGCCTTCAGAGCAATAATAAATGTACATTTACCAGAGCTCAATTTAATTATTCTATATATAGTGACTCTTGATATGGCATAACCATGACACCTCAATTATATTCCAACTGCCCTTTTAATATTTACTTTCTTTTGCAAACCACCAACTTAACAAAGTAAATTTGTATGGGTCCTAAGCTTTTATGAATTGATTTGTATGGGCCCTAAGCATTTATGAATGATTAAGATTATTTGTGCAGAAACTTTGTTAGGTCATTTTCTTCACTAAGAGGTTTGTTTTTTTGCATTTTATTAAGAGTACCCCTCACTTGTATTACTAAAGAATTATTTTGTCTTTCTATTTAAAGGAACAGAGTCTTTTCATCATAAATTTATAGTGTTATATTTAATATTTGTAAAAATAAGAAAAATAATGTTATATTAAGATAAATTTATAATAGTATCTAAATTAAGATATGAAATGATCAAAATAACATTCAAAAGTATTCTAAATTTTTTATCAAACTATTTGTTAAAATTTTTAGAATGCACTGGAAAATACAAGCGTCATTTTTTTTTCTTATCTGTACGGATCAATATACACTTATTTCAAGGGAGAAAGATAAGCATATCTACAAAACTTTAGATAAAAAGTTACGTAATTTTTTTTAAAAAATAATAAATAAGTTTAATAAATATATTGAAAAAAATAAAAGTATGAAATATTTTTTATATTTTATTTCTTTTATACTATATCTTAATTAACAAATACTAAAAAATAAATTAAAAAAACTCAAGGAAAAGTCATCAAATGAAGAAAAGCTAAAGGGAAAAAAAAAAATACAAAAGTCTATCTTTGTCTAGTGGCAAAAATTACATGAGGTGACACCTTCAGCATCCATTGCCCCTCCCCTTATTTATTTATTTATTTTTTTTAATTTTTCAGGACCTCCCCATCTTTTGAACCTTTTCTCTTTCTCTCTCTTTTTTATTCTCTTATTAAATATAATTTGCTTCTAAATCTAGTTTGGGTTTCAATTAGCTTATACTAATTAATACCAAATTCTGGTCTTTTAAGTTATGCAAATCCAAATATATATGATGTGGGTTATAATTAATTCTAATTTAGGTTGGCCAATGAGCCCTTTTCTTCTGTTTTTTGAAAGATTTCACGGATTAGTTATAATTTGGAGGGTACAAACCAGAAAATTATAAGACCATTTACTTTAACTAATGAAACATCTGTTAGTCAATTGATGAGAGGCACATTAGTATTATAAAAGACTTATGAAAACAAAGGGATTAAAATAATAGCAGCCCGTTTGAATGGTGATGCATTCACAGCCATTGTTTTGTCAAGTTATAGTCATGCTATGTTGTTTTTTATTGAGTTTTCTTCTTTCGTTTTACGAGTTATAATTTTTTTTTAACTAATATATATATATATATAAATCTCACAAATATTATTATTTTTTAACACTTCACATGTCAAATTAGAGATGAATTGATATGATATAATGATACAAAATAGAGCGACGAAAGAAGGAATATAAGATTCATTTTTCTTTCATTATTTGGGAAGCATGAAATATAAATGAATATAATATAATTTTATTTTATTTGGATATGGACGAAGCATCTCAAAATGAGGTGGCCGAAGATGTATCCTTCTCTTTCCTTTTATTCCACTATAAAAGTTTCTCACAAATAAAGAAAAGAGACTGCGTTACCCCTTTTGTAGGGTACCCTTTCTTTTCCTATCCTTTTATCCAAACATAATGTTATTGATGCTTTTAGTTATTTATTTAAGTGAAAAAAACATAGCACCCTTATGAAAATTAGGAGTACTGAAAACAAGCGGATGCCAAACAGACCCTTATCGTAAAGCTTTTAAGCCAACAATTTATGTGGGGAGAGCTAATTAGTTACGCAAGGCAAGGCATCTGGGAAGAAGGCATCAATTCCTTCTCACCGCTAGTGCATAAAAAGTCATTGGTAATAAATGTCTTAAATAAAAGCCAAAAAGTGTAATAATTATCAGAGAGAGAGAGAGAGAGAGAGAGAGAGAGAGATGGATGCATGTTGATTGGTTATTCAAAGGACAAATTAAAATAATATTATCTTCTATGATCTATCATTTTCACGACTTGCTAATGTAATATGAAAAAATAATAGACCGTTAATTTAAGGTCACAATAATTCATAAGATCACGTTTTTTGTGCATATAATTCACTCCCTTTTAAATAGATGAATCTAGAACTTTTAACAAATTAAAATGTGTTTATGGCAAAAAGGGTGAGAAACCACAATTTGGAGAAAATGAATTACCCAATTAAAATTTTGCATTTGATTTGGCTTTTTTTATTGTTTGATTTTAGTTTTTAAAAAAATTCAAGCTCGGTTATCCAATTCAATTTTATATGTATAATTATTGCTCAGATTAAATACATTTATAGTAACAAAAAACTCTTTTACAAATCTTTTGAAACAATTCTAAAACTTTCACTTTCTTTCTTTCGTACTAGAAAGATATTCATATTTGTCGTTTCACTCTCTTTGTCATTGACCATCAAAATCAAATTAAGATTCAAATTTAGATAAATTGAAAAATCGATGAGACTTGAAAACACTCTCGATACGTGAAATTGTCTTGCACTATATGTATTAAAATTGTTCCAAATACATAATCTAACCCCGAAAAAAAATTCAAATTTAAAAGATTTTGCTCATGAGTGTAACGGGAGGTGTTTGCCTAATGAAAACTAAAAGTAATTTAGTGCTCAATTCAAGGATAGAAATAAAAGTCTCCTCTGGATTGAATCACTTCGTCTCTCTCCCTATTTGTAGGGTCATGCCAAATCAAAATAACAAATTTAATATATATATATATATATATATACATATATATATATATATATTAAATTGATGGGTTGTTGAACATAGAATTGGGTCTACTTTAACCATCTCCATCTCCATCTACGGCCTTTAATATGGCTCGTTCTTTTTTCTTTTGCTTTCCAATCTTCTTCTATTGCGTTATTAATCAATTAAATTAATAATCATGGCTTGTATTGGATGGCATGATGGGTCCTCAATGCTTAATTTAATTCCCAATGGACGGGCCGGGCGGGCTCACACATAATTCTAATTAAAAATTGACATGGAATCCTATATCTTACGTTTTTAGTGCATCTCCCTTTGTTTCAATAGTTCAACCACTTCAACGTACAGCACAAAAGTAGGACTTTAAGGGAACGAGAGAAGCACTGGACAACTTCCTCTAATGCAATTAATGCTAAAGAAATTAAAAAAAAAAAGGCACATAAAACAAGCTGAGAACACAATAAAAGAAGAAAAAGGTCCCATTACGATTTACTTCTATTCTCTCTGTGTCACTGTCTCAGTCATCAAATACTTGAGCTGGCCAGCCCTTGACCCACCCAATTATTGCTCTCTCCTCTTCAACGGTGGTAGCAATTATGAGTAATGTCACCAAAATATCAGTATTACAAAACTATTTTTATGATGTTTCCATTCCAACGCATATATCGCCGAGGTGCTTACTTCCAAATTGGTAAAATTTAAGTTCCGATCACGTAGTTAGTGGTCTCTCTTTTCTGTATTTTATGGCCTAGTTGAATCTTAATTTGTTCGTTGATTTGTAAACTACGGGTTTGATGACAAAGGCAATCTATGATGCTACCAATCACGTTCTTATTAGTTTTACCTAACATATGCAAATTGCCTTTTTTTTTAAAATATATATCTACTAGGACGGGAGAGAGCACTGCAAGCAAGCAAGCAAGCAAACCCAGAGACGTGACCGGGGTGTCCCATGTGACGTCTCGCGACGATCCGATCCGATCCGATCGGGTATTGATGGGGCATGAGGTTGAGTTCCACTTTCGCTAAGTAAAAAAAGTTGGATTGGTCAGAAGATTCAGACATCGCGCCTCTCAGAATACAACACGCACTTGACAACCCATGGGGTGGGGGGTGGGCGGGCTGTAGCTTGGGAAGGGCGTGAATCAAATGAGTTGAATTGGGAGCACACGGGTACAGCCAAAGCACTTAAATGTTGGCCCCGCCCCTCGCAGCAGCATCAGCATCATCAGCAGCAGCAGCGTCAATATATTTCGTGGGTGGGTTGGGGAATGCCTTCCAACTTTGAGCTGTTGCATTGCATGTGCCGCCTCAAAAGACAAAAGACATCGTGCGCCTTTCCTTTCCTTTCCTTTCCTCTTATCACCGCAGAGCGTGGGGCCAAATGCCGCTGCTAGCCCATCAATAGGTATGCCAAATTTTCAATGTAATGTTATTATTACTTTGTCCTGTTGTGCAGTATCATAATTTATCATGTATTTATGATTTAAATATATGGTACTTATAGTTTTTTTAAAAAAAAATTTAAATACAATTTATATTTACCAACTAACTATTATGTATTTAGATCACAAACATGGGACAAATTAATTCATTCCGTAACGCTATATTAGTGTTACTTTGCATGTTTAAAAGTAGCATTTGGGGGTTGTAATTGAGGCTTCTTTAGACAAATTTAAAGTGAAAATTAGATAGACTTAATGATAAGACTATTCCTGTTTTATTACGATAATACAGAGGTAATAGTACTTGCTTAATTAAATACAATGGATTAATGAAGTATCTTACCACTGGGATGGGTTGGTTGCGTGTTCAAATATGAAACATAAATAGAAAATTAACACAAATGAAACTCGTTTCATTAAATTTGGACATGCGCATGATTGTTGTTGTCTTGTCCATGTACTATGTTACCTCATTGCACAGAATTGATGCCTGCGGCGTGACATCGACTATCTTTGACAAAATTAAAGTTTATAGGCCGTAGGGTCGAGGGTGGCTCCTCCCTCCCTCATAATTCATTAGGGTATGGGATAAGACTTAGATTAGAGGTAGAGATTAATGATAGGGTTAAATAACAAGGCGTTATTTATCTTAATCTTTTTTTTTTTCTTTTTTCAATGGGTAAGATTTCATCTCAATCTTTATAGATATATAGATTTTGATTGTGTCTTTAAGTCTCTATTGTTGTGATTCGAGCACAATAATAAATTTATTAATTAAAAACATCGTCATCAAGTCGTTTGAAATTTGTAAAGAAAAATAACGATCAGAGAATGTAAAGAAGTCATCGCGCGAACACACCGATATTTAAATCAGATACTGAAAATTTGAAAGTTGTATTGAAATTAATATTAAAGATATATATTTTCTAAAATAAGGGACTTTATTTATAGAGGAGCATTGAATAATTTCAAATATCTTAGAATTAGGATTTTAACAGATAATATCTATTTTGACATTTTAAAATCTACTATAATTAAGATTCTTATGGATAACATTTATCCTGATATTATGAGTCATTTTTAGAATTAGAATTCTTTATAAATAAAGTCTATTCTTTTTGTATGACTTTCGAGGGGATTTTTAAATGTTTAAGTTATCCAGTTTATACGTTGTGCATAGGGGAAAATTACACATTTTTAACCTAAGAAATTATTTTCAACTTTTAGATTTTTTTGGTTTTTTAATGAGTTTTTGGCACACAATAGTTGTATTAAGTTTAATTTGTTACTTTGAGGGGGTGTTTGGCTTAGTTTAAACTATAGGAGTCTAAAGTTTTAAAACTTTAAGAACAATTTTAGTTATAAATTTTAAAATTTAAGAAATAATTAATTATCTATAAAAGACTCACCTTTATTATGTTTTTAATTATGTATTGAATTTTTAATTTTTTTAATATTAAGACCAAACTTTCAATTTAATTTAAATTTATATCGCTGTTTGTATATTGTTAAAATTGTCTGTGAAAAAACTAACTTTGGATGATATGTATATTAACGAAAGATATCAAATTTTTGGGATGACTGCTCTTGCACAACTTTCGGTGCTCGTACTCTCAATTACGTTAGAGGAGGTAAATTGCAAGTTGAACATTTAGCTCTTGTGTAAGACAATGATCGAACTTACAATCCATTGAATTGACACCAATATATTGCTCATTCGATCGCTCGATCTATACCTTAGAGGCAAATGTATCAAATTCTTGATTGATATATTACTCAAATATTTAACAGCAATGCTATGTTGCCCACTGACAGGCAACATAGCATTTGCTTGTCAGTAAATGGGGCATATGCCCCATGCACGTGGGACCATCCTCTGCACATGAGCCCCATGTGCATGGGGCACTTGTCCCCCTCACTGGTGGGCAAAAATGCAATGTTGCCTGCCACTGGACAAGATAGCATTACTGAAATGTTTAATTTGATCCATTATGTTTACTAATTAAGAGATTTTGAGGGAAGCAATGTAAGATTTCAAGTTACTTTATTGGACTAATTTGTCCATTCTCTTTTCAATTTGATTATATTTTCTTTAATTCTACTAGTTTTAGTTTAAACATCAATCATAATAAAATCTATTCTTCACATGTTCAAGAGTTTAGAGTTTAGGGTTTGGAGTTTGAAAGCAAAAATCATTTGGTGGGTATCATCCACCTTCCGTGTGTGCTTTCTTCTAAATTGCGTTGAACAAAGTACTGTCAGTACACAAAGCCGCATTATCAACGAGACAAATTAAGGGTGTGTGTGTGAAATAGCTTTCAAGCCCCCCCCCCCCCACCACCACCACCCTTTCTTAATTTCATTTGCCCCTTGGATTCCTTTCTTTTCATTTTGCTTATTGGGCTGTGGCATTTCAATAGCCCATGTGGGAAATCTTCCGAATCTCGGGGTCATTGCCATATGCTCTCTTTTTTGGTCATCTGATTGTGACCAAATTCTTTTCTTAGGAAACCGCCTTTTATTTTATTTTTGTGAGCCACAATATTCACGCAATTGATGCGTTACCATATACAAATGATTGTTTATTTGGGCCCGAAAGGGGCAGCATCTCACGGAATGAACCAAAGCCATTATGATGGTTATGTGGCATACAATTCATTCATGGCCGATCCATCACTCAATTCAAAGGTCATTCCTCCTTTAAAGCTACAAATGAGCCGTGGGGAAATCATTGAAGTGACAGAAAAATTATCTGCTTTTGCTCTTAGCAAAGCATTGATGTACCAAAGTTTGATATGTTAATCCATCTCACATATATAGGTAAATTCACTTAGTTGTCAATTTTTTATCCAATTATTACATGTGACGGACATTCGATTTGTTTGTATTTTCTAATTTAGTGTTGGTTTATTCTTACGATTCTTTTGAATCTTCTTCAAATTTACCATGAATTAAGTCTTAATTCCACTATGCGGGTCGACTTTTTTAACTCTTTTATCAAGAAGAATATAATATTCCTTTTTAAATGAAATTTTATAAGAATATCAATTGATTTACAGAAGATCAGGTAAAATATTTTTATCCAATTTGGGCCGTTGGCCAATTTTGATTCGGCCCGTCTGTTTCTTAGAAAGCCCAAACAACTAACCAAAGGAAGCCCAACTCCGATGGACCAACCCAAGTTGTATCCCAAACGGCTAGAAAGGCGAAAATAGTTAAAAATAGAATGGCAATTGATCCGAGACTAACGCCGTCAAAAACAAACCCGCAAATCTATCCTCCAAGCTCCAACGACCGTCAAACGTAAATTTCAAATCGTAAATAGACGTTGCGCCCGCAACGGCTACCTTCGACCTCCACTTTCGCTCTTTCTCTCACTTTTTGCCTTTCGCTGTCTCTCCAATTTCTTTTTCACTCACATTCGGGAACAGTTGTTTCTTCTGCATGGTTGATTGTTAATTTCAGAAGCCAGGTGAGTTTCTTCCTCTCTCGCCTCGTTGTTTTCTGTTTGATTGATCTGAAATTGCATTGAAAGGATGGTAGCTTGTAGTCTTGGAACTGGTTGGGATTTCCATGTTAAATTTCCCTTGTCTTCTTCTTCTTCTTCTCCATGTTCGGGGAATTTCAGGTACCTTCCCGTTTTACTTTAAAAGAATTGTTCGGTGCTTCTTTTTTTAGCTTGATTTGGCAGTTTGAAATTTCCGAGAGGTTTAGGGTTTCTTTTATGCTTTTATCTGTCAGTTAATCGGAGTGACCTAATTTTTAGTACAACAAATATAGGCACTGAATGTGTACGTATTCAGTGTATTGAAAAATTTTATGATGTTATTGGTGTACATTTTGCCTTCTTTGTCATCCTCACAAGTGTTTAGTCTCAATTTTTAGTTAGCTCAAAGAAGAGACTTGCTAGTAACCCCCCTATCTCAAAAAGAGATGTAAAATAATGTGTGGACCTGAGAGCCTTTAATTTTCTTAGCTTTCATTCTTCAGGGGGAAGAAAAAAAATCACCTAAAGGAAAGCCCCAGGAACCAGAAAAACAGAAAAATGAACTCTAATGGTGCAAACATAGAAAAATGAACTTTTACATTTCCTAGCTTTCGTCACTCAAATGTTTGAAATCTTTCTGTGTCAGAATTCTAATAGTTTCTCTCCGGATTACCAATTGCTTTCAAAGAACGTCTTTGCGTCATGAACACTTAAGAGTTCTCTGTCTAACTGTCCATTTCTTTACAAAGAATGTGATGTGTGGTCAAAGCTGAAAGTACCGTAGGCATGGTACTGTTGAGAGGATTATTCTGAAAAGTTATATTGCTTAAGGTCATGGTGTGTAGTTTGAATTTCGTTTTCTTTTTATATTTTGACATGTTCTGTTCTCGCTTTTGCAAGTAGTTTGGATTCATTCTACGGATATCCTGATCTGGAAGCTCTTAGTTTGTGCGTTACACTTGACAGGTGTTATTACAATATATCCATTGTGAAGTGAAGGAATGGAAAAGGTCTTGGAAGAGCTAGATGAAGCTAAAGCTGAGATTGAAAACCTGAAGGTGGAACTTAAAATAAAAGTGGAACTGTCTGAGAGCTTGAAGAGAGCCCACAATGAGCAACTTACTGAAATTCAAGAAGCAAAGGCAAAAACTGAGAAGCAAGCTCAAGAACTGAACGAGAAGGAAGATGAAATATCCATCACAAAGCAAAATTACAATGAAATCAAGTCCAGAATGAAGGAGAAAGAGGCCACCATTAAGTATCTTAGTTCTGCAATTGATAAGCTTCGCATGAATTGTGATGAGAACCACAGAAAATGGGAAGAAGAAACCAGGGAGCTGGCAATGGCTTTAGATGATGCTAATTCGAGAAACATGGATCAAGAGCAACAACTTCATGCCTATAAGGAAGAGGTTAAAGACCTTAAATCTCTCTTATCTGCTTCAGAGAAAAAGTGTGTTGAAGCAGGTAAAAAGGCCAAAGTGACCAAAGAGCTGAGGCAAAGAGATGATTTGTTACTCAAGTTAGAGGAGAATAACGGGAAGGTTGAAAATCAGCTCAAATGGAAGAAGGAACAATTTGAGCATCTAGAAGAGGCCCATGAAAAGCTTAAAGGTCAATTTCAAGCAAGCAAGAAGGAATGGGAGGTGGAGAAATCCACATTACTTGATGAGATTTCCACACTGGAAACAAATTTAGAGTCTCAAACCAGAATATTAGAAGACCTTCAAAGCCGGTTTCAAATGTGTAACCAAGCTCTAGCTCACGAAGAGAGCCGAAGAAAGTATCTGGAAGTTCAGCTTTCTGAAACCAAGACATGCTTTAACAATGTTTTTGCTGAGTGTCAGGAAGCAAAGTCAAAAATCGAATGTCTGACTGATCAAAGGGACAAAGATATTACAAGTCTAAGGGACTTGTTAGGCACAAAGGAGATGCTTCACAAAGAAATGCAATACCAACTTGGAAGACTTGAGCAAGAGAACAAGGAGCTCCACTTATCCCTTAAAGAACTGCGGGAACCTCAGATTCAGGAGGCAGGAACTTCTTCTTCACTGTTGAAGCTTCGGAATAAGCTCAAAACATTGGAGAATATGCACAGAGACTGTTCCAAATATCTCAGAGCCAAAGAAGCTGAGTGGACCTCTCAGTTGGAGAAAATGTCAGGGGAATTGACCGACTGCAGGTCTGAGTTGGAGAGTAAAGATACAGTAATAAAGGAATTCAAAAAGGAGTTGGAAACTTGCCGTTCTTTGATCATGCACTTAGGGTTGCAGAATGAAGAGCAATCCTTTATGCTATTGTTGTTGAAATCGGGAATTAATGAAGCTCGGTTAAAGATTGCTGATGAGATGGTGAATATGAACCTGGAAAACTCAGAGAGAGAGGAGAAGGTTTCTCTTCTTATAGAACAGTTAGAAATGAAGAGTAGTGCACTTGCTAAAGCTCAAAGAAATATTGAAGAACAGAGTACTGAGATGGGCTATTTGTTGAGAAGGGTCGAGTCTTTGAGTCTTATAGAACAACAACAGCTTCAATTGCAGGATGAGCTTGTGAGACAGAAGGAAATGCTCAAGGAAACAGCCAAAAGCCAACTTTGCATGAAGGAGCAAGCTTTGCAGATGGAGAGTGATCTGAAAAAGGCTCATGATGCCTTAAACAGGGCAAACAATGAATTGGATGAGAAGTTCTGTGAAGGAAATGAACTTGAATTTGAATTGCAGATATGGAAATCTATTGCTGAACACTTGAAAGCCAACCTTGAAGAAAACCAGCAAACTCGTAGACAACTAGAAGTTTCTCTTCTTGCAGAGGTAGAGGTTGAGTTCACTCTCAAACAAGAGAAGGAAAGCCTTGCACATGATCTGGAAGAGAAAGAGAGAACACTAGAAGATCTTCAAAGGCAGCTCATATTATTTGATGGAAAAATCAAGAAAGAAAGCTTTCTGCCTAGCACAAAAGAAGAGGAAAGAATATCCAATGGTCTCCATAAAGAGATCGAGAGTCTGGAGGAAGATTCGGTGAGAAGAGAACTGGAAGGTGCAATTCTTGCACACATCTTCGCAGAGAGAACCTATGAACATGAGAAAGACTATTTCCAGAGACTTCTAGATGAGAGAGGCAAAAAAATAGATGATCTCCATCAGCTTCTAATGTCAATGGAGGAGAGGTTTAAAAGTGTAACGTTATCTCTTTCATCACAACTAGCCGAGAAGCAAGCTGAACTTAATCTGCTCCAAGAAACTTGGGATAAGATTGGAACAGCTCAGGCTCTGAAGGAGGTAGAAATACAAGAGAAAACACTGGTGATTTCTGAACTAGAAGATGAATTCACTAACTTCCAGAAGAAACTGCAATCACAGCAGAAGAACTTGTCCAGTTTAAGAGAGGAAAGAGAGGCTATGGCGGCTGACCTGAAAGCCAAACAGTTAGAAATAAAGAAGCTAGCATCAGACCTAAGAACATCAGACACCATTGTCGGAAAGCTAGAAACTGAAAAGAGAACACTACTTGAGGATATGAAGAAGTTGTCATCTCAAAGAGAAAGCGTGCTTGATTTTGTCGGGAGCCTATTGGACAGGTTAACCGAGCTCTCTCTCGAAGACATGGAGCTCATGGGAGTTTGGGAGAAGATTATGCAGAACTTTGATGATAATAGTAGAGGGATGGCCTTGAAAGGGAGTGACGACCCCTTTGACCCTCTGAAAGAGAATATGATATTCCATTCCTCTCACCCTATTAAAAGAGGTGAAAGCACTGTTCACGAAAGACTGCCATTCAGAGCTCTCAACAATTAGATACCACTGAGAAAAGTAGCTATTTACCATATAGCTTCCGTCTCCTTGTATACTTTGATGGCTCATTACCATGCTATGTACTGAGCATGGTTGAATGCCTTTAGCTTATGTGCCATTGCTTCATACTTTGATTCTTTGTAACCATTATATTTAATCATGTTGGTTTTACCTTGTTAACATGCCTATTCTGGAATCAACAGCCAGAGTGCAGAGACAATCAGCCACAATGCTAGTTTGATTTTTTAAATCGGTAATGTCTTGACTCAGTTTTATAAATGATTGAGCATTTGCTTCTACTTTGCCAGTCACTACAAAATGAATCGTGGACTTGACAGTCCATGAAACAATTTTCACCTAGCCATCAAGACCTCTTGCAATTGGCTAGACTGACTGATAATGATATAATAGTGAGAAGGAAAGTTTATAATAAGGGAAATTTTAAAGTGTGAAAACATTCTCTTTATAAAGGAGTAAAAGAAAGGCTGCATACAAATATGACTCTCATAAAATAAAAATATCGTGCACTAAATATATATTTTTTAATGTTAATAATAACAATAGCATTAAAATAACGAAATTAATGAATCTTTTTATTTGTTTAGTTGAGAGAGTGTTTCCATTAGATTGGCAATTATCTACCCTTATTCAAGATTTTGGTTAATTACCATTTTTGTGTTTGTCAATTGCTTTGGCAGATTCACCAGCAACCCCACCAGCATAATAATTAAACTATTGCTAGATGGCATTATGCACGGGCATGCCAAAGCCTATTTGATTTGTTTTTATTTTTTAAATAAACATGGAAACGCCATAATAATATTTTTGTGTTTATATTTTAGTTAATTCAAATATTAGTCATTTTTTTCACACAAAAATGTTATATTTATAAATAAATTTGATAAATAATCCTCAAAAACTAATAAAATTCATAATAGTATTACTCAAAATTAACAATAGTTCTAACCAAAATTCATAATTGTTAATTTTAGGTAGGATTATTATAAACTATTATTAATTTTTAGCAGAAATATTATGAATTTCATATGTATTATGTTAGTTTGTGGGTACAACATTTTCGGTTTTTTTCATCAACTAATAGCCACAGTTTTTTACCATCTTAAACCCGAACCACATGCTAATCATTTTCGATTGATGGGCATTTTTCTCACTACAAAATAAAAAAAGTTTTGAAATATCTAATTAAGTATTTATGACAAAATATATAACGTTTTTTTTTTATCAAGTATCCGTTTCAGTTTTTATTTCCAAAATCTCAGAAAACAACAACATTATCAAACGCAGTGTTTAGTTTCTATTTTTTTTTAACAAAAATTAAGAGCGAACACAAAGCAAATAAGAACAAACACTAAACACGAGCCATCTGCAGCAAACCAGCCCCAAGTAAACTACTATTGCTAGACATCATGCAGCAGAGTGGAGCCTGCAAAGGGCTACTCAAAGAGTCTGTTGCCAGTTTTTCACATGAAGCAAACAACCAATCAGTGACAATATATGGCTCTGGTTTTGCCTCAGAATAGGATTTTCCATTAACAAGAGGAAATTCATCTTCTCCTGTTCCCACCAGATGTGCTACACTTGATCTTCTGGCAAACTTTGCCAGCCCTTCCCTTCAGTCTCCAAGACTTAACCCATGACGAACCCTAATGGCAATTACACCCATTTTGGTACCTGTTTATATAATGCCATTTACAGAAATAAAGAAAAATTGTATGACTTTTAGAAATTAATAGATATTAGGAATGCACTGTCACTGACCCTAACTTGATTAGAATAAGATATCATGATCACGAAGGAGTAACAGGATGTGCTGGAGATTACCAGACATACGCCATTGTCAAATAAGAGCATTGAATCAGATGGGATCCCAGTCTCCCTGTAAATTCTGTCAATATGTTTCTTTGCATGTCCAGCTGAAGAAAATCTCCTAGTCATCGCACGAGCAATGTAAGAAATATAGTTAAAAGGGGAAAATCACAAGGAAAAGATGAGACATTTGCTGCACTATACAACACACCATATTCTTATTTGCAAAAATAACAATGCATCAATATATATTATCTCCAAGTTGAGAAACATAAATGTGGAAGAACGGGAGACCTGGGAAACAAGAAAGGATTGGATTTCTAATTTGTGAAGAAATGTTACTGCTCTCTCAGGTGTTCTTGATGGAGAAGCAATAGCCATGTTTTGATGGAGAGCATCCAGTATGCCTTTTAACTTCCAGACACAGAAATGGCATTCCTTTGGAAGATAGCCAAATAGATGACTTCCAGTATATGAATTAGCTAGCTTCGTGCATCAGGTGATCAACACTTGGCGTAAAAATTATAAGACCTTGTAACGGATTCTAGACAAAATATCATTTCATTGCTCTTACACAGCATGGCATGTGCATGCAAAAGATAATAGAGTTCCACCATCTGCACAGGCACAGCGTGTTTTCTCACCTTCTCATCCTCTTCCATTGCCTTTTATTTCAATAAGTCGGGTACCCTTTACAAATCTGCGAGGAGCAATTGAAATTCATGAGACTCGAACTCAAATATGTTAGTTTGATCATTAGCGCTAACACTTACCACTATGTCTTCCATTCTAATATGAAAACAATCTGCTCTGTTCAGATAATTAGTTAAAAGGGATCTTTTCTTTTATAATTTAAATTCAAGATTTTTATTAAACACTGAATACTGTGTAAAGTTCTTAAGGTGGCCTAGATGTTTTTTCATGTTGTGGTTGTGGATTGTAAATGAATTATTTACATTTCTTTGGCCCATATTATGCTCTTATGATTATGTTTCGATAATCATACTTACTGATTGAGTTGTAAAGTGGCAAACGTATGTACGTTCTTGATGAAAGAACGTTGTATAAATTTATGGTTTTGGTCCCTAAGCTCATCATCCATTATCTTCATCATACACCATCACTTGGAGTGTTTGAGAGCTTGGAAGAGCCAAATCAGAACTGAAGAAAAGCTGCAATGGCTGGAGGTAACTTTCGTTTATTTTCCGCATTGATCTAAATGCTATTTTGGTGTTTGTAGCATGTTAGATCATTTATGTATATCTAACAGTTGGTATCAGAGCCTCTTTGCCTCTGCCTTGACATTTTCAGTATTTTGAAAATTTTTCCAGCATTCTAAAAATTTTTCCAGCAAGATTATATGTTGAAGTTTTGATTAGATCTACACGGTTGTGACATATTTCGATGATTTAAGTTTTGAAATCTTTGGGAAGTTGATTTATGAGCATTCTACAATTTAAATCATCAATTTTTATGACTGAAATCATGAGATATAATCGAGTCTTCAAAACAGGTTGAAACTGGGTCAAAATGACCCGACTGGAGATTGAAGATGACACTGTTGAACAGTATCAAGGATGGCTGGGGTATTTTCATGGGCTGATTTAATTAAATGGGTTTGGGCCTGTTTTCATGGACTGGTATTTTAATTAATTGGGTTTGGGCCCATTTTTCATGGACTGTCATTTTAATTAAATAAGTTTGGGCCTATTTTTCACGAGCTGTTATTTTAATTAAATGAGTTTGGGTCTATTTTTCATGGGCTGTCATTTTAGTTAAATAAGTTTAGGTCTAATTTCATGGGCTGTTATTTTAATTAAATAAGTTTGGGCCTATTTTTCATAGACTGTTATTTTAATTAAATGGGTTTGGGCTTATTTTCATGGACATATTTTAATTATTGGCCTGCAGAATTAAGTGTGCTGATGGCTCATTTCTGTTAAAAATAAAAATAAAAAAATTTGTATTTATTTACTTCAATTAATTGCATAAATTAATTTATTATGTCCATATTAATTTATGCAAAATATTGAATGAGTTCATAAATTAATAATATGTGCATAATATTATGATTTAATTATGCAATATTATTCTTATGCATGAGATAACATATTGTGCATAGTTAAATCGTGCAATTTAGATTATTTGCATAAAATTTAGTTTTATGCATAATATTCAAATGTCTAGTGATCCATATAATTTTAATTAATTAAGGATTAGCCACAGCACCCTTAATTAAATAAAATTATATATTATGTTTATTTGGGATCACATGAAAATTCATAGATATTAATTGTAATTAATTATACTTAACATAATAAATTTTATCCCACAAGAATTTTTATTATATTTATATAATTAATTAGAATAAAATATCAAATTATTCTTATAATATTCCCACAAGAATTATGAGTTAGTATATAATTTGATGGTTTTATCATAAAGTTTATTTTGATAGAATTAATGTACTCATATATCTTGAATTTAGTACATATTTTTGATAATTCTATCATAAGAAACACATGAATCTGCTTGAATTAAAAATTTAGCCCACGGGCAATTTTTATGTCATTAGATTTATTCATGTATGATTTACATTGGTAAAACATACAATTTATTTAATTAGACCTCAAATTTTTTATATAACCAATTATGATATTTATGTAGCTTCACAACTTGTTAATTTCTTTTATATTCGTTGCGATATTCCTGAATTAACGGGTGATAACTTTAAGATATGGAAAGAGAGAATTTTTCTCCATTTAGGGTGGATGGACATTGATTATGCTATTAGGAAAGATGAGCCACCAGCAATCACTGATACTAGCACTGCAGTGGACATCGCGCTTTATGAACGATGAGAGTGATCTAATCGCCTCAATGTGATGTTCATTAAGACTAAAATTTCAGCTGTATACGTGGTTCTGTCGATCAGCATGAAAAAGTTCGAGACTTGCTAAAAGCCATTGATGATCAATTCATCACTTCAGATAAGGCACTGGTAAGCACCCTAATTATGAAGTTCTCATCCTTAAGGCTCACCAGCGTAAAAGGTGTGCGTGAGCACATCATGCAAATGAGGGACATTGCGACTCAACTTAAGAAACTCGAGATTACAATGTCTAATTCATTTTTGGTGCACTATATCCTGAACACTCTCCCATCACAATACGGGCCATTCAAAATCTCATACAACACTCATAAGGATAAGTGGTCAATTAATGAATTAATGACCATGTGTGTTCAAGAGGAAGATAGGCTTGTAATGGAGCATGGTGAAAGCGTAATGCTGACTACAACACGAGAAAAAGGGAAATCTCAGGCCAATCAGAAAGAGAAGGGTAAAATACCACCCCAAATTAATATTAAGGAGTCCAAGTGTTTCTTCTGTAAGAAAAAGGGACACATGAAGAAGGACTGCGCTAAATTCAAAAAATGGCTTGAGGATAAAGGTAATCAAATCTCGTTTGTTTGTTATGAATCTAATATGGTTAATGTTAATATTAACACATGGTGGATTGACTCTAACTTTACAATCCATATTGCAAACTCCTTGCAGGGTATGCAAAACTTAAGGAAGCCAGTGGGAAGTGAGCAAAACATCTTATCTGGAAACAAGATGGGTTCACATGTGGAGGCTATAGGGATGTGTGTTTTAACTTTAAGTGGTGGCTGCATTTTAAAATTAGATAGGACCTTCTATGTTCCAAGTTTTTCATGAAACTTGATTTCAGTTTCCAGACTTGTGCCTTTCAGATATTTCTTAAAATTTTTAGATACATCATTCAGTTTGTTCTGTAACTTTGATTGTGTTGGGAATGGTATTTTGTCTTATGGTTTTTATCGTATTAATTTACAAGACAATACCACTTACAATTCAATGCATGTTCATACTGGTACTAAAAGGTGTATTGTTAACGAGGACTCATCTAGATTATGGCATCGAGATTAGGACATATCTCAATAAAGAGAATTAAGATATTAATAAAAGATGGAGTACTTAGTACTTTAGATTTTACTAATTTTGAAACATGTGTGGACTGCATTAAGGGAAAACAGACTAACAAGTCCAAGAAATGTGCCAATAGGAGTTCAGATATATTAGAAATCATACATACTGATATATGTAGTCTAGACATGGACTCACATGGTCAGAAATATTTTATCACCTTTATTGATGATTAATCACAATATATGTATCTCTACTTGCTTTATAACAAAAGCGAAGCATTAGATGCATCTAAGATCTTTAAAACTGAAGTAGAGAAACAATGTGAGAAACAAATAAAAATCATGAGATCAGACAGGGATGGAGAATATTATGGTAGATACACTAATAATGGACAAGTACCTGGTCCGTTCGCTAAATTTCTTCAAAAGCATGGAATAGTTGCTCAATACACCATGCCTAGTTCACTAAACCAAAATGGTGTGGTAGAAAGAAGAAATCGAACATTATTGGATATGGTGCGAAGTATGCTTGTAGCTCCAATCTTCCTAAATCTTTGTGGACTGAAGCACTAAAGACGGCTGTGTATATATTAAACCAGGTTCCAACCAAAACTGTTCCAAAGACACCATTTGAATTATGGAAAGATTGGAAACCGAGTTTGCGACATATGCGCATTTGGGAATGCCTGTCTGAAGTGAGAATTTATAATCCACAAGAGAAGAAGTTGGACCCGAGGACCATTAATGGGCTTTTCATTGGATATGCCGAAAGGTTTAAAGGATACAGATTTTATTGTCCATCTCATAGCACTAGGATTGTGGAATCAAGAAATGCCAAGTTTCTTGAGAATGACTTGATCAGTGGGAGCGATCATATCAGGAATGATATTCCAGAACATGATCATTCAGAATTACAACCTTCCACCTCAAATGATAGATTGGTTATAGTTCACAACACCTCCCAAGTTCCAACTGGTGTTGAACAACCAATCAATAAAGTTTCACAAACTATTGACAACATTCCTGCGGATCAAGTAGTTCAGGAATTACCAGCACCTCCTGAACAACCAGTTGAATCACAAGCTTCTCAAGAAGATGTTGATACAACATTAAGGAGATCCATTAGAACTAAAAGGTCAGTAATACCTAGTGATTATGTAGTGTACCTACAAGAATCTGACTACAACATTGAAACAGGAAATGATCATGAGTTATTTTCACAGGCCATGAGTTGCAAATAGTCAGAATTATGGTATAATGCCATGAAGAAAGAGATGAGTTCTATGAAGAGTAACGGAGTCTGAGATCTTGTTGAGTTGCCTCATGATGCAAAAGCCATTGGTTGTAAATGGGTTTTTAAGACTAATAAGGACTCATTAGGCAACATTGAGAGATACAAGGCAAAACTCGTTCTTAAGGGATTCACTCAGAAGGAAGGAATCGATTACACAGAGACCTTTTCTCCTGTATCTAAGAAAGATTCCTTGCGTGTTATTTTGGCATTAGTAGCTCATTTTGACCTTGAGTTGCAACAAATGGATGTGAAAACGGCTTTTCTCAATGGAGATCTGGAGAAGGAGGTTTATATGAAACAACCTGAAGGATTCCCCTCTAGTGATGGTGAGCATTTGGTTTGTAAGCTTAAGAAATCCATATACGGACTAAAACAAGCGTCTAGTCAATGGTATTTTAAATTCCATAAGGTAATTTCTTTATTCGAATTTGTTGAAAACCCCATGGATCAATGTATATACCAAATGGTCAGTGTGAGTAAGATTTGTTTTCTTGTTTTATAAGTGGATGATATTTTGCTTGCAACCAATGATAAAGGTTTGCTACATGTGGTAAAACAATTCATCTCTAAAAATTTTGATATGAAGGATATGGGTGAGGCATCTTATGTCATTGGCATCAAGATCCATAGAGATAAATTTCAAGGCATCTTGGGTTTGTCTCAAGAAACCTATATCAATAAAGTTTTAGAGAGATTTCGGATGAAGGATTGCTCACCAAGTGTAGCTCCCATTGTGAAGGGTGATAGGTTCAATTTGAACCAATGCCCGAAGAATGATTTTGAAAGGGAACAAATGAAGAACATTCCATATGCTTCTGTTGTCGGAAGCCTGATGTATGCTCAGGTCTGCACAAGGCCTAATATTGCATTTGTTATTTGAATGTTAAGACGATATCAGAGTAATCCAGGTATGGACACTAGAGAGCTGCAAAGAAAGTACTGAGGTACCTTCAAGGGACCAAGGACTACATGCTTATGTATAGACAGACAGATAATTTGGAAGTGATTGGATACTTAGATTCCGACTTTGCTGGCTGCGTTGATTCTCGTAAATCAATGTTAGGATACATTTTTATGATGGTCGATGGAGCTGTATCATGGAGAAGTGCCAAACAGACCTTAACTGCCACTTCCACTATGGAAGCCGTGGTCGTCTCTTATTTTGAGGCTACTTCGCACGGTGTATGGATTAAGAGTTTCATATCTGGGTTTAAGATTATGGATTCTATTTCTAAGCCATTAAGAGTTTTCTGTGACAATTCAACTGCTGTATTTATGGCTAAGAATAACAAAATTGGAAGTCAAAGTAAACACATTGACATAAAGTACTTAGCCGTAAGGGAACGTGTTAAAGAAAAGAAAGTGATCATTGAACACATTAGTACTGAATTGATGATTACTGATCCTTTGACTAAAGGCATGCCACCATTGAAATTAAAGGATCATATTGAAAAGATGGGACTTGGTTCCACTATGTAATTGTATACATTTGGTATTTGAATGAAACTCTTATTTATTATGATGCTTTCTCATATTCATGTGTACCTTAATTTATTTGAGAAAACACATCTGTAGAGGACCAAGAATAAACATAGGGTTTATTCATTAAGTAATGTCGCCACATGAAGTATAACTCTTAAGAAACTAAATGTATCGTAATACATGGAAGGTAATACTCATTTTTAGAGGACTTATCGCCATGATTCATGTATTTATTTCTTAAGAAACAACAATCAATAAGATTACATTAAGGAATCAGATTAAACATTTGAACTAAGTGGGAGAATATAAAGTTCTTAATGTGGCCCAGATGTTTTTTCATGTTGTGGTTGTGGGTTGTAAAGGAATTATTTACATTTCTTTAGCCCATATTATGCTCTCATGATTATGTTTCCATAATCATACTTACTGATTGAGTTGTAAAGTGGCAAATGTATGTACGTTCTTGATGGAAAAACGTTATATAAATTTATGGTTTTAGTCCCTAAGCTCATCATCCTTTCTCTTCATCATACACCATCACTTGGGATGTTTGAGAGCTTGGAAGAGCCAAACCAGAACTGAAGAAAAACTGTAATGGTTGGAGGTAACTTTCGTTTATTTTTCGCATTGATCTAAATGCTATTTTGGTGTTTGTAGCATGTTAGATCATTTATGTATATCTAACATACTAATCATATGAGCTAATGCGAGAGAGAAGTTCCTGAATGGAGTTAACCAAAAATATGAAAATTGAGATGAAGAAGATAAAACTGATTCCTGAGTATGAGCGACCAAATATGTAACTGAGAATTAAACGCAATTAAAGATATATTAACAAGAAGTTTGAGTTTAGTAGTAAGGCACAAGAGACTGAAAATCCCTTGATGGTGATCATGACGGGCGGTTTGGTAGAGAAAATATTTAATGTAATTGTGATAAATACATAGAAAATTTTGTTGGAAAGTTTGGTACATTCATGTGTCCAAATTGATAACTCAGTGAATGAGAAATTGATTAAAAAATTATTTTGGAACATGTGTAATATAATACATATAATTTATATTATTATAAGAGTTGAAGGAAAAATAAAATAATAAAAATATACTATGCGTGAATTATGAAGATATACTATGTGTGTACTATATGTGCATTGTGCAGACACAATGTATATATGGTGCCTGACTGATTTTAATTATGAGGCACTATATATGTAGTTATTATTTTATTAATATAATATAAAATATTATTCAAAAAAATAATTATATATATTTTATATTATATTTTTAAAAAGAGAGCAGTCACCTCTGTAGCTGCCTCGCCCTTCTTCTTCTTTCTTTTTCCTTATTCTTTTCTTCTTTTGTTCTTCTTCTTTCTCCTCTATTTAGGTTCTTCTTTTTAAAAAATAAGGATAAATTCACAACAAAATTATTTTTTAAAAATTCTCATACTCTTCCAATTTTAATAGTGTTTCAGTTCGTTGTTAAACTCTGTAATTTGTTCTAACTTCTCATTCTATAAATTGTTGCACCTTAAGAAACAGATGCCAATTAGTCTTTAACACTTTTAATGAGGTGACGAATTTGTTTTAAGAGAATTGTGTGTTACACAAGCCTCAATTTTATTATCCATTTATATACTGTTGATTTGAATATAGTATTATAATAATTATTATAATTATATTTTTGACCAATAATTACAGCATTTAAATATAAATATTGTTTGGCTAATAATATAATTATTTTATTGTGATTAGCTAACAAATTTTATTTGTATACATTCAAGAATTATAATTATGTTTTTACAAAATTATCAATTAATTTTTAAAAATTAAATGATGATTTTGTAAGGAAATGCCCCTAATTCTTCATAAATCTAGTAGTAATTTTTGAGTGTATAAAAGTGTATACACACTCTAAGTATAAATAGAATTAGTAAAAACATATGGCCCAACATAAAATCCAATTTTATTTTTAAATTTATTAGTCTTCAAGTCTCAAGAATTTTGTAAAAACAAAACTATTAAAAAGCACATGGCATTTATTGTGCAAAACAACTTTGATATTTAAATCAAATTCTTAGAGATTATAGAAAAAAGTACAAAACTCTTAAACTAGTAAAAAGTGGCATATCTAGGAAAAGGTGTCCGCTTCTATTTATAGATGAAATTACTAGGAAGTGATAATAATTCTTGATATATCGGGATTAGAATTGTTGTAGATAATCCTTATCCATTGTGGATTCTTAGAAGAAGATTTGAAATGTTGGTTTACGGCCTTTTGTTTTGGGAATGTCCCCTGAGAGACTCTCCCTTAAGGTATCTCAAGTCTCCCTTAAGGTCTCTTATCGGGTCTCCTTCTAGATCTCCTGAAGTCCTTTCACTCGAAAGGATCTCTCAGGCCTTTTGTGGCTTTCTTACTTGTTTGGTCCCTTATATTTTATTTTAACTTATGAACTTGTCCCTTGTGGGTTTCATAAATGGGCTTTGTGCTTAGACTGTTGTTAGTATGCATACCAATTGCTTCACACTCTTTTACCTGGGTTTCTCAGTAGGAAGAATAGTAGTTTTGCCAACTTGACCTTTTCTTAGAGACTTTCTAACGGAGGGTCTTTTGTCTTTTGTGGCAATAATTTTCTTGCCTTAGCGTAGACTTTATCTTATTGAATCTTTGTCTCTCATCCACGATTGTGGTCCTTCAAAGGTTTTTCATCATATGGCCTAGATTGCTACATCCTCTATTTTTCGTCTTTCGAAGGTTTTCTAGATTTTTTTTATCTTTTAGCAAGTTCTTTCATCATGGGAGTCCATGACAATTCTCTGGCATTTGGTTCTCTCTTCTCAAATTAGGAATGAAATTCTTGAGAGAAAATTGCCTACTTCTTGCCCAATTCCATCCCAACAGAAGGGTTCAATTTGTGGCCTTCCCGATTTTCTGCCTCCAAAGAGAAGTAGTGCTTACTCTGGACCAGTACTTGAGTTTTCTTAGCTTCCAACACTTGTTGAGAGCTAGTAAACTTTTGGTTGACTTCCCCTTTTAAGGTTAGTGATTAAGAGGCTGGGTATGTATGGTGGTGGCTAGGACGGAGAAAAACATATGTATGGTGGCAATAAAGTATTTCAGCGCGCACATTCTACAGAGCTCCTTATAGCTCTTTTTAGTCTCTTTTATTGACTGGATTGAGTGTTTGACTTGTCTTATGGATTGTTTTTTTTACAAGCAAAGGCTGAAGCTTTTTCTCACAAACAGTTGGATCGAATGCTCATTCAAGTCGAGATTCATTCATCCTGACCCAAAGTCACGTATTTTAGTGTTCATGGTTATATTGATATTTTGGCCATGGCAAAGGATCCAAGTCCACTGCTTGACCTCAACTACCTTTCAAATTATTTAGTCTTTAAAAAATGTTGATATTGTTGATTCTTCCTCAATGATAGTCCTATTTAAAGCTCATACTCAGTCTTCCATGCCTCGATTGGAGATTTCTTCCAGCCTGACTAAGTACACTTTAGGGTTTCTTAGAATTTTTTCTTCTTTTTTTTTTTGTTTTGTTTTGTTTTGAATGTAATATCATGACTTTCTTCTTCATCTGATTATGTCTTTTGTCTTTCCATGCTGCTTTATATTGTTTGTGTTTGCTTTTTCTTCTCTTTTTCTTAGGAAATGGGTATTGTGCTTGCTCCTCAATCCTTTGAGAAAACATGTTCCGTTAAAGGATTTTTGAGTTGTTGAATAACTGTGTGCATTCACAGCAAGTCCTTGATTCTTATAACCCATTGGTTCAATGGAAACTCGAGTTTTTATAACCCCTACCTATATTAACAGTTCTTCATATTTTTGTCTTCTAACTGAGACCAAATCGATCTTGAGTTGTGTTAAACTGGATCAAGATTCAACAGTAGGCTATGAGGTTTTCATGCTAGGTTCTGCAATTCTTTAGGCTTTTAATAGAGAACAAAGTGATCTTGAGTCATGTTAAACTGGATCAAGGTTTAACCACAGGTTGGGAGGTTTTCACGCCTAGGCTTGTAGTTCTTGATACTACATGAATCATAACAAGCCCCAAACTTTCCCTTTGAAGTGTTGGTTTATGTAGCTCATCACATGTCTTAACAACCTTCAACATCTAGGATGACAGTCCCTAGATCATTCTCGTGCCTTTGGGCTTCTGATGCTAGGTTTGTCCTAGATTATTCTCACACTTTTTACGTTTTTTTATTCTAGATCATTCTTATGCATTTTAGACTTCTAATTCTAGGTTTGTCCTAGATCATTCTCACGTTTTTTGTGTTTTTGATTCTAGATCACTCTCGCACCTTTTATGCTTCCACTTCCAGGTTTATCCTAGATCATTTTAACATTTTTTGCATTGCTAATTCTAGATCAAGCTCACTTTTTTATGCTTCTAATTCTAGGTTTGTCCTAGATTATTTTCATGTTTTTTCATTTCTAATTTTATATCATTCTCACACTTTTTTTGATTTTGATATTAGGTTTTTGTGAATGATGAACTCTAGATCATTCTAGCACTTTTTACGTCTGATGCTAGGTTTTTTGGATGATGGACATTATCGTTTCTTTTACGTTTTTGATGCTAGGTTTGTTTGTGAATTATGAACCCTAGATCATTCTTACTCCTTTTACACTTCTGATGCTTGGTTCAGTCTATCATCTTTTATTTTTCATAGTGAAACCAAGATCGTTCTCATGCATTTTTCACTTTTGATTTGAGATTTGCTCGTTCACCATTCTTTCCTTCATTTTCTTGCATTCATTCTCTTGAAAAACAAAACACATGAAAAAGAGATTGCAATGGGGGAATATGAAAATACATCATATTTTGGAAAATGTTGTTAGTGATGTATATCCTAATGCTAGATTTGGATAACATCTAACGGGTATGTAATTAATACATTTGTTGTATCTTCGTATATATCAATGAAAGACAAGTTTATCTTAATGTATAAACTCTCTAGTTTGTTGTATGAATGAGTCCTTAGATCTCCTGTTTGAGAATCTTATTTTTAAGATATTGAGAGACGAGATTCTCTAGTGACAAGACTTCTTAAATGATTCTTAGTCCTTAGATATATTAATCGGATGGGGACTCTAATTAGTAAAGTATGGACTAGCATAGTGTTTAATACCTTGTTCTATATGAGATACTGATGGAAGGGTGACATGTCATATGCTATATGATATGGGGATGTCTCTAGTAAACCTGTGGGTGGTTGTTGGAGAACAATCTACTGAATGTGATATTAATGACTAACCACATGGCATTATGGATAATGGTCAAGTCGTCTAAGTTGTGATAGTGTAGCTGATTCTTAGACTTGAACTGGCACGATTTTTTTGTATATTTATGTGGCAGATTTGCTAATGTGTTGAACTATCCAATTACAATGCAGGAAGGTTCATCTATGTAGTTTCGTATTACTAGTGTATAGGGACTAGTGTTAGGAATAGGATCTATCACCCTTGTTGTTATTGATGAGGTGAATGTCTTATTTGGTCTACTATTAGTGTGATAGGATAGTTCTTGGCTAGGGCAGATCGTTTATCAGGAAAGATGTTTTCTAAGATATCATCTAGTCACACTAATAAGATCAGACACATACTTATTAAGTTTGTGAGTTTATCATTCCATGGATCTCGCTCAGTTGGGACGTTAGGTGATAGAAGGATTATAGTACACAGTAATCGTTAACTGTAATAAGCTCACTTGAAGTTAGACTTCATTGTCTTCTATATTGCCCTGGACCATTGCTAGGCGCTATCCAGAGCCTCTCGGATCATCACTGAGAGATTCTTGTGGTGGCTCAAGGTGTTGGTAAGTGCCAAAACGAGTTTTGGTACTATCTGATTGCTAGCGAACAGTGAACTTAGAAATTCACACACCATATAGTATTGTGTCTAGTATCGGCACTACTCATCCAATGTGTCTCAGGTATCTAGTTTGCTAAGAGTTAGTGGATTGGGTTGTATAATCTTCTAGATTCAACATGAGAGTTGACTGCCCAACTTGAGGAGTCGACTACTGCAATAGTGACTCCCTGTGGTCCCCAGTTAACTCTTGCACCGTCCCTGCCAAAAGTAATGTTATCCACGTGTCAGTAAATTCATGAGGGTGGTGGGGTGAATCGGTAGAGCAATTAGGACGTGAAATTAAGGAAAATTACATAAGCATTTTTACTGCGTGCAGTTTCTATTATTCTCTATTTCTCTTGTCCTTTTCTATTTTTCTTCAGTTAAATTAATTGGGCATGAACATCATGCGAGGATTTGAGACACAAGTGCTAGTGATACAGGATCCTTAGTTTAGCATGGGAAGAGGTGACCGAAACAGTTCTAGACTATACGCTAAGTGTGGACAGCCTAGGCCAACCACAATGTGAGGTGAAATCGATCTCAGTACAGAAACTACTTTTGTACCCGAGCCTAACATCTGACTTCAGGTATTTATTTATTATATTTCATATAATGAAATAACGTGTTGCTTAAATATCCAATCTATGTATGGTGTGTGTTTATTGCTTTTGCTGTATATATCTGATGCATGTAAAAAATTTTAATACGTGTATTTTGTCAAATGTAACTCTAAATTGTTACAAGTTTTTCTTGTTATAATTCCCTCAAGCGTCAAAGGTCCCCACAAATTCCTTCATGGGCCTTTACCAAAGAACACTTGGCTTTTTGAGGGCCCAGACATTTGAGTGGTGAATTGTGCTCCTCAGACCCTTATTTTATTTTATTTTTTTTTCGTTTATGAAATTAGGAGGAAATTCTTCTATCTTTTAGATACCTATCTTAGCCTTTTAGGGCTTTCTTTCTACCTTGGATTGTGCTTACTATCTTAGAGGTGATCTGTTTATTTCCTTTTCCAAGCCTCAGTGTCCACAAATTTTCCTAGTTTCTTTTCTCTAATCAAAGCCTTTATTTGATTCATCAATTTACAACATTTGTCAGTAGAGTGGTTGTAAACACTGTGGAATTCGCAGAAAGTATCCCTTTTTCTCCCCAAAGGTCTATTAATTTTGTTGGGAAATTTGATGAGGCTTGATCCTTCAATAGCTATTAGAATTGCGACCTTGGTTCTGTGAGCTGGGTATATCTTTCAAATTTGACTTTTGAAAGACCATTAGATTTTTTTAGACTTCTCTTTCCTTTTGCTCGTACCTTTATCAACATCTCTTTCTTTTTTTTCGTCTTTTTCTTCGTTTCCTCTGACTAGTCACATTACCTCAACTTGCAAAACGTATTTGTTGGCTTAGACGGACAAATATGGCAAAGATGTAGGTTGATTTATAGTGGTACTGCCTTTGTTCCTAGGAGCATTGTAGCAACTGACACACCTATTTGCAAGTCTTGAATTTTCAACATTGTGTTTCTAAACCTGTTTTCAATGAGTTTCCTTACTACTTTATCGAATGCTAAGCAAGTAAGTGGCATCTTTCTTCATTTGACTGTTGATTATGAAGGCCCTGATAAATTCTCTTCTCAATTGCTTGAAAGATGAGATAGACCTTTCTGCCAAGCCACTGAACCATGTGCATGCATAGTCAGTCAGAGTTAAAGCAAAAGCTCGATACATGATGGCATCTTCTCATCCATGTAGTAGCATCACTGACTCATAATTTTAGATGTAATCATGGAGATTGTCTTTGCCTGAATAAGTGGCGAGCTAGGATATCTTGAATTTCGAGGGGGGAGGTTTTTCCATAATTTCACAGGTGAAAAGTATCTTCCTCTTTTGTTGATCTTCTTCTATTAGGACCAGGTTTTTATACTCTAGCACTTCTTCAATAATTTTTTTTCATGTCCATTGCTTCTCGAGCATTGAATATATATTGATTATCAACCTCATGTTATCTTCTAGGTTGATTCTTGATAAGAGCCCAATCTTCTTTTACATTTGTATTCTTCACAATCTTTTGGTATTTTTCTTTTACGCATCGTGCTACCCCTATCTCTGCCTACAACTGCAATAAACTCCCTAGGCTAAATTGGGTTCGAGAAACACCCATCTCTCAATGAGCCTCAAAGTGGGGTAGATTCTCATCTTGGAGATTTTCTCTCAAGGTCTCTCACAAGACTTCCCTCTAGGTCTCCTACAGGATCTCAAGTGTAGGGGTCGTTCTATCCATCTTTTGCATAGTTCAACAAAATTCATGGTAGTGAATCGTGGGGCATAACTCTATGCAAGATCTCATGTTGTTTTCAAAGGGCTTCATATTTACTCAATGGGATTGTCTGTAGGAAAGTCTCTTATGGGGTCTCTCTCAGACTTTGAGGATTCATGGGACTCTTGTTGTCGTGTCCTTTGCTCTGCCTATCCCAGCTACGTGAGATCTTGTGTGAACTATTCTTAAGTTTTATGTGCTTTGGATTTTTGATCGACTTCCCACAAATGGCACCAATTGTTGTTACTCAAACACAACAATAGAATTTACATGCCCAGGAATTAGTCTCCAAGCCTCAAGAATTCTACAAAAATGAGATTATTAAAAGGCGTAGGGCATTTCCATGCAAACAATTTGATATTTAAGTCAGGTTCTTGAAGATTAAAGAAGGAAGCGCAAAGCTCTTGACTAGTAAAAAGTGACTTACTTGGGAAGAGGGATCCTCCTTGACTTATAGATGAAACTGTAAAAAAGTGATAACAATCCTTGATATATCGAGATTAAGATTGTTGCAGATAATCGTTATCCGTTATAAATTTTTAGGAGAAGATTTTGGATATTGGTTTGCGATTTTTTGTTCTGGGAATGCCCCTCAAGAGACTCTCCCTCAAGGTCTCCTAGTCTCCCTCTAGACCCTCTATGGGTCTCTTAGAGTCCTTTCACTCAAGAGGGTCTCCTGGCCCTTCGTGGCTTTCTTGTTTGTTTGGGCTCTTATGTTTTATTCTAATTTTTGAACTTGTCCCTTATGGGTTCTGTAAATGGATTTTGTGTTTGGGTGGCTCTTGATATGCATATCAATTTTTAAATTTATTAAAGTACCATGGGAGCAAATTTAGGAGTCCTTTCACTCAGGGGGTCTGGAGACCCTCTCTGATTTTCTTGTTTGTTTGGCTTATGTTTTATTTTAATTTTTAAATTTCATAAATGAGCTTTGTGCTTAAGTGGCTCTTGACATGCATATCAATTTTTAAATTTATTAAAGTACCATAGGGAGCGAATTCAAGAGTCCTTTCACTCGAGAGAGTCTCCGAGACCCTTCGTGGTTTGCTTGTTTGTTTGGACCTTTATGTTTTATTCTAATTTGTAGATTTAATAAATGAACTCCTCGTATGCATATCGAATTTTAAATTTATTAAATCACCATAGGGACCAATTTGAGGTAAGCACTTTTACCAATCATTTTAGACTTAATAATCTCCCACCATAAATTATCCGAATTACAAAATAAAGAAAACTAATAACACTACTACCATTGCCACATAGAGTACTACTAATTCCTTGCACTTGCACAGCACCTCTGTGCAGCACGAGCTGGTTTAAACTAGCCTCACTGAACTTAGCCTCGTAGGTGGGGCGGCAGACTGGGTCTATGCCTCTTGCACACGGATACCGTTTTGACTTTCTGTTTCAAACTCACCCTTTCATCGAGACAAAAAAACCAAAAAAAAAGGGAGCCATATAGGGCACTTCTCACTTTCTACTAATTCCAAGTGCTGAGCATCAATGAGTTTCAATTCCAAACGACTATAAAGCTATTATATCTCTGATTCTGCCCTTCAAATCCAAGATTTTTAAAGGGAACAATGATAAAGTTTTCGATTTCTCCTGTGCTCATCAGTATAGCTGATCATTAAGCTAAACAAAAGATGAAACTCAATATACAGTGATTGTATATCCAGCTTTGATAGGCCGTGCCTAACAACAAATTTTGACAATTTGAATGATATTATACAACACACAGCTGTCTAGGAATGCTGCTATTCATAACTGGTACGTTGGATACACAACTCGCGATGACTACTCCCTTTCTACGCAACACCCACCACCCTCCACAGTAAAGGGGTTGTTGCATCTTATTCAGGTTTTACAACACAAACAATAGAAGCAGTTTGAATCATTAGATACCCACTAAGGCACGCTCACTCACACAATCCGGGAGGATTTTGCCTTTAAGCATGGCACATGCAGTCGGGAGCTGGGTATGTGTAGATTGACTGTTTGGGCTTCCTAACCCTGATATGCCCTTGTCTGTTCTCGTGGCCTTCCACCACCGCTTGTTGAAATTCTGGCCAATTCATGCTCTTGTTTAAAAAGAGTGGCCCCAACAATGTCATGGTTGGGCGAATAGTCTTCAGATTCTCATACGTTCGGTGTCCCACCTGTTAAATTAAAACAGCATTAGAATTTTCCTAAAAGAAGATTATAAGTTTAAACAACCATTGCAAACCCTCCTCCATTTTTATCCTTCAGATAAGTCAAAATTGTTCTGATAATTAATTATATATGCTATTATATACTTCATACAAGTGTCCGCTACTGAGGTGTCAAAATGTCTCGCATCCAAGGATACAAGAATAAAGCTAAATTTCATACTACTAAACGCAAATCATTGGTTATTTCAGGTAAACTTGTAGATATATACTAAAATACATCTTTTTACGCATAAAATAATAGATTTGTGTATCCTTCCAACTATAATATATATATATACTTATATAATTTTATGTAAAGATCAACCGCACACCAAAAAGGCCTAGCCCTAACAGTAAAATAATCAGACCATTGTATCACTAGCACTTTAGTCTTACACGCCATGTCTATATCTAAACAAACATGTCAAACACCTATCTCATATCCAATCCCAAGTATCCAAAGGTATTTAAATAGTCTTGAGTAAACAAGAGATGTAAGCCTATTCTATTACCAAATGTTTGTTAGGATTATACCCGATTGTCTAAGTAACCAAAAAATTCCGTTACCCCTCACCTTAAGAACAAAGGACTGGAATCAAAAGAAAATAAATTGTGCAATCCAGCTTAATGCTTCAAATCGTCCAAGGTCTCTTATATTTTTGGGGAATTCCGCCAATCACATTCTCTATATTTCCAAAGCCACAGCCAACTTCAATTTGTCACTTGCAGCATCAAACTCAAAAAACAACCAATTGTTTGGATTCTCCCCAAGCATGGACTTTCTTTAGAGTCTATCCCCATTAGCATGTTGATGAGTGTCATTAGCATCAAATATTTGGGTAAATGTCACGCACTAGAAGTGTCATTGCAAACCATGTAGCCAGCACATTCATTGAAATGGAAATGTCTTTCAAATACGAACACAAATAGCTTACCATTGCATTGTGCATGTTCCCTGGAGATGCAGAAACAAAGACGTCGCTGTGCATGCTGACATAGTAATCAACTGCAGCTAATAGAGAAGCCTTGCCTTTAATATGGACCCTTTCTTCTTTAGAGGTAAGGCTCTTTTTATCTTCCATAAGTGGAAACAATCGTCTTAATGATGAGATTCTAGCCTCACCACCATATACCTAGTCAAAAAGGCCATCGACGATATAGGAATTTAAACAAGGACACTACTATTACTTTCAATTGGTGTCAAATTTCATTAGCAACTAAAGAGAGTAGTTAGATGTAAACCTTGTGGGAGGCAAGATAAAGACGAGTGGTGTTGTCAAAGCCTAGAGCTGCTAAAAGCAATCCAATTTCTTCAGGAGTCAAAGGACAACGGCCCTGACTCCTCAGCTCCTCATCAGTGAATTGAGAGTTAAGGACCCTTCCCTGCCAAATCACTTGTCTGTACTTAGCCAGAGCCAATTTTTCAGCTTTACCTCCTCCAAAATCACAGGCTGAATGAGCCGCCATATCCTGCACCACAACCAGGTTAAGAATTCATGAAGGAAAAATCCTTCACAACAGAGAATTCAACCAAAATGAAGCCAGGCAAGGTAACATGAAGTTTTAATAATGATTATCAATATTTGACGGAGCATGAAAAAGTAAAATCAAGCAAATATTTATATGCTAATAATTTTCAATGACCACCCAGAAATTCTTAAGTGCAAAACAAATTGCACCACCACCAATTTACAATTTTCTCGTGTGTACATACTGTATGGAAGATGAAGACAATGTATGGGTGTACAGAAAACACAGTTGCATAGCACTAGGCTATCAGTAATGAAGCTGGCCAAACACAAGTGTCTTGAAAGTTAAAACTGAAACATTGACAAAGCACATCAGGCAGGATATCAAAGTTGATTACTTTTTTCTCTGCTCTAGAGAATCTCAGTATAAAGTATTGTCAGAATCCTCAATATTTCAAGCAAACATGAGGACATGCATACCTTGTCAAACCGAAGGTGTACCGCAACAAATTTCATTGGTCCTTGTTTGTCTTTTGTCTCAGTAACCTCTCTCAAATAATTGGTATCAAGCCCCTCACGATGGCCATGCGGATACCGAAGGCGACTGACAAGAGCATCTCCTAGAGCTCTAACATGAGGCACAAATATAAGTGCTTTAAAGTTAACTTTACAACGTAGGCGTTGGATGTCCATTGGCAGGTTGTCAAATGCTAGCCGGTGAGAAAATGGTGCGATGGCAGCTATACCATAACTGGAACATTGAGTACATACATAAATATGTAGATAAAAAGGTCAAATCAACTTAAAACAACTGCAGAATAAATAATCATGTTACCTAAATGTATATGCTAAAATTATCACACGTACAAAAGAAAACATAATTAGTACAAGTTCAAAATTTGCCAAAGTTTTAAGAAACTGGCTAAAATGCTTACCTGTGTTGTGGGTTTCAAGGAAGAGTTTGTACTACCATTTAAATATCATTCTCACCTGCTACAAGACAGAAATATTTGCAAACTTTAGAGTAAACTGTAATCCCGTCCACCTTTGGGAATCAATGATTCAGAATTTATGTGTGGGACAAAGTATGAGGAAAGCAACAGTTCCTTATACCTATCAAAACTATAGTGATAATGTCAGGCCCAACTTTTGGGCCTGATATTGAGAAGAACAAAGAGGAGCCTAGCCCATGAGGCAAAGAAAGCCCTAGGGCTCCAAGCTCCATCTCTCCTCTCTATAACGGCCGCCTAGAACTTCCCCTTCTCATCCTCCATTCACGACCGAGAATTGGTGACAATCATGCGCCTTCCTTCCATGGCAGCAACATCTCTTCCCCTCACAGATTTATATCTTCTGCACTCTCTCTCTCTCGCAACACGATATCTCTCTCTATCTCTCTTGCTTGACTTCTTCTTCAATGCTATGGGTGGCCAAGATTCGCCCTCGGTCCGGTCTTGTCTTGGACTCTCAGGTGCCATACCTGATCTTGCTTCTTCTTCTTCTTCTTCTTCTTCTTCTTCTTCTTCTTCCTTGTGATGGAACCCTACACCTCTCTGTTTTGCTGGAACCCCCTTCCCTAACCCCTGTCGACCAAAGCCCCAAATAACAATAGGCCATGGATGGGCCACTCAAAAGACAGTGGTCAGAAGTCTCCACCGCCAGCCAACCACCCCCAACCACTCATGCACCCACGTGCACAGCTTGGCTGCCAAACTTCCAAACCCTAAAATTAATTTAGGGTGCTTAGTTGGTGGGTGCAAGCCTAATCCAATCCATGGATAGGCTGGACCTGATTTGCTCAAAGTTATTCCAGATTTATTGAAATCCTAAATTGACAAAAGGATAATTGGGATAGCCAATTCCAATGGTTATCCAATTCCTGACTTAATTCAATTCAGATTTATTTAATGCCCAAATTGATAAAGGATAATTGGGATAGCCAATTCCAATGGTTAATCCAATTCCTGATTTAATACATATTATTGAGATTAGCATATGATATACCTTTTTTTCTAATTTCTGATTTATTTAGATTATCTTATGATATATCTTGTTTAATTACTTCCTAAATAGATGTATATTACCCTTGGTTAACCAAATCCAATGGTTACCCAATCCCTATTGTAATCTGATAGCTAAATCAAACCCAGTTTGGGTCAAGCCCCATTTTATTACAATCGGGCCCCAGTTTATTTTCAAAAATCCAAAATTTAATTGGTAAAGCTTAATCCTCATGTTTCATTAAAGCCCAACCAGTTTTCTTAAAAGCCCAATATTAGAATTATATTCACCTCGCCCCGTTTCTCGTCTTGCTCGCTCCATCTGTGGTCCATTGATCAGTTAGGATAGACGCTTTAGATCGTTGGGAATATTTTAGTTCTTGTACCTTTTTTTTAGTCAATTCTCATGTTACTATAAATATTTTATTAAGTAATTTTGACGCGACCCAGCCAGAGGCAACTAAGGAAAATTTTGAATCTAATATAACACTCTGAGTGGATATAATTTGTATTATAGTGGCATTTGCTGCATTCATATTGCTAATCATCCTTGTATTCTTGATATACTATCACAATGACATTTCTTTAGATTGCATTTGGGGAAATAGAATCTAGAGTTGGAAAACAGGCGGGCCGGCCCAACCCGCCTCTCGCTTAGCCCACCCATTTCGTGGGCTGGGCCGAATTTGGCCCGCAAGGGAGGCAGTCTGGGAAATGGAAAATGGGGGCCCGACACGACCCTATGGACCTTAATAAACGAGCCAAGGCAAGCCGAGCCGGGTCGGGCCCCAAGCCACAAAGCACTGGCCTGGCCCAGCCCAGCCCGTTTGCTACAATATTGAGCTAGGCTGGGATGGGATGGGAGGCAAGCCCGTGGGCCGCTCGGCCCATTTGCCAACTCTAATAGAATCCATGTTTCCTAATCTATGCATGTTGACACTTATAGCTGATTTAATTTCCTTTAATTTGCATTTGGGAAAAATTATAATCCATGATGCCTAATCTGTGCATGTTGATCCTCATATCTAATACACTACATGTGACACTTCTAATACTAAATGATAGCACACAAATGTGTCTTAAAGGGAATAACTAGTTAGAACCTTGTATTGCTAACTATAGTAAAAGTTCAACATTGGTGCACCATGTATACAATAGGATGAGAATTGGTCCACCCTTATTGGCGTGAGTGGTTCCACCATCATGTTCAAATCAAGCGAGAGTAGTTCCACCGAAGTGGATTTTGTGGGTGAGAGTCATTCCGCCCCTAAGTTAATGGAATATGTGAATTCTGGTTCTAACTTGTTTACTCCTAAATGTGCGTGTTTATTCATCATCTCCTACATTGTCTTAATTATTACTTGGCATAATGAATTATCTTTTGATGCATTGATTCTATATTCCCCTCATTATAATGCTCTTTACCTCTCACTAAGTCAGTGATAGACTTACCCCTTTAACATTTTCAGATTTGTAGATTGGCATCAATTCTAATGGTAAGAATCATGATAGGTGATTCTAACTGCATATACCCTAGACACGCTCTAGGCTACGACACGTTCACCACACTTCACTAGACTTGTGTATGGGAAAATTAATGTTCCTTTCTTTTGTGTTCTAATTAATTTTGGACAATGTAACCAAATGATGACTACAGGCTAGTGGGCCCTTAAATTTCGAAATAAAAGTTATGGTAATTTTCATAGTTAACTTGGAATGTTTAAAATAATAGATGGTAAATGATATACTAGAAGGCCTACTATTCTCTATTGGAGTCAATGGCTTCTTAGGGGGTAGTGTCGGTCACGACCTCTGGAATTGGGGCATGGCAGATAAATTAGAAAGGAGGAGGGGGGGAGGGGGGAAGAAGAGGCTTCTGGTTTTTCATAAGAAGTATAAAAAGGTTTTGAAAACATGAGTGTTTGGCTGAACATGTCATTACCCCAGGTTCTAACCCTGGGTTGCATGAAGGTAAATTTTGTTTCACAAATCTTATATAACACAAAAGGTTGGAAATTTTGGATGAATGAAACAAAAGAAATTTGATTGTGCAAGATTACAAGGATCCCAGAGCATCTAAAAAAAATAAAAGAAATGGCCTTCACAATATTCTTTCACTTTCTTCCTTCCATTTCTTTCAAATATACAATCTTTCTCCAATGTGCGTAATCAGGTGGCAGAAACTGATACAAAATGAGAAGCCTTTTAAGATGGTATCAACTAATGTGCTTACAGAGTTTGATTCTTTCAACATCAAGGATGGCCAAGAAAAAAGAAGACAGAGAGAGAGAGAGATGGTAAGACAGATGCCTGTTAGGACAGCGTTGCCTCAGATTTTATTGGCAATATTGGTTTCAATAGACCAAAATGGTCAAATGGATCCATACAGCCAATCCCAAGTAATTAAGACCAAGACTTGAAGTGGAACCGTAGAAGATTATTGTTGGTATTTATCAATAACAGCTCTAAACATTGCTGGTCGCATGCTATTTTGCAAACAAATAGAATTTCAATGAATGCTACTGTATGTATTGCTTCAGACATTCATGCCAGGAGCAAGTATAAATATTTCATCAATCCACTAAAATAAAGGCATACAAAATGTAATTTTTTCTTAGGCTTACATCCAAGAGGCATGCTAGTATTATAGCAATTTATAAAGAGAAATTACCTAACCTCCAAAGAATAAACAATAGTTCAAGTTGTTCTGGCCAATTTGATTCAACTAAATATATAAACAATTTGGTCAAATTTCCCATCATCAATTCGAGCAAGTAAAATTAACAGACAATCCAAAATTACCCTGAGGTTATTCTTTCACTATAGAATCTTGGCTGACAAATGACAATCTTTTTCATTCACATTAAAAATGCACAAGAATCTTAAAATTGTCCAACTAGTTAATATTCTTTTTTCATAAAAAAAAAAAAAAAAAAAGCCAAGTTACTTCTGCAAGGAACCATGAAGTTTAGGAAACTGGAAGACTGTTCTTCTATCAATGCAACAAGTACCTTATTCAAATTAATTGACAAAGATAATCCAAGACTACAAAGAACAAGTCAATTTATAATAAAAAAAAGGAGCAGGAATATACTGACCTCTGTAAGATGGGCAAGACATTCTCTAAATACCAGTGAGCTGATGCATGGACAGGAGCTGTTTTAATTCTGGTATCTCGAATTGCTGTGGAATAATATTCCCTCGTGCTCCAAGAGAATTCTTCAGGCAGCTCTTTAACTATAGAAACATCATTCTTCAAGACGTCAATGAAGTGATCCACATCAAAGATATCCATAAAAGAGCTGCATGAAAGTAGCCAAAAATGAAAAAGTGCGACTGTGTGAATTATGTGAGAAAGATGAACAAAATCGGAAGAATGCATGAATTGTGTGAGAAAGACCTTGAATCCTGCCACACAGGATTCACTTCAAGATGTGGTATCACTAAAGTTGCATTCAGAATCTTAGCAACAGCAACTGCATCACAAATCTGTTCCCAAATAAAGAAGATTAAAAAAGGGTAAATCATGACTTGCTTCTCTTAAAGTAAGCAACAACAAAGTCAATTATTTAGATCTTCATGTTCCTACCCCCATTCGCTGCTGGTTCAACCCTCCATCAAGGAACACTTGGATGTATCCTTCTGACTTGTGTGGTAGGTCTGATTGAATTAAATTATGAATCCATTAGACAAACTAAAGGAGCACACATCAACAAATAGATCATGCTAATCATACACATTCAAGCGTCAAGGAAATTTGTTTGGGATAAAAAATTATGTGCTTGTTCTATGTCTTAACACTCACAGGGGGGGTTAGAAGAGTCCACACATGGCTTCCATCCTTGATCAGCCAAAGGAGTCCAGAGATCAGATTGTTTTCCTTGCGACTGGACAAGTAAAATAGACGTGAAGATGGACAGCTGAACTAATTGCAAACAATTTATCACAAGAATACACGCAAATGATTCAGGCAACTCATACTCATACTCACATTTTCACGTTGTACAGCACACTTGAGTAAACGCAAGTGCCTAGGTTTTGGAGCATTGATTTCCTGGCAATGCAGTTAGGTCACAATGTTATAATTAGCACATATCTCATAACAAAATAATATCAATTCCACTACATATACGCCAGAGACTTGTAGTAGTGCGGATACAAGCAAGTGTAGAGCACATGAGTCTCCTTAACCTTGAATGCTCAATAGAATTAACCGTATGCAAATTCAAGTTGGGGATCACAAGCAAAAAGGAAAGGGAAGAAAAAACTAAAATTAAGAGTCTTATTTATATTCATTATAATAGAGTGACTCCATAATTGCTTCAGAGATCCCATGAGCAGTGTACCTCCACTGCCTCACCGCATAAGATAAGGCATCCACTGGTTCAGGCGAATAGAACTAACTCACCAAAGCCATAAACTATAAATTCAGTGCCACAACAGTTAAATTGTGCACAACCTTTATCATAGTTTCCATAAAACATAGCACAAGCATATCCAAATCAGAGAAAGGCAATATTTAGATTTGAGAAAATGATCTTCCTGTTTGACAATTAGAAAGCAAGTGAATCCACTCATATTAGTCCCACCCTGCCATTTTTTAACTAGAATACAACTTATCCACGATTGCTATTTTCGGGAATTCACAAAAAAGTATATGAAACTGAAACCTCCTCATACAGTTCTTCAGTTAATTTTCAAACAAATCCATATCCATGAAATTACAATTAAAGCCGTAATGGGACCAACAAATTCCAACGGATTTTTTAATTTTTTTTCTTGGAAAACCATAGTCCAGAAATGAAGATCAGCAACCTTAGAGCAAAACGAACAGAAAAAAAAGAAAATAAATCTAGATCAAGAATTTCCAACAAACAGATACAGAAAGAGAGGAAAAGGGCTTTCGGCAACAGAATAACAAAAAAGCAAAGAACACAGCATAAAGGAAATGCACATGTCTAAACAAACACAAAATCTAAAGCCGCGATATGATGCGGAAAACGGAACAATACCGAGAAAAGGGAAGGAGAGGCGTGGCTGAGTGGAGCGAAAAGACTTGGCAACCAAACTGGAAGCAGCAGCACCAAGAACCCCGGCAGAGCTCCTCCGTGATTGCGGTGGCCCTGCCTCATACCAGCGGTAGCGGTGGCGGTGGCGGTGGCGGTGGCGGTGGTTTTATCAGGCCTTGGTTTCCGAATATATAAATGAGCCTAGCAGAGGAGGAAAAAGAAGTAGATGACAGAGAGAGAGAGAGAGGGAGGGAGGGAGTATTAATGGAGCAGAGAGAAAGGGAAAGGGTTTCCTGCCTTCCTGTGTACAGCTATGGCCTATGGCTCCCGTTCCCTCACATCTACAATAACGCCACCACCAACAACAACATAGTAAAGGCCACAACCCACAACCCATCATCACCATCAATCACCAAAAGCAAAACAAATTCACGTGACTTACCTCCAGAAAGAAACCCTAAAATATAAATAAATTAATAAACACAACACAGGCAAGCAAGCACGCAATTACAAGCAACTACAGCTGCGTCGAATTGATCTGCTTTCTTGTATTTTTGTTTTCTTTTGATTGTATGAGTGAGTGAGTGAGTGAGTCACTAGCCTTTCCATTTTGCTTCGATTCTCGATGAACGGACGGATGGACGCCTGGATGGTGGCCCGCTTCCCCATGTCATGTGCTGTCCCTAACGGTTAAATTTTATGGTGCTGGGGTGGCCCTACATCCGCCACGTGTCCCGAATCCATTACATTCCCATCTCCCCCCCCTCTCTCTCTCTATTGATGATGATGGGTGATGACGATACCCTTTGGAATTCCTTTCCTTCTTCCTTTCTTCCTTTCTTTTGCTTTTTTTTAAGTTGGAGTCTTATTTATTTGCCAACTTTGTAGTAGAACTGCAAGAATTTTATTTTATTTAGGGTTTTAGTTAATTAATTAATTGATACTTTAATGATTGGATTCTATTGCCACCACTTGTAATTGTAAAAAGAGAAGTTTTATGCTGTGGTGACTGACTGACTAAGAAAGAAAGAAAGAAAGCACTGAAGCGTTTTAATGGTTTGTGGGTTTGATTGATTTGAGGTGTGAAATGTGAAGGAATGGATGGGAATGGGATTCGCACCGACACTCGCTTTTGTCGTGTCCCGTAAAGATTTGATTTCATCGAACCCCGAGCTTACGGGGGATCGGGGGATGGATGGATGCTGAATGTGAGACCCGATCCGATCCGATCGGATCCGCTCGCGCTTTACGCTGGCTGGGTCCATCAAGGACAAAGGAAGGAGGTTTGGATTTGGATTAGACAATTGAATTTAATTAATTTGAAATACTAGGCTTAAAATTTGATCTAAAAAACTATAACAAAGAAGCCCTACCCAATTAATTGAAGTTTGGACTGAAAATTCAGTTTTACCTTTTTTTATTAAAACTATCTCTTTCAATTCTTTTTTTTATTATTTTTTTAATTCAAATCATTGCCCTTGCCAACCTCTATTATTGATATGGGTCCCAAAGCAGCCATCGCTCACCACTATTTTCAACATTATTTTCCCTTTTTATTTAGCATGTAGATTGTAGATATCTACAGTCAGAGGTAGCCGCCATGTCCACAGTTTTTTAATTAAAAATATTGTATTTTTTATTTTTTTTAAAATAAAAAATGTATGTATAAATAAATAAATAAATATAATAGTAACTCTAGGAGCATTTTCACAAATAATTTACTCACATTCATGCATTTTTCTTTTGTTTTTTATAAGAGGTATTTCTGGATCAATTTAATTATAGTTTTATGAAAATATAATCAAATTTAACTGTGATGAAATATATAATTTTAAGCTCAACACAAATTTATTCTTAAATGAGAACAAATCTAATTTAATGAAAATTAGTAAGATTTATTGGCAGTGTCTCTACTCTAAAATAAGTCACATGCCATAGCTGCTAGCTAGCAAAGAAACACACATTGAAACTCTTAAAATTTGTACCACACTAAAACTGGAGCCCACCTTAGTACTCTACCATGTGTAATAAATATAGCTTAGGTGGAAAGGTCTATTTTGTACCTCAGGCTATACATCACTGTTGAATTTGGTATTCGTGCTTTTCTTTGGGTCAAAATTTGACTTAATTCAACGCCTTTTGCTAATGTAGCAAACAAAATTTCAATCCCCGTTATTCACACCTCAAGTCCAATAGTGGAGAACTACCAGTAGTCACTATTCAATACTAATTAAAGTTCTCATCACTTTTTAGGCTAGAAAATATGCATTGGTTATGCTTAAAGAAACATGGATGTTCAAATGCAAGTCATTAAATACTTTTATGGGTACATCAAGTTGAACGATATCAGTAGTTAGTTGACAAATTACCTTACAGTTTACTCATCTTGATATCTTATTTATTCTTAGTGATGTAAGTCAATTTCTAAACTCGCCTTGTGACAACTATTAGAATGTAATGATCAGTATCCTTGAGATAACTATCCTTACGCGATCTCCGGTGCTCGTACGCTCGATTGTGTCAAAGAAGGTAAATCACAAGTTGGGTCACAATCTACTGAATTGATACTAACATATTGTTCATCTGATAGCTCGACCTATACCCTGGAGACAGCAATGATTTGTATCCTTTAATATATTAAAGGTGCACTTGGTTGTGGTATATGGTATAAAAATCATGATCATAGTTTGATTATGAGATACATCAATGCTGATTGGGTAGGCTCTTTTGGTGATAGGCAATTCACATCTGGATATTGTGTATTTATTAATAACAATCTAGTCTCTTGAAGAAGCAAAAAAAATAAAGTGTTGTCACCAGATCTAATGTGAAAGTTAAATATAGGGTCATGACCATTATGCCATGTGAGTTGATATAGATGGAACAACTTGTTAGAGAGTTAAAGTAATTCACATCAAGTCTATGTTATTAATGTATGATAATCAAACTGCAATACATATTGTCTTTTTAATCTCGTGTTCAATAAACAAATCAAACACATTAAAATTGACTATCACTTAATTAAAGAATAACTATTTTCTAGGAAGTTACAGGATTTGAGGGTTCTCATAACCAGCTAGTTAATTTATTCACTAGATCTCTCAAAAGTTCTCCTATGAGTTATATATACACTTAGTTTGGCATGTTGAACATCTATACTTAAGCTTGACAAAGAGAATTAAGATATGATTTGTATATATTATATCTATAATATAATAATTATAAATATCTTGTTAAGGTATGATTTATATATAGTATCTTTATATTATAGTAATCATATATCTTGAGATATATAGAATATATGCTGAATATAAAATATTTTTATGAGATATACATAATATATGTAAAATATTGTTATGAGTATTTCTCAAACCACTTCTTATAGATTGGACTCGACCCAGCAAATTGCCCCAATCTCCTAAAGCTCAAAAACCCAAGTCCGAGGTCCTCAGAGCAAAGTTGCATGTCGTTAAGACCCGAGTTTAGACCGCAGAACCAAGCGAACTCCCAACGATGCTTCCAGCTTGTTGGCCTAACTGTTCAACTCACATAATAATAAGGTCACAGAATAATTGAAGGCGGTATCCACCTGTCTTATCCGAACCAAACCAGACTCCTGATAATGCGGGATCCACTCTCAGTTTTATGGAGTTGATAAGGACACTTTGTCCCCTATGACATTATCATTCCATTTATGGATTTTGCGAAAATTGTAAACGTCTCACACTATAAATAGGGGTCAAAAACCATTGTATGAGAATGGACAATAATGATATACTGTCACTTTACTGGAATAACCAGAGAACAGTTGTGAATCAAGTATAATTTTGATCGAACCACATAAAAACCTTCTTGTGTGTAACTTATTATTTGTTTTCATTTGTTTCTCCTCTTTGCATTTGTACTCATTTTTCTTATTGCAAGCTTACGAATCATGATCGAGCAACTCCAAACGTCGACAGATATATTATTTTTTTTTTAGTAATTTAAGTTCATGCATATAAAAATTGTAGTACCATTCAAGAGAAAATGCGCATTGTTCTATCACAATACCAATTTGGAAGAGGGCAAAAACAGATGGGAGAAAGGGGAAGGGAATTCGCTAACTAGACATCTCATGAATTACTAATTATCCTTGCTTTAACGTCAAGGATACGGTTGTTTCTTAGGTAAATTTCACCTTACACTTTTGAGATTTTGTGAAAAGACACTAACTGCTCTTGTGTTTCTGTAAATAACAGAGACCTCCCCTATAATAAAATAGAAATCATTTGGCAGCAGCCAACTCCACACTCTATAGCTTTCGGTAGATTCGTGAAATTTATTTGAACTTCACTTTATCAAGTAAATTAAAGGTATACAATTGTCTCTTTTTGTTGTAAATTAAGTGATATTTCAAATGATTTATAATTTCTTCAATTTCACATTGATTGGATATAAATATTTCTTTTTCCTTTTATATTTACTACATCTATATAACCTTATAAGAGCTAGGAGAGAATTGGGTCTCGCGAGCTAGTGCACACATTGCGACCTTTTTATTGGCTTTCTTTTTTTTCTATAAAATTTATTTTAATCTGGTATCACCAGAGATTTGAATTGGTCTTGACCATTGGGAAACGAATATATTATAATTGTGATTTGAAATTTAAATTTAACTGACTTTGAGACTCCTAATTTAATTATAATTAGAATGTTGTTAAATTCGATTTTGATTAAGATTTATTTTATTTAAAAAAATATCTTCATGAATTATCTTTTGATCAGAATATAATTTCATATGTACATCTATAAATAATTTTAAGTCTATAAATAAGTGTTCAATATTTTGAAATTAATTACAACTATATCACTTTTGTTGTAACGATATTTATTTAGTGATATTTTAGATATGATAATATCATTTTTGTATTAACAATTATTTGCTTAGTGATATTTTGTCATTTCTACTTATAATTTTTCTCAATTTGAGTTTTTTACGTAAAATTCTATGTTCGTGTGTAGTTGTTGGTTAATCGTGATTTAATTTCGTAACAAAACAAGTCTTCAGTTGACTAGTTTTTCTCATACTTCCCCTCCTTTTATCTTTTATCTAGTCTCTCCCATCTACTGATTTCCTCTCAAGAGTAACATTGTTCGCCTATAAATGCAGTATTTCGCCACACTTGTGACACACAAAATTGATTAGTTATTCTGACCATTCTTACTGCCACTATTCTGCCACTATTTTGTTGGATTCGTCTATTGTTTCTTCCTGCTCCTTTTGTCCCCAAAACCGTAAGTGCATAAGAGTTTTGGAAAATCTTGTTGCATTCTCGGGGATAGCCACCTTAGCTTTTGGACTATTTTGAGTAATAGAAATTATCCTTAAAGCCCGGTGACATTTGTTACTCCTCAATCTTCGTACATTTACTAGTCACATTTGCCTTAGTTCTACAACACCCTCAACTTTTAAAATTATTCCTTAACTTTTTGATATTGTGCATATAAATTATCGTGCTCTCTAATACTTATTCTCTAAAATAAAAAATATGGGGCCAATTAGGTAATGCCCCTGGCCCTCACACACACACACACAAAAGAAAACCAAAACAAAATCCAGAGTTTTAATATCGACAATAGCAGGCTGGAGGATATTGAATACAGAAGATACAGACTTCAATTGAATTGGGTATGGCAGGTTAGTACCGGAAGCTGTTTATCTAATTAGGAGACCAGCAGCAGGTATAGAGAAAAGAAAAAGACCATGCATGGATCTTATGATGGGGTCCCTCGAAATTTAATATAGCACTATCTTGAAAGGAATTCCACTACAAAGAAAGACATTGAAAGGACAAGTTTATTTATTTATTATCATCACGGTTAGCTCAGGGTGGAAAGAAGCAAAAGAATTTTCACATCACATGCTTTTCTGAGTAAAAAAAGGGGAAAGGAAGAAAAGCTGAGATTTGAAACTATTTGCACGTGAGTGTTAATGTTGTAAGATTGTGAGCACTAAATTTAAGATCCACCATCTTCATTGCAACATAATGGACCACCAACTTCAGCTAAATGCTGGATTAGATTCATACTGCCACAAAAATGAATTTAAGGTTAATTTACAAGTTTGAGCTTCCAAAACTGATAACCCCATTGGAATTCAAAGCAACATCCCATGATCCACTTCTCATGTGCTTTTTGGCTTATCCAGCGATCAAGTTGTGGTGTACAAATTTAAAAACAAAATACGATATTGGCATGTGAAGAACAGTCTAGCTCGTAAGTTAGTATTTTGAAATTTGTATATATTCATATAAATAAATACTTCAGCTTGAAGTGATTACTTTTACAGTCGGTTGAAGTTGTCTGGCGTGTGTTTAATTTCCCAGTTTAGAGCAGTACCCTAAGTTACTTATACAAGGGGGAACAAAATTCATTGATATCCTAATCATTGCAATTTTGCCTTCGATATCTGGGGAAGTCCCTTGCACTTTGTAAATGTTAGTTGTTTTCTTATAATTGAGTTTTTGTTGACTCTGCTACTAGGCCACCGAATTTCTCCTAGTAGTTTCTAATGGCAGTCTTACAGTGAGGTAAAATGAAATGTAATAATTGTACCTAAAAATTCATTATGCCAGTCTTTTATAATAATTACAATTCCTTTGCACAAGTTTTATTTTATTTTTTCAATTTGATTTTTAAATATTCCTTGTACTAGTCGCGCACTTTACTTTGAACCATAGACTTGGCACTCACAATAATGCAACCCCCATTGATTTCTCATCACTGACCCTTCATCAGTGAGGATAAGTAAGGAACTTAAGCTTAAACAAGTGCATATATATGTTAGGTTTTATGAATTGGCAAATTAATGAAAACTAGCAGTTGCATAGTTGTTGGTCTTTTCAAGTCATGAGAAATTGTACTGTCTTCACATAAATTAAGGTAGAATGTGGTTTAATAAGCAAAATTTGGAAGATAGCAAACCTACAGAACAGGGTTACAGAAACTTCCTTGAATGACAAGCAGAGGATTTGAAGACTACTATCAAGATTCAATCACTTCTCCAAGCTGCTGAAATGGTAGCATTTGAATGACACTCAGGTGTTCTGATTATCTTGGAGATCCAAAGAGTAAGAAAAACTGAACTTGACTGGGTCTTCTAAATGCATGGTATTCATTCAAATGTATGATCTTATTCTGAATCTTACCTAATTGACCTAGGATTGTTCCTTAGAAGAGCCCAAGCCTTTCCAACTTCTTTGAACATATAGTCAACTGAGGCTATTGAATACTCCAGAACTGTAAGAAACCTCTTGGCCTAGGAACAAAAAGTATTCTTTTTGCTAGTGTTCAAGGTTAGTGTTCAGGTGAGCAAGAAGACTTCTACTGGGAGATGCATTGTGTCAACTAGGATAGGGTTGTGAGTTGGTAGTAGGCCCTGTAATCATTATTCATAGCACTTGCTTTGTTGAGATCAAGCCCTTCATGAGATTTTGGATTATTCTCTTCTAGTCTTGCACATAAATGAAGAATTTTCTAGCACGGCGCTTTTCAGATAGCCCCATCAGCGAAGATTTGAGTGCTTCCACATCCATAACCGGTACTTTGTACATCTGAATGGGTTAAACTTAAAACCGATGACTATCTCAAAAAGAAGCTTTAACCTTTACTTGCTTTATGAAAAATTAGATTGGAATTCTTATGGGGAAAAAAAAAAAAGAAAACCTTAATATCCATCTCACCTTCCCTTTGTTATAGACAAAACTACCTACAGCCTTGAAATTTAGATATTGACATCAGTGTGAATGAGTACACGATCAAGTGCACCAGTAGCCATCATGAACTGTCGAAGCAAATAAACAGGTATCAAGATCTTGTGGTACATATTCAAGACGTTGAAAGCAGGCCTAACGTTGTTTAATATCTGAGCAATAATTGTTAATAATTGAGATGCGTGGGGTATATATTTTGTTAATGTTCCTATTTCCTTGACAATTTAAAAGTTAAATTAAATATCAAGAAATTTAAATAAAATTATTTGAGAAATTAGCTCATACTCAATCCAAAGGTTGTTCTGGGAATGGCCGCCTTCTTGGGTCAACCAACAATACATATCAGATCTTCTTGAAAATATTTACACTTTGCCTATTTCTTTAACATCCAATGCGTCTGAATGTGGTCTTCTCTCAATAGTTATTCTTGATTGGGAAAATGAGAAATCATTGATATACACTGTTCTTTTAATTTCTCATTTTTGGGTTAGCATCAATTGGCACAGAAATCATTGTAACTGATTACCTTTTCATCCATCAACTGACCCAGTAGCAACTTTTAAAAGCCCTTTATTTCTTAATCACTGCTACATTGTGTTTATGCAAAATTATACTGTTCAAACTAGCCTCTCGAGTTGGGTCAGTTGACGCTCAGCTCAGCTTCACTCAGCAAGTCAAGTTGTAAAATCGGACCAATTCTCTAACTATGGAAATTTTAGAGCTTACAGGATTTAAGAAGAGGATAATAATAGCACATGGAAGCCCAAAAACTTCTTTTGTGGATATAAATACATTGAATGATGACGACAAGGAAGTCTACATACTTTGGGGATCTTGTTGACATTGCAATCTCTGCTGGAGCCCAAATGTCATCGAGGTGTATCACCAGCTCTGAATCGCTTCCAGAGCTACAAAAGTCACAATTCAAAATGAATTGACGTTATATGATCAACAAAGGGCGTATTACTATAATGGATGCAGCAATTAAGCATGAGACCGTGATGCTACCTGGTTGAGAATAAGTGAAGTGGATTCTTATCCGTGGTAATCATTTCTATCAATGTGAAGAACCTGTTCCAACCATGGAACAAAGAACCCTATCTTCTTGCAGTTTAACAACACCATTACAATCCCAAAACAGAAGAAACCCTGAATGATGGTTAAAACTGTGAACAAAAATATAACCAAACCAGAGAGAGAGTTAAGAAGTTACTTGAGTTTGTTTGACAGACGTAAACTCTCAAATGGTCCAAATGTGTGATCCAAAAGTAAATAATATACAACAAAAAGAAGCCTTAATCTCACTAGGTGAAGGAAGAATTCTAGCTTGCCAATCACTTCTATTAATTAATCACTATATCTTCCAATAAAACCATTACATCTCATGTCACACTGAAGAGTTTTCCACTAAGTTTTATTTGGGTTTTCTTGATCTCTTTTTGTTACAAACTTTGTAATGCCCCGCTATTTTTAGGCACTTTATCATCCTGGAAATTCAGGAGTTTTTTTTTTTTTTTTTTCATTTAAACCCATGTTGTTCCATGAATTTCCCTTTTTAGTCCCTCAACTCTAATTAAGGTGACTAATAAGAGTTTTGCAAAGAACGCGGGGTAGATCGAACCATGTCAAGATATAACATCTAGAAATTAAATATTGAATTAATAATCCAGGTCCTTACCTCTTGTATTCCAATATTCAAATAAATTAATGAAGCCAAACTTTACAATGAAAGAATATTCTAAATACAAAATTAAAAAAACTATCTTCCATTGTCTATCTTCTTCTCTTCCTTTGAACCTCATGGATCACCTGTTGATACATTTAAATATGTCTAATTAGGTGACAAACCACCTAGTGACACCTCAAAAATAGTTTTTGTGCATATGATTTTATAAGTGATATGCATTTACTATCTACACTTAATTATGACAAACAATACAATAATCATTATTTATTATTGATCAAGTACCCACACTGTTTAGGACAAGTGGATATTTCTAACATTGGAGAAATGCTAGATTATGCATCCAACAAATATGCCTACTCGTGAACAAGAAAGAAGTTGGTGAAACATAGACTAGCCATATATCAACAGAAAAGATTTAATCTGGGTCAAGTTCAAGGAAAAGCTCCCTAGTGCTATCAAGTAAAGCTTGAATAACTTGGTATTTGGCCTGGCTTTCTTCTGTTCTCATGCCTTCAATATATACAACAGTTTCTGTATCCCCTAAGATCAAGCACAGTGCAGCTATTGCACAAACTCTTTCCAGTGACAGTTTCATGAAGCAAGCATAGACACAATTCCATGTGATGCTGATTATATAGAATGTTGGGGGCTTCCACACACGTATATATTTGTAAAAATGATTGCCAACAAATGACAAAAGGTCTGTAAGCTTGTCCTAATTCGAGCTCACCCACAGGCTAGATTCAAAATGGACATATCTAAACATATAATTACAGCAGCCAAATTATCTGTCTATTGCCATCGTTACTCTGAATTCTTAACCATTAACAAAATCATTACCTTCCAATGCGTTTGGTAGGTGGGATGGAATGGAATTGGGTGGAAGTTCTCTTCGTTTGGGAGACACATTAGTAATGAAATGGAATGGAAATTGATTGAAACACTTTCCATCCAGTGGCCTACTTTTTGTCTTCCCCGGCCAAATTGGGAGAAAATGGACGAAAAAAATCAACTTTTATGATTTGACAACAATAACCTCAATAATTTTATTAAACATTCAAATTTGTCCTTAACTTTATCACACTCTATCGTTTCACTAATAGGGTCCAGCGGTCATTTGATGATTAGTATATTTTCATTTCATCCATCTTCATTACTGTCATTTCTCATTACTTTCCATCCCCTAATCTCCCAAACAAAGAAAAAATATTTTTCATTCCATTCCACTCTCTTCTGTATCACTCATTTTCATTCCATTCAATTGCCTAATCTCTCACAAACAAAGCTTTAGTTCAAAAACAACAGAATTTAACAATATGACGCACATTTGTATACATAGTGATCAAACAATCATATATACATGATACCACCAACATAAAAATGTATAAATAATATGTATGTGCGTGCAGAGAGAGAGAGAGAGAGAGAGCGCTCAGTGTGAGTCCATCAACGGAGAGGAGGCCACCGATTATGCATTCCTTGAGACCCGTCCCGGGCACTACGACGTCGTATGTTTCATCCATGGCAGTGTATCAGATCTGGGGGCAATTTTCGAGAAACCAGAATATATCTTGCAGCAATACTAATGATTCTGGAGAGGAATGAAATGGCTGTGTTTAGCCCTAGCACCGAGTCTGAACGGACGGACGAACAGAATAAGCGGGGCCTTCCTGAATTACGGCCCACAACCGGTACATTCGCGCCGACTTCCAGGCCTGCCTTGCACGAGCCACACCTTTCACCCTGCATACTATTTTTTTGCTTAGGCCCACCAGTTTTGCGGGTCGGAGCGGGCCGAAACACAAAAGGGGCCAGCATAGTCCTGTGGCCCTTATAGAATGGGCTGAGGCCAGGTCTTGGCCCACTGGGGCATTTTAGATGAATTGTGAAGGTAGCTAGAGTTCCATTTTCCATTTTTATCCCTCACCACCCCACAGGTCCTCCGTGCGTATGATTTCCAATGAAGCTTGCATCCGTACGTGTTTATATATCTTCATCACACCGCTGTAGGTGTGATGGTTAAACAATGGATACCACTTTGTCCAGGTTTCAAACCCTAAGCCCATGTTCCCTTTATTATTTTTAATTTTTAGAATATTAAAAATTTATTCATTTTATTATTTTTAAAAACATATTTTTAAAAATAAAAAAATTCAAAATAATATTTTATTATGTTGAGTATTTTTAGGCAATACTAACTGAAAACACCATCCCCCACTCTCAAACCCAATATTTTATCTCTCTTCTCTTATTTCTCCTTTCTTCTTACTATCGTCAACCTCACTTGCCACTGCTGCCACTGACTCCTTATCTTTTCTCCTTCATCCTCCATCATCAATGGCCACATGAAGTCAATGATGATGGCTTGATGATGCAATGATGGTCAAGCAACATCCAAACGATAACTATGACAGAGCAAACAAGCGATGATGGCTTGATGATTGTCAGTCGGCCAAGCAACATTCAAATAACTGTCGGTCAACCAAACAACATCCAAACGATAGCATTAGAAATCAAATTTATCAAAATCTACCTATTAAATTTAGCCAATTTTTATGTATGTTAACTCTCTTAGCTTGATTTTTTTAATAGTAAGCTCTCATCGTATGAATTTCTAAGTAGCAATAGTCACCAGTGATGGAGAAGAAGCAAGCATTAGAGAGAATAGAAAAAAAAATATATTCTTAAATTTTTTTAAAAAAATTATATATTTATTTTAATTTTTAAAAATGTAGTATATATATTATAATTAAAAATATATATAGAATATAGTATATTATTAAGTATATTTCACCTATTATATATAATAATATTGAATATAAAATATTATATTAAAAAAATAATTTTATTATTTAATAATCAAATTTCTTAAATAAAATATCATAAAATATTTTTTTCAAAATTTCAAAACAAAAGTGTTATTTAATTTTTTATTTTAAAAAATAATTTTTTAAAATAATAAAAAAACACGTTTTAAAAAATTTTAAAACAATCACTCAAAATATAAAATTAAAAATAAATTTAAAATTTAAAATTAAAAACTAAAATACGACAAAACAAAGTGCAAATAGTGTGTCTCCTCGTTTTTTGAAGTCCCAACCATATTTCAGAACATAAAAGACGCTGACGTCAGTCACCACCTTTCAGTGATAAACAATACAGAATTTCAACATAGGAATATCATATATACTAGAATATTGCATTGAATTTATCTAGCAAGAAAACAAAAGAAAGCAATTCCCATCAATCTAAAAAAAATTAAAAAAAATGAAATATTTAGGGTACCGTGGCACCTGACATACTACTAATCATGAAATTACGAAATGATAACTGTAATAACATGGTCGCAACAACACGTAGCAGGTTGTGCAGCTAGCTAGATCAAATTAATTCATTCCATACATCAGATTAGCCGGTGCAAGAATATGACAATAAATGGAACATTTTTGTCATAGTTTAATTGAAAATTTCAAGCACAAATACGCTTAGACTTGCATTAATTCTAATCAATCTTCCCTACAACACAATCAGCTTCTCTTCCTTGCCAAACCAACTGCTATCATCTTCAGAAGGGCAACCTGGAAAAAAGGAAAGCAGAGAGAGAGAGAGAGAGCACTGACTAAAAGCTGTTTCGGATGTGGAAAAAAAGAAGCATATATAGACAGGAATCTACTTTGATCAAAGCACAAGGGAGTGCCTTGGTCAGAGCATCACTTTATGCAGGGTTTAGCTAGCAGGATATAAGCTTCTATTACTTGTCACCTAATTGGCTAATCCTAATCTGAAAACAATTTCTGCAGTCAAGCCTATCTCATAATCTGGCGTGCAAGGTTCTTGCTATGGCACTATGTAGCTAAGTTCATGGTGCAAGAGGCTGCTTGAATCTAAGGCCTGACAACGTAATAGCAATCTTACCAGTGACTCTGCCCTGCAGACTCCTTATGCAAATGGTTAGCATCTATATTCTGTACAAACAAACTTACGCACAGAGATAAATAAACTTGGCCAGCATCTGTAGTATCATCCTCATCCAGAGAGAGAGAGAGAGGCAATGAAGAAAGAAATGTCTTATATTGGACATATTTTTGGTTGAAGAATCATGACCTTATAAATGAAGGGGAACTGTCTACTTCTGGATGAAAGATAAGGCCATAAATAAAACTAACGGGATAAAATTATTTACATGTCTGTTATTATTTACTTGTGGACCTTTGAAAGCAGAATTAGAAAACTCACCCCAACTTGAGGAATGTGTCTGAGCTGTCATTGTCTTGTTGTGGCGGGCCAGTGGAGTTGCAATTGTAGTAGGTGACGGAATCTGATGAATTACCTTCCTCATAATGCATGTTATCCGAATCGGCAGAACCATGTTTTCGAGCATTGGATCCTTCCATAACCTACAGCCAAATATTCCAGCTACCATTAAAATTTGTGAAGCAAATCTGTAAGTTCAGCGGAATGTGGGTTTAGTGGCAGTCCGCACTTGTCGTCTCAATCTCTCATTCTCTTCCATGAGTTGCATTCCCTGCAGATTTTATCAATTTTAAGAGGAACTTAGAAGGTAATCAAAAAGTAACTGAATATAATACCATATTAGTTTTAATAAAACTTAATCAACTGATAACAATCAACAAAAACTCCTGATCCAGGATAGTGACTTGTTTGTTTATTTATACTGACCATAGATAGTGACTTGTTTGTTTATTTATACTGACTATGAGATGTAACTTGCTAAAATGTACTAGAAAAATCCTCAAGCAGTTCCACCGTATCTAGATTAATTCTTCTCCTACTGTTGATCTCTGCTTTAGGATTAAATATTTTTTCCCAAAATATGGTAGGATAAAGCCATCTCTTAAAACATATCCACATAAATAGCAATATATATATATATATATATTCACATTAAGTGGATTCTTTAAAAATTTTCACAGGCCTCCTTCCAGTTACAGAGATCTAAGATGTTTCTCAAATCAATGCATAATTCTTATCTTTTAGCTGTTAATCTCCACTGGTCTTTTTCCAATTAAAAGGTCCAGGTCTGACCTTATGTTGAAGATGGTTGATCTCTTGCATAATTTTTCCACCCTGCAATGTGAACAAAATTTTCAAAGTAAATCATCAACATAATGTAAAGGTTCTGACTGGCAACACAAACATGCACAAGAAATAAATATATAACAACCTTTTTCTCAATCACACGGTTCAATCCAGCTTCAAGGGACCTCTCTAACTGCTGTAATTCTTCAATACTTAACCCTTGGATCTGCTCTCCCCTCATATGCCTGTCTTTTAAAAGTTAAATATATAATATATTGAAAGTGACAGCCCAAGAGAAAAGGATATTATACAAACAAATACCTCAACTGATGAATTTTGTCTGCTACTTCCTTGCTTAATCTGGAGTAATTTATGTTCTCTACTAGCTGCAATAATAATCCATCATTCTTTTGGCAGGAAATTCAAAGGCTAGTTTGCAAAGCAAATAAAGGAAAAGAATGAATTGGTAAAAAAATCATGTAACAGACAGAAGTCATGTCAGTGATGAATATATCCTTGACACCATGGAAAAGAGGTAAAGTAATTACATCCCTAAAAAACTAGGAACTAAACCACACCACTTGTATATTTTATGATTGATGACGAATCACATAGGGACCTTGAAAGTGAACATGACAAGAAAAATTTAGGTTAATTTAGATACAGAAAACATTTCTCAGTTTTTAAATTTTAAAAAAAAGATTAAAAATGTGTTCAATTGTTAAATATAGAAAACTGTTTTCTTATCTTAAAACCTGAAAAATATGGTCACAATAGCTATAAAAAATATGTTTTCAATTGCTACATAATGTAACATTTTTCTTCCTACCAATATTCATGGAATTTCTAATATTTACAAGTTTAATGATAATAATTACTAGTATTGTTATTATTACATTAAAATTATGAAATTGATATCATTATAAAATAAATATATTACCAATACAATACTCAATACTCATGGTATTGTTAATATTACAAATTAATGATAATCATTAATAATACTGATTAAAATTTTCAATTTTTTTCAAAATTTTTATAAATTTTATAATAATAATATTTTGGTTATTAATATCTTAACTATTTGTTATTAGCCAATTATTTTATTTATTATTATTTATAATATTTAAAATACTAATATTTTGGTGTTATTAGTATAATAATGTTATTTTCTATTTAGTAATATTTTAGTATTTATAGTACAAATATTTTCATATTTGTATAATATTATTTATTATTTATTATTAGTAAAATTTGAAATTCATATTAGACGTATTATTTATATTGATACTCATATAAGTATAATTAATATTGATTTTGGTTAGACTTAAAACTCGTGTTTTCTATTTTAAAAACACAGAGAAAACACCCTTTTGTGAAGAAAATAGTGGAATACATTCTAAAAATGTTTTTATCAGTCCATATAAAATTAAACAACATACAACACAACAACATATCCAGCCGTTATCCCACTATGTGGGGTTGGCTACATGAATTCTAGAATTCTATGTGGGTTACATCCCAACAGATAATTTGTCTAGAATTCATATTTGGATCCGACTAGGTTTTACGCTGGCTGTCGGCTACCTAACGCAACCCTCCTCCTTTATTCGGGCTTGGGACCGGCAGTGGATAATATCCCCTGGCGGAGTAATGATGAAATGAAGTTTGAACACCATCTTCACATGGAGAAATTTCATGAGATGGTGGTGAATGAAGATAATTGATATAGTTGTGTTCCATAACTTAGTTGACATGGTGAAACCAACAAGTATAATATAGAAACACAACATCATCAGTCCATATAAAATTAAATACTGAAAAACAGAGTCCTCCATTTTTACTTGAAAATTTTTAAAAACTCGTGTTTGTTTTCCACTAAAAAATGAAAAAAGTTTTTCCACAACTGAATAGCCCCTAAAGTTTCCCTAAGACAACATTCTATTTTAATTTTCTTTTTTGGGCAGCAGAAATAGCTCACCTGCAGCTCAAGAGAAGGTTGTTCCAGCTTCCCGAGATTCTTTGAATGCAAATTATGCCTTTCAAGTATTTCCTTCATACTTCAGAAGGTAAAAGGGTTAAAAAGGTACTTATCATACATTCCTGGAAGATTCGATAAGAGTGAAAACTAAACTGGAATCATAACTTGTCGCATACAAATACAGGAATTGAGATGGAAAAATAAAAAGCCACAGGAATAAGACGGGAGCACATCAATAAACTTCTCAATGCAATTACCGTAGGTTTAGTGATTACAATTTAAAGTAAATGGCATAGGAGATTTTGGTCATTAATTAAGCAGATGAAATAAATTGTAATTATATTCTGTACGTTAACACAGAGTGGATACCAGAATTTGGCCATTATGCTTGTGATTAAAGTAAATTCATAACTTCCCACATAATCAGTGTAACAAAGGGCAGTCTCCTAGAGCTAAAGCATGACGCACAGCATAGGGCACAATTATTAATCAATGTGTGCATTTTGAGTATGTCCTGCAAATAAAGTGCTGCAAAGAGTAAATATCAGGGGAAAAATACCTACTTTTGTATAGATACTAAGAATCAAATCCTAGTGACATTCAGATTAATTTGTCAGTCTTCTGTGTACATTAATACAGAGCACAGTTTATTAGCAAATTGCATCCACAGCTAAGTCAAAAAGATGTTCAAGCTTAAATCGAAACTTAGTCTCACATAAAAAGTACAAAAAGAAAATGTTTTTACTCAACACAAAAAAGAGTAAAAAAAAAGTGTCTTGATGAATAACCGAGCTCAAACTAAATAACAAATTCACAGCAGCCAATCCTATAATTTAAACTGATTATTATACTAGATTACAGACATTATGCAGGGACATAAATTGAAATTAGACATAATGGGTTTACATATAGTGCACTGTGCTAGACCATTAATTAATTACATTTCAATGTACAGAATTTCATGAAAGCACATACTTTGAATCTTTTTTTTTTTTCCAAAAAACAAAGACTGACCTCAATTTTCAGATTAGCAAATCTAAAATATCTCAGATAGGAACAGAAGATGGAAAAAAGACCACTACAAGTTACTACAATGTCTTGCGTCTTCTTAAAAAGGTCAACCCAAATCCATCTTATTTTAGCATTCTGATGCTTTTGTAGTATAAGATTAATGTAGTAGAATTTGGAAATGTCACCACATGCACTCATGAACGTTTTGCAAGTTCATATACTAGCCGCATATTAGCAACTAGAATTTGATTAGAGAAGTTTCAAATATGTGAGGAAGAAAAGAAGGTTGTTTGTTGCCACTGCTGCTGCTTCTCGTTGTAGTTGTTTTACTTTCTGGCCCTCAATCCTTGCCATTGCTTTTTCTCTAAGTTCTTGTCACTTGTCAGTACCTTTCGATGTTGAAGTGAAACTACCAGAAAGTCATTAAGTTACTAATCTCACTGAAACTTTCTACCAAAAAAAATGCTGGATTCAAACTAAAATATTTGACAACTTTCATTTATTTGTCCATTGTCCATTTGCTCGAGGATCGTGGGCCAAATGTTGGCACATCAACACAGAAACATGGCTTGTTCAGAAATATCCAATCTTGCCTATTCCAGTATTCCTCATTTTCCATCCAAATTGGCAGCAGCCCAATCTAAGAAATCACAAAGAAAGTTTCCTTATCTTCACGGCAGCCCTATTTGATCATATTTGGTGTCTTGGGAATTCCATCAGGCTCCACCCTTTGGAGGATAATTGGTATCTCTCAATTCATCATGTCAATCTGCAAACCATGGAATGAGCAGGTTTCTCTTCTCGACACCACTCCTCCAATTATATATGATTTCCCAGCTGCCTACCCGTGTGGTTTAACTATCCCCTCCCCCACAAGGAGTGATCAAAATTAATGTTGATGCTGTCTTTAAAGCTGGTCAGGCAGGTGGGATTGTGGTGGGAGATGCAGGTGGAAATTAATGTTGATGCTGCCTTCAAAGCTGGTCAGGGCGCAGGTGGGATTGTCGTGAGAGATGCAGGCGGGAATCTTATCTCACTCTCAACTATCCTCTTTGAAGCCAGCTCAATCTTGATGGCTGAAGCTCATTCTTAGAGCAGCTGCTATCTTTGCAAAAAAACAACCAGTGGTCACTTAATAATTTTTAAAAAAGTATGCTCGAGGACTTGTCGTTGCATCCTGCCAAGCGCAGGAAGATATTCATTGGTCCATAGTCTCTTTTATCTCAGATTTTCAGCACATTTGTTCTTCCTATATCCTGGCTGGTCCCTGAGTCATGTAAAACATCAAGGCAATTGAACAGTTCATGAACTCGCAGCTTGGGGCTTTTGAGTCAAGTTTGAAGGACTATTTGATCCAGCTCATATCCCTACTGCTGTCCTGCCTATCTATTATAAGGAGCGACCTCTTTCCTCCTTGAGTATTGCTTCTTTTTGGTTGTTTATTTTGGTATGGGTTTGGTCTTTACTCCTTCACCAAATGACTTGTCCTTAGTGACTTATACAGATGCAGACCATGCTGGTTGCAAGGTCACTAGGCGATCTATTAGCGGTTTCTATGTATATTTTGGCCAAAATCTTATTGTGTGGGGGTCCAAGAAACAGTCTGTTGTTTCTAGATCAGTTGGAGAGACCAAATATCGGGCAGCTGCTATTGGTGTGATCATGTGGTTGAAATCCTTATTTGTTGAGTTGGGATATCCTTGTGTGTCCACTCCAGTCGTATGGAGTGACAACTTGGCTACTAAGAGCATGGCAAAGAATCCAATGTTTCACTCTAGGACAAAGCATGTTGAAATCGATTTTCACTTTGTGCGGGAGAAAGTTGAATGTGGTGAAGTAGAAATCAGATATGTTCCAACATCTGATCAAGTGGTAGATATTCTTACTAAAGAACTGCCTAGAGACCGGTTTGAGTTTTTGTGTAAGAGACTTGGTTTAAAAGTGTCACCCGTGCGTGTTGATTTAAAGACTCCTACAGCTGCTGCAGTTTCATCCACAAAGTTATTGACTTCTATGGAGTCTGATTTGAAGGGAAGTGTGGAAGCATCTAATATTTTGTTATAACAGTTTGTGTTGTTGAGGTTATGTTTATGTTTATAATTGATGTAGTTTGCAGTTGTTGTTATGCTTTGATTATTGATGCTTTCTAGTATAGGCGGTATTTTCCTTTCTGTTAAGCAAGCTGCCTATATATGGAGCTCACAGTCTCTTTGTATACGTAACTTTTATTTGTGCTTCTTTGTATGAAAAGTTCTGCTTGAGGTATTTTTTCTCTCTCTCGTGTTATCCTTCTGATCTACTCCTAGGGTTTCTCTACAGTATCTTCTCCAGCAAATATATATATATATGTATATATATATTTATTTATTTTACACATACCCTATAAGAATTGTCATTTGATGCTTCATAGGAAAATATTAATATTCTAGTTAATCACAGTAGGATTAAAGCTTGAAATGTCATTGTTGTTTGCATGGATAATCAAACAAGCAATAGACTGGACCTCTTTGGTTTACTAGTACACTCAATATGGAACAGACTTCTGAATTAACATGTAGTTTCAACAATCAACAAACTCAAACGCCACAGAGCCCTCAGTCATGGAAGCTTTGGTAGTTCCACCAATTTAATTACCATAAGAGTTCTCACTCTACTATCATATATATTGTGGATTCTGAGACAATAAAATTTACTTTCAATGCAAAATAATTTAGATTTAAGTAGTAAATTCCAGCCACTGCTTCAGCGGTCATCATTGCCCCGATAAACAAATATAGTAGTGCAATATTTATTCCTCACCGATATCTACAGATCCCACAGTGCACACACTTAATTATTATTGTCAGGGTCATAAGAGGCTAACAGCTGTCCTTTCTTAATTTCTCCGGCAGTTTCTATCCATACAGCAGTAACTACCAAGTACTATTTTTCTACATACTATTTATTTGGCTCAAAAGCAGGCCAATAAAGGAAAAATTTGTAGGAAGCAAGCAAATATGAGCAGCATTACAAACCTAAAAATGATATCCTATGCTAGAATCACAATCTTCACGCATATATTTCATCATAGAATCACAGTATTCACATCACAGCCAATGATTCGTTTGGGACAGCATGAACAAAAACACAAATATAACGCAGACAGCACATAAAATGAACAGTAGCTAGTGACCCAGAAGATGAACTATATTCACAAGGCCGTTATAATTATGGATTCAAAGCCCGTTCTAGAAATAGCTCAAGGTAACTAGTTGGTCTTAAAAGAATATTATGTTAAAAGAGATCCTTCTCATTCCATCAATCGCGAAAACCTCATGTAGACTTCAACAAAAACCATGCTCTAACCAGAAAGACCCTTCAAAGTCTCAAAATTAAGTACTTCAAAAATTAGAAATCAAACGAGATCGTCTATGAACTTACCAGGAGTCACTGATATGTGTGTGTGTGCGCGCGCGCGCGCGTATGTGTGTGTGTGTGTGTGTGTGCGTGTAGAGAGAGAGAGAGAAGAGAGAGAGAAACCTGGAGCTGGAATACTCGAAGAGCTTGCCAGTGGCGGAGAAGATGATGAGAGCAACGTCGGCATCGCAGAGAACGGAAAGCTCCTCGGCCTTCTTGAAAAGCCCTCTCCGTCGCTTGGAGAAGGTGACTTGCCTAGCGGTAGCGTTATCGATCTTCCTGATCTGGATCTTCTCTCTGGCCATTCCCTCAACACGTCTCTGTCCTTTCCTCTTACATACGCGAGCGCGAGCGCGCACACACACACACGAGTCAATATTCAGAAAGAAACAGAATAAACGGATCAACGAAAGAAATAAATGCAAAGAGATTCTTTCTAGATATAGAGAAACCGCGAAATGGGAGAATCCAGGGGCTGAGAGCGACAGGTTTGGGGGGGAGGGGAAATTGGCGGCATTTTGCCAAATTAAGTGAGAGGGAAAGGGTGCCGAGGGAGGGAGGCAAGCCAAATTGGGAATTCTTGGTTCCAGATCCGGACGAAAACAACTCCACTTCTCTTTCTCTTTTAGGAAAATCCACCAGAACATGGAGTCTCAGTCTCAGTTTCCACCGCGTGAAATAAAAGAGGAGAAAGAGGAAGGGGTTCAATTCATTGCTTACCAGTTCGTTTAAAGGGTTTGGTGAACCGCCTGGTCTATTGGGTGTGCTTTCACATCCTGTGCGTTTGCTTCCGCTGTTAATGGAGATTTCAAAGACAGTGATGAGAGTGAGACAGAGAGTTCTGTTGTAACTTTTAGCCAGACTGATGCTCTGCTTCTTCTTCCTTGCTTCTTCTTCTTCTCCATTTAAAGTTTTAACCATAAGAAAGAATAAATATATTCGTACAGAATTTTGATTAAAAAAACTGACAAACTGCTACTAATACTATACTATATAATAATAAAATAAAAATGGGCTTGATATTTGAACTTGCTAACAGCTCAACAATAAATTGTACGTCACCTCACCTGTTATCTAAACAATAACAACTACCCAAAACACAATTTTGTAAAGTTTTTTGATCGAATATTACCAACAAAACATAATTGAAACGAGTTCTGCTAAAATTATTGCGGATAATTAATAAAAGTAAAAATGCAAAATAAATTGTGTAACATATGTGTCAAAATTAGGTTAATTACATCAATAATCACTCTATCTTATATTCTGTTATTGTTTAATTACTAAATTTTAAAATATTATCTATTAGTCACTAATATTTTAAAATTGTTACTACTTAGTCACTGAACTTTAAAATATTACTTATTAGTCATTAATATTTAAAATTATTTTTCACTCATCACTCGTTAGTCACTAAATTTTAAGTTCACGAGTGACAAATAAAAAATAATTTTAAAATATTAATGATTATTAAGTAATATTTTAAAATTCAGTGATTAAATAATAACAGTTTTAAAAAATATTAGTGACTAACAGGTAATACTTCAAAATTTAGTAATCAAATAATAATATAATGTAAAATTAAGTGATTATTAATATAATTAACTTGTTAAAATAAGATAATATTATAATTAATCTTATGATTGGAAACCACACGTGCACGGCCATGCCCATGCTTCGGTCTTTTTTTGTTTTGGCACTGCTCCATTGCTCACCCCACATGTCCTAGAAGGATCCTGTTCTATTTTAAGAAAGGTTATCTAATGCCTACATGGACAACTCAACTGGTCATAGTTGAGGGTATAAAGTACCTTTAAGGTGAAATTTTGAACAAAGATCAAGGATCAAGTCTTGTCAGCGATAGTGTGGAAGGAATTTCTCAAAATGAGGGAGGCTCCTTGTGCGTAGTGAGCACTGGTCTAATCACTGTGCCTGACTGAGTCACCATAATTAATCCCCTCACATTTTGTCAGGACAGGTGTATGGATGTCTAGGGTGAGCAATTCACCTTTTAAGACAAGAAATGTTATCTAATTAAAAATAATATTTTTTTATAATATGAATTATGGAAAAAAATAAAAAAATTATTATTATTATTATTAGTATTTTATATGAAAATAATGAAATCGGTAGCAATGATGTGACAAGGGACAAGACGATGGAATATTTTGTGGGCACAAAGCAATGAGAAGAACGACAAAGTGGACGACACCAAAATCCAGTGGACGCATGGGATGAGCACCGAGGGAGGATATGGGCGGATGTGAAGTACCTATGCCCTCTGCCTTAGCTTTTGGACGAGCTATTGTCCTCTTCTGCTTCGGTAGCAGTAGTAGACAGGGATTCGCAGCTTTGTTCATGCCTTCACCCATTGATGTATCCAAGTCATGGTCGCTCTAAACGGCCATACTTACGTGTCTTTCTATGGTTGGGTTGTTCATTACGTGTCTCTCGTACACATGAATTTATAAATTTAATTAAATATAATTTTACTCAACACTTTATACCACTTTAAGTGATGTGTATCATTGTTGATTTGATAAATCACATGTGATATGTTATGAGTATTTTTCAGCACCACTCCTTATGGATGGAACTCAATTTAATAGGACGACTCAAATCGCCTCAAGCTCAATAGGTCCAAGTCGACCTCGTCAGAGCAAACTTATACATTGTTGAAACCCAAGTTCAGACTGCGAAAACCAAGTGAACTCCTAGTAAGGCTTCCAGCCAGCTCTCAACGAGATACTCAACGAGCTCCCAGTAATATTTCTAACTCACTAGCCTAACCATACAGCTCGCATAGCAACAAAATTGTTAAATAATCAAAGGCAGAGACCCACCTACTTTATCTGATGTAAATTAGATTCCTGATAATACGAAATCCACTCTCAATTTTATGGAATTGATAAGAATATTTTGTCCCCGTGATGTCATTTTTTCACTTTAAAAAATTATGTAATCATAAACACCCTTCACTATAAATAAGGGTAAAAAAACACCATTGTAAGGGATGATAACGAGAATTCTATACTGTTACTCTACCTGAATACCTAGGAACAATCATGGAATAGGCATCATTCTGGCTAAACCACGTAAAATTTTCCCATATTCGTTCTACTCTGTTCCTTCTCCTTGCATTTTTGGTTCATTTATTTTTTGCAGGCTTATAAATCACAATCGACTAATTTTAAACGTCGACATGAAAAAATATATATATATGAGTAGAATTCACGTGAATAATTTTATTTTATTTAGATATATATAAGTGACGTGTCATATCAATAATGACACATACCTTTTAAATTAATTTTAAGTATAAAATAAAATTACGTTCAATTAAATTAATTAAAATAAATTTATCAAAATTAAAAAGCTTTAAGTAAATTTACACAAAAGGCATAGGTTTTTCTCGCATTTATTGTCTATATTATTATGTACACTGGATAAAAACATGTGATTGTATATAATGAGTGAACCATGTTATATGTACATTATTTTTGTATATTATGGACTACACATAAAGGTATTATGACTAAAATATTCCTCGTTTTCATGCGCCTTATAAGGGGTATTTTTGTCATTGATACATCTTTATGTAACCTAAAGTGTACTAATAGCATTATTCATAATGAGTATAAGGCGTGCTGTCACAAGTAGAACCTTTTCGCAGCTTTTTCATGGCATATAATTTTAAATTTTTAAAATAATTTTATAAAGCTAAAACAAGCAAATTAAATATTATTTTTGTTTTTTTATAAAATAACAAAATCAAAAAATCACAACGTCTGGGTCTATTTAATTTGATCAGTCTTTGAACTTTATATTTTCTAATAAATTAATATTATATTTTAAATTTTGTGATAATTTAAAAAAACTAACATAATATAAGTTAATATAAACTGAAAAATCATTTAATGATAAAATTAACATAAACCCCTACAGAGTAATTTTGATATTTACATTAATACATCTCATATTAGTTTAAACAAAACATATTTAAAATATTCTCTACGAATCTTATAATAATAATAAGACGATAAAAAAATAAGCAAAAATTAAAAAATATTATAATGAAAAACTAACTTTAACAAATCAACTTATAATTCTCGTTAATTTATTTGCATGATAAAATCATGAAAAAACTAGAATAATGAAATTATTTGATGTATGTATAACAATGCTTGACAAATAAACATTTAACTTGAGTCAGTATCTACACTATAATAGTATATTTATTATAAGTTAAATTATTTTAACGCACTTCATTTTTAGTATGTAAATATTTCTATTGATTGGTGATGATATTGGACCGATCACCGAGATTTGTCTCAAATCAAGTACTTGCAAGGGCGAAATTTTAATCTCCTGGGAGAACTCCGACGCTCAAGTCAGTAGAGGAATATACCTAAAATAGAAAGTGAATCAGTAGTCAGATGATGCATACATGTAGAAGTTGACCTCTATTTAAAGATGACGTAGAGCATACTCTAAAGAGATAAGATAACCTCTGAACCAAACATTGGAGAGAATCTCGATTGGCCGAGTCAACCTCGTTCAAAATCAAATATGAGATGAAGGATGAAGATCTAAATGACACGTGGCGCTTCCTGAAACAGGCACATGACGGCACCATACTGGCAGTCTCCGAGAGTAGTATAGTAATTTTGCCCTTAGTAAAATATCCCCTCATCAATTGGTATAATAAATAATTAAATAAATATTTAATCTGGATTGTTTCTAGAATAGTGGGATTTGTAATTACAAAAGTTATTTAATTTATATTTATTATAAACAATTTAGATTAGGCTATATATAAAACACTATCCGCATCAGAACGCACAATTTAAAACATAATATGTGATGTTAGAAATGTTAATTGACAAGGAATTAATTAAATCTTCTTTTTTTACTCGGTTGGATTGATATAAGGATATGAATCTTATGATTGGGGATCTTGCATGAGGTTATTTTCTTCTATTGAAATGATCAAATCTGTGTGTAGTAATTTAAATAGAGATAAAATTTTCTTGTTGATAGTAAATAAGTATAGATATCTATCAATTAAGAGAGTCGTTTAAGATAAGGATGGATTTAGGGAGACAGACACAGACTGCAGTCCCCCCTCTAGATTCAGCTATTTCCCAAATCTGTAAGGTAAATTTGACCCATTTAAGAGGAGAAGAACTAAAATACTCATGAATTTAAAATTAGTCATTCTCCAGATTTATTTCTAGATTCATCCCTAATTTAAATTTTTTTTTATTATTAAGATGTCGTGCGACACAAGGAGTGAGATTGTGGTGTTCTAACATGGATCTCTAGTTTGGGAATTATTGGGAATTGATGTGATATTTGACTTCGCACCACAAAAAGGTTCACTAGTTTTTTCATAAGGAAGGTTATTAGCAATGGTGGCAATGGCAATGTAGTAGAATCAAATGAGTCCCAACTATGTCTAAACCAACTTTTTTCACAATCTTGCCAACTTAATTATTTTTTATTCAACAATCGATTATAAGGTTTATTTATACGATTATGTTCTCAATTATGCCTACATGGATGTGTCTTCTTCTAGTTTGTTTCACCATGAGCATGTTTGAATTTTCTTTGGGTTCAAAACAGTCTATTTGACCAATCCGTTATACATTTCAATCAGCTTCAAGCATAAATAACTTATTAATCTACTTGCTCATTTTTAATAAACTTGAGTCTAACAAGTTTATCACAACCCATCCATAATATCTAGTATTGGATTTAATTCAATTTGATTCGATTTGGACAAATTTTACACTAAAAGTCAACTTTTTAAATTAACAAAATTGACCTATCTTATATTTTAATATATTATCGATAGATTTGTATAGCAATGGCATTAATACTCAAGAGGGGGGTGAATTTGATTATTTAAAAGTTTGATTGAAGTTTAAAATTTTTTTGTTGAAAAATGAGATTTTAATACTTGTAAAGAGTTGTTTGGAGCTATAAGTAAAAAAAATAGAAACAAAAACAAGAAAAAGAAAAACACAAGCGACATATAGTGGTTCTGTTTAAATCAAGTCTAATCCACTACTTTAACTCTTCATTACAGATTTTTTAATCAATTCACTATAATTCTCCTATCGCTCCAAATAGGTCATCTAGCAACAAATTACAACATCTTACTTAAATAAAGCAAGTCCTCTAGTAACAATATAGGAAATGCAACATCTTACTTAAACAAACAAGTCCTCTAGTAACAATATAGGAAATGCAACATCTTGCTTAAACAAACAAATCCTCAAGCAACAAATTATGAAATACAACCTCCTACAATTTATGTAGGCTCTCTAGCAATCTTGTTAGAAAAACCAAGAATGATATTGTAACAATCCGTTAGTGAGCCTAAGAGTTTATTAATATTTTATTTAAAGGCATTTGAATTTTTACCCTTGTTAAATTAAATGTTGGGGAAATATTTTTCTTATGTGAATAAATTATAAATATTATTATCATATTTGATGAAAAGATGAGAAATAAAGAAAATGAAAATGATTGAAAAGTCCAATTTAGTGAGCTAAAGTGGATTGGGCTACTGAAATTGGGTTAAACCCAAGTGTAAGTTGTGTGGCATTCTATTTAAGTAAATAAGATGAATGGGGTTGCTCATTGAGCCATTATGACTTGGGCTAGTGAGTGGATTTGAGCTCATGTATTTAAGTGAGTTAAATTGAATAAATGGAAAAAGAAATGAGAAAATGCAAATGTCCATATGGGGCATGAGGATATTTTTATATGTGTGTATGAGGTAGGGGCAAAATTGAAAATTGGAGAGGGGGTCGTTGGAGAAGGGACATGCAACCCATCTCCCCCATTTCTTCTTGCTTCTTTAATTATTTTCTTTCTTCTCTTTTCTCCAATTCTCTTGCCCTCCCTCATGTTCATCTATTATTCTTCCTCTTCATTTATTTCTTTGCTATTTTCTCCATTTTCTACTCTTGGGTGAAGCTTCAAGAGGAAGGATTTTCAGATTTTGGGGAGGACAAGCTTCTTCTTCGGATCAAACCTCTTCAAAGGCAAGTTCTTCTTATACTCTTATTTTATTTTGTGCAAACTTTCCTTATTTTCCATTGTGATGTTGAAATATTCATGGTTCTTGGTCCCCTCATTGATAAAAAATTATTTTTGGTATTGGTTATATTTTCTTCGAATCGTATGTTATGTCAAAGGTTGTGTTGGGTCTTTGTCTTAGTCTCGTTGGGGCTTATTCACCCCATTTTTCATTCAAGAAATGACATTTGTGGGATAAGAAGCTAGTGGTGATTGTTTTGGGGTCATTTCGTGTGTTTGTGTGTGTTGAGTCGACTATTTTTGGAGTTTAGTCGATTCAACAGAAGCCTGTTTTCTCAGATTTTGGTATCAGCCCTCGACCTAGTCGACTAATGGGGGTTGATCAATCGACTAAGTTTCAGTCGACTATTCTTTCCCCAAAAGTCAACTATTCACATTTTTTTAGCACTGCACATGTTACGCTATTTTGACCATAACTTTTGATGTAAAACTCGGAATTGCGATCCGTTTAAAGCGTCATAAATAGATTTCGAGGGATTTGATTTGATATACAATATCATATACTTTGATTATAATTTGAGTTGGTCAAGGTTTTCCTTAATTTAAAGTAAGCATGATTGTTGATTTAAGTTGCTATTAATTGCTTCCTCTAACATCACTCAACCCTTCAAAATGTTAGGATGTGATTGAAGATATACACATGTGCATGCATGGGCTCATGAGTGAACATGTTATTGACACGTTTAAATATGCATAATGTACATGATGTGTACATTTCTATAATGGAGCATGTATGTTATACTTATGTGAGATCCCATTAGCATTGCATGACATTATTATTTGCGCCTCTATTACTATTATTTTGGCTCGACGGTTATGTTTCGTAGATGGAAAAAAAAATAGGATATCTTATGGAGCGTCTGATGCGGGTGAGGTGACCATATAGCCCGGCAGGCGATGTTCAATCCAATGAGTGGCAAATTAATTTATATATATATATATGCATACATGTATGTGAATAAATGGCTTTGAGAGCCAAGGTGATCCATATATATGGAAGGCCATGTGAGCCAATGCAATGTATGGAGGTCTATGTTATTATTGGAAATGAAATGTTGCATAAATCCATAATGATAATGGTATGGATTGGTATTAATAATGTGAATTGAATGATGGGTTAAATTGTATTGAGAAGTCAGGTATACTCTATTTCTGTTATCCATCCCTTTGTTCTTGTTTCCGTTATTATATATTTTTACTTGACGAGTCTTATGGCTCATTTTGAAATATGGATTTTTATGAAACATAAGAAAGTGTATTTCTTCGAGGATATTGTTGTCCAGTCTAGAAGGCATGAACCCAATAGGTGTCTAGATGTTGGGTAATGATTTTTTTTTGCTCTGAGTTATTCATGCCTTCATATACCATTCTATGGATACTTCCATTTTCTATATACTTGCTAAGACTTGTGGCTCACTTTGTTTCTTTTGTCATTTCAGGAAGTGGAAGATAGATATTTAGGAGCGAGTTTTGGTTAGATGTGTACAGAAATGTTCTGGCCTCAAAGATCCATGGGTGTAGTTTAAGGGCATGATTAGAGGGATTCATTTTGTATTTAAAGTCTTGATGCCCTTTTATTTTGAAAATATATGAGCGGTAAGCTCAAGATGATGATGTAGTGAATGTTATATAATTTATTTTGATTCCTATTATTAGTGAGCAAATTCGAAAAAACAATCTATTGGAAAATTTTGAGTATCTGTATCCATTTTTAATGGACCTTCTCTCGGACTTCCTGTGCTAGCGAAAAAATTCGGGAGCGGGCCCTGACAAATGCAAAAGAGAGAATCTAAAAGTAGACACTCTAAGTTATAAGATCTCTTAAAACAAATACGATATTTGAACAAAATAATACAAATGATAATCAAAGTCTTTAGAGAGAAAAATAAAGAACAAATGAAACAATTAAGCTTTTGAAATAATAAACACTTGAAAGCTTGAAATTAATCCTCTTGATTGTATTCATTCATTCATTTGATCTCTATTTATAGTGTTTCACGAGCTATTTCAAGAATATAGGCGTTAGTGGTGAAAGGAGCAAGTTGAAATAGTGGAGAAACTAGCCATTGGAGGTGTTAGGGCTTCAATCTATTGATAGATGCAAAAATGCATTTTATCGGTTGACATATAGGAAGCAATTTGTCGACAGTTATTATAGTACTGCAACAAAACTATAGCTATTGGAAAACAGTGTAGCGATCGAAAATTACTATAACAACTGAAAATTACTGTAACAATCGTCAAAAAATTAATTTGAAACTTGTTCTCTACTCAAAAATTAAACATATTATTTCAAATGTCATTGATAAATTTATTACAAGATTTTTGATATTGGAATGTAATGAAATTGATTTTAATTTTGGTATTTAATAGATAATATCAAAGTAATTTGGAGTATCAAGATAATAATCATTGATAAAATAATTTCATTATCAAAATTATATGAAAAACAAAATAATCAATTTATCAAGAACATACATTCTGTCGATCAACAATTTATAATTAAACGGTTGACAGCTAGAAGCTTTAGATCCAAAATCATTCGACATGCAGAATCGAAATTGCCATACTAGTCGACAAATTCCATCTAATTAGTCGATAGATGGTCTTTTTGCCTTTAAAAATTTTTGCTCTATTTTTAAAAGAGTTTCATCCATTTTGACCAACGATTCAAAAAATATTTTAGAAGATTTGTTTAAATCAAAATATAAATTTTTGTAAATCTTTATTTATATATATATATAGAGAGAGAGAGAGAGAATTATAATTCATTTGATTTTTTTTTAATAAAGTACTTGAAATTGATTATTATTTGAAAACTTTATACTTTAACTTATGACTTAAAGTGCAAAATTTATTGCTGTTTTTCATTATCAAAACTAATCATAATAGTAAAATATCAATCTTCTTTTTTATGATGATGACAGAACCCATTTATATATCAAAATTAATTTCAACATATATCTCCCATTTTTTGTCATAAATCAAAAAAATATGTCTTAAAAAAATTAACTCCCCTTTAAACTAAAAGCTCTCTTGAGTACAAATTCCCCCTTAAGATGACATAACCAATATAATGAAGGAATCAAAATTGATAAGTCATGTAATACGTGCACAATCCATATACATGAGTCACTCATAAATCATTTACATAAGAGGGCATAATAATCTTCAAATAATTCAAAAATTTTGATACGACATCCCACATTTATGATCATATAAGAGCCAAAATATATATTTTCAAATAATCACTCGTGTTATAATTATTTTAAAAATGTCAAAACACTAGGTCAAATTCATAGCCATTCATTATATAGGAGATATATGCATTAAATGATCGATATAGGAGTAAAATATATCATTCCAAGTAAATAAATTAAAAGAAATACTCTCCCTTAAGACGAAAACTCCATTTTAATATGACATAAAAATTAGAAATTAAGTCACTAGAAATTCATAACAACCACACATTCAAGCAATTACTCATTTTCCATATATTCGAAGGATAAGTGTTCATTCATCATAGAAAACCATGCAAGTTATTGAAGATTTCATATAAGAAAATAGCATTATAAGTGATTTAAGACATAAATACTATATGCAATCAAAATATACCATTTTGTATTTAAACTATTCTTTTATTTCCATAGCCATCAAAACAAATGGGTAAATACATAAGTCTAATAACATATAGGTCTAAGTGCTAAAAGTGTTCATATAAGAGTCAAAATAAAAGGTAAAAATGTGTGAACCAAATAAAAAATCTAAGAATCTGATGGCGTAGTTATTTGATTTAACTCATTGGCTTGAATTGTTTTTCTCATAACCCACACATTTTAAAGATAATTCATTAAGGTGCTTGGAAGGGCTGAGAGAGACACGCTTTACACTTCCTAAGTTATCAATTTTATTATATAGAATTTGACTTATGATCATATTATATGGAAAGCAACAAGTTTTTTTTTTCTGAAAGCTCCAATAATTTAATCAAGAGTAAAGGGGCAAAGATTAACACGTTGACTAGTTATGATATGATACATGAGCCACAAGTCTTCCTTAGTGATTTGAGTATAGTTTTCTTTACGGGGGATAAGAATTTGCAAAAATCAATTCATTCTTAGTTCATTTATAAGATATTCAAATTCGACCTTATCTAGGGGTTTCGTGAATATATCTGTCACTTGATGATTTGAGTATTCAAATTCCATATTTATATCTATTTTTTGTACATGATCTCAAATAAAGTGATACTTGATTTCAATATGTTTAATTTGAGCATAAAATACTAGAGTTTTGGTCAAGGCTATAGTACTAGTATTGTCACATTTGATTGGGATATTTTGAGGTTTTATGCCATAATCTTATAGTTGATGTTTTATCCATAGGATTTGAGTACAACAACTTTCAGCTACTACATATCCAGTTTTAGTAAAAGATAGTGCAACGGTGTTTTGCTTTCTACTATACTATGACACTAGAGAATTTCTTAAAAATTGACATGAGTCACAAGTACTATTTCTATCTATTTTGCATTCATCGGTGTAAGCTTCAAGATAAAATTAATTGGTTTTAGAATAAAACAATTCTATACTAGATTATCATCTTAGATACCTAAAAGTTATTTTTACAGCCTTAAGATAGGATTTATTCAAATTGGATTGAAATTTAACATATAGACAAACACTAAACATAATGTCTGACCCACTTGCTGTTAAATATAGCAATGATCCAATCATATTTTTATATAGCCTATTGTCGACCATTTGGCATATGTTATCCTTGTTTAGGTATGATGAACTACTTATAAGAGTGGTTGTACGTTTTATTTCTTGAATATTGAGCTTGAAGATCTTTTATGTATTTTTGTTGAGATATGTAAATTTCTTCATCTTCTTGTCTAATTTTCAATCATATAAAATATTTTAATCCTCTCATCATACTCATTTAGAATTCCCCTTGTATTAGATTTACAAATTTATCATATGGGGTTTTATCTGTAAATCTAAATATGATATCATTTACATAAATTTTAACTAATAAAATGTATTTGTTATGAGACTTAGTAAGTAATGTTGTATCTATTTGTCATCTTTTACTCTTTTAAATCCTTCATTTAGAATAAATTTGCCAATTCTTTCATACTATGCCTTAAAGGCTTATTTTAGACCATATAGTGCTTTGACGAGTTTGAACACATGATTCTTATATTTAGGATTCTCAAAATTGTGTGATTATTCCACATATACTTTTTCATTTATATAACCATTTAAAAATACACTCTTAACATTCATTTGATATAGGTTAAATTTTTTGTGGCATGCAAATGTCAACAACATTCATATGGCTTTCAATCTTGCTACGGGGGCGTAGATTTCATTATAATATATTCATTTTTCTTGACTATACTCTTGAGCCATTAATCTAGTTTTGTCTGTTACAATAATTTCATTTTCATCAATTTCATTTATGAGTATTCATTTTATTTCTATGGTTGGATGATTCTTTACTCTTGGAACCAATTATCATCATTTAAGGCTTCATTATTATTTTTAGGCTCTATTTGAAATAAGAAGACATCAAATTGATATTTATTTATAATAGATGATCTAGTCTTAATTTCTTCATACTGATCTCCTATAATTTCATTATCCTGTATATATATTTTTTTTCTTGGAAATGATGGTTATACTTTTTCATGAGATACATTTATTTATTTGGAATATTATCATTTAATAGAGTTAATTCCTTATGATTTAATGATAATTTTTCAAGTTTTTAACCTAATTCATTGTCACAATTTTCCTTAGATTCAGAAACTCACATCATCAACTAGAATTTGAATTTTATTATTATATTACAAGAGTTATTTTGTTAAATACTTCATATACTTTACTTTAAGTAAAATATCCTAAAAAAATCCTTTATCACTTTTATAATTAAAATTTTCCAAAGAGTTTTTTTCATTATTAAAGTTAAAACATGCGCTACTAAAAATATAAAAATATGAAATATTTGGTTTATAACTCACATAGGGGTTTTATTTAAGATATATTTTATGGAATCTCTATTCCACATGTAACATAAGATGTTAATGGCTTAGACCAAGAACTTTTTGTCTTGTCACATAGTATTATTCTTGTCGTTTATTCTAAACATCTATTTTTCTTTTCAACTACCCCATTTGGTTGAGGTGTTATAGCACTAAAAATACCTTCAGTTTGAAATCATTTTTCACTAAAGTCGTCATCACTCTCACCGTCACCTGCCCCTTCTGTATTCGTGTTTGTATATATATAACACACATATATATATATTTAACATATCATTTTATTTTTTTCACTTATATCAACATGGGGCCCACTCAAAATGTTTTAACACTCCAGATGGTGTGCCACGCCAACGGGCGCATATAACTCTTGAATCGAATTTAAGTTATGAATAAAATTACAATTAATTGATCAAATCGAAAGTTTATTACAAAAATTGAAATGTTTGGATTAAATTACAAAAAATGCAATAAAGTTTGGCTTTTTTTTTTTTAGTTATTAATCCTTATTTTTTGTGACACCTAAACCCTATTGTGTATAGGGTTTAGCATAACACGAATCATTACTAGTAACATAATTAGGGTTTAGATGTATATGTTAAAAAAAACTAGAACGAGAGGTGGCATTGTTGAAAGTAAAAGATATAAGGTCCATGAATAAAAACAATTAAGAGATTTCCATGCAAATAACCTAAAATACAATGAGTTTAGTGATAATTTATTCTTAATAATTTGACAAAAATATATAAAATAGTGCTTCCCAGAACAATTGTCTTTAACTAGCAAGCTAGCTGTATATGCCAAGAAGCAAAAATAAGGTCCACACCCACAAAGCGAGGTTTGTGACATGATAGCCATACATCTAGAGAACAATGACTAAGTTATAATTAACAATAAAAAATATTGCATGTGATTTACAATAACCATCACAGGATTCACAACGGGCATGTGCTGCCCATTAAACTGTCTTTTGCAGCATGTCTTCTATTGGCCCCGTTTATTGCAGTTTAATTAAAAAAATTATAATTTTTAATTTCTTAGATTATAACTTCTAAAACTTAGAATAAGTTGTAAACTTATTTGCTATAACTTCTTAGAAATTGTAGTTAATTAGTTGTGGTATTTGATACCATAAGCTATAAAATAACTTATTTTTGTGTAATTGTCCATGATACCCTTAGTAGTTATAAAATGATAATTTAAAAATTAATTAGTGTATATATATAAGTTTCAAGTATTATAAAAAAATTAATTAGAGTATAGAGAGAGAGAAAGATGGCGAGAGAGATGAAGAGATTTGAAAATGGAGATGGCGATGGAGAAGAAAAACCCATGATTGTGTAGACAAGAGAGTAATTCTTTGTTAAAAATAAGAATAAAATTGTCACATAAATATAATCATTTAAGCAGAAGTTGTAAAAGCTGGGGTATCCCAGCTTTGAAAAAGTTAGCTTCTACCTCTTCTAAAAGCTGGTAAAAACTATAAGTTAAAATTCTATAAGTTAAAACAAACACTACATCCCAACTTTTTTGAAGCTAAAAGCTAAAAATTGCAACTTTTAAGCTGCAACAAATAGGCCCATTATCCCTAGTGATTTATCCTCTTCATGCTTTGCCACACCAACTTTAGTTGGTTTTTATTTTATATAAATTTTATTTTTAATTAATTAATCATTATAAAGTTTACAATTTTGCACCTAAAATTATTAGGTCGCCATAAAATAAAATTTGACAAAATAACCCCCCAATTCTATCATATTTATGCAATTTACTTAATTAAGAAAAAGAAAACTAATATGCAGACGTAATAGGGTGAAATACGTTTATTTTACATGTCTTATATAACTATAAATGATATTAATATTATTTTTTGATAAAAATATTTTATTGAACATATGGCATACCCAACGTTGGAATAAAAGTTCGATTTACTCGAATTATAATTGAACTGAATCGATCGAACTTGTTGGTTCAATGTGGTTTATTTTTTGCATCATTTTGGTTTGATTAATTTGTTTTGAAAGTTTTGTTTTCGGTTTGATTTGTTGATTAGAAGAATTGAAGTGTATGATTTTTAAAATAATGTTATTTTGATATTTATAAAACGATGGCATTTTATTTGATTTTGTATGTTTCTTATCAGTTATTTTGATTTTATTCATTTTTCTTATATTTTTTCGATTTAATTGGTTTAGTTCAATTTATATGGTTTAGATTCGATTTTTTTGATTACCGATTAATTTAATTTTTCAAATTAATTGATCTGTTCAGTTTTATTTTGTTTATCACTTCGCTTTAATTAATTAGTGGATTTAGGCTGATTCAATAACCAAACTCACCATTTATATACTCTTATGTGGTATGATTTTTTTCTCTCCCTTCAATTAAACTTATAAACTCTTCCTGAATAAGGTACTTATAAGTTAATATAACTTATAAATTCTTTTAATAGATTTTTTTTAAAGGTGATTCCTTTTTAACTTTGGAAGAGTTTATAAACTATTTAAAAAGGTTTTGTAATCATTTAACCTAAACTTTTTATAAAACTAAATATTTGAGTATATTACGTTAAATGGTACGAGATATTTTTAATATTTAAAATAACTATAACCTCCTTTATTGTTAAAAAAGTGATCATTTTATTTTTACTCTTTGTAAGGTATCATTTTTTTCTCTTTTTTTTAATTTTTTGAAAAAAGAAAAAATACCAATACCGATCATTAACAATAGTTGGTCATTTGCAATGGATCATTAACTAAACCCATTGCAAATATTTGGATGTAAACAAACACGAATGATAAATAGTTAGAGAAACAAATAAAAAATAAAAATAATTACGATGAAAATAAAAGGCAACTTCCCTCTCAAGCGAAAATAGAAACTTTAACCCAAACTGACCACCCAAGTTGTGTAAGAAATAAGAATAATTTCCAAAAAAAAAAAAAAGGCACGCACGGTCACGTGCCCTTCCTTATCTACCGTGACAAAATCTGGAGTGGAGAGCGAGTCGTGTAGTCACAAGAAGCGCATATTAATTATTAATATTCATATTTGCGATATACACAGCAGCGTCGAAAACCACAAATGAGATAGAGGAGAGGAGAGGAGAGAAGGGAGCCCCAGACCAAAGCCCCAAGAGGAGAGAAGAGACAAAAAAAAGTAAAAGCGAGGGAGCGAGAGACCCACACTCACCACTCTCTCCATTTTGATCCTCCAATTCGGACTCCGGACCCTTTCTCTCCCTAGGGTTTGTTGTTTGGGGAGGCAATGGCGGAGCAGAAGAACAGGTGGAACTGGGAGGTGGCTGGATTCGAACCGAGAAAGGCCACGGAGCCTTCGCCTCTACTCAGGCGCTACTCGATCTCAACCTCCACTGTGCTACCGCATTCCGAGCCCTCCAAGCACAACGCCCTGGCCTCAAAGCTTCACAGATTGAAGGAAAAAGTTAAAGTATGCATGCTTTTGTCTAATATATCACTCTTCTCTCTATTTTTTTTTTTCCTTTTTACTCGATCAAATTGTAGGCTTTGAAATGACTAGTGTTCAGGCATTCTTTGGTGAAATTTTGGAGGGTTTTTAGCTGCAATTATGGGAGTTAATAATGGCGATGCTTTTGCTGGTAGCCAGCGGGAGATTTTGAGTGGCACTGTAGTTTGGAAGTTGGAAAAGTTTTGAATTGGACGAGGTTGGTGATGGCTTACTCGGTGGGGAATGTTTAACAAGCAAAAGGGACTGGAAACAAAGATGGGTAATCATATGAAGGAAGTTTAAAATTTAAACTGTTGGGGCCTTTAAAAAAAAAAAAAAAAACAGAAGTTTTTCTTGGACATCCATCTGTCACATGTGAGTACCAGGTGTGTTAGTGGAAACAAAGCCAGGCTCCTAAGTACTTTTCATACTCTTATGACTGTCAACTGATGTAGTCAAGTTATAATGTTTAAGTGGAGATCCTCGCTTGTATATGTCTATGTGGCAATCTTCACCCAGTTGGATATTGTCTACCTTTCTGGTTATGCGTAGTTTCCAAATCAAGTAAGCTGGATATGGTTAGCTATCTTATCCATACAGATATATGCAAAGATGCATTTGTTTGGTGGACATAGATTACAGTATTGGATTCCCCGTGGCATGCATTTCTGGGATATTTTATGGCCCTCTCCAATCTTATTGTCGTATTTGGTTAAAATTGGAATGCAAGTGGCTGATAGGACAGGGTGGGTTATGCAGACTCAGTACTATTGGGATAAGTGGTTATATATTGGGCAGGATACTCATTGAACGCTTCTCAACCTATGATCCATCATACACTAACATTTCGTTTTATGAATTGATGTGACAATCTTTTATAATTAGTTATTGAAGAAAATAGGTAGACAAATTAGGGAAAACACTACACCCTGATTTCATTGATCTGGAAAATACATATACACAAAAATCCTAAAACTTTTCCAAAAAAATCTGCTACAAAAACTCCTGATTTTTGTCCTAACAATTCTCCTCTTTTATAGGAGTAGAATACAACCCTTTGTTATCTATTTTATAGATCTAATCCAACAATAATTGGGATAACTTTAAGATTTTTCTTTTTTGTTTAGACTCTTTATTTGCATGAGACTGCTAATCGAGATTCCTTAGCTTCCCTCAACACTCCCCCTCAACTTGAGAAATAGATGTCAATCATTCCCAAGTTGCCTCTATGAGCTTCAAAACCTTCTTTTTGCATGGCTTTAGTTAGGATATTTGCTTCTTGATCTTCTGTAGGGACATAAGCAAGTCTTATGTCTCCCTCTTCCTTCTCTTGCTTGATGAAATGCCTATCGATTCTGACATGCTTCATCCGATTGTGCTGCACCGAATTGTTTACAATGCTGATAGCTGATTTGCTATCACTATAGAGTACTTTAGGGGATAATAGAGGCATAGAAAGATACTTCATCAGTCTCTCTATCCACACTATCTCACAAATCCCTTGAGCAATGGCTCGATACTCTGCTTCTGCACTACTACGAGCAACAACTTCTTGTTTCTTGCTCCTTCAAGTCACTAAGTTTCCCCATAGCTTGGTACAATACCCTAATGTGGATCTACTATCTTCAATGGAACCTGCCTAATCTGAATTTGCATAGCCAATAATCCCTCTATCATCACTTTTCTTGAACAACAACCATTTTTTAGGTGTTCCTTTGAGATACTTGAGGATATGGTAAGCTGCTTCAATATGTCTTTTAGTTGGTAGATGCATGAATTGACTGATGATGCTCACAACATAGGCAATATTCGACCTTTTGTGAGATAAATAGATAATCTTCCCTACCAAGCGTTGAAATCTTCCTTTGTCAACCTGATATTTTTCTTTCTCTTCTTTATTCTTCCAATTGGGCTCTAGGGGAGTACTTGCTGGTTTACACCCTAGTTTGCCTGTTTTCCTTAGCAAATCTAGGTGTTGTACCATGATAAAATGGGCCCCAACAAAAAGAAAAAGATGTTTCCGGGCACAAGGGAGAGTTTCTGGGCACTTAAACGTGTTTCCAGGCAAGAAGAGACCCTTATGGGCAAAAGGGCTTTTAGGCATTTAAATGTGTTTCCAGGTAAGAAGAGACCCTTCTGGGCAAAAGGGGCTTCTGGGCGTTTAAACGTGTTTTTGGGCAAACAGGGACCCTTTCGGGCAAAAGGGGTTTTCGGGCATTGGTTGTTTTCGAGCATTCGTTGATTCTGGGCAAAGGACGTTTTCGGGCATAAATAAATAGCCTTTCCGGTCGAGACATGTTTCTGGGCGTGAGCTTTTGGGCAAAGCATCTCTCGAATGCCCAGATGATTGACACGTGTCTTCTGACGATCCTCGAGAATCGTGCCCTATAAATACCCAGCTGCAAGACGAAGAAGAGGACTTTTTTTCCACATTTGGTAACTTCTAAACATTGAATTGATTTCTATTGCGCGAACAATCTTTTCCAAGCACTAACTTGACTGTCGGAGGGTCTTCGCAGGAGGACACCCCCATAGTCATAGACCTTTTAACCTGTTTCGGGGTTTTTGGCAGCATTGCTTTAGTGGATTTGTTTCAGGGCATTGAAGTACTTTCAGGGCATGAAGATGGATTCAGAGCACTGAGTTACTTTATGGGCATGAAGATGGTTTCAGAGCGTTGAGGCACTTTCAAGGCATTGAGACACTTTCCGGGCACTGAGTTACTTTCTGGGCATTGAAGTACTTTCAGGGCATGAAGATGGTTTCAGGGCACTGAGTTACTTTCAGGGCATGAAGGCACTTTCAAGGCATTGAGACACTTTTCGGGCATTGAAGTACTTTCAGGACATTAGCATACATTCAGGGCACACTTTCGGGGCATACCTTCAAGGTGTTGACAGTGCTTCATGACACCATTGTCATTACTGTTCTCGGGAATCTCCTCCGTTTCTAATATGACGATTGTTTCAGGACATTGATATTGCTTCCGGACAATATCCTGTCATCTTAGATCCTTCCCACTTCACAAAATCTCTATTGTTGTATTTTGGGCAACTACACTAGGGTATATTTCCTATGTGATATAAATATTCCCTCCTTGCTTCTTACCACTTCCTATCCAAGGAAGTATTTGAATTTCCCCAACTCTTTTACCTCGAATGCTTATTTCAATTGATGCTTTAATTTCTCAATCTCTTGGTTGTTGTCTCCTGTGATGATGATATCATCCATATACACTATTAGAATTGTTCTTCTTCCATCTTCTTCAATCTTGGTAAATAGAGTGTGATCTGCTTGCCCTTGTTTGTATCTAAGCTTGTGTAAGTGATGCGGTCACTATTTGAAGATGGAGGGAATCGGCCCGAAAGTGTTAAAGACCTAGTCCAAACCGGCCAAACAAGGGCCGAGACCTTATAGGGCTGAGACTTCATATTTTTTTTTTCCATTTTCTTTTAGGGTTTTAATTTACTTCATATCTTCAACCTTCATACACAGGTGACACCCTCTTTATATACTTTGGTGTGTATATTAGGAATTGTAGTTGTCAATTGCTGGTCGTGCGCAAAAGTGCATGCATAGGAGTTCAGTAACTAGGAAAGGCAAAGACAAATGGTGTTGCTTTTCCTTTAAGGCAACAGTCTATTCACACCCTAGGACCGCAAAATTATCTAAAATTTCCAAGATATGCCCACTTTAAATTTGCACTGTGGAGATGCAATTATAGTATAGTAGATTTCCTGAAAATGATTTTACTTCCAAGAACATAAAGGATCTTTGTATTAACACCAGCAATTATTTCACTTGTATTTGCCTACAATTTTAGTCATTATTCTTGTCCATAAATGCTCACAAGTGATAATCCATTTCTTAGCTGGATCTTCTCATCCATTTGAAATTGCTATCAGTTGGAGTCTTAATGATGCAAATAGAGACAGAAAAACAGCAAAAAACACAAGAAGGATGTAGTACTGAAACAGGACAGCAAATAACACACTGAAACAACTGAGATCATACCTTTTCAGACCTAGAACAGCAAAGTAGCAGCAGCTTCTTGCTAGCCTTTTGCGCCTATGGTGGTGATGGAGGGATCGGTAGGCATTTCAGGGTCAAATCTGCAAAACCCAAGCCACTAAATCTTCAAAATCCTAGCTGGTTTGGAGCTGAAACTCCCTGTAGTAATTTCTGTCTTCAAAATGCTGAAAGAAGTCCTTTAAAAGTGGCTGAGAGGCTCTATTTATACCAGTTCTCAAGCTTTCAAGAGAAGCCAAGTCCTATCTCTTCCAAGCTTCCAAGAGAAGGCAACTCCTATTTTGCAAATAACTCCTCCTAAAATTGACTAAGATAGTGTTCTCTTCGTGTTTCAGTTTTCAATTTTGAGTTTTGAATTCATTTTCAATTTTGTGTTTTGAGTGTCTGTTTTGAGATTACTAAAAATGCGTTTTTTTTGTTATTCTGAAAAATTGTTTCTCAAAATAGAAATATAGAATTCGCGTTATTTTAAAATTTTGAGAAAATTTATTTTATAATATTTTATTCAATAAATTTGATTCAAAGTAAATTGTAAACATTTATTAATAAATTATAAATTTGATTCAAAGGGTTTAAAATATAAAATATAATACAAGAGATAACTGATAATCTAACCATATATAATGTATTAAAATTGCAAAGTACTTTCTAAAGCAATTTTTAATTTGACTCAACTATTAATTCCATGATAAATTTGTTTTTACCTACAAATTGAAATCTTACATTAATTTTGAGATTTAGATTACCCACAACATAAACATTAAAAAAAATTATAAATTATAAAATAACAAAATATTGATTTATCATAGACATAATCCAAAATCTTAGAAATATCATTGAAAATAAAAATCAATACAAAAAAACCATATTACATATTCAATTTAATATCAAACAAAACAAAACAAAAAAACTTGGATATTTTCCTCATTCCTATTGCACAAAATTGAAATCCCAAAATCTCAACCCCGAAAAGGAGGAGCCACAGGAGGAAGAAATGACGGAAGGAAGAAACAACAAGAAGTATCGGGCGGGCGGACTTGGGTGTGGCGGTGGCGGGCGTGGATGGTGGTGGTGGGTATGGATGGCAGTGATGGCAGTGGCAGGCATGGAGGGCGGTGATGGTGGTGGTGGGGCGTGGATGGTGGCGGCGACCGAGCTTTGAAGAGAAGAGAGAAGAGAAAATGAAGAGAAGGATTGGAGTGTTTTTTGTATTTTGGATTCAAAGACTTTGAAAACAACCAAAACGTGATTTCAACATTTTGAATTTTTTGTACAAATTTTTTTTGTGTTTTGGAAAATGCATTTTTGAAAATGGGTAAGTAACGCGCTTTGAGTGTTTTGAAAAACTAAAAACGGAAAACGATCTGAAAACAACAAAGAGAACATACCTTAATGCTTTAGGAACCCAAACAAAACACTTGCTCTTACAAAAAGAGACCCAAAAACTAACTTACACCAAAGTATACCCCAAAAGCTGAAAAGTATACCCCAAGGACACCCAATTAGAAAAAAGAAAAAAAACATGAAAAAATAAAATTATGTACAAGTTTCCATCACTAAACATCTTGCTGATTTGGTTGGTGGCTTTGGTAATATACCAGTATGCCTTTTTTGAACTTGCCCTCAATATTAGTTATCTTAAACCCATGTCCATTGAATGCCCGCAAGTGATAATCCATCCCTTAGTTGGACCTTCTTAGTTATCCATTTGGAGTTGCTGTCAATTGGAGTCTTAATATTGCCTTGTAGATTTGGTTGGTGGCTTTACTGATGCTCTACTTTACCAATGGTTTTGGATGTTACATTAAACACTTCAATTTTGTAGGATAGCAAACAAAAATCTAATGAACGACAAAAGTGGCTTCAAAAGCTAATTTGATGAGATTAGAACACCAGTTTCTTTTTTTTCTAAATAATAAATTTTTCTAATTAAGTGACTATAAAAAAAATAAAGCCCAGAAATGGGGTGAGTTATGCACAAAGAGGGATAAGCACTGCGTAAAACAAGAATTCATGCAAATAGAGAAAAAAAGGACTTCCAAGAACTATGAAGCCTCCTTAAGCCAACAAAATAGGGAAATGGGAATGTTTTGCTTGATGCGAAAACTGTGACTCTCTACATCTGCAAACTCAAATTCAGTTCAAGCCAGGTATGCCACATGATGTAAAAAAGGAATCGGCCTCCAAACATGAAGATGTCTCCTATTTGGACAACCCTAGATCCATGAATCTGAAAAGTTGGTCACAAAAGCCTCCTTGATTAGGGCTTATTCACAGACTACCCATACATATGCAATTTCTTCAATTCTAGCTCTAAAAGTTAGGGTATTGAAAGGATATGTCTTGGAAAATGACACCAATTTGTTGAATTGGTCAGGTGTTGATATTTGATTAAACTTCATCAAAGGGTGGAAGTTTTAACTGTTTCCTGTTGCAGGGTTCCTCAACGACCTAGGGAAAGAGGAAAAAGGGGAAGTTAGGCAATTAGTTGTCTTTGGGAATTATCATTGAATAGCACATAATGTTTTACCTTGCATTTATGGTATTTACTTCTAAAGTTACATGAACTTAAATTTCCAAAAATCTTGCCTGGAATGGCGAATGTCAGGTTTCAACTATTTGTGACAGGCATAAACATTTTAATCTCTCTTTATCATAAGAGGCATATACATCTAAAGGTTCTAACTTCCGAGAGCCATGCATGGTATATTCTTTATAAATGGTATAAGTGAAAAAATTAGAATGTCTTCTTTGTTAAGTTGACTGGAAAAAGAAGAGGAAGAAGAAAAAAATCAAGTAGGAAGAATATAGGCCCTCCCGTTAATTTGTTTACATATTGGGATGAGCTGCCTCTTAACTTTGTCAAATGAATGTTACTAACAAGTATTAAATATGCTTACAATACCTATTGAATATGGAAACTAACTGAGGATTTTACCAAAAAAGTGGATTAAAGTGGCTGCAACTACTCAACAGGCAAGAAAATGGTTCTAGGAGAGTCAAAGGAAAAGTCCAAAGTCAAAGAGTCTCGGTGGTGGAATGAAAAGGATAAGAAAATTTCAAAGCTCTCTTAGCTTGCTACAGGACTTTGCATACATGTCAGAATGAAAAAACATAAATGGCATATTTGGCTAAAAAGAAGCAAAGAAAGTAGTTAGTGGAGCGAAGTCAAAAGTTTGTGAGAATTTAAACCAATGCCTTGAAATAAAAGATGGGGAATATATATATGTATATATATAGATTGGCTAAGGCAAGAGAAAGAAAAACAAGGGAATAAAAGATTAAAACCTAGAAGTAAAATTAAATGAGGGGGTGATTAAGGAGAGATTGAATACATATATAATATAAGATGCAATGACATGTTTCAAATTATCGTCAGAAAAGGGCTTGACGTGCTGCAACGCGATCTTATAGCTGGAAGGGTATTGCTATAAGATTCATCTTGTATAAGCTAATCAAAATATTCATAAGATCTCTAAGATTTGTATGTGTATCTGACAAATATAAATTTCATAACAACTTTTAACTGTACAAAAATAGAATGTAACATCTTGCAAATTCTACAAGGATCCATGTGCTTTAAGCAGTGTTTTAAAACTCGCTAGGCGCTAGTCGGGCGCTAGGCTGGGGCCTAGCGCCTAGGCGAGGCCTAGAAAATTGTTTTTTATTTTTTTAAAATTTTTGATGTAATGTCATGTTATTTTCAAGTAAATCAAAGTAGAAAATCAACAATAATGCAACATAAACCAATAATGCAACAATAATGGAATGACAAGTGAAATAGTGGAATTAAGCATGAGAAAACAAACTGTTGTAGTTTAGTTCTGGGTTTAAGAAGGCAAAAGCAACAATAATGCAACATAAACAATACTTGAAGAATCTAAGTAAGTAAGTATCTAGCCATCTAATTGGACTTCTTCTTCTCCATATTCTTCCAACACAAGATCTTCATCAGACTCAAAATCAAATTCATTGAGTTCTTGCTCATCTTCTTCTTCTAATTGAAAATCATCTTCATGAAGCTCTATCATTCTAGAACTTCTTCGAGGTTGAAGCATCTCATCTGCTCCGGATGCTTCACCAACCACTTCCCAAGTAAGTCCCGTACCAGGCTCAACTTCTTCATCATCTCCTCCTTCAACTATCCATCCTTGCGCATGACTAGCATCACTAGCAAGTAGCACATCAACATTCCTTTGTTTCTCTCTTTTTGCTTGTTCATTAATTTGGCATTAAATTGGACATAGACTAGATTGTTCAATCGATTCACGTCTAATCTATTTCTTTTCTTCGTATGTATCTACATAAATAAATAAGAACAATATTAATATAAATGATAGGGATAATGAAATTAAAATATTAAAAACGTTTTAAAATATACATTATAGATTATACACTAACCCCTTCAAAAGTGTTCCAGTTTCTTTCACAACCAGATGAATTACTAGTTAACGAGAGGATATTTCTCGCCATTCGTTGTAAGTTTGGAGTTTGATTTCCATATGTGGTCCGCCATGTAACTATAACATAGGTCAAACAAGTATAAAGTAAACAAATTTATATACTAATACTGTAATAGTAATACACAATAGAAACTAAGAAAATGACTTTAATCTTATACCTAGATTATAATTGTCATCATTTTTTGCACACCCTTGAGCTGCCCATGATTTTCCAAAAGCGCATTCTTTACGATTACGAGTATACTTTGGCAACTCAACATTTACAACATGGCCTTGCAATTCACCATCATTTTCATAAAACATCTCCACAGAGTTAAAAAATCCATCCATCACTTCATGATCAAGTTGTATATCCATATCCTTAAAGAAGTAGTAAAGATTCAAAAGGTAAACAGCAAAATGTAGTGGACTATCTAGCCTATCTTTCACGCTTGCTTCAATAATCTCCATAATAGGCTGATAGTTCTTCTCAAGATTATTCAGGGCCTCTTTAATATCTTTCTTTGCTTGCACAATTTCTCCATATAAAAAGCCCATAGAAGGCTTTTTATCTGCATCAACAATTCGAAGTACCTTCACCAAAGGTGCAAAAATCTTGAGGCATAAACTCACACCATTCCAAAAAAAAATACTCATCACAGTAGCATAAGCTGTTTTCTCTTTAACAATCTTGGACCATTTGCACTCTTCCCATTCGGAGCTAGTAAACATTGTCCTCAATTGGGCTTTTTTCTCCATCAAACTTTGCAAAGTAAGGAAAGAAGAAGCAAATCTAGTGACTCCCGGTCTCACAATATCCCTCTTCTTCGTAAATGATCTCATTAAAGATAATGTCTTATGGTGTGCATAAATGAAAATTGTTAAATTCTTGGCCTGATCAATAACTTTCTTATATCTTGGCAATTTTTCAATACTTTCTAGCATCAAATTGTTAGTGTGAGTAGCACATGATGTCCAAAATATATTTGGCCTCTTCAACTTCAGTAATTTTGTCGCTCCCATATTATTAGCAGCATTGTCAGTTACTATTTGAATGACATTTTGTGGCCCAACTTGCTCAATGCACTTGTCCACATATTCAAAAATTAGTTCACTAGTGTGTGCTTTATCTGAAGACTCTGTGGAAGAAAGAAAAGCAATACATGCGTTAGAATTAACACATAGGTTCATGATACTCCTCATTTTTCTATCTGTCCAAGCATCTGTCATAATGGAGCATCCATTTCATGCCCACTCTTCTTCATGCTTTTTCAATTACTCTTTAATTTTGTCAACTTCTCCCTTTAACAATGGTTCCCTCAACTGGTATTGACTGGGAGGTTTGAAGCCTGGCTCAAATTGACCAACCGCCTCAACAAACAATTTAAAGCTATCATTATCAATAGCATTGAAAGGAATGCCGGCTTCATACACCCATCTAGCACAATATTGACGAACAGACTGTGTTCTCTTTAGATCTAAAGAGCGCTTCACTGATATTTTGTTGCCTTTGTGTCATTTCTGCACTCGTTTCAAGGGTGATGGAGCTTGTAAACTTATCCAGAGGGTCAAATGTACGGGGTGCTTTTTTGCTCCCTAACTCTTGCAATTCATTTTCAGCATCCTCTTCCTCCCTTTCAGAAATATTAACAGAGGATCTCATCAAATCTTCCTCTTTCCTCTTATTCTTCTTCTTACTCTTTGCCTCGGTAATAGCATTCTTACATTTGGCTTTATCATCCGAAGAAGATTTTGGACATGCAGAAACATTTTCGGAAATGTGGTCAATGTGTTCTTTAACTCTATAAACTCCTCCAGACATAACTTTGCCACACAACTTACATTTAACTTTGTCCATATTCTTTGGATCAACTAACATTCCATACTCCCATCCGATATCATTTGACTTTCTTTTAAAAACTGAGATGGCATCAGACGATGCTCCCGTACTCTTAGTCCCATCCGACATTTTTAATTTAATCGAAGAAGCCTGCAACATAAACAAATCAGATGGACTGTTGTAGCTTGCAAGTGTGTGTATATATACTACATATATATGGCTGTTTAACACTAACAGTATAATCTATATCCATATATGTTATATAGCATTACATATAGCAATATTAAGTTATTAATAGCATGCTGCTACAACATACATACTGCTATATAGTATATATATAATCTATAACTGTTAGTAATATATGTATATACATAGCAATAGCATATAGCAATAGCATTCTGTGAAACTGTGAGTAATATTGTAATAATATATATTATATATACTATATAGTATACAACAAATAATATATATGCTATATACTATATATATACAACAAATAATATATATACTATATACTATATAGTATACATCAGCTACTGCAAATAGCGAGAGAGAGAGAGAGAGAGAGAGAGAGAGAGAGAGAGATACCGGTGGTCGGACCGTCGGAGGAAGAATAGCGTCAGCGAGCGAGAGAGACGACTGGTGGAGGCCAAGGGAAATCGGAAAATTGAGGCCAAGAGAGATGATGGTTGGTGGCGGAGTAGGCGTCGGCGGCGATGAGGATAAGCTTTCGAAGAGAGAGGCGGTCGCAGTTGGGAGAGAGCAATTGGGGCAAACGAAGTAGAAATAGGTTCTGTTTTGTCTCCTCTTTAAAACCCTAAACATTTAAAAGTAGGCGGCCCAGGCGGTTAGGCGCTGCCTGGGCCGCCAGCCTAGGTGCCGCCGACGGCCGATTAGGCGGACCGACGCCTAGGGGGGCCAACTAGATGAAAGGCTCGGCAGCCACCTAGGCCGATTTTTCAAACACTAGCTTTAAGGGATATATAACATGATTCATCTTCTTGGATTGATGATAACTAAACTTGGTTGTCCATAGTCGAGCCTAAGCACTTAATTAGTAACACTAATTAAGTGGACATCTTAGACGCCCCCCTTTAGGTCTTGCGTGGTCTCCCACCATGAGGATTTCCCAAGTTTTGAGGGGTGGAAACCTAAAGGGGCTAATGACATGTCATGACCCTAGGGTTTAGCTAGGGTCTTAGAAGTAATTGGAAGGAATTTGGGGAAGAAATAGAGAAGAATTGAAGGGGGAGATTGAACACAATTAGGGAGAGAAGGAATGGAACAGTGCTGAACGAGAGAGAGAGCGAGAAGGAGGGAAAGAGAGAGAAATTGCTGAGAGAGAGATTGAAATTTCAATTATCATTCAACATGTAAACCCATCCATTTACAGTAGCCTTATATAGGCATATTTGTCTCCTAACAGCCTGGCACATGCAGCCATGTGCATCTGACTAATTGCTAAAATATCCAAAACAAACTATTCTACCCTATTACAATAATACTCCTTTATTGCTCATAGGTTCATGACGATTCCCCCCTCCTAAAGAGAGTTCTTGTTCACAAGAACTTACAACAAGTAGTCATGGCTCTTCATCCAATTCCAGCCTTCTCCATCTGGTTCATCCTTCTTTCCTTCTTCCTCCTTCTAGGTCTCTTCTTCTTCATTTTTAGGTTCTCAATTGAAACAAAAATGATAATCATTGTAGACAAGGCTGCATCTTCCTCCAAAAAGTAACATACTTGAACACAATCGGTTCCTAAACCAGGAACCTTGGATTTGGATCGAATAATGAGATGAAAATACTCGATACTTTCATTCAACGATAGGAACTCTACTTATACAAGTTTCTATGCTATCTAGTCCTACTATTTAGGAGATAATATACAACAAATTTAATCAAGATAATTGCTATTTTAACTCATATCTTCTCCTATTATTTATCCTGATTTTTAGGAGTTTATTTTCACTGGATTGTTATCTTCTTGCTGTATATCAGCTACGGTTTCTTTCTTTTAATAACTTCCTTAGCAGCTAGGACTCTCCAACACCCCCCCTCAAGCCTAGGAATATATATCTCTCATTCCTAGCTTGTCAATGAGAGTCTCGAAACCTGGTCTTGCCATGGATTTGGTGAGAACATCTGCCACTTGATCTGCTGTGGGAATATATATCAACTTTATATCTCCCTCTTCAATCTCTCGTTGGATGAAACTTCGATCAATCCGAACATGCTTCATTCTATCATGTTGCACCGGGTTGTTAACAATGCTTATGGCTGACTTGCTATCACAATATAGCTTTGTTGGTTTGGTTAGAGGCATTTGTAGATCCTCCATTAGTCTCACTACCCAAATTAGTTCACAAATCCCTTGGGTAACTGTCCTAAATTCTGCTTCCACACTACTTCTTGCCACAACTGTTTGCTTCTTACTTCTCCATGTGACTAAGTTTCCCCATAACTTTGTACAAAAGTCCTGATGTAGATCGATTGTCAACAACTGAGCTTGCCTAATCTGGATCGAAAAAACCTTCAGCTTCTTTCATTTGTTTTTTGGAACATCAATCCCTTACCCGGTGTGCCTTTTAGGTATCTCAAAATGTGATAAACTGCTGTCAAATGTTGTTGAGTTGGAGCATGCATACATTGACTTATGATACTCACTGAATAGGCTAGGTCTGGCTGTGTCAATGAAAGATAAATTAATCTTCCAACTAGCCGTTGATACTTCACCTTGTCAACCGGTGGATCATCATCCCTTCTTTCATACTTCCAATTTCATTCTAGTGGAGTATTTCTTGGTTTGCACCCAAGCATTCCTGTCTCTTTTAGAAGATCAAGTGTATACTTTCGTTGGGATATTATCATACCTTCTTTGCTCCTTGCTATTTCCATCCCTAGAAAGTATTTCATTTTTCCCAAGTCCTTTACCTCAAACTCTTTTTTCAGTTTCTGTTTTAGGGCTGCCATTTCATCGATATCATCCCCTATGATGATAATGTCATCCACATATACTATTAAGATACATCTTTTTCCATTTCCTGTTTAATGAATAGAGTATGGTTAGCTTCACCTTGCTTGTAGCCAAATTGTTTCAAGGTTGAGCTGAACTTCTTAAACCATGCTCTAGGGGATTGTTTTAAACCATAAAGAGATTTATGTAACTTGCATACCTTGCCATTTTCTCCTTGATCCTTAAAACCGGGTGGAACTTTCATATATACTTCCTCTTCTAACTCACCATCTAGGAATGCATTCTTGATGTCGAATTGGAACAACTCCTAGTATAAGTTTACAACAATAGATAAAAGCACTCTAATTGAATTTAGTTTTGCCATCGGAGCAAATGTTTTCTCATAATCTATCCCATGGGTTTGAGAGTACCCTTGGGCAATTAACCTTGCTTTATAGCGGTTTATACTTCCATCTGATTTATATTTGATGGTAAAAACCCATTTGTAGCCTATGATCTTCTTGGTTTTTGGTATATCAACCAGTTCCCATGTTTGATTGCTCTCCAAAGCCTTCATCTCTTCCACCACAGCCTTTGTCCAGTTTGGATCTCTCAAAGCTTCTTGTATACTGCCTGGGATCGATACTCCATCCATGGTTGTAGTAAATGCTTTGAACTGAGGAGATAACTTGGAATAGGTTAGGTAATTTGATATTGGATGTTTGACACAAGATCTTACCCCTTTCCTGATGGCAATTGGCATATTCAAATCACTGTTCACTGTGTTGTCTTCTTCACTTGGTGGACTTGTCCTTGGTTCTGACAATTGGCTGATTTGAGGATCTGGTTGTTTTTGTCTCCTTGAATATACCTTAATAGGTTTTTCAGAACTCAGGTCTCCCTTTATATCAGTTTCCAATAGTTCTGCTGATGGGTGAATAGATTTAGGACTTAAGGTAGGCAACAATTCAAGGGTATTTTGGTTATAGGTGGTTTGCTGAGAACAATCAGCAGCATCTGTTTGAACCAGATCTTCACTTGGAATAGAGGAGGAAATAGGTAGGATGACTGGTATCAAAACTGTAGGATCCCAATGGTTTTCCCTGATTTGTGACTGATTACTTGAGTGGTAGAATTTAGTTTCATCATATGTTACATCACAAGAGACAAAGAACTTTTGAGATGTAGTACAATAACACTTGTACCCCTTTTGTGTGGGTGAATACCCAATGAATATGCACTTGAATGCTTTGGGTTCTAGTTTGTGTCGATTAGGGTTTGTTTGGTAGACATACACCACTCATCCGAAGACTTTTGGAGGAAGAGTGTTGAGTATCCTAACATGAGGAAAGATGGACAGGAGGTTTTGCAGTGGAGTTTGATATTTTAGAACTTTGGTTGGTAGCCTATTGATCAAATAAGAGGCTGTTAGGATAGCTTCACCCCAATATTTGTTTGGAGTAGAACTAGTAAACATTAGGGCTCTAGCCACTTCAAGCAAGTGGAGATTCTTTCTTTCAGCCATTCCGTTTTGTTGGGGTGTATAGGGGCATGTGCTTTGATGTAAGATTCCATTTGTGGTGAGGTATTGAGTGAAAGGGTATGAAAAATATTCTTGACCATTATCAGTCCTAAGAATGCCAATGGAAGATTGAAATATGTTTAGAATCAACTTGTGGAAGTTCTGAAAAATTGCACAAACCTCAGATTTTTCCTTCATTAGGTATACCCAACACACACTTGTGTGATCATCTATGAAGGTCACAAACCACCTAGCACCACTCAAGTTTGGAACTCTAGCCAGTCCCCAAATATCGCTATGGATCAAGTGAAACGGTTTGGAAGGAGTACATGGTTTTGGTTGATGAGAACTATGAGTATGTTTGGCAAGAATACAATGATCACAATTGAGTACCAAATTGTTTTTATTGATGAATAAATCAAGATATAAGTGTTTCAAATATTGAAAACTAGGGTGACCAAGTCGTCTATGCCATAACAAAATTTTTGAATTCAAGCTAACTGAAAGAGAAAAACTAAGAGCTAACTGATTAAGAAGAGCCTTGTTGTCCAACATCCAATAAAGACCATCATTTTCCTCAGCACTGCCAATCATCTTTCCCGTGGACCGGTCCTAAAAAATGCAATAGGAAGGAAAGAAAGTTACAATGCAATCCAAATCCTTAGTGAGTTTACTCATTGATAACAGGCTACATTTTAAATTTGGCACAAACAAAACAGAATCAAGAGTTAAACCAGCCCCACACACACTTCCTCTTCCCTTAACTGAGGATACGGTTCCATCTGCTATTAAAACCGTTAGTTCCTTCTCTTTCACCTGAAAATTTTCTAATATGGTGGTAGAATCGGTCATATGATCGGATGCTCCGGTATTTATGACCCAGTAACACTCATTCATCCTTCTAGTAGTCAAGGAGAACACTGAATTACCTCGTTGTGCTATAGGCATTGAAATGTTGGCTGTAAATCCATCTGATTCCTTCGACATATGGGTGCCATTTAACAATTTTTGTAAGAACTCCACCTGATCAGCTGTAAGATTCAACCCCATACCTTTTTCTATCGTTTGAGCACCTGTTGTTGTTGTATTCTGAATACTTGCAGCTGCATATGCTGGTCTTTCCTTCTCCTTTTTACCCCTTGGTTGCCAGTTTGGTGGCTTTCCATGAAGCTTCCAGCATGTTTGCTTCGTATGGTATGGTTTGTTACAGTGTTCACACCACTGTTTGGCCTTAGACACTTCTTCCCTCTTAGATGCAGCCAGTGCAGAACCAGCATTTGGTTTTGGTTGAGTCAGCATAACCTGTCTCCTACTTTCCTCTCTTTTGACTTCTGCAAACACTTCTCTGAGAGTTGGCAATGGCTTGATGCCTAGAAGCCGACCTCTTACTTCATCCAAGTTCGGATTTAAGCCTTGGAGGAAGTCAAACACCCTCTCTTTTTCCAACATTTTGTTGTACTTCTGACTATCAGCCGAACACTCCCATTTTGGATCATAAAACAGATCCATCTCTTGCCAAAGCTCTACTAGGCTGTTGTAGTATTCGGTGACCCCAAGACCACCTTGTTTTGTAGTCCTAATAGCTGTTCTGATCTCAAAACACTGGGTTGTGTTTTCAAGATCAGAGTATAACTCTTGGACTACATCCCACACCTCTTTTGCAGTGTTGTAAAACAGATAGGTTCGGCCTATCTTTGGTTCACTCGAGTTGATCAACCACGCCATGAGAATAGAGTTTTCTACTTCCCATCGCTGGAATTTTGTTGACTCTTTTGGAGGAGTTTGGATAGCGCCGGTGAGGTAACCGAACTTCCCTTTGCCTTTGATCACTGGGGTCACGGACTGAAACCATTCCCTGAAGTTTCTTCTGTTTAACTTGTGTTGTGTAATCTGCAACGTCTGGTTATCCATGGTGAGAATGTTCGCAAGAGATATGGTCGCCTGTGTGATTGGTGGTTGAGGAACGGAGCTACGAGAGGATTCTTCTACCGTAGGAGTTGGGGTTGCTGGATTGGAACTAGCCATATTGATCGAGAGTCTTGGTTATGATAACCTGGCTCTGATACCATGAACACAATCGGTTCCTAAACCAGGAACCTTGGATTTGGATCGAATAATGAGATGAAAATACTCGATACTTTCATTCAATGATAGGAACTCTACTTATACAAGTTTCTATGCTATCTAGTCTTACTATTTAGGAGATAATATATAACAAATTTAATCAAGATAATTGCTATTTTAACTCATATCTTCTCCTATTATTTATCTTGATTTTTAGGAGTTTATCTTCACTGGATTGTTATCTTCTTGCTGTATATCAGCCACGGTTTCTTTCTTATAATAACTTCCCTAGCAGCTAGGACTCTCCAACAATACTATTTCCCTTGGGTTTGCAATAGCTACCAAATTAAGGTTGCTAGTACTCATAGTCTGGGGATCCAATATAATGCCAAAACCTGTTAATGTGTCTACATCAAATGCCTTCAATGAATTTAGCCGCTCCTTGTCGCAAGTAGTAGCTGAAATTTGCAACCCTACAGCCTTCAAATGTCGATCATTCTGAAACTCTAACTGACTAGCTACCACATATGTTCCCCTCTTCTTATTATCTCCAAAATTGGTTGCAATATGGTGGCATCATTTAGGATCAGCAAGTCTTCCTTCTGCTGGGGCTGTCTCCCTCTTATCATTTGATAAAGAACCCTCCATGTTATCTAATCCTTCAGTCCATGCATTAGATGCCAAGGGTAACAAGTTGGCCTTGGTTTTGTTGGTCACTTGATCAAATACTTCCCAGCTTTGCTCTTGCAACCTTTTGGTAATTGCCATTTGATGTATTAATTCTTCTTTTATCTTGTCAATCTTATTCGGATAATTTTTTTCCAACTCCAAAAACTCCTGGCTACCTTCTGTTATTTTTATCATCCAAGTAGTTGCATCATTTAGCTCTAGTTTTGACCTTCCATGAGTATCGTTTGGAACATCCTCATCAGGAACTTCATTTCCAAAGGAACCAGTGTGTTCCTTTAATTCTCCTTTTGCATCTGCTGTCCCACCCACCTGATAGTTATCGATTCTCTTTAGATAATGCCAGTCATCCTTCTTGTCATTGTTGCCTCCATCAGAATGCTTATTTTTCTGCCCAAAGTCTAGAGTAGGCAGTGAATCGTTCGTTTGTAATCTTGTCTCCTTCTTCGGCTGCTCCACTCAAAGGAATTCATTATTATAACTTTCGTGATAATCATCAAAGTATTCCACCGTAAAGTTGTAATGATACTTCTTAATAAGTATCATCACAAACTCTTGCAGCTTCTCGCGGAACATACGGTCAAACTCCTCGTACTCTTCATGGATCCCATTGCTTGTTCTTTTGTCCCTGTTGCTGCTAGCTGAAAATGTAGTCTCATTTGGCTGCCATTAAGGCTCCATTCCAGCAGAAAATGAAGCATTCTTTTGCTGCAATTGAGTCTCCCATGGCCTTACATATGTTCTGTCTATCTTGGCAGAACGTTTACAGGAGAAACCAGCCATAGGCCACGAAACTGGAACTCCTTCCACCTTGCTTCGCCTCCCAAATTCACATGCCTGAACTGGGGACTACTCTATCGCTGGGAAATTAACCAGGTTGGTCGGTAATAGTCTAAACGGATTGGAATTCACCTGGCCAGCTTGCCGACGAAGTCCGCCGCCTCTCGAACTCCAATCCTCATCACTACGACAGTCGTCTATCACCCCAGGCATTTGCGTCTAACAAAATTAATGGCAGTTCTTTTCAACCCAATCACCGCCCAAGGTTCCCAGCCCAATTGTGATCGCCTCTAATTCGAAAATCACCAGAAATCATTGCTGGTTCAATAGCTACACCTACTCTCGAGTCCAACCCACTGCATCGCAACACTCCCTACTCGCTTCACCAACACGGGTCAAAAGGCAACCAAAGCCGTAACACACAATGCCTTCCGATCGAAGCGGCAACACCCACAAAACTCTGGTTGGAATTCCAATCAAAACCGCCACAACCACCCCTATAGGAAGCTTACAATCTGGGTTGTAATGGTCTAGGCTGTTCGCTTCACCTCCGACGGACTTACGCTCGCCTTGGACGGTTGTAACCCACAACCAATTGCGAATGCTCCTCAGTTCGTGTCCCACCTAATCACTGACTCAGCGACCTAGACCCAGTTGCTCTAGTTCGCGAATTCGCCTTGGTTGCTCGTCTTCAAGTCTGGTCCAGATTACTGGAGTCTTGGCCGCGATCCAATCCTCTTACTTCTCCTTTGCGTCTTCACCGGAAGTTGCTGCTTCTTGAATCGCCTTCAAGTGACGAACCAGGATTGTCGAAGTTTTGCCAAACCGGCTTTGATCACCATCGCAGTTCGTGCTCGCCTCACTCAGATCACCTTCAAAGCCTTCTCAATCTGGGCTCGATTAAATCAAGTAGGAGGAGTCGATGGCCCCAGATTTGCTCTCACCAGGTATATCCGAAAATCTGATAACTGTGATGGGTTCCATAAGTCACCCAGATTTGCTTCTCACCGTTTGGGTTGGACTTGCAAGTTTCAATCAACTGGAATCAAATCCACAGCCAAGGATTGACTGCTCTGATACCATTTGTCATGACCCTAGGGTTTAGCTAGGGTCTTAGAAGTAATTGGAAGGAATTTGGGGAAGAAACAAAGAAGGATTGAAGGAGGAGATTGAACAGAATTAGGGAGAGAAGGAATGGAATAGTGATGAATGAGAGAGAGAGAGCAAGAGGGAGGGAAAGAGAGAGAAATTGTAGAGAGAGATATTGGAATTTCAATTATCATTCAACATGTAAAACCCATCCATTTACAGCAGTTTTATATAGACATATTTGTCTCCTAATAGCCTGGCACATGCAGCCATGTGCACCTAACTAATTGCTAAAATATCCTAAACAAACTATTCTACCCTATTACAATGATACCCCTTTATTGCTCATAGGGTCATGACATGACATTGCCACTAAGGCCTAGTAGATGATCTTTGCATAAGAGGTTGAGCCGAGGGGCCCTATGTGATTCATAACTCAGCACCTGAATCTTGTCCTAGAATTAGTTTGGTTTGTCATGTGATCCCTTGAAATTGGCAACCAAGTTAGCATCATTGCCATCATGATCAACTGCACCTTATCCCAACGAAGTTAGGAATATGAATCCATGCAAAAGAACAATGTTGCAAAATTTTATGTTGAATGCCATTCTTGACACAACTAGCGAGTGAATGATGGGATGATTTTCCAACATAATCTTTGTATGGAAAATTTCATGAGATGGTGGTGAATAAAGATAATTGATATGGTCGTGTTCCATCACATGGGTATTGCAAAACCTGTACAACATGAAAACACAATTGTACCCCTCTACTTTGCCCAAACAAAAGTGCACAACTAGAATTACATGTCCTTCAATAATTGATATAAAATCTATACTTAAAAAATGAAATAAATACATATGGCATGCAGTTGGAAGTCTTTTAACCCTTAAAGGATTTCTGCTAGAGAATTTCCTGATTATATTTGACTGAGAACCAATCTGTGCCTCCATAGGTTTTTCTTTTCTCATGTTAGAAATCTTTTGGATGCATTTGCAGATACAACAATTTTCCATATCATGAACCAAATCTATGTAAATGATGATACCATGCATGAGAGATTAGCAATGAATTGTTTTGTTGGTAATGAAATGAAAAAAACAGTAGAATGCCTGTAACTCTGGTTATTTGATCTGCTTTGGACTATAGTTCTCTGCAGTGTAGCCTGCCTCCCTTTCCCTCATATATTATTTGACCTCAGCTAAAGTCTGAACTTACTGTGGATCAATTTGATATTGCAGATTCTGATTAAGACATGTTTTAAGGACAGTCAAGACTCAAAAACTATAAATTTTTCTTAAAATTTTTGTAGGATCTTAATTATAGTGGCCTCATGTAAGAAAAAGTTTTGGGTCATGAGATTATTACTACTTGTATAGGTGGCTTTGTTATTTTTCTTTTTTAAAAAAAAAAATTTATTAAAGGCATGCAGTTGTCTTGCATTTTTTGGTAGTTTGCTAGAGAAGATTACTTGGAGTTGAGACAAGAAGCTAGTGATCTCCAGGAGTACTCAAATGCTAAACTTGATCGAGTTATACGCTATCTGGCTGTTCTTGCTGATAAGACCCAGAAATTAGGTAAGAAGTGAATTTGGCTGTATTTTGAAGCAATCATGTAAATATGTTACTTCTTACCGTTCTAATGCTTAACTACTGTTGCCTTTGATGCGTCATGCTGGTTATCTTCCTATCTGGAACCTAAAGACAAGGAAGGGCTCAATATCACTTATGAGCTTTTGTGTTTATTTGTATTGATTGCCAGTTTTGATAGAACAAAAACAAACAACAATCACAGGCCTTAATTCTTTCTTTAAGATTATAATATATGTAGCTTGTCTCAAATCTTTTCTTTTCTAATATCAATTTGTTGAAATCAATTTGGTTTTTAATTGCAATTACTATTTGTGCTTACTGTTCTTTGGGAAGCTCTACATAACATAAATTTAGGAAGCTTAAAGGCCTCAGTATCTCACTTTCATCTTTTCATAGAATCACAACTTTCATCATAAACGAATTTCAGTTGCTTGGTTATGTTGATGATGTCTTTAGCAAAAGAGGTAGAGGAAGACCAATAAAAACTTGGTGGTTATGCTTTTGATGTCTTATAAAAGATAAAACTGTAAATAGACATGACTGTATAGCTAGAATTCATGTGGCCTACCCCACATAATGAGATTAAGGCTTGATATGCTTTTGTTGGTTATGTTGACAATTTTTGATTTTAGCAATGCGTAATATCATCTCGTTTCAGATCAGGCTGCCTTTGAAGCTGAAGCTAGAATATCTCCATTGGTGAAGGAGAAGAAAAGATTGTTTGATGACTTGTTGACTGCCAAAGGTACTCCTTGATTTCTGTAAGTTTCACACACTGAAACATAATTTGTGTAAACTTAATAATTATAAATACCTCAACATTTAATTTATCACTCTTAGGCAGGGCAGTTTTTGTTTCTGTTTTGAAGTTGCACTGATAATTTTAGCACTTCTTTCTCGGCGATTTCAGGCAGCATAAAGGTCTTTTGTCGCACAAGGCCAGTATTTGAAGATGAAGATCCTTCTGTTGTTGAATTTCCTGATAATGTTACCATTTGCGTTCCTACTGGTGATGATAATGTTGCCAACCCAAAGAAAGATTTTGAATTTGACAGGGTTTATGGGCCTCATGTTGGACAAGGTGGCATGACATTTTGTTTTGTGTATATCTTCTTTCTTTTGGAATTATTTATTTGCTTTAATTTTACACAGGACTATGCTAGTTTTATTAATTTATGTTGATATTTTGGATGTGCAGCTGAACTTTTCAGTGATGTTCAGCCCTTTGTGCAGTCAGCTTTTGATGGATTTAATGTTTCAGTATTTGCATATGGACAAACTGGCTCTGGAAAGACATACACCATGGTTCTCTCCCCTCCTCCTTTGACGTACAAATACCATAGATTATGCTAGCATATTGATATTTGTTTACATCACTACATCTCATGCATGTTTGGTTTTAAGGACTGTTGTACTTTAAGTCAATATATCTTCCATCTATTAATATAATCTTCGTATGGGGAGAAGGTGATTTTATTGGTATTTATGTTTCTGTGTATTGTTAATCATTGGTCCTTATGATATATTCAATGCTATGTATAGCCACCTCATTTATTTGTTAACATGCTATATCTATGTGCTCCCATCATCTGCAGGAAGGCTCTAGTCATGATCGTGGCTTGTATGCCAGAAGTTTTGAGGAGTTATTTGATTTGTCCAACTCAGCTACAACCTCTACTTCTCGATTTAATTTTTCTGTCACAGTCTTTGAAATCTACAATGAACAGGTTCCAAAATTACTGCATCTTAGCATTGCCACATATTCCAATACTCATATTCTTGTTATTTTCTATTCTTCTGTTGACTGTTTCTTTTTTGCCCAAAATTTTCAACTAAACATCATTGCCATTCCCTAATGGTTGTGCACCTTGATTTTCTTTTAGACTAGGGATTTGCTTTCAGACTCAAGAAAGGCCGTACCAAAGATCTGGATGGGGTCACGTGACTCATTGATAGAACTTGCACAGGAAAAGGTTGATAATCCAGTGGATTTCTCCAGAGTCTTGAAAGTGGCATTTCAGAATCGGGGAACGGATCCATCGATGTTCAACTTCTCTCATCTGTATGTTCTGTATTCTCCGCCCCCTTCTCTGCAACAACATCCCCGGCGCCCCCCCCCCCCCAAAAAAAAAAAAAAAAAAAAAAAAGAATCTGACTTTGGTTCCGTTTCATTTTTTATTCAATTTCTTGTCATCTTTTCTGCTAAATTATTATTATTTTTTTTGAAAATATGAGGAGGCTTCTTACCTTCAGAAGATGAAAAGGTTCATAAACTAAGTATATGACTGCAGAATTCAAATTTTAGTTAAATAAGCTATGGTGGCAGGTTTATCAGAATGTTCATTATACTTCATCATTTTTGATAGCATCACTTCTGTGTGATTTAATTTTTCGAGAGAAGTTTATTCATTTATCTTAAAACTGGAACTAGCTACTAAATACAATCACAATTCTGGAGAGTAGTACTTTGAAAATATCCTAAGACGTTCTCATATCAGAGCACAAACATGGCCATTTCACCTGGTGTCTCTTCAAGGTTGTGCGCGTATTTTTACACCTGTCTTGGATGTCAGAACTTACATGACAAGGACTTTCACTGTAATAGGACTGTTGGAGTTGCCATTTTCAAAAACTCAGGCCTTTTTTTTTTTGTCATTTTGAAATTCAGGAGCTGTTATGTAATATTCAAAAACTTTTGGGGCAACCATGTAATTTTAATAAACGTAAAATGTAAGAGCTAGAGAGAACAAAAATTGAAAGGAAATGAAGAGAGAGAATCAAAACTGTAGAGATTGAATTGGATGAATATTACAGCAAGAGCAGTGAGTTTAGATACTGCTCTCTGTTATTTGACAACATAACTGACATGCTAGCTGTCAGTACCAAACAGAACACTGGTTGTGTTTTCTGTTTGTAATAAACAAACTGACTGCCACATAAGCTAAGAAACTGAAAATACAGTCTTCAAAACAAGAAACTGAAAAAACTATCCTATTCTCTGCTTCCTCTATCCTTCGTAATTAGAAGTAATATTCTCCTTAACATAAGGGACCTTTCTGTAATTTCTAGAAAACTTGGTTGTTAAAGTGTAAATAATCAGAACTTCTAAGTGTCAAAGGAGGAAATAACGCAATTTCCCCTAAAATGGGTTGGGTCCAATGGGTTATCAATTGGGTAATTGGGTCTTCTATTTCTACAATCAAATAAGATTGAAGAGTGGCTTTTCTTCTCGCTACAACTGAACTAGACAGTGGTCGACCCTTTATTTGCCATCATGAATGGAAACAAAGTAAGTGGTTGATGATATCCTAATGGATGGAAAACCACTGTTAAAATCTGGAAAACCAAGGAACAAGTAAAAATCTAAAAAATTGAGGAACAAGGTGAATCTTACATGCATGGCTGACAGAAACTTTGTTAAGTTCTTTCTCCTTGATCTTTCCATCTTCTTTCTCACGCCACGAGCCACCAAACGCCTATTCTCTAATCTGAGATTCCTACTCTCTCGACCTCTTTTCTCTGATTGCTGCTTAGCTGTGGTGCCTTTATGCCTTCTTTGTTCGGGTATTTATAGGCCAGAAAAATCCCTCACTATTTTCTTCCTTCATAATTCCATTACCCTTCACCTTCCTCAACTCCATCTGACTGTTTATTTTTTTCTGTCCGAAAACTCTTATGTTTAATTGCAGCAGCTGATTTTCCCTATCTGAAAGTCCCATGCTTAAGTACGAAAACTTAACTATAACTGCCATCTATGGGTTGCCCTTCTATTCAGTTGTTACAGGTTGTTTCAACCTAATTGTGCTGCTGAGTAGCACATTGGGAGCCATGCGACACAAAGAGAGCATTTTAGAAAATCCAGGACATGACATATGAGGAGCACTACAAAATATATGTATATATATATTTCTTATGCATCATATAATGGCCTTATAAAGGATATGACCATGGATGGACATGACATAGCATATAATGACCTTATAAGGATGTGGCCATGGATAGAGATGGTTGGAGGTTTAGAGTTCATGTAGCGGACCCACCTATTGGGATTAAGGCTTGTGATTCTTGTTGTCATTCATCATTTATTTATATTTTGTTCAATGATAATGAAGAAATGAAAGATACTACTACAACAATGAGAACAACAATCACAAATCCTTATCCCACTAGCAAAAAATCATGAACTTCATAGCTTAAGGATAGACTTATCAATCATCATTTTTAAAAATCATTTTGTCAACCTACTAATTAAAATGCTCTTAAATGAATAAGGTATGTGCTGAAATATCCAGTGACTATTATATCTGACACTAATAACAACTTGTGCCATCTAGAGAGTTGGTGCCAATTATATGGACACCTCTATGATTGGGTTGCTCCTTAAATTCCCTTCACTCCTCTTCATTAGCTTCTTCTTCTTCTTGTCAATTTCCACACTGTTAAAATTAATTTTGATGGAAAATTGGAGATATTTTAGGAATATAAAGGGAAAATGGGTGTTTTTCTTACTTGTACCTTCTGGTGGTTCTCTTTCTTGGAAGGAAGCATAGCCTTTAGCTGTCTGAAGCAAACTATTCATTTCATATGGAACTCGGGCAACTGGTTGTGGAATATACTTGCAGCTGTTAATGATTTCTTGTTTTTGCAAAAGGACAAGAATATTTCTGTATGCAGGACTCAGTACCTCTGATATATAAATCAACTCCCGTCGCTGCATCCAGTGGCTGAAATTGAAGTTATTCTAATTGTTCATTGTGTTGCTTGTAGTGCGCATGTGTTATATTCTACTTAGGGTTTTGCCCTTTGCTTTCTGTTTTGGAGATGGGTGTCCGTTTATTCATGCAAAATTTTTGGTTTCTATTGGTAGTGATATCAAGTTGCTTGCTTGTTTAAACATTTTTGTCACGTCCCTGTGTCAGACATGTCTTTATTTTATCACCTGTTTCTTAAACTGATGTCTAAGCTTTCCTCTTTCTCAGGATTGTCACTATTCATATATATTATAACAATTCAATCTCTGGAGAAAATTTGTATAGCAAGCTTTCTCTTGTTGACCTGGCTGGAAGTGCAAGTTTAACTATGGAGGATGATGGAGGGGAGCATGCCACAGACATATTGCATGTCATGAAATCACTTTCAGTGTATGTTCTGCATTCCTGGATTTTATAATTTGGGACCAAATTGCCAATGTTATCCCTGTACATCATGTAACCTTGCTTCTTGATAATGGATTAGTAATCTGTTTAAGAAAACTGGTAACAAGTTAATTGTTTATAATTAACATTAAAATGTTACCTGCTGCTGTTTTCTGCTTGGAGCTTTATAGCTGAATTACTTCTTGTACCCTGCACTTTTGGCAATTGGCACCAGCTAAGAAGTCTAGGTTGAGTAAATTATTTAACGGTAGAATATAATATAATTGACCATAAGATTTCAGGTTTAGATTGTATGTTTGAAAGGTTATTTATATAATAATTACTTTCATGTTGTGGTAAAGGCAACAGGGATCTAGCAGGTGACTTATTACTGGATTACCCTGTTCTTATATTTAAATTATGTATCATTTTATAAAATAACAAGAGAAAGAGGTGACTTATTACTGGATTACCCTCTTTTTATATTTAAATTATCTATCATTTTAAAAAATAACAAGAGAAAGAGGCAGGAAATAAAAAAGAAAACCAAAAATATGAAATGAGAATGAGCTACATGTTGCAACCATGTCAAGATCAAAAGAATGTCAAATATGATTTTCTTAACTGTTCCTTTTAGTGTTTCTAAGTGTGTGCGTGTGTGAAGTAAAGGAGTATAAAATTTGTTGTTATGTCCTGATTTTGTGGTGTTGTGATTCTTTTCAAAAATTGTTAGCAATACCCATGTCATTCATGTTGCTATTGCTTAACTTCAAATTTCAAGTGTTTGTTGCCTGGAGTTATGTTGGGGAATATGTATTATCAATTGGTTGCACTTCAAGCCCTATGAGATGCTATGCAACTGTATACTGCTTCAATGAAAGCACTTGGATATGGATATATGGGATTCAGTTCTTTTCTACATATATGACTTGGATTATTTTGGTTTGCTTGATGAGGTTTTCTAACATGCTTAATGCTTATTCTGTATATGTAGGTTGGGTGATGTTTTAAATTCCTTGACCTCCAAGAAGGACACTGTTCCATATGAACAGTCAATGCTAACAAAAGTACTTGCAGATTCACTAGGTACTTGGTTGATGTAATTCTAAGATGGCTGCTTAAGTTTGTTTCCTTTCCAGATGTTGACTAGGGTACTCTATCCATTTCAAATAGTTTGTTTATATTTTCTTCAAGTGAGTTGCAATTTGAGATGTATGGACACTTATAGATGGTGTTGTGCACACATGTTGTGTAAGCCTGACATTCAAAACTCCTATACAGATGTGGCTTTCACTTGACACTTCCTGACATGTGTTGATGTGTTTCCAACTACCATTTCTTAGTCTTGCACGTTTGAGGTGACAGATGTGTCCCTTCGTTAGGCACATAGAACAATTTCATTTTTGGAAGGTGTAACTTGAGCAATTTACTAATAAGACTAAAAAAATGTGAAATTTACACCATTAAATCTCTTCCTGCTTAGGGTTTTTAATTTTAAGCATTCTAGAACATAACTATGTCATTTTGTTAATTCATCAATTTGTTTGTGAATGGAGTCTCTGGAAAAGGTATTTGGGATTTCAATTCATACTTATTTCCAAATATGAAAAATGCAATTTCTTGCTGTTTAAAATAAGAATAAACAAAAGCATGTATTATTATTTGTTTATTGGGTATATCTTCGTTGGTTGAATGGAATTTGATTGCTTGACGAACACGTTCACAGTTAAGGGTGTGCCTTAGCAGCAACAATGAGGTTGCTTCTTTGTGATTGAAAGGTCACGAGTTCAATTGTAGAAACAACTTCTTTGCAGAGCAAGTATAAGGTTGCAGACAAAATGAACTTCTCCCAACCCTTGCAGAACGAGGAACCTCATGCATTGAGAACACCCTTTTTATTTCACATTTTTACCATCTCAAGAAAATATCAATTTAAATTATGTATAAAAAAGTTATTGCCATGTACTCTCTGTGCCATGACATGCATTTCCTTACAGGGGAGTTGTCTTGTGAATCTAGGGTTCTTAGATTGCAATTCGGTTGATACTGAGCAAGTACTCTGGTTGGTAAATGTTTGATACTCGAATTCTTACTCTGTCAAGTTATCGATCAAAAAATAAAATCAGTTTTCCCTTAACTTAAGCAGGGATTCCACAGTCATGCACTGCTCTTAAATCTTAAACTTCTGCACATTGATGTGTTGCATTATGAGACTTATGGTTTGTCCTCTAGCTCCTGTTAAGGATATATACTGGAATCAAGGCATCAAAAGTTGCTAGATCCATGCCCATATTGCCACAGTAAAATGACAATGCATGGTTTTGTATGTGCAATCATCTATGCATGCAATTTGTTTGGTTTCTGGTTGTCCCAGAGTGTGATGTCTTATTCCAATTTAGATTATTATTATTATTATTATTATTATTATTTTTTTTTTTGTAGGTGGAAGCTCAAAAACGTTGATGATTGTTAATGTGTGTCCCAATCTTTCAAATTTATCCACAACATTGTCATCTCTCAATTTTTCTGCCAGAGCTCGGAATGCTGTACTAAGCCTTGGAAATAGAGATACAATCAAGAAATGGAGAGATATTGTAAGTTCTCCTAAATTTTTTTTTTCTCCTGATATGGATTTTACGTTGAATTAATTTGTTCCCCATTATAATCAACAACTTTAAGCCAGTGCTTCATGAGTGGGGTGAAACCGGCTTTGTTTCCAGCACACTGGGCTATCTATAGTTCCAGCTAGAAGTTGATATGTGATAACTACACCTTCAGTTTTTTCTTCTATTTAACTTAGGAAGCAAACATGTTAATACTTTAGTGAGAGCTGAATTACGTAACATATTTTCTTCTGCTATGTTCTGATCTGGAATATCTAGGCAAATGACACACGCATGGAATTGTATGGAAAAGAGGAGGAAGTTAATGGTCTGAAGCAAGAAGCTTTGGCCCTAAAAGAAGCTCTGAAAGATGCAAATGATCAGTGTGTTCTACTCTTCAATGAAGTTCAAAAGGCCTGGAGAGTTTCTTTTACACTGCAGTCAGACTTAAAGGTTTTGTGACATCTGACTTTTGCGTAGTTTTTTTATTATGTGCAATTTCACTTGTTTTTACATTTGACACTGTTTTTGAATATGAATTGCTTTACTCTTATAAAGCCATTTATCTATTAATCCCAACATCCTTTTCTGTAAAGAGTTGTTAATTTGATAGATCCTCTGCATGCCATTTTAGTCATTTTAGCAGTTGATAACTTTTTCTTTTTGAAAGAGGTTCCGATTAATGCATAAAAGCAAGGCCACTAGAAGCAGCAATACAACCACACTACCTAATATGAAGAACCCCGAGAAACCTGAACTAGACAGAGAATGAGATACTTAAGTCAAAACCCCCAGAGTGGTAGAATTGCTACCAAGATACATAGAGAATTCATCACCCCAGACAATGAAAAATAGCCAGGAGAGACTGATGACTGGCCTGAAGCTTGATTGCACGAATATTCAGAAACAGGAACATGGCCTCGGAGACCCATTGCTTCCAAGTTCAACCGCATTTGCTCATGAAAGGATGAGAAAACAAACTGCTTCTGCTCAACTCAAACCACTCATCCTTTAGGACAGCCTTCAAACTATCAGAGACACAGCAAGGAGAAGCCAAGGAAGGCATGGATTACCAAATTTTGAACCCCACCTTAAACTGACTTAAAATAAATGAAGACCCACAAAATCTGACCAGTAGTAGACATTATTAAAACAAAATTTGTTCTGATACTTCCAATCTGCCCAAGGCAATCACACATCATTCCCTGACCCCCTAACACCACAAGCCTTAAATTCTGAAAAGCAGCACCTTAAAATCATTTATAAAGACAACTCAGATGCTGCTCTTACCATCTCATCCCTCTCCACTTGAGTAGCACGTTCCCTAGCAATAATTAAATTTAGAATACTGGAGTCATCACTCCTAGCTGACAGTCCCAGGGCTTTGCTAATAAACCAAGTTGCCTTCACCGCAGCAATAATATCTAAAGAAACTTCCCAGTCCTCCACGTGTCTGCCAGAAAACTCCTGCAACTGGATTTCATTATTCAAATTGTTACTATTCTGCATACCACCTTTCAAAGTAGAGCTAACCCAACTTGGAGAAGGCTGATTATTTCTAGCTTTCCACCTCCTTCTCTGATAAGTAAACCAAATAGTCCTTACCTTCCTTCTATTAAATTTGAAGACTGAAGCCTTCCTTTGTGAAGTCCCAATAGGGTTAGGAATGCAGAACTAAATAAACGGACTTATTCATCTTTCAGCATGAAAGATATCTATGATAATTGATTTTATTATTCTTCCTCTTTTCTTCTTTTGTTCTTGTCTTTTAATTCGAATTTAATAAAGAAAAAAGTTTTTTACAAATTACCAAAAGATTTGTTAGAATCCCATCCAATAGCCAATAGGGATTCTTAGTCTAAACGAGATTCTCGGGATATATAAAAAGATACAAAACTCTATATTTTCTATATCTATATTTGAATTAATTATACAATATATAAATATGTAAAAAGGGAAGATGAAATTCGTTTTAGTTGCCTAATTTCACAAAAGAAAGAATTCACTCTTTTGTTTTTCATTTTATAGAGGCTTCCTGATTACTAATCAATAATATTAATAATCATAGATCTTAGAAAAAAAAAAATTATCCGCAATTTTAACTTTCTATTTTGATTTTCAATGTGCATTTTGATAAACTAACTGCTTATTTACTACAAATAAAATAATTGAACCTAATACTCTACTTAATTGAATTTTGATTCAAAGGAAAGAACGTGTGGAGGTGAAATAATTCACTCAAAACGCTTTTTAAAAGATTATGTGGTACAATTAGATTGAATAAGCCCTTTTGGAATAAATATACGGCCCTTGTGAACCTTCAGGGATTGTTTTATTCAATGTTTGTTCAATTACTCTATTAGAGTTTGCATTTAGTTAAGTCATCAAGCGGTGCTAAAAGGTGTAGAAGAATTAGGAAGTTTGTATTTTTATTTTATGTTTCATGAATCTGTAACGGTTGTAACAGGTAACTTCCATGTAACGGTTAGATTTTGTTAGTTTTTATATTTCTGTTATATTACTTGTAATAGTCGCCCCGATCCTCTATAAATAGAGGGCTGGCTTATGCTATTTCACTTGTTCATCATATCGTGTACAGTGAGAGAAAAGCCTAAAATTTAGTCTTTGTAATCTCAGAGAGAATAGCTCGTGAGAATAGAGCTGTGAGTGTATGCACTGATTGTGTTCTTGGGCTAGTGGATTTTGTCGGCTTCTTCAGTCTGGATGTAGGATCATCTAGTTATTGATGATTTGAACCAGGATAAGTTCTTAGCCCCTTGTACTTTCTGTTTTATCGTTTTCTTGTTATTAATTATGTTCTTGGTGCGAGAGTGTGAGATCGTGTATTGAGGGAAGCAATTCATTAGTCAACAATTTGGTATTAGAGCTTGGTTTCGCAATCAAGAATCATTCTAAAGAAGACAAGACATAATTGGCGAATCAAGAAATGGCATCATCCTCATCCGCCACAAGGTATGACATTGAAAAGTTTGATGGGCATAATGATTTTGCTCTCTGGAAAATGAAAATGCAGGCTCTCCTTGGGAATCTTGGATTGGAGGAAGCCCTACAAGGAGAATCGAAGATGTTAAAGACCTTGACGGCGGATCAAAAGAAAGAAATCTTGAAGAAGGCTTGCAACACGCTGATCTTGAGTTTGGGCGACAAGGTTTTATGAGAAGTGTCCAAGATGAAATCTGTTGCATAGATATGGCTGAAATTGTGAAGTCTCTACATGATAAAGTCATTGTCAAGTCGACTCTACCTAAATGCAAGATTTTTCATCATTAAAATGCATGATGGCCAAAAGTTACAGGATCGTATAGACGATTTTAATAAGCTTTGCCTAGATTTAGTGAACATAGATGTTAAGTATGATGATGAGGACAAAGCTCTTGTTTTACTTCATTCCCTGCTAAGATCCTATGAAACTTTTGCTGACATTTTAAAGCATGGTAGAGATGCACTGTCACTAGATGATGTAATAGGTGCACTTAACTCTAAAGAACTGCAGGACAAAGTAGAGGGAAACATCCATTAGGTAATGCCCTCACAGTAAAACTTAGGTCGAATAAAAGAAAACCAAGGGTGGGAGGTAGATCAAGATCTAAATCTAGAAGTGGCAGGAAAGTGATAAAATGTTATTACTGCCATAAAGATGGACACATTAAGAGGAATTGTCCTAAAAGGAAAAAGGACTTTAAAGAAAGAACACTGATGGTGGAGCCTTAGTTTGTGAATTTGGGTATGATAGTTCAAACGCTTTAGTTGTGTCGGAAAAATCAGAAAGTGAAGTGTGGATTATGGACTCAGGATGTTCATATCACATAACACCAAATAAACACTGGTTTTTGAACTATCAAGAAATAAATGGAGGCAAAGTATTGTTAGAAAATGATCATTATTGATGACTTCTCAAGAATGGTTTGGATATATGTCTTGAAGTCAAAAGATCATACATTTGAGGCTTTCAAGACATGGAAAACTATGATTGAAAATCAGAAAGGAAAAAGCATTAAGACAATTAGGACCGACAATGGTCTCAAACTTTGCAATAGGGAATTCACGGAATTATGCAAGGAAAATGGGATAACTAGACACCTAACTGCCCCATGCAACCCTAGACAAAATGGCTTGGCAGAAAGGATGAATTGAACACTTCTAGAAAGAGTGAGGTGTATGCTATTTCATGCAAACCTATCTAAGGCATTCTGGGGGGAAGTCGTGACAACTGCTACATACGTGATAAACAGATCACCATATGCAACAATTGGATTTAAGACTCCTTACGAAATGTGGACAGGGCATAAACCTAACCTAGAGCATTTGAGGGTATTTGTGTGTATTGCATATGCACATATAAAACAAGGAAAATTGGAACCTCAGACAAAGAAATGTATTTTTATTGGTTATCCATCGGAAGTAAAAGGGTATAAACTTTGGAACCTAGAACCTGGATATCAAAGGATATTTATAAGCCGAGATATTACCTTTGATGAAAACTCATCTACTAAGGGTCTTAAGGAAGATGATCAAGAAAAACTAGTGTCTACATCAAAATCAGTAGATGTTGAGTGGTAGGCAGAGTCCAAGAAAATGACTTTGACACCTCACTTAATTAGGAATCTGATTAGCAAGAAGAGAGTGAGGATATAGTGGATGATTAGGATTTTGATCCTCAAGAGGAGAGTGTGGATGGGCCAAATATAGAAAATTAACTTGACTTGCAAAGATATAATGTTGCAAGGGACAGGCAAAGGAGACAAAGCAAACCACCTAAAGGGTATGAATTTTCAGATCTGGTATTCTATGCACTAACAAGTGCATCAGAGGTAAATGGGAATGAACCCTTGACTTATGAAGAGGCTGTTCACTCTAAGGATTCAAGTAAGTGGATTGAAGCCATGAAGCCCGAAATAGATTCCTTGAGAAAGAATCAGACTTGGACTCTGATTTGTACGCCTCAAGGACAAAGAATTGTGGGTTGTAAGTGGCTATACAAGATAAAAGAAGGGATTGGAAGCAATGCTAAACCTAGGTACAAGGCTAGGTTGGTGGGAAGAGGCTTCACTCAAGTCCCTGGAGTGGACTTCAACGAGGTATTCTTACCAGTTGTTAGACATACCTTTATCAGGGTTGTCACAACCCCGCTCTTGAGGGAGGATTTACTCCTTCCGCAAGTAAGAATTCCCGAGGGATTGGGGAAAGTAGAGTTAGAGAATAGAGAGTAAAGGGTAGAAGAGAGAAAGAGAGAGAGAGAATGATAGGGAAGGAAATCAGATTCTGGTAATATTCATCATGCCTTCTCACGATGGAGAGGTACAGATTTATAGGCCGATTGAGAGGATATTCCTCTGTCAGGGTGGGCCCGCCCTGGTACAATCCTCTAACAAACTATATTCCTTTTTGTCTTCTACCTAGCTAGCCGATCACCACCTCATTCAGCTAACGCCTAACATTTCCCAAAATGGCAGCGATTCCAGATCTACCCGCTACTATCAAATAACAATGCTAGAATTTAAAAATGCAATGGGAATAAATAACGGTCATTTCGTGACAATTCCCCCTCCGTTAGCCATTTCTAGTCCTCGAGAAATGCTAAGGAGGCTGGCCGCTTGTGGAAACTGGTTGAGGAATTCCGGAAGGTATTCCCACGTGCTGTCTCCTGAAGTGTGCCCTTTCCACTTGACCAATACCTGGATGAGGGGCGCCCCGTGCTTGTATATCACTCGCCTATCGATCACAGCTTCTGGCTCGGTCCTTGCAGTGCCCTCCTTGGGTAGGACTGGTAGTATTGAACTCGTGGGTTGAGCTCCCACTGATTTTTTTAAGAGCGATACATGGAAGACAGGGTGAATTTGTGATTCTGGAGGAAGCTTCAATCGATAGGCCACCCTTTCGATTCTGGCCTCAACAAGGAATGGCCCATAATACTTGGGACTGAGTTTCGAGACCTTCCCTCGAGAGATTGACTTAAGGTGATTATGCCTCAGTCGGAGATACACCTGGTCCCCTGTCTCGAACTCCCTCTCGCTTCTCCTTCGATCCGCATTCTGCTTCATGCGGTTCTGGGCTGAGGCTAGCTCTTGCTTCAACTGCTGTGTCATCTCCCTCCTTTGCTGCAGATACTCCTCCACTGCGGCCACATTAGAACTTCCTCCCACTGCTGGCAGAAGGGGTGGTTTGAACCCAAATAAGGCCTCGAAAGGGGACATCTTGATCGACGAGTGGTGACTGGAGTTATACCACCACTGCGCGAGTGACAGCCACTTATGCCACTCCTTGGGCTGCAGCAGACAAACACACCTTAGGTATGTTTCGAGACTCTGGTTCACCCTCTCGGTCTGCCCGTCGGATTGAGGGTGATAAGCGGTGGATAAATTTAGCTTCGTTCCGAGGGATTTCATCAACTCTTGCCACATTAAGCTGGTAAAAATTCTGTCCCTATCCGAAACGATGATCTTAGGGGCCCCATGCAACTTGATTACTCTATCCAAAAAGACCCTTGCTACATCTTGCGCCGTGTAAGGATGGGTCAGCCCAATGAAGTGGGCAAATTTAGTTAGTCGGTCAACTACGACCAGGATGCTGTCCCTCCCTTCCGATCGTGGGAGCCCTTCCACGAAGTCCATCGAAATATTAGTCCAGGCCTGGTCGGGAATGGGTAGGGGCTGTAGTAGCCCCGGATAAGCCACTGTTTCTGATTTGCACCTCTTGCAGGTGTCGCATCTTCGAACCAACTCCTTAATCTCCGCCTTCATCCTCGGCCACTGGAACACTTGCTTAACTCGAAGGTAAGTATTCTGCTCTCCTGAATGTCCTCCCAGCGGTGACTCGTGTAGAGCTTGAAAGATCCTTTCCTTAATCCTTGAATTTTGTCCAATCACCAACCTCCCTCGAAACCTCAACAACCCTTGGTTCAGGGTGTAGCCTTCTACCTCCTGGGCTCCCATAGTCAGTTTTTCCATCACTGACTTAATTTTGCTGTCTCCTTCGTAGCTATCAATCACTTCTTGATACCATGCAGGCACCAGGGTGGTTATGGCTACCAGGTCTCCCTCCTCATGCCGTCTAGACAAGGCATCAGCTGCCCTGTTTTCTTTCCCCTTCCAGTATTGAATTTTGTAATCCAGACCCATCAGTTTTGTCATTCCTTTCTTCTGTAGTTGCGTTTGGAGTTTTTGTTGCAGTAGGAATTTTAAGCTCTCGTGATCCGTTTTTATGATGAACTTGTTCCCTTCCAAGTAGTGCCTCCATCGGTCTACTGCCATGAGCACAGCCAATAGTTCCTTCTCGTAGATGCTGAGTCCTAAGTGTTTTGGACTCAGCACTTGGCTTAGGAAGGCTAGGGGTCTCCCCTCTTGTGTTAGCACTGCTCCTACTCCGGTTCCACTGGCATCCGTCTCTAGAGTGAAGGGTTTTTCAAAATCCGGAAGGCCCAACACCGGTACTCTGCTCATTGCCCCCTTAAGATTCTCGAATGCTTCTTCTGCCTCCCTTCCCCAATTAAATCCTCCCTTCTTCAGTAAATTAGTCAGTGGCTTGCTGATAATTCCGTAGTTTTGCACAAACCTACGGTAATATCCGGTCAGTCCTAAGAATCCCCTCAAAGCCTTCAGGGATACGGGTCTCGGCCAAGACAGCATTGCTTCCACCTTCCTGGGATCAGTGCTGACCCTGCCATTTGATATCAAATGCCCGAGATACTCCACCTGCCTTTGGGCAAAAGCACATTTGGATTCCTTAATAAATAGCTGGTGGGTCTTCAGGATGTCAAGAGTGGTTTTAAGATGGGCTAGGTGCTGGTCGAAGGTAGGGCTGTAAACAAGTATGTCGTCAAAGAAAACCAATATAAACTTGCGGAGGTGGGGTTCAAAAATTCGATTCATGAGGGATTGGAAAGTGGCTGGGGCGTTTGTAAGCCCAAAAGGCATCACTAGGAACTCAAAATGGCCATGGTGGGTTTTGAAGGCTGTTTTTGGTATATCCCCAACCTTCATTCTGATTTGATGGTATCCTGCCCTTAAATCCAGCTTAGAAAAGAATTTGGCTTGGTTAAGTTCGTCTAGTAAGTCCTCCACTAAGGGTATGGGAAATTTGTCCTTAATAGTCATGGCATTTAATTGCCGGTAATCGACACAAAATCTCCACGTTCCATCCTTCTTTTTGACTAGGAGGACGGGTGAGGCGAACGGGCTTTGGCTGGGTCTAATAAGGGATTGTTCGAGCATGGTTCTTACCATTTTTTCAATCTCATTCTTTTGGTTGGGGGGGTACCGGTATGCTCTAATGTTGATGGGTTTGGCCCCTGGTTTGAGATTAATGTTATGGTCAAACATACGGGTAGGGGGTAAGGTTTTTGGTTCACTAAAGAGATCCTTGTAATCCACCAGCAGTTTATTAAGGGCATCCGAGTGGCATACCTGGTTCTGCATTCCCTGGGGTGTGCTTACTGTCAACCTCATCTCTCCTTGTATCGCCGTTCCTGTGTGGTCCCCTTCAACTGCTATCACTGAGAAAAGGTGAGCTATCTGACTCCACTTGCTCCTTAGCACTCTTTGCAGTCTCCTCCCTGATATCATTTTACAGGCCCCCATCTCGTTCTTCCCGGTTAGTGTCATCCTCCTACCATCCTTTTCAAACGACACCTCCATTTTATTGAAATCGAAGCTAATGGGACTCACCCCCTTCATCCAGTCCACTCCTAAAACCACATGGCACCCTCCCAATTGAAGCAACCTTAGGTCAGCCTCAAACTTCTCCCCTTGCATCTCCCAACAGAAGCCCTTGCAGGCAAAATTACTTAGCACCCTTTGGCCGTTGGCAACCGTTACACTCAGGGGAGTGGTTCCAGTGAGTGAGCATTTCAATTTCTCAGCCGTGCCTTCATCGAGGAAGCTATGAGTGCTTCCGCTATCGATTAAAATATTGAGGTTGCAGTCCTTAACCTGGCCTCCCACCTTGATGATCTTATTGTTAGCCATCCCCTTTAAGGCATGTATGGAGATCTCTCCGTTGTCTTCCTCATCCTCTTCTTCCCCACCTTCTTCTTTGACTTCGTCCTGCTCCTCTTCTTCCTCTCCTTCCAGCAATAAGATCTGCCTTTTGCACTGGTGGCCCGGGTGATATCTATCCCCGCACCTAAAGCACAAGCCCGCCATCCTTCTTTGTTCACGTAGCTGCTCCCCGTAGGGAATGGAGCTCGTTCCCATATTTGACTTTCCTCCATTGTTTCCTCGGTTAGCGTCGCGATGGTACCCCTTCGTCCCCATTCCAGCTGTCTCGGGGTTAGCTCCTCTAGGCAGTTGTCTTTGCTTCTTGATCAAGGCTTCCACCATCATTTCTTGTAAGCGAGCACTTTCTGAAGCCTGTTCAACTGTTTGCGGCTTCATCATCTTAACCATTGGTTTGAGTTCCTCATTCAGACCACTCATGAAGCTTGACACGAAGTAAGCTTCTGAGAGATGATGGTTATGACTAACCATATATGCTCTGAGCTCCTCGAATTTTTTTAGATAGGTTCCCACGCTCCCAGTCTGTCGCAACTTGTTGAATTCTTCGATAGTATCCGCCACACTTCTCTCTCCAAAGCGTTCACACAGCTTCTCAGAGAATTCCTCCCAGGTGTATTCTCTCCTTATGCTCAAACACCCCTGGAACCAAGCGTCTACCACCTCATTGAAATATGCCGCAGCTAAGCCTACCCTCTGTATTCCGGGTACGTTATACCAATCGAACAGTCTCTCGCACTTCCTCAGCCACCACCGTGGATGTATTCCCTCAAATACCGAAATTTCCATCCGGGGCATGGGAAATCCCGGAGGGTGGTGGATCTGCTCTTCCCCTCCTACAACTTCTAATTCTTCCCGACCTCTTTCCTCCGGGTTAATCATACCCCGTTGCAGGAGAGGTTCATTCTCCCCCCTATGGGGAAAGTCTGGAGCTAAGCTGACTCGGTTTTGCTGGGTAAACATTACCATAAACTGCTGGATTTGAGCTCCCAGCTCCTCTCGCACCCGTGCAATCGATCCTTCTATCCTTCTTTCAAGCCCTTCCATAGAGTCCTCCATCCTCCGGTCCATGGCGATAACCGCCTCATGGTTTCTGTTAGCTTCCAACTCCGTCCTACCCATTTGATTCTGGATTTCAGTCACTGCTGCTCCCAGTTGCTGGAGTCGTGTCTCCATATCTTTTAGGCGAGTTCCTTCCGCCATTGTTCTAAGTCACCGAGCGCTGGCCGAGAATCTTGGCTCTGATACCAAAATGTCACAACCCCGCTCTTGAGGGAGGATTTACTCCTTCCGCAAGTAAGAATTCCCGAGGGATTGGGGAAAGTAGAGTTAGAGAATAGAGAGTAAAGGGTAGAAGAGAGAAAGAGAGAGAGAGAATGATAGGGAAGGAAATCAGATTCTGGTAATATTCATCATGCCTTCTCACGATGGAGAGGTACAGATTTATAGGCCGATTGAGAGGATATTCCTCTGTCAGGGTGGGCCCGCCCTGGTACAATCCTCTAACAAACTATATTCCTTTTTGTCTTCTACCTAGCTAGCCGATCACCACCTCATTCAGCTAACGCCTAACATTTCCCAAAATGGCAGCGATTCCAGATCTACCCGCTACTATCAAATAACAATGCTAGAATTTAAAAATGCAATGGGAATAAATAACGGTCATTTCGTGACAAGGGTTCTACTTGCTATGACAGTCAAATTAAACTTGAACTTGGAGCAAATGGATGTAACAATAGCTTTTTTACATGGGGAACTAGATGAAAGAATCCTTATGGAGCAGCCAAAAGGTTTCGAATCAAAAGGAAAGGTAGAACAAGTGTGTTTATTGAAAAAGCCTTATATGGACTCAAGCTATCCCCACATCAATGGGATAAAAAATTTGATACGTTTATGTTAAATCAGGGATTTACCAAGAGCTCATATGACTACTGTGTGTATTTTAAGTGCGTGTCCAACAACATTTCGATCTATCTCCTTTTATATGTTGATTGCTAGCCAATCAGGGAAAGAAATACATCAACTAAAGCTGGATCTAAAATCAACATTTGAGATGAATGAGATAGGTGAGAGCACAAAAAATATTGGGTATAGAAATTACCAGGAACAAGCAGTAGGGAACACTTTGCCTATCTCAGAAAACTTATCTAGAAAAACTAATTAGAAAGTTTGGAATGGTAGAGGCAAAAGCTGTAAATGTTCCGTTCGCTCAACACTTTAAGTTGTCATTAGATCAGTCCCCTACAGACAAGGAAAGTGTGGAAGAAATGAGGAATATACCCTACTCAAGTGCAGTAGGTAGCCTGATGTATAGTATGGTATGTATTTGGCTTGACCTAGCTCATGCAATGAGCGTTGTCAGTAGGTTTATTCTAAACCTAGGAAAGTCACACTGGAGTGCAGTAAAATGGGTGTTCAAATATCTAAAAGGAACAATTAATATAGTTTTGGTCTATGGTGGAGCTAATGGAAGAGGTGCAACAAGTATTGTAGGATATTCAGATGTTGACTATGCAACCGATCTGGATAGAAGAAGGTTCACAACTGGTTATCCTTTCAAGTTATGAGACTCAACAGTGAGTTTGAAAACAAGTCTTCAACTTGTAGTAGCCTTATCAACCATTGAGGCAGAATACATAGCGATTTTAAAGGCAATAAAAGAAGCCTTATGGTTGAAAGGATTGACCGGGGAATTACTTGGAACTTCTATAGAAACGACACTAATGTGTGACAGCCAGAGTGCCATACATCTGTCTAAAAACCAAGCACATCATGAGCGAACCAAACACATTGATGTGCGACACCATTTCATTAGGGAGGTCTTGGATAGAAAGGAAATCAGTTTGATAAAGGTTGCTGGGAATGATAATGCAGTAGACATATTCCCTAAGGTAATTCCCATAGCCAAGATGATGCATTGCTTGGAGCTACTCCAGGTAGCCCTGAGGTGACTAAGCAGTTAAAGCTTAATGTGTTGAAGAAGGAGAGATAGGTATCTACTCAAGATTGAAGACATTGAAGACTAAACTTATGCAAATGGTGGAGAAATTATTAGAGTTTGCATTTAGTTAAGTCATTAAGCGGTGTTAAAAGGTGTAGAAGAAATGGGAAGTTTGTATTTTTATTTTATGTTCTATGAATCTGTAACGGTTGTAACAGGTAACTACCATGTAACGGTTAGTATCTTTAAGTTTTTTTGTTTATGTTATATTCCTTGTAAAAGCTACCTCTATCGTCTATAAATAGAGGGTTGGCTTATGTTATTTCACTTCTTCATCATATTGTGTACAATGAGAGAAAGGCCTAGAATTTAGTCTTTGTAATCTCAGAGAGAATAGAGCTGTGAGTGTATCTACCAATTGTGTTCTTGGGTTAGTTGATTTTGTCGGTTTCTTCAATCTAGATGTAGGATCATCAAGTTATTGATGATATGAAGCAGGATAAGTTCTTGGCCTCTTGTACTTTTTGTTTTCTTGTTATTAATTTTGTTCTTGGTGCGAGAGTGTGAGATTGTGTATTGAGGGAAGCAATTCATTACTCAACATACTTTTTTACCCACTAATGCAATGTAGACATTGTGTTCAGCAATAATGATATCCCCCAACATACCAAAACTAGCTGTCACCCCACCAGTAGTAGGAGATGTAAGGATTGATACATAAAATAGTTTTTCATTTGATTGATAATCATATAAAGCATAAGATATTTTAGCCATTTGCATCAAGTTCAAACTTCCTTCTTGCATGCGTGCACCCTTGGAAGCACACACTATAATAAGAGGTAGAATTTTTTTTGGTAGCATACTCGGTCAAACGAGTAATTTTCTCCCTGATTACAGATCCCATACCCCCATAAACTGAAAATTCATAAGCCCAATTGTTATGGGAATACCATTTAGTTGCCCTATGCCTGTTTGAGCGGCCTCGGTTAGTCTTGTCTTTCTTTGATAAGAATCGATACGATCTCTGTAAGGCTCCTCCTCTGAATGAAATTCAATGGGAACCAGAGAGACTCTCTTCATCCATGGGATCCCAAGTTCCTGATCGTCGCTGGAAATCGGTTAGGAACTACTGATCGCGATTCTGTCTCAACCATTGGCCTGAGACCCCCGTGCTTTGATACCAATTGTCAGACCTGTAGGATCTGGCAAGGTAATCTCAATAGTATTATAGGGAATTTGGAAGGAACATTTGAATTAAGGGAAAGAGAGAGAGAGAGAGAGAGAGAGAGGGGGGGGGGGAAGATCAATATCATTCACAACATGATCCCCATCCTCTGATATGGCTTATTTATAGCCATCTATAAACAATTTTGGAGTGTACCACTCGAGATAGCCTAACTGCCATAACTGCTAGGTACCAACAACAATACAACTAAAAGTGGGAAAAAAGAACCAATTACAATATTGCCCTTAGGACTATGACACCTGTTAATTGCTGTCATGACCCAAGGGTATGGTAGTAATAGATGTTACATGTATTTCTTTTTAGTTGTACTTTGTTGTAGTAGTTTGTACCTTTCAGTTGGATAGGTTGGGACAGCCTATAAATAGGCTGTATCACTTAGAGAATGTTATTTTTTTGGATGATAATTGAATCTCAGATTTTCCCTCTCAATTCTCTCCTCTCTCTCGATCCCTCCTGTTCTCCCTCAGTTTTGTTCGTCACCCCTCCCTTTCTGTTCTAATCTCCCTCCATTTCTGACTCTAAATCCCTCAATCCCTTCCAATTTCCATTACAAACCCTAGGCGAGCCCTTGGAACATAACAATTGGCTCTCCAACCTCCTCCACTGATGTAAAGAAAACAAATGTGAACTTGAGCTTACTCCTTGATCTAACTCTTCTTGGTATATCAATATCCACTATTCTTTTGCATTTTGCAAATGTGCTATTCAATGCTGATTACTAACCTCAGGATGAAGTCAACAAAGACAGAAGAGGCCCTTCTCAACTCCTTATGACCCTTAGAAGAATCTTGAAATCTTCTCTGACCCTTCCGGTGACCCGAAGGCCAAACTGTTCAATTGAAAAGTCTGGATAACTTCTCACACTGTCTCAGTGACAATGCCGATCCCCTGAAAACTGTCAATTCCCCCTCCTCCTCCACTCCCTTGGACCACTTCTCCCCCTTCTCCCTTGTACTTTCTTTATAGTTATTTTCTGCTTCCTTGCTTTATTGAAGTATTCATCTTTGCTATGTCCAAAATGACTGGTTGATTCTTTATTTCATAGGCATTGCAACACCTTTGAAGCATTTTATTAGAGTGATGCATTCATCTTAAAATAACCAAAATTTTTAGCTAAAGTTTGTAGCAGTTGATAAGTTGATAAGTGTAGATTCGTCAAATTCTGGAAATCTTGTCCTCTTTTTGTTTCATTGGTGGGAGTTGTTTTGATGAGCCTGATGTTTGTGGTGCACTTACTAATATGCTAGTTTTAGTTTTAACATTATTGTATAAGGGTGTTCCCTGATTTTTGACCTTGTTCAAATATCTAAGATGCTAAGATATTGGCATGATGACAACATTCTGAATGGTGAAGCTATCTGCTCTGAGATCTGGTTGTGCACAATCCCCTAGACCCCAAGAAAGGGGGGGGGGGAGAAACAAAAAGTAAAACAGAGAACTCTCAATTCAGCACTATTATATCAAACTTATAGACGAGGGGATATTGTTTTGACATGTGTAAGTTGCGGTTAAGTTTTTTAACAAGTAATTACATTTTAGTAGCCCTTCCATTTTGTTTTCATCTGATGCCTACCTTTATATCGTCAAATTGTTTAATATTTTTAATTTAGCTTGCCAGATTATTGACAACTTGCATGTGACAGAGCTGCTTTTTGGTCTGAACTTTTCATTCTTATGATTATTTAGATGTTACCTGCATTTAGTTTTCCCCTTGTTTGGCTAGCATCTTCCTAACTGCTCTCTATTTCTCACTTCATGCAGTCTGAAAACATGATGCTTGCAGAGAAACATAAGATAGAAAAGGATCAAAATGCACAACTCAGAAATCAGGTCGCACAACTGTTGCAGTTGGAACAGGAACAAAAATTGCAAATACAGCAACGTGAATCGACAATTCAAACTCTGCAGGTTGGTCATATTTTGACTTTAATTTTCTCTGCTATTATATTTAGATCTTAATGCATTTGTGTTGAAATTTTTATCTATCATGTCTTTTTTTTTTCTCAATTGTTAGTCTTTCATGTATCTTTTTGTCTTTATTTTTTATCATTCAATTGTTGTATGTCCAAGTCCAACATCTAATAAGGTATGCCCTCAATGGTTCTTGAAACAATGAGATAGAATCATGCCATTATTCTTGGTGATAAGAACTTTCCCTGTGAATTTATTGATAAGAAATGTACCCAAATGAGAAAAGTCAATTCTGGAAGTATTAGAAAGTGCAGCTTATGTATGTTTAGCATGCTAACAAAGAACAAATAATTTTATTGGTAGAGCAACGGAAGATGAAAATTTACAGATGCCATCTGAGGCTACAGCAGCTTACTTGATGTAGAAATAGGTTTAAGCATTCAAGGATAAAAAATGATAGGCTTCTTTCACTTACTGGATCTGCTATTCCATTTCCATAACTATGCTTCTGTTTATGTGTATGTTTATGTTCATGTGAATAATTAATCATACTTATTCTTAATTGATGGGGATTAGTTCCTCACAAAACTAGCACATTAGTCCGAGGTGATTCAGCACCTTATTAACCCATGTAGATGTTATTAAGCAATTTAGCCTTCATTAACTCATAGTAGATTTCATCAAGCATTTTAAGTAAGCTCTCACTGGTCACCTAGTGTCCTTAAGCAAACACAGAATTAAAATAGTTTTTTCCTACTCTCATGCTTGATGCTTGCTTCAACATGGATCATATTATAATTGTAAACACTATCCACATGAGCATATTGTAACTGAAGCTACATCAGGAAATAACATTTAGGGGTTGCAAGCTTGGAATCATAGTTATCAAATTGAATTGGACAGTAGTTGGTGAAGGTATTGATTCACAATTTATTAGTTTACTTGGTGGTTTAGCTGTTGGTATAAGAGTATATATGTTTCACTTGTTTTTGAACAAACTTAGAGAATTTAGGAATATCAAACTCTAAGTAATAGGGGTGAATGATACAAATTATTTCACACACATAACTTGGTTACATGATACCTTTAAATACAAAAAATTAATTATCATCTATCTCTAAAATCTTGGAGTTTAAAATACAAAAAACAACAGATAAGAAGATAAATTTTCTCCTAATTTTTTTCCTAATTCTTAGGAAAGCTATATTGTACTTGTTGTACTTGTTGGTTTCACCATGTCAACTAAGTTATGGAACACAACTATATCAATTATCCTCATTCACCGCCATCTCATGAAATTTCTCCATGTGAAGATGGTGTTCAAACTTCATTTCATCATTACTCTGCCAGGGGATATTATCCACTGCCGGTCCCAAGCCCGGATAAAGGATGAGGGTTGCGTTAGGTAGCCGACAGCCAGCGTAAAACCTAGTCGGATCCAACTATGAATTCTAGACAAACTATCTGTTGGGATGTAACCCACATAGAAGTCTAGAATTCATGTAGCCAACCCCACATAGTGGGATAACGGCTGGATATGTTGTTGTTGTTGTTTAGGAAAGCTATAGCCTTTATCCTCTTTTGATTCAACCTGATCTTCTTCCTCTTATTTCGGATCAACCTGATCTTCTTCCCTATTATTTCGGATTTATCCTCTTTCCATCGAGGTTTCTTCCTCAACACTCCCCCTCAAGTTAGTGAATAGATGTCTTCCATTCTTAGCTTGCCTCTAATTAGCTCAAAACCTTGTTTGTGCATTGCCTTGGTGAGAATATCAGCTTCTTGTAGACCTATAGGGATATACACTAGATTTATACCACCATCTTCAATCTCTTTCTTAATGAAATGTCTATCAATTCTCACATGGTTCCTCCGATCTTGTTGGATTGGATTGTTTACTACACTTATGGAAGACTTGCTATCACAATATAGCCTCGTAGGGTTGGAATTTGGTACCTTCAAGTCTTCCATAAACTTCCCTAGCCATATTACTTCACAAATACCTTGAGCTATAGTTCGGTATTCTGTCTCAGCACTGCTTCTAGTTACTACACTTTGTTTCTTGCTCCTCCATGTCACAAGGTTATCTCACACTTTAGTACAATACCTAGAGCTGGATTTACTGTCTTCTAAGAAACCTGCTCAATTAGCATCCACAAACCCTTGAATTCCTCGATCTTCATTCTTCCTGAATAAAATACCCTTACTAGGAATTCCTTTAAGGTATCTTAGGATATGGTAAGTAGCATTAAGATGTTTGCTAGCGGATGAATGCATAAATTGACTCACTACACTCACTGTATATGTGATATTAGGTCATGTAAGAGATAAATAAATCAACCTTCTCACTAACCTTTGATATCTACCTTTATATCCCTGTCACACTGTTTGTAGTCAAACAATTCATTCCTCTAAGGCTCTGGTATCCACAATCCAATCATTCATATTCAGCAATTTAGAGAGGTAGCACTTATGAAAATGACCTTGTTTCGCAAAGGAGGCTGTTGGATAAGGTATTTTCATAGAATCTGATGGTTTTGTAACCCTTGTTTGGTTCAAAACCTATTGCAAAAATTATAGTTGATCTGGAGTTAAAGTAAAATTTGCAACTTACCTTCTTCAGCATCCACAACATAGGCTGTCTGTTGCTTCTTTTAACCTTTCTTCTTTCCAATTTGCTGGCTTCTCATGTATTTTCCAGCAAGTTTCTTTGGTATGGTAGAGCTTGTGGCAATGATCACACCATTGCTTTTCTTTCTGAGATTCTCTGAGTTGGTGCTGTTCTTGGTTTAGAAACAAGAACAGCTGATGCACCCTGGTTATTAATCTCAGGTAATGCGTGAAGCATTACCTTCTTCCGGCTTTCTTCCCTCCTAAGTTCAGCAAAATCTTCCCTGATAGATGGAAAAGGTTTTGTTCCTAATAGCCTTCCTCTAACTTCATCTAAGTCAAAATTCAGCCCATGTAGGAAGTTAAACACCTTTTCTTTCTCTACCATTTTAGAATACTTCACCCCATCCTTTGTACACTCCCAACTGATGTCATATAACAAATTCATCTCTTGCCATAATTCAGATAACATATTGTAGTAATCAGTTACCAAATGATTACCTTGGCGAGTAGTTCTTATGGCCGATCGAACTTCAAAGCACTGTGCTGTATTTTTTATGTTTGAGTAAAGGCTTTGAACTGCCTCCCATACTTCTTTTGCCTCTTTTGTAGAACAGATAGGTCCTTTCTATCTTTGGCTCCATGGAATTGATGAGCCAAGCCATTACTATGGAGTTTTCAGCATCCCATCCTTCATAGGGTGCAGCTTCAGGATCTGGTTTTGGAATCCCCCCAGTTAGATATCCCACTTTCCCTTTGCCTTTCATAACCAACAAGACAGATTGGGACCACTCCCAAAAATTGGTCCCATTGAGCTTATGTTGGGTGATTTGAAGGGCGTGGTGATCTAGAGTAATAGGGGCAGCAGTTGGAAGTAAACATCGAGAGGCTGTAGGGAAAATAGTTGAGGCTTCACTAGTTGGCGAGGAACTAGCTATCTTGAACAGTTTGTGTGAAGAAAGGGAGGTATGCAGTTTACTGGATTGGTAGCTCTGATACCATGAACAAAATTAGAGAATTTAGGAATAACAAACTCTAAGTAATAGGGGTGAATGATACAAACTATTTCACACGCATAACTGGGTTACAGGATACCTTTAAATACAGAAAATTAACTATCATCTATCTCTAAAATCTAGGAGTTTAAAATACAAAAAACAACAGATAAGGAGAGAAATTTTCTCCTAATTCTTAGGAAAGCTGTAGCTTTTATCCTCTTTTGATTCAACCTGATCTTCTTCCTCTTATTTCGGATGAACCTGATCTTCTTCCCTATTATTTCGGATTTATCCTCTTTCCGTCGAGATTTCTTCCTCAACAGTTTTAATTGCTTAATAACTTGTGGCAAAACATATTAATTAAGCAAGTGTTTGTAAAAGGGCAGGCATGTTTTTTAAGCAACTGGAGAATGTAGGTTCAAAGTCTCATTATGCTCCCTGCTTGGAATTTTATTTCTTTTTTAATCTTATTTTTGATAAATAAGAGATACATAAAAAAGAACTGCAATAAAGTGGGTGATCCTTTATAAACTGACAAGCTCACCAGATAAACTTCTTGGAAAATTATACTTCTTACACTTCAGAATGTCTAACACGGTTCACGTTGGAAAGTTGAAGATGGTAAAGCCTAGTGTATTGATGTTCCAGTCTGAAGGTGTAAACAGGGTGTTCGTTGATTGTGGTTGAGCAAGCAGTTGGTCTGATTCTGGTAATCTATGGATCTATGGTTGCCAATTGCAGTTGGACCAGCCAGTTGAAGTAGTTCACCAATAATGTATGGAGCATGGCCACTTATAACTATAACATGCAAGAATAGCATGTGTGATGCGCATCATGTGAGTAGGGTATTATAATGCCACCTTTATTGTGGGATGATTTTAGTTTGTTGTCCTTCTCTACTCTCCTGGAAGAGTGGTAGGTTTTTTGAGTGGTTCGTATAAGTTCAGCATTCAGCCAGAAAGTAGTAGGCCTTCGAATCTAATAATAATGTTCTCGATATAATTAATCTTGATTAACCTTTCCAGGAAGGCAGCCTTATAAATTTGCATGCTATCCATGTTTTGTTTGTTGATATGATAGTAGTTGTCTTGTACCATTAACTTATTTTCAAAGAATATTCTATTCTTTGCCCAAGTTGTTTTTTTACATTAACCTATTGGACTATGTAGTTTCGGTAAGTTATGAAACTTACAGTATGTCTTCTGTGTGGTTAATTACTATTGTTGTTGTCAGAGGCGGTTTGTTTGGAACTTTTAAACATTTTTCATTTAAACCCCCCCCGCCCCCCACACACACACAATACACCGGGGGGGGGGGGGCTATATTTCAAGATTTTTTATATACACTGGTTTTTTCACGTGATATTTTGAATTATGTACAGTTTTTTGTAAGGTTGACCCCCTAATATCTTATACCAAGGAAAAAAATACGTAGTTTAGTTTTTTAAAAACAAAAGGTTCTTGTATTTCCTATTTTGAGCCTGTGCTAATATATCTTAATGCATGTAATTATGCTTATGCATTAACACTTTGGCCCCATGACAAGATCTGTCAAGCTCCAGCCTTGGTTTAATTATTTTTTTACCTTACCTTTTGTAGGCCAAACTAAAAGGTTTTGAGACACAATTGAATGAGGCTCTTCGTGCCAGGGAGGTTAGCTCAGACTCATCTGTGGCTCAATCAATTTCTAAAACAAGCAATGATGGGATGGATTCTGTTGCAGTTACCAAGAAACTAGAAGAAGAACTATTAAAACGTGACGCGCTTATTGAGGTCCATTACTCTTAATCCTCCATGTCTGTAGACATTGCTATTTTAGTTGTCATTCACAAAATTTTAATAACCTTGCTGCGGGATAGAAAATGTGTAAGGTTCAATTTTAGATGATTTATGCTTACTGTAATCCTTATTTGACAAACCATGATATAGACACTGTATACTTTTTAAGTTCTATTGCCCCTTTGTAGGATACTGAACTTGGAGATTAAGCTGCTGATTTTCCCGCACTCTGATGTGCTAGCTAGTAAAACTATAATCTGTCTTTAACAAAGAAAAAAATTATTATCTTTACTTGGTGTCAGCCATATGCAATCTGTTCCTATTTGATACAAGGAATATCTTGTTATAGATGTGGAACTTGATTTACCTGGCAGTTGAGTGCTGGCTGCTGCAAGCTTAAGTGTATTTGGTCAAATGTGTGTAAATATAAGATTTCACAGTGGTACTTGTATAGGTTCCATGTTAAAGGGCTAGACCACAAGTTGTGGTATAGGCATTTTGAAAATAAATAAATGAATGAAATAGATGCCTCAATGCTACTGATATTGATCCATGTTCTCAGCAGTGTACTTTAAGATGTGCATTTCATAAGTATATATACATATATATGTGTTTTTTATTTCATTGTTGGATTTTAGTTTGAGCTAATTATCACTTGCCAACTAATTGTGTATTTATTTTTGAACATAAAACATTTAATTTGCATACTCTTGTGTTTTTCCTTTCCTTTTTCCAGAGGTTGCATGAGGAAAATGAGAAATTGTTCGATAGATTGACAGAGAAAGCAAAGTCTGTTGCATTACCCCAGGTTGTTTTTGGTTTTATTTTATTTTTTATGTCCTGAAGATTGTGCTATTATATTGTTATGACATACATATTCCACGTTAAGGAGATTTTTCAAAGTATATGTTGTCTTTTTGTTTGGATTCATTACTTTCCTGAACAGGTATTATTTATCTACTGTTAAGTCTTTTAGAGTGCTTTTGATTATGGAAATATTGATTTAATTGACAGTCTAATATTTCACAAATATTTAAATAGTCCCCTAGATAAATGTTTTCCCAGTTAAGATTCAGGTTGAGGTCAAATTTTTTGGTGGATTACACCAGCCAAAATCAGTTTTTGTTGTCATTTTTTTTCCATGTATATTTGACCAAATAAACAGGTAGTCATGCTGGATTTCATTCTGAATTAGCCACTATCTCGTTTGATGTTTTTTTGAGGAAAAGTGTATAGGTTGGTCTCACAATATCAACTATGTGATGGAAAACAACCATATCAATTATTTTCATTTACCCTCATCTTATAAACTTTTCCACATGAGCATGGGGTTGGAATTTATCGCATCATTCCCTTGCTAGAGGGGTGTGTCGGGAAGGGCGTTTGGAATAAATTTTGCTATGTTGGTCTTTTGCATGGATATGTATTGTTAATGTGATTTTTAGAAGTTAATTGACATTTTGAATGCCATACCACCAACCCTAACTTAGTTAGGATAAGGTGCAATTGATGATGATGATGATGTTAGAAACCATAATCATCATCACAATCCTTATTCCGATAAGGTGGGGTTGGCTACGTGAATTTTGGGTTTCAGTCTTCATTTAGAATTCATGTTAAATGATTCAAGGATTTTTATGCTAACTATTAGCTACCTAAAACAACCTTCCTTCAAAGTTCAAAGTAATAAAAAAAATTTTGTATTTTAATATATTAAATAAGTAATAAACTAGTTTTCACTCTTTGTACATTAGGTGCAAACACGAAGTCTGAATGTTTATTTCATAAACCTTTGTCTGTAAAGAATTTGACAACTTTATATTGATTCCCAAAGGAAAAGATAAGGAAGTTTGGCTAGAATCTCAAAGAGATTTGGCAGTCAAACCATCCTTGGTTTAGAAGCTAATCTCATCTTTAGTTTTTCAGAAATTGCTAAATCAGTTTTAGGATACTTTCCTATTCTTGTATAGTCAATCTTTCCTAGTTTTAGCCATTGTAATCTTTCCTATGTTGTAATTTTTGAACCCTATAAATAGGGCTGTATTGTGTGTGAATATATGAGAAAGACATTCTATTGTCACACTTGATGATTCAAAATTCTTGAAATCAAAAAGATAAGAGGAAAGATTAAAAAGGGTGTCTATAATGCACGAGGCTAACTGCTTTGCAAGGATTGGAGGGATGGGGGGAAGGTCGTAGTTGTATGCAATCATCCTTTTGCTTTTTTGTTTTTTGCGAAGAGTCTATTTTCACAACTCAATATGTTTCCACATTATTTTCTTTTTTCTTATAATTTTATGATTGATGTGGAAAATAATGTGCTTTTAATTTCTTTTAAGTAACAGAGATTTATATTCACTCCATTTCACACATATCCAAGTGTCCAAAAGGTGTTCTGTTTTACTACTAGAGAAACCAAAAATTAGAGGCTATGTTTTAGTTAGTGTTCTACACAAATTTAATAACTCTCTATTTTTCAGAAAATGCACCACCTTAGAATTACCCATGCTTCTTAGGTCCAAGCTTGTCGTGTAATTCAAAAGATTTTTACAGATGGTGATCTGTGGAAAACATTGACTATTCCTGTTCTGGTGTTGTATGTTAGTGGCTGAAGAGATGGTAGAATATCTCCAATTCATCATCGAGAGGAAAGTGATATCTAGAGTTTAATGCTTGCCGTTTAGTGTTTCTTTAGCATTTGTCCATTCCATGGTTTCATTGTCTTCTTTATTTGAGAGATCATAAATGAGAGGATGAATAAGATCTTGAGAGCGGATGTACATTATCACTTGTATTTGATGGGCACCCGATTTCACCTGGGGTCTAGAGCAGTCTTAATCAATAAATTGACCAGTACGTTTTATGGGCATGGTTATATGGATGACTTGTAGTGCTGAAGCTAATTTTTATTTTTTAATCCTTTATAAATTAGATTCTTTTTTGTTGTTTTATAGGCCTATGTATATGTAATATGTTTTTATCTCTTTTTCTTCCTCTCTTAATATGCCATGCATATTGGCTATGCGCTTCACTTTCCCCTTATAACAAATTTGTTGTTACTTATCAAGAAATTAAGAGAGAATTTTTTTTTTTTTGGGCTGTTGGGGGGGGGGGGTAGTTGTAATGAATAAATTGTATAAATCTAAGCTAAGATATGGCCTTTACCAACTTGTACCAAATAACAAAACAACTAACATGTCTAGTCTTTTATGAGCATAATGTTGTCATCATCATCATCCCAATCATTAATCCCACTAGGTAGGGTCAGCTAATGATTGTTCAAATATCTGTATTCATGACCATATCTTTTGTAAAGCCATTATATCCCATCTTATGTGTAAGGGTTTCCTACCTAGTCTCGTTTGGTTTTCCTGTCTTTTGCTATGAACCTTTTCCATTTCATCCACTTGCTTTGCTTGCACGTCTGTTGGATTTCTTTGCACATGTCAAGATGATCTTTATCGTATCTCTTGTATCTTATTGTCAATAGGTGCAAATCTAACCTTGTTACAGATCATACCTAATTCTGTCTTTTTTCTTGGCTGCACATTAGCCATAATGTTCTCATATTACTTACCCTCATATTTTGTATGTATTAGTACTTAAATGTCTCACATTTGGAGCCATGCAAAAATTATGGTTTTATAGCCGTTTGATAAAACTCATAAATCAACATCCTGAGTTTTTTTTTTGATATATCAAATTGATCCTTTATAGGAATAATTTGATCTTCAAGTCTCACCATGATATCATTCAGAGTCCTATTTTTACTAAATTTACATTTATATATTCAGTTTTTGATTTCCTCACCTTGAAACCTTTAGGTGGTATTCTCTTTATGTTTCAGTTTTGTGTTTTGATTTTTGAATTCATTTTGAGTTTTGTGTTTTGAGTGTCTATTTTGAGATTTTTGAAAACGCGTTCTTTTTGTTATTATGAAAAACTGTTTCTTAAAATAGAAAACTAGAAAATGTGTTTGTTTTGAAATTTTGAGAAAAATTATTTTATAATATTTTAGTTAATAATTTTGATTTAAAATAAATTATAAACAATTATTAATAAATTATAAATCATTAAAAAAATTAATACAAAAAATCATATTACATTTCATATTACATATTACATATTTCAGTATTCAAATAAAAGAAAACAAAACAAAAAAAATCAAATCACAAAAGAAAATCAAAACACAGAAAGGGCATAGCAGAGAAGAGGAAGGGGAGGCTGCGAGCAGTGGGCAGTGAAGGGCAGGTCACAAGCGGTGGCTGGGGTTGTTCGTTGACGGCGATGGGAGGTGGCTGGGGTTATCAATCGACGGCGATCATCAAGCCATCATCGCCTGCTTGCTCTGCCATGGTCATCGTCTGCTTGGTATCATCAAGCTATCATCGTCGGCTTCATGTGGCCGTCGGCGATGGAGGATGAAGGAGAAAAGATTAGAAGTCGGTGACAGTGGTGGCGGGCCAGGAGGAGTCGGCGATAGTGGTGGGGGATGAAGGAGAAAAGAGGAGAAATGAGATGAGAGAGAGTGAGAGAGAGTGCGTGGGTTCTGTGAATCGAGAATGGGTTTGGGGGGGGGGGGTACTGTTTTCTGTGTTTTGGGATTGTTTTGTATTTTTAGTAAGTTTTCACTGAAAACACCCAAAACAACATTTTGTTGTTTTGGGTTTTCTTTACAAATTTTTTTGTTGTTTTTGAAAATGCGTTTTTGAAAATAGTAAAGAGAGCACGTTTAGGATGTTTTGAAAAACTGAAAATAGAAAACGGCCCGAAAACGACAAAGAGAATAAGCCCTTAGATTTTGAAGTGTTCCTCCATAATTCAGATATGGTGTTCATGCATTCCTTTGTTTCATCCACAAATTCAATATTGTCTGCAAATAACATACACCGAGCATTTTTTCTTGGATGTAGTTACTAGGGTCATCCATTACAAAAGCGAATAGATAAGGGTTTAGTGCAGATCCTTGATAAAATTCAATTGTAATTGAAAAAGTTGCAGTATTTTCTCTACAAGTTGACCTTACAAGTGATAAGGTTGCAGATAAAAATGACTGATAAGTTAGAATTCATGTAGTTAACCTCTAATAGTGGAATAAAGGCTTGATATATTGTGTTGTATGTCCTCTATAAGTTCTAACACATTTTTTGTTTGATGATACATGTCTTAATATTAAGAGCAATTCAGACTCTTTTCTTATCTAAAATCCTCCTCTAAAAACTTCTCCATGGACTGTCATAAGGTTTTTTTCAAGTCTATAAACACATATTGACATCCTTCTGATTATCTCACTGATTTACTCCTTTATATATTTTATTATTTCTCTCCATTGTGTCCATTCACTTTTTAGTGAATAGCTGTCACCTTGTTGTTTGTTGACTGAGCTTGTTCCTAATATATCCTTTTTTAAGATTCTTTTATTTTTTAAATATTTTAAGTAGTAACTCGAGCAATTTTTGTTCTGTGTTTCTCCTTTTACACAATCTTTTATTCTAATAATAAGTATTTAGCATGGTGTGTAGGTGAAATTAGACTTTGTTTAGCTTGGCGCAAGTATGATGGCATTTGAAGCTTAGCTAAATACCAGATCGATTTTGTAGCAAACAGCTTGGGTGATTGAACGGGCTCATTGTTTGCTTGTTCAAAAATTATAGGTTGCAATGACTTGAATAAATAAATAGAAATAAAGTAAATGAAATATCTAGAAGTAAGCTTTTCTTTTTTGTTGTTTTTGTGCTAAATTGAAAGGTCTGAAAGGCAGGGTAAGGCATTAGGGTTAATTAAAATTTGTAAAGGAGATTTCATTAAAAATGCTTTAAGCTGATAAAGTTAAGGAAACTGAAGGATGGAAGAAGAAATGTCAAACCTTTAGTTCCCTTCCTTTCAATGTTTTACTTTCTAAGCAAGTGTATTGGAAATATAATTTCATTTTTAAGAATTAAGCACTTTTAAATTGAAGGCCTGATGTGCTGCTTCAGTTTCTACTATTATTTCAATGCTGCTTTTTGCAATATGTTTGTTCTAGGACTTAAAGCCGACAGACTCCACTTGCAAGGATCCTGTTTGTGGTCAAGTTTATTGCCCCCTTATTTATCAATTTTTGAGTGGATTTTTCTCAAGTTTATACTCATTGTCCTGCAAAGACAAGTAGATGAAAATGAAATTTTGATGTTTGGTCTGATAAATTGCTCTTTTGAAGTCTGTTTAAGCAGTATGTGAGTAGGTGGACAGAAGGTGGGTTTGAGGGATTGTATCATGGTGGTTTTGTGTCCTCTAGTCTGCTAGGATAGTAGCAAGTATGTCAGTAGTGGGGTGCAGTGGTTGCTGCAAAACCTTGGGTGTGAGCCTGGGCAAAGCGGCCATTGGTGCGGATCTTGGTGATAGTAGCAAATATTTAAAAAAGGGGGACCCACATTTGATCTGTTTCTTTTTGGCTTTGGAGTGAATTTTCTTTAGATGTGTGTGCCTTCTACTTCTCATCTTTCAGTTGTTATATTCCCTTTTTTGCTAAGTCCAGTTGTTACATTTCTCATTTTCGTGTTTCCCTTTTCAGGTGTCTAGTCCATTGCCCGAGGGATCGGCTAATGTTCAAGATTGGGACCTTGGGAGGTATAGTTTCTTCAATGATTGTAGTTCTTTTCTTTTCAACTATATTTTAGAAATTTTGGGGTTTTTTACTTTCTCTATTATGAATTTATTTTTGACAGGAATGGTAATGATAAAGGAGGTCCTATGAATATTGCCCCTTTGCCTTTGGCCCCAGAGAAGGCTGAGGGTACCATAGCTTTGGTTAAATCAGGCATCGAGAAGGTCAAGACAACCCCAGCAGGAGAATACCTTACTGCTGCCCTGAATGATTTTGATCCTGACCAATGTGACAGTCTTGCTGTCATTTCAGATGGTGCAAACAAGCTTCTGATGCTGGTATGCTTAATATCTCCGTCATCATATCATTTTGGGGTTGAAACTGACTTAAAAGAAGCATCAGAATGATGTTGAAACCTAATAAAAATAAGTATCAAAAAGATGCATTTGGCATGATGCTTTTGTGCATAGTCGACGCTCTCACCTTAACTTCTAATTTAACCCCAGAAAGGAGTTTAACCTTTAGGGATTTTAGTTCTGATTTCTTCCAACGCTATAACTGAATGCGTTTTTTCTTGTTTATGCTCCCGTATCAAGACTATTTCAGTATTGAATAGTGAAAAAAGTTAACTCCAAGCTATTCCACTTTAACCATTGACTGGGGCAATGTGTTGACAATTTTTTACATTAGACTCAAGGAAATGTGTTCATTTTTCACAAAAGTGGGGAAACGTAATTATGCTTAGAGGTCGATTGAGTTGATTTTTTAATGCCATGGCCAGTCAGTAGAGAGGATGAGAATTGGTTTTGAGAACTAAGCTGCCTTGCCTAGAAACTGTCTTTATGTTTCATATTGGATACTTATATAGGAGATTGTTCTTCATCTTTTGCTTAACTTTGTTCGTATGGTGTCAAGCATACATTGACTGACAGCTCATTACTTATGAAGAGAGATTGAAGGTTGAAAATGGTTACTCTTTTTGAACACTAGGGTACCTGTGATTATGTGTTGGTGTTATTGCAATAAGCTGCCTTACCTAGAAACTGTCTGTGTTTCATACCAGATGCTTATATAGGAGATTCTTCTTCATCTTTTGCTTAACTTTGTTGATCTAGTGTCAACCATACTGTTGGTTCACTGACAGTTTGTTGCTTATGAAGAGAGAGGTTGAAGGTTGAAAATAGTTACTATTTTCAAACACTGGGGTACCCATGATCATGTGGTGGTGTTATTACAATAATGCAGGTTTTAGCAGCGGTAATTAAAGCAGGTGCTTCAAGAGAGCATGAAATACTTGCCGAAATAAGAGATGCTGTTTTCTCTTTCATCCATAAGATGGAGCCAAAGAGGGTGATGGACACCATGCTTGTTTCACGTGTCAGGATTTTGTATATTAGATCTTTGCTTGCTCGATCTCCAGAACTGCAATCAATCAAGGTAAAGGACATTAGCCATTTTTTTTTCTCATACCGCTAGTGATTCACATGCGCTGGTTTGAATTTAAGGGTGTTTCTTCCTTCCATGTTAGGCATGTCCTGTTGAGCGATTTCTACAGAAGGCTAATACAGGACGCAGCAGAAGCTCCAGTCGGGGTAGCAGCCCTGGGAGGTCTCCTGTGCGTTATGATCCAAACAGGAATTCTCTCATTGATGAGCAGATTCAAAGCTTTAAAGTAAATATAAAGCCAGAAAAGAAATCCAAGTTATCTTCCGTTGTTTTGAAGATGCGTGGAATTGATCAGGTGAATTTTGTACAACATTCTCTCCCCTCCCCTCCCCCCTCTCTCTCTCTCTCATTGTGCTGTATTAAACCCTCCTTATTTTACCCAAACAAATCTATCTAAAAATGCCAATCTTAAAATTTTCACTTTCCTTTTCAAGTGATTGGTAGAACGATAGCAGAGGGGTGGGAAATGGGTTAACTATTATCTTCAGTTTATGTCTGCTCTGACACTCTTGGCTGTGAGGATCTTATTCCATTCTTTTGACAAGTTTGCCTGTAACAGTATCTTAGTTTTGCCTGCTTTTATGTTTCCAACTTTTGCTGCCTTAGTTTGTTTCTTTGTTTAGTCTTTCATTTATTTTTTCAATATTTGGGCAAGGGAAAGTAGAAGAGGGGAGATGGGTGATGAAAGCTGTTGCTACTACCGAAGTGTAATGAAGATTAAAGAATTGAGAGAAACAATGAAAGAAGAAAAGAGAATCTGAAATAATGCCTCATCCAACTGTATTCAAAACAGAAAAGTTAAGCCTATTTATATGATAGGCTTAGCCTCCTAATAACGCTTAAAACACAACAGCTTACAAACAGAATACAAACTAAAGAACAGAATACAACTTAATTCCTTCAACAAGAAGATATCCTAGGAAGCAAAAACACATCATTTCAGGTTTTGCACCTATATCTTATGTGTATTAGGTAAGTATTCTTGATGGATACTCGAGTCAAGGGTACATGTCAAACACACCAAAAGCCATGTGATCATGTCAGTTGTTATTATTACTACTACTACTAATTTTTGGACATAGACAATGAACATGTGCCAATAAGTTAAATGCACAATGGACATGTTATAAGGCACAATGGGGTTCTTAATGTTGAATTGTTAACCATTATCCCATCTAAAAGCTTAACCTAGTAGATAGAGGGCTAACTTTATCTTTTATATTATTATTTTTACTCTGCTCCCTCTTGTGTGGTCAGGCTTTATTCTATAACTAGTCCAAACATATGTAGCTATTTAAATATTGGGTTAGCGGTGAGGTTTGAATTCAGGACTTTTTTTGCTTTGATACTATGTTGAATTATTAACCACCGTCCTAAGCTTTTAGATGGAGGGCTAATTTTATCTTTTATATCATTATGTTTACTCTAACCACCATCCAATGGCCCATTCTTCTTGGTTTTTTTTTTTCTCCTTAATTTTCCCTTTTTTTTCGCTAATTTCATTTTTTTTGTTCAACCTGGCAACGTATGAATGAACTGAGCATTAGTTAACTAGCATTTGGACTCGAGTACTTAGCACCTATCAGGACAGCAGCTTTGAACTTCCTCATACCTGTCTTGCTTGCATCTGTTTCTTACCAGTCCTATAAATATACCCTGCCACTAGGCATTTCTGATGTGTGACTTTGTCTTTTTCTCTTTCTGTGTCTGGTGATGGCTTCCTCTTTCCCCTTCCCTTCCTACATCTTCTCCTTTGCTCTTATCATGGGAAAACTCTATAATTAGAGATTGCCTACCCTCATAATAAATAAAACTTTAGGAAAAAATGTTTGTGCTTTTATATCCCATTGTGCTCTATGTTATAAGTGTTCCTGCATATGCATCTGAAAGAGTATGCATGAGAAGGTACTGGAAATGCTTTTACTGTCATGTTTCATCTTATCTGAAAGAGTATAAAAGTGTTTTCATTGCTGATTTATTCTTCTAAGTTTGTTTGGTAAATGCCTCTATTAACTATTCTCTGATAGTGTTTCTTTATTTTTATCCACATTTGACTTGCTCCTTTAACTCATTTATGCCCTTTATCTCTTCTTAATTTTGATTTCTTTAAACGTTATGCCTCTCTTCATTTGTGATATTTTCAACTTGCAACGAGCAGGAAACATGGAGACAGCATGTAACTGGAGGAAAGCTAAGGGAAATAACTGAGGAAGCTAAAAGTTTTGCTGTTGGGAACAAGGCTCTTGCTGCTTTGTTTGTTCATACTCCAGCTGGTGAGCTGCAGCGCCAAATCAGGTCTTGGCTTGCGGAGAACTTTGAGTTCCTTTCTGTCACTGGAGATGATATTGTTGGGGGAGTGACAGGTCAATTGGAACTTCTTTCAACTGCAATAATGGATGGTTGGATGGCTGGACTTGGTGCTGCAACACCTCCTAGTACTGATGCTCTTGGACAGCTTTTGTCCGAGTACTTGAAGCGGGTCTACACTTCCCAATTGCTGCATCTGAAGGTATCTCTTTCCCACCCATTGATGTATTGCGGTGTACTTGATAGAATATTTGTTAAATGCTGTTAGAATTCTAGAATAAATCCAGATTTAGAGGAATTGATTCAGGTTAACTTTCTGTTCCTATTTTTTGTAGTGTCCTATTCTTGTATATCCTATAAAGAATAATGGGATCTTAATGATTCTTCTCTCTATATTGTATATTCTGATTGGTTGAATAAAAATGAAGGAATGTATTCATTCGATAAAACCTTTGTTCAAATACTTTCATCTGTCTTGAACTCATAGTACCTTGTGTAACTAGGTGATTTGCATGAGAAACATATGCGTCCCTTTTTCTTCACCCATTGTTTGCATTTTTTTTGTTCTTTGGGTTTTCTTTTTATTTTTCTTTATAAAGGGCATCCTCAGTTCAAAAGACTTCATTGCCTTTTGAGGGTCATATTGGCACACAGCCATCCCCTTGCTTTTTTTTTTTTTTATTAAATGGATAATTGCATCAATTTATTTCCTTGTTTACTTGCCAATTAACTTCTCAAATATGTTGTCTTCCCGCCTGTAGCCAGTGAAAGCACTAGGTGGAACAGCCATTGATATGCCTATGTCTGGGTCATGGATCTTGATGTACTCAATCTGGTTTTAGAAAAGCTTAGTACCATGTTTCAAAATTTCAGGCAAGCTCATGAATTGGTTTGTTGATTTCAACTAACTAATGCTTTTTCATAGATGGTGGGTTCAAATTTCCCCATCATTATATCTTTCAACTCTTTTATCCTGAATGTATGTCACATGGTGTATACTGCCCAACATGGATTTTGTTAACTAAATTGCCAAAGCTTTGCTGGCCTCAAATTTGTATTTTTTGTGTACCTAAAGACACATCTGTTCAAGGGGCTGTCCGTTGGACAGTTTGGTCTTTGTTTCCCCTTTTCTATTTTGCAGTGTATGTGACTGGAGAGAGAAGAACATTTGGGAGCTTAAAGAGTCCTATTTTTTGTTTAAAGGGAAGCATTATTTCTTTTGTTTTTCTTCAGTAAATTTGGATCCCCCCTTTTGTTTGCCCTCCCTCGTGCAGTTCATAGATGACATTTTAATTTTGATTGTGCATAGTGTGAACTTCTTGTTTCTTATCTGTTCTTTTACAAGATTTTCCTGTATAAGATGTTCTTGGTGTTAATTCTTATCTGCGTATCCAACAAAAAGTTTTAAAAAAGGGGTGCCCCTAGCACACAAGGTTCCTTGCTTTGCAAGAGTTGGGGGAGAATTGATTTTATACAGTCTTACTGCTTCTTGGCAAGGCTGTTTCGACAACTTGTACCTGTGATCTTTTTGTCATAGAGGAGCAATTTTACTGTTGCTTCCAAAATAAAAAACAAAACAAAAAACGAAAAATAAAAAATCAATCATTTGGCATCATGACATGAACCATATGATGACGGTTGACAAGTTTAAACACAATCTGATTTATGCTAGAATATAAGAAAGCAATAAAAAACAAAGTTAAATGCACCATTTTGCTTTCAACAATTTAATGAAAGGGGATAAAGCTCTTAATAGTGTTGAAAGAGAGTTAGAGAAGCCATTTTATTGTTTGTCCTGCCATGGTGGTTATATTGAACAATCTAATGAGCCAATCCCACATCAATAGTTACCAGGGAGGTCTTGGGTATATTAGTTAACCCCACGAATCCCAACGTTAACTTCAACTAGCACTTTTTGAGTGAGGACTCATAATGTTGCATGTGGTATCATAGCCAACATTGGATACTACCTAGTGGGTGCTAGCTAGGAAAGTGCTTTTAACACCACAGATCCTCACACCAAAGTGTTAGCTGAAGTTGGCTTTTGGTTTATGGTGACCAAGTAATAGGATCCAAGACCTCCCCAACAAACTTCTGATTTGGAATTGATTCATGAAAAATAGCAAATGGGTCAACATTTTGTGAAATATGAATTACTTGGTTTATGGAACCAAGTAATATACCTATCATTTATGGTATTTCTGAGAAAAGGATGATTAATTTCTGCCAGGTATTGCCTTAATGGATACTTTTCCCAAGAGATTATGAAGTTCCTTCGTAAATTCACCAATGTGGCATGTGAATAATTTTGAATTGTTAATCACCATCTCATTGAAATGCTTAAGCTATTAGATGAACGGTTAACTTGTCTGCAATCTTGGCTGGTTAGAACAGTGGTTGAAGTAGTCTTAGGTCTTCTGTTGAAAATGGGGACCATGTGCATTGTTGGGAAAATAAGTGGCTGGGCCGGCCTGTGTTAAAGGTGAGGTTTCCAAGGCTTTTTCGGATTTCTGAAGTTAAAGGTTCTTGTATTTCTAACATTGGGCCTTCGTCAGGTCTTGTGTGGATTTGGAATCCATGTTGGAAACACTCTTTATTTCGGTGGGAATCTGTGCATTTGGAAGATTTTATGAACCTAATTTATTTCTAACATTGGGCCTTGGTCAGGTCTTGTGTGGATTTGGAATCTAAGTTGGAAACGCTCTTTATTTCAGTGGGAATCTGTGCATTTGGAAGATTTTGTGAACCTAATTTCCTCTCAAACTTTCAGTATCGATTCTGAGGACAGAATCTCTTGGTCTTTGGTTCTAAGTGGGGGCTTCTCGGTTAGATATTTACGTCTACAATCGGAAGCTAATGATGTTTTCAATAGGGGTCTTCAATCATTGAGGCTTGTTAGGAACATTTGGATTACTCTTGCTCCTCCTAAATTGGAAATTTTTATTTGGTTGCTTCTACTAAACAATATTAATACTAAAGTGAATTTTGTAAGGAAAGGCATCTTTGATGAATATAATATTTGATGAGTCAGTGACATGTTCCTCCTGTGTGAGGTAAGCTGGAATTTTGATAGAACCCTTGCACAATTAATTGAATTTTAGATCTTAACAGTAGGAACTCCTCAATTATAGTAGCTTACAGCAATAGATATTAGTGAATACAACGAAAAAAAACAAAACAGGCCTATTCGAGAGGGCCTCACTCTCCAACTACTTCTTCAACAAATTTTCCAGATCCTTCTTTCTCCTCCTCCCTCCCCATTTATACCTATCTCTCATTCTGTTTCAGCCACGTGAATGAATATTCCCCTCTAACCAACTTCTGACTCTTTTGCCCCTGAATCAATTCCCTTGGTTGCCCCTATTGTTCCTCTCCTTTTACGCCTTTGATAGGTGAGACTAATGGGAGTCATAACAATACTCCCACCCACAAGTTTCACCTTGTTCTCAAGGTGAAATTCAGGAAACTGATGTAGGATTTGATGATAGGGTTCCCAGGTGGCTTCTAGGGGTGGCAACCCCTTCCATTGTATCAGGACCTCAAGGTTTCGTAGATTCTTTCCCTGGCCCGGCCTTACACCCAACAAAAATTCTAGATGCACCTTCATTTCCCACTCAACTGTTAATTGGTTGGGAAATTTGATCGTTTCTTGCACCGCTCCTTTTGCTTTACGAAGTTGGGAGACATGGAATACGGGGTGGATCCCACAAGAAGGTGGTAGGGACAGCTTGTAGGCCACCTTTCCGATCCTTTTCTCCACTGTAAAGGGCTCGTAGAACTTAGGTGACAACTTCTCGTTCATCCGAGTAGCCAATGTTTTCTGCCTGTAGGGGCGAATTTTAACATAAACCAAGTCACCCACATCGAATTTCACATCCCTACTCCTTTTATATGTTGTTTCCTTCATCCTTGCTTGCGTACACAACAGTTGGGATTGCAACTCTTCCAAAACAGAATCCCTCTCCAACAACTGTTGTTCAATCATCGAAACAGCTATGGTGCCCTTCTTGAACCTCAACAGTAGGGGAGGTTCATGCCCGTAAACTATCTGGAACGGAGTCAGTCTAGAGGAGACATGGAAGGATGTGTTATACCAATATTCCGCTCATGGCAGCCAGTTGCACCATGCCTTAGGCTTGGAGGAAGAAAAACATCAAAGGTACGTCTCCAAGGTTTGATTTAAGACCTCCATTTGGCCATCGGACTAAGGGTGGTAGGATGTGCTTCTTCTCAATTGAGTGCCTTGCAGCCTGAATAATTCTTCCCAAAAATGGCTAACAAAGATTCTATCTCTATCGGAAACTATAGAACTTGTAACCCCATGTAACCGCACAATCTCCTTCACAAAAATCCCCACAACGCTAGCCGCTGTAAAAGGGTGTTTCAAGGCAATAAAGTGTTTGTGCTTACTTAGTTGATCCACAACCACCAAGATAGTATCCATCCCAGCTAACTTAGGTAACCCTTTGACGAAGTCCATGGACGCATCTTCCCAAACTCGACTAGGAAGTGGAAACGGCTGCAGCAACCCACTGAGTGATGGAGCCTCATATTTATTCTATCGGCACACATAACATTGTTGAACATATTGCTGAATGTTCGGCTTCATTCCCACCCAATACACATTGGCGGCTATCCTCTTATAAGTCTTGAGAAACTCAGAATGACCCCCAACCAGTCCATCATGCCCTTCCTTCAACATTAACGGAATTAATACTAACCCTTTAGGAAGATACAACCTGCTCTTGAATAGCAAATGGCCATCCTCCAGCACCAAGTTGGGTCTGCTGGAAGGATTCGCCTGAACTTCTCTAACAATTTGTTGCAGTATAGCATCTCCTTTCACCTCTTCTTTTAGTTGGTTTGGGTGCAATAATTCGGGGAATGGAGAGAGCCATCAACGTGGCGGAAGAAGGGAGGCGTGAGAGAGCATCAGCTGCTCGGTTCTCCAATCCAGGACAATATTGAATCTCAAAATCATACCCCATAAGCTTCATGACCCATTTTTGACACTCCAGGCTGACCACCTGTTGCTCCATAAGAAATTTAAGGCATCGCTAATTTGTTCTAATAACAAACTTACACCTAAGTAGGTAGTGTCACCGCTTCCTCACTACAAATACTATTGCCATCAATTCCCTCTCAAACACTAATCTAACTCGACCAGTGGGATTTAGGGAATGGCTGAAAAAGGCAATTGGCCACTACTGCTACATCAACACTGCCCCTAATCCATGCCCAGATGGATCAGTTTCAACAATGAATTCCCTCGAAAAATCTGGCAAAGCCAACACGGGCAGATTAGTCATTGTCTTTTTAATGGATTGAAAAGTCTCCTCTGCTAATTCATCCCAAAAGAAATTACCCTTCCGGAGGAGGTCTATCAATGGCCATGCCACTTTTTCGTAATCCTTCACAAATCTCTGATAATAACTCATAAGACTCAATAATCCTCGAAGTTCTTGCAAGGATTTGGGGCTGGGCCATTCCACCACCGCCTTAACCTTAGAATTATCCGTAGCCGTCTTGAGAAATGACGTGTACCAAATACTCAATTTTTCGCTGCCCAAACTAACACGTTTTTGCATTGGCATTCGGTGGACTTCTAGGAGCCCCAACACACACCTCAAATGTTCCCTTTGTTCAGCCATATTCTTACTGTAAACTAGAATACATATCATACACATCCAGCCGTTATCCCACTATGTGGGGTTGGCTATATGAATTCTAGACTTCTATGTGGGTTACATCCCAACAGATAGTTTGTCTAGAATTCATATTTGGATCCGACTAGGTTTTACGCTGGCTGTCGGCTACCTAACGCAACCCTCTTCCTTTATCCGGGCTTAGGACCGGCAGTGGATAATATCCCCTGGCGGAGTAATGATGAAATGAAGTTGAAGTAAACTAGAATGTCGTAAACTAGAATGTCGTCAAAAAAACACTAAAACGAAGTTCCTCAAATGCTCCTTAAAGACCTCGTTCATCAATGATTGGAACGTGGCGGGGGCATTTGTTAACCCAAACGGCATAACCAAAAATTCATAATGTCTCTCATGTGTGCAGAAAGCTGTCTTAGAAATGTCATTAGGTGCTATTTGAATTTGATGATACCCCGATTTCAAATCCAGCTTGTTTAAAACTTTGTAGTCAACACAAAATCTCCAGCCTTCATCCTTCTTCTTGACTAGCAACACTGGGTTGGAAAACAGACTCACACTCGGCCTGATAAGTCCTGCTGCCAACATTTCTCATACCAGCCTCTCAATCTCATTTTTCTAAAAGTGGGGGTACTGGTAGGGACGTACATTCACCGACGACACTCCCGATTGCAACGTAATCACGTGATTCTGCCTCCGGTGTGGGGGAAGTCCACACTGCTCCTCAAACACTTGCTTGAACTCCGCTAGCAACTCTTGGAAGCTGCTAGGGACTGCCCAGCCCGCATCCTTTTCTTGGGTAGTTAAACTCCCCAACTCCAGCAACACCCCTTCTCCATTCTCTCTAAACGCCCTTATCATCGACTTCAATGTTACCAAAGTTTTACTGAGGCTAGGATCCCCATGTAGTGTTATGACAACTCCCCTTGCTCTAAACTCCATGACTAATGAGCCCCAATCCATTTGTGTTTCCCCGAGTGTGGCCAACCACTTCATTCCAAGGATTACGTCCGAGCTTCTCAGCTCTAATGACAGGAAATCCTCCACTACTTCCATATTTTGCAATGTTAAGGTTACCCCTTTACACACTCTAGCCCCCTAAACAGCCATGCCCGACCCATGATCACGCCATAGCCTCTTGTTTGTGATCAGACCAGTTCCAATTTTTGCACTAATTCCAATGCTATAAAGTTATGGGAAGCCTTGTTGTCAATTAGAACCACCACCTCCTTGCCTTCTATTTCCCCCCCTAATCTTCATGGTCTCTGGAGGGGTTAAACCAACTACCGAGTTTATAGATAGCTCTACTACTTTCCCCGTTTTGACCGTATCACCTTCCTCCCCTGAATTCTCCCTTGTTTCTGCTCTTTCTATAACTTCCTCTTCCTCTTCCCTTTCCTCCTCGTGAATTACCATCACATGCAGCTCCTTGTTCTTGCGTTCGTGCCCAATCTTATATTTCTGTCACAACGGAAACACAACCCCTTAGCTCGTTTAGCTTGTAGTTCACTCTCACTTAGCTGTTTAAACAGTGGACTATTCCACTTACTGACATTAGGAGGCCGGTGAGAGGAGCCGGGGTTGGTGGTCATCAATCAGGGTGACGCCACCGGGGGAGGCAAGACCACTACTCACTGGTGGTTAGCGACCGAAGTTGCAGGGGTCTGTGATCTAGTTGTGCCAGGATTGGAATTGCTCCCTCGAACCACTAGATTCCTCTCCTCAATTCTTTGGGTTAGGTCCATCATTTGCTCCAGGCCAATGGGTCTTAGTACCCTCATCACTGCCTTTATGTCGGGCCTCAACCCATTTATAAAGTGTCCCTCTAGCAGTGCCTTAGGCATGTCCTCGAGAGGAGCAACCAGCGTCTCGAAGCAGAGGCGGTAGTCCTTGACGGACCCCCACTGCCGGAGCGCCATGAACTGCTCTTCCACTGTGCCTTCCTATGTGGGCTTGAATCTATTCCTCATCATCGCCTTAAGCTCCTCCCAACTCCTCACCCGTCGCCTTCGCTGCTCTCACTGGAACCAAGCAAGGGCAGCGGAGTCTAACTTCTCTACATCCGACAGCTGATTCACGGAGAAGTACTGCTCGGCCCAAAACACCCAACCATCTTAGTCTTCTCCTTCAAACACTGGCATCTCCAGGCGTCAGACCCTTCCATCCAACCTCCCATAGGTATCGTACTCACTGCCAACTTCCTTATGCCGATTTCCTAGTTCCGGCGTGGCCTCCCCAATGAGGGACGAACCCATTGGTAAGTGCTCGCCCGACTGTTTCCCCTTCCTCCCTTTCTCCTAGTCCTCCCATCTCCCCATCAGCAATCCAAATTGTTCCATCATCGTCGCCATATTTTTCTCGATGTTCTGCACCCTCTAGAACTATTTTTTCATTGATTCTAATCCCATTTGTAATCCCTCCATCTTCCCTTCAATTTGTTGTTGACAATTCTCCGTTCTTCCCTCCAAATCCCCCACTCTCTCAAAGACAGTCACCCCCATGGATCGTTGCTCTTTTTCCAGAATGATAGAACTCTTACACAATTGATTGAATTTTAGCTCTAACAGTAGGAACTCCTCAATTACAGTAGCTTACAGCAATGGATATTAGCGAATACAAGGAAAGAAAACAAAACAGGCTTATTCGAGAGGGCCTCACTCTCCAGTGACTTCTTCAACAAATTTTCCAGATCCTTCTCTCTCCTCCCTCCCTTTTTATACCCATCTCTCATTCTGTTTCAGCCACGTGAATGAATATTCCCTTCTAACCAACTTTTGATTCTTTTGCCGCTGAATCAATTCCCTTGGTTGCCCCTATTGTTCCTCTCCTTTTATGCCTTTGATAGGTGAGACTAATGGGAGTCCTAACAAATTTCTGGTGTGAGGTTTTTAGTTGGTGGGGATTATGTTTGGTTGTTTCTCCCAGTTCTATTCTGGACCTGTTTGATCACTGGGGAGATTTCGTCTATAGGAAAACAATTAAAGGGCTGTGGTTCTCCTTGTCCAGCATTTTATGGACTTTATGGCTAGAAAAAAATAGAGTTGTTTTTGATAATGTTTTGTACCTTCATCAGATCTGTTCAGGCTCGCCAGTACATGCCTCTCTTAATGGGTACAAGCATGGTACCCCTCTTTTCTATTTTCAGTATTCCTGCTCACAACTTGTTATAAGTGGGGATCCACTGCGTTTTCGGAAGGAGCAGTTTTGGTCTGATATTAGTTTCAGCAGACATACTTTTGGATTCTGCTTCAGCAGGGTTTGGGTTTAAGCATCTAATTCCCTGTTTTACTGGTGGTTTGTTTGGGTCTTTGTATTTCTGTTGCTGGGCTAGGCAGGTTGTGTTGAGCATTTTTTACTGGTTATGATGTTCTTAACTTTATTTGCATTGATAAAATTTTTACTTTCATTAGAAAAAAAAAAGGCTGTATTGCTGGTTGGTGAATGACAACCTAAAATTTCACTAGTGTCAAATGCATGCTTAAGTGAGTTCATTGTATGTGCAACATGAAAAGGAGCCAAGTGGAAAGGTTATTAAAGGTTCCTGGAATCCTCTAGTTTTTTTAGAAGAGAGTCCTGGAGTTTTTTGGGGAGACTCTTAAGGATTCTTGATGATTCTAGAACCTCCTATATTTGGAATTTTCCAATGTAAATATCTTAGATGTTTTGTATTGAATATTCCAGCATTCCATTGCAATAATTGATTTTTGTGAATCTCCAATGTCCATTATAAGGTGTAGAGCCTATAAAAGGGAGGAGGCCTCATTAAGGTGAGCATTTGTTTATTTTGGTCGGTTATGGAGGGATTTGGTAATTGAACCAAATAGACTAAAATTTTAAAATACCAATTTAACTGAAATGACCAAAATTAATCAAAATGACTGAATTTTATTCATCATAATCATTGTTAAGAAACTTCTATGAATTTAAGACATTCTAGTGTGATAGATATCAACTTAGGGTTATGGTAGTGCAATTTCGTAAATAACCTAAAATTTAGTGGTATTTTTGTAAGATAATCATTGTCATTCAATGAGGTTAAATGTCTGAATAGGTATTTTATCAGGATATTGCAGGTACCTTGGCAACTGAAGATGCAGAGGACTTGGCGCAAGTGGCTAAACTACGTTCGGCTCTTGAGTCTGTTGACCACAAAAGAAGGAAGGTAGGCATTTAATTCAGGAAGCAATTATTCCATGCTGTTTCAGATTTCAATGTGGTGAAAAATTTACTTCTCAGGTGAATGGCTTATGTGTTTCTATTGTAGTTAAAACCTTTGTTTGAAAGGTTCTTCATATGAAAGTCTTTCTATTAGACAAAGGAGGGAAAAAATTGATCCAGGCTTCAGGATATGAATGCATCTATTCTCATTTTTGCCTGAGAATATTTTTGTTGTAGTGATAGTGATTGTTGTAGGTGACAAATTGCTGGGTCAGAATATACTGATGGTGCATAAAATCAACTTGCAATACACGGCAGAAACAGTTTTGTTCAAATATGGCACTTGACTTTGAATTGGCATCTCCAGACCTTTTTGGACTGCCATTGGATTTGGGGCTGTCAAACTTTGGTAAAAAGTCGAAAAGTGTTTACATTATTGTTAACCTGAAACAAGTTAAATTGAGATGAAGTGGGCTGGAATCAATGGTATTCACCGTCAAATGCTGCACCAGTTTCAAATGTCAGCAAGGCATATAGGATAGATTGACCGAAATGATATTCCAAGAAAGGCGACTTATAGAGAGTGAAGGTGAGCGTCCAAGAGAAGAATTAATGGTTTACACATAAGTCTGATTGTAGATTTTGGTGATTGTGAAATGGAAGGATGCGCAACACTAGATGTCTTCACCCAAAAATTCCAGCTAAAATTAGATTTTGGGTCACAGAATTAAATAATACTGCTCAAAACTTCCCTACTTCCATTACTAATATGAGATTGGGGTTGTCCCAGATCCCTCCTGTATCAGGGAAAAGCTAACAAGTATTCTCCTCCAAACCCCGAAGAATTCAATAAATTAGTTCACTTCATCTTCCTTAGATGAAATTTCATAACTTCTGAAAAATCCTTTGATATTGGTGACCCTTCTTTGTTTAAACTTGTGCGACAAACCTTATCTTTTCTTTTAATGTGGAATCCAACAAAATCTTGTGAATATAGAAGTGGTGTCATCCTCGGTTCTACATCTCTCCTCATCTTTTAACAATTTAAACTTAAAAGTTGCTATGGTCTTTGACATACTTAAATACATTTAAGTAGACTGTATCTAACAACTTAATTGACCAGAACTTTTTTCGTGAATACATGACTAATTAAAACTGTGGAATTCTTTTACTATCTGATACAGGCATCAAAGTGTCAAATCAATAAACATTTGGTAGAATTCCAAATAATTACCTCTTTTGTTCGTGGGAGGGAGGGAGGGAGTGAGAACGAACAGTACAATGCATTATAGAAAAAGATACATGTAACATAACTGACAACAAGACAATCAGGTAATGGTTCCAAAATTTGTAATCTAATCCTTGTAATGGAGTAAAGTTTGGTATGAATTCTAAAGCTGGTGATAATAGTTTTTTAATTCTATTCTTATTAGACTAAATGCTACTTTCTCAGTTTTTGGTGACACAACTCTTTCTTCACTCTAAATTTATGTAATTATTTCTTTATTTTCTATTATTTTTCACTTGTTTGCTATAATTTCTTTTTGACTGTAGTTGCCTTTATGCAAATTCAAAAGTGGAAGCAAAAACATGTCTTAAACAGCCTTCTTATGAGTCCTGAGTCCAAAATTCATGAGAATGAACATTCAGTTGACCATATTGGGACATTCCCACATGATGACTGCCCTCTCTCTCTCGTGGATTCCCAATGTATTAGTTATTTATATTTCACTGGATAAGTATAATGAAATTCAATTGTGGAATTTAACAAAGTTCGGGTGAGCTTTACAGTTTTGTGGGATAATCTAACTTTTTGAACCAGTAAGCTTACCCCCTTAAATCAAAAGGTTCTAAATTTTCCAATGTATTGTTATCACCCCTTAAATTTCCTGAGTTTTAAAAACATCACTACATTTTCTATGAATTATATTGATGTAAGTTATCTCCTTAATATGCTCTCCTCTTTTTTTCTTTTGGCTGTCATGAACTTTATAAATGCATATGATGTCTTCCTAGTGACACTGTTCTTACATGTGATGGGTGATCTTGTACTATCTATGATCAGATATTGCAACAAATGAGAAATGATGTGGCATTACTTGCACTAGAGGATGGCAGTTTGCCTGTTCGGAATCCATCTACTGCAGCTGAGGATGCACGTCTGGCATCCTTAATTTCACTAGATGGAATATTAAAGCAAGTCAAGGTATTCATATTCACATTACTTGTTAAATTATAAAGATGATTGGCTTACAATTAGGCATGAAAGGATCTAAGACAGGAACATGCACAAACTCTTGCAGGATATAACTAGACAATCCTCTGTAAGCACATTGGGGAAGAGTAAGAAGAAATTATTACTTGCATCTCTAGATGAACTAGCTCAAAGAATGCCTTCCCTGCTTGATATTGACCATCCATGTGCCCAAAGACACATTGCGGATGCTCGCCATTTAGTGGAGGTAGATTTCACTCTTTTATTTGCTGCTAAAAGTTTTTTACTTCATTTCTTATTTCATGTTTTCAGTTACTATAAAAGAGTAGAGAATTTTGCAAAGTGATGTTAATTGACTTCATTGATCCTGCATGGTGGTATTGAGGCTTAGCGTTCTTGTTGATATACATTAGCTTAATTGTATTATGGGATCTCTTTTTTTCCTTGTGCTTGGGGATGCCCCATAGTGTGCACAAATTCTCAATTGTAAAGTTATTCCTACGAGTTAGGCTGAGGAGCTTTCTTGGATATGCCTACTTTAATGCATGCAATTTTGTACCTAAGTTTATGTTTTTGATGATCAGGTCTTGCTGTTCCTTTGGCCTTTGGCTCCCCACTCCTCAAAATACTTTGTAAAATTTTGTTCTATGCTTATCTGGGTCTAGGACTTGGGCTCACATGCATTAACCAACCAAAGTCACCAACTTTATTTGAACCACATAGCATGTTCACTTGTAATCCTAGACTGGCCTTGCGATTCAAACTAGATGATGATCAGACCTTTTTGGCTGCTTGGACATATAAATCATGCTGCTTTGTGTATCCAACCTGCCTAAACCTTGTCCAAGTAGGGTTGGACTGCCTACATTAATTTTTTTTGCCAATCAAGGATCAATGATTCACTTAAATTACAGGCCAACTTCTTTTATTTTTATTTTCCTCTATTCATGTCAATCCATGTTAATTTTGTGTATAGATTCTCTCTCTTCTTTCTTAGTACCTGAATAAGTCCACAATCCTCTAAGGAAATGCATGCAAAGGAAAAACTGACGCTTAGGTTGTTGAATTCTCTGATTTAGAATGAAAATTATCATGCTTGTAGAAGTGCTGGTATCATGGGTTCGATGGCATTCACTTGAATTGCTCCATGCACTATACTTAATTCCAGTTCCTATGAGATAGATTTTCAAGTTAGCTGCACTTTTGGCTGCATTACTTTAATCTAAATATGTGGCCCAACTATTATTGCTTTGTGTATTTACTAGTATGCTATCATAATTTGTCCCCATGACAGTCCATTCCTGAGGAGGATGACCATTTAAAAGAATCATCAAATGCTCCCAAGCCGGCTGCGGAGTTGGGACCTGGTACCGAAACTGATGTGGCACAGTGGAACGTTCTACAGTTCAATACAGGCTCTAGCACCCCATTTGTCATTAAATGTGGAGCGAACTCAAGCTCGGAGCTTGTGATAAAAGCTGATGCCCGAGTTCAAGAACCAAAAGGCGGTGAGATTGTGAGAGTTGCTCCAAGACCAACAGTTTTGGAAAATATGAGTTTGGAGGATATGAAACAAGTATTTTCTCAACTCCCCGAGGCTCTGAGCCTGCTTGCCCTTGCTAGGACAGCAGATGGAACCCGAGCTCGGTATTCAAGATTGTACAGGACTTTAGCCATGAAGGTTCCCGCACTTCGGGACCTAGTTGGCGAGCTAGAAAAGGGGGGAGTACTAAAGGACGTGAGGCCTCAAGCCTAATTTTAGGTGGTGTTTATATCATTTTGGGATTGGGACGCTATTGGGTTGTGTAATTTATTCTGTTGTTTCCTCACCTTTTCAACTTGTATCCAGGAACTCTTTTTTCTTCTTTACAAGTTGCCGTGTTTTAAACATTATAGCCGGAAATGATTTCTGTTGGCTCGCCACAATTTTGTGATATCGCTCGTCAATTGTTTTGTTTACTTAGTTATTGTAATATGCTTTATCTGCATCAATCAGAGGCTGCAGAACACTCTTCTCTGTACGTCCAGCAGGAAGTATGCGTTTAAGCTGTTTCCATTTTCAGAACAGTTTTTGTACCCCATTTGTCATACCATCGTCTCACTTACTGCTTGAATATGATTTTCTTTATCTTTTTTGGGTAAAAGGCACAAGTGGGGTGATAAATATAGTAATTCTTCTTTAGTGTGATCATAAGAATTCCTTCTTGTTAGAGAATATTCACTTTGATTCACAATTATCGTCAAAAAGATGAGTCCGGCACCGGCAGCGGCGATGTGATACAGTCCAGAAAAAAAATATTTTAATCAATTTATTTGTTCTCCTTTTTAAATTAGTTAGTCATGTATTTAGGAATAGTTAGTTGTGGTTGAATGTGTATTTTGGGTTGTCAAGTTGTGGATTGTGCTTTGTTATTTAGTAGAGAGGTAGTTGTAAGTTAGTTGTTATGTATTCAATGTTGCAATAAAAATAAATATTAGAATTATTTTGGCAGCAACAATTTAGTTTGAACATTGAAGATTCTTGCTTCCTTTAATGAACTGAAAATTTATGATTTTTCTCTCCTCAACTCAAAATAGGTAGAGAAAAGAGTACTATCTTTACGGCTGTGCCATAGTGGCATAAGAGCCTGGGAATGGAGCACTGATTGGAACAATTGGAGGAGGTTGTGGGAGGAATGTCAAGTCACCAAGAGATCTTGTGAAAACTATCCGAAATTGTCAACCCTCTGATCAGGTGGACCAAATTGCCATTCAGACTAGCGAACTATTGGGAACTATCTTGCTAGAATGCAAACTTTAGGCAAGGTGGAAGACTCAACAGCAGTTCATAACACACCAACTGTTCGTGAAAATGCTTCTTTGAGTTCAATGTCGAGGTCTTATGTTTCAAAAATCGTTAAGAATTATTTTCCTCGTTACGAAGGAAAGGAAGATCCAACCATTTGGTTGTCCAAGGTGGAACAATTCTTTCAACTATATGGAATCCCTGTTCAATATCGAGTTGAATTGGTTTCACCCCATTTGGATGGTGATGCACACCTATGGTATCAACTGTTGAAACAAGAACGGGGCACTGTCACATGGAAAGAATTTAGGGACTGATTAAATGCAAGGTATGGGACAAATTAGTTCTTGAATTTTTTTATTGAACTAACTTGTTTACAATAGACAAGTTCAATACAAGACTATCAAGATAAATTTGAGAAATTATTGGCTAAGGCAGGATCAATGGAGCAAATTTGACAAGTCAGTTGTTTCGTGGGAGACCTCAAAGAATCTATTTGCATAGATGTTTAGGCTAATAAACCGAGTATCTTGTCTTCAGCTATTGGGTTGCCCTAACTATACGAAACTCATGATCTCACCTCATCCAAAATTTTGTATATATGAAGCTCAAAATGGTCTAGCAACATTCTCAATCAAGAAATTAACAATAGAAGAGATAGAGGACATAAGGAAGCGAGGGCGAATCTAACAATCCAAAGTAGGGTCGGTTGAAAAAAATTGGGTTGGCCTATTACTAAAAAATTAAAATTTTTACCTTCAAAATTTTAATTTTATTGTAGGTTGTTCTAGGTTTTAGCCTAGAGCAAATTTAAGCCCAAGACAGCCCACACATAAATCCACCCCAGAGAAGGAAGAAAGGATTATGCTTTTAAGTGTAATGAAAAATTTGGTCCTTAACATCTCTACAAAAGGTTATTTATGATTCAAACTTGCTTGAATGATAGTGATGCAAACGAGGATATAGACATTTCTGATGGAAGTTCTGAAGTTCTATGACTACCATAGTTGAATTAGACCCTTAAGGACAAAGGTGTTTTCAAGGGAAAGGAAATTGATATAGTCTAGAAAAAAAATATTTTAATTAATTTATTTGTTTTCCTTTTTGAATTAGTCAATCATGTATTTATAAATAGTTAGTTGTGCTTGAATATGTGTTTTGGATTGTTAAGTTGTGGATTGTGCTTTGCTATTAAGTAGAGAGGTAGTTGTAAGGTAACTGTCATTTTGAACATTGAAGGTTTTTGCTCCCTTTAATGAGTTGAAAATCTATAATTTTTCTCTTCTTAACTCAAAATTAGTAAAGAAAAGAGTACTACCTCCACGACTTAACCACGATGGTAGGTCTCTTGTCTTACATTGAATATTTTGTTGCTTCATTAACATTTCTCAGTATTTTCTCTTTCAACGGGTTATGGGCTTTTGATTCAGTTTTAGATATGATGATAAATAAGAAAAAATAATAATTATTAAATAAATTAGAAGTGCAGTAATCTCTCAACTTAAAAAAGATAGGCTGAAAGTGAAAGTTAAGGAGGCGACATTTGGCAAATAGATATAGATTGCTGGGGTAATTATCTATTCACAACTTATTTAATCTCACAAAAATTAGCTTAAAATTATTGACAAATTGGATGATTTTATAAAAACCCCTCTTCATTCCTCAATACTTTCTTCTCTCCTTTCTCTAAATCTACCCATTTTGTGTTGTTGGCAACAAGTCCAACATCTAAGAGTAAGAGCTGCGTGGCAGCCGACCCCTTCTCCACTAAGGGATTGGGAGACGATTTCTTCTTTTTGGAATTTTGTTTCTTTTAAATATAATTTTAATAAATAATTATATAAAATATAGAGTTATATTTTCTCCTACTTACACCTATACTTATATATTTAGATGATGGGATGGCAAATGATATGCAATAAATGACATAATTATGCTTTTTAAGACATAGATTCAATGGTAAAAGAATGAGTGATATGTTGGTGTTATCATATGAGTCATGAGTTTGATTCCTCCTTTATACAAGGGTCAAATATTTAATTTATAATTTACTTTTCTCTACGTAATCGAGAACACAAATATAAGAAACACGCAAAAACAATCATTTCAAGAAATGAAATGACATGATTATAAATATTATTTAATCCAATCATTACATTATCCTATTATTGCTAATAAGTTGAATCCCAAACGTAACATGCATTTGATTCAAGAAGGAGAAGCGAAGGATTCTAAGTGAAGCAATCCATAACTAAATGGTTTCTTCGCTCCAGAGTCCAGACTTGGGTTTGGAGAATTCTTCTTAAGCCGGGTCTAGAGTGGCCAAGTCCACATTGTGGAGATCCACAATGTCTTCACTCACATGCACACAACTGACGCTTTGCACGCTAACTGCAATTCTCATTCAGATTATCGGTCTCTCGCTCTTCGTTCTAGGGTTCTTCCCCGTCAAACCGGCTCTCTTAGGCGTCAGGTACCCATTTCTCGTTCCTCCCACACCTTTGGTTAACCCCGCCCACCCCCCCCCCCCCCAAAAAAAAAAAAAAAAAAACACACACACACACACACACATTGCAAGGATTTCTAATTGATTGTTTTTCTTAATTTTTGACTGCGCTAGTGGTCCAGAGAGCTTTCGTCCACCTGGGTGTGATCCAGTTCAAGATCGGAATGTGTCGAATCTGCGTCCTGACCAGCTTAAATCGCTGTATCAGGTTTGTTTTTTTCTGTCTGTTAGAGTTTGAAAATTAGCTTGGATTTTAGTAGTTGGTGGGTCATGACTTAATAAGGTTTATCAGACTGGGGCTTGGTTTCTGGCATGTTGGGAATTTGGGGTTGGTGTACCGTTTTACTGTTTAATTAAACTATCATGAACGTAAGTTTTGACAATTTGAAATTCTGAGCTTTGGGTGGCTAGGGTATTATTTGAGTCCATGTATCTGTTTTTGTTTTTGGTTGCTGCTGTTGTTGTTGTTTTTTTTTATTCTTTATTCCTTTCTGAAGTATATTTTCAAACTTGAATACGCAATCAGGGTTAGGTAAGCATCTCCAGTTTCCTTGGTTTTGGAAGAAAAGCTTTCAGATCACTTGGGTTTGATAAAGAGCTGTACATCTGCTTTGATTGTAGAGTATATTGCTTCTATTTTCAGTGCCTGTCATGGAGTTTGTAAAGCCCTGCTCTCTCCGGGAACATTACTATTCCAAAAAACTGGGTTTTTTTTTTTTTTTATATATATTTCATTTCCCCCTTACCCTGTTACCCAACTAGGATTACCCCACCCAAGCTGTATCTTCAATTCCTCAAGGGTTAACATGGTTAAGTAACTTAAGTTCAATTAATTTTTAACCTCTAGTGAGTTTCACCCTTAATTTTATCTGTCATTTTATGCTTACAAGATTTAAGGGTAACTCAAATTAAATTTAGTTCTCGATGTTTAGAAACACCATTATTAGCCTTGGGAACCTTTCCTTTTAAAATTGGAAACATTCAAAATAATCCTTGAACATCTCAGGACAAGCATATTTGTTTTTGTCCTTCATCAATTTTGCCATTTTTTAATATGATAGTAGTGGGGCCAGTTTCCCTGGGGACCAGCTCCCCCAATTGAGATGCTGTCCCTGCGGCCTTTTTCTCTATTGGTACTATGCTCCAACGTAAAATTACTACACGAACAAGATAATATAATCATCACACTCAAATAGCTTGAGAATTCTTCTTACCATTTCAAGTGTCTAGTAGTGAGCCAAATATCATACCAAAGCACCATAAAAATGTCTACAAACCAACCTTCCATCATTCAGCCATCCATTAGAAAAATCATACATCCTTACCACTAATACATAACCATAAACTTCCCGATAGACATGGGATTTAAACATTCATACAAACATAAATTTTTCTTATGGCTTTTCCTTAATGGCCAAATGCATAGCATCAAGGACTTTACCCCCACCCCTGTTGGAATACTTTTATAGCAGTGTAGGTAAAATTAAAATTTTACACATCAGAGATATACAACGAAATACATAAATACACATACTATACACAGTTCGGGTATTTACACAACACAATATTTCATCATATGAAATACAATAAGTCACATACCTGTAACCTAATGTTAGATGGGTGTAGAAACTATTTCTACACTGTGTCATGATCCTAGGGCTTAACCTAGGATCAATTTGGGAATCAGAAAAATCCGATTCAGCTACAGCCAAAAAACAGAAAGAAATTAAGGAGGAATTGGAAGAATGAGGGAGAGATTAGAAGAAGTGTTAGGGGGATTAGAAGAACAGAAAAGAGGGAGATGAAGATCAAGAAAGGGGAGAGAATTTAGAAGAGGAGAAAAACATATTTTAATTCATTAATTTCTTGGATAAGGAAACAAACCATTACAACAACCTTTTATAGGCATATTTGCCTTCTAATAGTTAGCACATGCTCCCATGTGCTTCTAACCACTTGCTAAGATATCCCTAACAAACTATTCTATTCTATTATAATAATACCCTTTTATTGTTCATAGGGTCATGACAATTCCCCCCTCCCTAAGAGAGTTCTTGTCGCCAAGAACTTGCCACGAGTAGCCGTTGCTCTTTATCCAATTCCAACCTTCTCTATGCGGATCATCCTCCTTTCTTTCTTTCTACTTCTAGGTCTCTTCTTCTTCATTCTTAGGTTTTCAAGATTAATTCCAACTATAAATTGGCCCAGAATTTCATTAGGGAAAACTTAATTACCATCCACTACAAGTAAGGAGAGTAGATCTACAACCATAGTTGCTGTTATTGTACCCCCATTCAACCCACTGCCATGCTTTGCTGCAAAAATATCAACAACAACCTTGAAATGCAGCAATGGGGACTTGTAGACTTGTCTTGAATGCTTATACCAAGGCTATTTGTGAGCATTAACATTAGGATCTGCTGCTACTTTAATCCCTGCTAATGATTTCTCAGCGGCTACCATATGTACTTCATCCTTTCCATCTTTTCCCACACGATTTATAGCTTGCTTATCAACTAAATCCTCCGCTTCCTCTTCCTTCAATATCCTTCATTTTTTAACTGCCAGTTCTGACGAGGTATTAGCTCTTTCCATTGTTGCAGAGCTGGTTGCAAAGCAGTTGTGGCCGAATTCATGTCCAAGTCTCTTAATTTCTTGTTGGCTCCCATCAGTACTGTTTTCTAATTGACTTCCCCAATCATTTATTGGTTTAGACCTCCTCGATTATCACCTAGAACATCCTTAATGATGATTACAGTTTTAGTTATGATCTCTTGATTCCCTGCAAGTAATTCAGCAACTTCTTTTCTCTTTTGTTGGCTGGAATTCCCCTCTATTTGGACTTCTTTTTCAGCAATATCAGATGATCCCTCTACATTGGCTGCCCTATTAATTTGTTCATTACAAGTTCCTTTCAAAGGATGTAATCCATCACCAATATCACCTCTGATGCTGCCAACATCCTTCTTAATATTGCTACCTAATTCAAAATACCCAAGCACATATTCGGAAGTCAATGATGAATCAGTTTCCCACCTTCTTGTCTTCTCCTTCGGCTTCTCTATTTTAAAAAACTCCTCCTTATTAAAACTTCCATGATAGTCATCAAAGTATTTGGTAGGAGAACTATAATGATACGCCTTAGATAGTATCATTGTAAACTCTTGCAACTTCTCGCCAAACATTTGACCGAATTCCTTGCACTCTTCATCAAACCCACTGCTGGTTCCTTTGTCCCTTCGGCTAGTCTCATTCTCAAACTTCTTTTCCCAAATTTGATGTTTTTGGTCAACTGAAAATGCAACATTTTTCTGCTGCCATTGAGGATCTGATTGTTTGATGTGGGCACTGCTTCCCAAAACCTCCCGAGTAGGACATCCCACTAAAAATGCAGCACTGTTCCGCTGCAATTGAGGCTGCTCTCTTACATGAAAATTACCCGCTGAAAATGCAACATCATTCAGCTTCAATTGAAACCCCATTTCAACTGAAAATGAAGAATTTTTCTGCTGCAATTGAGGCTCCCATGGTCTCGTACATGCACTGCTCCCCTTAGCTGATTTTTCATAATCAGCATACTCTGAAGACCATGGAGCTGTATACATACTGCTCTTCTTCAAACAAATTATCCCAAAATTCAAGCCAAAATTAACCTTTGTTTACCTTACTAGCAGCCTAGGATTTGATTGGAATTACCGCAAAAGAGCGTTGGAATTCTCAGCCAAGAATCACCTCTCCAAATTTGCCTTCCACAATCCACTCCTAGTTGCTCCAAATCTCAACGTTTCTGCTGTGCAAATACTTCCGGAACTTGATTGAATTGGTTCGGCCTCTAGATTCACCTCACGAAAATCACTTGCTCGTTTTCCATGTCGAACAAGTGACCAACGTCTTAGTTGGAGGTCACTCCTCCTACGTCTCCTTCAAATCCTAGCCGACCTCACCTTCTCATGCATTGGAATCAGTTACTACTTCAAATCCAACATGTGATTGCCTTGATTCAACAATTACTTCCAAACTTGCGTCCTTACTCACCGGAATCTCTACTCGGTTGCCAAAGACCCCCTAGCTTGCTCACTTCAAATCGAATCAAACACTATTGAATTCTGAACTCTAGCCGAGGAAGACCGCTCTAAGATGCCTTCCGAGTGGGTCCATGAGGTGATCAGAAATCACCTTTGTGAGAATCCCACATCGCCTCAGCAAGGGAGATTTGATCTATATATAAAGAGGATGGTCCCTTCACCTGTTAAGCTGGCTTTTTAGATTGAAGTTCTACCTCTGACTTCTCATATGGTATCAGAGCCAACTCTTGGCTGGGGACTACCCTCGGTTGTGGTTGTGGTCGTGGACTAGTACCCTGCCCGATCACCTGGGTATGTGTCAGTTACTAGAGAAGTTTCGGCTTGGGGGGAGTGTGAGAATCCCACATCGTCTCAGCAAGGGAGACTTGGACTATATATAAGAGGAGAATCCCTTCACCTGTTAAGCTAGCTTTTCAGGTTGGAGTTCTACCTTTGACTTTTCACAACCTTCTCCCTCAATTAGGGCTGGCAATAAGCCGAGCTGAGTCGAGCTAGGCCTACCTCGAGCTCAGCTCGATTGCTTTTAGCTTGGCTCATAGCTCGACTCGAGCTCGATACAAGCTGATTTTTTTAGCTCGAGCTTGGCTCGATGATGATTACGAGTTGGTTCGGCTCGGCTCGAAATTGACTATCACCTTATTTTTATTTATATATAAATATTTAAATAATATATGTGATATATATAATATATATTTATTTATATTTAAATAATATATTTATAAAATTATTAAGTATATATTTATATTATTGAGTATTAAGTAATAAATATTTTTTTATTTAATAAATTTATAAAATTAATATATATATATATAAGTATATCGAGCTGGCTCGTGAGTCAAATGAGTCGAGCTAATGGTAGCTCAAGCTCGGCTCATTTACTAAATGAGCCAAATATTTGAGTTCAAGCTTGACTCATTTGTATCATGAGCTAGCTTATTGAGCCAATTTTCGAGTCGAGTCTTGAGCCAGCTCATGAGTAACTCAGCTCATTGCTAGCCCTACCCTCAATCCTTCCTCATTTGACAAGGGCTATTCACCGAATCCGTTTGAACTGGCTGTGACAGCCTTCCTCACCCCTGCCGTCAACTCCGGCGAAGCTCCTGCAACTTGTCTTTCGCTTCAGTCGCATGCGCCTAGGTCATCAGTTTCACCCTCCGATGGATTCACGCCTCTTCAGGACACCCGTTACAGTCGCGGACGCTCTGTGGTCTGCTTAACTCTTTGACGGACTGCCGCTTCTCACGAACGACGTCCGTTCGCGTCACCCCATTGTCCGCTTCTCATGAATGACTGTTGTTCGCTTCACCTCCGACGGACTTATGCTCACCTTGGACGGTCGCAACCGATAGCCAATCGCAAATGCTCCTCAGTTCGTGTCCCACCTAATCACCGACTCAGCTACCCAGACTTAGTCACTCCAGTTCGTGAATCCTCCTGGGTTACTCGTCTTCAAGTCTAGTCCAGATTACTGGAGTCTTGGTCGCGATCCAATCCTCCTACTTCTCCTTCGCGTCTTCACTGGAAGTTGTTGCTTCTTGAATCTCCTTCAAGCGATGAACCAGGATTGCCGAAGTTTCGCTAAACTGGCTTTGATCACCATCGTAGTTGGCGCTTGCCTCACCCAGATCACCTTCAAAGCCTTCTCAATTTGGGCTCGATTAAATCAAGCAGAAGGAGTCGACGGTCTCGTATTTGCTCTCGCCAGGTATATTCGAAAATCTGATAACTGTGATGGGTTCCATAAGTCACCCAGATTTGCTTCTCACCATTTGGGTTGGACTTGCAAGTTTCAATCAATTGGAATCAAATCCACAATCAAGGATTGACTTCTCTGATACCATTTGTCATGATCCTAGGGCTTAACCTAGGATCAGTTTGGGAATCGGAAGAATCCGATTCAGCTACGGCAAAAAACAGAAGGAAATTAAGGAGGAATTGGAAGAATGAGGGAGAGATTAGAAGAAGTGTTAGGGGGATTAGAAGAACAGAAAAGAGGGAGATGAATATCAAGAAAGGGGAGAGAACTTGGAAGAGGAGAAAAACATATTTCAATTCATTAATTTCTTGGATAAGTATACAAACCATTACAACAACCTTTTATAGGCATATTTGCCTTCTAACAGCCTAGCACATGCTCCCATGTGCTTCTAACCACTTGCTAAAATATCCCTAACAAACTATTCTATCCTATTACAATAATACACTTTTATTGCTCGTAGGGTCATGACACACTGAGACCGAATCCTCCTCACCATGTGGAGGGCCTAGTTTGTCTACACCTAGTAAGCTACCTGATACCACGTCGCAGTCCTCGTCTCGTGCTAGCCTGAGAATTTTGATTCACCAGCATCCGTGTGTCTCCTCAGACTTTCCAAAATCACCCAACATAACTGATACACCTTAATTTCTCACAAAAGCAGAAGCAGAAGGAGAGCAAAAGAAGAAGCTAATTTGCTCCCTTTATAATTCCTCCTATCTCTGCCTCAAATCAGCCTCCAGAATTTGCCACCAACACCCTCCAATTGATTGACACGTGGAAGGCACTATTTGTAGCTTTGGCAGTAAAAACAGTTGATTGATTCCTAAGGGGTAGTCAACTGATTTCCACTAGATGGAAAAACGATCGACTGGCTCCCTCAACTTGTCGATCGCCTGAAGGCAATCAACTTACTGTGCTGAAGTAGTCCACCTTCCTAGCTATTTCTAATGAAATCGCCATCCGATTCGCTAACATTTAATGAACCGAGTCATTAACACTTAATGGCATTATTATAATCCACTATTAACTATTAATGATGTTTGAGACACAACAAGTGCATAATGCCGATATTAGGTGCCACATTATATAGAGTATGACTTTCTAGGTTTATTATCTACTAGTGATTAGATACGCCAAAACCTTTTTAACGTCCGTCGAAACACCTTGACCCATCAGGAGAATCTCTCCATGTTCTGGTGACGATTTGAAAGATGCTGAGAAGTGCCTAACAGTAGTCTTAACAAGATTGAGAAAATATAATTCTCTATTTCTTGATAATAATACAATGATTCCCTTTTCTCTTTATAGAGGAAGAGAATAATACAAAAGGAAACTAATAAAAAAGGAAATAGGGATATACATAGAATATACATAGCATCTAAGATATACACAGAATATTCTATTTCTACACTCCCCCTCAAGCTGGCTTGAAGATATCTTCCATGGCCAGCTTGCTCACAAGTTTCTCAAACTGAGTTCTATGTACTCCTTTTGTAAGAATGTCAGCCACTTGGTCAACTGTTGGAATGTAGGGCATACAAATTACTCCATTATCAATTTTTTCCTTAATAAAGTGTTTATCCACCTCTACATGCTTTGTCCTGTCATGGAGAACTGGATTATGAGCAATAGAGATTGCAGCTTTATTATCACAATAAACTTTAGCAGGAAGGGAAGTGGAGACCCTCAAGTCTGATAGAAGCCTCTTTATGCACATGACCTCACAAATACCATGAGCAACTGCACGAAATTCAGCTTCAGCACTGCTTCTGGCCACCACATTTTGTTTCTTACTCCTCCAAGTAACAAGATTGCCTCCCACAAAGGTGCAGTACCCTGATGTAGATCTTCGGTCAGTTATACTACCTGCCCAATCTGCATCTGTATAAGCCTCTACATGAAGATGTCCACGTTTTCTAAAAAGTAGACCTTTTCCAGGGGTTCCCTTTAGGTATCGCAGAATTCTGTAGGTAGCTTCAAAATGTTGTGAACCAGGTGAGTGCATAAATTGACTTACAACACTTACAACAAAGGCTATGTCTGGTCGAGTATGGGATAAATAGATAAGTCTACCCACAAGTCTTTGATATTTCTCCCTTTCTACCACATTCTTAGCCTCGGCAGGTTGAAGTTTTAAGTTGGGTTCAATGGGAGTTTCAGCAACCTTACACCCAAGCATTCCTGTTTCATTGAGTAAATCCAGAATATACTTGCGTTGGTTGACAAAGATCCCCTCCTTAGATCTTGCAAATTCCATCCCAAGAAAGTACTTTAGAGGACCCAAGTCCTTGATCTCGAACTCATGAGCTAATCTCCTCTTAAGCTCTTCAATCTCTCCCTTGTCATAACCAGTCATTATTATATCATCCACATAGACAATTAAGATTGCTTTCTTACCGTCGTTGGCGTGCTTGAAGAATAGTGTGTGGTCTGCTTGGCTCTGAATGTAACCATAACTTTTCACCGCCTTTCCAAATCTTTCAAACCACGCTCTCGGAGACTGTTTTAGACCATACAATGATTTTTTTAAACGACATACCTTGTTTGTCCCGAGACTCTTTTCAAACCCTGGTGGAAGATCCATAAACACTTCTTCTTCTAAATCACCATTTAGGAAGGCATTCTTTACATCAAATTGGTGGAGTGGCCAATCAAGATTCACTGCAAGGGAGAGGAGAACTCGAATAGAGTTTATTTTAGCTACTGGAGCAAATGTTTCTTGATAGTCGATGCCGTATGTTTGGGTGAAACCCTTAGCAACCAGCCTTGCTTTGTATCTTTCAATGCTCCCATCTGCCTTACATTTTATAGTAAATACCCACTTACAACCTACTGTTGCTTTGCCTTCTGGTTTGTTCACAATCTCCCAAGTTCCATTCTTTCTAAGAGCACTCATTTCCTCTTGGACTGCTAACTTCCAATCTGGATCACCAAGGGCATCCTGAATTGTTCTTGGGACATGCAGGTTAGAAATATTTGAAAGAAAGGCCTTATGATGATTGGACAATTTTTGGTATGATAGGTATTTAGCAATTGGGTGTTTGGTACAAGATCTCACTCCTTTCCTAGTAGCAATAGGGACATCAAGATCAGACAAATCAATTGTAGAATAATCTGTAGGAGTGAGTTTAGAGTTACCATGAGAAGAAGAAGAACTATCGGAAACCCCATCACTCGAAGACGTCGATTGATCAAATGTTAGAGGAATATTTGGACTGATAGTATTCTTCAAGGTTTGTCTTCTAGTATAAAACTGAAGCTCCGGTTTTGGAATATTTTGATCCATTTGTGGTAATTCTCCCCTTGGTTCCAATCCCATCACGCTAGGCACCTGTGAACCAGACACACCTTGTTCCACAATATCTGGAACATTTATATCCTTGAGTTGTTTATTAGAGTGGAGGGGAGCACTAATCATAGTAGGACGAGGATCCTCAACATTAGAATTCAAAAAATTATCTTCTTTCTCAATATGCTCCCCCTGAAGATGATTTTTGGGAAAGTAGGGTTGAGTTTCGAGGAAAGACACATCCATACTAATATAAGTTTTTTTGGTAACAGGATTAAAACATTTGTACCCTTTTTTATTTGGTGCATAGCCAAGAAAGACACATTTTTCAGCTGTGGGATCCAATTTAGAACGAAAAATGTGAGGAACATAAACAAAGCAAGTGCATCCAAAAACTTTTAAGGGTAACTCAGAATATATACGACAGAGAGGGAAGAGTTGTTTTAAAGAGTGTAAGGGGGTTTGAAACTGTAGAACACGAGTTGGCATACGATTAATGAGATAGGAAGCGGTTAAAATTGCATCACCCCAGAGGTATTTAGGGACATTCATAGAAAACATGATGGCCCTGGCAACCTCGAGTAGATGTCTATTTTTTCGTTCAGCAATACCATTTTGTTGGGGAGTTTCACGACAAGTGGATTGATGTAAAATTCCTTTTTCTTTTAAAAAAACCCCCAAAGAGTCATTAAAATATTCAGTGCCATTATCAGATCGAAGAATACAAATTTTTGTGTTAAATTGAGCTTCAATGAAATGGAAAAAATCCTTGAAAGTTCTAGGCACATCTGATTTTTTTTGCAAGTAAGTAAACCCAACAAAGTCGAGTATGATCATCAATAAAAGTAACAAACCACTTTTTGCCAGACAAAGTGGAGACCTTAGAAGGACCCCAAACATCACTATGTATTAAATAGAATGGCTTTGAAGGACAATAAGGTTTTGAAAGAAATTTAACACGATGATCTTTGGATAAATGACAACTCTCGCATTGAAACATAGAAGGATCCACTCCTTTAAACAACGTAGGAAATAAATATTTCAAGTAAGGAAAACTGGGATGGCCTAGCCTAAGATGCCATTGCATTATTTGATGAGAAACAAAAGTAGAACTAATACCACTCAGCCCGTGAGCTTTTTTATTACGCAAGACATCCCCATCCAAATAATAGAGCCCGTTTATTTCTCTAGCACTGCCAATCGTCTTCCCCGAGTTCTGGGCCTGAAAAATGCAATAGGAATCAAAAAAGATAACACGACAGTTAGAATCTTTGGAGAGTTTACTAACAGAAAGAAGATTGTAGGCAAGTTTAGGAACATGGAGTACTGATTGAAGATCAATATTCTCAGAAAGTTTAATGAGTCCTTTACCGGCAATAGGTGAAAGACTACCATCGGCTATTCTTATTTTTTCACTACCAGAACAGGGAACATACGAGTTGAAGAGATGAGATAAACCAGTCATATGATCAGATGCTCCTGAATCAATGATCCATGGAACAGATTGAAAAGAGCTAGATAGGGCAAAAGAGTTTCTACCTGAATAGGCCAAAGAACAATTTGGTGTACCAGGGGACAGATTAGGCTTTAGCAGTCGCAGAAGTTGATCAAGTTGCTCTTTGTTGAATGGTCCTGTATCAGCTTCATGTGCAGTAGGTTGGGATCGCTTGGATCTAGACTTCCAATTGGCTGGCTTGCTATGAAGCACCCAACAGGTCTCCCGAGTATGGCGTGGTTTATTGCAATGATCACACCAAATACGAGGTTTTTCTTCTGCCTTTCGTTGACTCGCAATATGTCGTCCACCAGCATTAGCATCAGCAGTCACAAGTGCCATATTTTCAGATAACCCACTTTCTCCACTCTTGTTCTTGCCCAACATAACCAGTCTTCGGCTTTCTTCACGCCGAACTTCAGAGAAGGCTTCACTAAGAGACGGAAGTGGATTTCTACCGACGATCCTCCCTCGGACTTCATCATACTCAACATTGAGTCTAGCAAGAAACTTAAATACTCGATTAGCATCGACCATTTTCTGATAATACTTGCAATCTTCTGTGTTTTTCCACTCATATGTATTGAAGAGATCTAAGCCCTGCCAAATGCGCTTTAAAGAATTAAAATATAGGGTGACAGTATCACTACCTTGTCGAATCTCACCAAGTTTCAAGTTGAGCTTGTAGATTTGGGATTGATTCCCCAAATCGGAATACATGGCAGTGACTTCATCCCATAGTTCTTTTGCTGTAGAGAAGCACATATAGTTTGAACTTATCTCTTCCTCCATGGAGTTAACAAGCCACGTCATCACCATCGAATTCTCGGCATCCCAAATGTCATACAGCGGGTCTTTGCTGTCTGGGGCTAATGTGGCGCCAGTCAAATAGCCAATCTTTCCCCGACCTCGAATGTACATACGAACAGATTGCGACCAACGCAGGAAATTAGTACCATTGAGACGAATGGTCGTAATCTGTACCGGATGTGAGTCGGAGGAGTTTCGAGAAACTCGAAATTAAGCTTGAGAAGACTGAGAGTGCTGGGTCGGAGTGACTGAGGATGCATAGTCATTCATGATGGTTGAAGAAACGGATTAGGGCAGCAGAAGAAGGACCTACTACCAGCTGGATCTGGATCTAGATCTGGATCTGGATCAGTACAGATAAGGAGACCTAGTAAAAACCCATGGATCTGGATCCTTGAATCTGGGTACCCAGTTGCCCAAATCACAGCACAAATCGCACGAGCGACCAATACAAGCAGCAGCACAAATTGCACGAGCGACCAATACAAACAACAACACAAATCGAGGCAGCAAGAGCGAAGAATAGGAGCGGTTCTGATGCGCGAGGCAGGGCCGACCTTCGCAACAGCAACAGGTGTGGACGTCCGATGGAGAAGCAGCACGAACAACGGGTCGCAACCGAGAATAGCAACAGGCTCGACTGATGAAGGCCGACCTTTGCGAGAGGCTAGGAGATCGCGACCGTTCCAGAGGTGGGAACCAGAGGCGGCGGCTGAAGATGTAGCAGCAGCGGTCGGGATGGCCGAATCTCAGAGGGGGGGCGACCGCTGGACAGTGAAGAACGGCGGCACTTCTAGGGTATGGCAGAGGAATAGAGGAAATTAGGGTTTCACAGTTGAACGGCTGTGATTTAATCCTAATTCTTGCTCTGATACCATCTTAACAAGATTGAGAAAATATAATTCTCTATTTCTTGATAATAATACAATGATTCCCTTTTCTCTTTATAGAGGAAGAGAATAATACAAAAGGAAACTAATAAAAAAGGAAATAGGGATATACATAGAATATACATAGCATCTAAGATATACACAGAATATTCTATTTCTACAAGTAGTCTAGCACAATATAGAAGGCAATGAAGTCAAACTTCAAGTGAGTTTATTATAGCTAACGATTATCATGTAATACAATCATTCCGTCACCTAACGTCTCGATTGAGCGAGAGTCATGGTATGATAAATTTACAAACTCAGTAACTATGTGTCAAATTTTATCAGCGTGATTAGATGACACCTAAAGAAACACTTTCTTGATTAATCATTTTGCCTTGACCAATGAGTTTCTCGTTACACTAACAGTAGACCATATAGGATGTTTACCTTATCAACGACGATGAGAGTGACAGATCCCATCCCTGAACACCTACCTCCATGCACCAATAATACAGAACCACATAGATGAACGTCCTCACCTTGCAATTGGATGGTTTAGCGCATTAGCAAATTCTGCACACCGATACACAAGACAACCGTGTTAGGTCAAGTCTAAGAATCAGTTACACAATTGCAATTTGATGACATGACCATTATCCATAATGCCATGTGATCAATCATCGGTAGTCACATTCAGTGCGTTGTTCTTCAACAATCACCCACGAGTTTACTAGAGACATTTTCATGTCATATGGCATGTGACTCACCATCCCTAACCATTAGTATTTTATACTAATCAAGATAGTAAATATCGTGTTAGTCTATAATCAACTAATTAGAATTCCCATCTGATCAATCTAAGGACCGGGAATATTTAAGAGATCCCATTACCAGAAAGTTTCGTCACATATTCTTAACAAGTTTAAGAATAAGACTCTCACACCGGAAATCTAGGGACTTATTCATGTAACAAACTGGAGAGCTTAATGAATGATGATAAACTGGTTTTTTATTAAAGATATATAAAGATACATCAAATTTATGTATTACATATGCTAGATGTCATTTAAATCTAGCATTAGAGCACATCACTAACAACCCCCCACCATTCGCGTGCTCGCACGTGTGTGTGCCTTTAGAAGAGTTGGCCTCATCTAATCACATTGAATGTGTGAAATGAGCATTGTCATTCAATAAGGGTTAAGAAAATCATTTCTCAATACATGATATAAAGTGAACAATGCTCATATGACGCTTTAGCTTGAAAAGCTTTAACTTGCCTCATGGGAAGAGCACCCATTCTCTCACCATGTTCACCAAGCTAAATAGATCTCAATGTCCAAATCTAGAGCATCCTTGCTCATTGTCGGCTAATGCAATCATGGTGAACAAAACTTCCAAAGATGTAAATTGCTATGACCATAGTTTCATGAAAATATGAAAACTAGCTTTTATGCATTTCAAGAATATGCTTTATGCTTTCCATTTAACTTATGCATCAAATCAATTTAACGAAGCATAGCTAAAACATTTTTCATGCATTCTCAAGTTCAAATGAACTCTCACCTTGATAGGCTCTTCGAAGAGCGGTGGTTGAAATCTTTCTTTTGATGTTCTCCTTCTCCTCCCCTTAGTCAAATTCTCACTCTTTCTTTTCTCTCTACAGTTTTTACTTAGCAAAATGGGGAGAATGAACTTGTTTTGCTTCCTTATATATAATGGTCTCTCTAGAGGGGTATTTTGGTCATTTGGAAATTCCACTTTTCTCTGTTAATTTAATTTCAAATCCTAAGATATATATATATATATATATATATATGAGGAAACCAATCCCCTCTTCCCCTCCATGACTGATCATACAAGCTTCTTACATGTCCATGATTACCTTCCATAATCACATTGACTCCTTTGCACTCTCACTAACTTGCTTAAGCTATCACATCTATCATCTTCCATTTTGATATTTGCCATATACTTTTTTTTTTGATCGGTAAATAAAATTATATAGATCAAAATGAGACTATACAGAAACACTAGGCATACCCAGGCAAACAAACATAAGAAAGGATAGGGCATTTAAATACCCCCGACAGAAAGGTTAGAAAGGATCAAAACATGAGGATATAAAGTAAAGAGGACTCTGTAAACATGAGTTTTGATCTTCCTAACCAAAACATCCACAATCGGGCGCTACCCCTCGAAAATAAAACGATTCCTAGCATTCCAAATACAATAAACAGTACAAGAGAAAGCTATGTATTTAGCTTTGTTGCGCCAAGAGGTCCCACGAGCTTCCTTTTTGAGCCATCTAAGAGTGCTATGAATGGTGGACATAGCTCTATGAATACCCAGCCAAACTTTGATGCGACCCCAAATGGACGAACAAAGCTGGCAGTTGAAAAATAAATGATCATTAGATTCTTCCACTGAATTGCAAAAAACACATGAACGATCAATGTCCATATAAGTCAACATGTCTCTGGTCCGCAATTTCCTTTTAACAGCAAGCCACACAATAAAGGAGTGTTTGGGAGTCATACAAGCAGCCCACACATCCTTTGCCCACGTCACTTTGTTCCCTCTGAAACAGAAATAATCGTACGCCATAGCTGTATTTAAATACTGTTCGGATGCCCAACTCGATAATTTCCTGATAGCAGCAGCCACGTTGCCTTCTTTCTGACATAAATCATCCCTAATGGCAACAATTCTCTTTAATAAAGGGGAAGCGTCCTTCCTAGGGGACCACTCCCACACGGAAATCTGTTGTAAAAATGAGTGATGGATCCATCGGATCCAAAGGGTATCCTTCTTGTCGTGGATGTTCCAGAGAGCTTTAGAAAGGAGCCCAAAATTCCACCATTTAATATCTTTAATACCCAATCCACCCTCCACCTTGGGGAGACAGACTTCTTTCCAAGCAACAAGAGCCTGCTTACCACCCCACAAAAAATTCCTACAAAGGCGCGTGACCCTATCAATAACTGTGGCTGGAATAGGCAATATGGCAAGCCAGAAACACTCAGTTCCTTGTAGAGTAGCCCTTATAAGTTCCAATCTTCCTGCAAAAGAAAGGGAAGAACTTGACCAGGAGTTAATGCAAGCTGAGATTTTATCAATGAGGGACGAGAAGTGCATAACCTTCAATTTTTCTGCCGCTAAGGGAATGCCAAGATATCGGAAAGGCATAGACCCTATAGGAATACCGGAGAGACCTAAAATAAAATCCAGGTCAGGATTAACAATGCCCGCTGTGAAGATACATGACTTAAGCTCATTAACATGAAGGCCAGAGCAAGTAGCGAAATCTCTAAGACAATCCATCAAAATATTGACCGATGGGGGATCACCTCTAGCCATAAGCAATAAATCGTCCGCAAAAGCTAGATGAGAAATCCGAAGAGGGCTGCACTTAGGATGAAAATTAAAAGCTGACCCATCTATCTTAAACTTCAAAAGCCTGGAAAAATATTCCAAGCAAATAACAAACAGAAAAGGAGACAAGGGATCACCCTGCCTCAGACCCCTCTTGCCCTTAAAAAATCCACAAAGGCTACCATTAATCATAAGGGAGAAAGAGGGAGATGACACGCACTCCATCAGCCAATTAGAAAACTGGTTTGGGAATCCAAGACCAGCAAGAACAGAGCCAAGAAAATCCCAGCACACATTATCGTATGCCTTTCTTAAGTCAACTTTGATGGTGCACCGAGGGGAGATCCTTTTCCTATTATAACCGCGTAGAATTTCCTGAGCAAGGTGGATATTTTCAGCCATGCTCCTCCCTTTCACAAACGCTGATTGAGCCTGATCAATGATAGAATCAAGAACAGAGGCAAGCCTGGAAGCCAAAATCTTGGAAATAACCTTATAAATAACATTACAGCAAGAAATGGGGCGGAAGTCTCCAACCGAAGAAGCATGAGCTGACTTGGGAATCAAAGCAATAGCAGTATGATTCAGCTGCTTTAATAATCTGCCCGACACAAAAAACTCTTGGATAGCATCACAGAAATCGTTCCTAATAATACTCCAAGATTTTTTAAAAAAGGCTGCAGAATAACCATCTGGACCTGGGGATTTATCATCCCCAATACAGAAAAGGGCATCTTTGATCTCTTCAGGAGAAACCATACCAGTAAGAGCCACTGCTTGCTCGCTGGAAATACAAGGCCCCGAACGAAGAATCTCTAAATCAATAGGCTGGCAAGTCGAATAAGACCCCAGCAAGCTTTTATAAAACCGGATGAACTCAGACTCAACATCCTGAATAGAACATGTGGGAGACCCCTCCTCTTTATAAACAGCAGCAATAAAATTCCTTTTGGCTTTGCGTTTCACCAGACTGTGAAAGAATTTAGTACATCGATCACTATCTTTAAGAAAGGAACACTTCGCTTTTTGGGAATAAAATAAACGCTCAGCATCTGCAAGAAGCCTAGCTTCCTTGCGTAAACGAGGCAACTCCCCACGTAAAACCATGTCATCCGGGTGGCTAGATAGCTGAATTTGGGTATCCTTAAGAGCTTTAGAAGCTCTATCTGCCCTAGCGGAAATGTGGCTGAAGTGCACAGCATTCAACTTTTTCAAGTCCCCTTTAAGAAGAGCCAACTTCTTGCATAACACAAACTGGCTATAGCCCCAAAATCTCTTCTCTTGCTCTCCCCTCTCAACTGACCACCTCTTCCTCTTCTGCAAGACATGATTTCCTCTTTCCTCTTCCACACTCAAGTTCTCTATCACCTTTCTCCCATTTTTTAGTCTTAAATTTCCATTAAATTTACAGATCCATATATAATACACTTATATGTGTACCTTGGAGAGATTTTTCTCTCTCATTCCAACCGACCTTGCTTCCCAATCATTGATCTATTCCTTTTCTTACATTTCTTATTTTTGTTGTTTGCATTGAGTGTAATCCCTAGAAGAAATCAGTGAAAGTCCATAGTATCAAGTGGCAAATTATTCTAAGTATAGTTATGTACTTATGCATGAGGGGTATAATAGGAAATGTGTAGTCTTTTATTTCCCATGTAATATCCGCTCATAATGTCTATAAATAAAAGACATAAGGCAGCTGTTTGATAGAGATCATTCATTCTAAATGTGCGAGTGCAGTGTGTGAGAGGAAAGGTAGAAGAAAGATAGACTTTGTAATCTCCCAAGATTGATTGTACTCGTGTGTGTGCGTGTGAGAGAGAGGGACTCCTGTGTACTGATTTCATCACTTCTTTAGTGGATTTCTCTCGGATCTTAAAGGCTGGATGTATGGCTGCTTACGCGGTCTGAACCAAGATAAATTTGTGCATCTTCTTGATTGGTTGTTTCTTTCATTGTTTTAAATCTGTTTTCAATTCAGTTTTTTATTTCTGTGTATTGGATTGATTTCGGGTGACAGAGTGAATCATATTGGCATATGAATTGAGTGATCCTACGAGCTCCTAATCCTAACACTTATATTTCTAGATACTCACTCTAACATTCAACTTAAGGCATATTCTCTCACTTCCACCAACCATCATTTCTTGACAGGCATGTTAGGATTTGCATTAGTTAGCATTCAATTCTTGGTAGAGGGCTTTAAAATGTAGTTAGGAATAATCATGTATTTTATATTTTATGAGTTTAAAATGTAACGGTAACTAACTCTTAAAAGTTAGTGCCGGTAGTCCCTGTTATTTCTTTTATTGCATCTAAGTCCCTATTGTAACTGCCTCTATCTCTTATAAATAGAGGCAGATAGGTTCTCTGAATATGCATTCATTCAGTCATTCTTTCTGATTATCTTGCACGATCTCTAGAGAGAATTAAAAGAGAGCTTTGCTCGATCCTTGTATTCTTGGGAGGGAAGGCTATTGTTTATAGTCAAGTGTGTGTGAGAGGGGGTGTTGTATCCTATTGCTTTCTAATGGATTTTGTCAAGTTTCGGCAATCTGGATGTGGAGCATTTTATGCCTGAATTAGGATAAGTTTCTTGTCTCTTTACTTTCTATTAATGTTTTTGATTTATTCTAATATCTATTTCGGTTTCTAGAGATTGTGAATTGGCTGTGAGAAGTGAGGTTTCTTGTGTGATAGTCAGTCCTATAATCAACAATTTGGTACCAGATCTTAGGATCGCACACAATCACTTTCAAGATTCATCCAAGAACCCTTAGAATAGTCTTAGGAACCTAAGGAAATGGCTCTGTTTGGATCCGCATCAAGGTACGATATATAAAAGTTTAATGGTTCAAATGATTTTTCTTTATGGAAAATAATAATGCAGGCCCCCCTCGGTAATCTTGGATTAAAGGAGGCGCTAAAAGAGGAATCAAAGGATAAAGAAAAAATAGGGGATAGGGCTAAGACGCTCTCGGCAAAACAAAGAGCGGATATAGATGAGAAAACATTTAATACTTTGATTCTCATTTTAAGAGATAAGGTATTAAGGGAAGTATCTAAGATGACTACAGCTTTAGAAATCTGGAAAAAAATTGGATAGTCTCTATCTAACAAAAACTTTGTCAAGTCAGTTATATCCAAAGACAAAATTCTTTATATTTAAAATGAAAGAAAATCAAAATTTGCAAGATCATATAGATGAGTTCAATAAAATTTGCCTAGACTTAGAAAACATCAATGTTAAGTATGATGATGAAGATAGGGCACTAGTTTTATTGCACTCTTTGCCTCGGTCGTATGAGCACTTTGTTGATATTTTGCAACATGGTAGGGATAAATTGTCTTTAGAAGATGTAATAGGAGCTCTAAATTCAAAAGACTTGAGATATAACCAAGAATAAAAATCCTCCAGTGGTGATGTATTGACTGCTAGGTCTAGGAACTCCAAGAAGGAACACAAAGGAAGAAGTAAATCTAGATCTAAGTCAAGAAATGTGAGGAATCCTGTTAAATGTTATCATTGCCAAGAAGAAGGTCATTTTAAAAGAAACTGTTCAAAGAGAGAGAAAGATTTCAAGGAGAAAAATGTCTCAGATGGTGGAGCGTTAGTTTGTGAGTTTGGGTATGATAGTTCTGATGCACTAGCAGTGTGTGAGAACTTAGTGAAGGAAATATGGATTATGGATTCCAGTTGTTCCTTCCACATGACACCCAATAGACACTGGTTTGTGAATTACTAGGCTACTGATGGGGGCAAGGTCCTTCTAAGAAATGATTATGAGTGCAAGGTCCTAGGAATAGGAGATGTAAGGCTTAAGATGCATGACAATACCTTTAGGACCCTTCAAGTTGTAAGGCACATCCTTGAATTAAAAAGAAACCTAATCTCTCTTGAGGAAGCAACAATGGCAGGTGATAAGACAGCCACAATATCAAGATTGTGGCACCTTAGAATGGCTCATATAAGTGAGCTTGGCCTTAAAGAATTAGCCAAACAAGGGATGTTGAAAGGAGACCAAGTGGCAGGCTTAGATTAGTGTGAATCTTGTATATATTGAAAGGCCACTAAGGTAAAATTTAATAAAACAACTATACACTCATCTAAGGGACCCCTAGACTATATCCATAGTGATCTATGGGGACCTGTCCAGACTGTTACTTATGGTAGAGCTAGGTATTTTTTGTCCATAATTGATGATTTCTCAAGGATGGTATGGATTTATGTTTTGAAAACCAAAGAACATACTTTTGAGGCATTCAAAACATGGAAAACCATGGTAGAGAATCAAAGAGGGAGGAAGATAGAGATCATTAGGATTGACAATGGTCTTGAATTCTGCAATAAAGAGTTCACAGACCTATGTAAAGAGAGTGGGATAGTTTGCCATTTGACTGCCCCAGGAAACCCTAGACAAAATGGCCTTGCTGAGAGGATGAATAGGACACTCCTAGAGAGAATTAGGTGTATGCTATTTAATGCCAACCTATCAAAGGCATTTTGGGGAGAGGCTGTGAACACTGCAACCTATGTTCTAAGTAGGTCTCCATCAGTAGCCATCGAGTTTAAGATTCCTCACATAAAATGGACAAAGCATAAACCTAGCCTAAAACACCTAAGGGTATTCGGGTGTATTGCATATGCCCATGTAAAACAAGGAAAGCTGAAACTTAGGGCACATAAATGTATTTTTGTAGGATATCCAGCTGGGGCAAAAGGGTATAAGCTATGGAGTCTAGAACTTGAAAACCAAAGGATTATAGTTACAAGGGATGTCATCTTTGATGAGAAATTTGTAGTTAAAGGACTGCATGGTAATGGTAGTAAGGAGCCGATATCTACAATAGAAAATGTAGATATAGAATGGTAGGAAAATATACCTAGTGCAGAAATATCTGGCTCTCAAAGCTAGGATTTGGATCATCAGGTATATTTAAAAGAGCCCATAATTGACCAAGACTTTGACCCTCATGTAGAAAGAAAGGAGGGATCGGATGTAGAAGATGAACCTGGCCAACATAGGTATAATGTTGCTCGAGACAGGCAGAAAAGGCAATCTGAACCTCCTAAGAGATGGTTTTTCAGACTTGGTTTCCTATTGCTATGCATTTACAAGTGCATCAGAGATAGTAAGGGAGGAACCCCTAACTTATGAGGAATCTATAGTCTCTAAGGGTTCAAGTAAGTGGATTGAGGCTATGAAATCATAAATTAACTAATTAAGAAAGAATGAGACTTGGATCTTAGTTGAAAGGCCTAAAGGACAAAAAATAGTGGGCTGTAAATGACTTTATAAGATAAAGGAAGGATTCTAAGCCTAGATATAAAGCTAGGTTGATTGCAAGAGGATTCACACAGGTTGCCGGAGTTGATTATAATGAGGGTTTTTCCCCCGTGGTTAGACACACCTCAATTAGAATACTCTTGCAATGACAACCCATATGAACTTGGTGTTGGAACAAATGGATATCACGACTGCTTTCTTACTTGGAGAATTATATGAAAAGATTCTCACGAAGCAACCTAAGGGGTTCGAGTCTAAAGGAAAAGTAGAGCAAGTATGCCTTCTTAGGAAATCCCTATATGGACTAAAACAATCCCCACGTCTATGGTATAAAGGATTTTGACACTTTTATGATTGAACATGGGTTTGTTAGGAGTTCATATGATTGCTGTGTATATTATAAGCAAGTATCAAACAATATATCCTTGTACCTCCTATTGTATGTTGACGATATGTTGATTGCGAGTCAGTCAAGGGAGTAAATCCAACAGTTAAAGCTAGACTTAAAGTTAGCATTTGAAATGAAAGACCTAGGAGAAGCAAGAAAGATATTGAGAATTGAAATTAAGAGGGATAAACAGATAAGAACCCTAGGATTTTCGCAAGAAAATTATCTAAGGAAATTAATTCAAAGATTTGGGATGGCTGAAGCAAAGGCTGTAAGCACACCGTTTGCTTGGCATTTTAAGTTATCAACAAGTCAATCTCCAACAAATGAGGAAGATAATACAAAAATGAGTAATATCCCATATTCTAGTGCTGTAAGAAGCTTGATGTATGACATGGTCTGTACTCAGCCAGATCTTGTACATGCCATGAGTGTGGTTAGCTAGTTTATGGAAAATCTAAGGAAGGCTCTGTCACTGTCCTAGACAACAATGACAATGAGCTTCCCTTGGCTCGGTGATTTCAAGGGGAAATACAGAAAGAGTCGGGTAGGAAGATAGAAAGAACAAAGGGAGTAGAGAGAACTTGAGGTGAGAGAGAGAGAGAGATAGAGAGAAACAAAATAATTTTTGTATTCAATGTTTTCATACCTTCTCTCGTGGAATGGGAAGAGTACATATAGGCGCATGGTGTGGGAGTGGATGCAGTAGATCCTCCCCCCTCCAAGCGGTTACAACAGACTATCTTGTCTTTTCCTAAGGCCTTACACGTGGCCTACTACCCCTAACAGAATCTGTTAGCTAGAATATAAATGCAACAAGGAAATACAACAGTGCATATTTGAATAAATAGAAATAAGACTGAAATTAAATGCAAAAAGTAGCCATAGCTGTGACAGGCTCATTAAAGTGCAGTTAGGTGGATGTTCAAGTACCTAAGAGGATCATTAAGCACTGGTTTGGTTTATGGTGGAGTAGAAAAGAAATTAGAAGGCAAAATCCTAGGATATTCCGATTTAGACTATGCAACGGATCAAGATAGGAGAAGATCAGTCACATGTTATGTCTTTAAGATTTGGGATGCCACAGTGAGTTGGAAGGCAAGTTTACAACATGTTGTAGCATTATCAACCACTGAGGCAGAATATATTGCCATAGTAGAGGCAATAAAGGAGGCTATGTGGTTAAAGGGGCTTCTAGGAGAATTGCTAGGGAGGGAGGTAGATACTACAACCCTAAAATGTGACAGCCAAAGTACAATTCACCTAGCGAGAAATCAGGCACACCATGAACGCATAAAACACATTAATGTGTGACTTCATTTCATCAGGGAGATTCTTGAAAAGAGGGAGCTGAAGCTAGAAAAAGTGACAGGAGAAGAAAATGCAGCTGACATGTTCACCAAGGCTGTTCTAGCAACCAAGATGAAGCACTGCATGAAGCTACTCAACATAGCTTGAGGAAGTCTAAGCAATCAAGCTTAGAGGGAAGCCAGAAGATGGAAGAAAGGAAGCAGAAGAAAAACCTAGAAGATTGAAGATTGAAGGCTCAACTATGCAAATGGTGGAGAAAATTGTTAGGATTTGCATTAGTTAGCACTCAATTCTTGGTGGAGGGATTTAAAATGTAGTTAGGAACAATCATGTATTTTATATTTTATGTGTTTAAAATGTAACGGTAACTAACTCTTAAAAGTTAGTATCAGTAGTCCCTGTTATTATTTTAATTGCATTTAAGTCCCTATTGTAACCGCCTCTATCTCTTATAAATAGAGGCGGATAGGTTCTCAGAATATGCATTCATTTAGTCATTCTTTTTGATTATCTTGCACGATCTCTAGAGAGAATTAAGAAAGAGATTTGCTCAGTCCTTGTATTCTTGGGAGGGAAGGCTATTGTTGATAGTCAAGTGTGTGTGAGAGGGAGTGCCGTATCCTATTGCTTTCTAGTAGATTTTGTCAAGCTTCAACAGTCTGAATGTAGGGCATTTTATGCTTGAATTAGGATAGGTTTCTTGCCGCTTTACTTTCTGTTAATGTTTTTGATTTACTCTAATATCTGTTTCGGTTTCTAGAGATTGTGAATTGGCTGTGAAAAGTGAGGTTTCTTGTGTGATAATCGGTCCTATAGTCAACAAGGCATCATTTCACTTTACAAGATCATGCTTTTGTTGCTCTAAGACTTGTCTTGTCTTGTCCCTCACGTCATGGTCACATCACAGTTTGCAGTTAAGTTCTTTGTCTTGCATGTCATAGTATTTTACCTCAAGAATCTTGTCCAAGTGCATTGTCTCAAGATTTTACCAACCTTTATATCATTGGACTTGTCTCGATGTGACTTTAAATTTGATATCATATTACCTAATTAACCATTACTTATATTTCGGGTTCTAGACTGTACCTGAGGTCTCACAGTATATGCTCTTGACCCTGAATTATGTATCAGTTTACCTGATTTTCATTTTAATTGACCATTTACTCAAATTTGCTATTTTTTTGTAATTTTCTCTAGAAAAATTATGAGAAATAATTACAAAAGATCACTGGGCGTTACAGAGTTCATGGCAAACAATGCTAGAAGAAAGGTGCTGAAGAGGGTAGTAGGAAGAGAATAAGATGTGTAAAAGTGAAAGGGTATTTTGACGCAGAACTAGTTTGGACTGAAATTGAATATCAACAGAATGATATTTCGACGTAGAACTTGTTTGATTGTAGCAAGCATCTTAAACAATAGTATTTTCTTGATTTCAAAATGTTGTTGAGTTGCTGCAAACTTCACAAATAGTTTAAAGTTTGCTATGTTGTGTTTCCTCTGTGATTAAATGTGGAAAAGACTCAGAAAGAAATAAAAAACAAACATCTTTCCACTATAACTATGTTTCCTTGATGATCTTATTTAACTTCCATTTCATTCAATCATATTGTCATTTTGAGAAAGAGCCTCTCTATTGGGGTTTACACATGGGAATCAAACATGAGGTGTTTATCTGTAATCAAAATAGGGAGCTAAGAGCTATTGCTTGTGGTGAATGAGGGCTGTCAAGCATGATTTTATGGGTCAAACTTTGAGAGCCAGCTATTGTCATGAATTAGGTTATACCCTTTATATTCCTCTCTGCTCATGGATGTTCAAACCTACATTATGTGGAACTAAGATCATTTTCACACATGAGACATTAATATATACATTTTAAAATATGACATTACAAAGGTACACTTGTCTAGATTGCTATTCAAATTTAAGTACTCTAGTGAATTCTTTTAGAATTTTACATCCAGTCAAATAATACATTGCACTTTTTTTTTTTTTTTTTAAATTAACAATTGAAATGCACATTTCTCAGAATGTGGTGATATTTCCTTTTACATTTTTCCCAACAAAAACTCCTTTGTCTGTAGATTTCTGTTCATTATATTTGATTATTTCCCTTCCAAGTAAACTTCAAGGAAAATGAATATGAAAATTTTGGGATGGCATTGGGTGGTTAGATTTTGGAAACAGAATGTACTGTATCTTAGAACATCAATACCAATTCATATTAGTGTTTGTTGTACCACTTTTTTTTGTATGTTTGAAAGAAACTGTAGAGGAATAAAATAATCTGTATATTTCTAAAATGTATAGTAAGGTATATATACAAGACTATACTAAGTACCCTAATTACATTAATACCCTTACTTATGTACCTCAACTGAAACAGTGTATATAAAGAAGAAGAGGCCATGGGGGGCATTTTTTTTTTTTTTTTGGGTAACACTTGTTATTACTGATGTTAGGTGAACTCAAAATGTGTCATGCTATCTTTTTATTTATTCCTCGTCAAAGTAAAATTAACCTGATGCTTAAACCATATCTTCTAGTAGCTACTGTTAAGAGGGCTGAAAATCTGCATGGCTTCCCTGTTGCTCTCACTTCTAAGATTTCTTTGTCTTTAGTTTTGATCTGGTGCTGGTAATGCAGGAGCTACGTGATATCCCTCCTTCATTTGATCGGTTAATCTTGATGGTATGTGATTTGATTTTACTTTTCTTCAAAAAATGTCAATGATACATTCTTTTAGCATAGGTAATGAAGTTCCTTCTTTTGATCCTTTATAGAAGATAAGATTCAATTTGTTATCACCTAGGTTATTGATGGTCTTCCAGCAGAGTTTGTGCTTGGAAAGGACAGTCGGCCTCCATCCAAGGTTTTCATGGAAGCTATGCCATATATTCAATCATTGCTGGCTAATGGAATGGCAGTTGGGTACCATGCAAAGGCTGCACCTCCAACTGTTACAATGCCTCGCTTGAAGGTCATAAGATTTTGCCAATTTGATTTACTTGCTTTAAATAATTTAATCCGAGACATAGTTTCCCTCACTCTGCTATTCTGTAATAGCAGGCTATGGTGTCAGGGGCAGTTGGTGGATTCTTGGATGTAGCATTCAATTTTAATACACAAGCTCTTTTGGATGACAATGTTATAGGTTTATTTGTAGAATTATGTTAAATTCATTGTAGATCACATGAACTGTATGTTTGAATGTAATCTTATCCATTGTTCTATATGTTGTGTTGCAGGTCAGTTCTTTAATATTGGTTGGAAAATGGTGATGCTTGGTGATGAAACATGGCTTAAGTTGTTTCCAGGATTATTCACAAGGCAAGATGGAGTTAGTAGTTTCTTTGTAAGTTTTCACAGAGTTTTATTCTGTCGTCCCCCCCCCCCCCCCCCCCCCACCCCCAAACTAGTTTGATTTCATGGTTGCTGTTTTCCTCATTCAATATGTCAGTTGTTGCCTTTTTTGAAACAAAATATGCAAGGTTTCTGATTTTTTGGCAGCAAGATTATCATAGCTTTGTTAGAGGATTTATATCGTTATAGACTTATAGTTTCCCCTTTCAACAATGTTTTGAAATGTCTATATTGGCTCTGTACCTGGGTGGTCCTGAAAACTGATACGGTACAGTCTTCTTCAGAAGTTTTTGCTGAATGATGCTTAATGGAGATGAACATGCATCCAAAAGAAAGAAATGCTGATATTAATGATAAAGATGTGTTATGCCATCAGCCTGTCTTGTGTGATCAAGTCACAAAATTGTAACTCAAATAAACCTCAACCCTGAGACAAGTTATGTCAAGTTTGTTAGTGATTTTCTGTTGAGCAAAGTGGATGTAACTATTTGACTTAAGGGGCTGTGGACTGACAGTCTTTTCGTCATTTGTTTTATCCTTTTCATAAATTTTTGGTTAGATGGTCATATATGTACTTCAATTATCAAATTTTTGTCTTTGAAGATTAGTACTAGGATCTTTATTACATGTAAAGGGTATTTCCTGTCTAGTTTAGCCTATAAGTTTCCAGTTTCCATTTGTAAAAGAAGGTATTTTTTGGGGTTTTAAAAAGATAAGTGATATTTAGATGGGTTATGTGCAAAGGAGTTAGCTGCTTTTGGTTTCAGGGTTAGTATGAATAAGAGCCTCCAGCCACTTTACAACAGTTTTTGGTCTTGTTTGAGAAGAAATTTGTTCAGAGAATTACAGCTCAAAACCAGCTAGTTTTTTAAAGACCTGGAGGCTTGGGTTCTGAGCACCTATGTGTCCCTTATTGCTGCTATAGGTGTGACAGACTAGTAAGAAGCTGTTGTTCTGTCTATTTTCAGACCTGAAACAGTGCCAGCTTCAGTATCAGTCATTATTTGGGTTATTTTGGTGGATTTAAGTTGTTGATTGAGTTGTGGAAGTATACTACTTGCTGTCTCGAGGATTTCACTTCTATATTTGTGATTATTTCTGCCATTTTCTAGTTCTATCTAGCAGATTAAATGGGGAAACTGGGTTTTACTCCTTTTCTTTTTTAGTTTGGGAAAGGTTGGAGGATGAGAACTTTGTTTTTTTTTTTTTTTTTGGGGGGGGGGGCGGGGGGGCTCCTTGAGAATGAGGAAAAATGTGAACATCCATGTGGGCCCACCAATGGACCTATGGTCCCACAAGTGGTTTCACTTAACTGGGAATCAATTGTTTGGAGTGGTCAAAATGGTCCTAGTACATTTCATGACGAAAAATTAGATCTTTTGTAATTAGAGGTGTTCTTGCAATTTGCACGAAGCTACGTGTCAAATTGGGAGCTAGCCTAAATTATCTTCCTTTGCTCTTTGTGCTCGTGGGGTTCAAGAGGATATATGGATAGGGAATGCTTTCATGTAGCATTTCCTTTCCAAGTGATTCATTCTACTCTTTCATGTGTCAGCAATGGGACTCCTCTTTCTCAGGTAAAGGAATTTGGTATGCAAAAACTCCTCCCAAGTCCCAAGGTAATCATTCTCTGCATGGGCAGCTTCCTCAGAATTAGGTTGGCAATGTTCACATGAGAATTGAAAAATGATATACAGAACTAAGAGAACAAGAAGAGAGGAAAGAGAAATTGGAGGGAAAAGACCTAATAGGGTTACAAGTATTTATACCAATACATTTTAACTGCTATGTACAAGCTACCTATGCTAGGTACAATGTACAACTAGTTTATAGAGCACACCTAATACAAGCTAATATGACTTCTCAATAGGAATGAAGATCATTGTGAACTGTGTTGTGTGCGTAAAAATGATATTGGACCAGTCAGCAACTTTTTCCTTAAACTTGATGTAGACATATATAGAATTTGATGCGCTTCTATTTGCAGTGAACTGAGTTATGCCTCCTGAGTTGAAAGATTTGCTAATTGCTCTGGATGCAGATGTTCTTCCAAGTGGGTAAGGTTGTTTTGGGATCATTAGTGTTAAAATAATTGAAGAGCTTTTGAAGGATGGCAAACTTTTTATCTCAAGATTTCTTATTTTGGTAAATAAATAATGATCTCTTTATGATATTTTTAGTATAGAGTGTATGCAGTTACTATTTTTTCCCCTTTTCCTACTGAAGATATACATTATTTTCCAATGGAAACATAGGAGGAGCTTAAATTCTATTTCTTGGATCTTTTGTAGGATCTTTTAGTCCACTCTTCTGTAGCTGGTCAACCTATATTCTTTTTCAAGGTTCCATCGTAGTTGGACCAGATTACTTGGTGGACATTGCCTGCCCTGATTAAATTATTATGGTTTATTGTTGATCATATTTTTCATTGGTACTTCTTGAAGTTGCCAAGTGATGTAGTTCTTATTGCATTACTTTGATATGCCAGGCAACCTACAAACTGCTTACATTCTTGAAATGTTTGTTGTGAAAATGATTTCACAGGTTAAAGATACTGTAGAAGTGGATCACAATGTTTCTCGACACATGGGTGATGAGCTTAACAGGACTGACTGGAATCTTCTGGTGATTTATATGTGTTCTTTAACTTGTCCATAGTTTCTTCTTGATTATTCTTTTCATATTCTGAAGCATGATTTACTTCTGATCATCGTGAATTTGCTTGAACATTTAGGCAAGCAGATATATTCATAAAAATATGGTGCCATGTTAACTTGCACTTAGAGTGAGGTTTTGGTGGAGTAGTTTGCTTGTGAAACAAAGCTGGTGTTATACTATACTGTCGCTTATGCAAAATGTTCCCTGCTTGTATCAATAGCTATTGGTAAATTAAGCAAGGGTGCAATATTTTAGTTTATCCAGGTCTAAGAGGTGGTTTAACCTTATGCTTATCACATAGATGCCTCTTCACAAACCTTTTTTTAGGAAGGTTTAGAGGGGACACTCTGGCCTCAGGTAATATGTGGGAATGCCTCTTCACAAATCTAAGTTATGTGTTTTGAGCTTTATGATATTTGCTTAGGTTCCAAGAGTTCATGACTATGGTGCTTTAGTTGTATTTTCCTTTTTCTTTTGCAATTTCACTAAAAAAATTCTAGTTTTTGTAAACCAAATCTCTGTATACTCTTCTTATTCCCATTTTTAAATCTTTTGTTTTACTTTTGACAAAAAAAAAAGACATTTTAGGAGAGAAAAAAGAACTTAAAAATAGGAGAAAAAGTGAAGAACTAACTGAACTCCACAGTCTTATGTGAAATTTGCCTGCTATTAATTGTGTACTTTGTGTTGTGCATTTTATTGAACTCGGACGTATGGATGATATTTGGTTGGAAGGAATCAGTCATGCATGAAAAAGGCAGAATCTGAATGCCATTTCGCTTGTGTTAGCCCTTTACTGTCCGATCTTTAAAAGCTACAACTATGCAATTGGAGATGCCACAGCAGTGATAGCCTGTTACATGGTCTCTTCAATTTCCCTTTGGGATCCACACCAGAATTAGGCATTTGGATCCTCCAATTTTTAATAAATTTTGAAGGAAAAGAAAATAAAGAAAATTTAAGGATTTTGAAATATATAGGCCACATAAATCTCATTTTCCTCTATGTTTCCTTTAATTTAAAATCTATTTCTAAATAACAACATTATTTATTTATCATGGATAGGTGATATAAATCTCATTTTCCTCGAAGTTTCCTTTAATTCAAAATATATTTATAAATAACATAATTATTTATTTTAAAAATATATACATGTTATTCTTAATTATTCACAATATGTCCAGGTACCATAACCAACTGTTTGATAAATATCTAGGTATCCTAAGACTATAGATTTACAAAGTCGGAAGCAAGGACTCACACTTGTAACTATGTCCATGCAATATAGTAGCATAGCTTAATGCAAGGGACCAAATTAAGTAGTTGGTGCCTTCCAGCCTAAATGGACTTGCCTGATTGTATGAAGAGATGGGTAATGTTGAGAGTCAATTAAAGATTTACTGGCTCCACCACTATTCTCGCTATAATTGAACCTTTACAGCCTGAAGTCATCTCGCAAAATAATGGCAAAATACAACTAGCAAAAATTAGTAGTATCTAGGGATGATGCTTCTTTTTGTCTCTTCCTTCGCATATCTTAGATAATATTCTCATATTAGTCTCTAGGTTGTTGAACCTTTGGTTTCTTTCTTTTATACAAGGTTCACCTCCTATAAGGTGGTTCTTTTCTTCATCACATGCTTATTTATCAAAAAAAAAAAAAAAAAGAAAGAAAAGAAAAAGAAAGAAAGAAAGAAGTATTTACATGAGTATGCCCGACGACGAGAAGATGAATATGATAAAAGAAACTAGGGATAGCCCCTGAAAGATGCAAGAAATGTCTAAAACTCTTTTTTGCCTGAAAAGCCTAGACTGACCTCTCTGTTCTCTTTTTCTTTATTTTCCTTTTTTTTTTTGGATAGAAAAAGCCTATTATAAATTGAAAACCCCTGCTAAAAGCTGCTCTAGTTGTAATCGGCCTAACAGATCCAGTTTGATGCATTTAATTGCTCTGAGACTGCCCTAATTGAAAGTTAAAAAATAAAGAGAAGATGATGAATATATGAAGCAAAGTTGGATATGGGAGGTTGAGGCTATTTGGGAGTTTACTTGATGGTCTATGAGGCAGAAAAGAAAATTATTCCATTAGAAAAGGAAAGAAAGAACTGAAATTATTTGGTTTGGCCTTACTTCTAAGATGTCTCTTCGGTGCTTTTATCTTGGATCTGCATAGGCTGTCAACTTATCATCTGTGGCTGTGCTGTTATCTTGACTAGTGCACTTTTCAACTCAAATCATTAAAATTCCACATGTCCTTGCCCAAAAGTGCTAGTTGAAGGTGACTTATGGGCTCATGGGACCAAGTGATATACCTAAGACCTCCTCAATAGACTTCCAATGTGGGATTGGGTTGTGACAAACTTCTCTCTTTTAATACCTTGCGTACTTGCCAGGCTAGATATCCTATATGGATCAATCTGACCCAAGTCAGATTCAAAATGAACACTTTCTTGCCTCACACCTACACGGTAGTGGTCTTTGGTTAACTCTAATACCAGTTATAACACCACAGGTTCTCACCTAAAAGTGCTTGATGAAGGTGACTTATGAGCTCATGGGACCAAGTAATATACCTAAGACTTACTAGTAGACTATTTATGTGGGATTAGGTCATGAGAACTCCCCTCCTTTAATACCTTGCATCCTTGCTAGTTTAGAATTCCCATATCAATCAATCTGACTTTCATAACACTTTCTTGGCCTGCACCCATGCAGTAGGGGTCTTGGGCTAGCTCTGACACTACTTTTAACACCACAAGTCCTCACTCAACAGTGTTACTTGATGGTGACTCATGGATTCATGGGACAAAGTTTTTATGCCCAAGACCTTCCTAGTACAACTACCGATGTGGGATCAGGTCATGAGAGTCATCCTCCTGTGGAATAGATTAATTAATTGTCAGAGCTGTGCCAGGGAAATTGTGATTTGTGCTGTCAATTCTTTGGATTTATGAGTGGCATTTGTTTTATCTTTTCTTGATTATTAGATAATTTGAGTAAGGATTTTTTTTGGTTTTTGTTTTTTGTTTTTCTTTGAGTTCGTGCTTGGCAAATCAAAATATTAATTCATTTTGATAGTTCAAGGAGTGTTCTGTGTTGATTTGGTATTAACATTTCTGTTGTGTTTCTAATTGGGGTGTATGAACTCATACTTTATGACAACCAGTTTCTCTTTTGAGACGTAATCAGTGTTATGGTATCTCACAATTTTCACTGGTATCGTCCTTTCAGATTCTCCATTATCTCGGTTTGGATCATGTTGGACATATTGGGGGGCGGAGTTGGTAATAACTTTTATCCTTTGCACTACCTTAGCATGCCGATGTGGTTGTCTTGATGGTTGTTAAACTTCTTCAGTCTGTTGATGGGACCAAAACTAAAAGAAATGGATGAAGTGATCAAGTTGATCCACTTAAGTTCTAATCAATCTCAAGACAATGATCAAGGGCGCACACTTCTGGTTCGTCTTGCTTGCTTTAGTGACTTCTTAATTAGTATGCCTTAAATTGATAGTTGGTCACTTGCATTTTAGCTTGTGTTTCTGTGTTTATAGCAACATTAAAACCTAGAAGATCACACTTGGACAATTTTGTAGAAGATAACTTCCGGATCTTTGATAAAGGAGAGTACTGGGAAAATAATTACTAATATTATGAAATTTAAAATGATTATTGCAACACCTAGCTCTTTTCTTGGATTTTATTTGTTGTCCAAATGTAGTGGGATTTTCTTTTTCCAAATAATAACTAATTTGATTGAATAAATTCACGCTAAATAAATTTAATATTTCCCCCTTCTTTGCTAGAGTTTACTTAAACCCCAAACCTCAGGTTGAGTTTATCCTTATGAACTCTAGTGGGCAACATCTTTAATTTTATTTATCAATTAAGGTTAATAAATTAATTAATTTTACAAAAGCGTAGGATCGAACCTCAAATTTTAAATTGCAATTAAAATCCACTTCGACATTGTGGATGAGTCTTCAATAGTGTCCCTTTTGTGATTTTTATTTCCAAAATATATGCATTATAATACCTTTGATTTCCTTTATTCTAGTTAACTTTGACACACACACACACACACATTTCACCTATGAATGTACATAACAATGTATACACACACACACACACACATTTCACCTATGAATGTACATAACAATGTATACAATATAATAATATATAGATATATTATGTGCCTTGGGGTGGCAATTAAATGCCATCCTCTTACCTTTGGATTGGGAGCAAAACGCTCCTAGCTTCATGCAATTCTTTTGAGGGAATAAATTTTTGGGGAGATTAATGAGTCCAAAGACGTATAACTTGATATGTTTCAAAGAAGTAGTCACAAGCGCAATTTCACAGGAGAAAATCACGTTCCATGGGAAACAAGGAGACTGTTGAGAGATGAGACTTAAATCTTTGAAAAATTGTACTTTGATGAGACTTGACCTTGAGTGAGTGGATGTGAAGCATTTATTGCTTGATGGATGACATGATGCTTTAAATGAAGAGAGAAAAACTTAGTCAATGATGGCCTATTTTAGGACATGTTTTTTTTTACAAGAAAAGAGGAGAGGGAGAGCTTGGCCAAAGCATGCTTGCACAAAAGAATGTGGGCAGAAGAGAAATGAGATATTAAATGATGAAAATCCCTCAATTCCTTAGCAAGACGTTCCAAGAGAAAGGAGAAGCTTGGGAAGTAAAGGGAGAAGAAACACTGCACTTTAGATCATTTAAGTGAATTGGAAAGGGTTTTGACATAACCCTTGCTTTGATAATTTTTGGTGCATTGTAAGGGTGTTGATTTATGCATATACATGTTTATTTTCCAAGAAATATGTTTAATTTTATTTGGTGTAGCAGAAAACTTTAGTGGAATGTTGGAGTTTGACATATATTAAGAGTTGAGTTTTTGAAGTACAATGAAGGGTGCAAGGCTTAGGGTACAAAGTTTGGAGATACAAGGGTAAAAAAGAGAAGAAAAAAAAATTGTGGCCAAACAACACCTTTGGTACCAAACCGAGGGACCTTGGTCATTGGGCCAAGGGACCCTTTTTGAATAATGTGAAGCTGGGAGCGTTTTGCTCCCTGCAAAAAAGGTTTGAGGGTGACATTTAATTGCCACCCCAAGGCACATAATATACATACATATTATCTTATTGTATATATTTTTTTGTACATTTGTAGGTGAATGTATGTATGTATATGAAAGTTAAAGGAAAAAATGCAATAACCACCCCTGAGGTTTGATGTAATTGTTAAAATCACTCTCCATGTTTTGGAAATAGCAATAATCTCCTTTGTTGTTAAACAAAAGGTTAAACACAACTATTTTACCCTTCATTCTCTCTCCTCTAATTTTATAAAAAAAAAAAAAAGGAAAGAAAGAAAGGAAGAAGAAACAACTAGTAGTCGTTAGTGGCTGGTGACCACTGGGTTATTGGAGAGGGAGAGGGAGAGAGAAGGGGGGGGGGATGAATCCATCTCGGTTCATCTCAGATCATTCACGATGAACCTAGACCAGATCTGTATTCATTGTGGATGAATGCAGACCTGGATTCATCTTCATCCGTGATGAACCTGTATTCTGTTCTGAGTTGTTTATCCATACTTTAAAAATTACAAAACTTTGTGATTTTAATCTGGATTTCACTGCATTCAGCTATTTCTTCAATGTTCTCGCATTTCTTAAATTCAATATACAAGTAAAGCTTTAAGAAATACAAGTAAAGCGTTGAATTTTGTTTTTTATATGAATTTCATTTGTAGATGGTAGTCAGCGATCATGGCATGACTGAGAATGGAAATCATGGTGGGTCTTCTTATGGGGAAACTGACTCCTTGCTGCTTTTTGTTGGTCTAAAACATAAGCCCTATGAGTATCCATCAGTGGTCCATGGCACTGTTGACCAGGTATTGTAACTGTAGATTATACTTTTCTGTTTTTGCTATCATCTCATGAACCATGGAAAGTTGTTGTCTCCTAGTCAGCTGTACTGTCAACTATTTTTTGAATTGTTTTTTGGGTGTAATTGTGTTGAGATACAGCTACATTATTTTCTCCGATTCTGAGTCGTCAACAGTTCACAATTATTAGACCATCTCTAACCCAAAACTTCAAAATGGTGCAACTTTTGCACTAAAATGGTGCAACTTTCACATTATCCTAACAAGTCATTCTGAGTTGTTTCTCTTTTCTTATTTCTTTAATTCATAATAATTAATTTATTTAGAAAAATTATTTAATTATTTACGTAATTGTAGCTCAAATACGTATAATTTTTTTTACACGTATTTATATAAGATATTGCATTTATTTAAAAAATTAAATACTATATTATACATAATATCGCAATCTACAAAATTTATAATTTAACACGACAAGATTTAAAAGGGATTACTTGAACGAAAAAATATTACAAACAAAAAATGCAATTAATTGTGTCATTTAATTCTTAGAATTAGTATATTCCTCCCACAAATGTTCAATCAATGCATTTCGAAGTGCAATGTGAGTTTCTTTATCCTTGATTTTCTGGTGTCGAGCGAGGAATTCTTGACATCAGGTGCTTCATCAACAACCATCTCAACGTCTGGACTTGGTGCTTCTACCCAATCTCGAATTGGCGCCTCAACATCATGTTCATCTTCAATAATTATGTTGTGCATAATGATGCACACAATCATTATATTGTGTTAAGACACTTTTTGCCAAAAGCGTGACGATCTTGCGACTATTGCAAACCTACAATGTAGAACCCCAAATGCCCGTTCTACATCTTTTCTACAACTCTCTTGTTTCATTGCAAAATATTTTTTCTTGGGACGACGTGGCTCACGAATTGTTTGTACAATAGTATACCACTTCGGGTATATACTATCTGCTAAATAGTAACCCATATTATATTCATGTCCCTGTATGACATAATTAACGGGAGGAGCAATACCTTCATCAGCTATGTTGGCGAACAGATGGGAGGCCTCCAAAACATTGATGTCATTATTTGAACTCGGCATACCGAAATGTGCGTGCCATATCCAAAGATCGTAATTTGCTGTAGCCTAGAGGATAATTGTTGGAGATCCACTTCGGCTTGCATATTGGTCGGCCCAAGCAGTTGGACAATTTTTTCACCTCCAGTGCATATAATCTAGACTACCCAACATTACAGGAAAACTATGTTGTCTACCAACATAGAGCAACCTCGCAATGTTATCAACGTTTGGTGATCTCAGATATTGGCCCCCAAATACCTACACAACATCATGGCAAAATTTCGTCAAACTTTCAATAGTAGTAGACTCCTCAATTTTATGTACTCATCAATTGCATTTGCTGCGACACCATATGCTAACATCTGAAACATAGCAGTTATCTTTTGAATCGAGGACAAGATGAGTCTTCCTAGAGCATCAATTTTTTGTACAAAGTAGCTGTCATGAGCTACGACGGCCTGAAGTATATGCAAAAATAATCTTCGTGACATTCGAAAGTGGCGGCAAAACATCCCTTCACCATAACGTGGGGTCTTGGGAAAGTAGTCGTTGAACAATCTTTCATCAGCAGCCTCCCGATTGCAATGAATGACTATATGACCAAGTACCGAGCTTCCATGTATTGGTTGGTGTTGTTGCTGATCGAGCAGGTGAGCGAGAAGAATGTTGTTGTTATACAAAAGACTGACAACTTCAATTTGGGCATCAATCAGTTCTACGTGATTCGTAAGTCCTATGTTGTTGTCATTATCACTTTCAAACAATGATATTGAAGAACTAGAATAATTTGAGGGACCTCCATGATTGAAATTCATTATGGTTAATAAGGTAGATCTTTCAATGATTTTTTGCAAATACTGAGTGTTGTATTTTATAGTTGTCGGATATATATCTCATCCCCAAGTCTCATCTCGTTCTGCGAACTTGCATCACAACCATTGATTGGATATCATCAAACCTCACCCCTTATATTTGATTCCCTATATCTAACCCTATTTTGTCCCCAAATCTCGCCTCGTTCTGCAAACTTGCATCACAACCATTGATTGGATATCATCAAACCTCACCCCTTAGATTTGATTCCCCATATCTAACCTTGTCTTATCCACAAATCTCACCTCGTTCTGCAAACTTGTATCACAACCGTTGATTGTATATCTTCAAACCTCACCCCTTATATTTGATTCCCTATACCTAACCATATTCTTCTTTCAATTTTACTATAAAATAGTGTGCCACCTCTTCATTATTTGTCACCTTCACCTTCTGCTAACCTTTACACTCTACGAAATCAACAAAAAATGAGTTCTAGCAAACAAAGTGGCTCATATACCGTTCAGGAATACGTACACCTATGCTGTATATATCTAGACATTTCTCAAAACCCAATTGTAGGTATGATCCAACGAAAGAGAGATTTTGCTTTCAAGTTGAGATTGATTACAACTCCTCACTACCAGAGTGTATCATTTAGGCTCGACCCCTAAGATCATTACAAACTCGCTACACAACTATTTCGAAAGCTTTTAGCAAATTGTGGGAATGCATTCGACAAGTGAAAAATTTGAATCCAAGTGATGCTTCTGAACAAGATATTGTAAGCATTGATTGAAAAGTTTGCTTTCTAATATTACAAGTTATAAATGTTAACATGTACATTGATATCATTTTGTAGATCGATCGAGCCAAAATATTGTTGTCACGGGATGATCAATACAAGAAAAGGGTTTAAGTTTGGCCATGTTTGGCCCCTTCTTAAGGAGACCGAAAATTTTGGAAACAACGTGCACGTGGAATTACCAAGCTTTGGGGGCTGATTATGTCGTCGATTGTTGTGGAGGTATTTGGGGGCTGATTATGTCGTCGATTGTTGTGGAGGTATTTGGGGGCCGATATTTGAGATCACTAAATGTTGACGACATTGCGAGGCTGCTATGTAGGTAGGCAATGTGGTTTTCTTGTAATGTTGGGTAGGTTGGATTGTATGCACTGGAGGTAGAAAAATTGTCCAACAGCTTGGGCCGACCAATATGCAAGCCGAAGTGGATATCCAACAATTATTCTCGAGACTGTAGCAAATTACGATCTTTGGATATGGCACACACACTTCGGTATGCTGGGTTCAAATAATGACATCAATGTTTTGGAGACCTCTCATTTGTTCGCCAACCTAGTTGAAGGTATTGCCCCTCCTGCTAATTACGTCATACAGGGATGCGAATATAATATGGGTTACTATTTAGCAGATGATATATACTTGAAGTGGTCTACTCTTGTACCAAAAATTCATGAGCCACGTGGTCCAAAAAAAAAAATATTTTGCAATGAAACAAGAGAGTTGTAGAAAAGATGTAGAATGGGCATTTGGGGTTCAACAATCTAGGTTTGCAATAGTCACAGGATCGTCATGCTTTTGGCAAAAAAATGTCTTACATGATATAATGATTTCGTGCATTATTATGCACAACATGATTATCAAGGATGAACGTGATGTTGAGGCGCCAATTCGAGATTGGGTAGAAGTGCCAAGTCTAGATATTGAGATGGTTGTTGATGAAGTCACTCGATTTCAAGAATTCCTCGCTCGACACTGGAAAATCAAGGATAAAAAGGTTCACATTGCACTTCGAAATGCATTGATTGAACATTTGTGGGAGGAATATACTAGTTCTAAGAATTAAATGACACGATTAATTGCATTTTTTGTTTGTAATGTTTTTTCGTTCAAGTAATCCCTTTTAAATATTGTCATGTTAAATTATAAATATTGTAGATTGCAATATTATGTATAATATCATATTTAATTTTTTAAATAAATGCAATATTTTATATAAATACGTGTAATTTTTTTTTTTTTACCATATTAAGCTACAATTATGTAAATAATTAAATAATTTTTTGAAATAAATTAATTGTTATGAATTAAAGAAATAAGAAAATTGAAGTAACACTGTTTATTTGGTGTAATGGGTTAGAGATGACTTGTTAGGATAGTGCGAAAGTTACACCATTTTGAAGTTTTGGGTTGGAGATGGTGTTAAAGACCCAATCATGGATATTGTCACACCCCCCTGTAGCAGTAAGCCAAAGCTTAAGGAACAAGAAGCCTAACACCCAATAATCTATTCAAACATTAAAACTCACAAACCCACTATCACATATATTAAACAAACTTTAGGGTCTCAGCATTTCGTGGATGGAGTAAAGGGAAACAAGTAATAATAGAACAAAGTAATTCCAAGTATTCACTACTAGATCCCTCTCTATCCGAGTTCACTCCTAGGCATCCTACCAATTACTTGAAACATGTTAGGTGGCGGAGTAAGCTCTGTAGCTCAATGAGGGTTTTCTACATTTGTTAGATCGTAAGCAAAAGTTACCATGTTTCACAAATAAACATTTCCCAAATATTCCCAATGCAATAGTTTAAAGCTAGAGACATGGTGTAGCTATGATAACGTAACAATTAATCATTTCATTGGTGTAGCTATGATAATGTAACAATTAATCATTTCATTGTCTATAACACAACAAACACATGGAACCATTAATCACATTTAAATAATAAAACCACCATCAACAGTATATCGAGCTCAAAGGGCGTATATTTGTAGCCTTGGATCGACAATGTACAAGGGTACCTCAGGAGAAAGCCTGGGTTCTATCCCACAAGTATCCCACAAAATACCTCCTACTATCAAGCACAATGGTTCCATAATAATTAACCTCAAGCTTAGCATCATAAAATATTTTTCATGTCCTCCATTATATTATTTTATGATATCATTTATAAAATCAAGTAGTTGAGAAAATGTAAACATTGTTTTAAAACATTTAATGCATGGGAATACTTTTTTGAAAAACAAACATACCACAATATAACCACTCCCTTGTCCTTTGTGTTATTTTATCCCCCGCAATCTACTCTTTAATAACTCCTTTACCTTAATAGTTATTTTAGTCCTAAACTAATATAACTCCTTCATTGAGAAAATCTAGCCTACAGGCATTCTAGGGGTCTTTTTTTTTTTTTTTTTTTAAACTCAAGGGTAATTCCATCATTCCAAGAACTTCAGGGCTTTCTGCCATTTACTAGAACTAAGGGTACTTCTATAATTTATGAAACTATAAGGACTGTTTAGTAATTTTTGCAAGCTTTGGTGTCCTTCTACCACTTCTGCAAACTTGAGACACATCTATGCAATTTTTAAAACTGAGTCCTTTCAGGTGTAAATAACAGAAAATAGAGGGAAAATCACAAACAACTTAATACCCCTCAGATGGTCGGGTCCATTGGTGAAGTTGTCTTTCTCTACCCTATTTGTAACCATTGAAGAATGGGTTCCTATTCCAAAAATCTGGATAAAGAAACCTAATTATCAGTTTCTCAACAATGGCCACACAACCCTCACCGGTTGTGATGCTTAGAAACGTCTCAGGGGCGCCGTTTCGGAATTTTTGAAAATTTTTGTTTCCAAAATGCCAAAAAATGTTTTCAGGTTGCTTTTGCAATTTTGGAAACATTTCAGGACTGTTTTGTAATATTAGGAAAATATCGTAAACGCGTTTCTGTCCATGAAAAGGTTGAGACTGAGGTGGAATTTTTCCGTCCACGCATTTGTGTTGGGAAAATATCGTAATTTTTCCATAATTTTTCTATCCATGAAAAGGACGAGTGACTGTGAGATAGTTCAACTTGCCTACCAGTCTCCTATATCGTTCAAGGTCTGAATAAAGCTCCCTCTGTCTCAATAAGAGTCAGACGTTTGAATCCATTGGGGTGTCAACTGGTTTGCAATTCACCATACCAGTTTATTCTATGATGTCAAGTGCATACTTCTTCTGAGAAATTGAGATACCATCTCCTGATTGAGCAACTTCAATACCCAAGAAATACCGAAGTCGGCCTAGGTCTTTGGTCTAAAAGTGTTGATGTAGATGTTCCTTCAACTTCTATATTCTAACCTGATCACTCCTTGTGATAACAATGTCATCTACATAAACAACAAGGTAGATACATAAAGAAGAAGAATGGCGATAGAAAATCGAATGATCAACCTCACTTCGAGTGAGACCAAAGGCTTGAACACCAGTGCTGAACGTGCCAAACCACGCCCATGGAGATTGTTTCAGACCATAGAGAGACTTCTTGAGTTTGCAGACTACATTGAACTCCCCCTAAGCAACAAAAGTAAGTGGTTGCTCCATATATACCTTTTCTTGCAAATCACCAAGAAGAAAGGCATTTTTAATATCAAGCTGATAGAGTGGCCAATGACACGTAGCAGCCAGAGAGAGAAAGAGGCGAACAAAGACCATTTTTGCAACAAGAGAGAAAGTATCGCTGTAATCCAACCCATAGATCTGTGTAAAGCTTTTGGCAACTAAGTGGGCCTTAAGACGTTCCACCTGGCCATCGGGACCCACTTTGGGAGTGAATACCCAACGACAACCAATGAGTATTTCCTGGTGGTAAAGACACCAAATTCCAAGTACCATTTGAATGTAAGGCATCAATCTCATCTAACATAAATGGGACAGAGCTTCACCTGTGGTTTTAGGAATAGAAACAGAGGAAATACTCGAAACAAAGGCACTATAAGAAGGAGACAAATGGTCATAGCATAAAAAGTTATAAATAGGATGGGGATTACGAGTAGACCGTGTACCTTTGCGAAGAGCAACAGGGAAATTGTTAGGCTTAGGATTTAGAGCAGGAGGGACCACAGACGGAGAGAGCGAGTTAGGAGAGTCCTGGGCTGGAGGAATGTTGGTGTCAGTAGTGAGATGAGGACGATGGTGATATGTAAGAAGTGGAGGAGCCGTGGTAGGTGGACCGAAAAACGATAGGGTAGGCGCCACAGAGGAGACAGGTGGACCCAAGGAGGACAACGGAAGAAAAGAAAAAGGAAAAGGCAAAACTTGGTGAAGACTTTGTGAATCAGGCTGAGCAATCGAAAAAAACGACTAATGTTCAAAGAATGTGACATCAGCAGACAAAAAATAGTGATGCAACTCAGGAAAGTAACACTTATAGCCTTTTTGCAATCGGGAATAGCCGAGGAAGATGCACTTGAGAGATTTTGCAACAAGGTTATCCTGTCCAGGTGAAAAAGAATGCACAAAACAGATACATCCAAAAACACGAAGAGGAACAGAATAAAGTGGTTGTGTAGGGAATAAAAGGGAATGAGGAATTTGCTCTTGTAACGTTGAAGATGGCATGCGATTGGTTAGATAACATGCAGTTAGAAAATGGCATGCGATTGACATGTAAAAGGAGCGTTCGTGTAGTCTCAATAAGATGACGATTTTTACGCTTAGCAGCACCATTTTGTTGAGATGTGTAATGACAAGAGGATTGATGCAGGATGCCATTGGCAATCATAAAGGTAGTAAATGGAGAAGAAAAATACTCAGGGGCATTATCACTACGTAAGACATATAGAAATTCCAAACTATATTTTTATTTCAACAGTAAATGTCTGAAAAATAGAAAACAACTCGGACTAACTCTTTATAAGAAACAATCAAGTGCAACGAGAAAAGTCTTCAATGAAAGTAACGAATTATAAAAACCAAGAGTAGAATTAACGTGACTGGGCCCCTATACATCAGAGTGCACAAGAGACAAGGGAGTCTCAGCCCTATTATTAACCCGACGAGAAAAAGAATGACGAGCATGTTTACCACCCTGACATGACTCACAATTAAACATGGACAATGACGACAAATTAGGAACTAATTTCTTCAGTTTGAAGAGGTTAGGATGACCAAGATGATAATGGAGAAGATCTGGGGAAGTGGCACTGGTGCAAGCTACCAGCAAACTAGGCACAGTAAGATGATAGTGACCCTGTAACTCACGCCCGACGCCAATCGTCCTGCCCCATACCTTGGTCCTGAGCACAAACAGAGGTAGGAGTGAAGATAACAGAACAGTTAAGGGTTTTGGTAAGTTGGCTAATTGAAATCAAATTAAAAGGACTATCAAGAACATATAAAACAAAATTTAATGAGAAAGATGAGGTGGGTGTGATTTGACTGATTCCTTTAACTGCAATTTTGGTGCCATCAGCCAGGGTAACAATAGGTAAGGTATCAGAATAGGTGAGTGAGGAGAAAAGTTTATTACCACACATATGGTCAGTGGCGCCAGAATCTATAATCCAAGGACTAACAGATGAGCCTTGAGCAACACAAGTAACGAGATTACCAGGATGAGATGGCTGGGTGGCTTGGAACTTCTGGAAGGCATCATACTCAGCTACAGACATAGGTACCAATTGCGAATTTGGTGGAGATGGAGCAGGACTAGGATTCAGTGCCGTACCTGAGATTTTGCGGCCCTTAGTCGAAATGTAAAAATGGGCCCTCGAATCATAGTATACATTCAAATTTTATTTTTCATAATAAAATATAAAAAAAAATATTCATACCATATTAGAATAAAATCGAAAATTTTCTAACTGATCAATTATAAACTACTCTTCTTGCAGTTTTGAAGGTAAAAATATTAATCAAATTTACATAATCAAGTTGTTCGAGCATTTTTTTCTCAATACATGCATAAAATCCTAGTTACCCATAACCCATTACCAGAGATTCTAGTTAATCATAATTGAGTTTATAAATTTAAATTATCAAATGAAATAGAAATAGTTAAATCTAATTAAATGTGTTTGTTGGGTCTTGATTTCAAACTATAAAATCAAATTCTATATCACAACACTTGTATGCGTAAGGCACATAGAAAATATTAACATCTCAGAATATGATATATACAGAATATATATATATATATATATTTACAGAAAACATAACAAAAATATAAATAGCTCAAAAAGGAGATCTCATTGGTAGACCCCACTGCTGGCCATCGTGGCCGGTGGTTTCCGGCAATCAGAGGCAACCCGACACCCTTATCCCCATCGACCAACATACCAAAAAATCAACAAGATCCAACGGCATAATCTCTATAAATCTAAGATTTAATTTTTGGCCTCCCAAACCGTGTGTATATACATATATATCATGCATCTATATTAAAAATAATTGCTGCTAAAACTAAAAGACTTACCATCTTATAGATTGAGGCCACTTTCACAGTAAAAATACAGTCGGATCTAAATCAGACGGCTGAATTTCAAAAAATCAATGATTTAGATAGTTGTTCTTGAGAGAGTGAAAGAAGGAGAGAGAGTTTGCTAGATTTTTTGGGGGGTGGGGAGAGTTTTATATGGGGGCAAAATGGTCATTTTGACAGGGGCAAAATAGTAAATTTCTTTTCAAATTTTAGGGGCCCCCTAAATTGGCATAATTTATGGGCCTTGAGACAATGGGCTCGTCAATTTGCCTATAGGTCCAGGCTTACTAGGATCGCTTTGAAATACATGAGCTGCATTGGTAGATGATACAGGTGGAGCAACTGGCCGACCATGTTTCTTCTAGCATTTGTCCTCAAGATGACCCAGTTTCTTACAAAAGGTACACTGTGGAGGTGAGTGATTATTATCGCATCCTGTATTTCCTCTTACGGTAGAAGCTTGAGACACAAGAGCTGAAGATTCGGCTGAAGGAACAACATGAGAAGAAGATGACATACCATATGCACCTATCATATTCAACAACCTTTTGAAAGAGTCCTTCATGGTAGGGCTAGCGGAGCTGGTCAAGATTTGATGCCGGATGGCATTAAACTCTCATTTCAGACCGGAGAGAGCAATAACCATAAAAAACTTCTCTCATTGAACAATTTGTTTGGGGCGGGTCATAGTGAGAGGAAGAAGAGCATCAAATTCTTGCATGAGAGCCCGAACCTGCCCCAGATAAGATTCCATGGACGACTCCTGCTTGAGATTCTTAATATTAGAAACCACAGTATACAAACGTTGGATGTCGTTTGTATGACACTCTTTAGCTTTCTTCCACACATCAACATAAGTTTTAAAGGGGTGAAAGAGCTGCATGATGGTAGGATCAGTAGACTGCCATAGGAGACTCCATAACTGGGCATCAACTTGTTCCTATCTACCCCGATTCGCTTCTGACACACTTTTAGCCTTTGTGATAAGATGATCCGCTTGGCCTTGCCCTTTGAACCATATTTTGACAGAGGTTGCCCATGAGAGATAATTGACCAACCCTATCAATTTGACAGTAGTAATATTGGTTGTCCCAAGATTGGAGACAGTAAAGGATTGAGAGGCAGCGGGGGCAACAGGTGCCGGAGCGGGAATAGCACCGGCACAAATGGCGTCATTGAAATCAGACATGGCGAGGGTTTCGACACCGGGAGTGGCTTGAGGGGTCACCGACAATCAGATCTGGAGAAGCCGAAAAAACTTGGTTGGCGGACGCGTTGTCACTTGTCGGCGCGTGGAGACGGAGGCAGCAAGCGGCAGCGGTGCGTGGGTGGTCTGGCGGCGGCCAGTCTGTGGCAGTCGGCGAATCTAAGGGTTGCGAACTCGATGGTGGTGGCGGTGTGATCCAATGGTGATCGGACAGTGAGGTTCTGGTATTGGGCAGTGATGTTTGGGTTTGACGGCTAGGGTTTCGGTCGCTGGAAAAAATACACAGCAACGCCTAGGGTTTTTTCTCACCGGTGGCTTTGATACCATATGAGAAAATAATTCTGAGAAAAAACCTAAGAAACTAGCCTCTCTTAACTTGTTATTCATAATAAGCATAATGGACCTTAAACCTACGAGTTTAATGTAATTACAAAATAAAACACACATATATAATAATTATAATATATACTAATAATTCTAACAATGAGCATAGGAGTAGAGGGTGAAGATGGAGAAGAAGAACCAGTGGGAATTAAGTAACCAAAAAGGCACAGCTGTATTAAGTTTCTTGGGGACAAGAAACCTGGGGGGGGGGGGATCATAGAGTCATTGTATTTCTTTTCTTATGCTTGCTGCTTGTACTTAGTTGTTAAGTGGTTGTGTTTTACCAGATTGTCGTTCCAGATAGATGTATTGCTAGGCTATAAATAAGCCATAGCTAGAGGAGGGAAAGGAGGTTGATAAATGAATTGAATTGAATTTTTTTGTGTTATATTTCTCTCTCACTTCCTGTTATCTTTCTCTCGAACATTCTCCCTCTTTCTTGTTGTTTCCCTCCCTTCTATCTGATCTCTCCTTCCAAATTCTCTAACTTTTAATCCTAGCTAAATGATCCCTCGTCAGATCCGAGGATCTGACATCCTGATAGACAGAAGGTAAACGAGGACTATCTCTTATAGCTCAAGTCTGATCAATTATTGCTCGGGTGATTATTCTCAACAATAAGCAAAGAAGTATTAGCACAGGTTGTTCATTGTGAGTCATCTTCAGAACTTGGTATGCTCTTGAAAACCTCTATTCACAACAACTGTAGCTAAGTCCTTTCAACTTAAGCAGCAGCTTAGATCAACTAAGAAAGGATCTGCAACTGTAAATGATTACATCTTAAAGATTAAGACTATTGGACATGATCTTGCTTCTATTGAAGAACCTATGTCTGACAAGGATTTACTTTTGACCATAAAAAGTGGATTAGGTTCAGATTATGAGACTGTTGTCTCTCTCATCACATATTAAATGGATGAGATAAACCTAGAAAAGGTGCAGTATCTGTTTCTTATGCATGAACAGAGGCTAAGTATGCAAAATTCAGTTGGATCACTTGATGGAAATTTTTGAGTCAATGTTGCTTCATGCTGGTCTAGATTCTAGAAATATGAATAACAATGCAAGAGGTGGTTTTGACAATAAAGGAGGTAGAGGCGTAGGCAGATCTAATTCAAGAAAGTTTTACTGTCAGTTATGTGGAAAACCAGATCATCATGCAGATAGGTGCTTTCATTGTTCGACAGGAATTTTCAGCGTACAAAATTTCCTTGTTCGAATAGGTCTGTTTCTCAGTTAGATCAGCAAGCTCATTTAGCAGTCAGTAGTGATTCTAATGGAGCTTCTTTACCTGAGACAAGTTCAGTTCAATATTCTCACTATGAAGGCTCACATGAAACTTTATATGCCTCTCCTGAAACCTTAACTGATCCAGCTTGGTTTCTTAGATCCTAGATGGCTCAAGGCTATGCAAGAGGAATTTGTCTCACAGAATAACAAGACCCGAGAACTTGTTCCACCATCTCCTAATATGAATCTGATTGGTTGTAAATGGGTCTTTCAGGTCAAGTATAAACGTGATGGTTCAATTCTTATGTACAAATTTAGATTGGTTGCTAAAGGCTTTCATCAAAAACCTGGCATTGACTGTTCTGAAACTCAGTTCAGTGATGAAGGTTCCTACTATTAGAGTTCTTCTCTCTTTGGCAGTTACATTTGGCTGAGATATTCAGCAGTTTGACGTAAATAGTGCCTTTCTGAATGGAGATTTAGAAGAAGTATATATCTGAACCTGAGGGGTTCGAAGATTCTAAGCATCCTGCTCATGTGTGTAAACTTAGGAAGTCTCTTTATGGACTTAAAGAAGCCCCCGTGAGCATGGTATACAAACCTTGAAACTGCTCTTAAATCTTGGCATTTTCAGAATGCAGTTTCTGATGCCTCTTTGTTCATTAAGAGTGCAGTTGCTTGTTCTGTTTGTTTTGGTGTATGTTGATGATATCCTTGTGACTGGTTTTGATAATGCACTCCTACAATCTTTCATTCATGATCTTGATGCTACTTTTGCCCTCAGAAACTCTTGGTTCAGCAAGTTATTTCTAGGATTTGAAGCTCATTGAAATTCTACAAGCTTATATCTCACAGAGTCCAAGTATAATACTGATTTGTTGGTCAAGCTGGTATGGAGAATTGTAAACCTAGTCCTACACCTTTTACAGTTGGTACTCAGGTTGCTGATGAGGGTGATCTCTTTTCTAATCCTACTTTTTATAGAAAATTTCTTGGTTTCCTTTAGCTTCTGACCTATACTAGGCCAGATATTGCATTTACAGTCAACGAGTTGAGTCAATTTCTCGTGGCTCCTAAACAGCAGCATTGGCAGGCTTGTAAGAGACTACTAAGGTATCTTAAAGGCACTCTTTGGACTGGGACTTTTCTTCACTCCTCCATCTCACTTAAATATTGAGGCATACACAAATGCAGATCATGCTGGATGTAGGGTTACCAAAAAATCCACAAGTGGTTTGTGTGTCTATTTGGATGGAAATTTACTTATTTGGAGTTCTAAGAAACAGTCAGTAGTGACCAGATCAGTTGGCAAAGTAGAATACAGAGCTCTAGTGCTAGGAGTAATAGAAGTGTTGTGGTTAAAGTCCTTGTTTTCTGAGCTTGGTTATCCTTTTTCCAAATCACCAGTACTTTGGTCTGGCAATGCTGCAGGAAGAGTATAGCTGGAAATCCTGTTTTTCGTTCTCAAACTGAACATATTGAGATTGATATTTGGAAAAAGTTGAAAATGGTGATGTTGAGATCAGATATGTGCCATCTGAGCATCAGATAGCAGATATTTTAAAAAGGGGCTTTCTCAGTATGGGTTCTAATCTTTGTGTCACAAGTTATATCTGAAGATTTTTCCTTGGTTTCCCTTGAAGGACGGTGCTGAAGAGGGAATTTTAAAAGATTTTAAGACTCAAGAGCAAGCAGAGCACAATGCTTCTAAGCTAGGCTAGCAGGTGTGATTTGAGGGGGAATGTTAAGGAGAATAATACTTCAAATTACAAAGGATAGAGGAAGTAGAGAATAGGAGAGTTTATTTAGTTTCTTGTTACAGTTTATTTTCAGTTTCTTAGCTTAGCTTATGTGGCAGTCAGTTTGTCAGAAACAGAAAGCACAATCAGTGTTCATTTCTGTAAGTTGTTGAATAACAGAGAGCAGTATATAAACTCACTGCTCTTGCTGTAATATTCATTCAACTCAGTCTATACAATTTTGATCCTTTCTCTTCATTTTCTTTCAATTTTTCATTTTTTTCTCTAGTTCTTGCACTTAGGGATCACATTAAGTGATTTTGTTATCTAAAAACTGCCCTCCTCTCTCATGCATTTCCAATTTGTTTTTCTTTGATATGTTATCTAGCTCAATTACCTTTTCACTCTTCATCTTTTTCATAGCTTTTTTACTTCATTTAGGCAAATAATCTATAGAACATGTAACTCCTATCTTTTTCAGAGTTACTAAGATGTCCCAACATAACATTTCTTTCTCCATGTGTCACGACCCTGGGGTATTAGAGGGGCAAAATTGTAATTGAATTACAATTGTTTGTTAGGAGATATTTTGTAATTCTGTTAGCAGCATATGGGTGTTGTTTTTCTAGAATATGCTTCAGTTAGCTGTTAGTTGATGCCTATAAAAGGCTACTTGTAGGAGGATGGGGATTATGTTGATGAATGAATGAATTGGAATTATGTTCACGCCAAATAGTTGAAGTTTGAAAGATTATCATCATTGCTTTTCACCCTCATCATGCAGCTGCATTTACCCTAATCTTTCTAAAATTTATTTTGGTAGAATGCATATTTGAGTAGAAAAATTGTCTTAGCAAAGAGAATATAGATTTTTCTTTTTTTTGGTTTTGTTTTGTTAAGTAACCCTATATGGCGAAGAGAGCTAGAGAATGGGTGAACCTGGGACAGGAAATAAAACATAACTACTTGCAGAGAGGAATTATTAACACTGCGAAAGAGACTTGCGGAGCAAAAAGGAATCCTCCCTAATCCGAAGATGAATGCTTCTTCTTTTATCATCGGATACCAATCTTTTACACCAAAAAGTTTCTATTGCTTCTTCTTTCATCCTTTTGCTGTAATCTAAAGTTGATGACAAAGGACAAAGAGTTGTAGTAGCGTGAAGTTTCTCTTACACTGGAGTTGCAGCTATTTCTGTTGCAGTACTCTAAAGTGGGTAAAAGATGATGAAAGCGGGGCTGAATTTTTGTAGGAGGTGACTGTTATTTAGCTAAAGGAATTCTCTGATATTTTTTTGTATGGTGAACAAGTATAGAAATAATAGTACTTAGTATACCTCCTATGGGTGTTATGGTAGCAGAGTTCTTTTGGCATTCTGCTGAAGCATTCTTCTGAATTGTAATACTGCCTCAACCATTCGTCGTTAGTTTTGTCTTTTCACAATCCTTGACAACTCTTCTGTTTACTCTTTTTTATCTAGTACTGCTTTGGTCATCAACCGAGAATTTTGACTTGGGATTTGAGAGGCTACATCTTTTCATCTTTTTCATTTGTTCCGTTGATTCAGGTTGACATTGCTCCTACATTAGCTCTTCTTTTTGGTGTTCCAATTCCTAAAAACAATGTTGGAGTCTTGATTTCAGGAACATTTGATTCTTTAACAGGTTAGAGTTTCATTGTTTATTTATTCTGTCTTTATTCATTTTAAATTTAGAGATAAGAACCTACTGTTTCAATTGACAACGGAGTTGTAGCTCTGATACTAAGCTGGACAAGCACAGAAACATCTACTTCTAGCTATGAATACTGTACTTAATTATGGCAGATATTAAAGGTACTGTCTTTCTTTATCTGGCCAAGGGGATGTGTTGGATTGCTTGTGCACAACAACTTTAGATTCCTGGGTTTTGTTTAGGGTTTGAGATGCGAAAGGATTGAGCTTGGTATTTAAAAGGCATAGGTTGTTTGAAATTTTGGAAGGTGCTGAAATTTATAAAACAATGCCTGTTTAAACCTTTCTGATGTTAGAGAAAAGGCTTATAGTGGAGAAACGGATTGAAATTTTGGAGGTATCCTTTATATCAATCAAATAAATGAAAATTCATGATTTGGTTTTGATTTGAATTCAAAATTCTTTGCGAAGAATCAAAGAAAAAAGAGATAGTATAGAAGTAGAAAATCCTTGGAATGACTCCTTGATTCTTTGGATAGGCTCATGCTATGCTAAAGATTCAAACTTTGAATGTTTACTGAATTGAGTACTTTTGGTAAATCATGAGACCATTTTGGACCTCACTGGAGAACACACTCTCTCAGGCTTGGTCTATTGGGTGGAGAAATACCTTTTTTTTTTCTTGACTATATTCTAAATTATAAAATAAATATGAAGTCCATAATTATAAGCTTTCAACTTATAAATTACCTAAACTACTTAGACAACCTATAAAGAGTTAAAATACAAGCCAAATGTAAACTTACAAGTACCACTAAAGTGTATGTCCAGAATGTTGGGGCACATAGTTTTGTACTTATATGTCTGATATGGCAGTATAACTGTAAACTATACATTACTTTGTGTTTTAGTAAAAGTAGAAATTGTGCCCACCCTTCATGTAAATGTTACTAAAGGTTTTGGAGTAATGCTATTTGTACAAAATGTTTTCTTATAGGATGCTCTCTTCAGTTTTATGATATATGTTGAGAAGAGCGGAAGACTCAGACACCACAAAAACAATCTCAGAATTTGAAGGACAAGCATGGAAGAAGGCAATCACAAACTTACGTGTGAGAAAATAATTAGGAGAGAAAAAAATCTAAAAGACTAGTCTCTCTTAGTTTGTTATTTATAATAAGTATAATGGACCTTAAACCTATGGGTTTAATCTAATTAAAAATAAAACACATATAATATTTATAATATATATGAATAATTCTAACACTCCCTCTCAAGAGCATAGATATGATATGCACTAAGGTTGTTACAGATATATTCTACTTGAGCACCCTTTAGAGACTTGGTGAAGATGTCTGCAAGTTGATCATTGGAGTTAACAAACTCTGTAACAATAACACCTTTAACCAGTTTTTCTCTAACAAAGTGACAGTCGATTTCAATATGCTTAGTTCGCTCATGGAACACTGGATTGGAAACAATGTATAAGCTAGCTTGATTATCACAAATAAGTTTCATAGGAGACACTTCACAAAACTTGAGTTCATGCAGGAGTTGTTTAAGCCAGATGAGCTCACAAGTTGTATTAACCATAGTCCGATATTCTGCTTCTGCACTAGATCTAGCTACTACATTTTGTTTCTTACTTTTCCAAGAAACCAGATTTCCTCTCATAGGAACACAATACCCAGAAGTTGATCGACGATCAGAAGGAGATCCTGTCCAATCTACATCTATATAACAACAAATATCTGTGTGACCCTTATCCTCATAGAGTAGCCCTTTACCTGACGCTCTTTTGATATATCTCAGAATCCGGATAATAGCATCCCAGTGAGAATCACATGGTGAACTGAGGAACTGACTAACTATACTCACAACAAAAACAATGTCAGGACGAGTGACTGTGAGATATTCAACTTGCTTACCAGTCTCCTAGATCGTCCAAGATTTGAATAAAGCTCCCCCTGTCTAGGCAAGAGTCGGACATTCGGATCTATTGGGGTGTCAACTGGTTTGCAATTCACTATACCAGTTTTTTCTAAGATGTCAAGTGCATACTTCCTCTGAGAAATTGAGATATCATCTTCTGATTGAGCAACTTCAATACCTAATAAATATCGAAGTCGGCCTAGGTCTTTGGTTTGAAAGTGCTGATGTAGATGTTCCTTCAGCTTCTGTATTCCAACCTGGTCACTCCCTGTGATAACAATATCATCTAGATAAACCACGAGATAGATACATAAGGAAGAAGAATGGTGATAGAAAATCGAATGATCAGCCTCACTTCGAGTGAGACCAAAGGCTTGAACCACAGTGTTGAACTTGTCAAACCACGCTCGTGGAGATTGTTTCAGACCATAGAGAGAGTTCCTGAATTTGCAGACTACATTGGACTTTCCCTGAGCAACAAAAGCAGGTGGTTGCTCCATATATACCTTGCTCCATATATACCTCTTTTTGCAAATCACCATGAAGAAAGGCATTTTTAATATCAAACTGATAGAGTGGCCAATGACGCGTAGTAGCTAGAGAGAGAGAGGCGAACAGAGGTCATTTTTGCAACATGAGAGAAAGTATCGTTGTAATCCAACCCATAGATCTATGTAAAGACTTTGGCAACCAAACGGGCCTTAAGACGTTCCACCTAGCCATTAGGACTCATTTTGGGAGTGAATGCCCAACGACAACCAATGAGAGTCTTTCCTGGTGGTAAAGATACCAAATCCCAAGTACCATTTGAATATAAGAGATCAATCTCATCTAACATAGCCTGGCGCCAACCAGGATGGGACAGAGCTTCACCTATGGTTTTAGGAATAGAAACAGAGGAAATATTCGAAACAAATGCACTATAAGAAGGAGACAAACGGTCATAGTGTAAAAAATTATAAATAGGATGGGGATTATGAGTAGACCGTATACCTTTGTGAAGAGCAAAGGGGAGATTGTTGGGCTCAGAATCTAGGGTAGGAGGGATAACAAACGGAGTGAGCAAGTCAGGGGAGTCCTGGGTTGGAGGAATGCTGGCGCCGGTAGCGGGATCAGGACGACGATGATATGTAAGAAGTGGAGGAGCTGTGATAGGTGGACCGGATAGTGGGGTTTCGGTATGGGCAGTGACAGTTAGGGTTTAAAAGTTGGAAAACAATACACAACGACGGCTAGGGTTTTTGTCTCACCGGTGGTTCTGATACCACGTGAGAAATTAATTAGGAGAAAAAAAAAGCCAAGAGACTAGCCTCTCTTAGCTTGTTATTTATAATAAGCATAATTGGCCTTAAACCTATGGGCTTAATTTAATTACAAATAAAACACACGTATAATAATTATAATATATACTAATAATTCTAACATTACGCATATAATAAAAACACAAACATAAGAAAGATAAGGGAGATACAAAAGATTTTTATTGTGGTTCACCCCGGGATAGGGTTACATTCACGATGAGTTCCGACGAGAAGAGCTCACTGCATTATTTGGAGAAAATGGTTACACCCTCGATACAAACAATTCCCTCACTCATTGTACATCAATAGTTTTCTAACAAAACTACCTCGTAATTACAAAATACAAATTAGAAGCTTACCTTAAGAACTAGAGAATACAAAAGAAAATGACGAACAGAGATAACAGATAGAGAAACCCTTGCCCACAAAACCCCTTCTGCCAATAGCTATCCCATTCCCTATTTCCTTTCTTCTTTTTCACGCCTCTCTGATCTCGAGACACTGTAGCAATAAATAATGAATCTGAACGGCTAAGATTGGATCCAGAAAAGGCAATATCAACGGCCAAGGGTTGATTGTGAAGCGCAATTAACAGAAAGGGCCAAAGGAAAAACAAGGAGCGTCGGGGAGAGAAGAGGCCGTTGGATGGTTGCCAAGTGGCCATCCATCAGACACCCAATTGGGCTACTAAGGTTGCCAACTTTACCCTCCATCAAATGGCATCGCTTGATGCTTCACCACACACAACAATATAAATCTCCATATTTTATCTGCTTTCCTCACAAGTCCTTGCTTCCTCTTTCACCTTGTATTTTTGGATATGTTTTTCTTTTTTTTTTTTTTCATTTTATCAGTTGGCTGATAGGGATGGCAAATTAGATCCCTGACCTTGTAAGCATGTTTTTTGGGGTTACTCTGGAAGGGTTATCAATGTTATTGTTCCACTCCAAACATTCTTTACCTGTGTTGGTGTTACATTTTTATTTTTCCCTTTTGAGTCCTTACCATACTAAGCCTCATTTCTCTACTAACCTTGTCAGTATTTTGTCTTCTCATATCCTGTTACTCTGGCCCTACCTACATCTATTCTCCTTAATTTTTCTACATATGCTTGTATGTATCCACTTGATTTCTTATCTTTTCTTAATCTACTTGATATCAAGGCCACATATTGATCATGTGTATGGCTAGCTTCTTCTTTGTCTCTAGATCTATGTGCCATTAGTTATACCTTTTTATTGCTGTTTGGAAAGATAACGTTTTTTTACATCCTGCCTAATCTCAAACTTTGTGTTATGATTCCTTGCCCTCATTGCATTAGTTTTTGATACAAGAAGTGTATATTTGATTAGTTTAGTTATAAGTTCTTTTATTGCTGTCAATGACTGGTATATACATCACCAAATGAATAGTGAGTGTACCATCCTAAAGTCAGCCTTACTCAGTGCTATAGGAGTGTGTCCATAGTTTCATCTGAACTCAAATAACAATACATCATACTATAATCATTGGAATTGAACTGAAGAAGTCTGAATCTCTGGAAAGAGTTAAATGATTAGAGTAATTCAAGTGGATTTAGTGAGAGATAGAGAGCATAATGATGTGGGGAATAAGTATAGATGCTGTAACACATTTAATGCAAATTCCATGCAAATACAATAAATGAAAACAAGATAAGGGAATCAGTCATAATGCATGCAATGAAGATAAAGATGTGCAATAGGGAAGCATACGAGAAGAATCAATATCAGAACAAAATGTCACATAGAAGTGGGTAAACACCTTTTAATGAACCCATGGATGGACAGATCTGTGGGTGCTTCACTACACATGGGGGGGTTAGCAGCTCCTAATTGGGGTGGTTACGGGGGGAATAAGTGGCTAACATTTACCTATTGTTAACAAACAATATTATAACAAGACACTCCCAATGTTATGAAATAAAATAATTCATAAGTTTTCTGCATTAATGAAATAAATAAATAAAGACGTATATATGCAACAGAAGCCAATCATAAGCATGCATCAATGAATCAAGCATCAGATGCATGTATAAAATAAGTGTCCCCACGGACATGCTCAGTAGTCAATAATGTATAATTTAATCAATTATTGGATATAGATACAGAGTATGTCTTCCATGGACATATGCACATCATTAGTAAACAACTTATGTTATTTAACTGAATACACTTATTTTTCCATTTTATTTCTTTTTAAATAATAAATTTTTAAAGAATTTTTATTTTCCATTTTACTTTGTTTACTACAGATGATCAAAGACTGAGGACATTAGAGTTGAATTCATGGCAGTTACTCAGATTGCTTAAAGCACAGCTTCCTAAATTATCTTGTGGAAATCTCTCATGTGATGTAATTGGGGATGATATATGGCCTGGGAGCATGGAATGCAATGGCAGTGATGAGGAGATATTTTGCTGCTTATTTCTAAATTCTGCAGCTCTTCACAAATCATGGAAGTTGGGAAGACTTTCTAGGTAGTTTATATTTGGATTCTGTTTATTCTTAAAAAATATGAAGCTATGTTGATCTGGAAAAATTCTGAAGCCTTGCTTTATTTTTCTGATGTGTATAGGTCTAATAGTACAGATGATTATATTATTACTGTTTTGGCATATGAGAGTTTTCTAAGAGCTGCAAGCGAGTGGTTATCACGAAGAGCAACTTATGTATGTAGTCCTCTTTGAACAGTTACTAAACTGATTTATCCCATAGTTATTCAGTTGATCATTTCTTAATTGTAAGACCGACAAGCTACGGTGTCTGTTCTCATTGGCTTTGGTGTCACAAATATATGTATTTTTATTCTTGCATTACCTTTTTCTTACTCATTTCTTCTATTACTTTGTTTCCATAATTTGCAGAAACCTGCTGGCCTACTTGTTTCTGGAGTTGCAGCAATGGTTATGTCGTCTGTCCTATTCATAGGGCTTCTCCTCTTGCTGGATCATGAAGTTTATCACTGGAAAATGCATGGTCTTTCTTACATGAAGAGTAATATGCATAAGTGGCATTTGGATGAGACTTTTGTCCTGGCTGTCATCTTCGTCCTTGTTTTGAGTATGGGGTCTAGTTCCATGGTTGAAGAAGAGCAATATGTATGGCATTTCTTGGTATCCACACTTTATTTGGTATTACTCCGTAAAACAATTCAGTCCCTCACAACAAGAACTGGGCAAACTTTGATTACCTTGATAAAAGGACAAAACAAAAGAACCAGTAGTCAAATATTTTCCATCATTCTGATCCTTATCACTGGGAGGGTTCTGAGAGGATGGCATCAAGGTGGTGTTAACTGGGTTCATCTTCCTGACATTTCAAAGTGGCTTGAGCAAGCAGGAAGAGGTTATGTAAAATCTACCTATCTGATCTCATGGATTTGTATTATTTGCTTGGGCTTATATTTGCTTTCATTATCACAGTCAGAGAGGTATTTTGTTGTAATGATTGGATGTGCCTTTTTAGTCCCAGGGGTGTTGGTCTTGCAACATATCATAAATTACCAAGACAGTGCTTTTGCAGCATCCAGTTATAGTGCTACCTCAATGGCACAAATAGTCTATGCAATTCTAGTGATCCTCTCACTAGCCACCGTTGTTGCCTTACCATGGTTTATGCCTGTTCAGAATCTGAAGATTTTCTCAAGACATGATGATTGCTTGTCAAGTAATTTTCTTGCTGACAATAGAAGGAAGTTTCTGCTTGTTGGATATGGTGATATTACTTATGTTATTGGTTGGGCATACATGCTTTTCTGGTGTCTTCTTCAGTTGTTGCTGCAACAACCAATAAATGCAATGCCTATATTCTTGCTTCTTGTGCAAATTTTGGCCACTATGTGTTATTGTTCTAGCAGTGGTCCACACCTTAAGCAGTGGGTTGAGGTAAATGATAGCATCTTCAAGGTCTGGTGAAATTGTTTTTTCTTGGGTCTGAAGCTAATGACAAAAATTTTCAGTCTAGGACTATTCTCACTGATATGAGGTCAGACATTAGGCGAGTTAAATATCTAAGAAATAGATTTTTAATATCTTTTGATGTTTGTTTTCAGCAATGATTTAGGGCATGGTAGGTATTACTCAATCTATAACCTTCTAGAAAGTATGACAATATTTGGGAATACTTACAATACCTAAACGAAGAAGGATAAAGAAAATTAGAAGGGGAGAAAAAAATGGTTTCCTAACAAGCTACATAATAATAGATGGGGACATGCTCCTTAACCTAAACAATTATGATGAAGCACCATACACTTATCTTTTTGGTTGTGTTCCCACAGTTAGCTTATATTTGGCCCCTCAATAAATTTGGTCTCATATTATTTCATATTATAAGCTGCATGCCACTTATCTCATTTGTTGTCAATGATAGTGCGTTAGGACTGTTAACTAGGTACTGACACTTTGTCCTTTTTCCTCTCAGGTTACTGCACTATACTATTTGGGGATGTCAGGCCATTTTTCTCTTGGTAACACCAACACTCTAGCTACTATTGATGTTGCTGGAGCTTTCATTGTAATTCCTCCTGAACTAGTTCTGTTAATTAACAATGATTTTACTGCTCTTAAACCTTGTTTTCTTGCCTTCTGAAATGAATCTATGGCCCACTTGCCTTTTCTTTTTTTTTTTTTGGTTATCATTTTCATTTCCAGGGCATCTCAAGTCATTCAACGTTGCTTTCTGGCATCTTAATGTTCATTATTACCTATGCGTCCCCCATGTTAGCTCTACTTAGCTTGGTGATGTATATGTCCGTGAAGGTGACAGGCTCTCTTCAGGTTTCAGATACTGGATATTTTCTAAAGATGAGTGTCGGCTTTCCTTGTTTGGTTCCTCTGGGCTTGAATTCCATTATTCTGGTGGCCTACACCATTGTTTTGCTGCTTATGAGGAATCATTTATTTGTTTGGAGCGTCTTTTCTCCAAAGTAAGTATTTACTACATAAACTATATTAGAGGGAATGCATTCATAGCCAGTCAGCAAATGTTGGGACAGTTTAACCAAAACAGTGGTTTGGCATTCATATAATCAGATTATGAGGAAACAGTTATAACCTGAAGCCAGGTTTGGACAAGGTAGGATTTAGATCATGTTACCCAGAATCTGTATGAATTTTGGCGGAGAGAATTTTGCATATCCATATTATATAACAATAACAGAGGAATTCCTTAATTATATGAGAGATAGTAGAGTTTTACTTCATAATTTTGCATGCAGTTCAATTTTAACATTTTCTCGAGTTGTACCTGCTTGAATTGTGAAATGCCTATTTGAACGAGCAGGAGATGGGGTGAGTATGTATGACCCAATTTGGATATGGGAATGAGGGTTTAAAGTTGTTGGGTTGGGATAGATTGGTATGTTAAGACTTCTTTTTATCAGGTGTTGAGGTTGGTTTTAGGTAAATCTCTAAATCAAAACCATTGCCCATCCTTAAGCAAGTGGCATCTTGTGCCTGGTGAGGTGCAATGGCATATCTTCCCTAAGCGTAGTCTTTGCATCTTCATCTCAGTTGCGTCACAGACTGCTTCTCCTAATGACCTGGATGAGCTTGAAGGGGGTTTGGTTGGTTTCATGCTGGCACGCATGGGTAGTCATGTCATGCACGTGTTGGGCTCAATAACATGTCAAGATTGCCTTCTTCAAGGTGTTTTGGTATTTTTTCTAATATTGGATAATTATGTGGAATCCATGAGTCCAATGCAAATGACGGAATTGAATTTGGAGATTTGGGGCCACTCACGGTTTCATATCTAGCAATGAAGCCAAGAGGTCGGGACTCCAAGTCTCCAAGGAAGGAGGGTGGCTATAAATGCTCAATGCTGCACAATTGAGGCATGGTGGGCCCAAAACCCACAGGTCCCAAGATCTAGTTGATTCAAAGCCTTCAAAACATGTATCTTCATATTTCTAGTCTTTTAGCTTTCCATATTCTATGACCTTTCATATTACAAGAGTATTCTAGAGAGTTCTGGAAAATAACAGAATGTGGATATCATGCAGTTGACCCAGTCATATCCTTGTCTTGCTTGCATGGCATTTAGCCTCTGCAATTTCAGCACATGACAATCTCCCTCACCATTTCTTTTGACTTCCTTGTTGATGCCTCATCTTTGAAGTGTTATTGTAGTTTGGTGCTATGTTATATGGACTAAGCATTCTCAGGCATTATACCAGTATCGACAGGACATGAGACTGGTACTGGTATGGGATGTGTCATACTCTTCTTTTTTCATTTTCCTATCGTAGCATTTCGGCTGCCACGAAGGACCCCTCATTGTTTGTAGAAGTCGGTTCTTGTCCAAAGTTTTCATGCCCGGTTGTGCCAGTGATTTCGCTCTCTTTGCCTCTAGTTGCTCTACGAAGGCAGTTTTGTATGTGTTGTTACTAGAAATACAATAATTAAAATTTATAATGCGGGAAGCCTAAGTTGAGGTAGAGCTAGTCAAGAAACTTAGTCTGTAAGTTGGGAGGAAGTATCAGGCTATTGCCCGGGAGAGAGTTCAGTCGCTATCTGAGGGAGAGATCCACTGGCTTGAGTCTCTCAAATAAGCAACTGTTGGACTTGAACAAGCAACATAAGGTTGAAGCAAGAGAGAGATGGTGACTATCCTGGTGAGTGGCTTCGCTATCCAGCAGAGTGATGCTGTAAGGTAGTACACAGTCAGAAGGCATAGGGAGATTCCTCCCGTACGGGCCCTCTGGCTTAAAAAGCTATCGTTGCATGGGGTAATGATAGGGGTATGAATTGTTTGGGAGAAAGTCTCCCTTGTTCTCCAGGAGAGTGACTCAATCGGGTATGTAAATGCATCATATGAAGAAGCCTTCTCGAGGAGAACATACTTATCTGGGGGGTTTCTCATCAAGCCTAATTCGTGTTTAACCCAGGGCAACACCTTGCACCCCTCATGCATACGTGCCACATGTCTCACTCACCAACATTTAGGGGGCTATAAATACCTCCTAACTCATCATTTTAGGGATCTTTTTCGAACTGTTCATCTTCCACCAACTCTTAAGCACCTACACTTGTGCATCCAAATGAACGACCTAAACTCCTCCTGGACAACTTTTACCTACTTGTTCATAACATCATGACGACCATTTCTGACTTAAGCATTAGAAGGCCTGCACGGGAGGAATCCTTGTGTGCCTTCTGATGTACTGCCTTGCAACACCACTCCAGGACAGCGGAGCCACTCCCTTGGGCAATCAGTATCTCTCTCCTGCTTCAACCTTATGTTGCTTGTTCAAGTTCAATAGATGCTTATTCGAGAGACTCAAGTCAATTGATCTCTCCCTCTAGACAGGAGCACAAGTTCCCTCGAATAGTGGCTGAACTCTCCCTTGGGTAGCAACCTGCTACTTCCTCCGACTTGAAGACCAAGTTCCTTGCCTTGCTCTACCTCAATTTGGCATCATGCTTTATAAATTTTAATTGTTGTATTTCCAACAACAACAGTACGAGATCATCCAAATTGCCTACCTACTAGTTATCATTTTATCTGACATATCCTTAATTTTTAGTTATAGAACTAAAAGATAAAAAAGATTTGTAAGTGTAGGGGTAAGGTAGTAAGATTTTTTATTCTTTATGTCATATCCCATTATTCGTGTCCTACATTTGGACACATATCCCTATATTCTAAAACCCATGAAATCGACAAGTTTGACCTTTAGTACATACTCGTATATGACACCCATACTCAAATCCATGTAACAAAGATTTGGTGGTCTTGAGTGGTAAACTTTATATTTACCTTCCCCTGATAGCTTGGCTTTATGCTTGCTCTTCTTTTTCTCTAGACTGAGGGCATTCCCTTTGAACTTTATATTCACCTTGCTTGTGGCCTTCCTTGCAACTGTCAACTTAACCTTGCCACCAATCTCATTCCTACCCACCTTCGGCTTGTTTATCCATCCATGTCAAAGTTTAGCTGGGATGTCTTGCCTTGCACCTTGTAGTTGACCTTGCAGCATTCTGCTATAGGTTGCCCCTCTCCATCTTGCTTGTTGGCAGCGGGTCCTGCACCCATCTTGATGTTCTCCTCATTACCCACCATCCATCTTGGTAGCATTGTCTTAGGCAGCTCCAATGGTATTCCCTTTGATTGATCTTCACTAGTTGTATTGAAGAACACCTTGGTTGGCTTGATTCTTGACAAGGGTGTCACCATTCATAGTAAGTCCTCTTAAGATCCATGTTGAATTGTGGTATATATAGGTGCCGCCTGCACCTTCCATAGGAACTCCATCCCAGGCCTCACCTTGGATTCATCCATAAGCCTGCTTGTATAATCTACCCTTTCTTTACATGAATCACAACACAATTCTTTACCTTGAGTTATTCCATCAAGTAGCTCGATTTTTGTGATGACAATCTGCAACTCACTCCCTCTATTCATCACCTTCAAGCCCACCATCTGGGCTTCCTCAGAGGTGATGAAACTATGAGAAGCTCTCAACAAGCTTGGATCTCCTGCCCATTCTCCTCCACATCCATGTGTCTCAACCAGTTTCTTTCTTTTGTTTGTGGCGGTGACTCACCTCAAGACTGCTGCAGAGTTGTGTAAAAACTGTATAATCCAATTGGTTGCTCTTGACTCTTTGGTGTCCCTTGCTTCATCTCCTCAATCATGGCACTAAGTTCTGCCCCCTTAGCACAATCTTTTATCTAGTAGGCTCCCCTACATAGAAAGTATTCCTAGGATTGAAGATGTCCCTTTCGGTGACCTTTTTGTCTTGGTTACGAACCTTGCTAGTAAATAGCCTATTGTGCCCCTTGTCTCCCTCACCATTTGCAGAATTACACTCTGCATGGTGTATTGGCATACAGATCTCCCTGGAATCCTAGTCGCCATGGTAAACCCTTAGTTTGGGTACCTTTACCTTGGTAGCATCCGGGGTTATCATGGAACCCTAAGCGAGTGTCTCACTATGTATCAACCGTCTCTTGTGTGTCTCCTTTGGTCAAACCTGACATTCCCAACACTTTAGACTTTGGCTCCTTGAATCCTAAGATGCTTGCAAGGTAGGTAATTTTGCCTTTAGTGACCCCCATCCCCAGTTGCATGGCTGAAATAAGCTGCTTGCCATACTTAGCCTCGGTGATGGTAGGTACCATGCAGGGGGCTGTTCTCTAGAATAGCCATAGATTGAAGATAAAGAATATGACAATTTTCACAGCCAAAGAATTCCACCTGGTATCACTTGGACCCACTTTGTAGCTTTATCCTGCTTGTTATTAGGGGTAAGCAAAAGTTCGGTTACACCGAACCAAACCGACTAAACTAGTCAGTTTAGTTCGGTTATTTTAAAGCAAAAGTTTGGTTAGGTTATTTTTATTGAGAAGTTCAGTTTTCAGTTTTCAGTTCGGTTTTTTGTCGGTTTTTTGTTTAAAAAAATTGAACTAACCAAACCGACCAAAACGACGTTGTTTTGGGTGCAATATAAAAGAAATACATAACAAAAATGATAAAGGTAGAAGGACCGAATTGCCTGGTGCCTAGTGGCCCTAGCCTTCGGCCCTTTCCCTTCCCCTTCCCTTTCATCTCCAACTCTTCAGTGGCCCATCACTCCTTCCATTGAAGACACTGACACCAACATCTTCGTCCATCAAACCCATCTTCGTTTGCCACACTACCATCGTTCCATCTCCCGTTGAACCCACCTCAGCAGCCATAGCTGCCAGGTTACCATTGCCTCGACATCAATATCTTTGTCTCCCTCCAATGCCGACCCAACATCTCTCTCTCCCTCCGATTTGCACCATTGTGCTTGCCCATTTACACCGATAGCCCCTTCAGTAAGTTTTCTAGTAACTTCTGTGGGTGGATATTTTATTTTAAAACCTAGATCTACGAAAATTCAATTATTAGATCTTTTTGATTTTTGGGTATGTGGGTTACTAAGCCAAGGCGAATTTGATGGTCGATTTTGATTGTCGGAATCCGCCATGGATGATGGCCGGCAAAGTTTTTTTAGAAACGTGTTTTGAGTTTTTTTTACCATAAAATTAATATTTAGATCTACAAAAATTAGCCGTTTGATCAAATTCATTTTTAGATATATGAACTACCGTGGTTGGAGAAATCTGATGATCGGTTCCAATCATTAAAATTGTTGACTTGTGGCAACAGTAACTCTTCTTTTATTTTGTAGTTAGTTTCGGTTTTTGGTTCGCTTCAGTTACCATGATTTAGGTTTCAATTATTTCGGTTAGTTGGGGTTACTCAGTCGGTTTGGTTAGTGATTTTTGAGCGGTTTAATTCGGTTATAACCGATTGCACACCCCTACTTGTTATGACCCCTCTCCGGCCTTTGTGGCTGGATTTACTTTTTTAGCTGCCTTCCTTGGGGATTTGGATCCCAGCCTACTAACTTAACGGTTAACCGTTACAGCAAAGTGGCTAAAATTAGGTGTAGCAAAGGACATGTTGCTTTCAAATACGACCCTCCCTTAACCGTTACAGCAAAGTGGCCTAGCCTAATTCAATAAAAAACTGTCACTAGGGTAGGAGGGGCAAGGCAAGGGTCAATTCTGCATCCTCACCCAAATTTAATGTTATTCCCTTGTTCCTTTTAGATTGAGTTTATTTATGCCTACTTACTTACTTAGATTAATAATTAATGTCTATATTCTTCTTCTTCTTCGTCTTCCAGGTATCTATACGTTTGCGCAACAACTGTCTGCGTCTACATTGGAATATTCGTTGTATCTATAACTTCAGTTTATGCATATTTCGTGTTTGCTTTTCGGAACAAAATGTTATCAACGCCTTATTGTCAGAGGTGACTGGAGAGCCTGCGTGGTGTGCTCGCGATCCCTACTTCAATTCTCAATTACTCCTCTCAGGATTTGTTTGGTCCTGAGGAAGTTTTGTTGTGCCATCCCGCAAAGGTGAGCAGTTTTGTTGTACATCTTCGCATTCTTTTCCCAACACCTGAGCTTCTGATCCCAACTCAAGGGAAAGTGTGAGGAACATCTTTCAATTTTCAATTGTAAATTTCAGTATGACTGCCCATTGTGAAGAACATATAGCTTTTTGATGGTTCCTCTTATGCACATTGTGACCCTTTTGCTCACATTGTTATGGGTTATGTTGCATGAAAACGCCTCAAGCCATTTTTCCGTTTAAAAAACGTTTTCCATTTCTGTTACAGACCTTATTTATGCCTATTTTTTTAGAAGAATGTATGTTTTCATGTTTTCGTTTCTTATCGAAAATGTTTTTCGTTTTCGTTTTCGTGCAATATAGGTTATGGGTTTGGGTTATAGATAAATAGCGTAACCCCTTTTGCCATGCCAAACAAAAATAATATATATACCTGCCAAAATGATCCTTCTCTCAACCCTGCAAAGCTTTATATTAGGACACTTTTGAAAGCAAAATCTAGAAAATCCATTTATTTTTATTATTTAAATGTAGATTATATTTATCTTCTAAATTGTCTAGTATTGTCATTTAGGCCTTGTCCCTTGTCATTAATTATTATTCCATCTGCTAATTTCCTAATTTTTCCATATGAATAAATTGTAATACTAAACACGATCTGAATTATTTTACATTTTTTATATTTAATTATTTGAAAGCCTTATACTTAAAAAAAAGTCATTAGTTTTAGGTAATTATTCTTGTTGGTTATTAAACTTTACATTATTGTGTCTCACACCAATCATTAAATTTTTAATCTTGTTATAATTTAGTTTTCGTTAAAAATTTCGTTAGATTATGTCACATGATTACGTGGTCATAGATACATAAAATAAAAATGAAATACAAAAGTAATTGTTGTTGATTTTGCAATGAACAAATCCATCACTAGATTTGTTTTTTTAAAAGAATTATTGATTTTTTTAAAAAAATCATTTTTTCTTCAATTTCTTAGAAATTCTCACTGAAATGGAAGAGATTTTTCCCTTTACTTACTAAAGATTTACTGTAAATTATATATATGTAAAATTATGTATATGTATTTGTATAGAATCTTCAATAATGTATTTGTAAATTCTTACACTTCTAAAAAGACAAGAGAATAAGCCATGTTTGTGATAATTTTATTCCATAAATTTTGGAAGAATACCATTTTCTATTAATTAATTCAAATCTGGGAAGTAATTAAAGTGGCGTGCATGCATGTGTCAAGAAAGGAAACTAATCAAATATTACTTGGTTGATGAGTTGATATTTGAATTTGCAAGGAAGCTAGTAGATAGTATCAGTTGAACTAACAGGCCATTAATCCACACTTACCCATCTACATTTCCATCCAACCTTTCACCCCTTCTCTCCTATAAGTAGCATCCCTTCCCAAATCTTCTCTCATTCAACTCTAATTTTAAGCGTTAATTGCTAATCACAACTTCCTCGTATTCTTCCACAGTAATGGCGGCTTCTCGTGGGTTTCTCCTCCTGCTGTCATTGGCCGTGGCACTGGCATTTTCTAGCATCAACGTGACCATGGCGGCTCGCCACCTCTTGCAGGCACAGCCTGCAATCCCATCCCTGCCGAAAGTCACCCTGCCTCCATTGCCGGCGATGCCAAAAGTGCCCACGGCCCCTCTGCCGACGATGCCAACCACCCCTCTGCCGACGCTGCCAATGGCTCCCCCCTTGCCCAAGCCCACGCTGCCGCCTCTGCCAGCCACTCCGGCCATCCCATTGCCTAACATGCCGATGACAATCCCTTCGATCCCAACAATTCCATCAATCACTAACATTCCTATCACAATCCCAATGATTCCTTTCTTCTCTCCACCACCATCAACCACCAGCCCTTGAGATGCCACCACCACCCCATCCCCATGCAATCACCATTATGGACCTAATAACTTCCATTATCATTTTATATCTTGGCTTGGCTTATACTTCTGTCATACGGTTACTATGTGAGGTGTTTGTACGTCATTTGCTTGTAATGGATTGCCACTTCTAAAGAGGCTTTTGTTGTCTAGTACAGGGCTTTTGAAGCTCTATCTTTCTTTCTTTCCCTTTCCCTGTTCCTTTTTTCTTTCGTTCTAGCTATATATGGTATTGTCATGTATCTTTGGATTCAGTTCTCCTTATGAATCTTAATTAATTATTAATTAGTTGCTTAATTATGCATTTTGCTTATGAGCTAAGATTCTCTGATGATTCTTAATTTAGATGACAATAGCAATGTTAAAAATAACACTTTCTACTACGTGTAACTCCTTCATTACTTGATCAACTATATCAATCACACAAAGAGAAAGAGAAAGAAACAGATGCCAAATTTCTTTTTCTTCTGCTTCTTTTCGCACACCGGAAAGACAAAAAACTAATAAAATTGTTACAAAATTTATTGATCATGTATCTTGTGAATATATGCCGCAAAAATTGTTAATTCCCCCCTATATATCTTGTGAATCCCCCGCCAAGTTCGTGTACATGGTTGGCTTACGTTAATTAGTACCTTCCTTTCGGATTTCTTCACATTTTGTGTTCAATAAATCCCAGTTTGGGAGGTGAACAAACTAGAGATTTTATCAACCTTTGGTCTCATTAACGCTCGCCTTCCGAACTTGATCATTCTCTCAACATTTCCCCTCTTACATATATAAATACTAACAACCCATGCATGTACATGTTCCTAAGAAATCCTTGAAGAATCAATTCATCGTCTAGAACCTTCAACCAGAGTCTCACAGTACGTAGTCTAATCATGGCTGCTTTTCACCGCCGTTTGGTGCTCTCTCTTCTCGTGGCACTAATATCGTTTCTTTCAAGCAGCGTCCAAACGAGCCTGTGCCTGGCAGCTCATCGCCACCTTCTGCAAAATATGCCCACAATTCCATCTCTGCCAAAGGCAACCTTGCCTCTTTTGCCCACGATGCCAACCATGCCCCAAGCATTGCCGCCCCTCCCGGCAAACCCCACTTCGCCGCCTCTCCCAAATCCAAGCCCTACTCCTAAGCCGGCGACTCGACCTCCCCTGCCGGCTGCTACCTCGCTGCCCACCATCTCGAACATAATCCCTTCAATCCCAGCATTTCCTTTCCTCTCACCACCTCCATCAAAGTAGACCCCTCGAACTGCTATTTACTAGCTACGTACTTGTTAATCCTGCTTTGCACGCATGGATTGTGTAAAAATAGTTTACACGAGGATTTTCATGTTTGTGTTGCTTTGAGGACCTCCATTGATTAGTTCCTAGCTAGCTAGCTAGCTGGCAATTAGGAGTATTAATTGAGGATTTCTGCGTCATTTTATTCACCATATCCTAGAGAATCATCACAGTACTGTTGTGATCTGTATGGCAACATTGTTGTTCATTTTGTTATAATTATTATTAAGTTTTCCTATCCTGTTATATATGGACATATCTTTGCTATTATTCAGTGTTGATTTCATGTTTTTTTATTGTCTCAAGATGTTTTCCTTCCATTACTGAAAACATAAACTAAAGCTTTACAACTTAATATATACTGCCAGAAAATTAAACCCATTGCAAATAGTTGACCATTTCTGTGTCAATGTAAACTTCGACAGAAAAACAACTAACAGACAAGCATGAGAAAAACAACCATCCTATTCCTGCAAGAGGAAACCAAACATGGGAACTAACCGGCAATATTTCTGCCTCGGCTAAACAAACTAAAGGAAAACCCAATAAAAACGCAATTGACATGACATGAGCCACTGGAACAAACTGATGGGAAAGATGATCAACGACGGAATGAAGTTGGTCCAATGAAACTCTCTCAAGGTGCAAACGTGTTGAAAAAATTGTGGTGGTATAATGATAAATATATTGCAATAACTCAAAAATTTTAAGGCATGAAAATTTACTTTCTTTAAGACTTTGTTTGTCCCAAAATACAATGCATAAGGGATCTAAACAAGCCTCCAAGATACAAAAAATCAAGAATAATATTTGTTGACGAATGTGTAATTTTCAAAAACAAAACCGAACACATGGAATTAATAACAAACACAAGAAGTTTTGTATTCTAATTTTGCAGTAAAAGAATACAAATAGGTTTTTGTATGCACAAATATTATGAAGTTTTATGTAAGAATGTAGGAGAAGAACAAGAAGAGAGAAACCATATGAATTCTTAAAGTTTTTTTTATCCAACAACACACCAATCTATTTATAGATAATGTTACAACCCTTCATCAAAGGTACAACCATTCATATGTATTACAATTCTTCACAAAATGATATAACTAACTCTTGTGTGTTACAACCCTTTACCAAATGTACACCCCTTCACCAAAGGTTATAACCACTTAAATTAAAATTAAAACAAGTGAGATACAACCCTTTACTAAAGGTTACAATCATTTATGTGTGTAAATAGAATTTGAAAGGTTACAACCTCTAGTTCCTTGACTTGGATTTCTTCCCAAACAAGTGAAAGGTTGCAACCATTCTTTTGAAAATCTCTCCAACAATCCTCCACCATTTTTAAAATGAATGAAGTTTTGAAAAACTCTTATGTAAGTTAGCCAAACTTATGCATAAATGAAAGTGTCTTTTGGACTTGAACCTTCACGTAGTGAAAGCATTTCAAATGTCAACCAAGGTGGCATGGTAGACAAGCTTTGAACTAACGACCTTTATCTGATTAACCGGAAATACCTCACGCACTCTTTTGAATGTCCTTATTGTGTTCATAAATACCGACACGTGAATAGACCATGTATCCCATATCTTAGTTTTCCTTTCATGAATATCTTGAGCAGTTTGCCAAACCACTTTGGAGACGGCACCATCCCCAATATTCATATAAGTAGGCTTATCGAAAATACCAACGTATTTAAAGTATTTTATAGATATCTATATAAGTCTATTAAGAGCAAATTAGCTCAACCTCCCATTATTGATACGTTCCCAAACATCTCTATCTTGGGATTAACTTAAATGTTTGCAATCACTCATATGACGTACTTTACTCATTGAACTTAAGATCTTGATGTTTCAAGTGTTAGGTCGATTTTTCATTACTGATGATTATGAATTGGCCACAATCTCATTCCCTTTGACGTTTTAGAAACTAAATCCCTTGCAAGGCCTTTTGTCAAAGGATTCGCTAAGTTTTGACTTGACTTCATATAGTCCACGGTAATGACTCTATCTGAGATCAATTGTCTAACCATACTATGTGTTAACCTAACGTGTCTAAACTTGCCATTATATATTTGGCAATATGCTCGAAACAACGTAGCCTCACTATCACAATGGATAGAAACCGGAGGCATAAGTTTAGGCCAAATAGGAATTTCAATCAACAAATTCCTTAGCCATTCCGCTTCTTTATTACACGAAGCTAATGCTATAAACTTCGCGGCCATGGTGAAATTTGCTATACAAGTTTGTTTCTTTGAACCCATGATATAGCACCTTCACCAAGTATGAAAATACATCCACTTGTTGATGCATGATCTTTTCGATCAGTGATCCAACTAGCATCTGTGAATCCTTCTAAAACTAAAGGATAACATGAGTAATGTATGCCATAATTCATGGTTCCTTTTAGATATTTTATAATTCTATAGACTCATTGCCAATGTATTATGCTTGAATTGCTCGTATACCGGCTCATTTTTTCAACGACGAAAGCAATATCTAGTCTTATAGATGTTATAGCATACATAAAACATCCAATAACACGAGCATACTCTAATTGAGATACCACTCTACCGATTTTAGAATACATTCTAACATTTAGATCAAATGGAGTAGATACAAACTTGCAATCAAAGTGATCAAACTTTTTCAACACTTTTTCGATATAGTGTGATTGAGTAAGAATGATCCCGGTATCTTCTCTTATGATTTTAATGCCCAAAATCACATCCGCAAGTCCCATATCTTTCATATCAAAGTTAGATGATAATAATGACTTCGTAGTTTTTATGACTTCTAATTTCGTTCTGAATATTAACATATCATCCACATATAGACAAATGATAACACCCTTATGCCTTTTAAACTTGCTATACACACATTTGTCTGATTCATGGATTTTAAATCCATTGGCAACAACAATTTTATTAAACTGCTCATGCCATTGCTTAGGTGCCTGTTTAAGTCCATACAACGACTTAATCAACTTACACATATTTCTTTCTTGCCCCAGTAAGATAAACCCTTCTAGCTATCCATATATATTTCCTCATCCAACTCTCTATTTAGGAAAGTTATTTTAATATCCATTTGATGGATTTCAAACTTATATATGGATGCCAAAGCAATCAATGTTCTTATAGTAGCTGTCCTAGCAACTGGTGCGTAGGTATCAAAGTAATCAAGGCCTTCCTTTTGAGTGAAGCCTTTAGTTACTAGCCTTGCTTTAAACTTGTCTAAGATTCCATCTACTTTCATCTTCTTCTTGAAGATCCATTTACAACCAATAGGTCTAGAATCCGAAGGAAGATCTACCAACTTCCAAGTCTTATTGCTCATAATAGATGACATTTCTTCATTTATTGCTTCTTTTCAAAAGGCAGAATCATTAGATTTCATTACCTCTTCATACATGAGAGGATCAGACTCAATTGACTTTGTAATTGCAGTTTGATTTATGTGTGAGTCCCTAGTACATTCCACTAGATGCATAACAAAATCGGGTCCAAAAGTTTTCCCTTTTCTAGCCCTTTTACTCATCCTCAACTCTGGAGGTTCTTCATTAACATTTCTTTTATTATCTTCTCTTACTACCCGTACAACAACATTTGAATTTGTAGATTTAGGAATATTAGTAAAGTTATTATCATAGAATATAGCATCTCTAAATTCTATCACAGTGTTAACTTCAACCGAATTATTAGGTTCTATAACTAGAAACCTATACCCTTTACTATGTTCTACGCATATCCTAAGAATATGCATTCTATTCCTTTTTCACCCAATTTTTTAATCTTTGGATCAGGTAACCTAACAACAATTCTACAACCCCAAACACGTAGATAAGATAAGTTATGTTTTCTATTCTTCCAAAGTTCATATGGTGTAACTTTATTTCCTTTACCAGGTACTCGGTTAAGAATATGACAAGCCGTTAGTAATACTTCTCCCCAATATCATTTACTTAAACCCGAGTTACTAAGCATAACATTAACCATTAAAGTCCTATTTTTCCTTTCTACTACACCATTTTGTTGAGGGGTGTAAGCAATTGAAGTCTCATGTACAATTCCTACATTTTCACAAAATTTAAGGAAATGATACTCACTACCCCTATCACTTCTAAGGCATTTAATTTTAGTATTGCATAAGTTTTCTACTTCAGCTGAATATATCTTGAATTTTTCTATTACTTCATCTTTAGTACACATAAGATACACATAACAAAATTTAGAAAAATCATTAATAAAAGTCAAAAAATAAAGTTTCCCTCATCTACTAGGTGTACTATGTAAATCGCATACATCACTATGCATAAGTTCAAGTAAAGAGATTTTTCTTTCAATTTTAGGAAATGGTATTTTTGTGATTTTAGTTTGTGCACATACTTTGTATTTCCCTTCCATGTCATGTTTGCAATTAGGAATTAATTCGAGTACACTCATATCATGTAACCTTCTATTGTTAACATGTCCTAAACGTGAATGCTATAAAGATAAAGAATCAACAACAATATAAATGGAATTTGTAATTTTATTCATGGTATTGAGTTTGAACATTCCATCACAATAGAATCATTTTCCAACAAAGACACCTCCCTTAGACAACACAAACTTATTTGACTCAAATACAAGTTTGAAACCAAACTTATTAAGAAAACCATCAGACACAAGATTCTTTCTAACTTTCGGCATATGGTAAACATCGGTGATAGTAAGAGTTTTCCCAAAAGTAAATTTCAATTTGATGTTGTCTTTGCCAAACACGGCTGTAGTGGTGGAATTTCCCATATAGAGGGTTTTTCCATCTTCAATAGATTCATAAATGGCGAATATGTTTCGATTCTTTCATACATGTCTAGTGGCACCCGAATCGATCCACCACTCATTTTCATTCTCCATCACGAACACCTCACTTATCATAACCATGAAGTTGGAGTTTTCATCTTGCTTTTGCTTATTCAAAAGACGACATTCCTCTTTTATGTGACCCATCTTATCACAATTGTAACATGGCCCATTTTTCTTCTTTGAGTCCTTGTCCTTGGAGTCAAATTTTCTCTTCTTGCTATTTTTTGAAGAGTTTTGTTTTCCCTCCTTCCTTTTTTTGGTATCTTTTTTGTCCTCCACCACATGAACATTAGAAAATTGGCCATTGTTTTCATCAAAGTTATTCACTTTAAAGTCCTCTTCTATTTGAAGATGTCGGCCCAACTCCTCAAGGAAAAGATCATCCTTTCTATTTTTGAGATACTTTTTATAATCTTTCCAACTAGGAGGAAGTTTATCAATGATGAATGATACAACAAAGGATTCGTCCATTTTCATGGGATGTTGTTGAAATTGGTTTTAAATGTGAACTATTTCATGAAATTGTTCAATTACCTTTCTATTGTCCACCATACGATATTGATGAAATTTAAAGGCTAGAAATTTCTTACTCGTGGCATCCTCAAACATGTACTTAGCCCCTAAAGCATCCCAAATCTCCTTTGCACTCTTCTTGCTATGGTATTGGTCAAACAGAGCATCTGACATAGCATTGCAAATGTGCTATTGGCAAATGTAGTCACCTTGATCCCATTTTTGCCTTGCACTTGCATTTGCCAAACTTTCTTCTTCAGTTTCCTCCGGTATTGGTATTGTAAGCACATATACCACATTAAGTGTGGTAAGGAGAAAATGTAGTTTATTTTGCCAACGACGAAAATTAGATCCTTCAAATCTCTCTAATTTCACAAAATCAACAGCAAAGTCTCATAGAGAAGAAGTCGGTGGAGCCATCACAACTTTAAGAAACAAATCCTTAAGATTGTTGAAAAAATTGTGGTGGTATAATGATAAATATGTTGCAACAACTTAAAGATTTCAAGGCACAAAAACTAGTTTTCCTTAAGACTTTGTTTATCCCAAAATAAAATACACAAGGGATCCAAACAAGCCTCCAAGATACAATGGAATCAAGAATAATGTTTATTGATGAATGCGCAATTTCTGAAAATAAACTCAAACACACAGAATTAATAACAAACTCAAGATGTTTTGTATTCTAATTCTGCAGTAAAAGAATACAAAGAATAAGTTTTTGTATACACAAATATTATGAAATTTTATGTAAGAATGTAAAAGAAAAACAAGGAGAAAGAAGCCATATGAATTCTGAAAAAAAAAATTTATCCAACAACACACCAATCTATTTATAGATAATGTTACAACTTTTCACCAAAGGTACAACCATTCATATGTATTACAATTCTTCACAAAAGGATATAACTAACTCTTGTGTGTTACAACCATTTACCAAAGGTACACCCTATAATACCCCGTTTCGGCATAAGGTTCTCATGTAATTCAAGTGAGATTAAAATATCAGAAATTGGTTTGATAGTAAAAATAAGTCGTCAGATCGACCGTTGGGAGTGCCTTGGAACCTTGATGTCTAAGGAAAACGATATGATACTGACGAACGTTCTGACATAGGATTTATGGCATTAAAAGAAATCAAAATCGAGACTATTTTCGGTATAACTATGATTCAGGCTAAAAAACAGAATCATCGTAGGGGACTTCCGAAAAGTCAACGAAACCCTAAGAAGGCTCCGATTTTCCAGAATGATCAACTCTGAAATGGTTTCGGGATGAAATAAAGGGTCCCATGAGGGCGCGGGAGCAAAATCATCCTTATCAAGTAAATATTAAGTTATTACTTTTAGATTTTAAGTATCTCAATGATTATTAATTTAATATTTGAGAATATAATTGTAATAATGCAATGCTCAAAGTGGGATTAAGAATTTAATTGAGAGATTTATATATAATTGTTATAATATATAATATAATAAATTATATATGCCAAGTGATAGTTATAATATATATATATATATATGCGTGGGGATAGAAGTGAGCAGCATGAGCCAAACATATTATATGTATTTGTGAAGGCTTAAGACCATCTCCAACCCAACTCTAAATTTGGCGTAAAACCCTCTCCAACCCACCCCCAAATCCTATCCCAAATTTGGCGTTGTGAATAGTATTACCCCAAATTTGGCGTTGCACTATTCCTTGACCCCAAGTTTGGGATAATATATTTATTCATATTCCCCCTCCTTATTTTAACTATAACAAAATTTAATTCTTTTTGTATCCCACCTTTATATATTTTTACATTTTTATTTACTTATTATTAGTATTAATAATATTGAAATAATATTAATAAATTTTAATCAATTAATGAATAATAATTAATAAATGCACTAAATTAAAAATTACTAAATAAAATTAACAGACACGATAATTAAAAATGAGCTAAATGAACACTACAACATCATACATCTTGAAAACTAAAAATTATTGAATTTTAAATACTATATAAACAACGACAATAATTTAATAATCCGATAAATCATTTCTGGATGCTCCAATATCATTGAAAATTTAGCCAAAAGAACTAGGGGTACTTTGAGATTCGCCAAGTTCTTGTTGAGTAATTTTTTGTAAAATTTTCATTTGTTCAATTTGAAAATATTCTCGTAGATTTGGATCCTCTATGGATGTCAAATCTTTCAATAAAATCTTATTTTTCTCGTGATATTCAGCCATGGCCAACTTTCTTGACTCATTTTGTAGCAACCCGTGAATTATAATTTAATTTAATTGTTAGTCATTGGGTTAATTTAATTTAAAGGGAGTAATAATATATCTTGTTGATATTAATAATAATAAGAAGTATAAGAATAATAATATTTAACCATAGTTAATATTAAAAGGGGACCATGGTTAATATTTAGTTAATGTGTAAGGAATTGAGAGGGTTAATTTATAAGTTTTGGAATGTCAATTTGCTTGGAATTAATTAATAAGAAGTATAAAACAAACAGCAAGCGGCATTTTAATTTTAAATGATAACCTGAAACAAATTAGCATTGAAGGTGTAATTGAAGCTTTAATTCCCAACATTTGAAGCACCAAAACGATGTTGTTTCCTTAAGAGGCGGTGGCCTCCAGCGCTGGTCCCAGCGGCAGCCACGTGGCCGCGTTTCGTCCGCTTATTTTGGCCAATTTAAGGCTTTTTTTGCCCAATTTTTCTTCAGCAAATGAAGTAGCAACTGAGGAGATTAAAATCAGAGAAGAAGGAGCTCGAACCAGCGCTGGAAATGGCGAAAAATATGAGAAATTAAGGTTTTATTCAGGTTTAATCAAGGATTTAATTAGCCAGGTAAGTAGAAAAGCTAGTAATAAATATTCTGTACGGTCGAAATTTCGTTTAGAGTCCAATTTTGTTAATTTTGGCGAATTATTGAGGTGTTGCAGTTTGTATAATTTTTACCGCTTTTGGACAAATCGAGCCTAAGGATATCTTCGTAAAGGCAAGTTCTTTATACCCTCTACAATTTCCTTTCGTTGTCAATTTATTTGACCTCCCTTTGTTTGTTTCAACTATTAATCGATTATGGAATTTTGAATGGTTTACTTTAAATTTAATTTATTAAACCGGCCTCGTAGATTTTATTTGTTGGTTGCTTACAGGGGTTTGTGCCACCCCTCATTCCTGTGAGAATGATGTCGTACTCACCCAGGAATAGATTCGTAGTTGTTCGGGTATTATTATGGATTTTGGCTATTCATAAGCTAGAGCGGTTGGACAGTGGGGGCAAGGGTCGGCTGTTCGATGACGTTGAAGTGACTGTTGTACGGTCTTTCTTAGGCTGTCGGCCGGTCACTCCTATTCACTGATCGTTGACCGGTGCTAGGCACTACTGACTAGCTCTGCCGTTACGTGATTATAGCATGACTGGTTACATTTTATTCTTGTTGCATGGTTTGATGTGCACATGGGTACGGGTTGCATGTTGGGGTTTTCATGATCTGGTTATGCTTGGTCACGGACATTCTAGCTTGGTTATATTGCATCCAGCACGGGCATATGCATCGCATGCAGTTTACTATGTAGGCGGAGCATGGCCTGATGCCTGGATGTATGGGCGTCAGTGTATCACGTTGATGCTCATTACGCCATTGCATTTTTATGTGCATTGCATGGTTATTGGTAGTATTAGTTCTCAGACGGAAGGACCGTTCCGAGGGAGCCTATGGCTCGAGTGTCGGGAGTACCGACACGAACACACGGGTGACAGGAGCATCGACCTGGGACAGTGCGCACAGGTTTGTTGAAGACATTTGTTGCCTTTTAGGATAACGGCAGGTTGGTATGGGATTTGGGTGCCGGATGTCTTGTGTGGGCCCCAAGGACCAGTATGTGCTTTTATTATGCTGTACTGTTGTATTGTAGCGTCTCATGTCTTGTGTGTACGTGTGGGACTGTGTTTGGGGTGATCTCTTCTTCTATTTATATCCTTTCCTTTCTTATAAATTTGCTGAGCCTTGCAACTCATCTTGCTTTCCATCATTCCAGATAAGGGTAAATCGAAGGTCGAGGGCGAAGATCGCACTACCTAGCAGCCGATCGCGTTGGTATGGTGTACAGATAGTTGCCCCCATTGTCTCTGATATTTTGTCTGTATTTTTGTCTCTTATTTTTTATTGTGCCGGGTTATTTCTTGTATCTTCTATTGTTGGCACAGGCGTCTGTATATATTATTATGCTCCATGATCGCTGTTCTAGCGGGGTACTTGTGTGCGTGCATATTTGTAATTTGCTTCCACTGTTATTTTTCTTATGCATGCATGCCAGGGTAAATTCCTGTTTTGTGTTTTATCCTATTTTCCCTTCCGTAAGCTCTTCTGTTTAGATAGACCGGGTGGCTGGGATATCCGAACTGAGGTGCTTACAATGTTTTTGTGCTCGGATCATCTGGATTTGGTAAATCTGATGTCTATCCTTGTTGCTTTTTTTAAAAATGTTGGCAAGTTGTCGATTTTCTTCTTTAATAGCTTCAATAAATTTTGTATTGTCTTCATCATTTTTTCTTTTTATTTTGCCTTTTTTATCCCTATGGGTCGTTGAGCAGAAGGACCTTCATCACTTTTTTCATTTATATTTAGATAAAAAGAAGACAATCCAGGAGATGCTGGTTGTAAGTGATGAAAATTCTCATCTTGAAGGATTCCTTGCTTGTCATATACAAATCAAGGATAAAGAGATTCACATTGCACTTCGAGATGCCTTAATTGATCATTTGTGGGATGAATATACTAATTTCAAGAATTAAGTTTAATTTATTGTATGTTCAATTTTACGTTTGTGCAGTGAAGGTTTTTACGTTATATGTAATAATTTTTTTTTAATTTTGTCGTGTTCAGTGTAATGTTTTGTTAATTGAGATAGTAAATGTAAGGTTTTTATTTTTTAATATTATTGATAATTAAATTTTTACGTAATAATTTAAATTGATATATAATAAATAAGTAAATAATTTACATTATAAAAAAATGTTTAGAATCAAAAAATAAAAAAAAAAGAATAAACTAATTTGGGGTAAAGGGTTGAAGATACCCTAAGAGCCATAATCCTTTTAAGTAATGGAGAGTCTCCTTTCCTTGGAGACCATTCCTAGATGGATCAATTTTTAAGGTACACATGATTGACCCACTTAGCCCAAAGAGAATCATTTTTTTATGAAAGTTCCAAATATCCTTAATCAAGAGAGTCGAAATCCAGCTGGATAGATCCTTCAGCCCAAGACCCTCTTCCACTTTAATCAAGCAAATATCCTTCCAAGACATATTAGAATTCTATAAAAAATTACTGCAGAACCTAATAATCTTATCAATAATTGCCGCAGGGATAGGAAACACCGCTAGCCAAAAGCATTCCACCCCTTGAAGGATAGATCTAATTAACTTTGTTCTTCCTGCATAGGATAGAGAGGTAGACTTCCACACTTTAATGTAACTAGCAAATTTGTCCAGCAAAGGAGCATAATACATTACTTTTAATCTCTGGGCAGCCAAGGGAACTCCCAAGTAACTAAATGGCATATGAACTTTAGGCAAACTCGTCACTGCTTCAATCTCCTCTAGATCACGACCTTATAATCCAGTTGTAAATATGTTAGATTTGAGCTCATTCATGCACAAGCCTGACTTAGCCCCAAAATTTAGCAAACAGTCCCACATTATTTTAACAGAAATAATGTCTCCCCTTGACATCAACATTAGATCATCAACAAAAGCCAAATGAGAAATTTTTAAACTACCACACTTAAGATGAAAATTAAAGTCCGTATTAATTGTGGCAATGGTCATCAATCTGGAAAAATATTCCAAACATAAGACAAATAAGAATGGAGAGAGGGGGTCACCTTGCCTTAACCCTCTCTTGCCTTTGAAAAAACCACACATGGACCCATTAATAATCAGAGAATAAGAAGGGGTCATCACGTATTCCATAATCCAAGAGACAAATCTGCTAGGAAAACCAAGGCCATTAAGAATGCTTCTAAGAAAATGCCATCCAACAGAATCATATGCTTTCCTGATGTCCACTTTGGCCAACCAACGGGGGAAAACTCTCTTCCTATTATAATTCCTTAAAAGTTCCTGAGTCAAGTGGATGTTATCAACCATACACCTCCCTTGAATAAAAGCTAACTGTGCATGATTAACCAACGAACCTAGAATAGGAGCCAACCTAGTCGACAACACCTTAGCAATTACTTTGTAGGTAATGTTGCAGCAAGCAATAGGCTGAAAATCCTGCATTGAAGAGGCATGATCTGATTTGGGAATTAAAGCTATAGTAGTGTGATTAACCTGCTTTAGCAAAGCCCCTAACTCAAAAAATTCTCAAACCACGTCACTGAAAGAATCTCCAACATAATTCCATGCCTTTTTGAAGAAATCAGATGAATAGCCATCTGGGCCTGGCAATTTATCCTTCCCAATTGAAAAGAGAGCAGATTTTATTTCATCAACCATAATATTTCTAGAAAGATTATTAGCCTATTCCAAGGAAACCATGGACCCTGAGCTCAACACTTCAAGATCAATAGGGTCACAGCTAGCTTCAGAACCTAGCAAATCTTGATAATAAGTGATGTGACATTACCTAAAATTACCAGAATACCCCTATGCATTAATAGTCTCGCTCGCCACATGAATTGCCTAAGAGATTGACATGTGGCAAGTCAACAATTGGAGCGGAGCCCGAAAAATTCGGGCTTGGCCGCAAGACCCGTTCCAACTTGACCGGGATCCTCGGGAGTTGTGCCCGCTCATCTCGGGTTTTATCTCGAGTATCCCATAATGGGTCCGCCTATAAAAGACAAGGATCCTCATCAGGTATGACCAAGCTCTATAGCTCTCACATTTATTTCTACTTGCATTTACTCTACTAATTTGAGCGTCAGAGTCCACCCTGGTAGATCCTAGCCCCGGCCCTCCATTGTCTTGTAGGTTCTATACTCAAGGTCTGACATCGCCAAGTCCGAGGTACTATACTCGAGGTCCAGTTGCAGAGGTAGCACGTGATGGTCGATCCCAAAAACCATCATCAATAAGAAATAAATTCCTCCACCATTTGATGTTGTGACGTCGTATAGGAGCCACTATTGTGTAGTGATTGATTTGAATGTTAGAGGATCTATGGAGGGGTTAACCATTTTTTTGTAAGAAAAACTAGTCTATTTAATCTCATGCTTGAGGAATGCTGGCACTACCTTGGAATCGATAAGAACCAGAAAAGAACACGAATATCTCACAAATTGGGTAGTGATCAACTTCGAAACCCTCATCAATTAGGCACGCACCATGGGGCTAATTTATGTCTTCATTGGCACGTGCTCAACTTCAACTTCTATGGTAACCCAATAATTTATTGAGTTATTGCCCAGTTCATCACATAACATGCCTCATCGTCAACCACACCTTACATTTAGGAGGACTAATTGCCTCCAAAAATTTGGGTGTTACACTAGGCTTAGCAGAAAATTCTGTTGTGGCAGCCACTTTAACTCCATTTTAACCCATTTTCAAACTTTTAAGAATTTTTTAGGTTTGGCAGTTAAACTAAGTATTTTTGAAGTCATTTCTTATTTTTTTAAAGTATTTTTGTCAAACATAAAATGACCATTTTTGCCCCTAGAAGTGGCTGTTGAAAGTAATACTAGTTTCAACAAAAAACTCTGTCCTGACAGCAACCTTGCTCTAACTTTTTAGCCCAACACCAAATTTTTGGAATTTTTAGGGTTTCACGTACTTAAACTGTGCATTTTTAGGGGGTCATTTCCAATTTTTTTCAAACTATTTACTATTGTTGTTAGATACAACAATGAATTTAGTTGATTGAAAATGTCATTATCAAACTACCTAAACTTACAAAAATAAAAAAATAATTAAAGGACGCAAGGAAGTCTCTACGCAAATACTTCAATACTTAAGTCAAACGTTAAAAATCATGAGAACTGTATTGAAATCAGTATTAAAGATGTAACTTTTTTTTAGAATGAGTGTCTGTTTATTTATAAAGAGATATTGAATAATTTTAATTAATTCAAAATTAAAATTATTGTAAATAACGTTTATCTTAATTATTCCTAATCTAATTGAAATTTAGATTGTTAAATATGACATCAATTTTTTATAAATGATGTTTATCTTGCCTCTTTTGCAGATGAAATTTTTTGTGGATGATTGTTTATCCCAATAATTCGAAATTCTTTTAGAATTATAATTCTTTATGGATAATTAATTATCTTTCCAGAAAAATTTTTAAATGTCGAAGTTACCTAATTTGGGTGTTTGTGTGGAACTCCCCTGCCTCACGTATGAAAAATTTACGCCTTTTAACCAAAAAAAATATTTTGGACTCTTGAGATTTTAACGAGCCTCTTCTTTTATGACACAACATTTACCATTTTTACAGATTCTTCCCAAGTTTCTAGAGTCTCTGCGCACTCTCGCGACCACTTTTGCAAAAACTTTCTTACAGAAGGCTCGATGGAACCAAGACTTTTGAGACCTTAACACTCCTTTAACAAGTTTTTCCAGACTCAACATTGCGTGCACTTTTTGCACTCCTCAAACTTATTTCAGCAATCTAAAGTTGAAATCACACTTGTTCAAGCCTTCCACTCCATTTGTTGTTAGTTTTGCTGGTTTTTGAGACCACTAACACTTTTGCTCACATATTTTACATACAGTTCGGTGTCCAATCATTCACTAGCATTTTCTAAGCAATCCAAGGGCCTCGCCTATCTAAGCTTATATCATAGGCTACTCTTAGATCCAACAGCACTAACCAAGAGGTTTCAGGTAACCTTTATCTTATTCTGTTGATTATATTTTATCAAAATTTCAACACAACATAAGCAAAACACTATGTATTTGCTCAATCTCTACAGTTCCAGAAATTCAAATGTTGCATATCACGCAATCACAAGTTCATTTCATCAAAAGAATTCAAGTAGAAAGTTGAAGACCCGAATGAAGGCTCATAAATAAGGCAATCAGTGGACAAACAATCCAGATGGAAGAAATAATTGAGTTTATGAATCATCAAGAAACGAGCAACACCTAAATAAGGCAATCAGTGGACAAACAATCCAGATGGAAGAAATAATTGAGTTTATGAATCATCAAGAAACGAGCAACAGATTGAGAGAGAAAAAACTGAGTAACGATCAATTCATGGAGTTCTGCCACAATGATGGAGAAGAAGGAGAACACTAACGGGAGTCCAACCGACGACAAACTGAGGTAACAACCTCTTGCTTTTTTATTTAGTCTCCTTCATTTTTGGCATCATCGGCCCTAATGAGGCAGCACACTTGTCTGGTCGCTGTTCGGCAATGTAATTGATGTTGCTTCTCGTTTGAAGCAGACACAAGGCCTTCCCAATTTAAGTTCCAAAGCGACTCGATTAGCCAATTGAACTGACCCATTTAAAAGGGGATTTTGGCTATTTACGCCTGGACTGCTTAGGTTCTCTTATTTACTCATCAACTCTTCCTAAGTTTTCAAAAGTTATAAAAAAACTCCCAAGTTTCAAAAAGTCAACCAATCAAAGGCTTTGCTCTGTCATGGGTAATCATTTAACCCAATTATCAACCTCATAGAAGGCTAGGTGGTTAAAGTCAAAGGGGTATTCACGTGTGAACTATTCTGAGGTGAAGTCAAAGGTAGTCTATAATTAAAATTAAATTTTAATAATAAATAAATAAAAAAATTACATTCCATCCCAAAATTTGTGATGTATAATTTTACATCTCAAAAAAAAATTTAGCCTCCCCCTACATAAATTTTTGGATCCGACCCTAGTCAAAGTAGCCATGTGCTCGGTTTTTAATAATTCTTATTTTTAAAAATAGCACTTTGACCCTTTCTTTAGATCAAGTTTTAACTTATTACAGTTTAACCCCTTCTTAGTAAAATTACAATTAGGCACCTAATTTTTTTTTTTTAATTTCCTCCACTAAATCCTTGAGATATTTCAAGAATATTTATGCTTATAACCCTTAATCATTTATTACCCTATCTACATGTAATGATTATTACATAATTTTTATCTTTTAAACTTTTATTTAGTTTGCTTAATTCTTGGCCATATAATTTTCTTAAATTTTCTATTTTTGTTATTGGATTAAGCATCTTCCACCCATAACATACCATATATATTCTTAGAAATATGTATCTATATGTGTGTGTATAAATACTTTAGGAATACTTTTCTTTGTTTTTAATTTATCATTGTTTAGAGTTCAGCAAATTTAAACTTAATCACCAAAATATTTCTAATATTTGAGGTGTTGGAGACGTTATGTCTATGATATAATGTTATATTAATTTTGTGTCCATAATTTTTTTTGATATTATACAATATATTAAAATGCTAAAATAAACAAAAGTCCAACTAACAATCAACTTTGGGATCAACTAAAAAACAATTGACTCAACAATCAATCGATAGGTCGAAACACAATTATATAATAAGTAATTGAGAAATCACCTTTTTAAAGGCAAAATGATAAGATAAAGACAACCGTTGGGTTCCTAATCTCGTTTTTCACATTAGAAAAACTATTGAGTTGAGCAAATTTTTTATTATTTAGGTATTAAATTTACCAACTTGACCCATCAGTTGAAATCAGGTTGGAGACCTGTCTCCTATAAAACTAGCCTAGGGCTTCTCCACCTAATCGTCGCCGTCACTGTCACTTCTCTATAACCTCATCACTAGCAACCTTTTGGTGCTGGCTAGATGCACAACAAGAAGCTTTTCCTTCACTGACTGCCAACAGCTAACCTTAGCCAAAGAATTCTAACAATCAAATTGGAGAAAACAAGAGGCTTCTTGCAGTTGCCATCACCAGAGAAAAAGGGTCACGATTGGAGAAGATGGAAAGCTACGGCTAGAGAAGACGAAGAGATGCAGCAAAAACTGCCCTTAACTGTTGGTAACCGCCACCACTGCTATCACAGTTCACCTCCACCATCATTTCTAGGAAGTGAACAGTCTTCATACAGCCTCAATTCGTGACTTCCGACGATTTTCGATGTCCGACAATGAGTTATTTTCTGCAACCATCATCTTCTTTCCCTTTTTTTATTTATAAACATCGTTATGTACAGAAGAACTCATACAAGTTTAAATGGAAAAACATGAGTTTCTAAACCTAGCTCTAATATCACGTGTAAATCATATTCTTGTTTGTGAAGAAAAATAATTAAGCATCAAATCATCATACCCATGAATGTTAAAACTTCAAGTTTTTCACATGATTTGAAGAAAGAAGATATGCCTTGATCCATTAAGTCTACAAAATGTAAAAGATGTTGCTAATTGATGAAGAGAATTGAAAGGATATCAATTTCTCTCTCTTAACTCCTTAATCTTGATGATGGTGAATAGTTGAATGTTAGTTTTCTTTTTCTTTTCGGTTACTATTTTCTATAAGTTTTGATTTTTCTTTCGATAGAGGTAAAGAGATGACCAAACTCCTATTTATATGTTATAGTTATAACCTTCTATCAAGGCTTACCAAGAGTCATATCTTTTCAAAACCAATAGGATCTAAGTATTTAATTATCTTATTAAATCTTTCATTACTTTATCAAACAGATATGATCATATAAGATAAAATAAACTTAAATATAATATCAATCAAAATAATTCTTACATTAGATGATAGAAATAGAGGAGATTGGAAAACAATTTGTACACTTCTATGACAAACTGCTTACCTCATATTTACCTCAGGGCACCCACCTGAGTTTGAAGAACTATTTATATTTGGGGTATTAGAGATGTTATTTCTATGATATAATGGTATATTAATTTTGTGTCCTTAATTTTCTTTGATATTATACAACACATTGAAATGTAAAAATAAATTAAAAACAAAGGTAAGAAATAAATGTGTTGAGGATAATAAAGAATATATCTTAAGGCAATAATATGTGATTATGTATAAAAATATCGAAGAGAGTCATCAAAATAAAAGTTTAACTAACAATTGACTTTGGGATCAACTAAGAAACAATTGACTCAACAATCAGTTGATTGATCGAAACACAATTATATAACAAGTAATTGAAAAATCACCTTTTTAAAAACAAAATGATAAGATAAAGACAACTATTGGCTTCCTAATCTCGTCCGTCACATTAGCAAAATCGTTGAATTGAGTAAATTTTTATTATTTAGGTACTAAATTTACCGTAAAAAAAAAAAAAGAAACAAGGTACTAACTCGATTGGGCTAATCTGTCTGATAAAAGAAACCTCAAACTTGATCCATGATTGGTCTGGATTGATCTGGAAGCTGAAGGTTTTAATACATGCGAGAATAGCATTTAAATGCTACGAAAGCTTATAAGGATTTCCCAAAGAGATTGATTCAAACATGATACAGAGATTGTTCAATGATAACAAGAAACAAAGATAAACATAAGTCTGAAACTATACCAAAATCAACATGGATGGTAAGACCACAAACTATAACAAATAATCCCATCTTCGAGCTCACTCTCCCTGACTGATTCAACCTGAGGTAATTGAACTTGGGGGTCCTGAAACCCATTCCGGCTTGGATCATTTAACCCACAAAAATCAGGGCATAACAATCCGTTACTATTTGTCATCTCCTGCTCATTCGATCCATTCAATTGAAGAGATCTGTTGCTATCTTGGGCTCTATTGTCCAACTCCAACGTCGAATGGCATCCCAATGCAGATGCTTGCTCGCTTAAACCAAAATCACAAGCATTTGTCCAACAGCGTTGCCCATCTGATCCAATATTCAGGAGAGGACAAGCATTACAGATTTGATCGTATGCCAAATCCTGATGTGCTTGAGCCTGCTGATCCTCCAACATCGAACACTCTTTCTGTTGAAGATGCTGATCAAGGCATTGTGATTGCTCCTCCTTACTCAGGTCGATCATATCACAGTGGCCCACGCTTTGAGATTCATATTCTTGCCCAGTCCCTTTTCGACCATTGTGCCTTATGCCACAGACTACCCATTCTTGGAACTGTGCAAAAGCATGTAAACTGTTAGCCAAAAAGTCAAGTCATATACATAAAATTCATGTTCATAACTAAAATGAACATATAATAAACGCTAAGAATTAAGGGCAGACTGCTTCCAATAATGACATCTAAGGATATATAATGTATCCCTGTTTTCCTTTCCATGAACAGGCCAGCCCTCTTATATAACATGTTTCTGATCTAAGTTTCAAATACAGATAATAAACTTAATTGTTGTGGTACTTACTGTTGGATGCAGGAGCTTGTATTCGTGCATTATCCAACCCGTTTTAATGCACTCTTTACGGTTATACTTCTGGTTCTTGTAGGCATAAAACTTGAGTGTCTTTTCAAAACCAATTATACGACCTCGTTTATCACGGATTGGCTTATCACCGGTGATGGCCTGCCACCATCCTCCAGTACCGGAATTCCCCTTGCTTTTAAGACAACGTTTGGGGTTCTTCGCACTTTCAGATATAGATTTTTTCTCCCTTTTTACGAAATAATACTTACTGTACTTACCATTATAACCACCTGTTGTACAAAAGAGCAGCTATAAATATGATATATGTTCACAGTATATATACATAGATAATTAAGATAGAAAGGAAAGGATCCGAGACTTACTTGCATACAACCAGGGTTGGTGATCGTATACATCCATCTCCACGATGGCATTGTGGGGCAGTGGAAGATTGTGAACCTTTCTGGCCAAGAATTCCTGCAAAATCTCTCTCCGCGTTGGGTCGAATACAACACCAGGGGGCAGTGAAGAAGAAGAAGAAGACGACGACGGCGAAGACTCCGTCATCATCTTGCTCTGTATTCTCCTTTGTTTGCAAAGAAAGAAAATTAAGCAATGGATCGAAAGGGGTTCTCTCGTCTCTGTTCAAGAACAACTGTGTATTATAATTCTGATGAGGTTGGCTTGCTTTTGCCCTCAAGAAATATAATCCAATATCCTTACTGAGATATCTTATTGGAGTTGATGAGCACCAGCAAGTCTTTTTCCTCTTCAACTTTCTCGTAGCTTTCTCACAAATCCTAATCCCATTTCAACAAGGAATTGGTTTGTTTCAAATTTTGAACGAATAATCACCCTTCAACAAGGATTTGATTGTCACTTAATAAAAATTTATTAAGTGACAATCAATAATTATAGTTTAATAAAATTTAAATATTTTAAATAAAAATATTAAAAAATAAAGTTTAAATAAAAGTAAAAAATAACATAATAGTAAAACTAAATATCTTAAACTTATAAGGATGATCAAATTTTGACGATTAAGTTTTATCTTTATGTTTTTAAAAAAATATAAAAAATATTTTAAGAATTTACTTCATTAATATAACTTTATAACACCAAAACTTGTTATTTACTTATATAATAGATTAAAAATATTTTAAATAAATCTGGACTATCACTTTATTAAACATTTATTTTAATGTTTTAAAAAGGTTGATATCGCTAATTTAATTAATAAGTTATTGTAATTTCAAAAAGATGATAAAAGGTTACTGTTTTTGTGAGGGAATTTAATTATTAAATGAGGGAATTTATTAAAGGGAATAAGAAAAGATGGATAAAATAAGTAAATAAAGATAAATTTTATTTATTTATTTGATGTAATTTTCAATTAATATGGTGAAAATAGTCAAAAAGAAAAGGAGAGCAGGGAAGGTGACTTGGATCCGTAACCCGGATTCGATCAGCGTGGCTGACCCAGCGGGTCAGCTATAAAATGAAAGGGGAAAAACCTCTGCTGTTTTGTTCTCTTTCAGCCGCATTTCTCTCTCACAACCCGAAGAAACTCTACACACACTGCAATATCTCCCCTCATCTCGGCAAGCAGACGGCGACCGGCCTCTTTCAGGCGATGGACGGCGAGGCGGTTTCAACCCACCGGCAAGTGCTTCCGACGATCTTCTCCGTTTTCTGATATATAAGGATATTTATACATGCGTTTGCGTTTGGGTGGTTTTTTTTTTTTCGAAAAATGAAGGCTAGATCTACAACAAAGGAGCCGTTGGATCGTCTTGCTTTTCGGGTATGGGAGTGACCGTGGCCGGAGGTGCAGGGTTGGTCGGGGGTAATGGATGATGCGGTGGCGAGAGAGGAAGAGAGTAGTGCGTATTCACTGGAGATAAAGGTTTTGCTCTTTGCGCGGGCCAGAGACGTGACTGGATTAGCCGAAATGCCGCTGGAGGTGTCGTCCGGCAGTAGCGCCGGGGATTGTTTGGACAAGCTAATTACCAAGTATCCAGGGTTGGAAGAGATCCGAGGGTGCATGGTGCTAGCCCTCAACCAGGAATACGCATTTGAAGCCGCACCAGTTAAAGATAGAGACGAACTGGCTATCATACCTCCAATAAGTGGGGGTTAAAACACTAATTATTTATTGCATGCATGTAAACAGGATATATATATATATGTAAAGAAAGAATCAAGAATGCTCCTGGAGAGGCATATTTCGAATTGGCCCTTTTCTTTGTTATGGGAATTAAGTTAAATTATATTAATTAAAATTTAATTAAGTTAATTTTGATTAAAATAACAAGAGAGATCAATTCTATTATGTGGCTGTTAATGAAACTAAACTAGTAGGAAATAGAAATGGGTATGACTGTGCTGGGTCATGATTGGTCTAAAAATTACACCTTTTTTTTAGCTAATTATTTAAAAATTACACATTTTATGAGTCAGTAGATTCTAGTAGCATTTTAATTTAGAACAAAAGAAAAATTTGAAGTGATGAATTTAAATATCAGTATGCATAATACTTGTGAGTAGGCATTTCTGGACTCTGCCTCGTTATTTATATCAGTCTTTTTTAGCAATATTTTAAAAACCAGACCGGATTGGCTGGTTCGACCGGTTAAACCAGGAACCGGTCTGTCATCCAATCCGGTTATATATATATTGTTGACTTTATTTAAACCGGTCAAAATCGGGATAATCCGGAGAATTGGATAAGAATCGGAACTGGGTTGACTCCGATTTTTATTGTAGAGTATAAAAGAAGCTTGGGAGTGCAGCGCGTTGGGATGAGTTGTTGTTCGAATCTGTGATTTTGGCGTCCAAGAAGTTCTACTGCTGTTCAGTGATGTTGGTGAACAATGAAGGGGCAATGATAAAGCAATCGAAGTGTCCGATTTGCCATAGATTGTTCTGCGTGCAGTGTTACGTTCCTTGGCACGACGAGATCGCATGCAAGGAGTTTCAGGGATTGAACAAAGATGAAAGAGGGAGAGAGGATTTGATGGTGAGAGAATTGGGTGAGAGCTGGAAGAGATGCCCTCCCTGTAAATACTATGTGGAGATATATATATATATTGTGTGTCTAACAGTGCTATATATATATTGCCTAACAGTAGTGTTGTATGTGTGTGTGTGTCTTAACAGTGGTGTTGTATGTGCGGTGTTGTATGTGTGTCCATATATATACATATATATATATATATGATATCATCCGGTCAGACCACTTCGATTCAACTGATCGAACCAATTGACCTGTGACCCAATTAATAGACCGATTCATTATTCGATCTGGTTTTTAAAACATTGATTTTTAGTCTAGCACCTCTTTCTCACCCTCACCTTCACTTAGCAAAACTTAAGTCAACAAGATGAAGCCTAAAAGTTTAGGCCTATCACAAAACCCAACCCAAGGCTATATAGGCAATGAGTACAACGGAGGGGCCACCTCTTATAGTTGGCTCGCCGGGGATTAAATCAAACCATTCATGTGACATCATCATACTTCTCAACTTATCGATATAAAGGTGTGGTCTCTTAAAAAAGAGGCACCACATTTACTACATATTTATTATATTATTATTATCTCATTCTTGAACATAGTGATTGATTTGAGTATTAAAAAATCAATAAAGAGGTTATGCCTAACCATTTTTTTGTAAGGAAAACTAACATGTTTAAGCTTGGGCCTGAGGAATGTTGGCACTACCGTAGAACTGATAAGAACCACGAAATTTCACAAATTAGGTGGTGATCAACCTCAAAACCATTATCAATTTAGCACGCACCATGGGGCTAATTTTTGTATTTGTTGGCACGTGCTCAAATTCAACTTCTATAGCAACCCAATAATTTATTGAGTTGTTGCCCAGTTCATCACATAGCATGCCTCATCGTCGAGCACCTACTGACACGAGTTATGAGCATAAGAATTCAAGACTCGGATCCCTCATCATTGTGGATCAACCACACCTTACATTTAGGGGGACTAATTGCCTCCAAAAATTTGGGTGTTACACTAGGTTTAGCAGGAAAATCTGCCATGGCAGCCACTTTAACTCCCCTTTTAACCCATTTTCAAACTTTTAAGAATTTTCTAGGTTTGGCAGTTAAACTAAGTATTTTTGGAGTCATTTCTTATTTTTTAAAAATAATTTTATCAAAATAAAATGACCATTTTTGCCCTTGGAAGTGGCTGCTGAAAGCAATACTAGTTTCAACAGAAAACTCTGTTCTGACAGCAATCTTACTCTGACTTGTTAGCCCAACACCAAATTTTTTGAATTTTTTAGGTTTCACGTACTTAAAACTGTGCATTTTTAGGGGTCGTTTCCAATTTTTTTTAAACTATTTACTATTGTTGTTAGATACAACAATGAATTTAATTGATTGAAAATGTCATTATCAAGCTACCTAAACCTACAAAAATAAAAAAATAATTAAAAGACGCAAGGAGATCTTTACACAAACACTTCGATACTTAAGTCAAACATTAAAAATCATGAGAACTGTATTGAAATTAATATTAGAGATATAACTTTTTTCTTGGAATGAGTGTCTGTTTATTTATAAAGAGATATTGAATAATCTTAATTAATTTAAAATTAAAATTATTGTAAATAACGTTTATCTTAATTATTCATATTCTAATTGAAATTTAGACTGTTAAATATAACATCAATTTTTTATAAATGATATTTATCTTACTCCTTTTACAGATGAAATTTTTTGTGGATGATTATTTATCTCAATAATTCAAAATTCTTTTAAAATTAGAATTATTTATAGATAATTAATTATCTTATCAGAGAAATTTCCAAATGTCGAAGTTATCTAATTATTTTTTTATTTCCAAAACACGAGGATACAAAGAGAAAATTACTCTATATACTTGTGTTTTAACCCTATTAATAATGAAACCCACCGAAAGGGATTGGCCTTCAAAAATACACCGATTCCTTGCTGTCCAAATGTGGTAAACAGCACAAGCAAATGCAATAATCTTGGATTTATTAATCCATGACGACCCTTGCGCTTCCTTCTTAAGCCATTTGACACTACTGGCAAGAGTCAACATTGATCTTCGGATACCAATCCAAGATTTAATAGACCCCCAAATATCAAAATTGACCAGACAAACAAAGAAAATATAATGAATTGATTCCTCAACTGCCCCACAGAGACTGCAATTTCTATTGGGAACCATGAATTGTAATTTATCCCTAGTGAGAAGCCTACATTTTACAGCGAGCCATAGAACAAACACATGCTTAGGGATAATGACAGAATTCCATACGACAGATGCCCAAATTCTATTAACACATTTCGGCCGAAAAATATCGTATGCTTTAATGATGTTAATCATACCCCCTTGCTCCCAAGAAGAAAGTAGATTAATAGCAGCATCTACTAACTCTTCTAATTGATTAATATGGTCTCTAAGACCATCTCCAACCCAACCTCAAATTTGGGGTAAAATCCCAAATTTGGGGTTGTGAATAGTATTATCCCAAATTTGGATTAATATATTTATTCCTACCCCCCTCCAATTTTAACTATAACAAAATTTAATTCCTTTTGTATCCCACATTTATATATTTTTACATTTTTATTTACTTATTATTAGTATTAATAATATTTAAATAATATTAATCAAATTTAATCAATTAATGAATAATAATTAGTAAATGCACTAAATTCAAAATTACTAAATAATAATTTATTAATAATTATTAAATGCACTAAATTAAAAATTATTAAATAAAATTCATAGACACTAATTAAAAATGAACTGAATGAACACTAGAATATCATACATCGTGAAAACTAAATATTATTGAATTTTAAATACTACATAAACAAAGACAATAATTTAATAATCCAATAAATCACTCTCGAATCCTCCAATATCATTGAAAAATTGGCCAAAAGAACCAAGGGTACTTTGAGATCCGCCAGCTTGTTGTTGAGTCCTTTTTTGTAAGATTTTCATTTGTTCAGTTCGAAAATATTCCCGTAGATTTGGATCCTCTATGGATGTCAAATCTTTCAATAAATTCTTTTTTTCCTTGCGATATTCAGCCATGGCCAACTTTCTTGACTCATTTTGTGCTCGGATCATCTGGATTTGGTAAATCTGTTGTCTGTCCTCGCTGCTCTTTTTTAAAATGTTGGCAAGTTGTCAATTTTCTTCCTTAATAACTTCAATAAATTTTGAATTGTCTTCATCAGTTTTTCTTTTCATTTTTGCCTTTTTTATCCCTATAGGTCGTTGAGTAGAAGGACTTTCATCACCTTTTTCATTTATATTTAGAGAAAACGAAGACAATCCAGGAGATACTGGTTGTAAGCGATGAAAATTCTCATTTTGAAGGATTCCTTGCTCGTCATAAATAAATCAAAGATAAAGAGGGTCACATTGCACTTCGAGATGCCTTAATTGATCATTTGTGGGATGAATATACTAATTTCAAGAATTAAGTTTTATTATATGTTCGACTTTACATTTATACAGTGAAGGTTTTTACATTATATGTAATAATATTTTTTTAATTTTGTCATGTTCAATGTAATGTTTTGTTAATTGAGATAGTAAATGTAAGGTTTTTATTTTTAATATTATTGATAATTAAATTTTTAAGTAATAATTTAAATTGATATATAATAAATAAGTAAATAATTTACATTATAAAAAATGTTTAGAATCAAAAAATAAAGAAAAAAAATAAACTATTTATTTATCCCAAATTTGCGGTAAAGGGTTGGAGATGCCTTGATACTTGTGTGCGCGTGAAGGCCAAAGTTCCTTTATATAAATATATATATATATATATATATTATGCATGTATGTCTAGGGGCAAGAAATCAGAAACCGGAGAAGCAATCTGTGGGCTCAAATTGGAAGCACATTGAATTTGGGAGCAGTAGCATGCACGCAAGCTTTGATATATTATATAATATATATATATATATATATAATATTATACAATAGGTGTTTGGTGGCCAAGCATCCAACTAGTACATATATAGGCTTAGGCGTAATGGGCAGAAGGCGGGGTAAGGAAGAAGGAGAATAGAGAAATAGAAGAAAATGAGAAAAATGAAGGAAAAATAGAGAAATTTTTTTAAAAATTTTATGAATTAATTTGGGATTAGAAAAGTATGTTGAAGCCATAAAATTGATTGAACATACGTTTTGAGGTCAAAGAACACATACTGAGAAAGCTTAAGAGGCTAAATTAAGGTGAGTAAAATTTTTTAGAAAATTTCAAAAAATTAGAAAAGTTTTTTATTAATTTTTATAGATAAATATTTAAGAAAATGTTTCAGGAGATAATTATCTTAGAACTATCGAGGTGAAAACTAGGAGAAAAATAGAGAAAATTATAAAAAAATAAGAAAAAATGGATTTTGATGCTCTTTTAAATAAATATGATGTTTAGGGAATATCGTGGCTCGAGGTTGTGTATAAGAACAGGTGTTTGAGGTTTGACGTGCAAATCAAGATCGTGCACGAGAATCAAGGCGTTCCAAATACGTTCGAGGTGAGTATTCGCCCATAAAACTTGGTATTTGTGTTACCTGAATATGTTGTGATTTCATGTAAAATAGTTTTGTTGCATACGAACGGTAACTAGTGATAGTTGGTTTCATGAGGGAAGTTCGTCCCTCAATGTTTAGTACTTGTGCATTTTATTTTATGAAATGTTGTCTATATGATACATTGAGTTGTGATATGTGGCATTGTCATGTGTTTTGTGTTGTTCATATGAAATGTCGTCTTGGAATATTGTCTGGATAGTGTAGTCGTAATTCTCCAAGGGTGTTGCCAGAATAATGTATAGGGGTATCTTGTGCTAGTGTATATGTTGAGATAGCCGCCTAGGTTTCCATGCTGGGCCGCATGGCCAGGGAAGCTACACTAGGACGACTGGTGGTCCATATGGGATGTGAGTTAGGATTGGATAATGGCTCCTGGATGCTTTTGAGTAGGAACATAATCCCTGACGTATTTGTGGTGAGTCGGGTTCCTGCGTTGATGTAACCTTCCTGGGCCGGAAATGATAACGATTTTTCCTGAGGTGTTGGGGAGATACGTTGACCTTGCCCCTTTTAAGCTAGGACCATGTCGTGTCAATGTGTCGATGTGGTGATGTTGTCTTTAGACAGATTGTTCTTTCCCCATGGTTGAGTTAAGCATTGTGTAGGATTCTCTTAGGTAAGGGCTTGTTAGGTTGTGTTGGTTTGTTCATATTTTGCGTACATTCATGAAAATGTGTTTTGAACTGTCACTTAGATGATTCATCATCTAATATGAACTATGTCCCTAGAATATTCAAACGTTTCAGGTGAAAGTAGCAATGCAAAAGGAAATGAATTGTCGAAGAGTGACGGCGATTGGAGAATAGTTTATAGTATATCGCTTTCAATTATGTTTTACCTTTTGACGGCGTCATATAAAACGTTGGTTCGGCTTTATGTTATGAATAAAGTGGTTTCAGTTATGTTCTATTGAGGTTTTAATCTAGCTTCTACATTAAGGTGATTTATCTATCTTAATTTATTAATGATTCTAAGTTGATATATTTAGAAGGTGTAAGATCTTCGATGAACGTGGAGTCTCTATTGGGAAAAAAAAATATTCTCGAAATCTTATGTTATCTAATATCTTGGGAAAACAGGGTGTTACACACTCCTTCATCAAAAGTTATAACCACTTAAATTAAATTTAAAACAAGTGAGGTACAACCATTTACTAAAGGTTAATTACAATCATTCATGTGTGTAAATAGAATTTGAAAGATTACAACTTTTAGTTCCTTGACTTGGATCTTTTCCCAAATAAGTGGAAGGTTGTAACTATTCTTTTGAAAATCTCTCCAACATAACGAACGAGCATCACAATGTAGCTATAAAATCTCAATAATTGTCCTTTTCTCTCCTTTTTTTTATTTTCTTTTTCTCATTCTTCATCTCACGACCACTTTAAACAAGAACAGTTGAAGTAGAGTATGCACACCTTTCCTCGCCTTGAGACGATTAAGTTTACAGAAGTTTAAAGATTTCATTTTGGTATAGTGAAGGTAGTTACAACTGGAATTTTAAGTGGAAACGAAAAAATATCATGGAATCGTAAAATTATAAGATTTTACAAATAATTAAAAAATATTTTTTAATTTTTATAAATATATTTTTATAATAACAAAATTTTATAAAAAAAATAAATTAATGTTATTTAATAACTTAATTATTTTTTATTATAAATAGAATACATGTACCTATTTCAAAATTACTTTATTTATTAATTTTATAATCAAACACATGATTAAAATTATCACAAATCAATTATTAGTTTACATAACTTTCACAATTTTATGTAATCTTAAAGTTATGATCACAAATCAATTGTTAGTTTACATCAAAATATGGTGTTTAAAATTTAAAGCATAATTAAAATCTGAATTTTATGCAATTTTACCTTAATTACGATTTCACATGCGGTATAAATCATTTGGGTGTCTCCGACGAGTAAAATTGTAAAATTGTACGCGTTGAATCAGGATGTTAATAACAATGGATATAGTTAAATGAAAAAAAAAAAAAAAGATTCTGAATTTGGTTGTGTTTCACATTTAATGGGTTTCTTAAGGTTCACATATTTTTTTTACTTATTTATTTTATGAATAAAATATAAATTTTCACATTTTCTAAAAATAAAAAATAATAGAAGGTTACTTAGACATAAATTTTATTTCTGCCAATTAACTTCGGCCCCTAATACCACGACTCCACAACTATATCCATCTTTGTCTCACTACTAATTAGTTCACCCCTGTGGGATGAATCATACACTTTTCCTACCTGCAACAAGCAAATCATAGTTTGGAAGGTGAACAGACTAGAGCTTTATCAACCAAATCTCATCAAACTCACCTCCCTTTGTTGATTATATATCTGCTGCCTCTATAAATATTAAATACCCTATAAGCCTCTTCTCTCCAATCCATATCTAACTCTATACTTCAAGACGAAAACCTGCAGCTCCTTGAATTAAGCTTTCAACCACACTACGTGCGTAGTCCAACCATGGCTGCTCTTCGCCGCCGATTGATGCTCTCTTCTAGTGGCACTAATAGTATCATTTTCAAGCATCGTCCAAATGGGCCTGGCAGCTCATCGCCACCTTCTGCAAAACGTGCCCACAATTCCATCTCCCCCAAAGGTCGCTTTGCCTCCATTGCCCGCAATGCCAAACATGCCCCAAGCCACGTTGCCGCCGCCGCAACCCACCACCACCACCACCACTCCTCTGCCGGCGGCTACTTCATTTCCCGCAATTCCTTTTCCTTCAATCCCAACAGCAATGCCCACAATTCCTTTTCCTTCAATCCCAACAGCAATGCCCACAATTCCTTTTCCTTTTCCTTTTCCTTTTCCTTTCCTTTCTCCGCCTCCATCAAACTAGTCCGTACCCTTCCATTCCTTACGTCTTTCTTTAGTTCTGCGGATGGCGGGTGGAGTATGTATGTAATAAACACTAGCTAGCCACCAGTTTGCTTGTTTGGGCTCTATCGTGCCGTGAATGTGTTGTGTTGTGTTGCACTGAGGAGATTTCAGTAGATTGTGTGATGATTCATTTTATGTAATTTTTATTCCATTTTTCAGAGTGCCATATATATATATATATGAATATATACTCTAGTTCACTACTACGTGCATGTGTTAACCAATTTTACGTACTTTTTGTCTTGTATATCAACTTCTCTCCTTAATCTTCCTCTGGTTGATTTCAAGATTTTGTCTTGAAACGTGTTCATTTGTCACATAAACAGGGCCAGCAAATATATGCAAACACCTGTTATATTATATGGCCAAACATTTTACTTCAATATTTCAAACTCTGTTGATAAATTAATTTGTTAAAACATATTTTAATATTTTGTTAAAAAATTGCAGAACACAACAATTAAAGCAAAATATTAAAAATAGATAAAATTTGACAAAATAACATATACCCTTCACATATCAAAATGACAAAAAACTTCTCTAATTAAGATTATGGACTAAGCATCATTTTTCCCTCTACCAAGAATAAAGGGCAATTAACTTTTTACAAAGGCCAAGAATGCTCTACCTCCTCCCTTATCTTTATGTAACTATAGAGAAATAAAACATAAAATAAAATAAAGGGCAGCCAAGTGGAGGAATCTAGGTTCCTCCATCGAAGTTGAATGCCCAGAGAAGCCCAATAAATCTAGGGAAGGGGTGGGTGGGTTTGGGTTGGTTCACTTTCTAAGAGGAATAAACCTAGTTAAAATGGTCGAATAAGCCAAGATTTTGGCTCCTTGGCTTTACTCTTGGCTTTGAGGTAAATCTTGTGAGAGTGTGAGCATTGTGGGTGAGAGAGGAGAAGAACTTAAATTTACCCAAATCTAAGTTTGTTTCCCACAAACTTAATAAAATTCGACGAACGAACTTAGATTTGGGCCCTCAATTTTAAAGAAAAAATTTTATATGCATAAGCGTGTAAGAGAGAGAGAGAGAGGGGAACGAACTAAGATGGATTGTTAATTTTCGAATATAAACCATATTAGTGTGATCAATATATTAATGTTTAAAAATTATTAATTTAAAAATAAATTAATATTAGTGTTACAAATACATTAAGGATGTGTTTGATTGTACACATTTTCTATAGAAAATATGTAATCATTACACATTTTTTATGGAAAACAATCAAACATTCTTAATTTTTCTATGAAAAAATATGTATGGTACAAGCATTTAAAACTTATTTTCATAGAATTCATTTTTTAAGGGAGTGGGGTGATTTTTATTTTCTAGGCAATATTACTTAGAATTAAATTCTATGTAATGTAATCAAACACACCTTAAGTATAATTATCAAATGAAATAAGGAGGAACAAAAAAATTGTACATAATAACATTTTAAATGTATAAATGTACAAATATACTATATATATATATATATATATATATTGGTTAAGATGAGTTTTAATATTTTAGAAGTGTTGTATAATTGTAGCATTGTCAATACAACTAAAGTGTAATCCTTCTTGCAGCAACCCATACACATTTTTGTGTGTTAACATGATACGCATGGTCAATGACTTCTTGGTTTAGGAGCAAGATAAAGGTCTTAGGAATCTTTAGGTCCTAGATTCAATCTTTAGGTCTTAGGAATGTGCAGAATTTTCTTTGTACCTGCAAGATAATATTTTAAGAGTGTTTTATGTATTTCTTGTGAGATAATTTATTTAGTATATATATATAGAGAGAGAGAGAGAGAGCTAAATGATAGTTAAAATAAGCACCTTACTACTAATCTATACTGAGCCATAAAAGTTGCTTCTTTATAATAATATAACACATTTCAACTTGATAATAATACAAAAATATAATATTTGTAGCTTTACACCTAGATTTTTTTTTTCTTTTGGATACATGAGAAACAACTATAAGTACTGTTCTCACCAAAGGCTATGAAAAAATTTAAATCTACAATCTCATGTTTGTCATGAGATGTAAAATTTGAGTTATTTTTCATATAAAATTTATCAGCCATAGGCACCCATCGAGTATGCATTTTTTGATGGAGACAAGGATAGGGATTAAACAAAATACCTATAAATACAAAAATACAAGCATGAGGATAGGTATGGAAAAAGGTCTCCTACCCAAAATTTTCACAATATTATTCCTAATAAAGAGAAATTGTTATTCGAGATAATAAAAAGTATGATAATGCTCATCTAAATTTATTTTTTTATTCTAAACCTCAAGATCACTCATCAAGATTAGAATAAATTATCCCAGGGCATACGTTAAGTGACAGGCAAGTGATACGCTGAACTTAGTACCAGTAGATCACGAGTTCGATACTTGGCCTAAACAAAGACCAAATGATCACTTGCAATTTATCTTTTCTATTGAAATCAAGAGTACGAGTGGTGAGAAATCGTGTAAAGGCGGTAATCCCAAGATTAGAATAAATTTAACTAAACAACTAATAAAGTTTAAATTACATATATAAAGAGTAGCTTGCAATATGAGCTTTAATGTTAAAATCCTTGCACAATTCCTTTTAATCTTGCACCCAACTATGGATAACTCTATATCCTTCGGTCTGCTTTAAATGGTGCATTCCCATACTTTGTTGTAAATAATTAGAAGCATTTTAGTTACTAGCAGGCTCTAAAGTCACTACATGAAAAAAGGCCTTTCTTGTCCGCAAAAAAATCACCACTAAAAGTTTTCTCGACGGTTTCCATATTTCATTGAGAGAAAAGGCGTCAGGAAAAAAGGAAAAAAGAAAGACTTTTCCCAACAATTAAAATCGCTAAGAGTAATGGTGGCTGCCAGCGACAAAAAATTCCTTGTGCATGTTGCCTGTGAGAGTCAAAACCCACAAGAAGGATCAAACCCATAAGACAAAAGCCTAACAAAGAAACAAGTATAAACCTAAGAATTAGTTCAAAGCAAAAGCTAGAAAGGGCATCATCAAATGCAAAGAACAAAAGAGCCTGAGGAATGTAGGGGGTTACCATAATGTAGCTTGGAGAACCCCGATGCAAAGCATGAGAATGGCCCTGAAGGACTGAAGCCTGGTGAAAGGAAACAAAATGACCTAAACAAGCCACAATCTATGAACCAAACCAAACCTCTTGATAGCCTTTCCCCATAATCAAATGACCAAGAGGCAATGAAGACACCATAACCAACAATTAAAACTACAGAGCCCAAAGAACATACAAACATCCTAGAAAATTACATAATGCAACAAAAGAGAGAAATGATCTAAAACTACAACACAAAACTCAATCACTTGAAGTGGGAGCCTAAACAAAACCAAGATCGACCTAACATCTTGTAGTTTTGACACTTGAATCATTGAATCCCATTGTAATTTTGTCAAAGAGAACATATTTACTGAAAGGAACTTATCCAATAAGAAAACTGATGGAAAAAGTTAAACAAAAATCCATACTTGGGAAGTTTGGGAATAGGAACATGTAATGGACATGGGTTGAACATTGATGAAAAAACTTGCATTATAGATGGGGCAAACATTCAACGTTATCTATCACTCTGCTAGTCATTGGTGAAGATAATAGTAAAGTATAATGGTTGGATTTAAAGGATCCATGGAGAAGATGTGGTTCTGGGGGACAATTCCAAAATGTAAAAGGATTTTAGGGGATTTTGGGGAATATTTTTGCCATTGTAAGGGTTGGGAAATCTTCAAGTTCAATGATAGAAATGGGTGGTTCTAAGGGATTAGGCAATCCACGATGGGAAAACTAGAGATGACGTGTTTACAAGTTGTGAAGAAAGAATCTTTGTTAGTTCTATGATAAGGATGCCATCAACGAGCAATAGTGAAAGAATACTAGTTTCCTATGGTCGCAGTGCGAAATGGGGCAAAGAGCTTCGAAATTAATGCTTGGATGTTGATGGAAAATCTAACTATTAGAGTTATGAGAGAACTAAAGGACATTGGACAGTGGCAATCATGAAGGAAGATCGATGGTTGATGACCGGAGTATATTGTTGACACATTTGCTAAGAAACTCTAGGTTAGAGAGATGAGTTCTTGCAATCAAAGCAACTTCTGTACTGAATATCACATTTCTTTAAATGAGTTGATCATAAACATGCAAATGATAAGCTTTGTTTCGAAGTACTAATGGAGTTGCGAATTCATTAGCAAAGATTGTTATAGTGAGAGAGATGGAGTTTGTGGCTCGATCAAGATTGTTATAGTGGAAGAAATGGAGTTTGTGGCTCGGCCAGCTCTAAAAGTATCATTATAGGAAATGGTCACTCACTTTAATTACTTATATGGCATTTCATCTCTAGATATAGAATGTAATTAGTAAGTAAAATTTAGAATAATTGACTCACAAATATTCATATGTTAAAAAAGAAAAAAATCCCATCAAACTGATTAATAATTATAAAAATATAGACCACTTCATTATATATTAAAATCCATTCGATAATAATTTGGATAAATTTCAAAAACCACCTCTGAGATTTGTGTAAATTACATCATGCATTATCTCTACTTTCAAAAATGACATTGACCCCTTTGCTATTAAAATGAAAAGAAAAATTATCATTTTATCCTTAAATATATTACTCTGTCTTTCTTTCTCACTCGTCTCTCTATCTTGAACCTCTCATATATTTCACTACTAGTCGACTATCAATAACAAGTTAATATCCCCTAATTGTTCGTAAGCGGTCACCAATTATTAGTTGTTGCTCAAACACAAAATAAACCCAGATCTAGTACATCTAAGACTTAGATGAACTCACTACTAGTCGACTATCAATAACAAGTTAATATCCTCTAGTTGCTAGTAAGCAGTCACCAATTGTTAGTTGTTGCTCAAACACAAAATGAACCCAGATCTGGTACATCTAAGAGTTAAATGAACAACGATCTTAAACCTAGTTTCGAGATAAATGAACCCAAATATAAAGGTCTATCTCTAACCCAAAAAAATCTGTGTTCGATAAAAATGAACTCAAGATCATGTTATGCTCTTTCAAATATGAGAGAAAGAAGGAGAGAGAGAGAAGAGAGATAAATGAGGGAATTTTGTTTATTTACTAAAGGTAGCTTTTAAACAGGTAGGGGAAAAGTGGTGTAGAAACATGAAAGTGAAGAGAAGTTAGTGTCATTTTTTTAAAGACAAAGATAATATGTGTAATTCACATAAATTTGAGAGGTAATATGCGAAATTTTTATAAAAACTATTGGCAGCCTTTAGTCACCACAAGCCAGGTTTTTTCTGTTAGGTGACTTGATGAACTAGCTATAGCGCCCCCCCTTCCCCACTACTGGTTGGTTCATGGTTGGTTGGTTGATTGAAAATGTAGAACTTTGTAATCAGTCAAAAAGGTGAAGTTGAACAAACCAGTGTTTATGGCCACCTTGCTCAGCCAAATCTCATCAACATATATCCCATCCATTCACAGCAGTTTTTACCTCTAGCACGTAATTAAGGCTAAGCTCTCTATAAATACCCATTTACAGGCACGCACATTGTTTAATTTCTTCATCCGAGATAAACTACAACGTTCATCATCACTTTTAAATTACTTCAATGAAGTTAACAATGGCTGCTTCAAATTACCGTTGGGTTCCATCTCTGGTGTTGGTGCTGTGTCTCTGCAGCACCCAGATGAGTTCAACTTGGGCGGCCAGACAACTGCTCCAAACAGTGCCCACGATCCCATCTCTGCCCAAACCCACACTCCCTCCGATGCCGGCGATTCCTACCGTTCCTCAAGCCACTTTACCGCCGCTGCCATCTGTCCCAACATTCCCAAACCCGACTTTGCCGCCGCTGCCATCCATGCCGACGCTTCCTAAGGCCACACTGCCGCCGCTGCCCGCTACCATGCCCACCATCCCGACAACAATCCCGTCCATTCCTTTCCTCTCACCGCCTCCATCAAATTAGACCACCCGCCAAATTAATGCTTTGGCATTTCTCTTCATCTTTCTCGTGATTAGACTACTGTGTGTGCGCGTGTGATTAAGCTGTTGTGAAGTTTGAATATATGTATGACTCGTACGTGGATGTGTCATTTATATTCGTTTTATGTACCATTTTGGTGTATCTTAGAAAGTATTTGCTACTCTTTTACTATGATTGTTATGGTTCTGTTTTTGTTTATAAATTGAACTGCCGCCATTGTTTTTGTATCAGAGTACTGTGGAGAAAACTAAGTTTAAGTTATTTCTGTCTTTTTTTGTTTTTTATCAATTGTTAAATTACGCAAATTGTTATGTATCGAGAATATAAAATTTGCTTGACACGGACAAAATATTAGAGGGGGTGTGGGGCCGAGCATCCCCACCTGCATGCTCACATTAAACATGAATAACGGATCATTGCCCTTACATTAATATAACAAATATAATAGGAGAAAAACAAATTTATATGTAAAATGTACGGAATGACTGATTAGGCACACTTAGCAAAATAATAATTAATTAACCTAGCAAAAAAAAATGTTGAATATTAGGTATTCAATAATAATAAAAAATTATTGTAATTGTATATACATTGTCATGAAATATATTGTTAAATTATTAATTAAAGTGATATATCCAAAACAGTACTCGATATAATTACTACTATAGGATACCAATAACAAATTCAATATTTTGTTCACTATATCATTTACACCTAAAGTTTTAATAAAATTTTAAAATGAAATATTTAGCAATGCTAAAATAAATTTAAACTTTGAAATGTGATTAAAATTATTAAGTTTTTTCAGAGTTTGAATTCAAATTGTTTTCAATAATATTTATTTATTAAAAATTATTAATTGATTATAATTATTCATACTAGAGAGGTGGTCCTTGCTACACACATGCAAAAAAATTAAATGAAAGTTTATTGAGTAATCTTGGACAGATACCGTTTATTATTTTCACCCAAAATTTTAAATAAATTGATCCTTAGTGCAATGATAAAATTATTTGAGAAATCAATTATTGTTTAAAGGTTATGAGTTCAATATTACTACTGTAGTTAATTTTTTTTATTTTGAAAACAAGAAATATAAAACGTATTTTAGAGAAATACTTTGTTGATATAATTTTACAACACCAAGCATTTGTTTATATAATAGTATAGATATATAAAAATACTAATATATATACCTTTTTCAAGGGTAAGTGATATATACGAATATGTTATGTTGCTCGACACAACCAACATAATAGAACTCGTGATACATATGTTATGGTAAGTTTGTGACAATAAAAATGACTTAAGTAACTCAGTCTAACAATAGAGACATATCAATTTTATAAAACATCTTTAGAATTGAAAAAGGTCAAGTTTAAAGTCTTAAACACTCCAATGGGGTGATCAATTAATTAAATTTATAGAGCGATTCACGATTGACGATAGCAATGTAAGTTATTTATCTTAAATACATGTTTGGCAATACTTTTATGCATGGTCACTATGTCACTTACATAAAATCATCAAATATACAAAAGATCAATTATGGACCTTTAAATGCTCCAGTGTTACGGGTGCTTAATTTTGTAAGATGTAAAACATAGTCCAAATTAAATCGAAAACTTATTTAATCATGTTTGTCTATATTTCATAACTCATTTTAGGCCATATGAGAAGACACCTAAACTTCCATCTTGGACTCAAATATTTGATCGGAGAGTGTCTTTCTAAGAAGATATATAATATGGTGGTGCGGATGTCGGAAAATGTTACTAACAACCTGTAGATCTAGAGAATAGAAGGAAGTGGCGCGGTGAAAGGTAGCCATTAATGTCTGGTAGTACTAGTAGAAGAAGACTTCATGAAAGAACTATATGGTGTGGGATTAATAATGCTCTGGATGTGGGTTGTTTTGTTTGGCCTAGAAGAAGGAAGTTTCTTCTGGGTTGAAGCGGGGGGGGGGGGGGGGGGGGGTGTTGTTCACTGATGTGGAAAGACCAAAGTTATTTCAGTTTGATTTGATGAAATGTGGTTGGGCGCGAGCTGAGAAAGAGGGATTTGTGGTTGGTTTGTTCACCTTCCAAAGTTTGTGGACTGAGGATGGACTTGAGTTATCTCAACCACTTTAATTGGCACAGAACATGCAACCTGTATATAACCTAGTCGAAACCTTAAAAGTCAAAGTGAAACACGACATGCAAAACAGAAAAATTGAGCTATATGAATTTAAATTATTCCACAGAAAGCCACTTCAAAACACTCCAACATCATATATAATAATATCATCTCGATGGTATTAATTAGAGATTTGAGTCTTTTGGAAGGTGAACAAACCACTGTTATTTCGCCCAACCACATCTCATCAAACTCATCAGAGTTGCCTTCCCCCAACCTCTTTGCTCCTCTCAACGATCTTGGTCTATAAATTCATACACACTGCACGCATTTTCATCAATCATCCACAATAGTTAATTGATTCAGAGCAGCTGAGAATATTCTTATACCTGTCCAAGAATGGCTGCTTTTCATCGCTGTCTACTTGTGTCTCTAGTCCTGGCATTGTCAGTTTCGTCAAGCTTCCCCACGGCCCTGGCAGCTCGCCGCCTCCTGCAAACTGTTCCTCTTCCTCCAATTCCGTCTCTGCCTAAAGTTGCATTGCCTCCAATTCCATTGCCCGCAATGCCAACCATTCCCCAAGCCACATTGCCACCACTCCCAGCCACCCCAGCCCTGCCGAAGTCGACGCTCTTGCCGCCTCTGCCGGCCACCCAAATTCCTTCGTCATTGCCAACCTTGCCCACTACTGTTCCTAAGGTGACTCTACCACCATTGCCAACTGCTGCTGCTCTGCCCACCATCCCGGCAACCATACCTTCAATCCCTTTCCTCTCACCACCACCATCCAGCTAGGCGCAGCACACCTCCACCGGCCGCCACCATCGTTCATCTTTCCCTGCACAGATTGGTGGCGTATCGGTGGCATTGGGAGGTTCTATATTTGTCCTTATTTTTACAGGTTTGAGAGTTTTTGAGTGATTTCTGGTATTAATTATTGTATTGAGAGGAAAGTGTGAGGTCTCTTGAAGTTTTAAGGATTTGCTGAGTCTCTTTGTAACATGTTATTGTTTGAGGTGGAATATGCTTCCACAGCGTTCTACATACATACAGGCATTATATATCTTTGAATGCTTGTGGTTTTTGATTAAAATCTCTCTCCACTGATTGACTAGTACTACTCAGAGAAAAAAATAGCAACGTGCAGAAGAGGAAAATCAAGGTCACCCCCTGCCCATCAAAGGAAAATTTGAAGATTTATAAAATAAATTATTAGTTTCTAATAAGGTACATTGTCAATACCTAAAGTCAATTTACATGCTATCTATTTGCTCTTATGATCAGGGTAAATAAATAAAAATGCACAGGAAAAGGTTAGGACAGACTAAGGACGGCCGCTGTAGATACCCTCCCCAGACTCAAACAGCTTCCTTAACAAATGTGCCATAATGGAGACCATAACCCTAGTTCTCTGGAAAACTTGAATCTGCAACAACAGATCTCCTATACATGAGAGATGAAGACGCATCCAAGCCCGGTGAAACCCCATAATGGCAGTACCATCTTGGTGTTACTTCGCCAAATATGTAGCCGGAGATGTCCTCAGCGCCTGAAGAGTCCTTGGTGCTCTCCGTGCTACAGGAACCAGCATCTGAACAGCTGAAAATGGAAGAACTATCGCTCCATGAATCTACTCGGGGGACTCTCTGAATTGAGTGATACCTCCAATCATATGGATCAGGGACTTCAGGGCTAATCCTGTGAGGAAACTCCCCAAGGTTCAATTGTTGCGCGGAAGGATTCATGCTTGGAATGGTGCTGTTAATTCTCGACTTGCGAGTAGTTTTCCGTCCATTATAGCTGGAAGGAATGGACTCAAAGTCCCTCTTGGTTTTCCCCTCAGAAGACTCTCTAAGGCTTCTTAATGGAGATGGTAATCGAGGAGAGTGCCTAAAGTAAGAGAGTGAAGATGTAGTTCCTGTTAGCAATCTGTAGGTATCAGAATTTTTACATAGCAGAATTATAAAAGGTGTTAACCTTGCATAGAGGAGCATGTATGCCCGTTCTAACCGAACCATCTCCAACTCCACAGGAATAACCTAGAAAGACAAACAGACTCCAGTAAGATATTTGAGTCCAAGAAGATGGAAGTTCAGGTGTCTTCTCATATGGCCTAAAATGAGTTCTGAAATATAGACAAACAGGATTAAATAAGTTTCCCATTTAATTTGGACTACGTTTTACATTTTACAAAATTAAGCACCCCCACTACTGGGGTGTTCAGAGGTTCATAATTGACCTTTTGTATAGCTGATGATGTGTAGTGGTCCAATATTATTACCAAAAGTCTCAACTCAACACCACTTTTTAAATTTGAAAGGTCACTTGACTCCATGTAAATGCAAGTGGCTCAGTGGCCATGCATAAAAGTATTACCCAAGCACACATTTGAGATAAACAACTTACACTGCTATCGTCAATCTTGAACCACTCCTCCTGAAAATTTTTAACATAACACACATAATGACCAGAAAATGCAGAATTCATAACGTCCAAGTGAACTACCACTCCATAAAGACAGTACGAAGGATATCTATCACTTGTTCCACCCATATACGGCCTCATGTTCAAAACCTCAGGGAATTGAACCAATTTATTCAACTTCCCGAAGTTACCAGACTGCAAGCATAGATGAAGAACAAGCATTAAATTCAAAGATATATATCAAGGAATTTCCACATTTGTAACCAGAAGTACCTGAAAACGCTTTAAAACAATTGTAAGGATGTTAGGTGCCTCCATTATTGTCAACCTCTTTTTGGCTCTCTCATAAGACTGGCATCTAGTGAAAAAAAAAACAAAAACAGAAGAAACAAGAAAGTAAATATGGGCTCCAAACACTTGAAAGAAGGTAAAGGTGGGTTAGGCCAAACAAAAAAACAGGAAGATCTTATACCAGACAGCAATAAATAATAAGCAGAGACATAGTTCTAGAAGGCACAGATCATAATCAAATGCTAGCATCTATCGGCTAAAAGATGATAGTAATGATGAAAAAGAAACAACACACACAGAGAGGACACGATGCGAGCACAATTCTTCATGAGTACTTGTGTTAACTTTGATAAAAATCCGAGAGTCATGAATATTTATAGCCCACTACCTATCTGAGGCTTGCCAACAAAAAAACTCCATCACCTGGACCCAATATCAGAACCATGTGTATAGAACCAACACATATCTCAGCGCTCTTCCATCCAGACCATACATACAGTAAAAAGAACATGTCGGCATGAGAAATAGAGTTGTTTTCCAGAATGATTTGATTCTTGTTTCTTTGTTTTAGTTAACATAATTAGATACTTAGATGTGTGATGGGCATGGACATGCAGGCTTACCTTAGATAATTCATAAGGAAGTTGAAGTCAATTTACATTATTTTCTCCTTCCAACCACAAGATCACAATTGTTAAAAAAGATTCACAATCCCCTTTAATTCTATCTTTGACTCTCAGAACAAGAGCATCATCATTCCCAAACAACCATAACCCCTCCCCACATATTTGACTTCAGTCCCACACAAACCCTACAACCTTCGTTCTTAGAAATCAAGCATAAGTCCAACCTTAATGTATTTCAGACCAAAAAAAGTTTTCATTCCATACTGTGGTACCTTCCAATATGGCAGGTATTGGCCAAAATTTATGGTACTAGAGGTACCTTCATAAAATTTTAAAGTTTAAAAGAAATGCAGTCATAAATGCACAATCGCAGACTCTATGCTAACACAGGCTAGCCTTTCCCAGGCTATAGCTTGAGAAATGTTTAGTCTTGTCATGCAAGAGTAAAAGCTCTAAGTGACAAGAGTATTTTAATATCTTTATTATATATTTTAACTATAAAAATATTGTTTATAAGTAAAATAAAATAATTTTTTAGATTTATTATATTTTCTTTTATGATTTTATCTTTATAAATTTATATAATCAAAAGTAATGTTTTATACAATTAAAAGTAACGTTTAAAAATTATTTATTTTATTTTCATATATACCATATTACCATTCAAATTAAAAGTCAATCAAAGTATAACTGTTATTAAAAATTTTAAATAGAGTGTTTGACTATATTTTTTTAAAATTATTACAAAAAAATTGTCTTTAAATTACTTGTTTAAAAGCATGTTCTATAATGTCATTTTACATAATAATTTTATTGCAATTGTATATATATTTTTATGAAATATATTATTAAACTATTATAGCAACATATCCAAAACGATACTCAATATAGTCCAGTACCAGTACCATACTGTGCAGTACCAATGACAAATCCAATACTTTGTTCACTATGACATTTACAACTACAGTTTTAATAAAGGTTTAAATGGAATTTGAGAAATGTTAAAATTCAAATTTAAACATTAAAATGTGACCGAAATTATTATGTAGGTGCCTAATAATTTCAATGGCATTTCAAAGTTAAAATTGGAATTTTAACATTGCTCAACATTCCTTTTAATTTTTTATTAAAACTATAGTTGTCAACAACATACTAAACAAATTATTATATTTGTCATTGGTACGGTATGATACAGTACTGGACAATACCAAGTACCATTTTGGATATTAGCTTAATTTAATAATATATATTGTAAAAATATATACACAATTATAATAAAATGTTTTATGGAAAATGGCACTATAAAATATTTTATAAGAATACGTCAACATACTTTAAACAGCTAATTTAATATAACATAAGAATATTTTATAATAATTATAAAATAGAAACAAATACTCCATTTTAATAATAGTTACAATGTGATTAAAACATTACTTTTAATTTGAATGGTAACATGGTATTTTAAAAATAAAATAAATAATATTTAAACATTATTGTTAATTATGTAAATTTATAAAAAAAAATCATAAAAGAAAATAGATAAATCAAAAGAATCATTTTATGTTACTTATAGAACATTATTAATATATGATTATAGTTAAGATATATAATTAAAATCTTAAAATAGTCTTGTCACACAGCTTTTACTCCGCATGACAAGACTAAGCCTTTCCTAGCATATGAAAGGCTAGTTTGCCTTTGCAAAGAGCAGTTGTGCATTCATTGATGCATTTCTTTAAATTTTTAAATTTCAGGAGGGTACCACCGGTACCATAAATTATGGCCAATATTGATATACCGGCCAATACCATTTGTATTTTAGAGTACCGTTTTGGTTCTAGTATGGTGAAGTCCTGAGAACCATGGATTAGACATTTAAAAGAAGAAAAATTTTTGAAAAATAGGTCGACTCCTCTGAAGACCTACTGAAACTCATGTCTGCCTGCCTCTATTTTGAAATGGAGGCTCTCTATTTTGAAATAATATGGCTATTTCAAAATAGGATTTTTCCTATTTCATAATAGACTGCAGCAGATTTACTTTTAAATGCTCTGATGTCAAGATCCAAGGGTTAAAGCAGTAAATATAGCTTACTTATATTTTTCTTCTTGTATTTTTTTGCTGCTGATACGACTTGTACCTTTCAGTTACAATTACAACTGAAAGTTAGATAGCCTATAAAAAGGCAAGCTATTGGACGGTGGGGGTTCATTATGAGAAATAACAGAATCTTTTCCCTCTAAAATTTTCTCTGTCCTTTCTCTCTCTCTCAGTTCTTTCTGTTTTCTCTCCCTAAACTTCTCTCAATCTCAATTTCTTCCTACATACCTAAAGAAACCCTAGATCAGGTCTAGGAACCTGACATCTGAATGTTCTTCAACAGCCATATTTCAAATCCCTCCCTTGAAGCCTATGAATACCAGCTTACTTGATGAAAAAAGATACAACTCATTCATACATAAGCTTACAAAGTGTTCAAGCTCTCAAAAGCTGAAAGTGCTCCAAGTGTTCAAGATTCCAGTTCATTGCTCTGTTATTTCTTTGAGGAAACCTAAGATCTTTTCATTGATCTTTGTATTGATATTGTTCTATAAGTTTGTTATATTTAGACTATGAACTTAGTAACACACACACACACACACACACACAGAGAAAACCTTAGTTGGAGGAAATTTCTGTGTAATAAAATAATAGACAGTACACCTATATATACAAATATTATTCGGGTCATGGGCCTCAAGTCCTGAGATAAAGCTAGCCCTAGGTATAATATACAAACATAGCAATCATCTCTATATACAACTCAACTCATCTCTATAAAAAGGCAAGCTATTGGACGGTGGGGGTTCATTATGAGAAATAACAGAATCTTTTCCCTCTAAAATTTTCTCTGTCCTTTCTCTCTCTCTCAGTTCTTTCTGTTTTCTCTCCCTAAACTTCTCTCAATCTCAATTTCTTCCTACATACCTAAAGAAACCCTAGATCAGGTCTAGGAACCTGACATCTGAATGTTCTTCAACAGCCATATTTCAAATCCCTCCCTTGAAGCCTATGAATACCAGCTTACTTGATGAAAAAAGATACAACTCATTCATACATAAGCTTACAAAGTGTTCAAGCTCTCAAAAGCTGAAAGTGCTCCAAGTGTTCAAGATTCCAGTTCATTGCTCTGTTATTTCTTTGAGGAAACCTAAGATCTTTTCATTGATCTTTGTATTGATATTGTTCTATAAGTTTGTTATATTTAGACTATGAACTTAGTAACACACACACACACACACACACACAGAGAAAACCTTAGTTGGAGGAAATTTCTGTGTAATAAAATAATAGACAGTACACCTATATATACAAATATTATTCGGGTCATGGGCCTCAAGTCCTGAGATAAAGCTAGCCCTAGGTATAATATACAAACATAGCAATCATCTCTATATACAACTCAACTCATCTCTATAAAAAGGCAAGCTATTGGACGGTGGGGGTTCATTATGAGAAATAACAGAATCTTTTCCCTCTAAAATTCTCTGTCCTTTCTCTCTCTCTCAGTTCTTTCTGTTTTCTCTCCCTAAACTTCTCTCAATCTCAATTTCTTCCTACATACCTAAAGAAACCCTAGATCAGGTCTAGGAACCTGACATCTGAATGTTCTTCAACAGCCATATTTCAAATCCCTCCCTTGAAGCCTATGAATACCAGCTTACTTGATGAAAAAAGATACAACTCATTCATACATAAGCTTACAAAGTGTTCAAGCTCTCAAAAGCTGAAAGTGCTCCGAGTGTTCAAGATTCCAGTTCATTGCTCTGTTATTTCTTTGAGGAAACCTAAGATCTTTTCATTGATCTTTGTATTGATATTGTTCTATAAGTTTGTTATATTTAGACTATGAACTTAGTAACACACACACACACACACACACACACACACAGAGAAAACCTTAGTTGGAGGAAATTTCTGTGTAATAAAATAATAGACAGTACACCTATATATACAAATATTATTCGGGTCATGGGCCTCAAGTCCTGAGATAAAGCTAGCCCTAGGTATAATATACAAACATAGCAATCATCTCTATATACAACTCAATACTCCCCCTCAAGATGGAACATATATATGCTATACACCCAGCTTGTTACAAATATACCCAATTTGAGAACCCCTGAGAGATTTAATAAAGACATGTGCTAACTTGTCATTTGAATTGACAAAATTTGTGGTAATATAGTCAAATAAAATCTTCTCCCAGATGAAGTTACAATCTATCTCGATATGTTTGGTCCTCTCATGAAAGATTGGATTGGAGACAATATGTACGTAGCTCAGTATTCTAAAAATCGGCCTAGGCAGCTGCCTAGGCGCTGCCAAGGCGCTAGGCGGCCCCTGGTAGCCGCGAGTTTTGCCTAATCGGCCCCCTTAGGCGCCAGCCCAGCTAATCAGTGCCGAGCGGCGCCTAATCAGCCACGGCGGCTGCCTAGTCGCATGGGCCGCCTAGCCCCATGAACTGCCTCGGCCGCTTGCTCTCTCTATTGCAGCGCCTAAGAAGATTTAGGCTTTTTTCCCCTTACCTATTCTCTCTCTCGTCTTGTCGTCGCCGCTTGCTCTCTCTGTTGCTGTCGTCGCCGACCGTCTTTTGTCACTTTCTCTTTGTGCCTCAGCCCCTCTCGTCGCACGCCGCCGTCGCCGCTTGCTCCGTCTCGTTGCAATTGCAGTCGCCATCGCCGCTTGCTCTCTCTCTCTCTCTCTCTTTCTCTTGAGTCTCAACTTTGCTCTCTCTCTATTGTGACGTTGCCATCGCCTCTTGTGGCCTAATCCCCTATGCACAATATTATATATATATAATATAATAATTTTATTAATATATAAGTATATCATATTTATATATATATATATATGTGTGTGTGTTTATAACTTTATACATAGATAAATAGGGATAGATTTATATATATATGAATATATATATGTATGTGTATTTAGAATAATATAAATTTTATTTAAATAATTTTTTATATACCGCCTAGGCGCTAGGCCCCAATCTAGCGCCCGACTAGCGCCTAGCGCCTTTTAGAACACTAATGCAGTTAGGTTATTGCAAATTAACCTCATCCATGATATCTCTCCAAACTTGAGCTCTTGAAACAATTGTTTTAACCAGAAAAATTCACATGTTGCCAAGGCCATAACACGATATTCTGCTTCTGCAGTCGACTTTGCAACATCCTACTTTTTACTTTTCCAAGACACCAAATTTCCTCCAACCAGAACACAGTATCCTGAAATAGATCATCTATCGTATGGAGAACTTGCCCAATCAACGTCAAAATATCCGACTACCTGAGTATGACCTCTATCCTCATACAATAATCCTCTACCTAGAGCTCGCCTAATATACCTGAGAATCCGGATAACTGCATCCCAGTGGCTATCACAAGGAGACTGCAAAACTAACTAGCAACATTGACTGAGAAAGTAACGTCAAGTCGAGTGATAGTAAGACAATTAAGTTTTCCAACCAACCTGCGATATCTCCAAGAGACTCCCCCTGTCTTGGTAAAAGCTTTACATTAGCGTCCATAGAAGAATCTATAGATTTACAATCAAGCATCCTAGTTTCTTCCAGAATGTCTAACACATACTTTTTCTGAGAGATAACTACACCAGAACTGGACTGATCAACTTCTATGTCAAGAAAGTACTTAAGCAACCCCAAGCCCTTAGTTTGAGAATGATGGAAAAGATGTTTCTTTAGCTAAACAATACCATACTGATCATCACTTGTAATGACAATATCATCCACATAGACAACCAAGTATATACACCTCCCTTGTGATGTGTTTGTAGAAAACTGAATGATCAAACTCACAGCGAGTCATGCCAAATTCCTAAACAACAACACTGAAGCAACCAAACCAAGCTCGCAATGTTTCAACCCATATAGTGAGTGATGAAGTTTACAAACCAAACCAGACTCCCCTAAGCAACAAATCCAAGAGGTTTCTCCATATAAATCTCCTCCTAAATCTCACCATGTAAAAATGTATTTTTAATGTCCAGTTGATACAACGGCCAATGGCATCTAGTGCCGATAGAGAGAAACAAACACACAAAACATTTTAGCTACAGGAAAAAAAGTGTCGCCATAGTCTAAGACCATAAACCAGAGTGCATCCCTTTGCAAACAAACGGACCTTAAGCCAATCAACTTGCCCATCAAGACCAACCTTGACAATATAGATCCATTGACAAGGGATTTCTCGGGAGGTAATAGAACCAAATCCCAAGTACAATTGGAATGCAAAGCAGTCATCTCATTGACCATTGCTTGTCGCCACCCTAGATCAGAAAGTGCCTCACTAACAGTCTTGGGAACAGAAACAGAGGATAAGGAAGAAACAAAAGCACTAAACAGGGAAGACAAACAGTGATAACTAAGAAAATTATAAATGGGATAGGATTGCGAGTAGAATGGCAATGGGAAACGGATACTCAGGAGGTAGGGCCGCAACAGGTGGAGATGCTGGAGCAGGATGTGAGTCAGTAGGTGTCATCGGTGTAACAAGAGAAGCGAGTGAATGCTCAGTAACAACGTCAAGACTAGCATGAGATCGAGTTCGAGAGCGTCGATGACAAACCTATAATGGGGCAAAAGAGGGAACAAGTAGAACAAGAACAGGAGGACTATATGGAATAGGTAAGGCCTCGAAAATGGGACGACACTCGGAATGGGGCAAAAAGTAGAAAGGAGAGAACTCAAAGAATGTAACATCAGCAAAAAAAAAAAAATAGTGTCAAGTGTAAGGAGAGTAACACTTATAACCCTTTTGAAGCTGGGAGTAACCAAGAAAAAAGCATTTGATGGATTGACCAGACAATTTATCCCAACCAAGAGACATGTTATGGACAAAGCATGTGTAACCAAAGACATGAGGAGAAAAAACATATAATGGCTGATCAGGAAACAAGAGAGAGTGAGGAATCTTGTGTTGAAGAATAGAGAAAGGCATCTTGTTAATGAGAGATAGCATGCAGTGAGGATAATATCAGCCCAAAAATGAAAGGGAGCATGATGGTGTAAAAGAAAGGTGTGAGCAGTTTCAATCAAATGTTTATTTTTACACTCAATAACCCCATTTTGTTGTGATGTATAGGCACAAGAGGACTGATGTAAGATCCCCTGAAAAGACATAAATGTAGTAAAGGGGGCATAAAAATATTCAAGGGCATTGTCACTATGCAATACTTGAACATATGAATGAAATTGTGTTTTGATTTCAGCACAAAAAGATTCAAAAATTGAGAATTAACTCAGAATGATTTTTCATTAAATATAACCAAGTCCAACGAGAATAATCATCGATGAACGTTACAAAGTATTGAAAACCCAAAACAGACACGACTCGACTAGGACCCCAAACATCGGAATGAACTAAAGCAAACAAGGACACAACCCGATTATTGACACACTTTGGAAAAGAAGTTCTAGACTGTTTTCCAAATTGACAAGACTCACAATGAAAATACGACAAACTAGATAGACTAGGAACCATCTTCTGAAACTTAGCCAAACCAAGATGTCCCAAATGATTGCGAAGAAGAGCAGGAGATTCAGTCACCGAGCAAACAACAGGAGAAGCATGAATGTTGAAGTGATAAGAGACCCTGCGACTCACATCCGGCGCTAATCATCTATCCTGTACCGCAATCCTAAATAGTAACAAAATTGTCATCAAAGGTGATAGAACAATTTAAGGCACGTGTAAGTTTAGTGACGGATACAAGATTAAAAGGATAAGGAGGATGATAAAGGATAGAATCTAAAGGCAAAGAAGATAAGGGTTTGGCAGTGCCGACAACTTTAGCAACTGCTTTGAAACCATTGGCTAAAGTTATAGAAGGAAAAAATGCAAAACTAGTAAAATGAGATAATAGATGGAGATTACCAGATATATGGTTAGAAGCACGAGTCCAGGACCCACGATCCTAAAGAGGATAATTGAGTGAGACAAGCAGTGGAGTCACCGAAGTGGGCAATAGAGGCAACTGTGGATGAGGATTGTTGTGATGTCTTATACTTGAGATACTCTTCGTAGTCAATCCCAGTGAGAAGTAAAGAGTTATGTGGTTGTCCATCAAAAGACTTAGACCGAGAACCATCAACATGAGCAACATTAGCACGAGGAGGGCAGCCATGCAGCTTATAACATTGGTCCTTAGTATGCCCCCACTTGTGACAGTAGTTACACTTCGGGCGTTTTCCCCGATTACCACCACGATCTCCTCCCTATTTGCCACTACTCTGAACCAGCGAAGACATAACTGAATTATCACCTATGGAAGAGGCAATCATTGTAGGAACAAAGGAAGCCCAGAGAAGACAAGAATACACTTCATCCATCGTAGGGACAATGGGACTAGCAAGGATCTGGTCACGAATAGTAGCAAGCTCAGGACCAATAGCAACAAGAGTACAGACCATGAAGAACTTATCCCTCTAAGCAAGATCCTCTGCAATAGTCTTTCCAACAAGTAAAAGGAGAGTTATATTCAGCCTTAATAGAAACCATCCGACTAAGAAAATCGAGAAAAATCAAACCCTACTGTCTCAAGTTAATCAAATTAGACACCACTGAATACAAGCATTGGATATCATTTGTATAGAGAGCCTTGGCTTGAGTCCACAATTCACAACACGTGATATAGTTGGTATAGATTGGGTGAAGAGAGGGATCAATTAACTACCATAGGAGATTGCACAACAAAGCATCAGCTTTCATCCACTCAATCTTATCTGTGGTCACATCCTCAAACTTGGTGATTAAATGATCCTTCAAACTTTGACCCATACACCACAGTTCAACAACCTTAGACCAAAAGATATAATTGGAACTGCCCATTAACTTCTCAATAGCAATTGTTAGAGAAGGAGATAGAATACTGAAGAAGGATCCGAATTTATTGGTACCAAACAAGTTGGATAAAAAAGAGCCGTACAAGATCAAAAGATCTGAGACAAAAGGGGTTAAGATAAGCCCCAAAAAAAAGGCTGGATGATCAAAGCAGCATAGAAACGAAGCGGTAGAGGCTCACTAGAGCACCGACGACAACGGATAGCAACAAAACCACCAAGATCAAGACAAACTGAGTGAGACGAGTCCAACGGTAGTGGTGGCGTTGCAATCGGAGCACTGGAGAGAGAGATAAGAGCAAGAAACCGCTCAATAAACGGTTCTAACAACGGGAGCATGGTGGCAATACTAGTGGCAGGGATCCAAGGTTAGGCCGATCTGAGGCCCGCATACACAAAGGCAACGATGGCTTGAGCAATTGGTGGCCGAAAAGGCCGACGGCGGAAGGTCGACGGTTTCAGATCTAGCGGGAGACCCTTCAGCTTCTCAGGCGCTCAACGGCAATAGGAAGCAGACGACGTGGTAGGCCATGGCAGTTGTCGGCGATTCGAATGGCAATGACTGCGACTGAAACTAGGGTTGGGTTAGGGTTGGCTTTGATACCATGTGAACTTAGTAACAGAGAGAGAGAAAACCCTAGTTGGATGAAATTTCTGTGTAATAAATTAATAGATAGTACACATATATATACAAATACTAAATAGGCCATGGGCCTCAAGCCTGACATAAAGCTGACCCTAGGTATAATATACAAACATAGCAATCATCTCTATATACAACTCAACATAGACTTTCTAGGAAGATTGATACTTAAGATTTGAGATACACATTGTTGTATTAACTTCCTTGGAAAGTTGGTTTGTGGTTAGCCAAGAGAAAACCATTTAGTTGTATAGGCTCAAGTGATTAGCCTAGAAAATCACTTGGGCACAATTAAAACCTCCTATTAATGATTAGTGGAAATCCTTGAAGGTGAAACTTGGAGGAAGTGGATGTAGGCTTGGTTGGGTCGAATGCCTCTAAATCCTTTGTGTTCTTGTTATTTTCATTTCTTTACAGTACTGTCATCTACAAATACAAATAAAACAAGTCCCTCAATTTCAAGAATCATTCATTATTTCAAACACATTCTTTGCAAAAGAAGTTTAAAAATAACTTTGCTCTTTAGAGAATTTTTAAATTTCACAACTTCCAAATTTGCCCCCTCTTGTGAAGTTTCTTATTATACTTATGCTAGCAGATTCTTCATCACATGATTATCAAGAATTATGCAGAGGTTGATCCAGGAGAAATGTAACACACTATGTCCAATTCTCATCCAACTGTGGCCCAAAATATGAAGAAAACCAACTTCGAATATTGTCACTGCCCTTGGCAGAAACAATAGAGCTTCCCTTGACTCAATGAGATTCAAGGGATCGAACAAGGAAAATTAGAGAGAGAGAAGAGGAAGAACAGGGAAAGAAGAGAGAAAAGAGTGAGACGAGAGACTGTAGAAGGAGAGAATAAAATTGTTCTGTATTCTGAATTTTCATAACCTCTCCTACAGAATAGGAAGAGTAAATATAGTCGCTTGGCATGGGTGTGGGTGCAGCAGATCATCCCCCCTTCCAGTGGTTACAACAACCTCTTTTGTCCTTTTCTATGGCCTTACACGTGGCCCTCCTACTCTAATAGAATTGACAACTGGAAATTAAATACATCAACTAAAATAAAGAAAATACAGCATAGCATAACAAGAAAACAAATAAAGACTGAATGGAAAAAATTTAAAATAGCCATAGCCATGACAAAGGCTTTGAGAAAAAAAAGTGAAAACAGAAGATGCAGGTGAGAGGAGGTGAAAACAGCATAGCACAAGATTTCAATGAATTAAATTGGCTCCATTTTGAAGCCAAATGAATTGATATACACAGACAGTACTTGCACATGACCAGAACAGAAGGGAAAGGGATGAGAAAAATGGTGAAGATTGAAGCAGGATCACCATCAAGGACGAGTCTCAGTTCCTCCTCTCCTATTCCTCCTCCTTCCCAACACCCTTAAAGCTATTCTTCAAGATAGGTTAAAACCTCTAAGTCTGCTTGTTAGAGCTACATCTCTTTGCCCCTCCATCTACTTCCTTTCTTGTATTCATTTCTCATATCTTCTCATATCTAAGTCTCAGGTTGAAGTGTTGAATGAAGAAGACAATTGAATAGTTCCACTATTCCTTGTTAAGCAACAATGTACACTTTACTTTTTCTTTTTGACCATCCATTAAAAGTTTTCCAAATATAATTTGTCCCATCCTGTGTCTCAAGGATGCCCACCCAGGTAGACATGTATCTCAAACACGCAGACAGAAGGATAGATAAGTTATTGGAAAGGGCATATCCATGTCCAATACATCAGAGCACCTAACCTAGATGAGTGCTCATACAAGTTCAGGTAGGAACCAGCCAGAGAATGCTTATGTAAGAAGCATGCCTCAAGACATGAAGATTCAGGATTTGACTGCAGAAAGGATGAAATTGCTGATGAGGACTTTCTCATAATGCCCAGCTCTTTATTCTTTTTAATTTGCTGGGAAAAAGTGCCAGCAGGGGTAAACACCCCTCCCCACCCTCCTGCGTGCCTCCCCAAGTCCAAAAATCTTCCACCAAACCAAAAATCACCTTAGCAAATTGATGCCTATAACAAAACTTTCCATGTAGGAAAAGACACAGTTTAATGGTCACCAACTGTTTTTGACAGATGACTAAAAGATCAACTCTCCCATTCCCCTCAGTCACAGGTGCTTGTTCCATTTTGATTTGAACTGTTTGACCACCTAGCAGCATGGTCTCTATTTATTTAAGCCAGGCAATTAACCATTGTAATTCTTAATCGACTCATCAAACGATCTTTAAGTTTAAAATTTACTAATGAAAATGAATAAACCCCCCACCCCCAAAAAGAAGCTGAGAATTTTGCCTTTTTCTGTTTTCAGAGGGGGGAAAAAATTAACTCCCAAGTCTTTCAATATTGGGCCCCTTCCAGTGAAACTTATAGCTCCTCCACAGGCACTAAGTAAAGCTTCCAGTTGATATAACAGAATAACAAAAGTAAAAGCAACATAAAAGGGAAAAAAAAATTGCTTTTAAAAAGCTTTCCAGATTTTCCTTGTCATAAATGGAACTTTACGGGTTTAAACGATCTAATAAAGAAAAAAGAAAGAATTTGAGCCTTTAGAAACAGAAACTAAGCATGCTAAAACATAATTAATGGCAACAGAATGAAAGCATACTTTTTACTTCAGACACAAAAGCAAGGTGAATGTGACACCCCCCCCCCCCCCCCAATTGCATCAGGTACCCATTTGAGGAATGACAGGAAATAAAAAAAATATATAATATTTATCCTTCCTGGGTTAAGCAAAAACAGCACCTAAAAGATATTATGCCAGGCTAATTGATTGTATTGCGATTGCATACAAGGACGCATACTGAATAGTGCATGGATAGTGAATTCAGGTGGAAACCAAAAACAAAATCAACTTCAACACAACATAGTAACTGACCAACCTGCTGCACCAATACTTATTCTCCCCATCCAAAATTTCAGTAGCTGTGAATTGTGCAAGAGCCTCTTCAAGAGTTCCAATGTCCCCATCTATCTCAACAGTAAGATCCATTATCCGCTCAGTCTGCTCAGATTTTCCTAAGCACTTCATGCATTTTATCTGAGATTTTGAATCATGAATTTAGCATCAGTATAGGTGTTTAAACAGCAGGATATTATAAATTTATCGCTGGCATCAGAAGATCTGTAAAATAATCCTATTAAAATATGCAAGCACTGATAAACCATTGAAACAACAACTTACCTTGGAATGAAGATAACCCCGAAATGTCAGGCCCACTAGGGTTGATTCTTCTGCCAATGGACCCACTATCCCCGCTTCCTTGAGGCAAACAGATTGCATTGTATCAATAGCATACCTGCCATCTCAGTAACTGAATAACACTGAAACATTCATAAAAAGATAAAATCTTGGAAAATATGACAGGAATCCCATCTAATCAGGTTCAGCTCACTCTTTAAATCCCACCTCAAAAATTCATGAGCATCTTCTTCTCTACCAGGACCAAGTTGGCTACCTATCCTTTGTATATGAGATAATATTCCAATAGGGTATAATGGAGACTGTCCTTCCATTCCTTTCAAAAGTAGACATTCAAATTCACAGACAAAACACCACTCTTCTTCCTTTTGACCTGGGGAAATAAATTTTAAATGAGAAAGAATGAGGTTTAAAAGACAGAAATTTTTAAAAATAATACAATTTAAAAAAATAAACAAAATATTACAATTTCCAAACTAATTAACAAGCTACAACACTTCTTCAACCATGGGAGTAAGCTTCACTATTCACACAAGGCTGCTTTGCAAAGTCTGAAACTCGCTCCCACGAGGAGCGAGTTTCGCCCAGTTAAAATTGATGCATTGGCCCCACTTCCAGTGTGGACTGCCATGGTGGATAAAGTGTAATAGTTTGTTAATTAGTTTGGAAACTGTAATATTTTGTTAAATTTTTTTAGAAGTTGTAGTGTTTTTAAAAATTCCGCATAAAAGACAAACTAAACATGTTGTCAACACTATAGAATCAAGAAGAGAAACTGACATAAACTTGAATGGAGCCCCTGGAGAAGATAAGAAGTAAGAGGGCGAGTAAACGCAAGGCACTGAAGCACAGCATTAGCATAACAGCTGCAGGAAATCCAGTTTAAGGTCACATTATAGGCAATAGAAGTAGTTTTAAATCTTGGAATACAATGTACTTCACATCGATGCAGAAGTTGATTCTGTGTTGCTTAAACAGGTACAAGAAAAATAAAAGAAAGGGGAAAAAGAAATAAAAGAAAAACGGTTAACTACTGCGACTGCTAAAGTAATGCACAAGGATCATAATTTGTCAACAAATCATTATTGAGATATTAGGCCTGCAAAGGAAAAGCTTGGTGATGGAGGACATTGCCAGTAATCTCTAAATAATTTTAAGAAGCGTCTTATAATTGGTTCTAAGGCCTGAGCATTGATTTTGGAAGCTTTTTATGAAGAAAAGCCCTCATAGAAGCTTTGCTTAATTTTGATAATGTTTCCTAGTCTTTTTGGCAACTCTAATTATGTTAAGAGTTTTATCTATAGTCTTTTCCTAATCTTATTATTAATAGTTTTTTTTTAGTTTTCTTATAGGAAAGGGAAGGATTTCCATTTTATTTAATTTCCTAATAGGAACAAATTAACTAATCCTAGTAAGAATAGGGTTACTGAACTGTATAAATACTATTGTTATCTCTCTTTCTCATTAGTGAATGAATGAATTTCACTTTTCTCTGAGCATTGATGCTTTCGTTGAATTGTATGACTCAGTTCTAACTCTAGGGATGATGCCTATGGAACTCTAGGTGCGATGCCAACAAAATCTCTTCTCTTCTTATCTGTCAATTTCAAATTTTGATTTTCATAACCCATAGTCATGTGCTCAACCCCCAAAACCCTAAAATTGCCTACCAACCTGTTACACACCAAAACCCTAACTTCTTCAGCAACCTTCCTAGCCTTCTAACCCCCATAAGCCTCTGTACGCATCACATCTGAAGGTCCCATAGGCACCACACCTAGGGTTAGAATTGCATCACACAATTCAAAGAAAGCATCACGCTTAGAGAAAACTGAAATTATTCATTCGCTAATGGGAATGAGAGATAACAATAGCATTTATAGAGTTCTAGTATTCCTATTCTTACTAGGGTTAATAAATCCGTTCCTATTAGGAAACAAACAAAAAAAATGGAAATCCTTCCTTTTCCTCTTAGGAAACTAAATAAAATCTAATACTATTAATAACAAGATAAGGAAAAGATGATAAATAAAACCCTAACATAATTACAGTTATCAAAAAAGACTTTAGGAAACATTATCAAAATTAAACAAAGCCTCTAGGAGGGATTTTCTTCATAAAAGCATCCAAAATGAATGCTTGGGCCTTAGAACCAATTTTAAGATACTTCTTAAAATTCTTTAGAGGTTGCTTCCAACATCCTCCATCACTTATATACACTAATGTACATACAAGGATAAAAAGGTCCAAGGCCAATGTGTCAGGCCCCGAGGGACTGACTTAGGAATTTAGAGAGTGGGAGGAAGAAAACAGAAAGAATAAGGAAGGAGTAAGGAAGTAGAGAGGGAGAGAATTCAATAGAACAGTAATGTTAATTCCGAATGCCAATAACGAAAGAGAGAGAATCCTTATATAGATGGGATTCTCTCTTACAAGCTGTAACAGATTACAGCTATAGGGAATGTACAAGTTTGAATAGCAGCAACAAACTTTGTACTACTCCCTCAGCAGCTAACTAATTCTTGCCTAACTCGTCCCTCACTTACATTTTATTACAAAATCACCCTTATACCCCCACGATAATGACGGTACATGACATTACCCCACCCATCAAAACATTTCTTGTCCACAAGAAATATGGAGAAGGCTGGCCACTCGCGGAAACTGATTCAGCATGTCCGGCAGATACTCCCATGTGTTATCTTCGAAGTGATGATCAGTCCATTTGATGAGGACTTGAGTAATTGGCGCACCTTGTCTGTAAATTACTCTTTTATCCAGTATAGCTATAGGTTCCCGGAGAGGAGCTTCAATGTGGGGAAGGTTTGGCAGGATTGAGCTTGCTGGTTGTGCCCCTACTGCTTTCTTCAGAAGGGAGACATGAAAAACTGGGTGTATATTGGATCCCTCTGGTAATTGCAAACGGTAAGCTACTGATCCTATCTTTGCAATCACTGGAAAAGGTCCATAGAACTTTGGGTGCAATTTAGAGCTGGGATTTGGGAGTAGTGACCTCAGGTGTCCTGGTTTCAGCTTAAGATACACAACATCACCAACCTGGAATTCTCTTTCACTCCTCCTCTTGTCAGCAAATTGTTTCATCCGATTTTGAGAAGTAGCCAACTCTTCCTTAATCTCCTGCAAAGCTTGCTGCCGTTGCTGTAAGTATACGTCTAGGGATGCCACTGTGGAGTGATCAGCCAATGCGGGTAGAAGTGGGGGTTTGTAACCATAAAGGGCTTCAAATGGGGAACGTTTGATGGCTGAATGGTGGCTGGAATTATACCACCATTGGGCCATTGGAAGCCATTTGTGCCAGGTCTTGGGTTGAAGGAAACAAACACACCGTAAATACATTTCTAAACACTGATTAACCCTTTCGGTTTGTCCATCAGATTCTGGGTGGTATGCACTAGACATCTTCAATTTTACTCCCAGCAACCCCATCAATTCCTTCCACAGCCGGCTAGTAAAGATTTTATCCCGGTCAGAAACTATGGCTTTGGGTGTTCCATGCAGTTTCAGTACTTGGTCGAGGAACATTTTGGCAACCTCCTGGGTAGTATATGGATGAATCAGTCCCATAAAGTGCCCATATTTGGTAAAACGATCCACAACTACCATGATGCAGTCTCGGCCTTCTGATTTTGGCAATCCTTCTATAAAATCCATTGAAATATCTTCCCATGGCCCTCCAGGAATACTTAGGGGTTGAAGTAATCCAGGTGGCGCTACATTTTCTGGTTTGCACCGCCTACAAGTGTCACATCTAATCACAAACTCCATAACATCCTTCTTGAGTCCTGGCCACCGAAAGAGTTGCTTAACTCGATGATAGGTGTTCACAATACCCGAGTGTCCCCCTAGAGGAGAGGCGTGGAGTGCTTCTATAATTCTCTTTTTTAGAGCTTCCTCTTCCCCAATCACCAACTTCCCTTGGTGTCTAATCATCCCATTACTCAAAGTGTAGCCAGGTTTAGATAAAGGATCCTCGGCCAGCTGCTGTAAAAGATCTCTGGTCTTATCACTTGAGAGGTAACTAGCAGCGATTTCTTGGCACCATTCTGGAACAATGGTTGAAATGGCTGCTGTACTTCCCTCTTCAGGACATCTGGATAGGGCATCGGCTGCAAGATTTTCTTTCCCTTTCCTATATTGGATTACATAGTTCAAACCCATGAGCTTAGTCATCCCTTTGCGTTGTAGTTGAGTATGCAGCTTTTGTTGTAACAAGAATTTGAGGCTCTCATGGTCAGTCTTGATTACAAAGCTTCCTCCCTCAAGATAATGTCGCCATCTTTCCACTGCCAGCAGCACTGCCAACAGTTCTTTCTCATAGATGCTCAATCCGAGATGTCTTGGAGCAAGGGCTTGACTGAGGAAGGCTATGGGTCTGCTGTCCTGAACCAGGACTGCTCCAATCCCATTGTTGCTGGCGTCAGTTTCTAAAATGAATGGTTTGTTAAAATCAGGTAATCCCAGAGTGGGTACTTCACCCATAGCCTGCTTAAGTTTGCAAAAAGCCTCCTCAGCCGCATCATCCCACTTGAATCCATCTTTCTTCAGTAGGTTAGTGAGAGGCCGACTGATTATACCATAACCTTTAACGAACCGGCGATAGTATCCGGTTAACCCTAGGAATCCTCTCAACCCCTTCACATTTTGAGGTCGAGGCCAATTTACCATGGCAGCGACCTTACTTGGATCTGTGCTTACCCCTGAATCGGAAATAATATGCCCAAGATACTCAACTTGTTGCTTGGCAAAAGTACACTTTGACTCCTTAACATATAGCTTATTGATTCTAAGGACTTCAAAAGTGATTTTCAGGTGGCTTAAATGTTGTGCAAAGGAGGGACTGTAAATTAGAATGTCATCAAAGAATACTAGGATGAATTTGCGCAGATATGGTTCGAAAATTTTGTTCATTAACGCTTGAAAGGTTGCGGGAGCGTTAGTTAGGCCAAAGGGCATTACAAGGAATTCATAATGCCCTTGATGAGTGGTAAAAGCTGTTTTAGGAATGTCTGTAGGCCGCATCCTAATTTGGTGGTAACCTGATCGGAGATCTAACTTGGTAAAAACTGAAGAATTGGTTAGTTCATCAAGGAGATCTTCCACAATTGGGATGGGAAACTTGTTCTTGATGGTCATAGCATTAAGTTGACGGTAGTCAACACAAAACCTCCATGACCCATCTTTTTTTTTAACAAGCAATACAGGTGATGCAAATGGGCTATGGCTGGTTTGGATAATGGACTTCTTCAGCATATCTGTTATGAGTTTTTCTATCTCAGTCTTTTGTCTGGGTGGGTAACGATATGCTCTTAGGTTTACTGGTTCAATATTTGGCTTCAGATTAATGGCATGGTCATAGGGTCGCTCGGGAGGTAAGGAACTTGGTTCAGAAAAGAGGTCCTTATAATCAATTAGCAGTATGTTAAGGGAGTCAAGTTCATGTACCTGCCACGGGCTATGGGTGTTGCTGCTCAATGTGCGTGTTTGCTGAAGTTCCTCTCCTTCCTCCCCGAGGGTAACACCCATGGTATGGATAGCAAATAGATGGGCCACTTGTGATAACTTGCTCTTGAGTATCCTTTGTAACCTCTTACCCGAAATAATTTTGCATACTCCCACCTCTGGTTTGCTCGTTAGAATCTTCTTGCTGCCATCTTTCTCAAAAGTCACTTCCATTTTGTTGAAATCGAAACTGATTGGACTGACTCCCTTCATCCAATCCACCCCCAGCACTACATCACAGCCTCCTAGCTTGAGCAACCTCAAATCAGTTGAAAATTTTTCTCCATTCATCTCCCAATGGAAGTCCCTACAGGCTGACTGACTTAACACTTTGCTGCCGTTTGCTACTGTGACTGACAACGGCAGGGAAGGACTGACCTCACATCCCAATTTTCTTGCCACAGCTTCATCCAAGAAGCTGTGAGTACTCCCACTATCGATGAGGACCATAATCGGATTGCTATTGACCTTTCCTTCAACCTTGATAACCTTACTATGGTTAACCCCCTTCAAGGCATGCAGCGAGATCTCTCCTTGGTCCTCCTTCTCATTTTCCGAAAGTTCTTCTTCCTCCTCCTTCTCCTCATCTTCCCCTTCCAACAATAGTAGTTGCCTCCTGCACTTGTGGCCTACGAAATATTTGTCTCCACATTTGTAGCATAGGCCAGCTACGCGCCTCTGCTCCATCAGACTTCCTCCTTGGGCGGAAGCGGAGTTATTGGCCGGTAGGGCCAATACACCTCTTCCTTGGAACCCACCTTCTCTGTGTGGCAACCTATTTCCAGCTTGCCAACCTCCCGTGATCACCCCTTTTGCCGAATTCCTTTGTTTCTTGGTCAGGGCATCAACGATCATCTCTTGTAACCCTGCACTCTCGGCAGCCTGTTTTACCGAGTGTGGTCGCATCATCTTCACCATGGGTCTAACTTCATCCCCTAGACCACTGATGAAGCTCGAGACGTAATACTCCTCGGAAAGCTGAGGATTATGTATCATCATCAACGATCTAAGCTCCTCGAATTTTTGTTGATATACCCGTATCGTTCCTTCTTGTTTGAGTTTGTTAAACTCTTCGATAATGTCCCGCATGCACTTATCTCCGAACCTTACACACAAATCTTCTACGAATACACTCCAAGGGCTCCCTTCCTTGACCGCGAGCCACCCTTGATACCAAGCATCTCCCGTATCATTCAGGTAAGCTGAAGCCATGGTGACTTTCTGCTGTTCTGGAATTTGATATAGGGAGAATACTCGTTCGCACCTTCTCGACCACCATCTCGGGTTCTCTCCTTCAAATAAAGGAATCTCAAGCTTCAGCGTGGGATAGTTCGGATGGTGTCGATGAGCCGTTACTCCCGGTCTCCGTTCCCTTACATTTTCTCCCATTGTGTCCGTATCGAACTCGAACTCCGACGCTCCTCCTGGTCGAGGTTCTACCCCTACTCCTGGAAATATGGGTTCCGTCCGGTCTCGCGGAGGAAATTCAGGAGATAACCTTAATGGCTGCTGTTGAGTGAACATTCGCACGATCATTTGCATTTGCTCCATCATTTGTTCCCGAAAGAGAGTGTTCTGCTCACGACTCTCCATCCTCCAACGTTCCATTGCCTGGTCGATTCTGGAATCGACTCCCGCTCCAATTGATAGTTCCAGTGATGCCACTCGGTTCTGTACCTCCGCTATGGCTGTCGTCGTCTGTTGTAGCTGCGTTTCCATCTGCTTCATTCTTGTCCCGTCGGCCATGGTGGTTGCGCGACGCCCAAGAAGGATGCTCTGATACCAGAATGTCAGGCCCCGAGGGACTGACTTAGGAATTTAGAGAGTGGGAGGAAGAAAACAGAAAGAATAAGGAAGGAGTAAGGAAGTAGAGAGGGAGAGAATTCAATAGAACAGTAATGTTAATTCCGAATGCCAATAACGAAAGAGAGAATCCTTATATAGATGGGATTCTCTCTTACAAGCTGTAACAGATTACAGCTATAGGGAATGTACAAGTTTGAATAGCAGCAACAAACTTTGTACTACTCCCTCAGCAGCTAACTAATTCTTGCCTAACTCGTCCCTCACTTACATTTTATTACAAAATCACCCTTATACCCCCACGATAATGACGGTACATGACACAATGCCCACCCCTGATCTTCAGAAAAGAGACCCTTGATATAAGTTATAGCATGCATGAAGGCCAAATATTAGTACTAATTTAACAAAAGTGAATCATTTTCCCATTCTCCCCACCCAAAAAATTACAATAATAATAATAATAATAAGGCAGACAAAATCCAGGCTCTGTTGCAGTGTACAGATAAATGGTGTTACAATGTATCTTATTAAGTCTGGGACTTCTAATTATTCTTTGGAAGTGGAAACTGCTCAAGCCAAGGCTATGATTGGTGTAAATAGACAACAGGCTTGGTGATATCAAACTTTCACAACCCAATCAAAAACCCCTCTGTTCTGACTAAACCTGGCCTAAACACCTTCAAACTTGGAATGGTTTTGTTCATTTGACCCAAAAAAGATATTGAGTGAAATAGCAGGTTGAAATTCAGAAGCCTTTCATTTCAGAGTGAAGATAAGAACTAAAACAGTTTGAACCTGAGCAAAAGAAACCCCTGGAAGGCCAACTTATAGGAAGTTCATTAAAGCCCTGGTAACTAAATATTATCTAGGGGCGTACTAAGTCCGGTTTGGTCTGGTTTAAAAGAATTTTGAGACCAGACCATATATTACAGATTGAAAAAATTCCCAACCAAACCAAACCATTTTATTGGTAAAACCAAACCATAAAATTGCAGTTTGGTTTGGTTCAAACCACGATTTAAACAATATAAGAGTTATATATATTTGTTATAAACATATTTACAGTTTGGAGCAAATATTACACTTTTACGACAACTGCTATACTTGAGATTTAAAACTATTTTGAGCAAAACATCAACGAGAACGTTTTACACTTATTCATCAAAGCTGAAACTATCCATTTGGGAATGAAATAAAAAATAAAATAGAATAAAACAGTTAACACAAATAAAATAGTTAAGATTTATTGTTTTGTATTTTTTGCTATATGTGTTGCATTACGTTGCTTTAATCTTTGACAATATTTTACTCTTTTTAATTAGTTTAGAATTTTAGATTTTATATGATATATAACATAATATGGTTTATGGTTTTTTGTTTCACAAACCTAAACCAAACCGTAAACCATTTTTATTAAAAAAAATCCAGACCAAACCATTTGGTAAAAGACCTCAAACCAAATCAAACTTACTGGTCCGGTTTGGTTTAACAGTTTGAACCAAATTATGTGAAACCCTAATATTATCTCCAGCTGTTATGAGCAGAAAAGAGAGAGATGAAACATTCTATATTACCTGTTCCCACAGTTCACAAGGCCAAATGGGTTTAGTTCTACCATTTCACAAGAATACAACTGCATGAATAGCTTGTATGGAAAGACTATCTGTTAAAACAGAAAAGGAAAAAGAAAATTAATGAAAAAACATCAGAGAGGCAAGATGTAGTACTCAAGAATAACTTATCATAATTGGCAAAAGAAACCTCATAGTTCTGCTTTCCGGCTGCATCCATCTTCACCTTTGGAAAGTCGGGCTTTGGCTGCTGCTTCTCTGTGAACTGTTGCACAACTTTACGAACAGATTTTCTCAAACCTCTACCTGCAGGAGACGACATGGTCGGAACACTTCCAATTTTGGAAGGCAGATTATGAGAAGTACCACATTTTGCTGAATTCACACTCACAACTGAACAATGTTCAGTACTTGCAGAAGGATGATCACTAGAATCACTAGAAGACACTGACCCAACTTTTTTACCCTCAAATAGCTGGGAACCACCTTTCCTCTCATCACTCTTAGAATATGACCTTGATGACCGCTTGGTCCTCTGCTTAGAAGTGTCCATTACTGGGTCTTCTGATAAAGTAGCTCCATTGGTCACTTTGCTTCCCTGGCTTGTCATCTGATCACCATCAAGTATCAAAGTCTGTTTTCTGGGAATTTTGAGTTTGGGATGATCTTTTTCATGGCCACGCCTGGATTTAACCACCTTTACCTCACTACTAGATGGCATGCTATTCTCAAAATCAGCAATGGAATTCAAGTGTGGCAAGGTAGATAATTTCTGAACATTGGCACTAGCACTAGTCTGAATTATATCAGGAGCATGTAGTTCTGACCTTAAATGAATACTTAAGTCGGAAAACTCACAGTTAGAAGCATCCACAGATGATTCACCTCCAGCAGTGGATGAAGAGATGAAATTTGATGAGGTATTGTAGGATGCAGAACCATTATATGCATCTGTGTCTGCAAAATGTGTGACTCCATCATAAACATACATCATCAATGGAGGAATGGAAGAAAAATTGAGGTTGCTTTAATTTGAAAATCATTACCACATAGCTCAACCTGGTTTACTGCATATGCTCTCTCAGAAACATTACTGCCCTCATTGGGTTGCAGGGTTTTAAATGAGGGCCTACATTGATTCTTGTGACCTTGTCTCCAATGAATTATTTGACATTTGCCAGAACTACAACATGCAAAGTGCAAATTAAGTGGTTAACAGAACTGGCAAACGTCAGATTCACCACAAAAGCAAATATAACAGTCACCTCAAATACAAGATGCATACCCATCCATAAAGAAGTGGCATAACATGCAAGCCATTCAAAAGCTACAAAGACTAGGAACAACTCAGACTTCACACAATACGATAAATTGATCCCTTAAGTCCATAATAAGTAACAACATATTGTTTAGATTTGTAGTGATTAAGAAAGGCACATACTTTTGAATCAGACAATCCTAATCTTAGATTTCCAAGAAAAACTTGACATCTAGAGACTGGATTATAACAAGTAACTCATAGCTCTTGAAAGCAAGCAAGCTTTGCCATTGGAAGTTTATTTCCTAAATAGCAAAATATGAAAACCTTCAATAAACATATTAACATATTAGAGTGAATCTTCTTCCATTTCTTTTTTTCTTTTTTCTTTTTTCTTTTTCCTTTTTTCTTTTTCAGAGAAATGATTCATGTGTAACATCAAAAATTAAATTATTCAGTAAAGAGTTCAGAAAAACAAGAACTACAAAGTAATCAAAGAACGAAAATTATCAAAAACACACTTAACCCATATGACTAAAAGAGGAAATGGAAAGAAAAGTTTTCAGAGGATGGCAAGTCTAGGTGATACACTCAGCCCACAACAGCTCCACAGTTTCGTATTCTTGTTGGCTAATTCAGAGCCCAGAATCTTCACCCTCATAACGCTTTACTAACTGTTAAGGATCTATTATATTCACACAAATTATTGCAAGAAAACTTGAGATAATCAAATATATGCAGTTTCATCACAGTCTACTTTCAGCAAGCATTACAGTGTCTGCATCATAATCAGTAATTCTGTGGATAGATTCAGAAGTCACAATCATGAAAAATATGTAGCGACTATAATAGCTAACTAGAAGTACCAGCATATTTGATACAATATAATCACATTGAAAAGTATATCAAACAATCCACTGCTAATGGCAGCTTAGGATTGCTGAAATAATTCCTAGATAGATGTACCTTGGGTAGAAATGACAGTTCCATCAAGGACTTGTGGCCTACCCTACCAAACTCCTATAAAAGGTAAGAACTTAACCCCTGTGAGAACTAAGACAAAATTCCCTGACAATGATACAAAAAAATCTTGGTTGACAACCCAATATTAAAAAGAGCGTTCTCAGTGCACAAAGCTCCCCACTTTGTGAGGGTCAAGAGTCATCATTTTGTATGCAGACTTATCAGGGCTTTTTGGAAGTCATGAGCCAAAGTTCCTTAAAAAGGAACAATGCCCATGACAAGCATCTAATCTCTTGCCACCAAACAACAAAACCCCAAGTAGCCCCACAGGGAAGGTCGTTCCAAAGCCCATCCTCAAGGGCTTTGAAGTAGGAGGGGAGGGGTTTGGACGAAGTAAACCAATCCAAGTGACTCTGCTTTGGACGAAGTAAACCAATCCAAGGGTGAAGGCTCTTGTAGCAAGGTACCAAGTTGAGCAATTGAGTCAAGCAATTGCATTGAGGGCCAAGGTCAAATGACCTAGGTGTCCACAATAGTGTCATGACCCCAAGGATTCACCAAGGTTATATAAGTAATTGTTCTATTGCATGTATTTTCCTTTGTTGTACATTAGGCTGCTGTAGTATTGTACTCTCAGTTTGTTACTAACTTAAGGGATGTAATAGCCTATAAACAGGTTAAAGAAGTAGACAATACAAGCTTATGAAATGATAATCTGAATTCTGTTTTCTCTCTCTACATTCCTATTTCCCGTTCTCCCCTGTTCTCCCTTAATTCTCCCTGTTCTCCCTCTCTTTCTGTTCTGTTTCCCCCTCCATTCTGTCTGACTTCCCCCTCAGTTTCTTCCAAATTCTATTCTCAACCCTAGGTAAACCCTAGGAGCATGACAAATAGGTATTCAAAAATTATATTTTTTTTGCATTTGAACATTTTTAAAAGATTTCTGAAACTAATTACATTCCCTTGCTAATGGCATGGCTTACTGAATTTATGATCCTTCTATGGACAAGATTTCATCTTTTGTTTTTACCCTCTTTTTTTTTTTTTTTTTTTTTTTGGCCAATAAGCATTCATGTAGCCAACCCCACATAATGGGATAAAACCTTGGTTGTTGTTGTGCCAATAAGCCTCTTTGCTTAGGGAAAAAAAAAACATACGGCAATAAAAAGAAAAAGTGTTCCAAACACGGCTATAACCCATGTGCCATAGTATGCCATAATTTCTTTCATCTTTTTTTGGGGCCAAGTGATGAATCAAAATCTTGACGAAACACACCAACCTAAGGACAGTGAATTCATTTCGATCCACACTGGAAGACAAATTCTATTTTGAAAAACAATTGGTTGATATGGATGCAGCCATCCAAAAAGGCAGCCCATGACATGCATAGCATATGTTGCAAAGTCACTGTTTCACCATGCTACAAAAAGATTTGAACATGAAGAAAATTCAATGCATATCTTTTATAGTTAACAAAGACGTAAATTCTATATATCACTACCATAACAAGTTTTTTGTTTTCTTTTATCTAATCACATTGGTTCATTTTATTTTTCTTGTATCTAATGATGGTATTCATTTCCTTGTAAAGTTTCACTTAAACATTCAGCGAAGAGAAAAGAAGAAACTTAACTTCTACAGAGAGGGAACAAAACTACAACTAATTCAAGCCCATCTACCTACAGATTTTCATAAAAAGCACTCTCACACTCCCACTTGCACTTAAGTTTAGACCCCTTTAATGTTTCAAGAGGAAAACAAACCTCACAATTGTCTATGGATCAAGATCCCAGTTTGCAGCAATCATGAAGACAAATATCAATATATTAAGCAATGTCTAATATTTCTAATGTATGAAAAATGGAGAACACAAGGAATTTAAAATAAAAATGAAAATGCAGACCGGATGGGATACCATTCAAAGGCAGAAGGATCGGCATCCAATAGAACATAACTGCATACTTCATGAACATCCATCAAAATACTTAAAGGCGCACTTTAACTGTTATTTGATTATTATTATTATTATATGTTCTGAACTCCAAATTCAAAACCTGTCTTTTAGGTAGATGAGCTTTCAACTTTGCAGCCAATTAGCAAATTGACTATATGAAAAACATCAAATGATAGAATGTCCCGTTCCTTTTTATGGAATTCAGTTGTCGGACTGACATTGTATATTTATGAATGTTGCCGTGGACACAAGCAGAAATAAAAATCAGTTATAAAAACAAAACACGTGCTTGTGTGCATCCAATTGAATTGAGGGCTCAAGACCGGCGCACCAGTATCGAACAGCCTTGCACTGAGCACATCGGGTGGTGGTAGGGCAGAAGCACACGGCGCACAGGTAAGGCTTCACCGCCGGCATCCAGCAGTACTCAGCGGAAGCCTCGACCTCGGCCACAGCGGCCTGCTCGGAGGCGACTGTCAGGAGCTTCATCACTTCCTCGTTCCTGGCCGCCGTCTTCCTCCAATTCAGGCGGACAACGAGGCAGAGAATCACCAGCGCGAAGACGACGCTTGCAAACCCTAGACCACCGGATAGTAGCATTTAACCGGGGCCGAGGATGAGTCCAGAGCAGAGAAACCCTAGAATCCGAGTGATTTTGCTATACATAGAAATAGAAGCGGTGGCAACGATGTTGGTGGGTGGCGGAGAAGCACGTAACGGGGAAATACAGGGGTACTTTTGCGAAATAGGAGGCACCGTGGGGGCGGAGGCGGCGGTTGGGGCGGCGAAGAATGAACGCCGGCGGGGGCGGAAAATTCGAGCGACAGATTCACAAGGCGACGGGAGAGGAGTGAGAGAGACATAGGAACTGTGAGAGAGACGGGGAATATGGGATTGATATATTCATTTATTATGATTTGATCTATTGGCACGTTTGGTTGCTAGGAATAGCAAATTTTCCATTTTGTCTGCGCGTGGCATAGCCGAGGCTTGTACGGACACATAAATAAATAATTAAATTAAAATAAACAACCGAACATGCTTTCCCCAAAAAAACACGTAAGCCGTACGCGTTGAGTATTACACCTGATGTGACGTTGCAACCACAGCTAAAACATGAACACTGAGGCAGCTCTTTCGAATATCATCATTCAAATTTAGATTAGATAAAATCATTCACCAACTACAATCATACAAATAATAACCATTTGGTTATCATTTTGCTTTGTTTGTAGTTTTTTCTTAATTTTGATTAGATAAAATATGAAAAAGGAGAGAGAATGAATTATAAAATATATATTTTATCTTTTTATTTAGTAATAAAATAAGTTATTATTTAAAAAATGTGAGGAGTAATTCTTGTAATAATTAAATTAAATGTCAAAAGTGATTATTATGATTTTTTCTCATTTATATAAAGAATAGAAAACATATATAATAAATTAATCAATTTAACAAGCACAAATACATAAAAAAATTATAAATTAGATAATTTCAAATTTATCTTAAGCCAACTCAATAGGGATGGCAATAGGATAGAGCAGCACTACTTTGTCTTTAACCCTAAATCCTAATATCATTTTTCAATAAATTTTCACTCTAATTATAGCACAAAACTAAATCGAACACCCCAAACCATCCCCACCCACACAAGATTTAAGAAAGGGTAGGACTCTTCAAACTCATTGCTCAATATTTGGCATGCAAGGCATCTTGAATTTAGCTATCTCCAATTAAATCTGACCACGATTCGAAATCACTCTTGAACTGGAATTGAACAATCGATTTGATAGTTTCAAAAGTCATGAATCTAAATCTGAACTTTAAGGAGCAATTCCTATTCTAATTCTAAAGTTATAGGGTTCGGTTTTGATTTTGGAATCATTTATTCAGATTTAGATTCTAAACTTAATTTTTAACATTTTTAAAAAATACTACTAAAATTAACAGTAACTATTTTTTTTACATATATTATATAGTTGCTTAGTAAGAATATAAAATTGTAAATTTAAATATTTTAGGGATTTTTTAAATTTATTTAATAAATTTTTCTCCAAATTTTCACCTCCCAATCCATCGCATGCCCACAGATGTTGGAATATACAGATGACTTGTGACTTGGATAATAAAAAAATTAGCCAATTCTCTATATTGTAATAAAAAATAAAAGGTTTGAATTAAGTTGCTTATGCATTTATTGGGGTTTAGAGGAATCAAAGATTCGATAATTCACTTACCTTACTTTAATTGTGTACCCCTTTAGTCCCTTAACTTCATGGTCCAATTGTTACCACCATCTGTACTTCAAGTGGCTGTACTATCAGTTGTGTTAAAGAATTTATCTTTCTCTCCTTTCTTGATCTTTTGCTCCCTTAATTTCACGTTGACCCAATCATTCAAACAAGTTTGGAACCTAGGGAGTCGGGAGACAAACTCAAATGAGTTTCATCCAATATATTACCACCAACGTTAAATGCTTATTTTATAGCAATTGTTGAGGCGAGCGTTGCTAGGAGTTATTTAGCGATCATAGAAAGGATGGGATAAGTGTTGGCATGTCGCTTCCATTGTACTTCCAGTGGTTGTACTATCAGTTGTGTCAAAAAAAATTTCTTCCTCTCATTTCTTGATCTCTTGCTCCTTTAATTTTGCATTAACCCAATCATTCAAACAAGTTTGGGACACAGAGAGTTGAGAGACAAACTCAAACGAGTTTCATCCAATATATTACCACCAACGATAAACACATATTTTATAGCAATTGTTGAGGCGAGTGTTGCTAGGAGTTATTTAGTGATCATAGAAAGGATGGGATAAGTGTTGGCATGTCGCTTCCACCATTCTAGAAGAGGAAATTCCTGGCCTTCATTATTATCACCAAACTCAAAAACAGTTGTAAGGGCTCAGCCCATGGTTCTGATTCAATGAACCACCGATTCGATTTAGACTGGTTCACGATTCGAAACCGAACCATGGTCACCCTTATCCCCAACTAAGTTATTCCTTGAATAAAAACAAATTCAAAATCAACGCAAGTAGAAGAAAGATGTTGTAATACTCATGAATGATTTGAGGATATAAACGGTATTTAGTGAAGGGCATAAATGGACTTTGTGGAAAATAAGACTTTAGGATACACTAACGCAGCTTTGGACGACTGAATTAGTCGGAGGGAGTACCCTGGACCCTAGATAGCCAAGGAAAATGGTATAGTATCGACAAGTAATACGAGTTATGATTTTAGGCATCAAAAGAAATTGGATCGGGAACGGTTCCCGGTACAGCTAAAAAAGGCAATTGCGATTTAGGCTGAAATACTGAATTATTGTACGGGGCATCCGGGAAGTCAATAGAACCCCGAGGAAGTTCATATTTGGCATATAGAGTAACCCTTCAGTAGTTTTTGGAAGAAACAAAAGGGTTTGTAGCTAAAACGAAGATTCGGGCCTAAGTGCAGTTTTTTTCGAAATTGACAGAGAGAGATCGAAACGATATTTTTTCGAAATTTTAAAGAGAGTGTTTTAGAATATTTCAAAGGGTTATAAAGGTCTTTAAAGAGAAGTTCAGTTTTTGAGCTGGGGGCAAAATCGTAATTTTTGAGGTTGGAGTAAAAGTGTAATTTACCTAAAAATTAGGAGCATTAACGCAATTAGTCCATTTTTTAGGGACTAAAATGCAATTAAAAATTGGTCCGGGGACCATGTGGAAAAGAGTCTAAGTGCAATTATCCAAAAGTTCGGGCCAAAGTGTAATTCCTGAAATCTTTTTACTATAGGCATTTGGGAGATTCAAGAAAAAACTTCATAAATGACTTAAGAGATAAGGATGAAGTATCATGATGATATTAGAGATAAGATGAAGGCTTATGATGACTTTAAGGATAAGATTTGGACAAGATTTGATTGGATAAGATTTTGTTGGATATGATTTGATTTAAATAAAGATTTGATTTAGATAAGATTTAATTCAGATAACAATGATTGCAGAAGATTTTAGAAGATTTAGAATGATTATAGAAGATTTACAATGATTGTAGAGAATCTTAGAAGATTTTTGGAATGATTGCAAAAGATATCAAAAGATTTGGAATGATTATAGAAAATCTTAGAAGATTTGGAATATTTGGAAAAAATTTTGAAAGATTTGAAATGATTGCAGAATATACATTTCTTGGTGGCTAAGTTTCCTAAACATAAAAATAAGGGCTCAAGGCTAAGGATTTTCTCATTCGAAATTTTGAGAAGTTCGTGCTAGACAAGAGTGCTTCGAGTTTAGTGGATAGATGGCTTTTTAAGCATACGCGAAACATCACACACGCAGAACACTTGGGCAGCGCGTGAGGACCTGTAAGGAGGTGGTTTGGTTAAAAGACTTCGAGGTGTTCTGAGTTTCGTTGAAGGTGAGTGTTCTACCTGAAAACTTGGTTTTAAGTTGTGAGTGTTCATCTCCAAAACTTGATTTATTGTGCTTGTTCTATCTGAACATGTGGTGATTTCATGCAAAATGGTTTTGTGCATTGAAATGGTAACCGGTGACGGTTGGATTTATGAGGGAGATTTGTCCCAAAACGTTTTGAACTTGTGCATTGCATTTTATAAATTGTTGTTTATATGATGTATTGAATTGTGAAATGTGGCATTGTCTTGCATTTTGTGTGTACGTATGGAATGTCAGCCTCGGATGTTGTCTGGATAGTGTAGCCATAATTTTCCAAGGGCGTGACGGAATAATAGGGGTATCTGATGCTGGTGTGCATGTCAGGATAGCCGCCTTGGTTTCCGTGCCAGACCGTTTGGTCAGGAAAGTTGCACTAGGATGACTAGGTGGTCCATACTGTGTTGTTCATGTGGGGTGTCAGCCTAGGATGTTGTCTAGATAGTGTAGTCGTAATTCTCCAAGGGCGTGACGGAATAATAGGGGTATCTGATGCTAGGTGTGCATGTTAGGATAACTGCCTTGATTTTCGTGCCAGACCGTTTGGCTAGGGAAGTTGCACTAGGACGACTAGGTGGTCCATGTGAAATTTTAGAGTTGGGATTGTATGGTGGTTCCTGGATGCTTAAGGTGGGAACGTATTCTGGTGAGATGCGTTGGCAGCCCCATTTAAGCTAGAATCGCGTCGTGTCGTCGAGTCAGTATGGTGGCATAGTTTTTAGAGAGATTGCTCTTTTCCCGTGGTAGGGTTAATCGCGTGGGAATTCTCTTAAGCTAGGGCTTACCGGGTGTATTGGTTTATTTCATGTCTTGCATTATTCATGAAAAATGTGTTTTGAACTCTCACTTAGATGATTCATCATCTAATTTGGACTTTGTCCCTGGAATATTCAAACGTTCCAGGTGAAGGCAGCGGTGCAAAAGGGAAAGGGATCGTCGAGGAGTGACGGCGATTAGTGGATAGTTTACATTATGTCTTTTCAGTTATGTTGTTTACTTTTGAAAACGTCATGTAAACGTTGGTGTAACTTTATATATGAATAAAGTGGTTTCGGTTATGACCTGTTGAGGTTTCGATCTAGCTTCCGCATTTGTATTGGTGAACCTGTCTTAGTTTATTAATGGTTCATAGTTGATATACTGAGAAGGTGTAACGGGATCTTCGGGGAATGATTTTTGTGATGGGTTTTTATTTGAAAAAAAAATTATCCCCAGAATCTTTCGTTACAGTAACGCCTTTCGAGAAGTGGGGTGTTACAGATGTATTGAGATTAGGAAGATGTTTGGCTAAGCGATTTGACTACTTATAAGCTCTTAGTAAAGTTTAAATACTGTATAATTTATTTAGTTATATATTTGTTAAAAATTAAAGAAATTAAACATCATCGAGCTTAGCAAAAACCCAAATACCTAAGTAGGAGATGAGGGAGGATGGGAGGGTTAGTGAATGAAAATGAAGGCGATGACAGTGTTGTACTAGTGTACTACTATTGAAGTCGGATCAGTCCGTCGTTGCGTTGTATCAAAGATGAAGGAGAAGGACGAGAGGGATGTAGAATGGACATGAAGGTGGCGATGGAGTTGTATTCTACTATTGAAGTCGGAGTTGGATCGGTTGGCCGCTACACTGGGTCGAAAATGAAGAAGAAGGTCAAGAGGATTGGAGTCGATGAATGAAGACTAGAGACGAAGTTGATGGCAACGTTGTTGTAACCCTGTAACTTTGGGTTTATAAATTATTTTTGTCTCTTCGTTGTTTGCGCGCAAGGCCAATCCTATATTAAATTAGTATATTTCTAAAACTAAATTATAATAATTAATTTCTTAGTTTAAACTTTAAGGTAAGTTAAGTAATCTTAATTTAGATTATTATGTTTTTTAGTTTATTCTTTTATTAATATTATATTATCACTTTTAATTTTAATGATAGTAGTGTAACGACTTTCTCTCTTTAGCATGCCACTAAATTAAAAAGATGTGAACATTTTTTAATATAAAAAATTTTAATTAATTCAAATTCATTTGTTAAGTTAATTTTCTTTTCTCTTGCCTTTTGTAGTGAATTTCTTAACACATCTTTCTTCAATTAAGTAAGTTAACTCAAAATTACAAGAAAGTCTCATTTTTAATCCATTTAAAAATATAACTATTTATTTAAAATCATGACTAAGGATGAAAATAAGAGTTTTAATGCATCTAAACGTGTATACATCGAATGTCAGTAATATTATTATTTTGTACTCTTTTTTAATTATCTTTAATTTATCATTAAATTTAAGAGGCCCATGTAATATTTCTTTTATATTGTTGTTAGTCAACATTTCATCAAAATTAAATATTTAATAAACCCAAATACTCATCAAAATTTGTGAAATTTCACAATTATAACACCAATAAGATGGTATTATGTAAAAATATCAACTTTAAATAATACTTGAAGTCAAATGTGGATAATTTCATTCATACTATGACACATTTTTTATTTTTTGGATATTTGATTAACCAAATCTCTACTTTTTCTTTGAGAGTCATATATTGTTGGAAAATCTCACTATATGAGCTACAACATATCAAAACTTAATTTTATTTTATAAAAATTTAAATTTTTTAAATTTGACTCTAAATTAGTTAATTTGATTGAACAGTTACATTGTGCAATCGTTACTAAATCAAACAGTCTTTCTCCAAAAAATCCCAAACTGATGCGATACTAAATTTTCTATAAATTAGACTTTCTTAACTATTATATAAAATTTTTTGGTAATTTAATATGATGTCTACTATTCTCATAAGTTGACAAAACAAATTAGTTCATATTATTATTTTGTTTTAATCAATTTAAATAGGTTTTACGAAAAAATTCATAACTAACTATAGAAAATACTTTTTTTTTTCCGTGATTCATGTCCCAAAATTTAACAACGCATCCTAGTTCATGAAAAAAATATAATTAAGGACAAAATTATATAATAGGAACTTCGATTAAGTCAAAATAATAAGTAAACATTTCATTACACACTCATAACAAGATTACTTTACATCTCAACCTTTGAATAGGCTACATATTACTACAAAGAGATTCGTTTTCATAAAAAAACCCTACCAAATGAAACCTATGTAGTTTAAAAGTTCACAAGAACATGGATTTACAATATATAATCAAAACTAATTAAAATGTTCATTCACATCTAATAGTCAAAATGTGTTCCTTCTTTCAACAATCTTCTTTTTATTATTGGAAGATCCACTCCCACATCTACATAATATATATATATATTTATTTTGTAAAAAGACAAATATATTTGGAGTTGAACTTTATCAAGTATTGCATTAACATTACATGTACTAGATTTTCAACAAACTTCAAACAGTCAAGAGATTCACACATAACATGCATCTTTTAAGAATACTTAACAACCATATTCTTGAATTTTATGTTATGAATATTTTGATAATAACTTCATTATGTCAAATTTTTGATGTTCTCGTTTGTTTTGATCTCATAGGTTTATTAATATATTTTGTATATGTAAAAATTATTTTATCTTTCTTTAGAATATTGTGATGATGCAGTGGCCGATCACCCTTCCTTTGCCTCACGCGAAGTACCTGCAATGGAGTCAGGGATTTGCTCTCCCAATATTACTCCGATGCTCAAGTCAGATTACCAGCTTAAAAACAAGTTAAAGGTGTGCAAATCTCAACTTAAAGAAAGAAAAGATTTTATTCCCTTACCCATTGCTCGTCCTCTCCTTTTTATTCTCCTGCTAAGGTAAGGGTCATTTTTCAAATTATCGGGATCCTCATCCCGTTCTTCGTGGAGCTGGGATCTTAGCGATATGGATTCCATAATCGCTTCTGAGGTATTCGGGGTAGTTTTTCTCTCCATGATCTTTGGTGAGATAGCTAATCCCAAGGAATCTAGAGAATCCTCGCCGGGTAACAGCCTAGTTGGTGTGATGATACGCACTTGCCACGTGTCATTTCTGAGCTTACATAGGATGACGTATGGGGAGTGGCTCCTTGACGGGCGTGTGACATGATTGTCAATGGTCGTATTCACAGGGCATTAGAGTAATCTCGGACTCAAGGGTATTTTCCCTTATCAATTGTTTAAGGATATGTTAAGCCTATTTTAATAGAATATATATTGAGGTTGCCTTGAGAATATATAAAGTTAAAGAATCTTGATAGATTTATCTTTCAGTATGGTTTATCTATTAATATTCTCATATGTGTTAAAACTATTTTAACTATATGTTTTATTGATATGTCTTTTAATATGCTTCTCTTTAGGGGGTCATCCTAAAGATAATGTATGAGTGTTTTGTGGAACACATGATAAGCTAAGTGATATATATGGTAGCATTACTCAGAGTTTAAGAATAATATGTTATATATTTCATATATATGATGTTTAAGTGTCAAATATCAAGATTTTTGAGTAAATGATTATATACACAAGGGATGGTTCTTGAGTTTTGATCCAAAGATCTTAAATTTTCTATTTGATCGATATTTTAGTATCAAATTCTTAAGGTTCTCAATGTTATGAAATTTAATGGAATAACACTTGAAGAACTTATAATGTTGAATGCTTATTGTTCGAGTATTGCATTCATTAGTATTTGATTAAGTTGCTCTAAATTCTTAAGGTGTCAAGTATTTTAAAGTAATAATGTTTTGGATTTAAAATGTGTATGATAATTTAAAGTATTTGATTAAGTTGCTCTAAATTCTTAAGGTGTCAAGTATTTTAAAGTAATAATGTTTTGGATTTAAAATGTGTATGATAATTTAAAGTTTACAGGATAGAAATCATATATATGTTTTGTTCAGCTTATATGTGTTCTTGTTTTAATTAGAATGATTGAAAAAATCATGATATTCAAGTTTGTGCATCTTGGTATTATATGTTGTGTTTTGTTGTTGAGTAATATATAGTGTGCTTAATATATTTGCAATTATCTATATGTTTTCTCTTAGTTAAGTAACAAGTAAGCTATTGAACTTATGTATAATTCATGTGTATATATTTGGTAGTGTGAATGAATGTTAATTCAAGTATTAATATTTCTATGAAATTCATTGTGTTAAGAAAAATAATATTTTCTTGTTCTAGAAAAGAATATTTTTAGTTGCGTAACATTCAGTGTACTCAACTTATTATTCTTTAAGAATCTACCAAAATTCCATGATATGATATTATCTTATTACCTTGATCCATTAAGGCTTTTTATGAAATCAAGTGAATGTGATTGGAAAGTTCATTTTAACCAACTTTGACAAACAACACTTGTGTTTTATATATTTGACCCTAATGTTTGTGTTTATTTTTTAGATGTTATTGTTGACAAAAAAATTGTTTTGATGATATTCAAAACAATATATTAAAGATAATTTTTTATACACTCGAGTAAGTCATAGAATTAATTGAGTACAAATTCTATATTACTCAAATAATCTATTAATCTAAGTATTTGAGTTTATGATTTCATCTATTTAATCAAGTATAAGATTCTAATGTAATCGAGTAAGCCAATTTTGTATAGCATATAATTGTTTGCAAGTTATAATGTATTTGAGTATATATGTTATGAAATTGGATCGACAACAAACCACAATCAAACCAATAAACTACACACGAACACAAAATTTACGTGAAAAATTCAAATCAGGAAAAATCACTAGTAGAAAGAACAAAATATTACTAAGCAAATAATTGGTGGTACAAAAGTGATATCACCACACCCAAAATATCACTAAGAAAATATTAATACAACAAAAGTGATATAGTTGCGACTAGTTATATAGCATTGGACACCTATTTATAGATCTAAAATCATTTATAGGTGTACACAAGAAACCATATCCTAATCAGAAAATGATTAATGAGAATATTCCTCCATATGAGATAAATATCACATAAAATTGAATTTGACAGCATCATAATCATAATCAAATTCGAAGTCATAATCATGGTCAAATTAGAAGTCCCAATTTCAGTCAAATTTAAATTTTGGGTCACAATTGTAACAAGCTCCACCTTGACACGAAATTCAAATATGGAATTATCTAAAAATTTTCTTCTAACAAATCACGAAAAGTTAATTTCCTGATAGATACCAACCAAAATTACACCACATAAAATATCAACAAAATCCACACAACGGTTACAACAGTGGATATCTTCAACCGCACTTAAAGTATAGCCAGAGACTAACCTAAACATATATTTGTTGGTCTTAATAACTCTGCATTTATCAATATAAATCCTCATTGATAACTTTACCTTCATCTAAATCCATTGTAAAAAATTGTACGCATATTAACATGCGATAGTGAAAATCAAGATATTCTAATCCAATAATAGAATATCATACTTCAAAGTGGCCAATATGAAGATCGAATAACCCCAAATAATGCCAAACAATCCATAAACAAAATCTCAATTGAAAATGAACTAAAATACCAAATCTGGACAAAAAAAATAGAACTGGATTAGTTAATCTGGCTGACCAAATATGAAGTGGGTCGGATCCTGGCAGGTTGGGTCAACCTAGATTTGGGTGTGCTTAGAACCTTAAAGCTTTGTTAATGGCAGAAGCTTGTAGGATGGTAGAAATCAATGGTGACAAGGGAAGCTAAATGAAGGCTAGCGAAGAGGCAAACAACGACCTAGGAAAGGAGATTGAGCGGCGGCCGCGGTGGCCAGTGGTGTGATGACCAAGCAAGGGGCAAACGATGGAAGCCTAACAAGAAATCAAAAGCGATCGATGATGGGAAAAATGTGGTTGGACAGTAGTGTTGACATGGGGAAACAACCAACGATGGTGAAACGATGGCGAGGTGAAGCAGAAGACGACGATGCCAAGGAAAGCTACGATTTGAATGACAGCGGTGGTTGTGGGTAGTCGATGATGGCCATTCGGCGATCGGAGGTAACAGATTTGAGGCTACTGGTCGTGATGCAAGGGGAGCGAAGGACTAGCATAGTCGACGCCGATGACCTTTGACAATGGCATATCTTTATTTGGTTGTTGGCGATGGAATAGGAGGTGAATGTGTGACGGTATGGGTTGAACGTGCTAGGCAACCTGTAACCAGCTGATGTAGTTAATGATGATGATGCAGGTCCAATAGTTGAAATTTGCCAAACGTTGATGGTTATGAAATTGGATCGACAACAAACCATAGTCAAACCAATCAACCACTCACGAACACATAATTTACATGAAAAACCCAAATCAAGAAAAATCACGGGCATAAAGAATAAAATATCACTAAGCAAATATTATTGGTACAAAAGTAATATTATCACGCCTAAAATATCACTAAGCAAATATTGTTACAACAAAAGTGATATAATTGTGACTAATTCCAGAGTATTAGACACCTATTTATAGAACCAAAATCATCTATAGATGTACACAAGAAATCATATATTAATCAGAAAATGATTCCTAATGTTATTCCTCTAAATGAGATAAATTTCATATAAAATCGAATTTGACAACATCATAATCACAATCAAATTCAAAATCATAATTACGGTCAAATTATGAGGCTCAATTTTAGTCAAATTTGAATTTTAGGTCACAATTGTAACAATATAAAAAGTTTGCACTCGACTACATATGCTTTTGTAATCAAGTACTTTTGTCATATCTTTGGTGTAGCAAAATCAATCGAGTACTCATGTTTATAATCGAGTGAATATATGTTATAATTTTTGGGCATCTTTAACTCGAGTGATTGAATTTTGTAATCGAGTAATATATCTTGTGTACTAGAATAATTTTTTTTATTTTTATAATTGAGTATTTATTCCAAGTTTTGGCTAGATAAAAAATAATTGAGTGATCAAATTTTATAATCGAGTATTCTTTATTTGTAATCAAGTAAAAGTTGATGTATAATCGACTATAATTGAGTGGTAATCGCGCGAGTATTTAATTCATCTCTCTGTAGAACAAAAATAATTGAGTATCTGTAAAAAATACTTGAGTAAGGATAAAAAATACTCGATTAAGGATAAAAATACTAGAGTAAGAATAAAAAATACTCAAGTAATGTTGTGTTGAACCTGAAAAATATAACTGTTAATCTAGCAATTGTAAATGTATTTAATGCACAGTTTTAACTGTTAAGGCTCTAAAATGACTCTAAATTTTCTCTCATTCTTTTATCTTGATTTTTAAATACTCTAATAATTATTTTATAAAAAAAGAGAAGACTGTATTTGCAAATTTCATTCTCATGGCAGCAAGTATAGAAGGAGAAGATAATGAAGAAACAATAGTTGATATTTGAATTCTTCCTACTCGTACCTCAAGAAAAATAGTCCTTAAAGCATACAACTCCTACTAGCAAAAGAGAGAGAAGGTTTTTACTTTCACATTATTTTCATCCATTTTTTATTTGTGAGAAGATATTTTCAATTATTTGATTTCAATCATGTAAAAACTTCTCAAAGTGCTTAGTTTATATACTTGGGATGACTGCCCTTGTGCGGCCCCTGGTGTTCGTGCCATCGATTACGTTAAGGGAGATAAATCACAAGTTGGACTTTTGGCCCTTGCATCGGATGAGGATCAAATTCGCAACCTACTAGATTGACACCTGTGTATTGCTTATCCGATTGCTCGATCTATGCCCTGGGGCCATACTTAGTTCATATACTTCTCTTATCTTGTCATGATTAGTACTGCTTGATCTCTTAAAAACAAAGTGTAAGAAGTTTTAACCACTCCTTATAAAAGTTGTTTGTATTTTGTTACTGTTAAGCTATTGAAAAGCAGATGTTTTAACTTATCTTGTAAAAGGTACAGTAAATTGTTGAAAACCTTGATAAGAAGCCAAAAAAGTGGAGCAAGTTGGTTGAGTTGAATTACTATAAAATTCATGTGTGCTACATTATTTATTTCTTTTTATTTCAACACATTTGAATTTTACTTTCAGCAAGTATTATTTTTCAGCAAAATTGTTATTAGTTTTAATTCCCACATCAATAGCTTTCTAAAACTTTAAAATAATCAATCTTTTTGTATTGAACTTATTTTACACTCATTACATATCATTTTATGTCAAGATTATATTTAAAATGTTAGTGTTCTAGTTTAAAAAAGTGCAAACTATTTTATCCAAAAATTCTTTAAAATAAAGAGGAGTTCAAATTCACTCAATTTACCCCATCTTGAGTGTCTATTTTTTCTTACATATATGCATAGTCATTTTTAACATTTTTCATAAGGCATTCAAAATATTATTCATGAAATAAAAAATTATCATGTCAAATAATGCAAAAAAGAAAAAAAAAAAAGTTGCTCATAACCCTAAGTCTAGTAATGTTCTTGAAGAATAATTGTTATGTTTCTTAACTCTTTCCTCCTTCCTTAGCCCATGCTTCTTCCTCCCTTGCCTTTTCTCCTTTCTTCTTTCTCTATTCTTCTCTCTCAAGTCTCACTTTAACTTGGCCTCATCCATCTTTCTCTCTAAGGATGGAAGACAACTACTCTTTCTATTTTTGTATAAGAAAAATAATTTTCACATTTTTGTGGAAATGAATATTTACAACCATCCTTTTATATATATATATATAAATAAATTTATATTATATTTTTTATTTTTAAAATTTCTAAGTGAAAATACTGTAGCACTATTGTGCTGCATGCAACAATGTATGCTGCACGTGTTATACCATCATTTCCATCCTTTTTTTCATTTCTCCCTTTTTTTTCTTTTATATTGAGTTTTTTTTTTTTTATAATATGATAGACATACTTTAAAAACTCAACAATCATTTCAATGAGGTGAATACTAAGTTGCTTATTTGTGTGATGTGCTTAAGTCCATGTGATTCTTTTATTGCTTTTGATAAATAAAAATTGGTTTAATCTTCTTTAGTTTTATCTATTAGATTTCTCAAAAGTAGATGTTATAGCACTTGAAAGCCAACTTTGAGACTTGTATTATTGACATGAGATCTAATAGTGAGTTTTCTTAACAACAAAGTATTAGTGATCTTGCTCAAAAGTTAGCAAAGAGAAAAAAGAATGTGCATCACATGGTTAATTTACTTATGAGATTGACTTCAATTCTACTTGTTACCACATCATCAGCAGAGAAGGACTTTTTCTGCTATGAAAATGGTGAAGAATCAATTGCGCAATTGAACACAAGGGATTCTTGAACAAATACTTATTTGATTACATACATTGGGAAAAATATATTTGATGATATTGACAATAAAACAATTTTACAATGTTTCCAAAACATAAAAACTTGTCTCAAGTAGAGAGAGTTTCAATACATTTTTTTTTTTCTTTTATAGACCTAAAATCATCTATAAATGTACACAAGAAATCATATATTAAGTAGAAAATGATTCCCGAGGTTATTCTTCCAAATGAGATAAATCTCACATAAAATCAAATTTGACAACATCATATTCACAATCAAATTCGAAATCATAATTATGGTCAAATTAGGAGGCTCAATTTTAGTCAAATTTGAATTTTGGGTCACAATTGTAACAATATAAAGAGTTTGCACTCGACTAAATATGCTTTTGTAATCAAGTACTTTTGTCATATTTCTAATGTAGCAAAAGCAATCAAGTACTCATGTTTATAATCGAGTGAATATATGTTAGAATTTTTGGACATCTTTTACTCGAGTGATTGAATTTTGTAATCGAGTAATATATCTTGTGTACTAGAGTAATTATTTTTTTTATAATTGAGTATTTATTCCAAGTTTTGGCTAGATAAAAAATAATTGAGTGATCAAATTTTATAATCGAGTATTCTTCATTTGTAATCAAGTAAAAGTTGATATATAATCGACTATATTTGAGCGGTAATCGCGCGAGTATTTAATTCATCTCTCTGTAGAATAAAAATAATTGAGTATTTGTAAAAAATACTTGAGTAAGAATAAAAAATACTCGAGTAAGAATAAAAAATACTCGAGTAGTGTTGTGTTGAACCTGGAAAATATAGCCATTAATCTAGCAATTGCAAATGCATTTAATGCACAATTTTGACCGTTAAGGTTTCAAAATAACTCTAAATTTTCTCTCATTCTTTTATCTTGATTTTTAAATATTCTAATAATTATTTTATAAAAAAAGGGAAGACTGCATTTGCAAATTTCATCCTCATGGCAGCAAGTATAGAAGGAGAAGATAATGAAGAAACAATAGCTGATATTTGAATTCTTCCTACTCATACCTAAAAAAAATAGTCCTTAAAGCATACAGCTCCTACTAGCAAAAGAGAGAGTTTTTACTTTCACATTCTTTTCATCTCTTTTTTATTTGTGAGAAGATATTTTCAATTACTTGATTTCAATCATGTAAAAGATTCTCAAAGTGCTTAGTTTATATACTTAGGATGACTGCTCTTGTGTGGCCCCTGGTGTTCGTGCCCTCGATTACGTCAGGGGAGATAAATCACAGATTAGGCTTTTGGCTCTTAAGCTGGGCTAGGATTGAACTCGCAATTCACTTGATTGACACCAATGTATTGCTCATCCAATTACTCTATCTATGCCCTAGGGGCATACTTAGTTTATATACTTCTCTTAGCTTGTCATGGTTAGTGCTTGATCCCTTCAAAAACAAAGTGTAAAAAGTTTTAACCACTCCTTATAAAAGTTGTTTGTATTCTGTTACTGTTAAGCCATTGAAAAGCAGATGTTTTAGCTTATCCTATAAAAGGTACAGTGAATTGTTGAAAACCTTGATAAGAAGTCAAGAAAGTGGAGTACGCTGGTTGAGTCGAATCACCATAAAATTCATGTGTGCTGCATTATTTATTTCCTTTTATTTCAACAAATTTGAATTTTACTTTCAGCTAGTAATATTTTTCAGCAAAATTGTTATTAGTTTTAATTCCCGTAACAACAGTTTTCTAAAAATTTAAAATAATCAATCTTTTTGTATTGAACTTAATTTACACTTATTATATATTATTTTATGTCAAGATTATATTTAAAACGTTAGTATTCTAGTTTAAAAAAGTGCAAATTATTTTATCCAAATATTCTTTAAAATCAAGAGAAGTTCAAATTCACTCAATTTACCCCTTCTTGAGTGTCTATTTTTTCTTACACATATGCATAGTCATTTTTAACATTTTTCATAAGGAATTCAAAATAGTATTCATGAAATAAAAAATTATCGTGTCAAGTAATGCAAAAAAGAAAAAAAAAAAGTTGTTCATAACCCTAAGTCTAGTAATGTCCTTGAAGAATAATTGTTATGTTTCTTAGCTCTTTCCTCCTTCCCCGTGCTTCTTTCTCTCTTGCTTTTTCTCCTTTCTTCTTTCTCTATTCTTCTCTCAAGTCTCACTTAACTTGGCCTCATCTATCTTCTCTCTAAGGATGGAAGACAACTACTCCTCCTATTTTGGTATAAGAAAAATAACTTTCACATTTTTGTGGAAATGAATCTTTACAACCATCCTTATATATATATATAAATAAATTTATATTATATTTTTTATTTTTAAAATTTCTAAGTAAAAATACTGCATCACTGTTGTGCTGCATGCAACAATGTATGCTACATGTGTTGTACCATCATTTCCACCCTTTTTTTCATTTCTCCCTTTTTCTTCCTTCTATATTGAGTTTTTTTTTTTATAACATGATAGACATACTTCAAAAACTCAACAATCATGGTGAATACCAAGTTGCTTATTTGTGTGACGTGCTTAAGTCCATGTGATTCTTTTATTGTTTTTGATAAATAAAAATTGGTTTAATCTTCTTTAACTTTATCTATTAGATTTCTCAAAAGTAGATGTTATAGTACTTGAAAGCCAACTTTGAGACTTGTATTATTGACATGAGATCTAATAGTGAGTTTTCTTAACATCAAAGTATTAGTGATCTTGCTCAAAAGTTGGCAAAGACAAAAAGAATGTTTGTGCATCACAAAGTTAATTTGCTAGTGAGATTGACTTCAATTTTACTTGTTACCACATCACCCGCGGAGAAAGATTTTTTTTGCTATGAAAATGGTGAAGAATTAATTGCACAATCGAACACGAGAGATTCTTGAACAAATACTTATTTGATTACATACATTGGGAAGAATATATTTGATGATATTGACAATAAAACAATTTTACAATGTTTCCAAAACATAAAAACTTGTCTCAAGTAGAGAGAGTTTCAATACATTTATTTCTCTTTTTTTTTTCTTTTAAAAATATCAATTAGATATGTGAATTTTATTATCAAATAAAATTGTTTGTTGTATTTAGTTAATGTATTACGAATATAATTTTATTTTTATGCAAAAAGAAGTTTTGTAATTTATAAATTTTGTGAATTGATAATTTTAATTATAGATTGTGCCTCCACTAGATAAAATTCTTGGATGCTCCCCCTGCACATCAAGTGATATATCTAAAATTGCAAAGCAACTACAGAAAAATAAGAGGCGGCTCATTCATTTTTGATCTATCGTCCAATCTTCTGTTTCCTCATTTCCTCTTTCTTTCCTAAGTACAAAGACATGCAACAGAGAAAAAAATTATGACAGTTTCAACAAGAAGTACTGTAAGACAGCCATTAGACTGCAACTTCCTTGCTATAATTGGGTTAGTAGCAGCCATCAGGAGCACATAAAACTTGCAACAAAATCAAATTCCAGTGCCCAATTTGTTCACACTTGGATCTCCCAAGTACAAGGTGACCATGGAGGCCATGGCAATTGGTAGTCTCATCAGAACAAGCAGGCTGAGTTGCTCTACCTCTACAAAATTGAGTCTGACTTTTTCCTCCTGCGAACCGGTGAAGTGTTGTTCAGTCCCTTCTGATTCTGATATCAACTATTCAACCGCAAATACTGGATCAGAAAGTGGCAGCATCCTCTGCATCCTCCCTCGCGTTCAGTACAAGGAAATATGAACATGTAGATGCATCCCTCTAACGCTTTTAGTATACGTAGGGGAGCCAGGCTCAATAGTAGTAATTGTCATCATTGCAGTTCATGGCATCTTTACAGAGCATTGAGCGCACTGCCATCATGGATCGGGGTGGCTCGAGGTCCTTTTCATGGAGGGCATTCCCAAGCAATTGTTGCATTTGTGATGCAAACGTGTCATCCAAAATCTGCATAGGCAACGAATATTGCTCAGACCAGTGTCGGTTAATCAGACTGACAATGGTTTTACTTGCACTTGTTCCGTTATATCAGACAATCAAATAAAGCGGCAAATTGTTGTTTAACATACAGTTTGTATATATTTGATAACAACCAACAAATAGTGGGATGTTAGGGAAGATGCATTATTAATGGATAAATGACTATTAGTTACTCAGTACGATGATTATAGTCAGTCCAGTCTAGTGTAGCTACAAAGGCATCTTCAATACATTTGTCACGAAACAGTATAGGAATCTGATCGTGATTAATATGTAATTCAAAAGTCTCCATCACATAAGAGCTAGAAGACGGCTCCAAGACTAAAAATAAGATTTTATTTTGCTCCTAACATGCAATTATATGTGATGCAGAAGTTCAATGCTTCAAATTCATTTATAAATGGTTAAAAAACTAAAGAACATAGAAACGTGTACCATTGTAAAAGATAAAGATGAAATGCCATCAATCTTACAATTGGTTAGCATAAACAAGGCTGTGATAAGGAAGAACTGATTTCCTAAAGAAGAGCAGGGTGCTTACAGAGACAGCAACTCGTGAGCTTTTATACCAGGACCTATTCTCTTTTCTGTTCTCCAAGAACCTCAGTACATCCTGTGACAAAGGAGAAAGAAATACACTAAGCCTATGTTTGGAACAATGATTTTTTGACAGAAAGGAGAAGAAAAAGAAAACGACATGACTTGTTACATGCATGGAGAAAAAAAAAAGTGTCTTTTCTTTTCTTTTCCGTCCACAAAATCTAATTCCAAGCATAACAGAGAGGTAAAACTCTGCAGCATATATAGCTGTCCCATCCGATCCCAGAGTCCTCGGCAGATTATTATGAACAATTGAGTCTCAAAGATAGTATGGAGGTGATCAATGGTCTTCATCAGGAGTTCCTGAAAAGGCTGCATTCTACTTCGTATATTGGATTCTACAGCAGTTTCTTTTGAGTCTTGGATTATGTTCTTCAATTTAGTTTCACCTTGCATCCTTGTCTATATAAGGGAAAGAAACAGGTGAGGAACAATTTCCTGTACTGCATGACAATTATGCACAATGAAAAACTATTTGTTGCATAAAAAACTTACTTTAATTCTATACCTCAAAAGGTATTTTTTATTGATATGAGACCACTTCCAAGACAAGATCATCATTTGCTTGAATTAAAAGCATACTTCCTCTTCAGGAAAGTATATAGAAACAAACTAAACAACTAGCTTATAATAACTGCTGATGATGTCAATGTGGGTATATGGGATGAAGATATCTATGAAGTTCCAAAGGTATTCATTCATCCAAGCAGATAATCATCATGTGACAGGGCACAATCCCAGGTTTAGTTACAATTTTAAGTGATCTCAAAAACTCTATACCCATCACCCATCACGCAGCAAAGTTATAGACCACATGAACATGGAGTCAGCGATCTTTTACTAGTGTATATATAAATATACCAAACATTATGTTGGGCATTTCTCTCCCAAGATCCAAAAAAGAGTTCAAGAGGTATTCATTTGCATTAATTACTTGTTCTTCACTAACCATAGGCAATCCATATATAACTGATGAGCTAAGAGCTGTAAAACATGATGCAAGACTAAGAGTGACTAATAAGTAGTAAGACACTAATGCTTTGAAGAGAACCCACATTTTCAGCAAGTTTCTCTACCACTGCTTGCATGTAATTTCTAAATTTGGATCGCATCATTACTGTTACTTCACTGAGATACTCTCCTGCAACAGCATTTCCACTCTCAGCCATGCAAGCACCCCATGACCTCACCTGGGCTTCTATCTTGGGTTGCAGAACATCAATCATGCATTTCAAGGAATTCAAAAGAATTGCCAGCTGAAAAACAGGTAAAGGTTATTCTCTCTGTGCCATAAGAAAGAAACAATCCTCAGAACCTAGGTAAAAGCAAGAGTGATCACCTCCTCAGGGACAACATAAATGCATATACTGCCTTTGGTGATTCTCTGTACATATTTGAGGCCAACTTTTATGGGTGTTATATTTTCCTTCAATGGGGACAAAACATCAGCATACTGCTTGTGCAAAGCTTCGACGATTGCCTTTTCAACATCTGCTATAGCCTTTTGATCGCACACACACAAAATAAGAAAATAATTAGGTTCTCAACTTGTAACTTGAAATATTTTTATACAGGAAAAATGGAAAATTTTTAGTGGGCTAAAAACCAAGAGCTGAACTGTTTGAAAACCTAGCAGATGAGCAGCAGCTATATCATCCTCAACATTATATAGCGGGAGAACCTCCCCATTCCATAGATTTTGGGCCTTCTAATCCCCAAGGCCAGTCTAGCCAATCTATTGAAGGCACAGCCCGTTTGTTTTCATATAAAATAATTCCCCTTCTAGTGCCTTCAGGTGAATGACATCTCTAGACACACAGAATAGTTGAAGGAACAAACCAAACATAAAAAGAAAATGGCAGCATGGAATCTCCACAGAAGAACTGGAGAGACTAATAACTATGGCAGAGCCCCTTTAGAAAAACATAAAAAAGGGCAACAAAAAGGATCTTTCCTTACGTTGAATCCTTTATCATCCAATAAATAGAATGTAAAAAGAGTTAGAACAAAGAGCAGATATGAGGACATACATTTTCCAACACAAAAGTGTATTCTGGCCACCGACAAGTAATGACTTCATATTCTTTCAAGGTCTCCTTCAACCGGGCATACATATCATCAACAAAAGGAGTTGCAGAATGTTGTGCTCTAACACCAGACCAGCCTACCTGGAAGTATACAACTTCAAGTTGGTTATCAAGCATGATTACACAATGACATTTGTTCACAGGACTTTTTTTTATGCCATTAAATTTCTTATCTTCTTACTTGATTTCTGGTCATCAAGAGCCATTCAAAATTGCCATGCCCCATTCATAAAAAGCCATATGCAAAGTACCAAGAATTTAGTACATTTATAACAGGCGTATGGTTATACAGATTATCATAGACATGTATCATGGAACAAAAAACAAGTGTTAGAACTTCTGGAGTTGACATTGAGGCTTTTATCAATTGGATTGCATCAAAGATCTACATTGGGCCAGTGAGCCTTATGATAGGAAATATAATTTTTGATTTTTACGGATTTATAATTTTCAATTTTAGTAAGATTTGGTTAGGATTAATAATTAGTAAGATTTGTTATTTTTAGCAAGATTAGATTAGGTTTTACATTTAGAAAGATTTTGCTATTAGAAAGATTTTATTAGGTATTATGGTTTATCTTTAGCCTATAAATGGGCCTTACAGATGTACTCAGAATATAGCTTGATTATTTTGGATGATATTGAATTTTTCCTGATTTCTCTCACGACTTTGCTTCTTCTTCTTCTTTCTTCTAAAGCTTCTACTTCTCCTTCTCCTCTTCTTCTTCTTCTTCTTCTTCTTCTTCTTCTTCCTCGCCTCTCTCCTCTCTCTCTCTACTTTCAATTATTTTCCCATGCTTGTCCGCATCACCTTATTTCTTTGTTTTAGTGAAGGATGAACTCACCAAACACGTTGAAGAAAAGGTGTCTTGGTTATGTTATTTACAGATGACATTGTTCTGGGGGATAAGACAAAATAAGGCATGAATACAAAGCTCAAGATATGGAGGGACACCTTAATTAAAGTAGGAGAGATTCATTAACATTCAGTTCACTAATAAGTAAATCGTATAATATAAGACTGGATAATGCAACTTAAGACTTCAGACTCGTACCTTATCAAGTTTGCAGGAGTCAAGCAGAGCAAGGCGTTTGTCTTGAATCCAAGTTTTTATATAGGAGTGGAAGAGCTCTTTTGCATCAACTCCACCTTTGATTGGCCTAGGAAAAAATTTACTAGATGAGTGGAGATTCAACACGACCATATTGTTTAAAAGCATAAGAAGGGTGTAAGAATGATAATTACTCAATATTCCAGTGGGCAAGATCCTTTTGGAAATCAGCTGTTGCAATAACCAGTTCTGCCACAGGAGGTGAAGGACTATTTGGTGGACATGCAACCAAGAATTCATGCAATCGATTGCAAAGCTCCACGCTATATATGGAGGAAGAAAGATTTGGAAGATCTATGAAACTGGAAAAATCATTACGGACACCAACAGGTATTAGGCATTGAGAATTAATTCTTAACATTGCAGTACAAAAAGAAAACATAAGCTGACAACATAAAAGCACAAAAGACAATCTCCATGTCCTTGGCAAATGAGAATTATGATTACCAAGGCATGAGTCTTACCCATATCTTCACGTGGCTGCCAGCCATGTCCACAGAAAAATAAGGACTTTGAAAGATAAAGCATGAGTAATAATTTATTGTCAAGAATTTAAATCTGAAAATATTGAAAAGAGAACCACATCTATCTATCATGGCAGGACACATTCAAAAGACCCTTCCCTTCAGTTAATCTTAATTATGGGTCATGGGAAGTTGATTTTAAATGAATAAGTTCATCAATGGACCTCCTCAGATCCAGTTTATTTATTTTTTCTCTTTTTTTTTTTTTGGGGGGGGGGGGGGGGGGGTTGTTCACTTTTAAGCAAGTAAAGTCCGCTGGATTTTTTTTATTTATTTATGGACATTATAAACAGATTACAGAGGTCATAAAAGAAGCCAATAAAGCTCGTTCAAGTGCATAGATTATATTGTTTATAACATAAACGACCCCGAAACTAACTATAACTCAAACAGCATAAGACATCAAACAAAATCCAGGCCAACGTGAATGAGTTTCAATGACCTCACCAACATTATAGACAAAAGTTAATGTCACAAGTGTGAAAAGATACCAGAACACTAAGGACTGTGAAAAGAAGCATTGTGGAGGATAAAATTTTGGCGGGGAATACTCTCTCTCTCGCTCAAATATGAAATGAAAAATTAGATCATATCAGAATCTGCTAATATACCATCTGTCTCGCAAATGAACCAGTCAATTTTCATTAATGTATTAATAATTTCTACACCATAATAAATTTTTAGCAGATAAGTTAAGAATTTGATTAGTCCCATAGCTTCCTAATTTGACTAGTATGTTTGGGAGGGGTTGGTATATTTAGAGACATGATCAAATTTCATCTTGTGAAATCTTTGCAACAGAAACCCCATTTTCAGCAAAACATGGATTCATGTACCATTTTTAGATCTTTTCCGTGCCTGAAACATTAATTCACCTAAACACCATAATCAGCTATAATTAATAGCATTGAGCATTAATGTCTATAGGAACTCAATTTTAACTACCTGGGGAGCACATGCTGGTTGTGGATTTCCATATCGGTAAAAATTTCATTTTTGATGCTCAAACAAAGAGATTTCATCTTCTGATAAGCAGTAAAAAGAGCAACTGAATCCATAGATGTACTCCCATTATTGTTGGAAATAAACTCATCAGTTTCTGACAAGTGCCTTCTGGACCTCTTCTTGGCTGCAGTCTGGACAAACAACAACACTTCAGAAAGAGAATTGAAGGTTTGAGGCTAAGCCAAAACAGAATCCTGCATGACTTAGCTCTGAATACCTGAAAATATCGGCAGAGTTTTAACTGTGCCTCAGAAGAGAGTATGTCATGCAAAAGATTGTATAATTTCAAAGCAGGTTCTAGAGCAGGTGCAGCCAATCCAGTTGCAGGATTGAATGCATCAATGATCCCCAACTGTGATGATTCATCAAGTGACTTGTAGTTCTCAAAAACCAGAGCAAGAATCCTCTCAACTTGATCAAAAACTTCCCCCATGATGCGATTCTGTCAGCAATCCAAGAATCATTTCCCAATGTTAGAATATATAAACATTTAGCAAAGGATACAATCATTTGTGAAACTAAAAGTTCACTTGAAATAAACAACATACCAAGCATTTGTCGGCTAGATGAATTCTAGTTTTTCATGAATTTCTAAGGCCTTGCCTTTTATAAGGTCATATAATTAATATCAAATCTAAGTGTCTCCAACAAATTTTTCTTGGTTTTACTCTTCCTCTTTTTCTAAATATTTATTTCATTCCATCCACTGTCCTCATAGGAGCTCTATTGGTGTCTCCTTCTCACATGATCACACATCTTTATCGCATCTCATACATCTTATCTCCAATAGGGGTCAATCTGACCTTATTAAAAAGAACCTCATCTAAGTTTATCTTTTGTTGCAGGGTCTATTTTAGCATACTTATCTGATTACACTCATATTTTATTCATGTTGGTGCTTTACTACCTAACATTCCATGCCATCTAACAAAGATAGTCTTACAGTTGTCTTATAAAATTTTTCTTCCAACTTTAATAGAATCTTATTATCCCACAAAACGCCAAAGTACTTCATCTCATTACAGATAATTAGACGTTAATAAGGGGTCAATCCAACCTTATTACAAATAACTTGATCTAATTTTATCCTTTATTGCATGGTCTATTTTAGCATCCTTATATGGTTGCACTCATATTTTGCATATGTTGGTGCTTTACTGCCCAAATTCTATGCCATTCAACAGAGATAGTCTTACAGTTGCCTAATAAAATTTTTCTTCTAGCTTTACTAGAATCTTACCATCCCACAAAATCCCCAAAGTACTTTTCCTTTTTAATCAACAACAATATGCCAAGCCTTTACTCCATTATGTGGGGGTCGGCTACATGAATTCTAGCTTTATTCATTTCTATCTATGGTCTCATGTTTTCTAAGGCCCATATAATTTGGTATCAACATTAAGTGTCTCCCACCAAGTTTTTCTAGCTATTCCTCTACCTCTTTTGCTAAAGACACAAGAGCCTCTATTGGTCTTCTTCTCACATGACCAAACCATTTTAATTGTGTCTCAAGCATCATATTTTCAATGGGTTCCATTTTACTCATCCTGCCTTAATTATATGGGTAACAACCTCATTAATCCCCTCATCTCTTTTGGGTTGTTGATCCAAGATATTTGCACTGATAGTTCACTTGAAATAAAAAGAAAATAGAAGTTTTGAATGCACAAGGTGGGAAAAGACTGCATCAAATTTTGAATGTCGCACAAAGAGTTGCTTGATGAAGCCATAAGAGCATTAAGCCCACGAGTAATAGTGCACTCCAAATGTCATTTTGAGCATTGCTGACCACTCTACAAAATGTAAATGAGGTACAGAGACCATTATTTTGTGCGGGACAACACCTCCAAACTAATAAACCTCGTGCATAGAAAAAATAAAAACCACCAACTCCAAGCAGAAAATATTAAAATTTAAAACAGAATTCCCACCTCTTGACGGCTCAAGGTGCCGTTGGCCTTGCCCTCCATAACTACAGGTAGTAGCAACTCGTGCACCAAGGACAGACAGTCAGCAGTGGGTGTTGCCACATCCATAACATAAGAAAGGTATCTACAAGACAATAATGTGAACTTAACAAATTACCTAAAGATATATTGGACAGAGAGAGTGAGTGAAAAGTACTTCAGATAGTTTCCCCAATATAACATACAACCACATTCAATTACCTTAGTTTAGCATATGCATCAGAAACTCCATAGTATGATGCAAACTCAGTAACTAGCCACTTCCAGGGACCATGCAACAACAATTTTCTTTGTTTAAAATGCTGAATTTTCATAGCAACCTCTAGAACAAAATCATATGCCACAGTTTCTGCAACAGTACCACACTAACAGAGAAAGAGAATGGAGTTAGTAGCAGAAAGTTACTTTAAAGGCAGTATAAACATATTCTCAATCATTTCTGCAGACATTGACTCAATAAATCCTTGAAATTACCATCATGCAAATTATGGGGTTTCGTTACGTCTTTATGATAGTTTCGTTTGTGTGCCCTTTCAACAAGTTCTGATTTATTTTGAAATGCTCCACACGGTTATAGACATCACTCAAAGGATTTCTATATTTATCTGCCATCCTACTTTTCATATGGCCATGCATCTTTCTTCATAGATCCAATGATCATTATTTTTTCATCAATGATGGTGAAGGCAATACATAATTATTGATACTCAAATTGAATAATGGTTGAATTTCACTTAAAAATTTAAAATTTTCTATTAACCAAATTCACAGCTGTGTAATCTTACACATTTTAAACTTAAGTATGACAATGACTATAAGATTGTAATCGCATGAAAGGTGTTGAGAGTAAAAATGTAAAATAAAAGATAAAGTTAACTCTCTATCTAATAACTCAAGCTTTTAAATGAGATCGTGGTTAACAATTCAACATAATATAAAAGCATGCAAAGGTCCTAAGTTCAAACCTCACTGCTGACCCAATGTTTAAATTATTGCACACGTTTCGACTAATTAACCCTCTTTTTACTAGCTTAAGCTTTTAGATGAGATGGTGGTTAACAATTCAATAGAAAGAAATTAAAAAATAAGGCATTTCCTAAATTTTTATGGAACCTATGGCCATTGTAGATTATGCTTAGGGTGACTTATCACCTATTTTCACATGTCAGAATGCAGTTACACAGATATTATAGCTTGTTTTTTGCTCTTAGAGGTATTAGGCAACTTAACAAAATTAAAGTCATGAACCATTTGAAGCAACCTCAATGGACTTAAGGGATGGTTGTTACAACAGGGAAGTTTGTGCACCACTTTATGCAAACATATTGAACAGCTACCCTAATCTCCACTAGGTTCGTAATTGGTACCTATGTCTGCAGCGGAGTATGATGCCTTCCTGAAATTCTAGACCACCTAGCAGTCTCATCCTGGTAAACCCGTTGCTTGTGTTGCTCAAGGCTCATTACTCTAGTTGATGGTACCAAAATTGGAGTTAAAGGGATCAGCCAAATCACACCCATCTCGTCTTTCTCATTAAATTCTGTTTTATATGTTGCCGATAGTCCTTTTAATTTGATTTCAGTTAGCCAACTCACCAAAACCCTTAACTGTTCTGTTATCTTTACTTCTACCTTTGTTTGTATTCAGGAACAAGGTACGGGGTGGACGATTGGCGTCGGTTGTGAGTCACAGGGTCACTATCATCTTGATGTGCCTAGTTCGTCGGTAGCTTGCACCAATGTGGCTTCTCCAGATCTTCTCCACTATCGTATCGGTCATCCTAGCCTCTCCAAGCTGAAGAAATTAGTTCTTAGTTTATCGTCATTGTCCATGTTTAATTGTGAGTCGTGTCAACGTGGTAAACACGCTCGTAATTCTTTTTCTTGTCGAGTCCATAATAGGGCTAAGACTCTCTTTTCCCTTGTGCACTCTAATGTATGGGGGCCCAGTCGCGTCAATTCTACTCTTGGTTGTTTCTTATGAAGAGCCTGTCCGAGTTGTTTTCTATCTTTCAGACATTTACTGTTGAAATAAAAACACAGTTTGGAGTTTCTATATGTGCCTTACATAGTGATATTATCCCTGAGTATTTTTCTTCTCAATTTACTACCTTTATGACTGCTAATGGCATCCTGCATCAATCCTCTTATCCTTACACACCTCAACAAAATAGTGTTGCTAAGCGTAAGAATCGCCATCTTATTAAGACTGCAGGGATGCTCCTTTTACATGCTAATCTTCCCACCAAATTTTGGGGTGATGCTGTTCTAACTGCATGTTATCTAATCAATCACATGCCATCTTCAGCGTTATAGGAGCAAATTCCTTATTCCCTTTTGTTCCCTACACATCCGCTTTATTCTGTTCCTCTTCGTGTTTTTGGCTGTATTTGTTTTGTGCATTCTTTTTCACCTGGACAGGATAAGCTTGCTGCAAAATCTCAAGTGTATCTTCCTTGGCTATTCTTGGTTGCAGAAAGGCTATAAGTGTTACTCCTGAGCTGAACTGCTATGTTTTGTTTGCTGATGTCACATTCTTTGAACAACAGTCTTTCTTTTCGATTGCTCAGCTTGATTCACAAAGTCTTCACCAGGTTTTGTCTGTTCCTTTTTCTTTTCTTCCACTATCCTCATCAAATTCGTCTGTCTCCTTTGTGGCACCCACCGTGGCGCTAACCCTACCATTTTCCGATCCACCGTCCACGGCTCCTCCACTTCTTACATATCACTGTCATCCTCATCCCGCTACTGGCGCCAGCATTCCTCCAGCCCAGGACTCTCCCAACTCTCTCTCTCCATCTGTGGTCCCTCTTGCTCTGGATCTTAAGCCCGACAATCTCCTTGTTGCTCTTCGCAAAGGTACACGATCTACTCGTAATCCCCATCCTATTTATAACTTTTTATGTTATGATCGTTTATCTCCTTCTTATAGTGTCTTTGTTTTGAGTCTTTCCTCTATTTCTATTCCTAAAACCACAAGTGAAGCTTTGTCCCATCCTAGTTGGCGCCAAGCTATGTTAGATGAGATTGACGCCTTACATTTGAATGGTACTTTGGATTTGGTGCCTTTACCACCAAGAAAGACTCTCGTTGGTTGTCGGTGGGTATTCACTCCCAAAGTGGGTCCTGATGGCCAGGTGGAACGTCTTAAGGGCCGTTTAGTTGCTAAAGGCTTTACACAGATCTATGGGCTGGATTATAGTGATATCTTCTGTCATGTTGCAAAAATGGCCTTTGGTCATCTCTTTCTCTCTCTGGCTTCCACGCGTCATTGGCACTCTATTAGCTCGATATTAAAAATGTCTTTCTTCATGGTGATTTGTAGGAAGAGGTATATATGGAGCAACCACTTGGTTTTGTTGCTCAGGGGGAGTCTAATGTAGTCTACAAACTCAAAAAGTCTCTCTATGGTTTGAAACAATCTTCACGAGCGTGGTTTGGCAAGTTCAGCACTGTGGTTCAAGTCTTTGGTCTCACTCGAAGTGAAGCTGATCATTTGGTTTTCTATCGCCATTCTGGTGGGATCCCTGATAATTACCAGGTTTGTAACCAAATCTCAATAGTTTTCAGTAATTTCCAGCAAGAAAACAAGAACAATCCAGGGCATTCGAGAGGCCCTTACTCTCCTAAATCTTATACCAAAAAACAGCTACTCTCTCCCTCTTCTTCTCAGCTATTTATACCTCTCTTCTGCCCCTCTCTAACCGAATTCCCTTGCACATGTAGATTATTCCCTCAACATGTGGATTACAAAACTACCCCCCCATGCGCACATGTTGGTTGTAACCACCTGCATGTGTTAATTCCCTATTCTAACCTTCATGCATGTTACTGTTTGTGGCGTCTTTGGTAGGTCTGATACACCGATGGCTTATCATTACTCCCCTCTCGCACTTTCACCTTGTCCTCAAGGTGAAAAGTAGGAAATTGTTGCTGAATCATATTGTAGGGCTCCCAAGTTGCCTCTAATGAGGGTAAACCCTTCCATTGGACCAAGACATCCAGCCCACGCAAATTAGTATCTCTTCCCAGCCAAACTCCCAGCATCGCTTCAAGTTCAACCCTCATCTCTAAATCTACATTCAACTGGTGTGGAATATCCACTCTTGCTCCCCCTTCTCCCCTTGCCTCTCTTAGTTGTGAGACATGAAAAACAAGGTGAATATGGCAGTGTGGTGGTAGTGCCAATTTGTAAGCTACTAGCCTGACCCTCTGCACAATTTCAAATGGCCCATAGAACCTAGGAGCCAACTTCTCATTAGGATGGACAGTCAGGGTCTTCCTTCGGTAGGGCCTTAGCTTCAAATAGATGAGGTCTCTCACAACAAACTGAATATCCCTCCTTTTCCAGTCAGCTCCCCTCTTCATGATAGCTTGAGCTCTTGACAGTTGGTTCCTGAGTTCTTCCAAGGCTTGATCTCACTCCAACAGTAGCTGTTCCACTGTAGACACGGCCGTAGTTCCCTTGTCAAATCTGATCAAAGCTGGCGGTTCCTTTTCATACACTGCTTGAAAAGGAGTTACCTTTGAAGCAGTGTGGTATGAGGTGTTATACCACAATTCAGCTCATGGCAACCACATATACCAACCCTTAGGCCTTGATGATGCAAAACAGCGTAGGTACGTCTCTAGGGTCCTATTGAGGACCTCCGTTTGCCCGTCCGTTTACGGGTGGTAGGCCGTACTACGATGAAGTTCAGTACCTTGAAGCTAAAACAACTTCTCCCAAAAATGGCTCATGAATACCTTGTCTCTATCCGAAACAATAGATTAGGGCATGCTGTGAAACCTCACTATCTCTTTGACAAAAATCCCAGCCACCACTCCTGCTGTGAATGGATGTTTGAGACCAATGAAATGCCCATATTTGCTGAGTCTGTCCACCACCACAAGTATAGAATTCATATAGGCCGACCTCGGTAAACCCTCAATAAAATCCATGGCTATATCATCCCAAATCTGACCTGGAATAGGAAAGGGCTGTAGAAGATCCCCCGGTGTTAACGATTCATACTTATTGTGTTGGCAAACGTCACAATTTCTCACATATTAGCATATGTCATGCTTCATACTAGCCCAATACACACTCGCTGCAATCCGTTTATATGTTTTCAAGAACCCTGAATGACCTCCTACACTCTCGTCGTGACCTTCATGGAGCAATAATGGAATTAAGGAAGAACCCTTAGGCAAGAACAGCCGCCCTTTGTAAAGGAGTTGGTCACCCACCAACTGGAAATCAAACCGGGAAGTCGGATCCTACTATAACTCCTTTATAATCTCTTGTAAGTAGGCGTCTTTCTCCACCTCTCGGGCCAACTGGTCTAATTGAACCACCTTTGGAACCGTTAGAGCTAATAGGGCTGTCGAGTGACTGATTCTTGAAAGGCTATCCGCTGCCTTATTTTCTAACCTAAGGTGGTATTGTATCTCGAAGTGAAACCCCATCAACTTCAACATCCATCTTTGATATTCCAAGCTCACCATTCGCTGCTCCAATAAAAACTTCAAGTTTTTCTGATCTGTCCTTACAATGAACTTTCTTCCCAGGAGGTAATGCCTCCATTTTTGAACTGCAAACACCATGGCCATTAGCTCCCTTTCGTAAACCGATTTTTTTCTTTCCAACGGCTTAAGAGCATAGCTGAAGTATGCAACCGGCCTGTGATTCTGCATTAATACCGCCCCTAAGCCTTGTCCCGAAGCATCAGACTCAATGACAAATGGCTGATCAAAATCTGGTAGTGCTAGAACTGGAAGTGACACCGTCGCTATCTTGAGCTACTAAAAGGCTCGCTCAGCTTCCCCATCCCAAAAAAAATTATTCTTCCTTAGTCTCTCCGTGAGGGGCCACGCCATCTTGCCATAATCTCTTACAAACCTCCCATAGTATCCCGTGAGACTGAGGAATCCCCTCAATTCCTTCAAAGAAGTGGGTGTGAGCCAGTCCACCATGGCTTGCACCTTGCAATGATCAGTTGACATGCCTTGCTGGGAGATAATGTGGCCAAGATACTCAACTTCCAACTGACTGAAAGAACATTTTTTTTTGTTTGCAAACAACTGATTTTCAACCAGCACCTTCAGAACACAGCGCAAGTGCTACACATGTTGTTCAAAATCTTGGCTGTAAATTAATATATCATCAAAAAATACTAACACAAATCGTCTCAGATACTCCCTAAATACATCATTCATCAAGGATTGGAAGGCGACCAGTGCATTCGTCAATCCGAAGGGCATGACGAGGAATTCATAGTGGCCCTCGTGTGTTCGAAATGCAGTTTTTGGCTTGTCCCCAGCTTTGACTCAAATCTGATGATAACCAGATTTGAGATCCAGCTTTGAAAAAGCCTTAGCCCCATGCAATTCATCTAGCATCTCGTCAATGACTGGTATTGAAAACTTGTCGGGGACTGTTACTTTGTTTAGGGGCCGGTAATCTACACAAAACCTCCATCCTCCGTCCTTCTTAATGAGCAGCACCGGGCTAGAATAGGGGTTGTTGCTTGGCTTTATAATTCCAGTTGCCAACATCTCACATACCATCTTCTTGATCTCGTTTTTCTGAAGATAAGGGTAGCGGTAAGGCCGAACACTAACCAGAGGAGTGTCGGGTAGTAGGTTGATGGCATGGTCCTTGTTTCTGGTGGGTGGCAGTCCCTCCGGGATGGCAAAAACCCCTGCAAACTCAACCAATAATTCCTCTAAACTCCGGGGTAGTCCCACTTGCAATTTGTTGAACTCTGCAGCCACCTTTCCTATTTTCAGCAGTACTCCCTCCCTATTTTCCTTAAACGCCTTCATCATAGCTTTCAGGGAGACTAATGTCTTACTTAAGCTAGGGTCCCCCTGCAAAGACACAGCCATTCCCCCCACTTAGAACTTCATGGTCAGATACCTCCAATCCACACTCATTTTCCCCACCGATACCAGCCATTTCATGCCAAGAATGACATCGAAACTCCCTAACTCGAGTGGAAGGAAATCTTCCACTATCTGCAGATTATCAAGGATCAGTTTCACCCCCTTGCAAATTCCCGCTCCTTGTACATCCATCTCGATTCCCATTATCACCCCATATCCCGCCGTTTCTGTCCTAGGCAAACTCAAACGTTGTACCAACTCGGACGCTATGAAGTTGTGAGTAACTCCTCCATCCACAAGAACCACTAACAGCTGCCCTTTTATATGTCCCCTTAACTTCATCGTTTGTGGTGTCATCAATCCCACAACCGAATTCATGGACAACGCGAAAACTTCCCCTCCATGTCCCAGCTCCTCATCGCCCACCTACACTGTTTCTTCCTCTCCTACCGCCTCGCCCATTTCTTCGTCATAGATCATCAAAACTTGGAGCTCCTTGTTTTTGCACCTATGACCTATCGAATATTTTTCATCACAACGAAAGCAAAGGCCCTTCTCACGCTTGGTCTTCCATTTAGCCTCGCTAAGGCATTTAAAAGGGAAGCTCCCAACATTTCCAGAGGTGTGATACCTGGGTCCTGCTTGGGTTACCGGCTTCAGGAAAGAACCCGAACTCTTCCCTGGTACTGGGGATAAACGGGTGGTGACCGATGGTGTCAAAGGGTAGCTACTCTTTGGTGGGTTTGCTGCCTTACAACAGTTCCGAAGAGTTGCATTCTTATCCTCAATATTTTGTGCCACCACCATGATCCGATCAAGGCCCCGAGGTTGTAGTACTCTGATCTCCGCTCTTATCTCCGGGTTGAGACCATTTAGGAATTGGCCTTCCAAAAACGCCTCCGAAACATCTGGCACGGATGCAGCCAACATCTCAAATTGCAACCTATACTCCTTAATAGTTCCCTCTTGTCGAAGAGCCAAGAAATGCTCCTCTAACGACCCTTCTTGAGTGGAGAGAAACTGGCCCAGAATTCCCTGCTTCAAGCCTTCCCAACTTCGAATTCCTCTTCGCCTAGACTCCCATTGAAACCAAGCCAGAGCCACAGCTTCAAAACACAGTGTGGCAGATTTGATCTTCTCCTCCTCGGTTAATTGATTGACTGCAAAATACCTCTCAGCTCTGAAAATCCACTCGTCAGGATTCTTCCCATCGAATATGGGCATCTCCATTCTCCTTCCCCGTAATTTCGACCGATACCCACCTCCGATTCCTCCTTCCAAGCCGGGGCCTCCTAAAATCCCAGGGGTTACTTCAAAATCCATGGTGAATTCCGAGGGTCCCTCTCGCTCCTTGGTCTTGCTCTTCCTTTCTCGCTCCTGCTCGTCCCACTTCGTTCTCATGAAAGCAAACTGCTCTACCATCATCGATACATTTTGTTCCATCGCCTGGATGTCGCCTCTCATGGCTTCGACTCCACCTTGCATGCCCTCCATCTTCGACTCTAATTCACCTATTCTCTCCGTCAAGTTCACCATGAAGATCAGTCGAGGCTCTGATACCAAATTGGTGGGATCTCTGATTATTACCAGGTTTGTAACCAAATCTCAATAGTTTTCAGTAATTTCCAGCAAGAAAACAAGAACAATCCAGGGCATTCGAGAGGCCCTTACTCTCTTGAATCTTCTACCAAAAAACAGCTACTCTCTCCCTCTTCTTAGCTATTTATACCTCTCCTCTGCCCCCCTCTAACCGAATTCCCTTGCACATGTAGATTATTCCCTCAGCATGTGGATTACAAAACTGCCCCCCCATGCGCACATGATGGTTGTAACAACCTGCATATGTTAATTCCCTATTCTAACCTTTATGCATGCTGCTGTTTGTGGCGTCTTTGGTAGGTCCGGTACATCGGTGGCCTATCACATTCTTCTTCCTTTTGTATCTACCTTGTTATTTACGTAGATGACATTGTTATCACAGGGAGTGATCAGGTTGGAATACAAAAGCTGAAGGAACATCTACATTAGCACTTTCAGACCAAAGATCTAGGCCAATTTCAGTATTTCTTAGGTATTGAAGTTACTTAGTCAGGAGATGGTATCTCAATTTCTCAGAGGAAGTATGCCCTCGACACGTTAGAAGAAATTGATATGGTGAATTGCAAACCAATTGACACCCTAATGGATCCAAATGTCCAACTCTTACCAGGACAAGGGGAGCTTTATACAGATCCTGGAAGAGATAGGAGACTGGTAGGCAAGTTGAACTATCTCACAGTCACTCGTCCCGACATTACTTTTGTTGTGAGTGTAGTTAGTCAGTTCATTAGTTTTCCATGTGATTCTCATTGGGATGCTATTATCTGGATTCTGAGATATATCAAAAGAGCGCCAGGTAAAGGGCTACTCTATGAGGATAAGGGCCACACAAATATTTGTTGTTATACAGATGCAAATTGGGCAGAATCTCCTTTTGATCGTCAGTCAACCTTTGGGTATTGTGTTCTTGTGGGAGGAAATTTGGTTTCTTGGAAAAGTAAGAAACAAAATGTAGTAGCTAGATCTAGTGCAGAGGTAGAGTATCGGACTATGGCTAACGCAACTTGTGAGTTCATTTGGCTTAAACAACTTCTGCAGGAACTCAAGTTTTGTGAAGTGTCCCCTATGAAGCTTGTTTGTGATAATCAAGTTGTCTTACACATTGCTTCCAATCCAATGTTCCATGAGTGAACTAAGCATATTGAAATCGATTGTCACTTTATTAGAGAAAAGGTGGTTGAAGGTGTTATTGTTACAGAGTTTGTTAACTCCAATGATCAACTTGCAGAAGTCTTCACCAAGTCTCTAAAGAGTCCTCGAGTGGAATATATTTGTAACAAGCTTGGTGCATCTGATATCTATGCTCTAGCTTGAAGGGGAGTGTTAGAATTATTAGTATAATTGATATTATTATATGTGTGTGTTTTATTTATAATTAGGTTAAGCCCATAAATGTTTAAGGCCCGTTATGCCTATTATATATAACAAGCTAAAAGAGACTAATCTCTTAGATTTTTCTCTCATAATTATTTTCTCACAAAACCATAGGAATCTTCTTCCACAATTCATAATCTCAACCTTAGATTCCATTAGTTCCCCACAAGTCCACTTGTAATAGATCTCATGTTAAATTTCCTAAAGGTATCCTATACCAAATAGTTATGAATTTCCACAAATGTGGTTAGAAAAATTCTTCTCATATAGAGAGGCAACAAGTGAACCAATCTTAATCAAATATAAAATATTACAATTACAATACTACTGAGACAATTCTGAATGTTGTTGATTTATCTTAACATACAACACATACTCAATAAATAACAGTCATAAATCCCAATCTATATGTTTCCTTCATTGGAAACAAGGACAACAATGAAATTTTTGTATGCATCGCAAAGCCAATAATTTTTATTATTTGAAATAGAATTTGACAATCATTTCTCACATGCATATTTCTAGGTACTATTTATTTAAATGTCATATTGGATAATATTCATCTTCAAAGTGACGTTATAGAATAGAGATTACTAACTAGAAGATTTTATTTTCCTTATAATTGTAAAATTGTTGACAACCTATTTACATTGTGGGGCAAGATGTTCATTAGAATGGTTGTCACATGTTGTACTGCTATATGTGATAGAGTGATGTGTTTGTCACTTGCATAAAAACTCTTTGTAACATGTGGGTTTTTTGGGAAAAAAAATATATATTGGATGGGACCATTACAAAATTGCTCTAGACTTATCACTATTTCTTAAAGATTACTATTATTAATGTTATAGAAAGTCCTTAATTGTTGATGCCTAATGGGTGGCTATATACAAACATGCTAGATTAAATAGAGTATATGAGGCTAGTAGTCATTAAATAAGGAATCCATTAATCCTATTGTAAGAGAAAGCCCTAGTGATTGTCTCTTAGATTTTGGATAAAAATTCGGCCAATCAATTTGGAAAGGACTTTTATAAATATTTTTTTGTAATATAATAAATATTTTATATTTGATTTTCTAAATTGTTTTACTAAATATCTTGAAAGAGACATGCACATACATTTAGGAGCAACACTATTTGAATTGGTCTAGTCCCATGAATTTATATCGAATATTTGTTGATGGAAGGATTAATATGTAAAACAAGTTTGAATTTGTATGGACTACTTCAAATAAAGGAGGAGATTTGATATAGGTCCCATGCTTCATACCCTATCCCCTACCTATTTAAGCACTTGTAATATTCCTTGTTAGGGATTTTGTTTTTCTAGCCATCATAAACAAAGACAAGAGCAACTCATCATTTCAAAGATAGGTGGGATGTGATTAAAGGCATTGTGTGTGATCTTTTGAAGGATTTTGCATTTGTGAAATATGAGTGAAGTAACTCTATTTGATTCATTTTTTGTGGACAGATCTGTTTGTTTCTTTTTAGAATTGTATTATCCCTAATATGATTAGGGGCATCTAAAATTCTACAAATGAAGGTCAGTAATTAAATGCTTATGGAATGCTAATATCTGACTGCATCAAATATCGCACAAGCATCTCATACCTTGCTTGGAAAAAAGTAAAGGGATCATATAATGTGATCTAGGATAAGAAGCACGGTGGACCAACATAAAAAGGGCGCATCCTTGGGGGTACTATAGGGATATATTTTTACAATATTTTGCTAGCTGTGCCTATAAAATAATATTGACAAACCATAAAAGGCACTAGACTAATTCAATATCAAGAATGGATAATTCACAAACCAAAAAGTTCATAATCTAATACATCATTAGAGTATAAAAACACCAATCAACATCCTATATTAATAAATAAAACAAAGAATCTCAACAAGTTTTTGATTAACTAGTATTTTTTAAAAAAAATTATCAAAATAGTATTGGGTTAAAATTATTTACCAGATTAGTATCAAGTCAAGTAGTTGCATGCCATACTAGTGAGGTTGGTGGTGTTGCAGTCAGCAAGACAAAAATGCTCTTAGGAAGAGTGTTTTCCAGATTTGCTTAAAAATGCTATTGGTAAGAGCATCTATCTATAATTTTGACTTAAAAATGCTCTTGGCAAGAGCGCTTTTAAGCTAAATCACTTAGAAAAATGCTAACATGGCCTTGGCAGCCCAATATAAAGCTTGGAAAAATGCGAACTTTACTGCAAACCTGGGAGTATAAAGCAATAGAAAAACACAAAAATGTGGAGTGTCTTCTCATGTAATGCCTAAGAAGCTATTTCAAGTTTGACAGGGAAGGTGTATAAAAGACGTCCAACTTTCATAGACTCAGAGGGAGTGTGCTTTTGATTTCCCAAAAAAGTAAAACAATATCAAAACTTTACTGCCTGCCTTCCAGTGCTTGGTCCTTGATGCAATAGCCATGCAACGCTTTTTTATTTATTTTTTTTTGAGTTGGCTTAAAAACATTCTTGGGATAACCATTTTTAAGTTAATTGTAAAAACAATTTTATCAAGAGCATTTTAAGTCAAAACCTTAAATATTAGAGCATTTTTATCTTGCAACTGCAACACAAGCAACCCTCTTGCATGGCATGCTGACTGTGTGACCCCAGTACTAATCTAGTAAATAGTTTCAACTCAATACTATTTTCATAAAATAATATTATTTTAGTTAAAAACTTGAACCCCAACTTCTAGCTTCTAAATAAACATAGGTTTAACGAAGTTGTTGTCATTGGGCATGACAGTTCTGGGACGTATTTTAGCATGTCACATAAGTAATTACAAATGAACATGCCATGTGACATTTTTTGACACATATAGGGATGTACTGAACATGTATGCAAATGTGCCAGGTACAGATATGGAACTAACTCATCCGTTCTTCAAGTTAGCATGTTAGGAAGCAATGTAAGCTACTCAAATATCTCAACATTGTCAAATCTTTGAATAGGCCTATATCAAACATGTTAAGCAATTTCACCATAGACGTATAAAAAGATTCTGATAGCAATGAGACTTATTTAGAAGTACCATGTACCTTAAGATGATTATTCTCATCTGGGCTGGTCGAGTAGTTTATGTATAATTGTATTCTTCCAACAAGTTCATGCTCAGGCTCCTTACATATTGGCCACCAGCGAAGCTTGTCACCCTGCAATCAGCCAATATATAAGCCTTCTGGCACAGCTATTTATCTTCCTAGTTTTTGTGGTTAATATTCAGATCAGGGACCACACCAGCTCTTCAGCAACAGCAGCCACCTGAACTACAACACGACCACAGTGCTTTCCCTTTGAATCCTGGACTTCTATAATTAGATCATCTCCAAAACCATCTGGCAAGCTGTATTATGATAGTGTGTACATTAAACCATCCACCTCTTGGTTATAAGAAAATTCTAAAGATAGAACAAGCATCATACAACATACAACACATGAGTTTCGCTAGATCCTGGATGCATTCGAACCGCTTCCTTCTCTGGTAAACTCTTTAGCCTCAACAAACATGAATAAGTTTCTGACAGGAAAAGGACAAACCTACTTGAGGGCAGTTATCCATGGAAAAAAACAAAAAACAAATATGCAAATCATTGAGAACATTGAAGCTGGAAATTATAGCAACAGGTCAGTCCCATAGCTATTAAGTTTGAGACCAAAAAAAAAAAAGGGAAGCTCTTGTAAGAGCAATATGATCAAAGCATGATCAAAATGTGCATATCAGTTTAAGATACTGCAGTTGGGAAGTGTTCAGATCCAGGTCCTCTCCATGGTTTTTTTCAAGCAGGTTGTCATCTGGCTTACACCTAAGAATTAAATGATGCCAATCTCTAAACCTATTCAGTTAATGCTTTCCTTTGAAATCACAGTAAGGGAAAAGTCAAAAATCAAAAGAGAACAAAAATAATTCCCTTTGCCATGCAGCCCAGCTCAGATGTTGCAAAATAAGTCCCATCAAGGGTCAATTCCTCTTTCATCAAGGGCCAACTCCTTTTTGTATCCTCTTGGATCCAGCCTCTACTACCAGGCCCTTTTCTTTCCCTTTCGTAAATTCAGCTTAAGAAAAACAACTGGACTTTAAGTCTCATTTGCTCGATTATGAATCCAAACTACAAAATTTCTTCTATGTTATTCCATTAGAAGATAAGCAGTTTATTGAGTGTCTATGTTATTCCACTTCAGCAGAGATCATTGTGAAGAATTCCAGAAACAATCTCTCTGCATCTGCAGCATTTCAAGTGCAGTGCAACCATAGCAATGAATGCATCATTCAATAGATTATGTGGGTGATTTTTCAGTTTTAAATTAATAATTAAGAATATTTCTTTACTGACCTGGAACTACTTCATAAGATGATGAACTGTAGCCCAAAGATGTTACACCAGCTTTCAGAAGCCCAGACACCTCTTTGATATACCCAGTGCCAGCATGAACATATCCCAAACATCGACGTGAAAAAGTGCTATTTGCAGGAATATGAGGGGCCACACGAACTTTAGAAAGAGCTCCACATCCAGATGAGAGAGTTGACCCTAAATTGGACACATGAAGCTGAAGCCTTTCCAATTTTATCATTGGAGGTTTTAGAGATGAAATACTGCAACCTGTAGGTAGGTCTGGTCCCATTTTCACTTTTCTAACTGCAAAACAGCAAGTGAAAATTGGATGCTTCAACTTGATACAGGACCTCAGTACTGAAATAATGAAATTTGAAATAAAACAAAATACCCTGCACTTTCAATTTGCCAAAGGTTTTCTTAGGCTTGAGCGCAGAACCTTCGCTGTTCAATTCTGAGGATGGCTTCGTCAGTAGTTCTTCTTCTGGTTGCAGCAATACTTTTTTCAAACTATAGTTTACAAAGACCAGAAGATAATTAAAAAGTTGTAAGGCATATCTCAAAGTTCAATTGGAAGGCATATCATAAATGTGGCATAAGATTGAAAGCAGCTTCTAGGATATTAGAATATTGACAAAGGAGGCAATAAGATTTAGTGCAAGAAATAGCATTTCATTCTCATACAACATATTTATTCTTTTTCTTAGTGAAGTGCAATACCACAAATTTAAAATCTATAACTAAATTTCTACTTTCTTTAAGCTTAATAAGCAAAATGTCATTAATCAGTCTTACTTTCTGCAGGAAACAAGAGAAAAGGGCCATGAACCTGAACAGTAAAATACTATACCAGAAAAAAGGAATAGAAAATCAAATTATAAACGCACCCAAAAGCATTTCGCAACAGCATACACTCATTTTCCAAGAAGATGGGAGCTTCCAAACAACCCCGGGCCCATGCAGAAAGACATAGTCGAACACATGCGTCATACGAAATCACAGCATACCATGGACCTAAACCACTGAATTCAAATTGAGAAACAAATAAAAAGTCAATATAAGCAACAAATCAATTGATAAAAAAATTGTCATTTTAATGCATCAGAGGCAGTCAGCTATGGCGGTTAATTCGCTATGGAACAGCAAACTGACAGATATTTAGTTTCTAGTTCAGCTACCTTGCATGAAATGTGGGATGGTGAACTGGTAAAGGGCTTGAAGGCACAGCACCACCAGCAGCCCTGTGAAGCATAAATGGTCCTTATCAGAAAATTCCCCCAATGGAATCTCAAATAACATTAAAAACTCACACTTCAAATGCATACCTTGGAAGTGGATCCCTAATGTCAGTATTATCACAAGCAGTAGCTCCTGCAGGCATGTTTTAGGTGAAGTGTTTGGTTCACATGTAGTTACAGAATCATGAGAAATTCCAGGGTGAGGTTTACCGTGTGTTCTAAAAGTCGGCATTTGTTCCGCAACTAACTTGATTTCTTGAACAGAGCCAGCAAATGAAGCTGCACTGGAGACACCATCATTAAAGAACTCCCTATTTTGCAATGTTCTGCCTTGAGAATCCTGAAACCAGCCATCCAGCTAAGAGTGGTATAAGTACAATGAAAATTTGAAACAACAAAACAATTTCCTTGCATGCTTTTATTTCTCAAAGAACATTTTTCTACTGGCAGTTTTGCCAGGATGTTGGTTAATACAATTGGTGATATGCATCCAATTTAATAAATAATCAATGGGAACCATTTCTGGTTGCACGTTACATCCATCTAGATGACAGTATAGTTATGATTATAATTTGATTCGACATTCCAATTATCATAAGATATGACCATCCTTGAAATTATCAACAAAATATTTTAAACTGAACTTCTGGCTACCATAACACCTAAGAGAAAGGCACCCAAAGAGTTGGGAAGTGTAGGATTTTGAGCTACATGAGGTTGGTTACCAATTTGTCGGAAGCTAAAATGCTTGCAAGTATTGTTCATGCTATTGCAATGGTATGGCAGGATGTTAGTACTTAATGAAATGGGTAGGATGACAGATAAGGCTTAGAAGACCTCAAACATTACAGCATAAACAAAAGCCCAAGCATGGATTCTGAAACCTAAGCATGTATTTCATCAATACAATGTGGAGAAGAAAGAGAACGGCTAGCTACATCCCACTTCTCTATCCCAGAATCATATAAGTTGTGAAATCTTTGTAAGAACAGTTAAATAAATCCAGCCAAACCCATAGGCTGCTATCCAGACAGTGAATGCCTACCCATGGAACACAGATCTAAGTTGCAATTTATAGCATTAACTCTCTTAACAAAAATATCTTTTAGTGCTGCTGTAAATGCATTTGTCCATGAAATTAAAGTTGGGTATTCAAGCATCTTAATTGGTTTTTACATTTTAACCCATAAGAGGAACAGATTCTTATTTAATTTCATATTCTAATTAAACCAATTTGATCAATGCATCTTTTTTGTTGTTACTAAACAATTCATCCCTCAATAATGATAGCATGAACTATAAAATATAAAATCGAAACCTGTTTGGCTGCTTTCTTTACATTTTGCTGTGAACCAATACCAGAATAGTAATCCACTGAAGTGGATGTCCCCTGGCAAGCTACATTGGTATTATTGTTCTTAAATAGCACAGACGACACTTCAGAGCTAGCAACTGAATCTGATAATTCAGCATCTGTGAAATGCTGCGAAGCTGGAACCACACTACCTTGACCTCCCAATTTCTCCAAACTATGGCCTTGGTTCCCCTCATTTCTATTCCTAGATGAACTAATTTCTGAATCAGCTGGATCACTAAAATATTTTCCTTGTCTAAGCACAAAATTGGTACGTCCAGGACCAGCCCCATTGGGTACTTTATTGTCTTGGGGTGATGAAACAAGTGAGGACTGCATGCCATGAAACTCGTCATCGGAATCAGTGCTCATGTCCATATCTGATCCTGATCCATTGGCACTGCGACCGACGGGGATAGCTCGTGACACTGCTATTAAACCTGACGGCAAGTGTATACTCTGGAACTTGGCAGGAGAAGGGACTCCATACCCACGGTCACAATTCCTTCGACCAAAAACAGGATCAGGTTGAATTCTTTTGGTGGACATCAAAAAGGCACTGTCTCTGTTCTTTGCATTGTCCATCTAATTCAATTATAAAGTTTGCTCATCAATGAACTTTCAAAAGTATTCAAGCATAAAAACTAACAATGTACAAAATTCTAAATTTTATGTAATATTAGGCATTAGGCCCACCTCTCGAACCCATCTACGGGCCCTGTTGTTAAAGCCTTCTCCTGACATTCTCAATAGGACTTGGCCTTCATCTAAACCTTCAATACGGAAACAGAAAATCAATGCCAATATCAAAGCTTTTCCAGTCATAAACCAATAAACAACAACCCAATTGTCTTCAATACAGTAAAAAAACAAGCACCAATAACCCAATTGATACCTACGGAAAAGAAAGGGAAAGAAGGAAAAGAAAAGGAAAGATCGCTTCTCACAATGGAATTTATTTTGCTTGATTTAATTACGCTCGAAATCTCCCAGCAACCAAACAGAGTATCGAGGGTGTAGTACCACTATAATCGGAGTTCAGAAACCGAACAGTCGCGGAAGATTAACCCTTCAAAGTCTGAAACGAAATAAAGAGGCGATCTGATTCAATGTATCTCAAAATTCATTATTCACTTCCCATAAATACCAAAAAGAAAACCAAACATTACACATACACCCACCATAGATATGTATGTATAAAACGAGATAGAGAGAGAGTAGAGTGAGAGAGTGAGAGAGAGTAAATACAGATTGCAAGACAGCGACTGAGAAAGAATTATTTGATGTTGAAGAGGCTGGTTGACTGTGAGCACTGAAAATGTTCTCTTTCCTCACTCACCGTCTCACTTTCCCCTGCTTTAATTTATTTGGAAATTCCAAAGGGGGCAATTTCTTTTTACTAATAAATTCTCCACCGACGTGATAAAATCTTAATCTTGAAGAATGAACGGCATTTAAAATGAAAACTGAACGTTGAATGGGTAATTGAACTGGAAAATTAAATAAATAAATAAAAAGAGCCGTTAAAGAGGATTCGCAGTGATTAACGGAGACGTGCGCTTAACGTGGAGCCGAGGTTTGGCTTTTCGACACGGTCGGTGGTTTTTAGCGCCAGCGGCGGGGCCTCCTTTGGGTGCATAGAACCTCTGTGCCCCCGCAAACAAAATGAAAGAAAAATGGGCCCATCTCAGTGCGGGCCTCCAAGATCCAGCTTGGGTCTATGCTGTCTTCCAGTATTTGACATTGTTAAAATGACTAAGTTACCCCTCGGCGTTATTTTAACCAATTAACCTCATTGTTCTGTAAATTATATTTTATTTTGGAATAATGTCTATAATTATCTAATGATTTGAGGTACAGTAAATTGTAAATTATTTTTAAATAAAATATTTATTATATATTAGTGTAAATCGCATTTTTTTTTTGAATATGTTAATTTACCACTCTATAAATTCTCCTCTGAGCCAATTCGTTTTATAAAAAAAATATATTTTCAATTTCAAGAAACAAGAAAAAGAAAATAAAAGACAAAACACATAACAACAATATAATACTGTCATTTCTTAAGCCTTGAGGTTGCTATAATTATCATGCCATATTTTTCTATTTGTTTAAATTTTATAATATTTTGATTCAATATTTATTGGATAAATATGTTATAATCGATGAATTAACAAAAACAAGACATTATTTTTAATTTTTTTAAAAAAAATCATTATTTATTTTATTTAAATCTAAATTATAAAGAATTATGATGCTCCAACTTTAAAAACACAGGAAGACTGTACTTTCATGCAAGATTTGGGATAGAATCTAAAATGAATTTACCTTAAAAGCAGAAAGCTCTGCAAACTTAAGATCAAGCGCAACTCTCTACTCTTCATTCATTTTACTTTACTTTTTTGAATTTGAATTAGTGGAATGCCACGTGGACATCCATCACCATTACATAGTGATGGGAAATGGGCGAGCCGGGCCGGCCCGGCCCGCATCCCGCTTGGCCCACTCATTTGGTGGACCGGGCCGAATTTGGCCCACGAAAGAAACGGGCCGGGCCGGGCCGGGCCAAGAAAATGCAAACTTAGGCCCGGCACGGCCCTATGGCCCTTAATAAGTGGGCCAAAGTGGGCTGGGCCATGGGCCCGCTGGGCCGGCCCGTGGGCTTGGTTATTTGGGCCGGCCCATAAATAATTTATTTTTAATTTTTTTATATATAATTTTTTAAATATATTTTTTTATTTTTTTCCAAATGTAACTAATATTTTTTAAAATATGTTTAATAAACATATTAATATTTAAAATATGTTTAGTAAACATTAATAAACATTGTTTACTTATATTAATAAACATATTATGTTTACTTACATTAATAAACATATTAATGTAACTAATATTAATGTTTACTTATAATTTTGATGTTTGTAAAATTATGATATTTATAGCAAACATTAAGTTTACAAAAATAACACTAAAATTATATTTACAAACATAATAAACATTATGTTTACAAACATAATTATGTTTAAAAGCATTACAATAAAATTATATTTACAAGAAACATAATTTTTAATTATTATGTTTATAATTATTAAATACAAACATAATTTTTTAAATATTTTTTTAATTTTTAGTGGGTCGGGCCGGGCCATTTTAGTGGGCCAATTGATGGGCCGGCCCACGGGCCAATTTGATGGGTCAGGCCGGGCCGAGGGCCAAGTATTGCTGGCCCGGCACGGCCCTTGTTTTTTTAAGTGGGCCGGCTCGGCTCGTTTGCTACAGTAACGGGCCGGGCCGGGCTATGAGACGGGCCGGCCGGGCCGGCCCATGGACCGCCCGACCCAGTTCCCATCTCTAAGGGAAAAGAGGGGGGGGGGGGGGGAGGCCAATTGAAGAAGTATATTATACTAATGTCGTTGGAATTGGAATTCCCCTTTCGAAATTGATCACATCTCTTGAGGTTAGAAGGGAAAGAGTAGCGAAGGCCTGCGTCACGGTCATGCTTATAAACACAAGAAAGAACAGCACATGAAGTGAAGAGGACGTGCCCACCTAATTAATGTAAACCTTAAATTTATAAGCAGGTGGGTGGGTCTAAGCTAAGATTTGAGTGCATTTGGAATCTGCTTCGATGGGGGAGCGTCGACGAGCAAAAGATGAAGCTTTTTATAAAGATATGGGTGATTATATTAAAAAAAGGGTCCGATAAGATCATTTTAATGTGGCAAGCAAAGCTTTATCTTTATGTCTATTGGTAATCAATTTCTTTTTATCTAAATATTGGGACGACTCAACTTCTTGGTGGTAACTAGTTATTAAAGTGATTTTCTAAAAGTTCCACCGCACTCTGCAGGCAAGAAAACAATTCCACAAATATTTGACTTTCTTTTTCTAAATATTTCCCGTCTCCATATATATAAGAACAAAAGACAAGGGATAATAAAACCTATTTAATATATGACAAATGGCATGAAAAATTGGCTAGAAACATTATGTAACACTCTACATTGCTCACTGCTAGTGCCTGCATACAGCACGAGTCTCCACTGTCCAGTAGTGAGTCCCCACTACTTCAATCTGTCTACTTGGAACCAAGAACCCGTAGCTTGATCTCTTCTATTTTGGCAACTAACTCCTCCCTATTTTCCTGTAAAATGAAGGGGGAACGTCACGTTCAATTACTCTTCTCCTTTATATTGAGAAGGTTAAAACTTAACTGAGCGGAAAGATTATTTATTGGTGATTACCTTAAAGATTAGATAGCGGGTGCTGAACCACACGGTGTATCCAAGACCCACAACCTCCAGCAATTTAGGGAACTGATAATATGGGATCCAATCAAAGTTGTCGGTAAATGAATATAAATAAATAAATAAATAAATATTTTTTTGTAATTCCGTGAAAACTGTAGTTCGTGACCGAAATACAAACACTCACCAAGGGAATAGAATCAATGGCACTAACTATAGTTGTTGCAATCCAAACAGCGATCAGGGCACTGCCTCCAAATAGGAGCAGCGAATATGTATCTTCTGAGTCGACCTGCAACCACAAACTAGTATGTCATCACTATGGTCAATAGCAAATAACCGCAAATATATGAACTGTCATCTATATCAGGTAATGCATCATAATTTAATGGTAGTGGTAAGAGAAATGGGAGGACAACAATTTTGGCGAAGGCAAAATTACCATTTTGCCCCTGCATGGAAATCTCTGTGAAGAATCTCCATGCAGGGGCAAAGAGTAATTTTTCCCTACCAAAATAGTCGCCCACCCATTTCCAATTATCTCTATCAACACCCTGGGTAAAATATCCTATTTGCATGGGCTAAAGAAAACCGAAAGACAAAGCATTCAATTCATTGCTATATTTTCTACTCTTTCTCCAAGTACACACTTAAGATTTTTTTCTTCAGTGATGTCAGTTATTAAAACAAATATATAAATAAATATTGCTTACTCATATATCATTATTGTACACAGCTCGAATGACAAGCATTATTGTACACAACCTGGATGACAAGCATGTATACACAGGCCAAGGCCAATAACAATTCAGAGGTTTTGCCATGGAAGACAGCCAACATCACAAATCTAAAAATTAACTCTTTCTCTATGTAATACAGATAAGGAAATCAGAAACCAAAATATTGGCAACTAAAGATCAAGGAAGTACTAAAGATTGGTTGGTCACTCACTCCTTTCACATTTTTCAATCACTTAAAAGGTCCAAGTTCCAAAATGATTTTCCTCTTTGGTGCACAAAATACAAATCAATCACAGTCAGAACAAACTTTTGATCTTTCAGCAAATACCCAACAAAATTAAGCCCATTCTTATCTAATTCTGATCAACTATATGAAAGCTTTTTCCATCACTTCATCATACATGCCCAAACATCTCAACTGATTTCCTCTTACCTTAATCATCAATTTGTCCATTGCTAAACCTAACTGATTTTACCATGCTCAATTGAGTTGGTAAAATTGCTCAATTGACCGAATAAAGAAATGGAAACAGACAAATAGAGCAAAACTGAAGGTAAAGAATATGTATCTCAATTTGCAATTTGTAATCACCATCTTGTTAATGCCCCCATCAGGCATTAATACCAAACAATTTTGTGAGTTTTGTTTTACACATACAGATAATATAAAAGTAAACGCTACGGATGGATTTACAGAAAAGACATATAGTAAAGCTCCAAGAATAGGAAGGCTGAAGTAGCACATAACTAAAGGCCACTACAGGAATAACCAATCCATTGACAGCTTGGTACCTGCTTTTACTTGAATGTATGAAAAACTTTTAGCATTTAACAGTGTGAAATTCATTTTCATATATAGAAACCTCCTATTTCTCATGAAAGATTTGACCATCAAAAAACATAAACTAAAAGAACTCTACAACTGAAGAGACCAAGGTACAAAATGCCCCATAGTGGGGAAGAAAAGAGTAATAAAGATTTGAAGTTAAGTCCACTGCATGATATCAAATCTAAGTGAAGGGGGATATCAAAAGTAGCATCAAGAAGTGTTGCATCAAGCTCAGGGAAGAGGGAGGGAGCAATCAGAAATGGATTAGTAGTAACATAACAAAGTACTAAAGAGGACTTCGACAGTTGCAAATCCAGGGTTATAATACAAGCAAACTCCACACAAACATCTTCATCTTCTGATAATGGAAGGATGTTATAGGAAATCAAGGAAACAGTATAACATCATCCAAAATAGGAGATTGATTAACTAGAGAAGCGATGAATCCAACCACAAGAGACTTTTTTTTTGTGGTGAGGAGAGGCGAGGGGAATTTCATAAACACTTGGGAATGGAAAATATTGTCAAGGGTTATCAGCAGAAAACCAAATCAAATATAATATTCTGTTGCTCAGTTAACCGCTCAGGATCAATGTAGTTGTCCACATATCATCAAGTTTTTACATAAAAACTTTCCATACATATAGCAATCATCACTGCAACATCCTTGACTTAGTATAGTTGAAAATTCAATAAATAAAACAGGGAGTCCAATAATCCAAAGAGATAATACCAAAAAAATGGCTAAATGAATAAAAAAATAGAGCATCAAAGTCGGTCATAATGTTTGGGGGTTGGGGGGGAGGGGTGGAGAATACTATAAGAACTAAAAAGTTCAAAATATCCAACAATGAAAAATATTACCACGGATATAATATACCCAGTTCCCATAAAATCCTTATCACAATATGCACAAGGTTTCTTTAGGGAAATTGAAAGAACCAAGAATTAAAAGGTTTGCAGGTAAAAGGAAAAAAAATCTCAGTACAAAGAAAATTATAGAAAACAACATTAAAAATGAGGATAAACAGAAGAAAGAAATAACAGACTATTGAAACATTCAACAAAGGAAAAAGCTAGGTTGCTCAGGTAACCGCTCAGGATCGACATGTTTGTCGGTCTTTCATAAAGAATTTAGACTTTCAATAAGTTATACAGTTCATCATGGCAACCAATTTTGACTTCAGCAGAAACCGCCTATTCAGGACAACTTTTTTTGAGAAAAAAAAATGAAGGAACTGACCAGCATATAAGAAGAGCTCATAAAACCAAGGAAAATTGGAATAACTCAAGAAAGAAAGAAAAATGTCAACACATACAGGTGAAAAATATTGTATCAAAATAGCAAGAATTTTGAATGAAAGTGAATATGCATAACTACATCAACCTTTTAAAACAAAATCAGTATGCCAATCATTGAAGATGAGGAGCCTAATTCAATTTATGACACCTACACTGACCTGGCACGAGGGTCCCAAAGCCTGGTCAGCAGGCAGGGGTCAAGGGGGCAGCGCCCCTTGCAGGGGCTCATGGGAGGATCCCCCGGACTCTAAACAGGAAATTGTTTCCAAAACCTAAACAGATTAGGAATCCTATTCGAATTAGGAGTTCTATTTGCCCTAGTTTTCAACTATAAATATGCGGGCATAATTCTTGTAATTGTAACCTTCTCAAATGGTGAAAAACACCTAGTGCAATAGTGGACATAGGCATTCTTTGCTGAACCACGTAAATTTTGCCTTGTGTGCATGTGCACTTTAGTTATGAGGTTTTTTTTAATCACTTGATTCGTTCCTTTAATGACTATATAGTAAAAATAGGAACAGTAACAGGGGAAAATAAATAATTATTTATCAATCAAGATCAAGAACTAGCATGTGCCTTTTTCCTCAAGTCCATATCAAGAAGAGCATTATTCAATGATATGATTAAATCATATCATTTGTTATCTTGGGATCCTATGGATGATGTACAAGCATTCATAACCTCAAAAAATCAGTTTTTGGTAAAATATGAGGACAGAATAAGAGGGCAAGGAGATGAGAAGTTTAGAAAATGGGCAATTGAAAAAAATAATGAAGCAATAAAAGGACAATGATTGCTCAGCCCCAGTAACAACCTAATGACAAACTCAATCTTATCAAGCACTCAATATATAGTTTGAATTAGTTTTATGGATGTAACATGATTTTTAACTTTGCATTTAACATAATCATGACAGGTAAAGTAATTAGACTTAAATAGAAGCAGCGAACAAACACAATGTCAAGTGGCAATTAAATGACAAACACAAGAACTGAAACTAAGTCAGCACTGGAGACTAATCACAGCAACTTCAGTCCTCCAGAATTAAGAATCAATTCTTGAACACTTGAAAGCAACGACCACATATTGGTGTAGTTGACGTGTACTCAAGGAATATCCTTAAAGCAAGCATAAAGCATCAACAAATCTTTCCCAACTCTTCTTACCCCTTACTGTGGATTCATGGAAGCCCTCTTTGTTGTTATTTTACCCAAAAATAGTTGAATGTTACTGATGTTGAGAGAAAACAACACGAATAAATCACCAAACAGTAACCAATTCACAAGCAAAAAAAAGAAAAAAGAAAAAAGAAGTATCCAATTAAATAATTCATGAAACAGTTCATTCTCCCCTCCTACGTAAACTTAATAGGACTCCAACAAATAGACTAAAACTATAAGCAATAAATAAAGCGCTAAGATTAGCAAATAAATCATCAAAACCATGTGCACAAGAACAAACACTTTTAACTGAGTAAAACCGTGGAAACATAGTTCAACAGAAATCTCCACTATCAAAATGCAGTGGACTCATACTCTTCTATATGGCTAGAGCAACGGAGATAAAACCACAATGGCTGTCAAGAAAATAACTTTGACAGGGAGGTCCACATCTAATCTCCACATTTAGATCACAGAGCTATGAGCTCGTGAACATGCCAATCAAATCTTGGTCAAATCAGACTATAGATCAATCTCTAGACACATTCTTGATAAAAGAATTAGGCACCACTCTTAAAAGTGAAATTGTTGGAAAATTTTCCCTTCACATGGCAGTTCCAAGCATTTTTCACTCTTCTGCAAGTGAAGGGCTAGCACCGTATTATAACTCTGCAAAATGACCAGAAATTAAGCGACTACCAACAGACCTTGGGTCATCCTCTACATGGAGGGAAACCAAGCCCAACACAGCCCACATGCAGGACAATGGCCTTTTATGGTCAATTTGCATGGGAGTCACAAAAAGATGCTAGCCTTTGGTTTATAAATATAAAAATATATATATGTACACGAGAGAAAGAGAGAGGAAAAAATTGGAGCCACACCCTAGAGGGAGAGAATTTTTCAAAAATATTCGTTTTGAAGAGTCTCAAGCTGGTTTTTTTTATCATGAGAGTGTTTCGAGGTCTATTCATGATTCAATTCAGCTGAAATTTGGGAGGTTTTGTCATGTAAAACTGCTAGCAATCCTGCGTCAGTATGGTGATTTAATGCTAATTTTAGAGGGACTATTTATGGCCTATATTATTTCTCTATTTGTTTGGTTCCCACCAATTTCACGAGAGGGAAGAATTGAACTTCCTTCGCCACACCATTGTTTAATCCATTCCCTCATATTACTTGTTTCTGTTTTCCCCCAACAACTAATATCCGTCATTCTATTAGTGTACCAAAGCCTGAAGAATAACTAGCAAGAAAACTTTCAAATGCAATTATCTGTCCAAAATAATGGCAATTAAAGGGCTAGTCAAATACCTTTATATCAAGGTTGTCGAGAAACTCAAATGCTTGTACTTGAACATCCACTGGAGAATCTTCCTTTGGAACTTCTTCCTCTCTAATTTCAGGATATGAATTCTTCTCAGACGGTTTCTTATCTTCCACAGCTACTGATACAGGTTCTAGTCCAACATACTGGCTAGGACTACCGGACGCATCTTCAGATGTAGTAGATCTTACAGAGGAATTGGTGTAATAGAGCAACCCTGAAAAGAAAACAAAAGGGTGGGACTTTTAAAAGGAGCTAAAATTTTCAAATTCTCCTAGAACTAGAACTGAATCGATTCTATCAGGTTTTTCCAGAAAAATAAAGAAAACATTGCAGTTCGGTACTTTGGTTACCCAGTTGAACAACAGAACTACGGGCATCAACAAACAAATGCAGTAACATATATGGCCACCAGCATCAGCATGCCTAAATTACAGAGAAAAAAACATTTGAAATGCCGAATGGAATCAAACCTCCATAACACGCAAAAGAGATTATCCTCAAGAAGATATGAATCGGCGGTAATATTTCAATATCAGGTGAAAAATTTAGAAACCGACCCCAAAGACTAGCACCAAGGGGTTGAAGAGAAAGCGAGAACAAACCTGGGTTGGAGCGAGGGAAGGCGAGGTGATTGAAAGGGAGAGAAGTTCTCCATCGGAGATGTGTTTGGTGAGGAGAGAAGAGAGTGGGGCGGCTGATATTCGAAATGGTTCGAGCAGTACAGAGCTCCATTTCTAGCAACGAAGGCCTGGAAGGCTCGGCTGGAGCCTCAGCCGCTTATATAAGCGTGCGGTGGAGCTAGGGTTAGGGTTTCTACTGCCGCAAATGAAGATCGAACGGTGGGCAGGCGCTGAATCCTTTTTAGCCTTTTTTTTCTCTCGCGGTGCGTTCTCCTTCGATTGTGTACTCTAGGATATGAAATATGAACCACAAGCGTCGACATTTCATCGAATCTATTTACGTTTTTTGTTTTTTGTTTTTTAGTTACCTAAATTGAATTTATTAAGCTCGTGAAAGGGAGTTTTTGGAGCATTCCTGTCTGGTTTTGATGATGGTTTTTGGAATTGGCTATCATGTGTCATATCTGTGAATGGATTTTGAGAATAGTACCTCAAATTTGACAATGTTAGACCTCAAGTATAGAATCTGCAAGACAATGGAGGGTCGGGATTAGGATTTTTCGAGGTGGACTTCAACGTTCAAATTAGTAGAGTAAATGCAAGTAGTAATAAATGTGAGAGTTGTAGAACTTGGTCATACCTGGCGGGAATCCTTGTCTTTTATAGACAGACCCATTATGGGGTATCTGAAATAAAACTCAAGATGGGTGGGTGCGGCTCTCGAGAATCCCGATCAAGTTAGAATGGGTCTTGTGGCTCGGTACGAATTTTTCGAGCTCCACTCCGGATTATTGACTTGCCACGTGTCAGTCTCTTAGGCAATCCACATGACGAGTGAGATTATTAGCGCGTAAGGGTATTCTCGTAATTTTAGGTGGTGCCACATCAGGTTTAGTGATTTTTAGTATTTTTAAGTTGTAAAAGTTTATGATAAGAATAAGTTATTAAAGTGTTTAGATAAAATATATTTTAAATTATTAATTATGTAGTAATATATTTAGGTAGTGTTTGTTAATAAAGATATAAGATGGAAAAGATCATATATGGGAAACATTCCGAGTGTTTGTTCTTTTCAAAGTATTTGTTAAACTTATTTGATGAACCTTAAAAAAAATCATATAATTTCTTATTTTGATTTTTTATGATATGCTTATGTCTCCCTCTTAAGATAAACATACTTTGGTCTTTACTAATAAGAAAAAAATGATGCGCATGTCCTTAAGTGCATTTTAAAAAATTTAACAAATAATTTGATAAATATTTTGAAATGCTTCTCCACCTTATCTTAACCACTTTATATCTTGATTCGAAAAGTATTTCAACTTTGTCTTCATACTCTTTTATCTGATTCATTTTACAAATTTTTACCTTAATAAAATAAAAGTTTATAAGCTGTCATATAAGTTGTTAAATGATTAAAACATATATACCTTATTTTAACAAATAAATCCATGAAAAATAAATTTTTGAGTAAAGAATTTTAATCAATTATTTCTCGCATCAAATTATAACACATATTATCAATATCAATACTTTATTATATGTTAAATTTATAACACATTATTTATTTTTCTTCTTCTAACGAAAAAGAAAAAGATCCACGATAAGGCTTCTCTTATAAAAAAATATTAAAGTTATTAAAGTTATTAAAGTGGTGGTAGATTTTATTTTTATTTTTATTTTATTTTAATTTTAATTAACATCGTTATTATAAAAAATAATAAATGAGGCTTCTCTTATAAGTAAAATTTTCTTCAACTAAATTAGAAATCAAAACACATTTTTTTTTTTATGAGGTGTCCAGGCTTCGCCCGCTTAGTCTTAGAGGAGACTGATTGTCTTTCTTGATTTGACTTCCGGATAAATACAGTAGCAATTTTATACACTCCCAAGTAGATATGTAGTCAATCCGTACCAAATGGGACATTTTTGTCTCAACCAAAAGTGGGCTATAAGCACCAAAAAATCAAACATTTTCGTGTTTTTACGATTTTATTCAAAACTTTCAATTTTGACAATAAAAACCCGATTTAAGAAATTTGGTATAATTTTCTCCAATAGTCAAAATTGATTAGAAATGAATGTGGCTTTGCCCAGGTGGCATGCCACCTGGCAATTTGAGTAGGCCTCACATTGATTGTTGTTGAAAAAAAAATTTAAAAATTAAATTAAAACATTTAACTGGGATAACTATTAAGACCCATCCTTGCCATTGAGAAAACAAAGGGGCCGATCGATTGAGAAGACAAAGGATGGATTTGGGAGAAGATCAAAAGTCATAGCAACAACGAACACCATCGGCAATGAGAAGACAATCACGACAAGCCAAAGCCCAAGGCGAGATGCAAATCATTGGCTATGGCAGACATCGATTCTGGGCACGACTGCGTTGAATCACCAAGGCAAAAAGGGTCACGACAACCTATCACCACTGTCACAACCATGACGCATTCATGACAGCGAGCCACAACCCACGAATAGTCAGCCACAATCATCGACGGTCACCGTGGGCTTGGATTGATCGATTGTCGACCATGGGGAAGAAGATCGATGTGAAGTCGACCATGGGGAAGAAGATTGATGTGAAATCGACCATGGGGAAGACGCAAGATCGCAGTTATAGCGAAATTGACCGATCATCGACCATGGGGAAGACGCAAGGTCGATCGATCGATCGTCGGCCATGGGAAAGAAGATCGATGTGAAGTCAACCATGGAGAAAATGCAAGGTCGCGGCGAAACTGATCGACCATCGGCCATGGGGAAAACGGAAGGTTGCGGCTATAACAATAAAGGATGTAGGAGAAGAGAGCAGTCAGTGATAGAGAAAGAAGGTGATTGTTGTGCAGAGGTAAGGCAAACTGATGGAGAAGAAGAAAATGGGTATTGACCCAATTAATTTGACTTTTAATTTTTATTTTTTTTAAACAACAATCAACATAAGGCCCACTCAATTTGATAGGCAAAGCCACACTCCTCTCTAATCAATTTTGACCGTTGGATAAAATTGCATCAAATTTCTCTAACAGGGTCTTTTATTGCCAAAATTGAAAGTTTTGGACAAAATCGCAAAAATACGAAAAGATTTAACTTTTTATTGCTAATAGCCCACCAAAAGTTAATCCCCTGCCACTTTAAAAAAAAATTAGAAGTTTTATCACTTGCATCATGTAATACCCGAGAAATTTGGGTTAATTAAAAATAAGCAACTTATTAGAGAAATGGGATTTCAGAGAAAATTGGTATCTAAATAGCTCAAAAAATTGACTAAATCGACTGCCAGGAATGCCCTAGAGTTGAGATGCCAAAGGAAAATGACGTGACATTAATGAGAACCCCGAGATATGATTTATAGCGTTGAAAGAAATAAGATCCGGAACAACTTTTGGTACAGCTAAAATGTAGCTGCCAATTAGGTTGCAATACCGAATTGTTATAGACGACTTCCTGGAAGTCAACGGAAGCTTGAGGGGGCTTCAATTTTTCATGGGAACAACCCTTCAGTGGTTTCAGGAAGAAACAAAGAGTTTTAGGGCCAAAACGAAGATTCAGGCCTAAGTGTAGTTTTCTAAAATTGTCAGAGAGAGGTCGAAATAAAGTTTTTTTCGGAATCTTAGGGGATGAAATGGATGTTTTAGGACTTGAAGGTTGTAAACACAATTATGCAAAGTTGAGGGGCTTTGTAAAAATGGGCTAAAGTGAGAAAGCCAAAATGTAAGGGGCTAAAATGTAATTTCAAGAAAACACCAAGCAACCATGGCCAACCAGCCATCCTGTCATCGAATTTGGCCATGGGAGACACGAGAAAATGGCTGGGGGACCTCGGGGGCAAGGCCAAGACGAGATTCTTGGCCAACAAGTGGCCAAAATCGCATTAAAATAGAGATTGATGACTTAGATCGCGAAAAAAAGAGCTTTCGGTGGGTTTTTGGATCGACTTGGGGGAGGTAGAGGCTCTAGGAGACTTGGGTTGGTCGAGATCGAGCTTTTGGAGGATCGAAATGGCCTATAAATAGGAGTCAAAGAAGGCCGAATCTGGGAAGGAAATTGGTTTCAAATCGAGGCCGTTTTTGAACGAATTGAGCGACCAAAATAAGGGGCTTTTGTTGCCCATGAGGAGTAGATGATTTCTGAAAATTTTTAAGCATTTTGGTGGCTGTTTGATGGGTTTTTAAGGCCTGATCGGAAAATCGAAGCGGGCGGCAAGGCCAAGCCTGTAAACGTTCGGTCGGGGCACCTCCGGGTCTTCTTTTGAGTACCAAAATATACCATCTTGATCGACTTAAGGAGGGCTTTCGAGGGGTGTAGCAATCGGCCGTCGCCAGAAAAATTTGGCCGGAGAAGAGGACCGGCACGTGCTGGTCACGCGCACCACTCGCTCTAGGCGAGTGCAGGCGCGTGCGGGCGCGTATGGTTTGGGAAAAATTGGAAAAAAATACAAAAAAATAGAGAAAAATATTTTATGGATGTCTGTGCAAAATGTTTTGAAGTTTGGGTTCCCAATGTCTCTATTTTAGCATCAAAGAACCTCGTTTTGAGTGAAAACGCAACAACCAAGTAAGTCCAATATTTTTCATTTGAAGTTCATAGCCTATAATGAATTGTTGTGAAATTAGATTTGAGAAAATAGTTCCAAGGTATTTATTGAAATTTTTAGAAAGAAAAAATGAAAGAAATGAAAGAAAAATGAAATAAATGGAATATTAAGGATATTTAGTGATTAAATATTAATTTATGATTGAGGTGATCGAGATGATGTGATTGGTGTAATTTTTGAGAGTTGGCACGAGAATCGAGACGGGGCACGCATATTGAGAAAATGCAAGTTTATCTTAAAAAATGAGTTTTCCTATCTTAAGTATGATTTGGTGAGTGGTATTCTCACAAAAACTTATATTTATGATATGATTGTTATATATGCATGTTATTTATGAATGCAATATTCATTTGTCATATTACATGAAAAGTTGTGATATTTGCATTGTACAATATTATTGTCATATTAATATTTGTGCACGGGAATGGGATGTCGCCCCCAGAGTGTAGCCATAATTCCCCTAAGGCATTGAGGGAATAAAGTTAGGCTTATCCTGCAGAGGTTCGAGATTTGCCTAGAATTCCTAGCCAGGCTGGTGGGCCTGAAAAGTTACATTAAAGGGCGCAAATGTTGTTCATGTTATTGCATCATGCATTCATATATATGTTTTGGACCCTCACTAGAAGTTTCATCTTCTAATGGGTTATGCCCCTGAAACATTCAAAGTTCCAGTTGAGACTTGCAGTTAGGGCAAAGAGTAGGTTGGGATGTGACGGCACGTGATGGCGTGGCCGATGGATTCAGCGAGCTGATGCTTTATTGATGATTAACCTTGTTAGAATATTATGGATTCTTCATGTATTAAGGCTGTTAAAGATGTGATGTAATATATGGTACAAATTCTTTATGATATAAAAATAAGTTGAATTCAAGTATATACTATATCAGGTTTTGATTTTAAGCTTCCGCATTTATGACGAATACCTGCCTTAACTTATTGATTATTATTTTAGTATGCTGAGAAGGTAGATTGAAATTTGTCGGGAAATAATTTATATTAAAAAAAAATATTTCCAAAATTCCCAAGTTATTTAACACTCGAAAAAGTCAGACGTTACACATCATACCCTAGAGCTAACAAAAAGTAAATAATGAATAAAAATCGAGTCCCATTTTGAATGCCATTTCTAATTTCTTCTTCGATCTATGAGCAATCATTTTGAGATCTCATAGGTAGTTTATGTGATAGTTTCTACCTCTTCTTCTCCAACTTTCAAAGTGGTTGTCAATGGGTAACTACAACTCTTTTTATAATATATATATATATATATATGTACCAAGGTTTTTAAGATAGGAGAGGGGACCCAACTAGGGTTGGCAATGGTTCGGTTTGGTTTCGATTTTTGCTAAAATCATAATCAAACCAAACTTAAACTACTAAAACCAAAATCAAATTAATACCCATTAGTTTTAAAAATTAAAAACCATAACCAAATTATTCGGTTTCGATTTTAACCATAGTTTTTTTAGTTTGATCCATACCAACAAAAACAAACTCTTACAAATAACATTTATAAAAATTTTTGATAACTTCACAATAAACAAAGACAAACTCTAATAAAGTAATCTCCTTTTTGTATAAAGTTACAAATTAATTTCAAACTTCTTGGATATAATTATTTGATTGATAAAAAAAAATAATTTAAGATTAGATTTTATTTTTATTTATTAATTACTTTATAAATGTTAAATATTTTATATATTTGTAATGTATTAGTTAAAATACTTGTAAAAAAATACATTAGTCAATATATAAATTATGTGTATATATAATATATTAAATAAATAAATATCTATTATATATATATTCAGTTTGGTTCGATTACCCACACATTCGGTTCGATTTCAGTTTGGATTTTAGTTTGAATTTAGTGAAAATCATGACTAAATCATACTCATTGAAACAGTATTCGATTTTTCCATAAACCAAACCATTATCCAATCAAATAATTTTTAATCATATTGATCAATTCGATTTCGGTTAAACTCTCCACAATTTTAATTGCAATTGCCATCCCTAGACCCAACCCACAATTATTCTTAATTTGGGTCATCCCATTAACGAGTCCAACTTTATGTATATCAAGCGTGCACCTCTGTATACCACACTTTTAATATAAAATAATGAGATGAACCTAGGCCCAATTGTATGACCACATAATTAATTTGGGCTTTACCGGCTCTTAATTGGATAATTTTTTACAAATATAAAGGTAATTAAGGGAAGCCAATTTACATAAAATATTCAACATTCTCCCACTTGAGCAACACTAATTAATTTTTGACATGTTAACAAATAAATTTTAAAATGACTTGCCCATCAAATTTACTTTAATGATCGTATATAATAAATATTTTATTCTAAAATCCTATTGAATATAAATACAAATATTGAACTATAACAGTCATTGAATCATTTAGTAACACAAGATGTTATATAATCACAAATGTCAACATTACATCGACATGAATCCCTTAAATATGGTAAACTATAATACGGGTTGACACTATTAATCTCTTATAACAAATTATACCAACACCGCAACCAATCCTCTTTATAGTTTCATATAAACTTTGTATGAGAATGACCCATTAAATATGATAACAACAAAAACTAGAAAGTATATAAGATAACTCTCACTAACCATTACATCAAAAGACAAGAAATGACCCATATTCTCAACATGCTTAATAAAACTAATGGGCCTAAGACTTTTGGTTAGTGAATCTGCAAGCATATTGCCAGTCGAAATATTGGTTATTTCAACATCACCACTATCAAACCATCCTCGAAGCTTGAAGTACTTTAACTCCATATACATTGCACAGCTAGTGATTTTAGTGCTTCTAGCAAACAACACTGCAGATGAGTTATCACAATAAATCCTTAGTAGCCTTGAAATAGAATTAATAAATTTAAGCCTTGAAATAAATTTTTTTAGCCATTTTAAATGACCCCCAACTTTAAAACAAGCAATAGCCTCAGCTTCCATGGTAAAAGAAGCTAATAGAGACTAGAGCTTTTCCAAGAGGTAGTACCTCTGACTAACATAAAAATATAACCTGCGGTAGATTTTCTATCATCTAAACAATTTGTTAGGTTGGCATTTGTAAATCCAACTACTTCAAGGTTAGTAACTTTTCTATAAACAAGCATTTGATCTTGAGTTTTTGGAAGTATCTCATCATTTTCTTCTTTGAAATCCAATGCTCATAGTTAGGGTTGATAGATATTTTCCCAAAACACTAGTGCAAAAACTAATGTCAAACCTAGTACATATTGCTGAGTGCATTAGGCATCCCATAGCACTGCTATATATAAGGAATTTTTCTCTTATACTTCTTTTCAACATCATTTTTAGGGCACTACTATTTACTCAATTTATCCCCTTTCTTTATATGAGCCAAACCAGCCTTACAATCTTGCTTACCAAAATGCTCAAGATCATAATCAATGTATGTATTTTGAGAAAAAAAAACTAATAATTTCTTTATCCTATCTCTATGAACCTCTATACCTAAAACAAAACTAGTTTCTCTAAGATCCTTCATTTCAAAGCACTTGGAAAACATTATTTTCATTTCTAAAAGAAAACCCAAGTCATTACTAGCAAGTAATATGTCATCTACATAAAGTACCAAGAATGTGAATTCACTCCCATTGAATTTTAAATATCATTGACGAGATGCTTGTATTAATCCATATATTGACTTGGTTAACTTACACACCATATTATCTTTTCCCTCAACTATAAAACTTTTATTTTAGATTGTTGCATGTATACTTCTTCAAAGAGATCTCCATTTTGAAAGATCATCTTCACATTCATTTGGTGGAGTTAGAGATCAAAATGTGTTATTAGCGTCATAATAATCCTAAAAGAATCCTTAGAAGCAGGAGAAAATGATTCAATATAATCAATATTTTCTTGTTATGTATACCCATTTGCAACTAATCTGGTCCTAAATCTCTCAATTTTACATTTGTATCCCTTTTGGTCTTGAAGGCCCATTTGTATCCAATAGCCTTGATGTTTTCAAGTAATTTCACTAATTCCCAAACTTCATTGTTGGACATAGATGACATTTTCTTCTGACAACTCTCCATTTATCAGATTGCGGACTACAAATGGCATCTTTAAAATATGTTTTCTCAAAATAAATAACATAATTATTATATGTATTTCCCGCACCATTCCTTATGGGCTAAACTCGGTCCAATAGGCCGGTCCAATTGCCCGAAACCCAAAAAGTCCAAGCAATCTCATCAAAGAAAGCCCATATACCGCTGAAATCTGAGCTCATATTGAGGAACCAAGTGAGCTCCTAGTGAGCTCCAGGAAAGACTTCTAGCGAGCTCCCAATGATCAATTCAATGAGCTTCTGATAAAGTTCATAGTTCGCTGGCTTAACTGTTCAGCTCACTGGCCTAAATCCTTCATCTTGCGTAGATAACAAAGCTGCTGAAAAGCTAGAGACAAGGACCCTCTCACTTTATCCGAAGCAACCCATACTCCTCGTAATGAGGATCCCACTCCCGATTTTATGCAGATGATAAAGACTGTTTGTCCTTCATTATGTCATCTTTTTATATCTTATACAAACTATAAAACACCCCCATTATAAATAGGGGTCAAGAATATCATTAAAGGGACAACAACAAGAATAAGGAAACACTGTCACTCTGAAAGAATAAACAGGGTATAGCCGTGGAGTAGGTATCATTCTAGCCGAACCACGTAAAATTCTTTTTGTTCTTTCTATTTTGTTCTTCCTTATTGTATCTCGAACTCATTCATTCACTGCGGCCCTAACGAATCACGGTTGGCTAAAATCCAACATCGACAATAATCATCTGACAAAGAAGGTCTTCTTTATTTATGAGATCTCTTATCAAGCACATGTTCAACAGGTTAAATAGATGAAACTTTATAAGCAACACTAATCTCACTAATATCTTGTGAGGTGTGAATAATTGGTGTAGAATCTAGTTGTTCATTCTCCTTATTTTGTAAAGATACAAACACAATTTTCTCTTGTATTGCAGGCAAAATGATAGGATTCTTTTCTACAATCACTATCTTAGGGCAATTACAACTTATAAGATCACCCTAAAGAATTTTGCAATTAATGATTCAACAATTTTTGTGTTATGATTAGGACAATAAAACTTATAGCCTTTAAAAGCCTCTAGGTAGCCAATGAAATTGAAATGCTTCTGGAGTTAAGCTTCCTTTTAGTAGGATTATAAATTCTTACTTTTGCAAGACATCCCTAAACTCTAAATGGTTTAAATTGGTTTTTTTTTTTTTTTACCTATTTAGAGTTCAAAAATGAGTTTTAGGGACATATTTGGTAGGTACTCTGTTGAGAATCAACATAATTGTTTTAAGGGTTTTATTCCAAAGGGATTCAGATAGTTTGGTTTTACTCATCATACTTCTCATCATATCTTGTAAGGTACAATTTCAATGCTTAGTCACCCTATTTTGTGAAGGTGTTCCTGGCATAGTGTATTGAGCATTTATTCCACAAGTTTGTAAAAGTGTAGCAAAAGAACCCGTGTCTTAATCTAAAATATTCAGCACCTCTACTTGATCTTACAACCTTCATAACCTGGTCTAATTGTTTTCCAACTTGTGCTTTAAAGATCTTAAACTTATCTAAACTTTCAACCTTTTTATTAATAAGGTACACATACCCATATCTATAATAGTCATCAATAAAGTCCATGAATAGTCTTTTTTCTAGAAAGGCTAGGTGAGAAAGATCCACTAGTATGGATCAATTCTAACGCTTTGTTTCCTAATCTTGGTTAATTTACCCTTAACACAATCCACACAAATATTAGAGTTGTCAAAATTTAATTGGGGAAGACTTTCAATTTTGATCAATCTTTCAATTCTTTCTTAAGAAATGTGGGCTAAGCATTTATGCCACAAAGAGAATGATTTTTCCTTTATCAAAGTTGTTTTGGTTCCAGTCTTTTCAACATGCAATGTGATAGAATCAAAACACAAGTTCAATTGGTATAAACCATTGCATAACAAACATTCCCCAACAAAACTTAAAGTTAAAGAAATTTTAACTCTTTTGTTTCCAAAATGCAAATGAATCTAGACTCATCAAGTTTTGAAACAAAAATCATATTTTGCTTCATGGATGGTACAAAAACAGTGTTTTTTAAAACAAGACTAACCAGAATAAAAAAGATAAAACAATTGGTCCAATGTATTAACATCAACTTTGATTCCATTCCCCACATGTAGATTTATTTCCCCTTGATTTGATTTGTGTTTGGTCATGAACCCTTTGTAGAGAATTAGCAATATGAATATGAGTCCCACTATCTAACTACCAAGAACAGGGTCAATCCTGAGATTTTAGGAGCCTTAAGCAAAATTTTATATGGAATCCATCTATATGAATTCTCTTATAATTTTATTATAAATATTATTATAAAATATTATATATATGTACATAGTAGCCTATTCCCCTTTTAATTTTAATATATTTCTTCTTCTTGTAGGTGCACTTGCAACCCACTTCCCCATGTGTAGCTTATGTACATATATTTTACTATAGTTGGATATGACTTAGTCGTTGGATTTGAAAAGACCCTAAATTGAAAGTGCTCCTAGGCATTGGATCTGAAAGAAGGGCCTTAGGTGGCTACCTAGAAACCTATACCTAGGGTTGGCCCTGACCAAGAGTTTAGTGGTACATCAACCAGAGAAGTTTCAAAACAAACAAAATGCCAATGTTTTTTTTACCATTTTATTTTTCTTCTCTAACCATGCCTTATACTTAACACACTCTTTTTTCTTTTGTCCTTCAACTTAACAAAACCAACAAGTGTTATCCTTCTCGATATCACCTTTAGGTTATGATGCTGGTTTTGTTTCTTTTGATAGTTGAAGCCTGTATGATCTTTCTTTTGGTTGTGAAAATGACTCCTGCCAAAAACATCTATATAGAATAGGACTAATGTACCAAATTGACTATGCCACCTTGTTCCCTTTTAATCCTTTCCCCTTCTTGAACATAGACATAAATGAGTTGGTTGACATTCCAAGTTTCCTTTTGAGCATTGTAGATGGTTTTGAGTTAGCTAAATTGGGTACGAAGGGAATTTAAGGCTTGGTGAACAAGAAATGACTTAGTGATGGTCACTTTAAGACCGTTGAGGTGATTGGTTATGTCTTGCATTTTCATAATGTAAGTTCTAGCCCTAGAAACACCCTCTCATACCTCATATTTGTCAGACTTTGCATTTGCTTCCCTACTTCAGCCTTTGTAGATCATAGGATTCTTTGTCCTATGGTCTCAAGTCTCAAAGAACTTCTTAGCATTCTTCTCATTAGGCATGCTAACTTTAAAACTAGGTGAAATGGATTTCTTTATAACCATAATACTCAATCTATTAGCTCACTTCCATTTCTCATAATGAGTTTTTTATTCAACAATGCTCTGCTCAAGGGGCTTAAGGGGGCTCATCCTCAACCAGGGCCAAGTCAAGGTCAACTAGTCCTAAAGCTAACTTGACATCACTCTTCTAACTGGCATAACTATTGCCATTCAAGGTTTCAATAGATCTCAATGTTTAGCAACTTAACTAATTACAAGACAAAAATGATATAATTATGCATGGGTAATACAATTATATAACATGTTATAAAACTTTGATAACTCAAAACATACCAATATTTGTTCCTCTTTGGGCAAAGTATAATAGCATATAATATGAGTTTTCACAAGTACTTTAATATGAATGACTTTATGAAGAAATATCCCTTTTAAACACAATTTTATAAAATCAAAATTAAATTCCTTGTAAGTAATCCCTGTTGGACTTTTAATCCAATGTTGGCCTTATATGTGAATAATTATGCATTGCAGACTGTCAAATAATGTTAAGCCCAATTAAAAGTGATCAATTAAGTTTTGAGCTATTTGTGCTTTAATGTATCTTATAGGGTGTGGGCCTTTAATATATAGAGATCTAAATGGTAATTTCTATTTTCTTGATGGACTAAAATAGAAATACCAAAAAGATAACAATAAAGTTATCTATATATAAATAGTGGTTATGGTCCCCAAATCACACGAATCAATTTTTTTTTTTTTATCCCATCATTAGGGATAGGTTGCAAAGATAAAGTTAAAAGGTTCTCTCAGAAATCGTGTTAATCTAGAAGGCTAACTGCACGACTCTATAGAGAATAATCTTTATGGATTCAGGTATGCTTCCGCCTATTGTTTTATTTATTCTTGGTGCACTTAAGACTGTAGCATATATCCTTAACAGAGTCCCAACTAAAGCGACTGCCAAAACCCCTTATGAACTTTAGATAGGCATGAGGTTTAGTCTAAAGCACTTTCACATTTGGGGATGTCCAACTGAGGCTAAGCCTTATAGGCCGAATGAAATGAAACTGGACTCAAAAAAATAGTGAGTTGTTATTTTATTGGATACTCTAAAAGATCCAGGGGGTACAAGTTTTATGATCCCACGACTAAGTCGATTTTCGAGTCAGGAAATGTCCGGTTCTTTGAGAACGTCGAGTTTGCGAAGGGAGATGCAGGTAGGGACATTGTTTTTGAAGAGGAATATATTGATATTCCTACAGGTGTTATTGGTATCTATCAGGATTTCATTCCTGACCTTATTCAAGACACAACATATCAAAACAATGTCGGAGAACCTCCAATTCAAGAAATTATTCTAGAAGAACAAACTTTAGCACCTCAAAAACCTATGCCATTAAGAAGATCCACTAGAGATAGAAGAAGTGTAGTGTCGGATGACTATATTGTATTTCTTCAAGAACATGAGGTAGGCATTGGAGTGATGGAAGATGATCTGTTCAACTTTCATCAAGCCATGGAAATTTCTAACTCTCAAAAGTGGATTAATGCCATGAATGAGAAGATTAAGTCCATAAAAAACAATGACGTGTGGGATCTTGTCCCATTGCTAGAAGGTGCGAAACTCATTGGTTGCAAATGGATATTTAAGACCAAAAGAGATTCAAAAGGCGATATGAAAAGGTACAAGGCTCGTCTTGTCGTAAAAGAGCTTTACACAGAAAGAAGGCATCGACTATAAAGAGGCTTTCTCTCCAGTATATTTGAAAGACTCTTTCAAAAATATAATGGCATTGGTGGTGCATTTCAATCTTGAGTTATACCAGATGGATGTGAAGACAACGTTTCTCAATGGTAACATTGGTGAAACAATCTATATGGTGTAGCTAGAAAACTTTGTGTTGGGAGACCTAAAGAATATGGTTTTCAAACTTAAGAAATCCATCTAGGGACTCAAACAGACATCTCGACAATGGTATTTCAAGTTTCTTTAAGTGATCATCTCGTTTGGTTTTGAGATGAATTTGGTCGATGATTGTACATACCATAAGTTCTGTGGGAGCAAAAATATTTTTCTGGTTTTATATGTCGATGACATATTGTTTGCCGACAATGATATAGGCTTATTACACAAAACCTAGAGATTTCTATCTAAGAATTTGAGATGAAATATCTTGGTGACTCCTCTTTTGTATTGGGCATTCAGATACACCGGGATCGCTCTTAGGGTATTCTTGGATTATCACAAAAGAGTTATATTGAAAAGGTTCTCAAAAGGTATGACATGTAGAACTGAAAACCAAGTGTTACCCCTATGGCTAAGGGAGACAAGTTTAGTCTCAATCAACACCTTAAGAATGATTTTGAGGAAAAGAAAATGCAAAAAATTCCCTACGCCTCAACAATAAAGAGTCTAATGTATGCTTAAATTTGTATGTGTCTAGATATTGTATATATTATTTGGATGTTAAGCAGATATTTAAGCAATCTAGGAGTAGACCATTGGAAAACAGCTAAACGGGTATTACAGTATTTACAAAGAACAAAAGACTACATGCTCACATATTAGAGGTCAGGTTAACTTGAGATCGTTAGGTATACTAACTCCAATTTTGCTAGATGCCAAGATAGTATGAAATATACGTCAGGCTATGTTTACTTACATGCTGGAGGTGCTATCTCCTAGAAAAGTGATGAACAGTCAATTATAGCCTCTTCTACCATGGCAGCATAATTCATAACATGTTATGAGGTGTCCAATCACGGAATATCGCTGCAAAATTTTGTCACGGGGCTGCACATAGTGGATGGTGTTGAAAAATCACTCAAATTATTTTGTGACAATAAATCAGCAGTTCTGTATTCCAACAACAACAGGCGCTCGACGAAGTTAAAGCACATTGACATTAAGTTCCTAGTTGTTAAAGAAAGATTTCAGGGTAGATAGTTGTCCATAGAGCACATCGGAACAAACCCCATGGTTGCATATCCGCTTACTAAGGTATTGCCACCCAAAGTGTTTCATGAGGGTGTCATATCAATTGAGGATATTTAGGTTTAGTGAGAGTTTGTAATTTTAAATGATTTTATGATATAAACACATTTTTCAGTTATTTAGTTTATGGATATGTTGAGGTTATTTTTTGCAGAAATAAAATTTTGATTTATTTACACTTTGATTTTGGTATGGTTTGATCTCACTAAGGTTTAAGGGTGAACCAATTGGAAATAGGCATATTAAGATCACATTACATGAAATTTTCATGCTACACATCCACAACATGATCCATGTTATTCAGTTGTATCGGCATACATGACCATTGATGGGTTGAGTTACGACCGCTGTAACAAAGGCCGCTTTGATCCTATGTTGGTATGATTAATGGACGATATTGTTTATAGATACATTTCGATAATGACAACAAGTTAAGCTCATTTGGTTTTTTTGCAAATCATAATTATGAGGTTACACATATGACCCAAGTGGGAGATTGTTGGATCTTTAATTCAACGTTGGGCTTATATGTGAATAATTATGCATTGCGGATTGTCAAATAATGTTAAGCTCAATTAAAAGTGATCTATTAAGTTTTGGGCTATTTGGGCTTTAATGTATTTAATAGAGTATGGGTCTTTAATGTGTAGAGATCTAAAGGATAATTTCTATTTTTTTCTTGATGGGCTAAAATAGAAATACCAAAAGATAATAAGGAAGTTATCTATATATAAATAACAGTTATGGTCCCAGAATCACACGAATCCCCCTTTTTTTTTTTGTTTCTGTATCCCATCATCAGGGACAGGTTGCAAAGAGAAAGTTGAAGGGTTCTCTCAAAAATCGTATTGATCTGGAAGGCTAATTGCACGACTCTATAGAGAATAATCTTTATGGATTCAAGTACGCCTTTTCCTATTATTATATTTATTCTCGATAATTTGGCATAAATATTCTTGAGATTTGAGTGATAGTTTTTTCACAAAGGTTTATTTCTCCCTAACACTCCCCACTTACGAAAAAAATAATCATAAATGATCCACAACTCCTTTTGAACAACTAATTGCACACAATCATTTAGGCCCTGTTTTCTTTATTGTTTTCGAGTCGTTTTCAGTTTTTCAAAACAGTGAGAACGTATTTATTTTCATATTTTTAAAAACACATTTTCAAAAGTAAGAAAAAAATTTATAAAAAAAACTTAAAATAAGAAAAAGTCATTTTACTTGTTTTCATCACAAATACGCTCAAAATTTTTAAAACACAAAAAACGCTACAGACAAAAAGAATACATTTTCAACAATCTCAAAATAAACACCAAAAATACAAAATTAAAAATAAATTTAAAACTCAAAATTAAAAACTAAAATACAAAACAGTCATATACAAAAAAATAAAACAACAAACGATCCAATTTAGTGGTTTCATTTATTTAATTCATAAATTTCCCACTAAGACAAGTTACCGACATAATATATTGTAATATATATATTTACAACATGTGTAACTTGTTCATCATCATTAATCAATCAATAATTTTATTCAAGTCATATATCATAAAAATACTAAATTAATCAAATAAATATACATTTATGTATCAATCCAGTGGCCGAAACTTGAATTTGAAAAACCCACCATGAACACATTAAATGATTGCATTAACAATGAAGGCATGCATAAGCATAAATAATATATTTTATTCCAATTCATCTTCTTGGTTTTGCCTTTCTCACTTCCAAATCTTTCACCAAGACATGCATTTCACTTTCTTTCCCCAATTTCATGTACATAGATTCATATTATCATTACTATTCATTAATTCTCAAGAGATCAAACACATTGCTGGCACCAAACAATCGAAGATGCATAATGTTTCTTCCTAACCTAGAAGGGTGGCCAGACGTGAGTTTGCTGTGGTAGGGAATAGACGTCGGGAGTAGCTGGCACCTGCAAGCACTCCGATACTCAAGTAAGTGAAAGAATAAAGTGGCAGAATATCAGTAAGTTAAAAAAGAACATACATTGATTATTGATAGAGCTGTTTATATAGAGAGGAGAGATGTCCTCCTATATGCATGTTTACATCGGGCGTTGCATGATGATGAGATTGGATATCAGACACTGACAAAGCTCCCTAATAGTGGCATGGTGCCGACGAGACCTTTATTAAATGCGAATGAGATTTGCCATTAATGAGAATGAGATATGGAACGGGTGCAGGAGTGTTACAGGTACAAGGGTGATGATGATCACCGTTGGCAAGTAGAAAGGTGCCTAGATCGAGCCATGAAACTGGTAAGGGTTTTGGGATTCTACTAGGCCGAGCCTAAACGGTCCACTACCCCCCAGGTTGGTAGGTCGTGAAGCAAGCATTCAAGCTTAAGGATATGTAGCCAGGTGACGTTTACCGTCTATTGCTGAAGAAAGGTCGAGATACAATCCTTTCGGTCAAAGTGTTTTGACTAAGATAATGCCTAGACATACCCGGGGTGACGTTATGACTTGGTTACTTGCGGGCTTTGAAGTTCATCATGCCCAGTCGAGGTGGTAATGGAGTCGAGCTGTAGAAAGTCTCACCCTACTAGGGTTCGAGGACGACCTTGAAGAAGTATAAATTTATAGGGAGCTCAGTAGACGGTCCTGTCCATGATTGGTTGTCCATATCTCAGAATTTGGAAAAACAGTGCATGCTTAAGGCATAGTCAGCCCATTACCCGATGCGGGTACTTCGTTAACGCATTAATTGCTGGGTAGGTGGCGTAATCTGGGGGGTTGTCTCGGTGATGAATAGTTTTTGACCTTTAGATGCTTTTAGCGACTCCTATAAACATGCCTATTTTCCTGCCCTTTCGTATCTTTTTTGGTCGCCTTCTGTGATTTCTTTAATGTTTTGGCATTTTTCGCCTCTAAGAGTTACAAAGCTTCAAGCCCAATTTCTTCCCATACTATTTGTAGGCTTCCATCCTTTGGGTAATCACTTATGGCTAAATCGTTCTTCAATCTCACCACCTATGAATGGGTAAGTGAAGAGGTTCCCGAAATTGCTTCTAAGTTCGACGCTCCTGGCCTTGTGGTTGAGATGAGGCAACAAATCTCAATATCTGGCACCAAAGAGGGAAAGAAATTGTTCTTGTGCTGACACCGTGGAAATGAAGAATGCATGTACACGGAATCGAACTCTGTGGCAGATGGGCAGTCGATTTTTATGTATGAGACCTTATTTTCGCATATTCGATTGTGGCTGCCTTTGTTAGAATTCCAGGGCTTGGGCCTTTTGATGCTACACATAGCCTTGACCTAGCTGCATCTGAATTGATGGGCCTTTGTCAAAGCGTTTAAGGTATTTTGTAGTTTCCTCAGTCTAAAGGAATAGTCTTCGGGGAAAGGAATGGTTGAAACTATATGATACTTCGTATAAGCACTTCAAGTCTGGCTTTTTCAAGGTGACTTCGGCAAAGAATGAGTTTCCCTTTTTTCTTGGAGGCTAGCGAACATTCGAGGTACCCTCTGTTTTGGCAGTGCGAGCTGACCATCTTGTCAAAGATCGACTACGGGAGTTTGGATCTGGAAGGACAAGTTTTGGCTAATCTTCTTACTTTCTCCTCGCAGCTAAAAACGGTTAAACTAGTCGAGTTCGGGGATGACCTAGAGAAACTAGCACAGTACATGCATAAGTTCCTTGTGTTTTTAGCTTACTTTGCCCTACTTAATCTCTACCTATTGCTACTCATGCTAATACGTTTTGATTGTCTCAAGGACCACAACTTTAGGGGTGATCAAAGCAGAAGTTCAGAGCCGGATGCAGGAGAAAGGGATTGCTGGTCTGACTTCTGGGTTGGATCTAGAGAAGACCAAGATGGTCACTAAGAAGAAGGGTGCTTGGTCACCTAAGGGTTGTCCAGTGAAGAGCACGGTCACATCCCAGACCTCTACTAGATCGATTGCACTGGACATTCTAGCCTTCCCGTTGGAAGAGGAGCATCTTGATGCGGGGGAGATCCCGCTAGTGTCGTGAAAGAGACAAAGGGTAGCTGGGGGAAAGCCAACCAAAGCTACAGTGACCCCGGGTTTGGTTGTCGATTAGGAGGCGTTAGAGCTTCCAAGGACCCTGAGCCTAATTACCAAGAAATAAACGTCGGGGCTTTAAGCCCTGATGCCGAATTATCGTCTGTCGTCAGGGGGCCAACATTGGGTGTTGTCGAGTAATCGTCGGATTTGTTCGAGCAGCCTTCAAGTGTAGATTGGGCTCCAACCAGGCTTGCTTTATGGGGCTACGATGACGTTGAATCTGACCCTAGAAGTCTCTGGAGTAGGGAGTTTTGCCCTAGTGACTGTTGAGTTACATAGATCTTATCATATGCGCAGCAGAAATTAAATTTAGTTTGCAGGTATCCCGTTTTTCAGAAATTATGGTTTAATAAAATGAAGGCATAAACGAGAAATACCTCTTGGATGAAATTTTATTTCACCGTTAGATTTTTCGCCGTATAATCCTCCAAGTGTAGGATGCCTAGTCGGTCCACCCGAAATCACTTCTATTCAAGAATATCAAAGAGAAAGATAAGTAGAAGAAATTTTTCACAAAAATTTCTAACTTACCTCTTGGATTCAAGAACAATTCTTCCAAAATTCTCTCAACTCTCAAAATGATCCAAGTGCATCTTATGAGAGAAAATAAGAGCTTGGAGCTATTTATAGTTCCAATTAATAAAACCATTCTCCATTAAATGGGTTGGGCTTCTCAAGCCCATTCCATTTAATGCAATTGGCCAAGCCCAATCCAATAGAATTTATTTGAATCCAATAGTGCCATTAGGCCAAGCCTAATGTACTAGCAAAAGGCCCAACCCAATCAATAATCAAATAATTGTATTCATAATATAATTATTTAATTCTTCTTATTTATCCAATAAATAAATGCACTATTATTTGTAATTATAAAATTACTAATTTATTTATTTTCTCTTTGAAAGTAATTTCTTTTGGGTGGGACTTTTTGGGTTCACAAATAAATTGGCAATGAGAATAATCAACAATTAATTCTCGTAAATCATGAGTGACATCTAGCAATATATCATGATTACCTAATTTATTGTGAAACGAGTATTGTGAACCTTTTACTACGTTACCATATAGTACGGTCCTTCTATCATCCTATATCCCGACAAGATATGAGATCATGGTCAGTAGGTCGAATCTCTTAATCTTGTCATATGACCAAATCCAAAATCAATCTTGACAAATTATGACACAACCCGTATGGAACAAATTCCATCGTCATATTACTCGGCCAAGGATTTATCGTCAAGTGATTACTGGATCGCATATGATATCTTCCTCATAAATCTCGAGGTGATAGATTCCATGTCTGATGCACACATACCTCATGTATCACTGAATTAGGCACATAGATACGTATGATTATCCTTGATTAGAACAACCACATAATATCGCTGATATCCTAATCCACCAATACACAGATATCCATATCATCTCAGGTTTAAGGACTAGTTGTAAAATCGCAGCTAACATTAAATCATTGACCCGTGAGAAATAACCCATGTGATTTAATGTTAACAGTCCCGTTCAGTAAACTCGTTCTTGTAACGAGCACCCACTCATCTTCCTTCTATAGCTCATACAGAATGGCACGAGACTCACCAACCTTATCTTTCAGTATCTCATACTGAAACAAGGAGGAAGACAATGTGCTGGCCTTTACGAGTTGCTATCATCCATGATAGGAATTCTATGGCCAGGGACTTGTTTATAGTATAACAAATTGTGGATTATCCGTAACTCGTATTCTTAACACTTAAGAATGATATCCACTTCTTATTATACTAATGGATATATGCTTTATAATTTAAACCATATTGCAATTTAAATAAAAACATAAACTTGCCATTTAAATAATATTTAAAGAATTACAAGATCGAGTCCTTTTGTGTCACTAGAACTGGTCTTTAGGGCTCATATCTAATAGTGACTTCATTAAAGAGCACCTTGGGATTCAAAAGCTTGTGTCGCTGGGTCGAGACGCAAAGTCTTCATCTTGTGGACATTTGCTGGACCCTGGTGGTAAAGACCCGAGCTCGGTCGAAAAGGTTTAGGGGAGTCCGCAAGGATGCAGATGAGCGGGCGAGGGAAATGGTGGCTGCCGAGATGGAGTCTCTCCAAAAAAGAGTTGAATATGCTGAAGCTCTGGTCGCCTATCAGGGGTGGTAGAAAGGAGGGCTTATAATTATTATTAGTTTTTAGGTATCAACATCAAAGGCTTCAATGCATGTTTTCAGAATGTCATTGAGCCATTGCTACTACTTTGTTATTAAATATGTAGGAATTTTGATTCTGATCCCTCGCTCATAATAATGGATCGTGGAGGAGGAAGGGGTTGAAGAAGGGTGATAAAGCAAAGAAGATGATGAAGACATGCTAAAGATTTTGCCCTCTCTCCCCCTCTCAAGCTCTTGTTGTTCTAAAGGTGTTGCTAGGGTTGGTCGATGGAAGACATACTACATATTCCTTTTCCTTCAACGAACCCTAACGGCGACGAGGTTTAATTTGACAAATTTTTAACACTTTTGGGGTTTAATTTAAGCATTGGTGGTGGTTAGTGTCTCTTGAGAACAAAATAATGACTATTCTATTCTCTAATGATAGATCTAACTGACCATATTTTTTAAGACTGTGCTACATGTATAGATAGGATAACAGGCTCGATGACCGAAGATGAAGTTCGATCGAACTTCATCATCAATCATCAAGGCACCGCGAATGGGGCTTCATTCAAAGGCGACAACAACAAATTGGGTGAGGGCATTTTTATCATTTACCGCCTTCGATCATCATCTTTATAACCTAATTGTTTGTACAAGTAGCATTTTCCTATTTTTTAACCAAAGAATGAAGGGAAAGAAACAAACAATTTAAATGATTAGAAATGAAATATATTTTTACTTGATTTTTGAATGATAAAGTAGTTTTTGTCATTTCTTAAATATTTGAGGTGTTTTTTTTATTGTTTTGACAAATCTCAAAAGTTCTAAGTTTAATTTAATTATCTATTAAAAAAGGTTAACACTAGAATTCCTAATAACTTCAATATATAATAATAATAAAAGAAAAATAGGATCAACTAGCGACTTAAATCATTTGAAACCGAAACCAAGTTAGAGTTTGAATGCAAGATACAAGTTGGACAACATTTTAAACTATCTACACAAATTAGGATTTTGACATTTTGGAACCTGTTAAAATTACGATTCTTATGAATGATATTTATCCCAATATTTTGAAATTATTTTAGAATTATAATTCTTTATAGATAATTGTTTATTCTTTTCTTAGAATATTTAGAAAGATTTTTAAATGTCGGAGTTATCTAATTTGAGTGTTTGTGTGAGACCCCTTGGTTATGAGAAAATTTATGCTTTTTAGCCCAAAGAAATATTTCAGGCTTTTGAGCTTTTTTGGTCTTTTAATAGATTTTTGCCTATGATACAACAATTGCTCTCCACCCTTTCATTCGAGTTTCTTAGATGGAAGAGTAGACTAAGTTGTGCCTTGCCCTTATTTCTAATGATAGATTATTCTCACACTTTCTAATTTTTTTTTATTATATATCATTTTCACACTTTTTACGTTTCTGATTTCATGTCATTCTCATGTTTTTTGCGTTTTAATTCTGGATTATTCTCACGCTTTCGTGCTTCGATTTTTAAACCCTTCTTACACTTCACGCTTCAATTTTTTGAATCGTTCTTGTGCTCTCGTGCTTCAATTTTAAACTATTCTCACACATTTGCACGTCGATTTTTGGACACCCACATGTGTTCGAGGCAAATCTTTCATTTGTCGAAGTTATTGACTCTCAAACATCTTAATGGTCTTGTTGGTAATAACTTTTGCCGCGTGTGTTCGAGGCAAGTCTTTTTACCTGTCAACGTTATTAACCCCCAGACATCTTAACATAATAGCTTTTGTTGCGTGTGCTCGAGGTAAATTTTTTTTCCTATCAGCATTATTGACCCCCAGACATCTTAATAGAATAGTTTTAGCTGTGTGTCTCCAAGGGGAAGTCTTTTTGCCCATTGGCTTTATTGACCCTTGGACATCTTAATAGACTTGTTTATCATAGATTTTGTCGCGTGTGTTCGAGATGAATCTTTTTGTTTGTCGACATTATTAACCCTTAGACATCTTAATGGAATCGAAACCTCCTGAAGCTATGGATTTGAAAGGATCACTGAAAGTATCTCCAAAAGACGAAGAAACTTAGTTGAAAACAAGAAATTTGAAAAAAAAAGAAAAAAAAATATTTTTTGAAAATTTGAAATCGCTCCTCGAAATAGTGAAACAGCCTGCGAGGGAACGAAAATCACTTATGAGAGAATGAAAAAAGCAAGCACATCCTATTAAGCCATTATGTCGTTCTGGTTTAGAACATAGGCAAAACGTCGAACCACCAAACAAAATGTTGATGTTCTCTAATAGCGGACATAGGCGATATATCGAACTGCAAAAATAAAATATAAATATTTTTTCTAATTGCGGAAGTATCGTTATTCTGAATTGAGAAAAAAATAAAAAATATATATATATGGATATTCTTTCTAATTGTAGACATAGGCGTTACATCGAATTGTGAAAACAAAATATAGATTTTTTAAAAAAAATTACAAACGTAGGCGTTATGCCGAACTGCGAAAGAAAAATATGCATATTCTTTCTAATTGCGAATATAGTCTTACATCGAACCACGAAAAAAAAATATGGATATTCTTTTTAAATTGTGGACGTAGACATTACGCCGAACCGCAAAACACAGAATATGAATATTCTTTATAATTGTGAATGTAGACGTTATGCCGAATCGCAAAAATAAAATATGTACATTCTTTCTAATTGCAAATGCAAACATTATGCCCACAATTCTAGCAAGCATACACACGAAACTAGAGAGCCGCAACATTATGACAAACAATTTCGTTAAGATGTCCAAGGGGCAATAACATCGACAGACTAAAACCTCATTTCGGATTCACGCAACAAAAGCTATTCTGTTAAGATGTTTGGGGGTCAATAATGCCGACGGGTAAAAAGACTTGCTTCGGACACACGTGACAAAAGCTATTTTAAACAAGTCCGTTAAGATGTCTAGGGGTTAATAACGCCGGTAGGTAAAAAGATTCGCCTTGGACATATGCGATAAAAGCTATTTCATTAAGATATCTGGGGGTCAATAATGCTGATGGGCAAAAAAACCAGCCTCGAACACACGCGGAAAAAGTTATTACCAACAAAATTGTTCTGATGTTTAGGGGTCAACAACGTCAACAAAAAAAAAGACTCACCTTGGACATATGCAGGCATTCAAACACTGAAGCGCGAACGTGGGAAGACAGTTCAAAAAATTGAAGCACGAAGGCGTGAGAACAATCCAAAAAACCAAAGTGCGAACATGTGAGAACAATTTAAAAACCGAAGTATGAGGGTGCAAGAATGATTAAAAAAATCAAATAGGAACGTGCAAGAACGGTTTAAAAAACTGAAACACAAAGGTATAAGAACGGTTCAAAAAAAAATCAAAGCGTAAAGGCGTGAGATCAATCTAAAAACGTAAAAAAATAAGAAACACAAAAAATCATGAGAATGATCCAGAATTCAAAAATCAAAAAGTGAGAATAATCTATCATAAAAAATAAGGACAAGTCACGACACAATCTACTATTCCATATGAGAAACTCAGATAAAAGAGTGGGGAGCAATTATTGTGTCATAGACAAAAGTCAATTAAAAGACCAAAAACCTAAAATATCTCTTTAGGCTAAAAGACATCAATTTTTTCATAACCAGGAGGTCGTGCACAAATGCGTAAACTAGATAACTCTGGTATTCAAAAATCTCTCCAAATCTTCCAAGAAAAAGATAGACAATTATCTATAAAGAATTCTAATTCTAAAATGATTTCGGAATATTAGGATAAATATTATTCATAAGAATCCTAATCCTAAAGGGTTCAAAAATATAAGAATTCTAATGCTAATGGATTCCAAAGTGTCAAGATAAATGTTATCTATAAAAATCCTAATCTTATATTACTTAATATTACTTTATTTCTCTATAAATAAGCAGACACTCATTTCAAAAAATATATGTCTCTGATACTAGTTTTAATAGAGTCTTCTTCATCTCAATATCTGATATAAGTATCAGAGTGTTTGTGTGAAGACCTCCTCGTACCCTCCGATTGTTTTCTTTTTTACAGACTCAAGCGACTTGACGACGATATTTTTAGTCAAATAAATTTATTATTGTATCTCAACAACAACAATATGAATTGGTTTAAATATTCTATAAAAGGAAAATTATTTTCAATAACTAAGGCATGACCTTCAAATTGTCAAAATGTGATTTCATATGTTACATGAGACTTCATGATTATATGTATATAAAATATCATGTTTTTGTTACTATTACATGTTATATGTTAGGTGAGGCATCACGTTTTGTCATTTGCGTATGGGATTAGTTTACAAGAACTTAGTTGAATGATTAGTGTCTAGACTTCTATCACACGGTGATATATTTATTCGCTTGGACAACCTTGACATGGAATCCACATCACTTCTGATTACAAATTCTTCTAATCACATCCCACACTGTTTTACTAACATCATTGTTTATTGACTGACAGTATATTATCGTTACATGCTTTACTAGCACTCTTATTTATTGACACTGCATGACTACCACCCACTCTATTTTAGAAGCACATTTATTTATTTGGAATAATCGTTCTTACACGGTCTCTGATAATTGTGTTCTTGATTACATGAAGGAAAGTAAATCATAAGTGTAAGACTTCACCTCACTATGCAAAACAAAAATCGAACTCATGACTCATCAAATTGATACTAGCGTATCACTTATCCGACCACTCAACTTATATCCTCCAACAACATATTTGTTTACTGGTATTGCATTACTTTGTCAATGTTGAACATTATTTGAAAAAAAAAAAAAATCTTGCATTTATTTTATATGCAAATAACATGTTTCTTGTCTTGATTTCTCATGATATATATTATTCTCTTAATTGGGTTTCAACTCATTATAGATTCTTTTAAATTTTTAAGTGGTGGTTGAACTGTCATCAAATCATTTGAAGAAATCAAGTCCAGTCCAATTTAGCTTAATTATTTCGTTTGGTATGTCCCAATTCAGCTAATGTTATTTGATATTTCTTCAAGTCCTGTCCAATTTAGCTTAATTATTTCGTTTGGTATGTCCCAATTCAGCTAATGTTATTTGATATTCTTGTCATGATATGATACACATAGAGACTTCCCTAATCTTAATGACTCTTTAGTTCATTAAGAGTTAGGCATTGATCATAGACCTCTGATGGGTTGTGAGAACATGAATCTCAACATAGTTATAGCTTAGCTCACAATGAAACCATGATTATCGCTCATTTATTTATTTACATACTTATTTTAACAATTTTTTAAATTAATCTACTATCTATATCTCAATTTTTATATTTATTTTAACTTTAAATGAATAATTGAGATGCATTAATGGAAACCTACATACTTTGTTTTAACAAATTTTTAAATAAGACTTATGTCCATACCTCAATTTCTATACTTCAATTTTAAATAAATAATTAAGACCTATTAGGCAGTCCATTGCCATTCCTAACCGTGATTCATGATAGTTCAAAAAAGTTCAAACTAATATTACCAAGTCATCATTTGAAATGGCTTTAACAATAGGGAAATGGAAAAATCAGTGCCACCACCACCACCGACAACAATATATTTGTATCTCAATGTAAGCAACAGCATCTGATTCTGAAGCTGGCCATGTCACATCCTACTCGAGCCACTTCCTATTTTTCATTTTAGGAGCATATTCTTAGATGTTTTATGCGAGTTAGGATCATAGACTTTGATTTAGATGCTCAACTTTGTGTTTCCAATAGCCATTTGCTTCAACAAGGAACTACGTACGAGGATAGCATCTCACCCAATGTCAAAACATTCATCCAGAGACCGAAAGTTGTGTCAGTGCTATAGAACATCAACCTTTATAATCAAATTAGGGATTACTTCTTTCCACCGTATTATCAAGTAAATTAGATAGGCAACTTCCCAGTTGGCCAAATTTGATTTAGCAGCAAGCTTTCTGGGAAAGTCACTCGTACTCGTGAGCATTCATCAAATCTCATGCCCACAGAAGCAATTTATTAAATAATAAGAAACAAAATTATATAAAACTGTTGAGAGCTTCCAGGACAACATTTTCAGCTTCTATGCCTATATCTCTATATTGAATTCTATTTAGCACGTATAAACCTGGGGGGAGAAAGGTGATGTAAACTGCTCTTCAAAATGAACAGCAAGACTATAAGCTAATCCTATATATTTACCCAAAAAAAATAAAAGGTCTATATAATCTTACTTAAAATGAATAAATCCCACCTACTCGCAATGTCAACTTACCGGCATATCTGAGGTCCAACGGGTGACATTGTCCCTCAGCACTTGCACGTAAAAAGGGCTGTCCCTGAAAGACTCTATAGCCGCAGCGTCCAGCCGATCAGTAGCTTCCCTAAAGGCCTATACATAAAGAAGTAATATGTGAAATGTGGACGATTTCTTGTGCTCGAGTTCTTGCTACATTCACATGAAGACAGTTAATGGGAAGGAAGGAATTTGGATCACAACCATGTTCGGTTCAGATTTAAGTGCCATTCAGATTCGGGACGCAAGGAAGTTTGATGGAAATGGTTTTTGATCAATAAATATATTATTATCATATTAACTCAAATATAAAATTAAGAACGTTTTCCTAGCTTGGTTTCTAGATGGTCATCAATCATTTAGTTAGCATAGAAATTGAAGGGAAAATGTAATTAACGGTCAACAAACATACAAATAAATATACAAATGGACCTTAAAGTCAAAGTCAACTTGACGATAAAACCATCTAGGAGGTCCTCTAAGACCCGGCATTTACGAAGGCTCCAAAATTTTGCAATATATATATATTAATAATAAATATTTTATTAAGAAAAATTTTACTTCAAAATAAAATTCAACTTCTAATCTAAATTTTCATGAGCACCTAACCCAACAATCAATTTATAACGTTTTGTCTTCCCAATTTTTACATTCTCTATTCCCATTGTTCTCAATTTTCTCTTTCTAATTTTTATTTATTTTTTTTGAATATTTCATAGACTTTAAGACTGTAAATTTATTTTTGATAATAAATATTTCAATTATAGTCCTAAAAAAAATCTCATTATTCTCAATTTTTTCTTCTCAATTTTTACCGTTTCTTTGTTTATTGTAGTAGGTTGTTTAGTTTCTTTTGATCTCTCACACATTATACACTACAAGAAAACAGGGGATTTGAGATAAATTTTTTCTGTTTCAAATTTGACATTGATTTTGAAATGAAAAATTTTGAGACAGATTTTTTTCCTTCTCAAAATCCGTCTCAAATCTCCTGTTTTCTTGTAGTGAAAAATGTATTATTTATTTTTTTTATAAAAACAAATACTCTTGAAAAGCTCTGACAAATTTTTTCACCTAAAACCCTCAAATTGGTTGATCCGGCTCTACCTAGAGTTAGAAAAGCAGATGCAGTCAATGAAGGGCATGTGGGAGAGTAGACATTTGAATTGTAGCTAGATAAGACACATCTTGTTGCAGAAATGTGCATTTTGTGGTCCAATCTTCTCTATCTGAATATTGTTGCATTATCTCAAGGATGGGAAGCAAGAAGTATAGATACACAATACCAACCCAAATGGATGAGCAAAAAGGCTTTTTACTGTATGAACTCATAAAATGATAAACTGTAGCTTTGGGTTGGCTAATCACCTCAACACTTCTATAATTGAAGGTAATCCCCAATATCACCACCCGTCTAGAGCTAAATAAAGGAGGAGAGTTGTATTAAGTAGCCAACAGCCATCATACCAATTATCAAGATTTTCGAAGTGAATTCTGGACAAAGATCAGAGAGCTAGAATGCAGGTACATAACTCCACCAACCCATGGGCAAAGTTAAGGAAAAAAAATCTCTTACTTCTAGCAAAAATAGGAATGGAACAAACCTGTTTAGCAATGCCACAAGCTTTCTCCGGTGCATTTAAAATCTCATAGTAGAAAACTGAGAAGTTGAGAGCTAATTCCAACCTAATAGGGTGAGCTGGATGAAGATCAGCACGAGCAACATCCTTCAGAGAAATAAACAAACAAAACAGTTAATAATAGCAGTTTCATGGAGGTATATCAAAGGTCTTGGGGACTGCTATCAGAACCGAACCAGCAATTAAACCAGCCAAGCCATTGGTTCAACTATGCTTTCAATCAAATGATGAACAAATAACAAAGATCTAAATTTAAGTATAAAATAATGTTGGATTACTCCTCATTTTTTTATTTTTTTTTATAGAGATATTCCCTTAGATAGAACCCAATTTGAATTTGAATTAAAAATGAGATCATAAGTAATAAAATAAGATGTGGGAGTAATGATTAATTTGATTTCCACATGTGAGAACAAAACTGAGAGGCACACATATGAGGCAAGTGAATGAAATAGGAAGTTCGTAGTTAGAGAGGAAGAGGAAAATCAAAGAAAACTTGGTAAAAAAACCTTTATATGTGGCATAAAATATAATGCCCTTACAAAAAATATGGTAATAGATAAAGATAGTTAGAGATGTAGAATTAATGTAGCCGAACCCACCCATTGAGATTAAGCCTTGTGTTGTTGATGGTGTTATTTTTACTCTCTTTACCTACACAACAAATGACTTGTGAGAATCTTCTTCTTTGAGATCTCCATAACACCCCATAATTCCAACATGTCTATCATATACCATCATTTATCATCTTCTAATTTTCATGGAAAATGAATTGGATCGTGTATAAAATGTATTGTAGCTTCATATGTCTTCCTTCATGTAGGACTTTTTTTATTTTCTTCTTTGCTAAATTAAGGGCTTTTCTTTTTTGCAGTTTCCTCCATATTGTTAGAAACAAATTAGCACAAGTTAGTGTAATCCATTTTGTAGGGAGGCCTTGCATAGTTTTTTATGTAACATAAGGAGAAAATGAATTTTTTTTTTTAACTTGGAGTATTACTATTATCTTTAATATGTTGTGGATTTAACAATTGTTCATACTCTCAGTTTCTCAATAAGAAGATGCTACATAAACACACAAGGAAGGCCAAATTACAGAGTACATACAAACTATGGCATATACAAGGACTTCATATACTTTCATGATTTACCCTTTTAGAAGGGCATTGATGTACTTTCATTTCCCCCTTTAGGGGAGCACTTAGCAAAATTTGAATGATAGTATTTTTTTTTTCTATTTTTTTTTTTCGTAGAGTTGGGAGGGGAAAGGCACTTGCTGGACTCTCTCTTAGATTTATCGTCTTTGTGTGATTTCTCGTTATTCGTGTCTTAAATTTCAACAGAGAAGGTAAATCGCAGATAGAGATTTTATCTCACTACACATACCAAATAATCGAACCTGTAATCTATTGATATAAATTTTAATTTATCATGATCCAATTACTATTCTATTCAATCAGTTGTGCAGGCCTATTATAAACTCCTGTACAAGTACACAGAGAACAAAGAAGTAAAGCACTCACACGAAGCCTACATGAATTCACATACAAACAGATGTAGACATGGACTATCCTATCCCCACCATCAATCAATCCATTATGCGAGCATTGACATACATGAACATTCTGCACATGTGCACGCATAAAGATAATCAATCACAAGGGAAATCTTTGTATTCCAAAATTCGCCATCAATGCTTCAAATGTTCTCTCGTAATGTCATTATCCAACTACTAATTGACAATTGACTTGTTTGTGTACAGTAGTACAATGCATTTTACAAGGCATTTGTGCATAGATCATCAAAATCTTCTCCAATCTCAAGATTGAACAAGTCAAATCTACTCAGAGAATTTTTCTTTTCTTTTTTTATTTAGGTATCCGGATTCCGTCCATCTAATTTTGAAGGAGACCATAGGTAGAGAAATCTTAATAATAGAGAAAACGGTTTCAAATTTTAGATAAAAATAGGACAATGTAGTATATAAATTATACCTGAGCAGCCTTGTAGGAGAGCACAGTTTCCTCGGCAGCTTCCTTCCTCTCGGCCCCAACCTTGAATTCCGCCAGGTACCGCTGGTAATCCCCCTTCATCCGCAAGTAAAACACCTTGGACACACTCGAGGAGGCGGAGGGAATCAGATGCGAGTCCAAGAGCATGAAAAGCCCGGCGCAGGCCTGCGAGAGCTCGGATTCGACCTTGGATCTGTAGTCCTTGACAAGGACAACGCGGTCGTCGCTCTTGCCGCCCTCTTCCTTCTGCTCGATCTTGGAGATGGCCCGCCAGGCGGCGCGGAGGGGCCCGACAACGTTCTTGTAGGAGATGGATAGGAGATTCCGCTCCTCCTCGGTCAGATCGCCTCCGCCGGCGGTGCAGCCGATCACGAGCTTCTCTATGAACTGGATCATCTCTTCGTAGCGCTCCACTTCGTCGGCTAGCTTCGCCATGTACACGTACTGCTCTCTGGTCAGGTTGTCGGACTCACTCGCCATTGCAAATCGCTCCGAACCGACCTCTGAGTAAGTGAGAGAGAGTACGGAAGGTCGGGGGAGGCATTTTTTATTCTCTCTCCTTAAAACATCGTAATTTGAAGCACTGACATCATGGTTCAGCCATTGGACGTGGGTTTGGTGCGAAGAGATATCGTGAAGTCTAACAATTATTTCTTAATCAAGATAGAAGAATAATGGTATATTGTGTTTGTTACATTTATTTAGAAAGAAGTTATATTATTTTTTATTTTAAATTTTGTAAATAAATTTATTTTTTTTCTTTTAAATAAATTATCTTAGATGTTATAGATAAATTATTTTGATATAAATTTATCTTACTCATTTTAACAAAACTACTACTTTAACAATAATAAAAATAACGAAACATAATATTTCAAATAATGAATATGAAAAAGTTAAAAAATTTACTCAGGCATAAGTGGTAAGTCTAGGGAGATGATGAAAGAGAAATTGGGATAAATGAAATTTATTACTAGAAATAACTTGTTTTACTATATCTCGATACTTCTAGTGGGGAGTTTAACTCTTCAAAAGACTTGTATTCTAATTTAAAAAAAAAAAAATGTACAGTAATTTATTAAATAATTTAAAAAGTATAATATTTTGTTAAAATGTTTAAAAAATTATAATATTTTTAAAAATCCTCAAGGACAAAGAAAGGGTGAAGAGATAAATGATGTTGTCACTAAAGTCTAATGAGATTTGACTCGATTTTTTAGACATATCAAGATTATGTGTGTCTTGTCAAATTTGTATATAATTGCCAACAACCAATTCATACATAGTTGTCAAATTTAAACTAAGTATAATAAATGTATATTATCTAAAAACTATTATTAGTGCTACCTTGATATTTTAAGCACTTTCTTAGTTCTTTAATTGTTCAAAGAACTAGGGTTAAATTGTATTGTGGGTATTTTTCGCTCAACTCTTTATAAGTTAGACTCCACCCAGCAAGCTGATCCAATCACATAAGCCTTATAGACCTCAAATTGAGTTCATCGAAATGAGTTCGCACGTTGTCAGAACTCAAACTCAAATTGCAAAACAAAGCGAGCTCCCAAAAATACTCCTTGTTCGCTAGACTAAGCGAGCTCCCGACTATACACTACAAAAAATCCGTAATTTAGTGATGGAATTTTTCTTTCGCTAAATAGAGATGGAAATTCAAATTTGCGACGGAATATTCCGTCGCTAAATAATTAAAAAATTTAATTTATTTTTTATTTTTTAGTGACCGGTTGACTCATTGCGAAATTTTAAATTTTTATTTAATTTATTTTTTATTTTTTAGTGGTGGGAGTTACCCGTCGCTAAATTTTATATTTTTATTTTTTTGATTTTTATTTTTTAGCGACGGGGGTTGCCCGTCGCTAAATTTTATATTTTTATTTTTTATTTTTTTAGAGACAAAATTATTCCGTCGTTAAATAATTAAAATAATTTAATTTAATTTTTATTTTTTAGCGACAGGGTGACTTGTCGCTAAATTTTAAATTTTTATTTAATTTATTTTTTATTTTTTATCTACAGGAGTTGCCCCATTGCTAAATTTTGTATTTTTTATTTTTTTATTTTTATTTTTTAGCGAGAAGATTTCCCGTCGCTAGATTTCGCATTTTTATATTTTTTATATTTTTATTTTTTTAGTACTGTCCTTAAATTTTATATTTTTTATTTATTTTATTTTTAATTTTTAGTGACAGACGTTGCCTGGTCACTAAATTTTTAATTATTTTTTAATTATTTTTTATTTTTTAGCGACAAGGATTTCTCGTCGCTAAATTTTAATTTATTATTTAATTAAACTAATATTATTTAGCAACGAAATATTCCATCGCTAAATAATTAAAAAATTAAATAAATAATAAAATAATTAAAATTAAATTAATCATATAATTTAAAAATTAAATAAATAATTAAAAATTAAATTTTATTTACAACAGAGTAGCTTGTTGCTAAATAATTAAAAAATTTAAATAAAAATTAAAAAATTTTAGTATTAAATGCATATTTTATGTATTTTATTTACAAATCAAAATATGTAAATTGATATGATATTGTAAAATTTATAAGAACAAAAATGTATTAAACTGATTTTTAATTAAATAACATTTAAATATTTAAAAGATTAATTAATTACAACATTTAAGTGTTACATTAATTGACTTAAAAATTTATAGTATTTATTTTTTTAATCATTAATTTATTAATTTAAAAGATTTAAAATAAAATTAAAATGGCTGTAGCTAAATTCAGTATATAATTAATATGTGCAATTTATACAATGAGATGGCTTGCAGCTTGGACAGTCGCTTGCGCGCATGCCTACGTAAGGGACCTGGGATCAAAACTAAAGAGAGGGAAAATGAGGTTGTGCTGAGGGATTAAATTCCAGCGTACACGTGGCGGCTTAAGGGGGCGCCACTTGGCGTGTAGAGGCGCACACACGTGTTTGTGCATAAATTAATTTTTTTTTAAATAAAAGTCAATGACGGAACTATTTCCGTCGCTGATTAGCGACGAAAATTTTTCCGTCACTGATTCAAATTTATTTTAATTTTTTTTAATATTAATTTTTTTATTATATCTCTAAAATAATTTTAAATTTTTTTATTTTTTTATTTTTTTTAATCAGCGATGGAAATTTCCGTCGCTAATTTGACCCATCACAAAATCCGTCGCTAAAATTGTTTAGCGACAGGAAGATGTCCGTCGTTGAATCCGTCGCTAAATTTTTTAGCGACGGATTTTTCCGTCACTAAATGTCATTTTTCTTGTAGTGATATTTCGAGCAAGCTTTTGGCAAACTCTTACAGATTGCCAGCATAGCCGGTCAGCTCGCGTAACGGAAAGGACGTATGCTAGAGAATATTAAGGGGCAAAGGGCCGTCCCGACTGGGCCATTCAAGCCTAACTTGGCCCTACCCTTTCGACCCATTTGGTCAGCCTACAACAGTCCTATCCTGGTTTCTTGTAACAAACATCATTACGACTGCATCTCGATTTTCACGAGTCCATCTCAGATCTCATCCTCATTAATGACGGATCTTATCCATATTAATGAAGGTCTTGTTGGCACCTTGCCACTACATGGGCGCTTCCGCCGGTGCCGAATATTCCTGTTCCTTCACCGCCTACAGACGTACAGGACAAGCTAAAAGAGATCTTACCTCCTTCTATACATCAACCAACTCTTTTGAGAGCCAATGTATGATTTTTCTTTGGTCCACTTACGAATATTTTGCACACTTATTTACTTGCTCACTAACTTGAACATTGGAGTACCTTGCAGGGATGAGCCAACGGGTCAACAAATCGAACCAGATACCCCATTTTCTCCCTCTCAAATCCATCACACCAGTGCGAACCAACAAATCATCGTCGACCAATTTCGAATATCGACAAATTGTAATTTATATTTTATAATAAATTAGTTATTATATCTTAATTTTTATTATTACAATAATTAAATTTTACTTTCTATAAAATATAGTCACTTTTTTAATTTTTTTGATCAAATTCTATTAAAAAAATTAACATAATATATATTAACATAAACTACAAAATTACTTAATTGTGGAATTTACATTAATTTTAATATCAAATAAACTATGTTTGCATTGACCCAAATTTTTGAAAAAAATAATATAGTAAATAATATATCTATTTAAAGTGATCCTTGATCTTGAGAAATTAATAAAAAAATTAAATTTATTATCTTTATAAATAAAGAAAATAATTGAGAGTTGATGGAATTTATTAAATTTAAATGTAAGTTGGAAAATGGGCATTTATTTAGTATGTGGTGCTAAATTGTAGCAATGAGGGGATAGCAGGGTGGTTGAGTGTGCAAGTATTTTGTGTTTTTAAAATTAAATAGGAGTTAAATGGTTAAATGACCAAAATGAGTTTAACGAGGGTATTAAAAATGAGAAAATGTAAAGGGAAAATATGTGATTTGAAGGTTGTGGATGTGAGCTTTTATTTCAATTTAGTTTTGAATGAATTTTAAATCCATAACTATATATATTATTATTCTTTTTATTTTTTTCTTTATTTTCTTTTTCTATTCTTTTCTTACAAGTTGAGATAAATTTTCTCAGCATTTGGGTAAACTATTTTATTTAGTTACTTTTTATAAAAGTTGAGAAAAGTGTTGTTCGAGGTCAAGTTTAGTGGTGTCAGATCTTTGTCTAACTATATGTATGAGGCCCTCCTGACCTAAATAATCTTTAGAGAATGAGACGTGCAAAGGCACTGAAGATGTGTTTTATTGTGTTGAGCAGAGCCCCTGAAGTGTATATTAATGTTTATTTGTTCATCCAGTATTGTAAAAGATGATTGATTATAGGTATCAGAGCCTTGTGATAAAAAATAAAATTTTATTGCTGAAAATTTCCGCTCATTACAATGTCAGTTTTTCGTTAACAAAATTTAATATGGCCGGGTGACAAGGATGGCTGGAGAAGATGCTGGCAGCAGCAAGAGGCGACCGAGTAGCGCTAACGATGATTGTGAAGGATGACTGGAGAAGATATATAATTGTAGGTTTCAAACAAATGATGTAAAACTTGTAAGATCAATAGAAGTAACAGTTACTGCTATTTACAAAATTGACATTACAAATCTCCATAAAATTTGATGGCGCTGTTCTCTTATGCCTCTCTTTCTAAAAACATGCTCTATTGTGTTAGTTACAAACTTCTAAATATATTGAAATGAAAACACAATAAATAGAAAACAAGGGACTGTTATCTTTGTCATTTTCGGGTCGTTTCTGTTTTTAATTTTTCAAAATACTGAAAACGTGTTCTCTTTGTTATTTTTTAAAACGTATTTTTAAAAACAAGAAAAAAATTTATAAAAGAAATATAAAACAACAAAAAATCATTTTGGCTGTTTTCAACCAAAACGCAGTAGAAATTGAAAACACAAAAAACGCAATTGTTTTCCACCTCACGCGCTCCCTCTTCCTTCTCTCTTCCAAGCTCCACTTTCTCTTCCAACATGTAACCTAGATCTTCCACCATCAGTGCCATCGCCCTCCACGCCACCACTCACCACCATCATCGCCACCGCTATCGCCACAACTATGATCACCCTCCACTCCAAGATATGCCATCACTCACCACCGACACCACCGCCACTCCCAAATCTATTACCATCGCCATCACTATCGCCTGCTACTACCCTCCACTCTCAGATCCGCCATTGCCATTATCGCCACTGTCATCGCCCGCCATCGGCCTCCACACCCAGATCTGCCATCACTATCGCCACCGCTAGTCGTCTTCTTCTCTTTGCCATTTCTTTCTTCAGTTTCGGCCATTTCTTCTGCCTCCACGCCCAAAATATGTATTATGGTATATGCATTATGATATTTGTTATTAATTTTTCTTTTCAATAATATTTTTAAAATTTTAGATAAACTTTTTCTTTTGCTATTTTATGATTTATAATTTTTTTTAATATTTATGTTGTAGGTAATCTAAATTTTAAAATTAATGTCAAACTATTAGTTGAGTCAAATTAAAAATGACTTTAAAAAATATTTTGTAATTTTAATACATTATTATATATGATTAAATCATTAGTTATTTTTGATATTATATTTTAAATTCTTTAAATTAAATTTATAATTTATTAATTAATATTTATAATTTACTTTGAATCAAATTTATTAAATAAAATATCATAAAATATTTTTTCTAAAAATCTCAAAGTGAACACGTTTTTTAATTTTTAGTTTTGAGAAACATTTTTTCAGAATGACAAAAAGAACGCATTTTCAATAATCCCAAAACAGACACTCAAAACACAAAACTGAAAATGAATTCAAAACTCAAAACTCAAAAATGAAACACAAAGAGAACATCACCTAACAGTTTCTAAAGACAGTCTTAAGATTATCGCTCTTACATAATTTCTCGTTATTCGTGTCCTCAATTTCAACAGAGATAGTAAATCGTAGGTAAAAACTTTGTCTCACTGCGTAAGGTAAAGAATCGAACTCATGACCTACTAGTGCAAATCTTAGCTTATCATGACCCAACTACTTGACTTATGTTCTGGGAGCTTGTAAAAACACTCTTTATTTATATCAATACAGTTTATATCATATTCAGTGTCTGACTTAAGTATTTGTAAGAGAATCTCCTTAATTGTTTTCTTATTTTTGCAAATTCAGCTAGTTTAATGATAACGTTTTCAATCAACTAAATTCATTATTGTATCTAGACAATAATAATTTATTTCAATACATTTTTTACATTAAAAATTACTTTTGATTAAAGTACTAATTTAGTACTAAATTTTGACTTGATTATTATTAAATATAATTTTAGAATTTATCAAATTTATTTAATATCGAATATAACAAAAAAAAATAAAAAATTAGGTACGCCAAATGTATAGACGAACCCATATATCCAACAACTTAGACTGTCATATAAATAAATAGATTTGGTTCCATCCCTTTAGGCTCGTGGTTAAAGTTTGACCTTTGCGATGGAGTTGCAACATGCAACCACATTAGGATGTCTCTAATATATATATATATATATATTTTGTAATTTTTATTTTTAAATAACTATAAATTAAAAATATATTTTATGTTTATGTACAAAAATTAGAAAATATTCTTTTATAATTAAAAAATAATTTTCGTACGTCAAAATATACTTTATAATTAATTAATATATAATTTTTGTTTGAAATAATAAAGACAAGAGAGAAACTAGGGTAAAAACGATCTTGATCATTTTTATTTTACTTTTTAAGAAAAGTTATAATTGACATTCTCGAGATTCAACAAAGGGACAATCGGATATTCAGAAATAATATTGATTATTCCTATTATTAATATGATGAAAATCTCTTTTATGTTTTTTAACCTCTCCCTTTATCTTCCCTTTATGTTCGACAAATTAGTTAGAATTCAATAATTTCTCGATTTCTTTTTTTCTTTCTTTGGTTTGATGATGCTTTAACTATCGTTATATTAGATAAGAAAACTAACAAACATGTATTCCGGTTAGGTCGTCGTATGAAAAGGTGAGAAAGAGAGAAAAAAATATAAAAATATTTTTTGTGATATTAAATTTTTTCGTATCTATGAAGTAACAATAGAGAGAAAGTGTAGATAGAATTGTAAATTCAAGAAATATATGTTTCTTAAAATGTTAGAAGTGTTTCTAAGGTTTGGAAAAATTGCCAAAAATTCCCTAACGTTTAAAAAATAGCAATAACCACCCTATTGTTAAATAATGAGATAAAATGACTGATTTATTTTTCTTTCTCTCTTTTCTCTCCTTTAATTGAAAATTTAAAAAAAAAATCAATGTTGGCATGGAACCCATTAAATTCATTGCAACAAATTACAATGAACTTAGATGGGTTCATCACTTGGGTTCATCATTGGCATATGATAAACTTGGATTTAGATTTGAAAAAGCGAAGAGAAGAAAAAGAAAAAGAGTTCATCAAAATCTAGATTTGTCTGAGTTTTATTAGACCCAAAACAAAGAAAGAGATAGAGATAAAGAGATAGAAAAAAAAAAGAAAAAAGAAAAGGATGAACGAAGAATAAGGAAAATATCTAGAATAAAAATAAGAATTTGACGGAACTTAGATGTAGGTTTTGTCAAATCTAGAATAGAGAAAGAGAGAGATAAGAAGAAAAATTTGATGGAACTTGAATTTAGGTTCGTCAAACTTAGAATAGAGAAGGAAGGGAAGAAGGAGAGAAAGAGAACAAGGAGAATGCCTTGATTGGGTTTCATCAAACTGAAACATAGAGAAAAAAAGCGAGATAAAGAGTAAGAAAAAGAAGAAGACTAAAGGTTTGATGAAACCTATATTTGGGCTTGGATTCTATCAAATGCATAATAGAGAAAGAATAAGAGAAAAAAGAAGAAATGTATAAGATAACCTAAATTTGGATTTTATTAAACCTGAGAAAGAGAAAGAGGAAGAAGAAGGGGAGAGAAACTCATGATGGTGAAAAGAGGTTGGTGGGAGGCTGACAATGAATGTAGCAGCCATGAAAAAGAAAGGAGATAGAAATGAAAATAGGAAATAAGGGAAAGAGAATATAAGGATAATTTAACCATTTTATAATGTTTAATGGGGTTAATTAAATGATGAAAGGAAACTTATAATGTAGCATTAAAGGGTAAATCACACCAAAGATTACTAAATTTTGCTGTGTTTTTCAATTTAGTCATTAAACTTTAATTCTTTGTAATGTGATCACAAAATTTTAAAAAAGTTTTGTAATATGATCACATATAAGATTTTTCAGCTGATGTAGCAAATAATAAGAATTATTATACAATTACAATCAATCAGATTGTGCCATGTGTCAATATATAATAATATTATATTAAAATATTATTACACAATATTTTTATTATTTGTCACATCAGCGTCACGTCACCCATTTTGACTGAAAAATCTTATGTGTGACCACATTACAAAACTTTTTAAACTTTTATAATCACATTGAAAAGAATTAAAGTTTAGTGACAAAAATAAAAAACACACTAAAATTTAGTGATCTTTGGTGTGATTTCTTCTAGCATTAAACCTCAAGAATACTCGTATTTATTTTTTAAATGTGAGGGTAATTTTTTTTAAGTATCCTAGGCTTTAGAAGTATCATGTGTATTTATTTATTTTTATCAAAGTTTAAAGATTGAGTGTAATTTATTTTACTTTTTTCTAAGTATCCTAGGCTTTATTTATTTATTTATTTAGTTGTAAGCATGGAGTTTGTTATTGTGAGGAATAATTTTTGTAATGAAGACAAGTTTTAAAAACAATTATTCAAAATTAATAAAGAAAATAGTTCTTTAATAGGGTTAATTACATTATTAGGTCATAAATTTTATACTTCATATTAAAACTGTCAAAATACTTTAATTTTTATTATCACAACCACTGAATTTATTTTTTGTTGTAGTTTAGTCTTTTTATTTAATTTTTTTATTAAATTTCATGATCAAAAATTAAAATAAGATACATTAGTATAAATTTAAAAATTATCTGAATTTAATAAAAATAAAAAATATAATATAATAATAAAAATTAAAAAAATAAAAACTAATTTATTACCAAATACAAAAATAAAAAAATGACCGTCTAATTTACCCATAACCTTAGCGTCGGGCCAAGATGTAGACTGTAATTCCCCGTACTGGTATGTATCGGATATTAAGAATGAAAGATTCTTGATTGAGATTAGACGGAACCCCTGGCCGTACCGGGGCGCGGGTGATGCCCCCATCATCATCTCATACATATTGGCCAGCGCTGAAATTGACTTTGAAGCGATACAAGGATAGAGATGGATAGAGAGAGAGAGAGAGTTTTAGTGGAGTCTGACAAATACTCTCCCGTCCGTGTCAAACTAATACTCGCGCCCTCCTTCTGACTTTGAAGCCCCTGACGACGCCGTTCCCAACTACGTCATCATGCGGTCTCAGTCAATCTTAAATTACGTATTTACCCTCTCCTTTCGGCGGAAACCAAGTTGAGAGGGGGAGACTTAGCGTTGCTTGGATTAGCCGATTGGAAAGTCATTGGACATAATATATTTTAAGCCCCCCCCGGCCTACTCCTCTCTCTGTATTCAGTTCGGAGCGATTTGCGATGGCGATTGTGCCGGAGAACCTGACCAGAGAGCAGTACGTGTACATGGCGAAGCTGGCCGAGCAAGCGGAGCGCTACGAGGAGATGGTCCAGTTCATGGAGAAGCTCGTAGTCGGCTGCACCGCCGCAGGCGCCAGCGAGCTCACCGTCGAGGAGCGCAACCTCCTCTCCGTCGCCTACAAGAACGTCATCGGCTCCCTCCGTGCCGCCTGGCGGATCGTGTCCTCGATCGAGCAGAAGGAGGAGGGCCGCAAGAACGACGACCACGTCCTCCTCGTCAAGGACTACAGATCCAAGGTCGAATCCGAGCTCTCCCTGGTCTGTGCCGGCATCCTCAAGCTCTTGGACTCGCATCTGATTCCCTCCGCTTCCTCCAGCGAGTCCAAGGTGTTTTACTTGAAGATGAAGGGGGATTACCACCGCTACCTGGCGGAATTCAAGGTTGGGGCCGAAAGGAAGGAGGCTGCTGAGGAGACCATGCTCTCTTACAAGGCTGCTCAGGTTTAATTTATCTACTACCTTGTTCTATTTTTGTCTAATTTAAAATTCTTTCTCTAGTATTACCATTTCTCTGATTATATTGACTTTTTCGATCGTGTGATCGGGAGATTTATGCACATATGCCTCCTAGGATGCATTGCACGGTACACACACAAGTTACTTGACAATTAATAGGCGGACGATCAGACTACGAGAGAAAATTTGAAGCTTGGACGTTGAATTTTGGATCTAGATTAATATAGAGATTTTCTGTAGGATTGATTATCTTTATGCATGTACATGTGCAGGGTGTTCATGTATATCAATATATGCATAATGGATTGATTGGGGGAGTGGATAGTCGCTGTATGATTTATTGGATGTGTACCTGGATATATCTTAAGGATGCCTACATCTATTTGTATGTGTGCATATATTAGGCTATGCGTACTTGTTTTACTTCTATGTTCTATTATGTACTCATGAGTCATGACTAAGCAAAATTCAATTTTATGTTCCCTTGCAGTATTTTTACTTGTATTGGAATTTATAACAGTCCTGCACAGGGGAATGGGACTAGATAATCATACACAAAAGGAAAGTGGCCAGCAAGGGCCTTCCCCCTCACAGCTCCACAAAAGAGAGAAGGAAACGGAATTAAAATCATTGAAATTTTGATAAATGCTCATCTAAAAGGGGAAAAGGAAATATACAAGTACCCTCCTAAATTGGGGGGGAGAAGAAAATACATGAAGTCCTCTTATACTTCTTTTCGTAGTTTGTATATACTATGTAATTGGACGGCCCTTATGTGTTATTATGTTGTTGTCTCCACTTAATGTAGCATTTTTGTATCAAGAAATGAAAGCATGAGCAATTAATAATCATAAATATTCATAAAGTAAAATTTAATATACTGTTAATAACAAACAAAGCCAAAACTTGGAAGGTCAATGTATAGATGGTGGAGGGTTATTTTTTCAGCTGAGAAAGATATGTTTCTGATGAGACAATCATGCAACAATTTCTAGACATGCAATTTTCTTTTTTTGTTGTAACTTAGAAATAGATGACAGTAATATTTGTGGTTAAAGGTTGTATGTGAATTTTCTTATGTTGTGAATAAAAATCTCATTTTTTTTGTTAAATTTTTGAATTAAAGAGATTTTTTTCTAAATTTATTTTGATATTATTTGTTGAACTTGCTTTCTAATTTGGCATTTATTTTTTATTTAATAAAGTATTCTTTTTTTTTTAAAAAAAAAAAGATATGTTCTAAAGTCACTAGTGGTTATTTAGTAATGGATTGGTGAATGAAGTACTAGAATACTTACCCAAAAAGACTCAAGGACTAGAAAAAAATAAAATAGAATTCAGAATTTAACCCTCATCTTATTTGTGATTATGTTTAGCAGGCATTGATTTTGTGGTGGGTTATAAGAAAGGGTCTTATCATTAGTTTCATTGACAAAGAATAATATCTGTCATATAGTGGAATTGGTTCAATTTGCTTGCTTATCAAGACGTAATGTGTAAGTTAAATTTGTAGTGCTTGCATTAGGATGACTCTAAAGATCCTATCCAATTTGAGGAAAAAATGCCTCCTCTAAGACATTTTGGCTGCCGATATCTAGGCCCCTTGCATATTTTTACTTCTCATTACCCTACCTTTGCTCATTGGTGTTCTTAGTGATCAAGTGTGAATAAGCTTAGGCATTGAGGCATTGAATATTCATAGTTAAGAGGAAAATCTAGATTTAGTGCACTTCTTTTGGCATTCAAGAAGTCTTAAGATTCAACAAGTAGTGATCTTTGTTTCACTCTATCTAAACCCAAGCAAGTTTATGGGCTGTTCAGTTGTGGAAAACTCCCCTAGTTTTTTGGAAAATTATTCCACAGGAAATGGAAAATTATAAAACTTATTCAAATACAAAAATTTCTTAAGTCGAAAATGGAGATTTAGAAAATACAATTCTTCACAATTTTTTTTCAAAATCATCTCATCTCCTTCTGTAACACAAGTTACAAAAAATAAAAACCTCTTTATCTCTTTTTTGAACATATGTTCCAATTTTCTAAATTGAATTAGTTTTCATTACTTCTAACATTTGAATGCTTTTTTTGAAAATTTCTATGGAAAAATGAAAACTAGAGATTTTATATAAATTTGAGATAGAAAACTGGAAAACATTTTCCACAACTAAGTAGCCACATAGGCCTTGTTTGCTTGTGGAAAACTAGAGTAGCTTTTCAGAAAATCTCTACAGAGATACAAAACTAGAAACTGTGTTCAAAACAGTTTTTTTTTTTTTAATTGGAGAATTGAAAACAAATTTTCTGTTTTCAAAATTTTACTAGACTTTAGAAAACATCTTAAAGATATTCTCTACTCTTTTCCTTTATAAAACTTTCATTGTTTTCCACTTATTTCCTAGGGAAAACACACTGTTTTTCTAATTTGACCCCCCACTTCAAAACCTTGTCAACAACTTTATTTCCCTTTTGCTTCTCTCTTTTTTTTTTCCCACAGCCCTCTTCCCTTCATCTCCTTTGTTCCCAGATTTACAACTCTCTTCATTTCCTTCGTTCCCATCGTCTCCCCTTTGTTCCCTGATTCACAGCCCTCGTTTGTTCCCAGATTCACAGCCCCTAATTATTTGACAGAAATGAATTCATTTTCCCTTTTTCTCTGATTTCTTTAGAAATGGAAACAGAGATGAAAATTGGAGATAGAAAACAGAAAACATTCTCCACAAGCAAGCAGGACCTTAGCTTCTTGTTTGTTCCACAACATCAAGAATCAACTGTGAATTGTGAGAATCTTGAAATTTTTAAAATTTCCTACATGCATCTTTCTAACCGTCTTTCCTTTGTAGGAAAGAAAAAAAAAATATTAACAATAATAGTAGTAATTCATGTTAGAAAATTTCCATTTTGTTCTTTTTGTCACATAAAAAACTATGCAAGGAGTCCCAAGAAAATGGATTGCACTAACTTGTGCAGATTAGTTTCTATGGATATGAAGGGGACCACAAAAAAAAAAATAAATAAATAAATCTTGAGCCCTTAATTTTAGCAAAGAGGGAAAAACCTTCCTACATGAAGGAAAATACATAAATTTACACTACTTTTTGAACACAATGTAATGCATTTTCCATAAAAAGTAGAAGATGATAAATGATATATCATAGACATGTAGTAATTGTGATGTTAGATTGTTGTGTTTAATTGTTTTTGGAGATCTCAAAGAAGAAGCTTCTCATAAGTCACTTCTCGTGCAGATAGAGAGTAAAAATACAACATCAACAGTAACAGAAGCCTTAATCCCACTTATGTGGGGTCAGTCAAATGAATCCTATACCTCACAGCCATCTCTATCCATGGTCAAATTTTTTGTAAGGCCATTATATTCTATTCACATTTAAGGGTTTCTACCAGGTTCTTTTTGGTGTTTCTCATCCTCTTTTGCTTCAAACTTTCTCTATTTTTCTTTCACTCATCTGACACATGCTGATGTGTATCTAATCAGTTTTCTTCTCACATGTCAAAACCAACTTAATCATTACTCCCACATTGATTTTCCTGTACATGCCACTTTAATTTTATTACTTACGATCTCATTTCATATTCACAACCAAATTGGGTTTTGTCTAAGAGACTTCATCTCTATCAGAATAGAGTTTGAGGAGTTATCTAGCATTATCTTATCCTTAAATTTAGATCTTTGTTCCTTGTTCGTCATTTGACTGGGAACATAGTTGAACCAATGGCTTGGCTGGTTAGGTTCTGGTAGCAATTTGCATGTTTGAATAATGTAGCCATGGAAGAGATTCCAACACAGATACCATCTTCCAATTAATTAAGTCCTTTTTGGGGAGCTCCTTAGGTCACAGCTATATTGCCCACATCACTTTTTTCCTTGCTTGTTTCTTACTCTGATTCTAACATGCTTGTGTTAATTCATCAAGTAAAATGGTAGCTGATTATGAATTTGTGTCCTGCTCATTGTACATAATAACCACTATTAATAATCGTTTTTGTTTGTTTATTTCTTTGAAGGATATTGCTCTTGCTGATCTCCCTCCAACTCACCCTATTAGGTTGGGCTTAGCTCTCAACTTCTCAGTTTTCTACTATGAGATTTTAAATGCATCAGAGAAAGCTTGTGGCATGGCTAAACAGGTTTGTTCCATTCCTTTTCCACTGCTAGAAGTATGTGACCTTTTTCCCTTAATTTTGCCCATGGATTGGTTGTGGGCATTGTCTCTCTTTATGAGGTCATTATTATTGTCATTGCAAGCCATAATCCTACTAAGTGGGGTTGTCTGCCTGAATTTTCATTCTCTAATCTTTGTCAAGAATTCTTGTTGAAAAATCCGATGATTTTTACATTGGCTGTTGTTGGCTACCGAAATGCAACCCTCCTCTTTTGTTTGGGCTTGAGATGTGATAAGGGGGAATACCTTCAACAATTGAAGTGTTGATGGGATTACCCAAGCCACAGCTGAGGTTTATCAACTTTATGAGATTATCCTGTAAAAAGCCTTTTCGCCCATCCATTTGGGTTGGTATTGTGCATATGCTTCTATTTCCTATCCTTGAGATTATGTAACTATATTCAGATAGAAACTTAGACCATAAACTACCCATTTCTATGTGGTTAGAATTATAATTTATGATTTGAGATTATGAGAAAATGTTTGCAGTTACTACAATTTTTATGAGGCTAAGATGCGAGTTTCAGAAATATGTGATGCTGCATGTGATAAGCGGTTAGAATTATATAATTTGAAATGGATGTGGAAAAGTTCATTAATGTTAAAAGAAGAAGCTGGACACTTACACGTCTCTGGTTTTCAGAGTAGAATCTAGGCCCCACGTGTCTTATCTAGTTATAATTCAAATTTCTGCTCTTCCTCATGCCCTTTGTTTACTTGAGCACAGCTACTCTCCCAACTCCAGAGTCCACGTGTATGCTTGTTCACTGTTACATTTTCCCTTTAATGTTTATCTAAGTGATTGTGTCTGTTTCCATCAAAACTTTTGAGAAAAAATAGGGAAGGTTCTCAACTTTCCATCAAAGTTTTTGATCAATCACTGTTTTCATCATTTCAGACAAATAGTGATTGATCAAAAACCATTTCCATCAAAGTTTTTTTATTTTTTAAAGGGACTCTGGATGTCCCTTAATCTTAACCTAACCTGGTTATAATTCGAATTATTTCCTTTCTATTGCTGTTTCCATGTGAATGTAGCAAGAACCTGACCACCGACATTATCAATGTTTCATCAATTATTTTTCTGTATTTAGGCCTTTGAGGAAGCCATTGCTGAGCTGGACACTTTGGGTGAGGAGTCTTACAAGGACAGTACCCTTATCATGCAACTGCTGAGGGACAATCTCACCCTCTGGACTTCAGATATGCAAGTAAGTTTACATTGTGATTAGGTGGAATTTTTTCATTTTAAGCAAGATTCTAGAGTATTTTTTGTAAATAGGATTTAGATTAGTTTTACTGCATGCAGAAGCTTATAGTCTTGCTGTTCATTTTGAAGAGCAGTTACTTCACTTTCTGCCCCCAGGTTTATGGTTATAGATTCAGTATAGAGAAACAGGTGTAGAAGCTGACATGATATCCTGGAGGTTCTCAACTTTTTTTTCCTCGGATATTTTTCGTCATCATTATTATTTTCTAAATTGTTTCTGTGGGGATGACATTTGATTAATGATCACAAGTATGAATCACTTTGCCAGAAAGCCTGCTGCTAAATCAAGTTAGGCCAACAAGGAACTTCCCTTTCTAATTTTCTTGATAATGCAGTGCAAAGAAGCAATCCTTTGATTTTAAAGGTGTATGTACTATAGCATTTAACAGAACTATTGCTCTCTGGATGAGAGTTTTGACATTGAGATGTACTCGCAGTTCCTAGTTGAAGCACATAGATCTTTGGGAACATCTGGTTCAGCATCCAAGTCAAAATGTGTGATCCTAACTTGGATAAAACATCTAAAGTTATGCTCCTAAAATGAAAAATAGGTGGTGGCAGGTGCCAGAAGAAAAGGAACTGCTAGGAGCAATTACATTTCAATGACCTCTCGAAATCTTGAGCAGAATGCCAGCTCGGATGATGTTAGGGAACATTGATATGTTGTTGTTGTTGTTGTTACTGATTTTTGCATTTCCCATAGTCTTGATAAAGCCATTTCTAAGGATCAAGTTCTATGAAATCCAAATTCATTTTGAGCTAAACTACAACTTTGTGGGGATTCATGCAGGAACAAATAGATGAGGCTTGAGCTGATGGGCCAGGTGCTCCTCAAAGGAGGTGGGCTTGAATGTCATAATTTGTGTGTAATTTGCATATATAGTTGAACATATACCTGTAGCTTGTATTCAAACTCAACTTGGTTTCAAATTCCGGATAATCTTAAGTTGCTGATTGATCCAATTCTCTCTTTCTCGCTCGCTCTCTCTCTCTCTCTTTTTTTCTAGTTATTATTGTGTTTAAAGTTATTGAAGAACTAGAATCCATGTTGTCAATTGAGTACTTGAACAGTTGAACTCTCAAAAATATTTCAACTTAATACTACCGTTAGTTAAAACGAATTGTTGATTAATCACGGTATGAAATTGGATCATTTTTATTAATTTCAATATTAAATTGGTCTAAATTTTTATTTATATGAAAATTTAAATTATTTAGCGTTCAAGTGTCTACCATCCTAAAGAATTACTTATATGAAATTTATTTTCTCAGAATAATTTAATTTAATTTTTTTATAAATAAAACTTATAAATACTTGTTTCTATATTCACAGCTAAAAAATGAAAATTTGCCAAGCTTCAAGCATAGCATGTGCTAATTTTTTTAATTAAACTTGGATAAGGATTACGAGTTTAACGGATGGTGGTTTTGCATATCGATTGTGAGAGTTTGATTTAAAAAATATTTTTTCAGTTATTTAAACAATTTATGTAATTTAAAATATAAAATAGTGATACATGTTTTTGTCAATAAAAAAATTAAAAGATATTTGGTCTTAACATCATGAATAGAAAGAGTAGGGCTCAACAAGTTAGAAGAAGCTTTTTAGTGAATTAAGTTCATAATTAATGACTTAGTGTGGAACCCTTTGTTAATAAAAAAAACATTGCCAATAGTAGGCACAAATCCTAGGCTTGATTATTACAAATGATAGGTGTGTTCAAGTGTGGTGGGGTTGGGGCGCAGTTTGAAGTTTGAACTGGGAATTAAGACTTTAAGAGGCCAAAAGGCAGAGGCTGGCTATCATTGGGCTCATCCGAAACAAACCAAACACCCAGGCAAGAAAGAATAAAGATGGCCGGCCTTACTGAAACCCACATGGATCACTGATTTTGTTATCGGAAAAGCAGGTTGCTTCTTTCTGATCAGCAAATTCAATGGCTGTTTGGCTGGCTGGCTGTTCCCAGCAGCAAGCAGTCCAAGTCCATAAAGTAGGTGGTGTTCAAAGCAATCATGCTTTGACCCATGACCTCATCCACCCCACATCTGATAATTCCTTGTCGCTTGGACTTCCTTTCTCCCTTTCTTCCCTCTTTCTTTCCTTCTTTCTGTCCGTTTCATTCATTTGGAACAAACAACACAGAAAAGACAGTTATTATTGTACATTGGGGGCTGCCTGCGAGGGAACTTGCTTTTAACAGCATTTTAATAAGAAGAGCTAGCTACCCACTTACTACGTCACAATCTATGCGTAAAATGAGCCACCGTCAATGCAATGATGGATTATTGGAGGACGGCATATCAGTAGTACTGTAATAAGATGGTTTGATCCAATTGAATGGAGCAGGAGCGTGGTGCTGATTGGGACTACCAATCGCATTAAGATACTCGGCTCGGGGCATAAACTGCGCCATCCTTCATGCATTGGAGTTTGTTGCCAATTACCCTAGCCACTTTGGCAAGCCAGAGCTGCATATCTATCTATTTACTTCCTTCATGTCTTTTATGTTTGATTCATTCTATCCAACTTACAATAAAAAAAAAAGAGTTTTAATTTTAATTAGCTCTCTCTAAGACTACTGCCTATAGTAATAGTTTGTCCTTATACCCAATTTTTAAATAAATATCTCAACATTTTATAAATAGATTAATTATTTTTCTTCATAACAATAATAGTCGTGTCAATTGAATTAATTAATTCATCTCAGTAGAGCAAGTGAGGTAAAATTCCGCTATTATCTTTAGTTTATCAAGAGTTGATAAGGTAGTAATAATTAACATTAGACTTTTACCTTCTTAGAGTAACTAAATTAATTGAATCAATCAACACTTTAATTATTATTATTATCTTTACTTATTTTTGTTAATAGCTTAAAGTCAAGAGAAGACCAAAACCCTAGCATATTTTGAACTCATTATAACTCCTCCTCGAGCAAGGGAAAGGGTTCCTTATGTCACAAACAATGATTCAAAATTAATGCAAATACAAGGGGAATCCTAAGTGTTAAGCCTACCTTGTTTATACCATATAGAATCTTATTGCTTAAAAGTGAATTCTCCAAAGTAGGGGACGTCTTGGGAGTTGGAGTATATATAGATAGATAGATAGACAGACAGATAGATAGTAATATTGTTGTAGTCTTTGTGCATGTACATGGACATGGCCTGGTGGATGGATATATATGGCTTCAGGCAGATTAGATTAAGGCTGTGTCCTGTGTGGGTAGAGTCAGTGAGTGATATACAATTTTGTAGAGATGGAATGGGTTATGGGCCTGTCATCTTAGATATGAAATAAATAGGGTTCTCATTTCTCAACCCAATTTTTTGTTAGATATAATTAATTGACTTTATTATAATGAGAGAACCAAATTTTGTCTAATTACAAAGTAATTAATGTTGTTTTCCAATTAATTAGTATACATTTAGTTATGTTTTGAGGAGGCATAATTCTTTATAAATAAACATACCTATTCATAGAAGGGTAATGTTAAAAAATTGGGTAAGAACAATAATTACGATGTAATAAATGTATATTATTTTTAAATAAGGTGTTTATATTTATTATAATTTAATTTTTTTCTTATCGTCCCTGTTTCGATTGGGTATGTATACTACACTAGCTTAATCCAAAATTATAAGAAAAAGAAAAAAAAAATAATTTAATTAGGTGTCTCTAAAAGAGAGTTTAATTTGGACATAAAATCATCCTAAACTTGTTCTCCTCTTCAATCTTATAAAAGATGAACAGACACTCAATAAACTTGAGATCTAAGTCACATTTCTTCTTTTTTAAATATTATTAGATAAATTTAATAAATATAATAAAAAATACTTTTATATTTCTTTTTTTTTAACTCATATGTGGATTAATAAATACTATATTGATTTTACTGTACGATGATGACTTGCAATTAATGGTTTACTTGATGTGCGTACTCGGAGATGAATTTTCCTCTCTTGTTTATGGATTTGCAGGACGACCAAGACTCCTTCTGGCTCTCATAAGTGGACCTAGTAGAGAGAATAAAATAAAATAGAATAAATCGAAGACTTTGCTTAATTAATTAATCAGCTGCACAAATTAAAATTAGTATATGTTAATGAAAGATGTATGTATGTATGTATGTATATAAGAGAGAAAGAGAGAGACAGAGAGACAGAGAGCAGGGATCGAGATTCGAGAATGGCGGTGGCCGGTGGGTGTGGGGGAAGCAAAGCAAGCAGAAGCCAGAAGCCAGAAGCCATGGCCGGATGCTTTAATTTTGATGCCGATTAGGCACGCACGCAGAAAGCCAAAGAACGCGTTTGGAACGGAGAGATCTGAAGCAGCAGCTGGAACAGTCTTCCAAGCCCACCAAGCTTATCCAACCAACACACTTCTAAATTTAAAGCCTTACTACAATACATGTCAGTCCCTCAATACTTAAAAATATATATATATGACGATTAAAATTAGTTCAAAATGTCAATATTTAATAATTTAATTATTAAAAATTATTATTTTAATTTTTTATTGTGATCGAACGTAATTGCATGTATGAATGCATTTATTTTCATAAGTGATACACTGCCTAGATGATCGATTGACAATATTTGAAAAAGTTGATTAATTTATTATATTTTATCAAAAATTAAAAAATATAATATTTCATCTCTAATATATAAAATATTAAAATTTTATATATCAACTAATAAAAATTATTATTTTAAATCTTTACCCTAAGACATAAAAGGTGATATAAAAACGAAAGTAAAAAAGTGATGGATTTGAGTTGGAGAAATAAAGGAGATTAATTTTGTTATATTTTATAATTAAGAATAGAAAAAGATAATGTTTTTTGAGTTAGTGATTAAGAGATTTAAATATTTGAAATTTAAGATTTTTTTAAGCTATCGGTAATTTAATTTTTTTCTCATCAAAATAAATTTTAATCTAATGTCTCGTTGACATGATTTTTTTATGACATGTCACTTTTTATTTTTTATGTGCATATTTTACGTGAGATAGATAATAACTTTGTCTACTCTCAATTAATGTAAGGATTTAAAGTAATAATTTTTAATAATTGAGATCTAAAATCTTATTTATTTATTTATTTATTTTTGTACATTAAGGATCAAACACCATATTTTTTAGAAAGTGTTTGGCTTATCTTTTTTTTAGCAGCTTTTAAATTGTTTAGCTTTTAAGTTGCGTAAAGTTAAAAAGATGGGTAACGTTTAAATTGATAACATGTTTGGATAAATGTATTATAAGCTGTCAGTTATATAGTTATGTATTTAATTTAAAAGAGTTGATAAATTATCAGAACTTAATAAAAAAATCAAAATAGACATGTTGAATAATATAAATAAAATGCATAAAAATATTAATTTTTAATAAATATAAATTATAAATTAATGTCTAACTGATAAAAATTTACTATTAAATGTTGATAAATTATATACAATTACTAAAAAAATATACTACTATAATATTTTATTAAAGTCAATATATATTATGTGTTATATATATATATAGCAAATGGTGGCCAGCGACAATCGAGGCGATGGAGGAGGAGGTGGCAATGTATGTGGAAGAAAGAGATCTAGGCGATGATGATGGCATTGGGCTAGAGGCAACATTAATCTGCTAGAGGTGACGATGAATAGTCAACCATGGAGAAGGCAACCAAAGGAGATGAGAGATGATGAGAAATTATAAATATTTGAATTGTGTGAGGGCAATTTTGTAATTTGCTTAGTTAAGCAATAAGCTGCTAAGAGTTTATTTGAAAAAGTTAGGGGAAGAGATTTTGGAAAATATTATTGAATTAACTTAAAAATTGGGTAGCGTTTAAATTTTTGAAAGTTGTCAAATATATAAAAAAATAAGTTATATAGCTTATAAGTTATTTTAATAACTTATAAATAGTCAAACCAGTAAGCCTAACACCCTCTTAAGCTTAATACATAAGATGGCCCTTTAACAATTAAAAAAAAAAAATAGCATTTGGTTCTTGAAGTGCAAATTGTCAAAATTGAGCATTTCAGCGAGTCATATTAGATTATTCTTAATACATAATACAATATTTGATTTCTTAACAATTAAAAAATTTGATATTTGGTCTCTCATATAAAAAAAATCAAATTTAATAAAAAACCCCTAAATTTATTAAAAAAATTTCAAAATTTCACAAAAAAACCTAAAAATATTCATAAAAGACTTAAATTTAATAAAAATACATAAAAATAATAAAAAATACCTAAATTTCATTGAAAAAACCTAAAAATTTCATAAAAACACCTAAAATATTCAAAATAGACCTAAATTTCATAAAAACTCTAAAAAATTCATAAAAAAACCTAAAGATATTAAAAAAAAACTGAATTTCATAAAAAAAAATAAAAATTTCATAAAAAAACACATGAAATATTAAAAAGATACCTAAATTTCGTGAAAAGACCTAAAAATTTCATAAAAAAAACCTAAAAATAATTGAAAAAGGACCTAAATTTCATTTTATATGTTTTATGTTTAGGTCTTTTTATGAAATTTTTAGGTTTTTTTATGACATTTAGGTATTTTTTTAAATATTTTTAAGTCTTTTTTATAATTTTTTTAGGCTTTTTTATGAAAATTTTAGGCCTTTTATGAAATTTAGTTTTTTTTTAATGTTTTTATGCTTTTTTATGAAACTTTTAGGTTTTTTTTAATATTTTTAACTTTTTTTTATGAAATTTATACTTTTTTTTTGTGAATATCTTAAGGTTTTTACAAACATTTTAGATCTTTTTATGAAATTTAGGTATTTTTTTATTATCAAATTTGGTATTTTTTTATGATATTAGGGACTAAATATCAAATTTTTTAATTATCGAGGGAGCAAATGTTATATTTATATATTAAATTTAATTTGATATGTCTCACTAATATAGTTGTTTTTTAATATAATGTGGCATCTTACGTGGCATAGATAACAGTTCCGTTTATTCTTCATAAAGATTTAAAACAATGATTTTTAATATTTGAGATACTGAATCTTGACGTTTTGCATCTTAAGAACCAAACACCATATTTTTTAATTGTTGAGAAGTCTCTGTATGTTTTAAGTCTATTTTTTAATTATTAAGGGAGCATAATATGCGAATCAGCATATTTAAATATTATTAACTAGTCATCCGCATAACGTGTTACTTATAAAAACAATCACATTCATACACGCATTAATATTTCTATAAATATTAAAAATAATATCTTTTAATTATTAAGATATCAAATCTTAATGTTTTATACTTCAGATAACATTTTTAATTATTAAGGGATATTGTGCATATTAATCCATATTTAAATTACAAATGAGATAACAAATATTTTTTTTTTATGACCTAGGTGTTCAGGCTTCACCTGCTTAGTCTTGAAGGAAATTAGTCTTTCTTCCTACTTCAACTTCTGGGTAATCGGATGCAGTCACAACCTTATATACTCCTAAACAGACAGATGATTAGTCTCCATCAAATGAGATATTTATGCTTCCACTAAGAGTCAAACCCTCGCCACTTCCCAAATAGCAAACACTTTTACCCATAAGAGAGCCATCCTTCTTATATCTCTAATAAATAAAATTATTTCAAAATTTAAAAATAAAATATAATATTGAGTAGAAATAAGATTAAAAAATAATCATTATTCTTAAAACAATTAACTAATATTACCTAAAATTAGCGACATTTTATGAATAATATTTAGTGTAGGTTTTAATAATGTAATAATTTAATCATTAGTCTAAATTAAGTTCTAACATCAAACGGGTCAAATTTGGGTCAATTAGCTAACGGGTTAGGTTCTGGGTTTTGGGCTGGGTTCAATTCAAGTTTTATTGGTCAAAGCCGATTCCTTGGATATGGTTTGAAATGCGGCTCAAATTAGTTTCCAATTCAATATCTCAACCCTAAACTTGCTCACCTTTTATATTTCTTTTCTTTTTTTTTCTCTCTCTTTTTCATCTCCACAAATCTTAGTTGTAAAATTCTCATTGATAATTAAAAGGAAGAAAAGAAAAGAAATGAAAGCAATCTTGATTCTACAAAGTTCAATTTAAGATTCATGAAACTCTCATGAACAATATGAAAGAATAAGATAAACATGTTGGGTATAATAAAGATAAAGACATTATTTGTCATTTGTGCGTTACGACAAAAAATTAACTATTGCAAATGAAAGAAACGAGGCCCCAAAGAAAGAAAACAAATGAGGGTGTTGCCAAAGGGATGAACTTATGATGTGGCATTTTCGAAACGCATTGCATTGCTGGCATGCACAATCAGCAATAGGAGACATGGAAAGAGAAAAACAAACGCACCAAATTAGCATGTGAAGCGTTTCGATTTTTTTCAAAATGAAAATACAAACCTAGTTGTATCTTATATTTTTGTGTTTTAAAATTAAAAAATAAAAATTAAAAATTGAATGATTATTCAACATAACCTTATCATAAGAGAGAATGACTAACCTATGTAGGGCAATTTTGAGAATCTTATCATTTAGAACAAGTTCGTTTATCTTAGTTTCATGAAAAACAATGTGCAAACAAAAACCTTAATAAGTAAAATAATATTTTATATACTAAGTTGAAATTTGAAATGATTTATTTCAATTAAAACCTCTAATTGTTGAGTTATCTCCATTTATTTGCCTTTTTGAGTTAATGCATACTCCTTTAAATGATTAATAAATTAGGATAATAAAATAAGGAAGACAAATTAATAGAAATTACAACACAGGGTAGATCTAAATTGTCTAAAGTAATTATATTGATTTATGAGATCTTAAATTCGGCATCTTTATTATTTATTTATGTCGTGTTAGATTTTATTATTTATTTATGTCGTGCTAGATATGCGGCGATAAATATTTTGTATATTAATAATTAAAAATAAACATTTATTATGATATAATTATCGTAATATATTTAATTATTATTCAGGATACGTGTTAGGTATGTTATAAAAAAAAGTAGTCGACATTGTTCAATAGCATAGATTTATATGAATCGGATGACATGCATTGGATTCAACTTACATGCAACGATACAATTGCTAACGTGATGTTATTATATAGACGAGAATGATGTAATTTATTTGAATAATGATAATTCGATAAAAAATATAATTAATTTATTTATTATGGGTAGCAGGAGAAAACGATGGAAAGAACAGGGGGCAATGTGCAAAAAAAAGGGTTGGGCTTTTGGGACAGTGCATCTAATCTAAAGGTTACGAATTGAAAAAAAGATGAAATCTTTGTGAAGATAACAATAATGATAGCGATGGAAGTTTATTTTATTACATCATGTATGGATCATTTGGGTCAATAATCACTGTGGAGACCACCATTTGACTGCTAATTGCCCCACCTACTTGCCAGTTCAGACAATGGCAATATTGGAAGATTATATTACATGACATGACATATATATATATATTTATGATTTTCTTTTCATTTCATCTTCTTCCTTAATATTTTTGTTTCCTTAATTTGCTTTCCCCATTTTTTAATGAATCTGTGAATCCAGCTGCCTCTCCTTCAATCACTCCTTTGCCCTAAAAACACATGCCTGTTTTCTACATAAAGCTCCTCTCTTTATATCAGTTTCATTCCTCCCCTCTGGTTCTTTCCCTTGTCCCTCGCTCTCCTTTCTCCAATCTCTTCTTCTTTACTGCGTTTCACTGGTTATCTCTGGCTATGGCAAAACCAGAATGCTAGTCCACGCATGCGAACAATCACGGAGAAACTTCTGGGTTCTGGGTTTTGGGTTCTTTTTTGATGAGATTTTGATAGGGTTGTACAGAGAGCAGTGAGGTTTTATACAATGGCAGAAAACGGTTTTGATTGTGTAGCCTTGAACCTTCTCTGCACAGAAACCAACTACTGGTGCTTTGACGATCTTGATTCTGTGAACCCAGAGGAGCAAACCCATGAAACCAATAATCAACCTCTGGGTTTTAAGGATTTTGGATCAGAATCAGAATCAGAGCCATTTTTTGGTTTGCCATTGCAGAGCGAAGAGTGTTTGTCCTTTATGGCGGAGAGGGAGAGGGCGTATTTGCCCAGAGATGATTATCTCAAGAGGCTGAGAAGCGGAGAATTGGATTTGGGCATGAGAAAAGAGGCCCTTGATTGGATTTGGAAGGTCTGTTCATTCGTTCTTTTTTTTTTTTCCCGATGGTTTTATTGATTTTTTTCTTTCTAGCGATTGGGCTTCGCTTTTCCCCGAATTTTTGTGACAGTTTCTGCAGATGGGTCATGGATTTCACCCCATTTTGATAAAGATTGTTGTTTATTTCAATTCATTTTCCTCACATTGTGCTATTGGGAATTTTGATTTGCTTCAATTGATTTCTGGTGATTTGCTGGATCAGTTACTACGTACTCAATCCAGTCAACAAACAGTGACAATGAGTTGAAGCTATAATTAATGTCCTTTCCTAATTTGTGTCACAGTATCAGTTTTCTGGAACTGGATTCCTGACAATGCTCTCCTCATTTCTCTGTTTCTGGTGATTCATGGTTTACTCGTTTTCAGTTCCTCACGTGACATTACTGAAATACGTTCGGTTTTTTGTTTAATTCAACAGGTCCATGCCCATTTTGGTTTTGGGCAATTGAGTCTCTGGCTATCTACCAATTACCTGGACAGATTCCTATCGGTTTATCAAATGCCCGTAAGTGAAGCACAATGATCCCAGTATTTCTTTTTCTCTTTTAATCTTTTCCTTCAAATGCTGATTGCTCTTTCTTTGTTACTTTTCGTTTTCCTTTCCTTTCTCTTCGGCTTTTCTTTTTCGGTATACAGAAAGATACAATTTGGGCAACGCAATTGTTAGCTGTAGCCTGTTTCTCACTGGCAGCAAAGATGGAGGAAGTTACAGTGCCACTGCTTGTAGATTTACAGGTGAATAGAGAAAAAAAAAAAAAAGCTGTTCGATATTTCTCCATTGTTACCTAAATCTGATTGCCTTGGGGATGTGGGAACATGGACAGATAGGTGAAGAAAAATTTGTGTTTGAAGGTATAACTATAGAGAGAATGGAGCTTGTGGTGCTGAACCATTTGAAGTGGAAGCTGAGAGCTTACACTCCATTTTCCTTCCTAGACTACTTCATCCGAAAGATCAATGATGATCAGAAACTTTCATCAGGGTCTCTGATCTCTCGATCAATTCAGCTCATAATAAGCACAACTCGGGGTATTTCTCCATTGCGAGTGTGTTCAGATTAGGCTGATTTGGCGGTTAACTTGTTCAAGTGTTTGACCCTGTGCTTGGTGGCTATCGAATGCAGGTATTGACTTCTTGGAGTTCATGCCTTCTGAAATTGCAGCAGCAGTGGCAATCTCTGTTTCGGCAGAAGTAGCAGGAGTAACCATTGACAAGGCATTGTCCTGCTTGACGCATGTAGAAGAGGTAAAATAAAATCTTTGAGCTTTTAACTTTAATGATCTTGCCAATTTGATGAACTCATGAAATGTGGTTATTTTCGTTTTCTTCTTCTTTTTTTTTTTTTCGTTCTTTGTCGATGTTGCAGGGACGAGTGGTGAAGTGTCTTGAGCTGATCCGGGACTTGCCATTGGTTAGCATTGAGGCCTCGAATGTGGCTGCCGGTGCATCCTGTCCTCAAAGCCCAATCGGGGTGTTGGATGCTGCATGCTGGATCTATGGAACTGAGGACATGGCAGCTCCACCGTGTGCCAATTCTTCGCCTAATAGTCCAGAAGCAAAGAGGAGAAAGCTGGACCAGCCATTTCAAGAGGATCTCAAGTCATAAAATGTAAAATTTTCCTCCTCCATACCCTATTTTAATCTCAGAGAGAGAGAGAGAGAGAGAGAGAGAGAGAGAGAGAGAGAGAGGGCCTCATGTCTCATGCTTTTAGCATGAAAATGAAGGAAGCAGCAGTTAGCAATCAGAGTTCTCAACAACCATAGTAGTAGTAGGTGGAGAACACAGAAATTTGAATAGCTTCATATGGTGTGTTTAGGGGAAAACATATATAGTTTTTGGAGGCAACTTCAGTTTTAGATGAAAATGGATGAAGGAATGAAGTGGTACTGGGGATACAAGTAGAAGAAGAGGGCCTATGTAACGCCTCACTTTTCCCAAGCGTGCGTTAATTCGAGATTTCGAGAAAAATTAAATCAAACATCACATAAATCCCTTGATAGCCATTATTTCCCGACAATCTCGATCGTACCTTCTTAGTATAACAACATTAAATAAAAAAACTAAGACAAGTGTCATCAATCACATCAGCGGAAGCAAGATCGTAACCTCAAATATATGCATATCACTGACAATTTCTTTTACAACGACTGAATCGATGTTTCACACGAAAATACATTACATAATCTCTGAATATTGTAAACATAGACAGAACCTACAAAAACAACCGTATCTGCTACATCCTGTTGGCCTTCTTCCTTTGACGTCACAGCTTTTACCGGGAACGTTTGAATATTCTAGGGACATAGTCCAAATTAGATGCTGAATCATCTAAGTGAGAGTTCAAAAACGTTTTCATGAATGTATGCAGAGTCATGTACACAAAATTGATAAATCTCAACATGCACCAGCCTAAGAGAATCCCAACGCATTTAACCCTAACCGGGGAAAACGCAATCTCTCCAAGGCGACACGACCAAATCGACCCATTGGCAAACCGGTCCTGCTTAAGAGGGACAACCTCGACACATGAACCCAGGAACCACCCCACGGTCATGGTCAGGCTTTACGCTCCCACTCAAGCATTCCAAAACATAACCCTAGCCCCGAGAGTGTCACAACAGCACTGTCCTTGGAATCGACGTCACCTAGGCATTAATGCTACCGCTCAAAGGATCCTGGGGTGGTGTCCACTCGCAGCCCCGCCACTTGAGCCATCAATCGGGGTGGTGTCCACTCGCAGCCCCGCCACTTGGGTCCCGTAGGGTGAAGTCCGTCTCAGCCCCGTCCCAAGTGATCACCAAACATTAATCCTAGGTACGCATTCCCGAGTACTGCCACTCTAGGCCACGTCACAGGTCAACAACCCACATACCACATGAACGACACAAAACCAGCCAATGGTCGAAAAAATCATAACATGCGTTACTTAAACTCATAACATGCATCATCAATTCTTAAATCAACTTTTAATACACATGTAAACAATCATTCGTCACAAACCGAGCATGAAAACCATTTACGTGTCACTTGAAATCTTTTTGGGCAGAACCCCTCACGAGTCAAAACCAAGTTTAGGGAGAACACTCACAGTGAAACCATTCGTATGCTATTTGAAATCTTTCGGGCAGAACAACTCACCTTTAGACGGATTTCCAACGGTCAAGCGCGGTCAACCTCGATTTGCGTGACTGCCTCGATCTTCGTGCTTAGCCTCGATTCTCGCGCCTGACACTCTTGTACTTCAACCTCGAGTCTCACCGATACCTTAGTCATCACATTTATTAAAATCACATCAATATCTATTTTTCTAAATTCTTCATAATTTCTTCCTATTTTCTATATATTTCTCCTCAAAAATTCTAATAAATGCCTACTCAACATTTTTCCTTGATTTCTCTTCATAATAATTCATAAATAATAAATTCCTATCTTCCAAAAATTTCTAAGGATTTTCTAATTCCTTTTCCTATTTTTCCTAAACCTTATTCACTTTGAAAATTACAAAATAACCATTTCCTCAAACATTTTTTCTAATTTTATTGCACCATAAATAATAAAATAATTTTCTAAACATAATAAAAAAACTTCGAAATTACCTGACCCTTCACGCGTCCTCACGCGCGGCGCGTGGGTGGCCTCGTTTGAACTGGCGCGTGCCAGCCACGCGCCAGTCGTCTTCAACCTTAGGCCGGTCACCGGCCGGTGCTCCGATCACCACGATTCGGGTGCCGTTCGAAAGCCTACTCCAAATCGATCCCGATGCCACAAATACCAGGCCGAAAGAACGTCGGGAAGACGTTTAAAAGTGGAGTTGCTGGTCGGCGGTGGCGGTCTGCCTAGGGTTTTTCGGCCACATTCGAAACTCCCTCGAATCTGCTCCAAAATGCCTCAAACCGGTGCCAAAATGATCCTTACCTCATGGAGACCAAAAGCCCTCTATCCAATCTCCAAAAATCGTTCGAGAACGAGCTCGATTTGGTGCTTCTTTCTCGGCCGAACTCTCGGCTATTTATAGCCCAAAAAGCTCACCATGTGGCCTATTTTCCGGCCATACTTCTTCCCCACGCCTCCTAGGACACCCTAGGGTACTCCTTGACAAGACTTGACGGCCAAATGGACGGATTTTCCGGCCAAATCGTGCGGCCAGATTTGCCTCTCTGTGCAATTTTCTGAAAATTGTAGTTAGGCCCCTGCAAACTTTTTGTTTGCATTTTGGTCCTTTTCCTCAAGCCCCTGACCTTTCTAATACCTTCACTAAGACCCTCAAGGTTAGTATTTCTCATTTCACCCTTGAAACTTTCGAAAAATTGCCATTTAGACCTCCCTCGGGCAATTTTGAAAAATTACACTTTGGCCCGACTGATTTATTTGACCTCAAATCCACCCGATTCAACCCGAAACCACTTAAGGGTTGTTCTACACATCGAATACTATTCCCTGACATTCTCCGTTGACTTTTTGGACGTCGTTTACAACGATTCGGTAATACGACCTAAATGGGCAGCTGTATTTCGCTGTACCGAAAACTGTTCCCGATTTTCTTTATTTCACCATTAAAAATCTTAATTTTAATAGCTTATCGATTCTATACCGTTTTCTTGGTCAATCTAGGGTCCGAGGTACTCCCGTTAGCTAATTTGGTCGTCCAAAGCCATGATAGTGTGCCCTAAAGTCTCATTTTTCTCAAAATTCTAATTTTGCCCTTTATCAAATATCATTTTATCTTCAAAAATTTTCTCGGGTGTTACAGCCTAGGGGCAGATATAGCTCATTTGTTTTATTTCTTTCCTCTTATCAATTTCTGAAAGAATATTGTCCTGTCAATGCCCTTCTAGTCATTTACATTTATAATCATATAATACCTTTAAATTTTATACTCTTCTTGTGCCCCACTTTTTCATTTATGTTCATGGTTTGGTTAATTATTTTTAAATTTAGAGATTTATGAATCGTTAGCATTTATAAGATCACGGGTTCAAGTTATGAAAACGATCTTCGTCACCATAGATTGTCGTCAAATATATGGTGGAACGTTGTGGGCAAAAGAGGTAATGGATGCTATATACATTTTGAATTCTCCAATATTTGAAGTGGTTGTCATGTCTCGATATTAATTATGTGATAAAATATAATCATATTAATTATTTTTATTCATCGCCATCTTATGAATTTTTTCTATATAAAGATGTCGCTAAGGAATTTAAAAGCATTCCATGTAAATTTTGATATATTGTTTGTTTGTTCTGGCGACGTAATTTTTTTGTTTATTTAATGATAATACTTATGTCTCTTGCCCAATTGGTTTTGTTGTGTTGAATTGTAATATATGTGTTACGTGTTGTATTTTATTATATTGTGTTGTGTTATCAAAGTAATATTGATAAAAAATACATTATTACAAAAATGCTCATTTTGGTGAGGGGGTGGGTGTAATATTCTGAATTTTTATAGAATTTTGAAAAAATAAATTATTATAAAAATGCATTTTTAGAGAATTAATCCCCCCACAAAAGACGTTAAATTGGAGTGGAACCAATTTATAATTACGTGTTACCACTAGTTGTCGTAATTGAGGGCCTCCACATAAAAATTGGAAAGGGGTTCAAATGAGAAGTTATTGCAAAGATTGAGGTGGTAATGTAATTTTGAAAAATGCCGAGGGTGATTTATCTTTGAAAAAGGGTATTTTATTAAATTATGGGTACTAGTGTAATTTCGAAATCTTTTTTGGATTGCGGGTAAGGGTAAGAGTGAAATAAATTGATCTAGATTTGGGACATAGATATAACTAAAGAGAGTTTTGGGACAATGAAATAAGTCATAATTCTAATCAATGAAAAGAAGGGGCCAACGTGAAATTTTCAGAAACTTGGAAATTGCCGGCGGAGGCACGAAGAAAACTTGCTTGAATTTTAAACAGAGATTAAAAAACAAATTAGCTAATTGGGGGAGGGAGAAGGGCCAACTTATTTATTGCAGTAGTATTATATCATTCGAAAAATAATACTAATTAAAATAACACTTGTACCCTTCTGATTTAAATATTGCAGTATTGGCTGAAATATAAGGATTACTAAGGCACTGTTCATTGCCCTCTAATAATAAAAGTATTCATTTTATACATGAAAAACTAAAAATAGTATTTGTGTATATATATATATATATTGTTATATGTTATATTTAATTTTATAATTACTTGTCTATATATAATACAAGAATAATAGAGATCCCCAGTCCAAACCAATATATATAGAATATAGACTCCTTTATTAAACCTCTATCAACAACCATTAGGGGACGAAATATGAATGAAAAGAAAATGAAATGTAAATAATCTGCTGCTCAAAGTTGGCGAGGAGATTATGGGTGGATGGAACCAGAGACCCAATTACGCCACCAACAACAACAGGCACTGGTTTTCTTTTCTTAATAAAAAAATTGGGAAGATTGGGATTGGGTCAGTGAAGTCAGTAGAATCAGAGCCAACTTGTTGTGTTGTCTATTCCCTTCGATAGTGATGATAAAATAATACGAATGGAAGGAACGTGACTGGACTGCTAATCGTCATTCGTCACCCACACCCACACCCACACCCACACCCACACCCAAACCCACTCAAGGGGACGTAACGTAAAACTCTTATTTTCCATTCAATTTCACAGCTCCATCCTCTTCTCCTCCGCCCTCCGCCATGGCATCGGAACCATAAACCAATTCCACGAGAGAGAGAGGGAGAGAGATTTGTAATAATCATTCAATTACACAATGTTAATAAAGGAATAAATAGGTCACACCCTTAAGAGGAGCTGACGGGCAGCTTTGACCAGATTCAGAACCTAGGAACCGACTTACAATTGCATCATTCATCGGTAACAACGTTAATATAATTATTAATAAAATTTCAATAATAATAATAATAATAATAATAATAATAATAATAATATTTTACGTTACATAATCGTCTTATTTTGTTGATAACATATTATTATTACATCATATAATATAATAGCATTTATAATACGTGGAGAAACTTTTAGCAACCAAAATTTGAGGAGTTAGATATTTAAACCAATGTTTTGAAAACCAAATTGAACCAGCCGATTTAATTAGGAAAAACCAAGAAATAGAATCATCTGCTGTATCTACTAAATTTTGAACAAATAAATCAACTAATCATTTTTAAATGATGGAGCAGTTGAACTAGGGTTTGTATGAACCAGCCTGTTCGATTCAACTGCTAAACACACTTGTGATTTCATGAGGTAGAAGAAGACACCCGCAAGCCGCCGCCCCCCAGAGGAAAAAACAAAAAAAGAAGACACTAGCAGTGGGAAATGTCATTTATGGGACCCAATGGTACTCTTAGTAAGCTTCAATGACCCATTCACCTTTAAAACTTAAATAAATCTCATAGCGGGTAATTAACCGTGCATTAAGGGCAAAGAGAGGCTGCTCAACAACAGATACATGGCTCTGAGGCAAAAACAGATAAAGCTTAAGAGAGGATGTAGTATAACAACATGCTATTATGAGGCTCAAACATATACCAATGGCTCTGACACCATTGATAAGGAACCACCCTGTAAGAGTAATTTTTGCTACCGTTGAATTCTTACAGAAAATAGAACCAACACAACTCATCAACGAGAGCTCATAATTTTTAATTAAGAGAATGTGAAGTCTCTATAAACCGTATAGCTCCATTCTACTTTTCAGTTCCCTTCGCATTCTGTGTTTTACACAAATCAAGAAACCAAATGCAAAATGCGTTGGTTGGTTCCTAGGAAATCTTATTACCAAGGTCTTCTATCACTATAATGCTATACACTATAAAAGAATGTCTGAATTGGGAAGAAATGTCATCCTTCGTATTATTTCTTCAATAGCAAGTGGTGAACAGACTTACCCAGCGGGCCATTTCAGGCTGGTTTTCTGTTCTATAATTTAGCTGTCTATAATGAAGCTAGAAATCGCTGGCATAATAATAGAATTAGAGTCGCCTACTTCAAATGAAGTCGGGCTGGCCGGTTGATGTCAAGCAACGATGCCACATTCGGCTGTTATGGTCGACCACCCTCGGGTAAGTAATGACTTCTGGGATGGGAAGATATACGTAGTGTGTGTTGCAGATGCCCACCGTGATGCCACTATACCCGGCAAATGCACCGTGAACCTGCCAAGATCAACATCCATATTCAGTAATGTCATTGAGCACATTCCTGTGCATATTTACCCAGCTGATTCCAATCAATTTCTCCAATTTTTATTAAATTTGTTTCTAATTACAGATACTAAAAATTAGCTCATATAACACTATGAAGATATGTTGCTGGGAGTGAAATACTTGAGCTAAGCAGACCTGAGCAGACCCCATTGGTCTTCAGCTCTAGACTATAGTTGATTAAGGCTGAGCAAGACCAACATCCACTAATGAGCCCAGCTTGTTCCGGATTAGATGTCCTAGTTCAGTCAAATCTAGGTTTTGCATCACTCATTCTAATGGGGAAATGCTGTTCAGAAGCCAAAAAGAAGCTGATATGAATTCCACTAAAGAGCCCAACTTGTTCAGAGAAGCTAACTTTGCCTAACAGGTGCAAAAAATAAACCAACTTACCTGACCCTACCCAGTCCAATTTCTATTTGTCTTTAGCCAAAGAAACACGCATCTGTGGTGAGCAGGTTAAGGTTTCAAGCCAGACAAGGTACACAGTTTTGGAAGAAAGAAAAATGATATTGTCAAGTGGGAAAGAAGATCAAAGGGCACAGATACAAGACCAGAACAAAGAAGACCAGCTGGTTAATCTGACTCAACCAGGAAATGGCAGGAACGACCTATGTTTTGATCACAGATTTGGATTGGCCAAGGGAAAGCATATTAAGTAAATATTATGCCGATCAGAAGTATAATATTGGCACACTTCTAAATTTGAGAGAAATGACAGAGAAGCTAGGCTCAAGGGAGTGATACCACAATATCTGCATGGAAATAGCAATTTTTTATTATTGTTCCACATTTTCTTGTCATGTTCACGTTATATAACTTAGTTAACTCATGAACGAATCAAATATCTCTGATTTGTAACCCTTGCTGAACCAACGAAATCTGGGTAGATACCTTCTCCTGTTCAATGCCTGGAAGATTCTGATACCTATGTTAAATTGCTGTGTGTATTCCCAATGGGCAATGGCAGGAAAAGGAAAATCTCAATTGATTTCTAGAACATATAGTGAAATTGCTTTTTATTTGTACCCTGCTACTTCAAGTTATAGTTAAGTAATCCAAAAGTATTACAGAGAATTCGTGATGCTGTAACTCAGGGAAAAAAGAAATACAAGATAATCAACATTGGTATAAGGCAGATGGCTTTAACAAAAATTATCTAACTGGTTTTATTTGTCAACAGTTAGATATATCAATTATCTTCATTCACCACCATCTCATGAAATTTCTCCATGTGAAGATGGTGTTCAAACTTTATTTCATCATTACTCCGCCAGGGGATATTATCCACTGCCGGTCCCAAGCCCGGATAAAGGAGGAGGGTTGTGTTAGGTAGCCGACAGCCAGCGTAAAACCTAGTCGGATCCAAATATGAATTCTAGACAAACTATCTGTTGGGATGTAACCCACATAGAAGTCTAGAATTCATATAGCCAACCTCACATAGTGGGATAACGGCTGGATATGTTGTTGTTGTTGTTGTTGTTGGTTTTATTTGTCAACAGTTATGCATCTAATTTTTTTCCCCCTCGCTTGCTCATTTCCTTCAATTTCATGTATAGCCCTTCCCATCTGGAAGAGGAAAGGGTGGCGAGATTGGGCAGTTATATTAGGTACTTTTTGCCTAATGTTCCTCCAAAAAGGAAATCAGACTACTGAAAATCTCACCAATATACTGCATAAGATACATATATTTTCACGTGAGAACGGTATCAGAAAGTTAGCATGTGATACGTACCGCATTTTGGCCCAATACAGTACAAAGAATTCCGTCCGATGCATTCGCACGGACTGCTCGTATCATGTATGTTGGATCAATGTACTTCACATCAGCTGGAACGCTTATCTCCTTAAAGTATTTCTTTGTCTGACAGAAAAGAAAAAAGTAGATCAGTACATCCAGAATTGTGAAGCATAAGTACTCAGGAGCTGCTGTTCAAAGAAATACATGTTATGCTTTCATCACAATATCATACATTTCTTTAGAATTTCAAAATATTTCCAAAGGGTCTAATTTTATGTTCTTTCATCAGAATATCATGTTATGCTGTTCAAATTTGTTTTTCTGTTATTGTTAAAACTCAAGTCTCAAGTTATTTTCTTTGAACTTGTAAAACAAGTATGAGCAAACACACATCAGACACTTCCATGAATGTGCACCCACTTCCTTTTTCACATCTAGGAACCAAATGTTACACAATAAAATGAGAAAAGGCCAGCCTACTACTGACTTCTGCTTCGGTACTTGGATCAAATAACTCAAACAGAGACCATACTGATAATTAATCAGCTAGTTGCAGCCACCCTCTATGATGATCACCAATTGCATGAATGGACAACAACTTACCTCTTGTTGTAGATGTACACCAATATCACTAAGTACAGTATTTCCAGATGCATCTTTGGCATTAGTTTTCTGAAGTAAATTCTGCATCAAAGAGGAAAAACATAAAGCATGGAACTATAGTTAGTTTCACAGTTTTAAAATATTAGAAGACAACATTTTTACTGTAATAATAAAGGACAGTACACTTGAATGTTTCAACATAAAAACATCAAAAGGTTAAAACATAGAAATGAATAGAACGTAAATATTTGCAGTGGTGAGAAGAGGAAAGCTAATACTAGGTTTTCATGAGAAAAAGAGCCAGCGATGGAAAATTATGAATGAGACCTCGGTATGAAAAAGTCAAGATAGGGAATGAAAAATCCTTCAAACGGTATAAGTGAGACATTGGATGTGCCCAAACTTCAACATACAAATTTCTACCACAAATTTGAATATGTAATAAAGCTGTGAATGACAGCATTAAGAGCAATTGTCGTACATTACTGTCTCACATAAGTTAGAAGGAAGAACCAAAAGGAAAAAAGAAAGTGGAAAAATATTGTTAGGAGGACCAAGAAAAAATAAATGAACTAACTGCAGTCAAACAGATATGAGACATGAAGATAGTAACACCAAAATTTGAGGTCAAAATGAAGGAAAACTTCTAGATAAGTATATAAAAAATTTACGAACAAGAAGAAATATGAAAGGAGAATAACAGTTGCTCAGTGCCCATTTGATAACATTTTTTGCTTTTATTCTTGTATCTGTTTTGTTGAAAACAAAATCAGAAAAACATTGTTTGATAACTATACATTTATTTTAAAATTGAAAATAAAAGCAAAAGCTGGGAAATGAACTAAGAAAAAGGTGTTTTCAAAATGATGTTATCATTTTTAAAAAATGTATCTTCTCATACATCATTGTTATTAATATTATTACACTAGTTATATGCACTATGAATATTTTGTATTATTCGTATATAATAACAATCTTGTCATAAATAATATTATTATAATATTAATAGCAATAATTATATTGTTAACCTTGTAGGATTTATCAAAACAAATATTCATCACATCCTAAAATCATAATACTGTAATAATTGATTAACAATAACAATATTGTTTTATTTAAAAATGTTAATAATTATGTTGATAATTTTATACAATTTATACTACAAATACAAAGTTAAGATATTCCTAATGTAACAATATTAATGATATTTATAAGAGATTTGTATCTTTTTACATCTTTAGTAATTTTATAATATTAATATTTCTATTATCAACAATATAACATGTTAGGGAAATGTTATAACAGGTATTATTGTCTAGTAGTATAAATAATTATATTAAAAGTTAAAATATATACACTAACAAAATTGATATTATAACTGATCATGGTTCTAAGACAAGTTATACTAAAAGGGCATCCTTGTGGATAAGGATCCCTGCTTTACGAGGGTCATATTTGTACCCTTTTCTGTGAAAAGTTTCACAACCTAGACCTGTGACCTTTTGATCCCAGAGCAACCATACTATTGCAACCAAGGCTCTCCCTCTCACATAAAATATATTAACAAAAATTAATTAATTGGCTACAAAAATTCTTTTAAAGGTTGTTATCAATAATATACTTTATAATTATATTAAAATAACATATTATTACAAGTGAACAATACGGAGGTCAAAGCAACTAAAAAGGTAGTAAAACCAACAGTTTTGCAATGTTAGTCAAAAAAATATAAAAGCCATAATGGACTTGCCAACTTATATATCAAACATAGAAAATTCACTTGTTTTACATAAACTTGTTCCAGTATGAGGTAATAACAAAAGGCATACATAGATGGGATCATGGGACTGCAACAGATACATAGGTATCATTTATCTGAATACAGTTTGACCTAGAAGCCAATAATTGAGACATAACTCACCTGCCCAGCTCCCTCTGCCACACAGACAACAGCTGATCCCTTTGTCTCAATTAGGTACTTCAGATGCCTCAGGACACCATGTGGTCCATGTAAATTAAAAGGTACCTGAAGTGCATGCAAATATCAAGTAAAAATCTAAGCTCAGGTAAAATAAATTTTATTAAATATCCTGATTAAGTACCTCTGGGATCAGACATATATCAATTTGTCCACTAGCAAGCGCGGCATGCATGGCTATAAATCCACTACTACGCCCCATCAATTTGACTATGCCAATACCATGATAAGCACTATGTGCCTGTTGGAAGATTGAAAGAAAACTCAGAAATCAAGGCACTAATACCAGGAAGGATTGTAAACTACAGGTACATAACTCCAAGAAATGAAGGATGATTTAATAATTACACCAAATTCACAACAAACAAAATAAGGGCAGCAGTAAGAATTAAAAGCAACTTGCACCAATGCACAACAAACAAAATAAGAACTAAATGAAACTTGCACCTCAATGTATGCTGAATTTATTGCACGCTGTGCTTCTTCAACAGCAGTATCAAAACCAAAAGTTTTATCCATCAGCAGAATATCATTATCTATGGTTTTTGGCACACCAACTACTGCCACTTTCAGTCGTCTTTTCTGACACTAAAAATCATAATGAAGAAATTAGATTATGCAAACAAAACAAGTAATGAAGAGTGTAATACTGAAAAGACAAGTTTTCAAGATTTGGAAAAAACAAATAACACAAAGCTTAAAAGGGAAATTTTCACAAATAAAATATTCACAGAGAAAGATATTTAAATCCAATTAGAGAAAATAACATGATGCAATAGTTTTGCCCACCTCATCATGAATTGCGTTGGCACCAGCATGGGTTCCATTTCCGCCCAAAACAAAAAGCATGTTGATTCCTTTTTCCTGACATGATTGACACATACATGTATGAGAACACTTTATTGCTGGTATCTATTAGCATTTCTATAGAAACAACAGAGAAAGCCAGGGAAAGATCAAGCAAAGAGAAAAAAAAAAAAAATCACCTCCATACAGTCAACCATCTCCTCAACAATGGGCCCTCCGCGCGAGACTCCTAATAAGCTTCCACCAGAAAGATGAATATTTTGAACTACTCTCCTGGAGAGCTGCTCAAGAACATATTTCAAAAAATTAAATTTCACATGTTTACTAAAAAATAGGGGTGCATATATTTAAGAAAAGCAAGTCCAACTAAAATCACAAGGCTGGTTCTAGAAGTGTTGGGTTGACTTTGCAGATTGAAACACTCATCCAAAATTTTGAGAACAGTTCAGAAGAATCTCCAATTCATCAAGTAAGAGTTATTTCACAACCAATTCCAATCAACCAATAAATAAATTAGAGCAAAATTTCATAGTAGCTATTGGAGTAAAGAGAGGAGCTTGCCACTGAACAGAGCCACAAGCAGCTGGCAGGTAAACATGCACTATACAAGGAACAATAATAACATATCAAGCCTTTATCCCAATATGGAGTGTTGGCTACATGAATTCTAACTCACAGTTATTTCTATCTATGGCCTTGTAAACATGTAATATACAAAGAACAAAAATAAAATAATTGCAGCAATATGGCAACATATACTCCTACCAAAAAGACCATACCATTGGCAGACTACCTTTTGCTACCAAGGGAATGTTCTAGTTAATGGACCTTTCACACCATATATTAAGGAAATTAAGCAACACACCTGTTTAGCCCTGTAAAAACTTATAGTACAAAATCCTACCAACTTAATTATATAATAAGGACAAGAGCTTGCAAACTAATATGGGAACAAACCATGGGAATAAAAGCTCTGATCAGAAGAAATGTCACAACAAAACAATCTCAGATGTCTTAACGGTACCTTCAACTCAATTTTGAGCAAGCAGTTTCAAAGATAGAAATAAGAACTCACTGGCATTTCACTCAAGTCTTGGTCTGAAAATCCGCGGTAACCAAATGGAATCCCCACAATCTTTTTCACACCATATATTTCAAGGGTGATGACGATCTGCAGTCATTTCAAAAGAAAAATGTAAGATGAGAATCAACAAGCAAGGAAATGTGTTTCTTTAATGACAACTAGGTAAAAGAAAGAATCATTTATATATGAAATAATCTTATGCCTCCATCATTAGACAATCAGAACCTTTGAACTGAAATAGAAGCTATAGTTTACGTTCTTTCTTCTAATTGAAGAAGTGCATAATGGGGAAGCAGGAAATCCTTATACAGAAAAAGCTCTAAGAAGCAGGACATATGTGGAAGTAAAACAATGTGATTTTTTTTTAGAAAAAAATAATAATGTGATTCTTTTAATTAATTATAATCTTGTCACTGTTTCAGGGTTACAGAATGCAATCATTTTACCAAAAGATAACTCTGGTATGATGTGGATAGAACTCTCAAGTAAAAAGAGAGAAAATAGAATAAGTACATGTCTGATGACATCATTAAGACCAGGGCAAAGCCCACCGCAGGTTACAATTGCTGCTTTGACTTCTTCTGGTCTGAAGTATATTTTCTCCCGGGGACCAGCACGGTGAACCCTGGGAAGTTATCAGAAAAAATATTTAGTGAGGCCATCAGAAAGGATCTAATATTAGCAATAAAAATGTGACAAAAGTTAAATGTGAGCACAGGAATAGTATGATATCTTTCTGCACAATTTAACGTTTCCATGAGCGACTAAGTGACATCCTTAAAAATAGCAATTATGAGCTTACCACATTGTGTGTATGTGCATATGCACGGGCGTGTGTGTGAGAGAGCGAAAGAGAGAGAGACCTTGACATTCAGTTATCGATGATCATTGGATTTAGAGAAATGTAGATAATATCTCATTACATTATATCAGAATGCATTATGCAACATCAACCCCGAAACATATCCTCCTATTACTGACATATGAATGTTTGGTGAATTAGTATAGAGAATACCATTGTTCTACCCAAGTACAATTGGGATCAATGCATTCAGCACCAGCAGATGTTGGGGAGGAATAATTTATAACCTGAAATATAAATAATACGATGTCAGCTAAAAGGGAAACAAATTCGTTGTTAAGAAATTGACCTCATGCACATATTACATGAATTTCTTATCTGATCATGATCCTAACAACTTATGAAGGTATCACTAGAGGTCATGATCAAAAGAGATAAAACAACTAGTGAAGGTCAAATAATAAAAGCAATAGACTCCCAGATAGATAACAACATAACCTCACAATGAAATTAGCAGATTAAGTTTCTTCTGTTTCACCTCCTATTACTCACAATGAAATTAGCAAATTAGCAGATTAATGCTACTAGGTGGGGTTGGCTACATGAATTCTAGCCTTCCAAAAATCTCTATTTATGGCTATATATTTTGTAGGGCCCATTATACCCGGTATCATGTTTAAGGCTTTTCCACCAAACTTTTTATGATCTTCCTCCTGCTCTTTTGATACAAACTTCTTCCACTCTATCAGCTTGCCTCACAGGTGGGTCTATCTGTCTTTTTTCACCTTTTGAAAACATAGCACTAAAATCATGCTAAAAAAAGATCGATATTTAACACTTTCAGAAGAAGATTGTTTTGAAAAATTAAACTACTTGAAGTTCCTTTCCAATGACCACACATAACACATGGATGTAATTTGAACTTGAGTAGAAAAGCAAAAAGGTTTACCTACCTGTGCAAAGTTGGATGAATCCATATTGTATTCCAAATGACAACACTGGATATCATAACTACTTAGAACAGATCTATCTGCCCTCAAATCTGTATAATATATCAATGCCTTTATTTACTGTTCTAGCTTATAAGATTCTTAGTTCTAATCAAAAAGCAAAATGGGGAATGCTCACTGTTCAAGCAGAAGTGGAACAAAATGCATCCCTTGAAAGAAGCACAAGCAGAATGGTATATTTGAGTTTTCTTCTATCCCCTCCCTCCTATTGGGCCTTTCAGTCTCAATCTCCTCTCAATTATATTCAGTAAAGGTATGGCAGGATGGACTTCTAAACTCTACCTGATGGGAAGCAGTGGAATGTAGTATTACAATGCACACATGAGTGTTTTACGTAAATAAGGCAATTCAAAAGAATGACCCACCAGGTGAGAGTAGTCTCTTCATATATGCCTGCTTTTTGAGAGAGAGAGAGACTCTTCTAATCTCGAACTAAAAGAAGGCGCACATCAGTTTTTTTGCACTTAACAAATGATGGATCCATGGGAGAACCTAGGCAATGCGCTAAAATATTGAAATGTTCAACAAAAGATAAAAATCTTGATCTAGAAGAAGGACCAGGTCAATTTCCCTTTTACACTTAACAAATGAGGGATCCATTAATTAATAGTGACCAAAAGAAGCTCATGCCTGGGCATCTACTCTAAAGAAACGAAGGATCCATCATATTTAGAATGACAAGAGAGAACCTCATATGAGTGCAACTAAATGACATATGATCCATCTTCAGTTAATATTGAAAAGTATGACTGCTGCTCAACATGGCAAACTGGCAATGATTTTAATCATTAAATTTCTTTCCTTGTCCTTATTTGGTAAAGAAACTTAAATTAAAGATATCAAACAATTAATCTTCACAGATACATACATTGTTTGTCGATCAAAGATTGGTAATGCAACAAAGTGAAGGCATTAAATAATTTGATATTAAGTGTTTGTGTGGTATTAGTTTTGAAATTTTGCTGCCGCTAGAACCACTTTTGTGAAAAGTGCTTTTGCAAGAATTATTTTGACCGAGAACAATTTGTCAAAAAAAATTACTTGTTGCTGTTCCTATGCTACAGCAAATACCCATATTTTTGCTTCTCTTCCACAAAAAAAAAAAAAAAAAAAAAAAACAAAACTTTTGCTATCATACAAATTCATTTTTGTTGTCAGCCAACTACCGCAAAAAAGTGTACAGAACTGCTTTTATCTATATAAAAGTGCTTACTGCGTGAGGAAACAAACTATAAGACATGTTAACAAGAGAAGCAACTCAATATTTAGATATCAAGGCTTTGGTATACACAAAAAATAAAAAGTAATTCTAGGTGCTAGAATATGATGTTAAATCGTTGGTGGAAGTTGAACCTCCCCTTCTATGAAAAACTAAAAATAGGAACTATTAGGCAGAATCATTCCTGGAGAAAGATCTATTATCTCCACCTTGTTACATTAAAGTCCAACCAATGATATAGCATTTCAGTATATACCTTGAGGAGTACTCTGTCATTGTTATTAATGTAGCCATGCCACTTCTCATCAGATGGATAACCGTCAGCAAAATCTTCTGTCGGAGTCCTGCATAGAAAATATATATTCAGAGATAAGATTTGATAAATTCATAAATAGTTATAGAAAAATAAAGAAAACTTCCACGTCACGAAAAAGTAAAGGAACAAACTTCTCTTCTCAATCTATATATCAATCAAACACCGAGAGTGAGTTGCCATTTATAAAAATATGAGGGCATAAAAGACGTAGTAGTAGATGCAAATTCAGCACAAATTAGTGAGAATTCAAGCATAAAAGTACAGCGAGAACAACATCAAATCAAGCCTTAATCCCTTAAAGTGGGGTACGCTATATGGATTCTATCTTGCCAATCATCTCTATCTAAACCATAAGTTCTGGAAGATCATGCCTTTTTCACCAAGTTTTTTTCTCTCGTGCCTGTTTTGCAATCAAGCATAACAGTCCGAATACGCACAAAATAACGAACACACTGAATAAAACAGAATCAAAACACCGAGCAACATTAACGGTATTCAAGTACTTCATTGTTTACAGACAAACAAAAAGGCAAAAAATACCAAAAATAAATATATAATAAAAAGAAGAATCAGAATTCCAACTGAGATACCTCATCCTGAGGCAGAAAGTGGAGGGGATAGGAGCCTCGTCGGGGAAAAGGTCGGTGAGGTGAGGAAGGTTGAATCGAGCCTCGAATTCGCTTTGGAACTTGGACTTCCAATCGGGATCACTTAAGTCCATATCGGCGGCCACCGGCGTTACCTTGACGTTCTCGGCATGCACACGAATCTTCGTGCAAATTCGTTTCAAGTTCCCCCGCAAACTCGGAAGAACCACGCTATTGAGTCTTCTGCCGGAGTAGTCACAGTTTGCCACCGGAAGGGCGAGTTTTGGGCCGATCGCCGGCGCGAGCGTGTTCATGGAAGAACAGAGTGAAGTCCACAAAACTGTACGATCGCAATGGCCACGGAGAGAGAGAGAGAGAGGAGAGAGAGAGAGTAGCGGAGACCGCGATGTAGACGGAGAGAGGGAGGAAGACACCAACCAGTAGGAGCTTAAATAAGGAGAGGAAGCGTTGGTGGTAGTACTGGTACGGGCCGGACCAGAGCAGACCAAACCAAACCAAACCAAACCAAACCAAAAATCTCTCTCCTTCAACTCCAATTCCTGGCAGGTTTTCAATGACTTTTCTGAACCGCCCTTGTCCTCGTGATTGACTATTTAATTTATAACAACCCTTTCGTCCCCTCCATCTCCTCCCCTTTCCCACCAAACAAACACTGCCACTCCGCCCGCCGGCGAACCGCTGCTTCAATTACTAATAGGAAAAATTACCCCCCTTTTTAATTTTTTACACAATTTTTTTATTTATATTTCGTTATTAAAAATTATATCCAAAATTTTAATTCATATTATCATTCGTAATTAATAAATTGTCAACTCTTCTCTTGTTTTAAGAATGTTGGCATCCTTTTGTCAACCTCTAATCCTTTAATTCTGTATTCTGACTTATAAATTCATTAATAAATCTAAAAATATATTAATTATAACCATTCTCTACTACCCCACTTATTTAAAATTAAAAGCTTTCAAATTATAATTTAATTTTAATTTATGATAATACTCATAAATACCTACTAGTATCTTTGGGATCAAAAGATGAAATCCGAGCTATTCATAGCTCAACTCCAAAATTTTTATAAGAGAGATAAATCACAAAATTTAACAACGAGATTTGAACATGAGATTTGTGATCAGCTAAAATTCATGACTCTTTAAGACTAATACATATACGATCCTAATCGTTGAGTTATGGCATAAAGACTATCAAATAAGATTCGCATCTCTGGTATCTTAAAGCCTAATAAATTATCAAAAGAGAACCTAAGCTGTGCTAGTCCTGTTAATCCGTGTGTGACCCTGTAATTTATTATGTGGTTGATTAGTTTAATTAGTAAAGGAGAGGAAAACAAAGTCCTGAAACTGAATAATATAGGACAATAAATTTATTTAATTTGGATATACTCCACGCAATCTGGCGGAGAATCTTGTGCTCCTTTTCCGTCGTGGCCTCCCATTATTTTACTAGAGAAGTGGCAGGCTTATTTGGGAAGACACTGACAACCCCAATGATGCCAAGTGGAATCAGTCAAAATGGGTGGATGGTAGCAGGCCCGATGAGCTAGAAATTGGGTCGAGCCCAACTTTTTGTCTATGACCCAAATGGAAATTGTTTTAGGGCCTTGAGCAATGGGTAGCATCAGCAGTTGGAACCCACCCAACAGAGTGAAAAGAGTAAAAAGAGAGCGTTGTACTTCAGCCAATGTTGCAAGCAGCTACTACTGACTTGTCCACGGACATTCACATCAGCCATGTGAAAAATGTACCCTTTATTGATTGTGCTTCAAGGCCAACCCAAACCCTAAAATCCCTTCCAAGTAAAGATGTGCTTCATTCATGGGAAAACCCTGGTGGCCCTTACATGCTTGACACTAATAAACACCCCATTTTGCAGAGACACATTTGGCGCCTAAATTTGAATAAACCCTAGCAAAATAACGGTTCTTAAAGGTCAATGACTTTTTCCATGTATGAAAGTTCCCTCTCATGTCCTCTTCATGCCAACTCCATGGCAGGTCCCAAAACCAAAGGTCCCGATCATATATACTTGTATATAAATTACATGAACAAGACAAGTATAAGCATAAAAGAGAGGATCCACTAGGTTTAGCAGTTTCTATCCATGGTTGTTGAATTTACTGCATGTATGAACTGACTCTCACTCCAAGCTTTATTGATCAGTGTCATTAATTTGTGGGTTTTGCAGGTAAGAATTTGGTCATCTTGTAAGGCGTAAACGAGCTCTAGAGGCGGCTTGACCATGTCAGCTGAGGAGATGAAGATTCGAGGCGAGCTAGAGATGGACGTGGAGAGGGATTTGGAGGAAGAAATCAAGGATGGGATATACCACCTTGCCCTACGCTTGCACCGGCTCTATCAGCACCAAAAGGAGAGGATTAATGCAAGAGAATTTTGTGCCAAAACTGCTCAACAAGGCCTAGCAAAGAAGAAAACACTTTCTGAGATCAACATAAGCATTAGAATGGATGGTGGCACCAAGATTGAGATAAAAGAGATCAAAAAACAAGCCCGCGAGCATGGCCATCATGGCTTGGCTTTAAGATCAGAAAATGGCCGAGAGATTGCAGGTGCAGGTGCCGGTGCCAGGAAATTCGACTGGGCAAAGAGTCTTCGATCAGAAGCCAGGCCTGTCGTGATTAACAAGAAATATGAGAGTTACTATCAAGCTAAAGGAAATAGGAATGGGCATAATCTGCACCAAGCTATCAAACTTGACTCTGCTAATAATAGAAATTTCATGAGCACTGTGTCTGGGCGCAAGGGCGGCATGGTTGCTGAGAACAAGCTGCTTGAACTGGGATGGAAATGCTGAGCCATTAATTAATTGCTGTGTGAATTAATAAATTACTGTATTAACAATGCTATTTGGTGTATGATTAATAAGCCTTACAGGCATCATTGTATATCGCAGTTATGTGTTATTTATTTGTTTTGCATGGACCTGTTGGTTTTAATGAAATAACTATATATATATATATATATATGTTTTATCTCTTTTTGATAATTGTGTCTTCAAATCCTAATTCATTTGTAATTAAATTTTTTAATTTGATAGTCGAATTTGACTGTGATTACAATTTTGTCAAATTTAATTTTATATAGAATTTATCTTATCTGAAAGAATTTCTCATGAATTATCTTCTGATAATGATATAATTTTCTATATATATCTATATATAGATAATTTTTTAAATCTATAAATAAATGTCTAATGCCATAAAATTTTATGTGATAATATCATTTTTGTACTAGTAATTATTTGCTTAGTGATATTTTTATTCTTTTTGTTCGTATTTTTTTTTATTTGAGTTTTTTACATAATATTCTATATTCGCATATGTGATTTATGGTTTAATCGTGATTTGTATTCGATCCAATTTTGTACCACTCTAAGAATGTTGCTGGCATGACATGAATGGAATGAGAAAATTAGCAAAAAAGAAAAGGAATAACTTAGTAGAGAGAATGGGCATTAAAATTATACTCTTATCCTTGTGGCAAATGTTGTAGCATTATGCACACCATCTTTTTTTTTTGGCTTACCAAGCATTGTATGCACATATTATGGTTTGATTAGTAAATATAATTATATACATTAACAAGTAATTAACTTATAAAATAATATTAACAAAAACGTCTTAAAATTCTTATCAATAAAAAAATTAAAGATACATTTATAATATAAATTTAAAAATTTCTTTTTGAGTGATGACGTACAAACCATCACAATAACTAACAGATAAACTAAAGACAAATAATACTAACAATACAGAGCAATGGGCCAAACAACAATAAACAAGAATGGCTCAGTCAAGCCCAAGAGACGCCAATTGAAAACCAAAATATAACCCTTCTAAACCTTGAAGCCCATGACTGCCATTGCAATCAATCTACACAAGTTGCTGGACACCACCCACATTAATGCCATTGCTACAAACAAACACTACTAGCGTCAGAAGACGAAAGAAACACCCACCCCAAATCAGCATGCAACCATGAAACCTAGCAAGCCACAAACACGTCTTCAAGGCAAGCCTCAACATCCATAGTGTCATGTCATAAGTAAAGGCGGTTGAAAGTTCAAGAGCCCAGAATGATATTTTGGTATAAATTTTTCATATGCAAAGGATTTTATACAAATGTATAAATTAAATAATTATCTATAAAGAATTTTAATTCTAAAAGGATTTGAGAATATTAAGATAAATAATTATCTATAAGAAATTTTATTTTTAAAAAAGACAAGATAAACATAACTGTTGCGGAAGACAACTAATCCAAAACAGTAAAAGGTTAGAGCAAACTATAACCAAAGCAAATAGATATCGAATAAATCAACCAAGAAATCGATAGAGTAAAGAAGAGCTCCCTGTAGGTAATCTCGTCAAGGCTCAGATCTGGGTCTGTCCAGATTATACCACCCAGGTAACACCAAAATAGGGACACCAAGCCTCACGGAAGCTAACAAGGGACGAGCCACACAAAACCCCCAAATAGGAGCCCTAAACCCTCTCGGCCAGAACACCAAAACTTCTCCCAAAACCACACAGGTAACGTTCACCACAAGATCCACCAAGGAACAAGAACGATCACAAAGATATGAGACGAAGAACAGTATCCGAGAGCTTACCTCAAAACGGATCTGACGGGCCAAGTAAATAGAGGCTACTCACCGACCGACCATAGGCTTTCCAAAGGAAAGGAAGATCACTCCAAGAAGAAGAGATCTGATCGAAGAAGGAAAGAAGCAGCTTACGGATCTCAGCCATCGAAGGAAAGGATCGGGAGAGCAAAGAGAGAAAGAGAGAGAGAGAGGGGGCCGTCAAATGAGGGTAGAAAAGGCAGAAACTATGCCTTTTATATGGTGGTGCTAGGGCACGGCTTCAAGGGGCCATTTGGCTTGGGCTTGGGCTCGGCTTGGGCTTCCTTAAGCCTTGAGCAAATGGGCTCAGCCCATTTTTCCTCCAAAGGCCTAATTAAGGGCTTATGGCCCGACTTTTAATGGGCTGCCAATGGGTGGTAATATTTGGACGGTACTTCAATCCCGGGCCGGAGCCTATGAAGATAAACCCGAATATTTCGTCATAGCCTTGGGCCTCTTTGGGAAACAAAAAACAACAAATCTCCACCTGATTCCCAAAGAGGCCAGCAAACACAAACAGAAAACATGTGCAGCAAGATGCAACATAAAGCAGATAATGCATATGCAACTATCAAGTAACCTTGCCAATGTTAAGTAAATCTAGGCAGCTTTTAAATTTAGCCACAGGCAAAATTTTAGTTCCCATATCAGCAGGATTATATTCAGAAATCACTTTTTCTAATCTAATAATGTTTTGAGATACAATATCACGAATAAAATGCAGTCTCACATCTATATGTTTGGTGCGTTCGTGAAAAACAGGATTTTTACATAAATGAATTGCAGATTGACTATCAGAGAAAACAATCACATTTTCATTAAGAACACATAGTTCATTTAGCAATCCTTTAAACCATAGGGCTTCCTTAATAGCTTCTGTAGCAGCAATGTATTCAGACTCGGTGGTAGAGAGGGCAACAATATGTTGAAGCTGAGACTTCCAACTAATGCATGATTCACACAAAGTAAATACATAGGATGATGTGGACTTCCTATTATCTCTATCACCAGCATAGTCTGAATCAGTAAACCCTTTTAATATCACATTATTAGACTTATGCTTATATATTAATCCTACATTATAGGTGCCTCTTAGATACTTTAACAACCATTTCACTGCTTCCCAATGATAGGGACCTGGGTTTGTCATAAATCTGCTGAGAGTACTAACTGCATAGGCTAAGTCTGGCCTAGTACATACCATGAGATACATGACAGAACCTATAGCATTTGAGTAAGGGATTCTTTTCATATATTCCTTTTCTTCCTCATTGTCAGGAGATTTATCTTTAGATAATATGAAATGGTTTCCTAAAGGCAAAGATACTGATTTACTATCATGCATACCAAATCTTTTTAGAATTTTTAACACATATGCTGTTTGATGCAAAAATAACATAGAATTTGACCTATCTCTTTCAATTTCCATACCTAGGATTCTCTTAGCCATTCCTAAGTCTTTCATGTCAAATTCTCCACCTAATGCAGATTTTATGCTATTTATCTTTTTGACATCAGGACCAATAAGAAGCATATCATCAACATAAAGTAAAAGAAACACACAGTCATCATTATTTTTATGCTGAAAATACAAGCAATGATCAAACTCACTTCTTTTAAAACCAATTGTTTTAACAAAGGAGTCAAAACGTTTATACCATTGTCTTGGGGACTGTTTTAAACCATATAAGGATTTTTTTAAGAAACACACAAAATCAGGCTTTCTTTTGTCTTCAAAACCTTTGGGTTGATACATAAAGATTTTTTCTTCTAAATCACCATGCAAGAAAGCAGTCTTTACATCTAGTTGTTCAAGTTCCCAGTCAAAATATGCAACTAATGCAAGCATGACACGAATGGTAGTGTACTTGACAACTGGTGAAAAAATCTCATTATAATCTACCCCTTCCTTTTGTGTAAATCCCTTGGCTACTAACCTAGCCTTAAACCTTATTGGTTCTCTATCAGTTGTGCCCTCCTTAACCCTATAAATCCACTTGCAACCTACAATGGACTTATCCTTAGGTCTAGGGACTAATTCTCAAGTTTGGTTCTTGTTGAGGGAATTCATCTCCTCTTTCATTGCTTCTATCCATTCTTTTGAATATTTACTTCTTATGGCTTCCTCATATGTGTTAGGCTCATTTTCAGCTAGGTCTTGATAGCTTGCATAGGCTAATTCAAAATCTGAGGCTAATCTTTGAGGTAACCTATGAGACCTTCTTTCCCTATCCCTAGCTAGTTGGTAATCAATTACTGATGGCTGGTCATTTTGAAAATCTTCTACTATTTCTCTCTCCTCATTTACTTTAGGCTGATTTTGACTTTCTACTTCACTGGAGGTTGAAGAAGTGTTCTCCACCTCATCTGAATTTATAGGGGCTTGGGTGCTTGAGTTTTTCAACTCTTCTTGAGGACTCTTGTCCTCATTAATTTTGTCACCACAAGTCTTTGTACAAGGCATTTCTGACTCATTAAATGTGACATCCTTACTAACAATAATTCTTATTCCCTTTTGGTTTCTATCCCATAGCCTATACCCTTTGACTCCCTCAGGATATCCTAAGAAAACACATTTCTTAGCTCTCGGCTCTAGTTTTCCTTCATTTTGATAAGTGAAGGCTGCACAACCAAAGGTTCTAAGAATTGAGTAGTTGGCACATTTTCCATGCCATTTTTCATAAGGAGTATCACCATTTAAGGCAGCTGAAGGAGTAAGATTCACAAGGTAACATGCAGTCATAACTGCTTCTCCCCATAATGACTTAGGTATATTAGAACTAATCATCATACACCTAACATTGTCTAAGAGGGTCCTATTCATCCTCTCAGCTACCCCATTCTGTTGAGGAGTGTAGGGGACTGTTCTATGCCTAGTAATTCCATACTCCTTGCATAAATTATCAAAATCAGAATTGTAGAATTCTAAGCCATTATCAGTTCTAAGGTATTTTATTTTCTTGTCAGTTTGATTCTCTATTTGAGTTTTCCAGTTTTTAAAACTTTTAAAAGTTTCTGATTTATCTTTTAAGAGAATAACCCAAACTCTCCTAGAGTAATCATCAATTATAGACAAAAAATACCTATTTCCACCTGATGTGGGTTTTGATGCTGGCCCCCAAAGATCTGAATGAATGTATTCTAAAGCTCTAGAGGCTCTATGAACATTAGAGAAGAAAGATAGCCTATGATGTTTTCCTAGGACACAATGATCACAGAAAGGGATGTTAGACACAAAGTCTTTACCAAAAGCACCTTTATCACTTAGCAACTTAAGCCCTTTAACACTCACATGTGCTAATCTGTTGTGCCACTTGATAGTGGTATCAGGATTGATTGATGCTATTTGGGAATTATTAATTACCTCAACATTTAATACATAGATCCCATTTCTCCTTACCCCTTTACATACTACCATTGATCCTTTAAACATTTTTAACACCCCATTTTCAATTTTTCCAGTAAGACCACTCTTTTCTAACTCTCCAACTGAAATTAAATTTCTAGCCATTTCAGGTATATATCTAACATCTTTTAAATTTAAGACATAGCTATTGTCTAACTTAACAGAGATGTTTCCTACCCCAATGATTTTATATGCTAAGTTACTGCATACTATGGCATGCCCACTTTCAGATTCATGCAAGTTTTCAAACCAATGTTTTTGTGATGTAACATGAAAAGATGCTCCTGAATCTAAGATCCATTCATGCATGTATGATTTTGCAGCAACATTAATTTCAGTGGAGTCAGAATCTAAGAGCATGTAGACTTCACTAGGATCATATGAGGTTACTACATTAGCTTCTTCTTGATCCTTACCCTTTTCTTTATTTTTATTTGCATAGCAATCTTTAATAAAGTGCCCAATCTTACCACACCCATAGCACTTTTTCTCTTTTCCTCGGTTTTTAGATTTGGACCTACTTCTACCATTTTTCTTGTTACCTCCCTCTTGATTTTTAAATTGGGACCTACCTCTCATCATATGGACCTCACCATGCCTTTTCTCATGTTTAAGTTCCATTTCTTTACTTCTTAAAGAATCTATGACAATTTCAGGTGTCAAGGTATCCCTACCATACTTAATGACATTTTTTACCTCTTTATAGATATCTGGAATTGCATTTAATAAGATCACAGCCTTATATTCTTCAGATACTGTTTCACCACAATTAATGATATCTTGAACTAATTTGTTGAAGACATCTAAATTGTCATCTAGATCCTTAGAGGGGTCAATCTTAAAACTGAAAAAATTTTCTAACAGATACAGTTTATTTGGTGTAGACTTCTTTACATATAATTTTTTCAGTTTTTCCCATAGTTCTTTAGTTGTGTTAAGTTTTCCTACCTTTCTTAACACTGAATCTGAGAGGTGCAAGATTATTGAAGTGTATGCCAATTCATCAGTTTCTAGTTTTTGTTCTTCTTTAGTACCTTCAGGGTATTTACCATCTATAGCCTTAGATACCTTTTGTTGTACTAAAATTCCCTTCATTTTTTGTTGCCAAATAGAAAAATCCCCCTTCCCATTGAAAACCCCTAGTTCAAAGTGTGTAGTCATACTCACTAAGTATATGAATTTCACACAGAATATGCAGCCTAATTAAAGTTAATATAAACACACAGTTTTAAAAAAAAATTTAATTCAGGCAGCAAATTCTCAAGAGGATAACAGAACTGATCAGGGCTAAACAGAGTAGTGAAGACTGATTTTATCAGTATTATAGATTTGCACACAGCCAAGAATAACTGATATCACACACAGTAAATTATCAGAATGCACTAGGGATGTATCGACAAAAAAATTTGAGAACAGTAACAGCAGAACAAATAAATGAAGCTGATACAAAATTTACCGAGCTAGATCTCAAGAGAGAGATCTAGAATGGAGTCGGGTTGGATCTCGCGAGCCTGCCAACCTTCACGCGCCAAAGTCTGTCACTACATGCGCTGTTACCAGCCGGAGTGTAGACTGGCACGCGCCGGTCAGGGCGAAGCTACTCGGACTGATGATCACGGATCTGGGGTCGGTTTACCCCGAATCATTCACTGCACAAAGCAATAGGAGTTAACCGATTCGGGTTTCAAGTAAACCCTAGAACCACTTACCGTGAGAAAAAAACCGATCGAAGAAACCAGAGGGCTTTTTCGATTAGGGTTAGATTTTGCACAACCCAGGAGCCACACAAGGCTCTGATACCATTTGTTGCGGAAGACAACTAATCCAAAACAGCAAAAGGTTAGAGCAAACTATAACCAAAGCAAATAGATATCGAATAAATCAACCAAGAAATCGATAGAGTAAAGAAGAGCTCCCTGTAGGTAATCTCGTCAAGGCTCAGATCTGGGTCTGTCCAGATTATACCACCCAGGTAACACCAAAATAGGGACACCAAGCCTCACGGAAGCTAACAAGGGACGAGCCACACAAAACCCCCAAATAGGAGCCCTAAACCCTCTCGGCCAGAACACCAAAACTTCTCCCAAAACCACACAGGTAACGTTCACCACAAGATCCACCAAGGAACAAGAACGATCACAAAGATATGAGACGAAGAACAGTATCCGAGAGCTTACCTCAAAACGGATCTGACGGGCCAAGTAAATAGAGGCTACTCACCGACCGACCATAGGCTTTCCAAAGGAAAGGAAGATCACTCCAAGAAGAAGAGATCTGATCGAAGAAGGAAAGAAGCAGCTTACGGATCTCAGCCATCGAAGGAAAGGATCGGGAGAGCAAAGAGAGAAAGAGAGAGAGAGAGGGGGCCGTCAAATGAGGGTAGAAAAGGCAGAAACTATGCCTTTTATATGGTGGTGCTAGGGCACGGCTTCAAGGGGCCATTTGGCTTGGGCTTGGGCTCGGCTTGGGCTTCCTTAAGCCTTGAGCAAATGGGCTCAGCCCATTTTTCCTCCAAAGGCCTAATTAAGGGTTTATGGCCCGACTTTTAATGGGCTGCCAATGGGTGGTAATATTTGGACGGTACTTCAATCCCGAGCCGGAGCCTATGAAGATAAACCCGAATATTTCGTCATAACCTTGGGCCTCTTTGGGAAACAAAAAACAACAATAACTAAACGTCTCACCACAATGAAGCGGGAAGCAAAAACAAGCAAGGATTAGGGGCATGAGTAATACAAAGGTGAAGAATAGAGCCCAAGGAAGAACGAGTAGATGCAAAAAGAGAAAAGGGCCAAATCAAGCTTTGTGTATGCCAAGAAACACTTTAATTGCCTAATGGACCATCCAACAAACCAGTGACAGGGAGAGGCCTAGACAATGAATGGGCAACAAGACTGATTAAATGACGACAAACAGGGAAAGAAACAAAAAGGCCCGAAAATGACGAAACCATGGGATCATTAACAAAGCATTAATAGTGCATGGCATAAATGTTAAATTACTATATATATAAGTGCATATTATATTTATCAATGCGTCACATATTTATGATTTTTTAGTTTATAATAAAAAAATTAGAATATATATAATATCACTACTGTATATTAAGCTAATATTATGTGTTCATATAATATATATATTTCAGAAAATATTTATATATTATATTATTTAATAATTTTAAAAGTTAGTTTTTCTTTTTAAATGCATATAAATTTAGAATAATATTAAGTCTAAATAATATTAATGTATATTATATGAAATGTTTAGAAAATGCATTGAATGAGATAGAAAAGAGATCAATGATTAGACTCGGGTTAAACTATGATGTATTAGTTTTTATCATATAAATAAATAAACAATAATTTAAATTATGATTTTAAAATAAAAATAAAACAAAATCCATCACATAATACTTAAAAATGTAAGTAATAGTGCCACTTTCCCTCTTTAAAGAAAGTTTTCTCTTGTTCCCTCTTCTTCCCAAAAGAGTTGCCTGCAACCCTAAATCACCATCTCAATCTAACTAAGATTATTGATCATCCTTAATTCTTATCGATCACCAATGATAGATCCCCAAGGAGGCAAAGTTGAAATGGACATGAAGAATTAAAAGAGATATGAGGCTAATACAATTAGCTACAAGAACCTATCATAAATGACTAGGACGGTCATAACTTAGAACTAATGGTGGTTGGCTGGCCACCACTAGGTTCATGTGATGGTGGGCTTTGGAAAACCTGGCATTGTTTGTGTGTGTGTGTGTGTGTGTGTGTGAGAGAGAGAGAGAGAGAGAGAGAGAGAGCGTTTACTAATGGCATTTCCTTATTGCTAGAATCCCTTTCTTGGTCCCATCATTGAAACATTCTTTCAATCCCTAGCTGAAACTCAATCGCTAGAAACCCCTAGTTGAAACCCCTCGCCAATACCCCATCAAAGATGCCCATTTTTTATCATTGACCCATCATGATGGGATATTTCTAGAAACCCGTCCCGGTTGACATTTTTCTAGAAACTGCATCATGCAGTAGGATTTATGTGTGAACATAACTTCAGAAATAGTCGTTGGCCATTGCCAAACCTTTGCCAAAGAGAAAGATAGAAAAGTTGAAAGATTAAACAAATTAGGCTACGTTCTCATTGCTGTTTTTAAGTCATTTTTAGTTTTTAATTTGTTAAAATAATGAAAACGCGTTCTCTTTACTGTTTTTAAAAATAAAAAAAAAATTATAAAGAAAACTCAAAACAACAAAAAATTGTTTTGAGTGTTTTCATTCAAAACAAACTCAAAACTCAAAACACATTTATTTATTTATATTTTATTATTATAATAAAAAAAATATTACAAAATTCATTAACTTTAAAATGTATATATTTTTTAATAATATATTAACATTAAATATTTTTAATTTACTAAATAAAATATCATTAAAAAATTATTTTCAAAATTTTAAAGAGAACGCGTTTTTTAATATTTTATTTTGAGAAATAGTTTTTTAAAATGACAAAGAGAATGTGTTTTTAATTTTTTAAAAATAAACTATCAAAATAGAAAACTAAAAATAAATTTAAAACTTAAAATTAAAAATTTAAAAGTAAAGAGAACGCAACCTTAGATTTTGTTAGTTGGCAAGCTGCCACAAAGACTAAGAGATATGAGATATGAGAGAAATAAAAAAAGGGGAAGTCATCATCACCTTGTTGGAAAAGAATGAAAAAATAGGAAGAGAGGAGGAGTGGGGAGGAGGGAGCACGGATAGAGATAAGGTGGAGATAAATTGAAATAGAAGGATATTTTTTTTAAAAAATTAACTATCATTATTAAAAGTATTTTTTAAACTTTAAGGGAAGTCCTTGTAATTTTTCAAACTAGAGGATTTTTCTTGTACTTATGTTAAAACTTAGGGGTAGTTCTTGTACTTATGTTATAACCATAGACGTTGAGTCAAAATGACAAAAGGAGGCAACAAGAATAACACTCTTCCATTGGTGTGTCCTCTTAGGCACAAATCTTGGGATCTTGGTGAGATTTGTATTTTCAATTTTATTTTTTACCTTTTAAGCTATATTTTGTGGGGGAAGGGGGATCCTATGGTTGGTGAAGCTTCTCTAGATGGTTCTCAAAGCATATTCTATTAATTTCTCCTCTTTTGGTGTCATGTTAGACTATTATGGTGGGTTGGAGTTGCGAAGATAATTGTACACGCAACCATAAGGGTGAATTGTATCAAGGAAACTTTGTGTATTACTCATTTTGAGGGTTTTAATGTTGTTTGTGCTTTGTTTTGTTAGTGTTTTGGTTTGATTTGTTGTATCTAATTTCTATGTGGTTTGTCTGTGTTATAAAATTGGTAAGGTCTATATAGAGGTCGAAGTTAATGAATCCTAGAGTCCGGCTACCTTATGGTTATCTCAATGCATTTTCTTCCAAATTGGGAATGGTCTAGTTAGATGTCTTGGTTTTTACTATTCTTCTCCATCCCAAGAAAGTTGCGTTTTAACAGTGGTGTGTTGTTATTACTATTAGCATCTATATTACTTTGGTTTATTTTGTAGTTTGTGATAGTGGTGTATTTTTGTTGTGTTGGACTTTGTTAGTTAGTTTTATTACTTGGTGTTGTTTTAATCAATGGCATTTTTGTAATTAGTCAATAGGTTTTGGTTTATTATTTAAGGTTGAGATCTAAATGAATAAAGTGAGATGGATGAGGCATTTTTAATTCTCTCTCTCTAGTTTTTGTGTTAATATGGTATCAGAGCACTGAAGCCCTAGGGTTCTTCTCCAACAATCTTTGATGTCGCGACGTCGTGTTCCTCTTTTCCATCGATTGGTGCGAATCTCCTTTGTTCGGAGATTTGTGTGTTTTTTTTTTTAATTGCTCGCAAATCTCCTTTGTTCGAAGATTCGCATTATTTATCTTTATCAGAGTCTTATGATCTCCTCTGATTTGTGTATTTCTATTACTCATCTCTTTTGCACAAATTGTTCATTCGTTTTATGGCAATGGAAAATCCTAATCTGTCTTCTTCCTTGTCAAGGCTTGATTCTACCATTGGCGATGGTTCGAGTCCTTTCTTCTTGCATCACTTTGATAGTCCAAGACTTGTTTTGGTTTCTAAATCCTTGACAGGGGATAATTATGCATCTTGGAGTCGTTCGATGATGATTGCTTTATTTGTCAAGAACAAACTAGGATTTATTGACGACTTGATCCAACGTCCTTCAGGTGATGATTTCCTTCTAAATGCAAATATTAGAAATAATAACATGGTTATTTCATGGATTCTGAATGCTGTGTCTAAAGAGATCTTGGCTAGTTTCATTTATTTTGAATAAGCAAGAGCTATATGGATTGATATGAAGGAACGCTATCAACAAAGCAACGGGCCTAGGATCTTCCAACTGAGGCGAGAATTGATGAACCTCACTTAAGGTTCTTTGTCTATAAGTGCCTATTTTACCAAGTTAAAGACTATTTGGGATGAATTGGAGAATTTTAGGCCTACGTGTAATTGCAACAGTTGTACTTGTAGAGGTATTAGGGCTCTTACAAATCATCATCAAATGGAATGTGTCATGTCATTTTTAATGGGGTTAAATAATTCATTTGCTCAAGTGAAAGGTCAGTTGTTATTGATGGAACCTTTTCTTCCCACTAATAAAATCTTTGCCTTAATCTCACAAGAGGAGAAACAAAGGAATTTAGTGGTTAATACAGGAGATCCAGTTTTGTTCAATGTTAAGCATGATACTAATAAGACTAATCTTGGTATATTTCAAAAAAAAAAAAAGGTCAATATGCACACATTGTGGATATCACGGTCATACCATTGATAAATGCTATAAATTACATGGATATCCCTCGGGGTATAAGGTGAAACAGAAGAATCCTAATGGACTTGGACTTAATTTAATGAATTCTACTAATCACTTCAGCTCCAACACTATGAGTCAGGTTTCTGAGGGTACTACAAGTACTTAAGGCATGGAGGAATTCATGTAGTCCTTGAACTCTACCCAATATTAGACCCTATTAAGTATGTTGAATGATCATGTTGGTGTAACAGAGGCTAGGGTAGAATTTGATGCTCCTCAAAATCAAGCATTAGGTATCTATTTTAATATTTTCGTTAGTCTCTTACTTAGTCATTCAAAGCACTGGATAATAGACTCAGGGGCCACATGTCATGTTTGCTTTAGTAAATCTTATTTTCATAATCTGAGGCCCATTAAGGATATGTTTGTTACTCTCCCAGACCAATCTCGGTTGTCAGTAACTTGTATAAGGACTGTGAGATTAAGTGATTATATAGTGTTGGAAAATGTTTTGTATGTGCCTCAATTCAAGTTTAACTTGATATCTATGAGTGCTCTAGTAAAAGAGAATGATGTGAGCTTCAGTTTCTTCTTTAATTCATGTTATATCCAGGCTATCCATCTTTTGAAGATGATTGGTAGGGCTAATCTTCATGGGGGATTGTATGTGCTTGATGTTGATTTTTTCCCTTGTACTCCTAATTCTCATGCCATATATTGTGGCTCATGTTGTAAGTAAACATACTTGGCATAGTAGGCTTGGTTATGTTTCTTTTCAAAAGCTGGACAAACTAAAAATTTTGTTGAGATATAAAGATGCTGAAACGGTATCTTGTTCTGTATGTCCCTTAGCTAAGCAAAGGAGACTCATTAATTTATCTCTAATAACCATCTTTCTCAACATGCTTTTGATTTAATTTACTATGATATGTGGGGTCCATATCATGTGCCTACTCATGCTGGTTATAAGTATTTTCTTACAATAGTTGATGATTATACATGATTCACTTCGGTATTCTTGATAAGACATAAGTCAAAAAGCTAGGACATTATTCTTAAATTTTTTTCTATGATTGAGACACAATTTAATACAAAGGTGAAGAAATTTAGGTCAGACAATGCACCTGAACTGAATTTTCATGATTTCTTTAGTGTCAAAAGGGTGGTTCATTAATTATCTTGTGTAGAAAAACCTGAACAAAATTCGGTGGTAGCTCGTATGTATTAGCACCTCCTTAGTGTAGGTAAGGCATTGCTCTTCCAATCTCAAGTTCTTATTCAGTTTTAGGGTGAATGTATTCTCACGGTAGCATTTTTAATAAATAGGACTCTTACTTCTTTATTGAAATATCAGTCTCCTTATTAGCTTCTTTACTATTCACCAGTGGATTACTCATCTTTTAGGGTGTTTGGTTGTCTTTATTTTGCTTCTATCTTAGGTTCTCATAGATCCAAATTTTCCCCTCGAGCCACTGCATACATATTTCTTGGTTATCCATCTGGTGTGAAAGGTTGCAAATTATATGACATAGTCACCAAGAAATTCATTACTTCTCAGGATGTTGTATTTCATGAAGAAGTTTTTCCTTTTCACTCCATTGTTTCTTCACATGCGATTGTGGATCCTTATCTTGATCTAGTTATACCTCAGCTCGAGCTTGATGTGCCTTTCATCAATCCAATTGCATATGATTCTCCTTCTCTAATTGAATCTCTTGACAACCCTACTGTTTCTGCACCATCAATTCGTATGTCTACTTGTGTCACTTGGCCCTCTTCTTATCTTCAAGATTATCATTGTCATTTGTTAACTCAAACATCAACCTCTCCTTCAACTTCTTCTTATCCATTAGCCTATTATGTTTCTTATTCTGCTTTGTCTCCTTCTCATAGGCACTATGTTCTCAATGTTTCTTCTAATTTTGAACCTCAATTTTATCATCAGACAGTGCCCTATGCTTACTGGAGGAATGCTATGAAGGTTGAGCTGGATGCCATGCATTTGAATAACACTTGGTTTGTCACTACTTTGTCTCGGGATAAACATGTTATGGGTGTAATGGGTGTATAAAATCAAATATAAGTTTGATGGTTTAATAGAGAGGCATAAGGCAAGTTTAGTGGCTAAGGGGTACACACAATAAGAGGGTTTGGACTTCTTTGACACCTTTTCCCTGGTAGCTAAGTTGGTTATAGTCAAGGTTCTTTTAGTTTTAGTTGTTTATAATTGGCCTTTTATCCAACTTGATGTTAATAACGCATTTCTTAGTGGGGATCTTTTTAAAGAAATATATATGAAACTTCCACCTGGGTATCAGCCTAGAGTTGCTGCTCCTTCTCAAGGAGGTTGGTATATAAACTTCATAAATCAATCTATGTGTTGAAACAGGCTTCACGACAATGGTTTGCCAAGTTTTCCAATGCCTTACTTAAGTATGGCTTTATCTAGTCCAAGTGTGACTATTCCCTATTTACTAAGGGTAGTGGATTTTCTTTTGTGGCTTTGCTTGTCTATGTCGCGACAACATTATCACGGGTAATGATGCTACTGCAATAAATTCTCTTAAAGAGTTTCTTCATGGTCAGTTCAAACTTAAAGACCTTGGATGTCTAAAGTACTTCATTGGCCTTGAGATTGCTTACTTCTCTAAAGGTATTTTCTTGTCCCAACAACATTATACATTACAGATTCTTGAGGATACAAATTTCTTATCTAGCAAACCAGCTATGATTCATGTGATTCCCAATGTTAAATTGAGTTCTACTAATGGGTGATTTGGTTGAGGATGTATCTGCCTACAGATGACTCATTGGTCGTTTGCTTTATCTTACTATATCTCATCCTGACATTCTTAAATCTTCTCTTGGACAAGGATTATTTTTCTCTACATTTTCTTTTTTGCAAATTTGGGCATTCTTAGATGCTGATTGGGGCTCTTATTTAGATACAAGACGTTCTATCATAGGTTTTTGTATCTTCCTTGGTGATTCTTTGGTTTCTTGGAGGGCTAAGAAGTAAAGTATGGTATCCCGGTCTTTCGCAGAGGCTGAATATAGGGCTCTTTTGTTGCTATAGCCAGTGAGATTATATGGTTACATAAGCTTTTTGCTAATTTCTAGGTTTCTCCTATCACTCCTGTTCTCTTATTTTGTGATAATCAGGTTGCAGTTCACATTGTATCTAACCTGATTTTTCATGAGCGGACCAAGCACATCGAGTTGGACTGCCATTTTGTTCAGGATAAACTGGCAGCTGGCATTTTCAAGTTACTGCCCATTCATTATGTTCATCAGTTGGCATATTTGTTTATCAAGCTTTTACCAACTCCTCAATTGTCTATTTTATTGTCCAAGATGGCTGTTATGGATATTCATAGACCATCTTAAGGGGGAATATTAACATCTATTGTATTTTGGTTTATTTTTTAGTTTGTGATAGTGGTGTATTTTTATTGTGTTGGACTTTGTTAGTTAGTTTTATTACTTGATGTTGTTTTAATCAATGACATTTCTGTAATTAGTCAATAGGTTTTAGTTTACTATTTAAGACTAAGATCTAAATGAATAAAACGTGAGATCGATAAAGCATTTTTAATTCTCGCTCTCTCTAATTTTTAGTCAATAATTACATTGTTCTCTTTGTACATTGGTTTGGAGTTAGTTGTTTGGTTAGCCCAATTTGTGTCCTTTTCTAAGCCTATTGCTTAAGCTTTATTTCAATGCATGCCACTCGAGATGGTTTCTTTATATCTAGCACAGTGGTTCTTAAATTTAATAAAAAAATAAACGAAAGAAAGAAAGAACTTTGGGACACTTATACGTTGTTATATATAAACATAAATTTGTAACAACAAAATACAAACCTAAATATGACATGAGAACCCTCTAAGGTAATTTCGTAGGTTTTTAAGGTGTGGTTTTAGATCCTTGTAGTCGTCACCCACTAGTTGGTCTTTACTACTAACAATCATTGTCTTGTTGATTTCATGGGCTTTGGAGAATTGTATTGTGTTGGGTTTTTAGGTGGTGTTTCTTATCCCTTTCATCTAGCCTCTCTAGTTATGTTTTCTCTATCAATTTCCTCTCTTTTCATCTATATTTTCTTTTCATTTTGGTTTGAATCTCTATTAATGTGAGGCCTTACCCCTTTTGAACATCTTACTTAACACCTTGCTTTTTGTTGGGATGTTATTTGTTACCTAATTATAGTAGGATGTTTATCTAATAAATGACCAAGTTCATTTAGTAAATGCCACAATAATAAATTCTAACCGTTTATCATACTAGAGTTTACTTAATCCTCATACCTTTTCTCATGTTAAGTTTATTCCTCCATACACTAGTGGGTGGCACCCTTAATTTCATCCTAATCAAGGGAAAGCTTTTGTTGAACTTTCAAAAACACAAGGATTGAATCTCAAATCTTAAATCAATTATTTAAATCCTTTTTAATGCTCAAGATCACCATTTGTGGCCATTCTAACTCATTTTCAACCTTGGTTGAGGATTAATTCTAGCCTCGTTGCTTCAAAGCTCTAAGCCTGGAGCTTGGCCTACCTAAGCTCAATGGCCAACCTTGCTAGCTTGAGACTTGGCCTTGATTCCTCTTAATCGTACTTAAGAGGAATCATGTTTGTTTTTCATGAGACAAAATAACAAACTCAATCATACTTTACAGTGCACTTGTATCTAAATGTCAAGATTTAACTTATATGCTTTAAGCTATATATACTATTCAAATCAACCATAGAATTGATAATTTATATTTCCTATTCTTAACAATGCACAATGAGGTCCTTTACTTCTATTTTGTCAAGCTTTTCTTTGCCCTTGGGATGGTTGGACTTTGTATCTACATATATATATATACACACACACACACACACACACTTATAGAAAAATATGATTTGGGTGAGCTACACATCTAACCAATGAAAACATTTGCTATAGATAATATTTTCACCAACTAAAATTGCAACAAAATATTTAAAAATTGTAATGTTGCTTAGAAAAATACCCAAGAATGGGATGAATTGGGTAATTTTAAAATTAATAATTTTAACTCTTGTTGAAAATTCTTAAATTTTTTATCTTAATAGGTGGTTATTGCAATAGAAATAAGAACAATAAAGTCAAATAACCACAAGGAACAAGAGAATTTTATAGAAATTCAGCTCTAAAGAGCATAGTCTTCTCTCTCAAGATGGAGCTTGAGGTTTCATTATTGAGAAATAATAATAGCTTTTAATTGGAACTAGAACCAACGTACAATCCTTTGCCTAAGTAAGAACCACTACTACGCTACTAGCAAATACAATTCCCTTACATAATAAGTGAATAAAAATAACAAACTTACAAGCAGAGACAATTTCAAACAAACCACCAATGATTGAGAATTCCACCAGCCAGCACACTTGTAGCACTTTGATCTTTTTTCACTCTTGTTTGAATGCTTTTGCAACAATTTGTTCTGTCTATTCTTGCCTTCATACTCATCCTATATATATATATATACACACATTTTTAGAGAACTAACTATTACAAATAGGGGTAAGAAGCAATTTTGAAATCAAAAAATTCTTCAACTTTTTTAGGCTATAAATAAAGTTTTTCAGCATCTGTAGGTATCTTCGTATACAATCACATAAACAAAAAAATTGTACAAAAAGCCAATAAAGAAAGCTGAGGAGACAACTTGATATCAAAATTAGTCATAAGCTTTTTGAGACAAAGATCATAGGTGTTAGAGACAAGAAAATTAGAATATGCAAAAGTGAAGTCAAAACACTTTTTCTTCTAAAAAGAGATTTTATTTTTTGTATGAGGAAATCAGACTATGATTTTAAGGTACAAGGTGAAAAACATATTGAAAAATATATCCTTGGGCGTGCAACAAAAAGATGCATAAAATAAGGTACAATTAGAAACGACCACTGGTCTTTGGTCGACTTAAGGGACTACTTCGATTGATCGAAATTGTCCAACAACCAATCACATAGCTTCGGTCAAAGGCTAAGTCAACCTAAGATAAGAAGCTAGCATTCTGACCAACTTGAGTTGACCAAAATTTAATTTCAATCAACCTAAGTTGCAAACAAGCTGATACAAGCATTCTATCATATATTATTTGACTTAGGCTAAAACATTAGTTGACTTAAGATACATAGCCATGAAAAATACATATTTTACATTACAATAAGCTGATAAAATATATCTATATCATAAAAATATTTTTGTTATCATCAAAATCTTATTTACTTACCTTTGAGCTTAACATATAATGACACATTAAAAATCACCATTAACTATTAATGATGTCCGAGACACAACAGGTGTATAGTGTTGATACCAGGTGCCACATTTTTTGGTGTATGACTTTCTAGGTTCATTGCCCACTAGCAAATAGATAGAACCAAAACCTGTTTGGCACCAACCGAAACACCTCCATCCATCACAAGAATCTTTCCATATTTCGATGACAATCTGAAAGATCCTGGCAAGTGTCTAGAGTAGTGGTCCAGGATAATATAGAAGGCAATGAAGTCTAACTTCAAGTGAGCCTATTATAGTTGACGATTATCGTGCATTATAATCCTTTCATCACTCAACGTCCCGATCGAGCGAGAGTCATGGAATGATAAATTCACAAACTCAGTAACTATGTATCAGATCTTATTCAAGAAACATTTCTTTAATTAATTATACTGCTTTGGCCAAGGACTTCCTGTCACATTAATAGTAGATCCCCAAAGAGGCAAGTTGAAATGGACATGAAGAATTAAAAGAGCTATGAGGCTAATACAATTAGCTATGAGAACCTATCATAAATGACTAAGAGGGTTATAACCTACACAATAAGAGAAACCACATAACATGCCTTCCCAAGAGCCACATTCAAACATTAGAAAAGTAAAGGGGAAAACTAAAAGTCTAACAAGACCTCAAGGGATAGAACCAACCCATAACACAAAACCTTGTAAAAAACCATAAAAAATAGGGCGAGATCATAAGAGACCTTTTGTTGGAGAGCTAGATGTACCATCATATATATTTTTTTCTTGTAAGTAAGAATTTCATAAAATGAAAACCAATGCCAAAGTGAATACGAACGAAGGCTAAAAGATAGCAACAATCACCCTCTGGACCAAAGAAAAACAAAAATAAAATAAAATGACAAAAACAGAAACAAAAATAAAATATGTACAAGATATAAACAATGGCTAGAAGATAATCGCTGAAAGCCTTCAAAATGGACATGACTAATCCACTGAGATGATCACCAGCAAAGGTAAGACTGAATAGAACACAAGCCTAGAATAACAGGGCATCAGGTGAACATAAGCACATGAGGCACTAGCACAAAACATGAAACCATAGGATCACATCAACCATCCTTTAAAAGAAAAAAAATAACAACTCATTAGAGAATAAAAAATTGATCAATCGAGAGCCGCCAAACATGACGAAGGGCATGACTCTACAAAGACGATCTGAAGCAAATAGTTGTTAGACGGGCCCAAACATCACATTGGATCTAATGCGCCAACTAAGAAGTAGATCTCTCATAATCTTGAAAACATCTGTTGTTACCCTCCCTCCAGATGGAGTATACCAAAGTGTGAAGTACTAGTTTGTTTGCGATCTACCACGGACCCTTGCCACTCCATATAAGGCGTTTCCCTTAAATAAGGATTATTTGGTGGGCTTATTTTAGATGATCTCATTCCTCTTTTGCAAATATTACAAGTAGAGGAATAAGTGGGAATAGGTCAGTTACCACTGGTGCTGTTTAGATTGAAGGAAATCACTTGAAATGGTGGCATTAAGGTTAGACGACCTTATAATAAGTTGGCTAAGAAGGATGGGGATAGGTGCAAAAGGCGATGCTTTACTAGTGTTAAGTGGTCCAACAATGCTCTTCTAAGGTTATAAGGATCTTAGAGGAAGGAACTAAGTCCATAGCTCTAAAGGTGTTGGAGAGGCGAGTGATACCATAGAGGTCATTATCAAAATGAAGGTTAAGCTAAGAAGGAGGAGGTTTAAAAAGATTCTTTCTTTGATAAGGAAAATAAGGTTTAGGGAAGGGTTCTTGGTCATTTAGTTGGATGTCTCGATGAAGGATAATTTAATAATGAATAATGATATCAAGAATATGAATAGGATCATCAAGGAAACAAATATGATGCATCAAATTTTGAGTGATATCATCTTAGAGCTTAGTATTCCAAACTAGGATTTTTTTGGTGATCTCAAGAACCTTTTGCCAAGTGAAGTGATGAGTAAAGATCAGTTCTTGGAGAAGAAAGTAACTAAAACTTGGTAAACTGCTTGGTTTAACAATTAAGGGTTTAGAACATCTCATCATTAGACAATTGAAAAAGTTGAAATATGAGATGAAATTATGGGAGAAATTGCGAAGCAAAGACAATGAGGGTTTGAAGGGGTAAGGGTGGGGGTATATGTTCCTTAGTGTTCATTTTTGGTAGTATACTTGAATCTTCTTATCTAATTCTTTGGTGTGGGGTTCTCTACTCTGGTTGTGGTGGTTTTTGTCTTTGGTGCATGTTTGGTGCTTGTGATTTTTTCTTAGAATCTTTGAAGCTCTTTTTAATGTAAGGTGATCTTGTGGTGCTTGTGGGGTTCCCTTCTATTGTTGCAAGAATACAACAATTAAAATTTGTTTGTCTTAGGAGACAACACATTAGAGTCTGATGAGAAAGGAGTAAGGTTTGTGCCAGGAAGTGGTGTGCTAGTAAGCGAGCATCTTGTTGGAAGATAGCTCAATCTGCTGACTGGGAGGGTGGAGCTCACAGGGCTAAGCTCAATCTATTGTCCAGGAGAATGGGATGAATGCCTCAAGTCTTCGGATGGCTTTTAGTTCGAAAAGTCTTTAGGAGACTGGGGTCTCGAGGACTAGGTTCTTTGGTTGGCTGGGTCTTCGAATGGGTAGGCTCCAAGAAAGTTGAAGAGTCTCCAGGAGATGCTATGCATTTTTGTCTCTAGATGAGTCTATGACATAAGAACAGTTAGAAGGCACATGAAAACTCTCCCTGCGAGCCCTCTGATGCCAAAGTCATGTCATGATGTAGAATGTAGATTATGTATAGGTTGTGTGTGAAGCTTCAAATGTGTATCTTCGGATGGGACTGGATCTGAAGTGCTAGGTCTGGGTCTTCGAGTGCTAGGTCTGGATCTCAAGGGCACGAACCCAGGGGTATTTATAGGCTTCGATGGCTGGGCTAAGTAGCAAGGCAAGACACGTGGCATATTAGGGTGGACAGACTTTTCGGGCAAAAATGCTATTAATGAGGCCTAAGGGCCTGAATGAACCTTTGGGGACCAAATGCATCGAAGAGTATCCTTCAAAACCAGACTCCCTTGAAGACCTCGAATACTCTTTGGGTTTTTGGGGTTCAAGGCTGGCCCTGAAGACTTTTCAGGGAAAGTCTTCAGGATGAAGGGCTTAAGGGCATGGCTATTTCGAAGACTCTTCGAAGTCATCGGGTGATTTGTGCCCGAAAGACTCTTTGGGGTCTTCGACCTTCTTTGATACTTCCTTGGATTTTGGTTTAGGTTTTGTTACCTTGGTTATCCCACAACACTTTCTAACATTGTACGCTACTCTATTTTGGTTTTCGTTGTTGCTTTTGGTTTCAAGTGGCTTTCTTTAAGTTTTCCTAGTGTGCTATTACTTGTTTTTTGGCCTTCCTCGAGTAGGTTTTGCTATGTTTGTGTTTAATTTTGTCTTGGTTTCTGCTTGTACAATTTTACTTTTGTGTTTTGTTATTTTTTTCCTAAGTTGGGTTTTGTTTTAGGTGTTGGGTGAGTGGTTCTTATGTCACTTCTCTCCTGGTTTGGTGGTCTCTTATTGTATTAAGTTTCCACTTTTTATCATGTATATATATATATATACACTCTTTGAAGGCTTCTGAATTGGTTGATTGGATTAGAGCTACCTTCTTTGCTTTTTAGACAGATTAACATGTAAATTTGTTAGTGGTAGTCCTAGGTTGTGGCTCTTTTTAAATCTAAATTATTGTTCACATATTCCTTAAAGAGGTAACACAACATTGTCTCAATAGAGGTGGATTATGTTCATTTAGCGAGCTTAACTTTCTAAGGAAAAAATGTGGGACCAATTGGAAGGTGAGGCAATTGAAGAGTCAAGTTTGCTAGTTTGCTTGCTATGAATAATGTTGGACTTAGTCTTATATGATGGAGTCCCATTTTTACTTAGTAAAAATGAGAGGGGAAGGGGAAGTTGAGTTTAGATATCGACTTACCTTTGTTCAAAGGGCCGAGATTGAGATGGAATGTGAAGGCTAAGTAAGTGTATCCTTAACATCCAAATCCAATTGGAGAACAAGTTGACTTTTACCTTTAGGTTGATCATAGTATTATCCCTTTCAAGTAGATTCCTTTTTAGAATTTAATGGGAGGGTAAAGATAGGCTAGGGACTTTTCAGGGTCGGGTAAGGTAAGATAGAACATGATTAGGATGACAATCAATGTAATCTACAATATTTAGTTGAACATAAACCTAACCTTGAATTTCTTTTATGCAAAATTACATTGAGGTATCTCCTGAAGTCTATGGTATCTTAGAGTAATTATCCTTGCTTAATTTGGTGACAAAGGAATTTTGTTCCAAAGTTGGATATGTATGCAGATTGTGGGGTGTTTAATAGTAGGTTTTAGATTAGTATAAGAGTGAACTTGATGACAAGGGGTTTAAAATGAGAGATTCGCTAGTAGGCTAAGGTTGGGAGGGTTATGTCACTTTTTTGAAGAATCTACCTCTTATGGGGATGGGATTTGGGTTGGGCATGTAGAAAACCATGAGGCAAACATATTGCAGATGTGGGAAGACTTGATGAAAGGGTTTAGGAGAGAGTTGAGAGTGTCATGTTGAAGCATCTCAAATAGTATGGTCATCTCATATGAAATAGTTAATTAGAGTTAAGAGGTTGTTACCTTTATTGTTTACCCAAACTTCTAAAATAAGACTTCGAGTAAGGTCTAGATGGATGTATGCACACAACCACAATAGTTGTGAAAGTGTCATGAACCAAAATAAAGGTCCCTACCAAACTAACAACTTTCCAAGCACTAGGGGAGATCCTTTTCTTGTGCATGGGGAGGCCTTACCTTTATTGTTTACCCAGACTTCTAAAATAAGACTTCGAGTAAGGTCTAGATGGATGTATGCACACAACCACGATAGTCGTGAAAGTGTCATGAACCAAAATAAAGGTCCCTACCAAATTAACAACTTTCCAAGCACTAAAGGAGATCCTTTTCTTGTAAATGGGGAGGCCTTGTATTTGTATCCAAAATTTCTCCAAGGAAAAGCCAACTATTGTGAGGGGTATTTTTGGGAGCCATCTTCTAGGACCACAAGTGTCTTGATGATATATATTCTATGACACACAGTCAAAAACCATGACACGAGTTTCTTGATGATTTTCTAACACTAGGTTAAGAACCATGGTTGTGTCGATCGATGATTTTGTGAAATGGAAGGAGAAGATACTTCGATATGGGTAAGAAGGTGATTTGCCTTCAAAGTTTTTAGGAGTTGTTGATGATAGCCCTAAGAACCCTACGGTTAAAGTTCTCTATAGCTAAAATGTGTTCAACAAGATGGTGCTCCTCTAGGTTCTAGGTGTTGGAACAAAATTGGGTCTTATTGAGGTTTTTATAAATGATTGTTGAAGAAAAAAGAATTTGAGGGAGGAGGGGGGATTCATGAAGGGTATGTGGGGTGGAAGAAGAAAAAATAGACTTTGGAGACAATGAGGAAGAGTTATTATGGGTCTAGATAGGCACGAAAAGGAAGAAATTATAGTAAAGATACTTGATAGGATAAGTACTGACCTATTGAAAAAAAAAAAAAATCTATGATGGTTAGGAAATGATTCCTTTTCTCCATAGAAAGAGTCACAAATTGTTTTTTTTTTTCAAAAAAATTATCATTAAGATTAAATATTTAAATTATAAATAAAATATATTAAAAATGATAGATGATATTAAATATTCAACATCAGCCCTTCCTAATATCTCAAATTGTTATAATATTTTCTAATATCTAAAACTAAAATAGAAAGGCAAAAAAAAAAACCTAGCCTACTAAATTGGATTGGTTCATCCAATCCCAGTTCTATTGATCAGTAGTCAATCAAACTAGTTCGTTGATTAATTCTTTATTTTTTTAGTCGAACTAAGTGGCATGAAATCAATCGACGCACATGAAAAAGTCTCAACTCAATTGTTATTTAGAGAACGTTAATTAATTTAAGAAAGATTAAACGTATTTGATGCGAAATCTATTTAACTTATTTTTAAGAGTGGCTTAAGTGATATCCACCTCTTATGATAATTATGAAATATGATTCCAACTTTCACATGCCAAATCAAATAACTATCCAACTTCTTTAATTTCTTATATACAAAACAAAACTAAAAAAAGAAAAGAAAAAGCTATCCAACTTCCTTGGAACTTTTAGGAAAGGCAATCGGTGATCCAAAGGAATATTTATAGACCCACACATTTGCTTCTCCATCTTTCAAGACTTTATATATTGCTTCCTACTTTCAATTCATCATCATCTGTCATACATGGCTTCCATTTTCTCACAGAATATTTAGTTTTATCTCAAAAGAATCAATATTTTTACATACCCCTCCCCCCCCCCCCCCCCAAAGAAAAAGAAAAAGAAAAAGAAAATCATTAGTTTCTTGCAAGTTAATTAGTAGGCATTGTGATTATTCATTAAAAATGTACTTATTATTTCCTGTTTCTCAATATGCGTAATTAACCAAATGGGTTATTTTTTTAAAGGGTGTTTGGATAATGTAACTAGGAAAATAGTAATCATTAGCCACCCAGTTCTCTCTCTGAAGGCAAAATTGCTAAAGCCATCTAAGGATGCAAAGTGTGTGTGTGACCACATAGCAAGCGTTCTTTATACCTTTCTTCCTTCTGGGGATTATATTGTTGAAAACGATATATCTATCATTAAAGAGCTGAGAAATCTGAATATAATCTCGGGTTGCAAGATCTTCATGGAATGAGGCTCAAGAATCAAGACGATTTTGAAACATGACAGTAATGACAAAACGATAAAAAAAGAAGAGGATATTTTTATTGCTAGTTTGACAATTAATTAATTGTTATCATCCCCAGTTAAGTACATAAAAACATATATATATATATATATATATATCCAGAAGTATTTAATTGTATCTCCATCTCCAATACATATATAGTCATAGATCAAGACTTCTTTAATATTTGAGAATGGTTTTATAAATGCACCAAATCGATATGGGCAAATTTGAAGTGAGGATTCGAAGCAACCAAAACAAAAAAGTAAAAGATTGCACGAAAACAGATGGAGAAAGGAAGCAAAATATTCCCATATATATATTTCTCTTGTCATTGTGGGCCAATATAAGCACCCCATTATTATTATTAACGTTTATATTACAGGTTGTCTGAAAAAATTAATACGTAGTGTTTAGGTAGGTTTCCTAAGATATTTAAAATTTAAAAGAATTAATTTGAGATATGTTTGCTACGTGGAGGACTACCAACGTGACACACCTTAACAGGACATTCAAGCCACTCGATCCAGATGTTGAGATTAAATACTTATCCTTCCAATTTCGTATCAATTTCTCTACCAAATCATCCTGCAAGTACGTAGATAAACTGCCATGGAGATTTGAAGGGCAGTTCGCAAAAAGAAATCTGAAACATTAAGCTGTGAAAGGGTTCATTTGATTTCATGAAGATAAATTTTCTCAGACCGGAAAATCAAGAAAATGGGACTTCTCTTAAAACGGCGACCGACAAGGGCAGCGTCGTAGGTGAAGATGATGAAGCATTGATGAACCATCCGCTTCTTTGCTAATAATGGTGACGACGACAAGATTGATGAGATCAGTTACATTAAATGCTCAATATTTTTGGTAGAAAATGTGCGTGGGAGCTGCTCAAATATGGCTACCAAATTTTCCCAGGAAAATCTGCACTATGTCGAATATTATTTCTTCGCTGAACCGGTTAAGATTTGTACAAACAGAGAGAGAGAGAGAGAGAGAGGAAGAGAGGATTAACCTTAAACCAAACAAAAAAAATGACAAGGGGAGATTGATCAAAGTGACACAAAAGCAACCTTAAATATTACAGTTGCTGCTGGGCATGCATTTACTACCAAAAATTGAAGAAAACGTAGATGATATGATTGTTTTGACTGATTGCCATTTTGGTTTATAGTTGAACGGAATATGCATTCACAGAGCGCTTTTGGACAGCATTATCAAATCTGGGAATATATCTGGCCACATCAAATTAATGCTTTCCTGCGATCAAAACCCTTCATATTGAAGGGTGTAGTTTTAATAAGCTTGAAGTACGCACCCCAAAAAAAGGAAGTAATCAGAAACAGTAGTACTATGTCTTGCAAGTAGACTTAATTCATCAAAACCCAAATTAATCAATGTTCCTATATCTTATTCTAAAACAATGAATCGCCCTGATCATAATTGATCGCATGATTCTGTTGAAGATGTGTAATTTTAGTAATAACACACACACACACACACATATTAAGAGAAAGGAGATTGTAAGGGGCCTCTCTCTCTCTCTTGAATTCAAACCATACCTAAAAAGGTCAGAGAAGTAGCAAGTGTTGTTGCACAGAAAAGCTTGTCTCCTGGGAGGCCATCTTTTATATATATAAAGATGTACATGTATAGATAGATAGAATAAAAAAAAAAGATAATGAATTTTTACTACTTGTTCCAGTGCCCACATGTTTCCTCTGGAATATCAAAATCAAAAAGGGGGAGAGAAGAGAAGAAATGAGTTTGAGGCCAAGATAGCTTTGGATCTATCGACTTTCTCGAACATGGACATATGCCCCCACATTAGGATTTGAGTTTCCATGGTAGCAGCAGACTACTGTTTTCTCTCATACACATTCACTTTCCCAAGAAAAATATATATCCGAGGAAACAAACAAGTAAACGAGAAAGAAAAGATAGAAAAAGAATTGGTCATTAATTTATGAAATATAGTATAAGAATGCAGATGAGCTCTTCCCTTCCCAAGGTACAGCCATCAATGATCAAATATTTGGTCTCTACCTTCTCCCCAAGAGAAGGCCAATCATACAACATCACACAAACCCATATAGTGTATATATATATATACATATATATATAGGATTATATTCTGAAGTCTTTTTTTAAATAGCAAAATATATCTCTTATTTCATATGGTTTATGTATATAAGAAAAACAAAAGGTGTTGAAAGATCAAAACTTTTACTCATAATTTTCATAGTAAATGCAATGCAGTCCAGGCAGGAGAAGTGAGAGGTGCAATGAAGGACCAGGTAATTAGTTTGCAGCATTTATGGTGGGAAAGCAAGCTCTTAAAAGAGATGGAGATGAAAGACCAGAAAATAATTAACTGCACGCATGCAATGGCTGTGAACACACATAAATGAAAGAAAATACTGAGAACCCACAAAAAACATAAGCTTCATGTCATTGGAGAAAGAGAGAGAGAGAGAGAGAGCAAATATGTTGAATGCGGATCAGCAAAATAGGTTTCTCTTGGATGATGATACAAAACATGGGTTTAGATGTCAAAGTGAAGATGAACAAAGCTAGTTTCTGCTAGACTCAACCATGCCTCTAAATCTCTACCTTTATCAAACACATTAAGCACAAAACTTTTAAGACATAAATTATCAAACACTAAAGTCGACGAAACTAAATTGAAAATTGCTCATCATCAAGCAGCCCCACCTAACCATATGCAAAATATACATACTCATTGTTCCAGTACAAACTAACCAGCTCGGAGAAATTCTCAAACCAAAGAGGAGAAAAAAACAAGAGACAAGAAATAGAGATAAACCTAACCTAACAGCAGCCTAATACATTCTCAGCCATAATCGCAATTTTGATTCTAACACTTACTCTCGCTGTCCCAAATAGTAGAATACATATACGAAGGGAGAGAGAGAGAGAGAGAGATGGATATAAATGTTTGTTGTTGGGCGGTGGGGCTTTTCTAGGGTTTCTTACCGAGAGTGTGCTTGTTGTTGTGCATCCAAACCTTGAGCACGTGTCGCTTGACCCCAGTCTCGTCGCAGAACTGTTGAACCACCGCCTCGTCCTGCTTCTGGATCCTCCACCCCAACCGCTCTGCCAAGCCCAGCATCCTATCCTTCTGCTCCTGCGTGAACTTCGTACGAAACCTCTTCTTCGACGACCCCCCTCCACCGCCGCCGCTGTTGTTCGTCGGGTTCGAAATATCCTCCTGCTCCTCCCGGCTGTGAGACCCGCCTCCCCCCCCGCCCGACGTCGACGGCAGCGCCAACGGCCTCTGATATGGCGGCACGTGCAGGTAACCCGCCGGCGTCCTGTAATAAGGCGAGAACTGCTGGTGCGGGTGCGGGTGGTGATAGTGAGGAGGGAAACTGAAGGCCTCCCCGCCACCGCCGCCGACACCGGCCGCGGAATCAGAGTCCTTGCGGTGGAAGTTGCGGTGGCAGTTGCAAGCCGCGCACTTGAGAGCATCAAGGCTCCCCTCGGGCCCCGCGGGCATGAACTCGCGGCAGCCGTCGACGGCGTGGCCGCCGATCCCGACGGCGTGATTCTTCAGACACTCCCTGTACTTGAGCTTCCGCTGGTCGGCTGGGCTGCCCGCCATTTTGGGCCGCGACGAGTTGCCAAGCGGCGACTCATAGTTACCTCCAATCTCAATCTCCTCCTCTTGCTCCTCTTGTTCCTCAAACTCCATTCTTACTTTTCTTTAACTCCTCTTTCTTTGCCTAATACTAATCCCCACCTCCCACTAATTCCACCCCTCTTATATACATATATAAAAAAAATAAAAAAAACCGACCTCTCTCCGCTCACCGGCGATCACGGCTTTCCTGGTTCACCCCTAATTATCCGAAACACAAAATCAATAAACTCCAATAGAAGAAGAAGATAAGAGTAATACGGAGAGTGTGGCCATCAATTCACCTCTCTCTGCAAAAAGGGAATTCATAGGCATTACCCGTTTCTCAAAACTGCCTCTCTCTGTCTCTCTCTCTCTCCCCCTCCACCCCCCTCCTAAACCCATAATAACACTGGCTTTTGTCCGTAGCCAGCCGGTGACCGGCAACCGGGTGCAGCCTGTAAGCCAGCCCTGCAAGTAAGTACAGATTGGAATTTACTGCTCGGTAAAAAAGAGGGAAATGAAATGTAAAAAAGTGAGTGAAGAAGAGTGAGGTAAGATTCGTCCGGAGGGTCAGAGAATGGCGTGTGGGTGCTCTTCTGCGGAGCACCCTCCACGCGCTTCCTCCGCCACGCGCCTCTCGCTCCCACCGAAACTCTGCACGCATTTCCGTACCTGCTGTGTCTTCGAACTGACCTCACGCGGGTCCCACCTGTGTTCCAGGCCGCGCGTCAGCTCGGCGCGTCTGTTCCAATTTTTATTTTTTTAAGACATTATTATGACCTCGATTTGTCGGACATGTCATGTTTAATTTATTTAACCGTAAATTACGCAACTCATCCCTCACTTTCGGGATATTGCATGTACTATCCCCAAGTTTGGAAAATTAAAGTTACTGTCCCCAATTTATTTTGATACTTCATATTTTTTTCCCCATAAGTGAATGCCATTGGGAGTAAGAAAAAAAAAGATATTTTAACCCTCGACCTAATAGTTTAAATATTTAAATAAAATAAAGGCTAATAATTTAATAAATACTAAAAAGACAAATCGTCTAGGTATTTTTATAACAAAAATATGGCACCAGGAGTTGCAAACCTTGAGGGCCATCAAAATGGTCAGCATGAATAACCAAATTTATATATAGACCACTATTTAGATTTAAGGATTCAATTATCAATAACAAAGTGCACCTATATATGGTTAAAAAACTTTAAAGCTTTTTATGAAATATCATCGTTGTCACATCTTTTAAGGTTACTATGAGTAGATCTCATGCGCTATTATTTTATACCACTTATTGCTACCATGGCTTGATTCTATTATGCATCTTATTCACTCTTTTTTAAACTTTGTTTCTCTTTTTTCTTGTTATTATTCATGAATTTTTTTCCATCGTCTCATTTCTCTTATCTCCTTTGTTTTCTCCATTTCTCTATTTCATCTTTTCTGATACACCATTCTCTGTTTCTTTTATTTTTTTTGTTCTGCATAGCCTTTCGTCCTCATCATTATTAAGTATTTGCCTTGTTATCTTCCTATTCTTCTTTCTCTTTATCTTTCTCAACATTTGTTAATAGTTTTCCCCATTCTCTTAACTATCCTTCTTATCTAATTGTAGGGCTCCATGATTGACCCATGGAACAAAAGATGATAAAATCCTAATTTTTGAAACTTTTTGAGTTGATTTTACCTAGAAATAAAGTCTATATGTTACACGTTGCTCAACCTCTTCTTCAATGAATAACTTGTTGCCTTTCCAAGTATGCATTTTTTTTATTTCCTTTGGATTATTGATAGACATGTTTAGTTGGGGTTTGTGTTTTGTTCCAAGGAAGCTTCTACATTCTAAGCAAAAAAATATTCTTGTGTTGATGTAATAGCTTACCTTTAGCTATAGTTGATGGTTGTGGTTAGGTGAGGTGATGAAATTTATGTCCTCTTCGGCTGATTGTCACAATCCTCTTAGGTCATTCCTTTGTGGCGTTTGCACGAGGTGTGGTTTTTGCTCATTTTATGTATTCTCAAGTTGATCTTGATGTTGTCTTAAGAGGAAGCTTGTCTTTTGCATTCTACTTTGACATAGGTTTTCTTCATCTTCAAAAAAGTAATGATATACCAATAATGGTAAACTTTTTCTTAATCTACTATTCAGTCTTTTAGTTCATTCTATTACAACCACAATTGATTAGATAGATCTTGGTGAAGTTTGAATTAGGTTTCTACCATTTTCACAACCTTATAGGGTCATTTTCGTCTCCCATATTGGGTGTTTGTAAGCTAACTAGATTAGCTTTTTTTTTCTTTAATTACTATGTTTGTTTCCCCTAGATCAAGCCTTTGCCTAATGGTTGATTGTGCTAGGATTTCATATTGGGCAAAACCTTCTTGGTGAATGTTTTTATTTCCGTCTTGGTATGGTTTGTTTACTATGTTACGAATTAATTTCTTTGTCTGTATCTTTTGATTACTGTCAATATTAAGTTATATATATCTATTCAATTATTTAAGCAAATAAGGAATTGGGTTTTTGTAATTCCCTGGAACGTCGTGAATAAATAAACGTAACTTTTAGTATATACGGGCCATAGTAAAATTGTTAAAATTTTAGTGTCTATTAGTGAATTTAATATAGTTAGGATGCGTATAAATAGTATGGTACGTATAAATTATAAATATGTATATTTCTTGAATGAATAAGTAAGTATAAGGTATAAAAACGTATTTATATTGTATTAAATATATAGTAAATAATGAATTTAAACATAGTTATACTAGAAATTATATGAAAAAATTTATGTATTAAATATCAGAATTTCTTTACAAATATTATTTTGATTTGCTATTATATAAATTCGCATATATATATGTATATTATAAAAAAAAATCAATCAGAATCAATCAGATGCCATGGCCATGCTCTGGCTCCGTCTAAAGCAAGAAATCAGAGGGATAAGGCAGGTTAAGGCCGTAATAGCCTTCAGTATGGTGTTTAGGGCGTGAGAATGTCCTTGATAAGACAAGGCACAACCGGATTTATAAATAGTTGAGTTCAAGCGAGGGTTTGCCTTCAAAAATTTACTTCGAGAAATCGGGTGTAAGGCAGTGTTTTGAGAGTTTGGAGAGAGGGTTTCCTAATCCTTGAGTCATGGGCAAGAATTCTGGAAAGTTGGGTGGCCATCAGAGTAGAGGAAAGCAGCGAATCGAGACTCGCTGGAAAATCGCGCCGTTGCCGGAGCTAAGACTTTAAACGTTGGTTTGAGATATTTTTTGATGTTTTTTTCTAAATTTTAAGGCTAGATTCGATGACAGGAGGTCAGATTTATGGGGGATATGGGGCTGTTTCAAAGGTTGGGGGGTTCGGGAGGATCGCTGGTGGCAAAGTGGCCACCGAAGAAGACGACTAGGTCGGGCACGTGGCGGGCACGCGCCAAGGGCATGGGAGGTAGCGTGTGGGTTGCACGTGCGTGCTAAGTGAAAAAGAAAGAAAAGAAAAGAAAAAAAAAAGAAATAAAAATATATATAGGAAGAATTTTTCAAAAATCTGAAAAAAAAAATTACAGAAAATTTAGAATTTAATTTATGCCTTATTTTGGAAAAAATTTCTGAAAAATGCTAAATTAATTATTTATTTTGTGATTTTGTTATTATGGAAAAATAGAGAAAAAAATAGGAATTAAATCTGAAAAATTGCAAGAAAATTTTAGAAGTCTAGAAATGTTATTTGAAGAATATTAGTGAAGAAAACTTTGGTTAAATAAGGGTTTAGATATTTATTATGAATTTTGAGGAAATAAGGCTTAAAAAATGAGGAGAAATTATGAAAAATTATGAGAAGATTAGGAAATTGATAATTTGAAATAAATTTGATGTTTAGGAACCCGTGAGGCCAAGGATTGAGAAATAACATGTATGGCACGTCCATCAAGGTCGACACACTTACCAAGATAGTTTGATTTTGAAAAGTAAGTGTGCTTCTACAAGTTTTGTATGGTTATAAATGATATACCCTTTAGTAGGTACATGGTATTACGTAAGTGATTTATGTTTAAAAATCAAATCCTCGGGAATGTTTTCAGCATATTGACATACCCTGATATGTATCTATCACTTAGACTGCATATATGACATGATTATGAAATGCATATGTACACGTTGACATTATTGATCACTAGCATTGTATCCGTTTAGGAGTACGAACTGGCACCACTGCTTTACCACCATACACATTGGCTTCGAAAGAGGTGGCCATAAAAATGGTGAGTAGTATGAATGTGCAGTTGACCCTTACGAAGAAGTAAGACATTGTATACATGCATCATAAAACATTTTGTACCCTTATTAGATAGTTCATCATCTAACTCGGGTTATGCCCCTGAAACATTCAAACGTTCCAGTTGAGTCTTGCAGTGAAGGTACTGAAATCGAGGAAATGTAACGACACAAGTTGTCGAGTAATGAGCTAGTGATACCATGTTTTGCTACAACATAAATAATTCAAGCATTATGTACTTTGTCATGACAAGAATGTATGTTTTAAGTCATATTTTGAAAGTTTATATATTGTACCAAGTTTTTAAGGATTTTGTATCAAGAACCATGTTCGGTTACTAATATATGAGATGTTATGTTTAGGTTCGATTCCAACTTCCGCTATATAAGATTATGTTAAAACTTAGTGTATGAATTGCATAGTCTTGCACTAGATAGGTTTATGGGAATTCTGAATTGATTAAATTTAGCATGTGAAAAGGATTTCAAGAAAAAAAAAAAAAAGAATCTCGATTTTTCTGAGTTATAACATGCCTTGAATAAGTGGGGTGTTACAATTTTACCACTAGATGAAGCTATTCTAAATTTTCAAATTGCTTTTTCGCTTCTGAATCCCTATCAAATTATAAGGGTTTGTTCTCTTTACTTTTTTAGATCATTTTTAGTTTTTAGTTTTTAGTTTTCTAAAACAGTAAAAATGTGTTTACTTTGTTATTTTTAAAAATGCATTTTCAAAAATAAGAAACAAATTTGTAAAGAAAAGTCAAAACAACAAAAAATAAGGTTGTGTTCTCTTTATTTTTCAAATTTCAGTTTTGAGTTTTGAATTCATTTTCAATTTTCTGTGTTTTGGTAGTCTGTTTTTACAAAATTTAAAATGCGTTCTCTTTATCATTTTGAAAAATTATTTCTCAAAAAAGAAAATTAAAAAATGGTTTCTTTTTTAAAATTTTGAAAATAATTTTTTAATAATATTTTATTCAATAAATTTGATTATTCAATAAATTAGAAATATTTAATGTTAATATATTATTAAAAAATTATATACATTTTAAAGTTAATGAATTTTGTAATTTTTTTCCATTACAATAATAAAATATAAATAAATAAATAAATATATTTTGAGTTTAGAGTTTGTTTTGGATGAAAACACTCAAAACAATTTTTTCTTGTTTTGAGTTTTCTTTACATTTTTTTTTTATTTTTAAAAATACATTGTTAAAAACAACGAAGAGAATGCGTTTTTATTATTTTAGAAAATCGAAAACTAAAAAAAACTTGAAAACAGTAAAGGGAACGCAACCTAATTTTGGCTATTTTCGGCCAAAACAGCCAAAACACGAAAAAGATGGAACAATTTATTTATTTATTAGTATTTTTTTCTTATAATGGGAAAAATTGTTGTAAGATTTACCAACTTTAAAATGTATATATTTTTTAATAATATATTAATATTAAATAGTTATAATTTATTAAATAATTAAATTTATTGAATAAAATGTCATTAAAAAATTATTTTCAAAATTTTAAATAGAACGCCTTTTCTAATTTTTTTTTTGAGAAACAATTTTTTAAAATGACAAATAGAATGCGGTTTTTGTTTTTTGAAAACAAACTATCAAAATAAAAAAATAAAAATAAATTTAAAATTAAAACTCAAAAAAAGAAAAAAAACCTAAAATATTTTCAAGAATACCTTTCTTATTTAATAACTTCTAGAAATAACAATGTGTTATGTTTTACTTGGCAAATATATTTGTGTGTGTATGTTTATTATGCCTTTAGAAAAGCAACTGCGAAACAATTGCACAATTGTGGGGGAATAGGGCTATTATATATATATATATATATCTTTATTCATGCTTTTAAAGAAAGTCAATTTTCTGTCATCTCTAACTAAAAGTGTTTTGAGTTTGAGATATAAAATTGTCTATTTAATAACATTAATTTAAATAATATTTAATCATAAATTTTTTAAAATTAATATTCATAGTAATTGGTTTTTATTTTTTTCCATGCTTTTCGTGCCAATTTATAAAATTGCTTTAATGTCACAAAATTTAATAAATTTAGTCTTTTATTTTTGGTATGCACACACAATAAAATTAGTATTCTACTACTTGCACATGGCTAGCACGTGACACCCTACTTAGTCTATTCTATTAAATATGTAAATATCAAATTTGGCGTGTGAAACTGTATCAAATATTTTTATTTTTAAAATACCTTTGAATATTTTAATTACTTAAAAAATAAAATTAATTACATTAACGAGTTCTAAACTTATAACCTTAATAAATTAGAATGAATTTGTTTTAATGCTCACTCTTTTGGTGTATTATTTACTATGAAAATTCAGGAAATATATTTTTTTTTTATTTTAGCCTTATGCCCAACAATTTTTTTGAATTCCCTTCTTAGCCCCGTAATTATCATTAAGATGGCTAATTAGACTTTCACATTAATCGCAATATATATGGAACCTATATTAGTCATACTTACATTGACAAGATTGCATTGAATGAAATTTAAATGTAATTAGTTACATATCCCAAAAGTTGGGTCCATTTAAATTTAAATAAAGTTAATTTAACAAAATCAAAACTATCATTCATAAAATAAAATTCCATGCATCCCTTTTTTTTTAATCTAATTACCTTCTGATTCCCTATGGATGTGCTCGAATCACTTGTTGACATATGAAAATATGCCAATTAGGTAATGAACCACCTAGTGGCAATTTAAATTTTTTTTATACATATAAACAAATAACATAGTATGCATTATTATACTACATCTATTATGACTAACGAGGTGATAATCGTCATTTATGATTTAGCAATCAATTCTACACCATTTGGTTTGGGGTGACATGCCAACCACCCTGTTGCTAACCAATTCATCATTCATTGTGTTCCAAGCTATAAAGGTAATATTATGACCATACATGCATAAGTGCCATAACATTTGATTTTTAATTTGCAATAAACAACAATTAATACCTTATGCTATAACATGCATAAATCTCATGTCATAAGTGTCATTTATGAAATTGAATAGGCATTATTGGAATAATAGATAAATTTTAGGTTTTTTATGAAATTTAAACAAAAATAGAGAGTAAATACAAAATTCCAAAAAATATTAGGTTTACGTGCGATTACCAAGAAATTTAGGGTAGAAATGTCCTTTGACAAAATTATAAACTTTTGAAGAATTCCACCCATGTACTTCTTCTTCTTACACATTGCTTTTCATTGCTAATGAGTCATTTGGTCATTACTAGTAATTGGAAACACCATCGTTTATCCTACTAAAGCCTCTTGAGTTGCAGTTGACCACTACTATCCTTTTCGACCATTGGAAATAATTGAAACATCATCAGACTCTCTATTTTTTATCGTTTATGTTGCTAGGTCACCGAAAAATGCCTTTTTAATCGCTAAAAAAGCTCCGAACTCTCTTTTCTCCTTTGGTTGTTGTTTCATCTTTTTTTGTTCAAAGTTTCCATCTTCATCACATTATATTTATGAATATTTATACATATATTCCATATATATGATAGCCTGTTTCCACCAATTTTTGCTAAATCTTTACTTAATTTCTTCCAAATCTGTGATTTAACCTTTCTTTGTGATTAATTTCAATTGAATCTCGTCCATTTTTTTGAAAACCTAGCCATTTGCGCTAGTTAATCACCAACTTGTCCTTTTTATTTTCAATCTCACTTTCTATGTTGTCTTCATTAAGAACTAAGATTGCAACCAAACGCATCGATTTGCCCTCTTACATGTTTGTGAAGCCTATCAAATGGTTTGTTTCCTTTCACATTTGTTTGTCTAGAATTCAAGTCTAAACTCGTATTCCTACATTATTCATCACGTCCCGTCCTTTATTTTATAATTTTTTCAAGTTCAATTATTTCTGATCCAACTGTCGATATAAAAATTTGAAGCTACCACCTTGTTCTTGGCTATGTCAACATCGATACAGTTCATCTCGATCCAATCCTAATCGTGTTTTTGGTAGATTCAAAGTAGGCTATTTGATCAACTTTCATATTTTTCAACCAATTTCAAGCTCAAATAAGTTTTAATTTGTCTGATGATTTATCACAAAAATGGGTCATATGCATTTTTCATTATGTTGTCTATGAAATTTAGTATTAGCTCAACCCAAATTGTCTAAAGTTAACATATGAGCTTTGTGATATTTGTCTTATTTACCAATTTCATAAATTACACTTAGGCCCATATTTTCATAAATTCAATTATCTCTCCTGGATTTCCCCCGAGCTCCTTAACCCCCCCCCGGACTAACCCCAATAAATTTGGATAATAAATTCTTAATATCCAAAAATGTTACATTTGTGAACAATGTTACTACTATACCAAAATGTATTTTGTTTAAAATTTTGCCTCATAAAAACTAAATCACAAGTTTTAGACACCATTTAATAAATTTTATTTGAAATTTTTTATTTTTTTTATTTACATGTGCATAGTATGAGTTACCCTTGGTGTGAAGCCTTATTAATAAAGTAATTGTATTTGAATATTTTATTTGAAAAACTCAAAATTAGTTATGCAAACAAGATTTTAATTCACTACCTCGTTTAACATAAAATCAATTCAAAACTAATTATACCACTATACCCAAACTCATCCCCACATAAAAATTGTCTAAAAAATCTAAAAAATTAAATTTCAATTGTCAACTACATTTTTTAACTAAGGCGAGAGGTACCTATGGATGGAAATTTGTAATGACGCAATGGGTAACTAGCAAACTTGTTTCAAATTAAAAAAGGTCATGCTTGACAATCAATTAAGAGGTTTCAAGTCGTGAAATTTTTTTCCTACTAATTGGGGATGGCTAGGGGCAGGGATGAGGTCCTTGACATGTATATATATTTCAATGTTTACACAACATTATATTATAATTTTATAAAATCGACTTATATTTGAGACATATAAGACCTTAGAGAATTATGATAACTTATAATTATGTGGTATGGTATTTGCACCAAGATATTTACTTGTCTGAATTAACTAATTGGTTTGATCTTTGTGGAGTCGTATTCATACGTTAGGATCTCCTACAAAATAAAGAAGTTAGAACTATTCGGGGCATTTCAAAATTTCTTTCTGATATTTAACTCAAATGCTAAATCAGAGAAAATAAAATGTCTGCCACTTTTCTTGTAGGAGATAAGTGAATTTTAACTAAAATGTCCCTTGTAGATCTATTTTTCTCTCTTTTTACTAGGGGTGAGCATAACTTTGGTTAAACCGAAGTAATCGAACTGAACCGACAAGTTCGATCGATTCGGTTCGATTATTTTTTTTCAAAATTTCGGTTCGATTAATTTTTTTGAAAAATTCAATTTTCGGTGTTTGGTTCGGTTTTTTGCTTGAAATAACCGAACAGAACCGAACTTACAAAAACAACACAGTTTTGGGTTTACAAAGCAAAGTGAAAATATCCCACCCAAGTCAAATAGAAGTCATGTAGAGGCAGCGGAGAGAAGACACAGAAGGCGGAATGATCGAATTGATCCTTCCGTTCGCTCGAAGCGAATCGCTCTGCTCTCTCCCTTCCATTATCTCTGACGCTCTGGCACAGCGGCACCATCACCCCCTCCGATGCCGACGTCGACGCCTCGACACCCGAGGTAAAGACTCTCACTCACCTGGAACTAGAATGTTGGACATGAGATGCCGAGAGACCCTTTGAGTCCGTCGCCATCGGTGTTGCCTCCACCTTCGACGCCTTTCCCTTTGCCGTCAGTAGTCGGCCGCCATCCACCTTTCCCTTCGCCCATCGTGGTCCCCTTCATCAGACCCAGACGCCTTTCCCTTCGCCGATCACATGAGGCTTCGTCTCCTTGTTTCTTCCTTCCCTTGTGCTTGGACGATCGACCCATACCAAGTACCAACGATGAGTGACCATCAAACAGAGGTTAGTATTAGGTTAGGGTTTTAATTTTTCAATTTTTTTGACTTAATGAGGTTAGTTTCTTGATATTTCTTCCTTTGCTGGGTTTTTCGTTTGTATTTCCTTCTTTTGCACAAATTGATTTGTATTTATCTCAATCTCTAAATGGTTTTGCATTTTTCTGTATCAATGGAAGTTCTTGTTTGTTGTATTTCATTTCTGCAAATCGGTTTGTTTTTTTTACTAATTTTGCCTAGTCGGTTATCAGATATCAGTTCTGTTAACTTAGTTTAAATTTCGGTTAGTTAGAATTAATCGGTCGGTTCGGTTCGATTATTACATACAATTCGGTTCGGTTCAGTTAGTATTTTTTGGTCAGTTCGATTCAGTTATAATCAAATGCACACCCCTACTTTTTATAGCGTGTTTAGTTAGTTAAGTTGATAGGTTTTCAAGGTGGAACCACTTTGTTTTTTTCGTTTTCTTTTATACCAATGTATCAAAATGTATATTATTATAAAGTTTTTCGATATTCTTATCGTTATTGAGTCCTCTTTTTTATGCTTTATATCATTAAAGTTGTTCCCTTATCATACAAGTATTATTTTTCAAATATACAATGTGTAAACTCACAATTTTGTGATAGTTTTGACTATTGAGATTTTTTTTTTTGGTAAAAGATATTAGATGAAAATGTGTTTTATGATGGTTAAATATGATTTGTGTGTTTCATAAGTTATAACTTTTATTTGTATTGATATTAAAATAAGTATATTGTTAGTCTTTAAAGGTGACATAAGTAGTGATTAACTCCTCCTAAAAAGCATGAGATTTGGGTTTAAACCTTCATACACCCATCAATGTGAACATTTACAGGTATTTTGGATGTACTAAAATACATATAAATCTTTATATTAAATTTGATTTATTAAACTTAATCATGATCATACAATATACAATTAATATTATAGATGACCAAAAAACATGATGACCTTTCATCTCCAACACAATCGATATGGCCAAAAACCATTTATCTCATCCCACCTAGAAAAAAAATTATCTTTATTCAATTTTTGTTTAATAGCATGAAGATAAATATTTTTTTATAAGATACATTCGATATTTATATGATTTCTTCCAATTAGATAAGATTTTTATAAGATTTTTCAATTGTTGTATTATAAAAGGGTCATTCTTAATTGATTATTTTTACCATTCCATTCCATTAAAATCAAAGGATACCAAACATCATAATGGAATTAAAGGGTCATTCTGTTCTTGTCTGTATCAAATATAAAAATAGAATAGAACAGTTATTTAATTAATTCTATCCCTTTTCATTTCAAAACTATTTCGTCCAAATAAATGTGGCCTAATAATACTCAAATGGTATCGATCACTCTAATTTAGGTGCAAATTTTACTTTAATGACGATCGACGTGGGATAGAGAATGTGTTTAATATTGTTGTATTTTTTTTTTTTTTGGATTACGCCCTATTACTAGCGTCCTCAACCACCCCGTCCCTAGAGCTACACTGAGGAGGTAAATCGAAGAATGTGTTCAAGTGATCAGGGTGATAAGCCTAAGCACCACTAATATCACTCCTAAGGTCTTCCCTAGAAGGAAGCATTCTGCTTCCCCTAAGAATTGAACCCACACTAAGAATCTTCTCTCTCTGGACAACTAACTCTCTCCTCGCCTCATCTCTCGTCATTACATCCTCTTTCTTGTCATTGTTGTAAAAAAAAAATTGAAATATAATATTTATTATAATATTATGATCTAATGATGTCATATTAAGTGTTTATAATCTAAATACATATATAATAGTAGCTAAGGATAAAATATATTTTAAATTTATAAAAAATCACAAACGACCATATATTCAAATTAGGGATACATTATGTGATAATTTATGATATTTTAAATTTTAAGCTAATTTATGATATTTTTATTAAAATTTTATTATATTCATATATTTTATAATTTTTACTATTGATATATTGTAAATCTGAAATGATTTTTGATATTAATCGATAGTATTATATCATACTAAGAACAAAACTGATATATTATTTGGTACAATATTTATAATTGTGACTGAGATACTTAGGAAATACGATAACATTTGTCTTTTAATACGTGCACATTAAATAGGTAGTTGGGGGGCCATCCACATGTAAATGAAAAAAAAAAATCATTTCAAATGGACATATATCAAATGATGCTTAATGGTTATAGTTTAATTTATTTTGTTAAGTAAATTTTAAAAATGTTGTGATAAAGTTATTTTTAGATTTATTGTGGCCTAAATGTGATAAGAAATTTTGTAAAATTACTTTGGTGTTAGAGTTTCAAACACCAAAATGGGATGTTGGTATATATATTAGAATGTATATATATATATTTTTTGAAAAATATATAATAGAACAAATATAAATAAATATAATACATTAAAATATATGAATAAATAAGACTTAATTTATAGAGAGTGGCACAAAGTCTAGTTGAGATTGTGAGTTAGAGAAATCTTTTACAGGTGTGACATATTTTGGTTGTTATTATACCAATTTGTATCAAAACCAAGTAGATATTGGAGCTGATTAACAACAAAATAGTATTAGATATGATTACCCACACTATTATAAATAAATAAATTGTAAAATAATTTGCTGGGTAAATCGTAATAATTACTCTTGAGATTTGACTTAATTATAGAAAATACCCCTCATATTTTAGAAATAGCAGAAATCACCCTTACTATTAATTAAAAACCAATGTTAAATGACTCTTTCACTATTAGATTCTCTCATTTCTCTCTCTTCTCTTCTCTCCTCTCCACTGTCTTTCTAAATTGTATATATAAAAATATTAAAAATCTATCCTCTAATTATATTGTTACAAAAATAACATAAAACATATTTTCTAATGACAAATTTTCAGGTTTTCTCTAATTTTCACATATAAAGTATAAATTAAATATAATAATAATAATAATAATAATAATTTTAAATACATTTTTTAATTTATAATTATTTTTTAATTATACAAAATTAAAAGAATTAGATTTGAACAATGGTTGCTCTGAGAGTAAAGTTCTAACAATGACACAGAGAGATGTCTTGATATGTTGTTCACATCGGACAATATAATATTTGCCCGACATAGACAAATTGAGAAGGGGACATGGGTCCCTTGGGAGGTGGGGTCCACGCACCACCCCCTTACTAGCTTAGATCGGGCAAGATAAATATTTCTCGATGCAGACAACATAATAATCCTTGTCTAGAAAAAGAAAGAGAGAGACATATAGAAAAGACGATAGGAAAGAAGAGAACCTTTAATATTGTTTTTTTGTTTTATAGTTTAGTTTTGTGTTTCTATAGACACAAACTAAAATCAAACTATGCAAATCACATATTCTCAAAATTTATAAATTAAATTGTTTTCTTATTAAATTTAAACCAAACTAATCAATTCAGTTTGGTTTCATGATTTGGACCAAATCATACACGTCCTTCATTTCCTTCATTCTATTCAAATCTGAGCTCTGCCACTAATAGCCATTAAATAAGTTTAAAAGATTGAATCTACACTAATAATCTATTTATTTAAGGAATTATTTTTGTCCCCAAATGATGAAAGCACTTTTCGAACAAAATCTTTTAAATTTCAGACAAGCACTAGCTTACAAGTAAGAAGAAAAATTATTTTTTTAATGTAATGCTTTGAACTTGTTTCTTTCATGGAGATAAGAATCTTTATCTAGCCAGAGGCCAATGCCAATGCACATTACCCGATCACAAGGCACATCATTTCCTAACATACATACGCTGTCTTGTTAGCTACCCATCTGCTTTATTTGTACAAAAAGTTAAAGCTGTGATTCGACGTTGGAAGATAATGCTAATGTTGAATATTTATAATAGACTTTGTACCCATATCTTTCTAATTATAAACTTTTTTTTAATAAACATTTTAGTACTTAAATATTGATGAAAATTGTAAGATTAATGAATCAGTCCGAATTAAATTAATTAATAAATATTATCAGTTTGCCACTACAAGACATCAGACTTCTTCTGGCTTGAAATGGGTATCGTGCTCAATCGGCAAAGTGCTCCAACACTATCTCTACCTAGGCATGCTCCCTAAAGGCCTTCCTCCATTAGTAGAATAGGCATGCATGCTATCAACAAGATCAAGTAGTAGACTTTAGTTTTAGCTTCGTTTGATTCTGATGTCCCTTCGTCTTCTATGGCTTCACCTTATATATATATATATATATAAAGCAAAAATCCAATTTTTAGTGTTAATAAATTAATTTATCAAAATATATCCTTTTCAAGTGATGTAGCACTCGCAAACATAGTAAATGCAAAGAGTTGAATTGTAATTAGTGTGCCCTTTTTAGGGGATTGATCATTTGTGTGAAGGTTTCGATTTTCTCAACTAAGAGTCCATTTAAATATGCTACATGTAGAACCCTCCCCCATTTTGTATATAAGACCTCTCTTCTCGTGCCATACATAAATAAAACTTTATTAAATGTTTATTATTATTATTATTAAAAAGTGACGTTTTCAAATATTAAATTCCACTATGGGGTCGAGGTTAAAACAAACACCAAAACATTAGCACAAAAATTTTGATTCATATACATGATTGAGATCAAGTCAATTGAATGTGACAAGGGCATCTAATATAAGTTTTGGAAAATGTTTCGATTTTTGTTATTAACCTTTATATGGATGATATATTCATATTTTGCTAGCCTATAACTAAAGTAAAAAATAATTAAGGCGATGAAGCCACCACCCAGGTTCACTTCCTGCAAGTTTTCCCCTTGGTAATCATTTCCCCGAAAGCCTATTCCTTTTCTCTTTTTTTTTTTTCTTGGTTCTTATTCCTTGACACCCTTCCTTCTAGTTCATAGAAGCCCTCCCCCATTCCTAGATTGAGGTCTAGCCCTTCTAGTTATCGACTTTTTTCAGTTGTAGGTTGTTGATGGAAACATATAAAGTGGCTTTCATAGTCTAGGTGATCTCCATGGTGTTTTCTTATTCTTCTTTTTTATTTATTTTTTATTTTTATATAAATAAGATATATTAATAGAAAAAAAGATAAAGAGTCTACAAGCCACGCAGGGGCATCCCCTAGTTCAAAAACAAAACTCAAAAAATACAAAAAAATCTACTCCTCAACACAAAATGATGAACACAAATCCAAATCGCAAACAAACAAAGTAGTAGAAATGCATCATGTTAGATCCTTGATCACTAGGGGATCCTCTTGAGTCTCTTGATGATCTTGGGCCAATGCATTCTTCTTCTTCCTCTCATTTCCTTTGTGACTTGGTTTTCACATGGACATAATCAGATTCCAAGCTATCAACCCTTGATGTCGAAGCGTCATCCTCCTCTTGACCTTTATCTTCAATAGCTATATCAATCACCCCAAGCACCCCATCTCATTCGAAATCGACTCCTTCATTGGTGAAAGAACGTCCCTATCTACCTTCAAAAGAAGACAAAATTGATCAGCCAACAAATTCCTCATATCACGCTCTAAAGAATGATGGACTATAGAAACACACTCTGCACTCCCCTTCAATGGCACAGAGAGAGGAACATTCTGGGAATTCCCCTATCGCTTACGATCTTGAGCCTGATCCTTAGCCGATAGAGGATTTTGAATTGTTTTATGAGGCTGATTTGGGCATCAGGACAAGAGAGACCAAATACTCAATAATAAGAACAAACAGATGGAACCCATTGGTATTCCACAGGCAATTGTAACAAGTTGGGCTCACCAGTAGATTCATCAATACCCTTATATAAATTAATATTTCTAGAAAAATGAGAAGACACATCAATTTCAACACAAACTCAGGTAAACCCTACTCTCGACCTATGGCAATGCCTTCCTATTCCACCCTTCCAATGGAATATTAAAAATCTTAACCCATAATGGAAGAGTCATGTGGGTATAAGACATTCATACGCAATTCTCAAATTTTTAACAATAAGGGACGATGAGCAAAATGCCACGACCTTTCATAAAAAACTTTTAATATATTCACCTTATCACTAAAATGAAATAAAAAAACAACTAGAATTATTGAAGAATACCTCAATGAGACCAAATCATTGCCATAGCTTCCTAGCAATCGATTGCACCACTGGGAACGACAAACGATTTTCAATAAAATAGTTGACCAAAGTATTACGCCAGTGTTTCTGCCCTTGATCAATCACCTCTTCAGAAAATTTCACAACCGGGCCTTCAGTTGAAAAATCCATAGAAGGATAATATCCTAGGTTTTTTAACTGACGAGTATCACGATCATCAACCAAATGAGCCCAAGATTTTTTGCTTCCCTCCTAGACTTGAAAATCATTAACAAGAGAAGAGCCATTCGGTTTGGCTTGCTTTTTATTGCCATTAGGCCCATGCATATTGTGACCTAATCCCCCATCAAGGGTAGAAGAATGTTGTTAGGCCTTGCCATGGCCAACTCTATTATTCTTCTGCCTTTGACACCCATTACCATCAGACAGTTGGGCCCTCGTTTTCGCCGAACCATTCACCATACTTATCTCCTCATTCTGAAAATTTTGGGATAGCTCCTACCCATCGTCGGCCATAATATTATCACACTTTCCAATCAATATATCATCCTCCAAGGACTCCAACTCCTCCGAACCTTTCACCTCATCCTCCCTCGAGGACTCCAAACTAGCACATACTGAGGGCGGAAGTTTTAGACCAGAGTTTAGTTTTCAGGCAGTGGTAGTTCTCTTTTTCTTTCTAGATTCTTATTTTAGCCCGATTTTGTCTATGTTACTAATTTCTTTACATGTTGGTGATAACCGTTTGAAAAATCTATGTTGCCACTACAAAAAAAAAAAAAAAAGCATTAACAATAAAAAACTAACGACGACTTTAATTTTGGTGGTTAATGTAGTATTATTAATGATTAAATATAAATTCCATCTTTATAAGATAAATTTTAATAATAGACTAAAAAAGTCTTTGTTAATAAACCACATTTCCGTTGTTATTGACTAAAATTTTTAATTTTAACTATAAAATAATAATAAAAAAAGGATTAAGATTTAACTAACACTTATATATATAAACAATTCCTAATATAATTATATTTTTCTGTAAATGTACAAATATAATTATTAAACTATTATAATTGAGCATTAGTTATTTATGGATAATACGATATATATGTATATTAAAAAATTATGAACATATTAATATATCAAACTAATTTATTATAATTATTAGATTTATAATATAATTATATTTTTAAATAATTATTAATTTGATTCAATAATTTAAATTAATCTATCAGTTATCATAATCTTAAATTATTTTATTTTGATTAATTAAATAATTATTACTATTATTTTCATAAATTATTTTATTTTTTATTTAATAATTAAATATTTAACAAAAAAATGAAAAAACCAAAAATATTGGCAAAAGATGCCTCACCTCTTTCCTTTGGGGAAATACCAAATCCCCAAATCTCCTATTGTTGAATCTCCCTCTCCCATGCTCCCGACCGTCTCTAGCCATCGACGTCTCCTCACTACTTGTATGCCCGCCTCCTCTTGCTCTATCACCTACTGGTCGTCGTCTCCGCTGCTTCAATGTAGTCGTGGCCTTTTGCACCTTCCATCCGCCTCAATGCCATTGCCGTCTCCTGTTCCATCACTGTTAGGTCTCTCTATCTCACACTACTAATTTTGTATTTTTTATATATGATTTTTCTTTATATGTTTTTCTTTCATTTTCTGAATTTATGATGATTCACTATGACTGTGAAAGCCTTCTTATTAAGCTGCACATGTAGACTCACAAAGTATACACTTTAGAAACATTGGCCTCCACTGTTGTGTTCTGCTTGCTATTTCATGTTTGAATCACATATTTATTCTTCATTAGTTGATGCACTGTTGTACTTCTTTTCCCCTTTTAGTATGGCAATGTAAACCGTCGAAGCTTTCTTGTTGATCTATGTTTTATCCCTTCATTAGATCAAATGTGTAGAGATATTAAACAATAGGATCGGGGTGGGGGATAGGTTCTCACGAGCCTTGAAGAATTTAACTCAAAGCCAGTTATTTAACTCAATCATTAATAAATTTTGTACTAATTTTTTTTTTTATTTTATTTCAGGCGTGATGGACTTGCTTGTATCTTTCTTACAACATATTCCGATAGTCCTTTCAATTATATGCAACAATGATTGTGTTTTTGTTTGAGGTTATAGAAATTGATGTTTTGGTTCTTCTAAAGTTAGTTTCAATTTGAACAAATGATATATACTCTAACTTGGATTTCGGAACAAATTAACTTAATTTCAGTTGAGCACGTGTTACTGTGAGTTTGTAAATTGAGATTCGGTACAAGACAAATTAATTATCAAGAGAACATTTTCTCCAATATTTTAGTTTTAATAGAGATAGAATTGTTTCTAGAACATTTTATGAACATCAGGAAGTGAAAAAAAAAAAAAACAACAACTTAGAAGTGGCTAAAAATATTTGGAGGATTGAACCTAAAATGCATCTATATATGTGTGTGAATTACAACATTATGCAACTGAGTCATTATACTTCAAATTGTTTCCTCATTTCTTATGGATGGTATAAGAAATTTGTTCCCCTGTAGTTTCAGTATAAATTGATAAAGTCTATAAAAGTGCAAATCATTAGGTAGCTTTCTGATGTTTATAGAATCAACTGGTAAATTATCTAGTTAGATATGGAAAGATCATCCTATTGTCTTCCAACTGGGATCATTCATGCCTTATATTTTGTTATATATTTAGTTCAATTTGTATGTTTCTATAAAAAATTTTCTTCCCCTATTTTGACACGAGGAGTAACGACAATTGCAGTCTTTTGACACAACTATTTATTCAAAGAAAAGAAAGGAAGGACACTAAGGTTATGAATTTTAAGTCTTTTGTATACTAGTTTTTATTTTGCATGCATGTTTATTTTGGTATATGTCACTAATTAATTTATTTTAGTTGTGCTTTGTAGTAATATGAAAGAGACAAAAGAAAATGAAGGCTTAAAGATTGGTAAACATATCTTCATATCTCTAGGTACTTTACTTAGAGGAAGAGGAAGGGGTTTGTCAACTTCAAGGTCAACATATTCTTCTAATAGAGGATCAAAAGTCTCAATCAAAGAGAAAAATAAAAAATGAGCTAGTAAAAGTTCACAGTGTTTTGTTTTTGAGGCAACTGTTGGGGCGAAAGCACCTACAAACAGGGTTAGTGCACAAAACCAAAACCAAAAGAGTAAACTGATAATAGTAACAAGAAGAACACAAAGTAAACTCCATGTTTTGGCCAACGAATAACAATCACGAAGACAATGGATCAAGACTTAATTTTGGTCTTGTCAACACCATTTAGGTAACTCTAAGAATAGAGACACCAAGCCACAAATGAGCCCAAACCCCCCAAGAAATGAAACCCTCAAACCCCCAAGCCTCTCGGTCGATCGACACCCCTTGCCCAAGCCATACAAGCTTCCACACATAGTAGGATTCACCAAGGAATGAAAAGTAATCACGGAGATATGGGTTCAACAGTGGCCAAGAACTCACTTCCTATCGAAAAGGTGATCTGTAATACCCGAGAAATTTGGGTTAATTAAAAATAAGTAATTTATTAGAGAAATGAGGTTTCAGAGAAAATTGGTGTCTGAATAGTCCGAAAAATTGACTAAATCGACTGCCGGGAGTACCCTGGAGCCGAAATGACAAAGGAAAATGATGTAGCATTAACGAGCACCCCAAGATATGATTTATAGCATCGAAATAAATTAGATCGGGAACAGTTTTCGGTACAGCTAAAATACAGCTACTAATTAGGCTGCAATACCGAATCGTCATAGATGACTTCCGAGAAGTCAACAGAAACTTGAGATGGCTTCAATTTTTCATAAGGAACAACCCTTCAGTGGTTTCAGGAAGAAACGAAGAGGTTTAGGGCCAAAACGGAGATTCGGGCCTAAATGCAGTTTTTTGAAAATACTCAAGAGAGGCCGAAACGATATTTTTTCAGAATCCTCAGGGGTCAAATTGATGTTTTAGGACTTTAGGGTCTTGAAAGAAATTATCAAAAGTCAAGGAGCTTGGTGAAATGGGCCAAAGTGAGAAAACCAAAGTTTGAGGGGCTAAAGTGCAATTTTAAGAAAATCTCCAAGCAACCATGGCCGACCAACCCATCAAATCACCGAAATTGGCCACAGGGATGGCACGAGGGTTGCTCAAGGAGCATCTTTTGTAAAGGGCTTGACCGACAACAAGCAATGGAATTGCCAGAAATTGAAGAAAAAGTGGCAGAAAGTTTGGCCATTTAGATCGCGAAAATGGAGCTCTTTCGGTGGATTTTGGACTTGTTAAGGGCAATAGGGGACATCAGAGGCCTTGATTGAAGCAAGATCCGTCATTTATGGGGTCGAAATCGCCTATAAATAGAGGATATGGTGGCTTAGAGTTTTGCAAGATTTGAGCTTCAAATCGACCTCACTTTTGAATAAATTGAGGCACCAAACCATAGGGCTTTTGTTGCCCATGAGCTGAGGATCATTTCTGGAAAGTTTGAGGAATTTTGGAGTTCATTTGAGGGGTGATCGGAGCTTCGCCAGAAAAATCGGATCTCGCCGGAACCGAACTGAATTTTGCTCGGAGGGAGGTCTTCCAAGTGTTATTTCAAGCTCAAATTTGGACAGAATAATCAACTCAAGGTAAGCTATCTTCTGGTATAGTCAGTTTAATTTTCCGGTGTGCCGGCGCTGGAGAAGATGACCGGAGATAATTTTTAATATTATTTAAATGCTGAAATAAAGAAAAATAGAGTAAAAATAGAAATAAAAGAGAGAAAAATCTGGAAAAATATCCAGAAATACAAGAAAAAGGAATAGTTTAGTTTTATAAAATTTTATTTGAGAAATGTTATGATGAAATAATTATTTTGAATTTTTGAAAGGAAACTTAATTAGAGAAAAATAGGAAGAGATTTTGGAAAATTCTCAGAAAACTCATAGAGATTAGAAATGTTATTTTAGGAATTTTCATGAAGAAAAATTAAATAAATTACCTGATTAGGTATTTATTTTGAATTTTGGAAGAAATTATGACTATGAAAAATAGAGAAAAAAATAGAGAAAATAAGGAAAAAGTATGAAAAAATTAGATTATTGATTTTACTTGGAAATGATTGGCCAGGAAGTGATTTTGCCATGGATCTTGATGGTTTATGTTATTTTCAAGGTTGGCACGCAAAACGAGGTTATACGCGTTTTTCGAGAAAATTTGAGTTTATGTCTAAAGGTAAGTGGTTTTATCCCGAGAACCTATATATGAAACGTTTGCTTCATTATGCATGATATTTATTGAAGTTATGATTATTTCATATTGCATGGAAAGACGTTATTCTTGCATAACACGATATTATTGGCATATTGATACTCATGCATGGGATGGGGATGTTGCCCTAAGAGTGTAGCCGTAATTCCCAAGAGCAATGATGGAACAACGTTAGGATTATCCTGCAGAGGTTTGGAATTCTGCCTAGGGTTTCGTGCCAGGCTGGCAGGCTAGGGAAGTTACACTAGGGCACATGATTGTTTATGTTATTGCATCATGTATTCATGTATCATGTTTTTAAACCCTTACTAGAAGATTCATCTTCTAATGGGTTATGCCCCTGGAACATTCAACGTTCCAGTTTAGACTTGCAGCTTAGGCAAGGATCAGGTTGAGATGAGACGGCACGTGATGGCGTAGCTGATGGATTCAGTAAGCTGACTCGGATATGTTTTGGCTGATGCTTTATTGATGATTAGTCTTGTTAGAACATTATGGAATCTCCATGTATTTATGTATTTTAATATTGAGGAGATGATGTTAATGTATGGTACGAATTCTTTTACGGTTATAAAGTGAAATTGATTATGTACCATATCAGGTTTCGATTTTAAGCTTCCGCATTTATGATGATTACCTATCTTAGCTTATTGATTCTTATTTAGTGAGTTGAGAAGGTAAAACGGGATTGTCGGGAGATGGTTTATAAAAAAAAAATATTCTCGAAATTCCTAAGTTATTTAACGCTCAGAAAAGCGGGGCGTTACAGTTGGTATCAGAGCATAATTGCTAAAGACATAGGAAATGTCTGAGCCTTGAGTGACTCTAGTATGAGCGAATATAAGAAAAAGGTCGCATGTGGCTAGATAAGCAAAGCCACCGTAGGATTTGGGTGTTGACGGTTACTGGATAAGTGTGTTGTAGTGGAAGTGCATGTCTAGGCAAGTTCTGGCTAAGGAAAGATTTGGTACTTAAGTGTGTCCATTGTGACCCACCTCTCTTTCCTGGGAACTTACCTGGTGTACTCTTCACGACAGACACTATTTCAGTAGACGACTACTATTCCCGGTGAATAGTAGAATGCCTAATAGAAGCTAGTACTGGAAAAATGATCTAGTTATTGGAATAAGGATTCGATGAAATGATTCGAGTGTAATGTTGACTCAATAACCGTGATTATGGATCCGAGAGATTTAGGGACTGATGATTTGAGGTCAGTTGTCGAAATCCTTACAATAAAAGATAGGATAACTACGGTTATTGAAAGATGATCGGATTAGTGATGATTAGTTCAATGTGTCATGGCTTAGCTGTCGAGTTAAGGATCAAAGGATAAGGATTTTCGAGGGTCATTTAGTATCTCGGAAATAAGATAAGGGGATCCAACGGATTGGATCAAACAAGAGGCTGAAGATGGCCAAGTAATGGCGTGAGAGTTGCGTCCATTGATGAGGAGACAGTGGTGCAACCGATGAGACTTGGAGAGACGAGGTAAAGAAACCCTAACAGCGTAACGACACTACTGGTTCGGTGTTCGCAGTGACAGATCTGGATCTAGGGACCCGCGAGCAGAGGGTTGATAGATGGCTTATGGTAAGGTACGGGAGACCCGTCGACCAAAGCATTATAACAGACTGTCTGGGTGACGATCAGATGCTGAAGATCTGGGACAAACCAGTAGGGTCTGTACCTTGTGTGGAGTTCAAATTTCAATGAATTAGGATACAAGGCGTACCACTAGTTTGTCGATCAAGGCTGAGAGCCTAGGGAATCGACCTAAGGTAAGATGGATCGTACGAAAGAGACACAATCTAAGGAATAAAAAGCATGTAATGTCTTGAATGCGGACTATGTGTCCTATTTAAATTGTATCTAGGTTATGATCATTTCTTGAATTGGTAATGAGACGAGGATAATGAGGCTAGAGGGGAAATTTAACCTCAGTGTCTAGTTCGGCAAATGCCAAGTGAGATCATGAGATGGTTGTCTTGTAATTGCCTCAAAGAAAAAACTTAGGTTGTAAGGAAAATATACTCGACATATGGATATGATAGATGAATGCTCGTGAGTTGTTTAAGTGTTACTTATGAGGTGAGGAAATCATCGATTGTGATGAGGGCCTAGAATGAATGTTTTTACAAAAGAAGTTAGACTCGTGGCAGCGACAATGAATGATAGTTCTTGAAGGATTACGATGAGACCGTGTGATTTTCACCAGGGCGTACCCATTTGAGGGTTGACGTATGAATAAGTCCACTATATGATAAGGGTGATGATGACAGCTTGTATGCTGGCTGGCAGTAAGTATAGTACCTAGGAAGAACTAATTTAATAGCCATGTGCCGATAGTCAGCTGGATATGAAGAACGAAATGCGAGAATCGGTGGATTCTTGATAAATAAGATTTCAGGTAGTGGAGCATAGATAGTCCAAAAACCATAATGGCGAGTTGTGAGAAGACAATCTCGGTTTAAAGTAAAGTTTGAGTATCGAAAAGGAAATAGTTAATTGATAGGTCGTATCGACCCTAAAAGAATGATGAAAAGACCTAGTCAACAGAGGTTATAACTACGATTCAGTGTGCTAAATGGATCTGTGAAATCAGGTAAAATTGTCGGTGGTCAACCCGACAAGATGAACTTAAAAGCATCATGATGAATAGTAGATTGGGAGCCATGATTGCATGGAAATTGAATCCATGAGAGATAACTAGAACCAGATATTGCGATATGATTCAGGATTTTCAAGGATAAATCGGTTTGAGATTCTTGAGGAATTTTTGATTGAGGATCTAGGGATTCATAATGGAACTTTAGAGTTTTCAGGAAGAAACCCAATGAGGATTGGAGTACCATGGGAGATGTAAGTACCTACCTGCTCTAGTTGGCAGTATGATTATGGATTGTCATCTTGAAGGTAGTGTAAATTTTCGATGTGATTGAGAGAATCAAGTTATGGCAGATGTGCCAAAATAACAGGTCGCAGTAGGGGAAGCTGCAGATTAAGAAATTCGAGATTTTGAAACTCTCATGTGGCTAGACAGTTAGTTTAGGTAGCCCTGGTAGGCAAATTCAGAGGTATATAGTTGGACAATAATTAAAATGATGCCAGCGAATTATGAAAATAAGGAGCCTATTGATATGAGGTGTAGACACTTGTGGTTAGTGAAAAGCCGTATGAAAAATGAAAAGTATCAGAGTATATTCTTGGAAGAATTAATTAGACTATTTCTTAATGATGAAATTGCCAATGATAGCTTGGATGCTTAGCTATGTGTAACTTGATTAAGGACGTGAATTATCAGGTGATAATTAAGAATCGATATTTTTAGCTCGAATTGATGAATTATTAAACAGTTGCAAGAGCCTGAGGTATTTTATGATCAAAATGCAATCGAGGCTAAGACAAGAGAATGAAACGTTAAAGTACCAAAGTATAATATTCATTCCATAGTTCAAACGATTACAGGAAATCAAGCCGTACAATTACTTAAAGGAAAAAGAAACCATGAAACTGATGATGATGCTAATGCTCAGTAACGACGAAGGTTGCCAAACACGACAGGTCCCAGCTCATCAATGTCATCTGGGGGTGGCATCTGGCTACTGCTGGCTTCACCAGGGTAAGGTGGAAGAGTAGCCTCTGAGAAACTGGGAGGAGGGACGTCCTCGGGGATGATGGGAAGATCAGAATTCCAATTTGGGTATTGAACAGGTTGGGGAGCAGGTTGGGGATGTGAGGCATAATATGCGAATAGTAAATCCTGCAAATAAGCTCGAAAAGCTTGCATCTCACTAACCTGCTGCTGAAGGGCAAGAATGTGGGATACACAACCATAGACAGGGTCTTGAATCCGGGCTTGAGCTTCAAATAAGAGTGTCATAACAGCTGCAAGCCGGTCACTTACCGGAAGCTGGGACAAGAGGTTGAAAGTATTTCTAGCACCAAAAATGTGGTGGATGGCAGCAAAATTAATGGTTCCTTCCACATGACAGAAATAAGGAGCAAAGATGCACAGTGGGGTGCACCGTCTCCTTAAAATTCTGCACGCACCACATAGGAAGGGGTCGAAAGGTGGCATGATAGATCTGGATCTAGCTGAATCTAAGCAAATTAGATATGGGTCAGACCTAATTGGATAGATATATTAGATATGATTCAGATCTAAATGGGTCAAATCAGATATGGGTAAGATCTAATAGGTCGAATCAGGGATGGGTCAAACCTGAAGTGGATTGAGACAGGTCGGGTCGGGCCGGGCTGGATTGAGACGGGTCGGGTCGGGCCGGGCCAAGTCGAGTCGGATTGACCCGGATCTGGCAGCAATGACAGCAGCAAGGACAACGATGGTGCCGAGGCGGCCGAGGGAGGCCGGGCGATGGCTGGTGGCTGCGTGAGAGGGCTGGCAGCGACGGCGGCGTACTGGATTTGGCCGATTGGGCCGGCGATGACGGTTGAGAGGAGCTGCAATCGATGGCTGGGGCGCGGGGAAGCCACGCCGAGGCTTGCGACCGATGACGGAGAAGGCGCCGGAGGTGATTGCAGTGGGGGCAACGGCCGGTGTCGGAAGTGGTGGCGATGCTGGAAGGCGGCGGCGATCGGTGGCTGTTCGCACGCAAGGTCGACAGAGGAGGAAGAAGAAGAAGAAGAAGAAGAAGGAGAAGAAGAAGAAAGAAGAAATGAAGAAATGAAGGGAAAAAAAATGAAAAAAGGGAAAGAAAAGAAAAGAAATGAAAATGAATTGAAAAAAAAAAAAATTATCCGGACATGCGAAAGTTGAGTTTGGGGCTTTTCAGGTAATTGTAGTCCCGACCCTATGTTCCGAAACATGAAGCAATGTAGGGTTCAAAATGAAATTTTTGGGAATCATGTTTCGAAATAGAATGCTAAGATGTTTTGAAATAAGAAATTTCGGCAAGCTGTTGTCAAAAAGACAGTGATGGAACACTCTGGAATAATTATGTCTACAATAGGACTCATGAGAAAGGTCTAATAAAAAAATCTGCCGGGTGCAGTAAGGGTTTATGATAGCTCAAATGATCGAATTGCAAGTGCAACATGATCGAATGATGGCGTGTGGATCACGCCAAGGCACCAAGAGAACTACCCGATGTATGACTTAGAGCTGACAGCTAGGACATGTACTCTTAAGGTTATGGAAACACTACCAAAATGATAGGACAATTGATGTGCTCACAAACCACGAGGAGCCTGAGGTACGGGTTCTCACAAAGAGCTAAATGGAAGGTAGCGACAGTGGATGGAGTTCCTTAAGGACTACGACTGCACTACTTCGTATCACCCAGGGCATGGCCGTCAGGTGCCGACGCAGGACCTGGTGGATAGTCGTGAGTGGCATATGAAGTTGGAGGCTTGTTGGCCTGCCAACTATGATGGTAGTGCCGAAGGGATCTTCTATCTTTATGGCTAGCCTGGTTGTTTAGCTGGATTTGGTAAACGAGATACGAAAAGCATGTGTGATTAATAAGTGTTATTGTCTATAATTAATGATTGTGGTTAGCCAAGGTTTATGATTTTTGAAATACGAGAATGCAATCTCAAAAGTTTCGGGATAAAATGTGCGTGCCTAAAATGATTGAAAGGTGTGTTGTCGTCTGAAAGGAGCAGCAACAGGAAATTATGTGAATGACATGGTATGCTTATAAGCATTAGACGTATAAGGAATGCAAACCGAGGTGTCTTGTCAAGGATCAAATAAATGTTTGATCTGAGATATTTAGGTAATGAGCTATGTGATGTCTTAGTTACCTTAACGGTCTGATGAAAATTTCGAGGACGAAATTTCTTTTAAGGAGGGGTGAATGTAATACCCGAGAAATTTGGGTTAATTAAAAATAAGTAATTTATTAGAGAAATGAGGTTTCAGAGAAAATTGGTATCTGAATAGTCCAAAAAATTGACTAAATCGACTGCCGGGAGTACCCTGGAGCCGAAATGACAAAGAAAAATGATGTAGCATTAACGAGCACCCCAAGATATGATTTATAGCATCGAAATAAATTGGATCGGGAACAGTTTTCGGTACAGCTAAAATACAGCTACTAATTAGGCTGCAATACCGAATCGTCATAGATGACTTCCGAGAAGTCAACAGAAACTTGAGAGGGCTTCAATTTTTCATAAGGAACAACCCTTCAGTGGTTTCAGGAAGAAACGAAGAGGTTTAGGGCCAAAACGGAGATTCGGGCCTAAATGCAGTTTTTTGAAAATACTCAAAAGAGGCCGAAACGATATTTTTTCAGAATCCTCAGGGGTCAAATTGATGTTTTAGGACTTTAGGGTCTTGAAAGAAATTATCAAAAGTCAAGGAGCTTGGTGAAATGGGCCAAAGTGAGAAAACCAAAATTTGAGGGGCTAAAGTGCAATTTTAAGAAAATCTCCAAGCAACCATGGCCGACCAACCCATCAAATCACCGAAATTGGCCACAAGGATGGCACGAGGGTTGCTCAAGGAGCATCTTTTGTAAAGGGCTTGACCGACAACAAGCAATGGAATTGCCAGAAATTGAAGAAAAAGTGGCCGAAAGTTTGGCCATTTAGATCGCGAAAATGGAGCTCTTTCGGTGGATTTTGGACTTGTTAAGGGCAATAGGGGACATCAGAGGCCTTGATTGAAGCAAGATCCGTCATTTATGGGGTCGAAATCGCCTATAAATAGAGGATATGGTGGCTTAGAGTTTTGCAAGATTTGAGCTTCAAATCGACCTCACTTTTGAATAAATTGAGGCACCAAACCATAGGGCTTTTGTTGCCCATGAGCTGAGGATCATTTCTGGAAAGTTTGAGGAATTTTGGAGTTCATTTGAGGGGTGATCGGAGCTTCGCCAGAAAAATCGGATCTCGCCGGAACCGAACTGAATTTTGCTCGGAGGGAGGTCTTCCAAGTGTTATTTCAAGCTCAAATTTGGACAGAATAATCAACTCAAGGTAAGATATCTTCTGGTATAGTCAGTTTAATTTTCCGGTGTGCCGGCGCCGGAGAAGATGACCGGAGATAATTTTTAATATTATTTAAATGCTGAAATAAAAAAAATAGAGTAAAAATAGAAATAAAAGAGAGAAAATTCTGGAAAAATATCCAGAAATACAAGAAAAAGGAATAGTTTAGTTTTATAAAATTTTATTTGAGAAATGTTATGATGAAATAATTATTTTGAATTTTTGAAAGGAAACTTAATTAGAGAAAAATAGGAAGAGATTTTGGAAAATTCTCAGAAAACTCATAGAGATTAGAAATGTTATTTTAGGAATTTTCATGAAGAAAAATTAAATAAATTACCTGATTAGGTATTTATTTTGAATTTTGGAAGAAATTATGACTATGAAAAATAGAGAAAAAAATAGAGAAAATAAGGAAAAAGTATGAAAAAATTAGATTATTGATTTTACTTGGAAATGATTGGCCAGGAAGTGATTTTGCCATGGATCTTGATGGTTTATGTTATTTTCAAGGTTGGCACGCAAAACGAGGTTATACGCGTTTTTCGAGAAAATTTGAGTTTACGTCTAAAGGTAAGTGGTTTTATCCCGAGAACCTATATATGAAACGTTTGCTACATTATGCATGATATTTATTGAAGTTATGATTATTTCATATTGCATGGAAAGACGTTATTCTTGCATAGCACGATATTATTGGCATATTGATACTCATGCATGAGATGGGGATGTTGCCCTAAGAGTGTAGCCGTAATTCCCAAGAGCAATGATGGAACAACGTTAGGATTATCCTGCAGAGGTTTGGGATTCTGCCTAGGGTTTCGTGCCAGGCTGGCAGGCTAGGGAAGTTACACTAGGGCACATGATTGTTTATGTTATTGCATCATGTATTCATGTATCATGTTTTTAAACCCTTACTAGAAGATTCATCTTCTAATGGGTTATGCCCCTGGAACATTCAACGTTCCAGTTTAGACTTGCAGCTTAGGCAAGGATCAGGTTGAGATGAGACGGCACGTGATGGCGTAGCTGATGGATTCAGTAAGCTGACTCGGATATGTTTTGGCTGATGCTTTATTGATGATTAGTCTTGTTAGAACATTATGGAATCTCCATGTATTTATGTATTTTAATATTGAGGAGATGATGTTAATGTATGGTACGAATTCTTATACGGTTATAAAGTGAAATTGATTATGTACCATATCAGGTTTCGATTTTAAGCTTCCGCATTTATGATGATTACCTATCTTAGCTTATTGATTCTTATTTAGTGAGTTGAGAAGGTAAAACGGGATTGTCGGGAGATGGTTTATAAAAAAAAAAATATTCCCGAAATTCCTAAGTTATTTAACGCTCAGAAAAGCGGGGCGTTACATGATCGATCCCCATAAATACACCTCATCGACAAATCGTCCAAGATAAACAAGAAAAGACGCAGCACTCAACAAGGAAAGGATCGCCAGATCAAGAAAGAAAACAACCCATGAAGAATCGACCATACAAGAAAGGAGGCAAGGCATGATCAGCCAAAGAAGAAAGGGAGAGAACATCATTTGCCACCACACACTAGGCACAAATAAGAGAACAAATCCCTTATATATAGAAACCCTAGGGTAAAAGGAAATAGGCTTAAGAACTTGGGCTTCATAGGCTTCCCCCTCTCTTAAGCAAATGGGCCAAGGCTTATTTCTCCTCCAAAGAGAGGGTTAAGGGCTTATGGCCCGACTTCTATTTGGGTTGACAATAAGAGTGTTGAACCATCACTTTAATCTTGGGTCGAAGTCTATGAAGCTAACTTGAAACATTGTCATCCCCTTGGGCCTCATTAGGAAACACAAACCCAACAATCTCCACCTTGATTCCTAATGAGGCTAGCACACACAGGCAACAAGAAACAAGCACATGTAATAGATGCAAAATCTTGCAACAAATGCAAAAAACATGTAACAAATGTATTCATCCACATAGGAAATAGATTCATAAACATGCAACAAATGAATAAACTTACAAAGAATGCACAAACATGAGTTAGCTCTCTCTCCATCCCACTTACGTTTGGATCTCACTAATCCTCCCACTTAAGGTAACTCTCTCATCCTCCTACTTAGGGTAGGATTTCTCTCATCCTTCCACTTAGGTTAGGATTCATTCTCCCACTTAGGCTAAGATCTACCTCATCCTCTCACTTAGGTTAGGATTGACTCTCCACCTTGCTCAAGGTGGTGGAAATAAGGATACTTGACCCTTCTCTAAAATGGAATAACTGACACACAATCCTTATCCATTGACTCATTCTCCCACTTAGGCTAATGGTCTCTTTAATCCTCTTACTTAGGCTAAGGATCTTTCTAATCCTCCCACTTAGGCTAGGATATCCCTAATCCTTCAACTTAGGCTAGGATTTCTCACTCATCCTACCACTTAGGTTAGGATCTACCTCATCCTACCACTTAGGTTAGGATTTCTCTCATTCGCCCACTTAGGTTAGGATTTCACTCATCCTACCACTTAGGTTAGGATCTACCACATCCCTTTAATATACCTCACTTGGATCATAAAAAGTAACCACATTTGCCTCTTCATGATATATCTCCTTTTCTTTTTGTTTGCCCTTCTCGGCATAACAATCCTTACTGAATTGTCCGATTTTCCCACAACCGTAACACTTCTTACCCTTCCCTTGGGTTTTGGATTTTGACCTACCTTTCTCTTTCTTGCTACCTTTATCTTGATTCTTAAATTGAGGTCTACCCTTCATCATGTGGAGCTCACCATATTTTCTCTCACTGCATAATTCCAATCCCTTACTCCTAAGAGAATCTATGGAAGTTTCAAGTGTTAACGTGTCCCTACCATACTTAATGGCATTTTTAATTTCTTTATAAGTATCAGGAATGGCATTTAACAAAATAATTGCCTTGTATTCCTCTGACACTGTTTTACCACATTTTATGATATCTTGAACTAACTTGTTAAAGACATCTAAATTATCATCTAACTCTTTAGAGTGTGATTTTAAAGTTGAAAAAGCTTTCAAGTAAGAAAAGTTTATTTGGAGTGGATTTTTTCATATACAATTTTTTCAGTTTTTCCTATAGTGCTTTATTTGTGTCAAGTTGTCCTACTTTCTTTAACATTGAATCAGAGAGATGCAAGATTATAGAAGTATAAGCAAGTTCATTAGCTTCAAGTTTTTGTTCCTTTTTAGTACCTTTAGGATATTTTTCATCTATAGCCTTAGAGACTTTTTGTTGTACTAAAACTCCTTTCATCTTTTGTTGCCAAATAGAAAAATCACATTTTCCATTGAAAACACCCAATCCAAAATGTGTAGTCATGTTCACAAAGAATATGCACAACACAATAATGCAACCTATAAAAGGGACTAAGAAATACTAAGTTTCAACCCAAAGATCTAAGTAACCTATTCACAAAGAATAACTTCAACTAGGCCAGGTCTTCAAGCAACAACAACTAACACAAATTTACTTGTAGAAAATTAAAAGCACTTAGTAGTTAATAATGGCAAGGTAAATCACAAAGATATCAAACAAAATACCAAGCTGATATTGGATAAAGATCAAAAACAAATTTTGATACCTAACAGATTTACGAGGCAGGGTAATGAAGCACTAAGCAACAAAATAGCCACAAGTAAATGCAGATTTCATAAATATCAAAAAGATATCACAGATTTACTTAGCACTAATTAAAGGCACCAAGAAATTAAATAATCACAAATAAATCACAAAAAATGATATATAAAACCACACACGTTACCAAAATATATCTCAGATCTGAGATCTGGAATTGAAGAGGGTCAAATTTGGGAAGATTTGGATCTAAATGAAACACTTATCGGCCTTTACGCACTGCCACCTGCAACTTCATGGGCCGTTATCCAACAGCGAGTGGGCTAGCACGCGCCGATCAAGGAAACCAACTCGATTGGTCGTTTACAGTTATGGGGTTTGAACACCCTAATTAGAACCCAAAGAGCTTTTTCGATTTGACTTTGATTTTGCACAACCCAGGAGCCACACAAGACTCTGATACCATTTGTTGGGGCGGAAGCACCTACAAAACAAGCTTAGTGCACAAAAACAAAAGAGTAAACCGATAACAGCAAGAAGAAGAACACGAAGTAAACTCCCTGTTTCGGCTAACGAATGGCAGTCATGAAGACAATGGATCAAGGCTCAATTCTGGGATCGTCAACACCACTTAGGTAACTCCAAGAATAGGGACACCAAGCCACAGAGGAGCCCAAACCCCCCAAGAAACGAAACACTCAAACCCTCATGCCTCTTGACTGATCAACACCCCTCGCCCAAGCCATACAAGCTTCCACACACAGTAGGATCCACTAAGGAATGGAGAGTAATCACGAAAATATGGGTTCAACAATGGCCAAGAACTCACTTCCTATCGAAGAGGCGATCGATTCCCATAAATACACCTCATTGACAAATCGTCCAAGACAAACAAGGAGATGCGCAACACTCAACAAGGAAATGATCGCTAGACCAAGAAAGAAAACAACCATTACAAAAAAACTGGCATTTAGCGGCAATTTGTTTTGCATTTAGCGAGGGTTTTTAACCACCACTAAGTAATTTAGTGGTGGCTTTTAGCAACTGTTGGAATAACCGTCGCAAATCATATTTTTTGCAATAGTTTTTAAATCGCCGCAAAATTAGTAATTTACCGGTGATTTTTAAAATATTTAGCGGTGATTTTTGAATAGTTGTAAAAATTAAAAAAAAATTAATTTTAGCGGCGATTTTAAGAACCTCCGCAAAAATTAAAAAAAAAATTAAAATTTTAATTTCTCCCATGGGCGGGCAGGCTGGCCGCCTGTGCCCGTGCCCACGCCCAGACCCGAACGCACCCAACCACATGGCCGCATGTCAGCGTGCCATGTGGCGATGCTGGAAATTAAATTTCCAGCCTTCCCTTCCCAGGTTTGGAACTCGCGACCTCCCCTATGCGTGTGCCTGCGCAAAATCGCCTGATCTGCCAAGCCCCCTTATTATATAACCGCGCATATAAATTATATATCAATCCAACCACTATTTTTCAAAATTATTTTTATATTTTCTAATATAAATTAAAAAAATATTAATTTATTTATTATTTTTTAAAAGAATAAAGGAATAAATTGAAAATAAATTAATTGAGTTAAATTAAATACATTAATTGATTAAAAAATAAAAAAAATATTTTTTATATTTTTAAAATTATTAAAATTTTGTTAAATTTCTTTTGATTTTTATTTTTTTAAATTAAAATTTTTAATTAATTTTGAGAGTAATTTAAATTAAATTGTAAATTTCTTTTTGAGATTTTATATTTCTTTTATTAATTTAATTTTTAATTATTTTCTTAAGTAAAATTCAAAATTTTAATGAATTTTGTGGCGTTTTTGAAAAATCGCCGCAAATGTTAATTTAATTTTAATTTTAAATTATTTAATTATTTTTTAATTTAGCGGCGATTTCTCATAAATCGCCGCTAAATTCAATTTTTAATGAATTTTGCGGCAGTTTCTCAAAATCGCCGCAAATGTTAATTTGATTTTAATTTTGAATTATTTAATTATTTTTTAATTTAGCGACGATTTCTCAAAAACTGCCGCTAAATTCAATTTTTAATGCATTTGCGGCGATTTTACGGCTATTTTTAATTTTGAATTATTTAATTTTTTTTAAATTTAGCGACGAATTTTTGAAAATCGCTGCAAAATTAAATGTTTTAATAAATTTGCAGCAGTTTTGAAAAATCGCCGCTAAAAACATATTTTGCGGCGGCTTTCAAATCGTCACAAAAAATCAATTTTTTTATAGTGAATCCATGAAGAATCGGCCATACAAGAAAGGAGGCAAGGCACAATCAGCCGAAGAAGAAGGGTAGGAGAGAACATCATCTATGGCCACACACTAGGCACAAATAAGAAAAAAAAATCCTTTATATATGGAAACTCTAGGGCAAAAGGAAATGGGCTTAAGAACTTGGGCTCCATGGGCTTCCCTTTCTCTTGAGCAAATGGGCTAAGGTACATTTCTCCTCCAAAGAGAGGGTTAAGGGCTTATAGCTCGACTTCTATTTGGGCTGCCAATAAGGGTGTTGAATCATCACTTCAATCCTAGGCCAAAACCTATGAAGATAACCCAAAACATTGTCATCGCCTTGGGCTTAATTAGAAAACACAAACCCAATAGCAACAAAGGGGTTGGTGCTGGGGAACCCTGGTTTGTATTATCATATGCTTTTTTGGAGCTTGAATTTGTTCAATTAATAACATTTTTTTATCATCTAAGCAAAGACTTTTGTGGTAGGTAAAATGATGCTGCACAATTTGCTTTTCTACTTCGAGAATGGCAAAATAGAATTCGAAACAGAAGTTAACCCAGACAAGTATACTTACATGAACATTCTAGAGACATGCTCAAAACATCTAGATATATATACTTACATGGAGTCAAGATCAACCTTCTACATTTCAATCTACTCAAGTAATATATATTTCTTTATTACTAGATTTTGACATGACTTCTTTTGGACCCCATTTGGTGAAAATTAATATTGGCATAGTTTCTTGATTATAGACAACAGTTTATTGAAGAGAAATGTTGTGAATTATAGCAAGCACTATTGGGTTTGTAATGAACACTAGGCAAGAGAACATGGGAGAGAAAGAAGTAATGGAGCTAGTTGTTCTTGAGATAAAGAGAACATAGGGAGAAAATTGGTTGCTAAATAAGGGAAAGAAGTGCAATAAGTACACATGTTAATTAGGATAGTTTTTTTTTTGTTAAATATTCATGAAATTATGCATGGGTTTTATTGTGGACCAATTCTTGAGAAATTTGTACAACAACATCATTTTACATAAACCTTTAACAAGGTATTATCGTGAAAGTTAGATATATACTGTTTCAAATATGACGAAGTTATTTATATAACAAAGGACTTATGTACACAGTGGGAATGTTGTACCTTTTGCTCTTTTACTAATTATATTACAATAATTGTTATCCTTGTAAGTGTAATTTTTTTACTTAGAAGGTTGTGAGTATTTAAGTCTTATACAGATAGTATCGATTACAAAATTTAGAGTGTGTTTGTCAAATGTTGTTATGCTTTGGTGCATTTTAGTGGTTGTATGTTATGTAGCTTGTAATGGAGACGTTTTGGACTTTGTTAATTTTATTTCTAACATTTTGTAAAGAAAATATGAACACTGTTTTTACTTTAATTTCATATTTTATTTTTTTCTGAAGTCAATGAGACAGCATGACTCTAAAAGAATCAACTTCTATCTTGTACTACATGAACATTTTTATAACTATAATTTCAATCAACTCTTTGACTATACTGTTTTGCTATACATTTTTGTATAGTATATACAATTGTCAAAGTGTTGCTTTTAGTTGAACATATTTTTTGGTGTAGCTTGTTAGTAATTAACACTTTAGATATTACTTTATGTGTGTGAATGCTAATGGATAATGATACTTCTTACTTTGGTTGAACATATATTACTTTTGTGTAATTTTAATGACAGATTTAATTTTATATGAGTTTTATTTCAATTTGATATGGATAATGATATATAGGTTTGGTGATTTATATCAAAACAAGATGTTCTCATCATTGATGACTAGTTGTTGTTTCCACACTATTAATGACGAAAAATATTGTCATTATTGATATGAATTTTGATAATTAAATAACTTTTTTTAACAATAGGAATCATAGTTGTTAATTGTTCACATTATTAATGACAAGAAATATTGTCGTTATTAGTTGTGTTTTGATAGCTAAATAGTTATTTTTAACGACATGAATCATATAATCGCTAATTATTTATACTATTAACGATGGGAAATATTGTCATTATTGAGTTATGATTCAGTCATTGATAATTATTTTCAATGACATGAATCATATAATTACTAATACAATTAATGACGGGCTTATCATTCCCGTCATTAAATGCTTTTATCTGCAGAGGCAATAATGACATTTAACGACAGCGATAATAGTAAAATTCTCATAGTTAAAACATTTTAACGACAATAAATCAACTTTCAATTATTGATTTTCCTGTCATTAAAACCCATTTTTCTTGTTGTGTGCATTTTACTGATGTTTTTTAGATCATTGGGACTAGCTTATTCTATGGTTGGCTCGATGTCATTTTCATCGTGGAGTTGATAAGGGTTTTCAATTTTAGTTGCTTTGAAATGGTTGTTTATCTTATTTTATGTGGTTTATCTTTTTGGTGTTTTGGTTGTGTTGATTTGTTAGGTTGGTGTTGTGGGTTTAGGCATATGGGCTTGTCGCGGTGCTCCTCAATGTATTAGCTTGAGAATGTTTCAAGTTGTCTCTCAGTTTGTTTATTTCTCTTGGTTTGTTTGTGTCCTCAAGTGTTAGGTTGCCTATTTAGGTTTGTGTTGTAATTGTTTGTGTGTCTTTAGATTATTAGATTATGTTGTATGCTATTTCAAAGTTTGTGCTTGTTAGAAAAATGATATGAAATTATTCATACAATAAATCAAACTTACCTAGTTTACATAACAAAATTAGAATCAATTGGTTGAGTTATTGGTATGAAACGAAATCACCATGGAAATCGTTTGTTTCCATAACCTAAAAACTCACACGCACACAGAGAATTCTTTGAAATAGTTTTGAGAGTTTCTTCAAATCTATTATCTCTTTCAATTTTTGCATCATCTTCTATAGTTTATACAACCAATGTATATATATTGGCATGCACAAGAGTCGATTCTAAACTATCTAGTTCCACCATGAGAGGAAATGGGGTTCAACTGCAATCGACAGTTGTTCCCTCTGCAACCATTTTCATGTAAAACATAATGGTGAGGTTAATTTTATTCAAGTATGAAAACTTAAAAAAAAAAAAAAAGAGTAAATTACTCTAACCACCCTTGAGGTTAATTTGTAACTTCGGAGGAATTAGGTTTGTCTTTCATGAGACAAAATAATAACAACTCAATCATACTTTACAATGCATTTGCATCTGAATGTCAAGATTTAAGTTACATGCTTTAAGCTATAAATACTATTCAAATCAACCATCAGTTTAATAATTTAGGTTGTGTTCTCTTCCTTGTTTTTAGGTCATGTTCAGTTTTCAATTTTCTAAAACATTGAAAATACGTTTACTTTGTTATTTTTAAAAACAAGAAAAGATTTTGTAAAGGAAACCCAAAACTCAAAAAAGAGGGGGCAAATTCTAGAAGCCCCATGGGAAGCAAGCGACGAAGAGATGGTCCCTAGAGACCGTCGATAGCAACGGTGGCAAGATCGACAGCAGGCACAACTATAGGAAGCAAGTGACCAAGGCAGCAGCCGCCATCAATGATGGGAAAGCATGGCCATTGAAGACTAAACAACAGCGGAGCGATGGTCACGATGAAGCGACTATGGGTGACGGTGGCAACAATAGAGAAGATGACAACGAACCCGGCTGCGACGAAAGCAAACGATGGTTGCCAATGAGGACCAACCCCTCTCGACCACAACTACACAGTCCATCGGTGCGCGTCAACCCACACCAACTTCTCTGCCTTGATTGCCTTTTTGTTGCTTGATTCAAGTTACAAGAGATATGGAGGCCAGAGAAAGGAAAAGAGATTAAAGAAAGGAAGAGAACAAGTGGGTGGGTTTCTTGAGTAGAAAGAGGATCATAGAGGGGAGAGAAAAGTAGAGGAGAAATTAATAAAAATATGTATAATATATAATTTAATAAATAATATAATAACAATAATAAGTACGTATATATATGTATGTTAAATAATATATTTATTTTATTGTTCTAATTTTTGAATTATGTTTATTTTTGGTATTTGTATTAAGGCTTGTATTCGTATCCCATTTACTATTGAATTATTTGATACAATTTTATCATTCACAATCACATTATGTCATTATCGGTTCACATCTTTAATTTTTATTTTTATGCTTCTTACTTTTTTGTCAAGTCAATTTATTTATTTATTCGTATTTTATTCTTGTAACCTGCAAAAATATTGCAAGATTTAAAAACTTTAAAATATATATATTTCTTAATAATATATTAACATTAAATAATTCTAATTTATCAAATAATCAGATTTATTGAATAAAATGTCATTAAAAAATTATTCTTAAAATTCTAAATAAAACGTGTTTTTTAGTTTTCTGTTTTAAAAAATAATTTTTTAAAATATCAAATAGAACGCATTTTTAATTTTTTTTTAAAATTGACTATCAAAATAAAAAAAAAACTAAAAATAAATTTAAAACTTAAACTCAAAGAGAATGAAGCCTTATATTTCCTATTCTTGACAATGCACGGTGAGGTCCTTTACTTCTATTTTGTCAAGCTTTTCTTTGCCATTGGGATGGTTGGCCTCTCTAAGTATATAGACATTTTACAGAAAAATGAGATTTGGGGTGAGCTACACATCTAACCAATGAAAACATTTGTTATAGATAACATTTTCACTAACTAAAATTGCAACAAAATATTTAAAGATTGTAATTTCATCATTCTTTACAAAGAATAACAATTGTAATACCCAAGAATTTTCTTCAAATTAAAATAGGAAGTCTTAAACAAAATATTGACAATTTCATCAAAATAGGAAGTCTTAAATAAAAGCTAAATATTCAATCCAAATGACATTCCAATGAGCGGAAATTAGGGTAAACATTGGGGTATGTATACGTAACGAATAAACAATGGTCTTCCACCCTTAGAAGAAAGAGAGAAGTTCAAGGGAAATTGAAGAGAAAATAGAGAGGTGAAGCAAGAGTTAATTAGGGGAATCAAACAATTTTTCTTCAAACAATAGAATGTGAGGGTTCATTTTAAATTTTCTACTCATGTTATGTGGAATATTTTATTATTGGTTATATGTGTATCAAAGCATGAACAACATGAATTCATGATTCTCGTAACTTGCATAGGAAATAAAAGAGGTTATTTCTTTGCATACATGCTACTATGACCATAGGGTTGACATGGTGTTATGCAAAATGATACATCATTTGCCATGGGTGAGCCTTTGAGTTGCACCCAACATCATTCTTACAAAAGTTGTCTATGTTGCAAAAGGTTGTAAAGGTAACCCTCGATATATAAGTCATTAAGATAGTAAGGAAAATATCCATTCAAACATGCAAGTTGATTTTCTTAACCCTCACTACTAAGTGTTATGCACTCACCTAATTATAACATTTAAACTTTTTAGGTGAAATCAGTGTTTTAAAGGAAAAAGAGAAACTCAAGATTCAAAGAAGATGATTAATCATGTATTTTGGTGGTGTTTTGCGATTTTAATAGATTTCTACATGATAGACTATGAGCCGTTTGTATATGCCTATGTATGGTTAATCTTATGATCTTACACATAAAATGATTTTGTATGTAGTTCATTTTAATTTGTCTATGTAGTTAAAACTCATGAAAGCCACTAATACATTTAAAAATCTTTTGGATTTTTTTTTATAAATAAAAAAATAACGTCGAAGCGACAACAAATAAGGTCAAGGCAAAACCTAGACCACAAAAAAACCAGGGGAAACACAATAGCAATCACCCTCAGGACCAAATCAAAGGAAATCAAAATAAAATAAAGAAAAATATATACACGATCACAACAACCATCCTCCAAGAAATCTCGCGAACAACAACTCCTCATGGGAAAAAGGACTAAGCCCTTGGAAGCCTCAAGACATAACGAAGGGCGCACTACAAAAAAATTGATTTTTCACGACGGTTTTAAAAACCGCCTCAAAACATGGTATTTTACGACGGTTTTGAAATCATCGCAAAATATGATTTTTGCGGCGAATTTTTTAAAATTTTGCAGCAGTTTCATAAAACTATCACAAAATTCAATAAAACATGTTTTTTTGCGGCGGTTTTCAAAAAATCGTCGCTAAATTTAAAAAATAATTAAATAATAAAAAAATTAAATTCTGTTTTGCGGCGGTTTTTTAGAAACTGCTGCTAAATTATAAAAAAATAATTTAAATTAAAATTAAATTAACATTTACGGCGATTTTCAAAAATCGCCGCAAAATTAAAAAAAATAAATAAATTTAGTGGCGGTTTTTCAAAAATCGCCGCTAAATTTAAAAAAAAAAATTTAAAATTAAAATTAAATTAACATTTGCGGCGATTTTTGAAAACCGTTGCAAAATTTAAAAAAAAATAAATTTAGTGGCGGTTGTTTGAAAAACCGTCGCTAAATTTAAAAAAATTAAATAATTCAAAATTAAAAATAAAATAATATTTGTGGCGGTTTTCAAAAATCGCCACAAAATTCATTAAAAAATTAAATTTAGCAGAGGTTTTTGAAAATCGTCGCTAAATTAAAAAAAATTAAAAATTAAAATTAAATAAAAATTTTAAATATTAAAATTCATTATTTTCATTAAAAAATTAAATTTTGCTTAAGAAAATAATTAGAATTAAATAAAGATAAAATCTTAAAAATAAATTTAAAATTGCATTTAAATTAATAGAGAAATTCATTAAAAATATAATTTAAAAAATAAAAATAAATTTAACAAAATTTTAATATATAAAATTTGAATAATTTTTAAAAAATATATAAAATCTTCTTCTTTATTTTTAATCAATTAATTTATTTAATTTAACTCAATTAATTTATTTTTAATTTATTCTATTATTCTTTTAAAAAATAATCAATTAATAAATGTTTTTAATATATATTAAAAAATATAAAATATAATTCTAAAAATTAGTTGTTAGATTAGTATATAATATATATAAATATATATATGTGCATATATGTTAAGGGGTTCTTCGCAGATTAGGCGATTCGCGTGTGCGCGCGCGCACAAGGGGTCTTGGGCTTGAAACTTGGGGAGAGCATGCTAGGATTTAATTTCCAGCATCGCCACATGGCGCGCAAGGGCTAGGCGGGCCGGGTTAGCTTGCACGGGCAATAAAAAACAAAACCGTCACTAAAATTAAATTTTTTTTTTTAATTTTTAGCGGCGATTTCAAAACTGCCGCTAAATATTATAGAAACCGTCGCAAAATTTAAAATTAAAGGCGGTTATTCTAGCGGTTGCTGAAAACCGCCGTTAAACGCTTCACAGCGCCTGACTTGAAAATCGCCGCTAAATGCTGATTTTTTTGTAATGGCGTAACTCTGCAAAGACGACCTAAAATAAATAGTCACCATACGAGTCCAAACAACACATTGGATCTGATGCACCAACTGAGAAACATATCTCTCTTGATCTCGAAAACATCTATTGTTGCACTCCTTCCAGATAAAATACACCAAAGCATGCAACACCAGCCTATTAGCCACCTATCAAGGGCCTTTTTCGCTCTATCAAGCAGCTGCCCAAAATACATTTATATCCCATTAACGCCATGGCCAGCTGAATTTCTTGGATCTATGAAAAAAAGATAGTACTTCTCAAGAAAACGAGCACTCGAAAAAAAGATGGCAATGACTTTCTGCATTAGCCCTACAAAGAAAACATTTATTTGGGAAACACAAAAATATGTTAGTATAATCAAGTGTAGATAACTGCTCCAAAATCGCCAACCAGAGGATAAACATATAGGCTGGGGTACCCACTGAAGACCAAACTAGTCTATATCAAGGGACCCGAGGGCGCTAAGCTTAGAAGTCCTGGAATGCTGCCCAGATAATAAATGCCACATTCGATGCTGAGAACCAATATGGCTCATCTCTGCAGTCAACTCTAGGAAGACAATGGAGATGGCTATGAATCAAATTAGAGTCCGGAGAAAAGGAAGCATCCAACCAAATCCAAGAGCCATCTTCAATAAAATTTGATACCTTAGCTAAAATTGAAATGCCCAATTGCCGTGGCAATTGGTGAGAGAAGTGATCAATGAGAATACCAAACATACGGGTGCCACTAATCATGTTAAAGGAACATACTACGACTGTAATATCCCATGTTGGCATGAGGTTGCCATGTAATTTGGGTGAGTATAAAATACCAAAAAATTGGTTTGATAGTAAAATAAATCACTGATTTGATAGTAAGGAGTGCCTTGAGACTTAGATGCCTAAAGATAAGGGTATGACATTGACGAACGTCTCGATACGAGATTTATGATGCCGAAAGAAATCAAATTCGGAATGATTTTTGGTACAACTAAGTTATAGCCTGAAAGATCGAATGATGGTAAGGAGCTTCCAAGAAATTCATGAAATTCTGTAGAGGTTCTAATTTTGTGATTAGAACAACTCTTAAGTGGTTTCGAGATGAAACAAAAGGGTTTACGGTCGAAACATATATTTGGGATCTAAGTGTAATTTTCAATTCTAGTTGAAAGAAGATGAAAATGATATTTTTTCAAATTTTTTAGGCCAATTGAGAAGTATGGAACTTAGGGATTTATGTGGTAAAATATAAAGTCTAAGAACTTGAGAAAGAGAGACAAAATGCAAAAGGAATTTGCAAGGGAGCCAAAGTGCAATTTTTAAAAATGTTGTAGCAAGCATGGTCAGACCTACCATCGCACATGGGCCAAAATCCAATGATAGGATGGCCTGATCTCGCTAGAGAATGGCCAAGCATGGGTCTAGGAAGCGTGTGGGCAAAGCTATAGCCGGTGATTTGCCAAAGAATTACCAGATTTTGCCTATAAATAGGCAAAGGTTTCGGCCAAATTTGAAGCATCTAATCCAAGCATTATAGAGTGTTTTTGAGAGATTAGATAGAGGGTTATTGCTCTAAAGATCTTGGGGATCATTTCTGAAAATTTTAGAGGATTTTCGTCATAGTTTAAGGAGGTTTCGAAGGTGGCTGAAAAAGTGCAACAATGGCTAGAGTCGGACTATTTTTTTCCCAATTTGGGGGCTTTTTGGTGGTGGTTTCAGGCCAAGGAGCATGCCATTGTGATCGATTTGAGGTAGGCTACGAGGTGGTGCAAAAGTTTGGTGATTATAGTAATTGTCGGCGACTAGAGAAAAGAAGAATAAGACCGGCGCGTGCGTTACACGTGTAGGTCTTCACATGCATTCCATGTGCAAGCACGTGAGGGAGTGTGGGTTGAGGTATTTTCCCAAATTTTTTTAATATTCTTTTAGAAAATTATTTTATGATTTATGGTGGAATTTTTTTTTTTTTGAAAAACCTTGAAAATGTATTTATTTTGAAATTTTTGAGGAGAAAATATGAAGAAAATAAGGAGAAATTATGAAAAAATCGATGTTGTTATTCTTTTGAATGAATATAATGTCTATGGGTCATTAAAGCTCGAGGTTGAGTAATTATACCATTATCTAAGGCCCGGCACGAAAATCGAAATTAGGCATTGAGATATTCTGAATATGTTCAAGGTGAGTGTTCTGTCTAAAACTTAGTTTATTTCAGGTGGTTCTACCCTATACTTAATTTTGTTTTATGCAATGGTTTTGGCATGTGAATGGTTGATTTCTTGTGGATGGTTTATCCAAATTGTTTATTTACGTGTGCATTGGCAAACGTGTATTGAAATGCCATTTTCTGTAATGCATCATACATGTTGTGATTATGACATTGGCACATGTGTTGAACATGGGCAGTATTCTAGGATACTTTTGAGTGGGAACATAATCTCTAACGTGATTGTGGTGAGTTGGGTTTCTACATTGATGTTAACCCTCTCGTGTTGGGAGTGGTAACGATTCTCGAGATATCAGAGAGATGTGTTGATGTTGCCCCTCTTAAGCTAGGGTTGTGTTGTGACAAATGCGTTGATGTGATTATGTTGTCTTTAAAGAGATTGCTCTTTGTCCATGGTATGGGTTAAATGCTGTGTGGGATTCTCTTAGGTTGAGATATGTCTGGGTATGTCTGTTGTTCATGATCTTTCATACATTCACGAAAATGTTTTGAACTCTAATTTAGATGTTTCAACATCTAATTTGAACTATATTCTTAGAATATTCAAATGTTCCAAGTGAAAGTAGTAGTGGCAAGGGAAAAGAGGTCATCGAGATGTAACTGTCATTTATGTTTTGGAAGTTTAGTGGGTCTTTGACCATGTTTTATGATATTCAAATGTTATGTACTATTTTGATGATGTCATATTGAACATCGATATGTTACTTGGTTATAAATAAGGAATTTACAGTTATTTAAGGTTTCGATTTTGTTTCTGCATATGTGATGATTTCCTATTTTAGCTTATTTATTTTAAGTTTGATATGCTGAGAAGGTAGAACGGGATTATTAGGAATGATTTAGGTTGAGTGTATATTGGGAAAAAAAAAATATTTCCAAAATTTTAAGTTAACGCACGCTTGGGAAAAGCAAGGCGTTACAACGACTGTTCCCAATCCTCCATCCAAACCGAGTCCTCATAACACCCTTTAGCGCAAGTAACTTTCTTCAATACCATGGGTAAACATAAGGTGTTTTAAGAAGCCACAAACACGTCCCTTTAATCCAACATGAATGCACCCATTTAATCCAAAGGCCCTATTACTTGAGAGTAATCGTCAAATTAACTTGGCGACCAAGGCTTGATTCCAAATATAAAGCGGCTTCAGACCTAGACTCCTCTGCTCTTTGGGAAAGCAAATCTCTTGCCACACCACGTTTGCTTTATTAGAATCTGTCTCATTACCACTCCATAAGAAATTTTTAATTAACTACTTTATCTCTCGGATCTCGCACTTAGGCAGGATAAACATGGACACCCAGTAAACATAAATGGTGGATAGAACAGATTGCACCAATTGCAGACGTCCCCCAAAGGATAGTAACCTGCTGCGCTAAGAACAAATCATATTTTTCACCTTATTGATGATGGGCTGGCAATTTGCATAGGATAGCTTGGTAGACAACAAATGCACTGCCAAGTATCTCGTAGGCAAAATGTCTTTCCGAAACCTAAAGGCATTGAATATATCTTCTCTCAGAGATTCATCCCTACATGATACAAAGCAATTACTCTTCGTGGAGTTAGTTCTAAGACCAGACATCACAGAAAACCTTTCCAAGCAAGATTTCAATAAGTTCACTGAAACAAGGTCGCCATAAGAGAACAAAAGCAAATTATTCATGAACATAAGCATTACCAGTCGAGATTACTCGCATTTCCAATGGAATTGGAAATTTGAAGTCATTGTACTATGGCACACAATACCATGCAAGACTTGTATCACAAGAACAAAAAGATAAAGGGAAAGAGGATCCCCTTATCTTGTATAATGAACCATTTAAGGCGTCTTGTAAACCTTGGGATGTGAAAGAAGGTGTTGAAGTTTTTCCTTTATAACTTAGAAAATGAGAGGTGTCACAATCTTAAATTCGTTTTTGGTAAAAATGGGACTCTAATTTACATTTATGCACAAAAGTATACTTTTTTGAGAAACTAGAATGTTTTACTAAACTTTGGGTACATGAATCATCCGAATTTTTATTTTCTAAAATTAGTTATGAATTTTCTTATAAATATGGCCCAAAGATCTCGGGATGATAATTATGACACAATAGTCCAATTCAACGATTTATTATGTCAGTGTAAGATATAAAAAAAACATGAGAAAATTACACATGATACCTCTATAAACATGACTTTGGCCAGGCATCGTGCAAGCAAGTTTAAACCATACTTTGCCCCCAGGGCATAGTTCGAATGGTCAGGTAAGTGATATACTGGTGTCAATCTGGTAAGTTGTGAGTTTGATCATCGTTCTGTATAGTGAGGCGAAATCTCACACTTGTGATTTACCTCCCCTAACATAATTAAGGGTACGAACACCGAGAGCCACATAAGGACAATCATCCCAAGTTTAAACCATGTTTTTCTCTCCTCTCTTCACAAGAAATCCCATAAAATAGGTCAACATGCCCCTCTCTCTCTATATATATATATATGTGTGTATATATATATTTAAAAACATCATGCACATATATATTTTAAAGGAATGAGGGCCTTTAATGCATGTTGCATGAAATGATGTTTTTAAATATATATATATATATGCGCATATATATATCATATATATATATTGGCCTTTTATATCAACTTTAGTACTATAATATTTTATTTCTAATAATTCTTGTCCATTTAATAACTTAGCCTATTCATCCATCTGGTCATGGGCAAGTATTTGTGTCTCCTAAAATTCAAGCTATAGACTCGATCATCGCTAATTTTCTCAAATAAATTATTCCAAAAAATTAAGTTCTACAAAAATAGCTTTCCCCCCTTTTCCCTATTTTTCAGTTGTGTTTGCATCTTAAATTTAGCGAAGTGAGACGTTTTTTCAGCTTAGAAGCAAAGGAAGAGAGCATCGATGATGGCAAAGAAGAGAGGCTACCAATTGATGATGGATGTGGGACTAGGCAGCGACGATACAGGCGCCTCCTAGGATTGATGGCATGAATTGGTTCGTTTGGAGAATATGGGATATCCTCTGGAATATGATGAACAACTATGAGAGGGTGCGATTAACGATAGTTGGAAGGTTGAAAATGGCAGCAGTATCCAGGGATCTAGTTTTTTAGGGTTTTGATGTTAAGTTATGAGGCCTTCTGCTTCGCCATTTTGGTTTCTTGTGCACTAAGCTGGATTGTGTTTGGTTGGTCCCGTGTTCTTTTTATTGGTTTTTAGTTTTCATATCAGTTTTATGTATTCTGGGGAAAGGCAATTAGGCCTTGTTTCTTCAACTTCAGGTTTTTACTCAGTGCATTTACTCAAAGTGGGTTATTAGGTTATGGAATGTATGTTAAGCTAAAACCGTGGCAAAATACGTATATGGATATACAAATATTTCTAAGACTTTGATATCTACTTTGATATTCTTGGAAGTGACAGAGCATTTTTTTTTTATAAACAAAGAAATATGTTAAAGATGGAAGTGGTGTACATACTACTGAAAAACAATAGATAGCCTACCCAAAAGACAGGACTCATAAAACTACAGCCTTTTTATCAAAGAAGAGTAGGCCATGGTATAAGAAATCGAGAGACCAATAAGAAGCCAAAATCTACCACAAATCAACAATTAAAAGAGGGGACGAAATCTACCAAGAATGCAAGCAAGCATATATTTAGGTGTTCATTAGAATTTTGGGCTAAACATCTAAGGTAAATTAAGTTAGTTTGACCCATATAGGGGAAATTTTATTAACTCAATAATGCTATTTATATAGGAAGTTTGTATACTCTTTTGGACACTTAAGAAATTAGAAATACATTTACAAGAACTAGTGACATTTGTTCACGGAATTATATATTAACTAAGTTTTGAAAATTATAAACACTTCTACTATAAAGGTGTTTATAATTTTTGAAAATTAATTAATGTTTTATAAATAAATATTTATAATTTCTTAGATTTATAAAAGAGTTCACAAACTTCTTATACAAATATCATGACCAATATTAATTAATTGTATATTCGATAGGGCATACCAATAGAAACTTCGATACAATAGTTCTTTGGGTTTTGCCACCTTCATTGGTTTGAATCTCCTCGAAGAGAGAGAGGTTTCCAAACTTGTCCCTGATTATTTTTTACAAATTATTTTTATAACTCATTCAATTTAGAAATAAAAATTAAGTTTATTTGGCTAGCCATACCATATATGTAAACCGACAAAGGAGAGAGCTTTCACTTTTGTTGGTTGACCTATTTCAATAAAAATGTCAAATGAGTTGGCATAGCCTGTACATGATAAAACCAACCCAATCACTATAAGAAAAATCAGTTTTAGTGACAGATTTTATGACGGAAATGCTCCTTTCACTAATTTGTGACGGGTTTAGTGATGGAAAGCCGTCACTAAAGTGGTTTAGTGACGGTCAGAAATTACCGTCACAATTTTGTGACGGGAAATAGTGACAGAAAATGCTCTCCCGTCGCAAATCAGCGACGGGAGCGAGGTTTCCCGTCGCAGAACTGCGACGGAACATCAATCCCGTCGCAGTTCTGCGACGGGGACACACGACCCGTCGCAGAACTGCAACGGGACTGACTCCCCGTCACAGAACTGCGACAGGATGCGTCAGTCCCGTCGCAGATTGCGGCGGGACGAGTCAGTCCCATCGCAGATCTGCGACGGGACGCATCAGTCCCGTCGTAATCCCCCCTTTAAAAAAACCCCCCTCCCCTTCCCCTTCCCCATTCTCCCAGCCCCCCTCCTCCTCCCTCTCACTGTCTCGCCCCCCTTCCCTCCCATTCTCTCACTATCTCCTCCATTTTCATTTGCTTCACAGTCGCTGGTTCTTCTTCTTCTTCAGTTAATTTCAGTGCTCTCAAGTAAGTATTTTATAACTTTTTATTTTGTTTTACTTTTAATTATATTCTGTTAGTTTAATCATAATTTCTTTGTGTTATTAGTTGTAATTATTTTATTTTTATGTTAGTTTAGTTGCAATTATTTTATTTTTGTGTTAGTTTAGTTGTAGTTATTTTATTTTTGTATTAGTTTAGTAGTTTATTTTTATGTTAATTAGTTTAGTTTTAGTTTAATTGTTTATATTATTTGTAATGCTTAAAAATTAAAATATAAATAACTATAATTAAATAATTAAACTACAACTAATTAATTATTTAGTTATTTTGATATGTTATTGGACTAGCAAACCCGTGCATGTGTAAATAATGTTTATTTTTTTATTTTTAAGTTTAGATATACTTTTAATGAAAAATATTATAATTTTAAATAAAATACATAAAAAATTATATACTAAAAATATATTTACTATTTAAGAAAGCATATATTTTATTGTCATAAAAAAATATTTAAGTGTAAAAAAATTCTATTAAAAATATAAAAGAATTCTATTTAAAATATAAAATTAATAAATAATAAATAAAATTTTAATTAAAAAGTTTAAAACTAACATATGAAATAAATTAGATAATTATTTAAAATAAAACACTAAAATTGAAAAATAATATGAGAAATTAATTAGATAAATATTTAAATTAAAATATATAAGAAATGCAATATTAAAAATAAAATACAATAAAAAAAGTAAACACTAAAAATACACTATCGAATATATATGTTTATAAAAATTAAGGACTAAAAATACAAAATAAAATTTTACCATGAAAAATTATTAGTTTTTATAACAATAAATTTAACCTTAATATTTTTAATAACTCAACGAAAATAAAATAAAAAATGTATCAAATCAAAATTTGAATAATTGTTTATGTAGTAAAGGAAATAAAAGTTTAAATTGCGTTAGTTTAATTTAATAGTTAATTTATTTTTGTGTTTAGTATGTATGTTGAGTTCAATGATTATTTTATTTAAATTAGTTTAGGTTTTATTTAATTTTTTATATTATTTGTAATGTTTAGAAAATAAAATGTGAATTTTATTAATTGTTTATAAATTATTTCTGTAGTTATTTTGTTATGTAATTGTATTAATAATATTTTTTTTAATTTAAAACAAATTTTTAATTTAAATATTATAATTTTAAATTAAATATGTTAAAAATAAAATACTAAAAGTAAATATAATATTTATGAAAACATATATTTTGTTGCCATAAGAATAAGATTAAGTATAGACATTAAAAATTAATTTTTTTTTGTTTAAAACATTAAAAATAATAAATAAACGTAAAATTAGAATATTTAAAATAATGTACGAAATAAATTAGATAATTATTTTAAAAATTAAAATGAATTTAAAAAGTATAAAATTTAATTTTTTATTTAAATTAAACACTAAAAATTAAAAATTACATGAGAAATAAATTAGATAAATATTTAAATTGAAATATTTATTTATTACAATATTAAAAATAAAATACTATTAATGAGTAATATAATTTGTTGTTATAAAATAAAATAAGTACACTAATAGATTTTAAATTTCAAAGTGAGACATTTATAGCTAACTTAGAAAATATATTAGATACATTATTTTGACCATATTGTTCTTAATTACTCAAATCAAAATAAAATAAAAAATGTAACAATTAAAAATTATAATAATTGTTTAAGTATTAAAGGAAATATAAATTTAAATAAGTATTTAAAAAAAATTCAATTCAAATATGTAGAGTTAAGTAAAAATATTAAAATTTATCTTAATTTATAAAAAAGATGCAAAATTTATCTCAATAAATTATTTATTATTATATTTATTTTTTGTTCATATTTATCAATTACTTATGACAGTCTGAAATGATGAAATATAATTTAGTTAGTTTTCAGGATAAAATATCTGTTAGGAATCGTGCTTGTTATACAATTTTGAATTGAAAATGGAAGCTCCGTTGCATCGTCGATGGATTGATAATCGGTGTATGCCAAGAAGGGGTGAGATCACTCCTGAATTTTATGCTGGTGTTGATGAGTTTATTCAACTTGCATCTTCTCAAGAAAGTTTCATAAGGCTAGGAGTGTTGAAATGTCCTTGTATGAAATGTGAGTGTTTGAAGTTTAAACCAATTAATAAGATGAAAAGGTATCTTTGTAAGTATGGGTTTATGAAAGGGTATTATTATTGGACGAACCATGGGGAAGAAATGCCAATAATGCCTCAAAATGTTATTGTGAATGAATATTATAGAGAAAATAATTTTAGAAATCAGTTTAATCCGTATGAGCAAATGGTAATGGATGCAGCAGGACCGTCACATGCGCCTACTACAATGCAAGAAGCGTTTAGCGAAAGTAGTCATGATCAGTCGTACAATATTGAGGAACCACCTAATGAAAATGAAAAAGCATTTTATGAGATGTTATCTACTGCACAATCCCCATTATACTCGGGTTGTGATGCAGAGAGTGAACTTTCTGCTGCAGTTAGGATGTTGAGCATTAAATCTGATTACAACATGCCTGAAAATTGTTATAATGAAATCATGCAGTTTATGCAACATACAATGCCAACTGGTAATCGTGTGCCTGATGACTTTTATCATACTAAAAAATTGGTTTCTAAGCTTGGACTTGGTTGTTAGAAGATTAATTATTGTCCAAATAGTTGTATGTTATATTATAAAGATGATCAATTTGAGAGGAGTTGTAAGTTTTGTAGTCATCCTCGTTTTAAGTCTGCAAGAAGTGGCACATGAAAATTTAAAGAAATCTCTTTTAAGAGAATGTGGTATTTGCCCCTCATACCAAGATTGCAAAGAATCTATGCTTCAACCATTATTGCTTCGAACATGAGGTGGCACTATGAAAATCGGAGAGAGTTTGGGGTATTGTCTCACCCGTTTGACAGTGAAGCATGGAAATATTTTGATCGGACACATCCTGACTTCTCTGCTGATCCTAGAAATGTAAGGCTTGGTTTGTGTGCAGATGGGTTCACTCCATATGGTCAATCGGGTCGCCCGTACTCTTGTTGGCTAGTAATTGTGACTCCATATAATTTGCCTCCTGGATTATGTTTGAAAAGAGAGTTTATGTTTTTAACGGTTATTATTCCGGGTCCTTCAAATCCCAAGAGTAAGATAGACGTATTTTTACAGCCTTTAATTGATGAATTGAAATTGGTTTGGCACGAAGGAGTGTTGACTTATGACATATCCACAAAGCAAAATTTTATGATGAAAGCAGCTCTGTTGTGGACTGTCAATGATTTTCCTGCATATGGAATGTTATCTGGTTGGATGACATCAGGTAGATTAGCATACCCGTATTGTATGGAAAACACAAAAGCTTTTAATCTCAAGTACGGTGGGAAAACATCATTTTTTGATTGTCACCAACAATTTTTGCCAATGGATCACCATTTTCGAAGAAATACAACTGCATTTCGAAAAAATAAAGTTGATAATTCTTGTCCACCTCCTCGTTTAAGTGGAGAAAACGTATTTGGTAGAGTATATAATATCTCGTCTATCTTAAAACAACAAAATTGTGTTATGATCGGATATGGTGTGCAACACAATTGGACAAAAAGAAGTATTTTTTGGGATTTGCCATATTGGAAAGATAATCTTATCCGACACAATTTAGATGTCATACACATCGAGAAGAATATTTTTGATAATCTTTTCAATACAATCATGGATGTGAAAGGTAAAACTAAAGATAATAGCAAAGATAGAATGGACCTGAAAGAATATTGCAGGCGGAAGGAGTTGGAATTAATAGAACGTGGTGGGGGTAAATATTGGAAACCTAAAGCTCAATATACTTTTACAAGAGAACAAAAGTTAAGTATTTTGAAATGGATAAAAGAACTTAACAATTTTGGGCAGATGTGTTGATATGAAGAATGAAAAATTGTTTGGCTTGAAGAGTTATGATTGTCATGTTCTTATGGAGCAGTTACTTCCAACGGCATTTTCAGGATTACTAGATCGAATTTGGAGTCTAATAACTGAATTATGCCAGTTTTTTAAAGATCTATGCTCAACAACGTTAAGAACTGAACATTTGAAAATTATGGAACAGAATATCCCAATCATTCTATGCAAAATAGAGCGTGTATTTCCGTCTGGATGGTTTAACTCAATGGAACATCTCCCGGTACATTTGGTTTACGAAGAAAAGGTCGGAGGGCCAATCCAATACAGATGGATGTATCTATTTGAACGGTAATAAATTTTATATTCATATAATTTATTGATTTTGTCGTATAGTTTATTATGTTCTTTTTCATAAATTAAGATAACTTTAAAATGATTTAGGTTTCTCAATACTTTAAAGAAGAAAGTTCGAAATAAGGCTCGCATAGAAGGATCTATTTGTGAGGCATATTTAATTGAAGAGACAGCCACATTTGGTTCATATTATTTTGAATCAAATATTCAATCAAGGAGGACGAGAGCCCCTCGAAATGATGATGGGGGAGAATCTTCGCATCCACAAATTTCTATCTTCAATTATCCGGGTCGTGCAGCTGGTCCAATGAAAAAAAGATGGTTGGATGTGAATGAGTTTCAAACAGCAAAGTTATATGTCTTGCTAAATACGCCAGAGGTCGAACCTTATATTGAGTAAGAACTCAAACTTAATTATATTAATATATTTATGACTTCATATTAATAATTTTGTTCATATTATGTTGATATATATATTTTAATGTTTCAGCATGTACACAAACATGTTACGTGAATTATCGCCAGTAATCAGTGATGAAGAATTAAACAAACAAATCGAGGAGCATTTTTGTGTTTGGTTCCATAATCATGTAAGTTTGTAAAGTTTAAGATATTTCTTAATTTAATATTAATTATGTATACATAAAGTAATGAAAATATTTTGTTAGGTGAATTTGAGTGGCGAAGTTATTGCAGACCCACTAATTCAGAGCATAGGGTGGGGGCCAACTCCCAACGTGAAACATTGGCCAATGTATTTCGTCAATGGATACAAATTTCATACTGTTGAATGGAGTCAGAGTAGGTCGACAGAAAATTATGGTGTTTGTGTGTCTGCGTCAGGAGGTGGAGCTTCACATATGAATTATTATGGAAAACTTATAGACATACTTGAGTTAGAATATGCAGGCTTACCAATAAAAAGAGTAATTTTGTTCAAATGTGAATGGTATGATCCAAGTCCACGAGGAACTAAAATTCATGATAAATATGGAATTGTAGACATTCGATCATCAAGAAGATATAGGAAATACGATCCATTCATATTTGCCCAACAAGCTGAACAAGTGTATTACTCGTCTTACCCTGATTACCGTCGTGAAAAAAATGGTTGGATGGTTGTAATTAAAACAAAGGCACGAGGTACAATAAATGCTCCTGAAGCTAACATGGAAGAGCCTTTTCAAGATGATGAAATATTGCAACGGCCTGTAATTGATGTAAATATTGACCTTGGAGGCACTTTACAAGATGATAATGGGCTAATAGAGGAAGTTGATGTCTCCAATATTGTTGAGGAAGAAGAAAATGATATGTATGAAGAATCTGTTTCAGAAGAAAACGAGGAAGATATATTATCTGATGACAGAGATAGTGACCAGGAAGACATTGATGAATATATAGAAGAAGATGACTGATAGTTTTATGGTTTTTTTTTTTGTGCATGCTAATTAATAACCTTTGTATTTTTAAAATATGAATATTTATAATTTGTGTACCTGTACTTTTAGTATGATGACTTTGATGTTAATGTAATTTTTTTCATATATATATATATAATTATCGAAATAGATGTCAGAACATTCAACACCTTCGAGTAGGGGAAGAGGTAGAAGTAGAACATCTTATAGGACCACACCTTCTCCAGATGCCAATTCTGGTTCGCAATATTCTTCTCCTGACTCCACACCTGTTGTTCAATCCACACAATTCAATCTCCAGTCACCACCCCCACCACCACCCTCACAACATTTTGCTCCCATGCCTCATCAATTTCCATATTCTGGAACCACGATGCCGCCATGGGGTTATTATGGTGTTCCACCTACTTTCTACCCACCAGATGTTGTACCATCGAGTGGCCAATATGTTGGGGGAACTTCTCATATGCCAGACAGACATTCCCCATACACTTTCATGCCAACACCGCAAGGACTCAATTCATCATCTGCTTCTGCACAACACTCTGAGCCTATTCCAACTGACCCGGTTGGCATCAGCCGAGGAGACGGTCGAAAACACTTATCTTGCGATGAACAGTGTAATCAGTGAGTATCGTATTTATTATTTTAAACTTATTACTTGCAATTATATTATACATTCAAATGAATAAATATATATTTTGTGTTTGACAGTTTTATCCCTGAAAGTGGCCCACCAAGCAAATTGGGAAAGATTTGGAGGGCACGATACACTGAACCGTGGATTCATTGGGATGAAGTGCCAGAAATAATACGAAGGATGTGGCTTGAAGAATTTAACGTAAGTTAATTTATAATTATTTATCAATATAAGTTTGTATTTAAATTCTTATATATATATATATATGTTTCTTAACTTAATGTAGAAGACGTATTTCTGGCCACCCGAGGAGAATGATCGCATATGGCTCACATGGAATAAGTCTGGTAGATGAAGTTTTAGGAGCCATTTGCATCGAATTAGAAATGGGGAAGACGAAGCAACGTGGATGGATCCCGACGTGCGTAAGACACTTGATGCAAAGTGGGCAGAAGAAAGCAACAAAAAAATTGCCACACAAAATAAAAAAAATCGTGCTTCCGAGACCGGTGGTTCGCTCCACACTGGCGGGTCCATTCCATTCTCCTTGACTCGAAGAAGGCTGGTAATTACTTATGCTAAGTTATATATATATTTTTATAATTTATTTAAATTATAAGTTTATTATATTATTTATTAATTTCTTATACAGGCAACTGAATTGAATCGTGAGCCCAATGAGTTTGAATTCTTCAGGAGAACCCACACCAGGAAAGATAATCAAGGAGAAGAAGTGTGGGTCGATGACAGATCTAGGGCCGTCGCTGTAAGTGTGTTTTATAAATTAAATTAAATTTTTTATTTTAAAATAATCTTTTAATTCATTTACATGAATATTTTAATTTTATAGGAAAAATATGAAAGATTGAGTGCGGAGGCATCTTCATCATCCGCAAGTACCGAAGAGTCCTCATCACCTACAGTTAATGAACACGACATCTTCTATCAAGCTGTTAGTGGTCGGAATAGAAAGGGTCGAATATACGGGCTGGGCTCCCAAGCTAATTTGTTATATCCATCTACCACCAATCGTTCTAGCCAATCATTTTCACATGTGTCACCAGAGTTTGAACAAATGAGACTTAAAGTTACCCAATTGACTGATGAGTTGCTTGAATCCCGGACTGAGAATCGGCAATTACGACAGTGGCAAGAACAAATGACAGCGTAGCAGTCAGAAATGAATATGGTAATAAGTAGATTGACAAAACAATCTACTGCAGATGCTGGACAGTCGACTGTTCCAGGTAGATTTGACCCGGTAGCTGATCAAGATGAGAGTGACAATGGTGAAGATGAAAATGCTAATAATAATGACGATTGATTGTAATGGAATGTTGTAAACATTGAAGTAAACGTGGGTAATCTTAATATTAATATTAAATTTTAATTTTCTTTTTAATGTTAAATTTGTTATATTTTTAATGTGGATGTGGGTAATTGTAACGCCCCACTTTTCCAAGCGTGCGTTAATTCGAGATTTCGAGAAAATTTAAATCAAACACCACGTAATTACCTCGATGGCCATATTTTCCTCGTTTCCCGACAATCTCGATCGTACCTTCTTAGTATAACAACATTCAATAAATAAACTAAGACAGGCATCATTAATCATATCAGCGGAAGCAGGATCGAAACCTCAATATATACATATCACTGACAATTTCTTTTACAATAACTGAATCGATGTTTCACATGAAAATACATTACATTGAAGTCAAAGATAGGACCTATGAAAACCAAACGTAACTGCTACATCCTGACGACATTCTTCCTCTCGACGCCACTGCTTTCACCTGGAACGTTTGAATATTCCAGGGACATAGTCCAAATTAGATGCTGAATCATCTAAGTGAGAGTTCAAAGACGTTTTCATGAATGTATGCAGAAATCATGTACACAAAATCGATAAATCTCATCATGCACCAGCCTAAAGAGAATCCCACACAGCATTTAACCCTAACCGGGGAAAACGCAATCTCTCTAAAGGCGACACAACCAAATCGACCCATTGGCAACCCAATCCCGCTTAAGAGGGACAACCTCGACACATGAACCCAGGAACCACCCCACGGTCATTGTCAGGCTTTACGCTCCCACTCAAAAGCGGTCCAAAACATAACCCTAGCCCCGAGAGTGTCACAACAGCACTGTCCATGGAATCGCCGTCACCTAGGCATTAATGCTACCGCTCAAAGGATCCTGGGGTGGTGTCCACTCGCAGCCCCGCCACTTGAGCCATCAACCGGGGTGGTGTCCACTCGCAGCCCCGCCACTTGGGTCCCGTAGGGTGAAGTCCGTCTCAACCCCGTCCCAAGTAATCACCAAACATTAATCCTAGGTACGCATTCCCGAGTACTGCCACTCTGGGCCACGTCACAAGTCAACAACCCACATAAACGTCACAAACCAGCCAATGGTCGAAAAATCATAACATGCATCACTTAAACTCATAACATGCATCATCAATACTTAAATCAACGTTTAATGCACATGTAAACAACCATTTAGACAATTCATCACAAAATCGAGCATGGAAACCAATTACGTGTCATTTGAAATCTTTTGGGCAAAACCCCTCATGAGTCAAAACCAAGTTTGGAAGCGAACACTCACAGTGAAACCATTCATATGCTATTTGAAATCTTTCGGGCCGAACAACTCACAGTAATCAATTTTTAGAGAAGAACTACTCACCTTTAGACGGCTTTCCGATCGTCAGGCGCAGTCAGCCTCGATTTGCGTGCCTGCCTCAATCTGCGTGCCTGGCCTCGATTCTCGCGCCTGACACTCTTGTACTTCAACCTCGAGTCTCACCGATACCTTAGTCATCACGTTGTTCAAAATTATATCAATATCTGTTTTCCCAATTTTTCCATAATTTCCTCCTATTTTCTTTAGATTTCTCTTCAAAAATTCTAATAAATACCTAGTCAATATTTTTCCTTGATTTTTCTTCATAATAATTCATAAATATTAAATTCCTATCTCCCAAGAATTTCTAAGGATTTTTTAATTCATTTTCCTATTTTTTCCTAAGCCTTATTCACTTTGAAAATTACAAAATAACCATTTCCTCAAACATTTTTCCAAATTTTATTGCATCAAAATTCATAAAATAATTTTCTAAACATAATAAAAAAAATTTCAAAAATACCTGGATCGTCACGCGCCCTCACGCGCGGCGCGTGGGCTGCTTGGCTTGGGCTGGCGCGTGCCAGTCACGCGCCAGTCGTCTTCAACCTTAGGCCGGTCACCGGCCGGAGCTCCGATGGCCAAACTTCGGGTGCCGCCTGGAAGCCCTTTTCAAGTCGATCGCGATGCCACCGGTTTCAGGCCGAAAGGCCACCGAAAAGTCGATTAAAAGTCGACTTACAGGTCGGCGGCGACGGTCCGCCTCCAACCCCTCGGCCGAGCTCGAAACCCTCTCAAATCTCCACCAAAACGCTTCAAACCACTCCCAAAATGACCCTCACCTCCTGGAGACCAAAAGCCCTCTATCCAATCTCCAAAAATCGTTCGAGAACGAGCTCGATTTGTGCCTTCTTCTTGGCCGAACCCCTCGGCTATTTATAGCCAAAATCGACCCCCACGTGGCTCGTTCTCCGGCTATACTTCTTCCCCACGCCTCCAAGGACGCCCTAGACCATGCCCTGACGACCCTAGGTCGTCCAGGTGGCCGGATTTTCCGGCCACAATCGCGGCCAAATCTGCCATCAACGTGCGATTTTTCTGAAATTGCAGTTAGGCCCCTATAAGTTTTCTTTTTGCATTTTGGCCCCTTCTCTCAAGTCCCTGATCTTTCTAACACTTTCACTAAGACCCTTAAGGTTAATAATTCTCATTTCACCCTTGAAACATTCGAAAATTTGCTGTTTAGACCTCCCTTGGGCATTTTTAGAAAATTACACTTTGGCCCGACTGATTTATTTGACCTTAAATCCACTCGATTTAACCCGAAACCACTTAAGGGTTGTTCCACACATCGAATACTATTCCATGACACTTTCCGTTGACATTTTGGATGTTGTTCACAGCGATTCGGTAATATGACCTAAACGGGCAGCTGTATTTTGCTGTACCGAAAACTGTTCCCGATCTTCTTCCTTTCATCACTAAAAATCATAATTTTAATTGCTTGTCGATACTATACCATTTTCTCGGGCAATCTCGGGTCCGAGGTACTCCCGTTGGCTAATTTGGTCGTCCAAAACTAGGTTAGTGTGCCCTAAAGTCTCATTTTTCTCAAAATTCCAATTTTGCCCTTTATCAAATATCATTTTATCTTCAAAAATTTTCTCGGGTGTTACATCCTCCCCCCTTAGAAAAATTTCGTCCTCGAAATTTGGTCCGTGATATCTGCTAATGACTCCCAATTGAAATGTCTAAGTATCATTCATAATTATTCCTAACTTACATATCCATGTGATCTGATCTTACCAGACACATCTTTTATTTCCCAGGATATCCCGTTGTGGCTTTGAACAGGAAGTTACGCAAATCCCAAAATGATTCATAACACTTATTATTATATCCAACTGTGTCCTCAAAATGCATTTCATTGACTCATAATCGATCCTAATACTAATGCCATGATGACACAGAAATTGATAACATTGAATTAACTTGGCATGTCCTTGGTCGTGGTTTCTTCATCATCTCTTCCCAAGCCAGGGTAGACTTCTTCATCTTCTCTTGTTAGGCAAAAGACTCGTCCGGTACGAGGTCCTGGCGTCATGGTTATCTTCCCAGTTTGTTCTACCTTCTGTCTTTTCGGGCATTCATTGGCGTAGTGACCAGGTTGATTGCACGAGTAGCACGTGATCCCCGTTTGATTCCCAGTTGGAGGTACATCTTTCTTCTTAGGGCAATCTTTTTCCTTGTGTCCTTTCTCACCGCACGAAAAACATGTGATATGCCCTTGAGAACAATTTCTTCCTGGGTGTTCTTTGTTGCACCGGGGACATGGTTTGCTATCTTTGAAATTTTTCCCTTTATGCTCCGTGCCTTTCAATTCTTTCTTCTTTTCATCAGATCTTATCAATCCCACACGCAGTAGGTTCATCTCGGTGGTCAGAGCCCTGTCCAGCGCCTCGTTGTAAGTGTTAATGATACACGAACTGAGGGCTTGTTGTAAATCTACTTTCAATCCACTCACAAATTTTTGTGCCTTCTGCCTCTCGTCAGTTTCGTACATAGGCACGTATCTAATCAGTTGAGTGAACTTGACATCGTATTGGGTTACTGACATCTCGTCAGTCTGCTTTAAGTTCATGAATTCCCAAGTTCTCTCTTCCTTCCAGCTTTGGGGAAAGTACCGAGCATTGAAAACTTCTTTAAATGCCTCCCAGGTTATCGGCTGAGCTTGTCCCGTCCTTAGACCATGTGTTGCCTGCCCGGGTGTCGTTTGTAGGGCTCGTTGGGCTGATTGCCACCATCTTGCAGCCTCTCCCTCAAGCATAAATGTGGCGCAGTTAACCTTCTCTTCGTCACTACAGTGCAGATGTTGGAGCAGTTTCTCAGTTTGCTCTATCCAGTACTCAGCTGCACTAGGGTCATCTCCGGCTTTGCCTCTAAACACCGGGGGTCTTTGTCGGCGGTATTGATCCAACATATGGGGGGTGCGTCTCGGCGCCTCGTTCCTCGTTACATGTGTCAGTACGCCTTCCAAGATTCGCTCTATTCGATCAAGCCTACTCTCACTAGGACCTGATTGCTCTTCTTGTCGTCTACTGCTCGCGGCACGATTCGTCGAGCGACTACGGTGATTACTTGTAGCAGAACTCGTAGAACGACTATGGCGACTGCTTGTGGCGCGACTCACTGAGCGACCACGATGACTGCTACTACTGTTTCCTTCATTTTGCTCATTGAGATCCAGGATTCTTCGAGTCCTTTCCATCTGAAAAGAAAACATCAACACTTAAATAATACTTGAATCCTCGATAAATACCAAATCATCTCAATGATTCCTATCGCCTAGCTTGACATCAAACTAACCGTCACTGACTCAATCATTCCCTATTTCCATTAGTACCCCTGAGTCTCCAATCGATGATTTTTCTAGTTCGCTCTGATACCAACTGTAACGCCCCACTTTTCCAAGCGTGCGTTAATTCGAGATTTCGAGAAAATTTAAATCAAACACCACGTAATTACCTCGATGGCCATATTTTCCTCGTTTCCCGACAATCTCGATCGTACCTTCTTAGTATAACAACATTCAATAAATAAACTAAGACAGGCATCATTAATCATATCAGCGGAAGCAGGATCGAAACCTCAATATATACATATCACTGACAATTTCTTTTACAATAACTGAATCGATGTTTCACATGAAAATACATTACATTGAAGTCAAAGATAGGACCTATGAAAACCAAACGTAACTGCTACATCCTGACGACATTCTTCCTCTCGACGCCACTGCTTTCACCTGGAACGTTTGAATATTCCAGGGACATAGTCCAAATTAGATGCTGAATCATCTAAGTGAGAGTTCAAAGACGTTTTCATGAATGTATGCAGAAATCATGTACACAAAATCGATAAATCTCATCATGCACCAGCCTAAAGAGAATCCCACACAGCATTTAACCCTAACCGGGGAAAACGCAATCTCTCTAAAGGCGACACAACCAAATCGACCCATTGGCAACCCAATCCCGCTTAAGAGGGACAACCTCGACACATGAACCCAGGAACCACCCCACGGTCATTGTCAGGCTTTACGCTCCCACTCAAAAGCGGTCCAAAACATAACCCTAGCCCCGAGAGTGTCACAACAGCACTGTCCATGGAATCGCCGTCACCTAGGCATTAATGCTACCGCTCAAAGGATCCTGGGGTGGTGTCCACTCGCAGCCCCGCCACTTGAGCCATCAACCGGGGTGGTGTCCACTCGCAGCCCCGCCACTTGGGTCCCGTAGGGTGAAGTCCGTCTCAACCCCGTCCCAAGTAATCACCAAACATTAATCCTAGGTACGCATTCCCGAGTACTGCCACTCTGGGCCACGTCACAAGTCAACAACCCACATAAACGTCACAAACCAGCCAATGGTCGAAAAATCATAACATGCATCACTTAAACTCATAACATGCATCATCAATACTTAAATCAACGTTTAATGCACATGTAAACAACCATTTAGACAATTCATCACAAAATCGAGCATGGAAACCAATTACGTGTCATTTGAAATCTTTTGGGCAAAACCCCTCATGAGTCAAAACCAAGTTTGGAAGCGAACACTCACAGTGAAACCATTCATATGCTATTTGAAATCTTTCGGGCCGAACAACACACAGTAATCAATTTTTAGAGAAGAACTACTCACCTTTAGACGGCTTTCCGATCGTCAGGCGCAGTCAGCCTCGATTTGCGTGCCTGCCTCAATCTGCGTGCCTGGCCTCGATTCTCGCGCCTGACACTCTTGTACTTCAACCTCGAGTCTCACCGATACCTTAGTCATCACGTTGTTCAAAATTATATCAATATCTGTTTTCCCAATTTTTCCATAATTTCCTCCTATTTTCTTTAGATTTCTCTTCAAAAATTCTAATAAATACCTAGTCAATATTTTTCCTTGATTTTTCTTCATAATAATTCATAAATATTAAATTCCTATCTCCCAAGAATTTCTAAGGATTTTTTAATTCATTTTCCTATTTTTTCCTAAGCCTTATTCACTTTGAAAATTACAAAATAACCATTTCCTCAAACATTTTTCCAAATTTTATTGCATCAAAATTCATAAAATAATTTTCTAAACATAATAAAAAAAATTTCAAAAATACCTGGATCGTCACGCGCCCTCACGCGCGGCGCGTGGGCTGCTTGGCTTGGGCTGGCGCGTGCCAGTCACGCGCCAGTCGTCTTCAACCTTAGGCCGGTCACCGGCCGGAGCTCCGATGGCCAAACTTCGGGTGCCGCCTGGAAGCCCTTTTCAAGTCGATCGCGATGCCACCGGTTTCAGGCCGAAAGGCCACCGAAAAGTCGATTAAAAGTCGACTTACAGGTCGGCGGCGACGGTCCGCCTCCAACCCCTCGGCCGAGCTCGAAACCCTCTCAAATCTCCACCAAAACGCTTCAAACCACTCCCAAAATGACCCTCACCTCCTGGAGACCAAAAGCCCTCTATCCAATCTCCAAAAATCGTTCGAGAACGAGCTCGATTTGTGCCTTCTTCTTGGCCGAACCCCTCGGCTATTTATAGCCAAAATCGACCCCCACGTGGCTCGTTCTCCGGCTATACTTCTTCCCCACGCCTCCAAGGACGCCCTAGACCATGCCCTGACGACCCTAGGTCGTCCAGGTGGCCGGATTTTCCGGCCACAATCGCGGCCAAATCTGCCATCAACGTGCGATTTTTCTGAAATTGCAGTTAGGCCCCTATAAGTTTTCTTTTTGCATTTTGGCCCCTTCTCTCAAGTCCCTGATCTTTCTAACACTTTCACTAAGACCCTTAAGGTTAATAATTCTCATTTCACCCTTGAAACATTCGAAAATTTGCTGTTTAGACCTCCCTTGGGCATTTTTAGAAAATTACACTTTGGCCCGACTGATTTATTTGACCTTAAATCCACTCGATTTAACCCGAAACCACTTAAGGGTTGTTCCACACATCGAATACTATTCCATGACACTTTCCGTTGACATTTTGGATGTTGTTCACAGCGATTCGGTAATATGACCTAAACGGGCAGCTGTATTTTGCTGTACCGAAAACTGTTCCCGATCTTCTTCCTTTCATCACTAAAAATCATAATTTTAATTGCTTGTCGATACTATACCATTTTCTCGGGCAATCTCGGGTCCGAGGTACTCCCGTTGGCTAATTTGGTCGTCCAAAACTAGGTTAGTGTGCCCTAAAGTCTCATTTTTCTCAAAATTCCAATTTTGCCCTTTATCAAATATCATTTTATCTTCAAAAATTTTCTCGGGTGTTACAGTAATATTAATTTTATTTAATGTTATTTTTAATATTTTATTTAAATTTTTAAAAAAAAATTGTTGTTAAATACAATTTTTTTATTCTTATAAAAGAAAATATTAATTTTAATTTTAATTTTAATAAATATAAATTTTAATTTTATAAATTTAAAAAATATATATTTTTAATTTCATTAAAATATATTATTGATTTAAAATAATATTTATTTTATTTTTAATATGAATGTGAGTAATATTAATTTTATTTAATGTTATTTTTAATATTTTATTTAATTTTTTAAAAAAATTGTTGTTATTTTAAATTTTTTTATTCTTATAAAAGAAAATTTTAATTTTAATTTTAATAAATTTAAATTTTAATTTTATAAATTTAAAAATTAAAAATATATTTTTTTAAATTAAAAATATATTATTGATTTAAAATATTAATATTAATTTAATTTTTTTTCAAAATTATTTTTTTTATTTATATTAATTTTATAAAATATTAATTATTTATTTAATATTATTTTTTTTATATTTAAAAATATTTGTGACGGGTAGTAACCCATCGCAGATCGTTCGTTTTTATTTTTTTATTTTAAAAATTTTTGTGACGGGTAGAGCCCGTCACAGATCTGTGACGGACAGTATTTGTGACAGATTGTTCCCCATCACAGATCTGTGACGGGGAAGTCTCCGTCACAAATCTCCCGTCACAAATCTGTGACAGGTAGTACATTCTCGTCACAGATCTGTGACGGGAATTATTTTTCCGTCACAGATTTGTGACGGGATGAACCTCACCCGTCACAGATTTGTGACGGGATGAACTTTACCCGTCACAGATCTGTGACGAGGAAGTTCACAGATTTATGACGGGAAGAACTTCCCCGTCACAAATCTGTGACGGGTAGTACCGCCCCGTCACAGATCTGTGACGAGGCATCCGTCACAAATCTGTGACGGAAATGCTATCTCGTCACAGATCTGCGACGGGTAGCACTAATCCTGTCACAAAAATTCTGTCACGCCCTCTTTAGTGACGAATTTTACCCCGTCACAAAACCCGTCACAGAAAAATTTAGTGACGGATTTTATGTTTTTAGTGACGGATTTTTCCGTCACTAAAACTGATTTTTCTTGTAGTGAATTACCTAGGGTTTAGACAAGCACTAAGATATGTGACTCTTCCTTTACCCCACCAGAATGGCCCGGCTTAGCTTGGCTTTCGGGAAAATGGCCTAGCTCGTGCCTTGTTTTGTTTGCATTCTTAACTCGTTTTTAATTAAAAAAATTGTAAAATTAAAATTAATAAATCCAACACACAATTACTTTGTTATATTTTGTTGCTTAAAAATTCAAAGTTAGAGTTTAAATCTTCTTAGAAATTAGAAATATGTTATAAAGGATGACGCAAGCTAGAGAGAACTCCTCTTTCTTGCATCCAAGCCCTATGAAACCTAAATTAATTAATTCCCCGTCCCCAAATATGATTCCTTAGTTCATCCTTACTAGGAAGTCTTCCTTTTCATCCCCTTTATTTTCCTTTTCATCACTGTTCCATCCTTCTTACAACTTCCTCTTCTGCTTAAAGCTTCGTTCTATTCTTTTTTTTTATAACATGGGATATCTAGACTTTTGACTTGACTAATCCCCATGAGATCATAAAAATCAACCTATTTACATTAACTACGCAAAACTCCATCACTTGGCGGGTGGAGCCTCGCAACATTTGCAAAAGACACATAGTAGTTGTATAGACCCCATTATAAAAACATGATGGGTGGAGCACCATATCAATCACACATGGCATGTATAGTGCCCACACAAACCCCATTACTCATAGTGGTGGGGTTGACCCTCAAGAATTTAGTTGAAAAATGCCTTTTACACGGTCAACTAGACTTGAATCTACACCAAGCACCAAAGAGTTTTTGTTCCATTTTCAACCCCTCTTTAATTCCCTCTTTCTCATAGCTCCTCCTTCACTACCTCACCCTTGGTTCCTTTGCAATAGCCTCCTTTGATTTTGAAACCGTTCTAATGTAGATACAAGTGCTCATCTTCATTCTATTTTGCTTCCTAACTACTTTTGCAGTTGAGGATGTGATCAATGAAGATGAAGGCAAGTAGCTTTTGCATAAACTCGGCTATTGACCCTTATCATGTTGGTTCTAGTCTGTCTTGGTTTGATCTCTGTTCTTTATGGATGTTTGTGTGTGTGTGGTCATGTTCTAGGTTTGCCTTTTCTTTTGTTCATGTTTGGTGTTTTAGCTTTGATCCATTGTTGACAAGTCTCTTCTTTTTTTTTTTTTTTGTATCTTCATGTTGCTTGCATTTTGGGTTTCCTGATTTTGGCAGGCTTGGCCAAGTCCATGTGCCAGCTGCAGTCCTTTCAAGTTATTCCCCCACCCTCCCTCGTAAATTATGAAAAAGCTAATTTATTTAGGCTCCTTGATATACGGTGGCTTTGTGTCTTTGCTTGTAAAGCAAAGTTTTTCCCCGACTTTGCTCGCTCTACCCAGTCTTGGTTTCCATTGGTTGGAGACTTATGCTTATGTTCTTCTCGTTGTTTTTGGCCTCCCTCTTGTTTAGTGAGTTTGGGTATGTTCTGTATTCTCTCTGTTTGGCCTTGGCCTAATTAATATCTATTCTAACCCCCCTAAGAAAAACTATGAATTAAAATATTATTAATTTGTCATTTGAAATTTGAAATTTCTATCCAATATTTGAGATGATTAAATACTAAAGCAGTCAGAAATTAAGAAATGGAGTCTTAAGAAGAAGATCGCAATGCTTCAATTATTGGGATGTTTATCCGAGTCCACATACATACATATATATATAGATATATATAGGTGGATAATAAATCAAACGACAAAATTATCTAATTACCCTGTCTTTCACAGAAGGTAAAACGCTTTCTCCTTGCACTTGATGGTACCTAAGACGTAGGACAATCTATATACAGCTAGGCGGCTAGATTTATTGACCAACAGATAATTACTTTGACGACCATATGGGCTACCTAGGTTCTTTCCCTTTCGGTATTCTCCCAGCTACTCTAAAGAACAAGTTTTTTTTTTTTTTTTTTGAATTAATGAGAATTCACATTAATATATAATTCTTTTAAATATATGTCAGATAAATTTATGAAGTTATACACAATTCATATGCAAATTATATACGTGAATACATATAAATCTGTGTGTAAACTGGCCACTATAAAAAATTTAAATCAGTAGAGGTCAACATTCTAAAGTCATAGTAACTTCTTTTTTTTTATTTTTAATGTAACTTAGTAACTTAAGTTATTTTATATATAACTAATTAGTGAGGTCCAAAAGCAAGATCTAGTGAGCAACCCAAGAGGGCATTGAGCAGGTTTTGATAGCTTTTGACTTGAAGAAATAGACATGCCAAAGATCAAATGATGCCTTTCTGATTGTCTTTGTGTGTACTTGTTCTCTCCTGCTATATATATAGATTTCTTTTGGATGTTCAAGCTTTCTTTTCTTTTTTCTTTTTTTTTTTAATAAAAATAGAGTAGATCTAATAGTTCGATGAGTAACCCACAAGAGGAAGTGCACTGAAAAAAACTTAAGCCGAGGGACAGAACAAATTAAACTAAACTAAGCGATCAAATAATTAAACAAATTGACACAAACAACGGGAAGTAGAAGCAGAATAATGGGAAAAAAAATAAAAAAGGGGTAATAATACTTTAAAAATCTAGTGGAGTATTGTTGAACTTATATAACAATACTTAATTAGGTGTTACTCTACTGTATTTGAATCTTGAGAATTATGATTATTACAAGCTACATAATGTCTAATCCCATGAATGAGACGACGAGTTAAGCAAACTTGACCAATACATATGTATCCCTTTTAACTATTCAACTTTAACTTTTCATGAGCAGAAAAAACACAATATTAAAGTAGTTCATTTACTGTTACCATGAGTAAAGTTAATTATTTCAGTAGAAGAACAAAATCTCACATATGCATACATGCATGCATGTAAGCAGCAATATTTGCACAAAAAATTATAAAGAAAAATATGATTGATTAATGATCATATATTAAAAATATAAGTTTTCTTACTATATTATGTTTTTTAAAGACAAAAAATAAAATGTATTAATATATCTTAATTTGTATACTTGAACCAACTAAAAAAAAAAGAACACATCACTTGAATTATATATCTTGTTCTAATTTCTATTAAACACATATGTATAAATTACCAGATAAAAAACCTATTATTATTATTATTATTTATTTATTTATTTTTTGGCTAAGCAAACCTATAAGTATGTAGATTATGCAAGTATACATGTGTGATATATACACAAGACAAAAAGGTTGCATTGTGAATGTGAATAGACTAACGGACTTTGCTGTGGTAACCTTCTTGGTTTGCAAATTTCAGTGAGGTGGTGATTTATAATTGATTTAAATAAATATTAAATTTGATAAATTAGTTATATATCTCTTTTATTTGACTCAAATTCACTTTATATTTTAAAATTAGCCCAGCTAATCACTAAATTTTTTAAAATTAGTCACGCTATACCTCATGTTACTAATGATATTAAATAAATTGATTGTACATCCCTTTAATTTTAGATTTTTGACATGAATACTTTTAAATTTTATTTTTTATCCAATTATTCTTTGAACTTTCTTAAAATGATCTAGACTTATTTAAAAAAATAATAATTCATAAGGTATTTGAGCTAAATATATAAATTTTATGAAATGTACGATTAATTTGTTTAATACTTCTAATAACTAATGGAGCGTCGTAGTTAATTTTGAAAATTTTAAAGATTGATTGAGCAAAATAATTAAAATTTAAGGAGTATGCAGTTAATTTATTTTATTAAATTTTAAATATTAAATATTACTATTAAACATTAAATTTTATTAAATATACTAAAAATTTAATAAATCCTAATAAAATTTGGAATGGAGTAGCTTCCAAACATTTTCCTAGACTAATTATTAGAGTAGTGAACAGTGACAGATATAAGAGGATGATCATATGCCAGGGTTTACTCTCTCTCTCTCTTTCTCTCTGTGAAAACGAGCCATTCTGAAGAGGGGACGTCTGAAGGGACATGTTGACACATCGCCCCTCCCCTCTCTCTCTCTCTCTCTCTCTGAATTTCATTGTGTGTCAGCTGGTGGGAAACCAGCCACTTCGTTGTTTTATCTGAATGAATCCATCTTTGCATGGACACTAATATAATATATATACACGCACAAATACATTCTAACCAAAACATATACGAATTTTATTTTTAATTGTTGTTGAATCTCTTTCAGTCTTCTCTTCCTTTTCGTTCCCTCCCTCCAGGTTGAAGAGTATAGAGTCAAAACTACTGCTACTACTACTGTAGAAACACATATATATGTGTGTGATCATTTTCAGAGAGAGAAATGCGGAGAAAAGGGTGAAATGGATGGTGACAGGACGAGGAAAGAGTGGGGACGACACTGATCTCCCATTTCTAATTCTTTGGCAGCCTTTTTCTCTCCCTTATAAAACAAAATTGTCTCTTTTCTCAATGAACTAACCTTTTCCCTTTGTATCTTATGGGCCTGGATATGATTCTTCTTTCTCTCTCGCTTCCTACTATAATTCTTCCGTTTCATCATTAGAGCTCAAATGAGGCAGATATCATACATAGTAGTCCAGTACTAATCGGCCTAATTATTATTATTATTATTATTATTATTATTATTATATCACTTCCAAACAGTAAATTTCGTGCTCAAACAGATACAAGCATTTAAAGATCAGAGGAGGAGGGTTTTGAAGCAGGAAATAGAAAGAGAAAGAAAAGATGATAATTATGAGGACCACTTTGGAAGAGATAAAAGCTAGCAAGCTTGCATGGTTGATTTTCGAACAGTGGTGTCCCAAACACAGCAGCAGAGAACCGGGGGAGGGGGGACTGACATCTCCATCCCCACCATCAGTGGTCTGGTTGACAATAGCTAAACCAAAAATAAAAGGGGAGTCGCCTTTCTTTTTTGATCTCTTCAACTCTTCTATTTATTATCATTACTTGTGTCCTTTGTCCCTTTTTTTGGAGCCCTCCACTGTTCAAACCTGTAAAAGTTATTCTAGGTCATTTAACATATGGTGGATGGTGATTTGAGTATTATATATTGTTTTGTAATTATTTATGTAGTTCACGTAATATTTGTTATTTCACTAGTCTCAAATATGTGATTTTTTTTATGTAATGATGCAGCTATTTCATATAGTTTACTCAAAAAGAATAATGTCAAATATGTGAAGAACTGTTTTTTTTTTTTTAAATAGTCTCCGGTCTTTGAAAAATTATTTTATAAAAAAATTGAAGATTATAAAATTTTTTGAAATTTTTTTTAAACAAATTAAAGTATAGATTTGGAAAACACATTTTTACATGAAAGAAACAAATTAAAAAAAGACTATATTATAGGTATATTATTGTGTACACCTTACACTACATAATATATTATAAATGACAAAAATACTTCTTGTGTCTCATCGCCTCGCCTCCCTTCACCTCACAGTGCCTTAGCGCCTCACCACTTTAGATGAGGGATATTTTAATCATACGCCTCATGCCACCTCACCTCACCATTTTAAGTGAAGGACATTTTAAATATTTTAATATCATCATGTATCCCAAAATATATATAATGATATATCAATAATATTTTTCATTAAAAAAACCTTTTCTCACTCTAACAAAATAAAGAGTATAATGACAATTTTGCAGCTGCCATGGTTGCCTCTCCCCCAATCGCAGATCACCGGAGCTTAACTTCTATCACGACTAGTTGTATCTTCTACTTCTTCCTAATCTGTCAATGTTCCTCGTCCCCATCAACTAGTGCTTCTTGATCACACCCACTCCTTTGTTTTTTACACCCTCCACTCTCACGCCAGCCTTTTCACATTGACTCCTCTGGTTCACGCCACCTTTCGTTGCCGCCCATGGTCTTCGTCGTCCTTCTCCCACCTGTAGTCTGCCTCATTCATCCCTTCAGTTTCCATGGCATACATTGGCCTAATTAAAGACCCCTATCCCTATCCCTCTATCTCTCACTCACTCCCTGTCTCAATTGAAAGCAACGAAACATCACTCACCGCCCGATTCTCTTTTTCGACAACTTCCCCATCTTCATCCCTAATCTGATTTGGATGTCTCGTCCATTCCCTTTTTGTCCGTCTCTCTCATATAACAAGCTAGGACTATGTGGCTTTAACCTTCTTTTTTTTTTTCTGTAAATTATGTGGCTTTAAGCTTCAATGCTGTCCGATTTTGAATTTGTTCGTATGGATTTGAAGTATCCAAATCTCCATCAGCCTAGATATGCAACACCTCAAGTCGCCCAAATCTTCACCATGTTTTGGTTCCTTTGTTTAGTTGATTAAATCAGTGGCTATCAACTCTGCTTATGTTTTCTAATGACTATGAATGTGGTCCTTGTATGTGAGCATAAGATTGATGAAGATTTAAAAAAGGAGATGAATTAAACCCTGCATTTTAACGGATCCTAATCAGAGTTAGGATCCAAAGATTCATTTTAAATCACGGTGCTCGTCTCATCAAAGATCAACTAACTCCCATCCAAAATGCTTATCTACTACATTTATAGCTTTAATTGGGAAATCAGACATCTTTAAAAGGTTTTCTACACTAGTAGGTTGCATATCTCTATTCCGTCACCCCCCCCCCTCCTTTTTAACCCAAAGAACTTTATCGCTACCTCCATAGCATTAGCCTATTACAAAGAGTACAACGACGTCTCGTGGTCATTTATAGCCCCATTCTAGGTCCTTAGAGCTATCTTAAATAGCCCCTTCTCATGAATTTTGATCCATGTTTGGATTGGGTCATACATGGTTGCCGATTGCTCTTGTTGGGGCACCTCTACCTATCTTTGGGATGCTTAATTTTACATTTTTTGTTATTGCAGAATTGCCTTCCTTATTAATCCTTTTGAGGTGCAGTTATGTAATAGTTGGCTGAACTTTAATAGTCGTTTCTATCGTAACTTTTGTCTAAAGTTTATTTTTATTTACCTTTGTTATCGGCTTTTTTTATTCAAATACTATGTTTATAGCTTCTTGAATTCTTACTTTGTAGTACCTTTGGCTAGCTTTTGTTTCTAATTATTTTACGTAGCAAAAAAAAAAATATTTTTCTTAAATGCTCATGCTCTCATTTCTCTCTTGGGTTTGTGCCCTGTGAATAAAGCCTCTTTGCAACACCATTGCCGTTTCTTTTGGCTAACTGCTTTGGACGAACATCTTTCTTGGCAGCTTCTCACCTCCTATGTTCTCATCCTTTCCCATCCGATCACTTTTGTCACCCCAATTAGCGCTCTTTTCAACAAGGGGTTTTGAATCCCAGTTCATGGTTGTCATCAAAGGAGTCACAGTAGGACAGAGTGCTTATCGACATCTGTTGATCTTGGTTTTCCATAACATAACCTTGTTGGAGGGCAATTTTCAAATTTTGGCAAGTTGCAAGTGTATATATGTTCTTCCTTTTTGCCCCTTTCTCCTCAATTTCCATTGGGGATTTTCCAACTTCTTTTTTTTTTTTTTTTTTTTTTTTTGGAGAGCAGAACACCCACAAATACAAGTAGATGCCACATTTACAAATATAGTGACAACCATAGGAACTGTGAAACATAGCTTTAAAAATACAACATAGTACCACCCCGACAAGGGACAAATGCACCAAGACAAGATCATGCGAGAGATCTCCACAACACACACCAAGTAATATAATGGATACCCAAACGAGTAACACAAAATCGTGTGGCTACCTTAACCCCTACGGACTGACCTCCGATGGCTAACAAACAAAGAAAAACTTGGGGATTGTAGCTTGGCTTGGGGAAAGCACAACTACCAACCAGTTGAACCCTGTTGTGCCTGAACTGGACCTCAGCAGCAGCATTCTCCATCGCCACTTCATCACTAATTAACAATCTTCACTGTTAGACTTACATGCTAGAACAAGTATAGTGCACCTTCCATTTGGGGGCTTTGTCATTATTAGCTTATCCTGAACGTCGCTAACATTCGCTTGAGCCTTCGTTTCGTCCTCCAAGGATCAAAGTTTGTCACGTAGATGGGTTTCAATTGCTTCTAATTTTCGTTCAAGCTTATAAGAGATAAGTTGGAGGCCAGGCTAGCTAGGTTATGGTTGCTCCAACTGAACATGGATCCGTAATTAAGAAAACTAGTTTAATGGTGTTTAATAGAAAGAAACACTCACTCCACCTTGTCAAGGGAACATAATGGGGGAGGAGATCGTCGATCAGCATTGCCGAAAGGCTGCCAACAGTGCCAAAAAAGAGAGCTCCACAATCTAACAATTAACCCTAAGGGTACAGAGGGTACGTAGCAATAACACATACATGTGATCAATCTAAGTTTTAAAATAAATTCTATAGAGTTTCTTTAGAAGTATTCTTGGTCTATTTCAAAATTTTCTTATTGTCATCCTGAATCTGTAAACATTTGTTTTCAGTAAACATGGTTGAGTTCTCCACGAGTGTTCACTCTCTCTCCCTCAGCTTCGTTTCCCTTTCAGTGTTTGGGTTTTTTCTTTTTCTTTTTTGGATAAATATATATGATTGATGATGACGATAATATTATTACAAGTAATTCTTATAAATTGTCTTCATAGCATAGATTAATAAAACATTTGATTATACATACATACATACATATATATATATATATAAGAAAGCATGATCAAGAGCTTCTCATGATGGACAATGGTATTATTAATACAGGAGACAGCATGCATAGTTGACGCCATGACAAGGACTTAGCACTTATTGATTGCAGTTAGATATGGCAGACAATTTCAGTATTTGTTGCTTAATTATCTTTAGCCTGGCATGTTGCGAGTATTGCTGCAAACTGGATGGATCGGCCAAAATTAGAACATTACCCAAACAAATATATTTCTTTAGTTTTAAGCTTAATGAAATTCTTTCTATTATACCAATGTAGTGTGAAGAATACATTAGTCAAATAAATTTGCCAAATTTGCACTAATGCAGTTACTTTTTTTTTTATTTATTTATTTGCTTTTCGACTTTTAGATGGCAAACAACTACGATTTATTCCCAATTACAAAAACATTATGAATGAGCTCCTTATATATAGATAAAAATTATCATCGAGCTAAAAAGGCAAAATTATTATTTGTTAGTGAAGATTATATATTTATATCGCAATTAATCACGAACTCGATTGATCTAATCTGATTAGGAATTCCAGAAGAACAATGATCCTCACCGACCTAACAACCAAGTGGGGATGCAGGTGGGGTTGAATGTCCGAGAGTGAGTGGTGATTGGAAGCATGAAAGAACAAAAAGAAAGGAATTATTTGATTCATAGGCTGCTGAATGGATGACCATCATCATCCATGCGTATAAGGCCAAGGCCTTCTTATAATTATTGTGAAGCAAAAAGGGGATCTTGATATCTCTTAATAGTTTGGCAAGGATTTTACTAGTTTTGTCGACTGTCAAACTAATTATTGCATGTATCTTTGGTTTAGCTTTGAGATAATGAATCAGTGGAGATCTACACTGACATTTGCGCGTGCAAATGCGAGATATGGGTGGGCCATAGGAACACCCTTTCTAAGTACTACTTTCAACGCCTCAATCTTTAGTTGAATCAACCTAAGATATCAAATCAAATCCCTAACGATGCAAAATGCCACGCCACTATAGAACAGAGTTGATGGGCCACCTATGCCCACCTCACGCTGTTCCAAACATATGAAACATTTTGGGCTATTAAGCATGCAAAATCCTCAGACTCAGGTCCCATTACATAAATAAATCTAGTGCTCTGTCCTGCCATTTTAACCGCGCTCCTCTTCATGTAAATCTCAACGTTTTTATATTTTTATTTACGAATTTATATTTCTAGGTGGAATATGTCACATCTCACAAACATCTAGGACTTATGGTAGTCTAAGTAATTAATGGTGGGAAGTAAAGTATTCAAGGTTGATAATCCAAATCTTGAAGGTGCCACTTTTACTATCTCTTGTAATTTGGCAATACCTCGACTAGACTGCCCATGAATTTAACAAGGTTGATACATACCAAAAAGACGCTAGTAAGAGTTTTATCTTTAGGAGCAATGGACAATCAGGTGCGACCTAAATTTCTGTATAGATATGCGAGTACATCCCGGTGAGCAGTCGATGTACCTGCTTTTTAGGGCAGCAACCTAAGGACTTAAGTGAATCAACCATACTCCTAGGGTTTTCCTTTTTACTTGACCCAAAAAAAGAGGGGACTTTCAAGTTCAAGTTTAGTGTCCCAAGTATATTTTGGGTAGTCACTTGTCATATAATCCACAAGTCTAAAAACTTATAAAGTTAATGATACTGCTTTGAATGGCTTATAATAGAGATTTTTTAAATGCCCTAGATGACTAGTGTGTTAAATATTCAACGGGGCCATCATTTTATAGAGAACAAAAAATAAAGAAGAAATTTGATGGAATTTTCTTCCTCCATAAATCGGTCTTATAAGCATAACGCAGAATCAAGAATATGGGTTCGTAAGCCCCCACAAGTATAACACGGTTGATTCTCAGGTAATAGATTACACCTAAAAATGTAGATTCAAGTCATGACAGCCGCAATGTGAGAGTTTCACCCTCTTGTGGGAGTGGTTCTTTGTGGACATGATGTACTGTATTTTTCGTCTGATGTGCTGCCATGTACCGTAATTAACCCCTCTAACGTGCGTAGAGTAGTGTGTGGGGAGCCCCTACGATGAGGAATTTCACCAAGAATGTGAGTTGGCAGACCTAACTGCCACTGCCGCATCCCACCCACCAACTACTCCCGGTATGTATTTGTGTGTGTGTTTGTGTGCCACTGTCCTTCGTATCAATAAGAAGCCACACATGTAGTTCTACGGAGAGCAAGGTTCATAATTTGCCTGCGACAGAGACGTACCATGGAAAGGTCTTGAAGGGTAGCTGTGGGGGCAAACCATTTTGCTCGCAGTGCATGGACAGCGACGGCTCTTGCCGAAGGTCTGATGTTCAGAAGTAGCAGTCACGAGGAGACCGCAGTATTGACAGTGGCATATTCCCATCCCCTGGCCCAGCAAGCAAACAACGCAGAATCTGAACAACTGACAGTTTCTCAAATTATGGTATTTTTCAAGTTGATGCTACATCCTCAAGTTTATGAACCAACCAAATTCGATAAATTAATGCCTCACCTGAGCTGTTTGCTTCTCTGTGAGGAGGAAGAATGATTCAGCTTTGGCCCTTTACAAGGTTCTTAAAAGTAATCATGTTTTGCAAGTCGATTTGAGTAACAAATCCTGGACTTAAACCCTACTTCAACTTCTCACGGCTCTCTCTTAAGACTTCACAGCTAAGAATGAAAAAGTCAAGACAAACCCCCTGGCTCAGATTTCTAAATCCACGGGCTAGAAGAATTGCTCAATAAAGCATTGCAGCTATGCTACACATATTAGATATATGATCATCAACAACAATCCAAGCCTTAATCCCACCAATAGATAGTTGATCCTAGGAAAATAATATTTTTAAGCTGTTGCAAGACGAAAACCTATTAATCCAGGCAAAGCAGTGTACAGAGGAGCATCAGGTTAAATGCCAGTTGTAGCCATTTCAAGTCCTGCCAATGGCTTACAATTTGGAGAAGTGCGAGAAAAATAACCGAACTATAGAGGCGTTACCAGTACAACGTTCAGTAGGCAAATCAATTTTACAGAAACGACCACCACCATGTAGCCACCTGCCAACTAGTTCTATGGGAAACCTCGTGGCCTAAGCTCATCTCTGGCATACCAGAAAAAATTCCTAGTGGAAGGCAACTTTTAGGGCCTTTCATCTTAAAGCAATGTGCTATAACAGCAGTACGAAATGGATCTTTTGTTGTGGTATCCTGAAACATCTCCCTAAAATGTGAGAAAGCTTGAGAAGAGACGTTATCAAACAGCTAAGTTGCGGTTCTGCAGAGCATCCTCTAGGCACTTCACTGCACTGCCGTAGTTTAGGAAGCCCATGTACCAAAATTCATGGTCATCAACGGAGATGACCTGGATGTATTTCTCAGCGGAATTAGTCCTGCTGGATGAGGCGTTCACTGCTTTAAGCTGGTGTAATGGGATGACTACCTATTTAAATTGCATAGAACACAGGAAGTGTCAGGTGATGTAGATAATGAATATAGAACACATACCAAAAAATATCTAAATGAAAAAAAGGCTGTCGATGCAAACATATTGATTCATGGTGATAAAACTCAAAAATTGCTGCTGAAAGCCAAGAGTAGTGAGTGAAAATATCACAATTAAAAGTCCAAAATTATACGAACATTTCTTCTACAAGACAAATAATTCTAAAGAGGGAATGATAAAATAATTTGGAGCCTTTAAATGCAATGTCATGACATAATTTGTAAAATCAATGAAAATAAATGTTCTCTTATGCATACGTAAAAATGCATGTAAATAAGTAAATTTCATTTTCTTTTCGTAGAAAACATTTTATAATTTTCACTAGTAGAAAATGCAAGTAAATAAGTAAAAATGTATGTAAATAAGTAACCTAGGGCCTCTTCACTTGTACAAAATATTTTCTAATTTTCCAACAATTTTTTATTGAATGACTGAATCTACAATTAGAAAGCAGAAAATTCAATTTTCTAATTTTTCAATATGAATTGGAAAGCATCACAAAAGATGTTTTATAATTTTTTGAAAATGAATGCTATTGCTTTTTGAAACATAAAAAATGTTAGGGCATGTTTAGTTGTACAATTGGAGTTGAAAAATTAGAAATGTTTTCTACAATAAAACAAGCCCTAAATTTTCTCATCAGCCCCACACAAGATACTCATCTTAAGGTGGTAACCAAAACCAAGTACATTTAATGTGTTTAAAACAAAAATCACAAGCCTTAATTTCACTAAGTGGTTGATTATATGAATTTTAGACCTCTATAAAGCCATTATGTCCTATAAATAAAAATAAAAAATAAAAAACACACAACACAATTACATACTATTACAAGTTTCATCTATTAAATTAAAAAAATATCCAATAAAATTTAAATTACATGTCATACTCATACATACGTCATGACCCTAGGAGCAATAGAGGGGCATTATTGTAATAGGATATAATAATTTGTTAGGGATATTGTGCAATTTGTTAGGAGCACATGGGTGCTGTTAGGAAATCAGTTAAGCAACTAGCTATGTCTATAAAAAGGCCACTTGTAAGAGGATGGCATATCATATGTGAAATGAAATGAAATCTCATCTTCCTAATTACCTCTATTCCTCTCTCATTTCTCTCTAATTTCTCCCTCTTTCTGCTGATTTATCTCCCTTGTTACTGTTTTGCCTAAAGTAAAGCTGGACTTATTGAAGAAACCAGGAAAGAATTAAAGATGATGTGACAGCAGTTAGTTAATAGGACTTAAGTGTATCTAATTGTTTTAATAAGGGTAGTTTTGACTTTTGCAAAGTTAGTTATCTCCCTTAGATATTTCCGCCTCCCTTAGTCTATATATAGAAGGGTGCGGAGGCCGGTTTTAATCAATCATTCGTTCATATCTTTTTATTCCTTGGGTTCGAGGCACAAGGGAGAGCTATGTGATACTAGTTCTTGTTAGCTTCGGTTGAGTACTGTATTCGAGAGTAAAGGAAGAGGGAAAGAGGGAAATTCTTGTACTGGTTTCAGACTTGTTTCTAGTGGATTGTTTGCTTCTTGGATTGCTGGATGTAGTGCCATGTAAATAGCATGAACCAGGGTAAATTGTGTGTGCTGCAATCTGGTTTGATTTCTCCTTTTTACATTCTGTTTTACATTTCTACTTTCAGTATTCATTGTTGGTTTTGAATCGGTGAGTTTCTTGAGTGATTCTTGAGTGATTATAGTCTCGGTTTTTACAATTTGATATCAGAGCTTTAGGTCTTTTAATCAAGAAACATCAAGAAACCTTTTAGAATCTTTAGAATCCTATAGAAGAGTTGTCTTCCATGGCTTCCGCAACCCCAACCGCCCGGTATGATATTGAAAAATTTGATGGCACTAATGATTTTGGACTTTGGAGGATTAAGATGAAAGCTTTAATGGGAAACTTAGGGTTAAAGGAAGCTTTAGTACCCCAAAAGCCTTTTCCAGAAACTGCTACTGCCGAACAAAGATTAGAAGCCAATAATTGTAGGCAAGAAATCAGTGAAAGAGCTTTCAACACCCTAATCTTAAGTTTAAGAGATAAAGTCCTAAGAGAAGTGTCTAAAATGGAAACTGCCGAGGATTTGTGGGCCAAGTTAGAAAGTCTATATATGACTAAATCCCTTTCAAGTAGACTGTATCTGAAAGCAAAATTCTTTACTTTCAAAATGCAAGAAGGGCAGAAACTTCAAAATCATATTGATGAATTTAACAAATTGTGTCTTGATTTGGAAAACTTAAGTATATCATATGAAGAAGAAGATAAAGCCCTAATTCTGTTGAATTCATTGCCTAAGTCATATGAGCATTTTGTAGACATTTTAAAACATGGAAGAGATACCATATCTTTAGAAGAAGTTATAGGTGCCCTTAATTCTAAAGATTTACAACAGAAAGTAGAATCCAAGAAAATAGTTGCTGATGCCCTGTCATCTAGGTATAGATCTGAAAAGAAAGACTCTAAGGCTAAAGGAAAATCTAGATCAAAGTCCAGAAATGGCAAGAAAACATTTAGATGTTTTCATTGTCATGAGGAAGGACATATAAAGAAAAATTGTCCTAAAAGGAAGCAAGAATTTTCTGATAAAGGTAAATCTGAGTTTTCAAACTCAACTTGTGAGTTAGGCTATAACAGTTCGGATGTCCTTGTAGTTTCAAAACATTCGGATGAACTGGTATGGGTTTTAGACTCCGGATGCTCCTTCCATATGTCACCTCACATAGAATGGTTTCTGAATTATAGAGACTTGAGTGGGGGGAAGGTTCTTCTCGGTAATGATCAAGAGTGTGGAATAAAGGGGATTGGGGATATTAAGCTAAAAATGTTTGATGGATCAATCAGAATTTTGACAGCTGTTAAGTATGTCCCAGAACTTAAAAGAAATCTTATTTCCCTAGGAGAATTAGCTAAGAATGGCTACAGTTACAGTGGCTGTGGGGATATTCTTAAAGTAGCCAAAGGATCTCTTATATGTATGAAGGCAGTCCTTAAAAATGGGATATTTGTTATGATAGCCTCCACAGTATGTGGAGATGCAGCCATAGGGGAAGAAAAGACCTATGAACTATCAAAACTGTGGCATTTTAGGATGGCTCATATAAGTTTTCAAGGGCTTAAGGAATTAGCTAATCAAGGAATCTTAGGTTCTGAAAAATTGACAGATTTAGAAACATGTGAAACTTGCATCTATGGAAAATCTGTAAAAACTAAATCCTCTAAGAAAGCATTGCATATCACTAAAGGCCTTTTAAAATATGTCCATTCGGATTTGTGGGGCCCTAGTCAAACTCCAACTCATGGTGGAGCTAGGTATTTTCTTTCTATTATAGATGATTTTTCAAGAATGGTTTGGGTTTCTGTTTTAAAAACAAAAGATAACACTTTTGATACTTTTAAAACTTGAAAAATCATGATTGAAAATCAAAAGGGTGGGAAATTAAAAGTCATTAAAACTGATAATGGCTTAGAATTTTGTAATAAGGAATTCACCCAATTGTGTAATGAAAATGGCATCTTAAGACATCTCACTGCCCCTAGAAATCCTAAGCAAAATGGCCTGGCCGAGCGCATGAATAGGACCCTCCTTGAGAGGGTAAGATGTATGTTATTCCATGCTAGGCTTTCAAAAGCATTTTGGGGAGAGACTGTTGTTTCAGCAGCCTATTTAATAAACAGATCACCTTCTTCAGCCTTAGAATTTAAAACCCCTTATGAAATGTGGTATAATCATAAGCCAAACCTAGATCACCTCAGGGTTTTTGGGTGTATAGCTTATGCACATTTAAAACAAGGAAAATTAGAACCTAGGGCTAAGAAGTATGTATTTATTGGTTATCCTTCGGGAGTTAAGGGGTATAAGTTGTGGAATTTAGAAAAAGATATGCCTAGAACCATGATAAGTAGAGATGTAACCTTTAAAGAAAAATCATTTATTGATCTAAGAAGTGAAAATGAGGATAGGGAAGGAAAAGATAAAGCTATAAATTTTGAACAGCAACAATAGGATGATATTGCTACTCAAAATGCCCCCTTAGAACCTTTCCAGGATCAGCTTAGTGCTGGTGAAGAATCCTCAAGCCAAAACAGTCTTGATAGATCTATAGAAGTTAGGAATTCATCAAGCTATGATGAAGAACAGCACATGGACAATGTTGGTTCATTTAGTACAATAGGAGAGCCTATTGGAGATAGATACAATGTAGGCAGGGATAGACAGAGGAGAATAAGTAAGCCACCAGTGAGATATGGATACTCAGATCTGGTAACATATGCACTTCTAAGTGCAGAGGAAATTGCAGGAGAAGAACCACAAACCTATGAAGAAGCTGTAAGTTCTAAGGAAGCTCAGAAATGGCAGGAAGCCATGGAAGCTGAGATGGAATCCTTAAGAAAGAATGAAACATGGGTGTTAGTAGATAGACCTTTGGGAAAAAGAATTGTAGGCTGCAGGTGGTTTTTTAAGGTAAAAGAAAGAGCTGAAAATAGTCTTAAACCTAGGTATAAAGCTAGGTTAGTAGCTAGAGGCTTTACCCAAGTAGCAGGAATTGACTTTAATGAAGTGTTCTCACCAGTTGTTAGACACACTTCCATAAGAATACTGCTTGCAATAACAGCCCATCTTGACCTATATCTAGAGCAGTTGGATGTCACTACAGCATTCCTTCATGGTGAATTAGAGGAAGAAATTCTAATGGATCAGCCTAGAGGGTTTAAAGTTAGGGGAAAAAAAGACAAGGTCTGCTTGTTGAAGAAGTCCTTATATGGACTAAAGCAATCCCCTAGGCAGTGGTATAAGAAATTCGATTCTTTTATGATAAGCCAAGGGTTTACTAAAAGTTCTTTTGATTGTTGTGTCTATCTTAAACATATTTCCACTAAAATAGCCATTTATCTCTTGCTTTATGTTGATGACATGCTCATAGCAAGCCAATCAACAGCTGAAATCCAAAGTTTAAAACTTAAACTCAAATCTGTTTTTGAGATGAAAGAACTTGGTGAAGCTAAGAGGATTTTAGGAATGGAAATATGTAGAGATAAGAAGAACAAAACTCTTCAACTATCCCAGAAAAACTACCTACAGAAAATTATGAGAAAATTTCATATGTTAGATGCAAAGGTAGTAAATATACCATTTGCTCAACATTTTAAACTTTCTCATAATCAGTCCCCAACCAATGAAAAGGATTTATCAGAAATGAAGAGAATTCCCTACTCTAATGCTGTTGGCAGCATTATGTATGCAATGGTGTGCTCTAGGCCTGATTTAGCTCATGCCATGAGTGTAATAAGTAGATTTATGGCCAATCCAAGGAAAGAACACTAGACAGCAGTTAAATGGGTGTTTAGATATCTAAAAGGATCAATAGATAAAGTTCTGATTTATGGTGGAGCTGATGATTTTAAAAATCCAGACATTATAGGATATTCTGATGCTGATTATACGTCAGATTTAGATAGGAGAAGATCTACAACCGGCTATGTATTTAAATTGTGGAAGTCTACAATTAGTTGGAAATCTAACCTTCAATCAGTTGTAGCTCTATCAACAACCGAATCAGAATATATAGCTGTAACAGAGGTTGTTAAAGAGTCTTTGTGGCTGAAAGGCTTGATTAGTGAACTCCTAGGATATAATGTGAGGATTATTTTAAAGTGTGATAGTCAAAGTGCCATCCATTTGGCCAAAAATCAGAGTCATCATGAAAGAACAAAATATATTAATATTAGATATCATTTTATAAGAGAAGTCCTTAAGAAGAAGGAGGTAGAGCTTATAAAAGTTGCTGGAAGTGAAAATGCTGCAGATATTTTCACTAAGGCAGTCCCATAGTCCAAATTACTTCATTGCTTAATGTTGTTACAGTTTGATGTGTTTTGATTGATGTGTTTTCAGGATATTCAAGAAATAAGCAGGGCTAGAAGGCTGAAATTCCAGGATTACTTAAAGCAAAATGGTGGAGATTTGTTACTATTTTGCCTGAAGTAAAACTGGACTTATTGAAGAAACCAGGAAAGAATTAAAAATGATGTGGCAGTAGTTAGTTAATAGGACTTAAGTGTATCTAATTGTTTTAGTAAGGGTAGTTTTGACTTTTGCAAAGTTAGTTATCTCCCTTAGATATTTCCGCCTCCCTTAGTCTATATATAGAAGGGTGCGGAGGCCGGTTTTAATCAATCATTCGTTCATATCTTTTTATTCCTTGGGTTCGAGTACAGTGAGAGGCGCAAGGGAGAGCTGTGTGATACTAGTTCTTGTTAGCTTCGGTTGAGTATTGTATTCGAGAGTAAAGGAAGAGGGAAAGAGGGGAATTCTTATACTGGTTTCAGACTTGTTTCTAGTGGATTGTTTGCTTCTTGGATTGCTGGATGTAGTGCCATGTTGGCATGAACCAGGGTAAATTGTGTGTGCTGCAATCTGGTTTGATTTCTCCTTTTTACATTCTGTTTTACATTTCTACTTTCAGTATTCATTGTTGGTTTTGAATCGGTGAGTTTCTTGAGTGATTCTTGAGTGATTATAGTCTCAGTTTTTACATCCCTCCCTCAATTCTATTATTCTGATTTCTTCCCCTAATTCCAATCACAACCCTAGGTAACCCTAGGAATGTGATAACATATACATGAAAAGGAACAAATTGGGAGCAGAGGAAAAAGTACTAATTGAACTTACCTTTCAATCTATTGAGATGAAATAATGTACACAAAACTTCCCCAACAAACTATCAATGTGGGATTAGGTTGTAACATCCATATCAAAATGAGATATTGCAGTCTACTACAAATAGACCTCACATGTTTATTATTATTATGTTTTGCCCCAATTTAATCTAGTGTCAACTGATTCACAAATAAAATTCAATTATAGCTAAAAAAAAAAAAAAAATCTATAGCTGATATTCTTGCACAAAATCTAGCCACTGTCTATGGATCCCAAGTAAGTTTGGTCTTATGATAAATAGATGACAGACGCTAGCCCACTAGCACCATTAATTTCCCATGCTCAATTTTCAGCTTTAGATGGATTTTACTGAATAATACTAGGGATTCCTTGGGCATACCTTATAATAGCTCCATTCAGTCTTGTCACCAGTTTTATATGACAGAGGATTGTCACTGCAAAATGCAAGCTTTGCTGTAGATACGTATAAAACTCCCATTACAGGACCAGCTGATGTCGATAAGTAGCATGCATATGAATCTTGTAGTTGCTCCTCAGGGACAGTCTCAAATGTTTGTCTAAAAATCTTCTCGTGCCCACCTTCAGCCAGAACCTTTGTTCCTTGTGCAATTCTTCCCAAGGCACCATCAGTTAAACTTGGGGCCGTTTTTACTGAGTTCAACAAAATAGAAAAAGAAAAAGATCAATTTGTTGGGAATAAGAGAATTAGGAGAAAAGTAGAGCAGTTATGTGTATTGGAGTTCTTATTTTTACAGTTATTTAGTGGGGTATTATTTTCACAATAATGTAATAGTGGAGTGTTATTTTACAGTTGTATAATAGCGGTAACTGTTGTAAATAACTGCTGTGATAGCCCTATATAAAGATATACCACGGTATGCTGAGATTATCAAGAAGTTATTTTAAGTCTCTCATTTTCTCTCTATCTATTCTTTGTTTTCCCTCTATTCTTCTCTCTGTTTTCTCCCTAAATTCTCTCTGTTTTCCTCCACTTTCTCTTTATTCTCTCTCCATTTCTTTCTTCTATTCTTCCTTCTCAATTCTATTCTAAAAATCCTAGATTCAAGGCTAAGGTCTTGACAATTGGTATCAAAGCTCATCCTAGGCCACCAAAATCTGTTTCTTGTGCAATTTCTGCCATGGCTGATGGTACAAGCATGAAGCAATTCAAATCTCAATTGCAGCAGGTGAATGTGAAAATTTCAGATCTGTAGGATTGAGTGGATTCTCTGGAATATTGATACAGCAGAAACCATGAGGCGATCCTTTATTTGGATCGGAAGTCGGAAGTTTGAGACATCTATGGATGGCTTAGCAAAGAGGATAGATGGATTTATGTTGATGTTCTCAAAACTGCCTCAAGTAAGTCTTTCCTTCTGATTTTCCTCCTAAAGAAAGATCAGATCCACTCCTGCCAAGAAATGGAGTGATTCATAGAATTTCACAAATCAACTTGCCAGAGGACTTTCCACCGAAGGAGAATCCTGATCCAATTCTGGAAGATAATGAGTCCCAATTGAAAGCAGATGAAAAACCAGCCAAAGCTATACAAGAAAGCTTGAATGTTGAATCTCCATCCCGAGATGAAAATGCTAATATTTATCAACCTATAACTTTTCCCTATTCAACAGGGTTCAGGATATGTGATGACTGCAACACTGAGAATGGTTATGGAAGATTCCTAAATTACATCAGTGCAGTCTGGCATCCAGAATGTTTCAGATGCCATGCCTACAATCAACCAATTTGTGATTATGAGTTTTCTATGTCTGGGAATTATCCTATCACAGGGCTTGCTACAAGGAGCACTATCACCCAAAATGTGACATCTGCAAGCATTTTATACCAACAAATGCTGCTGGGTTAATTGAATATAGAGCGCATCCTTTCTGGGTCCAAAGGTACTGTCCTTTTCATGAGCATGATGGGACTGCTCGATGCTGTAGCTGTGAGCGAATGGAGCCAAAGGCAAACAAGATATGTTGCCCTAGATGATGGTCAAAAGCTCTTGCCTAGAATGTCTTGACTCAGCAATAATGGATACTAACGAGTGTCAGCCCCTTTATCTTGATATACAAGAATTTTATGAAGAAATTGAAGTGGTTAATAAAAATTTCCTTGGAGATGCACTCGGATAACAATACTTGTGAATTTCTGCCGGATCTCCTAGCTCAATTTCCTTGAGTTGCTCAGTTCCTTTGATATTCTTAAGGACAAGAAAATTTTGAAAGGAAGGGAAATGTTGGGAATCAGAGAATTAGGAAAGGAATTAGGAGATAAGTGAAGCAGTTGTATATTGGAATTGTTATTTTTACATGTAGTAGTGGGGTGTTATTTTTACAATTATGTAGTAGTGGAGTGTTATTTTACAGTTGTGTAGTAATGGTAACTGCTGTAAATAACTGTTGGGATAGCCCTATATAAAGTTATACCACGGTATGCCAAGATTATCAAGAAGTTACTTGAAGTCTCCCATTTTCTCTGTATCTATTCTCTGTTTTCCCTCTATTTTGCTCTCTGTTTTCTCCCTAAATTCTCTTTGTTTTCCTCCACTTTCTCTCCATTCTCTCTCCATTTCTTTCTTCTATTCTTCCTTCTCAATTCTATTCTAAAAATCCTAGATTCAAGACTAGGGTCTTGACACAATTCTCTGATATTATTTATAAGCACAACTTGCCAGAGATAATTTGTTTATTGTACATTGGTGAGGGGAAATAAGAGCCATCATGAATAACTAAAGCATACATCAAATTCTGAAGACAAATAAACAGAAGAAACAAATCAGAGCAACAGAAGAATTCCGTCACAACCCAATCCCACATTGGTAATCTATTGGGGTGGGCTTGGGTATATAATTTAGTGCCATAAACCCAAGAGTTACCTTTAACTAATACTTTTTGGTGGGGACCCATCCAAGACCACTACCAAGTAGGTGGAGGCCAGTGTTTTTGAGGCTGACTTGGGTCAGATTGAAATATGAAATTTCTGGCCTAACAAGAATGCCAAGAATTAAATGAAGGAGTTTGTCAGGACCTAATCTCACGTCGGTAGTCTATTCAGGAACTTAATTTCATGAATCCAAGAGTTACCTTAAAAAATCACTTTTATGCAAGGACCTGCAATGTTACAAATTATGAGATCCTTAAAAAATGAAAATGTTGTAACTTTCTTTATTTTGCCCTTGTGAACATGCAATGTTGGGAGAAGCCTTTTCATTCCATTGACAAAAAAGTACAATAGTATGTTCTTCCCAAGTACCAGAATTCTGTATGGATACCATACTACATAGAAGGATCAGCCACTAGTTCTGATATCAACCCATTGTCCCAACTCAGTAAGGTTCCAGATTGTGCAGGTCTGAAAATTTTCGGAAAAAATATTCAGTCCCATTTCATGAGATAAAACAGATATGCCTTATATTTCTACACAGTTCAAAAAAGACATTAAACACTTTTTAAGTTAAGAGAAAAAGAGGACAGCTATCCCAAATGAGGAATAGAACCTTCAGTGAACCTCTCCAGCAGAGCAGCCTTTGGGATAAAGAAAAGACAAATGAAAAGCTTGGTTGCTGGTGCGTCACACCGTGATATTGACTCTAGGAGCACAACACAAGAAGGATTCAAGGCTGTGAACTTCCCATAGTTTAAGCATAAAAGTAGACAAGGATTTCTAGTGTTCATCTTGTATAATTGCATTGAGGTTTTATCTATCACAAAGCATCTTATTTCATAAATTGGTCATAGCATACTCTTGTAAACAACTAGCAGCATGGAACCTGTTACACACATGCCATCCAGAGTATTCTAATAAAAAGTCATAAAAGGGGCATCCGCAACCAACGAGCCACATGAGACTCCCGACTTTGTAAGGGTTGGGGGAGAGCAAAACTTGATAGAATATTCTCCAACTCTCCTCTACGCCATGGTTCCACGAGAAAATTCAACTAGTGCAATAAAATTTATAAGAAAATTACGTACAAACAAAACTCTAAAGGAACAAAGCCATATAGAAAATATATAGAGCTATATAGAAAAACATATCCAAAGTTACAACTTTGCACATAATTTTTGTACAAACAAAATCCGGATGGTTTATGTACTTGTTTGAGGACTCTGGAGTGAAAATTAGAAATCAGGAAAAAGTTTCTAAAAATGGTAGTTTTGGAGTTTATCACAAATAGAAGGTACAGAAACTGCTAAATATGAAAAGTTTATCTGACCAGGGGAAGTTAGAACAGCTTCAATTTGAGGTTTAAGGACTAACTAAAGGTTTGAGGTCAAGAGAGGATCCAACCCATAGACAAAAGGTCAATAATTTGACCTTGGGGCAAGTAGTCATTTTGATCCCTGGAAGAGCACAACAACCCAACAAAAAGATATCAAGCCTTTATCCCACTATGGTGTAGTTACATGAATTCTAGATCGCCGATCATTTCTATCTATATTCTTATCTTCTATACAGCCCTTATAACTAATATCATGCCTAAGCATCACCTCTTAGCTAGATACTTGTTCCACTCCATCAACTCCTCTGACAAGAGCTTTTATTTGTCTTTTTGTCACATAACCAAGCCATTTTAATTGTCACTTGTATCTTATCTTCAACAGAAGTGTTAGGTTCCTAGACCTGACCTACAGTTTCTTTAGGTATTTAGGGAGAAATTGAGAAAAAGAGAACATAAAGAACAGAGAGAAAGAGAAGGAAGAGAGAAGTTTTTTAGAGGGAAAGAATTATGTTATTTCACAATGAATTCCCATCCTCCAAGTAGTAGCCTATTTATAGGCCTTCTAGCTTATAGTTGTAACTGTAATTGAAAGGTACAAGTTGTAACAGCAGCAAAAATTACAGCAAGGTACAATGCAGTAATTGCAATAAGCGGTAATCACTGTTAAAACCCTAGGGCCATGACATTCCCCCTCCTTAAAATATTTTGTCCCCAAGAAATCACAGTAGCTGGGCCGCCCTCGGAAATTGCTTAAGTCAGTTCAGCAAGTATTCCCAACTGGTGTGGTCCGGATGCAAATGAGACCACTACACCAAAACTTGGGTAATGGGCAGTGTATTCTGATAAATCACCTGTTTCTCCAGGACAGCCAAGGGCTCAATTTCCACTATAAGATCTTCATCCATTGGAGGAAGATTAGTACTGGTGGCTTCATTAGGTTCCACTGATTTTTTTTAGCAAGGATACGTGGAAAACAAGATGGACATTCACATCAGCTGGCAGCAGCAAACGATAAGCCACCTTGCCAACCTTGGCTACAACTAGAAAAACACATAGTATTTAGGATTCAATTTAGAGGCAGGGGAAATAGAAAATGAATGCTGCTGAAAACATTTCACCCTCAGGTAAACCATATCACCCACATCAAATACTCTCACTTCTTCTGTCAGCATACCGCTTCATACAGTTTTGGGTTGTGGCTAACTCCTTAATTAGTGTCAGCATATCCTGCCGTTGCTGCAGGTATTGATCAACCATAGCCATTGAATGAGGGCAGGGCCGTCTTAAAGATATTTGTGGTGTTAGACAAGAGTTAATTTAGTGGCCCTTTAATAATATAAATAACTATTAAAAATTATTTAATTTCTTTGTTTTCTTTTTAAGATGTAAAATCACTAATTAAATTTTTATATTCAAGTCTAGAAAATAAATCTTTTTTAATTGATAATATACACAAGAGAAAAATAGCTGAAAACATAAAAATTGAATAAGCAAAAAATGTAAAAAATTTACCACCAAGTCTTGCAAATTAAAAATTCACTAATTTATTTTTTTTTCTTTAATGCCTAGGCCAGTGCAGATTCCCCAGGCAAACTTTTCGTTGTCCAAAAAATCATTTTAATCAAGTTATCCTCCTAAAATAATGTCACTTGTCTTTTTTTTTCGTTGCGTTAATAGTTTACACTTCATTATTTATTACATAATATTGAAAAATGATCTATAGACTTAGGAAGTTGAGAGCCTTCTCGTCTAAATGGCATTTCACTATACATTATCCAATATTGAAAAATGATCAATGGATTTGGAGAGTTTTGATACCTCATCGTTCAAATAAAATAACAAAATAAACAAAACATGAATTCAAAGAAAACCATCGTAAAATTAAATAAGTAGTTTTGTATCTCAAAACATAAAAAATAAATAAATTTTAATTCCTTATTAATTTTGGGGCCCTTCCTTCTTGGGGCCCTAGGCATAGTCCACTATGGCCTATGCCTTGAGCCGAGCCTGAATGAGGGTAATTTATCACAACAAGTAAAAGAGGTGGTTTATACCCAAATAGAGCCTCAAAAGGAGTCCTCTTCAAGAAACTATGATAATTGAAATTGTACACCACTGAGCCAAGGATAACCACTTATTCTAGCTTTTTGGTTTTGAAAAACATATACACTGTAAATAGGCTTTCAAGCATTGATTTACCCTCTCTGTTTGTCCATCAGTCTTCAAATGGTAGATTGTGGACATGTAATCCCAACCCCCAAACTTTTGAACAATTTTTGCCAAAAAACACTGGTAAAGATCTGAAGAAACTGGAACAGCTTGTTCCTCTAATTTTTCTTATCGAATCCGAGAGAATAGATTACAATATATACATGGACTTTGGCTAAGATTTCCTAAAAAATCTCCTAGACTTTAGCTTCTAGATATTAGGATGAGGACTCCTAATATTTAGGACTAGATTAAATCATAAGATAATCATAATATATGAATAGATAACTAAGATAATTACAAAGGCAATAACCACTTCTTCCAACCCATGTGATAAGCCTAATCAGCTTATTCTTCATCTACGGCAGTAGCAGTTTAAATGGCATTGATGCACAGCTGGAATTCTACACTCCCCCTCAAGCTAGGCTGTGTATATCAAGCATGCCTAGCTTGGATTTCAGTTTCTCAAAAATTTGTCTTGGTAGAGCCTTTGTTAGTATATCAACAGTTTGATCCACTATTGGAACATAAGTTAAGTTTACTATGCCTGCTTCCACCTTCTCTTTAATGAAGTGTCGATCCAACTCTATGTGCTTGGTTCGATCATGATGGACTGGATTTTTTGCAATACTTATTGAGGCCTTGTTATCACATAGTACTCTCTTAGACATATTGAGTTCCATGTTTAGCTCCCTTAGTAACCTCATAAGCCATATTCCTTCACATATTCCATGAGACATTGCCCGATATTCAGCTTCAGCACTACTTCTTGCAACCACTGACTGTTTTTTGCTCCTCCATGTAACAAGATTTCCCCACACATAAGAACAATAGCCTGTTGTAGATCTTCGGTCACTTATGGAACCAGCCCAGTCTGCATCAGTGAACACATCTATCCCTCTATTTCCGGTTTTCTTGAAGTATAGTCCCTCACCTGGATTTCTTTTTAAATACTGAAGAATCCGATGGACAGCCTTAAGGTGAACTTTGGTTGGATTATTCATGCTTCGACTTACCATGCCCACTGCAAATCCGATGTCAGGTCGGGTATGGGAGAGGTAGATTAGTTTCCCCACCAGTCGTTGGTATCTCTCTTTGTCAGTTAAACTGTCTCCTTGACTTTCATCAAACTTGTAAGTTGCATCCATTGGTGTTTCAACTGGTTTGCACCCAATCCTACATGTCTTCTTTAATAGATCTAATACATATTTCCTTTGGGTCACAGAAATCCCTTCTTTTGATCGGGCTATTTCCATCCCTAGAAAGTACTTTAGGAATCCCAAGTCTTTTACTTCAAATTCCTTTGCTAATAGTCTCTTAGCATTGTTAATTTCTTCACCGAAATCTCCTGTGATAATTATGTCATCCACATACACAATAATAATAGCTTTCTTCCCTTCCTTTGAAAATTTCACAAACAATGTATGATCAGATTGGCATTGGAGGAATTCATACCTTTTTAGAACTTTAGTGAGTCGGTCAAACCATGCTCTTGGAGATTGCTTAAGCCCGTATAGAGATTTTCTAAGTTTGCAAACTTTTCCATCCTTACCTTGGTTATCAAATCCTGGAGGTATTTCCATATATACGTCTTCTTCCAAATCACCATTTAAAAAGGCATTCTTGATGTCAAGTTGGTGAAGCAGCCATTCCAAGTTTGCTGCTAAGGTAAGAAGGACTCGAACTGAATTTAATTTGGCAACTGGAGCAAATGTCTCCTCATAGTCTATTCCATAGGATTGGGTGAATCCTTTGGCAACTAGGCGGGCCTTGAATCGGTTTAAACTCCCATCAGCATTATATTTAACTGTAAAAATCCATTTGCAGCCAACTGGTTGTTTACCTTTAGGAAGATCAGTTATTACCCAAGTGTCATTCTTTTCAAGTGCTGTAATTTCATCCATTACTGTCATCTTCCACTCAGGTTCCCGGAGAGCCTCATAAATATCCTTTGGAATCTGTACATTGTCTAATTGGGTAGAAAATGCACGAAAACTGGGCGATAGTTTGTCATATGAGACAAATTTTGCTATTGGATGTCGCGTACATGATCTAACTCCTTTCCGTAGGGCTATGGGCATGTTTAGCTCAGCTGATATCTCCTGTACTTGGGTCTCAATGTTAGCTTCAGGAATAGGAACAGAAAGGGTATTACCTGTATCAACTTCTAGAGATTCATCATTTGGAGTTGATTCTTGGTCAGTGATGGGTATGTTGCAGTGCTCTACTTTTCCTTGAGGTTTCTGACGTCTTGAATACACAATTAGTTCCTTAGGTTCCTTAGGATCATTGGAAGGCTGAGACAAGGGGTTTATAAAGGCAGTTTGAAGCTCCAGAAACTGATATTCCTCATAAGGATGATGCTCCCCCTGAATATCAGTTCTGGTGTAGAAGGGTTGATTTTCAAAGAAGGTGATATCCATAGTATTGTAAAATTTTCTGGTGGCTGGGGAATAGCATTTGTAACCTTTTTGATGGGATGAATAGCCAAGAAAGACACACTTAATGGACTTTGGGTCGAGTTTGCTGCGTTGTGGCTGAGTGTTATGAATAAATGTCGTGCACCCAAATACTTTCAATGGAATGGATGAGAGTAATTTGGTGTGAGGGTAGGTTGTAAGGAGAGTTTGAGATGGGGTTTTGAAGTTCAACACGCGGGAAGGCATCCGGTTTATAAGATAGGTGGCAGTGAGTACTGCTTCACCCCAAAAATGTTTAGGAATGTTGGATGTCAACATAAGAGATCTGGTGACTTCCAAAAGATGCCTATTTTTTCTTTCTGCAACTCCATTTTGTTGTGGAGTGTCAACACATGAAGTTTGGTGAACAATACCATGTTTTGATAGGTAGGCATTAAGATTGGAATGGAGATACTCCCGCCCATTATCAGTTTTGAACACTTGAATCTTGGTTTGAAACTGATTCATGATCATGCTGTGGAAGTGTTCAAAGATATTTCCAAGTTCTGATTTCTCTTTCATTAGGAACACCCAAGTGAGTCTAGTGTGGTCATCGATGAATGTGACAAACCACTTAGCACCGGTGATATTTTGGACTCTAGATGGCCCCCAAATATCACTATGTATCATAGAAAAAGGATGAGAGGATTTGTAAGACCGAGCAGGATATGTAGCATGAGTATGCTCAGACAGTTGACAAATCTCACATTGATAAAGAACAGCCTTCTTATTGAATACTAAGGGAAATAATTTCTTGAGATACATGAAATTTGGATGTCCTAATCGATAATGCCATAACATGGCTGAACTGAGAGTATTTATGCTAGAGTTTAGTGCACTACATGGCTTAGGAACTGATTGTGATGGTTGAACATCTTCACCTCGAAGTAAGTAGAGTCCTGAACACATCCTAGCACTGCCAATCCTCTTCTCCAAGTCCGATTCCTGAAATTCACACAAGTTGGAAGAGAATTTAGTGATGCAATTTCTTTCTTTTGTCAACTTACTTACTGAAAGTAAGTTACAACTGAGATTAGGGACATAAAGAACTGATTCAAGGCTGATGCTTCCTGAAATCATAACAGATCCTATGCCTTTTACTTGGGATAGAGTTCCATCTGCTATGCGAACAGTATACTTACTATCAGGACAAGAAGTATACTTATGAAATAAAGATATATCTCCTGTCATATGGTCTGTTGCACCGGAGTCAACTATCCAGGCCTTTGGGTTGTCTTGTTGAACACTCAGGGCATGAAGGAAGTTACCTTTTGAGGCTAGCGTACCAGATCCAGTAGTATTATTTTGAAGAGTTTGTTGCAGTATCTTCTGAAGAGCTTCCAGTTGTTCTTTACTGAAGGGATTAACCTCGGCGTTTGTTTATGATTCAGCAATATTTCCACGACCTTCTCTCTCTCGGGCTGGTTTCCAGTTTGCTGGTTTTCCATGAAGCTTCCAGCATATATCCTTAGTATGTCCAACTTTCTTACAGTGTTCGCACACTGGTCTGTTCTTCTGCTGTTTGTCTCGGTTGAAGGGATTTCCTTGGGCTACCATGGCAGAGTTCTCAGTTGGGAGAAAAGGGTGATGAGATCCCAGCATTAGTTTCTTCCGGCTTTCCTCCCTTCGGACTTCTAAGAAGACCTCCCTGACACTAGGAAGAGGCTTAATACTTAGTATTCTTCCTCTTACATCATCCAGTTCTTTGTTGAGTCCAAGGAGGAACTGGTAGACTCGATCTTTTTCAACAATCTTCTTATATTGTTGAGAATCTTCTGAGCACTTCCACGATCTTTCTTCAAGAATATCTAGTTGCTGCCATTGGCGAGTTAAAGCATTGAAATAGTCTGTGACAGACATATCTCTTTGCCTTAACTCATGAAGTATACTCTTTATTCCGAACACTTCTGATGTATTATCAGCATTGGAGTAGGTCTCCTTAACTGCATCCCATATCTCCTTAGCAGTTTTGTAATATAGGAAGTTCTCTCCTGTTGCATTCGTCATGGAGTTAATTAACCATGACATGACCATGCTGTTTTCTACCTTCCAAATCTTGTAGGTAGAGTCGGTTTCTTGAGGTTGTACCGCAGTTCCAGTGAGGTATTCTTCCTTGCCTCTTCCACAAACGAACAGCATAACTGATTGTGACCATTGGATGAAGTTCTGGCCATTCAATTTGTGTCCAGTAATCTGAAGAATAGGGCCTTCAGGGATGCTGGACATTGGAACAGCCATTCCTCCGGATCCAAATGAGACTTCAGATGTTGAAATCTCGCCTGTGTTAGCCATGACGGCTCTTCAAGAAGCAAGCTCGCAATGGATCAGATTTACCGCTCTGATGCCATGAAGAAACTGGAACAGCTTGTTCCTCTAATTTTTCTTATCGAATCCGAGAGAATAGATTACAATATATACATGGACTTTGGCTAAGATTTCCTAAAAAATCTCTTAGACTTTAGCTTCTAGATATTAGGATGAGGACTCCTAATATTTAGGACTAGATTAAATCATAAGATAATCATAATATATGAATAGATAACTAAGATAATTACAAAGACGATAACCACTTCTTCCAACCCATGTGATAAGCCTAATCAGCTTATTCTTCATCTACGGCAGTAGCAGTTTAAATGGCATTGATGCACAGCTAGAATTCTACAAGATCTTATCCCTATTACATGCTACAAATTGAGGAACCCTACGTAATTTGACAACAGAGTTCAAAAATATTCGAGCAACCTCTTGGGCTGTGAAGGGGTGAGTCAAGCTCAAAAAATGAGCAAACTTTGTAAGCATGTTGACCACCACCAGAATAACATCTCTGCCTTCTAACTTGGGCAATCCTTCCACAAAATCCATAGAGATTCCCACCCAAGCCTGCTCAAGTATATCCAATGGCCGCAATAAGCCGGGGTAGGCAGCCTACTCATGTTTGCAGCGCTGACAGACTGCACATAACAACACAAAAGTGGTCACATCCTTTTTAAGTTTGGGCCAAAAGAACAGCTGTCTCACCTTATGGTGGGTAGCTCTTAGGCCTAAATGTCCCCCCAAAGGAGAGTTGTGCAGGGACTGCAAGATCTGGTCCTTTATTTGCTCATCTTCTCCAACCACCAGTCTACCCTTAAACCTGATTAAGCGAGTAGATAAGTGTATAACCAGGTTTACTGGCTGGTTGAATTGCTAGTTGAGCCAAGAGATCCTTCACCCAACCAGTCATTTCATAGCTTGCAGATATATCTTTCACCCAATCTAGAACGACTGCAGAAATGGCCTGATAATTTCCTTTTTCTTCTCTGCCTGAGAGTGCATCAGCCACCACATTCTGTTTTCCCTTCCAGTCCTGAATTATGTGGTCCAGGCCTAGCAATTTAGACATTCCCTTCTTCTGTAACTATGTGTGTAGCCTCTGCTGCAACAAGAACTTGAAGGTTTCATGACCAGTTTTGATGATAAACTGATTCCCCTCTAGGTAATGCCTCCATTTATCCACAACTACCAATACCGCAATTAATTCCTTGTCATAAACATCAAGTCCCAACTGCTTTGGGGCCACAGCTTGACTGATGTAGGCCAATGGTCTCCCCTCCTACATCAACACAACAGCTCCCACTCCCAAATCACAAGGATCAGTCTCCAGTACAAATGAAAAAATCAGGTAAAGCCAAGACGGGGAGCCTGAGTCATAGCTCTTTTCAATGATAGGTGTTGGAAATATCATAGTTTACTCGAAGGATAACTCAAGTAACAGCTGGATTTATCTCCTAATCTTGTGGCCGAAAAAATAGGAGATAAAATGATAAAGCGATAAGGTGATTTGGAGATTAGAAAACTCCAAGAATGAAGAGATAAAGGCAACAAATAATTCAAGATATCTCAGCAGTTTTTTAAATTGTTGTTATTGTATTTTATCTTCTATACATATTTAAATATGTTCCTAGAATATAAGAGATAACCTAGGTGTTGTGTATAAACAGTGTTATTAAAGGCCCTAGGCACGCTAAGGCACACAAGGGTATTGAAGCCTAAGGCGCAAACCCATGCTAACTAAAATATATATATGTGTCCTAGTTAAAGAATAAGGTATAAAATAAGTCATAACTCCTAATAATATATTCACAAGTATGTTATCAAGAAAATTAAAAAATTTAACATATACTAACTAAGAAAAATATTAAAACAAGTTACATGCCTATAAATTTTAACAAAGCACATCCCATCCTATTTCAACAACTGACATATAAGCGTCACAAAAGTTAAAAGAATTTGAAAGAAAAATTTGAGAGTCTCTTCTGATTTATTGTTTATTTAGTATTTAGTTATAATTGGAATTAAAATATAAAAAATTTCCTTTTCCTATTAAGATTGGATCCTATAAAAAATCACATCAATAAACAAAATATCAATTCCAATTAGTATTCAGTTATAATTGGAATTGAAATTTGAAAAGTTGCCTTCACCTATTAGGATTGGATTCCATTAAAACTCACAGCAATAAATAAAATACTAATTCCAATAAGCAAATACCAATTCCAAATTAGTATTTAGTTATAATTAGAATTAGAATCTAAAAAGTTTCCTCTTCCTATTAGGATTTTATTAAAAATTACAACAATAAACACTTAGAAGTTAAAATAGTAAAAATACTCTGAAAAAAACAACTAGGCTGCGCCTGAGGGCCTAGGCACGCCTTGCTTGCCTGCGCTGCCTAGGACCATTCTAGGGGCCAAAAGGTGCGCCCAAGCATGCCTTTAATAACCTTGTGTATAAGTAACCCATACTATTCGAAAATATATCAAGCAAGCATCTACAGTTCTTTTAGCTTGTTTCAAATTTTCCACAATAGGAAAGCAGCCTCTGCCCTAGGATTCCAACAAAAATTGTCCTTGAGCAATTCAGTCAAAGGTTTGCTTATCACCCCATAATTTTGTATGAATCACCTATAATACCCTATCAGCCCCAAGAGACCTCTCAATTCTTTAATTGTTGTTGGTTTTGACCATTCAACCATAGCAGCTGCTTTCTTAGGATTAGTGTTGACTCCCTCACCTGAAATTATATGGCCCAAGTATTCTACCTGCCCCTCAGCAAATGTATATTAAGATAGCTGTAAACATACAACTGATTCAATCTAAGGACTTCAAATGTTGTCCGTAGGTCGGCTAAGTGCTGGTCAAAGGTGGGGCTATATATGAGGATATCATCAAAAAAGACAAGTATGAATTTTCTCAAATATGGGCTGAAAATGTGATTCATTAGGGCTTGAAAGGTAGCAAGGGCATTAGTTAAACCAAAGGGCATAACTATGAATTCATAAAGGCCTTAATGAATTCTAAAAGCAGTCTTTAGTATATCATCAAGCCTCATCCGAATTTGATGATACCCTGCAATAATGTCCAGTTTAGAAAAAGCAGTAGCTCCGATCAACTCATCAAGAAGATCTTCAACGATAAAGATATGAAATTTGTTTTTAATGGTAAGGGCATTGAGTTGGCGATAGTCAACACAAAATCGTTAGATTCCATCTTTTTTCTTAACAAGGATAGGGGATGCAAATGCGCTTTGGCTAGGCTGGATGATAGAATTAGCCAACATGTCTTTGACTACCTTTTCTATTTCAGCCTTTTGAATAGGAGGATATCTATATGACCAGATATTTACAGGTTCTGAATTTGGCTTGAGATGAATGGAATGGTCAAAGGGTCGAGGTGGAGGTAAAGTGGTTGGTTCAGCAAACAAGTCCCCAAATTCAATCAATAGTAATTGTAAAGAATCCTAGTGTTGTACCTTAGAAAGGGATAGTAAAGTAGTAGTAATGGTGGGCACTTAGTGATCATCATATGAGGGTATATCAATGCTAACCTCCAACTTCGTACATCCTTCTAGCTCAACAGCATGTATGGAATATAGCTGAGCCACCTGAGCCCCTTTTTGCTTAAACATTTTCGATAGTTTCCTTCCGGTGATCACCTTGCATTCACCAATTTCTAGGCTCCTAGTCAATGTCGACTTCCTCCCTTCTAATTCAAAAGTTACTTCTAATTTGTTAAAGTCAAAGATTAGGGTATTAACTATCCTCATCCAATCTACTCCCAAAACTATATCACAACCTCCCAACTTCAAAATTCACAGATCCACTGTGAATTTGTTCCCTTGCATCATCCATTTGAAGTCAACACATTTGGATCTACTGTACATCTTGCTACCATTAGCCATAGTCACTGATAAAGGAAAAGTGGTTGTCACTTTGCACTGCAAACCTCTAGCAGTGGCTTCATCCAAGAAACTATGAGTATTGCCACTGTCAATTAACACCATCAACCTTCTTTTTCCTACCATTCCTTTCACCTAAATAATTTTACCAGTAGGACAGCCTTTTAGAGCATGTAAGGAGATTTCTTCTCTCTCATCTCCCTATAGGCCTTCCTTGAGAATCTATCTCCTCAACAACTTCTTCTTCTTCTTCTTTTTCTTCATCCAAACCTTCCATTTTCAACAATTGCCATCAGCACTGGTGTTCGAGACTAAACTTCACCACATTTGTAGCACAGTCATCCTAATTGCCTCCTTTGCTCCATAGAAGGGGATTTAACCAGATTAGAGCTTTTAAAAACCCTAGAATTTAGGTTTCCTCGATGACAGGACCCTAGTCCTAACTAATGTTTTCTTTGAAAATAGAACTGGAATTTGAGGGACAAATACGAAGAAATAAGGGAGAGAAAGATCAAAATGAGGGATGCTGACAAAAAGTAGGGGGAAAACCGAGAGAAATGGGTGAGAAATCTAACAGAATTGAGGGTCAGAGAGAATAATAGGAGGGAAATGAGAGACTTCAATATGTTCTTCATAATTCATACATAATCTCGGCACTATAAGGGTTACAGCTTTATATAGAAAGCTACCCAACAGTTATTTGTCACAATTACCACTCCTCCACAGCCAATAACTACTCATAAATCACTCCACTACCTCCCCACTTCTCCATAATTGTAATTCCTAGAACATAACCACTAATTAAATATATAACAATTGAAAATAAAAAGAAAATATCTTTCTAATTCAAGGGGGTCGTGACACTCCATTTGTAATACCCGAGAAATTTGGGTTAATTAAAAATAAGTAATTTACTAGAGAAATGGGGTTTCAGAGAAAATTGGTATCTGAATAGTCCGAAAAATTGACTAAATCGACTGCCGGGAGTACCCTGGAGCCGAAATGACAAAGGAAAATGATGTAGCATTAACGAGCACCCCAAGATATGATTTATAGCATCAAAATAAATTGGATCGGGAACAGTTTTCGGTACAGCTAAAATACAGCTACCAACTAGGCTGCAATACCGAATCGTTATAGATGACTTCCGAGAAGTCAAAAGAAGCTTGAGGGGGCTTAAATTTTTCATAAGGAACAACCCTTCAGTGGTTTCAAGAAGAAACGAAGAGGTTTAGGGTCAAAACGGAGATTCGGGCCTAAGTGCAGTTTTTTGAAATTACTCAAGAGAGGCCGAAACGATATTTTTTCAGAATCCTCAAGGGTCAAATTGATGTTTTAGGACTTTAGGATCTTGAAAGAAATTATCAAAAGTCAAGGAGCTTGGTGAAATGGGCCAAAGTGAGAAAACCAAAGTTGAGGGGCCAAAGTGCAATTTTAAGAAAATCTCCAAGCAACCATGGCCGACCAACCCATCAAATCACCGAAATTGGCCACAGATATGGCACGAGGGTTGCTCAAGGAGCATCTTTTGTAAAGGGCTTGACCGACAACAAGCAATGGAATGGCCGGAAATTGAAGAAAAAGTGGCCGAAAATTTGGCCACTTAGATCACGAAAATGGAGCTCTTTCGGTGGATTTTGGACTTGTTAAGGGCAACAGGGGACATTAGAGGCCTTGATTGAAGCGAGATCCGTCATTTATGGCGCCGAAATCGCCTATAAATAGAGGTTTTTGAATTGGCCGAATGAAGTGAAAAATTAAACTCTCAGATCCGAGAGTTTGGGCGAAAATTGAGAGCAGCGGATAAGGGGCTTTTGTTGCCCATATCCTAAGCTTCATTTCTGTACAATTTGAGCCATTTTTGTTGAGAGATGAGTGAGATCCGACAGCTCGTCGGAAAAACGAGCTTCGCCGAAAAACGTGCTTGAGCAGTCTGAAAATGGCTCCATTTGTGGGTTTTTTGGTGTCATCTTGTAGAGGGCGAAAAGACGAAGCCATAGGTTCAAACGGGGGGTCAATCGGAGGTCGGATGAAGGAGATATGGCCATTAAACCAGAGGCGTTGCGTGCTGACCGGAATCTGGAGGAAGAAGACGACCGGCGTGTGTGGGACACGCGCCAGCTGGGGCCCGCGACTGGAGGCGCGTGGAGTAACTTGTATGGGCGAGTGAGGGCGCGTCCGAGCTCCAAAAATTATGAAAAAAATTGCTAAATTCCTATAAAATCGAGATCTAGGTCCTGTAGAAAAATCTTTTCATTTGGAGTTCTCGGTGTCTCGATTCTAGTACCAAAGAGCCTCGTTTTGCGTGAAAACGCACCATCCGGGTAAGTCCAGTATTTTTCCTTTGAAATTCATAGTATATTATGAATTGTTGTGGAGTTGGATTTGAGAAAATAGTCTCGATGGTATTTATTGGGATTTTTAGAAGGAAAAATAGAAAAAAAATGAAGAAAAAATGAAATAAATGGAGTTTTGAGATATTTAGTGATAAAATATCATTTTTATGATTGAGGTTATCGAGATGATATGATTGGTACAACTTTTGAGAGTGGGCACGAGAATCGAGGTTGGGCACGCATATCGAGGCGATGCACGCTTTTCAAGAAAATGCAAGCTTATCTCAAAAAGGTGAGTTGTTCTATTCTAAGTATGATTTGGTGAGTGGTTTTCTCACAAAGACTTATAATTATGATGTGACTGTTTATGTGCATGCTATTTATGAATATAATGTTTATTTTATCATATTGCATTGAAAGACGTGAAAATTACATAGCATGATATTATTGTCATATTGATATATGTGCACGGGAATGGGATGTCGCCCCCAGAAGTGTAGCCGTAATTCCCCAAAGGGGTTGAGGGAATAACGTTAGGCCTATCCCATAGAAGTTTGGGATTCGCCTAGGATTCCTAGCCGGGCTGGCGGGCCAGGGAAGTTAAACTAAGGGCAAATGTTGTTCATGTTATGTCATCATGCATTCGTATATATGTTTTGGACCCTCACTAGAAGTTTCATCTTCTAATGGGTTATGCCCCTGGAACATTCAACGTTCCAGTTTAGACTTGCAGCTTAGGCAAGGATCAGGTTGAGATGAGACGGCACATGATGGCGCGGCCGATGGATTCAGCAAGCTGACTCGGATATGTTTTAGCTGATGTTTTATTGATGATTAGCTTCGTTAGAACATTATGGAATCTCCATGTATTTATGTATTTCATTATTGAGGATATGATGTTAATGTATGGTACGGATTCTTATACGGTTTAAGGGAAATTGATTATGTACCATATCAGGTTTCGATTTTAAGCTTCCGCATTTATGATGATTATTTGTCTTAACTTATTGATTCTTATTTAGTGAGCTGAGAAGGTAAAACGGAATTATCGGGAAATGGTTTATAAAAAAAAAAAAAAACATTCCTGAAATTCCAAGTTATTTAACGCTCGAAAAAGTAGGGCGTTACACCATTCATCTTTGAATTTCCAATCCTAGCATTTCCTCCGAGCTGCTGACTGACTAAAGGATAGCTTTTAAGTAGGACCTTGTGCTTTTTAAAGATTGATTCCAATGCCAACTCCTGTAGTCTAGCCTTCTTGACAACCTGCTTAACAGTTGCAAGCTGCATCATCTTCACAGTCGGCCTCAACACCTCATTTAACCCACTGATAAAGCTAGATACAAAATAAAACTAGATACAAAATAAGGTTTAGTCAAAGCATGATGTGAAATAATCAATAAAGACATCAATTCTTCGTATCAAATTTGATAATCCATCACCGATCCTTCCTGCTTCAATTTATTGAACTCCTCTATTACATCAGCCATAGTTCTCTCACCAAATCTATCACAAGAATCCTCCACAAATTCAGTCCAGTTTAAATCAGCTCTCATTCTACTCCATCCTTGATGCCAAACATCATCCATATCATTGAGATAGGCTACTGCTAGATTTACTTTCTGGCACTCAACTATATTATAATACTGAAGAAATTGTTCAAATCTCCTAATCCACCACCTCGGTTTAACTCCTTCAAATTAGAAATCAAGATACAAGAGACATGATTAAGATGGTTTGGTCATATTAGAAGAAAACTAATGGAGGCTTTATGAGGAGAGTGGATGAAATGGAACATGCATTAAGATTTGTTTGTTTCAACGTAAAATATTTTATATTGGAAACTAATTTACAATGAAACTATTTTACACAAAAAAGAAAGAAGTATTTTTCATCTTATTTTACAGAATTTGGTTTGCATGCAAAAATATTTCCCAAAACAATACTTTTCATTACTCGGAACAAAGAAAATATTATTATTATCCAAAAAATTAGTTAAATGTATATATGCATGCATATGTATGTATATGTATATGACTATATGTACATTTGTATAAGCATATGAATAAGAACATGGGAATTTGATATTTTGTTGGAAGGGACAAACCTAACATGCAGGCTGAGCTTGCTTTAAACTCTTTAAAGCAGGGATGAAATTGGGGAATTTCACCCCCTCCACCTGCATGTTCAGTCAGTCCTTCAATAGAATTTCATTATCCATGTACGTGTATGTCTATGTATACATGTTTGTACATGTATATATATCTATATATGTATGTACTGGTATATATATATATATATGTGTGTGTGTGTATTTATATCTATATTTATATATATGCATATACGTATAGTAAATCTATGCGTATATATACATTATATACATATTATTGTTGGACGGAATTCAAAATTGAAGATTGTTTATGAAGGATAAGGATAAGGCCATCCGGCCATATAGATTGAATTATTGTATCTTATAATTTAAAGTTTGAATGTGTATGTTTAGATTTTTAGGTTATCTCTATAATTTAGGATATAGTATTTCCTAAATTTTAGGAGATAGAATATCCTATCTCATCTCCTATTTTCTAGGAGAAAAGATAAGGATAGGTAGAGTATTTAACTTCTTGTTCTCAGCACATTTAGAATCAATCAAGCATTCCTTTTCTGCTTGTTTCAATTATATATATATGTATGTATATGTAATTAGGAAGGAAGGAGAATCTAATGGAATGAAGGAAAATAACTAGTGGAAATTGAATTGGTAAGCCATTTCCACCTTTTTAAGGTAAAATATTTTTGTTATAAGATACTTTTTACATTTGTTGTCATCCAGATACCAGAAAATAGGTAAAACATTTTATGACCAGAAAAATTAGTAGGGGACACTTAAATATAGCATTAGTTATAAGGATCTCACAGAAAATAAGGGCATACATAGAAATAACCAGAAAGCTAGAATTTATGAACTGACCCCACATAGTTTGACTTGTTATCTGTTGTTGTATGCAAGCACAAGCACAATGAAGCTGCATGGATCACGAAATTTTAGTTCATCTTTCTGATTAGTTATCAGACATATTTTTTGCTCTCTTCGACAAGAAATAGTTTTAATTCCCAAGAAAGCTCCAAAAGTCTTGCCCAGCAACAACGGCAAAGTGCAACTGACGGTAACACTAAATATGGGCAGGTGAAAATCCTCTGGTATTCTATATTTTTTTCCTTTTCTTGGACAACACAGTAATATCCTAACCTCTTATAACTAAGCATGTATTGTTAAGAATTACCATTAAAACAGCATAAGCAACAATCGGTTCTTGACAATTGAAAAGATTTGAGTTTTTTCCAAACTTCAGTTTAGATTTACTCAAAAATGAAAGTCTTTCTCATTAGAGGCATTTGAATACATAATGCATCTAGTTCAAATTATTCAAACCAACATTCAGCTGAAAGAAATTCCAACAATTCTATGTTCGAAATTCAAGAACAATGACAGGAACGGAAGTCTTCAAGAACAATTATTCAAAAAGAAACCAATCACCGAGTAATGAGCGGAAAAACTTACGGTGTTGCCAAGTGTTTCCTGCAAGATCCTCGGCTTTCCTTGTTGCTTCTCCAACCTTCTTTCCCCATCTCCCTAACACGTCTCGAACAGTACTCATTGAATCTGAATACAAATGAAACGAATTAAAACAAATCACAATTTCTCAACACTTGACGCGTTAACTATCCTCAACAACCATCCAAAAAAAAAAATGAACGCACGAATAAAGAAAATGGAAAGAGACATGCGGTCTGTACATTAAAGAGGTTCAAATCCAAGCGATCGAATGCAAACGCTTAAGTATGGATCTATACCAGGAACTTCAGATCAGATCCTACATAAACACATAAATATGTAAATACACATGTGACAGATGGCACTCACGCTTGAAGGAGGTTGAATACGAAGACGAAGGAGAAGAGGCGACGTATGGATTCGATCCAGCAAAGGAAGACGCGGATCTGGGAGAAGGAGACTCCATCACCAATTCCTCACTCCAACGCACCGATTTCTTCGACCTCGGCGTACTATTCAGCGACGGTTTATTGAGATCAATACCATTTCCGTTACCGCTAATATTGCCGTCAACACGAACGTTGGGTTGCGTACCGGCTTCTGATCCGCCGGCCTCCCCACTCGGATCCGGACTCTGGCCCCGATCCTGACCCGAGCTCTTCTCCGCCTCCGGCTTCGGGTGCTCCATCACTTCTTCACCACTACGAGGAATAACTCAGAGAAAGAGGGAGGGAGGGGGAAACGACTGGCAGCGCGGAGGGATTGAGATTCTCGAAGGGGTTAACGCGGGAAGCGAACTATGCGCCGGCTGATGTTTTCTCCTCGGAATCGCAAGAAGAAGACGCAGTTTGACCCGATTGGGCCTTCGCCTCCTGCCATCTCGGGGGGGACATGGACATGAGTCTTCTTCCGGTTCCGGGTAGCACCGGCACCGTAGAATATTAAGACCAAACCAAAATAAAATCATAAATAACATATAATAAATAAATAACCTTTTTCACTTAATCTTGTATAAGGCGAGAAAATTTATGCATTCTTGACGTTGAAAATGGTCCCCAAGTCTTTGCGTATTTGGATTGGATGATGATTGATATATTAGATTTCTCTTTTTCAAGTTTTTAAAATTATTTGAGATTTTTTTTAAAAAAATTTCCAATCCTTAAATGAGTGAAGTAATGAAAGATTTAGGGGGCATAGTAACTATACAATAGAGTTAGTTAAGAGGAGGAAGGGAGAAAGTAGAGTTTGTAAATGGGTCGGGTGGTCCATGACTGCGGCTGCTCATTCGACCAGTTTCTCAACCCAAGCCAACTTGATATTGTAGCAAACGGAGTCAAGTCAATGTTTTATGACCCGCGACTCGGCCCATCAAAAATGGGAGTGATGACCAAAATGGTCCACTAAAATAGGCTTGTTCGACCCGTCTTGACCCATTTCTTAAGGGTCATAAGGTTGTGTTAGGCTCGCATTTTTCATTGCTCGTCCTGATCTTATTCGACGCGCCTCTCTCGCGGGCCAAATTTGGCCTAACCCGTGAAATGAGTGGGTCAAGTATGAGACAGGTTGGGTTAGCCTAGCTTACTCATTTTTTAACTCTAGGAAAAAGTGCAAAGAATGGTTAAATTTTAAAAAAAAGTGAAAAGTGAAAATTCTTTTACATATATATATAATGAAAGAATGTTATATTTTATTTTATTATTTTTTAGATGACACGTAAAAAGATTAATTCAAAGTTAAAAAAATCTTAATAAAATCAATCGCACCAAAAAAATCTATCATAAACTTATTTACCTTGATCTTGATGGCTCAAACACATAACCCCTGACATAAAATGCAACATTCAACCATGCATATCATAGTTATTTTATATGTTTTTTTCATTGGATAAATTTCAACCATTCCTAAAGTTTATCTAAATTAAATTGGACACTTTTCTATTTTAAAAAATAATACTGACCCCCCTTGAATTTTATAAATATGAATTACTTTTATACGGTTATCAAATTTTCCTTCAAAATGTCCTTATCTCAACTATTATTATAAAAAACTAAAAATATAAAACAAAAGTTACAAGTGGCCTCAAAGTCATCACCAACCACCTGTTTTTTGGCAAAAATCTGAGATGAGCTTAAAAAATAAGAGATTTCTTTATGTTTGATCTCATAGGTTCGATTGACCTTAAATTTATATTCGAACAAATGAACAAACACATATTTTTTGGATAGAGATGAAAAAAAGAGAGACAAAAACTTATTAAGACTAGTTGTATCTTCTTTGTACTTCCTCTCAATTTGAATCTGATCGAAGATTAATCTATTCAGTCGAGAAAAAAAAAAAGAAGAGTCAAGTTTGTGGTAAGATTTCTTTTAAACTCCATCGCCACTAATAAGCTCCATTCGATGGGATTAGATTTTACTAAGAAAAAGATGATCAAGTTTTTAATAAGATTTTAGTATAAGCTCAATCACCACCTATAAGGTTTCTAATGAAATTCCATTCAATAAGATTAGGTTGCACTAAAAACCCACCAGTAGTGATTGATGGGTTTTCAATGAAATTAGGGGTGTTCAAAAAAATCGGTGCACCGCAGAAACCGGCCAAACCAAACTGAATCAAATCGAACCGATCGATTTTTTTTTTTTGCTGGTCGAAAACGGTTTGGATTCTGTCCAAATCTCGCGGTTTGCGGTTTGGACAGTTGGCGGTTCGGTTTAAAACCGAACCGCCCAAGAAAATAATAAAAAAAATTATAAAAAAATTATTATTATAAAAATCTAATAATTAGCAGCTCCATCCTATTTATTTTTTACACTATTTTATCTTTATTTTTTGCTCTTATTTATTTATATTTAATTGTCTTTATTTATCAATATTTGTGTCTTTATTTACCATTTTTAAATATCTTTTTTATTGATTTTAAGTAACATTTCAAACCGCGGTAAACTGCACCAAACCAGACTGCAAATGCGGTCTGGTTTGGTGCGGTTTGGCCTAACCCAAATTTGACTGTGGTTTGATTTGGTTAAAAAATCGCACTAGCGGTTTGACGTGTTGAAAATGATTCAGACCAGCCAAACCGCACCGTGAACACCCCTAAATGAAACCCATCACACAATGGGATTTTTGGTGTAGAGAAACTAATTGCTAGAGTCAAGAAAAAATAAAGATTGTTGGAATTAGGGAAAAGAGATAAATAAAGATATGGGGGGGAAGAAGTTGTTTATTATAAAAGGTAAAACAGTCAATTTTGACATTTTGTTAACTATAAAGAAGGTCTGTGTTAATTTTAAAAATATAAAAATAAACAATATAATTTAGGCAAATCTTAAAAGTGGTATGTAAAATTTACTTTTTTTTTAGTAATTAGGTTTACATTTATTTTCTTCAATAATATACTTTGATTTCATGTTGATTCAATAGAATAATTTGGAATTAAGGAAAGTGTTCTCTTTTCTATTTTCCAAAATTAGTACTTGAAAATATATTTTTTTCCTGAAAATAACTTTAGAAAGAAATTATAATTCAGAACAAAGGAAAGATCAAAAGGGTAGAGATACCAATAGTTGCTTGAGAAGTTAAGGGCATATTCACTTGTGAAAAACTAAAATAGTTTCTTAAAAAATATCTTTATAGAAATAGAAAATTAAAAATTGTGTTCAAAATGATATTTTTTCTAAATTGAAGAATATAAAATAATTTTTTTGTTTTCTAAAATTATACTAAACTTTAAAAAATATTTTTAAACATGTTATCTAAAGAAAACATATTTTTCTAATTTGGCCCCCACTTCAAATTCTCTTAACAATAATTTTTTCTTTTTTACTTTTTTTTTCCCTAACGTTGCATTCCCATCCACTCATCACGCCTTCCTTTCCTGTTTTCACACAATTAACCTCTTCTCTTCTCGGCCTCATCTCTATTAGTAAGATAACGAGCACCATCGATGGCCTCTTCCCTACTGCTCTATTCTTCTCCTTTTGTTGTCATTATCCCTCGACTAGCACCATTGTGCCTCTCTCTGCCACTACAACGGCAACAATTTCTTTCTTCATTAAGTTGCCTTGATTATTCACCTCTCCTTTTACCATCAATCTCCACGTCTCTTCTTTTGCAAGATTTTGAATATATTCTTTTATTTTTTGAAGTCTAAAACTGATTTTTTATTTAATAGAAATAAATGTGTTTTCTATTTTTTTTTAATTTTTTGTAAAATGAAATCATAAAAATAGAGATAAAAACTGAAGATGGTAAACAGAAAACATCACTGGGTCATATAGCAGCATCCATGCTCTCTGTTTAACCATTTTCTTTTCTCCCAAACGTGTCCCAGATTGCAGACAGGGACTTACAAATTACAATCCATCACTCACTCAGAGGCTGTTTGGCTTACCCTTTTTTAGTACAGCTTTTAAGTGGGGTAGTTGTTAGTATAGAAGTTGTTTAGTGTTTAAGTTGATAATGTGTTTGAAAAAATATACTTTTAAGCTGTTAGTTAATAATTATGTGTTTGGTTTGTAAAAACTGATAAGTTGTTAAAATTTAACAAAAAGACTAAAATAGACATGATTCTAAATAATACAAATAAAATTTATAAAATTTTGATTTTTTATAAAAAAAATTATAAATTAATTTCTACACTCACCACCAGTTGCAGTATACATGTATATATAATATATAATTCTAAATTAATTTTTAACTGTTAGATAAATTATTCATATAAATTTAAAAATATATATATACAATATATATGTATATATGATATATATACACAATACACTCACCAGTTGCAGCGATGGAGGAGCTGGGCGACTGCGGGAGATGGAACGGCAGGCGACGGATTAGCTGGGCAACTGCGGGCGACGGATCAGCTGGGCGACTGTGGGCGACGGCGGGTGACGACGGGCAACGGATCAACTGGGCGACGGCAGCAGGGACGGATCTGAGTAGAAACTTGAAGAAGATGATGGGAGAAGATAGTTTATGAGGGTAGAATGGTAGTTTTCTTGGTCAACTTAGCAGTTTTTTTTGCCAAAGTTGGGGGATACCAGCTTCTCCAAAACGCTGTTATATCAGCATTTCAGTCATATAGCGTTTAAGCAATTTTTCGAGCCAAACGTGTAACCATCAGAAGCTGTATAGCTTATACACTGCTTATATAGCGTATAAGCGGTCACACCGCTCAGCCAAACAGCCTCTCAATCTGCATCCAAGCACCTCTGCCATTCTATTCCCCATGCAATTGCATCTTTTCAATCTTCTCGATGAAGCCGAGCATCATCTGCATGCTCTTCTCGTCTAGCAACATAGAGCAAAAACGAAATTCACAAGATTACGTGAGTTTGCTTATGCCTGACCAATGAGAATTTATACTCAAAATCATTCTTTGGAGGACTAAATAAGCTTGGTTTGAGGACTAAATAAGCTTGGTTTGAAGACTAAATTAACCATCTATTTTACAAAATGTCAAATAAGTATCATGCTTTTGTATCCAAGCGCGATAGTTATTATAGTAAAAGTCGCTTTAATACCATCAACAACATTTTAATTCCATTAATGACATCAATTTTATCCTTAATCAAACACTAATATAAAATTAAATTCAAAATCAAATTTCAAATGCGAACAAAAAGTGTTTATGATCTTGATTTAGGGTTGCTGTGTTGTGAGGCATTTGCTATTGTGTGGAGATCTACAAATCTAGATTTTAAGTTTGAGTTGGGCTTTCATACATATTTTGAATATGGATCTAGTATTATCAAGTATTGAGCATGATTTACTTAAGTATGGAATTAATAGAATAAAAAGTCACCTCAAGGGCATAGATCAAGTGGCGGATAAGTGATATGTTGGGGTTAGTACTAGTAGCTCACGAATTCGATACTCGGTGTAAATAAGAGCCAAAGACTCACTTATGATTTATCTCCTCTATTAAAATAAAAGGTACGAGCGACACATCACGCAAGAACAAGAATCCCAATAGAATAAAAATGTCATTGGCACCATTAGAATGACATTTACCATAATGGTCAGTGTGATCTTAGATTTAAAAATATAATGATTTATTTAACTATTTATAATAGTCAACTTTATCTTCAAATTAAAATATAATAATTTATTTAAGAATTCATCTTTCTTGCCCCAAAATTGAACTTGAAGGAGCCTTGTAACGTGTGGTTCTAACCGAGTCTGGGTATCGTGTGCCCCTGGGGGTGATATATCACGAAAGGATCCTGAAATGATTCCAATAATTCAATGCCACGTTGCTTCATGGAATCTCTTTCACCTGCACACGAGGTGTTTGGGGTATTGACCGAGTCGCTCTAAAATTATTATTGCAGCGAAATTCTGATGGAATTATAATTTTGTTACCAATCATGTGAAGCGAAGGACAATTGACCGGGGAAGAGAAGGCATTGGCGGCCAGCTTGGGCAACCCAAACCTTAATCCTCCAAACTTAGCCCCTGAAATTACAAGCAAAAACTTAATCTTCGGGACCTTTGTGAGTGCCACGCCCTCCAATTGCATTCCAGGCAACGCAGCCGACAGCATTGCTCCCTACAGGAAAACCCCATAAAAATACCCATCAAGAAGACAAATCCCAAGCCACAAATCGGGAGAAATTTCAAGCTTTCAAACCAACAACACCCACCTGGGAAAAACCCAGCATCCCATCAAAGGGTCCATGCTTCATCATATAATCTTCCAAATAGGCAACACATTCTTCAAAGTAGTAGTACGCTGTATAACCCTACAAAAAATTATGGGAAAAGCAAAATGTTACAACCAATTGGAACCGTAGGATTATCAGAACGGGGGTAGCGAGAAGGATTTGACCTGTGTGGAGTGGTACCACTCGTAGTAGGGAGGATCAAAAACGCCTTCGACGTCGGATCTGCCACGGGCGGGGCAAGAGGCGTCGACGAAGACGAGATCAAGCTTTTCGAGGACGGTGTCGGGCCACTTGATGAGCTGCTGCTTGAGGATTTCGGCGCTTGTCCGGAAGCCATGGAGGCAGAGGACTCTGGGCTTTTTGATGGTTTGAACTTGCATCTTGATTTTGTGGGATTCGGTTGCTCGATTAAGATTGTCGGGCGTTAGTTGGCCGGCGATTGATCCGAGTCGGGTCACGTCATGTGAAGCCATGATAATCACCGGGAAGCTGACGGCCTGCTGAATTTAATTTAGGTGTTCCGAAAATGGAGTAAGCATCTCCAATGGAGTCTGCTATTTTGGGGTGCTATTTTAGTATTTTATAACTTTAAATAGTATTATGGCACTTTTAAATTTTACATTTGCTCCAATGATAGGTAGCAAATATAGGTGCCATTTTAATATTTTAATATTTTTTATTAAAAAATATAATTAAAAATTTAAATTTCAAAATTCAAATTTTGACCGCTGAAATTCAAATTTCAAAATTCAACCATTGAATTTGAAATTTTAAAATTTAACCGCCAAAATAAAAATTCAAAAATTTTAAATTCATCTATAAATATGATAATTTTTTTCATGTTTTCATTCATCTATATTACATTCTCTCTCTAAAATCATTCATCCTCTCATATTTGCATTCATTCATCAATATGAATCGTTATCCTAATATTTTAGGAGGGATTCTCAATATTGAGGAAGAAGATGATGATCAATTAGATATGCTGTATGATTCAACCAGAAGGTCAGAAGGATCTAATCGTGGACGGGTAAGAAGGCATCGTGGTTCTGTTCCAGGCCGTAGAACAATTAATCGTGGTAGAGTTGAATGCCACGAAAGACTCTATCGTGACTATTTTGCAACCCCTTGTGTATATGAAGGGTTTTTTCGAAGGAGATTCCGAATGAGTCGTCATCTTTTTCTTCGAATTGCAAATGAAGTTGAACAACACGATGCATATTTCATTCAAACAACAGATGCTGTTGGAGTTCTTGGTTTGTCATCCCTTCAAAAGATAATAGCTGCTTACAGAATTCTTGCTTACGGAACACCGGCAGATTCTGTGGATGAATACATCAGAATTGGAGAAAGTATTGCCATACTTAGTCTAAGAAGATTTGTGAAAGCTATTATTGCAGTGTTTGGCGACCATTACTTGAGGCCACCAAACAATAGCGATATTACTCGATTGCTACAGATAGGAGAACAACGTGGCTTTCCCGGCATGTTAGGGAGTATTGATTGCATGCATTAGAAGTGGAAAAATTGTCCAACCGCATGGCAAGGTATGTATACTAGTCATTGTCATGAACCAACAATCATTTTGGAAGCTGTGGCTTCTCAAGATCTTTGGATATGGCATGCATTTTTTGGGCTTCCTGGTTCGCTGAATGACATAAATGTTCTAGATAAGTCTCCTATTTTTTCATTATTAGCAAATGGTCATGCTCCTCCAGTAAACTATACAATTAATGGCCATGAGTATACAATGGGATATTATCTAGCTGATGGTATTTATCCAAACTGGTCGACATTTGTAAAAACAATTCCCTGCCCACAAGGTTTGAAGAAAAAACATTTTGCTAAAGCATAAGAGTCGGCAAGAAAAGATGTAGAGCGGGCATTTGGGGTACTTCAAGCCCGTTTTGCAATCGTGTGTGGACCAGTACACTTTTGGGATGAAGAAACACTTGCAGATATTATGAAAGCGTGCATAATAATGCATTACATGGTCATTGAGGATGAAGGAGATATTGGTAACAATGACTTTGATGGAAGTGATGCAAATCCACTTGTAGAAGTGTCGCATGCCTATACACCAGAATTGGAAGACGTCATGCAAACTCATTGTCAGATTAGGGACAGTGTAACTCATTCTCAACTACAATCAGATCTTATCGAGCATTTGTGGGAACGCCATGGCGAAGAATAATTTTTCCAATTTTAATTTCAAGTTGTATTTTCAATTTCAAGTTGTATTTTCAATTTCAATTTCAATTTTAAGTTGTATTTTCAATTCCAATTTCAATTTCAAATTGTATTTTTATTTCTATTTTTAATTTCAAGTTGTATTTCAATTTCACAAGTACTTTCATAACAATCAAACTCTAATTTCAATTTCAAGATTTTTTAGTCAATTTCAAAAATACTTTCATAACAATCAAACTTAATACATAGTTTTTCATTAATAATAACGACATAATAAATAATGACTAAAAAGTAAAACCCCGCTTTTTCATAATCTCCATCTTCAAGTTATTCCAATATGCTGCAGAAATGGGGTCCATACCAGTAGTGTCAGTTTCCATGATCTTCATTTCATATTGCCATTCATTATTCTTTTCTTCAACTTCTACCTTCTTTCGTTGAACTTCTATTTGCATTTCTTCAATTTCTAACTGTTTACGATGTTACTCCAATGCTATCTCTTGTTGAGCAAACATTTTCTCATGTCGCTCCGCTTTTTGTCGTTTCACTTCCATTCTTTGATTCTAGTGGTGATAATCTAGTATATCTTCAGTTCCGATTTGCTTCTCTTTATTTTTAAGTTGTTTCTTCGAAGCTTTTCTGCCCAATGGCCTATTGAGGTTGGGAGTAGACGATGGTTCAATGTCATCCCCTAAATGTGGAGTTGAATAACAAGATTCAATATGATTTGATTCAGTAGGACTACCAGTTGAATGTGTTTTTGCTTTTTTGTTGCTAGTGAGATTATCAGTCCATTTCCGCTCCATTTTCAAGATATTCCAACAATGCTCATATTGAAATGGTCTTCCAATAATCTTAGCAAACATTTCTTTAACTTCATCAACCTGAAAAACATATGAAATCATTAAATCAATAGTTTAAATATTAAATCATAGTAATGTCTATTGATAACTGTCTTTTATACACTTATTTTGGTTTATAAACTTAGCATTTATACATTCAATGAGCATGATTTCTACTTGATTTGGTTCTATATATGGTTATGTAGATGTGGAGCATGTGTTAAAGCGGACATGGAGCAAAAAGAGTTATTTTGGTGCATGATGGGAGTGAAATGAAGCTTGGAGGCATGGTCGAGTTTCTAATTAAAAGAAAGCAAAAGAGTATCGAAAGCAAGAGGTTGAAGATGATAAAGCAAGAGGCTAAAGAAGAAGGCTAGCGGTCCTACAGCGGAATGCATACCGCTGTAGCACCGCTATAAGGTTTGGTTTCTGGAGCTCACGGTCCTACAACGGAATGCATACCGCTATAGCACCGCTATAAGGTTTGGTTTCTGGAGCTCACGGTCCTACAGCGGAATGCATACCGCTGTACCACCGCTTTAGGAATTGCTTTCTGAAGCTCACGGGTCTGCAGCAACAAGCATACCGCGGTAGGACCACGGTAGGGTTCAAAGCTTCGAGACAAGGCCGTTTTAAGCCCGTTTTAATCCAAATAAAAGGGAAATAGACTCCTTCAAGGTATAGGACTTTGATAACCTAAAGATGACTATATAAAGACTTATTCTTGAGAGATTTGGGAGTCTTTGGGGGAGAGAAGAGAAGCGGATGGAAGATTGAAGACTACTCTTGGGTTGTATTTTTCTTTTCTTTTCTTTTCTTTTCCATTCTTTGCTATGGATTCCAACTCTTTTTCTTTTCTTTTGATTGAGAGCATGCATAGCTAAGTTTTTATAACTAGGGTGAATGATGAAACCTCGACTTCTAATGGTTTGATTTAAAGTTATTCGGTTTGCTATTTTCTTATTTATTCGGGTTGATTGTTTGTTATGTTCATAATATTGTTTTGATGCTTGATCACCATTGGAACATATTTGTGATTTGTATTGCTTTCGAGAGATTCAATATGGATTAGACATGGTAGCAAACAACATAGGGTTTTATAATAGGTAGAGATACCGTTATGCCCTATGAAATCATTTTGTGATGATCTCCGTGATTGAATGCATGTTTATATGTTCGAAGGTTGACTAGAGATAGTTAATTTCATATATATTCATAGAACTGAATGACCATTGAGAGAGGCTTTTGGTTGTGATTGGATCATCGATTTTCAACCTAAGATAAGGAATAGCAAGACCCAAGTAACGAATATTTGAATCATAGAAGGCCGACGGTGGATTCACAAACCCTAGTGCCTTAGTCTTGTGAGTTTTAAATCAAAGAAATTATTTTGTTTGCATCTTTTATTCATAAATTAGTTTTCATTACAGTTGAATTCTTTGTTAATGTGTGTGTTAGTTTAAAGTTAAATCAGTTAGAGTAAACGTCAAAAATTAGTCTTCGTGGGTACGACACTCTATTCATCACTGTATTACTTGTTACGATTCCGTACACTTGCGGGAAGAAAAAGTCGGACATCTATCTAAAAAAAAACTCAATTATTACATTATTTTGTTCGGTGTGTCCACTTTGTCGCAGTCTTTCAATTTGACTACATAAACCGACAAATTTGGCACATTTTGCATTTATATCAGTCCAACGACTTTTAATAGAAGTTTGCAAACGTTCTTCTTAATTGCCTTCATGAAGTTCTAAGTATTTCAATATTCTATTCCAGAAAGCACCACATTGTTGTTCATTTCTAGTAATTGCATCTTTATTCGTGTTAAGCCACGCAGATACAATTAATTTATCTTCTTCTTGAGAGAAGTTCTTTGTTCTTTGTAATTTTCTCACTTTTAGAACGACTTCATCTTGTACTGACGCAAATATTGCGGGATTGGACCGCATAGTATCATCATATAAATCGGTGTTACTCATAAGCAAATCAGTGAAAGAACCGTCAAATTAAGAATCTATCTAAAAAACAATTAAAAAATATAATCAATTTAAAGAATGAGCAAAAATAATAAATTAAAATAAATTCTAACAATTAATTTAAATTCTAACAATTAACTAAAATACTTATTTTAAATTAAAATCAAAATATATAATTCTAACCTAAAAATATCAATTTAAATTCTAACAATTAACTAGAATAAAAACATTTATATATATGATTAATAATTAATTAACTAAAACAAAACATAACAATTAACTATAATTAATATATATAATTATAATAATTAACTTTCAATAATTGTTTTACAACTCCCCACATACTGTTTAAATATTTATAATTAATTAATATATATTTATATATAACAACATAAACATTTATAATTAATTTATATATATATATATTATAATATAGTTGGAGGCTCTAGAGCCTTCCTCTAGCAAATCAATTGTAAACATTTTAATAATTATATACATATATATTATAAGATATTTGGGCGCCTCCAAAACTTTCCTTCCTCCAAATCAATTGTAAATATTTATAATGATTATATATTTATATATTATAACATACCTTGGCCTCCAGAAGCTTCTCCTTCGCAAATGAATTGCTGCCCTAACTTTTGACGCAATCCAGAAGCCTTTATCTTCTCTTCTCTGGAAATTAATTTCAGTTGCTCACAGCTCGCTCTCTCGCCCTTGCAATCCAGAAATTTTATTCTTTTTTGCAAATCAATTGCTCTGCTCACAGCTCGCCCTTGTCCTCCCCTTCGCTGGCACTGTTTTCCTTCGCCTTGTTTTTCTTCTCACTCAGTGTTGTTCACCCTTGCAGAAGCCTCTGGTATCCCTTGCTCAGCCCGTCTCATCTGTTCAGGTAATTATATATATACATAATGTAAAATATAGCCGTTAATTTTTTGACCGTTGGTGAAATGCAACCTCTGATTTTCTCTTTCCAAAAGTTGCAAAAATGGCACCGAATGAGAGAAGTTGCCATTTTACAACCTCATTTGCCACTCTCGTTGGAGTGAATATTTTGCATTTTCAGGTGCCATTTCGGCAGTTACACCGATGGCACCCCTAATGGCAACTCTTGTTGGAGTTGCTCTAAGGATTTATTCACCCCCTTTTAACGGTTGAACCTCGTTAGTTTTCAGGTAAATCTCTCTCCCACTCTTTCCTCTTTTCTTTTTTTTTTTTCTTATTTTAGCAATTGTATTTTACCGTTGCCCTTGCCGTTATCATTGCCTTACCTTCTTGCCTCTCATATATTGATTGTCATTACATTCTTCCTCACTACGACAATTATCTTAATAATTAAAATTATTATTGATTAAAAAAATTAGTGATAATAATCTTAAATTACAAGAATCTCTCAAAAATATTTTTAAATCATAAAAGATTTTTTTCATGCAAATAACTCAAATCATCTTAGTATGAGTAAAATTTACTTACAAAATCTATTGCAAACTTGTGACTACCATATTTTAATGCATCGGATAATAATGTCCTAAGATTATTTAAGTTTTTAAGGCAAATAATATTTTGTGTATATCAATGCAATTGTAAGGCTAATTTCTTTATGGATAATATTCTAAATAGTTGTTTGATTTAGTTACATGAGGAGGTGAATTCACCATTCAATCCCTCGTCCAAATGGAATTGAATATTATTCCATCATGTTATTTAGCACCATTCTTCTAAAGTATAAAACAACAATAACATATTCAATCTTTATCTCACTAAATGAGATCGATTACATGAATTTTAGACTTTCATGTATTTCTGTCATATTTTCATTTAGACTCATACGTTTCATATCAAATTTTAATATCTCTTTCAAAGTTTTATTGGATTTGCCTCTATCTCTTTTTTTGAATAATTATCCTATTTTATCAACTTTCCTCATAGGAGCATCTCTTGGTCTTCTTCTCACATAATCAAAGTATCTTAATCTAGTCTCTCTTACCTTCTCCTCGATTGGCATTACTTCTACCTTATTATGAATAACCTCATTTCTAATTTTATTTTTTCTTGTATGGTGGCATATCCATCTTAGCATCCTCATCTCCGCTACGCTCGTCTTTTGGTCATGCTGGTATTTGACTCTTCAATATTCTAAACCATATAACAAAACTGGTTTTTATACATGTCTTATAGAATTTTTCTTTAATTTTAATGAGATTTTACCATCACATAATACCCCTAATGCATTTCTACATTTTAGCCAACCTGTCTTAATTATATGCGTGACATTCTCATGAATTTATTCATCTTTTTGAATTATTGATCCCAAATATAGAAAATGGTATTTTCTTTGTATGATTTAGTCTTCCAATTTTATTATAACATCCTCCACTCTTGTATTCTTACTAAATTTACATTTCATATATTCTATTTTTCTTCTACTTTATTTAAATCCCTTAAATTTTAAATTATTTCTCCACAACTCAAGCTTAGTGTTCACTCCCTCTTTTGTTTCATCTACCAACACTATGTCATCTATAAATAGCATACACCATGACACCTCTATCTGAATGTGTTTAATGAGTTAATCTATTACTAAAGTAAATAAGCATGGACTTAGTGCAAAACCTTAATGCAGTCCCATAATAATTTTAAACGATTCAGTATGCTCTCTGCATGTTCTGACTCTTATCTCTGTACCGTGATACATGTCCTTAAGGGTTGTATATGAGTTATTCAGACTCATTTTTTCTCTAAAACCCTTCATAATACTTCTGTAAAGACCCTATCATTGGCCTATTTCAAAGAGCATATGTGACATGTAAATCAAGTTGCCTTTTAAAAAACACAATATAAAAGAAAAAAAAACATATAAAACAAATTGTACGGAGCTTTGATAACAATGGTAAATTTATCCTTTTTCATATGAATTACCACTAGTAGGCACATAGTCATTATAGAATATTAATAGTAATTGCAAACTTTCTCCTTTTGTGCTCGAACGTGCAAAATATGAAAAATGAATCATGTTAGGTTTGTTTTAGTAAACCTGCACTATATTTAAGTAATAAAATATGTTTCTTTTAACTATTTCAATTTATCAAAGACTTCAAATAATTTTTTAATTTTGAGACACCAATGAGATTTGAATGCTTTTAGAAAAACCAACCTTAATTTGTCAAGAAATAAATGGTTCTATTATTATCAAAAATCATTGATTGTCGCCTTGAGATTAATAAAATCTTTCAACTCACATGATTCTATTATTATCAAAAATCAATGATTGTCGTCTTGAGATTAATAAAATCTCTCAACTCAAATGTAAGAAAGAGAGAGAGTAACCAATACTATTTATTGAAACCCATAAACCCAGATTGAAATTTATACCTCAACAATGGAACTCAAATCATTAGGTTAACACAAAAAAGGGTTCAACCAACAATGGCTTTGCCTTCTAGGCATAGCTCTGCTAGCAAAGGAAGCTCTCACAAAAGATCACTCTGTAGTGTTGCTCTCTAGAGCTGCAGTTGCTCGAGAGATCGAGCCCTGATCAAGGGAGACACATCCTGATTTACCTCCTTAGTGTAACTCTTTAGGTGGGATAGCTGAGGACGTCAACAATAAATCATAGTTCTAAAAAAAAAACAAAAACAAACAATGACACTGCAATATGAAGCCTTAGTGATGGAACCAAGATATTTAGGTTAGTGTGAGGAAAAAACGAGAGGGAGGGAGGGGTCCAATCACCAATGACTCAACAATCTAGGTACCCCACAATGAAACTTGGATCGTTGGGTTATCATGGGTGTGTGCGTGCGCAAACAGAGATAGGGCTTCTATAAATCAATTTTGCAGAGAACAAAACTCTACAAATTGAACCAATCGAATCGTAAGGGTTCAATTTTTTACAGTAAATCGATGCAATAGGGTTTGATTTGCGAAGGAGTGAGAAGTGGTTCAATTTCCCTCTACAAATCGAACCCTATCTTTGTTTCATATGGGGCGAAGGGTCATACTGGTTTGACTTGACGAAGCGAGTGTAGAGCTTGACGAAGCTATCAACAAAGGCAGTGACGATGTGGTAGTTGTGGGACTCCAACCTAACAATGTCCTAGACACCAACAAATGTTAAATGAGGTAAATCCATCAATAAGCTTATTGACAAAGATAAAGAGGTCAAGAAGGTGAAGTTGGTTGTTGTCAATGATGTCGAAGTTCTAATCGGTGGCAATGACAAGGGTTGAGAAATGGAGAGGACGACAAGGGTTCCCCATGATGAAAACTAGATTGTTGGGTTAGCACACACAGAGAGAGGGGGAATATGTGTATATATATATATATATATTTATATATTTATGGAGAGAGAGATACGATTTCTGCAAATTAATTTGCAAAAAACACTTCTCTGAAGATCGAACCAATTGAACTATATATACAAGGGTTTGATTCTTCATGGTAAATCAATGCAACAAGGTTCGATTATGCAAATCAGTAAGAGGTGGTTCAATTTCCCTCTACAAATCAAACCCCATTTTTGTTCAACATGGGGTGAATGGTTGTATTGGTTCAACTTATCAAGGCAGGAGATTGTGGAGCTTGACAAAGCTATCAACAACAAAGGTAGTGACGATGTGGTAGTCGTGGGACTCCCACTAGACAATGTCCTAGACACCACCAGTAATGTCCAAGGAGGTGAATCCACTAATAGGCTCGTCAACAATGATAAAGAGGTTGAGGAGGCGAAGTTAGTCATCTTCAATGATTCCAAAGTTCTAATTGGTGGTGACAACAAGGGTTGGGGAGAGAAAGAAGACAAGAAGGATGGCAGGGGAGAGAGAGGGGGGGGGGGAGATTTTCTTTTCTTTTTTTTTTCCTAAAAAAAGGGTAAAAGCGTGACTAATGCTTTTTCACCAAAATCTTTGACGTGTTATATGAAATTTATCATAATTCTTTTAACAACTTAAAAATTATTTTGTCGAATAATTCTATACAAGGTTGTATTGTATAATTTTTATCATTTTTATTGAAAAATCATACATCAGATTAGATAACACAAGTTTGTTTTCAATAACATTTTAAATTATTTTTTATTGTCTCAAAATGTTAACAAATGAAAAGTTATAAAATACATAAATGATACAGACTTGTATTTATAAGTTATAATGTACAAAGTTACAATCGTATGCTAATAATTATTTCAAAAAATATATTTATTTTGTTTATTGAGTGGCTTAAGCATTTGTGGATGAGTTGTATTAGCCCTTGGCCCAACACGATTAATGGCTTGGCCTTTGCCTAGGTACAACCCTTTTCTACACCTCTAGGCATGAGTTTTGAGTTGTAAAACCATCTCTCATAGCAAGCTTGAGAATATACATATGTACTGTGTTAGATATACCGATAGGATGACAAGCCTGATGATCGAATCAAATTTCATTTGATAATGAAATTCGATCGAACTTCATCATCAATCATCAAGACGCGCAAATGAGAGAAGCCCGGACTTCATGAAGTCCGATCGGGCTTCATCCAGAGGCAACATCGGTGAGACGACGAGATGGTGAACGATTGGCATGAGGTGATGACAGGATGCAACAGCGATCGCACGAGGCGCTGCAGTGGGACGACGGCAAGATGCACCGACAGTCAAGCGACGCGTTGCAGCAGGGCAACGAGAGGATGTATTGGTGTTCTGCAAGGCAGCAAGGCGAAGGCGACGATGAGGTAAGGTGAGGCAGAGCTTGCTGGAGGCAGCCATGGCAGAAGAAAGAAAAGGCGGCCAAGGATAGGGATAGTGAATCTACAAATTGAATGAGTGTATATTTGTCATTAGACGCCTTCAATCATCCTCTCGGCAATCCAATTGTTTGTACAAGTAGCATTTTTCTATACATAAAGACCATTTTCTCTTAAACTTAACCCTAAAAAAGCAAAGAGCTTCATCCTTTATTCCAAAAGGTAACTTAAGTGGTGAGAAACAACTTATAACAAATATGAGATGGTAATTTAAATCTTTGCATACCTTTAATATGAGCATCTCTAATTATTTCCCATCTATCAAACAATAAAAAAAAAAAACAAGAGCCTTTGATTCATGAGTATGCGCAGTTTTCTTAAATGTCAATCAATACCACTTTTATTGGATCTCCTAAATTAGATCTATTTTTAGTACAATAATCAAATCTTTATTTCAAATTGACGTAGGATTGCTGTTTTCTTGACCATACCAGTTAATGAATCGCGTGTGAAGATGCCAATGCACAGCAATTCTGGGCTTAATTTGAGCAGTTATTCTACTTTTCTATAGCTTCAATCCTGTCAATGAAGCTGAGCATCGTCTTCAAGCCTCTCTCATCTGTTCAGATGGAAAGCCGGGAAAAAAGAATCAAATAGTTTTTCTACACGGATGCTGATCAGAATGAAACACAGTCAAGAGCTTATAAACTATGTGAAAAAAAAGAAAAGAAAAAAACAAATGCAAAAAGTACAAACGTTACCAACAATCTCATAAAATTTTGGGGTCATAAAAGGAGCATAAAATGAAGAGCCCCAGTACTGGGGAAGCAGAAAGGACATAATCTGTTGAAATGCAATTGATTTTATCGAAACTCCTAGCAGTGGCCATTCGAACATTCGATTTATATCATAAGGAAGGAAATGCTAGAGGAAGAGAGAGAATTGCACGAGAACTAACCAAGTCTTGGAATTGTGTGGCCTTTGGGATGATGAAGAAAAATTGGCTCCTCAAATGATTCTGCTAATTCCCTCCCGGTTGCCCTCAAGAAATCTGTCTCACCTATAAAGCAAGGGCGTTTGGTTAGAAAATAGAAGTAATTCACGGCACTTTTAGAGTCTGCCTTCGCCTGTAATGCATAAGCATTTATCTACAAATGAAAAACTTTGGTATGACACAAACATGCCAACAGAGTGACAGATTTGCACAAGTGTTCAACATGCATCTGGAATTGTATACAAGTGTGGTGTCATCATAAACGTTCGACAGCACAAGTCCTCAAAGTGCCTGTAATTCTTAGCTAAAGGTCCGTTGATGCAAGATCTAACATTGTCCTGTCTTATATTCATTCATAAGCAAAATTTTCAGGGCACTGGTAAAGTACCGATCAAAAACTAATCTTTCTAGCACTGGATCCAAAGGAAAGGGCGGTATTGCTGGATATTTTGTATCTCTTCTTGATTGATCAGCAATAAATAATGTCAACTCTTTGAAGATACCTGACTTTTCGATCATATCTCTTCAAATGGACGCTTATGAAAGGGCATGTCTCTTAGAAGTGCCTATTCAAGATAGGTGTGTCCTTTAAATGTGGCTCTACATCTATTATAAACAGATGATTAGACAAGTCTTAAGATTTATTACAAACACCTAATCGATATTCCGTTTTCTTTTCTTCTACACAGAGATTGCACTATAACAGATTCTCCAGTAATGCTGGCTACATATTTTGGTAACCTTGATTAATCTAGAAGGTCATTAGCCATTAACCCTACATCAATTCTAGAGGAACCAAATAACACCTTGAAGATAATGAATTCATTCACGTTCTACAAAATTCCCACAATAGTTTTCCTACAGTAACTTCACAGTTCAGTAACAGAGAACACGAAAATGGAAGAAGTACCTATAAAGTGAAGGGAAGGGCACTTGAGTGGCGATGAAAACGCATTAGCAGCCAGCTTTGGCAGCCCAAACTTCAATCCATCATATTTGCTCCCCAAAACCCTTTCTGATCCTCCAAACTTTCCCCCTGAAATTACAATCACAAACTTGATCTTGGGAACCTTGGTGAGTGCCACCCCATCCAATTGCATTCCAGGCAATGCTGCACAAATACTTGCCCCCTATAGTCGTAGTTCATTATCAGCAATTATAATCATCAAAATTCACAGCTAAACGGAACCCTATTCTTACAGAACTATTATTAAAAAATGGGAAAAAATATGAAAAACCCACCTGGGAAAACCCCATTAGACCATCAAAAGGGCCATGTTTTACCATATAATCTTCCATGTAGGCAATACATTCATCAAAGTTGTAGTATTCTCCAAAATCCTAGAAAAGAGAACAGCTTTTCATAAACTCATATAAATTAATTGTATCGAACCATTCATAGTCGATGTATACGTATAGCAAGATCTGACCTTGCTGTACTGGAACCATTCGTAGTAGGGAGGATCATAGTAGCCTTCAACATCGGATTCGCCAGCGGCCGGATAAGCCCCGTTGAGGAAGACGAGGTCCAACCGTCCGAGAACGCTCTCCGGCCACTTTCCGACCTGTTTCTTGAAGATTTCACCACTCGTTCTGAATCCGTGGAGGCAGAGGATTCTGGGTTTGCTCTGGATTTCAGTCCCCATCCCAGTCTTCTGGGTTTCACTGCTTGGATTCTGCCGATCACTATGGAGGAGGAGGATCACTATGGAGGAGGAGGAGACCCACCAGATACGGCTGCGGCCTGCGCTTGACTCCAGGCCGCCCGGGTATCGTCACGTGGTGTCTCTTAGTTTATCCACGTGAATCAGTTGCTCTTTCATAGAAAGTGTGAAAACTGTTTCCTTAGTCTTTGTTAAAAAAGGTAGAAAAAGAGTTAAGTCCGAAATATTTTTCGATATAAAATGATTGAAGATAGAGTTAAAATATATTTTAAATTTTTTATTAAATTATTTATTAAATTTTTTAAAATATATTAAAAGACACAAATGTTATTTTTTTTATCTATAAGAATTAATATATACTTATCTTAAGAGAGAAAAAATAAATATACATGAAAAAATCAAGATAAAAAGTCACGTGATTTCTTTTTTAAGAGCTATTAAATAAGTTTAACATAGACGTTAAAAAAGACAAATATTTAGAATGTTTCAAATCTTTGATCTTTTCTACCTTATGTTTTGATTAACAAACGTTATTTTAATATAATATAAGATGATCAATCATTGTCATAAAAATTGAAACTCTACCAAAATAAAATTTAAATTAACATCTATAGAGTAAAAAAAAATAAATGACGCAAGTGATGTGTAGAGCTAAACAAATAATGCGATAGATGTTGAAAATATTTTTTTAGATAGTATTTGTTAACCAAGATAAGAGGGAGAAAATGTCAAATATGGAAAGTATTTCAGATGTTTGACCTTTCCAACGTGTTTGTTAAACTTATCTGACCATTTTCAGAAAAGTCCTCACATGACCTCTTATCTCCCTCTTTCAAGATAAATTTATCTGACCTCCCCCTCGGATAAATTTATTTGATTCTTTCAAAATAAACCTCAATTATCTATATACCCCTTATAGAAAGGATAGTTAATGCCATTTAATATATTTTAAAAATTTAAATTTATTAAAAGAACTTATTTATTTAAGTCTTATAATTAATATTATTTAATATATTTTTAAATTATTATATGTTTTGACAATTTTTAAAATTTAAATGACATTATTCTTTTCATTAATTTTTAAAATTTAAATTTCTCTTTATATATATATATTTTATTAACTAATACAATTCCTTTTACTAATTTTTAAATTATTTTATTTAATTTTATATTTTATTATCTATTTTGAAAATATGTTTTAACCATTTTTAATTATCTAGGTGGAATTATTGTAATTCCAACAATAATTATTTCTACTTTTTGACTCTTCTTAAATCTATTTTTGAACATGAATTTAGAAAATAAAATATTATTTTTAATTTTTTGACAATTCATATTAATCATAAAATATTATTTTAATAATAAATTTGTTGTTGATGTTAACAAATAATTTTGAATGAATTTAGTAATAGGAATATTTTGGTAAAAAAAACTCTTACCTTGATACTTATTATGTGCATTAACAAATACATAAAAAGAAAAAGTACAATTATCAGTAGATTCCAAAAAAATTAACAAACACTCTAATAGAAATTTTGAAATACTTTCTAGTCTTATCTTAACTATTTCATATCTTGATTCGAAAAACATTTCAACCTCATCTTGCTTATTTTAACAAACGCCCCCTTAGTGATAAGAAAGTAGGAAAAATGGGACAATTAAACGTTAAAGTAGTTTTTGTTAATCACGATATAGATAAAAAAAAATGAAATATATAAAGTATACTGAACAAAAATATTTTTTATTATATTTATTAAATTTATTTGAAAAAAAATCATGTGAATTTTTATTTTTAGCTTTCTAGATATAATTATCTCTCTTCTTTCGGATAAATTATTTTGGACGTTACAGATAAATTATCTTGATGCAACTTTATTTTACCCATTTTAATAAATGCTACCTGAGATAATTAAATGATGGTCAAATATATATGTTTTAGCACTTGTAGTTATACTTTTATTTTTTAGATATTCAAATTTATTGTTATTTTAATTACATCTACGAATTATATAATTTCTAGTTAATTTTATTTCTTGAACTTTTTGTTATTTCAATTACGCATTTGAATTATATAATTTCAAGTCAATTGTACTCCCTTACAAGTTTGTTGAGAATAATAAATTTAGATATATAATTAAAATAAAAAAAATTAATAATATAATTGGCTCGAAATTATAAATTTATAAGTATTTTTAAAATAATAAATATTTAAATAAAAAATATATAAATATAAATACAAATACAAATGTTAAAATATATATTTTAACTAATATCATGAGGTAGAGAAGTGTCGTGTCCACTACTTTTTCAAGCATTGCGGCACCGTGTGGTTGCCTTCCAGTCAACGTGGTTTTTATGGTTTGCAATTTACTTGGTACAAGAATGACGTGGAGTGGCTCTCATTGCTCCCTTTTATGAGAGTTCCTTAAATGCTGTTAGGTGTGGAATGAGCTACCCCACAATGTTGGGGAAGCGAGGCGTGTTAAGGGAGAACTAACTCACTCGATTGCATGTTAGATTGCGTCATATCCAAATGGGTTGGTGTCAGTCGAAAAAAAGATCTATTATAATTCTACCATTAGGTGTACGTTTGAATTTAAAGGTGTGTTTGGTAGTGTATAAATTTTATTATTTAATATATCATATTTTTTATAAAATTTAATTTTATGATACAACTCTTTAAACTATATTTTGTCTTATTTTTTTTTATAAAATTTTGATTTTAAGAGGATGGTGATTTTTGTTTTTGATAAAAAATTTAAAAAATATATTTTTTTCTAACTTAATGTAATCAAATACACCTTAAGAGAAATTCTAAAAAGTGCTCATTATCCTAAAACTCTTTTATTTTTACAAGTGATAAGAAAAGAAATAACTCAAAACAAAAAAAAGGAATTATTTTAAATTTTTATCAACGGTTTGTGGGATCTGATATTTACGGAATTTTTATGTAAGGAATTAAAACATATAATTTATTTATTTATATGCAATCAATTTATATAGTTATTTGAGGGATAAAAAGGGAAATAAAGAATTATAAATTTTGTTGATTTATTAATCAGTTTCAATCTCAGATCACTTAAAACAATTTGTGTGTTAGAAGTTATGAATAAAGGCCAAATATCCGGCGCACATGGTTGGCGTGTCATATGATGGTCTGTTGCGTCCGGTAGTTGGGCTGTCGTGTCCTGGCCGCCGCCCCCACCCAAATTCGGCCAGGTCACTTATATTAAGTTATACAGAGAAATGTTTGCTTTTGAGTTGACAAATGACTTACATTCAATTTCGGCAGGCAGATTTGCCCCGATCGTTGGTCTATTGTGGACTATGCTTAGTCTGCTTTTATAAAAGATAGAAGGTTATTTGATAATGTTCACCTTATTTAAGAGTTATTGAGAAAGTATAATCGAAAGAGGATTTTGCTTAAGTATTTGATTAAAGTAGATCTACGCAAGACTTATGATTTTGTAAATTGAGATTTCGTTTGTCAAGTGCTTGAGGGTGTCGGCTTCCCTCTTCTGTTTGTTAATTCAATTATGGAGTGTGTTATTACTCTTTCATGTTCGATTAGTGTTAATTGTAATCTTTGTGGGTTCTTTCAAGGTGCCAAAGGTCTCCCTCAAAGGGATCCTATCTCTCCTTATTTTTTTGTGCTTGGGTTGGAGTGTCTTTCAAGGGCCCTGAATTGTGCTAAGGCAGCACGGATTTTAATTTTTATCTCAAGTGTAGCAGGTTAAGGATCTCCCATCTTGCATGTGCAGATAATTTAATGTTAATGGCCCATGGAGACCCTATTTATGTTGAGATTTTGATGAAGTGTCTTAAAAAATTTGGCTTTATGTCGGGTTTGAGAGCTAATGTGCTAAAATCTAACATCTTCATTGTTGGGATTCAAAGTCATGATTTGGGGGTTGTTCTTGCTCTTACGGGGTTTTAGCAAGGTAGTATGTCTTTTAGATACTTAGGTATCTCTTTAGCTGCAGAAAGGCTAAGAGTTAGCTATTATGCTCTATTAATTAACAAAATCTCGGACAAGATCAACGTTTGGACAGCTTCATTGCTTTCTTATGCAGGCCATGTGGAGCTTATTCAGGCGATACTCCAATGGGTTGAGTGTTTCTGGTTATCTATTCTAGCTTTGTATCTTCTCTTTCATCTTGAAATCAAAGGGTTGTGATAATGAGTGAGAATGGCGAGAGTGAGTACTATGAATCGCTTGTCTCTTTGAAGTTTTTGTACTCAGTTCTTCGCCAGTTTATCGATATCGTAAGTGGTTTTTTTTATTGTTGTCGACTGCTTGTAATCTCTATAAACCCATTGCATATATTAGTGGATTGACTAAAGGCGGGGTCTCTGCCGCGAGTAGGATTCTTTCGAATCTGAACAAGTATATGTTGCGTTCTTTATTTTCTGTTGTGTGCGTGGTGTTGCATTCATTTTCGATTTTGTTCAATTATTCGTTTTGGATCTTGGTACTATCGAACTAGTTGTGTGTTTAGTTCATAGATTTCTTAACAAGTGGTATCAGAGCCATTCGATGACGAATCAAATCTGTCGGCATTCAAGATCCGAGAACTCGAGGTCGGAGGTGATCTCAACAACGTAAGGACGAAGTCGGATCGATCAAAAGATCAGAGGCCGTAATCGATTCTCCGATTCTGTAAGTATTTAGTATCCTTTGATTTCTTTGTTTGGTGAGATATCTTGGATTGATTTTTGTTATACTGATCTGTTTGCTATTCTTACTGATTTTGTTTATGAGATTTGTTGCTTACTATTGATTTCTTGTTGTTCTTGAACTACGTTAGGGTTATAACGAGCAGGTTTATTTTGTTGTAATCTTTACTGTGTTCTTTAGATTTTTTTTTAATAGAAATCAAGATAGGATTTGGAGAGACAGTTATGTAGTTTCTGGATTGGAGTATTTTTTCAATAGTTTACTATTGCTGCTATTTTTTGTTGTTGTTATTTCAATTTACTGTCATTTCTGTTTACTTCCTGTTGCAAGTGTATATCACTTGATTGTTTCTAAGAAATTAGTTAGATTGATTGTATTGCTCAGTGTTCTTGAAACTTTGCAATTTGATCCCTGTATTGTTCTTGTGGTTGTGATTTTCTCCTTGCTGTCTGTGTTCTATGTACATTGTTCATCTTGTGTTATTCTTGTTCCATTTTGTGTTGCTGTTGGTCTTTTGTTTTCCTTGCAAGAATAGAACTAGAGATGGAACCTATGGAGATGGAATTTGAAAAGTTCGATGGTCAAAGTGATTTTGGGTTGTGGCAGCAGAAAATGAAGGCCATTTTGGTACAAAATTGGTGCTCAAAAGGCACTGGTTGTGCTAAAGGATGAAAAGGACAAGAAAGAGGCTACTCTCTTTGTGGGAAGCCAGGAAATGGATGAATTGGCTTATAGCCTTATCATCCTAAACCCAGCTTGTAACGTCTCACTTTCTCGGACGTGTTATAAATTGGGACAATAAATTTTTTTCTTTCAAACTTAAAGCTAAATCACATAACTACTCTTATCCATCCCATCATTCCTCGTATCCATCCCAGAATTTTCAATCATTTTCTTGAAAGAGAATCATTATACACATCAAATGCTGAAGCAAGGATCGAACCTGATATCTTAACATTAATCGAAATTTAGTTCTTATATCATCGTTCCTCAACATAACTTAATACAAAGTATAAGTTCTCAACTAACATAACCTTAAATAGGGTTATACATTCTTATTCTTTCAAAACGTCTAGAATTCAAAGTAGCAGAACTTAAATACATGGGTTACATTACATACATTTCATTCATCATTCAATTCATCATGTACTTTGTTAAGTGTCATTTCATGCATCATTCATCCTCGTATTTGCTACAATCTCCATCTGGAACGTTTGAATATTTTAGGGGTAAAACCTAAGTTCGATGATGAACCATCTAAGTAAGGGTACAGTAAACATATTTTATGCATGAATGTAAAATGCAAAATGTCATTTCCATATAATTTCGGTTTGAGTCAACGGCACCGAATTGCTGCTCCCCATTTTTACAATCTTCTTATCAGGCCGAGGTGTATGGGTGCACCCTTGGCAAATAAGCGGTGTTAGTCCATATCTCAAACCCTTGTGCGATACATGATCAATAATATCATCGTGAACATATGCACATTTTATCATCAATACATATAAATGCAATCTAGATGATATATTCATATCAAAGCATAACAACAAGAAAAAATTGTTTACTTAAAATCGGGTTTTGGGTTGAACCACTTACAAACCAAGCATTTTTCATAAAACTAAATCTAGTTGGGAAATACCACTTACCTTCTCAAGCTTATTGGGCTACCTTGATATTCGTTCCTTGCATCAAAATTCGTGCATCCCCTCTATTTGCGTGCTAATCTCAAAATTCGCACAAGTCACTTCAACTTTAAGCCTCAAAGCATCCTAATCACCATATTTGATTAATTAAGCATTAAAAACTTATTTTTTCCTAATTTCTTGTATTTTCTTTATTTTTCTCTCTATTTCTTCCTATTTTCCTCAATAAATCCAAACTAAATATTTCTCAAATATTTTCTCAAATATTTCACTATGACAATTCATAAAATAATATTCCTGAATTTTTGAAATTGTTTTATGGAATTTTACTTACCTTAACTTAGCATCTCAAGCTTTCTCAATATACGTTTCATATCCTCGAAACGCGTGTTTGAACCCTTTTTCGCCAAAATCTCCAAAATATTAATAAATATTCACTTCCTATTTTTTCAGATTTTTCTTCATTTTTTTCTATTTTTTCTTTTTTTTTTCTCCTTTCCTATTCATCATCTTCTTCATTTCTTCCTCCTCTGCGTACGAACAACAGCTCTATTTTTTTTTCTCTTCTTTTCTTCTCTTCTTCATTCTTCTCCTCATTTCTTCCTTCTTCTCCTTCTTTCTTCCCTCCTACTCCCCTGCGATTGCCATGGCTGCTTGCCCAAGCTCTCATTCCCTTCTACATTTCTTCCATTTACTCTCCATTTCTTCTTCTATTTATAGGCAACCCTCACTCTCAACTCCTTTGGCCATCCTTCTTAGTGTGAAGATCACGCCATTTGCAGGGCATGGCCACACTTGCGTATACATATATATATATATAGTACATTACATTTAATCAATCAATCTCTCAAATCTCCCTATCATACCTATACCATGATTCTTGCAGATTGCTCATTCTTGCAGATTGCTTTCAATTCTTGCAGCGAATTGCTTGCAAATCTTGGCCATGAAGATCTCATAAAGGATGGCCATTCACGCATATAAATATATATATATATATAACAAATAATATATTACACTATGCTATTAAGAAAATCACACATTTAAATCTCAAATTCCATCTCTATTTTATCTATGCAAATCCCTAGTTGCAAATATTCCCTCAAATGCTGAATTAAATTGCATTTCGATACTGAAAATCCAAAATTAATCATTAAAAACTTAGTCGAAAAGGACGATTCGCCCCAGTGTCCTCACTGGGCTATTGTTTCATCCCGAAACCATTGAAGGGTTGTTCACTATGAAAAATTGGAGCCTCCTCAGACTTCCGTTAATTTCTCGGAAGTCCCCTACGACAATTCGATTTTTCAGCCTAAATAGCAGCTGCATTTTAACTGTACCGAAAATCGTTCTCGATCTAATTTCTTTCGATACCATAAATCCTATCTTAAAACGCTCATCAAGATTATATCATTTTTCTTAAACAATTTCACTCCGAGACATTCCCTGCAGTCGATTCGGTAACTTAATTTATCATTAAATTGATCTTTCGGTATTCTAAACTTATCGAAATTACATGACAACCTCATACAAACATGGGGTATTACATAGCTGACAAGATATTATGATAGGTAAATGGTATGAACACTGGTATGAACACTGCTGCAAAGGTATGGTCAAAACTCGAGTCATTTTACATGGTAAAATCTTTGGCTAACAAAATTTATTTGAAATGAAGATTGTTTGGTTTTAAAATGGATTCAAAGTCTTTAGAAGAAAATTTAGATGACATCAATGTAATTATCATAGGTCTGGCTAACATAGATGAGGTAATATTAGATGAAAATTAAGTAATTATTCTATTGAATTCTTTGCCATAATCCTATAGAGATTTAAGAATTGTAATAGAATATGGTAAAATTTCTCTAACTCTAGAAGATGTCTTATCAGCCCTAAGATCAAGAGACCTTGAAACTAAGAGTGAACAAAAATCTAGTTTTGTTGAAGGTCTATATGTTAAGAATAAGTTAAATAAGAAATCTTATTCTAAAGGTAAGGGTGAGTCTAAGTCTAAGGGTAAGGAGAGTTCAAAATTGGTGACTTGTTGGTTTTGTAAGAAAGAATGTCATCTTAGGAGAAACTGTCCTTTGAGGCAGAAAGAAAATAAGGAAAAAGATGCAAATCTCTCAGAGGGATGTGAGAGTGGGGAAGGGCCGTTTATCTTTGGACTCTAGGCATAAAAAGGCTAGGGCATATTGGTCATAAGAGGGCAATTAGAGTTAAGTATGTTAGGCATGATTGGATTCGTTTAGGTTAGTATCCTAGAATGTTTTATGAATCCTGTGTTATGGGTGACTTCCATGGGTTATAGGTTGTTTTCTCTGTCTTTTGGGGTTTGTTCCTGTAATACCCCATATTTAGATAAGGTTGCCATGTAATTTTAATAAGTTTAGAACACTGAAAAATTGATTTTATAGCAATTTTAGGTACCGAATCAAAATTGATTTTATGCCTCAGAGTGAAATTGTCTAAAGAAAATTATATAGTCTCGACAAGCGTATCGAGTTGTGATTTATGGTATCGAAAGAAATCGGATCAGGAACAGTTTTCGGTACAGCTAAAATACAGCTGTTATTTAGGCTGTTTAACCGAATCGTTGTAGGAGGCTCTAGAAAAATTAACGGACCACTAGGAGGGCTTCAGTTTTGCGTAATGAGCAACCCTTCAGTAGTTTCAGGATGAAACGACAGCCCGGTGAGGACACTGGGGCAAAATAGTCCAAATCGAGTAACTTTGAAGTTATTAATTTTGTACTTTCGGTATTGTAATATAAATTAATTTGAAGCTTAAGGGCATAATTATAATAAAATAATTTTTCCAAGTAATATTATGAGAAAATTGAAATTAAAAAGAGTAAATTTTTATATTTATTTATGTAATATATAATTATATATATAGATATATATATATATATTTATAAGCTTGCTGTGAGCGTGGATGCCCTGCAACTCCGCAATGTCCTGCAACATTTAGATAGATTCACACGCAAACTCCATGCCCTGCAAGCCAAGATTTATGGGAGATTTTGCACGCCAAAGAGTTCTCCACGCAATGAGGTATGGCCTCAGTGAGGTGAGGGAGCAGCCGAGCGCCTATAAATAGAGATGAGAGTTGAGAAGAAAAGGCAAGCCATGGTTGAGTCGAAGAGTGCATTAGGCCGAGAGAGATTGGGAGAGAGTTGAGAGCGAGCTCGAGAGAGAAGACGAGAATGCGAGAGGGAGAGGTCGATCGAAGATGGCCTGAAACCAGCAACCTCGGCCATGGCAGTGAGCTCCAAGAGGCCATGGCCGACTCGAGTGGAGCAGGGCAGCAGCAGCAGGCTGTGACGGTGTGCGGATGCGGCACCAAGGCAACCTCATATGGAGGCGCATGGTGGAAGCAAGGTCGAGGCGGCTAACGGAGGCCTGAGAGGTGACCGGTGGAGGTCCAAGCGGCAGCAGCCGCGGGCGGTGCTGGTTCGGCCATAGAGGAAAGAAGAGAAAGGAAGAAGAAGAAGAAGAAGAAAGGAGAGGAAGAAGAAGAAGAAGAAGAAGAAGAAGAAGAAGAAGAGAAGGAAATGGAAAGAAAGAAAGAGAAAGGAAAAAAAAAAAAAGAGAGAGAAATAGAGTTGCAGGCAGCACGCAGGCGGATGAGGAAGAAGAAGTGGGGAAGAAGAGAAGAGAGAAAAAAAAAAAGAAAAAGAAAAAGAAAAATAAAAGAAAGAAAGAGAAAAAAAAAAAAGAAAAGGAAGAAAAAAAAAGAAAAGAAAAAATAGGAAAAAGATGGAAAAAAAATCTTAGAAAATTCCAAAAAAAAAATAGAAAATTGTGTTTCAGTGATATCCCGGTGATTTTGGCGAGAAAACAGCATGGGCACGCGTTTCGAGGATAGGACATGCATACCGAGAAAATTCGATATGCTAAGTTAAGATGAGTAAAATTCTTTAAAAAATTTCAGAAATTCAAGAATATTATTTTATGAATTGTCGTACTAAAATATTTGAGAAAATATTTTTAAAAATATTTAATTTGGAATTATTGAGGAAAAATAAGAAGAAATAGAGAGAAAATTAGAGAAACTATGAAAAAATAGGATTTAATATTTATTTAAATACCTATGGTGATTAGGATGCTTTGAAGTTTAAGTTGAAGTGACTGGTGCAAATTTTGAGGTTGGCACGCAAATCGAGGCGATGCACGAGGCAAGACACGAATATCGAGATAGCCCGATAAGTTTGAGAAAGTAAGTGGTACTTCCTCGAAAATGTTTTCATCATATTGACATGCCCCTGATATGTATCCATCACGTAGTATGCATATATGACTATGAAATGCATGAATACACGTTGATATCCTTGATCACACGTATATGAGGCCGTATGGAGTATGAACTGGCATCGCTACCTTACCAATGGTGCACCCATACACCCCGGCTTCGAAAGAAGTGGCCGCTAAAATGGTAGGTAGCATGAGGGGTGCAGTTGACACCTACGATGAAAGACATTGCATACACACATGACATAGCATTATGTACTCTTACTTAGATGGTTCATCATCTAACTTGGGTTCACCCCTGGAACATTCAACGTTCCAGTCGGGACTTGCAGTGATGATATCGAGGTTTGAGAAGTGTAGTGACGCGAGACGTCAAGAAACGAGGAAATTTGCCAAGCTATGTTGTAATATGAATAGTTTAAGAATTATGTACATGTGTTTTATTTTCCGAAGCTTATGTAATAACTTTTTAATAAATACTGTGTTCGGTTATTTATGTAATGCCATGAGCAGGTTCGGTTTAGCTTCCGCTTTGTAAATTGTATTTATCTCTGGTGTGTAAATTACGCACTAGATAGGTATTAGGGAGTTTTGGGTGTAACGTAATAAAAAAAATAAATAAATAAGACTCAGATTTCCTAAGGCATAACACGCCCTAAGAAGGTGGGCTGTTACAGTTCCCGTGTCCCTGTTTTCTGTCTAGGGCCTGATATTTTTCTTTTATTTGTTGATAAATATTCTGTAAAGATTTTATAAGTTCTTTCTTAGGTGTAAAAGTGAATCTTTTGAGAAGTTTAAGGAGTGAAAAGTCTTTAAATATTGAACAGGAAAGAGAATTGAGTTTGAAGAGCTGATATAGGTCTAGAAGTTGATGTGTGACTAGTCTTGTAGAGTTAGACAAAGCTGAACAAACTGATAATATAGAGTTTGAGGTGGAAATTTGTCACTCTTAAGATGGAACCTTAGGAAATTTCCAATGCTAATGAAAGTCCTAGTGTTATTCCTGATGCTTTGTTCATAGAAGTCTTGATAAAAGTTTCTGTTGCAAATGGTGAGGCATGTATTAGTCGAGTCTATCTCTTGTCAAAAGTTTGAGCAAGCTTTGTTGTTGCTCAATATGCTCTCATTGTAGTTGGAAGAGTTGCAAGGGTCTCTGGTCAAGTCTGCTATCAATCTATTCTTGAATCAAGATAGAATTTGTTAATATTTGTGATTCAAAATATTTTGATATATTATATGTTTAATAAATATATTCATGTTGTAACACCCCGCCTTACACGGGCACGTCACTATAAGGCAATTCCAAGGATTCTTTTTTTTTTTCCAAGCCCATCACGCGCGGTGTATCAAGAACAATCTTCACATGCAGAAAACATGCTCGAGACATACGATGGCTGGCATCTGCAGTGATCTAAATTAGGAGGGGGGCGATCTCGCCCCCTAGGGAGCAACTTCACAACCAAAATATCTCCCCAAGTGGGGAGTCCCACGCAACACGTAAACAAGAATAACTCCAACATCCAAAAATTTCTTTGAGAGAATACATATCATTTGTAAGAGATTAACATCATCTCTCAGAATCCTAATCCTAATAGACTTCAAATAACTCCATACCCCTTTATAAATAAACAAACACTCATTTTAGAAAAGGTAGATCTTTGATATCAATGTCAATTCTACTCTACAATTTTTAGCATTCTTAGTGTCTGAATTAAGCATTGGACTGTTTGCGCGGGAACTTTCTCGGACCCTCTATTGACATTTAGAATTAGCCAACCTTGATTCGTAGGCCTGCAATGAGAAAATGAGCTAAAGTGCAAGGAGGAGGAACGAAATAGAACGTACACGGGAAGTTTTTACGTGGTTCAGCTAGAACGGTGCCTACTCCACGACTGTCTTTTGGTTATTCTGGCAGAGTAACAGTATGTAGTGTTCTAAAAATCGGGCTAGGCACCGCCTAGGTGCTAGATGGTCGCTGGCCGCCCTGAAATTGCCCTAGTCAGGCCTCCTAGGCGTCGGCCCGAGTAATCGACCGGCTTGGGCGCCTAGGGCTATTTTTTCGCTTTAAATATAATCTTTTTAGGACTTTTTTTGCCAAATCATAAATGTTCGCTATTAGCGTCTCCCTCTTTTCACTCTCTTCTCACCTCAACGCTGCTGCCTCAACGCTGCCAAGCTTCATCGACCAGCCAGAAGCTCACCGCCGTCGCTGCGTCCAGCTCCATCCTCGCCGCCAAACTTCATCGTCACCGACTCTTATCCGTTACGTCCTCCTCTTCCTCGTTGCCTCAGCGTCGTCGCCTTCGCCCTCGTCCTCTCCATCGAGCTCCATCTCCACCACGGCAAGCTCCATCTCCGTCCACTCGTAACCCCTCTCTCTCTATCTCTCTCTCTCTCTGTGGGTTTTGCGTTTGCTGCGTTTCTAGTTTCTTTTTTATGTTTTTTATTTTTTATTTTATTTCATTCTTCTTTTCTATTTATATATAATTATTAGATTTATATTTAGTTTTTATTATTAATTATATATATATTCTATAATATTTCCAAAAAAATTGTTGCTTGCTTATAGTATATTTCTGTTTTTATTATTGATTATATTTCTATTTTTATTATATTGTAAAACATAAATTATTTTGCTATTTTATTGTCTTAATTTGAATTATTTGATTATTTTACAGCCATAATATGTTATTGTTATTTATAGGTTTCTATTGCAAGTTTCTTAAATTAAATTTAAAATGTCGGATGGGACTTGAAGTACGGGAGCATCGTCTGATGCAACTTCGATTTTTAAAAGGAAGTCCAATCATATTGGATGGGAGTATGGAATGTTAATTGATCCGAAGAATATGGATAAAGTTAAATGTAAGTTGTGTGGTAAAGTTATGTCTGGCGGAATTTACAGAATAAAAGAACACATAGGTCATATTTTCGGAAATGTTTCTGCATGTCCAAAATCTTCTCCGGATGATAAAGTCAAATGCAAGAATGCTATTGTCGAGGCAAAGAGTAAGAAGAAGAATAAGAAGAATGATGAAGATTTGATGAGATCTTCTATTAATATTTCTAAAGGGGGGGATGATGAAGATGAATTGAAAGAGTTAGGTAGCAAAAAAACATCCCATACTCTTGGCCCTATGGATAAGTTTGCAATCTCGATTAGTCTTGAAACTTGTTTGACAAAAAGGCAGCAAAATATCAATGAATCATTCTTTAAAGAAAGAATACAGACTGTTCATGAGTATTGTGCTAGATGGGTGTATGAAGCTGGTATTCCTTTCAATGCTATAGATCATGATAGTTTCAAATTGTTTGTTGAGGCGGTTGGTCAATTTGGCCTGGGCTTCAAACCTCCCAGTCAATACCAGTTGAGAGAAACGTTATTAAAGGGAGAAGTGGATAGAACTAAAGAATTACTAAAGAAGCATGAAGAAGAGTGAGCACAAAATGGGTGCTTCATTATGACAGATGCTTAGACAGACATAAAAAGGAGGAGCATCATGAACTTATGTGTTAATTCTAATGCAGGTACTATTTTTTTGTCTTCCAGAGAGTCTTCAGACGAAAGACATACAAGTGAACTCATTTTTGAATATGTGGACAAGTGATTGAGCAAGTTGACCCACAAAATGTCATCCAAGTAGTAACAGACAATGCTGCCAATAATATGGGAGCGACAAAATTATTGAAATTGAAGAGACCAAATATCTTTTGGACATCATGTGCTACTCACACTATCAATTTGATGTTTGAAAGTATTGGAAAACTACCGAAGTTTAAAAAAGTCATTGATCAGGTCAAGAGTTTGACGATCTTCATTTATGCACACCATAAGACCTTGTCCTTAATGAGATCATTTATAAAGAAGAGGGATATTGTGAGACCGGGAGTCACTAGATTCCTTTATTCTTTCCTTACTTTGCAAAGTTTGATGGAGAAAAAAGCTCAAATGAGGACAATGTTTACTAGCTCTGAATGGGATGAGTGCAAATGGTCAAAGACTGTTAAAGGGAAAGCAACATATGCTACTGTGATGAGCATTACTTTTTGGAATGGTGCGAATTTATGGCTTAAGGTTTTTGCTCATTTGATGAAGGTGTTTCGAATTGTTGATGCAGATAAAAAACCTTCTACGGGATTTTTATATGGAGAGCTTAAGCATGCAAAGGAAGCTATTAAGGAGGCCCTAAATAATTTTGAGAAGAACTATCAGCCTATTATAGAGATTATTGAAGCAAGGGTAAAAGATAAGCTAGATAGTCCACTACATTTTGCACCTTACCTTTTGAATCCCTATTACTTTTTTAAGGATATGGGTATAAAACTTGATCATGAAGTCATGGATGGATTTTTTAACTGTGTGGAGATGTTTTATGATGCCAATGGTGAATTGCAAGGTCATGTTGTAAATATTGAGTTGTCAAAATATACTCATAAAGAAGGAACTTTTGAAAAATCGTGGGCAACTCAAGGGTGTGCAGAAAATGATGACAATTATAATCCAGGTATAAAATTTATTTAATCATTTTCTTAGTTTCTATTGTGCATAAGTTTATTTACTTTATACTTATTTAAACTATGTAGTTAAATGGTGGATAACTTATGGAAATCACACTCCAAACTTGCAACGAATGGCGATAAGGATCCTCTCATTAACCAGTAGTTCGTTTGGTTGTAAAAGAAATTAGAGCACTTTTGAAGGGGTTAGTGTATACTTTAAAATGTTTTTAATACTTTAATTTCATTATTCCTATCATTTAAAGAGTTAAAGTGATATTACTTTATTTTATTTATGTAAACACATACGAAGAAAAGAAATAGACTGGATGTGCATCGATTGAACAATCTTGTCTATGTCCAATTTAATGCAAAACTGATGAATAAGCAAAAGAGGGAGAAGGAAAGGAATGTTGTTGTGCTATTTGCTAGTGATGCCAGTAATGCACAAGGATGGATTATTGAAGGAGGAGATGATGAAGAAATTGATCCTAGTACAGGGCTTACTTGGGAAGTGGTTGGTGAAACATCAGGAGTAGACGAGATGCTTCAACCTCGAAGAAGTTCTAGGATGAGAGAGCTTCATGAAGATGATTTCCAATCAGAAGAAGAAAAAGATGAGCAAGAGCTCAATGAATTTGATTTTGAGTCTGATGAAGATCATGTATTAGAAGAATATGGAAAGGAAGAAGTCTAATTAGATAGTTAAATACTTAAATTCCTCAAGTATGGTTTATGTTGCATTATTGTTGCTTTTATCTTATTAAGCCTAGAACTGATCTACAACAATTTGTTTTCTCATGCTTAATTATATATTTCACTTGTTATTCCATTATTGTTGTATTATTAGTTTATATTGCATTATTAATGCTTTTCATCTTTGATTTAATGAAAATAATATCAAATTACATCCCAAAATTTAAAAAAATAAAAAATAAAAAATAGCAATTTTCCTAGGCCCCAGTCTGGCATCCGACTAGTGCCTAGCGCCTTTTAGAACACTGATAGTATGTTATTATGATTGTCTCCCTTTATAATGGTGTTTTGACCCCTATTTATAGTGATCGGTGTTTACAATTACATAAAATACAAAAGTGTGAAGATGACATCATGGGGACAAAATATCCTTATCAATTCTATAAAATCAGGAGTGAGCACCGTATTACGAGGGATCTGGTTTGCCTCACATAAAGTAAGTGGGTCCCTGCCTCCGATTATTAAGCAACAATGTTGTTATGCAAGCTGAAAGGTTAAACCAGCAAGTTAGAAGCATCGCTGAGAGCTCGCTAGGGGGCATTGCCGGAGGCTCGCTAGAAACATTGCCGAGAGCTCGCTAGGAGCTTGCTTGGTTCTGCGATCTGAGTTCAGGTTTTAGCGATGTATGAGTTTATTTTGAAGAGCTTGGCTTGGGTCTACTGGGCTTTAGGCGATTGGGGTGGCCTATTGGGTTGAACCCAACCCTTAAGGAGTAGTTCGAAAAATACCCATAACAAAAGCCCCCTATCTCATAGTGCGATCTTCGAACTGAGAGCTGATGCATGTTAGCTATTCCAGTTGTCAATCCACCTTTCAGACTTCTGCCCAATCGTTTCACATCACGCTATTTAATGTGCACATTCCCCCATTACTAGGGTCGACGTATTTAATGTGCACGTTCCCCGATTACTGCACATGATTATGACTGTGGAACCCATAAGCCATCATGTATCTGATGGATGCTGAGATCAATCGAGCTAAAAGTATAAATGGCAGGGAAATTCTTTGATTTTCCCTCTTCATGCCACTTTGAAAATTTTTATTTTAGCTTTTTGCTCTCGAGACTTCTATTGCGACCAAGTTTTTCGGATTGCAATCGTTCAAGTGCCGACCACAGCTCGAGGCTTGCTCCGGACTTTCATACCAGCAAGAAGTCCACTGTTGGTGAGTCCTTCATGATCTCTATCTCTTTCTTGAAGTTTCTTTCATTTGGGCCATTCATCATCAGTTCCCGCCGTTAGCCTTTTGGCCTCTTTGATTTTGTCGGTGGTGCTTCCCATTTTTCGGTGCACCGATTTGAATTGATTTATTAGGTATCTTCAAAGCCTTTAGGTTTAAAGACCTTAGGATTAGTCTTCCGTGGAGTACTGGACTTGTAGCTATAGCCCTTCCCCCTTAAGCGACACTCCGTTGCAAAACGCATGACCTTTTGAATAAAGAGTATTTTTAAGGTTTTTTCTAGTTCTTCGAGGTCTGGTACGCGACCTTCGACATGACTATTCTTTCTTTTTCTGTAAATGTCCGATTCTGTTCAAGAGAACTCAGGTCAAAGGCACTGCAACCATATCATAGGAGAAAACGATACCTCTAATTTCGAAGATTATCTCGTGATAGAGATGCATATCTATCTATTCTGTTTCGTATAGCAAGATCTGACTTTGTTGTACTAGAACCATTCGTAGTAGAGAGGATCATAGTAGCTTTCAACATCGGATTTGCTGGCGGCTAGATAAGCCCCGTCGAGGAAGACGAGGTCCAACCGTCCGAGAAAGCTCTTCGGCCACTTTTTGACCTTTGTTTGACCTCTTTCTTGAAGATTTCACTACTCATTCTGAATCTGTGGAGGCAGAGAATTCTGGGTTTGCTCTGGATTTCAATCCCCATCCTAGTCTTTTGGGTTTCACTGCTTGGATTCTGCTGATGACTATGGAAGAAGAAGAGAGCCACCAGATATGACTATCGGCTTGTGGTTGACTCCAGCTTGCTAGGGTCTAGTCACGTGGTGTCTCTTTGTTTATCCATGTGAATTAGTTCCACTTTCATGGGAAGTGTGAAAACTGTTTTCTTAATAAAACATAGGATGATCAATTTTTGTTATAAAAATTAAAACTCTTATCAAAATAAAATAAACACAAGTGATGTGTAGAGCTAAACAAATAATGTGATAGCTGTTGAAAATATTTTCTTAGTGATAACAAAGCGGGAAAAATGGGACAGTTATATGTCAAGATAGTATTTGTTAATTAAAATATAGATCGTGAGATATGAAAAGTATTTTGGATAAAAGTATTTTCTATTGTGTTTGTTAAATTTATTTGAAAAGAAGTCATGTGATTTCTTATGTTGAAATTTTCAGATAAATTTGTATTTTTCCCTTTGGATAAGTTATATTGATTCAACCTTATTTTACTCATTTAAACAAATGCTAATTAAGATGATAAAATGTTGGCCAAATATATATATTTTAATCCTTATACTTATACTTTTTTTTATTTAAATATTCAATTTTTTTATTATTTTAATTACATCCATGAACTATATAATTTTTTAGTCAATTTCAACTCCTAAACTTTTTGTTATTTCAATTACACATTTGAACTATATAATTTTGAATCAATTATTCGTTAAGAATAATGAATTCAAAGCTGTAATTAGAATAATAAAAAATCTAAGAATGTAATTAACTTAAAATTATAAATTTATACATATTTTTAAAATAATAAAAATTTAAATAAATAACATACAAATACAAGTATTAAAATATATATTTATCGTGTCCACTACTTTTTGAAGCATTGCGGCACCGAGTGATTGATTGCCTTCCAGTCAACGTGTGTTCCCCTTTATGAGAGTTCCCCCCGTGCGCCACATGTTTGATAAATTAAAGTTTGTCAACTGTTAGGTGCGTTCGATAGGATGAAAAACGAAGGTGAAATTTCAATCAAATTTCAATTCTTACCTCAATTCTAATAAATTTTAATTTTTTAATTTAAAAAAAAATTTACTTTTTAAACTAAGATAGAATTCGAATTCTATGAAATTGAAAAATTGTTTGATAGAATTTTTTAAAATTTAGATGAAAAATTAATTCTACTCTTATTTTTCACTTCTATCAAACGCAGCACCCGTATTGTGACAATGTTTAATTATGAACTCAAATTAAAAGGCCAAGCCAAACAGCCCTTGTTGAGGCATTTAAAAGTTGATCCAGTTCAGTGGTGGCATTTTCCAAATCTAAGCTAGCCAGAGGATAAGCACACAAAATTTTCAAGTGTGTTTAAATATAATTTATCCATAAAATAATATGTATTGATGCTCAAATACAATAATGAATTTATAGAGTTGAAACGTCATCATCGTGTCTCTTGAGCCTAAGAAAAGAATCAAGAGAGCACGGGGAGGTCACCATGCAAATATTTGAAAACTTAATTCAAATGCTGAAAATGATGAAGGTTATATTGAAACCAGTATTAGAAACATATAATTTTTAGAATGAGTCTCTATTTATTTATAGAGAGATATAAAGTAATTCTAAGTAGTTAAGGATTAAAATTTTTACAGATAACGTCTATATTAACATTTTGAAACCCGTTAAAATTATGATTGTTATAGATAATTTTCATCCTAACATTCCGAAATCTTTTTAAAATTTGAATTTTTTATGAATAATTGCATATTGTTTTCATAGAAATCTTTGGAGGGATTTTTAAATATCGAAATTATCTAATTTACCCATTGTGTAAGACCTCCCCCGTGCACGTTTATGAAAAAATTTACACGTTTTAGTTCAAAAGAGTTATTTTAAACTTTTGGCATTTTAATGGACATTTGCTTATAACACAACAATTGCTCCTCATTCTTTCATTCGAGTTTTTTGGATGGAAGAGTAGACTGTGTCTTGGTCTGCCCTTATTTCTTTTTCATTTTGATGGTTTTTATTGATCTTAGATCATTATTGTGCTTTTGCATTTTCAATTTTTAGACTATTTACATGCTTTTGTGCTTCGACTTTGAGACACTTGCGTGTGTTTGAGGTGAGTCTTTCATTCGCAAATGACCCCCAAACATCTTAACAAGTCTTCATCATTCTGCGTGTGTGCAGGACAAGTCCTTTACAAGTGACCCCTGAATATCTTAACAATTTTTTCATGAGTCGCGTGTGTTCAGGGCGAATCTTTCATCCATTAACATTATTAACCCCCGAATATCTTAATAGTCTATTCATGACTCACGTGTGTTCAGGGCAAGTACTTCATCTGTCAACACAAGTAACCCTTGAACATCTTAACGATCTTCAACATTCGTGTGTTCGGGGTGAATCCTTCATCCGCTAACGCAAATGACCCTCGAATATCTTAACGAGTTTTTACTATCCGCGTGTGTTTGGGATGAATTCTTCGTTCGTCGACGCAAGTGATCCACAAACATCTTTAACAAGTCTTCATTATGCCTGTGTGTTTGGGACGAGTCATTCGTCCGTTGACGCAAGTGATCCCTAAACATCTTAACGGGTCTTCAACATTCGTGTGTGCTCAGGGTGAGTTCTTATACCATCAACGCAACTGACCGCCAAACATCTTAATGGGTATTCACTATTCATGTGTGTTTGGGGCGAGTCCTTCATCTATTGATGCAAGTGACCCCCCGAACATCTCAATGGGTCTTCAACATCCGAGTGTGTTCGGGGCGAGTCTTTCGTCCATTAACGCAAGTGACACCCGAACATCTTAATGGGTCTTCACTATCTGTGTACGTTCATGGCGAGTTCTTCATCCATCAACGCAAATGACCCCAAAACATCTTAATGGGTCTTTAACATCTGTGTGTTATCGAGGCGTTCGTCCATTCACTCAAGTGACCCCGAACATCTTAACGGGTCTTCACTATCTGTGTGTGTTCAAGGCCAGTGCTTCGTCCATCAACACAAGTGACCCCCGAGCATCTTAACAAGTATTCAACATCTGCGCATGTTCGGGGTGAGTCATTTGTCTGTCAACCCAAGTGACCCCCAAACATCTTAATGAGTCTTCTCTATTTGTGTGCGTTCAGGGCGAGTGTTTCGTCTGTCAACACAAGTGACCCCGAACATCTTAATGGATCTTCATTATCACCGTGTGTTCGAAGTGAGTCATTCGTCCATTGACACAAGTGACCCCTGAACATCATAACAAGTCTTCAACATCCTCGTGTGTTCGAGACGAGTCCTTCATCCGTCAACACAAGTAACCCCGAACATCTTAATGGGTATTCGCTATTTGCATGTGTTTGGGGTGAGTCTTTCATTTACCGACACAAGTGACCCCCCGAACATCTTAATAAGTCTTTAACATCCACCAGTGTTTAGGGTGAGTCCTTTGTCCATTAACGCACACAAGTGACCCCCGACCATCTTAATGGATATTCAATTTTTCGCATGTTTGGGTTGAGTCTTTCATCATTTAACGCAAGTAACACCCAAACATCTTAATGGGTCTTCACTATCTGTGTGTTTGGGCAAGTTCTTCATCCGTCGACGCAAGTAACCCCCAAACATCTTAACGGATCTTCAACATCCGTGTGTGTTCGAGGTAAGCCTTTCGTTCATTCACTCAAGTGAGCCCCAAATGTCATAACATGTCTTCGTTATCCACGTGTGTTCGAGGTGAGTGTTTCATCCATCAATGCAAGTGACCCTCAAACATCTTAATGAGTCTTCAACATTTGCGTGTGTTCGGGGTAAGTCATTCGTCCGTTGATGCAAGTTACCCTTGAACATTTTAACGGGCCTTCTTGTCATAATGTCTTTTTCTTTTCTTTTTTTCTATAAATAAGAATTATATAAAACAAAACACACCTAGAAGGCTAGAAACCAAGGCCAAGGCATACCCTGAACCACCAAAAAACCAAAAGCGACAATACAACAACGCTCACCTTCTTGTCATAATGTCGCGGCTCCCTAGTTTGAGTGTGGGGAAAGGCTTGGCTCGTACCAAGAAATGATGAGGATTTTGAAATTATGGCGAGTTTGTTGGTTAGGATTGGGCTTGAGAGCCCTTGCTTGGTCCTCTGCTGATAATTAGTCTCGAACTCGTTCACCATGTAGAATTCAAGTTTAGCCAACTCTAGCCAGATAGTCCTTATAGACTTTTAGTGAGACATTCTTAGGACCAAACCATTTAAAGGGAAATAGAGCTTAGGTGGAATGTTGTTCAACTTTTAGACTTGGGGTAGAGGAGGCACATGTCGGATTACTTTGAGGTGGTGGTGTAGGTGACGCTGGTTGGTCGTAGGGACACTATGCAACATGGCTCCCCAGTGTTGTATGTACATGTTTCTCATTATTGTGGGCAATGGTTCTTGACTTGGGTGGTGACAAACAACTTATAACAAATATGAGATTGTAATTTAAATCTTTCCATACCTTTAATTTGAGCATCTCTAATTATTTTCCATCTTTCAAAAAAAACAAGAGCCTTTGCTTCATGAGAATGCTTTCATTAGCTAATATAAGGAATATAATATCTAAATTTTTTCAAGTTGATACTAATGATGAATGATAAATCAATAAACTTGAAAGAATGTCTCTAACCAAAAAGGAAAAAAAAAAGAAAAGGAAAGAAAAAAGATTAAAGAAAATCTAACAAAAACTAAACTTGAAAGAATAAAGATGTGTAGATACTGAAAAATAAACTTAATGAGTGACCAAAAATGGATACTCATTTACATGAGAAAATCTAAAAGCAAGCAAACAGAAGCAACATTATAATATACAAAAGAGGAACCAAATAAAAAAACCAAAAGAAAGTTTAGCTCAATATCTCAACAATCGAACTATTTGCCTAACAAATAGATAGTTTCCTTCCCTTCAACCAGGGATGCGCAGTTTCCTTATATGTCAATCAATACCACTTTTGTTGGATCATCTAAATGAGATCTATTTTTAGTACAATAATCAAATCTTTATTTCAAATTGATGTAGGATTGCAGTTTTCTTGATCATACCAGTTGATGATCGCGTGCGAAGATGCTAATGCACAGCAATTCGGGGCTTAATTTGAACAGTTCTTTACTTTTCTATGGTCTCAATCTTGTCAATGAAGCTGAGCATCGTCTTCAAGCCACTCTCATCTGTTCAAATGGAAAGCCGAGAAATGAGAATCAAATAGTTTTTCTACACGGATGCTGATCAGAATGAAACACAGCCAAGAGCTTATTCCAACGACTATCTGTTGAACTTGAACTCTAAAAGGTTGTATATATTTGTTGCCTCGCATGCTGATACGAGACTATTATTTGATTCTGAAAGTATAGAAATACCAGAAAACATACTTAGTCAACTGATTTTAAGAAGCAAGTGATTTGATTTCATGAAACAACAAGAAGACACTTTCGCTGGTTTAAAAAGCTGTTCCCAGAAATAAATGGAGCTTTCCAAGATCTTCAAAAATGATAAAAATAAAGAAAACAAATCTGAGTTATAAAAACTATTTTCTTCCTCAGGGACAACAATGGAGAGAGAGAACACCAATAGACCTTGAAAATGAAAATTATATGATAAAGGTAGCATTTTGAAAGTTTTCACTATATCAGTTCCAAAACTGTGGGAAAAAAAAAAGAAAAAACAAATGCGAAAAGTACAAACGTTACCAACAATCTCATAAATGTTTAGGTTCATAAGAGGAGCATAAAATGAAGAGCCCCAGTACTGGGGAAGCAGAAAGGACATAATCTGTTGAAATGCAATTGATTTTATCAAAACTCCTAGCAGTGGCTATTCGAACATATGATTTATATCATAAGGAAGGAAATGCTTGAGGAAGAGAGAGAACTGCACGAGAACTAACCAAGTCTTGGAATTGTGTAGCCCTCAGGATGATGAAGAAAAATTGGCTCCTCAAATGATTCTGCTAATTCCCTCCCGGTAGCCCTCAGGAAATCTGTCTCACCTATAAAGCATGGGCATTTAGTTAGAAAATAAAAGTAAGTCATGGCAGTTTTAGAATATGCCTTCGCCTGTAATGCATAAGCATTTATCTAGAAATGAAAAACTTTGGCTTTCCACTTTAATGCATAAATGGTATGATACAAACATACCAACAGAGTGCGTGACAGATTTGCACAAATGTTCAACATGCATCTAGAATTGTATACAAGTGTGGTGTCATCATAAACGTTCGAGAGCACAAGTCGTCAAAGTGCCTGTAATTCTTAGGTAAAGGTCCGTTGACGCAAGATCCAACATTGTCCTGCCCTATATTCATTCATAAACAAAATTTTCAGGGCACTGGTAAAATACCGATCAAAAACTAATCTTTCTAGCACTGGATCCAAAGGAAAGGACGGTATTGCTGGATATTTTGTATCTCTTTTTGATTGATCAGCAATAAATAATGTTAACTCTTTGAAGATACCTGACTTGTCAATCATATCTCTTCAACTGGATGCTTATGAAAGGGCATGTCTCTTAGAAGTGCCTATTCAAGAAAACTGTGTCCTTTAAATGTGGCTCTACATCTATTATAAACAGATGATTAGACAAAACCTTTAAGATTTATTACAAACACCTAATCGATATTCTATTCTCGTTCTATTTCTTTTCTTCCATACAGAGATTGTTTTATAACAGAATCTCCAGTATTGCTGGATACATATTTTGGTAACCTTGATTAATCTAGAAGGTCATCAGCCATTAACCCTATACATCAATTCTGGAGGAACCAAATAACGCCTTAAAGATAATGAATTCATTCACGTTCTATAAAATTCCAACAATAGTTTTCCTACAGTAACTTCACAATTCGGTAACAGAGAACACGAAAATGGAAGAAGTACCTATAAAGTGAAGGGAAGGGCACTTGAGTGGCGATGAAAACGCATTAGCAGCCCAAGCTTCAATCCATCATATTTGCTCCCCAAAACCCTTTCTGATCCTCCAAACTTTCCCCCTGAAATTACAATCACAAACTTGATCTTGGGAACCTTGGTGAGTGCCACCCCATCCAATTGCATTCCAGGCAATGCTGCACAAATACTTGCCCCCTACAGTTGTAGTTCATTATCAGCAACTATAATCATCAAAATTCACCGCTAAAAGGAACCCAATTCTTACAGAACTATTATTAAAAAAAAGGGATAAAATAAGAAAAACCCACCTGGGAAAACCCCATTAGACCATCAAAAGGGCCATGTTTTACCATATAATCTTCTATGTAGGCAATACATCCATCAAAGTTGTAGTCTTCTCCAAAATCCTAGAAAAGAGAACAGCTTTTCATAAACTCATATAAATTAATTGTATCGAACCATTCATAGTCGATGTATAAGTATAGCAAGATCTGACCTCGCTGTACTGGAACCATTCGTAGTAGGGAGGATCATAGTAGCCTTCAACACCGGATTCGCCGGCTGCCGGATAAGCCCCGTCGAGGAAGACGAGGTCCAACCGTCCGAGAACGCTCTCCGGCCACTTTCCGACCTCTTTCTTGAAGATTTCACCGCTCGCTCTGAATCCGTGGAGGCAGAGGATTCTGGGCTTGCTCTGGATTTCAGTCGTCATCCCAGTCTTCTGGGTTTCCCTGCTTGGATTCTGCTGATCACTATGGAGGAGAAGGAGAGCCACCCGCTACGGCTGCCGGCCTGTGGTTGACTCCAGCCCGGCCGGGTCTGGTCATGTGGTGTCTCTCAGTTTATCCACGTGGTTCAGTTCTTCTTCCATAGGAAATTGAAACTCTATCAGAATAAAATTTAAATTAACATCTATATAGTAAAATCACTAAAAATATATATATATATATAATTTTTAATCAATCTCATTTTTAAATTTTTTATTATTTTAATTATACATCTAAACTATACAATTTTGAGTTAATTAAATTTGTTAAAGAATAAATGTTAAAAATATATATTTTAACTAAAATTGAGTGATGAATATCATGACGTGGAGAACTGTCATGTCGACTACTGTTCAAGCATTGCGGCACCATGTGCTTGCCTTCCAGTCAACGTGGTTCTTATGGTTTGCATACTTGCCACAACAATGACGTGGAGAGGCTCACATTGGTCCCTTTTATGAGAGTTCCTTAAATGGTGTTAGGTGTGGAATGAGCCACACCCAGAGTGATGGGGAAGTGAGGCATGTTAGGTAGAACTAACTCAATTGCATGTCTGATTGCATCATATCGAAATGTGTTGGTGTGAGTTGAAAAAAAGATAATTTATTATAGAATAATACTATACGGACGAATGTGACGACACACGAATTGACAAACCCAAATTATTGTGAGAATTTAGTGTCAAAATCTCGCGATAATCTGGTTTCAATTTTGAGTTATTTTATAGTTACCCACCCATTTTTAAGCCTATTTTCAAACGCACACTCTCTCTCACTTCTCTCTCAAAACCATTCTCTCAGTGTGTCTCTCCCCCACCCTTTCTCTCTCAAAACCACCCCCCTCAAACCCAATCTCTCTCAAACCCACCCCCGTAGGTGCAGCGTCCGCCCCCCACACCGCTCTCACACCTCCGTCGCCGTCAACCCCGCCATCGCTGCTCGCACCGCCGTCGCCCAAAGATGACTCCACCGTCGTCTCCCTCGCCAACATCGCCGGTCGTCGCCCCTACTCACATAGCCATCTCCCCTGCCAACACTGCAAACACCGCCTGCCATGGCCATCGTCGTCGCCATCACCCCCACTGACCACTGACCACTGACCACCGTCGCCCACCCCCCACACAGCCTCTCACTCCGCCTCGCCCAAAGATGGCTCCACCGCCGTCTCCCTCGCCAACATCGCCCGCCGTCGCCCTCCCTGCTTACATAGCCGTCTCCCCTACCAACACTGCAAACATCGCTCGCCATCGCCATCGCCATCGCCGTTGCCATCGCCGTCACTCCCCACTGACCACCGACCACCGTCGCCCGCCCCCTACACCGCCTCGCCCCCCCTTTCGGCCGCTCGAACGACCCAAACTTCACCCACTCTATTATGTTTTTTTTTAATTTAAGAAATGTAATTTTAATACAAAATAAGAGATGATTTTAATATATAATTGATGTTGTTGTAATAAGTTGGTATTTAAAGTGATCTTAAATGAGAGAATAAATTATTTAATTACTTGTGTGATCTTATTATATATATTAATATTAACATTTTTAATAACAACCATCAAGATTGCTGTTATTAAATCTGATTGTAAAACAATAAGAAAAAAATTGTTGTTATATTTAAATTTTAATTGTAAAATAATAAAAATATATATCCAATTATATTAGATTTGATCTTAAAAATATTAATTTTACTCCAATTTTATTTTACACTGATTTAAGTAATTTTACCAAGTTATAATTTTACTCCAATCTTATTTTACACTACTCCAATTTTATCAAGTAATTTTACTCCAATCTGATTTAAGTAAAATATTAATCTTATTTTACACAAATGTTATAATTTTATAAGTAAATAATTTAAATTAAGTAATTTAATTAATATCCTCAAATTGAAGAAAAATTAATAACAGAGCATGAAATAAGCAAAAATAACACAAGCAATATTTTTTACTCAATTGTCAAATATGGAATCAAAATAAATTATGTTCTTTCATAATTTAAAATAAATTATATTTTTTAATTTTTATTTCAATAGCTAAATCACCATAAAGAAACAACAGAAGCAAAAAAAAAAAGAAAATATATAAATGTATATGTAAAAAATTAAAAATATTTATAAATGTATATATAAATGTTATTTTTATAGCTGCGATGGGGCTTGAAGGTGGCAATCCAACCAACGCGGGGGGTTGACGGCGGGCGACGACGGAGGGGCCATCCTTGGGCGACGACAGTGCAAGAGCTGTGTGTTGGCAGTGCAAAAGCTGTGTGCAAGAGTGGTTTTGAGACAGGGTGAGGCGGGGAGGAGAGAGACACTGCGACTGGGTTTGAGAGAGATAGAGTGGGTTTGAGACAAGGGGGGAGACACTGCTACAACTGGGTTTGAGAAAAAGAATGGGGGAGAGATAGAATGGGTTTGAGAGATGGTGGTTTTGAGAGAGAGAAGGAGTGAAAGTGAGAGAGTGGGAGCTGATAGTAAAAGAGATAGTGAGAGCTGAGGGTTAAACTTATAATTTTGGATAGAGGGTTAAATTGTAATTTAAACAGGTTTGTCAACCTGTGCGTCGCCGCATTCGTCTGTCTAGCATTATCCTTTATTATAATTCCATCATTAGCTGTACGTTTGAATCTAAAGAGAAATTCTAAAAAGTGCTACTTATCCTAAAACTCTTTTATTTTTTACAAGTGATAAGAAAAGAAATAAATCAAAATAAAAAAAAATAGAATTATTTTAAATTTTTATCGACAGTATGTGGGATCCAATATTTATGGAATTTTGATGTAAGGAATTTAAAAAAATTATTTATTTACATGCAATCAATTTATGTAGTTATTTGAGGGATCAAACAGAGAAACAAAGAATTATAAATTTGTTGATTTATTAATCAGTTTCAATCTCAGATCACCTAAAACAATTTGTATATTAGATGTTATGAATTTGCTTGGAATATATCGAAAGGCCAAATATCCGGTGCACCTTGTTGGTGCGTCGTCTCATGTCATGTGATGGTCTGTTGCGTTCGGTGGTTGGGTTGTCGTGTCCTGGTCCCCGCCCCCACCCAAACTCGACTAGCTCACATATATTAGAAAAATACTATTTTTATTCTTTGAATTACATAATATAAGTAAAATGATAAAATTATCCTTCATCTAAGATGATGAGATGAGATAGTGAAGTGAATGATTAAAACACCCATCACTCAAAATGGTGAGATGGCGTATAAGGTTGCAATCAAGTCAAGCTGAGCTTTGGTAAGCTCAACTCGGGCTCAACATATCAAAATTAGGCTCGAGCTCAAGCTCAGTGAACATAAATCGAGCTTGGTTCTACTAAAAGAAGAGATCGAGCAAACCTGATCTGTGAGGACACTGATGTGTGTCAGGTAACCCGAATATATAGGTGTCAAGATCGTCCTTAGACTTGTAACGGTTGTGGAGCATATGGGTGAAGAAGAACACCGGTCAACAGTTTCAATAGAGGGGGCTGACAGATAGGTGGAGGACGGGGCCGAGAATAGAGAGGTTGGCGACCATGGAGTCGATCTTGGATGGGTCGGTTTCAGGTTTGACCTTAAAGAGGATAATGTGTTAGATGATTTGGGCCAACATTTTTACAAAGAAGGTCTGAATTAGATGAGCGAAGGCTTAGGAAAGGGGAGAGAGGGAGGACGCGAAAAAGATGGAGATTGTTGTAAGAGTGAAAGAAAGAGATAAAGAGAAAAGAATGGTTTGTTGGAAAATAGAATTGTTGTGTGCTAGAGAAGGGAAAGAGGCAAAAGAGATAGGAATAGGTTTGTTGGGCAGAGAGAATAAATGATATAATGATAATATGTATATATATGTATGTATGTTAAATAATATATATTATTTAATTATAAAAACAATATATATTTCATGAGCTAATTGCAAGCCTATAATCGAGCTAGCTCGCGAGCCTATCGAGCCGAGTTTTGTTAAATTCAAACTCAACTCGTTTACAAATCGAACTTCAAATTTAGACTCAAACTCGACTCGTTTACCTTAACAAACAAACTCGAATGAGCTTTTACTGAGCCGAACATTGAACCGAGCCCGAATGGCTTGGCTCATTTGCAACCCTAACGGTGCGAGGCGGTAAGGCGCAAGGGGTATTTTAGTTATTTGCGGGCACGTGTGTAACACCCTACTTTCTCGGTCGTGTTATAACTTATGATAATTCTGGGATAATAACTTTTTCTTTCAAATCTAATGCTAAATCATATCATTCCTCATATACATCCCAAAATTTCCATATATCTCAAAAGAGAATCATCATAACATCAAATGCGGAAGCAAGAATCGAATCTAAACATACATCGGACCTTATTACTGTTACATGATCGTTTCAAACATAATCCATAATACAAGACTATTCATCAATAGAACATAAGTTTCTCAACATGACTTAATACATAACATAAATCCTCAATTAACATTAACCCTAAATAAGCTTATATATCATCATTCCTCAAAACGTTCAAAATTCGAAGTAGCAGAACTTAAATACGTAACATACATTCAATTCATCATGCACTTTGCTAAGTGCCATTCATGCCTAATTCATTCTCATTTTTGCTACAATCTCCATCTGAAACGTTTGAATATTTCAAGGGCAAAACCCAAGTTAGATGATGAATCATCTAAGCAAGGGAACAAAACATTTAATGCACGTGTATGAATGTAATTTATATAACATCATAACTCTCATGTTTAGATTGACCGCACCTTAAGATTACCCATCATTTTTACAATCTTTCTGCCAGACCGAGGTGTATGGGTGCACCATTAGCAAAGAAACAACGCCAATACCTAATCTCATACCCATGCAACGTATGACCGTAAATCTCATCATGCTCATATGTATATATTTTGTCATGAATACATATAAATGCAATCTACATGACATATTCACATCAAGACATAACAACATGATGAAAACATTTACATAAAATCAAGTTTATGGGGTCAAACAACTTACCTTCTCAAACTTATCGGGATACGTCAATATTCGCACATTGTCTCGAAATACGTGCATCTTCTTGATTTGCGTGCTAACCTCAAAATTCGCATAAATCACTTCAACTTAAGCCCTAAAACACCCTAATCATCATATTTATATAAATAAGCATTAAAACCTATTTTTTTATAATTTCTTTCATTTTCTTTATTTTTCTCTCTATTTCTTCCTATTTTTCCTCAATAAATCCAAACTAAATATTTCTCAAATATTTCACTATAAAAATTCATAAAATAACATTTCTGAATTTCTGAAGTTTTTTAAAAAATTTTACTTACCTTAACTTAGCCTCTTAAGCTTCCTTGATATACGTGTTATATCCTCAAAATGCGTGCAAATTCCTGATTTTCAGGCACCACATTGATTCTCGTGTACCGTCTCAATTTTTGTGCGCTGTCTCAATTTTAGTGCCTGACCTCGAAACATGTGCTCAAACCATTTTGTCACCAAAATCTCTGAAATATTAATAAATCTCTCTTTCCTATTTTTCTAGAATTTTTCAGAAATTTCTGAGATTTTTCCTCTTTCCTTTCTTTTTCTTTTTTCTTTTTCTTCTTTTTTTCTTTTCTTTTCTTTTTCTTTTCCTTTTTGTTTTCTTTTTTTCTTTCTTTTCTTTTTCTTTTTCTTTTTTTTTCTTTTTTTCTTTTTTCCTTCTCCTATTCATCTTCTTCCTTCAGTTGCTCCTACGCACGAGCAGCCATGCCAGCTCGACCACCTCTTATGACCCCTCACTACCGCTGACGCCTACCCTCGGCCACTAGTCACCTGTAGCTGCTGCAAGCTCTGCCGTTGACCACCGTACTGCAAGCCATCCGCGGCCACCGTCCGCGCGCACGAACAATTGCTGCGCGTGGCTGCCACCTACTGCTGATCATCGCAGCCACCATCGCCGCCTCCAGTCACTACTTCACCTTGTCAGCCTCACACCCGCTACCACTCTCGGGTGCTTCAAGCTGCTACCATGGCTAATTGAGCTTGTTGCTCGCAGCCATGGCCGCTGCCCCCTTTCGTTTCTTTCGGCCAGCATCTCCCTCTCTCAATCTCTCTCGATCCCTCATCTCACTCACTCTTTCTCGATCTGCTTCTACCTCTTCTCCTTTCTCTCGGCCATTTCCTTTTCTTTTTAAACTCTTTGTAACTCATTCTCTTGGTCATCTCTCTCCGTTTCGTTCCATTTCTACTTCCATTTAGCTTCATCTCTTCCCTATTTATAGAGAAAATATACCTCTCTTACCTTGGCCAACCACCCCCGACCAATCTCTCTATCTCTGTGAACTCTTTTGGCGCCAATTTCTTTCAAAGGAAGAGCCAATAAAGTGTTTCGACGCCAATTTCATCATGTTACTCCCCTGCCTATGCTCATACATATATATATATATATATATTTCACAATTAATTTCTCTACTTCTCATTAATTTTACTTAAGGGTTTTATTAATTGCACTTCGACCCTCTAACGCCATAATTATTTATCATCAAGCCACTCAAAATATCGATTTCCTCGAAATTAATAATCGGTAATTACTCGATAAAGACTGATTTCGCCCCAATGTCCTTACTGGGCCCTTGTTTCGTCCTTAAACCACTTCAGGGTTGATCCTTACGCGAAACCGGAACCCCTTTAAGGTTCCGTTGACTTCCTGAGAGTCCCCTACGATAATTCAGTTTTTTAACCTAAATCATAGTTGTTATTTAGTTGTATCGAAAATCGACTCAATTCCAATTTCTTTATTTACCATAAATCCTATCTCAGAACACTCATCGAGACCATTTCATTTTCCTTAGACAATTATGCTCTGACGCATTCCCTGCAGTCGATTCGGTACTTATAATTGCTATCAAGTCAATTTTTCTACATTCTAAACTTGTTTAAATTACGTGGCAACCTCACGAAAATATAGGTTCTTACAGCGTGTGTAGCCCAAGGTGTAGCCCTTAATGTACAAGTAGTATGATCCTTTACATTAAGATATGAATTTTGCTATTGGTAGGCCTTGGGCTACACCCTCAGCAACCGAAAGATTTAAAAATTTATTTTCTTCTTTTGCAAGGCGCAAGGCAATGCTGTCTGCCCAAAACCATCTCTCTCTCTCTCTCTTACACACACGACCAACTCTCTCTCTTGCTTTCACTCTCGCAGACATTGTTGCCCTTACCTGCATCTTATTTTCACGACACTATCGGCCCCAACCGCTGGCCACCCTTCTCACGGCAACCGTCTGTCTGTCTATCTCTCTTGCCCAAAAAGACACCGTCGCCCCTACTCGCCTCTCCCTATCCCGACACCGTCAGCCCTACCTGTCGGCCACCTCTTTCACAACCACAGTCTTTCTTTCTTTTTTTCTCACAACCGTTGCCCCTACTCGCTGGCCACGCTTCTCACAACAACTATTTCTCTCTCTCACGACCATTGCCCCTACCCACGGCCCAAAAACCCACAAATCCCTAAATCCCCAAAATGAAACCTACAACCCTTTGAGGCCTTGATAGAGAAAGGGTTGTCGTCGGCCAGCCACTACACCCTTCACTACCGGCAGTTGCACCTACCTGCCGCCCACTACATCCGCCACCGCCGGCCAACACTCCTGGTATGTGGTACTTTGAGATTTATATATTTTCCCATGTCTTCACAAAATAACATTCTCGTATGGTGATATTTCTTATTTTTGAGTCCATTTATTGCACAAAAAAATATACAATGGTTTTGGATCAAAATCATCGTTAATCTTGGTCTTCCAATATAAATGGATTTTGAAAATAGTTTTGTTGTTATTCCAGATGAAATCATGCTTATAGTTGAATAATAGGTGTTGAAAGGCCATGTCCAAACATGAACTTGTAGCTTAGGCCATTGGGTTTTATTGTTAACGACCAATTTTTCTTTATTAGGAGAAACATTGTATTATGTTGCAGAGGCAATAATTTGCCCAAGTTGGTTGTCAGAGTGTCATCACTAGCTCCTTTGGATAGCATCCCTAACCAAATTAATAGTAACAAATGGCATTTTGCGAGGTTGAAATCTTATGGTTGGATAGGAAATGTGTAACACTCTCTTTCTATAGAATCCTTGTTACTATGAATCTTCTTTACCTTGTGTTGTTGCTAATTGGAGTGCAATTTCTAATTCACAGTGTTACAATGACATGCTGAAACACAAGGGTATGTCATAGCTGTAAACAACGGGGGTACTACTTTGTGGCATGTCCAACAAAGCTCCCATGCCCATTGTGTAAACGAGGTGTTGTAAAATGTTTCGAGATGAAAAAGGAGTCCGTAAACAAATGGAGGTTGTTCAATATTTGCAGTATTAAGTGTGGATTTTGGAAGTGGGTTGAAGAAGGTGAATCAAGCGGATTGTTTGGCGAAGGTGAATCCAGTGGCAGTACTTCAGCTAAGTCTATGAGAAATTTTCCTGTAGAAGAGTTCTTTTACATGTTCTGGACTCTAGCTCAAATATATGATGAAAAGGATGTGGAGATTTGAATGAATGTAACAATGCGCAAGGGAAAATGAAGTGTTACAACAATGGTAAAGAGGCCGACATGATTGTGGTTAACACTTGAAAACTATATTTATATATGTGTATGTAGTGGTAATTGAGTAAAACTGTATGTTATGAGAACTAATTGGATATTGTTTGTAGTGGTAAAATTAGAATAAGTTTTTATGGAGATATGAATGTGTTTGTAGTGCCTTTTTCTATCAGTAGTATCAAATTTTTGTAAAACCTTATTTATTGTAGTAACTTGAATGGTTTTAAATTTTTGAGAATTATTTAAATGGATTTTAAACATAATTTGATGATTATTTCATAAATTTTTAGCTTTAGAATTTTTTATTTGGAGGTTGTATAAATAAATAAATTTGATAATTATTTCATAATTATTTAGAATTATTTAAATGGTCTTGAAACTTAATTTTTAGTTTATTTAAACCATTTGATGTTTTTTTGTCAATGGCTCAATTATTGTAGCAAAACATCACATTTTAGGAATAATAAGGAGTAACAACTGCAACAATTGGTACAAATGCAAATATGATTCACATTTTGTGTCTATTGAATGACAATATTTGGCTAGAATGAATTCTATATAATTCTTTGTGTATCAATTGAATTAATAAATATCAATATAAGTATCGATTTATTATAATACAGCCAGCAACATTTTATGAGTGAAGTACCCGACCCAACAACCTTCTTTAGTAGGTTGAATGACACAAACCATCAAACTACCACAAATTTAAAGCACAAACAACACCCCTAATCCCATTTGATTTGTTCCACAAAAACCTAAACGATCCCTAACATATTCATCTTTGTTTGCAGGCCGACTAAGTGAGCAAGAATAATAATGCTACCATTGTTCTCTCTATTTGTTCGGATAAAAACTCAACTATCTTCAAAAAGCATTTTCACACTTGGTAAGGCTTTAGTTATATTCTCATTCTCATCTACTTGCTCATGTATAACAGGAGAGAGATACAATAAGGTAGTGAAGATAGGCCTCCTGTTTGTGTGTTCTTATCATACCCACAAGAGAATGTCAACAACAAGCTGCTCATTTAACATTCAACATGGTAGCTAGATAGATATTTATGATTCTGAATACACATAAATTACTACAAAGTTATTTATTGCAATAAAATAGAATACTAATTGCTACATTGTCAGAGTAGAAGAGATCTTGCTACAATCAGGAACAAATAAGATAAGAAATTGATGAATTGACACTAGAAGAGCTTCATGCTAAATACTTTGCTGATAGTAAAAGGTCTATCAAGTCGGAATTACAAAATTGAATAGGACAGTAGAACTCAGTGGGAAAACATGTAATCTTACAACATACATTTGTGATACATTCTAGGCTTGGCAGTTGGCATAGCTTTCTTTCCTTATTAGTTGAGAGAAAAACTGGGCCTGGACCAGCTCTTATGGAGAAGCTGTATCATTTGACCCATGTAACACCCCATTTCGTCAGGCGTGTCACTATAAGGGTATTCCCGGGATTTCTTTTTTTTTTTCCTCTAAGTTCAACATGCACGGTGTATCAAGAACAGTCTTCACATGCAGATACAAACCCCGAGAACCCCAGCCTTGCCTGTTTAACTATCAAGATCAATAATCTTAAACTAAACGAGACATAATACAACGCAGCGGATACATTAATATCAAAACACCGTAGTTCTTACATAGTATTTCCATAGCAAAATACGTAATACAGATCAAATGATAACATTGCTAATATACAACCGTTCATTTACAACCTGTAATACATACTAAAGCCTCCAAACGCTACAACGACTAACAAACTAGGCACCATTGGCCCTCAACCAGCCACATCCTTGCCTCGCAGCAGTCCCTGGCTGGAACATCAAACGTTCCAGGGGCATAGCCCAGATTAGATGATAAACATCTAAGTGAAGGCATAAAACAGTTTATACAATGCATGATAGACACAAGCATGGCATACTCAGACAAACGAAAATATGCAAGACACGTCTAACTTGAGACATCACCCTGACATACTTAATCCCTCGAATGTCCCACTGTGGCACACGTTCACCTGGTCTAACGTTAATCCCTCGAGTGCACCGTCGTGACACCCGTTCACCTGGTTTAACATTGTTCCCTCGAGTGCCCCAGTGTGACACCCGTTCACCTGGATTAACATTGTCCCAATCTCAAGTAGACCCCATCCCGTCCCACACAGAAAATAACATTGACACGAATATCAATACCTCGATGATATGAAAATCACACGCCATGCACCGACTCTTTTGTAAGTAAAAACAGTTGATGCAATATATCATATGTTCAATATGCAAATGACGACATAAATACATAAGTGAAACGCATAAGCATAGCATCTCGAGTTCTGGTGAGACCGCTCACCTAAACCCGCTACACTCACATCAAGACATTTTCCAAACAAGGGTAAAACTAGAGTCAAACCACTCACCTTGAACGAAACTCAAAGCACGTTGAATCTTGTTTCGAACCTCGACTTTTATGCAACTCCTCAAGTATTTTAACCAAACCACCTCCTTACACGTCCTCACGCGTTGCCCAAGTGCTCTGCGCGTGTGATGCCTTGCATATGCTTTAAAAATCCTCTATCCACTAAACCCGAAGCACTCTCGTTTAGCACAAATGTATCACAACTTCGAATGAGAAATTTCTTAGCCTTGAGCCCCTATTTATATGTTTAGGAAACTTAGCCACCAAGAAATGTATATTCTGCAATCATTTCAAATCTTTCAAAATCTTTTCCAATCATTCCAAATCTTCTAAGATTTTCTATAATCATTCCAAATCTTTTGATATCTTTTGCAATCATTCCAAAATCTTCTAAGATTCTCTGCAATCATTGTAAATCTTTTATAATCATTCCAAATCTTCTAATATCTTTTGTAATCATTCCAAGATCTTCTAAGATTCTCTGCAATCATTGTAAATCTTTTATAATCATTCCAAATCTTCTAATATCTTTTGTAATTATTCCAAAATCTTCTAAGATTCTCTGCAATCTTCTGTAATAATTCCAAATCTACTAAAATCTTCTGCAATCATTGTTATCCGAATTAAATCTTATCCAAATCAAATCTTTATCTAAATCAAATCATATCCAACAAAATCTTATCCAATCAAATCTTAACAAATCTTGTCCAAATCTTATCCTTAAAGTCATCATGAGCCTTCATCTTATCTCTAATATCATCATGACACTTCATCCTTATCTCTTAAGTCATTTATGAAGCTTTTTTCCTGAATCTCCCAAATGCCTCTAGTAAAAAGATTTCAAGAATTACACTTTGGCCCGAACTTTTGGATAATTGCACTTTGACCCTTTTCAACATGATCCCAGGCTAATTTTTAATTGCATTTTAGTCCCTGAAAAATGGACTAATTGCGCTAATGCCCCTAATTTTTAGGTAAATTACACTTTTACCCCAACCTCAAAAATTACGATTTTGCCCCTGGCTCAAAAACTGAATTTCTCTTTAAAGACCTTTATAACCCTTTGAAATATCATAAAACATTCTCTTTAAAATTCTGAAAAAATATCGTTTCGATCTCCCTCTATCAATTTCGAAAAAAACTGCACTTAGGCCCGAATCTTCGTTTTAGCTACAAACCCTTTTGTTTCTTCCAAAAACTACTGAAGGGTTACTTTATATGCCAAATATGAACTTCCTCGAGATTCCATTGACTTCCTGAATGCCCCGTACGATAATTCGGTATTTCATCCTAAATCACAATTGCCTTTTTAGCTGTACCGAGAACCGTTCCCGATCCAACTTCTTTTGATGCCTAAAATCATAACTCGAATTACTTGTCGATAATATACCATTTTCCTTGACTATCTAGGGTCCAGGGTACTCCCTCTGACTAATTCGATCGTCCAAAGTTGCGTTAGTGTACCCTATAGTCTTATTTTCCACAAAGTCCATTTATGCCCTTCACTAAATACCGTTTATATCCTCAAATCATTCCTGGGTATTACAACCCAGCAATGACACATTTGGGAGATTTCTTGCTAAGGTGGTATGGGACTGAACTCATCATCCTGCATTATCAACACAAACCTCATCAGAAATGATAGCCCAGCCTTGGGAGTCATTGATTACAACAATGCTTTCATTTTCCAGTGTTTTTAATTGCAAATTCAACTAATAAACAACACAGAAAATCTCCAGTACCACTTACTCCAACATGGACCAGCTGAGAAGAAGAGGAAAATAACAAAAAACACATTGTGAAAAATATTAGGTATTCCCATCACTACTACATCTGTACATATATACAGAAAATATGAATCATCCATTACAACCCAGTTCCATCCTTGTGTTACATATACAGAATGTAGTAATGCATAGTAAGACCTCCTGCAAAGTATTGACATTAATAAACATATGCATCACATAACCTTTTTAGTATTTTAAAAAATCAAACAATGACCTTACCTTAAAAATTAAATGTATCAATTGGTAGAGACAGATGCCCTATGGTGGGAAATGGCAACTATTGAATGAATGGAACATGTTGCGGAATGTTTGCCAATTCATTATCTTGGAAATTGGGATGTGTAAGTACTTGTGTTTCATCCTGATCTTACATCGAAGTAGATTTTTTTAAAAAAGAGAATAGAAAAAAGTGATCAAATAAAAATGTTATAAAGTTATGTACCAAGCGTCGTGGATACAAGAAGGGTGTCATGAAAAGATATTATGATTGCACCGTCTTGTAGATTCTTTTGAGGCACTTTCTTGACTTTCTTTGTACTCAAAGACACCTATGCATCATTGAACCCTGATTAATTTATATTCCATCTAGTAGGTTACTTGAACACTACAAACTAGTGCTTACCTTAGCTTTTTTCAATCTCGACTCCAATTAGCCCCTTTTGCAAAGCTTCTTAAGCCTTTCTTTTTGGAATAGTTTGGGTCCAATATATTCTCGTTTGAAGCATTCTCCATTGCTCTTCCGTCGGAGCCTACATGAGCAGTTGCTTGAGATAGATGATTACTTTCGCTACTTGACTTCAACATGGAAAGCTCATTTTTTTTAAATTGAATCCACTCCATAACCTCTATGGTACGACCTTCATCATCTGCTACGAGATTAGCTACCTCGATAAAAGCTTTGCACAATTGGTCATATCTTAACTACCCAGGACTATCGATCCCCCTATCATAGTTAATTGCAACCCTCGTGTGGCATTTAGTCACATCTCTCCTCTATCTCCTGAATATAAATCTTTTGGGAAGTGATTTTACGTTATTACGGATCAATACTGAGATAACATGCCTGTAGATAATTCCCCTAAACTCGAATAGGTGGCAGCTACAAACAAATTCGTAGTTATCCCTCTGAAATAAAATGGTAAATTTTTTTATCTTGACACCCTCACGAACTACGACATCCTCTTGTACCTTATACGTCGTTCCTAAGCAACCCTCATCGACAGCTATAAGGTCACAATACATATTTCCGCTGATTTCTTCTTGAAATTCCTTGAATTTTGATATGGTGCAAACAAATTGAAATTGTTTTTCAATTTCATATGGTGTAATGCATGGAACAATTTGCAAGAAGGACTGAAAATCTGCTTGGAACTCCTTCTCAACCTTATTCTTCAGTGCTCACTCGTATTGTTCAACAAACTGCTTTAACGATGTTTTTAAATGGACAAACCCATCAAAGAATGCATTCATACTCTTATTGCGTTGGGTTGTCAACATATCTGCCCAAAAGGATGTTTTGAAGAAACAAGGAACCCAGTGACTTCTATCAATGTAAAGTCTAGCCAACCAATCATTGCCAAGCAATTCATGTTGTTTAACCATCCTAATCCAACCTTGTTTGAATTCTTCTAAAGTTTGCGAATCATAGACTAGTCTGTGTATAGTTGAAAATATGGCACACTTTTGAACATGGTTGTCAAATTTATCAGGCAACTTCTTCAAAATATGCCACAAACACCATATGTGCTTGGTATTCAAAAATACTATTTGGATTGCATTTTGCATAGCCCTGTCTTGGTCCGTAATTATTCCATTAAGAGCCTGGCCTTGCATACATTGAAGTCGTGTCCTAAATAGCCAAACAAACGTCTCCGTATCCTCATTAACACTAACCCACATCCAAGCAACATAGATTATATGTGATGATTCATCTCAACAAAAGGGGCGAATGACATGTCATACTTATTTGTGAGGTACGTGGTGTCAAATGTCATAACATCGCCGGACTCCTTATATGTTTTTCTGCACCTATTATTGGCCCAAAACACATTTCTCAATCGAGACTCTTCATCCAAATCAATACTGAAGAAAAAAACTAGGGCGATTTGCTTGCATTTTTTTTAAATAAGACTATATTGTAGCCGCATCTCCTTACCCTAGTCGTAATCGTCTAACCTTTCCAACATAGTTTTTATAATCCTTTTCGATGCATGTTATCTTCTCATATCCACCCACATTGACAACCGTTGAGTTATAGCTTTTATTTAACAGAATTCCAGCCATATCATTCTCTTCAAGCTTCCGTTTTACATGTACACTCAATTATCAATTACATCGAAATAACTAGGATTTGGATGGACTTGTCTTATGATTATACTCAAGATGGACTCTCTTAATTCGGTATGTTCCAATACCATCAGCACTTGCAGTTAGCTTAGCTTTACACCTTGTTTGAATGGTTGGTTGTGGCCTCAAAGAAGTATTTGTAGCCCTAGTTCTTTGGCCTTCTCGACAACATGAAAATATCACATATTTTATACCCCATTCTCACCCTTTCTTGAATTTCTTTTCCTAACTGGAAAACTTACATTATATGCATATCTCTTGTAAAACTCAAATATTTCCTTGGCATCCTTAAACTTCATCCCAACCTCCAACACAATAACCTCACTGTCTTTTCTTAAGATTTCATCATCCAAACCATCCAAATTCTCCATTAAAATATCTTCTTCATTTCCCAAACTTTCGTCATCCATTGCCTGTATATTGGTTTCTATTATCTCATCATCAACTTTTGTAACGTTAAAATACCAAACATAAATCAAGCAGTTCAAAAATACTCAAAAACATAAATCAAATAGTACATAAATGTAGGAAATTACTTAACAAACCAGTTATTTTGCTCCAAATGATTCTCTTTGTGAGAAGGAGCATTGGGAGGAAGATGTAATGAGCACCGGGTAGCGAGTGGGTGGGACTGCCAGTGGTCGAGGGTGCAGTGGCTGGCCGAAGGTAGAAGATGCCGAGTCTTTCATTCACAAGTGAACCCCAAACATCTTAACAAGTTTTCATAATTCTGCGTGTGTGCAGGACAAGTCCTTCGCAAATGACCCTCGAACATCTTAACAATTTTTTCATGAGTTGTATGTGTTTAGGGTGAGTCTTTCATTCGTTAACGCTATTGACCCCTGAACATCTTAAACGGTTTATTCATGAGTAGCGTGTGTTTAGGGCAAGTCTTTCATCTGTCAACGCAAGTGATTCCTAAACATATTAACGATCTTCAACATCCGTTTCTGTTTGGGGGGAGTCCATCCGCCAACGCAAGTGACCCCCGAATATCTCAACGAGTCTTTGTTATCTGTGTGTGTTCAGGTGAGTCCTTCGTTAGTTGATGCAAGTGACCCCCGAACATCTTAACCAGTCTTCAACATCCTCGCGTGTTCAAGGAGATTCCTTTATTTGTCAATGCAAGTAACCCCAAAACATCTTAATGGGTCTTCCCTAACCGCATGTGTTTAGGGAGAGTTCTTCGTCTATCAACACAAGTAACCCCCGAACATCTTAACGGTTTTTCGTTATCTGTGCGTGTTCGGGGAGAGTTCTTCATCCGTCGATGCAAGTAACCCCCGAACATCTTAACATGTCTTCAACATTTGCGTGTTCTCGGGGTGAGTGTTTCGTTCGTTAATGCAAATGACCCCCAAACATCTTAACGAGTTACTATCACCGTGTGTTTAGGGTGTGTCCTTCGTCCGTCAATGCAAGTGACTCTCGAACATTCTAACGGGTTTTCAACATCCACATGTGTTCAAGGTGAGTATTTCATCCATTAACGCAAATGACCCCTGAACATTTTAATGGGTCTTCATTATTCGCGTGTGTTTGGGGAGAGTCCTTCATTCGTCAATGCAAGTGACCCCAAAATATCTTAACATGTCTTCAACATCTGTGTGTGTTTGGGGAAAGTCCTTTGTAAAACAAATAAATAGTAGATAAACGGTAGATAAATTAAGAACCCAAACACATGTAAAATATAGATCAATTAAAAAAAAAATACCATATAGGACTTTACTTACATTGTAAGATGAGGATATTGAGGTCGTTTTGAATCAAGTAATAGTGTAATAACACTTATAGTTATATCAACCTATTACAAAAATATTAGAAAAGTTAGTCTTAGTCAAATAATAGTAATACACAAACAGAATAGAAAACCATACCAAAACCAAACTGAAAGTTTGAAACTCACCTCTGTGGAGTGTGGACTATAGGGCATCGATGGATTAGTCAAGAGTCATAAACCGAAGAAGGGGAAGATTAGACTAGACGAAGGCCGACAATCAGTCGTCGTCGTCAACAAAACAAGGAAGAAACTATGATGCCTCAGGTCCCACCTTCAAGGTGCCATCGTAACCCACGGTTATAGCCACAACCACTTGCCAAATTTTTAAAGGTCGGCTATGCCCTTACAGGTTAAGGCGCCTTAGGTGGGATCCAGATTTCACTGCCTTCGCTTGTTGAGAACTTGAGCCCCTAAAGAAAAAAAGCAACGGATGACACTTAAATCTCGGTCGGGTTACACGCTTGGAATTTCAGAGCTGTTAAATAGACATGATGAGAGCATGAGAGTAAATTTACATAAAATCTATAATTTACAAGTAAATAGTAAAACTCTCAATTTCACCACAAGATTCGCTTGTTTCACACACATAATACAAAATAGGATAATTCACTAATAAAACCCATAAACATCATAAGTCCTTTCAAGGCTCATCAACTGCGTCCACTAGTAACCTTTCCTCCATTACTGCTTTCCCTTTTCTAGAACCCGAAACATCTGTATGGTTAATGATAAGGGGTGAGTCCTAAAACTTAGTGAAGGTAATATGTAAAATAGCAAATCATAAATCCATGACAATCATAGAAAAATATGGAAAGAATCATACATGTAGGCCTGTCCACCTCATCCATCTCAGACTCTTAGTGACCCCATACGACTTTCCCCCAACCCTAACACGAGCTCTGTTAGTCCCAAATCATAGCCTCATGCCTAGGCATTCCTTTATCATCATATACAAGTCACGATAATATAATTTTTACAGAAAATATATAAACCCTTACAGTATTAGTTTTTTGATGCCTTGATAGCCCATTTGAAAAAATTTCTCCATAGTGTTAAAATCATTGATATTACTCCTCAAAATTCCCTTAACAAAAATTAAACATAATAAGATAAAAGAATCATTTAAATAAATATTGCTAATATCAACTTCTATCTAAAATTAGACATTTTGCACTTACCTTGTTGTTTACGCTCATATTACTAGTTCATTCTTTCCAATTCCTTTCTCTCTCGTTGTTGTCTTCCAATCTCTTTTAATTTCTCTCTCACTACTACCTTTCTAATTTCTCTCTCTCTCTCTCTCACTATTGCCTATCTCAAACTCAACTTCTCAAATCTTCCCTCAATCCTCAATTATTGTCTCTCTCTTCTAACCTCACATTGAGGTTGTTGCCTCTCGTATTTATAGGGGATTGTTAGGCAATTGATATAATTATAATAACCAAATCCTTACCCACTAACTATTCTTTATTGCCCATTTAGTCTTCCTTATTTATTTAATTTTCCCACATATAGTAATTATTCTGCCCACTAATCCTCTTTCCATCACTTAGTCTTCTTTTGGTTAATTAATCTGCCCATTAACTCCCACTAACTCACGGAAGACATTCTTTTGGTTAATTAATCTACCCTTACCCACTAATTCCCACTTTGACTTTCTTTTGATTTATTATTTCCCACTTAGCCCATTAACTTAGCCCACTTACTTAGCCTTATCTGCCCACTTAGCCATAATCACGCCCCACATGGCCGTGCTGGGCCCTCGCACACCTGTGCCTAGGGGTGTGCAATTGGTTATAACTAAATCGAATCGTCCAAAAATTAGTGACCGAACCGAACTGACCCACATATAATAACCGAACTGAACCGACCAATTAGCCCCAACTAACCGAAACTGAATGAACCAAAACCTAAACCATGGTAACCAAATCGAACTACCCTAGAAAATAACCAAAGAGACCAAACATTAGTTCGACCATACTGTTGTTACCAACCAGTTGGTCGACTGGTGATTCCAATGATCAGAATCGATCATTGGATTTCCCCAAATGCGGTGATTCATATATCCAAAAAAGAGTTTGATCGGATAGTTGATTTTTTGTAGATCTAAAAATTAATTCTATAGTTAAAAAACTCAAAACATGTTTTTGAAAAAATGTTGCTGGCCACCATCCACGACAGATTCTGATGATTGGAATCGACCATTAGATTCACCTTGGCTAAGTGACCCACATACCCAAAAATCAAAAGCAGCTAATTGTTGAAATTTAGTAGATCTAGGTTTTAATGTAAAATAAAAGTTGCCGAAAAACTTACCGAATGAGCCGTTGGAGTCGACAGACGAGCACGGTGGTGCAAATCGAAGGAGAGAGTGATGCAATCGTTGTCTGCGTTGAAGTTAGTGTTGACGTTGTAGAACCATTCGTCTTCCCAGAGGTGGTTGCTTCAACAAAAACAACAACAGCCGGTTTCGGAGGTAGAGAGGAAGTGTCACATTGGCGTCGACATCAAATGGGGGTGATGGTGTCGAAGAGTTAGAGACGATGGCGAAGAAAGAGGACTGAGCGAACGGAATGATCGATTCGGTCCTTCCGCCTTCTAACTTCTAGGTCTTCTCTCTTCTGGCTGTGTTTGTGTATGGGATATTTTCACTTTTGCTTTTATAGTAAACCTAAACGGATTCGTTTTGTAAGTTTGGTTCAATTATTTCAAGCAAAAAACTGAACCAAACACCGAAAACCAAATTTCCAAAAAAATTAACCGAACTAACATTTTGAAAAAAATAACCCAACCGAACTGACCGAACTTGTGTTCACCCCTACCTGCGCCATTAGGCCCCATACGGTTGTGTCGCATGGGCCTATGAGCTTGCTCGTGGCTACCTCCAAAATAAATAATTTTTGGAGCCTCCACTAAGACTCGAACCCATGACCTCTTCCTTCTCTCGCGCGCGCGTGACCGCCTAACCTACAAGCCTCCTTAATATATACACCAATTAATTATATACTAATCCTAACTCATTTTGTTGGAATTAAATTCAAACATTCCCCCCCCAAGGTTCGAACCCATTACATGCCAGCTCTTTCATGTGCGCGTAACCACAAGGCTACAAGGCTCCTCGTTTACATACTTGCAAAGATTAATTTTTATACTGAACCAAATCCCATAAAATCACCAATAAATCATTTCAAATGCAGAAATTAATTATTATTTTTTTCAAAATACTGGGACATTACAAAAACAAACAATTGAACAAGGAAGGAACAAGGAAGACCCGAAGGCATTGAGAAAAAGGGGAAGACATTTGCCTGTCGATGGTTGTTGGCAAAGGGGATGAAGGGTGAGCCAGGGACTACGGAATAAGAAGGAAAAAATCAAACCAAACAAGGAACAAGGAAGGTCAGTGGGAGTGGAAGAAAGACAAAGGTCCAAAGGTAAAAGGGAAGGCGATAGAAGGAACAATGAAGGTCAACAACCGACAGAAAAGGGGAACTCAATAGAAGGCGATTGACGAATGGGATTTTCGACGATAGTTAGGTTAGGGTTAGGGTTTCAAAATCACTCTCTCTAGGTCTCTCAAGTCTTGACAGAGCCTCAGTCTCTTGAATTCTTTCTTCTTCTCTTGGTCTTCTTCTTTTCTTCCTTATTTGCATTAGGCCAGATAGAAAATGATGTTGTTTTACGAACTTTAAAATGACATCGTTTAATAGTTTGGTGGGTTCGGTTCTCTTGACAAAAAAAATGAACCAAATTGAATGCCCAAAAGTCTTGAAAAAAATAACTTAACCGAACTGCAATAAAGGAAAAACTGAACTGAAACAACAAGTTCAGTCGGTTTGATTTGATTAATTCAGTCTACTAGAACTTTTGCTCTCCCTTATCAAAGACTAATTTTTGCAACTTTCCCAGAAATTAATTTCCAGTATTAGGTTTCTGTATGTTTTTTCTTTTCTCGAATTTTGTCGGATCTAGTGTTAGTTTTTTTATCTTCCTGGAGATAGCTTTTTGTCCATTGGATTGGTCTCTCAAAAATTAATTTCAGGCTCATGGAAGAGCACTGTGAGGCCGCTCGATGTTTTTTCTAGTGAACTGAGAAGAATTTGATAGGAAACTTCTTGTTAAGCTTAAATGTATTAGGTTTCTGTATGATTTGATATAAATGTATTTTTTATTCATACAAAATGTAAATTTATTTTAAATTAAAAGTGGATACAAAGAATAAATTTATTTTGAATTAAAGGTGGATTGCCTTTAGACATGTTTCCTTGTTTTGATCATTTATGTTTCAAAAGTTTATGTTTAAATTTTCATATCTTGATAAATGCATTTCTTACTCATGCATAAAGTAAATTTATTTTGAATTAAAGGAGAATTATTTTGAGACATGTTTTCTCTTACTCGTGTAAAAAGTAAATTTATTTTAAATTAAAGGAGAATTGATTTTAAACATGTTTTCTTGTTTTAATCATTTATGTCTCAAAAACTTATATTTGAATTTTCAAATTTTGAATTAAAGGATAATTATTTTTAGACATATTTTCTCTTACTCATGCAAAAGTAAATTTATTTTGAATTAAAAGAGAATTATTTTTAGACATGTTTTCTTGTTTAATCATTTATGTCTCAAAAGCTTATATTTGAATTTTCAAATCTTGATTTCTCATACAAAAAGTAAATTTATTTTGAATTAAAGGTGAGACATGTTTTCTTATTGTTCGAGAAAACCTAAACATTTTTTTGAATTTAAAACGTCATATTAACATTTTCTTTAATAGCTAGTGTGTTTAGAAGATGTATATATATAGGGTAAGTATAGAGGTTCAAGGTGTAGAACAGACTTGATAGAACATTCAAACAAGAGTGAGAAGGTTCAAAGTACTGGAAGTGTGCTGGCTGATGGAATTCTCAACCGTGGGTGACTTGTCTGTAATTGTCTCTAATTGTAAGTTTGTTATTTTTACTCACTTGTTGTGTGAGAGAATTGTATTTACTAATAGTGTGCTAGTAGTTCTTGCTTAGACAAGAGATTGTATGTTAGTTTTAGCTCCAATTAAAATCTAGTGTTGATTCTCGCTAGTGGAACCTCAAAATAAGTTTTAAGAGAGAGAATTAGGCTCTTTAGAGTCGAACCTCTATAAATTTCTCTTGTTCTGTATGGTTGTATGATTTTATTGATTTCAATCCTACTACAATCCACATATTAAAATCACAAATTTAAGAGTTTTCAAAAGAGCTAAAATTATTAATTTTTTAAAAACCCAATTCACCTCATTCTTGGGTATTTTTTGGGCAACAATTGGTATCAGAACAGGTATATAATCTACTCTAGTTGTTTATTACTCTTTCTTGTGATCTTTATCTTCTAGATTTTACTATGACATTCATGAAAGATTACCCTATTAATATGACACCTTATTTTGATGACTCATACTATGAACATTGAAGAATAAAAATTTATATTTTCATGACATCCATTGATCCTTACTTGTGGAATATTGTGAAAAATGATTTTGTTTCAAAACTAAAGTTGGAGTGGAATGTTCATGACAAAAAGAACTTTTCTTTAAATATTAGAGCTATGCATATTAGAACTATTCACCCACCTCTTGGCTATTTTTCTGCAAAACACTTTTTATTTTAGTTTTTCCTAGTTCTAATTTCTATTTCTTTCTCAGCCAAGCTTCTGTCATGGCTTTTCTTTCTATTTTCCTTTAGTTTCTTACTTTTTCCTAGTTTCCACGAGAAGCATAAAACTATTATAATTTACTAAATAATTAAATTTATTAAATAAAATATCATAAAATAATTTTTCTCAAAATTTCAAAGTAAACATGTTTTTTAATTTTTTATTTTGAGAAACAATTTTTTAGAATGCAAAAAAAAAGTAAAAAACACTTTTCAGTAATATCAAAACACAAAACTAAAAATGAATTCAAAACTCAAAACTGAAAATTAAAATATAAAGAAAATACCATCTTATTTTTTTCCCATATTATTGCCTCTACTTTCTCATTCTTTTTATTTATATATAAAACAAGAATTGAAAAAGAAAAAAGTGAAAGGTGCAGAAATATTAAATGAAAGAGCAAATCATTAATGAGATTATCACATACATGTATATAAGATAGCCGATTGGAATCTTGCCACTTTTATGTTTCTTGCTTTCTTCCTGCAATGTCTTTTCTTTAAATTGTAGTATTATTAGGCTTTTTGGATGTTTCTCACAAATAACGTCAATTGTTATATTATTTTTGTCAAAGTATAACAATGAATTTATTTGATTGGGAATGTCGTCGTCAAGTTGACTGAGTCTACAAGGAATAATATGGTCAAAGGGCATAGGAAGATTCTCATATAAATACTTCAATACTTAAGTTAGACACTAAGAATACTAAAAAATTGTAAAGTAGAATTCATACCAGTATTAAAGATGTATTTTTTGGCAATGTGTGCTTGTTTATTTATAGAGTGGTGTGGAGTAATCATAAGTAGTATAAGATTAAAATTCTTATAGATAATATTCATCTCTTTCGGATGACATTTATTTTCTCGAAATAATTTTCAAATGTCAGAATGATTTTATTTTACACATTACGTGGGACCCTCTGTATTTGAAAAAATGTTTTGACAGCATTGCCACCCTCGGGGAGAGAGGATGCCCCGGAGAAGCCTAGCTCTGGGGTCGCGGCCGCCCCGCCATGGCTGCACCACAGGGGTGTCACCCCCAAGCCTCTTGGGCCGCAGGGATCCCCCGTTGCCGCTTGGGTCGCGGGGAGATCTCCCCCATGGCCGCCTTGCACTTTTTGTATTATTTCATATCAATTATAAATACATAAAATTAAGTTTGGCATCTATTCTCCTCCAATTCCATCGTAGAGATTAAAAAAAAGTTTAAAAATCAGTCGGCTCCTAAATTCATTATATATGTTGTGAGAACGAATCCTTGTTTTAAGTAGTCAGATCGATGATTGTCAAATTATTCTGAATGAAATTGTTTGCGTCACTTTATGATTGGAGAAATGGAAGATGACCAGACAGAGCTCAGCATCGCCTTGTGTTTGTCTGTTTGTATCTCTATCTGTTTGTCTACCTCCCCCCCCCGCCAGATGTTAATGATTTATGGATCAGCCTTTACCCAAATAGGCTTGGGATAATTCTTTCGTTATTTTTCAAGCAATTAAAGGAACACTATTAATTACGTGGACTAATTTGACGCCATCTCAAACTTGGGTAGTTTGTCAGAACTTGATAGGATACCCAACTTCCATGTCATTCCAACTCTTACTTTCTGGAAAGGATACATAATTTTGTACTATTTACTATGTCTAGTTTGTTACAAATTTAAATTTTAAATAATAATAAAAGGTAAAGTTGTAATCCAAACAAATCGAGTCAAATTTTATTGAGTTCAAGTTTGGTTCGACAAGCTCAAACTGAGACTCGAGCTCAAGTTCCATTAACTTAAACCAAACTTGAGGTTGACTTGGGCTCGACTCGTCTAAAAGGTTAACGAACCAAACTTGAGTTTTGCTTGAACTCAACTTGTCTAAAAGGTTAGCGAATCGAATTTGAGCTTGACATAGCCTTAAGTTTAGCCTCGCTAGGTTAGGTCGAGCTAAAGCTCGGGTTTGACAAGCTTTTGGTAAGCCGAGCCCATGAATTAGTCAAAATTATATTTAAAAAAACCAATAATATGATATACAAATAATCAAACTTAATAAAATTTAATGATATTATTACAATAATTTAAAGTTTTATAAATTTATATTAAATAATATTTTTATAAAATTATGAATAAATTTATTAATGTATTTATAAACAACTCTTTTCACGAGTTACTAACAAAATTCTATTCGAATTTGTTCGGGAGTCTCTAATCAAGTCAACTCATGAGCTAATGAACCAATCTTTTTATTGAGTTTAAATTTAACTCGTTTACAAATTGAGTTTCAAATTTAAGGTTAAACTCGACACATTTACTTTAATAAATAAAGTCAAACGAGTTTTCATCGAATCGAATGTCAAGTCACTCGTGAATAACTCGACTTATTTGTGACTTTAATAAAAGGAGAGGTTTGAAAAGTGGTATTGTTAGGTAATTTTATTGTTTCGAGGTTCAACAAAGCTTAAGAATATAAAATTGGCATAAGAGACAAGAGATAGGAAGAAACGCTTTTGAGTAGTTTTGTTAAAATAAGGACACCTTGTTAATAGAATTTGAGAAATCATGATTGAAAGGTATTTATACTTTTTAGTTTAAACAAGGACATCTTGTTAATAAAATTTGATAAGTCATGATCAAGAGATGACTTTTTAATTTGAAATTTTACCATTTTATTTATATATTAAGTTGTCTTAGAGTATATATATATATATATATTATATATAATAACCATGTGTGGGAGGTCATTGAAAAAAAATAAAAATTAAAAAGTTAGTTCGGTTGTCTTGTCTCTTTAGCTGGACCTACCCTCTGTGTGCTTCACTCAATTTTATAAACCACAGGACACCAAAAATGACCTTAGAATTTTGTCCCTTGGCTCTTGACGTTTGAAGCCCAACGGCTCAATTAAACCCAAACTCAATTTAAACATTTTGATAAGAAACTTAATTTAAATATATCTTGGTATCTGGAGTGACCTTGATCCCAAAGCACATACGTATCATTTAGTATCCTCCCCCTGGAAGCAGTCATCAGAATGCTGTAAGCTACACGACAAGAAGCGGGAATGAAAGTCTTTCTCAACAAGCTTTATAATGGCAGAGCATAGCAAAATTACAAAAGCTTTTGGTACAACAACCGCTCCTATTAAATTGACACAAACCCAATGCATATTACTATTATTATTCAAGTCCTGAAGAAGAAGAAGAAGAGAAGAAGCCCTTTTCTCAGTCTTCTTCACTAAGATTTTAGTGCTTGACAGCTTCTGCCAGCTCCTGTTCACGTATACGCACACACATACATGCATGCTGGTACCAACCACAAGCAGGCTATAAGAAATTAAAAAACTATTACTAAATAAGGAGGGGCGGAATTGTAAATTCAATCTATGAGAGGCACAGCAGAGAGAGCGCATACACAAAAACTGTAGCCATGTTTGTGCAAGCAATTTGAGACGAACGTGCTGGTTGTTGTTGGCCACTCCAAATGCACTTTGTTTATAATTTTTATTATTATTATTTTCTTCTCTCTCCACAATTATCTGCACTAAACGGCTATAATCCAGCTAATCCCACCTTAAAATATAGTACTCGCCATGTTCTAATCTGGCCAAGCGGTCACCCATCGTTGATCCGACGAGGCGAAACCTGTCGCGGGCCCACCTTCTTCAAGCCCTAAACGGAATGGGCATCCGCCACGTCTCCAGATGTTCGACTGTCGTATACGTCGCTGTGAACGCCCCTGTCAAAGAAGTTGGAAGGGCGGTTTCGGAAATTCACCGACCGCGGTGGAAGTGGTTGGAAAGATCAACGCGCAAAGTGGAGAAAAAGTCTGCAAAATTTCGTATTTAAATATATAAGATAACGCATACATTTGTTTCCCTGTGTACGCACGTTCGTGGAAGTAGATGGAGACGTTTCACTGACCGTCAGATGTAAGCCACGTGTTCACGTCAAGTGGCGTTTAAGTAATTTTACTTGGTTCACGACCCTTTCAAGTTACTACAGTGTACTGTAAGGACACGTGTAGGCGCCTGGTTGGGGGGCCACCGAGCTCCGGCCAGCGCGAGGGGGTCGCAAGAAGGTTCCAAGAAGGCGAAGCTGTGAGATAACCTAGACGACCATTTCAGTCACCGCCATAGATAAGCATTTTCCTTTTCTCTTCTGTTGCTATATGTATATATATATATATATGTATAGTAAAGGGGTAGAGGAATCTCTCTACATGATTGATTAATCTCTCTCTTTTGGGTTTTCTAAGCTTCGCTTTCTTCTTTATATAGCCGCTTTACAGTCTCTCTTTCTACCAAAGGCTTCCTGTTTTCTCTGTTTCTTTCTTCACTCTAGAAAGCAACCGTGAAGATGGCTTCCTCCAGCTTCCAAATCCTTTTCCTGCTTTCTCTCTTCGCCGCCTCGTGCTTAGCCCAGGCGCCGGCGCCTTCTCCGAAGGTTTCCCCCACCGCCACCCCTACTCCGTCACCGACTCCCTCGAAGACGCCCGTTCCGGCGCCTGCTCCAGCCACTCCTTCGCCGTCCCCAACCCCATCTCCATCTCCAACTCCGGTCGCAACCCCAACGCCGTCAGCCTCCCCTGCCTCGAGCCCCTCCAAGGCGCCATCCCCAACTCCTAGCGCCCCCACGCCGCTGGCTCCGACCTCCCCCGGCGGCGCCCCGACCGAGCCGCCCTCCGCGGACAACACCCCCCCTAACGGCGCCTTCGGCGCGAGCAAGTACGCCGTTGCTGGCGCTGCACTGACAGCAAGTTTCATCGCCGTGGCGTTGATGTAAAGCGGACTGATCTGTTAGTACACGTGGCGGGTCGTGGGGTGTAGATCTATGCTTTGTATGGACGGAGGAGATTTGTTTTGTTCTTTGTTCTTGGTTCTCTCGGCGTAGTTTCCTTTACTTACTTTATTTCTTTCTTTCTCTATGCACATTTTGGTTACTTTTGGGTTTCGTTTCCGATTTTAATTTGCTCTGAATCATTGATGTACTTTGCTTAATTTTATTGATGATCTGCAGCATCAGGGTGATTTGTATTGGTGTTGATTATTATTTTAGTGGTGCTGGGCTCTAGTGTTGACACGTGGATATTCGGTGGAGTCCTATTGTACATTCAATAAATGAATAAAAATTTGTTCCTATTCTTTTACCTCCCATCACATTATTATTATTATTGTCAATTTCTGCTGTTTTCTTGTGGATTTGAGATCAAGATTACGCCCTATGGACTAGATTTGATCTTCATTTGACCTTATTCTATCAATCTTCCAATATCTCATGCGTCTTGTGTGTGCATTTCGGGGGTTAACTGGGATAAGGATAATTTGATTTGAATTTGATCCCAATTTGGCTTTCACCTATCAATCCGGAAAGAAAGGTCTTCTATTATCAACCCCAAGAGTTATCTCAAGTGAAGTTGGGGGGGGGGGGGGGGGGTGGCATGACTTATTTTTCAATTGAATTCTTGACTAATTCATATATGAGTCAGAATAAATTAATGAGGGGAAATTAAAAAAAAAAAAAAAAAAGAGAAGAGAGAGAGCGAAATTCAGGGGTCAACTGGATAGTAGAATTTGTTTTGAAATCACTCCAACCGTGGAAGCGATGTCGTCGCAATTTGGCGTTTCCAATCGCCACCTGACGCCGGCGAAGGGTTCCGGCTGCTGGAAAAGAGAGAGAACCCAGTGGATGTTCTGCCCTTGAAGGGTCACTGGTCTGCCGCGACGTTTGAAGAACCGATCACCATTGATTTTCAGATCCCCCACCTCTAGTTGGAGAAAACCCTGTTTTGTCGTTGGAGGAGGAGGAAACGCAGCCTCCTAGTCCAGTTGATGTCTCTGCTTGACGCCTTCTGTGTGACAATCATACCTGCAAAGAAGGCCGCCGAATGACGAGAGTTTCGCCGTGATTTTCAGAACGCCATTAAAGGTAGAAGACACAATTGTTGATGGAGAAAACCCAGAAACCAACCGTCAGTGCATCTTTGCCGCCCCCATCGTTGTTGATTGCTGTGGCAGGAGAGAGGTTGAAGATGCAACCCAATGGAGCGTTCAGTTGATCCGTGTGAAGTCCAGATCCTTCTTCTTCTACTTCTTCTTCTTCCTCCTCCACCCCTCAAACCCAGATCTGGCGATGGGTTGAGTGTGAAGCTACGGCACTAGAGAGAGGGCTTTTGTGGCCGATGTTCAGTTCGCCGCCTGAGAACCGATCGCCGGAGAAGAAGGCGAGCAGTGGCCTCCCCTGCAAGATGTTGCCGACCGCCGCTGCTTGCCAAGGAAGGCGACGCCGGAGAAGAATCAAGAGCTCCGTCGTCGCTCCTAAGGAACGTAGTTTCTACCGCCGATTCCCACGAAAGGGATGAGCTCTTGCCAACTGCCACCGCTGAGGCCCTATTGCCGTAGTCGGTGGAGTTTCGCCGGCTGGATGGGTTCTGGCCGAAAATACTTCTTTTTTGTTTTTTTTTTTTTAAATTTAGTTTAGTAAAATTTAGCTTTCATTTACCTAATAAGCATTTAATCTATTAATATAAATTAATTAAAATTTAAATAACAAAATTAGTAATAAAGAGAGTATTGACAAGAGTTTAGAGAGACGGCTAATAGAATTGTAACTTTACATAAAATAAGAGTACACAAGCAAAAGATGGTTACTTCATATAATCAATTCCACCCAACGCAAGTAAGAATTATTATGCTGTTGTGGTTTCCTATTGCAATAAAACGCTTAAAATATGGAGAGTATTAGGCCTTATGAAAATGTTACAATAAAGTGTAAAAATGTATCATGTTCCTTTAATTGCAGAAATCATAAAAAAAAAAAATAATCTTATATATTTAGTTTTTAAAGTTTTTTATTAATGAGTTGAGAATTTTAAGTATAATTTTTTTTTTTGATAACTCAAATTTAGAGTTTTGTTTGAGAGAGTGGTTTTTTTTTTTGTTTCGCTCTTCGGGTAAATTTAGATGCAATTACAGTTTATACATTCAAAATAAATTTTTGAAAAATAATTTCCCCTTCCCATAGACTCCAATTTCACGTGGTGCGGACGAGACTCCCAAAAGAACGACAAGACACTCCATAATTTTGCCTCCTTGAGGATGAGTTGTCTTCTAACATTAAATGTTGTCTTTCAAAATCTCACTAAAATTTAAATCTTTGATATTTCTGTTATTTTTCTTGTACTTGTGCCATGTCAATGAAAACTAGGATTCTAAGTATAATTGAATGTATGGGATGGGGTCCAGTTATACGTCAAGCGTTTTGATAATTATGTGGTGAGGTGTATTTTATATAATTATGAAAATAATATTTTAATATTTACTTGTAACCCTCGAGTTACATTTATATATTAATATCATGATTATTAAATTTTTAATTTAATTAATATGATTTTATAATTTTTCATGTTAAGAATCTCTAAATGACTCAATGTTCATACAAAATCTAAATTGTAAGAGAATCGAAATGAATCTTGATTTAACTCAGTAAAATCAGTAGAATTTTGAGTTAGACTTTCAACTTTCATGAGCAGAAAGGTTAAAGACAAAAAATACAGTCTAGCTAGTATAGTATTAATTTTGATTCGAGGGATGCCCTCTACTTTTGTGAACCTTTATCTTTCTTAAACACATTCGTCATCGCCTTCCATTATTCCTCTAGTCACATCGTTTCTCAATGTTCAATGTCAATGTCGATTCACAACTTCAATTGCTCGGAACCACTCTCGATTCACAAACACAAACTGTCAATTGAATTGCTATTGATTCACAAACATAAATTGATGTTTCTGTGCTCGCTTGCTTAGTGCTGTCGTTTTCGTGCAACATGAATCAATTAACAGCTCCAATTACTTGTGACGCCCCGTCCCTACTATCGAGTGTCACGATAACCCAAGGTTACGTCAATAGGTTCCACTATGGAGGCCGACTATGCCCTAACAACAGGGGGATAAAGATAAAATAGGCGTTCTGGGTAGGGTCCAGTCTTCACCGCCTTCGAGTGATCGAGAAGTTGAGGTCTAAAACTCATTTACAGCGGAAGGACACTTGAGTCTCGAATCTGACCTGGGCCTTATGAGCAGATTAATAAACTGCAATTAGGGTATATCACAATTTACCCACACAAAGTACTCATTAAAAGTAACAAGTCCAATTGAAAAATACAAACAACGTTCAATGCAATCACAAAAATAATTACATAACAGACACGAGTTACTAGGTCGCATTCCCATCATGGATTGTCATTCTCATCATTTAGTTGGTCTTCGGCATACACCATCTTCCTCTTACTGGACCCCAAACTATCTGTGTGGTTAGAGGGAATGAAATGGGTGAGTCCTAGGACTCAGTAAAAGTAATATGCAATGTAGTAAATTATTTAGCATGACATCATAGATAAATATAAAGTGCAACATGCATGCAAGCCCGTCCACCGCACCTATCTCAGGCTTTAGGTGGCCCCTAGTGATTTCCTCCAAGACCATATCTCGAGACCCCCACGGTCAAAAATCCACAACCTCATGCCTAGACACTCCCCCAATATCTTATGCAAGTCACGACAAAAATAATTTACGCACAGAACATATTTAACCATTTCCTCGAGATACGTGCCACGTGATAGTTTGTATCGTTGACGCACTCAAAATTCCTCACTGTCGAAAATTCCTTTCCAAGCTCTCAGCCACCTCTCTTGCTTCCCATACTTCATGCCTTCCATTTAGCTCCCATGCCCACCTATTTATAGCCTCAGCTGCCCCATGCTTTCACATCCAAATCTATGGTCTCATCCATTGTTTTATCCTCATATGGCACAAGGCTAATTATGCCTCTGCAAAATATCATCATTTTATTCTTTCAATTTCCTAGGGATCATTTGGTAGTCCACTATTGAGTATAACATTATTCATATTCTTTTCAAGTTCCAAGAGTATTTGCAACTCCACACATATATAAATATTATATTTTAACTATCATTTGACCGTCACTCTATAAATACATATAATAATTACATCATCTACATATTATAATTACATCCTTCTTGGCCACCACTCCATATATAAATTTATAATTCCATCATCATGGCCAAGCCTTGTCTTCACGCCCACCTCACATACACTTCACACACATAAATACATATATTATATGTTGGAACTTGACCTTCACTCATTTACTAATATATATATATATAATTTATTAAAATCATTATAAATTTTTTAATTAAATTATTAATCTCACTTTATGCATTGCATAATTGTAATTATATCCTCAAATTAATAATCATTGAAATACTTAAAACCCAAAATTAATAACTCCAAATTACTCAACAAGGTTGATTTCGCCCGTGCGCCTACATGAGACCTTTATTCCACCTGAAAATATTTTAGGGTTGCCTTACTGGAAAAACTGAACCACCCCTAGGGTCCCCTCAACTTCTCCAAGGCTCTCTACGACTATTCGGTACTAATATCCATTTAGGCTTATACACAAATTATTTATTTTCGTTTTGACTGTTTCCAGCATCATTAACTTCATCTCGAGATATTCATTAATCTCATGCCCTCTTTCTTAGACATCCAAGTCTCAAGGCATTTTCTGCCGTCGATTAAACAATTTATTAATTTCTTCAAAATTGAACATAATTCAATAAATCACCTTAATATCTATAAACTAATTATTTTCAAAATCAGGGATGCTACATTACTCAGTACAGCCGTCGATTAATCTTAAAGGGCCTACAATTTCATCTATTTCTTCTTTTGCAATTTCTTCGTTTGTTTCTTCTTTCGCAATTTTTTAGTTTGATTTGGTGATTCATGTCCGCCATAGTTTCTTTTGTTTCTTTTTCTTCAGCCATCATTAATTTGATTATTGTTGGTTTTCTTAATTTAAAAGTAATTATTATTGATTTCTTTAAAGAATTGAATATTTGTTAAGAATTTTTATTATAATTATTGCTTGTAATGTAGAAGTTTATCAATATGTGTTGTTTGTATTTATATTAGGTTATAATTCTGGGAATTTATATTATATGAACTAATATTCAAATTTTTCATTATGAATGAATAAATGATGATAAATAAACTTAATATTTAAAAAATTTATATTATTTAGTATTTTTTAAATTAATAGATGAAATTATTTTAAAATAAGTAATATGTATTTCATTCATAATAAGGAATAAGGTTGAAATAATCATATTAATAAATAATATTAATTTATTTTTTTATAAAATTATGTTATTATAAACTTATATTTACGTAGATTAAACGGTATTTTTAATTATCTCTAAAATTCTATAATTTTATGATTCAATTTTATAGACCCTCATTTGATCCCACTTAAAATTTTGATTTTAACAACCTTGATTAATATGTTATTTTTTGTCTTATATTAACATAAATATATGATACTTTAATATAGAAATATTATTTAAAATATCACCAGTAAGTCTCTAAACAACATTTTCAATATAATCAAACTTTCAAGAAAAAGGAGTAAAGTGATTAAGAGAGGCTGCCATCCACAAAAAGGAGTTTTCAAAGACTTTTTCATTCAATTTCTTTATCAATCTTTAATTATCATCTGACTTAAAAAGATGAGAGGGCAATTCCAATAATATCTTAAACAGTCCTAATCTATCTATTTTACAGGAAGAGTTTGGTGATCAGAGATTGGAGATCACAAGAAAGAAATTTAACGAATTTGTTAGTTCTATTAGGTTAATTCTTTAACGCAATTTCCAGGATGCATTAGTTATATTTTTGGGTAAATTGCAAAGAACACCCCCTAAGATTTGACAAATTTGCAGGAAACGTCATAACGTGTGAGAAATAGCAATAAATACTCCTAATTATTGAAGGAATAAAAAGATCAAATTACCCTTCATTCTGTCTCCTCTTTCCTCGTATTGAAATATAACAAAAAAAGAAAAAAAATAGCTCATGCTGGAACTCACTTCCTTGCCCACAGTAGAAATGAACTTATCTTGGGTTGGAGACTGATTGTTTGTATGTAAATCCAATTCTAGGTTTGAAAAAGAGAAAAGAAGAAGAATAAGAAAAAAAAATCAAAGAAAGAGTAAAAATAATTTCATCTTGAATCTAGATTTGAGTTTGAAAAAAAGAAAGAAAAGAAAAAAGCGAAACATTTCATATCAAACCTAGATTTGTGTTTAAGATGAACAACAAACCCAAATTTAAATTCAAAAAGAGAGAGAAGAAGAAAAGAAGGAATTAGAAAAAGAAAGATAATGAAAATGAAACTATTCATCTCGAATCTAGATTTGAACTCAAAATGAACAATGAACCTAGATCTGAATTCAATAAAGAGAAAGAAATAGGGAAAAAAATGCTCACAGGATACAGGTCAAGTGATTGTATTATGATAAGTTGTGATTCACATTAGTAGATCGTGAATTCAATTTTTTGTCCTGCATAGTGAAACAAAATTATTACTTGTGATTTATCTTTTCTGTCGAAATCGAAGGTATAAGTAGTGGGAGACCACGCAAAGGCAGTAATCCTAAGAGATAAAGAAAAGAAGAATAAGAAGAATTGATAAAAAAAAAGAAAGAGAGAGAAAATAACTGCTAGCATTGCCATCGCTATCACCACGAATAGCCTTTGTCGTTTTTGTTATAACCAAATGCCTTTACTGTTATCACAATTGTTATGACCAACCTAAACCCCAACGCGAGGGAGAGAGGATGAATAGTTGATTGTTGCTATGGTTGTTCGTTATTTGTTATTGATTGGGAAAGAAAGGGGGGAAACATAGAAAGAATTGCCAAAAAGCGTCGTTTAGCCATTGTAAAGCAGAAAAACAAAAGAAAAATCTAAAAGCAGTCAGGTCAGGTGCCACCGTGTCAGCCGACTATTGAGTACTGAGTGTTGCAGTGGGTCAACTGTCAAGATGGCCGCCGAGTTAACGAGTAAAATTGAGTTACCCATACGGTGCAATCGTCCCATTCTGACCCGATCCGAAAATATTTTTTTGACCCGATTCTAGAAGATCTACTTAATGTATAAACAATTATATAAAAATTTAGAGGTATAATTCAGTGGTTGAAATCGTACATATGTTACTTCTAAAGAGTTCTAGATTATATTCTTATATAGCCAATTATAGGTCTCATATTCGATTCTCACTATCAGGTTTCGTGATTTACTTTTTCTATAAAAATCATGGCGCTGAACTGCGGAAAACTTTTAAGATGAGAGATTTTATTTTTTGGTCCCAAAAAAATTACATAAAAACCTATGGCATGGGCGATCTGGTGGATAGATTAAAAAGATTAAATTGTTTAAAAAATCAATACGAGAATAATTAATTTTTTTAACTAAATTTTCAAAAAATTCTTAAAATTTGTTTCATGTTTCAATTACATAATAAATTTTTAACTTTTATTAAATCTATAAATGAAGTTTCATAATTATAACAATTACATAATATATCATCAATTTCAAATCAACAAAGAAACTCTTCTTTCAAAAATTAAATCTTATTTTTAAAGAAATTCATTAAAAACTCAAAAATAAGAAAATTCAGAAAAAAAACAAAAGATTCATTTTTTAAAAAAATATAAAAGTCAATTCTTTTTTTTTTCTCTCATGTTGCACAAAGAACTAAATTCTAGCTGTCTGTCTATGGATCTTTTACTTGCCAAATTATAAACTTATATTTACGTAAAAAATATTGTCCTTTTTTAATTGTGTCCACTCTTTCTTTTTTCCACCACTTGTACATATGGGCTTTGATGCACAATAATTGTTTGGAGGCGTGCCTTTAGTGATTTTGAAACGTTTCTCATTTTGAAAACTTTAAAGATGTTTAAAAACGTTTTCATTTTGTTTCGATAATTTTAGAAACATTTCGAGCCTCATTTTGTAATAAATTTAAAATACGAAAAATGCATTTCTGACTACCAATGCTAGTTAGAGACGAAAAATTTCATCTCTAACGAGCACATATATAATTATGCTTGTTAAAATTACGAGTTGTCTCATATAATTTTACGAGTTTACAATTTATCAAACATAAAATGAGTCAGCCCGAATGTAAAATTGATTTTTGGTAAAATCGGACTTGACTCACGAGTCAAGCTAGTAAAATCGGTAAACTCGGTACCAAGTCAAGTTTCCCTTTTAAGTTTTCAGGTGCTTAATCAGTGTGCTTCCCCATTTTGATCCTTCTTCTAAAACCCTAAAAGCTAGCAATCGCGTTCCCGCTTCACCCCATTGCTGTGCTTAAATCGGTCGCCGCCAGCCCGCCGGTGCTTGCTGCTGCGTCCGGTGCCAGCGTATTGCTGTGTGCTTGACTCCTCGGCGTCCGATTGTTTTTCTGTAGGCGCAATACAATAATTTCTATGCTTGTGACTTATTTTGTTTCCATCTTGGGATCCTATTATTTATCAAAAAAATGGGTTTGGTTGGCTGTTTTTGAAGGTAATGGTGGTGAACTGTGAACAGGGAGTTGGGGTATTTATCAAAAATGTTGCGTCTAACAGAAATATTTGATGAAATGAACAACCAAAAGGCATGTGATTATGCTGATTTTGGCCTTTGTGCTTTCCAATCTGTATTTGTTAAAATTATTGGTGGCCTTGAGTTGTCTGATATGATTATGCATATATATATATATATATCTTGCTGTTCAAAAGTTAATTCATGCCTCGATGGTCACTGTGAATGGAACATTATATATTTAACTATGTTTGTTGCTTATGACAGTAATGCTTGTTGTTTTAAATTTTGATTGTGGATGGATGAATGATGACTTGATGATAATTAGTAAATTTAATATTTAGAAATTTTATATTATTTAATATTTTTAAAATTAATTGATAAAATAATTTTGAAATAGATAAATGTATTTTATTTATAATAAGGATTATATTATTATAAATATATATTTACATAAATTAAATAATATTTTAATTAACCATAAAATCTTATGATTTTACATTTCAATTTTATAGACTTTATTATAATCCTATTTAAAATCTTGATTTTAACAACCTTGTATAGAATAATTTCTTCTCATGCCTAACCATAATTCCTTTGAATATTTTCGACTCCCAACTCTTTGATCGACCATCCATTTATTGTCGTTTTTCATACTAGCCAATTGCTTGGTGCTTATTGCCATCATCGATTCACAACTCCAATTTCTTAGTTGCTCGATGTTCGATTGTTCGTGGCGTCGCTTTTCCAACTTCAATTACTCGGTTCCTCCTCACCATTGACTACTCGATTGCATGGCGTCTCATCAATGATACAAATTGAGGGTTCCATGCTTGGTGCCACCATTTCCACCTACACGAACTGATTCACAACTCCTTGCTTGGTGTCGATGTTAATTGTTCTATCCTGCCATCAATTGCTTTGTCTTGTCGTCAATTGCTCACTTTGATTTGGTGATTCTAATGTTTTTGCTTTCATTGTGATATTTTAATTGTGTTGTTATAATCGTTTATGGTTATTTGAATGTATTATGAAATTTATGTTTATATTTGTTTGAATGTAATATGAATTTTATGTTTATATTTGTTTGAATACAATGTATTAAGAAATTTATGTTTATGTTTGTTTGAGTGTATTATAGAAGAAATTTACATTTATTTTTAGATTAGATAACTATTTTTTTTATAATTTTTTATATTAAAAATTATTTTATATAAAAACTCTTAATATTTTTTTTATTTACGCATTTACTCGACATTTTTATTTCTTACTTTTTTTTTAAAAAATACTATTTTTTCTTTTTCTTTTTATATCAAAAATATTTTTCCTTTTCATACAACTTAACATATAAGTGCACGGGCATGCACACATATAGAGAAGGATTGTGAATTTGAAGTCAACTATCCTAAATTTGAGAGGCATATTGATATCAAATTTTAGGCGTACACACATATATAGATATATATGTATAGAGAGAGGATGGAGAATGAGAGGAGGACGACTATGGATAGTGGCTAACGGAAAGGTGAGGACGATGGAAGTGATTTGCTTATGGACAGTCTTCGACGATTAAGAATGAGGATGAGAGGAATATGAGACAAAAAGGAGTTAGATGTAAAATGAATTTTGTGAATTTGTAATGAAATGAGAACTATGTAAGATAGAGGAGATCATGATTTTTTAAATTTATTATTTTTGAAAAAATACTGAATCTCTTTTTTTCTTTTTGAGTCTTTGATGAATTTTTATAAAAATAAAAAAAAATAATTATTGAAAGGAAGTTGTCCCATTAATTTGAAATAAACGGTGTTATACAATATAACTGTACAGTTAAAAAATTCAAACATATCATTAATAAAAGCTAAAAGTCATCACATAATTAAGTTGAAAAATTTTGGTAATTTAGTCTAATGCTTTTGGACTTTTGGTGCGTCGACTTATTAAATTGGCCCATTTAATAAAAAAATGTCAAACCAAGCTTAATGATGATATATATATATAGATATTATACAGGCATGGCTAAAACCAGAGCAGAGAACCCCACCCACCCCCATCAAAGCCTCATTAATGGTGTCTAAAGCTTTGGTCACCCGCCACAGCCAGCCATGGACGACCCACCAATCAATTAGGTTTCTCGAATGAACATGTCTAAAAATGTTAATTAATGCCTCATTTCTACTTTCCTTTGGCACAAGCGGTGAAGTTAGCAAGAAAATAATTCATCATAAAATATGATTAAAAGTAGTATGAACTTGGCAGGGCATTTGTCCCATATATATATATATATATATATTTGCTGCTGTTGATGATGCAGCAGAGAGTATTTTGTTTCACATAAAAGATTCAATTCAAACAAGCCGAAACAATAAAATTATGTACACAACACATTACGATAAATAGTAAGCAGATTCTAAAGCCATAGATGACAGCTTATTTAATTCAAACCGTTCCGAAGAAAACTCAACCGATTCACAGTGCTTCAGAACTCGGTCGCTGTTAAACCGGGCTGACCCGGTCCCCTTCTCTCTCCTCCCCAAGCTTATCGCCTCCCCATCCGCCATGACTATCCCAACCCCACTCTTCAGCTCTTCAACCAAACCCCACAAAGCCTCCGTCGAAGGCTTGTTTACGGTAAACACCAGACCCAACCTCTCCTTGCAATTTTCCAGCCGCCTCAAAACCTTCATCAACTCAACCGATTCACCGAAACTCAGGCAATTCACTCGCACTCTGAACTCACTGAGTCTCGACACCACCTCATTGACCGCCGACAGATAATCGCCGCACACGAAACCCATGACATCGTGCAGCAACTTGTTGCCTTCGACGAGGAGGGAATCGGGCATGTCGCAGAGTTCTTCGATCAATGAAACCAGGGAACCGGCGTCTCTGATTAAATCCACGTTCATGAACGACGCGAGCCTCTCTTCCTGTTTGTCTTTCTCAGCGGTGGATGAAGATGAGCAGAGGAAGAAACCCAGGATCCTAGAAGTGGATAAGAGGGTCTCGAGATAGCGAGCATACCATCGAACCCAAGCGGAGAGCGCCCACGTGGTGGGGTTGGCGCCATCGCGGAAGGCGGAGAGGTTGAGGTAGTTGCGGCCTCCGGCTGCGGGGAAGATGGAGAGCTGGTCCTGGAGGATGAAGGGGCCGTGCTTGATGATGTAGTGGATGGTGAAGAGGCACTTGAGGGCGACGGAGGAGTCGCCGGTGCGGTGGAGGCGGTCCATGAGGGACTGGACGAGGGCGGAGGCGGTGGCGCGTGAGGCGTCACCGAGGGATAGGAGGGAGTCGAGTTGCTTGTAGGCCGGCGCCGTTGAGGCGGAGTGGGTGGTGGCACGGAGGACGGCGAGTTGGAGGGAGAGGGTGTTCGGGGTGGAGAGCAGGGCGGCTCTGGATAGTGAAGCTTTGTCCTTTACCACTCCTATCAGATCTCTAAGCTTGATGGCTCTTCCCATGGATCAGAACCCAGAAAAACAGAACAAATTAAGGATGGATAGAGAAAGGACTTGCAGAGAGAGAGAGAGAGAGAGAGATGAAGATGGATATGGTTTCTTAAGGAGGGAGGTGATTAGGTATTACATAAATATTATGGGGCCGAAGGTTGATTAATTACAGATGGTGATATGGTGGTATTATATATATAAATATCATGGGGCCATGACACGGAAAGACAAAGTAAAAAAGAAAAAATTAAAGAAAAGGTCAACCTAGGACCAATGAACGGAATCAAAACAGAGGGGATAACCATGGAGGGGGAGCATTTCCCAAAGTCACCAAGGGATCTGCGGGTCACCCCGCGGCCACAAGAGGCTAGAAGGCAAGCGGGTGACCCCGCGGCCCCAAGAGGTACGAGAGAGACCCTGCACCTTCTCGACCTCTCAATATTAGGAAAGTTTAGGTAAATTGAATTAACCAAATTGAATTGATAATTTCGATCGATTTGATTTAATTTTTTATTAGTAGTAGTTCGGTTTGGTTATTTCTTTCAAAATTTTTTATTATTTAATTCGATTCGATTATTAGTCTTGATTCGATTCAGTTATTTTTTTTCAAGAATTTTAATTATTTGGTTCAATTTTTTTGGTATTATTAACCAAAAAATCGAACCGAATTGACAAATCAATTCTCTTTTATTAGGTTTGGTTCGGTTATTTTGATAAAAATTTTGGTTCGATTTTCGATTCGGTTACAATGGCTCAAAATTTGGTTTGTTCGGTTTCGGTTAGTTTAGATGATGCGGTCGGTTCGGTTCAATTATATACCTCATTTCGGTTCGATTCGATTAGTAATTTTCGATCGATTCGGTTTAGTTATAACCGATTGCACACCCCTACTCAATACTTTTGAAAAACTCTACGACACCTCATATCCTCAAAATGACGACACCATTGTTAAAGCATTTTTCCGTTCTAATACTAGAGATTTTCACATAACATTTAAATTAGATGACATTTCAATTTTTTTTTAAAAAATAATAGACATTATCTATAAAAGTTCTAATCTTGAATTACTTCAAATTAGTCCATACTCCTTTATAAATAAACATACATCTATTCTAAAAAAAGGTACGTCTCTAATATTAGTGTAAATATTATTTTTGAATTTTTATTATCTTTAGTATCTGACTTAAGTTTTAGAATATTTATACGAAAATTCTCCCATGTCCCCTGACAATTTTTTACTTGCAGACTCAACTGGTGGTTTGACAATGAAATTTTTTATTAAATAAAATTATTATTATTATTATACCTTAACAATAATAAAGCTAATTGTAATTGAAGGAGACAGAAATTTATGTTGATAATTCGTTGCTTTCTGAGAGGTTTTCCCCAGCATATGTATATCTCTTAGATGGGGAGTCACTGTCGATGGTTCTGATCCACTCCAAGAGGGCACGGCGTGGTCTCTCTTCATTTCATGGTCCAAGAATAATAATTTACAGGAGGAACCCCTACCGGTCTGGCCGCGTTACAACTTGGAAATGGTAAAAAAGAAACCACAACAATCTTTCCAACTGCATCTAATTTGACCATCAAATCTTACTTTTATTAATCCCCTTTGCTTGACAAATTCCCTCTCCCTACGCAACCATTTGACTTTTTTCTTCTCTTTATTTTAAAAAATAAACTATTTGTGACAATCACGACCCACGATACTATTTTTTTTTTAACTTAGTAACGTCACTAATCTTGATGCGATGACTCGTGAGTAAGTTAGTAGAACAAATAAATAATAAGTAAGAATTTGTCGATTTATTTGTGGGGGGTTTGTCCTTTATATAGGTGAAGTGAATTGAGATATCTTTACTATTTTGTCTTTGATGATTAAAAATTTTATATATTTAATATTATAAAATAAATTATAAAAATATTTAAAAATAGAAAATAATCAATTCATCAATGTCAAAGGATATATATACTTTCAACATTTACAAAATATTTTATATTTATTGTAAAATCAACAGTTAAATTTATTTTATTTGTCTAGAATCAACCAAAGCAGAGTTCTTTCACCGTAGTTGAGGGTATGAGATGCTGTTGGCGAGGTCAATCAGGTCTAAACCAGATTAGAGTCGGATGGGTGGTGTTCGGGGCCTTCGAGACAAGATGTCTGGAAGAGGTTTCGGTGAGACGATGATAAGGGGTCTCGTTGGGTCTTCGAGAGGTAGGGTTTCTGGTCTTTAGGAGAGTAGGACTTGGACTTAGCCTAGGAGCAAATGAGCAGTTAGAAAGGCACGTGGGATACTCCCCCATATGGGCCCTCCGATGCCTAAGTCAGATAACAGTTCGAGAAAAATATTCAAAGTGTATGTATGAATGCCCAATGTAAGATGTATGTGGCATATAGGTATTTTGTGTCCCAAATAGAGGGGTGTGTAGTTTCCTGAATGGGTTTTAGAAAGAGGTAGTGTGATAGCCGAATGGATTTAGAGAATTAGGAGAGAAATTAGTCGGCCAAAAGATCCATTTTCCTTTGAAGAGGCGCATATTTATAAACTAGCTTAGTAAGACCCACATATGACACTTCTAGGGAGTGCATAAAGGAGGTCAGAGAGCCTAGAGACATCTTTGGGGTGAAGCACCCCGATGGCTATCTCTGGGTGGCCTGAAGAGACTTTGAGACCACGGGATGACTTGGGTCTAGGAGACTTAAAAGGTGTTCTCGGACTTATGCAAAATGAATGAGACTAGACCATTCACAGAAGGACCTTTTGGGGGGCCCGAAAGGCTATCGTCTTGGAGACTCTCTGGGAAAGGAATCATTGAGTGATTTCTTAAGACTTAGAAAAATTTTAAGGCACTCCATAATACAAATATTTTGTATTTATTTTGAAATCAAATGTGTAAAGAGTGTCAAAATATTTTTCATATCATGAGCACTTTTTTTGAAGACAAAATTGTCGACCATGTTCGTGTAACTATTGACTGTTTTGTGCTTTTAATTTTTGGGCTATTGAAACAAGGCAAAACTATTGATCGATTTCCTCAAATTGTTAACTGTTTTAATCATTCAGCAAAAAACAGTCAACAGTCTCTTAAATTGTCAACCGGCATTTTTCAAGCTCTCTATTATTTTGTTTTTAGTTCATTTTCAGTCGACCAAGCTTGTATAGTGTCTACTTTTCTTTCAAAATTGTCAATCGTTTCTTTTAATCTATCAATTGTTTGTCGTAAGAAGTCAACTTCTTTTGTGAAAGAGTTGACCGTTTGCTCAAAAACCTAATGTGCTTCAAATAGTCTAAAAAAACTATCAACTATTTCTTTCACTGATATTTTGTAATGACTAGTTTTTGTAGACTCCAACGGCTATTAATGGATAGTATACTTTAATGCTCCTGTTGTTGTCAATCTATAATAATTACATTTATTTGTGTAGGATCAACCAAAATAGAGTCATTCATCGAAGCTGAGGGTATGAGAAGTTGCTAGTGAGGTCAACTAGGTTTGAACTGGGTCAAAGCTAGAGCCCTAGAAAGCCAAATCAATTGGAGCCTAGAAGGGGTTTTTAGGGCCTTCGGGATAGCTCATCTGGATAGAGTCTTCGCGGTGATGAGAGAAGGATCCCCAAAAGAGTCTTCGGGGAAAGGAGCTTTCATGGATCACAACTTTGCCTTAACCTTTGAACATAGATGACATCAGAAAGGCACACGGGAGACTCCCATACATAGGCCCTTTAATGCCTAAGTTAGACAACAATCTGAGAAGTATGAGAAATGTACAAGTATGTAAGTGTCCAATGTATGTATGTATGAAAGTATGTGATGTCTTCTGGGTGTCTCGAACACTACAAGAAAAACGGGATTTAGCGACAGATTTTTAGCAACGGACATTTCTGTCGCTATTTTGCGATGGAATAGTGACGGATTAAATTTTTTTTTTTTGAGAATTAGCAACGGATTTTAGCGACGGAATATTTTTTCGTCGCTAAAAAAATAAAAAATAAAAAAAATTATTTTTTTAGCAATGAAAAAAATAATCTGTCGCAAATTTTAGCAACGGAAATAATTTTCCGTAGCTAAATTTTAATAATAATAAAAAAAAATTTATATAGCGACGGAATTTATTTCTGTCACTAATTTTAACGACGGAAAATAAATTCCGTTGCAAAATTTAAAAATAAAAAATTAATTTTAATAATTAAAAATAAATTTTTAATTTTTAATTTTTAATTATTAAAATTTAGCGACGAAAATATAGATTTTCGTCGCTAAATTTTATAATAAAAAATTTAAATTTAAAATTAAGTTAAATAAAAAAATTTAAAGTTTGCGACGGATCGTCCAAATCTGTCGCTTTAATTTTTATTTAATTAATTTATAAATATTTAAATTTGGGATGAATATTTAAATATATAAATATTTAAATTTTATAAAAAATTAAATATACATTTAAACATGAGATGAATATAAAAAAATTAATTTATAAAATTTAAATAAATATATTAATATTAAAAATCATAATATTGCTAAATTCTAACTATATCAATTAATATATTTCATGTGTATAAAATAAAAGATATATTAAATGTATAATAATTAATTATTTGTAATATTTATTAAATGTTTACAAAATATAAACAAACACTACATTGGAAAAATAAATAAAAAGTTTAAAAATCATAATATTATTGAAATTTTCTTTATTTTAAATTTTAGAAATCATAAAAATAAAACAATATTGAGGGATTACATTATATAAAAATGTGTCTAGGAGCTATTTGTCAATTTCTTTTTTTTTTAAAAATAGGAGAATTTTTTACTAAACTAAAAAGTTTAAAACTATAATATATGGATGACATTGTGTACAAAACCATAATATTTATTAAATGTGTTCAAAATGTAAACAAACACTACATTTGAAAAATAAATAAAAAGTTAAAAAATCATAATATTATTGAAATTTTCTTTATTTTAAATTTTAGAAATCATAAAAATAAAACAATATTGAGGGATTACATTATATAAGAAGGTGTCTAGGAGCTATTTGTCAATTTCTTTTTCTTTATAAATATGAGAATTTTTTGCTAAATTAAAAAGTTTAAAACCATAATATATGGATGACATTGTGTCTTATACTTATAACAATATCATATGTTACTATCTAATATATAGACACTATAACACAATTAAATATACAATTAAGTCATTCATAATAAACAACTAGGGAAGTAAAATGTGTTGATTAGTATAATAGAATATCAAGATAAGTCCGGAATGATTTTCGGACGAAAATATGGAATGGTTTTCCCGCTTAATAGTTATACTATAAAAAAATTATAGGGGTTAATTTTTATTTTTAAAGTTTAAGTGTTATGTATAAAACATTAATGTTGACTAAGAAAAAAATAAATATATCCCTTTATTATTTGTACTCTTTAATTTTATCTCTGAGTTATAGATGAAATTCAGCAATTTAAAATTTGTTTAGTATAATTTTTATTTATAGAAAAAAATTAATTTTTGAAGATAACAAACTATTAATAAATAATTCAATATATAAAATTAATTTATTATAATTATTCGATTTATAATATAATTAAATTTTTAGATAATTACAATAAGATTTTATTTAAATTATTTAATAATAAAATTTTATTTAAATTACATTATTTCTATCAATTAAATAATTATTTCTATTATTTTTTATTTAATTAATAAATATTAAAAAAAAAGCGAAGAGGCGAGAAACTCCCCGCCTCTTTCTTAACCAAATCCCCCCTCCCCCTCCCTTCCCCCCCAAAAAACCCTAAGTCCCCCTTCTCCCAAATCTCTAACCCTCTCTGTCTCTCTACTTCTCTCTAGCTTCTCGCCCTCGCCCTCTCATCTCGCCCTCGCCCCCGCTTTCGCTCACTGCCTCGCCTTTCCCCCGTTCTCGCTCGATCTCGCCTCTCTCTCGGGGCCTCGCCCTCGCTGTCTCACCATCGCTCTCTCGCTCTCGCTCTCGGTCGCTGTCTCGCACTCGCTCTCGCTCGCGCCCCTCGCCCTCGTCTTAGCCCTCACTGTCTCGCCATCGCTCTCGCTCTCGCTCGCGGCCTCGCCCTCGCCCTTGCTATCTCGCCATCGCTCTCTCACTCTCGCTCTCGGTCGTTGCTTCGCCCTCGCTCGCAGCCTCGCCTTCGCCCTCGCTATCTCGCCATCGCTCTCTCACTCTCGCTCTCGGTCGCTGCTTCGCCCTCGCTGTCTCGCCATCCCTCTCTCGCTCTCACTTGCTGCATTGCCTTCGCCTCTCGCTGCTCGCCCTTATCTCTCGCTTGCTCGTTCTGTTGCCCTCACTCACAGCTCACCCTTGCTCGTTGCCCCTCGCCCTAGCCCGCGTCTCTCGCTTGCAGCCCCTTGCCCTCGCCCAGGTTAATTTTTTTTATTTTTTTATTTTTTAGATATTTATTTTACATTTTATTTTTAAAATTTGTTTGCAGCTTAGCTAAATTTAAGTAAATTTAAAGTGTTTTCAGATGTTTATTTTTTAGATATTTATTTTATTTTTTATTTTTTAGATGTTTTTTGTTGTTCATATATTTTGTATGCTTTTTTCTTTTTTTTGTGTTATTTTATTTATTTATATATTTTATTTATTTTCAGTCAATTATTAGAAATGTTCGTTAGTATTCTAATTTTATTCTATTTTTGATTATATTTAAAATTTAAATATTTAGGTATTAATTAATTATCTTCTTTTTTAATAATTTTATGTTTGTCAGATTGTAGTGTAAATATTTTTTTATTTTTTAATTATTATTATTATTATTATTTTTATTTTTTATTTATAAATATGCTTTAGCGACGTAATATCTAACATTTTTTTAATTTTTAATTTTCTAGTTTAAAAATATAAAAATATATTTTATAAAAAAAATTTAAAAATAGCGGTGGAATATTCCGTCGCTAAAATAAATTTTAATTTTTTTTATAACTTTTTTTAAAAAAATAGCGACGAAAATTTCTGTCGCTATATTTAAAAAAAAAAATTTAGCGACGGGAAATTTTCTGTCACTAATCCGTCGCTAAATTGGCGACGGATCCATCACAAAAAAATATAGTGATGATTGTTTCAGCGACGGAAAAAATCCGTCGCTAAATTGATTTAGCGACGGATTTTTGGATTTAGCGACGAAAATATTCTGTCGCTAAAATCCAAAATTCTTGTAGTGGAAGAGTAGTCAGGGGTCTTTTGAATGGATTCTAGAGAGAGATAGGGTTAGATCCAAATGACTCATGAGAGTTGGAAGAGAGGTCCAAAAGATCCCTTTGCCTTCGAAGAGCCTAATATTTAAAGACGAACAAGTGGGACCCATGGTCGAGTTGGGAAATGTCGAGCCAACTTGCTTGTATTAATTAAATTTTGATAATTAACAAAAATGATATTTTTCAATATACAAATTAAAGTGTTTTGATTATTAACAAAAGAGTATTTTTTAAATATAATAATTATAGTACTAAATTATTTTTTGATTAATTTATAAAATATTTTTTCATAGTATATGTATTACCAAAAATATTATTTTCTATTAAAATTATTTTTTAAGTAATTATAAAATGCATAAAAATTATATAAAAATATTTCTTTTGCAAATTCTAGACTGAAAGTCGACTCTGGGCATTCTAAAAGTTGACTTTTGACTGTTGTTACAATAATTTACTGTTTGCTACAATACTACTACAATGAAAGTCGACTCTTCAATTTTTAAAAGTCAACTTTTAGTGCCAACTGTCAGATTTTTGACTGTTGCTCTCATTCAAACAAAACTTGACTTTCCCACTTTGGAAAGTCGACTTTCAGCCTAATGGTTAACTTTTTAACCATTGGAATAGTGCCCAAAAATGGTTATAAATTCCCACAAACTCATTTTTGAAAATCATTCATTGCACATATTGCATATATATCCAAAGCATCCAAAACATTCTAAACGCTCTCAAGCTAACATCCAAGTAATTTGAGACTCTCGAAGCATTATTACACATCAATCGAGGAGCCATAAGACAAGAGAAGAAAAAGATTTTCAAATCTACTCCGAATTTCTTTATCAAATTTGAGATCAACAATTTATTTAAATATTATTGCCCTATATATTTTCTGCTTAATTTCTTATTTATTTGCGTCCAAGTGTGGACAATTATTTGTAAACATTTAAATTATAATTGTGGACTGTATAAGTTTCCTAGAACTGTTAAAATTTAGGTGAATCTAGTTTCCAACATAAGATAGGGTGGAAATCTTTGTGTAGTGGTTGTCTAGAATCCATTGTAAGCTAAGTGTGTATCTAATTTTCAAGATGAACTAGTGTGGAAACCTTGGTGAGATTGGTTTAGTAGAATCCTAAGAGTAGTTAAATCTTGGAGAGTAGATTAGGTGCGTGTGGAGACACCAAACACTTAAAATTGCATACTATCTCATTTCATTTATTCTTACTATATTTTGTGGCTTGCATTTATTATCAATCTCAAACATTATTTATTGTATTTATCAAATATATATTCTACAATAAAATCATTAATCAATAATATTTATTAAAATTATAAAAAATTTTAATTACTCATTTCACTCCCTTCTTGAGTGGCCATTCCCTAAGGGCCCAATAGGAGACTCTTCCGAAGAAATGCATGCATAGAAAGGCCAGAGGGTCTGGAGATGTCTTCGAGGCGAAGCCTCGATGGTTGTCTTTGGGTGGTCCCAATGGGGGTTTCAAGGCCACCAAGTGGCTTTGGTCCGAAAGACCTTGAAGGATTTTTGGACTTATGCAAAATGAATTAAGCTAGACCAATCTCGGGGGTCTGAAAGGCTATTGTCCCGGAGGCTTTCTAGGGTAGGACTTATCGGGAAATTGCTTAAGATTTAAGAAAATTTTAAAGCACCCCATAACAATAGCTCCCCACTATTAAGTTCTTGAATTTTGATATGAATGCTTGTGGTAAAAAAAGATTGTTGCAACTAAATGTGACGGATGAGTTGAAATTGAATACTTATGAGAATGTTAGGATTTATAAGGAGAACTAAGCAATGGCATGATAAGCATATTGAAAAGCTCGATTTTCAAATTGGTCAAATAGTGTTATTATATAATTCTCGTTTGAGATTGTTTTCAAGAAAATTAAAATCACGATGGTCGGGCCCTTTTACTATCACCCGAATTTTTCCTCATGGTACGATTGAAGTTCAACATGGTGATAAGTTTTCAAAGTTAATGGGCAGCGTTTGAAGTCATACATCAATGGAAGTCTAATTCCACAAGACTTCCATCCAGCTTACTTGAAGACTAAAGCTCCAAAAGTCTTGCTCCAAAAGTCCAGCTTACTCAATGGAAGTCTTTTTTTTTTTTTTTTGATTGGTTGTTTGTTTTGTCTCTTGATTTTGTCTTCTTGTTATTATTTCTTTTCTCTTTGAATTTTCCTTGTCCTTTTGTAGGTTTGAAAGTACGAGACAAGAAGAATTTTTGTGGGCATTTGTTTTGCATTTTAGAGGAGTATTTCTTTCATGTTCTCTTGCTTCACATTGAGGACAATGTGTTAAATAAATTTTGGGGGCGAAGGGGGTAAAATTATTGATTGTTATGTGCTGTTTTGTTGCATATGTGTGTTTTGATGTGAACATTTTGGTGGAACTTATATCAAGTGCACATTTGGCCAGCCCCAAGCCAAAAAAGAAAAAAAAAATGAAAGATAAAATAAGCAGAATATGTTATTTGAAATTATGATTTGCATTTGGGTTCTTTATTGTGTTTAACATTGAGTTTTTGATTTGGAATGAGTAATATTTTATAAAGCAAGATTAAGCATACTTGGGTTTATAAGATCGTTTGTAACGCCCCATTTTTCCCAAGCGTGCATTAACTTGAGATTTCGAGAATATTTTTTTTTTCAACATCATTACACGCTACATAAGTCTCTCGATATACATACTCTCATCATAATCATTTCCCGACAATCCTGATTATACATTTTTAGCATATCAAAATTTAAAACAATTAATAAACTAAGACAAGTATTATCAAACACATCAGCGGAAGCAAGATCGAAACCTCAATGATATATAACCGATAAATTCCTTTTACAGTTAAATAACCAAATCGATGTTTCACATAAAAATATCAAAATATTACATGACTTTTGAACATCGTAATCATAGACAAAGACCTACGAAAACTAAACATAATAGCTACATCTCGATGACATCCTTTCTCTTAGCGCCACTGCTTTCACCTGGAATGTTTGAATATTCCAGGGATATAGTCTAAATTAGATGTTGAATCATCTAAGTGAGAGTTCAAAAACATTTTCATGAATATATGCAAAATCATATATAAACCGACAAATTCTGACATGCCCCAGCTTAAGAGAATCCCACATAGCACTTAGCCCTAATCGAAAAAAATGCAATCTCTCGAAAGGCGACACGACTACATCAACCCATTGGCAACACAATCCTGCTTAAGAGAGACAACCTTAACATATGAACTCGGGAATCACCTCATTGTCATTATTAGGCATTACGCTCCTACTCAAAAGCATTCCAAAACCCAACGCAACCCTAGCCCTAAGAGTATCACATTAGCACCATCCCGGAATCAACGACACCTCGATATTAATGCTATTGCTCAAAGGAACCTGGGGTGGTGTCCACTCTCAGCCCCGCCACTTAAGTACCGTACGGTGAAGTCTATCTCAGCCCCGTCCTAAGTGGGTCACATAGCATTAATCCTCGGTACGCATCCCGAGTGCTGTCACTCAAGGGTCACGTCACAGGTTAACAACCCACGTCCCACATGGACAACACATAATATGCCAATGTCGAAAATCATAACATGCATAATATAAAATTAACATTTCAATGTATTCAACTTATCATATGAAATTCAATGCATGTGTAAATAATCGTTTGGAAGAACCATCGCACGAAACCAACCGCTCACGATAAATCAAAAGTGACCAAAAGTAATAAGAATATGTGCAAGAATTGGATTGAACAACTCACAGTAAACCAATCACATACCACAAACAAGTTTTTTCGATAAAACCACTCACATTAGGCTAAATTCAAGATTCCTCAAAATGCGTGCCCAACCTCGATTCTCTTGCCAGGCGTACTATAGTTCAATCTCGAGCCTCAATGATACCCTAGACATCATATGCATTCAAAGGAAAAATCAATATCTATTTTCTCAATTATCTCATAATTTTTCTCTAATTTCTTCCTATTTTCTCTCGATAATTCCAAATAAATACCTCTTCAAGCATTTTTCCCAATTTTTTCTCCACAAGAATTAATAAAACAATATTTCTAAGCTTCTGTAATTTTCTGAAAATTTTCCAGATTTTTCACCTATTTTCTCAAATTTCCATAATTATTTTTCCTTGAGAAAATTTATTTCTCCTTGATTTCCTTCTAATCTCCTCTAAGAAAAATAACCAAAACTCATAAAATAAATTCCTTATCCTTCCGGAATTTTCTCAGAATTTTATAAAAATCCCTCATATTTATTTTTCATTTACCTTTCGTTTCAAAAATCCAAAATAATTATCTCCTCAAGAAATCTTGAAGGTAAAAATTCATCATAATAAACTATTCCTTTTTCTTGAATTCATGGATATTTTTTCAGAATTGTATTTCCTTTAATTCTATTGTTTCTCGAATTTCCTATATTTTCAGCTTAAAAAAAATACAGAAATTACCTCCAGTCATTTTCTCCGGTGACGGCACACCGAAAAATCGAACCGACAACACCAGGATGCTCCTCTCTCTTAGTCGATCCCAATGGTATCCCTCTTGGTCGGAAAAAACCACCGGAAGCCTTCTGATTTGGCCGAAAACAGCCCGCCTTAGCCGCCCGCCACCGAACTCCTGCAAACCAAATTGACCTTCGATTCGAACTCTGATTGACAGGGAACTTTCTAGATTAGCTGTCCATAGCCTCGCGACCAAAAGCCCCTTATTAGATCCTTTGATCGATCACTCTACAACCAGATTTAAATACTCTCGCAATATGTATATCTATATATAGGCGGCCAAATATATATATGCGAAAACACCTCCTATACTATTCCAAAAACTCTCAAAATCTTCAAAATTGCTTCTCACAACTTGGGGAACAAAAGCCCCTTATCCCCAACCTCTAATTCGCTCCCAAATGTGAGAAATTTGAAGTAAAATGTTTGATGCAAACCCTCAACCAAAAGTCGGCTATTTATAGCCAAATTCGTCATTTTTCCAACCAATCAGAGGCCGTTGCTTCGCCCTTACGCGACCTTGGCCCATGCTCAGCCATGCCTTGACAAAGAACAGTTGTCCCATGGCTGAAATTGCCTTCCACGATTTGCGGCAGGCGACCATGCCTCACGCTGTAAATCTGATTTTTTTTTTTAACCATAACATCTTTTATTAAAAATAACTATAATCTATACCAGACATTCTCGGGGTGCTCGTCAATAATATGTCATTTATTTTAATCATCTAAATTTCGAGGCGCTCCCTAACGACAATTTAGTTTTCAGCTTGAACTGAAACTGTATCGAAAATTAACTCCGATCCGATTTATTTTGATACTAAAAATCCTATCTCGGGAGGCTTAGCAATGACATATTATTTTCCTTTGAAATCTCAACCTTAGGACATTCCTTGCAGTCGATTCAGCTATTTATTTTACTATCAAATTACGTGGCAACCTTATACCAATACAGGGTATTACATTCTCCCCCCTTAAGAAATTTCGTCCTCGAAATTTTGCACTTGACATATTGCATCACTAATATTGATACAACTTTTCAATTGAAATGTCCTAAATACTTCAATCAAATATCAATTATTCTAATTAGCTTTTATTAAATGCCCATTGCTTATTAGGTACGATGTGTTTCCCATAGAATTTCCCGTTGCAGCTCATTTACAGGTAGTTACACATCTCTCCAAAATGACCTATATCACTCGATATCACCACAATTTGTTTCTTGCCGTAATCATTTCTATTTTTGTCTTCAAGAGATCCAAATCAGTTTTGTCAAATTCCTTTCAGATTGATCCTTAAAATAACATTTCTATGTCACTCAATTTTTGATTTTCTAGTCGACACCCTATATCCTACTTTAACTATTTCAGGTAACGTGGTTGACAATCGATTTTTGGCAGGCAACACCTGATTCATACAGTCATTTGCTTCCTAACTCATAACTTTCATCTTCTTAACATAATTCGTATGCTCTTAACATTTAGACTTCCGGTGTTCTAGATTTCAAGCCTTAACCTTATTCCTAGACCTAATTTCCAAGTTTACTTCCAAGCTAATGCATATGCCATAATCATGAATGCATCAAAAATCAATCTAAATTAAAATTGACATACCTCTGGTCATTATCGGATAGGTCTCTTCGTCATCTTTGGCCAAGCCAGGGAAGACCTCTTCGTTCTCTCTTGGTAGGCAATAGACTCGTCCGGTACGAGATCCTAGCGTCATGTTTATCTTCCCAGCACTACAAGAAAAGTAGTTTTTAGTGGCCACTTTTAGTGATGACCAAAAGATATTTGTCACAAATACAACTATTAGTGGTAGCCATAAACTGTTTGTCACTAAAAAGGCATGTTTAGTGGCGGCCGAAAAAATTGGCCACTAAAGAGCTTATTATTTGTGACGGCCACGACTTGTGGCCACTAAAAGTGCACTATTGTGACAGCCGGTCATGACGACCACTAAAAGTTTTGGGTGTTGTGGGTACCAACCATGTTTATTTTGTGAGGGGCGGCATTAACAGTCACTAAAAGTGGATTATTTGTGACGGCCATGTATGGCGGCCACTAAAAGTGGATTATTAGTGACGACCATGTATGGCGGCCACTAAAAGCTTCGAGATGTGATAGTTCGTCAACCAAGCTTATTTGTGACGGCCGCCAATGGCAGCCACTAAAAGTGGATTATTTGTGACGACCATGTATGGCGGCCACTAAAAGTGGATTATTTGTGACGGTCATGTGTGGCTGCCACTAAAGGTGGAGTATTTGTTAAAGCCGTAACCCAAGCTTATTTGTGACGGCCGCCAATAGCGGCCATTAAAAGTAAATTATTTGTGACGACCATGTATGGCGGCCACTAAAAGTGGATTATTTGTGACGGTCATGCGTGGCAGCCACTAAAGGTGGAATATTTATTAAAGCCGTAAACCAAGCTTATTTGTGACGGCCGCCAATGGCGGCCACTAAAATTGGATTATTTGTGACAATCATGTGTGACGGCCACTAAAGGTGGAGTATTTGTGACAGTCGGACATGGCGGCCACTGAAAGCTTGGAGATGTGGTCAAACAAGCTTATTTTGTGACAACCGTTGTTAGCGGTCACTAAAAGTGGATTATTTGTGACGACCGGACATGGCGGCCACTAAAAGATTGGGATGTGGATCTCGCTCTAACTAGCTTATTTGTAACAGCCGCCAAAGGCGGCCACTAAAGGTGCATTATTTGTGACAATCAGAATTGGCGGTCACTAAAAGTATATTATCTGTGATCCCTTGAGTGGCCGCCACTAAAAGCTTGGGAAAGGGTTTGAGTCATTATGCTTATTTGTGAGGGAGGGGGTTTGTGGCCACTAAAAGAAGACTATTTGTGACGGTATAATGTGGTAGCCACTAAAGGTGGATTATTTATGACAACCGAACATAACGGCCACTAAAAGTTTTTGGCATAACTTTAATATACTTATTTGTGACTGCTAGTTTTGACAGTCACTAAAAGTGAATTATTAATACAGAAAAGTATAATATTATAAAATATAATTAATAATTAATAAAAAAATATTTTCATTTTTAATAACATTCTTCTTTTGATATTCTTAAAAAGTATATTTTTATTTTAATATACTTTTATAATTAATTATTAATAATATACTTATTCTGAAAAAGATATTTTTATATTCTTAAAATATAAAGTATAATTAATAATTAAAAACAAAGTATGTTTTTATTTCATTCTTCTTTCAATATACTTAAAAGGTATATTTTTTACTACTAAAAAATTTACAAAAAAAGAAAAAGATATTTTGTTTATTTTTCTTTTCCTTTAAAATATAAAAAAAAGTTTAAAAATTATCTAAAATTGACAAAAATTGAAAAAGATATTTTGTTTATTTTTTTCTTTCAAAATATAAACAAAATTTAAAAAATAACTTTTAAATTTTAAAATTATTTATAAAACTTTAAAAATAAACAAAATATCTTTTTTATGACCCTCATCTCTCCCGCCTCCATTTCCCTCCATCTCTATCTCCCTCTCTGTCTCCTTCTCTCCCGCCTCATTCATTCCCTTCAATTTTCGCTTGGTTTTTTTACAAGAATCCTCATCAGGGGGAGTTTGAGGAGTTTGCCTCTAAGATCGCGTCTTCAAAGAAGTTTAGATTACATTTCTGCGGTCAGATTCCTACCAAAGTTTTAAGTTAGAGAATTCATTTTGCTCTATACTTCTTCTATTCAGAATAATTCATTTTGACGTTGCATGAAACTGTTTGCCTTAATTGATTAAGTTTTAGAAAAAATCTAGCAATTTGTAGAACAGCTTGGACGCTTAGTTTAATTTTATTCCATTTGATTTTATGATTGTGATCCTGTGTTGATGTTATGGCTTTCGTAAGATTTAATTAATTATTCTTGTTGCTTCAGATTGATTTTTTCGTTTGTGGACTACTTGTAGAAGCTATACTAAAAATTGCTAGGCATGGGGACTGTAGAAGAAGTCAGTGGCAATAGCGAAGAGTGTCCGCAATCGTCTGATACAAGTAAGACTTCTTTATTTGTCATCTGTGAAGGTTTTGGATTTGAAGTTACTGCGCCTAGAAATTTATTAGTTCCTTATAGATTTATAAACTCAATTTTTCCATATGGTTGAAACAAAAATGGTGTTATTTGTGTTATGCTTGTTGCATCTATTTGCTGAATGCTAACTTGTTGTCAAAAGTAATTTACCTTGCTGGTACCACAAATTACCTCTACTAAACTTGAGCTGGACTAGGAAGTCTCCTTTGGTATTCACTAGATTTTATTATTTCTTACGGTGCAAAAGTTAGCTGAAATAGAAGTTATTTGGTAGCTTGGTCTAAAATACAAAACGAAACAACTTTTTGTGATAAAAAATTTAATAATCAGGCAGAACCACGGAAGTTAAACATTTTACTAGATCAGCCAGATTCGGTTGTGGTAGACAATTTCTTTTGGAGAATTTTCCATGATACATCTGGTACATGCTTAATATCATGAATTACATCATAATACTATAAATGAATGCACACATAAATGCATGTGATTTGGTGTTGTCTAATAAATCTACTTAAGAAAAAATATGAATAGAGATTTTAATGCATTTATAAAAAAAAATAATAATGATGGAGATTAAACCTTATAAAGAATGTAGATATACGATATGTTAACTTTTTGGACTTTAAACTCTTATTAAGCTTGTAAAAGAGGTTAATTGGAGATTAAACGTAGCTTATCTACATTTATTTATTTATAAACTGCAGCCGATCAAATGGTGTCTGTGCTATGTGGCTATTTCTTCTGCAGCAACGGAATCAAACCTATCTTCACTTTCACAAAACCGAGCCAAAGCAAACATACATGGAGTACCTCTGACTAATGCAATTGGAAACCTGGACTCTCAAGATGCATATATGGAGTGTTTGATGACAATGTGAATGGAAGAGACGCCTGGAATTGATACTATAAATTAAGTGTTTGATGTCTTTTTTTGATGTAAAGTGATAGATGTCTTTTTTTGATGACAATGTAAATATAAATTGCTAGATGTCTTTTCTTGATGACAATGTAAATGTAAAGTGTTAGTCAATCATTAATTGACTAGAGTTGTTTTCTGAATTTTCTTGATGATTAGAATGATGTTTATTTTGGTTTCAATGTATTAAATTAATAGGGTTTAAAATATAGAAAAACAAGCATAGGGTTGTGGGAAAATTTTATAAAAATCACTTTTTATGGCGGCCAACAAAAAGTTGTCACTAAAAATGTCTTCCTTTGTGGTAGCCATGACTCTCACTAAAAGTATCTGTCAAACACTTTTTGTGGCAACCAATATAATGTAGTCACTAAAAAATGTTCATTTTGTGGCGGCTAAAACTATCACTAAAATCTTATCATTTGTAACAACCAGCAAAACAATCATAAAAAATTCATTACTCGTGACAACGGTGGCCGTCACTGAAGAGTCATTACTTGTGACAGCCATGACCGTCACAAAAAATAACATTAGTGGCAGACGAATATGGTTGTCACTAAAATTTTTTTTGTGACTGTCACATTCGGTCGTCACTAAAAGGGTATTTTTAGTGACGGTCAACCAATAATCGTCACTAATACTATTTGTGACAGACTTTTTAGTGACAGCTTGTGGCGACCAATTCGGTAGCCACTAAAACTTTTAGTGACGAGTTTTTATGCTTTTAGTGACTAAAAATCAAAATTCTTGTAGTGCAGGCTGATCCATCTTTTGTCTTTTCGGACATTCACTAGCGTAGTGACCGGGTTGATTGCACGAGTAGCATGTGATCCCCATTCGATTCCCATTCGGAGGTGCCTCTTTATTCTTAGGGTAGTCCTTCTCCTTATGTCCTTTTTTGCCGTATGAAAAACACGTGATATGCCCTTGAGAACAATTTCTTTCTAGGTGTTCTTTATTGTATCGAGGACACGGTTTACTATCTTTGAAATTTTTCCCACCTAACTTATGCTCCGTGCCTTTCGAATCTCTTTTCTTTTCATCAGATCTTATCAGTCCTACATGCAGTAAGTTCATCTCGGTGGTCAGAGCCTTGTCCAGCACCTCGTTGTAAGTGTTGATAGTACATGAGTTGAGAGCTTGTTGTAGATCCATCTTTAATCCACTCACAAATTTCTGCGCCTTCTACCTCTCGTCGGTTTCGTACATAGCCACATACCTGATTAGTTGGGTAAACTTGACATCATATTGAATTAATGACATCTCATCAGTCTGCCTCAACTTCATGAATTCCCAAGTCTTCTATTCCTTCCAACTTTGGGGAAAGTACTTAGCATTGAAAACTTCTTTGAATGCTTCCTAGGTTATTGGCTGAGCTTGTCTCGGCCTTGGATCCTGCGTTGCTTGCCTAGGTATCCTTTGCAGAGCCCGCTGGGATGATTGCCACCATCGTGCAGCCTCTTCCTCTAGCATGAATGTAGTGCAATTAACCTTCTCTTCGTCACTGCACTGTAGATATTGGAGCAGCTTCTCAGTTTGCTCCATCCAATACTCAGATGCACTGGGGTTATCTCCTGCTTTTCCTCTAAATAGGGTTTAAATAAATAGGGAGAATAATACTGAGCAAGATAGAGCATAAAATGCACTCGTTCAACAATTCAAAAAAAAAAAAAAGAAAAGAAAAAGCGAGATGAAGGATAAAATGCACTCATTAAAAATATATATATTATAAAAAAATAAAAAAGTGAAACCCTTAATTTATTACCTTTGTTTTTAGTAGTAAGAAGGGATGATTATAAGAATTAGTGTTGCCTTATTCGATTGTGCTGAGTACACGACAAATCATGATTGAGTTTAGAATTTTGTATGAATTCTTGAACTTGGCAATGTTAGTATGCTCAATTTCTCTTTATTCGCTATTGTTGCATTCTCGATTGAGAATTTAGATGTGGACATAACAAAGGCTTTTAATGTGATGAATGATTCTAAATGCATGTTTTGATCTTTTGAGTTTGGAGTTTCTCTACTTTGCTTGAGGACACAAAAAATGTTAAGTGTAAGGGTATTTGATAGGAGTTAATCATATGCATATTTTTATCTATTTTTTATTTTAATCTTGTACTATTTTTTTTACATAAAATATGTGTTTATATAGATTTTACATTGTTTTAATCTCTTTTTGTAGGAATCTAGTAAAAGATATTATTTCAAAGATTCGGTCGTAAAAAGAAAAGAAAAAAAAGATATTATGAAATTAATTTTAAAATTAATATTTTAAATTAATATTATAATATAAATAAAAAATAAATATTAAAAATAAATAATATTGTAATATAATTAAAGTTAATATAATTAATAGTATATTAATTATTATATTATTTATATATATTATATATTATATATATACGTGTGTGAAAGTGGCGTAAATGTGCAAGGAAGCGCAAGTCCATGCGTGTATATATATATTATAATATGAAGTGAGATTAAGAATAGGAGGAGAATTGGAGGTTGCCGTGGCGGAAATTGGAAGCAAGGGGCGGCGCACAGAGCAATCCGAGAAGTTGGGCGGCACAAAGGATATTAAAATGAAGGAGGAGATTTTGGCAGAATAGGAGGCCGGAGCGGCGGAACTTGTTGGCGGACGCGGGCGGTGCACGCAACAGGTGCCAATGATCAAATCCAGCACTTAGATCTGTTACAGATCTGGGTAGGAAACTTCTTATTTTTCCATTCTCTATTTTATCTCTTATTATGATGTCCAATAAATTAAAGTATGTTTCTAGATTTGCCATGAAATAATTTTATTTAACTAGGATTTGTGATGAAACTTGTTATGAAATATTAATTTTTATTGATTGGACTTTTTATCATGATTTCAATTATTTATTACTTGTTCTTAATCCAATTGAATGATTTAACCATCTTTAATTAATTTTGCATTATGATTTGAGACTGAGAGATGATTTTCATGACAGGTTGAAATAATACATTTCATATGATAGATAGTTGATAAGAGATTTGATACTTGAATCTTATGAGGGATAATGAATTGGAACTTAACAATGAATTTCGCTTTGTTATAACTATTGAAAAATAGGTTGATTGTTAACAAATTGAGATTTAATTAGGTTAGTAAATCTTGGGAAAAAAACTAACCAATTTAGATATTCACCCCCATTGAATTAATAGAAACCCAATTGATTGAAAATTAAGATGGATTAATAAGTGGATTCGAAACACCCTAGTTAACTCCATTTTATCCAAGTTAAATTATTTTTAAATTTGGGTTTAAGTTTAGTTCTCATTAGTTTAATTTATTCAAATTCATCTCCTTTTTATAGCCTAAATAATATTAAAGTTAAGTCAATTTTGGTACTTAATCCAATCATCGTGGGATTAATACTCTACTCATTTATTATATTACTTACGCGATTCATACGCTTGCGAATTAGCCTAACAAATATCTATGTATTGATGGATTAAGATATCAGCGATATTATATGATTGTTCTAATAAAGAATAATCATATGTATTTATGTGCTTAGTTCAGTGATACATGAGATATGTGTGCATTAGATATGAAATCTATCACCTCAAGATTTATGAGGAGGATATCCTATGCAATCCCATAATCACATGACGATAAATCATTGATCGAGATAATATGACGATGAAATTTGTTCTATTAGGCTGTGTCATAATTAGTCAAGATTGATTTTGGATTTAGTCATATGACGAGATTAAGAGATTCGACCTACTGACAATGATCTTATATCTTGTCGAAATATAAGATGACAGAAGGACCGTATTGTATGGTAACGTGGCAAAAGGTTCATAATATCATTTTTACAATAAATAAGGTAGTCATGACATATTGTTAGATGTCACTCATAATTTATGAGAATTAATCGTTGATTATTTCGTTGCTAATTTATTTGTGAATCTGGAAAGTCCCACCCAAAAAAATCACTTTCAAAGAGAAGATGGATAAATTAGTAGTTTTACAATTACTAATAATAATAGGGCATTTATTTATTGGATAAATAAGAATAATTAAATAATTATATTTTGAATATAATTAATTAATCATTAATTGAATTGGACCTTTTACTAGCACATTAGGCTTAGCCCAATTGCACTATTAGATTTGATTTAATTTAAACTCCATTTCATTGGCCCAATAGTATTAAATAAAATAGGCTTGGGAAGTCCAACCCATTTAATTGAAGGAGTAGGGTTAATGAAATTCTATAAATTAATTCATTAATCATTCATTTCATACTCTTGAAAGATTTTGAGTGTTGAGAGAGTTTTGAAGTATTGCGTGTGAATCCAAGAAAGTGAGTTAGAAAGTTTGAGAAAAAATTTTTTTACTTCCATTTCTCTTGATATTCTTGGATAGAAGTGGTTTCAGATGAATCGACTAGGCATCATATATTTGGAGGATTATACGGTGGAAAACCTAACGGTGAAATTGGATTTCATCAAAAAGGTAATTTTTTATTTATACCTTCAATTTTTTAAACCATATTTTTTGAAAAACGGGATACCTGCAAACTAATTTTGTATTCTTTTACGCATATAATAAGATCTATGTAATTCCAACACAAACTGCTCAAGGTCCTCATTTATTGGGAGAAGTTGAGGAAAAGAGATTTTGAGGGCCCAAGGGAGTAAGAAGGCCAGAATAGATGGCCCAGGCCCAGCTCGATGGGAACCTCCATGGACCTGCTCTCGGATCATTTTTTTGATTTCCCTGTGATAGATCTCACTACAAGAAATATGCTATTTAGCGACGAAATCAGTGACGGGATAAAACCCGTCCCTAATTAGTGACGAATTTTCGTCGCTAATTTTTTTAATTTAATGACGGAAAGACTCGTCACTACATTTAGCGACGGAATAATCCGTTACTAAATAATTTTTAATATTTTTAATAAATTTAAAAATTTAGCGACGAAAAAATTCGTGGCTATAAAAAGAAAAGAAATAATTAAAAAATAAAAAGTGTTAGCGACGATGGTGTACCTGTTGCAAAAAAAGAAAAAAAAATTAAAATACAAAATTTAGTGACGGAGGTTCACTCGTTGCTAAAAAAGGGAAAAAAAATAATTTAAAAATTAAAAATTTAGCAACAAGGTTACCTGTCGCTAAAATAGGAAAAAAAATAATTTAAAAATTAAAAATTTAACTACGGGGGTTATTCGTCGCTAAAAAAAAAACCAAAAAAATAAATTTGAAATACAAAATTTAGCGATGGGTGTGCACCTATCGCAAAAAAAGGAAAAAAATAAATTTAAAATACAAAATTTAGTGACGAGTATGCACTCGTCGCAAAAAAAGAAAAAAATAAATTTAAAATACAAAATTTAGCGACGGGTGAGCTCCCATAGCTAAAAAAAGAAAAATTAAATTAAAATTTGAAAGTAAAATTAAAATTAATATTCATTAATTTACAAAAATTAATAAAATATGACATTACAAATTAAAATCAAAATAAGAACAAAACTTTTCACTAGTAATATAATAATTTATAAATTTCTATTTGAATTAGTAATGAAATAAAATTAATAAATATTAAAATTAAAATTAATATTCATTTCCCTCTACTAATATTAATATTAAAATTAATATTCATTAAATAAATTTTGAAAATTTTGAAGTGTAAATATAATTTTAGAAAGTTTGGAAGAAAATGTTATAAATATAATTTATGCACTTTAATAACCAATGAGGCTTCCAGATTGGTTGATTCGCATGCCTATATAAAGGTTCTGGGTGCTTGGAGGTTAGTGGTTCGATTTTAAGGTATAACACTTGGAGTTATTGTTGGTATTTATATCCCAGCACTGCCATGCGGCGTGCGCATGAGGGGAGAGTAGGGGCTAGTGCGCGTTTAATTTTGAGGCATGCACTAAATTTAGAGATGGAATTTCGTCGCTAAAAAAAAAAAAAAAAACTTTAGTGACGGAATAAATCCGTCGCTAAGAAAATATAAAAATTAGAAACTTTAGCAATGGAATAAATTTGTAGCAAAACAAAAAGAAAAAATAAATTAAAAAATTTGTAATTTCAAACCTTAATTTTTACACTTTAAAAAATGTGTAAAAATTTGGAAAAAATTTATATAATATGAAATTCAAACTTTAATTTCACAATTTAGTAACTAAATTTATATTTTTGACTCAATTTAATGAATTATACTTTTTTTAATTGTGATAACTGAAACTTTTCGTTATTTTGATTACATCTATGTACTTGTATTTATCTTCTTCTTCTTTTACAAATTAAACTAAAGTGGTTAAATTAAATTGAAAATAAAAATATACAAATAAATTTAACTTAAAAATATAAATAAATAAGTGTAATTAAAAAATAAAAAATTCAAATAATTGTACCAAAAAAAACGTAATAGTACATAAATAAAAATCTAGATGTGCACCATATACGCATACATTTTTTAAATATATTTATCTTCATTATTGAGTAATATGTTATCTTTTAGCAGATACCCACCTTTTTAAATGAATAATATGAAGATAGAATAAAAATAATATCTGCAATGTTTAAATGATACATTTCACTTATTTTAAATTTCATCATTAATTATATGATGTCACGCTATATAATTCAGGAGTTTACACAGGAAGTTAGTAATGTTGTTGAAATTAAACTTTAGCAAAACATTAATAAAAATTTAATGTGAAATTCATAAAATATTTAAATTAAATTTAAAATTTGATTTGAAAATAAAAATTTTCATAGTTAAATATATAATCTATAAAAATTTCAATTAAATTCAAAATGAGTTTTCAAACATATTTTGAAAATAAGTTTGAAAAATATTAGGGTGCAAGTGTAATTCTAAATATTTTGAACAAAAATACAATAAAAATATTTTATGCACATAATAAATAAAGGAAATATTCAAATCAGTTGGTCACACATGCACGTGTAAGGTTTTGGAGGCTAGGAGGTACAGGGTTCAATTCTTGAAAAAGGCAAGAATGACTCGCTTGCTAGTAAGATAATAATTTCCAGGAGTAGGTATATATTTTTATTAATAGTGGAGTAGGAAGTGCGCATTAATGGATATATATTTTTAATTGTAATATCATATATACTAAAAATTATATATTTAATTAGGTAACTATATTTTTGACTATGCTACACTCCAATTAATTGTATAAATGAGATGAATAATAATTTTTGTTAATATTTTTAGTATTTTTAGTGAAAAATATAAAAGCAAGACTACAAAGTGTTTTTTGCTACTATATTATATCTATATTGTTTTACTCATTTGAACAATAATATAAAATTTTATTTTTTAATCAATAAAATGATATTCAACTTTATCTCAAAGAGAACACTTTTAAATAGATGATTATTCATTTTATTTTTCTCTTAAGAGACTTATCCTATCCACAAGATAGGATTTTTAACAATAATGCTAAATGATACAACCTCCTACAATACTTATAGGAACTATAGCATTTGTTATTGCTAAGTAATACAAAAAAAAAATTGCTTTAATCAAAAGAGAGAATATGAGAATTAAACTTTTCAGTTACAATATCTCTCAATTGATACAGGATTTAAAAAATAAATAATAATAATAAATGCATCAATAGCCTTAAAAAAAAATGTGTCAATTTAAAGCATGAGAGATAAAATATATGCACTCGTAAGTTAGAATACTTGAACACTTGTAATGAATGTTCTCTAACCCCATAATTAATGCTGCACCATCCAAGTATTTAAAGTTGACGGCTGAGCCGTTAAATATAGTTGAGCTACATTAAATGCACTTGTTAAAAATAATTTTTAGTTTAAATAATATATATAATATAAAACTAAAACTTAATTAGTGAAATAATTTATATAATAGTTATTATTTCTAACATAAATCTATTGAACATTTAAAAATTAAAAAATTAATCTTGACCTCCCATTTTAAAATTAAGAATAAACTTGCATACTATGAAAAACATTTTAATCAAAAAATAATTTGTTCTTTTCTTCGATCATTTCTTCAAGTATTCTTTAGTGTTTTATTTCTATTAATTTTTTTTCTTATTACTTTATCTCTTATACTTATTTTTTCTAATTAATGTGAAGTTGTAAAATCAAATATCTATAGAAGAACTATATTAATTTTATTAGTTAAAAAAATATATTAATTTTAAAAAGTTTATTATTCAACAACGAACAATCATCCGACACTAATACTCCATCTACAATGAGTGACTGTCTGTCGCAGATGATTGTTAATTTTAGTTTCCTCTTAAAAGACTTATCATTTTTAGTTTACAAAATATATGTAATTTAAAGTTATAAATTAATTAGTAAAATATTTTATAAAATTATTATTATTTATAACATAAACATTATTAATCATTTAAAAAAGAAAAAATAAATTTTTATCTCTTATTCTAGAATTAATAATAAATTTACAAATTATTAAAAAATATTTTATTTATTTTTCAGTCATTGTTCTTTAAATACTTTTAATGATTTATTTTTATTAAATTTTTTTATTTTTTCTTCTCTCTTGATTGTAAAATTTTTTTCTGATTAGTTTAATGTTGTAAAATTAAATATCTATAAATTAATTATATTTTAAAGTAGTTAAAAAATATATATTTATTTTAAAAATAATATATTATTTCAAAAAAATTAATTCAATTGATTTTAGAGACAAGCACCTACATGTCGCTGATTCTGGCGGGCACTAGCCTGCCTCCCTCCTCCCTCCTCATGACACTTGACCCCCTCTTTCTCCAATATCCCTCCTCCGCCCACCCCGACACTTGGCGCCCCCTCTCTTTAAAGAGCTTCCCCTCCCCATCCATTCCTCTCCATTTCTTCTCTGCTTTGAAATTTTTTCTCACTGTTTTGCTTCTAATTTCTTTCTTTTCCTCACTGTTTTGCTCCTATCTCACTCTCATTGAAATCACAAAAGTGATTTTATTTTGCTATGATTTAGTCTTAATTAAGAAGATACGAACCACGAGAGGCTCTGGCAAACGGGTGACCCCGTGGCCCCAAGAGGTGCGAGAGAGACCCTGCACCTTCTCGACCTCTCAATATTAGGAAAGTTTGGGTAAATTGAATTAATTGAATCGAAGTGATAAGTTCAGTCGATTTGATTTAATTTTTTATTAGTAGCAGTTCGGTTCGATTCGGTTATTTCTTTCTAGATTTTCGATTATTTAGTTCGGTTCAGTTATTAGCCTCGATTCGATTCAGTTATTTTGTTCGATTTTTTTGGTATTATTAACTAAAAAATCGAACCGAACTAACAAATCAGCCATCTTTTATTAGGTTTGGTTCGGTTATTAGGTTCGATTCGATTTTTTTGATAAAAATTTTGGTTCGATTTTCAGTTCGGTTATAATGGCTCAAAATTTAGTTTGTTCGGTTTCGATAATTTATGTTAGTTTAGATGATTCGGTCAGTTCGGTTTGATTATATACCTCAACTCAGTTCGATTCGATTAGTAATTTTCGATCGATTCGGTTCGGTTATAACCAATTGCACACCCTTACTCAATACTTTTGGAAAACTCTACAACACCACATATCCTCAAAATGGCGACACCATTATTAAAGCATTTTTCTGTTCTAATATGAGAGATTTTCACATAGCATTTAAATTAGATGACATTTCAAATTTTTTTTAAAAAATAATATATATTATTTATAAAAATTCTAATCTTGAATTACTTCAAATTATTCCATACTCCTTTATAAATAGATATACATATATTCTAGAAAAAAGGTACATTTCTAATGTTAGTATAAATATTATTTTTGAATTTTTATTATCTTTAGTGTCTGACTTAAATATTATAATATCAATGCAAAAAATTTTCCGTGTCTTCTGACAATTTTTTACTTGCAGACTCAACTGGTGGTTTGACAATGAAATTTTTTATTAAATAAAATTATTATTGTTATACCTTAACAATAATAGGGCTAATTGTAATTGAAGGAGACAGATATTTATGTTGATAATTCGTTGCTTTTTGAGAGGTTTTCCCCAGCATATGTATATCTCTTAGATGGGGAGTCACTGTCGATGGTTCTGATCCACTCCAAGAGGGCACGGCGTGGTCTCTCTTCATTTCATGGTCCAAGAATAATAATTTACAGGAGGAACCCCTACCGGTCTGGCCGCGTTACAACTTAGAAATGGTAAAAAAGAAACCACAACAATCTTTTCAACTGCATCTAATTTGACCATCAAATCTTACTTTTATTAATCCCCCTTGCTTGAAAAATTCCCTCTCCCTACGTAACCATTTGACCTTTTTTTTCTCTTTATTTTAAAAAATAAACTATTTGTGACAATCACGACCCACGATACTATTTTTTTTAACTTAGTTATGTCACTAATCTTGATGCGATGACTCGTGAGGAAGGTCGTTGTTGATTTCTCCAGACACTCAAGTAAGTTAGTAGAATAAATAAATAATAAGAAAGAATTTGTTGATTTATTTGTGGAGGTTCCTCCTGTAAAGTGTGTTGAGATATTTTTATTATTTTATCTTGATGATTAAAATTTTTATATATTTAATATTATAAAATAAATTATAAAAATATTTAAAAATAAAAACTAATCAATTCATCAATGTCAAAGGATATATATGCTTTCAACGTTTATAAAATCTTTTATATTTATTATAAAATCAAATTGTTGTTATCGAACTATAACAGTTAAAAAAAAAATTTATTTATCTAGGATCAACAAAAGCATAGTTCTTTCACCGGAGTTAGGGTCTGAGATATTGTTGGCAAGGTCAATTGGACCTGATCGAAGTCGAATGGGTGGTATTCGGGGCCTTCGGGACAGGATATCCAGAAGGGGTTTTGGTGAGATGATGATAAGGGCCCCCGATGGGTCTTCAAGAGGCAGGGCTTTTGGTTTTTAGGAGAATAGGACTTGGACTTAGCCTGCGAGCAAATGAGCAGTCAAAAATGCACGCGAGAGACTCCCCCACGTGGGGCGTTCAATGCCTAAGTCAAATAGCAGTTAGAGAAAAATATTCAAAGTGTATGTATGAATGCCCAATGCAAGAAGTATGTGGCATATAGGTACTCTGTATCCCAAAGGAAGAGGTGTGTAGTTTCCTAAATGGGTTGTAGAAAGAGATGGCGTGATGGCCAGATGGCTTTAGAGAGTTAGAAGAGAAATCAGTCGATCAAAATGTCCATTTTCCTTCGAAGAGGCGCATATTTATAGACGAGCTTAGTATGACCCACAGATGACTCTTTTGGAGAGTGCATAAAGGAGGTCGAAAAGCTTGGAGACAACTTTGGGGTGAAGCACCCCGATGGCTATCTCTAGGTGGCTTGAAGAGACTTTGAGACCACAAGGTGACTTGGGTCCAAGAGACCAAAAAGGTGTTCTCGGACTTATACAAAATAAATGAGACTAGACCATTCCTAGGAGGACCTTTCAGGGGGCCTGAAAGGCTATCGTCTCGGAGATTTTTCAAGAAAGGAATCATTGGGTGATTTCTTAAGACTTAGGAAAATTTTAGGGTACCCCATAACACAAATATTTTGTATTTGTTTTGAAATCAAATGTGTTAAGAGTATCAAAATATTTTTCATATCATGAACATTTTTTTTTAAGACAAAGCTATCGACCATGTTAGTGTAACTATCAACCATTTTGTGCTTTTGATTTTTGAGCCATTAAAACAAGGCAAAACTATCGATCAATGTCCTTAAATTGTTAATGGTTTTTATCCTTCAGCAAAAATTAGTAAACAATCTCTTAAACTATTGACTGACATTTTTAGTTCATTTTCAATTGATCAAGCCTGTATAGTGTCTACTTTTCTTTCAAAATTGTCGACTGTTTCTTTTAATCTATCAATTGTTTGTTGTAAGAAGTCAACTTCTTTTGTGAAAGAGTTGACTGTTTGCTCAAAAGCCTAATGTGCTTCAAATAGCCAAAGAAAACTATCAACTATTTTTTCACTGACATTTTGTAATGACTAGTTTTTGTAGACTCCAACAGCTATTAACGAATAATATACTTTAATGCTCCTGTTGTTGTCAAACTACAACAATTACATTTATTTATCTAGGATCATTTAGAACAAAGTTCTTTACCGAAGCTGAGGGTCTGAGATGTTGTTGGCGAGATCAAACAGGTTTGAACCGGGTTGAAGCTGGAGCCCTAGAAAGCCAAATCAACTGGAGCCTGGAAAGGGTCTTTAGGGCCTTCAAGATAGCTCGCTCGAATGGGGTCTTTGTGGCGACGAGGGAAGGATCCTCTAAAGAGTCTTTAGTGAAAGGAGTTTTCAGGGATCACGACTTTGCCTTAGCCTTCGAACACAAATGACATCAAAAAGGCACACGAGATACTTCCCCACATGGGCCCTTTAATGCTTAAGTCAAACAACAATCCGAGAAGTAAGAGAAATGTACAAGTATGTAAGTGTCCAATGTATGTGTGTGGTGTTTTCCGGGTGCCCCAAAGAGTAGTTACAGGTGTTCTGGATGGATTCTAGAAAGAGACAGGGTTAGATCCAAATGACTTGTGAGAGTTGAGAGAGAGGTCCAAAAGATCCTTTTGCCTTCGAAAAGGCTAATATTTATAGACGAACAAGTGGGACCCACGGTCTGGGAAATGTTGATTCAACTTGCTTATATTAATTAAATTTTGATGATTAACAATAATGATATTTTTCAATATACAAATTAAAGCATTTTGATTATTAACAAAAATAGTATTTCTATAAATATACTAATTATAGTACCGAATTATTTTTTGATTAATTTATAAAATATTTTTTCATAGTATATGTATTACCAAAAATATTATTTTTCATTAAAATTATTTTTTTAAGTAATTATAAAATGCATAAAAATTATATGAAATATTTTTTTTCGTAAATTCTAGACTGAAAGTCGACTCTTGATTATTGCTACAGTAATTTATTGTTACCTACAATACTACTACAATGAAAGTCGACTCTTGGTTTTAAAATGGCTTTTGAGTGGCCTTCGGTTTTGTATCCTTAATTCAAGAAACCCAAGGGGTTTTATGGAAGATGAACAAATTGGTACAGTTAGAAGAGGATCAATAGCAATACACTTAGATAGCTTGTGAGCGAGACTTAGGATTTCATTGCACCTTTTGGGATTCAATTTTTGAGAGAGGAAATGCTGGAGTCGACCTTGTTGCATCTGAATGGTTGGACTGTGCTGATGAGATTTTTTATTTTGTGCAAGGAACGAGGGGTAGAACCCACCACATCCTTATTGTGCTGCATTTTTCACGCTCCCACCATAAGATGGGAAAAGGAATTTGTGTCCCTCCAATAGACCCATTATAAGATTAAATTATTTAGGGATGATCCTAAAAAAATAGATGATTTTGAGACTAAGTGGTTGATAGTCACATCGCCCGCATGATGTTGGATGTCATTGCGATATTGGCGTACTGAAAAGATAAGGAGCGCAAGATGTGATTGCTTAGATGTTGATTCATCGGTGAAGGATCACCAAGATGAAATAAATAAATTGGCTAAATCGAGGTCCAGTTGTTTTATCACGTTTAAAAAATGACACACCATTTTGAAGTGGGATGGATGGTTGTTGAAGGGGGCGATGACGCTGGCCCTTCAAAGCCAGCTGGATCCCAGGCGGTCGTGTCCCCTCTATCCTCTTCATCGGATGATGGTAGGGAAGAGGAGAATAGGAATCAAAAGGTGGATATCACACGGGACTCAAATACAGTCGGGGAAAAAGAAAGGTACGAAGGGCAGTTGGACTCTTAAGGGTGCTCACGTTGACCCTAATTTCTTTTACTTTGCATTTTGATTCTTTGGGCACCAATATTTGATAATTACTTTGATGATTTGATTGTTTTTATTACATAGATATGAGGTGGCTCGAGAGGATTGGGTGGACCAAGCAGTAGGAATCGAAGCAATGGGCGTAGGAGGCCTTTCAAAGGACTCAACTGCATACTACTCAAGATCCTCATTTATTGAGAGAAGCTGGAAAAAAAAAAGATTATGAGGGCCCAGGGGAGAAGAAGGGCTAGAATAAATGGCGCAGGGCCTAGCTTGGCGGGAACCTCCACGGACTCGCTCTCGGATGATATTTTCGATTTCCCTATGACAAATCTCTAGTTGTCTCCTTGTAACGCCCTATTTTTCTAGAAGTATTTCTTACCCCGATATTTATTAGTTAATAATTACTTTATCAATTTTATCTCACATATATTTTTTTTTCTTTCTCTCATTCTCCTTATTGGGGTAACCATAGCTAATAGTAGAAGCATGATAGATCGTAACCTAATACTTAACAAGCTTTTAACATCAAAATTATAGATTCATATTCATAATAAAATTATAACATCATTCTCAAACATACTAGTGTTTAAACATAATCATGATCATCCCTTAATATTACATGCCGAAAATATCATAATCAACATCATGGATAACATAGCACGACATAAACATGATAGGTTATATGCATAACCGATACATTTACGCATTTCAACGAGTGCCATCACATGCCTTCATTTCTTTCGTTTCTGCTATGACTTCTATCTGGAACATTAAATATTCCAGGGGCATCGCCCAATTAGATGATCGGCCATCTAAGTAAGAGTATAATATTCATGTATGAATGTAAATGCATAAGGTCCTGTCATTCCGCCTGTTTGAGCCGACGGACATCCATACTTTATATGTCATTTACCATTTTTTATAACCAACTCTTTCCAGGCCGAGGTGTATGGGTGCACCCTTGGTAAAGCAGCGATGCCCACCCCTACTCTCAAACATATGCGATGCATGAGCAACGATGGATTACACGTGAACATATGCATATCATCATTATATTATGTAAATGCATCTACGTGACATATGCACACATCATATCATGTCAACATGCCAAAACATATATTGAAACATATATTGTATTTAACATGTATGTATACGATCAAATCATATGGCACATTTTTATAAATTATCTTTTACAGACAAATTAGGTTTGAGAAATACTACCTTATCTTTGAAATCGGCTTAAGTCTCGAGAAATGTGCTTTAATCACAAAAACGTGCTCGCCTCGACTTTTGCACCAGACTTCTAGTTATATTCAAACTTTAGTTTCAATAATCCCTAGACATCATATTTATTCAAGGGGTATCAAAACTTATTTTCCTCAAATTTTCCACAATCGCTCAAATTTCTTCTTATTATTTCCTCAATAATTTCAAAATAAATACTTTCCCAAACATTTTTTTTTAATTTTTCTCCACGAAAATTCATAAAACAATATTTCTAATCTTCTAAAATTTTATGGGAATTTTCTATAATTTTCTCCTATTTTTCTTCTATTTTCCAAGAATTCTCTTTATCCCAAAAATTACCAAATAAATATTTCCTTCCATATTCTCCAGAAATTTTTTTCATAATAATTCATAAAATTAAACACCTAATTTTGTTTTTTGAAATTTTTCTGAGAAATAAAACATAATAAAAAAATATTATCAACCTCTATCTATTTGAGATATTTTGCACTTATCTTGTAACACTTTCTTCAAAGTTGTCTTTAATGTGCCCAAATTTCTCTTCCTTACTCATTCCTCCCAAATCTCTTTCACGAGCTCAATTTCTTTCTCACAATCTCTTTCTTTCTTTCTTTTTCAAATTTCTCTCTCACTTTCAAACCTTTCTCTTTCTAATTTAGGTCCTCCAATCTTTCAAGTTTTCTCTATTTATCGAAGGTTGAATTAAGTTTAGCATAATTGTAGTAACCCATTATCTTTAATTATTTTGTCATCTTTCTTAATTGTTTTCCACTAAATCTCACCCATATTCTTTAATTATTTGTCCACACCCTACTTTGTCTCCCACATTTCTCAATTATTTCACCCATTATCTTTGATTATTTGTCCACACCCTATTTTGTCTCCCACATTTTTTAATTATTTCACCCATTATCTTTAATTATTTTGTCACATTTTTTAATTATTTTTCACTAAATTTCATCCATAATTTTTAATTATTTGTCCACACCCTGCTTTGTCTCTCACATTTCTCAATTATTTCACGCACTATCTTTAATTATTTTGTCACACCTTACTTTATCTCCCACATTTCTCAATTATTTCACCCATTATATTTAATTATTTTGTCACCTTAATTACTTTCCATTAAATCTTTTTTTGAATAGATTATTTCTTTATTTAGTTCATTAATTTTAAACTCACTTTCTTAGCCTATTAACTCTAAGCTCATTTACTTAGCTTTTTTTTTTTTTTTTTTAACTTAGCGTACTAGCTCTAAGTCCATTTACTTAGCCTTTCCTTTTTCAACTTAGCCCATTAGTTTTCTCAATTATAATCTCCAATGGATGTAAAAATATTTTAAATATAAAAAAATAATTATTATTATTCTCAAAATATTAGAATATTACACTCCTTCTCCTACTGGCAGGATTATTGAGGAAGGGGAGATTCTACCGAAATCATTATTGAGTCTAGGAGCTTAGGATGCTATAGCGGCTTGTTAGGCCGAATGGGTAATAAGGAAGGAGGTTGAGACCCAAACTGATCTGGAGAGGCATTATGGCCGAAATCGAGCCATTAACAATTTGCATTTTTCGTAGCCGATCGAGAAGCCTGGGTAAAGGGAGCTGGCTTCGGAGACTAGGGCTTATCAGCCCCTATTTCCTGACCTAGGCCTAATCCACCAGGGAGTGGTGCCAATAGGGGGCACGAACCTGAGTGGGTGAGAATTTTTGGTTCTCCCAAGGCTCTTGGACACTAATTTTGTTTTGGAGTCAAGTGTTATGGCAAGACTCATGTACACCACAATAATGCCACACAAGCAACCAAGGTTTGCCGGGAGCACTCAGAACCAGCTAGATATAGTTAAGCAATATTTGGCAAAGGTATGAGAGATTACAACTTTTCTTTTTAATGCTTCCCTGATATTTATTAAAACTCCTAATCTTTGGGATTTTATTGGGTTAACAGGGGATACAGCGCCAAGCAATGGCCATGGAAAATGCTCTAGTGGACCTGCCCAAAGCCAAAGGTAGATAGAGCTTGGATGGTCCGCCACGCCCTTCGCTAGAAAGACTCAATAAAGCAACTAGAACGTGAGGTTTGAGACCTCAAAAAGTACATGGGGCAGCCTCTTCGGCTTGAGTGCAAGATTGAGGAGGCAAAAAGGGAGAAAGACTCCCTAAATTAAGATATCGAGTGATATAAGAAGACTGAAGCAGTGCTAGCAGGGGTAAATTCCACCTTGTTTCTTGAGCTCAAATAAGCTATGCAGAAGAGGGATAGTGCTCGTTCCTAATTTCTAGAGGAAAACATGAGAGTCGATGAGCTACCCGATTAGCTCAGGGGGATGAGCGTCGAGTCCATCAAGGTCGAGGCGGTTAGGGGTGTTCGTGGTTCGGTCTGGCCGGTTTAATGTGTCGAATCACAAGCTCGGTTTTCTACCAAATCAAACTAAGCGGTTTGATTTGGTGCAAAAAACTGAATCGAACCACACTATATTTTGCGATTCGATTTTCACAGTTTCAGAAATAATCAACAGAAAGTGAGAGAGAGCATACCATCGATCGGCGATTGGAATGGGAGGAGGAAGAAAATGGGCATTCATACATACAAAAAGTGTATGTATGAATGCCCAATGTAAGATGTATGTGGCATATAGGTATTCTGTATCCCAAAGGGAAGGGTGTGTAGTTTCCTAAATGAATTGTAGAAAGAGATAGTGTGATAGCAAGATAGCTTTAGAGAGTCAGGAGAGAAATGTGATAGTCGGATTGCTTTAGAGAGTTAGGAGAGAAATCAGTAGGCCAAAAGATCCATTTTCCTTTGAAAATGTGCATATTTATAGACGAGCTTAGTATTTTCCTTAGAAACATCAAACTCAAACTTGAAATTCTCTTATCTCAAAATCTTTCTAATCTCCAAGATTCATCCTAAATCACAAATCTATAGTTTATCATTGATCCCTATATCATTTTATATCTCTAGATACTCACGTAAGGTTTCATTTTGCTAACCCTCTTTAAGCCAAAAGATTCTTTCCAATTTCCAACTAAAGGGAAAATTATAATCCTCAAAACATGCAAAAAAATTTACATTGTGTATCTTAATAATTTTCGGTCGCAACTCAACCCTAACCATAGCCAATTTACGGCCGCTCCCTCTTTGTCTACTAATGACCATTCGTAGGGAAATAAATTGAGATCACGCTCCAAGATTTCTCTCAAAAAGAAAAAATTGCAACGCGAAACATGTTACACCAATCTCCAATTACTATTGAGAAAATTTCTAAGACACTCAATATCGAGCAGAACGAGAATTCGATCTTCAATTAATTACGATTTAGTTTCTTCTTCTAGGGATTGGACGACTTCCAGATTCAAGTGTCATTCCTAGTCATGTCATCTCCTGACTCCTTTATTGGTCCATCTTGGTTGTCATAAGACTTAATCGGTTCATTTTCTTCGTCTGATCTTAGGTTAATATCCTCGATAAAGTTCCCAATATTATACTAAAATATTCTCTTCATCCGTTCACACTCGAAGAATATTCTGGTAGGTTATCAATACTACTAGTGCATTAACTAAGTCAAAGATCATCATCAAAATACCCATAATCGCCACAATTCACTACTAAGGAAATCCTAATATCCGTGCATCTCTAGACATCACCATTTTAAGTATATAAACTTGCTAGTCTCATCAAAGCTCTTGATCTTAACCTCAAGATTTACAATGGCTTCCTAAAACAAACCATCTTTATTTTCCCATGTCATTTGGCAAGTACTCCTAGCAACCTCAGCCTTTTACTTAACTCGTCAAAGTATGACCGTTATTATCACCACATCCCAATCGGGAAGTAACCAAGAAAATTCATTAAAATTAGATTCTAGTTAGAAACCTCAAATTTCACATTTCTCGACTTCCTATCTTAGATTTACTAGGATTTCAACAATCCTATTCTAAGTTCTCTAACCGATACCTCTACTTAATCCTCAATCAACTGAGCATCTTAAACACATCCTAGGTAACTTAATCAACCTAGGGCTCTGATACCAATTGTAACACCCCGCCTCACATGGGCGCGTCACTATAAGGGAATTCCCGAGAATCTTTTTTTTTTCAAGTTCATTACGCGTGGTGATTTCAAGAATAATCTTCACATGCAGATAAAAATTTCGAGAACCCCAGTCTTGCCCGTTTAACTAACAAGATCAATAGTCTTAAAACTTAAATGAGGCATAATATAACATCAAAATATCGTGGCTTACCACGAGTTCCATACAAAGTGTTCCCATACCAAATTACATATTACATACTACCAAATGATAATAGCATTATCATACAATCGTTCATACATATACCAAAATAAATACTAACGTCTCCAAAACGATACAACGGCTTTCAAACTAAACACCATTGGCCTCAATTGGCCTCGTCCTCGACCTCGCAGCAATCCCTGGCTAGAACGTCGAATGTTCCAGGGGCATAACGTAGGTTAGATGATAAAACATCTAAGTGATGGTATGAAACAATTTATTGAATGCATGAAAGACATACGAGCATGGCATAAACAGACAACAACAACATGCAACACGTCTAACTTGAAAAATCTCCCTGACATACTCAACCTTTCATGGAAAATCCATTCCACACACATTTGGGTTGACCTTGCCACGACATACTTAATCCTCAAATGCCTTACCGTGTCACTTGTTCACCTGGATCCCGTCCCCCACGGACAACACAACAACACGAAAAATCAATGCCCCAATGATATGAAAACCACACGCCATGCATCGAATTTTTTACAAGTAAAAACAGTTGATACAATATACTACATGTTCAATATGCAAATGATGCCATAAGTACATAAGTAAAACGTCTACACGATATAACCCAAATTTTGGAGGGTATAACCGCTCGCTGGAATTGGTTCAAACACATGCAACCTAAGCTCGGGAAGGTATAACCGCTCACCTAAACCTATTACACACACACCAAACCATTATCAAGATAATGGGTAAAACTAAAATCGAACCACTCACCTTATTCGAAAAGTCGATCTGTGTCTCGTAATGCGCGTTTGAATAATTTCTTCCCTTTAGCATGCTCCTTCAGCCTCAAATTAATCTTCAGAATTTTTTGGGATTTTTCGAAAGCTTTTTCCTGTTTTTTTTCCCAATTTTCTTCCTATTTTATTATTTTTCCTCCATTTTTCTTTTCTTTTCTTTCCTTATTTTTCTCTTCTTCTTCGACCTTCATTCTCTACTTCCCGCGCTTGCCATGCGCACACCAGCGCAGCCGACCACCATCCTTGGCTCCCCCTACCGCCGCCGCGGCCAGCCCCCTCCGCCGTCACCGATCGCTCCAACTTCACCGCGCACAACTGCAGCCACCGCGGCCGCGCCCCCTTGTCGCGCATCCAGCTCGACAATGGCTGCCATGGTCGCGGTAGCCACCTTCGGGCGCCACCACCGACCTCGCTAGCTGCTGCTTGGGCCTTCACTCATTGCCATCAACCTTGCCGGTCACTCCCATGGTCGCCACCAGCCTCCTTACGGCTGCTCCAGTCCGCCCGACTTGTTGCTAGGGTAGGCCATGGCCGCTCGCTGTTGTTGCTGCAGTTTTGGGCCGCCTCCGGCCACCACTTGAAGGCCAACCGACTACCATTTGCTTGCTCGATCTCTCGGCCATTTGCTCTCTCTCGACCAACGTCTCTCTGCAACTTCCCTGTTTTTATTTTTTTCTTCTTCCATTTTGCTTCCTCTCTTCCCTATTTATAGATAAATCACCACCTCAACTGCCTTGGCCATTACTCTTACCTCCCACTTGCATCAAAACTTGGCCACCACTCTAAGCAAAATCGGCCATAAAGCTTCTCGGCAACTTCCACCAACACAAACGCACATGTAAATAAATAAATATATATATTACACTATTAATATAATGAAATTACACATTAACCCCCTCTCCCCAATTTCCATCTTAATTTCACTCGAATAATTCTCTAATTACAATTACATCCTTAAACCTCAAATTAATTTGCATTATACTACTGAAAACGCAAAATTAATAAGTTCAAAGTTACTCGATAAAGACGATTTCATCCCAGTGTCCTCTCCGGGCTCTTGTTTCATCCCGAAAATACTAAAGAATTGTTTCTTATGAAAAAACAAAGCCCCCTCAAGCTTCTATTGATTTCTCGGAGGTTTCCTACAACAATTAAGTAATTTAGGCTGAATCGAAGCTGTATCGAAAGCTGTCCCTATTCTGATTTCTCTCAATGTCATAAATCACGTTTTGATATGCTTGATGACTTCATCCACTTTATTTTAGACATCTAAGTCTTGCGGCATTCACTCTTGTTGATTCAGCGACTTATTTTCCTATCATAGTCATTTTTCGATATCCCAGACTCATTCAAACAACGTGGCAATGGAACGAAACATAGGATATTATATTCGTCCATGACATATCTTTTCTTCCCAAGCTATTTATGTTCCAGGGCACTCCCTTCAATTGATTCGGTTGTTTATAACTCCAAGAAATTATACTTAAAACCCAAAACTTCTAATAATTTCATTTTTGCCCCTAGATAAATTACTCTCGAGTCCTTTAGAAATTCTCGAGTATTAGATCACAGATGACTCTTTCGGGGAGTGCATAAAAGAGGTCGGAGAGCCTAGAGACATCTTTGGGGTGAAGCACCCTGATGGTTATCTTTGGGTGGTTTGAAAAGACTTTGAGATCATGGGATAACTTGGGTCTAGAAGACCAAAAAAGTGTTCTCGGACTTATGCAAAATGAATTTGACTAGAGCATTCCCGATAGGACCCTTTGGGGGGCCCGGAAGGCTATCATCCCGGAGACTCTCCAGGAAAGGAATCATCAGGTACCTTTTTGTGATTTCTTAATATTTAGGAAAATTTTAGGGCACCCCATAATACAAATATTTTGTATTTATTTTGAAATCAAATGTGTTAAGAGTGTCAAAATATTTCATATCATGAGCACTCTTTTTTGAAGACAAAACTGTCGACCATGTTAGTGTAACTATCGACCGTTTTGTGCTTTTGATTTTTGGGCTATTGAAACAACGCAAAACTATCGATCGGTTTCCTCAAATTGTTAACTGTTTAAATCCTTTAGCAAAAAATAGCCAACGGTCTCTTAAACTATCAACTGGCATTTTTCAAGCTCTCTATTGTTTTGTTTTTAGTTCATTTTCAGTCGACTGAGCTTGTATAGTGTCTACTTTTCTTTCAAAATTGTCGACCATTTCTTTTAATTTGTCAACTGTTTGTTGTAAGAAGTCGACCTCTTTTGTGAAAGAGTTTACCGTTTTCTAAAAAGCTTAATGTGCTTCAAATAGCCGAAGAAAACTATCAACTATTTCTTTCACTGACATTTTGCAATGATTAGTTTTTGCAAACTCCAACGGCTATTAATGGATAGTATACTTTAATGCTCATATTGTTGTCAAACTATAACAATTACATTTATTTGTCTAGGATAAGTCAGAACATAGTTCTTCACCGAAGCTGAGGGTTGAGATGTTGCTGGTGAGGTCAACTAAGTCCGAACCAAGTTAGAGTTGGAGTCTTAAAAGGCCAAATCAATTGGAGCCTAGAAAAGGTCTCTACGGCCTTCGGGATAGCTCGCCCGGATGGGGTCTTCGCGGTGAGAAGGGAGGGATCCCCCAAAGAGTCTTCGAGGAAAGTAGCTTTCAGGGATCACGACTTTGTCTTAGCCTTTGAACATAAATGACATCAGAAAGGCATGCGAGAGACTCCCCCACATGGGCCCTCTAATGGCTAAGTCAAACAACAATCAGAAAAGTATGAGAAATGTACAAGTATGCATGTAAGTGTCCATTATATGTATGTATGTATGTATGTGGTGTCTTCCGGGTGTCCCGAAGAGTAGTAAGGGGTGTTCCTGATGGATTCTAAAGAGAGACAGTATTAGATATAAATGACTCATGAGAGTTGGGAGAGAGGTCTAAAACATCCAAAATATCCCTTTGCTTTCGAAGAGGCTAATAATTATAGATGAACAAGTGAGACCCATGGTTGAGCTACGAAATGTTAAGCCAACTTACTTATATTAATTAAATTTTGATGATTAACAAAAATGATCATTTTGAATATATAAATTAAAGTGGTTTGATTATTAACAAAAAAAGTATTTTTTTTAATATACTAATTGTAGTATCGAATTATTTTTTTATTAATTTATAAAATATTTTTTCATTATATATGTATTACCAAAAATATTATTTTTCATTAAAATTATTTTTTTAAGTAATTATAAAATGCATAAAATTTATAGAAAAATATTTCTTTTGCAAATTTTGGACTGAAAGTCGACTCTTGGCATGCCAAAAGTTGACTCTTAACTATTGCTACAATACTGCTACAATGAAAGTCGACTCACTGATTTCTGAAAGTCGACTTTTAGTGCTAACGGTTAGATTTTTTACCGTTGCTCTCATTTAAACAAGAGTCGACTTTCCCACTTTGAAAAGTCAACTTTTGGCCTAATGATTAGCATTTTAACTATTGAAATAGTGCCCAAAAATACTTATAAATACCCCCAAACTTATTTTTGGAAATCATTCATTGCACATATTACATATCCAAAGCATCCAAAAAATTCTAAACGATCTCAAGCTAACATCCAAGCTATCCGAAACTCTCGAAGCGTTATTACACATCAATCGAAGAGCCACAAGACAATAGGAGAAAAAGATTTTCAAGTCTACTCCGTATTTCTCCGTCAAATCTGAGATCACCATTTTTTTTAAATATTATTGTCTTGTATATTTTTTGCTTAATTGCTTATTTATTTGTGTTCAAGTGTGAACAATTATTTGTAAACATTTAAACTATAGTTGTGGATTGTATAGGTTTCCTAAAACCGTTAAAATCTAGGTGAATTTAGTTTTCAAGATAAGATAGGGTGAAAATCTCAATGTAGTGGTTATCTGGAATCCATTGTAATCTAGGTGTGTATCTGTTGTTACAAAAAATGCAACAATTAAATTTTATGATGTCAGACCTACTTAAACTCGGTGTCAAGTGAAATAAGGTTGTCGTAAGAAAAGTTGCCATGAAGGAGTTCGCCACAAGGATGCTCGCCGCAAGGAGGTTCGCCTCAAGGACTTCGTCTTAAGAACCTCGCCTTAAGGATCTTACCACAAGGGTTTTCGCTTTAAAGATCTCACCTCAAGGTTTTTCGCCTTAAGGATTTCGCCACAAAGGTCTTCGCCTTAAGAATCTCACCTCAAGGATTTCGCCTTAAGAATCTCGCCTTAAGGATTTTCTCGCAAGGATCTTCGCCTCAAGAATCTTGCCGCAAGGATCTTACCTCAAGGGTCTTGGCCTTATGGGTCTTCGCCTTAAGGATCTTGCCGCAAGAGAAGTCGCTGCAAGGATATTTCCTTGTTGATATACAAAAATGGGTTAGAAGGCTTGCGAGAATCCTTGCTCGCGATGACCCTCTGATGCCTAAGTCAATATCCAATCCAACTAATTGTTCACAAAAACCGTAAAAACATAGTCAATGTGTCGAAGTTTTACCGCATTCCGAAGTCCCTTTCAATGTGTTGTAGCTGGATATTTATAGGGCACAATTCTCATGGATACCTGGTGCTGACACGTGGCGCTTGTTGAATGGAGTCTTGGTCTCACCGAGAGAGGGCTCTTTGTTGCGAGGTCCATGGTGCCACAAGGCTCCTTACGGCAAGGCTTTGGCCACAAGGCTGGTTGTTGCATAGCCCCTTGTGGCAATAAATGTGCCACGAGCCTTCTGGCTATAAGGGGTCAATTCCACCCTGTCTATTAAGATCAAACAAGTTGTGCAGAAGAGGGACAGTGCCCACTCCCAATTTCAAGAGGAAAAATGAGAACCTATGAGTTATCCGATTAGCTCAAGGGGATGAGCATCGAGGCTATCAAGGTCGAGGCAGTAAAGGAATATTGATTATCTAAGTGTGCCACGAGCAGAAAGAAAGGTATGCCTCAAGCTTCACGAAGTATTGGTTTTACTTGGCCCGAGGTACTTAGAAAGAAAATGCCCGGGCACCGATTTTTTTGATATTGTTTTTTCGAGCTAACTAATCATGGGTATTCGCGACTGACGGGAATATGGGAATCCTTACCCCATGGCGTCGAAGGCATTTTTGAATGAAAAGGTAAAGGAACTTGCCATACCTGTAGGTTTGTGGAGCCCATATGTGCTGGAGCTGAAAACTCCAGCTAATCATGGGGCTTCCCAAGGGACAAAGGTGATAGAGGCTTTAGACAATATTGAATTCTTAGACTTGGATTTTGCAGAGGGAGCCCCTGCACATGAGGACGAATTTCCTAGGGCCTTGATCTAGGATAAATTTACCCATGCCCCCATTTTCTATGTTTTTTGGGTCATTACACTTTTTGTACTTTTGAGAACTGGACATATACAAATACAATGAGCATTCTTTTTGGGTAATGATTTGGTGTTTGGTTGGTTACATGAGAGTCTAACGTGTGCATAAACTATATGAATGCACAGAGCATAAATAAAAACAATTTAATCGTTACCAATAAGGATATGCATTTTCTTTTAGTAGGGTCCAAGTACCTGTGTTCTTGCATATTCATGGACACATAGAGAATCCAGCTCCCTAGTGTGTTGGTCTTCTCCAACTTGTGGAGGGTAAAACAGTTGTATATATAAATTTATGAAAAGAGTAAAATAATTTCAAGGGTATCAATATACCTGTTAGGGAAATAGGAAATATTTGGCCCTGTGACATAATATATGAAAAGAGTAAAGTAATTTCAAGGGTATCGATATACCTGTCAGGGCAATATGAAATATTCAGCCCTGAGACATAATATAGAATTCCCAAATGGATACTAAGAGAAATATTAGATCATCCTACATTTGACATTGACCGAGAGTACCACTGTCATCACCTGCAATTAGGGGTGAGACACATGCTCGAGTCCACTGACCTCCTTTAACTTGCCAATCTCGTCCGTAGCTAGTATGTCGCCACTATGCCTCGGGTCCATGCCAGAGAGAGAACGTCGACCCATAAAGTCCATTTGTGAAAATGTCTGGCTGTAAGGAGTAGTACACTATCCTAAGTGCCCTAGTGGAGTGAAAGATGTGAGTACCAGTGGACCTGCAAAGAGGATAGACAATTCCCTAAAACTCCATTCCTTCCACTAATTAGTACGTGGATGTACAGGGCTAGTGGAGCAGTTTTTTGAGGGAGCGACCCTGGTCTTTGCATCCAAAGATGATAAAAGTGTCCGAGAATATGCGAATGCGTTGGGCCTATAAAAAGAATTCAAGTTGGAAAGGACAGGGGCTTTAATGGCACGGAGCACACCAAGAGGTGCTCCATTTTGTCAACGCGATTCAATAATCTACATCTACGAGTTTTGTTTTGGCGGTTTAGTGGGATTTCTTCTAAGCCACTTATGTCTGCAATCAGAATATCAATATTTTGTCGAAGCAGTTCGGCGAAGTGCCTACTTTCCCAATTGTAATGTTTTGTCAAAGCGGTTCGGCAAAATGCCTACTTCCGCTATTATAATGTTTTGTTAAAGCATTTTGGCAGAAAGCTTACTTTCACTATTATAATGTATTTCGAAACAATTCAATGGAGTGCCTACTTCCACTATTATAATGTTTTGTCGAAGTGGTTCGGTGAAGCACATGCTTCCACTATTATAATGCTTTGTTGAAGGGGTTCGGTGGATCGCCTACTTCTGCTATTATGTAGAAGGGTAAATATTTTTGTTTTAGCGATTCAGGGGAGCTCTTATGTTTGCAAGTAGAGTTGTATCAGGGCACGACTCTTGTGGCAAGATGTATAAAAGATTGGATAAATGTTTTTGCTTGGCGATTCGACTTGGTGCTTACGTCCGCCCATATAAATTATTGTAAGAGAGTGAGGCTTTAATAGAGTTGTCCTCGTTATCAAAATACTATTCAACTTGTGGTGTTGTTGTAATGTTTTTGCTTCGTAATATTTTTATTCATAATTAGGCGTCTTTGAATTCGAGACTATAGGAGATGAGTATCAGGTTAAACCTAAGGGTTTCCATCCCTTTAGCTCCCCTGTCTGCAGCTTACAAGAAGTTAGTTTTAAGTTAGTAGTGTCCTCACTCGACAGCTTCTACTTCCTATCTTGGAATAAATTGGGTGGCGTCCCTAGAATGATCGACAAATGCTGAGAGGCCTTATGCTTTTAAAGCACCTATGGCCTTCTCAATTTGTCAATCACTTGGCTTGTCTCGCATGGGGCCTTGAGTAAGCGAGGGTGAAACTTTTGGCAAGAGGGGGCTAAGGCTATGACATGAATGGTTGCTAAAAAAAGGTTGTCGCAAATGTGTCTTCTTGGATGGACAATTCAGCCACTATGGAGCCGCTATAGAAGGCGTTGATAATTAATCTCCTTTCGTCGGCACTTTGTGCAGCTTTACAACTCTTGCCTCTGCTTGAGTTGGTAGGCCACCATCTATTTTTTGAAACTCCCCGAACTTAGAAAAATATATTCGAGGAAGCTGGGAAGTCCGGGGAGGCGCCTTCTGGGTTCATAGAATGCTCTTGCATATACATCCCAAGAGGATTTTCCCCGTTGGAGAAGTCTTCATAATTCTGGCATCATTCTTCCTATGGGGGCCGATATTTCTAGGAAGGATGATCCCTGGTCATCAAATTCAAGTTTAGGAATTAACATGCTCCCAAACTTGGCCTTTATCAGCAGGGGGACCATCCTCCTCACTTCCCACTTCCCTAGCTTGAATCCTTATCTTGATGAACAACATGGATGCTTAGTAGAGATATAGGATGGGGAGGTGTGTTTTTCTCTTGAGTGTCGGAGTAATAGCAGGAGAAAAACCTTAAAAGGCTTATAATAGCAGGAGAAAAGTCTTACAAAAAGCTCCCTAGTGCCTTCTTGGAGGATTCAGAGTGTGGCTCATTGTGAGGCACTATAGGATTAAGCAGGAGCATAACATCTTTGCACAATTGACCCTTAAAACAATTGGGAAGGGATGGATTTTTTCTTGATTTCTCACAAATGGCTCCAAATTGTTTTCAAACTACAACAATTACATTTATTTGTTTGGAATTAGCCAGAGCAAAGTCCTTTACTGGAGTTAAAGGTCTGGGATGTTGTTGACCAGGTCAATCAAGTCCAAACCTAGTCGAAGCTTCCTAGAAGGCCAAATCAACTAGAGCTTAGAAGGGCGCTCGGATGGGGTATTCGAGGAGACGATGGAGGGATTCCTTGAAAAGTATTCGTGGAAATGAACCTTCAAGGATTGCGACTTTGCCTTAGCTTACGAACATAGAGGACATTAGAAATGCACGTGGGAGACTCCTTCACGCGGGCTCTCCAAAGCCTAAGTCAAACAATAGTCTGAAAAGTATGAGAAATGTACATGCAAGTGTCCAATGTATGTATGTATGTATGTGGTGTCTTGCGGGTGTCCCAAAGAGTAGTCAGAGGTGTTTCGAATGGGTTCTGGAGAGAGACAAGGTTAAATCCAAATGACTTGTGAGAGTTGGGAGAGAGGTCCAAAAGATCACTTTGCATTCGAAGAGGTTAATATTTATAGACGAACATGTGGGACCCACGGTCAGGCTAGGAGACTCTTCCGAGGAGGTACATACATAGAGAGGCCAGAAGCCCTAGAGACGTCTTCAAGGCAAGGCCTCGATAACTATCTCCAAGTGGTCTTGAATGGGGCTTCCAGGCCATCGGGTGGCTTTGGTCCAAGAAACCCTGAAGAGTTTTTTGGACTTATGCAAAATGAATTAGGCTAGACCAATCCCAGGGGACCTATTGGGGGTCTGGGAGGCTATTGTCCCGGAGGCTCTTCGGGTAGGACTTATCGAAAAATTGCTTAAAAATTAGAAAAATTTTAAGGCACCCCACAATAGCTTTAGAGAAGTTTATAAATTTATCCCAATGATGCATTAGAGAAGACTAATGGATGGCATATGAGATATCGCAAGGGTTGGGGTTGGCAAAGAATCTATGGACTAGATAGGGATAGGGTTGGGGTTAGTTGATAGGAGTCTAATTCTTTGAAAGTGACCTGGGATATTTGGAGTTAAACCTCCAAGATTCCCGAGTGCGATTTTGTTCACCCCCCTTTAATGGGGGTGAACGTAACCCTCGTTAGTTGAGGGTTAAAATTGCTTTTGAACGTTTTCCCCGTTAGTCAAATTGCAACCCAATTTTGAATACCCATTCCTCCATTCTCTCTCTCTCTTTCTCTCTTCCCCCCCTTTATGCAGCCCAATATTTTGTTTACCCGCCTACTTAACAGCTTCCATCTTCCTCATTCACTCTCTATCTCCACCATTTCCAGCGTGCGTCTCCACCACCTCGGGCCTCCCCTCCAGCAGCATCCACTTCCTCCCCAGCCTGCGACAGTCGTTTCCTACCTCTCTCGCGACCGCTGTCGCCGTTAGCCACCGCTTCCTGCCTCGCATTCGACTGTCGTCGCCGTCGCTTCCTCCCTATCCTAGGACGGTCATCACTGTCTGCCATCGTCCCCGCCTCTTCCTACCTCGACTGTTACATTTCCTCAGCTAAGCAACCTCGATTTTCAAATATTTGCTTCTTCATTGATGCTCTGCTTCCTTAACCAGGTTCGATCTGCACACTACTCTTATTCATTACAGTATGTGCAAATTAAAAATTAAGTCTATTAGATGATATAGTTGTTTTGCTGCAGTTAGTATTTAATTTTTTTTTTTTAGAAACTATCTCACACACAGAATGTTATCATCTTATTTGTAAAATTAATTGATACCCACACTAAGAATATATTGACATTTGAGAAGAAATATTAGATGTGTAATGAAATAATGGGTAACAAGAAGCTAACTTGAATATATGTTTATCCTAATTTGGACATTTAATTGAACTTTCACTAGCACTGGGACAACATTGTTTGTGATTATGGCAGTGCTATTCTTTTAAGGATAAAGTCTTTAAAAAGTCACAATTGTAGTTTATCTCACTGTTCTATTTTCTTTCAGTTGCTTAAAACATACAGCCTAATTTGTCATAATTAAATTTACTCTTTGACATAGTGGGGAATATTTTCCCATTCTCCTCTTAGGAAGTTGTTCCTTGTTAGTTACGAGATTCAATTCAATTTCATCAGATTTTGTATTTCTTCTTCTTAATATCAAAATAGGAAGTATGAAAAACTATTTTGAACTGATAAATTTATCTTCTTAAATTTGATATAAATTTTGCTTTCGAAGAAAAATTGATGTCAATTTTGCTGTGGGAAAATGTTTTTTTTTTTTTGGTCTTTTGATTTTGGAGTTTAATTGGTATTTGTGTTTTCATTTAGGAAATGAAATATTGAAATTTTAGAGTTTACGATTTTGTTACTATGTCTTCCTCGAATAATCGAAGAACAAGGTAAGACACAAAACCACTCTTTATAACATAATTGAAAATATTAAAATAGTTTTCTATGGATGAATACTTTGTTATTTATACATTTTTACAAGTTAATATGGATAATAATAAAAATCTAAATATAGATTTCAATATCAGTAGATCTGGTGAAGAAATCAGTAGAAGCTAACAATTCTCGAGTTTGTCAATATTAAACTTCATGAATGAACTAACATTGTAGAAAACAACAGTTTACTAAGTGTAAGTTATTAATTAATCCCATATTTAGTTTATTTTATTTTTTTATCCATTATTTTTATTCGTCTCACACATGTTATTTACTTTCAGATTATCAACGAGGAGAGCTGGGCAATATATTTTCAAGTTTGGAAAAATGTGAAGTGAACAATATAATAAACATCTTCATGAGTTTATGTAAAACAATATGTTTAGTGGGAAAACAATCATTTATATTTTTATTATTACTTTTGTTGAGCCAGCATGAGCATTTGGAGTTTGTTTGAACTATATTATGAGTGTTTATTTGAATTAAATTATGAGTTTGAAGCAGTTGCAGTTTTTTTTCTTTTGTCTTTGAACCTATTTTTATTAGGTTATTGATCTGCATTCATGGAAACACTTTAAGTTATTTTGGCGGTTTTGAAATTGCTTGTTGAGTGTTAAAATTTCACTTTTGATATGTTGTGCTTGTTGGTATGTTTGCGGTCAGCCTTAACGGCTAGCTTTTGGGGGTGGGTCTTTTATCTGTAAAACTAATAATGTTCATACGTTGTACCAAAATTGGAGAATGTAGAATATTTTCTACATGCAAGTTCCAGCAATGCTTCCCCAACTGTACTTGTCTGGTTTCCAACACATTATCAAAAGGCAGACTGTGTTGCTAAGAGAGCGTTGAACAATAATGTGGATGCATGCTTTGGAGGCTTGTCTAGCGGATGAGGGAATGAAAGCTCGGTGGGTTTGGCTAGCATGGTTGTGGATTGCAAGATTGTTGGCCTGCCGCTACTCACTAGAAGATTGGAGTTCATATCTTTGCTACTTTCCTGCTCTCCCAGTTGCTTAGGGTTGCTGTTGCATTTGAAGGCTTTGGTTATCTGCCGTGGGGAAGGTTGGTTAGGACTCTTTTGAGGTTTATGATTGCTATTATGTGATAGTTCTCAATATAATGTCAAGTTCAACATAATACCAAACTCTAAGGTGTCAAAAGGCGCAACAGAATTCTAGCAAAAGATGGACACATTTGATTAAAGATAATACCGACTTCAACATAATACCAAATTGTGCCGCCTCCATATTCTAAGAAAAAATGAACACAAATAGAATTTTATAATACCAAGTTTAGCATAATTCAAATCAAATTAAACACAATTACATTCTTCATCATAATAAAGACTATAATCCCTTTTACATAAACAAAAACTACATAAACGTACATTTAGACACAAAACTACATAGAGATACAGCATAACAACTAAACAATAATGTCATTAACATTTCTTGAGGTTATTGTTGTAATCAAATGAGCAATTTGCAGTGCTACGTATTGATTGAGACATTGGACTGTGGTATGATGTGAACGGGCCATTTGTCATAGTTAGAATGAGGTCATTTTAACATAATGGTAAAGTAATTACAAATGTACAACATGTAATAAATGTTTGGTGTTGATGTTGTGTTATGGTTATTGTATTATATTATGGAAGTAGTGTTAATAATAGTAGTGCTTGATAAAGTATTAACGTGCTTATTAATACTAAAAACATATAACAAATATTTGGTTAACATTTTTTTATTGTCCTACAGACATACAAAAATGACAAAAATGAAAATTAGTATTCATTAAGCATTAAAATAATTATCTTAAACTAAGACTCTATTTGTTATGACAAAAAATAATTTTAAGTTAAATATTCTTCAAGGAAAAATATTGTATCAAATCCAAAAAATAATATGCCTATTTCTTTAATATTTTATTTCACATCAAAAAATAAATAAATAAAATTACATGATACTACCTATTCGTAATATCATAATTTTAATAATTGCTCATGACTTATGCAAAGTTGACACTCATTTTTTTATTGAAAACAATTAGTTGAGCCAAGCTGTCAAAGTGAAAGAAATAATAATCAAAATAAAGAAAATGCTTATACACAACAAACAAAATTATTAGAATAAACAATCTAATAATAATATATTTACACAGCAAACAAACAAAATCACTGCAAACAAAATTACTGGCACTGTTCTTAACACTCGATTGGAAATGCAGATGCTTAGCCAAAAAAAAAAACTGAAAATGCAGATGCATAGAGCCCCAAACCCCCAAAAATAATTTCTATTCCAAACATACAAACACCTAACTGGAAATGCAGATGCATTGCAAAAGAATAAAAACAAAAGAAATGCAAACAAAACCACCATCTACTCATTTTAGCAGCCATTCTTTCTTATTTTTTGTAGTCTTTAAAAGATTAATTAAGTGTCTAAATTAGGATAAACATACATTCAAGTTAGCTTCTTTGTTACCCATTACTTCATTAGACATCTAATATTTCTTCTCAAAAGTCAATATATCCTTAATGTGTGTATCAATTAATTTTACAAGTAACATAATAACACTCTGTGTGTGAGGTAGCTTCTAAAAAAAAAAATTAAATTCTAACCGCAGCAAAACAACTATAGCATCTTACAGACATAATTTTTAATTTACACATACAATAACGAGCAAGAACAGTGTGGAGATCGAACTTGGTAAAAGAAGCAGAGTAGCAACGAAGAAGCAAATATTTGAAAATTGAGGTTGCTTAGCGGAAATGTAACAGCTGAGGTAGGAAGAGGCGGCGACGGCAACGCCGAGACAGGAAGCGACGGCGACAACGATCGTAAGATGGGGAGGAAGTGACAGGGACGGCAGTCAAACGCGAGGCAGGAAACGGTGGCTAACGGTGATGGTGGTCGAGGGCGAGGCAGGAAACGGCGAACGGCAACGACGGTTGCACATGAGGCAAGAAGCGGTAGACGACGATTGCAAGCTGGGGAGGAAGCGGACGCCGCTGGAGAGGAGGCCAGAGCTAGTGGAGATGCACACCGGAGATGGTGGAGAGAGAGAAAGAGTGAATGAGGAAGATGGAAGCTGTTGAGTGGGCGAGTAAACAAAATATTGGGCTGCATAAAAGAGAGAGAATGAAGGAATGGGTATTCAAAATTGGGCTACAATTTGATTAACGGGACAAACATTCAAAAGCAATTTTAACCCTCAACTGACGAGGGTTACGTTCACCCCCGTTAAAGGGGGTGAACAAAATCGCACTCAAAATTTTCAAGTTTGAATATCTTAAGTTGGCGATAAATCCTCTGAACTAAGATTATTTCCAAAGTTTTTGGGATCCATTATCTCAAATCATGCCAATGAAGATGAGATTTTTTTAGATTAGTCCTCGGAGTTAAATTTTGCAATCTTACCTTTTAAATTCGGACTGGATGCAAGACGATTAATAGGGACACATGACAAGAGGAGATTTGCTATATTTTGGGGTAAGTTAGTAATTTCATCTTTTTTTTTATTATTATTATCTCCCATTAGTCACTGTATTAGCTATTCAGAGTTATTAAAGCCAATAACATCAGTTCATCCTTGGGATCTCGGTGATGGTTATGTGGATGTGGTCCTTCGAGTGGCTATGGAGATCAAATTTCTTGGATGATATGTGTCTATCAATTTTTAATTACCTTACCTAATGTGATTTATGAGTTATTATATCTATATGATCTTGATTCAATATATATATATATATATATATGCACACCCAAAAAATAAACAATATTAGCTCACCCACCCCTGAACTTGTGGAGTCCTTATTCAAATTTGATACTTTTATGTACAATTGAGCGTTGGAATAAAAATATGTGTATTATTTTTATTGAATTTTGATTTTATATTGAAAATTATATATAATTATTACTGGAAGGTAATATAGTATTCATAATTAACTCTATATCTCTTTTAGTCATTTTGCCATTTAACTCAAATATTTAATTAATTAATTTTTTTTCATATCGGAAAAAGTCTCAGTGTTTTCAGGTTTTGATAGAAATTGTCACATTCTCTCCTATAATTTACGAGTCACTATCGATCGAGCAATAGCCACACACTAGGTAAACTCAAGTCTTTGACCCGTTCTCGTGACCCCAAGGATAGTCACAATTGATAAACTATTCACACGAATCCAATTTCAAACTCACAACTTATCGACACCTAAAAATATTTAATTGAATTAAGGTTAGCAAAATAACTTGAAGTATTAGAAACCCACCATGTCCTGTCCCATTTGAGATGGGGGTCAATGGTTGTTGACCAAAATCGATCGAGTTATTTGTGACTTTTTTCAGTCAGGATTTAGATGTGAATGGCATTTAGCATCCAACTCAAATCTGGCCTGATGTTATATATTATTCAATAATATTTATAAATACAGTACATGTTCTATTAATGAAAAATAAGTCATCTTGAGATTATAAAATTTTGTCCATAATATGAATCCTAAAATATCCTTTGCTATTTTATTTAAAATATAATTAATAAATTATTTTCCTCAAAGTTAAAAATAATAATTATAATATTCTATAAATTAACGGGACGAAATTATAAAAAAACACGATAGTTTAAAGGGCGAAATCCCATATTGCCTATTATCTTCTCTGCTACGCGGAGTTGCGATATGGGCATTAGATTTATAAAATAACGAGGGCACAGAGCTTCAGAGATTTCCAGCTTCGCCGTTGATCTCCAATCCAGCACCAGCGGTCGCCACTCGCCGGATTCCTACGTCCGACCCCAACTCTCCGGCGGTTGTTATATATTCAAATTTACATATATAAGGTTGATAGTCTCTCGTCGTTTTTTGCTGTCCCACCCATTTTAACGCACGTTTGTATTGTGAGGCTGGCAGTGGCTGACCATACCATGACTCATGATGAACTGCAAGCAAGTTTTTACTTTTCCATTTGCAGACCATATCTCAAGTTTTCATATGCGCGGATGCATCATTCATTCACATGTGTGAAATCGTAAGAATTTCATATTGTCCATTCGTTGACCCAATAAATCTGCGTCATTAGTGATGAAAATGGTGATGCTATACTTTTGAGGGTAGACATTGACAGACTAGAGTGCAATTTTGTTTACCTTGAGTGATTTTACTCGGGATAAAAATGTTATTTCCGTCTCCCTCCCTATTATCACCCCGTTTCTCTCTCTCCTCTCTCTTTCTCGCCGTCGATTATTGCTTGCCATCGTCGCTTCCCCGACTTGTTGCACTGTAGTGAGGCGAGGTGGCAGGTCAATGACAACGAGGGAAAAAAAGAAAGAAGAGAGAGAAACAACGAGGTGAAGCGGTGAGCTGCGGCTAGACAGAGCGGCGGGTCAACGGTGACAAGAGGAAAGAGTGAGAGGATAGAAAAATGGTGAGGCAAGGCGACGAGTTGGCGAGGCGAAGTAGCAGTTTACGAGTCGACAATGGAAAGAAAGAGATAGCAGAAAGAGAAATAGGGTGAAAAGAGAGAGAGGTGCAAAATTATTTTTTTATCCCAAGCGAACAAAATCGCACCCCACGAATGAATGGATGGGCAAATTATCTCATTTTTCTTACTTTTTAAATTTAAGTTTTAACTAGAATATTCTAAATTTAGATTATAGAGATAAAAAAAATTAAACTTAAATATAGGGATGCCCAATTGCATATAATAAAATAATATAGTAAGAATTTATGGCTAAATAATTTAAATTTTCATATAAGTAAAAAATGAATCAATTTAGTACTTGGAACTTTTCAAAAAATAATCAATTTTATACCGTTGCAGTTAAATATTAGTTTGACTTTCGATGGTCAACAATTAATTGATGCCGAATATTAAATTGAACCGATTTTAAGAGTTCAAATGCTCACCTATCATAAAAAAATAATATATATATATATATATATTAAGCTGAATGTTGACATATAATACAAAGAACAAATTGGGTTTTGCCTAAGAAAAATAATCTTTTTGTTGATTTTTTTTTTTAAAAAAATACCATGTGTTACAGTCATACGTATTTGCAATTACAAGAGTCAACTCTGTACACCTTTTTTAACAAATTAGCTTGCATTCACCTTCCGTCCGTGGCCTGTCACTATATAAAGCAAGCAGAGGATGAAACAGGGAAAAGAGAGATAAAAAGGGAAACAGGAGAAGGGGCCTTGAGTTCTTTATCTCTTTGTACGTCATTTCCCTTACTTTCGTTGAATAATCCTTCAAGGTCAAACGTCCTCCTATGAATGGTCTAGGTGCCCTCCTGGTGGTATGTAATATCCTTTGCTGGCGTTACCCCTAGAGGGGTGTTTCGGCTTATTACCAAACACTTTTAATTAGATTCTTATAATATCCCATTTTTATGCACTTGTTATTGTAATAAAATAATTGTTATGGGTATTTTTTATATCACTTCTTATGGGTTGGACTCGACCCAGTAGATTGGTTCAACCTCTCGAAATTCAACGAGTACAAGGTCGAAACCTGAGCTCAGATCGCGGAATCAAACAAGCTCCCAGTGATACTTTCAGTTCTCTAGCCGAATCGTTTAGCTCACATAACAAAAAGACCACAGAATAATTGGAGGCGATGTCCACCTGTCTTATTTGAGACAAACCAGATCCTTGATAATGTAGAATCCATTCCCAAATTTATGGAGCTGATAAGGATATATTATCTCCATAATATTATCCTTTCATTTTGATTTTATAAAAATTATAAACACCCCATACTATAAATAAGGATCAAAAACCATTATAAAAAAGAGAGACAATAATAACATACTGTTACTCTATCGAAATAATTAAATAATAGTCATGAACTAAACATCATTATAGCTAAACTACGTAAAAATTTTCTTATGTGATTTATTATTTGTTCTACTTATTTCTCTTCTTTGCATTGGTATTCATTCTCTTATTATAGCCCGACGAACCACGGTTGATCAACTTTGAACGTTGACAATAAGAATGTTTTTTTTATATACACATGCTCAATATTATCATTTTTTCTTATTTTATCAAAGTTTTCGTGACACGTAATTTAAGATTGAATTTAATAATTGAAATTGAATCATACTTATATTAAAAGTTTTCATCAAAAATAATTATTATAAATTATCTATACTTAAATTGAGTCAATTATTGAATATAGGGAGACATTTCTCTCGTTATGACTAAAAGGTTGCAAAAATAATTGTCCATTTATCGATTAAACCTAACACTATATTTGGAGTAATTAACACCATTAACCTATTAATAATAAATTATGGCCTCCCTTTATAAGTTAGCAAGTCATAAGGAAAGGACATAATCATGTATAAATGTTCAATTACATTTAAACTGGGGTTCAATGCATTTTAAGCTTATGATTTTAAACATGTGGGCTAATATTTCAACAATTTGGGGTCAATACACAATTTCATAGAATTACATAAAGTCTCATATAAGTGGTCACATGTGCAGTAAATAACAAACTGTTAGGTTTCAGTAAAATTTGAATGAAATCTAAGGGCATAAACAAAAATTTTCAAATTTATCAGGGTAAAACTACAAAAAAACAAATGTTTTGGGGTGAAGCATAACTTTTTAAAGTCCAAATGTTTCCCCGTTGCACCCACTTACCCCTAGTTTTTGAAAATTGCACACATACGCCCTTCTTCTCCAACAGCACCTTTCAGTGCTAGTGATGCTTTAACCACCATCAAATGAGTTTTTAGCCATCTCCACCCACCGAAATCGACTCTTCACTATTTGCCAATGACCATACCTTCATCCCTTTGTTGATACACCACTGAAAAACTATTATTTTGTCAATTTTTTAGCAACACAATTTGCCAAATTGGTTTTTGCTGCAAACTGGAATTTCTTCATCTTTTCTTGCTTTCTCTGTTTTTTCATACATCTCCTCAATTGGTGCCTTAAAATCAAATAATATACTCGTTATTTATAAACCAATCTCCTCCTTATCGTACTGCTTGTCACCTCCAAAATACTCACGAATCCAGCCATCGTCACCACCAAAGTTTAGCTAATCATCTTTCGGTATTTCATTGCTTGATCTGTAGTAATTTTGGATTGATTTTTTGGTAGTGAAGCTAGATGCATATCACTCACCAATTTTTGCATTTTTCGTTTAATTTGGATAATTTTTTCCTAATTTTCTTCCTTTTTTTTTTATTTAAATCAACAAGATTGGATTTGGATCAAATTCCAACAAGATTTAATCTTTTCCTGGCTTTTAACAATGATTCCCTAGTTTTTTTTTAGTTATTTGTTCCATTGTTTATTTAATTTTTGACTTTGAATTTCTCGTGATCAGAATTTCATACTGAAATCATTGAATTACTCTCTTTCATGTCATTTTCAAGACCATTTGTCAATTTGTTCAAATTAACAACCAATCATTCTAAAACTAAGATCAAAATAGGCGCCATGAAGTAGTTTAGTGTTTTCGACACATTTTTTGCCAAGTGTAGTGCTTGATATTCTAAACTCGATTAATCAAATTTGGAAGTAAGAAATCCAATTAAACTGCATGTAATCTCTACTTTAGAAACCTTTTATTAGTTTTCTTCATTTCAACCCAATTTGTATTTTATTCGACTTCAAAGTCAAGTTGATGGTTTCATCGTCTTGAATTAGATATAATTTTTGAATATGTATATCTCTTGATTTATTTAATGTTTTTCAATAAAACAAAGTCCTGCAGATTCGTCTCAATTCTTTTTATAAGACCTAGTAATAGACTCATTCCAATTTAATTTGGTTTACACAATTTTTATATCTAAAATGGGCTTTTGAGTTACTGAAAAATGACTCATTAACAACTTAAAAGAATTACTCTTAAGTCCTCCTTCTTTATAAAATTATTTTTGAATTCTAGCAATTCTTCTCCAGATTTGATAATTTGTTGAATTATCACTTGAAGTTGAAGAGGTGTTTGGACCAAAGAATTAAAATTTATAAAGTTTACGGTTAATTTATCTTTTCTTATTTTAAAATTTGATATTTTTTATCTTATTCTTTAAGTAACACATAGAATGTACAAAATTTCGATAAAGTTGTCACATTCCCAATGATTTGGGAAGAGTTGCATGACCTACTCTCACGATTGACTTGTAATCAACTTTTAAGAAAGGTTGGTAACAATGGAGAGAGTTGGTGAGGAGAACAAAATAAAGACAAAGTAATTAGTGAAAGTGGGATAAAAAAATACTAGTTAAGATGTGTTTGGCTTTGAATTTATTTGGAAAATTTGCACTAATATGAGTATTAAAGAAAAGTGCAAAAGCAAATAGGCAACTTTTTAATTTGCAAAACATGGCTATGGATTTTTCATATTTTTTTGTTTATTCAACTCTTATATTTTCATATATTTTTTTCTAATCTATATTGTCAATTGAAAAAAAATTACTTTCTAAAATTAAATATAAAAATTTAATTAGTGATTTTGCCTCTCAAAAATAAACAAAATATTTTTTAACATTTATTTATATCTTTAAAGGGCGATCAAAGTAACTGTTTCTTTGAATTACAAATATTCTTAAGCAGACCCTAAACTCACGTCACTTATCTCACCTCATCTCGTCTCAATTCCAAACAACCCTAAATTAGTCTAACAAATTGGATTTGTAGAAAAAATAGATCCTAACTAAAATAGTTAACAAATTAGAGTTAAGATTTTTTTTTAAAAAAAAAATTATCTTTTATTTTTAAATATTTAAAAATACAATAATAATTTGAGATATTTAAAAAAGTTTGATATTTACTAATATCATCCATCATTTTGATAATATTAATGACTTTTTTTTTAACCCCTCGAGGTGGCACAATTGATTGACTACACGAGATTCAAGTACTGGGTATGACAAGATTGTGTGTTCGAATTTTAGACAATGCAATAGGTATCGCTTTTGCTAAATAGAGAGCCATAGGCACGGGTCTTTGACCCAGACATACTTGGCCTAACTGATTGCCCGGTTCGGTTGGTTGATCATGGTTTACAGGGAGGGTGTGACGATCCGGTTGAAGACCACATGTATCGGGACCCCTCGATTTCCACATTACAATATATATATATATATATATTAATGAGCTTTATTTTACTTTTACCATAAATTTATGTCACTTAGTACACTTTTAAATCTATTAAGTCTAGTCTCTTAAATTTAATTTTTAAATTTTTTTACATCATAATTCTAATAAATCTATATTTACTTTATTTTAAAATTATATGGATTCGACTATGTTTGACCATCTAACTCCTTATTACAAACTTGTATAAATATTTTATATTTAAAAAATATATACAAAAAATTAGAAGCAATGTAAAAGTTTCAAATTGAAAATTTTATACTAGCAAACTATGAGAAAGATATGTAACAAAATTTTAAAGTTTCATATTTAAAAAATGTATACACAAAATTATAAAAATTTGTTAAGAAAAATGTGAGAAAGATATATAAAAACTCTTAGAAAATACTAAAATAAAGGCTTTGATTCTAAAAAATTTATGTTTTTAAAATTACAAAAAACGTTTATAACAAGAAAAAGGGGTATAGAAACGTTTGAATTTACGATGTCATATTTATTATGAGAAGTAAATTATGTTTAAGTCACTCTTAAAGCCCACGTAATTATGCAAGTTGAGCATACAAAAGTTGTTTTATCAAATATTCATTTATGTAAAAAAAAAATTTAACTTCCTTTGCATGAAAATTTAAGTGAAAATATGATTTGGCATGAGAAAAAGAAATATTTTAAAGGGGTCAATTGGTATTTTTGTCACAAGTTATAGGGTCATAATAGTCAACTTTCTGATTTGAAGGGCATTTTCTTGAATGTGAGAGGTAGGTATTATTTGTTTATAGAGAGTAGCAGTCAATCTGATTTCCTAATAAATAAATAAAGAAAGTCGAAGACTAGAATCAAATTCCCCTTGAGCTTCTAAATATTGTCTCCAAGTTTCTAGCTGTCTTTTTTATTACTTTTTCTTTTTTTCCTTTTGTAAATTTCCTCTTTATTATTAGTCAAAGTCAAGCCCTCTCCCAGATTTTGGATCTTCTATTCTATCTTCATTCTTCTATTCATTACATCCCAATTTTCTTCCATTGAAAAGAAAGATTTAAGGGATTAAGAATCAATGTTACAAATTAAGACTGGGATTCCGAGCATCAGAAGTCTTGATGAAGAAACAAAGTCAAGATTTTCAATTGGGCTTACAAAATCATCCATCGCCACAACACGCAATGCTGTAGATTGGAGTGGAGTGGCATCCAAGTGATTTGGACGGGGGAGGGCTTTGACTGCTCTGATTAGCGGGTGCATTGAATCCACGCACGCCCAGTCACGGAAATTAAGGTGAAGCTGTCACACAGCCCAAACCAACCCAACCCCACAAGGTGCCTTTAATTCCAAACGCGATTCCCCACTGTATCCCCGAGCATGGAAAGTTTATTTATAACAAAAGAATACCGTGTTTGGCAGTATTACCATTAGGTACATAACATGAATATGCACACAACACGATTCTGGAGGAATAATTAATGAATGGAATCCTAATCTCACACGCCTCTATTTGCCCGCTCCCCTGTCAATGTCAATGTCATGTCATGTAATCCTCCAAACTTAGTAATGCGTAATCCTTATCTCGGGAGCAAAAGGTGTTAACCCACACCCTGAGGGCCCCCCACTAACTGCTTCACGCCACGTGAGGGGGGTAAATCAGGAACCCAGCTGACAGGTGACGGGGAGAATCAGTGCGAGCCGCCCACAAGGACCCCTGAGGAGCAGAAAATCCCACACTGCGGCTTGCCCGACTCGATCCTTGCCACTCGGGAGCAACTCTACCCGCTCCTTACCAACTGAGCTGTGCCCTGGGGGCATGCGTAATCCTCATCTCAATGCTTCAACGTCTTGCCTCTAATCGCCTATTATTTTTATTTTATATTTTATTTTTAATTTCTAAATAATATTATTAATTAATTAAATATAAAAAATATGGTATATTATTATGAACCAATGAGATTGTTTTGAAACTAAAAATACTGTAAAATAAATATATAAAGGGTAATTATTAAATTTTTAATTATTGCTCTTAAAATAATAATTAAATTACATTTTATTAAATTCTAGCCTTCTCCCGTTGAATTGAATGCACCCTTGTATGGTTTATTATTAGGCTAAAATCTATTAAATCATTTTAAGTTTAACATTTGGGACACTTCATCTCTGTAGTTTTATTTTTATTCCAAAATTCCTTTTGAAATTAAATTTTCATGTTCGATTAAAATGACCATAATGCCTGATTAATTTTAAACAATTACAAATTTTCCTTGCCACTTTTCTCTACTTAATCATAAATTTGATATTTTTATTTTTATTTAATTTATAATAATAAATTATATATAATTATTTAAGATTAATTAAGATATTATAATTCTTTTCATCTTAGGCATATAATTATAATTTTTTAGTAAAAATAATATTAAAGAAATTTTTTGGAGAATTAACTGTCTGAAATTATAAAATTTATTATGCCGCTAATGTATTTCAACAAATGTAAATAAATTAATTCAAAAAAATTCGGGCAAGGGAATTTACAGCTTTGCAAACCCTACAACGACGGGAATTACTGGCTGATCTCTCAATGGGAATGTCTTGCTCTGACAGCAGCTAATCCTGCCCCGGCAATGGGAAATTCCCAATTTGCTCCAAATTTAAACTGGAAGCCGACTCGCCGTTAGATCAGCTCCATCGCCCCGCGCCTTTACAGACTCTACCGCCGTTAGGTCTACGTCAACGCCCACCTTCGCCGACAAAACGGATCGGTTCCTGGAGAAAAACGCCGGCGTTTTTGTGAAGATCCAGCGGTCCGACCGCACAGTCCGGTCGTTCCGGCCGATCTGCCTCCCGCGACTGCTCCCGTCTCCGCCGGTCCTGTAGCCTACAGCGACGACACAGCTGGTCGTGCGCTTCAGGCTCTGTTCTACGATCTGCTTTCGCACCTCCTCCGGTAATCTTAGAGTGTACCTGTCGCAGTTCTCTCCCGGTAGAACCAACGAGTGACCGGTCGAGTGCGATCGCGGAAACTTCGCCACTCTCTGTGCATTTGGTTTTGGAGTTTCAATCACTTGCGGAGCTCTGTTTCGATCTTCGTCAACAGTAATTGAAACTTGATTTCGGCTTTGCGCTTGATCTTCTACTTCGCCGATTTCGGAACTGAAATTGTGCTCGGTTGTCGAGTCAATCGGATTCGCCGCCGTTCCTTGCGCGGCAGCACCTGAGAGTTCGTGCGCACTCAGCACGAGACTCGCTCGGCAGACGGGACAAGTTGTGTGAGAAGCCAACCAAGCGTCGATACACTCTGGATGGAACACGTGATCGCACTTAGGCAGCAGCCGGAGAGTCTCGTCATCCGAGAACTCGTTTATGCAGATGGCGCATTCCAAATCTCCCTTCCCGATCTTGTGTTCCTTCACTTCCGAGTAATGCAAAATTGGGAACGACTCGATCACCTCCGGCTCCAGGCCGCGGGAGGACAGCGGGAAGTTCCCCGCTGCCGCCTGACCGGGGATCCCCGTGGCGCCGGCTTCCCTGGAGCACTGGCGGATGTAGACGACAAAGATGCCCATGAAGAAGAAGGCGGACACAAGGACCACGATCACGATCGCCATTGACGGATCGACGTTGGAGTACGAGTAGTCCGAAGGCGAGTCCGGACTCGCCTGCGCGGCTGCGAAAGGCGCCTGCGCGGCCGCTAACAGTAGCAGAAGCAGCGGCATCGAGACTTCGACGTGGATGGTCCGACGGCTGAAATTAGTCATGGTCTGCAAAGGTAACGGCTTTAGATCCCGCGATTTGCATTCAAATAATATTTTGTTATTATACGGAAGGGAGCAAATGGAGTTTTAATATATATGAAGAGGGAGGGGTGAAGTCTAGGCGGCGTGAGCGAGAAGCAACTCACGCCAACTATGTGAGCAATGACATCACGGAATGGCTATACGACACGTGGCTGTCTGTTTCGGACCTTATGTTGACACGTCATTTGTTTTTTTTTTTTTTTCATTTGCTCTTAGACAGGACGACGAGGCGTCATTAATTCTGATGGTTGCGGGTGGTTTCGTGAAGCTCGTGGAGCGCAAGTCATGTGCGCAAGCGACGATCGAGGGTTGTTTAGGGTTTGTTTCGATGTGATGTAATTTGTTAAAAGGATCCTAAAATTTTAAGAAAATTAAAAATCATACTGAAAAATTGTTCTCGGAATTATATTACTTACAATCTAAAATAAAAATAATAATTTTGGTCTATTATTATTACTTAGATTAAGTTGTGAATGAATAGCGCATTAATGAGCCAAGAATGGAGGGGTGGGTGTCTGTCTGAAAGCATCTGGGCTGGGGGGAAGGAATTTGTAAGAAATTGTTTCTGGATGGTTCCTAGTCTTCTAGAAGTAGAGAGATTTTCTTTTGTTTAAGGAAGCGGTCACGGTTGATCCGTGGGCGCCGTCGGAGGATCAAAGGCTGATCAGTTGGTTTCACACCAGTATGATTGATTTCATCATTCAAATGCTAATTAATCCCAGTCTACATATTCTAACATTATCTCAAAACATAGTAAACGCATTTTTTTATTCAATTTCTAATTCTATCGTTAAAATCATGCTATAATTTGTTAGTCAAAAGTATTTAATTTTGTTGGACCCCGTTATTAAGGACCAAGGCGTGATGACCTTATTAATACAAGGGTATGGTCAAGAATTGTGCACCTCAAGACTCAAGACGGACGCCCTCGTTGATTTGCAGCCCTAAAGCGCGAGAGTAACCTTCCATGTGCCTGCATAGCATATATATGTATATATATATATAAGGGGACCCCGCGCCTATTGCTAAAGATCATCAATTAATTCCCATATAAAACAAAAAACATAGGGGTGATGATGATAAATCAAAATAAATTCACCACCCATAGAGGATAAAGAAGGGTGATGCTTATCATGTTGAAGATAGAGATCAGGGACGCCTTTGACGGAGAAAAAGTATCTCTAGGTACAGACACACATTCTTCTTATATTTTTTGTACATTTCTTCTGCATGTTGGTTTGTATTTACATATTTGTTTCTATATCAATCGACTATGACTTTTAAGTATCGAATAATTTTCTGTAACATTATCTCAATGATCCCCACTGATGTATTGGGGGTTCAGCGGCCAGTGGTGACAAGCCAATGGCAGCCCACAACCAACAAGGTTTTTTTTTTTTTAATTTTTTGATATTAGAGTTGGAGAGAAAAAAAAATAGTTACTTCATTTTTTTAATTAAACTTCACTTAATCTTAGGGGATGGGGAGTGTATTTTATCTCAAAATTAAAATTATGGTGAACTGATAATATAAAATTAAAATTCTAAATAAATTAAATTAAAAAAATTGTGAGAATTTAGAATTTTTGTTAAGAGTTAGTTAATCTATGGAAATCTTAAATTCCTCGAAGGCAGAGGCTAAATACAAATTTGGGGCACAACACGACATGCCAAATACCAAAGTTGATTAACAATTGGCGTGGGATTAGGATATGACGTGCAACGGCAGAATCACTGAATCAGCCTCCAAAAGTGGGGGGTGGGTTGTTTGTTGGCAGTTTATAAGCTAAGCCCACCGTTTCTCGTTTCTGGGTGGCCGCTGCCGCTGCCTCGCCTCTCCATTTACAACCTCGACTGGTTTCTGGTTTGGCGTCGCTTTCAGTCGCAAATCACACCTATTATTTGAACTTTGGATACTCTTAATAATATGGCCAATGGTCATGTTAGGTTATATTTCATTGATAATTCAGTGAAGCTTATCCTCTTTACACTTGTTTCAGTGGCCAAAATCAAATTACGTGTGATAACGTTGCCCCCCCCCCCCCCCCCCCCACTTGTCTATATACTCTTAACCCATTTTGCCTACATCGGCGCTTGTCACTCTCTCAAGTTGGAAGGGCAACTTCCATGCACGCAAAGCTCATTGGGTACTCATTTACTCTCACCAACTTCCTAAAGCTTGTTGGTTGGAGTATTTGAGACACAATGATAAAAATATTTCTTTTAACTTTCATGCTCAAGTGTTGGTGTCAAAGAATGATAATTTTTTTTTCTTTATAATCTAATCTAATAGCTACTATTACCTTAAGGGTATTTTGGGTACATAAAAAAATGGTATAAAAAGTCATTTAATACTTTCCTTTTAATAACCCAAATTATATATTAGGTATCAAGAATTTTGTTACTTGTACATCACAGGCAAGAGAGGAGGCTACAAAAAAATGTGTAAATAATGAAAATACTCCACTCAATTACAAATTTACTTCCTATTCCCTTAGCCACCTACTCTATCATTTCTCTCCCTTTCCCATGGCATGGCTGTCATTGCATACTCCACTTTGAGGGAGGATGTAGCGGCAGTCAGCGAGCGAGGTGACATATGACAAGGCGAAAGCGACAACAAAAAGATAACCATGGAAATGGGAGAGAGAAGAAATGAGGTGATCATGGGAAAAAATGAGAGGGTAAAATTGTAATTCTCTATTTTTTTTAAGACTACGACGTACAAGTAGCAAAACCGTATGCACCAATTCAAAATTATTTCACTATCTTGATAAATTATTTTAATTTTTGTACATTCAAAATTATAACTTAATTTGTAGTTTTTATTAATTTCGTAATTAAAAAAAATACAAAACATGCGTTCCGACCTGTATAGGCCAAGTGGGCCATCACAACCCATGTAGGCTGAGCCCAAAGGCTGGCCCTCTTTATTTTTAAGGGCCATTCAACTTTCATATCAAACTTGACAAGGTGATGAGTGTAAATTTACAAAGATAATTGATGTCTACAATTTTGAGAGGCACATATATATTTGGTTTGACATAATTGCCCAAATAAACACAGGAATATAAAATCACATATCAATTAAAGCGTACATAAAATAACACATGCCAAGAAATATCTATTTCCCACATTAAAGTAGATAAAAATTTTATTTAGACAATCATTGATTGGATCTATTTGTCACGTATTTTTTTATATATTTTTAAATATGAATAAAATATCAAAATTTAAAGATGTTCATATATACATCCAACAAAAGTGTCATGATGGAGTCTGATACACTAAGTTGCACGAAAACGAAAATGAGAAATATTTTCTATATGAAATGAAAATGGAGAAACGCCATCTTTTCAAAAAAGTAAGAAACATAACTACAAATAAAATGTAAATTTAAAAAATATAAGAATTTTTTATAAATATAATTTGTAATATAAAAAATAATTCCAACATAATACAAACAATCATAATAATCTCCATATGCTTTCTACCCCTAAGTTGTGTATTGTAGTATCTGTCCCTAACAATGTTGTGTTTTTATAGGATTTAATTGTTAATTATTTTCTTATTCCTTTTCCACAAATTGTACATACGATATCATTTTCTTTAGAAAAAAACTCAACTCCTACCAATATGACATTGCCATGTTTGGCACAACAGAAGACAAACATAAACACATAGCTTAAAAGAAGGAATACAAACACATGGCTTAAAGAAGAAACACAAACACAGCGCATGAAGAGAGAGAGAGAGAGGGGGGGGTTACTTAGAGAAGGAAGTAGAACGATTGTTGGCAATATGAGAGGGAACGACAGGCAATAACCGAGATAAGGAACAATTGATGATTAACAAATCGAGAGAGCGACTGATGGCCAGGCTTGATCTTCGGGATTCGATGATCGAGAGAGGGGCAATCTTTAGTGAACAAACTGGAATTGGAAGCAAAGGAACTGGAAGCGAGAGAGCAAGGAAACTACGGCGATAGAGCACTTGGAGCAGCAAGTTTTGACAACCGCGTTAAGTAAGCATTGTGCATTGAAAGAAGAAGAAGAAAGACTGAAAAAAAGGGGGAAATGAGCTTCGGAATTCGTACGTGAACGATTGTCGTCGAAAATGCATTTTTGCCCATTTTATGTAATTTGCGAAACGACCTCAGAACATTTCACAAATTACAAAAATGGACCGAAAAAGTTTTGCACCGTATTTCTTGTTTCTGAAATGGGAAACAGTTCAAAAATGTCAAAACAACGTTTTCGAGCCTTTTCCATGCTTCAGAGCCGATACAAAGATGGCACACCATGTTATGTCTAAAACTATCGTTATATCTACCCTTAACAATCGAAAACAATTTTCATTTTCATTTCAAATATAACAAAGTTTGGTGTGATAATTAGAGACTCAGGGATAATATTTGGTATAATACTTTTGTATTAATGTATTATACACTTATTGATTAAACATGCATACAATACACAAATATAGGAGTGTCACACTTAGTGAAATTAAGAAAAGAGAAAAGGATAAAAAAAAAAAAAAGTAGTAGTAGAAAACCTTCTAAATATAACATAGGATATATATAATGATATTACAGAAAATGTGATAATGGATGAAAATGACTAAGAGTCTAAAGTACATTCATGAAGGATTGTTTTGCGAAAAATAGACTGGTGTCATCCACATTAGGATTCAAATCTTTCTGAGGGTGATTTTTATTTTTTTTAAGTAAAATAAATATCAAGCAAGCAATCTAACCAAAGATGATACAAAAGTAAGGATCTAAAGGGGTTGCATCCTAAGGATTGATCCATCAACCAAAAGGGAAGAGATAATACAACTAAAAGTAAAGCACAAAGTAAGGAGTAAGGAGATAAGCCCATAAATTTAACATCAAATTCACCCCGGAATAGATGGCATGATAAGCTCATAGTTCTGCTCATTAGCATTCCATACTTCTTCATATATGTCTCTGTACCCTAAAGGTAACTAACGAGAAAAAACCAAATACTCAAATCTCTAAACCCACCTGTAGCATAAGAAAATTAGATAACCATTCGAGAGGGGGAGCCACAAGTGGCTTTAATGTTTTTTTTTTTTTTTTTTTGGGGGGGGGGGGAAGGGGGTGTAATAATGCCCTTGAAGGTCGATGTACTCTCTATGAAAGGCTAATGTTACGTACAAACCTTGTAGTTATATGAGAAAATTTATATAAATTTTTATGCTAGATGAAAATTGATGCAAAAGGTTCTACCTTTAGGCTCAATAAGGCCTTTAAAGTTCCAATCATGATGTTTAGATTGAGCATTTAAGATAAAAAATGACATTGATTGGGGATTGGCTTGAGATTTGAAGCCATAATTTCAGAATAATACTTGGTCAAATCACTCAAATGAAGCTAATCTCTGTGGGTGTCAGTAGAAATAGCTTCGTCTTGAGGGGTTGCCTATTCAAGGGAATGGGGTACTTGTTAACCACTTATAAGAGATTTAATAACATGGTCAAGGGATGGGTCAATTTGAGCATAGACTACTTGGATTAAAGGTGGAGGCAAGCCAGGTTTGAGATATAGAGATGTGGGTTTGGGTAAGGATATAGACCTTACCTTGAAATTTGAGTTTGGTATGGAGAAACTGGGATTTGTTGACATTAATGGTGATGAACAAGAGTCGTGATAGAGAGTAAAACTAGGGTGATAATATGTCTGGGTGATAATGATGGAGAAGAGAACATTAATGATGATGAAATACTAGTTTTGGGTGGCAACAATGATGGCTAGTGGCAAGGGCGGATTTAGAAATTTAGAATGCTAGTACTGGAAATCAGGAAGTGTCTGTGAACGTGAAGGAAGAGAGAGAGGATAGGAAGGATCTTATGGGTCTGGGTATTGAGTCAATTCAAAAAAATTTAATTTGAGCCAGATTATGGATGTGGTTTGGTGCAATATATTTGAATTGGGGCTCGAGGAACACGGACTGGTTAAAATGAATATGGGCAGACAATTCAAAAATTAAAAAAAAAATTAATTTACATGAATTTAGGTTGAAACTGGCACATGTTGAATCCCAATCCAGCCCTCCCCTAAATCTGTCTCTGGTTAGTGGTAAGATGTCATAGAAATGATGGTGGGATTAAATTTAACCATGATAGAGACGTCAAATAGGTGGTTTGTTAATGGGGGAGGGGTTAAAAGGCTTATGTTGGCAATGGTTTGCGTTTGCGCTATATATGGGTTTGATAGTGGATTTGGATGATATAGTATTTTTAGGTTGCTTTTAACAAGTTGATTGTGAATATTGATCTGACTTAGACTAACAAGATTTGATGAGATTTAGCAAGGCTTAACTAGATTTGTCGAGAACTTGTGCAATTTTCAATTAGGTGAAAATGAGGGAGAAATCGAGTGATGGTGTTGAAGGGTGACTCTCCATTGATAATGAAATAGAGCACCATTAAGGATAGGGGCAGAAGTTATATGTGACGTTGGTTGGGGGCATATAGTTAGTGCTAGATTTGAATAGCAATGGCACCAACACCAAGAGGGGGTGAATTGGGTTATTTTAAAAATTTGATTGAACTTAAAAATCCTTTTGATGAAAAATAAAATTTTAGTGTAAGTGAGAATTAATTAATAGTGGTTCGGCTTAAACCAAACCTAATCCACTACCTTAACTCCTCACTAAGGATTTTTCAATCAATCCACTAAAACCTTCTATCTCTTCGGATAAGCCCTCTAGCAACAAACTAGGAAATTACAACCTCTTGTTTAGACAAGCAAGACCTCTAGCAACAAGTTAAGTATTCAACCCCTTACTTCAATAAGCAAGTCCTCTAGCACAACAAGGTAGGAAATCAAAATCCTCCTACAAGTAATGTAGGCTCTCTAACAAAACAAGGTAGGAAAAATACAAAGAGATACAAGATAAGAGAGGATCTGAGAACAATATTCTCAATTACAAATTCTCTCAAAAATAAAGACAAGATTTGATAATGAATTTAACAAAATGAATACAAAGCCTAGGAAAGAGAATGAATTTACCAATGAAGCACAACAATGATCTTAACACTTGAGAGTTTGTAATGTAATCTCTTGGTTAGTTTGAATCGCCCATTTGACTTGTATTTATAGTCTCTTGAGAGCCTATGCACGAATCTTGTTGTTGGAAGTGGAATGAACACTTTGGGTGAGTGGAAAAACTAGTCGTTGGGGGTTTCTGCGACACAAAACGATTGACCAATGTATGGAATCGGTTGACAGATTAGAAAATATTTAAAATTCGATCTACAGATCATTTGAGCCGGTCGACAGTTCCTTGTGTAAGCATTCTGCCGGTCGACAGATACATAGGCATCGGTCGACAGTTGGCTTGCTCACTACCGAAGCATCAAGAAATGGCATTTTACCGGTCGACAGATGCAAGAGTATCAGTCAACAGATGCATAAAAAATATATGGCCGATCGACAAATAATGAGAAATCTAATATAAGGCTGATCGACAAATAATGAGAAATTTGTTGACAGATGAAGCTATCATTTAGGACATGCATACACTACAACTTATTTACATTTCTTTAGTTCAAGTAAATGTCCTCATTTTATTTTATTTATATTTTACCTTCCATTTACTTTAATACATAAATGTAATAAAAAAGTACCCTCCATTTGAATTATATAAAAATATCTAGAAAATCAAAATCTATAACAATAAGAAAGTGAAATTTAAGTTTTAGTACAAACTTAGAATTTTGCGATTTTACCACCTCCAAAATATACACTTTATAGTTTTTGAAAAATTCGTTAAAAAACATTTTATTATTAATGAATGTTAACTATTGAAATACCGAGAGATAGTTTTCTAAAATAAAAACATATTCTTATGTCTCCTTATAAGGTGCTAACTTTTCAGATTTAAAAAAATATTAAAACCTTATCAAAAGGAGTTTCGAAACATTATGTATGAACTAAATAATTTTTTAGACATTTGAATTTCGAGTCAAAATCTTTCATGCATGTTTCAAAATATGAAAAGTTTATTTTGAAAGATGAGATTAACATAAATGATTTTTTTTATTTAAGATTGGTTTTTCATCAAACACATTTATGTTCTAGTTGGTCTTTTACCTTAAAACAATTTTACCTTTATGTTAACCAACAACTTCAAAACTATTTTGAAAAACATTTTAGAAGATTCTTTTAAGACTAAATACTTGACTTTGCAAATCTTCGACTAATATAAAAAATCATAAATAATTTTGATTTTTATTTTAACAAAGCACTTAAAATTGATTTTTGTTCAAAATCATAAACCTGACTAATGATTTGGGATTAAGCCAATAAATATTTTTTACCATCAAAATTAATATATAAAAGGTGTAACATCAGTTAAGGAGCATTTTACTCATTAGAATCTAGAAGAAGGAAGAAATTAAATGGTCAATTAGTATAATGATTAACCACAAGAGTGGTCGGTGGCAACAATGACAACACTCATAAATCTAGAAACCCGAGTTTCTAGAGCACGATTCCCAATTTTGAGGGAAGCAATTTAAATAATAATCTAATCATTCATTTTAATCGTGACTTCATATAATTGTGTGTGCATTATTTATGGATTTTGTTTGTTCAATGAACTTGCCCCATTGTAAACTTGAAGAGTAGTGAAAGTTATCATCTTTAAGCATTTGGTTGACAAAAAAATTAAAAAATATTTTTATAGTGAAAATATTTTACACCAAATGATGAAAATAACTTACCAATTCAAAATCCTTAAGTCATTTTCCTATTTACACCAAACAAATAAATTGTGTTTTATTCCAACAAAAACATTTTTATCATACATATATGTACATGTGTATAAATCAGTGGTCCTACCATATTACTTTGATTTGTCAAACTTTAAATCCTAGCTCAAATATAATTCTAACAGGTTGCTTCAGTTTTTTGGTATCTGATCATCTTTGCAATACACCTGATTGCTTTAGAGAACCTTCTTCCTCTAACGATGAGCAATCCATCAGTTATAAGCTATTTTGGTCCTTAGAATCAGACCTACCACTGTGAGCATCACGTTTATAATGTTATTCTTATACCAAGGTCCCTCATTTCTTCTTTATGATTCTCAATAGTTACACTACTTTCATTTCTATATTTTGTCTTTTGACCATTACCCATCACCTTCAAACATTTCAAGTCACATGAGAGATCACTTGATCCTTCAAAATGTCTACTTCCTTGTTCTTTTACGATTTATAATCACTGCTTAATAAATTAATTTTCATCTTCTAAGATTATTTTTGAAGTTTTATTCATCATGTTTGACAATTGTGTTGAAACATGGGCAATTCAATCTCATATGACAATTCAAAAATGTTAACTCTTAATATTTTCTTGGGATCATTCAGAGTTTCTAATGTCTTAGTAATCTCAACTCTATCTCAAGCCTTTTCAACTCCCAACGTCTCATAATTATAGTTGAGAATGTCAGCCTTCAAATTTTTCTATGCTTAACAAACTCTTTGGTTTCTCCAAGACTTCCATAATAACTAGGGTTTGATAGACTTGAGTGATCAAACGAATTTTTATTTGTTTTTCAAGATTCTTGAACCAATTGATATTTGTTCCTAGGCTCAAACAGTCCTTTTAAATTCCCAGTCTACCAAATTTTCCCATTTAATATGAAATTTACCTCAAACCAAACAATCCTCAAGTCTTTCTCAAGTTTGCTTGTGCCCTATGCAAGGCAAATCTCGAAGATTCACTATTCTTATAACTATGGAATTATCTATTTCCAATAACTTCATTCCCAAACATCTTATCTAGTTTGCTACTCTCTTCTAACAAGCAAATTTATCTAGTTTCTTTTTTTCAACTAGGTAAATTTCTATTGGTTCGCTCTAATAACAATAATAATACCCTATTTTCCAAGCATGTTACTATCTCAAAAATTTGGGATTTTTTTGATAACTATACTTAGACTTCAAAGTTTTCTAAAATTCACTTTTTACCTCCTAACATAACATCCTCAATAAAATTAAAATTAAAATAGATAATTAGAATAATACACTAAAGATAATATAGATCAAACATCAATTGAAGCATATTAAAATTTAAATATGTTCATAAATGAAAAGGTTCACAATTACATCGCGATATCACTTATAAAAATGCAATATAATTTGAATTTACAAATATACCCTTCTAAGTATAAGAAAATTAATCTTGATTCTTTCTTTTGTCTTTTTTAAAGTCTGAGTTTCTTGACATGTTTGAATATATCAAATCACATGTTGAATAATGTATTGAGGGTTAAAATAACTTTTTATGTTCAAATAGTACATCATGCTTTCACTATTAATGGGATAATCTAAGGCGTTTTAATGGCAAAAGTTAGTCATTTTTCAAATCCTATACACCAAGAGATGAACATTACCAATTATCCAAATGAAATGATAAGTAATATGTCACAAATAATAGTATGCATGTCCAAAGATAATACAAGTCATGGTGAAATATCAAATCATATTAACATAAATGTAACCATGTGTGACAAGTGACATATAGGTATATTACATTATATGAAAACAATATGGGAGAAAATAAGAGATTTAAGGACCGACCATTCATCTTTAAAAATGTAAAAACTCTTCTTTTCATATGTGTGTCATCTCTTATCATTTTATTTGTTGGAATATCCCTTAGACCTTGAATTGAGTTGGTCTATGTCTCAAGCCTTAAAATAATTTTTTAAAATTTTTCTATATTTTCTTTCTTTTTTTTCTTTAATTTTTTTTTTCTAGCCAAAATAATTGCCAGTTGACGCCGGTGATGACTTGCTAGGCTAGTTTTTTCTGTGAGGTGGCAATTCCCATTGACTTTCAAATCCCCCTTCAATGCCTTGCCAAAATTCACGCCAAGTGTCATTCTCTTCTTCTCTTCCTTATCTATCTCCTTCTACCTTCAATTTCTCTCTCTCTTTCTTTCTTTTATTTTTTTTAGCTGGATATACCTAAATATTGATGACACTTGATTTTTCTACTTTCTTTTATTATTTTTAGCTGGATATACCTAAATATTGATAACACTTGATTTTTCTAAGAGTACCCATAAACATTGAAAACTCCACCAAAATACTCCTTCAAGTTCTCCAAATTATCTTTACAACCCTCCGATCAATTATAAACCTCTCTTATCTCCTTAAAAAATGTCTAAAACTTGCCTAATTTTTGAAGAAAATTTAGCTTAACTCTCGACCAAAAATATTTATTTATAGGTAAAATCAATCACCCAAACTACCCCAATGTTACAAGCTAGTTTGTTTTTCCTTTTTTCATCCCCAGATTAGATATCTCTAAAGATTTGATAAAAATAATGTGGTAATGCAACAGAGAATCTTCACACTATAGGTTTTTGAAGTTGTTTTTCAACCCTTCCATCTTAATTTCTTTTTTCATTTAGCCCTTTGTAGGTAGGTCATTGGGGTTTAGGGAAAAATACTTTAGACTTTCTCCAATTTTTGGTTCTTAGTTTTATCCCCAAGTTTTGGGATTTATACCCCCACCCTAAAAATCTTTGAAAAAATGACATTATATCCTTATTTTCTTAGGTAACACTTGTTAAAATGAATAAGATGAGAAAATATCAAGATAAGGTTGGGATGTTTTCTGGAGCAAAATATGAAATGATCAAGATAAAGTTGAAAATCATTCCAAGATTTTTATCAAACTATTTGTTAAATTTTTTGAACTACACTAGAGGATATAAGCGTTATTTTTTTTCTTATCTATAAAGACCAAGATATACTTATCTTGAGGAGGGAGGAGAGATAAGTACATCTGAAAAAATTAAGATAAGAAATCACGTGACTTCTTTTCCAAGAGCCACAAGATAAGTTTAACAAACATGTTAGAAAAAACAAACATCTGAAATGATTCCCATATCTGATATTTTCCATTTCATATCTTGGTTAACAAACATTACCTTAAAATGTATTTCATTCATGACCCTCAAAATTTCCAAAATGCCCCTAAAATGTTAAGCCTTTTGAAATATTACCCAAAATGCCCTTGGAATGTTTTCAATCACTTGCAAGATACCCCTTGACTTTACATTTTCAATCACATTAACAAAATACCACTTGACTTCATATTTTTTACTTTTACTACTTTGGAAATTTTCTTAAAAAAATTTAGATATTACAAAAAATATAATAATTTTAAAATAAACTATGTATAGATAATATTATAATATTAAATATCTATAAAATCAATATTATAAGGAAAAAATTTTGATATATAATAAATTTACGTATAGAGAAAATTAAAAATATTTTACACAAACATGAATCAATATCGATTTATTTACTTCATACATCCATTTTTTTTATTACCCATCAATTTTTTTGTTTACAAACTTGCCCTTTTCTATTGTTAGTAATTTTTTTCTTAAACTTGTTATATACTTGGTAATTGCTACATCAAAATATAAATTGATATGACTATCCATGTAAAAATTGGTATGTGACATGATGGTTAAATATTTGGATATGTGCCTATTTATAACTTTTGTTATTTAATTACAATAATTAAATTTATTTATCTTAAGGAATAATTTGTCAAAGTCTAGGCAAGAGGTCAAGGTCCGTGGCACCGCAAGGAAGTTAATGGGTGGGCTCAAACCACTGTCTGAAACAGTTAGGAAGATGTAGGGAGTCTTCAAACGGCTTTTGAGAGTCTTCGGGGGCCTTGCTCCCCGAAGGGTCTTCGGGTGATTAGTCTTTTGTTGAGTTTAAAGGGTCTTCGGATGGGTGACACTAGATCGGTTTGCAACAAAGGAACAGTTATAAGACACATGAGGAGGTTCTTCATGTAGGCTCTCTGATGCTTAAGTCAGATGATCTCATTAAGTAGAAATATGAATGTATGTTTGTATGTATGTATGTGTTATGCTCCGAATTAGAGTCTTCTGATGGGTAGTGTCCGAATAGGTTGAGGGTGGACTGGGGTTAAAGTCTCCAGATCCTAAGTTCATGCGTGCAAGAAAGAGAGAAAAATATCAATTTGACGTGTGACAGACCAGTATTTATAGACATTGATGGTGGAATCCACGTGACACATGACATGCTGATATAAGACTCAACTATTCTAAAAAATTGCATCGAATGAGGTCGGGAGGTATGTTTGGGGACATAATGCCCCGATGATTATACTCTGGATGGGTCTGAAGACTTGTCAAAGTCCCACTGACAAACTCTTCAAATGAGTCCTTAGCATGGAGGGGTGCTGAGGGCTAGGCTATGCCAGAATCTCTCCAAGATTTTTGAGATATTTCTAAAATTTTTGAGATTTTTAGTTTTAATTTTTCTAACACACCGCACAACAATCACATCAATCACATGCCACAACTGAAGAAGATATCGGTGACCGGTCTATAAGGCAAATCCCAATGAGATATAAGTGAGAATGAAGCCCAATTGATCAATTTATGCACCAACAATCTCGGCAAAACCCCGACATAATTGGAACTTTCCCAAAATTATATGATCTCTCCCTAGAATTAATCCAACAAGAGGGTGACGGTTAAAATTTTATTCTAACTAAAACCTCGATCATTTGCTAATTGTTAGATTAATTTTGGTTTAGATTACTGTAGCTATACTACTACTGTTGTTGGATTGAATAAAATGAATAACTGGCTGTGATCTTGTGAATATATTGTTTAGCAAAAGTATCCACCATCGCGTTGTCACGTAGTGAAAAGCTTGGGTCCAAAAGGCAAAAAGGGGGAAGCGACATGAGTGGGGGGGAAACGAGACGGCCAGACTAGAAAGCAGACATAATGGGCGCTAAATTTCACTTGTCCACCACCCCCTTGTCCCCTGAGCCCCTCCAAAACATACCTGAAACATGCCTTCCCCCGCACAAAAGCTGTGCCCCGATGATGAAGCCTTTACGCGTCTTTTTCATGACATCCTGGCCCATGTACCTGCCAAAAGCCCATGGAGATTCCCGCTCCAAGTCACTGATTGGATTTACAGTCATAATATTCATAAAATTTAAATATAAAAACAGGGTAACAATGTTAAATTAACACATGTAGTGGGGATTGCGTCGAGAGGCTTCCAATGATTAGATCAAGAGAAGATGGAGGACTAAGGAGTTTATGATTGTACGGCCATACATTTCGATTCCCATTATGTGCGTATTTAACTAATAATTAGTTTGGAGATAAAGTGCATACCAACACACATGTAGTGGAGAGAAACGCATTAAAGAAAGTAATTGTGTGTGTGTGTGTGTATATATTCGGCGAAAAGTGCTTCTCTACGTGTACGCAGATTTATTTATGTGAATCTATAAAAAAGGAAAGTATTCATTCTATTGGTTGGATGATTCTTCAAAAATTCTAATGAGGCAAATGAAATTCTGCGGAAAACCCAATTTCAGTTTCACATGCATTGTATAGGTTATCAAGTGTAGTTGTCAATTGTAGTGTAGTATACATTTAATTGTGACACGATCTGATAGCCAGTGGTAGGGAAGAGTTAATGAACATTTTTCACTTTGGAATTGTATGAATAAGATCTGTATATAATTTCGTAAAAAAAGAGAAAGCTTATGGGTTGGAATTAATGCATCGGTGACAAATGGGTTCTAGAACCCATTGCTGCAGATGGCAATGATGGTAACCAGACGCCTTTCGTAGCGAAGAGAGGAAAGAGAGTAGAGAGGGAGGCAGTGAGACGGGGCGTAGAGAGGGATTGGTGGTGTGGGCAGTGAGTGATGGTGGTCAAAAGGACAGAGAAGACGGCTATTGCAGCTCACGGTTGATGGCTAAGTTCACAGTGGTCGTGATGGGTTTGGAAAAGCAGAGCGAGAGAATTAAGAAAATAAAAAAGAGATGGAGAGTGGGAGCTAGAGGCCCATGGGAGTGGTCTTCGGTGGAGAAGAAGAAAACGATGAAAAGGGAGCACAACGGTGGCTATGGCGGTTTGATTGGGTTCGTGTCAGAGATGGGTTTTGATATGGGTTAAGTGCGAGAGAAAGAAGAAGAAAATGAGCAACAAGACTAAATTTAATTCAAAATTAATTTTGACCAAAATATTATTATTTTTAAATTATTTTTGTCATGATGCTTGTTGTGTAAACCCTATATATATATATATATAATATATGTGTGCGTGAGTGTGTGTATATATATATAGAGGGTTCGTTAAAGATATATAGAAGATAATTTAGAATGGGTTCCTAGTCAGCACCTTGTTCCCTATATAAACAAACACGCGATCATGTGCAGCAAATTGACAAGATTTCCACCCGACAGCGGCGCCACCATGTCATACCCAACAGTCTGCACCACCACCATCGCCGGTGGCGTCGCCGCCGTTGACTGCCAAAAGCAAGTCCGGTCATGGAGACTTCTCCGCTCCCTCGTGGAGCTCCTCATCCCAACCTGCAACTGCACCTTCATCCAGGAGGACCACGAAACCTGCAGCCACAGTTACGACTCCCCACGGCGGAGTTGGGCTTCCTCCGCCACCATCACCGGCACCATATTTGGCCACCGCCGGGGCAAATTCAGCTTCTGCATCCAAGCAAACCCCAAGTCCGCCGCCCCTCTCCTCCTCTTGGAACTCACCATTCCCACCTCCGTGCTCGCCAGAGAAATGCGAAGCGGAGTTCTACGAATCGCTCTTGAATGCAGTGATAACACAGATCAAGCTCGCTCGCTCTTGTCCATGCCGGTTTGGACGATGTACTGCAATGGAAGAAGAGCCGGTTTCGCTGTGAAGCGGAAGCCTTCGAAGGTAGACATGGACGTTCTGCAACTCATGGATTCAGTTGGCATTGGAGCTGGGACTGTAAGTGCTAGTGGGATCAAAGAGGTTAATTCTGAGGACAAAATCATGTATCTTCGAGGCAAGTTTGAGATAGTTCGTGGATCGTCCGATTCCCAATCTTTCCATTTGATCGACCCAGATGGTAATATTGGACAGGAACTCAGCATTTTCTTTATTCGATCGAATTGAATTAACAATGATCTTCTTCTTCTTCACTTGATCATCCATGAAGTTTTTTTTTCCTTTCTATTCTTTTTTGTCTTTAATTTGGAGTCGTAAGTGAGTCCATTAATGTTTCTGCCCTTTCTGACAACCCTTTGACCTGTTTTTGAGTTATGCATTTGAGAACGACTTTAATTGCTTCTTCTTTAATTTGCTCCCTTTTTTTTCCTTGATCTTTGTGAAGATTGATGATGTAATATGTCAGGGATACAGAGAGTATAGATGTGTACATTATAAAAATATACCTTGCTTAACACAAAAAAACAGTTCTAATCCACTACAGTACAAGAAACATAAATTATAATATTTAATTACTATTATAACAGTCAAAATTATCGACAACAAAAGCTTATAACCAGCAACAACAAATGAACAATAACAGATGTTACCAAACCAAAACAGTAAAGCGGAGAAGACGGTTGAATAGCAACGACGGAAAGGAAATAGGAATAAACTTCTAGAACGTAGAAGAGGCAGGAACAAAAGTAGGTCGAGTCGCGCTTTGCGCTGTCCCGAAGACAGTTAGCGCCCTGCACTTACAGTAAGCAGACTATGGCGACTATCTCAGCAGAATGAAACGATCTCTCCGATGAACAGAAGCCACGAACAATTGAAGTTAGCAGAACTCAAGACAAGCTTGCTCTCAGTGAAGAAAACTTGAAATGAGAGACAAAACTTGAGAGGAAAGAAAACGTGAAAGCTTATGAAGGAATATTGGAAAACTTTACACACAAAAATAAGCCAACACAACTAATATATATAGGCACCCCGTTGACTTAGCAATGAAGGAAACTTGGAGACCAAGCCAATCAAAAAAAACTTGAGGGTCAAGCAAATCTAGAAGAACTTGAGGCCAAGTAAATCTAGAACACCTTGGGGACTAAGTAAGAAAGAAAACTAAAAATAAAAACCACACACACACACTCACTTCCAACATAATGTTCGTCCTTATCTCAGTATATTTAAATTTACTATAGGGTGTTGCTTCTCTTAAATTTGAGGAGACTTGTCAATTAATGAATCATCCTTTATTTCCAAATTCAATGTTGTCCCCTTGAGTGCGAGTTACGTATAAACTTTTGTTAGATGAATTATCAAATTCGTTCATCCAACTTCACTTTGTTTTTCAGGGTCCATCTTTAGCCTTCTGCTTATAGGGGAAAAAAAAAAACCTTTCAATTTTTCACTTTTCTATTTTCTTTTTCATTAGCATTCACGATATATATAGGCAAAATCCTTGACCACACAAGGGGTACAAAATACCCAAACTGCATTAGACAAAAATTATAAGAATAATACTAAGAGTCATGACTGATGATGGTGTTATCAGTTATGTAGTATTTCTTTATTGGATGAGACTAAGAAAATTATATACCATTGTCTCTTTTGCCTAAACACCTCATCTAATGAGGATACCACGCATGACTGATGACACCATCATTAGTCATAACTTCTAGCATTACTCAAAACATAAACAATCTTTAGGAGATTTTTGATCAAATAAGATTTATTGTGTGAGAAATGGGTGTTTGTGTATGGTAAGGAGATGATCCATGATGGAATACAAAGGTGGTTTTAAACCAATAATGGGGGGAAGGTGGAGGCTACGAATGACGACTCAATGGAAGAAAGTTGAGAAGGAATAAGGGAAGGGAGTGGGGAAATAAGAGAAGATGGGAAGATACCTGAATCATCAGATGGAGCACGACATCAATGATAACAATATTAAATGCACATGCTCTCTTAGGAACCGAGAGAGAGGAAGTTTACTACTTTTATGAGCCCGTATCTTCTCCCATTTTTTTGTTAGGGTAAATTGCATTAACATCTTCTGTGATTTGAGTCGATTGCATGGAAAGTTGTGGTTTAGAAATGGTTTTGAAACTTCTCGTGATTTATTGTTTTTACCTTAGACAGTCGCGCCATCACAAACACCATTAGATTAAACATTAATTAATCAAGATTAAAATACTTAAACTCTAATTATAATTAAAGCAAATCAAAATATAAAATAAAAAGAGAACTCATTTACTAGCAATAGGTTTTAGCAACTAGACCCATCGGCAGTCAATAGAGAAATAGAGAGAGAAAAAAAACAAAAAAAGTACGGATTAGTGAGCAAAATTGAGGAAGAATAGAGAAAAAAAATTGAGGAAGAATAGAGAAAGGACCATTGCCAACAATGGCACCCATATTGGCACTCTAACCTCACCACAACAACCCAACTTTCTCGCTAGAAAAGAAACTCATTTATCATTAGATTTCACCATCTTCACCATTTGCAACTAGAGAAACCTTCGTGGCAGAACCATCAATGTGAATCCCAACTAAATCAATCCCAAAACCCAATCAAGGGTCGATAGGTTTTGGAACAAATTGGTTGTGGTGTCTTTGCAATTGTCATTGTTTTTTTATATTCTTCTTCATATTTTCAATCTTTCTTCCTTTGATTATCCATTACTATCATCTTTCCCCTTAGCAAAACCCTAGTTGCCACTACCTTCCTCCTTATTACCACGGTTGACATTGCAATCTCAATATTTTTTTTTTCTTTTTCTAACTTGTTGTCTCTCTCTTTGTTATAGTCATTTTGATGGTTCATCAATAATGAATCGAACAACCACGAATGGGTTTTTTTTATTTCTTTTAGTTTTTTGCCTTTTGATTTATGTTTCTTGTTAAATTTAGGTTAATTTGAATTATTATAGTTTAATTGGCATTGTTGTTTACAAGCAAAAATGCAAACCGCAGGGACTAGCATAGTTTTTTTTTTTGAGCCACAAAAGGGGGTTGGGAGCAATTTACCTTTGTTGTTATTATTATAATGGATCTTTTTTTTTTTATTATTTGTAAAGTGGGGGTTTTATACTTTGCCTAATTAGTGCTTTGTGAATCCATGCAAACTAACCCGTATACATGGATCTAGTAAGACTCCACCCAAACAATGGTAGTCATGACACTTACAAATAGCTTTAGTTGTTTAAACCTTAATTTAACTTTCTTTTTCGCTCCAATAACACTAGTAACTATCTTTAAAGTTAAAATTACCTTTACCACTACACCAAAACCCCTTCGTAAAGTAATACTATAATGGGTAAATTTCACATATCACTTTTCAGGGTGGGCAAGAAAAAATTAAAACTGTGTTATCTTTATTTTTTTAATTTTTAATTTTAAATTTTAAATTTATTTTTAGTTTTTTATTTTGTTAGTTTATTTTAAAAATATTGAAAACACATTTTTTTTGTCATTTTAAAAAATTATTTTTTAAAATAAAAAATTAAAAAATACGTTCTGTTTGAAATTTTAAAAATAATTTTTTAATGACATTTTATTAAATAAATTAAAATATTCAAAAAATTAAAACCATTTAATTTTGAATAAATAAATAAATTGACTTGGAAAAAAATAGCAAGTGGGACTATAATGTGATTATAAATAGGAAGCATTAAAATAAAAATTAAAGACAGGAACTGATATTAAAGATAAAATTACATTAAATAATACAATAACAAGTGAGAACTGATATTACATAATATGAGATCTGATATTAGTTTGTCGTTGCTGGCCTTTGATTTGGACTCTCTCGGGGCAAGCTTTTGTTTGTCGTTAGCCCTTGTATGTTTGGATATTGGACCCAAGTTTTATTGCAGCTTGTTCTTAATTATAGTCAAAGAATAGATTTAATTTGTGTATTAGCTTGAGACCTTGTATATAAATTGCATGTAATCGCATGAACTATATATTAACAAATATTCAAATTAATTTGACTTCTACATTTGAAAATATATGAAGTATATATTTCATCGGTAATGCTATATTGTTCACTGTCAAGCAATATACCATTTGTCTGACAGTGAAGAGGGCATGACCCCATGCACGGAGGCTCATGTGCAGAGACTGGCCCCATATACATGGGGCCCACGCCTCCTTCACTGTCAAATAAATATTATTTTACCTGATAATAGACAATATAGCATTGCTGTATATTTCATTGTGTCAATGTTGACAAAATTCACAACTGCTCTTCACTCACTAATTAATTAATTATTTAGTTAAACTGCCAGCCATAGCCATACACATTTATATGTTTGACCGGCTGTTATGTGTTAGGTTCGCAACTTCAATAATACTCAAACGTCTTCTATTACCTTGGAGTAGAGATTGTGAGTTATCATTCATGTATTAATATTTAATTTGTCTTGTTCTGTATCCCCCCATCGGATACATATTTAATTTCAAACCCATTCCATACAAACTGAAGTTACTAGATATCGTTTTGGAGGTGATAAAATTTGGCAATCTTCTAAATATGGACAATGCTATTGGTATCTCTTAGATTACACTTTAAACTATATAATGGTTTATAAATGATAAAAATATTTTTTGTGTCTCATCTCTTTAGGTGATGGGTATTTTAATCATGCGTCTTATTACCGTATACGTTGCATCACCTTACCGCCTTAAATGATAGGTATTTTAGACATTTTAACTACATTATATAACTCAATGTGTAAACTATAATATACCAATAATATTTTTCTAAAAATAAACTGTCAAATTTGGGAACCTGATTGTTTGTCAAGGGGGTAAAATTACCATTTTGCCCCATTTGACAAGGGTGTGACTCTCAAATTAATTTGGTCATTTTACCATTATCTTTTTAGACATTGATATTTGTATTCTTTAACAGTTTAACAACATAAAAAATTTAACATGTCCTTACATTATGATTGTTAAGAGACTTTATATATTTAGATCTTTTGGAACTATGAAAAAATATGGTGTTTCGTCCTTTATTTAATTTGTGTTATTGTTTATTATTAAACTAATATTTTAAATTATTTTTAATTTAAAAGTTAACTGAGAATAAACAAAAAATTTAACGGTGATAGCTAATAAGCTTTAGTTAAAATTTGTACTAAAAATGACATAACATATTAGTTTAAACATGAACAATAAGTATGAATTAGATGAGAAATGAAACACTATATTTTTTAATAATTTGGGAAGTTTTGAATATGTAAAGACATTAAGGGGACGCCATCGTTCGCAAGTTTTTAATTGCGTGTGATTTCAGGCACTTCACTGTCATTAACTTTTGAAATAAAAATAATTTAAAATGTTAGTTTAAGAATGAATAATAAACATAAATTAGATGATGAATGTATAAAGAGTTGAAATTTTACTTCATAAAACAATTGATTGGTGTTACCCCATAAACATTTTTAAGCATCTCAATCTACCCCCAGTGGGTAGATTAAGTATATAAAAGAATTTATCACTAAAAATATAATAAATGTTAAAATCAAAGACAGGAATGAAAGTGTCTATCATTGGCTCTAATGCATGGAAATTGTTTGGAAATGTCGTTTGGAGTTTTCGAGATGTTTCCCATTTTGAAAACTGTAAAGACATGCAGGAAATTTTTGGGGCTATTTTTTGTAATTTGTGAAATGTTTTGGGAGCATTTTGCAATTACATAAAACTTTTGAAAACGTATTTTCGACAACTTAATAACCAACGACCATATATATAAATCAGAAATTTGTCGAATTCTCAATCAGAAATTTATCGACGAATTGTTCGTCAAAGAGCATTGAAGCCAAGAGATGCTGTGTCTATAAAGAGACCAAGCCGAACCTTGACATTTTTTGGTTATATTTTGACACCGCGTCGTTGTAGGAATAGACAATGTTGGCCCTGAATCTAGGGAGACCAAGTCTTTGAAGAGGCTGTAAATGATGTGAATGAGACTGGCGTCAACAATTTTGGAGAGGCTTATGAAATAAGGTGATCGAAAAATGGAGGTGGAATAGATATCATTGGAGACAAGGTGGATGTTCTTATTGAAGATGAAGGCAATGAGGCTCTCAAGGATTTGTTTATCAAGGACGGTGCTCAATGGGGGTTGGAAGGGTTGTTATGATCAAGCCTTTCACATTGACTTGGCTTTTGTGACTTTCTCTTATGTGTTTGTTTTTTAGGGCTTTTCTCTTGATTTGGAAATAAGGGTTTAAGTAAGATTTGTGAATTTATTTTTAGGTAAATATATTATGTTTGAACTATTTTTTTTTATAATTTTTTATATTTACAATTTTTTTTATATTTTTTTAATTTATATTTTATCCTACATTTTCATTTATTACTTTTTTTTTAAAAAAATATCATTTTTCCATCTTCATTTTCAACAAATGTATTATGGTTAAATTATTTTTTATATTAAAAATTATATTTATAAAAAATCTTAAACTTTTTAATTTACACTTTACCTTATATTTTTATTTCTTATTTTTTTATTATCGTTTCATATCGACTGTTCAACCTAAATCAGTGGGGAACAAAAGGCTAAAGGCATACCCAACCCCCTCTTCTTTCATCATTTAACCATTTTGCCCTTTTATACAAAGACCTATTAACCCCCTCAACTTCTAATTTTAAACCTATTATGTATCTCAATTACTAATTTTGTAATAGCTACAAACCTTAGTGCAACAAGCATTGTGCGTGTAATTTGATATGGGCCCCACGTGTCTCGATCTGCAAGAGAGGAAGAGGGTTGGCAGCCGCTTGAAACGATAAAGGAGAAAGATGATTACCGATGAAAGAAGAGAAAGATGACTGCATGCCTACTTCCTAGTTGTTGGACTGACATCTTACGGCATAGTGTCGTTGCCTGCCTAGCCCAATCGAAGCCATCGCCGACCCCTCGACCCCAATTGATGCCATTGTCGACCCCCCAACCCAAATTGACTCATGTGCTGCCCCTCCGACGCCATGCCAGCCACCCACATGAAAAAGTCGAGCGAGTGAGCAACCGCTCGCCTCCCACACCGTCAACCTAGATTTGCTTGCCCCACGCCCAATCACTACTATTGCCAGCCCCTCGACCTCGGTTGACGCCTCTTATGCCGTTGATGACGACCAACAGAGAGAGAACGAGAGCAAGAGAGAGACAATAAGTGGGAGGTCGCTAGCGACAAGGAAAGAAGAAAAAGATGAAAAAGGAAGAAGAACATGATGGTGCTGCATGCACCTCAATCGCGTGTGTTAACACATGCACAAGTATTTATCATGTTTAAATTGAAAGTTGAAGGGGTTAATAAGTTCTTGTTTAAGCTGAAGGGGCAAAATGATTAAATACTGAAAGGTGAGGGGGCTATGCGGGAACAAAACCTAATTTAACTCAACATGTCATTCATTATTCTATTCTGTCCCTCGAATGGTCGTTTTGCCGTTTCGACTGGCAGTCGGGCACCTACCTGTCATCTGAACTTGGTGGTTGAGGCTGGGGGGCAAAAAACTGATTGAAACCTGAAGCGATCAGTCCTTCTCTGCATCCCTCTGTCTCCCCTTACCTTCTCTTCAAACTTCAAACCTTCAACCCCAACCATGCTTTTTTCCTGGGGCTATCTTATTTTTTACATCCAATCCCCATTCAGGTGCCGCGTACGGAACCGCTCCTGTAATGGGACTCCCGAACATTTTCAAAGTTCTTGCAGCAAATAACAGCTGTAGTCTAGCTTCATCGAACACAGCTGGCGAAAATCTTCTCCAGAAACGCAACGCCCAACGAAATGGATTTGAAAGTTCAGCGTTTTGGCCTTTTCGTCATTTTTTATCTGGAAGTAAGCTTCGCTTATCGTTCTTTTCGATTTAGATTGTGCGAATACTTTTCGGTTGTGTAATCTGGTTCTTTGAGTTCAATTCCGTGATGGTTTTTGTATCGTGTCTTCTAAATATTCAGAGAAAATTGATGGCGGGTCGCGGACAGAAGAAGAAGAGAAGGTTTATGCTTGGTTATATACCTTGGCTCAATCGGAAAAGGACATTGTGTTTGAGTATGTCCGATCCACTGAAAGGGGTTAGTGTAATTTAATTCTGTGTGGGTTCATTTCTACCGTTCGTACTTTAAATGGCAGTGAAACTGTTAAAGGACTAAAGTCAAATCAATTGTTTTCAGTGTCATACTGATCTACTCAAATTGAACTTCTGTGGTACGTTTTAAGGTCCAATTGTGTTCGATGAAATGTTCCTGGTTACAGAAAACAGAAAAGACATTTACAATGGTTGTTTCATGAGAGAGAATTTCAGGCTATAGCAGTATTCCTGTAGTAAAGCTGGTATACTAACAAATTTATGAGAATACTAGAAAGATTTATGTTGCTTCATTTAGCAGTGATGGATCTCGTCTTATGAGCATTGCTCCTGATGGAAATAGTTAAATAAATCATATCTGAGCGGCCCTTGAATAGTTTTGCACTTCATTAGGTGGATACCAATTTGTCTTTGGCCTTTTGTTTTTGCAATATTTTATTTGATTTTGTTTGTAATAAGTGTTACATAGGAAAGGTGATAAAAAAAAGAAATAAATACACTAGTATATTTTTTGTGTATATTCATATGGTTGCAATATGTGGTTTATATATAGAAATTCATAAGAAGACAAGCCTAATCATGAGATTATAACGTAATTAGTTTAAACTTAAAAGCAAACTCAAAATAACAAACTAATTTCAACCTAATCCTAATCTCTTCGGATTCTATTACATCTCCTCTCAAACTCAAGTTGGTACTAGAGAAGATAACTTGAGTTTGCTAATGAGATCATGGAAACAACCAAGTAGATAAGCTTTGTGAAGAGATTAGCAAGTTGATCGTCTAAATGGTAGAAGGCGAAGAGTTCCTCAAATAAGATCTTGGCGAACAAAGTGACAGTCAGTTTAAATATGTTTGGTACATTGTGCATTCATGAAATACATCATTACAAACAATTTTTAATAGCACTTTGGTTGTTACAATAGATGGGAGTGCCAACAGAATGAGAGACACTCATATCTTCCAAGAGCCATTGAAGCTAAAAATAAGTTCAGATTTAGTATCAGTAATAGCACGGTATTTAGCACGTAACTCAAGGGTAGCTCATCAGAAAATGGAGTCATAAAATATTATTTTCTTTTACATAACAAAGGATGTGAAGTACTGCAACATAATCCGTAAAATGTGGTATAAACATAAATTGGCTGACAATATGAGCTGCACAAGTGATGACTGGGTGGGTAAAGTAAGATATACTAAGCTACCAACTAATTGATGATACAATAAGGGATCATCAAGCAATGTCCTATCCCAAGATGTTAAATGAGTGGTTGTGCTAAAGTGGTGTAGATATCATTTTAGTATTAGTAAGATTCGCATGAGACAAGAGATCAGATGCATACTTTGCTTGAGCTAGATGATGGTCAGAAGAGTGACAGTAACCTCAAATCCCAAGAAATATTGAAGAGGAACAAGATCTTTCATTCTGAAATGTTGATCAAGCTGTTGTTTAAGATCAAATATGCTATAGAATCATCACTAGTAATAATCAATTATCAACATAAAGTAACAGAAGATCAATACTGAAACTATATTGATGATTATGAATAAAAGGGCAAAGCCATGGGGGCTAAAAGTGAAGATGAAATTGCCAACTATAGGGCCTAATTTCTCAAACCAAGCTCCAAGAGCTTGCTTAAGACCATAAAGAACTCGATGAAGCCGAAAAATTTGGTTGGAGTTGGAACCATAACCTGGAAGGGGCCGTGTTTAGACTTATTCACAAACATTTTCATTAAGAAAAAAACATTTTTAATGTTCATTTGAAAAAGAGACCGTTGACAAGCAGCCACCATGGCCATTAAGCTTTGAATTGTGTAGTTATGCGGGCAGTAGGAGCTAAGATCTCCTAGCAGTCAATGCCATATTCTTGAGTAAAACCTTAGACAACGAGAAAGATTTTGTAGCGTTTATGGAATCATAAGAGTGGATTTTGATTTTGTAAACCCATTTGCATCCTATAGCAAGTTTTTATTGAGGAAGGTCAGGAATATCCAAAGTAGTGTTTTCTCTAAAACCTGCAACTCTTTATCATTGCTTGCTGCCAAAGGGGGTTAGAATTAGCCTCACAATAATAGGGAGTTTCATGAAAGGTAGTAGAACAATGGAAATCATGAAGCTAAGTAGGAGGAATACTCACCCAATCCGAATGACAAAGTGGAAAAGTGAGAGAAGAGGAGGTGGATGGAGGAGTAGAAGACTCTATGGGAGAGTTTTGTAGGGCCATCAGTCGGAACCAACTCTGGGAGTACAATAGGAAGCTCATTCAAGGGACTGTATATGTGTCAAAGGGAGATAACTCAGTATATGAATTATTAGCAAAAACTAGAGAACCAGCAGATGTGTTAAGGTGAAACTTGGATAGGGCAGAGAACATAGTATGTTCCCTTTAGACTCTGTGTCTGGAGACATGAAGTTATTTGGAGTTGGAACCCAACATTGATAACATTGATACCCTTTATGTTTTAGAGATTTGAATTGGTTTGAGAAAAAATACAGACTAAGTGTGTGTAACACCCCACTCTTTCATGATGACAGTGGTGCCTTGTGTGTGGTAATCAACAAAGAATAGCACTTCCAGAAACCATACAATCAACAGAAGGGGGATAACTGTCTACAATGAATATGATAGTTAGTAGCTGGAAGTAGAAATGTTGACAGATTTTTTGTGAACTGTTGAAAGATGTGATGTAAATAGTTGACAGTTCTTCCAAAATGGTTGATGGTTTTAGTAGAATTCAAAAAGTTGCTGCTTAGGGATGATGTCACACACATTTTCCTATTTGGATACGTGGCAAATTGTTAGACGACATTGGAAGATACTATGTATAGATGTACCTAAGGATCCATGTGGGTTTATGCCTTATGTAGGAGGCATGGAGGGCTTTAAATAATGCTTGTGATTTCCTAGAGAGAGCAATACATGGGTCTAAACACCATGTAAGATACACTGGTAGAGTTGTATGAATGGGGGATAGTGGCATAACATGAAGGTGCATGTGGTTATGCTTACATATGGGATAACCGTTAAAGAAATTTGCAGAAGGGATTTGCTTGCACAAGGTAAATGTGTTAAGTGGCACCTGTATGTATATTTTCCATGGCCGGCCGGCAAGTTATATACATGTATATGTCTATATCAGAGTCTCCATCATCTAGAGGCTGTAAACAAGGAAGCATGATGTCAAGCCTCGGATCTAAGGCTTGGGTTGTTATGGAATTATGGAGGGTCTGAGAGAGAAGATAGAAAAAGGAGGGAGAATTTGAGGCTACTGCCTCGATCAACTCCGCAATTTGTCATCTGAATTTGCTGGGGAATTGCCTTGGTCAACTGCTTCGACTTCCCAATCACAGTCGAGAATCGCCTTGCTCTGATACCAAATGTTACACCCTAGGATTTGCTTAGGGTCTAGGAAGGAATTTGGTAAGAATTAGAGGAAGATAGGGTAGAAAGGGAGGGAAAGACAAAACGGACAGAATTGAGGATGAAGAGAGAAAGATGGGAGAGAGAACAAGGAGAATTGGGAGAGGGAAAATGAGAGAATTCAAATCATTCATTAGGCTAACTGTTATGTCATTTGTATTAGATTAGAAGTTATGTAATCAAAATGTATTATGTATGCTTGTATTGGTATGTTTCCCTTTCTGTTTCAGGTTTAGAATTAGAACACTTCTAGAAGGTATGCTTTCTAGAAGAGTGGTTGACCTATTAAGTTAGTTTCGTAGTTCGGTCAGCTGGGCAACAGTCGGTTGTTTGTTGTAACTCACGTCCCTATAGTCTATAAATAGGGATCGTGGGGCATAGCAACGAGTACTTCATTTTTCCGAGAAAGGTTCTCTGTTTCTATCTCGTGTATTAGGATTGAGTGAGAGGTTGAGAGTAAGGTTGGGGATAAGTCTTCTAATCTCTAGAATCCTGTTAGCTTTCAGTGCATATGGGCTGCGTAGGATTCGGGCTCTCGTTGTAATCATCCTAAGGTTGTTTCAAAATAGTGGATTGGAAGACGTGACTATAGTCTGGACGTAGGTCTCACTTTGAGACCGAACCAGGATAAATCCTTCTTGTGTTCTTACTATTTTTCCTTTTATTCTTGTTTGTGTTACCTATATCTTTGTGTTCTTGGGTGTGGGAGTAAATAGGGTGAGCTCTTGGGTTAAGAGAATCATTCGGATTGCTGTGTTTCTACTCTTAACACTAACTTCCTCTAACTACTCAAGTCTATTTATAAGCTTACAATTGAAGATGCTCACACATCAACAAAAAATGCAACTAATAAGGAAAACACATGACATGTATTACTAATATATCCTTAGGGTTCCTTGGGGTCGTGACATGGTAATGCTAACATTGGGGCCTGTGTCATGGCCTTCTTCACTGTTAAAAATTCAGCGTTTGCCTTGGGGTTCCAGTGGAAGTTGTCTTTCTTAAGTAGTTCTGTCAGGGGTTTGCTGATTATGCCATAGTGTTGTGTGAATCTCCTGTAGTACCTTGTCAACCCTAATAATCCCCTTAGTTCCTTGACTATAATGGGCCCAGGCTACTCAACCATGGTTGCTATTTTTTTCAGGGTTAGTCCTGACGCCATCCCTCGAAATGACATGACCCATGTACTCCACCTCCCCCTTAGCAAAGGTGCACTTTGATAGCTTAACAAACAATTGATTGGATTTAAGGACCTCGAAGGTTGTCCTTAGGTGTGATAGATGTTGATCAAGGTTAGGGCTATAGATGAGGATGTTGTTAAAGAAAACAAGTACGAACTTCCTCAAGCTGAAAAGGTGATTCATCAAGGTTTGGAAGGTAGCAGGGGCGTTGGTGAGCCCAAAGGGCATAACAGTGAATTCATATAGGCCTTGATGTGTTTGAAAGGTTATTTTTGGGATGTCGGCAAGGTTCATCCTAATTTGGTGATACCTTGCCCGGAGTTTGAGCTTGGAAAAAATGGTTGCACTGGTCAGCTCATCTAGTAGATCTTCGATAATTAGTATAGGGAATTTGTTCTTGATGATAATGGCGTTTAGTTGGCGGTAGTCCACACAAACCGCCATGTTTCATCTTTCTTTTTTACAAGGAGGATGGGTGAAGCAAATGGGCTTTGATTGGGCTATATGAGGGAGGCTGCTAGCATATTTTTTACTAGCCTTTCAATTTTTGTCTTTTGTATAGGAGGGTATTGATAGAATCTGATGTTAACTGATTCTGAATTTGGTTTGAGATGGATGGAGTGGTCAAAAATTTCTGTTGGGGGGTAGGGAAGTTGGTTTAGCAAATAGATCCTTAAATTCCATCAAAAGTGATTGTAAAGCATCAGAAAATTGTACCTCAATAAGGAGTTGGATGGAAGCAAGGTTTTCAGCCTTAGTGTGCCTCTCTTCAGTGATATCTTCTCCCTCTAGTTTCGTGGCCTGAATGGAAAACATCTGTGATATCTATCCCCCCTTTTTTTGCAACAACTTTTGTAACTTCTTGTTGGTTTTCATCTTACATTCCCCTATTTTAAGAGCCAGAGTTAGTTTTCTGCCCTCAATGTCCACTGGGACTTCCAGTTTATTGAAATCAAAGGTCAAAGGGCTAATTGTCCTCATCCAATCTACCCCTTGGACAATGTCACACCCTCCCAACTCCAAGATCCTTAGATCAGGTGTGAACTCCTGCCCCTGCATCAGCCATTTAAAATTAGCGCACTTATAGTGGCTGTACAACTTTTTTTTCATTACCTACAGTCACTGAGAGGGGGGTGGTGGCTGTCATTTTGCACTTTAGCTCTGTGGTAGTAGCCTCATTTAAGAAGTTATAGGTGCTGCCACTGTCGATCAACACCATGAGTCTCTTCTTGCCTGCACGTCCCCTCACCTTGATAATTTTCCTTGTGGGGCCTCCCTTAAGTGCATGGAAGGAGATCTCTCCTCCCTCATCCACATGCTCTCCTTCCAGGGCATTTTCTGTGTCTTCCCCCCAGCTTCTTCTTCTTTTCCTCCTTTTCCTTCATCCATTCCTTCCATGTTCAACAACTATCTCTTACATTGGTGGCTGGGGCTGTACCAGTCCTTGCACTTGTGGCATAGCTCCAATTGCCTCCTCTACTCCATAGTGGGTTGTGTCAACGTTAGCATTCACCTTGGGAAGGCATGGAGTCATTCTTGCAATTGTAACCCGAGGATTTCCTCCTCCTACATGGTTAGTGATAGGGCTGGTTTAGGCAGGGCCTTGTTCTTCTTGAATATGGCCTCTAAGGTGAGTTCTTGCAACCTTGGTTTCTCTGCCGCCTGTCTTATGGTTGCAGGCATCATCATCTTAACCATTGATCTTAGTTCGTCCTTAAGGCTGCTAATAAAGCTTGACACAAAGTAGTGCTCTGTTAGGGCAGGTTGGAAATTCCACATAATGCCCTAAGCTCCTCAAATCTGTCTTGGTAATCAGTCACCGATCCCTCTTGCCTGGTCGTAATTGGCTGCGATCTGATCTGCACCTTACGCCTCACTGATAGCAATTTTGTCACTAGGGATCGCCGGCTCTGATACCAAAATGTCAAGCCTCAAATTGGAGGCTTGGGCTGTTCTGGAATTATAGAGGGTCCGAGAGAGAAGATAGAAAAGGGAATTTGAAAGGAGGGGGAAATCAGAGAGAGAGAGAAAAGAGAGGGAAAGAGAAATTGGGGGGAGAGAATCTGTATCACATTCAACATGATTCCCATCCTCTTACAATTAGCCTTTTATAGGCTCTTCCTTGCGGTTGTAGTGTCTTAACCGAAAGGGTACAAGTGGCTAAAGCAGTAACTTCTTAGTACAACTAGCTTATTCAAGTGGCAGCCAAATTACAAGTATACCCTTAGTATACCCCAAGGGTCGTGACACATGAGTAGCCTCATTTGGTAATTTGTGGCTATTAGAGGAGCTCTTGCTTGACATCATACATGAAGTAGCTTCCACTGTGAAATTGGGTGGAGATCATGTACCTCCTCCCTTGGCCAGCTGGAAATGGTGCTTCCAATCTCAAGAATGTTCAAGTGAAGCTGGGAAGAGGACAATTGGTCTCACCTACATGATCAACAGAGAGGTATTCTCTGTTGGTGTTAACATGCCCCTCTTGTGAATACACATGCACACACACATGCTGTTGTTGCAGAAAAGAGCAAGGGAAATGCAACAGAAAAATGGAATGAGAGGGAGATTGCAGGAGGAACTTGATTCCATCTCTACCGTTCACTGATTTTTAGGCATCCCCTGAAATTGTGCTTTGTTGACAATATATATATATATATATATACAGAAAGAAAAAGAAGGGCCCAGTGCAGTGGGAGAGAGAGAGTTTGGAAGAGGAAACCTTGCTGCTCAAGACCACTGCTGCTTTGATGAAAGGAGTCTTTTCAGTACAGTGATCCAGTGGCCATGGAGGTAGGGTCTACTGCATCGGGTAGCTGGGAGAGAAGTTCGCATTGCAATGGACTTTCCATTTGCAGCAACCCGCAATTGAAAGAGGAGTAACAGCCAGTTCTCACTGCTAATGGTGAGAGAACCTGTCTGTTATGTAGCCACTGGAAGTAAAGAACTCAGTGGTTGTATAAAAAAAAGAAAACAAAATTTTGATGTTTGTTACGATAGAGTATGCGTGCTGCTAATAGGCACACCTACATGATGATGAAGCGGTGCTGGATTTTGCTGCTACACTACAGCAGTGTTGTGTCTAAGTCGTAGGAAATGCTGCCAACTAGGTGGAGCAATAACTCTTGCTGTTGTTAAGGATGATTGTAGCAGGTTATAGTTGTTGGTGATGACCTTTGCAAAGAGTGCCTGTCTGCCTGATGGATTCTGAATTGAAAGCTGAGGTAAGAATCTCATGTTTAAGCCTTGCTGGAAACTTTAACAAATATAAATTAAAATATACTTAGTTAATTGTGTGTTAAAACTTAAAAAGTACTGCAACAGGGAGTTATAAAGAATATCCAGCAAGAAGAAATTAAAAAGAATATGGAAAGCCATAAAAGATAAGAAAATTGTGTAAAATGGTGTGCATTATTATAAGTATTTGTATGTGCATTTTTATGTGAAATAATATGCTTTGTGTATTTAAAACTATGGCAATTCTACACCAGCTTTGTCAAAGAACAGGAAACTGTCCTGTTAGAGGTTATGGTAGATGGTTTCATGCTAGCTAGATGAAATTTGATGAAAGCATGTTATTTTATGCATGGATATATCTGGGGACATGTGTAATATGTGCCTAGCATTGATTTTTCATGCTGAGCCTATGCTCATGCAGTACTTATTTTCCCACTCAGGTTGAGAAGACAGAATACTGCTGAGATTAGAGGATACATGAAGATGCTTTGCTGCTCATATGACGTTAAAAACATGTTGTGTAATTGATTATGTTTGAGATCACACTTTGTATATGTTATGTTGGATTCAAAATTGTACCATGTTGTATTTTAACATGTTATATGTTGAGATGTATATTATTTTGTCTAGACTGCATAGTTTTATGATCACTGAAGAGTATAATTGTTGATGTGTAGACTTGTTCATTTGTATATGCATGTAAAATCAGTGCTGGGAAAGCTAGACTTGGCATAATATCATGATCGATTGATTGGCAGGTTAAGTGTATTTGTCTAGAACATTGAACATGGTTATAATTGAAAGTTAGTCTAAGGATAATGCACGGACCTTAGGCTGGGAATAAACTTGGGAAACACAAAAGGCATCCTTAATAAGGTAAAGCCTTAGAAAGAAAAGAAGGGAGGTAAAAGCTGGAAGAAAAGCCATAAAACCCTGAGTAATGTGGGTGAAAATGTGATTAAAAAGTTACACAGGGTTATGAGATTGGGATGATTTAATTTTCACAGGGGTGTTAGTTGTAGGATCTCACTCAGGAAAAAACTGCCAACAGTTCAGCGGATCTGACCGATATTATGCTGAGCTGATGGAAAGAAGCTGAGAGCTGGAGCCAAAACTGTTCAGTAGTCACTATGGGCTGTTGACAATTGTGAGCTAGAGGTTGAAAGTTATCTGGTAACTTTTGACAGTATCATGCAGAGAACCTGGGAGTTGAATTATCACTAGATGGTTAAAATGTGTCAGGTAGAGAGCAGTCATGGTGGCCTCTTATCAGGAGATTTGCACATCAGCTCTAGTTGTTATGGAAATTTCTAAGCACTGATATGAGACCCCCTTGCAATGTCTAGGAGGATAATCACACTCCTTAGGGAAAGGCCTGACAGTATGAAGTGCTCAGGGGACGCAAGATGTTGAAGAAGATCAGAGTTGCCATACTTGTCTCATTTTTATACCTGAAAGGACTCTGCAGTTGTTTGGAGGATAAATGAGCAGTTGTCTTATGGCTGGTTACTTCATAACAATAATAGATAGTGGGAAGGTGGAGGGGTGCTGAAGATTAAATGAGACCATCCAGTGTGTCCCTTGTGCATGTGCTGATCATTCATTGGTGTAATATTTCTGTCAGCATCAATGATTTTCTCCAAAGTACTTGGGGTTGGCTACATGAATCCATTTCCTCCAATTGGGTTCTACAGAAGTAATATCCTCAATTAACTTTGAAGCAAGCATGCAATTTCTTATTGCATCAATTGTCAGAAAAATCTAAGTCATCAGGTCTTATTGAGCTACTGTTATTCTGCTGGGCCTTCATCTATTTGTTTTGCCACCATGAGCACGAACGAAATACTCCTCTTAGTTGGTCTATGTTACACATGGCTGCTCCATCTCAAGCAACATTTTTCTTGTTTTATCTTCATGTGGTCCAACTTCTAACTGCCCATCTCCCCTCCTGAAGGCATGAAACTGAAATGAGTCCATATATTGGTTCTACGTAAGGCTTTCTTCAGTTCCAGAATTGGATCAGAAAGAATTCGGAAACAATGGTAAATTTCTCTTGTATTTAGATCTGTTTTCCTTAGTTGTTTGTGCACAAAAATCATTACAAGGCCTGTTGGAAAGATTATAATGGAATTCCCGGTTTTCTCTCTTATGGCCGAGAATAAAAAGATACAAGAGATAAGAGAAATTTAAGGGGTGAGGTGATAAGGATGTTAGGAGATAAGGAGATAGGCAGTGAGAAGAAGATAACTCCAGCAACTCCATCAATTTAAATTTCCTAATTCAAATTTGTAAATCTATTCCTATAGTTTAGGAGATAGTTATTCCTTTTTTTCAAGAGAGATTTTATATAGTCGTGTGTATATATATATCTCATTGTCATGGAAATAAAGTAAGAGCTTCCATTTAATCGAGTAATGTTTACTATTTACTCAAGTAAGGCTTTAACTTTAATCGACTAATGCTTATAAGTTACTTGAGTAAGGTTAAACTTACTTGAGTAATCTTCCTTAGTTACTTGAGTAAACTCTCATATTACTCGAGTAAGTTCCTTTTATCATTTGTTCATGGTATTAGAGCTGGATGTTCACCGGCAATTAGAGACAGACAATCAATGACAAGCTCGATACCAAATTCATCTACAACAGAATCTTCTAGGATTCTAATTGTTCCAAACCTTCAATCCTCTTTCATTCCCTCTCACTCAGAAAATCCTTCAAATCCAAATTACAGTACATAGGCTGAATGGAAGCAACTTCTGAGAATGGTACCAGTCTATCTTACTGGTGATCAAGGGCAGAGGCAAGATGGAATACCTGATAGGAACAACAGTTATGCTTGAAGCGGACTTGACAACTTACAACACTTGGGAGGCAAAGAATTCTATCGTAATGGCATGGCTGATCAATTCAATGGAGCCAAAGATTGGGCGATCGTACCTATTTTATCAAACTCCTAAAGAAATCCAGGATGCTATGAGGGAGATGTACTCTGATCTTGAAAACATCTCTCAAAGTTTCGAGGTTCATTCTGGTATTCAAAACACTTGGCAACATGCAGCATTTTCCATAGAATGTTTTAATACTCTCTAAAAATTGTGGCAAGAAATAGATTTATTTCATAATGCAACATGGAATTGCCCTAAAGATGGAGTTATGTGTAACAAGATGTTGGAGAAGGATTGAATCTTTGATTTTTTACAAGGTTTAAACAAAGATCTTGATGAGGTTTGTGGGCGTATTCTCGACATAAGGCCTCTTCCTACATTGAAGGAAGTATTTGCTAAAGTAAGGCGTGAGGAGAGTGGAAAAAAGGTAACGTTTTCAACATTTCAAAACAATGACTATAGATATTGCATCTGCTGGAATTATTGCTGGAATTATGCTGATCTAATCTTGATCCTAGAATATTCTAGGATCAGTGTTTTATGTAAATAATATGTAAATATAGAAAGTTAATTATAGTAGGATGCTGTCATTTATTTCCTTCCTTCTTTGCTAATAATCCTCTCCTTAAAAGAGGATGTTGTATACATTCATTAGTATGAAATTAAGACATTTTTCTGATCTAATTTCTAAGTTGGTATCAGAGCAGTAATTAGGGATTGAATCACAGCCGTTCACTGTGAAACCCTAGACTGCTCATCAATCCCAGCCGTTGACCCAAGATCTGTTGGCCATTGTTGACCCAAGATCTGTTGGCCACCTCTGCCTCTCAATCGGCTGTCGTCCCTCTGCAGAAGTTGGCAGCCAGATATTGTCGCTAACTAAGGAAGACGAACAACCCTCGGAGACAGTTGCTGGAACAACAGTCGTCGTCAACGAAGGAGCCGCAGACCTGCTTGCTGCTGTATCGGATTGTATTTCCGATCTCAGATCCACTTGCGCCATCCCCAAATACTGCCGACTGCATTCCCGGACACCAAATTGCTCGCGTTTTTGTGCTGTGATTGCTGTTCACCATCAGTTGCTGGCTGTTATCTCCCAGCGTCACCACCTCCTAGTGTCACTGCAGCCATTTTTGCTGATTATTTTTTATCAACCAGTTTCTTCTTCCTAAACCATGTCTGAAGTCACCTCGGGAACCACTGCACCCTCTGCTGCTATTGTCCCAACCAAACTACCAGCGACCCAGCCAACCCATTCTGTCCAAATCACCACTATCCGCTTAAATGGTGATAATTTTCTTCGCTGGTCTCAATCAGTTCGAATGTATATTCGTGGGCAAGGGAAAATTGGCTATCTTACCGGAGATAAGAAGGAACCTGCAGCGGATGACCCATTCCATTCCATTTGGGATGCTGAAAATTCCATGGTAATGACATGGCTGGTCAACTCCATGGATGAAGATATCAGCTCTAATTATATGTGTTATCCTACTGCAAAGGAATTGTGGGATAATGTAAATCAGATGTACTCTGACCTGGGAAACCAATCACAAGTTTTTGAATTGACTCTGAAATTGGGAGAGGTCCGTTAAGGAGATGATTCAGTAACTAAGTACTTCCATTCTTTGAAGCGATTGTGGTAAGATCTTGATCTCTTCAACACATATGAGTGGAAATCTACAGATGATTGCAACCACCACAAGAAACTCGTTGAAGACAGTCGTATTTACAAGTTCCTTGCTGGTCTTAATATCGAGTTCGATGAAGTGCGAGGACGGATCATTGGCCGATCTCCCCTTCCTTCTATTGGTGATGTATTCGCTGAAGTTAGAAGAGAAGAAAGCCGAAGGAGTGTCATGCTAGGAAAAAAGACCACTGGTGAGACACTTGAAAATTCTGCTTTAATTGCTAATGCTAATACTACTGCCTACAAGGTTGCAAATTACCAGCGTAAAAATGATGAGCGACCTCGGGTCTGGTGTGACCATTGCAACAAGCCACGCCATACTCGCGAGACTTGTTGGAAAATTCATGGCAAACTTGCCAATTGGAAAAGCAGTAAGCAAGGAGACAAGAGCCATCGTGGGGTCCCTACTGCCAATGGGGTTGATACCGGTCCCTTCAACAAAGAGCAAATTGATCAACTTTTGCAGCTGTTAAAATCCAATTCCTCATCTGGTATTCCTAGTGTTTCCTTGGCACACACAGGTAGAAAACCTAATGCCCTTTCTTGTCTTAATTTCTCTCCATGGGTTATAGATTCCGGAGCCTCCGATCATATGACTAGTTCTTCTCATTTCTTTAATACCTATACTCCTTGCTCCGGAAATGAAAAAATCAGAATCGCCGATGGTAGTTTTTCACCTATTGCAGGCAAAGGACTTATTAAACTGACTGAGAATATTAATCTCACTTCTGTCCTTCATGTTCCTAACTTAGCCTGCAATCTTTTGTCGGTTAGTAAACTGTGCAAAGATTCTAATTGTCGTGCTATTTTCTTTGACTCTCATTGTGAATTTCAGGACCAGAGTTTGGGGACGACGATTGGGCGTGTAGGATGATTGAAGGTCTTTACTACTTTGATGATATCTCTGTCGGTAATAAAAAAGCTTAGGGCTTTAGTAGTACTAGTTCAATTCTTGTTCCAGACACAATAATGCTATGGCACCTTAGACTAGGCCATCCTAGTTTTGCCTATTTGAAACGTTTATTTCCTAAATTGTTTAAAGGAATGGATTATTCACTTTTTCAATGTGAGTTGCATCTTGGCAAAAAATCATCGTTCTACATATATACCAAAACCCTACCAAGCATCCAAACCTTTTTATATAATTCATAGTGATGTTTGGGGACCATCTAAAATTTCTACTTTTTCTGGCAAACGGTGGTATGTTACCTTTATTGATGATCATACACGTTTGTGTTGGATTTATTTGATGCACAAAAAATCTGAAGTAGAATACTTATTCAAAAATTTTTACACTATGGTAGAAACTCAATTTCAAACCAAAATTGGTATTTTACACTCTGATAATGGCACTGAGTATTTTAATGAGCACTTGGGGGTTTTTTTGAAAGAAAAAGGTATTCACCATTCATTTACTTGTCGGAATACTCCTCAACAGAATGGTATTGCTGAACGTAAGAATAGGCATTTACTCGAAGTCGCATGTGCCATCATGTTTTCTATGCATATTCCAAAATATTTATGGGGTGAAGTTGTTTTGACGGCATCCTATTTGATAAATCGGATGCCCACTAAAGTGTTAAAGTACAAAACATCTCTTGAGTGCCTGAAAGAAGTTTTTCCCAACACACGATTACATTCGGATCTTCCTATCAAAGTTTTTGGGTGTACTGTATATGTTCATATCCCTAATCAATTTGGTTCCAAACTTGATCCTAGGGCTGTCAAATGTGTTTTTTTGGGTTATGCCTCACATAAAAAAAGTTATAAGTGTTATGATCCTCTCACAAACAAAATCCATATCAGTATGGATGTTTCGTTTTTTGAAAAACAACCCTATTTTACCCAAAATTCTCTTCAGGGGGAGACACATGAAGTTGAAGAAAATTTTTGGGATGTTTTTGTCCCACTTCCAAATGCAATATGTCCCACTCCAGAACCACATGTTTCTGATAATGGTCACTTAGGAGATTCTAGTTCTTTGGTGCCAAGTAAAGGAGTTTCTCGTGCAGGGGGAGAAGTACTACAAACCGATTATCACGATCTAAATTCTGAGCTTCAGGTTTATACTAGACAGAGATCTCATCAAAGGAACAAAGACCTGAATGTCAACTCTACACAAAACCAGTCTGAAAACCCGAGCAATGGCACTGTAAGGAATCCCATTTCAACGTCTAATTTACTCCCTTCCATTGTACCC